>CM057339.1:760766184-766163051 GCA_030015575.1 Agapanthus africanus
ATATCATCCTCAAATCACGAGCGCGGATCAATCATCCGCTATATTTTATCACGTACGATAATCCATCGTTCGGTGTCATCAAACAGAATAAGGATTCTATCGCCTTATACATCGATAAGAGTACGGATCTATGGTCTCGTACGGCATATCATCTTTATTCACATAAATATATACGTCCATATATATATCTCATGTCATATCCTTATCGATCTCATATCATATCATTATCAATCATATTTGCCCATATCCTCTTATAACATCATATTGGCATCTCAATTCACGTCATCTTGTAATAATCATACCATATCATGCTAATTCTTTGATCATATCCGTAATTTCGTTCCATAGGTTTCTCCAACTATATCCTATATATCGGTTTCCATTATAAAGGTTGCGGGGGTATTATACACCATCCACCTGACTTCCCTCATAGATATAAATCTACTCACTTGCTAATTCCTTGCTTATCCGAAGTCGATGTGCTTCGTCGTTTCGGAATTCCACGCGAAGGTACCTACAATCAAAACACATCGTAATGCTATTAAAACCAAGTCCGAAAAATTGATACAGCACACAAAATGCTCATAGATTAAAATCTATAGCCTACGCATGCAATTGTTAGTGTATATGCCCTAGGGGCCATTATTGTATCATACTAGGTTGTATATTACTTAATGAAATCTTGGGATATTCACAGTTATATAACAGTCTTGCTAAACATGGTAGTATGCTACTTGGTTTTGTCTACTTTAATATGTGCATATGTTTCTTGTAACGTATCGCTTATACATATTAGTAGAGCACTTAGGATCTTTGCTTGATTACCAGCGTTGTGATGGCAGTCACACTAGTGAGGGCTGGGTAGTCTATAAGCAACATCATATACTTGTCCCTAGTCGTAGGATTATCGAGACAGGACATCGATACTCCGGAGTAGACTAGTGTGTACGCTTCTCATCCCAGTTGGGGAGATGGTCTGTCCTACAGTCATCAGTACGTCGTACTGGAGATAGTATACAGGTGCTCGTTGGGTTACGGGTACACCGGACAGGACTCGCAGGAGAACTGACTGGATGGTATTATACCTAACGTCAGATAGCAGTTCTCAGGTGACATGTGTGTAGATAGTCTGTTGACTTAAGGTCGTCATTTTTCTTGTGTGAGTTCCCACTGTGCTTTGATTACTACCCTACCACGGCTCAAAGGAGTCGTGCAAATAGGTTTTAGTTGGGTACAGTCCCGAGCCACATGGAGGCAGTGAGCGACTGTTAGGGATTCGTCTCTCTCGGTATTGGGAGTTGATATCGTACTGTGATCGGTTGGTCATTACCATAAGTCCCTAGCCAGGGCTGATTGAGAATTACTGGTGGACTGATCAGTAGATTTTCGTATGGTCTTGAGCCATACCGGCACGACTTGTACGGTTATTAGGGGTCTGACGTTCACCACCTTCCTAGACCATACATACGATACTCTTAGACGAACAGACCGGACTGTGCGGATATTGTCACGGACAGGCTCAGTAGGAGTTCGGATGGGTTTCCTCATCGGCCTTCTTATTGATATCTACCTGGGGACCGTTACGTACAGCTAGTGCCGCTTGCGGTCCTGTGGTTAAACCCACTGCCAGCGTAGTGTCGAGTCTTTAGAGTCCCACACAGAGAGTTTCCCTTCTCCAGGCGAAACGATATAGAGGTCGTATGGTTTTACGACAAGGGTTCGGACGCATACGCGTTTAAACGCGCGTACGACGTTCGGACAGTTTTTACTAGCCGACTTTGGTTTAAGCCAGATTCTAGTATCAGGTTATTAGATTTATACAGTCTAAAGTTTTTCCGTGTTTTCACGGATAGGAGGGGCGTTCTCGTAATTTGACGGGAAGCTTCTAGAAGCATGGTGACTTGAGGGTTTAGGTGGCATTTACATTTAATGCATTTGTGACTCATTTAGATGAATCATTCAAGTGAGTTAATGAAGCATTTTTTGCTTAATGACTCACTTGATGATTCATTGCATATATTTAATGAAGCATGATGATAATGCATTTGATTTATTCATTTGATAATTCTTTATGCTTCATAATATATTAGAAGTGAGAAGCTTTTTCATTATGAGAATGTTCACCTTCTCTCTCCTATATGACCTAGGTGCCTTTGATTAGCAACTAAAGAAACCTAGTTACCTCAAGATAAGAGGTGAAGCGTGGAATAAAAGCTCTCGGGTGGATCGTCTTTGACTCGAGGAAGCCGTTGAGGTGCCGACGTTCCAAACATCCTATGAGGAGTGGAGGACAGCGATGAAGACCCGAAGGACAAGTAACGTGAGGTATAACTTTGAATCCGAGTAGTTAAACCTTTCGTAGTTTGCTAGCAATGGTTTAGAAACGATCTGTGTGCTCAAGTCCGTGTTACGAAGCTTTGATAATCGTTTTTCATATATTCCGCCTCCCCGCAAGCGCGTGGGGTGCGTAACATGGACTTACAGTGGTATCAGAGCCAACTAAACCATTACTATCTTGTTAGCAACTAATTAGAACTTCGATAGATGGAAAAACGCGAAAACGAAACCTCGGAACCCCTATCAGTTTCTGTTAATTTTAAACGTGTCGAAAAAAATATTTGATATGCCTTAAAATTCACAGCAGGGGAATATAAGAATACTTGGAAAATACGAGCACTCAACTAGGCAAGACGGCCGCGGATCCTCGGCAAGACGGCCGAATGGTGTTTTTGGCCGCGGATCCGCCGCGGAGTCAACCCTAAGTTGACTCGGATTTGCTCTGTAATTCATAATTTTTGGTGTTTTATTTTCCAGTATATTCTGTTTCTGCCCAGGTTACTTCTGTGCTGGTTTGCTTTTGGGGTAGACACGGAAAAAAGTTGTCGATCAATGCTCTAAGTTATTTGCTAATCGGGTTTTTATTTGTAATGTTTAATGTGTTCGTAAACCTCCCCTAACTGCTAGTATGTCGGTTGGCAGGGGGTTGCACATTTCTGTAATGTTTACTGTTTGTGTATATGAACTTGATTGGATCGTTGTGATGATTAGCCGGGGTTTGAGATGTGTTTTATATTCATTCATTTGATGTAATTATAATATGTTGTAATATTATTTTGCGGGGCGCATCCAGGTTGCGGTTGTAGCCACCGTAGTATTATTTCATTTTTGCTGTTTTTGCTCCTAGGATAGACCCAAGGTGGGGTGCACAAACTACCGGGTACTTTGAAGTGTTTAGTGGCCTACTCAAGTTGTTGAGGGAGACCGCTTCACTTCGGGTACTTGGCGGGTAGTTTGCCATACCCGTAGGGGTCTAGGGTGGGGTAATGGCTATTCATCACAACTGTGTAATCCGTCTTTTGTTGCAGGCTCAAAGCAAACGCAGATTGCTTGTATATCCAATAAAGTTCATCAGTGATCTGGAATGCCTATTATTATGTCTGACGAATGTACAATATCTATATATGATAGCTATTAGACGTCACTTATGTTTTACAACTGCGCTAGCCCAGCCCCCTCTCTGTCGTTAGCTAAGTAACCTAACGGGTGATGACGGGACCCTATGGCGAATGCGGATGGCATAAGAGGACGTGGTATTTTCGTTTTTTTTCTGCAATGATAGGATAAATGATGGGACGCATTATTATAATACAAAGAAAATAAACCAAGTTAAGTCGTTGGAACAAATTTAAAAGAAACCACTCGGTTATTTTAAAAGAGAAGAATTTTTAATTGCGGAGCTTTAACCACTCCTTTTAAAAAAGTATCAGGTTCCTTCGATTATATCAAGTTCACTTCGTTCACGGTTTTGCCAAAACCAGTCGTAGCCCTCCGTCATTTCATATTGATAGTCAATAGTATTCAAGCTGTGTTTGTTGGCTAAAGTCAAGGCACGGTGTTTGGTAGCTATTGGATATTCATATGTAGCATAGATAGATGCGTAGGTTTGGGACAGTCGTACAGCCTTGTTGGCTAAAGTCAAGGGTATGTACGGGTGGGTTCAAATTAACCTGGAAAATGGCGGGTAGAACTTGACATGTGACTTATGATTTGTTGGCTAAAGTCAAGGTCATAAGAGCATGGGGTAAAAATCCACATCGGGAGTTTCTAAAAAAACTGAAACTTGCTAGTGTTGCATACCATTTGGAGTTTGATGAATGTTGGTAGGATTCCTTCAACATTATCATACAATGATATTTGGATCTCGATCCTACTGTGAGTACATGCTACTTATCAGGAGATTCGTCACTTAACGATTAATTCTATAAACCAAGTAGGTGCCTAGAAAGGTGTCAGCGGGGCTACGCCCCCAGAGAAAAGAGGTTCTTTAATTAAGGAACTTCGCGAAAGCGTTGGAAAACCTCCCTCGAAGTATCGATACTAGCCTGGCTGAATGGTTAAGCAAGTATTGAACGGTGAGAATAGTCCTGGCTAATTCTTCTTTTATGATTTGAGGAAGGATTCGAGAAACAGTGGGAGCCATCCAGTTTAGATAAACTAAAAACCAATCTAAACTTGCAAGAGCATCATGCTAAAGTGTTTTCTTCTCTCTCTCTAATTGCAGCGACCTTGTGACCATGACTAGGTTACATCTAGATAACAATTTGACTGAATCTGACTTATATGACTGGCAAAGGTCTGTCCAGATGTCCATTGCCTATGACAAGATGGACCACCCTATTACTACTCAAGATCCCGCCGTCCCAAGTCCAGTTTCCACCGTCGCGGATATGGATATCCGTAAGACAAGGGAAAAGGATAAAACGAAAGCTAAGTGCCTCGTGTTGGCTTCAGTTGATGGTGTATACCAGAAGCAGCACGAGAAGATGGACTCAGTTTCCATTTTTCTCCATAACAAAGATTTATATGGAGAGCAATCTCATATCGCAAGATATGAGACCTCGACCGAATTAATTCAAGCGAGCTTGGCTGTCGGGTCATCTGTAGGGGACAATATCCTTATAATGACTAGCTATATTGATGAGCTCAAGGACCTGGAGACCACGTTGGGAAACAGGTCATGTACTGACTTGATTCTACAGTCTCTGCTTTCTACCATGAAGGAAACCAGGGAAGTAGAAAGAAAGAGAAAGGCAAAAGTTTCGGGACTGGATGTAGTAAAAGAGGGACGTTCCTATTGTTACGGGAATGAACATTGGCAGAAGGATTGCAGGGCTAGCAAAGCCAGTAGCTAGGATTCGAAGCATGTTGTGGCTTCGGCTTCGGGTGTGTTTGTAATAGAGAACTGTATGTCAGTTAACCCTACTTCCTGGGTATTAGATACCGGGTCAGGATCTCACATCTGTAATTCGTTACAGGCTCTGAGAAACCACAGGGTTATCAGGATATGTGATATGACCCTCAGGGTTGCTAACGGAATGAGCATGAACGCTGAATCCATAGGGGAATATCATCTTGGACTGACAACTGGGAAGATATTGATTCTGCGTAACTGTTTTTATGTACCAGGTACGACTTGTAATATCATATCTGTATCCTTACTTTCTAAGTAAGGATATGATTTTACTTTTGTAAGCGATGTGGTCACATCCACCTAAATCAAGTTCTGATTGGGTCTGGTACATTAGAAAATGGAATATACGTATTAAATCAAGCTCAGATTTTCAGTGTCCAGAACACACTTAAAAGAAAGTCTCTGGAATTAAATCAGGCTTTCTTATGGCATTGTAGACTGGGTCACATCATTGAGAGAAGGTTGACTAAGCTACATACAGAAGGATATTTGGATCCGTTCGAATATCAAACATATGCAACTTGTCAATCCTGTCTCAAAGGAAAGATGACAAAGACTCTGTTCACAGGACACGGAGTAAGAGCAAGCGATCTCTTGGGACTCGTACACAGTGACGTGTGCGGTCCAATGTCTGCACATGCACGAGGTGGTTATTCCTACTTCATTACTTTTACGGATGATTTCTCTATGTATGGATATGTCTTCTTAATGAAGCATAAATCTGAGGCCTTTGAGAAATTCCAAGAATACAAGAATGAAGTGGAAGAACAAACAGGCAAGAGTATAGAGACACTGAGATCTGATCGAGGTGGTGAATACTTAAGTGTCGAGTTCTTAGGTTACTTAAAAGAGAATGGAATTCTCTCTCATCTTACTCCTCCATACACACCACAACATAACGGTGTATCGGAGAGACGGAACCGAACCCTATTGGATATGGTACGTTCCATGATGAGTAACGCTGAGTTACCGTGATCATTCTGGGGATATGCACTAGAATCAGCTGCATACCTTTTGAACCGAGTTCCAACCAAGACTGTGCCTACCACACCATATCAGATGTGGAGTGGGTAGAAACCCTGTCTTAAGTATCTTAAGACATGGGGATGTCCAGCTTTTGTAAAGAAGCAGCATGCGGACAAATTCGAGGCACGCTCAGTATAGTGTAAGTTTGTGGGATATCCAAAGAACTTCATGGGGTATCATTTATATTACGTAGAGGAGAAAAAGGTCTTTGCTTCTCATCATGCCCGCTTCTTAGAAACAGAGTTTTTAGAAAATCATATTAGTGGAAGCGCAATAGAACTGGAAGAAATTCCAGAACCACAAGCTATTACTGAAACCTTGGTAGAACAAGAAGGTTCAGGAGTACCGGACATCCCAGCGCCTATCCGCAGAAGTAGTAGGCGGTCTCATCCGCGCCGAGAGATACTATGGTTTTCTCATAGACGGAGATCGAGAAGATTACATCATTGATGATGATGACCCTACTAGCTTCCAGCAAGCCATTCAGAGCGGCGACTCGGTAAAATGGCTGGATGCAATGCGGACCGAAATGGAGTCCATGTACACTAACAAAGTATGGACTTTGGACATTGCTCCAGATGGGGTAAAACCCGTAAGATGCAAATGGATCTTCAGAAAGAAAATTGGTGTAGATGGACAGGTTGAAACCTATAAAGCTAGACTTGTTGTAAAGGGTTTCCGTCAAAGACCTGGTTTGGACTATGACGAAACCTTTTCTCCAGTGGCTATTCTCAAATCCATTCGAGTCCTTCTTGCTATTGTTGCCTTCCACGATTATGAGATCTGGCAGATGGACGTAAAGACGGACTTTCTAAATGATAATTTGGAAGAGAGCGTCTATATGGATCAGCCAGAGTGATTCATTCAGAGTGGGAGCAGCGGTAAAGTATGCAAGTTGCTTAAGTCCATTTATGGACTAAATCAAGCATCGCGGAGTTGGAACATCTGTTTTGATGATGCTGTCAAAGAATTCAACTTTATCAAAAATCCAGATGAACCATGCATATACAGAAAGATTGTAGGGAGAGCTGTAGTTTTCCTCGTCTTGTACATGGATGACATTCTCCTAATAGGAAATGATATTCCTATGTTACAGTCAGTCAAAAGATTCTTATCACAGAAATTCTCCATGAAAGACCTGGGTGATGCTACCTACATTCTTTGAATCCAGATCTATCGTGATAGATCAAAGAGAATGTTGGGACTTTCGCAGTCCAGGTACATAGACACCATATTGAAAATATTCATTTGGAAAGGGATTGCATGTAGATTATACCCTACGCTTCAGCGGTAGGCTCTATAATGTATGCGATGTTATGTACCAGACCAGATGTAGCATACGCATTGAGCGTTGTAAGTCGGTATCAGGAAAACCTAGGGGAGAAGCACTGGATAACAGTAAAGAACATTCTCAAGTACTTGAGGAGGACTAAGGAGATGTTCTTGGTGTATGGAGGAAAAGACCTCCAGATAGAGGCCTTTGCCGACTCCAGCTTCCAGAGTGACAAGGATGACTCCAAGTCCATGTCGGGTTATGTCTTTACCCTCAAAGGAGGGGAAGTCTGTTGGAAGAGTTCCAAGCAGGAGACCGTTGCTGACTCAACAATGGAAGCGGAGTACATAGCTGCTTGCGATGCCGTAAAAGAAGCTGTCTGGATGAAGAAGTTCCTCACAGAATTTCAGGTGGTTCCTACCAGTGTTGATCCAATATCTCTGTATTGTGACAACAACGGCGCTATAGCTTTAGCGAAGGAACCGAGGTCCCATCAGAAGTCCAGACATATCTTAAGGCGGTATCACCTGATCAGGGAGATTGTACATCGCCGGGAGATCGAAGTGAAAAGAGTAGAGACGGAGAATAACATTGCTGATCCATTCACAAAGGCCATTCCTCAGACGCAGTTCGAGAGGCTATTCGAGATGATAGGTCTATGATATGCCAGCTCATGGCCCTAGTGCAAGTGGGAGATTGTTAGTGTATATGCCCCAGGGGTCATTATTGTATCATACTAGATTGTATATTTCTTAATGGAAGCTTGGGATATTCACAGTTATATAACAGTCTTGCTAAACATGGTAGTATGCTACTTGGTTTTGTCTACTTTAATATGTGTATATATTTCTTATAAAGTTTCGCTTATACATATTAGTAGAGCCCTTAGGATCTTTGCTTGATTACCAGCGTTGTGATGGCAGTCACACTAGTGGGGGCTGGGTAGTCTATAAGCAACATCCTATACTTGTCCCTAGTCATAGAATTATCGAGACAGGGCATCGATACTCCGGAGTAGACTAGTGTGTACACTTCTCATCCCAGTTGGGGAGATGGTCTGTCCCACAGCCATCAGTACTTCGTACTGGAGATAGTATACAGGTGCTCGTTGGGTTACGGGTACACCGGACAGGACTCGCAGGAGAACTGACTGGATGGTATTATACCTAACGTCAGATAGCAGTTCTCAGGTGACATGTGTGCAGATAGTCTGTTGACTTAAGGTCGTCATTTGTCTCGTGTGAGTTCCCACTGTGCTTTGATTACTACCCTACCACGGCTCAAAGGAGTCATGCAAACAGGTTTTAGTTGGGTACAGTCCCGAGCCACATGGAGGCAGTGAGCGACTGTTGGGGATTCGTCTCTCCCGGTATTGGGAGTTGATATCGTACTGTGATCGGTTGGTCATTACCATAAGTCCCTGGCCAGGGCTGATTGAGAATTACTGGTGGAATGATCAGTAGATTCTCGTATGGTCTTGAGCCATACCGGCACGACTTGTACGGTTATTAGGGGTCTGACGTTCACCACCTCCCTAGACCATACATACGATACTCTTAGACGAACAGACCGGACTGCGCGGATATTGTCACGGACAGGCTCAGTAGGAGTTCGGATGGGTTTCCTCATCGGCCTTCTTATCGACATCTACCTGGGGACCGTTACGTACAGCTAGTGCCGCTTGCGGTCTGTGGTTAAACCCACTGCCAGCGTAGTGTTGAGTCTTTAGAGTCCCACACAGAGAGTTTCCCTGCTCCAGGAGAAACGATATAGAGGTCGTATGGTTTTACGACAAGGGTTCGGACGCATACGCGTTTAAACGCACGTTCGACGTTCAGACAGTTTTTACTAACCGGTTTTGGTTTAAGCCAGATTCTAGTATCGGGTTATTGGATTTATACAGTCTAAAGTTTTTCCGTGTTTTCACGGATAGGAGAGGCGTTCTCGTAATTTGACGGGAAGCTTCTTGAAGCATGGTGACTTGAGGGTTTAGGTGGCATTTACATTTAATGCATTTGTGACTCATTTAGATGAATCATTCAAGTGAGTTAATGAAGCATTTATTGCTTAATGACTCACTTGATGATTCATTGCATATATTTAATGAAGCATGATGATAATGCATTTGATTTATTCATTTGATAATTCTTTATGCTTCATAATATATTAGAAGTGAGAAGCTTTTTCATATGAGAATGTTCACCTTCTCTCTCCTCAAGCTCACTCTCTCTTCAAACCCTAATCCTACCACTCATGTTTTGAGATCAAGGATTAGATAGACTAATTAATCCATAACCTCACTCTATATCACCTGGGTGCCTTTGATTAGCAACTAAAGAGACCTAGTTACCTCAAGATTAGAGGTGAAGCGTGGAATAGAAGCTATCGGGTGGATCGTCTTTGACTCGAGGAAGCCGTTGAGGTGCCGACGTTCCAAACATCCTATGAGGAGTGGAGGACAACGATGAAGACCCGAAGGACAAGTAACATGAGGTATAAGTTCGAATCCGAGTAGTTAAACCTTTCATAGTTTGCTAGCAATGGTTTAGAAACGATCCGTGTGCTCAAGTCCGTGTTACGAAGCTTTGATAATCGTTTTTCATATATTCCGCCTCCCCACAAGCTCGTGGGGTGCGTGACATGGACTTACAGCAAAAACAATCAAATAACCCTCGTCGTTGACGTACAAATGTCCAACAAACAAATCCAAACTCAAATACCAAAACCAAGTTTCAGAAATCGCAAAACCCGAAATCAGCAACCTAGAAAACCACTCCCAGATTCTACCTTAGGTCAAATCAAGACATTTTGCATATAGGGTAGGTCTAGATATAAGACAAGGGAACCATAAACCAAAAATCACACAATTCCTCCAGGATGTGGCCGCAATTTGCGGCCACCACGAATATATCTGCGGCCTAAATCAAAGGGGGGCTCGGGTTTCGATGGTAGCTTCTTATGTTCCTGCTCGTCTTACTATGATGGGAACTTAATTTATGGGGCTCTCGGTCATAGCAGATCCCAATATATCATCACAATCTGTCAAAAACTCGATGTCAGAAAATTCTACGTTCGTGTTTTGGGTTTCTAGTCATCTAGTTTGGCCAGAAAAATATCACTAAGGTCTTGTAAATACTCACTAAACCTCAATAACAACTTTACAAGTCAAAACACCCACTAAATATCAACCTAGAAATTTCTAAGATCACAACCCTATGCTAGTTTAACTCCAAACTACTATATAAGGTAAAGAAACAATTAATAAGATGAGAAAAGAAGGTTATACCTCTAGGAAGCAACTCAAGAAAAACTCTAGAGGCTCCAAAGTGCTCAAAATACAAACTTGATTGAACCATGGGGTGTAGGATGAGATGGTGTACAATTTTAATGAAGGTGGTGTGGGGTTTTGATGAAAATTTAGGGATGTTTCATGGAAATAGAAGAGGTGGAGTAAGAAGGAGATGGAAGTGAAGAAGAAGTTGAAGTGAAGAAGAAAGAAGTGATGAAGGAATGGTGAAGAGATAAGGAACCACACCCCTCCCCCCTCTCTCTTTCTCATTCTCACTCTCTTTCATAGCCCATACTTCATGTCCCCTCTTGTCATCATTATGTCTCGCATGCCTCCCTTTCTTTTCTTTTTCATTTCTTTCTCCTCTAAAATCAATTATCAACAAATGCAAATGAAACAACATGCAACAAAATGTAACATGTCATGGTGCACTAGCCATGATTAATTAAAAAGGCAGATTTGGCTTAATCATGATTAGTAGTGCATTAATTAAGTTTAATTTAGACTTGCATATAATTAATTGCATAATTAATTATAAAATACCCAAATCCAATAAATACCTTTATAATAAATAATACACATTAATCTCCAATTATTTTCTAAATTTTGGTATATAATTATACCATTTTACGAAAACCCCAATTCGCAATCGAATAGTTTTCGTGGAATATATTATTTTATTATTTAAATTCCAAAAATAATATTTTATATTTCTAAAATGTTACAGGGACCAATTAGATCTCACATCAAGAGCCAATCATCAACTAAATTAATTCGTAATTAATTAATTGATAATTTCAATTTAATAGTCAAACCCCTATCTTGCCAACTGTTCATAAAAGTTTTACCATAATATGAGATGACAATAAATATCAACTTGCATGCAATCCCTTCCGACATCAAGTAACCTAACCTTAGGCCATTAAATGAGCAAGACATATTCACCTAATTGCTCAAGTTTAAAGCTTCATTCCCCATGAACGCAAATCCATTTCGAAAATAAATATTACTATGATAATATAATTTTGGAAAACGTTTCTCAAAACAGCGGTCGACAGTAATTTTACGTCTTCATTGGAATAAACAATAAACCTATTCTCATCAATATAAGAATGTTGGATTCTATCTAGATATCCATTGCCCTTCTAAATATATTTAAGCGGCCAAATATTTTAGATTTGTTATTCCCGTCAGATGACAAGAAGTACCATCATATCAAATCTTACTAAATGACAGATCAAAGACAACAATGTAATCAAGTCAAAGGGATTATGTAACTGTTTAAATTCTCTATCTCATAGGTGACATATTCTAAAGAATTCAAATATGGTCATGTATCAAAATACGTGCTCATGGTACACACCTGGAGAATCTCCATTCTCAGTGACCGAGACACTTCACCACATCTAATATGTTAGTGCAATGCATGATAGCCCGTTTTAAAGCTACATATCACATGCTAGTTATAAATTAGGTACTCTTTTAAGAAATGATTAGATTAGACCATGTCTCCATGCAAGTGACATATCACAGTGCATCATCTAACAGTGTGATTTCTAGGGATATTATAACAATTATAAATATATATGACCCGGTTAACCAATTACTATTAGTGCAACTAAAAAACATATTAATATTTAATAAATATTATAAGAATTGTATTGAATGTGTAAGGGCACATACAACTACTCTAGCAACATGCTATGGTCTCACTAAGATGGAGCCACCCGTGATGGATTCAGAATATGTTCTAGGCATAAGACAAATTTCGTGCATTTTGAATGAATATTCGATAATGAAGCCGAATATTCTCTAGATAACACATTTTTGTATAGTAACTAGAAATCGACCCCACGCGTAATGCGTGAGATCAAACATGATTCAAAATATTTCAGAATAAATTAAAAATGCAAATAGAAAGTAATATACATTCATTTTCTCGAGAAAAATTAATATTCATTTTGACTGATATAAAATAGAAAAATTCTTTTAGTTCTGTTTTAAGAAATCTGCTGATTAATTTTATGAAAGTATGCAATAAAATTTTAAACAATGATAATTATTTAAATAATGAAATTGGAGCATCAACTTTTAAAAAAGTATAATTTATATAAGCTGATGTAAAGAATAAGTTATCTAATAAACATATATCATTCTATTATACTTGACTTTTTAACCGATACCAATGAGCGGTAGCTCAATTCGTATGGGCACTTCCTCTCTTGGGGAGAATTCGGGGTTCAAACTTTAGGAATCTCAAGAGGAGAAATGGTCACAAATTAACGCTTTTGGGGTAAATTTGTGGGTCCCCTGGTGTGCTTGGGGGTGGTGTGCGTGGGTGTGTTGTAGGCTAGGTCTTACTGGCTAGTGTCAAAATAATAATAATAATAATAAATTGTATTCAGAAAAAAGATATTATTGGTTCTCTCGAAAAGAAAAAAAATACCAAAAAATTACTTGTTATTTTAGTTAGGCTCACTCTCTAGGAAAATTAAAAATTAAAATAATAACCCTTAAATAATCATTTTTACATGAATAGGCCAAGAGCAAGGTATATGCATACCATTATAAAAATGCAAGGGCAAAACGGGGAACTTGAAAAATAGTGCTTCAAGGAAATATTCCCTAAATGACCCAACTTTATAGCAATAGACTAGATTTTGACCCCACGTTTATAGATGAATATTAATTTTTGCTATGTATGAAAAAGATACAAATATTATTTTTCATAAATATGTTTTCATTATGTTTAAAAAAAGATAAATGATGTCATTATTTTTTTTTCCTAATTCAAACGCAAATACTATTTTTCATCGATAAATTCGTACATTACAAGCATTTGTTACAGCTTAACATGTAAGCTGCGCAGGACCAAAAGCAGTCCATAACTATCTTCTCTATAGAAATATCATAGATTAACATTTCATGATTGCATAAAACTTTTGGTATTTTTAAATATAAATATCATACACTTTGTGACTTGTAAGTGAATACCAAGAACAATCATGATAGCTATATATAAATACCATGTTTTGGTGTTTTTTGATTTAAAATTCGCAAATACAAATGTTAAGTTTGTATTATATATTGTGAACCAATGCAATTAACAAATTATGTCAATATTCTAGGCAAAACGAATTCTTTGTCCATGAATTTACTAAGTAAATTTTTAGATAAAGATAGTTATTTGAATTGTGGAAATTTTAGCATCAACAGTAAACCAAGCATATTTTGTATAACAAATATAAATTAACTATTATTATTTGAGATATTCTTATTTTAGTTATATTTGAAAAGAAGATATATTATGTTAGTTATTTTTGTTTAAAATTGAAGAAAGAAAAAACAAAAGCAATTTGATTAAAATTGAAACCAAACAATTAAACCAATAAACTATCATTAAAAATTAAAATGGGCAAATGGATTTGGCAATATGGCAAGGGCAAAAGAGCAAAGTGAAAGATCATGCTTTGACTAAAAAAATTTCTTAACTTGCAAAAAATTTCTTTCTTAACCGAACTTTGCAGTATATAGATAAAAATGGATTACATTTCGAAATTATAAATACAATTAGGTGAAGATAGCAATTACAAATAATCGATAAATAGTAGCTAAAAATAGTACGCGTGTACAAATATCCAGTATGAATTGTTGATGAAACAGATAATAGATCAAGCATGTTGAATTATGGGTTAGTTTCCCACGGGGAGTAAAACCGGGCCGGGTTGGACGGGTTTTTGACAATTCTTTTATCCGATCTGAAAATTGAAATCTAAACCCAAAATCCATCCGAACCCGACAGGTTTATAATTCGTTGAACCCGAACCTATAGCTTCTGGCATCGGGTGGGTTTCGGGTTTATACGGGTGGATCGGTTTTTGCTGGTTTTTCGTACTTTGCTTATATAATTTATCAAAAAATTTAAAAGTATAATATATGAGTATGAATATATATGCACAAAATTTATACTTAGATAAAACTATATAAATTATATGTGATATATTTATAAACTACACTTAAAATTTACACTAACCATATATCTACAATAAATCACAATAGATTTTTTATAATATTTAGAATAAGATATATATGTAATATAGCAAGTTAGTGTTCGGGCCGGGTTTAGGGTTCGGAGGGACGGATTTAACACTAAAGACATACCCAACCCGAAATTATTTTATCTAATTTTCAACCCCCAATTGGGTTTGGCAGGGTATTGGATGTCCAAAAAACCCGGAAAAACCAGACCGGGTCTGATTCGGGTCAAACCCAACCCGACTTTCACCCCTACTTTCCCATTGTATAAAAGTTTGTGGGGTTCGTAATTAAGGGAAAGGAGAAGTGGCGTCTGTTTCGTTGGAATATCTCCATTAGAAACAGGGTAAACCATAGTAAACCTACATTTCTCAAAATTGAAAAAATAAATAAAATAACCTTTTTTTCTTAATTTTAATGTATTTTTTTGAGCAACCTCTGAGCTTTAGGGAGGGGGGTTAGACCTCTGGTTCATTGGGAACTTTGTCCATGTGATTGGTTGAAAATCCTTCTTGTCATTACAAGTAGAGTATTTCAATCCCAAGACCTCCCATCAAATGGATGAGTGTTATTGTCGCTCGAGCAAAGTCTCTTTAGCAATTTTAATAGTTTGAGGTCGTTCAATTCCAAGGAATTGCATGTTGTATTTCTTGTTTCTAGAATTTATTCAGATGAGATGCGCATGAATGGTTAGAAAATACAATAATAAAATTAATAGATTTTGAGGTGGTATCTTTAATTTTCCGTCCAAATTCAAGAGGGCATGAGTGAGATAGGATAGCGCACAAAATTTGAGAATTTAAAAATAATTATAGGAATTTTAACATTTTTTGAGTTTTTCTTAAATAATGATAAGATTCTACATGTCATTCCTTCCATTTTAGTTATAATGGTAGAGATGAGTGGGCTGTGCATGTAACTTGAAATACATTCCATGTTTTAACTGCATACGCAACAAATGTGTGCAGGAGCATTTTAGTTTGTTGCTACGTTCATACATTTTCCGTGTATGTGTGTGTGTGTGTGTGTGTATATATATATATATATATATATATATATATATATATATCCGTATTCGTATCAAACTATGAATATAAAAAAGAAAGTATTAGAAAATGAATAGAATACTAGAACACACTTGATTTAATAATCCGGCTTAATCCTAAACCGGCCAGTATTATTATCCGTCCGATTAAAATTCGTGTATTTAGTATATGTATTTGATCTAACGGATGATAATACCGACCGACTTAGGATTAAGCCGGATTATTAAATCAAGTATATGTATGTGTGTGTATTCATTTTCTGATACTTTCTTTTTTGTATTCGTAGTTTGATACGAATACGGGTATATATATACGGAGAATGTATTTTGTATAAATATAGGGGTAAATTGTAAAAAGCCCACGGCCCACTCAAAACTTATGTAAAATCTCTTGGGCTTGATAAGAAAAACCTAGGCCTGATAAAAACCTCTTGATATACAATGCCTCGTTTGTATTTTCATATAACCCCAAAATATCCCTTGCCCATTTGGGCCGACGGTCCTTTACAGGATTTAAGACAATTATTGTATATAGCAGTTGCATGTAATATGTCATGCCTCGCTTCCCAGAAGAAAGTAAAGAGATAATGTGGCATGGACCACAAGCTAACTGTATTGAAAGTGGTCTATTTCAATACAGTTGTGGCCACGGAACAACAACTTGAAAAGTGAAATTTACAGTTTCACTTTCCGGGATCACGATCGAGTAGTAGGGGAATCCGAGTTCCGCATGTCCTTACCTAATCAAATACTCATCCCCGTTGTTCAGTATAAAGGTTTTGACGTAATAGAATTAGTGCGTATATCATTCAGGCATGGAATTTCCACATTGTATGTCATCCACATATTGGATTATTCACTCTTAATGTAGGGTTAGTATTTGCACGAATATCGGGTTAGTAGTCGTCCATATATTAGAATGTCCACCTTTCCTGCAAGGATCTCCATATATAAAATATTCCATATCTAGATTCGCGCATTCTAAATCTAACTGTATCATGTGTCATGTATATTGTAAGTTTGTATTCAATTAATTGATCTCATTTAATATGCCATTTCACAACCATTCATTTTATCTCGTTATCTTTCAAAATTTGTAAGGTGGATCATAGTATTTTATAGAAACCATAGTTAAAAGACCATGGTATTTAATTGTAGTTATTGTTTATAAGAAAACCATGGTATTTTAGAGTAAATATAATTCGCGAAACCCATGGTATTTGTTCAGTCAAAAATATTACACATTTGATTGAACATTTTTCTTATTTTTGTTAAATACTTAAAGGTGTTTATCGCTAATATAGAACATATATGGGTTTATCTGCAAAATACTCTTTATCATATGTTTATACATTATACTTAAAATTATGAAGGAAAATATATACATAAATATTTATAAGATATTTTGATAATTTAAATATGCATATCGTATCAAATATTCCTAATCAATATTCTTAAAATATTGTATCATATATAAAATGATTAGGATAATATCTCAAAGATAAAAAAATATTACTGATATTATGAATTGAGATATTGTGCAGATTTAGCTCAGGTCTGGAGATCGAGATATCCGAGATGTCAGGAATAAAATCTGCCGATAAAGTTGAATCAAATCGTAAAATCAATAATGGCAGAGACTCAGAGAAGATTTAAAGAAACCAGACATCACAACAATCTCCACATGTCAACATCATACATCACAAGAATTTTCAAAGCATGATTCCACTATTCTGCCACCCAACCGCGGCCAAAACCCCTTATTCGCGGCGGATCCGCAGCACTCTGATGGCCGTTGGATTTGAAATTTTGTGATTATGATCGCAACAACATATCCTCACCTATGAAAACTAGGGTTTGTATCTTCTGTACTATTTAAAGGACCGAGAGTTACTCTTGAAAAATCATCAAACCGAAGAGATCAAGAGGTCCAAGACGATTCATGCATCCAGATTGATCATCAGCTGTTCATCTACTTCCTACGAGACAGAGATCGGCAGCATAAACTAGAGTTCTTGTACTCTATATTCGACGGATTTGTAAATGATAGTTGATTAATAAATAGGTAGATCTTTAGTTTAATTCTTTGTATTTTACTTTGTACGTTTAATTTCTGCATTACTTTCGGCATTTACATTATGATCTCCTTCTATATCCTTTCTTCTTCTTCTCCAACCATGCGTGAGTAATTCTACGCTTGATGGGGTTTGTAAGATTAAGATAGATCAATGGATGATAAATACTCTTAACTTATTTTATATCTTATAAAGTTTATAAATTTTAGCAAAACAATTGTTAACATTCTTATCGGGCGCGCTACCAATTTATTGCTAGTCTCGACCGCGATTTGATATTAGATTAACAGTTGTTTTGGTAAAAATTAGACATGAATAGAGGTCAATGAAAAGATAAGGGTTAAGAGTGGGAACCCAATTCTCTCAAAAAACCCTAATATTCATTCATCACTATCGATCTAATTTTAAATCTATTAAAAGATAAATGAGTAATCTTTAACTAATCATCCATTACTACTGTAAATTCCTGTTTCCATCAATAAAATATTTCTATATTTTCCTAGTCCCCCGAATGTTTTCCTATTTTTCCTCGTAATTTTGTAGAAAATTGGTTGCTAGGTTTTTAGTAGTTAAATTTTTCTAAACATTTAAAATGAAGCCCAAGACAAAATTTTAAATTAAATAAAGCCCAGCCCAGTTCCATTTCTTTTCCTTTACAAAATTAATTAAACAAATTAACAAAAGCCGGCCCGGCCCAACTCCTTACCCGCGCCTGACCTGACCCGTTATCACCCTTCTTCCCCCACTAATCTCATTTTCCCGCTTCTTTTCTTTTCTGCACTCCCCACGTCGCCGCCGCGCCCCCGCTCGCGACCACGATCCACGACCCCGACCCACGATCGCGCGCGCGCCGCTCACTCAAGCCCACCTCGCCTCTCTAACTCTCCCCCTCACTCTCGTTCTCTCTCTCCTTCCCCATATCTTCCCGCTCACTCTCACACCCACGCCACGCCTGCACTCGCCGGTCTCGTCGTCGCTCGCGACCACAGACACTGATCTCGTCATCGCCTCCTCCCCCTCGTCTCCTCACCCCCGACCACCAACGACGACCACCGACTGCACCACCCAACTTCTTCACCGAGCCTCCCCTGCAACCCTCTCGCCCCCGACGATCACCTTGCTCCCATCGTGCCGCCGGCCACCTCGTCGCCCCTCAGCTTCACCACCATCACCTCCTACCCCGAGCCCCTCCACTACCTCACCACACCTTTCACCGAACCCAACACCAACTTTCGAGCCCCGAACCTCCTTGTTGCACCCTCACGGCGACCACCAGACAACGCCGTTCACCTGAGCTTCAGTGTTGCAGCCACTCGACGCCAACAGAGCCATCCCCCGAGCAACTCCGACGACGAACCCAAACTCGAGCCGAGGCCGTAAAACCTAGCCGTGCCGTTCGTTGCGCGTTCGTGCCGTTGCCGCTGCCGTGCGTCTTCAACGCGTCTTCAGGCAAGTTACCTACTTGCTTCATACTAATTGTTCTATTAAAATTTGAAATACCGTTAAATTCCACATAAACGCTTCATGCGACTTAATATAGTGTATGTGTTCGACACAGAACCCGAATGAAAAACTCCTATTAAACTGACGGAAATTGATCTCATGAATTGGCCCGTGTGGTAATAAGCATCGTGTTAAAACTTGGCTGAAAAATACCGCCGTTACTGACGTGAACGATCATCCCCAATTACACCCGTTAAAACTGAAAATTTCCCGCGACTGAAACTTGTAAAAATCATAACTAATTGCTTACAAATTGGAATAATGGGTTCGAGGGAAAAAATCTAAGCCGACTCGACGACCTGGAACCCCATAAATTTTTAAATTGTTTCTATACTGAAAAGACGACGGAAACTGGTTCGGAGAGCGGCTCTGGACTGCAGTCCAGAGCAGCTCTGGCTGTTGATTTCCATCTTGTAATGCTTACCCTCTACTGCTTGAATATGTTGTATTGCGGAACCATGCACCATAGTGAAGATGAAACAGTTAGCTAAATAATGAAAGTTATTTCACCCCTTTGTACCGTCGTTTACTATTTAAACTGTAATTTAAATGAACAGTATATGTAGCAGTCCCAAACAGAAACAGAACTGATACCCTATTGTTGTACAGTACATAACTTCTGACATAAAGGCGAGATTGAGAATCCGTCTAGTGTGTTGGAAACCCTATTGATAAACCTAAAATTCGTTCAACTATAGCGTCGCCTAATTCTGATCCCAACAGGGTGAAAATTGTGTTGCGAAATGGATGTTCAGTTCAGGAACTGAAATTCCAGCAGCGAACACTTAAAAAGAAACGGCTGTAACTTGCAAACCCGAAATCCGATTGCACTGAAATAAATTTTGCTGAACTTCCGACCGAGTTTACATGCTACCGCTTTTGTATCATTTTACTTAATTTTTAACGCATGATTTAATGCAATTTTTATAAGTTCATAAGGTGCATAATAGTTCGTATTACACATGACATGTTAACTGCATAGATGCACATATCTTACCCGATTGCCATACTTATAGTGACAGTGCGCATTATTGTTCAGTGCACAATGCATTATCGTGCGTGAATGGTATTGGTTTAGGAGTGTCAAGTACGCCAATGAAAAAGTGAACGATTCATGACAGTGAACAATATAGTGAACAGTGACAAAAACCGTGTTATTGGCGCATACTTGTACACGACTAGGCCATACTCATAGATAGTGTAAACCTGGGGAAAAAGGGGAAATCGAAGTGGAAAGAGCATCGTATTTAGCGAGGACAGTGATTTAGAGGATGATCATTCGAACAACGACTCTTATATATATTAGGTTGGGCCTAACGGTCCGGCTGACAGGGTTATGTCCCGGGTGATAGCGGGCCGTAGTCTCGGGTATGTACGAGACCCTCGTTAAACATAATCCTCCTTTCCACAACTCGATTTCAAAGATGAATTAGAGACTGATAGGGACACAGATCATACATTGCATCAGTTAGTGACATATTGATTACCTGCATTTTACCTCTACTGTTATACCTTCTTTGCTTGTTTCTTATCACTATTATAATATTACTATTATGCCGCTCTGACGGCCTGAGTATGCATGCTCAGACCTCGAGGAAGAACCAGTATAGGAGTCGGACTTGCCCTTCGAGCTCGCGGAGATTTAATCGGGAGTACCTCCTTCACTTTTACTGCCTTCCCTAAAGAAACCTTGTATTCGAACTTGGTTAGTAGTTCTTTTCCTTATTTTATTGTAAATTGTGAACAATGAAAGTTGATGTAATAATTTAGTGATGTATTTCCTTCATTTCTGTGCTTTGTTTACTGATTACCATGTAATGCTAGAAGCCGAAATGTGACTACGGCGGGATTATTCCTTGACCGTAGGAGCATGGATGGCCTAGTCATCCCTCGTTTTTCGTATTTTGGGAAGCGGGGCGTGACATGGTTTTGTTGGTATCAGAGCCGCGTTTAGTAGTAAGGGATAACATTAACTACACTGTATTACATTATTTTCGCTTCACTATCCTTGACTTTCATCCATGTATCTAATCGTATCTTTTTTAATATCTTCCAGCGATATGGCGTCCCCGAACGACCACTCCTCGGACTCAAGTTCTCAGGATCGCACGGAGAGGATACTTAGTGCGCTGACAACTCTCGCAGAAGCTCAGGAGAGAATGACGGACCTACTCACCGAGGGACTCAGGGCTATTACGTTAGTAGGGGGACCCTCCGCCCTCATTACCGCCCCCGAGGGCACAGCTCCACTAGCTTTTTTTGCCAGAGCTGGCAACGTGTCAGATTTCCGGAGGTTACATCCAGCTGCATTTACGGGACTAGCTGAACCAGTAGAGGCCGAGCAATGGCTGGTTAATATGGAGAACCTACTGATGGCCGCCAGGGTACCCGATGAAGATAAAGTAAATGTGATAAAGATCCAATTGGAAGACGAAGCCCATACTTGGTGGTCAGTTGAAGAAAGCAGACTAGAAAGGCCAATCGAATGGAGCAAATTCAAGGAGTGCTTCTTGGACTACTATTTCCCTTCCACCGCCAAGGCAGAGATGGAAGAAAGATTCATCCTACTGAAGCAGAATGGCCGTCCCGTGGACGTATATGCGGCAGAATTCAACCGTCTGAGCCGATTTGCTCCGTATATGGCTACTTCAGAGGCCACCAGGGCCAGGCGCTTCTTACAGGGACTCAATTTCGAGTTACAGCAGTTGATCGCGTCACTCGAGTTGCAGACTTTTGCACAGGTACTCAACACGACACGAATTCAGGAGAAGCTGATCAATAAATTTAGGAAGCCCCCAGTTGATCCAGCACGTACCCACGCACCATCTCGAGGAGTTATACCAGTTCACAGGCCAGGAACGACACAGATGAAACGTCCATTCGTGCCCCAGCATCGCCCCCAAAGCAAGAACTTAGTTTATGGCTATTGCAACAAAGATGGGCACACCCAGAAGGACTGTCGCCGTGCCAAGGGACAGTGTTTGATTTGCGGATCCAGTCAGCACAGAGTTAGTGGTTTCCCCGAGAGAACAGAGTTACAAGGAGGGTCTGGACCGCAGCAGCAGAGATCACAGGAGCAGAGGCAACCCTATAAAGGCTGCGGTCAGGGACGGGCTTTCACCTTGACCGCCGAGCAGGCAGAGGCTTCATGAGAAGTTGTCACAGGTATTCTACTCGTACATTCCATGCCAGCTAGAGTACTATTTGATTCTGGAGCATCGCACTGTTTCATATCTGCGCATTTCGTTGATACACACTCCATACCACATGAACCACTAACCAAGGGTTGGGAAATACATACGGGTAATGGTGTTATAGTATCTAGTCGAGAATGTAGACCATGTCCGGTTGTAGTGTGTGGCAGGGAATTCTATGCGAATTTCCTTTTGATCGGAACGGGCAGCTATGACGCAATTCTCGGGATGGATTGGATGAGTACCTTCTATGCAGTTATTAATTGCCGAGCAAGAAATGTGATCTTCCGCATTCCCAATCACCTAGAGTTTATTTTCGAAGGCGGGAGCGAATCTTTGGAGCCAGCCAAGTATAAAGCCAAGCCAAAAGAGTTGACAGCTATGGAGATTGATGAGAGCCCAGCCCCAGAGATTGTTCAGGACTTTCTGGACGTGTTCCCTGAAGATTTACCAGGTCTACCACCTCCATGTGTCTTGGAATTCTTGATCGATTTGACTCCAGATGCAGCATCGGTTTCCAAGGCCCCGTACAGAATGACACCGGTTGAGTTGGCAGAATTAAAGAAGCAAATTGAAGAACTCCTAGAGAAGGGATTTATCCGGCCAAGCGCTTCACCATGGGGTGCACCAGTTCTGTTGGTGAAGAAAAAGGATGGATCGCTGCGGATGTGTATAGACTATCGGGAGATGAACAAAGTTACGATAAAGAATAAGTACCCAATTCCGCGCATCGACGATTTATTCGATCAGTTAAGTGGGGCCAAGGTATTTTCAAAGTTGGATCTCCATTCTGGCTATCATCAGATCAGAGTAGCGACCGAGGATATATGCAAGACGGCTTTCAGGACCCGATACGGGCATTATAAGTTCCTTGTGATGTCGTTCGGTGTTACCAATGCTCCAGCGATATTCATGGATTTGATGAACAGGGTGTTTGTGAAGTACTTAGACACGTTTGTCGTTGTATTTATCGAAGATATACTAGTCTACTCGAAGACCCTGAGAGGAGCATGTCGAGCATTTGCGCACAGTTCTATAAATTCTTCGGGAAGAGAAGCTGTATACGAAATTGAGCAAGTTTGAGTTCTGGCTCGACAAGGTTCAGTTCTTGGGACATATTGTTTCGGGCGAAGGCATCTCAGTGGATCCGGCAAAGATAGAATCTGTCAGAGATTGTCCAACACCGAAGTCAGTGGCCGAGATCAGAAGCTTTCTGGGACTGGCAGGATATTATCGAAGGTTCGTCCAAGACTTTTCAAGAATCGCTGAACCGTTGACGAGGCTGACACGGAAGGATATACCGTTTGCGTGGACAGAGGAGTGTACTCGGGCATTTAAGACACTGAAGCAGAAGTTAACCACGGCGCCTATTCTTACAGTACCGGATGATTCCGGAGGTTTGGTGATACATAGTGATGCCTCAGGGAAGGGCTTAGGCTGTGTTCTGATGCAGTACGGTCGGGTGGTTGCACCTCTCGACAGCTAAGAAATCACGAGAGGAACTACCCTACGCATGACTTGAAATTAGCTGCAGTGGTTTTTGCATTGAAGATCTGGAGGCACTACCTGTTGGGCGAGAAGGTGGAGGCACAAAAGTCTGAAGTACGTCTTCACTCAGAAAGAACTAAATATGAGGCAGCGCCGATGGCTAGAACTGATGGCGGATTACGACTTGGACCTTCAGTATCACCCGGGAAAAGTAAATGTTGTACCAGATGCTCTCAGTCGCAAGCCAGCGGTCATGATGTTGACCAGTCAGAGGAGCATCATTGAGGATTTTTAGAGACTCGAGCTTGAAGTCGTTACACTGAGCGCAATCAGTCAATTTTGGCAACTACAGGTGCAGTCTTCCCTTGTGGATCGCATCAAGGCTGCACAAGCGGATGATCCTCGATTGCAAAAGTTCAGAGCGCAAGTAGAAGCCGGGCTGAGAACGGACTTACTCATACATGAAGACGGTTCTCTGAGATTCGGTAGCAGACTCTGCGTACCCAAAGGGGATATTGAGAAGAGGTACTGACTGAGGCTCATAGTTCAGCTTATTCTGTGCATCTGGAAGGTACAAAGATGTGTGGAGATCTAAAGCAGCATTTTTGGTGGAACGGGATGAAGCGAGAAATTGCGTGGTTCGTGTCCAGGTGCTTGGTATGCCAGCGGGTGAAGGCAGAACATCAGAGGACAGCAGGACTGTTACAACCGCTTCCGATACCAGAATGGAAGTAGGATCACATTACTAGGGATTTCGTGACGGCCTTACCACGGAGCCCTAGGGGCAACAACGCCATTTGGGTTATCGTCGACCGCCTCATGAAAGCTGCACACTTTTTACCATTCCGAGTGGGACAGTCAACAGAGTCACTGGCAAAGAGATACATGCAGGAGATAGTACGACTTCACGGAGTTCCATTCAGCATTGTGTCAGATCGAGACACCAGATTTGTTTCGCACTTCTGGAGGAGCTTACAGGAGAGTTTGGGTACCCGCCTTAAGTTCAGTACAGCTTATCACCCGCAGGCGGACGGACAATCTGAGCGTACGATTCAGACGCTCGAGGATATACTGAGAGCTTGCATGCTGGACTTCCAGGGTTCCTGGGAAGATCATCTGCATCTAGTCGAGTTTTCCTATAACAACAGTTACCAGGCTAGCATCCAGATGGCTCCTTTCGAAGCACTTTATAGACGGAAGTGTCGATCCCCAGTTTGTTGGGATAATGTGGGAGAACGAAGATTACTGGGTCCCGAGCTCATTGTTCAGACAGTCGACAAGGTCCAGATGATCAGGCAGCGCATTAAGACGGCTCAGGATCGACAGAAGAGTTGGGCGGATGCCAGCAGGAGAGCATTAGAATTTGAAGTCGGAGATCACGTTTTACTGAAGATTTCCCCTACCCGTGGAGTTATCAGGTTTGGAGGTCGCGGGAAACTCAGTCCCCATTTCATTGGACCTTTTGAGATGCTAGAGCGAGTAGGAGAGGTGGCCTATCGACTCGCCTTGCCTCCATCGCTAGCTGGTGTGCACAATACCTTCCACGTATTTCAGTTGCGGTGTTATGTTCGGGATGAGAGCCATGTTCTGGACTATTCGGAGTTAGCTTGGGGTACCGACCTATCTTACGAGGAGCAGCCCACCACTATCCTTGACCGCAGAGAAAAAGTGCTGAAGAATAAAGTCATTCTGTTAGTCCGAGTGTCTTGGGGCGGTCATTCTCCAAGAGAATCTACCTAGGAGCATGAGGAAGATATCCGTGCACGTTTTCCACATCTCTTTGTTTAATACTGTTGTTTCGTTGTCTCCTTTTTAAATTTCGAGGACGAAATTTTTATAAGGAGGGTATGATGTAAATTCCCGTTTCCATCAATAAAATCTTTATATATTTTCCTAGTCCCCCGAATGTTTTCCTATTTTTCCTCGTAATTTTGTAGGAAATTGGTTGCTAGGTTTTTAGTAGTTAAATTTTTCTAAACATTTAAAATGAAGCCCAAGACAAAATTTTAAATTAAATAAAGCCCAGCCCACTTACATTTCTTTTCCTTTACAAAATTAATTAAACAAACTAACAAAAGCCGGCCCAGCCCAACTCCTTACCCGCGCCGACCGGACCCGTTATCACCTTTCTTCCCCCACTAATCTCATTTTCCCGCTTCTTTTATTTTCTGCGCTCCCCACGTCGTCGCCGCGTCCCCGCTCACGACTACGACCCACGACCTTGACCCACGATCACGCGCGCGCCGCTCACTCAAGCCCACCTCGCCTCTCTAACTTTCCCCCTCACTCTCGTTCTCTCTCTCCTTCCCCATATCTTCCCGCTCACTCTCACACCCACACCACGCCCGCACTCGCCTGCCTCACCGTCACTCGCGACCATCGACACTGATCTCGTCGTCGCCTCCTCCCCCTAGTCTCTTCACCCCCGACCACCGACGACGACCACCGACTGCACCACCCAACTTCTTCACTGAGCCTCCCCTGCAACTCTCTCGCCGCCGACGATCACCTCGCTCCCATCACGCCGCCGGCCACCTCATCGACCCCTCAGCTTCACCACCATCACCTCTTACCCCGAGCCCCTCCACTACCTCACTACACCTTTCACCGAACCCCTACACCAAGCTTCGAGCCCCGAACCTCCTTGCTGCACCCTTACCGGCGACCACCAGACACTGCCGTTCACCTGAGCTTCGGCGTTGCATCTACTCGACGCCAACAGAGCCATCCCCCGAGCAACTCCGACGACGGACCCAAACTCGAGCTGAGGCCGTGAAACCTAGCCGTGCCGTTCGTTGCGCGTTCATGCCGTTGCCGTTGCCGCGTGTCGTCAATGCGTCTTCAGGCAAGTTACTTACTTGCTTCATTCTAATTGTTCTGTTAAAATTTGAAATACTGTTAAATTCCGCATAAACGCTTCGTGCGACTTAATATAGTGTATGTGTTCGACACAGAACCCGAATGAAAAACTCCTATTAAACTGACGGAAATTGATCACATGAATTGGCCCGTGTGGTAATGAACATCGTGTTAAAACTTGGTTAAAAAATACCTTCGTTACTGACGTGAACGATCACCCCAATTACACCCGTTAAAACTGAAAATTTTCCGCGACTGAAACTTGTAAAAATCATAACTAATTGTTTACAATTTGGAATGATGCGTTCGAAGGCTAAAATCGAAGCCGACTAGACGACCTGGAACCCCATAAAATTTTTAAATTGTTTCTATACTGAAAAGACGACAGAAACTGGTTCGGAGAGCGGCTCTGGCTGTTGATTTCCATCTTGTAATGCTTACCCTCTACTGCTTGAACATGTTGTATTGCGGAACCCTACACCATAGTGAATATGAAATAGTTAGATAAATAATGAAAGTGATTTCACCCCTTTTTACTGTCGTTTACTATTTAAACTGTAATTTAAATGAACAGGCCGTATAGCAGTCCCAAACAGAAACATAACTAATACCCTATTGTTGTACAGTACATAACTTCTGATGTAGAGGCGCGATTGAGAATCTTTCTAGTGAGTTGGAAACCCTATTGATAAACCTAAAATTCGTTCAACTATAGCGTCGCCTAATTCTGAACCCAACAGGGTGAAAATTGTGTTGCGAAATGGACGTTCAGTTCAGGAACTAAAATTCCAGCAGCGAACACTTAAAAAGAAATGGCTGTAACCTGCAAACCCGAAATCCGATTGCACTGAAATAAATTTTTCTGAACTTCCGACTGAGTTTACATGCTACCTCCTTTGTATCATTTTACTGAATTTTGAACTTTTGATTTAATGCAATTTTTATAAGTTCATAAGGTGCATAATAGTTCGTATTACACATGACATGTTAACTGCATAGATGCACATATCTTACCCGATTGCCATACTTATAGTGATAGTGCGCGTTATTGTTCAGTATACAATGCATTGTCGTGCGTGAATGGTATTGGTTTAGGAGTGTCAAGTACGCCAATGAAAAAGGGAATGATTCATGACAGTGAACAATATAGTGAACAGTGATAAAAACCGTGTTATTGGCGCATACTTGTACACGACTAGGCCATACTCATAGATAGTGTATACTTGGGGAAAAAGGGAAAATCGAAGTGGAAAGAGTATCGTATTTAGCGAGGACAGTGATTTAGAGGATGATCATTCGAACAGCGACTCTTATATTTATTAGGTTGGACCTAGCGGTCTGGCTGACAGGGTTATGTCCCGGGAGATAGCGGGCCGTAGTCTCGGGTATATACGAGACCCTCGTTAAACATGATCCTCATTTCCACAACTCGATTTCAAAGACGACTTAGAGACTGACAGGGACACAGATCATACATTGCATCAGTTAGTGACATATTGATTACCTGCATTTTACCTCCACTGTTATACCTTCTTTGCTTGCTTCTTATCACTATTATAATAATACTATTATGTCGCTCTGATGACCAGAGTATGCATGCTCAGACCTCGAGGAAGAACCAGTACAGGAGTCGGATTTGCCCTTCGAGCTCGCGGAGATTTGGTCGGGAGTACCTCCTTCACTTTTACTGCTTTCCCTAAAGAAACCTTGTATTCGAACTTGGTTAGTAGTTCTTTTCCTTATTTTATTGTAAATTGTGAACAATGAAAGTTGATATAATAATTTAGTGATGTATTTCCTTAACTTCTGTGCTTTGTTTACTGATTACCATGTAATGCTAGAAACCGAAGTGTGACTACGTCGGGATTATTCCTTGACCGTAGGAGCATAGCTGGCCTAGTCATCTCTCGTTTTCCGTATTTTGGGAAGCGGGGCGTGACAACTACTAAATTCTATGAACCCTACAAGTTTTTTTTTCATAAAATCTACATCCGTGTTCAACATAGATCTAAAAACTATTCTCCCTATTTTCAATCATGTTGTTTAAAACAAGATAAAGGTTCGACATTTTCCTGAGGACGACCCGTACTCATCTCGGTTAGCTACTCGCGACGCCCTCTTGATTGCGGTTAATTTTACTAAAACTTTCTTTCCAAATCACACATCAATCAAATGGCGCCGTTGCCGGAGAAACGGCTGTAGTTTTTTTTTCTTGCTATTCGGGTTAAATTCTTATCCGATCCATATCAAAAAAATAAAACAAAACCGCATCTTGCATATTTAATAATTATTGTGCGAATTTTTTGCGAGGGAATCTGGAGTCACTTGAACGAGGAATTAGAGAGTCAGAGACTTTCAGAGAAGCCCAGGGGAGCATAGGAAGCTACTGCAGAAAGATTAGCAACAGTTCGCTCTAGAACGCCGTGGAAACAGGGCAATAGTGTGCATTTTGCCGAGGAACGGTGGCGGAGCTGCGGAATTGTGCCTCCAAAATTTTCTGGTGATTTCCTTTGATTCTTCTCCCTCTTCTCAAACCCAATAATTTGAATTTTCTATAGAATTCTTTGCAAAAAGCGCCGCTAAAAAAATCATTTTGCGTGTTTTGATTTCGGGTTGTTTTTGCATTTTTTAAAACTGACTTTAAGAGGCAATAACCCAAATTCAGATTAGGTGGGGATTTCATCACCCTTCTTAGGCCCCACAAATCATAAAATGAGCATCCGCATAACCCTACATTAATAAAAAAAATATCTAGGCCAAGCCTCTAACGACCGTCGTGCTCCATTAGGACAGAGAAGGGTCGTGGGTAATGTATCGCTTATCCGCATCTTTCTTGTGGTGTCTAGGCAAGTGTGACTAAGGAAAATGGTTACTTAATTAGGCCCGCTATTTTCGGTGATTCGTATAGCGGATACCTCCCACTTACCTGGCCACAAGAGTGATAAAGAGGTGGTAGAGAGTTGATCTGCGGCTTGTCCGTTGGAAGTCTTGGAGCAGTCTAGTGCTTGACCTAGGTGACCTTAGTTTTAGGCTTGATTGTGCATTTTGTGATTTGTTGAGTCAAGCCTCAAATCCCTCTTGCAAAGCAAAACAATCCAAATAGAGCTTAAATCCTTACCATTTCACCCTCTTTTCTTTTTCACCTTCTTATAATGGGTAACCCAAATATTCGAACTCTTGCCAAGTTTTGCTATCCAGAACCAGATATTTCTTGTTTTCGTAATTGCTTCGGTGCAAAATCCGACTCTACCATGTCTTTAAGAGATGGGATAGATCAAGCGGAAAGAAACAGTTGGACACCTCACTCCAGGTCCTATCAACCGTATCAAAATTCAACATCTTCTTATGTTGATAACCCGTTTAAAGCAAGTGAGGGAATTTATAAACGCATGTCCATCGCTGAGCATATTGCGAAGGCTTAAAGCTAAAGTTTCAATCCTTTCATTAATCCAAATTCGTTAAGAAAACAATTCCAATCACCTACTTATCAAAATGTTGATCCTACTTCTGTCCATTATTCACAACCATTCGATTCCTATCAATCCTATCCGACTTTTACACATTTTCTAGACATTTTTCCTAAACAATAATTTGGGAGTTTCACCTCTCCACAAGAATTTCAATCTTCTAATGAAACCCCTTCATAATCCATGTCAGTCTTGAACGGTCATTGGAAGAATTTCGGGTAGCATCGTGCCACCAAATAGAGGAATTGAATGCATCCATGGCCGCTCTCATACAACCCAACAAACCAGCAACTAGTTTCCAACTAGCTCAAAATTTTCCAATGTATGATGCGGTAAAGGGACGAATTGAGAATTTGAGTAGAGAGAGTGAGCAGTACACCCTTCCAAATCAAAGCTCCCCTTTTCAAAATGAATTCCACAACTCCAGTTTCACAAATCTATCGAGTATACCAAATGATTCACCAATTGAAAATAAAATGTTTGATAAGTTGTGCGACTTTGTAATGTTTGATCTACCTGATTGTGAAGGGTCCATTTCAAGTGAAACCACACCCAATCCTTGTGATATCTACACCTCCACTCTAGAACCAAAATTGATTAAAAACCATGCTTTCGATGAGGTGTCCGACTTTCACTTGATTGAGAATATTGACGCTAGAAATATTTTGGATGATAAACCCACAGTTATGGAGGAGTTTTTCTCACCAATTCTTCAGGCCCTTTCACTTCCGTGTGGACATCATCTCGAACCATTAACTGTTTTTCCCGAACCTTATATGCGTCTGGAAATTGATGATAAATGCATGGATGAGTCGAATTTTGAGATATTTTTGAAGATGAACCGTTATGTTAAATGAGTTGGATTCTCCGACCCATCATGTCCCGTCTATTGAATACAAACATCTTCCTATACAAATAACCGATCATATTCTTACTACCGGCATATCCGTTAAGCAATACGATTTTCGACATTCATCTCCCACATCTGGTTCAACAATGCTCGACACACAAATTTGTTTACCCATTTCATCTCCTACTTTCTTTGGTTCTTCTTCTAATCTTCATTTAATTCTATCGAGTTTTGATGAATCACTCTAATATTTCGAGTTCTATGATTCTTGGCAGGCCACTTGATTTAGACCCGTTTGAGAATAAGGTAGATGAACGTTTCGAGTCTCTTACCTCCATAATTTCTGACAGATCAAGTGTGTTGAATTCGAGCGCGACACAGATTGACATTGAAACGTTTACTCGGATCGTCGATGAAAGTTTCGAAGATATTTTCGTCGACGAACTCACATTCCTAAACGACACAGATGTTGTGATAAATCAACCTCCACCCGAAGAAGTTGAACCGCCACCCTTTCTTCTTATCCCATATGAGAATATGACTATTCTACCCATTCCTAATCATTCACATTCTCATTTTCGTTCACCATCACTGTTTCGTCTCTACCAACCGAGATGTAAACCTGATCGATTACGTGTAACATTTCAGAAAATATAAAATATTATTTTTGGAATTTAATATTAAAATAATATATTTCGCGAAACTACCGATTTACGAATTTGGGGTTGTCGTAAAATGGTATAAATATATATATCAATATTTGTGAAATAATTTGGAAATTAAAATGATTTATTCATTTAAAATATAATTAATGGAAATTTGTAAGTTTTGATTTTTGGTCAAATTCCTTCTTTGATTTGTTTGGCCCATTTCCTTTGGTGGAAATTTCGTGAGCATTCTTCATGTGCTGGAATTATTGGGCAGTGAACCATTTAATATGCATGGGTTTTTTTTGTGAGGTGTCGTTTGCATTAAATGGTTTGTATTTGTTGAAGATATTTGTGAAGATTTTTGTGAGATGAGAGTGTGCGGTGGGATTTTGTAGGAATGGGATTAATTTATTTTGTTGATTGAAACCTTATTCTCACCACTTGCATTTTGTTATCCTCACCACTACACTCACCTCCTCACCACTATATTGATAAATCCCCAGAGAACACTTGCACCATTCTTTTCTTATGGCCGAGCCAAAGAAAATTTCCAGCAAGCGTTTTTCTAAGCCAAAAATTCTATGCTCAAATCCTTGGCAACTTCATTTACCTCCACCCAAATCCTTAGGTGCCTTGAGACAAAGTATTCACATACTATCTATACTTCGTCTTGGGTATCTAGGCTAGTAAACTGGATACCCGAGTTAATTCGGTTTAAAAGCGGGATCCCGTACAAAGAATTCTCGACGTGTGTCCTCTTCGACGAGCTTGACCGGAGAGCGAACTTCGTCGTGGCAGCCGCAACATGCTAAAGATTGAGATTGAAGACCAAAGGGCACGGATCGATCAGTAACTTCGTGTGGATTCCGAGACGACGGAGCACATCAACTACGGCTGAACGAGGAGTTCCACAGGTGAGTGGATTTATATCTACGGGGGAAGTCGGGTGGATGGCGTATAGCACCCCCGCAAATTATGAATGGAGACCGATATATATATATATATATATATATATATATATATATATATATATATATATATAGAGAGAGAGAGAGAGAGAGAGAGAGAGAGAGAGAGAGTACAGTCGGAGAAACCTACATTAGAAAACTATAGTTGTGGTTAAAAAGATAGTTAGAGGTGATATTAATGATTTAGTATATATATCGAGATATGAGATGAAAGCTGTAGGGACATAACTCTTGGAGATTTATATGATAGGATGCATATGTAAATGACTTGATGTGAGAGATTTATGCGATGAAAAGAGTAGAGATATAATGACTTGGTTGATATATCGTTATATGGACGCGAGTCGATAAGAGATAGTCGACACCTTGTCGGTCCCCTGATACGATATTGACACGGATGTGATCTGAGAGATAGGTATATATATATATATATATATATATATATATATATATATATATATATATATATATGGATAATGTTGTGCATAATGAGTGATATGCCGTACGCGACTTAGATCCGTACCCCCGTTGTTGTATAGGTTGATAGAATCCCTAATTGTTTAATGCCGCCGTATGATAGATTACCGTACGCGATGAGTTTTACCTGTTGATTGATCCATACCTTTGATTTGAGGACGCTATACGATAGATTATACCGTACGTGATATTGTGAGGCTGGATGCCGATTGATAGATTTGCCGACTCGGATATATTATAGATACGTATACCTTTTAGCATTGAGCTTACGATTTACTTGCTGCTACGTTCGGGATATTCGCATTTTATTATATATATGCATGTGCTAGTACACCTACACCATTATCGATGATACGTATGTTACACTTACACAGATTGGCCGGCTCACACACTTTCATCATCGATAATTGTTATGTCACTATACAGTAGAATTGCTGCATTATGCATACATACTTACATGTACACCCACATACCTTGCTATAGCTACATATACCCCTAAGTGGTATTGTATTGTCATTTGATATTGAGACGTTGATTATTGTGCTATTACGCTTATGAAATGCATCATACATACCTACTTACATGTAGATACACATATCTTGTTATAGTTACATGTACACCTCATATGATGTTGCACTTGATTTCGGAGGAATTGGGAACCGCGTGATATATTTTTAAACTGGATTCATTTAAAAGAGCGGTTTTCCCTTAATATACTCATATTGCTGTTTTATATTGCATACATCAGTTTTCATGTGATTTATGGATTTGAGAACCGTGGGGGTATTTCAAGAAATTTATGTATTGTTTGAAAACCCGGTTTCTCTTGATATGATATTTCAGTGAGTCCACCATGAGTTTTCTCGGTTCTGAGACTTGTGTTAGAAACTCGATTCGAAAAGCGGCAGACACCGTCTGCGGGTACATGGTGGACCCGGTATGGTTCCCCGGGACAAGTGGTGATTTTCGTGGTATAGACGATAAGCCTGGTAGGAGGGCTGTACCTATTGGTGATAGCATTTGGACTCGACGGTTATCCGGAGGATACCGACCGGAGTCGTGAGATGATACGGGTCGATCCGGACTGACGGAGCCCGAGATATTGATGAGGGCCGATCCAGACTGACGGAGCCTGAGATATGAGGATTTACGTGTCGATGCTGGACACGGGTTTCATGATATTTCGAGTGTCGGTGTTGGAGACTCAGGTTCCATGATTTGATGTGTCATTGATGGAACACGTTCTTTGATATCCTCATATATTTACATTGCACATGCTTTCATGATGTTTCGAGTGGACGAGATCCACATGCATATAGGCATTGATTTTTATTTGCATATATGTAGACACGGTCACCCTAGATATCATAGTATTACCTTTATGATATAGCTGACCTAGGAAATCGTTGTTTTATTCGATTTCTACCTTATGATGTTTTCTACTTACGAATTGGCAACTTACCCCTTTTGTGCCACAGTTCTTGTAGGTTGACTGCATGGATCAGCAGCGGCATCGCTGGCACACAGCTGTATTCGGGTGATTTGCTTTGGTAGGTCGTAAATGTTGGATCGTGCCACTCTTGTATTATTATTCCTATTGTATTTAGTCAACTCCATCAAATCAGAAACTAGTATTTGTATAAGCAGTAAGACTTAGCAAGACTTGTAGTTACGAGACTTAGAGTGATGGGTTATATGTTTGCTTGGTGGGTTTGATGTCTTGCTTTTCATTTTTCTTTGTGTTGATCTTCGCTGTTGGGCGTCGTATAATTATTTATGCTTGAGGTGGTTGTTTCCGCCGTTGGGCGTGATTTGCTCCCGTTTGGGGATACTTTCTTTATATTCTATGTTGTATCCGTTTCGGGACTAGTTTTTACAAAGGAGGTACTGCCGAAATTTCTAAGAAAAAAAAGAGATTTAAGGACTTTTACTTAAGGTTTCTAAATGTTGTATCAATATTTTCATTACTTACTTCTTTTGAAACGTTTAGATTTCTGGGTTTCGACTTACTTAAGTTACGTTACGCCTGTAGATGTCGCGTGATCTAAGTGCCGGTCACGAGCAAATATTTCGGGTCGTGACAAAGTTGGTATCAGAGCGCTAGGTTTAACCTTAGTTCGAGTTTAGGCTTGACTATGTGGAGTCTGGGGCGTAATCTATTTCAGAACCTAGGCTTAACCTTACGGAACATAGACTTGAACGGGGGGAGGGGTATTAGACCCGAACTTTCGTTACATAGGCTGACCCTGATTGATAGAGTAGGTAGCTTGAGTAGAGTGACGTACCGTACGTATGTTCTGCGGCATATTTACGATAAGATACTCCACTTAAGTGACCTTAGGATGTACATATCTTAAGACTTGTGATTCTCTTCGTCCCCTTGATCATACATCCATTTGAGATCCTTGATTCTATTCATTTCCAAGATCATACTCTCACTGATTCCGTTCCTCCATGTGAACATGTATCCATTTTGGTATCTGTTGATTCATTTCATCCCTTTGATCTATTTTTGTCGATACATGATTGAGGTTCTTGTCACCATGGTTTGAGCGCAGTTTGAACTGCTGCTAGTGATGCGGTCAGGACGAGCTCGTCGTGGACGAGGACTGACCATCGTGTTTTCTGGTGACATGGGGACGTATCGATGTAGTGTTGTGTTGTGACCTCTCGTTTGAGACGAGTGTGCGGTTTTGTACCGGATGATCGGGCCATTGTTAGAGGCTGCCTGTTGTGAGAGGATTGTTGATGTACATCATACCTCAGAGATTGTGATGTCATCTACCGTGCGGACAGATGACCCAGTTGTTGCTGAGATTGATGTGATGTCGCTTCCAGAGCTTATGAACTGAGATCGCTGGAGCTTCCAGGCAGAGATGCGATAGGTGATAGCTAGACTATCTTGAGTTGAGAGACGAAAGTGATTCGTCAGATGTGATGCACCGACGCAGACGCAGTTGAGTTGAAGATTTCCAGTGTGGAGAGTCTTACTCAGATCTAGAGCAGATCGATCCAGAGATGACGTTGTTCGTCGGATGTCCCGATGTGAGATCGGTAAGTTGACCAGTTTCAGATAGAAGGACCTCACCCAGATGCGTTGTGAATTGATCGAGAATGGATGAATAAGGTATATTCCTTCGATGATATGGACGAGTTCCCGAGGACGTGTTCGGCTAGATATCTTCTACTGAGTGATGAAGATACCGAGTTCATAATTTCGAGTCCGTGTGAGAGACTCCAGATTGACTATAGCCGAGAACAATTGCAGTACGCAAATAGCAAAACATGACATCGAGGTGGACGAAAATAAAGACGAGTGGAACAAGATGTTCGTGCGAGATGTTAACGAGCTGTTGTTACTCCCCGTTGAGATTAGAGGTCGGATATGTATACAGAGGCGTTGGGATACGTCCAGTTCCCGAGGAAATGTTGTGCTGAGAACGCAGATGTCCAGAAACGAGAGAAGATTATGTAAGAGTACCAGCCTCCATATAGTTCGGCATAGGCGAGATAGGAAGATACCTTGAGCAGGTGCCTTCCAGGACACTGCTGCGATAAGATTTGCACCGAGTATCAGTTGTGTTACGTGTATTCAGAGGGCCAGAGGCCGACGCCAGTGACGTGTTGCTTTACGAGTGGTCATGCTAATTGGCCGAGAGATGACCAGAGGAGTGCCAGAGCGGAATCATTTCCGTTAGCACACCTGACCGGGCCGACGAGCCGATGGATTGCGAGATTGGTAATCTACAGAGGAATGAAGACCTAGAGACAAAGGACGCCAGACCGTGAGCAGGAAGCAAGCAGATGTTCTTGCACTGCCAGTTTTGGGCCCACCGACATTTTTTCGACATTGTAGGAGGTGTACCTCAATGTCATTTGTTGCGATTTGTGTTATGATCCAAGTATCACGCTTATATCGCTTGGATTTGAGTTTTGATGATTGAGTTTCATGATATTGTTTTCGTGCACCATAGCTGCACCTACTGGGTATTTACATTTTGTGCATAGTTATTACACTTGATATATATATTTTATACACCGTTGTGTTGATTTGCGATTTGTGCATATCTATTGCACTTAGTGTCGATTTTGTGCCTTAACTGCACATGTTTATGAATTCCTGGTTTTTCCTACAGTTGATTTGATTTGTGCGTGTGGTACGCACTCGATTTGATTTCTGCACTCGGTATAGCCCACATATGCTTGCAGTGCATTGATATGTGTTTTGTGGATGCAGTTGCACACATTTATGATTTTTATACATCTTGGTACACTCGGTGTAGTTTTCATACGCATTTGAGTTATTGATAAGTTTTCGTACATTTGTTGCACCAGATTGGGTATTTCGTGCACTGGATGCACTAGATTTGTATTTCGTGCACTGGATGCACTGGATTTTTATTTCGTGCACTGGATGCATCCGATTGGTATTTTGTGCATTTGTTGCACTAGATTGTTATTTCGTGCATTGATTGCATCGGATTTATACCCCGTGCCTTAGTTGCACCCGATTTATTTCTTGAGCATTTGTGTTACCAGATTTGTGTTTTTGTGCGCGTTTGCACTTGATGTTCGTATTCGTGCATGCTACCGCACCAGATGTTTTACGGACCCGACGCGTTTGGGTCAGATTTTTGCGCATATTAGGTGCTGGGTACTGGATTTTGTGCACACCAGGATGCACTTGATAGAGATTTATATTCATGCATGTTGGATGAACTTGGTTGAGAATTATATTCGTGCATGTTGGATGCGCTTGGTTGGGATTTTCATTCGTGCATATTAGTTGCACTGGGTTGAGTTTTTCTTGCACTATAGATGCATTGGATATTGTTGTCGTGCACATCCGTTACACTGGATAGATACTTTCGTGCACACCCGTTGCACCTAGTTTTGCTCGTGTACATTCGTAGCACTTGCATTTGGTTTTGATTTCCATGCGCGCCAGACGCGCGTAATTGTTAGATACGCCTTTTGAGGCTGATTTTGCTCTTGAGCACTTTTTTTCATGAGGGGCACTGTATTATGTAGTAGCCGAATAGGACTGATCAGAGAACAGTACCTGAGTACTTTGCATACATTAAAAGTTTAATAAGAGGTTTTCAAAACGGAGCTATAGTCTCGCTATTCTTACGTGTCCGCGATTGATACGAACGTTTACAAAGAAAAACCTTTTGGGATATTTTAAAAAGGGCGGAACGTATATTTTGGAAAAACATATATGAACATACATTTATTTCTTCATAAATGAGCGTCCGTCACTTGTGCCGTGAGTTACGCAACACACGGCGATTCAGAAAAGATTTTTCATATGTTTTATTCAGCTTTAAGAGCTTTTCCAAGGATGCGTATTATAACCGTATTATAGTGTTTGACTAGTGTATATTGGATTTCAGTAGTGGATTTCGAGATCTGTATCTCATTTGTAACTCCGATGATTTGCGTGCAAATCTGATGATTTGTGTGACGCTTGACGGAGTTCGATTTTGATTTTCGTACTCATTTTCAGGTGCATATGATGCGCTGTGGTATTTCTGTATCTTCCGTGATTTCGGAACCCCATGATAGAGCTGATTATTGAAATAGTTTAGTATTTGGGGGTTTAAATTTAAATTCGGGGACCGAATTTATTTAAGGGGGGAAGATTGTAACATTTCAGAAAATATAAATATTATTTTGGGAATTTAATATTAAAATAATATATTTCGCGATACTACCGATTTGCGAATTTGGGGTTGTCGTAAAATAGTATAAATAAATACCAATATTTGTGAAATAATTTGGACATTAAAATGATTTATTCATTTAAAATAGAATTAATGGAAATTTGTGAGCTTTGATTTTTGGCCAAATTCCTTCTTTGATTTTTTTGGCCCATTTCCTTTGGTGGAAATTTCACGAGCATTCTTCATGTGCTGGCATTATTGGGCAGTGAACCATTTAATAGGCATGTAGGCATGGTTTTTTTGTGAGGTGTCCTTTGCATTAAATGGTTTTGTATTTGTTGAGGATATTTATGAAGATTTTTGTGAGATGAGAGTGTGCTGTGGGGTTTTGTAGGAATGGGATTAATTTATTTTGTTGATTGAAACCTTATTCTCACCACTTGCATTTTGTTATCCTCACCACTACACTCACCTCCTCACCACTACATTGATAAATCCCCAGAGAACACTTGTACCATTCTTTTCTTATGGCCGAGCCAAAGAAAATTTCCAGCAAGCATTTTTCCAAGCCAAAAATTCTATGCTCACATCCTTGGCAACTTCATTTACCTCCATCCAAATCCTTAGGTGCCTTGAGACAAACTATTCACACACTATCTCTATTTCGTCTTGGGTATCTAGGCTAGTAAACTGGATGCCCGAGTTGCTTCAGTTTAAAAGCGGGAGCCCGTACAAAGAATTCTCGACGTGTGTCCTCTTCGACGAGCTTGACCGGAGAGAGAACTTCGTCGAGACAGCCGCAACATACTAAGGACTGAGATTGAAGACCGAAGGACACGGATCGATCGGTACCTTCGCGTGGATTCCGAGACGACGGAGCACATCGACTACGGTTGAGCGAGGAGTTCCACAGGTGAGTAGATTTATATCTATGGGAGGAAGTCGGGTGGATAGCGTATAGCACCCCCGCAAATTATGAATGGAGACCGATGTATATATAGAGTACACTCGGAGAAATCTACATTAGATTACTATAGTTGTGGTCAAAAAGATAGTCAGAGGTGATATTAATGATTTAGTATATATATCGAGATATGAGATGAAAGCTATAGGGACATAACTCTTGGAGATTTATATGATGGGATGCATATGTAAATGACTTGATGTGAGAGATTTATGCAATGAAAAGAGTATACGATGAGATATAATGACTTGGTCGATATGTCGTTATATGGATGTGAGTCGATAAGAGATAGTCGATACCTTGCCGGTTCCCTGATACGATATTGACACGGATGTGACCTGAGAGATAGGTATATATATATATATATATATATATATATATATAATGATGTGCATAATAAGTGATATGTCATACGAGACTTAGATCTGTACCCCCGTTGTTATATAGGGTTATAGAATCTTTAATTGTTTAATGCCGCCGTATGATGGATTACCGTACGCGATGAGTTTTACCTGTTGATTGATCCATACCCTTGATTTGAGGATGCCGTACGATAGATTATACCGTACGTGATGTTATGAGGCTGGATGCCGATTGATTGATTTACCGAATCGGATATATTATAGATACGTATACCTTTTAGCATTGAGCTTACGATTTACTTGCTGCTACGTTCGGGATATTCGCATTTTATTATATATATGCATGTGCTAGTACACCTATACTATTATCGATGATGCGTAGTTACACTTACATAGATTGGACGGCTTACACACTTTCATCATTGATAATTGTTATGTCATTACACAGTAGAATTGCTGCATCATGCATACATACTTACATGTACACCCACATACCTTGCTACAGCTATATATACCCCTAAGTGGTATTGTATTGTCATTTGACATTGAGACGTTGATTATTGTGCTATTGCGCTTATGAAATGCATCATATATACCTGCTTACATGTAGATACACATATCTTGCTATAGTTACATGTACACCTCATATGATACTGCACTTGATTTCGGAGGAATTGAGAACCGCATGATATATTTTTAAACTGGTTCATTTAAAAGAGCGGTTTTCCCTTAATTTTCTCATATTGCTGTTTTATGTTGCATACATAAGTTTTCATGTGATTTATGGATTTGAGAACCGTGGGGGTATTTCAAGAAATTTATGTATTGTTTGAAAACCCTGTTTCTCTTGATATGATATTTCAGTGCGTCCACCATGAGTTTTCTTGATTCTGAGACTTGTGTTAGAAACCCGATTCGAGGAGCGGTAGGCACGGTCTGCAGGTACATGGTGGACCCGGTATGGTTCCCCGGGGAAAGAGGTGATTTTCGTGGTATAAACGATGAGCCTTGCAGGAGGGCTAGTACCTACCGGTGATAGCATTTGGACTCGGCGGTTATCCGGAGGGTACCGACCAGAGTCGTAAGATGATACGGGCCGATCCGGACTGACGGAGCCCATGGGCCGATCCGGACTGACGGAGCCCATGGGCCGATCCAGACTGACGGAGCCCTAGATATTGATGAGGACTGATCCAGAATGACGGAGCCTGAGATATGAGGATTTACGTGTGGATGCTGGACACGGGTTTCATGATGTTTCGAGTGTCGGTGTTAGACACTCAGGTTCCATGATTTGATGTGTCATTGATGAACACACGTTCTTTGATATCCTCATATATTTACATTGCACATGCTTTCATGATGTTTCGAGTGGACGAGATCCACATGCATACAGGCATTGATTATATTGTTGGACGAGATCCACATGTATACAGGCATTGATTATTATTGGCATATATGTAGATACGGTCTCCCTAGATATTATAGTATTACCTTTATGCTATAGTTGACCTAGGAAATCGTTATTTTATTCGATTTCTACCCGATGATGTTTTCTACTCATGAGTTGGCAACTCACCCCCGTTGTGCCACAGTTCTTGCAGGTTGACCGCATGAACTAGTAGCGGCATCGCTGGCACACAGCTGTATTCGGGTGATTTGCTTTGGTAGGTGACACATGTTGGATCGTGTCACTCTTGTATTATTATTCCTATTGTATCTAGTCAACTCTATCAAATTAGAAACTAGTATTTTTATAAGTAGTAAGACTTATAGTTGCGAGACTTAGAACGATGGGTTATATGTTCGCTTGGTGGGTTTGATGTCTTGCTTTTCATTTTTCTTATTTTCCTTTGTGTTGATCTTCGCCGTTGGGCGTCGTATACTTATTTATGCTTGTGGTGGTTATTTCTGCCGTTGGGCATGATTTGCTCCCGTTTGGGGATGCTTTCTTTATATTCTATGTTGTACCCGTTTCGGGGCTAGTTTTTACAAAGGAGGTGCTGCCGAAATTTCTAAGAAAAAAAAAGATATTTAAGGACTTTTACTTAAGATTTCCAAATGTTGTATCAATGTTTTCATTACTTACTTTTTTTGAAAGGTTTAGATTTCTGGGTTTCGGCTTACTTAAGTTACGTTACACCTGTAGACGTTGCGTGATCTATGTGCCGGTCACGAGCTAATATTTTGGGTCGTGACATTACGAGTCTTATCTCCCCACTTCTTCAAATCTCTGATCTTCCACCAACTATATTGTTACATCGATAAAATATTTGAATGGTTGGTGTTGACTTTTGGTCTTTGTAAAGCTTTACATAGACCAATAACTTTACCCCCTCATAATTTTAACTGCTTAATACTGTTTTACTCAAGTTTGGGGGGAGAGAAAAATATTTTGGCTCTTGAAAGAAATAATTTTTTTACAAAATTATGAGCCAAAAATAAGTTTGGGGGAGGTTTTCACTGTCATTAATTCATGTCCCCATTACTAACTTTTCTTCCCAAGTCTACAGTTTTTTTTAAGTTTAACAGATATCATCAATGAGGACAATGTTGCAAATAGATTTGGGGGAGCTTTGTGCTTATTTACGCATCAATTTTTGCATTATATTACAAAAAAGCACAAAAAAAATTCTTTGATAATAAAATATTAGAAAGTAAAAAATTACATATAAAAGATAGGAAAAGTTTTAAAAAAGCAAGAAAATTAGATATTTTATAACGATGCTAGTAATAGGTAGTCATGAGCTGTTGTCCCAAGGGTTAGTAAGATAAAGGGAATCACTAATCTGAGAATAGAAATAAGTCTGAAAAATAGTCCCTATTCTTGAGTCCAAACATCTGAATATTGATACCCTACTATACGCACTTGCATGCATCTTGAAACTTGGGATGGTAGAGGATACATTGAAATGCTCTTGTCTAAATGCCTTAGTATGAAGGAAAATATAAATATAAATGAAAAAAAATGGTGAAGAAAAATGAACACTGGTTTTGTAATCACTTAAGGCAGCATATTAAAAATATAGCGAGGGTGTTTTATCACCTAGTGTCTTAGACCAACTGGTTTGGGAGCCACTGCTGAGCCTTAGGTGTTACAAGACTAGGATATTGCTAATTATGCCTTAACGAGTGAGCACATTTGGTAATCGGTCGGTCAGTACCTCAAGAAATATTAACGGCCGCATGAAGAATGTGTAAGCAATTCTATCTAAAATATTCACTGACTAAAAAGTACTAAGGAAGATGGACAAAAGTATGATAGCTTGAATTGAATTCTCTAAGTGTAGGAATGTATTTTACACACACGTAGGGGTATATGATCGATATTTGGAAGAAAGGTAGGGAGGAAGACTAAAGGGGATGTTTTATTGAGGGATGATATGATTTCTGACATCTTTTCATGACTATTAAGATAGGGCTCATGGCAACTAAAAAACTAGTGTAGTTTGAAACTCTTCTTTTCAAGTTCTTTCTTTTATAGTTCTTATTTTTGTATAAAACTTTCATCTTCTTTCTTTTATTATGGGATTTTGTGGGTGTAATTCGCTGAAAACCCTCAGGAGACAACACTCCTCTTACTAGGGACACCTAGAGATTTAAAGGCTTGTTGCACGTGCTCAGTGCAATCGTGTTGCCTACGAAAATATGCTAGGTTTTTCTTTTCTTTTTTTTCTTCCTCTCTTGAATAATTAGTTTGCTCGGGACGATCAAAGTTAAGTTTGGGGGTATTTGTTCAGTCGAAAATATTGCACATTTGATTGAACATTTTCCTTACTTTTGTTAAGTATTTAAAGGTGTTTATCGAAAATATGGAACATATATGGGTTTATCTGCAGAATACTCTTTATCATATGTTTATAAAATATACTTAATATTATGAAGGAAAATATATGCATAAATATTTATATGATATTTTGATAATTTAAATATGCATATCATATCAAATATTCCTAATAAATATTCTTAAAATATTGTATCATATATAAAATGATTAGGATAATATCTTAAAGATAACAAATATTACTAATACTATGAATTGAGATATTGTGTAGATTTAGCTCAGGTCTGGAGATCGAGATATCCGAGATGTCAGGAATAAAATCTGCCGATAAAGTTGAATCAGATCGTAAAATCAATAATGATAGAGACTCAGAGAAGATTTAAAGAAACCAGACATCACAACAATCTCCACGTGTCAACATCATACTACACAAGAATTTTCCAAGCATGATTCCACTATTCTGCCGCCCAACCGCGGCCAAACCACTTATTTGCGGCGGACCCACGGCCCTCTGATGGCCATTGGATTTGAGATTTTGTGATTATGATCGCAATAGCATATCCTCACCTATGGCAACTAAGGTTTGTATCTTCTATACTATTTAAAGGACCGAGAGCTACTCTTGAAAAATTATCAAACCGAAGAGATCAACAGGTCCAAGACGATCCACGCATCCAGGTTGATCATCAGCTGTTCATCTACTTCCTACGAGACAGAGATCGGAAGCATAAACTAGGGTTCTTGTATTCTAAATTCGACGGATTTGTAAATGATAGTTGATTAATAAATAAGTAGATCTTTAGTTTAATTCTTTGCATTTTACATTCTGCATTTAATTTCTGCATTACTTTTTGTATTTACATTATGATCTCCTTCTCTATCCTTTCTTCTTCTTCTCCAACCATGCGTGAGTAATTTTATGCTTGATGGGGTTCGTAGGATTAGGGTAGATCAATGGATGATAAAATCTCTTAACTTGTTTTATATATTATAAAGTTTATAAACTTTAGCAAAACAATTGTGAACATTCTTATCGGGCGCGCTACCAATTTATTGCTAGTCTCGACCGCGATTTAAGATTAGATTAACAATTGTTTTGGTAAAGTTTAGACATGAATAGAGGTCAATGAAAAGATAAGGGTTAAGAGTGGGAACCGTATTCCCTCCAAAAACCCTAATCTTCATTCATCACTATCGATCTAGTTTTAAATCTATTAAAAGATAAAAAGAGTCATATTTAATTAATCATCCATTACTACTAAATTCTATGAACCCTACAAGACTCTTCTTCATAAAATCTATATCTGTGTTCAACATAGATCTAAAAACTATTCTCCCTATTTTCAATCATCTCGTCTAAACTAAGATAAAGGTTCGACATTTTCCTGAGGAAGACCCGTACTCACCTCGTGATGGAGGTATGGATCTCCTTCAGATGTTACCTTCCGTAGATATGTTGTTGGCGATGGTGGACGGTTGAGATTGAGTTGGAGGTTGCCTCCTAAAGCGTGTGGATCTCAATGGGTTTGAGGTGGTTGAGGCCGAGCTACCTGCAAGGAAGTCCCGGGGTGGTTGTACTACCGAGGACCCTCCGACGATCAAGTTAGACCGGATATTTGAGAAAAGTAACGGCCTAGTGGGGAAAGAATGACTTACTTGAACCGTCTAAAAGAGGGGTTTATATAATGGTGGTAACAGGCAGGCAGGCGCGAGAATCACGCCGGCTGTTACGCTCCCGGCGTCACGCCCGCGTGATTGGCGGGATCCCACATTAATGGCGAGACATGCTCGTTAATGGGGGATCGTGATGGCGTGGAATGCAGGACGTGGCTGGCGGATATCTCGGTCATGGCCAGATTCACAGAGGTGAGGCGGATGCGCCTGCGATTGGTGCCGTTGGTCGGTCAATGAGACCAACTGTGCAAGCCGTGGTATCAGGGACGAGCAGGAGGCCGAGGTATCTTGGTTCTGCTATAGCCCGGAGGCGAGCTGAGAGGGCCGAGGAGGCCAATTGTGCAGGGGGTTCGGAGGCGAGCCAACGGTTGTTTGCAAGGAGGGCATAAGAGTGGTGTGGACGGCCGCAGAAGGTCGGCTACGTCCATAGGTCGCAGACCCGGGATATTCTTCCGACGTACCGTTACTGGTCCTTTCTTGCTAGCTCCGGGACACGTCATCTGCCACGTGTCACGATATGGGAGATCACCGATATCGAGCATCATCATTAGCCCCCACACTCGTCCCGACCCGCTCATGGGTCGGGTCGAGCGTGGTTCGCCGAGTTACCCGAGGTGAGCTTCTTTTTCGAAGATATCGTAAGTGTGAATTCCCGGGCAATCAGCCATATTTTCTTGATGACGCCAGCGGATCAGGTGTCAGTTCTTTCATTAAAAAGGATGCGCCGGATTGTGCGTACGTTCGTCGAAGCGGTGGCCCACGTGTCTGGCGCTGGTTGGCCGACGTGACGGGTCACATGTTCCAGCACCCGATGGGGTACGACCAATGCGCGCTTGACAGGAGGAGCGATGGAGGCCGTCGAATGCGAAGAGTCGTTTTGGCGGGAGATGACTGTCGCCGTTGGATGTGTATGCCGGCAGCTATAAATAGAGGTGGGGCCCCCATCAAGGCCCACACCTCTTCAAATTTTCCTCTTCTTGAGTCTCGTTAGCTCGGCGCTCTCCTTCTTAGGTCAGGATATCCGCGTTTTGCTCTTCCGAGGACTCATCCCCTCCATCAGGTTAGATGTCTTCTTATGAAGAGTCTGTAGAAATAGACCGGGTAGAGTCTAGGGAGCCCGCCGTAGATTCTTCTTCTTCTGCTCCTTCTTCTTTTGCTTCTTCTTCCACTGAGTCGGAGTCCTCCCGGGAAGTTAGGGTCAGATCCTCTTCCCGCCGCGACGGGGGCGGTTCCCAGAGCGGAGGTCGCGGATGCCCATGGTGTGTCATCCACGGTGAGGTATGAGGATGATCTCGCCACCGCTTGGGCTCGTTTCCACATTCCTCCCGGCTATACGCTACGTTTGGCCGAGGAAGGAGAGAGGGCATATCAGGTACGGGGTAAGGAGATTGCCCTGTACCTGGAAGCCTTTTGGGTCGGAATGCGCATGCCCTTTTCTCCCGAGATTGTTAGAGCGCTGAATCATTTCGGGTTAGCCCTGGGTCAACTAGTGCCAAACTTCTGGAGGATTCTCCTTAGGTTCCTGGTCCGTTTGAAATTGCACATGATCTCTTTCAGGCTGAGCACCCTTGCCTCTTCTCTCTGTTACAAAAGTCACCTGGCACTCGCACGGGCGAGCCGAGGTGGGTATACATCTCCTTTACGAAACAACGGGGAAGTGCTGCCGGGTCGGGGGTCGTCGTGGTACCTTCTTCCATCCATGCTTGGAAGAAGAAGTTTTTCTTTTTGGGCTTCCCGAGGGCGAGGACTGGCCCGTGCCCACCTAATTGATTCGTTCTTTGTGTATATATAAGAAAAGTGTAAGAATTTACAACCAAAGAAATTTTTGACCGCAATCAATAATGGTGTCGATTGTAGCGCGTTAGCGAGTGCGGATCGTCCACAGGGAAAGTGAGATCCGTTCGAGTTTGAATTAGATGAATTGAAAATTAAAGAAAAGAGAAAAGACAATTCAATTCAAGATTGAAAAGTGAATTTCAAGAATTAGGAAAATCTAGATCTAAATCTAAAATCAAGAAAACATTTAAAATCAAGAATGAAGAATTAATAATTTCCAATCCAATAATCAAGAATCGAAATGAGGCTCGTAGGAATCGATCGAATCTATAGACGTGATGAAATCTATTGATTACGTATTCTTATCCATCGATGATTTGATACTAGATCGATGACGATCAACGAGAATTAGGGATTTCTTGCGGAAACTAGGGTTTCATCATCTATCCCTTGTACTTTCGTTGATTTCATTCACATTCTAGCCTCTAGTAAATTCAAGAATCGATCATGGATCCCTAATTAAGAGCGAACACAATCAAGAAAGCATCGCTCGAAACTAGGTCGTCGATTCTTCAATTTGCTAGAGTTTACAAAACTCATAGGACTTAAGAATCGTTTCAAGATTTGTCACATCATCATCTATTGATTCTCTCGACTCCTTCACGAGCGGAGTTTTACTCAAACATCATATCAAAGAACACAATCACAAATCGAGATCTAATCATGATGCAAGAATGTAAAGAAAGCAAGATAAAGAATTTCACCTTTTATTTATCAACAATTTTGTTACAATTCTCTCAAGAACTACAAGAATTGAGGAAAGAACTCGATCGTCGAATTAGCTTCGCATCGTCTCCGTGAGTCGCGGATCGTCTTGGATCACTTGCTCGGTTGAAGATCGACGTCGCTTTTAAAAGGTTGAAGGCTTCTCACTTGATTTGGTACTCGGTGTTCTTGATTTTTGGCTTTGGATTTGAATTGGAGATTAGGGTTTACAAGTTGTGTCACTCAACTTGTGTTGGAAATTGATGTAGGAATCAACAAACCAAAACCCTAGATCTAGCTTTTCTTTTATAAGCATCTCAACCTTAGATCTAGAATTCAAATTTCAATTTTCCCTCCAAAATGAACCACTTTTCCCTCCAGAATGAACCACCTCATTTGAATTTTCCCTCCAAAATGAACCACCTCATTTGAATTTTCCTCCAAAATGAACCGCCTCATTTGAATTTTCCCTCCAAAATAAAGTTGTTAGAAAGAATCTTCTAAAAGAAGTTTGTTGGAGGGAATATTCTAGAATAAGGTTGTTACAAGGAGGCTTCTAGAAGAAGGTTGTTGGAGGGAATATTCTAGAATGAGGAATATTCTAGGATAAGTTTGTTAGGCCGAGCCTTCTGGATGAAGCCACGTGTTATTCTGGAACCTTCTGGAAGCTTTGGTCGTTACAAGAAGCGCATGTGAGAATTAGGAGGCAGTGATGTCATCATACAGCCGCGGATCCGCAGCGGGAATGGGCTATTGGTCACGGATCCGCGGTCCTTTCGAGCCCTCTGTGCATGTAATTTCTTGTGCTGCTTTGTTCTGACATTTTGGTGCTTTTCTGATGTGTTGAATATCATTTTTTGTCACGACCCGAAATTGGCACGTGACGGCCCTAATACTACGCAACGCCTCCAGACGTAACGCAGTAAAAGAAAGCCAAAACCCAGAAATCTAAACCATAAAAATACGGAAAAGATAACAAAAAGTTTTTGAAACATTTGAAATCACAACCTAAATTCTTTAAAAGAGTCCACTTTTTCTTTAAAATTTTGGCAGCACCTCCTTTGTAAAAGCTAGCCCCAAAAATGGGTACAACATAAATATAAAGTAAAGCATCCCAAACGGGAGCAAAATCCACGCCCAACGGCGGAAAACAACACCACAACAGATATACGACGCCGTAGCGAAGAAATAAGAGACAAAGAAAGAAAACTGTATAAAAGACAACAAATCCAACATAATATACAACATCGTCCTCACCAAGTCTCTAAGTCAATATGAAAATAGTATATGGAGATACTGGAATACAACGAATATACAATACAATGAATAACCACAAAACACACCTAAGCAAACCGCACACTGTGAGCTGATGCGGTATCCGTAGCAAAAGATGATAGATGAATAGCCAGCCTCGACTATTCTGGGGAACACTCTGTAACACCTGTGGCACAACGGGGGTGAGTTGCCAACTCGTGAATAGTAAATAACATATGCAGGTAATCGCAAGAATGTACGTACAACATGAATCTAATATATGACAATTGCAGTAATAACAGGTCATGAGTACGAAATAATGGAAAGTACACTAACAAGTACCACCAATATATAAAGTAATAATGATATGACAACAGTATGCAATAATCATGCACTGGGGATATGGGAAAGTAAATGCGCAACACTCATGAAAGGTACACTCATAGGTACTCCTAATACATGGAACAATGCACAAGTATATAAAGCTGGGGTATGGAGTGAAATATGTCATTTCCACGGAATCCTGACATCGTGGTAGGATCACAATCCAGCAAGACAAATCAAAATCCCAATTCCTCAAATCAGCCCCCAAATTGGCTCTCATATCATCTAAGTGTCACATCGCCTCAACTGCACAATATTAAGTATATCTCGCATATGTATCGAATGTACAACATCAAGTAGATCTCACCTATCTAGTATCTACAATATCAGGTATATCTCACATATATCAAATGTACAACATCAAGTGGATCTCACATATCTCGTATGTACAATATTAGCATATCTCACATATATCAAATGTACAACAGCAAGTGGATCTCACATATCTCGTATGTACAATATCAGTATATCTCACATATATCAAATGTACAACAGCAAGTGGATCTCACATATCTCGTATGTACAATATCAGTATATCTCACATATATCAAATGTACAACAGCAAGTGGATCTCACATATCTCGTATGTACAATATCAGTATCCAATCCCAATGAATCTCTTATGTCCCAAATCAAATCTCCAGCACAGTTCTAACATCCTAATATAATGTCACAAATAAATATGATGAGGGCAATACACATATATTAGCGTCCCATTCCACTAATATTGGTGTAAGGGTATATATAACAGCGACTCAATCCCCTCTTATATATACAAAGGAGTAATTAGAAATATCATGAAACCAATGTGCCAAGTATCGACACAGAAATGCTGATCCATCAGGTGCTGTCTCCATGACTGGCCCCCTGATAGGTACGTATCATACGCTATCCCGAAAGCTCGAGTGCCTAGCTCTGACCCTCGCCTCTCGACGTATCCATACGTACATGACTCCCGTCGGTATCCACTCGATAGCCGATGAGTCAATGGTCCTGTCACCGGAAAGTATGGTTTCCCTAAGCCTCATCGCCTAGCACCGCGATGTCGACTCACACAGCGACAACGTTCTTGCTTCAGGGTACCTCCGGGCCCCACCATGTACCCATACACGGATCCCTCCTTTCCTCACGTAGGGTATATATATCAGCACCGATAAATCTCATGGTGGCTGCTAAAATATCATATCAAGGAAACCGGGTTTTTCAATGTATGCATAATTTCATGAACTACCACGGTTCCCAAATCCAGAAAACATCATGAAAAATCCATATAACAATGCGATAATCCATGAATAAAGTATACGCAACATAAAAACTGTAATGAAAGCGTATAAAAGAAAAGTATAGCATTTACCAGATATAAATGAACACATGAATGGTATAGCAGAAATATAGGTATCTACCTATATGATGATGTGATATACCTATCAGGTATAAGTAAAGTATAAAATGTAAGTACACCTGTAGCTATGTCCTTAGGTGTGTATGTACCTATCACTAATGGTACAATACCCTATAGGTAAACAGATAACTGTATGTCAATGTGATAAGAAATATGAATCAATGTCACAATGTTCCTAACCAAGCAATATAACATCTATAAGTGGTTATGTGTGACATGGTAATTATTGACGGTGTGTGTAGCATACAAACAGTGCTGGTGCAACATAAATCGTCAATAATATGTGCAATGTCCTACTACTACTAGTCCAGGCACACTACAATCTAACTAATAGGGTAAATGCGCAATTCTAAACATGACATAGAATATGCGACAATGAAAATATTTCTAGTCCAGACGCATAACGCCATGCGGGCGATTCCCCTGTAGATGTTAAATCTACTCACCAACGCTCCAAGCTAGGTGAAGCCTAACACCTGTTTTCCCCTTGTCGTAGCGTCCGAAGTCCCCGCTTGCGAACCTAAAATTTCATAAACACATCACATAAGCATATATTCTACATCGACGAAAAGACATCGAAACGCAAGAATAACGCCCTGAAAAATACACTGCGCGCTTAGCGCATCTATCGCGCACGATACCGGCCAAAACCCTAATTGGGGTCGCTAAACTACAAAACACCAATTCTGGACCCCTATCATCCCGATCGCGCAACACAACACAAAAATTACGAGGAATACACTGGATATAACCTCGCAACTACCAAAAGAACCCTACGTCGGAAAAACCCCGAAATCTAGTAAGCAACCTATCGCAATATATCGCACTAGATTCAAGATAAAACAAATCTAACAATTACAAATACCTTAAAATAGCTTAACTAAGCTATCTAAACCAATCCTATATTTTTAAACTTGCTTAATTAAGTTTTAGCAAAAATCTAGTAAGCAATTTTGCTTAATTAAACAAAATGCTTATTAGCAAATTTCAACACTTTCTACTAGATTAATCTTTTACAAAACACAATTTAACATTTGAATTAAACACTAATCACTTAATCAAAATTTAACCCTAACATGAATTTCTTAAACCAAATATAATGAATTAATCATGAATTAAAAGCTAAACTAAGCACTTAAATAGTTAACTAAATTAGCTAGTTAAAGATTAAAGAAATTAATTATAGATTAAGGTAAGAAATTATACCTCCTCAAGAACACCAAAAAGAAATTTGGTCCATCATTTTATCCTCCAAAATCAAGCTTTGATGAAGATCCATGAAGGATTAGTGAAGGAAAAATGGTTTAATATTTATATAGGAATTTTTGGATTTATTTTTGGAATTCCTTTTGTGTTTTTGATAGAAAATGAGTGAGAAATGAGTTTGGAATTGTTAAGGATAGAAATGGGGGGGGTTGAGCTCGGCCAAGAAGGGATGGGGGGTATTTTTGTGAATAATTTGTGAGGAAATAGCTAGGAAAGAGTGTAAATAATATAAAAAATGCTATTTTGCCACCTTTCACTCTTTTCTTTTCTTTTTAAATCCAAACCATTAGTCACAAAAAAAATCTAGATATTTAAAAAGAACCTTCTAAAATAATTCTAGTGACAAAATTAATTTATTCATAAAATAAAAATTTTCCCGATTTACGTGCACAAAATACCGCTTAAAATAATATTTTATTCGGGAAAAAATCTATCTGAACCATAACCTCCCAAATACTCCCAAAGTTCGCGCACAAGCTTTATTTTGACCAAATTAGGTGTCGGTAAGCTTATACGGTCGTTTGATCGAAATCGGGTTAAAACGAGAAAAACCGACAATTTTGCCCTAAAACGGGAAAATTCGCAAAACGATTTCTGAAACGTTACAATCTCCCCCCTTATAAAAATTCGTCCCCGAATTTAAAATTTTCACTAAGCGTACCTTCAAAGAGAGGATTACTAAACTCTCATATCTCGTTCACAACCTCCCAAGTGATTACCTCACTATACGACTATGTCCAAGAAAACCCTTCACAGATGGTAAGACCCTTGACCGAAGTTTCTCCACCCGCCTAGCCATTAACACAATTGGCTGCTGGTGAACGAAAGATCGCGTCCAAGCTAAATGGTCTGGTGCTGAATCATGTGAGAAAGGTCTTGAAGGAAATTGCAAAGTATCGACACAAGGAATACGGGGTGAATACTCAATAATCTGGGCGGAAGTGCCAAATTAAAGGCAACAGAACTAACTCACTTTAAGGATCTCGAAAGGACCTACAATTCTGGGTAAGCTTCCCAAAACTCAACACATCCTTCATCGGAAAAATCCGTAGGAATACATGATCTCCCACTGCGAACTCGAGCATGCGATCACCATGGTCGGCATAAGACCTCTGTCCGCACAGGACTGTCATCATCCTTACCTGAAACAGTTGGATCATTTCCGAAGTCTCTAGACTAGCTGGGGTCCAAAAATCCTACTATGCAGAGTCAGAAAAATAGACTGGAGATCGACACCACCTAACAAACAAAACTTAAAGGTTGCCAATTGGAATGTTTCCTGATAACAGCTATCAAGAAGTATCCTAACAATGGTGAGTGACGATCCCAACTGCCGCAAACAATTAACACAAATGTACAACAAGACAAACACCTTGAAACGAAACCTGAAATTTCTCTTTACATTCCTGTCCACCCGTAACTATCTCACCAGTCACGTCAATATTGGCGGAACTTGAATGAACATAGAGAGTTGACTGATGTGCTTGCTCTAGGATTTCACGTCTCTACCCGATAACATCAGGTACACAAACGCATTCCTAATTTAGCATAACCTTGTCACAATCACAGACTCCGAATCAAAAGTAAGAACTGATGCAGTTGCTAACTGAATCTTCAACTGCCGAAAACTCTTTACACATGCCCCAGTCCAAAGAAAAGAACCTACTTTCAGGTCTGTACAGTCAACGGTGCAACAATACGCTAGTAATCCTGCACGAAACGGCGGTAAAAACCTGCTAAGCCCAAAATCAAAGGACCTCCATCCTGCACACAAGTCCGGGCCTAAGCTGTACGGTCTCGATCTCCCTCGGAGCTATATGAAACCGTCTCCCGTAACTACAAGACCTAGGAGTCAACACAAACAAGCCTGAAGGAACACTCCGAGAATCTAGCAAACAGCTGGGGCTCTACCAATGTCTGCAAAACAAATCCTCAAGTGCTGCTCCTGTTCCTCAAGACACACTAGAAAAGACCAAAATGTCGTCAATAATACAACAAAACTGGTCGAGGAACGACCCGAAGAAATCTGGTGCATCATAACTACAAATGCTGCTAGGGCATTGGCGAGTTCAACGACACCACCAAAACACAAACTGCCCATAGCACGCACAAAAACAGTATTCGGAATGCCACCACTCCGAACCCGCAACAATGATGACCTGATCCCAAACAAACTTAGAAAAAGTCTCGCACTCTGGAACTGATCGAAGAAATCGTCAAAGCGAGGTAAATGATACCTAACCGCACCGTAAGCCGGTTCACTTGACGATCTATCAATCCACAACCACAATCTGTCGTCTTTCTCCTTGACGAACAGAAATAGGAGCTCCCAAAAGCGAAACACTCGGACACACAAACCTCCCAACAAACAACTCTGCAGCAGATCCTTAAGCTCCCTGAATTTCGCTAGCTCTCCTGGAACATCGTCGGAAAACTCTCGCACGATAAGTACCCGGTCCAACAATCCCAATGTGGCTCTAGTATCACGAATGAACGCCAAGAATCCATGACATCTCCTCCAAAGCTGACTAGCGGAAAAGGCTGAATTCAAGCTGTGAGAGGCGGCACAACTATCCACCTGCACAACAAGAACTGACTCGCCGGGAAAACAAATCCTGACTGTTTCCACACGGTAGTCCACAGACGCCTAACACGTAGCTAACCAATCCATGCCCAGGAGAACGTAAAATCCAACATCTCTAAAAGGATCCAATGACGACAAAATCTCCCCACCGATTGGCATACGACTGAAATACGTGTCGCGCAACAAAAGAATCGCTGACAGAAGTTAACACAACAAAACGGCTGATCTAACCAACACGATCCTCATTCCAACCACGGCACAAAGTGCGAAAAACCAACAAGTACATCAAAGAACATGAACAAGGATACCTGAAAACTCTGCATTGGACGCCTGTGCGTCCGGATGAGTAGAAACAAACTCTCGTGTCTGCCTTCTACCCGGAACTATCAAAACTCTTCCTCTACAAGACTGACCATCGCGGGAGCAGCAGAGGCATAGGACGTGGACAGACGTTCAGCTCTTATCCCCAGGAGGGTCAGCAGCGTTATATTGGATGCTATCGATGTGGGATCCTTCACCACTAACTTTGTCACAAAATCTATCTCGACGACTAGGCCTCTGTCCCTGGACTGGCACACCTGTACGGGTCCTCCACTGTCCTGGAACTCGCAAAGTCTCTGGAATATGTGTCTCGTCGACTGGGGCTACATCCACTGGTGCTATGTAGGTGACAGACTGCTGCATGCTGATCCCAAAGAACAACTGAGTAACAGGGGCGTCAACCTCCTGTCGCTGCGCTCGAATGGCATCAACCAATGATCTCATCGTCTGGCGCAAGTCCTGCATCTCTGTCACAAGCCTAGCGAGCTGATCTGTCGAAGGCTGAACCGTCTGCACCTGTGCAACAAAAGTGCCATCCTGGTCAGTGCTCGTCTCACCCGAGCTAACTCTGACCTCGGCCCTCGCTGCACCACTCTGAGTCCCCATAGTCATCGGCAGCAAGGCTATAAATAGAGATAGGATTCGATAAGAACAAGAAAATCGAATCACAAGGATATGAATCATCAAGGAAGGAATTTCAAGCAATTTGTACTTAGGCGCTTTAAGAGAAATACTGCATCGTGAGTATGTTGCAGACATATACACACTACGTTACTCCGCTTAGGTTACCTACTCCATCATACCAAGGTCATCCTATACTCCGAAAGGTAAAACCGCGCTCTGATACCAACTTTGTCACGACCCGAAATTGGCACGTGACGGCCCTAATACTACGCAATGCCTCCAGACGTAACGCAGTAAAAGAAAGCCAAAACCCAGAAATCTAAACCATAAAAATACGGAAAAGATAATAAGAAGTTTTTGAAACATTTGAAATCACAACCTAAATTCTTTAAAAGAGTCCACTTTTTCTTTAAAATTTTGGCAGCACCTCCTTTGTAAAAGCTAGCCCCAAAAATGGGTACAACATAAATATAAAGTAAAGCATCCCAAACGGGAGCAAAATCCACGCCCAATGGCGGAAAACAACACTATAACAGATATACGACGCCGTAGCGAAGAAATAAGAGACAAAGAAAGGAAACTGTATAAAAGACAACAAATCCAACATAATATACAACATCGTCCTCACCAAGTCTCTAAGTTAATATGAAAATAGTAGATGGAGAGTACTGGGATACAACGAATATACAATACAACGAATAACCACAAAACACACCTAAGCAAACCGCACACTGTGAGCTGATGCGGTATCCGTAGCAAAAGATGATAGATGAATAGCCAGCCTCGACTATTCTGGGGAACACTCTGTAACACCTGTGGCACAACGGGGGTGAGTTGCCAACTCGTGAATAGTAAATAACATATGCAGGTAATCGCAAGAATGTACGTACAACATGAATCTAATATATGACAATTGCAGTAATAACAGGTCATGAGTACGAAATAATGGAAAGTACACTAACAAGTACCACCAATATATAAAGCAATAATGATATGACAACAGTATGCAATAATCATGCACTAGGGATATGGGAAAGTAAATGCGCAACACTCATGAAAGGTACACTCATAGGTACTCCTAATACAAGGAACGGTACACAAGTATATAAAGATGAGGTATGGAGTGAAATATGTCATTTTCACGGAATCCTGACATCGTGGTAGGATCACAATCCAGCAAGACAAATCAAAATCCCAACTCCTCAAATCAGCCCCCAAATTGGCTCTCATATCATCTAAGTGTCACATCGCCTCAACTGCACAATATCAAGTATATCTCGCATATGTATCGAATGTACAACATCAAATAGATCTCACCTATCTAGTATCTACAATATCAGGTATATCTCACATATATCAAATGTACAACATCAAGTGGATCTCACATATCTCGTATGTACAATATCAGCATATCTCACATATATCAAATGTACAACAGCAAGTGGATCTCACATATCTCGTATGTACAATATCAGTATATCTCACATATATCAAATGAACAACAGCAAGTGGATCTCACATATCTCGTATGTACAATATCAGTATATCTTACATATATCAAATATACAACAACAAGTGGATCTCACATATCTCGTATGTACAATATCAGTATCCAATCCTAATGAATCTCTTAAGTCCCAAATCAAATCTACTCACAGTTCTAACATCCTAATATAATGTCACAAATAAATATGATGAGGGCGATACACATATATTAGCGTCCCATTCCACTAATATTGGTGTAAGGGTATATATAACAGCGACTCAATCCCCTGTTATATATACAAAGGAGTAATTAGAAATATCATGAAACCAATGTGCCAAGCATCGACAAAGAAATGCTGATCCATCAGGTGCTGTCTCCATGACTGGCCCCTTGATAGGTACGTATCATATGCTATCCCGAAAGCTCGAGTGCCTAGCTCTGACCCTCACCTCTCGACGTATCCATACGTACATGACTTCCGTCGGTATCCACTCGATAGCCGATGAGTCAATGGTCCTGTCACCGGAAAGTATGGTTCCCCTAAGTCTCATCGCCTAGCACCGCGATGTCGACTCACACAGCGACAACGTTCTTGCTTCAGGATACCTCCGGGCCCCACCATGTACCCATACACGGATCCCTCCTTTCCTCGCATAGGGTATATATACCAGCACCGATAAATCTCATGGTGGCTGCTAAAATATCATATCAAGAAAACCGGGTTTTTCAATGTATGCATAATTTCATGAACTACCACGGTTCCCAAATCCAGAAAACATCATGAAAAATCCATATAACAATGCGATAATCCATGAATAAAGTATACGCAACATAAAAACTGTAATGAAAGCGTATAAAAGAAAAGCATAGCATTCACCAGATATAAATGAACACATGAATGGTATAGCAGAAATATAGGTATCTACCTATATGATGATGTGATATACCTATCAGGTATAAGTAAAGTATAAAATGTAAGTACACCTGTAGCTATGTCCTTAGGTGTGTATGTACCTATCACTAATGGTACAATACCCTATAGGTAAACAGATAACTGTATGTCAATGTGATAAGAAATATGAATCAATGTCACAATGTCCCTAACCAAGCAATATAACATCTATAAGTGGTTATGTGTGTGACATGGTAATTATTGACGGTGTGTGTAGCATACAAACAGTGCTGGTGCAACATAAATCGTCAATAATATGTGCAGTGTCCTACTACTACTAGTCCAGGCACACTACAATCTAACTATAGGGTAAATGCGCAATTCTAAACATGACATAGAATATGCGACAAAGTAAATATTTCTAGCCCAGACGCATAACGCCATGCGGGCGATTCCCCTGTAGATGTTAAATCTACTCACCAGCGCTCCAAGCTAGGTGAAGCCTACCACCTGTTTTCCCCTTGTCGTAGCGTCCGAAGTCCCCGCTTGCGAACCTAAAATTTCATAAACACATCACATAAGCATATATTCTACATCGACGAAAAGACATCGAAACGCAAGAATAACGCCCTGAAAAATACACTGCGCGCTTAGCGCATCTATCGCGTACGATACCGGCCAAAACCCTAATTGGGGTCGCTAAACTACAAAACACCAATTCTGGACCCCGATCGTCCCGATCGCGCAACACAACACAAAAATTACGAGGAATACACTGGATATAACCTCGCAACTACCAAAAGAACCCTACGTCGGAAAAACCCCGAAATCTAGTAAGCAACCTATCGCAATATATCGCACTAGATTCAAGATAACACAAATCTAACAATTAAAAATACCTTAAAATAGCTTAACTAAGCTATCTAAACCAATCATATATTTTTAAACTTGCTTAATTATTTTAGCAAAAATCTAGTAAGCAATTTTGCTTAATTAAACAAAATGCTTATTAGCAAATTTCAACACTTTCTACTAGATTAATCTTTTCCAAAACACAATTTAACATTTGAATTAAACACTAATCACTTAATCAAAATTTAACCCTAACATGAATTTCTTAAACCAAATATAATGAATTAATCATGAATTAAAAACTAAACTAAGCACTTAAATAGTTAACTAAATTAGTTAGTTAAAGATTAAAGAAATTAATTATAGATTAAGGTAAGAAATTATACCTCCTCAAGAACACCAAAAAGAAATTTGATCCATCATTTTATCCTCCAAAATCAAGCTTTGATGAAGATCCATGAAGGATTAGTGAAGGAAAAATGGTTTAATATTTATATAGGAATTTTTGGATTTATTTTTAGAATTCCTTTTGTATTTTTGATAGAAAATGAGTGAGAAATGAGTTTGGAATTGTTAAGGACAGAAATGGGGGGGGGTTGAGCTCGGCCAAGAAGGGATGGGGGGTATTTTTGTGAATAATTTGTGAGGAAATAGCTAGGAAAGAGTGTAAATAATATAAAAAATGCTATTTTGCCACCTTTCACTCTTTTCTTTTCTTTTTAAATCCAAACCATTAGTCACAAAAAAAAATCTAGATATTTAAAAAGAACCTTCTAAAATAATTCTAGTGACAAAATTAATTTATTCACAAAATAAAAATTTTCCCGATTTACGTGCATAAAATACCGCTTAAAATAATATTTTATTCGGGAAAAAATCTATCTGAACCAAAACCTCCCAAATACTCCCAAAGTTCGCGCACAAGCTTTATTTTGGCCAAATTAGGTGTCGGTAAGCTTATACGGTCGTTTGATCGAAATCGGGTTAAAACGGGGAAAAACGACAATTTTGCCCTAAAACGGGAAAATTCGCAAAATGATTTCTGAAACGTTACATTTTTGCTTCCTCGATTTCTGCCAGATCTCTAGTCTTGACATGGCGTATTTTTCTCAGCACTTTTAACTGTTTTGGCTCTTTTCTTGGAATTTCCTGCACAGATTCTCGAGACAAGTGTTGCGCTATACAAAGATTATGCGATGCAATGATAAACACTCAATTTCCCTCAAAGTGCCAGTTATAAAGTATAACACAAGTTATTTGGTATTTTATGACTGTTTTGCTAATATGTGCTATATTAATACCGAATACCTATAGATGAGTGCAAATAGTAGGGAAATTGACGTGTTAAAATGCAATATTTTCGACTGATCAAATTCCCCCAAACTTATTTTCGGTCGTCTCGAGCGAACTGTTTTATTAAAAAGAAAAGGATAAAATAAAGAAAAAGAAAAACTAACTAGCACACTTTCGTAGGCAACACGATTGCACTGAGCACGTGCAACAAGCCTTTAAACCTCTAGGTGTCCCTAGTAGGAGGAGTGTTGTCTCCTGAGGGTTTTCAGCGGATTGCACCCACAAAATCCAATAATAAAAGGAAGACCGTGAATATTACATATAAAGACAAGAATTGTAAAAGAAAGACTTTGAAAATTAGAGTTTTCAACTATGCTAGCTTTTCGGTTGTCATGAGCCCTATCTTAATAGTCATGAAAAGATGTTAGAAATCACATCATCCCTCAATAAAACATCGTCTTTATTCCTCATTCTTATCTGTCTTCCAAACATCGATCATATAACCCTACGTGTATGTAATATACATCCCTACACCCGGAGAATTCAATTCAAGCTATCATACTCTTGTATATCTGCCTCAGTACTTTTTAATTAATGAATATTTAGATGAGATTGCTCACACACTTTCATGCGACCGTTAAAACTTCTTGAGGTACTAACCGATCGATTACTCATGTGCTTGCTTATTAGGTGTATTTTCCTCGTCTTGCACCACATAAGGCTTAGCAGTGACTCCCAGACCAGCTGGTCTAAGGCACTAGTTGAAGAGACACCCTCGCTATATTTTTTTATTGCTGCCTTGGCGATAACAAAACCAGTGTTCATTTTTCTTCACCATTTTATATTTTTTTTCAATTTTTTATTTCCTTCATACTTTCGGCTTTTAGACAAGAGCATTTCAAGGTATCTTCTACTATCCCGAGCTTCAAGACGTGTGTAAGTGCGTATAGTAGGGTATCAACGTTCAAAATGTTTGGCTTCTAGAATAGGAACTATTTTTCAGACTTATTTTTATCCTCAGATTAGTGACTTCTTTCATCTTACTAACCCTTGGGACAACGGCTCATAACTACTTATTACTAGTTCGTATAAGAAAACTTCTAATTTTCTAGGTTTTCTTAAATTTTTCTAATCTTTTGGATGTAATTTTTCACTATCTAATCTTTTATTATCTTATTTATGTACAAAATAATTTTTTTTTTGAATTTTTAAATTTTTTTTATAGGTTTTAAAATGTTTTGTGCTTATGCAAAGTATGATGCAAATGATGCGAAAATAAGCACAAACCTCCCCCAAACTTGTTTTCAATAGTGTCCTCACTGTTGCCATCTGCTAAATTTCGAAAAACCTGTAAGGCTGGGAGGAAATTTATTAATGGGGGCAAAATATTTAAGTGAAGATCCTCCCCCAAACTTATTCTTGGCTCATCATTTTGTAAAAATTTTCTTTTCAAGAGCCAGATTATACCCCCCCCCAAACTTGAGTTAAACAATGTTAAGCTTTGAAAATCATATGAGGGGGTCAAAAATCATTGGTCGATGCCAAGATTTGCAAAGACCGAAGGTCAACACCAACCATTCGAAAATTTTATCAATGTAGTGCTCAGGTTGGTGGAAGAAGAAGTGGGGAAAGGGTAAGTGGTGGAATAGAATGTGTGTGCGTCTCATTTTGGAGAGACGATGCAGTGAATGTGATGGATTACTCGCATTCTTTTTACAGTTCATATGAAGGGGTGGAGGTTCAATTTCATTGTTTGGGAGATGATTCATCTCAACACCCGTGTCATTCAAAAATGCGAGTTCATCAGCGAAGATTCCATCAATACCCCAGAGAATTATGTCATCACAAAGCACGGGCTGATCTTCAGACTCTAAAAGCTTTTCATAATCAGTGTTAGTTGTTGACCCGGACAACTCGGTGGAAGAGTCCGTATGTGTATGATACATAGTTGGGTCAAACAACAACATATGAAAAGAGTCTAGATCGGTATCATAAGGATCATCAAATTCGCTGCTGTCGACATCCATTAAGTCGACAGAACAGACCTGAGTAGTAGGTTTGGAGGGTACACTTCCTAACTTGTAAATGTTCAGCTCAATCGACCTATTCCCGAAAGATAGGTTCATAGAGCCGTTTCTACAGTTGATTACATCATTGGAAGTATCCAAAAAGGGACGACCTAGAATCACCGGAATTTGGTTCCGTGGGTTCACTATAGGCTGTGTATCAAGAACAATAAAGTCCACAGGGAATATAAATTCCCCGATTTTTATCAACACATCCTCCAATTCACCCCTAGGTTTGGCGATAGATCGGTCGGCCATCTGTAGAGTTATGCTCGAGGGCTTTAACACTCCGATACCTAGTTGCTCGTAGACTGAGTAAGGAAGCAAGTTAACACTAACGCCAAGGTCAAGTAAAGCACGGTTAATGTGTTTATCTCTAATAGAAATAGAAATAGTATGACAGCCAGGGTCCTTACGTTTCCTTGGTAATTGTTGGGGAAAAGCCGTGTCTACAGTGCTTGACATGAACACTTTTTTCGGTACTTGAGTCTTCCACTTCCTAGTGCACAAGTTCTTAAGAATTTTTGCATAGGACGGAACTTGTTGTATAGCATCTAGGAGAGGGATGTTGATGTTAACTTCCTTAAACATGTCCACAAGCTTCTCCCTTTGTGCATCATGTTTGTTGGGCCTCAACCTATTTGGAAATGGAGCTCTATCAATAAGTATTGGGTCCAACATTTGTGGAGAAGTTTGTGGGGGTGGAAAAGATGAGGTGGGTGGAGGGTTCGAGCCTTTGGGAAAACGGAGAATAGGCTCGGAAGAAGAAGAAGGTAAATTGGACGAAATAGGGTAAGAAGTAGAAGTGGGAATGGAAGTGGAAGTGGAAGCCGGGGTGTTAATGATCAATTCATCATTATCAATTTGTTCACCCACATGATTGTCTAGCACTCTCCCAGATCTCAACGTGGTAAGTGCATCCACATTAGTGCAATGTGAAGGTCCAGGATCAGGTAGGGGTTGAGATGGAAGATTCCCTTTTTCTCTAGCACTTATTTCGGCTATTATTCGTTCAATTTGTGCTTCCATTGATTTAATATTCTCATTTTGAGTGAGAATGATCTTCATCATATTATCGACGGAAGATTGAAAACTTGCCGACCCTTGGATGGATTGTTTCATGAAAGTAACCAAGGTTTGCACTAGTGCAGAGGTATTATCAGTACTGGCCAATTGCAAAGAGTTTTCATGTGGTGCAAAAGTGTTGGCCGGATTTTGGAAATTTTGTGATTGGTAGGGGTGCTGACTTAATTGGTGTGGTTGCTGTTGTAGTGGAAGAGCCCTTTGAAAATTGTTTTGATTTGGATCCGTGTATTGAGGTTGGTGTTGGATCTAAGAAAAATCAGGGTGATTCCTCCAATCTTGATTATATGAGGAAGAAGAAGGATCGTTTCCAGGTCTTTGCTGAAATGCAGCCTTAGTGTGACCTTGAAACGGTACATTCAAAGGACATTCTTCCGTCAAATGTGAAGGGTTTGAACAACAGCCACACACGGTTTTGGGAAGTGTGTATTGGTTTAGGGAGGCTGAAGAGATTTTGTTTTCTATATCGTCAAGTTTCCTTTGTATTGCGGCCATTTCGGATTTCATTATGACGGAAACATCGAGCTGATTGACATCTTCCCTAGGCGGTGGTGGTCTAACACTTTCCCATTGTGCTGTGTTTTGAGCTAACTCTTCTAGGTATTTCCAAGCTTCACCATCATCTTTAGATAGGAATTGGCAATGACACATGGTTTCAAGCATCTGTCTAGTAGTGAGATCAACACCCTCATAGATAATTCGACACAAATCCCATCTGGAGATTCCGTGATGAGGGCATTGGATAAGAAGATCCTTGAACCATTCAAAGCATTTCCAAAATGGTTCATTGGGAAGTTGGGTAAATTTGAAGATTTCGCTCCGAACACGGCTGGTCTTGTGATTGGGATAAAATTTCTTAAGAAATGCTGCAACGAATTCGTCCCATGTTGAAATAGAATGTGCAGGTGTGATGTAAAGCCACTTCTCGGCTAAATCACACAAAGTGAATGGGAAAAGACGTAAACGCAGAGCATCCAAAGACAGTTGTGAATTTACCATCAAAGCACACACGTTTTCGAATTTGGAAATAAACATGTATGCGTTTTCAGAATCAAGACTGTGAAATTTAGGTAACAGTTTGATGAATTGGGGGTTGATTTCAAAATTTTCCCCGTTGGCAGGTGGTATAGAAAGACAGGTGGGAAGGGAAACACGTGTAGGATAGCATCTCTCTTGGAGAGAAATGCGTGGACGATTCTGCGCACCTGCGGACGGTGGCAGAGTGGTGTTAAAGTTTGATGGAAATCCGTCCATCGCGGTCATGGTGGGTGGTGGGGATGAAGGCGAAGAATTACCGACTCTGGGGTCGATAAAAGAAACGCGGACAAGACGGGAAATGGAATCCCGTGTCCAGCCTGACATTATGCTAAATGGTTGTAGCACAAGTGGCAGCGTGAATATAATTAGGGAAATGAATGAAGTGGTGGTGTTTGTTTTGAAAATATACGGATTTTTGAAAAAATGATGCGATCACAACAAATGCAACAAGCAACCCTAAAATCTAGTGGTCACCTAGGTCAAAGCTTTAGACCGCTCCTAACTGCCAAAAGACAAGCCGCAGGATCAATTCTCCACTGCCTCTTTGTCTCTCCTGTGGCCAGGTAAGTGGGAGGTTCTCCACTACGTAAGTAGTGGGCCTAATTAAGTAACCACTTGACTTAGACACACTTGCCTTAGACACCACAAAAGAAACGCGGATAAACAATGGATTACCCACGGCCTTCTCTTGTCCTAAGTGAGCGCGACGGTCCTTAGAGTCATCTCTAGATATTTTTTTAGTTGATGAGGGTAATGCGGATGCAGTTTTGTGATTTTCGGGGCTTAGGAATGGTAATGAACTCCCCACCTAATCTGAATTTGGCCGTGCCCCTTAAATTCCGTATTAATATGCAAACAACCAAAAATCAAAAACACGCACAATTTTTATTGCTTTTTGCGGCGCTGCGATTTATTTGCAAAGAAACCTGCAGGAAATTGTTAATTGGAGCAGACAGAGAAGGAGATAAGAAAGCAAAGGATTCACCTGAGAATTTTGGTACAGTGATCAAGCTGAAGAGCCGCGGAAATGCGGTGGGAGCTGCTATGTGCCGCGGAAACGCGGTGGTTCTTTGGGATCACTGCACAGAATTTTGTGCACAAGCTTCTGTTCACCTTATAAGCTCTCTGGAATTCTCAGAATAATTTTTCCCAAGCTCCACAGATTCCATATTTCCTCGCAACAAATCACAACGAATCGTTTAGTGTTTGTGCGAATTTTGATCTCAAAATTATAATGGAATAAACTTTTCAACTCAAATTTCAAAAACGAACGAATTAGCGCACAATCCCCGGCAACGGCGCCATTTGATTGGTTCGTTCTTTATGTGTATATAAGAAAAGTGTAAGAAATCACAACCAAAGAAATTTTTGATTGCAATCAATAACGGTGTCGATTACAACGCGTTAGTGAGTGCGGATCGTCCACAGGGAAAGTGAGATCCGTTCGAGTTTGAATTAGATGAATTGAAAATTAAAGAAAAGAGAAAAGACAATTCAATTCAAGATTTAAAAGTGAATTTCAAGAATTAGCAAAATCTAGATCTAAATCTAAAATCAAGAAAACATTTAAAATCAAGAATGAAGAATTGATGATTTCTAATCCAATAATCAAGAATCGAAATGAGGCTTATAGGAATCGATCGAATCTATAGACGTGATGAAATCTATTGATTACGTATTCTTATCCATCGATGATTTGATACTAGATCGATGACGATCAACGAGAATTAGGGATTTCTTGCTGAAACTAGGGTTTCATCATCTATCCCTTGTCCTTTCGTTGATTTCATTCACATTCTAGCCTCTAGTAAATTCAAGAATCGATCATGGATCCCTAATTAAGAGCGAACACAATCAAGAAAGCATCACTCGAAACTATGTCGTTGATTCTTCAATTTGCTAGAGTTTACAAAACTTATAGGACTTAAGAATCGTTTCAAGATTTGTCACATCATCATCTATTGATTCTCTCGACTCCTTCACGAGCGGAGTTTTACTCAAACATCATATCAAAGAACACAATTACAAATCAAGATCTAATCATGATGCAAGAATGTAAAGAAAGCAAGATAAAGAATTTCACCTTTTATTTGTCAACAATTTTGTTACAATTCTCTCAAGAACTACAAGAATTGAGGAAAGAACTCGATCGTCGAATTAGCTTCGCATCGTCTCTGTAAGTCGCGGATCGTCTTAGATCACTTGCTCGGTTGAAGATCGACGTCGCTTCTAAAAGGTTGAAGGCTTCTCACTTAATTTGGTACTCGGTGTTCTTGATTTTTGGCTTTGGATTTGAATTGAGGATTAGGGTTTACAAGTTGTGTCACTCAACTTGAGTTGGGAATTGATGTAGGAATCAACAACCCAAAACCCTAGATCTAGTTTTCCTTTTATAAGCATCTCAACCTTAGATCTAGAATTCAAATTTCAATTTTCCCTTCAAAATGAACCACTTTTCCCTCCAGAATGAACTACCTCATTTGAATTTTCCCTCCAAAATGAACCGCCCCATTTGAATTTTCCCTTAAAAATGAAGTTGTTAGAAAGAATATTCTAGAAGAAGTTTGTTGGAGGGAATATTCTAGAATGAGGTTGTTACAAGGAGGCTTCTAGAAGAAGGTTGTTGGAGGGAATATTCTAGAATGAGGAATATTCTAGGATAAGGTTGTTAGGCCGAGGCTTCTGGATGAAGCCACGTGTTATTCTGGAGCCTTCTGGAAGCTTTGGCCGTTACAAGAAGCACATGTGAGAATTAGGAGGCAGTGATGTCATCATACAGCCGCGGATCCACGGCGGGAATGGGCTATTGGTCATGGATCCGCGGTCCTTTAGAGCCCTCTGTGCATGTAATTTCTTGTGCTGCTTTGTTCAGACATTTTGGTGCTTTTCTGATGTGTTGAATATCATTTTTGCTTTCTCGATTTCTGCCAGATCTTAAGTCTTGACTTGTCGTATTTTTCTCAGCACTTTTAACTGTTTTGGCTCTTTTCTTGGAATTTCCTGCACAGATTCTCGAGACAAGTGTTGCGCTATGCAAAGATTATGCGATGCAATGATAAACACTCAATTTCCCTCAAAGTGCCAGTTATAAAGTATAATACAAGTTATTTGGTATTTTACGACTGTTTTGCTAATATGTGCTATATTAATACCGAACACCTATAGATGAGTGTAAATGGTAGGGAAATTGACGTGTTAAAAATGCAATATTTTCGACTGATCACCACCCAGTGGTCTAGGGATAGTTGCCGGCGGGAGAGTCAGTCGAACGATTCCGAAGCGGCAAAAGTGGTGGAGTGGGAGCCTATTCCCCGGGCTGACGTGCTGCTTTCTGAGCAGGCCCTTAGTTGGGCTGGGCTCAGCCATGCCCAGCTCGCGGGTAAGTTAGGAGTTTACAGGTGATCTGTTTAGACTTGTGTTTATTTTTACTTGCGTTGCTGACTCCATTGTACCTTGTCTTGTGCAGAACCCATGGACGTGAGCAAATTCCGAGCGGCCATGCACGAGCAGAAGAAGGGATCGAGGGCTGGAGGTGCCAGCTCCTCCCGTCCGACGTCGGCCCCGGCTCCCCCGGCAGCCGCTCCACCTAGTCGTTCGAGTGCGGCCCGTGCCCCGGAGTCCAGCCAGGCGCCGAGCCGAAAGCGGGTTCGGGAAAAAGAGGCCCGGGCTTCGGAGATAGAGACTGGCTCCCCTGGTGTCGTCTCTCAAGAGGTTTCACCGGACCGTTCCGCGCACCCCGGCCTCCCCGATCTTTGTGGACAAGAGGGACCTCCGCTTTGAGTTGCCCTCGGGGCTCTCCGTTGCTGACAGCCTGCTGACAGAGATGGAGAGGTCGGCCGGGGGAAAAATCCTTCGGGGGACTCTCAGGGCGCAAATGGCGGCCATCGCCCAAGAGGCCGTGCAGGTTAGTGCCCGCACCTCACTTGGTTTTTCATTCAGCGTCTTATTATTCGTGAGATTTGGTGCCTCCCTTTTCTTTCTGACCCCCTTTGATTTCTTTAGGTCCTCCATCACGTCGCCCTCGTCGTCCAAATAGAGGACGAGGAAATTGCCCCGGTGATGCGAGTCACGGGTGAGTTCTCCTCACTGGAGGAGAGCTCAAAGTTGGAGCTGGAGGCGGTGATGGCGAGGGTCGCTGTCCTCGAGGACGAGGTGGCGGCCGAGAAATAGGAGGTCGCCAGGTGCCGCGAGGCCGTGCGGGCCGTCCAGGCCAAGCTTCAGGACACCAAGGTGCTCGTCGGTACCTTGAAGAAGTCGGCGAGCTCCCTCCGGAACCAGTGCGAGACTGCGATGGACGGGATGAAGCAAGCCGAGCTCAGAGCGTCGAAGGCGGTGGAAAACTATAAGAAGTCGGACCATTTTTACACCGACCTAGCCGTAGTCTCTACCCTCATCTGGCACGATGCCCTCGATGCCGTCAAAGCTCGGATGCCGGGGATCCCTGATGAAGAGCTCCGCGATGAATATCCTACCGGGGCTGACACGCAGGGGGATGCCCTTAGAAGCGCTGCCGGGGAAGAGGCCCCTGGCGGGGCGGCACCGAAGCTCTTACGATGGGCGCCGATTCTCCAGACGCAGCCCCGGTCATGGTGGACGCGGTGCTCCTTGGGGTTGCCCCCGGCTCTGAGGCCTAAAACCCCTCGTCTTCTTATATCTTTTTTGTTGCCTTGGGAATCTTGTAAGCCTCCGCGCGTTTTTTTAAGGCCGGAAGGGCAATAATACCCTTGTAAAGACTTTGGAATGAAGTGTTTTTGCGGGGTTTAGCGCAGTTTTTCCTTTTGCTTGTTGTTAAATCTCTGTTTGCACGGTTCTGAGCTTAGAGAATTTCATTTGGGGACCGCACGTCGAGTTGAATTTAACCATTTTGCTAATTGCCTAAGTGTGCAAAGACCGGTATGAGGTCGGCATCTTCGTGGCCCCGAAGTCGATGTGGGGGTCGCATAGTGAAGATACGTCAGGGTTATCCTCGAAGGATGGACCGAGCAGGGTTGCTGCATGATTGCCTCTTGGCGAGGGCTCAGATCCCTGGCTTCATGGGGTAGTGAACAACCATCCAGAAGTAACCGAGCAGGGTAGCTGCCCGGTTGCCTCTTGGCGAGGGCTTCGATCCTTAGCATGGGAGGGGCCGTAAGAGGCTTGCTATGGATGGACCGAGCAGTGGAGCAGCTCGGTTGCCCCTTGGCGAGAGCTTGGATCCTTAAGGACTGGCCGAGCAGGGTTACTGCACGGTGCCTCTTGGCGAAGGCTTTGATCCTTAGCGCGGGCCGAGCAGGGTTACTTCCCGGTGCCTCTTAGCGAGGGCTTCGATCCCTGGCATTGCAGGGTAGGAAACTACCAGCCAAGGATAACCGAACAAGGGCGGGCCCAGTTGCCTCTTGATGAGGGCTTCGATCCTTAGCACGGGAGGGGCCGCAAGAGGCCTGCTAAGGATGGACCGAGCAGGGTTGCTACCCAGTTGCCTCTTGCCGAGAGCTTAGATCCCTGGCCTTGTGGGGTAGTGAACTACCCGCCAGGGATAACCGAGCAGGGTAGCTGCTCGGTTGCCTCTTAGTGAGGGCTTTGATCCTTAGCACGGGAGGGGCCGTAAGAGGCAAGCTAAGGATGGACCGAGCAGGGTTGCTGCCCGGTTGCCTCTTGGCGAGGGCTTGGATCCTTAAGGACAGGCCGAGCAGGGTTATTGCCCGGTGCCTTTTGGCGAGGGCTTTGATCCTTAGCGCGGGAGGGGCCGTAAGAGGCCTGCTAAGGACGGGCCGAGCAAGGTTGCTGCCTGGTGCCTCTTGGCGAGGGCTTCGATCCTTAAGGACTGGCCGAGCAGGGTTACTTCCCGGTGCCTCTTGGCAAGGGCTTTGATCCCTGGAGTTGCGAGGTAGGGAACTACCGGCCAGGGATAAACGAGCAAGGGCTGGCCTGGTTGCCTCTTGGTGAGGGCTTCGATCCCTGGCGTTGTGGGGTAGGGAACTACCAGCCAGGGATAACCGAGCAAGGTGGCTGCTCGGTTGCCTGTTGGTGAAGGCTTCGATCCCTGGCGTTGTGGGGTAGGGAACTACCGGCCAAGGATAACCGAGCAGGGTAACTGCTCGGTTGCCTCTTGGTGAAAGTTTCGATCCCTGGCGTTGTGGGGTAGGGAACTACCAGCCAGGGATAACCGAGCAGGGTAGCTGCTCGGTTGCCTCTTGGTGAGGGTTTCGATCCTTAGCACGGGAGGGGCCGCAAGAGGCCTGCTAAGGATGGACCGAGCAGGGTTGCTCCGGTTGCCTCTTGACGAGGGCTTCGATCCTTGGGCTTTTGGGGTAGGGAACTACCAGCCAGGGATAACTGAGCAGGATAGCTGCTCGGTTGCCTCTTGGTGAGGGCTTCGATCCCTGGCGTTGTAGGGTAGGGAACTACCGGCCAGGGATAACCGAGAAGGGTAGCTGCTCGGTTGCCTCTTGGTGAGGTTCTGTCCGAACTTCTCGGTGTAAGCATCGGGAAGAGGGACAGTCGCGGACAACACGTATCATGAACACGTGGGGGAGGCAAAGTGCCTGAGCAGCGTCGTTTCAATTTCTCCGAGAGAAGCTCGATGTCTGCCGCGTGGCGGTACAGTTGTGGGTGAAGCGAGCGACCGTTGGACTCCTGAGGCGTTGTGGGCTATAAAATGGAGGGAGCGTTGATCACTCCTTTCCTCACACCCAAAACGTAAGAATGGATGACTTTCCTTTTACCATCCCCGACATCGTAAATGTCGAGTACGTGTACCTCTACGATCAGCACTGCATTGAGGACACGGTGCAGTTAGTGATAGGCCACATTGAGGATCATTTCGGCCGATTGCTTTCCCGGCGCTCCCCCGTGCTCCATCTGTTGATGTACTCTATCCGATGCTCTACAACCCCTTTTCCGAACAGCTGAAGGACGAGGCGGTTGGTAAGCTAAGGTTTTTGCGGCGCTTCGGCCTGATATCCTCAGGTCGGCGGGATCGCTCGGCGGCACTCATCCTTGAGTGCTACCAATTGAGGCACGATGCCGACGTTCGCGGACGGCATCAGAGGTAGAGGTTTGATGCCGCGAGGGCTCGGCTGGTGGAGATATCCTCGGAGTACCACGGGCAATGTTTTCTGCACTACTTTCCCCCGCAACTGTAATTTTTCTTTTTCGATGTACGACTGAGGAGCCCATAGTACCTTTTTGAATGAATAAAAGTCTTCTTTTTGTAATGTTTTATTTATCCCTTCTTATTATATAAACAGAAAGATCTTGAGAAAAGTTAACATTACCTTAGTAAAAGAAGTACACGCTAGTAGATGTTCTTTTTATTGGTACAGATTGAGCTCCTCGGTCGTCTGTTGGCCTCCACGACCGGTGTGGGGTGCTGAGCCTGGTAGATACTCGACGTACCCACCGCTGACATGACTATTATTTGGCCGATTGTCAACTCGCCGGGAGGGGGACGCTGTTCCTGCTCGCGGTCAGCTTGCCACTTGTCCCGTAAGTACGCAGCCAGGTGTCCCGAACGGATGAGCTCCTCGATGTAGTCTCGGAGCTGCTTATAGCTCTCTGTTGAGTGGCTTTGTGACCTGTGGAAACCGCAGTAGGGACCACGGGTGCGCTTTTCCGCCATGCGCGAGACCGGGGGGAGCTTGAAGAATCCCTCTCTTTTAGCCTCCTCGAGCGGTACCGTCTGGGAGACGTTGAGCGGGGTGTACTCCTGAAACTTCGGGGAGTAGGGCTTTGGCTGCTCAAGTCTCTTTTTCTCTTCCCTCACCCTTTTCTTTTGGTCAGTTTGCTCTGTCCGGGGGAGATTTGCGTTCACTTCGTATTCGAGCTGGATCTCACGCTCGGTCCAGGCCTTTACCTCGGCCATGGTCTTAGGTTGCGCTAATGCAAAGGAGCATAACCACTTCTTGTGCCTAAGACCAGACCTAAGTGCTGTAATGACCATCTCGTCCCGTTGTTCTGGGACCTCGAGAAGGGCGTTGTAGAAGCGGGCGACGTACCCTTTGAAGGTTTCTTTGTCCCCGCTCTTGATTGTGAAGAGATGGTCGACGGTCCGTTTCTGCCGTCTGTTCCTGACGAAGTGGCCGAGGAATTGGGTGGCCAGCTCGTTGAATGTTGAGATCGAGCGTGGCGTGAGTCCTCGGAAACAGTCTCGTCCGGAGCGGATGAGAGTGGTGTTCATATCAGAATATTGCATTTTATACCGCCCATTCTTACGCTCGTGTGTTTATAGGTAGGTGCTTTTAATCCGTGTTTGTTACATGTTTACAGATTTCAGGTTTTCAGTCCAAATATTGTAAATCAAGATAAAATCTCCACAGTTACGCCAAATGCAGAACATCTGTTGACAGCAGATAAAAGCCGGGTTCCGGTCATCCATATCCGTCCAGTGCCGAGTACCGGTTCCCGATACAAGACATGTGACAGTAGTCATTCGTGTCTGGGACAAGCACAGAGCACGAGGTCGGCTGCACAAGAATCAATGGGTGCGCGGAGCTCGAGGGAGATAAAGTCAAAAGTGAAAAAGATAATGCAATCTTGGACTTAGAACTCTGCAGATATTCTGGAAGACTTCTGTGAAGTATGAAGATTGCAAACACGAGGAAAAGACAAACCAGGGAAAGCCACCAAAATTGACCAACCAATTCCACCACTTGGCCGCGTTTCCGCGGCCAATAGGGGGAATTGGCCGCGGAAACGCGGCCGTACTGTGTCCTCTCTCTGTAATCTTTTGGGGGTATTTTGGTATATTCATTTAATGGCTGATGGTTGCCCTAGGTTTCCAGTTTCCCTCCTATAAATACCCCGGATCTGATCAAAGCCAAGGGAGCTTTTCTTTAGCCTCTTTTTTGTGTAGTTTTCTTCTTCTTTCTTCTTCTTCTTCATTCTTCCTCCATGAAATTGTAGTAAGAGCTTTTGAGTGGATGTTAATGAAGATGAGGGATTTTTATCTTTCTTGTTAGTTTCGCTCCCCCTTAAGATTCTTGCTTTCTCTTGATCATTCAACCTCTTCATTGAGCTTGAATGGTTAAGGGTTAGTTATTGATCTCAAGGGTCGTATTTTCTCACGGGACTAGTTCTTCACTTCACATGCGTTCTCTACCCTTCTCTTGATCTTGCAACCTCTTGATTGAGCTTACAAGTTTAAGGGTTGGCTATTGATCACATGCTTGTCTTGAGTTCTAGTTCCTTGTTCTTTTTATCGCTTTTTATTACTTGCTTTTTATTACCTTGTTTTTAATTACTTGCAATTTATTTCATGCACTTAATTACTTGTATTCTTTTCTTTTTGTTCTCTTTTGTTCATTTTGTGAATGTTGTAATTATCGTCGTTGTTAAGAATTAATACGGTATTGTAAGTTAACACTTCTTTCCTCATTTCCTTTTCCCGTTATTTTCCATTTGAACTCCGCCCAAACGTTACGCAAGCGCTCCGTTAGGCACCCTACCCTTACAAGGTAACGGTGATTCCTAACCGCGACCGGTTGCGTTCGGTTTGGCCGGAGGCGAAAGCAAGAGACAAGAACGGAAGGACAAGGGTAAATAAGCCGGATTCCATGAATACCGCGCTTAAATCCCCTAATCCACGTTGTTGCCGATTGCTCTAGCTTCAATTGGTCGAGACTCGGCTCAAAGGTTTTGAGTACGGATTTCTTAGCTTACAATTTCGTATCATTTCTTAACAACTTTATACTTGCAAATAAACACATAGGTTAGAATCAAACACATACAGATTCTTTATTGACTCGTCTAAGACAAGAAGGTAAGATACCACCATCTCCTTGTGGACCGACCCGTGCACAACCGGCTAGCTGCAAAACGACACCGTCCTGATCGCGGATACACTTTAATTCTTTGAACATCCGACACGCCATCGGCGTGCGATCAAGTGGCCGGGAAAGCTCAACATTGGGCGGCGTCAGAGTTGTCTTGGAAGCTCATTCCCGCGGTGAATGCATCCAAATGGTCTTTCGGGTCAGACTTACCGTCGAAGGGAGAGACCTTTGGGTGCTTGTTCTAGGAGGTGACATCGACGGCGAGCAGCTCCTCGGTGAAGTGTTTTGTGAGCGGGTCGGTGGCGTACTTAGCCCCGTCGCTCGATTGATGACCTTCCCGATGCATACCTTCGATCTTCTTTTCGAGGGCATCGAGTCGGCCGTGGTATCCGACGATTCGGCACATTCTGATTTTTGGCATCTATTGTTGGAGACCAGTGTCTTGCCGCGGCCCCGGTTCCTATCGATGAGGTTCCTTAGGTCCCCCGGCGAGGTAGTCTTCGAGCTGTTGTGACGAGTCCCGTCCGCGCGACCTCGTCGAGGGAGGAGGTGTCGGTCATGCCTGGGTGTAGGCGAGCTGACCGACATCTCCTCGGGAGGGACAGGGGCATGATGGGTCTCGGGGCGAGGCGCTCTGGCGACGGACCTCGGTGTTGAACTGTGGGGAGCCCAGCGGGTCATAGAATATGTTGGCCCAGGAGATCTGCGGTCGTGGGAGGCAGCGAGGCGGTGGTCGGCAGTGCCGACGCGAGCAGAGTCTTCTCTCCCTCTGTATGGATCCCTGTCCCAAGGTGGGGGAGTGGCGACCTGGGGAGTTTGCCCTACCGTTTGGACATGGACGAGCGCATCCACGATGGACGCGAGCCGATCTATCCGGGAGACTAGGGCGTTGATGGCGTTCGGGGGACGAGATTCGTCCACGCCTCCATTGTGGGGGGAGGCGGCGGCTAGTGCTTGGATCATCGCAATGATCGCTCGCCATTGAGTTGAGATCGGAAGATGAACTTTGTTGAGTGGAATCAAGAATTTCCCACAGACGGCGCCAGCTGATGGAGGTATGGATCTAATTCAGATGTTACCTTCCGTAGATCTGCTATTGGCAATGGTGGATGGCTGAGATTGAGTAGGAGGTTGCCTCCTGAAGCGTGTGGATCTCAATGGGTTTGAGGTGGTTGAGGCCGAGCTACCTGTAAGGAAGTCCCGGGGTGATTGTACCACCGAGGACCCTCCAATGATCAAGTTAGACCGGATATTTGAGCAGAGTAACGGCCTAGTGGGAAAAGAATGACTTGCTTGAACCGTCTGAAAGAGGGGTTTATATAGTGGTGGAAACAGGCAGGCAGGTAGGCACGAGAATCACGCTGGCCGTTATACTCCCGGCGTCACGCCCGTGTGATAGGCGGGATCCTGCATTAATGGCGAGACAGTCTCGTTAATGGGGGATCGTGATGGCGTAGAACGAGGGACGTGGCCGGCGGATATCTCACACATGGAGAGATTCGTGGAGGTGAGGCGGATGCGCCTGCGATTGGTGCCGTTGGTCGGTCGATGAGACCGAGGAAGATAAGCTTGGCGGGAGGCTCGGGGACGAGCGGGAGGCCGATGTATCTTGGTTCTGCTATAGCCTGGAGGCGAGCTGAGAGGGCCGAGGAGGCCAATTGTGTAGGGGGGTCGGAGGCGAGCCAATGATTGATTGCAAGACAGGCATAGGAGTGGTATGGACGGCCGCAGAAGGTCGGCTACGTGCATGGGTCGCAGACCCGGGGTATTCTTCCGACGTACCGTTCCTGGTCCTTTCTTGCTAGCTTTGGGACACATCATCTGCCATGTGTCACGATCTGGGAGAGCACCGATATCGAGCATCATTACCTCGGGTATCTACTCGCGACGCCATCTTGATTGCGGTTAACTTTACTAAAACTTTCTTTCCAAATCACACATCAATCAGTATTTTAATGAAAATATCTTTTAATGAAAGATTATAGTATTTATTTGAAATTATCTTTTCTATAAAGATTTAAGCATTCTTTTGGGAAATATCTTTTTATAAAGGTTATGAGTTTTGTTGAAATTAGCATTTTAGTAATGGTCAAGGTATTTAAATGAAATTATATCTTTTTAGGAAGGATTAAGGTATTTTATCGTAAATAATAATTTAAAAAGTCATGGTGTTTATTTGGAGGTAATTTTTTAGAATACGTCCGTGTTGGCAACCGTTGTATATGGATGGTAGGATTTGTGTCCTTTTTAGGGACAATTGCTTATCAACCACGAGAAATTTATGTAAAATATTAACCTATTTAAATTAGGGTATTTTATTAAAGGTGATATTTTACAATAACAACTCCGCGTTGGCAACCGCTGCATATGTACGGCAGGATTTGCGTCCTTTTTAGAGACAATTGCCTAGCAACCACGGGATGTTTCCTGTAAAATATTACCCTAATAGTGTATCTTATTAAACCTTAGTGGTTATATGCTAAAGGTATTAATATAAAAATAAAAGTGAAAGAATATTGATGTAAAAACTTGTAACAACCCTAAACTTTCTGTACAATTTTTTTTCTCAAAAAATACATTAAGAGGTACTTTTGCCTGAGCACAAGTTATAAGTTTGATTTGCTTTTGAAAGGCAAGAAAGAGCTTGTAGCTCATTGGTAAGACCTTGCACTGCTGAACCAAAGCACCAGAGTTCAAATCCCATCAGCTACATTATCTTTTTAATTTGTTTTCTTTTAATCTTTTTAGAAGCCCAAGAGTCTATATGTGCATAACTCGTAAAATCCAAGAGTCACACATAAAACAAATGGGTCTACGAGACAAGACCCAGTATAGAGGACACGTGGTGACGACCCTAGCCCCGACTCGGGCCGGCGACTCGGTCGGCGCCGTCGGTCCGACTCGGGCCAAACACCAATTTTCTTGAACCCCTGTGACCCATGAACTCCCCCCATTAACCCTGTACTATTTAATTTCCCTGCACATTTACAGAGCAATTTAAATCATACATTTAATCCATTTTAATACAATTTTTATCACACCCTTTCATTTACCCTAAACCATAATTTTTCCAATAAATACCACACCTAAAATCACCCCTCCTCACTTCCAAATCTCTGTCCAAACTCTCAAGAAAATTCCCTAGACTTTTTGTGTGCAAGTGGAGTTAGCGAAGGGCGAAGCTCCGGCGAACTTCCGACGACAATTCGAGGAGTTTCCGGTGACCAAACGACGTACCGGTGTTTCCCAAATCTTCTTCTTCCTCTTCTCTTGACCCTAAACCTGTAAGTCCCTCTTCTCTCTCTCTTTTGCTATTCTCAAATTCTTAATCCTTAAAACGTGTCGGAAGCGGAGTTATCCGGCTTTCGATTATCTTTTCTTTACAAAATACAACATTTTCTTAATAACAAACCTATAACTTTTGATATATATTGTTTAATACTCATTAACTAAGACAATAGAACAAGTTTGACATTTAAAATGATAATCGTAGCAAGTTTTATTCCACTTTTACAGTAAAATACCTTTATGTTTCATATTGACATATTTATACCTTTTAACCATGCTAGCTTTAGAAAACTCATGAGCTAATGACCTACCTCCTCACAACACTCATATATAACATAGCACGATAGAATTTGGGAACATAGTTTTGGGAAAATACGATTTTACACAAAACTACCTTCGACTTATAAAAATATTTTTCTACAAGATGGGTATTTTTAACAAATCTTTGCAATGTGCCGCTACAGCCTATTTCGGGGAACCCGTACGGGATGGTGCGGATTATCGCATATCCTCGACCTTAGTAGTGCGAGATGCAGACCTCCGCAAGGAGCATACGGTCTCGAAAGATTTAAAATACAATTTTCTTTAGAAAATGTGATTTCTATTATAAATAAAACTTATATTTTTAATAAATAAATATATATATATATATATATATATGTAATTAATATCAATATATCTATTTTTAGTATTTATAATATTTCACATTTCCAAAATTCAAAAAAAACATCTTATTTAAAAGAAAATACTATATATTATGAAATTAGGTTTTATTCACTAGAAATGTCACATTGATAAAATATATATCAATGAAAATTTTAAAGACAATAATAAAATACATGAGGTGTATTTTGAAAATTATACAATATTATTTTTACATAAAACCCCCTCAAGTGATACTAAATTACAATAAGGACCCTAGTAAACATAGGTTTAAGCGGGACCAGTCTCTTGACTGTCAGGGAGCCGGAGATATGGATACTTGCCTATTTAAGATAGACAACTTAACAAACGGTGTTATCAATACAGTAATCGTCTTTGAAAAAGACACAAATCCTGCCGTCCATGTGCAACGGTTACCGTTAGCACCAAAACATAATTCAGGATACAATTTCTTTTCAAATTGTCTGACTCAGACTGAGTCTCAATATAATCAATCTGACTTGAATATGATTCAAGTATCAAACTACAATTCAACATGAATCCATGAATCTATATATTCAATCTGTTCAATCCAATTAATCTATATTGACCGAACCGAACCATGGATATATATCCATCTACATGATTCTCCAGTTACATCCATTTACTGATATCCTGGTATGGCAAGTCATCCATCTATACAATTCAAATTACAAGACAATACAATACAAACAATACAATCAAGGTATCGCGGGGTTTATAAGGGGTAGATTGGTACGGAAGGTGTTAGATGTGGCACGAGACTGCAACCATTAAGACAGCTAACCTGAATTCAATTGCCGTTGTACTGTGGTTGAACGGTTCCTTGTATTCCTTCCACCATAGTCTCTGGTATGTTGAGACTCCTCTCGTATACAGTGGCCTCTTCTGTACCAAGGTACAAACAACAACGTTAATAATATAATACAATTTTAAAAGTTACACACTCTCTCTCTATCTATTCTATTCCTCCTTCATCTTTGGGACTTACCGAGCGATTTGTTCGCTGACGACATTCTCTTTCTTCTACTTCTTTGAAATGTCGTCAGGTGATTCGGACTCACTGAAGATCGAGCCCACCAGCGAGGATTTGGACTAGCTAGCTTTCGACCCAGAGCTCTAGTTACTTATACATTTCATTTCAGTACTTTCCATTTCTGTTATGCCACTGTTTAGGCATTGCTTTTCATTCCATGTATTTACTTTTCAGATGTATTGTAAAAAGAATGTTAATAAATAAAGTTTCTGTTTGTTTACATTCTGTCTCTTGTGCATTTTACTTATATTTCTTAGATACGCTTAGCGTGTTTACTTTAGAGTAAATACGTAGCGGCCTCGTCGTGTCCCCTTCGTCGTACACCGGGAAGCGGGACGTGACATGTTTTGTTGGTGGCCCATGCAGGGCAGAGCTGTATGGAACCCTACCATACAGTTCAACACTGTATGGACAACCTAAGCAATATCACATAAGAACCAGCAACCAAAAACATTCTTTACAATTTATATTCCTTGAATCTTATCATTTTATATACTTTGAATCTATCCTAAACCAAATTTTTCTTTCATGGTTATGAATTTCCCAAACAACACCAGCACAAATGTCAACAACACTCTACCAACCCTACCAATTGCACCTGCCATCGCTGCTCTGATCAATGAGCAAACGGTTCTGCTTGAGACAATCCGAAGCCTCCTGGAAGGACTGCAGCAGCAGACTGCTATATTATTGAACCGACCAGAAGCAGAAGCAACCGGTATAAGGCGCTCTGCCACCCAGATGGCAGGAGAAGCCCATCCTATACAACCTTCTAAACCTAAGAGACAGAAAGAAACAATTAACCGGCCAAGTCCAGGTTTTTACTTCTATTGCAAGAGGAATGGACACTTGTGGAAGGACTGCAGGCGCGCAAAAAGCCTGTGTTTAATTTGTGGCACATCCAATCACGGAATTGGAAACTGTTCTTATAGAAGGAACCCAGCTCACACACCCACCAGCTATCCGCAGCGACCAGTTATCTAGACTCCTGCACCTTGCATTACACTCCCTGTTCCACCACCTGCACACCCTACTCGCCAATTCCATCCGGCTCTGAGGAACATGCCTCGAGGGCAGAGAAACATGCCCCAAAGACAGAGGAATGTGCCTCCAGTTAGGAGGAATGTACCACGGCGTCAGGCTTTCCTTTTAGCGGCCGAAAAAGCAGAGGCCGTAGACCAAGATAAACCTGGTAATTTCCTTAACTCTTTTCAAATCTTTCGTTCCTTCACATATTTTTCATACACTACCATTAGTCCTATCACCAAACTTTCCTTGAATCCTTTATACTTTCCTTTTACAAATTTCGAGGACGAATTTTTTTTAAGGAGGGTAGAATGTAACAACCTTAAACTTTCTGTACAATTTTTTTCTTTCAAAAAATACAGAAAGGGGTACTTTTGCTTGAGCACAAGTTATAAGTTTGATTTTCTTTTGAACAGCAAGAAAGAGCTTGTAGCTCATTGGTAAGACCTTGCACTGCTGAACCAAAACACCAGAGTTCAAATCCCATCAGCCACATTATCTTTTTAATTTGTTTTCTTTTAATCTTTTTAGAAGCCCAAGAGTCTACACGTGCATAACTCATAAAAACCAAGAGTCACACATAAAACAAACGGGACCACGAGTCAAGACCCAGTACAGAGGACATATGGCGATGACCCCAGCCCCGACTCGGCCGACTCGGGTCGGCGACTCGGCCGGCACCGCCGGTCCGACTCTGGCCAAACACCAATTTTCTTGAACCTCTGTGACCCTTGAACTCCCCTATTAACCCTGTACTATTTAATTTCCCTGCACATTTACAGAGCAATTTAAATCACACATTTAATCCATTTTAATACAATTTTTATCACACCCTTTCATTTACCCTAAACCCTAATTTTTCCAATAAATACCACACCTAAAATCACCCCTCCTCACTTCCAAATCTCTGTCCGAACTCTCAAGAAAATTCCCTAGACCTTTTATGTGCAAGTGGAGTTAGCGAAGGGCGAAGCTCAAGCGAACTTCCGACGACAATTCGAGGAGTTTCCGGCGACGAAACGACGCACCGGTGTTTCCCCAATCTTCCTCTTCCTTTTCTCTTAACCTTAAACCCGTAAGTCCCCCTTCTCTCTCTCTTTTGCTATTCTCAAATTCTTAATCCTTAAAACGTGTCGGAAGCGGAGTTATCCGACTTCCGATTCTCTTTTCTTTCAAAAATACAACATTTTCTTAATAACAAACCTAAAACTTTTGATATATATTGTTTAATACTCATTAACTAAGACAATAGAACAAGTTTGACATTTAAAATGATAATCGTAGCAAGTTTTATTCCACTTTTACAGTAAAATACGTTTATATTTCATATCGACATATTTATACCTTTTAACCGTGCTAGCTTTAGAAAACTCACGAGTTAATGACCTACTTCCTCACAATACTCATATGTAACATAGCACGATGGAATTTGGGAACATAGTTTTGAGAAAATACGATTTTACACAAAACTACCTCCGACTTATAAAAACATTTTTCTACAAGATATGTATTCTTAACAAATCTTTGCAATGTGCCGCTACCACCCATTTCGAAAATCCGTTCAGGATGGTGCGGATTATCGCACATCCTCGGGCTTAGTAGTGCGAGATGCAGACCTCTGCAAGGAGCATACGGTCTCGAAACATTTAAAATACAATTTTCTTTAGAAAATGTGATTTCTATTATAAATAAAACTTATATTTTTAATAAATAAATATATATGTAATTAATATCAAAATATCTATTTTTAGTATTTATAATATTCCACATTTCCAAACTTCAAGAAAAACATCTCATTTACAAGAAAATACCATATATTATGAAATTAGATTTTATTCACTAGAAATGTCACATTGATAAAATATACATCAATGAAAACTTTAAAGACGATAATAAAATACATGAGGTGTATTTTGAAAATCATAAAAAATTATTTTTACGTAAAACCCTCTCAAGTTATACTAAATTATAATAAGGACCCTAGTAAACATAGGTTTAAGCGGGACCGGTCTCTTGAGCCTCAGGGAGCCGGAGATATGGGTGCTTGCCTATTTAAAGTAGACAACTTAACAAATGGTGTTATCAACACGGTAATCGTCTTTGAAAAATACACAAATCCTGTCGTCCATGTGCAGCGGTTACCGATAGCACCAAAACATAATTCAGGATTCAATTTCTTTTCAAATTGTCTGACTTAGATTGAGTCTCAATATAATCAATCTGACTTGAATATGATTCAAGTATCAAACTACAATTCAATATGAATCCATGAATCTATATATTCAATCTGTTCAATCTAATCAATCTATATTGATCGAACCGAACCATGCATATACATCCATCTATATCATTCTCCAGTTACATCCATTTACTAATATCATGGTTTCGGCAAGTCATCCATCTATACAATTCAAATTACAAGACAATACAATACAAACAATACAATCAAGATATCACGGGATTTATAAGGAGTAGACTGGTACGGAAGGTGTTAGAAGTGGCACGAGACTGCAACCATTAAGACACCTAACCTGAATTCAATTGTCATTGTACCGTGGCTGAACGGATCCTTGTATTCCGTCCATCGTAGTCTCTGGTCTATTGAGGCTCCTCTCGTATACACCGGCCTCTTCTGCACCAAGCTACAAACAACAGCGTTAACAATATAATATAACTTTAAAAGTTACACACTCTCTCTATCTATTCTATTTCTCCCTCATCTTTAGGACTTACCGAACGATTTGTTCGCTGACGACATTCTCTTTCTTCTTCTTCTTTGGAATGTCGTCAGGTGATTCGGACTCACTAGAGATCGAGCCCACCAGCGAGGATTTGGACCAGCTAGCTTTCGACCCGAAACTCTAGTTACTTGTACATTTCATTTCAGAACTTTCCATTTCTGTTCTGCCACTGTTTAGGCATTGCTTTTCATTCCATGTATTTACTTTTCAGATGTATTGTAAAAAGAATGTTAATAAATAAAGTTGTTGTTTGTTTACATTCTGTCTCTTGTGCATTTTACTTATATTGCTTAGATACGCTTAGCGTGTTTACTTCAGAGTAAATACGTAGCGGCCTCGTCGCGTCCCCTTCACCGTACACTGGGAAGCGGGCGAAGAAGATCTCCTACAGATCAGGAGCTCGTGCATCACCGTTTTGCATTGATCATCCGTAAGAGCAAGATTCACCAAGTGCGCGGCAAAACAAAGAATAATTTCCTCGACAGGCACCTCCCATGGTTGCCGAGAAGCAAGTGGGCGATTAAATGGCAAGACTCTTGTTCTGTTAAAACGGTCTTTTCCTTGTGAAAGAGAAGATGAACATTGCTTCATATTATAAAGAGAAAGTATTCAAGTCTTGGCACAGAAAATGTTGTGTATGGTGGAGCAATTTCCAAGCTCCGACTAAAAGAAGGTGTTGGAAAGGAAAATATTGACTCAGGAAAATAGTTGAGACAGCGCCTCACGTGAAACACACGTGAGAGCTGGCATGCAAAGCATGCAAGCGCTGAAAACAAATAACCAAAAGGTCCAAACTGTCCACACGTGAGTGCTTATATGCGCAACATATAAACACTGAAAACAAATAACCAAAAGGGCCAAACTGATCTCATGTGTTAAACACGTGAACGCTTATAAGAAAAGCATATAAGCGCTGAGAATAAACAACCAATAGAGGGCAAACCAGCCTCACGTGTTAAACATGTGAGCGCTCATATGCAAAGCATATGAGTACTAAATTTAAGCACATTGAAACCCACATTGGGGAACATGTTAAACACGTGAGAACATCATAAAATTAAATTTTATATAAAGAACCGTCAGATCAAAGATTTAATGGTGATTAAAAATTATCGAATATAGAATTAAATTCTATTGGGGGAAAATATCTCCCTGATCTTTCTTAAGGAGAAATATATTTTCTGTTAAACAGAAAGCTGTTGATCAAAGATCCAATGAGATGGGAAAATATTTCCCTATATCTTTCCAAACAAAGAAAGATTGCGCTCTGTTAAACAGAGAACCCTTGTATTAAAAATCCAATGGTGATTAAAAAATCACCGTATGACAGAATTAAATTCTGTATGTGAGAAAATATATCCCTAATCTTGTTAAAAATAAGAATATATATTCTATAAAACAAAAAATCTCTGGATCAAAAATCCAAAGGTGTATAAAATCCCCCGAACAATTTTTGAGGCCAATTAAATCAATTGGTATCTCTCAAATGAGAGATTTTCTCAAACTAATTAACAATTTATCTCTCTTATATAAAGGATCCGAGACTTCAGGTCTCAAGAGGAGATAATCGACCCCATAAGTTTTCCATAAGAACCGAGAATTTAATTCTCCTCAAAAAAGAAGAAGTCATTCTCACTCTCTCAAACCTTAGGTAAAGAAAAGCAGAGATAAACATATCTCCTTTACCTAGTATAAAAGAAAAACAAGGGTTTAACTCTTCATAAAAAGAACATAGTTCTTTCTCTGATCTGAGATCTGAAAAGCAAATCTCCCCAAAAGTTGAGAATTTAATTCTTATCGAGGAGGTTCGGTTCTTCAGACTCAAAATTTGGGGAAAAGAACTAGATCAAAAGAAAATACACATTATCTAGAAATTTAATTCCTCCAAAAATAGGGTTTAACTCTACATAAAGAACCTAGTTCTTACAAAAAGAACAGAAGAACTTAGTTCTCCAATAAAACCGATTCCAGATCTTCAAAACAAAGATCTTGGTGATCATTAATGGTCAAAATGCCATTAACAGAAATTAAAACTTCTTCAAAAAATATCAACATAGATTAAATCTCTAAAACGAAAAGAACTTGGCGCCTCACGTAAAACACACGTCAGTGCCAGAGAAAAATTAGTGCTTAGCATTATTATAGTATCCCACGTGTTTCCCACATGAGCGCCCAAATTAGAATGCTTAGCGCCTCATGTGCTTTCTACATGAGCGCCATACAAAGTGCATAGCACTATATATATCTAGTCAAAATGACTAAGCGTTGGCACTGATTGGGCAGCGCCCATATCTGAGCGTCTCACGTGCTTCCCACGTGAGCGCCAGAACAGTAAATAAGTGCTTAGCACTTATGAATAAAGGGAAAAGCCCAAGACTGAGCCCAAATTAGCTAAGTCCCTCTGGAATTCTCTTGCAACTGAGCCCAAATGCTCTGTTGTTGGATCTTAATAAAACTTAATGATCTTTAAAATGTTGCTAAGTAGATCTTAGTCTCCAATAAGACTAATATATGCTTAGTTAAAATAAATTGAGCCCAAATGCTCATATATTTAAGTTGATCTTAATCTAAAACTAGATTAACGGTCCTTAAATAAAACAGAATATTCTTTGAATTAAAAGAACATATAACTTAAGTTCAAAACCCAAATTCATAAATAAACGGATTTGGACTGATCCGCGCCCTACGGGTGACGACATAAATTAGTCTCCATATACAATCCACGAGCAATCTTAACAAACAAAGTAACACACGACACGAAGTGAACTACTACAGAAGGAGAAAGTGGTTATCGCAACGTGATATTGTAATTAATTGCAGGAGCTTGCGCCTGCAGGGAAGAGCGTCCCCATAATAAAAAAAAACCCTCATAAATAAGGGGGAATCTGATAAAATCTACTACATCGGTCGCATCTTTTCAAATTTTCGATATACGGTTTCATAAATCAACTTAGTATTTTCGAAGAGCTAGATGGATATGTCCAAATAAGGTCTGACCCCAAATTCAGGCTAGACGTCCTCCGCATCTCAGTTCGGTCTTCGGCGGTAAATAGATTCTGGCACGCCCGGTGGGATTCTTCCTCTTTCCACTCCACACTTCGTTTGTCATGATTGCGAAAAAAATCGCGGTTCGCTACAGTTGCCCTTGGGTTCGAGGTACTAAAACTTGGTGTCTTGGTCCTATGCAGAAAAATCAATGGCTTCTCATTGCACGGCTTGCAAAAACCATTCCTTCTCCACCCCAGCTGGAGCAGTGACATATGGGCCTAACACGGTCTCTATTTTCTCAATGCCGGTGGGGCGGGTCACACAAGCCACTATCAGACTCTTCTTCGGGACCATGCTCCCGCTTGTGAGCTTCGGTGCCTCAACGCCGCAAGAAGAAGCTCTTAAAAGGTCGGTATTTGATCGACTGGCAACCGTCATGGCTCCTATCAGCAAGCCGTCCAAATATGACGTCTCAGTCTTCAACAGGCTAAACAAGAACTTGAGCAGGCCCTCAAAGAAGCCCGTGATACCAGAGGGAGCAACCCCAAAATGGCTAACTCTCCCTACTCCTGCTATGGGTGAGGCCGATAAAAGCGCTTCCCCTCCAAGAAGGTCTGTCTTTGAAAGATTGACCAACTTCACTCCAACTCCAATAAGAACGTCGTTCTTCAACAGGCTGATGCCAACTGAAACTCCTCAGCAACGCAGGGGGCATAAGGAAAACACCTCCAAAACTGAGGCAATTCCCACTCCATGACATGCTCGACGTCGCCACTAGGGCCGAGTGAGAGAAGTTGGGGGCAACTCTCTATGGTCTCACTCCACCTGCTTCTATGGTGGAGGTCGACGCTGCTGTTCCAACTGGGAACAGCTTTGACCCATCCAGGAGGGTACGCAAGAACTACCCGTTGGCGGTACTGAAGAAATCACCTTTGCCGGCAGAGGCCCAATACAGAAATAGTCGAAGCAGCCTCAACAACGGCTCTCCTCACAGATCCATAGAGTCTGGCGAAAAGTCCAAGACTCTGTGCTTGATGACAGTTACTCTCGTCGATCCGAGAAATCTAAGGGCCGACAATGAAAAGACAGCTCCTCCGCCATACAACGGGAAACCCTTCCTAAACAGGCACCTGTCACAATGGCTCTTTCAGCTCCGACCTCCCATAAAAGAACGAGGACGGAGAAAATTCTACCGCCAGCGGCAAAATCCAATGGTGAAAGATCTAAACGCCCTATGTCCGGGGGCATAACAATACATACGGTCTACATGACCTCAGGAAAAGAAGAAAGCCATGACTTGATGAGTCACCGACCGCAAACTCGTTCATTGACGAAGGCTCAGGAGTAGCAGCAAAAAGCTCTAAGAAATGTCGACCAAAATGGCAGCGCTCACCAGACAAAAAGAAGGTTCGGATAAAGAACTCGAGCAGCGTCAAGAGCAAGAGACCGACACAAAGTTCTTGTGAAGAGTGCTGCAAAGAAAAGATAAGGAAGCTGCAGAGCAAGCTGCTAACATCAAGCAGTTGGCTCTTCTATTCCAAGATATGGTGTGAATGATGATCCAACCGGAACCCCCGCCGAAGATCCGCTAATAACTATCGAGGACGACAGAGGGGAAACATCAAACCCTTTTTCGGCCATATCAGCGGCAAAGGAAGAAACCGTCTCCAAGGCGGCCCTGGATGACTACATCACTCAGCAAATAAGAGCTCACCAGGCCAGTGAAGCCACCAGCCAACTCGTCAGAACCATACGAACATATCCGGCCTGGTATGACCAAATCAAGTACTCACCGGGATATACAATCCCTAAGTTCCATGTATATAAAGGAACGGGCAATCCTCACTACCACGTCGCATAATTCAGAGCTCTGTGCGACAATATTGGATGTGACGACAAATTGTTGCTTTGCCAATTCGTCGGGAGTTTGTCCGAGACAGCTTTCGAATGGTATTCGGAGCTCCCAAATGACTTTGCGAAAACCTTCGCAGAAATAGAACTGCTGTTCACGCAACATTTCGCCGGCTTGAGAGAACGCACTCCGATCACGGCATTAATCAATGCCAGAGTAAAACCAGGAGAAACTTGGGTCCAATACGCGATCCGGCGGTGGAACCTATAGTCTAAGTGCGAACAGCGCATTGAAGAGTCTCCTGCCGTGGGCATGTTCATCGGGACCCTCGATTCTCAATCGACTGTGTCCCAATTCATGACATTCTTCAAACCCACCACCTTCTAGGTGCTGATAGACAAGTTAGCCCAAATGGATCAAATGGGCCATGAGCCTTCCTCCTCAAATAAGGTTCCTCGAAATAACAAGGGTAAAGAGAAAGCAGCCTTCATTACCAATATGCAACAACAACCGAGTGGCCTAAAACCGGCTGCTCACCAAAACAACATGCGTCTGCGCCTGTCCTTGGAAGAAAGGGTAGGACGTGCTTACTCGTTCCCCCGCGATAAGACGAGAAGATTGTTTGAACTGGAAATGCGTAATAAGCTCATCACATTGCCAGACCCACGGTGTCTAGCGCAACCCGGCGACGTCAACAACCCCAATTACTGCTCCTATCACAGAATAGTGAGCCACCCAATTGAGAATTGTAATATCTTCAAAAATTGGGTTGAAGACCAGTACCAGCAGGGAAAGTTCATGTTGTCTGATAACTAGAAGGTAAACCCGCCCTAGACACACGCTCTCAAAAAGGTGAACGCATAGGAGGCATCATATTCACTCGTGGAAGAAGCTCCATGGAATGTAGCCCTTTAAGAAAAAACTAAAAGTATTCTGAAGAATCTACAAGCATGTCCGGCAGTCAGGAGGAAAAGCCAACTTGAACATGAAATAATCGAAGGGATGCTAAAACCACGTCCCATGCTAAAAACCACCGACAAGGGGAAAAGCCCCCAAGTCAAGCCTTCAAAGTCTTCTAAGAAAAAGAAGAAGACCAAGAAACATGTGCAGCCCGCCGGTATGACGATAAGCGCACAGATCTAAAAAAATATATAGACGCGCTGGAGGAGTATAACCAAAAGGCGCAGACACCAATCATGCTCGAAGAATTCCTCAAGCATATTCTTGGGGATGGAGAAAGTGACAATGATGAGGGAAATGACTCATCAGAAGAAGTGGAAGACTATGTAGCAAGTTGCCACATGGTCTCCCATTCATCGTTATATGACAAAGAAACTCTCTCGGCGTCAGAAAACGACGTAGAGGAACTGGGGGAAAAATCGGCGCTAAAATCTCTTAAACTTCCAGAAGAAGACCCGATTGAGAGACTTTTAAACGAAGCCTTTCAAAAAATCAAAGACGGCCGAGAACGCGAGACATCCATATATGGAAAGGCTAAGCATCAACGTATGAATAAAGAATCTACGGTGAGGATGGGTCGTATAGTGCTCCGACAAAACCAAAGCACACCTGCAACAAATAAGAGCTGGATCAAAATTGAGAAGCGGTTTGCCAAAGTCCTATCACTGGGGATGAAGAAACCACCTCTCATGAGGTACACTCTTGGAGTTCCATATTTCGACGGAGAAGAACCACATTCAAAATATTGTCTCTATCATCGAAGGGTTGTGATTGTTAGGGAATATGCGTGTTCAAGTTTAGTTTTAAATACCGCAATCAAGACGGTTTCGCTTGTAGCTAGCCGGTTGAGTACGGGTCGTCCGCAGGGAGATGGGAGTCTTTTTCAATGTATTTTAACGAGTTAAGTCCGGTTGTTCAGATTTTGTTTGTGATTATCTAAGTGTTGAGTTGATATTTAAAGCGAGCTTGTTAGGGTTAGGATTAGGTTAGTTTGAGTTAGGAGTCTCCACATCTTTCGTTGCCCCTCTTAATATCGGTGTTACGGTAATCGGCAACAACGGGGATTAGCACGACTAGGAAGGAACTTGCGAGTACAAGCTAGGCTTTCCAACGCATAAGTCCTTCCTTTTGGTGCTTGTCCGTCCGTTCTTGGCTCTTAGCCATAACCTCCGGTTAATTCAACCACAACCGGTCTCACTACGGAATCACCGCTATCATGTAGGATAGGGTGCCGTAAGGAGCGGATTGTGGTTCAATTAACGGGAGTCGATTTAAGCTGTTGGGCAAGGAAAGAGTGAGAGAGATTTCCTTCTCTCAAACTTCCCTTATCCTACCCTAACAAGAATGAACTACTCACACATCATAATACGGAAAAATAAAACAACACAAAAGAGGAAGATAGAAAGAAGGAGATTAGAAGAATACGACTAGCTATTTGCGACCTCACCTTGGCGAGGATCGAGCGCAAGCATCATTGTCGTATGTAAGGATAAAGAAAAAGAGAGAAGAAAGAAACAACAAGAAAATAACAACAACTACTTAACGAATTAAAATTACAACAATTAACAAAAAGAAAAGACAAGCATGATAATAAAATGATCTTCTTTATTCATCACTCTTCACTCAAAAGCTCACTACAAGTTTAATGGAGAAGAGGTGAGAAGAGGAAGAAGAAACACACTAAAACTTAGCAAAATGAAAATACAAGAATGGACCCTTTCCTTCACAAAGTTCTGGGCTATTTATAGGCCAAAAAATGAAAACCTAGGGCAACCACCAGAACCCAAACAAAATGACCAAAATACCCCCAAAGACTCTGCGCATGCGGCGCCAGTACGGCCGCGGATCCGCGGCCTAGACCCCCCTTTGGCCGCGGATCCGCGGCCCTATAGGTGAGTTGGGGCATCGTTTTTCTTGTGGTCCCCTGGTTTGCTGTCCCCTGTTCTCTGGTTCATATATTTTGTGAAAATACTTCCACATTTCTTCCAGAATTTCTGTTGAGGGAAAGGTGGACTTTTTGTCAAGATTTTGTCATGATTGCCTCGAGCTCCGCGTAGATCTCTTGGATTTTGTGCTACCATTGAGCCTTGTGCATGAGAATGACATTGATTTGACATTTTGTCTTCCTAAACTGGTATCTGGCAACATACGGATGAAGAGCGGAGACCGTGTTTTATCTGTGGTTGGCAGGAACCCGGATTTTGTCGTGTTTTCCATGAATTTCACCGTTTTAGAACCGAGAACCTGTATCCTGCAATTGACTAGCAAACACGGCTCAAGAGTATCTACCGATATACAATGTGACAAAAATTGGGCGGTATGAAAATGCAAAAATCTGATATGAACAAATACCCCCAAACTTATCATTTGCTCGTCCCGAGCAAAGCCCATTTATTCACAAAAAAATTCCTAACCTCACTTTCGCAGGGAACGCGATTGCACTGAGCATGTGCAACAAGCCGTTAAACCTCTAGGTGTCCCTAGTAGGAGGAGTGTTGTCTCTTGAGGGTTTTCAGCGGATACTACCCACAAAATCCGGCCAAGTCGGTTTTGCAAAATAACTAAGATTCAAACCCTAAACTTTTGTTTTAGAAAATAACAATTCTATAATCCTAAGTCTAGACCATCGAACCTTTATTTTTCACACCTCGCTTCTTATTTAACTACAGATTTTACATGTCTTTACGTGCAGTGCAAATAGTGTCGTTAAGTTCCCGAAAGGTCGAATAAAGTCATCATGTCGCACAATAAAGCCCAGATAACAATTTAAAAAGGATAACATAAGTTTTATAAAGAGTTAAGCATTTTTCAAGTTTCGTTTTCCAGTAAGGTTTCAACTTCAGAATTTCTATCTTCCATAATAGGAAACTAAGTCGTATTTTTCACTCCACCTTTTTCTTGTTTTCATTTCATACACACCTCTGTGAACGTGCAATAGTCTTTATCATAGAATAAAACCTTCATATCTCCGCTAAATTTTTTATAAAAGCCTGTCTTTTATCAAGATTATTCTCACACAAAGAACCGTTAGGAATTTTAACTCGGAGAGAACACTTGCTTGACTTTGTTTTAAAACTGGACTTTCTAGGCTTCTTAGTGAGCTTTGGGCCAATGCACCCAAACCAGTTGGTTTTAGGGCATTAGGTGTAGAAACACCCCAGCGGACTTAATTACTCAAGTTACCTAGGTCCAAAAACAAAAGACAGTTTGACGTGAAATCAGATGATTTAATACGAACGGAGATATAACCGACAGTTCAATTATTTTTTTGGATAAAAGACGTGTTTAGTGGGTTTGGTGTGTAATCATTCAAATCAAGTTTCAGATAGGTTATTTTTCAGACTTAGCTCCAATTACGGCATCAATAACATTCCTTCATATTCGCTTTACTTCATAAACTATTCTTGACATTACTTATTTCAGAACAAACCTATTTGATCCTCAGAAAATCAATTATCTGTTTAAAAGTTTAAACATGAAAGACTTGTCATCTAATTCCCAAAATCTTACGACACGTGTAGTGTGATGTAAAGACGTATATCAGCTATAATTAACTTCAAAGGAGAGTTATCTTTCAGGTTTTCAAAATCCAAACATAAGATTTAGTTATTCCTATTTTTTCAAACAAAAACCGTCGAATGTTGAATCAGAGTTCTTCCACAAGCTAACTTAAAAAAGTTTTTATATTTGTGAGAAAATTTTCAAATTTTTATGGATTTTATGGATATTAATATGCAGATGCAAAATATACATATGAATGCGAAGGTAAGAAATGCATACCGAGCGTACCCCCAAACTTAAACTGGACAGTGTCCTCACTGTCGTAGCATGAAGAGAGCAGTTGGAAGGTTCAAAATTGTCGGTTAGTGATACACAAATTTTTATTTGTTTTTGTTTTTAAAGAATATACACAAATATATACAAAATGGTTTGTACATACCCCCAAACTTATTTGGAACAGTGTCCGTTGTTCTTGGCTGGATAACCGAAGTTTGGAGGTAGGCAGAGGAAGATCATGCAGGGTAAACCGGCTCCTGTAAGAAATGGAGCTCCTCTGTTGGTTCGGCGCTAAGGTACGGTTTGCATCGGTGTCCGTTTACTTTGAAAAGTGAACCGTCCTTTGGATTCTCCAAATCCACAACGCCCTGCGGATACACATTCCGCACAAAATACGGCCCTTTCCAGCGAGATCTGAGCTTTCCAGGATGGAAGTGAAGTCGGGTGTCGTAAAGAAGTACCTGTTGACCAGGTACGAAGGTTTTGCGCAAAAGGTGTTTATCGTGAAACACCTTCGTTCGATTCTTAACGACAACCGCGTTATCGTAAGCCTCATCCCTAAGCTCGTTCAGTTCGTTCAGCTGCAGCTTCCGATGGCTGCCCGCATCCTCAAGAGACAGATTCAGCTCCTTTATCGCCCAAAATGCGCGATGCTCTATTTCGACAGGAAGGTGGCAGGCTTTTCCGTACACAAGCCGATAGGGAGACATGCCAAGGTCGGTCTTATAAGCGGTTCGAAATGCCCAAAGGGCATCAGTGAGTTTCAGAGACCAATCCTTACGGTTCTTGGAAACCGTCTTCTACAGTATCTGCTTGATTTGCCGATTCGAAACTTCGGCCTGCTCGCAGGTTTGGGGGTGGTAGGGCGTAGAAAGCTTATGATTAATGGAATATTTCCGCATCAAGGCCTCGAAAGTCCTATTGCAGAAATGACTTCCATTGTCGCTAATGATCGCTCGGGGGTGCCCAAACCGGGAGAAAATGTTTTCTTTAAGGAACCTAACGACAACCTTGTTGTCGTTAGTCCGGCTGGGCACAGCCTCGACCCATTTAGAGACGTAATCAACAGCTAGAAGGATGTACAAGTTCCCAAAAGAGCTGGGAAACGGCCCCATGAAGTCTATCCCCCAAACATCGAAAATCTCCACAACCAAGATCGGTTGGAGCGGCATCTCGTTCCTCCGGGATATCCGGCCCATGTGTTGGCACCGGGAGCAAGTCTTGCAATAGTCATGAGCATCTTTGAAGAGTTGTGGCCAGTAGAAACCACATTGCAAGATCTTCTCAGCTGTCTTTCTGGGCCCAAAATGCCCGCCACACGCTTGATCGTGGCAAAATGACAGCACACTCTTGAATTCCTCATCAGGGACATACCGACGAATAATCTGGTCGGGACAGTACTTGAACAAGTAGGGTTCGCCCCAGTAAAAGTGTTTTACTTGGGATAAGAAGCGAAGTCTGTCCTGACTTGACCATTCGGTCGGTAGCAATCCCGTGGCCAAATAGTTCACAATATCTGCGAACCAGGGTTCGCACGATACTGTCAAGAGTTGTTCATCCAGGAAAACGTCGTTAATCGGAATTGGAAGCGACGGCGAAGAAGGAAGTCGTGAGAGATGGTCGGCAACCACGTTTTCACATCCTCGTTTGTCCTTAATGACAAGGTCAAACTCTTGAAGCAAGAGGATACAACGTATTAACCGAGATTTGGCATCCTTCTTTGCAAAAAGATGGCGCAGAGCTGAATGGTCTGTGTAGATAATGACTGGAGAGTTTGAACTTTTCTTAAGCAAATACAACAGCTAAGAATTCCTTCTCAGTTGTTGTATAATTGAGTTGGGCGTCGTTCAGGGTTCGGCTCGCGTAATAGATTACGTGCGGCATCTTGTTGATGTGTTGTCCAAGGACAGCACCGATGGCAAAGTCGGATGCATCGCACATAATCTCGAATGGGTGCGTCCAGTCAGGTGAGGAAAGAACGGGAGCAGAAGTGAGTGAGCGTTTCAATGACTCGAATGCAGTCACACAGCTCGAGTTGAAGTCGAAAGGCGTGTCCTTGGCCAGCAAAAGCGTCAAAGGCCTAGCAATCTTGCTAAAGTCCTTGATAAACCGTCTATAGAAACCGGCATGGCCAAGGAAGGCTCGGATATCTCTGACGCATCGGGGAGGAGGCAGATTGGAAATGACCTCAATCTTTGCTTTGTCAACCTCTATGCCATTTTGCGAGATGATATGTCCTAAGACAATACCTTCGCGCACCATGAAGTGGCATTTCTCCCAGTTCAAAGTGAGATTCTTGTCCTTACATCGGGTAAGGACAGCGTCAAGATGCAGCAAACACTCGTCAAAGGAGTCGCCGAAGATGGAGAAGTCATCCATGAAAATCTCCAGAAATTTTTCCACCATGTCAGAGAAAATTCCCATCATACACCGCTGGAAGGTAGCGGGCGCATTGCATAACCCAAAGGGCATGCGTCGATATGCAAACATGCCGAAAGGACAACTGAAAGTGGTCTTGTCCTGGTCTTTTTCGGCGATGGGAATTTGATTATAGCCGGAGTAGCCATCAAGAAAGCAGTAGTACTCGTGTCTGGCCAATCGTTCAAGCATCTGGTCAATGAAAGGTAGCGGAAAGTGGTCTTTCCGCGTTGCGGCGTTGAGTTTTCTGTAATCAATGCAAACTCGCCACCCAGTTTGGGTGCGAGTAGGGATTAACTCGTTCGCCTCGTTAGTGATGACCATGATGCCCGACTTCTTGGGGACAACGTGAATGGGGCTAACCCACTGGCTATCAGAGATAGGGTAAATGATACCACTATCTAGACATTTGACGATCTCCTTCTTCACAGCCTCCTTCATGACTGGATTAAGACGTATTTGTGGATCCCGGGCTGGTTTGGCATCATCCATCAGATGAATGTGATGCTCAACGATGAGGGGACTAATCCCCTTGATGTCCGCCATGGACCAGCCAAAAGCTTGCCTGTTGCTGTGCAAGACCGCGAGAAGGGCTTTCTCTTGCTTGGGAGCTAGAGAAGCCGAGATGATGACAGGGAGGGTCTCGTTTTCACCTAAGTAAGCGTACTTAAGGTGAGACGGCAAAGGCTTGAGTTCGAGCGTTGGAGGTGAAATGATAGAAGGCAAGATTGGTGCAAAGGTCTCGAACTCAAAGGACTCCAGCAAAGGTTCAAAGCGAGTGTAGGAAACCGAGTTGGATGGTTCAGGTAACTCATCCGGAAAGTCGAAGGATTCGAACTCGGGTTGTGCGCAGCTAAGATCGTTCGAAAACGTGAAACACTCGTAGTCGTTGTCGGGCGCAGAAACAGCAGCAGGTTCGAAGAGAAACGCACTAGTGGCGTCAAGATTATTGTGATCAAACAGAAACTCCTCGAATTCACACTCTTCTGGGGTGATCTCCTGGATCGAGCAGACGTCCAGTATATGAGCATTAGGTTCGGCGGGCTGATTCCCCAACCTAAAAATGTTGAGTTCAATCGTCATATTTCCAAAAGAGAGGTTCATCGAACCATTGCGACAATTGATCACAGCATTTGAGGTTGCGAGAAATGGGCGACCGAGTATCACCGGAATTTGATTCCGGGGGTTAGCTACAGGCTGTGTATCTAATACAATGAAGTCAACGGGGAATATGAAGTCCCCGACTCTTATCAACACATCCTCTAGCTCACCCCTAGGATGGGTGATCGATCGGTCGGCCATTTGGAGAGTGCAGTGTGTGGGTTTCAACTCTCCGACGCCTAATTGCTCGTATACTGAATACGGAAGCAAGTTAACACTGGCACCAAGATCTAATAGTGCGCGGTTGATGTTCTTATCCCCAATGGTAATTGAAATCGTAGGACAGCCAGGGTCCTTCCGTTTTTGTGGTAAAGATTGGGTAAGGGCATTACTCACAGCACTAGCCAAGAAAACTTTCTTGGGTACCTGAGACTTCCTCTTTTTCGTGCACAAGTCCTTTAAGATTTTCACGTAAGACGGGACTTGTTGGACAGCATCTAAAAGAGGAATGTTAATGTTAACTTTGCTTAAATAACTCCAGAATCTTCTCCATTTGAGGATTTTGTTTATTAGATCTCAACCGGTTTGGAAATGGAACATTTTGAAAATTGGTTGAGTCTAATGCTGGAGGAGGAGATTGTGGAGTTCGAACGGATCCCAGAATATGTGTTTTCGTGGAGTGAGAAGTGGGTCCGTTCAGAGAAGAAGAGGAAGGAGAGTCTTGTGAAGAACGGAGAATAGGCTCATAAGACGAAGAAGAAGAAGGAGAAGAAGAAGAAGAAGAAGAAGCAGCAGCTACAGGCTGTGTATCCATTTGCCAATGTTGTTTTGCAGCATCCTTCCCGATCTCAGTGTAGTCACGGCACTCACATTATGGTTTTGTTGTTCAAGAGCAACATGTGCATTATGTGGGTGACCGGGATTTGGAAGTGGCTGGGATGGGAGCTTCCCCTTCTCTCGCTCGCTTAAGGCCACGTTCAGCTGTGCAATCTGGGCCTCGATGGTCTTGATGCTTTGCCCGTCTGCGGCAGTGTGTTGCACTAAAGATTGAATCGAAGACTGGATGTTGGCGGTGGATTGAGTCGATTGTTTAACAAACGCCTCCAGACTTCGCTCGAGCGAGGAAACCTTATCGTTGTTTGACGGAACAAAGTTGTTTGGTGGAAAAGAGTTGTTCGGTGCAAAGTTGTTCGTCTGGTTTTGGAAAGGTTGGGGTTGGAAGGGCTGCTGATACTGAGTTTGTTGTTGCGCTTGTTATTGCGGTGGAGGGGCCCTTTGGAAATTGTTGCCCTGGAATTGATTTTGATTCTGATTCCAGGCGAAATTGGGGTGGTTCCTCCAACCGGGATTGTAGGTGGAAGAGTATGGATCATTCCTCGGTCTTTGCTGGAAGGCAGCATTAACCTGATCCTGTCCTTGCGAGGGTGGATTGTAAGGACACTCTTCGGTAAAATGGGAAGGATCGGAACAACACGCGCAGATGGTACGAAGGGGGAGAACAGGGGTGGGGGCAGGAGCAGAAAATTTGCTCTCTATCGCTTCAAGCTTTCTTGTTATTGCAGCCATTTCAGCTTTCATTGCAATAGAGACATCAAGTTGGTGGATTCCTACCCTAGACTGACCGGTAGAAGTGGAGATAGAAGAAGAAGAAGAAGTCGGTCTGGTGCTCTCCCACTGTAGCGTTTGCTCCGCAAGGTCTTCAAAGAACTGCCACGCTTCCTCGTCAGATTTCGATAGGAAGTGGCCCTGACAGATTGTTTCCAACAACTGCTTCGTTGCTGGGTTCAGGCCCTAGTATAAGGTTTGGCAGAGTTGCCATTTCTCTATACCGTGGTGAGGACACTGAACAAGAAGGTTTTTGTATCGGTCAAAGCACTTCCAGAAGGGTTCAGAAGGAAGCTGGGAGAATTGGTTGATTTCATTTCGAATCCTTGCGGTCTTATGATTCGGATAGAATTTTTTCAGAAACGCTTTAACAAACTCGTCTCAGCTGGTGATTGAGTGGGAAGCGGTGCTATACAGCCATTTTTCAGCGAGATCGCATAAAGTGAACGGAATGACCCGTAGACGTATAGCATCGTCCGACAGCTGGGTTGTTTTCATCATGGCACAGACGTTTTGAAATTTATTGATGAAGATATAGGCATCTTCAGATTCAAGCCCATGAAAACGTGGAAGCATGTTGATGAAATGGGGCTTAATTTCAAAGTTGTCCCCATTGGCCGGAGGAAGAGAAAGGCGGGTGGGAAGTGCAGAAAGGGTGGGATAGAAACGATCCTGGAGCGCGATTCGCTGCGGCGCTACAACAGGCGGAGGTGGTGGAAGATTGGTCTCCGTAGGAGGTGGAGCCAATCCAGAAGGTGAAGGTGCAGATGTATGAACAGAATTCCGGTCAACGTCGGAGTTGGCCGGCAAAGGAAGGGATGAAAGAGGAGTGGACGGAGTATCGACTTCGGAGTCGATCGCGTAGTCGGTCGCGACTAACGTAACGCGGACTAGACGGGCGCTAGTGTCCCGAGTCCAAGCGGACATACACTAAACGAGTTTAGTATAGTCAAAGCGGAGAAGGTGAGGGTAAGAAAACGTCAATGAAGAAAGGCGATGGGTGGTGGGTGAAAAAATGGATTTGGCGACAAAGGGCTAGTTTTTATAAAAGTTTTTGATTTTTTTCTTTTTTTTTCTTTTAGAAAGATTTTTACAGAAATATGTACGGAAATACGGCTTAAGCAATCACAAACAAGATATGCACAATCACACCTAGATCTAGGGTAACCTAGGTCTACTAGACCTGCTCCTGAACTTGACTGTCGAAGTTAAACAGTGTCGAGAAACACGCTTAAAAATACACTGATCACGAGGCCAGGTAAGTGCAGAGATAAGGGGAGGTTGTCCAACGCTTTCGCGAAGTTCCTTAATTAAATAACCCTTTCTCTTTCAGCGGTTGCGCCTTTAACACTTTCCTAGACACCCCGTAAACAATATACGATTAAGCGAGGTTCTAAACACGGTTTATCTTCTCCTAATGAGCGCGAAGTCCTTAGGGCTGAAGTCTAGTATTTTTTAATTTACAATGGACAATGCATATGCTTTAGTGATTTTTGGGGTCCTGGGAAGGGTGATGAAATCCCCACCCAATCTGGATTGGTTTCAAGCCCCTTAAGTCCGTATTAAAGAAATGCAAAACAGTAACAAATCAACTGCAAACAATTTTTATTTTGCGGCGCAAAGAATCCTGCACAAGAACAGTTTATTGGAAGGGGGAGAAGAATTTGCGCAAAGAAGGCTGCAGAAAACACAGTTTATTGGAGTTCAGAGGAGTGGGAGAGAGGAGAGAGACTTACAGAGAGAGTTTGGACCACTGACCCCACCAGGTGACCGCGGTTCCGCGGCAATAAGTCCCTAATGCCGCAGATCCGCGGCGGAAATGAGGAGTTGGCTCTTCATTTTTCTTCTGTGGGCTGTTTTGGGTGTCCTCTACTTGTCTGGATGTACTGAATTTTTACTTGCTCACTGTACCTGCTCCAGATCTTGACAGTAGACCGTTAACTTTGTTTTGTCCGTCGCGGTGTAGCCGCGAAATGTGGGTCTATCTTCCCACGTCTTTGGCACTGTACTTGAACTCCGTTTTATCTGACGTCTTTGGCGTCGATCTTGAACCTCGTATTTTCTTGCACACTTGCACAAAAGCTAATCAAAAAAACAACAAGATGGTTTTTTACAAAGTCTATATTTTTTTTCGTTTTTTGGTTATATTTATACTTACAAATTAACCCGAAATTACACAAGGAAATAAACTACCGTCTCCCCGGCAACGGCGCCATTTGATTGTTAGGGAATATGCGTGTTCAAGTTTAGTTTTAAATACCGCAATCAAGACGGTTTCGCTTGTAGCAAGCCAGTTGAGTACGGGTCGTCCGCAGGGAGATGAGAGTCTTTTTCAATGTATTTTAACGAGTTAAGTCCGGTTGTTCAGATTTTGTTTGTGATTATCTAAGTGTTGAGTTGATATCTAAAGCGGGCTTGTTAGGGTTAGGATTAGGTTAGTTTGAGTTAGGAGTCTCCACATCTTTCGTTGCCCCTCTTAATATCGGTGTTACGGTAATCGGCAACAACGGGGATTAGCACGACTAGGAAGGAACTTGCGAGTATAAGCTAGGCTTTCCAACGCATAAGTCCTTCCTTTTGGTGCTTGTCCGTCCGTTCTTGGCTCTTAGCCATAACCTCCGGTTAATTCAACCACAACCGGTCTCACTACGGAATCACCGCTATCATGTAGGATAGGGTGCCGTAAGGAGCGGATTGTTGTTCAATTAACGGGAGTCGATTTAAGCTGTTGGGCAAGGAAAGAGTGAGAGAGATTTCCTTCTCTCAAACTTCCCTTATCCTACCCTAACAAGAATGAACTACTCACACATCATAATACGGAAAAATAAAACAACACAAAAGAGGAAGATAGAAAGAAGGAGATTAGAAGAATACGACTAGCTATTTGCGACCTCACCTTGGCGAGGATCGAGCGCAAGCATCATTGTCGTATGTAAGGATAAAGAAAAAGAGAGAAGAAAGAAACAACAAGAAAATAACAACAACTACTTAACGAATTAAAATTACAACAATTAACAAAAAGGCAAGACAAGCATGATAATAAAATGATCTTCTTTATTCATCACTCTTCACTCAAAAGCTCACTACAAGTTTAATGGAGAAGAGGTGAGAAGAGGAAGAAGAAACACACTAAAACTTAGCAAAATGAAAATACAAGAATGGACCCTTTCCTTCACAAAGTTCTGGGCTATTTATAGGCCAAAAAATGAAAACCTAGGGCAACCACCAGAACCCAAACAAAATGACCAAAATACCCCCAAAGACTCTGCGCATGCGGCGCCAGTACGGCCGTGGATCCGCGGCCTAGACCCCCCTTTGGCCGCGGATCCGCGGCCCTATAGGTGAGTTGGGGCATCGTTTTTCTTGTGGTCCCCTGGTTTGCTGTCCCCTGTTCTCTGGTTCATATATTTTGTGAAAATACTTCCACATTTCTTCCAGAATTTCTGTTGAGGGAAAGGTGGACTTTTTGTCAAGATTTTGTCATGATTGCCTCGAGCTCCGCGTAGATCTCTTGGATTTTGTACTACCATTGAGCCTTGTGCATGAGAATGACATTGATTTGACATTTTGTCTTCCTAAACTGGTATCTGGCAACATAGGGATGAAGAGCGGAGACCGTGTTTTATCTGGGGTTGGCAGGAGCCCGGATTTTGTCGTGTTTTCCATGAATTTCACCGTTTTAGAACAGAGAACCTATATCCTGCAATTGACTAGCAAACACGGTTCAAGAGTATCTACCGATATGCAATGTGACAAAAATTGGGCGGTATGAAAATGCAAAAATCTGATATGAACAGGTTGCTTACCCCATCGAGGAGTGCAACACCTTCAAGAAGTGGTGGTAAAGATATGTTGCCCATCGAAAATACTTCAAGAAGGAGAAGCGCAAAGCTCGCGCTCATTGACATCTAAATGGCGAGACGAATGGGCATGAAGAAATGACTGGTACCTGTCACATGGTCGGTACCAGTTTGGAAGGGGAAAAACCTCAAGTTTTCACTTTTGGGAGCGATTCTGAGGACGAAATACCCCTCGACTCTCTCTTTGAAGACTCCGCCTCGGAAAAAGAAGAGGAGGAGAAGAATTGCGAGAACATTCAGCTATGTAACCGTACGCTGCCTGAAAAGAACTTCGAATCTGCAAACAAAGGTTTGAACAAAAAGGACAAAGGGGAAGGGAAAATCGCCCTTGATGAAGAAGCAGTCAAAGAGCTCGCCACAAAGGACCCGCCTAAGAAAAAAAAGGTGGATTATAACGTCTTAGCAAATCTAAGGGAAATACCCTCGTAGCTAAGCATATTGGATGCTCTTCTTTTGTCCAAAGAGGCACGAGATTCCCTGATCAAGGCCTTATAAGTGCCCGATTAGTTCCAAGCTTTTCTCGTAAAAGAGAAGATGAAAGATGAACTGGAAGAGGTCTACAGAGCTGATATTATATTCAGTGATGAAGATCTACTCCTCGGTACATGCGAAAATAATCGCCCGTTACCACGACATTAAGATAGGGAAAATACTTGTCGACACCGGATCCTCCGTTAACCTTCTCAATATGAGAGTGCTGAAAAAGATTTGCATGAATGTTCAGCACCTTGTCGAAGATAAAATTACCATCTCCGGGTTCGACTCACAGTCGTCATGGACGCTTGGTTCCGTAATGTTAATGCTATACTTCGGGCTGCTCGTCACTGACATCAAATTTCATATCATTGATACCAAGACTTGCTACAACGCCCTACTCGGTAGGCCTTAGTTACACGAGTATAATATCATCCCTTCTACACAATATGAGTGTATGAAGTATTTCAAGGATGGCTCGGAGTACACCGTCACTAGAGAGCTAAATCCATTCTCCGTAAACGAAGTCCGGAAGTACGAATACGCAAAGTACTTTCTACCAGACTTCAAGAATATTGAAAGGTGCCACAGGCTGGAGAGTAAACAAAAATCCATCGCCACTATCCCGATCTTTGGGAGCGATACCGAGGAAGACAAAGAAATAGTTTACTCGGGGCAACCCCAAAAAGAAAACAATAAGCCCAGACCATCTACCCCATCCTTTTCTTTGGAAGCGATTCCAAGGATGAAACTATTGCAGTGTTCTACAAAATATTATGTGGAGGATTAAAGAAACTGTTAAAATGCCAAGGCGTACCTCTCGAACAAATGGTTCGGTAGACCCAATTCTACAAAAGGATTTGGGATATTCCAGTGATTCAACGAAAGAATCCCAACGAAAAGATGGAAACAACTGGACTCGGATATGTTCGGTCCAAGAAACGGGAGTAAGTTTACAGCTGCCACATCATAAACAACTTAAGTGAAGAAGAAAATGTCCTTCCAGATAGCCGTGACGTCGAATCAGAGCGAGACCACACTTTGAAAACGTTAAATCTGTCGCTCGAAGAACAAATCGACAAGCTAATAAAAGATGATTGTCAAATGAGCCAAGGCAATCATAGCCACGAAATAGTCATATATGAAAGGGCCAGAATGCAGCGTCTCAGTCAGAAATTTGTGAAGGAAGTAGACCGTAATACTCTTAATCCCCAGCTCGCTATATGTTCTCGCGAAAGGGGAAAATCCCAAAATGGAAGTAAAAACAAGGAAAAGAACGTAAGTAATGTTCGAAGAAAACAAAGCGGGTCCAAGACGTTATTCAATCGAGAAACGCTCGATTGGAGCATGTCTTTTATAAAGAAGATGGGTCAGGAATACTCTTTCCTTCAAGACAAGACAGGGAAAATATTCAAACTTATCATGAAGCGCCAAATGAAGAAGCTTCCGGAGTCTCAGCACCCTGAACAAATAAATGAGGCCAATCATCCGGATTATTGCTCCTATCATCGAGCAATAGGTCACCCCCTTGAAGATTGCTTCACCTTCAAGGATTGGGTATAAGACCGGTATCGACAGGGCAGGTTCACTTTATCCGACAGCTGGAAGATAAGCCAGCTGTGAAAACACGAGCCAAAAAGGACCTATACTGTCAGGTTAAGACCAACTCAACCGCAAAAATGGAAGCGTACTCGTGCCTGTCATATGATAACACTCTAAAAACATGGAGGGCATAAGAGTATGAGTGACCTCTTCTGGTGCTTCACAAATGAAGACAAGAATGAGGTGATCTCAGAGTTTCCACCAGCACCACAAGGGCTAGAAGATAGGATACACACGACGGCGGACAACTTAAGAAAAATTGACTCAGGGACAGAAAATGATCCGAGGCCGACGTTCGTCAATGAGTTACTATCTGAAAAACTGGTAGCCACGTTAAAAGACGTGCTTATGCAGTATAAAGATTGCTTTGCATGGAATTATTCTGAAATGCCGGGTTTAGATCCAAAAGTAGCAGTACATAAACTGTCCATATCGCCAGACATAAAGCCAGTCAAACAGGTGCCAAAAAAGATGCGGCTTGAACTTAAGATGAGTATCAACGCTGAAGTTAAGAAACTAATCGACTCCGGTTTTATCCAAGAGGTTCAATATCTCAACTGTATTACTAATATCATTCCGGTGATGAAGAAAAATGGGACGGTTCGTATCTACGTGGACTTTCGGGACATCAACAAAGCGTGCTCGAAAGATGACTTTCCAGTACCCGTTACCGAACTGATGAACGATGACACATCCACCCACGAGGTCTTCTCCATCATGGATGGATCCTCAAGATACAATCAAATAAAAATAGATCCTGAAGACCAAAAACACACCGCCTTTCGGACCCCATTGGGCATATTCAGTTATAAGTGATACCTTTCGGTTTGAAGAACGCCGGCGCTACCTACTAGAGGGCCATGACAAAGATTTTTGATAACCTCATGCACGAGATTGACGACCTTGTAGTGAAGAGTAAATCTCATGAGGAACATTGGGAACATCTTAAAATAGTGTTACAACATTTTCGAAAGTATAATATGAAGATGAACCCTCTAAAATGCACGTATAGAGTTTCCTCAGGCAAATTCCTAAGATTCATCATACGTCATCGAGGTATCGAAATCGATCTCTCAAAGATCAAGACGATTATAGAGATGCCCAACCCAAGAACCCTCAAACAACTGTGATCTCTCCATGGAAAGTTCGCCTATATCCAGTGGTTCATATCCAACCTCTCTGAAAAATGTCGTCCCTACAGTCATCTGATGAAGAAGGGGACCTCGTTCGTCTGGGATCAGAAGTGCTAAAATGCACTAGACGAAATCAACCAATACGTGCAAAATCCATCGGTATTGGCCGCTCCGGTTAAGGGAAAACCCATTATCTTATATACAAGGCCCTAGAGGGTTCTCTAGGCCCATTGTGAGCGCAAGAGAATGATCAAGGAAAGGAGAGAGCTCTGTACCATTTAAGTCGGGTTCTCCTGAGGGCAGAAAGCAACTATTCCCCCATCAAAAAGTATTGCCTGGCACTGATCTTCGCAATAACGAAGCTCAGACATTATGCCTTGGCACATAAGGTCCACCTCATATTGAAGGTGGATCCTCTCAAATATCTAATGTCAAAGGCCATACTGACAGGAAGGCTTGCCAATTGGGCACTCCTCCTGATAGAGTTCTCGATAAAATATCGCCCCCTCAAAGCATTGAAAGTACAAGCCATCGCCGACTTTCTCGCAAAACATCCGATACCAGCCGACTACCCTTTAAATTGCGAGTTGCCGGATGAGCAGCATTCGACGCAATTGAAGAAGAAAAAGAAGAAGATAAGCCTCGGTGGGAGATTTACTTCGATGGAGCATCCTCCATCAAGCGGAGAAAGCAAAACACCCCCATAATCAGAGCTGGGGTGGGCCTTATCTTTGTGACCCCGCAAGAGAGTATTGTGTTATGCTCTCTCCTTAATGAACCCAAGGACTAACAACGAAGCTAAATACGAAGCTTTAATAGCCGGTCTTGAGATCGCTATCGATATAGGAATTAAAGACCTCCTCATATATGGAGATTCCCGGCTGATCATTAGTTAGGTAAACGGTGATTATCAAGCATGCAAACCAGAACTGGTAAGGTATGGTGAAAAGATGCAGTAACCGTTGACACAAATCTCTTCCTATACCCTGGAAAGTATACCGCGAGTGGAAAACAGTAAGGCGGATGCGTCGGCCAAATTGGCTAAGGAATTGGCCGATAAAGACCTCGATGACGTAAAGATCATTATGCAAAGCCGCATGGTCCTCGTGCCAATAGATATATTTTTCGGAAGACTTGATAGAGCCATTGGAAGGAAAAGAAACAACAGAACAAGTAGCCCTTCAAATAGAGGATGAAGAAAAGATCAAGGACTGGATGGAAGTCTTCATAGACTATTTCAAGTCCTAACGAACGCCCGAAATGCGTCATCTAGACATCAGCTCATGAAACGAGCTTTTTCTTTTGCCTTCGTTAACGATACCCTATATAAGATATCATTCGACCACCTATAGCTAAGATGCCTAGGGCCGATGGAAGCAAAAAATGTCGTCCAAGAAATACACGATGGACTTTGCGGCTCCCATCAAGCGGGTCCGAAAATGAAGCTGAAGATAAAAAGAATGGGTTACTATTGGCCCACGATAATTCAGGACTGCCTCGAATATGCGAAGCAGTGTCACTCGTGCCAAATTCACGGGGACTTCATATATCAGCACCCAAATCCGCTACACCCGACAGTGGCCAACTGGCCGTTCGAAATGTGGAGAACCGATATAATTGGCCCCATCGAACCGGCGTCATCCAAAGGACATCGGTTTATATTGGAAACGACCGATTACTTCTCTAAGTGGGCAGAAGCAGTATCAGTACGGGAGGTGATGACGGAGAATATCCTCCACTTCTTCAAAACTCATATCATCTATCGCTTCGGCACTCCGCGATGGATAATATCGGATAATAGGCCAACTTATAGAAGCCATAAATAAGACGCTTCACATAGCAGTATAAAATAGACTGGAGATAATTTTCAATCTATAATTCTCAGGCCAACGGTCTAGCTGAAACTTTCAACAAGACTTTGACCAAGATTATAAAAAAGACGGTGTCCAGAAACAAAAAGGACTGGCACGAAAGGTTGCATGAAGCTCTCTGAGCGTAACGAACAACGTTCAAGATGGCCATGAATACAACACCATACGTACTAGTGTTCGTCATGGAAACAATACTTCCATTGGAAATAAAACTCCCCTATCTACGAGTAGCGGTTCGATACGAGCTGACAAATGAAGAAAATGCTCATCTTAGGCTTGAAGAGTTCGACGCCCTTGACAAAACCCACCTGATAGCACAGCAGAACCTAGAGGCTTGTAAGGTAAGGATGACATGGTCGTATGAAAGATTGACTAGGCCGAGAACATTCTGCCAAAGCGAACTCGTGCTAGTCGTCAAAAGACTAATGATCCCCAATCTTGCAAAACAGGAGAAGTTCGAGCCAAACTATGAAGGCCCGTACATCATGGACAAAGTCTACCAAGGTAGAGCCTACTTGCTCATGGCTATGCACGGCGAAAGGCCATTTCGGCCAATAAATGACCGATTCCTCAAAAAGTACTACGCTTGAAAAGTCATGACTTAGGTCAATGACAGATGACGACGCTTGTGTCCGCTTACTATCTTCCTGAGTCAGAACTTTGAAAGTAGTTCTAAAAGAAACTCGCCCCAAGATACGACGATAATGGACAGACAAGTCCTTAAACTAATATTGGACCAAAAAACCCATAAACTAAAAACTCACCCAAAAATACGGCGATAAAGAACCGTCATGTCCTTAAACTAACACGTTTAGCTCTACGGCAGATCCCTATATTGACCACCGTATACAATCCATGGGCATAAACAATTCATTGCTCTCCCACGTCTTACATGACGCGGTCCTTCAGAAAAGATCGCGGCCTACAGTTAAGGGTGCGTTACCATATGGGCCGCCTAAAAAATGGTATGTCTACAGTTGCTCCGCGGCGATACGGACTCGACTCGCTCCTAAGAGAAATGGGCATGGATGAAAACCCGAAAGAGCGTCATGTGTAAAAAAAGCAGGGCTACCGGCGAGCTCGTGAAACCTTGAAAGGGCACGAACTCATTAAAAAAACACTTGCAAAGTCCTCACGACTTTGTAAGGAGAAAACACCCGCATGAGATCCTTACGACTCACAAAGGAGCAACACACTTAGGAATCCATACGATTTCTAAGGAGAAAATGCACTTTCGAGATCCTCACGACTCGTAAGGAGAATATACCCTCTATAAGACCCTCATGGCATATAGAATTCAAAAGCCTTAAGTTACAGAGATCTGAACCTGTTCTTAAGCCACCAAAACCACACAAAACTTTTCTGTCCTATAAGTGGACCAATATCGACTCTTGTATACAATCCACGGGCATAAATAAATATATTCCCAACCAAGTTCCTCCAATGGCAAGAAATATCCATGTATGGTGAACGACACTTGTAAGTCTTCTTGAGTTACATGGAGAAAGTACTCTTGTAAGATCCTTACGACTCATAAGAGAAAACACACTTAGAAATCCCTATGACTCTTAAGGAGAAAACACACCTATGAGATTTGTAGGATATATATATGCCCTAGCGGCCATTATTTGTAATGGATAGTATGGATATGTATATATGTACAGGACAATCTTGCTCGAAATGATAGTGTGCTATCTGGTTTACCTTTATCTTAACATGTTTTACTTGTTATTACGTACTGCTTATACATATTGATAAAGCCCGTAGATTATTGCTTGACTACCAGCATTGTGATAGCAGTCATACTTGTGAGGGCTGGGAAGTCTATAAGCATATCCTTAAATTGTTCCTAGTCATAGGAATATCGAGACAGGGCATCGATATTCCAAAGTAGACTAGTGTATACATTTCTAGACCCAGACAAGAGACGATGGTTAGTCTCACAACCACTGTTGTGTTTCACCTAAGATTGTATACAGGTGCTCACTGTGGGTGGGTACACTGGACGGACTAGCCGAGAACTGATGGATGGTATTATACCTAGCGTCAAATGGAAGTTCTCATGTGGCATGTGTACAGGTAGTCTGTAGACCTAACATCATCATTTATCTCGTGTGAGTTCCCACCATGCTTTGATTGCTACCCTACCACGGCTTAAAGGAGTCATGCAAACAGATTTTAGTTGCGTACAGTCCCGAGCCATATAGAGGCGGTGAGTGATTGTTAGGGATTCGTCTCTCCCGGTATAGAGAGTCGATGACGCACTGTATTTGGTTGGTCAACACCATAAGTGTCACGACCCGGAAAAGGCACGTGACTGGCACTTGAATCACGTGAAGTCTATAGGACCCGACCTAATTCAAGTAAGCCAAAAGCCCAGAAATCTAAACCTTTTTAGGGAAAAATAGTGGAGGTGAAGTTTTGAAATAAAGGTTTAATGAAAATCAGGTTCTTTCTTTAAAGCATAAGTAATATCATATGAAATACAATGTTTTGTAACTATCTTGAAAACATTTTTTCGTCATTTGAAATTTGGGCAGCACCTCCTTTATATATTTTAACCCGAAAAAAATACAATCAAGTAATAATAATAGGCATTCTCAAGCGGGAGCTAGCTCTTCACCAATTGGTGGAAACAACCACGCAAGATATAAATATACGACGCCCTGAGGCGAAGATCAAACACAGAAAGAAAGTAAGAAACTAAAAACATCATCAAAGAAATCAGCATAAAGAATAAATACATGAGCATGACTCTAAGTCCGAAAGAATATACAACAGTGGTTTCTAAGTCTGCAAATATACATAGTCTGGTTGGTGGAGCTTCTATCTAGATACAACAGAATAAATATATACAAGTACAATGGTGGTCACGATGCAAGTGTATCCCACCTATCAATGTAATTCACCCAAAAGGAAACTGTGTGCCCGCAAGTCGCAACGAAACCTGTGCAGTCAAACCTGTAAGAAAACTGTGGCACAATGGGGGTGAGTTGCCAACTCATGAGTAGAAGACATCACCGAGTAGAAACCAAATGTATGACTATCTCCTAGGTCATACAGTACAATAATAATATAAAGATATCGAGTGGTAGCAAAGATAATAATATATGCATATGTATAACAATACTCAAGTAATCATGTCCAAGTCATAATGTAATACCATGACATATGTAAATATATGTATGAGTGTAAATGTAATATCAAGCATTCGTGTCCGTGCCACAAAGTGACTACATGGCAAGTGTATCATGTATAAATGCATCATCCAACGTGTGTTCAGCAACGACACACAAAATTATGATAAAACCAGAGTGCCCGGCATCGACACTTGAAAACATCATGAAAACCGTGTCCATCAGCGACAAATAATTCTCATATCTCGGGCTCTGTCATTCTGGATCAGCCCATTCCATCTGATCTCACGACTATGGTCGGTATCCTCCGGATATCCACCGCGCCAAACTATCACCGGTCGGTAGTGCTCCCTTGCCGGGCTCAACGTCTCTCTATACGGCCTTCTTGCCCCGAAGTACCACACCGGGTCCACCATGTACCCGCAGACGGTGTCTCCTCACTCCTCGAATCGGATAATCATATATCATATATGCTCCAGAACCGAGAAATCTTATGGTGGACGCCACACATCATATCAAGGAAAACCGCATTTTTCTTTTATAAGGAGCATAAGTTTTCAATTTCACATGCGGTTTTCCAAATCCAGAAATCTCATAGAAAATTGAATCTCATAATCATGAATGAATAATGAGATAATGAATGACGGCAAAGAGCCAATCCACAGTGTATAAACAGTATATATATGTGTGTGTGTGTTTGTGTGTGTGTGTGTGTGTGTGTGTGTGTGTGTGTAAATGCATGTGGCATCTAAATAAGAAATGCAATGTCTAAAGTAGCATGTGAGATCATGAATGCTAAACAACACTATTAAACTACAAATTATCAGATAGTACGAGTGAAGTAACAATTCTCTAATGTGTACTTGGCATGGCAATTACCGATGATGATGTGTGTGAGCCGGCCGGTAAGTGTACGTGCAACATACGCATCATCGGTAATGGTGCATGTGTCATAACAGACGAGATCATAACAGCTAATGAAAGCACATGTATATATATGCAATACAATGAGAACAACATAAACATAGCGGAAAAGTAAATAGTAAACGCAACATTATAAATTATACATATCTATATACGAGCCATACAGTTACCGTAGTTAAAATAGTACGAATCGTTGTTTTTAGAAAAGTAGGGATTATGGTGTTTTTGAGAAAAAGAATTACCTTTTGAAAATCCATAGCATCCCTCGGTTTGCCCTTTGAAAATGCATACGATTCGTTAGTTTTGAAAATAGGTATGACTCGAAATCTATTCTAACACCTACCAAAGTAATTAAGGGACTAAACTAAAAAAGTGCCGAACGTGAATAGAAATCTATAAATATCCGAGTCGATATATCTAGTAGTCGGCGATCCAGTCTCATAGTATCGCGTACGGTATAATCCATCGTATGACATCCTTGAGTCAAGTGTCCAGATCAATCATCATATAAATATATCACGTACGGTAAAATCCGTCGTACGGCATCCTCAAAATCGAGGGTACGGGTCAAATATCATATATATCATAATTCGTACGGTATCATCCATCATACTATATCATAATCAAGGGTACAGATCGAAGGTTAGGTACCTTCTATTATATCATCCAATCACATGTTATCGCATGTTCTATGTATATCGCCTAACGATCCGTTAATATATCATATCATATATAAAGTCTCAACTTGATCATGTATCAAAACCTCACGACATCATGTCCGATCATATCGACTCATATCCATTAACATAATATCCTCATCTCACGTGTGTGTGTGTGTGAAAAACACACACACACACACACACACACACACACACACACACACACACACATATACACATATACACACATATATACCAAGTGTGCGTGTGTGCGCGTGTGCGCGTGTGTGTGACAACACATAACCTAAGGTTCACGATTAAGATAAGGATAGACTAAGAGTATACCTTCTTACAAGTATGCCTATTCTACCCTGAAGTCTCCTAGAACACTATTCGCTAGTTATCCAAATCCCCCCCCACATATATATATAGATTTATGTAGAGGTATCCTATTCTACGGTTGCGGGGGTGCTATACACGATCCATCCGACTTCCCCCGTAGATATGCATCTACTTACCTACAACGCCTCGCTCTAGTCGATCCTGACGGATGCCTTGCCCTCCTTTGTCGTCCCGAAAATCCATATGCTTGTACCTACAAATCAAAACACATTGTATCGCATCAAAATGATATTTGAAAACCGACACGACATGCGAAGCACACATAGGTTAGAACCTATGGTCAACGCGCGCTAAAACAACAAAATAATATCCGACGTCGACGTACGAACGTCGAACGACCAAGTCACATGAAAAAATTCAAAAATCCAAGTTTCAAATATCGGAAAATATTGTCAAAACCAACTCAAAATGGTCCCAGATTTTGTCACAGGTAGAATAGGACAAAACTAACAATACACTAGTTAAGTTATAAGGAGTGTGAGTTACAGGCCAAACCCCAACATCAAACTCCAAAATTTGGCCGGCGAGAAGTGCTACAGTAACCGGTGTCGCCGGCCCAATTTTGGGATTTTGGTCTCGTTCTTCCGTGGTGGTATTCTAGTGGTCTAATTAAGTCAATATAATTGTTTGTTTTTCTTATAAATACCCCAAGATGCTCCAGAATTCATTTGATCCTCAAAAACTCCACAAAACTGACATCGAAAAATTCTAAACTCAAGCTTTGGATTCCTAATCTCTAGTCTAGCTGGAATATCACCGCTAAGGTCTTGTAAACTCTAACTAAACCTCAATTACACTTTCACAACTCATAATATATCCTAAATCTCATCTTGGAATTTTCAAACATAACTAAACTATATCGGTTTAACTCTAAACCATACTAAGAGATAAGGAAACTCAAGTTCTAAACTAAATGTGTAGGATTTACCTCATGGAAGCAACTAGAGAAAATTCTAGGGCTGCCCAAAGTGTTCAAAAATGCAACTTGATTCCTCCAAGGGGTTTAGGATGGGGTTAAGATCATTTTTAATGAAGGTGACATGGTATTTTGGTATGGATTTAGGGGTGTTAGAGCGTGGTAGAGGAGGTGGAGAAAGAGGAGAAGGAGGAGGAGAAGAAGAGAAGGAAATGAAGATGGAGGAACAAATGAGCCAAGGTGAGAAAAACCCCCCCCTCCCTCTTTGCCTATACCTACATGTCTCCCATGCCACAAAATATCTTTCCATTTATTTTTCTTTTTTTCTTTTATCTTTTTCATTTTAAAAAAAAGCACAAAAAACCAAATAATGAAATGAAGCATGGTTCAAAAATATGTAACAAGTGTTTGCAACATGTCATGTTGCATGTCATGAACCCTAAACAAGATTAGTACATAATTAGTAAAATATTGATCAAGTTTAACATTAAACTTATATATAATTAATTGTATAATAATTTATAAAATGTCAAAATCACATAAATACCCTCAAAATCAATAATTCATATTAATTTTCCAATTATTCATCAAACTACAAGTGTATGATCATACTATTTTGCTAAAACTAATTTCCATACTTTATATAATATCCAAAAATTTATTATTTATTATTTATTTATTTAAATTCTAAAAATAATATTTTATTTTCTGAAATGTTACAATAAACGCCTGGCCAGGGCAGTTGAGAATTACTGATAGTTAAATCAGCAATTTCTTGGATGGTCTTGAGCCACACCCGCACGACTTATCAGGTTAGTAAGGGTCTGACGTTAACCGTCCCTAGACCCGGTATGCAATACTCTCAGACGAACAGACCGGACTGTGCGGATATTGTCACGGTTAGGCTCGGTAGGGGTTCGGACAAGTTTGCCCGTCGGCCTTCTCTTCGACAGGTGCCTGGGTAACCGTTACGTACAGCTAGTACCGCTGACGTGCTTGTAGTTAAACCCACTGCCAGTATACTGTTGAGTCTTTAAATTCCCACACAGAGGGTTTCCACACAGAGGGTTTCTCTGGTTCAGGCAAAATGATGTGGAGGCCGTTTGTTTATACGTGCAGGATTCCGATTGATTACATGTACTGGTTACGCAGAATTTAATCGGACGGATTTTCATACTGGCGGGCTTAGAATTAAGCCGATTTATTAAATCAGATATTGATTTAATGCTAGTATTATTTTAGTGGTATTATTCTTTCTCTTGGATATTCGTATTTTGATACGAATATGAATATGTATATACGTAGAAAGTATTTTGTATTTATACAAAATACCTTTTAGAAGGGGACATCTCATAATGTGTATTTATATTTATTGATAAATGGAAAAATGAGGTGTAAAGATGGCATGGGATGAAGTATAGCTTGAGCATTTATTGAAAATACTATTAAAGTATGGCTAGTTTTTTATGAAAAGAAAAATGCTCGATATTTTTGAATGAGTCATTCTTCATATTCTCATTCTTTCCATGGTTGCTATTCTCTCTTTTCTTCTCTTGCTCTTCCAAAACCTTACCATTCTCATGTGTTGAGAGCCAAGAAACTTGAGATAGAAAAAATACACCACTAAATATCTTCACATCTTCTATGCAAACAAGACTAGCAAACTAATTTGCTTAGTTTTCTTCTTTTAGAGTTAAGAGCTTGACTCAAGAACCTTCAGGTGGATCATCTAGGATCGAGAAGGCCGGAGACCAAACTTGATCTAGAATCATAAAGGAGCCTAAGAAGAGGAACAAGACCTGAAGGACACGAATCCTATAGGTATAACATTCTATCACAGTAGAATAAACACCAATGTTGTTTTTGCTATTTAGGGCTTATAGTAGATCTCGGGTTACAGTCTATGTTGCATGCTTCAAAATTTTTTTTTGACATTCTCCCTCTCTACAAACACCGTAATGTGTACAATATAGACTTACAAGATCCTTACGACCCATAAGGAGAAATACCTTTATGAGACCCTTACGGCTCATAAAGTCAAAAAGCTTCAGTCGACAGGATCCTAACCCTGTTTGATAAGCCACCATTATCCAAATCAACAAAGGTAAATGATGATTCGCTCCTGGAAATATTCTAGTTGTAGCGATACTGATGCCAAAATTGGCATCAAATTCCAAATTCTCAGCTCGAAATAAAAAGTAGCGAGTAAAAAAAAAGCCAAAATAATGGGACAGGTCACAATAAAAATCAGCAAGCAAAATATATATATGCATATAGCCGAAATGATTGGGCATCGAGAAAAATAACCGAAATGATTGGGCAATTGTGACTTTCGTGATATAAAAACTGAAAAGATAGAGCATCGCGGAAATAAATAGAAACATATATAATAAAATAAAAATATTCTGCCCTGCAAGTAGTTCCATACTAACGCTTGTAAACAATCTATGGGCACAAATGACACAAATGAAAGGGAACTATATTTTCCCACCACGCTGCATCAAAATGGCTCCATATTTCGATGGCAACATCTACAGCCTAGAGATCAACCCGACGTTCTTCTCATTTCAGCAGGATGTAGACCGACGTCATAAAAAGACCCAAGGGTCAAAACAAAGAAAGAGTAATGGCAAAACCCTAGCTCCAAGTCTTGACGGTACATATAGAATCTAGAGACTATTTAGATGGCCTTCTTACTCCAGCAAAGTACAGACATGACGTTAATAAGGATCCAAGGGTCAAATAAAAGTGAAGTGGCGGCAAAATCCTAACTTCAGATCTTGATGGAAATAACTATAGCCTAGAGACCATCTCAATGTTCCTCCTCATTCTAGCAGGGTGCAGACGCAACTATTAAATGAAATTGGACCAATGGTAGCTCCAGACCTCGACTACGATATATACTGTATAGAGATCACACAGATGTTTACCCTACTTCAGCAAAGAATCGGTACGACATCATCAAAGCAAAAAATGAAGTGACAGCATATTCCTAGTTTTGGGTCTTGACGGCAATACATACACGGCATAAAGACCATTGGAGATCATCCCACCCCAGAAGGGTGCGGTTATGACTCATCGGGGCTTCAAACTAAGCCTAACCTCAAGTAAAAAGCGCCACATCAAATACCCAGCGCTTGTTCTTCTGACGGTAATACGGATACTCTAACCTAAGAAGATTACTTGAAAATGTCTTGTCCAGCCTTAGAAGGAATCAGTGACACGACAGTCACGGGGCTACTCAAGCAGCAACCCAAAGGACTGCATATCAAGAAATATATCAGCCAACGCGATGGTACGATAGACTTAAATCTAATACCACAAGCCTAACGGACCCCTGTCATAAAAGCATGGGGGTTATCTACATTTTATGTTAGGATACACCTGCGAGATCCTCTCGGCTCGTCTCAACTCGTAGGAAGAAATATCTTTATAACACACTTACGGTTCATAAAGGTGAAAAACCTTAGACGACGAGGATATTAACCTGTTTCCTACGTATTGTTGCCCTACAAGGAGGTCAAGACTGACTCTTGTCTACTATCCAGGGGTTACATTCGACAAAATTGGTAGAAGATGCTACCATCAAAACAGAAAGGTGCAACTCACGGGCCTCAGGGCTTAGAACTACATTTCCTAAGAATTGAGATTTGAGTCAATGATAGATAACGGCGCTGGTGCACTCTCGCTATCTTCTTAGATTGAAATTCTAAAAGTTATGAATGATACGCCAGCCTGAAACTAGACGTTTGCTATGCATCACTCTACACTACTTCACTTACGTATATACCTCCGTGAGCAAACTGGTAGGGGACATTTGTTCACACATGTTTGAGCGTTCACTTACAAACATATGCATACATGGATGAGAAATAGCGTTGAAAGCATGCTGATTTATATACGCATGTGAAAGGTTAGAGCATGACATGTGCACACGTGCAGGATGCATGTATGTTTAAACGATACAATCAAAAGAAGAACACGTGTTGGAACTAAAGCATTCGGAAGTTAGCGATAGAATGAATGCATTTAAATAAACATTTTATTCTATGGGGAAGAGATCACTAAGTATGGGATCAAAACTACAAGGGTTTACAAAATAATAAACAAAGTTTTTTAAAGCCCTCTCAGCCTTCTCCACCATATCGAAGCGGCGATCCTCACGAAGAGTCGCTCCTCATCAATCAATACCGTGCTCATTGGCGAAAGCAGACATGATGGCCCGCTGCCCGTCTCTGGCTCAGCAAATGACCGGAGAGATCCCTTAAAAGCTTGATAATCAAGCATGCCTCATGAACGCAATCAATCTTGTCCTCTGCTGCGTAGAGCATCGCCAGAGTCATCTCTGGGGGATGAGGAGAAATATCAGCGAGTACGGCCAGGAAGATCAACTGGAGCCAAATAGAGCCAACGGGGAGAGGGGATTTGATTGATCTGTATTTAAAGAAGTGTGTGTAGTAACCGCAATCAATAACGGTGTCGTGTGCAGCTTGACCAAGATGAGTACGGGCCGTCCTCAGGGATATATGGAATCTTTTAATCTTTCTTTAGACGTGTTGATTAGGAAGAGGAAGAAGAATAGGTAACAGTGAAGAATAGTTATAGAATCTAGATCTACGTTAAACACGGATGTAGAATATAAATCTAGTTTAAAGGCGGATGTAGATTTTATATCAGAAGAGGGCTTGTAGGGTTCATTAGGATTTAGTAATCCTGGATGACTAATAAAGATGACTCATTTTATCTTTTGATAGATTTAAAACTAGATTGATAGAGATGAACGAGGATTAGGGTTCTTGGAAGAAACTAGGGCTTCCTCACTATTGACCCTTGTCCTTTCATTGATCTCTATTCATGTCTAGCCCTTAACAAAACAATTATTAATATGATCTCAAATCGCGGTCGAGACTAGCAATAAATTGATAGCGCGCCCGATAAGGATGTTAACGATTCTTTTGCTAAAGTTTATAAACTTCATAAGACGTAAAAGAAATTAAAATATTTTCTCATCTATTGATCTACCATAATCCTACGAACCCTATCAAGCGGAGAATTACTCGCACATGATAGAAATAGAAGAACGGATAGAGGTGAAATTCATAATGTAACTAAATAATTAAACTAAATATCTACCTTTATTAATCAACTTCACAAGTACACACTTCAAGTTTAGATTACAAGAGGAAAAAGAAGTTGCTCTCGATCTCTGCCTTATCGGATGTAGATGTTCCGTCGAATCTCACGTCGCTTTATCACGTCGAATCTTGGACCTGTCTTGGATCACTTTTTCTATGACGGTGATTAGCTTGTGTAAAAGATTGATGATTTCTAAGTTTAGCCCTCGGTCCTTTATATAGCCCCAAAACCAGAAACCAAAGATCCCCAGAATTAGGGTTAGTTGTAGCAAATCCAACCTGAAAATCCTAACTCCTGATTCGGTGAATCGGCCGCGGATCCGTCGCATATTGCATGGTTTGGCCGCGGATCCGCGGTTTGTTGTTGAGATCTTCGGTGCAAATTTCTGGGGCTTTATTCTTGTGACACATGGAGATTTAGTTGATGTCTGGAACTTGAAAATATTTCCTGAGTCTCTGCCAGTATTGATTCTTCGATTTTCTTTAATATTTCGGCAGATTTTTTATTTCCAACATCTCAACATCTCGATCTCCTGACCTGAGCCAAAACTTGCACCATATCTCAAAGAATAATGTTATTAATATTTTCTATTTTTGAGATAATATTCTAACCAATTTGATATGATATTATATTTAAAGAATATTGATTAAGGATATTTGATATGATATATATATATTTAAATTATCAAAATATTATATAAATATTATATGCATATATTTTCCTTCATAATGTTAATTATAATATATAAACATATTAAAATAGTATTTTTACAGATAAACCCTCATATGTGTCATATTTATAATAAACACCTTTAGATATTTAAGAAAAATAAGGAAAATGTCATATCAAAAGTGCAATATTTTCGACTGAACAAATACCCCAAATTTAACTTTGATCGTCCCGAGCAAACTTATTTATTCAAGAGAGGGAGAAGAAAAAGAAAAACCTAAGCAGCACACTTTCGTAGGCAACACGATTGCACTGAGCACGCGCAATAAGCCGTTAAACCTCTAGGTGTCCATAGTAGGATGAGTGTTGTCTCCTGAGGGTTTTCAGCGGATTACACCCACAAAAACTTATAATAAAAGAAAGATAGTGAAAGTTACATACAAAGATAAGAACTATAAAATAAAGAACTTGAAAATAAGAGTTTCCAAGTACACCAGTTTTTCGGTTGTCATGAGCCCTATCTTAATGGTCGTGAAAAGATGTTAGAAATCATATCATCCCTCAATAAAACATTTTCTTTAGTTTTCCTCCCTATTTTTCCTCCAAACATTGATCATATACCCCTACGTGTATGTAAAAGACATCCCTACACTTAGAGAATTCAATTCAAGCTATCATACTCTTGTCCATCTTTCTTAGTACTTTTTAGTTGGTGAATATTTTAGATGGGATTGCTCACACATTCTTCATGCGACCGTTAATACTTTTTGGGGTGCTAACCAACCGATTAAAAAATATGCTCGCGTATTAAGGCGTAATTCCTCGTCTTGCAATACCTAAGGTTTAGCAGTGGCTCCCAAACCAGTTGGTCTAAGGCACTAAGTGATAAAGCACCCTCACTATATTTTTTTATGATGCCTTAAGCAATTACAAAACCAGTGTTCATTTTTTTACTTCACCGCTTATATTTTATTTTATTTTCCTTTATACTAAGGTTTTTAGACAAGAGCATTTCAAGGTATCTTCTCCTATCCTAAGTTTCGAGATGTGTATAAGTGCGTATAGTAGGGTATAAATGTTCAAATGTTTGACCTTAAGAATATGGACTATTTTTATCCATATATTTTTAATTTCTTTCATCTTACTAACCCTTGTGACAACGGCTCATAACTATTTATTGCTAGCTTCTTTTAAGAAAATATCTAACTTTCAAACTATTCCTATTTTTCATATGTAAATTTTCACTTTCAAACTTTCATTATCGAAATTTTTTTTTGCTTATATATAGTATAATGCAAAGTAATGCGTGAATAAGCAAAACCTCCCCCAAAGCTGTTTACAGCACTGTCCTCACTGATGTCATCTGTTAAGCTTAAAAAAAACTGTAGACTTGGGAGTAAAAGTTAGTAACAGGGACATGAAATAGTGAAAGTAAAATTCTCCCCAAAACTTATTTTTTGGCTCATAATTTTATAAAAAATTTCTTTCAAGAGCTAAAATATATTCCTCCCCCCAAACTTGAGTAAAATCGTATTAAGCATTTAAAATTATGAGGGGTTAAATTATTTGGTCTATGCAAAGCTTTACAAAAACCAAAAGTCAACACCAACCATTCAAATATTTTATCGATATAACGCACTGGTTGGTAGAAGAACATACCACCTATTGACGTTAAGGAATGGGGAGAGGATAAGGGGTGGAATAGAATGTGTTTACGTCTCGGTTTATAGAGACGAAACAATGATGGTGGATTACTCGGATTCTTGTTATTGATAAGAAGAAGGGGTGGTGGTTCAACTTCTTTGTGTTGAGGTTGATTCATCACAACACCCATGTTTTCTAAGAATGCGAGTTCTTCAGCGAAAATTTCTTCAAAGTTTTCATCGATATCCCGAATAATAATCTCATCGGAAAGAACGGGTTGGTACTCGGACTCCATAATAAGTTCATATTCAGCGTTAGATGTTGACCCGGACAGCTCGATAGAAGTGTCCGTATGTGTATAACAAATAGCAGGGTCAAACAACAACGTACTACGGAGTCAAGATCAAAATCATGAAGCTGTTCAAATTTGCTGCTGTCAAAATTTATCGCTTCGACAGATTATACTTGAGCATAGGTTTCGGAGGGTTCATTTCCCAACTTGTAAATGTTAAGCTCAATTAACATCTTCCCGAAAGATGGGGTCATAGAGCCGTTTCGACAATTGATCATTGCGTTGGAAGTCGTAAGAAAATGTCAACCTAAAATCACCGGAATTTGGTTTTGTGGATTCGCTACAGGCTGTGTATCTATAAAGATAAAGTCCACAGAGAATATAAATTACCCGACTTTGATTAACACATCCTCTAGCTCACCCCTAGGTTGGGTGATAGATCGATCGACCATCTGAAGGGTGCAGTGCGCCAGTTTTAACTCTCCGATCCCTAATTTCTCATACACAAAATACGGAAGCAAATTAACACTAGCGCCTAAATTGAGTAGAGCACGATTGATATCTTTACCCCCAATAGAAATAGATATGGTAGGACTTCCGGGGTCCTTTCGTTTCTTGGATAGTTGTTGGGTAAAAGCAGTGCTTACATTACTCGCTAAGAAAACTTTTTTAGGCACTTGAGTTTTTCTCTTCCTGGTGCATAAGTCCTTTAGAATTTTTGCATAAGACGGAACTTGTTGAATAGCATCTAGGAGAGGAATGTTTATATTAACTTGCTTAAAAATTTCCACAATCTTCTCCATTTGTGGACTTGATCTGTTGCCCCTTAACCTGTTTGGATAAGGTGCTTTATCAATAAGGGTTGAGTCCAACATTGGAGAGGATTGTGGGGATAGAATGGATCCCAGAATTGGAGTTGGGATTGTTTTAGGCTGACTCGAGGAAGTGGGCTGAGTGTTCGAGCCTTGGGGAAAACGGAGAATATGCTCGAAAGAAGATGGTGGAATAGACGAAATATGAGAAGAAGTAGAAGCCGGGGTATCATTAATATCATTAACGTCATCAACATGTTCACCCACTTGGTTATCCAACACTCTTCCTGATCTTAACGTGGTAACAACACTCAAATTATAACTTTGTGAGTGACCAGGATTAAATATATGTTGAGATGGAAGTTCCCTTTTTCTCTCGCACTCATCGCAGCATTTATTTGTGCAAGTTGTGCCTCTATCGATTTTATACTTTCACCATGGGAGGTGGTGGTCTGTGTTAATGATTGGATAGAAGACTTTATTTCATTCGTCGATTGGATGGAATGTTTAATAAACATATCCACGCTTTGTTCTAGAGCAGATGAGTTTTCGTTACCTGCCGTTTGGAAAGAATTATTATAAGGTGTAGAATTGTTGGTCGGATTTTGAAAGGGTTGCGAATGAAAAGGGTGCTGACTCTGTGGGTGTGGTTGCTGTTGCTGTGAAAGAAGTCTTTGATAATTGCTTTGGAACTGGTTTTGATTTTGGTTTTGGTTTTGATTCCAAGCAAAATTAGGATGATTCCTCCATCTCTAATTATATGTGGAAGAATAAGGATCGTTTCGAGGTCGTTGCTGAAAAATAGCATTAATTTTTTCTTGACCTTAAAACGGTGGATTTAAAGGACATTCTTCTGTTAGATGTGATGGGTTGGAACAACAACCACACACGGTTTTGGGGAGCGTAAATTGGTTTAGGGGGACTGAAGAGACTTTGTTTTCTATAGCATCGAGTTTCTTTTGTATCGCGGCCATTTCGGCTTTCACTGCGATGGAAATATCGAGATGATAGATACCTCCCCTAGACGATGCAGGTCTAACGCTTTCCCACTGTAGGGTTTGTTCAGCGAGATTTTCCAGAAATTGCCAAGCTTCACCATCATCTTTAGACAGGAAATAACATTGACACATGATTTCAAGCATATGTTTTGTTGTTAGATCAACACACTCATATATAATACGACAAATGTCCCATCTATTGATTCCGTGATGAGGGCATTGTAAAAGATGATCCTTAAACCGTTCAAAGCATTTCTAAAATGGTTCATTGGGAAGTTGGGTAAACTGGTTAATCTCGATTCGAACGCGAGCGGTCTTATGATTGGGATAAAATTTCTTAAAGAATGCTACAACGAATTCATCCCATTTGGTAATAGAATGTGAGGCAGTGTTATAAAGCCATTTTTCTGCTAGATCGCATAAAGTAAAAGGGAGAAGACGTAAGCGCATAGCATCCATAGACAATTGTGACGTACCCATCATTGCGCATACGTTTTCGAATTTTTTTATAAAAATATATGCGTCTTCGGTTTCAAGCCCGTGAAATTTGGGCAACAGTTTGATGAAGTGGGGTTTAATTTCAAAATTATCCTCATTGGCTGCTGGAATAGATAGACAGGTAGGAAGGGGTCCACGCATGGGGTAACATCTTTCTTGGAGAGAGATGCGTGGTGGATTCTGCGCACCAACGGGTGGCAGCAGGATGGTGGTGGTAAAATCTGATGGAGAACCGTCCATCTCGGTCGATGTGGTGGATGGAGGGGAAAATGAGATGAAGAAGTATCGACTTCGGAGTTGATAGCAGAAACGCGGACAAGACGGGCACTAGAATCCTGTGTCCAGTCGAGCATGCACTAAGCGGGTTTAGCGCACGTGGAAGCGTGTGAGAACTTAAAAATTGGTTTTTTTTGAAAAGTTTCGGACGTAAGACAAACCACAAAATAAATGCACACACAACCCTATAACTAAGGTTACCTAGGTCATGTCTCTAGACCGCTCCTAGACTTCCAAAGGATAAGCCGCAGGATCAATCCTCTACCACCTCTTTATCACTCTTGTGGCCAGGTAAGTGCCAGGTAAGTAGGAGGATCTGCTACACGAATCACCGAAAATAGTGGGCCTAATTAAATAACCACTTTCCTTAGACACACTTGCCTAGACACCACAAAAGTAATGCGGATAAGCGATAGATTACCCACGACCTTTCTCTGTCCTTATTGAGCGCGACGGTCCTTAGAGTCTTGGTCTAGATATTTTTTAATTAATGTAGGGTGATGCGGATGCTCGTTTTGTGATTTGTGGGGCTTAGGAAGGGTGATAAAATCCCCAGCTAATCTGAATTTGGTCTTTGCCCCTTAATGTTTGTATTAAAATATGCAAAAACAAACCGCAAAATAAAACTCGCAAAAAGATTTTTGAGCGGCGATATTTTGCTAAGAATCCTGCAGAAAATATATTATTGGATTTTTCAGAGGAGAGAGAAAGAGATATAAAAGATACCAAAGAAAATTGAAGCCCTAACTCACCAACACCGCCGCGGTTCCGCCGCCAAAATGGACTTCTTGTCACGGTTCCGCCGCGGAGTTGAGAGTTATTTGAAAACATTTTGCTATGGTGGCCTCCCTTGCTTCTCTGGGTCTTGATGAATTTCTATGAATCCTTATCTCCTCGCTACAGTGACTCCAGATTCCCTCGCAAAAATCACACATTAATCGTTAAATATGCAAGATGCAGTTTGTTTTGTTTTATGATATAGATCGAATAAGAATTCAACACGAATAGTAAGAATAAAAAATTACGCATGTATCCCCGACAACGGCGCCATTTTTTTGGTTCTGTATTTAAAGAAGTGTGTGCAGTAACCGCAATCAATAACGGTGTCGCGTGTAGCTGTTAGTTATATGTATTCCCTAGAGGCCATTACTGTACATACATTGTATATTGTAGTGAATGCTTGGACATATATAGGGAAGACTTTCTTGCTCGACATGATAGTATGCTATCTGGTTACACTTTATCTAAACATGTACTCTGATTGTCTCTATGTTACATGTTGATAAAGCCCTTAGGATAAGTACTTGATTACCAGGACTATGATGCAGATCATACTAGTGGGGACAGTGTAGTCGCCAAGTACATCCTTCAAATGTTCCTAGTCGTGGGAGTGCCGAGACAAGGCATCGATACTCCAGAATAGACTAGCGTATGCGCTTCTTGACCCATATGATGGGCGATGGATGATCCCATATCGATTGGTGTTTGACATCAGAGAAGGTATACGGGTGCTTAGTGGAAACTGGGTATACTGGACGGACTCGCCGAGAACTCCCAGATGGTATTATACCTCACGTCAGATGGCAGTTCTCTGGTGACACTGGTACAGGTTATTCTGTAGACCCGAGATCGTCATAGAGTCTTGTGTGATTCCCACTGTGCTTTGATTTCCACCTTACAACGTCCATGGGGGCGTGCAAAACGGTGGCTTTTTGGTACAGTCCCGAATCACATGGAGGCAATGAACAATAGGAGGGGTTTCGTCTCTCCCGGTATAGGGAGTTGATGTTGCGCTGTATTCGATTGGCTATAACTGGAAATCCCTGGCCAGGGTTGCTGAGATTTACTGGTAAGTGTTATCAGTAGTTTCTCGAACTGTTATAGACCTCATATCGACACGACTTACCTAGCTACTGGGGTCTGACGTTTACCACCCCTAGGCGAGATATGCGGCATATCAGACGAAGAGACCGGACTGTACGGGAGTGTTACTGGTTGGATTCACGGGAGAATGTACATGCTTACTTGTTGATCTTCTGATTGCTCAATACCTGGGTGGCTGTTACGTTTAGCTGACCGCTTGTAACTTGTGGGTGTTTGATATGATCATCACCTACTGCCGGCGTATTGACAATTCTTTAGAGTCCTACACAGAGGTTTCCTGGCTCAGGCAAAACGGAGTAGGAGCACATATGTGATATGTGCAGGACCGAGAATAATACGTGTATACGATACCGTATTAGATTCTCGCGATATGAGATATCGGCCGGGTATATGTGATATAGCCGGGTCATCGGATTAAGTGTTGATTCGATGAACTGATACAGATTATATTAGTCAGTTATTTGTGAAATAGCTGGATTATCGGATCAAGTGTTGATTCGATAATTTAATGTATAATTATATATTTGATATATTAAATTACATTAACTAATATAAGCTCACTTAAAGATTCTTTTTCTCACTCTGGTAATACATTGATATATATGTGATATATGTTAATTGTATTATTTTATTTTGTTACAATAAATATTGTATATGTGATATATAATATTGTAACAAGTTAGGGTTATAAATGCAACATGTTTTGTGGAGTTTAAATATGGTTAGGGTTTGGATTAGGGTTAAGCTTACATGAAGCTTTCAAGAAGCTTCTTGAAACTTTGACTTTGACTTGTGATATTTTGCATAGATATTTCTTAACCAAACCCAAACCCTTTACCATAGTTAAATCTCTACATAGGTTAAGTCTTCATTCTTAACCCATGGTTGCATTTCTAACCTCACATAAGTTTTATTATTCATCACAAAAGAGATTCTTCTTCTTCTTCCTCTTGATAAAGCTTTCTAGCTTTTTGCAAAGTGATGAAAATGAGTGAGAAATTGAAAAAAAAAGAGTGCTAAATTCCTACTTCATCATCCTCATCTATTCTAGCCGCTTAGATTAGGGTGTTTGCTTTGCTAATACTTGATTAGCAAAGCAAGAGCTTGGGTTAGAGTTTCTTCAAGGTAGTTCATCTTAGTTATTGAAGATCGGAAGCAAGTTTGCATCTTTCTCTTCATGGAGCCTCTCTTGAGTCCAGGTACTCGATGATCGCAGCGAAGGGACCTCAACACGGAGCTTTAGAAGTGAAGGAACGGACTACAAAGGTTGTAATCCCTAACTCTTAGAAGTAAAGTTGTTTACTTGCATGTTTAACCCTAATTATCTAGCAAAGATCCTCGCTTTAGCTTGTTCGGCACGTCTAAATTTTAAATCGGGTATGGTTGATTTCTTATAGACTCTTATGACAGTGCCTTGTAACCCTACAGTGGTATCAGAGCCAAGCCAGAGCTTTAGGCGAAGTCTAGACGAAGTTTAAAGTCCGATCGAACTTCGAAACGTCGCATTTTACCCCCTCTCTGGAAATTTTTTAAAATTTTGATTTTTTCTGTATTAAAAATACTCAAAAAAATAAGCAGGGAATTCTAAGAATTACAGAGAAGTATGAACCCATAACTCCCTCAAGGGAGCGCGAAACCGCGGCCAAACCCATAACTCCCTCAAGGGAGTGCGGAACCGCGGCCAAACCATGGGTTTTGCGGCGGTTCCGCAGCCACCCTTGGGAGTTAGGGGCCACCACTTCTAGGGTTTATTCTTGGTTAATTTTGCATGCTTCTGGGAATTTTTAATTCTACTCAAGTGTTGAGTTTTCTGGAGGTCTAATGTATTCGTTGATAAAATCGGAAAGTTTAACTTCGTTTAAGTTTTTTCCGGATAATTAAGAACGTTTTAAAAAGTTCGAACGGAGATCAATAACTCACTTTTTCCCCTGCCGGAAAATTTCCAAGTGTTGGATTTTTCCTTAATTAATGAACATTCATAATCGTGCAAGTAACACGGTGGACCCTCTAGAAGAACACAAACCTTAACTCGATTATGTGACCGTCTGAACCGCCTCTAAACCTTAGGGTTTGGGGCAGTACGGCGTTGCCACATGTGAGGCGTTAGTTTGACCCTTCTACGGCTGGACCATTGGTACTGTGGCATGTGATGGATACTTTTTGAACTCCGCTCAAGTGTTGAGCTATTTGGGAAATCTTGGGTGTTTGTTTATTCGATCGGAAAGTTTAACATTGTCTATTTATCTGGAATGTGATACAATATTTGGAATCCACAAGTAGTTATGAGATAACTAATTTGAATGTTATAAATCTAGCAGTTTAGTCTCATTTGATCGGTTGCCACGGGATTTTGATGTGATCAAAAGTCCGTCGCAATCACGTAGCGTACACGGATACTCGCCGGGTAAACTTAATAGATAACCACGCCTCATAGTCCCGACCAAGTGACTGTAGGAGAACCCCGTCGCCAAAAGCATCCGTTCAGGTGCTCGCGGCAGCGGTGTTCCGCCTTAGTGCACTTTATCGAAGGCATCCGGGGGTGCGGCCGTCTACTAAAGTTTGCGACGAGCATTCGATCAGGATGTCGGGAATCTTGTTGAATTGCCCGACTTGATATTGAAAAGAGTTTTCGATATTGAGACTAAAATGCGGGGTTTATAATTGTTAGGCATGCAATGTCTAAGGAATTCATTTGGTTAGGCATGAGATGTCTAAGAAGGTTGCAGATTCCAACTGTTGTAGTTTTACACTTTCTTTTCTGTGAACGTAAGCGTAGTATGTGGTGTATCACCGGCTTCGTTGCTATACATCAACGACAATCGAGATATGCATGCTTTCTTACATTGATGATATGAGATATTATGTGTTGCTGTGATATGTTATATTGGATCGTCGTGTTTTGAATAGCCGGGGGTTTTATGTGAGATGAGAGTTTTTCTTTTTCATTCATGTAAAATTCATTGTATGTGATATTCTTTTATTGGGCACTTCCAGGTTGAGGATGATGTCACCATTGTATATTATTTTCTTTTCCGCATTAGGTAGACCCAAGGCGGGAAGCACAAGTAACCGAGTTCTAGGGTCCAGTGGGAGACCATCTCGAGGAGTCGAGACCGGGTCTCCTAACCCTAGAATTGGCAGTGTTGCTTGCCGCTCTCGTAGGGGTCTAGGGATGTGGGTTTGGCTATTCATCGCGACCGTGGAATCCGCATTTTATACAGGCTCGCATAAAACATGGAAATCCTAGTATATCCAATATTTCATATGTTATCTTCTGCTGGAATGTTCTGTGATGAGATCATATTACTGCCTGAGACGAATGTTTATATTATATATATGAGATATATGTTATATTACTGATTTCGTTTCAAATGTGATGCTTGTGAAGCATAATTAAATGGGACTTCATTAATGAGATTAATGAAACTAAAAGAAACCTAAAGATGTTGTAGAAACTTGTCTCAAAAACTGGTAGCTCTAGTTCTTGCTTTGCATAGCGGTGTTCCTTGTAGAATATCCAGCACCTTATTCGATAAGGAAAGAGCCGAGATCCCTTCACCGGGAGTGACCTCTTTAGCGAAACTAGCAGATGCTACAAACTCGGTTTGTCTTTTGATTGTTTTTATAGTTTTTTCTATGCATAGTGATATTTGTGAAATATCCTGCACCTTATTCGATGAGGAAAGAGCCGAGATCTGTTCACCGGGAGTGACCTCTTTAGCAAAACTAGAAAATGCCTCAAAAACATTCCATTTAAAATCACTCGATTACACAACGATATCAAGTTCATTACGCAAAAGGTTTTCTTAAAAACCTGTCGTAGCCCTCTGTCATTTTACGAAGTAAAGTACTTAGTATTCGTGCTGCGTATGTCGACTATAGTTGAGGCGTAGTGTATGGTAGCTAAGTGATGTCTTCCTACACAGCATATAAATGCGATTAATTAGGACAGTCATGTGATTATGTCGACCATAGTTGAGGGTCATGTGGGTGAGTCTAATTAATCATGAAATGACGGGAAGAACTTGACTAGTGCTTATGATATGTTGACCATAGTTAAGGTCATAAGTACTAGGGGAAAAATATTATCGGGAATTTCAAGTGTTGAAATTTGCAATGAGATTGCATACCTTCTATGAGATAGTTGGATCCCGATACCCACTGCGAGTAAGAGTTACTCCTGGGAGAGTTTTACACATTATAATTAGCCGATCGAGTAGGTGTCTAGAAAGGTGTTAACGGGGTTATGCCTCTGGGAAAATAAGGTTTATTTTAATTAGTTCGGTGCGAAAGCACGGGGAACCTCCCTCAAAGTACCGGCATTAGCCTAGCTGAAAGATTGGCGAACTTGTAGGGTGTAATTAATCCCGGCTAGTCTTTCCTTTTAGGGTTTGAAGGAAGATTTGACTAAAACAGTGGGAGACATCCTGATTAGATATATAAATAACCAATCTAATCTTGCAAGAGCATACTCTGAGTGTTTTCTTCTATCTCTCTCCAGGTAGCGACCATGTCACGCCTTAATCAAGATAATAATACGGATGAATTGACCGAACCCGCTTGTTATACTGCGCTAAGGAACGTTGGTCCCGCTCCAACTTATAATTGTTATAAGACAGAGCAGGAAATAGGGGGTTACCAGAATTCCCGTGCCGCCCAAACGAAGAAAGTGCATGTTGATGCATCATCTTCGGGTATGTTCATTACCGAGAACTGTTTCTCAGTATCCTTTACGTCCTGGGTATGAGATACCGGATCAGGATCCTTCAAATGTAATCTATTACATGGGCTACAGATAGGTAGAGAACTGAGAATGGGTGATAAGTTTCAAGAGTTGGAAATGATGCAAGTGTTGCAGCCAAGTCTGTTGGCAGTTATCACCCTGTATTATCGGAATACATTGATTCTGAACGAATGTTATTAGATACCAAACCTGATATACAACATCATATCAGTCTCTTTACTAGTAAAGAAGGATATAATTTTGTATTGTTGGATAATGTTTTGAACATTTCCTATATCAAGAGTTGATCGGTTCAGGCACGTTATCTAAAAGTATAGACGTTCTACATCAAACCACAGTTCTTAACGTACAGAACACACACAAGAGGAAGAGTTCAGAATTGAACGAATCCTTCTTGAGGCATTGTAGACTAGGTCATATCAATGCGACCCGACTATCTGAAGTTACATAAAGATACATATTTAAATTAGTTTGGATTTACATCTTGTAAAAACTTGCCAGTCATGTCACAAAGATAAAATGACCACAGCTCCGTTTATTGGAAACAGAGAAAGAGTTAGTGAACTCTTGGGATTGATACATGCTGATGTATGAAGGTACCCTGTCTACACATGCCAAAACCGGTTCTTTGTACTTCATTACATTCACTGATAATCTCCCAAGATTCAGACATATGTTCCTGTTGAAACACAAGTTCGAAACTTTTGAGATATTCACAGAATATAAGTTAGAAGTAGAGAACCAAAAACGGGTATAGGTATTATGTCCTTTGATGTGATCAAGGAGGAGAATACTTGAGCACGGAATTCCTGGACTATTCTAAAGGAGAATGAGATTCTCTCTCAGCATTACTCCTCCGAATACACCACAGCACGTCGGTGTATCGGGGCGGAACAATCACACCCTATGTGTTATGGTGTGCTCTATGATGAGTACTACTGAGTTGCCTATTTTCTTTTGGGATTATGCACTTGAGAAGTTGCATACCTATTGAATAGGGTTCCAACCAAATCAGATGCCTACCACTCCATATGTGATATGGTATGGGAAGAGCCCATCTCTTAAAGATGTTAAGGTTTGGGTTGTCCGGCCTATGTCAAAAGCAAAATCCGGACAAGCTCGAGGCAAGGTCAGTTCTGTGGAAGTTTGTTGGATATCCCAAGCATTCACAAGGGAATATCTTCTACCACACCGAGGAACAAAAGATGTTTTATTTCTCGGCATACCACTTTTTGAGAAAAAGGGAATTTCTTGTGAAGAAATTAGCGGTCATGAGGTAGAACTGGAAGGAGTTCCAGCTATACAAACTGCAGCTGATGATTTGGTAAACCCGGAGGATTCAATAGTTTCCAACGAACCTCAGCCTCTCCGCCGATCTGGTAGGGTTCCTCATCCACCTGAGAGATACTTCGGTTTCTCTATGACAGTGGGAGCGGGGATTGCATCATGAGATGATGACCCAACTAGTTTCGAGCAAGCCATCAGGAGTGGGACTCTGTAAGAATGGCTGGATGCTTAGCGATCTGAGATGGAATCCTTATACACCAACAAAGTATGGACTTTGGTTGCTTTATCTGAAGGGTTAAATCCCCATCAGGAGCAAGTATATCTTGAGAAGATTACTTGGTATACATGGAAAAGTTGAGACTTTCAAAGCTATGCTTAAGTCCATCTAGATCCTACTTGCCACGGCTACATACCATGACTACGATATCTGGCGGTTGGGTGTCATGACTGCTTTTCTAAATATTGATTTGGAAGAGAGCGTTTATAAGTACACAGCCAGAGAGCTTCATAGACAGTGGGAGCAGCGGAAACGTGAGCATGATGTTTTATGGGATAAATCAGGCATCGCGGAGTTGGAACGTCTGTTTTGATGTAGTAGTCAAATAGTTTGACTTCATCAAAATGGCAGATGAACCTTGTATATACAAAAAGGTAGTAGAGAGTATGGTGGTGATCCTCATAGAGTACGTGGATGACATACTCTTAATAGGGAAGGAGTTTCCTATGCTACGCTCGGTCAATCTCCGCTTATCACAAAGATTCTCTATAGGATCAAGGTGATACCTCATAAATCCTGGGTTATGGATCTATGAGATAGATCTAATTGGATGTTAGGTGTAACAACTCCATTTTTAATGTACAAAGAATTGATTTAAATTCAAAGTATACTTGGAGTATTTATTATTGCTGATATCTCTTTAAGTATTTATTTCACTCCATAATTACAAGAAGGAGCTTGTAGCTCATTGGTAATACCTTGCACTGCTGAACCAAGCCACCAGAGTTCAAATCCAATACCCCACATTATTTTTGTATTTATTTTTTTTAAAATCCTTTAGAAGCCCAACAGTCAAAACGCCATAACTCATAAAACTTGAAATGAATGTAAAAAAACTAAATATACCATAAATCCCCCCACGAGAATCCTCGGCCCCCGACCACCTGACTCGGCCGAGTCGGCCGGCGGACCGGCCGACTCGGGCCGTCGCCGCCGGCCGGACTTGGCCGGACGGCGGAGTCGTCAACATAGAATAGGAGTATCTTGACTTGTTCTTCCCCCCTGCACACACTAAATTCCTTGACCGGTTACAGAAATCCCAATAAATCTCTTTTACTCCAAAGTTTAATGATTTTTAATGATTTTTTAATATATTTTTACATTTTCTAATTGAAAACCCTAACCCTAGCCTAACCCTATATATACCCCCCATACTCTCTACCCTCTCATCCTAAATTCCTAAATCCACTCTCCCAAAATCCCAAGAGAACTTTGGTACGTTGGAAACGAGCGAAAGGCGAAGCGCTGACGAAATCGACAGCAAAATTTCGGTGATCGTGCTAGGATCTCTCAACGACGATTCGACGCACCGGCAAACCCTCTACCTCCCCTTCACTCTCTAGTGTTGTCCAAACCCGTAAGTCCCTCTTTTCTACATTTCTTTTCTTTCATAAAAATATGACTTTACAAACCCGACGGAAATCGGAACAAACCAATTTCCGATTCGGTTTTCTATAAAATCTCACTTATCACCAATTCCATAATGCTTAAACATCTTCATGTTGACTATTAATCTCTTAACAACTAATTTGAACAAGTTTTCTCACATGAAATGATAGCTTTTGCAATATATCGTATTCTTTCACTTAAATACCATAATGTTTAGTTTTCACATTTAACCCTTTAACATTGCTATACCTTAAAGTAGTTCACGAGGTAATGACCTACCTCCACACACTCATATGCAAACATAACACGCTACCTTGAAAACTTAGAATACGATAAAACAAGATTTTACAATTAAATACCATTTTCTTAATAAAACCTTTTCTAAAAGTTTTAGGTTGCTACACTTTTAAAACAAATATCTTTTAATAGGAAAATACGATAAGTTGTAGACATCGATCGTTTATCTAAACCTGACTTTGTGGTGTCTAGGCTAGGCAAGTGAGCAAAGGTAACTTTAAAAGGTCCGTCTCACGATTCGTGAGCGGATCCCTCCTTCCTCACTTGTACTTACCTGGCCACAATTGGCGGTGAAGAGGCGATTTGAGGCTTCTAACAACTTGTTGTTTAGATCATTTAGAAATAGTCTAGTTGAAATGGAAAACCCTAAAATCTAAAATACGGAAAATCGACTTTTGCAAATAAATACCTTTTACTTTAATAAAACCGTATTCTAAAGGTTTAGTATTTATAAATCTTTACAAAGCGCCACTACAACTCACCTTTGGGGAACCCGTTAGGGATAGTACGGTTTATCGTGCACCTTCAGCTTAGTAGTGCGAGATTCAGACCTCCGCAAGGAGCGTTCGGTCTCGAAAGGTTTAAAATACGATATCTTAAGAAAATGATATTTTTATATAAAATATTTATTGAAATTATTTTTGTATAAATATATGTATATTATCATTAAAAGATCTATTTTGTTATAATATAAATATCCCACTTTTTCTAAAAATCACAAGACTAGATTTTTACATTAAGATACCATGAATTTCAAATAAATCAATATTACAGATAAATACCTTTATTTATGGAATTAGAATATTTTCACTAAGAAATATCACAAATCAAATTTTCACTCATTATAACTATAAAGATGAATAATAAATACTTAGGGGTATCTTGAAAACTCAAAAGTATTTTTACATAAAACCCCCTCAAGTTTTATAAATTACAATAAGGACCCTAACAATTATAGAACTTCGATTTACATTTCTTTTGTCTGACTCGGGTTTGAGTATGATTATTTCTGACTTGAATATGATTCAAGTCAATCCACATTCTATAATATTCCAACTCAATATGAACACATGAATCCCAGAATTTTCGTTATCAATCTATACAACTTGACTGAATCAAACCATGGATATACATCCATTATCCCGTTATTCCATTTACCTGATTATGCAGTTACAATCTGTTTACCGATATCATGGTTTTGGTCGGTCATCCAACTTACACAATACAATCAAAACACTACGGGGTTTAAGGGGTAGATTGGTGCGGAAGGTGTTAGAAGTGGCACGAGACGGTAAGATTAAGACACCTAACCTATATTCCGTTGCTGTTGTACCGTGGCTTAACGGTTCCTTGTACATTCCGTTTGCGCCGGTCTCTAGTATACTGAGGCCCCTCTCGTATACACTGGCATCCTTCCGTACCAAGCTACAAACAACAGCGTGAACACAATATTCTATAGCATTATACTTTAGAAGATACCTCTTATTCTGTCTTTTCTAATTCTTCTTATCTTTGGGACTTACCGAGTGACATGTTCGCTGTCGACATTCTATTTCTTTCTTCTTTGAATGTCGTCAGGTGTTTTGGACCCGTCAGAGATCGAGCCCACCGGTGAAGACTTGGATCAGTTTCACGAAGACCCCGAGCTCAAGACATTGTACCTTGTTCTATTAAGTATTTTCATTTCCTGTTATGCCATTGTTTAGGCATCGCTTTTATTTCAGATGTATTTACTTTTCATGCATTTTACAAAAGAATGTTATTAATAAAGTTGCTGTTATTTTTATATCTCTTGTCTCTTGTGATTTACCTTTATATTTCTTAGATACGCTTAGCGTATTTACTTCACAGTAAATACGTAGAGGACCTCGTCGCGTCCCTTCGCCATACATCGGGAAGCGGGGCGTGACATTAGGATTCTCACTAGTTGTAGTGAGATGGTATCAATCGATCCTGGGGAGAATCACTGGAAAGGTTCCAGGGTGATAATGACGACTGAATGTCGGTCGCAGGCATTGTCTTTACCCTCAGTGGAGGGACGGTATGTTGGAAGAGTTCCAAGCTAGATACCATGACATACTAGACGATTAAAGGCAAGATACATCGTTACTAAGAATGCTACCAAAGAGACAGTCTGGATATATTTTAGTTCATGAGATGAACTTGGTTCCTTCCATTGTGCGACAATGGAGTTGTGGCTTAGGCCTAGGAACCATCGTCCCATCAGAGATCCAGACATATTCTTAGACAGTATCGCCTGATCATGGAGATGGTTGATCTCCAGGGAGATCGAGGTTAGGAGAGTAGACACAGAGGACAACAGTACGGATCTACTCACAAAGGCCTATTTCCCAGTAGAGACTTTTATGGGATGGTTGAGTATGAGATACTTCAACCACAGCATATTGTTGGGTATGAGATACTACAACAGATGGCCCTAGTACAAGTGGGAGATTGTTAGTTATATGTATACCTTAGAGGCCATTACTATACATACGTTGTATATTGTAGTGGATGCTTGGACATATATAGGGAATACTTTCTTGCTCAACATGATAGTATGCTATCTGGTTACACTTTATCTAAACATGTACTCTGATTGTCTCTATGTTACATGTTGATAAAGCCCTTAGGATAAGTACTTGACTACCAGAACTATGATGCAGATCATACTAGTGGGGACAGTATAGTCGCCAAGTACATCCTTCAAATGTTCCAAGTCGTGGGAGTGCCGAGACAGGACATCGATACTCCAGAGTAGACTAGCGTATGCGCTTCTTGACCCATATGATGGGCGATGGATGATCCCATATCCATTGGTGTTTGACATCAGAGAAGGTATACGGGTGCTCAGTGGAAACTGGGTATACTGGACGAACTCGCCGAGAACTCCCAGATGGTATTATACCTCACGTCAGATGGCAGTTCTCTGGTGACACTGGTACAGGTTATTCTGTAGACCCGAGATCGTCATAGAGTCTTGTGTGATTCCCACTGTGCTTTGATTTCCACCTTACCACGTCCATGGGGGCGTGCAAAACGGTAGCTTTTGGGTACAGTCCCGAATCACATGGAGGCAATGAACGATAGGAGGGGTTTCGTCTCTCCCGGTATAGAGAGTTGATGTTGCGCTGTGTTCGATTGGCTATAACTGGAAATCCCTGGCCAGGGTTGCTGAGATTTACTGTTAAGTGTTATCAGTAGTTTCTCGAACTGTTATAGACCTCATATCGACACGACTTATCAGGCTACTGGGGTCTGACGTTTACCACCCCTAGGCGAGATATGCGGCATATCAGACGAAGAGACCGGACTGTACGGGAGTGTTACTGGTTGGATTCACGGGAGAATGTACAGGCTTGCTTGTTGATCTTCTGATTACTCAATACCTGGGTGGCTGTTACGTTTAGCTGACCACTTGCAACTTGTGGGTGTTTGATACGATCATCACCTACTGCCGGCGTATTGACGATTCTTTAGAGTCCTACATAGAGGTTTCCTGGCTCAGGAAAAACGGAGTAGGAGCACATATGTGATATGTGCGGGACCGAGAATAATATGTGTATGCGATACCGTATTAGATTCTCGCGGTATGAGATATCGGCCGGGTGTATGTGATATAGCCGGGTCATCGGATCAAGTGTTGATTCGATGAACTGATACAGATTATATTAGTCAGTTATTTATGAAATAGCCGGATTATCGGATCAAGTGTTGATTCGATAATTTAATGTATAATTATATATTTGATATATTAAATTACATTAACTAATATAAGCTCACTTAAAGATTCTTTTTCTCACTCGGGTAATACATTGATATATATGTGATATATGTTAATTGTATTATTTTATTTTCTTACAATAAATATTGTATATGTGATATATAATATTGTAACAAGTCAGGGTTATAAATGCAACATGTTTTATGGAGTTTAAATATGGTTAGGGTTTGGATTAGGGTTAAGCTTACATGAAGCTTTCAAGAAGCTTCTTGAAGCTTTTGACTTTGACTTGTGATATTTTGCATAGATATTCTTAACCAAACCCAAACCCTTTACCATAGTTAAATCTATACATGGGTTAAGTCTTCATTCTTAACCCATGGTTGCATTTCTAACCTCACACAAGTTTCATTATTCATCACAAAAGAGATTCTTCTTCTTCTTCCTCTTGATAAAGCTTTCTAGCTTTTTGCAAAGTGATGAAAATGAGTGAGAAATTGAAAACAAAAGAGTGCTAAATTCCTACTTCATCATTTTCATCTATTCTAGCCGCTTAGATTAGGGTGTTTTCTTTGTTAATACTTGATTAGCAAAGTAAGAGCTTGGATTTGAGTTTCTTCAAGGTAGATCATCTTAGTTATTGAAGATCGGAAGCAAGTTTGCATCTTTCTCTTCATGGAGCCTCTCTTGAGTCCGGGTACTCGATGATCGCAGTGAAGGGACCTCAACACGGAGTTTTAGAAGTGAAGGAACGGACTACAAAGGTTGTAATCCCTAACTCTTATAAGTAAAGTTGTTTACTTGCATGTTTAACCCTAATTATCTACCAAAGATCCTCGCTTTAGGTTGTTCGGCACGTCTAAATTTTAAATCGGGCATGGTTGATGCCTTATAGACCCTTGTGACAGTGCCTTGTAACCCTACAGTAGCTAGACCGAGATGAGTACGGGTCATCCCCAGCGATATGTGGAATCTTTTAATCTTTCTTTAGACGTGTTGATTAGGAAGAGGAAGAAGAATATATAATAGTGAAGAATAGTTATAGAATCTAGATCTACGTTAAACATGGATGTAGAATATAGATCTAGTTTAAAGACGGATGTAGATTTTATATCAGAAGAGGGCTTGTTGGGTTCGTTAGGATTTAGTAATCCTGGATGACTAATAAAGTTGACTCCTTTTATCTTTTGATAGATTTAAAACTAGATTGATAGTGATGAATGCGGATTAGGGTTCTTGAAAGAATCTACGGTTTCCACACTATTGACCCTTGTCCTTTCATTGGTCTCTATTCATGTCTAGCCCTTAACAAAACAATTGTTAATCTGATCTCAAATCGCGGTTGAGACTAGTAATAAATTGGTAGCGCGCCCGATAAGGATGTTAACGATTCTTTTGCTAAACTTTATAAACTTCATAAGACGTAAAAGAAGTTAAAATATTTTCTCATCTATTGATCTACCATAATCCTACGAACCCTATCAAACGGAGAATTACTTGCGCATGATGGAGATAGAAGAACGGATAGAGGTGAAATTCATAATGTAACTAAATAATTAAACTAAATATCTACTTTTATTAATCAACTTCACAAGTACAAACTTCAAGTTTAGATTACAAGAGGAAGAAGAAGTTACTCTTGATCTCTGCCTTGTCGGATGTAGATGTTCCGTCGAATCTCACGTCGCTTTATCACGTCGAATCTTGGACCTTTCTTGTATCACTTGTTCTTTGACGGTGATTAGCTTGTGTAAAAGATTGCTGATTTCTAAGTTTAGCCCTCGGTCCTTTATATAGCCCAAAACCAGAAACCAAAGATCCCTAGAATTAGGGTTAGTTGTAGCAAATCCAACCTGAAAATCCTAACTCCTGATTCGGTGAATTGGCCGTGGATCTGCCGCATATTGCATGGTTTGGCCGCGGATCCGCGGTTTGTTGGTGAGATCTTGGGTGCAAATTTCTGGGGCTTTATTCTTGTAACATATGGAGATTTAGTTGATGTCTGGAACTTGAAAATATTTCCTGAGTCTCTGCCAGTATTGATTCTTCGATTTTCTTTAATATTTCGGCAAATTTTTGATTTCCGACATCTCAACATCTCGATCTCCTGACCTGAGCCAAACCTTGCACCATATCTCAAAGAATAATGTTAGTAATATTTGATATTTTTGAGATAATATTCTAACCAATTTGATATGATATTATATTTTAAGAATATTGATTAAGGAAATTTGATATGATATGCATATTTAAATTATCAAAATATTATATAAATATTATATGCATATATTTTCCTTCATAATGTTAATTATAATATATAAACATATGAAAATAGTATTTTTACAGATAAACCCTCATATGTGTCATATTTATAATAAACACCTTTAGATATTTAAGAAAAGTAAGGAAAATGTCATATCAAAAGTGCAATATTTTTGACTGAACAAGATCCCCTACGGGTCAGAAGTTCGTGCATTACCGTGTCGCATTGATCATCCGTAAAAGCATGATTCGCCAAGCGTGCAGTAGAACGAGGAATGATTTCCTCAACAGGCACCTCCCAAGGCTGCCGAGAAGCAAGTGGGCAATTACATGCTATGACTCTTGCTATGTTAAAATGGTCCTTTCCTTGTGAAGGAGAAGAAGAACATTGGTTCACAATATAAAGAGAAATTATTCAAGTATCGGCACAGAAAATGTTGTGTATGGTGGAACTATTTCCAAGATCTGACTAAAGAAGGTGTTGGAAAGGACAATTTTGACTCAGGAAAATAATTGAGACAACACCTCACATGAAACACACGTGAGCTCCGGCGTGCAAAGCATATAAGCGCTGAAAACAAATAACCAAAATGGCCAAACCGGCCTCAGAAGTTAAACACGTGAGCGTTTATATGTAAAGCATATAAGCGCTGAAAACAAATAACCAACAGGTCCAAACTGGCCTTATGTGTCAAACACATGAGCGCTTATATACACAACATATAAGCACTGAAAACAAATAACCAAAAGGGCCAAACTGGCCTCATGTGTTAAACACATGAACGCTTATGTGCAAAGCATATAAGCGCTGAGAATAAACAACCAAAAGAAGGAAAACCAGCTTCACGTGTTAAACACGTGAGCTCTCATATGCAAATCATATGAGTGCTAAATTTAAGCAGATTAAAACCCACACTGGGGTCACGTGTTAAACACGTGAGAACATACTTTTAGCTTCTCATAGAATTAAATTCTATATAAAGAACCGTCAGATCAAAGATCCAATGGTGATTAAAAATCATCGAATATAGAATTAAATTCTATTGGGGGAAAATATCTCCCTGATCTTTCTAAATAAGAAAGATATTTTCTTTTAAACAGAAAGCTGTTGATCAAAGATCCAATGAGATGGGAAAATATTTTCGTATATCTTTCCAAACAAAGAAAGATTGCGCTCTGTTAAATAGAGAACCCTTAGATTAAAAATCCAATGGTGATTGAAAAATCACCGTATGACAGAATTAAATTCTGTATATGGGAAAATATATCCCTAATCTTGTTAAAAATAAGAATATATATTCTGTAAAACAGAAATTCTCTAGATCCAAAATCCAACGGTGGATAAAATCCCCCCGAACAATTTTTGAGCCAAATTAAATCAATCGATATCTCTCAAATGAGAGATTTTCTCAAATTAATTAACAATTTACCTCTCCTATATAAAGGATCCGAGACTTCAAGTCTCAAGAGGAGAGAATCGACCCCATAAGTTTTCCACAAAAACCAAGAATTTAATTCTCCTGAAAAAAGAAGAAGACTTCTTCGCTCTCTCAAACCTTAGGTAAAGAAAAGCATAGATAAATATATCTCCTTTGCCTAGCATAAAAAGAAAACAAGGGTTTAACCCTTCATAAAAGAACTTAGTTCTTTCTCTGATCTGAGATCTGAAAAGCAAATCTCCCCACAATTTTAGAATTTAATTCTTATCGGGGAGATTCTGTTCTTCAGACTCAAAATGTAGAGAAAAGAACTTGATCAAAAGAAAAGATACATTGTCTAGGAATTTAATTCTTCCGAAAATAGGGTTTAACCATACATAAAGAACTTAGTTCTTACAAAAAGAACAGAAGAACTTAGTTCTCCAATAAAACCGATCCCAGATCTTCAAATCAGAGATCTTGGTGATTATTAATGGTCAAAATGCCATAAACAGAATTTAAAACTTTTTCAGAAAACATCAACAGAGATTAAATTTTAAAATGAAAAGAACTTGATGCCTCACGTGAAACACACATGAGTACCAGAGAAAAATTAGTGTTTAGCACTATTATAGTGCCTCACGTGAGCGCCCAAAACAGAAAGCTCAGCACCTCACGCGCTTTCCATGTGAGCACCATATAAAGTGCATTATACCTAGTCAAAATGACTAAGTGTTGGCACTGATTGGGCAGCGCCCTTTTCTGAGCACCTCACGTGCTTCCCACGTGAGTGCCAGAGCAGCAACTAAGTGCTTAGCACTTCTGAATAAAGGGGAAAAGCCCAAGACTGAGCCCAAATTGGCTAAATCCCTTTTAAATTCTCTTGCAACTGAGCCCAAATGCTCTGTTGTTGGATCTTAATAAAATTTAATGATCCTGAAAATGTTGCTAAGTCGATATTTGTCTCAAATAAGACTAACGTATTCTTAGTTAAAATAAATTGAGCCCAAATGCTCATATATTTAAGTTGGTCTTAATCTAAAAATAGATTAACGGTCTTTAAATAAAACAAAATATTTCTTGAATTAAAGGAACATATAACCTTAGTACAAAACCCAAATTCATAAATATACGGATTTGGACTGATCCGTGCCCTACGAGAAACGACATAAATTAGTCTTCGTATACAATCCACGGGAAACCTTAACAAAAAAAATAACACACAAAACAAAGTGAACTACTGGTGAAGGAGAAAGTGGTTATCGCAACTGTTCCCCTCCGAACGGCGGCCGAGACGACGTAGGGATGTCTTTACCTGAGATTCGGGGCAGATGCTATATGGTTTTATCCGTCTACCTCTCCGAAGATACCAAGTTGATTTATGGCACCATGTATCGGAGGTTTAGACAGATGCGGCCGATGTAGCAGACTTCGTCAGATTCCCCCTCGTTTGAGGGGTTTTTGATTGTGGGGACGCTCTTCCCTGCAGGTGCAAGCCCCTGCAGTTAATTACGCTACCGCATCGCGGTAGCCACTTTCTCCTTCTCCAGAATTTCACTTCGTGTCCTGTGTGTTTGTTTTGTTTGTGGATGCCCGTGGATTGTATACGGAGACTAAGTTATGCCGTCGCCCGTAGGACGTGGATTAGTCCAAATCCGCATTTACTTAGATTTGGGTTTGGTGTTTTAGTTTAAGGATACGTTAGCCATATTGAGGCTAAGATCAACTTAAACTTTCGTTAAGGATACGTTAGTCTGATTTGAGACTAAGATCAACTTAACGGAATCGTTTGGATCCGACAAAAGAGCATTTAGGGGCTCTATTGTTCCAGTTTAGGGACGTAGTGGTCCGTTTAACGTATGGCCGTCGGGACCCGTCACCTCTCTGACGACGTTGAAGGATTACAACGACAGGTGTCAGAGGAGTTCGGAGATGTACCCTTGAACCAAAGTTGATTAGGGAATATGTAAACCGGTTTGGGACTAAAGTCTGTTTGAATGTTTAAGGATACATTAGCCGTGTTTGAGGCTAAGATCAACTTAAACGAGATCATTTAGATCCGACAAAAGAGCGTTTGGGGGCTCTATTGTTCCAGTTTAGGGACGTAGTGGTCCATAGGTAGTTTAGGGACATTGCGGTCCATATTCCAGTTTAGGGACATGGTGGTCCATATTCCAGTTTAGGGACATAGAGGTCCATATTCCAGTTTAGGGACATGGTGGTCCATATTCCAGTTTAGGGACATAGAGGTCCATAGATAGTTTAAGGACGCTTAAGTCCGTGGGTTTAAGGACCCCACGGTCCGTGGGTTTAAGGACCCCACGGTCCGTGTTTTAGTTGAAGGACGCTTAAATCCATGGGTTTAAGGATCCCACAATCCGTGTTTTAGTTTAAGGACGCTTAAGTCCATGAGTTTAAGGACTCCACAGTCCGTGTTGATGTGTGGTTGTTGGGACCCGTCACCTCTCTGATGTCGTTGAAGGATTACAACGATACGAATCAAAGGAGTTCGGAGATGTACCCTCAAACCGGATGTAAATTGATTTAAGAGAGCAGCTGTGCTCAGTCAATTTAATTTGACTTACGGCCATGATTGGGCTAAGTCCAGTTGAAGAATGTTCAACATTTTTATTTGTTTTTGACCTATTAGGCCTGTGCTAGGGCTTGGCCCCTTTTAAAATAATGCATTGCATTAATCTTGGTCTATGTTGGGCCTTTATTTGGGCTCTGCCCCTTTTAAAATAATGCACTACATTATTTATTATTTTGTTTGGGCTCTGCCCTTTTTATTTCATTTCAATTTAATTTGGCCTATTAGGCCTTTTTGATTTAGGCCTGGCCCTTCAGTAAATAATGCTTTGCATTTGTCAGGCGCTTTGCGCCAATCACTGAGCGCAAGCGCTTGTGGTGGTGACACGTGTCACGCAAGCGCAGTGCACTGCGTTAATGCGTTGCGCTTGCGCTGCTGACACGTGGCGCGCTCTGGTGAGTTGCGCCAGTTTCAGAGAGCAAGGCTCTATCTTAAAGCGCATAGCGCAAGTGGTTCGGATGCTGACACGTGGCGCTCTCGGTGGCTTGCGCCAACCTAAGAGCGCAACAGTGTAGTTTTGCAAGTGCAAGACACTATTAACTTGAGAATCTTTTTAGATTCCAGAACCAATGGTTCATAAAAAAGTGCAAAGCACTCTTTGATTTCTTGATCTAATTTAGATCAAAGAAAACAAGTATTTCTTGTTTTTTTCTTAATCTCAGAAAACCAATGGTTCATAAGTGGAAAGCACTATTTTTATTTGTTTTTTTATTGAAGATCATTGATCTTGTTCTTAGATCAATGATCTATTAAAAGAAATTCTTCTATCTTAAAGGTTTTTACCTTTTTCTTATTGAAATTTCTTCAGAGTTCTCTCTGTTTGAAGTTCTTGATTTCTCACAATATTCATGCCTTTGATTTGGGGTCTAGGGGCCTTTATATAGTGCCCATAAATTTGTTAAATTTGTTAAAGAGATCATTCTCTGAGTGATTTGGGGAATTTTCCCCACCGTTGGATCTTTGATCCAAGGGCTCCTGTTTTACAGAAGAAAATCTTTTTGTTTTAACAAGAACAGAAAGATTTCTTTAAAATTTTAATTCTGTTTGGCGCAAATGCCCCAGCGCGTGACACGTGTCACGCAGCGCTCAGCGCAGCGCAACTGCGCTGACACGTGTCGCACAGCGCAGTGCAACTGCGCCAGCGCATCTGCGCTGACACGTGTCGCACAGCGCACGGCGTTGCGCTTGCGCAACTGAAGCGTTGCTTCCTTTAATTTTGTTTTAAATAGAGCTTTTCTCTGATTGGGCGCGCTGCCTTGGGCGCTGCGCTGATGTATCAGCTTTTGACACGTAGCGCGTTGCGTGCAGCGCAAAGAATCTGAAGCGTTGCTTCGAATTTTGAATTTTGAAATTCAAACAGAGATTTGCTCTGATTGGGGGAAACAAATGCCTCCCCACCGTTGCGCTCACGTGGCGCGCACATGAGTGCAGCGGTGGCAAGATCCTGACCGTTGGATCAATGGGTGAGCTGAAGGGACGCAAGCGCCTTATAAATAGGACCCCTGGCCCTTAAAAAAAATCTTCACCATTTTCTAGATTTCAATTTTCAGAGCTCTACTCTTGCTTAAGAATTTCAAAGCTTTGCTCTTGCTTTCAGAACTCTAGAGCTTTACTCTCATTTCCCAAAGTTAGAAAACTTTAGGTAATAATTAATTTAAAATTAAGTTAAATTAATTTAAATTAATTTTAACCAACAGAGCTTTGCTCTCATAGATCTTTTGATCTAAAGAAATTCCCTTTGGGGTTTCATCAACAGAGCTTTGCTCTCACGAATCCATAGATCTACAGAGATCTTGTTCATGGGTTTCAACCCATGAGCAGAGCTTTGCTCATGGATCCAAAATAGATCTTTTTGATCTAAAAGTGAAGAACTCCTAAGAAACTTCAAAAATTTTAATTTCTTTAGGAGTTTAAATAGATTTTCTCATCATCATCACAGAGCTAGGCTCTTTTAAGGAATCTTATTCTCCTGAGACCAGAGTTTGATAAGTGTCACTCTGTGACAGAGCTTTGCTCTGAAAGAAGAGATTTTCTCCTTGCCTCTAGGGATATTTTTTTTATTAATAGGAATATTCTCTCCGGGACCAACTGACAATCTCATCCAATGATGGGGTTGTCTTATTAACTGACGTATTGTCATCCAAATTTTGTGGGTCCCCTTTCGGTCTCCTATCCACTGCACTGCTGTGTGGTATAATTAATTAATTTTAATTTAATTAATCTTTAATTTAATTAATTAATTAATGAAAATTTTCAAACGCCAAGCATTGGAATTACAACACTAACGGCTAATTTCTTTTCTCTTGCAGTGACTATGTCTTTCGACACTTCGTTCCCGTTCGCTCGTTCGGAGGAGGGATTTCCTGAAGCGCCTTTGGACCGCGAAGTCCTGGCTATGATCAGGGACCATGACCCGGAATATAAGAGTCTCCACCTTTGGGGGTCGTGGTACAATCAGATTATTATGGGTCGACGCAGCTTCACATGCGCAATACCGTCGGAACCCATCACGGCGATTCATTACGCCAGCCCACCCCCGGTGCAGTACGCCGTGGAGATGGTTGATTGGACATCGAAGGGCTTTCTTCATCCGGCCATAGATGCAATTCCTGTCTAGCGTCCCATAGTTTTGGATATCCTGGGACGCCGAATCTGTCAAGGCGAGGCGCGCCCTTGGGGGCAATCATATAACATAGGTCTGATCCACCGCCACCCGATCGGCTATCTGCCGTGGGCTCGGTATATCCTGTCGACGAAGAAATCGCAGTTGATAAGGTTATGGTTGTACACCGCGGTCTACGTCTCCCTCTTCCAGTATCCTACGCTTCCCATCTGGTGGTTCAAGGCTTTCTTGGAGCAGTGGAACATTCCCACTCACACTTTCCTCGTAATGGATCGGGAAGTGTCGATTTCTCTTGAGGAGTTCATAGAAGTCTCCGGTTTACCGGTTATAGGGGAGCACTATGAGGAGTTGCTCCCGACAGACGGATATGTTTTCGGTGCCAAGCCGGCGGTAAGGGGCCTCACGCCGGAGAATGCTGTTCAACACCAATTCCCAAGTTTGATCAAGGTGTTGAACATCTACGAGGCTCTTTTCATCGAACGTGGGAGTCACAGAGTCAGTTTTGAGGATTTCATCGCCCGGTTCCTTCACCCAAGTGTCCTCTCGGCAGAAGCTGGAAAGTTTGCCACCCTCGAGGACCCTTTCGATTTAGGTTTGGATAACCTACCGGTGAAGGAAATAGACCAAAAGGGTTTTTTCCTTCCTAACTCGCCGACCATGTCTTTTGCAGAAGTTGCAGACCCTGAGATGGACGAGGAGGCCTTCTTTTTAAGATTTCTTGGGATATGGCTGAGTTGGTTTGCGCTCCCGATGCACTCTCGCCATATGCGGCCCTCTGTCTTTTACCCGGCTCACCAGATGACCATCGGGGTAAAGGTAGCCGTTGGGATAGCCGGTTTGACATATTTGTACCATGGCCTCAGTCGAGCGGCGGATGCTAATGAGCCTGGGGTACTGCACGTGATCTTCCCGATGCACTACTTCATATCGTGGCTCGAGCTATACACATCGGGTGTCTTCGGCATGCAAAAAAGGCCCTCGTTCTACGACAGGTGTAGCTTCCCTCGCATCATACAGTTGATTGGCGCATCAATTGTGAATCCATCGCCGCGAAATGCCAGGGGTTTACTCCTTCGCCTCCATACCGTTGGAGATGGAGTGTCTTTCGTCGACAAGGTGTTGACTATTGGAAAGGCGTCTTCCACTGCAGTGCGGCCATTGGAAGATACTTTCAAGGATGGAGCTTCAGTTTTGACGGCCCGGGAGACCCTCCACTTATATTCTATCAGACCGGGCTTCTTGGTGTTTAGGCAGAACGGGACGGCGATTTTCATGAGATATAACCCGCATCGTTTCGCCTAACAGCTGAGCTACAATCAAGGGGTACCGCTGGAGGCTTTCTTATCGGAACCTGCTGCGACCGAAGAAGGGATGGAGAGCGCGCTGCATCATTTCATGCGTCTAAACATGGGCTCCCACTTCTTTATCAGTGAACCGACCTGCTCCCCACGACTCCTCAAAGTATATACAGAATGGTACAGTCATTCGACGGGAGCCGTCATAAAGGAGGAAAGGCGGTTGCTGGTCGACCGTAAGGGTGCACCTCCAGGTAGCGACCGCAACGCTCCTTTGGTGCCAAGGACCCCGGTAATCCCCACTTTCAAAGATGCCAGAGCCGGACCCTCGCGTGCGCAGATTCCTTCACGCGGATTGCCGCTCCCTGATATTGCGGATGCACCCACAACGCCCTGTGCTCCAGTGGAGATAGTGGTTGTAGCCTCGCCGGAGTCTGGCGTGGATACGGACATCGGGACTCGCCGCCCTAAGGTGTCTGCCAAGCGCAAGTCGATCCCGCGTGCACCTAGGGTTGGAGGGTAGAAGAAAAAGAAGTCGCTCTTCGCCACTGACGTCGCGTTCGGTCAAGAACCCCACGCTCCCTATGGTGAGGGCCTGAGTGAATATGGGACTAATGAGGGATTAGTCATGCCGCCGGATGACACGGACTTGGAGGCCGCCCTTGAAGCTTCGGAGCGGTTGGCGAGGCGCGACGCATGGCTGGCTAAGCTTGCAGCATCATGTAATCACTAGTCGCATTTTCTGTTGCATCATATCTTTATTATTGCCTTTGACTATCACTCTTCCTTCTTCTCTTCCAACAGGCATCACCCCTGAAGAAGCCATTGCCGCTTCCCTCAAGACCTTCCAAGAGGAGGAACGCCTTAGAGCGTCTTTAGGCCTTAGTAAGTTTGAATTCATCAAGCTTTCATTTTCCTTGTGTTATGGTCAATCTAACCTCTCCCTTTTTTATCGCAGGAACCTCAATGCCATTCCCGCCAAGTGACGCAGATGTTTTGCCAGCTGCCGATGTTCCTGCTTCCTCAGGGCTACCGCGGGAGGTCCATCTTGAAGAGCCGATGAGAGATGCCTTAAAGGCTCTGGAGGCATCTCTGAACGAGGACGACGACGCCTTAATGAAAGAAGCGTCGAAGAGGTCCATCGCGACATCCCAGGAGGAAAGGAAGCGGTCGAGGCGCGAACGAAAGGCACGCAGAGCTGCCTTGTCCATTAGAGTGGGCCCAAGCACCATTCCTCATGCCGATACTCCGTCAGAAGAGCCCCCGGTTGCCTTGTCTACAGCTCATAGACAGGCGATTCGCGCCAGTAGGGAGGCTAACGACAAGTCTACCTCAGGTAATACTTCCTTCAGACTTTTGTTGTAAGACTTATAAAGCTGTCGGTCCTTATATGTTCTGCCCTACAGGCCAAGCCCAACCGAGGGGGAGGCGGAGACCGTCGAACCTGAGGGGCTAAGGGAAGAGGCATTGGTCGAGCCCAAGCCGGTGGCGGATGACATAGCTGGGATTGCTGGGCCCGAGATAGTGGCTGACGAACTGCTCATGTCCACTATGCCTGAGCAAGCGGTTGTTGCTGAGCCCAAGGTGGCAGCGGGCGAAGTGCCTGAGGCCGATGACCTCGTGGTGACGGTGGACGAGACAACCGCGACTGCTGAACCCGAAGGAGTAGCGGGTGAGGTAGACATGATTCCTGAGGACGAGCCAACCGATCTTTCTCAGGAATCTGGCAATGCTCCGGTCATAGCCCTCCCTGCCTATGGTCCCCCGCCATCTCCCGACCTTGCGAGCACGACAACGGCCCCCGTGGAGTCTGGGGATGAGGCCACGGGTGCTAGTCTTATGTCGATGGAGGAGGGAGACGCCTCCGTCTCGGCTGGAGGCTCGTCAGGTAAATTTCGGATTACCGTCCCCTCTTTTTTATCTTGCACTCGTTTCTGACAGGTTTACCATTGTTTTTTTAACGCAGGTGCGGCCAGCGCCGATGCTCCACTACTCGAGGGAGCTCCGTCGACTACGGCCTTGGCGGTGGTCACTTCTCAGCCCTCTCTTATACCATCGAAGATGCTGGAAGGTATGGATTTGCAATCTATTATTTTCGTCTTTCAGCCGCATAATGTAGGTACTAAAGTCGTACTGTTGTGCCTTTTCAGGAGTGCTTTTTGACCATCTTTATCAAGTGTTACTCCCACACTTCTCCTTCCCATCTGAATTCGCTTCTTCCTCTGGTGGCGCTAGTGAGTATGGTTTCCATTGATATCTTTATTTTTCATTGATGGAATTACTTTTAACTTTTTTCTCGTCCCGACTGCAGTGCTACAAATCGAAGGAGGGGATGAAAGATCGGCTGCGCCACCGACCCTTCCGGCCTTGCCACCTGCCTTAGCTGGTACAGCGACTATCACATTGATAACTCTCCCCCCTTTTTTATTTCTTGAACTGTTATCTGATCACATCTTGTTTCTTTTCAGCTGTCGTTCCGGTCTCGGTGCTCTTCGAGCCTCGCATCACAATGCCGGCAGGTCCTTACCTGAGACGTCCATCTTCGAAAGGCGCTGCGAACAGTTTGCGTATGTTGAGCGACTACATTGAGGAGCTCGACGTCGAGACCCCTACGTCTGCTGCGGATTTCACTACGGCAGTTAACCCGATGCTGGTGATACTCGTGAATTTCCATGACGAGGACATCATCGCATCTTGGGTTAAACATTGTAGGGAGATCGAGGCTCGCCTGCATCAGCTGGAGTCAATGCGTCCCGCCCCCGAGACTTTAGCCGCGAGCAATGAAAGAGCAGCATGGATCGAGAAAAGCGCTTCTTACGTCCACCACTTGGAACAAGAAGCAGCTTTAAGGCTGAGGGAATGCCAAGAGACCTCGAGCGATACGGCTCGTCTGCGTGCTGAGGTTGAGGCGAATGCTGCCCAAGTGAAGGATATCTTTGAGGGTCTCCTGGAGCGCATCTCTCATGGGCTAAACTTGAAGCGAAAGCTTGATATAGCCGAGCGTGATACCCCAGGCCGCGAAGCTGCTCATCAGGCCATCAGGGAGCAGCTTGCATCTGTCTTGCAGCAACGGGCCCAAGTGGAGGCGGAGCTGGCGGTGGTGGCCGATCAGGAGAAAGTGGGGAAGGAAGTGCGCGAAAAATTGCTAGAGCTATGCAAGACGCTTCCTTCCCAGTAATTCTCCTTGTATCTAGATACTTGTAAAAAATTTCTTTTTAAATAATATGTATCTATTCTTTATTCTTTTGTACGCTTCATCTTGTACTTGATTACATTCAATAAAGATACACATTTTTCTTTGCAATGTCTTGTACTATTTTTTTGCTTTTTCCTTTCTCTTATTATCAGCATGCTTTCTTGATAAACACATTTGACCGATAATAGAGTAAGCATCTAGATTTTTCAAGAGATAGCGATGGCTTAGGCCGCAGGTTCAGATTTGCAGCCTAAGACTTCTCAACTCTATGATCCGTGAGGATCTCATAGAGACTTTTCTCCCTACGGATCGAGAGGATCTCGTAGATGTATTTTCTCCTTAGGAATCGTGAGGATTCCTAAGCGCGTTTTCTCTTATAAGTCGTAAGGATCTTATAAGAGAATTTTTCCCTCTTACGGGTCGAGAGGACCCGTAAGCGGTTGTTTCCTTCCATGTCGAAATTCGAATTTGGAGAGTGAGACCCGTGAATAGTATGCAAGAGACCGCTTTAGACCGACTTGAAGGGTACCATTGTTCAGGAAACATGTTTTTAATCCCTGCTGCCTGAGGCTTCATCTTGCAAGTTGAGACGAATCGGGAATTTTCCGCATAGACACTGGTTTCTCTGCGAGCCGACGCGAATCAGGAGGCTCTCATCAAAGACGCTTGTTTCCCTAAATTGAGGTATTTACCAAGGATATTTGTTTCCCTGGTGTTGAAAAGAATCGAGAATTTCCCGCGGAGATACTGGTTTCTCTGCGAGTCGACACGAATCAGGAGGCTCTCATCAAAGACGCTTGTTTTCCTGAATTGAGGTATTTGCCAAGGATATTTGTTTCCCTGGTGTTGAAATGAATCGAGAATTTCCCGCGGAGATACTGGTTTCTCTGCGAGTCGACGCGAATCAGGAGGCTCTCATCAAGGACGCTTGTTTCCCTGAATTGAGGTATTTGCCAAGGATATTTGTTTCCCTGGTGTTGAAACGAATCGAGAATTTCCCGCGGAGATACTGGTTTCTCTGCGAGTCGACGCGAATCAGGAGGCTCTCATCAAGGACGCTTGTTTCCCTGAATTGAGGTATTTGCCAAGGATATTTGTTTCCCTGGTGTTGAAACGAATCGAGAATTTCCCACGGAGACACTGGTTTCTCTGCGAGTCGACGCGAATCAGGAGGCTCTCATCAAGGACGCTTGTTTCCCTGAATTGAGGTATTTGCCAAGGATATTTGTTTCCGTGGTGTTGAAATGAATCGAGAATTTCCCACGGAGACACTGGTTTCTCTACGAGTCGATGCGAATCAGGAGGCTCTTATCAAGGACGCTTGTTTCCCTGAATTGAGGTATTTGCCAAGGATATTTGTTTCCCTGGTGTTGAAACGAATCGAGAATTTCCCACGGAGACACTGGTTTCTCTGCGAGTCGACGCGAATCAGGAGGCTCTCATCAAGGACGCTTGTTTCCTGAATTGAGGTATTTGCCAAGGATATTTGTTTCCCTGGTGTTGAAACGAATCGAGAATTTCCTACGGAGACACTGGTTTCTCTGCGAGTCGACGCGAATCAAGAGTCTCTCGTTAAGGACGCTTGTTTCCCTGAATTGAGGTATTTGCCAAGGATATTTGTTTCCCTGGTGTTGAAACGAATCGAGAATTTCCCGCGGAGATACTGGTTTCTCTACGAGTCGACGCGAATCAGGAGGCTCTCATCAAGGATGCTTGTTTCCCTGAATTGAGGTATTTGCCAAGGATATTTGTTTCCCTGGTGTTGAAACGAATCGAGAATTTCCCACGGAGACACTGGTTTCTCTGCGAGTCAACGCGAATCAGGAGGCTCTCATCAAGGATGCTTGTTTCCCTGAATTGAGGTATTTGCCAAAGATATTTGTTTCCCTGGTGTTGAAACGAATCGAGATTTTCTCACGGAGACACTGGTTTCTCTGCGAGTCGACGCGAATCAGGAGGCTCTCATCAAGGATGCTTGTTTCCATGAATTGAGGTATTTTCCAAGTATATTTGTTTCCCTGGTGTTGAAACGAGTCGAGAATTTTCCACGTAGACACTGGTTTCTCTGCGAGTCGACGCGAATCAAGAGGCTCTCATCAAGGATGCTTGTTTCCCTGAATTGAGGTATTTGCAAAGGATATTTGTTTCCCTGGTGTTGAAACGAGTCGAGAATTTCCCACGGAGACACTGGTTTCTCTGCGAGTCGACGCGAATCAGGAGGCTCTCATAAGGGATGCTTGTTTCCCTGAATTGAGGTATTTGCCAAGGATATTTGTTTCCCTGGTGTTGAAACGTGTCGAGAATTTCCCGCGGAGACACTGGTTTCTCTGCGAGTCGACGCGAATCAGGATTTTCTTCGTCAAGGACACTTGTTTCCTCGAGTCGAAGGATTTACCGAAGACACTGATTTCTTCGGGGTTGGGATGAATCGTCGAGATTTGGCTTCGTTTTTTGGCGGAGCCTGTTGGGAAAGTATGGTTCTCTCTTTGTTTGCGCCCTTGGATTGTATATAGGGATCGATGTGATCTCAACTGTAGGGCCAAAGTTTTATCATTTTTTTTTGTTTTATTTCTGCGATGCTCTATCATTTCATCTTTTATATCGTGAAGGTCGCGATTGCCCAATCATTTCGGCTATTTTTCGCGGTGCCCAATCATTTCGGCTATTTATTTTATTTTTACTCGCTGCTTTTTTTTTATTGCGAGTTGCCCAATCATTTCGGCTATTTCATATGCATTCGTTTTTACTTGCTGCTTTTTATTGCAAGTTGCCCTATCATTTCGGCTATTTCATATGCATGTGCGGTCTATTGGCTTTTCGCCGCAAACCTGAAATTAGACACCGATTTCGGCATCAGCACCGCTACAACTGGGATATTTCCAGGAGCGAATCATCATTTGCCTCTGTCGATGTCGAACAAAGGTGGCTTAGAGAACAGGGTTAAGGTCCTGTCGACTAAGGCTTTTAACTTCATGAGCCGTAAGGGTCTCACAAAGGTATTTCTCCCTACAAGTTGTGAGGATCTTGTAGGTGTATTTTCTCCTTAAGAATCGTGAGGATTCCTAAGTGTATGTTCCTCTGTAAGTCGTAAAGATCCTACAGGAGGGTTTTCTCCTTGTAAATCGAGAGGATTTACAAGGGTCGTTCACCATGCGAACATATCCCCAGTCTCGGATGGGACTTGGTTAGGGAAATGTTTATTCGCGCCCGTGGATTGTATACAAGGGTCAGTATTGAACCACTTGTAGGGCAATATTGGAAGTTGTGGGGGTTGCTTAAACACAGGTTTAGGTCTCTGTAACTTAAGACTTTGAAATCTTATGAGCCGTGAGGGTCCCATAAAAGAGTTCTCCTTACGAGTCGTGAGGATCTCGCAAGTGTATTTTCTCCTTAGGAATCGTGGGAATCCCTAAGTGTGTTGCTCCTTTGTGAGTCGTAAGGATCTCACGCGGGTGGTTTCTCTTTACAAAATCGAGAGGATCTTGTAAGTGTTCTTTAACGAGGTTGCGCCCTTTCGGGTTTTCACAAACACTCGCCGGTAGTCCTGCTGTTCTTACTCACGGAGCCCTTTCGGGTTTTCATCCGTGCCCTCTTTGCTTATGGACATATCCTTTTTTTTCTTTTTATATATATATATATATATTTTTTTTACGAGGTCGCGCCCTTTCGGGTTTTCACGAACACTCGTCGGTAGCCCTGCTGTTTTTACTCACAGAGCCCTTTCGGGTTTTCATCCGTGCCCTTTTTGCTTATGGACATACCGTTTTTATATTATATATTTTTTTTATTTTTATCTATATATATATATATTTTCTTTTATTGATCTCGTCAGCCTGAAGATGCTGTGGTAATAGTTTAAGGACGTTTCGGTCCATTATTAGTTTAAGGACGTTTCGGTCCGTCATTAGTTTAAGGACATTTCGGTCCGCCATTAGTTTAAGGATGTTTCGGTCCGTCATTAGTTTAAGAACGTTTCGGTCCGCCATTAGTTTAAGGACGTTTCGGTCCGTCCAGGAGAAGGCTGGCTACTGCTTATAAAGTTTGAGCTTAGGAAGATAGCGAGCGGACATAGTCGTCGTCATCTGTCATTGACCTAGGCAGTAACTCGCTAAGCGTAGTATTTCTTTAGGAATCGACCATTTATTGGCCTGTAAGGCCTTTCACCATGCATATCCATGAGTAAATAGGCTCCACCCTGGTAGACCTTGTCTATGATGTACGGGCCTTCATAGTTCGGCTCGAATTTTCCCCGCTTGGCGCGATTGGGGATCATAGGTCTTTTGACCACTAGCACGAGTTCGCCTTGGCGGAATGTCCTTGGCCGGGTCAATCTTTCATATGAGCGCGTCATCTTTGCTTTATAAGCCTCCAGATTTTGTTGCGCTATGAGCCGGGTTTTATCAAGGGCATCAAGTTCCTCAAGCCGAAGGTGAGCATTTTCTTCGTCCGTCAGCTCGTAGTGGACTGCCACTCGTAGAGAAGGTAACTCTATCTCGAGGGGGAGTACTGCTTCTGTACCGAATACCAACGCATATGGCGTTGTGTTTGTGGCTGCCTTGAACGTAGTTCGATACGCCCAAAGAGCTTCTTGCAGTCTTTGGTGCCAGTCCTTCTTATTTCGGGACACCGTTTTCTTCATGATCTTTGTCAAGGTCTTGTTGAAGGCCTCAGCTAGACCGTTAGCTCGCGGATTATAAACCAAGGAATATCTCCAGTCTATATTGTGTTGTTGCGCGAAGCGACTAATCTTGTCTCAACCACAAAGAATCAAATGACCTCTTGTATAGAGTATCATTGGCGAAGGCGAAAGAAAGCGCTCGTTTCATAAGCTGATGTCTTAAGGATGCATCTTCGGGCGTTCGACGGTATTTGAAGTAGTCTATAAAGACTTCTCTCCAATCCTCGGTATTTTCCCGATCTTTTATTTGCAGGGTCGTCTGCTCACTCGCTCCTTTTTCTTCGGATGATTCCGGAGATATTTCTGCTGGGGCAAGCACCCGACGGCTTTGTACCACGATTCTTACGTCATCGAGGTTCTCATCAGCCAGTTCCTTAGCGAGCTTGGCCAATGTGTCCGCTTTGCTGTTTTCCGCGCGCTGTATATTTTCCAAAGTATAGGAGGGAATTTGGGTCAACAGTTGTTGCACCTTCTCGCCGTACTTCACCAGCTCTGGCTTGCATGTTTGGTAGTCGTCGTTTACTTGACTAACGACTAGTTGGGAGTCTCCATATATGAGGAGGTTTTCAATTCCCATGTCGATGGCGATCTCGAGGCCTGCTATCAGAGCTTCGTATTCGGCTTCATTGTTTGTTCTCGGCTCTATTAGGGAGAAAGCAAAACGCATTATCCCTCCTTGTGGAGTTACAAAGATGAGTCCTACCCCCGATTTGATTATAGGGGTACTTTGTTTACGCTTCTTTACGGAAGATGCTCCATCGAAATAAAGCTCCCATCGGGTATTACCACCGTCGATCGCGTCAAACGCATGTTCGTCTGGAAGATCGCAATTTAGAGGAGAATCGGCGGCTATCGGATGCTCAGCGAGGAAATCGGCGATGACCTGGCCTTTTACTGCCTTGAGGGGCTAATAGGTTATGGAGAACTCCATCAAGAGCAGGGCCCATTTAGCGAGTCGTCCCGTCAATATGGCTTTTGACATTAAATATTTAAGAGGGTTCACCTTCGAAATGAGACGGACCTCATGCGCCAACGTATAGTGCCTGAGCTTTGTTATCGCGAAGATCAACGCCAGGCAGTGTTTTTCAATGGGGGAGTAGTTGCTTTCTGCCCCCAGTAGAACTCGAATTAAGTTGTAGAGTGCTCTTTCTTTCCCTTGATCGTTCTCTTGTGCCCATAATGCGCCTAAGGAACCTTCGAGGGAGGTTGTATAAAGAATAAGGGGCTTTCCTTTGACCGGAGCAGCCAGCACTGGCGGGTTCTGCAGGTATTGCTTGATCTCGTCTAATTTGCTTTGGCATTTTTGGTCCCAGACGAACGGGGTTCCCTTCTTCATCAGGTGGCTGTAAGGACGGCACTTGCCTGAAAGGTTAGCTATAAATCGTCGTATATACGCGAGCTTCCCTTGGAGAGACCACAGCTGTTTGAGAGTCCTTGGCGGAGGCATTTCCATGATCGCCTTGATCTTTGACGGATCTATCTCAATACCTCAATGTCGGATGATGAATCCCAGGAATTTGCCCGAGGAAACTCCGAATGCGCACTTGAGAGGGTTCATCTTCAAGTTGTATTGCCGAAGGCGTTGTAATACGGTTTTCAGATGCTCGAGATGTTCCTCTATGATTTGCTTTTAACCACGAGATTGTCGATATAGCATTCGACGATTTCACGTATAAGGTCATCGAAGATCTTCGTCATGGCCCTTTGGTAGGTGGCATCGGCATTCTTTAAACCGAAGGGCATCACCTTGTAGCAGAATATACCCAAAGGAGTCCTGAAGGCGGTGTGCTTCTGGTCTTCAGGATGCATCTTTATCTGATTATACCCCGACGAGCCATCCATGAAGGAGAAAATCTCATGAGTGGACGTATTGTCTATCATCAGCTCAGTGACTGGCACCGGGAAATCGTCCTTTGGGCAGGCTTTATTGAGATCCTGGAAGTCCACGCATATGCGCACTGTCCCATTTTTCTTCATCACCGGGACAATGTTGGCGATCCATTCCGGATATTGAACCTCCTGAATAAAGCCGGAGTCGATCAGCTTTTTGACTTCAGCATTGATACTCATTTCAAGCTCGAGCCGCATTCTTCTTGGCGCATGTTTGACCGGCTTGACGTTCGGGGATATCGCCAATTTATGCACAGCAATTTCTGGATTTAGTCCCGGCATTTCGGAATAGTTCCATGCGAAGCAATCTTTGTGCTGCATAAACAGGTCTTTTAATGAAGCCACCTTCTCTTCAGACAGCAGCTCGCTAATGAATGTCGGTCGCGGATCGTTCGCCGTTCCTAACTCAATTTTCTTGAGGTTGTCTGCAGTGGTATGGATTCCATCTTCCAGCTCTTTTGGCGCTGGTGGGAATTCTGAGATTACCTCGTCGTTGCTGTTTTCGAAGCACCAGGGAAGGTCATCCATGTCCTCGGGCTCTTCTTTTGATATCATTATCACGTGACAAGTACGAATTCGCTTCCAATCCCAATGTGGCACTGGTTCTTCTTTCGTGGCCTTGGGTTCGTGCTTCTGTGGCGGCGTTACCCTCCACTTGTTAGACAGAGCGAACTTGCCAAGCTGATACTGATCTTCAACCCAATTCTTGAAGGTGAAGCAGTCCTCCAGGGGGTGCCCCATCACTCGGTGATAAGGATAATAGTCTGGGTGAGAGACTTCGCCTGCTTGGTCGGGGTGTTTAGACTCTGGCAGTGTAAGCATCTGATGTTTTAGAGCGACGTCAAGTATTTTCTTCGCCTTGTCCCGAGGAAAAGAGTACGCCCGACCCATTTTTCTTATGAGGGATAGATCGGAACCGCTTGATTTTCACTCGCGTGGCCTCTTAGCCCTGCTTTGTTGCTTTTGAGCGCCTTTTTCGCATTTCGCCTTGTTTCTGCCTCTGCGTCGAGCCTTTTTTACAACAGGTTGACATGGAGCGGCATCTTCATCCTTCACAGCTTGTTGGAGGAGGCATTTCATTTTGGCTTTCTCGTAGATGGCCATTTCGCGGTTATGGTCGTCTCGGACTTTTTGACCAGCTTCCCTGATAAATTTGTCCATTTGTTCTTCGAACGACGGACTGGGCACTTTTACATCTGGAACTTTCACTGGTTCAGGATCAGCGTCCTCCCACTGAGCATCCGCTTCTTCATCGAAGTCATACACGATGTAGCAACCGTTTAGTAGCTCTCGTTTCTTGGACTGGATGTATCCAAGCCCTTTTGTCTCCATTCTTCCATTAGGCAGTTTGCGTTGAGTCCTAGGAACGTTCCAGACTTTGTCATAGAACTTGGCTTTTCGAACGGTCTGCTTGAAGGATATTCCCTGGCGCTTCAGCAGCATCTTCAGGCCTTCTGTATAATATCTGGGGAGACGGATAGGCTGCAACCTGTCGAGCGTAGGATCCGCGCCATGCCAGATTTCTTTCTCCACTCTGGTTTCTTCAGAGCGGTAGAATAGAATTGCTTTTTCGCCTTCTCGCCTGGGAGGGATATAGCACGTCTGCAGCTCTTCGACATTGTAGATATCAAGTGCGTCCAGTTCTTTACGGTGTTTAAGCGGCACCATGGCGACTTGTAGACTTTTCTCTTCGTCAGCGGACGTTTGTATTGAAGGTCGAGCAGAGAATACAACATTGACCTCATCTTCCGAGTCACTACCAAAGATCAACGTAGGAGCGGATGGTCCTGGCTTGTTGTGTCGAGATGGCCCAGAGTAAACTATCTCTTCTTCTTCTTCGGTATCACTCCCAAAAACAGGAATGGTGGCAGCGGCTTTATTCTCCTGCTTGTAACACCTCTCCGTGTCTTCGAAATCTAGTAAGAAGTATTTGGCATCTTCATATTTGCGGACCTCGTTCACGGAGAACGGGTTCAGTTCTCCCGCCACGGTATACTCGAGACCATCCTTAGAATACTTCATACACTGATGTTGTGTAGAAGGGATGATGTTGTACTCGTGTAACCACGGTCGGCCGAACAAAGCGTTGTAGCATGTCTTGGCGTCTATGACGTGGAACTTAATGTCCGTGACGAGTAGCCCGAAGCGTAGCGTCAGTATCACAGCCCAAGAGTTCTTGATGACTGGGAGTCGAACCCGGAGATGGTAATCTTATCCCGGGCAAGGTGCTGGACGCTCATGCAGATTTCTTTTAACAGCCGCACATTGAGGAGGTTAACGGAGGATCCATTGTCGATCAGGATTTTGCTTATCTTTATATCGTGACAGTATCCTGAGATATAAAGGGGGCGATTGTGTTTGCAGGTCCCAAGAAGAAGGTCTTCATCACCAAAAGCGACATCGGCCGTGTGCACTTCCTCCAATTCATCCTTCATCTTTTTTTCGGCCAGGAAAGCTTGGAATTGCTTCGGATCCTGTAGTCCCTTGATTAACGAATCTCTCGCCTTCTTTGATAGCAAAAGGGCGCCAAGAATGCTGAGCTGCGAGGGTAGTTTCCTTAGATGCGCTAAGACGTTGTAATCCACCTTATTTCTCTTCGGCGGTTCCTTGGCACTTAGCTCCTCCACCACTTGGTCATCTAAGACGATATCTTCAGAGACCTTTTCTTTCCCTTTATCTTTTCTGTTTGAGGGTCCGAGATTCTTTTCGGGCAGCGTCCGATTACGTAGCCGGATATTTTCGCAGACCTTCGGCGCTTCTTCTTTTCCCGAGGTGGACTCTTTAAAGAGAGGGGCAAGCTCCAGCTCCTCATCAGAATCGCTCCCGAATGTAGGCACATGTGATCCTCCGGCGTTAACCACGCGATAATCGCCGGTAGTTCTGTTAAACCCTTCGGTCATATTTTTCCGCTCCCGACGAGATTTACGTTTCTCCCGCTTAAAATGTTGTCGATGAGCAACATATCCTTTCCACCATCTATCGAAAGCTTTGCACTCTTCAGTGGGGTGCGAAATCTTCTGATGATATAAGCAATAGGAGGGGTGCATTTCCATTTCGCCAGTAATATTTCCTTCGGAGGATGGTAGCTTCATGCCCATTGATATGGCCTTAGCAAACCTTTTCCTCATCTTGAATTTACTTTTGTCGGTAGTGGGTGTATTTTGCTCCAGCGGGAGCGTCTCATCTCTTTCATCACGTCGCCAGCGCTTGGCCCTTTCAAATATGACCGCCTAGCGTTCCCGATCAGCTTTACTTTTTACGAGAGCTTCATTGAGGAATGCGTCAATTATTTCTTCCGATGGCCCCAGAATTTTTGGTTCAGGATCTGCCCCCAGCGTTTCAGTACAAGGAGTCTCCTCATCGTCCATGAACGAATGGGAAATCACATGACAACTCGCCACGTATTCTTCAGATTAATCAGATGAACTTTCTCCCACATCTTCCTCTTGAAAGACGTGATTGAGGAACTCTTGGAATGTAATGGGAGTCCATGCCTTCTGGTTGTATTCCTCCAGCGCGTCAATTTGGTTTTGCAAGTCTATACGCTTGTCACCAGGCTTTACAGACTTCTTAGATTTCTTTTTCTTCTTCTTTGAAGATTTCGACAGCTGGTTGTGAATGCTTGGGCCACCACCATCGGTCTTTGGAGTTGGACGCGGCTGCAACATTCCTTCAATGATTTGAGGTTCCAATGGGTTCTTCCACCTGATCGCTGGGCATGTCTGAATATCATTTAACATTCTCTTTGTCTTAGCTGATAATACAACCTCCCAAGGAGCTTCTTAAACGATAGAGCATGTTGCCCCCGGCGTATTCATCCTTTTAGAGGTGTGAGGCTGTGGGGGATTCACCTTCCATTTGTCAGATAACGCGAACTTGCCATGTTGGTATTGTTCTTCAAGCCAATTTTTGAAGACGTAGCAATCTTCAATTGGATGACCCAGTACTCGATGATAAGGACAGTAGTTGGGCTCATTGACATCATTTGGTTGCGACGGACGTTTTGGATCCGGCAGATTTATGAGTCGGTTGCGCAATGCTAGCTCGAATAACCTTCTCGTTTTATCTCGGGGAAACGAGTAAGAACGTCCTAGCCTCTCTTCAAGGGCTACGTACGGGCGCATATTATTTTGACGAACAACTGGCTTCGAGTTGCTCGGTTGTTGTTGAGCATTAGCGACAACGATCGCTTTTCCCTTCCCCTTGTCATTTCGGGAGTTCGTCTTTGGAAGAGGGGGTTTATGGCCCATCTGATCCATTTGCGCTAACTTGTCAATCAAGGCCTGGAAGGTAGTCGGCTTGAAAAACATCATAAATTGCGAGATGGTTGTTTGCGGATCAAGGGTTCCCATAAACATACCCACCACGGGAGCTTCTTCAATGCGCTGCTCGCACTTCGACCATAAGTTCCGCCACCGTATAGCATATTGAACCCATGTCTTGTCTGGCTTTACCCTGGCGTTAATCAGTGCCGTCATCGGGGTGCGTTCACTGGCGCTTTCAAAACGCTGGGTAAACAACAGCTCCATCTCCGCGAAGGTCTTGATAGAGTCGTTCGGGAGCTTAGAGTACCACTCGAACGCTGTATCTGATAAGCTTCCAATGAACTGGCGAAGCAACAGTTTGTCATCACCGCCGGTGTTGCCACAGAGTGCCCTGAACTGGGCAACATGCTGGTGGGGATTGCCCGTCCTCTTATAGACATGGAACTTGGGAATTGTGTAGCCCGGCGGGTACTTGATCTGGTCGTACCAGCTTGGATATGGTCGTCCTATTTTTACGACCTGGCCGGCTGCTTCAGTCGCATAATGAACCCGTATTTGCTGGGCTATGTACTCGTCCAAGTCAGCTTTGGAGATTGTCTCCTCCTTAGCTGTTGACAGAGCTGACGGAGGATTTGACGTCTCTCCCCTATCGTCTTCAAGGACGATCGGGGGATCTTCGGCTGGAGGATCTTGTTGGATCATCATCCCCACCATGTCTTGGAACAGGAGGCCCATACGCTTTATGTTGGCTGCTTGTTCAGCAGCCTCTTTGTCTTTCTTCTCCAATATTCGACGAAGGAATTCGGCGTCGGTTTCTTCCTCCTGGCGTTCATCTGAGGACGTTTCAGGATTTTCTTTTGGCCCAGTAAGTGCGGCCATAGCGTTCATCATCTCTTGGAGCTTCTGCTGCTCCAGCGCTTTGGTCAATGATCGCGTAAGCGGTCGATGACCCGTAGATATGCGACTGTCCTCCTTACTAGACGCCACGTAGACGGTATGAACTATAATGCCCCCTGACTTAGGGCGTTTGGGTTCACCACCTTTGATATTCGTCGTCAGCGTTGGCACTTTCTCCGGCCTTCTTCTTTTATGGGCCGTAGAAGTTGAGGGGGCCGTTGCTTTGGGCACCCAAGCGGTCGTCACCTTTCGTTGCTTGACCGGGGGATTTTCTTCTTGCCGACCTTTCGACTTCTTCTGTTGGCGAGATAAGTTAGGATCAATGACAGATTCTCGGACTCGTCTCCATGTCTTGTAAATCCTGGAGGACAGCGATTGAGGAGGCTGCTCCGGCTTTTCTTCTTCCACGGCGGTCTCTACCGGTGGAGGAGATTTTTTAAGGACCGCAGTTGGCAAGTTTCTGCGTACCCTATTCAACAGCTCAAAGTTGTTCCCGGTTGGAACAGCAGCGTTAACTTCCACCATTGGAGCTGGCAGAGTCATCCCAGAGGGGGAGTTGCCCCCAGTCTTCCTTACCCGGCGCCAGTGGCGTCGTCGGGCGCGACGAGTTGTCGGTATTGGTTCAGAGACAGAAACAACCTCCTTTTGCCCCCTGTTCAAGTGTGGGGCTGTTGCCGGCGTCAGCCTATTGAAGACTGATGTCTTTTGAGCAGCAAGTGCAGGAGTGGGAATTGGGACGGTCAATCTTGTAAAGACCGATCTCTTAGCAGGAGAAGCCGCGTTGACGACTACAAGAGCAGGTTTGGCTACTCTTTTTGGAATAGCCTTTTCCGGGACTGCAAGTTTCATTTTGGGCCCGCAGGAGTTTTGGCCCAGTATGGAGAAGACCGAGGCACTGGCGTTGGGCGACCAGTTGAGAGGGGCCGCAGTAACTGAAAGTCGATCGAAGACCGACTTCTTAGGAGCTTCTTGTACGGGCACGGGGGTGCTGAAGCTTGTTGGTGGAAGCATAGTTCCGAAAAACAACCCCGTGGTGGCTTGAGTAATCTGCTCCACGGGCATGGTGAACAAAGAGGCCGCTTAGGGCCCGTAGGTTATGCCCCCAGTTGAGGCCGGACGCGAGCTGCAGCTGCAGTTGGAGGCTTCGAACAGGTAGAGGCCATCGATGCTTGATTTCTGCGCCAGGAAAAAGACCAAATCTTAGTAACTTAAAATCCAAAGACAACCATTAACAAACCACGATTCGTTCGCGAATACGACACACAAAGTGTGGAGTGGAAAGAGGAAAAGGTCCCACCGGGCGTGCCAGAATCCGTTCCCCTCCGAACGGCGGCGTAGATGACGTAAGGACGTCTTTGCCTGAGATTCGGGGCAGATGCTATATGGTTTTATCCGTCTACCTCTCCGAAGATGCCAAGTTGATTTATAGCACCATGTATCGGAGGTTTAGACAGATGCGGCCGATGTAGCAGACTTCGTCAGATTCCCCCTCGTTTGAGAGGGTTTTGATTATGGGGACGCTCTTCCCTGCAGGCGCAAGCCCCTGCAGTTAATTACGCTACCGCATCGCGGTAGCCAGTTTCTCCTTCTCCAGAATTTCACTTCGTGTCGTGTGTTTGTTTTGTTTGTGGATGCCCGTGGATTGTATATGGAGACTAAGTTATGCCGTCGCCCGTAGGACGCGGATTAGTCTAAATCCGCATTTACTTAGATTTGGGTTTGGTGTTTTAGTTTAAGGATACGTTAGCCATATTGAGGCTAAGATCAACATAAACGTTCGTTAAGGATACGTTAGTCTGATTTGAGACTAAGATTAACTTAACGGGATCGTTTGGATCCGACAAAAGAGCTTTTGGGGGCTCTATTGTTCCAGTTTAGGGACGTAGTGATCCGTTTAACGTATGGCCGTCGGGACCCGTCACCTCTCTGACGACGTTGAAGGATTACAACGACAGGTGTCAAAGGAGTTCGAAGATGTACCCTTGAACCAAAGTTGATTAGGGAATATGTAGTCCGGTTTGGGACTAAAGTCTGTTTGAATGTTTAAGGATACATTAGCCGTGTTTGAGGCTAAGATCAACTTAAACGAGATCATTTAGATCCGGCAAAAGAGCGTTTGGGGGCTCTATTGTTCTAGTTTATGGACGTAGTGGTCCATAGGTACTTTAAGGACATTGCGGTCCATATTCCAGTTTAGGGACATGGTGGTCCATATTCCAGTTTAGGGACATGGTGGTCCATATTCCAGTTTAGAGATATAGAGGTCCATAGGTAGTTTAAGGACGCTTAAGTCCGTGGGTTTAAGGACCCCACAGTCCGTGTTTTAGTTTAAAGACGCTTAAGTCCGTGGGTTTAAGGATCCCACAATCCATGTTTTAGTTTAAGGACGCTTACGTCCATGAGTTTAAGGACCCCACAGTCCGTGTTGATGTATGGTTGTCGGGACCCGTCACCTCTCTGACGTCGTTGAAGGATTACAATAATAGGAGTCAAAGGTTCGGAGATGTACCCTCAAACCGGATGTAAATTGATTTAAGAGAGCAGCTGTGCTCAGTCAATTTAATTTGAGGACTTACGGCCATGATTGGGCTAAGTCCAGTTGAAGAATGTTCAACATTTTTATTTGTTTTTGACCTATTAGGCCTGTGCTAGGGCTTGGCCCCTTTTAAAATAATGCACTGCATTAATCTTGGTCTCTGTTGGGCCTTTATTTGGGCTCTGCCCCTTTTAAAATAATGCACTGCATTATTTATTATTTTGTTTGGGCTCTGCCCATTTATAAATGATGCAGAGCATCAATTTTGTTTGGGCTCTGCCCTTTTTATTTCATTGCAATTTAATTTGGCCTATTGGGCCTTTTTGATTTGGGCTTGGCCCTTCAGTAAATAATGCTTTGCATTTGTCAGGCGCTTTGCGCCAATCACTGAGCGCAAGCGCTTGTGGTGGTGACACGTGTTACGCAAGCGCAGTGCACTGCGTTAGTGCGCTGCACTTGCGCTGCTGACACGTGGCGCGCTCTGGTGAGTTGCGCCGGTTTCAGAGAGCAAGGCTCTATCTTAAAGCGCATAGCGCAAGTGGTTCGGATGCTGACACGTGGCGCTCTCTGGTGGCTTGCGCCAACCTAAGAGCGCAACAGTGCAGTTTTGCAAGTGTAAGGCACTATTAACTTGAGAATCTTTTTAGATTCCAGAACCAATGGTTCATAAAAAAGTGCAAAGCACTATTTGATTTCTTGATCTAATTTAGATTAAAGAAAACAAGTATTTCTTGTTTTTTCTTGATCTCAGAGAACCAATGGTTCATAAGTGCAAAGCACTATTTTTATTTGTTTTTTTATTGAAGATCATTGATCTTGTTCTTAGATCAATGATCTATTAGAAGAAATTCTTCTATCTTAAAGGTTTTACCTTTTTCTTCTTGAAATTTCTTCAGAGTTCTCTCTGTTTGAAGTTCTTGATTTCTCACAATGTTCATGCCTTTGATTTGGGGTCTAGGGGCCTTTATATAGTGCCCATAAATTTGTTAAATTTGTTAAAGAGATCCTTTTCTGAGTGATTTCGGGAATTTTCCCCACCGTTGGATCTTTGATCCAAGGGCTCCTGTTTTACAGAAGAAAATCTTCTTGTTTTAACAAGAACAGAAAGATTTCTTTAAAATTTTAATTCTGTTTGGCGCAAATGCCCCAGCGCGTGACACGTGTCACGCAGCGCACAACGCAGAGCAACTGTGCTGACACGTGTCGCGCAGCGCAACTGCGCCAGCGCATCTGCGCTGACACGTGTCGCGCAGCGCACAACGCAGCTCAACTGCGCTTGTGCAACTGCGCTGACATGTGTCGCGCAGCGCACGGCGTTGCGCTTGTGCAACTGAAGCGTTGCTTCCTTTAATTTTGTTTTAAATAGAGCTTTGCTCTGATTGGGCGCGCTGTCTTGGGCGCTGCGCTGATGTATCAGATTTTGCCACGTGGCGCGTTGCGTGCAGCGCAAAGAATCTGAAGCGTTGCTTCGAATTTTGAATTTTGAAATTCAAACAGAGTTTTGCTCTGATTGGGGGAAACAGCAACGTGATAACATAATTAACTACAGGGGCTTGCGCCTGCAGGGAAGAGCGTCCCCACAATAAACCACCCCATAAACGAGTGGAAATATGATAAAATCTGATATATCGATCGCATCTATCCAAACCTTCGATATACGGTGCCATAAATCAACTTGGTATCTTCAGAGAAGTGGATGGATTTGTCCAAATAGCATCTGCCCCGAAATTCAGGCTAAACGTCCTTCGTATCTCAGTCCGGTTTTCAGTGATAAACACTCCTGATCTCCATAACTATTCTTGGTGTCGGTCATTTCTAAATAGCGATAATCTTGGCCGCTGAAATTCCTTCACCTGACACAACATGTCCTAAGAAAGCTACCCGCTTCAACCAAAACTTGCATTTGCTGAGTTTTGCATACAGTTGGTATTATCGCAATGTCTCGAGCACAATGCCCAAATGCTCTACATGTTCGTCCCGATTCATCGAATACACAAAAATATTGTCGATGAAGATGACGACAAACTTGTCTAAGTATTCATAAAACATTTGGTTCATCAAATTCATAAATATTGCCGGGGCATTGATCACTCCAAAAGGCATCACTAGGAATTCATAGTGCCCATACTTAGTCCTAAAACCCGTCTTAAGGATATCAAACGTCTTTACTTTGAGTTGATGATAATCCGTCCACAGATCCAACTTCGAAATCACTCAAGATCCCTTTAATCGATTGAACAAATCGTTTATCCTCGGTAAGGTATATTTATCCTTGATCTTTACCTTGTTTAATTCCGGATAGTCAATACGCATCCTCTTAGTTCTATCCTTCTCAGGAACCAAAAGAACCATAGCACTCCAAAGTGATGCGCTCGATCTGATAAATCTCTTATCAAGGTGGTCTTCAATTTGTGTTCGAAGCTCCTTCAATTCCGCTGGTCCCATCCAGTACGGTGTTCGCAAGATAAGTTGAGTCCCCGGCATCAAGTCTATCGTGGACTCAATTGCTCTGTCCGGTGGTAGACCAGACATATCTGCGAATACATCTTCAAATTCTCGTACCACCATCGGCATATACTCCTTCTCCTGTATAGTGTATAATGTCTCCTCCTTCTTCGGTATAGCTCTGTAAGTGGTTGGATCCAAATATTTACTTCCGCTCTCGAATATGAACATTGGACGGTCAGGAATCTTGAACACTGCCCTCCTTTGACGACAGTTGATGGTAGCGTAAAAAGTACTCAACCGGTCCATACCCAAGACCATGTAGGCATATCTATCACCATGAAGTTGGCATAGAAATTTCGACCACATGTCACCATGGGACACAGGTCGTATCCCATAGTGGACTTAATCACACCATTTTCCGTGTTGACATTCCATTCAGTGATGAGAGATGCCACTGGAATAGAACTTGCGGTCGCAAACTTTTATGCCATGAAGCAATGTGATGAGCCAGAATCAAAAAGTGTGAGTGCAGGTGTATTACTACTAGTAGGGTACCTACATATTTATACGGGAAGATAGTGATGAGCCTAACAAGATATGCATGCACGGAAAGAAGGTTAATACTGGAAGTATGGCAGCTATAAAAAATAACGGTACCTGTGATAACTTCCCCCATAGCCTCATCCTTAGCGGTCATAGTAAAGGCCTGGCGCTTTCGACCGTTGCACTGAGCTTGCTGGAAGACTCATCTCTGAGAGGGCAGGGGCGGTCTCCTAACTGGCACACCTTGCCCGGTCGGATTAGTAGCAGGAGGTAGTCGGTTTCCTTGTTGAGGTGCCTCATTGTTGGCTGGTTTGTTGACAGGGACTAGTTGTCGCCTTCTCTACAAATAATCCCCTATAGCATGATCTGGTGACCCACAAATTATGCAAAGTTTGCTCAAAACGCCGCAGTCTCTCAAGTAATGTCCGACTCTACCACAATGGTTGCATATAATGGCTGGTTTTCTTGAGACAGCTAGCCCTGCCGGCCTCTTGAATTGCTGCCTTCCGTTGAATTTCGAAGACGATCCCCCAGAAAGTTGATTAGTCGGTTGCTTAACACCTGACGAACGGTCTTCCTTAAGCGTTTCTGTAGATCTTCAAAGTTCCACGCCGCATCTAAAATTGCATCATAAGTCGAAAGGGCAGCAGAAGACATGGGGAACCACGTCTTCAGGTCCGACCCTTATCAGAATCTCTTAGCATATAATTCTGGGGTTGCCACCAGGTGATGTGTGAACCGATTTAACCTTGCGAACTCTGAAGCATATTCGTCCGCAGGCTTATCCCACATGCTCCCTTATTGTAGTTGTATGAATTCCCTTTCCATCTCTAGGTGTGCCACGGCTGGAAAGTACTGGGTAACGAAACAGTGTTTGAACGTTTCTCAGGTGATAGGCTTTTTTAGTCCACTTTCATCTGCCTCCCACCATATTCTGGCATTATCCATGAGTTGCAGTTTAGCAATGTTTACCCATGCATCCTTAGGAATTTGAGTGGCACCGAGATCATTGACGATTCTTTTGAGCCATTTCTCAGCTACTAAGAAAGTTTCCTTTCCTGAAAGCCTAGTCACTAAGTAGTGCTATTCTGTCTTCCGAGGGACTCAATCAAGAAGAGGTTCTTTCTCTTAGGGTATAGTGATATGAATTGTTTCATTCCTGCTGAATCTTGAGGAATTAGAGCTAGTGCCTTTCGAAAATCTCAGCTCAACCTTGAGGAATTAGAGCTGGTGCCTTGTCGCAGCTCCCGGTGAAGGAAAACTGTCTGCTGCTGATGTTATTCTAGTAGCCATTGCATTATTTGCAATATAACTTCTTATTGAGCAGCGGTTTCATTGATCCTATTTCCTCTTCTGTTGCGGTTAGGGTGTCGTCTGGATATTTTGATCTAAAAGAAAAGGGTTAGGTTACAAACAGACTGAAGGATGATACGAGATAGTAACTTACATGAAGAGCAACAATTAATGCAAGAGGAAAACTAAATAAAGGCAAAGTTGAGACACAAGAGAGATTTTGTTCGAAACTAAGATTTTATTAATAAAAGTTAAAAAGAGATACAACTAAGAATAAATATAGCCCTACTACTATACATAGCTTATTTGGCCAACTGAGGAACTAAGAAACTAAACAAAAACAAAAAAACTAATCATAAGCGCCTCGGTCATTATCCATCAATCATATAGAGGAAACTGCACATCGCTTGCTCGGTGTTTGTTGGCCTTCCTAACAAAACTATAAAAGAAAGGTGAGCTTGGTACATTCCGGCGATAAAGTCATGGAGGAGTACGGTGAACACATCGATAAGTATGTCCCCGAATATAAAGTATCTCCCCAATAAACCACATGTGCAGACTGTATTCTTCCGGTTCCTCCTCTTTAGCGGGAGCCTCCTCTTCAGCAGGGGCCTCCTCCTTAGACTCATCCGCCTCAACAGGTGCCGCCTCTTCCTCTGGTTCTTTCTCCATGGAATCCTCTTCAATAGGTTCCTCCTCCGCCGGGGCTTTTTTTTCTTCATCTTCCAAGTCACTGTCAGAAATAACTATTTAGAGACCTAATACTTCTTCATCCGAATATCCAAGCATAGACTTAAAGGTGATGTCTAACATGTTGTCCTCGTCCGAAAGATTAGACATGACCTGAAAAGGAAGGCCATCGTCAGAATACAGAATGCCAAGGTAATGACGAGGAACATGGGAAAATTATGAAATTGATATAAGCGGATGAAATTCATAAATATAATAAGTCAGTTAACGGTTTCATTTTAGTATATTGAGGACTTGCATGGGCCACTAATAAAACATGCCACGCCTCGCTTCCCAAAAGAAAGTGTAGAGATAACATGGTTTGGTCCGCAACCTAACTGTATTGAAGGTGGTCTATTTCAATATCGTTAAGTTAAGCGTATAAATATCTATAACATGTAGGATATTTATGAAAACGAAATAATAAAAGCGGAAGGCATTTATTTCCATTAACAAAAACTTTATTACATCCCAAAAGAAATGAGTAAAATAAACTAAATAGTTTAATTATATCTAAGAAAAAAAGCAAAGCCCTAAACATATGGGCAAACAAACAAAAATATAACTAGCTAATCTTTTGTCGTCAAGTCCGCATAATCTTCATTAATAGGCTCCATACCTTGATCCTCATCATAATACTCGTTCTCATCAAACAGACATTCTAAAGATAAACACAGAGAGAGAAAGGAAAGCCCGTCAGCGAGTTTATATAGGTAAGATATGGGTATAAAGGTATGATATGGGTATAAAGGTATGATGTATATGTGTATGAGGGTATGATGTATATATAAATAAGGGTATGTTGTATGAGATATCTACTAGGTAAAAGTTCGCAATAGTTTGTTAAATAAGGGTCTAGATATTCACGATTATTCCGTTATGACCACGGAACAATAACTGGGGAAGTAAAATGTACAGTTTCAGTTTTTAGGATCACGATCGAGTAGTAGGGGAATCCGAGTCCGCATGTCCTTGCTTAATCAAAATGCCCATCCCTGTTATTCAGTGTAAAGGTTTTAACGTATTAGAATTAGTGTGTTTATCATTTAGATATGGAATTTCTACATTGTATATCAACCACATATTGGATTATTCGCCCTTAATGTAAGATTAGTATTCGCCCGAATATCGTGTTAGTATTCACCCGAATATCAGATTTGTAGTCGTTCATATATTGGACTATTCACCCTGCCTGCAGAGATCTTCATCTATAAATTATTCCATACCAAGGTTCGTGCATTCTAACCCTAACCGTATCATGTGTCATTTATATCGTAACTTTGTATTCAATTAGTTAATCTCATTTAATATGGCATTTCACGACCACTCATTTTATCTCGTTGTCTTTTAAAATTTGTAAAGTGGATCATATTATTTTATAGAAACCTTAGTTAAAAGACCATAGTATTTAATTGTAGTTATTGTTTATAAGAAAACCATGGTATTTTAGAGTAAATATAATTTGAGAAACCCATGGTATTTTAATGAAAATATGTTTTAATGAAAGATTATGGTATTTATTTGAAATTATCTTTTCTATAAAGATTTAGGTATTCTTTTAGGAAATATCTTTTTATAAAGATTATGGGTTTTGTTGAAATTAGCCTTTTAGTAATGGTCAAAGTATTTAAATGAAATTATATCCTTTTATGAAAGATTAAGGTATTTTAGTGTAAATAATAATTTAAAAAGTCATGGTGTATATTTGGAGGTAACATTTTAGAAATATGTCCGAGTTGGCAACCGCTGTACATATACGGCAGGATTTGTGTCCTTTTCAGGGACGATTGCCTATTAACTATGAAATATTTACGTAAAATATTACCCTATTTAAATTAAGGTATTTTATTAAAAGTGATATTCTACAATAACAACTCCGTGTTGGGAGCTGTTGCACATGGACGACAGAATTTGTGTATTTTTCAAAGACGATTGCATAATAACCACGGGGTATTTCATTTAAAATATTACCCTATTAGATTATCTTATTAAGCCTTGGTAGTTATAGGTTAAAGGTATTAATATAAAAATATTCCCTTTAAGTAAAAGGGTGTTGATGTAAAAACTATATTATAATTAGCTTATATAACTTAGAAAAATATGGTATTTATGCGAGCATAGGTTGTTTTGGAATTTTAAGGTGTATCTAGTGAATATTACGACTTTTCAAAGATTGGGATATTTTATTGGAACTAGGAAATATTTTACAATATCGATAAAAACATTATTTTTAATCCTCTTTAAAATAGTTACCTAATTAGTATATGATTTCAAACATAAACTTTTCATAATATGAGGATATGTTGTGTGATATGCCAACTTAACAACTAAGAAACAACATCATGAATTTTATGATTGTAGGTATGTGTATAAGCATGAGGGATAAGTCGTTATCTCGTAATATCAACATCATGTCTAGATTTTTCTATTAAAATAATATCGTAACATAAAATGCATGAAGGTTTTAACTTCATATTAGAATGTATTGCAAGATTATTATCATGTCTAAGAAATCCTAATTGAAGAAGGTGATAGATCAAGTGGTGAGAGTCGGATCCTACCTTTTATTTGAGATGTTGATCGATAGATCGAAAGCGTAGTCTTGTACGAAAGCCTTAATAACTCTGCGCTCGGATTTTTTCTTGATGATTGGCTGGAACTACAACATAGGCGTCATCGATACGAAAATCTGGTTATTTTTTCAGAATTTTCGGAGTTTTGTGTTTGAGAAAATGGATTTTGAAGGTCTCTATATATAGGATTTGAACTGATAACAATTAAATCATAAACATCCAGTCAAATCTCAAACAAATCCAACTGAAAACGAGTTCAAATCATTGCCCCAATCATTGCGAATCATCGGCTGATGATTTTAGGCACCGCCAGCAATTTGTGGCCGTTGGATCTTAATACAACGGCCGAGAACTCGCCTGCCTCATGGCCACGTGGCTCACGCGCTTGTGCCAGCAAGCGTGTGGGTCCTGCGCATGTGACCGCCGCCGGATCTCTTGGGCCGTTGGATCTCAGATCCAACGGTCCAGGTTATCACGTTTAATATATATATATATATATATATATATATATATATATATATATATATATATATATATATATATATATATTATTTTTGTTTTATTTTAAAAATCTAAGCTGTTTTTCTAAAACCGAATTTGTTTTGAAAAATTTGTTTAAAATATTATAAAATATGAGAAAAATTCAGAAAATATAATTTGTTGTTATCTTCAATTTAAAAATGATATTTAGGCTAAAAATAAATAATATTCTCATATTTAAAATATTTTTTAGTTATTATAATTATTTAAAAATCTAGTTTATTCTTGAAAATCATTTTAATTACGAAATAATTGTTTTAATTGATAATAAGAATATGTAAACTTTTTTTTTATTTAAGGCATTATAAATTATATGAAAATATTCTTAGCTTGAGTAAATATAATGACCTTATAAAAATTTCCATACCTATGTGTTAAAAGCTTTGAAAAATAAAAATTCTAAAATAAACTTTTAGAAATATAAACATTTTTTCCCAAGGTATTTTACATAAATAAACATTCAAAGAACACACGATGCTGGGAAGATTTTCAAACGACCTTTTATTAAGATAGGAAAATACACGGTCGTTACATAATATCTGAAGATTTGTCTGTAATATCCATTTTGTTTTCATTTTTCACTCCAAACATTTTTTCACCAAAAATCTAATTCCCCGTTAAATATACATCTTTCCCGTCCAAAACCTCTAAAATATCTTTCTATTTTCATGTAATATTTAAGTAGTTGTGTGTAATATCTAACCAGTTGCCTGTAACAACTAAGTATTTCATGTAATATCTAAGCAGTTGTATGAGTTGCTTGTAATATCTAAATAGTTATCTGTAATATTTAAGCAGTTACCTGCAATATTAAAGAACCGTCCAGAGGAGGGAGGGGTAATTTTGTAATTGCATTTAAAATAGGATACAAGGCCGTATGAAATAAAACCCAAGGTTTTTTTCACAAAATTTTGGAAACCAGTCCCTTTCTACAAATTTTGAAAATATCAGGAGTTTTTTAGACAACTTCCGAGCGGGCCGGGGGCTTTTTGACAATTTACCCTAAAAGTAGCAATGTGTCGGTTTGGGCAACACTAGTATATGCAAGAGTCCAGATCCTCTTGCCCAAGCCTTTCAGAAATGGGCTTTCATATTAAGGCTCTGCAGATTCGAATTAAACCTTACAATTCTATGGGACCCAATTATCCTTGAAAATATATATATATATATACAGAGAGAGAGAGGCCATAGGAGGAAACTTCCTCCTATGGCGTGTGTGTATATATATATATATATATATATAATGTAGAAAAGAGGCCATAGGAGTAAACTTCCTCCTATGGCGTGGAAATAATACAACCTCCACCAATTTTTTTCGACGATCGGCCCCCATCATCTTCATCGTTATCATATAAGACGTGGATACACCAAATTTCATGTGATTCTATAACCTTTTCACCGTTGATTTAGCAATGTAAAATGTTCTATTGTCGGTAAACCGTTAATTTTGAACCCACTAAATCAACGGTGAAAAGGTTATGGAATCACATGAAATTTGGTGTACGCACATCTTAGATGATAACGATAATGATGATGGGTGCCGATCGTCGGAAAAAATGGTGGAGATTGTATTTTCTCCATGCCATAGGAGGAAATCCCCTCCTATGGCCTCTTTTCTCCGTTAATCTCTCTCTCTCTCTCTCTCTCTCTATATATATATATATATTCTAAGTATGGGTTTAAAAAAAATTAAGTGCCTTATAAGCCTAATCTGTACACAACGCATCCACACATACTGCACACACAACACACCCACACATAGAGGACCCATGAATTTGTCCCAAAAATGTTAAATTATGGTCACTTCCCCTTCTGTGGGTCGAACCTCGCACTTTCTTGAAGAGGGAAAGTGTCATACCAGAGCTAATGCTCATGGCTATAAATGGCCCGCAGTGTATCTACAGGCCCCTTCCTGCGGTGCCTAGACCCATGGGCACATGGGGCTAAATGCAAATAAGTCATTGGCCCCCACATGCCCATGGGTGTGGGCACTGTTTGGGGAGGGAGGCTGCAAGGACATTGCACGCCTTGAATCCTCATTGCTCATTGGTATTCTAAGTTTGCGATGATTTAGTAATAAATTTGTTTAGGGTCCTCCTGAATCAGACCGCTGCAGGCCCGTGGTTTTGCAGTCCCCGTTTAGCCATTTGTTTATCTTTATTTAATGACTTATATTGCTATTTAATTGAAATGCTTTAAACATATAGCCTAATGCATAAATATAAAAGAATTATTAATTGTTCTTGTTGAATTGTTGATCTGATTTGGATCTGTAATTTTTAAACGCTCCCTTATTCAAATCCATTTTGCTCCTTTCCATCTTCTATTGCATTTCCAAAAGGAAGTACTTTGGAAGCTAGTTTTTCGTTGGTGCCATCATCACGATGCTAAAGGCAAAAATAATTTACATTAGAATATAATACCGACAAATTGCTTACTTTTTAGCTGCCACCAATATGAACACATTGGATCTTGAGTTCAAACTCTACCTTTTACCATCTATTATGTAAGTATTGTCTATTCAATCTTTATAATAGAATCCCGCAGAAGAAGAAAAAACGAGTTAGAAGGGCATGGAAAACATAGTAGGCTAGATCAACGTTATCAAAACTCTATGCTTTGGACGGCCTATTTAACAATCTCATAATATCTTTTAGTATGAATATTGTAATACCCAGTTCCTTTCTAAATATTTTCCGTATTTATGAAGAAATGTTTTTTCCAAAATTTTTCTATTTAAAATCCTACAAATAATATTTCCTATATTTTTTCTAAATATAATTTCTAATTTTATATTTTCCTAACCTAAACATTAAACCCAAACCCTTTCCCTAACCCAGACCTACTCGAACCGACCTAAAACCCCCTTTCCCACTTCTTCTTCTTCTCCTTCTCCTTTTCTTTCCCGCCTCTCTCCCCCGTCCCTTCCTTCCTCATGCTCGCGCCCGTGAGACACACGCCCACCTCTGCATGACTCGTTCCTCCTCCCTTGCAACTGCCCAGACGACTCACTCCTCACCACGACCGCGCCTCACCCCAACGTTCCTTCCCGTCTCTCACGCGTTAGTTGTATGTATGCCCTAGAGGCCATTATTGTAAATATGATGTATATTATAGTGGATGCTTGTACATATATAGGGAGGACTTTCCTACTCGACATGATATCTGGTTACTCTTTATCTTAACATGTACACTTATTGTCTCTCTGTTACATATTGATAAAGCCCTTAGGATGTGTACTTGACTATCAGGATTATGGTGCAGATCATACTAGTGGGGCCAGAGTAGTCTATAAGTACATCCTTCAATTGTTCCTAGTCGTGGAAGTATCGAGACGGGGCATCGATATTCCAGAGTAGACTACGTATACGTTTCTTGACCTATATGATGGGCGATGGATGATCCCACATTCATTGGTGTTTGATATCAAAGATTGTATACGAGTGCTCAGTGGAGACTGGGTACACTGAACAGAACTCGCCGAGAACTCCTATATGATATTATACCACACGTCAGATAGCAGTTCTCTGGTGACACTGGTACAGATTAGTCTGTAGACCCGAGATCGTCATAGCATCTTGTGTGATTCCCACTATGCTTTGATTTCCACCTTACCACGTTCAAGAGAATGTACAAAACGGTGGTTTTTGGGTACAGTTCCGAGTCACATGGAGGTAATGAGCGATAGGAGGGGATTTCGTCTCCCCCGGTATTGGGGGTTGATGTTGCGTTGTGCTCGATTGGCCATAATAGGAAATCTCTGGCCAGGGTTGCTGAAATTTACTAATAAGTGTTATCAGTAGTTCCTCGAACCGTTATGAGCTTCACATCGGCATGACTTATCAAGCTATTGTGGCCTGACGTTTACCACCCCTAGGCTGGATATGCGATATATCAGATGAAGAGACCGGATTATACGATAGTATTATTTATTGGATTCACAGGCTTGCTTGTTGATCTTCTGATCGCTCAATATCCGGGTAGCCGTTACGTCCAGCTATTACCGCTGACGGCTTATGGGTGACTGATATGATCATCACCTACTGCTAGTGTATTGACGAGTCTTTAGAGTCCTACACAGAGATTTCTTGGCTCAGGCGAAACGAAGTAGGAACCCATATGTGATATGTGCGTACGCGTATGTGATACCGTATTCTAATCTCGCGATATCGGATATTAGTCGGTTATATGTGATATAGCCTGATTATTAAATCAAGTGTTGATTTAATAATTTAATGTATGATTATATATTTGATATATTAATTTTACATTAACTAATATTAGCTCACTTAATCATTTATTTATCTCACTTATACATTTAATATATATGTGATATATATTAATGTATTGTTTATTTGTATCATGCTTGATGATACATTATACATGGGTGTATGAGACTCATACCATACTTTAGATAATTAGGGTTTTATTTATTTAAGGTAAATATAAAATGAGGTGGAAATAAGTCATGGTTGATGCTTAGTGGAAGCTTGTAAAAACCATTGACTTAGACTATTAATTTTGTTTTACATTAGATATTTATTAACCCAATCATTATCTTTAGCCATGGTTAAGTCTCTACATGATATTATCTCACCCATGGTTGCTTGGAGGCTCTCATGCTTTCACCACTTCATCTTCTCCTTCATCTCAAGAAATCTCTCTAGGTTTTCAAGAGGTGAAGAAAATTAGTGAGAAAAATAATTCCAATGTGAGCAAAAATCCTACTACATTAACCTACACTAGATTAGCCATTTAGTTTAGCTTGTTTGCTTCACTAATTCCCAATTAGTGATGAGATAGTTTGAGTTGGAGATTTCTCGACGTAGATCATTTTCGGCCTCGAAGACATCAAGCAAGCTTGTTCTTTTCGGCTTGTGAACCCTTACTAGAGTCCGGGAGATCGCTACTTGGAGTGAAGGGACTACTACACGGAGCTTTAGAAGTGAAGGACCGGTCTACAAAGGTTGTATTTCTCATTTACTTAGTGTAATGTTTGATTACATGCTAGTTTACTCCTAATCCTCTAGTTAGATCCTTGCTTTGGATTAATTAGCTCATTAGTACATTTAATATTGCATACTTGATGCCTTAGAAAATATAGTGATGATGCTAAGAAACCCAGCAGTGGTATCAGAGCCAAGCTAGAGAATTAGACGATATTAGTAGAATTACGAAACCGAAACTACTCCGAAATCTCGAAACAAAATCCATAGTTTCTGTCGATTTTTAAACAGTTGCATAATGTTACATGGGGTGTAATATGAACACCAGAGAAAAACGAGCCCAGACCACCGGATTTGACCCGGCGAAAAGCTTCATTTGACCGGCCGGGACGGCTTTCTCATTGTGTTTGGGCTTCGTTTTTGTTTGGTGTTCCAGGCTCTGGGCTTTGGTGTTTTAGATATTGTTTGTTTTTACTAAGATTGCATGCGATATTTTCTTTCTGTAAAGGCAATTCGGAGTGTTTCATATTCGTAATTTTAACATCGTTTCGGGTAACTTAGACGACGTTAAAAAGTTCGAACGAAAATCAAACACCACCCCAAGATTGCTCTCTGGAAATTTTTCAAAAGTTGGAATTTTTGGGTTTAAAAATGTTCAGAAAATTGTGCAAAGTATTATGTGGACCCCCAAGAAAAACGAACCCCTAACTCGACCTAACGACCGTGGAACTGCGGCCTAAAGGTGCTTTTGGCGAAGGTTCCACGGCGCCATTGGTGAGGCTCAGGACGTGCTCTCTTGTGCTGGTCGGTATGTGCTTGTGGCACTGTCTGAAATTTTTTGAATCTAACTCAAGTGTTGAGTCCTTTGAGAATTTTGGGTGGTTGATCGATCGATCGAAATGTTTAACGTCTCCTATCTTTTATGAATGTGATACAATATTTGGAATCCACAATAATTAGTTTTGTGAAAACTAGTTTGAATTTTGTAAACCTAGCAATTTAGTTTCATTTGATCGGTTGCCACGAGGTTTTGATATGGATTAAAACTCTATCGCAATCACATAGTGTACGCGGATACTCGCCGGATAACATTACTAGATAGCCATGTGATTGATCATTCTTTTATATGTAAAGAATGTTTCACAACCAAAGAAATTTATACCGCAATCAATTGACGGTGTCTATTGTAGTTTTGTCGGTGAATGCGGATCGTCCACTGAGAAAGTGTGATTTGTTCGTTATCGTTTTAGTTGAGTCGAAAATAAAAGATAAAAGAAAAATGATTCAAGATTTGTGAGTTTTCATTTCAAGAAACATAAAGAAAATAAAAATCTAGAATCAAGAATCAAGAAATGTCCCAATCAATTTAGTTATCAAGATTTATAAAGTAGCTTGTAGGAATCGATCCAATTGATAGTGATGATGAATACTAATGATTACTAATTCTTATCTATTGAAGATTTTTTGCTAGATCGATGACGATCAATGAGGTTTAGAAATCTATTGAAGAAACTAGGGTTTCTCCATTATCATCCCTTGTCCTTTCATTGATTATCATTCAAATTCTAGCCTCTAGCAAATTAAATCACCGATCATTGATCTCTAATTTGAAGTGAAAGCATTCAAGAAAGCGATCTCGCTCAAATTAGGTTTTCGATGATTCAATTTCCTAAAGTTTACAAAACTCATAAGACTTAAGAATCGTTCAAGAATTTAATCATCATCATCTACTTATTTTCTCGATTCCTCTACAAGCAGAGTTTTCACTCAAACATCATGAAAAAGAAAAGAATCAAGAATTTATAACTCTTCATAATGCACGAATGTAAAGGAAAGTAAGATCTTAGAATTTTCACCTTTTACTTATCAACGTTTAGGTACAATTCACTCAAAGATTACAAGATTCGAGGAAGAACTAAATTGTCGAAACTAGCTTCGCTTCGGTCTTCTTGAGTCGCGGATCGTCGTGGATCTCTTGCTCGGATGAAAATCGGCGTTGCTTCAAAGGCTCGTTGAAGGCTGGCTTGAATCGGTACTCGATGAATCTTGATTTGGCTTTGGAATTGGATTTAGGCTAGGGTTTTGATGTTGCAAGTTGTGTCACTCAACTTGTGGAAATTTGGCTCAATATTCAACAACCTTTGTAATGAAGCTCTAGGTCCCTTTTTATAGTTTTCCCTTTGGCTTCCCTTAGAAGTTAGGTCTAGCTTCTCTTGGAAGCTTGGTTGTTATGAAGCTTGCATGAGAAGCTTGGTAGGTATTAAACTTGCACAAGAAGCTTGGCTGTTAGAAAGAGAAGCTTCTGGAGAAATCTACACAATTCAAAGCGTCTTGGAGAAGCTTGGCCATTAAAAGGAGACTTCTGAAACAAATACCAACCGCCGATGAGTCGATTCGGCCGTGGATCCGCGGTGGACCGGCCTGACTCGACCGCGGATCCGCGGCCATTTGGTGTGATCTCTGCATGAAACTTGCAGGTTATTTTGCTGTTTGCTTTAGGGTTTTTTCCTGATGTATGGAATCTTATAATTCTTTCTAGTTTACTGCCAGATCTTAAGTCTTGGACTTGATGTATTTTATCAGCACTTTTATCAATTCTGGCTCTTTTACCTGAAGAATTTCCTGCACACAATCTCGAGACAAGTGTTTGATATACAAAGATCATGCATGTAATAATAAACACACAATTTCCCTCATAATACCGGTTATAGTGTATAACACATGTTATTTAATATTTTGCAGACGAATTGCTAATATGTGTTATATTTATACCAAACACCTTTAGATGGTTACAAAGAGGAGGGAAATTGATGTGTTAAAAATACAATATTTTCGACTGATCACCATGCCCCAAATCCCTGACCAAGTGACTATAGGAGAACCTCGATGCCAAAAATATCCTCCCGGGTGCTCGCGGCTGCGGTGTTCCGCCTAAGTGCACTTCGTCGACGACATCGGGGGTGCGACCGTCTACTAAAGTTTCCGACGAGCATTCGATCAACTTGTCGGGAATCTTGTTAAATTGTCCGACTTGTTATTTAAAAGTGTTTTCAATATCGAGGCTAAAATGCGGGGTTTATAATGTTAGGCATGAAATTCGGAATATGAGATATTCCGGGTTTATGATGTCTAAGGAATTCATATGGTTAGACATGAAATCCGAGGTATGTGATATTTCGGGTTTATGATATCTAAGGTGGTTGCGGATTCCAATTGTTGTAGTTTTCACTTTCTTTTCTGCGACTGTGAGTGTAATATGTGGTGTATCGCCGGTTTCGTTGCTATATGTCAACGACAATTGGGATACGCATATTTACTTACGTTGATAACATGTGATGTTATGTGTTGTTGTGATATGTTATATTGGATCATCGTATTTGAACAGCCGGGGGTTTTTGCATAAGATGAGAGTTTTTCATTTTCATTCATAAAAAAAATTGTATGTAATATTCTTTTATTGGGGCACTTCCGGGTTGAGGATGATGTCACAATTGATGTATATTATTTACTTTTTCTCATTATGATAGACCCAAGATGGGGAGCATAAGTAACCGGGTTCTAGAGTCCAGTGGGAGACCATCTCGAGGAGTCGAGACAGGGTCTCCTAACTCTAGAATTGGTAGGGTTGCTTGCCGCTCTCGTAGGGGTCTAGGGATGTGGGTTTGACTATTCATCACGACCATGGAATTCGTGTTTTTTACTGGCTTAATTTAAAACACGGAATTCCTAGTATATCCAATATTTCATGTGTGGACTTCTGCTGCTGATATTCTGTGATGTGATCACTTTATATGATGAGATGAATGTTGTTATTATATATATGATGTATAATAAACGTTGCTTATGTTTTGCACCCACGCAAGCCCCGCCCCGCTATGCCGTTAGTTAAGTAACTTAACGGTGCATAACGGGACACAGTGGCGAATGCGGATGGCATAAGCGTATGCTCTATTTTCGTTTCTTTATATGTGATTCTTAGGAAGCATAAATGATGGAACTTCATTAATGAGATTAATGAAAGGAAAGAAATCTAATAATGTTGTAGAATCAAATTTTCAAAACTGGTAGCTCTAGTTCTTGCTTTGCATAGTGGTGTTCCTTGATGAACATCCAGCATCACATTCGATGAGGAAAGAGCCTAGACCCCTTCACCGGGAGTGACCTCTTTAGCAAAATCTAGCAGATGCTATACCCACTCGGTTTATTTTGGAAAACTTGATTTAAAAGCGGAGCTTAAACCACTGCTTTTCAAAATCACTCGATTCTACAACGATATCAAGTTCATTACGCAAAAGGGTTTCTTAAAAACCTGTCGTAGCCCTCCGTCATTTCAGATAAGTACTACTTAGTATTCGTGCTATGTTTGTTGGTCTCCATCAAGGCGTAGTGTGCGGTAGCTAACTAGTGCTTATCTGCAGCATATGATGCTATTGGATTAGGGTGGTCGTGCGACTTTGTTGGCCTCCGTCAAAGGTTGTGCGGATGGGTTTAATTCAATCATGAAATATACGGGTTGAACTTGACTAGCAACTTATGGTTTGTTGGCCTCCGTCAAGGTCATAGGATGCTAGGGGCAAAATATTATTGGGAATTTCAAGTGTTGAAATTTGCAATGAGATTGCATACCTTCTATGAGATAGTTGGATCCAAATACCCGCTGCGAGTAAGAGTTACTCCTGGAAGAGTTTTGCACATTACAATTAGCCGATCAAAGTAGGTGTCTAGAAAGGTGTTAACGGGGTTACGTCCCCTGGGAAAAAGATGTTTATTTTAATTAGGTCCGTGCGAAAGCACGGAGAACCTCCCTCAAAGTACCGACACTAGCCTAGCCGAAAGATTGGCGAACTTGTAGGATGTAATTAATCCCGGCTAGTCTTATCTTTTATGGTTTGAAAGAAGATTTGCATCCTGATTAGATAAAAAAAAATAACCAATCTGATCTTGCAAGAGCATACGCTGAGTGTTTTCTTCTCTCTCTCCTGGTAGCGACCGTGACATGCCTTAATCAAGATAATATTATGGATGTATTGAACGAACCTGCTTATTATGCTAAGCTGGGAAACGTTGGTTCCGCTCTACCTTATAATTGTTATAAATCCGAGCAGGAAATAGGGGAATACCAGGATTCCCATGCCACCCAATCGAAGAAAGAGCATGTTGATGCATATTCTTCGGGTGTGTTCATTACCGAGAACTATTTCTCAGTATCCTCTACGTCCTAGGTATGAGATACAGGATCAGGATCCCACATATGTAATCTGTTACACGGGCTACAGAAAGGTAAAGAACTGGGATTGGGTGATATGTCTCTAAGTATAGATAATGGTGCAATTGTTGCAGCCAAATCAGTTGGCAAATATCACCTTGTAGTACCAAGTGGTAAATACATTGATTCTAACCAAATATAATTACATACCGAACCTGATATACAATATTACATCAGTTTCTTTATTAAGTTAAAAAAGGATATAATTTTGTATTACAGGATAATGTTATGAATATTTTCTTGAATCAAAAGTTGATTGGATCAGGAACGTTATGTAATAGCATATACGTTCTAAATCAAACCACAGTTCAAAGTATACAGAACACACATAAGAGGAGTAGTTCAGACATGAATGAATCTTTCTTATGGCGTTGTAGACTAGGTTATATCAATCCGACACGACTAGCTAAGTTACAGAAGAATGAATATTTGAATCCTTTCGAATTTTCATCTTATGATACTTGACAGTCTTGTCTCAAACGTAAAATGACCAATACTCCGTTTACTAGAAACAAAGAAAGAGTTACTGAACTCTTGGGACTGATACATGGTGATATATACGGTCCTATGTCTACAAATGCCAGGGTTGGTTTCTCATACTTCATTATATTCACTGACCATCTCTCAAGATTCGGACATATGTTCCTGTTGAAACACAAGTCTGAAATTTTTTGAGAAATTCAACGAATATAAGCTTGAAGTTGAGAACCAGACGGGTAAAAGTATTAAATTCTTTGATTTAATCGGAGAGGGGAATACTTAAGCATGGAGTTCCTGGATTTTCTAAAAAGAGAATGGGATTCTCTCTTAGCTTACTCGTTTGTATACACCACAACACAATGGTGTATCGGGGTGGAGGAATCGCACCCTATTAGATATGGTGCGCTCCATGATAAGTACTGCTGCGTTGTCTGTTTCCTTTTGGGGTTATGGACTTGAGAAGCTACATACCAATTGAATAGGGTTCCAAAAAAATCAAGTGCCTACCACTCCATATGCGATATGGCATGGGAAGAGACTATGTCTTAAACGAGTTAAGATATGGGGTTGTCCGGCCTATGTTGAAAGGCAAAATCCGGACAAACTCAAGGCAATGTCAGTTCTGTAAGTTTGTTGGATATCCCAAACATTTGCGAGGGAATATCTTCTACCAAACCGAGAAACAAAAGGTGTTTTGTTTCTCAACATGCTACCATTTTCTTGAAAAACAAATTTGTGGTCATAAGGTAGAACTGGAAGGAGTTCCAGCTATACAAACTGGAACTAATGATTTAGTGGAACCAAAGGATTCAATAGTCTCCAACGAACCTCAGCCTCTCCGCGAATATGGTAGGGTTCCTCATCCACTTAAGAGATACTATGGTTTCCTCAGTGACGGAGGGAGCGAGGATTGCATCATGGTAGATGATGACCCAACTAGGTTCAGGCAAGCCATCGCGAGTGGGGACTCTGTGAAATGGCTGGATGCAATACGATCTGAGATGGAATCCATATACATCAACATAGTACGGACTATGGATGTTGCTCCTGAAGGGGTTAAACCTATCGGGAGCAAGTGGTTCTTTGAGAAAGAAACCAGGTGTAGATGGAAAAGTTGAGACTTTCAAAGCCAGACTTGTAGCAAAAGGTTCTCGTCATGCAACCAAGTGTGGATTTTGATGAAACCTTTTTCTCCAGTGGCTATGCTTAAGTCCATCCGGATCCTACTTGCCATCGCTGCATACCATGACTACAAAATCTGATAGTTGGACGTCATGACCGCTTTTCTAAATGGTGATTTAGAAGGGAGCGTGCACATGACAACCAAAAGGCTTTGTGGACAGTGGGAGCAGCGGAAAGGTGTGCAAGCTGCATCGCGAAGTTGGAACATCTATTTTAATGCGGTAATCAAAGAGTTTGACTTCATAAAAAATATAGATGAACCTTGTATATACAAGAATGTTGTAGAGAGTAAAATTGGCTTCCTCGTATTGTACGTAGATGACATACTCTTGATAGGAAATGGTGTTCCTATGCTACACTCGGACAAGCTCCTCGTATCACGACGATTCACCATGAAAGATTTGGATGATATCTACTACATCTTGGAGATTACGATCTATAGAGATAAATCTAAGTGGATGTTGGGAGTGTCCCAAATCCAGGTATATTAACACCATACTAAAGGGGTTTAGTATGGAAAATTCTAAGTATGGTGGTTCGCCCACATACTCAGGAATCACTCTCTCCAAAAGGATGTCTTCCAAGACTGATTTGGAGAGAGCTCGCATGCAAGTGATACCCTATACTTCGGCAGTAGGCTCTATCATGTATGCGATATTATGTACTTGACAAGATGTAGTTAACTCACTAGGTGTAGTGATCAGGAATCAATCAGATCTTGGGAGAATCACTGGACAGCTGTGAAGGACGTTCTTAAGTACTTGAGAAGCATTGAAGAAATGTTCTTGGTGTTTGGTAATGGTGAACTCCAGTAGGAGTCCTTTACTGATTCGAACTTCCAGAGTGATAAGGTCGACTGAAAGTCAGTCTCAAGCATTATCTTTACCCTCAGTGGAGGGACGGTATGTTGGAAGAGTTCCAAGCTAGATACTGTGGCAAACTAGACGATAAAGGCTGAATACATCGCTGCCAACAATACTACCAAAGAGCTTGTTTGGATATTTCTTGTTCATGAGATGAACATGGTTCCTGCCATTGAGCGCCCAATAACTGTTATTGTGACAACAATGTAGTTGTGGATTTTGCCTAGGAACACTGGTCCCATCAGCGATCCAGACATATTCTGAGGTGGTATCACCTGATGAGGGAGATGGTTGATCTCCAAGGGATCGAGATAAGGGGAGTTGACGCGAAGGATAACACGGGGGATCCACTCACAAAGGCCTTTCCCTAGTGAGACTTTTATGGGACGTTGAGTATGAGATACTACAATAAATGGCCTTAGTGCAAGTGGGAGATTGTTAGTTGTATGTATACCCTGGAGGCAATTATTGTACATATGATGTATATTATAGTGGATGCTTGGACTTATATAGAGAGGAATTTCTTGCTCGACATGATAGTATGCTATCTGGTTACTCTTTATCTTAACATGTATACTTATTGTCTCTCTGTTACATGTTGATAAAGTCCATTAGGATGTGTACTTGACTACCAGGATTATGATGCAGATCATACTATTGGGGCCAGGGTAGTATATAAGTACATCCTTCAATTTTTCCTAGTCATGGGAGTATCGAGATGGGGCATCGATATTCCAGAGTAGACAAGCGTATACGTTTCTTGACCCATATGATGGGCGATTGATGATCCCACATCCATTGGTGTTTAACATCAAAGATTGTATACGGGTGCTCAGTGGAGACTGGGTACACTGAATAGGACTCGTCGAGAACTCCTAGATGGTATTATACAACACATCAAATAACAGTTCTCTGGTGACACTGGTATAGGTTAGTCTATAGACCCGAGATCGTCATAGAGTCTTGTGTGATTCCCACTGTGCTTTGATTTCCACCTTACCACGTTCAAGATAACGTGCAAAATGGTGGTTTTTGGGTGCAGTCCCGAGTCAAATGGAGGCAATGAGCGATAGGAGGGGATTTCGTCTCTCCCGGTATTGGGGGTTGATGTTGCGCTGTGCTCGATTGGCCATAACAGGAAATCCCTGGCCAGGGTTGCTGAGATCTACTGGTAAGTGTTATCAGTAGTTTCTTGAACCGTTATGGGCTTCACATCGGCATGACTTATCAAGCTATTGGGGTCTGACGTTTACCACCCCCAGGCTAGATATGCGACATATCAGATGAAGAGACCGGACTGTACGGTAGTGTTACTTATTGGATTCACAGGAGTATGAGCAGGCTTGTTTGTGGATCTTCTGAGCACTCAATACCCGGGTAGCCGTTACGTCCAGCTAGTACCACTGACAGCTTGTGGGTGACTGATATGATCATCACCTACTGCAGGCGTATTGACGAGTTTTTAGAGTCCTACACAGTGGTTTTCTGGCTCAGGCGAAACGAAGTAGGAGCACATATATGATATGTGCGGGACAGAGATTAATACGCGTATGTGATACCGTATTCTAATCTCGCGATATCGGATATTAGTCGGTTATATGTGATATAGCCGGATTATTAAATCAAGTGTTGATTTAACAATTTAATGTATGATTATATATTTGATATATTAATTTTACATTGACTAATATTAGCCCACTTAAGCATTTATTTATCTCACTTATACATTTAATATATATGTGATATATATTAATGTATTGTTTATTTGTATCATGCTTGATGATACATTGTATATGGGTGTATGAGACTCATACCATAGTTTAGATAATTAGGGTTTAAGGTAAATACAAAATTAGGTGGAAATAATTCATGGTTGATGCTTAGTGGAAGCTTCTAGAAACCATTGACTTAGTCCACTAATTTTGTTTTACATTAGATATTTATTAACCCAACCATGATATTTAGCCATGATTAAGTCTCTACATGAGAGAATATATGATATTATCTCACCCATGGTTGCTTGGAGGCTCTCATGCTTTCACCACTTCATCTTCTCCTTCGTCTCAAGAAAGCTCTCTAGGTTTTCAAGAGGTGGAGAAAATTAGTGAGAAAAATAATTCCAAAGTGAGCAAAAATCCTACTCCATCAACCTACACTAGATTGGCTATTTAGTTTAGGTTGTTTGCTTCACTAATTCCTAATTAGTGAAGAGGTTGCTTGAATCGGAGATTCCTTGACGTAGATCATCTTTGGCCTCGAAAAATTCAAGCAAGCTTGTTCCTTTCGCCTTGTGACCCCTTACTAGAGTCCAGGAGATACTACTTAGAGCGAAGGGACAACTACACGGAGCTTTAGAAGTGAAAGACCGGTCTACAAAGGTTGTATTCCTCATTCATTTAGTGTAATGTTTGATTACATGCTAGCTTACTCCTAATTCTCTAGTTAGATCCTAGGCTAGAGTTCTTTAGCACCTTAGATTTTATAAAATTGCATGGTTGATGCCTAGAAAACATAGTGAGGGTGCTAAGGAACCCTTCAACGCCCACTTCCATCACCACAGCACCACTTCCCTTGCTCTTCTTCTCCCTCAAACCCAACCTCATCACCTCCTTCTCCTTCGCAACTCCTCCCTCGAGAAACGCTCCACGAAGACGACGCCCCACCGAAACAAACGTTGTGGACCCCCTTGCAACTCCTCACTTGTCGCCATCATCTCCAACAGCGCCACCACCTCTCTCTCACACCTCCACGAGCACCACCCCTCTACACTGAGTACTCTCTTCCTCCATCATCAACACCGAGACCACCATCCTGAACTGCCGCCAACCCACGTCGCCATCACCGTCGGCATCCCCTCACCGACGGCGACCACAACAGCTCCACCATCTTCTCCTCACTTCCACGCTCCATCCCACACCAGAGCCTCCCTCCCTGAACCTAACACCACAACTGTTACCACCTCGACCTCTAACCACCATGGGCCACCGACTTCTCCTTTGCCGACCTCGTTGCTGCAAACCCAAACGCCGCCGGCCAGCCACTGAGCCACCCCCCTTGAGCCCCGTCGCCACCTTCCTCTCCTCCCGAGCACCTCCACCAACCACAACGACCTCCCCACTTCCTCCAAGCACCCCTGCTGGCTTAGCACTCCCTCCGCCAACACTACCTCCTCGTCTTCATCGCCGGTGCCACCGTGACCCCTCTATTAGCCGCCATCTTCCTCGCCTCCCATCAACCGTAACCTCCTCTCCCCACCGTTGCATTGCACTCCCTAAACCGAACCCAAACCGCTGCACCCGAGCTCCCTGCAGCGGCCATCTCCGGTGACATCGAACCACATGCACCACTCCAGCCGCCACAGCACACGTCGACGCCACGACACAACCTTATCTCTTCCTTCCTCTCAAACCCCCTTCACTACCTCCCCTCAATCCAAGCCGCGCCGCCGCCAATCGTTGCCTTGAGCACCTTCATCCATCTCCTTACCGCGTCGCCATTGCTCCATCATCGGAGCAACCAACGTCGCCGAAGAATCCCCCCAGCTCCTCCTCCTTCAGCTCGAGCTATGCCCCAAGTCTCTCCCGAGCCAACTCCTAGCCATCGCGGAACCACTGCCTGAGCTCTGAGCCCAGCCGCCATCGCTGTCATCTTACCATTTCCCCTAGATTTTCATCGCCACCATGCCATTGCAAAGCTCCTCCTCATTGCCCCAACATGGTTACAGCAAAGCCAAGCCCTAAGCATCCAATCCGAACCCAAGCCACGCTGTGCCGTGTCCATGCCACCCACCTCATCGCTGTCGTGCCGTTGCTGCGTTATCATCATCGTTATGATGTGCCCATGTTGCTTTAATTAATCAAGGTTGGTTATGATATCATAGATTCGGATGAGTATTATGATCCGTGATTGTGCATAGCAAGACTTGGAATGTAAATTGGGTTACTAATCGAATTTAACTTCGTTAAGAATTTATATGATTAAATCTCGTCTTGATCGATTAAAAGAAACCAAAGTTTCGATTTGCAATACATATAATTTAGTGTTTGACGCTAGACCCTAATGAATCTACGTTAAAATGGCGGAACTTGTTATAGATTGATCTGTTTGCTGATAAAGAATATCATGCAGGAATTTGGGTTGAAAATAGTTAAGTTTATATCATGTAACGACGCCCCCAAAAGGCGATGTAGAATCTGGAATTCACTGCACATTCCACGTTATAAAATCTATATTAAATTGAATACAGCTCACAACTTAATGTTTTAGGTCTCATATCGAAGAAAAACGATAAACCTACAGTATACCATAGTTGATCAATGAATTTTAGTAAGTTATAACAACGAAAACTGAGGCGATTCATGGCTCTGAACTGCAGTTCAGAGCAAGAATCTCTGCTTTTACCCGTTTTTAGAACACATACATTTCACTATTTAAGCATGCAAGTATGTAGAACCATACATAGAAATGGAGATAATTGAATTATATTTCTAACGGTGTTGTTTTCGTTGCATTCCAGTGTCGTTTGATATTTATAACACTTTTTAAACCGACGATGTGCGCTGCAGTTTCATACAGAACCAGAATGTATACCTTAACATTAGACAGTGCATATATCACTGTGTACAGTGGACATTATTGATCCGTTTGATACGTTGGAAACATAAAAGATAAATCTAAATATTATCTAACTTTAGCGTTGTCTAATTATGATCCCAACAGGGAATAAAACGTGTGCGAAACGTACTTTCAGTTCAGAAATTGGATTTCCAGCAGTAAACACTTAAAATGGAATGACCATAACTCGCAAACCTCAAACCCGATTGATTCGAAACCAATTTTGTTGTAGAGATAATTTAATGCACTATTTACACCTTCTGTATTTTTTTACCAAATTATGCACGTGTGATTTTATATAAGTTTTTCTAATCCAACCGACACCGGTTGCTTACACGTACTCAATAGTGCATTTACGGTATCCCCATCATATGCATGACTGTTATACCCTTGTAAATAGTGTTCATTTGTATCGATACCCTTGTGACCGTGTTATATTACCATGTGATAAATGTTAGTGATTGGATTGTGCCAAGTACGTTAGTGTAAAAGCGTGATTGAATAATGGAAGTGACACGTACTTGTACACAATCAGCGGAACCAATTAGTTATTGCATTGTCGACGCCTATGGGACATATATAAGTGTGACTATAACTGGTATGGTACGGGTATTGGAGCACTTATATTAGTGTCATAGGTAAGATATCGAGCACTGTCTATTTATCTTGAATACCAGTCGAGACATGCTTGATGGAGACCCTGTCTCCAATTCTCGTGTAGACTTGTCATGGAGTGACTAGTATTTAGATTCATGGTCAGTGTTTGATATAGACCGCGGGGTGTGGGGTAGTTTGAGTGTGAGTTCAATCAATGGAATCTCAGGAGTCCCACTGCCGGCATATTTAGTGATTTCGGGATTTGTACTGATGGTGTTTATGATTCTTACTGATAGTGATTCGGGCCTGTGTTCCCTTGCCCCTGAGGCTTACCTTTGGGTTGGGATACTTCTGCGGTGGTTGACGCTCACACTTGGACCGACGATAAGTTTAGTGACTTGGATATTGAGACTCAGAGACTGGTTGCTTTAGTGACATGGGCATTGCATTGATTACTGATCTGCTACACTTGCCTTATCGTTATATGTATAGGTTATTTCATGCTCGCGCCATTACTCTATACTTACTGCTTTATATTTATCATCATTGCACATATTACATATTTATATATATTGCTATTGTGTCTCTCTGACGACCTGAGTATGCATGCTCAGAGTGAGAAGTGGACTTAGCTCGGATCAGGATCTGTCTTACCTCGAGATTACTGCGGACATCTAGATTAGTGACGTCAGCGCTATCCTTTCCTTCAACTCTATCTGGTTACTTTTACATCTGTTTGACAGATTTAGTGACTGCATTTGTCATTACTTGTGCTATGATTACTGATTACCACGTAATGCTAGAAGCCGAAGTGTGACTACATCAGGATATTTTCTTGACCGTAGAAGCATGGTTGGCCTTGTCACCCTTCGTATCCCGTATTTTAGGAAGCAGGGCATGACATGGTTTTGTTGGTATCAGAGCCAGGTTGGTTTAGAATGAGATTACAGTTTCCGACCAAGGCTTGAAAATTTAAGTCGACTATTCGGTCTAGATTGTAAACTTATTATCCTTGACTAGAGTCCCTATAGTTTGTCAAGATAAATTTTGACTCCATCCGCTAGAGTTTTGGATGACTTGGTAGAGTTATGTGATTATAACTATGAACTGCAGTATAGTTACAAGGCAGCACTCTACTTGAGTAACTTGGAGTTCTACATTTGATTTCCACTCGATTGAGTTTCGCCTCATCAAATATTCTTTCTACGTTGTCAATTCTATATCTTATTTTGGTCCTTATATCTTAAACCGTCGTCTGAAAATTGTTATTTCGGAATCATGGCTTCCTACGACTCTCCTTCCACTTCTGCTTTCCAGGATCACCCCGCCGAGATTTTAGGCATACTGTAAGGATTGAGAGAAGCCCAGGAGAGGACGAACGACCTTTTAGCTGAGGGGTTAAGAAGGCAGCTAGTTCGAGCACCAAGAAAAGCCCCGATCGTGAAGGAATCCCTGTTAGTAAAAGAGGAGGTGTACAGATGAAGCGCCCATTTGTCCCTCAGCTTGAGAAGCAGCAGAGAATCCAAGTATGAGGTTATTGCAAAAGACTGGGGCACCTTCGGAGAGACTGTCGCCGGGCCAAGGGACAGTGCTTGATTTGTGGATCCGGCAAGTATCTTGTCAATGGTTGCCCTAGAAGGAAAGAGCTGCAAGGAGGAGATTCATCAACGCCCTCCACATCTGTTTGAGCGACTTGGTTGTTTTCGTACTTTGAATTTCGAGGACGGCATGGACCCAACATGAGATTCAAACTTGCCATATGAGATCACAGGGATTTAGATATCGACGCGGAGTTATCACTTTTCCTGCTTCCCATAAAGACATTGTTATTTTATTGGATTAGTTGTTTCTTTTCGTTCAAATCTTGTATCTGTTGAACTCCTTGGTTTAAATGCAAACAAAATAAAAATTTGTGCGTTGTGATTAAGTACTTTTGTTTTCCTCACTTTCTCTAAGTACTCTACTATTTCAAATATTTCATAGTTCTAACTTACACTACATATTTTATTTTCTAATCAGTTTCCTACTAATGCTTTCTATACTATCGTCATCTTATTATGAAGTTCCATTCTTCGTGCCTTTTGTCTTGATTTTTTATCTGCTCTAATTACAGGATGTCATTTTGAGTTATTTACTACTCTATATTTCTTTTAATGTTTTATTGTTTATTATACCGTTATCATTCTTATCCATTTCGTTTGTTGGCGTTCTTTTGATTAACTTTCAAAATTTATATTATTAGCGGTTTGAGTATTCTTTAAAATGAATTTCATATTGATTTTCTATATAGTATTCCCTTTTTTTTGTTCATATTTATGCCAACTACCTTTTGTTTTCGTATTTACGTTTACTTATGTATTCTTGTGCTCCAATCGATTTAAAATTTTCTATTTACTGTAATATAGATTATGGTTATCTTGTATGCTAATATATTTTTATTTACTTGTACACATATCATTATCTCGGTATTATCTTAATTTCTTTTGTATTGTATTATCTTTCCCCTTTTCAAATATAGTTTAGTCTTTGGTCTTTACGTTAATTGTTGATATCTAGTTTGTTTACTAGCCACCTATGTTTTCATTTTTCCTTCAGTATTTTACCGTATGAGTATTCTCAACTTATTATATAATTTCTTGATTTGTAGTTTTATTTAGGTAGTTTTGGTTCTTAAGGCCTATTAGCCAATCCTTCATTATTGATTATTGTTGTCATTCTATTTTTTTGTATATATATAGTTTATCACTATTGATAGTTATGTCTTTGTGTATGACTGTTCCTTTTTAATTGATCTATTCCTTATATATATAAATATTTGATTTTCATCTGGTTGCCTTTGGGTAAATCGCTATAGTAGTATTTGAATTTGTTGCTTTTCGCATGGCATTTTATAGCTTATCGTTTATATTAAATTTCGAGGACGAAATTTTATATAAGTGGGGTATTATGTAATACCCAGTTCCTTTGTAAATATTTTTCGTATTTATGAAGAAATGTTTTCCCCAAAAATTTTCTATTTAAAATTCTACAATTAATATTTCCTATATTTTTTCTAAATATAATTTCTAATTTTACATTTTCCTAACTTAAACCTTAAACCCAAACCATTTCCCTAACCCAGACCTACCCGACTTGACCTAAAACCCCCTTCCCCACTTCTTCTTCTTCTTCTTCTCCTTTTCTTTCCCGCCTCTCTCCCCCGTCTCTTCCTTCCTCGCGCCTGCGCCCGCGAGACCCGCAACTACCTCCGCACGACTCGTTCCTCCTCCCTCGCAACTACCCACACGACTCGTTCCTCACTACGACCGTGCCTCACCCCCACGTTCATCCTCGTCTCTCATGCCCACCTCCATCACCACAACGCCCTTCCCCTGCTCCTCTTCTCCTTCAAACTCAACCTCATCATCTCCTTCTCCTTCGCAACTCCTCCCTTGAGAAACGTTCCACGACGACGATGCCCCACCCCAAAAAACGTTGTCGACCCCCCTACAACTCCCCATTGGTCGCCATCATCTTCAAGAGAGCCACCTCCTCTCTCCCACGCCTCCACGAGCTCCACCTCTCTACACCGAGTACTCTCTTCCTCCATCATCAACACCGGGACTACCATCCTGAACTGTCTCCAACCAGTGTCGCCATCACCGCCGGCATCCCCTCACGACGGCGACCACAACAGCTCCACCATCTTCTCCTCACTTCCACACTCCACCCCACACCAGAGCCTCCCTCCTTGAACCCAACACCCCAACTGTCACCACCTCGACCTCCAACCACCATGAGCCACTGACTTCTCCTTCGCCGACCTCGTCGCCGCAAACTACAACGCCGTCGGTCGGCTACTAAGCCACCCCATTAAGCCCCGTCGCCACCTTCCTCTCCTCCCGAGCACCTCCACCAACCACGACGACCTCCCCACTTCCTCCAAGCACCCCTGCTGGCCTAGCACTCCTGCCGCCAACACCACCTCCTCTTCTTCATCGCCGGTTCCACCGTGACCCCTCCATTAGCTGCCACCTTCTTCGCCTCCAATCAACCGCAACCTCCTCTCCCCACCGTTGCATTGCACTCCCTAAACCGAACCCAAACCGCTGCACCCGAGCTCCCTGCAGCGGCCATCTCCGGCGACCTCGAACCCCATGCACTACTCCAGCCGCCACAGTACACGTCGACGCCACTGCACAACCATATCTCTTCCTTCCTCTCAAACCCCCTCACTACCTCCCCTCGATCCAAGCCGCGCCGCCGACAATTGTAGCCTTGAACACCTTCATCTCCTTACTGCGTCGCTACTGCTCCATCACCGGAGCCACCAACGTCGCCGAAGAACCCCCCCAGCTCCTCCTTCTTCATCTCGAGCTATGCCCCAAGTCTTTCCCGAGCCAACTCCTAGCCATCATGGAGCCACTGCCTGAGCTCTGAGCCCAGCCGCCATCACTACCATCTTGCCATTTCCCCTGGATTGTCATCGCCTCCGTGACATTGCAAAGCTCCTCCTCATTGCCCCAACATGGCTACAGCAAAGCCGAGCCCCAAGCATCCAAGCTAAACCCCAGCCACGCCGTGCCGTGTCTGTGCCACCCACCTCGTCGCTGTCGTGCCGTTGCTACGTTATCACAATCATTATGATGTGCCCATGTTACTCTGCATCATGTCACGTCTTCGATGGTCAAGGCAAGTTCAGACTTGCGTTACATGCTTACATGTTATATACTGATACATATGCACCCACACACATATTGCTTTAATTAATCAAGATTTATTATGATATCATAGATTCGGACGAGTATTATGTTCTGTGGTTGTGCATAGCAAGACTTGGAACGTGAATTGGGTTACTAATCGACTTTAACTTCGTTAAGAATTTATATGATTAAATCTCGTCTTGATCGATTAAAAGAAACCAAAGTTTCGATTTGCTATACATATAATTTAGTGTTTGACGCTAGACCCTAACGAAATCTATGTTAAAATGGCGGAACTTGTTATAGATTGATCCGTTTGCTGATAAAGAATATCATGTAGGAATTTGGGTTGAAAATAGTTAAGTTTATATCATGTAACGACGCCCCCAAAAGGCGATGTAGAATCTGGAATTCACTGCACATTCCACGTTATAAAATCTATATTAAATTGAATACAGCTCACAACTTAATGTTTTAGGTCTCATATCGAAGAAAAAAGATAAACCTACAGCATCCCATAGTTGATCTATGAATTTTAGTAAGTTATAACGACAAAAACTGAGGCAATTCATGTCTCTGAACTGCAGTTCAGAGCAAGAATCTCTGCTTTTACCCGTTTTTAGAATACATACATTTCACTGTTTAAGCACGCAAGTATGTAGAACCATACATAGAAATGGAGATAATTGAATTATCTTTCTAACGGTGTTGTTTTCGTTGCATTCCAGTGTCGTTTGATATTTATAACACTTTTTTAAACCGACGATGTGCGCTGCAGTTTCATGCAGAACCAGAATGTATACCTTAACATTAGACAGTGCATATATCACTGTGTACAGTGGATATTATTGACCCGTTTGATACGTTGGAAACATAAAAGATAAATCTAAATATTATCTAACTTTAGCGTTGTCTAATTATGATCCCAACAGGGAATAAAACGTGTGCGAAACAGACTTTCAGTTCAGAAATTGGATTTCCAGCAGTAAACACTTAAAATGGAATGACCATAACTCGCAAACCTGAAACCCGATTGACTCGAAACCAATTTTGCTGTAGAGATAATTTAACACACTGTTTACTCCTATATTTTTTCACCAAATTATGCACGCGTGATTTTATATGATTTTTCTAATCCAACCGACACTTGTTGCTTACACGTACTCAATAGTGCATTTACGGTATCCCCATCATGTTGCATGACCGTTATACCCTTGTAAATAGTGTTTATTTGCATCGATACCCTAGTGACCGTGTTATATTACCAAGTGATAAATGTTAGTAATTGGATTGTGCCAAGTACGTTAGTGTAGAAGTGTGATTGAATAATAGAAGTGACACGTACTTGTACACAATCAGCGGAACCAATTAGTTATTGCATTGTCGACGCTTATGGGACATATATAAGTGTGAATATAACTGGTATCAGACGGTTATGGGAGCACTTATATTAGTGTCATAGGTAAGACACCGAGCACTGTCCATTTATCTTGGATACCAGTCGAGACATGCTTGATGGAGACCATGTCTCAAATTCTCGCGTAGACATGTCATGGAGAGACTAGTATTTAAATTCATGGTCGGTCTTTGATGTAGACCGTAGGGTGTGGGTTAGTTTGAGTGTGAGTTCGATCAACGGAATCTCAGGATTCCCACTGCCGGCATATTTAGTGATTTCGGGATTTGTACTGATAGTGTTTCTGATTCTTACTGATAGTGATTCTGGCCTGTGTTCCCTTGCTCCTGGGGCATACCCTTGGGTTGGGGATACTTTTGCGGTGGTTGGCGCTCATACTTAGACCGACGATAAGTTTAGTGACTTGGATATTGAGACTCGGAGACTGATTGCTTTAGTGACATGGACATTGCATTGATTACTGATCTGCTACACTTACTTTATCGTTATATGTACCGGTTATTTCATGCTCGCGTTATTACTCTATACTTGCTATTTTATGTTTATCCTCATTGCACATATTCCATATTTATATATATTGCTATTGTGTCGCTCCGACGACCTGAATATTCATATTTAGAGTGAGAAGTGGACTTAGCTCGGATCAGGATCATTCTTACCTCGAGGATACTGTGGATATCTAGTTTAGCGACGTCAGCGCTATCCTTTCCTTCGACTGTATCTGGTTAGTTTTATATCTGTTTGACAGAATCAGTGACTGCATTTCTCATTACTATATACTACGGCAGGATATTTTCTTGACCGTAGGAGCATGGCTGACCTTGTCACCCCTCGTATCCCGTATTTTGGGAAGCGGGGCGTGACAAATATTATCTAAAAACCGCACGTTATTAATGAAGCTATTACAAAGAATAAGTAATATTAGAATTATAGTCAGTGGCGGAGACATGATTATGGTTCAGTGGAGTCAAAAATATATTGGGCATAGTTCAGTAGGGCCAAATCTCTATATAAGTCTCATTCTCCTATACTGAAAAGCTTTATTCAAAGCTGAAAAGTCTTATTCAAAACCGAAAATTCCACAAATTTTCTTTTTGAGTAGGGTCAATTGAACCCGCTCCTTCCCATATGGATCCGCCTGTGATTATAGTAATATTTCTGAAGATAGAAAGTTGATTAAACGGAAATCTTAGCATCCTCCCAGGAGCTAAAAAGATATAAAAGAAGAGAGGAATCCCCCACGCCACCCCCACACACCAACCGTTACAAAAAAGAGAGGTGTTTTTTTGTAATTAGGGCAAACTTATTTAGACATTTTTAATCGATATATAAGCATTACGTTTTTTTAACTCCACAAACGTTGATTCTGGCTCCCTCTCAAGAACGGGGCATTTGGTAAAAAATTTCGTTTACATTTCTAATGCATGAATGTTATGACAATGCATATGGGTCCCACCTTTTGTCTTGCTGGTTTTGTCCTTTGTGTGTGGCTTTAAAACCACGCATTGGCTCTGTTTCCGCGTTGGCATGTTTTTTATGGCTAAAATTTGGGACTCTTTGGCAGGATTTAAAGATGCATGGAACAATAGTTGCAATTTTGTATCTTTGGTCAGCAATATACTTAAGTTGGGAGTTAAAATGGAAATACAAAAAATATCAAATTTTGCAACATTTGTTGCACTCATTTTGATTGAGGCAAAAATTGGAGCTTTAGGAATGGTGAGTGTAGTAATTATTATCCGGATGCCATGTAAGTTTTGTATAAGCGACGTGTAAATTTGTAACAAGTGCTGCATTTTCTTTAGTTTTTTGTTCAACTAAATACAAAAAATGGTTTGGATTTGGAAATCTAACTGCAAAACTTGAAAATACAAATAATGGATTTGAGCCACATTTTTTTGTAGCGAATGCTGTATACAACATTTGTTGCGTGAAATCATGATGCAACTTTTTTTTTTGCTAACCAAACATCCCCTCAGGAAACAACCATTACCTTTATAAATCGGACGTGTTGTCTTAACTAGATTTTTTGCGTGTGCCTGCACATTCATATGATAGAAGGCCGGTGCACGAAAATAAACAAGTATTGCATTGTCTATGATTTATTTGGTAATTGCTGAAAAGACCACTTACAACCATCCTTCTATTTCATTTTCAAGTTGATATTCTATCCTCGGTAGCAGAAATTAATATGTATATTAATACCGATCTAGAGTTTGTATATTTGCATGTTGAATTATAACGAATAAAATAGAAAAGGATCAACGAAATAAAAATCTTTAAAATACTTGTAGTGTAATGTAAATATGTATTGGAAATTAATTCATTGAAAATACATTTATGTAAAGATTGAATAATAACATGGCATGTTATCTTCGAATAAGATAAATGTGATGTGTATCTCAATTTTTTAAAATTATATCTAGATATAAGGTTATCATGGTGGTTATCTTTGACGAAGGAAATGACAAAGACACCCCCCCCTCCCCCCCCGGCGCCTGCAATATCTATGGAAAAAACGAGCAACTTGTTTATTGCTCTCATGCTTTCTCGCTATAATAGTAGAGATTCATTCTATCATAATGTGCTCCATTAAACTTTGATTGATGAATTTTTTTCCAACTAAAAAACTCTTTAAGATCGTACCAGTTGAATGTTTGAATACAAGTTAAAAGGGGTTGAAATTTGAATTCCAACATGATTAAATGCATGGGTCCGAGATTAACATACGGAGGTGAATCTAATTTTAAAATATAATCATTTTACGATTAGAAGTTGATGGAGGTTTGGATCTCCTTCAGATGTTGTCCTCCGTCGATCTATCGCGAGCGTTGGTAAACGGCTGAGTTTGGTGTTGAGGGTTGCCTCCTTGAGCGTGTGGATCTCAGTGGGCTTGGTTTGAAGCGAAACCGGGCTTTCTGCAAAAGAAGTCCCGGGGTGGTTGTACCACCGTTGACCCTCCGACGATCAAGTTAGTCGAGGAATTTGGGCAGAGTAGCGGCTTATTGGAATAAAATTCTCCTACCTGAGTTGTCTGGGAGAGGATTTTTTTTATAATGGTCGCATGAAGCGAGCTGGCACGAGATCTTCGCCGTCGGTTACGCCCCTGGTATTACGCCTGCGTGAATGACGAGATCCCCCCATTAATGACGAGATATGCTTGTTAATGGGGTGATACGGCGGTGTGGAACGCGGGATCGTGAGGCGGAGGATATCTCGCGTCTGGCGAGATCCGCGGAGCCGTAGCGGAGGCACTTGGGCTCTGCGTTCTTGGTTGCTCGGTAAAATCGGGAAGTCTTAGCTCGGAGGGAGGCTCAAGATGAGCGGGAGGCCGAGAAAGCTCGGTTCTGCGATAGCTCGGGGGCGAGAAGAGAGGGCTGAGGAAGCTCATCGTGTAGGAGGGCTAGGAGGCGAGCCCATGGTTCTATTTGTAAGGGGAGCATAGGAGTGTTCAAGGATCCATCGAAGGTCGAGTCATGCCTCGGGACGATAGCCCGGGGGATCCCTCCAATGTATGATGCTTGCCCTGTTTCCGTGAGCCCCGGGACACGTTATCTGCCACGTGTCATGATCTGGGGAGTTCCCATCTATCAGTATCATCATTAGCCTCCCAGTCTCGTCTCGACCTATTTATGGGTCGAGTCGAGAGTGGTCTGGATCGGTTTCCCGGGCCCAGCCTATTGTTAAGAACTTGTCAGCGCGGATTTCCAGGGCGTCTCGGCGTAGGGCGGTTGCGTCGTTCAAATCTTTGAGCCCGCGTTTCGTATCCCGGGCGCTTGGATCTCTGCGTGTATCTTGGATGACATTAGCGGATCATGGAAAAGGATCGTGCATTTAAAGAGGGGCATCGATTCGCTTGTACGTCTGTTGATGCGCAGGCCACGCGTCTGACGCGGATTGGCGGACGCGACAGGCTGTCGCTGTTGCCTTCGCCCGAAGAGACGTCTCCAATGGTCGTTTAACACGTGGGGCTTCGATGGCTGGCAGACGCGATGCTTTGTTTAGGCAGGAAACGATCTGAGCCGTCGGAAACTTCCCCCAAGTAGTATAAATAGGAGTGAGATCCCCCTAGAGTTCATACTTTCACAGATATTTTCTTTGCTGCGAGAGATTGCTCGGCGCTCCATCCTTTAAATCGGATCCTTTGCGCTCTTTCCTCTAAGAACTCCTTCCTTTGAATCAGGTTAGATGTTTTCTTCTGAGGAGTCTGTTGAAATAGTTAGGGTAGAGTTTAGGGAGTCTTCCACCCCTTCGGCTGCTGATTGACAAGAGGGTCCCCTTGTTGCTTTCTCATCGTCGGGCCCGCCCCGTAGAGTCACGGTCACCCGCGCCGCTAGCCGCCCGGCTGCGACGAGGGTATCTAAGATGCGCATCGGGAACGCCCGTGATGCACCGTCTTTCTTGATGGATCTAGAAGAGCTTGCCGAGATTCGGTCTCGTTTTCATATCCCCTTCAACTATTCGCTCCGTTTGGCAAAGGGGGCGAACGGGCGGACCAGGTGCAGTGGAAAAAGATTGCCATGTATTTGGAGGCGTTCCGTGCGGGAAAGCGTCTGCCCTTTCCAACCGAGCTATGCGGGATACTTCGTTGTTTCCAATTCTCGCCGTGCCAGCCTGCGCCGAACTCATGGAGGATTCTCCTCAGATTTTTGGTCCGGCTGAAGCTTAAGGAGATCCCTTTCAATTTGACCCTTCTTACTTCTTTTCTCTGCTATAAAAATCACCCCGGCACCAGCAAGAACGAGCCGAGCTTGGTGTATTTTTCCTTTAAAAACGCAAGGGTAAGATGGCCGTATCGGGTGTAGTGGTCATTCTTTCTTCCATCTATGACTGGAAGGAGAAGTTTGTATTCGTTGGGCCACCCGAGAGTGAGGACTGGCCTATGCATGTACAGTGGCACCGGGCCGCCTGTCCACGGGCGAAGCAGTCGTCCTCTCCCGAGGTGATGGCGGTGTCCATGTGGGAGTCGATCCAGCGGGCCGACGTCTTGCTTTCCGAGCAGGTCCTTAGCTGGGCTGGGCTCAGCCCTGCGCGATTTGTGGGTAAATTAGGAGATTGGACGACCTGTTTAGACTTGAGTAATTTACTTTTTGCCCTTCTTGCGTCACTAACTTCTCTGTGCTTTCTCCCTTTGCAGGAAACATGGACCGGTCCAAGATTCTAGCTGCCATATCCACCATGGCTCGGAAGAAGGCCGGGGGCGTGGTCTTATCCCGAGCAGGCCCGAGCTCGGCCGTGAAATCGTCCCCACCGGCGAAGTCCCCCGCAGTGCCCCGGGCCCCCGATGAACATCGCGGGGGCAGCCAGAAGCACGCCCCAGACCCGGAACCCCAGGCGAGGGAGGAGGAGGAGGTGACCGAGGTCCTCCTTAAAAGGAAAATGACGGTCTCCCGCACGCCGTCGACTGATATCCCTGAGGGGATTCCAGTGTAGGAGGGGGACGTCTGCTTCGTGGTCCCCTCAGGGCTTTTCGTCGCCGACAGCTTACTCGTGGACATGGAGCAGTCGGCCGGGGGAAAGATTCTACGGGGGACCCTGAAGTCCCAAGTGGCCTCCATCGCTCAGGAGGCTGTTCAGGTCGGTATTCGTTTAATTGTTGTCTTAATTGCCCTTTCTTTGCCAGGACACCTCTAAATCCATCTGTTGCTTTTCTTAGGTCCTCCAACACTGAGCCCTCATCGTCAACATGGAAGACGAGGAGATCGCCCCGGCCATGAGGAAGGTGGGGGAATCGTCTTCGGAGGCGGAGGATCTGCGCCTTCAGCTGCTGCAGGAGAAGGAGAAGACGGCCGCCCTTGAGACCTGGTTGGCCGCCGGGGAGCTCATGCTCTCCAAGAGCCAGGAGTCCTACCGGCTTATGCCACCGAGTTCTGGAAGGCATGTTGGAGAAGCTGGGTAAGCACTACGCCTTAATGAAGAAGGCGAGGGACGCCAGCAAGAGGGAGACCATGGTTGCGCTTGAGGCGGCGAAGATCGCTGAGCTTCGGGCTCGCAAGTTGGTGGATGTATACAAGGCGTCAGACCAGTTCTATACCGACCTCGGCGAAGCCTCCGCTATTGTTTGGCATGCAGCTTGATGTCGTCAAGGAGTTGATGCCGAAGTTTGCCGACGGTAAGCTCCATGCTCGGGTCCTTCTCTCGGTGGAAGCGCCGCAGGCGTCTGGCGCCGGAGGCGGGGCAGCTACGGAAGCAGAAACCCCAATCCCTGAGGTCGGTGCCGAACAAGGCGAGGTCCCGGCGAAGCCTGCTTCCTGAGCTCCTCTTTTTTTTCTTTTAGATCCGAAAATTTTGTAAGCCCTCGGGCAATATTTGTAAGTCCGAGGAGCCCCGAATACCCTGTAAAGGCTTTTTAGAACATAAATAAAACCGAGTTTATCTTCCTTTGTGTGGCAATGTTTTTCTTGTGTGAGTACGTGAGTTTGTCGGTCTCCTTCTCGATGCAAATGTTAGGCCATGGGTCAATGACCGACCTTTTAGATGACGATCGCGCGTCGAGTGTAAGCCAATTAGTGGTCAAGTGTAGGAAGGCCGGTGTCCTCCCACCCCTGAAGTTGAAGTGACGATCGTTCAATTAGGATACATCGGGAGACTCCTCCAAGTAGGAAAGGGTGTGAGCCATTCCTCAGAGTCGGTTCTTAGCGTTAGGTGAACAACAGCTAAGTCAGCACTGGTCGGTGTCAGCGAGTTCTCCCTTGGCGCGGTTCCCAGACCTCCATTTTAAGATGGTAAGAATTCACCACTCGGAGGTTAGCCGAGTAGGGATCTACGCGGTCTCCCCTTGGTGGGGCGCTGATCCTTGGCGTCGGTAGGCAGGAGTGTACCCGCCAAGGGTCGAACGAGCAGGGAAGCTGCTCGGTGGCCTTGTGAGGAGGCCTTCGATCCTTAGCGTAGGTGGGCAGGAAGTGCTCGCTAAGTATTGACCGGGCAGGGAAGCTGCTCGGTGGCCTAGAGAGGAGGGATTCGATCCTTAGCATAGGTGGGCGCAATGTGTCCACTAAGGATTAACCAGGCAGGGAAGCTGCCCAGTGGCCTCATGAGGAAGGCTTCGGTCCTTAGCGTAGGTGGGCATGATGTGCCCGCTAAGGATTGACCGATGAGGGAAGCTGCTCGGTGGCCTCGTGAGGAGGGATTCGATCCTTAGCGTAGGTGGGCACGATGTTCCTGCTAAAGATTGACCGGGCAGGGAATCTGCTCGGTGGCCTCGTGAGGAGGGCTTCGGTCCTTAGCGTAGGTGGGTGTTCATATCATAATTTTGCATTATTATATTCCCCATTCTTATTCATTTTACAAATAAACAGGTGCTTTTGATCCATGTCTGCTACATAGTTGCTGGTTACAGGTTCTCGGAACAAAAACAATGAAATTGATGAAAAAGATGATGCAAAGTGAGACTACGACCGATAAATGGTAGAATCTGGAAGACAATCTGAGAAAGTCCACGACATGTCTGAAATCCATGTCTGATCGTGCCTACATTTTGAGGGACATCGAAGATCAGTGAACAAGTTCACAAAGTACAAAGGCAGTGCAAGGTTCAAGATTTCAACACGAAGCAAACAGTAAAGTCCACGACATTATTCACTGTGGAAATCTGGAAGAAAACTAGAAGACAATCTGAGAAAAAAAGTGAAGAAACAAGGAGCCAAAAGCAACATAAAGAGCCTCTAAAAATTGCAGCTAAAGAAGCCCCTATATGGCTGCGGATTCGCGGTCAAACATGGGTCTTGGCCGTGGATCCGCGGCCATGTGTCGCCCGTGTCGGTGGAAAAATCCTGTGGTTGCTGGCGGTGCGTTGACTAGGTTTCTTAGGGGGTAAAATTGTAATTGCAGATATGACGCGATTGTAACCCTAGGGTTTCTATGTTCTATAAATAGAAACCCTAAAACCTGTTTTAGGTTATGCCTCTTTTTATTTCATCTATTTAGAATTTAATTCCTGTGTAAATGTTTGGAGAGAGCCATCAATAAAGTAAGTAATTTTATTTCATTGCCCTAGTTAATTTTTATTCTTCCTTAGTATAATTTTATTATCTGCCCTAGTTAGATAGTTAGAAATGTTTATCAATTTCCTAATGAGTGAGTAATTGCTCACTTGTTAGGGTTAGGAATAGGGAAGGCTTGAGAGATGAAAATCTCTCACCCCTTTCTTGCCCATCACGTATAATTAATAGGACTCCATGCATACATACACACACCGTTCCCTACGGCACCCTATCCCACGAGGTAGCGGTGATACCGTAGTATAAACGACCGGTTGCGTATGTTTTCCATGGAGGTTAGGGTAATAATTAAGAAAGGAAGGGCAAGAACCTAGAGGAAGAAACATCGTTTCTTCCCGATGGTACTAATCCCATTTATTAATTATTATCATAACACCTAAAAGAGATCTAAATTAGGGCATTGAAAGCGGTGAGGAAATCTTCAATTTCCAAACTTAACCTAAACCTAACCCTAGCAAGATTCTAGTCCTAGTATAAATCAGTTTAGTTTTTAGTGATAATCCATCCACACCGTTTGGAATTAACTCGTTAGACCAAATTAGAAAATACACAACATCCCTGTGGACCGACCCGTACTCACTGGCTAGCTACCAAGTGACACCGTTCTTGATTGCGGTTAACAAAATATTTTTGATTCATCTTTTAAAACCGCACACGCGAAATAGCTCAAAATCAATGGGCATAATGTGCCCACTAAGCATTGACCGGGCAGGGAAGCTGCTTGGTGGCATCCTCAGGAGGCCTTTGATCCTTAGCGTAGGTGGGCACGATGTGCCCGCTAAAGATTGACCGAGCAAGAAAGCTGCTCGGTGGCCTCGTAATAAGGGCTTCAATCATTAGCGTAGGTGGGCAGGATGTTCCCGCTAAAGATTGACCGGGCAGGGAAGCTGCTCGGTGGCCTCGTGATGATGGCTTTGATCCTTAGAGTAGGTGGGCAGGATGTGCCCGCTAAAGATTGACCGGGTAGGAAAGCTGCTCTGTGGCCTCGTGATGAGGGCTTCGATCCTTAGCGCAGGTGGGCAGGATGTGCCCGCTAAGGATTGACCGAGCAGGGAAGCTGATTGACCGAGCAGGGAAGCTGCTCGGTGGCTTCGTGATAAGGGCTTTGATCCTTAGCATAGGTGGGAAGGATGTGCCTGCTAAGGATTGACCGAGCAGGAAAGCTGCTCGGTGGCCTCGTGATGAGGGCTTCGATCCTTAGCATAGGTGGGCAGGATGTGCCCGCTAAGGATTGACCGGGTAGGGAAGCTACTCGGTGGACTTGTGAGGAGAGCTTCGATCCTTAGCGTAGGTGGACAGGATGTGCCCGTTAAGGATTGACCGGGCAGGGAAGATGCTCGGTGGCCTTGTGATGAAGGCTTCGATCCTTAGCGGTGGGCAGGATGTGCCTGCTAAGGATTGACCGGGCAGGGAAGCTGCTCGGTGGCCTCGTGATAAGGGCTTCGATCCTTAGCGTAGGTGGGCAGGATATGCCCGCTAAGGATTAACCGAGCAGGGAAGCTGCTCGGTGGCCTCGTGATGAGGTATTCGATCCTTAACGTAGGTGGGCAGGATGTGCCAGCTAAGGATTGACTGAGCAAGGAAGCTGCTCGGTGGCCTCGTGATGAGGGCTTCGATCCTTAGCGTAGGTGGGAAGGACGTGCCGGCTAAGGATTGACTGAGCAGGGAAGCGGCTCGGCGTCCGCGTGATGAAGGCTTTTTAGACTTCTTCTTGCCTTCACGGGGCGTCGTTCAATCTCCCTTGACTTGTGAAAAATCTGGAAGAGTGACCGTCGCAGACGACACGTGGCAGAAACGCACAGGCGAGAAGCGACGCTCCAAGATCCGCATCATTCCGAATTCCATTGACCGCGTAGGGGCTCATGAGGTACGGCATGTTCTCCACACGGCAGCTTTGCATTGGGAAATTTGAAAATATCCCGTGATTCGCGCTGATGCACGCGTAAATTTCGGCCTTTAGGGATTCTGTTGAGGCTATAAATAGTGAAGGCATGTTGGTTTCTTTCAGCGTTGCATTTATAAAATGGCTGGGCTCATCTATTCTATCGAAGAGATCATCTCCCGCAACGAAGTGTACCTCTATGATCAGGAGTGCACGGAGGAGACGTACCAAACGGTGGTCGAACGCATAGAGGACCACTTCGGCCGCCTACTTCCTCGGCGGTCACCTTTCCTCCAATTGCTCATGTACGCAATTTGGAGGATGTCCCCGGGTTTGTTCAACGCCTTGTCTCCACAGCTGCAGGACGAGGCGCTTGATAAGCTGCACTCGCTCTACGTCGGAGGCCTCATATCGAAGAACAGACACCACCGATCGGCGGCCCTTCTTTTGGAGTGTTTCCAAAAGAGGCAGATTGCAGACTCTTGCTCGGTGGGGGGAGCTCTGGTGCTTCCGTGGCGTCTCGGGTCCATGGGCAACATCAGAGGGAATGGGTTGAAGAGGCTAGGGCTCGGCTGGCGGAGATCTCTTCGGAGTACCATCAGCAGTGCTTTCTCAACCCCCTACCCCCTCGGTTGTAATTTTTGTAAGGTATAGGAGCCCATAATACCTCTTAATGAATAAAATTCTTCTTTTCTGATGTGTTTTGTCTTCTCTTATCCCTTAGCATTTAGCATTTTCTCTCAGAAATGAATCTAGGGATCTCAGAACCGTGAAAGAGAACAAAATTTATGGAAGAAATCTCTTATAACATGGGAGAGTTAATAAAAACTACATTGCTTCGAAAAAAAGAAAATACATTCATTTGTATAGTTTGAGTTTTTCAGTATTGTAGGGCCAAAGAAACTTCCGTCCCCCTGCGTCTTGTAAGCGGTAGGCTCTACCAGGCAATACTTCGGAGACGAGGAAAGGGCTATCCCACTTTGGGGAGAACTTGTGCAGTCTTCCCTGATCTACGAATTCGTTCTGCCTTAAGACCAAATCTCCTGTCTTGAAGGTGTCATGCTTAACACAGGTGTTGTAGTAGCGAGGAGTTTGTTGTTGATAAGCGACGGCTTTGATCTGTGCCCGGTCCCTCTTCTCTAGCAAGATGTCCAAATTAGTCCGGAGCGTCGAGGTGTTTGCTTCGTCATCGAAGTGTTCGACTTTGTAACTGGGCAGTCCGATCTCTGCTGGGACCATTGCCTCGGTACCATAGCAGAGGCTGAAGGGGGTCTCTCCCGTGGGTGTCTTCTTCGAAGTGCATAAGGCCCGTAACACCCGCGGTAGTTCTTTGACCGAGATGCCCTGCCTTGTTTCTAAACAAGTTCGAAGACCTTGTATGACGTCTCGATTAGCACCCTCGGCCTGCCCATTGCATTGAGGATGCGCGAACGCAGCAAACTTCATTAGTATGTGGTATTCGTTGCAGAACCCTTTGACTTTGTCGTTTTTGAAATTCGTCCCATGGTCGGTAACGATGCACCTCGGGACCCCGAATCGGGAGATTACGCTATTCTGCTGGAATTTGATGTTTGTGGTGGCGTCCGGTTTTCTGATGGGAACGACCTCAATCTACTTCGTGAAATAGTCTACCGCGACGAGAATGTATTTATTCCCGCCCGTACCTGTGGGGAGTTGGCCTATTATGTCCACCCCCTATTGGACGAACGGCCAGAGGGAGATGAGGGTCGTTAGCTCGGTAGCCGGAAGACGGGATATGCTACCATGGAGTTGACAGCTTTTGCATCTTCTGATGAGCTTTTGAGCATCTTGGTGAATCGTTGGCCAATAGTACCCTGAGAGCAGCGTCTTTTGTACTAAGGTACGAGCCCCTTGATACGCTCCACCGACCCCTTCGTGTATCTCACACATGACGTAGTCGTCTTCGTGGGGGTTGACGCACCGGAGCAGAGGCTGTGTGTATGACTTCTTGTAAACATTTCCATTGCTCCAGAAGAAATGGCGGGCTTTAGCTCGAAAGCGACGCGCTTCCCCTCGGTCCTCTGGAAGCGTACCCTCCTGCAGGAACTCTACGAGGGGCTTCCTCCAATACCAGCCTTCCTCCTGAGTAGTGTATACTTGAAGCGTTGCCTCTCTGTCTTCCACGCTGGGCCGCAGCAAGACTTCGAAGGGATTCCTCTTATTGTTGGCCGTATAGGAAAAGGCTAGTTTGCTCAGGGCGTCGGCCTGAGTGTTCAGGTGCCGAGGAATCTGCTCCACTTGAAATTCGTCGAAACTTTTTCATAGTCTCTTTACCTCGGCTAAGTACTTCACTATGAGCGGCTTTCGGGCCTCAAAGCGCCCGGTCACTTGGCCAACGACTAGGGCGGAGTCACTGCCAATTAGGTTCGTCTTCAGCCCCACTCTGGAAGCGATTCGTAACTCGGCGAGCAAGGCCTCGTATTCCGCGGTGTTGTTTGATGCTCTGAACCCGAGTTTCAAAGAGTAATCCATTTATGCCTCGTTCGGTCCTCGAATGATAAGGCCGGCACCGCTCCCCTCCTCGGTAGAGGATCCATTGACGTAGAGGACCCAATCGGGGACGGAGTCGGGCACTTCCTCGACCGGGGGTCGGGACCCAGGGACGGGCGCCGATGCTACTTCCTTGTAAGGATAGTACACTCGACAAAGAAATCTTCCAGGACTTGCGCTTTGATGGCTTGCCTGGGGAGGTATTTGATGTCGAACTGGGATAACTCCTACCTCCATTTCTCCAAACGACCAGACGATTCGGGGGAGGCGAGAATAGCCCTTTTGGGCCGCTCGGTGAGGACGAGGATGGTGTGTAACTGGAAGTAGTGCCGTAGCTTCTTTGAGGTGACGATAAGCGCCAAGACAATCTTTTCTATGGCCGGGTACCTCGTTTCTGCGTCTTTAAAGACATGGCTCACGTAGTAGACCGGTTTCTGTACTCCTTCGACTTCTCGGACGAGCATCGAGCCAGCAGCATGATCGGATACCGCAAGGTACAGTAACAACTCGTCTCTTTCGATTGGCCGGGTGAGCAGTGGGGGAGTCGCCAGGTGCACTTTGAATTGCTTGAAAGCATTTTGATGCTCTTCTGACCATTTGAACCTTGGGATCTTTCTCACGGCTTTGAAGAATGGGAGGCACTTTTCTTTGGATCTCGACAAGAAATGACTAAGAGCGGCCACTCTCCCCATGAGTCACATGATCTCCACGTTGCTCTTTGGCGTGGCCATGTTGAGAATGGCGCTGCTCCTCTCCGGATTAGCTTCGATTCCTCGGTGGGTAACCATGAACCCGAGGAATTTACTGCTAGTGACTCTGAACGTGCACTTGGCTAGATTCAGCTTCATTTTGTACTTGCGGAGGATGTCGAATGTCTCGCCAAGATCCTTGGCGTGCTCGTCTGATGAGATTGATTTTCCGAGCATGTCGTCGATGTAAACCTCCATGTTCCTTATAACATTTTGGAAAATTATAAATATTTTTAATTATGGAGATAACGAGTTTACAAAAGTGATATCACATACAAATTTTGGTATCGGAATTATATCCGTAAAAATGTAATTAATTTTGTAAATATGAAGAAAAGATGTGATGTCATAAAAATGATATTATTATTATTTTAAACATGACATAAGATTTTATAATAAGATAATGATATTTAAGTGTTATAATAAGTATTTCATATCTTTTTAAACATGGATTTAGATTTTATTTAAAGGGTTTTAATTAAAGGAAAAATGGTTTTTCCTTGTTTTAATTCTTGGTTTAAAATGAGGGTTGGTTATATGCTTAGTTAGTTAAAACCTCACCCTCAACACACCCTCATCCATGCTCACATCCCTCTACCTCCTTCTTCTCACTTTAACACCTCCTCCTTACACCATGACACCTTCTTCTTTCTCTACACATATCCTCACTCTTTTCTTTTCTTCTAACATTTGAGGCAAAATCTCAACTGAAACCATAGGTTCTTCATGCTTCCCACACTAAATATTTCTAAGTGTTCACTACCACAAACAGAAAAGCAGTGATTTCCTTCATCAAGTTTGTGCACTTCATCAAGCTTAATCCACTGCAAACCATAGATGCTCCCACACACACTTCTTGAGCTGGTGTTCCCTTGTGAATCATCTCCATAGGTATATCTCACATTCCTTTCAACTTTTATTCTGTTCACATATATGTTTTTAGTGTGCATTGTTAGAAAACTAGGATAATTGTGATATTTGTGGTACAATATTTGAATCTGGAGCTACTAGGTAAAACCACTATAAAAACTAACAATACTGTAGTATTATGAGACTACTAGGAGACCACACTTAAAGATCGAGCCCCAAATTCCCATGTTCATCCGGCGACAATCCTCATTTTGCCGGCGCCGCCGGGTCCCCTAGGGATTTTGGTGTTGATTTTTGTTCTGTAGGTGTATTTGTATATTTTATGATCTACTGTATTGGTTGATTTGTCCCAGTACTTATACTGAGAAATCTGGGAGTATTCTAGTAAGGGTTTTGTTAAAGTTTCCGATATTTCGATACGGTTTTTCGTATTTTTGTAGAGTCACTGAATTTTTGACGTTCGTACGTTAACAACAGGGATATCTCGTCGTTTTTGGGGAAAGTAAGCTGTAGTTTCTAACCTACGGTGCTTAGCTCGTTGTTTTGGGTTTTGATATAATATTTACGTCGTTATTATTTAACTACGATTATAGGTACGATCGCGAAGGTTTCCGAGATGGAGTTGACGAACATTGCAATCATGGATTCAACGAGCTCAACAAGTTGGTGAGTAGATTTACATCTACGGGGGAAGTCGGGTGGATAGCGTATAGCACCCCCGCAATCATATAACTAGGATAGTTATGCTATCTAGTTAGTTCTTAGTGTTAATTCAAGTTAATGGTATTAGTATTAAAGTTGCATCAAGTATGTTATTTACGTGCATATAGTTATATTCATGGTTTGGTGGATTTGTACGAGAGATCATGCCGTACTTGAGATAATTTGGATATTGTGATAATGTGGATATTGTACGAGGAATCATACCGTACTTGTGATGATGAGATTAGCACGCCGAATAACGACCAAGTTACTTTTAGACTTGTAGAGTCATGTTTTATTTCGTTTTAGAACATAATACTTGAGTGAGCTATACTCTTTTAAAAAATAACGATTCGTTTCCCTTTTTAATAATAAATGACAAGGATGCGATGCCAATTTCCAAAACGAATATCTATTTTCACCTAAGGCAGCTTCTTTATTTCAAAACCAACGTTTCGTTCCATTTTCAAAGATAATGGTATAGCTCATAGCAAGTAGTTACAATTAATAGTTATGCTTAGATTTACTTTACATGTTCGCTCTATATTTATCGATGTTACACGTTTCCGTGATACGAACACAATGATAGAACACTGCATAATTACCAATGAGTATTATGTTGCACAAGCACATACGCGTATGTTACACTACACCTCATTGGTACTGCCATGTCACTGTAGGATCGTTATACTACGTGATGCGTATGTAGATGTTGATACGAGTATGCTATATACACTTTTAGAACACTTGCACAAATAGTAATGATTGCCATGCTGCACGAGCACAGACGTGTATGCTACACCACACATCATTAGTATTGCCATGACACAGCAGAATTGATACGTTTATTTCCTGCATGTCTATATTTACGTACAGTACCATCATTACCTGCTGAATTATTGTGAACATCAGTAACATGGATATTTGTATTTGATTCTTATAAGTTTTCAGGATGTTTTGTTTTGATGATATATATCAGTGGTATAGGACGCTGTTATATATGTATATATATAATATATCATCAGAAGGATCTATGAGATTATTCTTATTCTTTACTTGTTATCTTTGGATATGATGAATTGATGTCCACCATGAGTCGTTTTTATGTTTTGTTTCACTCTGAACTGAGTGGGGGGGGGGCTATACGGTTACGGATTACTACGTTATCCAGACTGAGTGTGGGGATATACAGTCGAATACATGGTGGACCCGATCGAGACCGAGGGATAGGATAGCCGCATTAGAGGAGGGGAACCTAGCGAGGATACTCGATACCGGAGATAGAGATGAGCACGGCAGATATCCAGGGGATACCGACCGGGGCTAGATTAGGCATGGCGGATATCCAAGGGATACTGACCGGGGCCAGGGATATCGAGTGGCGATCATCTATTGAGATGGTGTCGACGATATCTGCATTTGTGTGTCGGTGATGGACACGAGAGATTTGAGAATTTGCGTGTCGGTGATGGACATGAAGGATTCTGATTTCGGGTGTCGATGCTGGACATCCAGATGTTAATATGCTGCTATCATCGAGGTATACAGTTATGTTATAAGTTATTATAGCCGACCAGGACTGATCCGGGGGACAGTACTTGCATACCTTTTTACGGGTCATTGCATATAAAAAGGAATTCAAAATCGAGCTATAGCCTCATTATTTTGACGTGTCTTGTATGACACTGGGATATTTTAAATTGTAAATCTCTTAACACTCTTCACTAAAACAGCAAGAAGTATATTTTAAATAAGATACCTATTATATTTCATAATCACGTGTGCTTTTATGCCGTTACATATGTATTCCGCGGCTATTTTAAATAAGAGCTTTTACATATATATTTTCGGCTACTTTTGGGCTTATACCTAGATACAGGTCATTTGCATTGATATATTCTATTTTGGGTTCATGTGATGGATAGAGTTACATTTATGATACATATGCATATCATATATTATATTAGTACAGGATATGATAGTACTATACTTATGACCTAGGTATCGTTGTACATTTCGATTTCTACCTTGTGATGTACTTTTATTCGCTGAGTTGGCAACTCACCCCGGCACACCCTTCTTCTCAGTGATTGTTTTGGAAGGTGGGTTACGGTTGTTCGTACCCACACTTGTATATTTATATATTCTTGTATCTAGTAAAACTCCATCGATGTAGAACTGGTATATTGTAGACTTAGAAGCGAGACTTAGAATTGTGTGTTGTGGGCATCGTACTCATTAGAGTCGACCTTTTTATATTGTTGATTTTGTTTCGCTTTTCTTTTCTTCGCGTTTGTGCGTCGTATATTGTTTGCTTGGTTGCTCCGCCGTTTGGGCGTGGAAGCTAGCTCCCGTTGGGATGTTATTTTTATTGTCATGTTGTATCGGGTTTTATTCAAATTTTACAAAGGTGCTGTAGAATTTTAAAACTTCATAGATGCTTTTCAAACATACTTAGTTAGACTTAAATGTTTATTTTAAAAACTGATCCCATCTGATGACTATTTTAAACTTCACCTCCAATATTTTCAAAAAGGGTTTAGATACCGGGTTTCGGCTTACTTGGACCGCGTCAACGTCTTTAGATGTCTTAAGTGCCCGTCACGTGCCACATTCGGGTTGTGACAAAGTTGGTATCAAAGCGTTTGGTTTAACCTTTTTCCTAGTCTTGGTTTGACTATATGGAGTCTAGGCATACACTTTTGTTACCTAGGTTTGACCTTATAGGACTTAGACTTGACTTTGGAGGTTTTATACCCGAACTTTCGTTATATAGGACGACCTTGGTTGATGGAGTAGGTACTAAGTAGAGTGACGTACCGTACATATGTTCCGTGACATATTTACGATATGATACTCCGACTAAGTTACCTTAGGATTTACATCTTGAGATCTTTTCTTCTATTCGTTCAGTTGATCTATCCTCATCGATACATGTTAATTGTTCCAGTCGCCATGACTACGCGAGACGAGAGGGCTGCGATTAGAGACACGGTCAGGGCAGACTTGCATGGGACGAGGACTGACCAGGGTGACATTCCGGTGACATAGGGACACGTTGTTTATCCTTATATGATCATGTTTCTAATGTTGAAGCGAGTTTCTTCGGGATCTACACCAGAGGGTCGGGTCATTGCTGGAGACCAGCCGGACTTTGAGACGTGATGTTTTCGCTCTCCGAAGATCGTGGTGTTGCGTGCTGTTCAGACAGCGATACCAATCATTGCTGAGGTTATCAAGATGTTGCTTCCAGAGTTCATGAAGTTAAAAGTTGCCGATGTTTATAAGTATGGATGGACCAGAGGATTCGTAGTCATTCAGATGTGGGATGACTAGGATATTTAATCCGTTGTAGCGCTCCGATGTGGGATCGGTGAAGTTGATTAGCTTCTTTTGATGAGTCTTGCTCATACCTGATGCATGTCGCTTGAGAGAGATTGTATTGTCCGAAAAATTGGGACGAGTTCGCGAAGGTGAGCATAGCCAGATTCTTCCACAAAGTGTCAGAGATGCCGGATTCATATTTCAAGTTTTGTAAGACTCCGGGCTTGATCATGATGAAGATTTGCAATTCGCATGAGTATCGCGATACGCTCCTTATTTGATCAATATTGGAGAATAATGGAACAGGAGATTGGTGCGAAGCTTCAAAGTGCAGTGGTTTTTCCCCTTCGATATTGGAGATTGATGTATACATAAGCATGTACGACCACACTTTAAGAGGAAAATCTTGAGGAGATTGCAGTTGTTTCGAAATGGAAGTGGATTTAAAAAACGAGTGCTAATTCTGGACAGATTTGATAGATGAGATCGACAGGAGACTTGACGGGTTCATTCTTGGATACTATAAAAAGTAAGATTTGACCCATGATCAGTTTTTTGGTGCGTATGTAGAGGTTAGAGATCACCGTCATCGACATGTTGCATTGCTAAAACTGGACTGCTTGGTAAGGAAGTGTTTTGAGAAGTATCAGCATGAGACTGATTGCGTCGTTGCTCCTCACCGGTCGAGGGTATAAGAGGCCATGGCGTTAGTAATCCGCAGAAAGAACAAGAATTCAGAGACAGAGAACGCTAGACCGTGGCAGAAGGCATATGGTAATACTTGTATGCCAGTTCCGGGTGTGTAGATACCTTTCGACATTTAAGAAGATATACTTCGATGTCATTTATTTTCGATTTGCGTTCTTATGATCCAATTATTTCGTTTTCAACATTGAAAAAAGGACAACTCTACGTCCGTTATTTTGACATATGTATTTTGGCGATTTGAGGGTCACACAAACGTTTTGTGCACACCAGGCGCACTTATTTGAGATTTTCGTGCACGGTGATTGCACTTTGCTTGACGTTTTGTACACACTAGGTGCACTTGTTTGAGATTTTCGTGCACTTTGATTGCACTTTGATTGATATTTTGTGCACACCAGGTGCACTTGTTTGCGATTTCCGTGCGGGGTAACTGCACTTGATTGGAGTGTTGTACACACCAGATGTACTAGAATGATATTTTCGTGCATATCAGTTGCACATGATTAAGAGATTATATATATATATTTATATGTGTGTATATATATATATATATACACTTTAGGTATACTCGATATGATTTTGTGCACACGAGCTGCACGTTTTGATATTTTGTGCACCACGATGCACTTGAGATTTATTTTGTGCATCCCGATACACTTGAGATTTGTTTTGTGCACCCTGATGCATTTGAGATTGATTTTGTACACTTTAGATGCACTTGATATTTGCTCCATGCACAGTTGGTGCAGTAGATATTGTTTCGTGCACACCTATTGCACTTAGCGCTAATCTTGTTTTCATGCACACCCGTGGCATGTGATTTAGATTTTCGTGCAAAACCGTTATGGTTGATTTCATTTTCGGGCACTGTACTTGATATGGTATATTATGGATTTGAATTTATTTTTGCTTGGTCGTATGCTATAGATATTGTACTACGGCTATGGCAACGAGTGTGTACTTGATGTGCACAGCTGATTTAGTATTTGGAATTTTGCATCATAACTGATGTAATTCTCATAGAAATCGCTGGAGTTACAGTTATGTGAGTTTTATTTCTTTTTGAGTTTTCACGCACACTGTTGTGTTATTTTACGTCTTAGCTCATGTGGGATTTCGGAGTTCCATTATATTGAGCGGACTACATGTTTTTTTTAAAATTTTGGACTCCGGCAAATTGTTTTGAATTGAGTTGATTGGATTGAGAAAAATATTTTAAGATGGGGTTTAATTTAAATCCGGGGATCGAATTTCTTTAAGGTGGGAATATTGTAACATTTTGGAAAATTATAAATATTTTTAATTATGGAGATAATGAGTTTACAAAAGTGCTATCACATATAAATTTTGGTATCTGAATTATATCCGTAAAAATGTAATTAATTTTGTAAATATGAAGAAAATGTGTGATGTCAAAAAAATGATATTATTATTATTTTAAACATGACATAAGATTTTATAATAAGATAATGATATTTAAGTGTTATAATAAGTATTTCATATCTTTTTAAACATGGATTTAGATTTTATATAAAGGGTTTTAATTAAAGGAAAAAGGGGTTTTCCTTGTTTTAATTCTTGGTTTAAAATGAGGGTTGGTTATATGTTTAGTTAGTTAAAACCTCATCCTCAACACACCCTCACCCATGCTCACATCCCTCCACCTCCTTCTTCTCACTTTAACACCTCCTCCTTAGACCACGACACCTCCTCCTTTCTCTACACATATCCTCACCCTTTTATTTTTCTTCCAACACTTTAGGCAAAATATCAACTGAAACCATAGGTTCTTCATGCTTCCCACACTAAATATTTTTAAGTGTTCACTACCACAAAGAGAAAAGCCATGATTTCCTTCATCAAGTTTGTGCACTTCATCAAGCTTAATCCACTACAAACCATAAATGCTCCCCCACACACTTCTTGAGCTGGTGTTCCCATGTGAATCATCTCCATATGAATATCTCATATTCCTTTCAACTTTTATTCTGTTCACATATCTGTTTTTAGTGTGCAGTGTTAGAAAACTAGGATAATTGTGATATTTGTGGTACAATGTTAGAATCTGGAGCTACTAGGTAAAACCACTAGAAAAACTAACAAGACTGTAGTAATATGAGACTACTAGGAGACTATACTTAAAACTCGAGCCCCAAATTCTCATGTTCATCCGGCGACAATCCTCATTTTGCCGGCGTCGCCGGGTCCCCTAAGGATTTTGGTGTTGATTTTTGTTCTGTAGGTGTATTTGTATATTTTATGATCTACTGTATTGGTTGATTTGTCCTTGTACTCATACAGAGAAATCTTGGAGTATTCTAGTAAGGGTTTTGTTAAAGTTTCCGATATTTCGATACGGTTTTTCGTATTTCCGTAGCGTCACCGAATTGTTGATGTTCGTACGTTAACAACAGGGATATCTCGTCGTTTTTTGGGGCAAGTAAACTGTAGGTTCTAACCTACGGTGCTTAGCTTGTTGTTTTGGGTTTTGATATGATATTTACGTTGTTATGATTTAACTACGATTATAGGTACGATCGCGAAGGTTTCCGAGACGGAGTTGATGGACATTGCAATCGTCGATTAAGCGAGCTCGACAAGCTGGTGAGTAGATTTACATCTACGGAGGAAGTCGGGTGGAAGGCGTATAGCACCCCCCGCAACCATATAACTAGGATAGTTATGTTATCTAGTTAGTTCTTAGTGTTAATTCAAGTTAATGGTATTAGTGTTAAAGTTGCATCTAGTATGTTATTTATGTGCATATAGTTTTATTCATGGTTTGGTGGATTTGTATGAGGGGTCATGCTGTATTTGAGATAATTTGGATATTGTGATAATGTGGATATTGTACGAGAAATCATACCGTACTTACGATGATGAGATTAGCATGCCGAATAACGGCCAAGTTTCCTTTAGACTCGTAGAGTCATGTTCTATTTCGTTTTAGAACGTAATATTTGAGTGAGCTATACTCTTTTAACAACTAACGATTCGTTTCCCTTTTTAATGATAAATGATAAGGATGCGATGCCAATTTCCAAAACGAATATCTATTTTCACCTAAAGCAGCTTCCTTATTTCAAAACCAACGTTTCGTTCCATTTTCAAAGATAATGGTATAGCTCATAGCAAGTAGTTACAATTAATAGTTACGCTTAGATTTACTTTACATGTTCGCGATATATTTATCGATATTATACGTTTCTGTGATACGAACACAATGATAGAACACTGCATAATTACCAATGAGTATTATGTTGCATAAGCACATACGCGTATGTTGTACTAAACCTCATTGGTACTGCCATGTCACTGTAGAACTGTTATACCGCTGATGCGTATGTAGATGTTGATATGAGTATGTTATATACACTTTTAGAACACTTGCACAAATACTAATGATTGCCATGTTGCACAAGCACAGACACGTATGATACACCACACATCATTAGTATTGCCATGACACAATAGAATTAATACGTTTGTTGCCTGCATGTCTATATTAACATACAGTACCATCATTACCTGCTGAATTATTGTAAACATCAGTAACATGGATATTCGTATTTGATTCTTTTGAGTTTTCATGATGTTTTATTTTGATGATATATATCATTGGTATGGGACATTATTATATATGTATATATATAATATATCATCAGAAGGATCTATGAGATTATTCTTATTCTTTAATTTTTACCTTTGGATATGATGAGTTGATGTCCACCATGAGTCGTTTTTATGTTTTGTTTTACTCCGAACCGAGTGGGGGTCTATACGGTTACGGATTACTATGTTATCCAAACTGAATGGGGGGATATACATTTGGATACATGGTGGACCCGGTCGAGACCGAGGGGCAAGATAGCCGCATTAGTGGCGGAGAGCCTAGCGAGGATACTCTATACCGGAGATAGAGATGAGCATGGCAGATATCCAAGGGATATTGACCGGGGCTAGATTGGGCACGGCATATATCCAGGGGATACTGATCGGGGCCAGGGATATCGTTCGGTGATCATCTGTTGAGATGGTGTCGACGATATCTGCATTTGCATGTCGGTAATGGACACGGGAGATTTGAGGATTTGCGTGTCGGTGATGGACACGAAGGATTCTGATTTCGGATGTCGATACTGGACATCCAAATATTGATATGTTGCTATCATCGAGGTATACAGTTATGTTATAAGTTATTGTAGCCGACCAGGACTGATCCGGGGGACAGTACCTGCATACCTTTTTACGGGTCATTGCATATAAAAAGGAATTCAAAATCGAGCTATAGCCTCATTATTTTGACGTGTCTAGTATGACACTGGGATCTTTTAAATTGTAAAGCTCTAACACTCTTCACTAAAACAGCAAGACGTTTATCTTAAATAAGATACCTATTATATTTCATAATCACGTATGCTTTTATGCCGTTACATATGTATTCCGCGGCTATTTTAAATAAGAGCTTTTACATATATATTTTCGGCTACTTTTGGGCTTATACCTAGATACAGGTCATTTGCATTGATATATTCTATTTTGGGTTCATGTGATGGATAGAGTTACATTTATGATACATATGCATATCATATATTATATTAGTACAGGATATGATAGTACTATACTTATGACCTAGGTATCGTTGTGCATTTCGATTTCTACCTTGTGATGTACTTTTATTCGCTGAGTTGGCAACTTACCCACGTTGTGCGACAGTTTCTTCCAGGTTATCGCTCGGATTATTGGCGGATTGCGGCACACCCTTCTTCTCAGTGATTGCTTTGGAAGGTGGGCTATTGTTGTTCGTACCCATACTTGTATATTTATATATTCTTGTATCTAGTAAAACTCTATCGACGTAGAACTGGTATATTGTGGACTTAGAAGCGAAACTAGAATTGTGTGTTGTGGGCGTCGTACTCATTGGAGTCGACCTTTTTATATTGTTGATTTTGTTTCGCTTTTCTTTTCTTCGCGTTTGTGCGTCGTATATTGTTTGTTTGGTAGCTCCGCCGTTTAGGCATGGAAGCTAGCTCCCGTTGGGATGCTATTTTTATTGTCATGTTGTATCGGGTTTTATTCAAATTTTACAAAGAAGTTGTTGTTGAATTTTAAAATGTCATAGATTATTTTCAAACATACTTAGTTAGACTTAAATGTTTATTTTAAAAACCGATCCCATCTGATGGCTATTTTAAACTTCACCTCTAATATTTTCAAAAAGGGTTTAGATTCCGGGTTTCAGCTTACTTGTACCGCGTTGACGTCTTTAGATATCACATGATTTAAGTGTCGGTCACCTGCCACATTCGGGTCGTGACATTCCCCCCGATCTACGGTTTGAACATTTTGTTAACCAGGCGCTGGTATGTAGCACCGGCGTTTTTGAGGCCGGAAGGCATCACTTTGTAGCAATATACCCCCCGGTCCGTGGTGAACGCGGTTAGTTCTTCATCTGCTGGGTTCATACGGATCTGGTTGTAGCCGGAGAAAGCGTCCATGAAACTGAGCAATTCGTGGTCTGCTGAGCTGTCCACAAGCTGGTCTATCAGAGAGATAGGATAGTTGTCTTTCGGGCGGCTCTTGTTCAAATCTGTGAAGTCGACGCACATGCGCCACTTTCCGCTCGCCTATTTAACCATGACCACATTCGCCAGCCATTCCGAGTCGGACACATTTCAAATGAAGTTGGCTGCAAGCAACCTATTGTCCTCGTCCTCGATCGCCTTTTGTTTGATCGGAGCGAAACTTCGCTTCTTTTGCCTGACGGGTCGGGCCGTCGGGTTGACCCCGAGCTTGTGTCATATTACCTTGGGGTCGATCCCGGGCATGTCAGCAAGCTCCAAGGTGAAAACGTCCGGGTTTCCTCGGAGAAAGTTGATCAAGTCTTGGTGTCGGGCTCTCGTCAAAAGGGATCCGATCTGGACAGTTCATTCATTGTTCACCTCGACGAGGGGGACCTCTATTAGCGCTTCCACCGGGGCCCCTCGGATTTCCTTCTGTTCGTCACGAGTATCCAATGAAAGTCTACCCTAGCACCAGCAAGGGGTCCAAGTGACATCAAGCATGCCAAATTCAAATTTTTATTGGTACTAAATACAAGATCTTTAGCTAGGTGATTAGGGTTTAAAAGTTTGATATCAATAAACTATGAGAAGTGAAAGAGGTTATACCCTTGTAGATCGTGTCCTTCGCTTCTAAAGCTCCGGGTTGAAGTCCACGCGACTCTACTAGGCTCCTCTTCGAGTTGAACGAACCTCCTTCGTGATCTTCCCGCCATAGACGATCAACCTGAAGTTCCTCTAGCTCAAGCTACCTCTATACTAAATTCCTTTAGTGTAAGAAACACACCACACTAAATTGCTAGTTTGGTGAGAGATGGTGAAGTAGGGGATTAGAAAGATCACTAGGATTCTCACAAGTTCAATGATTCACATCACATGTGAGGGTTTGAACTTAGAGGTGAGGTGAGGGAAATTATGAAGAGCAAGAGAGCATGAGCTCTTGGAAATGGCTAAGGCAAAAAATCTCAAGAACAAAGAGCAAGTGTAGAATGAAAAATTAAAATGAATAATCTCTATCCTCACTTATTCAAGCATGGATTAAATAGCAACCATGCTTGAATAGTGAGTCAAGACCAATATTATATCATAAAAACCCATGCCTTAACCATACCCAAAATATCTCCACAATTACACCTCATTTTCCATTTTCTAAAAAATAGAAAATAGATGCCATGCTTCTTAACACACACACACACACACATTAATATATATTAAGAAACATAATTAGTGAGCTAATATTATTAGTCAAGATATAATTATATCATATATAATATATATCATATTATTAAATCAACACTTGATTTAATAATCCAGTTATATCACATATAACCGAATAATATCATTAATCTGAATACCACATTATCAAATCAACACTTGATTCGATAATCCGGTTATATCACATATAACCTGACCGATATCAGATAACTGCCAGATTATAATACGGGATCACATACTCATATTTAATCAGGCCCATGCACATATCAACATATGTGCCTTATTTCGTTTCGCTCGAACAAGGAAACTTCTGTAGGGGAATCTAAAGATTCGTCAATACGCCAGCAGTAGGTGATGATCACATCAATCACCTACAAGCCATCAGCGGTACTAGCTGGACGTAACGGCTACCCGGGTATTGAGCGATATGAAGATCAACAAGCAAGCTCGTCTGTACTCTCCATGAAGCCTATCAGTAACACTACCGTACAGTCCAGTCTCTTCGTCTTATATGTCTCATATCATGTCTAGAGGTGGTAAACGTCAGCCCCCAGTAACGTGATAAGTTATGCCGTTGTCTGGCCTATAACGGTTTGAGAAACTACTAATAACTCTTATCAGTAAATCTCAGCAGCAGCCCTGGCCATGGACTTCTAGTTATAGCCAATAGAGCATAGAGCAACATCAACATTCAATACCGGGAGAGACGAAACCCCTCCTATCGCTCATTGCCCCCATATGACTCGGGACTGTACACAAAATCCACCTATTTTCATGACTCCTTTGAGTCGTGGTAGGGAGGAAATCAAAGCACAGTGGGAGCCACACAAGACTCTATGACGATCTTGGGTCTACAGACTAAGCTGTATCAGTGTCACCAGAGGACTACTATCTAACGATAGATATACTACCACATAGGAGTCCTCGGCGAGTCCTATTCGGTGTACCCATTCTCCAATGAGCACCTGTGTACAATTTTGATGTCACACATCAATGGTTGTGGGATCAACCATCGCCCTCTAAGGGAGAAGAAACGTACACACTAGTCTACACTGGAATATCGATGCCCTGATCTCGATATTCCCACGACTAGGAATCGATTAAAGGATGTACTTGTGGACCACCCTGGCCCCACTAGTATGATCTCATCATAATCCTGGTAGTCAAATACATATCCTAAGGGCTTTATCAACATGTGAGAGAAAGACATTAAAAAATAACAGTCAACATGTTAAGATAAAGAGTAACCAGATAGCATACTATCATGTCGAGCAAGAAAGTCCTCTATATATATGTCCAAGCATCCACTATAATATACATCATATGTACAATAATGGCCTCCAGGGCATACATATTCCTAACAATCTCCTACTTGCACTAAGGCCATGTGTTGTAGTATCTCATACCCAACATCCCAAAAAGTCTCTTAAACTGTATCTGGGGGAGGGCCTTCGTGAGTGGATCCGCTATGTTTTCCTTCGTGTCAACTCTCCTGACCTCGATCTCCCAGCGATCTACTATCTTCCTGATCAGGTAATACCGCCTCAGAATATGTCTGGATCTCTGATGGGACCTGGGTTCCTTGGCCAAAGCCACTGCTCTATTGTTATCACAATACACAGGTATTGGATGCTCAATGGATGGAACCACACCAAGCTCAGCAATGAACTTCTTCATCCAGAAAGCTTCTTTGGCAGCATCGTTGGCAGCGATTTATTCAGCCTCCATCATCGAGACTGCTACGGTGTCTTGCTTGGAACTCTTCCAACACACCGCCCTTCCGTTGAGGGTAAAGACAAAACCCGAGACCGACTTACTGTCGTCCTTATCACTCTGGAAGCTCGAATCGGTAAACGACTCCACTTGGAGTTCACTGTTACCATACACCAAGAACATTTCTTTAGTCCTTCTCAAGTACTTAAGAATGTTCTTCACAGCTGTCCAGTGATTTTCCCTAGGATCTGATTGATACCTGCTCACTACACCTAGTGAGTAATCTACATCTGGTCTGGTACATAACATCGCAAACATGATAGAGCCTACTGCCGAAGCATAGGGTATCCCTTACATGCAAGCCCTCTCCAAATCATTCTTGGGAGACATCTCTTTGGAGAAAGTGGTTCCTGAACAAACGGGTACATTACCTCGCTTGGAATCTTCCATATTAAACCTCTTTAGTATGGTGTCTATGTACCTGAATTTGGACAATCCCAATATCCGTTTAGATCTATCTCTATAGATATTTATCTCCAGAATATAGGAGGCATCACCAAGATCTTTCATGGAGAACTTGAGTGATAAGAAGAGCTTGACCGAGTGTAGCATAGGAACATCATTTCCTATCAAGAGTATGTCATCCACGTACAATACGAGGAAGACCACCTTACTCTCTACATCCTTCTTATATATACAAGAATCATCTATATTTTTGATAAATTCAAACTCTTTGATAGCTTCATCAAAACAGATGTTCCAACTCCGCGACGCCTGCTTTAATCTATAGATGGATTTAAGCAGCTTGCACACCTTTCCGCTGCTCCCACTATCTATGAAGCCCTATGGCTGTGTCATGTACATGCTCTCTTCTAAATCATCATTTAGAAAAGCGGTCTTGACGTCCATCTGCCAGATTTCGTGGTCATGGTATGCAGCAATGGCAAGTAAGATCCTGATGGACTTAAGCATAGTGACAGGAGAAAAGGTTTCATCATAGTCGACGCCAGGTCGTTGACGAAAACCTTTTGCTACAAGTCTAGCTTTGAAAGTCTCAACTTTTCCATCTATACCAATCTTCTTTTTGAAGATCCACTTGCTCCCGATGGGTTTTACCCCTTCAGGAGCAACATCCAAAGTCCATACTTTGTTGGTGTGCATGGATTCCATCTCGGATCGCATAGCATCCAGCCATTGCACAGAGCCCCCACTCATGATGGCCTGCTCGAAACTAGTCGGGTCATCATCTTCCATGATTCAGTCATTTCTCCCACCGTCTATGAGAAAACCGTAGTATCTCTCAGGTGGATGAGGAACCCTACTAGATCTGCGGAGTGGCTGGGGTTCGTTGGGTACTATTGGATTCTCCTGTTCCATCAAATCGTCAGTTGTGGTCTGTGCTGCTGGAACTTCTTCCAGTTCTACCTTATTGCCACTAATTTCTTTCATAAGAAAAACCTTTTCTAAAAAGGTGGCATGTCGAGAAACAAACACCTTTTGTTCCTCGGAGTGGTAGAAGGTATACCCTCGTGAATGTTTAGGATATCCTATAAAGTTGCACAGAACTGACCTTGCCTCGAGCTTTTCCGGATTTTGTGTCTTCACATAGGCTGGACAACCCCATATCTGAATAAAATTAAGATATGGCCTCTTCCCATTCCATATCTCATATGGAGTGGTAGGCACTGATTTGGTCGGAACTCTATTCAATAGATATGCAGCTGTCTCAATCGCATAACCCTAAAAAGAAATATGCAACTCAGCAGTACTCATCATAGAGCGCACCATATCTAATAGGGTGCGATTCCTACGCTCCGATACACCGTTGTGCTGTGCGTATACGGAGGAGTAAGCTGAGAGAGAATCCCATTCACTTTTAGATAATCACGGAATTCCCCGCTCAAGTATTCTCTTCCCCGATCAGATCGTAGGATTTTAATACTTTTTCCCATCTAGTTTTCTACTTCGCACTTATATTTCTTGAATTTCTCAAAAGTTTTAGACCTGTGTTTCAACAAGAACACATGTCCGAACCTTGAGAGATCATCGGTGAATGTAAAAAAGTATGAAAAACCATTCCTAGAATGTGTATACATATGACCAGATACATCACTATGTATCAGTCCTAAGAGTTCAGTAGCTCTTTCTTCGTGTCCAGTAAACGGAGTTTTGGTCATCTTGCCTTTGAGACATGACTGGCAAGTTTCATAAGATGAAAATTTGAACGAATTCAAATATCCATCTTTATGCAACTTAGCCAGTCTTGTTGCATTGATATGACCTAATCTACAGTACCACAAGAAGGTTTCGTTCATTTCTGAACTTTTCCTCTTGTTTGTGTTCTGTACGTTAAGAACTGTACTTTGATTAAGAACGTATATACCGTTACATAACGTACCAGATCCAATCAACACTTGATTCTGAAAAATGTTCATAACATTACCTCTAATGTGAGATTATATCCTTCTTTAGTTAGCAAAGAAATTGATATAATGTTGCACATCATCTTTGGTACGTAGTAACAGTCATTCAGAATCAATGTAATACCAGTTGGTAATACAAGATGATAATCGCCAACTGCCTTGGCTGCAACAATTGCACCATTCCCTACTGTTAGGGATTTGTCACCCTTTCTCAGTTCTCTACCTTTCTTTAGCCCATGTAACAAATTACATACATGAAATTCTGATCCAGTATCCAATACCCAGGACGTAGAACAAACTGAGAAACGGTTCTTGGTAACGAACACACTCGAAGAAGATGCATCAACATGTCGTTTCTTCATACGGGTGGCGTGGGAATCCTGATATTCTCTTATCCCTTGCTCAAACTTATGGAACTCATAAGATGGAGCAGGGCCAATGTTCCCTAGCCCTGTATAAAAGAAGGTTTTTGTCAATACATCCATGTTATTATCTTGATTAAGGCGTAACATTGGTTGCTGCCTGGAGAGAGAGAGAGAAGGAAATGCGTTAGCGTGCGCTCTTTGCAAGATTAAATTGATTATTATCTTATCTAATCATGATAGCTCCCACTGATTTTATCAAATCTTCCTTCAAACCCTAAAAGGTAAGATTAGCCGGGATTAATTACACCCTACAGGTTCGCCAATCATTCGGCCAGGCAGGTATCGGTACTCCGAGGGAGGTTCCCTGTGCTTTCATACGGACCTAATTAAAATAAACCTCATTTTCCCAGAGGCATAACCCCATTGACACCTTTCTAGACACCTACTTGATCGGCTAATTGTAAAGTACAAAATTCTCCCCGGAGTAACTCTTACTCCCAGTGGGTATCGGGATGTAACTATCACATAGAAGGTATGCAATCTCATTGCAAATTTCAACACTTGAAATTCCCGATAATAGTTTTTACCCTGTCACGACCCAAAATGGCACGTGACTGGCACATAAATCATATGAACTTTATAGGACCCCATCTAATTCAAGTAAGCCAAGAAATCCCAGAAATCTAAACCATTTAAGAAAGAAGTGAAGACAACATGTTTTTAAAACAAGTGGTTTTAAATAACATAAACCGAATATGCATTTTAAAATCCCAAGTCTTTTCTGAAAATTTCGGCAGAGTTTCCTTTGTAAATACTGGCCCCAAACAGGGAACAACAAGAATAATATATGCACAATGATATAAAGCATCTCCAAGCGGGAGCTAGCTCTTCGTCAATCGACGGTCACAACCACGCAAGCAATATAATATACAACGCCGAAGGGCGAGAATCAAAACTCAAAGAAAACTCAAAATCATCAAGAAAACCATAATAATACAAGCGCGACTCTATGGTCGAAAGAATAATACACTGGTTTTCTAAGTCTGAATCAATATACAAGTTTGGTTGAGGGACTTACTAGATACAACTGAATGTAAATAAAATACAATGGTGGTCACGATGCAAGTGAACCCACATACCAAAGCAAATCACCCGGAATGGAACAGTGTGCCAGCAAAGCCGCAACGAACCTGTACAGCAAAACCTGCAAGAAACTGTGGCACAACGGTGGTGAGTTGCCAACTCGTGAGTAGAAAACATCACAGAGCAGAAATCGAATAAACAACGACTCCTAGGTCAACTATATCATAAAGGTAATACTATAATATCTAGGGTGACCGGGTCATCATAAGTGCCAACAATGGTAAACAATGCCTAACAGCATGTGGATATCATCCAACCATAAAATCAAGTATGTATGCATGTGAATCCCGTCCACTCGCAACCACTGACAACACAACATCATGCATGTAAATATCATAAAAGCATACGCATGGAAGTATGAGGATATAAATCAACGTGTGTCCCTCGCGATACATCAAAATCATGGCAACTTAGTGTCCAACATCGACACTCGTAACATGATGAAAACCGTGTCCAGCATCGACACGTAAATCCTTATATATCTTGGGCTCCGTCTGCGAGATCGGCCCGCGGGCTCCGGCAGAACGGGTCGGCCCATATCCATCTCTTGACTCCGGTCGGTATCCTCCGGATAACCACCATGTCCAACTAATCACCGGTAGGTACTCGCCACCCTGCTAGGCTCATCGTCTACTCCACGAAAAACATTCTCGCCCCGGGGAACCATACCGGGTCCACCATGAACCCGCAAATGGATCATCCGCTTCCTCGAATCGGGTTTCACATATCACACGTCTCAAAACCGAGAAAACGCATGGTGGACGCACTAAAATATCTTATCAAGGGAAACCGGGTTTTTAAAACAGTACATACTTTCTTTTGAAATAACCACGGTTCCCAAATCCAGATATCTCATGAAAACAACATAACTCAATGCGTATAATCATAAAGCATGATGTATGCGACATATAACAGAAATGTAAGTATATCTGTATATCATGCAACATGGAACAGTAATATGCACATATTGAGGGAAAACCGCTCTTTTAAAATGAATCCAGCTTTAAAATATATCTTGCGATTCCCGAATCTCCAAAATCAAGCCAGAATCATCTATGTATGTGCAAATATGTATGTATGCGAGTATGAGTGTACAATATGTGTGTACGCAAGTATGAGTGTACAATATGTATGTACGCAAATATGAGTGTACAATATGTATGTACGCAAATATGAGTGTACAATATGTATGTACGTAAGTATGTCATGCAAGGAGTCATATCCTGATGCAACGGTCCTGATGTGTAGTGACATGGCAATTATCGATGATGAAGTATGTGAGCCGGCAAGCCGGTATACGTGGAACATACGCATCATCGATAATGGTGCTGGTGTCCTGACAGCATGGGTTTAATACAACAATAAACACATTTAAACATGCAATACGATGCGAATAGCAAGAATATGCGGAAAATGAATAATAAACGCAACAGTGAAGAATCTACATCAATATATATATGTCATACAGTTGTGCCATTTGAAATAACACGAATCGTGGTGTTTAGAAAAATAAGAGCTACGGTGTTTCAAGAAAAGATACGTCTTTTGAAAATATCCGTATAATCTCTTAGCCTGTCTTTAAAATACTCACAATTCATTAGTTTTGAAATAGGTATAACTCGAGTCTTTTCTAACATCAAGTAAACTACAGGACTAAACGAACAGTCTAACCGAAAGAGTAAGGGAAAACCACCTAAGGATGAGTCGATATATATAAATATAACAGTCGGCGATCCCGTCTCAATAGTATTACATACGATACAATATACAATATGACATCCTCAAGTCAAGAGTGCGGATCTATCATCAATATAAAGCTCATATGGTAAATCCATCGTAAGGCATCCCAATCTGGGTACGGGTCAAATATCACCTTCATCTCATTATTTATCTGGTATCTTTATCATCATATCTCATGAACTGGGGTACTGATCTAAGTCTAGTACAACTGATACCATCTGCATATATATGCATGTGAAAACACACGCCTAAAGTCCCGCTAAAATCTTATGTCGTATCTCACAATACGAAACAAAACATATCACCGATCTCATAGCATCATGCCCAAACTCATCGACTCATCTCCAAATACCATATACAATCCTCATCATCCACGTGTAGGTATACGTATATATATACATACTCCCATACCTATTTGTGTGTGTATATATATATATATATATACACATCCCCATATACGCACCAGTAAAACAAAGTAAGCATGTGTGTGCATGTGGGTGTAAACCTTGTTCTAGGGCTCGCGACTAAACTGACTAGCGACACCATTATCCAATGATACTAAAATTATCCATGACTCCCAAAGTCTATCTAGATAATCATAACCTCACAATAACATATAAATATATCCATATAATGTATATACCATACACTATACTACGAACTGCGGGGGTGCTATACGCCATCCACCCGACTTCCCCCGTAGATATAATATACTAACCTTGCTCTCGCATGTCGTTGCCGACGCCGCCACACGCTTGCTTGTCGTCTCGAAGTCCTCGTGGGGTACCTACACATCATAACTTATCGTGCCGTATTAAAACCTAATTCAAAACCAAAACGACACGCTAAAAACCTATAGGTTAGAACCTACGGACTACGCCCTTCAAACCACCGAACAATCCTCGATATCGTCGTACAAACGTCGAGTGATCGAGATAAAACACAAATACTAAAATCAAGATTCCAAAATACAAAAAATATAACCCTAAATCAAAACAGCAACTCATGAATTTAGTCCCAGATTTTACCCTAGGTCAAATTGGCAAATTTTGCATATGTAAAGGGTCTAGTTTACTGGAGATGGAGCCACAGGAGAAGCACGAAGCCATTGCTCAAGCTCTGCCGCAAATTACGACCAGAATTGTTTTATTTGCGGCCTAGATGAGGGTGTAGGGGCTGGGGTCTTAGGGTTAGCTTCCTAGGTACCTGCATACTCCTCTGTGTTTGCTAAATAATTTTTCAGGTCTTCGAGTGTTAGCAGATTTGAAATTCCCTAAAGAATTCCACAAAAATACAAATATCGGGGATTTCTAAGTTCGCTAATAGGTCTTAAGTCTCAGGTTTGGGTCTGAATTCTAGCACTAGGGGAGTTTGTGTGGCTTTTACTAAGCTCAATCACATTTCACAACTCAAGAATTCCTCAAATCCTAACTAGAAATTTCCAAACCTCACTAAACGACACTAAATCGGTTCTAAACAAATATGGATGTAAAAGAAATGGAAAAACTATGCTAATGGTTAAGAGAATACCTCATTTGGCACTCATGAATCCCCTAGAGCATCAAAATGCAAACTTTCTTGGTCCAAAGTGTAGCTTGTGGTTTGTGCACATTTTTAATGAAAGTGAGATGAAGTTTTGAGGTGATTTTCATGGAGTTGTGAGGAGTTGAGGTGGTGGAGGGAAGAGAGCAGCAACCATGGTGGAGGAGGAAGGAAAAGAGATGAAGGAAATGAAGAGGGAAGAGAATGGCTCATAGTCAATTGACCTCCTCACCTTTCTCTCTCATGCTCATGCCTAATATTCTAATCCCTTTTGTTTTGTTCTCTTTTCTTTTCTTTTCTTCTCTCTTCTCACTCAAAAATAAAACCATGTGAGAAATATAAGGAAAAGCCATGATAAAATGTATCATAAGTGTAAAAATGATATGGTGCATGTCATGTGCACAAAACCGGCTTAATGCGCGATTAGCGATATTTAATCGCGATTAGCATTAAAATAGTGTGTAATAAATCACAATTAACTTAAAATTGCTTAATTCATATAAAACGCCCTTTTTTTAGAAATTTCCATAATTTTCAAATTTTCCCCCAATTTATCGGTATTTAATTATACTGCAATATTAAAATATTTATTATATTTATTATTAAATTTTAAAAATTCTCAAAAATAATATTTTATTTTTCTGAAATGTTACAATCTTCCCCCCTTAAAGAATTTCGGTCCCCAAATTTAAATTTAAACCCCTCAAATACGAAACATTTCAGTAAAAAGTCCAAGTCATCGGGGCTCCGAAATCATCAATACATAAGACGCATCATAGCGCAATGCATGCGCATGAACAATGAGCAGATAACTCCAAATCAAAACTCCGTCAAGTATCCCGCAAACATCGGAGTTATGGCGAAGACATCAATGTCAAAGCCCAAAATGAAACCAACATGATGTACATCAAACAATACATGTAAACATCAAAACTATACATGTAAACATCTGAAGGAAATGCATGCCAAAACTTTTTAAATCGCTGTGTGTTGCACGTAACACTGCACAGTGACGGACGTCTATTGTAAGAAAATAACCATATATGTATATATCTTTTGTTTAATATGTACGTCCCGCCGTTTTGAAAACAATTTAGAAGGGTTTCCTTGTTTTAAACGTTTCGTGTCATATAAGACACGTAGGTAAATACTGAGACTATAGCTCCCTATTTGGAAATCCCTTCGATAACTATCAATGCATGCAAAATATATCCAGGTACTGTCCTCTGACTAGTCCTGCTCAGTGCGAAAACAAATAGCAAATATCAGAAAAACGTATCGCTCCATAAGAATTCAATCCCAAAAAGTGCATATGAATGCTACGTGCGTCTGGTACGCACGGAAATCGAAACCTATGAATGTGCTATACATGTGCACATAAATAACATCTAAGTGCATCGGGTGTGCACGAAACATCTGTCAAAGGCAACGGGTGTGCCGGACAGCAATATAAGGTGCATCTAATATGCATGAAGAATCCTTATTTAGTGCATCTGGTGTGCACCAAAATCGCATCTCATAACATGCGCCCAACATGCGCGAAAATCCAAATCAGGTGCATTCATCATGCATGAATAAAATCTAATTCACGTGCATTCAACATGCACGAAATCACAAAATCCAATATCAAGCAACAAACATGCGCAAAATCCAATCCGGTGCACAAGGTGCACAAAACAAATATCGAGTATCACAATCGAAATCGACTGTATACAGCACATTTCAATCCAAATCCAAATCAGGTATACCTTGGTATATAATCTCACAACCATGTGCATCAGCGTGCACAAAAGAAAATCAAATACAAAAGGTGCATGAAAACTATGCCGAAAGCATAAGTCAAATCACATGCATGCCATAGGTATGAACTCAAAAATCAATATCTCGAATGACATCAAATCAAAGTCAGGTGCAACTGTGGTGCACAAAATCTCAATCATGCAAATAAATCGTCCAAAACATCAAAGCAAAGATGGCGGAAATAGTCCCGCTCTAGCACATCCTCTAAGATCTCTGGCCAACTGTCATGGTCACTCGTAACATGTCTCGTCGATGATGCCGGACTCTGTCCTGCTGAGTGTGCACAATATGACCGCTCCTGGGTTCAAGTCTTCTCGTATATTATTCCAGAAAAGATCTGTCGAAATCTCTCCCAAATATCGTTTCTGTCGAACTACCAGGAAGCCATCGTCTTTTAACTAAATCGATTCCTTGTTCCGGAACGGCTGCATACTCATCGCGACTCCTTCTGGAAGGTATATCCATATACAACGCCTCTGTATGCGTATCACATCTCTGATGTCAGCGGAGGGGAACGTCATCTCGTTGAAATCTCGTACGGACCTCTTACTCCACTTTTCTCTAATGTCGACTGGTTCGGACTCGTCTCTTCGTGGCTGCATGGACTGCGCTCCAACAGCTATACTCGTATCTGGAGTCTCCCAAGCAATGTATCCTATCACATGATATCCGAATGATGTCGAACCTTTCGATTGATTCGTCAAAGTTCCATAATCCCCTAAGAGCTCAACATCTTAGGTACAGTTTAATAGTATTCCAGTACATGCCACGGTACCTGTGGACCAACTGTAGAAAGGCAAACCCAAGCCTCACTAATGACACCGCTGAACTGCCGCAAACCCTAAGGTTTCAAAGCATTCTCATGGTCATTATGTTGAGTTAGGGTTTCATTCTTCTAGAGGGTCCATAGCATTACTAGCATTTGTCTCTGAATACATTAAACTTGGAAAATGGGCTTCTGACATTCGATCTTCTCTATCGACTCCCAACGTACCTGTGTGAAGTCATCTCTAGCTGGAATCAATCAGTCTGATGACATCGCATCGGGGTAGGTAACGAATCACATGTTCTAGTCCTCCCCCCATGGGTGACTAGCGATCTTATATCATATCTCTAAGTATAACTCATGCGGCAATAGCTCCAAACCTCCGGGGGCGATATCTCGTCAGTCTCAGCAATATCCGAATCATTCGTCCGCATGCTGAACAGCGCCTCAATAATCAAGAATAATCTGTGCATTGACGGTCATCAAAGATCTGGCTGGCCTCTATCAGTGGCTCAATCCTCTGGTGCTGATCTGCACGTCCGAGTAATCTCGTAAAAACGACCCATCAAATGCTCATGGCGCGAAAACACAATAAAACGACGCCTCTATGCAATCGTATGTCCTTGGAATCACTGTCATGACCCGAAATGGCACGTGACTGGCACTAGAATCATATGAAGTCTATAGGACCCCATCTAATTCAAGTAAGCCAAGAAATCCCAAAAATCTAAACCATTTAAATAAGAAGTGAAGAAAATATGTTTTAAAACAAGGGGGTTTTTAAATAACATAAGCCGAATGTGCATTTTAAAATCTTAAGTATTTTCTGAAAATTTCGGCAGAGTTTCCTTTGTAAATACTGGTCCTAAAAGGGTACAACATGCATAATATGAATAAAGGCATCCCCAAGCGGGAGCTAGCTCTTCGTCAATCGACGGTCACAATCACGCAAGCAATATAATATACAACACCGAAGGGCGATGATCAAAACTCAAAGTCATCAAGAAAACCATAATAATACAAGCACGACTCTACGGTTGAAAGAATAATACACTGGTTTTCTAAGTCTGAAACAATATACAAGTCTGGTTGATGGAATTTTACTAGATACAACTGAAAATAAATGAGTACAATGGTGGTCACGATACAAGTGAACCCACCTACCAAAGCAATCACCCAGAAAGGAAGCAGTGTGCCAGAAACTGCAATGAAACCTATACGACAAAACCTGCAAGAACTGTGGTACAACGGGGGTGAGTTGCCAACTCGTGAGTAGAAAATATCACAGAGCAGAAATCGCATGTATGACTCAATTCTAGGTCAAACGATCAGTAATAATATATATCCTCAATATGATAAAGTCTGAAGCATGATAAGGTGGTAAGGGTAAACATCTATACATAAGTGTAGTACCAAGTGCTCGTGTCAATGCCTCAGGTAGCAACATATCATAAATATGAGGTATGATCAATGTAATCAACATGATCAATGTCAACTATATCATGAAGTCTATAAGTATGTGGATATCATTCAACTATGTAATCAATGTCTGTATGCATGTGGATCTCGTCCACGTGTCAACCAATGACACAAAACATCATGCGTGTAAATATCATAAAGCATATGCATGTAAGTATAAGGATATAAATCAACGTGTGTCCCTCGCGGCACATCAAAATTATGGAATCTGAGTGTCCAGCATCGACACCCGAAAACATCATGAAACCCGTGCCCAGCATCGGCACGTAAATCCTCATATATCGGGCTCCATCAGTCCGGATCGGCCCACGGGCTCCATCAGTCCGGATCGGCCCATATCATCTTTCGACTCCGGTCGGTATCCTTCGGATATCCGCCGAGCCCAAATACTATCACCGGTAGGTAGTGGTCTTTCTGCCAGGCTCATCGCCTACTGCACGACAGATCCGTTCTCTTCCCGGGGTACCATATCGGGTCTACCATGAACCCGTAAACGGATCATCCGTCTCCTCGAATCAGGTTTCACATGTCATACATCTTAAAACTGAGAAAACGCATGGTGCACGCACTGAAATATCATATCAAGAGAAACCGGATTTTGAAAATAATACACGCTTTCTTTTGAAATAGCCACGGTTCTCAAATCCAGAAATATCATGGAAACAACATATCTCAATGCGTATAATCATAAAGTATGATGTATGCGACATATAATAGGAATGTAAGCATATCAGTATATCATGCAACATAAAACAGTAATATGCACATATCGAGGGAAAACCGCTCTTTTAAATTAATCCGGTTTTAAAATATATCATGTGGTTCCCAAATCTCCAAAATCAAGCCAGAATCATCTATGTATGTGCAAATATGTATGTAGGCAAGTATGTGTGTACAATATGTATGTACGCAAGTATGATTGTACAATATGTATGTACGCAAGTATGTCATGCAAGGAGTTATATCCTGATGCAACAGTCTTACTGTGTAGTGACATGGAAATTATCGATGATGAAGTGTATGAGCCGGCAAGCAGGTGTACGTGGAACATACGCATCATCGATAATGGTGCTGGTGTCCTAACAGCATGGGTTTAATATAATAATAAACACATTTAAACATGCAATGCGATGCGAATAGCAAAAATATACAGAAAATGAATAATAAACACAACAGTGAAGAATCTATATCAATATATATATGTCATACAGTTTTGCCATTTGAAATAACACGAATCGTGGTGTTTAGAAAAATAAGGGCTACAGTGTTTTTAAGAAAAGATGCGCCTTTTGAAAATATCCGTAGAATCCCTTGGCCTGTCTTTAAAATACGCACGATTCGTTAGTTTTTAAATAGGTATGACTCGAATCTTGTCTAACATCAATAAGTGAACAACAAGACTAATCGAAAGGAAAGGAAACCACTTAAATCTGAGTCGATATATATAAATATAATAGTCGGTGATCCCTCCTCAATAGTATCACAAACGATACAATATTTAACATGACATTCTCGAGTCAAGAGTGCGGATCTATCATCAATATATAGCTCGTATGTAAATCCGTCGTACGGCATCCCAATCTGGGTATGGGTCAAATATCACATTCATCTCATTATTCATCTGGTCTCCATTATTGTCATATCCTATATTAGGGGTATTGATCTAAGTCCAGTACATACTGATAGCGTGTATACACACACACACACACACACACACACACACACACATGCGTTTATGGAAACACACGCCTAACGGCCCGCTATAATCTCATGCCGTATCTCCTAATATGAACCACATCATATCACCGATCTCATGGCACCATGCCCAATCTCATCGACTCATCTCCAAATACCATATACAATCCTCATCATCCATGTATAAGTATACGTATGTACATATACATCTCCCCATAACCGCATAAGTAAAACAATATAAACATGTGTGTGTGCGCGTGTGGGTGTAAACCTTATTCGAAGGTCCGCGACTAAACTAACTAATGACGCTATCATCCAATTATACTAAAGTTGTCCATGACTCCCTAAATTCTATCTAGATAGTCATAAACTCACAATAAACATATAATTATATATCCATCTAATATATACCATACACTACGCTACGAACTGCGGGGGTGCTATACGCCATCCACCCGACTTCCCCCGTAGATGTGTATCTACTCACCTTGCTTTTCGCTTTCCGTTGCCGACGTCGTCACGTGCTTGCTTGTCATCTCGAAGTTTTCGTGGGGTACCTACACATCATAACGTATCGTGCCGCATTAAAACCCAATCCAAAATCAAAACGACATGCTAAAAGCCTATAGGTTAGAACCTATGGACTACGCTTTCAAAACCACCAAATAACACTCGATTTCGACATACAAACGTCAAGTGATCGAATACCATACAAATTACAAAAATCCAGAATTCAAAATATGCAAAACGAAACCCCGAATCAAAACAGCAACTCTTGAAAATGGTCCCAGATTTTACCCTAGGTCAAACAAGCCAATTTTGCATATGCCAAGGGTCTAGTTTACAGGAGAAAAAGCCACAAAACAAATACGAGTCAATTCCTCACTGCTCTGGCTGCAAATTGCGGCAGAATGAATTAATTTATGGCCTGGGTAGAGGGTTAGGGGCTAGGGTTTCAGTAGGGGGTCCTAGGTTGCCTGCATGTATTACTGTCTTTGCTAAATAATTTTCAGGTCACCCGGGTGTTAGCAGATTTCATTATACACTCACAGAATCCACAATTCTTCCGATATCGGGTTTCTAAATTCGCTAATATGGGTTGTAGTCTCTGGTTTAGGTCTCAAATCAATCACCACAGGAGTTGTATAGCCTCTACTAATCTTAATTTCACCTTTGGGTTCAACTAAAACCCTAATCCTCAACTCAAAGTTTTCAAAGTTCCCAAAACCACACAATATCGGTTCTAATTTAACATGGATGCTAAATGAATGGAAATTCTACACTAATGATGAAATAATTACCTCATTTTGCACTCATGAATCCCCTAGGACACCAAAATCAAGTTTTTCTTGGTCCATAGTGTAGCTTGTGAGCTTGTGCACAAAACTTGTGAAGAGGAGATGGGGTTTAATGGGTTTATTGTGATGGATTGTGAAGAGGTAGAGAGGCGAAGGGAGAGAGGGAAGCAGCAGCAGCAATGAGTGAGGGAGAGAAGAGAAAATGATGAAGAAATGAAATAGGAATGGGAGCTTGGTCCAAGGTTTGACCCCTCACCCTCTCACTCTCTCTCATGCCCATCCCTCCATTCTTTATTCCATTTTCTTTTGTTTTTTTTCCTTTTTATTTTCTCTTCTCAAAAAACCAAAGCCATGAATGAAAAACAAAGAGAAAGCATGTAGGAAAATGTAACACAAGTGTAAAAATGATATGGTGCATGTTTTGCACAAAACAAGCTTAATGCACGATTAGCGATATTTAATCGCGATTAGCACTAAATAGTGTATAATTAATCATAAAAACTTATAATTTTCATAATTCACATAAAACACCCTATTTTTAGTAATTTCCATAATCTTCCAATTTTTTCCCAATTTTATCGGTATTTAATTATACCGCCCTATTAAAATATTCAATATAATATTATTTAATTATAAAAATTCCCAAAAATAATATTTTATTTTTTTGAAATGTTACAATCTTCCCCCCTTAAAGAAATTCGGTCCCCGAATTTAAATTTAAACCCCTCAAATACTAAAACCTTTTAGTAAAAAGTCAAAGTCGTCGGGGCTCCGAAATCATCAATGCATAAAATGCATCATAGCGCAATGCAGGCGTATGAACAATGAGCAGATAACTGCAAATCAAAACTCCGTCAAGTATCTCGCAATCATCGGAGTCATGGTGAAGACACAAATGTAAAATCTAAAACGAAACCAATATGATATACATCAAACCTATACATGTAAACATCTGAAGGAAATGCATGCCAAACCTTTCTTGTTGCTGTGCGATGCGCGTATCGCGGCACAGTGGAGGACGTCTATTGTAAGAAAATAACTATATATATACTTATCCTTTGTTTAATATATACGTCCCTTGGTGCATGCTATTCGCTGATGATATTGTTCTAGTAAATGAGACGAAAGCAGGGGTTAATGCCAAATTGGAATTATGGAGACAAACATTGGAATCTCGGGGATTCAGATTGAGCAGGTCCAAGACAGCATATATGCACTGCAAATTTAGTAGCCAGAGAAATCAAAACCATATTGGTATAACATTGGAAGGACAAGAGATATCACCGAGCGACCAGTTTAGATATCTAGGTTCCATCATCCAAAGGAATGGGGAGATCGATAGTGATGTTAATCAAAGGATCCAAGCTGGTTGGTTGAAATGGAGGAGTGCAACAGGGATTTTGTGTGATCGTAACTTTCCGTTAAAATTGAAAGGGAAGTTTTATCGGAGTGCTATTCAGCCTGCCTTATTATATGGTACAGAATGCTGGGCTCCTAAGAAGCATCATACACAGAAGATGCACGTAGCGGAGATGCGCATGCTTCGTTGGATGTGCGGTAACACTAGAAAAGACAAGGTACGAAATGAGGATATCCGTGCAAAAGTTGGTGTAGCACCCGTGGAGGAGAAGATGCGGGAAAACCGGCTTAGATGGTTTGGTCATGTGCGACGCAGACCTATGGAAGCACCGGTTCGACGAATAGATACTCTCGATATGGGTAATGGCAAAAGGGCAAAAGGGAGACCGAAGAAAACATGGATGGAGGTGATACGAAATGATATGGTTGCCAAAGGACTCAATGAAAGTATATTGTTCGATAGAAGTGAGTGGAGACAGAGGATTCATGTGTTGGACCCGGCGTGATTCTCATGTTGGTTCATGTAGCCTACCCCTTATGCTTGGGATAAAAGGCTCAGTTGTTGTTGTTGTTGTATACGTCCCACCGTTTTTGAAAATAATTTAGAAGGGTTTTCTTATTTTAAACGTTTCGTGTCATATCAGACACGTAGGTAAATAGTGAGACTATAGCTCCCCTTTTTGGAAATCGCTTCGATAACTATCAATGCATGCAAATATACCCAGGTACTGTCCTCTGACTAGTCCTACTCAGTACGAAAACAAATAGCAAATATCATAAAAACGTACTGCTCCATACGAAATCAATCCCAAAATATGCATATGAATGATACGTGCGTCTGGTGCGCATGGAAATCGAAACCCATGAATGCGCCATACATGTGCACAGAAACAACATCTAAGTGCATCGGGTGTGCACGAAACATCTGTCAAAAGGCAACGGGTGTGCCTAACAGCAATATCAGGTGCATCTGATATGCACAAAGAATCTCGATTTAGTGCATCTAGTGTGCACCAAAATCGCATCTCATAACATGCGCCCAACATGCGCGAAAATCAAATCAGGTGCATCTATCATACATGAATAAAATCTAAATCATGTGCATCCAACATGCACGAAATCATGAAATCCAATATCAAGCGCCGAACATGCGCAAAATCCAATCCAAGCGCGTCAGTCCATATAAATGCCCAATGCGGTAAAGCGCACAAAAATATAAATCTGGTAACGCAAATGCTCAAAAACATAAATCGGATGCAACCGAGGTACGGAATGTAAATCTAGTGTAACCAATGCACGAAATACCGATATGGTGAAACCAACGCACAAAATGTAAACCCAATGCAACAAACGCACGAAATATAAATCCGGTGCAACAGATGCACGAAATATAAATCCGGTGCAACAGATGCACAAAATATAATGAAAATCTAGTGCAACAACTGCACGGAATCCAAATCCGGTGCATCTAGTGCACAAAATACCATTACAGTGCATCCTGTGCACAAAATACCAATCCAGCGCATCTAGTGCACAAAATACAAAGCAATAACTCAAATGCGTAAATAGCAATACCGAGTGTACCAAGGTGTAAAAGTAATAAACGTGTGCAACTGCGTGCACAAAACACATATCAATGCATTACAAGCACATATAAGCTATACCGAGTGCAAAAACCAAATCGTGTGCATACCAGGTACACAAAATCAACCCAACTGTATGAAATCCATGAAATCATAAACATGTGCGACCAAGGCACAAAACGATATTAAGTGCAATCACTGTGCACAAATCATAAATCAACACAACGGTGTATAAAGCATATCTCAAGGGTAATAACTATGCACAAAATATAAATACACAGTAGGTGCAACCATGGTGCACGAAAACAAATATCATGAAACTCAGTCATCAAGACTAAATCATGCGAATAGATCGCCCAAAATACCAAAATCCAAGGTGACGGATACGTGATAATCGAATCACCAAATCACAAATCATAAATACCGTCGTCGATATTTCCTCCTTCAAAGTCGAGAAGGTGTCGGTGCATCCAATGCTAGCAGAGCAAGATATCTACTTGCCTCTTGTTCATGGTCTGGCGCCTGGTGCTTTTAGGCTCTTGTCTCTCACTGTGCATTGCTAGATATATAGCTCCTCGGCTCAACGGCCTAATATGGAATGACGACGGAAACAGTCCCGCTCTAGCACATCCTCTAAAGATCTCTGGCCAACTATCTCGTCGATGATGCTGAACTCTGGCCTGCTGGGTGTGCGTAATATGACCGCTCCTGGGTCCAAGTTTTCTCGTATAGAATTCCAGAAAGGTCCTATCGAGATCTCTCTCAAATCTCGTTTCTGCCGAACTGTCCGGAGGTTATCTCCCTTTTCTAATTCTGTTTTCTTGTTCCGGAACGGCTACATTCTCATCGCGACTCCTTCTGGAAGATATATCAATAATCAAGGCCTCTGCATGCGTATCACATCTCTGATGTCGGCGGAGAGGAACGTCATCTCATCAAGATCTCGTACGAACCTCTTACTCCACTTTTCTCTGCTGTCGACTGCTTCGGACTCGTCTCATCGTGGCTACATAGACTGTGCTCCAACGGCTATACTCGTATCTGGAGTCTCCCAAGCAATGCATCCTATCATATGATATCCAAAAGATGTCGAACCATTCGATCGATTCGTCAAAACCTCATAATCCTCCAAGAGCTCAATATCTTGGGTACAGTTTAATAGTATCGAGTACATGCCACAACACCGGTGGAACAGCCATAGAAGGGCAAACCCAAACCTCACTAATGGCACCGCGGAACTGCCGCAAACTCTAAGGTTCAAAGGCTTTCACATGGTCATTATGTTGAGTTAGGGTTTCATTCTTCTAGAGGGTCCATAGAATTGCTTGCATGTCTTTCTGAATACTTTAAACTTGGAAAATGGGTTTCTGACATTCGATCGTCTCTATCGACTCCCAGCATACCTACGTGAAGTCGTCTCTAGCTGGAATCAATCTATCTGATGACCTCAGATAGGGGTAAGCGAACGAACCATATGTTCTAGTCATTCATCCTCGGGTGACTAGCAACCTTCCATCATATCTCTAAGTATATAATCATGCTGCAGTAGCTCCAACATTTGGGGCGATATCTCGTCGTTCGCAACAACAACTGGCTCATTCGTCTGCATGCTAAACAGTGCCTCAATCATCATGAACAAGCGATACATCAATGGTCATCAAAATCTGGCTGGCCTCTATCAGTGGCTCAATCCTCTGGTGCTAATCTGCACGTCCGAGAAATCTCGTAAAAGCGATCCGTCAACGCTCATGGCGCGAAAACACAATAAAACGACGCCTCTATGCAATCGTATGTCCCTGGAATCATGCCCTGGTCTGTCCTCGTCTGTGACGAGCTCATGCTGACCCAACTCTAACCGTAGCTCTCTCTGCCCGTGCAATCGTGGTAGTAAAATCATAACCAAAATCGATAAGGATAGATCATAGGAATGAATATAATACTATGCAAGGAAATGCACATCCTAAGGCTCCTTAAGTGGAGTAGCGTATTGTAAGTATATCGCGGAACAAACACATGGTACGTCACTCTACTGAAGTCACCTACTCTATCAACCAAGGTCAACCTATGCAACGAAAGTTCGGGTCTAATACCCCCTCGACTAAGTCTAAGTTCCGTAAGGTCAAGCCTAAGTTCCGAATATATACAAACGCTCTAGGCTCCGCATAGTCAAACTTAGACTCGAACCAATGTTAACCTAGCGCTCTGATACCAATTTTGTCACGACCCGAAATGGCACGTGACTGGCACTTGAATCATATGAAGTCTATAGGACCTCATCTAATTCAAGTAAGCCAAGAAATCCCAGAAATATAAACCATTTAAAGAAAGAAGTGAAGAAAACATGTTTTAAAACAAGGGGTTTTTTAAATAACATAAGCCGAATGTGCATTTTAAAATCTCAAGTTTTTTCTGAAAATTTCGGCAGAATTTCCTTTGTAAATACTGGTTCCAAAAGGGTACAACATGCATAATATGAATAAAGGCATCCCCAAGCGGGAGCTAGCTGTTCGTCAATCGACGGTCATAATCACGCAAGAAATATAATATACAACGCCGAAGGGCGAGGATCAAAACTCAAAGTCATCAAGAAAACCATAATAATACAAGCGCGACTCCACGGTCGAAAGAATAATACACTGGTTTTCTAAGTCTGAAACAATATACAAGTCCGGTTGATGGAATTTTACTAGATACAACTGAAATAAATGAGTACAATGGTGGTCACGATACAAGTGAACCCACCTACCAAAGCAATCACCCAGAAAGGAAGCAGTGTGCCAGAAACTGCAATGAAACCTGTACGGCAAAACCTGCAAGAACTGTGGCACAACGGGGATGTGTTGCCAACTCGTGAGTAGAAAACATCACAGAGCAGAAATCGCATGTATGACTCAATCCTAGGTCAAACGATCAGTAATAATATATATCATCAATATGATAAAGTTTGAAGCATGATAAGGTGGCAAGGGTAAACATCTATACATAAGTGTAGTACCAAGTGCTCGTGTCAGTGCCTCAGGTAGCAACACATCATAAATATGAGGTATGATTAATGTAATCAACATGAATCAATGTCAACTATATCATGAAGTCTATAAGTATGTGGATATCATTCAACTATGTAATCAATGTCTGTATGCATGTGGATCTCGTCCACGTGTCAACCAATGACACAAAACATCATGCGTGTAAATATCATAAAGCATAGGCATGGAAGTATGAGGATATAAATCAACGTGTGTCCCTCCCGACACATCAAAATCATGGAACCTGAGTGTCCAGCATCGACACTCGAAAATATCATGAAACCCGTGCCAGCATCGGCACGCTCCGTCAGTCCGGATCGACCCACGGGCTCCGTCAGTCCGGATCGGCCCATATCATCTCTCGACTCCGGTCGGTATCCTCCGGATATCCACCGAGCCCAAATACTATCACCGGTAGGTAGTGGTCCCTCTGCCAAGCTCATCGCCTACTGCATGACAAATCCGTTCTCGCCCTGGGGGTACCATAACGGGTCCACCATGAACCCGCAAACGGATCATCCGTCTCTTCGAATCGGGTTTCACATGTCATACGTCTCAGAATCGAGAAAACGAATGGTGGACGCACTGAAATATCATATCAAGAGAAACCGGGTTTTTAAAACAGTACATGCTTTCTTTTGAAATAGCCACGGTTCTCAAATCCAGAAATATCATGGAAACATCATATCTCAATGCGTATAATCATAAAGCATGATGTATGCGACATATAATAGGAATGTAAGCATATCAGTATATCATGCAACATAAAACAGTAATATGCATATATCGAGGGAAAATCGCTCTTTTAAATGAATCCAGTTTAAAAATATATCATGCGGTTCCCAAATCTCCAAAATCAAGCCAGAATCATCTATGTATGTGAAAATATGTATGTAGGCAAGTATGTGTGTATAATATGTATGTACGCAAGTATGATTGTACAATATGTATGTACGCAAGTATGTCATGCAAGGAGTCATATCCTGATGCAATAGTCCTACTGTGTAGTGACATGGCAATTATCGATGATGAAGTGTGTGAGCCGGCAAGCAGGTGTACGTGGAACATACACATCATCGATAATGGTGCTGGTGTCCTGACAGCATGGGTTTAATATAATAATAAACACGTTTAAACATGCAATGCGATGCGAATAGCAAAAATATGCAGAAAATGAATAATAAACACAACAGTGAAGAATCTATATCAATATATATATGTCATACAGTTTTTCCATTTGAAATAACACGAATCGTGGTGTTTAGAAAAATAAGGGCTACAGTGTTTTTAAGAAAAGATGCGCCTTTTTAAAATATCCGTAAAATCATTGGCCTGTCTTTAAAATACTCACGATTCGTTAGTTTTTAAATAGGTATGACTTGAGTCTTGTCTAACATCAATAAGTGAACTATAGGACTAATCAAAAGGTAAGGAAACCACCTAAATCTGAGTCGATATATATAAATATAATAGTCGGTGATCCCGCCTCAGTAGTATCACATACGATACAATATATAACATGATATCCTCTAGTGAAGAGTGCAGATCTATCATCAATATATAGCTCGTACGTAAATCCGTCGTACGGCATCCCAATCTGGGTACGGGTCAAATATCACATTCATCTCATTATTCATCTGGTATCCATTATCGTCATATCCTGTATTAGGGGTACTGATCTAAGTCTAGTACATACTGATATAATATATATATATGTGTGTGTGTGTGTGTGTGTGTGTGTGTATGAAAACACACGCCTAACGGCCCGCTATAATCTCATGCCGTATATCCTAATACGAAAAACATCATATCACCGATCTCATGGCACCATGCCCAATCTCATCGACTCATCTCCAAATACCATGTACAATCCTCATCATCCATGTATAAATATACGTATGTACATATACATCTCCCCATAACCGCACAAGTAAAACAATGTAAACATGTGTGTGTGCGTGTGGGTGTAAACCTTATTCGAAGGTCCGCGACTAAACTAACTAATGATGCTATCATCCAATTACACTAAAGTTATCCATGACTCCCCAAAGTCTATCTAGATAATCATAGCTCACAATAAACATATAATTATATATCCATCTAATATATACCATACACTACGCTACGAACTGCGGGGTGCTATACGCCATCCACCCGACTTCCCCCGTAGATGTGTATCTACTCACCTTGCTTTTCGCTTTCCGTTGCCGTCGCCACGCGCTTGATTGTCGTCTCGAAGTTTTCATGGGGTACCTACACATCATAACGTATCGTGTCACATTAAAATCCAATTCAAAATCAAAACGACACGCTAAAAGCCTATAGGTTAGAACTTATGAACTACGCTTTCAAAGCCACCAAATAACACTTGATTTCGACGTACAAACGTCAAGTGATCGAATACCATACAAATTAAAAAAATCCAGAATTCAAAATACGCAAAACGAAACCCCGAATCAAAACAGCAACTCTTGAAAATGGTCCCAGATTTTACCCTAGGTCAAATCAACCAATTTTGCATATGCCAAGGGTCTAGTTTACTGGAGAAAAAGTCACAGAACAAATATGAGTCAATTCCTCACTGCTCTGGCCGCAAATTGCGGCCAGAATGAATTAATTTATGGCCTGGGTAGAGGGTTAAGGGCTAAGGTTTCAGTGGGGGGTCCTATGTTGCCTGCATGTATCACTGTCTTTGCTAAATAATTTTCAGGTCACCCGGGTGTTAGCAGATTTCATTATACACTCACAGAATCCACAATTCTTACGATATCGGGTTTCTAAATTCGCTTATAGGGGTTCTAGTCTCTGGTTTAGGTCTCCAATCAATCACCACAGAGGTTGTATAGCCTCTACTAACCTTAATTTCACCTTTAGGTTCAACTAAAACCCTAATCCTCAACTCAAAGTTTTCAAAGTTCCCAAAACCACACAATATCGGTTCTAATTTAATATGGATGCTAAAGGAATGGAAATTTTACACTAATGATGAAATAATTACCTCATTTTGCACTCATGAATCCCTTAGGGCACCAAAATCAAATTTTTCTTGGTCCATAGTGTAGCTTGTGAGCTTGTCCACAAAACTCGTGAAGAGGAGATGGGGTTTTAATGGGTTTATTGTGATGGATTTTGAGGAGGTAGAGAGGCGAAGGGAGAGAGGGCAGCAGCAGCAGCAATGAGTGAGGGAGAGGAGAGAAAATGATGAAGAAAAGAAGTAGGAATGGGAGCTTGGTCCAAGGTTTGACCCCTTACCCTCTCACTCTCTCTCATGCCCATCCCTCCATTCTTTATTCCATTTTCTTTTGTTTTCTTTTCCTTTTTCTTTTCTCTTCTCACAAAACCAAAGCCATGAATGAAAAATGAAGAGAAATCATGTAGGAAAATGTAACAAAAGTGTGAAAATGATATGGTGTATGTTTTGCACAAAACAAGCTTAATGTACGATTAGCGATTTTTAATCGCGATTAGCACTAAATAGTATATAATTAATCATAAAACCTTATAATTTTCATAATTCACATAAAACACCCTCTTTTTAGTAATTTCCATAATCTTCCAAATTTTTCCTAATTTTATCGGTATTTAATTATACCGCCCTATTAAAATATTCAATATAATATTATTTAGTTATAAAAATTCATAAAAATAATATTTTATTTTTTTGAAATGTTACAATCACGCCCTGGTCAGTTCTTGTCCGTGACGAGCTCGTGCTGACGCAACTCTAGCCGTAGATCTCTCTGCCCGTGTAATCGTGGCAACAAAACCATAAACCGATATCGATGAGGATAGATCATGAATGAATATAATGTTGTGCAAGAAAATGTACATCTTAAGGCTCCCTAAGCGGAATAGCGTATCGTAAGTATGCCGCGGAACATACACACGGTACGTCACCCTACTGAAGTCACCTACTCCATCAACCAAGGTCAACCTACGCGACGAAAGTTCGGGTATAATACCCCCTCGACTAAGTCTAAGTTCCGTAAAGTCAAGCCTAAGTTCCGAATATATACAAACGTTCTAGGCTCCGAATAGTCAAACTTAGACTCGAACCAAGGTTAACCTAGCGCTCTGATACCAACTTTGTCACGACCTAAAATGGCACGTGACTGGCACTTAAATCATATGAAGTCTATAGGACCCCATCTAATTCAAGTAAGCCAAGAAATCCCAGAAATCTAAACCATTTAAGAAAGAAGTGAACACAACATGTTTTTAAAACAAGTGGTTTTAAATAACATAAGTCGAATATGCATTTTAAAATCCCAAGTCTTTTCTGAAAATTTCGGCAGAGTTTCCTTTGTAAATACTGGCCCTAAACGGGGTACAACAAGAATAATATATGCACAATGATAAAAGGCATCCCCAAGCGGGAGCTAGCTCTTCGTCAATCGACAGTCATAACCATGCAAGTAATATAATATACAACGCCGAAGGGCAAGGATCAAAACTCAAAGGAAACTCAAAATCATAAAGAAAACCATAATAATACAAACGCGACTCTACGGTCAAAAGAATAATACACTGGTTTTCTAAGTCTGAATCAATATACAAGTCTGGTTGATGGAGTTATTAGATATAACTGAATGTAAATAAAATACAATGGTGGTCACAATGCAAGTGAACCTACCTATGAAAGCAAATCACCCGGAATGGAACAGTGTGCCAGCAAAGCCGCAACGAACCTGTACGGCAAAACCTGCAAGAAACTGTTGCACAACGGGGGTGAGTTGCCAACTCGTGAGTAGAAAACATCACAGAGCAGAAATAGAATAAACAACGACGCCTAAGTCAACTATATCATAAAGGTAATACTATGATATCTAGGGTGACCGGGTCATCATAAGTGCCAACAATGGTAAACAATGCCTAACAGCATGTGGATATCATCCAACCATAAAATCAAGTATGTATGCATGTGGATCCCGTCCACGTGTCAACCACTGACACCACAACATTATGCATGTAAATATCATAAAAGCATATGCATGAAAATATGAGAATATAAATCAACGTTTGTCCCTCACGACACATCAAAATCATGGCACCTGAGTGTCCAACATCAACACGTAAATCCTCATATATCTCGGGCTCCGTTTGCAGGATCGGCCCGCGGGCTCCGGCAGAACGGGTCGGCCCATATCCATCTCTCGCTTCCGGTCGGTATCCTCCGGATAACCGCCAGGTCCAAGCAATCACCGGTAGGTAATCGCCACCCTGCTAAGCTCATCGTCTACTCCACGAAAAAAATTCTCACCCCGGGGAACCATACCGGGTCCACCATGAACCCGCAAACGAATCATCCGCCTTCTCGAATCGGGTTTCACATATCACACGTCTCAGAACAGAGAAAACGCATGGTGGACGCACTGAAATATAATATCAAGGGAAACCGGTTTTTAAAATAATACATACTCTCTTTTGAAATAACCATGGTTCCCAAATCCAGAAATTTCATGAAAACAACATAACTTAATGCGTGCGACATATAACGGAAATGTAAGCATATCCGTATATCATGCAACATGGAACATTAATATGCACATATTGAGGGAAAACCGCTCTTTTAAAATGAATCCTGTTTTAAAATATATCTTACGGTTCCCGAATCTCCAAAATCAAGCTAGAATTATCTATGTATGTGCAAATACGTATGTATGCGAGTATGAGTGTACAATATGTGTGCGCAAGTATGAGTGTACAATATGTATGTGCGCAAGTATGAGTGTACAATATGTATGTACGCAAGTATGTCATGCAAGGAGTCATATCCTGATGCAACAGTCCTACTGTGTAGTGACATGGCAATTATCGATGATGAAGTGTGTGAGCCGGCAAGCAGGTGTACGTGGAACATACGCATCATCGATAATGGTGCTGGTGTCCTGACAACGTGGGTTTAATATAACAATAAACACATTTAAACATGCAATACAATGCGAATAGCAAGAATATGCGGAAAATGAATAATAAAAGCAACAGTGAAGAATCTACATCAATATATATATATATATATATATATATATATGTCATATAGTTGTGCCATTTGAAATAACACGAATCGTGGTGTTTAGAAAAATAAGAGCTACGGTGTTTCAAGAAAAGATGTGTCTTTTGAAAATATCCGTATAATCCCTTGGCCTGCTTTTAAAATACTCACGATTCGTTCGTTTTGAAATAGGTATGACTCGAGTCTTGTCTAACATCAAGTAAACTACAGGACCAAACAATCAGTCTAACCGAAAGGGTAAGGGAAAATCACCTAAGGCTGAGTCGATATATATAAATATAACAGTCGGTGATCCCGCCTCAATAGTATCACATACGATACAATATACAATATGACATCCTTGAGTTAAGAGTGTGGATCTATCTTCAATATAAAGCTCGTACGGTAAATCCATCGTACGTCATCCCAATCTGGGTACGGGTCAAATATCACCTTCATCTCATCATTTATCTGGTACCCTTATCATCATATCTCATGAACTGGGGTACTGATCTAAGTCTAGTACAACTAATACCATCTGCATATATATGCGTGTATGAAAACCCACGCCTAAAGTCCCGCTAAAATCTCATGTTGTATCTCACAATACGAAACAAAACATATCACCGATCTCATAGTATCATGCCCAAACTCATCGACCCATCTCCAAATACCATATACAATCCCCATCATCTATGTGTGTGTGTGTGTGTGTATATATATATATATAGTACCATACCTATGTGTGTGTGTGTGTCTATATATATATATACACACACACACACACACACACACACACACATATCCCCATATACGCACCATTAAAACAAAGTAAGCATGTGTGTGTGTATGGGTGTAAATCTTGTTCTAGAGCTCGCAACTAAACTAACTAGCGACACCATCATCCAATGATACTAAAATTATCCATGACTCCCAAAGTCTATCTAGATAATCATAACCTCACAATAACATATAAATATATCCATATAATGTATATATACCATACACTATACTACGAACTGCGGGGGTGCTATACGCCATCCGCCCAACTTCTCCCGTAGATATATTCTACTCACCTTGCTCTCGCTTGTCGTTGCCGACGTCGCCACGCGCTTGCTTGTCGTCTCGAAGTCCTCGTGGGGTACCTACACATCATTGTTAGTTATATGTATGCCCTAGAGGCCATTACTATACATACGATGTATATTGTAGTGGATGCTTGGACATATATATGGAGGACTTTCTTGCTCGACATTATAGTACGCTATCTGGTTGCTCTTTATCTTAACATGTACTCTAATTGTCTCTATGTTACATGTTGATAAAGCCCTTAGGATATGTACTCGACTACTGGGACTATGATGAGATCATACTAGTGGGGTAACGGTAGTCGACGAGTACATCCTATAACTGTTCCTAGTCGAGGGTGTATCGAGACAGGGCATCGATACACCAGAGTAGACTAGCGTATACGCATCTTGACTCATATGATGGGCGATGGACGATCCTATATCCATCGGTACTTGACATCAAGGATGGTGTACGGGTGCTCAGTGGAGACTGGGTACACTGGACGGACTCGCCGAGAACTCCCAGATTGTATTATACCTCACGTTAGATGGCAGTTCTCCGGTGACACTGGTACAGAGTAGTCTGTTGACCCGAGATCGTCATAGAGTCTTGTGTGATTCCCACTGTGCTTTGATTTCCATCATACTACGTCCAAGAGGGCGTGCAAAAAGGTGGCTTTTGGGTACAGTCTCGAATCACATGGAGGCAATGAGCGATAGGAGGGGATTCGTCTCTCCCGGTATAGGGAGTTGATGTTGCGCTGTATTCGATTGGCTATAACCGGAAATCCCTGGCCAGGGTTGCTGAGATTTACTGGTAAGTGTTATCAGTAGTTTCTCGAACTGTTATAGACCTCATATCGACACGACTTATCAAGCTACTGGGGTCTGGCATTTACCACCCCTAGGCGAGATATGCGACATATCAGACGACGAGACCGGACTGTACGGGAGTGTTACTGATTGGATTCACAGGAGAAAGTACAGGCTTGCTTGTTGACCTTCTGATCGCTCAATACCCGGGTGGCCGTTACGTTTAGCAGACCGCTTGCGGCTTATGGGTGTTTGATATGATCATCACCTACTGCCGGTGTATTGACGAGTCTTTAGAGCCCTACAGAGGGGTTTCCTGGCTCAAGCGAAACGGAGTAGGAGCACATATATGATATGTGCGGGACCGAGATTGATACGATATGAGATACCAAATTCTATTCTCGCGATTCATGACATTGATCGGTTTTATGCGATATAACCGAGTTATCGGATCAAGTGTTGAGTAGATAAATTGTTACACATGATATTAGTCGGTTATAGCCGGGTTATTAAATCAAGAGTTGATTTAATAATTTAATGTATAATTATATATTTGATATATTACATTATATTAACTAGTATTAGCTCACTTAAGATTTATTTTCTCACTTAATTGTGCATAAGTGTATATGTGATATATATTTGTGTACATATGATTGTGTCATGCTTGATGATACATCAAAGATGGGTGTATGAGACTTATACCAAGATTAGGGTAAAGATTAGGGTTTTGTTTATATCTTAAGAATAACAAAAGAGAAAGACTTTGTCAAAGTTCTCAAGCTTTCATGAAGCTTGTGGAAACATTGACAAAGTCAACTCTTTTGTCATTCTTAAGGATATTTAGTTAACCCAACCCTTAACCGTATACCTTGGTCAATTCTCTACATGAGTTAAGCATGATAGCTTAACTCACCCATGGTTACATTATTGAGGATATAATTCATATGATGATATTTATTCTTTCTTCTTCTTCTTCATCAAGCACCTTGAAAAAGCTTTCAAGCTCTAATGGTGCTATGAGAAAAAATGTGAGAAAATCAATTCTAAAGTGAGCCCACCTCCTACTTCTTCATTCTCTACCACTTGACATGTAGTAGAGTGTGTTCTCTTCACAAAGTTCATAACCTAGTGAAGGAATAGCTTGAGTTAGTGTCTCCCCGACGTAGATCATCTTCGGCCTCGAAGTCATCGAAGCAAGCTCGTTCGTTCTTCTTGTGGAGCTTCTCTAGAGTCCGGAGTTCACGATCGCAGCGAAGGGGACATCTACGCGGAGCTATTGAAGTGAAGGACTGGATCTAGAAAGCTTGTAATCCCTCTCACTTAGTGTTAAAGTGTTTAACATGTTAGTTTTCGCCTAAACTCTAGTTTAAAGATCCGGCTTTGGGTTGTTCGGCACGGCTAAATTTTTAATAGGGCATGGTTGATGCCTCGCAGAACCTTGTGAGCGTGCCTAGCAACCGTACAGTGGTATCAAAGCCAAGCTAGAGCTTTAGGCGAAATCTAGATGAAGTTTAAAGTCCGATCGAACTCCGACACACCCGAGTATACCCCTCTCTCGTTATTTTTCAAAAATGTGTTTTTTATGAATTAAAAATGCTCAGAAAATTAAGCAGAAAAAACTAAGAATTACTGTGAAGTACGGACCTGTAATGCTTTCAAATGACCGCGGAACCGCAGCCAAACCAAGGGTTCCGCGGCGGTCCCGCGGCCAAAATTGTGAATTAGTCCCTGGAACTTCATATATTTATTCTTAGGTCCTTTCTTGTCATTTTTTTCTGGGAATTTTTTAATTACACTCAAGTGTTGAGTTTTCTAGGGTTGTATTAGAGACTCGTTGATTCGATCGGATAATTTAACTTTGTTTAGTTTGTCCGGATAATTTTTAGAAACTGTTAAAAAGTTCGAACGGATATCAATAACTCACTTTTTCCCCTGTCGGAAAATTTTTCAAAAGTTGGATTTTTTCTCGAGTTTAGGAACGTTCTAAGTCGTGCAAGTAACGCGGTGGACCCTCTAGAAGACAACAAACCTTAACTCGATTATGTGACCGTCTTGAACTGCCTCTAAACCTTAGGGTTTGGGGAAGTACGGCGTGCCACATGTGAGGCGTTGGCTTGACCCTTCTACGGCTGGACCATTGGTACTGTGGCATGTGATGGATGTTTTTAAACCAATTTCATGTGTTGAGATATATTGGGGAAATCTTGGGTGTTTGATTATTCGATCGGAAAGTTTAACATTGTCTATTTATTTGGAATGTGATACAATATTTGGAATCCACAAGTAGTTATTATATAACTAATTTGAATGTTATAAACATAGCAGTTTAGTCTCAGATGATCGGTTGCCACGGAATTTTGATGTGATCAAAAGTCCGTCGCAATCACGTAGCGTACGCGGATACTTGCCGGGTAAACTTAACAGACGGCCACGCCCCATAGCCCTGACCAAGTGACTGTAGGAGAACCCCGTCGCCAAAAGCATCCGTTCGGGTGCTCGCGGCAGCGGTGTTCCGCCTTAGTGCACTTCGTCGATGGCATCCGGGTGTGCGGCCGTTTACTAAAGTTTGCGACGAGCATTCGATCAGGATGTCGGGAATCTTGTTGAATTGCCCGACTTGATATTGAAAAGAGTTTTCGATAATGAGACTAAAATGCGGGGTTTATAATTGTTAGGCATGCGATGTCTAAGGAATTCATTTGGTTAGGCATGCGATGTCTAAGAAGGTTGCGGATTCCAACTGTTATAGTTTTACACTTTCTTTTCTGTGACCGTAAGCGTAGGATGTGGTGTATCGCCGGCTTCGTTGCTATACATCAACGACAATCGGGATACGCATACTTGCTTACGTTGATGATATGAGATATTATGTGTTGCTGTGATTTGTTATATTGGATCGTCGCGTTTTGAATAGCCGGGGGTTTTATGTGAGATGAGAGTTTTTTCTTTTTCATTCATGTAAAATTCATTTGTATGTAATATTCTTTTATTGGGGCACTTCCGGGCTGAGGATGATGCCACCGTTGTATATTATTTACTTTTCCGCATTAGGTAGACCCAAGGCGGGGAGCTCAAGTAACCGGGTTCTGGGGTCCAGTGGGAGACCATCTCGAGGAGTCGAGACCGGGTCTCCTAACCCTAGAATTGGCAGTGTTGCTTGCTGCTCTCGTAGGGGTCTAGGGATGTGGGTTTGGCTATTCATCGCGACCGTGGAATCTGTGTTTTATACTGGCTCGTATTGAAAACATGGACATCCTAGTATATCCAATATTTCATATATGTTCTTCTGCTGCAATGTTCTGTGATGAGATCATATTACTGCCTGAGACGAATGTTTATATTATATATATGAGATATATATTATATATTGTTGATTTCGTTTCAAATGTGATGCTTGTGAAGCATAATTAAAAATGGGACTTCATTAATGAGATTAATGAAATAAAAGAAACCTAAAGATGTTGTAGAAACTTGTTTAAAAACTGGTAGCTCTAGTTCTTGTTTTGCATAGCGGTGTTCCTTGTAGAACATCCAGCACCTTATTCGATAAGGAAAGAGCCGAGATCCATTCACCGGGAGTGACCTCTTTAGCGAAACTAGCAGATGCTACAAACTCGGTTTGTCTTTTGATTGCTTCTATAGTTCTTTCTTTGCATAGTGATATTTGTGAAATATCCTGCACCTTATTCGATGAGGAAAGGGCCGACGATCCCTTCACCGGGAGTGACCCCTTTAGAAAAACTAGAAAAGCCTAAAAAACACTCCATTTAAAATCACTCGATTCTACAACGATATCAAGTTCATTACGCAAAGGGTTTTCTTAAAAATCTGTCGTAGCCCTCCGTCATTTCAGATAAGTCCTACTTAGTATTCGTGCTACGTTTGTTGAGCTCCGTCAAGGCGTAGTGTGCGGTAGCTGACTAGTATTTATCTTCTTATGCATATGATGCAGATTGGATTAGGGTAGTCGTGCGGCCTTGTTGACCTCCGTCAAGGGTCGTGCGGGTGGGTTTAATTCAATCAGAAAATGACGGGTTGAACTTGACTAGTAGCCTATGGTTTGTTAACCTCCGTCAAGGTCATAGGATGCTAGGGGTAAAATATTATTGGGAATTTCAAGTGTTGAAATTTGCAATGAGATTGCATACCTTCTATGAGATAGTTGGATCCCGATACCCGCTGCGAGTAAGAGTTACTCCTGCGAGAGTTTTACACATTACAATTAGCCGATCAAGTAGGTGTCTAGAAAGGTGTTAACGGGGTTACGCCTATGGGAAAACGAGGTTTACTTTAATTAGGTCCGTGCGAAAGCACGGGGAACCTCCCTCAAAGTACCGACAGTGGCCTGGCTGAAGATTGGCGAACTTGTAGCGTGTAATTAATCCCGGCTAGTCTTTCCTTTTAGGGTTTGAAGGAAGATTTGATTAAAACAGTGGGAGATATCCTGATTAGATATATTAGATAACCAATCTAATCTTGCAAGAGCATACGCTGAGTGTTTTCTTCTCTCTCTCCAGGTAGCGACCATATCACGCCTTAATCAAGATAATAATACGGATGTATTGACCGAACCCGCTTGTTATACTGAGCTGGGGAATGTTGGTCCCGCTCCAACTTATAATTGTTATAAGACAGAGCAGGAAATTGGGGAATACCAGATTTTCCGTGCCGCCCAAACGAAGAAAGTGCATGTTGATGCATCATCTTCGGGTGTGTTCATTACAGAGAATTGTTTCTCAGTATCCTTTACGTCCTGGGTATGTGATACCGGATCTGGATCCCGCATATGTAATCTGTTACATGGGCTACAGATAGGTAGAGAACTGAGAACGGGTGATAAGTTTCATGAGATAGAAACGGTGCAAGTGTTGCAGCCAAGTCTATTGGTCACTATCACCCTGTATTACCAGAATACATTGATTCTGAACAAATGTTATTAGATACCGAACCTGATATACAATATCATATCAGTCTCTTTATTAGTAAAGAAATGATATAATTTTGTATTGTTGGATAATGTTTTGAACATTTCCTATATCAAGAGTTGATCGGTTCAGGCACGTTATCTAAAAGCATTGACGTTCTAAATCAAACTACAGTTCTTAGTATACAGAACACACACGAGAGGAAGAGTTCAGAAATGAACGAATCCTTCTTGAGGCATTGTAGACTAGGTCATATCAATGCAACCCGACTAGCTAAGTTACATTTAGATGCATATTTAAATCTGTTTGAATTTACATCTTGTGAAACTTGCCGGTCATGTCACAAAGATAAGATGATCATAGCTCAGTTTATTGGAAACAGAGAAAGAGTTAGTGAACTCTTGGGATTGATACATGTTGATGTATGAAAGTCTCCCGTCTACACATGCCAAGACCGGTTCTTTGTACTTCATTACATTCTCTGATTATATCTCAGGATTCAGACATATGTTCCTGTTAAAACACAAGTCTGAACCTTTTGAGATATTCACAGAATGTAAGTTAGAAGTAGAGAACCAAAATACGGGTAAAAGTATTATGTCCTTTGATGTGATCAAGGAGGAGAATACTTGAGCACGGAATTCCTGGACTATTCTAAAGGAGAATGGGATCTCTCTCAGCATTACTCCTCCGTATACACCACAGCACGTCGGTGTATCGGGGCGGAGCAATAGCACCCTATGTGATATGGTGTGCTCTATGATGAGTACTACTGAGTTTCCTATTTCCTTTTGGGTGTTATGCGCTTGAGAAGCTGCATACCTATTGAATAGGGTTCAAATCAAATCAGTTGCCTACCACTTCATATGTGATATGGAAAGGGAAGAGCCCATATCTTAAGTTTGTTAAGATTTGGGGTTGTCCGGACTATGTCTAAAAGCAAAATCCGGACAAGCTCGAGGCAAGGTCTGTTATGTAGAGCTGGAAAGGTTCCAGCTATACAAACTGCAGCTGATGTTTTAGTAGAACCAAAGGATTCAATAGTTTCCAACGAACCTCGGCCTCTCCGCCGATCTAGTAGGGTTCCTCACCCACCTGAGAGATACTTCGGTTTCTCTTTGACAGTGGGAGCGAGGATTGCATCATGAGATGATGACCCAACTGGTTTCGAGCAAGCTATCAGGAGTGGGACTCTGTAAGAATGGCTGGATGCTTATCGATCTGAGATGAAATCCTTATACACCAACAAAGTATGGACTTTGGTTGCTTTATCTGAAGGGTTAAATCCCCATCAGGAGCAAGTATATCTTTAAAAGATTACTTGGTGTATATAGAAAAGTTGAGACTTTCAAAGCTATGCTTAAGTCCATCCAGATCCTACTTGCCACGGCTACATACCATGACTACGATATCTGGCGGTTGAGTGTCATGACTGCTTTTCTAAATAATGTTTTAGAAAAGAGCGTTTATAAGTACACAGCCAGAGGACTTCATAGACAGTGGGAGCAGCGGAAACGTGTGCAAGATGTTTTATGTGATAAAACAGGCATCGCGGAGTTGGAACATCTGTTTTGATGTGGTAGTCAAAGAGTTTGACTTCATCAAAATGGTAGATGAACCTTGTATATACAAAAAGGTAGTAGGGAGTATGGTGGTGATCCTCGTAGAGTACGTGGATGACATACTCTTGATAGGGAAGGCGTTTCCTATGCTACGCTCGGTCAATCTCCACTTATCATAAGGATTCTCCATATAGGATCATAGTGATACCTCCTGAATCCTGGGTTTGGATCTATGAGATAGATCTAATTGGATGTTAGGATACTCATTAGTTGTAGTGAGATGGTATCAATCGATCCTGGGGAGAATCACTGGAAAGGTTCCAGGGTGATAAGGACGACTGAATGTCAGTCGCAAGCATTGTCTTTACCCTCAGTGGAGGGGCGGTATGTTGGAAGAGTTCCAAGCTAGATACCATGACTTACTAGAAGATTAAAGGCAAGATACGTCATTACCAAGGATGCTACCAAAGAGGCAGTCTGGATTTATAAGTTCATGAGATGAACTTCGTTCCTACCATTGTGTGACAATGGAGTTGTGGCTTTAGCTAAGGAACTACCGTCCCATCAGAAATCCAGATATAATTCTTAGGCAGTATCATCTGATCATGGAGATGGTTGATCTCCAGGGAGATCGAGGTTAGGAGAGTAGACACAGAGGACAACAGCGCGGATCCACTCACGAAGGCCTTTTTCCCAGTAGAGACTTTTATGGGATGGTTGAGTATGAGATACTTCAACCGCAGCTAATTGTTGGGTATGTGATACCACAACAGATGGCCCTAGTGCAAGTGGGAGATTGTTAGTTATATGTATGCCCTAGAGGCCATTAATATACATACGATGTATATTGTAGTGGATGCTTGGACATATATATGGAGGACTTTCTTGCTCGACATGATAGTACGCTATCTGGTTGCTCTTTATCTTAACATGTACTCTAATTGTATCTATGTTACATGTTGATAAAGCCCTTAGGATATGTACTCGACTACTGGGACTATGATGAGATCATACTAGTGGGGCCACGGTAGTCGACGAGTACATCCTATAACTGTTCCTAGTCGAGGGTGTATCGAGACAGGGCATCGATACACCAGAGTAGACTAGCGTATACGCATCTTGACCCATATGATGAGCGATGGATGATCCCATATCCATCGGTGTTTGACATCAAGGATGGTGTACGGGTGCTCAGTGGAGACTGGGTACACTGGACGGACTCGCCGAGAACTCCCAGATGGTATTATACCTCACGTCAGATAGCAGTTCTCCGGTGACACTGGTACAGAGTAGTCTGTTGACCCGAGATCGTCATAGATTCTTGTGTGATTCCCATTGTGCTTTGATTTCCATCATACCACTTCCAAGAGGGCGTGCAAAAAGGTAGATTTTGGGTACAGTCTCGAATCACATGGAGGCAATGAGCGATAGGAGGGGATTCGTCTCTCCCGGTATAGGGAGTTGATGTTGCGCTGTGTTCGATTGGCTATAACCGGAAATCCCTGGCCAGGATTACTGAGATTTACTGGTAAGTGTTATCAGCGGTTTCTCGTACTGTTATAGACCTTATATCGACACGACTTATCAAGCTACTGGGTCTGACGTTTACCTCCCCTAGGCGAGATATGTGACATATCAGACGATGAGACCGGATTGTATGGGAGTGTTACTGATTGGATTTACAGGAGAAAGTATAGGCTTGCTTGTTGATCTTCTGATCGCTCAATACCCGGGTGGCCGTTACGTTTAGCAGACCGCTTGCGGCTTGTGGGTATTTGATATGATCATCATCTACTGCCGGCGTATTGACGAGTCTTTAGAGTCCTACACAGGGGTTTCCTGGCTCAAGCGAAACGGAGTAGGAGGACATATATGATATGTGCGGGACCGAGATTGATACGATATGAGATGCCGTATTCTATTCTCGCGATTCGTGACATTGATCGGTTTTATGCGATATAACCGAGTTATCGGATCAAGTGTTGATTCGATAAGTTGTTACACATGATAATAGTCGGTTATAGCCGGGTTATTAAATCAAGAGTTGATTTAATAATTTAATGTATAATTATATATTTGATATATTACATTATATTAACTAGTATTAGCTCACTTATGATTTATTTTCTCACTTAATTGTGCATAAGTGTATATGTGATGTATATTTGTGTACATATGATTGTGTCATGCTTGATGATACATCAAAGATGGGTGTATGAGACTTATACCAAGATTAGGGTAAAGATTAGGGTTTTGTTTATATCTTAGAACAAAAGAGAAAGACTTTGTCAAAGTTCTCAAGCTTTCATGAAGCTTGTGGAAATATTGACAAAGTCAACTCTTTTGTCATTCTTAAGGATATTTAGTTAACCCAACCTTTAACCATATACCTTGGTCAATTCTCTACTTGAGTTAAATATGATAGCTTAACTCACCCATGGTTACATTATTGAGGATATAATTCATATGATGATATTTATTCTTTCTTCTTCTTCTTCATCAAGCTCCTTGAAAAAGATTTCAAGCTCTAATGGTGCTATGAGGAAAAATGTGAGAAAATCAATTCTAAAGTGAGCCCACCTCCTACTTCTTCATCCTCTACCACTTGCCATGTAGTAGAGTGTGTTCTCTTCACAAAGTTCATGACCTAGTTAAGGAATAGCTTGAGTTAGTGTCTCCCCGACGTAGATCATCTTCGACCTCGAAGTCATCGAAGCAAGCACGCTCGTTCTTCTTATGGAGCTTCTCTAAAGTCCGGAGTTCACGATCGCAGCGAAGGGGACATCTACACGAAGCTATTGAAGTGAAGGACCGGATCTACAAAGGTTGTAATCCCTCTCACTTAGTGTTAAAATGTTTAACAAGTTAGTTTTCGCCTAAACTCTAGTTTAAAGATCCGGCTTTGGGTTGTTCGGCACGGCTAAATTATTAATCGGGCATGGTTGATGCCTCGTAGAACCTTGTGAGCGTGCCTAGCAACTCTACAATCATAACGTATCGTGCCTCATTAAAACCCAATTCAAAACCAAAACGACACGCTAAAAGCCTATAGGTTAGAACCTACGGAATACGCCCTTCAAACCACCAAACAATCCTCAATATTGTCGTACAAACGTCAAGTGATCGAGGTAAAAAATAAATACTAAAATCCAGAATCCAAAATACGAAAAATATAACCCCAAATCAAAACAGCAACTCATGAATTTAGTCCCAGATTTTACCCTAGGTCAAATTGGCAAATTTTGCATATGTAAAGGGTCTAGTTTACTGGAGATGGAGCCACAGGAGAAGCACGAAGCCCATTGCTCAAGCTCTGGCCGCAAATTGCGACCAGAAGGGTTTTATTTGCGGCCCAGATGAGGGTGTAGAGGCTGGGGTCTTGGGGTTAGCTTCCTAGGTGCCTGCACACTCCTCTGTGTTTGCTAAATAATTTTTCAGGTCTCCGAGTGTTAGCAGATTTCAAATTCTCTACAGAATTCCACAAAAATACGGATATTGGGGATTTCTAAGTTCACTAATAGGGGCTTAAGTCTCAGGTTTGAGTCTGAATTCTAGCACCAGGGGGTTTGTGTGGCCTCTACTAAGCTCAATCACATTTCACAACTCAAGAATTCCTCAAAGCCTAACTAGAAATTTCCAAACTTCTCTAAACGACACTAAATCGGTTCTAAATAAATATGGAAGTAAAAGAAATGGAAAAACTATGCTAATGGTTAAGAGAATACCTCATTTGGCACTCATGAATCCCCTAGAGCACCAAAATGCAAACTTTCTTGGCCCAAAGTGTAGCTTGTGAGTTTGTGCACATTTTTAGTGAAAGTGAGATGAAGTTTTGAGGTGATTTTCATGGAGTTGTGAGGAGTTGAGGGGGTGGAGGGAAGAGAGCAGCAGCCATGGTGGAGGAGGAAGGAAAAGAGATGAAGGAAATGAAGAGGGAAGAGAATGGCTCATGGTCAATTGATCCCCTCATCTCTCTCTCTCATGCCCATTTCTAATATTCTAATCCCTTTTGTTTTGTTCTCTTTTCTTTTCTTCTCTCTTCTCACTCAAAAATAAAACCATGAAAGAAATATAAGGAAAAGCCATGATAAAATGTAACACAAGTGTAAAAATGATATGGTGCAAGTCATGTGCACAAAACCGGTTTAATGCGCGATTAGTGATATTTAATCACGATTAGAATTAAAATAGTGTGTAATAAATCACAATTAACTTAAAATCGCTTAATTCATATAAAACGCCCCTTTTTAGAAATTTCCATAATTTTCCAAAAAAAATTCCCAATTTATCGGTATTTAATTATACCGCAATTTTAAAATATTTAATATATTTATTATTCAATTTTAAAAATTCCCAAAAATAATATTTTATTTTTCTGAAATGTTACATACCCCTAGCGTCCTATGATCTTGATGGAGGCCAAACTACCCATAGGGCGCTAGTCAAGTTCAACCCGTTCATTTCTTGATTGAATTAGACCTACCCGCACGATCCTTGACGGAGGCCAAACAACGTCGTACGAATACTCTAATCCAATCGCATATCACGCTATAGATAAGTACTAATCAGCTACCGTACATTACGCCTTGACGGAGGCTAAACTACCTTAGCACGAATACTAAAATAGCACTTATCTGAAATGACGGAGGGCTATGCAGGTATTTAAGAAAACCATGAGCGTAAAGAACTTGATATCGTTGTAGAATCCAATGTTCTTTAAAAGGAGTGTTTTTGAGGATTTTGCTAGTTTTGCTAAAGAGGTCACTCCCGGTGAAGGGATCTCGGATCTTTCCTCATCGAATGAAGTGCAGGATATTCAGGAATACCACTATGCAAAGCAAGAACTAGAGAAGCAATCAAAAGACAAAACCGAGTGGGTTGTAGAATTTTCTAGTTTCGTTAAAGAGGTCACTCCCGGTGAAGGGATCTCGGCTCCTTCCTCATCGAATGAGGTACTGGATATTCATCAAGAAATACCACTATGCAAAGTAAAAATTAGAGCTACCCTTTTTGAAAATTTGATTCTACAACATCTCTTGGTTTCTTTCTTTTCATTAATCTCATTAATGAAGTCCCATCAATTAATGTTTCCTAAAAATTACAGAAAAATGAAACGAGAATAGAACGTACGCTTATGCCATCCGTATTCGCCACTAGGCCCTGTCATGCACCGTTAGGTTGCTTAACTACCGGCAGAGCGGGGGCTGGACTAGCGCGGGTGCAAAACATAAGCAACGTTTATTATATATCATATATATAATACAACATTCGTCTCACGCAGTTGTATGATCAACATCACAGAACCAAGCAGCAAGAGCAACATATGAAATATTAGATATACTAGGATTTTCGTGTTTTAAATTTATCCAGTAATATAAAACACGGATTCCATAGTCGTGATGAATAGCCAAACCCATATCCCATAGACCCCTACGAGAGCGGCAAGTAACCCTAACAATTCTAGAGTTAGGAGACCCGGTCTCAGCTCCTTGAGATGGTCTCCCACTGAATCCTTGAACCCGGTTACTTATGCTCGCCACCTTGGGTCTATCCTAATGCGGAAAAGTAAATAATATACAACAGTGGTGACATCATCATCAACCCGGAAGTGCCCCAATAAAAGAATATTACATACAAATTTTACATGAATGAAAATTGAAAAACTCTCATCTCGCATAAAACATATCACCAGCAACACATGATATCACATATCATCAACATAAGTAAATGCGCGTATTCCAAATTCCGTTGATATATAGCAACGAGATTTGGGGTACCCCACGTATTACACTTACGGTCGCAGAAAAGAAATGTAAAATTTCAATAATTGGAATCCGCATATTCTTAGACATCATAAACCCGGAATATCTCATATTCCGAATTTCATGCCTAACCTATAAACCTTGCATTTTAGTCTCATATTAAAAAATCTTTTCAATATTTTAGTCGGGTAATTCAACAAGATTCCCGACTACCCGATCAAATAAGCGTCGGAAATTATAGTAGATGGCCGCACCCCCGATGCCGTCGACCAAGTGCACTTAGGAGGAACACCGTGACCGTGAGCACCCGGCTGGGTGCTATTGGCAACGGGGTTCTCCTACAGTCACTTGGTTGGGGCAATGGGACGAGACTATCTAGTAAAGTTATTCGGCGAGTATTCGTGTACGATACGCAATTACGACGGAGTTTCGATCCGAATCGAAACATCGTGGCAATCGATCTACCGAGACTAAAACGCTAGATTTATAAACATTAACTAGTTTTCACAAAACCAATTAAATGTGGATTCCAACTACTGCATCCATATCAAACTAAAACCGAAACGACGTAACAATTATGACTACGAAATACTCCATATTAGCCCCAATAGAACTGTTAACATCTCATGTAAACCGGGCTAATCAAACAATACCTGAAACCCCAAAATCAAGTCCACAGAATACCAAACAATTTCGAGCCATAACTGAGATAGAAAAACCGATGAGGCCGGATCTTTCGTGCTTGTCGCCGGTTCAAAACCGGTGAAATGGTCTCGAACTTTTTCAGTGTTCTACTTGTATCACATAAAACATTCTGCAGTTGCTAAAATAATTTTTTTAGATCATTTTAAAATCGACAGAAACTGGATTTTTGGGTTCGGGTGTTTCGGAGTCTTTCGGTTTCGTGATTATAATTATATCGTCTAATCTTCTAGCTTAGGCTCTGATACCATGAAAGTCTACCCTAGCACTAACAAGGGGTCCAAGTGACATTAAGCATTCCAAATTCAAATTTTTATTGGTGCTAAGCTAGACTATACAAGATCTTTAGCTAGGTGATTAGGGTTTAAAAGTTTAATATCAATAAACTATGAGAAGTGAAAGAGGTTATATCCTTGTAGATCGTGTCCTTCGCTTTTAAAGCTCCAGTCTGAAGTCCACACGACTCTACTAGGCTCCTCTTCGAGTTTAACGAACCTCATTCGTGATCTTCGTGCCATAAACGAACCACCCGAAGTTCCTCTAGCTCAAACTACATCTACACTAAACTTCTTTAGTGTAGAAAACACACCACACTAAATTGCTAGTTTGGTGTGGGATGGTGAAGTAGGGGATTAGAAAGCTCACTAGGGTTCTCACAAGTGCAATGATTCACATCACATGTGAGGGTTTGAACTTGGAGGTGAGGTGGGAGAAATTGTGAAGAGCAAGAGAGCATGAGTTCTTGGTAATGGCTAAGTCAAAAAATCTCAAGAACAAAGAGCAAGTGTAGAATGAAAAATTAAAATGAATAATCTTTGTCCTCACTTATTCAAGCATGGATTAAATTGCAATACTAAATTGCAACCATACTTGAATAGTGAGTCAAGACCAATATTATATCATAAAAACCCATGCCTTAACCATACCCAAAATATCTCCACAATTACACCTCATTTCCATTTTCTAAAATATAGAAAATAGATTCCATGCTTCTTTTATATATATATATATATATATAATATACATATATTAATATATATTAAGAAACATAATTAGTGAGCTAATAATATTAGTCAAGATATAATTATATCATATATAATATATATCACATTATTAAATCAACACTTGATTTAATAATCCGGTTATATTACATATAACCGTCTAATATCATTAATCTGAATATCACATTATCAAATCAACACATGATTCGATAATCCGGTTATATCACATATAACCTGACCGACATCAGATAACTGCCAGATTATAATACGGTATCACATACTCATATTTAATCAGGCACACGTACATATCAACATATGTGTCCAACTTCGTTTCGCTCGAACCAGGAAACTTCTGTGTGGGACTCTAAAGACTCGTCAATACGCCAGCAGTAGATGATGATCACATCAATCACCTATAAGCCGTCAACGGTACTAGCTTGACGTAACGGCTACCCGGGTATTGAGCGTTATGAAGATCAACAAGCAAGCTTGTCCGTACTCTCTATGAAGTCTATCAGTAACACTACCGTACAGTCCGGTCTCTTCGTCTGATATGTCACATATCATGTCTAGGGGTGGTAAACGTCAGCCCCCAGTAACGTGATAAGTCATGCCGATGTCTGGCTTATAACGGTTTGAGAAACTACCAATAACTCTTATCAGTAAATCTCAGCAGCAGCCCTGGCCAGGGACTTCCAGTTATATCCAATCGAGCATAGTGCAACATCAACCCCAAATATCGGGAGAGACGAAACCCCTCCTATCGCTCATTGCCTCCATATGACTCGGGACTGTATCCAAAATCCACCTGTTTTCACGACTCCTTTGAGCCGTGGTAGGGAAGAAATCAAAGCACGGTGGGAGCCACACAAGACTCTATGACGATCTCGGGTCTACAGACTAACCTGTACCAGTATCACCAGAGGACTGCTGTCTGACGATAGGTATACTACCACATATGAGTTCTCGACGAGTCCTGTTCGGTGTACCCATTCTCCAATGAGCACCTGGGTACAATCTTTGATGTCACACATCAATGGTCGTAGGATCAACCATCGCCCTCTAAGGGACAAGAAACGTATACACTAGTCTACATTGGAATATCGATGCCCTGGTCTCGATATTCCCACGACTAGGAACTGATTAAAGGATGTACTTTTGGACCACCCTAGCCCCACTAATATGATTTCATCATAATCCTGGTAGTCAAGTACATATCCTAAGGGCTTTATCAACATGTGAGTGCAAGACAGTATCCCCCTCCGCATTCCACTCCTAGACGCTTCTATGCGATCCGTGTTTGCTACATATTTACAGGCTACAGGTTCCTAGTCCAAAATAACGCAATTGATACAAAATCTCCACTGTTACGCCAAAATACAGAACATCTGTTGATAACAGATAAAAGCCGGGTTCCGGCCATCCGTATCCGTCCAGTGCCGCGTACCAGTTCCAGAGACAAGACATATGACAGTGGTCATTCGTGTCTCGGACAAGCACAGAGCACGGGGGGGCATCACAAGAATCAATGGGTGCACGGAGCTCGAGGGAGAAAAGGTCAAAAGTATTATTTTTGATGCCATTTTGGACCGTTGCAGATCTGAAGCAATTGTGGAAGCAATTTGCAATTTGGTACATGTAGAACAACAGAGGATAGCAACACAGGGAAACCCCAAAAATACGATGAGCCAACTCCTCTTAATGGCCGCGGATCCGCGGCCAATAGGGCGAATCGGTCGCGGATCCGTGGCCGATTTGACTTGGTGGAGGTTGATTTTTTATGGGTAGTTTGGTCTTTTCATGTAGGGTCAGAATTTGGTCCTAGGGTTTCAGCACGCAGCCTATAAATAGCCCAGTTTTATGCAAGCCAAGGGGTCTTCTTCATGTCTTGATTTTCATTCTCTCTTTTGCTTAGTTTCTTTTTCTTCTTCATTCTTTCCTCCATGAAAATTGTAGTGAGAGCTTTTTGAGTGGATGTTCAATGAAGATGAGGGTTATTTTTATCTTGTCTCTTTTATTTATTGTCTTGTAATTTTATTATCTTGTATTGAAATTTTATTATTTGTTGTTAACTAGTTGTTGTTATTTCTTTTCTTGTTCTCTTTTCTTTTCTTCTTTTATCCGTATTTTCAAGCGATGATACTTGACGGAGTTCCTTGCTAAGGTGACGACCCAAGAGTTACCTTGCTTCACTTGTAAAACCGTATTTTACTCTTTTCTTCCTTCTTATTTTGTTTTGTTTTCTTTTATGATGTGTGAATAATTTCCCTCTTGTTAAGGCTAAGGAAGGTGGTATGAGGGACGGAGAAATCCCTTGTGCTTCTCTTCGCCAAACATCTTGAAACAAACCCCGACCAAACAAATGCAACCCCCTCACTTAGACGCGCTATACGTGACATGTAGCCGCGACCTAAGTCGAGAGGTCCTTTAAGCGCACTACAACGTGACATGTAGTTGTGACTTAATTGGATACATGGTTGCGAGTGTTTGGCCGAGGGTTGGAAATAAGCGTATTTAGCGGACGGACAAGGGGCACTAGGAATGGATTTAGCGTTAGAAAGCTTGCTTAAACTCGCAAATCCCATTCCTATGTCCTCCTAATCCCCGCTACTTTCGTTTATCCCAACATCGTTTTAAGAATGGCAAAAGATAAGTACAAGACTAATCCTAACTCTACTAACCAACCTTAATCTTAACAAGCTTACTTGAACATAAATACGAACACTTAGGATAGAACTGAATAAACATATACACATTCTTTATTGACTCATCTAAAACTCGAACAGACATACAACCATCTCCCTATGGATCGACCCATGCTCAACCGGCTAGCTGTGAAGCGACACCGTCCTGATCGCGGTTATAACTTTAGAACTTTGAACATCCGACACGCCAAAAGCGTGCGATCATATTTCGCCAGGTGGCCCGAGCGGATCAACTCCTCGATGTATTCGTAGAGTTGTTTGCAGTTCTCGGTCGGGTGTCCCTGCGACCTATAGAAGGCGCAGTACGGGCCTCAGGTTCGTTTAGCCACTCTATTGGTGACCGGAGGGAGCTTGAAGAATCTCTCGCCCTTCGTCTCCTCTAACAGCTCGGTCTGAGAGATGTTGAGTGGAGTATACTCCTGAAACTTCGGGGAGTATGGTTTTGACCGGTCGACCTTCTTCTTCTCTTCTCTGGCCCTCTTCTTTTGGTCTGCCTGGTCGTTCCGGGGTAGGTTTGCGTTTACCTCAGACTCGAGTTGGATTTCTCGCTCGGTCCAAGCTTTTACCTCGGCCATGGTCTTAGGTTGCGCTAATGCAAAGGAACGGAGCCACTCCTTGTGACTTAGACCCGACCTTAGAGCGGTGATAACAGTTTCATCCCGGTTCTCGGGAACTTCAAGAAGAGCGTTGTAGAAGCGAGTGACGTATCCTTTAAAGGATACCTTGTCCCCGCTCGTTATGGTGAAGAGGTAATCGACAGTCCGCTTCTGTCGTCTGTTCTCGACGAAATGTCTGAGGAATTGGACGGCCAGCTCATCAAAGGTAGAGATGGAGTGTGGCGTGAGTCCTCGGAACCAGTCTCGTCCAGCCTGAATAAGAGTGGCGGGAAATGCTCGGCATTGGGCAGCATCGGAGTTATCCTGGAAGCTCATGCCCGTCGTGAATGCGTCCAGATGGTCCTTCGGGTCGGACTTCCCGTCGAAGAGGGCCACCTTGGGAGGTTTGTTTCTGGACGAGACGTTTACGGAGAGCAACTCTTCGGTGGAGGGCTTTGTAAGTGAGTCGGCGGCATACCTGGCCCCCTCGCTCGACGGGTGACCCTCCTGATATATACCCTCGATTTTCTTTTCGAGGGCGTCGAGACGATTGTGGTACCCCGAGGATTCGGCGTGGTCGGAGTAGTGGCTATTCCCGCTTGTAGCCTGCGCCCGGCTGCGACTCCGGTTCCGTTCTATCAGATTCCTCAGGTCCCCCGGCGAGGTCCTTTTTGAGTCCTCGCGACGAGTGCCGTTCGAGCGATCTCGTCGAGGGAGGGGGTGTCGGTCATGCCTGGATGCAGGCGAGATGACCAATACCTCCTCAGGAGGGACGGGAACGCGAGGGGCTTCAGGGCGATGGGCTCTTTCGCGAGACCACGGTGTGGGGCCATGTGGCGCCGAGAGGGTCATAGAATCGGTCGCTGTAGGGGACCTATGGTCACCGGAGTGAGCAAGATGTTGTTCAGTGGTGTCAGCGTGGGCGGCATCATCTCCCCCTCTGCAGAGGTCGTGATCCCCGGGTGGGGGAACGACGACCTGGGGGGCTGGGCCCACCGTTTGGACGCAGACAAGGACATCCACTATGGATGCGAGCCTATCGATCCTTGCCGAGAGGGCGTGAATGGCATTCGGTGGGGGAGTGGATCCGTCCATGCCCCCGTTGTGGGGAGGGCGGCTGCTTGTGCTGGATCGCCACGGTATTCGCTCGCCATATAGTCGAGAGCGGAAGATCAACTTTTGATGGGTGGAAAAATTTCTAATTTCCCACAGACGGCGCCAACTGATGGAGGTTTGGATCTCCTTCAGAAGTTTTCCTCCGTCGATCTATCGCGAGCATTGGTGAACGGTTGAGATTGGTGTTGAGGGTTGTCTCCTTGAGCGTGTGGATCTCAGTGGGCTTGTTTTGAGGCGAAGCCGAGCTATCTGCAAAAGAAGTCCCGGGGTGGTTGTACCACCATGGACCCTCCGACGATCAATGTTAGCCGAGAAATTTGGGCAAAACAACGGCTTATTGGAACAAAATTACCTTACCTGAGTCGTCTGGAAGAGGAGATTTTATAGTGGTTGCATGGAGCGAGCTGGCGCGAGATCTTCGCCATCGGTTACGCCCCTAGCGTTACGCCTGCGTGAATGACGAGATCCCCCCATTAATGACGAGATACGCTCGTTAATGTGGGGATACAGCGGCGTGGAACGCGGGATCGTGGGATGGCGGATATCTCGCATTTGGCGAGATCCGCGGAGCCGTGGCGGAGGCGCTTGGGCTCTGCGTTCTTGGTTGGTCGGTAGAACCGGGGAGTTTTAGCTCGGCGGGAGGCTCAAGGTGAGCGGGAGGCCGAGAAAGTTCGGTTCTGTGATAACTCGGCGGCGAGTACGAAGGGCTGAGAAAGCTCAGCCTGTAGGAGGGCTCGGAGGCAAGCCCATGGTTATTTGTAAGGCGGGCATAGGAGTGTTCAGGGATCCATCGAAGGTCGGGTAATTCCACGGGACGATAGCCCTGGAGATGCCTCCAATGTATGGTGCTTGCCCTGTTTCCATGAGCCCCGGGACACGTCATCTGCCACGTGTCATGATCTGGAGAGTTCCCATCTATGAGTATCATCAGAAGTATTCTATAACAGTCACTGTCTATTATCAATTCATACATTCATGAAACCCCACTTGCCATAACGATTTGAATTTGGCCATCCTTTTCAAGTTATTACCTCTGCTATAATTAGCATGAACCATTGGTTTGCATTAGAAATGAAAATTACAAGTAAACGGCCTAATAATTTATTAATTAAATTAAATTACATCAATCAGTCAGTCAGTCAATCAATCAATTGTCAAGTAAAAAGCCCAGCACAAGTGGATGAAACAATAAATTACGTTTTAAATTGCACAATTTGAGCTCCATGTCACGTGATCACGCTTGAATCGATAAAGAAATGGGGAACATAATTCAAAGTCTTATCCTTGCACGAATAATGCCAAATATAAAAGATACGAAAAAAATGGTCCCATTGGATTCTATAACAAATGAAAACAATATAATATTTGATGCTTCTAAATAATTTCGATGCTTCTAAATATAATATTTGACTTAATCGCCCCATCTTTTGTCTTGATTCAATGAAACAAAGGCCATGTCTAGTCATTGAACATCTTTTGTTCACTAAAGTCCTTAAATTCAGACATATTTCGATATCAGTCTCTAAAATCTCAACATTCATCATTACGTCCCTCTGTCAATACATCAATCTCTCGATTCTAGTTAGCTTATTAATAAACTGGAGAAACTGCAAAAAACGAAGAAAAAAACGTCCTTTCCTTAACATTAGACCACCCAACTAAATCGAGAGAAATATAAATGACCTTACAGAATTACATTACAGTTATTATTGATTGCTGGATTATATTCCTTAGAGAAAAGAAGATGGAAACGAATATAAGAATAACGCGGTTGTTTTACATGTTACAAAATCGAATAATCTAGAGGGCCTAACAGAAAATATGGAGATTTTAGGGACTAATACTACATAAGTCAAACACAAGGGACTATATTTTGCGCGAGCATGGGAAGACCCCATGCCATAACATATCACTAGAGAAGTTATGGGGGAGGTCAGGAGCTGGGAGGATATGGAGATGGATTGCTTGCTCAACATTTTCCAAAAGCTAACACTCGAAGACTTGACTTTGAGTGTGCCCCTTGTGTGCAAGTCGTGGAGCAAAGCCGTGATCGATCCTATCTGCTGGCAAAACCTTCGTTTCCAGGACTTGGATTTCTCGACGGAAAGTAAATTCGTAAATCGATTTAAAAGTCAGTATGCTTTGTCGTGTTTTTCCTTCTCCGGTTTCATGAAGTTAACCGTCCGTCGAAGTTACGGGCTTGCCGTCGAGCTTTCTTTCCCTTCCTACCATACGTCGATTGCTGATCTGCTTTTTGCGTCCGAATGGTTAGTTTCTTCGCTCTCCGTGCTTAAGTTTCCCAAAAATACCTGCCGTTTTTTTTTTTAATTTTTTCACTCCAAATAAATATTTTTGACTTGGTAAATTGCAAATTAATACCTTGAACTTTCAATCTCAACTTATGCTGTTTGCTATTATACATCTTTTCTATTTCATGTCAGGTAATAACTTGAAAGTTTGAGGTATTTATTTGCGACTTGCTGAGTTTAGGTTATGTATTTGTTAGATGAATATTGAGGGTATTTATCAGAAAATTGCCAAAAGTTTTAAGGGATTTTTGTGAAAATTAGTAATATAATACAGTTGAAATTCACTAAACAACGAAAACTTTGTAAATCACAACTTGTTTTCACTGAATTACAAAAACTCGTTTAAACAAATTTTGTGAATTTTAGCCAGGCTGTAAGGGGCCTGCAGTGTCTTCATACTTTGAAAGTGGGGCCCGAGGAGTTAATTGCAAAATACCCCTCTTGACCCATCCACAGTGGATGAGGCATTGCAGCCCGGGGCCCGCCCCGATTACTCTTATTAAAATTGTTTAAATTAACTAAAATACAAAGTCTTTGCAAATTACAACTTGTTTTCACTAAAAAGTAATCATAAATGCATTTTACAAATTCTATCGATGCCATCATGATAGTTTAATAAAAAATAAAAAGGTGAAATTTTCTCGGAAAACAAGTTTAGCGCAAAACCGATATCGTTGATATCAAGGTTTTTTTCAATATTATCTTGTATTTTTGAAGTTTTCGACGGTCTAGTAATCATACATCTAGTTTGCCTAAATTTCTGTGGGTTTCCGCAGGTGCCCTAGATTAAAGCTCCTCACGCTGCCCAGTCTAATGCCTGCAGATGAGATGCAAATTCCGGGACTCATCGAGAAATGGAAGAATCTCGAACAGATCGAGACGGAGCTGAAGCCCTCATGTTTCTCAGAACTGATATCAGAAATCAGCATCAACTGCAACAAGTTCAAGGGACTGAAAATGTCAGGTTCAATTGAGAAGAGAGATGCACTGGATATTGTCAAGTTTACACCCAAGCTGAAACATTTGGATTTGAGCAGGTCCTATTTGCCTAAACAGGAGCTGCTAGTGATAATGAAGGGGTGTAGAGATATTGAGAGATTGGTTGTCAACTGCTGCATTGGATTTCAAGCTGATGAAGATGTTCTTGAAATGGCTTCCAAGATCAAGGTATTTGAGCACGAGGGCTCTAGGCTTTGGGATTGCTATCTATATCGCTTTGTCGACTGTAATCAATTGTTCTCCGGAAAAGTTCATATATGATTCCGCATGATATAGATAGTATCCTTTTTCGCCATCGGAGATTTGATGTGGAAATTTGCTTAGTCTGGTGGCCTTCACCATCGCCGTTGCTTGACTACTCATTGCCGCCGTTGCCATCGCCTGATTGGTATAGTGACCAGGTCTTCTAGGTGCTCAAAGCCTCTGCAAAGCCACCTTTCTTTGCGTACTTTGAAACAGAGGCAAAGGGGGTTGCAACAAAATTAGGTAGGATTATGTGGGGAATAATAGGGATGTATTCGGAGACTTCATATTCCATGGCCAATTTTTATCAAATATGAATTATAATTTTCATTTCTAATGACTCCATTTTCGTATTTTGCATCCGTCTACAGCCACGGGATACGAATATAGTAATAACTACATCCATGTTGGTATCCATATCCCATTTTAAATGCAACTGTGAAAGGCACAAAATGGTAAGTTTGGACTTCAGCGGATATAGTTTTTTCCGGTATTCATTTCATATTCGTATCCGATTATTACCACATATCAGTTAAGGTTTTTTTAAACACTGTAATACTCAATATTACATCACATCAAGAATTATTTGCATTCAAATTCATGGAGGTCTCTATCTTAAGTTGTTATATATCACTCCAAACACATCCAATTAATGCTTTTGATTCATAATAATATGAGATATATTAAAATCATCTGTGTCGGAGTCAAGCTCATCACCAACCGAGAAACTACTCTATTTATATCAGTAAATCTCATCCATCGTGGCCACGGATTTACGGTGATGGCTAACCGAACACAGCGCGATATCGATCCTAATACTAGGAGAGACGAATTCCCGACAATCGCTCATTATCTCTATGTGGCTCGGGATTGTATCTAACTAAAATCTGTTTGCACGAGTCCTTTGAGACGTGGTGGGGGTAGTAATCTAAGTACAGTGGAAACTCACGTGAGACAAATGACAATCTCAGGTCAAAAGACTAACATGTACTCATGCCACTAGAGAACTTTCATTTGACAATAGATATAATACCATCTAGAAGTTCTCAACGAGTCCGTCTAGTGTACTCATATTCAGTGAGCACCTGTATACTATCTTAGGTGACAAAACACCAATAGCTTGTGAGACCGGCCACCGCTCCTCATCGGGTTCTCGAAAGGTATACACTAGTCTACTCCGGAATATCGATGCTCTGTCTTGATATTTCTTCGACTAGGGAAATTTAAGAATGTGCTCATGGACTACCCAGCTCTCACGTATATGATCGCCATCATATTCTGGTAGTCAAGAAAGAATCCTACGGGCTTCATCATTATGTATTAGGGACATGTAATAACAACTAAAGCGTATACACATCAATGATAAAGACAAGCCAGACAATATACTATCATTTCGAGTAAGACTATTCTACCTGTATAGGTCCTCCTTCAATTATCATAATCGCATACTTGTAATTACAATAATTGCCTTGATGGCACTATATCCAACATGATCTGTATACCAAGAATATGTGATACATCTCCCATTTCCTTCATCTCAAATTTGTTAAGACTCTAGTGCTCGTGTTGCAAGACTCGTGGCGAAGGCGAAAACAAAAATTTAAAGACAAGCACTAGCGACATATACCTTAGAATTGATACCAAACACTAACTAGATAACATAAACATACAAGGATAAGGGCTAGATACCTTTGTTGCGCATCCGCTCAATTGCGGAAGATCCCTACATCGCACCATAGACTCTAACTCGGCTCTGAATTCGTTGAGAACGAGCTTGGTCGTCGGTCTTCCTTGTCGAAGATGATCCATCTGAGGGAACCCGAATCGAGCTTTAGCTTCACATCAAAAAACCAAGTGAAGTAACTCATAAACAAAACTTGCTAAAAATTGTTTGTGAGATTGATGTAGCAGTGGTAATCTCAAGTTTCTCTTTTTGCAATTTTTCCTCTAAAAAATGGGAGCTCAAAAGAGAAGAAGAAGTCTAGGAATTATCCAACCTTCTCCTTTTCTTTTCTTTTCTCTTATCTAGATGAGAGTGTGAAACAAAAGCATGATTCATCATGTGACTCGCCTCATGAATCATGAGCTTAAACACTTCTCATAGCTTCCAATATATAGAAGAAAAGATGCGTGTATCAATACACACACTTGCATACATATATAAATATATGTACGCATATACACAAACCCAAATATGAATCAAAATACATATATCCGTATTTTTATCAAAATACGAATACCGTATACATATAAAAATACGAATACCCATATTCATATAAAGATAAAAATACCCGTATTTGTATTAAGATATAAATACCCGTATTTATACAAATACTCATTTTCATATAAATACCGTATTTGTGTCAAAATACAAATACTGTTTTCGTATAAAAATACGAATACTGAAAGAGTGATTATGAGAGATATATAATACTAGCTCACAGTTATCCGGCAATCTTTCAAACTTGTCGGTATTATCAAAATGCCTGATTAAAGTACGTGCACTAAATACACGTATTTAATTGAACCTGAGTGTGTATCAAAGCATGTACGTACTACATCGTTTCGCCTGAAACGGGGAACCTTCTGTGTGGGACTCTAAAGACTCGACAATACGCTAACAGTGTGTTTAACCACAAGCACGTCAGCGGCACTAGCTGTATGTAACTGTTGGTGTTCAGTGCTCGCGCCGTGGAGGCTGCGGCCAAGGTAGAAGCGAAAACAAAAACTTTATGCAAGCACCAAACATGCATGCCATAGGATTCGATCCAAACACCTAAACTAGAAAGCTAAAACATGCATGGATATGAAATTACAACTTTCGACGCGTGTCCACCTAATTGCGGAAGACCCCTCCAACCTCGTAGACGTCGGGATCGCGTTTAAAAGTCGACCACCCTCGCCGAAGAAGATCCACACGAGGGAAACCGAAAAAGACTCGGACCGACGCTCCAAACTTGCTAAGGATGGATTGTGGGTGATGTAGAAAATTTTCCATTAATTATTTCCTCTTAAAACCATGCTCAAGAGAGAGCAAGAAGAAGAAGGAGAAGAGGTGAGAAAAATGGCTAAGTCTTTAGCATAACCATGAAGCATGAACTCAGTAAAATCCTCAAGTGTAGAAAAGAATAGCTAAGCTTTTTCAACCATGGATCAATTGTGCATCCAAATCATGTCAACATTAATTAGCCAAGCCATACTCGTCTACATGTCTAGCCATGTTTCATGCCACCCCACCCTCTACCTCATTTCCCATTTGATTTTCTAAAAAAGAAAATCAAATATGCGGTGTCTTTCTTCTGGAAGCATTCCCATATAAATACGGAATACTTCACCCAGTATATGTATCACTACATATACGCATATCCGTATAAAAATACGGATAGAACCAAAGAGAGAAAATGAATATGGAACAATAATACTAACATATATATATATCAATATATATATATATATTTATTTATATAAATTATTAAATAAAAACCTAATTTAATAATCCGGCTTAATCCTAATCCGGCTAGTATTATCAACCATTCGATTAAGTCCGTGTATCCCATATACGTATTCAATCAGACCCTTGCACGTACCAACGTACGGATCCTAAATCTATCGCTTGAACTAGGAAAACCCACTATGTGGGACTCCAAAAACTCGACAATACGCCGGCAGTGGGTTTAACTACAAGCACATCAGTGGCACTAGCTGTGCGTAACGCCTACCCAGGTACTTGTCGAAAGGGGGCCGACAATCAAGTACGTCCTTACCCTACTAAGCCTGAATAAGACAATCTCCGTATAGTCCGGTTTCTTCGTCTAAGAGTATCGCATATTATGTTTAGAGGGTGGATAACGTAAGACCCCTACTAACCCGATAAGTCGTGTTTGAGTCAAGCTCATCATCAACAGAGATACTACTGATCAACTATCAGTAAGTCTCATTCATCGTGGCTATGGATTTCTAGTGATAGCCAACTGAACATAGCGCGACATCGACCCCTAATATTAGAAGAGACGAATCCCTGACAATCGACCATTGCCTTCATGTGGCTCGGGACTGTACCCAACTAAAACCTGTTTGCATGACTCCTTTGAGCCGTGGTAGGGTAGTAATCAAAGTATAGTGGGAACTCACACGAGACAAATGACTATCTCAGGTCAAAAGACTAATTTGTACTCATGCTACTTGAAAACTTCCATTTGACGATAGATATAATACCATCTAGAAGTTCTCGGCGAGTCCGTCCGGTATACTCACCTCCAGTGAGCACCTGTATATTATCTTAGGTGACACAACAGTAATGGCTTGTGAGACCGGCCACCATCCCTCATCGGGGTCTAGAAACGTATACACTAGTCTACTTTGGAATATCGATGCCCGGTCTCGATACTCTCACGACTACGGACATTTAAGGATGTGCTTATGGACAACCCAGCTCCCACCTATATGATCGCCATCATAATGCTGGTAGTCAAGCAAGAATCCTATGGGCTTTATCAATGATGAAGACAAACCAGAAAGTATACTATCATCTCGAGTAAAACTATTATACCTGTATAGGTCTTCCCTCAATTATCATAATCGCCTACTTGCAATCATAATAATTGTCTTGAGGACACTATATCCAACAATGTCCCACTTGCACTTAAGGCCAATTATTACGGTATCGCCTACCTACAGCTCGTGTGCTACCGAATACCCAACTCTTGTACTAATCAGTTTCGCAAACTATGTTTGTGAAACTTAATGTGTTCGAGAAATAGGCTTAGTGAGTGGATCCGCTACAACGTTCCAACTTTATCTCTCTATTTCTCAACCTTGCAAAGATCAATAGTTTCCCAAACTGAGCGATACCTTGCTTCAAGAATTTGTCTGGATACTTGATGGGACCAAGTTCATAAATGAACAACTCTATCCAACAAACTTCTTGGTCTATAACCTCGGTTTGGTCATAACTATCATCATGCACCACGATTACCTTAGTATCCCTATTGGAACACTATCCAATATACTGATCCTTAGAAGAGGCTAAACTCAAAACTTTGACAGCATCTCTGTCATCCAGGTCACCTTGGAAGCCTGAACCGATAACCGCCCCTAAGAGGAGGCTGCCGTTATTTTATACCAAGAATATCCTCTTATGTTCCTGATAGCTTTCCTTTGTTTCTCCAGGATTGGATTAATATCTGCTTGCTACAACAAGTGTACAAGCAACATCTAGTTTTGTATAATACATTGCATGATTGACTCAATTGCCTAAGCAAATGATATGTCATTCATGCCAGTCCCTCTCCTCATCAGTCTAGAAGACATCTCTTTAGAGAGGGTGACTCCATCACCTACGGGTACACCACCACGTTAGAAGTCGTCAATTCTAAAATACTTTTAGAATGCTGTCTAAGAACCCGATTGGGAAACTTCCTAAATCTATATCTAAAACCATAGATCTAGTCTCCAGAATTCCTGATATATTATCCATATCCAACATGGAGAAAACACTATGTGACGGAACGTTTGAACGATTGTAGTATAGGAACATCACTTCCTATTTGAAGTATGTCATCCAAATCCTAGGATAGTACTTCCTACATCCTTCTTACTATGTTCATCTATTGTTTTGATAAAGTAAATCATCTTGACTGTCACATCAAAAACAGATGATCTGTCTCCGCTATACATGTTTTAGTTTATGAATAGGCATAAGCAATATGCACAACTTCCGTTGCTCCCACTGACTACGATAACCCTCTGGCAGAGTCATATACACGAGCACTTCCAAATTCCTATTTAGAATGACGTTATAGTCGTTCACGCAGGGTTCCTTAGGAGGCCGTTGGGTTTCGGAAGGCATCGACCATGCCATTTTATAAAAATTGGCGCGCTAAAAAACCCAAACGCTAGAATCTAAACTAGAGAATTAGACGAACAAGCATGCAAACATCTTTATATCTAAGTGAACAAGGAATACAACCTTTATAGACCGATCCTTCACTTCAATAGCTCCATGTAGTAGTCCCTTCGCTCCTTATAGTGATCTCCCGGACTCTAGTGAGGCTCCACAAGGTGAAATGAACAAGCTTGCTTGAAGTCTTCGAGGCCGAAGATGATCTACGTCGAGAAGATACTAAATCAAGCTACCTCTTCACTAAGTGATGAACTAGTGAAGAAACAACCCAATCTAAATGTCTAGTAGAGAAGAGCTTGATGAAGTTGGAATTTTGCTCACTTTAGAAATAATTTCTCACTATTTTTCTTCATCTTCCATAAACCTAGAGAGCTAAGCTCTTGATGAAGAAGAAGATGAAGAGAGAAGAGAATGAAACTCATTAGGTGAGAATAGCAACCATGGGTGAGTTAGTGTCATACACTAACTCATGTAGAGAATAAACCATGGCTAATAATAATGGTTAGATTAATAAATATTTACAAGTAAAAAAAAATTAGTGGACTTGGTCAATGGTTCCACAAGCTTCAACCATGTGACATAATTTCAACTAATTTGATTTATTTTAAATAAACAAAACTCTCACATTATTATAAGCATGGTGTAAGTCTCATACACCCATGTCACATGTGGCATCTAGCATGACACAAAAGATGTACATTAATATATATCACATATATACTAAGTGTACACTAGTGAGAAAAATAAATCTTTAGTGAGCTAATATTAGTTAATGTAAGATAATATATCAAATATATAATTATACATTAAATTATTAAATCAACACTTGATTTAATAATCCGGCTATATCATATACAACCGACTAATATCAAATGTATCAACTTATCGAATCAACACTTGATTCGACAGCCCGATTATATCACATATAACCGACCGATATCACATATCGTGAGAATAGAATACAGTATCATATACGCGTATTAATCTCGGTCCCGCACATATCACATATATGCTCTTACTTCGTTTCGCTTGAGCCAGGAAAGCTCTGTGTAGGACTCTAAAGACTCGTCAATACGCCGACAGTAGGTGGTGATCATATCAGTCACCCAAAAACCGCAAGCGGTCTGCTAAATGTAACGGCCACCCGGGTATTGAGCGATTAGAAGATCAACAAGCAAGCCTACTCATACTCCTGCGAATCCATCAAGTAACACTACCGTACAGTCCGGTTTTCTCGTCAGATATGTGCATATCATAGCCTGGGGGTGGTATAACGTCAGACCCCAATAGCCTGATAAGTCATGCCGATGCAAGGTCCATAACGGTTCAAGAAACTACTGATAACACTTACCAGTAAACTCAGTAACCATGGCCAAGGATTTCCTGTTATAGCCAATCAAGCATAGCGCAACATCAACCCCCAATACCGGGAGAAACAAAATCCCCTTCTATCGCTCATTGCCTCCATGTGACTCGGGACTGTACCTAAAAACCACCGTTTTGCACGATCTCTTGAACGTGGTAAGGTGGAAATCAAAGCACAGCGGGAATCACACAAGACTCTATGACGATCTCGGGTCGACAGACTAACCTGCACCAGTGTCACCAAAGAACTGCTATCTGACGATAGATATAATACCATTTAGGAGTTCTCAGCGAGTCCGTTCAGTGTACCCAGTCTCCACTGAGCACACGTATACCTTCTCTCAAACACCAATGGATATGGGATCATCCATCGCCCATCATATGGGTCAAGAAGCGCATACGCTAGTCTACTCTGGAGTATCGATGTCCTGTCTCGATACTCCCACGACTAGGAACAATTGAAGGATGTACTTACCGACTACCTCTGTCCGACCAGTATGATCTGCATCATAATCCCGGTAGTCAAGTACTCATCCTAAGGGTTTTATCAACATATAATAGAGAGACAATAAGTGTACATGTTAAGATAAAGTGCAACCAGATAGCATATTATCATGTCGAGCAAGAAAGTCCTCCCTATATATGTCCAAGCATCCACTACAATATACATCACATGTACAGTAATAGCTTCTATAACATACATATAACTAACAATCTCCCACTTTCACTAAGGTCATTTGTTGCAGTATCTTATAATCAACGTCCTATAGAAGTCTCTCAAGGGAAATGCTTTTGTGAGTGGATCCACCGTGTTCTCCTTCGCTTCATCTCTCCTGACCTTGATCCCTTGGAGATCAACCATCTCCCTGATCAGGTGATACTTGCCTCAGAATATGTCTGGTTCATTGATGGGACCATCGTTTCTAGGACAAAACCATAACTCCATTGTTGTTATAATAACAATTATTGGACGCTCAATGGTAGGAACCGTGTTCATCTCATGAACTAAAAATGTCCAGACAGCCACTTTGGCAGCATCGTTGGTAGCGATATATTCAGCCTTCATCGTCTAGTTATGTCACGGTATCTAGCTTGGAACTCTTCCAACATACCGTCCCTCCACTGAGAGAAAAGACAATGCCTGTGACTGACTTTCAGTCGACCTTATCACTCTGGAAGCTTGAACCAAGAACATTCTTTTAGTGCTTCTCAAGTACTTAAGAATGTCCTCCACAGCTGTCCAGTGATTCTCCCAAGATCGGATTGATTCCTGATCACTACACTCAGTAAGTCAGCTATATCTGGTCTGGTACATAACATCACATACATGATAGAGCCTACTGCCGAAGCATAGGATAATCCTTGTACGTGAGCTCTCTCCAAATCAATCTCGGGAGATATCCCTTTGGAGAGAGTGATTTATGAGTAAGTAGGCGAGCCACCACGCTTAGAATCTTCCATACTAAACCCCTTTAGTACGGTGTTAATGTACCTGGATTTGGGACACTCCCAACATCCACTTAGATCTATCACTATAGATCATAATCCCAAGATGTAGTAGGTATCATCCAGATCTTCCATGGAGAATCCTCGTGATAACTGGAGTTTGACCGAGTGTAGCATAGGAAACCATTTCCTATCAAGAGTATGTCATCTACGTACAATACGTGGAAGACAACCTTAATCTCTACTACCTTCTTGTATATACAAGGTTCATCTACCTTTTTGATGAAGTCAAACACTTTGACCACCACATCAAAACAGATGTTCCAACTCCACGATGCGTGCTTTAATCCTGATGGACTTAAGCATAGCTTTGAAAGTCTCAACTTTTCCATCTACACTAAGAATCTTCTCAAGATCCATTTGCTCCCAATGGGTTTTACCCCTTCAGGTGCAACATGCAAAGTCATACTTTGTTGGTGTATATGGATTCTATCTTTGATCGCATAGCATCCAGTCTTTTCACAGAGTCCCTACTCGTGATGGCCTGCCTCAACCTTGTTGGGCCATCATCAACCATGATACAATCCTCGCTCCTACCGTCACCGAGGAAACCATAGTATCTCTCAGGTGGATGAGGAACACTACCAGATTCGCGGTGAGGCTGAGGTTCGTTGGAGACTATTGAATCCTTTGGTTTCACCAAATCATCAGCTGTTAGTTTGTCTAGCTGGAAATCCTTCCAGTTCTACCTCATGACCACTAATTTCTTCACAAGAAATTCCTTTTCTAAAAAGATGGTATGCTGAGAAACAAAACACTTTTGCTCCTCAGAATGGTAGAAGATATACCCTCGCGAATATTCGGGATATCCAACAAACTTACAGAACTGACCTTGCCTCGAGCTTGTACAGATTTTGCTTTTTACATTGGACGGACAACCCTATATCTTAACTCGTTTAAGACATGGTCTCTTCCCATACCATATCTTATATGGAGTGGTAGGCACTGATTTGGATGGAACCCTATTCAATAGGTATACAACTTCTCAAGTGTATAACCCCAAAAGGAAACATGCAACTCAATAGTACTCATCATAGAGCGCATCATATCTCATAGGGTGCGATACCTCCGCCCCGATACACCGTTGTGCTGTGGTATACACGAAGGAGTTAGCTGAGAGAGAATCACATTCTCCTTTAAATAAACCAGGAACTCCATGCCCAAGTATTCTACTCCTCGATCACATCGCAGGACTATAATACTTCTACCTGTCTTGTTCTTAACTTCAGCTTATATTTCTTGAATTTCTCAAAAGTTTCAGATTCGTATTTCAACAGGAACATATGTCAAAATCTTGAGAGATTGTCGATGAATGTAATGAAGTACAAAGAACCAACCCTGGAATTTGTAGACATAGGACCGTATACATCATCATGTATTTGTCCCAAGAGTTCACTAACTCTTTCTCCGTTTCCAGTAAACGGAGAATTTGTCATTTTACCTTTGAGACAAGACTGACAAGTATCATAAGATGAAAATTCGAACAGATTCTAATATTCATCCTTTATGTAACTTAGCTAGTCGTGTCGCATTGATATGACCTAGTCTACAATGCCACAAGAAGGATTCGTTCATTTCTGAACTACTCCTCTTGTGTGTGTTCTAGATACTTTGAACTGTGGTTTGATTTAGAACATATATGCTATTATATAACGTGCCTGATCCTATCAACTCTTGATTCAGGAAAATGTTCACAACATTATCCTCCAATACAGAATTATATCGTTCTTTAACTTAATAAAGAATATGATGTAATGTTGTATATCAGGTTCGGTATGTAATAACATTCGTTCAGAATCAATGTATTTACCATTTGGTAGTACAAGGTGATATTTGCCAACCGATTTGGCTGCAATAATTGCACAATTCTCTAACACTTAGAGACATATCATCCAATCCCAGTTCTCTACCTTTCTATAGCCCATGTAACTCTTACATATGTGGGATCCTGATCCGGTATCTCATACCTAGGACGTAGAGGACACTGAGAAACAGTTCTTGGTAATGAACATACCTGAAAAATATGCATCAACATGCTTATTCCTCGATTGAGTCGTGTGGAAATCCGGATATTCCCCTATTTCTTACTCAGACTTATAATAATTATAAGATAGAGCGGAACAAACGTTCCCCAGCTCAGTATAATAAGTAGGTTCAGTCAAAACATCCATATTATTATTTTGATTAAGGTATGTTACGGTCTCTACTAGGAGAGAGAGAGAGAGAGAGAGAAGAAAACACTCTGTGTATGCTCTTGCAAGATCAGATTGGTTATTATTTTATCTAATCAGGATGGCTCCCACTATTTTTATCAAATCTTCCTTCAAACCCTAAAAGGTAAGACTAGCCGGGATTAATTACACCGTACAAGTTCGCCAATCTTTCGGCGTGTTGGTATTTTGAGGGAGGTTCCCCGTGCTTTAGCACGGACCTAATTAAAATAAACCTCGTTTTCCCAGGGGCGTAACCCCGTTAACACCTTTCTAGACACCTACTTGATCGGCTAATTGTAATGTGTAAAACTCTCCCAGGAGTAACTCTTACTCGCAGTGGGTATCGGGATTCAACTATCTCATAGAAGGTATGTAATCTCATTGCAAATTTCAACACTTGAAATTCCCAATAATATTCTGCCCCTAGCTTCCTATGACCTTGACGAAGGCCAACAAACCATAGGCCGCTAGTCAAGTTCAACCCGTACATTTCATGATTGAATTAAACCCACCCGCATGATCTTTGACGAAGGCCAACAAAGTCGCACGACTACCCTAATCCAATCGCATCACATGCTTAAGCAGATAAGCACTAATCAGCTACCGCACACTACGCCTCGATGAAGGCCAACAAACGTAGCACGAATACTAAATAGTCCTTATGTGAAATGACGGAGGGCTGCGACAGGTTTTAAGAAAACCCTTTGCGTAATGAACTTGATATCGTTGTAGAATCGTATGATTTTTTTAAAAGGAGTGTTTTTGAGGATTTTACTAGTTTTGCTAAAGAGGTCACTCTCGGTGAAGGGATCTCGGCTCTTTCCTCATCGAATGAGGTGCTGGATATTTCACAAATACCACTATGCAAAGCATGAACTAAAAAAGCAATCAAAATACAAAAACGAGTGGATTGTAGCATCTGCTAGTTTTCCTAAAGAGGCCACTCTCGGTGAAGGGATCCCGGCTCTTTCCTTATCGAATAAGGTGCTGGATATTCTACAAGGAATACCGCTATGCAAAGCAAGAACTAGAGCTACCAGTTTTTAAAACAAGATTCTATAACATCTTTAGGTTTCTTTTATTTCATTAATCTCATTAATGAAGTCCCATCAATTTATGTTTCCTAAGCATCACAGAAGAAACGAAAACAGCAATATTAATTATATATCAAATATATAATAGAAGCATTCATCTCAACACATCAACTGATCACATCACAGAATATCAGCAGCAGAAGAACACATATGAAATATTGGATATACTAGGAATTCCGTGTTTTAAATTAAGCCAGTATAAAACACAAATTCCACGGTCGCGATGAATAGCCAAACCCACATCCCTAGACCCCTACGAGAGCGTCAAGCAACCCTACCAATTCTAGAGTTAGGAGACCCGGTCTCAACTCCTTGAGATGGTCTCCCACCGGACCCTAGAACCCGGTTACTTGTGTCCCCTCCTTGGGTCTATCCTAATGCGGAAAAGTAAATAATATACATCAATGGTGACATCATCCTCAATCCGGAAGCACCCCAATAAAAGAATATTATATACAAGTTTTTATATGAATGAAAATAAAAAAAACTCTCATCTCACATAAAAAAAACCCTGCCTATTCAAACACGACGATCCAATATAACATATCACAGCAACACATAACATCACATGTCATCAACGTAAGTAAATATGCGTATCCCAATTGTCGTTGATATATAGTAACGAAACCGGCGATACACCACATATTACACTTACGGTCGCAGAAAAGAAAGTGAAAAACTACAACAATTTGAATCCACAACTACCTTAGACATCATAAACCCAATGTATCACATACTTTGGATTTCATGCCTAACTAAATGAATTCCTTAGATATCACATACCTAACAATTATAAACCCCGCATTTTAGTCTCGATATTAAAAACACTTTCCAATAACCAGTCGGGTAATTCAACAAGATTCCCGATAACCTGATCGAATGCTCGTCGGAAACTTTAGTAGACGGCCGCACCCCCCGATGCTATTGACGAAGTGCACTTAGACGGAACACCGCGGCCGCAAGCACCCGAACGGATACTTTTGGCAACGGGGTTCTCCTATAGTCACTTGGTCGGGGCTATGGGGCATGACTATCTAGTAAAGTTACCCGGTGAGTATCCTCGTACGCTACGTAATTGTGACGGACTTTTGATCCACATCAAAATCCCGTGGCAACCGATCAAATGAAACTAACTTGCTAGATTTATAAAATTCAAATCAGTTTTCACAAAACCGATAACGTGGATTCCAAATATTGTATCACAATCAAAGATATCTAGACGATATTAAACTTTTCGATCGAATAAACAAACACCCAAAATTTCTCAAAGATCTCAACACTTGAGCGGAGTTTAAAAAATACCCAGAACATGCCACAGCACCTATGGACCAACCGTAGAAGGGTCAACCCTTGCCTCACCTATGGCGCCGCGGAAGTACCACAAACCCTAGGGTTTGGTGGTGGTTCCGACGGTCACAGAATCGAGTTAGGGTTTCGTTCTTCTAGAGGGTCCATAGAAAACACCTGCACGATTTTCTGAAGATTTTAAACTTGGAAAATTTCCAGCGAGGGAAAAATTGGGTTATTGATATCCGTTCGAACTTTTTAAAGTCGTCTAAATAACCCGAAATGATGTTAGAATTACGATTACGAAACACTCCGAATTGCCTTTGCACAAAGATAACATCACATGCAATTTTAGCAAAAACAGGAAACACCTGAAATACCAAACCCCAGAGACTGGAACACCCTAAAAAATTCAACCCAGAACTTTCCTAAAAAACAGAGCAGGCCGGTTTTTACTGAGGTGTGGCCGACCATTTTCCGGCGAGGGGGGCTAAATTTTCCGTGGTGTTCATGTTACATCTCATATAACATTCTATAATTTCTTAAAAAAATTTAACACTTTAAAAATTTCGATAGAAACTACATTTTTATTTCGTGTGTTTCGGAGTTGGTTCGGCTTCGTAATCCTACAAATATCGTCTAGTTCTCTAGCTTGGTTCTGATACCACTTCAGGGTTCCCTAAGTGGCCGTTGGGTTTCGGGAGGCATCGACCATGCCATTTTATAAAAATTGGCGTGCTAAAGAACCCAAACGCTAGAATCTAAACTAGAGAATTAGACGAACAAGCATGTAAACATCTTTACATCTAAGTGAACAAGGAATACAACTTTTGTAGACCGGTCTTTCACTTCAATATCTCTGTGTAGTAGTCCTTTCACTCCTAGTAGTGATCTTCCAGACTCTAATGAGGCTCCACAAGGTGAAATGAACAGGCTTGCTTGAAGTCTTCGAGGCCGAAAATGATCTACGTCGAGAAGATACTAACTCAAGCTACCTTTTCACTAAGTGATGAATTAGTGAAGAAACAACCCAATCTAAATGGCTAGTAGAGAAGAGGTTGATGAATTAGGAATTTTGCTCAATTTAGAAATAATTTTCTCACTATTTTTCTTCATCTCCCATAAACCTAGAGAGCTAATCTCTTGATGAAGAAAAAGAAGATGAAGAAAGAAGAGAATGAAAATCATTAGGTGAGAATAGCAACCATGGACGAGTTAGTGTCATACACTAACTTATATAGAGAATAAACCATGGCTAACAATAATGGTTAGGTTAATAAATATCTACAAGTAAAACAAAATTAGTGGACTTGGTCAATAGTTCCACAAGCTTCTACAAGCTTCAACCATGTGACTTAATTCTAACTAATTTGATTTATTTTAAATAATAAAACCCTCACATTATTATAAACATGGTATAAGTCTTATACACCCATGTCACATGTGGCATCTAGCATGACACAAAAGTTGTACATTAATATATATCACATATATACTAAGTGTACACTAGTGAGAAAAATAAATCTTTAGTGAGCTAATATTAGTTAATGAAAGATAATATATCAAATATATAATTATATACTAAATTATTAAATCAACACTTGATTTAATAATCCGGGTATATCACATACAACCGACTAATATCAAATGTATCAACTTATCGAATCAACATTTGATTTGATAGCCCAGTTATATCACATATAACCGACCGATATCACATATCGCGATAATAGAATACGGTATCATATACGCGTATTAATCTCGGTCCCACACATATCACATATGTGCTCCTACTTCGTTTCGCTTGAGCCAGGAAACCTCTGTGTAGGACTCTAAAGACTCGTCAATACGCCGGCAGTAGGTGGTGATCATATCAGTCACCCACAAACCGCTAGCGGTCTGCTAAACGTAACGGCCACCCGGGTATTGAGCGATCAGAAGATCAACAAGCAAGCCTGCTCATACTCCTGCGAATCCATCAAGTAACACTACCATACAGTCCGGTCTCTTCGTCAAATATGTCGCATATCATAGCCTGGGGGTGGTATAACGTCAGACCCCAATAGCCTGATAAGTCATGCCGATGCAAGGTCCATAACGGTTTGAGAAACTACTAATAACACTTACCAGTAGATCTCAGCAATCCTGACCAGGGATTTCCTATTATGGAAAATCGATCATAGCACAACATCAACCCTCAATACCGGGAGAGACGAAATCCCCTCCTATCGCTCATTGCCTCCATGTGACTCGGGACTGTACCCAAAAACCACCGTTTTGCACGATCACTTGAACGTGGTTAGGTGGAAATCAAAGCACAGTAGGAATCACACAAAACTCTACGATGATCTTGGGTCGACAGACTAACCTGCACTAGTGTCACCAGAGAACTGCTATCTGACGATATGTATAATACCATCTAGGAGGTCTCGGCGAGTACGTTCAGTGTACCAGTCTCCACTACCTTCTCTGATATCAAACACCAATGGATATGGGATCATCCATCGCCCATCATATGGGTCAAGAAGCGCATACGCTAGTCTACTCTGGAGTATCGATGCCCTGTCTCGATACTCCCACGACTAGGAACATTTGAAGGATGTATTTACCGTCTACCTCTGTCCTACTAGTATGATCTGCATCATAATCCTGGTAGTCAAGTCCTCATCCTAAGGGCTTTATCAATATGTAATAGAGAGACAATAAGTGTACATATTAAGATAAAGTGCAACCAGATAGCATACTATCATGTCAATCAAGAAAGTCCTCCCTATATATGTCCAAGCATCCACTACAATATACATCACATGTACAGTAATGGCCTCTAGGGCATACATATAACTAATAATTCATCTGCCATATATCATAACCAAGAATTGCATCAGCGCCAAGTCATATCTATATGGACTTCAGCGTAGATACTGAAGTAAAAGTCACATCACAATCCACAACGAGTATTTGATGAAAACTCTTTACAACAAGTCTAGCTTTATTAGTTTAGTACCTTTTCACTGCACAGATCTTGAAAGATCTACTAGCTACTAATGGGTTTCACCTCTTCAGGAGCATCTAGCATTGTCTAAAATCCATAATTTGCTGAAGTGCGTAGAGTCCATTTTGGATATGAAGTATTTGGTCACTTGGAAGTTACCACTTCCTATTACCTACTGATAACTAGTAGGGGGAACAGCAATGCCAAGCCATATCCGTATGAACTTCAGCATAAACATTGAAGTAAAAGTCTCATCACAATGTACAACGAGTATTTGATGAAAACTCTTTACAACAAATCTAGCTTTATTAGGTTAAGACCTTTCCATCTGCATAGATATTGAAATGTCTACTTGGTGCTAATGGGTTTTACCCCTTCAGGAGCACTCAGCAAAGTTCAAAATCCATAATTTACTGAAGTGCGTGGAGTCCATCTTGGATATGAAGTATCCGGTCACCTGAAAGTTACCATTTCTTATGACCTGCTGATAACTAGTAGGGCCATCATTGCCATGATGCTGACCTCCCTGTCACCGTCTACGAGAAAACCGAAGTACCTCTCGGGTGGCTGAGGTCACTTACTTAATCTGTGGAGTGGTTAATGGTTTTTCAAGTCCAATTGAATCCTTAGGTTCTACTAAATTTTCGGTAACCGTTTGTGTTTCTGGAATCACTTCCAATTCTACCATACTTCCACTAGTTTCTTTTGCAAAAAGATTCCTTTTATAAAAAGGTGGCGAGTCAAGAACAATGTAACTGTTGATCATGAAAATGGTAGAAACAAAATACTAGCGAATGCTTGGGATAATCCACAAACCGCTATTACCGAAGTGTGCCTTGAGTTTGTCCGAATTCTGCTTTTAAACAGAAAACGGATAACTCCATATCTCAACAACCTTAAGATATACAACCATTCTATGTCCATATAGAATCAAGACACTAATTTAGATGGAACCAGATTCAAAAGTCATGCGGCTGTTTCCAGTGCATACCCCAAATGGAAAAAGGCCAATACAACATTACTCATCAAGGAGCACACCCACGGATGAGCAACCTGTGAGAGAATCAAGTTCTTAATACTATGATGGAATACTTAGCATAAGTATCTATATTTTTGATCACCTCGAGGAATCCTGATACTTCCTACATTTGGTTCTTTACTTTATTCTTATACCTATAAACTTCTCAAAATCTTTGGACCTTGCATTACTACGAATGTGTGTCTAAAACCAGAGAACTCATAGGTAAACCCGAATGAAGTAAGAGTACCAACCCCTTATCCCGAAGGACACTGGACAACATACATTTTCATGTATAAATCCCAAGAGTATACTAACTTAAATTCCATGTATTGTAAGTTGAAAACTGTATCTTGGCTAAAAATATCTTACATCGTTATTCAATACACCTTACTTTATTCTCAACTGATAAATGTAAATGTTTAAAACACAATTTTCAAAATGTATATCTCACTTTATAAAATAAAGGTACAAATATTTAATTTTAAAAATTGGTGCATAACAACGGTTATTTGAAACGAAACATTTGTCGTTAAGCCAGGCGACCGAATCCAATATCACCAATTGCAATGAATTCCGATATTGTGGATCAAATCGCCCATTTCCCAATATTCTACTTCTACTCAGCATCTATAACACTGTACTGATGTGAGATCCAAATCTGGTAAATACATACCCTAGATTTAGAATTAATTGGGAAAATAGTTCTATTTTACAAATACATAGAAAATCTGAAACATGAAAAGGTTTCATAGGGGGTGGTTAGGTATTCCTAGTAATGCCTTTTCCATTATCCAGATTCATGACTATAGTCGCAATTTCCTCTACCCTCACTTCCATCCCTTTATATGTCTCTATATTTTACCTTCTGCACACCGCACATAGGCTAATTGAATTTCTTCCTTCCCTACCTTTCGGCACCAGCCTAAGATTTAGAAAATGACTATCCAATAAGCGTAATAGGTGTACTTTCCTAATATAAGAAGCTCTCGCAACCCGAGAGAAGGTAAATGGAAGAGACAACAGAATAATCCTGTTCAATTTCTCCAGAACCTGTGGCCATCCTCGACTGAAGTAACTTCTTCGAGTTCGTATGTAACTATATGATGGCCGTTCCAAGTAATATGGATCATTGTAGTGATACGAAGTGTTCTGAAGAAATGTAAAGGGTAAATTAGGAGTTGCAGGGATATGTGCGACTTTGTCGTGAATCATGACAATCCAAAGCTCAAGTGTGTAAGAAGGTTCAGTTAAATTGGTTCATGAATTTTAGTTTAAGATAAGTCATGGGTCGCTGTACCAGAGAGAGAAAAGAAACATTCAGCGTGCACTCTATCAAGATTAGATTGGTTATCACTTTATCTAATCAAGATGGCTCCCAATATTTTCTCGAATTTTCCTTTAAACCCTAAAAGGAGAATTAGTCGGGATCATATACACTCTATAAGTTCGCTAACCGTTCAGCCAGGCCAGTGTTGGTACTCCAAGGGAGATACCCCATGCTTTCGTATGGACCCAATTAATAACCCCGTTTTCGCAGAGGCATAATCTCATTAACACTTTTTAGATACCTAATAGGTTAGCTAATTGTGAAGTGAAAATTCTTCTGAGGAGCAATACATACTCATCAGTAGGAATCGGGACCCAACTATCATTCTGTGATAATTTTGACGGAAGCCGACCAAAATTACCATACTCTAGAAGGTATACGCAAACTTGGCAAATTTCCAGTATATTTGAAACTCCCGATATGGTTTTTGTCCCTAACGGCTTATGACCTTGACTAGGTCAACATATCATAAACCGTTAGTCAAGTTCAACCCGTCATTATCCTAAATTAATTTAGACCCACCCACATATACCCTTGACTAGGTTAAAATGGTTATGCGGCTGTCCTAGGTAATCACAGTACTTGCAACAAACAAGTACCACTCAGCTACCGGACACTACGTCTTGACTAGGACAAAACACGCAGCACGAATACTAAGTAACACTTGTAAGAAATGACGGAGGGCTACAGCTGGTTTTTGGCGAAAAACCTGAAAGTGTCTTAGCACCTCTACTAGGTTTCCACATGCATCAAGTATTAAAAAATCTAGAGGTCTAAGCTACACTAACCTAGAATCGAACTAGAGAATTAGGGTTTGTTAGCAAGAAAAAACTTTCTAAACTAAGTGAAGAGAGTTATAACCTTTGTAGACCAAGTCCTTCACTTCTATAGCTCCAAGTAGTAGTCCCTAAGCTCCAAATAGTAGTCCCTAGAAGTCTTCTTAACTCCACTTGTCGAAAGGAACGAACTTGCTATGTGATCTTCGAAGCCAAAGATGATCCACCTTGAAGCCTCTCTAGGTCAAGCTAACTCTTCACTAATCAAGGTATTAGTGAAGCAAAAAACCTAAACTAATGAGCTAGATTAGTGTAGGTTGATGAAGTAGGAGTTTTGCTTACTTTAGAAATATTTTCCTCACTTTTCCAACTCAAGAAAAACCCTAGAATGAGCTCTTGAAGAAGAAGATAAACTTGGGTGAAGTTGTGATGAATTATGAGAGAGTGAACCATGAGGTCAAGATAAGAATGGGATCGATAAAAAACTAGGAGTGAAACAAAATAGAAGGGATGAGTCATGGCTTCTCAATGCTTCTCCAAGCATCCAAGCCATGACTTATTTCTATCTATTTTCTATTTTTCTCTTAAAAATAACTATCCCAATTATCTTTACACTCAATTGTGAGTCTCATATACCCATGTTCTATGCATCATCAACTATGATACAATAATCCAAATACCTATATAAATATATATCACATATATATTAAATGTATTTAAAGAGACGAAAATTATTAGTGAGCTTTAATATTAGTTAATATATAAATATATCAAATATAAATATATATCAAATTATCAAATCAACTTTTGATTCAATAATGCGGTTATATCATATATAACCGACTAATATCATATAAATATGTATATTAAATTATTAAATCAACACTTGATTCAATAATCCGGTTATGTCACATATAACCGACAATATTCAATATTCAATATCAAATCAACACTTGATTCAATAATCCGGCCATATCATATATAACCGGCCAATATCAAATATATATACATATAACAAATTATTGAATCAACACTTGATTCAATAATCCGGTTATATGACATATAACCTAACTGATATCAAATATCGTGAATTAGAATACGGTATCACATACTCGTATTTAATCAAGTTCCCGGACATATCACCATATGTGCCTTATTTTGTTTCGCTTGAGCTAGGAACCCTCTGTGTGGGACTCTAAAAACTCGTTAATACGCCAGCAGTAGATAATGATCACATCAGATACCCACAAGCTGTCAGCGGTACTAGCTGGACATAACGGCTACCCAGGTATTGAACGAATAGAAGATCAACAAGAAAGATTGTCCAAACTCTCGTAAAGCCTATAAGCAACACTTACCGTACAGTCCGGTTTCTTCTTCCGATATGTCGCATATCGAGTCTAGGGATGGAATCGTCAGACCCAAGTAACTTGATAAGTCATGCCGATGTGTGGCCTATAACCGTTCGAAAAACTACCGATAACACTTACAGGTAAATCTCATCAGCTATGGCCAGGGACTTCTGTCATAGCCAATCGAGCATAGCGCAACATCAACTCCCTATATAGAGAGAGACGAAACCCCTCCTATCGCTCACTGCCTCCATGTGACTCGGGACTGTACCCAAAATCCACCTGTTTCCACGCCTCCTTTGAGCCGTGGTAGGGAGAAAATCAAAGCACAGTGGGAACCACACAAGACACTATGACGATCTCGAGTCTATAGACTAACATGTACAAGTGTCACCAGAGAACTGCTATCTGACGATAGGTATGGTACCATCTAGGAGTTCTCGGCGAGTCCTGTTCGGTGTACCCATTTTCGAATGAGCACCTGTATACAATCTTTGATGTCAAACACCAATGGTTATGGGATCAACCATTGCCCCATACAGGGTCAAGAAACATACACACTAGTCTACTCTGGAATATCGATGCCCTGTCTCGATACTCTCTCGACTAGGAACTGTTAAAGGACGTGCTTGCGGACTACACAAGTCCCACCAGTATGATCAGCATCGTAGTCCTGGTAGTCAAGCTAGCATCCTAAGGTCTTTATCAACATGTATCAGAGAGACAGAATAATACTAATAGTGTACATGTTAAGATAAAGAGCAACCAGATAGTATACTATCATGTCGAGCAAGAAAGTCCTCTATATATATGTCCAAGCATCCACTATATCATACAATAATGGTCTCTAGGATATACATATTCCTAACAATCTCCCACTTGCACTAAGGCCAGTTGTTGTTGTATCTCATACCCAACATCCCAAAAAGTCTCTCAAACTGCGTCTGGGGGAGGACCATCGTGAGTGGATCCGCTGTGTTATCCTTCGTATCAACTCTCCTGACCTCGATCTCCCGGCGATTAACTATCTCCCGGATCAGGTGATACTATCTCAGAATATGTCTGGATCGCTGATGGGACCGGGGTTCTTTGGCCAAAGCCACAGCTCCATTGTTATCACAATACAAGGGTATTGGATGTTCAATCGATGGAAGCACACCAAGTTCAGCAATGAACTTTTTCATCCAGACATCCTCTTTGGCAGCATCGTTGGCAGCGATGTATTCAGCCTCCATCATCGAGTCTGCCACGGTATCTTGCTTGGAACTCTTCCAACATACCGCCCCTCCATTGAGGGTAAAGACAAAACCCGAGACCGACTTACTGTCGTCCTTATCACTCCGAAAGCTCGAATCGGTAAAGGACTCCACCTGGAGTTCACTGTTACCGTACACCAAGAATATTTCTTTAGTCCTTCTCAAGTACTTATGAATGTTCTTCACAGCTGTACAGTGCTTATCCCCAGGATCTGATTGATACCTGCTTACCACACAAAGTGTGTAAGCTACATCCGGTCTGATGCATAACATCACGTACATGATAGACCCAACTTCAGAAGCATAAGGTATCACGATCATGCGAGCCCTCTCTAAATCAGTCTTGGGAGACATCTCTTTGGAGAGAGTGATTCCTGAACAAGCGGGTAAATTACCACGATTAGAATCTTCTATACTAAACCTTTTTAGTATGGTGTCAATGTAGCTGGCCCAATATCCTTTTAGATCTATCTTTATACATCTTTATCCCCAGGATGTAGGAGGCATCACCCAGATCTTTCATGGAAAACTTTTGTGATAAGAAGAGCTTGACCGAGTATAGCATAGGAACATCATTTCCTATCAAGAGTATGTCATCCACGTACAATACGAGGAAGACAACCTTATTCTCTACTACTTTCTTGTATATACAAGGTTCATCTACGTTTTTGATGAAGTCAAACTCTTTGACTGCTACATCAAAATAGATGTTCCAGCTGTGCGATGCCTGCTTTAATCCGTAGATTGATTTAAGCACCTTGCACACCTTTCCGCTTTTCCCAATGTCTACGAAGCCTCTTGGCTGTGTCATGTACACGCTCTCTTCTAAATCACCATTTAGAAAAGCGGTCTTGACGTCCATCTGCCAGATTTCGTATTCATGGTATGCAGTAATGGCAAGTAGGATCCTGATGGACTTAAACATAGTCACTGGAGATAACATTTCATTATAGTCGACACCTGGTCGTTGACGAAGACCTTTTGCTATAAGTCTAGCTTTGAAGGTCTCAACCTTTCCATCTATACCAATTTTCTTCTTGAAGATCCACTTGCTCCCAATGGGTTTTACCCCTTCAGGAGCAACATCCAAAGTCCATATTTTGTTGGTGTACATGGATTCCATCTCAGATCGCATAGCATCTAGCTATTTCACAGAGTCCCCACTTGTGATAGTCTGCTCGAAACTAGTTGGGTCATCATCTTCCATGATGTAATCCTCACTCCCACCATCTATGAGAAAACCGTAGTATCTTTCAGGTGGATGAGAAACCCTGTTAGATCTGCGGAGTGGCCGAGGTTCGTCAAAGACTATCGAATCCTCCGGTTCTACCAAATCATCAGTTGCAGTTTGTGTAGCTGGAATTTCTTCCAGTTCTTCCTCATTGCCACTAGTTTCTTTCATAAGAAATTCCTTTTCTAAAAAGGTGGCATATCGAGAAACAAACACCTTTTGTTCCTCGGTGTGGTAGAAAAGATATCCATGTGAATATTTGGGATATCCCACAAACTTGTAAAGAACAGACTGTGCCTCGAGTTTGTCCAGATTTTGCCGTTTGACATAGGCCGGACAACCCCATATCTTAACATATTTAAGACATGGTCTATTCCCACTCCATATCTCATATGGTGTTGTAGGCACTGAAGATATACCATCGCGAATATTTGGGATATCCAACAAACTTACACAGAACAGACCTTGCCTCGAGCTTGTCCGGATTTTGCGTTTTAACATAATCCGGACAACCCCATATCTTAATAAAATTAAGACATGGTCTCTTCCCCTTCCATATATCATATGGAGTGGTAGACACATATTTGGTAGGAACCATATTCAATAGGTATGCAGCTATCTCAAGTGCATAACCCCAAAAAGAAATAGGTAACTCAGCAATACTCATCATAGAGCGCACCATATCTAATAGGGTGTGATTCCTCCACTTCGAAATTCCATGGTGTTGTGGTGTATACATAGGAGTAACCTAAGAGAGAATCCCATTCTCTTTTAAATAGTCTCGGAATTCCGTGCTCAAGTATTCTCCTCCTCGATCAGATCGAAGGATTTTAATACTTTTACCCGTCTGGTTCTTTACTTTCTATTTATATTCATTGAATTTCTCAAAAGTTTTAGATTTTTGTTTCAACAGGAACACATGTCTGAATCTTGATAGATCATCGGTGAATATAATGAAGTACGAGAAACCATTCCTGGTATGTGTAGACATAGGACCACATACATCACTATGTATCAGTCTCAAAAGTTCAGTAGCTCTTTCTCCGTGTCCCGTAAACGGAATTTTGGTCATCTTTCCTTTGAGACATGACTGACAAGTTTTATAAGATGTAAATTCGAACGGATTCAAATATCCATCTCTAAGCAAGTTTGTTAGTCTTGTCGCATTGATATGACCAGGTCTACAATACCACAAGAAGGCTTAATTCATTTCTGAACTTTTCCTCTTGTGTGTATTCTGTATATTAAGAACTGTGTTTTGATTTAGAACGTATATACCGTTACACAACGTACCAAACTTTATCAACACTTGATTTAGGAAAATGTTCATAACATTTTTCTCTAGTGCAAAGTTATATACTTCTTTATCTAAATAAAGAAATGGTATTATGTTGCACATCATCGATGGTACGTAATAACAGTCGTTCAAAATCAATGTATTACCATTTTGCAATCAACAACAACTGAGCCTTTTATCCCAAGCATATGGGGTAGGCTACATGAACCAATATGAGAATCATGCCGGGTCCAGCATATGAATCCTCCGCCTCCACTCACTCCTATCAAACAATATACTTTCATTGAGTCCTTTGGCAACCATATCGTTTTGTATCACCTCTATCCATGTTTTCTTCGGTCTCCATTTTACCCTTTTGCCATTGCCCATATCGAGAGTATCTATTCGTCGAACCGGTGCTTCCATAGGTCTGCGTCGCACATGACCAAACCATCTTAGCCGGATTTCCCGCATCTTCTCCTCCACAGGTGCTACACTAAACCATAATACCATTTTGCAATACTAGATGATATTCACCGACAGCTTCGGCAGCAACAATTGCTCCGTTCCCTACTCTAAGAGACATATCACCATTTCCCAGTTCTCTACTTCTTCTTAACCTTTGTAAAATATTACAAATATAGGATCCTGATCTGGTATCTAATACCCAGGACGTAGAGAAAACTGAGAAACAGTTCTCAATAATGAACACACCCGAATAAGATGCATCAGCATGCTCTTTCTTCGTTCGGGTTGCGTGGGAATCCTGGTATTCCCCTATTCCCTGCTCAGACTTATGACAATCATAAGATAGAGTTGAACCAACGTTTCCCAAACCAGTATAATAAGCGGGTTCGGTCAATACATCCATATTATTATCTTGATTAAGACATGTCATGGTCGCTACCTAGAGAGAGAGAGAAGAAAACACTTTAGTGTGCGCTCTTGCAAGATTAGATTGGTTATTATCTTATCTAATCAGGATGGCTCCTACTGTTTTTATCAAATCTTCCTTCAAACCCTAAAAGGTAAGATTAGCCGGGATTAATTACACCCTACAAGTTCGCCAATCGGTTAGCCAGGCAGGTATTGGTACTCCGAGGGAGTCTCCGCATACTTTCGCACGGAACTAATTAAATAAGCTCGTTTCCGTAGGGGCATAACCCCGTTAACACCTTTCTTAGACACCTACTGGATCAAATAATTGTAAAGTAGAGTAACTCTTACTCGTAGTGGGTATCGGGATCCAACTATCTCATAGAATGTATGCAATCTCATTGCAAATTTCAACACTTGAAATTCCCAATATCTGTTTTTACCCCATACGGTTTATGACCTTGACAAGGTCAATAAACCATAAACCGCAAGTCAAGTTTAACCCTTCATTTCGTGATTGAATTAAACCCACCCGCACGACCCATGACAAGGACAACAAGACCATATGACTACCCTAATCCAATCGCATCATATGCTGTAGATAAGTACTAATCAGCTACCACACACTACGTCTTGACAGTGGCCAACAAACGTAGCACGAATACTAAATTGTTCTTATCTGAAATAATGGAGGGGTATGACTGGTTTTGAAAAAAAAACCATTAACGTAATGAACTTGATATCGTTATAGAATCTAGTGATTTGAAAAGGATTGGTTTAAGCTCCGCTTTTAAAATCGAATAGTTTTCAAATTAAACCGAGTGGGTTGTAGCATCTGCTAGTTTTTCTAAAGAGGTCATTCCCGGTGAAGGGATCTAGGCTCTTTCCTCATCGAATGTGGTGCTGGATATTCATAATGGAATACCACTATGCAAAGCAATAACTAGAGCTACCTTTTTGAAAAATTTGATTCTATAACATCTTTAGATTTCTTTTCTTTTCATTAATCTCATTAATGACGTCCCATCATTTATGTTTCCTAAACATTACAAAAGAAATGAAAATAAAACACATATATATGCCATCCGTATTTGCCATATGGACCCGGGTCTTCACCATAAGGTTACATAACTTACGGCAGGGCGGGTTCAGGACTAGCGCGGATGAAAAATATATATAGTGTCTACTAATATATCATATATATAGCAGCATTCGTCTCACGCAGTTATATGATCACATCACAGAACTCAAGCAGCAGAAGAAAACATATGAAATATAGGATATACTAAGAGGTCCGTGTTTTAAATTAAGCCAGTAATGAAAAACATGGATTCTACGGTCGTGATGAATAGCCAAACCCATATCCCTAGACCCCTACGAGAGTGACAAGTGACCCCGCCAGTTCTAGAGTTAGACGACCCGGTCTCGACTCCTCGAGATGGTCTCCCACTGGACTCTAGAACCCGGTTACTTGTGCTCCCCGTCTTGGGTCTATCCTAATGCGGAAAAGTAAATAATATATATCAATGGTGACAACAACCTCAACCCGGAAGTGTCCCAATAAAAGAATATAACATACAAATTATTACATGAATGAAAATATAAAAAACTCTCATCTCACGTAAAAAACCCCGGCCATTCAATCATGACGATCCAATATAACATATCAGAAGCAACCTATAACATCACATATCATCAACGTAAGTAAATATGTGTATTCCTAATGTTGTTGACGTATAGCAACGAGATCGGGGATACACCATATATTACACTTACGGTCGCAGAAAAGAAATGAAAAATACTATAATTAGAATCCGCATAAACCTTAGACATCATAAACCCAGAATATCACATATTTCGGATTTCATGCATAACCCAATAAATCTTGCATTTAAGTCTCAAATTGAAAACACTTTTCAATAACAATTTGGGTAATTCAACAAGATTCCTGATAACTTGATCGAATGCTCGTCGGGAACTTTAGTAGATTGCCAAATATCACAATGGAGCAGCACAAGAAATACGATCCTACAATTCCACAAGCTTGCGGCGGAACCGCGGACAAACTAGGGGTTAGGCCGCGGTTCCGCGACGCTTTGATGGAATTGAGGCTTCGTACTTCTTAGGGATCCATAAAATAACCTGCATGATTTTCTGAATATTTTTAATCTGAAAAATATCAACTTTTGAAAAAATGGACAGAAACTTGTAATTTTACGGGTTTCGAACTTCGATTGAACACTTTAACGTCGTTTACACCTTACCTAATGCTCTAGGTTGGCTATGATACCATGAAAGTGTGTTTTAGCACCTTTACTAGGTTTCCACATGCATCAAGTATGCAATTTAAAAAAATCTAGAGGTCTAAGCTACACTAACCTAGAATCAAACTAGAGAATTAGGGTTTGTTAACAAAAAACACTTTCTAAACTAAGTGAAGAGGGTTACAATCTTTGTAGACCAAGTCCTTCACTTCTATAGCTCCAAGTAGTAGTCCCTAAGCTCCAAGTAGTAGTCCCTAGAACTCTTCTTGGCTCCACTTATCAAAAGGAACGAACTTGCTATGTGATCTTCGAAGCCGAAGATGATCCACCTTGAAGCCTCTAAAGGTCAAGCTAACTCTTCACTAATCAAGATATTAGTGAAGCAAATAATCTAAACTAATGAGCTAGATTAGTGTAGGTTGATGAAGTAGGAGTTTTTCTCACTTTAGAAATATTTTCCTCACTTTTTCCAACTCAAGAAAAACCCTAGAATGAGCTCTTGAGGAAGAAGATGAACTTGGGTGAAATTGTGATGAATTATGAGAGAGTGAACCATGAGGTTAAGATAAGAATGTGATCAATAAAAATCTAAGAGAAAACAAAATAGAAGGGAAGAGTCATGGCTTCTCAATGCTTCTCCAAGCATCCAAGCCATGACTCATTTCTATCTATTTTTTATTTTTATCTTAAAATTAACTATCCCAATTATCTTTACACTCAAGTGTGAGTCTCATATACCCATGTTCTATGTATCATCAACGATGATACAATAATCCAAATACATATATAAATGTATATCACATATATATTAAATGTATTAAAAGAGAAGAAAATTATTAGTGAGCTTTAATATTAGTTAATATATAAATATATCAAATATAAATATATATCAAATTATCAAATCAACACAAGATTCAATAATCCGGTTATATCATATATAACCGACTAATATCATATAAATATGTATATCAAATTATTAAATCAACACTTGATTCAATAATCTGGTTATATCACATATAACCGACAATATTCAATATTCAATATCAAATCAACACTTGATTCAATAATCCGGTCATATCATATATAACCGGCCAATATCAAATATATATACATATAACAAATTATTGAATCAACACTTGATTCAATAATTCGGTTATATCACATATAATCTAACCGGTATTAAATATCGCGAAATTAGAATACGGTATCATATACTCATATTTAATCAAGCTCCCCTCATATCACCATATGTGGTCTACTTCGTTTCGCTTGAGCTAGGAAACCTCTGTATGGAACTCTAAAGACTCGTTAATACGCCAGCAGTAGATAATGATCACATCAGATACCCACAAGTCATCAGCGGTACTAGCTGGACGTAACGGCTACCCAGGTATTGAACGAATAGAAGTTCAACATGCAAGCTTGACCAACTCTCGTAAATCCTATAAGCAGCACTTACTGTACAATCAGGTCTCTTCATCTAATATGTCGCATATCGAGTCTAGGGGTGGAATTGTCAGACCCCAGTAACTTGATAAGTCATGCCAATGTGTGGCTTATAACCGTTCGAGAAACTACCGATAACACTTACCGGTAAATCTCATCAGCTCTGGCCAAGGACTTCCTGTTATATCCAATCGAGTATAGTGTAACATCAATTCCTTATACCGGGAAGACGAAACCCCTCCTATTGCTCACTGCCTCCATATGACTCGGGACAGTACCCAAAATCCACCTGTTTGCACGACTCCTTTGAGCTGTGGTAAGGAGGAAATCAAAGCAAAGTAGGAACCACACAAGACACTATGACGATCTCGGGTCTAAAGACTAACCTGTATAACTGTCACCAGAGAACTGCTATCTAACAATAGGTATGGTACCATCTAGGAGTTCTCGGCGAGTTCTGTTCGGTGTACCCATTCTCTAATGAGCACCCGTGTACAATTGATTGATCTGTTTTAAAGAAGTGTGTTGTAAAGTAATGTAATCACAATCAATAACGGTGTCGCTAGTAGCTAGCCAAGATGAGTACGGGTCGTCCTCAGGGAAACGTCGAACCTTTATCTTGCTTTAGACGAGTTGATTGAAATATGGATGGTTTGTTCTAGATCTACGATATACAGATGTAGATTTTATGAAGAAGAGGCTTGTAGGATTCATATGACTTAGTAGTAATGGATGGCTAATTAAAAATGACTCTTTTTTTTTAATCTTTTAATAGTTTAAAACTAGATCGAAAGTGATGAATTTAGATTAGGGTTCTTTTGGAAGAAACTATGGTTTCCCCACTCCTAACCCTTTGCATTGATCTCTATTCATGTCCAGCCGCTAAAAAACCAAGTGTTAATCTAATCTCAAATCGTGGTCGAGACTATCAATAAATTGGTAGCGCGTCCGATAATGATGTTAACATTTATTTTGCTAAATTTTATAAACTTTAAAGTGTATAAAAGGAGTTAAATGATTTCATCATCCATTGATCTACCCTAGTCTACGATCCCTAGCAAGCGTAGAATTACCCACGCATATTTTGAGAAGAAGAAGAAATGATAGAGAAGGAGATCATAATGTAAATGCAGAAAGTAATGTAGAAATTAAAATGCAAAGAACTAAACTAAAGATCTAACTTTATTAATCAAATTTAACATATACAAATCCTTTGAAATTAGAATACAAAGAACTCTCATATTGCTCTCGATCTTTGTCTCGTAGGAAGTAGATATTTAGTCGATTGATCACGTCGATTCGTGGACCTGTCATGGATCTCTTGATCTTGTGATTTTTAGTGATATAAAAGGTGATGATTTCTATATATAGCTCTAGGTCCTTTAAATAGCCCTAGAAGCAGAAACCCTAAATCCTATGTGTTAGGATTTGTTGTTGTGATCACCCCCAAAAAATCCCAAATCCAACGGCTGCAAGGAGGCCGTGGATCCGCCGCGAATATGGGTATTTGGCCGCGGTTGGGCAGCACTTTGGTGGAATTTTGCTTTGAAAATTCTGGTGCTGCCTCATGTTGACAGGTGGAGATAGTTGTGATGTCTGGATTATTTATATCTTCCTCTAAGTCTTTGTCGTTTTATGATTTACAATTTGATTAAACTTTATCGGCAGATTTTATTCCCGACATCTCAAATATCTCGATCTCCAGATCTGAGCTAAATCTGCACAATATCTCAATTCATAGTATTAGTAATATTTATTATATTTGAGATATTATCTTAATCATTTTTTATATGATACAATATTTAAGAATATTGATTAGAGATATTTGATATGGTATGCATATTTCAATTATCAAAATATCATAAAAATATTATATGCATATATTTTCCTTCATAATGTTAATTAAAATATATAAACATATGATAAAGAGTATTTTGTAGATAAACACACATATGTTCCATAATTACAATAAATATCTTTAAGTACTTAACAAAAGTAAGGAAAATATTCCATCAAATGTGCAATATTTTCTACTGAAAAATACCCCCAAACTTAACTTTGATCGTCCCGAGCAAACTAGTTTTCAAGAGAGGGAGAAAAAAGGAAAAGAAAAACCTAGCACACTTTCGTAGGCAACACGATTGCACTTAGCACATGCAACAAGCCTTTAAACCTCTAAGTGTCCCTAGTAGGAGGAGTGTTGTCTTCTGAGGATTTTCAGCGGATTACACCCACAAAATCGCATAATAAAAGAGAGAAGATGATAGTTACATACAACGATGATGATTTATAAAAGAAAGAACTTGAAAATAAGAGTTTCAAACTACACTAGCTTTTCGGTTGCCATGAGTCCTATCTTAATGGTCGTGAAAAGATGTCAGCAACCACATTATCCCTTAATAAAACACCGCCTTTAGTCTTCCTCCCTACCTTTCTTCCAAACATCGATCATATACCCCTACGTGTGTGTACAAGACATCCATACACTTAGAGAATTCAATTCAAGCTATCATACTCTTGTCCATCTTCCTTAGTACTTTTTAGTCGGTGAATATTTTCAGATGGAATTGCTCACACATTCTTCATGCGGCCGTTGACATTTCTTGAGGTACTAACCGACCGATTAACAAATGTGCTCACTCATTTAGGCGTAATTAGCAATTTCCTCATCTTGCAACACCTAAGGCTTAGCAGTGGCTCCCAGACCGGTTGGTCTAACACACTAGGTGATAAAGCACCTTCGCTATATTTTTTTTATACTGCCTTAAGCAATTACAATACCATCGTTCATTTTTCTTCACCATTTTATTTTTTTATATTTCACTTTTTCTTTATTGATCTTCATACTAAGGCTTTTAGACAAGAGCATTTCAAGGTATCATCTACTAACCCAAGTTTCAAGATGTGTGCAAGTGCGTATAGTGAGGTATCAACGTTCAAATGTTTGGACTCAAGAATAGAAACTATTTTTTAGATTTATTTTTATCCTTAGATTAGTAATTTCCTTCATCTTACTAACCTTTGGGACAACGACTCATGACTACCTATTACTAATTTCATTATAAAATATTTAATTTTCTTACTTTTCTTAAACTTGTCATTCCTACATATGTGTTTTTCACCTTCTAACTTTCATTATCAAAAAAATAAAATTAAATTTGTGCTTATATTTAGTATAATGCAAAAAATGATGCGTGAATAAGCACAAACCTCCCCCAAACCTATTTGCTGCAGAGTCCTCACTGATGTCATCTGTTAAGCTTAAAATCTGTAGACTTAGAAAGAAAAGTTAGTAACAAGGACAATAATTAATGACAGCGAAGTCCTCCCCTAAACTTATTTTTGGCTCATAATTTAGTAAAAATTTGTTTTTGTTTCAAGAGCCAAAATATTTTTTCCCCCAAAACTTGAGTAAAATAGTATTAAGCATTTAAAATTATGAGGAGGGTAAAGTTATTGGTCTATGCAAAGCTCTACAGAGACCAAAAGTCAACACCAACCATTTGAATATTTTATCAATGTAACACCATGGTTGGTGGAAGATCATAGATGTGCAGAAGTGGGGAGAGAGGAGGCGGAATCGATCGGGTTTATGTCTCGGTTGGTAGAGACGAAACGGTGATGGTGCACTACTCGCATTCCCCGGCAACAACGCTATTTGATTGATATGTTTTGAAGAAGTGTGTTGTAAAGTAAAGCAACCGCAATAAATAATGGTGTCACTAGTAGCTAGCCGAGATGAGTACGGGTCGTCCCCGGGGAAATGTCGAACCTTTATATTGCTTTAGACGAGTTGGTTGAAATATGGATGGTTTGTTCTAGATATACGATATACGGATGTAGATTTTATGAAGAAGAGTCTTGTAGGTTTCATATGACTTAGTATTAATGGATGACTAATTAAAAATGACTCTTTTTTTTTATCTTTTAATAGTTTAAAACTAGATGGATAATGATGAATGTAGATTAGGGTTCTTTTAGATGAAACTAGGGTTTCCCCACTCCTAACCCTTTGCATTGATCTCTATTCATGTCTAGCCTCTAATAAAACAAGTGTTAATCTAATCTCAAATCGTGGTCGAGACTATCAATAAATTGGTAGCGCGCCCGATAAGAATGTTAACATTTATTTTTCTAAAGTTTATAAACTTTAAAATATATAAAAGGAGTTAAATGATTTTATCATCCATTGATCTACTCTAGCCTACGAACCCTAGCAAGCGTAGAATTACTCATGCATGTTTTGAGAAGAAGAAGAAAGGATAGAAAAGGAGATCATAATGTAAATGCAGAAAGTAATGCAGAAATTAAATGCAGAAAGTAAAATACAAAGAACTAAACTAAAGATCTACCTTTATTAATCAACTTTAACATGTACAAATCTTTTGAAATTAGAATACAAAGAACTCTCGTGTTGCTCTCGATCTTTATCTCGTAGGAAGTAGATGTTCAGTCGATTGATCACGTTGATTCATAGATCTTTCTTGGGTCTCTTGATCTTGTCAGTGATTTTTAGTGATGTAAAAGGTGATGATTTCCATGTAAAGCTCTCAGTCCTTTAAATAGCCATAGAATCATAAACCCTAGATCCTATGTGTTAGGATTTGTTGTTGTGATCACCCCCAAAAAATCCTAAATCCAACGGCTATAAGGAGGCCGCGGATCTGCTGCGAATATGGGTATTTGGCCACGGTTGGACGAAATTTTGGTGGAATCTTTCTTTGAAAATTTTGGTGCTGCCTCATGTTGACATGTGGAGATTGTTGTGATGTCTTGATTCTTTATAACTTCCTCTGAGTCTCTGCCGTTTTATGATTTACAATTTGATTAAACTTTATCGGCAGATTTTATTCCCGACATCTCGGATACCTCGATCTCCAGACCTGAGCTAAATCTGTACAATATTTTAATTCATAGTATTAGTAATATTTGTTATATTTGAGATATTATCCTAATCATTTTATATATGATACAATATTTAAGAATATTGATTAGAGATATTTGATATGATATGCATATTTCAATTATCAAAATATCATAAAAATATTATATGAATATATTTTCCTTCATAATGTTAATTAAAATATATAAACATATGATAAAGAGTATTTTGCAGATAAACCCACATATGTTCCATAATTACAATAAACACTTTTATGTACTTAACAAAAGTAAGGAAAATGTTCTATCAAATGTGCAATATTTTCGACCGAACAACAATCTTTTATGTCAAATACCAATGGTTATGGGATCAACTATCGCCCCATACAGGGTTAAGAAACATATACACTAGTCTACTCTGGAATATCGATACCCTATCTCGATACTCTTTCGACTAAGAACTGTTAAAAGATGTGTTTGCGGACTACATAAGTCCCAATAATATGATCTGCATTATAGTCTTGGTAGTCAAGAGAGCTTCCTAAGGGCTTTATCAACATGTATCAGAGAGACAGAATAATAATAATACTGTAAATGTTAAGATAAAGAGCAACCAGATAGCATACTATCATGTCGAGCAAGAAAATCCTCTATATATATGTCCAATCTTCCACTATATCATACAATAATGGCCTCTAGGGCATGCATATTCCTAACAAAACCTTTAACGTAATGAATTTGATATTGTTGAAGGAACTCGTGTGGCTTTGAAATAGAGTGGTTTAGGTTCCGCTTTTTAAAACTAGTAAAATAAACTTTTTCTTAAAAGCGAACTCTGTACGAAGGGATCAAGGATCTTCCCTCATAGAATGAGGAGCGGGATATTCCTAACCAAGTACCTTTATACAAAGAAAAAGAACACGACTATGAGTTTTGAAGAAAACCGAGTAGTTTTAATAAGTGGTTCCGACAAAATCATTTAGGTTTATTTTCCTTGCTTTATATAGATAATGTGTTCCCATCATTTTATGTTTCCAAACCACAAAAAAAAACCAAAATAGCATGCTTTTATATGCCATCTGCATTCGCCATAAGGCATATAGATATATATATCAACATCGCAGGCAGATAATAGTCATCACAGATAGATAAAAATCATCACAGGCATGCGAACAACAATATGGAACGTGGGATAAACTAGGAGCCCCGTATTTCATATGAGACGTAAATAAGATGCGACGTTCTCCGGTTGTGTGGATAGCCAGTGCAATGAAGAACTTAGACCCCTATGAGTGAGGCAAGTTACCCGCCAATCCCGAAAGTGAGGCAACCCCAATCTATGAAGTGATTGGGCCGCCCGGTATTTCGCGGAATCCGGTAACTTGAGAACCTCACCGTGGGTCAACCTATACCCCCTACGAGTGTGGTGAATTGCCCGCCAATTCTATAGTAAGGCCCCCCCGGTTTCAACGCTATGAGATGCGGGTGCGTTTCCCTCTAGAACTCGGCTATTCGAGCACTCCTCCGCGGGGTAATCCTAGTACAGAAAAGAAAAAAATATATACAAATGGTGACATCGACCTCAACCCGGCCGTGCCCCAATAAAAGAATATACAAACTGACAGAGACGACAGTCCATATGTCGGACGCTCGCCCCGCAATAATGAATATACATACGAACCAAACCGTACAGCTATCATTGCCCTAGGGCTATCCAACACGATAATCCAACTGAATCATAACCGGATATATATAACCACAGAAACAAGTAACACCACAATGCGTGCAACCCCGTCTAAATGAACATATAGTATTTAGATGACGTTCAACAACACATATACCAAATCAAAGATATCAACGATGCAAACTAGTTCTAAAACTCCCGAGTTGCCCCAAAAAATGTGTTAGTGATAAAAACCATGCTCAAGAGAGAGAAAGAAGATGTGTTAGTGATGCAAACTAGTTCTAACACTAAGTGAAATCTGGGGAAAAACAACAAGACCAAAAATACTAATTCCAAAACCTAAGATAATGGATGAAAACGAGGACCATAAGCTACAGGAAAACCGCCCATAGCGGGCAAATCAAGAAAACTGGCGATTTTTTCTTGGTTGTTTTTCCTCGTTTTCATTGTGTGCCTATATCGTATCAAGAGTAAGCCTCTGTACTTGTTTAAAAAAATTTCAGAGACAAATAAAAATTTCGAGCAGAGAACAGGTTTTGGAAATCGAAGTTTTTCGGTTTTGAAACTAAAGAATCGTCTAAAGCTAGTTTAAGGTGTTTGGTGGCTTTGATACCATGTTGCATGTTGGTGTTCAGTGCTTGCGCCGCGGAGGTCGCGACCAAGGTGGAAGCGAAAACAAAAACTTTATGCAACCACCAAACACACATTCCCTTGGATTCGATTCAAACACCTAAACTAGAAAACTAAAACATGCAAGAGTATGAAATTACAACCTTTGACGCGTGTCCACCCAATTGTTGAAGACCCTTCTAAGCTCGTAGACACCGGGATCGCGCTTGAAAGTCGTCGACGCGTGTCCACCCAATTGTGGAAGATCCCTCTAAGCTCGTAGACACCGGGATCGCGCTTGAATGTCGACCACCCTCGCTAAAGAATATCAATACGAGGGAAACTGAAAAAGGCTCGAACCGATGCTCCAAACTTGCTAAAGATAGATTGTGGGTGATGTAGGAATTTTTCCACTAATTATTTCCTCTCAAAACCATGCTCAAGAGAGAGAAAGAAGAAGAAGGAGAAGAGGTGAGAAAAATGGCTTAGTCTTTAGCATAACCATGAAGCATATGTTAGTGATATATGCCATAGAGGCCGTTATTGTATCATACTGGTTTGTATATTACTTAATAGAAGCTTGGGATATTCACAGTTGGATTGACTGTTTTGCTCAAAATGGTAGTATGCTACTTGGTTTGTTTCTACCTCAATATGTGCATGTGTTTCTTTCAGCATATCGCTTATAAATATTGGTAGAGCCCTTAGTATCTTTGCTTGATTACCAGCATTGTGATGGCAGTCACACTAGTGGGGGCTGGGTAGTCTATAACCATATCCTTATACAGGTCCCTAGTCGTGGGATTATCGAGACGAGGCATCGATACTCCAAAGTAGACTAGTGTATACGCTTCTCATCCCAGCAGGGGAGATGGTCTGTCCCACAGCCATTAGTACATCGTACTGGAGATAGTATGCATGTGCTCATTAGGTTATGAGTACACCAGACAGGACTCGTCGGGAACTGCTGGTGGGTATTATACATATCGTCGGGTAGCAGTTCTCAGGTGACATGAATACAGCTTAGTCCGTTGACTTGACACTGCTACTTCGCCTCAAGTGTGTTCCCACTGTACTTTGATTACTACCCTACCATGGTTCAAAAGAGTCGTGCAAATAGGTAGTAGTTGGGTACAGTCCCGAAGCACTTGGAGGCAATGGAGGTTAGATAGGATTCGTCTCTCACGGTATTGGGGGTTGATATCGCACTGTGTTTAGAGAGCCATTACACAAAGTCCCTGGCCAGGGCAAGCGAGATTTACTGGTAGGTATTCTAGTAGTTTCTCAGGGTGTTTTGGGCTACACTCTGGCATGACTTATTGCGTTATTAGTGGTCTGACGATTACCGCCCCTAGGCCCGATATGCGATACTCTTAGACGAACAGACCGAACTGTACGGAGATTATCACATTCAGGCTCAGTAGGAGTTCGGATGGGTTTGCTCATCGGCCTTCTTATCGACAAATACCTGGGTAGCCGTTACGTGCAGCTAGTACCGCTTGCGGCTTGTGGTTAAACCTACTGCCAGCGTACTGTTGAGTCTTTAGAGCGCCACAAAGAGGGTTTCCCTGCATCGGGCAAAAAATGTAGAGGCCTTATGGTTTTTACGGCAGGGTTTCGATCATGTACGTGTACTTGTGCATGTATGATGATCGGGCGGATAATACTAGTGGGCTTTCGTTTAAGCCGGATCCTAGTATTATATTGATGGATCAGTTTTGTCTCGTTGTATTCGTGTTTCTCAAAATACGGATACGGGTATGTATATACGAAAGAGAGGGACATTCTTGTAATTACTCAAGATTGCTTTTAGAAGGAGACACCTCGTTAGAGTTTTGACCATTGACTTGTTTAAAACAATTATGAGGTGGAGGAAATAGATTATTATTTTCACTAATGATAATTCAAGCATGGCTACTTGGTTTGACTATTGAGCCTTGGTTTGACTTAGATATTTTGTAAGATATTTGTATGGCACTAGATATTTTTGGTGATATTTTTTTCTTTCTATGCTTATAGTCATATCAAGGTAGCCATCTCAATTATCATTATCAAAAACATTTTCTCTTTCCTCAAGCCATCTCCTTCTTCTTCCTCTCAACCCTTAAGTCTCATGAGTTGAGAAACCTAAGGTTCCAAGAGACAAACCACTCCATCTTCTTTCTCTACATCACTTAGGCCATCTAGTTTAGCAAGCTAGTTTCCCTAGTTATCTCGGACTTGAGGTTGGAGCTCGGACTATAGACTCTCGGGTGGATCGTCTTTGACTCGAGGAAACCGACGAGAAAGCATAGATCCGTTTCGATCCTCGGAGCCTACGATGACTAGGAGGACAGAGAGAAGAGCCGGAGGAAATGATACTACGATGTATGACATTCATCCGAGTAGTTAAACCTCAAGTAGTTTGCTAGCTAGGGTTTATGATCGATCGTTGGTTCTAGTCGGTGTTACGAAGCCCGTAAAAATCATTTTTTGCAGTTTTCGCCTCCCAGCGAACACGTAGGGTGCGCGACATCGACTTACAGTGGTATAAGAGCTTCTCATAAACCTTAGATAGCTTGTAGCGATGTTAGAAATCCATCGTTTTTGTCGCGCAAAAACTGCCGACAAAAACAGTTTCCAAAAATGATGTTTTTAGTTATTTGCACACCTCGCGGGCTCACGGTTTGAACCGAGAAGCTGCGGGGTGGAGCGTGTGTATCTCGAGGACACCCGGGGGGACCATCGGCCGGGCTTACCCCCCAAGACCACTACAGGGTGGCCTTGAGGGGCGGTGACTTGAGAGCACCCAAGAATGGTGCTCTCGGGTCTGCCTAACGTAGGGGCCACTTCGTGGTAGCCCCCGGGGGTGGGTACCCGTTCGAGGCCCCATATTCGATAGTTAATTTTGGTATCTTCGCCTCCGTGAAGATTCGGGCGGGTTTCGAGTTCGTTTCGACGCCCAGATTGGCTTAAAACGAACGGTTTCGGAACTTTAGCTCACTGGATTTTTCAAGTTTTGGAAAAATTGGTTTACTTTACTAATTGCGTGCGGAATTCTAGTGTCTTAGTCATTTTACAAGCTTTATGATATGTATATGTGTTTAGAAACATCGACTAATTGCTATACGTCGATTAGTCGGGGTTGCACAAATATGTGATGTTATGTTGGTTTGTGTATATGAACTTGTTGGATCGTCGTGGATGAATAGCCGGTGATGTGCGATGATGGTTTTTATTCTTTCATTCGATGTAAATTTGTAAAGTGATGTAATATTATTTTCGTGGGGCACATCTGGGTTGAGGTTGTAGCCACCATTGTATTATTTCATTTACTGTTTTTGCTCCTAAGATAGACCCAAGGTGGGGTGCACAAACTACCGGGTACTTTGAAGTGCCGAGTGGCCTACTCACTTTGATGAGGGAGGTTGCTTCACTTCGGGTATTTGGCGGGTAGTTTGCCGCACCCGTAGGGGTCTTGGGTGGGGTTTGGCTATTCATCATGACCGTGGAATCCGTCTTTCGTTACACGCTTAAATGAAATGCGGAATTCCTAGTATATCTAATATGTTCATCTGTGATCTGGAATGCCTATTATTGTGTGAGACGAATGTATATATCTATATATGATATCTGGTAGGCGTTGCTTATGTTTTGCATCCGCGCTAGTCCAACTCCCGCTCTATCGTTAGTTAAGTAACCTGACGGGTGATGACAAGCCCCGTGATGAATACGGATGGCATAAGCGTACGACATATTTTCGTTTCTTTCTGAGATGATAGGTGTAAATGATGGGACTACATTATATTAATGCAAAGCAAACAAACCAAAGCTGAATCGTTGGAACAAATTTTAAAACCACTCGGTTTTTTCAAAATAGGAGACTTTTAAAAATGCGGAGCTTAAACCACTCCTTTTAAAATCTTTCAGGTTCTTTCGATTATATCAAGTTCACTACGTTCACGGATTAGCCAAAACCATTCGTGGCCCTCCATCATTTCATATGAAGATTCAGTAGTATTGAAGCTATGTTTATTGGCCTTCGTCAAGGCATAGTGATTGGTAGCTGCTGGGTATTCATATGTAGTTTAGATAGATGCGTTGGTTTGGGACAGTCGTGTTACTTTGTTGGCCTTCGTCAAGGGTATATACGGGTGGGTTCAAATTATCCTGGACAATAATGGATAGAACTTGACATGTGACTTATAATTTATTGGCCTTCGTCAAGGTCATAAGAGCATGGAGCAAAAATCCACATCGGGAGTTTCTAAGGAAACTGAAACTTACCAGTGTTGCATACCATTTGGAGTGTGATAATTTTGGTAGGATTCCTTCGACTTTATCACACAATCATATTTGGATCCCGATCCTACTGTGAGTATATGCCACTCCTCGGGAGATTTTTCACTTAACGATCAATGCTATAAACCAAGTAGTTGTCTAAAACGGTGTTAGCGGGGCTACGCATCCAGGGAAAAGAGGTTATTTAATTAAGGAATTTCGCGAAAGTATCGTAAAACCTCTCTCGAAGTACCAACACTAGCCTGGCTGAACAGTTAAGCAAGTATTGTACGGTGAGATTAATCCTGACTAATTTTTCTTTTTATGGTTTGAGGAAGGATTCGAGAAACAGAGGGAGCCATCTTGTTTTGATAAATTAAAAACAAATCTAAACTTGCAAGAGCATCATGCTAAAGTGTTTCTTCTCTTTCTCCTAATTGCAGCGACCAGTTGACCATACATAGGTTACAACTAGCTAATAAATTGACTGGGCCAGACTATACTAACTGGAAAGGGTTTGTCCAGATGTCCATTGACTGTGACAAGCTGGACCACCTCATTACTACTCAAGCCCCCACCGTCCCAGGTCCGGTTTCCACCGTCACGGATATTGATATCCGTAAGACAAAGGAAAAGGATAGTGCGAATGCCAAGTGCTTCGTGTTGGCCTTAGTAGATGGTGAAAACCAGAGGCAGCATGAGAAGATAGACTTATTTTCCATCTTACTCCTTAACAAAGTTTTATATGGAGAGCAATCTCGTATCGTAAGATATGAGACCTTGAAGGAATTGCTTCAAGTGAGGTTGGCTATCGGGTCATCTGAAGGGGACAACGTCCTTACAATGACTAGCTATATTGATGAGCTCACAGATCTGGAGACCACGTTAGAGAACCAGTCATATGCTGACTTGCTTCTACAGTCTCTATCTTCTACTTACACCCTAAAGGAAACCAGGGAGACACCCGCTCTGCTTATTGGGAAATCTTCCTCTTCTGCATCGAAGGAGAAAGCAAAGGGTGAGAAGAAGAAGGCCTCCACAAAGCTGATATGCGGTGTCAGTAAGGTAGAAGAACAGGGAAGGGTAAAAGTTTTAGGGCTGACAGTAGGGAAGGAGGGATGTTCCTATTTTCACAAGAAAAGGCTTTGGCAGAGGAATTGCAGGGCTTTGAAAACCAGAATTCAGGATCCGAAGTATGTTGTGGCTTCGACTTCAGGTGTGTTTGTAATCGAAAACTGCATGTCAATTAACTCTACTTCATGGGTACTAGATACCGGATCAGGATCTTATATCTGTAATTCATTATAGGCTTTGAAAAACCGTAGAGTTATCAGGGTAGGTGATATGACTTTCAGAGTTGCGAACGGAATGAGCGTGGACGCTGAATCCGGAGAGGAATATCATCTACGATTGATATGTGGGCAGATATTGATTCTACGTAACTGTTTGTATGTACGTAGTCTAGCTTGTAATATCATATCTGTATCCCTACTTTCTACGGAAGGATATGATTTTACATTTGTAAGCGATGTGGTCCACATCCACCTAAATCAAGCTTTGATTGGGTCAGGTACATTAGATAACGGAATATACGTATTAAATCAAGCTCAGGTTTTCAGTGTTCAGAACACACTTAAAAGAAAGTCTCCGGAACTAAATTGGGCTTTCTTATGGTATTGTAGACTGGGTCACATCAATGAAACATGGTTGACGAAGTTACATAGAGAGGGATATTTGGATCCGTTCGAATATCAGTCTTATGCAACTTGTCAGTCTTGTCTCATGGGAAAGATGACAAAGACTTCGTTCACTGGACACGATGTAAGAGCGAGATCGCTCTTGGGACTCATACACAACGATGTATGTGGTCCAATGTCTACGCATGCGCGAAGTGGTTATTCCTATTTCATTACTTTTATGGATGATTTCTCTAGGTATGGATATGTCTTCTTAATGAAGCATAAATCCGAGGTCTTTGAGAAATTCCGGGAATATAAGAATGAAGTGGAGAAACAAACAGGAAAAAGTATCAAGACACCGAGATCTGATCGAGGTGGTGAATACTAAAGTGCCGAGTTCCTGGATTACCTAAAAGAGAATGGAATTCTCTGTCTGCTTACTCTTCCATACACTCCACAACACAACGGTGTATCGGAGAGACAGAACCGAACCCTATTGGATATGGTACGTTCCATGATGAGTAACGCTGAGTTGCCACGTTCCTTCTGGGGTTATGCACTAGAATCATCTGCATATCTTCTGAATAAGGTTCCTACTAAATCAGTTCCTACCACACCATATCAGATGTGGAGTGGGAAGAAACCCTATCTTAAGTACCTTAAGACATGTGGATGTCCAGCTTTTGTTAAAAAGCAGCATGCGGACAAGCTTGAGGTATGTTCAGTACTGTGCAAGTTTGTGGGATACCCCAAGAACTCCAGGGGGTATTATTTCTATTGCGCATAGGAACAAAAGGTCTTTGTTTCTCGTCATGCCCACTTCTTGGAATCTGAATTTTTAGAAAATTAGAAAAGTGGGAGTGAAATAGAACTGGATGAAATTCCAGAACCACAAGCAATTACTGAAAGCTTGGTAGAACCAGGCGTTTCAGAAGAACCAGACATCCCCGCGCCACTCCACAGAACTAGTAGGCAGTCTCATCCGCCCAAGAGATACTAAGGTTTTCTCATAGACGGGGATCGAGAGGATTGTATCATCAATGATGATGAGCCAACTAGCTTCCAGCAAGCTATTCAGAGCAGAGACTCGGTAAAATGGATGTATGCAATACGGACCGAGATGGAGTCCATGTACACCAACAAAGTATGGACTTTAGATATTGTCCAGAAGGCGTAAAACCCGTAGGCTGCAAATGGATCTTCAGAAATAAGATTGGTGTAGATAGACAGGTTGAAACCTATAAGGCTAGACTTGTTGCAAAAGGTTTTTGTCAAACACCTGGTTTGGACTATGATGAAACCTTTTCTCCAGTGGCTATGCTCAAATCCATTCGGATCCTTCTTGCCATTACTGCTATCAACAATTATGAAATCTGGCAGATGGACGTAAAGACGGATTTTCTAAATGGAAATTTGGAAGAGTGCGTCTATATGGATCAGCCAGAGGGTTTCATTCAGAGTGGGAGTATCAGGAAAGTGTGAAAGTTACTTAAGTCCATTTATGGACTAAAGCAGGCATCACGGAGTTGGAACATCTGTTTTGATAAGACGGTCAAAGAATTCGACTTTATCAAAAATCCAGATGAACCATGCATATATAGTAAGATTGTAGGGAGAACTGTGGTATTTCTCGTTTTGTACATGGATGACATTCTCTTGATAGGAAATGAAATTACTAAGCTACAATCAGTCAAAGGATTCTTGTCACAGAGGTTCTCCATGAAAGGCCTGGGTGATGCCTCTTACATTCTGGGGATCCAGATCTATCGTGATAGATCTAAGAGGATGTTGGGACTTTTGCAGTCCAGGTACATCGACACTATACTGAAAAGATTTAGTATGAAAGATTCAAAGCGCGGTAATCTACCGGCTTGTCATGGAATCACTCTCTCCAAAGAGATGTCTCCCATGACTGATTTGGAAAAGGCTCGCATGACATCTATACCCTATGCTTTTGCGGTAGGCTCTATAATATATGCGATGTTGTGTACCAGACCAGATTTAGCTTACGCACTGAGTGTGGTAAGCCGGTATCAGTCAAACCCAGGGGAGAAACACTGGATAACAGTAAAGAACATTCTCAAGTACCTGAGATGGACTAAGGAGACGTTCTTGGTGTATGGTGGAAAAGACCTCCAGATCGAGGCCTTTGCTGACTCCAGCTTCCAGAGTGACAAGGATGACTCCAAGTCCATGTCGTGTTATGTCTTTACCTTCAATGAAGGGGCGGTCTATTGGAAGAGCTCTAAGAAGGACACCGTTGCTGACTCGACGATAGAAGCGGAGTACATAGATGCTTGTGACGCCGTGAAGGAAGCAGTCTGGATGAAGAAGTTCCTAACAGAACTTCAGGTGGCTCCTTCCATTGTAGATCCAATACCTCTGTATTGCGACAACAACGGTGCTATAGCCTTAGCGAAGGAACCTATGTCCCATCAAAAGTCCAGACACATTTTGAGGAGTTACCACCTGATCAGTGAGATTGTTGAACTCCGGGAGATCGAGGTGAGGAGAGTAGATATAGAGAATAACACTGCAGATCCACTCACGAAGGCCATCCCTCAGACATAGTTCCAAAGGCTAATCGAGATGATAGGTCTGCGATATACCAATACATGTCCTTAGTGAAAGTAGGAGATTGTTAGTGATATATACCCTAGAGGCCATTATTGTATCATATTAATTTGTATATTACTTAATGGAAGCTTGGAATATTCACAGTTGTATTGCCAGTCTTGCTCAAAATGGTAGTATGCTACTTGGTTTGTTTCTACCTCAATATGTGCATGTGTTTCTTTCAGCATATCGCTTATACATATTGGTAGAGCCCTTATGATCTTTGCTTGATTACCAGCGTTGTGATGGCAGTAACACGAGTGAGGGCTGGATAGTCTATATGCTTCTCATCCCAGTAGGGGAGATGGTTTGTTCCACAGCCATTAGTACGTCGTACTGGAGATAGTATGCAGGTGCTCATTAGGTTATGAGTACACCGGACATGACTCGTCGGGAACTGCTGGTGGGTATTATACCTATCGTCGGGTAGCAGTTCCCAGGTAACATGAGTATAGCTTAGTCTGTCGACTTGACACTGCTACATCGCCTCGAGTGTGTTCCTACTATACTTTGATTACTACCCAACCACGGCTCAAAGGAGTCGTGCAAATAGGTAGTAGTTAGGTACAGTCTCGAAGCACTTGGAGGTAGTGGCAGTTAGATAGGATTCGTCTCTCCCGGTATTGGGGGTTGATATCGCGCTGTGTTCAGAGAGCCATTACACAAAGTCCCTGTCCAGGGAAAGTGAGATTTACATGTATGTATTCTAGTAGTTTTTCAAAGTGTTTTGGGCTACACTCCGGCACGACTTATAGCGGTATTAGTGGTCTGACGATTACCGCCCCTAGGCCTGATATGCGATACTCTTAGACGAACAGACCGGACTGTATGGAGATTGTCACATTCAAGCTCAGTAGGAGTTTGGTTGGGTTTGCTCATCAGCCTTCTTATCGACGGATACCTGGGTAGCCATTACGTGCAGATAGTACCGCTTGCGGCTTATGGTTAAACCCATTGCCAATGTACTGTCGAGTCTTTAGAGTCTCACACAGAGGGTTTCCCTGCATTGGGCAAAATATGTAGAGGCCGTATGGTTTTTACGGTAGGGCTTCGATCACGTATGTGTACTTGTGCACGTATGATGATCGGGCAGATAATATTAGTGGGCTTTGGTTTAAGCCGGATCTTAGTATTATATTGATGGATCAGTTTCGTCTCATTGTATTCATGTTTCTCGAAACACGGATACGGGTATATATATACGGATGAGAGGGGCATTCTTGTAATTACTTAAGATTGCTTTTAGAACGAGACATCTCATTAGGGTTTTGACCATTGACTTGATTAAAACAATTATGAGATTATTATTTTCACTAATTATAATTCAAGCATGGTGATTATCAAATTTTCACCATGTCGTATTTAGAAAGAATTTGAAATAACCGCAATCAAAGACGGTGTCGCGTGTAGTGAGCCGCGATGAGTACGGGTCGTCCGCAGGAAGATGGTAGGTTTTTGAGCTTGTTTTAACGAGTTAATACCGTATCTTTAGTTGTTGTTTATACAAAGCGTCGTAACTATGATATGTTCAATAAAAAGACTTATTAAGGGTAGTTTTATGTTAGCTTGTGCGAGAATGATGTTTGCCTTTTCCTTATAGACCTAATTTTGATATTGATACTAAGGCAATAGGCAACAATGTGGATTAGGGAACTTGAAATATGGTATTTGCGATTTTAAGCTAAATCCGTATTTCTTGTCCCTTGTCCTTCCGTTGTTGTCTCTTGAACTTAGCCTTCGGCAAACCATTCGCAATTCGGTCATGATTAGGATTCATCGCTACCATGGTAGGATAGGGTGCCTAACGGAGCGGAATTGCGAGTGATTTGCTCGGAGTTTCAAATTGCAAAGTTAAGGTTTTTAAGGTTTTAGAAAACATATCTCCTAACACAAACTAACCATATTCTACCCTTAACAAGTAAATCAATTACTCATACATATTTACAATTCCAAAATAAAAAAGAAAAGAGTAAGGCAACATAACAAAAAATTGCAGGACAAATATCTTCACTTGTTCTTTAATTCCTTACCAATGGGAAATCAAAATACCAAACTTTAAGGTTGCAAGCTCACTTAAGAGGTTGCAAGATCAAAGTAAAGCAATGATTTTACAAGTTCAAAGTATGTAAAAAGCAAGACACATGTAATGAAATGAGAACTTTGTTGAATTTCAAACAAGATACAACTAATCTTGCAGTCAAGAACCTAAATCTTAAACTTGCAAGTTCAATGAAGAAGTTAGAAGGTCAAGACAAAAGGGTAAGAGCTCAAGAGTTCAAAAGAAAAACAAGTTACAAATTACAAGTGTTCTAAAGCAAAACTAAAGAAAAAGTATCCTCTCCCCTTGCCCATTGATATGGTATTTATAGGCCTCATTCCAGAATAAACAAACAATAAAAATAAGATGATGTGACCTAAATAAACAACCAGATGAAAAATGGGGAGCATCGAGCTTGATTGGACCGGCGGCCCCGGTTTTTGGGGGAGTCTCGCCGGACTAGGTCCGAGATGTGGGACTCGTTTTGGTTTAGTGATCTCTAGTGCACTCCACAAGTCTACAGGCATTGCTTGATTTCTTGATAACAACATGGGTTGCTTAGTATCTTTTGGAGGGAAATCATGATACTTCAAATCACATCAACTCTTTTAGCATTTAATGCACATTACACTCACTTGTGCCCATTTTGCACAAGTTGTTGTGCCCAGGCAGCCCCCATTATGGTCTAGTATTTACTTGCATTGTGTTGGACCAAAATTTGTGTACACTTTGTTATTTGCAAAAGAACATATTGGATATCGATCGGTTTTCTATTCTGTTTGCAGTGTCGGATCCTAAATGTTATATTCGTAATTTTGAGTGTGTTTCCAATATTTTATCACGAACACCTGTAATCTGTATTACTTAGCAGACACTGGTTAATAATACCGATATATAACAAAATAGATAATGAATGAGCGGTATTAAAATGCAGTTTTCAGTGATGAACAAATACCCCCAAACTTATCATTTGCTCGTCCCGAGCAAAACAAAATCCTAACCTCATTTTCGCAGGGAACGCGGTTGCACTGAGCTCGTGCAACAATCCGTTAAATCTCTAGGTGTCCCTAGTAGGATGAGTGTTGTCTGCTGAGGGTTTTCAGCGGATTTCAACCACAAAATCCCGTCAAGCTAGTTTTGCGAAATAACTATGATTCTAACCCTAAGGTTTTGTTTCAAAGCTAGCAATTCCATTATCCTAAGTTAGAAATATCGAACGTTTATTTTTCACACCTCGTTTCTTATTTAACTTAAGATCCTATATGTCTTTACGTGCGGTGCAAATAGTGTCGTTAAGTTTCAAAAGGATCGATTAAAGTCGTCATGTCACAAAATAAAGCCCAGATAAAAACTTAAAAAGGATCACAAAAGTTTTATAAAGAGTTAAGTACTTCTCAAGTTTCGTTTTCCAGTTAGGTTTCAAATTCAGAATTTCTATTTTCCTTAATAGGAAACTAGGTCTTATTTTTCACTCCACCTTTTACTTGTTTTCGTTTCATACACACCTTCGTGAACATGCAATAGTCTTTATCATAGGATAAAACCTTCATATCCCCGTTAAAATATTTTTATAAAAACTTGTCTTTTGTCAAGATTATTCTCATACAAAGAATCGTTAGGAATTTTAACTCAGAGAGAACACTTGCTTGACTTTGTTTTAATTTGGACTTTCTAGGTTTCATAGCGAGCTTTGGGCCAATGCTCCAAAACCAGTTGGTTTTAGGGCATTAGGTGTAGAGACATCCCGGCGGACTTAATTGCTCAAGTTACCTAGGCCCTAAAACAAAAGACCTATTTTAGCGTGAAAATCATGACGATTTAATGCGAACGGAGATATAACCAGTTGTTTAATTATTTTTAGGATAAAAGACATGTTTAGTGGATCAGGTGTGTAATCACTTCAATCAAGTTCCAGATGGGTTATTCTTCAGAATTAGTTCCTACTAAGGTATCTATAATATCCCTTCATATCCACTTCACTTTCGAAACTATTCTTGATATTACTTATTTCAGAACAAACCTATTTGATCCTAAAAAAATAGTTTATCAATTTAAAAGTTTTCAAACATATTAGACTTGTTATCTAATTTTCAAAACTCACGATACGTGTAGTGTGATGTAAAGACGTATATTAGCTATAGTTAAACTCAAAGGAGGGTTATCTTTTAGGTTTTCAAAATAAAAATTAGGATTTAGTTGTTCCTATCTTATCAAAAAAAACCGTCGAAATATTGAATCTAAGTTCTCCCACTAGCTAACTTAACGACAAAGTTTTTATATTTTTGTAATTTTTTTTTCGATTTTTATGGGATTTTAAATATGTATGCAAATGCAGAATATACAAATGAATGCGAAGAGAGAAAAAGCTTACCGAGCACACCCCCAAGCTTAAACTGGACAGTGCCCTCACTGTTAATGTACATCAAGAGGGCAAAATTGTTGAAGGGTCAAAAAGCGGCTGTTCTCCTTTTTCTTTTTTTTTCCTTTTTTTTTATTATGAACAACGACTGAGCATCACCAGAAAAGATTGCTCGTCAAAAAGAAAAATGGATATGCACAAGACAAGAATATCCAAAAATAGTATATGCATACCCCAAACTTATTTGAAGCAGTGTCTCCACTGTTTATGGCTGAATAACTGAAGTTTGGTGGTAAATAGAGGAAGATTATACAGAGTAAACCGGCTCCTACAATATCAGGAGCTACTCTGATGGTTCTGTGCTAAGGAACGGTTTCAATCTGTTTCAGTTTACATTGAAAAACAAACTGTCCTTTGGATTCTCTAAATCTACTGTGCCATGTGGGTACACACACCGCACAAGAAAAGGTCCCTTCCAGCGAGATCGAAGTTTACCGGGATGGAAATAGAGTCGGGTGTCGTAAAGAAGTACCTGTTGTCCAGGCGTGAAGGTTTTCCGCGTAAGGTGTTTATTATGAAACACCTTCGTTCGGTTCTTTATAACAACCGCGTTGTTGTAGGCCTCATCCCGAAGCTTGTTTAGTTCATTCAGTTGCAGCTTTCGATAGCTCCACATCTTCAAGGTTTAGATTCAGCTCTTTGATCGCTTAAAATGCGCGATGCTCGATTTCCACAGGAAGGAGGCAAGCTTTTCCATACATAAGCCAATAGGGAGACATTCCAAGATCAGTGTTGTACGCAGTTCGAAATGCCCATAGGGCATCGGTTAGTTTCAAAGACCAATCTTTACGGTTTTTGGAAACCGTTATTTCCAAAATCTGCTTGATCTGCCAATTCGAAAATTTGGCTTGCCCACATGTTTGGGAGTGGTAGGGCGTGGATAGCTTATGATTAATTGAGTATTTCTGCATCAAGGCCTCGAAAGACCAATTACAGAAATGTGTCCGATTGTCGTTAATGATCGTGCGGGGGTGCCCGAACCAGGAAAAGATGTTTTCTTTAAGGAATCTAACGACAACCTTGTTGTCGTTCGTCCGGCTTAGCACTGCCTCGACCCATTCAGAGACAAAATCAACAGCTAAGAGAATATACAGGTTGCCAAAAGAGCTAGGTAACGGGCCCATGAAATCAATTCCCCAAACATCGAATATCTCAATAACCAAGATTGGTTGGAGCGGCATTTCATTTCGCCTGGAAATCCGGCCAAAATGTTGGCACTGGGAGCTAGTCTTGCAGTATTCATGTGCATCTTTGAAAAGTTTTGGCCAGTAAAAGCCATATTGCAAGACTTTCTCAGCTGTCTTTCTTGGGCCAAAGTGCCCGCCACACGCATGATCATGTCAAAATGACAGCACACTCTTGAATTCATTATCAGGAACACACCGACAAATGATTTGGTCTGGATAGTACTTCGTCCTAATAAAAGTGTTTTACTTGGGATAAAAATCTAAGTCTGTACTGACTTGACCAATCGTTAGGTATGAGTCCAGTCGCCAAGTAGTTCACAATATCTGCGAACCAGGGTTCGTAAGATATTATCAAGAGTTGTTCATCAGGGAAAGTATCGTTGATTGGGAGATGGAGCGTTGGCGAAGATGGAAGTCGTGAAAAATGATCGACTATTACATTTTCACATCCTCTTTTGTCTTTAATGACAAGGTCAAATTCTTGAAGTAATAGGATCCAACGTATTAACCTAGATTTTGCATCCTTTTTTTGCAAAAAGAAGTAGCAGAGCTGAATGATCGGTATAAACAATAACTGGGGAGCCAATGAGATAGGGCCTGAATTTCTCTAAAGCAAACACAGCAGCCAAGAACTCTTTCTCAGTTGTTGTATAATTCATTTGGGCGTCATTCAGGGTCCGGCTCGCGTAGTAGATTATGCGTGGCATCTTATCGATGTGCTGTCCTAAGGCCGCACCGATAGCAAAGTCGGATGCATCGTACATAATCTCGAAAGGATGCATCCAGTCAGGTGAAGAAAGAACGGGAGCAGTGGTGAGCGAGCTTCACAGTGATTCGAAAGCAGTCAAATAGCTTGAGTCGAAGTTGAACGTGGTATTCTTGGCCAGAAGAAGAGTCAAGGTTCTAGCAATCTTGCTGAAGTCCTTGATAAACCGTCTGTAAAAACCGGCAAGGCCAAGGAAAGATCGAATATCTCTCACGCATTTGGGAGCAGGGAGGTTGGAAATGACATCAATCTTTGCTTTGTCAACCACGATGCCATTTCGCGAAATGATATGTCCTAAGACAATACCTTCACGTACCATGAAGTGGCATATTTCCCAGTTTAAAGTGATATTTTTATCCTTACATCGGATAAGGACAGCGTCAAGATGTTGCAGACACTCGTCGAAAGAATCTCCAAAGATGGAGAAATCATCCATGAATATCTCCAAAAATTTCTCAACCATGTCAGAGAAAATTCCCATCATACACCGTTGGAAGGTAGCGGGAGTGTTCCCCTCCGAAAGACGGTGCGGCGGACGTCTTGCCTGAAATTCGGGGAAGATGCTAATTGGTGCTATCCGTCTACCTCTCCGAAGATGCCAAGTTAATTTATGGCACCATGTATCGAAGGTTTAAACGGATGCGTCCGATGTAGCAGACTTCGTTAGATTCCCCCTCGCTTGAGGGATTTTTGATTATGGGGACGCTCTTCCCTGCAGGCGCAATCCCCTGTAGTTAATTATGCTACCGCATTGCGGTAACAACTTTCTCCTTCTCCAGATGATCACTTCGTGTCGTTTGTGTTTGTTTTGCGTTTGGTTGCCCGTGGATTGTATACGGAGACTGAGTTATGTCGTCGTCCGTAGGGCGTGGACTAGTCCATATCTGTATTATCTTAGATTTGGGTTTGGGGGTTTGGGTTTAAGGATACGTTAGCCTCATTTGAGACTAAGATCAACTTAAACGTTTGTTAAGGATAAGTTAGTCCAGTGTTAGACTAAGATCGACTTAACGGGATCGTTTAGATCCCAACAAGAGAGCAATTAGGGGAGCCCTGTTGTTTAGTTTAGTGACATTGCGGTCAATAGGTAGTTTAAGGACATTGCGGTCTAATGTTAGTCTTAAGACGCTGCGGTCAAGGTTAAGGACATCATAGTCCGAGGATTTAAGGACTCTACAGTCCGGCGTTAGTTTTAAGACATCCCGGTCAAGGTTAAGGACGTCATAGTCCGTTGTTAGTTTTAAGACGTTGCGGTCAAGGTTAAGGACATCATAGTCCATGGGTTTAAGGACCCCACAGTCCGGCGTTAGTTTTAAGACATCCCGGTCAAGGTTAAGGACATCATAGTCCGTTGTTAGTTTTAAGACGTTGCGGTCAAGGTTAAGGACATCATAGTCCGAGGATTTAAGGACTCCAGAGTCCGGCGTTAGTTTTAAGACATCCCGGTCAAGGTTAAGGACGTCATAGTCCCTTGTTAGTTTTAAGACGTTGCGGTCAAGGTTAAGGACATCATAGTCCATGGGTTTAAGGACCCCACAGTCCGGCGTTAGTTTTAAGACATCCCGGTTAAGGTTAAGGACATCATAGTCCATGAGTTTAAGGACCCCACAGTCTGTATCAATGTGTGGTCATCGGGACCCGTCACCTCTTTGAAGACGTTGAGGAATTACAACGCCAAGTATCAAAGGAGTGAAGAGATGTACCCTTGAACCAAGGTAGATTAAATAGTCTTTGGCCCAATTTGGAACCAAGACCAATTAATTATATTATGAGCCCATTAGCCCAGTTAAGTTTGAATTGAGGACTTATGGCCATCTTGGGCTAAGTCCAATCATGTTTAGAATTTTGGCCCTTTGTTGGTTCATTGAAGGAGAGGCTTTGCCTCTAGAAACTTATCCAATTGGGCTAAACCTAGTGTTAAACACTAGAGACCAACAGTGTTGAACACTGGGAATAAGATTAACAAGTTAGTGTTAAACACTAAAAGATAATCGGTGTTAAACACTAGCAACAGGGCTTTTGAATTAGTGTTAAACACTAAAGCAAATCAGTATTAAACACTGGCAACAGAGATCTCAAATTAGTGTTAAACACTAAGATAATCAGTGTTAAACACTGGCAACAGAGATCTCAAATTAGTGTTAAACACTAAGATAATCAGTGTTAAACACTGGTAACAGAGATTTCAATTTAGTGTTAAACACTAAGAAAATCAGTGTTAAACACTGCTAACAGAGATTTTAATTTAGTGTAAAACACTAAGAAAATCAGTGTTAAACACTGCAAATAGAGTTTTTTCAATTAGTGTTAAACACTAAGGCAAATCAGTGTTAAACACTGGATACAGAGGTTTCAATTTAGTGTTAAACACTAAGGCAAGAGGGGTCACGTGGTAGCACGTGAGAGTGCCCTGCTTCTCTTTATTTTGTTCTACCAAAAGTATTGAATACTTTGGAGCATCACGTGCTGTCACGTGATGGGAATTTAATTGTTTGTCTGTTAGAGCTTCAGTCAAGGGGTCACGTGGGGGCACGTGAGGCGTTGCCTCAAAGATCTTTTCTGTGGATCTTTATAGGGGTCACGTGGTAACACGTGACTCTGGTTCTTTGAATATTTTAAAGATCTGTTAATCTTTTAAGAATTAAATTCTTCATAGGGTTAAACCCTAGCAATAAACTTTAGAGGAATTAAATTCCTATTTCCCTCTGAAGTCTTATATTCTTGGATAAGGGTTAAACCCTAATTTCTTTTCTGTAGGAATTAAATTCCTCATATATGTAAAGAATTAAATTCTGGCATAGGGTTAAAACCCTAATTTCTTCTTTAAGGGAATTAAATTCCTGTGAGTTTTAGAGAATCAAGTTCTCAATTAGGGTTAAACCCTGGTTCTGTCCATTTTTAAGGAATTAAATTCCTATAATATAGGGTTAAACCCTAACTTTATCTCAAAGGAATTAAATTCCTATAATTCTGTGAGAATTAAATTCTCAAAACTCAATTCCTCCTCTATGTTTTAGATCTGCATGGCAGGATCTCAACCCAATGAGAATTAAATTCTCAAATCATGGGGAGATGTGCACTTTGCAGATCCTCAACCAGAGAAAGAACTAAGTTCTTTTCTTTATATAAGAGTTAAACTCTTTTGAGAATTAATTCTCTTTTGAAGCCTCTCTTTCCATACCTAGGGTTTTTCTTTTTACAGAGAATCAAATTCTCCCTTCTGAATTTTCAAGATTCCAAGGCTCTCTCTCTCTCTGTATATGTCGCAAACTCTCTCCTTTGGCTCCTATTTATAGGAGAAGGAAAAAAATCAATCTGTTTTAGTGAATCTTTTATTGAAAGATTTGATTTGTTTATTGAGAGATTTGATTTATATTCATCATTAATCTGGGCCTTTAGATTATTACATGAATTTTATTCACCATTGGATTTTAAATCCAAAGATATCTCTTTGTTATTTCGGTTAGATTTAGGGGGAAATCTTTCCAAGTCCAAGATTTTTCCGTAAATTGGTGATATTTAATGACCTTTAGATTTTTAATCCAACAGTTTCAGATAAAACTTTTCATTTTGGAAAGATTTGAAAGATCTTTCCTCAGAATTTAACTCTGTCAAAGAATAAGGCTTTTTAAAGCCGGTCACGTGTGGCCGCATGACCGTTGGTCACATGTGCGCACGTGACCCCTTGTCACGTGTAAGCATGTGACCCGTAGTCACGTGTAAGCACGTGACCCCTGAAATGGGCTTCTCTTTTTTTGCGCTCTATTTTCTGGCCGCTGCTTAACCATCACGTGCCATCACGTGACCACTGGTCACGTGTGAGCACGTGATGCCTCCTCTGAAGCTTTTTCCTGATTCTTAATCAGGGAATGAATGTGCTCTGTGCCGCTTCTTTAAACGTCACGTGCCAACACGTGACCGCTGGTCACGTGCTAGCACGTGATGCTTCCTCTGAAGCTTTTTCTTGATTTTAAATCAGGGAACAAATGCCCCCACAGCGTTGTTCTCACGTGTCTGCACGTGAGTGCAACGCTGTCACTTTTGTGGCCGTCATATCTATCTTGGGAGTAGGATAGATGAAACGTTTTCCATCCCATCCTATAAATGCCCATGTCCTTTCAGAAGAGCCTCCACTTTTGCTCATCTTCTTCCTTTGAGAATTTAATTCTCGTTCCTCTGAGCTTAGTTCTCTGCTTCAAACTTTTCAGACTTTAACTCTGTTCGAGAGACCCTTTCTTCAGGTAATGATCTTTGAACTATTGAGGAACCCTTATGTATACTTTTCCAAAAACTCTCTGGATTTTAAATCTACACCAAGGGTTTCACCCCTTTTAACATGAACCCATTTTTTCAAGTTCATCAACGAAAATAGAAAACCATTTAATCTTCGAACAGTAGATCTCTTAGGGTTCATTTGATCTTTAGGGAGATGATGAGATCCGTTGCCTTTTCCAAGGAATTTAATTCCGTTTAAAGAAAATGTTTCTGGGAATTTAATTCCCTTCTCTTAATAAGGAATTTAATTCCTATGAAGAACTTAGTTCTTCCCATGGAGGCTTCTTAGGGTTTTCTTGCCCTAGGTTGTCCTTTTGTAATCAATGAAGAAGAAGCTTGCAATGATGTCTTTTCTGGGAATTTAATTCCCTTGATCCTGTTTGATTTGTTGTAGAGTCCAAGGTGGATTTCTTTTAGGGGAGTGTGCAGGGTTATTTGAAGTCCCCTGTTTATTTAATTAGAATATTCCCTTTGTCTCATTATGATTGTTGTGCCTCATCATTATCCAGCCGTCATCTTGATTTCGTGGGACCCCCATGTTTTGTAACTAATGGTCCTACCAAACAAGTCCTCTGTCGCTTTCTTCAACTGACTTCATATATTTATGCTCAGATATATACATACATATATATATATATATATATATACATATATATATATATATACACATACATACATACATACATACATACATACATATATATGTTCTTGGCTTCATTTTTGACAGTTTTCCTTTACTTTGTTTCAGGTGCGATGGCTTCTGTTCCGTGCTTTCCCTTCACTCGCTCGGAGGACGCTTTTCCTCAATCACCATCCGACGAGGAAGCGATGGCGATGATCCAGGCTCATGACCCGAACTGCACCAACTTACTTCTATGGGGAACTTGGTACAATCATATCATCCAGGGTCTCCGGAGTTTCCTCTATGAAGTACCGACAGAGCCCACTTTCCCGTTCTTGCCGATGGACCCTACGAGGACGGTTTTCGCTGTGGAGATGCCAAATTGGACTCCAACGGGACGGCTCGAGCTTTCAACAACCGGTATCCCGAACCATCCGGTCCCCGCTATAGATATCCTGGGACGACGCATTTGTCAGGGTGAGGCCTACCCATGGGGACAGATTTATAAGATAGGGCTCACTCCTCGACACCCCACGGGCTACCTCCTATGGGCTCACTATATCCTTGCCACCCATCGTACGTGGCTGCAGAAGGTCGGACTCTATCAGGCGATATATGCGTCGCTCTTCCATTATCAGTCCCCGCATGTCTGGTGGGTAAAGGCGTTCTTGAATCAATGGAATCTCCCCACCAACACTTTTCTTCTGGGGGACAGAGAGGTTTCGATCTCTTTAGGGGAGTTTTATGAGATCTCGGGGCTGCCCATTCGAGGGACACTTTATGACGAGTTGCTGCCTTCTGATGAATATGTCTTTGAACCCGAGCCCGCACCGCTCGACGGCTTGTTTGCTGAGAATGCCGTCCGCCACAAACGTCCCAGCTTGATCAAGGTGCTAAGTATCTTTGATCGATTGTTCACCGAATCTGAGGAGCAGGGCGTTACTTTTAAGAGCTGCATTGCCTGTTTCCTTCGCGAGGGCATCTTGTCGAAGACAGCTCCGAAGTTTGCAAACATTAAAGACCCCTTTGGGTTTGGTCCGAAGAAGCTGCCGACCAATGAATCGGATCTACCGCAATACTACATCCCCATAATGTCGCCGATGTCTTTCGAATCCATCGCAGCTCCCGGCATGGATGAGGAGACGTTCTTCGTTGGGTTTATCAGTGTCTGGCTCAGCTGGTTTGTCATCCCTATGCATCGCCGCTTTATGAGAGCTTCGATCATCTATCCGTCTCATCGTATAGCTGAGGGAACGCGGCTGGCCATTGGCATCCCGGCATTGGCGCATCTCTATCACGGGTTGGGCGCTGCAGCTAATACTTCCACCCTGGCGTAGATGTGGTAAACTTTTCGCTTCACTACTTTACGTCTTGGATCGAAATGCACGTCTCAGGTGCTTTCGCTATGCATGAAAGGCCCGCATTCTATGACGCCTATACTTTCCCTCGTCTTATGCGATTGGTGGATGCTTCTGCCGCTGACCCAAATCAATTCAGGGCTATTCGGGCGATGATTTCTCCTTACGCTACTGCTGGCGGGTTAGTATTTAATGATCGGGCCTTATCTTCTTCCGCGGGTTCAGCCCAGCCGCTTTGGGACCGGTCAAAAGATACACGCCCTCTTTGAAGCCCCGGAAGGCCGCGCGCTTATACGCAATTGGACCGGGTTACCTGGTATTCCATCAGGATAGCGCGGCCCTTTTCATGCGGTACAATCCGCACCGCTTTGCCCGGCAGTTTGGCTATGATCAGGGTGTCCGGTTTGAGGCTTTCATAGTCGCGCCGGTTCCTTCGCTCGAGGCCGTTCGAGATGCCGCCCATCATTTTTTGAGGCCGAACACCGGTTCTCAGTTCATGATCCCTGATGGTGATTACATGCCCCGATGCGTGCGGTCGTTCACGGGCTGGTATCTCCATCGAGTCAACCCGGTTATTATTGAGGAAAGAAGGGTACTTCTTGGTCACGATGCCCCTACTCAGGTTCTGGCCACGGGAGCTACGCTGCAACCGCGCACCCCGGTCCGCTTTCCTCTGAGGGATACCGGCACCGCGCTTATTTCGGGGGAGTCGGGGGTGGATCTTACTCCAACAGCTGGTATACCCTTGGGTACTCGGTCGTGGGGTAGACGGGCTCCGGTAACAGTGCCACCACCCGAGGCAGCACCACCCTCCGTGGCATCGATAATGGCGGTGTCATCCCCAGTTGTGGCACCGGGTGGGGGTGACAGGGATGAAGGTGTTGAGGGCGATGTGGGCCGGCTCCGCACTAAGGCTCCGCGGGGAAGGAAGCGGTCATCCTCGGCGACCGGCTCTGGGTCCAAGCATCGCAGGAAGGTTGCTACTAACTTGCTCGACTCTTTAATAGAGTCTGAGCCTATTCTTGAGGATGAACCGTTGGCCCTGCAGGAATCAGATGCTGGATTTCTTTTCCCAAGTTCGGCCTCCGAGGAAGCCGTACAGTTGGCTGAGGCCATACGGCGTTCTGAAGATGAATCTCAGAACGCAAGGGTTCCCAAGAATGCTTATCCTGCTGTGATCTTCTACGAAGACCCCTCATGGATCCGACGGCGGTTCATTGGCCCTTTGGAGGAGTGGGGAGAAAGGGCGCTGAAGCAGGCCGCTTCGGAGGATGCTGCTGACGCGCTTTCCTTATAGACTGGCGGCCACGAGTCCACCCTCGAACCCCGGCGAGCACGCCTCCTTGAGAAGGAGAATCAGCTTGAAGAAGCCATATTGAAGGCTTCCCTGCGCATTGGTATGTTTTTTTTATACTTCTTTGCAGTTTTTCAGATTGTTTATGCTCATATATATGTATTCTGGTCCTTGTGTGGATTGTGCAGAGTCCTCGGCGATGGGGGAGGTCCCTATGGGCTTGTTGAAGCTAAAGCCTGCTGACATTCCCGATGCAGCCCTGCTTGATGTAGAGGGGGCTGACGAGGCTGTTCCTCTTGCCATAGAGCCTCCAATGGCGGTTCCTGCTCACGGAGCGCTTGCTCCTTTAGAAGAGGCTCCTTTGGGGGTTGCCGTCCCAACGACCCTTCCTGCGGGCGACCCAGAGGCTGGAGGAGAGGTGGTCGGGACTACCCTCCCTTTGCTGGAGCCGGAGATCATGGCAGAGGCCGTTGAAGCCGCCATCCCCCCGACTCAGAATGGTAGGAGTGTTGAAGTTAACCTTCTATATTTTAAATTAGCAATCTTTCCGTTGTCTAAACTCTTTTGTTTTCTCAGAATTGCGCGGGCTGGAGGCCTCTATCGCTGATTTGTCTCCCTGGCAATCGTTTCAGCGTCTATTGGAGATGGCAGCTCCGCAGGAGATCTCCCCTCAGCACATCGTCCTTTCCTCTAGGTAAGGTTAGCGTCATTCGCCATTTTTATTCTAGCATTGTTGCTGTTTTGCGAAATGACATTGATGTCTCTTACAGTTTTGGAGGCTGATGACGAGGTCGAGGTCGTTGAAGAGCCAGGGGAACCTTCAGCTCCTACTTGCATGACCATAGGTAAGTGACATTTCATTAAAGTACCACTTGTTCTCTTGCTTAAGAGTATTACTGACATCTTTCAAATCTGAACAGCCTTGCCAGCCCCCATAGCATTGGAATCGCGTATCGTTATGTCGCCCGGCCCCTTTGCTCTGCGAGCTTCAGAATGCTTGGCCCAGTTAAGCCTTGTCTCCTTGTCATCTTTGATCGAGGAGCTTTGTGCTGGCAGCGCAACCATAGCTAAAGCATTTGCCGCCGAAGCTAACGGTTCTCTTCCTTTTCTTGCCACCTACCATAGCGAAGAGGTGGTGCGAGTCTGGGTGGAGTTCTGTCGGCAGGTGGAGGCTTGCTTGCACGCCCTTGAGTGTTCCCACCTTTCCTCGGAGGCCGTGGCTGCAAAAGCGGAGTTGCGGGGGCTGATAGCACGGTGCGCGGCAAACATGGCATCATGCGAGAAGAGGCTCGGCCGCAAATTCTTGGAAAGGGAGCTGGCCTCTAAGGCATTGAACGAGCTTCAAACCAGCCTTACAGCCAAAGCTAATAAAGCGTATGAACTCTGGCGGGTGCTTCAAGAGTCTATCAGAGAGGTGGTGGCTCTTGATAAAGCTGTCGTGTTCACTCGCGAAAGGTTCGAGGCTCACAAGGTCACTGAGAAAGAGCTCGAAGGCCGGCTTGCCTCGTATCAGGCCCAGCAGGCTCAGGCGGAGGCCCGTCTTCGGGCGATACTGAATCATGAAGCCATGACTAAGAAGAAGAAGGACGAGCTAGTAAAATTGTTACATCGCCCGCCGGCTTGAAGACTTGTATCTTTTCCTTTTTTTTACATACTCCTAGATGAGAGTATATTCTTTTTGCCTTTTTATGAATTGTACTTTGTATCCATTTTGGTTTATGAATAAAGACATATTTTTCTTCTCAATGGCGTGTCTCCTTTTTATTGAATGTGTTCTGCGGACAATTTATCTTGGTCTCTTTGCAGGGCAGCGATGGCTTAGGATTCAGGGTTAAGATCTGCCTTCTAAGACTTTTGAGCTTTATGAGCCGTGAGGGTCTCATAAAGAGTTTTTCTCCCTACAGGTCGAGAGGATCCCGTAGGTGTAAGTTCTTCTTAAGAATCATGAGGATTCTTAAGCGGGTTTTCCTTTGGGAGTCGTAAGGATCTCACCAGAGAGTTTTTTTCCTTACCGGTCATGAGGACTCGCAAGTGCTGGGTGCGGTCGCCCTTATCCGTATTTCACGGGGTCAGGGGTTGGTTTGGGATGCTTTTCAAGGTGCTGTAGTTTAAGGACCTTATAGTCCGTGGGTTTAAGGACTCCACAGTCCAATGTTAGTTTTAAGACATCACGGTCAAGGTTAAGGACATCATAGTCCGTGGATTTAAGGACTCCACAATCCAATGCTAGTTTTAAGACATCACGGTCAAGGTTAAGGACATCATAGTCCGTGGATTTAAGGACTCCACAGTCCGACGTTAGTTTTAAGACATCACGGTCAAGGTTAAGGACATCATAGTCCGTGGATTTAAAGACTCCACAGTCCAATATTTGCTCTGGATGCTTCACACTGGTTCGCTGCCGTGTTCGGCGAGGACCAGGCTCCGCTCTGGGCGTTTTCCACGGGGTCAAAGAGTGACGTTATCCGCGTTCCACGTGATCCAGGAATTTTGCACTAGATTCTTCACACAGGTTCACTGCCGTGTTTGGCGAGGACTAGGCTCCGCTCTGGATGCTTCACACGGGTTCACTGCCGTGCTCTGTGAGGACCAGGAACCGCTCTGGAAGTTTCCACGGGGTCAAAGAGTGACGTTATCCGCGTTCCACGTGACCAGGAATTTTGCTCTGGATGCTTCCCACGGGTTCACTGCCGTGTTCGGCGAGGACCAGGCTCCGCTCTGGGCATTTTCCGTGGGGTCAAAGAGTGACGTTAGCCGCGTTCCACGTGATCCAGGAATTTTACACTAGATGCTTCACATGGGTTCACTGCCGTGTTCGGCGAGGACTAGGCTCCGCTCTGGATGCTTCACATGGGTTCACTGCCGTGCTCTGCGAGGACCAGGATCCGCTCTGGACATTTTGCACGGGGTCAAAGAGTGACGTTATCCGCGTTCCACGTGACCAGGAATTTTGCTCTGGATGCTTCCCACGGGTTCACTGCCGTGTTCGGCGAGGACCAGGCTCCGCTCTGGGCATTTTCCGCGGGGTCAAAGAGTGACGTTATCCGCGTTCCACGTGATCCAGGAATTTTGCACTAGATGCTTCACATGGGTTCACTGCCGTGCTTGGCGAGGACTAAGCTCCGCTCTGGATGCTTCACACGGGTTCACTGCCGTGCTCTGCGAGGACCAGGATCCGCTCTGGACGTTTTCCACGGGGTCAAAGAGTGACGTTATCCGCGTTCCATGTGACCAGGAATTTTTCTCTGGATGCTTCCCACGGGTTCACGGCTGTGTTCGGCGAAGACCAGGCTCCGCTCTGGATGCTTCACACGGGTTCACTGCCGTACTCTGCGAGGACCAGGATCCGCTTTGGACATTTTCCACGGGGTCAAAGAGTGATGTTATCCGCGTTGCACGTGACCAGGAATTTTGCTCTATATGCTTTCCACGGGTTCACTGCCGTGCTTGGCGAGGACTAGGCTCCACTCTGGACGTTTTCCACGGGGTCAAAGAGTGACGTTATCCGCGTTCCACGTGACCAGGAATTTTGCTGATTATATCCGCATTTCACGGAATGGGGGTTTGACTCTTGGTGATCTGTATATCGCCGAGCCATGGAAGTGGGAGTTGCCGCTGTTCCGCTTCGCTTGATGTTGTGTCCGTTGTGACAAGACGAGTGTTGAGACGATCTCTAGGTCACCTGTGGCCCGTCGAGATTTGGCTTCTTCTTTTGATGAAACCTTGGGGGGGGGGGAGTATGATCCCTTGTTTGTTTGCGCCCCTGGATTGTATACAGGGATTGGTGTAACATCACCTGTAGGGCCTAAATTTCATTTTTATTTTATTTCTTTTTCCGCGATGCTCTATCATTTCAGCTTTTATATCGCGAAGGTCGTGATTTCCCCATCATTTTGGCTATTTTTCGCGGTGCCCAATCATTTCGGCTATTTTTCATGCATACATTTTTACTTGCTGATTTTGTCGCAAGTTGCCCCATCATTTCGGCTGTTTCGTACGCATGTGTGGCTTGCTGGCTTTTCGCTGCAAGCTTGGATTTATACACCGATTTCGGCATCAATACCGCTACAACTGGGATGTTTCCAGGAGCGAATCATTTGCCTCTGTCGATGTTGAACAAAGGTCGCTTAGTAAACATGGTTAAGGGTCCTGTCGACTAAGGCTTTTGACTTCATGAGCCGTAAGGGTCTCACAAAGGTATTTCTCCCTACAAGTCATGAGGATCTTATAGGTTTGTTTTCTCCTTGGGAATCGTGAGGATTCCTAAGTGCATGTTCTCTTGTAAGTCGTAAGGATCTTACAAAAGGGTTTTCTCTTTATAAGTCGAGAGGACTTACAAAGGTTGTTCACTATATGAACATATCCTTAGTCACGGATGAGACTTGGTTAGGGAAATGTTTATTCGCGCCCGTGGATTGTATACAAGGGTCAGTATTGAGCCACTTGTAGGGCAATGCCGAAGGTTGTGGGGGAGGGGGTTGCTTAAGAACAGGTTCAGGTTTCTGTGACTTAAGACTTTCAAATCTTATGAGCCGTGAGGGTCCCATAAGAGAGTTCTCCTTACGAGTCGTGAGGATCTCGCAAGTGTAATTTCTCCTTAGAAATCGTGAGGATTCCTAAGTGTGTTGCTCCCTTGTGAGTCGTAAGGATCTCACGTGGGTGGTTTCTCCTTACAAGGTCGTGAGGACCCTGCAAGTGTCCTTTAACGAGGTTGCGCCCTTTCGGGTTTTCACAAACACTCGCCGGTAGCCCTGCTGTTTTTACTCACGGAGCCCTTTCGGGTTTTCATTCGTGCCCATTTCGCTTATGGACATACAGTTTTTTATTATTTTTATTATTTTTTTTGTATTTTTTTTGTATCGGCTTTGAGATGCTGCAATCCACCGTAGTTTATCGACATCTCGGTCAACGGCTAGTTTTAGGACATAGTGGTCCATTGTTAGTTTAAGGACATTTCGGTCCGTCGTTAGTTTAAGGACATTTCGGTCCGTTGTTAGTTTAATGACATTTCGGTTCGATGTTAGTTTAAGGACTGCAATCCACCGTAGTTTATCGACATCTCGGTCAACAACTAGTTTTAGGACATAGTGGTCCATTGTTAGTTTAAGGACGTTTCGGTCCGTCGTTAGTTTAAGGACATTTCGGTCCGTTGTTAGTTTAAGGACATTTCGGTCCGATGTTAGTTTAAGGACATTTCGGTCCGTTGCTGAAGAAGGTCGGTTAGTACTTATAGAGTTCGGGCTTAGGAAGATAGCGAGCGGACATAGTCGTCGTCATCTATCATTGACCTAGGCCTTGACTCATTAAGCATAGTATTTCTTCAGGAAGCGGCCATTTATTGGCCTGAAAGGTCTTTCACCGTGCATATCCATGAGTAGATAGGCTCCACCCTAGTAGACCTTGTCTATGATGTACGGGCCTTCATAGTTCGGCTCGAATTTTCCCCGTTTGGCGCGATTGGGGATCATAGGTCTTTTGATCACTAGCACGAGTTCGCCTTGGCGTAATGTCCTCGGCCTGGTCAATCTTTCATATGAGCGCGTCATCTTTGCTTTGTAAGCCTCCAGATTTTGTTGCGCTATGAGTCGTGTTTCATCAAGGGCGTCAAGCTCCTCAAGCCGAAGGTGGGCATTTTCTTCGTCCGTCAGCTCGTAGTGGACTGCCACTCGTAGAGAAGGTAGCTCTATCTCAAGGGGGAGTACTGCTTCCGTACCGAATACCAATGCGTATGGCGTTGTGTTCGTGGCCGTCTTGAACGTAGTCCGATAAGCCCAAAGAGCTTCTTGCAGTCTCTCGTGCCAGTCCTTTTTATTTCGGGACACCGTCTTCTTAACGATCTTTGTCAAGGTTTTGTTGAAAGCCTCAGCTAGACCGTTAGCTCGGGGATTATAAACTAAGGAATATCTCCAGTCTATGTTGTGTTGTTGTGCGAAGCGACTGATCTTGTGGCTTCTGTAGGCTGGACCGTTATCGGAGATGATCCGTTGCGGAGTTCCAAACCGATAAATGACGTGCGTCTTGAAGAAATGGAGAATATTCTCCGTCTTCACTTCCCTTAACTGTACTGCTTCTGTCCATTTGGAGAAGTAATCAGTCGTCGCCAGGATGAAACGATGTCCCCTGGATGATGCTGGTTCGATGGGGCCGACTATGTCAGTTCCCCACATTTCGAACGGCCAGCTAGCCACCGTTGGATGTAGAGGATTTGGGTACTGGTGGATGAAGTCCCTATGAATTAGGCACGAGTGACATTTCTTCGCATACTCGAGGCAGTCCTGGATCATTGTGGGCCAATAATAACCCATTCGTTTGATCTTTAGCTTCATCTTTGGTCCAGCTTGATGAGAACCGCAGAGTCCGTCGTGAACTTCCTGAACAACTCTTTTCGCTTTGTCAGGTCCCAGGCATCTCAACCACAGAGAGTCAAATGACCTCTTGTACAGAGTATTATTGACGAAGGCGAAGGACAGAGCTCGTTTCACAAGCTGATGTCTTGAGGACGCATCTTCAGGCGTTCGACGGGATTTGAAGTAGTCTATGAAGACTTCTCTCCAATCTTCAACCTCCTCTTGGTCATTTATTTGCAGGGACGTCTGCTTAGTTGCTCCCCTTTCTTTGGGTGATTCCGGAGATATTTCTGCTGGGGCAAGTACTCGACGGCTTTGTACCACAATTCTGACGTCATCGAGATTCATATCGGCCAGTTCTTTAGCGAGCTTGGCCAATGCGTCCGCTTTGCTATTTTCTGCGCGCGGTATGTTTTCCAAAGTGTAGGAGGGAATTTGAGTCAAGAGTTGCTGTACTCTCTCGCCATACTTCACCAGCTCTGGCTTGCACGTCTGGTAGTCGCCGTTTACTTGGCTAACGACTAGTAGGGAGTCTCCGTATATGAGGAAGTTCTCAATCCCCATGTCGATGGCGATCTCGAGACCTGCTATCAAAGCTTCGTATTCAACCTCGTTGTTCGTCCTCGGTTCCGTCAAGGAGAAAGCAAAGCGCATTATCCCCCATTGTGGAGTTACGAAGATGAGACATACCCCCGACTTGATTATAGGGGTGCTTTGTCTGCGCTTCTTCATGGAAGACGCTCCGTCAAAGTATAGTTCCCACCGGATACCATTTCCGTCGATCGTGTCAAACGCAAGTTCGTATGGCAGCTCGCATTTCAATGGAGAGTCGGCATGTATTGGATGCTCAGCGAGGAAGTCGGCGATGGCTTGGCCTTTCAGTGCCTTAAGAGGCTGATAGGTTGTTGAAAACTCCATCAAGAGCAGGACCCATTTAGCGAGTCTTCCTGTCAATATGGCTTTTGACATCAGATATTTGAGAGGGTCCACCTTTGATATAAGACGGACTTCATGCGCCAATGCATAGTGCCGGAGTTTTGTTATCGCAAAGATTAACGCCAGGCAATGTTTTTCGATAGGGGAGTAGTTGCTTTCTGCCCCAGAAGAACTCGACTTAAATAGTAGAGCGCTCTCTCTTTCCCTTAGTCGTTCTCTTGTGCCCATAATACGCCTAAGGAACCTTCGAGGGCTGTGGTATAAAGAATAAGAGGCTTTCCCTTGACTGGAGCAGCTAACACCGACGGGTTCTGCATGTATTGCTTGATCTCGTCCAGCGCGCCTTGGCATTTGTGATCCCAGACGAACGGGGTTCCCTTCTTCATCAAGTGACTGTAAGGGCGGCACTTGCCCGAAAGGTTGGCTATAAATCGCCGGATGTACGCGAGCTTCCCCTGGAGAGACCGCAATTGTTTGAGAGTCCTTGGCGGTAGCATTTCCATGATCGCCTTGATCTTCGAAGGATCTATCTCGATACCCCGGTACCGGACAATGAACCCTAGGAATTTACCTGAGGACACCCCGAACGTGCATTTAAGTGGGTTCATCTTCAAGTTATATTGCCGAAGGCGTTGAAATACGATCTTCAGATGCTCAAGATGTTCCTCGTATCATTTGCTTTTCATTACGAGGTCGTCGATATAGCATTCGACGATTTCATGTATGAGGTCATCGAAGATCTTCGTCATGGATCTCTGATAGGTGGCACCGGCGTTCTTTAAACCGAAGGGCATAAATTTTTAGCAGAATATACCCAGAGGAGTCCGTAAATGTTAGTGTATATGCCCAAGAGGCAATTACTGTATCAAACTAGTATGTATATTACTTGATGGAAGCTTGGGATATTCACAGTTGTACAGACAATCTTGCTCGAAATAGTAGTATGCTACTTGGTTTGTCTCTGCTTTAATGTGTACATGTGTGTTTCTTTATTATATCACCTTTACGCATTAGTAGAGCCCTTAGGATCTTTGCTTGATTACCGGCGTTGTGATGGCGATCACACTCGTGGGGGCTGGGGAATCCACAAGCACATCCTTATACACGTCCCTAGTCGTGGGATTATCGAGACAGGGCATCGATACTCCGGAGTAGACTAGCGTATGCGCTTCTCATCCTAGTGTGGGAGACGGTCTGTCCCACAGCCGTCAGTACGTCGTACTTGAGATAGTATGCGGGTGCTCGTTAGGTTACGAGTACACTGGACAGGACTCGTCGGGAACTGATGGTTGGTATTATACCTATCATCAGTTATCAGTTCCCAGGTGACATGAGTACAGCTCAGTCCGCTGACTTGACACTGTCACTTCGCCTCGAGTGTGTTCCCACTGTTCTTTGATTACTACCCTACCACGGCTCTACTGAGTCATGCAAACAGGTAGTAGTTGGGTGCAGTCCCGAAGCGCTTGGAGGCAGTGACGGTTAGACAGGATTCGTCTCTCCCGGTATTAGGGGTTGACATCGCGCTGTGTCTAGGAGAGCCATTACATGAGTAGTCCCTGGCCAGGGCAAGCGAGATATACTGGTAGGTTTCCAGTGTTATCTCAGGGTGTAATGGGCTTCACTCCGATACGACTTGTACCGCTATTAGGGGACTGACGTTTAGCGCCCCCTAGGCCCGCCATGCGATGTATCAGACGAACAGACCGGACTGTACGGAGATTGTCACATACAGGCTCAGTAGGAGTTTGGATGGGTTTACCTCATCGGCCTTCTTATCGACATCTACCTGGGGACCGTTACGTACAGCTAATGCCGCTTGTGGTCTGTGGTTAAACCCACTGCCAGCGTAGTGTCGAGTCTTTAGAGTCCCACACAGAGAGTTTCCCTGCACTGAGCGAAACGTGTAGAGGCCGTATGGTTTTATGGTAGGGCTGCGATCATTTACGTACACTTGTGTGCGTGTGGTGTTCGGGCAGGTAATACTAGTAGGCTTTGGTTTAAGCCAGATCCTAGTATTGCACGGATGGATTTGTTTTGTCTTATGTGCATCCGCATTCTACGGAATGCGGATGCAGGTGTGTATGCATAGTTTTCCGGAGCGATGAAGGAGGAGGTGCCTCATCAGGGTTTTGGCAGTTAGTTCGGCCAAAACCGTTATGTGGCAGGCTCATTAGGGTTTTGACAGTTGATTCGGTCAAAACCATTTTGAGACAGACTCATTAGGGTTTTGACAGTTCGTTTGGTCAAAACCATTATGAGCCGCGGACATCATTTACTAATCCTTTTAGTGATAATTTTATGATGGCTAATTGCATTGACCATTTGACCCCGTTGACCTCTCTTGACTTTGTTGACCGGTTGACCGGGTTGACCATTGACTTTCAAGAGGGATCTACACTCTTCTTTTCTTTTTCTTTTTCTATTTTGATTATGATAATGGTCATTTCAATGTAGCCATCAAACTTTATCTTGATGGGATTAGTAATGATAATGTTTTTGAATTATTGCAACCATGGTTACTTTTTTTTAGTTCATAATTTCTTTCTCATTCTCTCTCTTGTTTTTTCAAGTGAGAAGAAAAAGATATGAACCATGGTTGCTAGCTCCTCCTTCTTCTTCCTCCTCTTGATTCATCTTTTGATCTCATGTTATGAGAGATGAAGATCCCACAAAGACAAAACCATCCCTTCATCACTTCTACACAACCTAGGGCTTCTAGATTAGCAATCTCTTTGCCCTAGTTACCTCGGCTCGAGGTGGAGCTCGGTGTACATCTCTCGGGTGGATCGTCTTCGACTCAAGGAGGCCGCGGAGGTGACCAAAGTCCGTATCAAGCCTCGGAGCAAGCAAGGAGAAGAACAACAAGAAGAGAAGGAGTTCAAGTTGAGGTATAACCCCTAACCGAGTAGATAAATCTCTAGTTAGGATGCTAGTGTATTGTTTAGCAAAGATCCGGCTTTTACGGTCCATGTTACCAAGTTTAGAAAATTTTTTGTTTTACCGTTTCCGCAACCCCGAAAGTACCGGGAGAGGTAACGTGGACCTAACAGTGGTATCAGAGCCTAACTAAACACACCCTAGCATGTTAGCGAGGTATTTAGAACATCGACCGAACAAAAAAAACCGAAAAACATCCCGGAAATCCTGAGTTTCTGCCGATTTTTTTTCTGCTCAAAAGATAATAAATCATGTCTTAAAAATCGGCTCAGGCTTTTTTTAGAACAGGCAAGAAAAATGATCGCACGAGTCGACCAACTCACCGCGGTTCCGCGGTAGAAGCTTGCTTCTGCCGCGGAACCGCGGCCGAGTTGACTCGGCCGTGGATCATTTTTGTTGCAGTTTGTTTCTGGTGAGTTTTTGGGATTTTTGTTATATGACTTTTCTGCCCAGATTTTCCAGAAAGCAAAATTTGTTTTTGGGGCTCAAAAATCCGTATTTTTGGTCGATGTTCTGTAGACTTTGGCTAATGGTTATATCTGTAATGTTATATGTGTATTGAACGTCTACTAATCGCTATACGTCGATTAGTGGGGGTTATACATATCTGTGATCTGTGTTGTTGATGGTTTGTGTATATGAACTCGTTGGATTTTTGCGGATGAATAGCCGGGATGGATGTGAGATGAGAGTTTCTTTTTCTTTCATTCATGTAATAAATTTGTAAATTGATGTAATATTATTTGTATGGCCGCACAACCGGGTCGGGGTTGTAGCCGTCATTGTATAATTCTTTTTACTGTTTTTTCTCCTAGGATAGACCCATGGAGGGGGTGCACAAACTACTGGGTATCTCGAAGTGCCGAGTGGCCTACTCACGGCGTTGAGGGAGGTTGCTTCGCTTCGGGTACTTGGCGGATAGTTTGCCGCACCCGTAGGGGTCTTGGGTGGGGTATTGGCTATTCATCGCGACCGTGTAATCCGCTTTTCGTTGCAGTCTCGAACGAATCGCGGGTTCCTAGTATATCCAAAGTGTTCATCTGTGATCTGGATTGGCTATCATTGCTATATATCTATATATAATAACTATTTAGGCGTTGCTTATGTTTTACAGCCGCGCTAGCCCATCCCCCGCTCTGTCGTTAGTTAAGTAACCTAACGGGTGATGACGGGGCCCCGTGGCGAATGCGAATGGCATAAGCGTACGTCATATTTTGGTTGTTTTCTGCAATGGTAGGATTTAAATGATGGGACGCATTAAAAGAACTAATGCAAGAAAATAAACCTAAAAGACGTTGTAGGAACAAGTTTTTCAAAAAGCTGTTATTGCAAGGAAGTTCATTTTTGTTTTGCATCGCGGTATTCGGTTATGAATGCCCAGCACCTCATTCGACGAGGCAAGGGCCGAGATCCCCTCATCGGGAGTGACCCCTTGGACAAAAGTTTGCGTCAGGGCGATAACTTCATTATAGTCGATCATTCTTGCTTTGCATCGAGGTATTCATCTTATGAATGCCCAGCACCTCACTCGACGAGGAAAGAGGCGAGATCCCTTCACAGGGAGTGCCCTCTTTAGCAAAAATTTTCGTCACTATATTTTCAAAAGATGTATCACGTTCCTTAAACGATATCAAGTTCATTACGTTAACGGGTTTTTCGCCAAAAACCCAGCCGTAGCCCTCCGTCGTTTCTTATAAGTTATACTTAGTATTCGTGCTGCGTTTGTTGACTGTGTCAAGGTGCAGTGAATGGTAGCTAAGTGTTGCTTATTTGCTAGATACAATGTGATTGGTTATGACATTTGTGTAACCTTGTTGACTGTGTCAAGGGTTATGCAGGTGGGTTTAATGCAATCAAGATAACGACGGGATGAACTTGACTAGGACTCTTTGATTTGTTGACTGTGTCAAGATCACTTGGGTCCTAGGGGCAAAAACCACATCGGGAGTTTCTAAAGAAACCGAAACTTGCAGATTTAGCATACCTTCTGGAGTGTGGTGACTAGAGTGGATTCCATCTAGGTCATCACACAATGATAGTTGGATCCCGATCCCACTGATGAGTTGGATTACTCTCGGGAGATTACTTTCACTTAACGATCAATGCTATAAACCTAGTAGGTGTCTAGAAAGGTGTTAGCGGGGCTACGCCCCCAGAGAAAAGAGGTTCTTAAATTAAGGAACTTCGCGAAAGCGTTGGAAAACCTCCCTCGAAGTACCGACACTAGCCTGGCTGAAAGGTTAAGCAAGTATTGTGACGTGAATTAAATCCCGACTAGTTCTTCTTTTAAGAAAGGTTTTAAGAAGAATTTGAGGAAACAGTGGGAGACATCCTGGTTAGATAAATTAATAAACCAATCTAATCTTGCAAGAGAGTACGCTGAGTGTTTCTTTTCTCTCTCTCCAGGTAGCAACCATTTCACGCCCTAATCAAGATAATAAAATGTATCGCTTGACCGATCCGAATTCTTATTCGGGGCTGGGGAACGTTGGTTCAGCTCTAACTTGTGACAACAGTCATAAGTATGAGCAAGGGAAAGGGGATTGTATGGATTCCCAGGATACCCAATTGAAGAAGAAGCATGGTTTTGCATCTACTTCAGGTGTTCTTTTAATTGAGAACTGTTTTACGGTCAGCCCTACCTCCTGGGTACTTGATACCGGATCAGGATCTCATATCTGTAATTTATTGCAGGGACTGAGAAAAAGTAGGAAAGTTGCACCGGGTGATATGTCGCTCAGAGTAGCGAACGGAGCACAAGTTAATGCGGCAGCCGTCAGTGAATATCACCTAGTATTGCCAAATGGCAAGACTATGATTTTGAACGATTGCTACTATGTACCCTCCATGGTTTGCAACATCATATCAGTTTCTTTACTCGATAAAGAAGGATATAACTTTGTTCTTGATAGAAATATCATGAACATTTACCTTCATAAGGTACTGGTTGCAGAGGGTACACTGTGTAATGGTATCTACGTTCTAAATCAGAATACAGTTCTCAATATACAAAACACACGCAAGAGGAAGAATTCAGATACGAATGAATCCTACTTGTGGCATTGTAGACTTGGTCATATCAGAGGGAAAAGACTGAGTAAGTTGCATAAAGATGGACTCTTGAATACGTTCGGGTTTTCATCTTATGAAACTTGTCAGTCTTGTCTCAAAGGGAAGATGACCAAATCTCCGTTCACCGGACATGGAGAAAGAGCAACAGAGCTCTTGGGACTCGTGCATAGTGATGTATGTGGTCCGATGTCTATACATGCAAGGGGTGGGTTCTCGTACTTCATCACATTCACTGATGATCTCTCTAGGTTCGGATATGTGTATCTGATGAAACACAAATCTGAAGCTTTTGAGAAATTCAAGGAATTCAGAAACGAAGTAGAGAACCAGACTGGCAAAAGTATCAAGATCCTCCGGTCTGATAGAGGAGGGGAGTACTTAAGCACGGAATTCCTAGATTACTTAAAAGAGAATGGTATTCTCTCTCAGCTTACTCCTCCTTATACACGACAGCACAACGGTGTATCGGAGAGGAGGAATCGTACCCTTCTGGATATGGTTCGCTCCATGATGAGTAATGCCGAGTTACCTCTTTCATTCTGGGGATATGCACTTCAAACTGCAGCACATCTATTGAATCAAGTTCCATCCAAATCCGTGCCTAAGACTCCGTATGAAATATGGAGTGGTAAGAGTTTGTATCTTAAACGTATTAAGATTTGGGGTTGCCCAGCTTATGTCAAAAAGCAGAACCCAGACAAACTTGAGGCACGGGCCATTTTGTGTAAGTTTGTGGGATACCCAAAAGATTCAAGTGGGTATCTATTCTACCATGCAGAAGAACAGAAGATAATTGTTTCAAGAAATGCCACATTTTTAGAAAAAGAATTTCTTGTTAAAAACATTAATGGCAGCACGGTAGAACTGGATGAAATTCCAGAAACACAAGCTTTAACAAAAGACTTGGTGGAACCGCTAGATTCAGTTACAACCGACGAACCTCAGCCACTCCGCAGATCTGGTAGGATTTCTCATCCGCCCGAGAGATACTACGGTTTTCTCATAGACGGGGATCGAGAGGATTGCATCTTGGAAGAAGATGACCCTACCAGTTTCAGGCAGGCCATTATCAGTAGGGACTTTGATAAGTGGCAGGAAGCAATGCAATCCGAAATGGAGTCCATGTACGCCAATAAGGTGTGGACCTTGGATATTGCTCCACCTGGGGTAAAACCCGTTGGATGCAAATAGATCTACAAAAGGAAAATTGGTGTAGATGGGCAGGTGGAAACCTATAAAGCTAGACTCGTTGCAAAAGGTTTTCGTCAAAGACCTGGTTTGGACTACAACGAAACTTTTTCTCCGGTGGCTATGCTCAAATCCATTCGGATCCTACTTGCCATTGCTGCCTTCCATGACTATGAAATCTGGCAGATGGATGTTAAAACGGCTTTCCTAAACGGTTGTTTGGAAGAGTGCGTTTATATGGATCAGCCAGAAGGTTTCGTAGACAGTGGGAGCAGCGGGAAGGTGTGCAAGTTGCTTAAATCCATTTATGGATTAAAGCAGGAATCGAGGAGCTGGAACATCTGTTTTGATGAGGCAATCAAGGAATTTGATTTCATCAAAAACGAAGATGAACCTTGTGTCTATAAGAAGATTTTAGGACGAACTGTCGTATTCCTAGTCTTGTATGTGGACGGCATTCTTTTGATAGGAAATGACATTCCTATGCTACAATCGGTCAAGCTATTTTTGTCACAACGGTTCTCCATGAAGGACCTGGGTGATGCCTCGTACATTCTGGGGATCAAGATCTATAGAGATAGATCCAAGAGACTACTGGGACTTTCGCAGTCCAGGTACATAGAGACCGTACTAAAGAGATTTAGTATGGAGGATTCCAAGCATGGTAACATACCCGCATTGCACGGAATTACCCTCTCCAAGAAGATGTCTCCTAAGACTGACGAGGAGAGGGTTCGCATGAGCACTATACCCTACGCTTCGGCGGTAGGATCTATAATGTATGCGATGCTATGTACAAGACCAGATGTAGCTTACGCGCTGAGCGCGGTAAGCCGGTATTAGTCAGACCCAGGGGAGGACCACTGGACAGCAGTGAAGAACATTCTCAAGTACCTGAGAAGGACTAAGGAGATGTTCCTGGTTTATGGTAATGGAGACCTCAGGGTCGAGTCCTTTACCGATTCAAGCTTCCAGAGTGACAAAGATGACAGCAAGTCTGTCTCGGGTTTTGTGTTTACCCTTAACGGAGGGACGGTATGTTGGAGGAGTTCCAAACAGGATACCGTCGCAGACTCGACGATGGAGGCCGAATACATTGCTGCAAGCGATGCCGCAAAAGAGGCGGTCTGGATGAAGAAGTTCATTAGTGAACTTCAGGTGGTTCCGTCCATTGTTGACCCAATACCTTTGTATTGCGATAACAATGGGGCTATAGCTTTAGCGAAGGAACCAAGGTCCCATCAGAGATCCAGGCACATCTTAAGGCGGTATCACCTGATCAGGGAGATCATTGATCGCCAGGAGATCGAGGTGTGGAGAGTGGACACAAAGGACAACACAGCGGACCCATTCACGAAGGCCTTACCCCAGACTCAGTTCGAGCGGCTGATCGAGATGATAGGTCTTCGATACGCCAGTACATGGCCTTAGTGCAAGTGGGAGATTGTTAGTGTATATGCCCTAGAGGCCATTACTGTATCATACTAGTATGTATATTACTTGATGGAAGCTTGGGATATTCACAGTTGTACATACAATCTTGCTCGAAATAGTAGTATGCTACTTGGTTTGTCTCTGCTTTAATGTGTACATGTGTGTTTCTTTATTATATCACCTTTACGCATTAGTAGAGCCCTTAGGATCTTTGCTTGATTACCGGCGTTGTGATGGCGATCACACTCGTGGGGGCTGGGTAATCCACAAGCACATCCTTATACACTTCCCTAGTCGTAGGATTATCGAGACAGGGCATCGATACTCCGGAGTAGACTAGCGTATGCGCTTCTCATCCCAGCACGGGAGACGGCTGTCCCACAGCCGTCAGTATGTCGTACTTGAGATAGTATGCGGGTGCTCGTTAGGTTACGAGTACACTGGACATGACTCGTCGGGAACTGATGGTTGGTATTATACCTATCGTCAATTATCAGTTCCCAGGTGACATGAGTACAGCTTAGTCCGCTGACTTGACACTGTCACTTCGCCTCGAGTGTGTTCCCACTGTTCTTTGATTACTACCCTACCACGGCTCTACTGAGTCGTGCAAACAGGTAGTAGTTGGGTGCAGTCCCGAAGCACTTGGAGGCAGTGACGGTTAGACAGGATTCGTCTCTCCCGGTATTGGGGGTTGACATCGCGCTGTATCTAGGAGAGCCATTACACGAGTAGTCCCTGGCCAGGCAAGCGATATATACTGGTAGGTTACCAGTGTTTTCTCAGGGTGTAATGGGCTTCACTCCGACACGACTTGTACCGCTATTAGGGGACTGACGTTTACAGCCCCCTAGGCCTGCCATGCGATGTATCAGACGAATAGACCGGACTGTACGGAGATTGTCACATACAGGCTCAGTAGGAGTTCGGATGGGTTTACCTCATCGGCCTTCTTATCGACATCTACCTGGGGACCGTTACGTACAGCTAGTGCCGCTTGCGGTCTGTGGTTAAACCCACTGCCAGCGTAGTGTCGAGTCTTTAGAGTCCCACACAGAGAGTTTCCCTGCACTGAGTGAAACGTGTAGAGGCCGTATGGTTTTACGGCAGGGCTGCGATCACTTACGTACACTTGTGTGCGTGTGGTGTTCGGGCAGGCAATACTAGTGGGCTTTGGTTTAAGCCGGATCCTAGTATTGCACGGATGGATTTGTTTTGTCTTCTGTGCATCCGCATTCTGCGGAATGCGGATGCAGGTGTGTATGCACAGTTTTTCGGAGCGATGAAGGAGGAGGTGCCTCATCAGGGTTTTAGCAGTTAGTTCGGCCAAAACCGTTATGTGGCAGGCTCATTAGGGTTTTGACAGTTGATTCGGTCAAAACCATTTTGAGGCGGACTCATTAGGGTTTTGACAGTTCGTTTGGTCAAAACCATTGTGAGCCGCGGACATCATTTACTAATCCTTTTAGTGATAATTTTATGATGGCTAATTGCATTGACCATTTGACCCCGTTGACCTCTCTTGACTTTGTTGACCGGTTGACCGGGTTGACCATTGACTTTCAAGAGGGATCTACACTCTTCTTTTCTTTTTCTTTTTCTATTTTGATTATGATAATGGTCATTTCAATGTAGCCATCAAACTTTATCTTGATGGGATTAGTAATGATAATGTTTTTGAATTATTGCAACCATGGTTACTTTTCTTTAGTTCATAATTTCTTTCTCATTCTCTCTCTTGTTTTTTCAAGTGAGAAGAAAAAGATATGAACCATGGTTGCTAGCTCCTCCTTCTTCTTCCTCCTCTCGATTCATCTTTTGATCTCATGTGTTGAGAGATAAAGATCCCACAAAGACAAAACCATCCCTTCATCATTTCTACACAACCTAGGGCTTCTTGATTAGCAATCTCTTTGCCCTAGTTACCTCGGCTCGAGGTGGATCTCGGTGTATATCTCTCGGGTGGATCGTCTTCGACTCAAGGAGGCCGCGGAGGTGACCAAAGTCCGGATCAAGCCTCGGAGCAAGCAAGGAGAAGAACAACAAGAAGAGAAGGAGTTCAAGTTGAGGTATAACCCCTAACCGAGTAGATAAATCTCTAGTTACGATGCTAGTGTATTGTTTAGCAAAGATCTGGCTTTTACGGTCCATGTTACCAAGTCTAGAATTTTTTTTGTTTTACCGTTTCCGCAACCCCGAAAGTACCGGTAGAGGTAACGTGGACCTAACAGGAAAGCGGTATGCTTCTGGTCTTCGGGATGCATCTTTATCTGATTGTGCCCTGAGGAGCCGTCCATGAAGGAGAAAACTTTGTGAGTGGACGTATTATCTATCATCAGCTCGGTGCCCGGCACTGGGAAATCGTCCTTCGGGCAAGCTTTATTGAGATCCCGGAAGTCCATGCATATGCGCACTGTCCCATTTTTCTTCATTATCGGGAAGATGTTGGCGATCCGGTCAGGATATTGAACTTCTTGGATAAACCTAGAATCAATTAGCTTCTTGACTTCGGTGTTAATGCTCATCTCAAGCTCGAGCCGCATTCTTCTAGACGCCTGTTTGACTGGCTTAACGTCCGGGGATATTGCCAATTTATGGACAGCTATTTCTGAATCTAGTCCTAGCATTTTGGAATAGTTCCATGTGAAGCAATCTCTATGCCGCATAAGCACGTCTTTTAACGCAGCCACCCTCTCTTCAGATAGCAACTCGCTGACGAATGTCGGTCGCTGGTCGTTCTCCGTCCCCAACTCAATCTTCTTGAGGTTATCTGCAGTAGTATGTATGCCATCTTCCAGCTCTTTTGGCGCTGGTGGAAATTTTGAGATTACCTCGTCGTCATTGTTGTTTTCAAAGCACCAGGGAAGGTCATCCATGTTCTCGGGCTTTTCTTTTGATACCGTTATCATATGACAGGTACGAGCTCGCTTCCAAGACCGATGTGGATCTGGTTCTGCTCTTGTGGCTTTGGGTTCATGCTTTTGTGGCGGCGTTACCCTCCAGCTGCTGGATATAGCAAACCTGCCTTGCTGGTACTGGTCTTCGACCCAGTTTTTAAAGGTGAAGAAGTCTTCGATAGGGTGTCCTATGGCTCGGTGATAAGAGCAATAGCCCGGATGAGAGGCCTCGTTAGCTTGCTCAGGGTGCTTAGACTCCGGAAGTGTAATCATTCGATGTTTTAAAGCGAGATCGAGTATCTTCTTCGTCTTGTCTTGAGGGAAAGAATACACTCGACTCATCTTCTTCATGAGGGACAAATCCGGACCGCGCAATACCTGATCACATGACTCTTTGATCCTGCGTTGTCGTTGTCGACCTCCTTTTCCGCCTTTTGACTTACTTCTGCCTCTGAGTCGGGCCTTTTGCGCAACGGGTTGACAGGGAGGAGCATCTTCGTCTTTTGCAGCCTGTTGAAACAGACGTTGCGTCCTGGCTTTCTCGTAGATGGCCATCTCGCGATTATGGTTGTCCCGAGATTTTTGACCCACTTTCTTGATAAGCTTGTCCATTCGTTCTTCAAACGACGGACTCGGCACTTCGATCGCGGGATCTAGTTTTGATGAGGGGTTGGCATTTCCCGATAGGGCGTCCTCTTCTTCATCGAAGTTATATATGGCGTAGCTACCGTGGACTCGTTCCCGTTTCCCGGATCTCACATATCCAAGCCCAAGCGTTTCCATTCTCCCGTTGGGCAATTTGCGCTAAGTCCCAGGGACATCCTAAATCCTGTTGTAGAATCGAGCTTGTCGAATAGTCTGTTTTAAGGGTACCCCTTGGCACTTCAATAGCCTTTTTAGCCCATTCGTGTAATATCTGGGCAAACGGATGGGTTGGAGCCTGTCGAGTGTAGAATCCGCGCCATACCAGATTTCTTTCTCCACTCTTGTTTCCGTGGATCGGTAAAATAAGATCGCCTTTTCGCCTTTTCGCCTGGGAGGGACGTAAAACGTCTGCAGATCTTGCACATTGTAAGCTTCAAGTGCGTCAAGATCTTTGTAGTGCTCCCGCGGAATCATGGTAATTTGCAAACTCTGATCATCGCCAGGGGATGCTTGTGTTGACGGCCGACTAGAGAACACAACATTAACCTCATCTTCCGAGTCACTTCCGAAGATCAATATGGGGGCGGACGGTTCCGGGTTGTTGCGTCGAGGCGGCCCAGCGCAAACTATTTCTTCCTTTTCTTTGGTATCACTCCCGAAAACAGGAATGGCGGCGGCGGCTTTATTCTCCGGTTTGCGACACCTCTCTGTGTCCTCGAAATCTGGCAAAAAGTATTTTGCATCTTCGTACTTGCGAACTTCGTTCACGGAGAATGGGTTTAGCTCACCTGTTACGGTATACTCAAGACCATCCCGGAAATACTTCATACACAGATGTTGTGTAGAAGGGATGATGTTGTACTCGTGTAACCAAGGACGACCGAGCAAGGCGTTGTAGCAGGTCTTGACGTCAATGACGTGAAACCTAATGTCGGTGACGAGTAGTCCGAAGCGTAATGTTAATATTACAGATCCGAGAGTCCGTGACGACTGGGAGTCAAAACCGGAGATGGTAATTTTATCACGAGCGAGGTGCTGAACGCTCATGCAGATTTCCTTCAACACCCGAACATTAAGGAGATTGACGGAAGATCCATTATCAACCAGGATTTTTCCTATCTTGATATCGTGGCAGTATCCAGAGACGTATAGGGGACGATTGTGGTCGCATGTCCCAAGGAGAAGGTCTTCGTCACCGAAAGTGATATCGGCTGTGTGCACTTCTTCCTGTTCATCCTTCATCCTCTCTTCGGTGAGGAAGGCTTGGAATTGCTCGGGCTCTTGTAGCGCCTTGATTAATGAATCTCTCGCTTCTTTTGATAATAAAAGGGCGTCGAGAATGCTGAGCTGCGAAGGTAGCTTCCTCAGGTGCGCTAGGACGTTGTAGTCCACCTTACCCTTCTTGGGTAGGTCCTTGGCAGTCAGCTCTTTTATGACTTGGTCATCTAAGGAGATATCCTCAGTGACCTTTTCCTTTCCCTTATCTTTTCTATTTGCGGGTCCGAGAATCTTTTCCGGGAGCATGCGATTACGCAGCTGAATGTTTTCGCAGGCCTCTGGTTCTTCCTCTTTCCCTAAAACGGATTCTTTAAAGAGAGGGCCCAGAGCCATCTCCTCATCAGAGTCGCTCCCAAAGGTGAGAACTTGTGATCCTCCGGCGTTGACCATGTAACAGTTGCTAGTAGTTCTTTTGTGCCCTTCGGTCGTACTTCTTTGCTCCCGACGGGTTTTGCGTTTCATTCATTTAAAATGTTGCCGGTGAGCAACATATCCCTACCACCATATCTTAAAAGTGTCGCACTCCTCATTGGGATGTGAAATCTTCCGATGATATGAGCAGTAATTAGGATGAATTTCCATTCCATTGCGCGTGTTTTCTTCCGTGGGCGGTAGCTTCATTCCCATTGACATGGCTTTGGCAAACCTTTTCCTCGTCTTGAATCTGTTTTTATCTGCATCGGATGTCTTTTGATCTGGAGGGAGTGCTTCGACTTTTTCGTTTAGTCGCCTGCGTTTGGCTCCTTCTGATGCGGCCATCTCACGCTCCCGATCGACTTTACTTTTCAGACGAATCTCATCCAGAACAGCGTCGATCATTTCGTCTGTCGGCCACACAAGTTCCTGTTCAGGCTCTGCCCCCAGTTTCTCAGTGCCAGGGGTTTTTTCATCTTCCATAAACGAGTGGGTGATCACATGACAACTCGCCACATATCCCTCGGATTCATCCGACGAGATTTCCCCATTATCTTCCTCCTGAAAGACGTGGTTGAGGAACTCTTGGAGTGTGATGGGAGTCCGCGCCTTTTGATTGTACTCCTCCAGCGCGTCAATCTGCTTCTGCAAGTCCATGTGCTTGTCTCCAGACTTCACTGGCTTCTTGGATTTCTTCTTCTTCTTCTTTGAACATTTTGACGGTTCGGTGTGAGTACTTGGGCCATCACCACCGATCTTTTAGTTAGGCGCGGCTTCATTTTCTCATTATAATACCGCCGCCTTTCTTCCAGTTGATCCGCTAGCTTTGGGGCACTGGGTTGCTGCTGAGCGTTCGCAACGAAGGTTGCCTTCCCTTTACCCTTGTCATTCCGAGGTTCCGGCTTCGGGGGAGACGGTCTGTGACCCATCTGGTCCATCTGGGCCAACTTGTCGATCAAAGCCTGGAACGTGGTTGGCTTAAAGAACATCATAAACTGTGAGATAGTTGCATGAGGATCTAGGGTGCCCACGAACATGCCCACCGCGGGCGCTTCCTCAATGCGTTGTTCGCATTTCGACCATAAGTTTCGCCGGCGTATAACGTACTGGACCCACGTCTTGCCCGGTTTCACCCTGGCATTAATCAATGCCGTTATCGGGGTGCGTTCGCTGGCACTCGCGAATCGTTGCGTAAATAGCAGTTCCATCTCCGCAAATGTTTTGACGGAGTCATTCGGGAGCTCAGAGTACCACTCGAACGCCGTTTCTGACAAGCTACCGACAAACTGACGAAGCAACAATTTATCATCACCGCCGGTGTTGCCACAAAGTGCCCTAAACTGGGCAACATGCTGGTGGGGATTGCCCGTCCCCTTATATGTTAGTGTATATGCCCTCGGGGCCATTATTCTATCATACTAGTTTGTATATTACTTAATAGAAGCTTGGGATATTCACATGTATATAACAGTCTTGCTAAACATGGTAGTATGCTACTTGGTTTTTTCTATCTTAATATGTGAGTATACGTATTGATAGAGCTCTTAGGATCTTTCTTGACTACCAGCGTTATGATGGCGGTCACACTAGTGGGGGCTGGGTAGTCTACAAGCACATCCTTATTCAGGTCCCTAGTCGTAGGATTATCGAGACAGGGCATCGATACTCCGGAGTAGACTAGTGTGTACGCTTCTCATCCCAGTTGGGGAGATGGTCTGTCCCACAGCCGTCAGTACGTCGTACTGAAGATAGTATGCAGGTGCTCGTTAGGTTACGGGTACACCGGACATGACTCACAGGGAACTGTTGGTTAGTTTTATACCAGTCGTCAGTGAACAGTTCCCAGGTGACATGAGTACAGCATAGTCCGCAGACTTGACACTGCTACTTCGCCTCGAGTGTATCCCACTGTTGTTAGATTGCTATCCTACCACGGCTCAAAGGATTCATGCAAACAGGTAGCAGTTGGGTGCAGTCCCGAGCACTTGGAGGCAGTGGCGGTTAGATAGGATTCGTCTCTCCCGGTATTGGGGGTTGATATCGTGCTGTGTCAGAGAGCCATTACGCAAAGTCCCTGGCCAGGGCAAGCGAGATTTGCTGGTAGGTTCCAGTAGTTTCTCAGGGTGTAATGGGCTTCGCTCTAACACGACTTATACCGCTATTAGGGGACTGACGCTTGCCGCCCCCTAGGCCCGATATGCGATAGTCTTAGACGAACAGAACGGACTGTACGGAGATTGTCACATCAGACTCAGTAGGAGTTCGGATGGGTTTCCTCATCGGCCTTCTTATCGACATCTACCTAGGGACCGTTACGTACAGCTGGTGCCGCTTGCGGTCTGTGGTTAAACCCACCGCCGGCGTAGTAGTCGAGTCTCTTGAGTCCCACACAGAGAGTTTCCCTACTCCAGGCGAAACGATATAGAGGTCGTATGGTTTTACGACAAAGGTTCGGACGCATACGTGTGTTTACGCACGTACGACATCCAGACAGTTTTTATTAACCGGCTTTGGTTTAAGCCATTTTCTAGTATCCGGTTATTGGATTTATACAGTCTAATGTTTTTCCGTGTTTTCACGGATAGGAAGGGCGTGTAAGTGCACGACGGCGCCCCGGCCGTCAATCCGACGCCGGAATGCGGAAGCGGTGATTTACTTTAACTTTTCAAACCGGAACCACCGCGCACTATAAACCCGGATCGTGCCATTAAATCTAGTCCTAGCTATCTAGAGAGGGTAGAGAGATATACCGAGTGATCCGTGTCCTCCGGTCTTCTCGTCGTCGTCGCGATCTCCTGTCTCCATCACGTCGCCGGAAGGGCACTACATCGCCTTCATCTTTTCCGTGCTCCCACCTCTGGTCCGAGGCAACTCGGGCACGAAGTTGGCGAGTCGACGTGCCCAAGGTTTGCTGTAGAATAGTGTAGTGTTGTGTCTCATTTGGGGTTGTAGGAAGTTGCCTTTTGAGTGGAGGAATGATACAAGCTAATGGAGATGGAGCTTGTGGGATTTTACAAAGCCAAAAGAGCAAAAATCCCACACCAAAAAATGGGACAGCCCCCTCAAAAAGCAAGGCCGGCCATCCTCATGGGAGTGGAGAGAATGAGAGAGGGAGAGCCTAAAAAATGGGGTAGCCTCAAGAATAATCTAAGAGAGAGGGGGAAAATGTGATGATCAAAAACACAATCATCATAAAGCAAGAACCTCACTCAACCATCACTCATCAAACATCATCATCAAGTATGATGATTCCAAAAGTGAACCATGATGAATAAGAAAGTCAAGCTATGATGACTAGAAGAAGTCAAATGGTGGCAAGGCTATCATGATCCAACAATATGCAAAGACCACCCTCCACAATGCTTATTTGAACAAATCCAAATAAGCCCTCCTCCACCAATCTTCGGCCAATGAAAGATACAAAGAAATATGGCCGAAACGGAAAGCAAACTGGCAACTCCAGAAAACTGGTCCCATAATAAATTACAGGAAAACCCCGATACTGTGTATACACACCCGGATCTGTATTTTGACCGGATACAAATGCAATGAGACAAAATCTACAATGTACTATACTAGTATCCGGCTTAAACCAAAGCCGGCTAGTATTATCCGTCCGATCCTGATCCGCGCAATACCGCACGTATCTAATCGAACCCTGCCATATATCCATACGACATCTAGTACTAACCGTCCGATCCTGATCCGTGCAATACCGCACGTATCTGATCGAACCCTGCCATATCTCATACGGCCTCTACAGCGTTTCGCCCGAAACTTGAGTAACTGAATGTGGGGGACTCTAAAGACTCGTCAATACTATAGCTGTGGATTTAACCACAAGCACATCAGAGGTATTTGCCATACGTGACGGGCTACCAGCTATTGACCAAAAGGGACGTCGATGGGCGAACTCATCCTGACACCCTACTGAGCCTGTCAGTGACAATATCCGTACAGTCCGGTCCGTTCTTCTATGAGCATCGCATGGCGGGCCTAGGGGGTTGGTGAAAGTCAGACCCCCAAAAGCTGTACAAGTCGTGTCGGAGTGTAGCCCAGAACACCCTGAGATACTACTGGAATACCTACCAGTAAATCTCCTTCCTTGGCCAAGGACTTCGTGTAATGGCTCTTCTAGACACAGAGCGACCTCACCCCCAATACCGGGAGAGACGAACCCCTGAAGATCTGCTCACTGCCTCCATGTGGCTCGGGACTGTACCCAACTAAAACCTGTTTGCACGTCTCCTTTGAGCGTGGTAGGGTAGTAATCAAAGCACAGTGGGAACTCACACGAGACAAATGACGATCCAGGTTGATGAACTAACCTGTACACATGTCACCAGGGAACTGCTATCTGACGTCAGGTATAAGACCAACTAGCATGTTCCCGGCGAGTCCTGTCCGGTGTATTCATACCCAATGAGCACCTGTATACATCTTAGGTGAACCAACTGACACCAGTGGCTTGTGAGACCGGCCATCGCCCCTCGTCGGGGTCTCGACTATATACACTAGTCTATTCTGGAGTATCGATGCCCTTTCTCGAAACTCCCACGACTAGGGACCTTTTGAGGATAAGCTTATAGACTACCAGCTCCCACGTATATGATCGCTCTCATACTGCCGGCAGTCAAGCAAGAATCCTAGGGGCTCTATCAACATGCAATAGTGACCTGTCAGGTCACCTAAAGCAGTACACGATGATAAAGATAAACCAGATAGCATACTATCATCTCGAGTAAGACTGTCCTACCGGGATAGGTCCTCCCTCAATCATTGCAATCACGTGCCTGTGATCCAATAATTGACTCTGAGGGCACTATCTCCAACAATCTCACACTTGCACTCAAGGCTAATTATTGCGATGTCGCATACTCACAGCACGTGTGATACCGAACACCCAACTCCTCTACTAGTCAGTCTCACAAAGCTCGTTTGCGAAACTATTGCGTTCGAGGAATAGCCTCAGTGAGTGGATACGCTTTGATGTTTCTTTCTATGTCTCTCTATATCTCAAGTCCGCGGAGAAACCTATCTCCCGAAATGAGCAACACCTGTCTTAGAATGTGTCTGGATGTCTGATGGGACCTAGCTCATAAATGAACTCCAAATCCAAACTTCTTAGACTGTATCGTCAACTGAACTTAATCAGTATCCTGCGCCATGCCTCCCTCAGTATTGCCTTGGACCACCTGTCCAAAATACTGCCCCTCGTCAGAAGGAAAAACTATAACTCTGACAACCTCCTTGTCGTCCATGTCACCTCGGAAGCCTGGAATGATAACTGTCTCCCGAATGAGGCTGTCGTTATCATATCCCTAGAACATCCACTTATGTTCTAAAACCGCTTCCGACTGTTTCTCTAGGATAGGATCAATGTCAACTTATTGCATCTAGTGCAAGAACAACATCTGGTGTGGTACTTGACATCTCATGATTGACTCAATTACCTAAGCAAGTGATCTGCCAATCATGCACATCCCTCTTCCCTTTAGTCTATAAGACACCTTTAGAGAGGGTGACTCCATCACCTGCAGGTATACTACCGTGCCAGGAGTCGTCCATTCTAAATACTCTTAGAATGCTGTCTAAGTACCCTGATTGGGAAACCACCCAAATCTAGATCTAAAACCATAGATCTAGTAACCAGTATGTCTGAAATAATGTCCAAGTCCCATGTGGAGAAAATACTGTGTGACGACCAAAGTATAACCGATTGTAGTATAGGAATATCACTTCCTACTCTGTGTATGTCATCCAAATAACATGACATCACACCCTACTACCTTCTCAACTGATCCATCCCCTATTCTGATGAAGTCAAACCTATGACTGTCACATCAGAAATAGATGATCTATCTCCGCTATATCTGCTTTAGTCTATAAATAGACATTAGCCACCTGTCCACCAATACTTCCGCTGCTCCCACTGACTAAGACAACCCTCTGGCAGAGTCATATACACGTACACTTCTAAAGCATGTTTAGAACGATGCTATACTCATCCTCCTGCCGGGTCTCACAGTCTGGAACAACAGCAATGGCAAGTGTGGGTAAACAAGAACCTCCCTGTCACCGTCCTTGAGGTTACCGGAGTACCCTACGGGTGCCTGAGGTTACCCACCTTATCTGCGGAGTGGCCAATGGAATGTCAAACCAGATTGAATCTTTAGGTTCCTATGAAATCTTCAGTAATCGTTTGTGGTTCTGGAATCACTTCCAGTTCTACCATACTCCCACTACTGTTTTTGTGAAAAAATCCATTTTTAATAAAACTGTGCCGAGTCTAGAACAATATCACTATTGATCTTTCAGATGGTAGAAAGTCAACCCTCGTCATAGCCTGGGTCAACCCACAAACAGCCATTACAGAAACGTGCCTTGAGTTATCCAGAGTCTGGTTTTAAGCATAAGCTAGACAACTCCCCGTACCTTAACATCGTTAAGATATGAACTGTTCTATATCCAATATAGAACCAGAGGCACTGATTTAATTGAACCAGATTCAAATCATGCAGCTGTCTCTAGTGCATGTCAACTAAATGGAAGGAGGCCGATCAGCGTTACTCAACTTAAGAATGCTTCCAATTATGAGTAACCTGAAAGAGAAGCAAATTCTCTTAATCATTACTATCAACTGAACACCATACACAAGTATCTACATCTTCGATCACTTTGAAGAATCCCGATACTTGCAATAGCTAGTTCTCTACTTTATTCAAATACCTATAACTTCTCAAAATTCGGACCCTGTGTTTCCACGAAACACGTGTCTAAAAACTAGAGAAGTCATAAGTAAACCGAATATAGTACGAGGACCAACCCCTCTGTCCTGATGGACCCTGGACAACATACAATACTCTGTATAAGTCCCTCGAGTCTGATAACTCATTCACTGTATGTCGTAGGTTGAAAACTGTATTTATGGTTATGAAGAATTACACCGCTGTTTAATGCTCCTTACCTAACCATCCACTGATATAGGTAAATATCACAGATATAATTTCAAAAAGGTATATCTCACTCTATGAAAATAGACGTACATATATATCAATTTGAAATTGGCGCATAACAACGGATATTCAAAACCAAATATTTGCCGTCCGGCAAACAACCCAGGTGACTTCCTCATATATCACTGATTACTACAAATCCCGATATAATGAGGATGATCACCCAATTCCCAATAACTTACTCCCACTCATCATCTGTAAAACCATACAGATGTGAGAATCATACCTGGTAAATACATACCCTGGAGTAAGTATCTAATCGGGAAATCAGTTTTCCTTTAACAGTACACAGTGAAACTGAAACATTGAAATGTTTCGTAGGGGTATCCTGGTATTCCTAGTAATGCCTCTTCCATTATCCAGATTCACAACTGTAACCGTGTAATTCTTTGCCATCTTTCCAAATCCCTTTCTATGTCTTTAATCATTACCTTTTGTACACCCCTTTAGGCCAAATGGTTTTCTTCCTTCCCTACCGTTCGGCACCAGCCTATGGTTTGGAAGAAGACTATCCAATAAGCATAATGGGTGTACTGTCCTAATCCTAGGAGCACTCGCAATGCGAGAGAAGGTGAAGATAAAAGACAACCGAATAAACCTTATTCCTATTTCTCCTGAACCAGAATCCATCCCCGAACTGGAACAAGTTCCTTTCGAGTTCGTATATAACCATACGATGGAGTATCCAATAAACTGTGGATCTTCGTAGTGATACGGAGTGTCCTGGAGAAATACAAAGGTGATTTAGGATCGGCGAAGAAATACTTGGTTTGGTCGTGAATAGCAGTCGCAATTTACTTTGCCCTCTTACTAATCCCTTGATATGACTTTACTTAATACCTTCTGTACACCATTGTTAGGCTAATTGGTTTTCTTCATTCCGTACCGGTCGGCACCGGCCTAAGGTTTGGAAGAAGACTATCCAATTTGCGTAATAGGTGTACTATCTCCTAAACCAAGGAGTACTCGCAACCTGAGAGAAGGTAAAAAGAAAAGACAACTGAATAGTCCTATTCGTTTTCTCCAGAACCATAAACCATCCTCGAATAAATTCCTTCGAGTTCGTATATAACCATACGATGGTTTTGTCCAATGGAAGTGGACGTTCGTAGTAGTACGGGGTGTCCTGGAGAAAAGGGTAAAAGTAGGAGTGGCAATGAGGTTTGCAACTCTGACAATCCAAAATCCAGTGTTTAAGGAGGATCGGTTAATTTTGGTCACTGAGTCATAGTCTTGGTTGGGTCAATGGTCGCTGCCAAAGAGAGAGAGAGAAAAGAAACACTCAGCGTGCACTCTAACCTAGATCAGAATGGTTACCAATTTATCTAATCTGGAAACCTCCCACTATACCGTCAAATTCTCCTCCAAACCTAAAAGAAGAATTAATCGGGATCACCCAAGGAGTAAACCAACTCATCAGTGGGAATCGGAATCCAACTATCATCGCATGATAACGAGACGGAATCCGCTCACATCATCACACTCCAGAAGGTATTCGCATATCTGGCAAGTTTCAGTTTCTTTAGAAACTCCCGATGTGATTTCTGCCCCATGCTCTTATGACCTTGACGAAGGCCAACAAATCATAAGTCACATGTCAAGTTCTACCCGTCATTGTCCAGGTTAATTTGAGCCCACCCGCACAAGCCCTTGACTTTGGCCAATAAGGCTATACGACTGCCCCAAACCAACGCATCTATCTATGCAGCAGAAAGGCAACAAGCAGCTACCATACACTATGCCTTGACGAAAGCCAACAAACATAGCATGAATACTACGTGCTACCCGTCTGAAATGACGGAGGGCTACGAATGGTTTCTGGCGAAAACCTTTAACGTAAAGAACTTGATATCGTTGAAGGAACCAGATAGCTTTTATGAAAATATAGTGACAAAAACCTTTGCTAAAGAGGTCACTCCCGGCGAAGGGATCTCGGCTCTTTCCCTGTAGAATGAGGTGCAGGATATTCCAACTGAATACCAAGATGCAAAGCAAAATAATCGGGTGAAGTTATTGCCCTGACGCAAAGTTTTTGTCAAGGGGTCACTCCCGGTGAATGGATCTCGGCCCTTGCCTCGTTGACTGAGGAGCAGGATATTCCAACTGAATACCATGATGCAAAACAAAAGAGAACGTCCTTGCAATAACAGCTTTTTGAAAAGTGTTCCAACAACATCTGAATAGGTTTGTTTTTAACTTGCATTGATCCGAATCAACGCAGTCCCATCAATTGATCACACCACAAAGAACGAAAATATATTGATGTATGTATATGCCATCCGCATTCGCCACTGGGTCCCGTCATTACCCGTTAGGTTAGCTAACTAACGACAGAGCGGGGATTGGACTAGCGCGGATGCAAAACATATACAACATCTACTAATATATATCAATATATAATTTTCACTCAAGGCGTGATAAAATGCAATATCACAAAAATGTACAGCATCACAGAACAATACAGATATCTGGGATCCCCGGGTTTCACAGAGCCACTACTGAAACCCGACGTTCCCCTGGTGTGTGGATAGCCTGTGCAATGAAATCCTAGACCCCTACGGGCGCGGCAAGTTACCCGCCAAATCCTGAAGCGAGGCAGCCCCCTTCTGCAACGTGAATGGACCACCCGGCACTTCACGGAATCCGGTAACTTGGGCACCCCTCCTGGATCAACCTGTACCCCCTACTAGTGCGGCGAATAGCCCGCCAATTCTAGAGTGAAGCCCCCTCCGTCTCAATGCCATGAGATGCGGGCCTGTTGCCCTCTAGAACCCGGCTATCCTTGCACCCCACCTTGGGGTAATCCTAGTACAGAAAGTAAAATATACATACAACGGGTACATCGACCTCAACCTGGTCGTGCCCCAAAATAATAATACAAACAGGCAGTGACGGCAGTCCACATGTCGAACGCTCGCCCCGCAATATCAAATATACATAATACAACAAAAAACTGTACTAGCATTGCATCCAGGCTATCCCCCACGACCAATCCGCAACATCACAGCACAATCACAGAACATCAACGTGAATATCACGTTCGCAAATCCGTCTAACCGGGCTATAGCAGTTAGACAGAATTTACCGATCGAGTGACATTCTCGGTCGCAAATATAATGTAAATACTGTGAACTAATGTGTTTTAAAATATCCGATCGATCAAATTTTACCAAGTGGGCCCCAAGCATTACTGTAGCACTTAAAGAAATTCTAGGCCCAAAAATAACATTCCAAAACCCATATTTTCAGCCCAGAGACCCTTTGTAAAAAGTTGATGCACTGAACAGTATATATTGCGGCGGAATCGCGGCCCAAGCATGGGTTGGGCCGCGGTTCCGTGGTGGGATAGTGGGTTCGTGCAACCAAATTTTCACAGAATGCAAATATGTCCCTGCACAGTATTCTGCAACACCCTGAAAAAATTTTCGAGCCAGAAAAAAATCGACAGAAAACTGATGCAAAGAAAACGCGGGTTTTTGGAATTTTGTTTGATCGGAAATGTAAAACACATTAGACAAAGCTAGACTATGTTAATGGCGAGGCTCAGATACCAGTGTAAGTGCACGGCGGTGCCCCGGCCGTCAATCCGACGCCGGAATGCGGAAGCGGTAATTTACTTTAACTTTTCAAACCGGCACCACCGCGCACTATAAACCCGGATCGTGCCATTAAATCTAGTCCTAGCTATCTAGAGAGGGTAGAGAGATATACCGAGTGATCCGTGTCCTCCGGTCTTCTCGTCGTCGCGATCTCCTGCGGAATCTCCGGTCTCCATCACGTCGCCGGAAGGGCACTACATCGCCTGCATCTTTTACGGGCTCCCACCTCTGGTCCGAGGCAACTTGGGCACGAAGTTGGCAAGTCGACGTGCCCAAGGTTTGCTGTAGAATAGTGTAGTGTTGTGTCTCATTTGGGGTTGTAGGAAGTTGCCTTTTGAGTGGAGGAATGATACAAGCTAATGGAGATGGAGCTTGTGAGATTTTACAAAGCCAAAAGAGCAAAAATCCCACACCAAAAAAATGGGACAGCCCCTTCAAAGAGCAAGGCCGACCATCCTCATGGGAGTGGAGAGAATAAGATAGGGAGAGCCTCAAAAATGGGGTAGCCTCAAGAATAATCCAAGAGAGAGAGGGAAAATGTGATGATCAAAAACACAATCATCACAAAGCAAGAACCTCACTTAACCATCACTCATCAAACATCATCATCAAGTATGATGATTCCAAAAGTGAACCATGATGAATAAGAAAGTCAAGCTATGATGACTAGAAGAAGTCAAATGGTGGCAAGGCTATCATGATCCAACAATATGCAAAGACCACCCTCCACAATGCTTATTTGCACAAATGCAAATAAGCCCTCCTCCACCAATCTTCGGCCAATGAAAGATACAAAGAAATATGGCCGAAACGGAAAGCAAACTGGCAACTCCAGAAAACAGGTCCCGTAATAAATTACAAGAAAACCCCGATACTGTGTATACACATCAGCATCATTATTCCGACCGGATACAAATGCAATGAGACAAAATCTACACTGTACTATACTAGGATCCGGCTTAAACCAAAGCCGGCTAGTATTATCCGTCCGATCCTGATCCGTGCAATACCGTACGTATCTGATCGAACCCTGCCATATATCCATACGGCCTCTAGTACTAACCGTCCGATCCTGATCCGTGCAATACCGCACGTATCTGATCGAACCCTGCCATATCTCCATACGGCCTCTACAGCAGTTCGTCCGAAACTTGAGTAACTGAATGAGGGGGACTCTAAAGACTCGTCAATAGTATGGCTGTGGATTTAACCACAAGCACGTCAGAGGTATTGGCCATACGTGACGGGCTACCAGCTATTGACCAAAAGGGACGTCGATGAGCGAACTCATCCTGACACCCTACTAAGCCTGTCAGTGACAATATCCATACAGTCCGGTCCGTTCATCTATGAGCATCGCATGGCAGGCCTAGGGGGTTGATGAAATTCAGACCCCCAAAAGCGGTACAAGTCGTGTCGGAGTGTAGCCCAGAACACCCTGAGATACTACTGGAATACCTACCAGTAAATCTCCTGCCTTGGCCAAGGACTTCGTGTAATGGCTCTCCTAGACACAGCGCGACCTCACCCCCAATACCGGGAGAGACGAACCCCTGAAGATCCGCTCACTGCCTCCATGTGGCTCGGGACTGTACCCAACTAAAACCTGTTTGCACGTCTCCTTTGAGAGTGGTAAGGTAGTAATCAAAGCACAGTGGGAACTCACACGAGACAAATGACGATCCCCAGGTCGATGAACTAACCTGTACACATGTCACCAGGGAACTGCTTTCTGACGTCAGGTATAAGACCAACTAGTATGTTCCCGACGAGTCCTGTCCGGTGTACTCATAACCCAATGAGCACCTGTATACATCTTAGGTGAACCAACTGACACCAGTGGCTTATGAGACCGGCCACCGCCCCTCGTCGGGGTCTCGACTATATACACTAGTCTACTCTGGAGTATCGATGCCCTGTCTCGAAACTCCCACGATTAGGGACCTTTTAAGGATATGCTTATAGACTACCAGCTCCCACATATATGATCACCCTCATACCGCCGGCAGTCAAGCAAGAATCCTAGGGGCTCTATCAACGTGCAATAGTGACCTGTCAGGTCACCTAAAGCAGTACACGATGATAAAGATAAACCAGATAGCATACTATCATCTCGAGTAAGACTGTCCTACTGGGATAGGTCCTCCCTCAATCATTGTAATCACGTGCCTGTGATCCAATAATTGACTCTGAGGGCACTATCTCCAACAGGGCGTTCTCGTAATTACGCGAGAAGCTTCTAGAAGATGGTGACTTGGGGGTTAAGGTGGCATATGCATTAAATGAGATTAGTGAGTCATTTGAGTGATTCATCCATGTCATTAATGCATCATAAATGCTTTATGGCTGATGGAGATGAATCACCCTCTTGTATTTATGAAGCATGAATATTAATCCTTTATTTTCTTTTATTGGATAAATGATAATGCTTGATATATATTATGATAGATCATTATCTCATCTCATTCTCTTGCTCACTTTCTCTCTCCTCAAGCTCTCTCTCTTCAAACCCTAATTCTCCCCTCTCATATGTTGAGACCAAGGATTAGAGTAGACTACTTAATCCTTAACCATTCTCTATATCACCTAGGTTACTTAGATTAGCGATTTAAGAAACCTAGTTACCTCAAGTTAGAGGTGAAGCTTGAAGTTAAGCTTTCGGGTGGATCTTCTACTACATAGAGAAGGCCGGAGAGGACGTGGAGAACGACAAGACGAAGGACTCGGTTCTACAGGTATAATCACTTTTCTTAGTAGTTGTTAACTACTATGATTATTGTTAGTTATAGTTTAGCAAAGATTCTCGGTTAGTCGATGTTTACGCCTAAAACAAGATCGTTTTTCATTATTCCGCCTTCCCGCAAGTCGTGGGGTGTTGTACATCGACTTACAATGGTATCAGAGCCTCGCTAAACAATAATTAACTCATTAGCAAAGTCGTATGAATTTTGAACGCAAAACGAACCAGAAAATGACATCGATATCACAAGTTTCTGTCGAATTTAAAACATGCTCTAAAATTTTTTCAGGGAGCTGCAGAATAACCTACAGAGAATTGTAAGAACACTGGCGAAAAATGGGTTCCTGAATCGGCCATACAGCCGCGGAACCGCGGCTGATCCCACCGATCCGCCGCGGATCCACGGCTGAGTTGGGTCCGATTCAACCCAGTTTCCACCAGTAACTCTTCTGTGATATTTGTGTATTTTCTGGAATGTTTATTTTCTGCTCAAGTCTCAGGTGCACAGAGAAGTTTTGGGAGTAGAATCTGATATGTTTGCTCGATCGAAATTATACGAAGTTTGCTAATTTGATTATATCTGTGTTTGTATAATGTGTTCGTAAACCTCCCCCAACTGCTAGTTTGTCGGTTGGCAGGGGGTTGGACATTTCTGTAATGGTTTTTACTGTTTATGGTTGTGAACTATATTGGACTGTTGTGATGATTAGCCGGGGTTTGAGATGGGTTGTTATATTCATTCATTCGATGTAATTGTAATATGTTGTAATATTATTTTGCGGGGCGCATCCAGGTTGCGGTTGTAGCCACCGTTGTATTATTTCATTTTACTGTTTTTGCTCCTAGGATAGACCCAAGATGGGGTGCAAAAACTACCGGGTACTTTGAAGTGTTTAGTGGCCTACTCACTTTGTTGAGGGAGACCACATCACTTCAGGTATTTAGCGGGTAGTTTACCGTACCCGTAGGGGTCTAGGGTAGGGTAATGGCTATTCATCACAACTGTGTAATCCGTCTTTTGTTGCAGGCTATAAACAAACGCGAATTGCTTGCAAATCCAATAAAGTTCATATGAGATCTGGAATGCCTATTATTGCGTCTGACGAATGTACAATATCTATATATGATAGCTATTTAGACGTCACTTATGTTTTACACAAGCGCTAGCCCAACCCCCGCTCTGCCGTTAGTTAAGTAACCTAACGGGTGATGACAGGACCCTGTGGTGAATGCGGATGGCATAAGAGGACGTTGTATTTTCGTTGTTTTCTGCAATGATAGGTTAATGATGGGACACATTATTTATAATGCAAAGAAAATAAACCAAAAGATGAATTGTTGGAACAATTTAAAAGAGATCACTCGGTTATTTTAAAACAGATGATATTTTTTAATTGCGGAGCTTTAACCACTCTTTTTAAAAGCTATCAGGTTCCTTCGGTCATATCAAGTTCACTACGTTCACGGTTTCGCCAAAACCATTCGTAGCCCTCCGTCATTTCATTTAGGTATTCAGTAGTATTCAAGCTATGTATTTTGACCAACGCCAAGGCATAGTGTTTGGTAGCTGCTGGGTATTCATTTGTTGCATAAATAGATGAGTTAGTTTGGGACAGTCGTATTATCATTTTGGCCAACGTCAAGGATATGTACGGATGGGTTCAAATTAACAAGATAATGATGGGTAGAACTTGACATGTGACTTATGACATTTTGACCAACGCCAAGGTCAAAAGAGCATGGGGCAAAAATATATATCGGGAATTTCTAAAGAAACTGAAATTTGCAAAGAGTTTCATACCATTTGGAGTCTGATGAATGTTGGTAGGATTCCTTCAACATTATCATACGATGATATTTGGATGCCGATCCTACTGTGAGTATATGCTACTCATCAGGATATTCGTCACTTAACGATCAATGCTATAAACCAAGTAGGTGTCAAGAAAGGTGTCAGCGGGGTTATGCCCCCAGAGAAAAGAGGTTATTTAATTAAGGAACTTCGCGAAAGCGTTGGAAAACCTCCCTCGAAGTACCGACACCAGCCTGGCTGAACGGTTAAGCAAGTATTGTACAGTGAGAATAGTCCTGGCTAATTCTTCTTTTATGGTTTGAGGAAGGATTCAAGAAACAGTGGGAGCCATCCAGTTTAGATAAATTAAAAACCACTCTGAACTTGCAAGAGCATCATGCTAAAGAGTTTTCTTCTCTCTCTCCTAATTGCAGCGACCCTGAAAATGACTGGACTTAAGTTACTTTTAGAGAAAAATATACTGACAGGGCCAAACTATAAAGATTGGCTGCGGAATGTCAAAATGGCTTTGACCTATGACAAATTGGGGTACGTCCTCACCGCTAAGGCACCTGCAGTCCCCGGTCCCAAATCCAGTAATGCGGATAAGGAAATCCGCAAAACCTGGGAGTATGATTGCGCGAAAGCCAAGTGCATCGTGCTTGCCTCGATGAACAATGAACATCAGAGGAGGCACGAGGATATGGAACTAGATGCCATATTTCTCCATACAAAGGAACTTTATGGAGAGCAATCTCGTATAGCAAGATACGAGACCTCTAAGAACTTGTTTCGAGCGAGGTTGGCTGTCGGATCATCGGTAGGAGAACATGTCCTAAAGATGATTGGCTACATAGAAGAGCTCTCAGACCTTGGGACGACTTTGGATAATGAGATCTATACAGACCTTATTCTCTAGTCCCTTCCTTCCACCTATGCCCAGTTTATTCTAAAATTCAACATTCAAAGAAAAGAAGTTGAACTTCCGGAACTCCTGAACATGTTAAGCAGTGCAGAGGTACCTTGTAAAAGGCAAGGGAAACACCCGCTATGTTTGTTAGCGGTGCTTCTTCTTCCGGGTCCAAGGCTAGGTCCAAAGGAAGGAAAAAGAAGGCCGCCACCAAACCTAGAGGAGGTGTAAGTAAGGTGGGAGGGAAGGGAAAGAAAAAGTTTGCGGTACCGGTAGTGGCCCAGGATGAGTGCTTCCATTGTCACAGGAAAGGGCACTGAAAAAAGGATTGCAAGGCGTGGAACGCCAAGAACCAGGAACCGAAGCAAGCTGTGGCTTCGACTTCAGGTGTGTTTGTAATTGAGAATTGTCTGTCAATCAACTCTACTTCCTGGGTATTGGATACCGGATCAGGATCTCATATTTGCAATTCATTGCAGGCACTGAGAAACCGTAGAGTGCTGAAGGATGGTGATATGACCCTGATGGTTGCTAACGGAGGTAGCGTGGGAGCTGTGTCCATAGGGGATTATCACCTGGGATTGACGAGTGAACACATTTTGGTTTTACATAACTGTTTTTGTGTACCCAGCTTAACGTGTAATATCATATCTATTTCCTTGTTATCAAATAAAGGTTATGATTTCACGTTTGTAAGTGATGTTGTTAACATCCACCTTAATCATAGTTTGATTGGGTCCGGTACACTGGATAACGGTATATATGTTATAAACCAACTCCAAATTTTCAATGTCCAGAACACACTAAAAAGAAAGTCTCCAGATTTAAATAAAGCTTTCTTATGGCATTGTAGACTGGGTCACATCAATGAGAGAAGGTTGACTAAGTTACATAGAGAAGGATATTTGGACTCGTTCGAATATCAAACTTATGCCACTTGTCAATCTTGTGTCAAAGGAAAGATGACAAAGACTCCATTTACTGGACATGGAGTAAGAGCGAGCGAGCTCTTAGGACTCATACACTGCGATGTATGTGGTCCAATGTCTACATATGCAAGAGGTGGTTTTTCCTATTTCATTACTTTCATGGATGATTACTGAAGGTACAGATTCATTTATCTGATAAAACATAAATCCGAGGCTTTTGAGAAATTCCAAGAGTACAAGAATGAAGTAGAAAACCAAACCGGCAAAAATATCAAGACACTAAGATCTGATCGAGCTGGTGAATACTTGAGTGCCGAGTTCCTAGGTTACCTAAAAGAGAAAGGAATTCTCTCTCAGCTTACTCCTCCATACACTCCACAGCATAACGGTGTATCGGAGAGACGGAATCGAACCCTATTAGATATGGTACGTTCCATGATGAGTAATTCTGAGTTACCGCTATCTTTTTGGGTTATGCGCTAGAATCAGCGGCATATCTTTTGAACATGGTTCCTACCAAGACTGTGCCTACCACGCCATATCAGATGTGGAGTGGGAAGAAACCCTATCTTCAGTATCTGAAAATATGGGGATGTCCAGCTTTTGTTAAAAAGCAGCATGTGGACAAGCTCGAGGCACGATCAGTAAAGTGTAAGTTTGTAGGATATCCAAAGAACTCCAAGGGGTATCTATTCTATTACGCAGAGGAACAAAAGGTGTTTGTTTCTCGTAATGCCCATTTTCTAGAATATCAGTTTTTAGAAAAGGAAATAAATGGAAGCGAAATAGAACTGGAAGAAATTCCAGAACCACAAATTAATATTGAAAGTTTGGTAGAACGAGTAGTTCAAGAAGAACAGGATATTCCCGCACCCCTCCGCAGGAGTAGTAGGCCGTCTCATCCGCCTGAGAGATACTACGGTTTTCTCATAGATGGAGATAGAGAGGATTGCATCATAGATGATGATGAACCTACTGGCTTCCAGCAGGCCATCCAGAGCGGAGACTCGGTACGATGGCTAGATGCAATGCGGACCGAAATGGAGTCCATGTACACCAACAAAGCATGGACTTTGGAATTTGCTCCAGATGGGGTAAAACCCATAGGATGCAAATGGATCTTCAAGAAAAAGATTGGTGTAGATGGACAGGTGGAAACCTATAAGGCTAGACTTGTTGCAAAGGGTTTTCGTCGAAGACCTGGTTTGGACTATAACGAAACTTTTTCTCCAGTGGCTATGCTCAAATCCATTCGGGTCCTTCTTGCTATTGCTGCCTTCCATGATTATGAAATCTGGCAGATGGACGTAAAGACGGCTTTTCTGAATGGAAATTTAGAAGAGTGCGTCTATATGGATCAGCCAGAGGGTTTCAATCAGAGTGGGAGCAGCGGGAAAGTATGCAAGTTGCTTAAATCCATTTATGAATTAAAGCAAGCATCGCGGAGTTGGAACATCTGTTTTGGTGAAACGGTCAAAGAATATGACTTTATCAAAAATCCAGAGGAACCATGCATATATAGTAAAGTTGTAGCACGAACTGTCGTATTCCTTGTCTTGTACGTGGATGACATTCTACTGATAGTAAATGACTTTCCTATGCTACAATTTATTAAAGGATTCTTGTCACACAGGTTCTCCATGAAAGACCTAGGTGATGCCTCTTACATTCTGGGGATCCGGATCTATCGTGATAGATCCAAGAGGATGTTGGGACTTTTGCAGTCCAGGTATATCGACACTGTACTGAAAAGATTCAGTATGGAAGATTCTAAGTGCGTTACTCTACCGTCTTGTCATGGAATCACCCTATCCAAAGAGATGTCTCCCAAGACTGATTTGGAAAAGGAACGCATGTCTATTATACCCTACGCTTCTGCGGTAGGCTCTATAATGTATGCGATGTTGTGCACCAGACCAGATGTAGCTTACGCACTGAGCGTGGTAAGCCGGTATCAGTCAGACCCAGGGGAGAAGTACTGGATACCAGTAAAGAACATTCTCAAGCACCTGAGGAGGACTAAGGAGATGTTCTTGGTTTACGGCGGAAAAGACCTCAGGATGGTGGCCTTTTGCTGATTCCGGCTTCCAGAGTGATAAGGACGATTCAGGTTATGTCTTTACTCTCAATGGAGGGGCGGTGTGCTGGAAGAGTTCCAAGCAGGACACCGTTGCTGACTCGACGATGGAAGCAGAGTATATTGCTGCTTGCGATGCCGCTAAAGAAGCGGTCTGGATGAAGAAGTTCCTAACAGAACTTCAGGGGGTTCCTACCATTGTTGATCCAATACCTCTGTATTGCGACAACAATGGAACTATAGCTTTAGCGAAGGAACCAAGGTCCCATCAGAAGTCCAGACACATCTTAAGGCGGTATCACCTGATCAGAGAGATCATTAATCGTCGAGAGATCGAGGTCCGGAGAGTTGCTACTGAAGAGAACATTGCTGATCCATTCACGAAGGCCCTACCTCAGATTCAGTTCGAGAGGCTACTCGAGATCATCGGTCTTCGATATGCCAGTACATGGCCCTAGTGCAAGTGGGAGATTGTTAGTGTAAATGTCCTAGGGGCCATTATTGTATAATACTAGTTTGTATATTACTTAATGGAAGCTTGGGATATTCACATGTATAAAACAGTCTTGCTAAACATGGTAGTATGCTACTTGGTTTTTTCTATCTTAATATGTGAGTATACATTTTGATAGAGCTCTTACGATCTAGCTTGACTACCAGCGTTGTGATGGTGATTGAAAGAATTAAAGTTAACCGCAATCAAGACGGTGTCGCTATGCAGCTAGCCGGTTGAGCACGGGTCAATCCACAGGAAGATGGATGTATGTTCTTTCTTGTCTTAGACGAGTCAATAAAGAATCTGTATGAGTTTGTTCAATCTAACCTATGTGTATTATTTGCAAGTATAAAGTTGTTAAGAAAATATACGAAAGTGTAAGCTAAAGATATCCGTACTCAAAACCTTTGAGCCGAGTCTTGACCAATTGAAACTAGAGCAATCGGCAACAACGTGGATTAGGGGATTTAAGCGCGGTATTCGTCGAATCCGGCTTATTTACCCTTTTCCTTCCGTTCTTGTCTCTTGCTTTCGCCTCCGGCCCAACCGAACGCAACCGGTCGCGGTTAGGAATCACCGTTACCTTGTTAGGGTAGGGTGCCTAACGGAGCGCTTGCGTATCGTTTGGGCGGAGTTCAATGGAAAATAACGGGAAAAGGAAATGAGCAAGGTGATATTAACTTACAATACCGTATTTATTCTTAACAACGGTAATTACATTCATTCACAAAAAGAACCAAAAAGAGAGAACAAAAAGAACAAAGAAAAGAAAAGATTACAAGTAAGTAAGTGCATGAATTTAAATTGCAAGAAAGTAAAGCAAGGTAATAAAAAGCAAGAAATAAAAAGCAAGACAAAAAACTAGAAACTAGAACTCAAGAAAAGCATGGAATCAATAGCCAACCCTTAAACTTGCAAGCTCAATCAAGAGGTTGCAAGATCAAGAGAAGGGTAAAGAACTCATGTGAAGTGAAGAACTAATTTCATAAGAAAATACGACCCTTGAGATCAATAACTAACCCTTAACCTTTCAAGCTCAATGAAGAGGTTGAAAGATCAAGAGGAAGCAAAAATCTCAAGGGGAAGCTAAACAAATAAGAATGATACAAAAACCCTCATCTTCATTCACATCCACTCAATGCTCTCACTACATTTCCATGGAGGAAGAATGAAGAAGAAGAAGAAGAAGAACTAAAACTACCCTAAAGTGGCTAAAAGAATGGACCCTTACAATGGTTCAGAACTGGGGTATTTATAGGAAGGGAACTGGAAACCTAGGGTAAGAATCTGCCCCTAAATGAATGTACCAAAATGCCTCCAGAAAACGACACTGAGAGGAGCCAGTACGGCCGTGGATCCGCGTCCTAGACCCCATGTTGGCCGCGGATCCGCGGCCATGTGGAGGCTTTAGGGGATCGGGCTTCTTTTGGGGTCTTGTGTTTGCATTTTCTTTTGTTTAACATATGCAGATTATCAATATCCTTCCTTGATTTCTTCAGTTTCCAGAAGTCAACAATGATGGCTTCATTTTTCAACACATTTGAATTTATCTCCCTCGAGCTCCGCGCACCCATTGATTCTTGTACAGCCCCCCTCGTGCTCTGTGCTTGTCCCAGACACGAATGACCATTGTCATATGTTTTTTCTCTGGAACTAGTACTCGGCACTGGACGGATATGGATGACCCGAACCCAGCTTTTATCTGCTGTGACAGATGTTCTGTATTTGGTGTAACTGTGGAGATTTTATCTTGATTTGCAATATTTGTACTGGAAACCTGTAATCTGTAAATATGTAACAAACACAGATTAAAAGCACCTACCTATAAACACACGAGCGTAAGAATGGGCGGTATAAAATGCAATATTCTGGTATGAACAAATACCCCCCAACTTAACTTTTGCTCGTCCCGAGCAAAACCAATTATTCACAAAAATAAAATCCTAACCGCACTTTCGCAGGGAACGCGATTGCACTGAGCGCGTGCAACAAGCCGTTAAACCTCTAGGTGTCCCTAGTAGGAGGAGTGTTGTCTCCTGAGGGTTTTCAGCAGATTACGCCCACAAAATCCCGTCAAATTAGTGTCATAAGTTAACAATGATTCTACTCCTACAGTTTAGTATTTACATTAGAAATTCTATCATCCTAAGTTAGAAATATCCAACCCGTATTTTTCACACCTCCTATCTATTTAACCTTGGATCCTATACGTTCCAAAAAAGTTTAGAAAGATATTGGTTCTCCTGAGTTTTCCTTCTAAAGTGCGGCCTCAAATCCGGGATTTTTATCAACTTTACAGAAGACATAAGTCTTATCCTTCATTTCTATCTTTTATTCAAACATCGATTGTATACCCTTACGTGTGTGTATATTTGCACCCCTACACTCAAGAATTCAATTCAAGCTATAATACCCTTGCACTAATACCTAATACTACTTTTTTTTATTAAGGATGGACGGATTTGCTCACACACCTTTCATGCGACTATTAATGCTTCTTGAGACACTAACAACCGATTACTGAATGTGTGAACTTTAAAGCGTAAATAGCAGTTTCCAGGTCATGACTTTATTTTCTTTTTCTTTTTTTCTTATTTTTTTTCTTTTTCTTTTTAAAGACCGGATATTTTTTCTCAATATGCTCTTTTGGTGTTTAGCTTTAAATACCGTTTTTTTCTTTCATATTCGGCTTTCAGGCAAGAGTACTTCTTGTTAGTGTATATGCCCTAGAGGCCATTACTGTATCATACTAGTATGTATATTACTTAATGGAAGCTTGGGATATTCACCTTGTATATACAATCTTGCTCAAAATAGTAGTATGCTACTTGGTTTATTTCTACTTCAATGTGTACATGTGTTTATTTTTGTATATCGCCTATACACATTAGTGGAGCCCTTAGGATCTTTGCTTGATTACCAGCGATGTGATGGCCGTCACACTAGTGGGGCTGGGTAATCTATAAGCACATCCTTATGCAGGTCCCTGGTCGCAGGACTATCGAGACAGGGCATCGATACTCCGGAGTAGACCAGCGCATGCGCTTCTCATCCCAGTGTGGGAGACGGTCTGTTCCACAGCCGTCAGTACGTCGTACTTGAGATAGTATGCGGGTGCCCGTTAGGTTACGGGTACACTGGACAGGACTCGTCGGGAACTGAATAGTTGGTATTATACCTATCGTCAGTTATCAGTTCCCAGGTGACATGAGTACAGCTTAGTCCGCTGACTTGACACTGTCACTTCGCCTCGGGTGTGTTCCCACTGTACTTTGATCACTACCCTACCACGGCTCAAAGGAGTCGTGCAAACAGGTGGTGGTTGGGTGCAGTCCCGAAGCACTTGGAGGCAGTGACGGTTAGACAGGATTCGTCTCTCCCGGTATTGGGGGTTGACATCGCGCTGTGTCTAGGAGAGCCATTACACGAGTAGTCCCTGGCCAGGGCAAACGAGATATACTGGTAGGTTTCCAGTGTTATCTCAGGGTGTTTTGGGCTTCGCTCTGGCACGACTTGTACCGCTATTGGGGGACTGACGTTTACCGCCCCCTAGGCCCGCCATGCAATGTATCAGACGAACAGACCGGACTGTACGGAGAATGTCACACTCAGGCTCAGTAGGAGTTCAGATGGGTTTCGCCTCGTCGGTCTTCTTGTCGGCATTACCTGGGGACCGTTACGCACAGCTAGTGCCGCTTGTGGTCTGTGGTTAAACCCACTGCCAGCATAGTGTCGAGTCTTTAGAGTCCCACACAGAAAGCTTTTCGCCTTTAGGCAAAAGAGTAGAGGTCGCATGGTATTGCGACAGGTCGCATGGTTTTGCTACAGGGTTCGGTCACATCCGTGCACTTGTGCACGTACAGTGTCCGGACAGTTTACACTAGCGGGCTTTGGTTTAAGCCAGATCCTAGTGTACCTTATGGGATTGGATTTATCCAGTTTGCATTCGTGTTCCTCGGAACGCGGATGCGGGTGTGTATGCACAGTTGACAGGGAGGCACAGACAGCGGATTCTCATTAGGGTTGTTGACAGTTGACCGTTGACTTTTTGCTCAACCCTAATGAGAATATGATATGTGATTAACTATTATATTAATTAAGTATTATGGTGACTTGGTTGTTGACTTTTGTTGACTTTGTTGACTTGTTGACTTTTGTTGACTTGTTGACTTTGTTGACCGGTTGACTAGGCTTGACTAGTTGACCATCATGATAACCATAACCATTATTTCATGGCAAAGACTTTTTCTTGCTTGCTCATTTAGGTAAAATGAGTAGATGATATGATATGGTTATGGTTGCTTCAACCATCACACATAAGACTTTTTTGATATGATGAGTTATGATTACTTTGGATTATGAGAGGGTGAGAGACAAAAGAGAGCCTCATTCTTTCTTGCTCATTCTCTCTCTTGTTCTTGAGCTTTCCACTTTGCTCTCACCCTCTTGCTCTTGCTCCCTCTCTTTAATCTATGGTTATCTTGTCTCATGAGTTGAGAATCAAGAACCATAGATAAAATCCCATTCTATTTCTTCTCTACTCATTCTAGTTCACTAGGTTTAGCAAACCAAGTGAACTAGTTTCTTCAAAGAACGAAGAAGGAGCTAAAGGTTGGAGCTTTCAAGTGGATCTATCTTCGGCGTACGGAGACGACGAGAAGGAGCCATCGGACCACCACCGGAGCTTGAAGACGAAGGAGTTCAAGACAAGCTAGGTATAACCATCTTCATCCGAGTAGCTAAATCTCTTTAGCAAGTTTGCTAGTTTAGTTTAGACACGATCCCGACCTTGTTTAGTCCATGTTGCCTCTTGCGATAAAAATTTGTTTTTTTATACCGTTTCCGCCTCCCCGTAAGCACCGGGGGTCGCAACGTGGACTTACAGTGGTATCAGAGCCAGGTTAAACTTAAACTAGCTTGGTAGTAAAGTGTAACGAAGTTCGGAATCGAAAAATCCAAAAACCAAACTTTTGCAAAACCCTAGTTTCTGTTAAAATTTTTTCTGCTCTAAATGAAAAACTTTATACTCCTAAATTCGGCTCAGGGTTTTGTTAGAACACCCATGAAAAACGATCCACTGTTTCGTTCAAACCGCCGCGGTTCCACGGCACGAGGTAGGCATGTGCCGCGGAAACGCCACCTTTTGTTGTCTTCTCTGCATCGTTTTTCGTGCAGTGTTGTTCTGGTAGGGTTTTGGGATTTTTAAGATATATTATATGTGCCCAGATTTTCCAGAACAGAAATTTACTTTTGGGGTCCTATAATTTCGTATTTTTTCCGAACTTCACTACACTTTGACTATGATGGTTATATATGTGATGTTTGCATGTATTGAACGTCGGATAATCGCTATAAGTCGATTAGTCAGGGTTATACATGATCTGTGTTTGATATTGGAATATGTATATAAATATGTTGGATTGTCGCGGGTGAATAGCCGGGGTGGATGTGAGATGAGCTTTTGTTTTTCTTTCATTCATTGTAAATGTAAATTGATGTAATAATATTATTTGTATGGCCGCACAACCGGGTCGGGGTTGTAGCCGTCATTGTATAATTTCTTTTTACTGTTTTTGCTCCTAGGATAGACCCATGGAGGGGTGCACAAACTACCGGGTATGCCGAAGTGTCGAGTGGCCTACTCATGGAGATGAGGGAGGTTGCTACGCTTCGGGTACTTGGCGGGTAGTTTGCCGCACGCGTAGGGGTCTTGGGTGGGGTATTGGCTATTCACCGTGACCGTGTAATCTGTTTTTGTTACAGGCTCGTACAAATTACAGATTCCTAGTATATCCAATGTATTTATCTGTGATCTGAAATGTTTATCATTGCAGTATATCTATATATGATATTATTTAGGCGTTGCTTATGTTTTACAGACGCGCTAGCCCAGCCCCCGCTCTGTCGTTAGTTAAGTAACCTAACGGGTAATGACGGGGCCCAGTGGCGAATGCGAATGGCATAAGCGTACGTCATATTTTGGTTGTTTTCTGCAATGGTAGGATTAAATGATGGGACGCATTAAAAGAACTAATGCAAGAATATCACGCATTAAAAGAACTAATGCAAGATAATAAACCAAGTTAAAGTCGTTGGAACACTTTCGAAAAACCACTCGGTTCTTTTCAAAACAAACTTTTAAAAATACGGAGTTTGAGCCACTCCATTTAAAAGCTATCTCGTTCCATCGACTAAATCAAGTTCACTACGTTCACGGTTTTTCCAAAACCATCCGTAGCCCTCCATCATTTCAGTTAAATATTCGGTAGTATTCAAGCTATGTATTTTGACCTCATGCCAAGGCATAGTGATTGGTAGCTGCCGGATATTTATCTGTTGCATAGATAGAATGCGTTGGTTTGAGACAGTCGTACTGCCATTTTGGCCTACGTCAAGGGTATGTACGGGTGGATTCAAATTAACCTTGATAATGATGGGACGAACTTGACATGTGACTTATGACATTTTGACCTCACGCAAAGGTCATAAGAGCATGGGGCAAAAATCCACATCGGGAGTTTCATAAGTACTGAAACTTGCTAGATTTGCATACCATTTGGACTGTGATGATTCTGGTAGGATTCCTTCAGTTTCGTCACGCGATGATATTTGGATCCCGATTCTACTGTGAGTATATGCTACTCCTCGGGAAATTTCTCGCTAAACGATCAATGCTATAAACCTAGTAGGTGCCTAGAAAGGTGTTAGCGGGGCTACGCCCCCAGGGAAAAGAGGTTCTCTAATTAAGGAACTTCGCGAAAGCATTGGAAAACCTCCCTCGAAGTACCGACACCAGCCTGGCCGAACGGTTAAGCAAGTATTGTACGGTGGGATTGATCCTGACTAATTCTTCCTTTATGGTTTGAGGAGGGATTCGAGAAACAGTGGGAGCCATCCTGTTTAGACAAACTAAAAACCACTCTAAACTTGCAAGAGCATCATGCTGAGTGTTTTCCTTTTTTCTCCAAATTGCAGCGACCAATCAACATGACTGGACTTAAGTTACTCCTAGATAAAAACAAACTGACAGGGCCAAACTACAAAGATTGGCTCAGGAATGTCAAGATAGCGATCACTTATGACAAGCTGGGGTATCTTCTTACCACCAAAGCTCCCCCTGTCCCTGGTCCAACTTCCAGCGTCGCGGATAAGGAAATCCGCAAGACTTGGGAGATTGATAGCGCGAAGGCCAAGTGCCTCCTGCTTGCCTCGATGGACAACGAACATCAGAGGAGGCATGAGAATATGGACATGGAATCCATATTGCTCCATACAAAAGAACTGTATGGAGAGCAATCTCGTATCGCAAGATACGAAGCGTCGAAAAAGTTATTTTCGACAAGAATGGCCGTCGGATCATCAGTAGCCGAGCACGTGCTAAAGATGATCGGCTACATTGAGGAGCTCGCTGACCTAGGGATCACATTGGAGAGTGAGCTATATACGGATATAGTTCTCCAGTCCCTTCCTTCCACTTACACCCAGTTTATACTGAACTTCAACCTACAAGAAAAAGAGGTTGAACTTTCAGAGCTCCTCAACATGCTGAGGAGCGCAGAGGGCACCCTACAGAAAGGTAGGGATACATCCACTTTGTTTGTAGGAGGATCATCTTCTTCTAGGTCCAAGGCGAAAGCCAAGGGAAAGAAGAAGAAGGCCCCCGCCAAACCAAGGGGCGGTGTAAGTAAAGTGGATACGAAGGGAAAAGGTAAAGCAACAAAGATAGCGGGGAAGCTTGTGGATAAGGAAGAATGCTTCTATTGTCATAAGAAAGGACACTGGAAGAATGATTGCAGGGCCTGGAAGGCCAGAACACAGGAATTGAAGCAGGTTGCAGCTTCAGCTTCAGGTGTGTATGTTATTGAAAACTGTCTTTCAATAAACTGTACTTCCTGGGTATTGGATACCGGATCAGGATCTCATATCTGTAATTCTTTGCAGGCGTTGAGAAACCGTAGGGTTTTGAAGGCAGGTGACATGACCCTCAGAGTTGCGAACGGAGCTAGCATGGATGCTAAAGCCGTGGGGGACTATCACCTGGGAATGTCAGATGAACATGTTTTGGTTTTGCGTAATTGCTTTTTTGTACCCAACGCAACTTGTAATATCATTTCTGTATCTTTAGTTTCTAAAGAAGGTTTTGAATTTGCGTTTGTAAGTAATGTTGTAAAAATTCACCTTAATCAAGTTTTGATTGGGTCAGGTACTTTGAGTAATGGTATATACGTGTTAAACCTACCACAGATTTTTAATGTCCAGAATACACACAAAAGAAAGTCTCCAGAAATAAATCAGACTTTCTTGTGGCATTGTAGACTGGGTCACATCAATGAGAGAAGATTGACTAAGTTACATACAGAAGGGTATTTGAATGCGTTCGAATATCAGTCGTATGCCACTTGTCAATCTTGTCTCAAAGGAAAGATGACAAAGACTCCGTTTACTGGACATGGAGTAAGAGCGAGCGAGCTCTTGGGACTCGTACACAGTGACGTGTGCGGTCCAATGTCTACACATGCCCGAAGCGGACATTCTTACTTCATTACTTTTACGGATGACTTCTCAAGGTACGGTTATGTCTTCTTAATGAAACATAAGTCCGAAGCCTTTGGAAAATTCCAGGAGTATAAGAATGAAGTAGAGAAACAGACCGGCAAAAGTATTAAGATTCTAAGATCGGATCGAGGTGGAGAATACTTAAGTGCCGAGTTCCTGGACTATTTAAAAGAGAACGGAATTCTCTCTCAGCTTACTCCTCCTTACACCCCGCATCATAACGGTGTATCGGAGAGACGGAACCGCACCCTATTGGATATGGTGCGGTCCATGATGGGTAACGCTGAGTTACCGCGATCATTCTGGGGGTATGCGCTAGAATCAGCTGCGTACCTTTTGAACCGAGTTCCGACTAAGACTGTGCCTTCCACACCATATGAAATGTGGAGTGGGAAGAAACCCTATCTTCAATATCTGAAGATCTGGGGATGTCCGGCTTTTGTCAAAAAGCAGCATGCGGACAAGCTCGAGGCACGTTCAGTACTGTGCAAGTTTGTGGGATACCCAAAGAACACCAGGGGGTATCTTTTCTACTACGCAGAGGAACAAAAAGTCCTTGTTTCTCGTAATGCCCACTTTCTAGAACACCAGTTCTTGGAAAAGGAAATTAGTGGGAGCGCAGTAGAACTGGAAGAAATTCCAGAACCACAGACTATTACTGAAAGGTTAGTGGAACCAGAGGGTTCAACAGAACAGGACATTCCTACGCCGCTCCGCAGGAGTAGTAGGCAGTCTCATCCGCCCGAGAGATACTGCGGTTTTCTCATAGACGGGGATAGAGAGGATTGCATCATAGATTATGATGAGCCTACTAGCTTCCAGTAGGCCGTTCAGAGCGTTGACTCAGTGAAATGGCTGGATGCAATGCGGACCGAAATGGAGTCCATGTACACCAACAAGGTATGGACGTTGGACATTGCTCCAGACGGGGTAAAACCCGTAGGATGCAAGTGGATCTTCAAAAGGAAGATTGGTGTAGATGGACAGGTTGAGACCTATAAAGCTAGGCTGGTAGCAAAGGGTTTTCGTCAAAGACCTGGCTTGGACTATGACGAAACCTTCTCTCCAGTAGCCATGCTGAAATCCATTCGGATCCTTCTTGCCATTGCTGCCTTCCACGATTATGAGATTTGGCAAATGGACGTAAAGACAGCTTTTCTAAATGGAAATTTAGAGGAGTGTGTCTATATGGACCAGCCAGAAGGTTTCATTCAGAGTGGGAGCAGCGGAAAGGTGTGCAAATTGCTTAAGTCCATCTATGGACTAAAGCAGGCATCGCGGAGTTGGAACATCTGCTTTGATGAGACGGTCAAAGAATTTGGCTTTATCAAAAATCCAGATGAACCATGCATCTATAGTAGATTTGTAGCGAGAACTGTAGTATTCCTCGTTTTATACGTGGATGACATTCTCTTAATAGGAAATGACATTCCTATGCTACAATCTGTCAAGGGGTTCTTGTCACACAGGTTCTCCATGAAAGACCTGGGTGATGCCTCATACATTCTGGGTATCCGGATCTACCGTGACAGATCCAAGAGGATATTAGGACTTTCACAGTCCAGGTACATCGACACCATACTGAAGAGATTCAGTATGGAAGATTCCAAGCGCGGTAACCTACCGGCTTGTCACGGGATCACCCTCTCTAAAGAGATGTCTCCCAAGACTGATTTGAAGAGGGATCGCATGTCTATTATACCCTACGCTTCTGCGGTAGGCTCTATAATGTATGCGATGTTGTGTACCAGACCGGATGTAGCTTATGCACTGAGTGTGGTAAGCCGGTATCAGTCTAACCCTGGGGAGAAACACTGGATAGCGGTAAAGAACATTCTCAAGTACCTGAGAAGGACTAAGGAGATGTTCTTGGTGTATGGCGGAAAAGACCTCCAGATCGAGGCCTTTGCTGACTCCAGCTTCCAGAGTGACAAGGATGATTCCAAGTCCATGTCAGGTTTTGTCTTTACCCTCAATGGAGGGACGGTGTGTTGGAAGAGTTCCAAACAGGAAACCGTTGCAGACTCGACGATGGAAGCGGAATACATCGCTGCATCAGATACCGCAAAAGAAGCTGTCTGGATGAGGAAGTTCTTGAAAGAACTTCAGGTGGTTCCGTCCATTGTTGATCCAATACCTCTGTATTGCGACAACAACGGGGCTATAGCTTTAGCGAAGGAACCCAGGTCCCATCAGAGATCCAGGCACATCTTGAGGCGGTATCACCTGATCAGGGAGATCGTGGATCGCCAGGAGATCGAGGTTCGGAGAGTCGCTTCAGAAGACAACACTGTAAATCCATTCACCAAGGCCTTGCCCCAGACGCAGTTCGAGCGGCTGATCGAGATGATAGGTCTTCGATACACCAGTACATGGCCTTAGTGCAAGTGGGAGATTGTTAGTGTATATGCCCTAGAGGCCATTACTGTATCATACTAGTATGTATATTACTTAATGGAAGCTTGGGATATTCACCTTGTATATACAATCTTGCTCAAAATAGTAGTATGCTACTTGGTTTATTTCTACTTCAATGTGTACATGTGTTTATTTTTGTATATCGCCTATACACATTAGTGGAGCCCTTAGGATCTTTGCTTGATTACCAGCGATGTGATGGCCGTCACACTAGTGGGGCTGGGTAATCTATAAGCACATCCTTATGCAGGTCCCTGGTCGTAGGACTATCGAGACAGGGCATCGATACTCCGGAGTAGACCAGCGCATGCGCTTCTCCTCCCAGTGTGGGAGACGGTCTGTCCCACAGCCGTCAGTACGTCGTACTTGAGATAGTATGCGGGTGCCCGTTAGGTTACGGGTACACTGGACAGGACTCGTCGGGAACTGACTAGTTGGTATTATACCTATCGTCAGTTATCAGTTCCCAGGTGACATGAGTACAGCTTAGTCCGCTGACTTGACACTGTCACTTCGCCTCGGGTGTGTTCCCACTGTACTTTGATCACTACCCTACCACGGCTCAAAGGAGTCGTGCAAACAGGTGGTGGTTGGGTGCAGTCCCGAAGCACTTGGAGGCAGTGACGGTTAGACAGGATTCGTCTCTCCCGGTATTGGGGGTTGACATCGCGCTGTGTCTAGGAGAGCCATTACACGAGTAGTCCTTGGCCAGGGCAAACGAGATATACTGGTAGGTTTCCAGTGTTATCTCAGGGTATTTTGGGCTTCGCTCCGGCACGACTTGTACCGCTATTGGGGGACTGACGTTTACCGCCCCCTAGGCCCGCCATGCGATGTATCAGACGAACAGACCGGACTGTACGGAGAATGTCACACTGAGGCTCAGTAGGAGTTCAGATGGGTTTCGCCTCGTCGGTCTTCTTGTCGGCATTACCTGGGGACTATTACACACAGCTAGTGCCGCTTGCGGTCTGTGGTTAAACCCACTGCCAGCGTAGTTTCGAGTCTTTAGAGTCCCACACAGAAAGCTTTTCGCCTTTAGGCAAAAGAGTAGAGGTCGCATGGTATTGCGACAGGTCGCATGGTTTTACGACAGGGTTCGGTCACATCCGTGCACTTGTGCACGTACAGTGTCCGGACAGTTTACACTAGCGGGCTTTGGTTTAAGCCAGATCCTAGTGTACCTTATGGGATTGGATTTATCCAGTTTGCATTCGTGTTCCTCGGAACGCGGATGCGGGTGTGTATGCACAGTTGACAGGGAGGCACAGACAGCGGATTCTCATTAGGGTTGTTGACAGTTGACCGTTGACTTTTTGACTTTTTGCTCAACCCTAATGAGAATATGATATGTGATTAACTATTATATTAATTAAGTATTATGGTGACTTGGTTGTTGACTTTTGTTGAGTTTGTTGACTTGTTGACTTTTGTTGACTTGTTGACTTTGTTGACCGGTTGACTAGGCTTGACTAGTTGACCATCATGATAACCATAACCATCATTTCATGGCAAAGACTTTTTCTTGCTTGCTCATTTAGGTAAAATGAGTAGATGATATGATATGGTTATGGTTGCTTCAACCATCACATATAAGACTTTTTTGATATGATGAGTTATGATTACTTTGGATTATGAGAGGGTGAGAGACAAAAGAGAGCCTCATTCGTTCTTGCTCATTCTCTCTCTTGTTCTTGAGCTTTCCACTTTGCTCTCACCCTCTTGCTCTTGCTCCCTCTCTTTAATCTATGGTTCTCTTGTCTCATGAGTTGAGAATCAAGAACCATAGATAAAATCCCATTCTATTTCTTCTCTACTCATTCTAGTTCACTAGGTTTAGCAAACCAAGTGAAATAGTTTCTTCAAAGAACGAAGAAGGAGCTAAAGGTTGGAGCTTTCAAGTGGATCTATCTTCGGCGTACGGAGACGACGAGAAGGAGCCATCGGACCACCACCGGAGCTTGAAGACGAAGGAGTTCAAGACAAGCTAGGTATAACCATCTTCATCCGAGTAGCTAAATCTCTTTAGCAAGTTTGCTAGTTTAGTTTAGACACGATCCCGACCTTGTTTAGTCCATGTTGCCTCTTGCGATAAAAATTTGTTTTTTATACCGTTTCCGCCTCCCCGTAAGCACCGGGGGTCGCAACGTGGACTTACACTTCTAGGTATCCTCTACTATCCCAAGTTTCAAGGTGCGTGTAAGTGCAGTTTGTAGGGTATATACTTTCTGAATTTGAACTTAAGAAAAGAAACTATTTTTCAGACTTATTCTTCAGTAAAGCATCAATACTTTCCCCTTATAGTGACTTAACTCAAGAACTGAACTCAAGATTACCTATTTCTCAAAAAAACTGTAAGGACGTATACTTACCAAAGTTAGACAGAATGAGGGTTATTTTTAGGGTATTCAACTCCTAAGCCTAGAATTTAGTTATTTCTATCATATCAATTAAACTTTCAGAATAAAAACCTAAGTTACCCTATTAGCTAACTTGACGACAACGTTTTTATATTTTTTGGAAAATTTTTCGATTTTTTTGTGGGTTTTTAATAAGGTATGCAAATGCAAAATATACAAATGGATGCGAAGGAAGAAAGCTTACCGAGCACACCCCCAAACTTAAACTTGACAGTGCCCTCACTGTCAGGCTATACAAAGAGGGTCAAAATTGTCGGCGCTTCCTAAAAACAAATTATATACAAAAGGAAAACCAAAAATATATACAAAGAAGGTGTCCCCCCAAGCTTAAGTAAAACAGTGTTTCCACTGTTAAGCATTGAAGTTCAGGATTAGGGGGTAAAGAGAACAGTATCAAGCTATACATGGCCTTACACAGGCCAAAAGTTAACACCAACCATTCAAAAATTTTATCTCTGTAATATGCGGGTTGGTGAAAGAAGGTGAAGAGGAAAGAAATGGAGAATACGCGAGACCGTATGGAGATAGAAGCAGGATACAGTCTCGGTATATAAGAAGAAGAATGGCGGAAGGGAGAAAGAAATGGAATACGAACTTGAGGGTGAAAATGGATTGAATAAATTAGTACAATCTGTAATGATCGATGTGAAAAGATGGATTGTACTAATCTATCAATATGACGAGAAATTGGGTCAAATCCCTCAAGATTCGTAAGAAACCATGGGTACGCCGAACTTGGTAAACCAGACATATGAAATGAGAGCGAGACGGGTTCTTGCAAGGTCGGAATGATGGAAAGGATGGAAGGAAGTGGTTGAGGAAGGTTATCGGTTAAAGGTTCAGGTGGGTGTACACAGTCAGTGGAAGGGATAGGATGAATTGGAAAATCCGACTCATCAATTATAACTGGTTCATCCTCAAAACTATCCTCAGAATTCTCCTCAAAATTTAGCACATCCATGCATTTCTCTTCAAAATCCAGACGCATATGGGGTTCGGGAAAAACATTTAATGACTCGGGATGATGATTTGAAGAGAAAAACTCAGCCAAATCTACGGGTTCATCATCCAAAATGTTCCCAGCATCAATACCCTCAATCAAGTGAAAATCAAAATTCTCAGACACCTCAACAAAAGCATGGATATCAATCAATTCAGGTTCTAAAGTGGAGGTGTAGAGGTCAAAAGGTTTGGGCTTGGTTTCACTCGGAAGGGACCCTTCACAATCAGATAAATCAAACACTTCAAAGTCGCACAACTCATTAATTCTTCTATCTTCAATCGGTGAATCGTTTGGAATAAAAAATAGACATTCAACACAGGAGTTGTGGGATTCAATTTGTGGTGGGTAGATTTGACTTGGAAGGGTGTACAGCACACTCTCTCCACTCAAATTCACAGCCTGTCCTGCCGCCTCTTCATACATTGGAAAATTTGGAGCTAGTTGAAAACTAGCTACTGGGTCACTAGGTTGTATGAGGGTGGCCATGGATGCATTCAAATCCATCATCTGTTGATACGACGCTACCCTAAAGTCTTCCAAAGACCGTTCCAGACTAGACATGGGTTGTGAAGGGGTTTTAGTAAAAGATTCAAAGTTGTTTGGATACTGAAAACTCCCAAATGGCGGTTCAGAAGCAATGTCTAGGGAAGGTGCAAAAGTTGGGTAGGACTGGTAGGAATTGAATGGTTGGACAGGGGTAGGATCAACATTTGGATAAAAAGGTGAATGAAATTGTTGATCCCAAGAATTTGAAGTGGTGACAGGAGTGAAAGATCGCCTACGGGATTGTTCAATACGTTCAGCGATGGACAAATGACGACTTGCAAAAGGGGTATCAACATAAGCGGGTGCGGGAGGTTGACAAGGTTGATACAAAGTGGAATGAGGAGTGCAAGTGTTTGTCCTAGCCGCTGCTATGCGATCTTTCAGTGAAACTTTGGGCATGGAGGGGTCGTTCAATGTTCGGCCAAAGAAAGAACCGTAAGAAGTAATGTCTGATTGTGGGTACCAAAGTTCGGCAAGAGTTTTGCGAGGTGGAGTACCCATGATATGAAGAGAGAAGGAAAGAAAGGAAGAGAAAAGGAGGGGAAAATGAATGTGAATTTTTTTATAGCTAGTTATTAACAAAAGAATGAAATATACACACAAAAAGAATATGGACAAAAATAATCACGACACAAAAATACCACACACCTAATCGTTCTAGGGTTCACCTAGGTCAACTAGACCTGCTCCAGAACTTAATTGTCGAAGTAAAACTGTGTCGAGAAACGGGCTCAAGATACACTGATCACGAGGCCAGGTAAGTGCAGAGATAATGGGAGGTTTTCCAACGCTTTCGCGAAGTTCCTTAATTAAATAACCCTTTCTCTTTTGGCTGTTTCGCCTTTAACACTTTCCTAGACACCCCGTAAACAATATACCGTTAAGCGAGGTTCTAAACACAGTTAACTTCTCCTAGTGAGCACGAAGTCCTTAAGGCTTAAAGTCTAGTTTCTTTTAAATTTTGTGCGGGTAAACGTTATGCTCAAGTTCGTGATTTGTGGGCCACGGAAAAGGTGATGAAATCCTTTACCGTATGTTGTGGGGTTCGCTTGCCCTTAAGTCCGTATTAATGTATGCAATGCGCAATTCAATAAAAATTCTATAAAGAATCAAACAATCGTTTTTTAGTTTAAGCACGGCACTGCAACAAATACGGGTTAGTCAATTTTTAGCGTTTGCTAGCGAACTTGTAAAGAATCCTGCAAAGAATAGTATATTGGATGCGTCGGATTTGAGAAGAAGGTGTTAGTAAAGTACGTACCGTTAAGTTTTTGGGTTAGGAAACCCCCGTTGAATCAAATCCGGTAAGCTTGGAAAGTTCGCTTGCGCGGGTCAAACTACCCGGATCTTTGGCACTGTACTTCGTAATCACCTTAATTTTGAACGTACACTTTGCTCCCACAATCGCAGTTTGCAAATCCGCAAAAATCTGCACTCTTGCTCACAAAAATGATCAAAAATAACAAAAAGATATATATATTTTTTATAAATATATACAAAAAGAATATTAACTCGAATAACAAGAAAGAAAATACGCTACCGTCTCCCCGGCAACGACGCCATTTGATTGAAAGAATTAAAGTTAACCGCAATCAAGACAGTGTCGCTATGCAGCTAGCCGGTTGAGCACGGGTCAATCCACAGGGAGATGGATGCATGTCCTTTCTTGTCTTAGACGAGTCAATAAAAAATTTGTATGAGTTTGTTCAGTCTAACATATGTGTATTATTTGCAAGTATAAAGTTGTTAAGAAAATATACGAAAGTGTAAGCTAAAGATGTCCGTACTCAAAACCTTTGAGCCGAGTCTTGACCAATTGAAGCTAGAGCAATCGGCAACAACGTGGATTAGAGGATTTAAGCGCGGTATTCGTCGAATCCGGCTTATTTACCCTTGTCCTTCCGTTCTTGTCTCTTGCTTTCGCCTCCGGCCCAACCGAACGCAACCGGTCGCGGTTAGGAATCACCGTTACCTTATTAGGGTAGGGTGCCTAACGGAGCGCTTGCGTATCGTTTGGGCGGAGTTCAATGGAAAATAACGGGAAAAGGAAATGAGCAAGGTGATATTAACTTACAATACCGTATTTATTCTTAACAACGGTAATTACATTCATTCACAAAAAGAACCAAAAAGAGAGAACAAAAAGAACAAAGAAAAGAAAAGATTACAAGTAAGTAAGTGCATGAATTTAAATTGCAAGAAAGTAAAGCAAGGTAATAAAAAGCAAGAAATAAAAAGCAAGAAAGAAAACTAGAAACTAGAACTCAAGACAAGCATGGGATCAATAGCCAACCCTTAAACTTGCAAGCTCAATCAAGAGGTTGCAAGATCAAGAGAAGGGTAAAGAACTCATGTGAAGTGAAGAACTAATTCCATAAGAAAATACGACCCTTGAGATCAATAACTAACCCTTAACCTTTCAAGCTCAATGAAGAGGTTGAAAGATCAAGAGGAAGCAAAAATCTCAAGGGGAAGCTAAACAAATAAGAATGATACAAAAACCCACATCTTCATTCACATCCACTCAATGCTCTCACTACATTTCCATGGAGGAAGAATGAAGAAGAAGAAGAAGAACTAAAACTACCCTAAAGTGGCTAAAAGAATGGACCCTTACAATGGTTCAGAACCGGGGTATTTATAGGAAGGGAACTGGAAATCTACGGCAAGAATCTGCCCCTAAATGAATGTACCAAAATGCCCCCAGAAAACGACACTGAGAGGAGCCAGTACGGCCGCGGATCCGCGGCCTAGACCCCATGTTGGCCACGGATCCGCGGCCATGTGGAGGCTTTAGGGGATCGGGCTTCTTTTGGGGTCTTGTGTTTGCATTTTCTTTTGTTTAACATCTGCAGATTATCAATATCCTTCCTTGATTTCTTCAGTTTCCAAAAGTCAACAATGATGGCTTCATTTTTCAACACATTTGAATTTATCTCCCTCGAGCTCCGCGCACCCATTGATTCTTGTGCAGCCCCCCTCGTGCTCTGTGCTTGTCCCAGACACGAATGACCATTATCATATGTCTTGTCTCTGGAACTGGTACTCGGCACTGGACGGATATGGATGACCAGAACCCGGCTTTTATCTGCTGTCACAGATGTTCTGTATTTGGTGTAACTGTGGAGATTTTATCTTGATTTGCAATATTTATACTGGAAACCTGTAATCTGTAAATATGTAACAAACACAGATTAAAATCACCTACCTATAAACACACGAGCGTAAGAATGGGCGGTATAAAATGCAATATTCTGGTATGAACAGATGGCAGTCACACTAGTGGGGGCTGGGTAGTATACAAGCACATCCTTATTCAGGTCCCTAGTCATAGGATTATCGAGACAGGGCATCGATACTCCGTAGTAGACTAGTGTGTACGCTTCTCATCCCAGTTGGGGAGATGGTCTGTCCCACAGTCGTCAGTACGTCGTACTGGAGATAGTATGCAGGTGCTCGTTAGGTTATGGGTACACCGAACATGACTCACAGGGAACTGTTGGTTGGTTTTATACTAGTCGTCAGTGAATAGTTCCCAGGTGACATGAGTACAGCATAGTCCGCAGACTTGACACTGCTACATCGTCTCGAGTGTGTCCTACTATTCTTAGATTGCTACCCTACCACGGCTCAAAGGATTCGTGCAAACAGGTAGCAGTTGGGTGCAGTCCCGAGCACTTGGAGGCAGTAGCGGTTAAACAGGATTCGTCTCTCCCGGTATTGGGGGTTGATATCGTACTGTGTCAGAGAGCCATTACGCAAAGTCCCTGGCTAGGGCAAGCGAGATTTGCTGGTAGGTTCCAGTAGTTTCTCAGGGTGTAACGGGCTTCGCTCCGACACGACTTATACCGCTATTAGGGGACTGACGCTTGCCCTGGGGGTTTAGGTGGCATATGTATTAAATGAGATTAGTGAGTCATTTGAGTGATTCATCCATGTCATTAATGCATCATAAATGCTTAATGACTCATGGAGATGAATCACCCTCTTGTATTTATGAAGCATGATTATTAATCCTTTATTTTCTTTTATTGGATAAATGATAATGCTTGATATATATTATGATAGATCATTATCTCATCTCATTCTCTTGCTCACTTTCTCTCACCTCAAGCTCTCTCTCTTCAAACCCTAATCCTCCCCTCTCATGTGTTGAGACCAAGGATTAGAGTAGAATACTTAATCCTTAACCATTCTCTATATCACCTAGGTTACTTAGATTAGCGATTTAAGAAACCTAGTTACCTCAAGTTAGATGTGAAGCTTGAAGTTAAGCTCTCAGGTGGATCTTCTACTACATAGAGAAGGCCGGAGAGGACGTGGAGAACGACAAGACGAAGGACTCGGTTCTACAGGTATAATAACTTTTCATAGTAGTTGTTAACTTCTATGATTCTTATTAGTTATAGTTTAGCAAAGATTCTCGGTTAGTCGATGTTTACGCCTAAAACATGATCGTTTTTCATTATTCCGCCTCCCCGCAAGTCGTGGGGTGTTTTACGTCGAATTACATTATAGACATGAAATTTCGGTATTGTATAGCCCGGCAGGTACTTGATCTGGTCATACCAGCTCGGATATGGTCGCCCCGTTTTTACGACGTGACCGGCTGCCTCAGTCGCCTGATGAACCCGTATCTGCTGAGCTATATATTCGTCCAAGTCAGCTTTGGAGATTGTCTCCTCCTTGGCTGTTGACAGAGCCGGTGGAGGATTTGACGTTTCTCCTCTGTCGTCTTCAAGGACGATCGAAGGATCTTCAGCAGGAGGTTCTTGTTGGATCATCATACCCACCATGTCCTAGAACAGGAGGGCCATTCGCTTTATATTGGCTGCTTGTTCATCCGCCTCTCTATCCTTCTTTTCCAGTATCCTGCGAAGGAATTTCGCGTCAGTTTCTTGCTCCTGGCGTTGATCAGAGGACGCTTCGGGGCTTTCTTTTGGCCCATTGAGTGCGGCCATCGCGTTCATCATTTCTTGGAGCTTCTGCTATTGCTCCTGAGCTTTGGTCACTGACCGTGTAAGCGGTCTATGACCTGTAGATGCACGGCTGTCCTCCTTTCCCGACACCATGTATACAGTATGGACCACGATGCCCCCGGACTTAGGGCGTTAATGCTCACCGCCTTTGGCATTTGCCGCAGGCGCGGGGATTTTCTCTGGCCTTCTTCTCTTGTGGGCCGTTGAAGTTAAGAGGGCCATTGTAGCGGGCACCCTGGCGGTTGTTGTCCTTTGTTGTTTGACATGACGTTTCTTTTCTTCCTGCACTTTCGCCCTTTTCTGTTGACGAGAGTGATCTTGGTCGATTACGGAATCTTGAACCCTCCGCCAGAATTTATAAATTTTGGAGGACAACCGTTGAGGGGGCTGTTCCAGCTTCGTTTCTGTAACCCTCTCCGCAGGTGGAGGAGATCTTTTTAGCGTAGCAGTCGGAGAGTTCTTACGTACCCTCCTTAGTGGTTCAAAGCTGTTCCCAGTTGGAACAGCAGCGTTAAATTCCACCACTGGAGCAGGCGGAGTTAGCCCTGAAAGGGAGTTGCCCCCGGCTTTCCTTATTCGGCTCCAGTAGAGACGTCGAGCATGTCGAGCTGTCGGGACTGGCTCGGCGATAGGGATAATTTCGTATTGCCCCCTGTCCGGATGAGGCGCTGCTTGTGCCAGCCTCTTAAAGACTGATGTTGTCCTTTGAGTGACAATGTTCAATCTTTCAAAGACAGATCCTTGAGTAGGAGCAGGGGCCAGGATGGTCAACCTTGAAAAGACTGACTCTTTAACAGGAGAAGCCGTCTTGACGACTTCAGGAGCAGAGGTGGCTGTCTTCTTCGGGACGGCCATTTCAGGGTTCATGGGCTTCTTGGCGGGCCCATCAGGGTTCTGGTTCATCCTGGCAAAGACAGAGGCTACCGGTTTGATATTGGACGACCCGTTGAAAGGGGCCGTTGTAGCAGTGAGCCGATCGAAGACCGACTTATTGTTCGCCTCCAGTGCGGGCACTGGCATGGTGAAGCTTGCGAGCGGGAGCATGGTCCCGAAAAATAGACCGGTGGTGGCCCTGGTCACCTGTTCCACCGTAATGGCAAGGATGGAGGCCGCTTGAGGCCCATAGGCTACACCTCCAGGTGAGGCGGAGCGTTGGTTGCACTTGCATTTTGAGCAGCTCGAGCAGTTGGAGGCAATTTTTGCTTGATTTCTGCGTCAGGAAAAAGACCAAATCTTAGTAATTTGAAATCCAAAGGCAACCATTAACAAACCGCGATTCGTTCGCGAAGACGACACACGAAGTGTTGAGTGGAAAGAGGAAAAGGTCCTACCGGGCGTGCCAGAATCTGTTCCCCTCCGAAAGACGGCGCGATGGACGTCTTGCCTGAAATTCGGGGCAGATGCTAATTAGTGCTATCCGTCTACCTTCCGAAGATGCCAAGTTGATTTATGGCACCATGTATCGAAGATTTAAACGGATGCGTTCGATGTAGCAGACATCGTCAGATTCCCCCTCGCTTGAGGGGTTTTTGATTGTGGGGACGCTCTTCCCTGCAGGCGCAAGCCCATGCAGTTAATTACGCTACCGCATTGCGGTAACAATTTTCTCCTTCTCCAGATGATCACTTCATGTCGTTTGTGTTTGTTTTGCGTTTGGTTTCCCGTGGATTGCATACGGAGACTGAGTTATGTCGTCGCCCGTAGGGCGTGGACTAGTCCAAATCCGTATTGTCTTAGATTTAGGTTTGGGGGTTTGGGTTTAAGGATACGTTAGCCTCATTTGAGACTAAGATTAACTTAAACGTTTGTTAAGAATACGTTAGTCCAGTGTTAGACTAAGATCGACTTAACGGGATCGTTTAGATCCCAACAAGAGAGCAATTAGGGGAGCCCTGTTGTTTAGTTTAGTGACATTGCGGTCAATAGGTAGTTTAAGGACATTGCGGTCCAATATTAGTTTTATGACATTGCGGTCAAGGTTAAGGACATCATAGTCCGAGGATTTAAGGACTCCACAGTCCGGCGTTAGTTTTAAGACATCCCGGTCAAGGTTAAGGACGTCATAGTCCGTTGTTAGTTTTAGTACGTTGCGGTCAAGGTTAAGGACATCATAGTCCATGGGTTTAAGGACCCCACAGTCCGGCGTTAGTTTTAAGACATCCCGGTCAAGGTTAAGGACATCATAGTCCGTTGTTAGTTTTAAGACGTTGCGGTCAAGGTTAAGGACATCATTGTCCGAGGATTTAAGGACTCCACAGTCCGGCGTTAGTTTTAAGACATCCCGGTCAAGGTTAAGGACGTCATAGTCCGTTGTTAGTTTTAAGACGTTGTGGTCATGGTTAAGGACATCATAGTCCATGGGTTTAAGGACCCCACAGTCCGGCGTTAGTTTAAGACATCCCGATCAAGGTTAAGGACATCATAGTCCATGAGTTTAAGGACTCCACAGTCCGTATCAATGTGTGGTCATCGGGACCCGTCACCTCTTTGAAGACGTTGAGGAATTACAATGCCAAGTATCAAAGGAGTGAAGAGATGTACCCTTGAACCAAGGTAGATTAAATAGTCTTTGGCCCAATTTGGAACCAAGACCAATTAATTATATTATGAGCCCATTAGCCCAGTTAAGTTTGAATTGAGGACTTATGGCCATCTTGGGCTAAGTCCAATCATGTTTAGAATATTGTCCCTCTGTTGGTTCATTGAAGGAGAGGCTTTGCCTCTAGAAACTTAGCCAATTGGGCTAAACCTAGTGTTAAACACTAGAGACCAACAGTGGTGAACACTGGGAATAAGATTAACAAGTTAGTGTTAAACACTAAAAGATAATCGGTGTTAAACACTAGCAACAGGTCTTTCGAATGAGTGTTAAACACTAAAGCAAATCAGTGTTAAACACTGGCAACAGAGATCTCAAATCAGTGTTAAACACTAAGATAATCAGTGTTAAACACTGGTAACAGAGATTTCAATTTATTGTTAAACACTAAGAAAATCAGTGTTAAACACTGCTAACAGAGATTTTAATTTAGTGTTAAACACTAAGAAAATCAGTGTTAAACACTGCAAATAGAGTTTTTTCAATTAGTGTTAAACACTAAGGAAAATCTGTGTTAAACACTGGATACAGAGGTTTCAATTTAGTGTTAAACACTAAGGCAAGAGGGGTCACGTGTTAGCACGTGAGAGCGCCTTGCTTCTCTTTATTTTGTTCTACCAAAAGTATTGAATACTTTGGAGCATCACGTGCTGTCACGTGATGGGAATTTAATTGTTTGTCTGTTAGAGCTTCAGCCAAGGGGTCACGTGGGGCACGTGAGGCGTTGCCTCAAAGCTCTTTTCTGTGGATCTTTACAGGGGTCACGTGGTAACACGTGACTCTGGTTCTTTGCATATTTTAAAGATCTGTTAATCTTTTAAGAATTAAATTCTTCATAGGGTTAAACCCTAGCAATAAAGTTTAGAGGAATTAAATTCCTATTTCCCTCTGAAGACTTATATTCTTGGATAAGGGTTAAACCCTAATTTCTTTTCTGCAGGAATTAAATTACTCATATATGTAAAGAATTAAATTCTGGCATATGGTTAAAACCCTAATTTCTTCTTTAAGGGAATTAAATTCCTGTGAGTTTTAGAGAATCAAGTTCTCAATTAGGGTTAAACCCTGGTTCTGTACATTTTTAAGGAATTAAATTCCTATAATATAGGGTTATACCCTAACTTTATCTCAAAGGAATTAAATTCCTATAATTCTGTGAGAATTAAATTCTCAAAACTCAATTCCTCCTCTATGTTTAAGATCTGCATTGCAGGATCTCAACCCAATGAGAATTAAATTTTCAATTCATGGGGAGATGTACACTTTGCAGATCCTCAACCAGAGAAAGAACTAAGTTCTTTTCTTTATATAAGAGTTAAACACTTTTGAGAATTAAATTCTCTTTTGAAGCCTCTCTTTTCTTACCTAGGGTTTTTATTTTTGCAGAGAATCAAATTCTTCCTTCCGAATTTTCAAGATTCCAAGGCTCTATCTCCCTCTCTCTGTATATTTCTCAAACTCTCTCCTTTGGCTCCTATTTATAGGAGAAGGAAAAGAATCAATCTGTTTTAGTGAACCTTTCATTGAAAGATTTGATTTGTTTATTGAGAGATTTGATTTATATTCATCATTAATCTGGGCCTTTAGATTATTAGATGAGTTTTATTCACCATTGGATTTTAAATCCAAAGATATCTCTTTGCTATTTCAGTAAGATTTAGGGGGAAATCTTTCCAAGTCCAAGATTTTTTCATAAATTGGTGATATTTAATCATCTTTTGATTTTTAATCCAACGGTTTCAGATAAACCTTTTTCATTTTGGAAAGATTTATAAGATCTTTCCTCAGAATTTAACTCTGTCAAAGAATAAGGCTTTTTAAAGCCGGTCACGTGTGCGCACGTGACCCCTGGAATGGGCTTCTTTTTTTCTGCGCTCTGTTTTCTGGCCGCTGCTTAACCATCACGTGCCATCACGTGACCACTGGTCACGTGTGAGCACGTGATTCCTCCTCTGAAGCTTTTTCCTGATTCTTAATCAGGGAATGAATGTGCTCTGTGCCGCTGCTTTAAACGTCACGTGCCAACACGTGACCGCTAGTCACGTGCTACCACGTGATGCTTCCTCTGAAGCTTTTTCCTGATTTTAAATCAGGGAATAGGGAGTATTGCATATCCCAAAGGGTATGCGGCGATATGCGAATGTGCCTAAAGGACAAGTGAAAGTGGTTTTGTCCTGATCTTTCTCGGCGATGGGAATCTGGTTGTAGCTTGAGTAACCATCCAGAAAATCGTAATACTCATGTCTAGCTAATCTTTCGAGCATTTGGTCAATGAATGGCAACGGAAAGTGATCCTTCTGCGTTGCGACATTGAGTTTTCGTTAATCAATTCACACTCGCCATCCAGTTTGGGTGCGAGTAGGGATCAACTTGTTCGCCTCGTTTTTGATGACCGTAATGCCCGACTTCTTAGGGACAACATGTATAGGACTGACCCATTAGCTATCTGAAATAGGGTAATTGATACTACTGTCCAGACATTTTACGATTTCCTTTTTCATAGCCTCCTTCATGACTGGATTTAATCGCTTATGTGGATCCCTAGCTAGTTTGGCATCATCCATCAAGTGAATGTGATGTTCAACGATCAGGGGACTAATCCCCTTAGTGTTCGTCATCGTCCAGCCGATTGCTTTCCGATTGGATTGCAAGACCATGAGAAGGGATTTCTTTTGCCCTAGAGCTAGAGAAGCCGAGATGATGACTGGAAGGGTCTCGTTCTCACCTAAGTAAGCAAACTTGAGGTGAGACGGCAGAGGCTTGAGTTCGAGCGCAGGAGGTGAAATGACTGAAGGTAAGATTGGAGAAAATGTCTCGAACTCAAAAGATTCCAACAGGGGCTCAAAGTGAGTGTATGCGACCGAGTCGGATGGTCCAATTAATGCATCCAAAAATTTGAAATATTCAAAGTCAGGTGGCGATAAGCCAAGATCGTTCGAAAACGTGAAGCACTCGTAATCGTTGTTGGAAGTGGAAGCAGCAGCAGGTTAAAAAAGGAACGCACTAGTGGTGTCAAGATTACTGTGATCAAACAAGAATTCCTCAAATTCACAGTCCTCTAGGGTGATCTCATGGATGGAAAAAATATCTAGTATATGAGCACTTGGTTCGGATGGCTGATTCCCTAACCTAAAAATGTTGAGTTCAATTGCCATGTTGCCAAAAGATAGGTTCATCAAACCATTTCGACAATTGATCACAGCATTTGAGGTTGCAAGGAATGGGTGACCGAGTATCACCGGAATTTGATTCCGGGGGTTAGCTACAGGTTTTGTATCTAAAACAATGAAGTCAACGGGGAATATGAAGTCCCCAACCTTTGTTAACACATTCTATAGCTCACCCCTGAGATGGGTGATAGATCGGTCGGCCATTTGAAGAGTACAATGTGTAGGTTTCAGTTCTCCTACACCTAGTTGCTCATATACAGAATAAGAAAGCAGGTTAACACTGGCACCAAGATCCAAAAGAGCGCGGTTGATGTTCTTATCCCCAATGGTTATTGAAATCGTAGGACAACCAGGATCCTTTCGTTTTTGTGGTAAATTTTTGGTAAGAGCACCACTCATGTTACTAGCTAGGAAAACCTTCTTGGGTACCTCAGGTTTCCTCTTCTTAGTGCACAAGTCTTTCAAGATTTTTCCATAGGAGGGGACTTGTTGGATTGCATTTAGGAGGGGAATATTGATGTTAACCTGTTCGAACAATTCCTGAATCTTCTCCATTTGTGGATTTTTTTTATTGGATCTCAACCGGTTTGGAAATGGAATGTTTTTGAAATTGGTTGAGTCCAATACTTGTGGAGGAGATTGTGGAGTTGGAACGGATCCCAAAATTGGAGTTTGAGTGGAGTGAGATGTGGATCCATTCGGAGCAGCAATTGAAGAAGAAGAAGAGCCTTTTGAAGAATGGAGAATAGGCTCATAAGAAGAAGGCGTAAAAGAAACGACCGGGGTGTCATCATTATCAATTCATGTGCCGATGTTTTTGTTCAGCATTCTTCCAGATCTCAACGTAGTCACGACACTCACATTATGGTTCTGTTGTTCAAGAGCAACATGTATATTGTCTGGGTGACCTGGATTTGGGAGTGGTTGAGATGGAAACCTTCCTTTCTCTTGCTCGCTTAAGCCGTGCTCAGCTGTGCAATCTGGGCTTCAATGGTCTTGATGCTTTGGCCGTGTGCAGCGGTGTGTTGCACCAGAGACTGAATAGAAGACTGGATGTTGGTGGTGGATTGAGTAGATTGATTTACAAAATCCTCTAGACTCCGTTCTAGCGAGGAAACCTTATCGTTATTTGACGAAACAAAGTTGTTTTGAGGAAAAGAATTTTTCGAGGGTGCAAACTTGTTCGTCGGATTTTGAAAAGGTTGGGGTTGGAAGGGCTGCTGAAATTGTTGTTGAGTTTGTTGTTGAGGAGGAGGAGGCCTTTGGAATTGATCCTGGTTTTGATTCCAGGCGAAATTGGGATGGTTCCTCTAACCGGGATTGTATGTAGAAGATTATGGATCGTTTCATGGTCTTTACTGAAATGCAGTATTAACCTGATCCTATCCTTGAGATGGTGGATTGCAAGGATACTCTTCGGTCAAATAGGATGGATCCGAACAAAAAGCGCAAATAGTACGAGAGGGAAGAACAGGGGCAGGAGAAGGAGATGAGAATTTGCTCTCAATTGCTTACAGTTTCCACGTGATTGCAGCCATCTCGGCCTTCATTGCAATTGAGATATCGAGTTGATGAACTCCTGCCCTAGAGAGACCTGAAGAAGAAGAAGAAGAAGCTGAGGTGTTCGGTCGGGTGCTCTCCCACTGCAGCGTTCGCTCCGCAAGATCATCAAAGAATTGCCAAGCCTCCTCATCAGATTTGGGAAGTGGCCTTGACAAATGGTTTCCAGCAATTGCTTCGTTGCTGGATTCAGGCCCTCATATAAAGTTTGGCAGAGTTGCCATTTCTCTATACCGTAATGAGGACACTGAACCAGGAGGTCCTTGTACCGGTTAAATCACTTCCAGAAAAGTTCGGTAGGAAGCAGGGTGAATTGGTTAATTTCATTTCGAATCCGTGCGGTCTTATGATTTGGGTATAATTTTTTTAAAAATGCATTCACAAACTCATCCTAACTGGTTATCGAATGAGATGCGGTGCTATACAACCACTTTTTAGCAAATTCGCACAAAGTGAAAGGAATAACTCGTAGCCATTTTGCATCATCAGACAGTTGGGTTGTCTTCATCATCGCACAAACGTTATGGAATTTATTGATGAAGATGTAGGTATTTTCGGATTCAAGCCCGTGAAATTTGTGCAACATGTTGATGAAGTGGGGCTTAATTTTGAAATTATCTCTATTGGCCGGTAAAAGTGAAAGACAAGTTGGAAGTGCAGCGCGAGTAGGATAGAAACGATCTTGGAGCGCGATTCGCTGTGGCGCTTCAACAAGAGGTGGTCGTGGGTTATTCGCACATAATGGAGGTGTAATAATTCCAGGGGAGGTAAAGTGATGTTAGGAGGAAATCCCGACATCTCGGAAGAAGAATTTGGTGACGGTGAAATTGAAGGTGAAGATGTATGAACCGAATTGCGGTCAACGTCGGAGTTGGCCGGCAAAGGTAAGGGTGAAAGAGGCGTGGAAGGAGTTTCGACGTCAGAGTCAATCGCGTAGTCCGTAGCGACTAACAAAACGCGGACTAAATAGGCACTAGGGTCCCTAGTCCAAGCGGACATACACAAAACGAGTTTAGTGTAGTCAAAGCATAGAATGTGAGAGTAAGAATGCGAAAGTGGAGAAAAATTGGGTGAATGTGGTAAAAGTGGCGAATTTGTGTTTGTTTCGTAAGGATGTAAAAATGAAATGACAGTTCACAAACACAATCATAAATACACAGTCACAAATGCACAAACAATACCTAGACTAGGGCCCTCTAAGTCCACTAGACCTGCTCCTAACTGTTCCAAAGTGACAAATTGTGAGATAATCTCTCAAATCGCCTCTTCACATCCAGTTGTGGCCAGATAAGCACAAGTGAGGTAAGGAGGGTTCCACTCACGAATTACCGTGAGACGGGCCTTTTAAAATTACCTCCTCACTTTTATAGCCTAGGCACCATAAAAGTCATGTTTAGATAAACGACCGAATGCCCACAATCTTCCTTTGTCCTATTGAGCGCGATAAGTCCTTAGTTGGCTGAGTCTAGATATTTTTTTATTAAGCTTGAGGTGACACTTATGCAATTAGTGATTTCCGGGGTCTTAGGAAGGGTGAAGAAATTCCCACCCAATCTGAATTGGTGTTACAGCCCCTTAAGTCCGTATTAATGATGCAATGCGTATATCAACAAAGTTTTGTTATCAAACAATAAATTTTTCTTTTACTTTAAATGTGGCGCTACAATAAATACGGTTAGTTTTTCTTTAGCTATTGCGGCGATGTTGCAAAGAATTCTGCAAAGATATGAATAATGGAGCGTCGGATTTGTGAAGAGAAAGTTTTAGAAAAATACTTACCAAAAGAATTGGGTTTAAGAAACTCGTGTTGCGATTGCCTCCGAGTGTTTGAATGGTACGCTTGCGCGGGTCAAACTACCTGGGTCTTTGACACTAAGTTTTCAATCCCTTTATACTTGAAAATGCCCCCTGCTTTGCACAATCATCGCTCGCTAATCCGTCAAATCTGCAAATGTCGGAAAAATACGGATATTTGAGCTAGAAAACGATAAAGATAGGCAAAGTTCTGAACAAAAATAATTAAGAAAATAAAAACAATAAAAATGGAATACTAACAGAACACTGAAGGCAACAAAAAAAACAATTTTTAAAATCCCACCAGAAAACCGGCGACATCGGGAATTTTAAAGTTCTTGCTGGCTAATTTGCAAGTTTGGTGCTTAAATTTTGTGTGTTTCCTCTCTGTAACAATAGTATTCCAATCTTAACTTTTATTTTCAAGTTAAAAAACAGTGTGTTAGCAGATCAAAAATCTAGAGAACATCATTGTTTTTAGTTCTCGTGTCGGTTTAAAAAGAATGTGTTTTATCCGTTGAATCTGTTAGAAAGTTAGTTTTGTACAAAATATTCACAAATTAAACCGAGACTACAAGTGTAAAAGCGTTATCGTCTCCCCGTCAACGGCGCCATCTAATTATCAAATTTTCACCGTGTCATATTAAGAAAGAATTTGAAATAACCGCAATCAAAGACGGTATCGCGTATAGCGAGCCGTGATGAGTACGGGTCGTCCGCAGGAAGATGGTAGGTTTTTAAGCTTGTTTTAACGAGTTAACACCGTATCTTGAGTTGTTTATACAAAGTGTCGTAACTATGATATGTTCAATAAAAAGACTTATTAAGGGTAGTTTTAGTTTAGCTTGTGCGAGGATGATGTTTGCATTTTCCTTATAGACCTAATTTTGATATTGATACTGAGGCAATAGGCAACAATGTGGATCAGGAAACTTGAAATACGGTATTTGCGATTTTAAACTAAATATGTATTCCTAATCCCTTGTCTTTCTGTTGTTGTCTCTTGACCTTAGCCTCTGGCAAACCATTCGCAATCCGGTCACAATTAGGATTCACCGCTACCGTGGTAGGATAGGGTGCCTAACGGAGCGAAATTGCGAGTGGTTTTCTTGGAGTTTCAAATTGCAAAGTTAAGGTTTTTAAGGTTTTAGCAAATATATCTCCTAACACAAACTAACCATATTCTACCCTTAACAAGTAAATCAATTACTCACGCTTATTTACAATTCCAAAATAAAAAAGAAAAGAGAAAGGCAACATAACAAAAAATTGCAAGAAAAGAAAAGTTAAAGTTAGAAAGTTAAGAATCGGTAAATTCAATATGCAAATATGTTCACTTGTTCTTTAATCCCGTACCAATGTGAAATCAAAATACCAAAATTTAAGGTTGCAAGCTCGCTTAAAAGGTTGCAAGATCAAAGTAAAGCAATGATTTCACAAGTTCAAAGTATGTAGAAAGCAAGACACATGTAATGAAATGAGAACTTTATTGAATTTCAAACAAGATACAACTAATCTTGAAGTCAAGAACCTAAATCTTAAGTTTGCAAGTTTAATGAAGAGTTGCAAGGTCAAGACAAAGGGGCAAGAGCTCAAGAGTTCAAAGGAAAAGCAAGTTACAAATTACAAGTGTTCTAAAGCAAAAGTATCCTCTCCCCTTACCCATTGATCTGGTATCTATAGTCCTCATACCAGAATAAACAAACAATAAAAATAAGATGATGTGACCCAAATAAACAACCAGAAGAAAAATGGAGAGCATCAGGCTTGATTGGACCGGTGGCACCGGTTTTTGGAAGAGTCTCGCCGGGCTAGGTCCGAGATGTGGGACACGTTTTGTTTTGGTGATCTCTAGTGCACTCCACAAGTCTACTGGAATTGCTTGGTTTCTTGATAACAACATGAGTTGCTTAGTAGCTTTTGGAGGGAAATCATGTTTCTTCAAATCAACTCAACTCTTTTAGCATTTAATGCACATCACACTCACTTGTGCCCATTATGCACAAGTTGTTGTGCCTAGGCAGCCCCCATTATGGTCTAGTGTTCACTTGCATTGTGTTGGACCAAAATTTGTGTACACTTTGTTGTTTGCGAAAGAACTTATTGGATATCGATCGGTTTTCTGTTCTGTTTGCAGTGTCGGCTCCCAAATATTATATTCGTGATTTTGAGTGTGTTTCCAGCATTTTATCACGAACATCTGTAATCTGTATTTCTGAGCAGACACTGGTTAATAGTACCGATATATAACAAAATAGATAATGAATGAGCGGTATTAAAATGCAGTTTTCAGTGATGAACACATGGCTACTTAGTTTGACTATTGAGGCTTGAGTTGACTTAGGTATTTTGTGAGATATTTGTATGGCACTAGATATTTTTGGTGAGATTTTTTTCTTGCCATGCTTGTAGTCATATCAAGGTAGCCATCTCAATTATCATTATCAAAAACATTTTCATTTTCCTCAAGTCATCTCCTTCTTCTTCCTCTCAACCCTTAAATTTCATGAGTTGAGAAACCTCGGGTTCCAAGAGAAAAACCATTCCATCTTCTTTCTCTACATCACCTAGGCCATATAGTTTAGCAAGCTAGTTGCCATAGTTACCTCGGATTTGAGGTTGGAGCTCGGACTATAGACTCTCGGGTGGATCGTCTTTGATCGAGGAAGCCGACGAGAAAGTATCGATCCGTTTCGATCCTCGGAGCTTACGATTATGAGGAGGACAGAGAGAAGACCCGAAGGACATGATACTACGAGGTATAACATTCATCCGAGTAGTTAAACCTCAAGTAGTTTGTTAGCTAGGCTTTATGATCGATCCTTGGTTCTAGTCGGTGTTACGAAGCCCGTAAAAATCATTTATTTTTCAATTTCCACCTCTCCGCGAACACGTGGGGTGCGAGACATCGACTTACAACATGAACTCAAGAAAATCCTCAAGTGTAGAAAAGAATGGCTAAGCCTTTTCAACCATAGATCAATAGTGCATCCAAATCATATCAATATTAATTAGCTACGCTATACTCATCTACATGTCTAGCCTTGTTCCATGCGACCCCACCCTCCACCTCATTTCCCATTTGATTTTCTAAAAAAAAATTCAAATATGACGTGTCCTTCTTCTAGAAGCATTCCCGTATAAATATGGAATACTTCACCAGCGGGGTATGTATCGCTATATATACACATATCCGTATAAAAATATAGATAGCATCAAAGAGAGAAAATGAATAGTGAACAATAATACTAATATATATTATTAAATCAAAACCTGATTTAATAATCCAGCTTAATTCTAAGCCGACTAGTATTATCAACCGTACGATTAAAGTCCGTGTAACCCATAAACGTATTCAATTGGACCATTGCACGTACCAATGTATGGCTCCTACATTTATCGCCTGAACCGGGAAAACCCTCTATGTGGGACTTTAAAGACTCGACAATACGCTGGCAGTGGGTTTAACCACAAGCACATTAGCGGCACTAGCTGTACATAACAGCTACCCAGGTACCTGCCAAAAAGGGGGTCGACAATCAAGTACGTCCTTACCCTAAAGCCTGAATGTGACAATCTCCGTACAGTTCGGTAATTTTTTCTAAGAGTATCGCATATCGGGTCTAGAGGGTGGATAACGTCAGACCCTTACTAACCCGATAAGTCGTGTCTGAGTTAAGCTCATCACCAACAGAGATACTACTGATCAACTATCAGTAAATCTCATCCACCGTGGCCACAGATTTTTAGTGAGCCAACTGAACATAGCACGCCATCGACCCCTAAGACCAGGAGAGACGAATCCTTGACAATCAACCACTACCTCCATGTGGCTCGGGACTGTACCCAACTAAAACCTGTTTGCATGACTCCTTTGAGCCGTGGTAGGATAGTAATTAAAGTATAGTGGGAACTCACACGAGACAAATGACGATCTCAGGTCAAAAGACTAATTTGTACTCATGCCACTTGAGAACTTCCATCTGACGATAGATATAATACCATCTAGAAGATCTCGGCAAGTCCGTTCGTTGTACTCACCTCCAGTTAGCATCTGTATATTGTCTAAGGTGACACAACACCAATGGCTTGCGAGACCGGCCACCACCCCTCGTTGGGGTTTAGAAACGTATACACTAGTCTACTCTAGAATATCGATGCCCGGTCTAGATACTCTCACGATTAGGGTCATTTAAGGATGTGCTTATGGACAACCCAGCTCCCACGTATATGATCACCATCATAATGCTGGTAGTCAAGCAAGAATTCTACGAGCTTTATCAATGATGAAGACAAACCAGATAGCATACTATCATCTCGAGTAAGACCGTTATACCTGTATAGGTCTTCCCTCAATTATCATAATCGCCTACTTGCAATCACAATAATTGCCTTGAGGGCACTATATCCAACAGTAACGGCTACCTAGGTATTGAACGAAAGGAAGGTCGGCAAACAAACTCATTAGTATCTCTACAAAGTCAGTAAGTGACAATCTTTGTACAGTCCGGTATCTTCATCTAAGAGTATCGTATACCGGGTCTAGGGGTGAATAAAGTTTGACCTCTAATAACATGACGAGTTGTGTCAGTGTGAAGCTCATCACCTACCGAGAAACTACTGATCTACAATTAGTAAATCTTATCCATCCTGTCCAGAGATTTATGGTGATAGCCAACTGAATATAGCACAATATCGACTCCCTATACCGAGAGAGACGAATCCCTGAAAATTGCTTACTGCTTCCATGTGTCTCGGGACTGTACCGAACTAAAATCTGTTTGCATGCTCAGTAGAGGCATGGTAGGGTAGTAATCAAAGTACAGTTGGAACTGATACGAGACATGACGATCTCAGGTCAACAGACTATCTTATGGTGTTGTGGGTATAGATTTAGATGGAACTTGATTCAATAGGTATGCTGCTGTCTCAAGCACATAAACCCAAAATGAAATAGGCAACCCAGCGGTGCTCACATAGAGCGCACCATATCCAATAGGGTGCGATTCCTCCGTTCGGATACACCGTTGTGCTGTGGTCTATACGGAGGAGTAAGCTGAGAGTTTGTTAGCATCTCTCTTGTAGATTGAGTTAGAGTCGAACGCACATCTCGGCCTTCGGGTAGCTGCTCACCATTTCAAAGTAGAGAATCCCATTATCTTTTAAATAGTCCAGGAACTCATTGCTCAAGTATTCTCCTCCTCGATAAGATCGTAGGATTTTAATACTTTTACCCGTTTGGTTCTCGACACCATGCTTATATTCTTTGAATTTCTCAAAAGCTTCAGACTTGTTTTTCAACAGGAACACATGTCCATATCTTGAGAGATCGTAAGTGAATGTAATGAAATACCAATAACTATTCCCGGCATGTGTAGATATGGGACCGCATACATCACTATGTATCAGTCCCAAGGGTTCCGTAACTCTTTCTCTGTGTCCAGTAAACGGAGTTTTGATCATTTTTCCTTTGAGACATGACTGGCAAGTTTCATAAGATGATAATTCGAACGGATTCAAATATCCATCTTTATGTAACTTAGCAAGTCATGTCGCATTGATATGACCTAGTCTACAATGTCAGAAGAAGGATTCGTTCATTTCTGAACTCTTCCTCTTGTGTGTGCTTTGTACGTTAAGTACTGTGGTTTGATTTAGAACGTATATGCCATTATTTAACAAGCCTGATCCAATCAACTTTTAATTCAGAAAAATGTTCATAAAATTATCCTGTACTACAAAATTATATTCTTCTTTACTTATTAAAGAAACTGATATAAGATTGCATATCAGGTTCGGTATTTAATAGCATTCGTTCAGAATTAATGTATTACCATTTGATAATACAAGGTGATATTCGCCAACTGGTTTGGCTGCAACATTTGCACCATTCCCTACTCTTACAGAATGATCACCCATTTCCGGTTCTCTACCTTTCCTTAGCCCATGCAAAATATTACATATATGGGATCCCGATCCGGTATCTAATACCCAGGACGTAGAGTGTACTGAGAAACAGTTCTCGGTAACTAACACAGCTGGAGAAGATGCATCAACATGCTTATTTTTGTTTGGGTGGCATGGGAATACGGATATTCCCCTATTTTCTGCTCGGACTTATAACAATTATAAGTTGGAGCGGAACCAACGTTCCCCTGCTCAGTATAACAAGCGGGTTCAGTCAATACATCCATATTATTATCATGATTAAGGCCTGCCATAGTCGCTACCCGGAGGGAGAGAGAGAGAGAGAGAGAGAGAGAGAGAGAGAGAGAAGAAAACACTTAGCATATGCTCTTGAAAGATTAGATTGGTTTTTATCTTATCTAATCAGGATTGCTCCCACTGTTTTTATCAAATCTTCCTTCAAACCCTAAAAGGTAAGACTAGCCGGGATTAATTACACCTTACAAGTTTGCCAATCTTTCGGCCAGGCCAGTGTCGGTACTTTGAGGGAGGTTCCCCGTACTTTCGCACAGACCTAATTAAAATAAACCACGTTTTTCCAGGGGCATAACCCCGTTAACAGTTTTCTAGACACCTACTTGATCTGCTAATTGTGATGTGTAAAACTCTCCCAGGAGTAACTCTTACTCGCAGTGGGTATTGAGATCCAACTATCTCATAGAAGATATGCAATCTCATTACAAATTTCAATACTTGAAATTACCGATAATATTTTCCCCTAGCGTCCTATGACCATGACAGAGGCCAACAAACCATAGGATGCTAGTTAAGTTCAACCCGTACATTTCATGATTGAATTAAATCCACCTGCACGACCCTTGACGGAGACCAACAAAGTCGCATTACTACCCTAATCCAATCTCATCTTATGTTGCAAAGCACTAGTTAGCTACCGCACACTATGCCTTGACGGAGGCCAACAAACGTAGCACGAATACTAATTAGTACTTATCTGAAATGACGGACGGCTACGACAGGTTTTTAAGAAAACCTTTTTTTGTAATGAACTTGATATCGTTGCAGAATCGAGTGATTTTGAAAAGGAGTGTTTTTAGGCTTTTACTAGTTTCGTTAAATTGGTCACTCCCGGTGAACAGATCTCGGCTCTTTCCTTATCGAATGAGCTGCTGGATATTCTACAAGGAATACTGCTATGCAAAGAAAAACTAGAGCTACCCTTTTAGAAAATTTGATTCCACAACAACTTTTAGGTTTCTTTTCTTTCATTAATCTCATTAATGAAGTCCCATCATTTATGCTTCCTAAGCATCACAGAAGAAATGAAAATACAACGTACGCTTATGCCATCCGTATTCTCCACAGTGTCCCGTTATGCACCGTTAGGTTACTTAACTAACGACATAGCAGGACGGGACTAGCGCAGGTGCAAAATATAAGCAACGTTTATTATATATCATATATATAATAATAATGTATTCGTCTCATGCATATAAAGTGATTACATCACAGAATATCAGCAGCAGAAGTCAACATATGAAATATTGGATATACTAGGAGGTCTGTGTTTTATATTAAGCCTATAAAAAACACGGATTCCACGGTCGCGATGAATAGCCAAACCCAGTTACCTAGACCCCTACGAGAGTGGCAAGCAACCCTACCAGTTCTAGAGTTAGGAAACCCGGACTCGAATCCTCGAGATGGTCTCCCACTGGACTCTAGAACACGGTTACTTGTGCTCCCCGCCTTAGGTCTATCCTATTGCGGAAAAGTAAATAATATACATCAATGGTGACATCATCCTCAACCCGGAAGTGCCCAAATAAAAGAATATTACATACAAGTTTTTACATGAATGAAAATAAAAAAACTCTCATCTCACATAAAAAAAAAACCCGGCTATTCAAAACACGACGATCCAATATAACATATCCCAGCAACACATAACATCACATGTCATCAAGGTATGTAAATATGCGTATCTCAATTTTCGTTGACATATAGCAACGAAACCGGCGATACACTGCATATTACACTTACGGTCGCGGAAAAGAAAAAGAAAACTACAACAATTGGAATCCGCAACCACCTTAAACATCATAAACCCGAAATATCACATAATTCGAATTTCATGCCTAACCAAATGAATTCCTTAGACTTCGCAAGCCTAATAATTATAAATCCGGCATTTTAGTCTTAGTATTGAAAACACTTTTCAATAAGCAGTCGGGTAATTCAACAAGATTCCCGACAATCTGATCGAATGCTCGTCGGAAACTTTAGTAGACGGCCGCACCCTCGATGCCGTCAACAAGGTGCACTTAGGCGGAACACTGCGGCCGCGAGCACCCAGACGGATGCTTTTGGCAACGGGGTTCTCCTACAATCACTTGGTCGAGGCTATGGGGAGTGGCTATCTAATAGCATTACCCGGTGAGTATTCGCGTACACTACGTGATTGCGATGGACTTTTGAACCTCATCATAATCCTGTGGCAACCGATCATTTGCGACTAAATTGTTAGATTTATAAAATTCAAATTAGTTTTCACAAAACTAATTATTGTGGATTCCAGATATTGTATCACATTTCATAGATAGCTAGACGATGTCAAACTTTTCGATCGAATCAACGAATTCCCAAAATTTTCCAGAGAGCTCAACACTTGAGTAGTGTTAAAAATACCCAATACATGCCACGGTACCTACGGACCAACGGTAGAAAGGCCGACCCATGTCTCACACATGGCACCGCGGAACCTCTGCAAATAGCCCTATTTGGCCGCGGTACCGCGGTCATGTTGTCGAGATTGGGTATCGTTCTTGTAGAGGGTCCATAGAATTATCTGGATGATTTTTTGAATATTTTTAACATGGAAAAATCAAACATTTTGAAAAATTTCCAGAGAAGGGTGAAAATCGGGTATTCGGAGTTCGTTTGAGCTTCTAACTTCGCCTAGATAACGCCTAATGCTCTAGCCAGGCTCTGATACCAATGTAGGGTTACCTAGCATGACAACAAGCTTTCGGGAGGTATCGTCCTTGCTATTTTCAAAAATTTTCCATGCTAAACAACCCAAACCCTAGAATCTTAACTAGAGATTTAGATGAAACAACATGTAAACAATTTTACAACTAAGTGAATATGGAATACAACCTTTGTAGACTGGTCCTTCACTTCAATAGCTCCGTGTAGTGGTCCCTTCTCTCCAAGTAGTGATCTTCCGGACTCTAGAATGGCTCCACAAGATGAAAGGAACAAGCTTGCACGAAGTCTTCGAGGCCGAAGATGATCTACATCGAGGAGACACCAACCCAAGCTACCTCTTCACTAATTAAGGATTAATGAAGGTAATATCCTAAACTAATTGGCTAATCTAGTAGATGATGATGAAGTAGGATTTTTGCTCACTTTAGAATTAATTTTCTCACTAGTTTTCTTTACCTCTAAAAATCTAGAGAGCTCACTCTTGATGAAGATGAAGAGAATAATAGAAATTGAGTGAGAATAGCAACCATGGGTGAGAAAATATCATATACTAACTCATGTAGAGACATAACCATTGTTAATGAGAATGGTTGGGTTAATAAATATCTTAAGTAAAACAAAATTAGTGGACTAAGTCAATGGATCTACAAGCTTCCAAAAGCTTCATTCCATGTGACTAATTTCCAACTAATTTGGATTTACTTTAAATAATTAAACCTTACATTATCATGAGCATGGTGTGAGTCTCATACACCCATGTAGCATTTATCATCAAGCATTACACAAAAAGAAACACAATTAATATATCTCTCACACACACACACAAATATATATATATATATATATATATATATATATATATATATATATATATATATATATATATATATATATATATATATATTAAAAGCAAAAGGGAGAAAAAGAAATGCTTAAGTGAGCAAATATTAGTTAATGTAAATTAGCCTATTAAATATAAAATTATACATTAAATTGTTAAATCAACACTTGATTTAATAATCCGGCTATATCACATATAACCGACTAATATTATATGTATCAACTTATCGAATCAACACTTGATTCGATAACCCAGCTATATCACATATAACCGACCGATATCATATATCGCGAGAATAGAATACAGTATCACATACTCGTATTAATCTTGGTCCCCCACATATCACATATGTGCTCCTACTTCGTTTCGCCTGAGCCAGGAAACCTCTGTGTAGAACTCCAAAGACCCGTCAATGTTAGTTATATGTATGCCCTAGAGGCCATTACTATACATATGATGTATATTGTAATGGATGCTTGGACATATATAGGGAGGACTTTCTTGCTCGACATGATAGTATGCTATCTGGTTGTACTTTATCTTAACATGTACTCTGATTGTCTCTATGTTACATGTTGATAAAGCCCTTAGGATATGTACTCGACTACTGGGACTATGATGAGATCATACTAGTGGGGCCACGGTAGTTGACGAGTACATCCTATAACTGTTCCTAGTCGAGGGTGTATCGAGACAGGGCATCAATGCACCAGAGTAGACTAGCATATACGCATCTTGACCCATATGATGGGCGATGGATAATCCCATATCCATCGGTGTTTGACATCAAGGATGGTGTACGGGTGCTCAGTGGAGACTGGGTACACTAGACGGACTCGCCGAGAACTCCCAGATGGTATTATACCATACGTCAGATGGCGGTTCTCCGGTGACACTGGTACAGAGTAGTCTGTTGACCCGAGATCGTCATAGAGTCTTGTGTGATTCCCACTGTGCTTTGATTTCCATCATACCACGTCCAAGAGGGCGTGCAAAAAGGTGGCTTTTGGGTACAGTCCCGAATCACATGGAGGCAATGAGCGATAGGAGGGGATTCGTCTCTCCCGGTATAGGGAGTTGATGTTGTGCTGTGTTCGATTGGCTATAACCGGAAATCCCTGGCCAGGGTTGCTGAGATTTACTGGTAAGTGTTATCAGTAGTTTCTCGAACTGTTATAGACCTCATATCGACACGACTTATCAAGCTACTGGGGTCTGACGTTTACCACCCCTAGGCGAGATATGCGACATATCAGACGACGAGACCGGACTGTACGGGAGTGTTACTGTTTGGATTCGCAGGAAAATGTACATGCTTGCTTGTTGATCTTCTGAGTGCTCAATACCTGGGTAGCTGTTACGTTTAGCTGACCGCTTGCAGCTTGTGGGTGTTTGATATGATCATCACCTACTGCCGGCGTATTGATGATTCTTTAGAGTCCTACACAGAGGTTTCTTGACTCAGGCAAAACGGAGTAGGAGCACATATGTGATATGTGCGGGACCGAGGATAATGCGATATGAGATACCGTATTGTATTCTCGCGATATTTGATATCAGCCGGGTCATCGGATCAAGTGTTGATTCGATGAATCGGTACGGATAAATATTAGTCGGTTATATGCGATATAGCCGGATTGTCGGATCAAGTGTTGATTCGATAGTTTAATGTATAATAATATATATGATATATTAAATTACATTAACTAATATTTGCTCACTAAAAGATTCTTTTTCTCACTCGGGTAATACATTGATATATATGCGATATATGTTAATTGTATTATTTTATTTTGTTACAATAAATATTATATATGTGATATATAATATTGTAACATGATATGATAAATAATGCAACATGTTTAGTGGAGTTTAAACATGATTAGGGTTTGGATTAGGCTTAAGCTTTCTAGATGTTTCTAGAAGGTTTTCTTTTTGTCATGATAAAGATATTTACAAGTGACTCATGCTTTAACCCAACCCAAACCCTAACCCTAGTCAATTCTCTACAATGGTTAAGTCAACCATGGTTGCATTATTCTTCATATTAATCCTTTCTTATTCATCACAAAAGGAAATGGATTACTATTCTTCTTCTTCCTTCATTTCTTTCATGAAAAAGCTTGCTTGATTTTTCCAAAATGATGAATAAATATGAGAAAAAGATAAATAAAGAGAGCAAGAATACTACTTCATCATCCTCATCTTCCCTTGCCATTTAGATGAGGGTGTTCACATCATTTCATGAGTGTTAGCTTGTGTTAAAGAAACTTCAAGGTAGATCATCTTAGTATCGAAGATCGGAAGCAAAGGTTGCGTCTTTCTCTTCGTGGAACCTCTCGAGAGTCCGGATCCCGATGATCGCAGCGAAGGGACCACAACACAGAGCATATGAAGTGAAGGACCGGATCTACAAAGGTTGTAATCCCTCTCACTTAGTGTTAAAGTGTTTAGCATGCTTGTTTTCGCCTAATCTCTAGTTTAAAGTTCCGTATTCGGGTTGTTCGGCACGGCTAAATTTTCAATCGGGCATGGTTGATGCCTCGTAGACCCTTCTGCGCATGCCTAGCAACCCTACAGTGGTATCAGAGCCAAGCTAGAGCTTTAGGCGAAGTCTAGACGGAGTTTGAAGTCCGATCGAACCGAAACCCCAATATTTCCATGCTCTCTGGACATTTTCTGAATTTATGGATTTTTGAGAATTAAAAATATCCAAAAATTATAGAAGGTAATTATAAGAATTACTGTGAAGCACGTGAGAGCAATTCGACTAAAGAGCCGCGGAACCGCGGCCCCACCCCAGCATGTGCGGCGGTTCCGCGGCCACATAGTCGATTCTGGACACATGCTTTTCACAGTAACTCCTATTTTTAATGTTGTATTTTCTGGGAATTTTTAATATTTATTCAACTGTTGAATTATCTGGGTTGTATTGGGAACTTAAAGATTCGATCGGATATTTTAACTTTGTTTAGTTTTGTCCGGATAATTTTAGAAACTGTTAAAAAGTTCGAACGGATATCAATAACTCACTTTTTCCCCTGTCGGAAAATTTTTCGAAAGTTGGATTTTTCCTCGTGTTTAAGAACGTTCTAAGTCGTGCAAGTAACGCGGTGGACCCTCTAGAAGACAACAAACCTTAACTTGATTATGTGACCGTCTTGAACTGCCTTTTGAACCTTAGGGTTTGGGGCAGTACGGCGTGCTACATGTGAGGCGTTGGCTTGACCCTTCTACGGCTGGACCATTGCTACTGTGGCATGTAATGGATGTTTTTAAACTGTTTTCAAGTGTTGAGATAAATTGGGGAAATCTTGGGTGCTTGATGATTGTAATAAATTCTCGTTTGTGTAGTATGGAATTGGTAAGAAATCACAACCAAAAATTATTTGACCGCAATCAACTACGGTGTCGGATGTAGTTAGTATGTGAGTGCGGATCGTCCAAAGGGAAAGTGTAATCGTTCGTCTTTTGATTTAGATGAATTGAAACTTTAAAGAAAGAAAACAAAACAATTCAAGATTTATATTTGAAGTTCAAGAATGAGAAAATACTAGATCTAAGAAAGCATTAAAAGATAGAATCAAGAATTGATCGTTTGATGATTTTTCCAAACCAAATATCAAGAATCGAAATGAGGCTCGTAGGAATCGATCGGATCTATAGATGTGATGTAATCTTAGAATTACGCATTCTTATCCTTCGATGAATTGATACTAGATCGATGATGATCTCCGAGAATTAGGGATTTCTTGTGAAACTAGGGTTTCATCTTATCCCTTGTTCTTTCGTCGATATCATTCACATTCTAGCCTCTAGTAAATTCAAGAAACGATCGTAGATCCCTAATTTCGAGCGATCACAATCAAGAAAGCATCGCAACGAAACTAGGTCATCGATTCTTGAACTTGCTAGGGTTTACAAAACTCGTAGGACTTAAAAATCGTATTAAGATTTGTTACATCATCATTCTACAATCGTCTCGACTCCTTTACGAGCGGAGTTTTACTCACACATCACAACAAGAACAACAATTACAAATTGAGATCTAATCATGATGCAAGAATTAAAAGAAAGCAAGATAAAAGAATTTCACCTTTTATTTATATCAACAATTTCGTTACAATCACTCAAGAACTACAAGAGGAAGAACTTGATCGTCGATTTGGCTTCGCTCGTCTCCGTGGATCGCGGATCGGCTTGGATCACTTGCCCGATTGAAGATCGGCTCGGCTCCTAAAAGGTTGACGGCTTCTCGCTTGATTTGGTACTCAAGATCTTGGATTTGGAGTGGAATTAGGGTTAGGGTTTCGCACAAGCCTTGTCACGAGACTTGTGGAAGAAGATGGTGTAGAATGAACCAATGGTTATTGATTTGCCTTTAACCCTAGGTCTAGGTTTCTATTTATAGATAACTAACCCTAGATCTAGGATTTCAAATTCTAAGTTTCCCTCCTAAAGTTTGTTGAGAAATTCAAATTTCCCTCCAAAAGTTAGTTAGGGGAGAAGCTTCTAGATGTAATTAGTTAGGAGGAGCTTCTAGAAGAGGATTAATTAGGAGCTTAATTAGGATTAGCCTTTCTCAATCATCTTTGCTGATCTGGCAGTATCTTCGAGGGTATTCTGGAATTTGAGGTATCATAAATGAATGTGGGCCCATAGTTGAGATTCTGCACTGAATTTTTGGGACTGAAGCTTTGGACCAACCGCGGATCCGCGGCCCAAGTAGGTTCTTGCCGCGGATCCGCGGCTCCTTGTGGGCTGTGGGCTTCCATACTTCTGCAGTGATCTTGGGCCTGAGTTTTGGGCTTTGTTTGATATATAGAATTGTATAATTCCTTCTTAATTGCTACCAGATCTGAAATGATTTAGTTGGCGTATTGTTTGATCAGCTTCTTTGGTTTTTCTTCCGTATTTTCCTGCACAGACTCAAGACAAGTGTTGCGCAAATACAGAAATGATGCGATGCCATGAAATGCGGTTAATTTCCCTTAAAGTGTCGGTTTAAAAGTCTAATACATGCAATCTCATATTTTGTGACAGATTTGCTAATATGTAGAATATGAATGCCGAACACTTCTAAATGTATGTGAAAGATGGGGAAATTGCCGGCTAAAATATACAATATTTTCGACTGATCACTTGATGATTCGATCGGAAAGTTTAACTTTTTCTATTTATCTGGAATGTGATACAATATTTGGAATCCACAGGTAGTTATGAGATAACTAATTTGAATATTATAAACATAGCAGTTTAGTCTCAGATGATCGGTTGCCACGGAATTTTGATGTGATCAAAAGTCCGTCGCAATCACGTAGCGTACACGGATACTCGCCGGGTAAACTTAATAGACAGCTACGCCCCAAAGCCCCGACCAAGTGACTGTAGGAGAACCCCGTCACCGAAAGCATCCGTTCGTGTGATCGCGGCAGCGGTGTTCCGCCTTAGTGCACTTCGTCGACGGCATCTGGGGGTGCGGCCGTCTACTAAAGTTTGCGACGAGCATTCGATCAGGACGTCGGGAATCTTTTTGAATTGCCCGACTTAATATTGGAAAGAGTTTTTGATAAAGAGACTAAAATGCGGGGTTTATAATTGTTAGGCATGCGATGTCTAAGGAATTCATTTGGTTAGGCATGCGATGTCTAAAAAGGTTGCGGATTCCAACTGTTGTAGTTTTACACTTTCTTTTCTGTGACCGTAAGCGTAGTATGTGGTGTATCGCCGGCTTCGTTGCTATACATCAATGACAATCGGGATACGCATACTTGCTTACGTTGATGATATGAGATATTATGTGTTGCTGTGATATGTTGTATTGGATCGTCGCGTTTGAATAGCCGAGGGTTTTATATGAGATGAGAGTTTTTCTTTTTCATTCATGTAATATTCATTTGTATGTAATATTCTTTTATTGGGGCACTTCCAGGTAGCGGAAGATGTCACAGTTGTATATTATTTACTTTTCCGCATTAGGTAGACCCAAGGCGGGGAGCACAAGTAACCGGGTTCTAGGGTCCAGTGGGAAACCATCTCGAGGAGTCGAGACCGGGTCTCCTAACCCTAGAATTGGCAGTGTTACTTGCCGTTCTCGTAGGGGTCTAGGGATGTGGGTTTGGCTATTCATCACGACCGTGGAATCCGTGTTTTATACAGGCTCGTATTGAAAACACGGACATCCTAGTATATCCAATATTTCATATATGTTCTTCTGATGCAATGTTCTGTGATGAGATCATATTACTGCCTGTGACGAATGTTTATATTATATATATGATATATATGTTATATTGAAGATTTCGTTTCAAAAGTGATGCTTGTGAAGCATAATAAAATGGGACTTCATTAATAAGATTAATGAAATAAAAGAAACCTAAGATGTTGTAGAAACTTGTTTAATAAAAACTGGTAGCTCTAGTTCTTGCTTTGTATAGCGGTGTTCCTTGTAGAACATCCAGCACCTTATTCGATAAGGAAAGGACCGAGATCCCTTCACCGGGAGTGACTCCTTTAGCAATAACTGGCAGATGCTACACACTCGGTTTGTCTTTTGATTGCTTCTATAGTTCTTTCTTTGCACAGCGGTATTTGTGAAATATCCTGCACCTTATTCGATGAGGAAAGGGCCGACGATCCCTTCACCGGGAGTGACCCCTTTACCAAAACTAGAAAAGCCTCAAAAACACTCCATTTAAAATCACTCGATTCTACAACGATATCAAGTTCATTACGCAAAGGTTTTTCTGAAAAACCCGTCGTAGCCCTCCGTCATTTCAGATAAGTAATAGTTAGTATTCGTGCTGCGTTTGTTGACCTTGTCAAGGCGTAGTGTGCGGTAGCTGATTACTGCTTATCTGTATAAGCATATGATGCGATTGGATTAGGGTAGTCGTGCGACTTTGTTGACCTTGTCAAGGGTCGTACGGGTGGGTTTAATTCAATCAGGAAATGACGGGTTGAACTTGACTTGCGGTCTATGGTTTGTTGACCTTGTCAAGGTCATAGATTGCTTGGGGCAAAATATTATCGGGAATTTCAAGTGTTGAAATTTGCAATGAGATTGCATACCTTCTATGAGATAGTTGGATCCCGATACCCGCTGCGAGTAAGAGTTACTCCTGGGAGTATTTTACACATTACAATTAGCCGATCAAGTAGGTGTCTAGAAAGGTGTTAACGGGGTTACGCCTCTGGGAAAACGAGGTTTACTTTAATTAGGTTCGTGCGAAAGCACGGGGGACCTCCCTCAAAGTACCGACACTGGCCTGGCTGAAAGATTGGAGAACTTGTAGCGTGTAATTAATCCCGGCTAGTCTTTCCTTTTAGGGTTTGAAGGAAGATTTGATTAAAACAGTGGGAGACATCCTGATTAGATATATTAGATAACCAATCTAATCTTGCAAGAGTATACGCTGAGTGTTTTCTTCTCTCTCTCTCCAGGTAGCGACTATATCATGCCTTAATCAAGATAATAAAACGGATATATTGACCGAACCCGCTTGTTATACTGAGCTGGGGAACGTTGGTCCCGCTCCAACTTATAATTGTTATAGGACAGAGCAGGAAATTGGGGAATACCAGATTTCCCGTGCCGCCCAAATGAAGAAAGTGCATGTTGATGCATCATCTTCGGGTGTGTCCATTACACAGAACTGTTCCTCAGTATCCTTTACGTCCTGGGTATGTGATACCGGATCAGGATCCCGTATATGTAATTTGTGACATGGGCTACAGATAGGTAGAGAACTGAGAACGGGTGATAAGTTTCATGAGACAGAAAACGGTGCAAGTGTTGCAGCCAAGTCTGTTGGTCACTGTCACCCTGTATTACCAGAATACATTGATTCTGAACAAATGTTATTAGATACCGAACCTGATATACAAAATCATATCAGTCTCTTTATTAGAAAAGAAAGGATATAATTTTGTATTGTTGGATAATGTTTTGAACATTTCCTATATTAAGAGTTGATCGGTTCAGGCATGTTATCTAAAAGCATTGACGTTCTGAATCAAACTACAGTTCTTAGTATACAGAACACACAGAAGAGGAATAGTTCAGAAATGAACGAATCCTTCTTGAGGCATTGTAGACTAGGTCATATCAATGCGACCCGACTAGCTGAAGTTACATTTAGATGCATATTTAAAGAAGTTTGAATTTACATCTTATGAAACTTGCCAGTCATGTCACAAAGATACGATGACCACAGCTCTGTTTATTGGAAACAGAGAAAGAGTTATTGAACTCTTGGGAATGATACATGATGATGTATGAAAGTCCCCTGTCTACACATGCCAAGACCGGTTCTTTGTACTTCATTACATTCTCTGATAATCTCTCAAGATTCAGACATATGTTCCTGTTGAAACATAAGTCCGAACCTTTTGAGATATTCACAGAATATAAATTAGAAGTAGAGAACCAAAATACGGGTAAAAGTATTATGTCCTTTGATGTGATCAAGGAGGAGAATACTTGAGCTCGGAATTCCTGGACTATTCTAAAGGAGAATGAGTTTCTCTCTCAGCATTACTCCTCCGTATACACCACAGCACGTCGGTGTATCGGGGCGGAGCAAAAGCACCCTATTTGATATGGTGTGCTCTATGATGAGTACTACTGAGTTTCCTATTTCCTTTTGGGAGTTATGCACTTGAGAAGCTGCATACCTATTGAATAGGGTTCAAATCAAATCAGTTGCCTACCACTTCATATGAGATATGGAAAGGGAAGAGCCCATATCTTAAGCTTGTTAAGATTTGGGGTTGTCCGGCCTATGTCTAAAAGCAAAATCCGGACAAGCTCGAGGCAAGGTCTGTTATGTACAACTGGGAAGGTTCCAGCTATACAAAATGCTGCTGATGATTTGGTTGAACTAATGGATTCAATAGTTTCCAACGAACCTCAGCCTCTCCGCCGATCTAGTACGGTTCCTCACCCACCTGAGAGATACTCCAGTTTCTCTATGACAGTGGGAGCGAGGATTGCATCATGGGATGATGACCCTACTAGTTTCGAGCTGGCCATCAGGAGTAGGACTCTGTAAGAATGGCTGGATGTTTATCGATCTGAGATGGAATCCATATACACCAACAAAGTATAGACTTTAGTTGCTTTATCTGAAGGGTTAAATCCCCATCAGGAGCAAGTAAATCTTGAGAAGATTACTTGGTGTACATGAAAAAGTTGAGACTTTCAAAGCTAGACTTGTTAAAGATTTGCATCATTGACCAGGTATGGATTATGTTGAAACCTTTTCTAAGGATCTATGCTTAAGTCCATCCAGATCCTACTTGCCACGGCTACATACCATGACTACGATATCTGGTGGTTGGGTGTCATGACTGCTTTTCTAAATGATGTTTTAGAAAAGAGCGTCTATAAGTACACAGCCAGAGGGCTTCGTAGACAGTGGGAGCAGCGGAAACGTGTGCAAGATGTTTTATATGATAAAACAGGCATCGCGGAGTTGGAACATCTGTTTTGATGTGGTAGTCAAAGAGTTTGACTTCATCAAAATGGTAGATGAACCTTGTATATACAAAAAGGTAGTAAGGAGTATGGTGGTGATCCTCGTAGAGTACATGGATGACATACTCTTGATAGGGAAGGAGTTTCCTATGCTACGCTCGGTCAATCTCCGCTTATCACAAGGATTCTCCATATAGGATCAAGGTGATACCTCCTAAATCCTAGGTTTTGGATCTATGAGATAGATCTAATTGGATGTTAGGATACTCACTAGTTGTAGTGAGATGGTATCAATCGATCTTGGGGAGAATCACTGGAAAGGTTCCAGGCTGATAAGAACGACTGAATGTCAGTCGCAGGCATTGTCTATACCCTCAGTGGAGGGACGGTATGTTGGAAGAGTTCCAAGCTAGATACCGTGACATACTAGACAATTAAAGGCAAGATACATCGTTACCAAGGATGCTACCAAAGAGGTAGTCTGGATATTTATAAGTTCATAAGATGAACTTCGTTCTTACCATTGTGTGACAATGGAGTTGTGGCATTTGCCAAGGAACTACCGTCACATCAGAAATCCAGATATAATTCTTAGGTAGTATCACCTGATCATGGAGATGGTTGATCTCCAGGGAGATCGAGGTTATGAGAGTAGACACAGAGGATAAAAGCGCGTATCCACTCACAAAAGCCTTTTTCCCAGTAAAGACTTTTATGGGATGGTTGAGTATGAGATACTTCAACCGCAGCTAATTGTTGGGTATGCGATACCATAACAGATGGCCCTAGTGCAAGTGGGAGATTGTTAGTTATATGTATGCCCTAGAGGCCATTACTGTACATACGATGTATATTGTAATGGATGTTTGGACATATATAGAGAGGACTTTCTTGCTCGACATGATAGTATACTATCTGGTTGTACTTTATCTTAACATGTACTCTGATTGTCTCTATGTTACATGTTGATAAAGCCCTTAGGATATGTACTCGACTACTGGGACTATGATGAGATCATACTAGTGGGGCCACGGTAGTTGACGAGTACATCCTATAACTGTTCCTAGTCGAGGGTGTATCGAGACAGGGCATCGATGCACCAGAGTAGACTAGCGTATACGCATCTTGACCCATATGATGGGCGATGGATGATCCCATATCCATCGGTGTTTGACATCAAGGATGGTGTACGGGTGCTCAGTGGAGACTGGGTACACTGGACGGACTCGCCGAGAACTCCGAGATGGTATTATACCATACGTCAGATGGCAGTTCTCCGGTGACACTGGTACAGAGTAGTCTGTTGACCCGAGATCGTCATAGAGTCTTGTGTGATTCCCACTGTGCTTTGATTTCCATCATACCACGTCCAAGAGGGCGTGCAAAAAGGTGGCTTTTGGGTACAGTCCCGAATCACATGGTGGCAATGAGCGATAGGAGGGGATTCGTCTCTCCCGGTATAGGGAGTTGATGTTGTGCTGTGTTCGATTGGCTATAACCGGAAATCCCTGGCCAGGGTTGCTGAGATTTACTGGTAAGTGTTATCAGTAGTTTCTCGAACTGTTATAGACCTCATATCGACACGACTTATCAAGCTACTGGGGTCTGACGTTTACCACCCCTAGGCGAGATATGCGACATATCAGATGACGAGACCGGACTGTACGAGAGTGTTACTGTTTGGATTCGCAGGAGAATGTACAGGCTTGCTTGTTGATCTTCTAAGTGCTCAATACCTGGGTAGCTGTTACGTTTAGCTGACCGCTTGCAGCTTGTGGGTGTTTGATATGATCATCACCTACTGCCGGCGTATTGACGATTCTTTAGAGTCCTACACAGAGGTTTCTTGACTCAGGCAAAACGGAGTAGGAGCACATATGTGATATGTGTGGGACCGAGGATAATGCGATATGAGATACCGTATTGTATTCTCGCGATATTTGATATCAGCCGGGTCATCGGATCAAGTGTTGATTCGATGAATCGGTACGGATAAATATTAGTCGGTTATATGCGATATAGCCGGATTGTCGGATCAAGTGTTGATTCGATAGTTTAATGTATAATAATATATATGATATATTAAATTACATTAACTAATATTTGCTCACTAAAAGATTCTTTTTCTCACTCGGGTAATACATTGATATATATGCGATATATATTAATTGTATTATTTTATTTTGTTACAATAAATATTATATATGTGATATATAATATTGTAACATGATATGATAAATAATGCAACATGTTTAGTGGTGTTTCAACATGATTAGGGTTTGGATTAGGGTTAAGCTTTCTGGATGTTTCTAGAAGGTTTTCTTTTTGTCATGATAAAGATATTTACAAGTGACTCATGCTTTAACCCAACCCAAACCCTAACCCTAGTCAATTCTCTACAATGGTTAAGTCAACCATGGTTGCATTATTCTTCATATTAATCCTTTCTTATTCATCACAAAAGGAAATGGATTACTATTCTTCTTCTTCCTTCATTTCTTTCATGAAAAAGCTTGCTTGATTTTTCCAAATTGATGAATAAATATGAGAAAAAGATAAATAAAGAGAGCAAGAATCCTACTTCATCATCCTCATCTTCCCTTTGCCATTTAGATGAGAGTGTTCACATCATTTCATGAGTGTTAGCTTGTGTTAAAGAAACTTCAAGGTAGATCATCTTAGTATCGAAGATCGGAAGCAAAGGTTGCGTCTTTCTCTTCGTGGAACCTCTCGAGAGTCCGGATCCCGATGATCGCAGCGAAGGGACCACAACACGGAGCATATGAAGTGAAGGACCGGATCTACAAAGGTTGTAATCCCTCTCACTTAGTGTTAAAGTGTTTAGCATGCTTGTTTTCGCCTAATCTCTAGTTTAAAGTTCCGTATTCGGGTTGTTCGGCACGGCTAAATTTTCAATCGGGCATGGTTGATGCCTCGTAGACCATTGTGCGCGTGCCTAGCAACCCTACAGTCAATACGCCGACAGTAGGTAATGATCATATCAATCACCCACAAGCCGCCAGTGGTACTAGCTGGACGTAACGGCTACCCGGGTTTTGAGCGGTCAGAAGATCAACAAGCAAGCCTGCTCACACTCCTGTAAAGCCTATCAGTAACACTTCCGTACAGTCCAGTCTCTTCGTCAGATATGTCGCATATCCAGTCTAGGGGTGGTAAACGTCAGACCCCAGTAACCGATAAGTCGTGCCGATGTGAGGCTCATAACGGGTCGAGAAACTACTGATAACACTTACCAGTAGATCTCCGTATCAGCCTTAGATAGGGACTTCCTGTTATAGCCAATCGAGCACAGCGCAACATCAACCCCCAATACCGGGAGAGACGAATCCCCTCCTATTGCTCATTTCCTCCATGTGACTCGGGACTGTACCAAAAAGCTACCGTTTTGCACGTTATCTTGAACGTGGTAAGGAGGAAATCAAAGCACAGTGGGAATCACAGAAGACTCTATGACGATCTTGGGTCTACAGACTAACCTGTACCAGTGTCACCAGAGAACTGCTAGCTGACGATAGATATAATACCAACTAGGAGTTCTCGGCGAGTCCATTCAGTATACCCAGTCTCTACTGAGCACCCATATACCATCTTTCATGTCAAACATCAATGTATATGGGATCATCCATCGCTCATCATATGGGTCAAGAAGCGTATACGCTAGTCTACTCTGCAATATCGATGCCTTGTCTCGATACACCCTCGACTACGAACAATTAAAGGATGTACTTGTGGACTACCCTTGCCCCACTAGTATGATCTCCATCATAGTCCTGGTAGTCATGTACAGATCCTAAGGGCTTTATCAACATGTGAGAGCAAGACAGTATCACAATACAAGTCTACATGTTAAGACAAACAGTAACCAGATAGCATACTATCATGTTGAGCAAGAAAGTATTCTCAATATATGTCCAAGCATCCACTATAATATACATCATATGTGTTGGAGATAGTGCCCTCAGAGTCAATTATTGATCACAGGCACGTGATTGCAATGATTGAGGGAGGACCTGTCCCAGAAGGACAGTCTTACTCGAGATGATAGTATGCTATCTGGTTTATCTTTATCATCGTGTATTGCTTTAGGCGACCTTACGAGTCGCTATCACATGTTGATAGAGCCCCTAGGATTCTTGCTTGACTTCCAACAGTCTGAGGGCGATCATATACGTGAGAGCTGGAGTCTATAAGCACATCCTTAAAAGGTCCCTGGTCGTGGGAGTTTCGAGACAGGGCATCGATACTCCGGAGTAGACTAGTGTATACAGTCGAGACCCCGACGAGGGGCGGTGGCTGGTCTCACAAGCCACTGGTGTCAGTTGGTTCACCTAAGATGTATACAGGTGCTCATTGGGTTATGAGTACACCGGACAGGACTCGCCGGGAACCTGCTAGTTGGGATTATACCTGATGTCAGATAGCAGTTCCCTGGTGGCATGTGTACAGGTTAGTTCATCGACCTGAGATCGTCATTTGTCTCATGTGAGTTCCCATTGTGCTTTGATTACTACCCTACCACGGCTCAAAGGAGTCGTGCAAACAGGTTTTAGTTGGGTACAGTCCCGAGCCATATGGAGGCAGTGAGCGGATCTGCAGGGGTTCGTCTCTCCCGGTATTAGGGGTGAGGTCGCGCTGTGTCTGGGAGAGCCAAAACATGAAAAGTCCTTGGCTAAGGCAGGAGATGTACTGGTAGGTATTCCAGTAGTATCTCAGGGTGTTCTGGGCTGCACTCCGACACGACTTGTACCGCTATTGGGGGTCTGACTTTTACCAACCCCCTAGGCCCGCCATGCGATGCTCATAGACGAACGGACCGGACTGTACGGATATTGTCACTGACAGGCTCAGTAGGGTGTCAGGATGAGTTCGCTCATCGACGTCCCTTTTGGTCAATAGGTGGTGGCCCGTCATGTATGGCTAATACCTCTGACGTGCTAGTGGTTAAATCCACAGCCATAGTATTGACGAGTCTTTAGAGTCCACCACACACAGTTACTCAAGTTTCGGGCGAAATGCTGTAGAGGTCGTATGGAGATATGACAGGGTTTGATCAGATACGTGCGGTATTGCACGGATCATGATCGGACGGTTTTTTACTAGCTGGCTTTGGCTTAAGCCGGATCCTAGTATTTGACAGTGTAGATTTTGTTTCTTTGCATTTGTGTTCAGTGGGAATACAAATGCGGGCATGTATTTGCAGTAGCGGGGTTTTCCTGTATTTTATTACGGGGTCAGTTTTCTGAAGTTGCCAATTTGCATTCCGTTCCGGCCGGTTTTCCTTTGTTCCTTCACGGCCGGACTTTATCGTTGGAGGGTATTATTTGCAGTTTGCAAATAACATTTTGTGGAGGAGTTTCTTGCATATTTGTGGCCTCTTCAACATGAGATGCTTTTCTTGTCCATTTCATTGCTTTCATGTGATGGTTGTATGATTTGATGAGATGAGAAATGAGTGTGACCTTTTCTACACATATTAATCCCCTTTCTCCTCTTATTATGATTCCTTCTTTTTCCCACCATCCCCACAAGATGAGGGGCCGGCCACATCCTAGAGGAGAGAAAGAGAGGAATTCATTTTTGTGGAAAAATCATCATCTCATTTGGTTTTGCTTCAAAAACCCTTACTACTCTCCAAAGTTCCTTCTTGATCTCTCCATACATGGCAACTTCTATAACCCCAAAGAGACATGGCTACTACACTTAGTCTACAGCAAATCTTGGACGCGTCGGCTAGCCAACTTCACGCTCGAGTTGCCTCGGTCCAGAGGTGGGAGCCCGTAAAAGAACTCGGCTACGTGGTGCCCTTTCCGACGAGGAGGTGAAAGACGGAGATTCCGCGGGAGATCGGAGTGGAGACGAAGACCGAAGGACATGGATTGCTTGGTATAACTCTTTACCCGTATTTTAGTTTGCTAGTAGCTAGGTTAATAGCCCGATCCGGGTTAAAAGTGCGCGGTGGTGCCGGTTTGCTAGTTTTTAAAGTTTTTGATTCCGCGTTTCCGGCGTCGGATCAATGGCCGGGGCGCCGCCGCGGACTTACATTGGTATCAGAGCCACCCCATTAACCATGCCTAGCTTGCTCTATTATGTTTAAAACCCGATCGAACAAAAATCGCAAAAACCGTATTTTCAGTGCACCGTTCTCTGTCGAATTTTTTTTAGCTCCAAAAATTTTTCAGGTTGTTTCAGAATACTGTGCATGAAAATCTAAGAAATCTGTGAAAATTTGGTCGCGAGATCTCTCCATACCGCCGCGGAACCGCGGCCAAACCCATGCTTGGGCTGCGGTTCCGCCGCGTTTTTTACTATTCATCGCAGCAAATTTTAACAGTAGGCTTTTTAGGTTGGAAATAGGGGTTCTGGGATATTATTTTTGGGCCCAGATTTTCTGTAACTGCTACAGTAATTCTTGGGGCCCACTTGATAAAATTTGATCGATCGGATATTTTAAACATGATAGTTCACAGTATTTACATTATATCTGCGACTGTGAATGTCACTTGATCGGTAAATCCTGTCTAACTGCTATAGCCCGGTTAGACGGATTTGCGAACGTGACATTCACGTTGATGTTCTGTGTTGTGCTGTGATGTTGCGGATCGGTCGTGGGGGATAGCCTGGTTGCAGTGGTAGTACAGTTTTGTTTTATATGTACATTTGATATTGCGGGGCGAGCGTCCGACCTGTGGACTGCCGTCACTGCCTGTTTGTATTATTATTTTGGGGCACGACCAGGTTGCGGTCGATGTACCCGTTGTATGTATATTTTTACTTTCTGTACTAGGATTACCCCGCGGAAGGGTGCACGGATAGCCGGATTCTAGAGAGCAACGAGCCCGCATCTCATGGCGTTGAGACGGAGGGGGCTTTACTCTAGAATTGGCGGGCTATTCGCCCCACTCGTAGGGGGTATAGGTTGATCCAGGAGGGGTGCCCAAGTTACCGGATTCCGTGAAGTGCTGGGTGGTCCATTCACGTTGCTGAAGGGGGCTGCCTCACATCAGGTTTTGGCGGGTAACTTGCCGCGCCCGTAGGGGTCTAGGTTTTCATTGCACAGGCTATCCACACGACCAAGGGAACGCCGGGTTTCAGTAGCGGCTCTGTGAAACCCGGAGATCCCAGATATCTATATTGTTCTGTGATGCTGTACATTTCAGTGATGTTGCATTTTTATCACGCCTTGAGCGAAAATTATATATTATATATATACTAGTAGATGTTGTATATGTTTTGCATCCGCGCTAGTCCAGTCCCCGCTCTGTCGTTAGTTAAGTAACCTAACGGGTGATGACGGGACCCAGTGGCGAATACGGATGGCATATACGTATATCATTATTTTTTTTCTTTTGTGGTGTGATCAATTGATGGGACTGCGTTGATTCGGATCAATGCGAGATAAACAAACCTATTCTGATGTTGTTGGAACATTTTTCAAAAAGCTGTTATTGCAAGGACGTTCACTTTTGTTTTGCATCGTGGTATTCAGTTGGAATATCCTGCTCCTTAGTCGACGAGGCAAGGGCCGAGATCCCTTCACCGGGAGTGACCCCTTGGACAAAAGTTTGCGTCAGGGCAATAACTTCACTACAGCCGATTACTTTTGCTTTGCATCATGGTATTCAGTTGGAATATCCTGCACCTCATTCTACGGGGAAAGAGCCGAGATCCCTTCACCGGGAGTGACCTCTTTAGCAAAGGTTTTCGTCACTATATTTTTTAAAAGCTATCCGGTTCCTTCAACAATATCAAGTTCATTACGTTAAAGGTTTTCGCCAGAAACCATTCGTAGCCCTCCGTCATTTCAGACGGGTAGCACGTAGTATTCATGCTATGATTGTTGGCCTTCGTCAAGGCATAGTGTATGGTAGCTGCTTGTTGCCTTTCTGCTGCATAGATAGATACGTTGGTCTGGGACAGTCGTATAGCCTTGTTGGCCTTCGTCAAGGGCTTGTACGGGTGGGTTCAAATCAACCTGGACAATGATGGGTAGAACTTGACATGTGACTTATGATTTGTTGGCCTTCGTCAAGGTCATAAGAGCATGGGGCAAAAAATCCACATCGGGAATTTCAAAAGAACTGAAACTTGCCAGATATGCGCATACCTTCTAGAGTGTGATAGCGTGAGCGGATTCCGTCACGTTATCATGCGATGATAGTTGGATCCCAATTCCCACTGATAAGTTGGTTTACTCCGCGGGTGATCCCGGCTAATTCTTGTTTCAGGTTTGGGGAAGAATTTGACGTTACAGTGGGAGGTTTCCAGATTAGATAAAGTGTTAACCATTCTGATCTAGGCTAGAGTGCACGCTGAGTGTTTCTTTTCTCTCTCTCTTTGGCAGCGACCATTGACCCGACCCTAGACTATGACTCAGTGACCAAGTTGACCGAACCTTCTTAACAATGGCTTTTGGATTGTCAGAGTTGCAAACCTCATTGCCACTCCTACTTTTACCCTTTTCTCCAGGACACCCCGTATTACTACGAACGTCCACTTCCATTGGACAAAACCATCGTATGGTTATATATGAACTCGAAGGAATTCGAGGATGGTTTCCGGTTCTGGAGAAAACGAATAGGACTATTCAGTTGTCTTTTCCTTTTACCTTCTCTCTCAGATTGCGAGTACTCCTTAGTTTAGGAGATAGTACACCTATTACGCAAATTGGACAGTCTTCTTCCAAACCATAGGCAGGTGCCGACCGGTAGGGAATGAAGAAAACCAATTAGCCTAAACGGTGTACAGAAGGTATTAAGTTAAGACAAAGAAAGGGATTGGTAAGAGGGCAAAGTAAATTGCGACTGCTATTCACGACCAAACCAAGTATTTCTTCACCAATCCTAAATCACCTTTGTATTTCTCCAGGACACTCCGTATCACTACGAAGATCCCAAGTTTATTGGATAATACATCGTATGGTTATATACGAACTCGAAAAGAACTTGTTCCAGTTCGGGGATGGATCCTAGTTCAGGAGAAATAGGAATAAGGTTCATTCGGTTGTCTTTTAGTTTCACCTTCTCTCGCATTGCGAGTGCTCCTAGGATTAGGGCAGTACGCCCATTATGCTTATTGGATAGTCTTCTTCCAAACCATAGGCTGGTGCCGAACGATAGGTATTGACTAAAGACATATAAAGGGATTTGGAGAGGTGGCAAAGAAATATACGGTTACAGTTGTGTATATGGATAATGGAAGTGGCATTACTAGGAATACCAGGATACCCCATCGAAACATTTCAATATTTCAGTTTCACTGTGTACTGTTAAAAGAAAACTGATTTCCCAATTAGACACTTGCTCCAGGGTATGTATTTACCAGGTATGATTCTCACATCTGTATAGTTTTACAGATGATGAGTGGGAGTAAGTTATTGGAAATTAGGTGGTCATCCTCATTATATCGGGATTCGTTATAATTGGCGATATTTGAGGAAGTCACCTGGGGTTGTTTGCCGGTTGGCAAATATTTGGTTTTGAATATCCGTTGTTGTGCACCAATTTCAAATTGATATATCTGTACGTCTGTTTTTATAGAGTGAGATGTACCTTTTTTGAAATTATGTCTATGACATTTACCTATATCAGTGGATGATTAGGTATGGAGCATTGAACAGCGGTGTAATTCTTCTTAACCATAAGTACAGTTTTCAACATACAACACACAGGAAATGAGTTATTAGACTCAAGAGACTTATACAGAGTATTGTATATTGTCCAGTGTCCATTAGGAAAGAGGGGTTGGTCCTCGTACTATATTCTGTTTACTTATGACTTCTTTTGTTCTTAGACATGCGTTTCGTAGAAATGCAAGGTCTAAGTTTTGAGGAGTTATGGGTATAAGAATAAAGTAGAGAACCGGATGTTGCAAGTATCAGAATTCTTCAAAGTGATCGAAGATGTAGATATTTTTATATGGTATTCAGTTGATAGTAATGGTTAAGAGAATTTACTTCTCTTTCAGGTTACTCATAATTGGAAGTACTCCTAAGTTGAGTAACGCTGATCGGCCTATTTCCATTTAGTTGACATGCACTAGAGACAGCTGCATTATTTGAATCTACTTCCAATTAAATCAGTGCCTCTGTTTCTATATTGGATATAGAACAGTTCATATCTTGACATTGTTAAGAAACGGGGAGTTGTCCGGCTTATGCTTAAAACCAGACACTGGACAACTCAAGGCACGTTTCTGTAATGGCTGTTTGTGGGTTGACCCGGGCTATGACGAGGGTTGACTTTCTACCATCTGGAAGATCAATAGTGATATTGTTCTTGACTCACCACATTTTTAATAAAAATGGATTTTTTTTCAGAAAACAGTAGTGGGAGTATGGTAGAACTGGAAGTGATTCCAGAACCGCAAACGATTACTGAAGATTTGATAAGAACCTAAAGATTCAATATGGTTTGACATTCCATTGGCCACTTGATTGGTAGAGATTCTGCGTGTTCAAGTTTAGTTAATTACCGCAATCAAGACGGTTTCGCTTATAGCTAGCTGGTTGAGTACGGGTCGTCCGCAGGGAGATGGGAATCTTTTTCTATATGCTTTAACGAGTTAAGTCCGATTTTCCAGATTTGTTTGTGATTAACTAAGTGTTAAAATGATATGTAAAGAGAGCTTGTTAGGGTTAGGATTAGGTTAGTTTGAGTTAGGAGTCACTCACTTCTTTCGTTGCCACTCTTAATATCGGTGTTACGGTAATCGGCAACAACGGGGATTATCACGACTAGGAAGGAACTTGCGAGTATAAGCTAGGCTTTCCAACGCTTAAGTTCTTCCTTTTGGTGCTTGTCCGTCCGTTCTTGGCTCTTAGCCATAACCTCCGGTTAATTCAACCACAACCGGTCTCACTACGGAATCACCGCTATCCTGTAGGATAGGGTGCCGAAGGGAGCGGATTGTGGTTCAATTAACGGGAGTCGATTTAAGATGTTGGGCAAGGAAAGAGTGAGAGAGATTTCCTTCTCTCAAACTTCCCTTATCCTACCCTAACAAGTATGGAAACTACTCACACATCATAATGAAAAGAAAACAAAACAAAAGAGGAAGATAGAAAGAAAGAGATTAGAAGATAACAGCTAGCTATTTGCGACCTCACCTTGGCAAGAATCAAGCGTAAGCATCATGGTTGTTTAAGGATAAAGGAAAAGAGAAAAGAAAGAAACAACAAGAAATAACAACAACTAAGTTAACAAATGAAAATTACAAGCAATAATAAGAGAACAAGACAAATATGGTAACAAAAGGAACTTCTTTATTCATCATTCTTCACTCACAAAAGCTTACTACAAGTTTTTCAATGGAGAAGAGATGAGAAGAGGAAGAAAAACAAGTATTCTAAAACCTAGGAAAATACAAGATTAACCACCCCTGGCTTCACAAGGTTCTGGGCTATTTATAGGCAGGAAAAGGAAAACCTAGGGCAACATTCAGAACCCTCATGAAAAGACAAATATACCCCTGAATTTTGGCCGACTGCGGCGCCAGTATGGCCGCGGAACCGCGGCCTAGACCCCCCATTGGCCGCGGTTCTGCGGCCCTTTAGAGGACTTGGCTCCTCTGGTTTTTTGTGGTCCCCTGGTTTGATGTATCCTTCAATCTGGTATATGTGTTTTCTCATAAGTTCTTCACGATTTTTCCAGAATTTCTGTTGATCAAAAGGTGATTTGATGTGGATCTTTTGCCATGATTTCCTCGAGCTCCGTGTAGATTTCTTGGATCTTGTGTTGCCATTGAGCTTTGTGCATGAAAACGACATTGATTTGCCATTTTGTCTCTTAAACTGGTGTGTGGCAACAGACGAATAAAGAGCGGAGACCCGTGTTTTATCTGTGGTTGGCAGGAATCCGGATTTTGTCGTGCTTTTATATGAATTTCACCGTTTAGAGCCGAGAACCTGTATCCTGCAATTGACTAGCAAACACGGCTCAAGATTTCCTACCGATAAGCAATATGATAAAAATTGGGCGGTATAAAAATGAAAAAATCTGATATGAACAAATACCCCCAAACTTATCATTTGCTCGTCCCGAGCAAAACCAATTTATTCACTAAAAATTTTCTAACCTCACTTTCGCAGGGAACGCGATTGCACTGAGCTTGTGCAACAAGCCGTTAAACCTCTAGGTGTCCCTAGTAGGAGGAGTGTTGTCTCCTAAGGGTTTTCAGCGGATACTACCCACAAAATCCGGTCAAGTTGGTTTTGTAAAATAACTAAGATTCAAACCCTAAAGTTTTGTTTCAGAAAATAACAATTCTATTATCCTAAGTCTAGACTATCGAACCTTTATTTTTCACACCTCACTTCTTATTTAACTACAGATTTTACATGTCTTTACGTGCAGTGCAAATAGTGTCGTTAAGTTTCCAGAAGGATCGATTTACGTTATCATGTCACACAATAAAGCCCAGATAAGAATTTTGAAAGGATCACATAAGTTTTATAAAGAGTTAAGCATTTTTCAAGTTTCGTTTTCCAGTAAAGTTTCAACTTTAGAATTTCTATCTTCCTTAACAGGAAACTAGGTCTTATTTTTCACTCCACCTTTTTCTTGTTTTCATTTCATACACACCTCTGTGAATGTGCAATAGTCTTTATCATAGAATAAAACCTTCATATCTCCGTTAAATTTTTTATAAAAGCCTGTCTTTTATCAAGATTATTCTCACACAAAGAACCGTTAGGAATTTTAACTCGGAGAGAACACTTGCTTGACTTTGTTTTAATCTGGACTTTCTAGGCTTCTTAGCGAGCTTTGGGCCAATGCATCCAAACCAGTTGGTTTTAGGGCATTAGGTGTAGAAACACCCCAGCAGACTTAATTACTCAAGTTACCTAGGTCCAAAAACAAAAGACAGTTTGGCGTGAAAATCATGATGATTTAATACGAACGGAGATATAACCGGCAGTTCAATTATTTTTTTTTTTGGATAAAAGACGTGTTTAGTGGTTTCAGTGTGTAATCATTCCAATCAAGTTTCAGATGGGTTATTTTTCAGACTTAGTTCCAATTAAGGCATCAATAACATTCCTTCATATTCACTCACTTCATAAACTATTCTTGATATTACTTATTTCAGAACAAACCTATTTGATCCTCAGAAAATCATTTATCCATTTAAAAGTTTTTCGACATAAAAGACTTGTCATCTAATTCCTAAAAACTCACGGCACGTGTAGTGTGATGTAAAGACGTATATCAGCTATAGTTAACTTCAAAGGAGAGTTATCTTTCAGGTTTTCAAAATCTAAACATAAGATTTAGTTATTCTTATTTTATCAAACAAAACCGTCGAAATGTTGAATCAGAATCCTCCCACTAGCTAACTTGACAGAAAAGTTTTTATGTTTTTAGAAAATTTTCAGATTTTCATGGATTTTATGGATTTAGTATGCAGATGCAAAATATACATATGAATGCGAAGGTTAGAAATGCGTACCGAGCGTACCCCCAAACTTAAACTGGACAGTGTCCTCACTGTTATTGCATGAAGAGATCATTTGAAGGGTCAAAATTGTCGGTTAGCGAAATACAATTTAAATTTTTTGTTTTTGTTTTTAAAGAAAAGAAAAAGAAAAAGAATGGAAAAGAATATCCACAAATATATACGAAATGGTTTATACATACCCCCAAACTTATTTGGAACAGTGTCCACTGTTCTTGGCTGGATAACCGAAGTTTGGTGGTAGGCAGAGGAAGATTATGCAGGGTAAACCGGCTCCTGTAAGACCAGGAGCTCCTCTGTTGGTTCGGCGCTAAGGTACGGTTTTAGTCGTTGTCCGTTCACTTTGATAAATGAACCGTCCTTTGGATTCTCCAAATCCACAGCGCCCTGCGGATACACATTCTGCACAAAATACGGCCCTTTCCAGCGAGATCTGAGCTTTCCTGGATGGAAGTGAAGTCGGGTGTCGTAAAGCAGTACCTGCTGACCAGGTACGAAAGTTTTGCGCAAAAGGTGTTTTTCGTGAAACACCTTCGTTCGGTTCTTAACGACAACCGCGTTATCATAAGCCTCATCCCTAAGCTCGCTTAATTCGTTCAACTGCAGCTTCCGATGCATGCCCGCATCTTCGAGAGACAGATTCAGTTCTTTTATCGCCCAAAATGCGCGATGCTCTATTTCGACAGGTAGGTGGCAGGCTTTTCCGTATACAAGCCGATAGGGAGACATGCCAAGGTCGGTCTTATAAGCGGTTCGAAAGGCCCAAAGGGCATCAGTGAGTTTCATCGACCAATCCTTACGGTTCTTGGAAATCGTCTTCTCCAGTATCCGCTTGATTTGCCGATTTGAAACTTCGGCCTTCCCGCAGGTTTGGGGGTGGTAGGACGTAGAGAGCTTATGATTAATGGAATATTTCCGCATCAAGGCCTCGAAAGTCTTATTGCAGAAATGGCTTCCATTGTCGCTAATGATCGCTCGGGGGTGCCCAAACCGAGAGAAAATGTTTTCTTTAAGAAACCTAACGACAACCTTGTTGTCGTTAGTCCGGCTGGGCACAGCCTCGACCCATTTAGAGACGTAATCAACAGCGAGAAGCATGTACAAGTTCCCAAAAGAGCTGGGAAACGGCCCCATGAAATCTATCCCCCAAACATCGAAAATCTCCACAACCAAGATCGGTTGGAGCGGCATCTCGTTCCTCCGGGATATCCGGCCCAAGTGTTGGCACCGGGAGCAAGTCTTGTAATAGTCACGAGCGTCTTTGAAAAGTTGTGGCCAGTAGAAAACACATTGCAAGATCTTCTCAGCTGTCTTTCTGGGGCCAAAATGCCCGCCACATGCTTGATCGTGGCAAAACGACAGCACACTCTTGAATTCCTCGTCAGGGACACACCGACGAATAATCTGGTCGGGACAGTACTTGAACAGATAGGGTTCGTTCCAGTAAAAGTGTTTTACTTGGGATAAGAAGCGAAGTCTGTCCTGACTTGACCATTCAGTCGGTAGTAATCCTGTGGCCAAATTGTTCACAATATCTGCGAACCAGGGTTCGCAAGATACTTTCAAGAGCTGTTCATCCGGAAAAACGTCGTTGATCGGAATTAGAAGTGAAGGCGAAGAAGGAAGTCGTGAGAGATGGTCGGCAACTACGTTTTCACATCCTCGTTTGTCCTTAATGACAAGGTCAAACTCTTGAAGCAAGAGGATCCAACGTATTAACCGAGATTTTGCATCTTTCTTCGCAAAAAGATGGCGCAGAGCAGAATGGTCTGTGTAGACAATGACTGGAGAGCCGATGAGGTAGGGCCTGAACTTTTCTAAAGCAAATACAACAGCCAAGAATTCCTTCTCAGTTGTTGTATAATTGAGTTGGGCGTCGTTCAGGGTTCGGCTCGCATAATAGATTACGTGCGGCATCTTGTTGATGTGTTGTCCAAGGACAGCACCAATGGCAAAGTCTGATGCATCGCACATAATCTCAAATGGGTGCGTCCAGTCAGGTGAAGAAAGAACGGGAGCAGAAGTGAGTGAGCGTTTTAGTGACTCGAATGCAGTCACACAGCTCGAGTTGAAGTCGAATGGCGTGTCCTTGTCCAGCAAAAGAGTCAAGGGCCTAGCAATCTTGCTAAAGTCCTTGATGAACCGTCTATAGAAACCGGCATGGCCAAGGAAGGCTCGGATATCTCTGACGCATCGAGGAGAAGGGAGATTGGAAATGACCTCAATTTTCGCTTTGTCAACCTCTATGCCATTTTGTGAGATGATATGTCCTAAGACAATACCTTCGCGCACCATGAAGTGGCACTTCTTCCAATTCAAAGTGAGATTCTTGTCCTTACATCGGGTAAGGACAGCGTCAAGATGCAGCAAACACTCGTTGAAGGAATCGCCGAAGATGGAGAAATCATCCATGAAGATCTCCAGAAATTTTTCCACCATGTCTGAGAAGATTCCCATCATACACCGCTGGAAGGTAGCGGGCGCATTGCATAACCCAAAGGACATACGATGATATGCAAACGTGCCGAAAGGACAAGTGAATGTGGTCTTATCCTGGTCTTTTTCGGCGATGGGAATCTGATTATAGCCGGAGTAGCCATCAAGAAAGCAGTAGTACTCGTGTACGGCCAATCGTTCAAGCATTTGGTCAATGAAAGGTAGCGGAAAGTGATCCTTCCGCGTTGCAGCGTTGAGTTTTCTGTAATTAATGCATACTCGCCACCCAGTTTGGGTGCGAGTAGGGATTAACTCGTTCGCCTCGTTGGTTATGACCGTTATACCTGATTTCTTGGGGACAACGTGAATGGGGCTAACCCACTGGCTATCAGAGATAGGGTAAATGATACCACTATCTAGACATTTTACGATCTCCTTCTTCACAGCCTCTTTCATGACTGGATTGAGACGTCTTTGTGGATCCCGGGCTGTTTTGGCATCATCCATCAGATGAATGTGATGTTTAACGATCAGGGGACTAATCCCCTTGATGTCCGCTATGGACCAGCCAAAAGCTTGCCTGTTGTTGTGCAAGACCGCAAGAAGGGCTTTCTCTTGCTCTGGAGCTAGAGAAGCCGAGATGATGACAGGGAGGGTCTCGTTCTCACCTAAGTAAGCGTACTTAAGGTGAGACGGTAAGGGCATGAGTTTGAGCGTTGGAGGTGAAACGATTGAAGGCAAGATTGGTGCAGAGGTCTCGAACTCAAAGGACTCCAGCAAAGGTTCAAAACGAGTGTAGGCGACCGAGTTGGATGGTTCAGGTAACTCATCCGGAAATTCGAAGGATTCAAACTCCGGTTGTGAGCGGCTAAGATCGTTTGAGAACATGAAACACTCGTAGTCGTTGTCGGGCGCAGAAACAGCAGCAGGTTCGAAGAGGAACGCACTAGTGGTGTCAAGGTTATCGTGTTCGAACAAAAACTCCTCGAATTCACACTCTTCAGGGGTGATCTCCTGGATTGAGCAAACGTCCAGTATATGAGCATTAGGTTCGGCGGGCTGATTTCCCAACATAAAAATGTTGAGTTCAATCGTCATGTTTCCAAAAGAGAGGTTCATCGAACCATTGCGACAATTGATCACAGCATTTGAGGTTGCAAGGAATAGGCGACCGAGTATCACCGGAATTTGATTCCGGGGGTTAGCTACAGGCTGTGTGTCTAATACAATGAAGTCAACGGGGAATATGAAGTCCCCGACTTTTATTAACACATCCTCTAGCTCACCCCTAGGATGGGTGATTGATCGGTAGGCCATTTGGAGAGTGCAGTGTGTAGGTTTCAGCTCTCCGACGCCTAATTGCTCGTATACTGAGTACGGAAGCAGGTTAACACTGGCACCAAGATCTAATAGTGCGCGGTTGATGTTCTTATCCCCAATGGTAATTGAAATCGTAGGACAGCCAGGGTCCTTCCGTTTTTGTGGTAAAGATTGGGTAAGAGCATCACTCACAGCACTAGCCAAGAAAACTTTCTTGGGTACCTGAGACTTTCTCTTTTTCGTGCACAAGTCCTTCAAGATTTTCGCGTAGGACGGGACTTGTTGGACATCATCTAAAAGAGGAATGTTAATGTGAACCTGCTTAAATAACTCCAGAATCTTCTCCATCTTATATTCATAACTGACTTTGAAAACGAAACCTGAGAAAATGGAAAAAATCAAAAGTTAACTGAAGTGTAATTTTAAAGAATATTGCATGTTTCCATGGTTCCGGGGGTTTACGAGACAGAATCATTCTTGATTCATACATCTTGCATCCGTGGTCACGGGGGTAATGTGATATATTTTGCGTCCGTGGTTCTGAGGGTAACGGGATATATACTTTTGAGTTATATATCCAAAATGAACCCACTTCCTATTTCAGCTGGCTGTCTTAATAACCATGGTTGATGGATGTCTAAAACGAGTATTCTGACTTCCTCAGGAAATAGCGATGGCTTAGGCCGCAGGTTCAGGTCTAATGCCTAAGACTTTTCAATTCTATGAGCCGTGAGGGTCTCATAGAGGCTTTTCTCCCTACGGATCGAGAGGATCTCATAGGTGGATTTTCTCCTCCGCCGTTGGGCGTGATTGCTCCCGTTTGGGATAATGTACTATATTATTATCATTTATTTCATGTCATATCTTGTACCCGATTTCGGGGTTTGTTTTTACAAAGGAAATGATGCCAAATTTTTTAAGATAATAACTTAAACTTTAAAGATTGTTATTAAACTACTTAAGGTTTTCCTAAATGTGTTAATCATATAAGTATACGTTCTATTCTGTGATGGCTTAGGAACTTAAATGATGGGATTTACATTGGTGAGCCGACACTGCAATCCGAACTGCAAACCGATCAATATTTCAAGAGTTTCTTTTTGCAACATGCATATGTACACACTTTTTTTTTATCTAAATGGTCCAACATATATAAGTGTGTACACTAGCTTGTTGGTACATGGACCTAGAGAGGGGCTGCCATGGTGCAAGTAGGCACACAACTTGTGCAACTGAGGTGTTGTGTGTTAAATGCTAAACAGGCCATTCTCGACTGAAATAATTTTTTTGAGTTCGTATGTAACTATACAATGGCCCTTCCAAGCAATATGGATCATCGTAGTGATACAGAGTGGTCTAAAGAAAAGCAAAAGGAAATTAGGAGTAGCAGGGAAATATACAACTTTTTTGTGAATCATGACAATCGAAAGCCAAATTGTGTAAGATGGATTTTGTTTATTAGACCTCAACCGGTTTGGAAATGGAACATTTTTAAAATTGGTTGAGTCTAATGCTGGAGGAGGAGATTGTGGAGTTGGAACGGATCCCAGAACAGGTGTTTTCATGAAGTGAGAAGTGGGTCCATTCAAAGCAGAAGAAGAGGAAGGAGAGCCTTGTGAAGAACGGAGAATAGGCTCAAAAGACGAAGACGAAGAAGAAGAAGAAGAAGAAGAAGAAGAAGCGGCCGGGGTGTCATCGTTGATCCGTGTGCCGATGTTGTTTTGCAGCATCCTTCCCGATCTCAATGTGGTCACGACACTCACATTATGGTTCTGTTGTTCAAGAGCAATATGTACATTATGTGGGTGACCGGGATTTGGGAGTGGTTGGGACGGGAGCTTCCCCTTCTCTCGCTCGCTTAAGGCTGCATTCAGCAGTGCAATCTGGGCCTCAATGGTCTTGATGCTTTGCCCGTGTGCGGCAGTGTGTTGCACTAAGGACTGAATGGAAGACTGGGTGTTGGCGGTGGATTGTGTCGATTGTTTCACGAACGCCTCCAGACTTCGTTCGAGCGAGGAAACCTTATCGTTGTTTGACGGAACAAAATTGTTTGGTGGAAAAGAATTGTTGGGTGCAAAGTTGTTCGTCTGATTTTGAAAAGGTTGGGGTTGGAAGGGCTGCTGAAACTGCTGTTGAGTTTGTTGTTGTGTTTGTTGTTGCGGAGGAGGGGCCCTCTGGAAATTGTTGCCTTGGAATTGATTCTGATTCTGATTCCAGACGAAATTGGGGTGGTTCCTCCAACCGGGATTGTAGGTGGAAGAGTATGGATCATTCCTCGGTCTTTGCTGGAATGCAGCATTAACCTGATCCTGTCCTTGCGATGGTGGATTGTAAGGACACTCTTCGGTTAAGTGAGAAGGATCGGAACAACAAGCGCAGATGGTATGAAGGGGAAGAACAGGGGCAGGAGCAGGAGAAGAAAATTTGCTCTCTATCGCTTCAAGCTTTCTCGTTATTGCAGCCATTTCAGCTTTCATCGCAATAGAGACATCAAGTTGGTGAATTCCTACCCTCGACTGACCGGTAGAAGTGGATATAGAAGAAGAAGAAGTCGGTCTGGTGCTCTCCCATTGTAGCGTTTGCTTCGCAAGGTCGTCAAAGAATTTCCACGCTTCCTCGTCAGATTTCGATAGGAAGTGGCCCTGACAGATGGTTTCCAACAACTGCTTCGTTGCTGGGTTCAGGCCCTCGTATAAGGTTTGGCAAAGTTGCCATTTCTCTAATTAAATAACCAATTGCCTTCGTCACACTTGCCTAGGCACCGCAAAAGTCAGATAGGATAAACGGCCGATACCTGTAACTAGTCCTCTGTCCTATTGAGCGCGAAGTCCTTAGGGCTGAGTCTAGTATTTTTTAATTTAACAATGGTCAATGCATATGCTTTTTGTGATTTCTGGGGTCCTGGGAAGGGTGATGAAATCCCCACCCAATCTGAATTGGTTTCAAGCCCCTTAAGTCCGTATTAATGAATGCAAAGCGATAACAAATCAACTGCAAACAATTTTTATTTTAGTGCGGCGCAAAGAATCCTGCACAAGAACAGTTTTTTGGAAGGGGAAAGAGAGTTTGCGCAAAGAATGCTGCAGAAAACACAGTTTATTGGAGTCCAGAGGAGTGGAAGAAAGAAGAGATACTCACAAAAAAATTTTGGAACCCTGAAGACTCCAAATGGCCGCGGTTCCGCGGCCTAAGCTTGCTTATGCCGCGGTTCCGCGGCAATGTAGTGGACTTGGGCCTCTGGATTTCTTGGGGTTGTTGTATGGGATGTCCTCTTCTCTTCTGGAGCACTTGAATTTTAATTTTCTCACTGTATCTGCTCCAGATTTTTACAGTAGACTGTTTGCTTCGTTTTGATCCGTCGCGGTGTAGCCGCGAAATATGGGTCTATCTTCCCACGTCTTTGGCACTGAACTTGAACTCCGTATTATCCTGCACACTTGCACAAAAACTAATCAAAAATAACAAAATGATTTTTTTTACAAAGTATATTTTTTTTGTTTTGTTTTTCGGTTATATTCACAAGTTAACCCGAAATTACACAAAGAAATAAACTACCGTCTCCCCGGAAACGGCGCCATTTGATTGGTAGATATTCTGTGTGTTCAAGTTTAGTTAATTACCACAATCAAGACGGTTTCGCTTGTAGCTAGCCGATTGAGTACGGGTCGTCCGCAGGGAGATGAGAATCTTTTTCTATGTGCTTTAACGAGTTAAGTCCGATTTTTCAGATTTGTTTGTGATTAAATAAGTGTTAAAATGATATGTAATGAGAGCTTGTTAGGGTTAGGATTAGGTTAGTTTGAGTTAGGAGTCGCTCACTTCTTTCGTTGCCACTCTTAATATCGGTGTTACGGTAATCGGCAACAACAGGGATTAGCACGACTAGGAAGGAACTTGCGAGTATAAGCTAGGCTTTCCAACGCTTAAGTTCTTCCTTTTGTTGCTTGTCCGTCCGTTCTTGGCTCTTCGCCATAACCTCCGGTTAATTCAACCACAACCGGTCTCACTACGGAATCAGCGCTATCATGTAGGATAGGGTGCCGAAGGGAGCGGATTGTGGTTCAATTAACGGGAGTCGATTTAAGATGTTGGGCAAGGAAAGAGTGAGAGAGATTTCCTTCTCTCAAACATCCCTTATCCTACCCTAACAAGTATGGAAACTACTCACACATCATAATGAAAAGAAAACAAAACAAAAGAGGAAGATAGAAAGAAAGAGATTAGAAGATAACAGCTAGCTATTTGCGACATCACCTTGGCAAGGATCAAGCGTAAGCATCATGGTTGTTTAAGGATAAAGGAAAAGAGAAAAGAAAGAAACAACAAGAAATAACAACTAAGTTAACAAATGAAAATTACAAGCAATAATAAGAGAACAAGACAAATATGGTAACAATAGGAACTTCTTTATTCATCATTCTTCACTCACAAAAGCTCACTACAAATTTTTCAATGGAGAAGAGATGAGAAGAGGAAGAAGAACAAGTATTCTAAAACCTAGGAAAATACAAGATTAAGCACCCCTGGCTTCAAAAGGTTCTGGGCTATTTATAGGCAGGAAAAGGAAAACCTAGGGCAACATTCAGAACCCTCATGAAAAGACAAATATACCCCTGAATTTTGGCCGACTGCGGCGCCAGTATGGCCGCGGAACCGCGGCCTAGACCCCCCATTGGCCGCGGTTCCGCGGCCCTTTAGAGGACTTGGCTCCTCTGGTTTTTTGTGGTCCCCTGGTTTGAAGTATCCTTCAATCTGGTATACGTGTTTTCTCATAAGTTCTTCACGATTTTTCCAGAATTTATGTTGATCAAAAGGTGATTTGATGTGGATCTTTTGCCATGATTTCCTCGAGCTCCGTGTAGATTTCTTGGATCTTGTGTTGCCATTGAGCCTTGTGCATGAAAACGACATTGATTTGCCATTTTGTCTCTTAAACTGGTGTCTGGCAACAGACGGATAAAGAGCGGAGACCCGTGTTTTATCTGTGGTTGGCAGGAACCCGGATTTTGTCGTGTTTTTCCATGAATTTCACCGTTTAGAGCCGAGAACCTGTATCCTGCAATTGACTAGCAAACACGGCTCAAGAGTTCCTACCGATAAGCAATATGATAAAAATTGGGCGGTATAAAAATGCAAAAATCTGATATGAACACCACTCCGCAGATAAAGTGGGTAACCTCAGGCGCTCGAGAGGTACTTCGGTATGCTCAAGGACGGTGGCAGGGAGGTTCTTGTTTACCCAGACTTGCCATTGCTGTTGTTCCAGACTATGAGACCAGGCAGGAGGATTAGTATAGCGTCGTTCTGAACTAGCTTTAGAAGTGTACGTCTATATGACTCTGCCAGAGGGTTGTCGTAGTCAGTGGGAGCAGCGGAAGCATTGGTGGACAGTTGGCTTATGTCTATTTATAGACTAAAGCAGATATAGCGGAGATAGATCATCTATTTCTGATGTGACAGTCATTGGTTTGACTTCATCAGAATAGGAGATGGATCTGTTAAGAAGGTAGTAGGGTGTGATGTCCTGGTATTTGATGACATACACAGAGTAGGAAGTGATATTCCTATACTACGATCGGTTATATTTTGGTCGTCACACAGTAGTTTCTCCACATAGGAATTGGATCTTATATCGTACATTCTGGTTACTAGATCTATGGTTTTAGATCTAGATTTGGGTGGTTTCCCAATCTGGGTACTTAGACAGCATTCTAAGAGTATTTAGAATGGACGAATCCTGGCACGGTAGTGTACCTGCAGGTAATAGAGTCACCCTCTCTAAAGGTGTCTTACAGACTAAAGGGGAGAGGGATGTGCATGATTGACAGATCACTTGCTTAGGCAATTGAGTCAATCATGAGATGTCAAGTACCACACCGGATGTTGTTCTTGCACTAGATGCAATAAGTTTATATTGATCCAATCCTGAAGAAGCGGTCGGAAGCAGTTTTAGAACATATGTGGATGTTCTAGGGATATGATAACGGCAGCCTCTTTTAGGAGACGGTTATCATTCCAGGCTTCCAAGGTGACCTGGATGGCATACTGGCTGTCAGAGTTATAGTTTTCCCTCTGACGAGGGGCAGTATTTTGGACAGGTTGTCCTGGTGGATACTGAGGGAAGGCATGGCGCAGGATACTGATTAATTTCAGTTGACGAAACAGTCTAAGTTTGGATTTGGAGTTCATTTATGAGCTAGGTCCCATCAGACATCCAGACATTCTAAGACAGGTATTGCTCATTTTGGGAGATGGCTTTCTCCGCGAACTTGAGATATAGAGAGACATAGAAAGGAACACCAGAGCGGATCCACTCACTGAGGCAATTCCTCGAACGCAATAGTTTCGCAATCGAGCTTTGTGAGACCGACTAGTAGAGGAGTTGGGTGTTCGGTATCACACGGGCTGTGAGTATGCGACATCGCAATAATTAGCCTTGAGTGCAAGTGGGAGATTGTTGGAGATAGTGCCCTCAGAGTCAATTATTGATCACAGGCACGTGATTGCAATGATTGAGGGAGGACCTGTCCCAGTAGGACAGTCTTACTCGAGATGATAGTATGCTATCTGGTTTATCTTTATCATCGTGTACTGCTTTAGGTGACCTTACGAGTCGCTATTACACGTTGATAGAGCCCCTAGGATTCTTGCTTGACTTCCAGCAGTATGAGGGCGATCATATACATGAGAGCAGGAGTTTATAAGCACATCCTTAAAAGGTCCCTAGTCGTGGGAGTTTCGAGACAGGGCATCGATACTCCGGAGTAGACTAGTGTATACAGTCGAGACCCCGAAGAGGGGCGGTGGCTGGTCTCACAAGCAACTGGTGTCAGTTGGTTCACCTAAGATGTATACAGGTGCTCATTAGGTTATGAGTACACCGGACATGACTCGCCGGGAACCTTCTAGTTGGGATTATACCTGATGTCAGACAGCAGTTCCCTGGTGACATGTGTACAGGTTAGTTCATCGACCTGAGATCGTCATTTGTCTCGTGTGAGTTCCCACTGTGCTTTGATTACTACCCTACCACGGCTCAAAGGAGTCGTGTAAACAGGTTTTAGTTGGGTACAGTCCCGAGCCACATGGAGGCAGTGAGCGGATCTGCAGGGGTTCGTCTCTCCCTGTATTAGGGGTGAGGTCGCGCTGTGTCTAGGAGAGCCAGAATGTGAAAAGTCCTTAGCCAAGGCAGGAGATTTACTGGTAGGTATTTCAGTAGTATCTCAGGGTGTTCTAGGCTGCACTCCGATACGACTTGTACCGCTATTGGGGGTCTGACTTTTACCAACCCCCTAGGCCCGCCATGCGATGCTCATAGAAGAACGGACCGAACTGTACGGATATTGTCACTGACAGGCTTAGTAGGGTGTCAGGATGAGTTCGCTCATCGACGTCCCTTTTGGTCAATAGCTGGTGGCCCGTCACGTATGGCTAATACCTCTAACGTGCTAGTGGTTAAATCCACAGCCATAGTATTGACGAGTCATTAGAGTCCACCACACACAGTTTCTCAAGTTTCAGGCGAAATGCTGTAGAGGCCGTATGGAGATATGGTAGGGTTCGATCAGATACGTGTGGTATTGCACGGATCATGATCGGACGGTTTTTTACTAGCCGGCTTTAGCTTAAGCCGGATCCTAGTATTTGACAGTGTAGATTTTGTTTCTTTGCATTTGTTTTCAGTGGGAATACAAATGCGGGCATGTATTTGCAGTAGCGGGGTTTTCCTGTATTTTATTACGGGATCAGTTTTCTGATGTTGCCAGTTTGCATTCCGTTCCGGCCGGTTTTCCTTTGTTCCTTCACGGCCGGACTTTATCGTTGGAGGGTGTTATTTGCAGTTTGCAAATAACAGTTTGTGGAGGAGTTTCTTGCATATTTGTGGCCTCTTCATCATGAGATGCTTTTCTTGTCCATTTCATTGCTTTCATGTGATGGTTGTATGATTTGATGAGAAGAGAAATGAGTGTGACCTTTTCTACACATATTAATCCCCTTTCTCCTCTTATTATGATTCCTTCTTTTTCCCACCATCCCCACAAGATGAGGAGCCGGCCACATCCTAGAGGAGTGAAAGAGAGGAATTCATTTTTGTGGAAAAATCATCATCTCATTTGGTTTTGCTTCAAAAACCCTTACTACTCTCCAAAGTTCTTTCTTGATCTCTCCATACATGGCAACTTCTATAACCCCAAAGAGATATGGTTACTACACTTAGTCTACAGCAAATCTTGGACGCGTCGGCTAGCCAACTTCGCGCCCGAGTTGCCTCGGTCCAGAGGTGGGAGCCCGTAAAAGAACTCGGCTACGTGGTGCCCTTTCCGACGAAGAGGTGATGGACGTAGATTCCGCGGGAGATCGGAGTGGAGACTAAGACCGAAGGAAACGGATCTCTTGGTATAACTCTCTACCCGTATTTTAGTTTGCTAGTAGCTAGGTTAATGGCCCGATCCGTGTTAAAAGTGCGCGGTGGTGCCGGTTTGCTAGTTTGCAAAGTTTTTGTTCCGCGTTTCCGGCGTCGGATTGACGGCCGGGGCGCCGCCGCGGACTTACAATATGTACAATAATGGCCTCTAGGGCATACACATAACTAACAGTTTTAGATCTAGATTTGGGAAGTTCCCCAATCAGGTACTTTAACAACATTCTAAAAGTATTTTAAAATGGATGACTCCTGGCGTGGTGGTGTATCCGCAGGTGATGGAGTCACCCTCTCTAAAAAGGATGTCTTTTTGAATGATGAAGAGAGAGGCAGGCATACATGACACACCATTTTCTTAGGCAATTGAGTCAATCATGCAAAGTCTTGTACAACACCAGATATTGCTTTTGCACTAGTTGCAACAAGCATATATTAATCCAATTCTCAAGAAATAAAGGGAAGCAGTAAAGAACAAAAAAGGATGTTCTTGGTATAGGATAACGGCAGCCTCATATGGGAGGCAGTTATCAGTTCAGGCTTCCAAGGTAACATGGATGACAGAGATGCTATCACAGTCATGAGTTTAGCCTCTTCTCAGGATCAGCGTATTGTATAGTGTACCGATAAGGATACTGAGGTAATCATGATGCAGGATGCAGGTTATAACTCAACAGAGGATACAACCCAAGAAATTTGTTGGATAGGAGTTGTTCATTGATGAACTTGGTCCCATCATGTATTTAGACAAATTCTTGAGGCCGGGTATCGCTCAGATTGAGAGATTGTTCATCTTCGCAAAATTGAGATATAGAGAGATGAAGTTGGAAAATTATAGCGATTTCACTCACTGAGGCTATTTCTCGAACACGTTAAGTTTCACAAATATAGTTTGCAAAACTGATTAGTGGAGTAGTTGGGTATTCGGTAGCACACGAGCTGTGGGTACGCGATACCGCAATAATTGGATTTAAGTGCAAGTTGGAGATTGTTGGATATAGTGCGCTCAAGGTAATTATTGTGATCGGAAGTAGGCAATTATGATAACTGAGGGAGGACCTATACAGGTATAACAGTCTTACTCAAGATGATAGTATACTATCTGGTTTGTCTTCATCATTGATGAAGCCCGTAGGATTGTTGCTTGACAACCAATATTATGATGGAAATCATATATGTGGGAGATGGGTTGTCCATAAGCACATCCTTATATGTCCCTAGTCATGGGAGTATCGAGATTGAGCATCGATATTTCGGAGTAGACTAGTGTATACGCTTCGAGACCCTGACGAGGGACGGTGGCCGGTCTCACAAAACATTGGTGTTGTGACACCTAAGATAGTATACAATTGCTCACTCGAGGTGAGTACACTGGACGGACTCGTCGAGAACTTCTAGATGGTATTATACCTATCATCAGATGGAAGTTCTCAGGTGGCATGAGTACATGTTAGTCTTTTGACCTGAAGTCCTCATTTGTCTTGTGTGAGTTCCTACTGTTCTTTGATTACTACCCTACCACGGCTCAAAGGAGTCATGCAAACATGTTTTAGTTGGGTACAGTCTCGAGCCACATGGAGGCAGTGGTCGACTGTCATGGATTCGTCTCTCCTTGTATTAGGATTCGATGGCGCGCTGTGTTCGGTTGGCTATTACCAGAAATCCGTGGCCACGGTAGGGGAGATTTTCGGATAGTTGATAGTATCTCAGTTGGTGATGAGCTTAACTCAGACACGACTTATCGGGTTAGTAGGGGTATGACGTTATCCACCCCCTAAACCCGATATGCGATACTCTTTGACGAAGAGACCGGACTGTACGAAGATTGTCACATTCAGGCTCAGTAGGGTAAGGACGCACTTGATTGTCGACCCCCCCTTTTCGATAAGTACCTGGGTAGCCGTTACGTACAGCTAGTGCCACTGACGTGCTTGTGGTTAAACCTACTGCCAGCGTACTGTCAAGTGTTTAGAGTCCCACACAGAGGGTTTCCCCGATTTACGAGATAGATGTAGGAGCCGTACGGTGGTACGTGCAGAGGTCCGATTAAATACGTGTACGCGATACACGGACTTTAATCGGACGGTTGATAATACTAGCCGGTTTAGGATTAAGCCGGATTATTAAATTAGGTTTTGATTTGATAATTTATATATGTATTTTGATACATATATTTTAGTATTATTGTTCACTATTCATTTTCTCTCTTTAGTGCTATCCGTGTTTTTATACGGATACGTGTATATGTAGCGATACATATACCAGGTGAAGTATTCTGTATTTATACGGGAATGCTTTTAGAAGAAGGACACCTTATATTTGATTTTCTTTTTTGGAAAATTAAAATTGGAAATGAGATAGAAAGTGGAGTTATGAAGCATGGTGCAAACATTGTAGAGATGCATGGCTTTGTTTTTTAAAATGATATATTCATTTGGGTGCACTATTGATGGATGGTTGAAAAAGAGCAAGCCATGTTTACTCTCTTGGCTTGATGATTTTTGATTCCTCACTTGCTTTGTTTCTTCTTCCATGCTTCAACCTCCTTCACCTCCTCCTTCTTCTTGCTCTCATATTTTAGCATGGTTTAAGAGAGAAACTTTTAGTGGAGTGTTCCTACATCACCGACTATACTAACCTAGTGTATTTAGGTCGTCGATTAAAGACTCTTCCGCGTTCCCTCGGGTGGATCGTCTTCGGCGAAGGATGGTCGATTCTCAAGCGTGATCCCGACGGCTACGAGCTTGGAGGGGTCTTCCACAATTAGGTGGACACGCGACAAAGATTGTATTTATCAAACCTTGCTTCTTGTAGATTTCTAGTTTAGGGTGTTTCGATCGAACTCTTGGGTTTAAGCGTCCGGTGCCCGCAAAAAGTTTTTGTTTTCGCTTCCGCCTCGCCCGCGGCCTCCGCGGCACGGGCGCCGGATCCTAACACCACCCACCTTTGTTTTCTTAGAATGTTCATAAGACACCGTGGAGACTGAAGAGGTAGACATCTCAGAAATGGAGCATGATCAGATTGAGACCCAGGCCTAGACCAATTACCTTTTCTCAGTTTATGTGTACCCCTTGTTTAGGCATTTTCATTCCTGTATTTTTCTTTTAGTTGAATAATGTATTGTAAATAAATCAAGTTGAATGTAAATAAAGTTGTTGAAGTTTTAATCTCATGTTTATTTTTTTGTCATTTTATATTGCTTATTTTACACTTAGCGTATTTATTCCGGGAAATGACCTTCTCAAAATAAATACGTCGCGGGCCTCTCCACGTACCTGCTTCCGTCTACTGGAAAGCGGGGTATGACAAGTAAGCTGAGAGAGAATACCATTCTCTTTTAGGTATTCTAAGAATTCCGTGCTTAAGTACTTCCCTCCACTTTCAGATCTGAGGATCTTGATAGTTTTGCCAATCTAGTTCTCTACTTCGTTCTTATATTCTTTGAATTTCTCTAAAGCTTCATATTTGTGTTTCAAAAGATTCAAATATCCGAACCTAGAGAGATCATCAGTGAATGTAATGAAGTATGAGAACCCACCCCTCGCATGTATCGACATCGGACCATATACAACACTGTGTATGAGTCCCAAGTGATCTGTAGCTCTCTATTCATATCCCGTAAATGGAGTTTTGGTCATCTTCCCTTTGAGATAGGACTGACAAGTTTCATAAGATGAAAATTCGAACAAATTCAGAAATCCATCCTTATGTAACTTGGCTAGTCTTTTCTCATTGATATGATCAAGTCTACAATGCCACAAGTAGGCTTCGTTTACATCTGAACTCTTTCTCTTGCATGTGTTCTGTACATTGAACATTGTGTTTTGATTTAGAACGTAAATACCTTTACACAGTGTACCTTCTGCAACCAATACCTGATTAAGGTAAATGTTCATGATATTTCTATCTAGAACAAAGTTGTATCCATCATTTTCAAATAAAGAAACTGATATGATGTTGCAAAGCATGAAAGGTACATAGTAGCAGTTGTTCAGAATCATAGTCTTTCCGCTTGGAAATACTAGGTGATATTCACCGACGGCATCATCATCAACATGTTCTCTATTCCCTACTCTGAGGGACATATAACCCGGTCCAACCATTCTATTTTTTCTCAGGCCTTATAATAAATTACAGATATGAGATCCCGATCTGATATCAAGTACCCAGGAGGTAGGGTTATCCGAAAAATAGTTTTCAATAACAAATACACCCGAGAAAGATGCATTAGAATGCTTCTCCTTCAATAGGGTTATCTAGAATTCCTTACAGTTCTCTTTCCCTTGCCCATACTCGGGTCAGTTATCACAACTTAGAGCCGAACCGACGTTCCCTATCCCAGTGTGATAAGCTGGTTCGGTCAAGTCAAAAATTTTATTATCTTGATTAATGTGTGAAATGGTTGCTACCTAGAGAGAAAGAGAAATGAAACACTTAGCGTGCGCTCTTGCAAGATTAGATTGGTTATTAGTTTATCAAACCAGGATGGCTCTCACTGTTTCCTCTAATTTTCCTTCAAACCTTAAAAGGAAAACTAATCGGGATCATTCACACCTTACAAGTTCGCTAACCGTTCAGCCAAGTGAGTGTTGGTACTCTGAGAGAGGTTCCCCATGCTCTCGTACAGACCTAATTAAAATAAATCTCGTTTTCGTAGAGGCATAGCCCCGTTAACACTTTTCCAGACACCTAATAGGTTGGGTAATTGTGAAGTGAAAAATATTTCCCAAGAGTAATCCTACACATCAATAGAATCGGGATCCAACTATCTTCGCGTAATAACCTAGATGGAAGCCACTCTAGTCACCACACTCCAGAAGGTATGCAACGCTAGCAAGTTTCCTATATATTTGAAACTCCCGATACTTACCAACAAGTTATAAGACAGAAGTCAAGTTCAAACCGTCAATATCCCGGATTAACTCGAACCCACCCGCACAAACTCTTAACGCTTGCCATCAAAACTCTGCGACTATCTCGATCAATCACATATCCATGCAACATATAAATATCACTCAGCTACCGTTCACTGTATCTTGACGCTTGCCAACAAACATAGAACGAATACTAAGTGCTACCCATCTAAAATGGCGGAGGGCTACGACTGGGTTTTTGGTGAAAAACCCTTTAACGTAATGAACTTGATATCGTTGAAGGAACCGAGTAATTTTGAAAAGGAGTACTTTAGGCTCTGCTTTTGAAAACTAGTGGTTCTGAAAAAACTGAGTATCCTATAGTTACATAAACATTTTCTTAAGAGGTCACTCCTCGTGAAGGGATCTAGGCTCTTGCCTCCTCGAATGAGGTGCTGGATATTCCTAACCGAAAGTGCATGACTATAGTTTTTTCAAAATTTGTTCCAACAACATTATTTATGTTCATTTTCTTACATTAATTAAAATTAACGCGGTCGTGAAAATTAAATCCTATCACACAAGAAAAGAACGAAAATAAAATGTACGTATATACCATCCGCATTCACCACGGGGCCCCGTCATGCACCGTTAGGTTAGTTAACTAACGGCAGAGCGGGGGCAGAACTAGCGCGGATACAAAACATATACAACATCTACTAGTGTGTATGTGTGTGTGTGTGTATAACCATTTGTCCCAGGCATGATATAAGCAACATCACATAATATCAATAAGCAATATGGAATAGCGGATAATCTAAGAGCCCCGGATTTCAGTTGAGCCGTAAATGAAGATCGATATTCCCCGATCATGTGGATAGCCTATGCAATGAAAAACCTAGACCACTATGAGTGGGGCAAGTTACCCGCCAATCCCGGAAGTGAGGCAACCCCAATCACCAAAGTGAATGGGCCACCCAGCACTTCACGGAATACGGTAACTTCAGCACCCCTCCGTGGGTCATCATATATCCCCTGCGAGTGCGGCGAATAACCCACCAATTCTAGAGTAATGCCCCCTCCATGTCAACGGCATGAGATGCGGGACCGTTGCCCTCTAGAACCGGGCTATTCGAGCAGTCCTCTAGGGGATAACTCTAGTACAGAAAAGAAAAATATACATACAAACAGTGATATCGACCTAAACGCGGAAATGCCCCAATAAAAGAATATACAAACAGACAGAAACGGCAGTCCACATGTCGGAGGTTTACCCCGCAATAACGAATATACAAATGAATCAATATTGTACATCTACCATTGCATTATAGGCTATCCACCATGGCAATCCATCTATAACATCAGTGCAACACACAACATCAACGCGATTATCATGATCGCAAACTCGTCTAATTGTACATATAGCAACCAGTTGGATTATATTGCGCTATGATATTCACGGTCGCATAAACAAATGCTCAGAAAGACACAAATTTAAAATTTCGATCGATTAAAACTTTCCGCATTGGTCCCAAGTACAATCCAGCACACAAACACATCTGGACCAAAACCAAATATTCCAAAAATCATATTTCTATGTATTAGAGCCCCGGAAAAAATTTGGGGCACTGTAACCAAAATTAGACCGCGGTTCAGCAGCCAAATGGTGCATTTGTCTTCTATTCCGCGGTCGAATTTTGGGTTTAGGTGCCCAAATTTTTTTCTTGGCTCTAATTTTGCCTGCACATAATTTTAATGCAACCAGAAATATTTTTGGAACAACTTTAAAATTCGATCAGCAAGTAAAGATATGGAAATGCGATTCGGAAAATTCCTTCAATCGAAACTCTATATTAGTATAAACTGGTCTAGTTAAGCTTTATGGAGTGGCTCTGATACGATGTTGGTGAGTTGTGCTCACTCTACATCGAAGTAGAGAGGCGGAATGCAGAAAAATTAAATATTTTAAGAATGCACAATCAACTTAACCTAAGTAATCAAACCATAACCATAAATTAGCAACTACTAGGAGTTTTATCTACTATGAGAGAAGGTTCTACCAGGAGATCTGTATCCTTCGGGTCTTCACTCCACAACTTAAGCTCCTAGGGATCTCCTAAATAAACCTTGATGGCCGGCCTCCTCAGTCCTAAATGATCCACCCGAGAGTTTGTGCTCCAAACATAGCTTCACTAATGAAGCAACTTAACAACATAGTTTGCTAACCTAGGTTGCTAGATCAACCCTCTGGGGATTTCTTGAAGTTTTGACTTCATTTTTTTGGTGAGTTATGTTTACTCTACATCGTAGTAGAGAGGCGGAATGAAAAAAAAATAAATTTTTAATCAAGCACAACCAATTTAACCTAAGTAATTAAAGCATAACCCTAAACTAGCAACTACTAGGAGTTTTATCTACTATGAGAGATGGTTATACCAGAAGATCCGTTTCTCTTCTTAAGATTCTAAGGATCTCCTAGATCAACCTTGATGGCCGACCTCCTCAGTCCTAGATGATCCACCCGAGAGTTTTTAATCCAAACTTAGCTTCACCAATGAAGCAACTCAACAACCTAGTTTGCTAAACTAGCTTGCCAAGATGATGTAGTGAGTTTTCTAGTGTATTTCTATCTCTCTTCTTCCCTTGATTCTCAACTCATGAGATGGTATGGAGGAAGATGAAGAAGGAGGTAGAGGAACTCAAGAAAGGCTAGGGAGGAGAGAGAAGCTCATGGTGAGAATGAAAAAATCATCACTTGAAAACAATAATGTAATCATGGTTTTATAAAACATAGTTTGCAATATAAATATATCAACAATACTTGAATAGTTTGCTCTAATGAATTATAAATTCATTTTTCAAGACTATTCAAGCATGGTTCTCACCATATCTATCCTTGCTACTTTTACACCTCATTTCCATTTAAAAGAATAAACGGATAAGTCAAAAATGAGGTATCCACCTTCTAGAATATTTTCTGTATAAATACGGAATACAATCTACCGTATATACATACCCGTATTCATACCAAAATACAAATACCCAAAAGATAGAATAATACCATTAATATAATACTAGGATTAAATCAATATCTGATTTAACAAACCGGCTTAATCCTAAGCCCACTAGTATTATCAACCGTCCGATCGAAAACCTGGATAACACTAGAATATATATATATATATATATCAAAATATGTATATGTAAATTATTAAATCAATACCTGATTTAATAATCCGTCTTAATACTAAGCCGGCTAGTATTATTATCAATCGATCGAAACCTTGCTCGATAGAAAACCTAGATGACACTAGAATATACATATCGAAATGTGTATATTGTAAATTATTAAATTAATACCTGATTTAATAAACTGGCTTATTCCTAAACCTGCTAGTATTATCATTCGATCGAAACCCTGCACGTATAAACATACAGCCAACACATCGTTTCGCCTGAACCAGAGAAACCCTCCGTGTGGGACTCTAAAGACTCGACAGTACGCTGGCAGTGTGTTTAACCACAAGCATATTAGCGGCACTAGATGTATGTAATGGCTACCCAGGTACCTGTCGAAGAGGAAGGCCGACAATCAAGCTCATCTGGACCCTCACTTAGCCAATCTGTGACAGTCTCCGTACAGTTCGGTCTCTTTCTCTAAGAGTATTGTATACAGGGTCTACGGGATGGTAAACGTCAGAACCCTACTGACCCGATAAGTCGTGTCGATTTGAATCAGGACCAATCTGAGAAACTACTGATCTAACCATCAGTAAATCTTAACTGCCTTAGCCAAGGTCTTATGGTTTTTCCCAACCGTACACAGTACGATCTCGACTCCCAATACCGGGGGAGACGGATCCCTGACAATCACTCGCTGCCTCCATGTGGCTCAAGGCTATACCCAACCAAAACCTATTTGCACGGCTCAGTAGAGCCGTGGTAGGGTAGTGATCAAAGAAAAATGGGAACTCGCACGAGACAAATGATGATCTCAGGTCCGAAGACGAACATGTACTCATGTTACTTGAGAACCGCTATCTGACGATAAGTATAATACCATCTAGAGGTTCTCGGCGAGTCCATCCAGTGTACTCACCCCCAGTGAGCATATGTATACAATCTTAGGTGATCACACCAATGGCTGTGAGATCAACCACCGCCCTTCGTCGGGGTCTAGAAATGTATACACAAGTCTACTCTGGAATATCGATGCCCAGTCTCGATATTCCTACGACTTGGGACCTTTAAGGATGTGCTTATAGACTACCCAGCTCCCACAAGTATTGTAACACCCGAGCCCAATAATACTATTTATATTACTAGTTGAGGGTTTTATATTGCTCATTCCAATTATCCTGATTGTTTGGTGCTTTTTGCAAAATTTTAACCGGTTAAGTCATTTTGGCACATAACAAATTTTAACTCCTAAACTGAAATTTAAAATATCCATGTTGGCCTACTCGTCGCCACTAGTCGCGTGGTAGCGTCCGCACGTCGAGATTCCGTCCCGTTCGGCTAAACGGGTAAGTTTGGACGACTACGCACGCGTACAAGTGTACGACTTGGGGGCATGCATTTTAATCATTAAACACCTCTTTTCAAAATTTGGAACCCGCTTAAAATCCTATAATTTGAATTTGGAACGTTTGAGCGCAACCCCGGCGCGATTTGGAAATGTTTCATTTAGCGCCAAAAATGCCCATTTAAATTAAATATATTAACCATATACCTTCACTGTTAACCAAATCCTACGTTAAATCCCTTTAAATCATTTATTTTTTAACCCACAATCTTCCCTCAGCCTATCGCAAGCGGCCAGCTCGCCTCGTGGGCCCGCCTCCTCTTTCCCTATCTCCCTCTCTCTCATCCAAAAATCTCTCTCTTCCTCTCTCTCCAATCTCTCTCTCTCTCTTCCTCTATATTTATTACGTGCCGCCCTCCTTCTTCCCCATCATGAGAGAACACACCGTGAGGACCCCCCTAACCCTAACCCTAACCTCATCGTGACATCGCCGTCGACCTCGCCGTCGCCGCCCTCGCCACCACGAGCCTAGCCGCACCCTCCTACCTCCTTCATCCGTCCTCTTCCGCGCCTGCACCCAACCCCGACGCCGCCAACCACCGCAGGTCTCGTCGTCGACGCCGCCTCCAGTCACCGACGACGCCCGCGACTCCCTCTCTTCCACCTCGTCCCTACCTCGTCGTCGCCTTCCTCCTCCCCTCGCCGGACCACCACCAGACCCGTGCCGAACCTAGCACCAATCCCGGGTCGCCGGGAACCGCGCCGTCGACCCTCTTCGATATCACCCGCGCCACCTCCTTTCCCTCTCGACCACCAGAGCCGACCACCACCCTCCTCCACTCGTCGCACCACACTCTCCAGCGAACCCGAGGCTGTTCAGGCCTTCGCAGCCGCCGTCGCTGCCTCGCCGGCGTTCTAGCGCCGTCGAGCCCGCCGGGGTTACCCCTGGTGTCTCCCTGTAAGCTTTCCTTGTCCTTCCTTTTGTGCGAAACCCCTCGCTGGTCAATTGCACTTGATTATCGCGTTTGCTAACTTCGTTTCTTTTGACTTTTGCCGGTTTCCGACCGTGCCGTCGTTTGAACCCGACGCTCCAGCGAAGTACCCTGGTCCGTGTGATCCCATTGTTCTCTGTTGGGACTCGATCCGAAGTCCGTGCACCCGTCTCGTGTCTTCTGCCGACGTCGCATCCGTGCCTTTCGGTTTGCGAAACCGTCGAGGCAAGATTTCTTGCAACATGCTACCTTAAACTAATTAAATGTTTGAATCACAAACCTGCTATATTAACTATGTATTGCTACTCGTCTCATTGGATGAAATATGATGTATATTATAATACTGCCACCTAAATCGTATTTTGCCACATACCCTTAATAACAACTACCTGCTAAGTATTTTAATATTTAGAGGATAATAGTCGCACACTTATATCTTTATTGCCTGCTGTTATTAATATCGCGCTACACTGTGATTATTGCACCCCAAGGGTGCTTGAACCCGTTAATAAGAGAATACAAAGCATCACTGTGTTTACATGGAATAATATTGTTATTTGCTGTTCCTGCTGTTGTTCTTTATTCGTTACTATACCGGTTATCAGCATACATTTGATTGCATTACATATTGACCGATATTGATACACCTGACACATGTACTGATACACCGGACATGACACCCTGTACATATCGACTCAACCTGTTGAACGTGACCTGACCTGTTACCTGATTTCAGGCCTAATGCCGACAACCTGACCATTCTTGCTGTCTATCCAGACAGGCCTACTTTTACCTGTTTTGAGTTGGCATTAGTCCTTGACTATTGAATACCTGACCTGACATACATAACTTGGGGGTATGGGAAAATCAAAGGTGAAACCGACTTGTAACTCAACAGATCGATACTTGTTCTGATCAGTCTTACGGGCTTGGCCAGTCCGGGAGTGATGATGCTGACATCACTCATCCATCCTACTACCTATTACTGCTTAGCGGCACGTCTCGGATTCAGCCCCGAGGACCTTGACCGTGGTCCCGGGCACGCACGGGATACTATTGAGTTACATCGACGATTCATCAATTGATTTCAAAGACTATAAAGTAGAAACCTGATAGGACAGTTTAGTCACCATTGCATGTTATCCTGCTCTGTTATTTCTTAGTACTGCTCTATTCATGTTCATACTTGCATTGCTTATTACCATGTTTATATTATACTTGATGTCATGATGCGCTGACGTCTGGGTTTTGCATGGCCCAGATTCCGTACCACTGTCGACGACCGAGCAGGAGTACTTCAGCCAGCAGGCTGAATTGTGAGTCCCTTAGGGTTTAGTTTATTTATTTTCATTTCATTCCAGATGCGAGCCCGCATTATGGGACGTACTGTTTATTTACTGTATTGAATCATTTGCTTCCGCACTTATTGTTTATTGATTCTTGTTATTATGGATTTGGACATGTATTAGATTAGTTTATTATTTTGTTCTTGATATCTCTACAACCGCAATGTGACTGTGGATGGATATTTTCTACCCACAGGTAGCATGGTTGGCTATGTCACGTGCCCAATCTTGCGTACTCTGGGAAGCGGGGCGTGACATTGTTCTTTTGGTATCAGAGACATAGGTTAATTGGGTTGATTCTTTGTAGTTGGGTATTGCACCCGATACACGAATCATAATACCCGTGATTAGGAAACATGTCCTGCCACCTTGACCGTTTTACCATCCTTGAATCATTCTTCCGGATCATGTCGACATGCAAACTTACTTTGCATTGTCAACTCGAAAACCTAATTTCTTGTTATCTCTAGGATTTAGGCGACTTGGGTAGAGTTAAGTAATTGCGGCTATGATACCGCGGCATAGCTACAATGCAGTACTCTATTTAAGTATCTTGGAGTTCTAGCCCTGATTTATATATTGAATCTATCATCATGCTAATGTCGTTTGTTTTGATTTCAGGACCATGGCAGATAAGAACTTCAAGACGTATCAGAGGCGTGTGGATGAAGCCGCCATGTTAGGAGTGATACGTGGGATGTTAGAAAATCAGAAGAGGCAAACTGAGCTGATCCAGCAACAAGCAGATTCATTTCAGGAGGGTTTGCAGGCTATTCAGCAGTCTGTAAGCACCGCTGTAGCGAAGCCAGTCGACCGAGTATGAACCGTGGCAGATTTCAGACGGTTGGGTCCTACTACTTTCACTGGTCTGGAGGAGCTGTTACCAGCCGAGCAGTGGCTAGTAGACACGGAGAATTTACTGATTGCGGCACAGATCCCAGAAGACAAGAGAGTAGATGTGGTGCGCATTCAGCTGGTGGATTACGCCCGAGAGTGGTGGCTTGTGGAGGAGACCCGCTTGCCCAAGCCAATTAGTTGGGCGGATTTCTCTAAAAGTTTCTTGGAAAAGTTCTTCCCGCGGACTGCACGGGAGGAAATGGAGGAGAAATTTATTGGGCTGAGACAAAATGGAGCAGCTGTGGATGTACATGCAGCGGAATGGACGAGACTCAGCCGTTTCGCTGGACCCTTAGTCGCCAAGGAGGCAGACAGGGCGCGAAGGTTCTTGCGCAGTTTGGATGTGGACATCCAGAGGCAGATTGTCTCCCTGGGTTTGACTACCTTCTCATAGGTTCTTACGGCAGCCAGAGAGCAGCAGAGTTTATCAGGATCGAAAGGGAACCTTCACCAGACAGCAGTTGCGGCCAGGAAGCCTGCATTTGTACCTAACCGAGATCATGGGCGCAGAGGTATTCCAGTGGACCGTCGAGGTGTAGCACCCATGAAGAAGCCTGTGATCGTTGACCGAAGGAAGAGCGTGACCTGTGCCTACTGCCACTTACCTGGGCACGTGCATAAGGATTGTAGAAGAAGACTGGGACTTTGTCTGGTTTGTGGGGCAGCCGATCACGCAGTTGGTGCCTGTCCGTCGAAGCTTCGCACGAGAAATGATATACAGAAGCCTCCGCAGAGACCGTTCCAAGGGCAGAAACAGCTGACTCAAGGACCAAATCAGGCTCGAGCTTTCACGTTGACAGCCGAGGAAGCCAAGGCATCATGAGAAGTGGTTTCAGGTACTTTGCTCGTTCATGGTTTTTCCGCATTGGCATTATTTGATTCCGGAGCGTCCCACTGTTTTATGTCATCCAAATTTATAACTACACACTCGATTACCTGCACGACCCTATCTAGTTTTTGGGACATACACACTGGGAATGGGAAAATCATAGCTAGTAAGGAATGTAGAGATTGTACGGTTGTTGTTTGTGGACGGGAGCTTTTTGCAGATTTCTTGGTGATAGATACGGGCAGCTATGAGGTTGTCTTGGGAATGGATTTTCTTGGCACTTTCCACGCCCATATTGACTGTAGGGCAAGGAAGGTAATTTTCCAGATTCCCGGACATCCTAAGTTTACTTTCACTGGAGGAAGCAGCTTTGTCGGGCCAGTCGAGTTTAGGGCTAGGCCGAGAAACAGTGTTCTTGCGACAATGGAAGCGGATAGTAATGAAGAGCCGTCAGTTGTTCGTGACTTTATGGATGTGTTTGAAGATATATCAGGCTTACCGCCGAAGCGAGATGTGGAGTTTGCGATTGACCTTATTCCTGGTGCAGCGCCAGTATCAAAATCTTATTATCCGATGGCACCGGTGGAATTGGAAGAAGTTAAGAAACAAGTTGGTGAATTACTCGAGAAGGGATGGATTCGAAGCAGCAACTCACCTTGGGGAGCTCCAGTTCTTTTAGTAAAGAAGAAGGATGGTACGAGAAGAATGTGCATTGATTATCGAGAATTGAACCGGGTGACTATTAAGAACAAGTACCCGATCCCTCGCATTGGAGAACTTTTTGAGCAGCTTAGTGGCGCGAGGGTATTCTCGAAACTAGACTTGCGATCAGGATATCATCAGGTCCGAGTGAAAGCAGAAGACATTTGCAAGACGGCTTTTCGAACTCGATATGGACATTTCGAGTATTCGGTGATGCCCTTCGGAGTGACTAATGCGCCGGCAATATTCATGGATTTGATGAATAGGATCTTTTCGCCATTCTTGGACCAGTTTATTGTGGTATTCATTGACGATATTCTGGTGTACTCGAAGAGTCTGGAGGAGCATGCTGAGCATTTAAGGATCGCATTGCAGACGCTGAGACAAGAGAAGTTATTCGCGAAGATGAGTAAGTGCGAATTCTGGCTGGAAGAAGTGAAGTTTCTGGGGCATGTTGTGTCGGGCAATGGAATCGCCGTTGATCCCGAGAAGATTACAGCAGTTCGAGATTGGCCTATTCCAAAGAATGTTGCAGAGATAAGAAGTTTTCTTGGACTCGCCGGATACTACAGGAGATTTGTGGAGAACTTCGCTCGTTTGGAAGAGCCGTTAACCAAGCTTACGCGTAAGGAGGTACCGTTTGTTTGGACGGATGGATGTGCATTGGCCTTCGAGGCATTGAAGCAGAAGTTGATAACCGCCCCAATCCTGACCGTACCAGATAATTCAGGAGGACTGGTGATTCATAGTGACGCATCCGGAAAGGGATTGGGATGTGTTTTGATGCAGAATGGGAAAGTCGTCGCTTACGCATCGAGACAACTGAAGACTCATGAGAAGAACTATCCGACTCATGACTTAGAGCTTGCAGCCGTGATCTTCGCCCTGAAGATTTGGAGGCACTACCTTTTGGGCGAGAGAGTTGAAGTCTTTACGGATCACAAGAGTTTAAAGTATGTATTCACTCCGAAGGTGTTGAACATGAGGCAACGCAGATGGTTGGAACTGATGGCCGACTACGACCTTGACCTTAAGTACCATCCGGGAAAGGTTAACGTCGTGCCAGATGCGCTAAGTCGGTTACCAGCAATTCAGATATTGACTGCACAGAGGGAGATCATTGCGGATTTTCGGAGATTTGACATGGAGGTTGTGCTACCACATGCTACGGGACAGTTGATGCAGTTGCAAGTACAGTCGTCCTTAGTTGAGAAGATTAAAGTGGCGCAATCGCAGGATCCTAGACTACAAAAGTTTCGAGAGCAGGTTGAAGCCGGACTACGAACCGATTTACTGATCCATGAAGACGGTTCGTTGAGATATGGTAGTCGTGTGTGTGTGCCAAAAGGAGATGTGCGTGAAGAGCTTATGAAGGAGGCACACAGTTCAGCTTACTCAGTACATCCAGGAGGGACAAAGATGTACCGAGATATTCGACAGCACTTCTGGTGGGAAGGTATGAAACGGGAAATTGCTCGCTTCGTGGCTAAGTGCTTGGTGTGTCAGCAAGTCAAGGCTGAACACCAAAGGGTTGCTGGTTTGTTGCAACCACTTCCGATTCCTCAGTGGAAGTGGGAACATATAACCATGGATTTCGTGACGGCTTTACCGCGGAGTCCAAAAGGCAACAATGCCGTATGGGTGATTGTCGATCGGTTGACCAAAGCAGCTCACTTTATTCCTTTTCGGGTTGGTCAATCGACAGAGACTTTGGCAGAGCGATACATGCAGGAGATTGTCAGATTACATGGAGTGCCGGTAAGCATCGTGTCCGATCGGGACACTCGGTTCTTGTCGCACTTCTGGAGGAGTTTACAAGAAAGTTTGGGGACTCGATTGAAGTTTAGCACAGCTTATCATCCTCAAACTGATGGACAATCGGAGAGCACGATCCAGACCCTTGAAGATATGTTGAGGGCTTGCATATTAGACTTCCAAGGTTCTTGGGAGGATCATCTACACCTGGTGGAGTTTTCGTACAACAATAGCTTCCAAGCGACAATTCAGATGGCTCCGTTTGAAGCGTTGTATGGTCGTAAGTGCCGTTCACCGGTTTGTTGGGATGATGTGGGTGAACGAAGGTTACTAGGACCAGATTTGGTGATACAGACAGTTGAGAAGGTGAATACAATCAGGAAGCATATGAAGGCAGCTCAAGACAGACAGAAGAGTTGGGCCGACGCGTCAAGAAGACCTCTAGAGTTCGCCGTGGGTGATTTGGTAGTCCTGAAGATATCACCGACTAGAGGGGTGATTCGCTTTGGAAGTCGGGGAAAGCTTAGTCCTCGATTCGTTGGACCCTTCGAGATATTGGAGCGTGTTGGAGAGGTAGCGTACCGTTTGGTGTTACCACAGTCATTGGCAGGAGTGCACGATGTGTTTCATGTATCTCAACTACGGAGGTATCTCCGAGATGAGACCCACGTCTTGGATCATTCGGAGTTGACCGTACGGGAGGACCTAACTTTTGAAGAGCGACCAGTTGAAATCAAGGATCGAAGAGAAAAGGTTCTTAAGAACAAGGTTATCCCTCTTGTGCTAGTTTCTTGGGGTAACGGATTGCTTGGAGAGTCCACTTGGGAGCGAGAAGACGAGATCCGGCAGAAATTCCCTCACCTTTTCCAGTAGTTAGCTATCTTGTATTCTTGGAATTTCGAGGACGAAATTCTTTTTGTAGTTGGGTATGATGTAACACCCGAGCCCAATAATACTATTTATATTACTAGTTGAGGGTTTTATATTGCTCATTCCAATTATCCTGATTGTTTGGTGCTTTTTGCAAAATTTTAACCGGTTAAGTCATTTTGGCACATAACAAATTTTAACTCCTAAACTGAAATTTAAAATATCCATGTTGGCCTACTCGTCGCCACTAGTCGCGTGGTAGCGTCCGCAAGTCGAGATTCCGTCCCGTTCGGCTAAACGGGTAAGTTTGGACGACTACGCACGCGTACAAGTGTACGACTTGGGGGCATGCATTTTAATCATTAAACACCACTTTTCAAAATTTGGAACCCGCTTAAAATCCTATAATTTGAATTTGGAACGTTTGGGCGCAACCCGGGCGCGATTTGGAAATTTTTCATTTAGCGCCAAAAATGCCCATTTAAATTAAATATATTAACCATATACCTTCACTGTTAACCAAATCCTACGTTAAATCCCTTTAAATCATTTATTTTTTAACCCACAATCTTCCCTCAGCCTATCGCGAGCGGCCAGCTCGCCTCGTGGGCCCGCCTCCTCTTTCCCTATCTCCCTCTCTCTCATCCAAAAATCTCTCTCTTCCTCTCTCTCCAATCTCTCTCTCTCTCTTCCTCTATATTTATTACGTGCCGCCCTCCTTCTTCCCCATCACGAGAGAACACACCGCGAGGACCCCCCTAACCCTAACCCTAACCTCATCGTGACATCGCCGTCGACCTCGCCGCGACCTCGCCGTCGCCGCCCTCGCCACCACGAGCCTAGCCACACCCTCCTACCTCCTTCCTCCGTCCTCTTCCGCGCCTGCACCCAACCCCGACGCCGCCAACCACCGCAGGTCTCGTCGTCGACGCCGCCTCCAGTCACCGACGACGCCCGCGACTCCCTCTCTTCCTCCTCGTCCCTACCTCGTCGTCGCCTTCCTCCCCCCCTCGCCGAACCACCACCAGACCCGTGCCGACCCTAGCACCAATCCCGGGTCGCCGGGAACCGCGCCGTCGACCCTCGTCGACATCACCCGCGCCACCTCATTTCCCTCTCGACCACCAGAGCCGACCACCACCCTCCTCCACTCGTCGCACCACACTCTCCAGCGAACCCGAGGCTGTTCAGGCCTTCGCAGCCGCCGTCGCTGCCTCGCCGGCGTTCCAGCGCCGTCGAGCCCGACGGGGTTACCCCTGGTGTCTCCCTGTAAGCTTTCCTTGTCCTTCCTTTTGTGCGAAACCCCTCGCTGGTCGATTGCTCTTGATTATCGCGTTTGCTAACTTCGTTACTTTTGACTTTTGCCGGTTTCCGACCGTGCCGTCGTTTGAACCCGACGCTCCAGCGAAGTACCCTGGTCCGTGTGATCCCATTGTTCTCTATTGAGACTCGATCCGAAGTCCGTGCACCCGTCTCTTGTCTTCTGCCGACGTCGCATCCGTGCCTTCCGGTTTGCGAAACCGTCGAGGCAAGATTTCTTGCTACATGCTACCTTAAACTAATTAAATGTTTGAATCACAAACCTGCTATATTAACTAAGTATTGCTACTCGTCTCATTGGATGAAATATGATGTATATTATAATACTGCCACCTAAATCGTATTTTGCCACATACCCTTAATAACAATTACCTGCTAAGTATTTTAATATTTAGAGGATAATAGTCGCACACTTATATCTTTATTGCCTGCTGTTATTAATATCGCGCTACACTGTGATTATTGCACCCCAAGGGTGCTTGAACCTGTTAATAAGAGAATACAAAGCATCACTGTGTTTACATGGAATAATATTGTTATTTGCTGTTCCTGCTGTTGTTCTTTATTCGTTACTATACCGGTTATCAGCATACATTTGATTGCATTACATATTGACCGATCTTGATACACCTGACACATGTACTGATACACCGGACATGACACCCTGTACATATCGACTCAACCTGTTGAACGTGACCTGACCTGTTACCTGATTTCAGGCCTAATGCCGACAACCTGACCATTCTTGCTGTCTATCCAGACAGACCTACTTTTACCTGTTTTGAGTTGGCATTAGTCCTTGACTATTGAATACCTGACCTGACATACATAACTTGGGGGTATGGGGAAATCAAAGGTGAAACCGACTTGTAACTCAACAGTTCGATACTTGTTCTGATCAGTCTTACGGGCTTGGCCAGTCCGGGAGTGATGATGCTGACATCACTCATCCATCCTACTACCTATTACTGCTTAGCGGCACGTCTCGGATTCAGCCCCGAGGACCTTGACCGTGGTCCCGGGCACGCACGGGATACTATTGAGTTACATCGACGATTCATCAATTGATTTCAAAGACTATAAAGTAGAAACCTGATAGGACAGTTTAGTCACCATTGCACGTTATCCTGCTCTGTTATTTCTTAGTACTGCTCTATTCATGTTCATACTTGCATTGCTTATTACCATGTTTATATTATACTTGATGTCATGACGCGCTGACGTCTGGGTTTTGCATGGCCCAGATTCCGTACCACTGTCGACGACCGAGCAGGAGTACTTCAGCCAGCAGGCTGAATTGTGAGTCCCTTGGGGTTTAGTTTATTTATTTTCATTTCATTCCAGATGTGAGACCGCATTATGGGACGTACTGTTTATTTACTGTATTGAATCATTTGCTTCCGCACTTATTGTTTATTGATTCTTGTTATTATGGATTTAGACATGTATTAGATTAGTTTATTATTTTGTTCTTGATATCTCTACAACCGCAATGTGACTGTGGATGGATATTTCCTACCCACAGGTAGCATGGTTGGCTATGTCACGTGCCCAATCTTGCGTACTCTGGGAAGCGGGGCGTGACAAGTATGATCATCATCATAACGCTGGTAGTTAAGAAAAATCCTATGGGCTTTATCAACATGTATCCGGCATATGTGACGTCGAGTATAACATATGCACATGTTAAGATAAAGAGAAACCAAAATAGTATACTTCTGTACCGAGTCTTTATCAATATGTGTAAACAATATAAACCAGCAAGCGAAAGAAAAACACATATTAAGACAAAGATAACTCAGATAATATACTATATACGACTGAGCAAGATTGTCCTGTATATACATATCCCTATCATCCTATACAATACAGGCCTCTAAGGCATACATAGCCAACACATTTGTTATCATAGAACTTAGTTCTGATTTCGATTTTAGATCATGTCCCCTTTGGGGATTTTATTTATTTTAATTCAACAGAGCTTTGCTCTGATAGTCTTTAATATCAACTTCCCTGTTTTGGGGATTTATAGGGCTTAACCCCACTTTATTTTGTAGAGCTCGGCTCTGATCTAGATAATTTTTCCCCTTTAAAGATGTGTTGGCATTTTATACCATTTCATACTATTAAACAGAGCTCATCTCAAAAAAACCTTATTACAAAAAAAACCTTAGAGAATCTTTTTAGATTTCTCTATTGGGTACATATCCCAAACATTAATGAGCCGCCATTTTGATTTTGTGAGGTCCACTAGCTTTTGAACTTAGTTATTCTTGCTTTTGGACTTAGTTATTCTAGCACTTTTACTAACCTTCTATCTGGTTTTCTTTTCAGGTACCATGGCTTTGATTCCCTACTTCCCTTATATCTGTTCAGAAAGTGCTTTTGCTGATACGTTTACTGATCGTGAAGTCCTCGCTTTGATTAGGGAACACGATCCAGTACAGAATTCCCTTAATTTATAGGCATGGTACAATTACATCAACCTGGGATGTCGCAGATTTACTTGTGATGTGCCGTCAGAGCCAATCCCTCCAATTCAGTATACGAACTTTTCGAAGACTACCTATTGCGGTGGAAGAAATTAATTGGTCTGCGATTGGCCGTCTTCAACCGTCTATGCCATCAATACTTATCCAGCCATTGATGGCCATAGATATTTTGGGGTATTGGATATTCCAAGGAGAGGCACGACCATAGAGGCAGGTTTATACCATAGGAGTGACCGCAGAACATCCGACAGGTTTATCTCGCTTGGGCTCGGTATGTCCTATCCACCCAGAAGTCGTTGCTGCTGAAGAATGGATTGTATCCGGCGAGGCACGCATCTCTGTTTTATTATCATATCCCTCACGTATGGTGGGTCAATTCATTCTTGGAGCAATGGAATATCCCGACCCATACCTTTCTACCATCAGACCGAAAAGTGTCGATTTTTATGGAAGAATTTCTAGAAATCTCTGGATTACCCGTCAGGGGAGAGCATTACGAGGAGATATTTCGTCCTAACGAATACACTTTTGCAACGGAATTGGTTGTTAGTTACCTTAGGCTCAAGAATGCTATCCGACATAAATTCTCGGGTCTCATCAAATTGCTGAATATCTTTGAAAGCTTATATTTAGAGTCAGGAGGACATGGGGCCAGCTTTGTAGATTTCATCACATATTTCCTTCGCGCGAACGTTTTGTCCAAGAAGACTGTGAAATTCGTGAAGCGTAACGATCCTTTCGGGTTTGGTTTAGACAAACTGCCAACTGCTGATAAGGATCTAAAGTAATTTTATATTCCAGATATCCCCGTCACTTATTTTGAAGAAATTGTTGCCCCGGACATTGATGAGGAAACGTTTCTTATGGGCTTCATTGGTTTATGACTCAGATGGTTCGTGCTTCCTACACATCATCAGTTCATGAGACCATCTGTCTTTTATCCAGCTCATCACATCGTGAAAGGAACGCGTATGGATGTTGGTGTTGGGGATTAGCCCATTTATATAATGGTTTAAGCATGGCAGCTTACACCGTCCAGCTGGGTGTGGAGCCCGTAAACTTCCCTCTTCACTATTGTACATCATAGATCGAGATGCACATGCTGAGGCCTTTGTTGAGGATAAGAGACCAAAGTTTTATGATGGATATAACTTCCGGCGGGTCATGAAGTTTGTTGACGCTTCTTCTCCCGATCCAACGCAACGGGCGGCTCGACGATTGCTCCTGCGTCCATGCCTTATAGAGGACAACATGACCTTCATCGACCGGGTTATGACTACTTAAAAAGAAACTTCGAGAGTGGTCCAGCCACTACATGTTGTGCTGAACGACAGGGCTTCTGTTTTGAAAGCTAAGGAAGTTGCGCACTTATACTCCATCAGGCCTGGATTCTTGGTATATCTGCGAAATGCTTCCATGTTATTCATGTGTTATAACCCATATCAATTTCCCAGCAATTAAGCTACGATCAGGGTGTTCCCCTTGAGGCTTTCCTCATCAATTCTAACGCTTCAGAGGAGACTGTTCACAATGTTGTCCATCATTTCATGCTGTTGAACACGATGTCTCATTTCTTGATGGCCAATCCAGATCATATTCTGAAGGCCTTATCCGTTTATACTGCATAGTATCAACATACGATGGACACTATTATCAAAGAAGAAAGGAGGATGCTTCTTGATCACAAGGATTTTTTCCCCGCTAGCAATCTAGCAGTTCCGTTGAAACAACGATCAGCCATCCTCCCTTTCTTAAGGAAGAGTGATATGGTTGTGCCCCATGAGTCTTTCCGAAGGCGTCGACGATTAGATCAGGGACCGACGTGAGTACCTATGGTGGTGTGATGGCTACAGTGTCACCTGAGTCGGATATTGGCTCTGAAATTGGAACACCCTGTCCGAAGATTCCCGTAAAGAGATAACACTTATCTTCAAGCGCCGCTCTCGTCTCCCAAAAGAAGAAGAAGTCGATATTTTCAGCTGATGTTGTGTTCGGCCAGGAGGCCCATGCTCCCTATAGCAAGGGTCTGTCTGAATATAGAACAAATGATAATCTTTTTCTCCCTTAGACCTTCGCCGATAAAAATGTAGCAACCAATCTCCAAGCGGCCCTTGAAGCATCTGAGCGGTTAGCCCGTGAACAAGAGGTGCTTGCTGCTCTTGCGGCGTCTGGTATGTCTCATTCACACTCTTTGTATGTCTTAGAGTGAAATGATATCATGCTTTATTTTAAACACTTTATTTTCTCGGCAGGTATCTCTGCTGAGGAGGCTGTCCAAGCATCGATGAGGACGTATGAGGAGGAAGAAAGCCTTCGTGCTTTTATGGGTTTTGGTATGACTTATTTTGTGCGTTTTTAGAATATATAACTTATTTTGTCCATGTCTTGTCTCCTTTCCTTTATTCTTTTATAGGAACTTCTGCAGCTAGCACTAATTCGAGTGGGGCACGGTCCTTGGGTGTCTATATAGAGAATGTTCCTTCTTTAGCGATCGCTATGGAATCTTCGGAGCCGTCGATTGTTGCTCAGGCCTCCTCCGCACCCCTAAGAGAGGCGTCATTGAAGCAACCAATGTTGGATGTTGCGGCAACTTCTAAGTCTGGTTCCGATTCGGATGAGGACCTTCCTTTATCAGTTGTTCTTGATAGATCAATGCAGACAGCTCAAGCGGAAGATAAGCGTCGGAGGTACGTAGAAAGGGAACATTGTGCCAACCTGGCCACAGGTGCTGGTTCGAGCGAGAATCGAAATTCTAATACTCCTATGGAAGATATCCTTCCTACTTTATTGACTGCTCATAAGCAAATTGCACGAGCAACTCGTAAGGAGGCGGAGTGCCTTGTTCAGTGGGAAGTAGAAATGATGCCTTGACTAAACCTGGTAGGATATACTTATTTTCTAGGTTTCCACATATAGCGATTTTTTCAAACTTTAACATCCCTTTTTGTATGACGACATATGATACAGTAGGGACAAGCTTGGATGCTAAAGCGGAAAATGAGGTAGCGGAGGCGGCTGGAGATTCTGGAACGGAGGACCATAACCCTGAGTCTAATGTTGTTCCAATCTTCACTCCTTCCCCAGTAGATCTCAGGCATTTGCGGGCGATGCTAGTATGGAGACGGACTTTTTCGATTCAGGAGACGAGGGTATGGATCTTGAATCGGTCTTTTCTATGGAAATGGACACTGAAGAAACTGTTGAAGCTGGTAGCGCTCCGGATACAGTCATGGTCTGTACCTTACCGACCCTTACGAGATCCACCGGTACATTGCATGGTATAATTCTTACATTCATTTTTATTTCCGCTAGACATATTTGCTAACGTATTTTTCATTTCCGGTGCAGGTATGACAACTATTATACTAGTCACGACATCCATGAATCCTGGAGATCTACAAGTTGAGGAACCCCTATCGGCTGGTATCATGACCGTCATCGCTCCTCCTATTTCCTTTACGCTTCCGTGAATCTTTCCGAGCTTAGCGATGGAAGGTAATTTTTCCTTCGATTTTTATCACTTCTTCATTTCTGTATTGACCTTACTCTTTAAATTTACGTTAATTGCTTGGCGTGTATTGTCATAATCTTGCAGGAGTAATCTTTAATCAATTGTGTCAAGCGTTAACCACACACTTTGCATTACAACTAGGGCTTGCTCCTCCTTCCGACATTGGTCAGTATATCTCTCATTTCTTATTCCAACATTCTACCAATAACCCTTTCATGATAAGAATTTTTCTTGTACTGATTATTGTCTTACGGCTTGAAGGAGAAGATGAAGAAATGGCTGAGCCCTTTATGCTCCCAGATTTACCGCTTCCGGCTATTGGTAAGTTGAATCTTATGCATCTTCTCCCATTTAAACAAGGATCTGACCCATCTTTATGCATGCCCTGTTTTGTAACAGCTCCGCTGGTTTCAGTTCCTTTTGAATCTCGCATATCTATACTTATAGGACCCTTCACTAGACACCAATCTTCTAAAGGCATAGAAAACAGTAGGCATATATTGAGCGAGTTTATCGAAGACCTTGATATCGAGTCCCTCACTTCTGCCAGGGACTTTGCAGATGAAGTCAACCCTATGCTGGCTACCCTTGTGACCTTTCATAATGAAGACTACGTCCATGTTTGGGTTGGCTAATGTAAACAGATTGAAGCTTGCCTCCATAAGATTGAGCATAAGAATATTACTCCTGAGGCTTTATCTTCAAAGGCCCAATTAACCGCACGAATTGAACAATGTGCTTCCCTCGTTCGATGTTATGGGCAGAAGCTGGCCAGGAAGCAAGAAGAATATGATATGGCTTCTAGAAAATCAGTACAATTACGAGCATAGATAGAGGCTAACGCTGCACGAGTCTAAGCCATTTCCCAAAATATTCAACGCTGCATATTCAGAGGGATGGCGTTGAAAAGGGATCTTGATTTTATGAAGCAAGGAATGCGGGGCCATAAGGCTACCAAGTAGGAGCTTTTTGAGAATCTCAATTCATTTCTGTAACAACAAATCCAAACCGAAACACTGCTAGCCACGCTAATAGAGCACGAAATGAACTCCAGCAAGAACGAGAGAATCACCGTTTTGCTGAAAACCTCACCCTCGTAGTAGTTATCATTGTACCCTTTTTTTAGATTGTATCATTTAACCATTTTGATATGTGAATAAAAGATATTTATTTTCACATTTGCACCTCTATGTCTTTTGATTGTCCTGATCTGGCATGGATTATTTTATTTACTCGTTTCGGTGTTTTTAGTTTACCTTTCCCTTAGGCTTATAAGCAAACTCGTCCTAACATTAAATATAGATAACCCCCTTTTTATGATAGGAGTCTGTTAGGTTTGTCATACCGGGTTAAGTCCATCATACCGTCATGTTGGCTAATATATTCTTGATATGCAATCCCTTGAGTTGCGGCTCGAGTGGCCACGCGTTTTTCGTGTCTCTGATCCCTTCTGAGGCTGGACAAGACGTCTTCAAGTAATCTTTTTAGGTTGGAATATCCATATTACCATCGGAAGATCAAGCGTTAGGTATTGCAGTAGCATTTTACTGAAGGTTGGGCTCGATTTGAAGCACCGATGAGTCATAACTGTTGGGTATAGTGCCCTCAAGTCAATTATTATAATCGCAGGCACGTGATTGTGATGATTGAGGGAGGACCTATACGGGTAGAAGAGTTTTACTCAAAATGATAGTATGATATCTGATTTGTCTTTATCATCATGTACATGGATTATGTGGTATTACAGATCACTATTACATGTTGATAGAACCTATAAGATTCTTGGTAGACTACCAGCATTATGATGGCGATCATACATGTGGTGGCTGGGTAGTCCATAAGCACATCCTTCAATGTACCTAGTCATGGGAGTATCGAGACAGGGTATCGATATTCTGGAGTGGACTGGTGTATACGTTTCTATACCCCGATGAGGAGCGATGGTTGGTCGCACAGCCATTGGTCTTTCACACCTAAAATTGTATACAGGTTCTCACTAGGGGTGAGTACACTAGACGGACTCGCCGGGAACATGCTAGATGGTATTATAACTATTATCAGATAGCAGTTTTCAGGTGACATGAGTACAGGATAGTCCTTCGACCTGAGATCGTCATTTGTTTTGTGTGAGTTACCACTATGCTTTGATTACTACCCTACCACGGCTTGAAGAAGTCGTGCAAACAGGTTTTGTGTGAGTACAGGATAGTCCTTCAACCTGAGATCGTCTTTTTTGGTGATGTTGGATGAATACTTGGTTGGTTTTTTGATGAAAACATTCTCACCATTTGCCCCATCTCTCCTCACTAGCCTTTTTGAGCTCCTCCTTCTTCTTCTTGATCTTCCACCCTACCATCTCATGAGTTGAGAATCAAGGGTGGATGAGAGATTGAAATACACTTAGAACAACTCACTACATCCCTAGGCACTCTAGATTAGCAACAAAGTATTCCTAATTGCTCCACTAGATTTTTAGTGTGGAGCTAGAGCCATGAACCACATCTCTCGGGTGGATCATCTTCGACGGAGGAAGACCGGCGGTCAAGCTCGATCAAGGAGACCTCAACGAACTAAGGATGAGAGTAAAAGACCGAAGGACACAGATTTTTTGGTAAAAAATTCTATTACAGTAGCTAGAAGATCTTTTTAGTTAGTTTGTTTTGGTTTAAGGTTAGATTCTGGGACGAGTTTTTTAGCGCCGGATTTTAAACACCAAAATTTTTGTTCCGCAACGGCCACGGTAGGGCGCTAAGAAACCCAACATGGTATCAGAGCCACTCCATAAATCTTTACTAGCTTGTTTGCACATGTTTGAAGTCTCGATCGACGAAATTTTCCGAATCGCGGCTTCCATTTTCATGCCCGCTGTCCGATTTTTAACGTTGTTCAAAAAATTATTCAAATTACATTAAAATTACGTGCAGGCATTTTAAGAGGCCCTAAAGAAATTTGGGCACATGAGCCCAACATAGGGCCTCGGTTCCGCGGTCGAAGTGTGGCCGTTGTGCCCCAAATTTTTTCTGGCATTCTGGAATATGGAAATGTGATTTTTGGGATGTATGATTTTGGCCCAGATTTATCTGAGTACTGGTTTACACTTGGGGACAATGTGGAAAAGTTTTAGTCGATCGAAATTTTGAATACATGTTTATCAGTGCATATGTTAGTATCTGCGACCATGAATATCATTGAGCGGTATAACCCGAGTAATTGCTATATGTACAATTAGACGGGTTTGCGAGCATGGTATTCACGTTGATGTTCTTTGTTGCGCTGATGTTGTGGATGGATTTTCGTGGTGGATAGCCTATAGTGTAATGGTAGTAGTACAGTTTAGATTCATTTGTATATTCATTATTATGGGGTAAGCGTCCAACATGTGGACAACCGTTTCTACCAGATTGTATATTCTTTTATTGGGGCACGAACGGGTTGAGGTCGATGTCACCATTGTATATATACTTTTCTTTTCTGTATTAGGATTACCCTGTGGTGGAGTGCTCGAGTATCCAGGTTCTAGAGAGAAACGAGCCTGCATCTCATGGCGTTGAGAAGGAGGGAGCCTCACTCTAGAATTGGTAGACTATTCGCCGCACTTATAGAGGGTCCAGGAAGACCTACGGAGGAGTGCTCAAGTTACCGGATTCCGTGAAGTACTGGTTGGCTCATTTACTTCGTTGATTGGGGTTTCCTGACTTCTAGGATTGGCGGGTAACTTTCCGCACTCATAAGGATTTTGGTTCTTCATTGCACGGGCTATCCACATGACCGGGGAACATCGAGTTTCATTTGCGGCTCAAGTGAAACTCGGGGCTCCTAGATTACCCGTTATTCTGTGTTGCTTATATCATGCCTGGGACGAATGTTATACACACACACACACACACACACACACTATTAGATGTTGTATATGTTTTGCACCCGTGCTAGTCCAGCCCCCGCTCTGCCGTTAGTTAAGTAACCTAACGGTGCATGACGGGGCCCTGTGGCAAATACTGATGGCATATACGTACATTGTATTTTCGTTCTTTTCTGTTGTGATATGGATTAATTGATGGGACCGTATTAATTTTAATTAATGCAAGGAAAAAAAACCTAAATGATGTTGTGGGAACTAATTTTTGAAAACCGACATTACAGACGTTTCCTTTTTCTTTGCACAGTGGTATTCAGTTATGAATATCCAGCACCTCATTCGACGAGGCAAGAGCCGAGATCCCTTCATGGGGAGTGACCTCTAGGAATTTTTTTTGCATCTTTGTAATAACTTCACTATAGTCGATTCTTTTGCTTTGCACAGCGGTATTTGGTTATAAATATCCAGCAACTCATTCGATGAGGAAAGAGCCTAGATCCTTTCACAGGGAGTGACCTCTTTGGCAAAAGTTTACGCCACTATATATTTGTAAAACCACTCGGTTCCTTCAACGATATCAAGTTCATTGTGTTAAAGGGTTTTTGCCAAAAGCCAGCCGTAGCCCTCCGTCATTTCCTATGTGTAGTACTCAGTTTTCGTGCTGCGTATGTTGGCATTGTCAAGGCGCAGTGTACGGTAGCTGAGTATTGCTTGTTTATAATATTAGATGTGATTGGTTAAGATAGTCGTATGGTCATGTTGGCATTGTCAAGGACTCGTGCGGATGGGTTTAATGCAATCAAGATAATGACGGGTTGAACTTGATTAGGACCCTTTGATATGTTGCAAAGTCAAGGTCACTTGGATCCCAGGGGTAAAAACCACATCGAGAGCTTCAAATCTAAACGAAACTTGTAAGGCAAGCACATACTTTCTAGAGTATGGTGACTTGAGTGGCTTCCATAAAGTTATTATGCGGTGATAGTTGGATCCTAATTCTCACAGATGAGTATGTGTTACTCCTTGGGTGATTTTCAGATGATCCCGACTAATTCAATTTTTAGGGTTTAAAGGAGAATTCGAGGAAACGGTGAAAGCTATCCTGATTAGATAAAGTGATTAACCAATCTAATTTAATTTAGAGTGCACGCTGAGCATTTCTTTTCTCTATCTCTCTTTGGCAGCGACCATGACATGACCTTAAACTAAAACTCATAAACCAAGTTAACATGTCATACCCTGCTTTCCAGTAGATGGATACGGTGACGTGGCAGGCCGCAACGTATTTACTAAGAAATAAATACTTTAAGCGTAATTAAGAAATATATAATACAGGAATGAAAAGTGATATAAAATAACAACAACTTTATTTACATTCACCTTTACATACAACTGTTTGAAAATGAAAGATACAATGATAATAAGCAGTGTCTAAACAATGGCTTACAGGAAAGTAAGTACAAGGAACTAGAAATCGGGCTGTGCTACAAGCTAGTCCAAGTCCTCCTGGCTCGGCTCGATCTCCTGAGAATCTAGTCCTCCTGACGAACATTCCAAAGAAAGAAATAGAAAAGAATGTCATCAGCGAACTAGCGCTCGGTAAGTCCCAAATGAAGAAAAAGAAAATAACAAGTAATGTGAAATAAACAGGTAAGGTATATGACTGATTACTGGTATATTATAGTTAATATAACGTGGTTGTTTGTAGCTTGATACAGAAGGTATTCATGTATACGAGATGAGTCCATCATACCTCATGGACTATGGTAACATGTAGTATAAGGCCCCGTCATAACTCATGGGACAACGACACGAGAATTCATGTAGGTGTCATTTAAGTGACCTTTCGTGCCACGATATACGTTCCGTAACAATTTACCCTTTTATCCTCGCGTATTGTATTGTATATATTATAATTATTAGACTTGCCGAAACCATGGATACAAATTATTCAAGTATTCATGTTCAGGATGTAATCAAGTATTCAAATAATCAAGTCAAGTTATAACCATGGTTTGGTCAAGTCAAGTCAAGTTATACATGTTTGATGTTGATGTTTGGATTCAAGTATTCATGTTTATGTTCAAGTATTCAAGTTTGATTTTGGGTTCAGGTTTGAATTGGACTCAGACTAAGTCAGACACTTGTAAACCGATTTAGCTATTGAATTAGGTTCGCGAGTCATCGGTAACTACTGCACATAGACGACATGATCTGTGTCTTTTTCTAAAACAATTATCATTAATAACTCCGTTAAGTTTTCTATCTTAAATAGGCGAGCACTCACTTTCTCCGGCTCCCAGGAGCTCAAGAGAATTGATCCCGGTTAAACCTATATTTACTAAAGTCCTTAAATATTGTTTTTATATAACTCGAGGGGATTTTATGAAAAATATTTTAATATAGTTTAAAAATAAAACCTCGAAGGTGATTAGCATTATTTGAGGTTGTCATGAGCATGGATTTTAAGTATTTAGGGTATTTTTAGTAATAATTACTTAGCTTGGAAAGTTCATGGTATTTTATTGTAAAACTTGCCTTTTTGGTATCGTGAGGGTATTTTATTGACATTTGTTAATCTTTTCATCTTTGAAAAAAAACATAAGTTTATTATATTTTTAAAATATGTATTTATAATTTTATATAATTTTAATTTTAAAAATAATTTTATTTTATTTAGAAAATTCGTATTTCTTAACAAAAACCGTATTTAAATCTTTTCGAGATCGAATGCTCCGTGAGGAGGTCTGCATCTCGTTCTATTAGTCCAAGGATGTGCGATAATCCACACTATCTATTAGCGGGTCCCCTAAAAATGGTTGTAGATGTGTAATCGCAAAGGATAGAAAATACCGCTTTAAAAGAAATCTGGTTTTTAAAGTTATGTGGTATTTTAACGTAATATTATACTTCGCAACGAAAATACATTCAGTAAGTATTGTGCGTGTGGGGTAGGTCGTTAGCCCATGATTTTTCTCTAAGGTATTATTTTTACAAATACTAAAAGAGTTGATATCAAAGTTCATGGTATTTTAATGAAAAAGTTCAAGTATGGATTTTTCACATGAGATTCTTGGTTAAAATTAATTCTAAACATTAGTATTTAGGGTTACAAGTATTTTGTAAAAGTGGTTTGACCCAAATGATAAAAGGAAATGGAGCTATAGGTTTTATAAAATAAGATATCGGTATAACTCCACTTTTACTGATATTGGATTTAAAGTGAAAAGCAATGAAAAAAAGGAGGAGGATTGGGAGGGACTTACGGTTTGAATACGCTAAGAAGAGTTTAAGGAAAAGGAGGGAATCCTTGTGGTATCGCGGAAGCTCCGGATGTTGCTTCGATTTCGCCGGAAATTGCTTGCTTACTAACAACTCTTTACTCCACTTGTAGTTAGGAACTTTTTGAGAGAATTTTGCTATAGTTTTCAGAATAGTGCTGAGCCAAGGCAGGAGATGTATTTATAGTGGAGAATTAGTGTTTGGGAATTAAAAATTTGGATTAAAGAGCATTAAAATGTGGTTTAATTGTGAAATTAAGGGTCTATGTTTGATTGTATGGAAATTAAACAGTGCAGAGGAGTTAGGGGTTGGTGAAGAGGCGTGTGAGCAAAGCCATGAGCTATTTGGGCAATATTTTACCGTCCCCGCCGGTCTTCTTGAGCTTTCCGCCGGTCGATTTTTACCATCTGGCCTCGAGATTCGTGATACGAGATTAAATCAGTGTTTACTCCATTTTCCACATGTTAGATTTTTTTTACTTTTCCTTTCCCTGTGTATTGCACGTGCAATCTTTTGGGCTTCCAAAAACTAAAAAGAAAAATTCAGAAAAAAAATAATGTGTCTGATGGGATATGAACACACAGGCTACGTCACAGCAGTGCAAAGCTTTACTAGTGAGCTACAAGTTGTTTTTTGTTGTTATTTCACAAAATTGACTTATAACTCAAACTCGGGCTGAAAAACTCATTTCTTGTATCTTAACGGTAAAATTTCTGTACAAGATTTTAGAGTTGTTACATAACCGAACCTTCTGAAACACTTTGGCATTTGGATTGTCATGATTCATGATAAAGTCGCAAATATCCCTGCCGGTCCCACTTCCCCGTTGCATTTCTCCAGAACACTATGTATCACTACGAAGATCCATATTACTTGGGCAACCATCGTTTAGTTACATACGAACTCGAAGAAAGTTGTTTCAGTTCGAGGATGGTTTCCGGTTCTGGAGAAATTGAATAGGATTATTCGGTTGTCTTTTCTCTTTACCTTCTCTCAGGTTGCGAGGGCTCCTGGTATTAGGAGAGTACACCTATTACGCTTATTGGATAGTCTTCTTCCAAGACATAGGCACGTGCCGAAAGGTAGGGAAGGAAGAAAACCAATTAGCCTAAGTATGGTGTACAGAAGGTAAAAAGTAAAGACATATAGAGGGATTAGAGTGAGGGCAAAGGAAATTACGACTACTATCATTCACGACGAAGTCGCATATATCCCTGCCACTCTTACTTCCCCTTTGCATTTCTCCAAAACACTCCGTATCACTACGAAGATCCATATTGCTTGGATATGCCATCGTATAGTTAATATACGAACTTGAAGAAACTTGTTTTAGTTCAAGGATGGTTTCCGGTTCTGGAGAAATTGAATAAATTATTCGGTTTTCTTTTCTCTTTTCCTTCTCTCAGGTTGTAAGGGCTCCTAGTATTAGGAGAGTACACCTATTACGCTTATTGGATAGTCTTCTTCCAAACCTTAGGCAGGTGTCAAAAGGTAAGGACGGAAGAAAACCAATTAGCCTAAGTATGGTGTATAAATGGTAAGAATTAATGACATATAAAAGGATTGCAGTGAGGGCAAGGAAAATTGCAACTACAGTCATGAATCTTGTCACGACCCGAAAGTACAGAACATGACCGGCAATTAGGCTACGAACGTCTCAAGGCGTACGTGCTCTAAGTAAGCCGAGCCCAGAAACCCAAACCAAGAAAAGTAGTGGAGTGAAGGAAAAACCATATGTAAATCAACCAGTTTGCAGCATAATATACAACGCCTAAAGGCGAGGATCACAACAGAAAAGGGAACTCAACAGCATGAAACCTAGAGAAATATAACGTGTGACTCTAAGGTCGAAAGAATAATCAACACTGGTCTCTATCTCAATAAGTACATGTTTAGTTGATGGAACTTCTAGATACAACTGAAATATAATATACAAAGTATAATGGTGGGTATGATACAAATAACCCCCTACTAGCAAGTCACCTGAAGAAGCTGTGCCCGCAAAGCCGTAATGGAACCCGTACGGCAAAACCTGCAAGAAACTGGGGCACAACGGGGGTGAGTTGCCAACTCGTGAATAGAAAACATCTACGAACAGAAAATCGTATGTATGACGCAATCCTAGGTCATACGATCATAATATATAATCCTCAATTATATAACCAGCATTCTATAACCATGACTAGGGTAACTATCTAACCCAAATGTAATCCCATGTACTCGTGTCAATGTCAATGCCTCAGGTAGCAATGTATCATGTGAATGATGTATGAATGCATGAAAAGTATGATCAATGTAATCAAGTTTGTATGTGATCAATGTCTGTATATAGGTGGATCCCGTCCACGTGTCACCCAATGACAATAAGCATCATGCATGTACATGTGAGGATATAGTCAACATCATGGAAAACATCATGAAACCTGTGCCCAGCATCGGCAAAAAACATAGCCTCAATCTCAATACATCAATGCCTCTGATAAGTCTCATTATCTAGGGCGCCGTCAATCCAGATCCTCCCCTACCATCAATCTCAAGACAGCGATGGTATCCTCCGGATATCCGACGCGTCGGGTAAAATCACCGGTCGGTAGTGCTCCCCTGCCAGGCTCAACGCCATCTCCTGCGATCTTCTTGCCCCGGGGTACCGCACCGGGCCCACCATGTACCCGCAATCGGCCTCATCCGCCTCCTCGAATCGGGTTTCACATGTCGCTCTCAGCACCGAGAAAACACATGGTGGACGCACTGAAATATCATATCAGGGGTAACCGGGTTTTTACAACAATTACATAATCTCTTTGAAATACCCACGGTTCCCAAATCCAGAAATATCATAGAACAACATATCTCAATACGCATAATCAGAAAACATGATGTATGTGACATATCAATGAAGCGCAAGTATAACAGTATATCATGCAACATGGAATAATAGTATGCACATACAAGGGTCATATCCTGCAGCAATAATACTACTGTGTAGTGACATGACAATTACCGATGAAGATGTGTGTGAACTGGCAAGTAAGTGTACGTGGTACATACACATCATCGGTAATGGTGCTGGTGTCCTAACAGCATAATGTCAACAATAGAATATGAATCACAATAAGTATGTGATGCAGAGCAAGAATAGTAATGTGCGGGAGCTGAATACTAAACACAATGAAAGCTAAACTGCATCTAATGTCATAAGAGTCATATTGCTACACCACTATAAGGCTGAGCTAAAGCTAACAGTGGGTAATGGAAACCGCCTAACATCTGAGTCGATACATATAAATATATATAGTCGGTGATCCCGCCTCGATAATTTCACATCCGATACCATGTCTCTATAATCGGTTATCCCCAAGTCAAGAGTGCGGATCAAACATCAAATTACAGCTCGTACGTAAATCCGTCGTACGGCATCCCCAAATCTGGGTACGGGTCAATATCACATTCGTCATATCATTCATCTAGTATTCTCTATATCAAATATCATAATCTGGGTACTGACCTATGTCTAGTACAAAGCTAACACCATCACTATCATCATGATCTGACTATTGATCAACAGTCCCGTATGAATCGATATAATCACCACAAATCGTCACAAGGAGTAAACATCGCCGAATGCAGCCTATCATACTAATCTTGTCATATCATATAATGTCACATATCGTAACGTACTCACATGTCGACCATTTTGTATATATCACTATTCCTATGGCATCATCATCCCAAAAATCTGCTAAAGTATCAAGACATATCTCAAATATGAATTATACCATATCACCGACATCATAATCTCGGATCAAATATCATCGACTCATCTCAATCCCATGTATCATCCATGAAATCGTATGTGAACATATAGTCCCATACCCACGTGAACACATATCAATATAGAATCCCATAACCACATGTGTAATAAGGATATATGCAAGTATGTATGTGTGAATATGTATGTGTAGTGCACCTACTACCTAGGGTTTCGTAACCTTTATCAATCCAACACACCAATATCCATCTTAACATCAATAATAAATCCCAAACAACATATATTAATTGTTAGTGTGTATACGCATTCGCATACATCACTACGAACTGCGGGGGTGCTATACGCCATCCACCCGACTTCTCCCCGTAGATATAAATCTACTCACCTTTCTTTATGCGTGCCGGTACCGATGTCGCCATTTGCATCTCCAACGCTTCGACGCCACGCGGGGTACCTACAAGGATATCACACGCTAAAACACATGAAAACCATGTCGGAAACCAAAATGGTGCGCGCTTCTCTCATAGGTAAAAACCTGTAGCCTTGCGTGCAAACACAGCTAACAACTTGCTGCCGTTGGCGTTCAAACGCCACCCGACAGTCACGAATCATCGAATACCAAAATCCATACGAAAAAAAGTCGTAAATCATGCGCAAACTCAAGAAAATCAACCCCGATTCTACCCTGATTGGGATCATACAAAACTAGACATACCAGGGGTCAAGTTTACATGAAATAGAGCCGTGCACGCAAAATGAGGCAGTTTCACCCTGGTCTGGCCGCAAATTGCGGCCAGAAGGGATATATCTGCGGCCAGGAATTTGAGGTGGGGACTAGGGTTTTGTGGGATGGTTCCAGAGTGCCTGCACAGCTTACTGCCAAGTCAATTTTATTTTAGGGTTCCCGGTGTGAAAGCAGATCTCAGAAAGGTCAAAAAGTCGAAAAAATCGATAAAATACGCCGAGTTGAAAATTTAAGGAAACCAACTCGAAATCTGGGGAAATCTTGGTTAAATTGGTCTCAAATACACCTAATAAGGTTATACTAACCCTCACAACCATCTCTTGGCCAAATCTCACTCAATTTTATCTAAACTAGCACTAATCCACTTAATAACACTAAGTTTCAGTTTTACGACCATAATCAAGCAAGAAAAGAGTTGGTTGTGAGATTATACCTCAAGGGGGTCCTAGGATGTAGGAGAAGAGAGGATGAAGGAAGGAGGAGGGGTTGCTGCTTGTTATTTGTTCTTTTCTGTTGTTGATGAAGTAGCAGCTAAGGAAGGGGTTTGAGGTATTTGTGGTGAAGTGTTGGAGTTGTGTGCAGCTGGTGTAGAGTAGCTAGTGGGGTGTTGATGACTGATGGTATTGTTGCAGCTGAAAATAGGGGCTGGGGTAGCTGCTGATGCAGCTGATGTGTTGATTTGGGGGGGCTGAAGTGTGCTGATGTGAGTGTGTAGGTATTGGGCTATGGTGTTAGGGGATGGGGTGGCTGCTGATGCAGCTGATGTGTTGATATGGTGTCATGTAGCTGGGTAGGGTTGGCTGAAGAAATGATTCAGCAGCTGCTGCCGCTGGAATTGCTATAAGGGTGTGATGTGTGAGGGTGAGAGAGATGTGAGTGTTTGAGAGGCAACCAAAAGTTTGAAATGAGATGAGTTAACCCCCATCATCCTCTCTCTCATTAGATGCTTTTCAAGGCACATCCATCATGCCCCACTCGTCTCTCTCTCTCCTACACAAGTCAACCCCATCCCTAAACACCATTAATTAAGCTCAATTAATCCTAATCAAAGCTAAACCCTTAATTAACCCATTTAACTTAACCAAATGGTTTAGACCACCATGGTCATCTAAGCATGGTTCATCCCTAAGCCATCATGAGTCCATAACATGAGACAAGTGTGGAAAATGTTATGTGCACAATTTTGCACAAAAAGCCAAAAATCCAAATAGCGATTTTTGATCGCGATTAACACTAAAGTCGCATATAATTCATCATAAAAACTGTAAATGGCATATTTCCACAAAATAACCTATTTTAGAATTTCCAAAATTTTTCTCCGGAATTTTCCCCATTTATCGGTATTTAATTATACCGACTATTAAAATATTCATTAAAATTTAATATTAAATTATGAAAATTCCCAAAAATAATACTTTATTTTTTTGAAATGTTACAAATCTGGATAGTGGAAAAGGCATTACTAGGAGAACACGGCCACCCCTTCGAAACATTTTTGTGTTTCAGTTTTACAGTGCGGTATTAATTGAAAACTGTTTTCACAATTAGATTCTGACTCCAGGGTATGTATTTACCAGACTTGATTCTCACATCTGTATGCCGTTACAAATGCTGAGTGAGAGTAGAATATTTGGAATTGGGTGATTAGATCCTCCATATCAGAATTCTTTGTAATTAGTGATATTTAAGGAAATCACCTGGGTTTTGCCTAACGACATATATTTAGTTTTGAATATCCATTTTTGTGCACCAATTTCAAACTGATATACCTGTACGTTTATTTTATGAAGTGAGATATAACTTTTTGAAATTATGTTTATGACGTTTATGTTAGTTATATGTATGCCCTAGAGGCCATTACTGTACATAGGATGTATATTGTAGTGGATGCTGGGACATATATAGGGAGGACTTTCTTGCTCGACATGATAGTATGCTATCTGGTTACCCTTTACCTTAACGTGTACAATGATTGTCTCTCTGATACATGTTGGTAAAGCCCTTAGGATGTGTACTTGACTACCTGGACTATGATGCGGATCATACTAGTGGGGACATGGTAGTCTATAAGTACATCCTTCAAAGTCCCTAATCGTGGGTGTATCGAGACGGGGCATCGATATACCAGAGTAGACTAGCGTGTACCTTCTCGACCCATACAGATGGGCGATGGATGATCCCATATCCATTGGTGTTTGACATCGGAGATGATATATGGGTGCTCAGTAGAGACTGGGTACACTGGACGGACTCGCCGAGAACTCCCAGATGGTATTATACCTTACGTCAGATGGCAGTTCTCTGGTGACACTGGTACAGAGTAGTCTGTTGACCCGAGATCGTCATAAAGTCTTGTGTGGTTCCCACTGTGCTTTGATTTCCACCTTACCACATCCAAGAGGGCGTGCAAAACGGTGGCTTTTGGGTACAGTCCCGAATCACATGGAGGCAATGAGCGATATGAGGGGATTCGTCTCTCCCGGTATAGGGAGTTGATGTTGCGCTGTGTTCGATTGGCTATAACCGGAAATCCCTGGCCAGGGTTGCTGAGATTTACTGGTAAGTGTTACCAGTAGTTTCTCGAACTGTTATAGACCTCATATCGACATGACTTATTGAGCTATTGGGGTCTGACGTTTACCACCCCTAGGCAAGATATGCGATATATCAGACGACGAGACCGGACTGTCATTTCAGGCTTCCATGGTGAGCTGGATAATAGAGTGGCTGTCAGAGTTAATAGTTTTCCCTTTTTTGAGGGGCAGTATGTTGGACAGGTGGTCCAAGCGGATACTGAGGAAGGCATAGCGCAGGATACTAATTAAATTCAGTGGAAGATACGGTATACGAATTTTTTTGGATTTGGAGTTCATTTGTGAACTTTGGCCCATCAGATATCCAGACAAATTCTAAGACATATATCGCTCATTTCGGGTGATAGTCTTGCTCCGCGAAGTTGAGATATAGAGAGATAAATACAGAAACATTAGAGCGGATCGATTCACTGAGGCTATTTCTCGAACACAATAGTTTCACAAACGTGTTTTGCGAGACAGATTAGTAGAGAAGTTAGGTGTTCGGTATCACACGGGCTATGAGTATGCGACACCGCAATAATTAGCCTTAAGTGCAAGTGGAAGATTGTTGGATATAGTGTCCTCAAGATAATTATTGTAATTACAGGCACGCGATTGTGATGATTGAGGATGGACATATACGGGTAGAACAGTCTTACTAAAAATGATAGTATGCTATCTGGTTTTTCATTATCATCATGTACATGCATTATGTGGTATTATAGATCACTATTACATGTTGATAGAGCTCATAGGATTCTTGCTTGACTACCAGCATATTATGATGGTGATCATACATGTGGGGGCTGGGTAGCCCATAAGCACATCCTTAAATGTCGCTAGTCGTGGGAGTATCGAGACTAGGCATTGTTATTCAGGAGTAGACTGGTGTATACATTTCTAAACCATGAGTAGGGGCGATGGTTGGTCCAACAGCCATTGGTCTTTCGCACCTAAGATCGTATATTGGTGCTCAGTGAGGGTGAGTACACTGGACGGACTTGCCGGGAACATGCTAGATGGTAATATACCTATTGTCAGATAGCAGTTCTTAGGTGACAAAAGTACAAGTTAGTCTTTTGACCTGAGATCTTCATTTTTCTCGTGTGATTTCCCACTGTGCTTTGATTACTACCTTACCGCGGCTCAAAGGAGTCGTGCAAACAGGTTATAGTTGAGTACAGTCCCGAACCATATGGAGGCAGTGAGCGGATCGTCAGGGATTCGTCTTTTCCGGTATTAGGGGTTGATGTCGCACTGTGCACGGGTGGCCATCACCAGAAATCCTTAGCCAAGGTAGATGAGAATTATTGATTTGGATCAATAGTTTCTTAGTGGATGATGGGCTTCACACCGACCTGAAATATCGTGATGTTAGGGGTCTTACTTTATCCACCCTCTATACCCGATATGCGATACTCTTAGACGAAGAGAACATATTGCACAGAGATTGTCACAAATAGGCTCAATAGGGATCCGGATGAGTTTTCTTTTCGGCCTTCTATTTCGACAGGTACCCGGGTAGTCATTACGTGCAGCTAGTGCCGCTGACGTGCTTGTGGTTATGGATTTATCCAGTAACTCACTGCCGGCGTACTGTCAAGTCTTTAAAGTCCCAAACAGAGGGTTTACCTCGTTCAGGAGAAATAGTGTAGAAGCCGTTTTTTGATACGTGCAGGGTTCCGATCGAACGATTGTACTAGTTACCCGGACTTTCGATCAAACGGTTGATAATACAAGCCGGCTTAGGATTGAGCCGGATTATTAAATTAAGTATTGATTTAATAATTTACGTTTGTATATTTCGATATGTATATTCTAGTATTATGTTCATTGTGTTATTCTATCTCTTTAGGTATTCATATTTTGATACGAATACGGGTATGTATATACAGTTGAGTGTATTCCGTATTTATACGGAAAACATTCTAGAAGGTGGACACCTCATTTTGGTTTATCCATTTATTAATTTAAATGGAAATGAGGTGTAAAGGTAGTGAAGAGAGAATGGTGAGAACCATGCTTGAATAGTGTTGACAAATGAATTGAAAATTCATTTGTGCAAACTATTCAAGTATGCTTGCTTTATTTTATTGGAAAATGGTTTTTACAAAACCATGCTTCATATCATACTCTATTTTTTGGGGATGTTGGATGAATACTTGGTTGGTTTTTTGATGAAAACATTTTCACCATTTGCCGCATCTCTCCTCACTAGCCTTTCTTGAGCTCCTCCTCCTCCTTCTTCTTGATCTTCCACTCTACCGTGAGTTGAGAATCAAAGGTGGATGAGAGATAGAAATACACTAAGAAAAACTCACTACATTCCTAGGCACTCTAGTTTAGCAACCTAGAATCCAAAGTTGCTCCACTGGATTTTTAGTGTGGAGCTAGAGCCATGAACCACATCACTCGGGTGGATCATCTTCGACGGAGGAAGACCGGCGGTCAATCTCGATCAAGGAGACCTCAAAGAGTTAAGGAAGAGGGTAGAAGACCGAATGGCATGGATCTTTTGGTAAATCATTCTATCACAATAGCTAAAAGATCTCCTTATTTAGTTAGTTTCGGTTTATGGTTAGATTCTAGGACGGGTTTCTTAGCGCCGGATTTTAAACACAAATTTTTTTTTCCACAAAAGCAACGGTAGATAGCTAGGGCACTAAGAAACCCAACAATAACTGCACCCTTTTGAGGCGAGGTGAAATCCAATGGTCTCTAGACTTGCCATCAAGACCCGAAGCTAGGAATGTGCCATCACTTCACTTTTACTTTGGTGTTGCGCTGATTCTTCGTTGAAGTAGGGTAGACATCCGAATGACCTCTATACTATACGTATCACCATCGAGATCTGGAGCTAGGGATATGGCATTACTCTGATTTTATTTGACAGTTATACTCACACTCTGTTCGAATGAGGATGAACGTTTAGGCATTCTCTATGCTATATATATACCGCAAGACTTGGTTCTTCTTTTGATGAAACAAGGTGGGAAAATATGCTTCCCTTTCTTTCATTTATGCCCATGGATTGTATACAAGGGTCACTGTGGACCTACTTGTAGGGCAGAAAAAATTTATTTTACTATTATTTTTTATTTTCACGAAGCTTTATCTTTTCAGCTTTTCATATCGCGAAAATCGCGATTGGCCAATCATTTCGGTTATTTTATTCGCAGTGCTCAATCATTTCGGCTATTTTTCTTTTACTCGCTGCTTTTTATTGCGAGTCACCCTATCATTTCGGTTATTTTTCTCTTTTGTTCTTCTCAGTTTTTTTGTGAGTCGAATACTTAGTATGATGATACCTTATTTGGCATCAGTATTGTTATGACTGGAATATTGCCAGGAACAACTCGTCATATGCCATTTCCAATTTCGCCCAACGGTGGCTTAGGCAACAAGTTAGATCCCTGCTAACTAAGGGTTTTTCGTCTTTATAAATCGTAGAGGTATCATAAAGGTATTTCTCCCTATGAGTCATGAGGATTCCTAAGTATATATTACTCTTGTAAGTCATAAAAATCTTACAGGAGTATTTTTTCCTTATTAGTCGAGTGGACTCATAAGTGTCATTCACCATGCTGAGTAATATTTCTCGATTTTGGTGGGAATTGGTTGGGAATATATTTATTTACGCCCGTGGATTGTATACAAGAGTCAAAATTAGACCCCTTGTATGGCGGCAAATTTATGGGGTTATAATGGCTTAAGAATAGGTTTAGATCCCTGTAACTTATGGCTTTTTGAATTATATAACACATGGGGGACTTACAGAGGGTATATTCACCCTACGAGTCATGAGAATCTCGTAAGTGTACTTTTTCCTTAGGAATCGTATGGATTCCTAAATGGGTTGCTCGTTTGTGAGTCGTAAGCATCTTATGCAGGTGTTTTCTTCATACAAAGCTAAGAGGTTTTTGCATGTGCATCTTTCTTTTCTTTTAATGAGTTCATGCCCTTTTGGGTTTTCCCAAACTCGCCGGTAGCCCTTCTGTTTTTACTCACGGTGCCCTTTTGGATATTCATCCGTGCCCATTTTGCTTATGGACAAACCGTTTTTTGTTGGATTATGGCAGCTCCCCGGCCATCAATCCGTAGCCAAATGCGGAATAAAAATTTTCTAAACTGGCGCTACCACAACCCGATGCCCGGATCTACCCTTAACCATATACTAGCAAACATATAAAAAGCAGTTAGATGGTTATACCGAATGAACCAAGTCTTTCGGGTCTTCAACCATCATCCCAAGCTCTTAGTGGTCGCGGATCGAATTTGGTTGCCGGTCTTCCTCCATCTATGATGATCCACCTGAGGGAAATGATGCAAGCTTCAACCTTGTCAAGTAAGGGAACCGATGCTCCAAGGTTGCTAGCAATGGGGAGTGGAGGTGTAGGATTATCTCACTATAATTTTTCTCTCATCAAAATGCTCCAAAGAGCAACTCAAGAAGAAGAATAGGGGTGAGGAAAACAATGGCATGAGCAGCCATGGAAATGGCTAAGTCTCTCAAGAGAGAAGAGAATCATCAAGTGAAGGAAAAATACTTGGATGGCATGTAAAGAATATGGCTCCAACAATTTTCAACTATGCAATGAAAATATCTACACCAATTTTCCAATAAACAAATGAGAGCCATACCTCTCTACATGCCAAGCCTATGCTCATGCTAAATCACCCTTCACCTCATTTCCCAAATTGATTTTCTAAAATGAAAATTATATAATGAGGTAGCCATATTCTAGAAGCTATTCCGTATAAATACGGAATGCAACCCAGTACACATATCGAAATACAAATATGCGTATTCGTACAAAAATACGAATAGCCTAGAGATAAAATGAATAGTGAACAATAATACAAAAATACATATATATAAATACATATATAAATTATTAAATCGAAACCTGATTTAATAATCCGGCTTAATCCTGAGCCGCTAGTATTATAGACCGTCCGATTAAAGTCTGTGCAGCCTATACACTTAGTTAATCGTACACCTGTATGTACCAACATACGTCATCTACACCATATCGCCTGAACCGTGAAAAACTTCTGTGTGGGACATTAAAGACTCGTCAATACGATGGCAATGGGTTTAACCACAAGCACGTAAGCGGCACTAGCTGTACGGAACGGCTACCCAGGTATTGACCGAAAGGATGGCCGACAAGCAAATTCATCCGTATCCCTACTGAGCCTGACAGTGACAATCACCGTATAGTCCGATCTGTTCGTCTAAGAGTATCGCATATCGAGTCTAGGGGGTGGATAATGTCAGACCCCTAATAACGCGATAATTCATGTCGGTATTAAACCCATCACCACCTGAGACACTATTGATTCTAGATTAGTAATACTCGACTACCTTGGCCAAGGATTTCTGATGATGGCTAACCGTGCACTACGCGACACCAACCCCCAATACCGGGAAAGACGAATCTCCAACGATCCACCCACTGCCTCCATATGGCTCGGGACTTTACCCAACTAAAATCTGTTTGCATGACACTTTTGAACCATAGTAGGGTAGTAATCAAAGCACGGCGGGAACTCAAACAAGACAAATGACGATCTCAGGTCAACAGACTAATCTGTACACATGTCACCTGGGAACTGCTATCTGACAATAGGTATAATGCCAATTAGTAGGTTCCCGGCGAGTCCGTCCAGTGAACTCATAACCAAATGAGCACATGTATACTATCTTTGATAACTAACTGACACCAATGCCTTGTGAGACCAGCCACCGCCACTCGTCACTGTCTGAATAAGTATACACTAGTCTACTCCGGAGTACTGATACCCAGTCTCGATATTCCCACGACTAAGGACGTTTAAGGATGTGCTTATCTCTCACGTATATGATCGCCATCATAATACTGGAAGTCAAGAAAGAATCCTATGGGCTCTATCAACATGTAATAGTGATCTGTAATACCACCTGAAGTATGTACATGATGATAAAGAAAAACCAGATAGCATATTATCATCTCGAGTAAGACTGTTCTATCGGTATAGGTCCTCTCTCAATCATCACAATCGTGTGCCTGCGATTCAATAATTGACTTGAGGGCACTATATCCAACAATCTCCCACTTGCACTTAAGGCTAATTATTGCAGTGTCGTATACTTACAGCCCGTGTGATACTGAACACCCAACTTCTCTACTAATCAGTCTCGCAAAGTGCGTTTGTGAAACTATTGCGTTCGAGAAATAGCCTCAGTGAGTGGATCCGCTCCAGTGTTTCTATCTTTATCTCTCTATATCTCAATTTCGCGGAGAAAGACTATCCCCCGAAAAGAGCAATACCTTGTCTTACCATTTGTTTGGATATCTGATGGGACCCGGTTCACAAATGAACACCAAATCCAACAAACTTCTTTGCCTATATCATCTACTGAATTTAATCAGTATCCTGCGCCATGCCTTCCTCAGTATCCGCTTGGACCACCTGTCCAACATACCGTCCCTCAAAATAGGAAAACTATAACTCAGACAGCCACTCTGTCATCCTGGTCACCTTGGAAGCCTGAAATGATAACCGTCTCCTGAAGGAGGCTGCTATTACCATATCCCAAGAACATCCACTTATGGTCATAACCGCTTCCCAACATTTTTCCAGGATTGGATTAATATATCTTCTTATTGCAGCTAGTGCAAAAACAACATCTGGTGTGGTACTTGACATCACATGATTAACTCAATTACCTAAGCAATTGATATGCCAATCATGCAAATCCCCCTCCTCTTTAGTCTGAAAAACATCCTTTAGATAAGGTGACTCCATCACCTTCAGGTACACCACCACGCCAAGAGTCAACCATTCTAAAACACCTTTAGAATAATATCAAACTACCCAGATTGGGACACTTCCCAAATCTAGTTCTAAAACCATAGATCTAGTAACCAGAAACCCTGATATTATATCCATATCCAATGTGGAGAAACCACCTTGTGACAACAACAGTATATAACCGGTTGTAGTATAGGAAGATCTATCCCTATCAAGTACATTTCATCTAAATACCTGGACATCACTCTCTACTACTTCTTACCAGATCCATCTTCTATTCTGATGAAGTCAAGACCTATGACTGTCACATCAAAAATAGATGATCTATTTCCGCTATACTTTCTTTAGTCTATAAATACACATAAGCTACTTACCCTCTATACTTCCGCTGCTCCCACTGACTACAACAACCTTCTGGCAGAGTCATATACGCGTCCACTTCTAAAGCTAGTTTAGAATGACGCTATACTCATCCTCCTGCCGGGTCTTATAGTCTTAAACAGCAGCATTAGCAAGTCTGGGTAAACAAGAACCTCCCTGTCACTGTCTCTAAGAAGACCGTAGTACCTCTCGGGTGCCTGAAGTTACCCATCAAATCTGCGGAGCGGCTAATGGAATGTCGAAACCAATTTAATTCTTAGGTTCTATTAAATTTCCAGTAATCGTTTGTGGTTCTGGAATCTCTTCCAGTTCTACCATACTCCCACGAATGTTTTCTGAAAAGAATCCATTTTACTAAACCTGGTGGCGAGTCAAGAACAATATAAATATTGATCTTCCTGATGGTAGAAATTAACCCTCGTTAAAGCCCGGGATAACCCACAAACTACCATTACTAAAACATGCCTTGAGTTTGTCCAGAGTTTGGTTTTAAACATAAGCCGAACAACTCCATATACCTTAACATCGTTAAGATATGAACCACTCTATATACCATATAGAAAAAAAGCACTAATATAATTGGAACCAGATTCAAAAACATGCAGCTGTCTCCAGTGCATATCAACCAAATGGAAGGAGGCTAATCAAAATTACTCAACTGGGAGTGCATCCATATATGAGTAAACTGAAAGAGAAGCAAGTTCTCAAAACTATTACTATTAACGGAATACCAAACACAAGTATCTACATCTTCGACTACCTCGAAGAATCCTGATACTTCTAACAAATGGTTCTCTACTTTATTCTTATACCTATAATTTCTTAATATCAAGAACTTGTATTTCAACGAAATACTTGTCTAAAATTAGAGAAGACATGAGTAAACAGAATATAGTACGTGTACCAACCCCTCTGTCCTAATGGAAATCGAACAACATACAACACTCTGTATAAGTCCACTTAGTTTAATAACTCAAACCCTGTGTATCGTAGGTTGAAAACCGTACTATGGTTAAGAAGAATTACACCGTTGTTGAATTCACCTTACCTAATCACCAACTGATATAGGTAAATGTCATAGACATAATATCAAAAAGTTATATCTGACGTTATAAAATAAACGTACAGATATATCAGTTTGAAATTGGTGCTTAATAACGGATATTCAAAACCAAATATTTGTCGTCCGGCAAAAACCTAGGTGATTTTCTTAAATATCAAAAATTACAAAGAATTCCGATATGTTGAGGATATAATCACTTAATTCTAAATATCTTACTCCCACACAGCATCTGTAACACCATACAGATGTGTGAATCATATATGGTAAATACGTACCCTGGAGTCAGAATCTAATTGGGAAACGGTTTTCAATTAACATTGCACAGTCAAACCGAAACATGAAAAGGATTCGAAAGGGTAGCCATGTATTCCTAGTAATGCCTCTTCCATTGTACAGAGTCATGACAGTAACCGTATATTTCCTTGCCCACACTCCAATCCCTTTATATGTCTTTACTTATTACCTTCTTTACACCACACTTAGGCTAATTGGTTTTCTTCCTTCCCTAACTTTTAGAACCTACCTATGGTTTGGAAGAAGACTATCTAATAAGCGTAATAAGTTTACTCTTCTAATATCAGGAGCCCTCACAACCCGAGAGAAGGTAAAGAGAAAGGACAACTAAATAAATCATATTCTTTTCCGCCTGAACCGGAAACCACCCTCGAATCTGGAATAAGTTCCTTCGGGTTCGTATGTAACTATACGATGGCGTATCCAAGCATTATGGATGTTCGAAGTGATATAAAGTGTTCTGGAGAAAACCAAACTGGATGTGGGAGTGGCAGGGGTATACACGTTTTTTTCGTGAGTGATAGCAATCGCATTTTCCTTTGCCTTTATTCTAATCCATTTATATGTCTTTACTTAGTACCTTCTGTACACTACACTTAGGCTAATTTGTTTTCTTCCTCTCCTACATTTCAGCACCTGCCTATGGTTTGGAAGAAGACTATCCAATAAGCACAGTAGGTGTACCCTCTCCTAATCCTAGGAGCCCTCACAACCTGATAAAAGGTAAAGGGAAAAAACAACCGAATAATCCTATTCAATTTCTCCATAACCAGAATCAATCCTCGAATCTGGAACAAGTTCCATCAAGTTCGTATGTAACTGTACGATGGATTATCCAATAGATGTAGATCTCCGTAGTGATACGAGGTGTTCTGGAGAAATGCAAAGGTGATGTAGAAGTGGCAAGGATATATGCGAATCCGTGACAATTCAAAAGCCAAATTGTTTTAAGATGGTTCGGTTAACTTGGTTCATGAGTTTTAGTCTAGGGTCGGGCCATGGTCGCTACCAGAGAGAGAGAGAAAAGAAACACTCAGCGTTCACTCTAACCTAGATCAGAATGGTTAATCACTTTATCTAATCAGGATTTCTTCCACTGTTTCCTCAAATTCTCCTCCAAACCTAGAATGAGAATTGTTCGGGATCTTCTAAAATCACCGGAGGAGTAAACCTACACATCAGTGGGAATCGGATCCAAATATCATCGCATGATAACCTGGTGGAAGCCACTCAAGTCAACACACTCCAGAAGGTATGCGCATACCTGACAAGTTTCCTGTATGTTTGAAACCCCCGATGTGATTTTTACCCCTAAGACCTAAGTAACCTTGACGAATAATCAACAAATCAAAAGGTCCTAGTCAAGTTCAACCCGTCATTATCTTGATTGCGTTAAACCCACCCGCACGACCCTTGACGAATAATCAACAAAGTCGTACGACCGTCCTAACCAATCTATATGTCCATGCGACAGAAAAGCATTATAGAGCTACCGCATACTACGCCTCGGCGAATAGCAACGACAAACGTAGCACGAATACTAAGCAATACTAACCTGAAATAGCGGAGAGCTACGGCTGGTTTTCGGCGAAAACCCTTTAACTTAATGAGCTTGATATCGTTGAAAGAACCCAGTTGTTTTACAAATATATAGTGGCGCAAAGTTTTGCTAAAGAGGTCACTCCCGGTGAAGAGATCTCGGCTCTTTCCTCATCGAATGAGGTGCAGGATATTCCCAATCGAATACCACGATGCAAAGCAAAAGAATCGATTATAGTAAAGTTATTACGTTGACGCAAACTTCTTCCCAAGGGGTCACTCCCGATGAAGGGATCTCGGCCCTTGCTTCGTCGAATGAGGTGCAGGATATTCTGAATCGAATACCACTGTACAAAGCAAAAGAAAACATATGTAATGTCTGTTTTTAAAAACTTGGTTCCAACAAAATCATATATAGGTTTGTTTTCCTTGCATTGATCAGAATCAACGCGGTCCCATCAATTAAAAATATCACACCAGAAAAGAACGAAAATACGGTGTACGTATATGCCATCTGCATTCTCCACTGGGCTCCGTCATCACCGGTTAGGTTACTTAACTAACGATAGAGCGGGGGCTGGACTAGCGCGGGTGCAAAACATATACAATATCTACTAGTGTATATATATATAACAATCATCCCAGGCATGATATAAAGAAACATCACAGAATCTCAGCCCACAACATAGAATGGTGGATAATTCTGGAGCCTCGGATTTCACTTGAGCCGCAAATGAGACCCGACGTTCCCTGTCGTGTGTATAGCCTGTTGAATGAAAACCTATACCCCTATGAGTGCGAAAAGTTACCCACCAATCCCAGTGTAAGTGTACGGTAGCGCCCCGGCCGTCTTTCCGAGGCCAAAATGCGGAAACGAAAACTTTTTCAAAACTTGAAACCGGCGCTATCGTATACTATAAACCCGGATCGAACCATTAACCTACAACTAGCTATCTAGAGAATTAATAGAAGGGCTATACCGATCGATCCGTGTCCTTCGGTCTTTGGCCACCATCCCAAGCTCCTCGCGGCAACTCCGGTCTCGATCTCCTCGTCGGAAAGGGCACCACATCTAAGAGTCTTTTTACGGGCTCCCGCTTCATCCGAAGCAACTCGGACATGAAGTGTGCTATCCGACGTGTCCAAGGTGATATAGAGAATTTTTGTGATCACTTTGTCTCTTGCATCCACAAGATGGATGGAGGTTGAAGGTGTTGCCATTGGAGGAAGAGGTGAGCACAAGAAGAAAGAAGAAGAAGCCCTTTTGCTTATTATGTTGTGTTGGATAATTTGTGTGAGATATATATCTATATATATATATATATATATATATATCATCCCAAAAGAATAATCACCAAGCCAATACTTGGCTGCCCTCTCTCTCCATATTATCCCCCATAATCATAATTAAGCATAAAATCAGTCCATGTCACATTTAATTATCACCCAAACCAAGACCATGAGTCACCAAATGAATGTGACATTAAATAATGCAAAAAGACAAAACTTGCGCTCACATTTTCCTCCACTAAACATTCAAAACAAAATGTTTAATCCAAAAAGAGAATGGCAACATCTAAAGTAAACTCGTGACGGATCACAAGAATACCCCTCACCTGTATATACATACCTGCATCTGCATTCCGACTGAATGCAAATGCGATGAGACTAAAGTAATCCAACAAATCTAATACTAGGATCTGGTTTAAACCAAAGCCCACTAGTATGATCCTTCCGATCATGATCCGTGCACTACTGCACGTATATGATCGGTCCCGGCCATATATCATATGGCCTCTATATTGTTTCACCCGAAACTTGAGAAACTGTCTGTGGGGGACTCTAAAGACTCGTCAATACTTTGGCTGTGGATTTAACCACTAGCACGTCAGAGGTATTAGCCGTACGTAATGGGCTATCAGGTATTGACCAAAAGGGAGGTCAATGAGCGAACTCATCCTGACACCCTACTGAGCCTGTTAGTGAAAATATCCGTACAGTCCGGTCTGTTCGTCTATGAGCATCGCATGGCTGTCGTAGGGGGTTGGTAAAAGTCAGACCACCAAAAGCGGTACAAGTCATGTCGGAGTGTAGCCCAGAACACCCTGAGATACTACTGGAATACTTACTAGTAGATCTCCAGCCTTGGCCAAGGTCTTCGTGTAATAGCTTTCCTAGGCACAACGCGATCTCACCCCCAATACCGGGAGAGACGAAACCCTGCCGATCCGCTCACTGCCTCCATGTGGCTCGGGACTGTACCCAACTAAAACCTGTTTGCACGACTCTTTTGAGCCATGGTAGGGTAGTAATCAAAGTACAGTGGGAACTCACACGAGACAAATGACGATCTCTGGTTGATGAACTAACCTGTACACATGTCACCAGGAAACTGCTATCTGACGTTAGGTATAATACCAACTAGCATGTTCCCGGCGAGTCCTGTCCGGTGTACTCATAACCTAATGAGTACATGTATACATCTTAGGTGAACCAACTGACACCAGTGGCTTGTGAGACCGGCCACCGCCCCTCGTCGGGGTCTCGACTGTATACACTAGTCTACTCTGGAGTATCGATACCCTGTCTCGAAAACTCCTACGACTAGGGACCACTTTAAGGATGTGCTTATAGAACCCAGCTTCCACGTATATGATCGCCATCATACTGCTGGCAGTCAAGCAAGAATCTCAACGTGCAATAGCAACATGTAAGGTCACCTAAAGCAGTACACGATGATAAATATAAACCGGATAGCATACTATCATCTTGAGTAAGACTGTCCTACCGGTATAGGTCCTCCGTCAATCATTGCAATCACGTGCCTGTGATTCAATAATTGATTTTTAGGGCACTATATACAACAATCTCCTACTTGCACTCAAGGATAATTATTGCGATGCCGCATACTCACAGCCCGTGTGATACCGAACACCCAACTCCTCTACTAATCAGTCTCACAAAGCCCGTTTTCGAAACTATTGCGTTCGAAGAATAGCCTCAGTGAGTGGATTCGCCCCGATGTTTCTTTCTATGTCTCTCTTTATCTCAAGTTCGCGGAGAAAGCCATCTCCCGAAATGAGCAATACCTGTCTTAGAATATGTCTGGATATCTGATGGGACCTAGCTCGTAAATGAACTCCAAATCCAAACTTCTTAGACTGTATCGTCAACTGAACTTAATCAGTATCCCGCGTCACGCCTGAAAGGTTCCTAGGCACCCTATAGAGGTCTCACAAGGCATCAACCATGCCAATTTCAAAAATTATGGGTGCCGAGAAACCCTAATACGGATCGTCGGATAGAATTCTAGGCGAAAAACGAATCTAGTTAACATATTAACTAAAGGAGAGAGGCTACAACCTTTGTAGATCCGGTTACCCACTTCCTTGGCTCCACGTAGGCATCCTCTCGCTGTCCATCTCGAATCCCGAACTCGAACGTCGGCTTCATCGGAGAATTGGACGGACTAGGTCGTCGGCTTCGTGCCGAAGATGATCTACGTCGAGGCATCACAAGTTCAAGCTCCGACTTCACAAATTTGTGAAACTTGTGAAGTAAACACCCAAGACAACTTGGCAAGAGGTAGAGGGTGAAGAAATAGGAGGTGGGTTCACTTTAGAATTGGATTTCTCACTTTAGAACTCAAGATACCATTGATGGCATCAAGCTTTCTCTCTTGAAGATGAAGAAGAAGAAGTAAATAGAATATGATAAGTATTCTGTAAAAAGAATAATAAAATCAATACTTATCATCTTCTAATCTTGGTTAAGTGTAGAGAATAAACCATGATCAAATGAGAATGGTTAGGGTTAAGGATGATGACAAAATGGTCACTTTAGTCAAAGCTTCATGAAGCTTCATCAAGCTTCATGAAAGAAACCATTTTGTTATCTTTTATTTATTTATCCAAAAAGAATAGATAAATAAATAAGTAAATAAATAAAAACCCTAACTATTATCATAACCATGGTTTAAGTCTTAACACAAAACCAATCTACATGCATCATCAAACATGACACATAGTAGTGCACAAAAGTATATCACATATACAGCTTGTGAACTACAAGTGAGAAAATCCTATTAAAGTGAACCAATACCAGTTAATGCAAAGTAATATATCAAATATATAATTATACATTAAATCATTAAATCAACACTTGATTCAATGATCCGGTCATGTCGCACATAACCGACTAGTATCCAATGTATCAACTTATCGAATCAATCTACGATTCGAAAACTAGGTTATATCGCATATAACCAATCGAAACATTCATCATGAGAATGAAATACGGTATCACATACACGCATTATTCTCGTTCCCGCACATATCTCATATGCGCTCCTATTTCGTTTCGCTTGAGCCAGAAACCTCTGTGTAGGACTCTAAAGACTCGTCAATACGCCGGTAGCAGATGATGATCATATCAAGCATCCACAAGCCGCAAGCGGTCTGCTAAACGTAACAGCCATCCGGGTATTGAGCGATCAGAAGATCGACGAGCTAGCCCGCTCATACTCCTGTGAATCCAACCAGTAACACTTACCGTACAGTCCGGTCTGTTCGTCTGATATGTCGCATATCAAGTCTAGGGGTGGTAAACGTCAGACCCCAATAACCGATAAGTCGTGCCGATGTGAGGTTCATAACGGGTCGAGAAACTACTGGTAACACTTACCAGCAAATCTCTGATCAGCCCTGGCCAGGGACTTCCCTGTTACGGCCAATCGAGCACAGCGCAACATCAACCCCCAATACCGGGAGAGACGAAACCCCTCCTATCGCTCATTGCCTCCATGTGACTCGGGACTGTACCCAAACCACCGTTTTGCACGCCCTCATGGACATGGTAAGGTGGAGATCAAAGCACAGTGGGAATCACACAAGACTCTATGACGATCTCGGTTCTACAAACTAACCTGCACAAGTGTCACCTGAGAACTGCCATCTGACGTGAGGTATAATACCATCTGGGAGTTCTCGGCGAGTCCGTCCAGTGTACCCAGTCTCCACTGAGCACCCGTATACCATCTCTGATGTCAAACACCAATAGATATGGGATCATCCATCGCCCATCTCATGGGTCGAGAAGCGTATACGCTAGTCTATTCTGGTATATCGATGCCCCGTCTCGATACACCCACGACTAGGGACCTTGAAGGATGTACTTATGGACTACCATGTCCCCACTAGTATGATCTGCATCATAATCCAGGTAGTCAAGTACACATCCTAAGGGCTTTACCAACATGTAACCATAAGATAGTTTAAAAAGACTAGTGTACATGTTAAGATAAAGAGTAACCAGATAGCATACTATCATATCAAGCAAGAAAGTCATCTCTATATATGTCCAAGCATCCAATATAATATACATCATCTGTACAATACTGGCCTCTAGGGCATACATACAACTAACAATCTCCCACTTACACTAGGGCCAGCTGCTGTAGTATCGCATACCGAGCATCCCGAAGAGTCTCTCAAACTGTATCTGGGGAATGGCCTTCGTGAGTGGATCCGCCGTGTTGTTCTTCGTGTCAACCCTCCTGACCTCGATCTCCCGGCAATCAACTATCTCCCGGATCAGGTGATACCGCCTCAGAATATGCCTGGATCGCTGATGGGACCTGGGTTCCTTGGCCAAAGCCACCGCTCCATTGTTATCGCAATACAAAGGTATTGGATGCTCAATGGATGGAACCACTCCAAGTTCAGTAATGAACTTCTTGATCCAGACAGCCTCTTTGGCAGCATCGTTGGCAGCGATGTATTCAGCCTCCATCGTCGAGTCTGCCACGGTTTCCTTCTTGGAACTCTTCCAGCTAACCGCCCCTCCGTAAAGGGTAAAAACAAAGCCCGACTGCGACTTAGAGTCGTCCTTATCACTCTGGAAGCTCGAATCGGTAAAGGACTCCACTTGGAGTTCTCCGTTACCATACACCAAGAACATATCTCTAGTCCTTCGTAAGTACTTGAGAATGCTCTTCACAGCTGTCCAGTGACTCTCTCCAGGATCAGCTTGATACCTGCTCACTACACTTAGTGAGTATGCTACATCGGGTCTGGTACATAGCATCGCATACATGATAGAGCCTACTGCCGAAGCATAGGATATCCCTTGCATGCGAGCTCTCTCCAAATCAGTCTTGGGAGACATCTCTTTGGAGAGAGTGACTCCAGAGATCATGGGCAAGTTCCCACGCTTGGACTCTTCCATACTAAACCTCTTTAGTATGGTGTCAATGTACCTGGATTGGGACAATCCCAAAATCCGTTTGGATCTATCTCTATAGATCCTAATTCCCAATATGCAGGAGGCATCACCAAGATCTTTCATTGAGAATCTTTGTGATAAGAAGAGCTTAACCGATTGCAGCATAGGAATATCATTTCCTATCAAGAGTATGTCGTCCACGTACAATACGAGGAAGACAACCTTACTCTCTGCCACCTTCTTGTAGATACAAGGTTCATCTGGGTTTTTAACGAAATCAAACTCTTTGATAACGACGTCAAAGCAGATGTTCCAACTCCGCGATACTTGCTTTAATCCATAAATGGATTTAAGCAACTTGCACACCTTCCCACTGCACCCACTGTCTACGAAGCCCTCTGGCTAAGTCATGTACACGCACTCTTCTAAATCACCATTTAGAAAGGCGGTCTTGACATCCATTTGCCAGATTTCGTAATCATGATATGCAGCGATTGAAAGCATGATCCGGATGGATTTAAGCATAACCACTGGAGAAAAGGTCTCGTCATAGTCCACACCTGGTCTTTGACGAAAACCCTTTGCTATAAGTCTAGCTTTGAAAGTCTCCACTTTCCCATCTACACCAAGTTTCTTCTTGAAGATCCACTTGCTCCCAATAGGTTTTACCCCTTCAGGAGCAACGTCCAAAGTCCATACTTTGTTGGTGTACATGGATTCCATCTCGGACCGCATAGCTTCCAGCCATTTCACTGAGTCCCCACTCGTGATGGCCTGCTCGAAGCTAGTTGGGTCATCATCGTCCATGATGCAATCCTCGCTCCCACCATCCATGAGAAAACCGTAGTATCTCTCAGGTTGGCGAGGAATCCTACTAGATCGGCAGAGAGGCTGAGGTTCGTCGGGAGCTACTGAATCCTTTGGTTCCACTAAATCTTCAGTTTGAGTTTGTGTAGCCGGAATTTCTTCCAGTTCTACCTTATCGCCACTAATTTCCTTAGCAAGAAATTCCTTTTCCAAAAAGGTGGCATGTCGAGAAACAAACACTTTTTGTTTCTCTGTATGGTAGAAAAGATATCCATGTGAATGTTTGGGATATCCCACAAACTTGCATAGAACTGACCGTGCCTCGAGTTTGTCCGGATTTTGCCTTTTGACATAGGCCGGGCAACCCCATATCTTAACTCGTTTAAGACATGGTCTCTTCCCACTCCATATCTCATATGGTATGATAGGTACAGATTTAGATGGAACTTGATTCAATAGGTATGCTGTTGTCTCCAGCGCATAACCCCAGAAGGAAATAGGTAACTCAGCTGTGCTCATCATAGAGCGCACCATATCTAATAGGGTGCGGTTCCTCCGTTTTGATGCACCGTTGTGCTGTGGTGTATATGGAGGAGTCAGCTGAGAGAGAATCCCATTCTCTTTTAGGAAGTCCAGGAATTCATTGCTTAAGTATTCTCCTCCTCGATCAGATCGTAGGATTTTAATACTTTTTCCGGTTTGGTTCTCAACTTCTTGTTTATATTCCCTAAATTTCTCAAAAGCTTCTGATTTGTGTTTCATTAGGAACACATACCCGAACCTAGAGAGATCGTCAGTGAATGTAATGAAGTATGAAGAACCATCCCTGGCATGTGTAGACATTGGACCGCATACATCACTATGTATCAGTCCCAAGAGTTCAGTAACTCTTTCTCCGTGTCCCTTAAACGGAGTTTTGGTCATCTTGCCTTTGAGACATGACTGGCAAGTGTCATAAGATGAAAATTCAAACGGATTTAAATATCCATTTTTATGCAACTTAGCTAGTCGTGTCGCATTGATGTGACCCAGTCTACAATGCCACAAGAAGGATTCGTTGAGTTCAGAACTCTTCCTCTTGTGTGTGTTTGTTATGCTCAGAACTGTTGATTGATTTAGAACATAAATGCCATTGCACAACGTGCCTGATCCAACCAACTTTTGGTTACGGAAAATGTTCATAACATTGTCCTGTAATGCAAAATTATATCCCTCTTTACTTAATAAAGAAACCGATATAATGTTGCATATCAGGTTCGGCATGTAATAGCATTCGTTCAGAACCAATGTATTACCAGTTGGTAATACAAGGTGATATTCCCCGACAGTCTTAGCTGCAACAATTGCACCATTTCCAACTCTAATGTCTTTATCACCTTCTCCAAGTTCTCTACCTTTCCTAAGCCCATGTAACTGATTACATATATGGGATCCTGACCCGGTATCTAATACCCAGGACGTAGAGCAAATGGAGAAACAGTTCTCTGTAACGAACACACCCGAAGAAAATGCATCATCATGTACTTTCTTCATTCGGGTGGCATGGAAATCCTGGTATTCCCCTATATCCTGTTCATTCCTATAACTCTTATAAGAAAGAACGGAACCAACGTTCTCCAGCACAGTATAACATGCGGGTTTGGTCAATACATCCATATTATTATCTTCATTAGGGCATGAAATGGTCGCTACCTGGAGAGAGAGAGAAGAAAACACTTTAGCGTATGCTCGTGCAAGATCAGATTGGTTATTATCTTATCTAATCAGGATGGCTCCCACTGGTTTTTATCAAATCTTCCTTCAAACCCTAAAAGGAAAGACTAGCCGGGATTAATTACACACTACAAGTTCGCCAATCTTTCAGCCAGGCCAGTGTCGGTACTTTGAGGGAGGTCCCCCGTGCTTTCGCACGAACCTAATTAATGTAAACCTCGTTTTTCCAGAGGCGTAACCACGTTGACACCTTTCTAGACACCTACTTGATCAGCTAATTGCAATGTGTAAAACTCTCCCAGGAGTAACTCTTACTCGCAGTGGGTATCGGGATCCAACTATCTCATAGAAGGTATGCAATCTCATTGCAAATTTCAACACTTGAAATTCCCGATAATATTTTGCCCCTAGTGTCCTATGACCTTGACAAAGGCCAACAAATCACAGGATGCTAGTCAAGTTCAACCCGTCATTTCTTGATTGAATCAAACCCACCCGCACGACCCTTGACAAAGGCCAACAAGGTCGTACGACTACCCCGAAACAATCTGCATCACATGCATAAGCAGATAAGCACTATTCAGCTACCGCACACTACACCTTGACAAAGGCCAACAAACGCAGCACGAATACTAAACAGTTCTTATCTGAAATGACGGAGGGCTACGGCAGGTTTTTCTGAAAACCTATTGCGTAATGAACTTGATATCGTTGTAGAATCAAATAAAGTTTTGAAATGGAGTGATTTTGAGGCTTTTGTAGTTTTGCTAAAGGGGTCACTCCCGGTGAAGGGATCGTCGGCCCTTTCCTTGTCGAATGAGGTGCGGGATATATCATATATATCACTGTGCAAAGCAGAAACTATAGAAGCAATCAAAAACAAACCGAGTGTGTAGCATCTGCCAGTTATTGCTAAAGGAGTCACTCCTGGTGAAGGGATCTCGGTCCTTTCCTCATCGAATAAGGTGAAGGGTATATCATATATACCGCTATGCAAAGCAAGAACTGTAGCTACCTGTTTTGTTTAAAATTTGATTCTACAACATCTAAGGTTTCTTATCTTTCATTAATCACATTAATGAAGTCCCATCATTTAAGTACCTAAACATCACAGATAAATACGACGTACACTTATGCCATCCGCATTCGCCTCGATGTCCCCTCGTGCACCGTTAGGTTAGGTAACTAACGACAGAGCAGGGCAGGGCTAGTGCGGGTGCAAAACATAAGTAACGTCTATATAATATATCATATATACTATATAAAGTATCTATCAAAGAATATCACATGATCACATCACAGATATCGCAGCAGAAGAAACATATGAAACATTAGATATACTAGGACGTCCGTGTTTTCAATACGAGCCAGTATAAAACACGGATTCCACGGTCGTGATAAATAGCCAATCCCACACCCTAGACCCCTACGAGAGCGGCAAGCAACCCTACCAATTCTAGGGTTAGGAGACCCGTACTCGACTCCTCGAGTTGGTCTCCCACTGGACCCCATAACCCGGTTACTTGTGCTCCCCTCCTTGGGTCTATCCTAATGCGGAAAAGTAAATAATATACAAAAGGTGACATCTTCCGCTACTTGGAAGTGCCCCAAATAAAAGAATATTACATACAAGTTTTTTACATGAATGAAAATGAAAAACACTCATCTCACATAAAAACCCCCGGCTATTCAAACACGACAATCCAATATAACATATCCAGCAACACATAACATCACATGTCATCAACGTAAGTAAGTATGCATACCCCAATTGTTGTTGACGTATAGCAACGAAACCGGCGATATGAACATACTATACTTACGGTAACAGAAAAGAAAGTGTAAAACTACAACAGTTGGAATCCGCAACCCTTTTAGACATCACATGCCTAATCAAATGAAATACTTAGACATCACATGCCTAACAGATATAAATCCCGTATTTTAGTCTCATTATCGAAAACTCTTTTCAATATCAAGTGAAACTAAACCGCTAGATTTATAACATTCATTCAGTTATCTCATAACTGTTTGTGAATTCCAATTATTGTATCACATTCCAGATAAACAGAAAATGTTAAACTTTCCGATCGAACAGTCGAATACCCAAGTTTTCCGGATACAGCTCAACACATGAAACAAGTCTAAAAACATTCTGTTCGTGCCTCAGTAGCAACGGTCCAGCCGTAGAAGGGTCAAGCCAACGCCTCACATGTGGCACGCCGTACTGCCCCAAACCCGAAGGTTCAAAGGGCAGTTCAAGACGGTCACATAATCGAGTTAAGGTTTGTTGTCTTCTAGAGGGTCCATCGCGTTACTTGCACTACTTGGAACGTCTTTAAACTACGGAAAAATCCAACACTTGGAAATTTCCCTACAGGGGAAAAATTGGGTATTTATATCCGGTCGAAATTTTTAACATATTCTAAAGATTATCCGGAAAAACACAAAGACAAAATTTGATAATCCGATCGAAACATCGAAGCTCTAAAACACCCCAGAAAATTCAACTCTTGAATAATTATTTAAAAATTCCCATAAAATCCAGCATCAGAAAAGAAGAATTACCGTGCAAAATATATTGTGCACTGTGAACAGTAGGCGGCGGAACCGCGGCAGAAGCCATGCTTCTGCCGCGTTTCCGCGGCTGTTTGGACGCCTCATGATCTCGTGTTTCACCATAATTCTTAGATCTTCCTGCTGAATTTTTTAGGTATTTTTAATCTGGAAAAATCCCAGTTTTTAGAAAAAGTCCAGAGAGCACTTGGGTTTTAGGGTTTCGGGTTCGTTCGGGTTTCAAACGTCGTCTAGACTTCGCCTAAGGCTCTAGCTAGGCTCTGATACCAGTGAAAGGTTCCTAGGCACCCTATAGAGGTCTCACAAGGCATCAACCATGCCAATTTCAAAAATTATGGGTGCCGAGAAACCCTAATACGGATCGTCGACTAGAATTCTAGGCGAAAAACGAATCTAGTTAACATATTAACTAAAGGAGAGAGGCTACAACCTTTGTAGATCCGGTTACCCACTTCCTTGTCTCCACGTAGGCATCCTCTCGCTGTCCATCTCGAATCCCGAACTCGAACGTGGGCTTCATCGGAGAATTGGGCGGACTAGGTCGTCGGCTTCGTGCCGAAGATGATCTACGTCGAGGCATCACAAGTTCAAGCTCCGACTTCACAAATTTGTGAAACTTGTGAAGTAAACACCCAAGACAACTTGGCAAGAGGTAGAGGGTGAAGAAATATGAGGTGGGTTCACTTTAGAATTGGATTTCTCATTTTAGAACTCAAGATACCATTGATGGCATCAAGCATTCTCTCTTGAAGATGAAGAAGAAGAAGTAAATAGAATATGATAAGTATTGTGTAAAAAGAATAATAAAATCAATACTTATCATCTTCTAATCTTGGTTAAGTGTAGAGAATAAACCATGGTCAAATGAGAATGGTTAGGGTTAAGGATGATGACAAAATGGTCACTTTAGTCAAAGCTTCATGAAGCTTCATGAAAGAAACCATTTTGTTATCTTTTATTTATTTATCCAAAAAGAATATATAAATAAATAAGTAAATAAATAAAAACCCTAACTATTAACATAACCATGGTTTAAGTCTTAACACAAAACCAATCTACATGCATCATCAAACATGACACATAGTAGTGCACAAAAGTATATCACATATACAGCTTGTGAACTACAAGTGAGAAAATCCTATTAAAGTGAACCAATACCAGTTAATGCAAAGTAATATATCAAATATATAATTATACATTAAATCATTAAATCAACACTTGATTCAATGATCCGGTCATGTCGCACATAACCGACTAGTATCCAATGTATCGACTTATCGAATCAATCTACGATTCGATAACTAGGTTATATCGCATATAACCCATCGAAACATTCATCACGAGAATGAAATACGGTATCACATACACGCATTATTCTCGGTCCCGCACATATCTCATATGTGCTCCTATTTCGTTTCGCTTGAGCCAGGAAACCTCTGTGTAGGACTCTAAAGACTCGTCAATACGCCGGTAGCAGATGATGATCATATCAAGCATCCATAAGCCGCAAGCGGTCTGCTAAACGTAACAGCCATCCGGGCATTGAGCGATCAGAAGATCGGCGAGCTAGCCCGCTCACACTCCTGTGAATCCAACCAGTAACACTTACCGTACAGTCCGGTCTGTTCGTCTGATATGTCGCATATCAAGTATAGGGGTGGTAAACGTCAGACCCCAATAACCGATAAGTCGTGCCGATGTGAGGTTCATAACGGGTCGAGAAACTACTGGTAACACATACCAGCAAATCTCTGATCAGCCCTGGCCAGGGACTTCCCTGTTACGGCCAATCGAGCACAGCGCAACATCAACCCCCAATACAGGGAGAGACGAAACCCCTCCTATCGCTCATTGCCTCCATGTGACTCGGGACTGTACCCAAAGACCACCGTTTTGCATGCCCTCATGGACATGGTAAGGTGGAGATCAAAGCACAGTGGGAATCACACAAGACTCTATGACGATCTCGGGTCTACAGACTAACCTGCACAAGTGTCACCTGAGAACTGCCATCTGACGTGAGGTATAATACCATCTGGGAGTTCTCGGCGAGTCCGTCCAGTGTACCCAGTCTCCACTGAGCACCCGTATACCATCTCTGATGTCAAACACCAATGGATATGGGATCATCCATCGCCCATCTCATGGGTCGAGAAGCGTATACGCTAGTCTACTCTGGTATATCGATGCCCCGTCTCGATACACCCACGACTAGGGACCTTGAAGGATGTACTTATGGACTACCATGTCCCCACTAGTATGATCTGCATCATAATCCAGGTAGTCAAGTACACATCCTAAGGGCTTTACTAACATGTAACCATAAGACAGTTTAAAGAGACTAGTGTACATGTTAAGATAAAGAGTAACCAGATAGCATACTATCATATCGAGCAAGAAAGTCATCTCTATATATGTCCAAGCATCCAATATAATATACATCATCTGTACAATACTGGCCTCTAGGGCATACATACAACTAACAACGCCTCCCTCAGTGTCTGCTTGGATCACTTGTCCAAAACATTGCCCCTCGTCAGAGGAAAAACTATAACTCTGACAGTCACTCTGTCATCTAGGTCACCTTGTGGAATGTTAACTGTCTCCCGAAGGAGGATGCCGTTATCATATCCCTAGAACATCAACTTATGTTCCAAAACTGCTTCCGATCGTTTCTCTAGGATTGGATTAATATCAAATAATTGCATCTAGTGTAAAAACAATATTTGGTGTGGTACTTGACATCTCATGATTGACTCAATTGCCTAAGCAAGTGATCTGCCAATCATGCGCATCCCTCTCCCCTTTACTCTGTAAAACTCCTTTAGAGAGGGTGACTCCATTACCTGCAGGTATACTACCGTCTAGGAGTCGTCCATTCTAAAACACCTTTAGAATGCTGTCTAAGTAAACAAATTGGGAAACTACCCAAATCTAGATCTAAAACCATAGATTTAGTAACCAAAATGTCTGATATGAAATCCATGTCCTTTGTGGAGAAACCACTGTGTGAAAACCAAAGTATAACCGATCGTAGTATAAGAATTTCACTTCCTAATCTGTGTATGTCATCCAAATACTAGGACATCACACCCTACTACCTTCTTAACAGATCCATCCCCTATTCTGATGAAGTCAAACCTATGACTGTCACATAAAAAATAGATGATCTATCTCCGCTATTTCTGCTTTAGTCTATAAATAGACATAAGCCACTTGTCCACTATGCTTCCGCTGCTCCCACTGACTACGACAACCCTCTGGCAGAGTCATATTCACGTACACTTTTAAAGCTAGTTTAGAATGATGCTATACTCATCCTCCTGCCGGGTCTCACAGTCTGGAACAACAACAATGGAAAGTCTGGGTAAACAAGAACCTCCCTGTCACCGTCCTTGAGCATACCGAAGTACCTCTCGAGTGCCTGAGGTTATCCACCATATCTGCGGAGTGTCTAATGGAATGTAAATCCAGATTGAATCCTTAGGTTCTTATCAAATTTTCAATAATCGTTTGCGGTTCTGGAATCACTTCCAGTTCTACCATACTCCCATTACCGTTTTTCTGAAAAATCCATTTTTATTAAAACTGTGGCGAGTTAAGAACAATATCACTATTGATCTTCCAGATGGTAGAAAGTCAACCCTCGTCATAGCCCGTGTCAACCCACAAACAGCTATTACAGAGACGTGCTTTGAGTTATCCAGAGTCTGGTTTTAAGCATAAACCGGACAACTCCATGTACCTTAACATCGTTAAGATATGAACCGTTCTATATCCAATATAGAAACAGAGGCACTGATTTAATTGGAACCAGATTCAAATCATGCAGCTGTCTCCAGTGCATGTTAACTAAATGGAAGGAGGTCGATCAGCGTTACTCAACTTAGGAATGCATCCAGATATGAGTAAACTGAAAGAGAAACAAGTTTCTCAAAACCATTACTATGAACTGAATACCATACACAAGTATTCACATCTTCGATCACCTTGAAGAATCCTGATACTTGCAATACCTAGTTCTCTACTTTATTCATATACCTATAACTTCTAAAAACTTGGACCTTGTATTTCTACGAAACACTTCTCTAAGAACTAGAGAAGTCTTAAGTAAACAGAATATAGTACGAGGACCAACCCCTCTGTCCTAATGGACACTGGACAACATACAATACTCTGTATAACTCCCCTAAGTCTAATAACTCATTCCCTGTGTGTCGTAGATTGAAAACTGTACTTATGGCTAAGAAGAATTACACCGCTGTTTAATGCTCCTTACCTAACCATCAACTGATATAGGTAAATATCATAGACATAATTTTAAAAAGTTATACCTCACTCTATAAAAATAGACGTACAGATATATCAATTTGAAATTGGTGCATAACAACGGATATTCAAAACCAAATATTTGTCGTCCGGCAAACAACCCAGGCGATTTCCTCAAATATCATAAAGTACAACGAATCCCGATATAATGAGGATGATCACCCTATTCCCAATAGCTTACTCCTACTCATCATCTGTAAAACCATACAGATGTGAGAATCAAACCTGGTAAGTACATAACCTGGAGCAAGGACTAATTGAGAAATCAGTTTTCTTTAATAATACACAGTGAAACTGAAACATGTAAATGTTTCGAAGGGGTATCCAGGTTTTCCTAGTAATGCCTCTTCCATTATCTGATTCACAACTGTAACCATATATTTCTTTGTCATCTCTCCAAATCCCTTTATTTTTCTTTAGTCGCTACCTTCTGCACACCATCGTTAGGCTAAATGGTTTTCTTCCTTCCCTACCGTTCTGCACCAGCCTATGGTTTAGAAGAAGACGATCCAACAAGCGTAATAGATGTACTGTCCTAATCCTAAGAGCACTCGCAATGCGAGAGAAGGTAAAGACAAAAGACAACTGAATAAACCTTATTCCTATTTCTCCTGAACAAGAATCCATCCCCGAACTGGAACAAGTTCCTTTCGAGTTCGTATATAACCATACGATCGAGTATCAAAATAACTGTTGATCTTCGTAGTGATAAGGAGTGTCCCGGAGAAATACAAAGGTGAAATAGGAGTGGTAATGAAATACATGGTTTGTTCGTGAATAACAGTCGCAGTTTACTTGGTCCTCTTACTAATCCCTTTATTTGTCTTTACTTAATACCTTCTGTACACCTTTTTGGCTAAATGGTTTTCTTCATTCCCTACCATTCGGCACCTGCCTATGGTTTGGAAGAAAACTATCCAATTAGCGTAATAGGTGTACCATCCTAATCCAAGGAACACTCGCAACCTGAGAGAATGTAAAAGGAAAAGACAACTGAATAGTCCTATTCGTTTTCTCCAGAACCGAAAACCATCCTCGAATCTGGAACAAGTTCCTTCGAGTTCGTATATAACCATACGATGGTTTTTTCCAATAGAAGTGGATGTTCGTAGTAATACGGGGTGTTCTGGAGAAAAGGGTACAAGAAGGAGTAGCAATGAGGTATGCAACTTTGACAATCCAAAAGCCAGTGTTATAAGAAAGTTCGGTCAACTTGGTCACTGAGTCATAGTCTAGGGTCAGTCCATGGTCGTTGCCAAAGAGAGAGAGAAAAGAAAACGCTCAGCGTGCACTCTAACCTAGATCAGAATGGTTATTACTTTATCTAATCAGGAACCTCCCACTGTAACCTCAAATTCTCCTCCAAACCCGAAAGAAGAATTAGTCGGGATCACCCGAGGAGTAAACCAACTCATCAGTGGGAATCGGGATCCAACTATCATCGCATGATAACGTGATGGAATCCACTAACGTTATCATACTCCAGAAGGTATGCGCATGCGTGGCAAGTTTCAGTTTCTTTAGAAACTCCCGATGTGATTTTTATCCCATGCTCTTATGACCTTGATGAAGGCCAACATATCATAAGTCACCTGTCAATTTCTACCCGTCATTATCCAGGTTAATTTGAACCCACCCGTACATACCCTTGACGAAGGCCAAAATAGTAGTACGACTGTCCCAAACCAACACATCTATCTATGCAGCAGAAAAGTAACAAATAGCTACCATACACCATGCCTTGACGAACCAACATACATAGCATGAATACTAAGTGCTACCTTTCTGAAATGACGGAGGGCTACGAATGGTTTTTGGCGAAAAATCTTTAACGTAATGAACTTGATATCGTTGAAGGAACCGGATAGCTTTTTATAAAAATATAGTGGCGAAAACCTTTGCTAAAGAGGTCACTCCCGGTGAAGGGATCTCGTCTCTTTCCCAGTAGAATGAGGTGCAGGATATTCCAACTGAATACCACGATGCAAAGCAAAAAGTAATCGACTATAGTAAAGTTATTACCCTGACTCAAACTTCTGTCCAAGGGGTCACTCCCGGTGAAAGGATCTCGGCCTTTGCCTCGTCGACTGAGGTGCTGGATATTCATAACCGAATACCACTGTGCAAAACAAAAGAGAACGTCCTTGCAATAACAGATTTTTGAAAAATATTCCAACAACATCAAACAGGTTTGTTTAGCTTGCATTGATCCGAATCAATGCAGTCCCATCAATTGATCACACCATAAAAGAACGAAAATATGATGTACGTATATGCCATCTGCATTCGCCACTGGGTCCCGTCATCACCCGTTAGGTTACTTAACTAACGACAGAGCAGGAACCGGACTAGCGCGGGTGTAAAACATATACAAATTCTACTAGTATATATATTAATATATAATAATCGCTCAAGGCGTGATAAATGCAACATCACAGAAATGTAATAAGCATCACCGAACAATACAGATAGTCTGGGATCCCCGGGTTTCATAGAGCCGCTACAGAAACCCGGCGTTCCCCTGGTCGTGTGGATAGCCTGTGCAATGAAATCCTAGAACCCTACGGGCGCGGCAAGTTACCCGCCAAAACCTGAAGCGAAGCAACCCCCTTCAACAAAGTGAATGGACCACACAGCACTTCACGGAATCCGGTAACTTGAGCACCCTTTCTTGGGTCAACCTATACCCCCTACGAGTGCGGCGAATAGCCCGCCAATTCTAGAGTAAAGCACCTCCGTCCCAAACCCATGAGATGCGGGCTCGTCGCCCACTAGAACCCGGCTATCCGTGCACCACACCAAGGGGTAATCCTAGTACAGAAAGTAAAATATACAACGGGTACATAGACCTCAGCCCGGTTAAGCTCCAAAAGAATAATATACAAACAGGCAGTGACGGCAGTCCATGTGTCGGACGCTCGCCCCGCAATATCAAATGTACATATACAACCAAACTGTACTAACATTGCATCCAGGCTATCCACCACGATAAATCCGCAGCAACACAGCACAACACAGAACATCAACATGAATGTCGCGTTCGCAAATCCGTCTAAAAAATCTATAGCAATTAGACAGGATTTACCGCTCGAATGACATTCACGGTTGAAGATATAAAGTAAATACTGTGAACCAACATATTTAAATTTTTGATCGACAAAATTTCCCGAAGTGGGCCCCAAGCATAATTTCCAGTACTCAAACAAATCTGGGCCCAAACAAAAAATACCAGAAACCCCATTTCCAACTCAGAGAACACTGTACAAAATTTGGTGCATTGAAGAAATGGGATGGCGGCGGAACCGCGGCCAAAGCATGGGTAAGGCCGCGGTTCCGCGGCGCAACAGTAGTATTAGGCAACCAAATTTTCACAGTAATCTTAGAAAAGCATGCACGAATTTATGCAATACTCCAGATAATTTTTTCAGCACAAAAAAATTCGACAGAAAGTTCATGATTGGAAATGCAGATTTTGGAAATTTCGTCCGATCGAAGTTCTAAATACGCTAGAGCAAGCTAGTAAAGGTTAAAGGCATAGTTCTGATACCATGTAAGTCTACGGTAGCGCCCCGGCCGTCTTTCCGAGGCCAAAATGCGGAAACGAAAACTTTTTCAAAACTTGAAACCGGCGCTACCGTATACTATAAACCCGGATCGAACCATTAACCTACAACTAGCTATCTAGAGAAGTGATAGAAGGGCTATACCGATCGATCGGTGTCCTTCGGTCTTTGTCCACCATCCTAAGCTCCTCGCGGCAACTCCGGTCTCGATCTCCTCATCGGAAAGGGCACCACATCTATGAGTCTTTTTACGGGCTCCCGCTTCATCCGATGCAACTCGGGCACGAAGTGTGCTAGCCGACGTGTCCAAGGTGATGTAGAGAATGTTGGTGATCACTTTATCTCTTGCATCCACGAGATGGATGGAGGTTGAAGGTGTTGCCATTGGAGGAAGAGGTGAGCACAAGAAGAAAGAAGAAGAAGCCTTTTTGCTTATTATATTGTGCTGGATAATTTGTGGGATATATATATATATATATATATATATATATATATATATATATCATCCCAAAAGAATAATCACCAAGCCAATACTTGGCTGCCCTCTCTCTCCATATTATCCCCCATAATCATAATTAAGCATAAAATCAGTCCATGTCACATTTAATTATCACCCAAACCAAGACCATGAGTCACCAAATGAATGTGACATTAAATAATGCAAAAAGACAAAACTTGCACTCACATTTTCCTCCACTAAACATTTAAACTAAAATGTTTAATCCAAAAAGAGAATGGCAACATCTAAAGTAAACTCGTGACGGATCACAAGAATACCCCTCACCTGTATATACATACCTGCATCTGCATTCCGACTGAATGCAAATACGATGAGACTAAAGTAATCCAACAAATCTAATACTATGATCCGGCTTAAACCAAAGCCCACTAGTATGATCCGTCCAATCATGATCCGTGCACCACTGCACGTATATGATCGGACCCTGCCATATATCATACGGCCTCTACATCGTTTCGCCCGAAACTTGAGAAACTGTCTGTAGGGGACTCTAAAGACCCATCAATACTTTGGCTGTGGATTTAACCCCTAGCACGTCAGAGGTATTAGCCGTACGTAACGGGATACCCCGTATTGACCAAAAAGGAGGTTGATGAGCGAACTCATCCTGACACCCTACTGAGCCTGTCAGTGACAATATCCGTACAGTCCGGTACGTTTGTCTATGAGCATCGCATGGCGGGCCTAGGGAGTCGGTAAAAGTCAGAACCCCAAAAGCGGTACAAGTCGTGTCGGAGTGTAGCCCAGAACACCCTGAGATACTACTGGAATACCTAACAGTAGATCTCCTGCCTTGTCTAAGGACTTCGTGTAATGGTTCTCTTAGACACAGCGCGATCTCCCCCCAATACCGGGAGAGATGAAACCCCTGCCGATCCGCTCACTGCCTCTATGTGGCTCAGCACTGTACCTAACTAAAAGCTGTTTGCACGACTCCTTTGAGCCGTGGTAGGGTAGTAATCAAAGTACAGTGGGAGCTCACACGAGAAAAATGACGATCTCAGGTCGATGAACTAACCTGTACACATGTCACTAGGGAACTGCTATCTGAAGTCAGGTATAATACCAACTAGCATGTTCCCGGCGAGTCATGTCCAGTGTACTCATAAACCAATGAGCACCTGTATACATCTTAGGTGAACAAACTGACACCAGTGGCTTGTGAGACCGGCCACCGCCCCTCGTCGGGGTCTCGACTGTATACACTAGTCTACTCTGGAGTATCGATGCCCTGTCTCGAAAACTCCCACGACTAAGGACCACTTTAAGGATGTGCTTATAGACCCCAGCTCCCACATATATGATCGCCATCATACTGCTGGCAGTCAAGCAAGAATCTTAGGGGCTCTATCAACGTGTAATAGCGACCTGTAAGGTCACCTAAAGCAGTACACGATGATAAAGATAAACCAGATAGCATATTATCATCTTGAGTAAGACTGTCCTACCGGTATAGGTCCTCCCTCAATCATTGCAATCACGTGCCTGTGATCCAATAATTGACTTTGAAGGCACTATATCCAACACCCAGAAGCGATGCAACCCCAATGAACAACATGAATGGGTCACCCAGCACTTCACGGAGTTCGGTAACTTGAGCACCCCTCCATGGGTCAACCTATACCCCCTACGAGTGCGGCGAATAGCCCGCCAATTCTAAGTAAGGTCCCCTCCGTTCCAACGCCATGAGATGCGGACCCGTTGTCCTATAGAAACCGGCTATTCGTGCACTCCACCGCGAGGTAATCCTAGTACAGAAAAGAAAATAATATGTACAAGGGTGACAACGAACTCAACCCGGTCGTGCCCCAAACAAATAATATACAAACTGGCAATGACGGAAGTCCAAATGTCGGACGCTCACCCGCAATATCAAATGTACAAATGAATCTAAACTGTACTAACATTGCACCCAAGCTATCCACCACGACGATCCTGCCACAACACAACACAATACAGAACATCAACGTGAATGTCACGTTCGCAAATTCGTTTAAAAGAACATATAACAATTAAACGAGTTGTACCGCTCTAATGACATTCACGGTCGCAGATAGTAATATATGTACTGCAAACATTTAAACATTGTTAGAAATATCGACTTCGAATCACCCCAAATTGCCCCTGAACTAAAGATAACACTATATCCAAAATGGGCAAAACAAACATACCATTGAACCAATATCCCAGAGACTAGACAACCCTAAAAAAATCAAGTCCAAACTCCTTTAAAAATCGGCCACACCCGTTTTTTAAGAAATCTCACCAAGTCAAATCCGGTGAAAGGTGCTCGTTTTTGTAGGGTGTTCTAGTTACCTCAAAAATAGCCTTCTGCAACTGTTTAAAAAAATTTAGAAGACTCTGCAAAATCGACAGAAACTGGAATAACGAGGTAATGTTTCGGAGTTGTTTCGGTTTTTTAGATACTTTAATATTGTCTAAACCAGCTAGCTAAGGGTTTAAGGGTTGGCCCTGATACCATGTAGGGTTACGGCTGCGCCCCGACCATCAATCCATGGCTAAATATGGAACTATTTTTTTCTAAACTAGCACTACCACAACACGATGCCCGGATCTACCCTTAACCCTATACTAGCAAACATATAAATAGGAGTTAGATGGTCATACCGAATGAATCAAGTCCTTCGGGTGTTCAACCATCATCCCAAGCTCCTAATGGACGTGGATCAAATTTGGTTGCTTGTCTTCCTCCATCTACGATGATTCACCTGAGGGAAACGGCGCAAGCTTCAGCCTTGCCTAGCAAGGCAACCGACGCTCCAAGGTTACTTGCAATGGGGAGTGGAGGTGTAGGATTATTTCACTATAATTTTTCTCTCTAAACTAGCTCTACCACAACCCGATGCCCGGATCTACCCTTAACCCTATACTAGAAAACATATAAAGAGGAGTTTGATGGCTATACCGAATGAATCAAGTCCTTCGGGTTTTCAACCATCATCCCAAGATCCTAGTGGTCGCGGATCGAATTTGGTTGCCGGTATTCGTCCATTTATGATGATCCCCTTGAGGGAAATGGTGCAAGCTTTAGCCTTGCCTTGCAAGGCAACCGACGCTCCAAGGATTGTAGCAATGGAGAGTGGAGGTGTTGGATTATCTCACTATAATTTTTCTCTCATCAAAATGCTCCAAAGAGCAACTCAAGAAGAAGAATGAGGGGTGAGGAAAACAATGGCATGAACAATCATGGAAATCGCTAAGTCTCTCAAGAGAGAAGAGAATCATCAAGTGAAGGAAAAATACTTGGACGGCATGTAAAGAATATGGCTCCTACAATTTACAACCATGCAATCAAAATATCTTTTCCAATTTTCCAATAAACAAATGAGAGCCATGGCTCTCTACATGCCAAGCCCATGCTCATGCCAACTCACCCTCCACCTCATTTCCCAAATCGATTTTCTAAAATGAAAATCAAATAATGAGGTGGCCATATTCTAGAAGCTATTCCGTATAAATATGGAATGCAACCCGGTACACGTATCGAAATACATATACGCATATTCGTACAAAAATACGAATAGCCAAGAGATAAAATGAATAGTGAACAATAATACTAGAATACATATATATAAATACATATATAAATTATTAAATCAAAACCTGATTTAATAATCCGGCTTAATCCTAAGCCGCTGGTATTATCAACCGTCTGATTAAATTCTGTGTAGCCTGTACACATATTTAATTGGACACCTGTATGTACCAACATACGTCATCTACACCATATCGCATGAACCGTGAAAACCATCTGTATGGGACTCTAAAGACTCTTCAATACGCAGGCAGTGGGTTTAACCACAACCACGTAAGCGACACTAGATGTACGGAACGTCTATCCAGGTATTGACCGAAAGGATGGCCAACTAGCAAACTCATTCGTACCCCTATTGAGCCTGACAGTGACAATCTCCGTACATTCCGGTCTGTTCATCTAAGAGTATCGCATATCGAGTATAGGGGGTGGATAAAGTCAGACCCCTAATAACACGATAATTCGTGTCGGTATGAAACCCATCACCACCTGAGAAACTACTGATCGTAGATCAATAATTCTTGACTACCTTGGCCAAGGAATTCTGGTGATGGCCACTCGTGCACTGTGCGACACCAACCCTCAATACCGGGAGAGACGAATCCCCAACGATCCACTTACTGCCTCTATGTGGCTCGGGACTATACCCAACTAAAACCTGTTTACATGACTCCTTTGAGCCGTGGTATGGTAGTAATCAAAGCACAGTGGGAGCTCAAATAAGACAAATGACGGTCTCAGGTCGATTGACTAACCTGTACACATGTCACCTAGGAACAGCTATATGAAAAAAGGTATAATACCAACTAGGAGGTTCCCGGCGAGTCCGTCCAGTGTACTCATAACCCAATGAGCACCTGTATACAATCTTAGGTTACTAGCTGACACTAATGGATTGTGAGACCGACCACCGCCACTCGTCAGTGTCTGGGTAAGTATACACTAGTCTACTCCGGAGTACTGATGCCCAGTCTCGATATTCCCACGACTAGGGACATTTAAGGATGTGCTTAAAGACCACCAGCTCTCACGTATATGATCGCCATCATAACGCTGGAAGTCAAGCAAGAATCATGTGACTAAGAGATATGATGATATATGAATTGATAGAAATATCTAAGAAAATGAAAAGAATAAGAGATGAGTCATGGCTTCTCAATGCTTCTCCAAGCATCCAAAGCCATGACTCATTCTCCACTTCTTTTTCTTTTCTTAAAATATAAATCATTTCATTTATCTTATACTCTTTTGTGATTCTCATACATCCATATTCCTTGTATCATCAACCATGATAGAAATCCAAATACATATATAAATATATATCACACACACACACACATAAATGTATGTATGAGAAGAAAATCTTAAGTGAGCTTTAATATTAGTTAATACATATAAATATATAAATATATATCAAATTATTAAATCAACACATGATTCAATAATCCAGTTATCTCATATATAACCGACTAATATCATATATATATGTATATCAAAATATTAAATCAACACTTGATCCCATTATCCGGTTATATCACATATAACAGGCTAATATTCAATATTATATATTAAATAAACACTTGATTCAATAATCTGGTCATATCATATACAACCGGCCAATATCAAATATATATATATATATATATATATATATATATCAAATCATTGAATCAACACTTGATTCAATAATCCGGTTATATCACATATAACCTAACCGATATCAAATATCGCTAGATTAGAATACGGTATCACACTTTAGCATATGCTCTTGCAAGATTAGATTGGTTATTATCTTATCTAAACAGGATAGCTCCCACTGTTTTTATCAAATCTTCCTTCAAACCCTAAAAAGTAAGACTAGCCGGGATTAATTACACCCTACAAGTTCGTCAATCTTTCGGTTAGGCCAGTATTAGTACTTTGAGGGAGGTTCCCCGTGCTTTTGCATGGATCTAATTAAAGTAAACCTCGTTTTCCCAGGGGCGTAACCCCGTTAACACCTTTATAAACACCTACTTGATCGGCTAATTGTGATGTGTAAAACTCTCCTAGGAGTAACTCTTACTCACAGTGGGAATCAGGATCCAACTATCTCATAGAAGGTATGCAATCCCATTGAAAATTTCAACACTTGAAATTACCGATAATACTTTTACCCCTAGTGACTTATGACCTTAACTATGATCAACAAATCATAAGCACTTATCAAGTTCTACCCGTCATTTCTTAATTAATTAGACCCACCTACATGACCCGTAACTGTGGTCAACAAAATCATATGACTGTTCTAATTAATCGCATCATATGCTCTGTAGGAAGACATCACTCAGCTACCAACACTGCGCCTTAACTATGGCCAACAAACGCAGCACGAATACTAAGTACTCTACTTCCTAACATGACGGGGGGTTACGACAGGTTTTTCAGAAAACCTTTTGCGTAATGAACTTGATATCGTTGTAGAAACAAGTGATTTTGAAAAGGAGTGTTTTTGAAGCTTTTACTAGTTTCTCTAAAGAGATCACTCCCGGTGAAGAGATCATCAGCTCTTTGCTTATCGAATAAGGTGCTTGATATTCTACAAGGAATACCGCTATGCAAAGCAAGAACTATAGAAGCAATCAAAAACAAAAATGAGTGAGTTTGTAGCATCTTCAAGTTTCACTAAAGTGGACACTCCCAATGAAGGGATCTCGACTCTTTCCTTATCGAATAAGGTGCTGGATATTTATAAAGGAATACTACTATGCAAAGCAAGAACTAGAGCTACCCTTTTTGAAAATTTTATTTTACAACATCTTTTAGGTTTCTTTTCTTTCATTAATCTCATTAATGAAGTCCCATCATTCATGCTTCCTAAGCATCACAGAAGAAATGAAAATACAACGTATGCTAATGCCATCCGCATTGGCTTCAGTGTCTCGTTATGCACCGTTAGGTTACTTAACTAACGGCATATTGGGACGAGACTTGCGCGGGTGCAAAATATAAGCAACGTTTATTATATATCATATATATAATAATAAAACATTCATCTCATACATATAAAGTGATCACATCACAAAATCTCAGCAGCAGAAGATAACATATGAAATATTGGATATACTAGAAGGTCCGTATTTTGTATTTAGCCAACAATAGAAAATAAGGATTCCATGGTCGCGATGAATAGCCAAACCCCACATCCCTAGACCCTCACGAGAGCAGCAAGTAATCCTACCAATTCTAGAGTTAGGAGACCCGGACTCGACTCCTCGAGATGGTCTCCCACTAGACTCTAGAACCCGGTTACTTGTTCTCCCCACCTTGGGTCTATCCTAATGAGGAAACATAAATAATATACATCGATGGTGACATCATCCTCAACCCGGAAGTGCCCCAATAAAAGAATATTACATACAATGAATTTTACATGAATGAAAATAAAAAACTCTCATCTCACATAAAACCCCCGGCTATTCAGAACACGACGATCCAATATAACATATCACAGAAATACATAACATCACATGTCATCAACGTAAGTAAATATGCATATCCTAATTGTCGTTGACATATAGCAACGAAACCGGAGATACAACACATATTACACTTACGGTTGTAGAAAAGAAAATGTCAAATTACAACATTTGGAATCCACAATCACCTTAGACATCATAAACCCGAAATGTCACATACTTCGCATTTCATGCCTAACAATATGAATTCCAAACATTGTATCATATTCCACAAATAGTTAGACGATGTTAAACATTCCGATGGAATCAACAAATACCCAAAATTTCCCAAAACGCTCAACACTTGAGCGTAGTTTAAAAATACACAACACATGCCACAGTATCTATGGACCAGCCGTAGAAGGGTCAACCCTTGCCTCACCTATGGCGCCGCGGAACTACCACAAACCCTAGGGTTTAGGGACTGTTCTTACGGTCACAGAATCGAGTTAGGGTTTCGTTCTTCTAGATGGTCCATTGCAATACTTGCAGGATCTCTGAATGTTCTTAAACTTGGAAAAAATCCAACTCTTGAAAAAATTTCCAGCGAGGGTTCAAGTGAGTTTTTGATATCCGTTCAAACTTTTTAACACCGTCTAAATAACCTAAAAAGATGTTAGAATTACGACTACGAAACACTCCGAATTGCCTTTGCAGAAAGTTAACATCACATGCAAATTTAGCAAAAACTAGCAACACCTGAAACACCAAAACCCAGAGACCGGATCACAGAATAAAAACGAATCCCTGAAAACACTGTTTAGCCGGCTTGCTCGGTTTTATGGGCTATGTGCTCGGGTGAAAATGGGCCAAATGTGTTCTTTTTTCTTCTGTGTTCATGTTATATCACATACAAAATTCTGCAGTTGCTAAATCAAATTTTCGACGACTTTAAAAAAATTAACAGCAACTGGGTTATATTGTTTCAAGTTTCGGAGTTGTTTCAGTTTCTTAATCTAACAAACATCGTCTGAATCTCTAGCTTGTCCTTGATACCACTGTAGGGTTACTTAGCACAACAGTAAGGTTTCGGTGGGCATCGTCCATGCCATTTTCAAAATTTTGCTATGCTAGTTAACCCTAACCCTAGAATCTTAACTAAATATTTAGACAATACGATATGTAAACAACTTTACAACTATGTGAATGCGGAATACAACCTTTGTAGACTGGTCCTTCACTTTAAATGCTCCAAGTAGTGGTCCCTTCGCTGCGATCAAAAAACTCCTGGACTCTTGAGAGGCTCCACAAGGTGAATGAAGTATGCTTGCTAGAAGTCTTCAAAATTTATGATGATCTACATCGAGGAAGCAAGGACTCAAGTTACCTCTTCACTAATATGGAACTAGTGAAGCTAACACCCTAAACTATATGGCTAGTATAAAAGAGGATGATGGAGTAGGAATTTTGCTCACTTTAGAATTTAATTTCTCACTATTTTTTATCTCCTCAAAAACCTAAAGAGCTCTCACTTGAGCTTGAAGAAGATGAATGAAGAAGATGAAGTGAATGAGAGTGAGGTTAGAAATGCAACCATGATGAGTATATGTCATGGCTAACGCTTGTAGAGAATAAACCATGGTAAGAGATAATGGTTAGGTTTATAAAAATCTAAAGAAAAGCAAAAATGGTGGACTAAGTCAATGGTTATCCACAAGTTTGCAACCATGACAAATTCAAACACATTTTTGAATTACTTAAATAAATAAAATCCTTTCTATTATCTTTTATATGGCGTAAGTCTCATACAACCATGTTGCATATATAACCTAGCATGTCACAATAATATATATCACATATATATTATTTATGTAACAAAAGAAAACAATACAATAAACATATATCACACATATGTTAAATGCATCAAAAATGAGAAAAAGAAATACGTAAGTGAGCATATATTAGTTAATGTAATTTAATAAATTTAATATATAATTATACAATAAATCATTAGATAAACACTTGATTTAATAATCCGGCTATATCACATAAAACCGACTAATATAAAATGTATCATTTTATCGAATCAACACTTGATCCGATAACCCGGCTATATCATATATAACCGACCGATATCACATATCGCGAGAATAGAATACGGTTTCATATACGCGTATTAATCTCGGTCTCGCACATATCACATATGTGCTACTACTCCATTTCTCCTGAGCCAGGAAACCTCTGTGTAGGACTCTAAAGACTCGTTAATACGCCGGCAGTAGGTGATGATCATATCAAACACACACAAGCCGCAAACGGTCTGCTAAACGTAAATGCCACCTGTTCATACCATAATATTGCATTATTATATTCCCCATTCTTATTCGTTTTATAAATAAACAGGTGCTTTTGACGCATGTATGCTACATATTACAGGTTAGAGGTTCTTGGAACGAAAACAGTGAAAAAAACAAAAGATGATACAAAAGAGGGACTTTTGACCAACGAGTAGAAGGATCCTAGTCAAGCCTAGACGAAGAATAGTTCACAATTGTACAAGGCAACGCAAGGTCCAAAATGTCAAAGTAAACAGTTAAAAGACCACTATAAGTTTTCACTAAAAGATCTGGAGAAGACCCAGAAGCCAAATAGAGAAAAGAACCAAAGAAATAAAAAAGCCCAAAGAGTACGGAAAGAGCCCAGAAAAAATTACCTGATGATCTCACCAAGGGGCCGCAGAACCGTGGCCCTACCCCCACCCATGCCGCGGTTCAGTGGCCATCTATTGCACGTGTCGGTGCAGAAAACTTGTGGCGGTGTGTCGGTGCTTTTGTTGCAATTTTTAGGGGGTATTTTTATAATAGCACATGTGCGAGTCATTGTAACCCTAATTTTCCTATCCCCTATAAATATTTATTCTAAATATTGTATGATGGATGCCTCTTTTTCATAAAGAAAAATTCAGATTCATTTGAAGTTGGGAGAGCATATGTTCTGTAAGTTCATCATTTATTTTCTGCCTTAGTTTTATAATTAAATTCTTGCCCTAGACAAATTAATCATTTGCCTTAGTTTAATCTAGTGTAGAATCTCTTAAACTGCAGTAGGGAATTAATCTATTAGATCTAAAAATACACATAATAAAAATGATGTTTATAATAGATCCCCTAATGAGCGAGTAATTTCCTCGCTTGTTAGGGTTAGGAATAGGGGAGGGATTGAGAGATGAAGATCTCTCATCTCTTTCGTGCCCAATCATTTGTAATAATTAGAACTTCATGCATACATGCATGATCCGCTCCCTACGGCATCCTACCCACGAGGTAAAGGTGAAACCGTAGTATAAAGGACCGGACATGCATGTCTTCCATGAAGGATAGAGCAATTATTAGGAAAGTACGGACAATGATCTAGAGGAAGAAACATTATTTCTTCACAATCATCCTAATCCCCTTTACTAATAATTGCTATAACTCCTAAAAGATTTAATTTAGGGCATTGAAAGAGGTGTGAAACTTAATCTTACCAAACTTCACCTATACCTAATCCTAGCAAGTTTCTTAATTCTCGTACAACTTAGTTTTTAGATTTAATTAGAAGATCCAACACCCATTGGAATTAACTCGTAAGAACACTTAGGAAATTAACACCATCCCTGTGGACCGACCCGTACTCACCGGCTAGCTGCAAAGCGACGCCGTTCTTGATTGCGGTAAAATATCTTTGATCGTTAAAATCCTACACTAATCAAATGGCGCCGTTGCCGGGGATGGCGTAAAAATTTCCTTTTTGTTATTTCGGTATAATATAAATTTTATAAAAATCTGAAAATAGAAAAAGTACAAAAAAATTTATCAATTTTTTTTTTGTTTGAAGGGTTTATCGTTTGAATTTTGCAGGAACAACGAAGAATCTCGGATCTGGAAAATTCCAGAGTGAGAAACAGAAAAGGTTACGTTAGAACAGAGGAGAAATTCCACAACAGAACAGTACAATTTTTCCAGAGCCCTGTTCCTCCCATTCCGCCGCTAAACCTCGGCCTGACTGCGCCCCAAACCGCGGAACCGCGGTCGCATTGCCACGTCTGCTCCTGAATTTTGCTCTGTTTGTTTTCTTTTCTCCTCCTCTGCCAACCTACATATATCTTTTTGCGAAATGTTCTGCAGGATTCTTTGCGCATAAAAAATAAGAATATCTTTCCCCTTCTCAATAACAGATTTTCTGCAGGATTCTTTGCGCCGCGCTAAAAAATATTTAATTGCAAGTGAGTTTACTGCTTTTCATATTTTAGTCGGACTTTCAGAGGCTATTGACCAACTCAGATTGGGTGGGGATTTCATCACCCTTCTCAGGACCCCAGAAATCGCTTAAAGCATTTGCATTGACCACTCTTAATTAAAAAATACTAGACACAGCCCTAAGGACTTCGAGCTCAATAGGACAGAGGACTAGTTATAGGCATCGACCGTTTATCCTAAGCGGACTTTGCGGTGTCTAGGTAAGTGTGTCTAAGGCAAGTGGTTATTTAATTAGGACCGCTACTTGTAGCGGGGAGCCTCCCACTTACCTGGCACTTACCTGGCCGCAATTGGCGGTGAAGAGGCATTTTGAGGTCCTATTTCTAACCCTAGTTAGGATCAGTCTAGCTGACCTAGGTGACCCTAGATCTAGTCCTGATTGTGCATTTGTGGTTGATCGCATTTGTGTCACAAGTCTCTTTTCAAAAAAATCTCTCTTTTCAAAAAAATTTCACGTAAAAAAGGAAAAATCTTTTCAAAAACTTGCAACTTGTCGCTAAAGAAATCCTTGCACTCCACTTACACCACTTTTTCTCAATGACGTTTTCTTACCTCCATATTCTGTCTTTCATTTTTCTGACTACACTACCCCTTTAGTGCATGTCACTTTGGACTAGGGACACTAGCGCCCGATTAGTCCGTGTTTCGTTAGTACCGACCGACGAACCTTTCGACACCGAAGTCGAAATTCCGTCCACTTCCTTACCTCCACCTTCAAATTCTTCTTCCGAAAGTATGTCGGGTTACAATCCTAACAACACCTTACCGGCGGGAATGATTCCACCTTCGTTAGGTGCGAATAACCCGAATCACCCGCCTGTTGAAGCGCCCATACGAGTTGTGCTCCAGGATCTCTTCTACCCTGTCCACACCTCTTTACCTACCTGTCTTTCACCCCCACCGGCAAATGGGGACAATTTTGAAATAAAACCCCACTTCATCAATATGCTACCAAAATTTCATGGATTGGAATCCGAAGATGCTTATATCTATATTAATAAATTCCAAAACGTTTGCGCCATGATGAAAACTACCCAATTAAGTGATGACGCTATAAGGCTAAGGATCATTCCTTTCACCTTATGTGACTTGGTCGAGAAGTGGCTATATAGCACAGCATCACATTCAATTAGAAATTGGGATGAGTTTGTGAAAGCTTTTCTTAAAAAGTTCTATCCTCATCACAAAACTGCTAGAATCCGTAATGAGATTAAAGAATTTTCCCAGCTTCCTTCCGAACCATTTTGGAAGTGTTTTGAAAGATTTAATGACCTACTCATTCAATGCCCTCATCATGGGATCGAAAGTTGGCAACTCTGCCAAACATTATACGAGGGATTGAACCCTGCAACGAAGCAGTTGCTAGAAACCATTTGTCAAGGTCACTTTCTAACCAAATCTAGTGAGGAAGCATGGCAGTTTCTTGAGGATCTTAGTGAACAAACAATTCAGTGGGAGAGCACCAAGACCGCATCATCTTCTTCTAGTGGTCAATCTAGGGCAGGCATACATCAATTAGATATGTCGATTGCTATGAAGGCTGAGATGGCCGCTCTTACGAAAAAGCTAGAAGCGATTGAGACCAAAAGCTCATCGTCTTCTCCTGCCCCTGTTGTGCCTCCACGAACTGTTTGTGCTTATTGTTCGGATCCATGACATCTTACCGAAGAGTGTCCTTACAATGCATCTACTCAAGGATATGATCAAGTCAATGCTTCCTTTCAGCAACGACAAAGAAACGATCCATACTCTTCGACATACAATCCGGGTTGGTGGAGTCACCCAAATTTCGCTTGGAACCAAAATCAACAATTCCAAGGAAACAACAATTTTCAAAGGCCTCCTCCTCCACAACAACAAGCATCTCCACAAACTCAATTTCAATAACCTTTCCAACAGCAACCTTACCATAATCAAGCGAACAATTTTGTACCTAACAATTCTTACCTGCCAAACAATTCTGTTCAAGCTAATAATGACAAGGTTACTTCGCTCAAAAGAAGTCTAGATGCATTCCTAAAGCAATCTACACAATCTACAGCAAGATTAGAGACTTCTATTCAATCTTTGGTGCAAAATAGTGCCTCAAACGATCAAAGCATCAAATCTATCGAGGCACAAATTGCACAACTCAATGCAGCATTGAGCGAGCGAGAAAAAGAAAAGCTCCCATCTCAACCACTGCCAAATCTCGGTCACGCACATGCTGCATATCAACAGCGAAATCATAACGTAAATGCTGTGACCACGTTGAGATCCGGAAAAGTGTTGCAAAACAATGTGGGTATTAACCATGACACCCCTGCCGGTGGTTCTTCTCCATCTTCTTCACCTTCTTCTTCTTCTTTGTTAGAGCCTGTTCTCCATCCTTCATAAGGCTCTACTTCTTCTAGCTCGAACAGACCCACTTCTCACAACAGGAACACATCTACACGGGGTTCCGTTCCAACTCAACAATCTGATCCGCGAAAATTGGACTCAACAACTTTTCAAAATGTACCTTTTCCAAACCGGTTGAGATCTAATAAACCAACTCCACAGATGGAGAAGATTGCAGAGTTGTTCAAACAAGTTAGCATAAATATCCCTCTTTTGGATGCAATCCAACAAGTTCCTTCATATGCAAAAGTCTTAAAGGACTTATGCACCAAAAAGAGGAAGTCACAAGTACCAAAGAAAGTTTTCGTGGCTAGTGCTGTTAGCGTTGCTCTTGTCCAATCTTTACCGCAAAAGCACAAGGACCCCGGTTGTCCTACTATTTCGATAACAATTGGGGACAAGAACATCAATAGAGCACTATTAGATCTTGGTGCTAGTGTCAATTTGCTACCTTATTCTGTGTAAGAGCAATTAGCCGTTGGAGAGCTTAAGCCCACTCACTGTACTCTCCAGATGGCCGACCGATCAATCATCCATCCTAGGGGAGAGTTGGAGGATGGGTTAATTAGAGTTGGGGATTTCATTTTCCCCGTAGACTTTATTGTTATGGATACACAACCTGTCACTAAACCCCGGAGTCAAATTCCGGTGATACTTGGTCGACCATTCCTGGCGACTTCTAACACAGTGATCAATTGTCGTAACGGTTCAATGAATCTATCTTTTGGCAATATGACAATTGAACTCAACATTTTTAAATTGGGAAATCAGCCTGCCGAGCCTAATTCTAGCGTACTTGATGTTTGCCCGATCAATGAGATCGTGGAGGAGGACTGTGAGTTCGAAAATTTCATGTTCGATAACAGCAGTGTTGACGCCACTAGTGCGTTCTTCCTAGAATCCGACACAGCTTTCACGGCCGATAACGATTATGAGTGTTTCATCTTTGTAGACGATTTTGAAGACTCACCACCCGAGCTTGAGTCTTTTGCTTTTTCAGATGAGTTAGTTGAACCATCCCACTCGGTTGCGTACACTGGATTTGAACCTTTGATGGAATCCTTCGAGTTTGAAACAGTTACTCCATTGTTACCATCTATTGTTTCACCTCCTAAACTCGAACTAAAGTTTTTGCCGACGCACCTAAAATATGCTTATCTAGGTGATAATGAGACCCTACCCGTTATCATATCGGCCTCTCTAGCTCTTGAGCAAGAGAAGGCCCTTTTAATGGTCTTACAAAATAATCGGCAAGCTTTTGGCTGGTCTATGGCGGACATCAAGGGGATTAGTCCCCTCATAGTTGAACATCATATACACTTGATGGATGATGCCAAGCCGGCAAGGGATCCACAAAGACGCCTCAACCCCATTATGAAAGAGGCTGTCAAGAAAGAGATTGTCAAATGTCTTGATAGTGGTATCATTTACCCCATCTCGGATAGCCAGTGGGTTAGCCCCATTCATGTTGTGCCAAAGAAATCGGGCATCACGGTCATTACCAATGTGGAAAATGAGTTAATTCCTACTCGCCCCCAAACTGGGTGGCGAGTTTGCATCGACTATAGAAAACTCTATACCGCGACAAGGAAAGACCATATTCCTTTACCTTTCATTGACCAAATGCTAGAACGATTGGCTGGGCACGAGTTCTATTACTTTTTGGATGGCTATTCCGGCTATAACCAAGTCCCCATCGCCAAAGAGGATCAAGACAAGACCATATTTACTTGTCCTTTTGGCACTTTTGCTTATCGTCGCATGCCCTTTGGGTTATGCAATGCACCCACTACATTTTAGCGGTGTATAATGGGGGTCTTTTCGGACATGGTTGAAAAGTTTTTGGAGATCTTTATGGATGATTTCTCCATTTTTGGTGACTCCTTCGACGAGTGTTTGCTATACCTTGACGCAGTTCTTACCCGCTGTAGGGATAAGAACCTAACTTTGAATTGGGAGAAGTGCTACTTTATGGTACGAGAAGGCATTGTCTTAAGACATGTCATCTCGCAAAACGGCATAGAGGTTGATAGAGCCAAACTTGAAGTCATCTCTAATCTTCCTCCTCCTAAATGCGTCAAAGACATCCGAGCTTTCCATGCCATGCCGGCTTTTATAGACGGTTCATCAAGGATTTTAGCAAGATTGCTAAACCCTTGACTCTCTTATTGGCCAAGGACACAACATTTGATTTCGACTCAACTTGCATGGAAGCATTCGAGTCTTTGAAACACTCTCTCATTTCTGCGCCCATTCTTTCATCTCCAGACTGGACGCATCCTTTTGAAATTATGTGCGACGCATCAGATTTTGCCATTGGTGCTGTTCTTGGACAGCACATTAACAAGATGTCACACGTGATTTATTACGCTAGTCGTACATTAAATGGGGCCCAACTAAACTACACAACAACAGAAAAATAGTTTTTAGCAGTTGTGTTTGCACTAGAAAAATTTCGGCCTTAATTAATCGGCTCTCCAGTCATTGTGTATACGGATCATTCAGCTCTTCGCCAGCTTTTCTCGAAGAAGGATGCTAAATCGAGGCTAATACGTTGGATCCTCCTGCTACAAGAGTTTGACCTTGTCATAAGGGACAAAAAGGATATGAAAACGTAGTGGCCGATCACCTTTCACGACTTCCTTCTTCGTCTACACTTGAACTTTCTATCACTGATGCTTTTCCCGATGAGGAACTCTTGACCGTTTCTTGCGAACCATGGTTCGCTGATATAGTAAACTACATAGCCGCCGCTTGATACCTAAAGATTGGTCGAAACAGGATAAACTTCGATTCTTGTCCCAAGCAAAGCATTTTTACTAGGATGAACCTTATCTTTTTAAATACTGTTGTTAGTGTATATGCCCTAGAGGCCATTACTGTATCATACTAGTTTGTATATTACTTAATGGAAGCTTGGGATATTCACCTTGTATAAACAATCTTGCTCAATATAGTAGTATGCTACTTGGTTTGTTTCTACTTCAATGTGTACATGTGTTTATTTTAGTATATCACCTATACGCATTAGTGGAGCCCTTAGGATCTTTGCTTGATTACCAGCGTTGTGATGGCAGTCACACTAGTGGGGGCTGGGTAATCTATAAGCACATCCTTATACAGGTCCCTAGTCGCAGGACTATCGAGACAGGGCATCGATACTCCGGAGTAGACTAGTGTATGCGCTTCTCATCCCAGTGTGGGAGATGGTCTGTCCCACAGCCATCAGTACGTCGTACTGGAGATAGTATGCGGGTGCTCATTGGGTTACGAGTACACTGGACAGGACTCGTCGGGAACAGACAGGTTGGTATTATACCTATCGTCAGTTATCAGTTCCCAGGTGACATGAGTACAGCTTAGTCCGCTGACTTGACACTGGCACTTCGCCTCGAGTGTGTTCCCACAGCACTTTGATCACTACCCTACCACGGCTCAAAGGAGTCGTGCAAACAGGTAATGGTTGGGAGCAGTCCCGAAGCACTTGGAGGCAGTGACGGTTAGACAGGATTCGTCTCTCCCGGTATTGGGGGTTGACATCGCGCTGTGTCTAGGAGAGCCATTACACGAGTAGTCCCTGGCCAGGGCAAGCGAGATATACTGGTAGGCTTCCAGTGTTATCTCAGGGTGTTTTGGGCTTCACTCCAACACGACTTGTACCGCTATTAGGGGACTGACGTTTTACCGCCCCCTAGGCCCGACATGCGATGTATTAGACGAACAGACCGGACTGTACGGAGACTGTCACATTCAGACTCAGTAGGAGTTCAGATGGGGTTCACCTCGTCATCTTTCTTGTCGGCATCTACCTGGGGACCGTTATGCACAGCTAGTGCCGCTTGCGGTCTGTGGTTAAACCCACTGCCAGCGTAGTGTCGAGTCTTTAGAGTCCCACACAGAGGGTATTCGCCTCTGGGCAAAACTGAGTAGAGGTCGCATGGTTTTGCGGCAGGGTTCGTTCTCATCCGCGCACTTGTGCACGTTTGGAGTCCGGACGGATTATACTAGCAGGCTCTGGTTTGAGCCAGATACTGGTATATGTTTTGGGGTTGCTTTTATCTCTCAGTATTCTTGTTCCTCGGAACGAGAATACAGGTGTGTATGCACAGGTGTTTGAGGCGGAGGAAGAGGTCTTTCATTAGGGTTTCAGAACGGGTGCGTATGCACAGTTGACAGTCGTCATTTTCCAAACCCTAATGGATTTATGAAATATCAATTAATAATAGTAATTAAATGAAATTGTGTCATGGTTGCTTTTTGTTGACTTGTTGACCATTGTTGAATGTTTGACCATCATCATTGCTTTGCAAGGATACTCCTTGATTCTAGCTTACATTCATTTAATGAAGTGATGATATTGGTCATTCCAAGAACAACCATCAACTATTTCATTTTGAATTATTATTATTAATTAGATAAATCTTTTTCTTTTTGTTATGGTTCCAAAAGGAAAATGAGCTCATTCTATCATATTGATTCTCTCTCCTCATTTCATCTTCTTCTTCCTCAAGCTCAAGGAGAATCCTTCTCATGTGTTGAGAATCCCTCTCCTTGAAAAGAAAACACCCCTTAGACACTCTCTACTCACTCTAGGATCAAAGGTTTAGCAAGCCGAAGATTCTAGCTCTCTCAAAGTTCAAGAAAGAGCCCGAAGGTTGAACCCTCAGGTGGATCCATCTTTGACGGAAGAAGGCAACGAGGAAAGCACCATCAACCTCTACAAAAGTTTGAAGAAGAAGGAGTTCAAGTTAGGTATAACCATCTTTCCGAGTAGCTAACTCTCCTTTGCATGTTTGCTAGTTTAGTTTAGAATCGATCCCGACCTTGTTTAGTCTATGTTGCTCCTTGGGACAAAATTTGATTGTTATACCGTTTCCGCCTCCTCGTAAGTACCGGGGATGGCAACGTGTACTTACAGTGGTATCAGAGCCTAACTAAACTTAAACTAGCTTTGTAGAAAAATTATGGAAGTTCGATCGAGAAAAATCGCAAAACCGGAAAAACAAAAACCCTAAGTTTCTATTGAAATTTTTTGTGCTCTAAATGAAAAACGTTTTATTCCTAAATTCGTCTCAGGGTTTTGTGAGAACACCCACGAAATATGATCGCATGATTCCTTCAAACGGCCGCGGTTCCGCGGCAATGGGTGCCTTAGGCCGCGGAACCGCCGCCGTTTTGTCTCTTCTTGTGGTCCTGTTTTGTGCAGTGTTCTTCTGGTAGGGTTTTGGGATTTTTAAGATATGTCATTTGTGCCCAGATTTTCCAGAAAAGAAATTTGCTTTTGGGGTCCTATAAATCCGTATTTTTATCGAACTTCGCTACACTTTGTCTATATTGGTTATATCTGTGATGTTTGCATGTATTGAACGTCGGCTAATCGCTATATGTCGATTAGTCGGGGTTATACATCTCTGTGATCTGTGTTTGATATTAGAATGTGTATATGAATGTGTTGGACTGTCGCGGGTGAATAGCCGGGGTGGATGTGAGATGATCTTTTGTTTTTCTTTCATTCATTTGTAATATGTAAATTGATGTAATATTATTATTTGTATGGCCGCACAACCGGGTCGGGGTTGTAGCCGTCATTGTATAATTCTTTTTACTGTTTTTGCTCCTAGGATAGACCCATGGAGGGGTGCAAAAACTGCCGGGTACTTGGCGGGTAGTTTGCCGCACCCGTAGGGGTCTTGGGTGGGGTATTGGCTATTCACCGCGACCGTGTAATCCGCTTTTCATTGCAGGCTCGAACGGATTGCGGATTCCTAATATATCCAATGTATTCATCTGTGATCTGTAATGTCTATCATTGCTATATTTATAACTATTTAGGCGTTGCTTATGTTTTACAGCCGCGCTAGCCCAGCCCCCGCTCTGTCGTTAGTTAAGTAACCTAACGGGTGATGACGGGGCCCCGTGGCGAATGCGAATGGCATAAGCGTACGTCATATTTTGGTTGTTTTCTGCAATGGTAGGATTAAATGATGGGACGCATTAAAAGAACTAATGCAAGAATATCACGCATTAAAAGAACTAATGCAAGATAATAAACCAATCTAAAGTCGTTGGAATACTTTCGAAAAACCACTCGGTTCTTTTCAAAACTAACTTTTAAATGCTGAGCTTGAGCCACTCCTTTTAAAAGCTATCTCGTTCCATCGATTATATCAAGTTCCCTACATTCACGGTTTCGCCAAAGCCATTCGTAGCCCTCCATCATTTCAGTTAAATATTCGGTAGTATTCAAGCTATGTATTTTGACCTCACGCCAAGACATAGTGATTGGTAGCTACCGGATATTTATCTGTTGCATAGATAGAATGCGTTGTTTTGGGACAACCGTATCACCATTTTGGCCTACGTCAAGGAAAGGTACGGGTGGGTTCAAATCAACCGGGATAATGATGGGAAGAACTTGACATGTAACTTATGACATTTTGACCTCACGCCAAGGTCATAAGAGCATGGGGCAAAAATCCACATCGGGAGTTTCATAAGTACTGAAACTTGCTAGATTTGCATACCATTTGGAGTGTGGTGATTCTGGTAGGATTCCTTCAGTTTCGTCACGCGATGATATTTGGATCCCGATCCTACTGTGAGTATATGCTACTTCTCGGGAAATTTCTCACTAAACGATCAATGCTATAAACCTGGTAGGTGTCTAGAAAGGTGTTAGCGGGGCTACGCCCCCAGGGAAAAGAGGTTCTCTAATTAAGGAACTTCGCGAAAGCGTTGGAAAACCTCCCTCGAAGTACCGACACTGGCCTGGCTGAACGGTTAAGCAAGTATTGTGCGGTGGGATTGATCCCGACTAATTCTTCCTTTATGGTTTGAGGAGGGATTCGAGAGACAGTGGGAGCCATCCTGTTTAGACAAATTAAAAACCACTCTAAACTTGCAAGAGCATCATGCTAAAGTGTTTCTTCTCTCCCCCCTACAGCGACCAAATCGAAATGACTGGACTTAAGTTACTTCTAGATAAAAACATACCGACAGGGCCAAACTACAAAGATTGGCTCAGGAATGTCAAAATGGCAATCACTTACGACAAGCTGGGGTATCTTCTTACCACCAAAGCTCCCCCCGTCCCAGGCCCCACCTCTAGCGTCGCGGATAAGGAAATCCGTAAGACTTGGGAGATTAATTGTGCGAAGGCCAAGTGCCTCGTGCTTTCCTCTATGGACAATGAACACCAGAGGAGGCACGAGAATATGGACCTGGAATCCATATTTCTTCATACAAAAGAACTGTATGGAGAGCAGTCTCGTATCGCAAGATACGAAGTGTCGAAGAAGTTATTTTCGGCAAAGTTGGCCGTCGAATCATCGGTAGCGGACCACGTGCTTAAGATGATTTGCTACATTGAGGAGCTCGCAGAACTTGGGACCACGTTGGAAAGTGAACTCTATACGGATTTAATTCTCCAGTCCCTTCCATCCACTTACGCCCAGTTTATACTGAACTTCAACTTACAAGAAAAGGAAGTTGAACTTTCAGAACTCCTCAACATGCTGAGGAGCGCAGAGGGCACCCTACAGAAAGGTAGGGAAACACCCTCTTTGTTTGTAGGAGGATCTTCTTCTTCTAGGTCCAAGGCGAAAGCCAAGGGAAAGAGGAAGAAAGCCCCCGCCAAACCAAGGGGCGGTGTTAGTAAAGTGGGTACGAAGGGAAAGGAAAAGGCAACAAAGATTGCGGGGAAGCTTGTGGGAAAGGAAGAATGCTTCTATTGTCATAAGAGTGGACACTGGAAGAAAGATTGCAGGGCTTGGAAAGCCAGGACACAGGAACTGAAGCAGGTTGTGGCTTCAGCTTCAGGTGTGTATTTTATTGAAAACTGTCTTTCTATAAACTCTACTTCCTGGGTATTGGATACCGGATCAGGATCTCATATCTGTAAGTCTTTGCAGGCGTTGAGAAACCGTAGGGTTTTGAAGACAGGTGACATGACCCTCAGAGTTACAAACGGAGCTAGCATGGATGCTAAAGCCGTGGGGGACTATCACCTGGGAATGTCAGATGGGCATGTTTTGGTTTTGGGTAATTGCTTTTTTGTACCCAACGCAACTTGTAATATCATTTCTGTATCTTTGGTTTCTAAAGAAGGTTATGAATTTGCGTTTGTAAGTAATGTTGTAAACATTCACCTTAATCAAGTTCTGATTGGGTCAGGTACACTGAGCAATGGTATATACGTATTAAACCAACCACAGATTTTCAATGTCCAGAATACACACAAAAGAAAGTCTCCAGATATCAATCAGGCTTTCTTGTGGCATTGTAGACTGGGTCACATAAATGAGAGAAGGTTGACTAAGTTACATACAGAAGGGTATTTAAATCCGTTCGAATATCAATCGTATGCCACTTGTCAATCATGTCTCAAAGGAAAGATGACAAAGACTCCGTTCACTGGACACGGAGAAAGAGCGAGCGAGCTCTTGGGGCTCGTACACAGCGATGTGTGCGGTCCAATGTCTACACTTGCGCGAAGCGGTTTTTCTTACTTCATTACTTTTACGGATGATTTTTCAAGGTTCGGACATGTCTTCTTGATGAAACATAAATCCGAAGCCTTTGGAAAATTCCAGGAATATAAGAATGAGGTAGAAAAACAAACCGGCAAAAGTATCAAGATTCTAAGATCGGATAGAGGTGGAGAATACTTGAGTGCCGAGTTCCTGAACTACTTAAAAGAGAATGGAATTCTCTCTCAGCTTACTCCTCCATACACTCCGCAACATAACGGTGTATCGGAGAGACGGAACCGCACCCTATTGGATATGGTACGGTCCATGATGAGTAACGCTGAGTTACCGCGATCATTCTGGGGATATACGCTAGAATCAGCCGCATACCTTTTGAACCGAGTTCCCACTAAGACTGTGCCTACCACACCATATGAGTTATGGAGTGGGAAGAAACCCTATCTTCAATATCTGAAGATCTGGGGATGTCCGGCTTTTGTCAAAAAGCAGCATACGGACAAACTCGAGGCACGCTCAGTACTGTGCAAGTTTGTGGGATATCCAAAGAACACCAGGGGGTATCTTTTCTACTACGCAGAAGAACAAAAAGTCCTTGTTTCTAGCAATGCCCACTTTCTAGAACACCAGTTCTTAGAAAAGGAAATTAGTGGGAGCGCAGTAGAACTGGAAGAAATTCCAGAACCACAGACTATTAGTGAAAGCTTAGTGGAACCAGAGGGTTCAAAAGAACAGGACATTCCTATGCCGCTCCGCAGGAGTAGTAGGCAGTCTCATCCGCCCGAGAAATACTACGGTTTTCTCATAGACGGGGATAGAGAGGATTGCATCATAGATAATGATGAGCCTACTAGTTTCCAGCAGGCCGTTCAGAGAGTTGACTCGGTAAAATGGCTGGAAGCAAGGCGGACCGAAATGGAGTCCATGTACACCAACAAAGTATGGACGTTGGACATTGCTCCAGACGGGGTAAAACTCGTAGGATGCAAGTGGATCTTCAAAAGGAAGATTGGTGTAGATGGACAGGTTGAGACCTATAAAGCTAGACTTGTAGCAAAGGGTTTCCGTCAAAGATCTGGTTTGGACTATGACGAAACCTTTTCTCCAGTGGCTATGCTGAAATCCATTCGGATCCTTCTTGCCATTGCTGCCTTCCACGATTATGAGATTTGGCAGATGGACGTAAAAACCTCTTTTCTAAATGGAAATTTAGAGGAGTGTGTCTATATGGACCAGCCAGAGGGTTTCATTCAGAGTGGGAGCAGCGGAAAGGTGTGCAAGTTGCTTAAGTCCATCTATGGACTAAAGCAGGCATCGCGGAGTTGGAACATCTGTTTTGATGAGACGGTCAAGGAATTTGGCTTTATCAAAAATCCAGATGAACCATGCATCTATAGTAGATTTGTAGCGAGAACTGTAGTATTCCTTGTTTTATACGTGGATGACATTCTCTTAATAGGAAATGACATTCCTATGCTACAATCTGTCAAGGGGTTCTTGTCACACAGGTTCTCCATGAAAGACCTGGGTGATGCCTCATACATCCTGGGGATCCGGATCTATCGTGATAGATCCAAGAGGATATTAGGACTTTCACAGTCCAGGTACATCGACACCATACTGAAAAGATTCAGTATGGAAGATTCCAAGCGCGGTAACCTACCGGCTTGTCACGGGATCACCCTCTCTAAAGAGATGTCTCCCAAGACTGATTTGGAGAGGGATCGCATGTCTGTTATACCCTATGCTTCTGCGGTAGGCTCTATAATGTATGCGATGTTGTGTACCAGACCGGATGTAGCTTATGCACTGAGTGTGGTAAGCAGGTATCAGTCAAACCCTGGGGAGAAACACTGGATAGCGGTAAAGAACATTCTCAAGTACCTGAGAAGGACTAAGGAGATGTTCTTGGTGTATGGCGGGAAAGACCTCCAGATCGAGGCCTTTGCTGACTCCAGCTTCCAGAGTGACAAGGATGATTCCAAGTCCATGTCGGGTTTTGTCTTTACCCTTAATGGAGGGGCGGTGTGTTGGAAGAGTTCCAAACAGGAAACCGTTGCAGACTCGACTATGGAAGCGGAATACATCGCTGCATCTGATGCCGCAAAAGAAGCTGTCTGGATGAGGAAGTTCTTAAAAGAACTTCAGGTGGTTCCGTCCATTGTTGACCCAATACCTCTGTATTGCGACAACAACGGGGCTATAGCTTTAGCGAAGGAACCCAGGTCCCATCAGAGATCCAGGCACATCTTGAGGCGGTATCACCTGATCAGGGAGATCGTGGATCGCAAGGAGATCGAGGTTCGGAGGGTTGCTTCAGAAGAAAACACTGCAGATCCATTCACCAAGGCCCTGCCCCAGACTCAGTTCGAGCGGCTGATCGAGATGATAGGTCTTCGATACGCCAGTACATGGCCTTAGTGCAAGTGGGAGATTGTTAGTGTATATGCCCTAGAGGCCATTACTGTATCATACTAGTTTGTATATTACTTAATGGAAGCTTGGGATATTCACCTTGTATAAACAATCTTGCTTAATATAGTAGTATGCTACTTGGTTTGTTTCTAATTCAATGTGTACATGTGTTTATTTTAGTATATCACCTATACGCATTAGTGGAGCCCTTAGGATCTTTGCTTGATTACCAGCGTTAGGATGGCAGTCACACTAGTGGGGGCTGGGTAATCTATAAGCACATCCTTATACAGGTCCCTAGTCGCAGGACTATCGAGACAGGGCATCGATACTCCAGAGTATACTAGCGTATGCGCTTCTCATCCCAGTGTGGGAGATGGTCTGTCCCACATCCATCAGTACGTCGTACTGGAGATAGTATGCGGGTGCTCGTTGGGTTACGAGTACACTGGACAGGACTCGTCGGGAACTGACAGGTTGGTATTATACCTATCGTCAGTTATCAGTTCCCAGGTGACATGAGTACAGCTTAGTCCGCTGACTTGATACTGGCACTTCGCCTCGAGTGTGTTCCCACTGCACTTTGATCACTACCCTACCACGGCTCAAAGGAGTCGTGCAAACAGGTAATGGTTGGGTGAAGTCCCGAAGCACTTGGAGGCAGTGAAGGTTAGACAGGATTCGTCTCTCCCGGTATTGGGGGTTGACGTCGCGCTGTGTCTAGGAGAGCCATTACACGAGTAGTCCCTGGCCAGGGCAAGCGAGATATACTGGTAGGCTTCCAGTGTTATCTCAGGGTGTTTTGGGCTTCACTCCAACACGACTTATACCGCTATTAGGGGACTGACGTTTTACCTCCCCCTAGGCCCGACATGCGATGTATTAGACGAACAGACCGGACAGTACGGAGACTGTCACATTCAGACTCAGTAGGAGTTCAGATGGGGTTCACCTCGTCAGCCTTCTTGTCGGAATCTACCTAGGGACCGTTACGCACAGCTAGTGCCGCTTGTGGTCTGTGGTTAAACCTACTGCCAGCGTAGTGTCGAGTATTTAGAGTCCCACACAGAGGGTATTCGCCTCTGGGCAAAACTGAGTAGAGGTCGCATGGTTTTGCGGCAGGGTTCGTTCTCATCCGCGCACTTGTACACGTTTGGAGTCCGGACGGATTATACTAGCAGGCTCTGGTTTGAGCCAGATACTGGTATATGTTTTGGGGTTGCTTTTATCTCTCAGTATTCTTGTTCCTCGGAACGAGAATGCAGGTGTGTATGCACAGTTGTTTGAGGCGGAGGAAGAGGTCTTTCATTAGGGTTTCGGAACGGGTGCGTATGCACAGTTGACAGTCGTCATTTTCCAAACCCTAATGGATTTATGAAATATCAATTAATAATAGTAATTAAATGAAATTGTGTCATGGTTGCTTTTTGTTGACTTGTTGACCATGGTTGACTTGTTGACCATGGTTGAATGTTTGACCATCATCATTGCTTTGCAAGGATACTCCTTGATTCTAGCTTACATTCATTTAATGAAGTGATGATAGTGGTCATTCCAAAAACAACCATCAACTATTTCATTTTGAATTATTATTATTAATTAGATAAATCTTTTTCCTTTTGTTATGGTTGCAAAAGGAAAATGAGCTCATTCTATCATATTGATTCTCTCTCCTCATTTCATCTTCTTCTTCCTCAAGCTCAAGGAGAATCCTTCTCATGTGTTGAGAATCCCTCTCCTTGAAAAGAAAACACCCCTTAGACACTCTCTACTCACTCTAGGATCAAAGGTTTAGCAAGCCGAAGATTTTAGTTCTCTCAAAGTTCGAGAAAGAGCCCGTAGGTTGAACCTTCAGGTGGATCCATCTTTGACGGAAGAAGGCAACGAGGAAAGCACCATCAACCTCTACAAAAGTTTGAAGAAGAAGGAGTTCAAGTTAGGTATAACCATCTTTCCGAGTAGCTAACTCTCCTTTGCATGTTTGCTAGTTTAGTTTAGAATCGATCCCGACCTTGTTTAGTCCATGTTGCTCCTTGTGACAAAATTTGATTGTTATACCGTTTCCGCCTCCTCGTAAGTACCGGGGATGGCAACGTGGACTTACAACTGTTCCGACCAAATCATTCGTCGGTGTGTACCGGAAAATGAGTTTAAGAGTGTGTTGTCTTTTTGCCACGATCAAGCATGTGGCGGGCACTTTGGCCCAAAGAAGACAGCCGAAGAAATCTTGCAGTGTGGTTTCTATTGGACACGACTCTTTAAGGATGTATATGAATACTGCAAGACGTCCTCCCGGTGCCAACACTTGTGCCGGATATCGCGGAGAAATGAAATGCCGCTCCAACCAATTTTGGTTGTGGATGTTTTTGATGTTTGGGGAATAGACTTCATGGGGCCATTTCCCAATTCTTTTGGGAATGTTTATATTCTTTTGGCTGTTGACTACGTTTCAAAGTGGGTCGAGGCTGTGCCTAGCCGAACGAATGACAATAAGGTTGTCGTTCGATTTCTTAAGGAACACATCTTTTCTCGATTTGGGCACCCTCGAGCAATCATAAGTAATAATGGTTCCCATTTTTGCAATAGGACTTTTGAGTCCTTAATGCGCAAATATTCTATTACCCACAACTGTCAACACCATACCATCCCCAAACATGTGGGCAAGCCGAGGTTTCAAATCGACAAATCAAGCAAATCTTGGAGAAAACGGTATCCAAAAACCGTAAAGATTGGTCACTCAAACTGATCGATGCACTATGAGCTTTCCGTACTGCATATAAAACCGATCTTGGTATGTCTCCATACCAGCTTGTGTACGCAAAGGCTTGCCACCTCCCGGTAGAAATGGAGCACAAGGCATTTTGGGCTATCAAAGAGTTGAATCTATTCTTAGGAGATGTGGGCAGCAATCGAAAGCTGCAATTGAATGAACTAGAAGAGCTGCGGGATGAGGCATATGATAATGCTGTAATTGTTAAAAACCGAACTAAGGTGTTCCACGATAAATACCTTTTGCGAAAAACATTTAATGCTGGTCAACAGGTTTTACTCTATGATACTCGGTTACATTATTACCCCGGCAAGCTCCGTTCTAGGTGGAAAGGTCCATTTGTAGTTCGCACCGTTTATCCGCACGGTGCAGTCGATCTTGAAAATTCTGAGGACGGTACTTTATTCAAAATTAATGGACATCAATTGAAACCGTTCCTCACAGCGGACCATTAGGAGGAGCTCCTGTTTTTGCAGGAGCCGATTTACACTGATTGATTTTCCTCCACTTTCACCCCCGAATTTCCATTCAATTTTTCCAAAACTTTATTTCAAATATGTTTGGGGCTGTGTATCATTTGTAAATATGTTAATAAGCAGGACATTGCTGACATTATCGACCCACTTGGTGCAACATGACAGTAAGGACACTGTCCAGTTTAAGTTTGGGGGTATGCTCAGTACGTCTTCTTCCTTCGCATTCATATGTATATTTTTGCATTTGCATATTTATTTGAAAACCCATAAAAAATTGAAAAACTTCAAAAATTATAAAAAGTATTGTTAAAAAATTGAAAAACTGCAAAAATTATAAAAAGTATTGTTTTCAATTTTGGCCATATTTAACTTGAGTTTGACAAATAGGTTAACTGGCTACGAACAAATAGATCTTAGACTTAGTAAATTAAAAACCCTAAAAATAACCCTCTTTAAAGATTAACGGTAGAAAGTATATGTCTTCGTAGTTTAGTTAGAAATAGGCAAATTTTGGGTTCACTTCCTGGGCTAAGTCGAAATAAAGGAAAAGTATTGATTTATATTAGAGTATAAGTTTGAAAAATAATTCCTAGCTTAAGTATAGATTCTGAATATGTATACCCTACAAATTGCACAATCACGCACCTTGAAACGTGGAATAGTAGAAGAGACCTTGAAATGGTCTTGTCTAAAGTCCTTAGTATGATGAAAAATAAAAAAATAAAATTACTCAAGTGTGAATAAAGAATAAAAAAATGAACACTGGTTTTTGTGATTACTTAAGGCTGCAAAAATAGAAAAAAATATTTAGCGAGGGTGCTTCATTGTTAGTTATGTATATGCCCTGGAGGCCATTGTTGTAAATTTGATGTATATTATGATGGATGCTTAGATATATACAGAGAGGACTTTCTTGCTCGTCATGATAGTATGCTATTTGGTTTCACTTTATCTTAACATGTTGACTTGTATTGGTTTACTGTCTTTCTCTCACATGTTGATAAAGCCCTTAGGATCTGTACTCGACTACTGGGATTATGATGAGATCATACTAGTGGGGCCACGGTAGTCGATGAGTACATCCTATAAATGTTCCTAGTCGAGGGTATATCGAGACAGGGCATCGATACACCAGAGTAGACTAGCGTATACGCATCTTGACCCATATGATGGGCGATGGATGATCCCATATCCATCGGTGTTTGACATCAAGGATGATGTACGGGTGCTCAGTGGAGACTGGGTACACTGGACGGACTCGCCGAGAACTCCCAGTTGGTAATATACCACACGTCAGATGGCAGTTCTCCGGTGACATTGGTACAGGGTAGTCTGAAGACCCGAGATCGTCATAGAGTCTTGTGTGATTCCCACTGTGCTTTGATTTCCACCTTACCACGTCCAAGAGGGCGTGCAAAACGGTGGCTTTTGTGTACAGTCCCGAATCACATGGAGGCAATGAGCGATAGGAGGGGATTCGTCTCTCCCGGTATAGGGAGTTGATGTTGTGCTGTGTTCGATTGGCTATAACTGGAAGTCCCTGGCCAGGGCTGATATAGAGATTTACTGGTAAGTGTTACTAGTAGTTTCTCGACTTGTTATGAGCCTCACATTGACACGACATATCGGTTACTGGGGTCTGAGGTATACCACCCCTAGACTTGATATGCGACATATCAGACGAACAGACCGGACTGTACGGGAGTGTTACTGATTGGATTCATAGGAGAACGCACAGGCTAGCTTGTTGATCTTCTGATCGCTCAATACCTGGGTTGCTGTTACGTTTAGCTGACCGCTTGCAGCTTGTGGGTGTTTGATATGATCATCACCTGCTACCGGCATATTGACGATTCTTTAGAGTCCTTCACAGAGGTTTCTTGGCTCAGGCGAAACGGAGTAGAGGCACATATGTGATATGTGCAGGACCGAGGATAATGCGATATGAGATACCGTATTATATTCTTGAGATATTTTGATATGAATCGGGACATCGGATCAAGTGTTGATTCGATGAATCGGTACATGATATATTAGCCGGTTATATTCGATATAGCCGGATCGTAGGATCAAGTGTTAATTCGATGATTTAATGTATAATAATATATATGATATATTGTATTACATTATCTAATATTGGCTCACTTTATTATTTCATTTTCTCACTGTTTTAATACATTGATATATATGCGATATATGTTAAATGTATTATTTTCTTATTTTTTTTGTTGCAAATATATAATATATATGTGATATATATTATTGTGACATGATATGATTTATTATTAAACATGTGTAAGGATGATTAAATGGGATTAGGGTTTGCTTAGGGTTAGCTTCTTCTTGCACATTCTAGAAGCTTTTCCTTTTGTCTTGGTTAAGATATTATGGTTGATACTTATCCTTAACCTAACCAAACCCTAACTCTAGTTTATTCTCTACAACGTCTTAGCCACTCATCCTTGACCATGGTAGATATATCAATCATATAGATTTCTTTTCTATTCATCACAAAAGGATTATCTTTTCCATTATCATCTTCTTCTCTCTTAAGTTCTAAAAGAAAATGCATACTAGTTAATTCTTGGGTGATGATTTATTGTGAGAAAGTGAATAAAAAGAAAGCATAAATACTACTCCATCATCCTCATCTCATCTAGCCCATGAGATTAGGGTGTTCATCTCTATAGAGTGAGAAAGCTTGGGTTTTTGCAACTTCGACGTAGATCATCGGAGATTCGGAACACTTCAAGCTAGCATGGACCGTTCGAGTCGTGGAGCCTCTCTTGAGTCCGGGAGATCGTGGAACGTGGCAAAGGGACTTCTACTCGGAGCTTGTGAAGCGAAGGAGCGGACTACAAAGGTTGTAATCCCTCACACTTAGATAAAAAGTTGTTATCTTGCATGCTAAACCCTAATAATCTTGCAAAGATCCCGTCTTTGGGTTGTTCGGCACATGTAGAATTTTATTCGGGCATGTTTGATGCTTTATGAACCTTCACTAGTGTGCCTAGGAACCCTACAGTGGTATCAGAGCCTAGCTAGAGCATTAGGCGATGTGTTAACGAAGTTAAAACTCCGATCGAACCCGAACCGACGAAAATAACCCCCTCTCTGGATATTTTTTAAAATCTGGATTTTTTCTGAATTAAAAATACCTAAAAAATACATCAGAGAAAAATAAGAATTACTGTGAAATTCGAGCCATTGATGCGTACAAACGACCGCGGAATCACGGTCATTGCCTGCTTGGACCGCGGTTCCGCGGCCTTATTGTTTGATTGGACATTTTTTGTCCCACAGTAATTCTTTATTTGTTCTTTTATAGTTTCTGGTATTTTTATATTGACTCAAAGGTTGAGTGATCTGGGGTTTGTTTTGTAATAGTAGATTCGATCGGAATATTTCAAATTCGTTTTTATTTCCGGATATTTAGAAACTGTTAAACTATTTGAACGGATATCATTAACCCACTTTATCTCGGAATGGCAAACTTTCAAATGTTGAATTTTTATTGGGTTTAAATCTTTCGGAAAAATTGTACAAGTTAAGCGGTGGACCCTCTAGAAGACAACAAACCTTAACTCGATTATGTGACCGTCTTGAACTGCCTTTTGAACTTTCGGGTTTGGGGCAGTACGGCGTGCCACATGTGAGGCGTTGGCTTGACCCTTCTACGGCTGGATCACTGGTACTATGACATATTCTGGGAGTATTCGAACTCCGCTCAAGTGTTGAGCACTTTGGGAAATTTTGGGTATTTGATTATCTGTTCGAAAAGTTTAATACTGTCTATTTATCTGGAATGTGATACAATATGTGGAATTCATAGAGTTAGGCATGAAATGCGAAGTATGTGATATTTCGGATTTACGATGTCTAAAGTGATTGTGGATTCCAAATAATGTAGTTTTACAATTTCTTTTCTGTGACCGTAAGCGTAGTATGTAGTTGTATTGCCGGTTTTCGTTGCTATACATCGACGACGATCGGTGTATGCATACTTACTTACGTTGATGATATGAGATATTATGTGTTGCTGAGATATGATTTGCAGGATTGTCGCGATTGAATAGCCGGGGGTTTTATGTGAGATGAGAGTTTTATATTTTCATTCATTTAAATTCAAATGTAATGTAATATTCTTTTATTTGGGGCACTTCCAGATTGAGGTTGATGCCACCAGTGTTGTATATTATTTACTTTTCCGCATTAGGATGGACCCAAGGAGGGGAGCACAGGTGACCGGGTTCTGGGGTTCAGTGGGAGGTTATCTCGAGGAGTCGAGACCGGGTCTCCTAAACTCCAGAATTGGTAGGGTCGCTTGCTGCTCTCGTAGGGGTCCAGGGTGTGGGCTTGGCTATTCATCGCGACTGTGGAATCCGTATTTTCTATTGTTGGCTAAATACTAAATACGGATGTCCTAGTATATCTCATATTATATCTATGTTTCTGCTGCGATATCTGTGATGTGATCATTTGATATGTTCTGATGGATACAGTATATAGTATATATGATATATTATATAAATGTTACTTATGTTTTACACCCGCACTAGCCCTGCCCTGCTCTGTCGTTAGTTACCTAACCTAACGGTGCACGAGGGGACATCGAGACGAATGCGGATGGCATAAGTGTACGTCGTATTTATCTGTGATGCTTAGGAAGCATAAGCTGATGGGATTTTTATTAATGAGATTAATAAAAAGAAAAGAAACCTAATATGATGTTGTAGAATCAAAACTTTATAAAAAGGGTAGCTACAGTCTTGCTTTGCATAGTGGTATATATGATATACCCTGCACCTTATTCGATGAGAAAAGAGCCGAGATCCCTTCACCGGGAGTGACCTCTTTAGCGAAACTGGCAGATGCTACAAAACGCGGTTTGTCTTTTGAATGCTTTTAGTGTTTTGCTTTGCACAGCGGTATATATGATATATCCTGCACCTTATTCGATGAGGAAAGGGCCGACGATCCCTTCACCGGGAGTGACCCCTTTAGCAAAACTAAGAAAAGCCTCAAAAACACTCCTTTTTCAAAAACTACTCGATTCTACGATGATATCAAGTTCATTATGCTCAGGGTTTTCTGAAAAACCTGCGTAGCCCTCCGTCATTTCAGATAGATATTATTTATTATTCGTGCTATGTTTGTTGACTTAGTTAAGGCATAGTGTACGGTAGCTAAGTAATGTTTATCTGCTAAAACATGAGATGTGACTGGATTAGGGTATTCGTACGCCCTTGTTGACTCAGTTAAGGGTCGTACGGGTGGGTTTAATTCAATCGGGAAATGTACGGGTTGAACTTGACTAGCGATTTATGGTTTGTTGACTTAGTTAAGGTCATAGATCGCTAGGGGCAAAATATTATCGGGAATTTCAAGTGTTGAAATTTGCAATGAGATTGCATACCTTCTATGAGATAGTTGGATCCCGATACCCACTGCGAGTAAGAGTTACTCCTGAGAGAGTTTTACACAGGACAATTAGTCGATCAAGTAGGTGTCTAGAAAAGTGTTAACGGGGTTACGCCTCTGGGAAAACGAGGTTTACTTTAATTAGGTCCATGCGAAACACAGGGAACCTCCCTCAAAGTACTGACACTGATCTGGCTGAAAGATTGACGAAATTGTAGGGTGTAATTAATCTCGGCTAATCTTACCTTTTAGGGTTTGAAGGTAGATTTGATAAAAACAGTGGGAGACATCCTGATTAGATAAGATAATAACCAATCTAATCTTGCAAGAGCATACGCTAAAGTGTTTTCTTCTCTCTCTCTCCAGGTAGCGACCATGTCAGGCCATAATCAAGATAATAATATGGATGTATTGACTGAACCCGCTTATTATACTGAGCAGGGGAACGTTGGACCCGTTCTTTCTTATAAGAGTTATAAGACTGAACAGGGAATAGAAGAATATCTAGATTCTCAAGCCGCCCAAAAGAACATACATGTTGATGCATCTTCTTCAGGTGTGTTAGTTATTGAGAATTGTTTCTCAGTTCACCCTACGTCCTGGGTATTGGATACCGGATCAGGATCCCACATATGTAAACAGTTACATGGGCTACGTAAAGGTAGAGAACTGGGAAAAGGTGATCATTCCGTTCAAGTAGGGAACGGTGCAAGTATTGCAGCCAAAGCAGTTGGCGAATATCACCTTGTATTGCCAAGTCGTAATACACTGATTTTAAATGAGTGCTATTATATACCGAACATGATGTGCATCATTATATCAGTTTCTTTATTAACTAAAGAAGGATATATTTTTGTAGTAAAGCATAATGTTATGAATATATTCCTAGATCAAAAGTTGATTGAATCAGGCTCGTTACATAATGGCATATTCATTCTAAATCAGAATACAGTCCTCAATATACAAAACACACACAAGAGGAAAAGTTCAGAAATGAACGAATCCTTCTTGTGGCATTGTAGACTTGGTCATATCAATGCGACACGACTGGCTAAGTTACATAAAGATGGTTATTTGAATCCGTTCGAATTATCATCTTATGATACTTGTCATTCATGTCTCAAAGGAAAAATGACCAAAGCTCCGTTTAGTGGACACGGAGAAAGAGTTACAGAACTCTTAGGACTGATACATATGTTAGTGTATATGCCCTAGAGGCCATTACTGTATTATACTGGTTTGTATATTACTTAATGGAAGCTTGGGATATTCACCTTGTATATACAATCTTGCTTAAAATAGTAGTATGCTACTTGGTTTGTTTCTTCTTCAATGTGTACATGTGTTTATTTTTGTATATCACTTATGCACATTAGTGGAGCCCTTAGGATCTTTGCTTGATTACCAGCATTGTGATGGCTGTCACACTAGTGCGACTGGGTAATCTATAAGCACATCCTTATGCAGGTCCCTAGTCGCAGGACTATCGAGACAGGGCATCGATACTCCGGAGTAGACTAGCGCATGCGCTTCTCATCCCAGTGTGGGAGACGGTCGGTCCCACAGCCGTCAGTACGTCGTACTTGAGATAGTATGTTGGTGCTCGTTAGGTTACGAGTACACTAGACAGGACTCGTCGGGAACTGACTAGTTGGTATTATTCCTATCGTCAGTTATCAGTTCCCAGGTGACATGAGTACAGCTTAGTCCGCTGACTTGACACTGTCACTTCGCCTCGTGTGTGTTCCCACTGTACTTTGATCACTACCCTACCACGGCTCAAAGGAGTCGTGCAAACAGGTAGTGGTTGGGTGCAGTCCCGAAGCACTTGGAGGCAGTGACGGTTAGACAGGATTCGTCTCTCCCGGTATTGGGGGTTGACATCGCGCTGTGTCTAGGAGAGCCATTACATGAGTAGTCCCTGGCCAGGGCAAACGAGATATACTGGTAGGCTTCCAGTGTTATCTCAGGGTGTTTTGGGCTTCGCTCCGACACGACTTGTACCGCTATTGGGGGACTGACGTTTACCGCCCCCCAGGCCCGCCATGCGATGTATCAGACGAACAGACCGGACTGTACGGAGATTGTCACATTCAGGCTCAGTAGGAGTTCAGATGGGTTTCACCTCGTCAGTCTTCTTGTCGGCATCTACCTGTGGACCGTTACGCACAGCTAGTGCCGCTTGCAGTCTGTGGTTAAACCCACTGCCAGCGTAGTGTCGAGTCTTTAGAGTCCCACACAGAAAACTATTCGCCTTTAGGCAAAAGAGTAGAGGTCGCATGGTTTTGCGGCAGGTCGCATGGTTTTGCGACAGGGTTCGGTCACATCCGTGCACTTGTGCACGTACAGTGTCCGGACAGTTGACACTAGCGGGCTTTGGTTTAAGCCAGATCCTAGTGTATGTATTGGGATTGGATTTATCCAGTTTGTATTCGTGTTCCTCGGAACGTGGATGCGGGTGTGTATGCACAGTTGACGGAGAGACAGAGGCGGAGGATTCTCATTAGGGTTGTTGACCGTTGACAGTTGACTATTGACTTTTTGCTCAACCCTAATGACAATATGATTTATGATTAACAATTATATTAATTAAGTATTATGGTGACATGGTTGTTGAGGGATTGACTTTATTGACTTGTTGACTTTTGTTGACTTGTTAACTTTGTTGACCGGTTGACTAGGCTTGACTAGTTGACCATCATGATAACCATAGCTATCATTTCATGGCAAAGACTTTTGCTTGCTTCCTCTTTTATGCAAAATGAGTGCATGAAATGATATGGCTATGGTTGCTTAAACCATCACACAACACTTGATTGATATGATTTGTTATCATTGTTTTGGATTATGAGAGGGTGAAAGACAAAAGAGAGGCTAATTCTCACTTGTCCATTCTCTCTCTTGTTCTTGAGCTCTCATACTCTTGCTCTCACCCTCTTCCTCTTGCTCCCTCTCTTGACTCTATGGTTCACTTGTCTCATGAGTTGAGAACCAAGAACCATAGATAAAATCCCATACAAACTCTACTCTACTCACTCTAGTTCACAAGATTTAGCAAACCGAGTAAACTAGTTTCTTCAAAGTTCGAAGAAGGAGCCAAAGGTTGGAGCTTTCAGGTGGATCTATCTTCGGCGTAAGGAGACGACGGGAAGAAGCCGATCCGGACCACGATCGGAGTTTGAAGACGAAGGAGTTCAAGACAAGCAAGGTATAAACCCCCTAACCGAGTAGTTAACGACTCCTAGTTAGATTGTTAGTTAGATGTTTAACAAAGATCCGGGTTTTAAGTCCATGTTACCACCTCTAAGAAAATCGTTTTTTATCAAATTCTGCTTGCCCAAAAGTACCGGGAGAGGTAGCATGGACTTACAACATAGTGATGTATGTGGTCCCATGTCTACGTATGCCAGGAACGGTTCTTCCTACTTCATTACATTCACTGACGATCTCTCTAGATACGGACATGTGTTTCTGATGAAACACAAGTCTGAAGCTTTTGAGAAATTCAGAGAATATAAGCACGAAGTAGAGAACCAAACGGAAAAAAGTATTAAGATTCTTTGATCTGATCGAGGAGGTGAATACTTAAACAGTGAGTTCCTAGATTATCTAAAAGAGAATAGGATTCTCTCTCAGCTTACTCCTCCTTATACACCACAGCACAACGGTGTATCGGAACGAAGGAATCGGACCCTATTAGATATGGTGCGATTTATGATGAGTGATGCTGAGTTACTTATTTCCTTTTGGGAGTACGCGCTTGAGACAGCCATATACATATTGAATCTAGTTCCGTCTAAATCTGTACCTACCACACCATATGAGATATGGTGTGGGAAAAGACCATATTTTAAACGAGTTAAGATATGGGGTTGTCCGGCCTATGTCAAAAGACAAAATCCAGACAAACTCGAGGCACGATCAGTTCTTTGCAAATTTATGGGATATCCTAAGAATTCTCAAGGATATATTTTCTATCACGCTGAGGAACAAAAGGTGTTTGTTTCTCAATATGCCACCTTTTTAGAAAAGGAATTTCTTGCAAAAGAAATTAGTGGCAAAGAGGTAGAGCTGGAAGAGGTTCCAGAAACACAAATTGCAACTGAAGATTTAGTAGAACCAGAGGATTCAGTAGTACCCGACGAACCCCAGCCTTTCCGCCGATCTAGCAGGGTTTCTCATCCACCTGAGAGATACTACGGTTTTCTCATTGATGGTGGAAGCGAGGATTGCATCATGGAAGATGATGACCCGACTAGTTTCGAGCAGGCCATCACGAGTGGTGACTCTGTGAAATGGCTGAATGCAATGCGATCTGAGATGGAATCCATGTACACCAATAAAGTATGGATTTTGGAAAATTCTCCTGAAGGGGTAAAACCCATTGGGAGCAAGTGGATTTTTAAAAAGAAATTTGGTGTAGATGGAAAAGTTGAGACTTTCAAAGCTAGACTTGTAGCAAAGGGTTTTCGACAACGACCTGGTGTGGATTATGAAGAAACCTTTTCTCCAGTGGCTATGCTTAAGTCCATCCGGATCTTACTTGCCATAGCTGCATACCATGACTACGAAATCTGGCAAATGGATGTTAAGACCGCCTTTCTAAATGGTGATTTAGAAGAGTGCGTGTACATGACTCAGCCAGAGGGCTTCGTAGATAGTGGGAGCAGCGGAAAGGTGTGCAAGCTGCTTAAATCCATTTATGGGTTAAAGCAAGCATCGCGGAGTTGCAACATCTATTTTGATGTAGTAGTCAAAGAGTTTGAACCTTGTATCTATAAGAAGGTAGCAGAGAGTAAGATTGTCTTCCTCGTATTGTACGTGGATGACATACTCTTGATAGGAAATGATATTCCTATGCTACAATCAGTCAAGCTCTTCTTATCACAAAGATTCTCAATGAAAGATCTAGGTGATGCCTCATGCATATTGGGGATTAGGATCTATAGAGATAGATCCAAACGGATACTGGGATTGTCCCAATCCAGGTACATTGACACCATCCTAAAAAGGTTTAGTATGGAAGAATCCAAGCGTGCGAACCAACCCACGATCTCTGGACTCACTCTTTCCAAAGAGATGTCTCCCAAGACTGATTCGGAGAGAGCTCTCATGCAAGGGATACCCTATGCTTCGGCAATAGGCTCTATCATGTATGCGATGCTATGTACCAGACCCGATGTAGCATACTCACTAAGTGTAGTGAGTCGGTATCAAGCAGATCCTGGAGAGAGTCACTGGACAGCTGTGAAGAACATTCTCAAGTACTTGCGAAGGACTAGAGATATGTTCTTGGTGTATGGTAACGGAGAACTCCGGGTGGAGTCTTTTACCGATTCCAGCTTCCAAAGTGATAAGGACGACTCAAAGTCGCAATCGGGATTTGTCTTTACCCTCAATGGAGGGGCGGTATGTTGGAAGAGTTCCAAACAAGATACCGTTGCAGACTCGACGATGGAGGCTGAATACATCGCTGCCAATGATGCTGCCAAAGAGGCTGTCTGGATGAAGAAGTTCATTAGTGAACTTGGTGTGGTTCCATCCATTGAACATCCAATACCTCTGTATTGCGATAACAATGGAGCTGTGGCTTTGGCCAAGGAACCCAGATCCCATCAGAAATCCAGACATATTTTGAGGCGGTATCACCTGATCAGGGAGATAGTTGATCGCCGGGAGATCGAGGTCAGGAGAGTAGATACGAAGGACAACACTGCGGATCCACTCACAAAGGCCATTCCCCAGATACAGTTTGAGAGATTATTCGGGATGCTAGGTATGAGATACTACAGCAGCTGGCCTTAGTGCAAGTGGGAGATTGTTAGTTATGTAAATGCCCTAGAGGCCATTGTTGTACATTTGATGTATATTATGATGGATGCTTAGATATATATAGAGAGGACTTTCTTGCTCGTCATGATAGTATGCTATTTGGTTTCACTTTATCTTAACATGTTGACTTGTATTGGTTTACTGTCTTTCTCTCACATGTTGATAAAGCCCTTAGGATCTGTACTCGACTACTGGGATTATGATGAGATCGTACTAGTGGGGCCACGGTAGTCGATGAGTACATCCTATAAATTTTCCTAGTCGAGGGTATATCGAGACAGGGCATCGATACACCAGAGTAGACTAGCGTATACGCATCTTGACCCATATGATGGGCGATGGATGATCACATATTTATCGGTGTTTGATATCAAGGATGATGTATGGGTGCTCAGTGGAGACTGGGTACACTGGACGGACTCGCCGAGAACTCCCAGTTGGTGATATACCACACGTCAGATGGCAGTTCTCCGGTGACACTGGTACAGGGTAGTCTGAAGACCCGAGATCGTCATAGAGTCTTGTGTGATTCCCACTGTGCTTTGATTTCCACCTTACCACGTCCAAGAGGGCGTGCAAAACGGTGGATTTTGGGTACAGTCCCGAATCACATGGAGGAAATGAGCGATAGGAGGGGATTCGTCTCTCCCGGTATAGGGAGTTGATGTTGTGCTGTGTTCGATTGGCTATAACTGGAAGTCCCTGGCCTGGGCTGATATAGAGATTTACTGGTAAGTGTTACTAGTAGTTTCTCGACCTGTTATGAGCCTCACATCGACACGACTTATCGGTTACTGGGATCTGACGTATACCACCCCTAGACTTGATATGGGACATATCAGACGAACAGACCGGACTGTACGAGAGTGTTACTGATTGGATTCACAGGAGAACGCACAGGCTAGCTTGTTGATCTTCTGATCGCTCAATACCTGGGTGGCTGTTACGTTTAGCTGACCGCTTGCAGCTTGTGGGTGTTTGATATGATCATCACCTGCTACCGGCGTATTGACGATTCATTAGAGTCCTACACAGAGGTTTCTTGGCTCAGGCGAAACGGAGTAGAGGCACATATGTGATATGTGCAGGACCGAGGATAATGCGATATGAGATACCGTATTATATTCTTGAGATATTTTGATATGAATCGGGACATCGGATTAAGTGTTGATTCGATGAATCGGTACATGATATATTAGCCGGTTATATTCGATATAGCCGGATCGTTGGATCAAGTGTTGATTCGATAATTTAATGTATAATAATATATATGATATATTGTATTACATTATCTAATATTGTCTCACTTTATTATTTCATTTTCTCACTGGATTAATACATTGATATATATATGTGATATATGTTAAATGTATTATTTTCTTATGTTCTTTTGTTGCAAATATATAATATATATGTGATATATATTATTGTGACATGATATGATTTATTATTAAACATGTTTAAGGATAATTTAATGGTATTAGGGTTTGATTAGGGTTAGCTTCTTCTTGCACATTCTAGAAGCTTTTCCTTTTGTCTTGGTTAAGATATTATGGTTGATACTTATCCTTAACCTAACCATACCCTAACTCTAATTTATTATCTACAACTTCTTAGCCACTCATCCTTGACCATGGTTGATATATTAATCATATAGATTTCTTTTCTATTCATCACAAAAGGATTATCTTTTTCATTATCATCTTCTTCTCTCTTGAGTTCTAAAAGAAAATGCATACTAGTTAATTCTTGGGTGATGATTTATTGTGAGAAAGTGAATAAAAAGAAAGCATAAATACTACTCCATCATCCTCATCTCATCTAGCCCATGAGATTAGGGTGTTCATCTCTATAGAGTGAGAAAGCTTGGGTTTTTGCAACTTCGACGTAGATCATCGGAGATTCGGAACACTTCAAGCTAGCATGGACCGTTCGAGTCGTGGAGCCTCTCTTGAGTTCGGGAGATCGTGGATCGCGGTAAAGGGACTTCTACTCGGAGCTTGTGAAGCGAAGGAGCGGACTACAAAGGTTGTAATCTCTCACACTTAGATAAAAAGTTGTTATCTTGCATGCTAAACCCTAATAATCTAGCAAAGATCTCGTCTTTGGGTTGTTCGGTACATGTAGAATTTTATTCGGGCATGTTTGATGCTTTATGAACCTTCACTAGTGTGCCTATGAACCCTACATTCATCACCTAGTGCCTTAGACCAACTGGTTTGTGAGTCACTGCTAAAAAGCCTTGGGTGTTGCAGGACTAGGAAGTACGCTTTAAAGTGCAAACGCATCTTGTAATCGGTCGTTGGTACCTCAAGAAGTATTAACGGTCGCATGAAGGATGTGTAAGCAAAAAAAAAATTCAATTAAAAATTCACCAACTAATAAGTACTTTGGACAACGGACAAGGGTATGATTGCTTGATTTGAATTTCCAAGTATAGGGGTGATTTATACACACACGTGGGGATATATGATTAGAGTTTAGATAAGAGAAAGGAATGAAGAATAGAACTTGTATCTTTAGTAGAGTTGATAGAAAAATTCCTAAGTGGAGATGGAACCCTAGAAGGAAAACTTAAGAAATGCCGAAAGCTGAGTGAGTCAATAGAATATATATAATCTTAAGTTAAATGATGAGGAAGTGTGAAGAATATGGGTGGGTAATTTACGAGTCGATGAAAATACAATTCCTTCTTAGAAAACCGAATTGGAGAATTAAAGTCAATGGGCCTAATTGATAGGATTTTGTGGGTAGTATCCGCTGAAAACCCTCAGGAGACAACGCTCCTCCTACTAGGGACACCTAGAGGTTTAACGGCTTGTTGAACATGCTCAGTGCAATCGCGTTTCCCTGCGAAAGTGCGGTTAAGTTTTTTGTCGAGAATAAAAAATTAGTTTGCTCGAGGACGAGCAAAAGATAAATTTGGGGGTATTTGTTCATACCATAATATTGCATTGTTATATTCCCCATTCTTATTCATTTTATAAATAAACAGGTGCTTTTGACGCATGTCTGCTACATATTACAGGTTACAGGTTCTTGGAGCGAAAACAGTTAAAAAGACAAAAGATGATACAAAAGAGGGACTTTTGACAGACAAGTAGAAGGATCCTAGTCAAGCCTAGACGAAGAACAGTTCACAATTGTACAAGGCAACGCAAGGTCCAAAATGTCAAAGTGAACAGTTAAAAGACCACTATAAGTTTTCACTGAAAGATCTGGAGAAGATCTAGAAGCCAAATAGAGAATAGAACCAAAGAAATAAAAAAAGCCCAAAGAGTACGGAAAGAGCCTAGAAAAAATTACCTGATGACCTCACCAAGGGGCCGCGGAACCGCGGCCCTACCCCCACCTATGCCGCGGTTCCGCGGCCGTCTATTACACGTGTCGGTGTTGAAAACTTATGGCGGTGCGTCGGTGCTTTTGCTGGGATTTTTAGGTGGTATTTTTGTAATAGCACATGTGTGAGTCATTGTAACCCTAATTTTCCTATCCCCTATAAATATGTATTCTAAATATTGTATGATGGATGCCTCTTTTTCATAAAGAAAAATTCAGATTCATTTGAAGTTGGGAGAGCATCTGTACTGTAAGTTCATCATTTATTTTCTGCCTTAGTTTTATAATTAAATTATTGACCTAGACAAATTAATCCTTTGCCTTAGTTTAATCTAGTGTAGAATCTCTTAAACTGCAGTAGGGAATTAATCTATTAGATCTAAAAATACACATAATAAAAATGATGTTTATAATAGATCCCCTAATGAGCGAGTAATTTCCTCGCTTGTTAGGGTTAGGAATAGAGGAGGGATTGAGAGATGAAGATCTCTCTTCTCTTTCGTGCCCAATCATTTGTAATAATTAGAACTTCATGCATGCATGCATGATCCGCTCCCTACGGCATCCTACCCACGAGGTAAAGGTGAAACCGTAGTATAAAGGACCGGACATGCATGTCTTCCATAAAAGTTAGAGCAATTATTAGGAAAGGACGGACAAGGATCTAGAGGAAGAAACACTGTTTCTTCCCAATCATCCTAATCTCCTTTACTAATAATTGCTATAACTCCTAAAAGATTTAATTTAGGGCTTTGAAAGAGGTGTGAAACTTAATCTTACCAAACTTCACCTATACCTAATCCTAGCAAGTTTCTTAATTCTCGTACAACTTAGTTTTTAGATTTAATTAGAAGATCCAACACCCATTTGAATTAGCTCGTAAGAACACTTAGGAAATTAACACTATCCCTGTGGACCGACCCGTACTCACCGGCTAGCTGCAAAGTAACGCCGTTCTTGATTGCGGTAAAATATCTTTGATCGTTAAAATCCTACACTAATCACCACCTGGTATTGAGTGATTAGAAGATCAACAAGCAAGCCTGTCCATACACCTGCGAAACCAATCAGTAACACTACCGTACAGTCCGGTCTCTTCGTCTGATATGTCGCATATCCAGTCTAGGGGTGGTGATCGTCAGACCCCGGTAAACGATAAGTCGTGTCGATGTGAGGCTCATAACGGGTCGAGAAACTACTGATAACACTTATCAGTAGGTCTCCATATCGGCCCTGGGCAGGGACTTCCAGTTATAGCCAATCGAACACAGCGCAACATCAACCCCCAATATCGGAAGAGACGAAACCTTCATATCGCTCATTGCCTCCATGTGATTTGGGACTGTACGCAAAAGCCACCTTTTTGCACGTTCTCTTGAACGTGGTAAGTTTGAAATCAAAGCACAGTGGGAATTACACAAGACTCTATGACGATCTCGGGTCTACAGACTAACCTGTACCAGTGTCACCAGAGAACTGCTATTTGACAATAGGTATAATACCAACTAGGAGTTCTCGGCGAGTCCGTTCAGTGTACCCAGTCTCCACTGAGCACCCGTATACCATCTTTGATGTCAAACACCAATGTTTGTGGGATCATCCATCGCCCATCATATGAGTCAAGAACCGTATACGCTAGTCTACTCTAGAGTATCGATGCCCTGTCTCGATACACCCTCGACTAGGAAAAATTATAGGATGTACTTGTGGACTACCTTGTCCCCATTATTATGATCTCCATCATAGTCCTAGTAGTCAAGTACACATCCTAAGGGCATTATCAACATGTGAGAGCAAGACAGTATCACAATACAAGTCTACATGTTAAGACAAAGAGCAGCCAGATAGCATACTATCATGTCGAGCAAGAAAGTCCTCTCTATATATATCCAGGCATCTACTATAATATACATCATATGTACAATAATGGCCTCTAGGACATATACATAACTAATAATCTCCCACTCGCACTAAGGCCAGTTGTTGTAGTATCTCATACCCAACACCCCGAAGAGTTTCTCAAATTGTATCTGGGGTATGGCCTTCATGTGTGGATTCGCAGTGTTGTTCTTCGTGTCAACTCTCCTGGCCTCGATCTCCCAGCGATCAACTATCTCCTGGATCAGGCGATACCGCCTCAGAATATGTCTGAATCTTTGATGGGACCTGGGTTCCTTGGCCAAAACCACTGCTCCATTGTTATCACAATACAAAGGTATTGGATGCTCGATGGACGGAACCACTCCAAGTTCATTTATGAACTTCTTCATCAAGACAGCCTCTTTGGCAGCATCGTTGGCAGTGATGTATTCAGCCTCCATCGTTGAGTCTGCCACGGTTTCCTGTTTGGAACTCTTTCATTGAGTGTCACGCCCCGCTTCCCAGAGTACGCAAGTTTGGGCACGTGACATAGCCAACCATGCTACCTATGGGTAGGAAGTATCCATGCACAGTCACATTACGGTTGTAAGGATATCAAGAAAAAGATAATAAACTAAACTAATACATGTCCAAATCCATAATAACAAGAATCAATAAACAATAAGTGCGGAAGCTAATGATCCAATACAATGAATAAACAGTACGTCCCATAATGCGGGCTCACATCTGGAAATGAAAAGCAATAAATAAACTAAATCCTAAGGACTCACTGTTCAGCCTGCTGGCTGAAGTACTCCTGCTCGGTCGACGACAAAGGTACGAGATCTGGGCCATGCAAAACCCAGACGTCAGCGCGTCATGATATCAAGTATATAGCATAAACATGGTAATAAACAATGCAAGCATGAACATGAATAAAGCAGTAATAAGAAGTAACAAGCAGGGTAATGTGCAATGGTGACTAAATTGTCCTATCAGGTTTTCTACTCTACGGTCTTTGAAACCAATTGATGAATCGTCGATGTAACTCAATAGTATCCCGTGCGTGCCTGGGACCACGGTCATGACCCTCGGGGCTGAGTCCGAGACGTGCCGCAAAGCAGTAAGAGGTAGTAGGATGGACGAGTGATGTCAGCATCATCACTCCCGGACTGGCCAAGCCCGTAAGACTGATCAGAACAATGTATCGAACTGTTGAGTTACAAGTCGGTTTCACCTTTGATTTCCCCATACCCCCAAACTATATATATGTTATGTCAGGTATTCAGTATTCAAGGACTAATGCCAACACAAAGTCAAGTAAAGGTGGGTCTGTCTGGATCGACAGCAGGAATGGTTATGTTGGTCGGCATTAGGCATGAAATCGTGGGACAAGTAATGTCATGGTACAACAGGATGAGTCGGTATGTATGTATATGTCAGGTGTAGCAGGGTCAGGTCAATATGTCGTGCAATCGGGTAAGTGCTCACAACCGGTATACAATCAATAATGAACAGTAGCAGGAAACAATAAATAACAGTATTAATCTAGGTAAACACGGTGATGTTTCGTATTCTCTTATTAATCCGGTTCACGCACCTTTGAGGCGCAAAAGCCACAAGACGAAACAATATCGATAATATACGTAATGGAGTTACCTGAATTTGAACTAAGCCTAATAATTGTCTCATGAGTGATTTTAACAAATGGAGTGGGGATGATCTACTTGGTTTGATTAGTTAAGTATGAATTAATAGCAGACCGGTTAATACGAGCAATGATTTCATTGATTTAAAGTTACGGATAATCGTGACTAGCAATTCTAAGTTATAAAAGGTATCGATGTTATAATAGTTGTGTGGTTATAATATGATGATTAAGTTGTAGCATGTTAAAGCAAGTATTCGGATACTTGCCTCGGCGGTTCCGCAAACCGAAACACGGATGCGATGTCGGCAGAAACTGCGATAAGACAGCACGGGCCACGGATAGAGTCCCAACAGAGATCAACGGGATCACACGGACCAGGGGACTTCGCTGGAGCGTCGGGTTCGTCAGACGGCATGGTCGGATTCCGGCAAAAGTTAACGGCAACAAGTTAGCAATAAGATAAACATACAAGATCAACGGGATTTCGCACCAAAGGAAGTAAAGTGATGCTTACAGAGGAGGAACATGGGTAACTATGACGGGCCCGACGGAGATGGACCCACCGGCGGTGAACAGGAGGCGCGGCGAGGGTGCTGGAACGGCTGAAAGGCTCGGGGTCGCTGGAAAGGGGTGCTGCGGTGAGTGGGGAGGAGTATGGTCGGCTCTGGTGGTCGAGGGAGAGAAGGAGGTGGTCGGAGGTGGTGTCGACGAGGTCTCCGGCACGTTTCTCAGGCGAACAGCGGGGTAGGCGATGGGTTAGGGTTCGTGTTGGGTTTTCCGGCGAGGGGAGGAGGGCAGCGACGACGAGGTCGGGTCGAGTAGGGTGAGAGGGTGCCGCGGGAGTCGTCGTCGACCGTAGGTGGCGTCGACGGCGAGGTCTTTGAGGGGATGGAGGCGTCGGGGAGATGGGTGCAGGCGCGGGAGAGAGAGGAGGAAGGAGGGAGGAGGTGCGGCCGGCTCGCGGTGGCGAGGGCGGCGACGGCGAGGTCGCGGGGGAACCGGTAGTGGGATCGCGAGATTAGGGTTAGGGTTCATGGTCGCGATGGAGGAGGATGGCGGCTGCGTGCATGGTGAATATATATAGAGGAAGAGAGAGAGAGTTGTTGATAGAGAGAGAGAGATAGATTGAGTGGAGAGAGAGAGATTGAGGGAAGAGAGAGAGAGAGACTGGGGGAAAGAGAGAGGCGGGGCCCACGAGCTCAATAGGAGTTCGTGATTGGCTGAGTGAAAATCAAAAAGGAATTTCTGAAGGATTTTAGGGGATATGCAGTTAGGAAAAGATAGATTAGAAGGTATATATATATTCGATATTAAATTCAAATGGGCCCTTTTTGGCGCGAAATGAAACATCTCCAAATCGCGCCCGGGTTGCGCCCAAATGTTCCAAATTCAAATTATAAGATTTTAAGCGGGTTCCAAATTTTGAAAATAGGTGTTTAATGATTAAAAGCATGCCCCCAAGTCGGACACTTGCACGCGCACGTAGTCGCCCAAACTTGCCCGTTTAGCCAAACGGAACGGAATCTCGACACGCGGACGCTACCACGCGACTAGTGGCCACGAGTAGGCTAACATGGACATCTTAAATTTCATTTTCGGAGTTAAAATTTGTTATGCGCCAAAATGACTTAACCGGGTAAAATTTAGCAATAAAGACCAGAAAATCAGGAAAATTGGAATGAGCAATATATAACCCTCAACTTGTAATATAAATAGTACTATTGGGCTCGGGTGTTACATCATACCCAACTACAAAAGAATTTCGTCCTCGAAATTCCAAGAATACAAGATAACTAACTACTGGAAGAGATGAGGGAATTTCTGCTGGATCTCGTCTTCTCGCTCCCAAGTGGATTCTCCATGCGATCGATTACCCCAAGAAACTAGCACAAGAGGGATAACCTTGTTCTTGAGAACCTTTTCTCTTCGATCCTTGATTTCAACTGGTCGCTCCTCGAAAGTCAGATCCTCTCGCACAGTCAACTCCGAATGATCCAAGACATGAGTCTCATCACGAACATACCTCCGTAGTTGAGACACATGAAACACGTCGTGAACTCCTGCTAATGACGGCGGTATTGCCAACCTGTACGATACCTCTCCGACACGCTCCAATATCTCGAAGGGTCCAACGAATCGGGGACTAAGCTTTCCCCGACTTCCAAAGCGAATCACCCCTCTAGTCGGTGATATCTTCAGGAATACCAAATCACCTACGGTGAACTCCAGAGGTCTTCTTGACGTGTCGGCCCAACTTTTCTGTCTGTCTTGAGCTGCCTTCATATGCTTCCTGATGGTATTCACCTTCTCGACTGTCTGTACCACCAATTCTGGTCCCAGTAACCTTCGTTCACCAACATCATCCCAACAAACAGGTGAACGACACTTACGACCATACAGTGCTTCAAACGGGGCCATCTGAATAGTTGCTTGGAAGCTGTTGTTGTACGAAAACTCCACCAGGTGTAGATGATCTTCCCAAGAACCTTTGAAGTCCAACATGCAAGCCCTCAACATATCTTCCAGGGTCTGGATCGTTCTCTCTGATTGTCCATCGGTCTGAGGATGATAAGCTGTGCTAAACTTCAATCGAGTCCCCAAACATTCTTGTAAACTCCTCCAAAAGTGCGACAAGAACCGAGTGTCCCGATCGGACACGATGCTTACCGGTACTCCGTGCAATCTGACAATCTCCTTCATGTACCGCTCTGCCAAAGTCTCTGTCGATTGACCAACCCGAAAAGGAATAAAGTGAGCTGCCTTGGTCAACCGATCGACAATCACCCATACTGCATTGTTACCCTTTGGACTCCGCGGTAAAGCCGTCACGAAATCCATGGTTATATTTTCCCACTTCCATTGAGGAATCGGAAGTGGTTGCAACAAACCAGCAACCCTTTGGTGTTCAGCCTTGACTTGCTGACATACCAAGCACTTAGCCACGAAGCGAGCAGTTTCCCGTTTCATACCTTCCCACCAGAAATGCTGTCGAATATCTCGGTACATCTTAGTCCCTCCTGTATGTACAGAGTAAGCTGAACTGTGTGCCTCCTTCATAAGTTCTTCACGCACATCTCCTTTTGGCACACACACACGGCTACCATATCTCAACGAACCATCTTCATGGATCAGTAAATCGGTTCGTAGTCCAGCTCCAACTTGCTCTCGAAACTTTTGCAGTCTAGGATCCTGCGATTGCGCCGCTTTAATCTTCTCAACTAAGGACGATTGTACTTGCAACTGCATCAACTGTCCTGTAGCACGCGGTAGCACAACCTCCAAGTCGAATCTCCGAAACTCCTCAATGATCTCTCTGTGTGCAGTCAATAACTGAATTGTCGGTAACCGACTTAGCGCATCTGGCACGACGTTAACCTTTCCCGGATAGTACTTAAGATCAAGGTCGTAGTCGGCCATCAGCTCCAACCATCTGCGTTGCCTCATGTTCAACTCCTTCTGAGTGAACACATATTTCAAACTCTTGTGATCCGTAAAGACTTCAACTCTCTCGCCCAAAAGGTAGTGTCTCCAAATCTTTAGGGCGAAGATCACGGCTGCAAGCTCTAAGTCATGAGTCGGATAGTTCTGCTCATGAGTCTTCAGCTGTCTCGATGCGTAGGCGACGACTTTCCCATTCTGCATCAAAACACATCCCAATCCTTTTCCAGATGCGTCGCTGTGAATCACCAGTCCTCCTGAATCATCCGGTACGGTTAGGATAGGGGCGGTTATCAACTTCTGCTTCAACGTCTCGAAGGCCAATGCACATCCATCTATCCAAACAAACGGTACCTCCTTACGCGTAAGCTTGGTTAACGGCTCAGCTAAACGAGCGAAGTTCTCCACAAATCTTCTGTAGTAACCGGCGAGTCCAAGAAAACTTCTTATCTCTGCAACATTCTTTGGAACCGGCCAATCTCGAACTGCTGCAATCTTCTCGGGATCAACGGCGATTCCATCGCCCGACACGACATGCCCCAGAAACTTCACTTCTTCCAGCCAGAATTCGCACTTACTCATCTTCGCGAATAGTTTCTCCTGTCTCAGCGTTTGCAGTGCGATCCTTAAGTGCTCAGCATGCTCCTCCGGACTCTTCGAGTACACCAGAATATCGTCAATGAATACCACAATAAACTGGTCCAAGAACGGCGAAAAGATCCTATTCATCAAGTCCATAAATATTGTCGGCGCATTAGTCACTCCGAAGGGCATCACTAAATACTCGAAATGCCCATACCGAGTCCGAAACGCCGTCTTGCAAATGTCTTCTGCCTTCACTCGGACCTGATGATATCCTGATCGCAAGTCCAGTTTCGAGAATACCCTTGCGCCATTAAGCTGCTCAAAAAGTTCTCCAATGCGAGGGATCGAGTACTTGTTCTTAATAGTCACCCGGTTCAATTCTCGATAATCGATGCACATCCTTCTCGTGCCATCCTTCTTCTTTAACAAAAGAACTGGAGCTCCCCAAGGTGAGTTGCTGCTTCGAATCCATCCCTTCTCGAGTAATTCACCCACTTGTTTCTTAACTTCCTCCAATTCCACCGGTGCCATCGGATAATAAGATTTTGATACTGGCGTTGCACCAGGAATAAGGTCAATCGCAAACTCCACATCTCGCTTCGGCGGTAAGCCCGAAATATCTTCAAACACATCCATAAAGTCGCGAACAACTGCTGGCTCTTCATTACTATCCACAACCATAGCCGCAAGAATATTGTTCATCGGCCTAGCCCTAAACTCGACTGGCTCGACAGAACTGCTTCCTCCAATGAAAGTAAACTCAGGGTGTCCGGGAATCTGGAAAATTACTTTCCTTGCCCTACAATCAATGTGTGCGTGGAAAGTGCCAAGAAAATCCATTCCCAAGACTACTTCATAACTGCCCGTATCAATCACCAAGAAATCTGCAAAAAGCTCCCGTCCACAAACAACAACCGTACAATCTTTACATTCCTTACTAGCTATGATTTTCCCATTCCCAGTGTGTATGTCCCAGAAACTAGACAGGGTCGTGCAGGTGATCGAGTGTGTAGTTATAAATTTGGATGACATAAAACAGTGGGATTCTCCGGAATCAAATAATACCAATGCAGGAAAACCATGGACGAGCAAGGTACCTGAAACCACTTCTCCTGATGCCTTGGCTTCCTCAGCTGTCAATGTGAAAGCTCGACCCTGGTTGGGTCCTTGTGTCAGCTGCTTCTGCCCTTGGAACGGTCTCTGCGGAGTCTTCCGTATATCCTCTCTCGTGCGAAGCTTCGACGGAAAAGCACCAACTGCGTGATCGGCTGCTCCACAAACCAGACAAAGTCCCAGTCTTCTTCTACATTCCTTATGCACGTGCCCAGGTAAGTGGCAATAATCACAAGTCACGCTCTTCCTTCGATCAACGATCACAAGCTTCTTCATTGGCGCTACACCTCGACGGTCCACAAGAATACCTCTGCGCCCATGATCTCGGTTAGGCACAAATGCAGGCTTCCTGGCTACAACTGCTGTCTGGTGAAGGTTCCCTTTCGATCCTGATAAACTCTGCTGCTCTCTGGCTGCCGTAAGAACCTGCGAGAAGGTGGTCAAACCCAGGGAGACAATCTGCCTCTGGATGTCCACATCCAAACTGCGCAAGAACCTTCGCGCCCTGTCTGCCTCCTTGGCGACTAAGGGTCCAGCGAAACGGCTAAGTCTCGTCCATTCCGCTGCATGTACATCCACAGCTGCTCCATTTTGTTTCAGCCCAATGAATCTCTCCTCCATTTCCTCCCGAGCAGTCCGTGGGAAGAACTTTTCCAAGAAACTTTTGTAGAAATCCGCCCAACTGATTGGCTTAGACAAGCGGGTCTCCTCCACAAGCTACCACTCTCGGGCGTAATCCACCAGCTGAATGCGCACCACATCAACTTTCTTGTCTTCCGGGATCTGTGCTGCAATCAGTAAATTCTCCGTGTCCACGAGCCACTGCTCGGCTGGCAACGGCTCCTCCAAGCCAGTAAAAGTAGTAGGACCCAACCGTCTGAAATCTGCCACGGTCCCTACTCGGTCGACTGGCTTCGCTACAGCGGTGTTTACAGACTGCTGCATAGCCTGCAAACCCTCCTGAAATGAGTCTGCCTGCTGCTGGATCAGCTCAGTCTGTCTCTTCTGATTCTCCAACATCCCGCGTATCACTCCCAACATGGCGGCTTCATCCACACGCCTCTGATACGTCTTGAAATTCTTATCTGCCATGGTCCTGAAATCAAAACAAACAACATTAGCATGATGATAGATTCAATATATAAATCAAGGCTAGAACTCCAAGATACTTAAATAGAGTGCTGCATTGTAGCTATGCCGCGGTATCATAGCCGCAATTACTTAACTCCACCCAAGTCGCCTAAGTCCTAGAGATAACAAGAAGTTAGGTTTTCAAGTTGACAATGCAAAGTAAGTTTGCATGCCGACATGATCCCGAAGAAGGATTCAAGGATAGTGAAATGGTCAAAGTGGCAGGACATGTTTCCTAATCACGGGTATTCTGATTCGTGTATCGGGTGCAATACCCAACTACAAGAATCAACCCAATTAACCTATGACTCTGATACCATAAAACCATGTCACGCCCCGCTTCCCAGAGTACGCATGTTTGGGCACGTGACATAGCCAACCATGCTACCTATGGGTAGGAAGTATCCATCCACAGTCACATTACGGTTGTAAGGATATCAAGAACAAGATAATAAACTAAACTAATACATGTCCAAATCCATAATAACAAGAATCAATAAACAATAAGTGCGGAAGCTAATGATCCAATAAAATGAATAAACAGTACGTCCCATAATACGGGCTCACATCTGGAAATGAAAAGCAATAAATAAACTAAATCCTAAGGACTCACTGTTCAGCCTGCTGGCTGAAGTACTCCTGCTCGGTCGACGACAAAGGTACGAGATCTGGGCCATGCAAAACCCAGACGTCAGCGCGTCATGATATCAAGTATATAGCATAAACATGGTAATAAACAATGCAAGCATGAACATGAATAAAGCAGTAATAAGAAGTAACAAGCAGGGTAATATGCAATGGTGACTAAATTGTCCTATCAGGTTTTCTACTCTACAGTCTTTGAAACCAATTGATGAATCGTCGATGTAACTCAATAGTATCCCGTGCGTGCCCGGGACCACGGTCATGACCCTCGGGGCTGAGTCCGAGACGTGCCGCTAAGCAGTAAAAGGTAGTAGGATGGACGAGTGATGTCAGCATCATCACTCCCGGACTGGCCAAGCCCGTAAGACTGATCAGAACAATGTATCTAACTGTTGAGTTACAAGTCGGTTTCACCTTTGATTTCCCCATACCCCCAAACTATATATATGTCATGTCAGGTATTCAGTATTCAAGGACTAATGCCAACACAAAGTCAAGTAAAGGTGGGTCTGTCTGGATCGACAGCAGGAATGGTTAGGTTGGTCGGCATTAGGCATGAAATCGTGGGACAAGTAATGTCATGGTACAACAGGATGAGTCGGTATGTATGTATATGTCAGGTGTAGCAGGGTCAGGTCAATATGTCGTGCAATCGGGTAAGTGCTCACAACCGGTATACAATCAATAATGAACAGTAGCAGGAAACAGTAAATAACAGTATTAATCTAGGTAAACACGGTGATGTTTCGTATTCTCTTATTAATCCGGTTCACGCACCTTTGAGGTGCAAAAGCCACAAGACGAAACAATATCGATAATATACGTAATGGAGTTACCTGAATTTGAACTAAGCCTAATAATTGTCTCATAAGTGATTTTAACAAATGGAGTGGGGATGATCTACTTGGTTTGATTAGTTAAGTATGAATTAATAGCAGACCGGTTAATACGAGCAATGATTTCATTGATTTAAAGTTACGGATAATCGTGACTAGCAATTCTAAGTTATAAAAGGTATCGATGTTATAATAGTTGTGTGGTTATAATATGATGATTAAGTTGTAGCATGTTAAAGCAAGTATTCGGATACTTGCCTCGGCGGTTCCGCAAACCGAAACACGGATGCGATGTCGGCAGAAACTGCGATAAGACAGCACGGGCCACGGATCGAGTCCCAACAGAGATCAACGGGATCACACGGAACAGGGGACTTCGCTGGAGCGTCGGGTTCGTCAGACGGCACGGTCGTATTCCGGCAAAAGTTAACGGCAACAAGTTAGCAATAAGATAAACATACAAGATCAACGGGATTTCGCACCAAAGGAAGTAAAGTGATGCTTACAGAGGAGGAACAGGGGTAACTATGACGGGCCCGACGGAGATGGACCCACCGGCGGTGAACAGGAGGCGCGGCGAGGGTGCTGGAACGGCTGAAAGGCTCGGGGTCGCTGGAAAGGGGTGCTGCGGTGAGTGGGGAGGAGTGTGGTCGGCTCTGGTGGTTGAGGGAGAGAAGGAGGTGGTCGGAGGTGGTGTCGACGAGGTCGCCGGCGCGTTTCTCCGGCGAACAGCGGGGTAGGCGATGTGTTAGGGTTCGTGTTGGGTGTTCCGGCGAGGGGAGGAGGGCAGCGACGACGAGGTCGGGTCGAGTAGGGTGAGAGGGTGCCGCGGGAGTCGTCGTCGACCGTAGGTGGCGTCGACGGCGAGGTCTGTGAGGGGATGGAGGCGTCGGGGAGATGGGTGCAGGCGCGGGAGAGAGAGGAGGAAGGAGGGAGGAGGTGCGGCCGGCTCGCGGTGGCGAGGGCGGCGACGGCGAGGTCGCGGGGGAACCGGCAGTGGGATCGCGAGATTAGGGTTAGGGTTCGTGGTCGCGATGGAGGAGGATGGCGGCTGCGTGCATGGTGAATATATATAGAGGAAGAGAGAGAGAGTTGTTGATAGAGAGAGAGAGATAGATTGAGTTGAGAGAGAGAGATTGAGGGAAGAGAGAGAGAGACTGGGGGAAAGAGAGAGGCGGGGCCCACGAGCTCAATAGGAGCTCGTGATTGGCTGAGTGAAAATCAAAAAGGATTTTAGGGGATATGCAGTTAGGAAAAGATAGATTAGAAGGTATATATATATTCGATATTAAATTCAAATGGGCCCTTTTTGGCGCGAAATGAAACATCTCCAAATCGCGTCCGGGTTGCGCCCAAATGTTCCAAATTCAAATTATAATATTTTAAGCGGGTTCCAAATTTTGAAAATAGGTGTTTAATGATTAAAAGCATGCCCCCAAGTCGGACACTTGCACGCGCACGTAGTCGTCCAAACTTGCCCGTTTAGCCAAACGGAACGGAATCTCGACACGCGGACGCTACCACGCGACTAGTGGCGACGAGTAGGCTAACATGGACATCTTAAATTTCATTTTCGGAGTTAAAATTTGTTATGCGCCAAAATGACTTAACCGGGTAAAATTTAGCAATAAACACCAGAAAATCAGGAAAATTGGAATGAGCAATATATAACTCTCAACTTGTAATATAAATAGTACTATTGGGCTCGGGTTTTACATTGAGAATCTTTGTGATAAGAAGAGCTTGTCCGAGTGCAGCATAGGAACATCATTTCCTAACAAGAGTATGTCATCCACATATAATACGAGGAAGACAACCTTACTCTCTGCCACCTTCTTGTATATACAAGGTTCATCTACGTTCTTTATGAAGTCAAACTATTTGACTACCACATCAAAACAGATATTCCAACTCCGCGATGCCTGCTTTAACCCGTAGATGGATTTAAGCAGTTTGCACACCTTTCCGCTGCTCCCACTGTCCACGAAGCCCTCTGGCTGAGTCATGTACACGCACTCTTCTATATTACCATTTAGAAAGGTGGTCTTAACATCCATTTGCCAGATTTCGTAGTCATGGTATGCAGCAATGGCAAGTAGGATCCGGATGGACTAAAGCATAGCCACTGTAGGAAAGGTTTCATCATAATCTACACGTGGTCGTTAACGAAAACCTTTTGCAACAAGTCTAGCTTTGAAAGTCTTAACTTTCCATCTACACCAAGTTTCTTCTTAAAAATCCATTTGCTCCCAATGTGTTTTACCCCTTCAGGAGAAACTTCCAAAGTCCATATATTGTTGGTGTACATGGATTCCATCTCAGATCGCATTTCATCCAGCCATTTCACAGAGTCCCCACTCATGATGTCCTGCTCGAATCTAGTTGGGTCATCATCTTCCATAATGCAATTCTCGCTCCCACCATCAATGAGAAAACCGTAGTATCTCTCAGGTGGATGAGGAACCCTACTATATCGGCGTAGTGGCTGAGGTTCATTAGGAATTATTGAATCCTCTGCTTCCAATAAATCATCAGTTGTAGTTTGTACCGCTGGAACTTCTTCCAGCTCTACCTCTTTGCCACTAATTTCTTTTACAAGAAATTCCTTTTCTTAAAAGGTGGCATATTGAGAAACAAATACCTTTTGTTCCTCACTGTGGTAGAAGATATATCCATAGGAATCTTTTGGATATCCCACAAACTTACATAGACCTGATCTTGCCTCGAGCTTATCTGGATTTTTCGTTTTAATATAGGCCGGACAACCCCATATCTTAACTCGTTTAAGAGATGGTCTCTTCCTATTCCATATTTCATATGGAGTGGTAGGCACTGATTTGGTGGGAACTCTATTCAATAGGTATGCGGCTGTCTCCAGCGCATAACCCTAAAAGGAAATAGGTAACTCAGCGGTGCTTAACATAGAGCGCACCATATCTAATAGGGTGAGATTCCTCCATTCTGATAGATCGTTGTGCTATGGTGTATACGGAGAAGTAAGCTGAGAGAGAATCCCATTCTTTTTTAGGTAGTCACGGAATTCCATGCTCAAGTATTCTCCTCCCCGATCAGATCGAAGTATTTTAATACTTTTACCCGTCTGGTTCTCAACTTCATGCTTATATTCTATGAATTTCTCAAAAGGTTCAGTCTTGTATTTCATCAGGAACACATGTCCGTATCTTGAGAGATCGTCAGTGAATGTAATGAAGTATGAGGAACCATTCCTGGTATTTATAAACATGGGACCACATACATTACTATGTATCAGTCCCAGGGGTTCTGTAACTCTTTCTCCATGTCCACTAAACGGTGTTTCGGTCATTTTGCCTTTGAAACATGACTGGCAAGTGTCATAAGATGAAAATTCGAACTGATTCAAATATCCATACTTATATAACTTAGCTAGTCGTGTCGCATTGATATGACCTAGTCTACAATGACACAATAAGGATTCGCTTATTTCTGAACTCTTCCTCTTGTGTGTGTTTTGTATATTAAGAACTGTGGTTTGATTTAGAACGTATATGCCATGTTAGTCCATGTTGCCTAATGCACTAAAAATTTGTTTTTTATACCGTTTCCGCCTCCCCGCAAGAACCGGGGTTGGCAACGTGGACTTACAGTGGTATCAGAGCCTAACTAAACTTAAACTAGCTTAGTAGTAAAGTGTATGGAAGTTCGATCGGGAAAATCACAAAAACCTAAACATCAAAACCCTAACTTTCTGTTGAAATTTTTTGTGCTCTAAAGATAAAAAGTTTTACTCCAAAAATCGGCTCAAGGTTTTGTGAAGACACCCACCAAAAACGGTTGCCTGAATCCTTCAAACCGCCACGGTTGCACGGCAATGAGTATACATTTGCCGCGGAACCACCGCCGTTTTGGCTCTTCTCACGACCGGGTTTGGTGCAGTGTTCTTCTGGTAGGGTTTTGGGATTTTTAAGATGGTTTATTTGTGCCCAGGTTTTCCAGAAAAGAAATTTGTTTTTGGGGGCCTATAAATCCGTATTTTTGGATCGAACTTCACTATACTTTGACTAATCTGTTATATCTGTGATGTTTATATGTATTGAACGTCGGTTAATCGCTATATGTCGATTAGTCGGGGTTATACATATTTGTGATCTGTGTTTGATGATGGTATGTGTATATGAATGCGTTGGACTGTCGTGGGTGAATAGCCGGGGTGGATGTGAGATGAGTGTTTCTTTTTCTTTCATTCATGAAATCTGTAAATTGATGTAATATTATTTGTATGGCCGCACAACCTGGTCGGGGTTGTAGCCGTCATTGTATAATTCTTTTTACTGTTTTTTGCTCCTAGGATAGACCCATGGAGGGGGTGTACAAACTACCGGGTATCTCGAAGTGCCGAGTGGCCTACTCACGGCGTTGAGGGAGGTTGCTCCACTTCGGGTACTTGGCGGGTAGTTTGCCGCACCCGTAGGGGTCTTGGGTGGGGTTTTGGCTATTCACCGCGACCGTGTAATCCGCTTTTCGTTGCAGGCTCGAACGGATTGCGGATTCCTAGTATATCCAATGTATTCATCTATGATCTGTAATGTCTATCATTGCTATATATTTATAACTATTTAGGCGTTGCTTATGTTTTACAGCCGCGCTAGCCCAGCCCCCGCTTTGTCGTTAGTTAAGTAACCTAACGGGTGATGACGGGGCCCCGTGGCAAATGCGAATGGCATAAGCGTACGTCATATTTTGGTTGTTTTCTGCAATGGTAGGATTAAATGATGGGACACATTAAAAGAACTAATGCAAGAATATCACGCATTAAAAGAACTAATGCAAGATAATAAACCAAGCAAAAGTCGTTGGAACACTTTCGAAAAACCACTCGGTTCTTTTCAAAACTAACTTTTAAATGTGGAGCTTGAGCCACTCCTTTTAAAAGCTATCTCGTTCCATCGATTATATCAAGTTCACTACGTTCACGGTGTTAGTTATATGTATGCCCTAGAGGCCATTACTGTACATAGGATGTATATTGTTGTGGATGCTGGGACATATATAGGGAGGACTTTCTTGCTCGATATGATAGTATGCTATCTGGTTACTCTTTACCTTAACGTGTATACTGATTGTCTCTCTGTTACATGTTGGTAAAGCCCTTAGGATGTGTGCTTGACTACCTGGACTATGATGCGGATCATACTAGTGGGGACATGGCAGTCCATAAGTACATCCTTCAAGGTCTCTAGTCGTGGGTGTATCGAGACGGGGCATCGATATACCAGAGTAGACTAGCGTATACCTTCTCGACCCATACAGATGGGCGATGGATGATCCCATGTCCATTGGTGTTTGACATCAGAGATTATATATGGGTGCTCAATGGAGACTGGGTACACTGGACGGACTCGCCGAGAACTCCCAGATGGTATTATACCTTACGTCAGATGGCAGTTCTCTGGTGACACTGGTACAGGTTAGTCTGAAGACCCGAGATCGTCATAAAGTCTTGTGTGATTCCCACTGTGCTTTGATTTCCACCTTATCACGTCCAAGAGGGCGTGCAAAACGGTGGCTTTTGGGTACAGTCCCGAATCACATGGAGGCAATGAGCGATAGTAGGGGATTCGTCTCTTCCGGTATAAGGAGTTGATGTTGCGCTGTGTTCGATTGGCTATAACCGGAAATCCCTGGCCAGGGTTCCTGAGATTTACTGGTAAGTGTTACCAGTAGTTTCTCGAACTGTTATAGACCTCATATCGACATGACTTATCGAGCTATTGGGGTCTGACGTTTACCACCCCTAGGCGAGATATGCGACATATCAGACGAACAGACAGGACTGTACGGTAAGTGTTACTGGTTGGATTCACAGGTGTGTGAGCGGGCTTGCTCGTCGATCTTCTGATCGCTCAATACCCGGGTGGCCGTTACGTTTAGCAGACCGCTTGCGGCTTGTGGGTGTTTGATATGATCATCATCTGCTGCCGGCGTATTGACGAGTCTTTAGAGTCCAACACAGAGGTTTCCTGGCTCAAGCGAAACGAAATAGGAGCGCATATGAGATATGTGCGGGACCGAGAATATTGCGTGTATGTGATACCGTATTATATTCTCGTGAAGAACGTATCGAATGGTTGAATGCGATATAGACTAGTTATCGAATCATGGATTGATTCGATAAGCCGATACATTGGATACTAGTCGGTGATATGCGATATGACCGGATCATTAAATCAAGTGTTGATTTAATGATTTAATGTATAGTTATATATATGATATATTACTTTGCATTAACTAGTATTGGTTCACTTTAAAAGGATTTTCTCACTTGATGCACATTGTATATGTGATATACTTTTGTGCACTTGTTTGTATCATGTTTGATGATACATGCTCATTTAGGTTTGTGTAAAGATTAAACCATGGTTGTGTAATGGTTAGGGTTTTCATTTTATTACTTACTTATTTATTTATTTTTTTTATTCATTTTTGCAAAAGGAAAAATGGTGGCTTGATTTGTTTTCTAGTTGAAGCTTCATGAAGCTTTGAAAAGGTCCACTATTTTTGTTTCATGCTTAACCCTAACCATTCCAATTAACCCTAGTTCATTCTCTACCCTTGACCATGGTTGCTATATGATAAGTATTCATTTATTTTCTATTTTGAAAATAACTAATCATATTCTATCATCTTCTTCTTCATCATCTTCAAGAAGAAAAGCTTGCCTCCATCAATGGCAACTTGAGCAAAAGAGTGAGAAATCCAATTCTAAAGTGAACCCACTTCCTATTTCTTCATATTCTACCTCTTGCCAAGTAGTATAGGGTGTTTTCTTCACAAGTTTCATGACTTGGTGAAGTGGGAGCTTGATCTTGTGATGCCTCAACGTAGATCATCTTCGGCATCGTAGTCGATGACCTAGCCCGCCCATTTCTCCGATGAAGCCGACACTAGAGTCCAAGATCCGATTTGTACAGCGGAGGGACGTCTACGTGGAGATAAGGAAGTGGAGAACCGGATCTACAAAGGTTGTAGCCTCTTTCTTTTAGTTAAGTTGTTAACTAGTTGCATGTTTCGCCTAAATTCTAGTTAACGATCTAGTCTAGGGTTTCTCGGCACCGTAAAATTTTAAATTAGCATGGTAGATGCCATGTGAGACCTCATTGGTGTGCCTAGGAACCCTACAGTGGTTTCAAAGACTAGCTAGAGCCTTAGACGAAGTGTAGACAACGTTTGAAACCCTAACGAACATCGAAACCCTAATCCAAAATGCTCTCTGGAAATTTTCTAAAAATTGGGATTTTTGCGAATTAAAAATATGCAGAAAAATCAGCAGGTGATTGTAAGAGTTACGGTGAAATTCGACAGCCCAATTCCATCAAACCGCCGCGGTTCCACGGCACGAGCATGGCTCGTCCGGCGGTTCCGCGGCCGTAATGTCTCCTTGTTCAATCAATTTTACACAGTAACTCCTAACATGTAGTGCTGGTTTTCCTGGGAATTTTTAATCTAAACTAAAGAGTTGAGTTTTCTGTGTTGTATTGGGAGTTCATGGATTCGATCGGATTATCAAACTTTGTCTAAGTGTTTTCCGGATAATTTGTTGAATATGTTAAAAAGTTCGACCGGATATAAATACCCAATTTTTTCCCCTGTCGGGAAATTTCCAAGTGTTGGATCTTTCCGTGGTTTAATCACGTTTTGAGTAGTGCAAGTAACGCGATGGTCCCTCTAGAAGACAACAAACCTTAACTCGATTATGTGACCGTCTTGAACTGCCCTTTGAACCTTCGGGTTTGGGGTAGTACGGCGTGCCACATGTAAGGCGTTGGCTTGACCCTTATACGGCTGGACCGTTGGTACTGAGGCATGAACTGGATGTTTTTAAACTTGTTTCATGTGTTGATTTGTTTCGGGAAAACTTGGGTGTTTGAATGTTCGATCGGAAAGTTTAACAATTTCTGTTTATCTGGAATGTGATACAATAATTGGAATTCACAAGTAGTTATGAGATAACTAATATTAATGTTATAAACACAGCACTTTAGTCTCAGTTGATTGGTTGCCACGGAATTTTGATGTGATCAAAAGTCCGTCGCAATCACGTAGCGTACGCGGATACTCGCCGGGTAAACTTAATAGACAGCCTCACCCCATAGCCCCGACCAAGTGACTGTAGGAGAACCCCGTCGCCGAAAGCATCCGTTCGGGTGCTCACGGCAGCGGTGTTCCGCCTTAGTGCACTTCGTCGACGGTATCGGGGGTGCGACTGTCTACTGAAGTTTGCGACGAGCATTCGATCATAATGTCGGGAATCTTGTTGAATTACCCGACTTAATATTGAAAAGAGTTTTGGATAAATGAGACTAAAATGCGGGGTTTATAATTGTTAGGCACGTGATGTCTAAGGAATTCATTTGATTAGGCATGCGATGTCTGAAGAGTTTGCGTATTCCAACTGTTGTAGTTTTACACTTTCTTTTCTGTGACCGTAAGTGTAGTATGTCGATATCGCCGGTTTCGTTGCTATACGTCAACGACAATTGGGGTATGCATACTTACTTACGTTGATGACATGTGATGTTATGTGTTGCTGGATATGTTATATTGGATCGTCGTGTTCGAATAGCCGGGGGGTTTTATGTGAGATGAGTGTTTTTCATTTTCATTCATGTAAAAAAACTTGTATGTAATATTCTTTTATTGGGGCACTTCCAGGTTGCGAAAGTTGTCACCATTGTAGTATATTATTTACTTTTCCGCACTAAGATAGACCCAAGGAGGAGGGCACAAGTAACCGGGTTCTGGAGTCCAGTGGGAGACCAACTCGAGGAGTCGAGTCCGGGTCTCCTAACTCTAGAATTGGTAGGGTTGCTTGCCGCTCTCGTAGGGGTCTAGGGGTGTGGGTTTGGCTATTCATCGCGACCGTGGAATCCGTGTTTTATACTGGCTCGTATTGAAAACACGGACGTCCTAGTATATCCAATATTTCATATGATTCTTCTGCTGCGATATCTGTGATGTGATCATGTGATGTTCTGTGATAGATACTGTATATAGTATATATGATATATTATATAGGCGTTACTTATGTTTTACACCCGCGCTAGCCTTGCCCTGCTCTGCCGTTAGTTACCTAAACTAACGGTACACGAGGGGACATCGAGGCGAATGCGGATGGCATAAGTGTACGTCGTATTTATCTGTGATGTTTAGGTACTTAAATGATGGGACTTCATTAATGTGATTAATGAAATAAAAGAAACCTAAAGATGTTGTAGAATCGAATTTCAAAATAAAACAGGTAGCTACAGTTCTTGCTTTGCAAAGCGGTATATGTGATATATCCTGCACCTTATTCGATAAGGAAAGGACCGAGATCCCTTCACCGGGAGTAACTCCTTTAGCAATAACTGGCAGATGCTACACACTCGGTTTGTCTTTTGATTGCTTTTTAGAGTTCTGCTTTGCACAGTGATATATATGATATATCCCGCACCTCATTCGACGAGGAAAGGACCGACGATCCCTTCACCGGGAGTGACTCCTTTAGCAAAACTAGAAAAGCCTCAAAAACACTCCATTTCAAAATTCATTCGATCCTACAACGATATCAAGTTCATTACACAATAGGTTTTCAGAAAAACCTGTCGTAGCCCTCCGTCATTTCAGATAAGTAGTAGTTAGTATTCGTGCTACGTTTGTTGGCCTGCGTCAAGGCGTAGTGTGCAGTAGCTAACTAGTATTTATCTGCTTATGCATATGATGCAGATTGGATTAGGGTAGTCGTGCGACTTTGTTGGCCTGCGTCAAGGGTCGTGCGGGTGGGTTTGATTCAATCAAGAAATGACGGGTTGAACTTGACTTGCGGTCTATGGTTTGTTGACCTTGTCAAGGTCATAGATCGTTCGGGGCAAAATTATCGGGAATTTCAAGTGTTGAAATTTGCAATAAGATTGCATACCTTCTATGAGATAGTTGGATCCCGATACCTGCTGTGAGTAAGAGTTACTCCTGGGAGAGTTTTACACATTACAATTAGCCGATCAAGTAGGTGTCTAGAAAGGTGTTAACGGGGTTACGCCTCTGGAAAAATGAGGTTTACATTAATTAGGTTCGTGCGAAAGCACGGGGGACCTCCCTCAAAGTACCAACACTGACCTGGCTGAAAGATTGGCGAACTTGTAGTGTGTAATTAATCCCGGCTAGTCTTTCCTTTTAGGGTTTGAAGGAAGATTTGATAAAAACAGTGGGAGCCATCCTGATTAGCTAAAATAATAACCAATCTGATCTTGCAAGAGCGCACGCTGAGTGTTTTCTTCTCTCTCTCTCCAGGTAGCGACCATATCACGCCTTAATCAAGATAATAATACGGATATTGACCGAACCCGCTTGTTATACTGAGCTGGGGAACGTTGGTCCCGCTCCAACTTATAATTTTTATAAGACAGAGCAGGAAATTAGGGAATACCAGATTTCCCGTGCCGCCCAAACGAAGAAAGTGCATATGATGCATCTTCTTTGGGTGTGTTCGTTACATAGAACTGTTTCTCAGTGTCCTTTACGTCCTGGGTATATGATACCGGATCAGGATCCCGCATATGTAATATGTTACATGGGCTACAGATAGGTAAAGAACTGAGAACGGGTGATAAGTTTCATGAGGCAGAAAACGGGGCAAGTGTTGCAGCCAAGTCTGTCGGTCACTGTCACCCTGTATTTTCAATACATTGATTCTGAACGAATGTTATTAGATACCGGACCTGATATACAAAATCATATCGGTCTCTTTATTAGTAAAGAAATGATAAAATTTTGTATTTTTGGATAATGTTTTGAACATTTCCTATATCAAAAGTTGATCGATTCAGGCACGTTATCTAAAAGCATTGATGTTCTAAATCAAACTACAGTTCTTTAGTATACGGAACACACACAAGAGGAAGAGTTCAGAAATGAACGGATCCTACTTGAGGTATTGTAGACTAGGTCATATCAATGCGACCCGACTAGCTAAGTTGCACAAAGATGCATATTTAAATCTGTTTGAATTTACATCTTATGAAAACTTGCCAGTCTTGTCACAAAGATAAGATGACCATAGCTCTGTTTAATAGAAACAGAGAAAGAGTTAGTGAACTCTTGGGATGATAGATGTTGATGTATAAAGGTCCCCTGTCTACACATGCCAAGACCGGTTCTTTGTACTTCATTACATTCTCTGATAATCTCTCAAGATTCAGACATATGTTCCTGTTGAAACACAAGTCCGAACCTTTTGAGATATTCACAGAATATGATTTAGAAGTAGAGAACCAAAATACGGGTATAAGTATTATGTCCTATGATGAGATCAGGGAGGAGAATACTTGTGCACGGAATTCTTGGACTTTTCTAAAGAAGAATGAGATTCTCTCTCAGAATTACTCCTCCGTATACACCATAGCACGATGGTATATCGGGGCGAAGCAATCACACCCTATATGATATGGTGCGCTCTATGATGAGTACTACTGAGTTACCTTTTTCCTTTTGGGAGTTATGCACTTGAGAAGCTGCATACCTATTGAATATGGTTCAAATCAAATCAGTTGCCTACCACTTCATATATGATATGGAAAGGGAAGAGCCCATATCTTAAATTAGTTAAGATTTAGGGTTATCCGGCCTATGTCTAAAAAGCAAAATCCGGCCAAGCTCGAGGCAATATCTGTTATGTAGAACTGGAAATGTTCCAGCTATACAAACTGGCAGCTGATGATTTGGAAGAACCAAAGGATTCAATAGTTACCAACGAACCTCAGCCTCTCCGCCGATCCAGTAGGGTTCCTCACCCATCTGAGAGATATTTTGGTTTCTCTATGACAGTAGGAGCGAGGATTGCATCATGAGATGATGACCCAACTAGTTTCGAGCTGGCCATCAGGAGTGAGACTCTGTAAGAATGGCTGGATGTTTATCGATCTGAGATGGAATCCTTATACACCAACAAAGTATGGACTTTAGTTGCTATATCTGAAGGGTTAAATCCCCATCAGGAGCAAGTATATCTTGAGAAGATTACTTGGTGTAGATGGAAAAGTTGAGACTTTCAAAGCTAGACATGTTAAAGGTTTTCGTCATCGACCAGGCGTGGATAATGATGAAACCTTTTTCTAAGGATCTATGCTTAAGTCCATCCAGATCCTACTTGCCACGGCTACATACCATGACTACGATATCTGGCGGTTGGGTGCCATGACTACTTTTCTAAATGATGTTTTATAAGAGTGCGTCTATAAGTACACAGCCAGAGGGCCTCGTAAACAGTGGGAGCAGCGGAAACGTGTGCAAGATGTTTTATGTGATGAAGCAGGCATCGCGGAGTTGGAACATCTGTTTTGATGAGTTAGTCAAACAGTTTGACATCATCAAAATGGTAGATGAACCTTGTATATACAAAAAGGTAGCAGGGAGTATGGTGGTGATCCTCGTAGAGTACGTGGATGACATACTCTTGATAGGGAAGGAGTTTCCTATGCTACGCTCGGTCAATCTCCGCTTATCACAAGGATTCTCCAGATAGGATCAAAGTGATACCTCCTCCATCCTGAGCTTTCATCTATGAGATAGATGTTATTTGGGTGTTAGTATACTCACTAGTTGTAGTGAGATGGTATCAATCAATCCTGGGGAGAATCACTGGAAGGGTTCTAGGGTGATAAAGACGACTGAATGTCAGTCACAGGCATTGTCTTTACCCTCAGCGCAGGGACGGTATGTTGGAAGAGTTCCAAGCTAGATACCGTGACATACTAGATGATAAGGCTGGATACATCGCTACTTAAGATGCTACCAAAGAGGCAGTCTGGATGTATATTGGTTCATGAGATGAACTTGGTTCTTCCCATTTTGTGACAATGGAGTTGTGGCTTATGCCAAAGAACGCCAGTCCCATCTGTGATCCAAACATATTCTAAGGCATTATCACCTGATCAAGGAGATGGTTGATCTCCAGGGGATCAAGGTTAGGAGAGCAGACTCAGAGGACAACACGGCGGATCCACTCACGAAGGCCTATTCCCAGAGAGAGACTTTTATGGGATGGTTGAGTATGAGATACTGCAACCACTGCTACAGATGGCCCTAGTGCAAGTGGGAGATTGTTTGTTATATGTATGCCCTAGAGGCCATTACTGTACATAGGATGTATATTGTAGTGGATGCTGGGACATATATAGGGAGGACTTTCTTGCTCGACATGATAGTATGCTATCTGGTTACTCTTTACCTTAACGTGTATACCGATTGTCTCTCTGTTACATATTGGTAAAGCCCTTAGGATGTGTACTTGACTACCTGGACTATGATGCGGATCATACTAGTGGGGACATGGTAGTCCATAAGTACATCCTTCAAGGTCCCTAGTCGTGGGTGTATCGAGACGGGGCATCGATATACCAGAGTAGACTAGCGTATACCTTCTTGACCCATACAGATGGGCGATGGATGATCCCATATCCATTGGTGTTTGACATCAGAGATTATATACGGGTGCTCAGTGGAGACTGGGTACACTGGACGGACTCGCCGAGAACTCCCAGATGGTATTATACCTTACGTCAGATGGCAGTTCTCTGGTGACACTGGTACAGGTTAGTCTGTAGACCCGAGATCGTCATAGAGTCTTGTGTGATTCCCACTGTGCTTTGATTTCCACCTTACCACGTCTAAGAGGGCGTGCAAAACGGTGGCTTTTGGGTACAGTCCCGAATCACATGGAGGCAATGAGCGATAGGAGGGGATTCGTCTCTCCCGGTATAGGGAGTTGATGTTGCGCTGTGTTCGATTGGCTATAACCGGAAATCCCTGGCCAGGGTTGCTGAGATTTACTGGTAAGTGTTACCAGTAGTTTCTCGAACTGTTATAGACCTCATATCGACACGACTTATCGAGCTATTGGGGTCTGACGTTTACCACCCCTAGGCGAGATATGCGACATATCAGACGAACAGACCGGACTGTACGGTAAGTGTAACTGGTTGGATTCACAGGAGTGTGAGCGGGCTTGCTCGTCGATCTTCTGATCGCTCAATACCCGGGTGGCCGTTACATTTAGCAGACTGCTTGTGGCTTATGGGTGTTTGATATGATCATCATCTGCTGCCGGCGTATTGACGAGTCTTTAGAGTCCTACACAGAGGTTTCCTGGCTCAAGCGAAACGAAATAGGAGCGCATATGAGATATGTGCGGGACCGAGAATATTGCATGTATGTGATACCGTATTATATTCTCGTGAAGAATGTATCAAATGGTTGTATGCGATATAGCCTAGTTATCGAATCATGGATTGATTCGATAAGTCGATACATTGGATACTAGTCGGTGATATGCGATATGACCGGATCGTTAAATCAAGTGTTGATTTAATGATTTAATGTATAATTATATATATGATATATTACTTTACATTAACTAGTATTGGTTCATTTTAAAAGGATTTTCTTAATTGATGCACATTGTATATGTGATATACTTTTGTGCACTTGTTTGTATCATGTTTGATGATACATGCTCACTTAGGTTTGTGTAAAAATTAAACCATGGTTGTGTAATGGTTAAGGTTTTCATTTTATTACTTATTTATTTATTTATTTATTTTATTCATTTTTGCAAAAGGAAAAATGGTGGCTTGATTTGTTTTCTAGTTGAAGCTTCATGAAGCTTTGAAAAAGTCCACCATTTTTGTTTCATGCTTAACCCTAACCATTCCAATTAACCCTAGTTCATTCTCTACACTTGACCATGGTTGCTATATGATAAGTATTCATTTATTTTCTATTTTGAAAATAACTAATCATATTCTATCATCTTCTTCTTCTTCATCTTCAAGAAGAAAAGCTTTCCTCCATCAATGGCAACTTGAGCAAAAGAGTGAGAAATCCAATTCTAAAGTGAACCCACTTCCTATTTCTTCATTCTCTACCTCTTGGCAAGTAGTATAGGGTGTTTTCTTCACAAGTTTCATGACTTGGTGAAGTGGGAGCTTAATCTTGTGATGCCTCGACGTAGATCATCTTCGGCATCGTAGTCGATGACCTAGCCCGCCCATTTCTCCGATGAAGCCGACACTAGAGTCCAAGATCCGATTTGTACAGTGGAGGGACGTCTACGTGGAGCTAAGAAAGTGGAGAACCGGATCTACAAAGGTTGTAGCCTCTTTCTTTTAGTTAAGTTGTTAACTAGTTGCATGTTTCGCCCAAAATTCTAGTTAACGATCTAGTCTAGGGTTTCTCGGCACCGTAAAATTTTAAATTGGCATGGTAGATGCCATGTGAGACCTCATTGGTGTACCTAGGAACCCCACACACGGTTTAGCCAAAACCATTCGTAGCCCTCTTCGTTTCGCATGAATAGGCAATAGTATTCAAGCTATGTATGTTGGCCAAAGTCAAGGCATAGTGATTGGTAGCTATTGGGTGTTCATGTGTAGCATAGATAGATGCGTTGGTTTGGGACAGTCGTACTGCCATTTTGGCCAAAGTCAAGGGTAGGTACGGGTGGATCCAAATTAACCTGGATAGTGACGGGTAGAACTTGACATGTGACTTATGATATTTTGGCCAAAGTCAAGGTCATAAGAGCATGGGGCAAAAATCCACATCGGGAGTTTCATAAGTACTGAAACTTGCTAGATTTGCATACCATTTGGAGTGTGATGATTCTGGTAGGATTCCTTCAGTTTCGTCACGCAAAGATATTTGGATCCCGATCCTACTGTGAGTATATACTACTCCTCGGGAAATTTCTCACTAAACGATCAATGCTATAAACCTAGTAGGTGTCTAGAAAGGTGTTAGCGGGGCTACGCCCCCAGGGAAAAGAGGTTCTTAAATTAAGGAACTTCGCGAAAGCGTTGGAAAACCTCCCTCGAAGTACCGACACTGACCTGGCTGAACGGTTAAGCAAGTATTGTGCGGTGGGATTGATCCCAACTAATTCTTCCTTTATGGTTTGAGGAGGGATTCGAGAGACAGTGGGAGCCATCCTGTTTAGACAAACTAAAAACCGTTCTAAACTTGCAAGAGCATCGTGCTGAGTGTTTCTTCTCTCTCTCCTAATTGCAGCGACCAATCGACATGACTGGACTTAAGTTACTTCTAGATAAAAACATACTGACAGGGCCAAACTACAAAGATTGGCTCAGGAATGTCAAAATGGCAATCACTTACGACAAGCTGGGGTGTCTTCTTACCACCAAAGCTCCCCCCGTCCCAGGTCCCACCTTCAGCGTCGCGGATAAGGAAATCCGTAAGACTTGGGAGATTGATTGCGGGAAGGCCAAGTGCCTCGTGCTTGCCTCTATGGACAACGAACATCAGAGGAGGCACGAGAATATGGACCTGGAATCCATATTTCTTCATACAAAAGAACTGTATGGAGAGTAGTCTCGTATCGCAAGATACGAAGTGTCGAAGAAGTTATTTTCGGCAAAATTGGCCGTCGGATCATCGGTAGCGGAACACGTGCTTAAGATGATTGGCTACATTGAGGAGCTCGCGGAACTTGGGACCACGTTGGAGAGTGAGCTCTATACGGACTTGATTCTCCGGTCCCTTCCTTCCACTTACGCCCAGTTTATACTGAACTTCAACTTATAAGAAAAAGAGGTTGAAATTTCAGAACTCCTCAACATGCTGAGGAGCGCAGAGGGCACCCTACAGAAAAGTAGGAAAACATCCACTTTGTTTGTAGGAGGATCTTCTTCTTCTATGTCCAAGGCGAAAGCCAAGGGAAAGAAGAGGAAAGCCCCCGCCAAACCAAGAGGCGGTGTTAGTAAAGTGGATACGAAGGGAAAGGCAAAGGCAACAAAGATAGCGGGGAAGCTTGTGGGTAAAGAAGAATGCTTCTATTGTCATAAGAGTGGACACTGGAAGAAAGATTGCAGGGCTTGGAAGGCCAGGACACAGGAACTGAAGAAGGTTGCGGCTTCAGCTTCAGGTGTGTATGTTATTGAAAACTGTCTTTCAATAAACTCTACTTCCTGGGTATTGGATACCGGATCAGGATCTCATATCTGTAATTCTTTGCAGGCGTTGAGAAACCATAGGGTTTTGAAGGCAGGTGACATGACCCTCAGAATTGCAAACGGAGCTAGCATGGATGCTAAAGCCGTGGGGGACTATCACCTAGGAATGTCAGATGGGCATGTTTTGGTTTTGCGTAATTGTTTTTTTGTACCCAACGCAACTTGTAATATCATTTCTGTATCTTTGGTTTCTAAAGAAGGTTATGAATTTGCGTTTGTAAGCAATGTTGTAAACATTCACCTTAATCATGTTCTGATTGGGTCAGGTACATTGAGCAATGGTATATACGTATTAAACCAACCACAGATTTTCAATGTCCAGAATACACACAAAAGAAAGTCCCCAGATATTAATCGGACTTTCTTATGGAATTGTAGACTGGGTCACATCAATGAGAGAAGGTTGATTAAGTTGCATACAGAAGGATATTTGGATCCGTTCGAATATCAATCGTATGCCACTTGTTAATCCTGTCTCAAAGGAAAGATGACAAAGACTCCGTTCACTGGACACGGGGTAAGAGCGAGCGAGCTCTTGGGACTCGTACACAGCGACGTGTGCGGTCCAATGTCTACACATGTGCGAAGCGGTTATTCTTACTTCATTACTTTTACGGATGATTTTTCAAGGTACGGTTATGTCTTCTTAATAAAACATAAGTCTGAAGCCTTTGAAAAGTTCCAGGAATATAAGAATGAAGTAGAAAAATAAACCGACAAAAGTATCAAGATTCTAAGATCGGATCGAGGTGGAGAATACTTAAATTCCGAGTTCCTGAATTACTTAAAAGAGAATGGAATTCTCTCTCAGCTCACTCCTCCATACACTCCGCAACATAACAGTGTATCGGAGAGACGGACCCGGACCCTATTGGATATGGTACGGTCCATGATGAGTAACGCTGAGTTACCACGATCATTCTGGGGGTATGCACTAGAATCAGCTGCATACCTTTTGAACCGAGTTCCCACTAAGACTGTGCTTACCACACCATATGAAATGTGGTGTGGGAAGAGTCCCCATCTCAGTCACATTAAGACTTGGGGAAGTCCAGCTTTTGTCAAAAAGCAGCATGCGGACAAGCTCGAGGCACGCTCAGTACAGTGCAAGTTTGTGGGATATCCAAATAACTCCAAGGGATATTTCTTATACTGCGAAGAGGAACAAAAGGTTTTTGTTTCTCGTCTTGCCCATTTTCTAGAACACCAGTTCTTAGAAAAGGAAATTAGTGGGAGCGCAGTAGAACTGGAAGAAATTCCAGAACCACGGACTATTACTGAAAGCTTAGTGGAACCAGAGGGTTCAAAAGAACAGGACATTCCTACGCCGCTCCGCAGGAGTAGTAGGCAGTCTCATCCGCCCGAGAGATACTACGGTTTTCTCATAGACGGGGATAGAGAGGATTGCATCATAGATTATGATGAGCCTATTAGCTTCCAGCAGGACGTTCAGAGCGTTGACTCGGTAAAATGGCTGGATGCAATGCGGACCGAAATAGAGTCCATGTACACCAACAAAGTATGAACGTTGGACATTGCTCCAGACGGGGTAAAACCCGTAGGATGCAAGTGGATCTTTAAAAGGAAGATTGGTGTAGATGGACAGGTTGAGACCTATAAAGCTAGACTTGTTGCAAAGGGTTTTCGTCAAAGACCTGGTTTGGACTATGACGAAACCTTTTCTCCAGTGGCTATGCTGAAATCCATTCGGATCCTTCTTGCCATTGCTGCCTTCCACGACTATGAGATTTGGAAGATGGACGTAAAAACCGCTTTTCTAAATGGAAATTTATAGGAGTGTGTCTATATGGACCAGCCAGAGGGTTTCATTCAGAATGGGAGCAGCGGAAAGGTGTGCAAGTTGCTTAAGTCCATCTATGGACTAAAGCAGGCATCGCGGAGTTGGAACATCTGCTTTGTTGAGATGGTCAAAGAATTTGGCTTTATCAAAAATCCAGATGAACCATGCATCTATAGTAGATTTGTAGCGAGAACTGTAGTATTCCTCGTTTTATACGTGGATGACATTCTCTTAATAGGAAATGACATTCCTATGCTACAATCTGTCAAGGGGTTCTTGTCGTACAGGTTCTCCATGAAAGACCTGGGTGATGCCTCATACATCCTGGGGATCCGGATCCATCGTGATAGATCCAAGAGGATATTAGGACTTTCACAGTCCAGGTACATCGACACCATACTAAAAAGATTCAGTATGGAAGATTCCAAGCGCGGTAACCTACCGGCTTGTCACGGGATCACCCTCTCTAAAGAGATGTTTCCCAAGACTGATTTGGAGAGGGATCGCATGTCTATTATACCCTACGCTTCTGCGGTAGGCTCTATAATGTATGCGATGTTGTGTACCAGACCGGATGTAGCTTATGCACTGAGTGTGGTAAGCCGGTATCAGTCAAACCCTGGGGAGAAACACTGGATAGCGGCAAAGAACATTCTCAAGTACCTGAGAAGGACCAAGGAGATGTTCTTGGTGTATAGCGGAAAAGACCTCCAGATCGCGGCCTTTGCTGACTCCAGCTTCCAGATTGACAAGGATGATTCCAAGTCCATGTCGGGTTTTGTCTTTACCCTCAATGGAGGGGCGGTGTGTTAGAAGAGTTCCAAAATAGGAAACCGTTGCAGACTCGACTATGGAAGCGGAATACATCACTGCATCTGATGCCGCAAAAGAAGCCGTCTGGATGAGGAAGTTCTTGAAAGAACTTCAGGTGGTTCCGTCCATTGTTGACCCAATACCTCTGTATTGCGACAACAACGGGGCTATAGCTTTAGCAAAGGAACCCAGGTCCTATCAGAAATCCAGACACATCTTGAGGCGGTATCACCTGATCAGGGAGATCGTGGATCGCCAGGAGATCGAGGTTCGGAGGGTTGCTTCAGAAGAAAACACTGCAGATCCATTCACCAAGGCCTTGCCCCAGACTCGGTTCGAGCGGCTGATCGAGATGATAGGTCTTCGATACGCCAGTACATGGCCTTAGTGCAAGTGGGAGATTGTTAGTGTATATTCCCTAGAGGCCATTACTGTATCATACTGGTTTGTATATTACTTAATGGAAGCTTGGGATATTCACCTTGTATATACAATCTTGCTCAAAATAGTAGTATGCTACTTGGTTTGTTTCCACTTCAATGTGTACATGTGTTTATTTTATGATATCACCTATACGCATTGGTGGAGCCCTTAGGATCTTTGCTTGATTACCAGCGTTGTGATGGCAGTCACACTAGTGGGGGCTGGGTAATCTATAAGCACATCCTTATGCAGGTCCCTAGTCGCAGGACTATCGAGACAGGGCATCGATACTTCGTAGTAGACTAGCGCATGTGCTTCTCATCCCAGTGTGGGAGACGGTCTGTCCCACAGCCGTCAGTACGTCGTACTTGAGATAGTATGCGGGTGCTCGTTAGGTTACGAGTACACTAGACAGGACTCGTCGGGAACTGACTAGTTGGTATTATACCTATCGTCAGTTATCAGTTCCCAGGTGACATGAGTACAGCTTAGTCCGCTGACTTGACACTGGCACTTCGCCTCGAGTGTGTTCCCACCGTACTTTGATTACTACCCTACCACGGCTCAAAGGAGTCGTGCAAACAAGTAGTAGTTGGGTGCAGTCCCGAAGCACTTGGAGGCAGTGACGGTTAGACAGGATTCGTCACTCCCGGTATTGGGGGTTGACATCGCGCTGTGTCTAGGAGAGCCATTACACGAGTAGTCCCTGGCCAGGGCAAGCGAGATATACTGGTAGGTTTCCAGTGTTATCTCAGGGTGTTCTGGGCATCACTCCGACACGACTTGTATAGCTTTTAGGGGACTGGCGTTACCGCCCCCTAGGCCCGCCATGCGATGTATCAGACGATCGGACCGGACTGTATGGAGATTGTCACATTCAGACTCAGTAGGAGTTCAGATGGGGTTCACCTCGTCAGTCTTCTTATCGGCATCTACCTGGGGACCGTTACGCACAGCTAGTGCCGCTTGTGGTCTGTGGTTAAACCCACTGCCAGCGTAGTGTCGAGTCTTTAGAGTCCCACACAGAGGGCTATTCGCCTTTGGGCAAAACAGAGTAGAGGCCGCATGGTTTTGCGACAGGGTTCGTTCTCATCCGCGCACTTGTGCACGTTTGGAGTTCGGACGGATATTACTAGCGGGCTCTGGTTTGAGCCAGATACTAGTATATGTTTTGGAGTTAGTTTTATCTCATTGTATTCATGTTCCTCGGAACAAGAATGCGGGTGTGTATGCACAGTTGATTGAGGCGGAGGAAGAGGATTTTCATTAGGGTTTCGGAACGGGTGTGTATGCACAGTTGACAGTCGTCTTTTTCCAAACCCTAATGAATTTATGATATATCAATTAATAATATTAATTAAATGAAATTGTGTCATGGTTGGGTTTGTTGACTTGTTGACCAAGGTTGACTTGTTGACCATGGTTGAAACTTTGACTATCATCATTACATATCAAAGATGCTCTTTGATTCTAGCAAAACCATTTAATGTGTGTAATGATAATTGTCATTCCAAACCATCCATCAACTATTTCATTTAGATTATTATTATTAATTTGATAATTCATTTCATATAATGTTATGGTTGTAAAAAAAAAAGTTTCATTCTATCATAACACTTCTCTCTCCTCTCTTCTTCTTCCTCCTCCTCTAGTTCAAGAAGACTCACTCACATGTCTTGAGAAACCCTCTCCTTGAGATAAAAACACCCCAAAACCACTCTCTACTCACTCTAGGGTTAGAGGTCTAGCAAGCCAAAGATCCTAGTTCTCTCAAAGTTCGAGAAAGAAGCCCGAAGGTTGAACCCTCAGGTGGATCCATCTTTGACGGAAGAAGGCGACGAGGAAAGCAACACCCAAGCTCTACAAAGGTTTCAAGAAGAAGGAGTTCAAGTAAGGTATAACATCTTTTCCGAGTAGCTAACTCTCTTTAGCTTGGTAGCTAGTTTAGTTTAGAAAAGATCCCGACTTTTGTTAGTCCATGTTGCCTAATGCGCTAAAAATTTGTTTTTTTTATACCGTTTCCGCCTCCCCGCAAGAACCGGGGTTGGCAACGTGGAATTACATGCCATTATTTAACGAGGCTGATCTAATCAACTTTTGATTCAGGAAGATGTTCAAAACATTATCCTGTACTACAAAATTATATCCTTCTTTACTTAATAAAGAAACTGATATAGGATTGCATATCAGGGTCGGAATGTAATAGCATTCATTCAGAATCAATGTATTACCATTTGGAAACAAGTGATATTTGCCAACTGCTTTGGCTGCAACATTTGCACCATTCCCTACTCTTACGGAATGATCACCCATTCGCAGTTCCCTACCTTTACTTAGCCCATGTAATATATTATATATGTAGGATCCCGATCCGGTATCTAATACCCAGGACGTAGAGTGAACCGAGAAACAGTTCTCGATAACTAACACACCCGAAGAAGATGCATCAACATGCTTATTCTTCGTTTGTGCGGCGTGGGAATCCGGATATGTTTCTATTCCCTGCTCAGTCTTATAACAATTATAAGAAAGAACAGAACCAATGTTCCCCTGCTGAGTATAACAAGTGGGTTTAGTCAATACATTCATATTATTATCTTGATTAAGGCACATGGTCGTTACCTGGAGAGTGAGAGAAGAAAACACTTTAGCGTATGCTCTTGAAAGATTAGATTGCTTATTATCTTATTTAATCGGGATGACTCCCACTGTTTTTATCAAATCTTCCTTCAAACCCTAAAAGGTAAGACTAGCCGGGATTAATTACACCCTACAAGCTCGCCAATCTTTCGGCCAGGCCAGTTTTGGTACTTTGAGGGAGGTTCCTCGTGCTTTTACACGGACCTAATTAAAATAAACCTCATTTTCCCAGGGGTGTAACCTTCTTAACACCTTTATAGACACCTACTTGATCGGCTAATTGTGATGTGTGAAACTCTCCCAGGAGTAACTCTTACTCGCAGTGGGTATCGGGATCCAACTATCTTATAGAAAGTATGCAATCTCATTGCAAATTTCAACACTTTAAATTCCCGATAATACTTTTACCCCTAGTGACTTATGACCTTAACTATGGTCAACAAATCATAAGCACTAGTCAAGTTCTACCCGTCATTTGTTGATTAATTAGACCCACCCATATGACCCTAACTATGGTCAACAAAGTCATATGACTTTCCTAATTAATCGTATCATGTGCTCTGTAGGAAGACATCACTCAGCTACCTTACACTGCGCCTTAACTATGGTCAACAAACGCGGTGTGAATACTAAGTACTCTACTTCCTAAAATGACAGAGAGTTACGACAGGTTTTTCAGAAAATCTTTTGCGTAATGAACTTGATATCATTGTAGAAACAAGTGATTTTGAAAAGGAGTGTTTTTGAGGTTTTTACTAGTTTCGCTAAAGAGGTCACTCCCGGTGAAGGGATCGTCAGCTCTTTCCTTATCGAATAAGGTGCTGGATATTCTATAAGGAATACCTCTATGCAAAGCAAGAACTATAAAAGCAATCAAAAACAAAATCGAGTGAGTTTGTAGCATTTGCTAGTTTCGCTAAAGAGTTCACTCCCGGTGATGGGATCTCGGCTCTTTCCTTATCTAATAAGGAGCTGGATATTCATAAAGGAATACCGCTACGCAAAGCAAGAACTAGAGCTACCCTTTTTGAAAGTTTGATTCTACAATATCTTTTAGGTTTCTTTTCTTTCATTAATCTCATTAATGAAGTCCCATCATTTATGCTTTCTAAGCATTACAGAAGAAACGAAAATACAACGTATGCTTATGCCATCCGCATTCGCCTCAGTATCTTGTTATGCACCAATAGGTTACTTAACTAACGACATAGCGGGGCAGGACTAGCACGGGTGCAAAACATAAGCAATTTTTATTATATATCATATATATAATAATAAAGCATTCGTCTCATACATATAAAGTGATCACATCACAGAATCTCAGCAGCAGAAGATAACATATGAAATATTGGATATACTAGGAGGTCCGTATTTTGTATTTAGCTAACAATAGAAAATACGGATTCCACGGTCGTGATGAATAGCCAAACCCACATCCCTAGACCCCTACGAGAGCGGCAAGCAACCCTACCAATTCTAAAGTTAGGAGACCCAGACTCGACTCCTCGAGATGGTATCCCACTGGACTCTAGAACCCTGTTACTTGTACTCCCCATCTTGGGTGTATCCTAATGCGGAAAAGTAAATAATATACATCGATGGTGACATCATCCTCAACCTGAAAGTTCCCCAATAAAAGAATATTACATACAATGAATTTTACATGAATGAAAATAAAAACTCTCATCTCACATAAAACCCCCGGCTATTCAGAACACGACGATCCAATTTAACATATCACAGCAACACATAACATCACATGTCACCAACGTAAGTAAATATGCGTATACCAATTGTCGTTGACATATAGCAACGAAACCGGCGATACAACACATTTTACACTTACGGTCGCAGAAAAGAAAATGTCAAACTACAACATTTGGAATCCACAATCACCTTAGACATCATATACCCGAAATATCACATACTTCGCATTTCATGCCTAACAATATGAATTCCAAATATTTTATCACATTACACAAATAGTTAGACGATATTAAACATTCCGATCGAATCAACAAACACCCAAAATTTCCCAAAAAGCTCAATACTTGAGCGTAGTTTAAAAGTACCCATCACATGCCACAGTACCTATGGACCAGCCGTAGAAGGGTCAACCCTTGCCTCACCAATGGCGCCACGGAACTACCGCAAACCCTAGGGTTTAGGAGCGATTCTTACGGTCACAGAATCGAGTTAGGGTTTCGTTATTCTAGAGGGTCCATTGCAATACTTGCATGATCTTTGAATGTTCTTAAACTTTGAAAAAATCCAACTCTTGAAAAAATTTCCAGCGAGGGTTAAAGTGGGTATTTGATATTCATTCGAACTTTTTAACACCGTCTAAATATCCCGAAAAGATGTTAGAATTATGACTACGAAACACTCTAAATTGGCTTTGCAGAAAGTTAACATCACATGCAGATTTAGCAAAAACTAGCAACACATGAAACACTAAAACCCAGAGACCGGACCACAGAACAAAAACGCTCCCCTGAAAACACTGTTTGGCCGGCCTGCTCGGTTTTATGGGATATGTGCTCGGGTGAAAACCGGTAAAATGTGTTCTTTTTTCTTCTGTGTTCATGTTATATCACATAAAACATTCTGCAGTTGCTAAAAAAATTTTCGACGACTTAAAAAAAATTAACAGAAACTAGGTTATATTGTTTCAAGTTTCGGAGTTATTTCGGTTTCATAATCTAAAAAATATCGTCTAAATCTCTAGCTTGTCTCTGATACCACTTTAGGGTTACTTAGCACAACAACAAGGTTTCGGGGGGCATCGTTCATGCCATTTTCAAAATTTTGCTATGCTAGTTAACCCTAACCATAGAATCTTAATTAAACATTTAGACAATACGATATGTAAACAACTTTAAAACTAAGTGATTACGGAATACAACCTTTGTAGACCGGTCCTTCACTTCAAATGCTCCAACTAGTGGTCCTTTCGCTGTGATCAAAGAATCCTCGGACTCTTGAGAGGCTCCATAAGGTGAATGATGCATGCTTGCAAGAAGTCTTCAAAATCCACGTCCAGGAAGCACGGACTCAAGCTATCTCTTCACTAATATGGAACTAGTGAAGCTAACACCCTAAACTATATGACTAGTATATAAGGGGATGATAGTGTAAGAATTTTGCTCACTTTAGAATTTAATTTCTCACTATTTTTCTTTATCTCCTCAAAAACCTAGAGAGCTCTCACTTGAGCTTGAAGAAGATGAATGAAGAAGATGAAGTGAATGAGAGTGAGGTTAGAAATGCATCCATGGTGAGTATATGTCATGGCTAACCCTTATAGAGAATAAACCTTGGTAAGAGCTAATGGTTATGTTTATAAATATCTAAAGCAAAACAAAAATGGTGGACTAAGTCAATAGTTATCAACAAGTTTGCAACCATGAAAAATTCACACACATTTTTGAATAACTTAAATAAATTAAAACCTTTCTATTATCTTTTATATGGTGTAAGTCTCATACACCCATGTTGCATTTATAACATAGCATGTCACAATAATATATATCACATATATATTATTTATGTAACAAATGAAAACAATACAATAAACATATATCACATATATGTTAAATGTATCAAAAGTGAGAAAAAGAAATACTTAAGTGAGCATATATTAGTTAATGTAATTTAATAAATCAAATATATAACTATATATTAAATCATTAAATCAACACTTGATTTAATAATCCGGCTATATCACATATAACCGACTAATATAAAATGTTCATTTTATCGGATCAAAACTTGATCCGATAACCCCGCTATATCACATATAACCGGCCGATATCATCTATTACGAGAATAGAATACGGTATCACATACGCGTATTAATCTCGGTCCCGCACATATCACATATGTGCTGCTACTCCGTTTTGCCTGAGTCAGGAAACCTCTTTGTAGGACTCTAAAGACTCGTCAATACGCCGGCAGTAGGTGATGATCACATCAAACACCCACAAGCAGCAAGCAGTCAGCTAAACGTAACGGCCACCTGGGTATTGAGCGATCAGAAGATCAACAAGCAAGCATGTCCATACTCCTGCGAATCCAATCAGTAACACTACCATACAGTCCGGTCTCTTCGTCTGATAGTCGCATATCCAGTCTAGGGGTGGTGATCTTCAGACCCTAGTAACAGATAACTCGTGTCGATGTGAGGCTCATAACGGGTCAAGAAACTACTGATAACACTTATATCAGCCATGGCCAGGGGCTTCCAGTTATAGCCAATCGAACACAGCGCAACATCAACCCCTAATACCGGGAGAGACGAAACCCATCTTATTGCTCATTGCCTCCATGTGATTCGGGACTGTACCCAAAATCCACCATTTTGCATGTTCTCTTGAACGTTGTAAGGTGGAAATAAAAGCACAGTAGGAATCACACAAGACTCTATGACGATCTCGGGTCTACAGACTAACCTGTACCAGTGTCACCGGAGAACTGCTATCTAACGATATGTATAATACCAACTCGGAGTTCTCGGCGAGTCCGTTCAGTGTACCCAGTCTCCACTAAGCACCCTTATACCATCTTTGATGTCAAACACCAATGGATGTGGGATCATCCATCGCCCATCATATGGGTCAAGAAGCGTATACGCTAGTCTACTCTGGAGTATCGATGCCCTGTCTCGATACACCCTCGACTAGGAACAGTTATAGTATGTACTTGTCGACTACCCTGGCCCAATTAGTATGATCTCCATCATAGTCCTAGTAGTCAAGTACACATCCTAAGGGCTTTATCAACATGTGAGAGCAAGACAATATCACAATACAAGTCTATATGTTAAGACAAAGAGCAACCAGATAGCATACTATCATGTCGAGCAAGAAAGTCCTCTCTATATATATCCAAACATCCACTATGTTATACATCATATTTACAATAATGGCCTCTATGGCATATACATAACTAAAAATAGCCAATAGAGCATACCGCAACATCAACTCCCAATACCAGGAGAGACGAAACCCCTCCTCTAGTTCACTGCCTCCATGTGACTCGAGAATGTACCAAAAATCCACCTATTTGCATGACTCTTTTGAGCCGTGGTAAGGAGGAAATCAATGCACAGTTGGAACCACACAAGACACTATGACGATCTCGGGTCTACAAACTAACCTGTACAAGTGTCACCAGAGAACTTCTATATGACGATAGGTATGGTGCCATCTACGAGTTCTTGGCGAGTCATGTTCGGTGTACCCATTCTCTAATGAGCACCGGTGCACAATCTTTGATGTCAAACACCAATGGTTGTGGGATCAACCATCACCCCATACCGAGTCAAGAAACGTACACACTAGTCTACTCTAGAATATCGATGCCCTGTCTCGATATTGCCTCGACTAGGAACTGTTAAAGGATCTTCTTGCGGACTACAAAAGCCCCACCAGTATGATCTGCATCATAATCCTTGTAGTCAAGCCTATATCCTAAGGGCTTTATCAACATGTATCAGAGAGACGGTATATTAAAACAAGTGTACATGTTAAGATAAAGAGAAACTAGATAGCATACTATCATGTCGAGTAAGAAATTTCTCTATATATATGTCCAAGCATCCACTATATCATACAATAATGTCGTCAAGGGCATACATATTCCTAACAATCTCCTATTTGCATTAAGTCCCGTTATCGCATACCCAACATCCCAAAAATTCTCTCAAACTGATATAATATTGCACATCATGTTTGGTACGTAATAACAGTCATTCAGAATATAAGTATTACCATTAGGTAATACTAGGTGATATTCGCCAATTGCTTTGGCTGCAACATTTGCACCGTTCCCTACTTTGAAAGACATATCACCCTTTCCCAGTTCTCTATCTCTTCTTAACCCATGTAACAAATTACATACGTGGGATCCTGATCCGGTATCCAATACCTAGGAGGTAGAGCATACTGAGAAACAGTTCTCGGTAATGAACATACCCGAAGAAGATGCATCAGCACGCTCTTTCATCGTTCGGGTTGCGTGGGAATCCTGATATTCCCCTATTCCTTGCTCAGACTTATGATGGTCATAAGATAGAGTAGAACCAATGTTCCCCGGTTCAGTATAATAAGCGGATTTGGTCAATACAACCATATTATTATCTTGATTAAGGCATGTCATGGTCGCTACCTGGAGAGAGAGAGAGAGAGAGAGAGAGAGAGAGAGAAAGAAAGAGAGAGAAGGAAACGCTTTAGCGTGCGCCCTTTTCAAAATTAGATTGGTTATTATCTTATCTAATCAGGATGGCTCCCACTGTTTTTATCAAATCTTTCTTCAAACCCTAAAAGTTAAGATTAGCCAATATTAATTACACCCTACAAGTTCAGCAATCGATCAGCCATGCAGGTATTGGTACTCTGAGGGAGTCTCCCCATGATTTCGCATGGAACTAATTAAATAACCCCGTTAACACCTTTCTTAGACACCTACTGGATCAGCTAATTGTAAAGTGGAAAACTCTCACAGGAGTAACACTTACTCGCAGTGGGTATCAGGATCCAACTATCTCATAGAAGGTACGCAATTTCATTGCAAATTTCAACACTTGAAATTCCCAATATCTATTTTTACCCCTAATGACCTATGACCTTGACGGAGGCCAACAAACCATAGGCCGCTAGTCAAGTTCAACCCGTTCATTTCGTGATTGAATTAAACCCACCCGCACGACCCCTGAAGGGGGCCAATAAGGTCGTACGACTACCCTAATCCAATCACATCATATGCGACAGATAAGCACTAATCAGCTACCGCACACTACGTCTTGACGGAGGCAAACAAACGCAGCATGAATACTAAATAGCACTTATCTGAAATGACGGAGGGTTACAACTGGTTTTGAAGAAAACCTTTAGTGTAATGAACTTGATATCGTTGTAGAATCTAATGATTTGAAAAGGAGTGTTTTTTGTAGACTTTGCTAGTTTTGCTAAAGAGGTCACTCCCGGTGATGGGATCTCGGTTCTTTCCTTCTCTAATGAGGTGCTGGATATTCATCAAGGAACATGACTATGCAAAGTAAGAACTAGAGAAGCTGTCCAAACAAAACCGAGTGAGTTGTAGAATATGCTAGTTTTGCTAAAGAGGTCACTTCCTCGGCTCTTTCCTCATCGAATGAGGTGCCAGATATTCATCAAGGAATACCACCATTCAAAGTAAGAACTCGAGCTATCTTTTTAAAAAAATTGATTCCACAATATCTTTAGGTTTCTTTTCTTTCCATTAATCTTATTAATGAAGTCCCATCATTTATGTTTCCCTAAACATCACAGAAAAGAAACGAAAATAGAACGTACGCTTATACCATCCGCATTCGCCACGGGGCCCCGTCATGCATTGTTAGGTTACTTAACTAACGGCAGAGCAGGGGCTGGACTAGCACGGGTGCAAAACATAAGCAACGTGTATTATATATATCATATATATAAGTATAGCACTCGTCTCATGCTGTTTATATGATCACATCATAGAATTATAAGCAACAGAAGTCAACATGTGAAATATTTGTTGGTGTGTAGTAGCTCCTCTAGTTAGGTTTAAACAACCTATAGTGATGAACTTTTCAAAATTATAGAGGGCTAATACAAACAAACTCCGTATCGAAACTAAAGATTTAGGTAAAAAAATAATTAAAGTCTAAGCTAAAAGATAAAGAACTACAACCTTTGTAGTCAACTCCTTCACTCTCTTTGGACTCCTATGGCTCCACTCGAAGCTTTGATCGACTCCACTCAAGGTGCTTCGTCGTCTACGATGATCCACCCGGAGTATATTTGCTCAAACTCTTTGCTTCACAAAACTAGTGTGAATGAAGCATAACAAGCTACACTAATGGGCTATAGTAGTATTGATTGGTGAAATGGTTGGTATTCTCACTTAAAAACCCTTTCTTTTTATATTGCTCACTCTTTAGAAAACTTAAGAGAGCTTGAAAGAGGAAGAAGAAGGAGATGGCTAAGCATGAGCTCAACAATATGATCTCATTTTAAAAAGAGAAAAAGAAAATAATATATATGAGAGTCACACTCACAGCAAACCATGGTAAATAAATATCTAGATATTTAGCAAATGAGTTAAAGCAGCTTAGGAAATTAAACCATGGTTGAAGTCAAGGTTAATAAGAGAACAGTATAGAAATTTTCAACCATGACTTAATCCCATTTCTTTTTCTCAATAAATAAATATATATAGATATTCATTCCATGTGAGTCTTGCATTTCCATGTCCAATGTATCATCAACCATGACAAATATGTATGCATGTATGTGTGCATTCACATCATCATGTGTGTATACACACACACACACACACACACACACATAAATGGTTTAAGAAAAGTGAGCTAAAAGTCTATAATAAATCAACACATGATTTAATAAACCGGTCATATCACATACGACCCGACCAATAGAAAAACGTCCGATTAAAATACAATATCATATACACTCATTTAATCGAGCTCCAGCGCATATCTCATATGCACACCATATCGTTTCGCCTGAGCTAGAAAACTCCTGTGTGGGATACTAAGACACGTCAATACGCCGGCAGTAGGTGATAATCATATCAAATACCCACAAGCTGCAAGCGGTCAGCTAAACGTAACGGCCACCAGGGTATTGAGCGATCAGAAGAAAACAAACGAACCTGCCAAAACTCCCATCGAGTTATTGGTAACACTTACCGTACAGTCCGCTCTCTTCGTCAGATATGTTGCATATCAAGTGTAGGGATGGAATCGTCAAGCCTTAATAACTTAATAAGTCATGCCGATATAGACTATGACCGGTCGAGAAACTACCGATAACACTTATCAGTAAATCTCATCAGCCCTGGCCAAGGACTTCGAGTCAAAGCCAATCGCGTATAGCACAAAATCAACTCCCAATACCGGGAGAGACGAAACCCCTCCTATCACTCATTGACTCCATGTGTCTCGGGACTGTACCTAAAAACCACCTGTTTGCACGACTCAGTACAGCCGTGGTATGGTGGAAATCAAAGCACATTGGGAGAACACACGAGACTCTTTGACGATCTCGGATCTACAGACTAACCTGTACCAGTGTCACCAGAGAACTGCTATCTGACGATAGATATAATACCATATAGTAGTTCTCAGCGAGTTCGTTCAGTGTACCCAGTCTCCACTAAGCACCCGTATAAAATCTTCGACGTCATAACACCAATGGATATGGGATCATCCATCGCCCATCATATGGGTCAAGAAACGTATACGCTAGTCTAATCTGGAATATCGATGCCCTGTCTCGATATACCCATGACTAAGAACATTCTAGGATATGCTTATAAACTACACATGCCCCACTAATATGATCTCCATCATAATCATGGAAATTAAGTAAATATCATGAGGGCTTTATCAACATGTATAAAATGAACAGTATAATACAATCAAGTAAATATGTTAAGATAAAGTACAACCAGATAGCATACTGTCATGTCGAGCAAGAAAGTCATCTGTATATATATACATGTCCATGCATCCACTATACATATAATGGCCTCTAGGTCATACATATATCCAACAATCTCCCACTTGCACTAAGGCCAATTATTGGCGTATCTCATACCCAACATCTCAAAAAGTCGCTCATGTTGCGGCTGTTGAAGGGCCTTGGTAAGAGGATCTGCGGTGTTATTCTTTGTATCTACTCTCCGAATCTCGATCTCGTGGCGATCTACTATCTCCCGGATCAAATGATATCGCCTCAGGATGTGTCTGGACTTCTGATAGGACCTGGGTTCTTTGGCCAACGCCATATCCCTATTATTATCACAATACAATGGCATTGGATCAATAATGGTTGGAACTACTCCTAGTTCCGCGACGAACGTCCTCATCCAGACGGCTTCCTTGGCAGCATCATTTGCAACAATATACTCAGCTTCCATCATGGAGTCTGCAACAGTATCCTGTTTAGAACTTTTCCAACTAACCGCCCCTCCATTGAGGGTAAATACAAAGACGGAGATAGATTTGCTGTCATCCTTAACACTTTGGAAGATGGAATCAGTAAAGGCCTCCATTTGGAGATCCTCATTACCGTACACCAAGAACAATTCTTTAGTCTTTCGCAAGTACTTATGAATGTTCTTCACTGCTATCCAATGTTTCTTCCCTGGATTGGATTGATACCTGCTTACTACTGCTAGTGCATAAGCTACATCAGGGCGGATACATAATATCGCATACATTATAGATCCTACGGCTGAAGCGTATGATATAATGCTCATGCGAGCTCTCTCTTCATCAGTCTTCAGACAGAAGTCCTTGGAGAGAGTGATTCTATAGCAAGCGGGCAAGGCACCTCGCTTGGAATCTTCCATACTAAACCTTTTTAGGATGGTGTCAATGTACTTTGATTGGGACAATCCTAATAAGCTCTTGGATCTATCTCTATAGATCCTAATGCCCAAAATGCAAGAGGCATCACCAAGGTCCTTCATGGAGAACCTTTGTGATAAGAATAGTTTGACCGATTGTATCGTAGGATTATCATTTCCTATCAAGAGAATGTCATCCACGTACCATACGAGGAATATGACAGTACTCCCTGCAATCTTTTTATAAATGCATAGTTCATCTATATTTTTTACAAAATCAAACTCTTTGATTATATCATCAAAGCAGATGTTCCAGCTCCGTGATGCTTGCCTTAATCCATAAATTGATTTAAGCAACCTACATGCCTTTTCGCTGCTCCCGCTGTCAATAAAACCCTCTTGCTAATCCATGAAAACGCATTCTTCTAAATCACCATTTAGAAATGCAGTTTTAACGTCCATCTGCCAGATTTCATAATCGTAGTGAGAAGAAATAACAAGTAGGATCCGAATGGATTTAAGCATTGCTACTAGAGAGAAAGTTTCATCATAGTTCAATCCTGGTATTTGAAAAAAAACCTTTCGCTACAAGCCTTGTATTATAGGTCTCCACCTGTCCATCTACACCAATCTTTCTCTTAAAGATCCATTTGCAACCTACGGGTTTTATCCCAGGAGGTGCAACATCCAAAGTCCATACTTTGTTGGTGTACACGGACTCCATTTTGGATCTCATGGCATCTGGCCACTTCACTGAGTCACCACTCGTGATAGCTTGCTGAAAACTAGTAGGGTCATTATCATCCATGATGCAATCTTCTCTATCACCATCAATGAGAAACCCATAGTATATTTTCGGTAGGCGAGAAGCTCTACTAGATCTCCGGAGCGGCTGAGGTTCTTGAAATTCTACTGCAACATCAATTTCAACCAATTCGTCATGAGTAATTTGTGTCTCTAGAACCTCTTCTAGTTCTACTGCATTGCCATCAGTACTATTTGTAAAAATTTCATTTTCTAAAAATGTGGCATGTTGAGTAACAAACACTCTTTGTTTCTCCTTGTGGTAGAATATATATCCATATGAATGTTTTGGATATCACATAAATTTACATATGACCGATCGTGTCTCGAGTTTGTCTTGATTCTGCTTTTTGACAAAAGCCGGAAAACCCCATATCCTAACTCTTTTAAGAGATGGTCTCTTTCTACACCATACCTCATATAGAGTGGTAGACACGGTCTTAGTTGGAACCCTGTTCAAAAAATACACCAAGTACCCGGATATGGTTGGAACCACTGTTGGGTTATATAGCACGACAACAAGGTTTAGCAAGAAATCACACATGCCATTTTATAAAAATTTGGGGTGCTATGTAACCCTAACCAAGATCTTAACTAGAGAAATAGGGTAAACATTACAAGTAAACAACTTTACTTCTAAGAGATAGGGATTTCAACCTTTGTAATCCGTTCCTTCGCTTCATAAGCACCAAGTTGAGGTCCCTTCTCTGCGATCATCAAGTATCCGGACTCTAGAAAGGCTCCATGAAGAGAAAGATGCAAGCTTGCTTCCAATCTTCAACTACTGAGATGATCTACCTTGAAGAATCTCATACCCAAGCTCTTGCTTCACTAATCAAGTATTAGCAAAGGAAACACCCTAATCTAAGTGGGTAGAATAGATGAGAATGATGAAGTAGGAATTTTGCTCTCTTTTGTTTTCAATTTCTCACTTTATTTCATCACATCACAAAAAGCTAGAAAGCTTTTTTTTTTCAAGAGGAAGAAGAAGAAGAATTTCATTTGTGATGAATAATGAATTATTATGTGTTCTTAGAATTGCAACCATGGGTTAAAGATCACATCCTTAACCCTTGTAGAGAATAAAACATGGGTTGAGGTTTGGGTTGGGTTAACAAATATCTTCACAAAATATCAAAGGATGAAGACTAAAGTCAGAGCATCAAGAAGCTTCCACAAAGCTCATCCATAACATTAACCCTAATCCAAACCCTAACATGTTTTATTCTCAAAACCTTAGTTGCAATTTTAACCCTAACATGTTACAATATTATATATCACATATATAATATAGATAGTAACAAAAGAAAATAATACAATTAACATATATCGCATATATATCAATGTATTATCCATGTGAGAAAAAGAATCTTTAAGTGAGTTTATATTAGTTAATGTAATGTAATATATCACATATATAATTATACATTAAATTATCGAATCAACACTTGAACCGATAATCCGGCTATATCGCATATAACCGACTATATAACAAGTATCAATCCATCGAATCAACACTTGATCCGATGACCCGGATATATCACATATACCCGGTCGATATGTCATATCGTGAGAATCTAATACGGTATCGCATACACGCATTATTCTCGGTCCCGCACATATCACATATGTGCTCCAACTCCGTTTTGCCTGAGCTAGGAAACCTCTGTGTAGGACTATAAAGAATCGTCAATATTCCGGTAGTAGGTGATGATCATATCAAAACACCCACAAGCTGCAAGCTGTCAGCTAAACATAACAGCCACCCGTGTATTGAGCAATCAGCATATCAACAAGCAAGCCTGTACATTCTCCTGCGAATCCAATCAGTAACACTCCCGTACAGTCCGGTCTCTTCGTCTGATATGTCGCATATCTAGTCTAGGGGTGGTTAACGTTAGACCCCAGTAACCCATAAGTCATGCCGATATGAGGCCCATAACAGTTCGAGAAACTACTGATAACACTTACTAGTAAATCTCATTAACCCTGTCCAGGGATTTCCAGTTATAGCCAATCAAACACAGCACAACATCAACTCCCTATACCGGGAGAGACGAAACCCCTCCTATCGCTCATTGCCGCCATATGATTCGGGACTGTACCTAAAAGCCACCGTTTTGCACGACCTCTTGGACGTGGTATGATGGAAATCAAAGCACAGTGGGAATCACACAAGACTCTATGACGATCTCGGGTCTACAGACTAACTTGTACCAGTGTCACCAGAGAACTGCCATCTGACGTGAGGTATAATACCATCCGGGAGTTCTCGGCGAGTCCGTCCAGTATACCCAGTCTCCAATGAGCACCCGTATACTATTTATGATGTCAAACATCAATGGATATAGGATCATCCATCGCCCATCTACATGGGTCAAGAAGCATACGCTAGTCTACTCTGGTATATCGATGCCCTGTCTCGATACACCTGTGACTAGGAACATTTGAAGGATTTACTTGGTGACTATACTGTCCCCACTAGTATGCTCTGCATCATAGTCCTGGTGGTCAAGTACTCATCCTAAGGGCTTTATCAACATGTAACATAGAGACTATCAGAGTACATGTTATGATAACGAGCAACCAGATAGCATACTATCATGTCGAGCAAGAAAGTCCTCCATATATATGTCCAAGCATCCACTACAATATACATCACATGTACATTAATGGGCTCTAAGGCATATATATCACTAACAATCTCCCACTTGCACTAGGGCCATCTGTTGTAGTATCTCATACCCAACAATCGGCTGTGGTTGAAGTATCTCATACTCAACCATCCCATAAAAGTCTCTGCTGGAAAATAGGCCTTTGTGAGTGGATTCGTGCTGTTGTTTTCTGTGTCTATTCTCCTATCCTCGATCTCCCTGGAGATCAACCATCTCTACGATCATGTGATACTGCCTAAGAATATGTCTGGATCTCTGATGGGATGGGGGTTCCTAGGCATAAGCCACAACTCCATTGTCACACAATGGTAGGAACGAAGTTCATCTCATGAACTTATATATATCCAGACTGCCACTTTTGTAGCATCCTTGGTAACGATGTATCTAGCCTTTTATCGTCTAGTTTTCCACGGTATCTAGCTTGGAACTCTTCCAACATACCATCCTTCTACTGAGGGTAAAGAAAATGCCTGTGACTGACATTCAGTCGACCTTACCACCCTGGAAGCTATCCAGTAATTCTCATCAGGATCGATTGATACCATCTCACTACACTTAGCGAGAATCCTAACATCCAATTAGATCTATCTCATAAATCAAAAACCCAAGATTTAGGAGGTATCACCTTGATCCTATATTTAGAATCCTTGTGATAAGAAGAGATTGACCGAGGGTAGCATTGGAAACTCCTTCCCTATCAAGAGTATGTCATCCACGTACTATACGAGGATAACCACCATACTCCCTATTACCCTTTTTGTATATACAAGGTTCATCCACCATTTTGACAAAGTCAAACTCCTTGACTACCACATCAAACAGACGTTCCAGCTCCACGATGCCTGATTTATCCCATAAAACAACTTGCACACGTTTCCGCTGCTCCCACTCTCTACGAAGCCCTCTGGCTGTGTACTTACAGATGCTCTCTTCTAAATCACTATTTAGAAAAAGCAGTCCTGACACCCAACCGCCAGATATCGTAGTCATGGTATGTAGCAGTGGCAAGTAGGATCTGGATGGACTTAAGCATTGCTTTGAAAGTCTCAACTTTTCCATGTACACCAAGTAATCTTCTCAAGATATACTTTCTCCTGATGGGGATTTAACCCTTCAGATAAAGCAACAAAAGTCCATACTTTGTTGGTGTATATGGATTCCATCTCAAATCGCTTAGCATCCATCCAATCTTACAGAGTCTCCACTCTTGATGGCCTGCTCAAAACTAGTTGGGTCATCATCTCATGATGCAATTCTCGCTCCCGCTGTCATATAGAAACCGAAGCATCTCTCAAGTGGATGAGGAACCCTACCAGATCAGCGGAGAGGCTGAGGTTTGTTGGAAACTATTGAAACCTCCGGGTTTACCAAATCATCAGCTGCAGTTTGTATAGCTGGAACTCCTTCCAGTTCTACCTCATAAACACTAATTTCTTCACAAGAAATTCCCTTTTTCTCAAATGGGTGTTAGTTATATGTATGCCCTAGAGGCCATTACTATACATAGGATATATATTGTAGTGGATGCTTGGACATATATAGGGAGGACTTTCTTGCTCGACATGATAGTATGCTATCTGGTTGATCTTACCTTAACGTGTACACTGCCTGTCACTCTGTTACATGTTGGTAAAGCCCTTAGGATGTGTACTTGACTACCTGGACTATGATGTGGATCATACTAGTAGGGACATGGTAGTCCATAAGTACATCCTTCAAGGTCCCTAGTCATGGGTGTATCGAGACGGGGCATCGATATACCAGAGTAGACTAGCGTATACCTTCTCGACCCATACAGATGGGCGATGGATGATCCTATATCCATTGGTGTTTGACATCGGAGATGATATACGGGTGCTCAGTAGAGACTGGGTATACTGAACGGACTCGCCGAGAACTCCCAGATGGTATTATACCTTATGTCAGATGGCAGTTCTCTGGTGACACTGGTACAGGTTAGTCTGTAGACCCGAGATCGTCATAGAGACTTGTGTGATACCCACTGTACTTTGATTTCCACCTTACCATGTCCAAGAGGGCGTGCAAAACGGTGGTTTTTGGGTACAGTCACAAATCAAATGGAGGCAATGAACGATAGGAGGGGATTCGCCTCTCCCGGTATAGGGAGTTGATGTTGCGCTGTGTTCGATTGGCTATAACCGAAAATCCCTGGCCAGGGTTGCTGAGATTTACTGGTAAGTGTTACCAGTAGTTTCTTGAACTGTTATATACCTCATATCGACACGACTTATCGAGCTATTAGGGTCTGACGTTTACCACCACTAGGCGAGATATGCGACATATCAGACGAACAGACCGGACTGTGCGGTAAGTGTCGCTGGTTGGATTCACATGAGTGTGAGCGGGCTTGCTCGTCGATCTTCTGATCGTTCAATACCCGGATGGCCGTTACGTTTAGCAGACCGCTTGCGGCTTGTTGGTGTTTGATATGATCATCACCTGCTGCCGGCGTATTGACGAGTCTTTAGAGTCCTACACAGAGGTTTCCTGGCTCAAGCGAAACGAAATAGGATCACATATGAGATATGTGTGGGAACGAGAATAATGCGTGTATGTGATACCGTATTCTATTCTCACGATGAATGTATCGATTGGTTGTATGCGATATAACCTAGTTATCGAATCAAGGATTGATTCGATAAGTCGATACATTGGATATTAGTCGGTCATATGCGATATGACCGGATTGTTAAATCAAGCGTTGCATTAATGATTTAATGCATAATTATATATTTGATATATTACTTTGCATTAACTAGTATTGGTTCACTTAAAAAGGATTTTCTCACTTGATGTGCACATTGTATATGTGATATACTTTTGTGCATTTGATTGTATCATGTTTGATGATACATGAGGGTTAGTTTGTGTGTTTGGTTTAAACCATGGTTGGTCAATGGTTAGGGTTTCATTTGCTTCATTTACTTATTCATTTATTTATTTTAGAAAGAAATAAAATGGTGGCTAACTTTGGATTATCTTTGAAGCTTCATGAAGCTTTGAAATGGTTGACCATTTTGTTTCTTTCCTTAACCCTAACCATTCACCTAACCTTGGTTCATTCTCTATACCTAACTATGGTTGCAAATATGATAAGTATCATATTATTTACTATTTTTAAAAAGACTCATGATATTCTTTTTCTTCTTCTTCTTCTTCTTCAAGAAGAAGAGAGCTTGCAACCTTCAATGGTGATTTCATGAAAAAAGTGAGAAATCAAAATCCAAAGTGAACCCACTTCCTATTTCTTCATACTCTACCACTTGCCATGTAGTATAGGGTGTTTTCTTCACAAGTTTCATGACTTGGTGAAGTTGGAGCTTGATCTTGAGTGCCTCAACGTAGATCATGTTCGGCATCGAAGTCAACGACCTAGCCCGATCATTTCTCCGATGAAGCCGACGCTAGAGCCCAGGATCCGAAGATCGCAGCGAGGGGACTTCATCACAGAGCTATGGAGGTGGAGGACCAGATCTACAAAGGTTGTATTTCCGTTCACTTCTTAGTTAAGTTGTTAACTAGTTGCATGTTTCGCCTAAACTCTAGTCAACGATCCGTATTAGGGTTTCTCGGTACTTGTAAAATTTGAAATTCGCATGGTTGATGCCATGTGAGACCTCCTTCGAGTGCCTAGGAACCTTACAGTGGTATCAGAGCCTAATTAGAGCCTTAGGCGATGCGTAGACGGAGTTAGAAGTCCGATCGAACCGAAACCCTAACTCCAAAATGCTCTCTGGACATTTTTTAAAAACTGGGTTTTTTCCAGATTAAAAATTCTTAAAAAATTCAGCAGGAAATTCTACGAATTACGGTGCAAAAATGACCAAGTGATACGGCTAAAGCGCGGCGGAACCGCGGCAGAAGCATGGCTTCTGCGGCTGTTCCGCGGCCAAATAATGAGATTAGACTTCCGGTGCCGAGTTTTCTGGGAATTTTTAATTTTCACTCAAGAGTTGAGTTTTCTGGGGTGTTTTGGAGCTTCGTGGATTCGATCGGATTGTCTAAATCTTGTCTATGTGTTTTCCGGATAATTTTAGAATATGTTAAAAAGTTCGACCGGATATAAATACCCACTTTTTCCCCTGCTGGGAAACTTCCAAGTGTTGGATCTTTCCGTAGTTTAATGATGTTCTAAGTAGTGCAAGTAACGCGATGGTCCCTCTAGAAGACAACAAACCTTAACTCGATTATGTGACCGTCTTGAACCGCCCTTTGAACCTTAGGGTTTGGGGTAGTACGGCGTGCCACATGTGAGGCGTTGGCTTGACCCTTCTACGGCTGGACCGTTGGTACTGAGGCATGAAGTGAATGTTTTTAAACTTGTTTCATGTGTTGAGCTGTTTCAGGAAAACTTGGGTGTTCGATTGTTCGATCGGAAAGTTTGACATTTTCTATTTATCCGGAATGTGATACAATAATTGGAATTCACAAGTAGTTATGAGATAACTGAATGAATGTTATAAATCTAGCGGTTTAGTCTCACTTGATCGGTTGCCACGGAATTTTGATGTGATCAAAAGTCCGTCGCAATCACGTTGCGTACGCAGATACTCGCCGGTAAACTTAATAGACAGCTACGCCCCATAGCCCCGACCAAGTGACTGTAGGAGAACTCCGTCGCCAAAAGCATCCGTTCGGGTGCTCGCGGCAGCGGTGTTCCGCCTTAGTGCACTTCGTCGACGGTATCGGGGGTGCGGCCGTCTACTAAATTTTGCGAGAGCATTCGATCAGGATGTCGGGAATCTTGTTGAATTGCCCGACATGATATTGAAAAGTGTTTTCGATTTTGAGACTAAAATGCGGGGTTTATAATTGTTAGGCATGCGATGTCTAAGGAATTCATTGGTTTAGGCATGCGATGTCTAAGGTGGCTGCGAATTCCAACTGTTGTAGTTTTACACTTTCTTTTCTGTGACCGTAAGTGTAATATGTGATATCGCCGGTTTCGTTGCCATATGTCAACGACAATTGGGATGCGCATATTTACTTACGTTGATGACATGTGATGTTATGTGTTGCTGGATATGTTATATTGGATCGTCGTGTTCGAATAGCCGGGTTTTTTTTATGTGAGATGAGTGTTTTTCATTTCCATTCATGTAAAAACTTGTATGTAATATTCTTTTTATTGGGGCACTTCCAGGTTGCGGAAGTTGTCACCGTTGATGTATATTATTTACTTTTCCGCACTAGGATAGACCCAAGGAGGAGGGCACAAGTAACCGGGTTCTGGAGTCCAGTGGGAGACCAACTCGAGGAGTCGAGTCCGGGTCTCCGAACTCTAGAATTGGTAGGGTTGCTTGCCGCTCTCGTAGGGGTCTAGGGTTGTGGGTTTGGCTATTCATCGCGACCGTGGAATCCGTGTTTTATACTGGCTCGTATTAAAAACACGGACGTCCTAGTATATCCAATGTTTCATATGTTTCTTCTGCTGCGATATCTGTGATGTGATCATGTGATATGTTCTGTGATAAATACTGTATATAGTATATATGATATATTATATAGACGTTACTTATGTTTTACACCCGCGCTAGCCCTGCCCTGCTCTGCCGTTAGTTACCTAACCTAACGGTGCACGAGGGGACATCGAGGCGAACACGGATGGCATATGTGTACGTCGTATTTATCTGTAATGTTTAGGTACTTAAATGATGGGACTTCATTAATGTGATTAATGAAATAAAAGAAACCTAAGATGTTGTGGAATCGAATTTCAAAAATAAAACAGGTGGCTACAGTTCTTGCTTTGCACAGCGGTATATGTGATATATCCTGCACCTTATTCGATGAGGAAAGGACCGAGATCCCTTCACCGGGAGTGACTCCTTTTGCAATAACTAGTAGATGCTACACAGTCGGTTTGTCTTTTGATTGCTTTTAAGAGTTTTTGCTTTGCATAGTGATATATATGATATATCCCGCACCTTATTCGATGAGGAAAGGACCGACGATCCCTTCACCGGGAGTGACTCCTTTAGCAAGATTGGAAAAGCCTAAAAAACACTCCATTTAAAAATTCATTCGATCCTACAACGATATCAAGTTCATTACGCAATAGGTTTTCAGAAAAACCTATCGTAGCCTTCCATCATTTCAGATAAGTAGTAGTCAGTATTCGTGCAGCGTTTGTTGGCCTTTGTCAAGGCGTAGTGTGCGGTAGCTAACTGGTGCTTATCTGCTTATGCATATGATGCAGATTGGGTTAGGGTAGTCGTGCGACCTTGTTGGCCTTTATCAAGGGTCGTGCGGGTGGGTTTCATTCAATCCGGAAATGACGGGTTGAACTTGACTAGCATCCTATGGTTTGTTGTCCTTTGTCAAGGTCATAGGAGGTTAGGGGCCAAAAATTATCGGGAATTTCAAGTGTTGAAATTTGCAATGAGATTGCATACCTTCTATGAGATAGTTGGATCCCGATACCCGCTGCGAGTAAGAGTTACTCCTGGGAGAGTTTTACACATTACAATTAGCCGATCAAGTAGGTTTCTAGAAAGGTGTCAACGGGGTTACGTCTCTGGGAAAACGAGGTTTATATTAATTAGGTTCGTGCGAAAGCACGGGGGACCTCCCTCAAAGTACCGACACTGGCCTGGCTGAAAGATTGGCGAACTTGTAGCGTGTAATTAATCCCAGCTAGTCTTTCCTTTTAGGGTTTGAAGGAAGATTTGATAAAAACAGTGGGAACCATCCTGATTAGATAAAATAATAACCAATCTGATCTTGCAAGAGCATACGCTGAGTGTTTTCTTCTCTCTCTCTCTCCAGGTAGCGACCATATCACGCCTTAATCAAGATAACAAAACGGATATATTGACCGAACCCGCTTGTTATACTGAGCTAGGGAACGTTGGTCCCGCTCCAACTTATAAATGTTATAAGACAGAGCAGGATATAGGGGAATACCAGAATTCCCGTGCCGCCCAAACGAAGAAAGTGCATATGATGCATCTTCTTTGGATGTGTTCATTACAAAGAAATGTTTCTCAATATCCTCTGTGTCCTGGGTATTTGATACCACATCAGGATCCCAGATATGTAATCCGTTACATAGGGCTACAGATAGGTAGAGAACTGAGAACCGGTGATAAGTTTCATTAGGCAGAAAACGGGGCAAGTGTTGCAGCCAAGTCTTTCGGTCACTGTCACCCTGTATTACAAATACATTGATTCTGAACGAATGTTATTAGATACCGAACCTGATATACAAAATCATATCAGTCTCTTTTTAAGTAAAGAAATGATAAAATTTTGTATTGTTGGATAATGTTTTGAACATTTCCTATATCAAAAGTTGATCAGTTCAGGCACGTGATCTAAAAGCATTGATGTTCTAAATCAAACTACAGTTCTTAGTATATAGAACTCACACAAGAGGAAGAGTTCAGAAATGAACGAATCCTTCTTGAGGCATTGTAGACTAGGTCATATCAATGCGACCCGACTGGCTGAATTTACATTTAGATGCATATTTAAATTAGTTTGAATTTACATCTTGTGAAACTTGCCAGTCATGTCACAGAGATTAGATGACCATAGCTCTGTTTATTGGAAACAGAGAAAAAGTTAGTGAACCCTTGGGATTGATACATGATGATGTATGTAAGCTCCCCTGTCTACACATGTCAGGACCGGTTCTTTGTACTTCATTACATTCTCTGATAGTCTCTCAAGATTCATCCATATATTCCTGTTGAAACATAGGTCCGAACCTTTTGAGATATTCACAGAATATAAGTTAGAAGTAGAGAACCAAAAACCGGGTATAAGTATTATTTCCTATGATAAGATCGGGGAGGAGAATACTTGTGCATGGAATTTCTGGACTATTTTAAAGGAGAATGAGATTCTCTCTCAGCATTACTCCTCCGAATACACAATAACACGTTGGTGTATCGGGGCGGAGCAATCACACCCTATATGATAAGGTGTGCTCTATGATGAATACTACTGAGTTACCTATTTCCTTTTGGGAGTTATGCGCTTGAGAAGCTGCATACCTATTGAATAGGGTTCCAATCAAATCAGTTGCCTACCGCTTCATATGTGATATGGAAAGGGAAGAACCCATATCTTAAGTTGGTTAAGATTTGGGGTTGTCCGGGCTATGTCTAAAAGCATAATCCGGACAAGCTCGAGGCAAGGTCTGTTATGTACAACTGGAAAGGTTCCAGCTATGCAAACTACAGCAGAAGATTTGGTAGAACCCAAGGATTCAGTAGATTCGAACGAACCTCAGCCTCTCCACCGATCTAGTAGGGTTCCTCACCCACCTGAGAGATACTTCGGTTTCTCTATGACAGTGGGAGTGAGGATTGCATCATGAGATGATGACCCAACTAGTTTCGAGCTGGCCATCAGGAGTAGGACTCTGTAAGAATGGCTGGATGTTTAGCGATCTGAGATGGAATCCTTCTACACCAACAAAGTATGGACTTTGGTTGCTTTATCTGAAGGGTTAAATCCCCATCAGGAGCAAGTATATCTTGAGAAGATTACTTGGTGTACATGGAAAAGTTGAGACTTTCAAAGCTAGACTTGTTAAAGGTTTGCATCATTGACCCGGAATGGATCATGATGAAACCTTTTCTAAGGAGCTATGCTTAAGTCCATCCAGATCCTACTTGCCACGGCTACATACCATGACTATGATATCTGGTGGTTGGGTGTCATGACTGTTTTTCTAAATGATGTTTTAGAAGAGAACGTCTGTAAGTACACAGCCAGAGGGCTTCGTAGACAGTGGGAGCAGCGGAAACGTGTGCAAGATGCTTTATAGGATAAAGCAGGCATCGCGGAGTTGGAACATCTATTTTGATGTAGTAGTCAAATAGTTTGACTTCATCAAAATGGTAGATGAGCCCTGTATATACAAAAAGGTAGTAGGGAGTATGGTGGTGATCCTCGTAGAGTACGTGGATGACATACTCTTGATAGGGAAGGAGTTTCCTATGCTACGCTCAGTCAATCTCCGCTTATCACAATGATTCTCCATATAGGATCAAAGTGATGCCTCCTAAATCCTGGGTTTTGGATCTATGAGATAGATCTAATTTGAAGTTAGGATTCTTACTAGTTGTAGTGAGATGTATCAATTGATCCTGGGGAGAATCGCTGGAAGTGTTCCAGGGTGATAGGGACGACTGAATGTCAGTCACAGGCATTGTCTTTACCCTCAGTGAAGGGACGGTATGTTGGAAGAGTTCCAAGCTAGATACCGTGGCATAATAGATGATAAAGGCAGGATACATCGCTACTTAAGATGCCACCAAAGAGGCTGTTTGGGTGTATATTGGTTCATGAGATGAACTAGGTCCCTACCATTGTATGACAATGGAAGTATGGCTTTGGCTCGAGAACCACGGTCCCATTAGTGACCCAGACATAATCTAAGGCAGTATCACCTGATCATGGATATGGTTGATCTCCAGGGTGATCGAGGTTAGGAGAACAGACTCAGAGGACAACACGGCGGACCCACTCACAAAGGCATTTTCCTAGAGAGAGACTTTTATGGGATGGTTGATTATGAGATACTACAACCACTGCTATCAGATGGCCCTACTGCAAGTGGGAGATTGTTAGTTATATGTATGCCCTAGAGGCCATTACTATACATAGGATGTATATTGTAGTGGATGCTTGGACATATATAGGGAGGACTTTCTTGCTCGACATGATAGTATGCTATCTGGTTGATCTTTACCTTAACGTGTACACTACCTGTCTCTCTGTTACATGTTGGTAAAGCCCTTAGGATGTGTACTTGATTACCTGGACTATGATGAGGATCATACTAGTGGGGACATGGTAGTCCATAAGTACATTCTTCAAGGTCCCTAATCGTGGGTGTATCGAGACGGGGCATCGATATACCAGAGTAGACTAGCGTATTCCTTCTCGACCCATACAGATGGGCGATGGGTGATCCCATATCCATTGGTGTTTGACATCGGAGATGATATACGGGTACTCAGTGCAGACTGGGTACACTGGACGGACTCGCCGAGAACTCCCAGATGGTATTATACCTTACGTCAGATGGCAGTTCTCTGGTGATACTGGTACAGGTTAGTCTGTAGACCCGAGATCGTCAAAGAGTCTTGTGTGATACCCACTGTGCTTTGATTTCCACCTTACCACATCCAAGAGGGCGTGCAAAATGGTGGTTTTCGGGTACAGTCCCGAATCACATGGAGGCAATGAACGATAGGAGGGGATTCGTCTCTCCCGGTATAGGGAGTTGATGTTGCGCTATGTTCGATTGGCTATAACCGGAAATCCCAGGCCAGGGTTGCTGAGATTTACTGGTAAGTGTTACCAGTAGTTTCTCGAACTGTTATGGACCTCATATCGACACGACTTATCGAGCTATTGGGGTCTGACGTTTACCACTCCTAGGCGAGATATGCGACATATCAGACGAATAGACCGGACTGTGCGATAAGTGTTGTTGGTTGGATTCACAGGAGTGTGAGCGGGCTTGCTCGTCAATCTTCTGATCGCTCAATACCCGGGTGGCCGTTTTGTTTAGCAGACCGCTTGCGGCTTGTGGGTGTTTGATATGATCATCACCTGCTGCCGGCGTATTGACGAGTCTTTAAAGTCCTACACAGAGGTTTCCTGGCTCAAGCGAAACGAAATAGGAGCACATATGAGATATGTGCGGGACCGAGAATAATGCGTATATGTGATACCGTATTCTATTCTCGCGATGAATGTATCGATTGGTTGTATACAATATAACCTAGTTATCGAATCAAGGATTGATTCGATAAGTCGATACATTGGATATTAGTCGGTCATATGCGATATGACCGGATCATTAAATTAAGCGTTGATTTAATGATTTAATGAATAATTATATATTTGATATATTACTTTGCATTAACTAGTATTGGTTCACTTAAAAAGGATTTTCTCACTTGATGTGCACATTGTATATGTGATATACTTTTGTGCATTTGATTGTATCATGTTTGATGATACATGAGGGTTAGTTTGTGTGTTTGGTTTAAACCATGGTTGGTCAATGGTTAGGGTTTCATTTGCTTCATTTACTTATTCATTTATTTATTTATTCATTTTAGAAAGAAATAAAATGGTGGCTAACTTTGGATTATCTTTGAAGCTTCATGAAGCTTTGAAATGGTTGACCATTTTGTTTCTTTCCCTAACCCTAACCATTCACCTAATCTTGGTTCATTCTCTACACCTAACTATGGTTGCAAATATGATAAGTATCATATTATTTCCTATTTTTAAAAAGACTCATGATATTCTTTTTCTTCTTCTTCTTCTTCAAGAAGAAGAGAGCTTGCAACCTTCAATGGTGATTTCATGAAAAGAGTGAGAAATCAAAATCCAAAGTGAACCCACTTCCTATTTCTTCATCCTCTACCACTTGCCATGTAGTATAGGGTGTTTTCTTCACAAGTTTCATGACTTGGTGAAGTTGGAGCTTGATCTTGAGTTGCCTCGACGTAAATCATCTTCGGCATCGAAGTCGACGACCTAGCCCGATCATTTCTCCGTTGAAGCCGACGCTAGAGCCCGGGATACGAAGATTGCTGCGAGGGGACTTCATCACGGAGCTATGGAGGTGGAGGACCGGATATACAAAGGTTGTATTTCCGTTCACTTCTTAGTTAAGTTGTTAACTAGTTGCATGTTTCGCCTAAACTCTAGTCAACGATCAGTATTAGGGTTTCTCGGCACTTGTAAAATTTGAAATTGGCATGGTTGATGCCATGTGAGACCTCCTTAGAGTGCCTAGGAACCTTACAATGGGTCGCATGCCGAGAAATAAAACAACTTTTGTTCCTCAGTTCGGTAGAAGATATACCCTCGCTAATGCTTGGGATATCCAAAAAACTTCCACAGAACTGACCTTGCCTTGAGTTTGTCCGGATTTTTCTTTGGACAACCCCAAATATTAACATATTTAAGAGATGGCCTCTTTCCATACCATATCACATATGGAGTGGTAGGCACCTGATTTGGTTGGAACCTTATTCAGTAGGTATGCAGCTTCTCAAGTGCATAACACCCAAAAGGAAATAGGTAACTCAGTAGGACTCATCATAGAGCACACCTTATCACATAGGGTGCGATTTCTCCGCCCCGATATACCAATGTATTGTGGTATATACGGAGGAGTAATGCTGGGAGAGAATCTCATTCTCCTTTAGAATAGTCCAGGAATCCCGTGCTCAAGTATTCTCCTCCCTGATCACATCAAAGGACATAATACTTATACCCATTTTGGTTCTATACTTCTGAAATACAAAGAACCAGTCCTGGCATGTGTAGACAGGGGACCTCATATATCATCATGTATCAATCCCAATAGTTCACTAACTCTTTTTCTGTTTCCAATAAACAGAGCTATGGTCATCTTATCTTTGTGACATGACTGGCAAGTTTCACAAGATGTAAATTCAAACTAATTTAAATATGCATCTAAATGTAACTTAGCTAGTCGGGTCACATTGATATGACCTAGTCTACAAAACCTCAAGAAGGATTCGTTCATTTCTGAACTCTTCTTCTTGTGTATGTTCTGTACATTAAGAACTGTGGTTTGATTTAGAACGTTTATGCTTTTAGATAACGTTCCTGAACTGATCAACTCTTGATATAGGAAATGTTCAAAACATTATCCAACAATACAAATTATATCCTTCTTTATTAAATAAAGATACTGATATGATGTTGTATATCAGGTTCGGTATCTAATAACATTCGTTCAGAATTAATGCATTTTTTTAATACAGGGTGATAACTGCCAACAGACTTGGCTTGCAACAATTGCACCGTTTCCAACTCTTGAAAGTTATCACCCGTTCTCGATTCTCTACCTATCTGTAGCCCATGTAACAAATTACATTTGCGGGATCCTGATCCAGTATCTCATACCTTGACGTAAAGGATACTGAGAAACAGTTCTCGGTAATGAACACACCCGAAGAAGATGCATCATCATACACTTTTTTCGTTTGGGTGGTACGGGAATTCTGGTAATCCCCTATTTCTTGCTCGGTCTTATAACATTTATAAGTTAGAGCGGGACCAACGTTCCCTAGTGCAGTATAACAAGTGGGTTCGGTCAATACATCCGTATTTTTATCTTAATTAAGGCGTGACATGGTCGCTATCTGGAGAGAGAGAGAGAGAGAGAAGAAAACACTCAGCGTATGCTCTTGCAAGATTAGATTGGTTATTAATATATCTAATCAGGATGGCTCCCACTGTTTTAGTCAAATCTTCCTTCAAACCGTAAAAGGTATGACTAGCCGGGAATAATTACACCCTACAAGTTCACTAATCTTTCGGCCAGGCCAGTGTCGCTACTTTGAGGGAGGTTCCCCGTGCTTTCGCACGGACCTAATTAAAATAATCCTCGTTTTCCCAGAGGAGTAACCCCGTTTAACACCTTTCTAGACACCAACTTGATCGGCTAATTGTAATGTGTAAAACTCTCGCAGGAGTAACTCTTACTCGCAATGGATATCGGGATCCAACTATTACATAGAAGGTATGCAATCTCATTGCAAATTTCAACACTTGAAATTCCCGATAATGTTTTACCCCTAGCATCTTATGACCTTAATGAAAGCCAACAAACCATAGGCTACTAGTTAAGTTCAACCCGTCATTTCCCGATTGAATTAAACCCACCCGTACGACCCTTGACGTAAGCCAACAAAATCGCACGACTACCCTAACTCAATCGCATCATATGATTATTCAGATAAACATAAATAGCTACCGCACACTACGCCTTAACAAAAGCCAACAAACGCAGCACGAATATTGTGAAGTACTTATCTGAAATGACAGAGGGCTACGACAGGTTTTTAAGAAAACCTTTTGCGTAATGAACTTGATATCGTTGTAGAATCAAGCGATTTTAAATGTAGTGTTTTTTAGGCTTTTACTAGTTTTGCTAAAGAGATCACCCACGGTGAAGGTATCTCGGCTCTTTCCTTATCGAATAAGGTGCAGGATATTTCACAATTACCATTATGCAAACCAAAAAACTATAAAAACAATCAAAAGACAAACCGAGTGTATATCATCTGCTAGTTTCGCTAAAGAGGTCACTCCCGGTGAAGGGATCTCGGCTCTTTCCTTATCGAATAAGGTGCTGGATATTCTACAAGGAATACCGCTATGCAAAGCAAGTACTAGAGCCACCAGTTTTTTCTGTAACATCTTTAGGTTTCTTTTATTTCATTAATCTCATTAATGAAGTCCCATTTTATTATGCTTCACAAGCATCACATTTGAAACGAAATCAACAATATATAATATATATATCATATATATAATATAAACATTCATCTCAGACAGTAATATGATCTCATCACAGAACATTGCAGCAGAAGAACATATATGAAATATTGGATATACTAGGTTGTCCGTGTTTTATTCCGAGCCTGTATAAAACACGGATTCCACGGTCGTGATGAATAGCCAAACCCACATCCCTAGACCTCTACGAGAGCGGCAAGTAACCCTGCCAGTTCTAGAGTTAGGAGACCCGGTCTCGACTCCTCGAGGTGGTCTCCTACTGGACCCTAGAACCCGGTTACTTGTGCTCCTCGCCTTGGGTCTATCCTAATGCGGAAAAGTAAATAATATACAATGGTGACATCATCCTCAATGCGGAAGTGCCCCAATAAAAGAATATTACATAAAATGAATTTTACATGAATGAAAAAGAAAAACTCTCATCTCACATAAAACCCCGGCTATTCAAAACACGATGATCCAATATAACATATCATAGCAACACATAACATCACATATTATCAACGTAAGTAAATATGCGTATCCCAGTTGTCGTTGACTTATAGCACCAAAACCGGCGATACAAAACATATTACACTTACGGTCGTAGAAAAGACAGTGATAAACTACAACATTTGGAATCTACAATCACTTTAGACATCTTAAATCCGAAATATCACATACTTCGCATTTCATTCCTAACTATATGAATTCCACATATTGTATCACATTCCAGATAAATAGACAATGTTAATTTTTCCGATCGAATAAACAAACACCCAAGGTTTCCCAAATAGCTCAACACTTGAGCGGAGTTCAAAAAGTCCCAGAACATGTCACAGCCGCTATGAACCAGCCGTAGAAGGGTCAAACCAACGCCTCACATGTGGCAACGCTAAACTACCACAAACCATATGGTTCAGTGGCGGTATTGACGGTCACATAATCGAGTTAAGGTTACGTTCTTCTAGAAGGTCCACAGATTCGCTTGCATGATTTTCTGAAAGTTTTAAACTCAGGAAAAATCCAACACTTGAAAGTTTTCCGACAGGGGAAAAAGTGAGTTATTGATATCCGTTCGAACCTTTTAACACGTTCTAAATTACCCGGAAAAATTAAACGATGTTAAACTTTCCGATCGAATCAACGATTACTAAAGATCTCCAGAAAACTCAACACTTGAGTGATATTAAAAATTCTCAGAAGCATGATGTAATACCTACGGATCACCTGTTGAAGTACGATCCCTCAATCCTCATATTCTGCCGCGGAACCGCCGCCAATAGCTTGGTGTGGCCGCAGTTCCGCGGTGGCTTGATGGATTCAGGGAGTCGTACATCTCAGATATCCATAGAATCACCTGCTTAATTTTCTGAGTATTTTTAATATGGAAAAAACCAATTTTTTAGAAAATTTCCAGAGAGGGGTTCAAAAAAGATGTTTCGGCGTTCGATCGGACTTTTAACTTCGTCTATACAACGCTTAATGCTCTAGCTTAGCTCTGATACCACTGTTAGGTTATTTAGCACGACAACAAGGTTTAGCAAGGCATCACACATGCCTCTTTATAAAAATTTGGGGTGCTATGTAACCCTAACCAAGATCTTAACTAGAGAAATAGGGTAAACATTACAAGTAAACAACTTTACTTCTAAGAGCTAGGGATTACAACCTTTGTAGTCTATTCCTTCGCTTCATAAGCTCTAAGTTGAGGTCCCTTCGATGCTATCATCAAGTACCCGGACTCTAGAGAGTCTCCATGAAGAGAAATATGCAAGCTTGCTTTCAATCTTCAACTACTAAGATGATCTACCTTGAAGAATCTCAAACCCAAGCTCTTGCTTCACTAATCAAATATTAGCAAAGGAAACACCCTAATCTAAACGGATAGAATAGATGTGTATGATGAAGTAGGAATTTAGCTCTCTTTTGTTTTCAATTTCTCACTTTATTTCATCACATCACAAAAAGATAGAAAGCTTTTTTTCAAGAGGAAGAAGAAGAATTTCATTTGTGATGAATAATGAATTATTGTGTGTGGTTAGAATTGCAACCATGGATTAAAGATTATATCCTTAACCCTTGTAGAGAATAAACCATGGGTTGAGGTTTGGGTTGGGTTAACAAATATCTTCACAAAATATCAAAGGATGAAGACTAAAGTCAAAGCTTCAAGAAGCTTCCACAAAGCTCATCCATAACATTAACCCTAATCCAAACCCTAACATGTTTTATTCTCAAAACCTTAGTTGAAATTTTAACCATAACATGTTACAATATTATATATCACATATATAATATAGATAGTAACAAAAGAAAATAATACAATTAACATATATCGCATATATATCAATGTATTATCCATGTGAGAAAAAGAATCTTTAAGTGAGCTTATATTAATTAATGTAATGTAATATATCACAAATATAATTATACATTAAATTATCGAATCAACACTTGATCCGATAATCGGGTTATATCGCATATAACCGACTAATATAACAAGTATCAATCCATCGAATCAACACTCGATCCGATGACCCGGATATATCACATATTCCAGGTCGATATCTCATATCGCGAGAATCTAATACGGTATCGCATACACGCATTATTCTCGGTCCCGCACATATCACATATGTGCTCCTACTCCGTTTTGCCTGAGCTAGGAAACCTCTGTGTGGGACTCTAAAGAATCGTCAATACGCCGGAAGTAGGTGATGATCATATCAAAACACCCACAAGCTGCAAGCGGTCAGCTAAACGTAACAGCCACCAGTGTATTGAGCAATCAGAAGATTAACAAGCAAGCCTGTACATTCTCCTGCGAATCCAATCAGTAACACTCCCGTGCAGTCCGGTCTCTTCGTCTGATATATCGCATATCTAGTCTAGGGGTGGTTAACGTCAGACCTCGGTAACCGATAAGTTGTGTCGATATGAGGTCCATAATAGTTCGAGAAACTACTGATAACACTTACCAGTAAATCTCAGCAACCGTTGCCAGGGATTTCCAGTTATAGCCAATCGAACACAGCACAACATCAACTCCCTATACCGGGAGAGACAAAACCCCTCCTATCGCTCATTGCCTCCATGTGATTCAGGAATGTACGCAAAAGCCACCGTTTTGCATGCCCTCTTGGACGTGGTATGATAGAAATCAAAGCACAGTGGGAATCACACAAGACTCTATGACGATCTCGGGTCTACAGACTAAGCTGTACCAGTGTCACTAGAGAACTGCCATCTGACGTGAGGTATAATACCATCTGGGAGTTCTCGGCGAGTCCTGTTAGTGTTTATGCCCTAGAAGGCCATTACTGTATCATACTAGTTTGTATATTACTTAATGGAAGCTTGGGATATTCACATGTATATAACAGTCTTGCTAAACATGGTAGTATGCTACTTGGTTTTTCTATCTTAATATGTGAGTGTACGTATTGATAGAGCTCTTAGGATCTTGCTTGACTACCAGCGTTGTGATGGCAGTCACACTAGTGGGGGCTGGGTAGTCTACAAGCACATCCTTATTCAGGTCCCTAGTCGTTGGATTATCGAGACAGAGCATCGATACTTCGGAGTAGACTAGTGTGTACGCTTCTCATCCCAGTTGGGGAGATGGTCTGTCCCACAGCCGTCAGTACGTCGTACTGGAGATAGTATACAGGTGCTTGTTAGGTTATAGGTACACCGGACAGGACTCACAGGGAACTGTTGGTTGGTTTTATACCAGTCTTCAGTGAACAGTACCCAGGTGACATGAGTACAGCATAGTCCGCAGACTTGATACTGCTACTTCGCCTCGAGTGTGTCCCACTGTTCTTAGATTGCTACCCTACCACGGCTCAAAGGAGTCATGCAAACAGGTAGCAGTTGGGTGCAGTCCCGAGCACTTGGAGGCAGTGGCAGTTAGACAGGATTCGTCCCTCCCGGTATTGGGAGTTGATATCGCGCTGTGTCAGAGAGCCATTACGCAAAGTCCCTGGCCAGGGCAAGCAAGATTTGCTGGTAGGTTCCAGTAGTTTCTCAGGGTGTAATGGGTTTCCCTCCGACACGACTTATACCGCTATTAGGGGACTGACGCTTGCCGCCCCCTAGGCCCGATATGCCATAGTCTTGGACGAACGGACCGGACTGTATGGAGATTGTCACAGCAGGCTCAGTAGGAGTTCGGATGGGTTTCCTCATCGGCCTTCTTATCGACAACTACCTGGGGACCGTTACGTACAGCTAGTGCCGCTTGCGGTCTGTGGTTAAACCCACTTCCAGCGTAGTAGACGAGTCTCTAGAGTCCCACACAGAGAGTTTCCCTACTCCAGGGAAACGATATAGAGGTCGTATGGTTTTACGACAAAGGGTTCGGACGCGTATGTGTGTTTACACACTTACGTCGTTTGGACAGTTTTTACCAGTCGGCTTTGGTTTAAGCCAGTTACTGGTATCCGGTTATTGGATTTATACAGTCTAAAGTTTTTCCGTATTTTTGCGGAAAGGAGGGGCGTTCTCGTAATTGCGCGAGAAGCTTCTAGAAGGTGGTGACTAAAGAGGTAAAGGTGGCATATGCAATGAATGTGATTAGTGAGTCATATGGATGATTCATCCATGTCATTAATGAATGATAAATGCTTAATGACTCATGGAGTGAATCATCACTAGATATTATCAAGCATGGTTGCTAAATTCATTTCTTATTCTTTTCTTGATAAAAGAAATGCTTGATATATATTATCAAAACTCATTATTCTCACTTCATGATTATCCTCACCTTCTCTCTCCTCAAGCTCTCCCTCTTCAAACCCTAATCCTCCCCTCTCATGTGTTGAGTATAAGGATTAGTTAGACTACTTAATCCATAACCCTCTCTATATTACACCTAGCTTCTTTGATTAGAACTTAAAGAAGTTTAGTTGCCTCAAGTTTAGAGGCTAAGCTTGGAGTAAAGCTCTCGGGTGGATCGTCTACTACTTCGAGAAGGCCGAGGAGGAGGTAGAGTTCGCAAAGACGAAGGACACGATTCGTTAGGTATAATCCCTAAACATAGTAGCATAGAAACTCTATGTTTTAAGTTAGTTATCGTTTAGCTTCGATTCAAGCGGTTAGTCGATGTTTGTTCACTAAACAAGTTCGTTTTTGAAAATTCCGCCTCCCCACAAGTATTTGGGTGTTGTACATCGACTTACAGTGGTATCAGAGCCTCGCTAAACAATAAATAACTTTTTTTGCAAATTTGTATGAATTTCGAACGAAAAAAATGAAACCGGAAAACCCTAAAATATCAAGTTTCTGTCGATTTATAAATGAAGTCCAAAAATTTTTCTGGGATGTTCAGAAAGCTTAAAATGACAGTAGTAGAACACACAAAAAATTTGGTCCCCTGAATCGCCTACGGCGCCGCGGAACCGCGGCGGATAGCACCGATCCGCCGCGCTTCCGCCGCCGAGTTAACGATTCGGGGACCCATTTTTCTTGTGTTGGTTCTCTGTGATATTTGGGATTTTCTGGTATTTTTTAATTTTGCTCAGGTTTCAAGTTTACAGAGAAGTATTGGAGCAATATTAAATGTGTTTAATCGATTGAAATTATACAGTATTTGCTTATTGGATTATATCTGTGTTTGTTAATGTGTTCGTAAACCTTCCCTAACTGCTAGTATGTCGGTTGGCAGGGGGTTGCACATTTCTGTAATGGATTTTATCTGTTTGTGCATATGAACTGTGTTGGACTGTTGTGATGTATAGCCGGGGTTATGTGATGGATTATCATTTAATTCATTTGATGTAAATGTAATTTGTTGTAATATTATTTTGCGGGGCACATCCAGGTTGCGGTTGTAGCCACCGTTGTATTATTTCATTTTACTGTTTTTGCTCCTAGGACAGACCCAAGGTGGGGTGCACAAACTGCCGGGCGGGTAGTTTGCCGCACCCGTAGGGGTCGTGGGTGGGGTAATGGCTATTCATCACAACTGTGTAATCCGTATTTTGTTGCAGGCTCAAAACAAACACGGATTGCTTGCAAATCCAATTAAGTTCATCTGTGATCTGGAATGAATATCATTGCGTCAGACGAATGTAAAATATCTATATATATGATAGCTATTTTAGACGTCACTTATGTTTTGCACCCGCGCTAGCCCAGTCCCCGCTCTGTCGTTAGTTAAGTAACCTAACGGGTAATGACGGGACCCAGCGGCGAATGCGGATGGCATAAGAGGACGTCATATTTTCGTTGTTTTCTGCAATGATAGGTTAATGATGGGACGCATTATCTATAATGCAAAGAAAATAAACCAAAGTTTTAATCGTTGGAAAAATTTAAAAGAAACCACTCGGTTAATTTTAAAACAGATATTTTTAAATGCGGAGACTTAACCACTCCTTTTAAAAGCTATCAGGTTTCTTCGGTTATATCAAGTTCACTACGTTCACGGTTTCGCCAAAACCAGTCGTAGCCCTCCGTCATTTCTTATGGATGGTCAGTAGTATTCAAGCTATGCTTGTTGGCATACGTCAAGGCATAGTGTTTGGTAGCTGCTGGGGTATTCATTTGTTGCATAGATAGATGTGTTGGTTTGGGACAGTCGCATTACCTTGTTGGCATACGTCAAGGGTATATACGGGTGGGTTCAAATTAACAAGATAATGATGGGCAGAACTTGACATGTGACTTATGATTTGTTGGCATACGTCAAGGTCATAAGAGCATGGGGCAAAAACTTATATCGGAAATTTCTAAAGAAACTGAAATTTGCAAAGAGATGCATACCATTTGGAGTTTGATGAATGTTGGTATGATTCCTTCAACATTATCATACGATGATATTTGGATCCCGATCCTACTGTGAGTATATGCTACTTATCAGGATATTCGTCACTTAACGATCAATGCTATAAACCAAGTAGGTGTCTGTTCATACCAGAATATTGCATTTTATACCGCCCATTCTTACGCTCGTGTGTTTATAGGTAGGTTCTTTTAATCCGTGTTTGCTACATATTTACAGGTTACAGGTTTCCGGAACAAATATTGCAAATCAACACTAAATCTCCACAGTTACGCCAAAATCCAGAATATCTGTCACAGACAGATAAAAGCCGGGTTTCTGTCATCCGCATCCGTCTAGTACCGCTTACCAGTTCAAAAGGGCAGGACGAAAACAGTCGTCATTTCTGGTCAAGCATGGGGCCCACTAAAGATATTCAAAGATGCGTGGGGCCCACTGAAGATATTCAAAGATGTGTGGGACCCGAGGGAGTTGAATTCAAAGGTGTTGAAAATGAAGCCAACTTTGTTGACTATTGGGACCTGAAGCAATCGTAGAAGAATTTTGCAAATCTGTATATGTTTACAAGAAGGAAAAGCAAACACCAGAAGCCCACAGAAACTCGACCCTCCAAGCCCACCACGTGGCCGCGGAAGCGCGGCCAACATGGGGTATTGGCCGCGCATCCGCGGCCAATAATGCTCCGTGATTTGTGAAATTTCGGGGGTAGGTGGCACATGGTATTTGGGCACACAATATTGCCCTAGGGCCTCAGAACTCCTCCTATAAATACCCCAGTTCGAACCAGAACATATATAGAGAGAATATGATAGAAGTTAGTGTTATTTTCTTGTTTTCTTAGTTTAGCTTCTTCTTCTTCATAGTTCCTCCATGCAAAATTGTAGTGAGAGCTTTTTGAGTGGAAGATCAATGAAGATGAGGGTTTTTCTTATCTTGTGTTTTTATTTGTTGTCTTATAATTTTATTATCTTGTATTGTAATTTTAATTCTTGTTGTTAACTAGTTGTTGTTATTTCCTTGTTTGTTCTCTTTTCTTTTCTTCTCTTATCCGTATTTTCAAGCGATGATACTTGTCGGAGTTCTTTGCTAAGGTGAGGACCCAAAAGTTAGCTTGCTTCACTTGTAAAACCGTATTTTCTCCTTCTTGTTTTGTTTTCTTTTCTTTTATCATGTGTGAATAATTCCGCTCTTGTTAAGGCTAAGGAAGGTGGTTTGAGGGACGGAGAAATCCCTTGTGCTTCTCTTCGCCAAACATCTTGAAACGAACCCCGACCAAACAAACGCAACCCCCTCACTTAGGCGCGCTATAAGTGACATATAGTCGAGACCTAAGTCGAGAAGTCCTTTAAGCGCGCTACAACGTGACATGTAGTTGTGACTTATTTGGATACATGGTTGCGGGTGTTTGGCCGAGGGTTGGAAATAAGCGTATTTAGCGGACGGACAAGGGGCACTAGGAATGGATTTAGTGTTGGAAAGCTTGCTTAAACTCATAAATCACATTCCTATGTCCTCCTAATCCCCGCTACTTTCGATTATCCCAACACCGTCTTAAGAATGGCAAAAGACAAGCACAAGACTAATCCTAACTCTACTAACCGACCTTAACCTTAACAAGCTAACTTTATACTTGCAAATAAACACATAGGTTAGTCTGAACAAACATATACACAATTCTTTATTGACTCGTCTAAGACAAGAAGGTAAGATAACACCATCTCCCTGTGGACCGACCCGTGCTCAACCGGCTAGCTGCATAGCGACACCGTCCTGATCGCGGTTATATTTAATTCTTTGAACATCCGACACGCCATCGGCGTGCGATCAAATGGCGCCGTTGCCGGGGAGACGGTAGCGTATTTTCTTTCTTGTTATTCGGGTTAATATTCTTTTTGTATATATTTATATTAAAAAAAAAATTCTTTTTGTTTTTTTTTGGATAATTTTTGTGGGCAAGAGTGCAGAATTTTGCAAGTTTGCAAACTGCGATTGTGGGGAGCAAAGTGTACGTTCAAAGCTAAGGTGATTGCAAAGTACAGTGCCAAAGATCCGGGTAGTTTGACCCGCGCAAGCGAACTTTTCAAGCTTACCGGATTTGATTCAACGGGGGTTTCCTAACCCAAAACTTAACGGTACGTACTTTCCTAACACCTTCTTCTCAAATCCGACGCATCCAATATACTATTCTTTGCAGGATTCTTTGCAAGTTCGCTAGCAAACGCCAAAATTGCCTAACCCGTATTTGTTGCAGTGCCGTGCTTAAACTAAAAAACGATTGTTTTATTCTTTATAGAATTTTTATTGAATTGTGCATTGCATACATTAATACGGACTTAAGGGAAAGCGAACCCCACAAGATACGGTAAAGGATTTCATCACCTTTTCCGTGGCCCACAAATCACGAACTTGAGCATAACGTTTACCCGCACAAATTTAAAAGAAACTAGACTTTAAGCCTTAAGGACTTCGCGCTCACTAGGGGAAGTTAACTGTATTTAGAAGCTTGCTTAACGGTATATTGTTTACGGGGTGTCTAGGAAAGTGTTAACGGCGAAACCGCCAAAAGAGAAAGGGTTATTTAATTAAGGAACTTCGCGAAAGCATTGGAAAACCTCCTCTTATCTCTGCACTTACATGGCCTCGTGATCAGTGTATCTTGTGCTTGTTTCTCGACACAGTTTTTCTTTGACAATCAAGTTCTGGAGCAGGTCTAGTTGACCTAGGTGAACCCTAGAACGATTAGGTGTGGTATTTTTGTGTCGTGATTATTTTTTTCCATATTTTTTTTTGTGTATATTTCATTCTTTTGCTAACAACTAACTAAAAATAAAAATAAAAATCACATTCTTTATCCCCTCCTTTTCTCTGCCTTTCTCTCTTTCTCTCTTCATATCATGGGTACTCCACCTCGCAAAACTCTTGCCGAACTTTGGTACCCACAACCAGACATCACTTCTTACGGTTCTTGTTTTGGCCGAACATCGAACGACCCCTCCATGCCCAAAATTTCTTTGAAAGATCGGATAGACGCGTCTAGGACAAACAACTGGACCCCGCAATCCACTTCGTATCAACCGTTTCAAACATTCACCCCTTCTTGTGTTGATACCCCTTTTGAAAATCCAGTTGTAACCCCGAGACCAATGTCCATTGCCGAACATATTGCACAATCCCGTAGCTGATCTTTCACTCCTTTCACCACTACAAATTCTTGGGATCAACAATTCCATTCACCTTCTTATCCCAATGTTGATCCCACTCCTGTCCAGCCATTCAATTCCTACCAATCCTACCCAACTTTTACACCTTCCCTAGACATTGCTTCTACACAGCCTTTTGGGAGTTTTTAGTATCCAAACAACTTTGAATCTTTTACTGAAACCCCTTCACAACCTATGTCTAGTCTGGAACAGTCATTGGAAGATTTTAGGGTAGCGTCAAGACAATAGATGATGGATTTGAATGCGTCCATGGCCGCCCTCATGCAACCTAGTGACCCGGTAGCTAGTTTTCAACTAGCTCCAACTTTTCCAATGTATGATGAGGCGGCAGGACAGGCTATGAATTTGAGTGGAGAGAGTGAGATGTACCCCCTTCCGAATCAAGCCTACCCCTTCCAAATTGAATCCCACAACTCCTGTGTTGAAAGTCTATCAAGTGTCCCAAATGAATTATCTGTTGAAGATAGAGTGTTTAATGAGTTGTGCGACTTTGTAGTATTTGATTTGCCCGATTGCGAAGGGACCTTGCCAAGTGAAACCACACCCAATCCTTTTGACCTCTACACCTCCATCTTAGAACCTGAATTGATTAATATCCATGCTTTGGTTGAGGTGTCAGAGAATTTTGATTTTCACTTGATTGAGGATATTGACGCAGGGAACATTTTGGATGATGAACCCGTAAATTTGCCTGAGTTTGTCTCTTCAAATCATCATCCCGAGTCAATAACTGTTTTTCCCGAACCCCATATGCGTCTTGATTTTGATGAAATTTGCATGGATAAGCTGAATTTTGAGGAGAATATTGAGGATAGTTTTGAGGATGAACCACTTTTAATTGATGAGTCGGATTTTCCAATTCATCCTATTCCTTCCACTGACTGTGTACACCCTCCTGAACCCTTAACCGATAACCATCCTCAACCACTTCCCTCCATCCTTTCCATCGTTCCGACCTGGCAAGAAACCGAATCATTTTCACTTCCTGTGTCTGGTTTACCAAGATCGGCGTACCCATGGTTTCTTACGAATCTTGAGGGTTTCGACCCAATTTCTCGGCGAGTAAATATATTAGCACAATCACTTTTACACATCGGTCATCACAAATTGTGCTAATCTATTTACTCCATTTGCACCCTCAAGTTCGTACTCCACTTCTTTTTCCATTCCGCCATTCTTCTTCCTCTCATATACCGAGACCGTATACCACTTCTATCTCCATACGGTCTCGCGTATTCTCCATTTCTTTTCTCTACGCCTTCTTTCACCAACCATTACTTTACCGTGATAAAATCTTTGAATGGTTGGTGCTCACTTTTGGTCTGTGTAAGGCCTTGTATAGCTTGATACTGTTCTTTTCCCCCTAATCCTGAACTTCAACGCTTAACAGTGGAAACACTGTTTTACTTAAGTTTGGGGGGGACTCCTTTTTTTGTATATATTTTTTGTTTCCTTTTTGTGTATAATTTGTTTTTAGGGAGCGCCGACAATTTTTGACCCTCTTGGTATAGCCTACAGTGAGGGCACAGTCAAGTTTAATTTGGAGGTGTGCTCGGTAAGCTTTCTTCCTTCGCATTCATTTGTATATTTTGCATTTGCATACCTTATTAAAAACCCACAAAAATCGAAAAATTTCCAAAAATTATAAAAACTTTGTCGTCAAGTTAGCTAATAGGGTAACTTAGATCTTTATTCCGAAAGTTTAGTTGATATCTTAGAAATAACTGAATTCTAGGTTTAGGAATTGAAAACCCTAAAAATAACTCTCATTCTGTCTAACTTTGGTAAGTATACGTCCTTACAATTTTTGAGTTCAGTTCTTGAGTTAAGTCAAGATGAAGGGAAAGTATTGAAGCTTTACTGGAGGATAAGTCTGAAAAATAGTTTTTTTTTTCTCGAGTTCAAATTTAGAAAGTATATACCCTACAAACTGCACTTACACGTACCTTGAAACTTGGGATAGTAGAGGATACCTAGAAATACTCTTGCTTGAAAACCTAGTATGAAAGAAAAAACGGTATTTGAAGCTAAACACCAAAAGAGCATATTGAAAAAAAATATATATCCGGTCTTGAAAAAGAAAAAAAAGAAAAAGAAAAAGAAAAAAATAGCATAAAGTCAAGACCTGGAAACTGCTATTTACGCTTTAAGTTCACACATTCAATAATCGGCCGTTAGTGCCTCAAGAAGCATTAATAGTCGCATGAAAGGTGTTTGAGCAAAACCGTCCATCCTTAATGAAAAGAAGTAGTATTAGGTATTAAGGCAAGGGTATTATAGCTTGAATTGAATTCTCAAGTGTAGGGGTGCAAATATACACACACGTAAGGGTATACAATCGATGTTTGGATAAAAGATAGAAATAAAGAATAAGCCTTGTGTTTTCTGTAAAGTTGATAAAAATCCCTGATTTAAGGCCGCACTTTAGAAGGAAAACTCAGGAGATCCAAGGTTAAATAGATAGGAGGTGTGAAAAATAAGGGGTGGATATTCCTAACTTAGGATAATAGAATTTCTAACGTAAATACTAAATTGTAGGAGTAGAATCAACGTTAACTTATGACACTAATTTGACGGGATTTTGTGGGTGTAATCCGCTGAAAACCCTCAGGAGACAACACTCCTCCTACTAGGGACACCTAGAGGTTTAACGGCTTGTTGCACATGCTCAGTGCAATCGCGTTCCCTGCGAAAGTGCGATTATCATTTTATTTCTATGAATAATTGGTTTTGCTCGGGACGAGCAAAAGATAAGTTTGGGGGTATTTGTTCATACCAGAATATTGCATTTTATACCGCCCATTCTTACGCTCGTGTGTTTATAGGTAGGTGCTTTTAATCCTTGTTTGCTACATATTTACTGGTTACAGGTTTCCGGAAAAAATATTGCAAATCAACACTAAATCTCCACAGTTACGCCAAAATCCAGAACATCTGTCACAGACAGATAAAAGCCGGGTTTCTGTCATCCGCATCCGTCTAGTACCGCTTACCAGTTCAAAAGGGCAGGACGAAAACAGTCGTCATTTCTGGTCAAGCGTGGGGCCCACTGAAGATATTCAAAGATGCGTGGGGCCCACTGAAGATATTCAAAGATGTGTGGGACCCGAGGGAGTTGAATTCAAAGGTGTTGAAAATGAAGCCAACTTTGTTGACTATTGGGACCTGAAGCAATCGTAGAAGAATTTTGCAAATCTGTATATGTTTACAAGAAGGAAAAGCAAACACCAGAAGCCCACAGAAACTCGACCCTCCAAGCCCACCACGTGGCCGCGGAAGCGCGGCCAACATGGGGTATTGGCCGCGCATCCGCGGCCAATAATGCTCCGTGATTTGTGAAATTTCGGGGTAGGTGGCACATGGTATTTGGGCACACAATATTGCCCTAGGGCTTCAGAACTCCTCCTATAAATACCCCAGTTCGAACCAGAACATATATAGAGAGAATAGGATAGAAGTTAGTGTTATTTTCTTGTTTTCTTAGTTTAGCTTCTTCTTCTTCATAGTTCCTCCATGCAAAATTGTAGTGAGAGCTTTTTGAGTGGAAGATCAATGAAGATGAGGGTTTTTCTTATCTTGTGTTTTTATTTGTTGTCTTGTAATTTTATTATCTTGTATTGTAATTTTAATTCTTGTTGTTAACTAGTTGTTGTTATTTCCTTGTTTGTTCTCTTTTCTTTTCTTCTCTTATCCGTATTTTCAAGCGATGATACTTGTCGGAGTTCCTTGCTAAGGTGAGGACCCAAAAGTTAGCTTGCTTCACTTGTATAACCGTATTTTCTCCTTCTTGTTTTGTTTTCTTTTCTTTTATCATGTGTGAATAATTCCGCTCTTGTTAAGGCTAAAGAAGGTGGTATGAGGGACGGAGAAATCCCTTGTGCTTCTCTTCGCCAAACATCTTGAAACGAACCCCGACCAAACAAACGCAACCCCCTCACTTAGGCGCGCTATAAGTGACATATAGTCGTGACCTAAGTCGAGAAGTCCTTTAAGCGCGCTACAACGTGACATGTAGTTGTGACTTATTTGGATACATGGTTGCGGGTGTTTGGCCGAGGGTTGGAAATAAGCGTATTTAGCGGACGGACAAGGGGCACTGGGAATGGATTTAGTGTTGGAAAGCTTGCTTAAACTCGCAAATCACATTCCTATGTCCTCCTAATCCCCGCTACTTTCGATTATCCCAACACCGTCTTAAGAATGGAAAAAGACAAGCATAAGACTAATCCTAACTCTACTAACCGACCTTAACCTTAACAAGCTAACTTTATACTTGCAAATAAACACATAGGTTAGTCTGAACAAACATATACACAATTCTTTATTGACTCGTCTAAGACAAGAAGGTAAGATAACACCATCTCCCTGTGGACCGACCCGTGCTCAACCGGCTAGCTGCATAGCGACACCATCCTGATCGCGGTTATATTTAATTCTTTGAACATCCGACACGCCATCGGCGTGCGATCAGTGTCCAGAAAGGTGTCAGCGGGGTTACGCCCCCAGAGAAAAGAGGTTATTTAATTAAGGAACTTCGCGAAAGCGTTGGAAAACCTCCCTCGAAGTATCGACACTAGCCTGGCTGAACGGTTAAGCAAGTATTGTACGGTGAAAATAGTCCTGGCTAATTCTTCTTTTATGGTTTGAGGAAGGATTCGAGAAACAGTGGGAGCCATCCAGTTTAGATAAACTAAAAACCACTCTAAACTTGCAAGAGCATCATGCTAAAGAGTTTTCTTCTCTCTCTCCTAATTGCAGCGACCCTGAAAATGACTGGACATAAGTTACTTTTAGAGAAAAATATACTGACAGGGCCAAACTATAAAGATTGGCTGCGGAATGTCAAAATGGCTTTGACCTATGACAAATTGGGATACATCCTCACCGCTACGGCACCTGCTGTCCCTGGTCCCAAATCCAGCAATGCGGATAAGGAAATCCGCAAAACCTGGGATTTAGATTGCGCGAAAGCCAAGTGCATCGTGCTTGCCTCGATGAAAAATGAACATCAGAGGAGGCACGAGGATATGGAACTAGACGCCATATTTCTCCATACAAAGGAACTTTATGGAGAGCAATCTCGTATAGCAAGATACGAGACCTCAAAGAACTTGTTTCGAGCGAGGTTGGCTCTCGGGTCATCGGTAGGAGAACATGTCCTAAAGATGATCGGCTATATAGAAGAGCTCCCAGACCTTGGGACGACTTTGGATAATGAGCTCTATACAGACCTTATTCTCCAGTCCCTTCCTTCCACCTACGCCCAGTTTATCCTGAACTTCAACATTCAAAGAAAAGAAGTTGAACTTCCGGAACTCCTGAACATGTTAAGGAGTGCAGAGGGCACCTTGCAGAAAGCAAGGGAAACACCCGCTATGTTTGTTGGCGGTTCATCTTCTTCCGGGTCCAAGGCTAGGGCCAAAGGAAGGAAGAAGAAGGCCGCACCCAGACCTAGAGGAGGTGTAAGTAAGGTGGGAGGGAAGGGAAAGAAAATGTTAGCAGTACCGGTAGTTGGCCAGGATGAGTGCTTCCATTGTCACAGGAAAGGGCACTGGAAGAAGGATTGCAAGGCGTGGAACGCCAAGAACCAGGAACCGAAGCAAGCTGTGGCTTCGACTTCAGGTGTGTTTGTAATTGAGAATTGTCTGTCGATCAACTCTACTTCCTGGGTATTGGATACCGGATCAGGATCTCATATTTGCAATTCATTGCAGGCACTGAGAAACCGTAGAGTGCTGAAGGAAGGTGATATGACCCTAAAGGTTGCTAACGGAGCTAGCGTGGGAGCTGCGTCCGTCGGGGATTATCACCTAGGATTGACGAGTGGACACATTTTGGTTTTACATAACTGTTATTTTGTACCAAGCTTAACGTGTAATATCATATCAGTTTCCTTGTTATCAAATAAAGGTTATGATTTCACGTTTGTAAGAGATGTTGTTAACATCCACCTTAATCATGGTTTGATTGGGTCCGGTACATTAAATAACGGTATATATGTTTTAATCCAACTCCAAATTTTCAATGTCCAGAACACACTAAAAAGAAAGTCTCCAGATTTAAATAAAGCTTTCTTATGGCATTGTAGACTGGGTCACATCAATGAGAGAAGGTTGACTAAGTTGCATAGAGAAGGATATTTGGACTCGTTCGAATATCAAACTTATGACACTTGTCAATCTTGTCTCAAAGGAAAGATGACAAAGACTCCATTTACTGGACAATGAGTAAGAGCGAGCGAGCTCTTGGGACTCATACACAGCGATGTGTGTGGTCCAATGTCTACACATGCAAGAGATGGTTATTCCTACTTCATTACTTTTACAGATGATTTCTCTAGGTTTGGACATGTCTTCTTGATGAAGCATAAATCCGAGGCCTTTGAGAAATTCCTGGAATACAAGAGTGAAGCGGAAAACCAAACAGGCAAAAGTATTAAGACACTGAGATCTGATCGAGGTGGAGAATACTTAAGTGCCGAGTTCCAAGGTTACCTAAAAGAGAAAGGAATTCTCTCTCAGCTTACTCCTCCATACACTCCACAGCACAACGGTGTATCGGAGAGACGGAATCGAACCCTATTGGATATGGTACGATCCATGATGAGTAATGCTGAGTTACCGCGATCTTTCTGGGGTTATGCGCTAGAATCAGCGACACATCTTTTGAACAGAGTTCCAACCAAAACTGTGCCTACCACACCATATCAGATGTGGAGTGGGAAGAAACCCTATCTTCAGTACCTGAAGACATGGGGATGTCCATCTTTTGTAAAAAAGCAGCATCCGGACAAGCTCGAGGCACGCTCAGTAGAGTGTAAGTTTGTGGGATATCCAAAGAACTCTATGGGATATTTTTTCTATTACGCAGAGGAACAAAAGGTTTTTGTTTCTCGTTATGCCCGCTTCTTAGAAACTGAATTTTTAGAAAATCAGAAGAGTGGGAGCGTAGTAGAACTGGAAGAAATTCCAGAACCACAAGCTGCTACTGAAAGTTTGGTAGAACCAGAAGTTCAAGAAGAACAGAACATTCCCGCACCACTCCGCAGGAGTAGTAGGCCGTCTCATCCGCCTGAGAGATACTACGGTTTTCTCATTGATGGGGATAGAGAGGATTGCATCATAGATGATGATGAACCTACTGACTTCCAGCAGGTCATCCAGAGCGGCGACTCGGTACGATGGCTAGATGCAATGCGGACCGAAATGGAATCCATGTACACCAACAAAGTATGGACTTTGGACTTTGCTCCAGATAGGGTAAAACCCATAGGATGCAAATGTATCTTCAAGAAAAAGATTGGTGTAGATGGACAGGTGGAAACCTATAAGGCTAGACTTGTTGCAAAGGGTTTTCGTCAAAGACCTGGTTTGGACTATGACGAAACTTTTTCTCCAGTGGCTATGCTTAAATCCATTCGGGTCCTTCTTGCTATTCCTGCCTTCCATGATTATGAAATCTGGCAGATGGACGTAAAGACGGCTTTTCTGAATGGAAATTTAGAAGAGAGAGTCTATATGGATCAGCCAGAGGGTTTCAATCAGAGTGGGAGCAGCGGGAAAGTATGCAAGCTACTTAAGTCCATTTATGGACTAAAGCAGAAATCACGGAGTTGGAACATCTGTTTTGATGAGACAGTCAAAGAATATGACTTTTTCAAAAATCCAGATGAACCGTGCATATATAGTAAAGTTGTAGCCAGAAGTGTCGTATTCCTCGTCTTGTACGTGGATGACATTCTATTGCTAGGAAATGACATTCCTATGCTACAATCTGTCAAAGGATTCTTGTCACACAGGTTCTCCATGAAAGACCTGGGTGATGCCTCTTACATTCTGGGGATCCGGATCTATCGTGATAGATCCAAGAGGATGTTGGGACTTTCGCAGTCCAGGTATATCGACACTGTACTGAAAAGATTCAGTATGGAAGATTCTAAGAGCGGTAATCTACCGGCTTGTCACGGAATCACCCTCTCCAAAGAGATGTCTCCCAAGACTGATTTGGAAAGGGAACGCATGTCTATTATACCCTACGCTTCTGCGGTAGGCTCTATAATGTATGCGATGTTGTGTACCAGACCAGATGTAGGTTACGCACTAAGCGTGGTAAGCCGGTATCAGTCAGACCCAGGGGAGAAGCACTGGATAGCTGTAAAGAACATTCTCAAGTACCTGAGAAGGACTAAGGAGATGTTTTTGGTTTACGGCGGAAAAGACCTCAGGTTGGAGGCCTTTGCTGATTCCGGCTTCCAGAGTGATAAGGACGATTCCAAGTCCATGTCGGGTTATGTCTTTACCCTCAATGGAGGGGCGGTGTGCTGGAAGAGCTCCAAGCAGGACACCGTTGCTGACTCGACGATGGAAGCGGAGTATATAGCTGCTTGCGATGCCGCAAAAGAAGCAGTCTGGATGAAGAAGTTCCTAACAAAACTTCAGGTGGTTCCTACCATAGTTGATCCAATACCTCTGTATTGCGACAACAACGGAGCTATAGCTTTAGCGAAGGAACCAAGGTCCCATCAGAAGTCCAGACACATCTTGAAGCGGTATCACCTGATCAGGGAGATCATTGATCGTCAGGAGATCGAGGTTCGGAGAGTTGCTTCTGAAGAGAACATTGCTGATCCATTCACGAAGGCCCTATCTCAGATTCAGTTCAAGAGGCTACTCGAGATCATTGGTCTTCGATATGCCAGTACATGGCCCTAGTGCAAGTGGGAGATTGTTAGTGTTTATGCCCTAGAAGGCCATTACTGTATCATACTAGTTTGTATATTACTTAATGGAAGCTTGGGATATTCACATGTATATAACAGTCTTGCTAAACATGGTAGTATGCTACTTGGTTTTTCTATCTTAATATGTGAGTGTATGTATTGATAGAGCTCTTAGGATCTTGCTTGACTACCAGCGTTGTGATGGCAGTCACACTAGTGGGGGCTGGGTAGTCTATAAGCACATCCTTATTCAGGTCCCTAGTCGTTGGATTATCGAGACAGAGCATCGATACTCCGGAGTAGACTAGTGTGTACGCTTCTCATCCCAGTTGGGGAGATGGTCTGTCCCACAGCCGTCAGTACGTCGTACTGGAGATAGTATACAGGTGCTTGTTAGGTTACGGGTACACCGGACAGGACTCACAGGGAACTGTTGGTTGGTTTTATACCAGTCGTCAGTGAACAGTTCCCAGGTGACATGAGTACAGCATAGTCCGCAGACTTGACACTGCTACTTCGCCTCGAGTGTGTCCCACTGTTCTTAGATTACTACCCTACCACGGCTTAAAGGAGTCGTGCAAACAGGTAGCAGTTGGGTGCAGTCCCGAGCACTTGGAGGCAGTGGCGGTTAGACAGGATTCGTCCCTCCCGGTATTGGGAGTTGATATCGCGCTGTGTCAGAGAGCCAGTATGCAAAGTCCCTGGCCAGGGCAAGCGAGATTTGCTGGTAGGTTCCAGTAGTTTCTCAGGGTGTAATGGGCTTCCCTCCGACACGACTTATACCGCTATTAGGGGACTGACGCTTGCCGCCCCCTAGGCCCGATATGCCATAGTCTTGGACGAACGGACCGGACTGTATGGAGATTGTCACAGCAGGCTCAGTAGGAGTTCGGATGGGTTTCCTCATCGGCCTTCTTATCGACAACTACCTGGGGACCGTTACGTACAGCTAGTGCCGCTTGCGGTCTGTGGTTAAACCCACTGTCAACGTAGTAGTCGAGTCTCTAGAGTCCTACGCAGAGAGTTTCCCTACTCCAGGCGAAACGATATAGAGGTCGTATGGTTTTACGACAAAGGGTTCGGACGCTTATGTGTGTTTACACACTTACGTCGTTTGGACAGTTTTTACCAGTCGGCTTTGGTTTAAGCCAGTTACTGGTATCCGGTTATTGGATTTATACAGTCTAAAGTTTTTCCGTATTTTTGCGGAAAGGAGGGGCGTTCTCGTAATTGCGCGAGAAGCTTCTAGAAGGTGGTGACTAAGGAGGTTAAGGTGGCATATGCAATGAATGTGATTAGTTAGTCATATGGATGATTCATCCATGTCATTAATGCATGATAAATGCTTAATGACTCATGGAGTGAATCATCACTAGATATTATCAAGCATGGTTGCTAAATTCATTTCTTATTCTTTTCTTGATAAAAGAAATGCTTGATACATATTATCATAACTCATTATTCTCACTTTATGATTATCCTCACCTTCTCTCTCCTCAAGCTCTCCCTCTTCAAACCCTAATCTTCCCCTCTCATGTGTTGAGTACAAGGATTAGTTAGACTACTTAATCCATAACCCTCTCTATATTACACCTAGATTCTTTGATTAGCACTTAAAGAAGTTTAGTTGCCTCAAGTTTAGAGGCTAAGCTTAGAGTAAAGCTCTCGGGTGGATCGTCTACTACTTCGAGAAGGCCGAGGAGGTGGTGGAGTTCGCAAAGACGAAGGACACGATTCGTTAGGTATAATCCCTAAACATAGTAGCATAGAAACTCTATGTTTTAAGTTAGTTATCGTTTAGCTTCGATTAAAACGGTTAGTCGATGTTTGTTCACTAAACAAGTTCGTTTTTGAAAATTCCGCCTCCCCACAAGTATTGGGGTGTTGTACATCGACTTACAAGTCCGTCCAGTGTACCCAGTCTCCACTGAGCACCCGTATACTATCTCTGATGTCAAACATCAATAGATATGGGATCATCCATCGTCCATCTACATGAGTCAAGAAGCATACACTAGTCTACTCTAGTATATCGATGCCATGTCTCGATACACCTGCGACTAGGAACATTTGAAGGATGTACTTAGCGACTACACTGTCCCCACTAGTATGATCTGCATCATAGTCCTGGTAGTCAAGTACTCATCTTAAAGGATTTATCAACATGTAACATAAAGATTATCAGAGTACATGTTAAGACAAAGAGTAACCAGATAGTATACTATCATGCCGAGCAAGAAAGTCCTCCATATATATGTCTAAGCATCCACTACAATATACATCGCATGTACATTAATGGCCTCTAGGGCATACATATCACTAAAAACAATATCAGTATATTGGTCGTTATCCATGATCCATCCTAGGTCCTCAAGTTCTTCTATAAGACCAATCATCTTCAAGACATGTTTATAAGTGCACGGCGGCGCCCCGGCCGTCAATCCGACGCCGAAATGGGAAACGAAACTTTTCTAAAAACTAGAAACTGGCACCACCACGCACAAAAATTCCCGGATCGGGCCATTAACCTAACTCTAGCAAACTAGAATAAGAGTAGAGAAGCTACACCAAGTGATCTGTGTCCTTCGGTCTTCACCTCCACTCCGATCTCCTCGCGGAATCTCCGGTCGTCGCCTCCTCGTCGAAACGGGCACCATATCGCCGGGTTCTTTTACGGGCTCCCACCTCTGAACCGAGGCAACTCGGGCGCGAACTTGGCTAGCCGACGCGTCTAAGGAATGCTGTAGACTAGTGTAGAAACACTTTGTCTCAATGGGGTGAAGTTACCTTTGATGGAGGAATGAAAACCATGAACTTTGGAGAGGTGTTAGGAATTTAGCAAGCAAGCCAAATGAGATGATAGATTTTTCCTCATACAAAAATGAAAAACCCCTCTACCTTCTCACTAAAGTGGCCGGCCCCCTCTATGAAAAAATGGTGGAGGGAAATAACCAAAACCAAGAAGGGAGGTGAGTGTAAGAAAAGCAAAAGGGTGACCACAACCAAATGTGATGATAACAATATCAAATCAATTTCTAATCCTTTCTAATCTCATTTAATGCAAAAGAAATGATGCATGAAAAGAAAAGACGTTATCATAATCTTTCCATATCCAAATAAACCCTCCACAATAGATAATTTGCAAACTTGCAAATTAGCCCCTCCATCAGAAAAATCCGGCCATGAAGGAACAAAAGAAAACTGGCCGGAACGGAATGCAAACTGGCAACTCCAGAAAACTGATCCCTTAATAAATTACAGGAAAACCCCGCGACTGTATATACATACCCGCATTTGTATTCCCGCTGAATACATATGCAAAGAGACAAAATCTACACTGTACAATACTAGGATCCGCTTAAACCAAAGCCCGCTAGTATTATCCTTCCGATCATGATCCGTGCAATACCGCACGCACATGATCGAACCCTGCCATATCTCCATACGGCCTTTACAGCGTTTCGCCCGAAACTTGAGAAACTGGTCTGTGGGGACACTAAAGACTCGTCAATACTTTGGCTGTGGATTTAACCACTAGCATGTCAGAGGTATTAGCCTATACGTGACGGGCTACCAGGTATTGACCAAAAGGGACGTCGATGAGTGAACTCATCCTGACACCCTACTGAGCCTGTCAGTGATAATATCCGTACAGTCCGGTCCATTCGTCTATGAGCATCGCATGGCGGGCCTATGGGGTTGGTAATAGTCAGACCCCCAAAAGCAGTACAAGTCGTGTCGGAGAGTAGCCCAGAACACCCTGAGACACTACTGGAATACCTACCAGTAAATCTTCTGCCTTGGCCAAGGACTTCGTGTAATGGCTCTCCTAGACACAGCGCGACCTCACCCCTAATACCGGGAGAGACGAACCCCTGCAGATCCGCTCACTGCCTCCATGTGGCTCGGGACTATACCCAACTAAAACCTGTTTGCACGTCTTCTTTGAGCGTGGTAGGGTAGTAATCAAAGCATAGTGGGAACTCACACGAGACAAATGACGATCTCAGGTCGATGAACTAACCTGTACACATGTCACCAGGGAACTGCTATCCGACGTCAGGTATAAGTCCAACTAGCATGTTCCCGGCGAGTCATGTCCGGTGTACTCATAACTTAATGAGCACCTGTATACATCTTAGGTGAACTAACTGACACCAGTGGCTTGTGAGACCGGCCACCGCCCCTCGTCAGGGTCTCGACTGTATACACTAGTCTACTCTGGAGTATCGATGCCCTGTCTCGAAACTCCCATGACTAGGGACCTTTTAAGGATGTGCTTATAGACCCCAGCTCCCATGTATATGATCGCCCTCATACTGTTGGCAGTCAAGCAAGAATCCTAGGGGCTCTATCAACGTGCAATAGTGACCTGTAAGGTCACCTAAAGCAGTACACGATGATAAAGATAAACTAGATAGCATGCTATCATCTTGAATAAGACTGTCCTATCGTGATAGGTCTTCCATCAATCATTGCAATCACGTGCCTGTGATCCAATAATTGACACTGAGGGCACTATCTCCAACAATCTCCCACTTGCACTCAAGGCTAATTATTGCGATGTCGCATACTCACAGCCCGTGTGATACCGAACACCCAACTCCTCTACTTGTCAGTCTTACAAAGCTTGTTTGCGAAACTATTGCGTTTGAGGAATAGCCTCAGTGAGTTGATCCGCTCTGATGTTTCTTTCTATGTCTCTCTATATCACAAGTTCGTGGAGAAAGCCATCTCTCGAAATGAGCAATACATGTCTTAGAATGTGTCTGGATGTCTGATGGGACCTAGTTCATAAATGAACTCCAAATCCAAACTTCTTAAACTGTATCGACAACTGAACTTAATCAGTATCCCTGCGCCACACCTCCCTCAGTATCCACCTGGACCAGCTGTCCAAAATACTTATCACGACCTGAAAGTACGGAACATGACCGGTACTTAGGCTACGAACGTCTCGAGGCGTACGTACTCTAAGCCGAGCCCAGAAATCCAAACCAAGAAAAGTAGTGGAGTGAAGGAAAAACCATATGTAAAACAACCAGCTTGCAACATAAAATACAACGCCTAAAGGCGAGGACCACTACAGGAGATGAACACCAAACAACATGAAATCCAGAGAAATATAACGTGCGACTCTAAGGTCAAAAGAATAAACATCACTGGTCTCTATCTCAAATAAGTACATGTTTGGTTGATGGAACTTCTAGATACAACTGAAATATATTATACAATGTATAGTGATGGGTACGATACAAATAACCCACCTATTAGCAAGTCACCTGAAAGAAGCTGTGCCCGCAAAGCCGTAAAAAAACCCATACGGCAACACCTGCAAGAAATTGGGGCACAACAGGGGTGAGTTGCCAACTCGTGAATAGAAAATATCTACGAACAGAAAATCGCATGTATGAAGCAATCCTAGGTCATACGATCATAATATAATCCTCAAATATATAACCAACATTCTATAACAATGACTAGGGTAAATATCTAACCCATAAGTAATCCCATATGCCCGTGTCAGTGCATCAGGTGGCAATATAACATATGGATGATGTATGAATGCATGAAAAGTATGATCAATATAATCAAAGTCTGTATGTGATCAATGTCTGTATATAGGTGGATCCCGTCCACGTGTCATCCAATGACAATAAACATCATGCATGTAAATATGAGGATATAGTCAAAATCATGAAAACACATCATGAAACCTGTGCCCAACATCGGCACGAAACATAGGCTCAATCTCAATATCTCTGATAAGTCTCACTATCTAGGGCGCCGTCAATCCAGACCGGCCCCTACCATCAATCTCAAGACCACGACGGTATCCTCCGGATATCCGACGCGTCGGGTAAAATCATCGGTCGCTAGTGCTCCCCTGCCAGGCTCAACGCCATCTCCTGCTATCTTCTTGCCCCGGGGTACTGCACCGGGCCCACCATGTACCCGCAATCGGCCTCATCCGCCTCCTCGAATCGGGTTTCACATGTCGCTCTCAGCACCGAGAAAACACATGGTGGACGCACTGAAATATCATATCAGGGGTAAACGAGTTTTTACAACAATTACATAATCTCTTTGAAATGCCCACGGTTCCCAAAGCCAGAATATCATAGAAACAACATATCTCAATACGCATAATCAGAAAACATGATGTATGTGACATATCAATGAAGTACAAGTGTAACTGTATATCATGCTACATGGAATAATAGTATGCACATACAAGGGTCATATCCTGCAGCAATAATACTACTGTGTAGTGACATGGCAATTACCGATGAAGATGTGTGTGAACTGGCAAGTAAGTGTACGTGGTACATACGCATCATCGGTAATGGTGCTGGTGTCCTAACAGCATGATATCAATAATTGAATATGAATCACAACAGTATGCAATGCGGAGCAACCACAGTAATGTGCGGGAGCTGAATACTAAACACAATGGTAGCTAAACTGCATCTAATGGCATAAGAATCCTATAGCTACACCAACCATAAGGCTGAGCTAATAGGCTAACTGCAGGTACGGTAAACCGCCTAACCTCTGAGTCGATAGAAATATACATATATAGTAGGAGATCCCGCCTCGATAATATCACATCCGATACTATATCTCTATAATCGGTTATTCCCAAGTCAAGAGTGCGGATCAAACATCAAATTACAGCTCATATGTAAATCCGTCGTACGGTATCCCCAAATCTGGGTACGGGTCAATCTCACATTCGTCATATCATTCATATGGTATTCTCTATATCAAATATCATAATCTGGGTACTGTCCTATGTCTAGTACAAAGCTAACATCATCACTATAATTATGATCTGACTACTGATCGACAGTCTCGTATAAATCGATATCATCATCACATATCATCACAAGGAGTAAACATCGCGGAAGGCTGCCTATCATTCTAAACTTGTCATATCATATCATGTCACATCTCGTAACGTAATCACATGCCAACCATTTTATATATATATCACTGTTCCTATGGCATCATTATCCCAAAATCCTCTAAAGTATCAAGATGTATCTCAAATATGAATTTTACCATATCACCGATATCAAAATCTCGAATCAAATATCATCGACTCATCTCAAACCCAGTATCATCCTCAAATCCGTATGTGAACAAATGGTCCCATACCCACGTGAACACATATCTATATAGAATCCCATAACCACATATGAAATAAGGATGTATGCAAGTATGTATGTGTGTATATATATGTGGAGTGCACCCACTACCTAGGGTTTCGAAACATATCACCAATCCAACACCAATATCCATCTTACCATCAATAATTAATCCCAACAACAAATATTAATTGCTAGTGTGTATACGCATCCGTATACATCACTACGAACTGCGGGGGTGCTATACGCCATCCACCCGACTTTTCCCCGTAGATATAAATCTACCCACCTTTCTTTATGTGTGCCGGTACCGATGTCTCCATTTGCATCTCTGACGCTCCGACGCCACGTTGGGTACCTACAAGGATATCTCACGCTAAAACACATGAAAACCTTGTCGGAAACCAAAATGGTGCACGCTACGCCCATAGGTAAAAACCTGTGGCCTCGTGTGCAAACGCAGCCAATATCTACTGTCGTTGACGTCCAAACGCCACCCAACAGAATGAATCATCGAATACCAAAAATCCAAACGAAAACAAGTCGTAAATCATGCGCCAACATAGGAAAATCATCCCAGATTCTACCCTAAATGGAATCAGACAAAACTAGACATACCAAGGGTCAAGTTTATAGGTAAAAGAGCTGTGCACGCAAAACGAGGGGGTTTTCCCCTACTCTGGCTGCAAATTGCGGCCAGGGGGAATTTATCTGCGGCCGGGGGGTTGAGGTGGGGGTTAGGGCTTTGGGTATTGGTTCCTATATACCTGCATATCTCACTGCTAAGTCAATTTTATCATAGGGTAACTCGGGTTTTAGCAGATTCCAGAAAGGTCGCAAAATCGACAAAGTTGCTAAAATACGCCAAGTCGAAACATTCAGGTGTTATACTGGAAATCTGGGGTAATCTTGGATAAACTGGTCTCAAATACACCTAATAAGGTTACCCTAGCAATCAAAACCATCACTTGGCCACATCTCACTCAAGTTTTCCTAAAACTAGCACTAATCTACATACTATACTAAATTTCTTCTACACAACCAGAACTTTACATGAAAGGAGTTGGGTTGCAAGATTATACTTCAAGAGTGTCCTAGGATGAAGGAGAAGAGAAGGTGGAAGTGGGGTGGTGCTGCTGAAGTGCCCCGGGACTGAAGTTGCTGTTGTAACAGAGGCTAATGCTGGTTCTGTGGCTGCTGCTGCTTGCAAATTCCTTTAGTTTTTCCTTGCTGTTGCAGCAGCTGCTGGGGTTGTGGTTGTCGTTGTTGCTTTGGTGTTGCGGGAATGGTGCTGTGAGAGTATTTGCTGAAGTTGGGGTTTGGTGTGGTTTGAATGGAGTTGTTGCTGCTGTGGCTGTTTTTCACAGTAGTTGCTGATGCTGTATCTGCTGCTTGCAATCTATTTTCTTGTAGCTGAAGTGTTGGGTTGTTGTAGGGGGGCTGTTCTGTGGTTGCTGTTTGATAGAGGGCTGAAGTGTTGATATTGGGGGTTGATGTAGCTGCTGATGTGAGTGGGTAGGTATTGGGCTAAGGTGTTAGGGGCTGGTGTGTGCTGATGTCAATTGGGTGGCTGATGTTGTTTTTGAAGTGGTGTGATATGTGAGAGTGAGAGGGAGTGTGAAAGAGCACAAAGGATAATGAAGATTGAGAGGGATCATGGCACATCCTAGCCATCTCTCTCTCTCCCTCTCTCCTACACAAGGTCAACTCACATCTTAATCACCCTTAATCAAAACCAAAACCCTAATTAACCCAATTAACTTAACCAATTGGTTAACCCATCATGGTTGGCTAAACATGATACACCCACCATGCTTATCTAAACATGGTAATTCTAGACTTCACCCAAGTTAACATGCACAAGTGTGTGCAGTCCAGATAAATTCCAATAAAATATTCATAAAACCAGATAAAATATTTAAAGGCCGTTTTGGTAAACTTTTTACCAAAAACACTACATTAAACACAATTACCCCTAAATAACATATTTTAGAATTTCCATAATTTTTTTTTGTCCAGAATTTTCCCAAAATAATATTTTATTTTTTTGAAATGTTACAGTCTTCCCCCCTTAAAGAAATTCGGTCCCCGAATTTAGATTTAACCCCCAAATTCTAAAACATTTCAATAAAATGTCCAAGTCAACGGGGCTCCGAAATCATCAATACATAAAAGGCATCATAGCGTAATACATGCGCATGAGTAACGAGCAGATAACTCGAAGTCAAAACTCCGTCAAGCATCTCGCAATCATCGGAGTCAAGGTGAAATACGAATGCCAAATCCAAGGCAAAACCGATATGCTAGAAATCGGAACTATATATGTAAATACCAAATCCGTATATGTAAATATCTTGAAGGGAATGCATGCTAAATTTTTTTTTTAAAGTCAATGTGTAATGCCCATAACACTGCACAGTGGCGGACGTCTTTATAAGAAAATAGCCATATACGTATATACCTTTTGTTTAACATTCACGACCCGCCATTTTAAAAAAAATTTATAAGGGTCCCCTCGTTCCAAAAGTCTCGTGTCGCATCGTACACGTATGTAAATAATAAGACTATAGCTCGCTTTTGGAAATCCCTTTGAAATCTATCAATGCATGCAAAACACACTCCGGTACTGTCATCTGACTAGTCCTGCTCAGTGCAGACACAAATCTCAATATCATAAAAACGTACTGCTCCATAAGAAATCAGTCCCACAACATGCATATGAATCCCTATGCGTCCGGTGCGCACGGAAATCAAAATCCATACATGTGCCAAGCAGGTGCACAAAACAACATCTAAGTGCATCGGGTGTGCACGAAGCATCTGTCATGGGCCAAGTGTGTGCCTGACAGCAAAAACATGTGCATCTGATATGCCCGAAGAATCTCGATTTAGTGCATCTGGTGTGCACCAAATCGCATCCCATAACATGCACCCAACATGCGCTAAAAATCCAAATCCGGTGCATCCATCATGCACGAAATAATGAAATCTAATATCGAGCGCCGAACACGCACAAATCCAATCAAGTGCATAAAATGCGCAAAACAAATATCGAGCATCACCATCGAAATCGAAGTCCAGTGCATCCAAGTGCACAAAATATATGTCACTGCACTGCAAGCATATGTAAACCATACAGAGTGCAAAAACCAAATCGTGTGCGTGCATACGCACAAAATCAACTCAACTGTCTAAACCCCATAAAATCACAAACATGTGAAACCAAGGAAAGAAAACGATATTAAGTGCAACAACTGTGTGAAAATCGTAAATCCTCAATTGTCAAAATCAACTCATGCGAATAAATCAACCAAAATGTCGAAATCAAGTATGGCGGAATAGTCCCGCTCAAGCGCATCCTCCAAGAATCTCTGGCTAACTGTCGTGGTCACTCATAGCATATCTCGTCGACGATCCCGAACTCTGGCCTGCTGGTGTGCGTAACCTGGCCACTCCTGGGTCCAAGTCTTCTTTGTGGATTACCAATCTCACGATCCATCGGCTCGTCGGCCCTGTCAGACATGCTAACGAGGACGATTCCGTTCTGGCACTTCTCTGGTCATTCTCGGTCAATCCTCACCACCACTCGCAAAGAAGTATGTCACTGGCGACGGCCTCTGGCTCTCCGAATGCACGTGACACATCTGATCCTGGGTGCAAGTATCATTGCAGCAGTGTCCAGGAAGGAATCCTGCTCAAGGTCTCTTCCAAGTCTCATCTCGGCCAACTGTCCGGAAGTCATCGTCCTTTACCATATCTTCTTCTTGTTCCGGAGCGGCTACGTACTCATCGCGACTCCTTCTGGAAGGTATATCCAGTACTATGCATCGGCATGCGTATCGCATCTCTGATGTCGGCGGAGTGGAACGTCATCATATCCAGATCTCGTACGAACCTCTTACTCCATTTTCCTCTAATGTCGACTGCTTCGGACTCGTCTCGTCGTGGCTGCATGGACTGAGCTCCAACGGCTATCCTCGTATCTGGAATCTCCCAAGAAATGCATCTCACCATCTAGCCAAATTAAGTCGAGCCATCCGATCGATTTGTCAAAACCTCATAATCCCCCAAGAGCTTAACATCTTGGGTACAGTATAATAGTATCGAGTACATACCACAGCATCGGTGGTCCATCCGTAGAAGGGCAAACCCAAGCTTCACTAATGGCGTCGCAGAACTGCCGCAAACCCTAAGGTTCGAAGGCTTTCACACGGTCAGTATGTCGAGTTAGGGTTTCATTCTTCTAGAGGGACCATAGAATTGCCTGCCTGTCTTCCCGAATACTTTAAACTTGGAATAATAGGTTTTTGACATCCGATCGTCTCTATCGACTCTCAACGTCTCCGCATGAAGTCGTCTCAGCTGGAATCAATCTATCTGATGACCTCGCATCGGGGTAGCGAACGATCCTCATGTCCTAGTCATTCATCCTTGGTGACTAGCGGCCTTCTATCATCTCTTAGTACACTCGTACCGCAATAGTTCCAACATCTGGGGCGATATATCATCGTTCGCAGCAATAACGGGCTCACTCGTCTGCACGCTGAACCGTGCCTCAATCGTCATGAATAAGCCATATATCAACAGTCATCACAATCTGGCTGGCCTCTGTCAGTTGTTCAATTCTCTGGTGCTAATCTGCACGTCCGAGTAATCTCATACAGCGATCCATCCAACGCTCGTGGCGCGAAAACATAGTAAAAAGACACAACTCAGTAATCGTGTGTCGCCAGAATCACGCCCTGGTCAATCCTTGTCCGTGATGAGCTCATGCTGACCGCAACTCTAGCCGTGGCTCTTCCTGCCCGTAATCGTGGCAGCAAAACCATAACTGGTACCGATGAGGCTAGATCAGGAAGGGATATAATACTGAACAAGGAAATGTACATCTTAAGGCTTCTTAAGTGGAGTGGCGTATCGTAAATATGCCGCGAGCATACCCACGGTACGTCACTCTACTTTAGTCACCTGTTCCATCAACCAAGGGTCATCCTATGCTCCGAAGGTAAAACCTAATGCTTTGATACCAACTTTGTCACGACCCGAAAGTACGAAACATGACCGGTACTTAGGCTATGAACGTCTCGAGGCGTACGTTCTCTAGGTAAGCCGAGCCCAGAAATCCAAACCAAGAAAAGTAGTGGAGTGAAGGAAAAACCATATGTAAAACAACCAGCTTGCAACATAAAATACAACGCCTAAAGGCGATGACCACTACAGGAGATGAACTCCAAACAGCATGAAACCCAGAGAAATATAACGTGCGACTCTAAGGTCGAAAGAGTAAACATCACTGGTCTCTATCTCAAATAAGTACATGTTTGGTTGATGGAACTTCTATATACAACTGAAATATATTATACAATGTATAGTGATGGGTACGATACAAATAACTCACCTATTAGCAAGTCACCTGAAAGAAGCTGTGCCCGCAAAGCCGTAATAAAACCCGTACGGCAACACCTGCAAGAAACTGGGCCACAACGGGGGTGAGTTGCCAACTCGTGAATAGAAAATATCTATGAACAGAAAATCACATGTATGACGCAATCCTAGGTCATACGATCATAATATAATCCTCAAATATATAACCAGCATTCTATAACAATGACTAGGGTAAATATCTAACCCAAAAGTAATCCCATATGCACGTGTCAGTGCATTAGGTGGCAATATAACATATGGATGATGTATGAATGCATGAAAAGTATGATCAATATAATCAAAGTCTGTATGTGATCAATATCTGTTTATAGGTGGATCCCGTCCACGTGTCATCCAATGACAATAAACATCATGCATGCAAATATGAGGATATAGTGAAAATCATGAAAACACATCATGAAACCTGTGCCCAGCATCGGCTAGAAACATAGCATCAATCTCAATATCTCTGATAAGTCTCACTATCTAGGGCGCCGTCAATCCAGACCGGCCCCTACCATTAATCTCAAGACTACGACGGTATCCTCCGGATATCCGACGCGTCGGGTAAAATCACCGGTCGGTAGTGCTCCCCTGCCAGGCTCAACGCCATCTCCTGCGATCTTCTTGCCCCGGGATACCGCACCGGGCTCACCATGTACCTGCAATCGGCCTCATCTGCCTCCTCGAATCGGGTTTCACATGTCGCTCTCAGCACCGAGAAAACACATGGAATATCATATTAGGGGTAACCGGGTTTTTACAATAATTACATAATCTCTTTGAAATACCCACGGTTCCCAAAGCCAGAATATCAAAGAAACAACATATCTCAATGCGCATAATCAGAAAACATGATGTATGTGACATATCAATGAAGTGCAAGTGTAACAGTATATCATACAACATGGAATAATAGTATGCACATACAAGGGTCATATCCTGCAGCAATAATACTACTGTGTAGTGACATGGCAATTACCGATGAAGATGTGTGTGAACTGGCAAGTAAGTGTACGTGGTACATACGCATCATCGGTAATGGTGCTGGTGTCCTAACAGCATGATATCAATAATAGAATACGAATCACAACAGTATGCAATGCGGAGCAACCACAATAATGTGCGGGAGCTGAATACTAAACACAATGGTAGCTAAACTGCATCTAATGTCATAAGAATCCTATAGCTACGCCAACCATAAGGCTGAGCTAATAGGCTAACTGCAGATAAGGTAAACCGGCTAACCTCTGAGTCGATAGAAATATACATATATAGTAGGTGATCCCTCCTCGATAATATCACATCCGATACTATATCTCTATAATCGGTTATTCCCAAGTCAAGAGTGCGGATCAAACATCAAATTACATCTCGTACGGTATCCCCAAATCTGGGTACGGGTCAATCTCACATTCGTCATATCATTCATATGGTATTCTCTATGTCAAATATTATAATCTGGGTACTCACCTACGTCTAGTACAAAGCTAACATCATCACTATAATTATGATCTGACTACTGATCGACAGTCTCGTATAAATCGATATCATCATCACATATCATCACAAGGAGTAAACATCGCCGAAAGCGGCCTATCTTACTAATCTTGTCATATCATGTCATGTCACATCTCATAACGTAATCACATGTCGACCATTTTATATATATATATATATATATATATCACTATTCCTATGGCATCATTATCCCAAAATCCGCTAAAGTATCATGACGTATCTCAAATATGAATTTTACCATATCACCAATATCAAAATCTTGAATCAAATATCATCGACTCATCTCAAAACCAGTATAATCCTCAAATCCGTATGTGAACACATAGTCGCATACCCACGTGAACACATATCTATATAGAATCCCATAACCACATATGAAATAAGGATGTATGCAAGTATGTATGTGTGTATATGTATGTAGAGTGCACCCACTACCTAGGGTTTCGTAACATATCACCAATCCAACACCAATATCCATCTTAACATCAATAATTAATCCCAACAACAAATATTAATTGCTAGTGTGTATACGCATCCGTATACATCACTACGAACTGCGGGGGTGCTATACGCCATCCACCCGACATCTCCCCATAGATATAAATCTACTCACCTTTCTTTATGTGTGCCAGTACCGATGTCTCCATTTGCATCTCTAACGCTCCAACGCCATGTGGGGTACCTACAAGGATATCACACGCTAAAACACATGAAAACCATATCGAAAACCAAAATGGAGCACGCTATGCCCATAGGTAAAAACCTGTGGCCTCGTGTGCAAACGCAACCAATATCTACTGTCGTTGACGTCCAAACGCCACCCGACAGAACGAATCATCGAATACCAAAAATCCATACGAAAACAAGTCGTAAATCATGCGCCAACATAGAAAAATCATCCCAGATTCTACCCTAACTGGAATCAGACAAAACTAGACATAACATGGGTCAAGTTTATAGGTAAAAGAGTTGTGCACGCAAAACGAGAGGGTTTTCCCCTGCTTTGGCCTCAAATTGCGGCCAGGGGGAATTTATCTGCGGCCAGGGGGTTGAGGTGGGGGCTAGGGCTTTGGGTATTGGTTCCTATATACCTGCATATCTCACTGCCAATTCAATTTTATCTCAGGGTAACTCGGGTTGTAGCAGATTCCATAAAGATCGCAAAATCGACAAAGTCGCTAAAATACGCCAAGTCGAAACTTTCAGGTGTTATACCGGAAATCTGGGGTAATCTTGGTTAAACTGGTCTCAAATACACCTAATAAGGTAACCCTATCAATCAAAACCATCACTTGGCCACATCTCACTCAAGTTTTCCTAAAACTAGCACTAATCTACATACTATACTAAATTTCTGCTAAACAACCAGAACTTGACAGGAATGGAGTTGGGTTGCAAGATTATACCTTAAGGAGAAGAGAAGGAGGAAGTGGGGTGGTGCTGCTGAAGTGCCCCAGGACTGAAGTTGCTGTTGTAACAGAGGCTGATGCTGGTTCTGTGGCTGCTGCTGCTTGCAAATTCCTTTAGTTTTTCCTTGCTGTTGCAGCAGCTGCTGGGGCTGTGGTTGTTGTTGTTGCTTTGGTGTTGTGGGAATGGTGGTGTGAGAGTATTTGCTGAAGTTGGGGGTTTTGTGTGGTTTGAATGGAGTTGTTGCTGCTGTGGCTGTTTTTCACAGCATTTGCTGATGCTGTATCTGCTGCTTGCAATCTATTTTCTTGTGGCTGAAGTGTTGGGCTGTTGTAGGGGGGCTGTTCTGTGGCTGCTGTTTGATAGAGGCATGAAGTGTTGATATTGGGGGCTGATGTAGCTGCTGATGTGAGTGGGTAGGTATTGGGCTAAGGTGTTAGGGGCTGGTGTGTGCTGATGTCAATTGGGTGGCTGATGTATTGGCTGATGTTGTTTTTGAAGTGGTGTGATATGTGAGAGTGAGAGGGAGTGTGAAAGAGCACAAAGGATAATGAAGATTGAGAAGGATCATGGCACATCCTAGCCATCTCTCTCTCTCCCTCTCTCCTACACAAGGTCAACTCCCATCCTAATCACCCTTAACCAAAACCAAAACCCTAATTAACCCAATTAACTTAACCAATTGGTTAACCCATCATGGTTGGCTAAACATGATACACCCACCATGCTTATCTAAACATGGTAACCCTAGACTTCACCCAAGTTAACATGCACAAGTGTGTGCAGTCCAGATAAAATTCCAATAAAATATTCATAAAACCAGATAAAATATTTAAAAGTCGTTTTGGTAATGTTATTACCAAAAACCCTATATTAAACACAATTACCACTAAATAACATATTTTAGAATTTCCATAATTTTTTTTGTCCAGAATTTTCCCAAAATAATATTTTATTTTTTTGAAATGTTACAATACTGCCCCTCGTCAGAGGGAAAACTACAACTCTGACAGTCACTCTGCCGTCCAGGTCACCTTAGTAGCCTGGAATATAATTGTCTCCCAAAGGAGGCTGCCGTTATCATTTCCCTAGAACATCAACTTATGTTCTAAAACTGCTTCTGATCGTTTCTCAAGGATTGGATTAATATCAACTTACTGCATCTGGTGCAAAAACAATATCTGGTGTGGTACTTGACATCTCATGATCAACTCAATTGCTTAAACAAGTGATCTGCCGATCATGCACATCCCTCTCCCCTTTAGTCTATGAGACACCTTTAGAGAGGGTGACTCCATCACCTGCAGGTGCACTACCGTGCCTGGAGTCGTCCATTCTAAATACTCTTAGAATGCTGTCAAAGTACCCAGATTGGGAAACCACCCAAATCTAGATCTAAAACCATAGATCTAGTAACCAGAATGTCTGATATAATATCCAATTCCTATGTGGAGAAACCACTGTGTGACAACCAGAGTATAACCGATCGTAGTATAGGAATATCACTTCCTACTCTGTGTATGTCATCCAAATACCAGGACATCACACCCTACTACCTTCTTAACAGATCCATCCCCTATTCTGATGAAGTCAAACTTATGACTGTCACATCAGAAATAGATGATCTATCTCCGCTAAATATGCTTTAGTCTATAAATAGACATAAGCCACTTGTCCACCATGCTTCCGCTGCTCCCACTGACTACGACAACCCTCTGGCAGAGTCATATACACCTACACTTCTGAAGCCAGTTCAGAACGACGCTATACTCATCCTCCTGCCGGGTCTCATAGTCTGCAACAACAGCAATGGTAAGTATGGGTAAACAAGAACCTCCCTGCCACCGTCCTTGAGCATACCGAAGTACCTCTCGAGTGCCTGAGGTTACCCACCTTATCTGCGGAGTGGCCAATGGAATGTTAATCCAAATTGAATCTTTAGGTACTTATTAAATTTTCAGAAATCGTCTGCGGTTCTGGAATCGCTTCCAGTTCTATCATACTCCCACTACTGTTTTCTGAAAAAATCCATTTTTGTTAAAACAGTGGCGAGTCAAGAACAATATCACTATTGATCTTCCAGATGGTAGAAAGTCAACCGTCATCATAGCCTGGGTCAACCCACAAACAACCATTACAGAAACGTGCCTTGAGTTATCCAGAGTCTGGTTTTAAGCATAAGCCAGATAACTCCCCGTACCTTAACATCGTTAAGATATGAACTGTTTTATATCCAATATAGAACCAGAGGTACTGATTTAATTGAACCAGATTCAAATCATGCAGCTGTCTCTAGCGCATGTCAACTAAATAGAAGGAGGCCGATCAGCGTTACTCAACTTAGGAATCCTATCCAGATATGAGTAACCTGAAAGAGAAACAAGTTCTCATAATCATTACTATTAACTGAATACCATACACAAGTATCTACATCTTCGATCACCTTGACGAATCCCGATAATTGCATTACCTGGTTCTCTACTTTACTCATATACCTATAACTTCTCAAAACTTGGACCTTGTATTTCTACGAAACACATGTCTAAGAACTAGAGAAGTCACAAGTAAACAGAATATAGTATGAGGACCAACCCCTCTGTCCTAATAGACACTGGACAATATACAATACTTTGTATAAGTCCCCTGTGTCTAGTGACTCATTCACTATGTGTCGTAGGTTGAAAACTGTACTTATGGTTAAGAAGAATTACACCGCTGTTCAATACTCCTTACCTAACCTTCCACAGATATAGGTAAATGTCATAGACATAATTTCAAAAAGGTATATCTCACTGTATAAAAATAGACCTACAGATATATCAATTTGAAATTGGTGCAAAACAACGGATATTCAAAACCAAATATTTGCGATCCGGCAAACAACCCAGGTGACTTCCTCAAATATCACCAATTATAACGAATTCCGATATAATGAGGATAATCACCTAATTCCCAATAACTTACTCCCACTCATCATCTGTAAACCCATACAGATGTGAGAATCAAACCTGGTAAATACATACCCTGGAGCAAGTGTCAAATTGGGAAATCGGTTTTCTTTTAACAGTACACAGTGAAACTGAAACATTGAAATATTTCGATGGGGTATTCCAGTATTCCTAGTAATGCCTCTTCCATTATCTAGATTCACAACTTTAACCGTATAATTCTTTGCCATCTCTCCAAATCCCTTTATATGCCTTTAGCCATTACCTTCTGTACACCCCTTTAGGCCAAATGGTTTTCTTCTTTCCCTACCGTTTGGCACCAGCCTATGGTTTGAAAGAAGACTATCCAATAAGCATAATGGGTGTACTGTCCTAATCCTAGAGCACTCGCAATGCGAGAGAAGGTGAAGATAAAAGAAAACTGAATAAAACCTTATTCCTATTTCTCCTGAACCAGAATCCATCCCCGAACTGGAACAAGTTCCTTTCGAGTTCGTATATAACCATACGATGGAGTATCCAAATAAACTGTGGATCTTCGTAGTGATACGGAGTGTCCTGGAGAAATACAAAGGTGAAGTAGGAGTGGTAATGAAATACTTGGTTTGGTCGTGAACAGCAGTCACAATTTACTTTGCTCTCTTACTAATCCCTTGATATGTCTTTACTTAATACCTTCTGTACACCATCGTTATGCTATTGGTTTTCTTCATTCCCCACCGTTCGGCACCAGCCTAAGGTTTGGAAGAAGACTATCCAATTTGCGCAATAGGTGTGTTATCTGCTAAACCAAGGAGTACTCGCAACCTGAGAGAAGGTAAAAGGAAAAGACAACTGAATAGTCCTATTCGTTTTCTCCAGAACCGGAAACCATCCTCGAATAAATTCTTTCGAGTTCGTATATAACCATACGATGGTTTTGTCCAATGGAAGTGGACGTTCGTAGTAATACGGGGTGTCTGGAGAAAAGGGTAAAAGTAGGAGTGGCAATGAGGTTTGCAACTCTGACAATCCAAAAGCCAGTGTTTAAGAAGGTTCGGTTAATTTTGGTCACTGAGTCATAGTCAAAGGTCGGGTCATGGTCGCTGCCAAAGAGAGAGAGAAAAGAAACACTCAGCGTGCACTCTAACCTAGATCAGAATGGTTATCACTTTATCTAATCAGGAAACCTCCCACTGTAACGTCAAATTCTTCTCCAAACCTGAAAGAAGAATTAGTCGGGATCACCCGAGGAGTAAACCAACTCATCAGTGGGAATCGGGATCCAACTATCATCGCATGATAACGTGATAGAATCCGCTCACGTTATCACACTCCAGAAGGTATGCGCATATCTGGCAAGTTTCAGTTTCTTTAGAAACTCCCGATGTGATTTTTACCCCATGCTCTTATGACCTTGACGAAGGCCAACATATCATAAGTCACATGTCAAGTTCTACCCGTCATTGTCCAGGTTAATTTGAACCCACCCGTACATACCCTTGACGAAGGACAAAATAGTAGTACGACTATCCCAAACCAACGCATCTATCTATGCTGCAGAAAAGTAATAAATAGCTACCATACACTATGCCTTGACGAAGGCCAACATACATAGCATGAATACTAAGTGCTACCTCTCTGAAATGACGGAGGGCTACGAATGGTTTTTGGCGAAAAACCTTTAATGTAATGAACTTGATATCGTTGAAGGAACCGGATAGCTTTTAAAAATATAGTGGCGAAAACCTTTGCTAAAGAGGTCACTCCCGGTGAAGGGATCTCGGCTCTTTCCCCGTAGAATGAGGTGCAGGATATTCCAACTGAATACCATGATGCAAAGCAAAAGTAATCGGCTATAGTGAAGTTATTGCCCTGATGCAAACTTCTGTCCAAGGGGTCACTCTCGGTGAAGGGATCTCGGCCCTTGCCTCGTCGACTGAGGAGCAGGATATTCCAACTGAATACCACTGTGCAAAACAAAAGTGAACGTCCTTGCAATAACAGCTTTTTGAAAAGTGTTCCAACAACATCAGAATAGGTTTGTTTAGCTTGCATTGATCCGAATCAACGCAGTCCCATCAATTGATCACACCAATAAAGAACGAAAATACGATGTACGTATATGCCATCCGCATTCGCCACTGGGTCCCGACATCACCCGTTAGGTTACTCAACTAACGACAGAGTGGGGACTGAACTAGCGCGGGTGCAAAACATATACAACATCTACTAGTATATATATCAATATATAATATTCGCTCAAGGCATGATAAAATGCAACATCACAGAACAATACAGATATCTGGGATCCCCGGGTTTCATAGAGCCGCTACTGAAACCCGACGTTCCCCTGGTCGTATGGATAGCCTATGCAATGAAATCCTAGACCCCTACGGGCGCGGCAAGTTACCCGCCAAAACCTGAAGCGAGACAGCCCCCTTCAACAACGTGAGGACCACCCATCACTTCACGAAATCCGGTAACTTGGGCACCCCTCCTGGGTCAACCTGTAACCCCTACGAGTGCGGCGAATAGCCCGCCAATTCTAGAGTAAAGCCCCTCCGTCTCAATGCCATGAGATGCGGGCCCGTTTCCCTCTAGAACCCGGCTATCCGTGCACCCCACCGCGGGGTAATCCTAGTACAGAAAGTAAAATATACAACGGGTACATCGAACTCACCCCGGTCGTGCCCCAAAAGAATAATATACAAACAGGCAGTAACGACAGTCCACATGTCGGACGCTCGCCCCGCAATATCAAATGTACATATAAAACCAAACTGTACTAACATTGCATCCAGGCTGTCCCCCACGACCAATCCGCAACATCACAGCACAACACAGAATATCAACGTGAATGTCGCGTTCGCAAATCCGTCTAAAAGGGCTATAGCAGATATACATGATTTACCGATCGAATGACATTCACGGTCGCAGATATAATGTAAATACTGTGAACTTAACATGTTTAAAATTTTCGATCAATCAAATTTACCGAAGTGGGCCCCAAGCACAACTGTAGCACTCAAAGAATATCTGGGCCCAAAAAAATATCCCAAAACCCCAATTTCCATCCCAGAAGCCCACTGGAAAAAATTGTGTACGACGTTGACTCTTTTCCACCGCGGAACCGCGACAAACAAGGGGTTAGGCCGCGTTTCCGCGGTCGTACTAAAGCATCACCTTACCAAATTTTTGCAGAATGCTTACAATGCCCTGCACATGTTTCTGCAATGTACTGAAATTTTTTTCGAGCCTTAAAAAATATCGACAGAAACTTGTGCATTAGAAAATAAGGTTTTTGGGATTTTTGTTCGATCGACTTCTAAACATACTAGAGAAAGCTAGACTAGGTTAATGGCGTGTCTCTGATACCAATGTAAGTGCACGGCGGCGCCCCGGTCGTCAATCCGATGCCAGAATGCGGAAACGAAACTTTTCTAAAAACTAGAAACCGGCACTACCGCGCACAAAAATTCCCGGATCAGGCCATTAACCTAACTCTAGCAAACTTGAATAAGAGTATAAAAGCTATACCAAGTGATCCATGTCCTTCGGTCTTCGCCTCCACTCCGATCTCCTCGAGGAATCTCCGGTCGTCGCCTCCTCGTCGAAATGGACACTACATCGCCGGGTTCTTTTACGAGCTCCCACCTCTGAACCGAGGCAACTCGGATGCAAAGTTGGCTAGCCGACGCGTCCAAGGAATGCTATAGACTAGTGTAGAAACACTTTGTCTCAATGGGGTGAAGTTGCCTTTGATGGAGGAATGAAAACCATGAACTTTGGAGAGGTGTTAGGAATTTAGCAAGCAAGCCAAATGAGATGATAGATTTTTCCTCATACAAAAATGAAAACCCCCTCTACCTTCTCACTAAAGTGGCCGGCCCCCCTATGAACAAATGGTGGAGGGAAATAACCAAAACCAAGAAGGGAGGTGAGTGTAGGAAAAGCATAAGGGTGACCACAACCAAATGTGATGATAACAATATCAAATCAATTTCTAATCCTTTCTAATCTCATTTAATGCAAATGAAATGATGCATGAAAAGAAAAGATGCTATCATATTCTTTCCATATCCAAATAAACCCTCCACAATAGCCAATTTGCAAACTTGCAAATTAGCCCCTCCATCAGAAAAATCCGGTCGTGAAGGAACAAAAGAAAACTGGCCGGAATGGAATGCAAACTGGCAACTTCAGAAAACTGATCCCGTAATAAATTACAGGAAAACCCCGCGACTGTATATGCATACCCGCATTTGTATTACCACTGAATAGAAATGCAAAGAGACAAAATCTACACTGTACAATACTAGGATCCGGCTTAAACCAAAGCCCGCTAGTATTATCCGTCCGATCATGATCCGTGCAATACCGCACGTACATGATCGAACCCTGCCATATCTCCATACGGCCTCTACAGCGTTTCTCCTGAAACTTGAGAAACTGGTCTGTAGGGGACTCTGAAGACTCGTCAATACTTTGGTTGTGGATTTAACCACTAGCACGTCAGAAGTATTAGCCTATACGTGACGGGTTACAAGGTATTGACCAAAAGGGACGTCGATGAGCGAACTCATCCTGACACCCTACTGAGCCTGTCAGTGACAATATCCGTACAGTCCGGTCCGTTCGTCTATGAGCATCGCAAGGCGGGCCTAGAGGGTTGGTAATAGTCAGGCCCTAAAAGCGGTACAAGTCGTGTCGGAGAGTAGCCCAGAACACCCTGAGTTACTACTGGAATACCTACTAGTAAATCTCCTGCCTTAGCTAAGGACTTCGTGTAATGGCTCTCCTAGACACAGCGCGACCTCACCCCAAATACCGGGAGAGACGAACCCCTGCAGATCCGCTCACTGCCTCCATGTGGCTCGGGATTGTACCCAATTAAAACCTGTTTGCACGTCTCCTTTGACCGTGGTAGGGTAGTAATCAAAGCACAGTGGGAACTCATACGAGAAAAATGACGATCTTAGGTCGATGAACTAACCTGTACACATGTCACCAGGGAACTGCTATCTGACGTCAGGTATAAGACCAACTAGCATGTTCCCGGCGAGTCCTGTCCGGTGTACTCATAACCCAATGAGCACCTGTATACATCTTAGGTGAACCAACTGACACCAGTGGCTTGTGAGACCGGCCACCGCCCCTCGTCGGGGTCTCGACTGTATACACTAGTCTACTCTGGAGTATCGATGCCTTGTCTCGAAACTCCCACGACTAGGGACCTTTTAAGGATGTGCTTATAGACCCCAGCTCTCACGTATATGATCGCCCTCATACTGCTGGCAGTCAAGCAAGAATCCTAGGGGCTTTATCAAAGTGAAATAGTGACCTGTAAGATCACCTAAAGTAGTACACGATGATAAAGATAAACCAGATAGCATACTATCATCTTGAGTAAGACTGTCCTATCGGGATAGGTCCTCCATCAATCATTGCAATCACGTGCTCGTGATCCAATAATTGACTCTGAGGGCACTATCTCCAACAATGTTCACCTACTGATGTGCCAGAAGCCATCCGTATCTGAAACAGCTTTCGAGATGCCTCGTATCTTAAAACCGAGATTGCTTTCCATACAACTCCTTTGTATGAAGAAAGATGGATTGAACATCCATCTTCTCATGCTGCTTCTGATGTACATTGTCCATAGAAGCAAGCGCGAGGTACTTGGCCGTGTCACAATCAATATCCCATGTTTTTCGGATCTCCTTTTCCCAAATTGATGATTTAGGACCTGGGATGGGTAGGGCTTTGGCAGTGAGGACATATGATACTTTATCATATGTGAGTGCAATGTTCAGGTTCCTCAGCCATTCCTTATAATTCGGTCCTGTCAGTTTGTTTTTCTCTAACAGAAGCTTAAGTCCCGTTATTGGTATCTGCTATTAGGAGAAAGAAAAGAAAACACTCAATGAAATGCTCTTGCAAAGATTTAGATTGGTTATTATCTTATCTAATCGATGCCTTCCACTGCTTTTATCAAATTTTCTTTCAAAACCTCAAAAAGAAAACTAGCCAGGATTAATTACATTCTACGGTTCCGCTAACCGGTCAGCCAAGTCAGTGTCGGTATTTTGAAGGAGGTTCACCGTGCTTTCGTACGGACCTAATTAAAATAAACCTCGTTTTTCCCACAGGTATAACCCCGTTGACACCTTTCTAGACACCTACTGGATTAGTTAATTGTAAAGCGCAAAACTCTCCTGAGAGTAACTTTTACTCACAATGGGATCGGGATCCAACTATTATATGGAAGGTATGCAATTTCATTGCAAATTTCAACTCTTGAAACTCCCGATATGATTTTTACCCCTAGCTGTTTATGACCTGGGCTATGGTCAACATATCATAAGCACTAGTCAAGTTCTATCCGTCATTTCATGATTAACTAGACTCGCCCATATGACCCTTGACTATGATCAACATAATCACAAGAATGTCCTAACTTATCGCATCATATACTTTGTAGGAAGACATCACTTGGCTACCATACACTACGCCCTGACTATGACCAACATACGTAACACGAATAATAAGTACTCTGCTTCCTAAAATGACGGAGGGTTGCGGATGGTTTTTATGAAAACCTTTAACGCTTTGAACTTGATCTCGTTGTAAAATCTTAATAGTTTAGAAAAGGAGTGGCTTAAGCTCCACATCTTTTGAAACTTGCTTTTTCATAAAAAGGCCAAGTGGGTTTCAAATCTGATTCTACAATATCTTTAGGTTTCTTTTTCTTTACATTAATCTTATTAATGTAGTCCCATCATTTAAGTTCCTAAACCATCACAGAGAAGAAACGAATATAGAACATACACTCATGCCATCCGCATTTGCCACAGTGTCCCTTTATGCACCATTAGGTTACTTAACTAACGACATAGCGGGGTGGGACTAGCGCGGATGTAAAACATAAGCAACGTTTATTATATATCATATATATAATAATATTCCATTCATCTCAAATATTAAGTAATCTCATCACAGAATAATTAGCAGCAGAAACACATATATGAAAATATAGGTTATACTAAGAAGCCCGTATTGTATATTTAGCCAACAATAGAAAATACGGATTCCACGATTGTGATGAATAGCCAATCCAACATCCCTAGACCCCTACGAGAGCGGAAAGTGACCCTGCCAATTCTGGAGTTTAGGAGACCTGGTCTTGACTCCTCAAGATGGCCTCCCACTGAACTCCAGAACCCGGTCACTCGTGCTCCCCTCCTTAGGTCTATCCTAATGCGGAAAAGTAAATAATATACATCAATGGTGATATCATCCTCAACCCGGAAGTGCCCTGATAAAAGAATATTACATACAAAGAATTTTACACGAATGAAAAGAAAAACTCTCATCTAATATAAAACCCCGGCCATTCAATCACGGCTATCCTATATATCATATCACAACAACACAGAACATCACATGGCATCAACGTAAGTAAAAATGCGTATCCCAATTGGCGTTGACGTATAGCAATGAAACCGCAATACACCACATATTACACTTACGGTCGCAGAAAAGAAATGTAAAACTACAACATTTGGAATCCGCACTTTTCCTTAGACATCACAAACATGGAATATCACATACCCCAAATTTCATGCTAACACTACAGATCTTACATTTAGGTCTTAATAATGAACACACTTTTTCAAAAGAGATCGGGTTATTCAACAAGATTCCCGATATCCAACGAGACCGAAATATTAGATTTACAAATAACCAATTAATTTTCTCAAAACTAATTAGCGTAGATTCCAAATATTGTATCACATTCAGAAAGCTTAGACGACGTTAAATATATCAATCAACATATCAACATACCCACTGAACTCATCACTTAAACCTATTTTAAAAATTCCCAGAAAGCACAGCATGTACCCATGGATCAGCACAAGAAGGCACGGTCCAAGCCTCACCAACGGCGCCGCAGACCCGCCGCAAATGCCTAATTTGGCCGCGGTTCCGCGGTCGTTGTGTCGAGTTAGGCGCTCGTTCTTCTTGGGGATCCACAGAAAACCCTGCACTATTTTATGGATATTATTAAACCATAAAATTCCAACATTTGAAAAAATTCCAGTGAGCATGTAAAAATCATATTTTTCATGTTCGATTAAGTTTTTAAACGCCGTCTGGGTTACCCTAAGGCTCTAGCAAGTCTCTGATACCATGTTGGTGTGTAGTAGCTCCTCTAGTTTGGTTTAAACAACATATAGTGATGAGCTTTTCAAAATTCTAGAGCGCTAATACAAACAAACTCCGAATCAAAACTAGAGATTAAGGTAAAACAACAATTAATAGTAGTCTAAACTAAATGATAAGGAACTACAACCTTTGTAGTCAACTCCTTCACTCTCTTTGGACTCCTACGGCTCCACATGAAGCTTTGATCGACTCCGCTCAAGGTCCTTCGTCGTCTACGATTATCCACCCGTAGTACCTTTGCTCAAACTCTTTGCTTCACAAAACTAGTGTGAATGAAGCATAACAAGCTACACTAATGGGCTAGAGTAGTATATATTGGTGAAGTGGTTTGTATTCTCACTTAGAAACCCTTTCTTTTTATATTCCTCACTCTTTAGAAAACTCAAGAGAGCTTGAAGGAGGAAGAAGAATGAGATGGCTAAGCTTGAGCTCAATAATATGATCTCATTTTAAAAAGAGAAAAAGAAAATAATATATATGAGAGTCACACTCTCAACAAAGCATGGTAAATAAATATCTAGATATTTAGCAAATGAGCTGAAGCAGCTTAGGAAATTAAACCATGGTTGAAGTAAAGGTTAATAAGAGAAGAGTGTAGAAATTTTCAACCATGACTTAATCCGATTTCTTTTTCTCAATAAATAAATATATATAGATATTTATTCCATGCAAGTCTTGCATTGCCATCAACAATGGCAAATATATATGGATGCATGTGTGCATTCACATCATTATGTGTATGTGTGTGTATGCGCACGCGCGCATACATCCAATAGAAAAAGGGTTTAAGAAAAGTGTTCTCTATTAAATCAACACTTGATTTAATAAACCGGTCATATCACATACGGCCCGATCAATAGAAAAACGCCCAATTAAAATACAGTATCATATACACGCATTTAATCGAGCTCCCGTGCATATCTCATATGCATACCACATCGATTCGCCTGAGCTAGAAAACTCCTATGTGGGACTCTAAGACTCGTCAATACGCCGGCAGTAGGTAATGATCATATCAAACACCCACAAGCCGCAAGCGGTCAGCTAAACGTAACGGCCACCCGGGTATTGAGCGATCAGAAGAAAAACAAGCGAACCTGTCAAAACTCCCGTCGAGCCATTGTTAACACATACCGTACAGTCCGGTCTCTTCGCCAGATATGTTGCATATCAAGTGTAGGGATGGAATCGTCATGCCCTAATAACTTAATAAGTCATGCCGATATGGACTATGACCGGTCGAAAAACTATTGATAACACTTATCAGTAAATCTCATCAGCCCTGGCCAAGGACTTCGAGTCAAAGCCAATCGCTCATAGCACAACATCAACTCCCAATACCGGGAGAGACGAAACCCCTCCTATCGCTCATTTCCTCTATGTGTCTCGAGACTGTATCGAAAAACCACCTGTTTGCATGACTCGGTAGAGCCGTGGTAGGGTGGAAATCAAAGCATAGTGAGAGAACACACAAGATTCTATGACGATCTAGGGTCTACAGACTAACCTGTACCAGTGTCACCAGAGAACTGCTATCTGACGATTGATACAATACCATATAGGAGTTCTTGGCGAGTTCGTTCAGTGTACCCTGTCTCCACTGAGCACCCGTATACAATCTTCGATGTCACAACACCAATGGATATGGGATCATCCATCGCCCGTCATATGGGTCAAGAAACGTATACGCTAGTCTACTATGGAATATTGATGCCTTGTCTCGATATACCCATGACTAGGAACATTCTAGGATATGTTTATAAACTACACATGCCCCACTAGTATGATCTCCATCATAGTCATGGAAGTCAAGCAAATATCCCGAAGGCTTTATCAACACGTATAAAATGAACAGTGTAATACAATCAAGTAAACACGTTAAGATAAAATACAAGCATATATCATACTATCATGTAGAGCAAGAAAGTCGTCTGTATATATACATGTCCAAGCATCGACTATACATATAATGGCTTCTAGGGTATACATATATCCAACAATATTGGATATACTAGGAGGTCCGTGTTTTAAATTCAGCCAGTAATGAAAAACACGGATTCCACGGTCGTGATGAATAGCCAAACCCATATCCCTAGACCCCTACGAGAGCGACAAGCAACCCTGCCAATTCTAGAGTTAGGAGACCCAGTCTCGACTCCTCGAGATGGTCTCCTACTGGAGTCTAGAACCCGGTTACTTGTTCTCCCCGCCTTGGGTCTATCCTATTGTGAAAAAGTAAATAATATACATCAATGGTGACAACATCCTTAACCCGGAAGTGTCCTAATAAATGAATATTATATACAGATTTTACATGAATGAAAATTTAAAAACTCTCATCTCACGCAAAACCCCCGGATATTCAATCACAATGATCCAATATGACATATCACAGCAACGCATAATATCACATGTCATCAACATAAGTAAATATGCGTATCCTAAATGTTGTTGACATATAGCAACGAGATCAGAGATACCCCACATATTACGCTTACGGTTGCAAAAAAGAAATGAAAAACTAAAACAATTTGAATTTGCAAACTTCTTAGACATCATAAACCTGGAATATCTCTTATTCTGAATTTCATGCCTAACCTACAAACCATTCATTTAAGTCTCAAATTGAAAACTCTTTTCAATAATCAGTCGGATAATTCAACAAGATTCCCGACTAAGTGTTCGCGTACTATACGCGATTGCGACGGAGTTTTGACCCGAATCAAAACTTCGTGGCAATAGATCAAAAGAGACTAAAATGCTAAATTTTCAAAACACTAACTAGTTTTCTCAAAACTAATTATTGTGGATTCTAAATATTGTATCACATATCATCATAATCTTGACGACGTTAAACATTTCGATCGATTTATCAAACACCCAGAAATTACAGAGACCTCAACAACTTGAGCATCACTATAAACAATCAGAAAATGCCAAATATAACAATGGAGCAGCACAAGAAAAACGATCCAATAATACCACAAACTTGCGGTGGAACCGCGGCTAAAATAGGGTTTAGGGCGCGGTTCCGCGACGATTTGCTGGTATTAGGGACTCGTATTTCTTGAGGCTCGATAAAATACCCTGCACAATTTTCTGCATATTTTTAATCTCGAAAATTTTAACGTTTGAAAAATGGACAGAAACTTAGCAAAATATGTGTTTCGAAACTCGATCGAACACTTTAACGTCGTAAAGACTTCACATAATGTTCTAGCTTGGCTCTAATACCTAAAGGGTTTCAACCGGCATCAAGCATTCAATTTTAAAAAATTTATGGGTGCTAAGCTACACTAACCTTGAATCTAACTAGATTATTAGGGTTTAACAAAATATAAAACAAGATCTATTCTAAAAGAAAGAGACTACAACTTTTGTAGACCAAGACCTTCTCTTTTATAGCTCCAGGTAGTAGTCCGTATGACTCCTCTAGATTCTACTTGAGGAATGGATCGTGTTTGCTTCGCGACCTTCGTGTCGAAGATGATCCACCCGATGTTCCTCTAGGTCAAGCAACCTCTTCATTAATCTAGTATTAGTAAAGTAAACATCCTAGTCTAAAGTGCTAATCTATACTAGGATGATGAAGTATGGGTTTTAAGCTCACTTAGGTTTATCCAAAGCCCTATGGCTCACATCACATGTGAGGGTTAGGGCTTGGAGGAGAAGGAGGAAGAAGAAGGAAAATGAGAGAGCTAAAAACTCATCCAAATGAGTTAAGGAAAAAACCAAGTAAAGAATGGCTTCAAGCTCTCACATCATTGAAGCATACAATATCCATCAATTATAAATTGTAACCATGCTCCAATACTATAAAATGACAAATAAAATAATTATCGAGCCATGCTTCACCCATTCCTCAAATATCTCTTCTTTTCCACCTCTTCTTTTCTATTTTCATAAAATAGAAAATCCAAGCATGCTTCATTTAATATATATATATATATATATATATATATATATACATATATCAAATATATATATATAAAGAGAATAATTAGCGAGCAATAATATTGGTTAATATATAATTATTTCAAATATAAATCTATATCATATTATTAAATCAACACTTGATTCAATAATCCGGTTATATCATATATAACCGACTAATATCATTTATCTATATATCACATTATCAAATCAACACTTGATTCAATAATCCGGTTGTATCACATATAACCTGACCGATAACAAATGTCTCCAGATTAGAATACGGTATCATAAACACATATTTAATCAGGCTCCCGCACGTATCAGCATATGTGCCCTACTTTGTTTCTCTTGAACTATGAAACTTCTGTATGGGACTCTGAAGACTCGTCAATACGCCAGCAGTAGGTAATGATCACATCAGTTACCCACAAGCCATCAGCGGTACTAGCTGGACGTAACGGCTACCTAGGTATTAAGCGATTAGAAGATCAACAAGCAAGTTTGTCCAAACATTCATGAAACCTATAAGTAACACTTACCGTATAGTCCGGTCTCTTCGTCTGATATGTCGCATATCAAGTCTGGGGGTGGACACGTCAGACCCCAATAACTAGATATGTCATGTCGACGTGTGGCTCATAACGGTTCAAGAAACTACTGATAACACTTACCAGTAAATCTCATCAGCCCTGGCCAGGGACTTACTGATTAGTCGAAAATATTGCATCTTTTAACCGGCAATTTCCCTATAATTTGCATTCATTTAGAAGTGTACGGTATTCATATTTCACATATTAGCAAAACAGTCGCAGAATATCAGATTACATGTGTTAGACCTTAAAACCGGCATTTCTAGGGAAATTGACTGCATTTCATTGCATGACATCATTTCTATATATCGCAACCCGTGTTTCGAAGTCTGTGCAGGAAAATCAGAAGCTTGCTCAAATTGACACCGCTAAAACATTACGCCAACTCAATGATTTCAGTTCTGGTAGCAATCCAAAAGGCAAAATACAATTCAACATATCAGATGAAGCCCCAAATATCATCACAAGACCACACCAGAAGAACCAAGCCCTAAGGAGCCAACATGGCCGCAGAACCGCGGCCGGAGCCGGCTTGCTCCGCGGTTCGGCGGCCGTCTTGCCACGTCACCTCCTCAAATTCAGTGCATTATTTCTCTCTCATGGTCAACACTACATCAAGACATGACAAATTCCAGAAGACTCCTGAGACTTCTGCCAGATCAGCAAAGGGTTTCTAAGCTTAATTAATCCTAGCTTAAAACCTAAGCTAGCTCCTAACAAACTAATTCTAGAAGCTCCTCAACAAACTTTTGGAGAGAATTGTAATTTCAAACCTAGACCTAGGGTTTGGAAAGTCTATAAATAGAAGCCTAGACCTAGGGTTATGAATGGAATCATCTATCCCCAATTTTAGTATCAATCTAGATCCATTCACTCTCTTCTTCATCTTCTTCTTCCACAAGTCTAGTGACAAGGCTTGTGTGAAACCCTAACCCTAATTCCAATCAAAAGCCAAGATCCCGAGTACCCCATCAAGCAAGAAGCCTTGCAACCTTTTATGAGCGGAGCCGATCTTCAACAAAACAAGTGGTCTAAGCCGACCCGCGACTCACGGAGCCGAGCGAAGCCAATTCGACAGTTTAGTTCTTCCTCTTGTAGTTCTTGAGCGATTGTAATCAAATTGTTGATATAAATAAATGGTGATATTCTTTTATCTTGTTTTCTTTAAATTCTTGCATCATGATTCGATCTCAATTTCTAGTTGTAGTTCTTGTTGTGATGTTTGAGTAATACTCCGCTCGTCGAGGAGTCGAGCCGATCAATAGAATGATGATGTAACATATCTAAAATCGATTCTTGAGTCCTACGAGTTTTGTAAACCCTAGCAAGTTCAAGAACCGACAACCCAGTTCGTTGCGATGCTTTCTTGATTGATATCGCTCGAAATTGGGGAGTTACGATCGTTTCTTGAAATTGCTAGAGGCTAGAATATGAATGATATCGACAAAAGAACAAAGGTTAAACGATGAAACCCTAGTTTCACGAGAAAGCCCTAACTCTCGTCGATCATCATCGATTTAGTATCAATTCTTCGAAGGACAAGAACACGATATCTTGAGATTACATCACGTCTATAGATCCGATCGATTCCTACGAGCCTCATTTAGATTCTTGACATTTGGTTGGAAATATCATCGAAACCCGATTCTCGATTGTTTATCATTTCTTGATTCTTGATTAGATTAGTAACACTTGAATCAATCGATAAAATCTTGAATCATGTTTTCTTTTCTTTTCGATTAACTTTTCAATTCAAACAAATTAAATATAAAAACGAATCGCACAATCCCTGTGGACGATCCACACTCGCTTACGATCTACAACCGACACGGTAATTGATTGCGGTCAAATATAATTCTTTAATTGTGATTTTTATTCAATTTTCATACCAACACAACAAGAAACTCTTTTCAATCAAATGAAACCGTTATCGGGAATCATTTGAGTTGATACACATTACACAGTCTCGAATTTTAGAATCAATCAAATGGCACCGTTGTCGGGGATTACGCGCTAATTCGTTTCAAATTAAAAGTTTGAATTGAAGATTTATTCCATTGTAATTTTTGTAATCAAAATTCATGCAAACCCTAAAAAATTTGTTTTGTTTCATTGCAAGGAGATCTGGAGCTTGCTGGGAAATTGAAAAAAAAAATTGGAATATACCAGAGAGCAGTGGGAGTCTACAGAGCCTCTCTAAAAAATTTCTGTGCAGAGATCACATTTTTCGACCGCGGAAGGGCAGCAATAAGACCCATATGCGGCGGAACCGCGGTCTCCTTGAGGGATCACTATACCATTTTTTCTCTGTAAGCTTCTTACCTTCTCATCTCTCCTCTTTTTAGCTCCAATTAACAATTTGTGCAGGCTTCTTTGCAAAGAATCGCAGCTCGCAAATTGCAAAATTAAATTTGTGCGTGATTTTGTTTCTTGGTTGTTTGCATTCTAAATACGGATATTAAGGGGCACGTCCAAATCCAAATTAGGTGGGGAGTTCATTACCCTTCCTAGGCCCCGAAAATCGCAAAACTTGCATCCGCATTGACCCACATTAACTAAAAAATATCTAGAGATGACTCTAAGGACCGTCGCGCTCACTTAGGACAAGAGAAGGCCGTGGGTAATTCATTGCTTATCCGCGTTTTCTTGTGGTGTCTAAGCAAGTGTGTCGAAGGCTAGTGGTTATTAATTAGGCCCACTACTTACGTAGTGGAGTACCTTCCCACTTACCTGGCACTTACCTGGCCATAAGGGGACAAAGAGGCAGTGGAGGATTCTATCCTGCAACTTGTCTTTTGGCAGTTAGGAGCGGTCTAGAGCCGGACCTAGGTGACCACTAGATTCTAGGGTTTTGTGTGCTGCATTTGTTGTGTCGCATCATTTTTTCAAAAATCCGTCCCTTTTACAAAGCAAACACCGCATTCATTCATTTACCCTAATTATAAGTCAACGCTGCCACCTGTACTAACCCTTTTTAGTACAAGATAGGCTGGACACGGGATTCTAGTGCCCGTTTAGTCCGCGTACCCTTTATCGACTCAGAAGTCGATATTTCTCCATTTACCACTTCTTTACCCACTACCACACCCACACCGATGGATCCGACTCCATCAAACTTCTTTAACCCTAATCTGCCGCCGTCCGTTGGTGCGCAGAATCTACCCCGCATCTCTCTCCAAGAGAGGTGCTATCCACTGCGAGGTCCTCTTACGACCTGCTTATCCACACCACCAGCCAATGGGGATAACTTTGAGATGAAACCCCAATACACCAACCTTTTACCTAAATTCCACGGACTCGAGACTGTGGACGCTTACGTTTTCATCACCAAATTTGAAAACGTATGCGCAATGATGGGTACGTCATAACTTTCAGTGGATGCGATGCGTCTACGACTTCTTCCATTTACATTGTGCGATATAGCCGAGAAGTGGCTATATAACACTACCGCACACACTATTACGAATTGGGAAGAATTCATCGTTGCATTCCTTAAGAAATTTTACCCAATACAAAAGACAGCTCGAATCCGTAGCGAACTGAATCAATTTGCCCAGCTCCCTACCGAACCATTCTTTAAATGCTTTGAACGTTTCAAGGATCTTTTGGTTCAGTGTCCTCATCACGGCATCCCGAGATGGGAATTGTGGCGAATCATTTATGAGGGCATTAACCCAAACACTAAACAGAGCCTTGAAAACATGTGTCAAGGTACTTTTATGACCAAGGATGATGGGGAAGCTTGGAAGTATTTAGAAGAGTTCGCTGAAAAATCACTACAGTGGGAGAGTGGAACCCAACCATTGAATAGGGGTGGCGTACACCAAATAGATGTGTCCATAGGTGTTCGAGCTGAGATGGCAGCAATGCAAAAGAAGCTTGACGCTATGGAACATAAATTTTCTGCAGCCTCCCTAAACCCAATGTCGCTCCCCAAAACTGTTTATGGGTGTTGTTCTGATCCGTCTCATATAACGGAAGAATGTCCATTAAACTCCGCGTTTCAAGGTCACGAGCATACAAATGCCGCATTTCAACGACCTAGAAACGATCCATATTCTTCCACGTACAATCAGTGTTGGAGGAATCACCCGAATTTCGCTTGGAACCAAAACCAATCTCAAAACACGGTTCCAAACACGAATAATTTTCAAAGGGCTCTTCCTCCACCACAACAGCAACCCCTTCAACTCACTCAGGACCCCTACCAGTCATAAAATTTCCAAAACCAGGGCAACAATCCTGCACAGTCTAATCCTATGCAGTTGTCCTGTTCTGACGAATTCTCTCAATTCACTCAAACCATGAAATCACTTTTATCAAATTTCATAGAGGTTTTGACTGAGGTAAAATCTTCCGTCAGTGAGATAAAGAAAAACTCAGCGTCTCAAGCTGAGAGTATCAGATCGATGGAAGCTGAAATCGCACGCCTTAAAGCCGAAATGAGTGCGAGAGAAAAAGGGAAACTTCCCTCTCAACCCCTACAGAATCCTGGGCATTACAATGTAAATGCCATCACAACGTTGAGATCAGGAAGAGTGCTGAACAATCATGTCGGGGAAGAAGTTGATGATATTGGAAATAATATCAACACCCTGGCTGGGACCCTTCCACACACACACACTTCTCCTTCTGATCCTTCTTCTTCTACCACACCACCTTCTCGCGAGCCTATTCTCCATTTCCCACTAGGCTCGACACCACAACCCAACCCTTATAGTTCTCCACAGACGGTCCCCACACCTCTTTTGGGATCTCGTCTACCCCCTCTTCCTTCTTCTATGATGGACCCGACGCTTATTGCGAAAGCTCCTTACCCGAATCGGTTAAGGGGTAATAGAACGAGTCCTCATATGGAGAAAATTATGGAAATGTTTAAACAGGTTAACATCAATATCCCTCTCCTAAATGCAATTCAACAAGTCCCCACTTATGCGAAAATTCTTAAGACTAGCAAGAGGAAGACCCAAGTGCCAAAGAAGGTCTTCATGGCTAATAATATTAGCACTGCTTTTATCCCCCAGCTACCAAAGAAACGAAAGGACCCAGGATGTCCTAAAATATCGATTTCTATTGGGGGTAAAAACATAAATCGTGCTCTTTTAGATCTTGGCGTAAGTGTTAACATACTCCCTTATTCTGTATATGAGCAACTAGGGATTGGAGAGCTGAAACTTGCTCACTGCACTCTCCAGATGGCAGACCGTTCAATCACCAAACCAAGGGGTGAACTAGAGGATGTGTTGATAAAGGTCGGGGAATTTCTTTTCCCTGTAGACTTCATTGTGCTCGATACACAGCCTGTAGCAAACCCCCGGGGCCAAATTCCGGTAATTCTGGGTCATCCTTTCCTTGCCACTTCCAACGCTGTTATAAACTGTAGAAACGGTTCAATGAACTTATCATTTGGAAATATGACCATTGAACTAAATATCTACAAAGTTCGAAGTCAGCCATCAGAACCCTCTGCTCATATTTTAGATGTGTGCTCTGTCCATGAGATCGCTCCCAATAGTTGTGGAGCTGAGGAACTTTGCTTTACTGATCTCGATGACATTACCACATCTCTGTTTGATTTCACACAAGATCTTAGTGAGGACACTTTTTCTACACTTGAGTCCTGCACTTCTAACTTTTCTCTACCCGAGTCTGTATCTTTCACAGGCTCTAAGCTTCTTTGTAAATCCAAAAATCACTCAATGATCCCTCCTTCTATCATTTCTCCGCCCGAATTAGATCTCAAAATTTTACCATCTCATCTGAAATATTCTTATTTAGGTGAGAAGGAGTCTTTACCGGTTATAATTTCCACTTCTCTAGCATTAGAGCAAGAGAATGCACTTTTATCGGTATTGAGATCTAACAAAGAGGCGTTCGGTTGGAGTATGGCGGACATCAAAGGGATTAGTCCCTTGATAGTTGAACATCATATACATGTGATAGATGATGCCAGACAACCCGAGAACCACAGAGACGGTTGAATCCCGTCATGAAGGAAGCGGTAATGAAAGAGATCGTTAAATGCCTAAATAATGGTATTATATACCCCATCTCCGATAGCCAATGGGTGAGTCCTATACATGTCGTTCCTAAGATATCCGGCATCACTGTTATAACCAATGAGGAAAATGAGTTGATTCAGAAACGCGCCCAAACTGGGTGGCGTGTCTGTATCGATTATAGAAAACTCAATGCTGCCATGAGGAAAGACCACTTTCCTCTACCATTTATTGATCAAATGCTAGAATGCTTAGCAGGACGAGAGTATTATTGCTTTATGGACGGATACTCAGGCTATAATCAGGTCCCCATCGCCAAAAAGGATCAAGATAAAACCACTTTTACTTTTCCTTTTGGTACCTTTGGTTACAGTCGCATGCCCTTTGGGTTATGCAATGCTCCCGCTACCTTTCAGCGGTGTATGATGGGGATATTCTCTGATATGGTAGAGAATTTTCTGGAGATCTTTATGGACGATTTCTCGATTTTTGGAGACTCTTTTTCTGATTGCCTTGCAAATCTTGACGCTGTTCTTACTCGTTGCAAAGAGAAGAACTTAACTTTGAACTGGGAAAAATGCCATTTCATGGTCCAAGAAGGAATTGTTCTTGGACATGTTATTTCACAGAAAGGCATTGAGGTTGACAAAGCTAAGATAGATGTCATTCAAAACCTCCCTCATCCCAAAAGCGTCAAAGATATTCGATCTTTTCTTGGCCATGCGGGTTTTTATAGGAGATTCATTAAGGACTTTAGCAAAATTGCTAGACCTTTAACTCTTCTCCTGGCCAAAGATACGACCTTCCATTTTGACTCGGACTGCGAGACAGCTTTCGACTCACTTAAACACTCACTCACTTCAGCCCCCATGCTATAATCGCCAAACTGGGACTACCCCTTTGAGCTGATGTGTGACGCATCCGACTTTGCAGTAGGTGCGGTCTTAGGACAGCACATCGAAAAGATGCCACACGTAATATACTATGCAAGTAAAACCCTGAATGATGCGCAAATCAATTATACAACCACAGAAAAAGAACTTTTAGCGGTTGTATTTGCATTAGAAAAATCCAGGCCTTACTTAATTGGCTCACCTATAGTTGTGTATACTGACCATTCCGCCTTAAAACATCTTCTGGCGAAGAAAGATGCAAAAGGTCGACTAATACGTTGGATCCTTCTGTTACAAGAATTTGATCTTTTTATCAAAGATAAGAAAGGATGTGAAAACATAGTAGCTGATCATCTTTCACGCATCATTTCTTCCCCCGTGACCCTGCCGATCAATGATTCGTTCCCAGATGAACAACTCTTGAGCATATCCAATGAACCATGGTTCAGGGATATTGTGAACTACCTTGTCACGGGACTAATACCCAGCGATTGGTCAAAACATGAAAAATACCGTTTTCTTTCCCAAGTAAATCACTTTTACTGGGATGATCCATACTTGTTTAAGTATTGTCCTGATCAGATCATCCGCCGGTGTGTCCCGAAAGAAGAGTTCAAGAGTGTTCTTTCTTTTTGTCATGATCAGGCCTGTGGGGGTCACTTCGGTCCTAAAAAGACGGCGGAGAAGGTTTTGCAATGTGGATTTTATTGGCCGACCTTATTCAAGGATGCATTTGACCATTGCAAAACCTGCACAGAATGTCAGTACACGGGTAGAATCTCCCAAAGGAATGAAATGCCTCAGCAACCCATTCTGGTTGTTGAAATATTCGATGTTTGGGGCATAGATTTTATGGGTCCCTTTCCCAACTCCTTTGGGAATTTATACATACTGCTGGCGGTTGATTATGTCTTAAAGTGGGTAAAAGCCATTCCATGTCGCACTAATGACAAGAAAGTTTTCAGTAAGTTCTTAAAAGAGAATATCTTTTCGCTATTTGGACACCCAAGTGCTATTATTAGCGATAATGGGACACATTTCTGCAACAGGTCATTCGAGACTCTGATGCAGAAATACTCAATCAACCACCGACTTTCTACACCCTATCATCCCCAAACAAGCGGGCAGACTGAAATCTCAAACAGACAAATCAAACTTATCCGGGAGAAAACTGTTGCTAAAAATAGAAAAGACTGGTCGACCAAACTGACGGATGCTCTTTGGGCATTCCGAACTGCATATAAGGCCGACCTAGGGATGTCTCCATATAGGATAGTGTTTGGGAAAGCAAGTCATTTACCCGTCGAGATAGAGCATAAAGTATTGTGGGCTATTAAGGAAATAAATTTTGACCTAAACCTAGCTTGCAACTTTCCGAAGCTGCAACTAAATGAGCTAAGCGAACTCCGCGCTGAAACTTATGATAACGCTGTAATCACAAAGAATAGGACTAAGGTTTTTCACGATAAAAACATTTTGAGGAAAACATTTTCACCTGGTCAACAAGTCCTTCTTTATGATTCACGACTACACCTTCACGCGGGTAAGCTCCGATCTCGATAGAAGGGACCTTTTGTTGTGCGGTCTGTATACCCGCACGGGGCAGTAGAAGTAGAAAATGTTAAAAACGGCACATTTTTTAAAGTGAATGGACATAGACTAAAGCCGTATTTTTCCACTGACCCGACGGAGGAGCTCCTGTTCTTACAGGAGCCAGTTTATTTTGATTAAAATTCCTCCGTCTCACCTTCATGTCCAGTATATCATTGCATCATCTTTTGAATGGAGGTGAGTGAAAAGAGTAAGTTTGGGGGAAGTTCTTCACTTATATATTTTTCCCCCACTAATAATTCCTCCCAGACTTACAGGTTTTGTAGATCTAGCAGTTGGCAACAATGAGGAAACTGTTGAAAACAATTTTGGGGGAGGTTTGTGCTTATTTTTGCATCATGTGCATATCATTTGCATAAGCACAAAACATTTCTTTTAAAATCCATAAAAATTTAAAATTTTTGAAAACCCATAAAAATTTAAAATTTTCAAAAATATAAAAATATTTTCATATTTACACCTTTTGTATATAAACAAGATAATGAATGTTTAGACAGTGAAAAATTACATCCATGAGATTGGAAAATTTTAAGAAAACCAAGAAAATTAGAAGTTTTCTTATACGAACTAGTAATAAGTAGTTATGAGCCGTTGTCCTAAGGGTTAGTAAGATGAAGGACGTCACTAATATGAGAATAAAACTAAGTCTGAAAAATAGTTTCCATTTTGGAAGCCAAACATTTTGAACGTTGATACCCTGCTATTCGCACTTACACACATCTTGAAGCTTGGGATAGTAGAGGATACCTTGAAATGCTCTTGTCTTAAATCCGATGTATGAAGGAAAAAAAAGTGAATAAAGAAAATATAAAGTGGTGAGAAAAATGGACGCTGGTTTTGTTATCACCAAGGGCAATAAAAAATATATAGCGAGGGTGCTTCTTCACCTAGTGCCCTAAGGCCAACTGGTCTGGGAGTCACTGCTATGCCTGAGGTGGTGCAAGACGAGCAAAATACACCAAGTAAGCAAGCACAGGAGTAATCGGTCGGTTAGTACCTCAAGAAATATTAACGGTCGCATGAAAGTGTGTGAGCAATCTCATCTAAATATTCATTAATTAAAAAGTACTGAGGCTGATGGGCAAGAGTATGGTAGCTTGAATTGAATTCTCCGGGTGTAGGGATGTTCTTTACACACACGCAGAGTTATATGATCGATGTTTGGAAGAAAGATAGGAATGAAAAATAAGATGATGTTTTATTGAGGGAGGATATGATTTCTAACATCTTTTCATGACCATTAAGATAGGGCTCATGACAACCAAAAAGCTAGCTTAGTTGGAAACCCTAATTTTCGAAGCTTTTCTTTTACAATTCTTTTCTTTAAATATAATATTCATGATCTTTCTTTTATTATTGGATTTTGTGGGTGTAATCCGTTGAAAACCCTCAGGAGACAACACTCCTCCTACTAGGGACACATAGAGGTTTAAAGGCTTGTTGCACGTGCTCAGTGCAATAGTGTTGCCTACGAAAGTGTGCTAGTTAGTTTTTCTCTTTCTTTATTTTCTCCTTCTCTTTTTAATAAAAAGTTCGCTCGAGACGATCGAAATTATGTTTGGGGGAATTTGATTAGTCGAAAATATTGCATCTTTTAACCGGCAATTTCCCTATCATTTGCATTCATTTAGAAGTGTACGGTATTCATATTTTACATATTAGCAAAACAGTCGCAGAATATCAGATTACATGTGTTAGACCTTAAAACCGGCATTTCTAGAGAAATTGACTGCATTTCATTGCATGACATTATTTCTATATATCGCAACCCGTGTTTCGAAGTCTGTGCAGGAAAATCAGAAGCTTGCTCAAATTGACACCGCTAAAACATTACGCCAACTCAATGATTTCAGTTCTGGTAGCAATCCAAAAGGCAAAATACAATTCAACATATCAGATGAAGCCCCAAATATCATCACAAGACCACACCAGAAGAACCAAGCCCCAAGGTGCCAACATGGCCGCGGAACCGCGGCCGGAGCCGGCTTGCGCCGCGGTTCCGCGGCCGTCTTGCCACGTCACCTCTTCAAATTCAGTGCATTATTTCTCTCTCAGGGTCAACACTACATCAGGACATGACAAATTCCAGAATACTCCAGAGACTTCTGCCAGATCAGCAAACTAGGGTTTCTAAGCTTAATTAATCCTAGCTTAAAACCTAAGCTAGCTCCTAACAAACTAATTTTAGAAGCTCCTCAACAAACTTTTGGAGAGAATTGTAATTTCAAACCTAGACCTAGGGTTTGGGAAGTCTATAAATAGAAGCCTAGACCTAGGGTTATGAATGGAATCATCTATCCCCAATTTTAGTATCAATCTAGATCCATTCACTCTCTTTCTTCATCTTCTTCTTCCACAAGTGTAGTGACGAGGCTTGTGTGAAACCCTAACCCTAATTCCAATCAAAAACCAAGATCCCGAGTACCCCATCAAGCAAGAAGCCTTGCAACCATTTATGAGCGGAGCCGATCTTCAACAGAGCAAGTGGTCCAAGCCGACCCGCGACTCACGGAGCCGAGCGAAGCCAATTCGACAATTTAGTTCTTCCTCTTGTAGTTCTTGAGCGACTGTAATCAAATTGTTGATATAAATAAAATGTGATAATCTTTTATCTTGTTTTCTTTAAATTCTTGCATCATGATTCGATCTCAATTTCTAGTTGTAGTTCTTGTTGTGATGTTTGAGTAATACTCCACTCGTCAAGGAGTCGAGATGATCAATAGAATGATGATGTAACATATCTTAAATCGATTCCTGAGTCCTACGAGTTTTGTAAACCCTAGCAAGTTCAAGAACCGACAACCCAGTTCGTTGCGATGCTTTCTTGATTGATATCGTTCGAAATTGGGGAGTTACGATCGTTTCTTGAAATTTCTAGAGGCTAGAATGTGAATGATATCGACGAAAGAACAAGGGTTAAACGATGAAACCCTAGTTTCATGAGAAAGCCCTAACTCTCGTCGATCATCATCGATCTAGTATCAATTCTTCGAAGGACAAGAACACGATATCTTGAGATTACATCACGTCTATAGATCCGATCGATTCCTACGAGCCTCATTTAGATTCTTGACATTTGGTTGGAAATATCATCGAAACCCGATTCTCGATTGTTTATCATTTCTTGATTCTTGATTAGATTAGTGACACTTGAATCAATGGATAAAATATTGAATCATGTTTTATTTTCTTTTCGATTAACTTTTCAATTCAAACAAATTAAATATAAAAATGAATCGCACAATCCCTGTGGACGATCCACACTCGCTTACGATCTACAACCGACACCGTAATTGATTGCGGTCAAATATAATTCTTTGATTGTGAATTTTATTCAATTTTCATACCAACACAACAAGAACTCTTTTCAATCAAATGAAACCATTATCGGGAATCATTTGAGTTGATACATATTACACAGTCTCGAATTTTAGAATCAATCACTTACTGTTATAGCCAATCGAGCATAGCCCAACATCAACTCCCTATACCGGGAGAGACGAAACCCCTCCTATCGCTCACTGCCTCCATGTGACTCGGGAATGTACCCAAAATCCACCTGTTTGCACGACTCTTTTGAGATGTGGTAGGGAGGAAATAGAATCATAGTGGGAACTACACAAGATACTATGACGATCACGGGTCTACAGACTAACCTGTATCAGTGTCACCATAGAACTGCTATCTGACGATAGGTATGGTACCATTTAGAGTTCTAGGCGAGTCCTGTTCGATGTACCCATTCTCTAATGAGCACCTGTGTAAAATCTTTGATGTCAAACACCAATGGTTATGGGATCAACCATCGCCCCATACAAGGTCAAGAAACGTATACACTATTCTACTCTGGAATATCGATTCCCTGTCTCAATATCCACTCGACTAGGAACAATTAAAGGATGTGCTTGTGGACTATACAAGTCACAGTAGCATGATCCGCATCATAGTCCTGGTAGTCAAGAAAACATTCTAAGGGCTTTATCAACATGTATCATAGAGGTAGTATAATAATACAAGTGTATATGTTAAGATAAAGTGCAACCAGATAGCATACTATCATGTCGAGCAAGAAAGTCCTCTATATATATGTCCATGCATCCACTATATCATACAATAATGGCCTCTAGGGCATACATATTCCTAACAATGGTATACAAAAATGGCAAGTAGGATCCTGATGGACTTAAGCATAGCCACTGGAGAAAAGTCTCATCATAGTCGACACCTGGTCGTTGACGAAAACCTTTTGCTATAAGTCAAGCTTTGAAGGTCTTAACCTTTCCATCTACACCAAGTTTCTTCTTAAAGATCCACTTTCTCCCAATGGGTTTTACCTCTTCAGGAGTAACTTCCAAAGTCCATACTTGGTTAGTGTACATAGATTCCATCTCATATCGCATAACATCCAGCCATTTCACAGAGTCCCCACTTATGATTGCCTGCTCGAAACTAGTTGGGTCATCATCTTCCATGATGCAATCCTCACTCCCACTGTATATGAGAAAACCGTAGTATCGCTCAGGTGGATGAGGAACCCTACTAGATCTGCGGAGTGGCTGAGGTTTGTCGGATACTATTGAATCCTCCGGTTCTACCAAATCATCTATTGCGGTTTGTGTTTCTGGAACTTCTTCCAGCTCTACCTCATTACAACTAATTTCTTTCATAAGAAATCTCTAATCTAAAATGGTGGCATATTGAGCAACAATCACCTTTTGGTTCCTCACCGTGGCAGTAGATATATCCATGTGAATTCTTTGGATATCCCACAAACATGCAAAGAACTGATCGTGCTTCGAGTTTGTTCGGATTCTGTTTTTTAACATAGGCCGGACAACCCCATATCTTAACTCATTTAAGATATGGTCACTTTCCACTGCATATCTCATATGGTGTTTTAGGCATAGATTTTGATGGAATTTCATTCAATAGGTATGCAGCTGTCTCGAGTGCATAACTCCGAAAGGAAATACGTAACTCAGCAACACTCATCATACAACGCACCATATCTAATAAGGTGCGATTCCTCCGCTCCGATATTCCATTGTGGGGTGGTGTATATGGAGAATTAAGCTGAGAGAGAATCACATTCTTTTTTAGATAATCTCGAAATTCCGTGCTTAAGTATTCTCCTCCTCAATCAGATCGAAGGACTTTAATAATTTTACCCGTTTGGTTATCTACATCGCTCTTATATTCCTTGAATTTCTTAAAATCTTCAGATTTTAGTTTCAACGGGAATACATGTCCGAATCTTGAGAGATCATCGGTGAATGTAATGAAGTACGAGTAACCATTCCTAGCATGTGTAGATATAAGACCGCATACATCACTATGTATCGGTCCCAAGAGCTCAATAGCTCTTTCTCCGTGTCCAATAAACGGAGTTTTGGTCATCTTTCTTTTGAAATATGACTGACAAGTTTCATAAGATGTAAATTCGAACGGATTCAAATATCCATCTTTATGCAACTTAGCTAGTCTGGTCGCATTGATATGACCAAGTCTACAATGCCACAAGAAGGTCTCGTTCATTTCTGAACTTTTCCTCTTGTGTGTGTTCTGTATATTTAGATCTGTGTTTTGATTTAGAACGTATATACCATTACACAACGTACCAAACCCAATCAACACTTGATTCAGGAAAATGTTCATAATATTATTCTCTAATGCAAAGTAATATTCTTCTTTATCTAATAAAGAAATATATATTATATTGCACATCATCGACGGTACGTAATAACAGTCGTTCAAAATCAATGTATTGTCATTTGGCAATACTAAGTGATATTCGCCGACAGCTTCAGCAGCAGCAATTGCTCCATTCCCTACTCTGAGAGACATATCACCCTTTTCCAGTTCTCTACTTCTCTTTAACTCATGTAACATATTACAAATGTGGGATCCTGATCCGATATCTAATACCCAGAACGTAGAGCAGAATGAGAAGTAGTTCTCAATAACTAACACACCCGAAGAAGATGCATCAGAATGCTCTTTCTTTATTCGGGTTGCGTGGAAATCCTCGTATTTCCCTATCCCTTGCCCAGACTTATGACAGTTGTCATAAGATAGAGTGGAACCAACGATCCCCAGCCTAGTATAATAAGCGAGTTTGGTCAATACATCCAAACTATTATCTTGATTAAGGCGTGACATGGTCGCTACATGGAGAGAGAGAGAGAAGAAAATACTTTAGCTTGCACTCTTGTAAGATTAGATTGGTTATTATCTTATCTAATCAAGATGGCTCCCACTGCTTTTAGCAAATCTTCCTTCAAACCTTAAAAGGTAAGATTAGCCGGGATTAATTACACCCTACAAGTTTGCTAGTCGGTCAACCAGGTAGGTATTGGTACTCCGAGGGAGTCTTCCCGTGCTTTCGCATGGAACTAATTAAATAACCTCGTATCCGCAGGGGCATAACCCCATTAAAATCTTTCTTAGACGCCTACTAGATTAGCTAATTGTAAAGTGGAAAACTCTCCCAGGAGTAACACTTACTTGCAGTGGGTATCTGGATCCAACTATCATATAGATGGTATGCAATCTCATTGCAAATTTCAATAATAGAAATTCCCGATATCTGTTTTTACCCCATGCGGTTTATGACCTTGACAAGGTCAACAAACCATAAACCGCAAGTCAAGTTCAACCTGTCATTTCTTGATTGAATTAAACCCACCCGCATGACCCTTGACAAGGTCAACAAGGTCGTACAACTATCCTAATCCAATCACATCAACATGCGGCAGATAAGCACTAATCAGCTACCGCACACTACGCCTTGACAATGCCAACAAACACAACACGAATACTAAATAGTACTTATCTGAAATGACGGAGGGCTACAACTAGTTTTGAATAAAACCTTTAGCGTAATGAACTTGATATCGTTGTAGAATCTAATGATTTGAAAAGCAATAGTTTAAGCTCCACTTTAAAATCGAGTAGTTTTAAAAATAAACTGAGTGGGTTGTAGCATATGCTAGTTTTGCTAATGAGGTCATTCCCGGTGAAGGGATCTAGGCTCTTTCCTTATCGAATGAGGTGCTGGATATTCATAATGGAATACCGCTACGTAAATCAAGAACTAGAGGTACCTTTTTGAAAAATTTGATTCTACAACATGTTTTAGGTTTCTTTTCCATCAATCTCATTAATGACGTCCCATCATTTATGTTTCTTAAATATCACAGAAGAAACAAAAATAAAACACACATATATTGTTGGCTATAGTGCGCTCAAGTCAATTATTGTAATCGCAGGCATGCGATTGTGATGATTGAGGGAGGACCTATACGGGTTGAACAGTCTTACTCAAAATGATAGTATGCTATCTAGTTTGTCTTTATCATCATGTACATGCATTATGTGGTATTACCGATCACTATTACATGTTGATAGAGCCCATAAGATTCTTGATTAAATACCGGCATTATGATGGCGATCATATACGTGGGAGCTGGCGGTCTATAAGCACATCCTTAAATGTCCCTAGTCGAGAGAATATCGAGACTGAGCATCGATACTCCGGAGTAGACTAGTGTATACTTTTCGAGACCCCGATGAGGGGCGGTGGCCGGTCTCACAAGCCATTGGTGTCAGTTAGTCACCTAAGATAGTATACAGGTGCTCATTAGGTTTTTAGTTACACTGGACGGACTCACCGGGAATATGCAAGATAGTATTATACCTATTGATAGATAGCAGTTCTCAGTTGACATGAGTACAGGTTACTCTATCGACCTGAGATCATCATTTGTCTTGTGTGAGTTCCCACTGTGCTTTGATTACTACCCTACCACGGCTTAAAGGAGTCGTGCAAACAGGTTTCAGTTGGGTACAATCCCGAGCTACCTGGAGGCAGTGAGCAGATCGTCAGGGATTCGTCTCTCCCGGTATTGGGGGTTGATGTCGCACTGTGCAAGGGTGGCCATCACCAGAAATCGTTGGCCAAGGTAGACGAGAATTACTGATTTGGATCAGTAGCTTCTCAGTTGGTGATGGGCTTCATACCGACACGAAATATCGCGTTATTAGGGGTCTGATTTTATCCACCCCATAGACTCGATATGCGATACTCTTAGACGAACTGATTGGACTATATGGAGATTCTCACAGACAAGCTCAGTAGGGGTTCGGATGAGTTTGCTCGTCGGCCTTCCTTTTGCTCAATACCTGGGTAGCCGTTACGTACAGCTAGCCCCGCTGACGTGCTTGTGGTTAAATCCACTGCCAGCGTATTGACGATTTTTTAGAGTCTTATACATAGGGTTTCCCTGGTTCTGGAAAAATGATATAGTAACCATATTGGATACGTGCAGGGTTCCGATCGAATGATTGTACTAGTTACCCAGACTTTCGATCGGACGGTTGATAATACTAGCCGACTCGAGTTTGAGCCGGATTATTAAATCAGGTATTGATTTAATAATTTACGTATATGTATTTCGATATGTAGATTCTATTATTATGTTCTTTGTGTTATTCTATCTCTTTGGGTATTCGTATTTCGGTATGAATACAAGTATGTATATACAGTAAAGTGTAATCTTTATTTATACGGAAAACATTGTAGATGGTGGACACCTCATTTTAGATTTTATCCATTTACTTTAAATGGAAAATGAGGTGTAAAAGAAGAGAAGGGTGTATAGTGAGATCCATGCTTCAATAGTGTTGCATAAATGAATTAACGATTCATTTGTGCAAACTATTCATGCATGGTTGGAATTGTTTTACTGAAAAAAAATGAGTTGTACAAAACTATCCTTCATGGTTTGCTCTCATTTTGATGGTTGAATGGTTCAATTTTTTAAGATGGATTTTTTCTCACCATTAGCTTCACTCTCCTCACTTCTTTTCTTGAGCTTCTTCACCTTCATCTTCAACCTCCTCTCTACAATCTCATATGTTGAAAATCAAGAGAGAAGGTGAGATAGATATACACATAGAACACTTTACTACATCCTGGACACTTTAGATTAGAAATCTAAAGTCTCTAGTTGCTCTATTAGACTCTTAGTGTGGAGATAGAGCCATGAGCTACATCTCTCAGGTGGATCATCTTCGAAAGAGGAAGATCAGTGATCAAGCTCGATCCAAAGGACCTCTAGGCGCTAAGGAAGATTGTAGAAGACCGAACGACATGAACCATTCGGTATAACACCTCTATCACAGTAGGTAGACACCTCTGCTTGCTTGTTTTATGTTTGGTTTCGATTCTAAGTAGTTGTTTCTAGTGCCATGTTTTTTAAACACCAAAATTTTTCGTTCCGCAACGGCTGCGGTTGACGGCCATGGCGCTAGGAACCCCAACATGGTACAGAGCCCCCCAAACATTAGAAACCAGTAATAGATGATTCATTAGTTTCAAAACCGAAGAATTCTGATTTCAAAACCATCTCTCTGTTCTGAAATTTTTTTTAAACAAGTGCAGAGATTTAGTATTCATATGCATATGACACAGAATGGAAACGATGCAATTCCATACAAATTTGGCCGGCCAAATTGCTAAAAAACCAGCCTGGCCGGTTCACTATTCACATTAGTGCCCTATTTTCATTCTGTGTTTTGAGTTTTGTAAATTGGTATTTTTGGTCTTGTTTGATTTTCCCCAGATTTCACTTAGTGTTATCTTTGCTTGGGGGCAACTTGGAAAGTTTCAAAAGTTGAAATTTTGCATCATTAATATCTGTGATATGGTGTATGTGTTTTCATACGTCGTCTATTTGCTATATGTCGTTTAGACAGGATTGCACATACTTGCTTATACCGCTGTGATGTTGATATTTGTGATGACTATGGACGGATTGTCGTATGGGATAGCTTCTAGTGCAATGGTAGTTGTACAGTTTGGATTCATTTGTATATTCGTTATTGCGGGGCGAGTGTCCGACATGTGGACTGTCATTTCCGCCAAATTGTATATTCTTTTATTAGGGCACGACCGGGTTGAGGTCGATGTCTTCATTGTATATATACTTTTCTTTTCTGTATTAGGATTAACCCGTGGTGGAGTGCTCGAATAGCCAGATTCTAGAGGGCAACGGGCCCGCATCTCATGGCGTTGAGACGGAAGGGCCCTTACTCTAGAATTGGTGGGATATTCACCGCACTCGTAAGGGGTATAGGATAACCCACGGAGAGGTGCTTAAGTTATCGGATTCCGTGAAGTGCTAGGTGACCCATTCACTTTGTTGATTGGGGTTGCCTCACTTCTGGGATTGGCGGGTAACTTGCCGCACTCGTAAGGGTCTTGGTTATACATTGCACAGGATATCCATACGACCGTGGAATGTCGGGTTTCATTTGCAGCTCAAAGGAAACCCGGGGCTCCAACATTATCCGTTATTTTGTGTTGCTTATCGCTTTTCTGTGATGTTTCTCATATCATGCCTGGGACGAATTGTAAGTCCACGTTGCCCACCCCGGTGCTTGCGGGGAGGCGGAAACGTTATGAAAAAACTGATTTTTGCAACACTAGGCAACATGGACTAACCAAAGGAGGTATCTTTGCTAAACAAAACTAACTACCAAAGATAAAAGAGTTTAGCTACCCGGAAAAGGGGTTATACCTAGGTCTTCAAGTTCTTCTCTTCTTGCTCCTTGGAGTGAAAGAACGGGTTCTCCTTGTCGCCTTCTCTTGCCGAAGAAAGATCCACCCGAGGGCTTCAACCTTTGGCTCCAACCTCAAACTAGAAGTAACTAAGGTGCTTGGTGCGCTAGAACTAGGACCTTAGAAAGAGTAGAGAGTGTTTTTGAAGGGATTATCTCAAGCTCAAATGGTTCTCAACTCATGAGAGGGGAGAGCTAGAGAGAGAGGAAGAGGAGGAGAGAGAATGAAAATTATCAAGTGAGAAGAATAATGCAACCCTTCTCACATATATTTGATTTATGAAAATTAGATAATTAGATAAAGATAATTGTCATGGTTAATCAAGAAATGACCATTATCATTGCACATTAAATGCTTTTGCAAGGATCAAAGAGCATCTTTCATATGGAATGATGATGGTCAACAAGTCAAGTATAGTCAAATGGTCAACAACCCTAACCATGCACAATTATAATTAACTAATATTAATAAATCGTAATTCACATATAAACATTAGGGTTAAGAAAATGAAAATGGTCATCAACCCTAATGAAAGTCCTCTGCCTCTGTCTCAATCAATTGTGCATACACACCCGTATCCGTGTTCCGAGGAACACGAATACAATGAGATAAAACCAATCCCAAATCATATACTAGGATCCGAATTAAACCAAATTTCGCTAGTATAAGCTTTCCAGACACCAAAAGTGCACAAGTGCGCGGATGTGAACGAACCCTGTCGCAAAACCATGCGACCTCTACTCATTTTGCCTAAAGGCGAATAACCCTCTGTGTGGGACTCTAAAGACTCGACACAACGCTGGCAGTGGGTTTAACCAAAGACCGCAAGCTGCACTAGCTGTACGTAACGGTCCCCAGGTAGATGCCGATAAGAAGACTGACGAGGTAAACCCCATCTGAACTCCTACTGAGCCTGAATGTGACAGTCTCCGTACAGTCCGGTCTGTTCGTCTAAGAACATCGCATGGCGGGCCTAGGAGGGTGGTAAACGTCAGTCCTCTACAAGCGGTACAAGTCGTGCCGGAGTGTAGCCCAGAACACCTGAGATAACACTGGAAACCTACCAGTCTATCTCGTTTGCCCTGGCCAGGGACTTTGTGTAATGGCTCTCCTAGACACAGCGCGATATCAACCCCCAATATCAGGAGAGATGAATCCTGTCTAACCGTCACTGCCTCCAAGTGCTTTGGGACTGCACCCAAAAACTACCTGTTACACGACTCCTTTGAACCGTGGTAGGTTAGTAATCAAAATACAGTGGGAAGACACTCGAGGCGAAGTGACAGTGTCAAGTCAACGGACTAAGCTGTACTCAAGTCACCTGGGAACTGATAATTGACGATAGGTATAATACCGACCAACAGTCTCCTATGAGTCCTGTCCAGTGTACTCGTAACCTAACGAGCACCCACATACTATCTCAAGTACGACGTACTGACGGTTGTAGGACAGACCATCTCCCAAGCTGGGATAAGAAGCGCATACGCTAGTCTACTCCGGAGTATTGATGCCCTGTCTCGATAGTCCTGCCACTAGGGACCTGCATAAGGATGTGCTTTTGGATTACCCAACCCCATGAGTGTGACTACTATCACAACGCTGGTAATCAAGCAAAGATCCTAAGGGCTTCACTAATGTGTAAAGGCGATATGCTAAAAGAAACGCATGAACACATTAAAGCAGAAACAAACCAAGTAGCATACTACCATTTTAAGCAAGAATGTCAATACAAGGTGAATATCCCAAGCTTCCATCAAGTAATATACAATCTAGTATGATACAGTAATGGCCTCTAGGGCATATACACTAACAATCTCCCACTTGCACTAAGGCCATGTACTGGCGTATCGAAGACCTATCATCTCGATCAGCCGCTCGAATTGAGTCTGGGGTAAGGCCTTCGTGAATGGTTCAGCAGTGTTATCTTCCGTAGCAACTCTTCGAACCTCGATCTCTTGGCGACCCATCATCTCCCTGATCAGGTGATACCGCCTGAAGATGTGCCTGGACTTCTGACGGGACCTGGGTTCCTTCGCTAAAGCTATAGCCCCGTTGTTGTCGCAATACAGAGGTACTGGATCAACAATGGACGGAACCACCTGAAGTTCTGTTAGGAACTTCCTTATCCAGACGACTTCTTTTGCGGCATCTGCAGCAGCGATATATTCCGCTTCCATCATCAAGTCAGCAACGGTTTCCTGTTTGGAGCTCTTCCAACACACCGCACCTCCATCGAGGGTAAATATATAACCCGACATGGACTTGGAATCATCCTTGTCACTTTGGAAGCTGGAGTCAGCAAAGGCCTCGATCTGGAGGTCTTTTCCGCCATACACCAAGAACATCTCCTTAGTCCTTCTCAGGTACTTGAAAATGTTCTTTACCGCTATCCAGTATTTCTCCCCAGGGTTTGACTGTACCGGCTTACCACACTCAGTGCATAAGCTACATCTGGTCTGGTACACAACATCGCATACATTATAGAGCCTACCGCAGAAGCGTAGGGTATAATAGACATGCGATCCCTTTCCAAATAAGTCTTGGGAGACATCTCTTTGGAGAGGGTGATCCCGTGACAAGCCGGTAAATTACCGCGGTTGGAATCTTCCATACTGAATCTTTTCAGTATGGTGTCAATGTACCTGGACTATGAGAGTCCTAATATCCTCTTGGATCTGTCACGGTAGATCCGGATCCCCAGAATGTATGAGGCATCACCCAGGTCTTTCATGGAGAACCTGTGTGACATGAACCCTTTGACAGATTGTAGCATAAGAATGTCATTTCCTATCAAGAGAATGTCATCCACGTATAAAACGAGGAATACTACAGTTCTCGCTACAAATCTACTATAGATGCATGGTTCATCTGGATTTTTGATAAAGCCAAATTCTTTGACCGTCTCATCAAAACAGATGTTCCAACTCCGCGATGCCTGCTTTAGTCCATAGATGGACTTAAGCAACTTGCACACCTTTCCGCTGCTCCCACTCTGAATGAAACCCTCTGGCTGGTCCATATAGACACACTCCTCTAAATTTCCATTTAGAAAAGCGGTCTTTACGTCCATCTTCCAGATCTCATAATCGTGGAAGGCAGCGATGGCAAGAAGGATCCGAATGGATTTCAGCATAGCCACTGGAGAAAAGGTTTCGTCATAGTCCAAGCCAGGTCTTTGACAGAAACCCTTTGCAATAAGTCTAGCTTTATAGGTCTCAACCTGTCCATCTACACCAATCTTCCTTTTGAAGATCCACTTGCATCCTACGGGTTTTACCCTATCTGGAGCAATGTCCAACGTCCATACTTTGTTGGTGTACATGGACTCCATTTCGGTCCGCATTGCATCCAGCCATTTTACCGAGTCAACGCTCTGAATGGCCTGCTGGAAGCTAGTCGGCTCATCACTATCAATGATGCAATCCTCTCTATCCCCGTCTATAAGAAAACCGTAGTATCTCTAAGGCGGATGAGACTGCCTACCACTTCTGTGGAGCGGCATAGGAATGTCCTGATCTTTCGAACCCTCTGGTTCTACTAAGCTTTCAGTAATAGCTTGTGGTTCTGGAATTTCTTCCAGTTCTATTGCGCTCCCACTTATCTGTTTTTCCAAAAACTGAGTTTCCAAGAAGTGGGCATGACGAGAAACAAAAACCTTTTGTTCCTCTTCGCAATAGAAGAAATATCCCTTGGAGTTCTTTGGATATCCCACAAACTTGCACTGTACTAAGCGTGCCTCGAGCTTGTCCGCATGCTGCTTTTTGACAAAAGATGGACATCCCCATGTCTTAATGTGATTAAGATAGGGTCTCTTCCCACACCACATCTGATATGGTGTGGTAGGCACAGTCTTAGTTGGAACTCGGTTCAAAAAGTATGCAGCTGATTCTAGTGCATATCCCCAGAATGATCGCGGTAACTCAGCGTTACTCATCATGGACCGTACCATATCCAATAGGGTTCAGTTCCGTCTCTCCGATACACCGTTATGTTGCGGAGTGTATGGACGAGTACGCTGAGAGAGAATTCCATTCTCTTTTAAGTAATTCAGGAATTCGGCACTCAAGTATTCACCACCTCGATCAGATCTCAGTGTCTTGATACTTTTGGCTGTTTGTTTTTCTACTTCATTCTTATATTCCTGGAATTTTCCAAAGGCTTCTGATTTATGTTTCATTAAGAAGACATAACCGTACCTTGAAAAGTCATCCGTAAAAGTAATGAAGTAAGAATAACCGCTTCGTGCATGCGTAGACATTGGACCGTACACGTCGCTGTGTACGAGTCCCAAGAGCTCGCTCGCTCTTACTCCGTGTCCAGTGAACGGAGTCTTTGTCATCTTTCCTTTGAGACGGGATTGACAAGTTGCATATGATTGATATTCGAACGGATCCAAATATCCTTCTGTATGTAACTTCGTCAACCTTCTCTCATTGATGTGACCCAGTCTACAATGCCATAAGAAAGTCTGATTTGTTTCCGGAGACTTTCTTTTGTGTGTATTCTGGACATTGAAAATCTATGGTTGGTTTAATACGTATATACCATTGCTTAATGTACCTGACCCAATCAGAAATTGATTAAGATGAATGTTTACAACATTACTTACAAACGCAAATTCATAACCTTCTTTAGAAATCAAAGTTACAGAAATGATATTACAAGTTGCATTGGGTACAAAAAAATAATTACGTAAAACCAAAACATGTCCATCTGACATTCCCAGGTGATAGTCCCCCACGGCCTCAGCATCCATGCTAGCTCCGTTTGCAACTTTGAGGGTCATGTCACCTACCTTCAAAAACCTACGCTTTCTCAACGCCTGCAAAGAATTGCAGATATGATATCCTGATCCGGTATCCAATACCCAGGACGTAGAGTTTATTGATAGAAAGTTTTCAATAACATACTCACCTGAAGCTGAAGCCGCAACCTGCTTCAGATCCTGTGTTATGGCCTTCCAAGCCCTGCAATCTTTCTTCCAGTGTCCACTCTTGTGACAGTAAAAGCATTCTTCCTTATCCACAAGCTTCCCCGCTACCTTTGTTGCTTTTGCCTTTCCCTTCGTATCCACTTTACTAACACCGCCCCTTGGTTTGGCGGGAGTTTTCTTCTTCTTTCCCTTGGCTTTCGCCCTGGACCTAGAAGAGGAAGATCCTCCTACAAACAAAGTGGATGTTACCGTACCTTTCTGTAGGGTGCCCTCCGCACTCTTCAGCATGTTGAGGAGCTCTGAAAGTTCAACTTCCTTTTCTTGCAAGTTGAAGTTCAGGATGAACTGGGCGTAAGTGGAAGGAAGGGACTGAAGAATCAAGTCCGTATAGAGCTCATTCTCCAACGTGGTACCAAGGTCCGCGAGCTCCTCTATGTAGCCAATCATCTTAAGCACGTGTTCCGTTACCGATGATCCAACGGCCAATTTCGCCGAAAACAACTTCTTCGACACTTCGTATCTGGCGATACGGGATTGCTCTCCATACAGTTCTTTTGTATGGAGAAATATGGATTCGAGGTCCATATTCTCATGCCTCCTCTGATGTTCATTGTCCATAGAGGCAAGCACGAGGCACTTGGCCTTCGCGCAGTCGATTTCCCAGGTCTTACGGATTTCCCTATCCGCGACGCTGGTTTTGGGACCTGGGACAGGGGGAGCTTTGGTGGTAAGAAGATATCCCAACTTGTCATAACTGATTGCCATTTTGACATTCCTGAGCCAATCTTTGTAGTTTGGCCTGTCAGTATGTTTTTATCTAGAAGTAACTTATGTCCAGTCATGATAAATGGTCGCTGCAATTAGGGGAGAGAGAAGAAACACTTTAGCATGATGCTCTTGCAAGTTTAGAGTGGTTTTTAATTTGTCTAAACAGGATGGCTCCCACTTTCTCTCGAATCCCTCCTTCAACCATAAAGGAAGAACTAGTCGGGATCAATCTCACCGTACAATACTTGCTTAACCGTTCAGCCAGGCCAGTGTCGGTACTTCAAGGGAGGTTTTCCAACGCTTTCGTGAAGTTCCTTAATTATGTAACCTCTTTTCCCTGTGGGCGTAGCCCCGCTAACACCTTTCTAGACACCTACTTGGTTTATAGCATTGATCATTAAGTGAGAAAGTTCCGGAGGAGTAGCATATACTCACAGTAGGATCGGGATCCAAATATCATCGCGTGACAAAACTGAAGGAATCCTACCAGAATCATCACACTCCAAATGGTATGCAGTGCTAGCAAGTTTCATTTCTTTTGAAACTCCCGATGTGGATTTTTGCCCCATGCTCTTATGACCTTGACTTTGGCCAAGATATCATAAGTCACATGTCAAGTTCTACCTGTCATTCTCCAGGTTAATTTGAGCCCACCCGCACATACCCTTGACTTTAGCCAACATGGTAGAACGACTGCACCAAACCAACACATCTATCTATGCTGCACATGAATACCCAATAGCTACCAATCACCATGCCTTGACTTTGGCCAACATACATAGCTTGAATACTTATTGACCATTCATGTGAAACGACGGAGGGCTATGAATAGTTTTGGTGAAACCGTGAACGTAGTGAACTTGATATAATCGAAGGAACGAGATAGCTTTCAAAAGGAGTGGTTCAAGCTCCGCATTTAAAAGTTTGGTTTTGAAAAGAACCAAGTGGTTTTCAAAGTGTTCCAAAGACTTTTACTTGGTTTATTTTATTCTTGCATTAATTCCAATGTGTCCCATCATTTAATCCTACCATTGAAGAAAACAACGAAAATATGACGTGCGCTTATGCCATCCGCATTCGCCACGGGGTCCCGTCATCACCCGTTAGGTAACTTAACAAACGACAGAGCGGGGGCTGGACTAGCGCGAATGCAAAACATAAGCAACGCCTAAATAGATATCATATAGATATATATAAACATTCGTCACATGCACTGATAGCCATTCCAGATCACAGATGAATACATTGGATATACTAGGAATCCGCAATTCGTACGAGCCTGTAACGAATAACGGATTACACCGTCGCGATGAATAGCCAAACCCCACCCTAGATCCCTACGGGTGCAGCAAACTACCCGCCAAGTATCCGAAGTGAAGCAACCTCCCTCAACAACGTGAGTAGGCCTCTCGGCACTTCGAGGTACCAGGTAGTTTGTGCACCCCACCTTGGGTCTATCCTAGGAGCAAAAACAGTAAAAAGAAATTATACAATGACGGCAACAACCCCGACCCGGTTGTGCGGCCATACAAATAATATTATATCAATTTACATATTACAAGAATTGAAAGAATAAGAAAACTCTCATCTCACAACCCCCGGCTATTCATCCGCGACAATCCAATGAATTCATATACACAAACCATCAGCATTACAGATCACATATATGTATAACCCCCACTAATCGACGTATATCGATTAGCGGACGTTCAGTACATATATCACATCACAGATAGAACCCATTAGCCAAAGTGTAAAGAAGTTCGATCAAAAATACGGATTAGTGACCACCCCAAAAACCAACTTGTTCTCTGGAAAATCTGGGTGGAAACAAACTACATAAAAAATCACAAAACAGTAGCAGAAGAACACTGCAGGAAAAACGACCCACGGCCGAGTCAACTCGGCCGCGGATCCGCGGCAAGAGCATGCTCTTTCCGCGGTTCGGCGGTGAGTTGGTCGACTCGCTGGCTCGTTTTTCTTCTGTGTTCTGTAAAAACCCTGAGCCAATTTTTAAAGTATGATTTATTATTTTTAGAGAAGATTTAAAAATCGGCAGAAACTTAGGGTTTTGAAAAAATGTTTTGCGATTTTTTCCGATCGAAGTTCTAGATACTTTGCTAACTAGTTAGTTTGTATTTAGCTAGGCTCTGATACCACTGTAAGTCCACGTTGCCCACCCCGGTGCTTGGGGGGAGGCAGAAACGTTATGAAAAATCTGATTTTTACAACACTGGGCAACATGGACTAACAAAAGGAGGGATCTTTGCTAAACAAAACTAACTACCAAATCTAAAAGAGTTTGCTACGCGGAAAAAGGGTTATACCTAGGCCTTCAAGTCCTTCTCTTCTTGCTCCTTGGAGTGAAAGATCGGGTTCTCCTTGTCGCCTTCTCTTGCCGAAGAAAGATCCACCCGAGGACTTCAACCTCAAACTAGAAGTAACTAAGGTGCTTGGTGTGCTAGACCTAGGACCTTAGAAAGAGTAGAGAGTGTTTTTGAAGGGATTATCTCAAGCTCAAATGGTTCTCAACTCATGAGAGGGGAGAGCTAGAGAGAGAGGAAGAGGAGGAGAGAGAATGAAAATTATCAAGTGAGAAGAATAATACAACCCTTCTCACATATATGTGATTTATGAAAATTAGATAATTAGCTAAAGATAATTGTCATGGTTAATCAAGAAATGACCATTATCATTTCACATTAAATGCTTTTGCAAGGATCAAAGAGCATCTTTCATATGGAATGATGATGGTCAACTTGTCAAACTGGGCCAACAAGTCAAGTATAGTCAAATGGTCAACAACCCTAACCATGCACAATTATAATTAACTAATATTAATAAATCATAATTCACATATAAACATTAGGGTTAAGAAAATGACAATGGCCATCAACCCTAATGAAAGTCCTCTGCCTCTGTCTCAGTCAACTGTGCATACACACCCGTATCCGTGTTCCGAGGAACACGAATACAATGAGATAAAACCAATCCCAAATCATATACTAGGATCCGACTTAAACCAAAGCCCGCTAGTATAAGCTGTCCGGACACCAAACGTGCACAAGTGCGTGGATGTGAACGAACCCTATAGCAAAACCATGCGACCTCTACTCATTTTGCCTAAAGGCGAATAACCCTCTGTGTAGGACCCTAAAGACTCGACACTACGCTGGCAGTGGGTTTAACCACAAACCGCAAGCGGCACTAGCTGTACGTAACGCTCCCCAGGTAGATGCCGATAAGAAGACTGACGAGGTAAACCCCATCTGAACTCCTACTGAGCCTGAATGTGACAGTCTCCGTACAGTCCGGTCTGTTCGTCTAAGAACATCGCATGGCGGGCCTAGGGGGCGGTAAACGTCAGTCCCCTACTAGCGGTACAAGTCATTCCTGAGTGTAGCCCAGAACACCTGAGATAACACTGGAAACCTACCAGTCTATCTCGCTTGCCCTGGCCAGGGACTTTGTGTAATGGCTCTCCTAGGCACAGCGCGATATCAACCCCCAATACCGGGAGAGACGAATCCTGTCTAACCGTCACTGCCTCCAAGTGCTTCGGGACTGCACCCAAAAACTACCTGTTTGCACGACTCCTTTGAGCCGTGGTAAGGTAGTAATCAAAGTACAGTGGGAACACACTTGAGGCGAAGTGACAGTGTCAAGTCAACGGACTAAGCTGTACTCATGTCACCTGGGAACTTATAATTGACGATAGGTATAATACCAACCAACAGTTCCCTACGAGTCTTGTCCAGTGTACTCGTAACCTAACGAGCACCCGCATACTATCTCAAGTACGACGTACTGACGGCTGTGGGACAGACCGTCTCCCAAGCTGGGATACGAAGCGCATATGCTAGTCTACTCCGGAGTATCGATGCCCTGTCTCGATAGTCCTGCCACTAGGGACCTGCATAAGGATGTTCTTATGGATTCCCCAACCCTACGAGTGTGACTGCCATCACAACGCTGGTAATCAAGCAAAGATCATAAGGGCTCCACTAATGTGTAAAGGAGATATGCTAAAAGAAACACTTGCACACATTAAAGCAGAAACAAACCAAGTAGCATACTACCATTTTGAGCAAGAATGTAAATACAAGGTGAATATCCCAGGCTTCCATCAAGTAATATACAATCTAGTATGATACAGTAATGGCCACTAGGGCATATACACTAACACGAATGTTTTATATATGTACGCATATATATATATATGTATGTATATGTATATATATATATATATGTATATATATATATACTAGTAGATGTTGTATATGTTTTGCATCCGTGCTAGTCCAGCCCCGGCTCTGCCGTTAGTAATGTAACCTAACGGTGCATGACGTGGCCCCGTTAGTTATGTAACATAACCGTATACTGTATTTTTGTTTTTTTCTGGTGTGATATGGATTAATTGATGGGATTGCGTTAATTTTGATTAATGCAAGAAAAAATTAACCTAAATGATGTTGTTGGAACCAAGTTTTAAAAAACTGACATTATAGACATTTCCTTATGCTTTGCACAGCGGTATTCGGTTCTGAATATCCATCACCTCATTCGACGAGGCAAGAGCCGAGATCCCTTCATGGGGAGTGACCTCTAGGGCAAAAGTTTGCGTCATTGTAATAACTTTACTATAGTCGATTCTTTTTCTTTGCATCGTGGTATTCAGTTAGGAATATCCAGCACCTCATTCGATAAGGAAAGAGCCGAGATCCCTTTACGGGGAGTGACCCCTTTAGCAAAAGTTTACGTCACTATATATTTATAAAAACATTCGGGTTCCTTCAACAATATCAAATTCATAGTGTTAAAGGTTTTTTCGCAAAAAACAAGTTGTAGCCCTCCGTCATTTCCTACGAGTAGTATTAGTATTCATGCTGCGTTTGTTGATTTTGTCAAGGCGTAGTGTACGGTAGCTAAGTGGTGCTTGTTTGTAGCATGCAATGTGATTGGTTAGGACAGTCGTGCGGCCTTGTTGACTGTGTCAAGAGCTCATGTGAGTGGGTTTAATGCAATCAAGATAATGACGGGTTGAACTTGAATAGGACCTTTTGATTTGTTGACTGTGTCAAGTTCACTTGGGTCCTAGGGGCAAAAACTACAATGGGAGTTTCAAACATACAGGAAACATGCCAGGCATGTGCATACCTTCTGGAGTGTGGTGATTTGAGTGACTTCCATCAAGTTATCATGCAATGATAGTTGGATCCTGATTCCTACTGATGAGTAGGTTTTACTCCTCTGGTGATTTTCAGATGATCCCGACTAATTTTCCTTTTAGGATTTAAAGGAGAATTCGAGAAAAAAGTGGGAGTCATCCTGATTAGAAAAAATGATTAATCAATCTAATCTAGGTTAGAGTGCACGTTGAGTGTTTCTTTTCTCTCTCTCTCTTTGGCAGCGACTATGACCTGTCCCTAAACTAAAACTCATAAACCCAGTTAACCAAACCTTCTTAAAACATTTTGTCTTTTGGATTGTCATAGTCGCATATATCCCTGCCGCTCCTACTTTCCCTTTGCATTTTCTCAGAACACTCCGTAGACGAAGATCCATATTGCTTGGATATTCCATCGTATAGTTACATACGAACTTGAAGAAACTTGTTTCTGATTGAGAATGGATTCCGGTTCTGAAAAAATTAAATAGGATTATTCAGTTGTCTTTTCTCTTTACCTTCTCTCAGGCTACAAGAGCTCCAGGTATTAGGAAAGTAAACCTATTACGCTTATTAGATAGTCTTCTTCTAAACCTTAGGCAGGTGCCGAAAGGTAGGGAAGGAAGAAAACCAATTAGGCTAGGTTCAGTGTACTGAAGGTAATAAGTAAAGACATATAAAGAGATTAGAGTGAGGGCAAAGAAAATTGCGACTACTATCATTCACGACGAAGCCGCGTATACCCATGCCACTCCTAGTTCCCCTTTGCGTTTCTTCAGGACACTCCGTATCACTACGAAGATCCATATTGCTTGGATATGCCATCGTACAGTTACATACTGTAACAACCCTAATTTTCTTATATACCATTTTCCTATACAAATTTTTAAATTAAAATTTTTCAAAATCTATAAAAGAGTATTTTAACCTGAGCACAATATATATGTAATTATTTTGTTTTTAAATAACTCCATATTTAGTATACATAAAATTGTTTTTAAAACTAAATTATACTTGGGGTATTTAATGTTGCTGTTACCACTTTAAGTATTTATTTTCCCACCATAATTACAAGAAGGAGCTTGTAGCTCATTGGTAACACCTTGCACTGCTGAACCAAGCCACCAGAGTTCAAATCGCATGCCCCACATTATTTTTGTATTTATTTTGTTTAAAATTCTTTGGAAGCCCAACAGTCTACACACCATAACTCCCAAACTTTGAACTACACTTGAAAAACTAAATATACAAAAGGCTAAACCAGACGACCCCCCACCTCCCTGACCTCCGACTCGGCCTGACTCGGACGGCGGACCGGCCGACTAGGCACGGCGCCGCCGGCCGGACGGCCGAGTCGTTAAGGAAAAAAATCCGCCACTTCGCCTTCTCTAACCCCCTTCATACTCTAATTTATTGGATCGGTTCCAGAATGCCAATTAACACCTAATTACTCTAATTTTTAATGAATTTTCTATAATTTTTACAATTTTTTAAATTAAAAACCTTTCACCTACCCTACCCTAGCCTACCTTATAAATACACCCTCTACGCTCTACCCTCTCATCCCAAAACCCTAAGCTTGCCCTCTTAAAATTTTCCAAGAATGTAATTTGAAAACGAGTGCACGGCGAAGCTCCGGCGAAATTCTGTCGGGAATTCCGGCGACGTTTTTAGGAACAACCGGCGATGAAGCAACGTCTCGACAACCTCTCTAGTCCCCCTCACTCCTTAGTATAGATCGAAACCCGCTATCCTTCTTTCTATTTCTCTAAAATACGAAATTACGAAACCCGACGGAATCGGAATAAAACCGATTTCCGATTCGGTTTTCTATAAAATTTCACTTCTAACCAATACATTCATGCCTAAACATCTTTATTTTGACTATTAAACTTTTAAAAATCAATTTGAATAAGTTTCATCACATGAAATGGTAACCTTTCCAATTTTTCGTATTTTTCACTTTAATACCATGATGTTTCGATTTCACATTTAAACCTTTAACTTTGCTATACATTTAAAGTAGAGCACGAGATAATGACCTACCTCCACACACACGCAAATACAACCCTAAAACGATATCATCAAAACTTAGAATACGATAAAACAATACTTTCATTTAAATACCATATTCTTAATAAAATTATTTCTAGAAGTTTTAGCTTTGACACACTTTTAAATAAATACCTCTTATTAGGAAAAAATGATAAGTTGTGGACATCGATCGTTTATCTAAACCTGACTTTGTGGTGTCTAGGTTAGGCAAGTGAGCTTAGGTAACTTTAAAAGGCCCGTCTCACGATTCGTGAGCGGATCCATCCTTCCTCACTTGTACTTACCTGGCCACAATTGGCGGTGAAGAGGCGATTTGAGGCTTCTAACGACTTGTCATTTAGACCATTTATAATAGGCTAGTTAGCTTAGGAAACCCTAGAATCTAAAATACGGAAAATTACACTTTGCAAATAAATACCTTTTACTTTATAAAACCGTTTTCTAAAGGATTAGTATTTTACAATCTTTGCAAAGCGCCGCTACAACCCATTTTTGGGGAACCCGTTCGGGATCGTGCGGTTTATCGCGCACCCTCAGGCTAGTAGTGCGAGATTCAGACCTCCGCAAGGAACATTCGGTTTCGAAAGGTTTAAAATACGACGTCTTAAGAAAATGAGATTTTTGGAATATAAAATATTTATTAAAATTATTTTTGTATAAACATATGTATATTTATCATTTAATATTTATTTTATTATAATATAAATTTTCCACATTTTCCTAAAAATCACAATAATAAATTTTACACTAAAATACCATGAACTTCAAATAATCAATATTACAGATAAATACCTTTATTTATAAGAACTATAATATTTTCACTAGAAATGTCACAATATAAAATCTACCCTCATTACAACTCTAAAGACGAGTAATAAATACTTAAGTTTTATTTTGAAAAGCATATAAAAGTATTTTTACATAAAACCCCCTCAAGTTCTATAAATTACCCTAAGGACCCTAACAATTATAAGACCTCGATTCACATTTCTGATTGTCTGACGCGGGTTTGAGTCTGATTAATCTGACTTGAATATGATTCAAGTCAATCTATAATCTACAATATTCCAATTCAATATGAACACATGAATCCATGAATACAATAATCAATTTATACAACTTGACTGAACCGAAACATGGATATATATTCCTTTTACATGATTCTCAGTATTCCATTTACATGACTCTACGGTTATAACCGTTTCCTGATATCATGGTTTCGGTCAGTCAGTCAATCAAACTTACAATCAATACAATTTACAAGATAACAATACAAATAAGACATCGTGGGGTTTAAGGGGTAGATTGGTACTGAAGATGTTAAAAGTGGCACGAGACGGTAAGATTAAGATACCTAACCTATATTCTGTCGCTGTTGTACCGTGGCCCAACGGTTCCTTGAGTTCCTGATACCTTAGTCTCCGGGGCAACTGAAACTCCTCTCGTATAAATTGGCATCCTTCTGTACCAAGCTACAAACAACAGCGTTAACACTAAATAAAACAATATAATAATATAATACAGCTGTAAAAGCTACTCTCTCTCTCTCTTACTCTCTGTCTGTTCCTCCCTTATCTTTGGGACTTACCGAGCGACCTGTTCGCTGACGACATTCTATTTCTTTCTTCTTTGAATGTCGTCAGGTGTTTCGGACCTGGCAGAGATCGAGCCATTTACAGAAGACATGGAGCAGTTTGCCGAAGATCCAGCACTTTAGTTCATTGTACACTTTTTCATTCAGTATTTTACATTTCCTGTTATGCCACTGTTTAGGCATCTTTTTATTTCAGTTGTATTTCCTTCATGTATTGTACAAGGAATGTTAATAAATAAAAGTTGTTTTTCTTTTTATTTCTTGTCTCTTGTGTACTTATTTTATATTTATTAGATACGCTTAGCGTATGTACTTCTGAGTATATACGTAGCGGACCGGTCGCGTCCCCTTCACCGTACACCGGGAAGCGGGGCGTGACACATACAAACTCGAAGGAACTTGTTTCAGCTCGAGGATGGCTTCTGGTTCGGGATAAATTCAATAGGATTATTCAGTTGTCTTTTCTCTTTACCTTCTCTAAGGTTGTGATGGCTCCTGGTATTAGGAGAGTATACCTATTACACTTATTGGGTAGTCTTCTTCCAAATCTTAGGCTGGTGCTGAATGGTAGGGACGGAAGAAAACTAATTAGCCTACGTATGGTGTATAGAAGGAAAAAAGTAAAGACATATAAAGGGATTGGAGTGAGGGCAGGGAAAATGCGATTACTATCATGCATATGGATATTGGAAGAGGCATTACGAGGAATACCCAACTACCCTTTTTGAGACATTTTCATGTTTTAGTTTTGCTGTGCTGTGTTAATTGAAAACCATTTTCCCAATTAGATTCTCTCATCTGTATGGCGTTACAGATGCTTAGTGGGAGTTAGATATTGGTAATTGGGTGATTAGATCCTCAATATATCAGAATTCTTTGTAATTGGTGATATTTGAGGAAATCACCTGAGTTTTGCCTGACGACAAATATTTGGTTTTGAATATCCGTTGTTATACACCAATTTCAAAATAATATATCTGTACATTTATTTTATAAAGTGAGTTATAACTTTTTAAATTTATGTTAATGACATTTACCTATATCAGTTGATAGTTGGGTAAGGAGGATTCAACAGCGGTGTAATTTTTCTTAACCATAACATAGTTCTCAACCTACGACACACAAGGTTTGAGTTATTAAACTCAGAGGACTTATACAAAGTATTGTCTATTATCTAATGTCCGTTAGTACAAAGGGGTTGGTATTCTTACTATATTCCATTCACATATGACTTTTCTAGTTTTAGACAAGTATTTCATTGGAATACAAGTTCCCAATTATGAGAAGTTATAAGTATAAGAATAAAGTAGAGAAGCATATGTTGTAAGTATCAGGATTTTTCAAGGTGATCGAAGATGTGTATACTTATGGTAGGTATTCCGTCGTAAGTAATAAATTTGAGAACTTGCTTCTCTCTCAGGTTACTCATCCGTGAATATGCTCCTTGATGAGTAATGCTGCATAGCCTCCTTCCATTTAGTTGATGTTGGTGTGTAGTAGCTCCTCTAGTTAGATTTAAAGAACATAAAGTAATGAGATTTTCCAATTTTAGAGGGCTAATACAAACTAACCCGAATCGAAACTAGAGATTAGGGTAAAACAACAATAAAAGAAGTCTAAGCTAAAAGATAAGGAACTACAACCTTTATAGTCAACTCCTTCACTTTCTTTTGACTCTTACGGCTCCACTCGAAGCTTGGATCGACTCCGCTCAAGGTCCTTCATCGTCTACGATGATCCACCCGGAGTATCTTTGCTTCACAAAACTAGTATGAATGACGCATAACAAGATACACTAATGGGCTAGAGTAGTATAGATTGGTGATGTGGTTTGTTTTCTCACTTAAAAAGTCTTTCTTTTTATATTTCTCACTCAAAAGAAAACTCAAGAGAGCTTGAAGGAGGAACAAGAAGGAGATGGCTAAGCTTGAGCTCAATGATAATGATAATCTCTTAATAAAGAAAGAAAAAGAAAATAATATATATGAAAGTCACACTCATATAAACCATGGTCAGTAAATATCTATATATTTTGCAAATGAGTTAAAGCAACTAAGGAAATTAAATCATGGTTTAATTCATGGTTAAGTGAAGGAAGAGTGTGGAAAGTGAACCATGATTTACTTTCCTTTTTCTTTTTCTCATTTACAAATATATACATATATTATTCCATGTGAGTCTTGCATTGTCATCTCCAATATATCAACAACCATGATAAATATGTATGCATGTATGTGTGCATTCACATCATCATGTGTCCGTATAAATATATATGCATACATCCAAAGTAGAAAAGGTTTAAAGAAAAGTGAGCTAAAAGTCTATATTAAATCAACACTTGATTTAATAAACCGGTCATATCACATAGAACCCAACCAAGAGAAAAACGCCCGATTAAAATACGGTAACATATACACGTATTTATTCGAGCTCCCGCCCATATCTCATATGCACACCACATCGTTTCGCCTGAGCTAGAAAACTCCTGTGTGGGACTCTAAGACTCGTCAATACGCCGGCAGTAGATGATGATCATATCAAACACCCATAAATCTAAAGCGATCTGCTAAACGTAACGACCACCCGGGTATTGAGCGATCAGAAGAGAAACAAGCGAACCGGTCAAAACTCCCGTCGAGCCAACTAGTAACACTTACCTTACAGTTCGGTCTCTTCATCAGATATGTTGCATATCAAGTGTAGGAATGGAATCGTCGAGCCCTAATAACTTAATAAGCCATGCCGATTTGGACTATGACCGGTCGAGAAACTTTTGATAACACTTATAAGTAAATCTCATCAGCCCTGGCCAGGGACTTTGAGTCAATTCCAATCACGCATAAAACAATATCAACTCCCAATACCGGGAGAGACGAAACCCCTCCTATCGCTCATTTCCTCTATGTGTCTTGGGATTGTACCCAAAAGCCACCTGTTTGCACGACTCGGTAGAGCCATGGTAGGGTGGAAATCAAAGCACAGTGGGAGAACATACAAGTCTCTATGACGATCTCGGGTCTACAGACTAACCTATACCAGTGTCACCAGAGAACTGCTATCTGACGATAGATATAATACCATATAGGATTTCTCGGCGAGTCCGCTCAGTCTACCCAGTCTCCACTGAGCACCCCTATATAATCTTCGTTGTCACAACACCAATGGATAAGGGATCATCCATCGCCCGTCATATAGGTCAAGAAACATATACGCTAGTCTACTCTGGAATATCGATGCCCTGTCTCAATATAACCTCGACTAGGAATATTCTAGGATATGCTTATAAACTACCCATGCCCCACTAGTATGATCTCCATCATAGTCATGGAAGTCAAGCAAATATCCTGAGGTCTTTATCAACATGTATGAATTGAACAGTATAATACAATCAAGTAAGGATGTTAAGATAAAGTACAACCAGATAGCATACTATCATGTCGAGCAAGAAAGTCATCGGTATATATATACATGTTCAAGCATCCACTATACATATATTGGCCTCTAGGGCATACATATATCCAACAATCTCCCACTTGCACTAGGGACAATTATTGGCGTATCTCATACCCAACATCTCAAAAAATCGTTCATGTTACGGCTGTGGAAGTGCCTTGGTGAGTGGATCCGCGGTATTATTCTTTATATATACTATCTGAATCTAGATCTCGTGGCGATCTATGATCTCCCGGATCAAATAATATCACCTCCATGATGTGTCAGGACTTCTGATGGGACCTGGGTTCTTTTGCCAACGCCATAGCACCATTATTATAACAATACAATAGTATTGGATCAATAATGGTTGGAAATACTCCTAGTTCCGCGACGAACTTCCTCATCCAGACGGCTTCCATGGCACCATCATTTGCAGCAATATATTTAGCTTCCATCGTGGAGTCAGCAAAAGTATCATGTTTGGAAATTTTCAACTAACGGCCCATCTATTGAGGGAAAATACAAACCCTGAGATAGATTTACTGTCAACCTTGTCACTTTGGAAACTGGAATCGGTAAAGGCCTCCATTTGAAGATTCTCATTACCATACACCAAGAACAATTCTTTAGTCCTTCATAAGTACTTAAGAATGTTCTTCACTGCTATCCAATATTTCTCCCTTAGGTTGGATCGATACCTGCTTACTACATCTAGTGTATAAGCTGTTGGCTAAAGTGCCCTCAAGTCAATTATTGGATCACAGGCATGTGATTGCAATGATTGAGGGAGGACCTATACCGGTAGGAAAATCTTACTCTTGATGATAGTATGCTATCTGTTTTGTCTTTATCATCGTGTACATGCTTCAGGTGACATTACAGATCACTATTATACGTTGATAAAGCCCATAGGATTCTTGCTTGACTACCAGCAGTAGTCTATAAGCACATCCTTAAAATGTCCCTAGTCATGGGAGTTTCAAGACTGGGCATCGATACACCATGAGTAGACTAGTGTATACGGATCGAGACCCCGACGAGGGGCGGTGGCTGGTCTCAAAAGCCATTGGTGTCAGTTGGTTCACCTATGATAGTATACATGTGCTCATTGGGTTATGAGTACACCGGACGGACTCGCAGGGGTACTGTTGATTGGTACTATGCCTATCGTCAGGAGCAGTTCCCAAGTGACATGAGTACAGCTTAGTCCGTTGACTTGACACTGCTAATTTTCCTCAAGTGTGTTCCCACTGTTCTTTAATTGCTACCCTACTACGGCTCAAAGGAGTCGTGGGTGCAGTCCTGAAGCACTTGGAGGCAGTGGCGGTTAGACAGGATTCGCCTCTTCCGGTATTGGTTTTTGATATCGCATTGTGTCTGGAGAGCCATTACACAAAGTCCTTGGCCAAGACAAGTGATATTTACTGGTAGGTATTCCAGTAGTTTCTCAAGGTGTTCTAGGCTACACCCCGACATGAATTATACCGCTATTGGGGGTCTGACGTTTACCATCCAATAGGCCCGATATGCGATACTCTTAGACGAACAGACCGAACTGTACGGAGATTGTCACAGATAGGCTCAGTTGGGTTTCAGGATTAGTTCACTCGTCAGCTTCCCTTTCGCTCAATACTTGGGCAGCCATTACGTACAGCAAGTGCCACTGACGTGCTTGTGGTTAAACCCACTGCCAGCGTAATGACGAGTCTTTAGATTCCCCCAAAGAAAGTTTCCCAAGTTCGGGAGAAACGTTGTAGAGGCTATATGGTTTTATGGCAGGGTTCAATCATATACGTGCACTTGTGCACGGATCATGATCGGATGGATCATGCTAGTGGGCTTTCGTTTAAACCGGATCCTAGTATTAGATTGTTGCATTACTTTCGTCTTGTAGTATTCGTATTCAGTTGGAATACGGATGCGGGTATGTATATACAGATGAGGGGTATTCTTGTGATCCGTCACGAGTTTACTTTAGTTGATGCCATTTATTTTTGTTGGATTAAACATTTAGTTTAAATGTTTAGTGGAGGAAAATGTGAGTGCAAGTTTTTTCCATATGCATCATTTCATGTTACATGTACATGGTGACTCATGGTCTTGGTTCATGTGACCATTTATTGAGACATGGATTGATTTCTTGAGTTTTTTTTTGTTTGTGTGGGATATTTTAGAGAGAGAGGGCTGTTTTGTTATGTCATGGGATTATTCTTGAGGATATATATGAGCTCTTAAAATATCTCACACAGGATATAAGCCATTTTCTTCACTAGTTTTTTTCTTGTGCTCACCTCTTCCTCCATAGGCATCTTCTTCAACCTCCACCCATCCCTCTCATGAGTTGAGAATCTATGGGTGTTTTGAGACAAAGCAATCACACACTATCTCTACTTCATCTTAGAAATGTCGACTAGCAAACTTCTTGTCCGAGTTGCTTCGGTTTTGAAGCGGGAGCTGGTATAAAGAATTTTTGACGTGATACCACTTCGACGAGCGAGATCGGAGAGCGAACTTCGTTGGAGCAGCTGCGAGGAGCTTGGGATGGTGGCTAAAGACCGAAGGACATGGCTCGATCGGTATAGCCATTCTAACATCTTTGTAGTTAGCTAGTATAGGGTTAATGGAATGATCTGGGTGAAAGGCTGCGTTAGCGCTAGTTTATGAAAGTTGTTGTTCCACGTTTGGCCTCGGATTGACGGCCAGGGCGCTACCGTAGCCTTACATGGTATCAGAGCCACGCTATTAACCCCATACTAGCTTGTGTTAACGTGTTTAAAGCATCGATCGGCCGAATTTTCAAAAATCGCAATTCTTTTCTTGAAGTTTCTGTCGAAATTTTAAAGTGGTCGAAAAATCATTTACAGTGTATCAGAAAATCGTGCAGGCTTTTTTAAGACTACAGAAGAAAATTGTGCAACTGAACCCACCAAAATGTCGCGGAACCGCCGCATAACCTACATGTTGGCCGCGGTTCCACCGCCATTTTGGGGCCAATGTGCACAATCTTTCTTTTGGGCTCTTAATTATGGAATTATGGTTTCTGGAATATTTTGTGTTTGGGCCCAGATTTTTTAGAGTACTGGATTAGAACTTAGGGCCCACTTTGGGAAGTTTTGTCGATCGAAATTTTAAATACGTTAGTTTAGAGTACTTACATTATTATCTGCAACCTTGAATGTCATTAGAACAGTATAACTCGTCTAATTGCTATATGTCCTTTTACAAGAGTTTGCGAACGTGACATTCACGTTGATGTTCTGTCTTCTGCTGTGATGTTGCGGATTGTCGTGGTGGTTAGGTTGGGTGCAATGTTAGTACATCTTAGTTTTATTTGAACATTTGATATCACGGGGCGAGCATCGGACATGTGGACTGCCGTCACTGCCTGTTTGTATATTATTCTTTTGGGGCACGATCGGGTTGAGGTCGATGTCACCGTTGTACATATTTTCTTTTTTGTACTAGGATTACCCCGCGGTGGAGTGCACAGATAGCCGGGTTCTAGAGGGCAACGGGCCCGCATCTTGTGGCTTTGAGAAGGAGGGGGCTTCACTCTATAACTGGCGGGCTATTCAATGCACACGTAGGGGGTACAGGTTGACCCAAGGAGGGGTGCTCAAGTTACCGGATTCCATGAAGTGTTGGGTGGTCCATTCATTTTGTTGAAGGGGCTGCCTCGCTTCTGGTTTTAGCGGGTAACTTGCCGCACTCGTAGGGGTCTAGGTTTTCATTGCACAAGCTATTTACACGACCAGGGGAATGTCGGGTTTCACTTGCAGCTCAAAGGAAACCCGGGGCTCCCAGATTATCTGTATTGTTCTGTGATGCTTATTACTTTTCTGTGATGTTGCATTTATGACGCCTGGAGCGATTATTATATATTGATATATATACTAGTAGATGTTGTATCTGTTTTACACCCATGCTATTTCAGTCCCTGCTCTGTCGTTAGTTAAGTAGCTTAACGGGTGATGACGGGACCCAGTAGCGAATGCTGATGGCATATACGGATATTGTATTTTCGTTCTTTGTCGTGTGACTAATTGATGGGACTGCGTTGATTCATATCAATGCAAGGAAAACAAACCTATTCGATGTTGTTGGAACAATTTTCAAAAAGCTGTTATTACAAGAACGTTCTCTTTTGTTTTGCACAGAGGTATTCGGTTATGAATATCCAGCACCTCATTCGATGAGGCAAGGGTCGAGATCCCTTCATCGGGAGTGACCCCTTGGGTAGAGGTTTGCGTCAGGGTAATAACTTCACTATAGTCGATTACTTTTTTCTTTGCATCACGGTATTCAGTTTGGAATTTCCTGCATCTCATTATACGGGGAAAGAGCGAAGATCCCTTCACCAGGAGTGACCTCTTTAGCAAAGGTTTTCGCCACTATATTTTTGTAAAAAGCTATCCGGTTCTTTCAACGATATCAAGTTCATTAAGTTAACGGTTTTTTGCAAAAAACCATTCGCAGCCCTCCGTCATTTCAGACGGGTAGCACTTAGTATTCATGCTATGTTTGTTGGCCTTCATCAAGGCATAGTGTATGGTAGCTGCTTGTTACCTTTCTGTTGCATAGATATATGTGTTGGTTTGGGACAGTCGTATAACCTTGTTGAACTTCGTCAAGGGCAAGTACCGGTGGGTTCAAATTAACTTGGACAATGATGGGTCGAACTTGACACATGACTTATGATTTATTGACCTTCGTCAAGGTCATAAGAGCATGGGGTAAAAATCACATCGGGAGTTTCAAACATACAGGAAACTTGCCAGATATGCGCATACCTTCTGGAGTGTGATAACTTGAGTGGATTCCATAAGGTTATCATGCGATGATAGTTGGATCCCGATACCCACTGATGAGTTGGTTTACTCCTCGGGTGATCCGGACTAATTCTTCTTTCAGGTTTGGAGGAGAATTTAAGGATACAGTGGGAGACATCCTGATTAGATAAAGTGATTAACCATTCTTATCTAGGTTAGAGTGCACGCAAAGTGTTTCTTCTCTCTCTCCCTTTGGTAGCGACCATGGCACGACCCTAGACTATAACTTAGTGACCAAGTTAACCGAAATTTCTTAAAATACCGACTTTTGGATTTACAGAGTTGCATACATCATTGCCATTCCTTCTTTTACCCTTTGCTTTTCTCCAGAACACCCCGTATCTCTACAAATATCCACTTCCATTGGATAAATCCATGGTATAGTTATATACGAACCCGAAGGAACTTATTCCAGATTCGATAATGGATTCTGGTTCTAGAGAGATTTAATAGGACCATTCAGTTGTCTTTTCCTTTTGCCTTCTCTCAAGTTATGAGGGATTCTAGGATTTGGAGAGGGTACACCTATTGCGTTTATTGGATAGTTTTCTTCCAAACCATAGGCAGGTGCCGAAAGGTAGGGAATGAAGAAAACCAATTAGCCCAAGTGTGGTGTACAGAAGGTAATAAGTAAAGAAAAATAAAGGGATTAAAATGAGGGCAAAGTAAATTGCGACTGCTGTCATGTAGGGTTCCTAGGCACACTAATGAAGTCTCACAAGTGATCAAACATGCTCAATTCAAAAATTTCCTTGTGCCTACAAACCCTAATACGGATCGTTAACTAGAAAACAAGGCGATGCGAGTAAGTAAACGGAAATATAGCTAAAGGAAAGTGGCTACAACCTTTGTAGATCTGGTCCTCCACCTCCTAGGCTCCGTGATGACGTCACTCCGCTGTCTAAATTGAATCCATGACTCTAGCATCGGATTCATTGGAGAATGGGCGGACTTGGTCGTCGGCTTCGATACCGAAGATGATCTACGTCGAGGCATCACAAGATCAAGCTCTCACTTCACCAAGTCATGAAAACTTGTGGAGGAAACACCCTATACTACTTGGCAAGAGGTAGAGGATGAAGAAATAGGAGGTGGGTTCACTTTAGAATTGGATTTCTCACTCTTATTCTCAAGTTGCCATTGATGGTGGCATAGTTTCTTTCTTGAAGAAGAAGAAGAATAATAAGATGATAATATGATAATTATTATGTAAAAGGAAAATAATATGAATACTTATCATATACTAACCATGGTTATGTGTAGAGAATAAACTAAGGTTAGTTGGAATGGTTAGGGTTAAGCATGAGACAAGAATGGTGGACTTGTTCAAAGCTTCAAGAAGCTTCAACAAGCAAACAAAGAAAGCCACCATTCTTTTCTTTTGCCAAAATAAATGAATAAATAAATAAATAGATAATAAGTGAATAAACAAAACCCTAACCACTCTCACAACCATGGTTTAATCTTTACACAAACCCTAGTGAGCATGTATCATCAAACATGATACAAACTAGTGTACAAAAGTATATCACATATACAATGTGCACATCAAGTGAGAAAATCCTTTTAAAATGAACCAATAATAGTTAATGCAAAGTAATATATCAAATATATAATCATGCATTAAATCATTAAATCAATACTTGATTTAACGATCCGGTCATATCGCATATAACCGACTAATATCCAATGTATCGGCTTATCGAAACAATCCTTGATTCGATAACTAGGTTATATCGCATACAACCATTCGACACATTCATCACGAGAATAGAATACGGTATCACATACACGCATTATTCTCGGTCCCGCACATATCTCATATGCGCTCCTATTTCGTTTCGCTTGAGCCAGGAAACCTCTGTGTAGGACTCTAAAGACTCGTCAATACGTCGGTAGCAGATGATGATCATATCAAACACCCATAAGCCGCAAGCGGTCTGCTAAACGTAACGGCCACCCGGGTATTGAGCGATCAGAAGATCGACGAGCAAGCCCGCTCATACTCCTGTGAATCCAACCAGTAACACTTACCGTACAGTCCGGTCTGTTCGTCTGATATGTCGCATATCTCGCCTAGGGATGGTAAACGTCAGACCCCAGTAGCTCGATAAGTCATGCCGACGTGAGGTCCATAACATTCGTGAGACTACTGATAACTCTTACCAGTATATCACTGCAACCCTGGCCAGGAATTTCCTGTTATGGCCAGTCGAGCATAGCACAACATCAACCCCCAATACCGGGAGAGACGAATCCCCTCCTATCGCTCATTGCCTCCATGTGAATCGGGACTGTACCCAAAAACCACCTGTTTGCACAACTCAGTAGAGCCGTGGTAGGGTGGAAATCAAAGCACAGTAGGAGAAACACAAGACTCTATGACGATCTCAGGTCAACAGACTAAGCTGTACCAGTGTCACCAGAGAACTGCCATCTGACGTGAGGTATAATACCATCTGGGAGTTCTCGGCGAGTCCGTTCAGTGTACCCAGTCTATACTGAGCACCCGCATACCATCTCTGATGTCAAACACCAATGGATATGGGATCATCCATCGCCCATCACATGGGTCGAGAAGATATACGCTAGTCTACTCTGGAATATCGATGCCCCGTTTCGATATTCCCACGACTAGGAAGAATGAAGGATGTACTCATTGACTACCCAGGGCCCACTAGTATGATCTACATCATAGTCCTGGAAGTCGAGTACACATCCTAAGGGCTTTATCAAAATGTAATCAGAGAGACAAAAAGTATACATTTTAAGATAAAGAGCAACCAGATAGCGTACTATCATGTCGAGCAAGAAAGTCCTACCTATATATGTCCCAGCATCCACTACAATATACATCCAATGTACAGTAATAGCCTCTAGGGCATACATATAACTAACAATCTCCCACTTGCACTAGGGCCATCTGTAGCAGTGGTTGCAGTATCTAATACTCAACCATCCCATAAAAGTCTCTCTTTGGGAAAAGGCCTTCGTTAGTAGATCCGCCGTGTTGTCTTCTGAGTCTACTCTCCTAACCTCGATCACCCCGGAGATCAACTATCTCCATGATCAGGTGATACTTCCTCAGAATATGTCTGGGTCACTGATGGGATCAGGGTTCCTGGGTCAAAGCCATACTTCCATTGTCATACAATGGTAGGAACCTAGTTCATCTTATGAACCAATATACACCCAAACTGCCTCTTTGGTAGTATCTATAATAGCGATGTTACCAGCCTTTATCGTCTAGTTTGCCACGGTATCTAGCTTGGAACCTTTCCAACATACCGTCCCTTTACTGAGGGTAAAGACAATGCCTGCGACTGACATTCAGTCGTCCTTATCACCCTGGAACCTTTCCATTGATTCTCCCTAGGATCAATTGATACAATCTTACTACAGATAGTGAGAACCCTAACATCCCATTAGATCTATCTCATAGATCCAAATTTCAGGATTTAGGAGGTATCACTTTGATCCTATATGGAGAATCTATGTGATAAGAGGAGATCGACCGATCGTAGCATAGGAAACTCTTTTCCTATCAAGAGTATGTCATCCACGTACTCTACAAGGATCATTACCATACTCCATACTGCCCTTTTGTACATACAAGGTTCATCTACCATTTTGATGAAGTCAAACTCTTTGACTACGACATCAAAACAGATGTTCCAACTCCGCGATGCCTGCTTTATCCTGTAAAGCAACTTACACATATTTCCGCTGCTCCCACTGTTTACAAAGCCCTCTGGCTGTGTACTTATAGACTTTCTATTCTAAATCAGTATTTAGAAAAGCAGTCATGACACCCAACCACCAGATATCGCAGTCATGGTATGTAGCAATGGTAAGTAGAATCTGGATGGACTTAAATATAGTCCCTGGAGAAGGTTTCATCATTTTCCACTCTTGGTCGATGACGAAAACCTTTAACAAGTCTAGCTTTGAAAGTCACAACCTTTCTATTTACACCAAGTAATCTTCTCAAGATATACTTGCTCCTGATGGGGATTTAACCCTTCAGATATCGCAACCAAAGTCCATACTTTGTTGGTGTATATGGATTCCATCTCAGATCGCTAAGCATCCAGCCATTCTTACAGAGTCCCTACTCTCGATGGCCTGCTCGATAGATGGGTCATCATCTCATGATGCATTCCTCGCTCCCATTGTCATCGAGAAACCGAGGTATCCCTCAGGCGGATGAGGAACCCTACTAGATCGGCGGAGAGGCTGAGGTTCGTCGGGAACTATAGAATCCTTTGGTTCTGTCAAATCATCAACTTCAGTTTTGTATAGCTGGAATCTTTCCAGTTCTACAGAACTGATCCTGCCTCGATCTTGTCCGGATTTTGCTTTAGACATAGGCCGGACAATCCCAAATCTTAACTTATTTAAGAGATAGGCTCTTCCCATACCATATCTCATATGGAATGGTAGCCAGTGATCTGATTCGAACCTAATTCAATAGGTATGCAGCTTCTCAAGCGCATAACTCCCAAAAGGAAATAGGAAACTCAGTTGTACTCATCATAGAGCACACCATATCTAATATTGTGCGATTGCTCCACCCCGATACACCGTTGTGCTGTGGTGTATTCAGAGGAGTAACACTGAGAGAGAATCTCATTCTTCTTTTAGAATAGTCCAGGAATTCTATGCACAAGTATTCTCCTCCCTGATCTCATCATTGGACATAATACTTATACCCGGTTATTGGTTCTCTACTTCTGACTTATATTCTGTGAATACCTCAAAAGCTTCGAACTTATGTTTCAACAGAAACATATGACTGAATCTTGAGAGATTATCAGAGAATATAATGAAGTATAAAGAACCAGTCCTGGCATGTGTAGACAGGAGACCTTTCATACATCATCATGTATCAGTCCCAAGAGTTTACTAACTCTTTCTCTGTTTTCAGTAAACAGAGCTATGGTCATCTAATCTTTGTGACATGACTGGCAAGTTTCACAAGATGTAAATTCAAACCGATTTAAATATGCATCTAAAATGTAACTTCAGCCAGTCGGGTCGCATTGATATGACCTAGTCTACAATGCTTCAAGAAGAATTCGTTCATTTCTAAACTCTTCTTCTTGTATGTGTTCTGTATACTAGGAACTGTAGTTTGATTTAGAACGTCAATGCTTTTAGATAACGTGCCTGAACCGATCAACTTTTGATATAGGAAATGTTCAAAACATTATCCTTCAATACAAAATTTTATCATTTCTTTAATAAATAAAGAGATTGATATGATTTTGTATATCAGGTTCGGTATCTAATAGCATTTGTTCAGAATCAATGTATTGGTAATACAGGGTGACAGTGACCAACGGACTTGGCTGCAACACTTGCCCCGTTTTCTGTCTCATGAAACTTATCACCCGTTCTCAGTTTTCTACCCTTTTTGTAGCCCTATGTAACATATTACATATCTGGGATCTTCATCCGGTATCAAATACCCAGGATGCAGAGGATACTGAGAAATAGTTCTGTGTAACGAACACAACCGAAGAAGATGCATCATATGCACTTTCATCGTTTGGGCGGCATAGGAATTCTGGTATTCCCCTATTTCCTGCTCTGTCTTATAACAATTATAAGTTGGAGTGGGACCAACCTTCCCCAGCTCAGTATAACAAGCGGGTTCGGTCTATTCATCCATATTATTATCTTGATTAAGGCGTGATATGGTCGCTACCTGGAGAGAGAGAAAAGAAAACACTCAGCGTGCGCTCTTGCAAGATCAGATTGGTTATATATTTTATCTAATTAGGATGGCTCCCACTGTGTTTATCAAATCTTCCTTCAAACCCTAAAAGGAAAGACTAGCCGGGATTAATTACACTCTACAAGTTCGCCAATCTTTCAGCCAGGCCAGTGTCTGTACTTTGAGGGAGGTTCCCCGTGCTTTCGCACGGACCTAATTACAGTAAACCTCGTTTTCCCAGAGGCGTAACCCCGTTGACACCTTTCTAGACACCTACTTGATCGGCTAATTGCAAAGTGCAAAACACTCCCAGGAGTAACAATTACTCGCAGTGGGTATCGGGATCCGACTATCATATAGAAGGTATGCAATCTCATTGCAAATTTCAACACTTGAAACTCCCGATAATGGTTTTTACCACTAGCACCTATGACCTTAACTATGGTCAACAAATCATAAGTACTAGTCAAGTTCTACCCGTCATTTCGTGATTAATTAGACCCACCCACATGACCCTTAACTAAGGTCAACAAAGTCACGCGACTGTCCTAACTAATCGCATCATATGCGGTGTAGGAAGACATCACTTAGCTACCGTACACTGTGCCTTAACTAAAGTCAACAAACACAGCACGAATACTAAGTACCCTACTTCCTAAAATGACGGAGGGTTGCGGATGGTTTTTATGAAAACCTTTAACGCTTTGAACTTGATCTCGTTGCGGAATCAAATGGTTTTTAAATGGAATGTTTTTGAGGCTTTTCTAGTTTTGCTAAAGGGGTCACTCCCGGTGAAGGGATCGTCGGCACTTTCCTCGTCGAATGAGGTGCTGGATATATCATATATATCACTGTGCAAAGCAGAAACTATAGAAGCAATTAAAAGACAAACCGAGTGTTGTAGCATCTGCCAGTTATTGCTAAAGGAGTCACTCCCGGTGAAGGGATCTCGGTCCTTTCCTTATCGAATAAGGTGCAGGATGTTCTACAAGGAACACCGCGATGCAAAGAAAGAACTGTAGCTACCTATTTTATTTTGAAATTTGATTCCACAACATCAATTAGGTTTATTTTCTTTCATTAATCTCATTAATGAATATCCCATCATTTAAAATCCACCTAAACATCACAGATAAATATAACGTACGCTTATGCCATCCGCATTCGCCTCGATGTCCCGTCTGCACCGTTAGCTTAGGTAACTAACGGCAGAGCGGGGCAGGGCTAGCGCGGGTGTAAAACATAAGCAACGTCTATATAATATATCATATATACTATATTTTATATCTATCACAGAACATCACATGATCACATCACAGATAACGCAGCAGAAAATATCATATGAAATATTGGATATACTAGGACGTCCGTGTTTTCAATACGAGCCAGTATAAAACACGGATTCCACGGTCGCGATGAATAGCCAATCCCACACCCCAAGACCCCTACGAGAGCGGCAAGCAACCCTACCAATTCTAGGGTTAGGAGACCCGAACTTGACTCCTCGAGATGGTCTCCCACTGGACCGTAGAACCCGGTTACTTGTGCTCCCTTCCTTGGGTCTATCCTAATGCGGAAAAGTAAATAATATACAAACGGTGACAACTTCCGCAACCTGGAAGTGCCCCAATAAAAGAATATTACATACAAGTTTTTACATGAATGAAAATGGAAAAACACTCATCTCACATGAAAACCCCGGCTATTTAAACACGACGATCCAATATAACATATCCAGCAACACATAACATCACATGTCATCAACGTAAGTAAATATGCGCATCCCAATTGTCATTGACATATAGCAACGAAACCGGCGATATCATATATTACACTTACGGTCACAGAAAAGAAAGTGTAAAACTACAACAGTTGGAATCCGCAATCTCTTTAAACATCGCATGCCTAGCCAAATGAAATACTTAGACATCGCATGCCAAACAATTATAAACCCCGCATTTTAGTCTCATTATCGAAAACACTTTTCAATATCATGTCGGGCAATTCAACAGGATTCCCGACATTCTGATCGAATGCTCGTCGCAAACTTTAGTAGGCGGCTGCACCCCCGACGCCGTCGACGAAGTGCACCAAGGAGGAACACCGCTGCCGCGAGCACCCGAACGGATGCTTTCGGCGACGGGGTTCTCCTACACTCACTTGGTCGGGGCTATGGGGTGAGGCTGTCTATTAAGTTTACCCGGCGAATATCCGCGTACGCTACGTGATTGCGACGGACTTTTGATCACATCAAAATTCCGTGGCAACCGATCAAGTGAGACTAAAGTGCTGTGTTTATAACATTCATTCAGTCATCTTATAACTAGTTGTGAATTCCAAGTATTGTATCACATTCCGGATAAATGGAAAATGTTAAACTTTCCGATCGAACAATCGAACACCCAAGTTTTCCCGATACAGTCCAACACATGAAATAAGTCTAACAACATTCAGTTCGTGCCCCAGTACCAACGGTCCAGCCGTAGAAGGGTCAAGCCAACGCCTCACATGTGGCACGCCGTACTGCCCCAAACCCTAAGGTTCAAAGGGCAGTTCAAGACGGTCACATAATCGAGTTAAGGTTTGTTGTCTTCTAGAGGGACCATCGCATTACTTGCACTACTTAGAACGTCATTAAACTACGGAAAAATCCAACAATTGGAAATTTCCCGGCAGGGGAAAAAGTGGGTATTTATATCCGGTCGAACTTTTTAACATATTCAAAAATATCCGGAAAAGCACACAGACAAAATTAGACAATCCGATCGAAATACCGAGTCCCCAATACAACCCAGAAAACACAACTCTTGAGTCAGATATAAAAATTCCTAGAAAATACAGGAACAAAATATAAGAGTTACTGTGCAAAAATCAATGGGAGAAGCGACACAGTTGCCGCGGAACCGCCGCAATAGCCATGCTATTGCCGCGGTTCCGCCGCACTTTGATGGAATCAAGCGATCGAACTTCACAGTAATTCTTATGACTTCCTGCTTAGTTTTCTGCATATTTTAAATTCTAAAAAATCCCCGAATTTCAAAAATTTACAGAGAGCATTTTTAGGTTTGGGTTTTGGTTCGATCGGACTTCTAACTCCGTCTGTGCATCGCCTAAGGCTCTAGCTAGGCTCTGATACCACTGTAGGGTTCCTAGGCACACTAATGAAGTCTCACAAGTGATCAAACATGCTCAATTCAAAAATTTCCTTGTGCCTACAAACCCTAATACGGATCGTTAACTAGAAAACAAGGCGATGCGAGTAAGTAAACGGAAATATAGCTAAAGGGAAGTGGCTACAACCTTTGTAGATCCGGTCCTCCACCTCCTAGGCTCCGTGATGACTTCACTCCGGTGTCTAAATTGAATCCATGACTCTAGCATCGGCTTCATTGGAGAATGGGCGGACTTGGTCGTCGGCTTCGATGCCGAAGATGATCTACGTCGACGCATCACAAGATCAAGCTCTCACTTCACCAAGTCATGAAAACTTGTGAAGGAAACACCCTATACTACTTGGCAAGAGGTAGAGGATGAAGAAATAGGAGGTGGGTTCACTTTAGAATTGGATTTCTCACTCTTATTCTCAAGTTGCCATTGATGGTGGCATAGTTTCTTTCTTGAAGAAGAAGAAGAATAATAAGATGATAATATGATAAGTATTATGTAAAAGGAAAATAATATGAATACTTATCATATACTAACCATGGTTATGTGTAGAGAATAAACTAAGGTTAGTTGGAATGGTTAGGGTTAAGCATGAGACAAGAATGGTGGACTTGTTCAAAGCTTCAAGAAGCTTCAACGAGCAAACAAAGAAAGCCACCATTCTTTTCTTTTGCCAAAATAAATGAATAAATAAATAAATAGATAATAAGTGAATAAACAAAACCCTAACTACTCTCACAACCATGGTTTAATCTTTACACAAACCCTAGTGAGCATGTATCATCAAACATGATACAAACTAGTGTACAAAAGTATATCACATATACAATGTGCACATCAAGTGAGAAAATCCTTTTAAAATGAACCAATACTAGTTAATGCAAAGTAATATATCAAATATATAATTATGCATTAAATCATTAAATCAATACTTGATTTAACGATCCGGTCATATCGCATATAACCGACTAATATCAAATGTATCGGCTTATCGAAACAATCCTTGATTCGATAACTAGGTTATATCGCATACAACCATTCGACACATTCATCGCGAGAATAGAATACGGTATCACATACACGCATTATTCTCAGTCCCGCACATATCTCATATGCGCTCCTATTTCGTTTCGCTTGAGCCAGGAAACCTCTGTGTAGGACTCTAAAGACTCGTCAATACGCCGGTAGCAGATGATGATCATATCAAACACCCACAAGCCGCAAGCGGTCTGCTAAACGTAACGGCCATCCGGGTATTGAGCGATCAGAAGATCGACGAGCAAGCCCGCTCACACTCCTGTGAATCCAACCAGTAACACTTACCGTACAGTCCGGTTTGTTCGTCTGATATGTCGCATATCTCGCCTAGGGGTGGTAAACGTCAGACCCCAGTAGCTCGATAAGTCATGCCGACGTGAGGTCCATAACATTCGTGAGACTACTGATAACTCTTACCAGTATATCACTGCAACCCTGGCCAGGAATTTCCTGTTATGGCCAGTCGAGCATAGCACAACATCAACCCCCAATACCGGGAGAGACGAATCCCCTCCTATCGCTCATTGCCTCCATGTGAATCGGGACTGTACCCAAAAACCACCTGTTTGCACAACTCAGTAGAGCCGTGGTAGGGTGGAAATCAAAGCACAGTGGGAGAAACACAAGACTCTATGACGATCTCGGGTCAACAGACTAAGCTGTACCAGTGTCACCAGAGAACTGCCATCTGATGTGAGGTATAATACCATCTGGGAGTTCTCGGCGAGTCCGTTCAGTGTACCCAGTCTACACTGAGCACCCGCATATCATCTCTGATGTCAAACACCAATGGATATGGGATCATCCATCGCCCATCACATGGGTCGAGAAGATATACGCTAGTCTACTCTGGAATATCGATGCCCCGTCTCGATATTCCCACGACTAGGAACAATGAAGGATGTACTCATTGACTACCCAGGCCCCACTAGTATGATCTACATCATAGTCCTAGAAGTCGAGTACACATCCTAAGGGCTTTATCAACATGTAATCAGAGAGACAAAAAGTATACATGTTAAGATAAAGAGTAACCAGATAGCGTACTATCATGTCGAGCAAGAAAGTCCTACCTATATATGTCCCAGCATCCACTACATATACATCCAATATACAGTAATGGCCTCTAGGGCATACATATAACTAACATGTCATTCACGACCAAACCACATATTTCATTGCTACTCCTAGTTCACCTTTGTATTTCTCCAGAACACCCCGTATCACTACGAACATCCACTTCCATTGGATAAATCTATCGTATGGTTATATACGAACTCGAAGGAACTTGTTCCAGTTCGAGGATGGATTCTGGTTCAGGAGAAATAGAAATAAGGTTTATTCAGTTGTCTTTTATCTTTACCTTCTCTCAGGTTGCGAGTACTTCTATGATTAGGAGAGTATACCTATTACGCTTATTGGATAGTCTTCTTCCAAATCATAGGCTGGTGCCGAACGGTAGGGAAGGAAGAAAATAATTAGCCTAAGTGTGGTGTACAGAAGGTAATGAGTAAAGACAAATAAAGGGTTTTGGAGAGATGGAAAAAAGATATATGGTTACAGTCATGAATCTGGATAATAGAAGAGGCATTACTAGGAATACCCGGATACCCCTTCGAAACATATTCATGTTTCAGTTTCACTATGCATTGTTAATAGAAAACCGATTTCCCAATTAGGTACTTACTCCAGGGTGTGTATTTACCAGGTTTGATTCTCACATCTGTATGGCTTCACAGATGATGAGTGGGAGTAAGTTATTGGGAATTAGGTGATCATCCTCATTATATCGGGATTCGTTGTAATTGGTGATATTTGAGTAAATCTCCTGGGTTTTTGTCGGACGACAAATATTTGGTTTTGAATATCCGTTGTTATGACCCAATTTCAAACCGATATATCTATACGTTTATTTTATAAAGCGAGATATAACCTTTTGAAATTATGTCTACGACATTTATCTATATCAGTTGATGGTTAGGTAAAGAGCATTAAACAGCGGTGTAATTTTTCATAACCATAGTACAGTTTTCAACCAACGACGCACATGGTTTGAGTTATTCAGCTCAGGGGACTTATACAAAGTATTGTATGTTGTCCAGTATCCATTAGGATAAAAAGGGTTGGTTCTCGTACCATATTCTGTTTACTTGTGACTTCTCAAGTTTTAGACAAGTGTTTCGTAGAAATACAAGGTCCAAGTTTTAAGAAGTTATAGGTACAAGAATAAAGTAGAAAACCACGTGATGCAAGCATCAGGATTCTTCAAGGTGATCCATGATGTAGATACTTATGTTTGGTATTCAGTCAATAGTAATGATTTTGAGAACTTGCTTCTTTTTCAGGTTACTCATTATTGGATGCACTCCTTAGTTGAGTAATGTTGATCGGGCTCTCTCCATTTAGTTGACATGCACTGGAGACGGCTGCATGATTTTGGTTCCAATTAAATCAGTGCCTCTATTTCTATATTGTATATAGAATGGATCATATCTTAACGATGTTAAGGTATATGGAGTTTTCCGGCTTATGCTTAAAACCAGACTCTGGATAACTCAAGGCACGTTTTTGTAATGGCAGTTTGTGGGTTATCCCCGGCTAAGACGAGGGATAACTTTCTATCATCTGGAAGATCAATGGTGATATTTTTCATGACTCGCCACAGTTTTAGTAAAATGGATTTTTTCAGAAAATAGTAGTGGGAGTATTATAGAACTGGAAGTGTTTCCAGAACAACAGAGGATTATTGAAAATTTAATAGGACAAAAAGATTCAATCTGGTTTGACATTCCATTAGCCACTCTGCAGATATGGTGGGTAACCTCAGGCGCCCGAGAGGTACTTCGGTATCCTCAAAGAAGGTGGCAGGGATGTTCTTGTTTATCCAGACTTGACACTACTATTGTTCCTGACTATGAGACCCGGCAAGAGGATGAGTATAGCGTCGTTCTAAACTAGCTTTAGAAGTGCACGCGTATATGACTCTGCCAGAGGGTTGTTGTAGTCAGTGGGAGCAGCAAAAGCAAAGTGGACAAGTCGGTTATGTCTATTTATAGACTAAATAAGATATAGCGGAGATAGATCGTCTATTTTTGATTTGACAGTCATAGGTTTTGACTTCATTAGAATAGGAGATGGATCTGTTAAGAAGGTAGTAGGGTGTGATGTCCTAGTATTTGGATGACAAGCACTTTATAGGAAGTAAAACACCAATCCTACAATCGGTTATACTGTGGTTGTCACACAATAGTTTCTCCACATAGGATACGGATATAATATCAGGCATTCTGGTCACTAGATCTATGGTTTTAGATCTAGATTTGGGAAGTATCCCAATCTGGGTACTTAGAAAGCATTCTAAAGGTGTTTTAGAATGGACGACTCCTGGCATGATGGTGTCCCTGCAGTTGATGGAGTCACTCTCTCTAAAGGCGTCTTACAGACTAAAAAGGAGAGGGATGTGCATGATTGCCATATCACTTGCTTAGGCAATTGAGTCAATCACGAGATGTCAAATACCACACCAAATGTTGTTTTTACACTAGATGCAATAAGTTTGTATTAATGCAATCCTGGAGTAACATTCGGAAGCAGTTTTAGAACATAAGTGGATGTTCTATGGATTTGATAACGGCAACCTCCTTCGGGAGACGGCTTCCAAGGCGACCTGAATGACAGAGTGACTGTCAGAGTTATAGTTTTCCCTCTGACAAGGGGCAGTAGTTTGGACAGGTGGTCCAAGCGGATACTGAGGTAGGCATGGCGCAGGATACTGATTAAATTCAGTTGACGATACAGTCTAAGAAGTTTGCGGATTTTGAGTTCATTTATGAACTGGGTCCCATCAGATATCCAAAAATATTCTAAGATAGGTATTGCTCATTTCAGGAGATGACTTTCTTCGCGAACTTGAGATAAAGAGAAGCATAGAAATAAACATCAGAGCGGATCCACTCATTGAGGTTATTTCTCGAACGCAGTAGTTTCACAAACGAGCTTTGTGAAACTGATTAGTAGAGGAGTTGGGTGTTCGGTATCAAACGGGCTGTGAGTATGCGACACCGCAATAATTATCCTTGAGTGCAAGTGGGAGACTATTATCTATAATGCCCTCAAGTCAATTATTGGATCACATGCACGTAATTGCAATGATTGAAGGAGGACCTATACCGGTAGGACAATCTTACTCGAGATAATAGTATGCTATCTGGTTTGTCTGTATCATCTTGTACATGCTTCAGGTGACATTACAGATCACTATTGATAGAACCCATATGATTCTTGCTTGACTACCAGTAGTATGATAGCGATCATATACGTGAGAGTTCGGTAGATTATAAGCACATCCTTAAAATGTCCCTAGTCGTGGGAGTTTTGAGACTGGGCATCGATACTCCATAAGTAGACTAATGTATACGGATCGAGACCCCGACGAGGGGCGGTGGCTGGTATCACAAGCCATTGGTGTCAGTTGGTTCACCTAAGATAGTATACATGTGCTCATTGGGTTATGAGTACACCGGACGGACTCGCAGGGGCATTGTTGATTGGTGCTATACCTATCGTCGGGAGCAGTTCCCAGGTGACATGAGTACAGCTTAGTCCGTTGACTTGATACTGCTATTTTCCTTCAAGTGTGTTCCCACTGTTCTTTGATTGCTACCCTACCACGGCTCAAAGGAGTCATGCAAATAGGTAGTAGTTGGGTGTAGTCCCGAAGCACTTGGAGGCAGTGGCGGTTAGACAGGATTCGTCTCTCCCGGTATTGGGGGTTGATATCACGCTGTTGTCACGACCCGAAAGAGCACGTGACTGGCCTTTGAACCATATGAAGTCTATAGGACTCCATCTGATCCAAGCAAGCCAAAGCCCAGAAATCTAAAACCATTTTAAGAGTAAGTAAAGAAAACTGGTTTTTAGAGAAGTGAAGGAAAACATGTTTGAAGTCAAGGTTTTTAAATAACTAAGCCGAATGTGCATTTTTAAAAGGTAAAGTCTTTTCTAAAAATTTCGGCAGAGTTTCTTTTGTAAATACTGGCCCCGAACGGGGTGCAACAAGAACAACATATATACAATGATAAAAGGCATCCCCAAGCGGGAGCTAGCTCTTCGTCAATTGACGGTCACAACCACACATGCAATATAATATACAACGCCGAAAGGCGAGGATCAAATCCAAAAGAAACACAGTAAGCATGAAAACCGCAATACTACTGAGCGCGACTCTAAGGCCAAATAATACATCACTAAAGTCTGAGTCTGAAACAATATACAGGTTTGGTTGATGGAAATTCTAGATACGATGAATAATATGAGTACAATGGTGGTTCTTGATGCAAAAGAAACCACCTACCAAATGCAATTCACCCGCAAGGAAGCAATGTGCCAGAAATGCCGCAATGAAACCTGTACGGCAAAACCTGCAAGAACTGTGGCACAACGGGGGTGAGTTGCCAACTCGTGAATAAAAAATATCTACAAGCAGAAACCGAACGCAAGACATAATCCTAGGTCAAAACGATCAGTACAAAATCCTCAATATATAACATGCAGCCTATAACAAGGCTAGGGTAAATATCTAACCCGAGTGTAATCTCATGTGCCTGTGTCAGTGCCTCAGGTAGCAATATAACATAAGAATGAGATATGAATGCATGAAAACAGAATACATGTACATGAAGAAACTGTTTTCATAATTTAGTGAGATTTCGCTTGTATTTTTAAAATGAGGTAACATAATGAAATCACCATAAAACCGTACCTAGCATCAGCACAAAACGTAATCCCAATATCTCGATATCTCTGTATCACAGTCTCTGTACCTCAATATCTAGGGCGCCGTCAGTCCAGACCGGCCCCTGCCATCCATCTCAAGACCACGACGGTATCCTCCGGATATCCGACGCGTCGGGTAAAATCACCGGTAGGTAGTGCTCCCCTGCCAGGCTCACATCGTCATCATCACGTGCTTCTTGCCCCGGGGTACCTTACCGGGTCCACCATGTACCCGAAACGGTTCATCCGTCTCCTCGAATCGGTTTTCCAAATCCATCAGCAAACTCATGGTGGACGACTCATACATCATGGGAAAACCGCACTTTTTATTTTAAAAGAGAGAAAATGTTTATTTGTGTTTTTGCGGTTTTCCTCCAAATCCAGAAAATCTCACGGAAATCCAAATCTAAAACCTCAATAACACGTAAAATAGTGAATATATGCATGAGAATCCATGAATGTGGCATAACAATGAATAACAGTATGCATGAAGTAGCAGGTAATAACTACAATGTCTAAACTAACATATAAGGAAGGTACACTACTATCATGTCTAAACTATTAGCTAATAGGCTATGTCAAGCAATAATATTTTCTAAGGTGTACGTGACATGGCAATTACCGATGAAGATGTGTGTGAGCCGGCAAGTAAGTGTACGTGGTACATACGCATCATCGGTAACGGTGCTGGTGTCCTATCAGCATGATATCAATAATGGAGTATGAAACATAATATAAGAATGCGATGCAAAGCGAACCACAAAAAAAGAGTGGGAGCTGAAATTAGACGCAACCATAACTAATCTGCATTAATCTAATATAAGTCCTACAAATGGTGCCTTTTGAAATAACACGAATCATGGGGTTTTGAAAATAGGAGCTACGGCGTTTTTTATGAAGAGATACGCCTTTTGAAATATCCGTAGATCCCTTGACCTGTCTTTTAAAATACCCACGACCCACTAGTTTTGAAATAGGTAGGAGTCTAATCTAATCTAACAACTACACTAAACTATACGGCTGAACTAACAAGCTGAGCTACAGGTAAGGAAACCGCCTAACATCTGAGTCGATATATATATAGATACTAGTCGGTGATCCCGCCTCAATAATATCACGTACGATACAGTATATCATATGACATCCTCAAGTCATGAGCGCGGATCTATCATCAATATAGGCTCGTACGGTAAATCGTCGTACGGTATCCCAATAGCTGGGTACGGGTCAATATCACACTATCTCATCACATCTCAGGTATCACTATCATCGTATCACATAAGCTGGGGTACTGATCTAAGTCTAGTACAACTGATGCCATCTACAAAGTATGAATGCGGGGGTAAACACACATCCCAAACCCGCAAGAATCACATTTCGTATCCCAAATACGAATCATATCACATCACCGATCTCGCGGCACAAAGCCCAATATCATCGACTCATCTCCAAAGTCATCCAATATCATCATTAACACCGTGTAAGTAGGTAATATGCAAGGGTGTGCGTGTAGGTGTAATTCTATTCTAGGGTTCGCGACTATGAACTACACTAGTCACTTCTAACCCTACACTAACCACAATACACCTAACTATCATATATAATATAACCACTACGGACTGCGGGGGTGCTATACGCCATCCACCCGACTTCCCCCAGTAGATATAATCTACTCACCTTGCGTCTTCATTTGTAGACGTCGCCACACGCTTGCTTGTCGTCCCGAAGTCTTCATGGGGTACCTACACATCAAAGTATCGTATATGCGCATTAAAACCAAATCAAAGCTAACACGGCACACGAAACCCAAAACGATATGATAAGAGGCCTATAGGTTAGAACCTATGGCACGCCTTCAAAACCATCAATAAATCCTCTATATCGTCGTATAAACGCCAAATAGTCGAGGTAAAACACAAGACACAAATTCAGACTTAAAAATACGGAATACGGAAACATGAATCCAAAACAGCAACTTAGGAAATATGTTCCAGATTTCACCCTAGGTCCAATTAGACAATTCTATGTATACCAGGGGCCTAATATACAGATAAGGGAACACCAAAACCAAAACGAGCCAATTCCATCATGGTCTGGCTGCAATTTGCGGCCAGAATGGAGGAATTTGCGGCCTGGAAATGGAAGTAGGGGCTGGGGTCTTGGTGGTAGCTTCCTGGGTGCCTGCACATGTCACTGTCCAATCAATTTTAATTTAGGATGTCTCGGGTGATAGCAGATTCAATATACCCTGCACAGATTTCACAAATTCTCCGATATCGGTTTCTAAAATCCGTATTATGGGTTTAATCTTCGGGTTAGGGTCTCCATTCCAGCACCAGGGTGTTTATAAAACCTCTACTGAGCTCAATTTCACAGTACAACACAAAGTTCCCTCAAACCCTAACTTGGTTTTTCCCATGTTCACAAAATTACCCGATATCGATTCAATCTTAACATAAGGTTAAAAGTAATGCTATAACTAAGCTAATGGTTCAGTAAATACCTCATTTGGCAACTCAAGAAAATTCTTGAGTTGCCCCTAGTGGCCAAAATCCATGCTTTCTTGGTTCATCATGTAGGTCTTGAGCTTGTGCATCTTTTTACTGAAATGGGGGTAGGGTTTTGAGTTTGTTTTCATGGTGATTTGAGAAGTTGAAGAGGGAGGGAAGTGAGGGAGGAGCAGCAGCAGGAGAGAGGAGAAGAGGGAGGGAAATGAAGGGAAGAAAAATGGCTAAGTTTTTAGTCAATGGTGTCCATACCTCTCTCTCACCAAACCTCATTCTTTAATATAAAACCTTTTTTCCATTTCTTTTCCTTTTCTTTTCTTTCCTCAAAATTCCTTTCTCACATAAATAGTAACCCCAAAATAACTCATGGCAATAAAAATGTAACACAAGTGTGAAAAAGAATGATATGTGCATGTTTCGCACAAAAATGCTAAAAAACTGATTAGCGATTTTTAATTGCGATTAGCACTAAATTAGTGTCAAACTAATCACAAAAAATTTAAAATGTCATAATTCTCTAATTTACCCTATTTTAGAATTTTCCATAATTTTCCCCCATTTATTTGTATTTAATAATTCCAAAATATTAAAATATTCAATAAAATAATATTAAATTATAAAAATTCCCAAAATTAATATTTTATCTTTTTGAAATGTTACAATCTACCCCCCTTAAAGAAATTCGGTCCCCGAATTTAAATTTAAACCCCCAATACTAAAACAATTTCAGTAATAATCCAATTTGTCGGGGCTCCGAAAACATCAATACATAGAGAATATCATAAAAATGTACTGCTCTACTAGAAATCAATCCCCAAGATGCATATATAAGAATATCCTGTGCGTCTGGTGCGCAAGGAATCAAAATCCATATATGTGTCAAACAGGTGTACAAAACAACATCTAGGTGCAACTGGTGTGCACGAAACATCTGTCGTAGGCAACGTGTGTGCCTGACAGTAAAAATCAGGTGCATGTGACATGCACGAAGAATCCCGATTTAGTGCATCTGGCGTGCACCAAAATCGTATATCAAAACATTAAAGGTGCATGAAAACTCTGCTGGAAGTGTAAATCAAATCACTGTATAAGATAGGCGTGAATTCACAATCAATACCTCGAATGTAATAACTATGCGCAAAATATAAATATCCAGTGGGTGCTTGAAATAAATATCATGAAACTCAGTCATCAAACTAAATCATGCAAACAGAACGCCCAAAATACCGAAATCCAAAATGACGGATACGTGATAATCGAATCACAAAATCACAAATCATAAATACCGTCGTCGGTAGTTCCTCCTTCAAGGTCGAGAAGGAGTCAGTGCATCCAATGCTAGCAGCGCAAGATATCTACTTGCCTCTTGTTCACGGTCTGGCGTCCTCTGACTCTGGGTCCTTATCTTCTCTGCGGATCCCTATCTCACAATCAATCGGCTCATCAGCCTTGTCAGGTGTGCTAACGGGGACGATTCCGTTCTGGCACTTCTCTGGTCGTCTCTCGGTTAATCCTCACGACCACTCATAAAGTAGCATATCACTAGCGTCGGCCTCTGGCTCTCTGAATGCACATCACACATCTGATCCTGGGTGCAAGCATCATTGCAGCAATGTCCTGGAAGGAATCCTGCTCAAGGTCACTTCCGATCTTGCCTATGCCGAACTGTACGAAGGCTGGCTCTCTTGCATAATCTCTTTTTGTTCAATGGACATCTGTGTCCTCAGCACAACATTTCTCGGAATCTGGTTGTATCCCAACGCCTCTGTAAGCATATCTGACCTCTGGTCTCGACGGGGAAGTAATGACAGCTCGTCAGTGTCTCGCACGAACCTCTTGTCCGCTTGTCTGTATTTCCGTCCACTTCGACGTCACGACATGTTATCTACGCACTACACTTTTTTTTTTGGTCATGGTCAAACCGAAGTCTCTCGCACGGACTCGAAAACGCGTACTCTGTAGCATCACCATTCTATAGAATATGTCTGGCCGAACAGGTCCTCGGGAACGCGTCCCGGCCATCGGAGGAATACTCAAAACTCGTCCGTCCTTGATCAATTCGCAATGCATCTGGGTAAGTTCCTTTATCCGAACCTGGTCAACTAACTTGTCGACGATGCCGAACTCTGGCCTGCTGGGTGTGCGCAACATGACCACTCCTTGGTCTAGGTCTTCTCGTATCGTTCTCCAGGAAGGTCCTATCGAGGTTTCTCTCTCAAATCTCATTCCTCCGGATTGCTCGGAAGTCATCATCCATTGCTGAAGCTAATTCTTATTCCGGAATGGCTGCATACTTATCGCGCTTCATTCTGGAAGATATATCCATATACAACGCCTCTGGGTGCGTATCACATCTCTGATGTCAGCGGAGTGGGACGTCATCTCATCGAAATCTCTTGCGAACATCTTTTCTTCACTCTGCTTCAATGCCGACTGATTTGGACTCGGCTCATCGTGGCTGCATGGACTGTGCTCCAACGGCTATACTCGTATCTGGAGTCTCCCAAGCAATGCATCCCATCACATGATATCCGAATGATGTCGAAACATTCGATCGACTTGTCAGAACCTTATAATCCCCCAAGAGATCAACATCTTGAGTACAGTTTAATAGTATCGAGTATATGCCACAGCATCGGTGGTCCAGCCGTAGAAGGGCAAACCCAAGCCTCACTAATGGCGCCGCGGAACTGCCGCAAACCCTAAGGTTCAAAGGCTTTCACACGGTCATTAAGTCGAGTTAGGGTTTCATTCTTCTAGAGGGTCCATAGAATCACCTGCATGTCTTTCCGTATACTTTAAACTTGGAAAATGGGCTCCTGACATTCGATCGTCTCTATCGACTCTCAACGAATCTGCGTGAAGTCGTCTCCAGCTGGAAACAATCTATCTGATGACCTCGCATCGGTAACCGAACGAACCACATGTCCTAGTCATTAGTCCTTAGGTGACTAGCGACCGTCCATCATATCTCTAAGTATAAGCTCATGCTGCAGTAGTTCCAACCATCTGGGTGATATCTCGTCATTTGCAGCAACAACTGGCTTATTCACCTGTACGCCGAACAGCGCCTCAATCCTCCAGGAAAGGCAATACATTGGCGGTCATCTCTGAATCGGTCTACTCTAGATCTGAGTAAGACTCTCCACACTGGAAATCTTCAACTCAACTGGGCCCGCTCCGGCGCATAAATCGGACGAATCACCTTCGTCTCTCAAATCGGGTAGACTAGCTATCATCTGTCTCAAATCTGCCTGGAAGCTCCGACAATCTCAGCTCGTAAGCTTCGGAAGCGACATCCTGTCAATCTCAGCAACAGCTGGTCCATCTGTCTGCACGGTAGGCGACATCATAATCTCTGAGGTATGCTGTACATCAACAGTCCTCTCTCAACTGGCAGCTCTAACAATGGACCGATCATCCGGTGCAAAGCCAAGCACTCGCCTCTACTCCAATCATCAATACCAACCCGAGATGTTCCCATGTCACCAGAAAACACAATGGTCGGCCCTCGTACCAGACGAGCTCGCCCTGACCGTAACCCTAGCAGCAGCCCAAACTGCGCTCAAACATGGCGACAGGAACCTCTATCGAGTATCGAAGAGAGCAGATCAATGGCAAGAAAGGAAACAACAAATCCAGAGTGGATACATGATCATAAGAAGGAACATCATCAATGAAGGTATGATCATGAAACTAATAGTATCGAGGATCTCAAATGGATGTATAATCATAGATATGAAGAGAGTCACTGATCTCGAAAATATGTACATCCTAAGGTTCCTTAAGCGGAGTGGCGTGTCGTAAGTATGCCGCGGAACATACCCACGGTACGTCACTCTACTTTAGTCACCTATTCCATCAACCAAGGGTCATCCTATACGACGAAAGTTCGGGTCTAATACCCCCTCGACTAAGTCTAAGTTCCGTAAGGTCAAGCCTAAGTTCCGTGTATATATAAACGCCCTAGGCTCCACATAGTCAAACTTAGACTCGAACCAAGGTCAACCTAGCGCTCTGATACCAATTTTGTCACGACCCGAAAGAGCACGTGACTGGCCCTTGAACCATATGAAGTCTATAGGACTCCATCTGATCCAAGCAAGCCAAAGCCCAGAAATCTAAAACCATTTTAAGAGTAAGTAAAGAAAACTGGTTTTTAGAGAAGTGAAGGAAAACATCTTTGAAGTCAAGGTTTTTAAAAAACTAAGCCGAATGTGCATTTTTAAAAGGTAAAGTCTTTTCTAAAAATTTCGGCAGAGTTTCTTTTGTAAATACTGGCCCCGAACGGGGTGCAACAAGAACAACATATATACAATAATAAAAGGCATCCCCAAGCGGGAGCTAGCTTTTCGTCAATTGACGGTCACAACCACACATGCAATATAATATACAACGCCGAAAGGCGAGGATCAAATCCAAAAGAAACACAGTAAGCATGAAAACCGCAATACTACTGAGCGCGACTCTAAGGCCAAATAATACATCACTAAAGTCTGAGTCTGAAACAATATACAGGTTTGGTTGATGGAAATTCTAGATACGATGAATAATATGAGTACAATGGTGGTTCTTGATGCAAAAGAAACCACCTACCAAATGCAATTCACCCGCAAGGAAGCAATATGCCAGAAATACCGCAATGAAACCTGTACGGCAAAACCTGCAAGAACTGTGGCACAACGGGGGTGAGTTGCCAACTCGTGAATAAAAAATATCTACAAGCAGAAACCGAACGCAAGACATAATCCTAGGTCAAAACGATCAGTACAAAATCCTCAATATATAACATGCAGCCTATAACAAGGCTAGGGTAAATATCTAACCCGAGTGTAATCTCATGTGCCTGTGTCAGTGCCTCAGGTAGCAATATAACATAAGAATGAGATATGAATGCATGAAAACAGAATACATGTACATGAAGAAACTGTTTTCATAATTTAGTGAGATTTCGCTTGTATTTTTAAAATGAGGTAACATAATGAAATCAGCATAAAACCGTACCTAGCATCGGCACAAAACGTAATCCCAATATCTCGATATCTCTGTATCACAGTCTCTGTACCTCAATATCTAGGGTGCCGTCAGTCCAGACCGGCCCCTGCCATCCATCTCAAGACCACGACGGTATCCTCCGGATATCCGACGCGTCGGGTAAAATCACCGGTAGGTAGTGCTCCCCTGCCAGGCTCACATCGTCATCATCACGCGCTTCTTGCCCCGGGGTACCTTACCGGGTCCACCATGTACCCGAAACGGTTCATCCGTCTCCTCGAATTGGGTTTCCAAATCCATCAGCAAACTCATGGTGGACGACTCATACATCATGAGAAAACCGCACTTTTTATTTTAAAAAAGAGAAAATGTTTATTTGTGTTTTTGCGGTTTTCCTCCAAATCCAGAAAATCTCACGGAAATCCAAATCTAAAACCTCAATAACACGTAAAATAGTGAATATATGCATGAGAATCCATGAATGTGGCATAACAATGAATAACAGTATGCATGAAGTAGCAGGTAATAACTACAATGTCTAAACTAACATATAAGGAAGGTACACTACTATCATGTCTAAACTATTAGCTAATAGGCTATGTCAAGCAATAATATTTTCTAAGGTGTACGTGACATGGCAATTACCGATGAAGATGTGTGTGAGCCGGCAAGTAAGTGTACGTGGTACATACGCATCATCGGTAACGGTGCTGGTGTCCTATCAGCATGATATCAATAATGGAGTATGAAACATAATATAAGAATGCGATGCAAAGCGAACCACAAAAAAAGAGTGGGAGCTGAAACTAGACGCAACCATAACTAATCTGCATTAATCTAATATAAGTCCTACAAATGGTGCCTTTTGAAATAACACGAATCATGGGGTTTTGAAAATAGGAGCTACGGTGTTTTTTATGAAGAGATACGCCTTTTGAAATATCCGTAGATCCCTTGACCTGTCTTTTAAAATACCCACGACCCACTAGTTTTGAAATAGGTAGGAGTCTAATCTAATCTAACAACTACACTAAACTATACGGCTGAACTAACAAGCTGAGCTACAGGTAAGGAAACCGCCTAACATCTGAGTCGATATATATATAGATACTAGTCGGTGATCCCACCTCAATAATATCACGTACGATACAGTATATCATATGACATCCTCAAGTCATGAGCGCGGATCTATCATCAATATAGGCTCGTACGGTAAATCGTCGTACGGTATGCCAATAGCTGGGTACGGGTCAATATCACACTATCTCATCACATCTCAGGTATCACTATCATCGTATCACATAAGCTGGGGTACTGATCTAAGTCTAGTACAACTGATGCCATCTACAAAGTATGAATGCGGGGGTAAACACACATCCCAAACCCGCAAGAATCACATTTCGTATCCCAAATACGAATCATATCACATCACCGATCTCGCGGCACAAAGCCCAATATCATCGACTCATCTCCAAAGTCATCCAATATCATCATTAACACCGTGTAAGTAGGTAATATGCAAGGGTGTGCGTGTAGGTGTAATTCTATTCTAGGGTTCGCGACTATGAACTACACTGTCACTTCTAACCCTACACTAACCACAATACACCTAACTATCATATATAATATAACCACTACGGACTGCGGGGGTGCTATACGCCATCCACCCGACTTCCCCCAGTAGATATAATCTACTCACCTTGCGTCTTCATTTGTAGACGTCGCCACACGCTTGCTTGTCGTCCCAAAGTCTTCATGGGGTACCTACACATCAAAGTATCGTATATGCGCATTAAAACCAAATCAAAGCTAACACGGCACACGAAACCCAAAACGATACGATAAGAGGCCTATAGGTTAGAACCTATGGCACGCCTTCAAAACCATCAATAAATCCTCTATATCGTCGTATAAACGCCAAATAGTCGAGGTAAAACAAAAGACACAAATTCAGACTTAAAAATACGGAATACGGAAACACGAATCCAAAACAGCAACTTAGGAAATATGTTCCAGATTTCACCCTAGGTCCAATTAGACAATTCTATGTATACCAGGGGCCTAATATACAGATAAGGGAACACCAAAACCAAAACGAGCCAATTCCATCATGGTCTGGCCGCAATTTGCGGCCAGAATGGAGGAATTTGCGGCCTGGAAATGGAAGTAGGGGCTGGGGTCTTGGTGGTAGCTTCCTGGGTGCCTGCACATGTCACTGTCCAATCAATTTTAATTTAGGATGTCTCGGGTGATAGCAGATTCAATATGCCCTGCACAGATTTCACAAATTCTCCGATATCGGTTTCTAAAATCCGTATTATGGGTTTAAGCTTCGGGTTAGGGTCTCCATTCCAGCACCAGGGTGTTTATAAAACCTCTACTGAGCTTAATTTCACAGTACAACACAAAGTTCCCTCAAACCCTAACTTGGTTTTTCCCATGTTCACAAAATTACCCGATATCGATTCAATCTTAACATAAGGTTAAAATTAATGCTATAACTAAGCTAATGGTTCAGTAAATACCTCATTTGGCAACTCAAGAAAATTCTTGAGTTGCCCCTAGTGGCCAAAATCCATGCTTTCTTGGTTCATCATGTAGGTCTTGAGCTTGTGCATCTTTTTACTGAATTGGGGGTAGGGTTTTGAGTTTGTTTTCATGGTGATTTGAGAAGTTCAAGAGGGAGGGAAGTGAGGGAGGAGCAGCAGCAGGATAGAGGAGAAGAGGGAGGGAAATGAAGGGAAGAAAAATGGCTAAGTCTTTAGTCAATGGTGCCCATACCTCTCTCTCACCAAACCTCATTCTTTAATATAAAACATTTTTTCCATTTCTTTTCCTTTTCTTTTCTTTCCTCAAAATTCCTTTCTCACATAAATAGTAACCCCAAAACAACTCATGGCAATAAAAATGTAACACAAGTGTGAAAAAGAATGATATGTGCATGTTTCGCACAAAAATGCTAAAAAACCGATTAGCGATTTTAAATTGCGATTAGCACTAAATTAGTGTCAAACTAATCACAAAAACCTTAAAATGTCATAATTCTCTAATTTACCCTATTTTAGAATTTTCCATAATTTTTCCCCATTTATTTGTATTTAATAATTCCAAAATATTAAAATATTCAATAAAATAATATTAAATTATAAAAATTCCTAAAATTAATATTTTATCTTTTTGAAATGTTACAGCTGTGTCTGGAGAGCCATTACATAAAGTCCTTAGCCAAAGCAAGTGAGATTTACTGGTAAGTATTCCAGTAGTTTATCAAGGTGTTCTGGGCTAAACTCCGACACGACTTATACCGCTATTGGGGGTCTGACGTTTACCATCCCCTTAGGCCGGATTTGCAACACTCTTAGACGAACAGACCGGACTGTACGGAGATTGTCACAGATAGGCTCAGTAGGGTTTCAGGATGAGTTTGCTAGTCAGCTTCCCTTTCGCTCAATACTTGGGAAGCCGTTACGTACTGCTAGTGCCGCTAACGTGCTTGTGGTTAAATCCACTTCCAGTGTATTGACGAGTCTTTAGAGTCCCCCACAAAAAGTTTCCCATGTTCGGGTGAAACGTTGTAGAGGCCGTATGGTTTTATGGAAGGGTTCGATCATATACGTGCACTTGTGCACGGATCATGATTGGAAGGATCATACTAGTGGGCTTTGGTTTAAACCGGATCCTAGTATTAGATGGTTGGATTACTTTTGTTTCGTAGTATTCGTATTAAGTCGGAATACGGATGCGGGTATGTATATACAGATGAGGGGTATTCTTGTGATCCATTACGAGTTTACATTAGTTGATGCCATTTCTTTTTGTTGGATTAAACATTTAGTTTAAATGTTTAGTGGAGGAAAATGTCAGTGCAAGTTTTGTCCATATGCATCATTTCATGTCATATGTATATGGTGACTCGTGGTCTTGGTTCATGTGACCATTTATTGTGACATGGATTGATTTCTTGAGTTTTTTTGTTTGTTTGGGATATTTTAGAGAGAGAGGGATGTTTTATTATGGCATGGGATTATTCTTGAGGATATATATGAGCTCTCAAAATATCTCACACAACACACAAGCCATTTTCTTCACTAGTTTTTTCTTGAGCTCACCTCTTCCTCCGTAGGCATCTTCTTCAACCTCCACCCATCCCTCTCATGAGTTGAGAATCCATGGGTGTTTTGAGACAAAGAAATCACATACTATCTCTACTTCATATTGGAGATGTCGGCTAGCAAACTTCATGTCCGAGTTGCTTCGGTTTTGAAGTGGGAGCCCATATTAAAAATCTTTGACATGGTGCCACTTCGACGAGAGATATCGGAGGGCAAAATTCGTTGGAGCAACCGCGAGGAGCTTGGAATGGTGGCTAAAGACCGAAGTACACGGATCGATCGGTATAGCCATTCTAACATCTTTGTAGTTAGCTAGTATAGGGTTAATGGAACGATCCGGGTGAAAGGCTGCGTTAGCGCCGGTTAATAAAAGTTTTTGTTCCGCGTTCGGCCTCGGATTTGTTGGATATGTTTGACCTAGAGGCCATTATTGTATAGTACTAGTTTGTATAATACATTTTGGAAGCTTAGAATATATACAAGGATTTACGACAGTCTTGCTCGATATAGTAGTATGCTACTTGGTTTGTATCTATCTTATTATGTGTATATGTTTCTTTTAACATATCGCTAATACATATTGATGGAGCCCCTAGGATCTTTGTTTGACTACCGGTGTTGTGATGGCGATTACACTAGTAGGGGCTGGGTAGTCTATAAGCACATCCTTATACAGGTCCCTAGTCGTAGGATTATCGAGACATGCCATCGATACTCCAGAGTAGACTGGTGCATACGCTTCTCATCCCAGTAGGGGAGATGGTTTGTCCCACAGCCATCAGTACGTCGTACTGGAGATAGTATGCAGGTGCTCGTTGGGTTACGAGTACACTGGACAGGACTCGTCGGGAACTGTTGGTTGGTATTACACCTATCGTCATGTAGCAGTTCCCAGGTGACATGAGTACAACTTAGTCCGATGACTTGACACTGCTACTTCGCCTCAAGTGTGTTCCCAATGTTCTTTGTTTGCTACCCTACCACAGATCTATTGAGTCGTGCAAACAGGTAGTAGTTGGGTGCAGTCCCGAAGCACTTGGAAGCAGTGGCGGCTAGACATGATTCGTCTCTCCCGGTATTGGGGGTTGATATCGCGCTGTGTCTAGGAGAGCCATTACACAGAGTCCCTGGCCAAGGCAAGCGAGATTTACTGGTAGTGTTTCCAGTATTTTCTCAAGGTGTTCTGGGCTACACTCCGACACGACTTGTACCGCTATTAGGGGTCTGACGTTTACCGCCCCTATGCCCGACATGCGATACTCTTAGACGAATAGACCGGACTGTACGAAGATTGTCACATTCAGGCTCAGTAAGAGTTCGGATGGTTTCACTGTAAGTCTACGGTAGCTCTCTGGCCGTCAGTCCGAGGCCAAACTGCGGAAACAAAAACTTTTTCATAAACTTGAAACCGACGCTATCGTATACTTTCACCTGGATCGAACCATTAACACAAACTAGCTAACTAGAGAAGGGTTAGTAAAGCTATACCGATCGATCCGTGTCCTTCGGTCTATAGCCATCGTCTCTATCTCAACGCGGCATCTCCGATCTCGATCGATCCCTGGTCTCCTCGTCGGAAAGGGCACCACATCTTCGAATCCTTTTACGGGCTCCCGCTTCGAACCGAAGCAACTCGGACACGAAGTTTGCTAGCCGACGTGTCCAAGGTTGGTGTAAACTAAGTGTAAAACATTTTGTCTCAAGAGTTAATTGAAATTGCCACAATGAGGAAGTGAGATGGAAATGGACTTTGTAAATGGAGCTTAGGAATTTTTGGTGCAAGATCAAATGAATCAAGAAAATCCTCACTTCACAAAATGGGGACAACCCCATTTAAAGAGCTCGGCCACTCAAAAGGGGGGGAGTTGAAAAATGCTTGTTGGAAATGATGGGAGAGGATGATCCTTGCAAGAGTGAATGTTGACCATATGCAAAAAATCTATAACAAAAAATCTCACAAAAAACATCACAATCAACACTCACCATCAACCATCATAACTTTTCACACAAAAGGCTCTAGAAACTCCAAAAGAGTTCAGCTTGGCTGCTAGAGCCCCTGCACCGCAAATAACCCCTCCATTTATAAACTACCCACTTTTGCAAGAAACCCCTTTCAAAGCAAAAATCAACCAAGAAAAGATAGAATGATAATTGGACAAATTAAGAATGCAAACTGGCAACTTCAAAAGGCGATCCCGTAATAAAATTACAGGAAAAGCCCGCAACTGTATCTACATACCTGCAGTTGTATTTCGACCGAATACAAAAGCAATGAGACAAAATCTACACAGTATAATACTAGGATCTGGCTTAAACCAAAGCCCGCTAGTATTATCCGTCCTAACCATGACACGCGCACAAGTGCACACGTACGTTCGAACCCTGCCACAAATCCATACGGCCTCTACAACATTTCGCCCGAAACTTAAGAAACTGTCTGTGGTGGACTCTAAAGACTCGTCAATACACTGGCTATGGATTTAACCACCAGCACGTCAGTGGTACTAGCTGTACGTAACGGGCCACCAGGTATTGACCAAAAGGGAAGTCGATGAGCGAACTCATCCTGACACCCTACTGAGCCTGTCAGTGACAATATCCGTATAGTCCGATCCGTTCGTCTATGAGTATGGCATGTCGGGCCTAGGGGGTTGGTAAAAGTCAGACCCCCAAAAGCGGTACAAGTCGTGTCAGAGTGTAGCCCAGAACACCCTGAGATACTACTGGAATACCTAACAGTAAATCTCCTGCCTTAGCCAAGGACTTCGTGTAATGGCTCTTCTAGACACACCGCGATCTCACCCCCACTACCGGGAGAGACGAAACCCCTGCCGATCCGCTCACTGCCTCCATGTGGCTCAGGACTGTACCTAACTAAAACCTGTTTGCATGACTCCTTTGAGCCATGGTAGGGTAGTAATCAAAGCACAGTGGGAAATCACACGAGACAAATGACGATCTCAGGTCGATTAATTAACTTGTACACATGTCACCAGGGAACTGCTATCTTACGTCAGGTATAATACCAACTAGCATGTTCCCGGCGAGTCATGTACGGTGTACTCATAACCCAATGAGCACCTGTATACATCTTAGGTGAACCAACTGACACCAATGTCTTGTGAGACCGGCCACCGCCCCTCGTCGGGGTCTTGACTGTATACACCAGTTTATTCTAGAGTATCGATGCCCTGTCTTCAAACTCCCTCGACTAGGGACTTTTTAAGGATGTGCTTATAGACCCCAGCTCCCACGTATATGATCGCCATCATACTGCTGGCAGTCAAGAAAGATTCCTAAGGGCTCTATCAACACGCTATAGTGATCTGTAACATCACCTAAAGCATGTACACGATGATAAAGATAAACCAGATAGCATACTATCATCACGAGTAAGACTGTCCTACCGGCATAGGTCCTCCCTCAATCATTGCAATCACGTGCCCGCGATTCAATAATTAACTTTGAGGGCACTATATCCAACAATCTCCCACTTGCGCTAAAGGCTAATTATTGCGATGTCGCATACTCACAGCCCGTGTGATATCGAACACCCAACTCCTCTACTAATCAGTTTCACAAAGCCCGTTTGTGAAACTATAACGTTCGAGGAATAGCCTCAGTGAGTTGATCCGCCCTGATGTTTCTCTCTATGTCTTTCTTAATCTCTAGTTCGAGGAGAAAACCATCTCCCGAAATGAGCAATACCTGTCTTAGAATATGTCTGGATATCTGATGGGAATGTTTTAGCGTTAATTAGCTATTGTGCGTGTTTTTCATAAAAACCCTAATACCTTATTTTCTTCCTTGATTAGTGATAATTGTGTTGTGAAGTGTTATATATATATATATATATATATATATATATATAGGATTATTAGTTAGTTTAGTCGTGTTACCCTAATTGAAAAATTTTCCTTTGTAGTGTTGCACACTTAGACAATTTTGTGACTTAGGTCTTTTAGTGTAACATGTTAACCATTTCTTTGGTTGCATGGTTGATAATTTACCCCTACCATTTTAATCAAGTCAAAACCCTTTTTGAATATCAGAATTTAATTAGAATATGAGGTATGGTGGGTAGGTGGAGGTTTGACTTGGGTTGACTATTGATTTCTCCTTCATTTCTTTCCCTTCTCTCATTTTCTGCACCTCCTGCAGAATAACATCAGCAATAACACCATTTTCTTTCTCTTTTCAATTCCCATTTGGATCTACACAAAACCTTACACCAAAATCCCATTTTTATTCACAAAAAACCTTGGTTAAATTGCTCTTTTGAGGGATCTTGGTGCCAAGGCAGTGGCTTGAGAGAAAAGGCTGGAAAATAAAGTTCTATAGGGTTTTTGGGAAGTTATTAACTCATGTTAGCACCCCTTTTCCATAAACATGTAGTATTCTTTAGCAAAAATCATGTTTTGATGTGCTTTTTAGTGATATTGAAGGGATTTTGTGGTGATATGTTAAAATTAGCATTTTTAGGGCTTGATTAGCTTGGTAATGGGTTATTAGTGTGATTTTAGATTAGGGTTTGCTTCAGATTTCAGAAAAATACCCTAAAGTTTCATTTTAGTGCCAAAGTTTGGTTTTTAACTAGAAATAGGGCTTTGTAGGATCTGCTGCTACCCGAGTTATTTCTGATTGAAATTGTATTTTACTGTAGCATATATAGGGATTATAGAGTGCACACACAAAACTTGGGAGCCCAATTCCCTAGACCGGCCGCCGAAAAATGCATTCTGGCCGCAAATTGCGGCCAGATGAGTGAGTTGGGGGTTGGGGGTTGGGGCACAGGAGTCTGCTGCTATGTGTAGTATTGTGGTATATATAGTTTTGTAATATCATTCCTGTATAAAAATCTGGGATCTAATACCCTATTTTCCGTATTTTAAACTTTCGCGACACGCGTGATACGTGTGTGTGGGTTTGGGGTTTCTGCGTATCGCGACGCGTCGGAGTGACTTCAGGCGCGTAATCACATGTTTTAGCGTATCGCGTACACGCGCGCTTGGTTTGCGACACGGGTTTCTAGTTGACTTTAAATGTCGTGTTTGTATGGTTTTGAGCTTATGTGTGATATATTGTGAAATTCTAGGTTCGCAGGCGACTGCGACGGACACCGTGAAGAAGGGGAAACAAGTCGTCGGCTATACCTAGCGAGAGACTACAGTGAGTAGATTTAACATTTACGGGGATATCGCCTGCATGGCGTTATGCGTCAGGACTGATAGGACCATATAGCGATATGTTTTGCATTCACCTACATGACTACTGTTTATTGCATACCGTATTGCCTACTATGCGTATATAAACTAGAATTGATAGAACACTGCACTATTACTAACGGTTCAAGTTGCACGAGCACGATTTATATGTTACACTCACACCGTTAGTGATTGCCATGACACTCACATTATAGGATTGCTATAAATCATATGTCAGATTGTTTCCACATTATTGATATTTTCCATGATTTGCCGCATATCAACAGATGTTATATTCATACTTGGACACATCTACATCACATATTCATACATGTACCATGTATATATTGATATCCTCATACCTGCATAGATTTACGCATTGAGATATGTTGTTTCCATGTTATTTCTGGATTTGGGAACCGTGGATATTTCAAAAGAGAATAGGTAATTATTTAAAAACCCGGTATCCCTTGATATGATATTTCAGTCCGTCCACCATGTGTTTTCTCGGTGCTAGAGCCCGATATATGAGAGAGAGACGGCTGACCAGGACTGACGGATGCCCGATATATGAGAGAGAGGGCTGACCCGGACTGACGGATGGCCGATATATGAGAGAGAGAGGGCTGACCCGGACTAACGGATGCCCGATATATGAGAGAGGGGGGGCTGACCCGGACTGACGGATGCCCGATATAGGAAGATTTGAGCCCAGATTGGGCAGAGATCTTATGCAGACCGTCTGCAGCGCAGACTTGAGTTTTCTGTTGGTGATCATGTTTTCTTGAGGGTCCCCTAATGAAAGGTGTGATGAGATTTGGGAAGAAGGGGAAGCTTAGTCCCAGATTTGTGGGCCCTTTCGAGATCCTCGAGCGTGTTGGTGCGGTTGCGTATCGGTTAGCCCTTCCGCCCAGTTTTCCAGACGTGCACCCTGTATTCACGTTATATCACACATAAGCTCAAAACCATACAAACACGACATTTAAAGTCAACTAGAAACCCGTGTCGCAAACCAAGCGCGCGTGTCCGCGATACGCTAAAACATGTGATTACGCGCCTGTAGTCACTCCGACGCGTCGCGATACGCAGAAACCCCAAACCCACACATACGTATCATGCGTGTCGCGAATGTTTAAAATTCGGAAAATAGGGTATTAGATCCCATATTTTTATACAGGAACGATATTACAAAACTATATATATACCATAATACTACACATAGCAGCAGACTCCTGTGCCCCAAACCCCAACCCCCAACTCACTCATCTTGCCGCAATTTGCGGCCAGAATGCATTTTTCGGCGGCCGGTCTGGGGAATTGGGCTCCCAGGTTTTGTGTGTGCACTCTATAACCCCTATATACGCTACAGTAAATACAATTTCATTCTGAAATAACTCGGGTAGCAGCAGATCCTACAGAGCCCTATTTCTAGTTAAAAACCACACTTTTGCACGAAAATGAAACTTTAGGGTATTTTCTGAAATCTGAAGCAAACCCTAGTCTAAAATCACACTAATAACCCATTACAAAGCTAATCAAGCCCTAAAAATGCTAATTTTAACATATCACCACAAAATCCCTTCAATATCACTAAAAAGCACATCAAAACATGATTTTTGCTAAAGAATACTACATGTTTATGGAAAAGGAATGCTAACATGAGTTAATACCTTCCCAAAAACCCTATAGAACTTTATTTTCCAGCCTTTTCCCTTAAGCCACTGCCTTGACACCAAGATCCCTCAAAAGAGCCATTTAACCAAGGTTTTTTGTGAATAAAAATGGGTTTTTGGTGTAGGGTTTTGTGTAGATCCAAATGGGAATTGAAAAGAGAAGAAAAGAGAAAGAAAATGGTGTTGTTGCTGCTGTTATTCTGCAGGAGGTGCAGAAAATGAGAGAAGGGAAAGAAATGAGAGAGAAATCAATAATCAACCCATGTCAAACCTTCACCCACCCACCATACCTGATATTCTAATTAAATTTTGATATTCAAAAAGGGTTTTGACTTGATTAAAATGGTGGGGGTAAATTATCAACCATGCAACAAAAGAAATGGTTAACTTGTTACTCTAAAAGACCTAAGTCACAAAAATTGGTTAAGTGTGCAACACTACAAAGGAAATTTTTGAAGGGAAAGAAATGAAGGAGAAATCAATAGTCAACCCAAGTCAAACCTTCACCTACCCACCATACCTCATATTCTAATTAAATTCTGATATTCAAAAAGGGTTTTGACTTGATTAAAATGGTAGGGGTAAATTATCAACCATGCAACCAAAGAAATGGTTAACATGTTACACTAAAAAACCTAAGTCACAAAATTGTCTAAGTGTGCAACACTACAAAGGAAATTTTTCCAATTAGGGTAACACGACTAAAATAACTAATAATCCTATATATATACATATAAATATATATATATATATATATATATATATATATATATATATATATATATATATATATAACACTTCACACCACAATTATCAATAATCAAGGAAGAAAATAAGGTATTAGGGTTTTTATGGAAAACAACGCACAATAGCTAATTAACGCTAAAACATTCCTAACGAAATTCAAAGTGTTACAATCTACCCCCCTTAAAGAAATTCGGTCCCCGAATTTCAAAATCTAACTACACGTACCTTCAAAAAGGTGGGGATACCTCTTCCTCATCTCGCTCTCGGTCTCCCAAGTGACCACCTCGCTGCTCTGACCATGCCAAAGTACCTTGACTGACGGTATGTCCTTCGATCTCAATTTCTTCACTTCTCGATCCAAAATGATCACCGGCTGCTCTGCATAAGAAAGGTCACGCTCAAGTTGGATCGTCGGGTGCTGAATCGCATGTGAAGGATCATGAAGATATTTGCGGAGCATCGAAATGTGAAATACAGGGTGCACGTCTGGAAAACTGGGCGGAAGGGCTAACCGATACGCAACCGCACCAACACGCTCGAGGATCTCGAAGGGGCCCACAAATCTGGGACTAAGCTTCCCCTTCTTCCCAAATCTCATCACACCTTTCATTGGGGAGACCCTCAAAAAAACATGATCACCAACAGAAAACTTAAGTCTGCGCCGCCGACGGTCCGCATAAGATCTCTGCCTACTCAGGGCTGCTCTCATCCTGTCGCGAATCAACTGGATCTTCTCGATCGTCTCCTCAACAATCTGTGGCCCTAAGATACTGCTCTCACTGAGCTCCGTCCAACAGGCGGGCGATCTGCATCTCCTCCCATAAAGAGCCTCAAAAGGTGCCATCTGAATGGTCTCCTGGTAGCTGTTATTGTAGGAGAACTCTACTAGGGGTAAATGATGATCCCAGCTACATCCGAAGTTTAATACGCATGCTCTAAGCATGTCGTCGAGAGTCTGAATAGTCCGCTCTGACTGTCTGTCGGTCTGCGGATGAAATGCTGTGCTGAAACTCAAGCGAGTGCCCAAAGCCTCCTGAAGTCTCTGCCATAGCCGGCTGCTAAACTGGGTTCCTCTGTCGGACACGATACATGTCGGAACTCCGTGCAGTCGTACGATCTCGTCGATGTATATCTGGGCATACCGAGCAAATCCGAAAGTCGTCTTCACCGGTAGGAAGTGAGCCGCTTTCTTCAAACGATCCACGATCACCCAGATGGAGTTATACCCTCGACTAGTCCTGGGTAGACCCACAATGAAGTCCATAGAAATCTGCTCCCATTTCCACTCCTGAATGGGTAACGGCTGTAGCTCTCCCGCGGGCCTCTGGTGCTCAGCCTTGACTTGCTGACAAGTCAGGCATCTCGACACAAAATCTGCGATGTCACTCTTAATTCCGTCCCACCAGTAAACACCTCTCATGTCATGGTACATCTTGGTGGAATCGGGATGAACACTGTATACCGATCGATGTGCATCCTCAAGAATCTCGCGCCGCAATTCCTCAGCATCTGGTATGCATAGTCTAGCCCCAAATCGTATTATCCCCTGATCATCGATCACGAACTCGGAAAATCTACCCTGTCCAATCTGTGCCCTGATCTCTGAGCATCGGTCATCACTGTGATGTGCCTCATGTATACGGTCAAGCAACTGTGGGCGTGCACGAACATGCGCAATCTGTCCTTCGATCGGCGTAAACTCGAAATGTACCCGGCTGTTGCATAAAATCTGCCAATCTGCCGATGACTGCCTCTGTACTGCGCTCAAACAAGATAGACTACTCCCGGGCCTCCTGCTCAAAGCATCCGCCACTACATTAGCCATGCCCGGGTGATATAAGATCTCATAATCGTAGTCGTTCACTAACTCCATCCATCGGCACTGTCTAAGGTTCAGGTCGCGCTGCTGAAATATATACTTTAAGCTCTTGTGATCAATGAATATCAGGCATGACTCGCCATATAGGTAATGTCGTCAGATCTTCAGTGCAAAGACCACTGCAGCCATCTCCAAATCGTGAGTGGGGTAATTCTGTTCATGTTTCTTCAATTGCCGTGAAGCATACGCGATCACCCTATCCTGCTGCATCAATACGCACCGTAGCCCCACTCGTGAAGCATCACAGTAGACCACAAATCCGCCTGATCCTGAAGGCAATGATAGCACTGGTGTCGTAGTCAGTAGAGCCCGTAGCTGCTGAAAACTATGCTCGCACTCCTCCGTCCAAACGAAAGGAACTCCCTTCCGGGTCAACCCGGTCAAAGGTGTAGCAATACGGAAGAAGTCCTACACAAATCACCTGTAGTAGCCGGCCGACCCTAAAAAGCTGCAAACCTCCGTCACTGGCGTGGGTCTAGGCCAATTCCGAACGGCCTCAATCTTCCTCGGGTCTACATATATACCATCACGTGAAATCACGTGCCCCAAGAAGTCTACGCTGTCTAGCCAGAAAGCACACTTGGGGAATTTGGCGAAAAGCTGATGCTCCCTCAAGGTCTGCAGTGTAATCTGCAGGTGCTGCTCGTGCTCCTCTCTACTCCGAGAATACACCAGAATATCGTCAATGAACACTATGATGAACAGATCAAGATAAGGCCGAAAAATACGGTTCATCAAGTCCATAAATGCTGCTGGCGCGTTGGTGAGTCTGAACGACATCACCAAAAACTCAAAATGGCCGTAGCGCGTGCGGAAAGCTGTCCTAGAAATGTCCTCCTGTCGAACCCGCAGCTGATGGTAGCCTGATCGCAAATCGATCCTCAAAAAGTATCCTGCCCCCTGAAGCTGGTAGAACAAATCGTCGATGCGTAGCAAAGGATACATGTTCCGCACTGTCACCCTGTTCAGCTGGCGGTAGTCGATACACAAACGCATAATGCCGTTCTTCTTCTTGACAAACAGGACTGGAGCACCCCAAGGAGAAACACTGGGTCGAATAAGTCCCTTATCCAGCAAATCTTGCAACTGACCTTTCAATTCTCTATGTTCCGCCGGGGCCATCCGATAAGGCGGTACAGAATTAGGCCTCGTGCCAGGAACCAAATCAATACAGAAAGAAATATCACTCTCGGGCGGTAGCCCAGGAAGCTCGTCAGGGAAAACATCAGGAAACTCGCTAACAACCGGAACCCGATCCATCGGAACCTCTGTAGCTCTAGTATCGCAAACATAGACGAGAAATCCCTGATATCCCTTCCTCAAAAGCTGCCCAGCACGAAAAGAAGAAATCACACTGTGAGGGGGGGGCACCACGGTCCCCCAACACAACAAAAATCGACTCGCCGGGAAAACAAAATCTAACTGTCTTCTCGTGGCAGTCAACCGAAGCATAGCACGTGGCTAACCAATCCATGCCCAAAAGAATGTCGAAGTCTAACATCTCAAGAAAGATCAAATCGACCGGCAACTCTCTCTCGCCAATACAGATGGTACAGGATCGGAACACGCCCCTAGCAACAAACGACTCTCCCACAGGAGTAGTCACAACAAGCGGCTGATCATGTAAACCGGACTCTCTACCTAAACTCGGCACAAAGTGTGTGGATACGTACGAGTATGTGGATCTGGGATCGAATAACACGTGTGTATCAACTGAACATACTGGAAGGATACCTGAGACCACCGCATTGGACGCCTGCGCGTCCTGATGCATCAAAGCAAAAACTCGCGCCTGTCCTCCACCTGCGATTGACTGTCCCCTGCCGGCAGCTGGCTGTCCTCTGCCTCGATCACCTCGTCCTCTATGAACAAATCCTCCGCGACCATGACCTCTCTGTGCATGAGTCTGGCGTGGAGTAATAGTAGGTACAATAGGAAACGCCATCTGGGGTGGTGAAGATGGTAGTGTGACGTGCGGTGCTGTTGCCTCCCTCCGGGGTATCTCAGGACAATCTCGTACACGATGATAAGAACTCCCGCAGCGAAAACATCCCGACGATGACCGCTGACCCTCCTGGGAATAGGAACTGAACAACCGGCCCCGCCATAAATCTCTGCTACCTTCAAGACGTCTATCACGGCGCCGAAAAGGCTGTCTCTGCGCTGATGTATCCGCACGAACTCTCTTCGGCTCTGGAACTACCAAAGTCTCAGCAAGGCGCTCCTCGACTAATAGGGCTGCGTCTACAGCTGCTGTATATGTCTCGTAATGCTGTGCACTGATCGCAAGAAATAGTGGTGTAAGCAAGCCTCGGACAAATCCCTTAACTCGCAACTCCTCAATAGCCACTAGGTACGGAGCATAAACTGATAGCTCGGTGAATAAGACATCATACTCTGCCACTGACATCTCCGGAGTCTGACGTAAGGACTCGAACCTGTGTGATCTAGCATCTCTGACACTCAGAGGAAGAAAGGGGGCAAGGAATAGCGCCACGAACTCGGTCCAGGTCATAGGAGGAAAAACTGCTGCTCTACCCCTCTCGACTGATTCGCACCATTTCTGCGCAGGTCCTTCCAGGTGAAAGCTCGCGAACTCAACCCATCTCGCATCTGCGCATCTAAGTGAACGACATATCCGCGCCATCCTATCAATGAAAGACTGTGGGTCCTCGGCCGCATCGGTGCCTTTGAAGACCAGAGGCTTCAGCCACATAAACTCTGACAGCGATACTGAGATGACCTCTGTAGCGGTAAGGACAACTTCCTGTGCCGTAGGTATCACCGTGGTCTCTGCAACAGGTGGAACTACTTCTGGTCACTACGCTCGAAGTGTCTCAACTAGAGATCCCATCATATGGCGCATCTCCTGCATACTGGATCCTACCGTCTGGCGCATCTCCTAAAAAGCTGTGAACCTAAAAAGCTGTGAACCTCCGTCACTGATGTGGGTCTAGGCCAACTCCGAACGTCCTCAATCTTCCTCGGGTCTACACATATACCATCTCATGTAATCAAGTGCCCTAAGAAGTCTACGCTGTCTAGCCAGAAAGCACACTTGGAGAATTTGGCGAAAAGCTGATGCTCCCTCAAGGTCTGTAGTGTAATCCACTGGTGCGGCTCGTGCTCCTCTCTACTCCGAGAATACACCAGAATATCGTCAATGAACACTATGATGAACAGATCAAGATACGACCGGAAAATACAGTTCATCAAGTCCATAAATGCTTCTGGCGCATTGGTGAGTCCGAACGACATCACCAAAAACTCATAATGGCCGTAGCGCGTGGGGAAAGCTGTCCTAGAAATGTCCTCCTGTCGAACCCGTAGCTGATGGTAGCCTGATCGCAAATCGATCCTCGAAAAGTATCCTGCCCCCTGAAGCTGGTCGAACAAATCGTCGATGCGTGGCAAAGGATACCTGTTCCGCACTGTCACCCTGTTCAGCTGGTGGTAGTCGATACACAAACGCATACTGCCGTCCTTCTTCTTGACAAACAGGACTAGAGCACCCCAAGGAGAAACACTGGGTCATGACAACTCCAAATCCAAACTTCTTAGACTGTATCTTCAACTGAACATAATCAGTATCCTGCACCACGCCTCCCTCAGTATCCGCTTGGAACACCTGTCCAAAATATTGCCCCTCGTTAGAGGGAAAACTATAACTCTGACAGTCATTCTGTGATCCAGGTCACATTGGAAGCCTGGAATGATAACCGTCTCCCGAAGGAGGCTGTCGTTATCATTTCCCCATAACGTCAACTTATGTTCTAAAACTACTTCCGAACGTTTCTCCAGGATTGGATTAATATCAACTTATTGCAACTAGTGCAAAAACAACATCTGATGTGGTACTTGACATCTCATGATTGACTCAATTGCCTAAACAAGTGATCTGCCAATCATGCGCATCCCTCTCCCCTTTAGTCTGTAAGACACCTTCAAAGAGGGTGACTCCATCACCTACAGGTACACTACCATGCCTGGAGTCATCCATTCTAAAACACCTTTAGAATGTTGTCTAAGTACCCAGATTGGGAAACTCCCCAAATCTAGATCTAAAACCATAGATCTAGTAACCATAATGTATGATATAATATCCAATCTTTATGTGGAGAAAACACTGTGTGACAATCAAAGTATAACCGATCGTAGTATAGGAATTTCACTTCCTGCTCTGTGTATGTCATCCAAATACCAGGACATCACACCCTACTACCTTCTTAACAGATCCATCCCCTATTTTGATGAAGGAAAACCCATGACTGTCATATCAAAAATAGATGATCTATCTCTGCTATATCCGCTTTAATCTATAAACAGACATAAGCCACTTGTCCACTATGCTTCCGCTGCTCCCATTGGCTACGACAACCCTCTGGCAGAATAATATACACGTGCACTTCTAAAACCAGTTCAAAACGACGCTATACTCATCCTCCTGCCGGGTCTCATAGCCTGGAACAACAGTAGTGTCAAGTCTGGGTAAACAAGAACCTCCCTGTCACTGTCTTTGAGCATACCGAAGTACCTCTCGAGTGTCTGAGGTTACCCACCATATCTGCGGAGTGGCCAATGGAATGTCAATCCAGATCGAATCTTTAGGTCCTATTAAATTTTCAGTAATCGTTTGCGGTTCTGGAATCACTTCCAGTTCTACCATACTACCACTACTGTTTTCTGAAAAAGTCCATTTTACTAAAACTATGGGGAGTCAAGAACAATATCACCATGGATCTTCTATATGGTAGAAAGTTAACCCTCGTCATAGTCCGGGTCAACCCACAAACAGCCATTACAGAAACGTGCCTTGAGATATCCAGAGCCTGGTTTTAAGCATAAGCCGGACAACTCCCTATACCTTAACATCATTAAGATATGAACCGTTCTCTATCCAATATAGAAACAGAGGCACTGATTTAATTGGAACCAGATTCAAATCATGCAGTTGTCTCCAGTGCATGTGAACTAAACGGAGAGAGGCCGATCAGCATTACTCAACTTAGGAGTGCATCCAATTATGAGTAACCTGAAAGAGAAACAAGTTTCTCAAAACCATTAATATCAACTGAATACGAAACACAAGTATCTACATCTTCGATCACCTTGAAGAATACCGATACTTGCAACACTGGTTCTCTACTTTACTCTTATACCTATAACTTCTCAAAACATAGACCTTGTATTTCTACGAAACACTTGTCTAAAAACTAGAGAAGTCACAAGTAAATAGAATATAGTATGAGGACCAACCCCTCTGTCCAAATAGACACAGGACAACCTACAATACTTTGTATAAGTGCGCTGAGTTGAATAACTCAAACCCTGTACGTCGTAGGTTGAAAACTGTACTATGGTTATGAAGAATTACACCGCTGTTGAATGCTCCTTACCTAACCATCAACTGATATAGGTAAATGTCATGGACATAATTTCAAAATGTTATATCTCACTTTATAAAAATAAACGTACAAATATATCAATTTGAAATTGGTGCAAAACAACGGATATTCAAAACCAAATATTTGTCGTCCGGCAAACAACCCAGGTGATTTCCTCAAATATCACAAATTACAACGAATCCCGATATAATGAGGATGATCACCCAATTCCCAATAACTTACTCCCACTCATCATCTGTAAAACCATACAGATGTGAGAATCATACCTGGTAAATACATACCATAGAGTAAGTACCTAAGTTGGGAAATCAGTTTTCTACTAACAATGCACAGTGAAACAGAAACATGAAAATGTCTCGAAGGGGTATCTGGGTATTCCTAGTAATGTCTCTTCCATTATCCAGATTCATGACTGTAACCGTACATTTCTTTGCCATCTCTCCAAATCCCTTTATTTGTCTTTACTCATTACTTTCTGTACACCCTCTTAGGCTAAATGGTTTTCTTCGTTCCCTACCGTTCGGCACCAGCCTATGGTTTGGAAGAAGACTATCCAATAAGCATAATAGGTGTACTATCCTAATTCTAGGAGCACTCGCAACCCGAGAGAAGGTAAAGATAAAAGACAACTGAATAAACCTTATTCCTATTTCTCCTGAACCAGAACCAATCCACGAACTGGAACCAGTTCCTTTGAGTTCGTATATAACCATACGATGGAATATCCAAAAACTATGGATCTTCGTAGTGATACGGGGTGTTCTAGAGAAATACCAAGGTGAAGTAGGAGTGGCGATGAAATATGTGGTTTGTTCATGAATGATAGAAGTTGCAATTTACTTTGCCCTCTTTCTGATCCCTTTATTTTTCTTTACTTAATACCTCTGTACACCTTACTTAGGCTAATCGGTTTCCTTCATTCCCTACCTTTCGGCACCTGCTTATGGTTTGGATGAAAACTATCCAATTAGCGTAATAGATGTACCGTCCTAATCCATAGAGCACTCGCAACCTGAGAGAAGGTAAAAGGAAAAGACAACATAATAGTCCTATTCATTTTCTCTAAAACCGGAAACCATCCTCGAATCTGGAACAAGTTCCTTCGAGTTCGTATATAACCATACGATAGGTTTTATCCAATGTAAGTGGATGTTCGTAGTGATACGAAATGTTCCGGAGAAAAAGGGTAAAAGTAGGAGTGGCAATGAGGTATGCAACTCAGACAATCCAAAAGCCAGTGTTTTAAGAAGGTTCGGTTAATCTTGGTCGCTGAGTCATAGTCTAAGTTCGGGCCATGGTCGCTGCAAAGAGAGAGAGAAAAGAAATACTCTGCGTGCACTCTAACCTAGATCAGAATGGTTGTCAATTTATCTAATCAGGAAACCTCCCACTGTAACCTCAATTTCTCCTCAAACCTGAAAGAAGAATTAGTCGGGATCACCCGAGGAGTAAACTAACTCATCAATGGGAATCGGGATCCAACTATCATCGCGCGATAACGTTATGGAATCCACTCACGTTATCACACTCCAGAAGGTATGCACATGCCTGGAAAGTTTCAGTTTCTTTAGAAACTCCCGATGTGATTTTTAACCCATGCTCTTATGACCTTGACGAAGGTCAACAAATCATAAGTCACATGCCACGTTCTACCCGTCATTGTCCAGGTTAATTTGAACCCACCCGTACAAGTCCTTGACGAAGGTCAACAAGGCTGTACGACTGTCCCAAACCAACGCATCTATCTATGCAACAGAAAGGTAACAAGCAGCTACGATACACTATGCCTTGACGAAGGTCAACAAACGTAGAATGAATACTAAGTGCTTCCCGTCTGAAATGACGGAGGGCTACGACTGGTTTTTGGCGAAAAAACTTTAACGTAATGAACCTGATATCGTTGAAGGAACCGGATAGCTTTTTATAAAAATATAGTGGCGAAAACCTTTGCTAAAGAGGTCACTCCCGGTGAAGGGATCTCGGCTCTTTCCCATAGAATGAGGTGCAGGATATTCCAACTGAATACCGTGATGCAAAGCTAAAAGTAATCGACTATAGTGAAGTTATTACCCTGACGCAAACTTTTGCGCAAGGGGTCATTCCCGGTGAAGGGATCTCGGCCCTTGCCTCGTCGACTGATGTGTTGGATATTCATAACCGAATACCACTGTGCAAAACAAAAGAAAACGTCCATGCAATAACAGCTTTTTGAAAAATGTTCCAACAACATCAAAATAAGTTTGTTTAGCTTGCATTGATCCAAATCAATGCATTCCCATCAACTGATCACACCATAAAAGAACGAAAATATGATGTACGTATATGCCATTCGCATTCGCCACTGGTCCCGTCATCACCCGTTAGGTTACTTAACTAACGACAGAGCGGGGACTGGACTAGCATGGATGTAAAACATATACAACATCTACTAGAATATATATCAATATATAATAATCGCTCAAGGCATGATAAAAATGCAACATCACAGAACAATACAGATAATCTGGGAGCCTCGGGTTTCATAGAGCCGCAACTGAAACCCGACGTTCCCCTGGTCGTATGGATAGCCTGTGCAATGAAATCCTAGACCCCTACGGGCACGGCAAGTTAGCCGCCAAAACCTGAAGCGAGACAGCCCCCTTCAACAAAGTGAATGGACCACCAGCACTTCACGGAATCCGGTAACTTAAGCACCCTTCCTTGGGTCAACCTATACCCCCTACGAGTGCGGCGAATAGCCCACCAATTCTAGAGTGAAGCCCCCTCCGTCTCAAAGCCATGAGATGCGGGCTTGTTGCCCTCTAGAACCCGGATATCCGTGCAGCCCACCACGGTGTAATCCTAGTACAGAAAATAAAAATATGTACAACGGGTACATCGACCTCATCCCGGTCGTGCCGAAAGAATAATATACAAACAGGCAGTGACGACAGTCCACATGTCGGACGCTCGCCCCACAATATCAAATGTACAAATAATACCAAACGGTACTAACATTGCACCAAGCTATCCACCAAGACAAATCCACAACATCACAGCACAACACAGAACATCAACGTGAATGTCACGTTCGCAAATCCGTCTGAAAGGGCTATAGCAATTAGACAAGATTTACCGCTCGAATGACATTCATGGTCACAGATAATAATGTAAGTACTGCGAACTAACTTATTTAAAATTTTCGATCGATAAAATTTCGTGAAGTGGGCCCCAAGCACAAATCCAGTATTGTAACAAATCTGGGCCCAAACAAAAAAATTCAGAAACCACAATCCCATGTGAAAAACCCTAGGATGAAAAATTGTGTACTGTTCCCACCATTCCGCCGCGCAACTGCGGCAAACATGCCAATTTCGCCGCGATTTCGCGGTCTCATGGTAGGATCGTGCTTCCAAATTTCTTCCAGTGTCTTAAAAAATCCTGCACGATTTTCTGACCCACTGAAAATAATTTTTCGACGACTTTTAAAATTCGGCAGAAACTTTGAAAATGGAGTTACGGTTTTGGAAATTCCGTCCGATCGATATTTTAAACAAGTTAGAACAAGATAGTAAGGGTTACTGGCGTGGCTCTGATAACATGTAAGTCTACGGTAGCGCCCCGGCCATCAATCCGAGGCCAAACTGCGGAAACAAAAACTTTTTCATAAACTTGAAACGGGCGCTATCGTATACTTTCACCCAGATCGAACCATTAGCACAAACTAGCTAACTAGAGAAGGGTTAGAAAAGCTATACCGATCGATCCGTGTCCTTCGGTCTTTAGGCATCGTCTCTAGCTCCTCGCGGCATCTCCGATCTCGATCGATCCCCGATCTCCTCGTCGGAAAGGGCACCGCATCTTCGAATCCTTTGACGGGCTCCTATTTCGAACCGAAGCAACTCGGTCATGAAGTTTGCTAGCCGATGTGTCCAAGGTTGGTATAGACTAAGTGTAGAACACTTTGTCCCAAGGGTTAATCGAAGTTGCCACAATGGGGAAGTGAGATGGAAATGGACTTTGTAAATGGAGCTTAGAAATTTTTGTTGCAAGATCAAATGAATCAAGAAAATCCTCACTTCACAAAATGGGGACAGCCCCATTTAAAAAGCTTGCCCACTCAAAAAGGGGGGGGGGGGAAGAAAAATGCTTGCTGGAAATGATGGGAAAGGTTGAGCCTTGCAAGAGTGAATGGTGACCATATGCGAAAAATCTATAACAAAAAACCTAACAAAAAACATCACAATCAACACTCACCATCAACCATCACAACTTTCCACACAAAGGGCTCTACAAACTCAAAGAGAGTTCAGCTTAGCTGCTAGAGCCCCTGCACCACAAACAAAAACCTCCATTTACAAAATCCCCACTTTTGCAAGAAACCTCTTTCAAAGAAAAAATCAACCAAGAAAAGATAGAATGATATTTGGCCAAATAAAGAATGCAAACTGGCAACTTCAAAAAGCGATCCCGTAATAAAATTATAGGAAAACCCCGCAACTGCATCTACATACCTGCATTTGTATTCGACCGAATACAAACGCAATGAGACAAAATCTGTACATTATAATACTAGGATCCGGCTTAAACCAAATCCCGCTAGTATTATCCGTCCGAACCATGACATGTGCACAAGTGTATGCGTACGTTCGAACCCTGCCATAAATCCATACGGCCTCTACAACGTTTCGCCCGAAACTTGAGAAACTGTCAGTGGGGGACTCTAAACACTCGTCAATACACCGGCTGTGGATTTAACCACTAGCACGTCAGTTGTACTAGCTGTACGTAACGGGCCACCACGTATTGACCAAAAGGGAGGTCGATGAGCGAACTTGTCCTGACACCCTACTGATCCCGTCAGTGACAATATCTGTACAGTCCGGTGCGTTCGTCTATGAGTATCGCATGTCGGGCCTAGGGGGTTGGTAAAAGTCAGACCCCCAAAAGCGGTACAAGTCGTGTCAGAGTGTAGCCCAGAAAACCCTAAGATACTACTGGAATACCTACCAGTAAATCTCTTGCCTTGTCCAAGGACTTCGTGTAATGGCTCTCCTAGATACAGCGCGATCTCATCCCCAATACCGGGAGAGACGAAACCCCTGTCGATCCGCTCACTGCCTCCATGTGGCTTGGGACTGTACCCAACTAAAACCTGTTTGCGCGACTCCTTTGAGCCGTGGTAGGTTAGTAATCAAAGAACAGTAGGAACTCACACGAGACAAATGACGATCTCAGGTCGATGAACTAACCTGTACACATGTCACCAGGGAACTGCTATCTGACGTCAGGTATAATACCAACTAGCATGTTCCAGGCAAGTCCTGTCCGGTGTACTCATAACCCAATGAGCACATGTATACATCTTAGGTGAACCAACTTACACCAATGGCTTGTGAGACCGGCCACCACCCCTCGTCGGGGTCTCGACTGTATACTAGTCTACTCTGGAGTATCGATGCCCTGTCTCAAAACTCCCTCGAATAGGGACCTTTTAAGGATGTGCTTATAGACCCCATCTCCCATGTATATGATCGCCATCATACTGTCGGCAGTCAAGCAAGAATCCTAAGGGCTCTGTCAACGCGCTATAGTGATTTGTAACATCACCTAAAGCATGTACATAACGATAAAGATAAACCAGATAGCATACTATCATCACGAGTAAGACTGTCCTACCGGCATAGGTCCTCCCTCATTTATTGTAATCACGTGCCTGCGATCCAATAATTGACTTTGAGGGCACTATATCCAACATTCACCTCATCGGTCTGCTTATCGGCATCTATCTGTGGACCGTTATGTACAGCTAGTACCGCTTGCGGCCTTTAGTTAAACCCACTTCCAGCGTAGTGTCGAGGCTTTAGAGTCCCACACAGAGGGTTGTTCACCATTGGGCGAAACGAGTAGAGGTCACATGGTTTTACGACAGGGTTCGTTCACATATGTGTACTTGTGCGTGTTCGGTGTTCGGGCAGTTGATACTAGTGGACTTTGGTTTAATCCAGATCCTAGTATCTGGTTTCGGGTTGGTTCGGTCTCATTGTATTCGTGTTCCTCGGAACACGGATCCGGGTGTGTATACACAGTTGACAGAGGCAGAGGAACCTCATTACGGTTGTGACCATTGACTTGATTAAAATAATAATGAGATGGAGGAAATTTATTAATGAGTTTTAATTAAAGATAATTGTATCATGGTTAATTGGTTTGACCATTTGACTAAGTTTACCCATGTTGACTTAGATATTTTTGTGAGCATACTTAGCATTAATTGTGACATGATAGTGGTCAAATCAACATCAACTATGGAAATTTATCGGAAATAAAATTATCATTATTCTTTTTGTTCATATAAGAGCTATCACTTCTCATTCTATGATGATACATTCTCTCTCTTGCAAGCTCTCTCCTCTTCCTCTCTCAAAGCTCTCTTATTTCATGAGTTGAAAATCAAGAGCTTTGTGAGATCTAACCACTAAAACAACTCACTACTCACTCTAGGGTTCTTAGTCTAGCACACCAAGCACCTTAGTTACTTTAAGATAGAGGTTGGAGCTCAAGGTAGAGGCATTTGGGTGGATCTTTCTTTGGCAAAGAGAAGACGGTGAGGAAGAGCCATCTACACCACTCCAAGGAGCTCACAACAAGGAGATGAAGGAGTTCAAGTTTAAGGTATAACTTTCTATCATAGTAGATAGAACTCTATTCTTTTGCTAGTTAGGATTATGGTAAAAATCCGGGTTTTAGTGTTATTCTAGCACAAAGTTTATGTTCGTCGTAAAAAAAAAATTCCGCATTTGGCCACGGAAGTTGGCCGGGACGCTAGTGTAACCCTTCATGGTATCAGAGCCTACCCATAAACCTTACTTGCTTGTTTGCACAAGATTAAAATCTCGATTGACAAATTTTTCCGAATCACGAATCTATGTTCATGAGCTTGCTGTCGATTTTCAAAGTTGTCCTAAAATTTTTCTGAGTATCTTAGAATTACATGCAGGCGAAAATATAGCAACAAAAAAAATTTGGGGGCCTAACTCCAAAATTCGGTCGCAGAAAGTGAGCATAATGGCGCATTTGGCGGCACTTCCACGGCGCTTTTTGGGCTACAGTACCCAAAAAAAATTCTTGGGCTCTATTTCATGAAAATATGATATTTGTGATATATAGTTTTGGACCAGGTTTATTTGAGTCCAGGATTTGCTTTTGGGGCCTATTTGGAAAAGTTTAGTCGATCGAAATTTTAAATGTGTATTTTACAGTACAACCACTTTTATCTGCGACCGGGAATGTCACTCGATCGGTAAAACTCGTCTGATTGGTATATGTTCTTTTAGACGGGTTTTGCGAACGTGAAATTCGCGTTGATGTTGTTTGCTTGTTCTGTAATGTTGGTTGGATAGTCGTGATGGATAGCAAGTGCTGCAATGTTTGTTGTACAGTTTAAATTCTTTTGCACATTTGTTATTGCGGGGCGAGCGTACCGACATATGGACTGCCGTCTTTGCCGGGTTGTATATTATTTTGGGGCACGACCGGGTTGAGGTCGATGTCACCGTTTGTACATATTATTTTCTTTTTCTGTACTAGGATTACGCCGCGGTGGAGTGCATGAATAGCCGGGTTCTAGAAAGGCAGCAAGCCCGCATCTCGTGGCGTTGAGACAGAAGGGATTCTTTCTCATGGCGTTGAGACGGAGGGGATTCTTTCTCATGGTGTTGTGACAGAGGGGGATTCAATCTAGAATTGGCGGGCTATTCGCCGCACTCATAGGGAGTACAGGTTTTCATTACATAGGCTATCCACACGACCGGGAACGTCGGGTTTTATTTGTGGCTCAAATGAAACCCGGGGCTCCAAGATTATCCACCATTCTGTATTGTTAGCTGTGTTTCTGTGATATTGTTTATTATCATGCCTGGGACGAATATTGTATATACTTATATATATACTAGTAAATGTTGTATATGTTTTTCACCCGTGCTAGTCCATCCTCCGCTCTGTCGTTAGTTAAGTAACCTAACGGGTGATGACTGGGCCCAGTGGCGAATGCGGATGGCATATACGTACATCGTATTTTCATTCTTTTCTGGTGTGGTAGGTTATTTTGATGGTACATCATTAATTTTGATTAATGCAAGTAAAATATACCAAAAAAGATGTTGTTGGAACCAAGTTTTAAAAACAGACATTACAGACATTCTCTTTTGCTTTGCACAGAGTTATTCAGTTTGCAATATCCAGCATCTCAATCGACGAGGCAAGGGCCGAGATCCTTTCACCGGGAGTGACCCCTTGATTTAAAGTTTGCGTCAGCATAATAACATCACTATAATCGATTATTCTTGCTTTGCATCGAGGTAATCAATTTGGAATATCCTGCACCTCATTCGACGCGGAAAGAGCCGAGATCTTTTCATAGGGAGTGACCTCTTTAGCAAAAGTTTTCGCCACTATATATTTTAAAAGGGTTATCGGGTTCCTTGAACGATATCAAGTTCATTACGTTAACGGGTTTTTCGCCAAAAACCCAGTCGTAGCCCTCCGTCATTTCTTATAAGTTATACTTAGTATTTGTGCTGGTTTGTTGACTGTGTCAAGGAGCAGTGAACGGGAGCTGAGTATTGCTTATCTGTAGAATACAATGTGATTGGTTAGGACAGTCGTGTAACCTTGTTGACTGTGTCAGGGGTTATGCGGGTGGGTTTAATGCAATCAAGATAATGACGGGTTGAACTTGACTAGGGACTCTTTGATTTGTTGACCGTGTCAAGGTCACTTGGGTCCTAGGGGCAAAAACCACATCGGGAGTTTCAAACATAAAGGAAACTTGCAGATTCAGCATACCATATGGAGTGTGGTGACTAGAGTGGATTCCTCTAGGTCATCACACAATGATAGTTGGATCCCGATCCCACTGATGAGTTGGATTACTCTCGGGAGATTATTTCACTTAACAATCAATGTTATAAACCAAGTAGGTGTCTAGAACGCTGTTAGCGGGGCTACGCCTCCAGAGAAAAGAGGTTATGTAATTAAGGAATTTCGCGAAAGCGTTGGAAAATCTCCCTCGAAGTACCAACACTAGCCTGGATGAAAGGTTAAGCAAGTATTGTGACGTGCGATTAATCCTGACTAGTTTTTCTTTTAGGGTTTGAAGAAGAATTTGAGGAAACAGTGGGAGCCATCCTGATTAGATAAATTAATAAACCAATCTAATCTTGCAAGAGCGCACACTGAGTTTTTTCTTTTCTCTCTCTTTCCAGGTAGCAACCATTTCACGCCCTAATTAAGATAATAAAATGTATCGCTTGACCGATCTGAATTCTTATTCGAGGCTGGGGAATGTCGGTTCGGCTCTAACTTACGACAACAGTCATAAGTATGAGCAAGGAAAAGAGGATTGTATGGATTCCAAAGAGTCCCAGTTGAAGAAGAAGCATAGTATTGCATCTACTTCAGGTGTTCTTGTAATTGAGAACTGCTTTTCGGTCAGCCCTACCTCCTGGGTACTTGATACCGGATCAGGATCTCATATCTGTAATTTATTGCAGGGACTGAGAAAAAAGTATGAAAGTTGCTCCTGGTGATATGTCCCTCAGGGTAGGGAACGAAGCACAAGTTAACGCTGCAGCCGTCGGTGAATATCACCTAGTGTTGCCAAATGGCAATACTATGATTTTGAACAATTCCTACTATGTACCTTCCATGGTTTGCAACATAATATTAGTTTCTTTACTTGATAAAAATGGATATAACTTTGTTCTTGATAGAAATATCATGAACATTTACCTTGATAAGGTACTGGTTGGAGAAGGTACACTGTTTAATGGTATCTATGTTCTAAATCATAATAAAGTTCTCAATATACAAAACACACGCAAGAGAAAGAGTTCTGATATGAACGAATCCTACTTGTGGCATTGTAGACTTGGTCATATTGGGGAGAAAAGACTAAGTAAGTTGCATAAAGATGGACTCTTGAATACATTCGAGTTTTCATCTTATGAAACTTCTCAGTACTGTCTCAAAGGAAAGATGACCAAATCTCCGTTCACCGGACATGGAGAAAGAGCAGCAGAGCTCTTGGGACTCATACACAGTGATGTGTGTGGTCTGATGTCTATACATGCAAGGGGTGGGTTCTCGTACTTCATCACATTCACTGACGATCTCTCTAGATTCGGATATGCGTACCTTATGAAACACAAACCCGAAGCTTTTGAGAAATTCAAGGAATTCAGAAATGAAGTAGAGAACCAAGTTGGCAAAAGTATCAAGATCCTCCGATTTGATAGGGGAGGGGAGTACTTGAGCACGGAATTCCTAGATTACTTAAAAGAGAATGGAATTCTCTCTCAACTTACTCCTCTTTATACACCACAGCACAACGGTGTATCGGAGCGGAGGAATCATACCCTATTGGATATGGTTCGCTCGATGATGAGTTGTGCTCAGTTGCCTCTTTCATTCTGGGGATATACACTTCAAACAGCAGCACATCTATTGAATCAAGTTCCATCCAAATCCGTGCCTAAGACTCCGTATGAAATATGGAGTGATAAGAGTTTTTATCTTAAAAGTATTAAGATTTGGGGTTGCCCAGCTTATGTCAAAAAGCAGAACCCAGAAAAACTTGAGGCACGGTCAGTTTTGTGTAAGTTTGTGGGATACCCAAAGGATTCTAGTGGGTATCTATTGTACCATGCAGAGGAACAGAAGATTATTGTTTCCAGGAATGCCATATTTTTGGAAAAAGAATTTCTTGTTAAAAATATTAGTGGCAGCACGGTAGAACTGGATGAAATTCCAGAGACACAAACTATAACAGAAGATTTGGTGGAACCGCTAGATTCAGTTATACCCGACGAACCTCAGCCACTCCGCAGATCTGGTAGGATTTCTCATCCGCCCGAGAGATACTATGGTTTTCTCATAGACGGGGATCGAGAGGATTACATCTTGGAAGAAGATGATCCGACCAATTTTAGGTAGGCCATTATCAGTAGGGACTCTGATAAATGGCTGGATGCTATGCGATCCGAAATGGAGTCCATGTACACCAATAAAGTGTGGACCTTAGAAATTGCTCCACCTGGGGTAAAACCCGTTGGATGCAAATGGATCTACAAAAGGAAACTTGGTGTAGATGGGCAGGTGGAAACCTATAAGGCTAGACTCGTTACAAAAGGTTTTCGCCAAAGACCTGGTTTGGAATAAGACGAAACTTTTTCTCCAGTGGCTATGATCAAATCCATTCGAATCCTACTTGCCATTGCTGCCTTCCAAAAATATGAGATCTGGCACATGGACGTAACCACGACTTTTCTAAATGGCAGTTTGGAAGAATGCATTTATATGGATCAGCCAGAAGGTTTTGTAGACAGTGGGAGCAGCGGGAAGGTGTGCAAGTTGCTTAAATCCATTTGTGGATTAAAGCAGGTATCGCGAAGCTGGAACATCTGTTTTGATGAGGCAATCAAGGAATTTATTTCATCAAGAACGAAGATGAACCTTGTATCTACAAGAAGATTGTAGGATGAACTGTCGTGTTCCTAGTCTTCTACATGGCGACATTCTTTTGATAGGAAATGATGTTCCTATACTAGAATCGGTCAAGCTATTCTTGTCACAACGGTTCTCCATGAAGGACCTGGGTGATGCCACATGCATACTGTAGATCAGCATCTACAGAGATAGATCCAAGAGATTACTGGGACTTTCGCAGTCCAGGTACATAGAGACCATACTAAATAGATTTAGTATGGAAAATTCCAAACGCGGTAATATACCAGCATTGCACGGAATCACCCTCTCCAAGAAGATGTCTCCTAAGGCTGACGAGGAGAGGGTTTGCATGAGCACTATACCCTACGCTTCGGCGGTAGGATCTACAATGTATGCGATGCTATGTACAAGACCAGATGTAGCTTGCGCGCTGAGCGTGGTGAGCCGGTATCAGTCAGACCCACGTGAGAACCACTGGAAGGCAATGAAGAACATTCTAAAGTACCTGAGAAAGACTAAGGAGATGTTCCTGGTTTACGGTAATGGAGACCTCAGGGTCGAGTCCTTTACCGATTCAAGCTTCCAGAGTGACAAGGATGACAGAAATTCTGTCTCAGGTTTTTTGTTTACCCTCAACGGAGGGGCGGTGTGTTGGAGGAGTTCCAAAAAGGATACCGTCCCAGATTCGACGATGGAGGATGAATACATTGCTGCAAGCGATGCCGCAAAAGAGGCGGACTGGATGAAGAAGTTCATTAGTGAACTTCAGGTGGTTCCATCCATTGTTGACCCAATATCTTTGTATTGAGATAACAGTGGGGCTATAGCTTTAGCGAAGGAACCAAGGTCCCATCAGAAGTCCAGACACATCTTAAGGCGGTATCACCTGATCAGGGAGATCATTGATCGCCAGGAGATCGAGGTACGGAGAATGGACACTAAAGACAACACGGCGGATCCATTCACAAAGGACCTCCCTCAAACACGTTTCGAGCGAATTTTTGAGCTATTGGGTATGCGGTTCGCCAGCAGCCGGCCTTAGTGCAGACGTTAGGTATGCGGTACACCAATTAATGGCCTTTAGTGCAAGTGGGAGATTGTTGGATATGTATGCCCTAGAGGCCATTATTGTATAGTACTAGTTTGTATAATACAGTTTGGAAGCTTGGGATATATACACGGATTTACGGCAGTCTTGCTCGATATAGTGGTATGCTACTTGGTTTGTATCTATCTTAATATGTGTATATGTTTCTTTTAACATATCGTTAATACATATTGATGGAGCCCCTAGGATCTTTGATTAACTATCAGCGTTGTGATGGCGATCACACTAGTAGGGGCAGGGTAGTCTATAAGCACATCCTTATACATGTACCTAGTCGTAGGATTATTGAGACAGGGCATCGATACCCCAGAATAGACTGGTGCATACGTTTCTCATCCCAGCAGGGGAGATGGACTGTCCCATAACCATCAGTACGTCGTACTAGAGATAGTATGCAGGTGCTCGTTGGGTTACAAGTACACTGAACATGACTCGTCGGGAACTGTTGGTTGGTATTATACCTATCATCAGGTAGTAGTTCCCAGGTGACATGAGTACAGCTTAGTCCGTTGACTTGACACTGCTACTTCGCCTCAAGTGTGTTCCTACCGTTCTTTGATTGCTACCCTACCACGGCTCTATTGAGTCGTGCAAACAGGTAGCAGTTGGGTGCTGTCCCGAAGCACTTGGAGGCAGTGGCGGCTAGACAGGATTCGTCTCTCCCGGTATTGGGGGTTGATATCGCTCTGTGTCTAGGAGAGCCATTACACAAAGTCCCTGGCCAGGGTAAGCGAGATTTACTGGTAGTGTTTCCTGTAGTTTCTCAGGGTGTTCTGGGCTACACTCCGACACGACTTGTACTACTATTAGGGGTTTGACGTTTACCGTCCCTAGGCCCGACATGCGATACTCTTAGACGAACATATCGGACGGTACGGAGATTGTCACATTCAGGCTCAGTAGGAGTTCAGATAGGTTCACCTGATCGGTCTTCTTATCGGCATCTACCTGGGGACCGTTATGTACAGCTAGTATCGCTTGCGGCCTATGGTTAAACCCACTGCCGGTATAGTGTCGAGTCTTTAGAGTCCCACACAGAGAGTTGTTCACCTTTGGGCGAAACGAGTAGAGCTCGTATGGTTTTACGACAGGGTTCGTTCACATATGCGTACTTGTGCGTGTTCGGTGTTCGGGCAGTTGATACTAGTGGGCTTTGGTTTAAGCCATATCCTAGTATCTGGTTTCGGGTTGGTTCGGTCTTATTGTATTCGTGTTCCTCAGAACACGGATGCGGGTGTGTATACACAGTTGACAGAGGCAGAGGAACCTCATTACGGTTTTGACCGTTGACTTGATTAAAACCATAATGAGATGGAGGAAATTGATTAATGAGTTTTAATTAGAGATAATTGTATCATGGTTAATTGGTTTGACCATTTTACTAAGTTGACCAATGTTGACTTAGATATTTTTGTGAACATGCTTAGCATTAATTGGGACATGATAATGGTCAAATCAACATCAACCATGACAATTTATCCTAATTAAAATTATCATTATTCTTTTTGTTCATATGAGAGCTATCTCTTATCATTCTATGATGATACATTCTCTCTCTTGCAAGCTCTCTCCCCTTCCTCTCTCAAAATTCCCTTGTTTCATGAGTTGAAAATCTAGAGTTTTGTGAGATCTAACCACTAAAAAAACTCTTTACTCACTCTAGGGTTCTTAGTCTAGAACACCAATTACCTTAGTTACATCAAGATAGAGGTTGGAGCTCAAGATAGAGGCTTCGGGTGGATCTTTCTTTGGTAAAGAGAAGACGGTGAGGAGGAGCCATCTACACCACTCCAAGGAGCTCACAACAAGGAGATGAAGGAGTTCAAGTTTAAGGTATAACTTTCTATCATAGTAGAAAGAACTCTATTCTTTTGCTAGTTAGGTTTATGGTAAAGATCTGGGTTTTAGTGTTATTCTAGCGCCAAGTTTATGTTCGTCGTAAAATTTTTGTTCCGCATTTGGCCACAGAAGTTGGCCGAGGCGCTAGTGTAACCTTTCAGGATTGATGGCCGGGGCGCTACCATAGCCTTACATAAGGTACATCAGGGCGAGTACATAACATCGCATACATTATAGATCCTACGGCTCAAGCGTAGGGTATAATGCTCATGCGAGATCTCTCTTCTGCAGTCTTAGGACAGAAGTCCTTGGAAAGAGTGATTCCATGGCAAGCAGGCAAGGCACCTCGCTTGGAATCTTCCATACTAAACCTTTTTAGGATGGTGTCAATGTACTTTGATTGGGACAATCCCAATAATCTCTTGGATCTATCTCTATAAATCCTAATGCTCAAAATGCAAGAGGCATCACCCAGGTCCTTCATGGAGAACCTTTGTGATAATAATAGTTTGACCGATTGTAGCATAGGAATATCATTTCCTATCAAGAGAATATCATCCACGTACAATACGATGAATGTGACAGTACTCCCTGCAGTCTTCTTATAAATGCATGGCTCATCTATATTTTTGACAAAATCAAACTCTTTGATTGTATCATCAAAGCAGATGTTCCATCTCCATGATGCCTGCTTTAATCCATAAATGGATTTAAGCAACCTGCATGCCTTTTCGCTGCTCCCACTGTCAATGAAGCCCTCTGGCAGATCCATAAAAACGCATTCTTCTAAATCACCATTTAGAAATGCAGTTTTAACATCCATCTGCCAGATTTCATAAAGGTGGTGAGCAGAAATAGTAAGTAGGATCCGAATGGATTTAAGCATTGCTACTGAAGAGAAAGTTTCATCATTGTCCAATCCTGGTCTTTGACGAAAACCTTTCGCTACAAGCCTTACTTTATAGTTCTCCACCTGTCCATCTACACCAATCTTTCTCTTAAATATCCATTTGCAACCTACGGGTTTTATCCCAAGAGGTGCAACATCCAAAGTCCATATTTTGTTGGTGTATATGGACAGCATTTCGGATCTCATGGTATTCAACCACTTCACTGAGTCACCACTCGTGATAGCTTGCTGAAAACTAGTAGGGTCATCATCATCTATGATGCAATCTTCTCTATCACCATCAATAAGAAACCCATAGTATCTCTCCGGTGGGCGAGAAGTTCTACTAGATCTCAGGAGCGGCTGAGGTTCTTGAAGTTCTACTGCAACATCGGTTTCAACAAATTCGTCATGAGTAATTTGTGTCTCTAGAACATCTTCTAGTTCTACTGCATTGCCATCAGTACTATTTGTAAAGATTTCATTTTCTAAAAATGTGGCATGTTGAGAAACAGGCACTTTTTGCTCCTCCTTGTGGTAGAATAGACATCCATATGAATGTTTTGGATATCCCACAAATTTACACATGACCGATCGTGTCTCGAGTTTATCTGAATTCTGTTTTTTGACAAAAACCGGACAACTCCATATCCTAACTCTTTTAAGAGATAGTCTCTTTCCACACCATATCTCATATGGAGTGGTAGGCACGGTCTTGGTTGGAACCCTGTTCAACAGATATATGGCTATCTCCAATGCATGTCCCCAAAAGGAAAGCGGTAACTCAGCATCACTCATCATGGACCGTGCCATATCTAATAGGGTACGATTCCTCCGTTCTGGCACACGGTTGTGCAGTGGTGTGTAAGGGGGAGTGAGCTGAGAGAGAATCACATTCTCTTTTAAGAAGTCTGAAAACTCTTTATTCAAATATTCTCCACCTCAATCCGATCGAAGTTTCTTGATACTTAAGCCTATTTGTTTTTCTACTTTAAGTTTGTACTCTTTGAATTTCTCGAAAGCTTCGAATTTATGCATTAATAAAAACACGTGTCCGAATCTTGAAAAATCATCAGTAAAAGTGATGAAGTATGAAAAACCGCCTCTAGCATGTATAGACATTGGTCCGCATACATCACTATGTACGAGGCCTAAGAGTTCTATAGCACTTTCTCCGTGTCCAGTAAATGGAGTTTTGGTCATTTTACCTTTGATACAGGACTGAAAAGTCGCCTAAGATGTATATTCAAAATGATTTAAATATACATCTTTATATAGCTTGTTTAGTCTCGTTTCATTAATATGACAAAGTATACAATGCCAAAGAAAAGCTTCATTTATATCTGAAAATTTTCTTTTATTTGTATGTTGTATATTGAAAACTGTGTGTCAGTTTAGGACGTAAATACCGTTATTCAGTGTACCATACCCAATCAACTGTTGATTCAAGTTAATGTTCATAACATTATCTTGCAACACAAAATGATATCCTTCATTGTATAACAAAGAAACGGATATTATATTACATAGCATACTAGGTACATAATAATAAGGGTTCAAAACCAAAATACATCCCGAAGGCAACCCCGGATGATACTCCCCTACAGATACAGCATGTTTATTGGAACCATTTCCAACCCGAAGAGTATGGTCACCAGTCTTCAAAACTCTACTACTTCTCAATCCCTGCATAGAATTGCAGATGTAAGAACCAGAACCGGTATCTAATACCCAAGATGCAGAGTTTATAGAAAAACAGTTTTCAGTTACAAACACACCTGAAGTGGAAGAATCAGTATGCTTCTTCTTCTTGAGATCAGGAAGATACAGAGCACAATTGCGTTTCCAATGTCCTAACTTGTAGCAGAAAAAACATTCTCCTTTTCCACTTCCTGCGGCCCCGGATTTGTCTTTCCCCTTCGCCTTTTTAACTCCACCTCTCGGTTTAGTGGGCTTCTTCTTCTTCTTCCCCTTAGCCTTGGCTTTTGGGACGGAAGAGGAAGATGGCCCGGCAAGCAGAGCTGGAGTTTTCGCCGTCTTACGCCTGCTCTCTGCACTTCTCAACATATTGAGAAGTTCATGCAGTGATTTCTCCAAATTGTTCATATTGAAGTTCACTATGAATGGAGCAAAGGCAGGGGGGACTGTAGAGGAATATCAGTATATTGCTCGTTATCCATGGTCCATCCTAGATCCTTAAGTTCTTCTATAAGGCCAATCATCTTCAAGACATATTCACCTACTGATGTGCCAGAAGCCATCCGCATCTGAAACAACTTTCGAGATGCTTCGTAGCGTAAAGCCCGAGATTGCTCTCCATACAACTCCTTTGTATGGAGAAAGATGGATTGAATATCCATCTTCTCATGCTGCTTCTGAAGTATATTGTCCATAGAAGCAAGCACGAGGCACTTGGCCATGTCACAGTCAATATCTCATGTTTTTCGGATCTCCTTATCTGAAATAGATGATTCAGGACCTGGGATGGTTGGGGCTTTGGCAGTGAGGGCATATGATACTTTATCATATGTGAGTACAATATTTAGGTTCCTCATCCATTCTTTATAATTCGGTCCTGTCAGTTTATTTTTCTCTAGCAGAAGCTTAAGTCCCCTCATTGGGATCTGCCATTAGGAGAGAGAAAAGAAAACACTCAGCGAAATGCCCTTGCAAATATTTAGATTGGTTATTATCTTACCTAATCGATGTCTCCCACTGCTTTTATCAAATTTTCTTTCAAAACCTTAAAAGAAAACTATCCAGGATTGATTACATTCTACAGTTTCGCTAATTGGTCAGCCAGGCCAGTGTCGGTCCTTTGTAGGAGGTTCCCCGTGCTTTCGTATGGACCTAATTAAAATAAACCTCGTTTTTCCAGAGGTATAACCCCGTTGACACCTTTCTAGACACCTACTAAATTAGCTAATTATAAAGTGCAAAACTCTTCTGGAAGTAACTCTTACTCATAGTGGGATCGGGATGCGACTATCATATAGATGGTATGCAATCTCATTGCAAATTTCAACCCTTGAAACTCCCGATATGGTTTTTACCCCTAGCTGCTTATGACCTTGGCTATGGTCAACATATCATAAGCACTAGTCAGGTTCTACCCGTTATTTCGTGATTAACTAGACCCACCCATATGACCCTTGACTATGATCAACATAATCACATGAATGTCCTAACTAATCGCATCATATGCTTTGTAGGAACACATCACTTGGCTACCGTACACTACGCCTTGACTATGATTAACATACGTAGCACAAATACTGAGTACTCTGCTTCCTAAAATGACAGAGGGTTGCTGATGGTTTTTATAAAAATCTTTAACGCTTTGAACTTGATCTCGTTGTAGAATCTAAATAGTTTGGAAAAGGAGTGGCTTAAGCTCTGCATCTTTTGAAACTTGCTTTTTCATAAAAAGGCCCAGTAGTTTTCAAATCCAATTCTACAACATCTTTAGGTTTCTTTTTCTTTACATTAATCTCATTAATGTAGTCCCATCATTTAAGTTCCTGAGCCATCATAGAAAAGAAACGAAAATAGAACATATACTTATGCCATCCGCATTCGCCACAGTGTTTCATTATGAACCGTTAGGTTACTTAACTAACGACATAGCGGGGAGGGACTAGCGTGGATGTAAAACATAAGCAACATTTATTATATTATATATATATAATAATATTCCATTCGTCTCAGATATTAAATAATCTTATCACAGATTAATTAGCTGCAGAAACACATATATCAAAATATAGGATATACTAGGAAGCCCGTATTTTATATTTAGCCTACAATAGAAAATAAGGATTCCACGGTCGTGATGAATAGCCAAGCCCACACTACTAGAGCCCTACGAGAGCGGCAAGTGACCCTACCAATTCTGGAGTTTATGAGACCCTGTCTCGACTCCCCAAGATGGCCTCCTACTGAACTCCAGAACCCGGTCACTCGTGCTCTCCTCCTTAGGTCTATCCTAATGCAGAAATGTAAATAATATACATCAATGGTGACATCATTCTCAACCCGGAAGTGCCTCAATAAAAGAATGTTACATACAAAGAATTTTACATGAATGAAAAGAAAAATTCTTGTCTCACATAAAACCCCCGGCCATTCAATCACGACGATCTTATATATCATATCACAGCAACACAGAACATCACATGTCATCAACGTAAGTAAATATGCATATCCCAATTGTCATTGACATATAGCAACGAAACCGACAATACACCACATATTACACTTACGGTCGCAGAAAAGAAATGTAAAACTACAACATTTGGAATCTGCACTTTTCCTTAGACATCGCAAACTTGGAATATCACATACCCCGGATTTCATGCTAAAACTGTAGATCTTACATTTAGATCTTAATAATGAAAACACTTTTCAAAAGAGATCGGGTAATTCAACAAGGTTCCTGATATCCAACGAGAACGAAATGTTAGATTTACAAATAACCAATTAATTTTCTTAAAACTAATTAACGTAGATTCCAAATATTTTATTACATACAAAAAGATTAAACGATGTTAAATATATCAATCAACACATCAACATACACACTGTTATCAGAGATCTCAACACTTGAACCTATTTTTAAAAATTACCAGAGAGCACCGAATGTACCCATGGATCAGCACAAGAAGGAACGGTCCAAGCCTCACCAACGGCGCCGTGGAACCGCCACAAATGACTGATTTGGCCGCGGTTCCGCGGTCGTTGTGTCGAGTTAGGCGCTCGTTCTTCTTGGGGATCCACAGAAAACCGTGCACTATTTTCTGAATATTTTTAAACTACAAAATTCCAACATTTCAAAAAATTTCCAGTGAGCATGTAAAAATCACATTTTTAATGTTCGATTGAGTTTTTAAACGCCGTCTAAGCTACCTTAAAGCTCTAGCTAGGCTCTGATACCATGTTGGTGTGTAGTAGCTCCACTAGTCTGGTTTAAACAATATAAAGTAATGAGCTTTTCCAATTTTAGAGGGCTAATTCAAACTAACTCTGAATCGAAACTAGAGATTAGGGTAAAACAACAATAAAAGAAGTCTAAGCTAAAAGATAAGGAACTACAACCTTTTTAGTCAACTCCTTCACTTTCTTTGGACTCCTACGGCTCTACTCGAAGCTTGGAACGACTCCGCTCAAGGTCCTTCGTCGTCTACGATGATCCACCCGGAGTATCTTTGCTCAAACTCTTTGCTTCACAAAAATAGTGTGAGTGATGCATAACGAGATACACTAATGGGCTAGAGTAGGATAGATTGGTGATGTGTTTTTTTTTCTCACTTAAAAACCCTTTCTTTTTATAGTCCTCACTCAAAAGAAAACTCAAGAAAGCTTGAAGAAGGAAGAAGAAGGAGATGGCTAAGCTTGAGCTCAATGATAATGATAATCTCTTAATAAAAAGAGAAAAAGAAAATAATATGTATGAGAGTCACACTTACATAAACCATGGTCAATAAATATCTAGATATTTTGAAAATGAGTTAAAGCAACTAAGGGAATTAAATCATGGTTTAATTTATTATTAAGTGAAGGAAGAGTGTGGAAAATGAACCATTATTTACTTTCCTTTTTCCTTTTCTCATTTACAAATATATACATATATTTATTCCATGTGAGTCTTGCATTGCCATCTCTAATGTATCAACAACCATGATAAATATGTATGCATGTATCTATGCATTCACATCATCATGTGCATGTATAAATATATATTCATACATGCATGCATACATCCAAAGTAGAAAAGGTTTAAAGAAAAGTGAGCTAAAAGTCTATATTAAATCAACACTTGATTTAATAAACCGGCCGTATCACATACGACCCGACCAATAGAAAAACGCCCGATTAAAATACGGTATCATATACACGCATTTAATCAAGCTCCGGCGCATATCTCATATGCACACCACATCGTTTCGGCTGAGCTAGAAATCTCCTGTATGGGACTCTAAGACTCATCAATACGCCGGCAGTAGATGATGATCATATCAAACACGCACAAGCCGCAAGCGGTCAGCTAAACGTAACGGCCATCCGGGTATTAAGCGATCGGAAGAAAAACAAGCGAACCAATCAAAACTCCCGTCGAGCCAACTGGCCATACTTACTGTACAGCCCGGTCTCTTCGTCAGATATGTTGCATATCAAGTGTAGGGATGGAATTTCTTAGCCCTAATAACATAATAAGTCATGCCAATTTGGACTATGACCGGTCGAGAAATTACTGATAACACTTCTCAGTAAATTTCATCAGCCCTGGCAAGGGACTTCGAGTCAAAGCCAATAACGCATAGCACAACATCAACTCCCAATACCAGAAGAGACGAAACCTCTCCTATCGCTCATTGCTTCCATGTATCTCGGGACTGTACCCAAAAACCACCTGTTTGCACGACTCAGTAGAGCCTGTAGGGTGTTTTTCTTCACCCAATTGAGATGGGAATACGCACGCTCTTGTCAAACGTACTACAGACTCCCCCTGCCTAGGGTAGGCCGGAGTTTATTGATTGTGGGGATCCGAATCTCCGGCAGCCGCGGACTAAGCTGTCGTTAATTACCCCTCGCGTTTAGGGCGAGGGAACCTCCGATTAACGGGTTAAACTAGTCATGCGAACTCAATGTGCAGTGTACGTGTGTTGTGTTTTGAAAGGGGGTTTTGGATATATCGGGAGCCACGCAGAGTTTTTACGGGGGGTTTTTTCTAACAAGGATAGTGTCATGGTGTATGTGTGTGTGTACATATGTATATATATATATATATATACATATATGTATATATATATACATATATGTATATATATATATAAAGGAAGGGGAAATGGCATCCAAAGGATGCGTGGGGCCAGCGCCTTGAGCGCTGTGCACTTAGGTGCTATGCGCTTAGGCACAAACGTGCCACGTGGGCGCTCTGCGCTGGAGCGTTGGGCGCTGGAGGGCAAGCGCGCCACGTGTCGGCACGTGGGCGCTTTGCGCTCGAGCCTTGTGCGCTGGAGAGAAAGTGTGCCACGTGTCGGCACGTGGGCGCTTTGCGCTCGAGCGTAAGCGCGCCACGTGTTGGCACGTGGGCGCTTTGCGCTTGAGCGCAGGGCGCTGGCGAGAAAAAAAGGGCTTTTCGTCCCAGAAATAGGGTTTAGAGTGGAGTTAAACTCTTAAAAATGTTTTGGTTGAGGAAATGGGTTCTCCTTCTTCCTCCTCTGTTGGCTGGATCAAGAGATGTGAGGTCTAAAAATATCTTCTTTTCGAGATCTAATGACAGATCCAAGTTCCCCTCTGTGGGTTTTGTGGTGAAAAACTATTTAGTTTTGGAAAAGGGAGAGTAAAACTCTTGATTTAATTCACAAAAAAAGAAGAAGGTTTGAAACCTTCAGAAAGGGGAAAGAGGTACAAACCCTAGGTTTTTTTGAGAGAATGAAAAGTGTTAATTTATTCATCATCATGTTTCCTTATATAGGCTTACATATTTACATAGTGCCCCTTGGGTTTTGCAAAATGGCATTTTGCCTATCCCATGGCTCATGTGCCATTTCTTTTTGCACATAAGCCATAGGCTTTACAAAAATTTAGCTTTATGCCCATTTGCTTACATTCATGCATAAAAAATTACATAAAAATTATTTGTTACATGATTTTTATTTGGTATAGCGGAAGGCCGGACGCTTCCTGTTCGGGCTCGACCCAGGTGTTGGCTCACTTGCTTAGGCTTGGGCCCACCTGGCTTGGGGTTGACCTTGACTTTGACTTGGTCAACCGGGGTGCAAATTTTAACCCCAACAAATTTCCTCCCATCAATAAATGCACACAGCATATGTGGGTCGTGTGCATGAAATTGATGGATCTTCTTTTGCGTGGAGGCGACTTGCTTTGGTTCCTACTTTTTGGGATGCACTTCCCTTTTTACGACATGGGCGGTCGATTCTGCCCTTTTTGCGACTTGGACGGTCGGCGCTTGACGCGTCTCCGAGACGGAGTGTTCGTGGTAGACGTTTCCCTGAACCGGAGTGATCTGGTTCCTACTTTGTAGGAAGCCTGCATTGCCCTTTTTGCGACATGGACGATCGACGCTCTGATCCGGAGCGATTTGGTTCCTGATTTATGGGAAGCCTACACTGCCCTTCTTGCGACATGGACGGTCGACTCTCTGATCCGGAGCGATTTGGATCCCTGCTTTGTAGGAAGACTGCCCTTTTTGCGACATGGACGGTCGACGCTCTGATCCAGAGCGATTTGGATCCCTGCTTTGTAGGAAGCCTGCTCTGCCCGTTTTGCAACATGGACGGTCGATACTCTGATCCGGAACGATTTGGATCCCTGCTTTGTAGGAAGCCTGCACTGCCATTTTTGCGACATGGACGGTCGACGCTCTGATCCGGAGCGATTTGGTTCCCGATTTGTGGGAAGCCTGCACTGCCCTTTTTGCGACATGGACGGTCGACGCTCTGATCCAGAGTGATTTGGTTCCCGATTGGTGGGAAGCCTGCACTGCCCGTTTTGTGACATGGACGGTCGACGCTCTGATCCGGAGCGATTTGGATCCCTACTTTATAGGAAGCCTGCACCGCCCTTTTTGCGACATGGACGGTCGATTCTTGACGCGTCTTCGAGATGGAGTGTCTGTGGTAGACGTTTCCCTGACCCGGATCTGGTTCCTGCTTTGGAGGAAGCCCGCACTGCCCTTCTCTGATCCGGAGCGATTTGGTTCCCGATTTGTGGGAAGCCTGCACTGCCCGTTTTGCGACATGGACGGTCGACGCTCTGATCGAGCGATTTGGATCCCTGCTTTGTAGGAAGTCTGCACTACCTATTTTGCGACATGGACGGTCGACACTCTGATCCGGAGCGATTTGGTTTCCTTCTTCGTAGGAAGCCTGCACTGCCATTTTTGCGACATGGATGGTCGACGCTCTAATCTGGAGCGATTTGGTTCCCGATTTGTGGGAAGCCCGCACTGCCCTTTTTGCGACATGGACTGTCGACGCTCTGATCCAGACCGATTTGATTCCCGATTTGTGGGAAGCCTGCACTGCCCGTTTTGCGACATGGACGGTCGATGCTCTGATCCGGAGCGATTTGGTTCCCGATTTGTAGGAAGTCTGCACTGCCATTTTCGCGACATGGATGGTCGACGCTCTGTTTGACTTGCTCTGCTCCTTACAGTGTCAGGGGTGAACTTGACTTGCTCTGCTTCTTGCGGTGTCGATATTGGATTCTGAGTTGCTCCGCTTTCTGCGGTGTCGGAGTTGAAGTTGACTTGTTGATTGTGATTTGGGTTGACATTAGCATTGTTATACTAGAATATGGTACCAGGAGGGAATCATCTGTCATGAGAGGATTTGGATATTTTGTTTTTTGTTTGGCATCTGCATTGCTGCACTGGAATAATGCCAGGAGAAACTCATCATTTGCCCCTGAAGGATTTAGCAACTGGTTTTTTTTGTTTGGCATTAGTATTGCTGCACCGGAATAATTCCAGGAGCAACTCATCATTTGCCCCGGGAGGACTTGGCAACTGGTTTTTTTTGTTTGGCATCAGCATCGCTACAGTAGAATATGGTACCAAGAGTGAATCATCATTTGCGTTCGCTTATTAGGAAACGATGGCTTAGGAGACAGGTTTTAGGTCCCTATCACCTAAGACTTTTCAATTTTGTGAGCCGTAAGGGTCTCACAAAGCATTTTCTCCCTACGGGTCGTAACGATCCCGTAGGTGTATTTTCTCCTTAGGAGTCTTGGGGACTCCTAAATGTGTTGCTCCTTTGTGAGTCGTAAGGATCTCATGCGGGAATTTTCTCCTCACAAAGTCGAGAGGACTTTGCGAGTGCATTTCATCTCTTTTTTACAAATTTGCGCCCTTTCGGGTTTTCACAAACTCGCCAGCAGTCCTGCTGTTTTTACTCACGGAGCCCTTTCGGGTTTTCATCCGTGCCTATTTTGCTTATGGACATACCTTCTTTTTCTTCTTCTTCTCTTTTTTTTTTTGAATCTTCCCTGCCGATGGGACTTTGAATGTGGTTTCTCCGGTAGGACTTGGGAGAGATTGGGATCGTTTTACGCCCGTGGACTGTATACGGTTTTGCAGGATGTATGATCCAGACCGTAGGGCCGGAAAAATTTTGGGATTTTGTTGGCGTCTGCATCGCTGCACTGGAATATGGTACCAGGAGCGACTCATCATTCGCCGTTGGGGTATGGGATTTGGAATTTGGTCGGCGTCTGCATCGGTGCACTGGAATATGGTACCAGGAGCGACTCATCATTCGCCACTTGGGGATTGGGATTTGGAATTTGATTGGCGTCTGCATTGCTACACTGGAATATAGTACCAGGAGCGACTCATCATTCACCATTTGGGATTTGAGTTTGGAATTTGGTTGGCGTCTGCATCGCTGCACTGGAATATGGTACCAGGAGCGACTCATCATTCGCCACTTGGGGATTTGGAAAGCGATGGCTTAGGATACAGGTTTAGATCCCTATCACCTAAGACTCTTCAATTTAATGGGCCGTGAGGGTTCCATAAAAGCATTTTCTCCCTACGAGTCGTAAGGATCCCGCAGGTGTATTTTCTTCTTAGGAGTCGTGAGGAATCCTAAGTGTGTTTTTCCTTTGTGAGTCGTTAGGATCCCACAAAGGTTTGTTCTCCTCATGTATCGTGAGGACACATAAGTGGGTCTTCTCAATGGAGCATAATTCCAAAGGCGGAGACCAGCCGCGTAACTGGTGATTACGGTGGGGTATGAGGGTGTTGAGAATTATTTGAGCCCGTGGATTGAATACGGTAGTCAATTTGGGGACTAACCGAAGGGCTGGGAGAATTTTGGAAATTTAAATTTTTGTTGGCGTCTGCATCGCTGCACTGGAATATGGTACCAGGAGCGACTCATCATTCGCCCTTTTTTTTGTATTTTTGTACTGTTTTTTGCATTTTTTTACCGCGATTGCTCTATCATTTCAGCTTTTCTTATCGCGAAGATCGCGATCGCCCTATCATTTCGGCTATTTATTCGCAGTTGCCCCATCATTTCGGCTTTATTTTCATTTTTATTTTTACTCGCTGATTTTTATTGCGAGTTGTCCTATCATTTCGGCTTTTCTTTTTATCTATTTATTTACACATTCCCTTTTTTTTACACATTTTTTTACATTCCCAGTTTAACGACTTAGAGGTCGATCGTTCCTAGTTTAACGACATGGTGGTCAATTATTCCCAGTTTAATGCCGTGGTGGTCATCTTTGCTTATCCCAGCTCCTTGAATTTTGATCTTGGCGGAGCTGTATTGATGACTGTAGCTCCGTGGCATGCCGATACATCCGAGGACTGTGAGGTTTTCCAAGCTTGTATTGGTCCTCTGCCCAATCTTTAAAAACACAGTAGTCTTAAATGGCATGACTTATCACCCTGTGATAGGGGCAATATACGGGATTGCCGGTCATATTCATTTCATGTGGCCTTTTCGGAATAGGAAGTTGCAGACCGTTGTTTAAGGCTCTTTCGAATATATTGCGGACCTCATCTTTCCTGAAGGAGTACACCTTCTTCTTTCTCTCCATTAGAGTAGGTACCCCTATTGATGCTGGTTCTTGAGGACGATCAGTCTTTAGTTTGCCCTTTTCAGATAATGGCACATGTCTGAGAGAATCAAGTTCCCGAAGAGCTCCAGTCTCCATTTGTACGAAATTGGAGGTCGTAGCTTGACTGTTTGCTAACACGCTTTTAGAAAATTCTATCTCTCCCGTCTTGTATTGCCTTTCGACCCAATCTTTGAAGACGAAGCAGTCCTCAATGGCATGACCTATCACTCTTTGGTAGGGGCAATATTTTGGGTCGTCGGTCATATTCGCTTCTTGCGGTCTCTTTGATTCTGGCAGTTGCAGACCGTTTCTTAGGGCGTCTTTGAATATTTTACGGATTTTGTCCCTTCTGAAGGAATAAACCTTATCCAGCTTCTCTTTCAGTAGAGATTCTCCTCCTGTGTATGTATCGGAGGGACTGGAGGCTGATCGCGGCCATTTTTCGTGAAGGCGCTCCGCTCTTAGGTTGAAGGGGATATCAGTTGGCAGCCTCCGGATATCAAACCCTAGCTCGTGAACCAACATTTGATTCTGCTGTAATTGCAATCGGGCGAATTGGTTCATGAGATCTGCCACGATGTTTGCCAGCTCGTCAACTTTGGAATGGACCTCGGCCATCTTCTTATTCCTGTCCTGAAATTGCCTTTGAAGCCATTGGAATAATGCTTGTTCTGTAGTTCCAACTATGACAACCGGGTCATCTTCATTGCCTCAGCTCAAGTCCGCAGGAACCACGGGATCCTCTGGCTTATCGGCCTGAGGGGGCTCTTCATCACTTAGATCGAGTCGGTGCTGGGTAGCATCAATCATTTCATCACCATGGCTATGAGGAAGAGATGGTTCGTTTCTTCATGTTCGACCATGTAGACAGTGCGGACCACATACCCAGCCATCTCTTTATCTCTGGCGGCTGATTTCGCGGAGCGGTCCGGGCCCATAAATTTTAACATGGCCAGAGCCCTAGCCCTTTTGTTGGCTCTATATCTGAGCCGCTTCTGCCTCAGCTTCTCTGCCTTAAGCATTTGGCAGGCTTCTGCTCTTCGGGAAGCCGCCATAGGCCGAGTGATCGGGATGCTTGAGAAGACATCTGCCCGTGTGTCCTTTGAAGGTATCGCCTAGGCTTGCCAAAGACATCTAGAAACTTCTTTTGTTCTGATGGCTTTGCCCCCGGTTGGGGCCATAGAAAGCCGTCCAGACACCGATTTGCGTTTGGGTCAGGACGCCTTCGAGACCACCACATTTGGCCTCTTGCCTTTCGAGGCCGGTTTGTCGGTTACCGGAGCTTGAGGAGCTGGGATGGCCCCAACATGCATGAACATAATAGAGCCGAATGGTAGCAGCATCTCCTCCCATTGTCTCCCGAGACTGGCCGGGAGGACCGTCCTGGAGTCCATCTTCATCGTGTATGAGATGGGAGCCGTGTTGAGAGCTGAGCAGATTCTTGGAGACATCGTTGAGAAGTGATTGCTTGAAAACCTGCATGAAAGGGCATTATTTGAGTATAAATATCGATATGTATATTGATTGAGTTCGCATGAATGCTTAACCCGAAATATGGGAGGAGAGATGGTCCCACCGGGCATGCTAGAATCTGTAGGGTGTTTTTCGTCACCCCATTGAGATGGGAATACACACGCGCTTGTCAGGCGTACTACAGACTCCCCCTGCCTAGGGTAGGCCGAGGGTTTATTGATTGTGGGGATCCGAATCTCCGGCAGCCGCGGACTAAGCTGTCGTTAATTACCCCTCGCCTTTGGGGAGAGGGAACCTCCGATTAACGAGTTAAACTGGTCATGCGAACTCAATTTGCAATGTACGCGTGTTGTGTTTTGAAAGGAGGTTTTGGATATGTCGGGAGCCACGCAGAGATTTTACGGGGGTCCCGCTACCCGGATAGCGGGCTGGGGGTCAAGGGGGTTAGCAGCCCCCTTGCGGGATGCGGGGCAGCGTCCCGTTAGAAATTTTTTTCTAACAGGGACAGTGTCGTGGTGTATGTGTACATATGTATGCATATGTGTGTGTGTGTGTGTGTGTGTGTATATATATATAAGGAGGGGAAAAGGCATCCAAAGGATGCGTTGGGCTAGCGCTGTACACTTAGGTGCTGTGTGCTTAGGTGCAAGCGCGCCACGTGTCGGCATGTGGGCGCTTTGCGCCTGAGCGCAAGCGCGCCACGTGTCGGCATATGGGCATTGCGCTCGAGCGCTGGGCGCTGGAGCGCAAGCGCGCCACGTGTTGGCACGTGGGCGCTTTGCGCTTGAGCGTAGGGCGTTGGCGAGGAAAATGGGCTTTTAGTCCCAGAAATAGGGTTTAGAGTGGAGTTAAACTCCTAAAAATGTTTTGGTTGAGGAAATGGGTTCTCCTTCTTCCTCCTCTGTTGGCTGGATCAAGAGATGTGAGGTCTAAAAATCTCTTCTTTTTGTGATCTAATGACAGATCCAAGTTGCCCTTTGTTGGTTTTGTGGTGAAAAACTATTTAGTTTTGGAAAAGGGAGAGTAAAACTCTTGATTTAATTCACAAAAAAAGAAGAAGGTTTGAAACCTTCAGAAAGGGGAAAGAGGCACAGACCCTAGGTTTTTTTGAGAGAATGAAAAGTGTTACTTTATTCATCATCATGTTGCCTTATATAGGCTTACATATTTACATAGAGCCCCTTGGGCTTTGCAAAATGGTATTTTGCCCATCCCATGGCTCATGTGCCATTTCGTTTTGCACATAAGCCATAGGCTTTACAAAAATTTGGCTTTATGCCCATTTGCTTACATTCATGCATAAAAAATTACATAAAAATTATTTATTGCATGACTTTTATTTTGGTATGGCGGAAGGTCGGCAGCTTCGTGTTAGGGATCGACCCGGGCGTTAGCCCACTTGCTTGGGCTTGGGCCCACCTGGCTTGGGGTTGACCTTGACTTTGACTTGGTCAACCGGGGTGCAAATTTTGACCCCAACAGAGCCGTGGTAGGGTGGAAATCAAAGCACAATGGGAGAACACACAAAACTCTATGACGATCTCGGGTCTACAGACTAACCTGTACCAGTGTCACCAGAGAACTGCTATCTGATGATAGATATAATACCATATAGGATTTCTTGGCGAGTCCGTTCAGTGTACCCAGTCTCCACTTAGCACCCGTATACAATCTTCGATGTCACAACTCCAATGGATATGGGATCATCCATCGCCCATCATATGGATCAAGGAACGTAAACGCTAGTCTACTCTAGAATATCGATGCCCTGTCTCGATATACCCTCGACTAGGAACATTCTAGGATATTCTTATATACTACTCATGCCCCACTAGTATGATCTCCATCATAGTCATGGAAGTCAAGAAAATATCATGAGGGCTTTATCAACATGTATGAAATGAATAGTATAATACAATCATGTAAACATGTTAAAATAAAGTACAACCAGATATCATACTATCACGTTGATCAATAAAGTCATATGTATATATATACAAGTCCAAGCATCCACTATACATATAATGTCCTCTAGGGTATACATATATCCAACAGTTGATACGCACTGGAAATAGCTGCATGTATTTTGAATCTGGTTCCAATTAAATTAGTACCTTTTTTCTATATTGGATATAGAATGGATTCATATCATAACGATGTTAAGGTATATGGAGTTGTCTGGTTTATGCTTAAAACCAGAATCCGGATGAATTCAAGACACATTTCAGTAATGGCAGTTTGTGGGTTTTCCCGAGCTTTGACGAGGGTTAACATTCGACCATTTGGTGGATCAATTGTAATATTGTTCTTGACTCGCCACCCGTTTTAGTAAAATGAATTCTTTTCAGAAAATATTAGTGGGAGTATGGTAGAACTGAAAGTGATTCCAGAACCACAAACGATTACTGAAAATCTAGTAAGACCTAAAGATTCAATTAGATTCGACAATTCATTAGCCACTCCGCAGATATGGTGGGTAACCTCAGCCACCCGAGAGGTACTTCGGTCTCCTCAAGGATGGTGACAGGGAGGTTTTGATGACCCATGCTTGCCACTACTGCTATCCTAGACTATTAGATCTGGCAGGTGGATGACTTTAACGTCGTTCTAAATTAGCTTTAGAAGTGCACGCGTACATGACTCTGCCAGAGGGTTGTTGTAGTCAGTAGGAGCAGAGGAAGCATGGTGGGCAAGTAGCTTATGTCTATTTATAGACTAAAGCAAGTATAGAGGAGATAGATCATCTAGTTCTGATGTGACAGTCATAGAGTTTGACTTCATCAGAAAAACAGATGGACCTGGTAAGAAGATGGTAAGGAGTGATGTCCTGGTATTTGGATGACATACTCTTGATAGGAAGTGATATTCCTATATTACGATCGGTTATACCGTGGTCGTCACAAGTTGTTTCTCCACATAGGATCTGGATAAAATATCAGGGATTCTGGTAACTAGATCTATGGTTTTAGATCTAGATTTGGGAAGTGTCCCAATTCGGGTACTTGACACTATTCTAAAGTGTTTTAGAATGGACGACTCTTAGCATAGTGGTTTACATGCAGGTGATGGAGTCACCCTCTCTAAAGAGATGTCTTCTAGATTGATGAGGAAAGGAATTTGCCTGATTGGTATATCACTTGATTAGGCAATTGAGTTAATCATGAAATGTTAAGCACCACACTAGATATTGCTGTTGCACTGGCTTCAATAAGAGAATATATTAACCCAATCCTGGAGAAACATTGGGAAGCAGTTATGAACATAAGTGGATGTTCTTGGTATATGGTAACGGCAGCCTCCTTCAGGAGGCGGTTATCATTTCTGGCTTCCAAAGGTGACTTGGATGACAGAGTGACTGTCAGAGTTATAGTTTTTCCTCTTTTGAGGGGAAGTTTGTTGGAAAGGCGGTCCAAGCGAATACTGAGAATGGCATGGCACAGGATACTGATTAAATTCTGTGGATGATACGTTCTAAGAAGTTTTGTGGATTTGGAGTTCATTTGTGAACTGGGACCCATCAGATATCCAGATAAATTCTAAGACAGGTATTGCTCATTTCGGGAGATGGTATTTCTCCACGAAGTTGAGATATAGAGAGATAAAGATAGAAACAATGGAGTGGATCCACTCGCTGTGGCTATTTCTCGAACGCAATAGTTTCACAAACGGGCTTTGCGAGACTGATTAGTAGAGATGTTGGGTGTTCAGTATCACATGGTCTGTAAGTATGCGACGCCGCAATAACTAACCTTAAGTCCAAGTGGGAGATTGTTGGCTATAGTGCTCTCAAGTCAATTTTTGTAATCGCAGGCACGCGATTGTGATGATTGAGGGAGGACCTATACGGGCATAACAGTCTTACTCAAAATGATAGTATACTATATGGTTTATCTTTATCAATATATACATGCATTATGTAGTATTACAATCACTATTATATGTTGATAGAGCCTATAGGATTGTTGCTTGACTACCAGCATTATGATGGCGATCATATACATAGGAGCTGGGTGGCCTATAAGCACATCCTTGAATGTCCTTAGTCGACGGAGTATCGAGACTAGGCATCGATACTTCGGAGTAGACTACTGTATACTTTTTGAGATCCCGACGAGGGGCGGTAGCCGGTCTTACAAGTCATTGGTGTCAGTTAGTCACCTAAGATAGTATATAGGTGCTCATTGGGTTATAAGTTACACCAGACGGACTCGCTAGGAATATGCTAGATAGTATTATACCTATTGTCAGATAGCAGTTCTCAGGTGACATGAGTACAGGTTAGTCTGTCGACCTAAGATCGACATTTGTCTCGTGTGAGTTCCCACTGTGCTTTGATTACTACCCTACCACGGCTCAAACAAGTCATGCAAACAGGTTTTAGTTGGATACAGTCTAGAGCCACATGGAGGCAATGAGCGGAACGTTGGAGATTCATCTCTCCCAGTATTGGGGGTTGATTTCGCGCGGTGCACATGTGTCCATCACCATAAATCCTTGGCCAAGGTGGACGAGAATTACTGATTTGGATCAGTAGTTTCTCAGTTGGTGATGGGCCTCATACCGACACGAAATATTGCGTTATTAGGGGTCTGACTTTATCCACCTCTTAGACTCGATATGCGATACTCTTATACAAACAGACTGGACTGTGAAGAGATTGTCACGGACAAGCTCGGTAGGGGTTCAGATGAGTTTGCTCGTCGTCTTTCCTTTCGTTCAATACCTGGATATACGTACAAGTAGTGCCGCTGACATGCTTATGGTTAAACCCACTGCCAGCGTATTGACGAGTCTTTAGGGTCCCACACGGAGGGTTTCCCTGGTTCTGGAAAAATGATGTAGTAGCCATATTAGATACGTGAAGGGTTCCGATCGAATGATTGTACTAGTTACCCGGACTTTTGATTGGACGGTTGATAATAATAGTCGGCTCGGGTTTGAGCCGGATTATTAAATCAGGTATTGATTTAATAATTTACATATATGTATTTCGATATGTGTATTCTAGTATTATGTTCTTTGTGTTATTCTATCTCTTTCGGTATTCATATTTCAATACGAATATAGGTATATCTATACAGTAGAGTGTAATCCGTATTTATACGGAAAACGTTCTAGATGGGACTTGCTGTTATAGCCAATCGAGCATAGCGCAATATCAACTCCCAATATCGGGAGAGAAGAAACCCCTCCTATCATTCACTGCCTCAATGTGACTCGGGAATGTACCCAAAATCCACCTGTTTGCACGGCTCCTTTGAGCCGTGGTAGGGAGGAAATCAAAGCATAGTGGGAACCACACAAGACACTATGACGATCTCGGGTCTACAGACTAACCTGTACAAGTTTCACCAGAGAACATCTATCTAACGATAGGTATGATATTGTTCGGTGTAGCCATTCTCTAATGAGCACCTGTGCACAATTTTTGATATCAAACACGAATGGTTATGGGATCAACCATTGCCCCATACAGGGTCAAGAAACGTACACTTTAGTCTAATCTGGAATATCGATGCCCTATCTCGATATTCCCTCGACTAGGAACTGTTAAAGGATGTGCTTGCGGACTACACAAGCCCCACTACTATGATCTGCATCATAGTCCTGGTAGTCAAGCCTACATCCTAAGGGCTTTACCAACATGTATCAGAGAGACGGATTATTAAAACAAGTGTACATGTTAAGATAAAGAGCAACCGGATAGTAGACAATCTTGTTGAGCAAGAAATTCCTCTATATATATGTCTAAGCATCCACTATATCACACAGTAATGGCCTCTAGGGCATACATATTCCTAACAGGTTCGGTCCATCATTAGTTTACGAACATTTTGGTCCGACATCCATGATGGGCGCATATCGTTTGGTGTCACTTTTAGAGTTTTGACTCTGAAAGATAGCAAGCAATCACAAGAATCTTCATTTATTATTGACCTAAGTCGCCACTCTTCAAGCGCGGTACTTCTTGAGGAATTGGCCGTTTATTGGCCGGAATGGCCTTTCGCCATACATATCCATGAGCGGGTAAGCTCCACCTTGGTTGACCATATCTATGATGTACAGGCCTTCATAATTTGGCTCAAACATTCCACATTTTTCACAATTGTGAATCATTGGTCTTTTGACAACCAACATGAGTTCACCTGGGTGAAATGTTTTCTCGGCCTGGTTAGTTTTTCGTACGATCGCATCATCCTCGTCTTATAAGATTCCAGATTTTGCTGTGTTATAAGGCGGGTTTCATCGAGGGCATCATGCTTCTTGGTCCTAAGATGAGCATTTTCTTCATCCGTTAGCTCATATTGAACCGCCACTCGTAATGAAAGGAATTCTATCTCCAGTGGGAGTACTGCTTCAGTGCCAAACACCAATACATATGGTGTCATATTTGTAGTCGTCTTAAATGTTGTACGATACGCCCATAGAGCTTCATGCGTCCTCTCGTGCCAGTCCTTTTTGTTTCTGGACACAGTCTTTTTTATAATTTTGGTCAAGGTCTTGTTGAATGCTTCAGCTAGACCATTATCTTGAGGATTATAGACCAAGGAGTATATCCAGTCTATCTTGTGTTGTTGTGCGAAGCGGCTTATTTTGTAGGTTCTATAGACTGGTCCATTATCCGAGATTACCCGTCGCGGAGTTCCAATAGATACATGAGTTTTAAAAAAGTGGAAGATATTCTCCGTCTTCATCTCCCTTAGCGGTACTGCATCTTCCCACTTAGAGAAGTACTCGGTGTTTTCTATTATAAACCGATGTCCTCTGAATGACGCTGGTTCGATAAGGCCGATTATATCTGTTCCCCACATCTCGAACGACCAACTAGCTACTGTCGGATGTAGAGGATTTGGATGTTGATATATGAAGTTCCCGTGTATTTTGTATGAATGACACTGCTTCGCATATTTAAGATAGTCCTGAATCATCGTGGGTCAATAATAGCCCATCCATTTTATCTTAGCTTTATCTTTGGGTCTGCTTGATAAGAACCGAAAAGTCCGTCATATCCTTCTTGGACGACTTTCTTTGCTTCTTCCGGCCGTAAGCATCTTAACTATACAAAGCAAAGGATCTCTTGTATAAAGTATCATTGACGAAGGAAAATGATAGAGCTCGTTTCATGAGCTGATGTCTGGATGACGCATCTTTAGGTGTTCGTTGGGCCATAAAGTAGTCTGTGAAGACTCCCCTCCAGTCCTCGACCTCTTCTTCATTCTATATTTGATGAACTTCTTGTTTGGTCATTTCTTTTTCTTTGGGTAGTTCTATCAGTTATTCCGAAGGTATATCTGCTGGCGCTTGAATCCTGTGGTTTTGGATAATGATCCTTACGTCATCGATGTCTTCGTTGGCCAATTCTTTAGCCAACTTGGCTAACGCATCTGCCTTGCTATTTTCCAGTCGCAGTATGCTTTCTAGTGTATAAGAAGGGATTTGGGTCAACACCTACTGCACACTTTCTCCATATCTTATTAGTTATGGTTTGCATGTCTGGTAATCACCATTTACCCGACTGATGATCATGTGAGAATCTCCGTATATTAGGAGGTCGTTGATCCCCATATTGATAGCAATCTCAAGACCAACTATCAAAACTTCTTATTTAGCTTCATTATTAGTCTGGGAAACATCAAGGAGAGGACGTAACGCAATATTCCTCCTTGCGAGGTCACGAAAATAACGCCCACCCTTGCTTTGATTATAGGAGTGTTCTTCTTTCGCTGCTTCATAGAAAACACTCCATCGAAACAGAGCTCCCATTGAGACATATTTTCTTCTTTCCCTTCCTCAACTACATTGAACGCATGTTCATCCGCTAACTCGCAGTTTAGGGAAGAATCGGCTGATATCGGATGTTTCGTAAGAAAATCGGCAGTGGCTTGTCCTTTCACCGCTTTGAGGGTGTCATGCCCCGCTTCCCAGAGTACGCTAAGATGGCCACGTGACATAGCCAACCATGCTACCTGTGGGTAGGAAGTATCCATCCACAGTCACATTACGGCTGTAGAGAAATCAAGAACAAAATATAACTATCTAATACATATCCATACGCCAAGATAAAATGAGTCAAGAATAATAAAAATGCGGAAGCAAAAGATCTAATACAAAATAACTGTAATGTATGTCCCATAATGCGGGCTCACATCAGGAATAAAATGCAGAAAAGTAAAAGAACTAACAACTAACGAATCCTCACTGCTCAGCCTGCTGGCTGAAGTACTCCTGCTCGGACTGCAGCAAAGGTTCGAAATCTGGGCCATGCAAAACCCAGACGTCAGCGCGTCATGTCATCAAGCAATGCAATATAAACATGGTAACAAGACAGGGAAGTATAATCATAATGGTAAAGCAGGTGTAATAGTAATATAAATCAGAGCAGTGAAGGGTAGTGTGCAGTGAGTAGGCTAAACTGGTCTATAGGTTATTTACTCTCAAGTCTTTGAAATCAATTTGATGAATCATCGATGTAACTCAATAGTATCCCGTGCATGTCCGGGACCACGGTCTAAGACTCTCATGCTGAAACCGAGACGTGCCGCAAGGCACTAAAAGGAAAAGGGTAAAGACCAACGATGTCAGCAGCATCGTCACGAGGTAGGCCTAGCCTCTAAAAACTGATCAGCATAAGCAAGCAACTGTCGAGTTACAAGTCAGGATTTCATCATTGATTTCCCCTTACCATCAAGTTATATGTGTTCAAGTCAGGTATTAAGTAATCAAGAACTAATGCCAACACAGGATCAGGTAGGTGCAGGTTTGTTAGGATAGACAACAGGAACGGTCCGTAAGGACTACATGTCAGGTATGTTGGCATTAGATACAAGATCAGGTAGCAGGTAAAGCCATGGTACATCAGGTCAAGTAGAGTAGAGTATTTAGATGTCATGTCATGTCAAGAGTGTATGGTACCATGTCAGGTCAAGTAATATGTGTAGCAAGTCACGTCAGGGTGTACAAGATAACATATGGATGCTCATAATCGACTAGCATAATCATGGTTATGAATAAACAAACATGGTACTATCAGAACAATAAACAGGCACAGTATCATGATAGAAATAGGTGCAGATTAAACTACTTAGTTGTACGGTTATCAGTTTGGTTTAAGGAATAGTTTTAACATTTCAGGAATGCAGTATTACACATATGGATGATAAAATCTTATTAATATGTACTAAGTAATCTAGAGATGCAATGATATATGAATAAGGCTAAATGTATGCAATCGGTCATCCGATGGGGTAAAACTACAAAAGGGTAATATGGCTATAAAACAATTGTGATTATGTGATCTAACATATAAATGTGATTACTAGGTATACTCAACTAAATACAACAATCAGGTTTCAAGTTTTAGATCTGAAATCTATAAACGGAACATTGTACTGTTAATCTGGAATTCAAAACTTTAGATTTTATCTATAGATTTAATAGGGAAATAGATAGATTGATATATGAATAGTATGACTAGCATGTAGCAAGACTAACTTGGCTCGACGGGTCGCGATACGGAAAACGGAACGTTACGCGTCGGCGGGGAAAAGTAGCGATGCACGCACGGTATACGGAATGAGCCCAAACGACGAACAGTGGAGTCACACGGGTCAGAGGTCCTCGCTGGGTCGTCGGGATCGTCGACGTCGCGGCCAACTCCGGCGATCTTGTCAAAACAGCGAATAGAAGAAACAAGATCTAAATAAAAAAAGAAAAAGAATGCAAGAAGAAAGAGAGTAGAGGAGGAAGGTGTGCACGATGGCTTACTAGGTTGCAGAGGGGAGTGCTAGCAGTGGTGGCGATATCGCCGGCGATGAGGGATGCCGGCGAAGGGTTCCAGAAGAGCTAGGGGTCGGTTAGGGTTTGATGGTGGTTTCCTTGCTGGTGCACATGGTCTGATGAAGGAGCAGAGAGCGGAGGAGAGGGAGAGAAGATGTGGGAAGAGGTGATGACATCGACGAGAGATGGTTGACGTCGATGGGAAGGTGGGTTCTACGGTCGAGTTGGGTGTGTGCAGTACTGTGCAGGGGAGAGAACTCGAAGAAGAAGAAAGAAGAAGAAGGAGATGGAGAGCAATGCTCTGTGTTGGAGGTGGAGCGACGCTGAGGAGGTGATTGTTCATACCAGAATACTGCATTTCATACCGCCCATTATTACGCTCGTGTGTTTATAGGTAGGTGTTTTTGATCAGTGTTTGCTACATATTTGCATAATACAGATTCTCAGCTCTGAACAGTGAATATCATGGAAAAGTACGACAAATTCCGGATTACTGCCAACAACTGATAAAACACGGTCTCCGCTCTCTATCCGTGTGTTACCACATGCCAGTTTAATGGACAAAATGGCAAATCAATTGTCATGTCATGCACAAAGCTCTAGGTCGACACAAGATCCGAGAAATCTACGCGGAGCTCGAGGAAATCATGGCAAAAGATCCACATCACATCACCTCTTTGTTGTGCTGAAATTCTGGGAATTATTGTGAAGAGTTTCTGTGAAAAGAACCATACCACACTGAAGGGAACAGTAAAACAGGAAACCTCACAAAAGCCCAGAGCCCAACTCACCAAGGGAGCCGCGTTTCCGCGGCCAATAAGGGGTATTGGCCGCGGAAACGCGGCCGTACTGTGGACTCATTTTGTCGTCTTTTGGGGGTATTTTAGGTACTTCCCATGTGCTCTGGTGGTTGCCCTAGATCTTCAACTCCCTGCCTATAAATACAGCAGAACTTGCCAAAGCCAAGGGTCATTCTTTTGTTCCTCTTTTGTAGTTTTTTGTATAGTTCTTCTTCTTCTTCGTCATTCTTCCTCCATTAAAATTGTAGTGAGAGCTTTTTGAGTGGGAGATTAATGAAGATGAGGGTTTTGTATCATTCTCTTGTGTTTCTTCTTTCCCTTGAGATTCTTGCTTTCTCTTGATCATTCAACCTCTTCATTGAGCTTGAATGGTTAAGGGTTAGTTATTGATCTCAAGGGTCGTATTTTCTCACGGGACTAGTTCTTCACTTCACATGCGTTCTCTACCCTTCCCTTGATCTTGCAACCTCTTCATTGAGCTTGCAAGTTTAAGGGTTGGCTATTGATCACATGCTTGTCTTGAGTCCTAGTTTCGTGTTCTTTTTATCGCTTTTTATTACTTGCAATTTATTTCCATGCACCTTAATTACTTGCAATTTTATTCCATGTACTTTAATTACTTGTATCTTTTCATTTCTTTGTTCTTTTCTTTTTGTTCTCTCTTTTTGGTTCTTTCTTGTGAATGAATGTAATTATTATTGTTAAGAAGAAATACGGTATTATAAGTTAACACTTCTTTGCCAATTCCTTTTCCCGTTATTTTCCATTTGAACTTCGCCCAAACCATACGCAAGCGCTCCGTTAGGCACCCTACCCTGACAAGGTAACGGTGATTCCTAACCGCGACCGGTTGCGTTCGGTTTTGCCGGAGGCGAAAGCAAGAGACAAGAACGGAAGGACAAGGGTAAATAAGCCGGATTCCACGAATACCGCGCTTAAATCCCCTAATCCACGTTGTTGCCGATTGCTGTAGCTTCAATTGGTCAAGACTCGGCTCAAAGGTTTTGAGTACAGATTTCTTTAGCTTACATTATCGTATCTTTTCTTAACAACTTTATACTTGCAAATAAACACATAGGTTAGACTGAACATCCGACACGCCAAAAGCGTGCGATCAAATGGCGCCATTGCCGGGGAGACGGTAGCGTATTTTCTTTCTTGTTATTCGGGTTAATATTCTTTTTGTATAAAAAAAAAATCTTTTTGTTGTTTTTGATCATTTTTGTGGGCAAGAGTGCAGATTTTTGCAAGTTTGCAAACTGCGATTATGGGGAGCAAAGTGTGCATTCAAGGCAAGGGTGATTTACGAAGTACAGTGCCAAAGATCCGGATAGTTTGACCCGTGCAAGGGAACTTTTCAAGCTTACCGGATTTGATTCAACGGGGGTTTCCTAACCCAAAAACTTAACGGTACGTACTTTACTAACACCTTCTTCTCAAATCCGACGCATCCAATATACTATTCTTTGCAGGATTCTTTGCAAGTTCGCTAGCAAACGCTAAAAATTGACTAACCCGTATTTTTTGCATTGCCGCGCTTAAACTAAAAAACGATTGTTTTATTCTTTATAGAAATTTTTGAATTGCGCATTGCATACATTAATACGGACTTAAGGGCAAGCGAACCCCACAACATACGGTAAAGGACTTCATCACCTTTTCCGTCGCCCACAACTCACAAACTTGAGCATAACGATTACCCGCACAAATTTTAAAAGAAATTAGACTTTAAGCCTTAAGGACTTCGCGCTCATTAGGAGAAGTTACCCGTGTTTAGAAACTTGCTTAACGGTATATTGTTTACGGGGTGTCTAGGAAAGTGTTAGCGGCGAAACCGCCAAAAGAGAAAGGGTTATTTAATTAAGGAACTTCGCGAAAGCGTTGGAAAACCTCCCCTTATCTCTGCACTTACCTGGCCTCGTGATCAGTGTATCTTGAGTCTGTTTCTCGACACAGTTTAACTTCGACAATCAAGTTCTTGAGCAAGTCTAGTTGACCTAGGTGAACCCTAGAACGATTAGGTGTGTGGTAATTTTTTGTATCGTGATTATTTTTGTCCATATTCTTTTTGTGTATACTTCATTCTTTTGCTAACAACTAACTAAAAAAAAAATTTAAAAAAAAATCACATTCTTTTTCCCCTCCTTTTCTCTTCCTTTCTTTCATTCTCTCTTCATATCATGGGTACTCCACCTCGCAAAACTCTTGCCGAACTTTGGTACCCACAACCAGACATTACTTCATACGGTTCTTGTTTTGGTCGAACTTCAAACGACCCCTCCATGCCCAAAATTTCTTTGAAAGATCGGATAGACGCGTCTAGGACAAACAATTTGACTCCGCAATCCACTTCGTATCAACCATTTCATACATTCACCCCTTCTTACGTTGATACCCCTTCTTCGAGTCATGTTCCAAGACCTATGTCTTTAGCTGATCGTATTGAACAATCCCGTAGCCGATCTTTCACTCCTTTCACCACTACAAATTCTTGGGATCAACAATTCCATTCAACTTCTTATCCCAATGTTGATCCCACTCCTCTCCAGCCATTCAATTCCTACCAATCCTACCCTACTTTTGCACCTTCCATAGACATTACTTCAGAACAGCCGTTTGGGAGTTTTCAGTATCCAAATAACTTTGAATCTTTTACTGAAACCCCATCACAACCCATGTCTAGTCTGGAACAGTCGTTGGAAGACTTTAGGGTAGCGTCAAGACAACAGATGATGGATTTGAATGCGTCCATGGCCGCTCTCATACAACCTACTGACTCGGTAGCTAGCTCCAAATTTTCCAATGTATGAAGAGGCGGTAGGACAGGCTGTGAATTTGAGTGTAGAGAGTGAGATGTACCCCCTTACAAATCAAACCTACCCGTCCCAAGTTGAATACCACAACTCTTGTTTTGAAAGTCTATCGAGTGTCCCACATGCTTTATCAATTGAAGATAGAATGCTTAATGAGTTGTGCGACTTTGTAGTGTTTGATTTACCTGATTGTGAAGGGTCCCTTCCAAGTGAAACCAATCCCAAACCTTTTGACCTCTACACCTCCACTCTAGAACCTGAATCAATTGAAATCCATGCTTTTGTAGAGGTGTCTGAGAATATTGATTTTCACTTGATTGAGGATATCGACGCTGGGAATATTTTGGATGATGAACCCGTAGATTTGACTGAGTTTTTCTCTCCAATTCATCATCCCGAGTCATTAACTATTTTTCCCGAACAACATATGCGTCTGGACTTTGATGAAATATGCATGGATAAGCTTAACTTTAAGGAGAATTTTGAGGATATTTTTAAGGATGAAACAGTTCTAGATGATGAGTCGGATTTTCCAATTCATCCTGTTCCTTTCACTGACTGTGTACACCCTCCAGAACCCTTAACCGATTCCCTTCCTCAACCACTTCCCTCCATCCTTTCCATCGTTCCGACCTTGCAAGAACCCGTACCAATTTCATTTCGTATGTCTGGTTTACCAAGTTCGGCGTACCCATAGTTTCTTACGAATCTTGAAGGATTCGACCCAATTTCTCGGCGAGTAAATATATTAGCACAATCACTTTTCACACATCGGTCATCACAAATTGTGCTAATTTATTCACTCCATTTGCACCCTCAAGTTCGTATTCCATTTCTTTCTCCCTTCCGCCATTCTTCTTTCTCTCATATACCGGGACCGTATCCCGCTTCTCTCCGCATACGGTCTCGCGTATTTTCCATCTCTTTTCTCTACGCCTTCTTTCACCAGCCACTGCTTCATCATGATAAGATTTTTGAATGGTTGGTGTTAACTTTCGGCCTGTGTAAGGCCTTGTATAGCTTGATACTGCTCTTTCCCCCTAATCCTGAACTTCAACGCTTAACAGTGGAAACACTGTTTCACTTAAGTTTGGGGGGGACTCTTTTTTTTGTATATATTTTTTCCTTTTTGTTTTGTATATAATTTGTTTTTAGGGGGAGCGCCGACAATTTTGACCCTCTTGGTATAGCCTGACAGTGAGGGCACTGTCAAGTTTAAGTTTGGGGGTGTGCTCGGTAAGCTTTCTTCCTTCGCGTTCATTTGTATATTTTGCATTTGCATACCTTATTTAAAAACCCACAAAAATTGAAAAATTTTCCAAAAATATAAAAACTTTGTCGTCAAGTTAGCTAATAGGGTAACTTAGATCTTTACTCCGAAAGTTTAGTCGATATGATAGAAATAACTAAATTCTAGGCTTAGGAATTGAAAACCCTAAAAATAACCCTCATTCTGTCTAACTTTGGTAAGTATACGTCCTTACAATTTTTGAGTTCAGTTCTTGAGTTAAGTCAAGATGAAGGGAAAGTATTGAAGCTTTACGGGAGGATAAGTCTGAAAAATAGTTTCTTTTCTTGAGTTCAAATGTAGAAAGTATATACCCTATAAACTGCACTTACACGTACCTTGAAACTTGGGATAGTAGAGGATACCTAGAAATACTCTTGCCTGAAAGCCTAGTATGAAAGAAAAAACGGTATTCAAAGCTAAACACCAAAAGAGCACATTGAAAAATATATCCGGTCTTGAAAAAGAAAAAGAAAAAATAGAATAAAGTCAAGACCTGGAAACTGCTATTTACGCTTTAAAGTTCACACATTCAGTAATCGGTCGTTAGTGCCTCAAGAAGCATTAATAGTCGCATGAAAGGTGTGTGAGCAAATCCGTCCATCCCTAATGAAAAGAATTAGTATTAGGTATTAGGGCAAGGGTATTATAGCTTGAATTGAATTCTTGAGTGTAGGGGTGCAAATATACACACACGTAGGGGTATATAATCGATGTTTGGATAAAAGATAGAAATAAAGAATAAGACTTGTGTTTTCTGTAAAGTAGATAAAAATCCCTGATTTGAGGCCTCACTTTAGAAGGAAAACCCAGGAGATCCAAGGTTAAATAGATAGGAGGTGTGAAAAATAAATGTTGGATATTTCTAACTTAGGATAATAGAATTTCTAACGTAAATACTAAACTGTAGGAGTAGAATCGACGTTAACTTATGACACTAGCTTAACGGGATTTTGTGGGTGTAATCCGCTGAAAACCCTCAGGAGACAACACTCCTCCTACTAGGGACACCTAGAGGTTTAACGGCTTGTTGCACATGCTCAGTGAAATCGCGTTCCCTGCGAAAGTGCGGTTATCATTTTAATTTTTTGAATAATTTGTTTTGCTCGGGACGAGCAAAAGTTAAGTTTGGGGGTATTTGTTCATACCAGAATACTGCATTTCATACCGCCCATTCTTACGCTCGTGTGTTTATAGGTAGGTGTTTTTGATCTGTGTTTGCTACATATTTGCAGAATACAGATTCTTAGCTCTGAACAGTGAATATCATGGAAAAGTACGACAAATTCCGGATTACTGCCAACAACTGATAAAACACGGTCTCCGCTCTCTATCCGTGTGTTACCACATGCCAGTTTAATGGACAAAATGGCAAATCAATTGTCATGTCATGCACAAAGCTCTAGGTCGACACAAGATCCGAGAAATCTACGCGGAGCTCGAGGAAATCATGGCAAAAGATCCACATCACATCACCTCTTTGTTGTGCTGAAATTCTGGGAATTATTGTGAAGAGTTTCTGTGAAAAGAACCATACCACACTGAAGGGAACAGTAAAACAGGAAACCTCACAAAAGCCCAGAGCCCAACTCACCAAGGGACCCGCGTTTCCGCGGCCAATAGGGGGTATTGGCCGCGGAAACGCGGCCGTACTGTGGGCTCATTTTTTCGTCTTTTGGGGGTATTTTGGGTACTTCCCATGTGCTCTGGTGGTTGCCCTAGATCTTCAACTCCCTGCCTATAAATACAGCAGAACTTGCCAAAGCCAAGGGTCATTCTTTTGTTCCTCTTTTGTAGTTTTTTGTATAGTTCTTCTTCTTCTTCTTCATTCTTCCTCCATTAAAATTGTCGTGAGAGCTTTTTGAGTGGGAGATTAATGAAGATGAGGGTTTTGTATCATTCTCTTGTGTTTCTTCTTTCCCTTGAGATTCTTGCTTTCTCTTGATCATTCAACCTCTTCATTGAGCTTGAATGGTTAAGGGTTAGTTATTGATCACAAGGGTCGTATTTTCTCACGGGACTAGTTCTTCACTTCACATGCGTTCTCTACCCTTCCCTTGATCTTGCAACCTCTTCATTGAGCTTGCAAGTTTAAGGGTTGGCTATTGATCACATGCTTGTCTTGAGTCCTAGTTTCGTGTTCTTTTTATCGCTTTTTATTACTTGCAATTTATTTCCATGCACTTTAATTACTTGCAATTTTATTCCATGTACTTTAAGTACTTATATCTTTTCTTTTCTTTGTTCTTTTCTTTTTGTTCTCTCTTTTTGGTTCTTTCTTGTGAATGAATGTAATTATTATTGTTAAGAAGAAATACGGTATTATAAGTTAACACTTCTTTGCCAATTCCTTTTCCCGTTATTTTCCATTTGAAATTCGCCCAAACCATACGCAAGCGCTCCGTTAGGCACCCTACCCTGAAAAGGTAACGGTGATTCCTAACCGCGACCGGTTGCGTTCGGTTTGGCCGAAGGCGAAAGCAAGAGACAAGAACGGAAGGACAAGGGTAAATAAGCCGGATTCCACGAATACCGCGCTTAAATCCCCTAATCCACGTTGTTGCCGATTGCTCTAGCTTCAATTGGTCAAAACTCGGCTCAAAGGTTTTGAGTACGGATTTCTTTAGCTTACATTATCGTATCTTTTCTTAACAACTTTATACTTGCAAATAAACACATAGGTTAGACTGAACAATCATACAGATTCTTTATTGACTCGTCTAAGACAAGAAGGTAAGATACCACCATCTCCCTGTGGACCGACCCGTGCTCAACCGGCTAGCTGCATAGCGACACCGTCCTGATCACGGTTACACTTTAATTCTTTGAACATCCGACACGCTAAAAGCGTGCGATCAGTGATAAGGTGGAACGACGAGGGTTAGGGTTTTCCTTTTCCTCGTGCTCGTGGGTTTAAAAGAAGGAGAGGTGAAGGAGGGAGGTTATGATAAGGAGGAGGGAGGTGAGCGGATCTCGTGAACAGGAAACGCGAGAAGAGAGAGAAACACAGGAGGAGAAAGAAACTTGGCTCGTTGTAGGAGAGAGAAAAAGAAAGAGAGAGAAAGATAACGGGAAAAGAGAGAGAGAGAGTGGTGGGGCACGGTGAAGAGGGAGGGAAGTTTTTGATTGGCTCGGGGTTTAGGGAAATTGTTATGGGAAATTTTATTAAAGATTTCAGTATTTTTGAGGATCATTTTGTAAGCAGGGGAAAGGAAGAGAGAGATGTCGTGGGGCCCCCAATCTTAAAAGAAGAACTGTGATTGGCTCGAGTTTAAGAAAAAGATTTTTTAAGAGATTTGTTGGCCTGAGGAAAAATAATTTTGTTATGGGAAGATTATAATAAGCTGTAGAAAAATATTAAAAGCTGATTTAAAAGATTTTAAAATAAATAGGATTTGGCGGAATACAAAATATTTCAGAATTGCGCCCAGGTCGGGTCCAAAAATTTGAATTTGAAATATGAAAATTATTGGCAAGCTCCAAAAATTAAAATGAAGGATTTTGTAATGAAAAAGCATACCCTCTAGAATGGACGCACGTACGTGCGCAGAGCTATCCAAACACGCTCGTTTCACTGAACAGAACAAGAATACGATGCAAGGACGCTACCACAGGGTTAGGGGTAACAAGCAGGCCATGGCATGTATTTTTAAATTATTTTAAATGACTTAACTTGTTATATGCAAGAATATGAAATGTTAGGGTAATCCATAATTAGGAAACAACGAGCTCAAGTAAACGGGTCTAATAAAAAGTTAACTACCACTTTGCAACCAAACACGATAAATGAACTAAATACCACAAACAACACATACGGTAACTGAAATTTGTATAACTGGACTCGGGTGTTACAGAGGGGCTGATATGTTATTAAGAATTACATCAGCAGTAGAGCCCATTTGGCAAGCATTCCCCTTAGTATGGCTTTTGACATCAGATACTTAAGACGGTCCACTTTTGATATGAGATGGACCTCATGCGTAAAGGAGAAATGTCTGAGCTTCGTTATTGCGAAGATCAGCGCCAGGCAGTGCTTTTCGATGGGGGAGTAGTTGATTTCTGCCCATAGCAGAAATCAGCTTAGATAGTAAAGAGCTCACTCTTTTCCTTGATCATTCTCGTATGCCCACAACGTGCCCAAAGAACCCTCAAGGGCTGTTATATATAGGATAAGGGGCTTTTTTTTAACCGGAACGGCCAATACCGGCGAATTTTCCAAGTATTGTTTGTTTTCTTCTAATGCGTATTGGCATTTCTGATCCCAGATGAACAGGGTCCCCTTCTTCATCAAATGGCTATAAGGACAATATTTTCCGGAAAGGTTGGCAATGAACCGGCGGATATATGTGAGCTTTCCTTGAAGAGATCACGGTTATTTGACGGTTCTTTGCGAGGGCAATTCCATAATTGCCTTGTTTTTTAAGGGATCAATTTCTATACCTCGGTGGCGGATGATGAAGCCTAGGAATTTGCCTAAGTAGACTCCAAACGCGCACTTTAGAGGGTTCATCTTCAGATTATACTTTCGAAGACGTTCGAACACGATCTTTAAAAGTCCTCAGTGCCCCTCATGAGATTTTCTCTTAACTATAAGGTCATCGATATAATATTCGATGATCTTGTGTTTGAGGTCATCGAATATATTCGTCATGGCCCTTTGGAATGTAGCTTCGGCATTCTTCAAATAGAAAGGTATCACCTAATAGCAGAATACGACCAATGGAGTCTGGAAGGAGGTATGCATATGGTATTTATGATCCATCTTTATTTAGTTTTATCCTTTGTTGGGTTCTCTTAGCACCCTCGCTAGGTTTCGGCAAGCATCAAGTATGCAATTTCAAAAATCTAGAGTGCTAAGCATCCCGAACTAAGGATCTAACTAAAATCCTTAGGGTTTTATAAAGCGTGTAAATAAAATTTACACTTAGTGAACAAGGAATACAACCTTTATAGACCGGTCATTCACTTCTCAACCACCATGTAGTAGTCCCATAGCTCCATGTAGTGGTCCCCGAACTCTTCTTAGGCTCCACTAGGCGAAAGGAACGAGCTTGCTTAAGGATCTTCGAAGCCGAAGATGATCTACGTCGAGAAATCTCTAACTCAAGCTATCTCTTCACTAATTGAGGAATTAGTGAAGTAAACAAACTATAGTAAAATGCTAGTTTTGTATAGATTCATGTAGTAGGAATTTTGCTCACTTTAGAATTAATTCACACTTTTTCTTTTTCACTTCATTCAAAAGCTAGAGAGTAAAAGAGGAGATGAAGAGACGATCAAGTGTGAACCCTTGGGTGAGAAAATACCTCAAATCATATTTGTCGAAACTTAACAATAGCAAAAGATAATGGTTGGATTAATAAATATCTAGAGTAAAAAAAAATTAGTAGACTAAGTCAAGGCTTGTGCATGCTTCCATAAGTATTTTAAGCCATGACATTTTCCACCTAATTTTGATTTATCACTTAATTATTAATCATCCAAATTATCTTTAGTTTGGTATGAGTCTCATACACCCATGTCCAATGTATCATCTAGCATGGCAAAAAAAATAAATACATCAATATAAATCTCATATATATCTATATGTATTTGTAGAAAACATATTCTTAAGTGAGCTAATATTAGTTAATATATATTAATATATCAAATATATAATTATATATTAAATTATTAAATCAACACTTGCTTTAATAATCCGGCTACATCACATACAACCGACTAATATCATTTATATGTATATCAAATATACATATAACAAATTATTGAATCAACACTTGATACAATAATCAGGTTATATCACATATAACATATATCGCAAGATTAGAATGTTGTATCACATACACATATTAATCTCGGTCCTGCACATATCAAATATATGCCCTACTTCGTTTCTCTTGAGACAGGAAAACTCTGTGTAAGACTCTAAATACTCGTCAATACACCAGCAGTTGGTAATGATCATATCAGTCGCCCACAAGCCATCAGCGGTACTAGATGGACGTAACGACTACCCAGGTATTGAGCGATCAGAAGATCAATAAGCAAGATTTTCCATACTCTCGTGACTCCAATAAGCAACATTACCGTACAGTCTGGTCTCTTCGTATGATATGTCGCATATCGAGTCTGGGGGTTGTATGTTGGATATAGTGCCCTCAAAGTCAATTATTGGATTGCAGGCACGTGATTGCAATGATTGAGGGAGGACCTATACCAGTAAAACAGTCATACTCGAGACGATAGTATGCTATCTGATGTATCTTTATCATCGTGTACATGCTTTGAGTGACATTGTTGTTCACTGTTACATGTTGATAGAGAATAGTATGCTATCCGGTTTGTCTTTATCATTGTGTACAGTTTTAGGTGATATTATATACCACTATTACACATTGATAGAGCCCTTAGGATTCTTGCTTGACTACCGGCAGTATGATGGCGATCATATATATGAGAGTTGGGTAGTCTATAAGCACATCCTTAAAAGTGTCCCTAGTCATGGGAGTTTCGAGACTGGGTATCGATACTCCATTAGTAGACTAGTGTATACAGTCGAGACCCCGATGAGGGGTGGTGGCCGGTCTCACAAGCCATTGGTGTCAGTTGGATCACCTAAGATGTATACAGGTGCTCATTGTGTTATGAATACACCGGACAGGACTCGCCGGGAACATGCTAGTTGGTATTATACCTAACGTGAGATAGAAGTTCCCTGGTGATATGTGAAAAGGTTAGTTCATGGACCTGAGATCATCATTTGCCTCGTGTGAGTTCCCACTGTGCTTTGATTACTAACCTACCACGGCTCAAAGGAGTTGTGCAAACAGGTTTTAGTTGGGTACAGTCCCGAGCCATAAGGAGGCAGTGAGCAGATCGGCAGGGCTTTTTCCTCTCCCGGTATTGGGGGTGAGATCGCACCGTGTCTAGGAGAGCCATTACACGAAGTCCTTGGCCAAGGCAGGAGATTTACTGGTAGGTATTCCAGTAGTATCTCAGGATATTCTGGGCTACACTCCGACACGACTTGTACCGCTTTCGGGGTTCTTACTTTTACCAACCCCCTAAGCCCGACATGCGATGCTCATAGATGAACGGACCGGACTGTGCGGATATTGTCACTGACAGGCTCATTAGGGTGTCAGGATGAGTTCGCTCATCGACCTCCTATTTGGTCAATACTTAGTAGCCCGTTACGTACAGCTAGTACCACTGACGTGCTAGTGGTTAAATCCACAGCCAATGTATTGACGAGTCTTTCGAGTCCCCCAAGGACAGTTTTTCAAGTTTCGGGAATAACGTTGTAGAGGTCGTATGATATATGGCAGGGTTCGATCATATACGTGCGGTAGTGCACGGATCAAGATCGGGCAGATCATACTAGTTGGTTTTGGTTTAAGCCAAATCCTAGTATTAGATTTGTTGGATTACTTTAGTCTCATCGCATTCGCATTAAGTCGGAATGCGAATGCACGTATGTATATACAGGTGAGGGTATCCTTTTGATCCGTCACGAGTTTACTTTAGATGTTGCCGTATCTTTTTATTGTTGTAAACATTTGGGATAATGTTTACAAATGGAAATAAGGAGCTAGAAATCATGATTAGGAGCATTAATTGTGTCACATGCATAAGTGGTGACTCATGGTCTCTTTCTTTGTGCATGTGTCACATTATTTGATTGATTTTGTGGTGAAATGATAAGAAGAGAGAGAAAGGGCAGCCATGATATGGGTAAGCTCTTGTGTTTGTCATTCTAGCTTTTCATTCTTATCATCTCAACACAAAAGAAAAGAAAAGAATATGCTTCTTCTTCTTCTTCCTCTAGCTCACAACCTCCATTGATGGCTTCATCTTCAACCTCCATCCATACAATGGATGTAAGAGACAAAATTGTCACACACATTCTCTACTTCACCTTGGACACGTTGGCTAGCGAACTTCATGCCCGAGTTACTTCGGATGAAGCGGGAGCCCGTAAAAAGACTCGATGATGTGGTGCCCTTTTCCGACGAGGAGATCGAGATCGGAGATGCCGCGAGGAGATTGGGATGGTGGCCAAAGACCGAAGGACATGGATCGATCGGTATATCTTTTCCAAACCCTTTCTCTAGTTGCTAATTCAGCGTTAATGGTTCGGTCCGGGTAAAGGTTAAGTTAGCGCCAAGTTTTTGAAAAGTTTTGTTTCCGCATTTTGGCCTCGGATTGACGGTCGGGGCACTGTCGTAACCTTACATGGTATCAGAGCCACGCCATTAACCTTTACTAGCTTGTTCTAACGTGTTTAAAATATCAATCGAACGAAAATTTCCAAAACCGCATTTCCAATTCTGCAGTTTCTGTCGAAATTTTTTTATAGTCGAAAAATTATTTTGCGTGTTGCAGAAAATCAGGCAGGCTTTTCTACGAAATCTGAGAAAATTTGGTACACTAATCTTACCATTGCGCAGCGGAACCGTGGAATTACCTTTGTTTTAGCCGCGGTTCCGCCGCACTACTGTAGCATTAGGGCACCATTTTTCCTACAGTGATTTCTGACTTGGAAATGAGGTTTCTGGAATATTTTGTTTGGGCTCAGATTTTGTTTGAGTGCTGGATTTGTGCTTGGGGCCCACTTCGGGAAATTTTGTCGATTGAAAATTTTAAATATGTTAGTTCACATTATTTACATTATATCTGCGACCGTGAATGTCATTTGATCGGTAAATCTTGTCTAATTGCTAAAGCCCTTTTGGACGGATTTGTGAACGTGACATTCACGTTGATGTTCTGTGTTGTGCTGTGATGTTGCAGTTTTGTCATGGTGGATAGCCTGGGTGTAATGTTAGTACAGTTTGGTTATACTTGTACATTTGATATTGCGGAGCGAGCGTCCGACATGTGGACTGCCATCACTTCCTGTTTGTATATTATTCTTTTGGGGCATGACCGGGCTGAGGTCGATGTACCCGTTGTATATATTTTACTTTCTGTACTAGGATTACCCCGCGGTGGGGTACACGGATAGCCGGGTTATAGAGGTCAACGGGTCCGCATCTCATGGATTTGAGACGGAGGGGGCTTTACTCTAGAATTGGCGGGCTGTTCGCCGCACTCGTAGGGGGTATAGGTTGACCCAAGGAAGGGTGCACAAGTTACCAGATTCCGTGAAGTGCTGGGTGGTCCATTCACTTTGTTGAAGGGGCTACCTCTCTTCAGGTTTTGGTGGGTAACTTGCCGCACCCGTAGGGGTCTAGGTTTTCATTGCACAGGCTATTCCCACTGCCAGGGGAACGTCGGGTTTCTCTAGCGGCTCTATGAAACCCGGAATCCCAGATTATCTGTATTGTTCTGTAATACTTATTACATTTCTGTGATGTTTCATTTAATCACGCCTTGAGCGATTATTATATATTGCTATAAATATACTAGTAGATTTTGTATATGTTTTACATACGCGCTAGTCCAGTCCCCGCTTTGTTGTTAGTTAAGTAACCTAACGGGTGATGACAGGACCTAGTGGCGAATGCGGATGGCATATACGTACATCGTATTTTCGTTCTTTATTGGTGTGATCAATTGATAGGATTGCATTGATTCAGATCAATGCAAGCTAAACAAACCTGTTTGATGTTGTTGGAACATTTTTCAAAAAGCTGTTATTGCAAGGACAATTTCTTTTGTTTTGCACAGTGGTATTCGGTTATGAATATCCAGCACCTCAGTCGACGAGGCAAGGGCCAAGATCCCTTCACCGGGAGTGACCCCTTGGACAGAAGTTTGCGTCAGGGTAATAACTTCACTATAGCCGATTGCCTTTTGCTTTGCATCGTGGTATTCAGTTGGAATATCCTGCACCTCATTCTACGGGGAAAGAGTCGAGATCCATTCACCGGGCGTGACCTCTTTAGCAAAGGTTTTCGCCACTATACATTTGTAAAAAATTATCCAGTGTTAGTTTATATGCCCTCGGGGCCATTATTGTATCATACTAGTTTGTATATTACTTAATGGAAGCTTGGGATATTCACATGTATATAACAGTCTTGCTAAACATGGTAGTATGCTACTTGGTTTTTCTATCTTAATATGTGAGTATACGTATTGATAGAGCTCTTAGGATCTTGCTTGACTACCAGCGTTGTGATGGCAGTCACACTAGTGGGGGCTAGGTAGTCTACAAGCACATCCTTATTCAGGTCCCTGGTCGTAGGATTATCGAGACAGGGCATCGATACTCCGGAGTAGACTAGTGTGTACGCTTCTCATCCCAGTTGGGGAGATGGTCTGTCCCACAGCCGTCAGTACGTCGTACTGGAGATAGTATGCAGGTACTTGTTAGGTTACGGGTACACCGGACAGGACTCACAGGGAACTGTTGGTTGGTTTTATACCAGTCGTCAGTGAACAGTTCCCAGGTGACATGAGTACAGCATAGTCCGCAGACTTGACACTACTACTTTGCCTCGAGTGTGTCCCACTGTTCTTAGATTGCTACCCTACCATGGCTCAAAGGAGTCATGCAAACAGGTAGCAGTTGGGTGCAGTCCCGAGCACTTGGAGGCAGTGGCGGTTAGACAGGATTCGTCTCTCCCGGTATTGGGGGTTGATATCGCGCTGTGTCAGAGAGCCATTATGAAAAGTCCCTGGCCAGGGCAAGCGAGATTTGCTGTTAGGTTCCAGTAGTTTCTCAGGGTGTAATGGGCTTCACTCCGACACGACTTATATCTCTATTAGGGGACTGACGCTTGCCTCCCCTTAGGCCCGATATGCGATAGTCTTAGACGAACAGACCGGACTGTACGGAGATTGTCACATCAGACTCAGTAGGAGTTCGGATGGGTTTCCTTATCGGCCTTCTTATCGACATCTACCTGGGGACCGTTACGTACAGCTAGTGCCGCTTGCGGTCTGTGGTTAAACCCACTGCCAGCGTAGTAGTCGAGTCTCTAGAGTCCCACACAGAGTGTTTCCCTACTCTAGGCGAAACGATATAGAGGTCGTATGATTTTACGACAAGGGTTCGGACGCATACGTGTGTTTACGCACGTACGACATACGGACAGTTTTTACTAGTCGGCTTTGGTTTAGGCCAGTTTCTAGTATCCGGTTATTGGATTTATACAGTCTAAAGTTTTTCCGTGTTTTCACGGATAGGAGGGGCGTTCTCGTAATTGTGCGAGAAGCTTCTAGAAGATGGTGACTTGGGGGTTAAGGTGGCATATGCATTAAATGGGATTAGTGACTCATTTGAGTGATTCATCCATGTCATTAATGCATCATAAATGCTTGATGACTCATGGAGATGAATCACCCATTAGATATTTATGGAGCATGGTTGTTAAATCATTTACTTGATTTATCTTGTTATTATTTATGCTTCTATATATTATGAGAGATCATTATCTCATTCCATTTTCTTGCTCATTTTCTCTCTCCTCAAGCTCTCCCTCTTCAAACCCTAATCCTCCCCTCTCATGTGTTGAGTACAAGGATTAGATTAGACTACTTAATCCTTAACCTTCTCTATATCACCTAGGTTGCTTAGATTAGCGATTTAAGAAACCTAGTTACCTCTAGTTTGAGGTGAAGCTTGTAGTAAAGCTCTCGGGTGGATCTTCTACTACTTAGAGAAGGCCGGAGAGGACGTGGAGAACGACAAGACGAAGGACTCGGATCTTTAGGTATAATCACTTTTCATAGTGGTTGTTAACTCCTTTGTTTGTTGTTAGTTATTGTTTATGCAAGGATTCTCTGTTAGTCGATGTTTACGCCTAAAACAAGATCGTTTTTCATTATTCCGCCTCCCCGCAAGGCGTGGGGTGTTGTACATCGACTTACATCCAGTTCCTTCAACGATATCAAGTTCATTACGTTAAAGGTTTTTCGCCAAAAATCAGCCGTACCCCTCCGTCATTTCAGATTAGTATTGCTTAGTATTCGCGTTACGTTTGTCGTTGCTATTTGCCGAGGCGTAGTGTACGGTAGCTCTATAATGCTTTTCTGTCGCATGGATATGAGGATTGTTTTGGACGGTCGTACGACTTTTTTGATTATTCGTCAATGGCCATGCGGGTGGGTTTAACGCAATCAAGATAATGATGGGTTGAACTTGACTAGGACCTTTTGATTTGTTGATTATTCGTCAAGGTCACTTGGGTCCTAGGGGTAAAAATCAATTTGGGAGTTTCTAAAGAAACTGAAACTTGCCAGGCATGCGCATACCTTCTGGAGTGTGATAACGTGAATGGATTCCATCACATTATCATGCGATGATAGTTGGATCCCGATTCCTACTGATGAGTTAGTTTACTCCTCTGGTGATCCCGACTAATTCTTCTTTCAGCTTTGGAGGAGAATTTGAGGATACGGTGGGAGGTTTCCTAATTAGATAAAGTGATAACCATTCTGATCTAGATTAGAGTGCACGCTGAGTGTTTCTTTTCTCTCTCTCTTTGGCAGCGACCATGGCCCGACCCTTGACTATGACTCAGTGACCAAGTTGACCGAACCTTCTTAAACACTGGCTTTTGGATTGTCAGAGTTTCATTCCTCATTGCCACTCCTACTTTTACCCTTTTCTCCAGAACACACCGTATTACTACGAACATCCACTTCCATTGGATAAAACCATCGTATGGTTATATACGAACTCGAAGGAATATGTTCCAGATTCGAGGATGGTTTCCGGTTCTGGGGAAAATGAATAGGACTATTCAATTGTCTTTTCCTTTTACCTTCTCTCAGGTTGCGAGTGCTCCTTGGATTAGGACAGTGCACCTATTATGCTAATTAGATAGTCTTCTTCCAAACCATAGGCAGATGCCGAACGGTAGAGAATGGAGAAAACCAATTAGCCTAACGATGGTGTACAGAAGTTAATAAATTAGGACAAATAAAGGGATTAGAAAGAGAGCAAAGTAAACCGCGACTGCTATTCACGACCAAACCAAGTTTTTCATCGCCACTTCTACTTCACCTTTGTATTTCTCTAGAACACTCCGTATCACTACGAAGATCCACAATTATTTAGATACTCTGTCGTATGGTTATATACGAACTCGAAAGGAACTTTTTCCAGTTCGGGGATGGATTCTGGTTTAGGAGAAATAGGAATAAGGTTTATTCAGTTGTCTTTTATCTTTACCTTCTCTTGCGTTGCGAGTGCTGCTAGGATTAGGACAGTACACCTATTACGCTTATTGGATAGTCTTCTTCCAAACCATAGGCTTGGTGCCTAGCGGTAGGGAAGGAAGAAAACCATTTAGCCTAACGGAGGTGTACAGAAGATAACGACTAAAGACAAATAAAGAGATTTGGAGAGATGGCAAAGAAATATACGGTTATAGTCATGAATCTGGATAATGGAAGGGGCATTACTAAGAATACCCAGATGAATCATTTTTAGTTCCACTGTGTATTGTTAATAGAAAACTGATTTCCCAATTATCCCTTACTCCAGGGTATGTATTTACCAGGTTTGATTCTTACATCTGTATGGTTTTACAGATGATAAGTGCGAGTAAATTATTGGGAATTAGGTGATCATCCTCATTATATCGGAATTCGTTGTAATTGGTGATATTTGAGAAAATCACCTGGGTTGTTTGCCGGACGGCAAATATTTGGTTTTGAATATCCGTTGTAATGCACCAATTTCAAATTGATATATCTGTACGTTTATTTTTATAAAGTGAGATATAACTTTTTGAAATTATGTCTATGGCATTTACCTATATCGGTGGATGGTTAGGTAAGGAGCATTAAACAACGGTGTAATTCTTCTTAACCATAAGTACAGTTTTCAACCAACGACACACAGGAAATGAGTTATTACACTCAAGGGACATATACAGAGTATTGTATGTTGTCCAGAGTCCATTAGTACAGAGGGCTTAGTCCTCGTACTATATTCGGTTTACTTATGACTTCTCTAGTTTTTGGCAAGTGTTTCGTAGAAACACAAGGTCCAAGTTTTGAGAACTTATAGGTATATGAATAAAGTAGAGAACTAGGTATTGCAAGTATCGGGATTCTTCAAAGTGATCGAAGATGTGGATACTTGTGTATGGTATTCAGTTGATAGTAATGATTATGAGAACTTGCTACTCTTTCAGGTTACTCATATCTGGATGTATTCCTAAGTTGAGTAATACTGATCGGCCTCTCTCTATTTAGTTGACATGCACTGGAGACAGCTGCATGATTTGAATCTGGTTCTAATTAAATTAGTGCCTCTGTTTCTATATTGGATATAGAACGGTTCATATCTTAACAATGTTAAGGTACGGGAAGTTGTCCGGTTTATGCTTAAAACCAGACTCTGGATAACTCAATGCACGTTTCAGTAATGGCTGTTTGTGGGTTGACCCGGGCTATGACGAGGGTTAACTTTCTACCATCTGGAAGATCAATAGTGATATTGTTCTTGACTCTCCACAGTTTTAGTAAAATAGATTTTTTCAGAAAACAGTAGTGGGAGTATGGTAAACTGGAAATGATTCCAGAACCGCAAACGATTACTGAAAATTTAATAGAACCTAAAGATTCAATCTGGATTGACATTCCATTGGCCACTCCGCAGATATGGTGGGTAACCTCAGGCACCCGAGAGGTACTCTAGTAGCCTCAAGGACGGTGGCAGGGAGGTTCTTGTTTACCCAGACTTCCCATTGCTGTTGTTCCAGACTTGAGACCCGGCAGGAGGATGAGTATAGCGTCGTTCTAAACTAGCTTTAGAAGTATACGTGTATATGACTCTGCCAGAGGGTTGTCGTAGTCAGTGGGAGCAGCAGAAGCATAGCGGAAAAGTAGCTTATGTCTATTTATAGACTAAAGAAGATATAGCGGAAATAAATCATCTATTTCTGATGTGGCAGTCATAGGTTTGACTTCATCAGAATAGGGGATGGATCTGTTAAGAAGGTAGTAGGGTGTGATCTCCTGGTATTTGGATTACATACACAGAGTAGGAAGTTAAATTCCTATACTACGATCGGTTATACTTTGGTTGTCACACAGTAGTTTCTCCACATAGGAATTGGATATTTTATCATACATTATGGTTACTAGATCTATGGGTTTAGATCTAGATTTGGGAAGTGTCCCAATCAGGGTACTTAGACAACATTCTAAAGGTATTTAGAATGGACGACTCCTGACAGGGTAGTGTACCTGCAGGTGATGGAGTCACCCTCTCTAAAGGTGTCTTACAGACTAAAGGGCAGAGGGATGTGCATGATTGGTAAATCACTTGCTTAGGCAATTGAGTCAATCATGAGATGTCAAGTACCACACCAGATATTGTTTTTGCACGAGATGCAGTAAATTGATATTAATCCTATCCTGGAGAAACGTTCAGAAGCAGTTTTAAAACATAAGTGGATGTTCTAGTGATATAATAACAACAGCCTCTTTCAGGAGACAGTTATCATTCCAGGCTTCCAAGGTGACCTGGATGTCAGAGTGACTGTCAGAGTTATAGTTTTCCCTCTGACGAGGGGCAGTATTTTGGACAGGTGGTCCAAGGGGATACTGAGGGAGGTATGGTGCAGAATACTGATTAAATTCAGTTGACGATACAGTCTAAGAAGTTTGGATTTGGAGTTCATTTATGAACAAGGTCTCATCAGATATCCAGACATATTCTAAGACAGGTATTGCTCATTTCGGGAGATGGCTTTCTGCGCGAACTTAAGATAAAGAGAGACATAGAAAGAAACATCAGGATGGATCCACTAGCTGAGGCTATTTCTCGAACGCAATTGTTTCGCAAACGAGCTTTATGAAACTGCTAGTAGAGGAGTTGGCTATTCGGTATCACACAGGCTGTGAGTATGCGACATCGCAATAATTAGCCTTAAGTGCAAGTGGGAGATTGTTGGATATAGTGCCCTGAAATTAAATTATTGGATCGCAGGCACGTGATTGCAATGATTGAGGGAGGACCTATACCGGTAGAACATTTTTACTCGAGACGATAGTATGCTATCTGATTTGTCTCTATCATCGTGTACATGTTTTGAGTGACATTGCTGTTCACTGTTACACGTTGATAGAGAATAGTATGCTATCTTTTTTGTCTTTATCATTGTGTACAGTTTTAGGTGATATTACGTATCATTATTACACATTAATAGAGCCCTTAGGAATCTTGCTTGACTACCAGCAGTATGATGGCGATCATATACGTGAGAGTTGGGCAGTCTATAAGAACATCCTTAAAAGTGTTCCTAATCGTAGGAGTTTCGAGACTGGGCATCAATACTCCATTAGTAGACTAGTGTATACAGTCGAGACCACGACGAGGGGAGGTGGCCGGTCTCACAAGCCATTGGTGTCAGTTGGATCACCTAAGATGTATACAGGTGCTCATTGGGTTATGAGTACACCGGACTGGACTCGCCGGAAACATACTAGTTGGTATTATACCTAACGTCAGATATCAGTTTCCTGGTGACATGTGTACATGTTAGTTCATCGACCTGAGATCGCCATTTGTCTCGTGTGAGTTCCCACTGTGCTTTGATTACTACTTACCATGGCTCAAAGGAGTCGTGCAAATAGATTTTAGTTGGGTACAGTCCCGAGCCATATGGAGACAGTGAGCGGATCGACAGGGGTTTCGTCTCTCCCGGTATTGGGGGTGAGATTGCGCTGTGTCTAGGAGAGCCATTACACGAAATCCTTGGCCAAGACAGGAGATTTACTGGTAGGTATTCCGTTAGTATCTCAGGGTGTTCTGGGCTACACTCCGTCACGACTTATACCGTTTTTTGGGGTCTGACTTATACCAACCCCCTAGGCCCGATATGCGATGCTCATAGACGAACGGACTAGACTGTACGGATATTGTCACTGACAGGCTCAGTAGGGTGTCAGGATGAGTTCGCTCATCGACATCCCTTTTGGTCAATACCTGGTAGCCCGTTACGTACAGCTAGTACCACTGATGTGCTAGTGGTTAAATCCATAGCCAATGTATTGACAAGTCTTTCGAGTCCCCCAAGGACAGTTTTTCAAGTTTTGGGCGAAATGTTGTAAAGGCCGTATGATATGTGGCAGGGTTCGATCATATACATGCGGTAGTGCACGGATTATGATCGGGCGGATCATACTAGTGGGCATTAGTTTAAGTCGGATCCTAGTATTAGATTTGTTGGATTACTATAGACACATCACATTCGCATTCAGTCGGAATGCGAATGCAGGTATGTATATATAGGTGAGGGGTATTGATTTGTTCGAAAGAGTGTTTTTGTAGTTTAACCGCAATCAATAACGGTGTCGCGTGTAGCTAGACCGAGATGAGTATGGGTCGTCCTCAGGGAAACGAAGAACCTTTTACTTTTACTTTAGATGTGTTGAGAAAGAGAGGAGGGATAAAGAATTTTATAGAATGGTTTCTAGATCTACGTTAAACAAGAATGTAAAATATAAATCTAGATTATTTTAGAGATGTAATTAATATAATAAGAGGGCTTATAGGGTTCGTTAGGATTTAGTAGTTATGGACGATTAATTAAAAGTTACCCTTTTTATCCATTAATAAATTTAGAACTAGAACGACGGTGATGCGTGTAGATTAGGGTTTCTGGAGGGAAAAAGAATCCCACTCTTAACCCTTATCTCGACACGGAACTCCGTTCATATCTAACCTTTACCAAAACAATCATTAATCTAATCTCTAATCGCGGTGGGAACTAGCAAAGAATTGCTAGCACGCCCGATTAGGATGTTATTGATTCTTTTGATAAAGTTCCTAAACTTTATAGGACTTAAAAAGGGTTTAGTTATTTTCATCGTCCATTAGCCTACCGTAATCCTACGAACCCTAACAAGCGGAGAATTACTCGCGCATGTTGGGAGAAGAAGATGAAAAGAAAGAGAGGGAAAACATAATGTAAAATGCAAAAGAATTAAATAAAATAACTACCTTTATTAATCAACTGAACAATCTACACTTTTATTCCGTAGAAAATGATTACAAACTAATTGCTTCTCGATCTTTCCTAAGGAGGTAGATGAACAGTTGATGATCAGCCTGGATACGTGAGCGTCAGGGGCTTCGTGATCTCTTCGGCTTGATAACTTTTCCAAGAGGCTCTCGGTGCCCTTTTATAGTCCAAAGCCACAATCTTTTGCTTCAAAAGTTGGTAAAATATAACAGAGATTTAAGCCACAAAATCTTAGCAAATGATCTCTCTAGATTGTCGCGGATCCGCGGCCAACAGGGGGGTTTGGCCGCGGTTCTGCGGCCAATGGTGGGGATCTCTTGATCATTTTTCTTAGGCTTTGTGATTGTGACATGTGGCAATCCTAGGCACCTTCAGAATTCAGAAATCTTTTCTCGGTTGCTCCCAGACTTGGTCTCCAAGTTTTGCTTCTTAATTTAGCAAGTTTTCTTCAAAAACTTGATTTGTTTGATAAATTCTGCATAACAACTTGGAAAATTCTGCACAATAATCTCAAATAATATTTAGTAGACTTAGTTCTACTAGGATTTGGTCAATAGATTTATTTGCATACATTTTTCTACCAAATGCTAATTAAAATATATTAACACATGGAAAATAGTGTTTTTACACATAAACCCTCATATGTATAATATATTATAATAAAGTCCTTTTTTTTAATATGAAAATGGTAGGAAAAATGTAATACAAATGTGCAGTTTTATCAACTGAACAAATACCCCCAAACTTATCTTTGATCGTCCCGAGCAAACTAGTTTATTTAAGAGGAGAAAAAGAAAGGAGAAAACTAAGCACACTTTCGTAGGTAGACACGATTGCACTGAGCACGTGCAACAAGCCGTTAAACCTCTAGGTGTCCCTAGTAGGAGGAGCGTTGTCTTCTGAGGGTTTTCAGCAGATTACACCCATAAAATCCTATAACAAAAGAGAGATGGTGAAATTTACATATAAAGATAAGAACCATAAAAGAAAGGCCTTGAAAAGAAGAATTTCCAACTATACCAGCTTTTCAGTTGTCATGAGCCCTATCTTAATAGTCATGAAAAAATGTTAGAAATCACATCATCCCTCAATAAAACATCGTCTTTATTCTTCATTCCTACCTTTCATCCAAACATTGATCATATAACCCCACGTGTGTGAAATGGACATCCCTACACTCGGAGAATTCAATTCAAGCTATCATACTCTTGTCCATCTACCTTAGTACTTTTTAATTTGATGAATATTAAGATTCGCTCACACCTTTTCATGCGACCGTTAATACTTCTTGAGGTACTAACCGACCGATTACTCATGTGCTTGCTAATTAGGTGATAATATTTTCCTCGTCTTGCACTACCTAAGGCTTAGCAGCGACTCCAAGACCAGTTGGCCTTAGGGCACTTGGTGAAGAGGCACCCTCACTATATTTTTTTATTGCTGCCTTGGCGATACAAAACCAGTGTTCATTTTTTTCTTTTCACCATTTTTATATTTTCATCATTTTTTTTCCTTTCCTTCATACTTTGGCTTTTAGACAAGAGCATTTCAAGGTATTCTCTACTATCCCGAGTTTCAAGACGTGTGTAAGTGCATATAGTAGGGTATCAACATTCAAATGTTTGGCTTCCAAAATAGAAACTATTTTTCAGACTTATTTTTATCCTCAGATTAGTGATTTCCTTCATCTTACTAACCCTTGGGACAACAGCTCATAACTACTTATTACTAGTTCGTTTAAGAAAACTTCTAATTTTCTTTGTTTTCTTAAACTAATCCTATCTTTTGGATGTAATTTTTCACTTTCTACTTCTTTGTTATAAAAGAATTTTTTTTTTAATCTTTAAAATTTTGAAAATTTGTGCTTATGCAAAATATGATGCAACTTGATGTGTAAATAAGCACAAACCTCCCCCAAACCTGTTTACAGCAGTATCCACACTGATGTCATCCGTTAAGCTCAAAAACCTGTAGACTTGGGAGGAAATTATTAATGGGGCAAGAATATATGCAAGTGAAATCCTCCCCCAAACTTATTTCTGGCCCACAATTTTGTAAAAATCATTTTCTTTCAAGAGCCAAAATATACCAAACCCCCACCCCCAAACTTGAGTTAAATAATGTTAAGCAATTAAAATCATTGGGGGGGGGTAAAGTTATTGGTCAATGCCAAGCTTTGCAAAGACCGAAGGTCAACACCAACCATTCAAAAATTTTATCGATGAAGCACCAAGGTTGGTGGAAGAACATGTCACCTTTTGACAAGAAGAAGTGGGGAGGTGATAAGAGGTGTAATGGAAAAGAATTGCGTCTCAATTTGGAGAGACGACACAGTGATAGTGATGATGGATTACTCGCATTATCATGATTGTCTAAAAGAAGGGATGGAGGTCCAATTTCTTCATCTTGGAGTTGATTCATCTCAACACCCGTGTCTTGTAAAAATGCGAGCTCATTAGCGAAAATTTCCTCAAAGCTTTCATCGATGCCCCGAAGAATAATGTCATCAGAAAAAATGGGGTGATCGTCCGACTCTATAAAAAGTTCCTCATTAGTGTTAGATGTTGACCCGGACAACTCGGTGGAAGAGTCCGTGTCAAACAACGACATATGAAAAGAGTCAGAATTATGAGGTTGATCAAATTCGCTGCTGTCGACATCCATTAATTCGACAGAACACACATGAGCATAGGGTTCGGAGGGTTCACTTCCCAACTTGTAAATATTAAGCTCAATTGACTTCTTTCCAAAGGATAGGGTCATAGAGCCGTTTCTACAATTGATTACTGCATTTGAAGTGGCCAAAAAGGGTCGACCGAGTATCACCGGGATTTGATTGCGTGGGTTCGCTACAGGTTGTGTATCTATAACGATAAAGTCCACAGGGAATATGAATTCCCCGACTTTGATTAACACATACTCTAGCTCACCCTTTGGTTGGGTGATAGATCGATCGGCCATCTGAAGAGTGCAATGCGCAGGTTTTAACTCTCCGATCCCTAATTGCTCATAAACAGAATACGGAAGCAAGTTAACACTAGCACCTAAATCGAGTAGAGCACGATTGATATTTTTACCCCCTATAGAAATTGAAATTGTAGGACTTCCGGGGTCCTTTCGTTTCTTGGGTAGTTGTTGTGTAAAAGCAGTGCTCACATTACTCGCAAGGAAAACTTTTTTAGGTACTTGAACTTTTCTCTTCCTAGTGCACAAGTCCTTTAGGATTTTTGCATATGACGGAACTTGTTGAATAGCATCTAGGAGAGGAATGTTTATATTAACTTGCTTAAAAATTTCCACAATCTTCTCCATTCGTGGACTTGGTCTGTTGCCCCTTAACCTGTTTGGATAAGGTGCTTTGTCAATAATGGTTTGGTCCAACATTGGAGAGGATTGTGGGGACAGATTCGATCCCAAAATTGGAGTGGGAATCGACTTAGATAGATTTGGCGAAATGGGCGAGGGGTTCGAGCCTAGGGGAAATGGAGAATAGGCTCAGTTGAAGGTGGGAGACTAGACGAATTAGGGGAAGAAGAAGAAGAAGCTGGGGTATCAAATGTGTCACTAACATCAAACTGCTCACCCACTCGGTTATTCAGCTCTCTCCCCGATCTTAACGTAGTAACGGCATTCACATTATGATTTTGTGAGTGGCCAGGATTCGGTAGGGGTTGAGATGGGAGTTTCCCTTTCTCTCTCGCACTCATTGCGGCGTTTAACTGTGCGATTTGGTTTTCTATTGATTTAATACTCTCACCATGGGAGGAGGAGTTTTTCGTTAGGGTATCAATAGAAGACCTCATCTCAGCCGAAATTTGCATGGATTGTTTCATGAACATATCCAAAGTTTGTGCAAGTGAGTTGTCAGTACCGGCCACTTGTGGTGTAGAAATGTTGGCCGGATTTTGGAAATTTTGTGACTGAAAGGGGGGCTGATTCTGTGGTTGTGGTTGCTGTGGAGGAGGTCTTTGATAATTACTTTGTTGGTTTTGATTCCAAGCAAAGTTAGGATGATTCCTCCATCCTTGATTGTACGTGGAAGAATAAGGGTCGTTTCTAGGTCGCTGCTGAAAAGCAGCATTAGCTTGAAACGATGCATTCATAGGACATTCTTCCGTTAAGTGTGAAGGATCCGAACAGCAACTACAGACGGTCTTAGGAAGCGTGACCTGATTTAGGGAGAATGTTGAGAAATTGTTTTCAATAGCATCGAGTTTCTTCTGAATCGCTGCCATTTCGGCTTTCACTGCGATATAAACATCGAGCTGGTGAATACCTCCCTTAGTTGAAGGTGGTCTTAAGCTTTCCCACTGCAACGTGTGTTCAGCAAGGTCTTCCAGATATTTCCATGCTTCACCGTCATCTTTAGACATGAAATTGAATTGACACATTGTTTCAAGCATCTGCTTTGTCGCTGGATTAATGCCCTCATATATAATCCGACATAAATCCCATCTTTGTCTTCCGTGATAGGGGCATTGGACAAGCAGATCTTTGAAACGTTCAAAGCACTTCCAAAATGGTTTATTGGGAAGCTAGGTGAACTGGTTGATCTCGCTCCTAATATGTGCAGTCTTATGATTTGGGTAAAACTTCTTAAGAAATGCTACGACGAATTCATCCCAATTAGTGATAGAGTGTGCGGCAGTATTATAAAGCCATTTTTCTGCCAAGTCCCACAGTGTGAATGGGAGAAGACGTAAGCGCATAGCACTTAAAGTCAATTGTGAAGTACCCATCATTGCGTATACGTTTTCGAATTTGGTGATGAAAACGTACGCGTCTTCCGACTCAAGCCCGTGAAATTTGGGCAGCAGATTGATGTAGTGGGGTTTAATCTCAAAATTATCCCCGTTAGGTGGTGGAAGAGATAGACAAGTAGGAAGAGGACCACGGATAGGATAGCATCTCTCTTGGAGAGAGATGCGCGGTGGATTCTGCTCACTTGCTGGCGGTGGCAGCATGGTGTTATAATTAGATGGAGTGCCGTCCATCACGGTCGATGTGGTGTGTGGTGGGGGAAAAGAAGATGAAGAAGTACCGACTTCGGCGTCGATAGCAGGAACGCGGACAAGACAGGCACTAGGATCCCGTGTCCAACCGAGCATGCACTAAGCGGGTTTAGTGCAAGTGACAGCGTGTGTGTGATTTTAAAATTGGCTTGTTTTTGAAAAAGTGGGAATCAAGACAAATCACCCTAAGATGCACAAGCAACCCTAGAACTAAGGTCACCTAGGTCCAGTCTCTAGACCGCTCCTAGACTTTCAAAGGACAAGCCGCAGGATCAATCCTCTACCGCCTCCGTACTACCCTTGTAGCCTGGTAAGTGCCAGGTAAGTGGGAAGGAACCACAGTAGTGGGCCTAATTAAAAACCACTAGCCTTTGACACACTTGCCTAGGCACTACAAAAGTAATGCGGATAAACGATAGATTACCCACGACCTTCCTCTGTCCTTATTGAGCGCGACAGTCCTTAGAGTCTTGTCTAGATATTTTTTAAATTATTGTAGGGTTGATGCAGATACTCGGTTTGTGATTTGTGGGGCTTAGGAAGGGTGATGAAATCCCCACCTAATCATGATTTGGTCTTTGCCCCTTAAAGTCCGTATTAAAATATGCAAAACAAAACCAATCACAAAACTTTTGCAAAAAGATTTTTTGAGCGGCGCGATTTTGCAAAGAATCCTGCAGAAGATAGATTTTATTGGATTTGAGAGGAGAGAGAAGGAGTTAAGAAAGATACCAGAGAAGTTCGGAACCCTAGATCTCCTGTTTCCTCAAGTCCGTGACTCCAGATTTCCTCGCAAAATTCACACACAAATCGTTAAATATGCAATTTGCAGTTTTGTTTTAATAATGATATGAATCGTCTAAGAATTCAACACAAATAGTAAGAATAAAAAATTACGCACGTATTCCCGGCAACGGCGCCATTTTATTGGTTCAAAAGAGTGTTTTTGTAGTTTAACCGCAATCAATAACGATGTCGCGTGTATCTAGACCGAGATGAGTACGAGTCATCCTCAGGGAAACAAAGAACCTTTTACTTTTACTTTAGATGTGTTGAGGAAGAGAGGAGGGATAAAGAATTTTATAGAATGGTTTCTAGATCTACGTTAAACAAGAATGTAAAATATAAATCTAGATTATTTTAGAGATGTAATTAATATAATAAGAGGGCTTATAGGGTTCGTTAGGATTTAGTAGTTATGGACGATTAATTAAAAGTTACCCTTTTTATCCATTAATAAATTTAGAACTAGAACGACGGTGATGCGTGTAGATTAGGGTTTCTGGAGGGAAAAAGAATCCCACTCTTAACCCTTATCTCGACACGGAACTCCGTTCATATCTAACCTTTACCAAAACAATCATTAATCTAATCTCTAATCGCGGTCGGAACTAGCAAAGAATTGCTAGCGCGCCCGATTAGGATGTTAATGATTCTTTTGATAAAGTTCCTAAACTTTATAGGACTTAAAAAGGGTTTAGTTATTTTCATCGTCCATTAGCCTACCATAATCCTACGAACCCTAACAAGCGGAGAATTACTCGCGCATGTTGGGAGAAGAAGATGAAATGAAAGAGAGGGAAAACATAATGTAAAATGCAAAAGAATTAAATAAAATAACTACCTTTATTAATCAACTGAACAATCTACACTTTTATTCCGTAGAAAATGATTACAAACTAGTTGCTTCTCGATCTTTCCTAAGGAGGTAGATGAACAGTTGATGATCAGCCTGGATGCGTGAGCGTCAGGGGCTTCGTGATCTCTTCGTCTTGATAACTTTTACAAGCGGCTCTCGGTGCCCTTTTATAGTCCAAAGCCACAATCTTTTGCTTCAAAAGTTGGTAAAATATAGCAGAGATTTAAGCCACAAAATCTTAGCAAATAATCTCTCTAGATTGCCGCGGATCCGCGGCCAACTGGCGGGTTTGGCCGCGGTTCCGCTGCCAATGGTGGGGATCTCTTGATCATTTTTCTTGGGCTTTGTGATTGTGACATGTGGCAATCCTAGGCACCTTCAGAATTCAGAAATCTTTTCTCGGTTGCTCCCAGACTTGGTCTCCAAGTTTTGCTTCTTAATTTGGCAAGTTTTCTTCAACAACTTGATTTGTTTGATAAATTTTGCATAACAACTTGGAAAATTCTGCACAATAATCTCAAATAATATTTAGTAGACTTAGTTCTGCTAGGATTTGGTCAATAGATTTATTTGCATACATTTTTCTACCAAATGCTAATTAAAATATATTAACACATGGAAAATAGTGTTTTTACACATAAACCCTCATATGTATAATATATTATAATAAAGTCCATTTTTTTAATATGAAAATGGTAGGAAAAATGTAATACAAATGTGCAGTTTTATCAACTGAACAGGTATCCTTGTGATCCGTCACGAGTTTACTTTAGATATTGCCGTATCTTTTTATTGTTGTAAACATATTGGTTAATGTTTACAAATGGAAATAATGAGCTAGAAATCATGATTAGGAGCATTAATTGTGCCACATGCACAAGTGGTGACTCATGGTCTCTTTCTTTGTGCATGTGTCACATTATTTGATTGATTTTGTGGTGAAATGATAAGAAGAGGGAGAAAGGGCAACCATGATATGGGTGAGCTCTTGTGTATATCATTCTAGCTTTTCATTCTTATCATCTCAACACAAAAGAAAAGAAAAGAAAAGAATATGCTTCTTCTTCTTCTTCTTCCTCTATCTCACAACCTCCATCGATGGCTTCTTCTTCAACCTCCATCCATACAATGGATGCAAGAGAAAAAGTTGTCACCCACATTCTCTACTTCACCTTGGACATGTCGGCTTGCGAATTTCGTACCCGAGTTGCTTCGGATGAAGCGGGAGCCCGTAAAAAAACTCGATGATGTGGTGCCCTTTTCCGACGAGGAGATTGAGATCGGAGATGCCCCGAGGAGCTTGGGATTGTGGCCAAAGGCTGAAGGACACGGATCGATCGGTATAGCTTTTCCAAACCCTTTCTCTAATTGCTAGTTTAGCGTTAATGGTTCGATCCGGGTAAAGGTTAAGGTAGCTCCAAGTTTTTGAAAAGTTTTGTTTCCGCATTTTGGCCTCGGATTGACGGCCGGGGCGCTGCCGTAACCTTACATGGTAAACGTCAGACCCCAATAACTTGATAATTCATGCCGATGTGAGGCTCATAACGGGTCGAGAAACTACTGATAACACTTACCGGTAAATCTCATCATCAGCCCTGGACAAGGACTTCCTGTTATAGCCAATCGAGCATAGCGCAACATCAACCCCCAATACCGGGAGAGACGAAACCCCTCGTATCGCTCATTGCCTCCATGGGACTCGGGACTGTACCCAAAATCCACCTATTTGCACGCTCTCTTGAGCGTGGTTGGGAAGAAATCAAAGCACAATGGGAATCGCACATAACTCTATGACGATCTTTGGTCTACAGACTAACCTGTACCAGTGTCACCAGAGAACTGCTATCTGACGATAGGTATAATACCATCTAGGAGTTCTCGGCGGATCCTGTTCAGTGTACCCATTCTCCAATGAGCACATGTTTACAATCTTTGATGTCAAACACCAATGGATGTGGGATCATCCATCGCCCCATACAAGGTCAAGAAATGTACACTCTAGTCTACTGTGGAATATCGATGCCCTGTCTCGATACTCCCTCGACTAGGAACAATTAAAGGATGAACTTATGGACAACCCTGGCCCCACTAGTATAATCTGCATCATAGTCCTGGTAGTCAAGTACACATCCTAAGGGCTTTATAAACATATAACGGAGAGACAGTATAATGATACAAGTGTACATGTTAAGATAAAGATCAACAAGATAGCATACTATCATATTGAGCAAGAAAGTCCTATCTATATATGTCCAAGCATCCATTATAATATACAATCATGTATAATAATGGCGTCTAGGGCATACATATAACTAACAATCTCCCACTTGGCCAATTGTTTTAGTATCTCATACCCAACATCCCAAAAGTCTCTCAAATGTCCTTCATGAGTGGATCCGCCGTGTTATTCTTCGTGTCAACTCTCCTGACCTCGATCTCACGGAGATCAACTATCTCCCTGATCAGGTGATACTGCCTAAGAATATGTCTGTATCAATGATGGGACCGAGGTTCCTAGGACAAAGCCACAACTCCATTATTATCACAATACACAAGTATTGGATGCTTAATGGTAGGAACCTCACCAAGTTCATCTCATGAACTTGTTCATCCAGATAGCCTCTTTGGAAGCATCGCTGGTAGCGATGTATTCAACCTTCATCGTCAAGTCTGCTACAGTATCTAGCTTGGAACTCTTTCCACAAACCGTCCCTCTACTGAGGGTAAAGACAAAACCCGAGACTGACTTTCAGTCGACCTTATCACTATGGAAGCTCGAATCGGTAAAGGACTCCATTTGGAGTTCACTGTTACCATACACCAAGAATATTTCATAAGTCCTTCTCAAGTACTTAAGAATTTTCTTCACAGCTGTCCAGTGATTCTCTCAAGGATATAACAGGCATCACCCAAATCCTTCATGGAGAACCTTTGTGATAAGAAGAGCTTGACCGAGTGTAGCATAGGAACATCATTTTCTATCAAGAGTATGTCATCCACGTATAATACGAGGAAGACAACCTTACTCTCTACAACCTTCTTGTATATACAAGGTTCATCTACGTTTTTGATGAAGTCAAACTCTTTGACTGCCACATCAAAACAGATGTTCCAACTTTGCGATGCCTGTTTTAATCCGTAGATTGATTTAAGCAGCTTGCACACCTTTCTAATGCTCCTACTATCCACAAAGCCCTTTGGTAGTGTCATGTACACGCTCTCTTCTAAATCACCATTTAGAAAAGCGGTCTTGACATCCATTTGCCAGATTTCGTAGTCATGGTATACAGCGATGGCAAGTAGGATCCAGATGGACTTAAGCATAGCCACTGGAGAAAAAGGTTTCATCATAATCCACACTTGGTCATTAAGGAAAATCTTTTGCTACAAGTGTATCTTTGAAAGTCTCAACTTTTCCATCTACACCAAGAATCTTCTCAAGTTCCACTTGCTCCCGATGGATTTTACCCCTTCAGGTGAAACATCCAAAGTACATACTTTGTTGGTGTACATGGATTCCATCTCAGATCGCATTGCATCTAGCCATTTCACAGAGTCCCCACTTGTGATGGCCTGCTCGAAACTAGTTGGGTCATCATCTTCCATGATGCAATCATCACTCCCACCGTCAGTGAGAAAACCGTAGTATCTCTCAGGTGGATGAGGAACCCTACTAAATCTGCAGAGACTATCAAATCCTCTGGTTATACCAAATCATCAGCTGTACTTTGTGTAGCTGGAACTTCTTCCAGTTCTACCTCATTACCACTAATTTATTTTACAAGAAATTCCTTTTCTAAAATGTGGCATTCCGAGAAACAAACACCTTTTGTTCCTTAGTGTGGTAGAAGAAATACCCTTGCAAATGCTTGGGATATCCTACAAAGTTGCATAGAACAGACCTTGCCTCGAGTTTGTCCGGATTTTACTTTTTAACATAGGCCGGACAACCCCATATCTTAACTCGTTTAAGAGATGATCTCTTTCCATTCCATATCTCATATGGAGTGGTAGGCACTGATTTGGTTGGAACCGTAACATTTCAAAAAAATAAAATATTATTTTTGGGAATTTTATAATTAAATAATAAAATATTGAATATTATAATAAGGAGGTATAATTAAATACCGATAAATGGAGAAAAATTATGGAAATTATTAAAAAGGGGGTGTTTTTTGTGAATTATGCAAATTATGAAAGTTTATGATTTAATTGACACTATTTTAGTGCTAATCGCGATTAAAACTCACTAATCGGGCTTTAAGCGTGTTTTGTGCAGAACGTGCACCATATCATTTCACACTTGTGTTAAATTTTCCTATATGGCTTTATCATCATTTTTGATTTTTTGCTTTGGGTTCACTATTGAGGAGAGAAGGAAATAAAAGAAAAGAAAAGGAAAATGAATGATATTATAATGAGGTATGGGCAAGTGAGAGAAAGTGAGGGGTCAAAGGAGAGCCATGCCCATGTGTTTCCTTCTTCTTCCTCCATTATTCACCCTCCCATTTCCTTAGGTGTTGCTGCCCTCATTCCCCCCTCCACAAATCCATTCACTTCATCTTCAAAACAACTTCAAAACTAAATCCCCACTTCACAAAAAAGGTGCACAAGCTCACAAGCTACATTTTGGACAAAGAAAGTTTGTGTTTTGGTGTTATAGAGGGATTCATGAGTGTCTAATGAGATAACCCTTTCACAATTAGTGTAGTATTTCAAGTGCTTTAGCCTCATTTCAAGTTTAAAATCGTTTTGGCGAAGTTTAGTGAACTTTGAATTCTCAAGTTTAGAATTAGGGTTTGATTTGAGTAGAGATGGTGTAATAGAGCCTTAGAGATGACCTTAGACCCCCTATAATGATAGGAACCCAGACCAAACCCAACTGAAAATCCAAAATACGAGAAATCCAGAACTTTCATGTCGGTTTGTGAGGAATTGGAGCGTGCTGGTGAATCTGGGATGACCTGAGAATTTTACGAGTTAAACAAAAACCCTAGTAGACTAGAATTGACCTTAGGAACCCATTGTAGCAAAACAACAACCCAATTCCTTCCCAAAACCGGCCTGGCCGGAATTATAGGGGTAGGGGCCGGCCATTTGGTGGGGTAGGGTGTCGGGGTTGGTCCAGTAGCTCATATACATCATATCATACACCCTAGACTTGTTTGCTTACCTTGTTTTCAGCTAAGACAAAATCTGGAGCATGTTTTCTAGGTTGCTGCCATATGTTTCATGATGTTTATAGATTTAAGTTTGGATATTTGGTATTGTATTCGATTATTTGACGTTTGTACGTCTATATCGATTGATATTTGGTTGAATTGCAAGATGTAGACCATAGGTTTTGACATATGGATGATTCGTGCAACATTTTGGTTTTCGTGTGTCGTTTTGGCTTTGATTTGGGATTGTGATGCGATACGATATGTTGTGATGTGTAGGTACCCCCATGAAGACTTCGAGAGGACAAGAAAGCGTGTGGCGGAGTCGGCATCGGCACACAAGAAGCAGGTGAGTAGATTATATCTATGGAGGAAGTCGGGTGGATAACGTATAACACCCCCGCAGTTCGATGTATAAGATGCTGTATATACTATATACTATATGATATCTTTTGTGTGTGACATGGATTTTCAGGTTATGATTAGGTGTTCAATGGTTAGATTAGGGTTTAGAAGTGAACTAGTTTAATTTCCTAGTCGCGAACCCTAGAGTAGGTTTACACCCACACACACACACACATGTTTACCTTTTTATACTTATGCATATATGGGAATACGTATATATATATACACACACACCTAGATATGGGACTATGTATATATATACACGTATACCTACACATGGATGATGAGGATAGTGGATGATGTTTGGAGATGAGTCGATGAGTTTGGGCATGGTGCCGTGAGATCGGTGATATGATGTGGTTCATATGATGAGACACGACATGAGATTTTAGAGCGCCTTCGGATGTGAGTTTTACAGATGCATTTATATTTATATAGTTGGTATCAGTTTGTACTAGACTTAGATCAGTACCTGATTGGTAGGGATTCTGCGTGTTCAAGTTTATTTAATTACCACAATCAAAACGGTTTCGCTTGTAGCTAGCCGGTTGAGTACGGGTCGTCCGTAGGGAGATGAGAATCTTTTTCTAAGTGCTTTAACGAGTTAAGTCCAGTTTTCCAGATTTTGTTGTGATTAATTAAGTGTTAAAATAATATGTAAAGAGAGCTTGTTAGGGTTAGGATTAGGTTAGTTTGAGTTAGGAGTCGCTCACCTCTTTCGTTGCCACTTTTAATATCGGTGTTACGGTAATCGGCAACAACGGGGATTAGCACGACTAGGAAGGAACTTGCGAGTATAAGCTAGGCTTTCCAACGCATAAGTTCTTCCTTTTGGTGCTTGTCCGTCCGTTCTTGGCTCTTAGCCATAACCTCCGGTTAATTCAACCACAACCGGTCTCACTACGGAATCACCGCTATCATGTAGGATAGGGTGCCGTAGGGAGCGGATTGTGGTTCAATTAACGGGAGTCGAATTAAGATGTTGGGCAAGGAAAGAGTGAGAGAGATTTCCTTCTCTCATACTTCCCTTATCCTACCCTAACAAGTATGAAACTACTCACACATCATAATGAAAAGAAAACAAAACAAAAGAGGAAGATATAAAGAAAGAGATTAGAAGATAACAACTAGCTATTTGCGACCTCACCTTGGCAAGGATCGAGCGTAAGCATCATGGTTGTTTTAAGGATAAAGGAAAAGAGAAAAGAAAGAAACAACAAGAAATAACAACAACTAAGTTAACAAATTAAAATTACAAGCAATTAATAAGAGAACTAAAGAACAAGACAAGCATGATAAGTAAAAGGATCTTCTTTATTCATCATTCTTCACTCACAAAAGCTCACTACAAGATTTTCAATGGAGAAGAGATGAGAAGAGGAAGAAGAAACAAGTATTCTAAACCTAGAAAAATACAAGATTATGCACCCTTGGCTTCACAAGGTTCTGGGCTATTTATAGGCTGGAGAATGAAAACCTAGGGCAAAATTCTGCCTCTACATGAAATGTCAAAACTACCCCGGAAGATTGGACAGCTGCGGCGCCAGTATGGCCGCGGAACCGCGGCCTAGATCCCCCATTGGCCGCGGTTCCGCGGCCGTATCGAGGAGTTGGGGCCTCCAATTTTCTGTGTTTCCCTGGTTTTCTTTGTACTTTATTCTGGTATATATATTTTCTCAGATTTTCTTCACGATTATTCCAGAATTTCTGTTGAGCAAAAGGTGATTTGATGTGGATCTTTTTGTCATGATTTCCTCGAGCTCCGTGTAGATATCTTGGATCTTGTGTTGCCATTGAGCCTTGTGCATGAAAACGACATTGATTTGCCATTTTGTCTCTTAAACTGGTGTGTGGCAACAGACGGATAAAGAGCGGAGATCCGTGTTTTATCTGTGGTTGGCAGGAACTCGGACTTTGTCGTGTTTTTCCATGAATTTCAACGTTTAGAGCCGAGAACCTGTATCCTGCAATTTACTAGCAAACACGGCTCAAGAGTACCTACCGATATGCAATGTGAAAAAAATTGGGCGGTATGAAAATGCAAAAATCTGATATGAACAAATACCCCCAAACTTATCATTTGCTCGTCCCGAGCAAAGCCAATTTATTCACAAAAAATTTACTAACCTCACTTTCGCAGGGAACGCGATTGAACTGAGCATGTGCAACAAGCCGTTAAACCTCTAGGTGTCCCTAGTAGGAGGAGTGTTGTCTCCTGAGGGTTTTCAGCGGATACTACACACAAAATTGGGTCAAGCTAGTTTTATAAAATAACTAAGATTCAAACCCTAAAATTTTGTTTCAGAAAATAACAATTCTATTATCCTAAGTCTAGACTATCGAACCTTTATTTTTCACACCTCGCTTTTAACTACAGAATTTATATGTCTTTACGTGCAGTGAAAATAGTGTCGTTAAGTTCCAGAAAGGTCGAATAAAGTCCTCATAATAAAGCCTGGATAAGAATTTTGAAAGGATCACATAAGTTTTATAAAGAGTTAAGCATTTTTCAAGTTTCGTTTTCCAGTAAGGTTTCAACTTCAGAATTTCTATCTTCCTTAACAGGAAACTAGGTCTTATTTTTCACTCCACCTTTTTCTTGTTTTCATTTCATACACACCTCTATGAATGTGCAATAGTCTTTATCATAGAATAAAATCTTCATATCTCCGCTAAATTTTTTATAAAATCCTGTCTTTTATCAAGATTATTCTCACACAAAGAACCGTTAGGAATTTTAACTCGGAGAGAACACTTGCTTGACTTTGTTTTAATCTGGACTTTCCAGGCTTCTTAGCGATCTTTGGGCCAATGCACCGAAACCAGTTGGTTTTAGGGCATTAGGTGTAGAAACACCCCAGCGGACTTAATTACTCAAGTTACCTAGGTCCAAAAACAAAAGACAGTTTGGCGTGAAAATCAAGATGATCTAATACGAACGGAGACATAACCGGCAGTTCAATTATTTTTTGGATAAAAGACGTGTTTAGTGGGTTCGGTGTGTAATCATTCCAATCAAGTTTCAGATGGGTTATTTTTCAGACTTAGTTCCAATTAATGCATCAATAATATTCCTTCATATTCACTCACTTCATAAACTATTCTTGATATTACTTATTTCAGAACAAACCTATTTGATCCTCAAAAAATCATTGATCCATTTAAAAATTTTCGACATAAAAGACTTGTCATCTAACTTCAAAAACTCACGACACGTGTAGTGTGATGTAAAGACGTATATCAGCTATAGTTAACTTCAAAGGAGAGTTATCATTCATGTTTTCAAAATCTAAACATAAGATTTAGATATTCTTATTTTATCAAACAAAACCGTCGAAATGTTGAATCAGAGTTCTCCCACTAGCTAACTTGACAGAAAGGTTTTTATATTTTTAGAAAATTTTCATATTTTTATGGATTTTATGGATTTTAATATGCAGATGCAAAATATACAATGCGAAGGTAAGAAATGCGTACCGAGCGTACCCCCAAACTTAAACTGGACAGTGTCCTCACTGTCATTGCATGAAGAGATCATTTGAAGGGTCAAAATTGTCGGTTAGATAAATACAATTTATTTTTTTTATTGTTTTTTTTAAAGAAAAGAAAAAGAAAAAGAATGGAAAAGATTATCCACAAATATATACAAAATGGTACATACCCCCAAACTTATTTGGAACAGTGTCCACTGTTCTTGGCTGGATAACCGAAGTTTGGTGGTAGGCAGAGGAAGATCATGCAGGGTAAACCGGCTCCTGTAAGAACAGGAGCTCCTCTGTTGGTTCGGTGCTAAGGTACGGTTTTAGTCGGTGTCCGTTCACTTTGAAAAATGAACCGTCCTTTGGATTTTCCAAATCCACAGCACCCTGCGGATATACATTCCGCACAAAATACGGCCCTTTCCAGCGAGATCTGAGCTTTCCTGGATGGAAGTGAAGTCGGGTGTCGTAAAGCAGTACCTGTTGGCCAGGTACGAAGGTTTTGCGCAAAAGGTGTTTATCGTGAAACACCTTCGTTCGGTTCTTAACGACAACCGCGTTATCGTAAGCCTCATCCCGAAGCTCGCTCAGTTCGTTCAGTTGCAGCTTCCGATGGCTTCCCGTATCTTCGAGAGACAGATTCAGCTCTTTTATCGCCCAAAATGCGCGATGCTCTATTTCGACAGGTAGGTGGCAGGCTTTTCCGTACACTAACCGATAGGGAGACATGCCAATGTCGGTCTTATAAGCGGTTCGAAATGCCCAAAGGGCATCAGTGAGTTTCAGCGACCAATCCTTACGGTTCTTGGAAACCGTCTTCTCCAGTATCTGCTTGATTTGCCGATTTGAAATTTTGGCCTGCCCGCAGGTTTAGGGGTGGTAGGGCGTGGATAGCTTATGATTAATGGAATATTTCCGCATCAAGGCCTCGAAAGTCTTGTTGCAGAAATGATTTCCATTGTCGCTAATGATCGCTCGGGGGTGCCCAAAACGGGAGAAAATGTTGTCTTTAAGGAACCTAACGACAACCTTGTTGTCGTTAGTCCGGCTGGGCACAGCCTCGACCCACTTAGAGACGTAATCAACAGCGAGAAGGATGTACAAGTTCCCAAAAGAGCTGGGAAACGGCCCCATAAATCTATCCCCCAAACATCGAAAATCTCCACAACCAAGATCGGTTGGAGCGGCATCTCGTTCCTCCGGGATATCCGGCCCATGTGTTGGCACAGGAAGTAAGTCTTGCAATAGTCATGAGCGTCCTTGAAGAGTTGTGGCCAGTAAAAGCCACATTGTAAGATCTTCTCAGCTGTCTTTCTGGGGCCAAAATGCCCGCCACATGCTTGATCGTGGCAAAACGACAGCACACTCTAGAATTCCTCGTCAGGGACACACCGACGAATAATCTGGTCGGGACAGTACTTGAACAGATAGGGTTCGTCCCAGTAAAAGTGTTTTACTTGGGCTAAGAAGCGATGTCTGTTCTGACTTGACCATTCAGTCGGTAGTAATCCCGTGGCCAAATAGTTCACAATATCTGCGAACCAGGGTTCGCAAGATACTGTCAAGAGCTGTTCATCCGGGAAAACGTCGTTGATCGGAATTGGAAGCGAAGGCGAAGAAGGAAGTCGTGAGAGATGGTCGGCAACTACGTTTTCACATCCTCGTTTGTCCTTAATGACAAGGTCAAACTCTTGAAGCAAGAGGATCCAACGTATTAACCGAGATTTTGCATCTTTCTTCGCAAAAAGATGGCGCAGAGCAGAATGGTCTGTGTAGACAATGACTGGAGAGCCGATGAGGTAGGGCCTGAACTTTTCTAACGCAAATACAACAGCCAAGAATTCCTTCTCAGTTGTTGTATAATTGAGTTGGGCATCGTTCAGGGTTCGGTTCGCATAATAGATTACGTGCGGCATCTTGTTGATATGTTGTCCAAGGACAGCACCAATGGCAAAGTCGGATGCATCGCACATAATCTCAAATGGGTGCGTCCAGTCAGGTGAAGAAAGAACGGGAGAAGAAGTGAGTGAGCGTTTTAGTGACTCGAATGCAGTCACACAGCTCGAGTTGAAGTCGAATGGCGTGTCCTTGGCCAGCAAAAGAGTCAAGGGTCTTGCAATCTTGCTAAAGTCCTTGATGAACCGTCTATAGAAACCGGCATGGCCAAGGAAGGCTCGGATATCTCGGACGCATCTGGGAGGAGGTAGATTGGAAATGACCTCAATCTTTGCTTTGTCAACCTCGATGTCATTTTACGAAATGATATGTCCTAAGACAATACCTTCGCGCACCATGAAGTGGCACTTCTCCCAATTCAAAGTGAGGTTCTTATACTTAAATCGGGTAAGGACAGTGTCAAGATGCAGCAAACACTCGTTGAAGGAATCGCCGAAGATGGAGAAATCATCCATGAAAATCTCCAGAAATTTTTCCACCATTTCTGAGAAGATTCCCATCATACACCGCTGGAAGGTAGCGGGCGCATTGCATAACCCAAAGGGCATGCTTCGATATGCAAACGTGCCGAAAGGACAAGTGAATGTGGTCTTGTCCTGGTCTTTTTCAGCGATGGGAATCTGATTATAGCCGGAGTAGCCATCAAGAAAGCAGTAGTACTCGTGTCCGGCCAATCGTTCAAGCATTTGGTCAATGAAAGGTAGCGAAAAGTGGTCTTTCCGCGTTGCGGCGTTGAGTTTTCTGTAATCGATACATATTTGCCACACAGTTTGGGTGCGAGTAGGGATTAACTCGTTCGCCTCGTTAGTTATGACCGTGATGCCCGACTTCTTGGGGACAACATGAATGGGGCTAACCCACTGGCTATCATAGATAGGGTAAATGATACCACTATCTAGACATTTTACGATTTCCTTCTTCACAGCCTCTTTCATGACTGGATTGAGCCGTCTTTGTAGATCCTGGGCTGGTTTGGCATCATCCATCAGATGAATGTGATGTTCAACGATCAGGCGACTAATCCCCTTGATGTCCGCCATGGACCAGCCAAAAGCTTGCCTGTTGCTGTGCAAGACCGCGAGAAGGGCTTTCTTTTGCTCTGGATCTAGAGAAGCCGAAATGATAACAGGGAGGGTCTCGTTTTCACCTAAGTAAGCATACTTAAGGTGAGACGGCAAAGACTTGAGTTCGAGCGATGGAGGTGAAATGATTGAAGGCAAGATTGGTGCAGAGGTCTCGAACTCAAAGGACTCCAGCAAAGGTTCAAAACGAGTGTAGGCGACCGAGTTGGATGGTTCAGCTAACTCATCTGGAAATTCGAAAGATTCAAACTCGGGTTGTGCGCGGTTAAGATCGTTCGAGAACGTAAAACACTCGTAGTCGTTGTCGGGCGCAGAAACAGCAGCAGGTTCGAAGAGGAACGCACTAGTGGCGTCAAGATTATCGTGTTCGAACAGAAACTCCTCGAATTCACACTCTTCAGGGGTGATCTTCTGGATCGAGCAGACGTCCAGTATATGAGCATTAGGTTCGGCGGGCTGATTCCCCAACCTAAAAATGTTGAGTTCAATCGTCATGTTTCCAAAAGAGAGGTTCATCGAACCATTGCGACAATTGATCACAGCATTTGAGGTTGCAAGGAATGAGCGACCGAGTATCACCGGAATTTGATTCCGGGGGTTAGCTACAGGCTGTGTGTCTAATACAATGAAGTCAACGGGGAATATGAAGTCCCCGACTTTTATTAACACATCCTCTAGCTCACCCCTAGGATGGGTGATCGATCGGTCGGCCATTTGGAGAGTGCAGTGTGTGGGTTTCAGCTCTCCGACGCCTAATTGCTCGTATACTGAGTACGGAAGCAGGTTAACACTGGCACCAAGATCTAATATTGTGCGGTTGATGTTCTTATCCCCAATGGTAATAGAAATCGTAGGACAGCCAGGGTCCTTCCGTTTTTGTGGTAAAGATTGGGTAAGAGCATCACTCACAGCACTAGCCAAGAAAACTTTCTTGGGTACCTGAGACTTCCTCTTTTTCGTGCACAAGTCCTTTAAGATTTTTGTGTAGGACGGGACTTGTTGGACAGTATCTAAAAGAGGAATGTTAATGTTAACCTGCTTAAATAACTCCAGAATCTTCTCCATCTGAGGATTTTGTTTATTAGACCTCAACCGGTTTGGAAATGGAACATTTTTAAAATTGGTTGAGTCTAATGCTGGAGGAGGAGATTGTGGAGTTGGAACGGCTCCCAGAACAGGTGTTTTCGTGGAGTGAGAAGTGGGTCCATTCAGAGCAGAAGAAGAGGAAGGAGAGCCTTGTGAAGAACGGAGAATAGGCTTAGAAGACGAAGACGAAGAAGAAGAAGAAGAAGAAGAAGAAGAAGCAGCGGCCGGGGTGTCATCGTTGATTCGTGTGCCAATGTTGTTTTGCAGCATACTTCCCGATCTCAGTGTGGTCATGGCACTCACATTATGGTTCTGTTGTTCAAGAGCAACATGTGCATTATGTGGGTGACCGGGATTTGGGAGTGGCTGGGACAGGAGCTTCCCTTTCTCTCGCTCGCTTAAGGCCGCATTCAGTTGTGCAATCTGGGCCTCGATGGTCTTGATGCTTTGCCAGTGAGTGGCAGTGTATTGCACTAAGGACTGAATGGAAGACTGGATGTTGGTGGTGGACTGAGTCGATTGTTTAACGAACGCCTCCAGACTTCGTTTGAGCGAGGAAACCTTATCGTTGTTTGACGGAACAAAGTTGTTTGGTGGAAAAGAATTGTTGGGTGCAAAGTTGTTCGTCTGATTTTGAAAAGGTTGGGGTTGGAAGGGCTGCTGAAACTGAGTTTGTTGTTGCGCTTGTTGTTGCGGCGGAGGGGCCCTTTGGAAATTGTTGCCTTGGAATTGATTCTGATTCTGATTCCGATTCCAGGCGAAATTGGGGTGGTTCCTCCAACCGGGATTGTAGGTGGAAGAGTATGGATCATTTCTCGGTCTTTGCTGGAATGCAGCATTAACCTGATCATGTCCTTGCGATGGTGGATTGTAAGGACACTCTTCGGTCAAGTGAGATGGATCGGAACAACAAGCGCAAATGGTACGAAGAGGGAGAACAGGGGCAGGAGCAGGAGAAGAAAATTTGCTCTCTATCGCTTCAAGCTTTCTTGTTATTGCAGCCATTTCAGCTTTCATTGCAATAGAGACATCAAGTTGGTGAATTCCTACCCTAGACTGACCGGTAGAAATGGAGGTAGAAGAAGAAGAAGTCGGTCTGGTGCTCTCCCATTGTAGCGTTTGCTCCGCAAGGTCGTCAAAGAACTGCCACGCTTCCTCGTCAGATTTCGATAGGAAGTGGCCCTGACAGATGGTTTCCAACAACTGCTTCATTGCTGGGTTCAGGCCCTCGTATAAGGTTTGGCAAAGTTGCCATTTCTCTATACCGTGGTGAGGATATTGAACAAGAAGGTCTTTATACCGGTCAAAGCACTTCCAGAAGGGTTCAGAAGGAAGCTAAGAGAATTGGTTGATTTCATTGCGGATCCTTGCGGTTTTATGATTCGGATCGAACTTTTTGAGAAACGCTTTAACAAACTCGTCCCAACTGGTTATGGAATGGGAAGCGGTGCTATACAGCCATTTTTCAGCAAGATCGCATAAAGTGAGCGGAATGACCCGTAGGCGTATAGCATCGTCCGACAGTTGGGTGGTTTTCATCATGGCACAGACGTTTTGAAATTTATTGATGAAGATATAGGCATCTTCAGATTCAAGCCCATGAAATCGTGGAAGCATGTTGATCAAGTGGGGCTTAATTTCAAAGTTGTCCCCATTGGCCGGTGGAAGAGAAAGGCAGGTGGGAAGTGCAGAACGGATGGGATAGAAACGATCTTGGAGCGCGATTCGCTGCGGCGCTACAACAGGCGGTGGTGGTGGGTTATTGGTCTCCGTAGGAGGTGGAGCCAATCCAGGGGTAGTCAAAGAGATGTTCGGATTAAATCCTGACATCGCGGAAGAAGAGGTTGGTGATGGTGATGGTGAAGGTGAAGATGTATGAACAGAATTCCAGTCAACGTCGGAGTTGGCCGGCAAAGGTAAGGGTGAAAGAGGAGTGGAAGGAGTTTCGACGTCTGAGTCGATCACGTAGTCGGTAGCGACTAACGTAACGCGGATTAGGCGGGCGCTAGTGTCCTTAGTCCAAGCGGACATACACTAAACGAGTTTAGTATAGTCAAAGCGGAGAAGGTGAGGGTAAGAAAACGTCAATGGAGAAAAACGATGGGTGGAGGGTGAAAAATGGATTTGGCGACAAAGGGCAAGTTTTTATAAAAGTTTTTGATTTTTTCCTTTTTTTTTAGAAAGAGCTTTACAGAAATAAGTACGGACTTACGGCTTTAAGCAATCACAAATAAGATATGCACAATCTCACATAGATCTAGGGTCACCTAGGTCAACTAGACCTGCTCCTAACTGTTCTAGAGGGCTAGAAATAGGACCTCAAACCGTCTCTTCTCCGTCTAATGCGGCCAGATAAGTGCCAGGTAAGTAGGAGGTTATCCAACGCTTTCGCGAAGTTCCTTAATTAAATAACCACTTGCCTTCGTCACACTTGCCTAGGCACCACAAAAGTCAGATAGGATAAACGGCCGATGCCTGTAACTAGTCCTCTTTCCTATTGAGCGCGAAGTCCTTAGGGCTGAGTCTAGTATTTTTTAATTTAACAATGATCAATGCATATGCTTTTTGTAATTTTTGGGGTCCTGGGAAGGGTGATGAAATCCCCACCCAATCTGAATTGGTTTCAAGCTCCTTAAGTCCGTATTAATGAATGCAAAGCGATAACAAATCAACTGCAAACAATTTTTATTTTAGCGCGGCGCAAAGAATCCTGTACGAAAACAGTTTATTGGAAGGGGGAAGAGAGTTTGCGCAAAAAATGCTGCAGAAAACACAATTTATTGGAGTCCAGAGGGGTGGGAGATAGGAGAGAAACACTTACAGAAATTTTGGCAGCCCGAAGGCACCAAACGGCCGCGGTTCCGCGGTCTAAGCTTTCTTATGCCGTGGTTCCGCGGCGTAGTAGTGGGATTAGGCCTTCAGTTTTCTGGGTTGTGTCCTTCTGTGGGTTCTCTGCTTTTCTGGATTTGCTGAATCTTTATTTGCTCACTGTAACTGCTCCAGATTTTTACAGTAGACTGTTTGCTTCGTTTTGATCCGTCGCGCTGTAGCCACGAAAAGTGGGTCTATCTTCCCACGTCTTTGGCACTGAACACGAACTCCGTATTATCCTGCACACTTGCACAAAAACTAATCAAAAATAACAAGATGATTTTTTTTTACAAAGTATATTTTTTTGTTTTGTTTTTCGGTTAGATTTATATTCACAAGTTAACCCGAAATTACACAAAGAAATAAACTACCGTCTCCCCGGCAACGGCGCCATTTGATTGGTAGGGATTCTGCGTGTTCAAGTTTAGTTAATTACCGCAATCAAAACGGTTTCGCTTGTAGCTAGCCGGTTGAGTACGGGTCGTCCGTAGGGAGATGAGAATCTTTTTCTAAGTGCTTTAACGAGTTAAGTCCAGTTTTCCAGATTTTGTTGTGATTAATTAAGTGTTAAAATAATATGTAAAGAGAGCTTGTTAGGGTTAGGATTAGGTTAGTTTGAGTTAGGAGTCGCTCACCTCTTTCGTTGCCACTCTTAATATCGGTGTTACGGTAATCGGCAACAACGGGGATTAGCACGACTAGGAAGGAACTTGCGAGTATAAGCTAGGCTTTCCAACGCATAAGTTCTTCCTTTTGGTGCTTGTCCGTCCGTTCTTGGCTCTTAGCCATAACCTCCGGTTAATTCAACCACAACCAGTCTCACTACGGAATCACCGCTATCATGTAGGATAGGGTGCCGTAGGGAACGGATTGTGGTTCAATTAACGGGAGTCGAATTAAGATGTTGGGCAAGGAAAGAGTGAGAGAGATTTCCTTCTCTCAAACTTCCCTTATCCTACCCTAACAAGTATGAAACTACTCACACATCATAATGAAAAGAAAACAAAACAAAAGAGGAAGAAAGAAAGAAAGAGATTAGAAGATAACAACTAGCTATTTGCGACCTCACCTTGGCAAGGATCAAGCGTAAGCATCATGGTTGTTTTAAGGATAAAGGAAAAGAGAAAAGAAAGAAACAACAAGAAATAACAACAACTAAGTTAACAAATTAAAATTACAAGCAATTAATAAGAGAACTAAAGAACAAGACAAGCATGATAAGTAAAAGGATTTCTTTATTCATCACTCTTCACTCACAAAAGCTTACTACAAGATTTTCAATGGAGAAGAGATGAGAAGAGGAAGAAGAAACAAGTATTCTAAACCTAGAAAAATACAAGATTATGCACCCTTGGCTTCACAAGGTTCTGGGCTATTTATAGGCTGGAGAATGAAAACCTAGGGCAAAATTCTGCCTCTACATGAAATGTCAAAACTACCCCGAAAGATTGGACAGCTGCGGCGCCAGTATGGCCGCGGAACCGCGGTCTAGACCCCCCATTGGCCGCGGTTCCGCGGCCAATGGAGGAGTTGGGGCCTCCAATTTTCTGTGTTTCCCTGGTTTTCTTTGTACTTTATTCTGGTATATATATTTTCTCAGATTTTCTTCATGATTTTTCCAGAATTTCTGTTGAGCAAAAGGTGATTTGATGTGGATCTTTTTGTCATGATTTCCTCGAGCTCCGTGTAGATTTCTTGGATCTTGTGTTGCCATTGAGCCTTGTGCATGAAAACGACATTGATTTGCCATTTTGTCTCTTAAACTGGAGTGTGGCAACAGACGGATAAAGAGCGGAGATCCGTGTTTTATCTGTGGTTGGCAGGAACTCGGACTTTGTCGTGTTTTTCCATGAATTTCACCGTTTAGAGCCGAGAACCTGTATCCTAAAATTTACTAGCAAACACGGCTCAAGAGTACCTACCGATATGCAAAATTGGGCGGTATGAAAATGCAAAAATCTGATATGAACAGTACCCCAGTTCATGAGATATCATGATAAGGATATCAGATAAATGATGATGAATGTGATATTGACCCTTACCCAGATTTAGGATGCCGTACAATAGATTACCGTACGAGCTTTATATTGATGATAGATCCGCACTCTTGACTCGAGGATGTCATATGATATATTGTATCGTACGTGATACTATTGAGAAGGGATCACCGACTAGTATATGTATGTATATATCGACTCAGATTTAAGTGGTTTCCATACTCGTTCGATTAGCTTGTTAGTTAGATCTGTAGTTTACTTAGTAGATGTTAGACTAGACCCCGCGTCATGCATATTTCAAAACTAACGAATTGAGAATATTTTTAAAGACAGGCCAAGAGATTCTATAGATATTTTCAAAGACGCATCTTTTCTTAAAAACACCGTAGCCCATATTTTTCTAAACACCGCGATTCATCTTATTTCAAATGGAAAAACTGTATGACATTTATATCTTGATGTAGATTCTTCACTGTTGCATTTATTATTCGATTTCTGCATATTCTTGCTATTCGCATCGCATTGCAGGTGTAAATGTGTTATTGTTATATTAAACCCAAGCTGTTAGGACACCAGCACCATTATCGATAATGCGTATGTTCCACATACACCTGCTTGCCGGCTCACACACTCATCATCGATAATTGCCATGTCACTACACAGTAGGATTGTTGCATCAGGATATGGCCCCTTGCATGACATACTTGTGTACATACATATTGTACACTCATACTTGCGTACATACATATTGTACACTCATACTTGCATACATACATATTTGCACATACATAGATGATTCTGTGTTGATTTTGGAGATTTGGGAACCGCAAGATATATTTTAAAACTGGATTCATTTTAAAAGAGTGGTTTCCCTCGATATGTGCATATTACTATTCCATGTTGCATGATATACTGACATGCTTACATTTCTTTTATATGTCGCATACATCATGTTTTATGATCTTACGCATTGAGATATGTTGTTTTCATAAGATTTCTGGATTTGAGAACCGTGGCGATTTCAAAAGAAAGCATGTACTGTTTTAAAAAACCGGTTTCTCTTGATATGATATTTCAGTGCGTCCACCATGTGTTTTCTCGGTTCTGAGAGCGACATGTGAAACTCGAATCGAGGAGGCGGATGAGGCTGATTGCGGGTGCATGGTGGACCCGGTATGGTACCCCATGGCGAGAATGGATCACCGTGTTGCAGACGGTGAGCAAGGCTGTGGGGCTACTACATACCGGTGATAGTATTTAGGCTCGGCGGATATCCGGAGGATACCGACCGGAGTCGAGAGATGATATGTGCCGATCCTGATTGACAAGCCCGTGGGCCGATCCGGACTGACGGAGCCCGATATATGAGGATTTACGTGTCGATGCTGGGCACGGATTTCATGATGTTTTCGAGTGTCGATGCTAAAAACTCAGGTTCCATGATTTTGATATGTCGCGAGGGATACATGTTGATCTATATCCTCGTACTTCCATACATAGGCTTTATGATATTTACATGCATGATACTTTATGTCATTGGGTGACACGTGGACGAGATCCACATACATATAGTTGACATTGATCACATTGTTGGATGATATCCACATACATATAGTCGACATTGATGACATTGATCACATAGTTGGATGATATCCACATACTCATTGACTTCCTGATATAGTTGACATTGATTACATTGATCATATCTCATAGTTATGATATGTTGTTACCTGAGGCACTGACACGAGCACATGGGATTACAGTTATGTATAGATGTTTACCCTGGCCACCTTTTCATGCTTCAGACTTATTCACGTTGAGGATATATTATTATTGATCGTATTGACCTAGGATTGTGTCATACATACGATTTCTACTCTGTGATGTTTTCTACTCACGAGTTGGTAACTTACCCCCGTTGTGCCATAGTTCTTACAGGTTTTGGCCGTGCAGGTTTCATTGCGGCTTTTCTGGCACACTGCTTCCTTTCTGGGTGATTGCTTTGGTAGGTGGGTTCACTCGCATCGTGATCACCCTTGTATTTATTTTAATCAGTTGTATCTAGTAATTCCATTAACCAAACTTATATATTGTTTCAGACTTAGAAAACTAGTTGTGTATTATTTCGACCTTAGAGTCGCGCGTTGTAGTATTATGGTTTTCATGCTAATTTTGAGTTTCCTTTTGAGTTTTGATCTTCCCCCTTCGGCGTTGTATATTATATTGCTTGCGTGGTTGTGACCATCAATTGACGAAGAGCCAGCTCCCGCTTGGGGATGCCTTTTATCATTGTGCATATATTATTCTTGTTGTACCCCGTTCGGGGCCAGTATTTACAAAGGAAACTCTGCCGAAATTTTCAGAAAAGACTTGAGATTTTAAAATTGCATATTCGGCTTATTTATTTAAAAACCTTATTTTTAAAACATGTTTTCTTCACTTATTTAAAAAAAACTAGTTTTCCTTCATTTATTATTTAAAATGGTTTTAGATTTCTGGGCTTTTGGCTTACTTGAATTAGATAAGGTCCTATAGACTTCATATGATTCAAGGGACAGTCACGTGCTATTTTGGGTCATAACAAAGTTAGTATCAGAGCGCTAGGTTAAGCTTGGTTCGAGTCTAAGTTTGACTTTGTGGAGCCTAAAGCGTTTGTATATATTCGGAACTTAGGCTTGACCTTACGGCACTTAGACTTAATCGAGGGGGTATTAGACCGGAACTTTCGTTGCGTAGGTTGACCTTGGTTGATGGAATAGGTGACTAGAGGAGAGTGACGTACTGTGTGTATGTTCCGCGGCATATTTACGATACGACGCTCTGCTTAAGGAGCCTTAGGATGTACATTTCCTTGCACAGTATTATATTCATTCCAATGATCTATCCACATCGATACTGGTTATGACTTGCTGCCACGATTACACGGGCAGAGAGAGCTACGGCTAGAGTTGCATCAGCATAAGCTCGTCACGGACGAGGACTGACCAGGGCGTGATTCCAAGGACATACGATTGCATAGAGAGGCGTCGTTTTATTGTATTTTCGCGCCGTGAGCGTTTGACAGATCACTTTTACGAGATTTCTCGGACGTGCAAATCAGCACCAGAGGATCAGGCTACTGCTAGAGGCCAACCAGAATGTGATGACCATTGGTATATCTCTTATTCATGATGAATGAGGCGTTGTTCAGCGTACAAACAAATGAGCCAGTTGTTGCTGCAAATGACGAGATATCGCCCAGATGTTGGAGCTACTACCGCATGAGCATATACTCAGTGATATGATTGTTCCCCCAATCTGAGCAAGGCTCATTTGAATTTTGAAAATTCAAATTTTCTGAAGCAACGCTTCAAATTCCGTGTGTTGCGCAATGCGCAAGCGGTCCACAGTGCGACACGTGTCTGCGCAGTTGCGCAAGCGCACCGCTGCACGACACGTGTCTGCGCAGTTGCGCAAGCACTGTTGCGCAAGTGCACCGCTGCGCGACACGTGTCTGCGCAGTTGCGCAAGCACTGTTGCGCAAGTGCACCGCTGCGCGACACGTGTCTGCGCAGTTGCGCAAGCACTGTTGTGCAAATGCACCGCTGCGCGACACCTGTCTGCGCAGTTGCACAAGCCTTCCACTGCGCGACACGTGTCATTCATTGGGGAGTTGCGCAGAAACAGAATGAAAATTTAATGGAATCTTTTCTGTTCTTTCCAAAACCAGAAGATTTTCTTCTGCCTTTGGATCAAAGATCCAGCAGTGGGAAAATTCCCAAAATCACTCAGAAAAGATCTTGTTAACAAATTTGTGAGCACTATAAATAGGACCTCAGACCTCATTCGATTGGTATCAACGGGGAGAATCGACTTTTAGCAAAAAAAGAAGAAGAAGAAAAGAGAACTCTTGGAGATTATTCAAGAACAAGAAAAAGAAGAAAGGTAAAAACCTCTTTCTTCTAAGAGAAAAATCTCTGAAGAACAAAGAATTAAAAAAAAAGGGAATAAATGAAAATAAATATATAGTGCCCTGCACTTGTTATGAACCCTTGGTTCTGTGAAATCAGGGAAAACAGGAAGAAAAAATTGTTTTCCTTTGATCCAAATTTAGATCAAAAGTGCTATGCACTTCTGTTCTTAAAATCTGAAAAATTCTTGATGTTCTGCACAAATGCAACCCATTATTTAAAAGGGCCTGGCCCAAATCAAATTGCAAAATAATAAAGGGGCAGAGCCCTGTTTGGATTGATTTTCTAATTGGGCAAAGCCCAAAATAAATAAAAAATTTTTGGACTTAACATATCTGCGCAGTTGCGCAAGCACTGTTGCGCAAGTGCACAACTGCGCGACACGTGTCTGCGCCGTTGCGCAAGCCTTCCACTGCGCGACACGTGTCACCTCCACGAGCGCTTGCGCTCTTTATTTGCGCAAAGCACCTGACAAGCCGTGTGTGGCACTGTCAGAGTATTAAATGCAATGCATTATTAAGGGGCAGAGCCCAATCAAAGGTCAAATGGACCAAATAGAAGTATTGCACATTATTTTAAAAAGGCAGAGCCTAATTAAAAAGTCTAAACAGACCAAAAATAATGCTATGCATTGTTTAAAGGGCAGAGCCCAATTGAGAGGTCCAATAGACCAAAAACAAATGCTCTGCATTATTCTAAAAAAAGGGCAGAGCCCAGTCAATGGCCTGAAGTAATGCTATGCATTATTCTAAAAAGGGGAAAGCCCAAACAAAGGCCTAATAGGCCAAATGCAAACAAAATGTGAACATTTTCAACTGGACTTAGCCCAATTCTAGCCGTAAGTCCTTAAATTAAATTGACTGAGCAAAATTGCTCTTCTAAATCAATTTACATCCGGTTCGAGGGTACATCTCCGAACTCCTTTGACATCCGTCGTTGTAATTCCTCAACGACGTCAAAGAGGTGACGGGTCCCGACGACCATATATCGATATTGGACCGAAACGTCCCTAAACTAATATCGGACCGAAACGTCCCTAAACTAATATCGGACCGAAACGTCCCTAAACTAATACCGGACCGAAACGTCCCTAAACTAATCATGGACCACCACGTCCTTAAACTGGCGACGGACCACCACATCCCTAAACTGGCGACGGACCACCACGTCCTTAAACTGGCGATGGACCACCACGTCCCTAAACTGGCGAACGGACCACTATGTCCCTAAACTGGAACAATAGAGCCTCCGAACGCTCTTTTGCCGGATCTAAACGGTCCCGTTTAAGTTGATCTTAACCCCGAATACGGCTAACGCATCCTTAAACATCCAAATGGATTATAAAACTCCCAATCAACTCTGGTTTGAGGGTACATCTCCAAGCTCCTCTGATATATGTCGTTGTAATCCTTCAACGACGTCAGCGAGGTGACGAGTCCCGATGACCATACATTAAATTAATCACTACGTTAAGTTGATCTTAGTCTAAAACAGGGCTAACGTATCCTTAACGAACGTTTAAGTTGATCTTAGCCGCAACGCGACTGATGCATCCTTAAACTAAAAACACCAAACCCAAATCTTAGTAAATACGGATTTGGACTAATCCATGTCCTACGGGCGACGGCATTACTCAGTCTCCGTATACAATCCACGGGCAACCACAAATAAAACAAACACACACGACACGAAGTGAAATTCTGGAGAAGGAGAAAGTTGTTACCGCGATGCGGTAGCGTAATTAACTGCAGGGGCTTGCGCCTGCAGGGAAGAGCGTCCCCACAATCAAAAAACCCCTCACCCTGAGGGAGAATCTGACTAAGTCTGCTACATCGGCCGCATCCGTCTAAACCTCCGATACACGGTGCCATAAACCAACTTGGCATCTTCGGAGAGGTAGACGGATAAAACCAAATAGCATCTGCCCCGAACCCCAGGCACGGACGCGACGTCGTCAGCCGCCGTTCGGAGGGGAACAGATTCTTGCACGCCCGGTGAGACCTTTTCCTCTTTCCACTCCACACTTCATGTGTCGTTTTCGCGAACCAATCGCGGTTTGTTAAATGGTTGCCTTTGGATTTCGAGTTGCTAAGATTTGGTCTTTTGTCTGGCGCAGAACTCAAGCATCCATGGATTCCAACTGCACCAAATGCGCGAAGCACCACTGCAACGGACGCTCCACCTCACCGAGAGGTGTAACATATGGGCCCCAAGCGGCCTCTTTCCTCGCTCTGCCGGTTGAACAGGTGACCCAGGACACCACCGGCCTGTTTTTCGGGACCATGGTCCCACCTACAAGCTTCTCTATGCCAATATCCGCACCGGAAGCGAACAAGAAGTCGATGTTCGACCGGCTCACTACTACCACGACCCCTGTCAACGGGTCGCCCGCTACTAAGCCGACAGCCTCCGTTTTCACCAGGCTAGGTCAGAACTATAAAGTGGCTGTCCCAAAGAGGGCAACGGCCGCTGCTTTGGAAGTCGTTGAAGCGGCTTCTCCTATCAGAGAGTCGGTCTTCACAATATTGACGGTTCCCAATCCTCCCCCAGCTGGTCAAAAAGCATCAGTCTTCGATAGGCTGACATCGGCAGTTACCCCACACCCAAACAGGGGGCAACAAGAAACTATCTCGACTTCCGAGCCAGTCCCAACGGCTCGTCGTGCACGACGTTGCCATTGGCAACGAGTAAGGAAAACAGGGGGCAACTCCCCCTCAGGGCTAACCCCACCTGCTCCAGTGGTGGAGGTCAATGCTGCTGTTCCAACTGGGAACAGCTTTGAATTGCTGAGGAAGGTGAGAAAGAACTTCCCAATTGCTACATTGAAAAGATCTCCTCCGCCTATGGAGAAAGCTCCGGAGGCAAAGCAGGAACAGCCCCCTCAACGGCTGTCGTCAAAAATTTATAAAGTTTGGCGGAGGGTTCAAGACTCCGTGATTGACCCAGACCACTTTCATCGCCAGAAAAAGGCAAAGGTGGAAAAAGACAAGAACCGCCCCATTAAACAGCAGGGGGCAACAAATGCTAGGATGCCCACTTCAACGGCTCCTTCAACCTCAAAGGTCCACAAAAGGAAAAGGCCAGAGAAAGCTCCCGTGACAATGACAAAGTTTAAAAGAGGTGAACCTAAACGCCCTAAGTCAGGAGGCATAACAGTTCATACGGTCTATATGGCTTCTAGAAAGGAAGAAAGTCGTACCTCTACGGGTCACCGACCGCTTACCCGGTCAGTGACCAAAGCTCAGGAGCAGAAACAAAAGCTCCAGGAGATGATGACTACAATGGCTGCACTCACGGAGCCAAAAGAGAACCCTGGGACGTCCTTAGAAGAACGCCAAGAGGAAGAGACCGACGCCGAGTTCCTCCGCCGAGTACTGGAAAAGAGAGACAAAGAGGCTGCTGAACAAGCAGCCAATATACAGCGTATGGGCCTCCTCTTCCAGGACATGATAGGGATGATGATACAACAAGATCCCCCGACTCAAGAACCCCCGATCGTCCTTGGGGATGATAAGGGAGAAACATCAAACCCTCAGCCCGTTCTATTAACGGCTAAAGAGGATACAATCTCTAAAACTGATCTGGACGAATATATAGCCCAGCAAATAAAGGTTCATCATGCGGCCGAAGCAGCCGGCCACGTCGTAAAAACGGGGCGGCCATATCCGGGCCGGTATGACCAAATCAAATACCCGCCGGGTTACACAATTCCGAAGTTTCATGTCTACAAAGGGACCGGCAATCCCCATCAACATGTTGCCCAGTTCAGGGCGCTTTGCGGTAACACCGGCGGCGACGACAAGCTTTTGCTTCGCCAGTTTGTTGGAAGCTTATCAGATACGGCGTTTGAATGGTATTCTGAGCTTCCCAACGATTCTATTAAAACCTTTGCGGAGATGGAGCTGCTCTTCACCCAACGTTTTGCAAGTGCCAGTGAGCGTACTCCGATGACGGCGTTGATTAACGCCAGGGTAAAACCCGGCGAGACGTGGGTTCAGTACGCTATACGGTGGCGTAATCTATGGTCGAAGTGTGAACAGCGCATAGAAGAAGCCCCTGCGGTGGGAATGTTTGTTGGAACCCTTGATCCACAAGCAACTATTTCACAGTTTATGATGTTCTTCAAGCCGACTTCCTTCCAGGCTTTGATCGACAAATTAGCGCAGATGGACCAGATGGGCCATAAACCCCCTCTCCCGAAGCCGGATTCCCGAAACGATAAAGGAAAGGGAAAAGCGATCATTGTCGCTAATGCCCAACAACAACCGAGCGACTCGAAGCCGGTTGCTCGTCCAAACAATACGCGCCCATACATACCCCTTGAGGACAGGATGGGACGTGCTTACTCCTTCCCCCGTGATAAAACGAGGAGGCTATTCGAGCTGGCATTGCGCAACAGACTCATAAATCTGCCAGATCCAAAACGCCCGTCGCAACCAAGTGACGTTAACGAGCCTAATTACTGCCCTTATCATCGAGTGCTAGGACATCCGATCGAAGACTGTTACGTTTTCAAAAATTGGCTTGAGAATCAGTACCGCCAGGGCAAATTTGCGCTATCCGACAAATGGAAGGTGAATCCCCCGCAGCCCCACATCTCTAAAGGGACGAATACGCCGGGGAAACATGCTCCGTCATTGAGGAAGCTCCTTGGGAGGTTGTATTATCATCCAAAACGAGGAGAATGCTAAATGATCTTCAGACCTGTCCAGCAGTCAAGTGCAAGAACCCCTTGGAACCGCAGGTTATTGAGGGGATGTTGAAGCCACGTCCGACTCCGAAGACCAATGATGGTAGTTCGAGCATTCATAGCCAGCCGTCAAAATCTTCGAAAAAGAAGAAGAAGAAATCTAAGAAGCCCGTGAAGCCTGGCGACAAGCGCACGGACTTACAAAAGCAAATCGACGCACTGGATGAGTACAACCAAAAGGCACGGACTCCCATTACGCTCCAAGATTTCCTTGATCACGTCTTTCAAAAAGAAGATGAGGGGGAAAGTTCGTCGGATGAATCCGAGGAATATGTGGCGAGCTGTCATATGATCTCCCATTCGACCACGAACGATGAAGGGACTTCTGGCACCAAAACGCCGGGGGCAAATACTGAGTCAAGGGTTCCGGAGTTATCAATCGAAATGATTGACGCGTTTCTTAGTGAAGCTCGATTGGAAAGTAAAGCTGATCAAGAACGCGAGACGGCTATATTCGAAAGGGCCAAGTGTCAGCGACTTGAGGAAAGAGCTGAGATGACCCTGCTGGAACAAAATGCCTCCACCGCTGACAAGAGCCAACTTAAGATAAAAAAGAGGTTTGCTAAGGCCATATCGATGGCCATGAAGCTACCACCCTCTGAAGAAAAAGTTACTGGCGTGGTAGAAATACACCCCTCTTATTGCTTATATCATCAGAAGGTCTCGCATTCCACCCAATACTGCAAAGCTTTCGATAGATGGTGGCGAGGATACGTCGCTAATCAACAACGCTTTAAACGGGAAAAGCGTAAAATTCGTCGGGAGCAAAGAAACACGACCAAAGAGCTTGAAAGAACTGCCGGCAATTGTCACATGGTTAACACTACCAGGTCACAAGTGCCTACATTTGGGAGCGACTCTGATGAGGAGCTAGAGCTTGCCCCTCTCTTTAGAGAGTCAACTTCGGGAAAAGAAGAGGAGCCAGTGGTTTGCGAAAATATCCGGCTGCGGAATCGGACACTGCCTGAAAAGAACCTCGGACCCTCGAATAGAAAAGATAAAGGGAAAGAAAAGGCCTCTGAAGACATCATCTTAGATGACCAAGTTCTGGAAGAGCTAAACGCCGAGAACCCGCCAAAAAGGAATAAAGTGGATTACAATGTCTTGGCGCATCAGAGAAAGCTACCCTCACAACTCAGCATTCTCGATGCCCTATTACTATCAAAAGAGGCGAGGGATTCTTTGATTAAGGCCCTATAAGATCCGGACCAATTCCAAGCTTTCCTGGCCGAACAAAAGATGAAGGATGAATTGGAAGAGGTGCACACAGCCGACGTTGCTTTTGGTGATGAAGACCTTCTCCTCGGGACGTGTGAACACAATCGCCCCCTTTATGTCTCAGGATACTGCCATGACATAAAGATAGGCAAAATCCTGGTCGATAACGGATCATCTGTCAATCTACTTAATGTGCGGGTGTTAAAGGAAATTTGCATGAGCGTCCAACACCTCGCCCGGGACAAGATCACCATCTCCGGTTTCGACTCTCAATCCTCAAAGACTCTTGGATCTGTGATATTGACGCTACGCTTCGGGTTGCTCGTCAGAGACATCAAATTCTATGTTATAGATGCCAAGACGTGCTACAATAGTCTGCTCGGCCGACCGTGGCTACACAAGTACAATATCATCCCTTCTACATAGCATCAGTGCATGAAGTATTGTAGGGATGGCCTCGAGTACACAGTGGCGGGAGAACTGAATCCGTTTTCCGTAAACGAAGTTCGCATGTATGAAGATGCCAAATACTTCTTACCGAGTTTCGAAGACACGGAAAGGTGTCACAAACCGGAGAACAAAACCAACGCTACCATCCATGTCTTCGGCAGTGACACCGAGGAGGAGGAGGATATAATTTATTCAGGTCCATCCCAATCTGCCAGGCCAGAACCATCCGTTCCTTCATTGATCTTCGGTAGTGATTCAGAGGATGATGTTCATGCTGTATTCCCTGCTCGGCCTTCAATACGAGTCTTTGCTGATGAAGAGCGAAGTCTGCAGATAACCATGGTGCCGCTTGAACATTACAAAGAACTGGATGCACTCGACACCAACAGCATAGAAGAATTGCAGACATTCTATATCCCTCCCAGACGAAAAGGCGAGAAGGCAATCCTATTCTACCGTTCTGAAGAAAACAAGGTGGAAAAAGAAATTTGGCATGGCGCGGATCCCACGCTCGACAGGATTCAGCCTATCCGTCTTCCCCGATATTATGCCGAAGGTTTGAAGAAACTGCTGAAACGCCAAGGGATGTCCTTCACACAGACCGTTAGAAAAGCCAAATTCTATGACAAGGTCTGGAACATTCCCGGGACTCAATGCAAACTGCCTAACGGGAGAATAGAAACAAAAGGGCTCGGGTATGTCCGCTCAAAGAAACGAGAGCTAATAAACAACTGTTATGCCATGTATGACTTCGATGAAGAGGCGAACGCTCAATGGGAGGACACTAATCCTGAATCAACAAAAGTTCCTGATACAAAACCGTCCAGTCCGCCGTTTGAAGACCAGATGAGCAAACTTATAAGGGATGCGAGTCAAAAAGCCCGAGATGATCACAATAGTGAAATGGCAATCTATGAGAAAGCCAAGACACAGCGCCTCCTTCAACAGGCGGTGAAGGCTGAAAATGCCGCTCCTTGTCAACCTGCTGCGAAAAAGGCTCGACGCGAAAGCAAAAAGAAGTCGAAAGGCAAGAAAGGTGCTCGACAACCACAAAGCAGAGCTAAGAAGCCACGCATCTGAGAGTCGAGCGTTATTGACCTAGCCCTCATGAAGAAAATGGGTCGAGCATACTCATTCCCTCGGAACAAAACAAGGAAAATACTTGATATTGCTCTAAAACATCAAATGCTTACTCTGCCAGAGTCCAAGCACCCCGAGCACGCAGGTGAGGTGTTCAACCCAAATTATTGCTCTTACCATCGAGTAGTAGGGCATCCGCTTGAAGATTGCTTCACCTTTAAGAATTAGGTTGAGGACCAATATCAGCTTGGCAAATTCGCGTTGTCTGACAGTTGGAGGGTAGCGCCGCTGCAAAAGCACGAACCCGAAAACACAAGGATAGAACCAACTCCGCATTGGGATTGGCAGAAAATTCGCACTTGCCACGTGGCAACAATACTAAAAGAAGAGTCCGAGGACATGAACGGCCTTCCTTGGTGCTTTGAAAACAGCAGCGATGAGGTAATCTCAGAATTTCCACCGGCACCAAAAGAGCTGGAAGATGGAATCCATACTACTGCAGATAATCTCAAGAGAATTGAGTTGGGGACGGTAAATGATCCGCGACCGACATTCGTCAGCAAGTTGTTGTCTGAAGAGAGGGTGGCTGCGTTAAAAGACGTCCTTGTGCAGCATAAAGATTGCTTCGCATGGAACTATTCCGAGATGCCGGGACTAGATCCAGAAGTTGCTGTACACAGACTAGCAATATCCCCGAACATCAAGCCAGTCAAACAGGCGCCGAGAAGAATGCGACTCGAGCTTGAGATGAGCATAAATACCGAAGTCAAAAAGTTAATTGACTCTGGCTTTATCCAGGAAGTTCAGTACCCTGAATGGATTGCCAACATTGTCCCAGTGATGAAGAAAAACGGGACAGTGCGCGTATGCGTAGACTTCCGGGATCTTAATAAAGCTTGCCCGAAGGATGATTTCCCAGTGCCAGTCACTGAACTAATGATAGACAATACATCCACTCATGAGGTTTTCTCCTTCATGGACGGCTCATCGGGGTATAATCAAATAAAAATGCATCCGAAGACCAGAAACACACAGCCTTCAGGACTCCTCTTGGTATATTTTGTTATAAAGTGATGCCCTTCGGTTTGAAGAACGCCGGTGCTACTTATCAGAGGGCCATGACAAAGATCTTCGATGACCTTATACACGAAATCGTTGAATGCTATATCGACGATCTCGTGGTTAAAAGCAAATCATACGAGGAACATCTCGAGCATCTGAAGACTGTATTTCAACGCCTTCGGCAATACAACTTGAAGATGAATCCTCTTAAATGTGCGTTCGGGGTTTCCTCGGGCAAATTCCTGGGATTCGTTGTTCGACACCGAGGTATCGAAATAGATCCGTCAAAGATTAAAGCGATCATGGAAATGCCTCCACCAAGGACTCTCAAACAGTTACGATCTCTCCAAGGGAAGCTCGTGTATATACGGCGATTTATAACCAACCTTTCAGGAAAGTGCCGTCCTTATAGTCACCTGATGAAGAAGGGAACCCCATTCGTTTGGGATCAAAAATGCCAAGGCGCACTGGACGAGGTCAAGCAATACCTGCAGAACCCGCCGGTGTTGGCTGCTCCGGTTAAGGGGAAGCCTCTCATTCTTTATACAACCGCCCTCGAAGGTTCCTTAGGCGCATTATGGGCACAAGAGAACGATCAAGGGAAAGAAATAGCACTCTACTACTTAAGTCGAGTTCTGCTGGGGGCAGAAAGCAACTACTCTCCCATTGAAAAACACTGCCTGGCGTTAATCTTCGCAATAACAAAGCTTAGGCACTATGCATTGGCGCACGAAGTCCGTCTTATTTCAAAAGTGGACCCTCTCAAATATCTAATGTCAAAAGCCATATTGACAGGACGACTCGCTAAATGGGCCCTGCTCTTGATGGAATTTTCGATAACATATCAACCCCTCAGAGCAGTAAAGGGCCAGGCCATCGCCGACTTCCTCGCTGAACATCCGATACCCGCCGATTCTCCTCTGAATTGCGATCTTCCAGACGAACATGCGTTTGATGCGATCGACGGTGATAATATCCGATGGGAGCTTTATTTCGACGGAGCATCTTCCGTGAAGAAGCGCAAACAAAGTACCCCTACAATTAAATCAGGGGTAGGACTCATCTTTGTAACTCCACAAGGAGGGATAATGCGCTACGCGTTCTCCCTGACGGAGCCGAGAACAAACAATGAGGCCGAATACGAAGCTTTGATAGCAGGCCTCGAGATCGCCATTGATATGGGAATTGAGAGCCTCCTCATATATGGGGACTCCCAACTGGTCGTCAGTCAAGTGAACGGCGATTACCAAACATGCAAACCGGAATTAGTAAAATACGGTGAAAAAGTGCAGCAACTGCTAACCCAAATTCCCTCCTACACGTTGGAAAGTATACCGCGCGCAGAAAACAGCAAAGCGGACGCACTGGCCAAACTTGCTAAAGAATTGGCTGACGAGAACCTCGATGACGTTAGAATCGTGATACAAAGCCGTCGAGTGCTTGCCCCGGCAGAAATACCTCCGGAATCATATAAAGAAAAGGGAGCGACTGAGCAGACAGCCCTACAAATAAAAGACCATGAGAAGACCGAAGACTGGAGAGAAGTCTTCATAGATTACTTCAAGTTCCACCGAATGCCTGAAGAAACGTCCATAAGACATCAGCTCGTGAAACGAGCTCTGACTTTCGCCTTCATCAACGATACTCTATACAAGAGGACATTCGATTCTCTGTGGCTGAGATGCCTAGGACCTGACGAAACGACAAGGGTCGTCCAAGAGGTTCACGACGGACTCTGTGGTTCTTATCAAGCAGGCCCTAAGATGAAGTTGAAAATAAAACGGATGGGCTACTACTGGCCCACGATGATTCAGGACTGCATCGAATATGCGAAGCAATGCCACTCATGCCAAATTCATGGGGACTTCATCCATCAACATCCAAATCCGCTACACCCAACAGTGGCTAGCTGGCCATTCGAAATGTGGGGGACTGATATAGTTGGCCCCATCGAACCAGCATCGTCTAAGGGACATCGTTTCATCCTAGCGACGACTGACTACTTCTCCAAATGGGCAGAGGCGGTACCTTTGAGGGAAGTGAAGACGGAGAACATCCTCCATTTCTTCAAAACGCATGTCATATACCGGTTTGGAACCCTAAGAAGGATCATCTCTGATAATGGGCCAGCCTACCGAAATCATAAAATTAGCCGCTTCGCACAGCAGCACAATATAAACTGGAGATATTCCTCAGTTTATAATTCGCGAGCTAACGGTCTAGCTGAGGCCTTCAACAAGACCTTGACGGAGATCATGAAGAAAACAGTGTCACGAAATAAGAGAGATTGGCTCGAAAGATTGCAAGAGGCTCTTTGGGCGTATCGAACTACATTTAAAACGGCCACAAACACAACGCCGTACGCGTTGGTATTTGGGACGGAAGCAGTACTCCCTCTCGAGATAGAATTACCCTCTCTACGAGTGGCAGTCCACTACGAGCTGACAGACGAAGAAAATGCTCACCTTCGGTTTGAAGATCTTGACGCCCTTGATGAAATCCGGCTTCTAGCACAACAAAATCTGGAAGCTTATAAAGCGCGCTCATACGAAAGATTGACCCGACCGAGGACATTCCGTCAGGGCGAACTCGTGTTAGTGGTCAAGAGGCCTATGATCCCCAATCGCGCCAAGCGAGGAAAATTCGAGCCAAACTATGAAGGCCCGTACATCATAGATAAGGTCTACCAAGGTGGGGCCTATCTACTCATGGACATGCACGGTGAAAGGCCCTTCAGGCCGATAAACGGTCGCTTCCTAAAGAAATACTATGCTTAATGAGCCGCAGCTTAGGTCAATGGTAGATGACGACGACTATGTCCGCTCACTATCTTCCTAAGCTCAAACTCCATTAGCAGTAGCCAGCCTTCTCAAACATTGGACCGAAATGTCCTTAAACTAATAGCAGACCGAAACGTCTTTAAACTACTACCGCAACATCCTTAGGCTGACGAGATTAAAAAAAAAAAACGGTATGTCCATAAGCAAAAAAGGGCATGGATGAAAACCCGAAAGGGCTCCATGAGTAAAAACAGCAGGGCTACCGGCGAGTGTTCATGAAAACCTGGAGGGGCTCGACCTCGTAAAAAAAAAAGAAGAAAGATTTCCACGTATTATCAAACATGATACAATCAAGTGCACAAAAGTATGTGGGGTATGGGATTCGAACTCTGGTGGCTCGGTTCAGCAATGCAAGGTATTACCAATGAGTATGCTGCTAACACCATATGATATATGGAGTGGGATTTGGTAAAACCATATATACTTGTTATAAATATCGTAATTATTATTAATATGGGGAGTTGAAAAGTCAGGATCTCAATAACAAAGGGTGAAAGGATCTCAATAACAATGGGTAAAAAAAACGGTATGTCCATAAGCAAAAAGGGCACGGATGAAAACCTGAAAGGGCTCCGTGAGTAAAAACAGCAGGGCTACCGGCGAGTGTTTGTGAAAACCCGAAAGGGCGCAAACTCGTTAAAAGACACTTATAGGGTCCTCTCGACCTTATAAGGAGAAACCACCCGCGTGAGATCCTTACGACTCACAAGGGAGCAACACACTTAGGAATCCCCACGATTCCTAAGGAGAAAATACACTTGCGAGATCCTCACGACTCGTAAGGAGAACTCTCTTATGGGACCCTCACGGCTCATAGGATTTAAAAGTCTTAAGTCACAGAGACCTAAACCTGTGCTTAAGCAAACCCCCACAAAACTCCCAATATTGCCCTACAACTGGTTCCATATTGACCCTTGTATACAATCCACGGACGCAAATAAACGTTTCCCTAACCAAGGTCCATCCATGACTGGGAATACGTTCGCATGGTAAACAACCCTTATAAATCCCCTCGATTTATGAGGAGAAAACCTTCCTGTATGATCCTTACGACTTACAGAAGAACAAAACACTTAGGAACCCTCACGGTTCCTAAAGAGAAAATACACCTACAAGATCCTCACGACTTGTAGGGAGAAATACCTTCACGAGACCCTTACGGCTCATGAAGTCAAAAGTCTTAGCCGACAGGACCCTAACCCTGGTCGCTAAGCCTCCTTTGTTCGACAACGACAGAGGCAAATGATGATTCGCTCCTGATAATATCCCAGTGGTAGCGATGCTGATGCCGAAATCGGTGTCCAATTTCAGGTTTACGGCGAAAGCCAGTAGGCCGCTCATACATACGAAATAGCCGAAATGATAGGGCAACTTGCAATAAAAAGCAGCAAGTAAAATGTATGCATGCAAAATAGCCGAAATGATTGGGCAACTCACAATAAAAAGCAGCGAGTGAAAATAAAATAAATAGCCGAAATGATTGGGCACCGCGAAAAATTGCCGAAATGATTGGGCAATCGCGACCTTCGCGATAAAAAGCTGAAATGATAGAGCATCGCGGAAATAAAACAAAAAAAATGATGATGAAGCTTTGGCCCTACAGTTAAGATCACATCGATCCCTGTATACAATCCAAGGGCGTAAACAAAAAGGAAACCGTACTTTCCCAACAGACTCCGTTAGATGACGAAGCCAGACCTCGAAGGTTCATTTCAACCGAAGAAGCCAGTGTCACCAGCAAAATCCTCGACTCACGGATACAAACACTCCTTGACGAGAGCCTCCTAACCCGCGTCGACTCGCAGAGCCACCAGTGCCTCCGTGGGAACCCTCGACTCGTTTCAAACCCCAAGGACACAAATAATCCTTGGCGCTCGGGAAACAAATAATCCCTAGCAAAATCCTCGACTCACGGATACAAACACTCCTTGACGAGAGCCTCCTGATCCGCGTCGACTCGCAGAGCCACCAGCGCCTCCGTGGGAACCCTCGACTCGTTTCAAACCCCAAGGACACAAATAATCCTTGGCGCTCCGGAAACAAATAATCCCTAGCAAAATCCTCGACTCACGGATACAAACACTCCTTGACGAGAGCCTCCTGATCCGCGTCGACTCGCAGAGCCACCAGCGCCTCCGTGGGAACCCTCGACTCGTTTCAAACCCCAAGGACACAAATAATCCTTGGCGCTCGGGAAACAAATAATCCCTAGCAAAATCCTCGACTCACGGATACAAACACTCCTTGACAAGAGCCTCCTGATCCGTGTCGACTCGCAGAGTCACCAGCGCCTCCGCGGGAACCCTCGACTCGTTTCAAACCCCGAGGACACAAATAATCCTTGGCGCTCGGGAAACAAATAATCCCTAGCAAAATCCTCCACTCACGGATACAAACACTCCTTGACGAGAGCCTTCTGATCCGCGTCGACTCGCAGAGCCACCAGCGCCTCCGTAGGAACCATCGACTCGTTTCAAACCCTAAGGACACAAATAATCCTTGGTGCTCGGGAAACAAATAATCCCTAGCAAAATCCTCGACTCACGGATACAAACACTCCTTGACGAGAGCCTTCTGATCCGCGTTGACTCGCAGAGCCACCAGCGCCTCCGTGGCAACCATCGACTCGTTTCAAACCCCAAGGACACAAATAATCCTTGGCGCTTGGGAAACAAATAATCCCTCGCAAAACTTCTCAACTCACGGATACAAACACTCCGTGACGAGAGCTTCTTTGACTCACATCTTAGGCAGTAAGGATTCAAAAACTTGCTTCCTGAACAATGGGACCCTGCAAGTTAATCCTAAATGGTCTCTTGCATACTATTCACGGGTCTCACTCTCTGAAGTCGATTCTCGTCAAAGAGGGAAACAACCGCTTACGAGCCCTCTCGACTTGTAAGAGGGCAATGGGACCCTGCAAGTCAATCCTAAATGGTCTCTTGCATACTATTCACGGGTCTCACTCTCTGAAGTCGATTCTCGACAAAGAGGGAAACAACCGCTTACGAGCCCTCTCAACTCGTAAGAGGGCAATGGGACCCTGCAAGTCAATCCTAAATGGTCTCTTGCATACTATTCACGGGTCTCACTCTCTGAAGTTCTCGACAAAGAGGGAAACAACTGCTTACGAGCCCTCTCGACTTGTAAGAGGGAGAAATTCTCTTATAGGATCCTTTCGACTTATGAGAGAAAACCACACTTGGGAATCCTCACGATTCCTAAGGAGAAAATCCACTTACGAGATCCTCTCGATCCGTAGGGAGAAAAGTCTCTATGAGACCCTCACGGCTCATAGAGTTTAAAAGCCTTAGGCGGCAGACCTGAACCTGCAACCTAAGCCATCGCTACCTCTCGGAGAAGTTAAGCTGCCCGCCGATCAGGTTCATCGAAAACACCATAACAAAAAGGGAAAAAGCGAAGAAGTAGTACTAGACATTGCAAGAAAGAATGTGTCTTTATTCATAAATTCAATCAAAATACAAGGCGGATCGTATAAAGAATAAAGAATGCGTATATGCTATATACAAACTACAGGTGTGTAAACGATACAAAATATTCAGGGAGAAGGAAGCTTCTTGAACAACTCTATCAATTGCTCGCGTACTTCCTTCCACGCCTTCTCCTGATCAACTGCCACTGCCAGTTCAGCCTCTACTTGAGCCCGCTGCTGCGTGAAGGATGCGAGCTGTTCCCCAACAACCTGCTGAGCTACTTCTTGGCCTCGGGCATCACGCTCAGCGGCATCAAGCTTCCGCTTCAGTGCTAGCCCATTAGATATACGCTTGAGAAGACCTTCAAAGACAACTTTCACTTCAGCAGCATTCTTCCTAACTTCAGCACGAAGGCGAGCGGTCGCGTTTGAAGACTCCCGATGCGCCTTTAGCCGTAAAGCTGCCTCCTGCTCCAAATGGCGGAGATAAGAAGCGCTTTGCTCAAGCCAAGCTGTCCGTTGGGCGCTCGCGGCCAAAACCTCGGGAGAAGGGCGCGTCGACTCCAACCGATGCAGGCGAGCCTCGATCTCTCTGCAGTGGTTAACCCAAGATTCGACGACGCCTTCGTTATGAAAAGTTACGAGCGCCGCCAACATTGGATTAACATCCACAGCGAAATCTAAGGCAGAGGGGAGAGCATCCATGTTGAGCTCTTCGATGTACCCGCTCAGCATGCTCAAACTCATCACAGCACCCTTTGAAGACGGGCGTCTCAAGAAAGGGCCTGCCGGTAGAAGGACGCGAGACTCAAAAGGGACCGGAGCCGGAACAATAGCTGCAAAACAAAACATGGTTAAACGATGGTTCAAGAGATATTCAAGGGTTACAAAAAAAAGGGGAATTTGCTATACCAGCAGCAACGGACGACATAGCCGGAAGGGCCGGTAGCGCGGTAGGTCTGGCATCCCCTCCTTCGATTTGTGGCACTGCAATAAAGAAAGGGAAAGGTCAGAAATCATTCAATTGCTAGAAAAAGGGGATGAACAAAGATATTGTATTGAACGTACACTCACCAGCGCCACTAGAGGGAGAAGCAAGTTCGGATGGGAAGGAGAAGTGTGGGAGCAACACTTGACATAGATGATCAAAGAGCACTCCTGAAAAGATGCAGTGGTATGGCGTTAGTCCATGAACTACACGTTTAAAGGATTAACCTGTAAGTCGCAAATCCATACCTTCCAACATCCGCGATGGCACGAGGGAAGACGGGGAAGTGACCACCGCCAAAGCAGTAGTTGACGGTGCTCCTTGAAGCAATGGAGCGTCGGCACTGGTCGCACCTGCAAAGACAAGCTTGTTAGAAGAGATCGCAAGATATATAAAAAAAAAAAGGAAAACGATGGTAACCCGAAACTTACCCGACGAACTGCCAGCCGTGACGGAGGCAATCCCTTCCTCCACTGACGGGAGGCCACCGCCTGTAGCTTCATCACCCGACTCGAGGGGAACCGTTGTTATGCTCGCAAGCTCTACAGACGGTGGGGGACCATAGGCAGGGAGGGCTATGATAGGAGCATTGCCAGATTCCTGAGAAGGAGCGCCTAGCCCGTCTTCAGGAATCATGGCCGCCTCACCCGCCGCTTCCTCAGGATCGGCGGTCGCAGCTGCCTCGTCCATCGGCACCACGAGGTCCCCAGCCTCAAGCACCTCGCCCTCTATCGCCTTCGGCTCGGTTGAGACAATCATCTCATCTGCCGCCACTTCAGGTGCGACATCAATGACCCTCTCCGCGGCAGGTCCCTCAATCTCGGCTCCAGGTCCCATAACCCCGACAACGTTGCTCACTGTCGGTTCGGGTTCAGCAAGTACCGCTTCCTCCGCTCCCCTGGGTTCGACGGTCGTCTCCGCCTCCCCCTCAGTTGGACTTGGCCCTGCAAGATGGAATACGTATGAGCCAATAGCTTTACAATTCATACAACAAGGTTCTGAAATAAGTACTACCTGAAGCAGATTTATCATTGGCGCTCCGAACCGTGCACGCCACCTGCTTATGAGCAGTAGACAGGGCGGCAGGGGCCTCTTCAGAAGGAGTGTCGGCACAAGGAATAGTGCTAGGGCCCGCTCCCGAGGCCAAAGCAGCTCCGCCCACCTTTGCTCCGGAAGGAGTGTCGGCACGAGGAATAGTGCTAGGGCCCTCTCCTGCGGCCAAAGCAGCTCTGCACGCCTTTGCTTCGCGTCTCAACCGTTTCCGCTCCTCTCGAGCCATTGAGACGGATGCCACCAGAGCTTCCTTGAGTGAAGCATCCTCATCCGTATAGAGGGATGCCTCCAGATTTTTCAGAGCATCCCTCGTCGTTGCGTCAAGCCGAGGCTCTTGCGGCAACTTCGACGAAGCCGGGACTTCGATGACGGGCTCGGAAAGGATCCTTGCGCCGATTAATACAACCCCTATAAAGAAACAAGAAAAGGTCCGGTTGACTATCATAGAAAAACAACAAACTTTCCTTATAAAAGAGAAAGGGATAAAACATACCGACGCTTGCTAGGGCACGCTTCTCCTCCTCCTCTTGGAAGGTTTTCAGGGAGGCAGCGATAGCCTCTTCAGTAGAGACACCTGTTGAAAATGGAGCAAATGTTAGTTAAATATAATAATACAAAGTGCAATGAAATAACAAATAAAGCGTCTGATGATTACCGGACTCAGCGAGTTTGCTTAACATCGCTTCAAGCCTCGCCGATCGCTCTGAAGCTGCAATGGCGGCAGCCAGATTGGTGTCCTCAGGAACCACAACAAAGCCCTCATTGCTACCATACTCACATATGGCCTCGGCAGGAGAAGCCGCAGGCTCTAGGCTAAGGATCGCATCGAGGGAAAGGGTGGACTTTTTCTTCTTCTGCCCGCCGGCTTTAGATCCACCCGGGATAGATTTGCGCTTGGCAGTTACTTTAGGGCGGCGGGTCCTAATATCTGCTCCTACGCCTGACTCTGGCGATACTACATTAGCCGCCTTCGAGGGAGTACGAGGCTCCGATGGTGCATCCACCGTGGCGGGCAGCGGCAATCCCCGCGGAGGGCTCAACACGCGTGGTCGATCGACTCCAGCATCTTTTAGCGGAGGGACGACCGGGAGCCTTGGCTGCAAAGGGGTCTTGCGATCACCGCCAGGAGGCGCACCCCTACGGTCAACCAACAGGCGTTTCTCCATTAAAATGATTGGGCCCATAGCGTGCGAATACCAGGCCACATATGAATTAAGCATCTTAGGGACACAGCTGGGTTCACTAATGAAGAAATAGGAACCCGTGTTAAGCCGTATAAAGTGATGCATCGCATTCTTTACCCCCTCTGGGCCAACCACGGGCGTTTCCAAGAAGGATTCCATCGGGATCCCCTGGTTGTAGCTTGATTGCTGGGCGAATCGATGCGGATTGTACCTCATAAACAAAGCCGTCTCATTTTGCCGAAACACTAGATAGCCCGGCCGAATGGAGTAGAGATGGAGGATTTCCCGAGCCTTCAGCACAGAAGCCCCGCCCTTAAACTCGTCACGTAGGGACACCACCGACTTAGTAGTCTCCGAGCCTATGGTGATAACCTTATCCACGAAAGAAACCGTCGCTCCGACCAAATGTGGGCGCAGGAGGAGTCCCCTAGAATCCCGCGAGGATGCAAACACAATTGAAGCCCCGACTAACCGTATGACTCTCGGGAGCCTATACTTCTCGAAGAATCGAGGAGTCTTGTGGGCGCCAAACACCCCTCACACGTGCATCTCCATCCAGGAAACGAAGTAATGCATCCGGAAGTTAGCAGGCTGTGCCCCAGGATCATTGGCGTCCGCCGCTACGCTGAGTCCATGATAAAGGTAAGCTAACCCAGCAATTCCTACCGACAACTGCAGATCGGCCACCATCCGATGCGCCGGGTAAAAGACAGAGGGCCGCATGAAGCGCGGGTGCATGGGGAGCGCAAAGTTGCATAACCACAAGCCCAGGAACCCAATAAAGAAGGTTTCCTCATCCATGGCGGGGACGGCGATTTCCGAGAAAGCGACGATGGCAGCATTGGGGAGATAGAAATCCTTCTGGTTATTCTCCGATACGGGTTGGCGATCCAAACCGAAACCAAAGGGGTCGTCAAGCTGAGCGAACTTCTCGCTCTGCTCTGATAAGAACTCCGGGCGGATAAAGCGAGCAATGAAAGCTGCGAAAGTGACACCCTTGTCTCCCGATTCCAAATGGAGTTCCTCATAGATCTCCAACACCTTCACCAAACCCGGATGCTGATGCTGAATGGAATTCTCCAGGGTTAAGTCAAATACCAGTTGCTTGGTGGCGAAGACATACTCGTCAGGAGGAAGCAACTCCTCGTAGTGCTCTCCCCTCATCGGCAGACCTGAAATTTCGGCAAATTCCTCCAAAGAGACAGAGACTTCCTTATCCGCCATCAGGAAGGTATGGGTGGGGATATTCCATTGTTCAACGAAGCCCTTTATCCACCACGTTGGAGGAGAGGGGTACTCGAAAAGCGAGACGAAGACGGCCGAGTATAGACCAATCTTCGTTAGGTGGGTACTCTTCGCCGATAGAATGTACCGGGACCACTGCAAATATCCGGCGGGGGGTCGCGGGATCATTCCAATGTTATAAGCCTGTCCCCAAGGGCGTGCTTCGCCCTGACAGATTCGCCTCCCCAGAATATCTATCGCCGGCGGCGGCTGCACGGGGATGGCGCCGATTGCAGGCTGAAGGAGGTCATCGGAATTCCAATTCTTAACCTCCACGGCATACTTCACCGGGGGTTCGTCCGCATAAGGGATCGTGACTATGGGCTCAGAGGGCGCGGCGGAACTAAAACTGCGACGGCCTTGGATGATCTGGCTATACCACCTTCCCCACAGATGGAGCTTTTTGCACTCAGGATCGTGAGCTTTAATAAGAGCGAACACCACCCGATCAACTGGCGAATGGGGGAACCCTCCTTCCGAGCGAACGAAGGTAAAAGACAAGTCGTCAGACATGTTTTCTGTGGAAAGACAAAAAAATATATATATCATTAGTGGTCTAACGCTTGGCATTTAAAAAAATAAAAATCTTGCTCCACACTGTGATGCAGTAGGTAGGGGACCAAAGGGGGACCCACAAAATCTGGATGATGTGCATCATTTAATAAGACAATTCCATCATTAGATGGGACTGTCAATTCATAAAAAGTTCCCAATAGGATACACCCATTGGTGGGGAAGTCCCTAGAGACAAAGAGAAAATCTCCTCTTTTAGAGCAAAGCTCTGTCACAGAGTGACATTTGTCAAACTCTGGTCTCAGGGGAACAAGATTCCTTAAAAGAGCATGGTTCTATGATAATAATCGAAAATCCATCAACACTTAGAAGAATTGAAGTTTTCTAAAAAAAAAATCCTGAAAAATCCATGAAAAATCATAAAAAAATTTCAGTTCATCCAAGAGCAAAGCTCTGTTCATGGGTCAAAACCCATGAACAGGACCTCTCTAGATCCCGAGAGCAAGGCTCTGGTGAAGAAGCCCCAATAGGGTTTTCTTTAGATCAAAGATCCCAAGAGCAAGGCTCTGTTGAAGAAACCCCAAGGGGGTTTTCTTTAGATCCAAGATCTACAAGAGCAAGGCTCTGTCAATTAAATTTAATTTGATTTAATCTGTTTTTTTTTACCTAGAAATTCTAAGTTCTGAACTTGAAAGTTCTTGAGAGAAATCAAGAGCAAGGCTCTGAAAATTTTTAAGCAAGAGCAAGGCTCTGAGAGTTAAAATTCTTGAAGATGATAAGAAAAATTACCAAGGACCAAGGGTCCTATTTATAGGCGCCTGCGCCCCTTCAACTGACCCCCCTTGATTCAACGGCTAAGATCTCGCCACCGTTGCACTCACGTCGCGCCATGTAAGCACAACAGTGGGGGGGCATTTGTTCCCCCAATCTGAGCAAGGCTCATTTGAATTTTGAAAATTCAAATTTTCTGAAGCAACGCTTCAAATTCCGTGCGTTGCGCAATGCGCAAGCGGTCCACAGTGCGACACGTGTCTGCGCAGTTGCGCAAGGGCACCGCTGCGCGACACGTGTCTGCGCAGTTGCGCAAGCACTGTTGCGCAAGTGCACCGCTGCGCGACACGTGTCTGCGCAGTTGCGCAAGCACTATTGCGCAAGTGCACGACTGCGCGACACCTGTCTGCGCAGTTGCGCAAGCACTGTTGCGCAAGCCTTCCACTGCGCGACACGTGTCATTCATTGGGGAGTTGCGCAGAAACAGAATGAAAATTTAATGGAATCTTTTCTGTTCTTTCCAAAACCAGAAGATTTTCTTCTGCCTTTGGATCAAAGATCCAGCAGTGGGAAAATTCCCAAAATCACTCAGAAAAGATCTTGTTAACAAATTTGTGAGCACTATAAATAGGACCTCAGACCTCATTCGATTGGTATCAACGGGGAGAATCGAATTTTAGCAAAAAAAAAAAGAAGAAGAAAAGAGAACTCTTGGAGATTATTCAAGAACAAGAAAAAGAAGAAAGGTAAAAACCACTTTCTTCTAAGTGAAAAATCTCTGAAGAACAAAGAATTAAAAAAAAAAGGGAATAAATGAAAATAAATAAATAGTGCCCTGCACTTGTTATGAACCCTTGGTTCTGTGAAATCAGGGAAAACAGGAAGAAAAACTTGTTTTCCTTTGATCCAAATTTAGATCAAAAGTGCTATGCACTTCTGTTCTTAAAATCTGAAAAATTCTTGATGTTCTGCACAAATGCAACCCTTTATTTAAAAGGGCCTGGCCCAAATCAAATTGCAAAATAATAAAGGGGCAGAGCCCTGTTTGGATTGATTTTCTAACTGGGCAAAGCCCAAAATAAATAAAAAAATTTTGGACTTAACGTATCTGCGCAGTTGCGCAAGCACTGTTGCGCAAGTGCACAACTGCGCGACACGTGTCTGCGCCGTTGCGCAAGCCTTCCACTGCGCGACACGTGTCACCTCCACGAGCGCTTGCGCTCTTTAATTGCGCAAAGCACCTGACAAGCCGTGTGTGGCACTGTCAGAGTATTAAATGCAATGCATTATTAAGGGGCAGAGCCCAATCAAAGGTCAAATGGACCAAATAGAAGTATTGCACATTATTTTAAAAAGGCAGAGCCTAATTAAAAAGTCTAAACAGACCAAAAATAATGCTATGCATTGTTTAAAGGGCAGAGCCCAATTGAGAGGTCCAATAGACCAAAAACAAATGCTCTGCATTATTCTAAAAAAAGGGCAGAGCCCAATCAATGGCCTGAAGTAATGCTATGCATTATTCTAAAAAGGGGAAAGCCCAAACAAAGGCCTAATAGGCCAAATGCAAACAAAATGTGAACATTTTCAACTGGACTTAGCCCAATTCTGGCCGTAAGTCCTTAAATTAAATTGACTGAGCAAAATTGCTCTTCTAAATCAATTTACATCCGGTTCGAGGGTACATCTCCGAACTCCTTTGACATCCGTCGTTGTAATTCCTCAACGACGTTAAAGAGGTGACGGGTCCCGACGACCATATATCGATATTGGACCGAAACGTCCCTAAACTAATATCGGACCGAAACGTCCCTAAACTAATATCGGACCGAAACGTCCCTAAACTAATACCGGACCGAAACGTCCCTAAACTAATCATGGACCACCACGTCCTTAAACTGGCGACGGACCACCACGTCCCTAAACTGGCGACGGACCACCACGTCCTTAAACTGGCAATGGACCACCACGTCCTTAAACTGGCGATGGACCACCACGTCCCTAAACTGGCGAACGGACCACTATGTCCCTAAACTGGAACAATAGAGCCTCCGAACGCTCTTTTGCCGGATCTAAACGGTCCCGTTTAAGTTGATCTTAGCCCCAAATACGGCTAACGCATCCTTAAACATCCAAATGGATTATAAAACTCCCAATCAACTCTGGTTTGAGGGTACATCTCCGAGCTCCTCTGATATATGTCGTTGTAATCCTTCAACGACGTCAGCGAGGTGACGAGTCCCGATGACCATACATTAAATTAATCACTACGTTAAGTTGATCTTAGTCTAAAACAGGGCTAACGTATCCTTAACGAACGTTTAAGTTGATCTTAGCCGCAACGCGACTGATGCATCCTTAAACTAAAAACACCAAACCCAAATCTTAGTAAATACGGATTTGGACTAATCCACGTCCTACGGGCGACGGCATTACTCAGTCTCCGTATACAATCCACGGGCAACCATAAATAAAACAAACACACACGACACGAAGTGAAATTCTGGAGAAGGAGAAAGTTGTTACCGCGATGCGGTAGCGTAATTAACTGCAGGGGCTTGCGCCTGCAGGGAAGAGCGTCCCCACAATAAAAAAACCCCTCACCCTGAGGGGGAATCTGACTAAGTCTGCTACATCGGCCGCATTCGTCTAAACCTCCGAAAGACGGTGCCATAAACCAACTTGGCATCTTCGGAGAGGTAGACGGATAAAACCAAATAGCATCTGCCCCGAACCCCAGGCACGGACACGACGTCGTCGGCCGCCGTTCGGAGGGGAACAATGATGGAAGGTCGCTAGTCACCCGAGAATGAATGACTAGGACATGTGGTTCGTTCGCTTACCCGATGCGAGGTCATCAGATAGATTGATTCCAGCTTGAGACGACTTCACGCAGGTACGTTGAGAGTCGATGGGGACGATCGAATGTCAGGAACCCATTTCTAAGTTTAAAGTATTCAGAAGATAATGCAAGTAATGCTATGGACCCTCTAGAAGAATGAAACCCTAACTCGACGTAATGACCATGGAACGCCTTCGAACCTTAGGGTTTGCTGCAGTTTAGCGGTGCCATTTGTGAGGCTTTTGTTTGCCCTTCTACGGTTGGTCCACAGGTGCTGTGGCATATACTGGAATACTATTAAACTATACTCAAGATGTTGATCTCTTGGGGTTTTATAAGTTTTTGACAAATCGTTCGAATGGTTCGGCATCATTCGGATATCATGTGATGGTATACATTGCTTGGGAGACTCCAGATACGAGTATAGCCGTTGGGGCGCAGTCCATGCAGCCACGAGAAGACGAGTCCGAATCAGTCGACATTGGAACAGAGTGGAGTAAAGAGTTCGCATGAGATTTCGATGAGATGACGTTCTACTCCGCTGACATCAGAGATGCGATATGCATGCAGAGGCGTTGTATATGGATATACCTTCCAGAAAGAGTCACGATGAGTATACAACCGTTCCGGAACAAGAAACAGATATACTAAATCTGATAACTTCCGGTCAGTTCGGCAGAAACAAGATTTAAGGAGAGACCCTAACAGGACCTTTCTGTGATACTATACGAGAAAACTTGGACCCAGGATCAGTCTCGTTGCGCACACCTAGGAGACCGGTAAGCTGACCATGCTCAGATAGAGGACCTCACCCAGATGCGTTGTGAATTGATCAAGAACGGACGAGTATGGACTATACCTCCGCAGGTTCGGAGGAGTTCCTGAGGACGTGTTCGGCTAGATATCTTTCACAGAGTGATGAAGATACCGAGTTCGTGATTTTGAGTCCGTTTGAGAGACTTTGGATTGACCGTAGCCGAGAACATTTGCAGTGCGCAGATAGAGACATGACGTCGAATTGGACGATGATACAGACAAGTAGGACAAGAGGTTCGTGCGAGATGCTGACGAGCTGTTGTTACTCCCCTTTAAGATTAAAGGTCGGATATGACTACAAAGGCCTTGGGATGTGACCAGTTTCTGAAGAAATGCTGTGCTGAGGACTCAAATGTCCAGAGAGAGAGAAAAGGTTATCCAAGAGTACCAGCCTCCGTACAGTTCAGCATAGGCGAGATCGGAAGAGACGTTAAGCAGGATTCCTTCCAGGACACTGCTGCGATAAGATTTGCACCCAGGATTAGATGTGTAATGTGCATTCAGAGGACCAGAGGACGATGCCAGTGACTTGCTGCTTTACGAGTGGTCATGAGGATTGACTGAGAGATGACCAGAGAAATGCCAGGACGGAATCGTCCCCGTTAGCACACCTGACAGGGCCGATGAGCCGATGGATTGCGAGATCGGTAATCCACAGAGAAGATAAGGGCCCAGAGACAGAGGATGGCAGACCGTGAGCAGGAGGCAAGTAGATATCTTGCTCTGCTAGCATTGGATGCATCGAAACCTTCCCAACTTTGAAGGAGGAACTATCAATGACGGTATTTATGATTTGTGATTTGGTGATTCGATTATCACGTATCCGTCAGCTTGGATTTCGGTATTTTGGGCGATTTATTTGCATGATTTAGTCTTGATGGCTGAGTTCCATGATATTTGTTTTCGTGCACCATGGTTGCATCTACTGGGTATTCATACTTGTGCACAGCTATTGCACCTGATATCGTTTTGTGCCTTGGGAGACTTCATGGATTTCATACAGTTGGGTTGATTTTGTGCATATGGCATGCACCCGATTTAATTTTTGCACTCGGTATAGTTCATATATGATTGCAGTGCTGTGATACGTATTTTTTGCACTACAGTTGCACAGGACTTCGATTTGATGTCATTCTATATGTTGATTTTGATTTCATGCCTATGTTATGCATGTAATTTGACTTATGCTTTCGGCATAGTTGTCATGCACTTTTAGTGTTTTGATTTGGTTTTTGTACGCCGATGCACATGGTTGTGAGATTATATACCACAGTATATCTGATTTGGATTGAGCTTTATTGTATACCGTCGATTTCGATTATGATGTTGATGTTAATTTTTTGCACTCTATGCATTTGATTTGGATTCTTGCGCATGTTCGACGCTTGATATTGGATTTCGTGATTTTGTGCATGTTGGATGCACATGATTTAGATTTTATTCGTGCATGATTGATACACCGGATTTGGATTTTCGCGCATGTTGGGTGCAAGTTATGAGATGCAATTTTGGTGCACACCAGATGCACTGAATCGGGATTCTTTGGGCATATCAGATGCACCTGATATTTGTTTTCAGGCACACCCGTTGCTTTTGACAGGTATTTCGTGCACAACCGTTGCACTTAGATGTTGTTTATGTGCACATGTATGGCACATATATGGATTTTGATTTCCGTGCGCACCAGACACACATAGCATTCATATGCGCATTTTGGGATTAATTTCTTATGGAGCAGTACGTTTTTATGATGTTATTATTGTTTTCGTACTGAGCAGGACTAGTCAGAGGACAGTACCTGGACATATTTTGCATGCATTGATAGTTATTGAAGGGATTTCCAAAAAAGAGAGCTATAGTCTCAGAATTTTCCTACGTGTCTGATATGACACGAAACGTTTAAAACAAGGAAACCCTTCTAAATTATTTTCAAAACGGCGGTACGTGCATTTAAACAAAGGATATATATATAGAAAGAGTTATTTTCTTACTTGAGACGTCCGCCAAAGTGCAGTGTTATGCGCATCGCACAGCAACATGAAAGGTTTGGCATGCATTTCCTTCAGGTGTTTACATGTATAGTTTTGATTTATATCATATTGGTTTTCGTATTGGATTTGACAATTGTGTCTTCACCATGACTTTGATGATTGCGAAATGCTTGACGAAGTTTTAATTTTGATTTATCTGCTCATTGTTCATGCGCGTGCATTGCGCTATGATGCTTTTTATGTATTGATAATTTCGGAGCCCCGACGACTTAGAATTTTTACTGAAATGTTTTAGTATTGAGGGGTTTAAAATTAAATTTAAATTCAGGGACCGAATTTCTTTAAGGGGAGAAGATTGTAACATTTTTAAAAAATAAAAAATAATTTTTGGGAATTTTTATAATTAAATAATAAAATATTGAATATTTTAATAAGGCGGTATAATTAAATACCGATAAATGGGAAAAAATTTGAAAAATTATGGAAATTATTAAAAAGAGGGTGATTTATGTGAATTATGCAAATTATGAAATTTTATGATTTATTTGACACTATTTTAGCGCTAATCGTGATTAAAAATCGCTAATCGGGCTTTAAGCGTGTTTTGTGAAAAACATGCACCATATCATTTCACACTTGTGTTACATTTTCCTACATGGCTTTATCATGATTTTTCATTCTTTGCTTTGGGTTCACTATTAAGTAGAGAAGGAAATAAAAGAAAAGAAAAGGAAAAGGAATGATATTATAATGAGGTATGGGCAAGTGAGAGAAAGTGAGGGGTCAAAGGAAAGCCATGCCCATGTGTTTCCTTCTTCTTCCTCCATCACCACCCCCCCGATTTCCTTAGGTGTTGCTGCCCTCACTCCCCCCCTCGACAAATCCACTAACTTCATCTTTAAAACAACTCCAAAACCTAATCCCCACTTCACAAAAAAGGTGCACAAGCTCACAAGCTACATTTTGGACCAAGAATGTTTGTGCTTTGGTGCTGTAAGGGATTCATGAGTGTCTAATGAGGTAACCCTTTCATAATTAGTGTAGTATTTCAAGTGCTTTAGCCTCATTTCAAGTTTAAAATCATTTTGGCGAAGTTTAGTGAACTTTTAAATCTCAAGTTTGGAATTAGGGTTTGATTTGAGTAGAGATGGTGTAATAGGGCCTTAAAGATGACCTTAGACCCCCTTTAATGATAGGAACCCAGACTAAACCCAACCGAAAACCCAAAATACAGAATTCTAGAATATTCATATCAGTTTGTGAGGAATTGGAGCGTGCAGATGAATTTGGGATGACCTGAGAATTTTACGAGTTAAACAAAAAAACCCTAGTAGACTAGAATTGATCCTAGGAACCCATTGTAGCAAAACAACAACCCAATTCCTTCCCAAAACTGGCCTGGACGGAATTATAGGGGTAGTGGCCGGCCGCTTGGTGGTGTAGGGTGTCGGGGTTGGTCCAGTAGCTCATATACATCATATCCTACACCCTAAACTTGTTTGCTTACCTTGTTTTCAGCTGAGACAAAATCTGGAACATGTTTTCTAGGTTGCTTCCATGTGTTTCATGATGTTTATGGATTTAAGTTTGGATATTTGATATTGTTTTCGATTATTTGACGTTTGTACGTCTATATCGATTGATATTTGGTTGAATTGCAAGATGTAGACCATAGGTTTTGACCTATGGATGATTCGTGCAGCATTTTGGTTTTCGTGTGTCATTTTGGCTTTGATTTGGTATTGTGATGCGATACGATATGTTGTGATGTGTAGGTACCCCCATGAATACTTCGAGAGGACAAGAAAGCGTGTGGCGGAGTCGGCATCGGCACACAAGAAGCAGGTGAGTAGATTATATCTACGGGGGAAGTCGGGTGGATAACGTATAGCACCCCCGCAGTTCGATGTATAGGATGCTATATATACTATATACTATATGATATCTTTTGTGTGTGACATGGATTTTCAGGTTATGATTTGGTGTTCAATGGTTAGATTAGGGTTTAGAAGTGAACTAGTTTAATTTCCTAGTCGCGAACCCTAGAGTAGGTTTACACCCACACACACACACATGTTTACCTTTTTATACTTATCCGTATATGGGAATACGTATATATATATACAAACACACACTTATATATGGGACTATGGATATATATACACGTATACCTACACATGGATGATGAGGATCTTGGATGATGTTTGGAGACGAGTCGATGAGTTTGGGCATGGTGCCGTGAGATCGGTGATATGATGTGGTTCGTATGATGAGATACGACATGAGATTTTAGCGGGTGTTTCCCCCAATCAGTGCAAGGCTCTGTTTGAATTTCAAAAAATTCAAAAATTGACGCAACGCTTCAAATTCCTTGCGCTGCGCGCAACGCGCCACGTGTCAAAAGCTGATACGTCAGCGCATCGCCCAAGGCAGCGCACCCAATCAGAGCAAGGCTCTATTTAAAACAAAATTAAAGGTAGCAACGCTTCAGTTGCACTAGCGCAGTGGCGCTGCGCTCTGCGCTGCGCGACACGTGTCAGCGCAGTTGCGCTAGCGCAGGTGCGCTGAGCTGCGCGACACGTGTCAGCGCAGTCGTGCTGTGCTCTGCGCTGCACGACACGTGTCAAGTGCAGGTGCGTTTGCGCCAAACAGAATTAAAATTCCAGTAAGATCGTTCTGTTCTTGTTAAAACAAGAAGATTATCTTCTGTAAAACAGAAGCACTTGGATCAAAGATCCAACGGTGAGGGAAAATCCCCAAATCACTCAGAGAGAGATCTCTTTAACTAGTTTAATAAATTAATTGGCACTATATAAAGGCCTCTAGACCCCAAATTCTAACACACAGAGAAGACAGAAACACAAAAAAAAAACAAAGAGAAAATTCAGAGAACTCCTCTAAAAAGTTTTGAGAAGAACTCAGAAAAAGAAAAAGGTAAAAACCCTTTGAATAAAAGAAGAGTTTCTTCTAAAAAGATCATTGATCTAAGAACAAGATCAAAGATCTTCAATAAAAAAGATAATAATAATAATAAAGGCATTGCCTTTTGATGAACCACTGGTTCTGGAATCTTTAAAAATTCTTTTCTTGAATCCAAATTTGGATCAAGATATTAAAGCAGTGCCTTGCACTTGTAAATCTGCACTGTTGCGCTCTTGGGTTGGTGCAAGCCACCAGAGAGCGCCACGTGTCAGCTCCAGAACAACTTGCGCTATGCGCTTTTAAAATAGAGTATTGCTCTCTGAAATTGGCGCAACTCACAAGAGCACGCCACGTGTCAGCAGCGCAACAGCGCAGCGCCCTAGCACAGCGCACTGCGCTACCTGCGCTTGCGCTCACCAGAGCATGACATGTGTCACCTCCACATGCGCTTGCGCTCATTAATTGGCGCAAAACGCCAGACGGGCCAAATGACCACTGTCAGATAATTAATGCACTTCTTATTGAAAGGAAGGGCCGAGCCCATTTAAAAAGGCCTAACAGGCCTAATAAAATGCTATGCATTATTTTAAAAAAGGGCAGAGCCCAAACAAAGGTCTGTCAGACCAAAACAGATGCTCTGCATCATAAAAATAAAGGGACATAGCCCAAATCAAATAGGCCTTGCAGGCTAAAATAAAATGCAGTGCATTATTAAACAGGGGCAAAGCCCTAGCATAGACCTAATAGGCCAAAGATAAATAAAATGTTGAATATTTTCAACTAGACTTAACCCAATCATGGCCATAAGTCCTCAAATTAAATAGACTGAGCACGACTGCTCCCTTAAATCAATTTACATCTGGTTCAAGGGTACATCTCTGAACTCCTCTGACATTTGTCGTTGTAATCTTTCAACGTCGTCAGAGAGGTGATGGGTCTCGACAACCACACATTGCTACGGACTTAAGCGTCCTTAAACCAACTCATGGACTTAAGCGTCCTTCAACCAACTCACGGACTCAAGCGTCCTTAAACCAACTCATGGACCACCACGTCCCTAAACTGGAACATGGACCACCACGTCACTAAACTGGAACATGGACCACTACGTCCCTAAACTGGCAATGGACCACTGTGTCCCTAAACCGGAACAATAGAGCCCCCAAATGCTCTTTTGTCGGATCTAAATGATCCCGTTTAAGTTGATCTTAGCCTCAAATATGGCTAACGTATCCTTAAACATTCAAACAGACTTTAGTCCCAAATTGGACTATAAGACCACCAATCAACTTTGGTTCAAGGGTACATCTCCGAACTCCTCTGACACCTGTCGTTGCAATCATTCAACGTCGTCAGAGAGGTGACGGGTTCCGACGGCTATATATTAAATGGACCACTATGTCCCTAAACTGGAACAATAGAGCCCAAACGCTCTTTTGTCAGATCTAAACGGTCCCGTTAAGTTGATCTTAGTCTCAAATCAGACTAACGTATCCTTAACAAAAGTTTGAGTTGATTTTAGCCTCAAATATGTCCAACGTATCCTCGAACCAAAACCCCAAACCCAAATCTAAGAAAATACGGATTTGGACTAATCCACGTCCTACCGTCGACGACATAAATTAGTCTCCGTATACAATCCACGGGCAACCAAAAACAAAACAAACACACACGACACGAAGTGACCATCTGGAGAAGGAGAAAGTTGTTACCGCGACGTGGTAGCGTAATTAACTGCAGGAGCTTGCGCCTATAGGGAAGAGCGTCCCCACAATCAAAACCCCCTCAAGCGAGGGGGAATCTGACGAAGTCTGCTGAGCCCAATTAAAAGAAAAAGTATAAACAGACCAAAATAAAATGCTTTGCATTATTTTAAAAGAGGGCAGAGCCCAAACAAAGGCCTAACAGGCCAAACATAAATAAAATGTTGAACATTTCAACTGGACTTAACCCAATCCAGGCCGTAAGTCCTCAAATTAAAATTGACGGAGCACGACTGCTCTCTTAAATAAATTTACACCCGGTTCAAGGGTATATCCCCGAACTCCTCTGATATTTGTCGTTGTAATCCTTCAACGTCGTCAGAGAGGTGACGGGTCCCGACAACCACACATTGACAGGGACTAATGTGTCCTTAAACTCTCGGACTAATGCGTCCTTAAACCAATTTGCGTCCTCAAAATGGGAACAATGGACCACCATGTCCCTAAACTGGTAACATGGACTAATGCGTCCCTAAACTCATAGACTAACGTTTAAGTTGATCTTAGCCTCAAATATGTCTAACATATCCTTAAACCAAAACCTTCAAACAGACAGTAGTCATAAATGGGACTATAGAGCTCCTAATCAACTTTGGTTCAAGGGTATATCTATGAACTCCTCTGATATCTGTCGTTGTAATCCTTCAATATCGTCAGAGAGTGACGGGTCCCGACGGCCATACACTAAATAGACCACTATGTCCCTAAACTAGAAAAATAGAGCCCCCAAATACTCTTTTGTTGGATCTAAATGATCCCGTTAAGTTAATCTTAGTCTCATAGTGGACTAACGTATCCCTAACAAACGTTTAAGTTGATCTTAGCCTCAAATATGGCTAATGTATCCTTAAACCAAAACCCCAAACCCAAATCTAAGAAAATACGGATTTGGACTAATCCACGTCCTATGGGCGACGACATAAATTAGTCTCCGTATACAATCCACGGGCAACCACAAACAAAACAAACACCCACGACACGAAGTGACCATCTGGAGTTGGAGAAAGTTGTTACCGCGTTGCGGTAGCGTAATTAACTGCAGGGGCTTGTGCCTGCAGGGAAGAGCGCCCCCACAATAAAAAAACCCTCGAACGAGGGAGAATTTGATGAAGTCTGGTACATCGACCACAACCTTCTTAACCTCCGATACACGGTGCCATAAATTAACTTGGCATCTTCGGAGAGGTAGACGGATAAAACCAAATATCATCTGCCTCGAATCTCAGGGAAGGAAAACCTACGCTGTCGCGTCTCTGTATTCGGAGGGGAATAGATTCTGGCACGCTCGGTGGGACCTCTTCCTCTTTCTACTCCACACTTCGTATATCGTGTTCTTGAACGAATCGCGGTTTGCTATGGTTGCCTGTGGATTTGAGGTACTTAGATTTGGTGTCTTGCTCCGTGCAGAAAACAGAAGATCAATGGCTTCAAACTGCATTACGTGCAACGGCAACTCTCACTCCGTCCTTGCTCGAGGAGTGACTTACGGGCCCCAAGCGGCCTCTCTTTTCAAGATGCCAGTGAAGCAGGTAACTCAAGCCACCACTGGACTATTCTTCGGGAACATGCTCCCACCGATGAGCTTCAATGCCCCAATTGCATCGCAAGAATCTCTAAAAAAGTCGGTCTTTGATCGGCTTACAACTACCGCAGCTCCTCTCAACGGGTTGCCCAACTCCACTACCTCAGTTTTCAACAGACTGAGCCACTACGTCTACAAGCCACAGCGGATATCCATCCCGGCTCAAGCGGGCGAAAGCATTGGAAAAGCTTCTCCTTCCAAGAAATCAGTTTTTACAAGGCTGACTATCCCGGTTTCTGCTCCAGGCGAGGTCCACAAAGCTGCTTCCCCTGCCCAGAGGGGGCATGGAGAAGTCACTTCTAAGGCTGAACCAACTCCAACAGCTCGACACGCTCGACGTCGCCAATGGCACCGAGTAAGGAAGGCGGGGGGCAACTCCCCCTCTGGATTTACTTCGCCATCTCCAACGGTGGAGATTGAGGCTACTGTTCCCACCAAGAACAGCTTTGAACTGCTCAACAAGGTGCGAAGAAACTCTCCTACTGCAGTGCAGAAGATAACTCTTTCACCTGTGGAGAATATTTCAGAGAAGAAGCCAGAGCAGCCCCCTCAACGGCTGTCATCTAAAATTTACAAGGTCTGGAGACAGGTCCAGGAGTCAGTGACTGATCAAGACTATCTCCGCCGACAGAAAAAGATGAAAGTTCGGCAAGAGAAGGACTACCATGTCAAGCCACAAAAGGCGACAGCTGGCTGGGTGCCCACTGCAACGGCTCCCTCGACGTCGACCAGTCAAAGGAAAAGGAGGCCGCAAAAAGCCCTGTGAATATGGTGAACCGTAAAAGCACTGAGCACAAAAGTCCCAAGTCTGGGGGCATGGTGGTGCACACTGTTCATATGGCTTCTGGAAAGGAGGAAGGTCGTGTTCCGACGGGTCACCGACCGCTCACACGATCTATGACAAAAGCCCAGGAGCAACAGTAGAAGCTTCAGGAAATGATGACTGCAATGGCCGCACTTACCGGGCGAAAAGAAAGCTCGGAGGCATCATCAGAGCAGCGTCACGAACAAGAAACCAATGCTGACTTCTTATCCAGAGTCCTCGAAAGGAAGGACAAAGAAGCCGCAGAGCAAGCGGCTAACAAAAAACAAATGGCGCTTCTCTTCCAAGATATGGTATGGATGATGTTACAGCCGGACCCTTCAGCTGAAGACCCTTCAATCATTATCGGAGACGACGGAGGGGAGACATCTAATCCTCCTCCGGCCCTTTCAGCAGCCAAGGAGGAAACCATTTCCAAAGCTGCCTTGGATGAATATATAGCTCGGCAGATACGAGTTCATCAAGCAAATGAAGCGGCTGAGCAAATCGTTAGAACTGGACGACCAATTCCGAGCTGGTATGACCAAATCAGTTACCCGCCAGGATATACGATCCCTAAGTTCCATGTATATAAGGGGACAGGGAACCCACATCAGCATGTCGCTCAATTTAGAGCCTTATGCGGCAACACTGGAGGCGACGACAAACTGCTGCTTCGCCAATTCGTCGGCAGCTTAGCGGAAACAGCCTTTGAATGGTATTCAGAGCTACCTAACGACTCTGTTAAAATATTTAAGGAGATGGAGCTACTGTTTACACAAAGATTCGCGAGTGCTAGTGGACGCACCCTGATAACAGCACTGATTAATGCCAATATAAGGCCAGGCGAAACGTGGGTCCAATACGCAACACGATGGCGGAACCTATGGTCTAAATGCAAACAACGTATAGAAGAGGCTCCTGCAGTAGGCATGTTCGTGGGCACTCATGATCCGCAAGAGAACATCTCGCAATTCATGATGTTTTTCAGGCCAACTACTTTCCAGGCCTTGATCGACAAATTAGCCGAAATGGACCAGATGGGCCATGGACCGTCTCCTCCAAAATCGGACTCTCGAAATGAGAAGGGGAAAGGGAAGACGATCGTCGTCGCCAATGCTCAACAACAGCCGAGCAACTTGAAGCCGGTTGTCCGTCAAAACAATATACGTCCACGCGTATCCCTCCAGGAGAAGCTAGAATGTCCTTACTCGTTTCCTCAAAATAAAACAAGAAGACTGTTCGAGCTGGCACTGCGCAACAGGCTCATCAATCTGCCAGATCCAAGACGCACATTGTAGCCAAACGACATCAATGATCCCAATTATTGTCCCTACCGCCGAGTATTGGGTCATCCGATTGAGGATTTCTACGTCTTCAAAAACTGGATTGATGACCAATACCTACAAGGCAAGTTTGCGCTGTCTGAAAAGTGGAAGGTAAACCCGCCACAGCCGCACACTCCAAAGAAGACGGACGCACCGGGGGCTACTTATCATGTGATCTCTCACTCATTGGGGGATGATAAAGAGGCTCCTTGCGCTGAGAAACTGAGGGCGGACCCTGAACCAGAAATTCTGCAGCCGTCAGACGAGATGATCGATGCCTTCCTGAATGAGATTCGTCTGAAAGTTAAAACCAATCGAGAGCGTGAGATGGCCATACTGGAAGGAGCCAAACACCGACGACTAAACCAAAGAGTCGAGGCACTCCTGTCAAATCAAAAGTCATCCGCTGCGGATAATAGAAAATTCAAGACGAGAAAAAGGTTCGCTAAAGCCATATCAATGGGAATGAAGCTGCCACCCTCTGAAGAAAACACTCTCGGCGGAGTAGAGATGCATCCTAATTATTGCCTATATCATCAGAAGATCACACATCCTACTGAAGACTGCGACTCCTTTAAGTGTTGGTGGCAAGGGTATGTCGCTCACAGGCGACACGTCAACAGGACAAAGCGTGAGGCTCATAGACAGCCGAAGAATGCGACAGATGAGCATAAAAGAATTGTTAGCAATTTTCATAAGGATGATCCCGGGGGATCACGAGTTCTCACCTTCGGGAGCGATTCCGACGGAAAGGTAGCCCTCGGCCCTCTCTTCAAGGAGTCCATCTCTGAAGAATTAAGGAATTGCGAGAACATTCAGCCATGCAATTTCGCAAAACCCGGAGAGAATCTCGGATCCACAAACAACGGAGCGAACAAAAAAGATAAAGAAAAGGGGAAAACGGCCTTTGTCGCCAGCACTCAACAACAATCGAGTGGCCTTAGACCGATTGTTCGCCAAAACAACAAGCGGCAACCCCTCTATGAGAGGTTGAAACGTCCTTACTCATTTCCCCAGGATGAAACAAGGAGGCTGTTCGAAGTGGCAGTGCGCAACAGGCTTATCACTCCACCGGAGCCGAAACACCAGCCACAACTGAATGATGTCAACACTCCTAATTACTACCTTTACCACCAAGTAATTGTTAGTGTATATACCCTAAGGGCCATTATTGTACCATACTAGATTGTATATTACTTAATGGAAGCTTGGGATATTCACATTTGTATATACAGTCTTGCTAAAAATAGTAGTATGCTACTTGGTTTGAGTCTACTTTAATATGTGCATATGTTTCTTGTGACGTATCACTTATACATATTAGTAGAGCCCATAGGTTTTTTGCTTGATTACCAGCGTTGTGATGGCAGTCACACTAGTGGGGGCTGGGTAATCTATAAGCAACATCTTATACTTGTCCCTAGTCGTAGGATTATCGAGACAGGGCATCGATACTCCAGAGTAGACTAGTGTGTACGCTTTTTATCCCAGTTGGGGAGATAGTTTGTCCCATTGCCATCAGTACGTCGTACTGGAGATAGTACACAGGTGCTCGTTAGGTTACGGGTACACCGGACAGGACTCATAGGGGAACTGTTGGTTGGTACTATACCCACCGTCAGTTAACAGTTCCCAGGTGACATGAGTACAACATAATCCGCAGACTTGACACTGCTACTTTGCCTCGAGTGTGTCCCACTGTTCTTCGATTGCTACCCGACCACGGCTCAAAGGAGTCGTGCAAACAGGTAGCAGTTAGGTGCAGTCCCGAGCACTTGGAGGCAGTGGCGGTTAGATAGGATTCGTCTCTCCCGGTATTGGGAGATGATATCGCACTGTGTCAGAGAGCCATTACGCAAAGTCCCTGGCCAGGGCAAGCGAGATATACTGGTAGGTTCCAGTAGCTTCTCAGGGTGTAATGGGCTTCGCTCCGACACGACTTATACAGCTATTAGGGGACTGACGCTTGCCGCCCCCTAGGCTTGATATGCGATAGTCATAGACGAACAAACCGGGCTGTATGGAGATTGTCACATCAGGCTTAATGAGAGTTCAGATGAGTTTCCTCATCGACCTTCTTATCGACATATACCTGGGGACCGTTACGTACAGCTAGTGCCGCTTGCGGTCTGTGGTTAAACCCACTGCCAGCGTAGTATCGAGTCTTTAGAGTCCCACAGAGAGAGTTTCCCTGCTCCAGGCGAAACGATATAGAGGTCGTATGGTTTTACGATAAAAGTTCGGACGCATACGTGTGTTTACGCACGTACGACTTTTCGGACAGTTTTTACTAGCCGACTTTGGTTTAATCCAGATTCTAGTATCGGGTTATTGGATTTATACAGTATAAAGTTTTTCCGTGTTTTCACGGATTGGATGGGCATTCTCGTAATTTGTCGGGAAGCTACTAGAAGAGTGGTGACTAAGGGGTTAAGGTGGCATAAGCATTAAATGCTTAATGATTCATTTGTGTGATTCATCTTTTGTATTAAATGATGCATTAATTAGTTTGTGAGTCATTTTGATGAATCACACTAGGTGAATGAATCAACCATGATGATTAATCATATATATTTATTTATCTGATAATTGTTATGGTTGTTAAAAATTCACATGAGCTCATTTTTCATTCTCATTCTAATGCTCACCTTCTCTCTCCTCAAGCTCATTCTCTCCTCAAACCCTAACCCTAACCTCTCATGAGTTGAGATCAAGGGTTAGCTAGACTAAAACATCCATAACCTCACTCTATATCCTCTTGGTAGCTTAGATTAGCACTTTAAGCAACCTAGTTATCTCAAGTTTGAGATTAAGCTTGGCGTAGGAGCTTTCGGGTGGATCGTCTTTGATTCGAGGAGGTCGTTGAGGTGCCGATGTTCCAAGGAGCCTACGAGGAGTGGAGGACAGCGATGAAGACCCGAAGGACATGTAACCTGAGGTATAATATCGGAACCGAGTAGTTAAACCTCATGTAGATAGTTAGCAATGGTTTAGATTACCATTCATGCACTCAAGTCCGTGTTACGAAGCTTTGATAATCGTTTTTGATACATTACGCCTCCCCGCAAGTTCGTGGGGTGCGTGATATGGATTTACAGTGGTATCAGAGCCAACTAAACCATTACTAGCTTGTTAGCAACTGATTAGAAGTTCGATCGACGGAAAATACGAAATACGAAAAACCAAAATCCTTAGTTGCTGTTAATTTTAAAAGTGTCTGAAAAATACTTTGACATACCTTAAAATTCACAGCAGGGAATTGTATGAATACTGGGATAATACGAGACTCTAACTCGGCAAAACGGCCGCGGAACCGCGGCAGTAGAGAGCTTCTGCCGCGGTTCCGCCGCCGAGTCAACGCCAAGTTGACTCGGAGTTTCATAGTAATTCATAATTTTTGGTTTTCTATTTTCTTGTATGTTCTGTTTCTACCCAGTTTGCCTCTGTGCTGATTTGATTTTTGGGGTAGACACGGATCAAGGAAATCGATCGATGTTCTAAACTATTTGCTAATTGGATCTTTATCCGTAATGTTTTATGTGTTCGTAAACCTCCCCTAACTGCTAGTATGTCGGTTGGCAGGGGGTTACACATATCTGTGATGTTATTTTTGACTGTTTGTGTATATAAACTGTATTGGATTGTTGTGATGATTAGCCGGGTTCTGTGATGGGTTATTGTATTAATTCATTCGATGTAATTGTAATAAGTTGTAATATTATTTTGCGGGGCACATCCAGGTTGCGGTTGTAGCCACCGTTGTATTATTTCTTTTTACTGTTTTTGCTCCTAGGATAGACCCAAGGTGGGGTGCACAAACTACCGGGTATTTTGAAGTGTTGAGGCAAACCGTTTCACTTCTGGTACTTGGCGGGTACTTTGCCGTACCCGTAGGGGTCTAGGGTGGGGTAATGGCTATTCATCACAACTGTGTAATCCGTCTTTCCTTGCAGGCGCAAAAGAAATGCGGACTGCTTGCATATCCAATAAAGTTTATATGTGATCTGGAATGCTTATTATTGCGTCTGACGAATGTACAATATCTATATATAAATAGCTATTAGACGTCACTTATGTTTTACACCCGCGCTAGCCAAGCCCCCGCTCTGTCGTTAGTGAGGTAACCTAACGGGTGATGACGGGACCCCGTGGCGAATGCGGATGGCATAAGAGGACGTGGTATTTTCGTTGTTTTCTGCAATGATGGGACGTATTATAATAATGCAAAGAAAATAACTAAAGTTTACTCGTTGGAACAAATTTAAAAGAAACCACTCGGTTATTTTAAAAGATCAGAAATTTTAAATTACGGAGCTTTAACCACTCCTTTTAAAAAGTATCAGGTTCCTTCGATTATATCAAGTTCACTACGTTCACGGTTTCGCCAAAACCATTCGTAGCCCTCTGTCATTTCATTTGGGTATTCAGTAGTATTCAAGCTATGTATTTTGGCCAAAGTCAAGGCATAGTGTTTAGTAGCTGCTGGGTATTCATTTGTTGCATAGATAGATGAGTTGGTTTGGGACAGTCGTATTATTATTTGACCAAAGTCAGGGGTATATACGGATGGGTTCAAATTAACCTGGATAATGACGGGTAGAACTTGACATGTGACTTATGACATTTTGACCAAAGCCAAGGTCATAAGAGCATGGGGCAAAAATCCATATCGGGAATTTCTAAAGAAACTGAAATTTGCAGAGAGATGCATACCATTTTGGAGTTTGATGAATGTTGGTAGGATTCCATCAACATTATCATACGATGATATTTTGGATCCCGATCCTACTGTGAGTACATGCTACTTATCAGGAGATTCGTCACTTAACGATCGATGCTATAAACCAAGTAGGTGCCTAGAAAGGTGTCAGCGGAGCTACGCCCCCAGAGAAAAGAGGTTATTTAATTTAGGAACTTCGCGAAAGCGTTGGAAAACCTCCCGAAAGCGTTGGAAAACCTCCCTCGAAGTATCGACACTAGCCTGGCTGAACGGTTAAGCAAGTATTGTACGGTGAGAATAGTCCTGGCTAGTTCTTCCTTTATGGTTTGAGGAGGGATTCGAGAAACAGTGGGAGCCATCCTGTTTAGATAAATTAAAAACCACTGTAAACTTGCAAGAGCATCATGCTAATAGTTTTCTTCTCTCTCTCTTAATTGCAGCAACCTTGTGACCACACATAGGTTACATCTAGATAATAATTTGACTGTATCTAACTTATATGACTGGCAATGGTCTGTCCAGATGTCCATTGCCTATGACAAGCTGGACCACCCTATTACTACTCAAGATCCCGCCGTCCCAGGTCCAGTTTTCACTGTCGCGGATATGGATATCCGTCAGACAAGGGAAAAGGATAAAGCGAATGCCAAATGCCTCATGTTAACTTCAGTTGATGTTGTATACCAGAAGCAGCACGAGAAGATGGACTCAGATTCTATCTTTTTCAATAACAAAGATTTATATGGAGAGCAATCACATGTCGCTAGATATGAGACCTCGACCGAATTAATTCAAGCGAGGTTGGCCGTCGGGTCATCTGTAGGGGACAACGTCCTTACAATGACCAGCTATATTGATAAGCTCCAGGACATGGAAACCACGTTGGGAAACAGGTCAAATACTGACTTGATTCTACAGTCTCTACCTTCTACCCTGAAGGAAACTAAGGAAGTAGAAGGAAAGGAAAGGGCAGATGTTTTGTGACAGGATATAGTAAAAAAGGGAAGTTCCTATTATTATGGGATTGGCATAGGCAGAAAGATTGCAGGGCTTTAGAATCCAGTAGCCAGGATACGAAGCATGTTGTGGCTTCAGCCTCAAGTATATTTGTTATTGAGAACTGTTTGTCAATTAACTCTACTTCCTGGGTACTAGATACAGGAGAAGGATCTCATATCTGTAATTCATTACATGCTTTAAGAAACCGTAGAGTTATGAAGGTAGGTGATTTGTCTCTCAGAGTTGCAAACGGAATGAGCGTGGACGCTTAATCCGTGGGAGAATATCGCCTAGGTTTGACAAGTGGGCAGATATTGATTCTACGTAACTGTCTATATGTACATAGTATGACTTGCAATATCATATCAGTATCCTCACTTTCAAGAGAGGGATATGATTTCACATTCGTAAGCGATGTAGTTAACATCCACCTAAATCAAGTTCTGATTGGGTCAGGTACATTAGACAACGGTATATACATATTAAGTCAAGCTCAGGTTTCAATGTCCAGAATACACTTAAAAGAAAGTCTCCGGAATTAAATCAGGCTTTCTTATGGCATTGTAGACTAGGTCACATCAATGAGAGAAGGTTGACTAAGTTACATAGAGAAGGATATTTGAATCCGTTCGAATATCAATCTTATGCTACTTGTGAATCTTGTCTCATAGGAAAGATGACAAAGACTGCGTTTACTGGACACGGGGTAAGAGCAAGCGAGCTCTTGGGACTCGTACACAGTGACGTGTGCGGTCCAATGTTTACACATGCACGTGGTAGTTATTCCTACTTCATTACTTTTACGGATGATTTCTCTAGGTATGGATATATCTTCTTAATGAACCATAAATCAGAGGCCTTTGAGAAATTCCAAGAATACAAGAATGAAGTAGAAAAACAAACCGGCAAAAGTATCAAGACACTAAGATCTGATCGAGGTGGTGAATACTTAAGTGTCGAGTTCCTAGGTTATTTAAAAGAGAATCGAATTCTCTCTCAGCTTACTCCTCCATACACACCACAACACAACGGTGTATCGGAAAGGAGGAATCGAACCCTATTGGATATGGTTCGTTCCATGATGAGTAAAGCTGAATTGCCGCGATCATTCTAGGGATATGCACTAGAATCAGCTGCATACCTTTTGAACCGGGCTCCTACCAAGACTGTGCCTACCACGCCATATCAAATATGGAGTGGGAAGAAACCCCATCATCAGCATATGAAAATATGGGGATGTCCAGCTTTTGTTAAAAAACAGCATGTGAACAAGCTCGAGGCACGATTAGTACAATGTAAGTTTGTGGGATATCCGAAGAACTCCAAAGGATATTATTTCTATTACGCTGAGGAACAAAAGGTTTTTGTTTCTCGTAATGCCCATTTTCTAGAACATCAGTTTTTAGAAAAGGAAACAAGTGGGAGCGAAATAGAACTAGAAGAAATTCAAGAACCACAAACTACAACTGAAAGTATGGTAGAACCAGAGGTTTCAGAAGAAAGGGACATCCCGACGCCACTCCGCAGGAGTAGTACGCAGTCTCATCCGCCCGAGAGATACTACGGTTTTCTCATAGACGGGGATAGAGAGGATTGCACTATTGACTATGATGAGCCTACTTGCTTCCAGCAAGCCATTCAGAGCGGTGACTCAGTAAAATGGCTGGATGCAATGCGGACCGAAATGGAGTCCATGTACACTAATAAAGTATGGACTTTGGACTTTGCTCCAGATGGGGTAAAACCTGTAGGATGCAAATGGATCTTCAGAAAGAAGATTGGTGTAGATGGACATGTTGAGACCTATAAAGCTAGACTTGTTGCAAAGGGTTTCCGTCAAAGACCTGGTTTGGACTATATGACGAAACCTTTTCCCCAGTAGCTATGCTAAAATCCATTAGGGTCCTTCTTGCTATTGCTGCCTTCCACGATTATGAGATCTGGCAGATGGACGTAAAGACGGCCTTTATAAATGGAAATTTGGAAGAAAGCGTCTATATGGATCAGCCAGAAGGATTCATTCAGAGTGGGAGCAGTGGTAAAGTATGCAAGCTGCTTAAGTCCATTTATGGACTAAAGCAGGCATCGCGGAGTTGGAACATCTGTTTTGATGATGCTGTCAAAGAATTTGACTTTATCAAAAATCCAGATGAACCATGCATATACAGTAAGATTGTAGGGAGAGCTGTAGTATTCCTCGTCTCGTACGTGGATAACATTCTCCTAATTGGAAATGATATTCCTATGTTACAGTCAGTCAAAAGATTCTTGTCACATAAATTCTCCATGAAAGACCTAGGTGATGCCACCAACATTCTGGGGATCCAGATCTATCGTGATAGATCAAAAAGGATGTTGGGTCTTTCGCAGTCCAGGTACATAGACACCATAGTGAAGAGATTCAGTATGGAAGTTTCTAAGCGCGGTAACCTACCAGCTTGTCACAAAATCAACCTCTCCAAAGATATGTCTCCCAAGACTGATTTGGAAAGGGATCGCATGTCGATTATACCGTACGCTTCAGCGGTAGGCTCTATAATGTATGCGATGTTATGTACTAGACCAGACGTAGCATACGCATTGAGCGTAGTAAGCCGGTATCAAGCAAACCCAGGGGCGAATCATTGGATAGCAGTAAAGAACATTCTCAAGTACCTGAGGAGGACTAAGGAGATGTTCTTGGTGTATGGCGGAAAAGATCTCTAGATTGAGGCCTTTGCCGACTCCGGCTTCTAAAGTGACAAAGATGACTCCAAATCCATGTCGGGTTATGTCTTTACACTCAATAGAGGGGCGGTCTGTTGGAAGAGTTCCAAACAGGAGACCGTTGCTGACTCAACAATGGAAGCGGAGTACATAGCTGCTTGCGATGCCGCAAAAGAAGCTGTCTGGATGAAGAAGTTCCTCACAGATCTTCAGGTGGTTCCTACCAGTGTTGATCTAATACCTCTGTATTGTGACAAAAACGGCGCTATAGCTTTAGCGAAGGAACCCAGGTCCCATCAGAAGTCCAGACACATCTTAAGGTGGTATCACCTGATCGGGGAGATCATAGATCGCCGGGAGATCGAGGTGAAGAGAGTAAAGACGGAAGATAACATTGCTGATCCATTCACGAAGGCCATTCCTCAGACGCAGTTCGAGAGTCTATTCGATATGATAGGTCTACGATATGCCAGCTCATGGCCCTAGTGCAAGTGGGAGATTGTTAGTGTATATTCTCCAGGGGCCATTATTGTATCATATTAGATTGTATATTACTTAATGGAAGCTTGGGATATTCACATTTGTATATACAGTCTTGCTAAAAATGGTAGTATGCTACTTGGTTTGAGTCTACTTTAATATGTGCATATGTTTCTTGTGACGTATCACTTATACATATTAGTAGAGCCCATAGGTTCTTTGCTTGATTACCAGCGTTGTGATGGCAGTCACACTAGTGGGGGCTGGGTAATCTATAAGCAACATCCTATACTTTTCCCTAGTCGTAGGATTATCGAGACAGGGCATCGATACTCCAGAGTAGAGTAGTGTGTACGCTTCTCATCCCAGTTAGGGAGATAGTTTGTCCCATTGCCATCAGTATGTCGTACTGGAGACGGTACACAGATGCTCGTTAGGTTACGGGTACACCGGACAGGACTCATAGGGGAACTGTTGGTTAGTACTATACCCACCGTCAGTTAACAGTTCCCAGGTGACATGATTACAGTATAGTCCGCACACTTGACACAGCTACTTCGCCTCGAGTGTGTCCCATTGTACTTAGATTGCCACCCTACCACGGCTCAAAGGAGTCGTGCAAACAGGTAGCAGTTGGGTGCAGTCCCGAGCACTTGGAGGCAGTGGCGGTTAGATAGGATTCGTCTCTCCCGGTATTGGGAGATGATATCGCACTGTGTCAGAGAGCCATTACGCAAAGTCTCTGGCCAAGGCAACCAAGATATACTGGTTGGTTCCAGTAGCTTCTCAGGGTGTAATGGGCTTCGCTCCGACACGACTTATATAGCTATTAGGGGACTGACGCTTGCCGCTCCCTAGGCTTGATATGCGATAGTCTTAGACGAACAGACCGGACTGTACAGAGATTGTCACATCAGGCTCAGCGAGAGTTCGGATGAGTTTCCTCATCGGCCTTCTTATCGACATATACCTGGGGACCGTTACGTACAGCTAATGCCGCTTGCGGTCTGTGGTTAAACCCACTGCCAGCGTAGTGTCGAGTCTTTAGAGTCCCACACAGAGAGTTTCTCTGCTCCAGGCGAAACGATATAGAGGTCGTATGGTTTTACGATAAGAGTTCGGACGCATACGTGTGTTTACGCACGTACGACTTTTCGGACAGTTTTTACTAGCCGGCTTTGGTTTAAGCCAGATTCTAGTAACGGGTTATTGGATTTATACAGTCTAAAGTTTTTCCGTGTTTTCACGGATTGGATGGGCGATCTCGTAATTTGTCGGGAAGCTTCTAGAAGACTGGTGACTAAGGGGTTAAGGTGGCATAAGCATTAAATGCTTAATGACTCATTTGTGTGATTCATCTTTTGTATTAAATGATGCATTAATTAGTTAGTGAGTCATTTTGATGAATCACACTAGGTGAATGAATCAACCATAATGATTAATCGTATATATTTATTTATTTGATAATTGTTATGGTTGTTAAAAATTCATATGAGCTCGTTTTTCATTCTCATTCTAATGTTCACCTTCTCTCTCCTCAAGCTCACTCTCTTTTCAAACCCTAACCCTAACCTCTCATGAGTTGAGATCAAGGGTTAGCTAGACTAAAACATCCATAACCTCACTCTATATCCTCTAGGTAGCTTAGATTAGCACTTTAAGCAACCTAGTTATCTCAAGTTTGAGATTAAGCTTGGCGTAGGAGCTTTCGGGTGGATCTTTTTTGATTCGAGAAGGTCGTTGAGGTGCCGATGTTCCAAAGAGCCTCCGAGGAAGGACAGCGATGAAGACCCGAAGGACATGTAACGTGAGGTATAACATTGGAACCGAGTAGTTAAACCACATGTAGATAGTTAGCAATGGTTTAGATTACGATTCTTGCGCTCAAGTCCGTGTTACGAAGCTTTGATAATCGTTTTTGATATATTCCGCCTCCCCGCAAGTTCGTGGGGTGCGTGATATGGACTTACAGTATTGGGTCATCCGATTGAAAACTTCTATGTCATGAAAATCTGGGTTGAAGACCGATACCAACAGGGCAAGTTCGTCATCTCCGAAAACTGGAAGGTGAGCCCGCCACAACCACATGCTCCGAGAAAGATGGATACGCTGGGGGCATCATGCTCATTCGTAAGGAAAACCCCATAGACCGAAAAGTCAGTAAACTAGAGATTCGCCTCAAATACGGCAACAACGGACCGAAACGTCCTTAAACTAATGATTGACCGCAATGTCCTAAAACTTGCAAACGACCGAAACGTCTTTAAACTACTACTGCAACATCCTCAGGCTGACGAGATAAAAAAATAAATAATAATAATAATAATAATAATAATAATAATAATAATAATAATAATAATAATAATAATAATAAAGACGGTATGTCCATAAGCGAAATGGGCACGGATGAAAACACGAAAGGGCTCCGTGAGTAAAAACAGCAGGACTACCGGCGAGTATTTGTGAAAACCCGAAAGGGCACGACCTCGTTAGAAAAGTAAAAAAAGGGGAATAAAAAAAGGAATAAAAAGAATAAAAATAAGAAGAAGAAGACGGTATGTCCATAAGCAAAACGGGCACGGATGAAAACCCGAAAGAGCTCCGTGAGTAAAAACAGCAGGACTACCGATGAGTGTTTGTGAAAACCCGAAAGGGTGCAACCTTGTTAAAAGACACTTGTATGGTCCTTTCGACAAACCACCCGCGTGAGATCCTTACGACTCACAGGGAAGCAACACACTTAGAGATCCTCACGATTCCTAATGAGAAATTACACTTGCGAGATCCTCACGACTCGTAAGGAGAACTCTCTTATGGGACCCTCACGGCTCATAAGATTTGAAAGTCTTAAGTTACAGAGACCTGAACCTGTACTTAAGCAACTCCCACAACCTTCGATATTGCCCTACAAGCGGCTCATACTGACCCTTGTATACAATCCACAGGCGCTAATAAACATTTCCCTAACAAAGTCCCATCCGTGACTAGAGATATGTCCATATGGTGAACAACCCTTATAAGTCCTCTCGACTTATAAGGAGAAAACCATTTTGTAAGATCCTTAAGAATTACAGGGGAACATACACTTAGGAATCCTCACGATTCCTAAGGAGAAAACACACCTACGAGATCCTCATGACTTGTAGGGAGAAATACCTTTGTGAGACCCTTACGGCTCATGAAGTCAAAAGCCTTAGTCGACAGGATCCTAACCCTGTTTACTAAGCCACCTTTGTTCAAACAACGACAGAAGCAAATGATGATTTGCTCCTGGCAATATCTTAGTTGTAGCGGTGCTGATGCCTAAACCAGTGTCAAATTCCAAGCCCTTTCATGGCAAATGATGATTCGCTCCTGGAAATATTCCAGTTGTAGCGATGTTGATGCCGAGATTGACGTCAGATTCCAAGTTCCACACTCGCGATAAAAAAATCTGCGAGCCACACATGCATACGAAATAGACGAAATGCTGGGGCAACTTTCAATAAAAAGCAGCAAGTAAAAATGTATGCATTAAAAATAGCCGAAATGATTGGGAAATTCGCAATAAAAAGCAGCGAGTAAAAATAAAATAAATAGCCGAAATGATTGGGCACCGCGAAAAATAGCCGAAATGATTGGGCAATCGCGACCTTCGCGATATAAAAGCTGAAATGATAGAGCGTCGTGGAAATAAAAAAAAATGAATGAATGAAACTTTTGCCCTACATGTGAGATCACATCGATCCCTGTATACAATCCAGGGGCATAAACAAAGAGAGAACCATACTTTCCCAATAGGCTCCACCAGAAAGAGAAGCCAAACCTCGACGGTTCACCAATAACCTAGAGATAACCGCGACATTCATCTCGATATAGAGGACGCAATACCAGCAAACGAAGTGAAGGAAAAATTCCTAGCTTCAAAGTCTTAACGGCAAGTCATATAAAGCCTGAAAGACAACCGGAGATCATCTTACACCAGTGCGGAATAGTCACCACCTCGACGTTCGTCTCGACACAGCAGATGCAACATCATCAAATAGCGGAGCTACGGCAAAGTCCCTAGTTCCAAACCTCGACGGTTCACCAACAACCTAGAGACAAGCGCGACATTCGTCTCGATATAGAGGACGCAATGCCAGCAAACAAAGCAAAGGCTAAATTCTTAGATTCAGGATCTTGACGCCGAGTCACATAAAGCCTGAAGGACTATCGGAGATCATCCCACACCAGCGCGGAGTGGTTATGACTCATCGGGGCTCTCCAAAATGAGCCCAACCTCAAGAAAAAAAGTGACATGGAATATCCCTACGCTTGCTCTTTCGACGGTAATACTACCTGGAAGATTACTTGAAGACATCTTGTCCAGCCCCTGAAGGGATCAGAGACACGACAAACGCAAGGCTACTCGAACAGCAAGATTGCATATCGAGGAATATACCAGCCAACGCGATGGTACGATGCCCAAATCCCTAAGTACCACAGACCCTAACGGACCTCTGTCATAAAGAGCAGAGGTTAACTGTGACGTTAGGATATTCTTACGAGAAATGCTCGATTCGTCTCGACTCGTAAGGAAATTGATGCCTTTGCGAGAACTTCTCGATTCGTCTCGACTCGTAAGATAAAGCCTTAGGCAGTAAGGATTAAAAAACTTGTTTCCTAAGCACTGGGATCCTGCAAGTTGGCCCAAAACGGTCTCTTGCATACTATCCACGGGTCTCACTCTCCAAAATCGAATCTCGACAAGGAGGGAAACAACCGCTTACGAGTCCTCTCGACTCGTAAGAGGGAAAATTCTCTTATAAGATCCTTACGACTTATAAGAGAAAACACACTTAGGAATCCTCACGATTCCTAAGGAGAAAATACACCTATGAGATCCTCTCGATCCGTAGGGAGAAAAGTCTTTGTGGGACCCTCACGGCTCATAGAGTTGAAAAGTCTTAGGCAACAGATCTGAACATGCGGCCTAAGCCATCGCTATCTCTTGATGAAACCAAGATGCTTGCTCTATTATCTGTCAACCATGTTTATTAAGACAGCGTACTGATAATAAAAGAAGGAAGAAGGAGCATAGATGACACAAGGCATTGCAAAAGGAAATGTGTATATCTTTATTCATGAATTCAATTAAGTACAAGGTGAATTGTATAAAAGAATAAAGAAGGGATACATCTTATTTGAAAAAGAAAATTTTTACAAGTATATCGATACAAGGGCAGCTACTGGGAAGGAAGCGTCTTGAATAGCACTATCAATTGTTCGCGCACTTCCTTCCATGCTTTCTCCTGATCGTCCGCCACCGCCAATTCTGCTTCCACTTGAGCCCGCTGCTGCAAGAAGGATGAAAGATGCTCCGTAACTGCCTACCGAGCTGCTTCGCGGCCTTGGGCATCACGCTCGGTGGCATCGAGCTTCTGCTTCAGGTTTAGCCCATTAGAGATACTTCCCAGAAGGTCCTCGAAGATAGTCTTCACCTGGGCAGCGTTCTCCTCAACCTCAGCATGCGGACGAGCCGTCTCGCTTAAGGTCTCTTGGCATTCCCTCAGCCATAAAGCCGTTTCTTGTTCCAAGTGGCGGAAATATGAAGCGCTTTGCATGATCCATGCTGCCCGTTGAGTGCTTGCGGCTATGGTCTCAGGAGCAGGGCGCATAAACTCCGATTGATGCAGGCGGACCTCGATTTCCCTGCAGTGATTAACCCAAAACTCGACGATGCCTTCATCATGAAAATTTACAAGCGCCACCAATATCGGGTTAACCTCCGCAGCGAAATCTGCAGCAGATGGGGGAGCATCCGCGTCAAGCTCTTCGACGTATCCGCTCAGCATGCCCTAGCTCATTACGGCACCCTTTGAAGACGGACGTCTCAGGAAGGGGCCTGTCGGCATTATGACGCGAGACTCAAAGGGGGCCGGAATCGGAACGACAGCTGAAAAAACAAAATACGATCAGATGACGGTTCAAGAAATATGAAAAAGTCATCAATGGGATAGTTTACTATACCAGCTGCAGCAGGCGGCAAAGCCGGGAGGGCCGGTGGCGCGACCGATCTTTCATCTCCTCCTTCGATTTGTAGCACTACAATCAGGACGAGGAAGAGTCAGAAATAATTCCATTACTGAAAAAAGAAAGGCATCAATTGGAAACTATACTCACCAGCGCCACTGGAGGAAGAAGCGAGTTCATATGGGAAGGAGAAGTGCGGGTGCAACACCTGGTAGAGGTGATCAAAAAGCACTCCTGCAAAGACGCAGTAGTACAAAATCAGTACATAGATCATGCGGCCGAAAGATGAAACTGATGGGTCACGAATCCATACCTTCCAACATCTGCGAAGGTATGAGAGAAGGCTGAGAGGTGGCCACCGCCAAGGCAGTAGCTGACGGCGCTCCCTCGAGCAATAGAGCGTCAGCACTGGCCGCACCTGCGTTAAAAAAAAAGATAAACTTGTCAGGAAGGATTGCTAGATAAAGAAAAAAGGACAGTAACCCAAAATTTATCTTATGAGCCGCCTGCCGAAACGGAGGCGTCTCCCTCCTCCATCGACATGAGTCCACCTCCCGTGGCCTCATCACCAGACTCTACGGGGGTTGTCGTCGTGCTCGCGCGGCCAGGAGATGGCGGAGGACCGTAGAAAGGGAGAGCAATGATTGGAGCATTGCCAGACTCTTAAGAAAGAGCGTCTGGCTTGTCCTCGGGAGTCATGCCCGTCTCACCCGCTACTCCTTCGGCCTCGGCGGTCGCTGCTGTCTCGTCCGCCGTCGCCATGGGGTCGCCGGTCTCAGGTGCTCCGTCCGCTGCTGCCCCATGCTCAGTTATAGCAGTCGCCTCATTTGCCGCTACCTCAGGCTCGTCATCGACGACCTTCTCTGGCGCAATTTCCTCAGCCCTCAGCTCAGGTCCAGCGACGTCGCCCACCGTCGGCTCGGGTTCAATCGATGCCTCTTCCTCTGTCCCCTTAGGTTCGACGGTTTCCGCCTCCCCTTCGGTTGGACTTGGCCCTGCAGGACAAGATATATAAGAACCGACAGGTTTTAAAATTCTTACAACAAAATCTTGAAAGACACGTTACCTGAGGTGGACTGATCGTTAGCCTCACGAGCTGCACGCGCCGCCTATCTGTGAACGGTAGACAAAGCGACCGGGGGTTCTTCCGATGGAGTGTCAGTACGAGGAATGGTGCTTAGGCCCGCTCCCATGGCCAAAGCAGCTCTGCGTGCCTTCGCCTCGCGCCTCAACCGCTTTCTCTCCTCCCGAGCAGTCAAGAAGGACCACTTCGAAGGTTCCTTCATCGAGGCGTCATCGTCTGTGTATAGAGATGCCTCCAAATCCTTCAAGGCATCCCTCACCGAATTTTCGAGTTGAGACTCTCGCGGCAGCCCCAAAGAGACCGGGACTTCAGTAGCTGGCCCGGAGAGAGTCCCCGCATCTGCTGGCGCAACCCCTACAAAGAGACAAAGGAAGAAGGTTAGGTTGGCCATCAGAAAAGAGTACAAAAAATTAATGAAGCGAGACATACCAATGCCCAATAAAGCACGCTTCTTTTCGTCCTCCTGGAAGGTTTTTAGAGAGGCAGCGATGGCTTCTTCAGTAGTGACACCTGTTAAAAAAAGGGGAAAAGCATTAGTCGAAAATAATGATAAAAATGCCATAAAATGACGAAGAGTGCAGCTAATGATTACCTGACTGAGTGAGTTTAGTCAACATCGCTTCAAGCCTGGCTGATCGCTCAGAAGCCGCAAAGGCGGCCGCCAGATCGGTGTTTGCTGGATCTACCGAGAAGTCCTTATTGCTGCCATACTCGTTTATACCTTCGGTAAGAGGGGCCTGAGGCTATAAACCAAGGATAGCATCGAGGGAGAGAAGCGACTTCTTCTTCCTCTTCTTCCCGCCAGCGCTGGGTGCGCCCGAGATCGACTTGTGCTTTGCAGGCACCTTAGGGCGGCGGGTCCCGATATCCGCGCCCACGCCGGACTCCGGCGAAACCATATTTACTGTCTCCACTGGAGCACGGGGCGCTGGTGGCGCATCAACAGTATCACGGAGCGGCAATACGCGCAGAGGGCTCAGCACGCGCGGTGGCCCAGCTCCGGCATCTTTCAGCGGAGGAACGACCGGGGTCCTTGGCTTCAGAGGAGCCTTGCGGTCGCCGCAGGGAGGCGCACCCTTGCGGTCAACCAGCATGCGCTTATCCATATGGATAACTAGACCCATTGCGTGAGCGTACCAAGCCACGTACGAATTGAGGACCCAGGGAACGCATCTTGGCTCGCTGATGAAGAAGTAGGAGCCCGTGTTCAGTCGCATGAAATGGTGCATCGCGCTCCGTATCCCCTCCCTGCTAGCCGCGGGCTCTTCCAAAAACGCCTCCAGAGGAATCCCCTGGTGACATCTTGATTGTTGGGCGAACCGGTAGGGGTTATACCTTATGAAAAGCGCCGTCTCGTTCTTCCTGAACACCAGGTAGCCCGGTCGAATGGAGTAGAGGTGAAGAATCTCCCGGGCTTTCAGTACGGAGGCCCCGTCCTTAAAATCGTCACGCAGTGCCACCACCGACTTGGAGGTTTTTGAGCCTATAGTTATGACTTTATCCATAAAAGAAATCCTCGCTCCGACCAGGTGTGGACGAAAGAACTGTTAGTTGTATGTATGCCCTAGAGGCCAGTATTGTACAGATGATGTATATTATATTGGATGCTTGGACATATATAGAGATGACTTTCTCGCTCGATATGATAGTATGCTATCTGGTTGCTTTTTATCTTAACATGTACACTAGTCTCTTAAAACTGTTATACAGTTACATGTTGGTAAAGCCCTTAGGATGTGTACTTGACTACCTGGACTATGATGCAGATCATACTAGTGGGGACATGGTAGTCCATAGGTACATCCATCAAGGTCCCTAGTCATGGGTGTATCGAGACGGGGCATCGATATACCAGTGTAGACTAGCGTATACGCTTCTCGACCCATGAGATGGGCGATGGATGATCACATATCCATTGGTGTTTGACATCAGAGATGGTGTACGGGTGCTCAATGGAGACTGGGTACACTGGACGGACTCGCCGAGAACTCCCAGATGGTATTATACCTCACGTCAGATGGCAGTTCTCAGGTGACACTTGTGCAGGTTAGTCTGTAGACCCGAGATCGTCATAGAGTCTTGTGTGATTCCCACTGTGCTTTGATCTCCACCTTACCACGTCCATGAGGGCGTGCAAAACGGTGGTCTTTGGGTACAGTCCCGAGTCACATGGAGGCAATGAGCGATAGGAGGGGTTTCGTCTCTCCCGGTATTGGGGGTTGATGTTGCGCAGTGCTTGATTGGCCGTAACAGGGAAGTCCCTGGCCAGGGCTGATCAGAGATTTGCTGGTAACTGTTTCCAGTAGTTTCTCGACCCGTTATGAGCCTCACATCAGCACGACTTATCGGTTATTGGGGTCTGACGTTTACCACCCCTAGACTTGATATGCGACATATCAGACGAACAGACCGGACTGTACGGTTAAGTATTACGGGTTGGATTCACAGGAGTGTGAGCGGGCTAGCTCGTCGATCTTCTGATCGTTCGATACACGGATGGCCGTTATGTTTAGCAGACCGCTTGCTGCTTGTGGTGCTTGATATGATCATCATCTGCTACCGGCGTATTGACGAGTCTTTAGAGTCCTACACAGAGGTTTCCTGGCTCAAGCGAAACGAAATAGGAGCGCATATGAGATATGTGCGGGACCGAGAATAATGCGTGTATGTGATACCGCATTTCATTCTCGCGATGAATGTTTCGATTGGTTGTATGCGATATGACCTAGTTATCGAATCATTGATTCGATACATTGGATACTAGTCGGTTATGTACGACATGACCGGATCATTGAATCAAATGTCGATTTAATGATTTAATGTATAATTATATATTTGATATATTACTTTGCATTAACTAGTATTGGTTCACTTTAAATGGATTTTCTCACTTGAAGTGCACATTGTATATATGATATGCTTTTGTGTGCACTTGATTGTATCATGTTTGATGATACATACTTACTTGGGTTTGTGCAAAGAATTAAACCATGGTTATGATAATGGTTAGGGTTTTGTATTATTCATCTATTTATTTATCCTTTCTTTATTTATTTATAAAAGAAAAGAAAATGGTTTTTTTTTATCATGAAGCTTATTGAAGCTTCATGAAGCTTTGACTAAAGAGACCTTTTGTCTTCATGCTTAACCCTAACCATTCCCATTTACCATGGTCTATTCTCTACACTTAACCTTAGTTAGCTTAGGATAAGTATTGATTTATTTTCATTTTAATTCAACCCTTATCATATTCTTTCTTCTTCTTCATCATCTTCTTCTTCAAGAAAAGCTTGATGCCATCAATGGCAACTTGAGTTCTAAAGTGAGAAATCCAATTCTAAAGTGAACCCACCTCCTATTTCTTCACCCTCTACCTCTTGCCAAGTTGTTTTGGGTGTTTTCTTCACAAGTTTTACAAATTTGTGAAGTCGGAGCTTGAACTTGTGATGCCTCGACGTAGATCATCTTCGGCACGAAGCCGACGACCTAGTCCGCCCATTTCTCCGATCAAGCCGACGATTGAGTCCGGGATACGAGATGGACAGCGAGAGGACGCCTACGTGGAGCCAAGGAAGTGGATATCCAGATCTACAAAGGTTGTAGCTTCTTATCTTCAGTTAAGTTGTTAACTAGATTAGTATATCGCCTAAACTTCTAGTCAACGATCCGTATTAGGGTTTCTCGGCACCCGTAAAATTTGAAATTGGCATGGTTGATGCCTTGTGAGACCTCTTGAGAGCGCCTAGGAACCCTACAGTGGTATCAGAGCCTAGCTAGGGCCTTAGGCGATGTGTAGACGACGTTTGAAATCCGAACGAACCGAAACCCTAGAATTTTCATGCTCTCTGGACTTTTTTCAAATTCTGGGATTTTCCTGAATTAAAAATATGCAGGAAACTCAGCAGGGAATTGTAAGAATTACTGTGAAGCCCGTACCCATAATTCCTCCAAAGTGCGGTGGAACCGCGGCAAAAGCATGGCTTCCGCGGCGGTTCCGCGGCCAATTGATGACGTCACCTTCCCATTTTTGCACAGTAATTCCTCTTTCACAGTGCTGAATTTTCTGGGAATTTTTAATTTGACTCAAGAGTTGAGTGTTCTGGGGTTGTATTGGGAATCGTAGATTCGATCGGATTATTAAACTTCGTCTATATGTTTTTCCGGATAATTTTTGATATGTTAAAAAGTTCGACCGGATATAAATACCCAACTTTTCCCCTGCCGGAAAATATCCAAGTGTTGGATTTTTGTGTGGTTTAAGGACGTTCTGAGTAGTGCAAGTAACGCGATGGTCCCTCTAGAAGACAACAAACCTTAACTCGATTATGTGACCGTCTTGAACTGCCCTTTGAACCTTCGGGTTTGGGGCAGTACGGCATGCCACTTGTGAGGCGTTGGCTTGACCCTTCTACGGCTGGACCGTTGGTACTGAGGCATGAAGTGAATGTTTTTGAACCTATTTCATGTGTTGGACAGTTTCGGGAAAACTTGGGTGTTCGAATGTTCGATCGAAAAGTTTAATATTTTCTATTTATCCGGAATGGGATACAATAATTGGAATTCACAAACAGTTATGAGATAACTGAATGAATGTTATAAATCTAGCGATTTAGTTTCACATGATATTGAAAAGAGTTTTCGATAATGAAACTAAAATACGGGGTTTATAACTGTTAGGCATGTGATGTCTAAGTATTTCATTTGATTAGAGGCATGCGATGTCTAAACAGGTTGCGGATTCCAATTGTTGTAGTTTTACACTTTCTTTTCTGTGACCGTAAGTGTAATATGTGATATCGCCGGTTTCGTTGCTATATGTCAACGACAATTGGGATGCGCATATTTACTTATGTTGATGACATGTGATGTTATGTGTTGCTGGATATGTTATATTGGATCGTTGTGTTCGAATAGCCGGGGGTTTTTATGTGAGATGAGTGTTTTTTATTTTCTTTCATGTAAAAACTTGTATGTAATATTCTTTTAATTAGGGCACTTCCAGGTTGCGGAAGATGTCACCCTTTGTATATTATTTACTTTTCCATATTAGGATAGACCCAAGGAGGGGAGCACAAGTAACCGGGTTCTGGGGTTCAGTGGGAGACCAACTCGAGGAGTCGAGTCCGGGTCTTCTAACCTTAGAATTGGTAGGGTTGCTTGCCGCTCTCGTAGGGGTCTAGGGGTGTGGGATTGGCTATTCATCACGACCGTGGAATCCGTGTTTTATACTGGCTCGTATTGAAAACACGGACGTCCTAGTATATCCAATGTTTCATATGTTTCTTCTGCTGCTTTATCTGTGATGTGATCATGTGATGTTCTGTGATAGATACAGTATATAGTATATATGATATATTATATAGACGTTACTTATGTCTTGCACCCGCACTAGCCTTGCCCTGCTCTGTCGTTAGTTACCTAACCTAACGGTGCACGAGGGGACATCCAGGCGAATGCGGATGGCCTAAGTGTACGTCGTATTTATCTGTGATGTTTAGGTACTTAAATGATGGGACTTCATTAATGTGATTAATGAAAAAAAAGAAACCTAAGATGTTGTAGAATCAAATTTTAAACAAAACAGGTAGCTACAGTTCTTGCTTTGCATAGCGGTATATATGATATACCCCGCACCTTATTCGATGAGGAAAGGACCGAGATCCCTTCACCGGGAGTGACTCCTTTAGCAATAACTGGCAGATACTACACACTCGGTTTGCTTTTGACTGCTTTTGGGTTTTTGCTTTGCACAGCGATATATATGATATATCCCGCACCTCATTCGACGAGGAAAGGGCCGACGATCCCTTCACCGGGAGTGACCCCTTTAGCAAATCTAGAAAAGCCTCAAAATCACTCCATTTCAAAACTTCATTTGATTCTACAACGATATCAAGTTCATTACGCAATAGGTTTTCAGAAAAACCTGTCGTAGCCCTCCGTCATTTCAGATAAAAACTGTTTAGTATTCGTGCTGCGTTTGTTGGCCTTTGTCAAGGCGTAGTGTGTGGTAGCTGAATAGTGCTTATCTGTTTATGCATGTGATGCAGATTGTTTCAGGGTAGTCGTACGACCTTGTTGGCTTTTGTCAAGGGTCGTGCGGGTGGGTTTGATTCAATCAAGAAATGACAGGTTGAACTTGACTAGCATGCTATGATTTGTTGGCCTTTGTCAAGGTCATAGGACGCTAGGGGCAAAATATTATCGGGAATTTCAAGTGTTGAAATTTGCAATGAGATTGCATACCTTCTATGAGATAGTTGGATCCCGATACCCGCTGCGAGTAAGAGTTACTCCTGGGAGAGTTTTACACATTACAATTAGCCGATCAAGTAGGTGTCTAGAAAGGTGTTAACGAGGTTACGCCTCTGGGAAAACGAGGTTTACATTAATTAGGTTCGTGCGAAAGCACGGGGGACCTCCCTCAAAGTACCGACACTGGCCTGGCTGAAAGATTGGCGAACTTGTAGTGTGTAATTAATCCCGGCTAATCTTTCCTTTTAGGGTTTGAAGGAAGATTTGATAAAAAGCAGTGGGAGCCATCCTGATTAGATAAGATAATAACCAATCTGATCTTGCACGAGCATACGCTAAAGTGTTTTCTTCTCCCTCTCTCCAGGTAGCGACCATTTCATGCCCTAATCAAGATAATAATATGGATGTATTGACCGAACCCGCATGTTATATTGTGCTGGGGAACGTTGGTTCCGTTCTTTCTTATAAAAGTTATAAGAATGAACAGGACATAGGGGAATACCAGGATTCCCATGCCACCCGAATGAAGAAAGTACATGATGATGTATTTTCTTCGGGTGTGTTCGTTACTGAGAACTGTTTCTCCATTTGCTCTACGTCCTGGGTATTAGATACCGGGTCAGGATCCCATATATGTAATCAGTTACATGGGCTTAGGAAAGGTAGAGAACTTGGAGAAGGTGATAAAGACATTAGAGTTGGAAATGGTGCAATTGTTGCAGCTAAGACTGTCGGGGAATATCACCTTGCATTACCAACTGGTAATACATTGGTTCTGAACGAATGCTATTACATGCCGAACCTGATATGCAACATTATTTCGGTTTCTTTATTGAGTAAAGAGGGATATAATTTTGTATTACAGGAAAATGTTATGAACATTTTCCGTAACCAAAAGTTGGTTGGATCAGGCACGTTGTGCAATGGCATTTATGTTCTAAATCAATCAACAGTTCTGAGCATAACAAACACACACAAGAGGAAGAGTTCTGAATTGAACGAATCCTTCTTGTGGCATTGTAGACTGGGTCACATCAATGCGACACGACTAGCTAAGTTGCATAAAGATGGATATTTAAATCCATTTGAATTTTCATCTTATGACACTTGCCAGTCATGTCTCAAAGGCAAGATGACCAAAACTCCGTTTACGGGACACGGAGAAAGAGTTACTGAACGCTTGGGACTGATACATAGTGATGTATGCGGTCCCATGTCTACACATGCCAGGGATGGTTCTTCGTACTTCATTACATTCACTGACGATCTCTCTAGATTCGGATATGTGTTCCTGATGAAACACAAATCAGAAGCTTTTGAGAAATTTAGAGAATATAAACAAGAAGTCGAAAACTAAACCGGAAAAAGTATTAAAGTCCTTCGATCTGATCGAGGAGGTGAATACTTGAGCAATGAATTCCTGGACTTCCTAAAAGAGAATGGGATTCTCTCTCAGCTGACTCCTCCATATACACCACAGCACAACGGTGTATCAGAACGGAGGAACTGCACCCTATTAGATATGGTGCGCTCTATGATGAGCACAGCTGAGTTACCTATTTCCTTCTCGGGATATGCGCTGGAAACAGCAGCATACCTATTGAATCAAGTTCCATCTAAATCTGTACCTACCACACCATATGAGATATGGAGTGGGAAGAGACCATGTCTTAAACGAGTTAAGATATGGGGTTGCCCGGCCTATGTCAAAAGGCAAAATCCGGACAAACTCTAGGCACGGTCAGTTCTATGCAAGTTTGTGGGATATCCCAAACATTCACATGGATATCTTTTCTACCATACAGAGGAACAAAAAGTGTTTGTTTCTCAACATGCCACCTTTTTGGAAAAGGAATTTCTTGCAAAAGAAATTAGTGGCGATAAGGTAGAACTGGAAGAAATTCCGGCTACACAAACTCAAACTGAAGATTTAGTGGAACCAGAGGATTTAGTAGCTCCCAACGAACCTCAGCCTCTACGCCGATCTAGTAGGGTTCCTCGCCAACCTGAGAGATACTATGGTTTTCTCATTGATGGTGGCAGTGAGGATTGCATCATGGAGGATGATGACCCAACTAGCTTCGAGCAGGCCATCACGAGTGGGGACTCAGTGAAATGGCTGGATGCTATGCGGTCCGAGATGGAATCCATGTACACCAACAAAGTATGGACTTTGGAAGTTGCTCCTGAAGGGGTAAAACCCATTGGGAGCAAGTGGATCTTCAAGAGGAAACTTGGTGTAGATGGGAAAGTGGAGACTTTCAAAGTTAGACTATTTGCAAAGGGTTTTCGTCAAAGACCAGGCGTGGACTATGACGAAACCATTTCTCCAGTGGCTATGCTTAAATCCATCCGGATCATGCTTGCCATCGCTGCATATCATGATTACGAAATATGGCAAATGGATGTTAAGACCGCCTTTCTAAATGGTGATTTAGAAGAGTGCGTGTACATGACTCAGCCAGAGGGCTTCGTAGACAGTGGGAGCAGCGGGAAGGTATGCAAGCTGCTTAAATCCATTTATGGATTAAAGCAGGCATCGCGGAGTTGGAACATCTGCTTTGACGTCGTTATCAAAGAGTTTGATTTCGTCAAAAACCCAGATGAACCTTGTATTTACAAGAAGGTGGCAGAGAGTAAGATTGTCTTCCTCGTATTATACGTGGATGACATACTCTTGATAGGAAATGATATTCCTATGCTGCAATCGGTCAAGCTCTTCTTATCACAAAGATTCTCGATGAAAGATCTTGGTGATGCCTCCTGCATATTGGGAATCAGGATCTATAGAGATAGATCCAAACGGATATTGGGATTGTCCCAATCCAGGTACATTGACACCATACTAAAGTGGTTTACTATGGAAGAATCCAAGCGTGGGAATTTACCCACGATCTCTGGACTCACTCTCTCCAAAGAGATGTCTCCCAAGACTGATTTGGAGAGAGCTCGCATGCAAGGGATACCCTATGCTTCAGCTGTAGGCTCTATCATGTATGCGATGTTATGTACCAGACCCGATGTAGCATACTCACTAAGTGTAGTGAGCAGGTATCAAGCTGATCCTGGAGAGAGTCACTGGACAGCTGTGAAGAGCATTCTCAAGTACTTATGAAGGACTAAAGATATGCTCTTGGTGTATGGTAACGGAGAACTCCAAGTGGAGTCCTTTACCGATTCGAGCTTCCAGAGTGATATGGATGACTCTAAGTCGCAGTCGGGATTTGTCTTAACCCTTTACGGAGGGGCGGTTAGCTGGAAGAGTTCCAAGCAGGAAACCGTGGCAGACTCGACGATGGAAGCTGAATACATCGCTGCCAACGATGCTGCCAAAGAGGCTGTCTGGATCAAGAAGTTCATTACTGAACTTGGAGTGGTTCCATCCATTGAGCATCCAATACCTTTGTATTGCTATAACAATGGAGCGGTGGCTTTGGCCAAGGAACCCAGGTCCCATCAGCGATCCAGGCATATTCTGAGGCGGTATCACCTGATCCGGGAGATAGTTGATCACCGGGAGATCGAGGTCAGGAGAGTTGACACGAAGAACAACACGGCGGATCCACTCACGAAGGCCATACCCCAGATACAGTTTGAGAAACTCTTCGGGATGCTGGCTATGCGATACTACAACAGCTGGCCTTAGTGCAAGTGGGAGATTGTTAGTTGTATGTAAGCCCTAGAGGCCAGTATTGTACAGATGATGTATATTATATTGGATGCTTGGACATATATAGAGATGACTTTCTTGCTCGATATGATAGTATGCTATCTGGTAGCTTTTTATCTTAACATGTACACTAGTCTCTTTAAACTGTCTTACAGTTACATGTTGGTAAAGCCCTTATTATGTGTACTTGACTACCTGGACTATGATGCAGATCATACTAGTGGGGACATGGTAGTCCATAGGTACATCCTTCAAGGTCCCTAGTCGTGGGTGTATCGAGACGGGGCATCGATATACCAGTGTAGACTAGCGTATACGCTTCTCGACCCATGAGATGGGCGATGGATGATCCCATATCCATTGGTGTTTGACATCAGAGATGGTGTACGGGTGCTCAGTGGAGACTGGGTACACTGGATGGACTCGCCGAGAACTCCCAGATGGTATTATACCTCACGTCAGATGGCAGTTCTCAGGTGACACTTGTGCAGGTTAGTCTGTAGACCCGAGATCGTCATAAAGTCTTGTGTGATTCCCACTGTGCTTTGATCTCCACCTTACCACGTCCATGAGGGCGTGCAAAACGGTGGTCTTTGGGTACAGTCCCGAGTCACATGGAGGCAATGAGCGATAGGAGGGGTTTCGTCTCTCCCGGTATTGGGGGTTGATGTTGCGCAGTGCTTGATTGGCCGTAACAGGGAAGTCCCTGGCCAGGGCTGATCAGAGATTTGCTGGTAAGTGTTACCAGTAGTTTCTCGACCCGTTATGAGCCTCACATCAGCATGACTTATCGGTTATTGGGGTCTGACGTTTACCACCCCTAGACTTGATATGCTACATATCAGACGAACAGACCGGACTGTACGGTTAAGTGTTACGGGTTGGATTCACAGGAGTGTGAGCGGGCTAGCTCGTCGATCTTGTGATCGTTCGATACCCGGATGGCCGTTATGTTTAGCAGACCGCTTGCGGCTTGTGGGTGCTTGATATGATCATCATCTGCTACCGGCGTATTGACGAGTCTTTAGAGTCCTACACAGAGGTTTCCTGGCTCAAGCGAAACGAAATAAGAGCGCATATGAGATATGTGCGGGACCGAGAATAATGCGTGTATGTGATACCGCATTTCATTCTCGCGATGAATGTTTCGATTGGTTGTATGCGATATGACCTAGTTATCGAATCATTGATTCGATAAATCGATACATTGGATACTAGTCGGTTATGTACGACATGACCGGATCATTGAATTAAATTTTGATTTAATGATTTAATGTATAATTATATATTTGATATATTACTTTGCATTAACTAGTATTGGTTCACTTTAAATGGATTTTCTCACTTGAAGTGCACATTGTATATATGATATGCTTTTGTGTGCACTTGATTGTATCATGTTTGATGATACATACTTACTTGGGTTTGTGCAAAGAATTAAACCATGGTTATGATAATGGTTAGGGTTTTGTATTATTCATCTATTTATTTATCCTTTCTTTATTTATTTAATTAGATAAAAGAAAAGAAAATGGTTTCTTTTTATCATGAAGCATGTTGAAGCTTCATGAAGCTTTGACTAAAGAGACCATTTGTCTTCATGCTTAACCCTAACCCTTCCCATTTACCATGGTCTTTTCTTTACACTTAACCTTAGTTAGGTTATGATAAGTATTGATTTATTTTCATTTTAATTCAACACTTATCATATTCTTTCTTCTTCTTCATCATCTTCTTCTTCAAGAAAAGCTTGATGCCATCAATGGCAACTTGAGTTCTAAAGTGAGAAATCCAATTCTAAAGTGAACCCACCTCCTATTTCTTCACCCTCTATCTCTTTCCAAGTTGTTTTGGGTGTTTTCTTCACAAGTTTTACAAATTTGTGAAGTCGGAGCTTGAACTTGTGATGCCTCGACGTAGATCATCTTCGGCACGAAGCCGACGACCTAGTCTGCCCATTTCTCCGATCAAGCCGACGATTGAGTCCGGGATACGAGATGGACAGCGAGAGGACGCCTACGTGGAGCCAAGGAAGTGGATATCCGGATCTACAAAGGTTGTAGCTTCTTATCTTTAGTTAAGTTGTTAACTAGATTAGTATATCGCCTAAACTTCTAGTCAACGATCCGTATTAGGGTTTCTCGGCACCCGTAAAATTTGAAATTGGCATGGTTGATGCCTTGTGAGACCTCTTGAGAGTGCCTAGGAACCCTACAAGAACAACACCCTAGCCTCCTGCGGAGGCGCAGTCACGACCGAGGCGCCGATCAGCCGCATGACTCTTGGGAGTCTGCACCTCTCAAAAAACGAAAGGGCTTTTATGGAGCCGAACACCCTATGCACATGCATTTCCATCCACGAGGTGATGTAGTGCATCGGGAAATTAGCAGTCTGCACCCCAGGTTCAATAGCGTCCGCCGCCACGCTAAGTCCATTGTATAGGTGAGCCAACCCGGTGATTCGTATTGTCAACTGCAGGCCAGCCACCATCCGATGCGCTGGGTAGAAAACGGACGGCCGCATGTGGCGCGGGTGCAGGGGAGCGCGAAGCTGCACAACCACAATCCCAGGAACCCCAAAAAGAAGGTCTCCTCATCCATGCCTGGGACGACGAATTCTGACAAGGGCATGACGGCGGTGCCGGGTAGATAAAAATGCTTTTGATCGTCTTCCGATATTGGTTGACGGTCCAAGCTGAAGCCGAAAGGGTCATCGAGCTTGGCGAACTTCTCGCTCTGCTCCGATAAAAACTCCGGTCAAAGGAAGCGGGCTATAAAATCTGCGAAACTGACTCCCCGGACTCCTGATTCCAGATAGAGCCCTTCGTATATGTTCAGCACCTTCACCAAGCCCGGAAACTGGTGCTGAATAGCATTCTCCAGCGTCAGAACAAACACCAGCGGCTTGGTGGCGAAGACGTATTCGCCAGGAGTAAGCAGCTCCTCGTAATGCTCCCCCCTCATCGGCAGACCCGAGATCTCAGCGAACTCTTCCAGGGAGATGGAGACTTCCCTGTCCGTCATAAGGAAGGTGTGAGTAGGCATATTCCATTGTTCGATGAAAGCCTTAATCCACCACGTTTGAGGAGCGGGGTACTCAAAAAGCGAGATGTAGATCGCCGAATACAAACCAATCTTCATCAGATGAGTCCTCTTCGCCGATAGGATGTACCTGGCCCACTGCAAATATCCGGCGGGTGGTCGCAGGGTCAATACAATGTTATAAGCATGTCCCCAAGGGCGTGCTTCACCCTGACATATTCGCCTCCCCAAAATGTCTATTGCCGGCGGCGGCTGCACGGGAATGGCACCAATCGCAGGCTGGAGAAGATCCTCCGAATTCCAATCCTTGACCTCCACGGCATACTTCACCGGGGGTTCATCCGCATAGGGGATCGACGAGATGGGCTCAGACGGCGTAGTGGAACCGAAGCTTCGGCGACCCTTGATGATGTCGATATACCACCTACCCCACAAGTGAAGGTTCTTATTCTCGGGGTCATGATCCTTGATGAGAGCGAGCACCACTCGGTCCACTGGTGCCTGGGGAAATCCTTCCTCCGAGTGAAGAAACAGGAAAGACAAATCAGCAGACATGTTTCCTGCGGAGGGACAAAAATCAGCCGTCAGTGTTGTAATTCCAACGCTTGGCATTTGAAAATTTATACAACACTGCAATGCAGTAGGTAGGGGACCAAAGGGGGACCCATACAATCTGGATGAAAGTGCATCAGTTAATAAGACAGCCCCATCATTGGATGAGGCTGTCAATTAATGAGGAGATCCCTGTAAGTCCACGTTATCTCTCCCGGTTCTTTCGGGCTTGTGGAAACGGTAAAAAACGATTTTTAAGACTTAGGTAACATGGACTACAAAAACGGATCTTGGCTAAACTACACACTAGCAACTAACAAGAGGGTTATCTACTCGGTTAGGGGTTATACCTCAACTTGAACTTCTTCTCTTTGACTCTTGATGGTGGTCGGATGATGCTTTCCTCGTTGCCTTCTCTTGTTGAAGATGGATCCACCTGAGGGTTTCTTCTTTGAGCTCCTTTCCCGAACTTTGAGAAAACTAAAGTCTCCGGCTTGCTAGACCTTCAACATTAGAAAGAGTAGAGAGTGACTTAGGGTGTTTTATCTTCAAGAAGATGTTTCTCAACACATGAGAATTGTTCTCCTTGAACTAGAGGAGGAAGAAGAAGAAGAGAGGAGAGAGAATGGTTATGATAGAAAAATGAGATGGTTTTTTACAACCATAACAAATATATGTGAATTAATCAATTAACAAAATTAATAAAAATTAAAAAGGTGATGGTATGTTGAAATGACCATTATCATTTCACATTAAATGAGTTTTCCAAAGATCAAAGAGCATCTTTGCTTGAAATGATGATGCTCAACCTTTCAGCCTTGGTCAACTAGTCAACCTTGGTCAACAAGTCAACAACCCTAACCATGACACAATTTCATTTAATTAATATTATTAATTGATATTTCACATATCGATTAGGGTTTGGAAAAAGACAACTGTCAACTGTGCATACACACCCGTTCCGAAACCCTAATGAAAATCATCTTCCTCCGTCTCAATCAACTGTGCATACACACCCGCATTCGTGTTCCGAGGAACATGAATACTATGAGATAAAGCTAACCCCAAAACATATACTAGGATCTGGCTCAAACCAGAGCCCGCTAGTAATGTCTGTCCGGACGCCGAACGTGCACAAGTGCGCGGATGTGAACGGACCCTGTCGCAAAACCATGCGACCTCTACTCTGTTTTGCCCAAAGGCGAATAACCCCCTTGTGTAGGACTCTAAAGAATCGACACTACACTGGCAGCGGGTTTAACCACAGACCGCAAGCGGCACTAGCTGTACGTAACGGTCCCCAGGTAGATGCCGACAAGAAGACTGACGAGGTAAACCCATCTGAACTCCTACTGAGCCTGTATGTGACAGTCTCCGTACAGCCCGGTCTGTTCTTCTGAGAACATCGCATAGCGGGCCTAGGGGGCGGTGAACGTCAGTCCCCTACTAGCGGTACAAGTCGTGTCGGAGTGTAGCCCAGAACACCTGATATAACACTGGAAACCTACCTTCCTATCTCGCTTGCCCTGGCCAGAGACTTTGTTTAATGGCTCTCCAAGACACAGCGCGATATCAACCCCCAATACCGGGAGAGACGAATACTGTCTAACCGTCACTGCCTCCAAGTGCTTCGGGACTGCACCCAAAAACTACCTGTTTGCACGACTCCTTTGAGCCGTGGTAAGGTAGTAATCAAAGTACAGTGGTAACACACTCGAGGCGAAGTGACAGTGTCAAGTCAACGGACTAAGCTGTACTCATGTTACCTGGTAACTGATAACTGACGATAGGTATAATACCAACAAACAGTTCCCAATGTGTCATGTCCAGTGTACTCATAACCTAACGAGCACCCGCATACTATCTCAAGTACGACGTACTGACGGCTGTGGGACAGACCGTCTCCTAAGCTGGGATAAGAAGCGCATACGCTAGTCTACTCCGGAGTATCGATGCCCTGTCTCGATAGTCCTGCGACTAGGGACCTGCATAAGGATGTGCTTATAGATTACCCAGCCCCCACGAGTGTGACTGCCATCACAACGCTGGTAATCAAGCAAAGATCCTAAGGGCTCCACTAATGTGTAAAGGCGGTATGTAAAAAGAAACACATGCACACATTAAAGCATAAACAAACCAAGTAGCATACTACCATTTTGAGCAAGATTGTCAATACAAGGTGAATATCCCAAGCCTCCATTAAGTAATATACATACTAGTATGATGCAGTAATGGCCTCTAGGGCATATACACTAACAATCTCCCACTTGCACTAAGGCCATGTACTGGCGTATCGAAAACCTATCATCTCGATCAACCGCTCGAACTGAGTCTGGGGTAAGGCCTTCGTGAATGGATCAGCAGTGTTATCTTCCGTACCAACTCTCCGAACCTCGATCTCCTGGCGACCCACGATCTCCCTGATCAGGTGATACCGCCTCAAGATGTGTCTGGACTTCTGATGGGACCTTGGTTCCTTCGCTAAAGCTATAGCTACGTTGTTGTCGCAATACAGCGGTATTGGATCAATAATGGTAGGAACCACCTGAAGCTCCGTGAGGAACTTCTTCATCCAGACAGCTTCCTTTGCGGCATCAGCAGCAGCGATATATTCCGCTTCCATCGTCGAGTCAGCAACGGTTTCCTGTTTGGAACCCTTCCAACACAACGCCCCTCCATAGAGGGTAAAGACATAACCCCACATGGACTTGGAATCTTCCTTGTCACTCTGGAAGCTGGAGTCAGCAAAGGCCTCGATCTGGAGGTCTTTTCCGCCATACACCAAGAACATCTCCTTAGTCCTTCTCAGGTACTTGAGAATGTTCTTTACCGCTATCCAGTGTTTCTCCCCAGGGTTTGACTGATACCGGCTTACCACACTCAGTGCATAAGCTACATCTGGTCTGGTACACAACATCGCATACATTATAGAGCCTACCGCAGAAGCGTAGGGTATAATAGACATGCGATCCCTTTCCAAATCAGTCTTGGGAGACATCTCTTTAGAGAAGGTGATCCCATGACAAGTCTGTAGATTACCGTGCTTGGAATCTTCCATACTGAATCTTTTCAGTATGGTGTCGATGTACCTGGACTGTGAGAGTCCCAGTATCCTTTTGGATCTATCACGTTAGATCCGGATCCCCAGAATGTATGAGGCATCTCCCAGGTCTTTTATGGAGAACCTGTGTGACAAGAACCCTTTGACAGATTGTAGCATAGGAATGTCATTTCCTATCAAGAGAATGTCATCCACGTATAAAACGAGGAATACTACTATACTCGCTACAAATCTACTATAGATGCATGGTTCATCTGGATTTTTGATAAAGCCAAATTCTTTGACCGTCTCATCAAAACAGATGTTTCAACTCCGTGATGCCTGCTTTAGTCCATAGATGGACTTAAGCAACTTGCACACTTTTTCGCTGCTCCCACTCTGAATGAAACCCTCTGGATGGTCCATATAGACACACTCCTCTAAATTTCCATTCAGAAAAGCGGTCTTTACGTCTATTTGCCAGATCTCATAATCGTGGAAGGCAGCAATGGCAAGAAGGATCCGAATGGATTTCAGCATAGCCACTGGAGAAATGGTTTCGTCGTAGTCCAAGCCAGGTCTTTGACGGAAGCCCTTTGCAACAAGTCTAGCTTTATTGGTCTCAACCTGTCCATCTACACCAATCTTCCTTTTGAAGATCCACTTGCATCCTACGGGTTTAACCCCATCTGGAGCAATGTCCAACGTCCATACTTTGTTGGTGAACATAGACTCCATTTCGGTCCGCATTGGATCCAGCCATTTTACCGAGCCAACGCTCTGAATGGCCAGCTGGAAGCTAGTCGGCTCATCACTATCAATGATGCAATCCTCTCTATCCCCGTCTATGAGAAAACCGTAGTATCTCTCGGGCGGATGAGACTGCCTACTTCTTCTGCGGAGCGGCGTAGGAATGTCCTGATCTTTCGAACCCTCTGGTTCTACTAAGCTTTCAGTAATAGCTCGTGGTTCTGGAATTTCTTCCAGTTCTATTGTGCTCCCACTTATCTGATTCTCCAAAAACTGAGTTTCCAAGAAGTGGGCATGCCGAGAAACAAAAACCGTTTGTTCCTCTTCGCACTAGAAGAAATATCCCTTGGAGTTCTTTGGATATCCCACAAACTTGCACTGTACTGAGCGTGCCTCGAGCTTGTCCGCATGCTGCTTTTTGACAAAAGTTGGACATCCCCATATCTTAATGTGATTAAGATAGGGTCTCTTCCCACACCACATCTGATATGGTGTAGTAGGCACAGTCTTAGTTGGAACTCGGTTCAAAAGGTATGCAGCCGATTCTAGCGCATATCCCCAGAATGATCGCGGAAACTCAGCGTTACTCATCATGGACCGTACCATATCCAATAGAGTTCGGTTCTGTCTCTCCGATATACCGTTATGTTGCGGAGTGTATGGAGGAGTAAGTTGAGAGAGAATTCCATTCTCTTTTAAGTAGTCCAGGAATTCAACATTCAAGTATTCACCACCTCGATCAGATCTTAGTGTCTTGATACTTTTGCCTGTTTGTTTTTCTACTTCATTCTTATATTCTAGGAATTTTCCAAACGCTTCGGATTTATGTTTCATTAAGAAGACATAATCGTACCTTGAAAAGTCATCCGTAAAAGTAATGAAGTAAGAATAACCGCTTCGGGCATGTGTAGACATAGGACTGCACACGTCGCTGTGTACGAGTCCCAAGAGCTCGCTCACTCTCACTCCGTGTCCAGTGAACGCAGTCTTTGTCATCTTTCCTTTGAGACAGGATTGACAAGTTGCATATGATTGATATTCGAACGGATCCAAATATCCTTCTGTATGTAACTTCGTCAACCTTCTCTCATTGATGTGGCCCAGTCTACAATGCCATAAGAAAGTCTGATTTATTTCCGGAGACATTCTTTTGTGTGTATTCTGGACATTGAAAATCTGTGGTTGGTTTAATACGTATATACTATTGCTTAATGTACCTGACCCAATCAGAACTTGATTAAGGTGAATTTTTACAAAATTACTTACAAACGCAAATTCATAACCTTCTTTAGAAACTAAAGATACAGAAATGATATTACAAGTTGCATTGGGTACAAAAAAGCAATTACGTAAAACCAAAACATGCCCATCTGACATTCCCAGGTGATAGTCCCCCACGGCCTCAACATCCATGCTAGCTCCGTTTGCAACTTTGAGGGTCATGTCACCTGCTTTCAAAAACCTACGCTTTCTCAACGCCTGCAAAGAATTACAGATATGAGATCCTGATCCGGTATCCAATACCTAGGACGTAGAGTTTATTAATAGACAGTTTTCAATAACACACACACCTGAAGCTGAAGCCGCAACCTGCTCCAGATCCTGTGTTCTGGCTTTCCAAGCCCTGCAATCTTTCTTCCAGTGTCTACTCTTATGACAGTAAAAGCATTCTTCCTTATCCACAAGCTTCCCCGCTACCTTTGTTGCTTTTGCCTTTCCCTTCGTATCCACCTTACTAACACCGCCCCTTGGTTTGGCGGGGCTTTTCTTCTTCTTTCCCTTGGCTTTCTCCTTGGACCTAGAAGAGGAAGATCCTCCTACAAACAAAGTGGATGTTTCCCTACCTTTCTGTAGGGTGCCCTCTGCACTCCTCAGCAAGTTGAGGAGCTCTGAAAGTTCAACTTCATTTTCTTGCAAGTTGAAATTCAGAATGAACTAGGCGTAAGTGGAAGGAAGGTACTGAAGAATCAAGTCCGTATAGAGCTCATTCTCCAACGTGGTCCCAAGGTCCGCGAGCTCCTCTATGTAGCCAATCATCTTAAGCACGTGTTCCGCTACCGATGATCCGACGGTCAATCTTGCCGAAAACAACTTCTTCGACACTTCGTATCTAGCGATACGAGATTGCTCTCCATACAGTTCTTTTGTATGGAGAAATATGGATTCGAGGTCCATATTCTCATGCCTCCTCTGATGTTCGTTGTCCATAGAGGCAAGCACGAGGCACATGGCCTTCGCGAAGTCGATCTCCCAAGTCTTACGGATTTTCTTATCCGCGACGCTGGAGGTGGGACCTGGGACAGGGGGAGCTTTGGTGGTAAAAAGATACCCCAACTTGTCATAAGTGATTGCCATTTTGACATTCCTGAGCCAATCTTTGTAGCTTGGCCATGTCAGTATTTTTTTATCTAGTAGTAACTTAAGTCCAGTCATGATGTTTGGTCGCTGCAATTAGGAGAGAGAGAAGAAACACTTTAGCATGATGCTCTTGCAAGTTTAGAGTGGTTTTTAATTTGTCTAAACAGGATGGCTCCCACTGTCTCTCGAATCCCTCCTCAAACCATAAAGGAAGAATTAGTCGGGATCAATCTCACCATACAATACTTGCTTAACCGTTCAGCCAAACTAGTGTCGGTACTTCGAGGGAGGTTTTCCAACGCTTTCGCGAAGTTCTTTAATTAAATAACCTCTTTTCCCTGTGGGCGTAGCCCCACTAACACTTTTCTAGACACCTACTTGGTTTATAGTATTGATCGTTAAGTGAGAAAGTTCCGGAGGAGTAGCATATACTCACAGAAGGATCGGGATCCAAATATCACCGCGTGACAAAACTGAAGGAATCCTACCAGAATCATCACATTCCAAATGGTATGCAGCGCTAGCAAGTTTCAGTTCTTTTGAAACTCCCGATGTGGATTTTTGCCCCATGCTCTTATGACCTTGACTTTGGCCAAAATGTCATAAGTCACATGTCAAGTTCTACCAGTCATTCTCCAGGTTAATTTGAGCCCACCCGCATATACCATTGACTTTGGCCAAAATGGTAGAACGACTGCCCCAAACCAACACATCTATCTATGCTGCATATGAATACCCAATAGCTACCAATCACTATGCCTTCACTTTGGCCAACATACATAGCTTGAATACTTATTGACCATTCATGTGAAACGACGGAGGGCTACGAATGGTTTTGGCGAAACCGTGAACGTAGTGAACTTGATATAGTCGAAGGAAGGAGATAGCTTTCAAAAAGAGTGGTTCAAGCTCCGTATTTAAAAGCTTGGTTTTGAAAAGAACCGAGTGGTTTTCAAAGTGTTCCAACGATTTTTACTTGGTTTATTTTTTTCTTGCATTAATTCCAATTCGTCCCATCATTTAAACCTACCATTGCAGAAAACAACAAAAATATGGCGTACGCTTATGCCATCCGCATTCGCCACGGGGTCCCGTCATCACCCGTTAGGTTACTTAACTAACGACAGAGCGGGGGCTGGACTAGCGCGGATGCAAAACATAAGCAACGTCTAAATAGATATCATATAGATATATATAAACATTCGTCACATGCAATGATAGCCATTCCAGATCACAGATGAATACATTGGATATACTAGGAATCAGCAATTCGTACGAGCCTTTAACGAAGAGCGGATTACACGGTCGTGATGAATAGCCAAACCCCACCCTAGACCCCTATGGGTGCGGCAAACTACCCGCCAAGTACCCGAAGCGAAGCAACCTCCCTCAAATCGTGAGTAGGCCACTCGGCACTTCGAGATACCCGGTAGTTTGTGCACCCCACCTTGGGTCTATCCTAGGAGCAAAAACAGTAAAAAGAAATTATACAATGTCGGCTACAACCCCGACCCGGTTGTGCGGCCATACAAATAATATTACATCAATTTACATATTACAATAATTGAAAGATAAACAAAACACTCATCTCACAATTCCCCCGGCTATTCATCCGCGACAATCCAACGAATTCATATACACATACCATCAACATCACAGATATGTATAACCCCTACTAATCGACGTATAGCGATTAGCAGACGTTTAATACATATAAAACATTACATATACAACCCATTAGCCAAAGTCTACAGAAAATCGACCAAAATACGGATTTGTAACCACCCCAAAAAAAAATTTGTTCTCTGGAAAATCTGGGTAGAAACAAACTGTATTAAAAATCCCAAAACAACACAGTAAGAACACTGCAGAAAAACGGAGTCGCGGCCGAGTCAACTCGGCCGCGGATCCGCGATGAGTTGGCCGAGTCAGCGGCTCATTTTTGCTGGGTGTTCTATAAAAACCCTGAGAAGATTTTTCATGTATGTTAAATATTTTTTTGAACAGTATAAAAAATCGACAAAAAATGCATTTTTCCCGGACGTGTTTTTGTGATTTTTCCGATCGATATTCTAAATACTTTGCTAACATGCTAGGGTCTGTTTTGTTAGGCTCTGATACCACTGTAAGTCCACGTTACCTCTCCCGGTTCTTTCGGGCTTGCGGAAACGGTAAAAAACGATTTTTAAGAGTTAGGTAACATGGACTACAAAAACGGATCTTGGCTAAACTACACACAAGCAACTAACAAGAGAGTTATCTACTCGGTTAGGGGTTATACCTCAACTTGAACTCCTTCTCTTTGACTCTTGATGGTGGTCGGATGATGCTTTCCTCGTTGCCTTCTCTTGTCGAAGATGGATCCACCTAAGGGTTTCTTCCTTGAGCTCATTTCCCGAATTTTGAGAAAACTAAAGTCTCCGGCTTGCTAGACCTTCAACCTTTGGAAGAGTAGAGAGTGGCTTAGGGTGTTTTATCTTCAAGGAGATGTTTCTCAACACATGAGAATTGTTCTCCTTGAACTAGAAGAGGAAGAAGAAGAACAGAGGAGAGAGAGTGGTTATGATAGAAAAATGAGATGGTTTTTTACAACCATAACAAATATATGTGAATTAATCAATTAACAAAATTAATAAAAATGAAAAAGGTGATGGTATGTTGAAATGACCATTATCATTTCACATTAAATGTGTTTTGCAAAGATCAAAGAGCATCTTTGCTTAAAATGATGACGGTCAACCTTTCAACCTTGGTCAACTAGTCAACCTTGGTCAACAAGTCAACAACCCTAACCATGACACAATTTCATTTAATTAATATTATTAATTGATATTTCACATATCCATTATGGTTTGGAAAAAGACAACTGTCAACTGTGCATACACACCCGTTCCGAAACCCTAATGAAAAAATCCTCTTCCTCCGCCTCAATCAACTGTGCATACACACCCACATTCGTGTTCCGAGGAACATGAATACTATAAGATAAAGCTAACCACAAAACATATACTAGGATCTGGCTCAAACCAGAGCCCGCTAGTAATGTCTGTCCGGACGCCAAACGTGCACAAGTGCGCGGATGTGAACGAACCCTGTCGCAAAACCATGCGACCTCTACTCTGTTTTGCCCAAAGGCGAATAACCCTCTGTGTGGGACTCTAAAGACTCAACACTACGCTGGCAGTGGGTTTAACCACAGACCGCAAGCGGCACTAGCTGTACGTAACGGTCCCCAGGTAGATGCCGACAAGAAGACTGACGAGGTAAACCCATCTGAACTCCTACTGGCCTGTATGTGACAGTCTCCGTACAGCCCGATCTGTTCTTCTGAGAACATCGCATGGCGGGCCTAGGGGGAGGTGAACGTCAGTCCCCTACTAGCGGTACAAGTCGTGTCGGAGTGTAGCCCAGAACACCTGATATAACACTGGAAACCTACCAGTCTATCTCTCTTGCCCAGGCCAGGGACTTTGTGTAATGGCTCTCCAAGACACAGCGTGATATCAACCCCCAATACCGGGAGAGACGAATCTTGTCTAACCGTCACTGCCTCCAAGTGCTTCGGGACTGCACCCAAAAACTACCTGTTTGCACGACTCCTTCGAGCTGTGGTAGGGTAGTAATCAAAGTACAGTGGGAACACACTCGAGGAGAACTGACAGTGTCAAGTCAACGGACTAAGCTGTACTCATGTCACATGGGAACTGATAACTGACGATAGGTATAATACCAACCAACAGTTCCCAACGAGTCCTGTCCAGTGTACTCGTAACCTAACGAGCACCTGCATACTATCTCAAGTACGACGTACTGACGGCTGTGGGACAGACCGTCTCCCAAGCTGGGATAAGAAGCGCATACGCTAGTCTACTCCGGAGTATCGATGCCCTGTCTTGATAGTCCTGCGACTAGGGACCTGCATAAGGATAAGCTTATAGATTACCCAGCCCCCATGAGTGTAACTGCCATCACAACGCTGGTAATCAAGCAAAGATCCTAAGGGCTCCACTAATATGTAAAGGCGATATGTAAAAAGAAACACATGCACACATTAAAGCACAAACAAATCAAGTAGCATACTACCATTTTGAGCAAGATTGTCAATACAAAGTGAATATCCCAAGCTCCCATTAAGTAATATACATACTAGTATGATACAGTAATGGCCTATAGGGCATATACACTAACAATCCCCAAAAGAATATTCTCATTAATGAGAAATCCCTAGAGACAAGGAGAAAATCTCCTCTTTTAGAGCAAAGCTTTGTCACAGAGTGACATTTGTCAAACTCTGGTTTCAAGGGAATAAAATTCCCTAAAAGTTCCTAGCTCTGTAATAATGATGGAAAAATCCATCAAAAGGAAAATTTAACTCCTAAAAATTAAAAATTAAAAAAATTTGGGATCTTAAAGATCTATGAAAACTCTTAAGAGTTCTTCATTTTTAGTTCAAAAAGATCTACATTTGGTCCATGAGCAAATCTCTGTTCATGGATTAAAAACCCTGAAACAAGATCTCTTCAGATCTATGGATTCTTGATAGCAAGGCTCTGTTGGTGAAACCCCAAAGGGGTTTTCTTTAGATCAAAGATCTATAAGAGCAAGGCTCTGTTGATTAAAATTAACTTAATTTAATTTAAGTTGAATTTTACCTAAGATGATTCTAGAGTTGGAACTCTGAAGTTCTTGAAAAAACGAGAGCAAGGCTCTAAAGTTCTTAAAAGAAAGGGCAAGGCTCTGAAAATAAAAGTTCTGAAGATTGTAATCATCTACTGAGGACCAAGGGTCCTATTTATAGGCGTTTGCGCCCCTTCAAATCCTCAATTGATCCAACAGATAGGATCTTGTCACCGCTGCACTCACGTGCGCGCCACGTGAGCGCAACGGTGGGGGCATTTGTTTCCCCCAATCAGAGCAAGACTCTGTTTGAATTTCAAAAAATTCAAAAATTGAAGCAACGGTTCAAATTCCTTGCGCTGCGCGCAACGCGCCAAGTGTCAAAAGCTGATATGTCAGCGCAGCGTCCAAGGCAGCGTACCCAATCAGAGTAAGGCTCTATTTAAAACAAAATTAAAGGAAGCAACGCTTCATTTGCGCTAGCGGAGTTGCGCTGCGCTTTGCACTGCGCGACACGTGTCAGCGCAGTTGCGCTGCGCTCTGCGCTGCACGACACGTGTCAAGCGCAGGTGCGTTTGCGCCAAACAGAATTAAAATTTCAGTAAGATCTTTCTGTTCTTGTTAAAACAAGAAGATTATCTTCTGTAAAACAGAAGCCCTTGGATCAAAGATCCAACGGTGGGGAAAAATCCTCAAATCACTCAGAGAGAGATCTCTTTAACTAATTTAACAAATTAATTGGCACTATATAAAGGCCCCTAGACCCCAATTCTAAAACACATAGAAGATGCAGAAACACACAGAAAACAGAGAGAAAATTCAGAGAACTCCTCTAAAGAATTTTGAGAAGAACTCAGAAAGAGAAAAAAGTAAAAACCCTTTGAATAAAAGAAGAGTTTCTTCTAAAAAGATCATTGATCTAAGAACAAGATCAAAGATCTTCAATAAAAAATATAATAATAATAAAGGAATGACCTTTTGATGAAACACTGGTTCTGGAATCTTTAAAGATTCTTTTCTTGAATCCAAAATTGGATCAAGATATTAAAATAGTGCCTTGCACTTGTAAATTTGCACTGTTGCGCTCTTGGGTTGGTGCAAGCCACCAAAGAGCGCCACGTGTCAGCCCTAGAACAAACTGCGCCTTGGGCTTTACAAGAATGAGCATTGCGCTCTTGGATTAGCGCAACTCACCAGAGCGCGCCACGTGTCAGCAGCGCACTAGCGCAACGTGTCAGCCACGTGTCTGTCAGATCATTTAATGCAATGCATTACCAAAGGCAGAGCCCAATAAAAAAAGGTCTATCAGACCAAACAAAAGTGTTGTGCGGTCTCAAAAGGGGAAAAGCCCAATTAAAAGAAAAAAGTCTAAACAGACCAAAATAAAATTCTTTGCATTATTTTAAAAGAGGGCAGAGCCCAAACAAAGGCCTGACAGGCCAAACATAAAAAAAATGTTGAACATTTTCAACTGGACTTAACTCAATCCTGGACGTAAGTCCTCAAATTAAAATTGATCGAGCACGACGGCTTTAATAAATCAATTTGCACCAGGTTCAAGGGTACATCTCCGAACTCCTCTGATGTTTGTCGTTGTAATCCTTCAACGTCGTCAGAGAGGTGACAGGTCCCGACAACCACACATTGACATGGACTAATGCGTCCTTAAACTCTCGGACTAATGCGTCCTTAAACTCATGGACTAATGTGTCCTTAAACTCACGGACTAATGAGTCCTTAAACTCACGGACTAATGCGTCCTTAAACCAATTTGCGTCCTCAAAATGGGAACAATGGACTACCATGTCCCTAAACTGGTAACATGGACTAATGCGTCCCTAAACTCATAGACTAACGTTTAAGTTGATCCTAGCCTCAAATATGGCTAACATATTCTTAAACCAAAACCTTCAAACAGACTGCAGTCTGAAATGGGACTATAGAGCTCCTAATCAACTTTGGTTCAAGGGTACATCTCTGAACTCCTCTGATATCTGTCGTTGTAATCCTTCAACATCGTCAGAGAGGTGACGGGTCCCGACGGCTATACACTAAATGGACCACTATGTCCCTAAACTAGAAAAATAGAGCCCCCAAATGCTTTTTTGTTGGATCTAAACGATCCCGTTAAGTTGATCTTATTCTCATAGTGGACTAACGTATCCTTAACAAACGTTTAAGTTGATTTTAGCCTCAAATATGGCTAACGTATCCTTAAACCAAAACCCCAAACCCAAATCTAAGAAAATACGGATTTGGACTAATCCACGTCCTACGGGCGACGACATAAATTAGTCTCCGTATACAATCCACGGGCAACCACAAACAAAACAAACACCCACGACACGAAGACACCATCTGGAGAAGGAGAAAGTTTTTACCGCGATGCGGTTGCGTAATTAACTGCAGGGGCTTGCGCCTGCAGGGAAGAGCGTCCCCAAAATCAAAAACCCCTCGAACGAGGGGGAATCTGACGAAGTCTGCTGCATCGGCAGCATCCTTCTAAACCTCCGATACATGGTGCCATAAATTAACTTGGCATCTTCGGAGAGGTAGACGGATAAAACCAAATAGTATCTGCCCCGAATCTTAGGCAAGACGAACCTACGCGGTCGCGTCTCTGTATTCGAAGGGGAACAGCAGGCATTTAGACGTGTGTTTTACACACGCATTTATATTTATATAGATGGTATCATTTTGTACTAGAGTTAGATCAGTACCCCAGTTCATGAGATATGATGATAAGGATACCAGATAAATGATGATGAATGTGATATTGACCCGTACCCAGATTTGGGATATCGTACGATAGATTACCGTACGAACTTTATATTGATGATAGATCCGCACTCTTGACTCGAGAATGTCATATGATATATTGTATCGTACGTGATACTATTGAGGCGGGATCACTAACTAGTATATGTATGTATATATCGACTAAGATTTAGGTGGTTTCCATACCCGTTCGATTAGCTTGTTAGTTAGATCTGTAGTTTACTTAGTAGATGTTAGACTAGAGCCGAGTCGTACCAATTTCAAAACTAACGAATCGTGGGTATTTTTAAAGACAGGCCAAGGGATTCGACGGATATTTTCAAAGACCCATCTTTTCTTAAAACACCGTAGCCCTTATTTTCCTAAACACCACGATTCGTCTTATTTCAAATGGCAAAACTGTATGACATTTATATATTGATGTAGATTCTTCACTGTTGCATTTATTATTCGATTTCTGCATATTCTTGCTATTCGCATCGCATTGCAGGTGTAAATGTGTTATTTTTATATTGAACTCATGCTGTTAGGACACCGGCACCATTATCGATGATGCGTATGTTCCACGTACACCTACTTGCCGGCTCACACACTTCATCATCGATAATTGCCATGTTACTACACAGTAGGATTGTTGCATCAGGATATGACCCCTTGCATGACATACTTGCACACATACATATTGTACACTCATACTTGCGTACATACATATTGTACACTCATACTTGCGTACATACATATTGCACATTCATACTTGCGTACATACATATTTGCACATACGTAGATGATTCTGGCTTGATTTTAGAGATTCGGGAACCGCAAGATATATTTTAAAACCGGATTCATTTTAAAAGAGCGGTTTCCCTCGATATGTGCATATTACTATTCCATATTACATGATATACTGACATGCTTACATTTCTTTTATATGTCGCATTGATCATGCTTTATGATCTTACGCATTGAAATATGTTGTTTTCATGAGATTTCTGGATTTGAGAACCGTGGCGATTTCAAAAGAAAGTATGTACTGTTTTAAAAACCCGGTTTCTCTTGATATGATATTTCAATGCATCCACCATGTATTTTCTCGGTTCTGAGAGCGACATGTGAAGCCCGATTCGAAGAGGCGGATGAGGCCGATTGTGGGTACATGGTGGACCCGGTATGGTACTTCGGGGCGAGAACGGATCGCTGTGTTGTAGACGGTGAGCCTGGCAGTGGTACTACTACCTACCGGTGATAGTATTTGGGCTCGGCGGATATCCGAAGGATACCGACCGGAGTCGAGAGATGATATGGGCCGATCCGGACTGACGGAGCCCGTGGGCCGATCCGGACTGACAAAGCCCGATATATGAGGATTTACGTGCCGATGCTGGGCACGGATTTCATGATATTTTCGAGTGTCGATGCTAGACAGTCAGGTTCCTTGATATTGATATGTCGCGAGGGACACATGTTGATTTATATCATAATACTTCCATACATATGCTTTATGATATTTACATGGATAATACTTTATGTCATTGGGTGACACGTGGACGAGATCCACATACATATAGTTGGCATTGATTATATTGATCACATAGTTGGATGATATCCACATACATATAGTCGGCATTGATGATATTGATCACATAGTTGGATGATATCCACATACTCATAGACTTCCTGATATAGTTGACATTGATTACATTGATCATACCTCATAGTTATGATATGTTGTTACTTGAGTCACTGACACGAGCACATGGGATTACACTTATATATAGATGTTTACCCTGGCCACCTTTTCATGCTTCAGACTTATTCATATTGAGGATATATTATTATTGATCGTATTGACCTAGGATTGTGTCATACACACGATTTCTGCTCTATGATGTTTTCTACTCACCCCGTTGTGCCACATTTCTTGCAGGTTTTGGCCGTAGAGGTTTCATTACGGCTTTTCTGGCACACTGCTTCTTTTCTGGGTGATTTCTTTGGTAGGTGGGTTCACTCGCATCATGACCACCCTTGTATTTATTTTAATCAGTTGTATCTAGTAATTACATTAACCAAACGTGTATATTGTTTCAGACTTAGAAAACCAGTTTTGTATTATTTCGACCATAGAGTAGCGCGTTGTAGTATTATAGTTTTCATGCTGATTTTAAGTTTCCTTTTGAGTTTTGATCCTCACCCTTCGGTGTTTTATATTATATTGCTTGCGTGGTTGTGACCGTCGATTGACGAAGAGCTAGCTCCCGCTTGGGGATGCCTTTTATCATTATGCATATATTATTCTTGTTGTATCCCGTTCGGGGCCAGTATTTACAAAGGAAACTCTGCCGAAATTTTCAGAAAAGACTTGAGATTTTAAAAATGGATATTCGGCTTATTTATTTAAAAAACTTGTTTTTAAAACATGTTTTCTTCACTTCCTTAAAAAAAACTAGTTTTCCTTCATTTATTATTTAAAATGGTTTTAGATTTCTGGGCTTTTAGCTTACTTGAATTTGATGAGGTCCTATAGACTTCATATGATTCAAGGGCCAGTCACGTGCTATTCCGGGTCGTTACAAAGTTGGTATCAGAGTGCTATGTTAACCTTGGTTCGAGTCTAAGTTTAACTATGTGGAGCGTAAAGCGTTTGTATATATTCGGAACTTAGGCTTGACCTTACGGAACTTAGACTTAGTCGAGGGGGTATTAGACCCGAACTTTCGTCGCGTAAGTTGACCTTGGTTGATGGAATAGGTGACTTGAGGAGAGTGTCGTACCGTGTGTATGTTCCGCGGCATATTTACGATACACCACTCCGCTTAAGGAGCCTTAGGATGTACATTTCCTTGCACAATATTATATTCATTCCTATGATCTATCCTCATCGATACTGGTTATGATTTGCTGCCATGATTACATGGGCAGAGAGAGTTACGGCTAGAGTTGCGTCAGCATGAGCTTGTCACGGACGAGGACAGACCAGGGCATGATTCCAGGGACATACGATTGCATAGAGAGGCGTCGTTTTATTATATTTTCACGCCGTAAGCGTTTGACAGATTGCTTTTACGAGATTTCTCGGACGTGCAGATTAGCACCAGAGGATCAGACTACTGCTAAAGGCCAGCCAGAATGTGATGACCATTAGTATATCGCTTATTCATGATGAATGAGGCGTTGTTCAGTATACAGACGAATGATCCAGTTGTTGCTACAAATGACGAGATATCGCCTAAATGTTGGAGCTACTGCCACATGAGTATACACTTAGAGATATGATGGAAGGTCGCAAGTCACCCGAGAATGAATGACTATGACATATGGTTCGTTCGCTTACCCGATGCGAGGTCATTAGATAGATTGATTCCAGCTAGAGACGACTTCACGCAGGTACATTGAGAGTCGATGGGGACGATCGAATGTCAGGAACCCATTTCCAAGTTTAAAGTATTCGGAAGACAATGCAAGTAATGCTATGACCCTATAAAAGAATGAAACCACAACTCGACGTAATGACCATGGAACGCCTTCGAACCTTAGGGTTTGCGGCAGTTTAGCGGTGCCATTTGTGAGGCTTGGGTTTGCCCTTCTACGGTTGGTCCACAGGTGCTGTGGCATGTACTGGAATACTATTAAACTGTACTCAAGATGTTGATCTCTTGGGGGATTATGAGATTTCGACAAATCGATCGAGTGGTTCGACATCATTCGGATATCATGTGATGGGATACATTGCTTGGGAGACTCTAGATACGAGTATAGCCATTGGGGCGCGGTCCATGCAGCTACGAAAGACGAGTCCGAATCAGTCGACATTAGAACAGAGTGGAGTAAAGAGTTCGCATGAGATTTCGACGAGATGGCGTTCCACTCCGTTGACATCAAAGATGTGATATGCATGCAGAGTCGTTGTATATGGATAGACCTTCCAGAAGGAGTCGCGATAAGTATACAGCCGTTTCGGAACAAGAAACAGATATAGTAAAGATGATAACTTATGGGCAGTTCGGCAGAAAAGATATTTAGGGAGAGACCCTAACAGGACCTTTCTGGGATACTATACGAGAAAACTTGGACCCAGGATCAGTCATGTTGCGCACACCTAGGAGACCAGTACGTTGACCAGGTTCAGATAGAGGACCTCACCCAGATGCGTTGTGAGTTGATCAAGAACGAACGAGTATGGAGTATACCTCCGCAGGTTGGGACGAGTTCCTAAGGACGTGTTCGGCTAGATATCTTCCACAGAGTGATGAAGATGCCGAGTTTGTGATTTCGAGTACGTTTGAGAGACTTCGGATTGACCGTAGCCGAGAACATTTGTAGTGCGCAGATAGAGACATGATGTCGAAGTGAACGATGATACAGACAAGTAGGACAAGAGCTTCGAGCGAGATGCTGACGAGCTGTTGTTACTCCCCATTAAGATTAAAGGTCGGATATGTCTACAGAGGCATTGGGATGTGACCAGTTTCCGAAGAAATGTTGTGCTGAGGACGCAAATGTCCAGAGAGCGAGAAAAGATTATCTAAGAGTACCAGCCTCCGTACAGTTCGGCATAGGCGAGATTGGAAGAGACCTTGAGCAGGATTCCTTCCAGCACACTGCTGCGATAAGATTTGCACCCAGGATTAGATGTGTGATGTGCTTTCAGAGGACCAGAGGCCGACACCAGTGACGTGCTGCTTTATGAATGGTCATGAGGATTGACAGAGAGATGACCATAGAAGTGCCAGGACGGAACCGTCCCCGTTAGCACACCTGACAGGGCCGATGAACCGATGGATTGCGAGATTGGTAATCCACAGAGAAGATAAGGGCCCAGAGACAGAGGATGCTAGACCGTGAGCATGAGTCAAGTAGATATCTTGCTCTGCTAGTATTGGATGCAACGACACCTTCTCGACTTTGAAGGAGGAACTATCGACGACGGTATTTATGATTTGTGATTTGGTGATTCGATTATCACGTATCCTTCACCTTGGATTTCGGTATTTTGGGAGAACTATTCGCTTGATTTAGTCTTGATGGCTGAGTTCCATGATATTTGTTTTCGTACACCATGGTTGCACCTACTGGGTATTCATATTTGTTCATAGTTATTGCACCTGATATCGTTTTGTGCCTTGGGAGACTTCATGGATTTCATACAGTTAGGTTGGTTTTGTGCATATGGCATAAACCCGATTTAATTTTTGCACTCGGTATAGTTCATATATGCTTGCAGTGCTGTGATACGTATTTTGCGCACTACAGTTGCACAGGACTTTGATTCGATGTCATTCTATATGTTGATTTTGATTTCATGCTTATGTTATGCATGTGATTTGACTTATGCTTTCGGTATAGTTTTCATGCACTTTTAGTGTTTTGATTTGGTTTGTGCACGCTGATGCACATGGTTGCGAGATTATATACCACGGTATACCTGATTTGGATTGAGGTTTATTGTATACCGTCGATTTCGATTATGATGTTAATGTTGATTTTGTGCACTCTGTGCATTTGATTTGGATTCTTGCGCATGTTCGACGCTTGATATTGGATTTCGTGATTTTGTGCATGTTGGATGGACATGATTTAGATTTTATTCGTGCATGATGGATGCACTAGATTTGGATTTTCGCGCATGTTGGGCGCAAGTTATGATATGCGATTTTGGTGCACACCAGATGCACTGAATCGGGATTCTTCGGGCTTATCAGATGCACCTGATATTTGTTGTCTGGCACACCCGTTGCTTTTGACAATTGTTTCGTGCACACCCGTTGTACTTAGATTTTTTTTCTGTGCACATGTATGGCACATATATGGATTTTGATTTCCGTGCGCACGAGACGCACATAGCATTTATATGCGCATTTTGGGATTGATTTCTTATGGAGCAGTACGTTTTTATGATGTTATTATTGTTTTCGTACTGAGCAGGACTAGTCAGAGGACAGTACCTGGACGTATTTTGCATGCATTGATAGTTATCGAAGGGATTTCCAAAAAAGAGAGCTATAGTCTCAGTATTTACCTACGTTTCTGATATGACACGAAACGTTTAAAACAAGGAAACGGTTCTAAATTGTTTTCAAAACGTCGGTACGTGCATTTAAACAAAGGATATATATATATATATATATATATATATATATATATATATATATATATAGAGAGAGAGAGAGAAAGAGTTATTTTCTTACTCGAGACGTCCGCCAATGTGCAGTGCTATGCGCATCGCACAGCTACATGAAAGGTTTGGCATGCATTTACTTCAGGTGTTTACATGTATAGTTTTGATTTATATCATATTGGTTTTCGTATTGGATTTGACAATTGTGTTTTCACCATGACTCCGATGATTGCGTAATGATTTACGGAGTTTTGATTTTGAGTTATCTGCTCATTGTTCATGCGTGTGCATTGCGCTATGATGCGTTTTATGTATTGATGATTTCGGAGCCCCGACGACTTGGAATTTTTACTGAAATGTTTTAATATTGAGGGGTTTAAAATTAAATTTAATTTCGGGGACCAAATTTCTTTAAGGGGGGAAGATTGAAACATTTCAAAAAATTAAAATTTTATTTTTGGGAATTTTTATAATTAAATAATAAAATATTGAATATTTTAATAAGGCGGTATAATTAAATACCGATAAATGGGGAAAATTTTGAAAAATTATTAAAAAGAGGGTGTTTTATGTGATTTATGCAAATTATGAAAGTTTATGATTTATTTGACACTATTTTAGTGCTAATCGCGATTAAAAATCGCTAATCGGGCTTTAAGCGTGTTTTGTGCAAAACATGCACCATATCATTTCACACTTGTGTTACATTTTCCTACATGGATTTATCATCATTTTTTATTCTTTGTGTTGGGTTCACTATTGAGGAGAGAAATAAAAGAAAAGAAAAGGAAAAGGAATGATGTTATAATACGGTATGGGCATGTGAGAGAAAGTGAGGGGTCAAAGGAGAGCCATGCCCATGTGTTTCCATCTTCTTCCTCCATCATCCCCCCCCATTTCCTTAGGTGTTGCTGCCCTCATTCCCCACTCCACAAATCCACTCACTTCATCTTCAAAACAACTCCAAAACCTAATCCCCACTTCACAAAAAAGGTGCACAAGCTCACAAGCTACATTTTGGACCAAGAAAGTTTGTGTTTTGGTGTCGTAGGGGGATTCATGAGTGTCTAATGAGGTAACCCTTTCACAATTAGTGTAGTATTTCAAGTGCTTTAGCCTCATTTCAAGTTTAAAATCGTTTTGGCGAAGTTTAGTGAACTTTGAAATCTCAAGTTTGGAATTAAGGTTTGATTTGAGTAGAGATGGTGTAATATGGCCTTAGAGATGAACTTAGACCCCCTATAATGATAGGAACCCAGACCAAACCCAACTGAAAACCCAAAATACTGAATTCCAGAACTTTCATGTCCGTTTGTGAGGAATTGGAGCGTGCAGGTGAATCTGGGATGACCTGAGAATTTTACGAGTTAAACAAACAACCCCAGTAGACTAGAATTGATCCTAGGAACCCACTATAGCAAAACGACTACCCAATTCCTTCCCAAAACCGGCCTGGCCAGAATTATAGGGGTAGGGCCGGCCATTTGGTGGGTTAGGGTGTCACGGTTGGTCCAGTAGCTCATATACATCATATCATACACCCTAGACTTGTTTGCTTACCTTGTTTTTAGCTGAGACAAAATCTGGAGCATGTTTTCTAGGTTGCTGCCATGTGTTTCATGATGTTTATGGATTTAAGTTTGGATATTTGGTATTGTATTTGATTATTTGATGTTTTTACGTCTATATCGATTGATATTTGGTTGAATTACAAGATGTAGACTATAGGTTTTGACATCTGGATGATTCGTGCAGCATTTTGGTTTTCGTGTGTCGTTTTGGCTTTAATTTGGGATTGTGATGCGATACGATACGTTGTGATGTGTAGGTACCCCCATGAAGACTTCGAGACGACAAGCAAGCGTGTGGAGACATCGGCATCGGCACACAAGAAGCAGATGAGTAGATTATATCTACGGGGGAAGTCGGGTGGATGGCGTATAGCACCTCCGCAGTTTGATGTATAGGATGCTATATATACTATATACTATATGATATCTTTTGTGTGTGACATGGATTTTCAGGTTATGATTAGGTGTTCAATGGTTAGATTAGGGTTTAAAAGTGAACTAGTTTAATTTCCTAGTCGCGAACCCTAGAGTAGGTTTACACCCACAGGCACACACATTCTTACCATTTTATACTTGTGCGTATATGGGAATACATGTGTATGTATATATATATATATAGAGAGAAAGAGAGAGAGACACACACACACTTAGGTATGCGACTATGTATATATATACACGTATACCTACACATGGATAATGATGATAGTGGATGATGTTTGGAGATGAGTCGATGAGTTTGGGCATGGTGCCGTGAGATCGGTGATATGATGTGGTTCGTATGATGAGATACGACATGAGATTTTAGCGGGCCTTTGGACATGTGTTTTACACACGCATTTATATTTATATAGATGATATCAGTTTGTACTTGACTTAGATCAGTACCCCAGTTCATGAGATATTATGATAAGGATACCAGATAAATGATGATGAATGTGATATTGACCTGTACCCAGATTTGGGATGCCGTACGATGGATTACCTTACGAGCTTTATATTGATGATAGATCTGCACTCTTGACTAGAGGATGTCATATGATACATTGTATCGTACGTGATACTATTGAGGCGGGATCACCGAATAGTATATGTACGTATATATCGACGCAGATTTAGGTGGTTTCCATACCCGTTCGATTAGCTTGTTAGTTAGATCTGTAGTTTACTTAGTAGATGTTAGACTAGACCCAAGTCATACCTATTTCAAAACTAACGAATCGTGAGTATTTTTAAAGACAGGCAAAGGGATTCTACGGATATTTTTAAAGATGCATCTTTTCTTAAAAAGACCGTAGCCCTTATTTTTCTAAACACCACGATTCGTCTTATTTCAAATGGCAAAACTGTATGACATTTATATATTGATGTAGATTCTTCACTGTTGCGTTTATTATTCGACTTCTGCATATTCTTGCTATTCGCATCGCATTGCAGGTGTAAATGTGTTATTGTTATATTAAACCTATGCTGTTAGGACACCAGCACCATTATCGATGATGCATTTGTTCCACGCACAGCTGCTTGCCGGCTCACACACTCATCATCAATAATTGCCATGTCACTACACAGTAGGATTGTTGCATCAGGATACGACCCCTTGCATGACATACTTGCATACATATATATTGTACACTCATACTTGCGTACATACATATTGTACACTTATACTTGTGTACATACATATTATACACTCATACTTGCGTATAAACATATTGTACACTCATACTTGCATACATACATATTTGCACATACATAGATGATTCTGGCTTGATTTTGGAGATTTGGGAACTGCAAGATATACTTTAAAACTGGATTCATTTTAAAAGAGCGGTTTCTCTCGATATGTGCATATTACTATTCTAAGTTGCATGATATACTGTCAAGCTTACATTTCTTTTATATGTCGCATACATCATGCTTTATGATCTTACGGATTGAGATATGTTGTTTTCATCAGATTTCTGGATTTGAGAACCGTGGCGATTTCAAAAGAAAGCATGTACTTTTTTAAAAACCCGGTTTCTCTTGATATGATATTTCAGTGCGTCCACCATGTGTTTTCTCGGTTCTGAGAGCGACATGTGAAACCCGATTCGAGGAGGCGGATGAGGTCGATTTCGGATACATGGTGGACCCGGTATGGTACCCCGGGTTGAGAACGGATCGCTGTGTTGCAGACGGTGAGCCTGGCAGTGGGACTACTACCTACCGGTGATAGTATTTGGGCTCGGAGGATATCCGGAGGATACCGACCGGAGTCGAGAGATGATGTCACGCCCTATTTCCCCGTATACGGCGAAAGGGACGCGACTGGTCCGCTACGTATATACTCAGAAGTACATACGATAAGTGTATCTAAGTAATATAAAAGTAAATACTTAAGTGGTAAGGTATAATCAAAACAAAAACATTTATTTATTAACATTCTTTTGTACAATGCATGAATAGGAAATACAACTGAAATAAAACGATGCCTAAACAATGGCATAACAGGAAATGAAAAGTACTGAATGGAAAATGTATAATGAAACTAGAGCTCTGGTTCTTCAGCAAACTGATCCAAGTCTTCTGTAGATGGCTCGATCTCTGCCGGGTCCAGATCACATGACGACATTCAAAGAAGAAAGAAATAGAATGTCGTCAGCGAACAAATCGCTCGGTAAGTCCCAAAGATAATAGGAGAAATATAATAGACAGAGAGTAAGAGAGAGTGAGAGTAGCTTTTACAGTTGTATTATATTGTTATATTGTTTAATTAACGCTGTTGTTTGTAGCCTGGTACAGAAGATGCCAGTGTATACGAGAGAAGTCCCACTTACACCGGGGACTTTGGTAACCTGTAGTACAAGGCTCCGTCGATAATACCGCGGAACAACGACATGGATGTAATTACGTCTTAAGTGACCACCTCATGCCGCCTTTAACATATTCCTTTCCAGTCTACCCCTTAAACCCTGTAGTGTTTTATTTGTATTGTTTTGTACTGTAACTTATATTGAATGTATAATTAAAAGACTGACCGAAACCATAATATCAGTAAACGGATATAACCTTAGAATCATGTAAATGGAATAACTGGAGAACCATGTAAATGGAATGTATATCCATGGTTCGGTTAAGTCAAGTTGTATAGATTGATAACTGGATTCATGGATTCTTGTATTTATGTTGAATTGTAATATTGTAGATTGTAGATAGTACTTGAATCATATTCAAGTCAGATTATAATCAGACTCAAACCCGAATCAGACAATTAGAAATGTAAATCGAAGTCTTGATTATTTCTTAAACGTATTTACTAGGTTCCTTAGGGTAATTTATAGAACTTGAGGGGGTTTTATGTAAAAATACTTTTATATACTTTTCAAAATACTCCTCAAGTATTTATTATTCGTCTTTAGAGTTGTAATGAATGTGGATTTTATATTGTGATATTTCTAGTGAAAATATCCTAGTTTCATAAATAAAGGTATTTATCTGTAATACTGATTTATTTGGAATTCATGGTATTTTAGTGTAAAATTTATCCTTGTGATTTCTAGAAAAAGTGGAATATTTATGTCATAACAAAATAGGTATTTTAATGATAAATATACATATATTTATACAAAAATAATTTTAATATATTTATTATATTCAAGAAATCTCATTTTCTTAAGATGTCGTACTTTAAATCTTTCGAGATCGAATGCTCCTTGCGGAGGTCTGAATCTCGCACTACTAAGCCCGAGGATGTGCGATAAACCGCACCATCCCGAACGGGTTCCCAAAAGTGGGTTGTAGCGACTCTTTGCAAAGATTGTAAAATACTAAATCCTTTAGAAAACGGTTTTATAAAGTAAATGGTGTTTATTTATAAAGTTGTCAATTTTCCGTATTGTATGTTCTAGATTCTCCTAAATTAACTAGTCTATTCCTAACTGGTTTAAACGACAAGTTGAAAGATGCCACAAATCACCTCCTCTTCACCGCCAATTGTGGCCAGGTAAGTACAAGTATAGAAAGGAGGGATCCGCTCATGAATCATCGTGAGACTGGCCTTTTAAATTTATTTTTCTCACTTGCCTAGCCTTGGCACAACAAAGTCAGGTTTAGATAAACGACCGATATCCACAACTTATCGTATTTTCATAATAAGCAGTACTTCTTTAAAAAGTGTATTAAAACTAAATCTTTTAGAAATGGTTTTATTAAGTATATGGTATTTAAATGAAAATTTTTGTTTTCTCGTATTCTAGGTTCTCGGGGGTGTTGCATATGAGTGTGTGAGGAGGTAGGTTGTTACCTCGTGATCTACTTTAAATGTATAGCAAGTTTGATGGGGTTAAATGAAGGATTGAAACAAAGTGGTATTTAAGTGAAAAACACGATAAATTGAAATAGCTATCATTTCATGTGATGAAACTTGTTCAAATTGTTTGATTAGTGTTTAATAGTCAACATAAGGAAGTTTAAGTATGATTGTATTAGTGAGAAGTGGTATTTTATATAAAACCGAATCGGAAATAGGATTTGTTCCGATTCCGTCTGGTTTTGTAATTTCGTATTTTAGAATAGGAGCTTCGTTTCGAGCTTGTTTTCAAAGTACACGACTCATAGAAATTTTTTTGAGAGAGTGGGCTCAGGATTTTGGGGTGAGAGGGTAGAGGGTAGGAGTGTATTTATAGGGTAGGCTAGAGTTAGGGTAGATGAAGGGTTTTTAATAAAAAAAATTGTGAAAATGTATGAAAATCATTAAAAATAGATAAAATAGGATATATTTAACTCTTTGGAACCGATCCAATAAATTAGAGTGTGCAGGGGAGTTGGGTGGCTGAAAAGACACAAATTTTGTGTTGACGACTCGCGCCGTCTGGCCGAGTCCGGCCGGCGGCGCTGGTCCATGTCGGCCGGTCCGCCGGCCGACTCGACCGAGTTGGGGTACCAGAAGCTGGGGGGTTGCCGGAGTAAGTTACTGGTATTTTTAGTTTTTCAGGTTTAGTTCAACTTTTGGGAGTTATGGTGTGTGGACTGTTGGGCTTCCAAAGAATTTAAAACAAAATAATATTAAAAAATAATATAGGGCAGGGGATTTGAACTCTAGTGGCTTGGATCAGCAGTGCAAGGTATTACCAATGAGCTACAAGCTCCTTCTTGTAATTAAATTGCTAATTAATTACTTAAGTCTTGTGCTCAGGCAATAAATACCCCTTTTAGGATTTTGAAAAAAACAATTTAAAAATTTATATATTGTATAAGAAAATTAAGGTTGTTACATTCTACCCTCCTTATAAAAATTTCTTCCTCGAAATTTGAAAAAGGAAAGTGTAACAATTTCAAGGAAAGTTTGGTGACTGGAGTGTGGATAGTGTATAACAAAAGATGGTGCAAGGATTTAAAAATGTGAAAGAGTCTTACCGGTGTTACCTTGACCTACACTCTCGGCTTCTACGGCTGCTAATGTGAATGTCTGTCGCCGTAGCACGTTCCTCCTAGCTGGAGGCATATTCCCCTATACTCGAGACATGTTTCTCAATGCCTGATGGAATTGGCGATTTGGCTGAGCAGGGAATCCACGTGGAGGTGGTGCTGGGAGTGCGAGACGAGTTGCAAGCACCTGGATAGCTGGCTGCTGCGGGTAGTTGATGGGTGTGTGTGCTGGGTTGCGTCTATAAGGACAGTTTCCAATTCCATGATTGGACGCACCACAAACCAAGCATAGGCCTTTTGCGCGCCTACAGTCCTTCCAAAAGTGTCCTTCTCTCTTGCAATAAAAGCAAAATTCGGGTCTTGGCTGATCCTTGAGTTCTTCCAGTCTTCTGAGTTCAACAGCTGACCTTGAAGAGGCCCCACCTGCCATTTGAGTGGTAGGGCGTTTCACTCCTGCAGACTGAGGTCTGCCCCTTTCCTTTATCACTGCCTCATAACCGCGGGCAGGTTCCATAGCATCTTCATGAGTCAGAAATTTCCCTGTGGCCAGTGCAGCCTGAATTTCTGTGTCCAAACCTTGTTGAAATCGACGGGCTCTGATCTCATTCGTCGGTATCAGGTGTGCCGCAAATCTGTTACGGTCTTGTGTTAGCTGTGTAGTATGTGATATTTAAAAATTAAACTATTGTGACATATCTTATCGGCTTAGCATGGTGAATTCAGCGTCATACTCATCTACTGACTTGTCCCACATCGAACCTTGTTGTGGATGAATAAACTGCTGCTCCATGGCAAACCTGGCAGTCACAAGGAAGTACTTCGCGTCGAACTTTTCGCGAAAATTCTTCCATTCAATTGGCTGTACAAGACGGCTTTCTTCTGCCTTCCACCAGTTGAGAGCATTGTCTGTGAGTTGCAGTTTCGCCAAATGGACCCAAGCTATGTCTGGCACTTGTGCTGCCGCCAGATCATCCTCTATACTTTGAGCTCATTCCTCAGCTTCCAGTGGGCTCCACTTTCCTGAGAACTGTTTGGCATGTAAAGCTCTGAATTGCATCACCCCAGGTGCTTCAGCCTCGGGACGGTTCAAGAGCTGCTGCTGTCCCTCTAGGAGGCTGCGGATTGCCTCAAGCAGAACCGTTTTCTCGTTGAGTGGAGCAGGAACGATAGGTGTGGGTGGTAGTGGTGGAGGTGTGTTGTTGACATTGATGCTGGTGTTGTTCGGGGAATCCATAACCTTGAAGAAAAATTTGGGTTAGGACAGATTCAAGTATATGATTCAAAGAATAAGAAATGATGAGATTCAAGGAACATGATTGTAAAGAATGTTTTAGTTGCTAGTTCTTGTGTTATATTGCTTTGGTTGTTCACGCAGAAAAGAACTGCATAATAGGGTTTCGTACAACTCTGACCTGCATGGGCCGTTTCCCAGTATATGGCTGTTGGGGTCAAAATTTGCATCCCGGTTGACCAAGTCAAAGTCAAGGTCAACCCCAAGCCAGGTGGGCCCAAGCCCAGGTCAAGCGGGCCCATGCCCAAGTCGAGCCCACGGCCAGCCTCCTCCATGCCAAAATATAGATCATATAATAAATAATTTTTATGTAATTTTTTATGCATGAATGTATGCCAAATGGGCATAAAGCCATTTTTTTGTAAAGCCCATGGCTTATGTGCAAAAAGAAATGGCACATGAGCCATGGGATGGACAAAATGCTATTTTGTAAAGCCTAAGAGGTTATATGTAAATTTGTAAGCTTATATAAGGCAACATGATGATGAATAAAGCATAGATAATTTTTTCATTCCCCCCAAAAATCTAGGGTTTGTCCCACTTTCCTCTTTCTGAAGGTTCTAGACCTTCTTCTTTCTTTTGAATTAAATCAAGAGTTTTACTCTTCCTTTTCCAAAACTAAACAGTTTTTCACCACAAAAACCACAAAGGGGAACTTGGATCTGCCATTAGATCTCAAAAGGGGGAGATTTTTAAATCTCACCTCCTTTCTCCAAGATCTATCTAAACGACAGGAAGAAGAAGGAGACCCATCTCCAGAAACCCCACTTTAGGGAAGAACTAGGGCTCAAGGGAAGAAGCCCTTCATCAGCATAAAAACATACTAGGAGTTTGACTCCTCATATATATATATATATATAGACACACACACACACAAAATAATAAGTGCTCCTTTCTGGGAGTACAACTCCCATTGCAGGGACCAAGTCCCTTTTGCAGCCCGAGTGCCCACGTGCTGACACGTGGGGCGCCAGCGCTCAAAGCGCTCGCGCCCGAGCGCCCACGTGCTGACACGTAAGCGCTAGCGCCTAGAGCGCTAGCGCCCTTGCGCCTAGAGCGCTAGCGCCCTTGCGCCCGAGCGCCTACATGCTGACACGTAGGGCGTTAGCGCTCAAAGAGCTAGCTCCCGAGCGCCCACGTGCCTGGCACGTGGGGCGCGAGCGCCCAAAGTGCTAGCGCTCCAGCGTCCTTGCGCTCAAAGCGCCAGCGTCCAAAGCGCTGGCGCTTTTTCCCACCCATCCTTTGGATGCCTTTTCTTTATATATATGTGTGTGTGTGTGTGTGTGTGTGTGTGTGTATGTATGTGTATATATGTATATATACATACACACACACATACTCTACAACACTATCCCTCTAAAAAAAATTGGGCCGGGGCGCTGCCCCACACACCGCAAGGGGATGCTATCCCCCTTCACCCCCAGCCCGCTATCCGGGTAGCGGGACCCCCGTAAACACTCTACGGGGCCCCCGATATATCCAAAACCCCTTTTAAAACACAACACACGAACACGGCACACTGAGTTCGCATGACCGGTTTAACCCGTCAATCGGAGGTTCCCTCGCTCCAAAGGCGAGGGGTAATTAACGGCAGCTTAGTCCGCGGCTACCGGAGATTTGGATCCCCACAATCAATAAACCCCAACCTACCCTAGGCAGGGAGAATCTGTAATGCGCTTGACAAGCGTGCGCGCATTCCCATCTCAATGGGGTGACAAAAAACACCCTCCAGATTCTGGTACGCCCGGTGGGTCCTATCCCACCTCCCATATTTCGGGTTAAGAATTCATGCGAACTCAATCAATATACATATCGATATTTATACTAAAATAATGCCCTTTCATGCAGGTTTTCAAGCAATCGCTTCTCAACGATGTCTCCAAAGATGAATTCAGCTCCCATCTCATACACGATGAAGATGGACTCCAGGACTGTCCTCCCGTCCAGTCTTGGGTGACAGTGGGAGGAGCCACTGCTACAGTTCGTCTCTATTCTGTTCGTGCCAGCTAACGCCATTCCACCTCCTCAAGCTCCAACAATAGACAGACCGGTCTCGAAAGGCAGGAGACCAAATGTGCAACCCAAATGCAAGTCGGTGTCTGAACGACTTTCCTTGGCCCCAGCTGGGGGCAAGGCCATCAACACCAACAAAGCTACAACGCGTCTTGAGCAAGCTCCGGCGGTGCCCCTAACAACTGCTCGATTGGGTGTCTTCTCTAAACTCCCCTCTAATCGACTCACAATGGCTTCCCGGATAACGGATGCCCGCCAAGCCTTCAAAATCGAGAAGCTAAGACAGGAAAGGCTCAGGTATAGAGCCAACAAAAGGGCTAGGGCTCCTGCTGGCTGAACCTCATGAGGTTCGATGAACAGTGTTACCCGCCAAAGATGAGGAAATGGCTGGATATGTGGTCCACACTATCAACATGGTGGGCACACGCAGCAAGATCAAGGACAGGGCCACCACATCTTAAATCCAATCTGGCTTGAATGTGGTTGCCGCTTCCCAAGAACAGCCGCCTCCTCTGGATGATGAAAACCCTTTCGATGAGGATGATAGGCAGAGAGAGCCCTCAGTGCATGAGGAGTCGGGCTCAGAAAGTGAAGATGAGCCAACTTTCCATCCTAAGACCACAGAGCAGCAACTTCTCCAAGAGCTCCGAAAACAGCTCAGAAGCAAAGACAAGGAGATGGCCAAGCTCTACTCAAAGATCGACGACTTGACAAATGTCGTCTTATGGCTTACGGCCCAACTTGCCTCTCAGCCGCCCAATCAAGCACAGGGCTTTGCTCATGAACCGGGAAATGGTGTCCCGAGACAGCCGACACCTATTCCCCCAGATCCAAAGGTGGGCAGACTGCATGGAAGCCAGTCGCATCCTATCTCAGGAAATGTCTAGGCTACCGATGACAGTAGCCCGCTAACTCAAGATCAAATCATGGATTTGGTTGCCAACAAAAACAAAACATTGGTAGCCGAAGCCGAAGCGCAAAAACATATCAGCAGTAGTGGGAGACCATATCCTGCTCAGTATGATCTGGTAGCATTTCCTAGCGGCTATGTCAACCCTAAATTCGGAATATTCGATGGGACGGGAAATGCGAAGCAGCACGTCGCCTATTTTAAATCCTCATGCGGGAATACTGGGGGAAATGATGCGCTTCTCCTCTGCCAGTTCGTTAATAGCTTGACCGATGTTGCTTTTGACTGGTACGCAAGCATACCGGATGGCTCCGTCACAACTTTCGTCCAAATGGTGTCTCTGTTTCGGCAGCGGTTCATGAGTGTCAGCGATAAGATCACCATCACCGACCTCGTAAGGACCAAGCCAAAGAACAACAAAAGCAGCACAGATTTTATAACCCGATGGCGCAATCTCTCTGCCAAATGCGAACTACCGATAGAGTAGGACCAATCTGTCAGTATCCTTGTCGGAAATCTAAACAATTAGATGGCCCCGTTTCTATGCACCGCGGGTCTCAAAACATTCCAAGAGCTGACTAGAAAAGTTCAAATGTTGGAACGCTCAAAGCATGAGTCCTCCTCGGATTCCTAAAATAACAATAGGTCCTGGAGAAACCGAAAGGATGATAATCGAAAAGGCGGAAATCCCGACGATTCTGAATTTTCAACACTTCAGCTAACCGAAATAAGCGATGGATGAGCGGGCCTAGTGCCAACCAGCCTCGAAAGCCAGTGTTCGAAGCGGGGGGAGAATCTCCACTGAAAGAGAAGCTGGATAAGGTCTATTCCTTCAGAAGGGACAAAATCCGTAAAATATTCAAAGACGCCCTGAAGAACGGTATACAACTGCCAGAGTCAAAAGGACCGCAGGAAGCGAATATGACCGACGATCCTAAATACTGCCCTATCACAGAGTGATAGGTCATGCCATTGAAGACTGCTTCATCTTTAAAGATTGGGTCGAAAAGCAATACAAGGCAGGAGAGATAGAACAGTCTAAAGGCGTATTAACAAACAGTCCATCTGCGACCGCCAATTTCATACAAACGGAGACCGAAGTTTTTAGTGAAACTGATTCTCTCAGACATCTGCCTTTCTCTGAAAACAATCGACCACCATGTTATTAAACTGGGAACAGTCGACCTCTAAGTCGTTAAACTGGGAATGTAAATATATATATATATATATGTGTGTAAATAAAAAAATGTGTAAATAAAAGAAAAATAAAGAAAAGCCGAAATGATGGGGCAACTCGCAATAAAAATCAGCGAGTAAAATAAAGATGAAAATAAAGTCGAAATGATGGGGCAACCGCGAATAAAAGCCAAAATGATGGGGCAATCGCAATCTTCGCGATAAGAAAAGATGAAATGATAGAGCAATTGCGGTAAAACAAAAAAAAACAAAAAAAAAGGTGAATGATGAGTCGCTCCTGGTACCATATTCTAGTGTTGCGATGTAGACGCCAACCAAAATCCAATTTCTCAAAATTCTCCCCGCCCTACGGTTAGTCCCCAAATTGACTGCCGCATACAATCCATGGGCTCAAATAATTCTCAGCATACCCATACCCCACCTCAATCACCAGTTACACGGCCGGTCTCCGCCGTTGGAATTATGCTCCATTTAGGAAGACCCACTCATGTGTCCTCATGATACGTGAGGAGAAAATCCCCGCGTGAGATCCTTACAACTCACAAAGGAAAAACACACTTGAGGGTCCTCACGACTCCTAAAGAGAAAATGCACCTACGGGATCCTTACGACTCGTAGGGAGAAAATGCTTTTATGGGACCTTTACGGCCCATAAAATTGAAAAGCCTTAGGTGACAGGGATCTAAACCTGTCTCCTAAGCCATCGCTTCCCAATAGGCACGGCGAATGATGAGTCGCTCCTTTTACCATATTCCAGTGCAGCGATGCAGATGCCACCAAACCCAAATCCCCAAGTGGCGAATGATGAGTCGCTCTTGGTACCATATTCCAGTGCAGCGATGTAGACGCCAACCAAATTCCAAATCCCATACCCTAATAGCGAATGATGTGTCGCTCCTGATGCCATATTCCAGTGCAGCGATGCAGATGTCAACCAAATTCCAAATCCCATACCCCAATGGCGGATGATGAGTCGCTTCTGGTACCATATTCCAGTGCAGCAATGCAGACGCCAACCAAATTCCAACTCTCATACCCCAACGGCGAATGATGAGTCGCTCCTGGTACCATATTCCAGTGCAGCGATGCAGACGCCAACCAAATTCCAACTCCCATACCCCAACGGCGAATGATGAGTCGCTCTTGGTACCATATTCCAGTGCAGCGATGCAGACGCCAACAAAGTCCCGAAATTTTTATGGCCCTACGGTCTGGATCATACATCCTGCAAAACCGTATACAATCCAAGGGCGTAAAACGATCCCAATCTCTCCCAAGTCCTACCGGCGAGACCACATTCAAAGTCCCACCGGCGGTAAAAAAAAAGGTGTGTCCACAAGCAAAATGGGCACGGAAGAAAACCCGAAAGGGCTCCGTGAGTAAAAACAGTAAGACTGCCGGCGAGTTTGTGAAAATCCGAAAGGGTGCAAACTCGTGAAAAAGAGATGAAATGCACGACTTTGTGAGGAGAAAATTCCCGCGTGAGATCCTTACGTCTCACAAAGGAGCAACACACTTAGAAGTCCCCACGACTCCTAAGGAGAAAATACACCTACGGGATCCATACGACCCGTAGGGAGAAAATGCTTTGTGAGACCCTTACGGCTCACAAAATTGAAAAGTCTTAGGTGATAGGGACCTAAAACCTTTCTCCTAAACCATCGCTTCCTGATAAGAAAGCGAAAATGATGATTCTCTCCTGGTACCATATTCCAGTGTAGAAATACTGATGCCAAGCAAAAACCAATTCCCAAATCCTTCCGGGGCAAATGATGAGTTGCACCTGGCATTATTCCTGTGCAGCAATACAGATGCGAAACCAAAACCAATTCCCAAATCCTCTCATGACAGATAATGATTCGCTTCTGGTACCATATTCCAGTATAGTGATGTTGATGTCAACCCAAATTAAATCAAACCAACAACCTCTGCGGTGGAATCATGCTCTGTCGCAGAATTTACCCCGTGTCGAAATCATGCTTCGCCTCGGGATATCTACCTTCCCTGCAGGAATTATGCTTCGCCTCAGAATCAAATCAATCAACAAGCTTTGCGGCGGAATCATGCTCCCCGTGTCGAAATTAATCTTCGCCTTGGGATATCTACCTACCCTGCCGGAATTATGCTCCGCCTCGGAATCAAATCAACCAACAAGCTCTGTGTCGGAATCATGCTTTGTCTCAGTGTGTCCCCCGCGTCGAAATCAAGCTTCGCATCAGTGTACCTGCTTTCCCTGTCGGAATTATGCTTCGTCTCGGAATCAAATAGCGACCTCCTTGTCGGAATTAAGCACCGCCTCGGAATCAAGTCGACCAACAAGCTCTACGCCGGAATCATGCTTCGTCTCAGAGTGTACCCCACGTCGAAATCAAGCTTCACCTCGGTGTATCTACCTTCCCTGTCGGAATTATGCTTCGGCTCAGAATCAAACAGCGACCTCCTCGTCGGAATTAAGCTCCGCCTCGGAATCAAGTTGACCAACAAGCTCTGCGTCGGAATCATGCTTCGTCTCAGAGTGTACCCCGTATCGAAATCAAGCTTTGCTTCGGAGTATCTGCTTTCCATGTCGGAATTATGCTTCTCCAAGGAATCAAACTCTGCATCAAAATTATACTTCGATCAGAATGTTTGCCGCTCTTCGAAATGATGCTCTGAACCCTGGAATCATGCTCCGCTCTTCGGAATGATGCTCCGATCCCCTGGAATCATGATCTGCTCTTCGGAATGATGCACCGATCCCTAGAATCATGCGCCGCTCATCGGAATGATGCTCGGATCCCTGGAATCATGCTCCGCTCATCAGAATGATGCTCCGATCCCTGGAATCATGCTCCGCTCATCAGAATGATGCTCCGATACCTAGAATAATGCTCCGCTCTTCGGAATGATACTCTGATCCCGGAATTATGCTCCAACTCTTCGGAATGATCCTCCGACCTTGGAATTATATTCCGCAAGTCGGAATAATGCTCCGATCCTCGAGAATCATGCTCCCTGAGGGATACCCCGACCCCGGAATTACGCTCCACAAATCGGAATGACGCTCCGATCCCCGGGAATCATGCTCTCTGGGAAGATGCTCCGCCCCTGGAATGATGTTCCACCTCGAAGCCCAACTTCAAGATCCATCAATTTCGTGAACACGACTCATGCATGCGGTGTGCATTCATTGATGGGGGGCACTTTGTTGGGGTCAAAATTTGCGCCCCGGTTGACCAAGTCAAAGTCAAGGTCAACCCCAAGCCAGGTGGCCCCAAGCCCAGATCAAGCGGGCCCATGCCCAAGTCGAGCCCACGGCCAGCCTCCTCCATGCCAAAATATAGATCATGTAATAAATAATTTTTATGTAATTTTTTTTGCATGAATGTATGTAAAATGGGCATAAAACCAAATTTTTGTAAAGCCCATAGCTTATATGCAAAAAGAAATGGCACATGAGCCATGGGATGGGCAAAATGCCATTTTGTAAAACCCAAGGGGTTATATGTAAATGTGTAAGCTTATATAAGGCAACATGATGATGAATAAAGCATAGATACTTTTTTCATTCCCCCCAAAAATCTAGGGTTTGTGCCTCTTTCCCCTTTCTGAATGTTCTAGACCTTCTTCTTTCTTTTGAATTAAATCAAGAGTTTTACTCTTTCTTTTCCAAAACTAAATAGTTTTTCACCATAAAACCCACAAAGAGGAACTTGGATCTGCCATTAGATCTCAAAAAGGGGAGATTTTTAAATCTCACCCCCTTTCTCCAAGATCCAGCCAAATGACAGGAAGAAGAAGGAGACCCATCTCCAGAAACCCCACTTTGGGGAAGAACTAGGGGTCAAGGGGAGAAGCCCGTCATCAGCTTCAAAACATCCTAGGAGTTTAACTCCTTATACACAAAAAAAAATTTATAATAATAAGTGCTCCTTTCTGGTAGTACAACTCCCATTGCAGGGACCAAGTCCATTTTGCCGCCCGAATGCCCACGTACTGACACGTGGGGCGCTAGCGCCCGAGCGCCCATGTTCTGACATGTGGGGCACTAGCGCTCACCGAGCTAGCGCCCTTGCGCTCAAAGCGCTAGCGCCCGAGTGCCCACGTGCTGACATGTGGGGCGCTAGCGCTCAAAGCGCTAACGCTCTAGCGCTCATGCTCAAAGCTCTAGCGCTCTTGCCCTCAGGGCGCTAGCGCTCGAGCTCCTACACCTGGCACGTGGGGAGCTAGTGCTTCAGCGCCCTTGCGCTCAAAACGCTAGCGTCCAAAGCGCTGACGCTTTTTCCCACGCATCCTTTAGATGCCCTTTCCCTTTATACACACACACACATACTCTACAACACTATCCCTCTAAAAAAAAATTTAGGCCGGGACTCTGTCCCGCCCCCGTAAAGGGGCTGCTAGCCCCCTTGACCCCCAGCCCGCTATCCGGGTAGCGGGACCCCATAAAAACTCTGCGGGGCCCGCGATATATCCAAAACCCCTTTTAAAACACAACACACGCACACGGAACGTTGAGTTCGTATGACCGGTTTAACCCGTCAATCGGAGGTGCCCTCACTCCAAAGGCGAGGGGTAATTAACGGCAGCTTAGTCCACGGCTGCCGGAGATTCGGATCCCCACAATCAATAAACCCCAGCCTACCCTAGGTAGGGGGAATCTGTAATGCACCTGACAAGCGTGCGCGCATTCCCATCTCAATGGGGTGACGAAAAACACCCTACAACGGCGAAAGGGACATGACTGGTCCGCTACGTATATACTCAGAAGTACATACACTAAACGTATCTAAGAAATATAAAAGTAAATACATAAGAGGTAAGGTATAAAAAAACAACAACTTTTATTTATTAATATTCTTATGTACAATGCATGAAAAGGAAATACAACTGAAATAAAACGATGCCTAAACAATGGCATAACAGGAAATGAAAAGTACTGAATGGAAAATGTACAATGAAACTAGAGCTCTGGTTCTTCAGCAAACTGCTCTAAGTCTTCTGTAGATGGCTTGATCACTGCCGGGTCCAGATCACCTGATGACATTCAAAGAAGAAAGAAATAGAATATCGTCAGCGAACAGATCGCTCGGTAAGTCCCAAAGATAAGAGGAGAAATAGAATAGACAGAGAGTAAGAGAGAGAGAGAGTAGCATTTACAGTTGTATTATATTGTTATATTGTTGTATTAACGCTGTTGTTTGTACCCTGGTACAGAAGATGCCAGTGTATACGAGAGGAGTCCCACTTACACCGGGGACTTTGGGAACCTGTAGTACAAGGCCCCGTCGATAATACCACGGAACAACGGCATGGATGTAATTACGTATTAAATGACCACCTCATGCCACCTTTAACATATTCCGTACCAGTCTACCCCTTAAACCGCGTAGTGTTTTATTTGTATTATTTTGTACTGTAACTTGTATTGAACGTATAATTTAAAGACTGACTGAAACCATGATATCAGTAAATGGATGTAACCGTAGAATCATGTAAATGGAATAACTGGAGAACCGTGTAAATGGAATGTATATCCATGATTCGGTTCAGTCAAGTTGTATAGATTGATAACTGGATTCATGGATTCATGTATTCATATTGAATTGTAATATTGTAGATTGTAGATAGTACTTGAATCATATTCAAGTTAGATTATAATCAGATTCAAACCCGAGTCATACAATTAGAAATGTAAAACGAAGTCTTGATTATTTCTTAAACCTATATTTACTAGGGTCCTTAGGGTAATTTATAGAACTTGAGGGGATTTTATGTAAAAATACTTTTATATACTTTTCAAAATACTCCTCAAGTATTTATTATTCGTTTTTAGAGTTGTAATGAATGTGGATTTTATATTGTGATATTTCTAGTGAAAATATCCTAGTTTTATAAATAACGGTATTTATCTGTAATATTGATTTATTTGCAATTCATGGTATTTTCGTGTAAAATTTATTCTTGTGATTTTTAGAAAAAGTGGAATATTTATATCATAACAAAATAGGTATTTTAATGATAAATATACATATATTTATACAAAAATAATTTTAATATATTTATTATATTGAAGAAATCTCATTTTCTTAAGATGTCGTACTTTAAATCTTTCGAGACCGAATGCTCCTTGCGGAGGTCTGAATCTCGCACTACTAAGTCCAAGGTTGTGCGATAAACCGCACCATCCTGAACGTGTTCCCCAAAGTGGGTTGTAGCGGCTTTTTGCAAAGATTGTAAAATACTAAATCGTTTAGAAAACGGGTTTATAAAGTAAATGGTATTTGTTTGTAAAGTTGTCAATTTCACTACTACAAATAAGGGTTTCCCCTTCGGATTTATCCGTAGAAGCAAACCACTGCCCCTACGGATATATCCGTAGGGGCACGAAAATACCCTTTAGGTACAAACGCCGTAGGTGCAAGTTGAAGCCTTGAACTTGCCCCCACGGACTAAAAAGTGCCCCTACGGATTTAACTGTATGTCCAGTTGTCCCTACGGATTAGGCCGTAGGGACAAAAAATTTATTTTATTTACGGTTTTATAAAATAGATTAGCTGTCCCTACGGACTTATCCGTAGGTCCAAGTAGTGGCCCCTACCGATAAGTGCCTAGGTATATATCCGTAGGGGCAATATATCAGAATACCTGATATTTTGCCCTTACGGATACCTGTGTAGGGGCATTTGTTTTCCCCTACGGATATATCCGAAGGGGAGAGCTTAACCCTTAATACTGAGATCATAGGGGAAAAATATCAGGTATCATGGTATTTTGCCCCTACGGATAAATCTGTAGGTACATAGTTGGGCCCTACGGAGTAATCCGTAGGGGCAATGAAGGGCCCTACGGTTAAATCCGTAGGTACATATTACCAGGGTTTTTTTTTAAAAAATGGCTGCCTATTTTTTTCTCTCCTTGTGCACAATAATATATACATCGATCATATATAAAATTAATCATCACGCAGAACATATATCGCAGTATTCATAATCACATCTCACGCATAATATACAAAAGAAACCAAAACGCAGAATATGATATCAATATAAACACGCAAACACCAGCAATATCAATATCGTCCAAAATGTAGTACAATATGTATCATATAAATAAATACATGTTTAAAATATAAGAATCAAAAAGCTACCCTAGCTCGGTCCAGCTCCACCTCTGATAAACGCCAGAATCTGGCGCGCCTACTCCTCGGTCAATAAATCATGCAATGCGGAGCTTGCGGGAGTCTGAGCGGGCTGTGGAGCTAGCGATGTGGTCTGCGCAGCCGCCGTCGAGATAGTGGCTTGCGGAGCCGCGGCTGCGGGAGTCTGAGCGGGCCTTGGAGCTATAGGAGTTGTCTGCGGAACCGCAGCTGAAGGAGATGCATGTGGAGGCTCGGCCGATGTACCCTGTCGCGTCTGGACCTAACGTGTGTAATAAGTGAGTAAGAATTGTGTATTATTCGAATTTGTATCATTATCAAGTTATTTCGAAACCCCATTTGGATATCTAGTTTGGAAAACCGTAGTTTATTTTAATTAGATATGTATGTATGATTAATCAAACCTAAGTCTACAACCAAATAAGCTCAGGCTACGTACTAATATTGGATATGTTGATATCTATAATATGACATGATATTTTACTATTAAGTAGTATACATACCAGCATCTCCTTCAACTCCTGAACGATGGCCTTCAAGCTCTCCAGTTCCTGCTGGACACGTCGCTCACAGGAGACAGAGGAAGTAACCGCCGGGGTGGAGTTCAACCTCATATGGGCCCTGCTAAGGCCCAGTCCCCGGCCTCTCTCACAACCTCCGTGGTGCCCTCCTTTTGCGGCATCCAGGACTGGGGTCAGCAGCATTGTATCGCTCTGTCCGGTAAAATCGATCCCCGATGCCTCGGCCTGCTCAACCACCCACTCCTACACCCACATTAACCAGTAAAATATAAGTATATAATTTAAATTTGAACCTTCCAAAACTAAAATTTCTAATAGGGGTTGAATAAATATTAACACTTACGCAATACTCCTGGGTAGCGACGTCAGGGTATCGAAGCTCGCCTGTGCCGGGATCTGTCGAGGTGCCGTGGACGGCAAAATATGCGGACAGCACGCTCGGTGTACCATCTTGCGCCAGGGTCTGAGTTGTTTGCAATATTAGAAAACAACTCTTAATATTAGATATATTAGAAAATAACTCTTAATAATGCATTATATCACAAAGGTCGGTCTATTATAATTTACTGTTAACTCCATGGGTCGAGTAATATTCCTCGAGCCACCTGTATAAGTGGGGCGACCCCTCTTCACCGACTTTCTATTCTCTTTATTTTGAGCGGCCTGTTTCTTCACAACACATTCACATTTAGTTTTCTAATTAAGGAACACAAAAAAATAAATTATATACTAAACAATGAATAACATTTAAAATACATACCTGTTTGCATTGAGAATCGAAATATTCGCATAATAGAGGCTATGTCCCTACGTCGACTCTCGCAAACACCGGAGTAGATAGGAGGGCCGCTCTCTCTGCCTCGGGGGTCACCATCCGCAGGGAGTAGCAGTCGGCCTTTAGCTCATTCCTGTTGTATCGGACCTTGATCTGCATGTTCTTCATCAGGCCATTGTACAGAGCATGAAGGTCGAGCACCCTCCCAGGGTGATCAGGGTCGGGTACAGGTTGAAAATCGTAATCCAACTGAAAATAAAAACAAAGAATTGTTATTAGATTTCAAGTGTTAATAATAAATATATTGGATAAATCAAATGAAAATATATATTAATACCCGAGCTTGATCAAAGAAGAGGGCGAATGAGCGCCGGTGCTGGTCGCCCCACTCAACGTGAAGTCGATAGTTCTTCACGAGCTGGCTCCCATCCCCCATATACCGGCCGATGCTCTCGGCATAAGGACCGGTATAGCGATAATCATGGGTAAAAAAGAGGGGGAATGCTGCCTCCCCCTAGCTCTGTCAGGCCTCAGCCTATGGGACTGATTCGGGCCTCGAGTCCCCCACTGGGATGGGGAGGCCCTACGTCTGCAAGAAATATCAAGACAATCAATATTAAGACAAAGTTGTATTAAGAAATCAAGGTTAAACGAAAATTGAAGTGTGATATATACCTCCGGTGACTAAAGCACGAGCCTGGGCCCGGGCAGCAGCACGAGCGGGACGATAGTTCCTCCGGTGAGGAACAGCCGGTGTCCCGGATGCGGACGCATCTCCTCCAACTAGAAAATAAACATTGACGCTAAATTTCCATGAAGTTCATATTTATTCTATAGAGGATATGTAAAATGAATAAATAATTTATATTTATTCATACTAACCTACAGACGATGCGGAGGGTACGGAAGTGGCAGGAGTGGCCCCTGCGTCAGATGTGAACGCACCACCTATAATTAGACAATTAAAAATAGATTATATAAGTAATTGCAAAAAGAATGTGTAGATCAATAATATAACATTCTAAATCAATATGCATGCACTATAGGATATATAAACATACCCGCAGGTGCGGTGGTGTCACCACCTACAGCTAGACAATAAAAAAAATTACTATCTAAGTAAGAACAAAAGGAATGTGTGTATATTTATGATATAGCATTCTAAATCAATATATATGCACTATATGATATATAAATATACCTGGAGGAGCGGGAGTGGCCTATGTCCCTGATGTGGACGCATCACCAACAACTGGACAATCAAACATTGACAATATAAGTAATTTTGACATGAACAGGCATGAATATCTATAATATTATATTCAAAATGGATATGCGTGCAATATACCTGGAGGTGTGGGAAAGTCCACATGGAAGGAGGCATCCGAAGGGGTCTCCGATCTGGGTGCAAGACCGGCCCTCTGAAGCTCCCTACGCAGCTCTCCGGGCGGCAGAACTGCTATGCCTCTGCCTCTGCCTCTGCCGGTGCCGCGGATGGACCTCCTGCCGCCCATCGCTGCTCCCGCCATCGTCATCAAATTTAGATAAACGGTTCGTGGACACATTAGACAATCATTACAAGTATTGACTATATATGAATAGATCGTAAAATGTGAAGTAATAATATAACATTACTGATAACCTTTTTCGTTTCGTGGGCGCATTACACATATCTACTTGGATTTCATCATCAATGTCATTTCTAACCCACGTAACTTCATGATCGGCCGAAGACAACCCGTCCTTCGAAACAGACGGTCGGAGCACTCCAAGCCTTCTCTCTTCTTCATCATCATCCCTGTCCTTGAATTCTGGGATATCGTAGACATCCCTGGGTTTCCAACGGCATACGACACTCCATCCCGGATGCTTCAAACATTGTGAGTAGTATACTTGGAACGCTTGGTTCGGAAAGATAAACGGATCTTCCTGCCCGTAAAATCTAAGTGTGTTCATACTGGTCAATCCATATTCATCTTTCCAAGTCCCAAGATTGCTTCTCCACTTATCTGTATCGGTTCGTGTATCGTACCAAGTACACTGGAATATATAAAAGGGTTCTGATCGTCCGGGATAGTGGATACCGAGTATACAATTTAAGTACCCATAATAAATCACACCGTCCGATCCTACCGTCGCAATCCCACTATTCTCAGTGGTTCTAGATGTTTCTATGTCCTTAACTTCGAATTTGTATCCAAGGACACCAAATCCTTTATAATATTATCCAAGGACACCAAATCCTTTATAATATGCAATCTCCATACTAGGAAATTGAGCTAAACATTTTGAATCACTCTCGAATGATGCAGACAAGTTCGGATCGTGGATCTAAAAAAACAAATTTTACGACAAATACATAACGATATAAGTTTAGATTAAAACTGATAGCAATAACATGTTATTCGAATAACTTACATGATCTGTGACCCAATCAAAAAAATTATCCTGATGATATTTTTCCAATCGTTCTTCGTTCCAATCAGGATGCCCCTCACGTACCTCGTTCAAATGAATTCTGTTTTCGATAAATAATGGTGACATTAATATTACATCATTTCATACACACACAAACACAAATATAACAATTAATCCAAAAAAACTTACTCTCTAATTTGTTCAAGACATGCGAAATTAAGCAAGATAAACCGGTATATCTTGTTGATAAATATAGTGTTTACCCTCTTATAATCGGTTTTACCATATGGCCCGCCTTGAATTCTTGGAGGCCGGTTAAGTCTCGTCTCAATGTTCTCGTCCAGATAGCGGGAGCAAAATGTGGTTGCTTCATCAAGAAGATAACCTTGCATGATAGAACCCTCTGGTCGATTTTTATTGCGTATATACTTTTTAAGAGTGTAGAGGAACCTAAAGAAAATATGTTGAATAAATAAATACGGGCATACAGGACAACAATAATTTTAAAAATTACGCGAAACGAAAAATTACACGTACCTCTCGACGGGATACATCCATCGATATTGTACCAGTCCGGCTAACTTAGCCTCAGTTGCAAGATGAACCGTCAAGTGTATTATGATATCAAAGAATGACGGTGGGAAAATACGCTCAAACTTGCAAATTATCAATGCAATAGAATTTTCTAGTTTATCCAGCATCAGAACCTCCAGTGTTTTAGCACACAACTCTCTGAAAAAACAACATAGGTCGTTGATTACTAGACCAACCAATTCGGGGAGAGAAGTCCTGAGGGCTAATGGAAGAAGGTGCTCCAGGAACTTTCAAATCATGCAACACCTGCAGGAATCTTTTCTTCTCCGGTTGTGACATATGATAAGCGGCATTGGGATGTACAAACTTGCCTGGTTTACCCGCTACCGGTCTAGGGTGCAATTTACTTCTTATTCCCCACTCCCGTAGATCCATCTGAGCATTCAGGTCGTCTTTCGATTTCCCGTCTTTACAAAGAAGCAAGTTGAGTATGTGCTCTGATACTCCCTTCTTTATATGTATGACGTCCAGACAATGACGCACTAAATTTGTTGACCAGTACGGAAGCTCGAAGAAAATGCTTAACTTGTTCCAAAATGGTGGTTTGACCTATCCATCCCGAAGGTCACATTATTGTAACCATCCTATTGAGCAGTCACATCCTCTCCAGACAATGGGGATGGAGGTCCAAGAAGCTCCTGATGACCATCAAAGTGAACGGTGTCTAACCTGTAGGGGTGGTCTAGAGGCAGGAAACGTCGATGGCCGCAATAACAAACCTTCCTGCGAAAATTCAAGAATGTCGATGTTGTGTGTTGATGGCAATGAGGACATGCTTTGTGACCATGTACGGACCAACCTGATAGCATTCCATACGCAGGAAAGTCATTAATTGTCAACGTTAAAGCCGCACGCAGTATGAAGGTTATATTTGTGTTTGCATCGTATGTCTCTACACCATCAATGAACAAAGATTTTAACTCCTCGATCAGAGGTCGGAGATTGACGTCGATATTGTTTCCCGGTGAGTTTGGTCCGTCGATAAGAAGATGCATCATAAAGTATGATTGGTCCATAGCCAATCAAGGCGGCAGATTATAAATTATCATTACAACAGGCCATGTGCTGTGACTTCCAGTCATATAGTTGAATAGGCAGAAACCATCACTAGCCAGTCCGAGCTGGACATTACCAGGATCGCTACTGAATATTGCGTGCCTCCTATCGAAATCCTTCCATGCCGGTGAATCTCTTGGATGGCTCATTTTTCCATCTTCACTTGGAGGAACACGGTGATGCTAAATCATTGCCTCGGCTGTTTTCTTGCACCTGAATAGCCTCTGTAGCCTCTGTGTTATGGGAAAGTATCGTGCTATCTTGACAGTTATATCAGGCTTCTTATCAGAATATTTCGGCTTATACCTGGCCTCCCCACATGTTGGACACTCTTTCAAATCTGAATTCTCTTTCCGGTACAACACACAATTTTTAGGACATGCTTGAATCTTCTCGCACTTTAGACCCAAATCAGACATCATCTTCTGGGCTCCGTACCAGCTGTCAGGCACGTTTTTTCCTGGGGGCATAGAATCTTTCATGAACGAAAGAAGCATTGTGAATGACTTGTTGCTCCATCCATTTTGGCACATTATCTGGAAAAGTTGGACGAACCATGAAAGGGTGGAATACTTTGCATTCTCATAAATTGGTTTTCTAGCATCATTCATGAAATTTTCATATTTATCCGCACGCGGTCCTTGACCGGAAGGGATGTCATCTTCGGTACGAATAGATTCACTTAGGGCAGCCTCTACCATATCCTCCATTTCATCTGATGGAAGTAAATTACCGTCTTCTCCTTCTGCCGCATTACCGTCTTCTCCTTCTCCTGTCGCATTATCATGTTCTCCTTCTTCTTCTGATGCAATACTGCGTTCTTCTCCTTCCCCGTGATATTTCAAAGTTGTATAAAGTATAGTAAACCCATATTTTACGATATAAAGCTCTGCCAATTCTACCTTCTGCCAGTACTTATTGCCACATCTATCGCACGGGCAGAGAATCTTCTCTATTATGATCTTATTATGTGCGCATGCAAATTCAATAAAAGCAGCAACTCCTGCGACAAACTTAGGTTGCATACGTTGTTGCCAATCCACATACATCCAGTCCTTAACTCTGACGCACTCATGGGCCATGTTAGACTGTATAACATATAAGTTGTAGGTTATGGTGACTATATTGAGAAATCTAAGAATGGGATAGTTACCGACAAAAGAGAAAATCCGTGTATATGCTTTGTGTATGCGTTTGTCATTGAAAAGAATAAATTATCGAACGTATGTTAACCGATAGAAGGGGACTAAGTGGCGCTTTTAGTTTCATATATGAGTATCGATGAAAATACGAAGGTTTCATATTATCATCGAGTACCATATATTGGTTTTAACTTGAACATCTTGAATCACTCTCTAATGATGCGTTTGTTGTGTATTCTTGTTGTATGTGTGTGTTTCGGCTATCGGGGTAAGGTTTCTATCCCATTAAGAATGTATAGAGCGAATACCCATTCGCTTGTGCTTTTAACCGTTTCGAGTAAATTTCGGCAGCACCTCCCCGCTGTTCTCCGAGTACACTGTAATAAAATAGATAATCATTTCAAAGCTGTGAAACAACGTTGAAATGAACATCTAATCTACCTTTGTACATGGAGAACCAGCGGAAAGGTACCGATGAAATATCTCGAAACGGATGAAAACACAAGTGAATGAAGGTGTTTGCTTTATACATTCCTAACTTGTCCACACGGGACAAATTTATCGGTTATCATACGATTGAATCTTCTCGTCACATAGACTATACGATGGTTGTTAGTATAGAGCTATACCGTCCGATATTTAACAACCTTCGTATAGTTCTATGTCACGACGAACATCGAACATATGTTAACCGATAGACGAGGAGTAAGTGGCGCTTTTAGTTTCATATATGAGTATCGATGAGAATATGAAGGTTTCATATATCATCGAGTATCATATATTGGTTTTAACTTGAACATCTTGAATCACTCTCTAATGATGCGTTTGTTGTGTATTCTTATTGTATGTGTGTGTTTCGGCTGTCGGGGGTAAGGCTTCTATCCCATTAAGAATGTATAGAGCGAACACCCATTCGCTTGTGCTTTCAACCGTTTCGAGTAAATTTCAGCAGCACCTCCCTGCTATTCTCCGAGTACACTATAATAGAATAGATAATCATTTCAAAGTTGTAAAACAACATTGAAATGAACATCTAATCTATCTTTGTATACGGAGAACCAGCGGAAAGGTACCGACGAAGTATCTCGAAACGGATGAAAACACAAGTGAATGAAGGTGTTTGCTTTATACATTCCTAACTTGTCCACACGGGACAAATCTATCGGTTATCATACGATTGAATCTTCTCGTCACATGGACTATACGATGGTTGTTAGTATCGAGCTATACCGTCCGATATTTAACAACCTTCGTATAATTCTATGTCACGACGAACATCGAACATAAGTTAACCGATAGACGGGGACTAAGTGGCGCTTTTAGTTTCATATATGAGTATCGATGAGAATATGAAAGTTTCATATTATCATCGAGTATTATATATTGGTTTTAACTTGAACATCTTGAATCACTCACTAATGATGCGTTTGTTGTGTATTCTTGCTTTATGTGTAACATGATTTTAAACTTATGAAATAATACTTGCTTAGTTACTTGCAAATTGATCGACATTGCAAGTTAAACTTCGGCTTCGTATGTACCAAGAACTAGTATCTCCAGAAATGTATTAGACATCGATTTGGATATTTCAATCTACCACACATCTGTATCCATATGCATAAAAGGGATGCATTTCATATATCCATATTTTGAGTCATCCATATTTATCGTCTGAAAACAAAAGAGTATGAAAACAACATGTTCTTGTGTATCTATATATTAGACCATTATGATCAAGATTGATAGAACTGATCATCCACAAAGAGATTAAGGATTGAGTTTTGACAGCCATATGAAGGAAAAGTTTCTCCTACGGCAACCTAATAATATACCCATTATCCTCATATATACATATATGCAGGCAGCCATGGATACATACATGCAAATATTTGAAAAATTAATATATCAACCAAAAACTATTATTGCAATGGCATTCATCTATAACAATCAACAATTAAAACTACAAATGTAGGATACTGATATCATAAAGCGTTATACGCAACATCTGAATTCACATGACTGAAAACATGCATCAAAAAAACATGTTCATCCAAAAGAAAGGCCACTGTCAACAAATATAGACAAATACGTCATAAAAACAGTAACTAACAAGTTGATTAGCATCTGGATCAAGAAAATGATAGGAAAAACAATTGACTATGATCTATAATGACAAGTCTATTACCAACAAAGGTGGCTTTTCATCCTCGGTAGCTTGATAATTGGGATTTGATGGCGAATAAAAATATGCATATGCCGTTTGATTGGGAACTTCAATTGGAAACTCAATGAGGTCGGGTGTACTGAAGTACGCTTTGTATTTCGCTATTTCAGGTGATGAAGCCCAATCCCTAGCCCTAGCCCCACCCCAACCCCAACCGAACCCTAACCCTAGCCCTAGCCCAGCCCCAGCCCCAGCCCAACCCCAACCCCAACCGAACCCTAACCCCAGCCCCAACCGAACCCCAACCCCAACCGAACCCCAACCCCAACCGAACCTTAACCCTAACCCTAACCCTAAGTTAAACCGAACCCGATGCCTAACCATAACCCTCACCCCTACCCGAACCCTGAACCCTAGACCTAACATCATCAAAATTATAAATAATTTGATATTTAGTAACTGTAGCGGGCGGTGGAGGAGACGACGGAGAAGACCAGTGGTCGACGACGATCGGCAACGAGTCGCGGACGGTGGCGACGAGGAAGTCAACGAGAAAGTTTTAGGAACGACCGAGGAAGGTGGAGACGAGGCGCGGAGGGCGGTGGCGACGAGGCGCGGGAACGAGCGATCGAGGTGCGGGAGAGTGAGAGAGTGAATTTTTGGGAACAATCGATGACTTTTTTGTGCTTTTTTTATTAATAACCTATTTATATGCCCCTACGGACATAACCGTAGGTCCACCATTTGCGGCTCTGTAGGGCCAAATAACAAATTGCGATTTAATATTTTTAAATTAGAATGTAAGGCACCTAGGGACAACGATTTGGACCTACGGATAAATCTGTATGGACAAGAAATAGTTACCCCTAAGGATTCCTGGGTCCGTAGGGGCAACCCCATATTGTAGTAGTGTTTTCCATATTGTATGTTCTAGATTCTCCTAAGTTAACTAGTCTATTCCTAACGGGTCTAAACGACAAATTGTGAGATGCCTCAAATCGCCTCTTCACCGCCAATTGTAGCCAAGTAAGTACAAGTGAAGAAAAGAGAGATCCGCTCACGAATCATCGTGAGACGGGCCTTTTAAAGTTACCTTTCTCACTTGCCTAGCCTAGACACCACAAAGCCAGGTTTAGATAAACGAACGATGTCCACAACTTATCGTATTTTCATAATAAGTGGTACATCTTTAAAAAGTGTATTAAAACTAAATCTTTTAGAAATGGTTTTATTAAGTATATGGTATTTAAATGAAAATGTTTGTTTTCTCGTATTTTAGGTTCTCGGGGGTGTTGCATATGAGTGTGTGAGGAGGTAGGTCGTTACCTCGTGATCTACTTTATATGTATAGCAAGTTTGATGGGGTTAAATGAAGAATTGAAACAATGTGGTATTTAAGTGAAAAATACGATAAATTGAAATAGCTATCATTTCATGTGATGAAACTTGTTCAAATTGTTTGATTAGTGTTTAATAGTCAACATAAGGAAGTTTAAGTATGATTGTATTAGTGAAAAGTGGTATTTTATAGAAAACCGAATCGGAAATCGGATTTTTTCCGATTCCGTCGGGTTTGTAATTTCGTATTTTTAGAATAGGAAAGAGATAGAAAAGGGACTTACGAGTTATAGAGTACACTAGAGAGTGAGAGGGAACTAGAGGGATCGTCGATGTGTTGTGTCATCGCCGGTAGCTCCTAAAACGTTCGCCGGAAGTTCCGCCGGAATTTCGTAGGAGCTTCGTCTCGAGCTTGTTTTCAAAGTACACGACTCTTGGAAATTTTTTTGAGAAAGTGGGCTCAGGATTTTGAGGTGAGAGGGTAGAGGGTGGGGGTGTATTTATAGGGTAGGGTAGGGTTATGGTACATGAACGGTTTTTAATAAAAAAATTTATAAAAATGTGTGAAAAATCATTAAAAATAGATTAAATAGGATATATTTAACTATCTGGAACCGATCCAATAAATTAGAGTGAGCAAGGGAGTTGGGCAGCTGAAAAGTCACAAATTTTTTGTTGACGACTCGGCCGTCCGGACGAGTCCGGCCAGCGGCACCGGCCAGGTCCGCCGGCCGACTCGGCCGAGTCGGGGTGCCAGAAGTTGGGGGGTCGCCAGAGTAAGGAACTGGTATTTTTAGTTTTTCAGGTTTAGTTCAGCTTTTAAGAGCTATGGTGTGTGGACTGTTGGGCTTCCAAAGGATTTAAAACAAAATAATATTAAAAAATAATGTGGGGCAGGGGATTTGAACTCTGGTGGCTTGGTTCAGCAGTGCAAGGTATTACCAATGAGCTACATGCTCCTTCTTATAATTAAATTTCTAATTAATTACTTAAGTATTGTGCTCATGCAATAAATACCCCTTTTAGGATTTTGAAAAAAACAATTTAAAAATTTGTATAGTGTATAAGAAAATTAGGGTTGTTACAGATTATATAGGCCGATCCGGACTGACGGAGTCCGTGGGCTGATCCGGACTGACGGAGCCCGATATATGAGGATTTACATGCCGATGCTGGGCACGGATTTCATAATGTTTTCGAGTGTCGATGCTAAACACTTAGGTTCCATGATTTTGATATGTCGCGAGGGACACATTTTGATTTATATTCTCATACTTCCATGCATATGCTTTATGATATTTACATGCATGATACTGTATGTCATTGGGTGACACGTTGACGAGATCCACATACATATAGTGGACATTAATGACATTGATCACATAGTTGGATGATATCCACATACATATAGTCGACATTGATGACATTGATCACATAGTTGGATGATATCCACATACTCATAGACTTCCTGATATAGTTGACATTGATTGAATTGATCATACCTCATAGTTATGATATGTTGTTACCTGAGGTACTGACACGAGCACATAGGATTACACTTATGTATAGATGTTTACCCTGGCCACCTTTTCATGCTTCAGACTTATTCATATTGAGGATATATTATTATTGATCGTATTGACCTAGGATTGTGTCATACATACAATTTCTGCTCTGTGATGTTTTCTACCCACGAGTTGGCAACTCACCCCCGTTATGCCACAGTTATTCCAGGTTTTGGCCGTACAGGTTTCATTACGGCTTTTCTGGCACACTGCTTCCTTTCTGGATGATTGCTTTGGTATGTGGGTTCACTCGCATCGTGACCACCCTTTTATTTATTTTAATCAGTTGTATCTAGTAATTCCATCAACAAAACTTGTATATTGTTTCAGACTTAGAAAACCAGTTGTGTATTATTTCGACCTTAGAGTCGCGCGTTGTAGTATTATGGTTTTCATGCTAATTTTGAGTTTCCTTTTGAGTTGTGATCCTCGCCCTTCGGCGTTGTATATTATATTGCTTGCGTGGTTGTGACCGTCGATTGACGAAGAGCTAGCTCCTGCTTGGGGATGCATTTTATCATTGTGCATATATTATTCTTGTTGTACCCCGTTCGGGGCCAGTATTTACAAAAGAATCTCTGCCGAAATTTTCAGAAAAGACTTGAGATTCTTAAAATACATATTCGGCTTATTTATTTAAAAACCTTGTTTTTAAAACATGTTTTCTTCACTTCTTTAAAAAAAACTAGTTTTCCTTCATTTATTATTTAAAATGGTTTTAGATTTCTGCGCTTTTGGCTTACTTGAATTAGATGAGGTCCTATATACTTCATATGATTCAAGGGCCAGTCACGTGCTATTTCGGGTCATGACAGGAACTCTAATCAATAGGTATGCGGCTGCCTCAAGCTCATAACCCCAAAAGGAAATAGGTAACTCAGCAATACTCATCATAGAGTGCACCATATCTAATAGGGTGCGATTCCTCCGCTCTGATATACCGTTTTCCTGTGGTGTATACGGAGGAGTAAGCTGAGAGAGAATCCCATTCTCTTTTAAATAATTTAGGAACTCCGTTCTTAAGTATTCTCCTCCACGATCAGATCGAAGGATTTTAATACTTTTACCCGTTTGGTTCTCTACTTTGCACTTATATTCGTTGAATTTCTCAAAAACTTCAGACTTATGTTTCAACAGGAACACATGTCCGAATCTTGAGATATCATTGGTGAATGTAATGAAATATGAAGAACCATTCCTGGCATGTGTAGACATAGTACCGCATACATCACTATGTATCAGTCCCAAGAGTTCAATAGCTCTTTCTCCGTGTCCGGTAAACAGAGTTTTGGTCGTTTTGCCTTCGAGACATAACTGGAAAGTTTCATAAGATGTAAATTCAAACGGGTTCAAATATCCATCCTTATGTAACTTAGCTAGTCATGTCGCATTGACATGACCTAGTCTACAATGCCACAAGAAGGATTCGTTCATTTCTGAACTTTTCCTCTTGTGTGTGTTCTGTACGTTAAGAACTGTATTTTGATTCAGAATGTATAAATCGTTACATGACGTACCAAACCCAATCAACACTTGATTTAGGAAAATGTTCATAACATTTTTCTCTACTACAAAATTATATCTTTCTTTATCTAATAAACAAATTGATATTAAATTGCACATCATAGATGGTACGTAATAACAGTTGTTCAAGATCAATGTATTCCCATTTGGTAATACAAGGTGATATTCACCAACTGCTTTTGCTGCAACATTTGCAGCATTCCCTACTTTTAAAGAATGATCACATTTTCCCAGTTATCTACCTTTCTTTAGCACATGTAACATATTACAAATATGTGATCCTCATCCGGTATCTAATACCCAGGACGTAGAGTGTACTGAGAAACAGTTCTCGGTAACAAACACACCCGAGGAAGATTCATCAACATGCTCATTGCTCGTTCGGGTCGTGTGGGACTTCGGATATTCCCTTATTTTCTGCTCAGACTTTTAACGGTTATAAGGTAGAGCGGAACCAACGTTCCCTAGCTCAGTATAACAAGCGGGCTCGGTCAATACATCCATATTATTATCTTGATTAAGGCGTGTCATGGTCGCTACGAGGAGAGAGAGAAGAAAACACCACGTGCGCTCTTGCAAGATTAGATTTATTATTATTTTATCTAATCAGGATGGATCCTACTGTTTTTATCAAATCTTCCTTCAAACCCTAAAAGGTAAGACTAGCCGGGATTAATTACACCCTACAAATTCACCAATTGTTCGGCCGGGCAAGTATTGGTACTCCGAGGGAGTCTCCTCATGTTTTCGCATGGAACTAATTAAATAACTCATTTCCGCAGGGGCATAACCCTGTTAACACCTTTCTTAGACACCTACTAGATTAGCTAATTGTAAAGTGCAAAACTCTCCCAAGAGTAACTCTTACACGCAGTGGGTATCGGGTTCCAACTATCTCATAGAAGGTACACAATCTCATTGCAAATTTCAAAACTTGAAATTCCCAAGAATGTTTTTGCCCCTAGCGTCTTATGACCTTGACACAGGCTAACAAAGCATAGTCCGCTAGTCAAGTTCAACCCGTACATTTTGTGATTGAATTAAACCCACCCGCACGACCCTTGATGTAGGCCAACAAAGTCGCACGACTACCCTAATCCAATCGCATCACATGCTACAGATAAGAACTAATTAGCTACCGCACACTACGCCTTGACGCATGCCAACAAACGTAGCACGAATACTAAATAGTACTTATCTGAAATGACGGAGAGCTACGACAGGTTTTTAAGAAAACCTTTTGTGTAATGAACTTGATATCGTTATAGAATCGAGTGATTTAGAAAAGGAGTAGTTTAAGCTCCGCTTTTTAAAATCGAGTTTTTCAAAATAAACTGAGTGGGTGTAGCATCTGCTAGCTTTTGCTAAAGAGGTCACTCCAGTGAAGGGATCTAGGCTCTTTCCTCATCGAATGAGAAGCTGGATATTCATCAAGGAATACCGCTATGCAAAGGAAGAACTAGAGGTACCTTTTTGAAAAATTGATTCTACAACATTATTGAGTTTCTTTCCATTTCATTAATCTCATTAATGAAGTCCCATCATTTATGCTTCCTAAGCATCACAGATAAAGAAACGAAAATACAACGTACGCTTATGACATCTGCATTCGCCACGCAGGCCAATAAACGTAGCCCGAATACCAAGCAACGTTTATTATATATCATATATATAATATAAAGCATTCGTCTCATGCAGTTATATGATCTCATCATAGAACATTGCAGTAGAAGTCAACATATGAAATATAGGATATACTAGGAGATCTGTGTTTTAAATTAAGCCACTAAAAAACTCAGATTCTACGGTCGTGATGAATAGCCAAACCCACATCCCTAGACCCTTACGAGAGCGGCAAGAACCCTGCCAATTCTAGAGTTAGGAAACCTGGTGTCGACTCCTCGAGATGGTCTTCCACTGGACTCTAGAACTTGGATACTTGTGCTCCCCGCCTAGGGTCTATCCTAATGCGGAAAAGTAAATAATATACATCAATGGTGATATCATCCTCAACCCGGAAGTGTCCCAATAAAAGAATATTACATACAAATTTTTACATGAATGAAAATGAAAAAGCTCTCATCTCACACAAAACCACCCGGCTATTCAAACATGGTGATCCAATATAACATATCACAGCAACACATAATATCACATGTCATCAACGTAAGTAAATATGCGTATCCCAATTCTCGTTGACGTATAGCAACGAAGCCGACAATACACCACATATTACACTTACGGTCGCAGAAAAGAAATGAAAACTAAAATAGTAAGAATCCGCAACGTCCTTAGACATCATAAACTCGGAATATCACATATTCCGAATTTCATGCTTAACGTTATAAACCCGGCATTTTAGTCTCAAATTGAAAACAGTATTCAATAATTAATCGGGCAATTCAACAAGATTCCCGACAACTGATCAAATGCTTGTCAGAAACATTACTACACGGCCACACCCCCGATGACGTTGACGAAGTGCACTTAGGCGAAACATCACAGCCGCGAGCACCCGAACGAATGCTTTTGGCAACGGGGTTCTCTTACAGTCACTTGGTCAAGGCTATGGGACGTGGCTATCTGGTAGTGTTATGCGGCGATCGTTCGCGTACTATACGAGATTGCGACGGAGTTTTGATCTGAATCAAAACCCCGAGGCAACCGATCAAATGATACTAAATTGCTAGATCTATAAAACTCTAATTAGTTTTCACAAAACTAATTATTGTGGATTCCAAATATTGTATCTGAAACCACATATATCTAGACGATGTTAAATATTTCGATCAATTAATCAAACACCCAAAATTCCCAGAGACCTCAACACTTGAGTCACACTTAAAAATACCCAGAATATGCCACAAGTACCTATGGATCAGCACAAGAAGGTACGTTCCCTATCTCACCAACGGCGCAGCGGAACCGCGGCTAAACCCATGGTTTGGTCGCGGTTGCGCGGAGTTGGGCCATCGTTTTTCTTGGGGATCCATAGAAAACCTTGCACAATTTTCTCTATACTTTTAATTTGAAAAATTCGAGCTTTTGAAAAAATTTCCAGAAACCCGGTTTTTTGGGTTTCGAAAATTCGATTGAACATTTTAACTTCGCCTAGACCACTCCTTATGCTCTATCTTGGCTCTGAAACCACTGTTGGGCTCACTTAGTACCCTCACTAGGTTTCGGCAAGCATCAAGTATGCAATTTCAAAAATCTAGAGTGTTAATCAACCCGAACCAAGGATCCAACTAACAGCCTTAGGATTTTATAAAGCATGTTAGCAAACTTTACGCTAAGTGAATAAGGAATACAAGCTTTGTAGACCGGTCCTTCACTTCTAAAGCTCCATGTAGTAGTCCTTAGCTCCAAGTAGTGGTCCCCGAACTCTTCTTAGGCACCACTAAGCATAAGGAACGAGCTTGCTTAAGGATCTTCGAGATCGAAGATGATCTACGTCGAAGGATCTCTAACTCAACCTACCTCTTCACTAATTGAGGAATTAGTGAAGTAAACAACCTATACTAAATGGCTAGTTTGGTATAGATTGATGAAGTAGGAATTTTGCTCATTTTATAATTAATTCTCTCATTTTCTTTTTCACCTCACTCAAAATCTAGAGAGCAAAGAATGAGATGAAGAAGATGATCAAGTGTGAACCCTTGGGTGAGAAAATATCTCAAATCATATTCGTAAAGACTTAACCATGGCTAAAAATAATGGTTGAGTTAATAAATATAAACAGTAAAACAAAATTAGTGGACTAAGTCAAGGCTTCTACATGCTTCCACAATCATCTTAAACCATGACATTTTCCACCTAATTTTGATTTATCCCTTAATTATTAATCACCCAAATTATCTTTAGTTTGGAATGAGTTTCATACACCCATGTCTAATGTATCATCTAGTATGACACAAAAATAAATACATCAATATATATCACATATATATTTATATGTATTTATAGAAAAAAATTCTTAAGTTAGCTAATATTAGTAAATATATATTAATATATCAAATATATAATTATATATTAAATTATTAAATCAAAACTTGATTTAATAATCCGGCTATATCACATACAACCGACTAATATCATTTATATGTATATCAAATATACATATAACAAATTATTGAATCAACACTTGATTCAATAATCCGGTCATATCACATATAACCTATATCGCGAGATTCGAATACTGTATCACATACACGTATTAATCTCGGTCCCGTACATATCACATATGTGCCCTACTTCGTTTCGCTTGAACCAGGAAACCTCTGTGTAGGACTCTAAATACTCGTCAATATGCCAGCAGTAGATAATGATCATATCAGACACTAACAAGACGTCAGCGGTACTAGCTGGACATGACGGCACTCAGGGATTGCGCGATCAGAAGATCAACAAGCAAGCTTGTCCATACTCCCGTTAATCTAGTAAGAAACACTACCGTACAGTCCGGTCTCTTCGTATGATATGTTGCATATCGAGTATGAGGGTAGTAAACGTCAGACCCAAATAACTTGATAAGTCATTCCGATGTGAGGTTCATAACAGGTCGAGAAACTACTGATAACACGTACCGGTAAATCTCATCATCAGCCCTGGCCAAGGACTTCCTGTTATATCCACTCGACCATAGCGCAATATCATCCCCCAATACCGGGAGAGACGAAACCCCTCATATCGCTCATTGCCTCCATGTGAATTGGGACTGTACCGAAAATCGACCTGTTTGCACGCTCTCTTGAGCGTGGCAGGGAGGAAATGAAAGCACAGTAGGAATCACACAAGTCTCTATGATGATCTTGGGTCTACAGACTAACCTGTACCAGTGTCACCAGAGAACTGCTATCTGACGATAGGTATAATACCATCTAGGAGTTCTCGGCAAGTCATGATCGGTGTACCCATTCTCCAATGAGCACCTTTGTACAATCTTTGATATCAAACACCAATGGATGTGGGATCATCCATAGCCACATACAGGGTCAAGAAACGTACACACTAGTCTACTCTGGAATATCAATGCCCTGTCTCGATACTCCCTCGACTAGGATCAATTAAAGGATGAACTTATGGACTACCCTGGCCCCACTACTATGATTTGCATCATAGTCCTGGTTGTCAAGTACACATCCTAAAGGCTTTACCAACATGTAACGAAGAGGCAGTATAATGGTACAAGTGTACATGTTAAGATAAAGATCAACCAGATAGCATACTATCATGTCGAGCAAGAAAGTACTCTCTATATATGTCCAAGCATCCACTATATTATACAATCAAGTACAATAATGGCCTCTAGGACATACATATAACTAACATCCTGAAGATCCATCCATAAAGAAGAAGACTTCATGGGTGAATACGTTATCGATCATTAGCTAAGTAACGGGCACTGGGAAGTCATCTTTCGGGCATGCCTTGTTGAGGTCCCGAAAGCCTACGCAAATCCGAACTGTCCCATTTTTCTTCATCACCGGAACAATGTTAGCGATCCAGTCGGGATATCGAACTTCTTGGATGAATCTGGAGTCGACAAATTTCTTGAATTCGGTATTGATACTCATCTCAAGTTCGAGACGCATACTTCTTGGCGCCTGTTTAACTGGCTTTACGTCTGGCGATATGGCCAGTTTGTATACTGCTACCTCTGGATCTAAACCCGGTATTTTAGAGTAGTTCCAGGAGAAGCAATCTTTGTACTACAAAAGCATGTCTTTTAATGTGGCTACCCATTTTTCGGATAGCAACTCACTGACAAACGTCGGCCTCAGATCATCCTCCGTTCCTAAGTTGATTTTCCTTAGGTTGTCTGCCGTGGTATGTAGTCCATCCTCCAGCACTTTTGGTGCCTGTGGAAATTCTAAGATCTCCTCGCCATCAACTTCGTTTGTGGAGGATCCGAAAAGGTCAATGATATTCTCGTGCCCTCCCTCTTTTAAGAGTGTTATCATATGACAGGTACGAGACTGCTTCCATTTTCGTAGTCGAGCTGGTCCCAACCTGACGGTATAGGTCTTCTTTGTCTCATGCTTTTGTGGCGAGGTTATCTTACAGCTATCGAATAACATGAACTTGCCCTGTCGACCCAAAAATATGCATAGGTCTTAACTCTCTCTAAGTCAAACACACAAATGGTCTGATGGAGTTACACTAGATACAAAGTATAATATACACAAAAGAGACGGTTACTATGCATGTAACCCACCTAGCAAAATCTGCAATAAAAACCCCAAGATACATGTCCACAACTCTGCTATGAGTCCACGCGGTCTATCCTGCAAAGGACTAAGACACAACGGGGATGAGTTGACAACTCAGTGACTAAAACTAAAATCACAAAGTTGAAATCATATGCATAACCGAAATAGCAACTAAACCTATGCACAAGTGGTCGTAATGTATAATAGCATGCGTATAATAAATGTGAAACATGAACATATCATAACAGTGTCCGTATAAAAAAAAACGGAAATCTTATGAAAATATCCTAATATCTTGACCATATCCATAAACCATCATCAAATCCGGTGTCCAATATCGATACAAATCTTAAATTTTCACAGGCTCTGTTTCTTCGAACGATCCTGACATCCAACAAAACCGGTCGGTATTCTCCAGATATCCACCGTGTTTCTCAAACTATCTCCGGTATTGAGTGTCATCTCTAAACTCCCCATCTCAAATGCGGCTTTTCTGCCCCTCGGTCTTGACCGGGTCCACTATGTATCCGACTGTATACCGCCCCACTAAGTCCGGATATTGTAAGAATCCGCAGTCGTATATCTTCCCCCACTCGGTTCGGAGTAAAAATCAAATCATAAAAACAACAAACTGATGGTGGACGTATCTTCATATATCATAAGAAACTGTAAAATTATAAACTATATCATGCAGTGTCTCAAAACCCGTGAAGACAGAAATCTCATAAAACAAAATCGCATAATAAAACGCAATAACAATGGTAATGAAATACAATGTATCAAACAATACACAATGATGAGTAACAATAGTCACCTACGATACTAGCAGTGTGCAATAGGATATAAGTGACATGGAAAGTTCTATGTGTGTATATGGCATGTTAATTACCGATGGTTGTACGTGTAGCATGTAGGTATGTGCCGATGCAATATAAACTCATCGGTAATAATGCAACTGTCCTAACTAGTGTTACGAAATAATATTAAAATGTATGAATGAGTGCAATGCGAATCTAAGTATAGTTATAGGAACGAAATGAATAGAAAGTAATTTATCTCAAGTTTTAGGTTTCGAGTGCTATTCGCCATCCATACAATGTCCCCGGTAGATATTTAGTCTACTCATCGGAAAAATTCACGATCTACTAGAATCTGATCACTTCCTTTCCCTTTCTCGCCGCTTCCAAAGTCTCCGCGACCGATCCTAATATCGAAATACAACTTTCGCACGTGAGCGGCTAATTTTCCCATATGACGAATATACATATAAAAAGAAAATTAACTCACATAACGTAAAACGTGTGATTATCGTGTGCTAATCAGACGTTAAGCTACTTAGAACTACCCAAAATCGTCATAATTAGACCGAAACGTGATATAAAATATCTGTATCATACTGTAATATATCACACTACGCCTAGTAAACACCTTCCGGATTTTTGTATAAGCAATCTAGGGAAACGCCTAGTAAAAACTAAGTATACCAGAGACCTTATAAGACACAGAGAGCCCCTAACAAAAACCCAACACCTAACTCTCTAATAAAACCACCGGTGGTGGGCGAAAAGGATTTGTCGGTGGTCGAACCTTGAAGAAATAGGCTCGGGTTTCTAGGGTGTGTTCTAGGTTCTAAAATAAGCTTCCAGTGGTGTTAGTTTAGTTTTGTGACTAGTAAAAAGATAGCAGATTCAAATTTGAGCCAAAAACCTTATACTAACCATAAATTCAGATATCATACACTTTAATTGGGACTACAACTCTGAAGATATCATGAAAAGGTTGGATTTTTACCTAACTTGAAGAATTCCACAGAACTCAAAGCTCAAGAAATGCACAATAGAAGTTGTGTAGGCCTAGCTTTGGTGCTTTGACCAAAATTCATGAAGAACTCTTCTTTTTCTTTATTTGAGATAGTGAAGAACTTAAAAAAAAATTTGTTGAAGTGTTGGAGGAAAGCTTTAGTTCAGTTTGATAATTCAAAATAAAATGAGAGTTGTGTTTTGATGGAAGGAGGAGGTGTGTGAAGAAAGGGTGAGATGTGTGTAGAGCAAGTAGGAGGTGTAGGCTCATGGTGCATCTCATGGTAGGTTGAAGAGTTAATTTATCATAACACTTACTTAATCACACCTTTGTACTTAAACCCTCATACAACTTACAAACCCTCTTTGTAAATAAAACTTTTACCAATAAAAACCCTTTACAATTAAATGTCATCTAAGACTAATTACTATTACACTTAAATACTATATTTTTTAAAAACCTTTATTATTATTATTTAAAATTCTAAAATAACGTTTAAAAATTTTCTAAAACGTTTATAACTTCCCTTGGGGCTTTTTCCATGAGCGAGCAGGATGCCCCATGCGTGTCCACTTTCTTAAGAGCGTGCTTTTGGGACGGATCTTTCGTCCAATTATCTGACAGTGCAAATTTACCCTGCTGATATTGGTCCTCAACCCAGTTTTTGAAGACGCAGCAGTTCTCAATTTTATAGCTCACTACCCGGTGATGGAGGCAGTAGCTTGGGTTGTTAACATCACCAGATTACACGTGTCACCGCGGTTCTAGCAATATTATTAATTTGTTTCTCATCGCCAGCTCAAACAATCTCCTTGTCTTATCGTGAGAGAACGAATATGCATGTCCCAACCTTTCTTCCAAGGTCGGGTGCGTTCGGTTGTTGTTTTGGCGGACAGCTGCTTTTGGACCGCTCGGTTGTTGCTGCGTATTGGCAACAAAGGCTACTTTTCCCTTGCCCTTATTATTCTTGGGGTCCTTGCTTGAAAAGGAAGGACTATGACTCATTTAATCCATCTGGGTCAGTTTATCAATCAATGCCTGGAACGTAGTGGGCATGAAGAAAGTCATCAACTGGGATACGGTTGATTAAGGATCGAGAGGCCCAATTAATATCCTCACAGCAGGGAACTCTTCAATGTGTTGTTCTCATTTAGACCATAAATTCCGCCATCAGATCGCGTATTGGACCCATGTTTCCCCTGGCTTGACCCTGTAATTGATCAGCGCCGTGATTGGAGTGCATTCACTTGCACTAGCGAACCTTTGCGTGAATAGCAGCTCCATTTCATAGAATATTTTAATGGATTCATTTGGGAGCTCCGAGTACCATTCGAAAGACGTTTATAACATGCTTCCGACGAATTATGGAAACAACAGTTTGTCGTCGCCACTGGTATTGCCACACAAAACTCTAAACTATGCAACATGCTGATGAGGATTACTCATTCCTTTATATATATGGAACTTCGGTATAGTATATCCCGGTTGGTATTTCATCTGGTCATACCAAGACGGATATGGTCACCCAGTTTTGATGAGTTGGTTTGTGGCTTCTTTGGCCTGATGGGCTCTGATTTGTTGAGCAATATAATCATCCCTTGCTGCCTTGGAGATCGTTTCTTCCTTGGCCATTGATATAGCCTAGGAAGGATTTGACGTTTCCCCTTTATCATCCTCGATAATCACCGGTGGTTCTTCAGCCAGTGGTTCTGTTAGTGATATATACCCTAGAAGTCATTATTGTATCATACTGGATTGTATATTATTTAATGGAAGCTTGGGACATACACGGATATAGTAACAGTCTTGCTCGAAAGGGTAGTATGCTCCCTGGTTTGATTCTACCTCAATATGTGCATGTGTTTCTTTTAGCAAATCGCTTATACATATTGGTAGAGCCCTTGGGATCGTTGCTTGATTACCATCATTGTGATGGCAGTCACACTAGTGGGGGCTGGGTAGTCTATAAGCACATCCTATACAAGTCCTTAGTCATAGGATTATCGAGACGGGGCATAGATACTCCAGAGTAGACTAGTGTATACACTTCTCATCCCAGCAGGGAGATGATTTGTCCCACAGCCATTAGTACGCTGTACTGGAGATAGTATGTAGGTGCTCATTAGGTTATAAGTACACTGGACTGGACTCATCGGGAACTGTTGGTGGGTATTATACCTATCGTCGGGTAGCAGTTCCCAGGTGACATGAGTACAGCATAGTCCGTCAACTTGACACTGCTACTTCACCTCGATTGTGTTCCCACTGTTCTTTGATTACTACCCTAGCACGACTCAAAGGAGTCGTGCAAACAGGTAGTAGTTTGGTGCAGTCCCGAATCATTTGGAGGCAGTGGCGGTTAGATAGGATTCATCTCACCCGGTATTAGAGGTTGATATTACGATGTGTTTCGAAGGCCACTACACAAAGTCCTTGGCTAAGGCAAGCAAGATTTACTGGTAGGTACTCCAGTAGTTTCTCAGGGTGTTTTAAGCTATACTCTGACACGACTTATTGCACTATTAGGGGTCTGACGATTACCGCCCCCTAAGTCCGATATGCGATACTCTTAGACGAACAGACCAGAATGTACGGAGATTGTCACAGATAGGCTTACTAGGAGTTCAGATGAGTTAGCTTATCGGCCTTCTTATCGACACATACCTGGGTAGCCGTTACGTGCAGCTAGTACCGCTTGCGGCTTATGGTTAAACCCACTGTCAACGTAGTGTCGAGTCTTTAGAGTCTCACACAGAGGGTTTCCCTGCACCGAGAAAAAGGTGTAGAGGCCGTATGGTTTTACGGCAGGGTTTTAAACGCTTATGTGTACTTGTGCACGTACGATGTTCGGGCGGATAATACTAGTGGCTTTGGTTTAAGCCGGATCCTACTATTATATTGATAGATTATTTTCGTCTCATTGTATTCGTATTCTTCGGAATGCAGATGCGGTTATGTATATACGGATGTGGGGCGTTCTCGTAATTCTTGTGGGAAAGCTTCTAGACGAGACACTTAATTAGGGTTTTAATTCTTTATGGATTAAAAAAAATTGGGTGGAGGAATGAGGTGGAGTTTTACGTTGAATCTAGCATGGCTACTTGGTGACTCATGGTCATTGTTGGCTATAGTGCCCTCAAGGCAATTATCATAGTCGCGGACTTGTGATTATTATGATTGAGTGATGACCTATACCGATAAAACAGTCTTACTCAAGATGATAGTATGCTATCTGGTTTGCCTTTATCATCATGTACATATTGATAGAGCCCATATGATTCTTGCTTGACTGCCAGCATTATGATGGCGATCATATATGTGGGAGCTGGAGTCTATAAGCACATTTTTAAATGTCCTTAGTCATAGGAGCATCGAGACCGGGCATCGATACTCCAGTGTAGACTTGGGTATACTGATCGAGACCCCGACGAAGGGCGGTGGCCAGGTCTTACAATCCATTCGTGTTAGTTTGCTCACCTAAGGTAGTATACAGGTGCTCATTGGGTTATGAGTACACTGGACGGACTCGCCGGGAACCTGCTAGTTGGTATTATACCTATTGTCAGATAGCAGTTCCCAGGTGACATGTGTACAGGTTAGTCTGTCGACGTAAGATCGCCATTTGTCTCGTGTGAGTTCCTACTGTGCTTTGATTACTACCCTACCACGACTCAAAGGAGTCGTGCAAACAGGTTTTAGTTGGGTACAGTCCCGAGCCACATGGAGGCAGTGATCGGATCGTCAGGGATTCGTCTCTCCCGGTATTGGGGGTTGATGTCGCATTGTGTACGGATGGCCATCACCACAAATCCATGGCCATGGCAGACGAGGATTACCGATCCAGGATCGATAGTTTCTCAGGAGGTGATGGGTTACATGCCGACACTAAATATCGCGTTGTCAGGGGTCTGACTTTCTCCACCCCCTAGACTCGATATGCGATACTCTTAGACGAACAGACCGGACTGTACGGATATTGTCACCGTCAGGCTCAGTAGGGGTTCAGGATGAGTTTGCTCGTAGGCCTCCCTTTCGCTCAATACCTGGGTAGCCGTTAAGTACAGCTAGTGCTGCTGACGTGCTTGTGGTTAAACCCACTGCCAGCGTATCGACGAGTCTTTAGAGTCTCACACAGAGGGTTTTTCACGGTTCAGGAGATATGGTGTACATGTCGTATGTTGGTACATAAGAGTGTCCGATTAAATATGTGCACTTGCTGCGCAGACATTAATCGGACGGTTAATAATACTAGCGGCTTAGGATTAAGCCGGATTATTAAATCGGGTTTTGATTTAATAATTTATATATGTATTTGTATATACGTATTCTAGTATTATTGTTCACTATTCGTTTTCTCTCTCGGCTATTCGTATTTTGGTACGAATACGCATATATGTATTTCGATACATGTACCGGGAAGTATTCCGTATTTTATACGGAATAGCTTCTAGAAGACGCTACCTCATTTATATGATTTTCTATTTATGGAAATTCATTTGTTTTATTAATGAGGTGGAAAAGGTGATGTGACATGAGGCATGGACCATGGTATGGGTTCAAAGCAAGGTGCATTTGTTTAATGGTTAATTGGAAAATGATTTTTTGGAGGAAATGAGAGAGGGGGGGCCGGCCACATTGTGGTGGGGGTTCATTTTCATTTTTGGTGATTGATTACATTTGCTTCATAACTTCTATTCTCTCATTTTCATACAAAAAGAAAAAAGAGTTAGCCATTTTTAGTTGATGCAAAAGCTTCATCACCTCCATTCTTCTTCTTGAGTTACTCCATGGAGCTCATGGTTGAGAGAAAAATTGTAGTGACATATTCATACACCGCCACTCTCCATCGCTAGCGACTTTGGAGCGTCGGTTGCCTCGTTTGTCGAGGCTGGAGCTTGCGCCGTTTCCCTCGGGTGGATCATCGGAGATGGAGGAAGACCGGCAACCAAACCACATCAAGGAGCCGCTAGGAGCTTGGAATGAAGACCGAAAGACACGGATCAACTCGATATAATGATTCTAACTCTTAGTTAGTTTGCTAGTTTAGGGTTTAAGGTCGATCCGGGAATCGGGTAGCGGTAGAAATGGTTTCCGAAATTTTTGTTCCGCATTTTGGCCGCATTTTGACGGCCGGGACGCTGCCGAGACCCAACATGGTATCAGAGCCACCCTTAAACCGCTTACTAGCTTGTTTAGACATACTTAAAACATCGATCGACGAAAATTTCCGAAATCACGATTCCATTTTCACGTTTGCTGTCGATTTTCAAAAGTGGTCAAAAAATTATTTCAAGCATCTTAAAAATCCGTGCAGGCAAATATAAGGATACACAAAACATTTTAGCTCGTGATGCCACTAAAGTGCCGCGGATCCGCCGCACTAACCCCCATTTGGCGGCGGTTCCGCGGCTAGTTATTGGCGACGGGCTTTCAAATTTTTTCTGTATCCCCCTGATGTGAAATTGTGATTTGTGATATTCTGTTTTGGCCCAGATTTCAGTGAAGTATTGTTTTGCTATTGGGGCCTATATGGAACTTAGTCGATCGATATTTTAAGCGTGCGTTTGACAGTACATACATTATATTCTGCGACCGTGAATGTCACTTGATCGGTAAACTCGTCTAATTGCTATATGTCTTTTAGACGGGTTTGCGAACGTGACATTCACGTTGATGATCTGTCTTATGCTGTGATGTTGGTTGGATCGTCATAGTGGATAGCTGTGGTGCAATGTTAGTACTGTTTTATTTTATTTGTACATTTGATATTGCGGGGCGAGCGTCCGACATATGGACTGCCGTCACTGCCAGTTTGTATATTATTCTTTTGGGGCACGACCGGGCTGAGGTCGATGTCACCCTTGTATATTATTTTCTTTTCTGTACTAGGATTACCCCGCGGTAGAGTGCACGAATAGCCGAGTTCTAGAGGGCAACTGGTTCGCATCTCATGGCGTTAGGACGGAGGGGACCTTACTCTTGGATTGGCGGGCTATTCTCCGCACCCGTAGGGGGTATAGGTTGACCCAGGAGGGGTGCTCAAGTTACTGGACTCCGTGAAGTGCTGAGTGGTCCATTCACGTTGCTAAAGGGGGCTGCCTCGCTTCTGGTTTTGCGGATAACTTACCGTGCTCATATGGGTCTAGGTTTTCATTGCACAGGCTATCCACATGACAGGGAACGTCGGGTCTCACTTGCGGCTCAAGTGAAACCCGGGGCTCCAGATTATCCACCATTCTGTGTTGCTTCTGTGATGTTGCTTTATATCATGCCCGGGACGAATGTTATATATATATATTTATATACTAGTAGATGTTGTATATGTTTTGCACCCGTGCTAGTCCAGTCTCCGCTCTGTCGTTGGTTAAGTAACCTAACGGGTGATGACGGGACCCAGTGGCGAATGCGGATGGCATATACGTACATTTTATTTTCGTTCTTTTCTGGTATGATTAATTGATGGGACTGCATAGATTCTTATCAATGCAAAGATAAAACAAACCTATATTTGATGTTGTTGGAACCAAGTTTTTAAAAACTGACATTACAGACGTTCTCTTTTTCTCTGCATCGTGGTATTCGATTGGGAATATCCTGCAGCTCATTCGACGAGGCAAGGGCCGAGATCCCTTCATCGGGAGTGACCCCTTGGGTAAAAGTTTGCGTCAACATAATAACTTTACTATAGTCGATTATTTTTGCTTTGTATTGTGGTATTCAGTTTGGGATATCCTGCACCCATTCGACGGGGAAAGAGCTGAGACCTCTTCACCGGGACTGACCTCTTTAGCAAAATTTTTTGCCATTATATATTTATAAAACCACTTGGATTCCTTCAACGAGATCAAGTTCATTACGTTAAAGGTTTTTCGCCAAAAACCAGCCGTAGCCCTCTGTCATTTCCTACAGGTAGTACTTAGTATTCGTGCTGCGTTTGTTGACTCCGTCAAGGCGTAGTGTGCAGTAGCTGAGTGGTGCTTGTTTGTAGCATGGATATGTGATTGGTTAGGACAGTCGTGCGGCCTTGTTGACTCCGTCAAGGGCTCGTGCGGGTGGGTTTAATGCAATCAAGATAATGACGGGTTGAACTTGACTAGGACTCTTTGATTTGTTGACTCCGTCAAGGTTACTTTGGTCCTAGGGATAAAAATCATATCGGGAGTTTCAAACATACAGGAAACTTGCCAGGCTTGCGCATACCTTCTGGAATGTGGTAACTTAAGTGACTTCCATCAAGTTATCATGCGATGATAGTTGGATCCCGATTCCCACTGATGAGTAGGAATACTCCTCGGGTGATTCCGACTAATTCTCCTTTTAGGCTTGGAGGAGAATTCAAGGAAACTGTGGGAGCCATCCAGATTAGATAAAATGATTAACCATTATGATCTTGGTTAGAGTGCACGCTGAGTGTTTCTTCTCTCTCCCTCTCTCTCTGGCTGCGACCATGACCCGACTTTTGACTAAAACTCATGAAACCAAGTTGACCGAACCTTCTTAAAACACTTTGGATTTTGGAATGTCACGGTGTCGTATATATCATTGCCACTTCTATATCACCTTTGCATTTCTCCAGAACACCCCGTATCACTACGAACGTCCACTTCCATTGAATAAATCTAGCGTATGGTTATATACGAACTCGAAGGAACTTTTTCGAGGATGGATTCTGGTTCTGGAGAGATTGAATAGAATTATTCGGTTGTCTTTTCTCTTTACCTTCTCTCAGGTTGTGAGGGCTCCTAGGATTAGGAGAGGGTATACTTATTGAGCTTATTGGATAGTCTTCCTCCAAAACATAGGCAGGTGCCGAATGGTAGGGAAGGAAGAAAACAAACAAGCTTAATTGTGGTGTACATAAGGTAATAAGTAAAGAAATATAAAGGGATTAGAATAATGGCAAAGGAAATTGCGATCACCATCATTCACGACAAAAAACCGTGTATACCCCTGCCACTCCTAGATCCACTTTGCTTTTCACTAGAACACTCCGTATCACTACGAATATCCACTTCCACTGGATAAATCCATCGTATAGTTACATACGAACTCGAAGGAACTTTTTCGAGTATGGATTCTGGTTCAGGAGAAAAAGAATAGGATTATTCAGATGTCTTTTCTCTTTACCATCTCTCAGGTTGCGAGGGCTCCTAGGATTAGGAGAGTACACCTATTACGCTTATTGGATAGTCTTCTTCCAAACCTTAGGCTGGTGCCGAAGGGTAGGGAAAGAAGAAAACCAATTAGACTAAAGAAGGTGTACAGAAGGTTATAAGTAAAGGCATAATAAAGGGATTGGAGTGAGGGAAGGTAAAGTATATGGTTACTGTCGTGAATCAGGATAGTGGAAGAGGCGTTACTAGGAATACCAGTTAACCCATTTTTGAAACATTTTCATGTTTCAGTTTTACTATGCGATGTTAATTGAAAACTGTTTTCCCAATAAGAATCTAACTCCAGGGTATGTATTTACCAGATCAGTTTCTCACATCTGTATGTTATTACAGATGGTGAGTGGGAGTAAGATATTGGAAATTGGGTGATTAGATCCTCCTTATATCAGAATTTGTAGTAATTGGTGATATTTGAGGAAATCATCTGGATTTTGCCGGATGGCAAATATTTGGTTTTGAATATCCGTTGTTATGCACAAATTTCAAACTGGTATATCTATACATTTATTTTATAAAGTGAGATATAACTTTTTGATATTGTGTCTATGACATTTACCTATATCAGTTGGTGATTAGGTAAGGTGCATTCAACAGCGGTGTAACTCTTCTTAACCAAAGTACAGTTTTTCAACCTATGACGCACATAGTTTGAGTTATTGGACTCAGGGGACTTATACAAAGTATTGTATGTTGTCCAATGTCCGTTAGGACAATGGGGTTGGTACTCGTACTATATTCTGTTTACTTGTGATTTCTCCAGTTCTGGACAAATATTTCGTACAAATGCATGGTCCAGATTTTGAGAAGTTATAGGTATAAGAAAAAAGTAGAGAACCATTTATTAGAAGTATCGGGATTCTCCGAAGTATTCGAAGATGTAGATACTTATGTTTGGTATTCAGTTAATAGTAATGGTTTTGAGAACTTGCTTCTCTTTCAGGTTACTCATATATGGATGCACTCCTAGATGAGTAATGTTGATTGTCCTCTTTCCATTTGGTTAATATGCACTAGAGACAGATGCATGTTTTGAATCTAGTTCAAATTAGATTAGTGCTTTTGTTTCTATATTAGATTAATATAGAATCAATTTATATCTTAAAGATGTTAAGGTATAAGGAGTTGTCCGGCTGATGCTTAAAACCAGAATCCGGATAAACTCAAGGCACGTTTCAGTAATGGTTGTTTGTGGGTTATCCCGGGCTTTGATGAGGGTTAACTTTCTACCATCAGGAAGATCAATATTTATATTGTTCTTGACTCGCCACGGTTTTAATAAAATGGATTTTTCAGAAAACAGAAGTGGGAGTATGGTTGAACTGGAAGTTATTCCAGAACCACAAACGATTACTGGAAATTTAATAGAACCTAAGGATTCAATTGGATTTGATGTTCCATTAGCCACTCCGCAGATTTGGTGGGTAACCTCAGTCACCCGAGAGGTACTTCGGTCTTCTCAGAGACGGTGACAGGGAGGTTCTTGTTTACCCAGACTTGCCATTGTTGTTGTTCTAGACTATAAGGCCCAGCAGGAGGATGAGTATAGCATCGTTCTAAACTAGTTTTAGAAGTGCATGTATATATGACTCTGCCAGAGGGTTGTTGTAGTCAGTGGAAGCAGCGGAAGCATCGTAGGCAAATAGCTTGTGTCTATTTACAGACTAATGCAGGAATAGCGGAAATAGATCATCTATTTTTGATGTGAAAGTCATAGGTTTTGTCATCATCGGAATAGGAGATGGATCTGGTAAGAAGGTAATAGGGTGTGATGTCCGAGGATTCGGGATGACATGCACTTGATAGGAAGGGATATTCCTATATTACGATTGGTCATACTTTGGTTGTCACAAAATTGTTTCTCCACATAGGATATGGATATAATATCAGGTTTTCTGGTTACTAAATCTATGGCTTTAGATCTAGATTTGGGAAGTATCCTAATCTGGGTACTTTGACATTAAATGGACGACTCCTAGTATGGTAGTCTACCTGCAGGTGATGGAGTCAACCTCTCTAAAGGTGTCTTACAGACTAAAGTGGAGAGGGTTATGTATGATTAGCATATCACTTGCTTAGGCAATTGAGTTAATCATGAAATGTCAAGTACCACACCAGATATTTCTTTTGCACTAGATGCGATAAGCAGATATATTAACCCAATCCTGGAGAAACATTGGGAAGCAATTTCTGAACATGAATGGATATTCTATGGATATGGTAACGGTAGCATCCTTCAGGAGACCGTTATCATATCAGGCTTCCAAGGTAACATGGATGACAGAGTGACTGTCAGAGTTATAGTTTTCCCTCTTTTGAGGGACAGTATGTTGGACGGGTAGTCCAAGCGAATACTGAGGAAAGGCATGGCGCAGGATACTGATTAAATTTAGTGGACGATACAGTCTAAGTGGTTTGCTGGATTTGGAGTTCATTTGAGAACTGGGTCCCATCAGATATCCAGACAAATTCTAAGACAAGTATAACTCATTTTGGGAGATAGCTTTCTCCGCGAAGTTGAGATTAAGAGAGATACAGAAAGAAATATTGGAGCGGAACCACTCACTGAGGCTATTTCTCGAACGCAATCATTTTCGCAAACGGGCTTTGCGAAACTGATTAGTAGAGAAGTTGGGTGTTCGGTTTCACACGGGCTGTGAGTATGCGACATCGCAATAATTGGCCTTAAGTGCAAGTGGGAGATTGTTGGCTATAGTGCCCTCAAGGCAATTATCATAGTCGTGGACTTGTGATTATGATGATTGAGTGATGACCTATACCGATAAAACAGTCTTACTCAAGATGATAGTATGATATCTGGTTTGCCTTTATCATTATGTACATGTTGATAGAGCCCATAGGATTCTTGCTTGACTGTCAGCATTATGATGGCGATCATATATGTGAGAGCTGGGGTCTATAAGCACATCCTTAAATGTCCCTAGTCATAGGAGCATCGAGACTGGGCATCGATACTCCAGTGTAAACTAGTGTATACTGGTCGAGACCCCGACGAGGGGCGGTGGCCAGGTCTCACAAGCCATTGGTGTTAGTTTTTTCACCTAAGATAGTATACAGGTGCTCATTGGGTTATGAGTACACTGGACGGACTCGCCGGGAACCTGCTAGTTGGTATTATACCTATTGTCAGATAGCAGTTCCCAGGTGACATGTGTACAAATTAGTCTGTCGACCTGAGATCATCATTTGTCTCATGTGAGTTCCCACTGTGCTTTGATTACTACCCTACCATGACTCAAAAGAGTCGTGCAAACAGGTTTTAGTTGGGTATAGTCCCGAGCCACATGGAGGCAGTGATCGGATCGTCGGGGATTTGTGTCTCCCGGTATTGGGGGTTGATGTCGCATTGTGTACGGATGGCCATCAACACAAATCCATGGCCATGGTAGACGAGGATTACCGATCCGGGATCGATAGTTTCTCAGGAGGTGATGGGTTACATGCCGACACTAAATATCGTATTGTCAGGGGTCTGACTTTATCCACCCCCCTAGAATCGATATGCGATACTCTTAGACGAACAGACCGAATTGTACGGATATTGTCACTGTCAGGCTCAGTAGGGGTTCAGGATGAGTTTGCTCGTCGGCCTTCCTTTCGCTCAATACCTGGATAGCCGTTACGTACAGCTAGTGCCGCCGACGTGCTTATGGTTAAACCAATTGCCAGCGTATTGAAGAGTCTTTAGAGTCCCACACAGAGGGTTTTTCACGGTTCAGGCGATATGGTGTACATGTCGTATGTGGTACATACGGGTGTCCGACTAAATATGTGCACTTGCTGCGCAGACTTTAATCGGACGGTTGATAATACTAGCGGCTTAAGATTAAGCCGGATTATTAAATCGGGTTTTGATTTAATAATTTATATATGTATTTGTATATATGTATTCTATTATTATTGTTCACTATTCGTTTTCTCTCTCGGCTATTCGTATTTTGGTACGAATGCGCGTATATGTATTTCGATACATGTACCGGGAAGTTTCCGTATTTTATACGGAATAGCTTCTAGAAGATGCCACCTCATTTATATGATTTTATATTTATGGAAATTCATTTGTTTTAGTAATGAGGTGGAAAAGGTGATGTGACATGAGGCATGGACCATGGTATGGATTCAAAGCAAGGTGCATTTGTTTAATGGTTAATTAGAAAATAATTTTTTTGGAGGAAATAAGAGAGGGGGGGCTGGCCACATTGTGGTGGGGGTTCATTTTCATTTTTGGTGATTGATTACATTTGCTTCATAACTTCTACTCTCTCATTTTCATACAAAAAGAAAAGGAGTTAGCCATTTCTAGTTGATGCAAAAGCTTCATCACCTCCATTCTTCTTCTTAAGTTACTCCATGGAGCTCATGGTTGAGAGAAAAATTTTAGTGACATATTCATACACCCCCACTCTTCATTGCTAGTGACTTTGGAGCGTCGGTTGCCTCGTTTGTCGAGGCTGGAGCTTGCGCCATTTCCCTCAGGTGGATCATCGGAGATGGAGGAAGACCGGCAACCAAACCACATCAAGGAGCCGCTATGAGCTTGGAATGAAGACCGAAGGACACAGATCAACTTGATATAATGCTTCTAACTCTTAGTTTGTTTTCTAGTTTAGGGTTTAAGGTCGATCCGGGATTCGGGTAGCGGTAGCGCCGGTTTCAGAAATTTTTGTTCCGCATTTTGGCCGCGTTTTGACGGCCGGGGCGCTGCTGGGACCCAATAGTCATGACTTGTCACTACTTATTTATGAGGCATACTTGATATTTTTTTATGATATTTATCTCATAAATGATTCATATGCTTCATATTTATCAAGAGAGGACAGCCAAGCTTTATCCAAGTTGTCACTTCACTCTCACTTCCTCAAGTGTTCTTCTTCTTCATCATCAAAACCCTAATCCTCTCATGTGTTGAGAATCCTAAGGCTCCAAAAGACAAATAAAGTCATCTTCTCACTCTACACCACCTAGGACTTCTAGTTTATCGAACTAGAAGCTGTAGTTATCTCAGATTAGAGGTAGGAGCTCGGGCTATAGACTCTCGGGTGGATCGTCTTTGACTCGAGGAGGCCGTCAAGGTTGCCTGATACGTTTCGATCCTTGGAGATGACTGAAGGACTTAGTATCATGAGGTATAACTTTCATCCAAGTAGTTAAACATCATTGCAAGTTAGCTATTTATGCTTTAGTATTGATCCTGGAGGTCAAGTCGGTGTTGCGAGCTTTGAAAAATCATTTTTTGCATATTCTGCCTCCCCGCGAACACGCGGGGAGCGCAACATTGACTTACAGTGGTATCACATCCTAACTAAACCTTTACTAAGTTGTTAGCAACTTATTTGAACTTCGATCGTTGGAAAACTCGAAAACTAAACAACCCGATCCCTATGTTTCTGTCGAATTTTAAAACTGTGCTAAAAATTATTTCAGAGGCATGAAAATTCACTGCAGGGAATTCTAAGAACTCAGAAAAAAAATGAGTCACCAACTCGTCACAACCACTGCGGAACCGCGGCGAATCGGTCGATTTGCCGCCGTTCCGTGGCCGAGTCATGGCTGAGATGGCTCGGTATTCCTCTGTGATTCTTATTTTGGGTGTACAGTTTTCTTCTATTTTTGGTTTCTACCCATGATGATCTGAGTGCTGGTTTGCATTTTGGATAGACATGGAAAATAGTTTTCGATCGAAATTCTAAGTTATTTGCTAATCGGGTTTTATCTGTATTGTGATACATGTGCCGAACGTCCGCTAATTGCTATATGTCAGTTGGTGGGGTTTGTACATATCTTTGATCTGTGATATTGGTTTGTGTATATTGTTAGTTATATGTATTTCCTAGAGGCCATTACTGTACATGTGATGTATATTGTGGTGGATGCTTGGACATATATAGGGAGGACTTTCTTCCTCGACATGATAGTATGCTATCTGGTTGCTCTTTATCTTAACATGTGGACATGTATTGGTTTACTGTCTTGCTCTCACATGCTGATAAAGCACTTAGAATATGTACTTGACTTCTAGGACTATGATGCAGATCATACTAGTGGGGCAAGTGTAGTCAACGAGTACATCCTATAACTGTTCCTAGTCGAGGGAGTATCGAGACAGGGCATCGATATTCCAGAGTAGACTAGCGTATGCGCTTCTCGACCCATATGATGGGCGATGGATGATCCCATATCCTTTGGTGTTTGACATCAGAGAAGGTATATTGGTGCTCAGTGGAGACTGGGTACACTGGACGGACTCGCCGAGAACTCCTAGATGGTATTATACCTATCGTCGGATAGCAGTTCTCTGGTGACACTGGTACAGGTTAATCTGTAGACCCGAGATCGTCATAGAGTCTTGTGTGATTCCTACCGTGCTTTGATTTCCACCTTACCACGTTCAAGAGAACGTGCAAAATGGTGGCTTTTGGGTACATTCCCGGGTCACATGGAGGCAATGAACGATAGGAGGGGTTTCTTCTCTCCCGGTATAGGGAGTTGATGTTGCGCTATGCTCGATTGGCCATAACAGGAAATCCCTGGCTAGGGTTGCTGTGATCGACTAGAAGTGTTATCAGTAGTTTCTTAAACGGTTACGGACTTTGCATCGGCATGGCTTATCAGGCTATTGGGGTCTAACGTTACACCACTCCCAGGATGTGATATGCGACATATCAGACGAAGAGACCAGACTGTATGGTAGTGTTACTGATTGGATTCACATGCTTGCTTGTTGATCTTCTGATCGCTCAATACCCGGGTGGCCGTTACTTTTAGCAGACCTCTTGCAACTTGTGGGTGTTTGATATGATCATCACCCACTGCCGACATATTGACGAGTCTTTAGAGCCCTACACAGGGGTTTCCTGGCTCAAGCGAAACGGGGTAGGATCGCATATGTGATATGTGCGGGACCGAGATTAATACGAGTATGTGATGCCGCATTCGATTCTTGCGATGTGTGACATGATTGGTTATATATGATATAGCCGAGTTATTGGATCAAGTGTTGATTCGATAAGATGTTGTATTTGATATTAGTCGGTTATATGTGATATAGCCGGATTATTAAATCAAGTGTTGATCTAATAATTTAATGTATAATTATATATTTGATATATTACATTACATTAACAAGTATTAGCTCACTTAAGATTTCTTTTCTCACATTTGATAAACTTTACATACACTTGATATATGTATTGTTTTCTTTTTGGCACAATATATATGTGATATATATAAGTGTGTCATGCTACGTTACACATGCAACATGGATGTATGAGACTTATACCATCCTAGGGTTAAGTTAGGGTTTTTATTTATGTTAAGCTAATTCAAAAGAGTTTAAGTTTGTCATGGTCAAGCTTGGACAAAAGCTTTTGGATAGTCAACTCTTTTGTTAAGTTTAGGATATTTATTTAACCCAACCCTTAAGCTTAGTGTATGGTTTATTTTCTACATGAGTTAGGCATGATATTTTGTGACCATGGTTGCATTTATAGCCTCATGAGTTCATTCTTTTCTTTCATCACAACTTCATCTTCTTCTTCCTCATTCTTGAGCTTTCTTGATTTTGACAAAGTGATGAAACCTTGTGAGAAAATGATTTCTAATGTGAGCAAAATTCCTACTTCATCATCCTCTACTACTTGACATTTAGTATAGGGTGTTTGCTTCACTAATTCCAAGATTAGTGAAGAGATAGCATGGGTTAGTGTCTCCTCGACGTAGATCATCTTCGGTCTCGAAGTCTTCGAAGCAAGCATGTTCGTTTCTTCAAGGGAGCCTCTCTAAAGTCTGGAGTTCATGATCTCTGCGAAGGGGACTACTATACAGAGCTATTGAAGTGAAGGACCGGTTTACAAAAATTGTATTCCTTGTTCACTTTTAGTTGCAAAGTGTTTGCATATGTATTCTGTACGATTTCTAATTAACGTTTCATGGTTAGGGTTAGCTAGAACGACAATTTTTTGAATTTGTTATGGATGATACCTCCCGAAACCTTGCTGCCATGCTAGGCAACCCTTCAGTGGTATCAGAGCCATGCTAGAAATTTAGATGGATTTTGTTAGAATTACGAAACCGAAACTTAAAACCGTAAAATCAAGTTTCTGTCGATTTCAAAAGGTTGTCAAAAAATTATTTAAACAATTGCAGAATGTTGTATGAGATGCAACATGAACACACCTAAAATTTTACCCCCTGCTCGGATAATGGCCGGCGACCAGCATGATTTTTCCGGCGACGTCGGATTTTTAATGGAGGAAATGGGTAAATTATTTTGGTGTGTTCCAACCATTGGGTTTTGGAGTTTCAGGTGTTGTTTGTTTTTGCTAATTTTACATGTGATGTAATATTGCACTATAAGCAATTCGTAGTGTTTCGTATTCGTAGTTTAACATTGTTTTGGGTGATTCGCATGTTGTCTAGACGAAGTAAAAAGGTTCGATCGAATGTCAAAAACCCATTTTTCCAAGTTCATCGTATTCGGAAAAATATGCAAGTGATTCTGTGATCCCACTAGAAGAACGAAACCTTAACTCAATTATGGGATCGTCAGAACCGCCACTAAACCCTAGGGTTTGTGGTAGTTCAGCGTTGTCATATGTGAGGCATTGGTTTGACCCTTCTACGGCTGGTTCATAGGTACTGTGGCATCTTCTGGGTATTATTGAACTGTGCTCAAGTGTTGAACTATCGGGGAATTGTGGGACTTTGATGAATCGATCGAAAATTTTAACGTCGTCCGGATATTATGTGATGGGATACAATATTTGGAATCCACAAATGTAGTTATGAGATAACTAATTTGAATGTTATAAATCTAGCAATTTAGTCTCATTTGATTGGTTGACACGGGATTTTGATGTGATCAAAAGGCCGTCGCAATCACGTAGCGTACGCGGATACTCGCCGGGTAAACTTAATAGATAACTACGCCCCATAGCCCCGACCAAGTGACTGTAGGAGAACCCGGTCGCCAAAAGCATCCGTTCGGGTGCTCGCGGCAGCGGTGTTCCGCCTTAGTGCACTTCGTCGACGGTATTGGGGGGTGCGGCCGTCTACTAAAGTTTCCGACGAGCATTTGATCAGGATGTCGGCAATCTTGTTGAATTTCCCGACAAGATATTCAAAAGTGTTTTCGAGATCGAGACTAATATGCTGGGTTTATAATTGTTAGACATGCGATATCTAAGGAATTCATTTGGTTAGGCATAAATTCCGAATATGAGATATTTCGGGTTTATGATGTCTAAGGTGGTTGCGGATTTCAACTGTTGTAGTTTTTTACTTTCTTTTCTGCGACCGTAAGTGTAATATATGATGTATCGTCGGTTTCGGTGCTATATGTCAACGACAATTGGGATACGCATATTTACTTACGTTGATGACATGTGATGTTATGCGTTACTGAGTTATGTTATATTGGATCGTCGTGATTGAATAGCCGGGGGTTTTATGTGAGATGAGAGTTTTTCATTTTCATTCATATAAAATTCATTGTATGTAATATTCTTTTATTGGGGCACTTCCGGGTTGAGGATGATGTTACCATTGTATATTATTTATTTTTCCGCATTAGGATAGACCCAAGGCGGGGAGCACAAGTAACCGGGTTCTAGGGTCCAGTGGGAGACCATCTCGAGGAGTCGAGACTGGATCTCCTAACTCTAAAATTGGTAGGGTTGCTTGCCGCTCGCGTAGGGGTCTAGGGGTGTGGGATTGGCTATTCATCGGCACCGTGGAATCCGTGTTTTATACAGGCTTAATTTAAAACCCAGAAATCCTAGTATATCCAATATTTCATATATGTTCTTCAGCGGCAATGTTCTGTGATGAGATTATATGTATGCCTGAGACGAATGCTTATATTATTTATATGATATATATTATATATTGTTGCTTTCGTTTCATATGTGATGCTTGGTAAGCATAATAAATGGGACTTCATTAATGAGATTAATGAAATAAAAGAAACCTAAAGATGTTGTAGAAACTTGTTTTAAAAACTGGTAGCTCTAGTTCTTGCATTGCATAGCGGTATTCCTTGTAGAATATCCAGCACTTTATTCGATATTGAAAGATCAGAGATCCCTTCACCGGGAGTGACCTCTTTAGCGAAACTAGCAGATTCTACACACTCGGTTTGTCTTTTGATTACTTCTATAGTTTTTACTTTGCATAGTGGTATTTGTGAAATATCCTGCACCTTATTCGATAAGGAAAGAGCCGAGATCTCTTCACCGGAAGTGATCTCTTTAGCAAAACTAGTAAAAGCCTAAAAAACAATCCTTTTCAAAATCACTATATTCTAGGACGATATCAAGTTCATTACGTAAAAGGTTTTCTTAAAAACCTGTCGTAGCCCTCCGTCATTTCAGATAATTACTACTTAGTATTCGTGCTGCGGTAGTTTGGCATTCGTCAAGGCGTAGTGTACGGTAGCTAGCTAGTTCTTATCTGCTAGATTACGATGCGATTGGATTAGGGTATTCGTACAGCGTTGTTTGGCTTTCGTCAAGGGTCATGTGGGTGGGTTCAGGAAATGTACGGGTTGAACTTGACTAGCGGACTATGGGTTGTTTGGCATTCGTCAAGGTCATAACACGTTAGGGGTAAAAAATTATCGGAAATTTCAAGGGTTGAAATTTGCAATGAGATTGCATACCTTCTATGAGATAGTTGGATCCCGATACCTACTGAGAGTAAGAGTTACTCCAGGGAGAGTTTTACACATAACAATTAGTCGATCAAGTAGGTGTCTAGAAAAGTGTTAACGGGGTTATGCCCTGGGAAAACGAGGTTTATTTTAATTAGGTCCATGCGAAAGCACGGGGAACCTCCCTCAAAGTACCGGCACTGGCCTGGCTGAAAGATTGGCGAAATTCTAGGGTGTAATTAGTCCCGGCAAGTCTTTCCTTTTAGGGTTTGAAGGAAGATTTGACTAAAACAGTGGGAGCCATCCTGATTAGATATATTAATAACCAATCTAATCTTACAAGAGCATACGCTGAATGTTTTCTTCTCTCTCTCTCCAGGTAGCGACCATGTCATGCCTTAATCAAGATAATAATATGGATGTATTGCCCGAACCCGCTTGTTATACTGAGCTGGGAAATGTTGGTTCCGCTCCAACTTATAATTTTTATAAGACCGAGCAGGATATAGGGGATTGTCAGGATTCCCGTGCCGCCCAAATGAAGAAAATGTATGTTGATACATCTTCTTCGGGTGTGTTCATTACCGAGAACTGTTTTTCAGTATCCTCTACGTCCTGGGTATTTGATATCGGATCAAGATCCCGTTATTGTAATCTGTTACATGGGCTACAGAAAGGTAGAGAACTGGGAACGGGTGATAAGTTTCAAGAGTTGGAAACGCTGCAAGTGTTGCAGCCAAGTATGTTGGCAGCTATCGTCCTGTATTAACAAATACATTGATTCTGAACGAATGTTATTTGATACCGAACCTGATATATAACATCATATCAGTCTCTTTATTTAGTAAAGAAGGAAATAATTTTGTATTGTTGGATAATGTTTTGAACATTTCCGATATCAAGAGTTGATCGGTTCAGGCACGTTATCTAAAAGCATATACGTTCTAAATCAGACCACAGTTCTTAACGCACAAAACACACACAAGAGGAAGAGTTCAGAAATGAACGAATCCTTTTTGAAGCATTGTAAACTAGGTCATATCAATGAGACCCGACTAGCTATGTTACATAAAAATGCATATTTAAATCAGTTTGAATTACATCTTATGAAAGTTGCCAGTCATGTCACAAAAATAAAATGACCATAGCTCCGTTTATTGAAAACAGAGAAAGAGTTAGTGAACTCCTGGGATTGATACATGATGATGTATGTAAGTCCCATGTCTACACATGCCAGCACCGGTTCTTTGTACTTTATTATATTCACTGATGGTCTCTCAAGGTTCCCACATGTGTTCCTGTTGAAACACAAGTCTGAACCTTTTGAGAAATTCAAAGAATATAAGTTAGAAGTAGAGAACCAAAACGGTTATAAGTATTATTTTCTTTGATATGATCAAGGAGGAGAATACTAGAGCACGGAATTCCTGGACTATTCTAAAGGAGAATGAGATTCCCTCTCAGCATTACTCCTCCGCATTCACCACAGCACGTCGGTGTATCGGGGCGGAGCAATCACACCCTATTAGATATGGTGCGCTCTATGATGAGTACTACTGAGTTTCCTATTTCCTTTTGGGAGTTATGCACCTGAGAAGCTGCAAACCAACTGAATTAGGTTCTATTCATACCATAATTTTGCATTATTTTATTCCCCATTCTTATTCAGTTTATAAATAAGCAGGTGCTTTTGACCCATGTCTGCTACTTAGTTGCAGATTACAGGTTCTCGGAATAAAAACAGTGAAAAAGATTTAAAAAAATGATACAAAAGTGAGACTACGACGAACAAAGGGAAGAATCTTGATCAAGCCTACAGTTTGAAGACTAAACGAAGATCAATGGATGATTTCACAAAGAACAAAAGCAGTGCAAGGTTCAAGACTTCGTCACGAAGCAAGCGGTAAAAGTCCACGACTATATTCACTGTGGAAATCTGGAAGAAATCCAGAAGCCAATCCGAGAAAACAACTGAAGAAAATAGAAGTAAAAATGCTACAGAAGAATACCTAGAAAATTGAGCCCATAAGCCCTCTTTTTGGCTGCGGATCCGCGGCCAAACATGGGTTTTGGCCGCGGATCCGTGACCATGTGAAGCCCGTGTCGGTGCAGAAATTTTGAGGCGGCTGGCGTGGGTTAACTAGTTCTTTTCTTAGGGGGTAAACTTATAATTGCAGACGTGAATCGATTGTAACCCTAAGCTTTCTATGAATCTATAAATAGAAGCCCTAAAACCTTTTTTAGGTTATGCCTCTTCTTATATCTCATTGTAAATCTCAAAATTCAGAATTCAATTCATGAAAAGTATGAAGAGTGCATCAAATTAGAGTGAGTTTTCAATTCTTGCCCTAGTTAAATTTATTTTCCTGCACTAGCATAGATTTATTTTCCTGCCCTAGCATAGATCTTTCATTCCCTGCCCTAGTTAGATAGTTAAATCATGTCTTTCAATTCCCTAATGAGTGAGTTGTCTCCTCGCTTGTTAGGGTTAGATTTGGGGAAGGCTTGAGAGATGAATATCTCTCACCCCTTTCTTGCCCATCACACGTTTTTATAGGACTCCATGAATACATGCACACACCACTCCCTACGGAACCCTATCCCATGAGGTAGCGGTGATACCATGGTATAAAGGACCGGTTGAGCGTGTTTTCCATAGAGGTCATGGTAAGAATTAAGAATGGAAGGACAATAACCTAGAGGAAGAAACATCGTTTCTCATCGATGGTTCTAATCCACTTTATTAATTATTACCATAACACCACATAGATCTTAATTTGGGCATAGAAAGCGGTGAGATTTATTGACTTTCCAAACCTAACCTAAACCTAACCCTACCAAGATTCTAATCCTAGTGTAGATCAACCTTAGTTTTTAGATTTAATCAATCCGACAACAATCGGAATTAACTCGTTTGAACAATTAGGAAATACACAAAATTCCTGTGGACCGACTCGTACTCACCGGCTAGCTACCAAGCGACGCCGTTCTTGATTGCGGTTATAAATATTCTTTGAGATCAATCAAATGGCGCTGTTGCCGGGGATGGCGTGTTATTTTCTTTTTGCAATTTCGTGTTAATCTAAAATTAAAAAATCAGCAAACTGAAAAATTAAAAAAAAAAATTTATTATCTTTTTATTTTGTGAAGGGTATTTTTGTTTGAATTTTGCAGGACCGAAGAACAAATTCAGATCTGGAAAAATCCAGAGATTGAAACAGAAAACAGCCGATTTGAAAAACAGAGGAAAATAAAAACAGAGCAGAAGAAGAAATCTTGGGAATCAAACCGCCCGCTCTACCGCGTTTCCGCCGCGCCAACCCTGTTCGGACCGCGCATCCGGGACGGCTGGGTGACATCATCAATTCCAAAAATTCCCTGGGATCTGAACCGTCCAGTCACGACCCGAGAGTTTCGACTCGTGACCGGCACTTAACCATGCAACGTCTACAGGCGTAACGCGGCCAAGTAAGCCGAACCCAGAAATCAAACCAATAAATATAGAGTGATTTAAAACATTTCATAAAAACAGTCATGCGTGTCAAAAAAAAACATCTTATTAATTTAGTAGAAACCCCATTTAAGTTCAAGAGTTAAAACTTTTATAAATTTGGTAACATTTCCTTTTTAATATTTGCCCCGCAAGTCGGGTAAAAGCAAGGTGTAACAGAAATGGCGAGTAAAATGAATGAAGCATCACAATATGATATACGACGCCGTAGCAAAGAATACACAGTACAGCAAGGACAAACCACTAAAAGTAGGACTGCATAAAATAAAGTCGGCTCACATGCGAGCTCGACGCCAGAATATAAAATCATACATATCGTCCTCACAACTGTCTCTAGGTCAATACAGAAAGGTAGATGGAGAATACTAGATACATCAATATACAACTGAATGATAACAGATACCGTACAAAACCCACCTAAACAGCAAAAAGGCTAACTCGCCTCAGAAAGGGTATCTGTGCCAAAAGATGCGGTAACAGCCAGCCGTGACTACTCCCAAGGGCAACCTACAAATACTGTGGCACAACGGGGGTGAGTTGCCAACGAGTGAATAGAGATAACATATAAAGGTAATCGCGAGCATGCACGTACAGCGCTACTCTAACAAATGCCAGCAGATGATATCAATGCGAGGTAAGCAGTATGCATTATAATAATGCAAGTCCTCTATCAGGTGATATGGCTACAGGATGAGATGTGATAATGAATGCTGAGTATGGGAATGTAGTATCTACATGAAGTGTCGAGGTGGACTACATATGTATGCATGCACCGCGAATCCCAACATCCCAAACGCCGGTACTCCATCGGCCCTCATATCCTGTATATCCCTGAGAATCCCGAGTGCCCAACATCGGCACCCAAATAACATAAATACTCGTGTCTAGCATCGACACGCAAAACAACCTGTATCGGGCATCCGTCCATCCGGGTCAGCCCTCTCTCAAAGTATATATATCGGGAATCCGTCAATCCGGGTCATCCCTCTCTCAATACATCGGGCGTCCGTCAGTCCGGGTCAGCCCTCTATCAATCCATCGGGCATCCGTCAGTCCGGGTCAGCCCTCTATCAATCCATCGGGCATCCGTCCATCCGGGTCAGCCCCCTCTCAATACATGCCTCTAGCACCGAGAAAACACGGGGTGACGCCCCAAAATATCATATCAAGGGGACCGGGTTTTTAAATGATTACATGTTTGAAAAGTGCCACGGTTCCCAAATCCAGAAGTCACATGTAATCCCATCCCATATGCACGTAAATGTGATGTGATATGTGCATCAAGTATGAATGTCATGTCAAGTCATATAAAAGATGAGCTACAGCATAATGATCCGATGTGATATATGCATCAAGGATGAATGTCATGTCAAGATAGTGCTTGTGCAACGTGAACTGTCAATAAGGGTGCGGTGTTCTATCAATTCTAAGCATACATACAGCAGGGAATGCAATATGCAATGACAGTACATGAGGTAAGTGCAACATAAAGTAATAAGGTCCTATCAGCCCTGACGCATAACGCCATGCCGGCGATATCCCCGTAGATGTGAAATCTACTCACCGAAGTCCCGCGCTATGTGTATCCAACAACTTGCTTGCCCTTCTTCGCAGCGTCCGTCTCACTGGCCTGCGAACCTAGAATCACATAACATATATCACACATAAGCTCATTTCACAAAAACGCGACATTACGGTTCAACTGGACACTCGTGTCGCAAACCAATCGCGCGTGTGCGCGATACGCTAAAACGTGTAATCACGCGCCATGAAACTACCCCGACGCGCCGCGATACGCAGAAACCCAAACCTACTCACGTATCACGCATGTCGCGAAGGTTTAGAAAAACGGCAAAATAGGTATTTGGTCTCAGATTTTTCTACAGAACTAAACTTACAAAAATATATATACCAAAGAACCCTACACACTAGCAGACACCTACAGGACCCAAAAATCCCCAAAACCCAACCTGTCTGGCCGCAATTTGCGGCCAGAAAGAGGAATCCGGCGGCCGAAGTGGGGAGTCAGGGGGTCGGGTTTCACCTGGGGTATCAGCACATCACCACTATACTATAGTCTCCTCAATTTCACTCAGATCTCATCTGGTCAAGAGCAGTTCCAGAAAACCCCAATTTTGCTTAAAAACGACAAATTGCAACAATTAGTGAAACTGGTGGTATTTTAGTGTAATTGGGGTTGAACTAGGTTACTATGGCCTCAATAACTCACTAATGTCCTACTAAAACCAATTTACACCTCATTAGCACAAAATTCCCTCTAAACACCCCATATCGCACTAAAACGCACTAAAATCCACTAACCGAAGCAAAACCACACTAACTAAGCTAACTAGGGAAGCAAGTTAGGAAGTATACCTCATACTTAACCCTAAGGAGCTGCAGGAAGGTGAAGAAGTGAAGGGAAGGGGCTGCACTTGTTGTTGTGGCTGTTGGTGCTCACTGCTGCTGCTGCTGAACCTTGCTGCTGCTGCTGCTGCTTCTTGCTGCCACTGCTGCTGCTATTGTGCTTGCTGTTGCTGTTGCTTCAGTTGCTGCTGTGCTTGGTGCTGGAGCTGAGAGGTATGTGGGTGTGTTGTGTGAGTGTATGGGTGTGAGGTTGAGAGAAAGAAACAAAGAATGAGAGGGAAAAATCATCACTCCAATTGTCAACCCCTCACTCTCTCTCTCTTCATTAATGGCAAGCATGGGCTAAGCCATGATGCCCACTCCCTCTCTCTCACAAGTCAACACTCAAAAACTAATTCAAATTAAAGTTGCTTTAACTAACTAATTAAACCCACTTAAAACCCAAAAGACTTTAACCCTCAAGATTAACCCACCATGGTTAATAATTATAGTATTAACTTAATTTAAAAACCCTAGTTTACATGCACATGTGTGTGCAAGCCTAGAAAATTTTTGGAAAAATATTTATTAAATTAGGAAAAATATTTAAAACACAATTTGATAAACTTTTTTATTAAAACCCATTATTTAAATATAATTATTCACTAAACGAATCCTAAGGTGTTACAATCTCTCCCCCTTATAGAAATTCGTCCCCGAATTTCAAAAATCTAACTACACGCACCTTGAAAAAGATGGGGATACGTCTTCATCATCTCGCTTTCGGTCTCCCAAGTGACCTCCTCACGGTTCTGGCCACGCCAAAGCACCTTAATTGATGGAATGTCCTTCGATCTCAGTTTCTTCACTTGTCGATCCAAGATCATCACCGGCTGCTCTGCATAGGAAAGGTCGCGCTCAAGCTGGATCGTCGGATGCTGAATCGCATGCGAAGGATCATGAAGATATCTGCAGAGCATCGAGACATGAAACACGGGATGCACATCTGGAAAGCTGGGCGGAAGGGCTAAACGGTAGGCTACTGCACCAACACGCTCGAGGATCTCGAAGGGCCCCACATATCTGGGACTGAGCTTCCCCTTCTTCCCAAACCTCATCACACCTTTCATTGGGGAGACCCTCAAGAAAACATGATCACCAACAGAAAACTCAAGTCTGCGTCGTCGACGGTCTGCATAAGATCTCTGCCTACTCTGCGCTGCTCTCATCCTATCGCGAATCAACTGGATCTTCGCGGTCGTCTCCTCAATGATCTGTGGCCCTAAGATACTGCCCTCACTGAGCTCTGTCCAACAAGTGGGCGACCTGCATCTCCTCCCATAAAGAGCCTCAAATGGTGCCATCTGAATGGTCTCCTGGTAGCTGTTATTGTAGGAGAACTCTACTAAGGGCAAATGATGATCCCAGCTACCTCCGAAATCTAATACACAAGCTCTGAGCATGTCCTCGAGAGTCTGAATGGTCCGCTCTGACTGTCCGTCGGTCTGCGGATGAAATGCTGTGCTGAAATTCAAGCGAGTGCCCAAAGCCTCCTGAAGCCTCCGCCATAGTCTACTAGTAAACTGGGTGCCTCTGTCGGACACAATACATGTCGGGACTCCGTGTAGTCGCACTATCTCGTCAATGTAGATCTGGTCATACTGAGTAAATCCGAATGTCGTCTTCACCAGTAGGAAGCGAGCCGCTTTCGTCAAACGATCCACGATCACCCAGATGGAGTCATACCCCCGACTAGTCCTGGGTAGACCCACCACGAAATCCATCAAAATCTGCTCCCACTTCCACTCCGGAATGGGTAGCGGCTGTAGCTCTCCCGCGGGCCTCTGGTGCTCAGCCTTGACTTGCTGACAAGTCAGGCATCTCGATAAAAAATCTGCAATATCCCTCTTCATTCCGTCCCACCAATAAACATCTCTCATATCATGATACATCTTGGTGGAACCGGGATGGACGCTATATACCGATCGATGTGCCTCCTCAAGAATCTCGCGCCTCAGTCCCTCAGCATCTGGTACGCACAGTCTGACTCCAAACCGTAGTACCCCCTGATCATCGATCACGAACTCGGAAAATCTGCCCTGTCTAATCTGTGCCATGATCTCTGAACATCGGTCATCACTGAGCTGTGCCTCACGTATACGATCGATCAACTGTGGCCGTGCACGGACATGCGCTATCTGTCCTCCAATCGGCGTGAACTCGAACTGTACTCGATTGTCGTATAATATCTGCCAATCTGGGGATGACTGCCCCTGTACAGCGCTCAAACAAGATAAACTACTCCCGGGCCTCCTGCTCAAAGCATCCGCCACCACATTTGCCTTGCCCGGGTGATATAAGATCTCGCAGTCGTAATCCTTCACTAACTCCATCCATCGACGCTGCCGAAGGTTCAGGTCCCGCTGCTGGAATATGTATTTCAGACTCTTGTGATCCGTGAATATCTGGCACGACCCGCCGTATAGATAATGTCGCCAGATCTTAAGTGCGAAGACCACTGCAGCCATCTCCAAGTCATGAGTGGGGTAGTTTTGTTCATGTCTCTTCAATTGTCGCGAAGCATACGCGATCACCCTGTCGTGCTGCATCAAAACGCATCCCAGCCCTACTCGAGAAGCATCACAAAAGACCACAAATCCGCCCGGTCCGGAAGGTAAAGATAACACCGGCACCGTCGTCAGCCGAGTCCGCAGCTGCTGAAAACTGTGCTCGCACTCCTCCGTCCAATCGAAGGGAACTCCCTTCCGGGTCAACCCGGTCAACGGTGTAGCAATACGAGAGAACTCCTGCACAAAACGCCTGTAGTAGCCGGCCAACCCCAAAAAGCTGCGAATCTCCGTCACCGATGTGGGTCTGGGCCAACGCTGAACGGCCTCGATCTTCCTCGGGTCTACACATATACCGTCTCGTGAAATCACGTGTCCCAAGAAGTCTACGCTGTCCAGCCAAAAAGCACACTTGGAGAATTTCGCATAAAGCTGGTGTTCCCTCAAGGTCTGCAATGTAATCCGCAAGTGCTGGTCGTGCTCCTCCCTACTCCGGGAATACACCAAGATATCGTCGATGAAGACTATAATGAACAGATCCAAGTAAGGCCGGAAAATACGGTTCATCAAGTCCATGAAGGCTGTTGGCGCATTGGTGAGTCCGAACGACATCACCAAAAACTCGTAATGGCCGTAGCGCGTACGGAAAGCTGTCCGGGGAATGTCCTCCTGTCGAACACGCAGCTGATGATAGCCCGATCGTAAATCGATCCTCGAAAAGTACCCTGCCCCCTGAAGCTGGTCGAACAAATCGTCGATACGCGGCAAAGGATACCTGTTCCGCACTGTCACCCTGTTCAGCTGGCGGTAGTCGATACAAAGACGCAAACTGCCGTCCTTCTTCTTGACGAACAGGACTGGAGCAACCCAAGGAGAAACACTGGGTCGAATAAGTCCCTTGCCCAGCAAGTCTTGCAACTAGCCCTTCAACTCTCGAAGTTCCGCCGGGGCCATCCGATAAGGCGGTATGGAAATAGGCCCCGCACCAGGAACCAAATCAATACAGAAAGAAATGTCGCGCTCGGGCGGCAACCCAGGAAGCTCGTCAGGGAACACATCAGGAAATTCGCTAACAACCGGAACCTGGTCGAATGGAACCTGTGTAGCACTAGCATCGCAAACAAATGCGAGAAATCCCAGACATCCCTTCCTCAAAAGCTGTCCAGCGCGAAAAGAAGAAATCACACTGTGAGGGGCGGCACCACGGTCCCCCAACACAACAAAAACCGACTCACCGGGAAAGCAGAATCTAACTGTCTTCTCACGGCAGTCCACAGAAGCATAGCACGTGGCTAACCAATCCATACCCAAAAGAACGTCGAAGTCCAACATCTCCAGAAGGATCAAGTCGACAGGCAACTCTCTCTCGCCAATACAGACGGTACAGGATCGGAACACGTGCCTAGCAACAAACGACTCTCCCACAGGAGTAGTCACCATAAGCAGCTGATCAAGCAAGCCTGACTCTCTACCCAGACTCGGCACAAAGTGCGTGGATACGTATGAGTGTGTGGATCCGGGATCGAACAGTACATGTGCATGAACTGAACATACAGGAAGGATACCTGAAACCACTGCATTGGACGCCTGCGCGTCCTGATGTGTCAAAGCAAAAACCCTCGCCTGTCCACCACCTGCGACTGGCTGCCCTCTGCCTCGGTCACCTCGCGCCCTCTGAGCAACTCCTCCACGCCCACGACCTCGTTGTGTATGAGTCTGGCGCGGAGCAACGGTAGGTACGATAGGAAACGCCCTCTGGGGTGGTGAAGGTGGTAATGTGACATGCGGTGCTGTCGCCTCTCTCCGGGGTAACTCAGGACAATCCCGTACACGGTGGTAAGAACTCCCACAGCGAAAACATCCCGACGATGACCGCTGACCATCCTGGGAATAGGAACTGAATAACCGGCCTCGCCCTGAATCTCTGCTGCCTGCAATACGTCTATCACGGCGCCGAAAAGGCTGTCTCTGTGCTGATGTATCCGCACGAACCCTCTTCGGCTCTGGAACTACCGAAGTCTCAGCAAGGTGCTCCTCGACCACTAGGGCTGCGTCTACAGCTGCTGCATAGGTTTCGTAGTGCTGTGCGCTGATCGCGAGGAACAATGGTGTAAGCAAGCCTCGAACAAATCTCCTGACTCGCAACTCGTCGGTAGCCACTAAATATGGGGCATAGACTGCCAACTCTGTAAACATCACGTCATACTCTGCCACTGTCATCCCTGGCGTCTGGCGCAAGGACTCAAATCTGCGTGCTCGGGCATCCCTAACACTCTGGGGAAGGAAACGGGCTTGAAATATGGTCACGAACTCCGTCCAGGTCATAGGAGGAAGACCTGCTGCTCTGCCCTTCTCAACGGAATCACACCACTTCTGCGCAAGACCTTCCAGGCGAAAGCTCGCGAACTCAACCCACCTCGCATCTGCGCATCTGAGGGAACGACATATCCTGGCCATCCTGTCGATGAAAGACTGGGGGTCCTCGGCTGTATCGGTGCCTGTGAATACCGGAGGCTTCAGCCTCATGAACTCTGATAGCGATACTGTGATCACCTCCGTAACCGCAGGGGCAACTGGCTGTGCGGTAGGTACCATAGCGGTCTCTGGAACGGGTAGAGCTACCTCTGGTCGCTGCGCTCGAAGCGTCTCAACAAGTCATCCTATCATCTGGCGCATCTCCTACATGCTAGATCCCACCGTCTGGCGCATCTCCTGCATACCAGCCCCTAGCGTGGCGATCTGCTCTGTCACGGCAGGAACAGCCTGCTCGGGTACAACAGGCGTACTGCCCGGATCAGTCCGTGTCTCGGACGAGTCAACGCGAATCTCGGCCCTCGCGGCCGCTCTCTGTGCCCTCGTAGTCCTTGGCGGCATATTGGCTATCAGAAACAACAGGATTCGATAAGGATACAGAAATCGAATCGCAAGAATGTATATACTCAAGGAGGAATTTAAATCAACAAGTCCTAAGGTCGCGTAGGCGGAGTACCGTGTCGTGAGTATGCCGCGGAACATACACACGCTACGCTACCCTGCTGCAGCTACCTACTCCATCATACCAGGGTCATCCTACACTCCGAAGGTAAAACCTACGCTCTGATACCAACTTTGTCACGACCCGAGAGTTTCGACTCGTGACCGGCACTTAACCACGCAACGTCTACAGGCGTAACGCGGCCAAGTAAGCCGAACCCAGAAATCAAACCAATAAATATAAAGTGATTTAAAACATTTCATAAGAACAGTCATGCGTGTCAAAAAAAAAATCTTATTAATTTAGTAGAAAACCCATTTAAGTTAAAGAGTTAAAACTTTTATAAATTTGGTAATATTTCCTTTTTAATATTTGCCCCGCAAGTCGGGTAAAAGAAAGGTGTAACAGAAATGACGAGTAAAATGAATGAAGCATCACAATATGATATACGACGCAGTAGCGAAGAATACACAGTACAGCAAGGACAAACCACTAAAAGTAGGACTGCATAAAATAAAGTCGGCTCACATGCGAGCTCGACGCCAGAATATAAAATCATACATATCGTTCTCACAACTGTCTCTAGGTCAATACAGAAAAGTAGATGGAGAATACTAGATACATCAATATACAACTGAATGATAACAGATACCGTACAAAATCCACCTAAACAGCAAAAAGGCTAACTCGCCTCAGAAAGGGTATCTGTGCCAAAAGATGCGGTAACAGCCAGCCGTGACTACTCCCAAGGGCAACCTGCAAATACTGTGGCACAACGGGGGTGAGTTGCCAACTCGTGAATAGAGATAACATATAAAGGTAATCGCGAGCATGCACGTACAGCGCTACTCTAACAAATGCCAGCAGATGATATCAATGCGAGGTAAGCAGTATGCATAATAATAATGCAAGTCCTCTATCAGGTGATATGGCTACAGGATGAGATGCGATAATGAATGCTGAGTATGGGAATGTAGTATCTACATGAAGTGTCGAGGTGGACTACATATGTATGCATGCACCGCGAATCCCAACATCCCAAACGCCAGTACTCCATCGGCCCTCATATCCTGTATATCCCTGAGAATCCCGAGTGCCCAACATCGGCACCCAAATAACATAAATATTCGTGTCTAGCATCGACACGCAAAACAACATGTATCGGGCATCCGTCCATCCGGGTCAGCCCTCTCTCAAAGTATATATATCGGGAATCCGTCAATCCGGGTCATCCCTCTCTCAATACATCGGGCGTCCGTCAGTCCGGGTCAGCCCTCTATCAATCCATCGGGCATCCGTCAGTCCGGGTCAGCCCTCTATCAATCCATTGGGCATCCGTCCATCCGGGTCATCCCCCTCTCAATACATGCCTCTAGCACCGAGAAAACACGGGGTGACGCCCCAAAATATCATATCAAGGGGACCGGGTTTTTAAATGATTACATGTTTGAAAAGAGCCACGGTTCCCAAATCCAGAAGTCACATGTAATCCCATCCCATATGCACGTAAATGTGATGTGATATGTGCATCAAGTATGAATGTCATGTCAAGTCATATAAAAGATGAGCTACAGCATAATGATCCGATGTGATATATGCATCAAGGATGAATGTCATGTCAAGATAGTGCTTGTGCAACGTGAACTGTTAATAAGGGTGCGGTGTTCTATCAATTCTAAGCATACATACAGCAGGGAATGCAATATGCAATGACAGTACATGAGGTAAGTGCAACATAAAGTAATAAGGTCCTATCAGCCCTGACGCATAACGCCATGCGGGCGATATCCCCGTAGATGTGAAATCTACTCACCGAAGTCCAGCGCTACGTGTATCCAACAACTTGCTTGCCCTTCTTCGCAGCGTCCGTCTCACTGGCCTGCGAACCTAGAATCACATAACATATATCACACATAAGCTCATTTCACAAAAACGCGACATTACGGTCCAACTGGACACTCGTGTCGCAAACCAATCGCGCGTGTGCGCGATACGCTAAAACGTGTAATCACGCGCAATGAAACTACCCCGACGCGCCGCGATACGCAGAAACCCAAACCTACTCACGTATCACGCGTGTCGCGAAGGTTTAGAAAAACGACAAAATAGGTATTTGGTCCCAGATTTTTCTACAGAACTAAACTTACAAAAATATATATACCAAAAAACCCTACACACTAGCAGACACCTACAGGACCCAAAAATCCCCAAAACCCAACCTGTCTGGCCGTAATTTGCGGCCAGAAAGTGGAATCCGGCGGCCGAAGTGGGGAGTCAGGGGGTCGGGTTTCACCTGGGGTATCAGCACATCACCACTATACTACAGTCTCCTCAATTTCACTCAGATCTCATCGGGTCAAGAGCAGTTCCAGAAAACCCCAATTTTGCTTAAAAACGACAAATTGCAACAATTAGTGAAACTGGTGGTATTTTAGTGTAATTGGGGTTGAACTAGGTTACTATGGCCTCAATAACTCACTAATGTCCTACTGAAACCAATTTACACCTCATTAGCACAAAGTTCCCTCTAAACACCCCATATCGCACTAAAACGCACTAAAATCCACTAACCGAAACAAAACCACACTAACTAAGCTAACTAGGGAAGCAAGTTAGGAAGTATACCTCATACTTAACCCTAGGGAGCTGCAGGAAGGTGAAGAAGGAAGGGAAGGGGCTGCACTTGCTGTTGTGGCTGTTGGTGCTCACTGCTGCTGCTGCTGAACCTTGCTGCTGCTGTTGCTTCTTCTTGCTGCCACTGCTGCTGCTATTGTGCTTGCTGTTGCTGTTGCTTCAGTTGCTGCTGTGCTTGGTGCTGGAGCTGAGAGGTATGTGGGTGTGTTGTGTGAGTGTATGGGTGTGAGGTTGAGAGAAAGAAACAAAGAATGAGAGGGAAAAATCATCACTCCAATTGTCAACCCCTCACTCTCTCTCTCTTCATTAATGGCAAGCATGGGCTAAGCCATGATGCCCACTCCCTCTCTCTCACAAGTCAACACTCAAAAACTAATTCAAATTAAAGTTTCTTTAACTAACTAATTAAACCCACTTAAAACCCAAAAGACTTTAACCCTCAAGATTAACCCACCATGGTTAATAATTATAGTATTAACTTAATTTAAAAACCCTAGTTTACATGCGCATGTGTGTGCAAGCCTAGGAAAATTTTGGAAAAATATTTATTAAATTAGGAAAAATATTTAAAACACAATTTGGTAAACTTTTTTATTAAAACCCATTATTTAAATATAATTATTCACTAAACGAATCCTAAGGTGTTACACGTCCACGTGACCGCGCTTCCGCCGCCAGAACCCCCTCCTTGCCGCGAAACCGCCGCCGCCTGGTGACGTCATCAGGTTGAAAAATCTCTGTTTGCTTTCTCTCTCCTCCTCTGCAAATCCCAATATTTCCTCTGTAAAATCTCCTGCAGGATTCTTTGCTCTAAACAAATCTCTCCCCCGCAAGTGATTGTTACTGCTCTGCATATTTCTAATCGAACTTTAAGGGGCTTGAAACCAATCCAGATTGGGTGGGGATTTCATCACCCTTCCCAGGACCCCAGAAATCACATAAGGCATATTGCATTGACCATCTTTTAATTAAAATATATTAGACTCAGCCGTAAGGACTTCGCGCTCAATAGGACAGAGGACTAGTTATAGGCATCAACCGTTGATCCTAACCTGACTTTGTGGTGTCTAGGCAAGTGTGTCTAAGGCAAGTGGTTACTTAATTAGGTCCACTACTTACGTGGTAGAGAGCCTCCCACTTACCTGGAAATTACCTGGCCATAATTGGCGGTGAAGAGGCGGTTTGAGGTCTTATTTCTTGCCCTTTGGAACAGTTAGGAGCTGTCTAGCTGACCTAGGTGACCCTAGATCTAGGCCTGATTGTGCATTTGTGGTTGATTGAAGGTTTGTTTAAGCCCTTTATCGATTTTTTTTGCAAAAAGCTCCACATAAAAAAAAAGGAAAATTTTTACAAAGGCTTGGAAAATTTGGTCGCCAAGAAATCCATTGCACCCCACTTACACCCACCTTCTTTTTCTTCTCCTTCTTACATCATGGGTACCCCACCTCACAAAACTCTTGCCGAACTTTGGTACCCTCATCCAAACATAGCTTTCTACGTGAATTGTTTTGGTCGAATTACGGACGACCCCTCCATGCCCAAAATTTATTTGAAAGATCGAATAGAAACGTCTAGGAGAAACAGTTCGACTCCACAATCCACTTTGTATCAACCATTTCAACCTTCACCACCTTCTTACGTTGATACTCCTTTTTCATGTCCTATTGTAACACCAAAACCCATGTCTGTTGCTGAGCATATTGAACAATCTCGTAGACGATCTTTCACTCCTCTCCACACATCCAGTTCGCGGGATCAACAAGTCCATTCACCTTTTTATCCAAATGTTGATCCTACTTCTGTCCAACCATTCAATTCCTACAGTCCTACCCAACTTTCACACCTCCCCTAGACACTGCTTCTACATAGCCATTTGGGAGTTTCCAGAATCCAAGCAATTTTGAATCTTTTACTGAAACCCCTTCACAACCCATGTCTAGTTTGGAAAAGTCGTTGAAAGCCTATATGGTAGCGACAAACCAAATGATAAGGAATGTGGATGTGTCCATTGCTGCCCTTATGCAACCTAATGACCCGGTAGCTTGTTTCCAACTAGCTCCAAATCTTCCAATGTATGATGAGGCGGTTGGACAGAGTGAGAATTTAAGTAGTGAGAGTGAGCTGTACACACTTTCAAATCAAACCTACCCATACCCAATAGAATCCCACAACTCCGGTTTTCAATCAAGTGACCCAAATGATTCACCAGTTAAAGGTAAATCGTTTAATGAGTTGTGCGACTTTGTAGTGCTTAATTTGCCAGATTGTGAAGAGTCCCTTTCGAGTGAAACAACACCTACTCCTTTTGAACCTTACACCTCCACTCTAGAACCTGAATTGATAAATATCCATGCTTTTTGAGGTGTCAGAAAAATTTGATTTTCACTTAATTGAGGATATAGACGACGGGAATATTTTGGATGATGAACCCGTAAATTTGACTGAAATTTTATCTCCAATTCATCATCCCGAGTCATTAAATGTTTCTCCCGAACTTCGTATGCGTCTTGATTTTGATGATAATTGCATGGATGAGTTAATTTTGAGGAGAATTATGAGGATGGTATTGAGGAAAGTATTGAGGATGAACCATTTTTCTTTGATGTGTCGTATTTTCCAATTCATCATCCTGAACCTTTAACTGTTATACTTCCTAAATCAAACCCCCTCCTTTCTATCGTTCCGACGACGCAAAAGATCACGCTTGAGGACTGTGAGCTTGAAGAATTTCTGTTTAATCACAACAGTTTTGACGCCACTAGTGCGTTCCTCTTTGAATCTAACACAGTTCTTACAGCTGATAACGATTACGATTGTTTCACTTTTTCGGATGATGTTGAAAACTCACCTACCGAGTTTGAGGCCTTTAAATTTTCAGATGAGGTAGTTGAACCATCAGACTCGGTTGCTTACAGTCATTTCGAACCATTGATGGAATCCTTCAAGTTCGAGATGGATTACTTAGGTGAGAATAAGACTATCCTTAAATCACTATCTTTCGTCCTTCCTATCGTTTCGACCGAGCAAGAATTCGTCACGGTTCCACTTTCAATGGATGGTTTACCAAGTTCAAAGTACCCATGCTTTCTTGCGAATCTTGAGAGATTTGACCCCATTTCTCGACAGGTTGATAGATTAGCACAATCGCTTTTATCACATCCGTCATCACAAATTGCGCTAATTTATTCACTCGATTTACACCCTCAAGATCGTACTGCACTTCTTTCTCATTTCCGCCATTCTTCTCCTCCACCGAGACTATATTCCACTCTTCTTCCCATTCGGTCTCGTGTGTTTCTCAACTCCTTTCTCTACACTCCATTCTTTCACCAACCCTACCATTACCACGATAGAATTTTTGAATGGTTGGTGCTAACCTTTGGTCTGTGTAAAGCCTTGTATAGTTTGATTTTCCCCCTCCCTAACTCTGAACTTTAACGCTTAAACAGTAGAAACACTGTGTCACTTAAGTTTGGGGGGAACCTTGTTGTATATATATTTTTTTTTTTCTTTCAACAATAAAAAAAATTTATAAATAAATAAACAGGGGAGTGCCGACTTTTTGACCCTCTTGGTATAGCCTGACAGTGAGGACACTGTCAAGTTTAAGTTTAGGGGTATGCTCGGTAAGCCTTCTTCCTTCGCATTCAATTGTATATTTTTGCATTTGCATACTAATTTTAAAATCCATAAAAACTGAAAAATTTGAAAATTATAAAAATTAAAGTATTCAATTTTGGCCTTAATTGACTCGAGTTTGACAAAAAGGTTAACTAGCTAGGAACAGCTAGATCTAGACTTAGTAAATTAAAAACCCTAAAAATAACCTTTCTAAAAATTTAACGGTAGAAAGTATATGTCTTTGTAGTTTATTAAGAAATAGGCAAATTTCTAGTAGACTTCTTGGGCTAAGTTAAAACAAGGGGAAAGTATTGATATTTTTATTAAAGTATAAATTTGAAAAATAATTCCTAAGCTTAAATCTAAATTCTGAAAATATATACCCTACAAATTGCACAAACACGAACCATGAAACTTGGAATAGTAGGAGAGACCTTGAAATTCTCTTGTCTAAAGTCCTTAGTATGAAGAAAATAAAATAAAAAATTCAAGTGTGAATAAAGAAATAATAAAAAAATGAACACTGGTTTTAGTGATTACTTAAGGCTGCAAAAATAGAAAAATATTTAGCGAGATTGCTTCATCACCTAGTGCCTTAGACCAACTGGTTTGGGAGTCACTGCTAAAGTCTTAGGTGTTACAAGACTAGGAATTACGCTTTAATGTGCAAACACATCTTGTAATCGGTTGTTGGTACCTCAAGAAGTATTAACGGTCGCATGAAGGATGTGTGAGCGAAATTCATCTAAAAATTCACCAATTAAGAAGTGTTTTGGACGACGGACAAGAGTATGATAGCTTGATTTGAATTTACAAGTGTTGGGGCGATATACACACACACGTAGGGGTATGTGATTGGGGTTTAGATAAGAGATAGGAATGAAGAATAGGACTTGTATCTTTAATAGAGATGATAAAAATTCCTAAGTTGAGATAGAACCCTAGAAGGAAAACATAAAAGATGCTAAAAGATAAGTAAGTCTACAGAACATATATAATCTTAAGTTAAATAATAAGGAAGCGTGAAGAATACGGGTGGATAATTTCTGAGTCGAAGATAATAGTGTTTATTGTTAGAAAACCTAATTGGAGAATAAAAGTCAATAGGCCGAATTCATAGGATTTTGTGGGTAGTATCCGCTGAAAACCCTCAGGAGACAACACTCCTTCTAGTAGGGACACCTAGAGGTTTAACGACTTGTTGCACGAGCTCAGTGCAATCGCGTTTCCCTGCGAAAGTGAGGCTAGGTCTTTTTTCGAGAATAAAACAAGTTTTTCTCGAGGACGAGCAAAAGATAAGTATGGGGATATTTGTTCATACCATAATTTTGCATTATTTTATTCCCCATTCTTATTCAGTTTACAAATAAACAGGTGCTTTTGACCCATGTCTGCTACTTAGTTGCAGGTTACAGGTTCTCGGAACAAAAACAGTGAAAAAGATAAAAAGACGATACAAAAGTGAGATTATGACCAACAAATGGAAGAATCTTGATCAAGCCTATAGTTTGAAGACTAAACGAAGATAAATGGATGATTTCACAAAGAACAAAGGCAATGCAAGGTTCAAGACTTCGTCATGAAGCAAGCGGTAAAAGTCCACAACCATATTCACTGTGCAAATCTAGAAGAAATCCAGAAGCCAATCCGAGAAAACAACTGAAGAAAATAGAAGTAAAAATGCAACAGAAGAATACCTAGAAAATTGAGCCCATAAGCCCTCTTTTTGGTAGGTTTTGGCCGCGGATCCGCGGCCATGTGAAGCCTTTGTCGGTGCAGAAATTTTAAGGCGGCTGGCGTGCGTTGACTAGTTCTTTTCTTAGGGGGTAAACTTGTAATTGCAGACGTGAATCGATTGTAACCCTAGGGTTTCTATGAATCTATAAATAGAAGCCCTAAAACCTTTTTTAGGTTATGCCTCTTCTTGTGCCTCATTGTAAATCTCAAAATTCAGAATTCAATTCTTGAAAAGTATGAAGAGTGCATCAAATTAAAGTAAGTTTTCAATTCTTGCCCTAGTTAAATTTATTTTCCTGCCATAGTATAGATTTATTTTCCTGCCCTAGCAAAGATCTTCCATTCTCTGCCCTAGTTAGATAGTTAAATCATGTCTTTCAATTCCCTAATGAGTGAGTTGTCTTCTCGCTTGTTAGGGTTAGATATGGGGAAGGCTTGAGAGATGAAGATCTCTCACCCCTTTCTTGCCCATCACACGTTTTTATAGGACTCCATGCATACATGCACACACCGCTCCCTACGGCACCCTATCCAACGAGATAGCGGTGATACCGTAGTATAAAGGACCGGTTGAGCGTGTTTTCCATGGAGGTTAGGGTAAGAATTTAGAAAGGAAGGACAAGAACCTAGAGGAAGAAACACCGTTTCTTCCCGATGGTACTAATCCACTTTATTAATTGTTACCATAACACCTCATAGATCTTAATTTGGGCATAGAAAGCGGTAAGATTTATTGACATTTCAAACCTAACTTAAACCTAACCCTAGCAAGATTCTAATCCTAGTGTAGATCAACCTTAGTTTTTAGATTTAATCAATCCGACAACAATCGGAATTAACTCGTTAGAACAATTAGGAAATACACAAAATCCCTATGGACCGACCCTTACTCACCGGCTAGCTACCATGAGACGCCGTTCTTGATTGCGGTTATAAATATTCTTTGAGATCAATCAGGTTCCAACCAAATCAGTTGCCTACCACTCCATATGAGATATGGTATGGGAAGAGCCCATCTCTTAAGAAAGTTATGATTTGGGTTGTCCGGCCTATGTCAAAATCAAAATCCGGACAAGCTCGAGGCGATGTCAGTTCTGTGGAAGTTTGTTGGATATCCCAAGCATTCGCAAGGGAATATCTTCTACCGCACAGAGGAACAAAATGTGTTTTTTTCTCAGCATGCCCCCTTTTTAGAAAAGTATTTTATTATGAAGAAATTAGTGGTCATGAGGTAGAATTGGAAGGAGTTCCAGCTATACAAACTACAGCTGATAATTTGGTAGTACCGGAGGATTCAATTGTTCCCGACGAACCTCAGCCTCTCCGCCGATCTAGCAGGGTTCCTCATCCATCTGAGAGATACTTCGGTTTTCTCTATGACAGTGGGAGCATGGATTGCATCATGAGATGATAACACAACTAGTTTCGAGCAGGCCATCAGGAGTGGAAACTCTGTAAGAATGGCTGGATGCTAAACAATCTGAGATGAAATCTATATACACTAACAAAGTATGGACTTTGGTTGCTATATCTGAAGGGTTAAATCCCCATCAAGAGCAAGTATATCCTGAGAAGATTACTTGGTGTACATGGAAAAGTTGACTTTCAAAGCTATGCTTAAGTCCATCTAGATCCTACTTGCAAATGCTACATACCATGACTGCGATATCTGGCGGTTGGGTGTCATGACTGCTTTTCTAAATAATGATTTAGAAGAGAGTGTCTATAAGTACACAGCCAGAGGGCTTCATAGACAGTGGGAGCAGCGGAAACGTATGCAAGTTTCTTTATGAGTTAAAGCAGGCATCACGGAGTTGGAACATCTGTTTTGATGTGGTAGTCAAAGCGTTTGACTTCATCAAAATGGTAGATGAACCTTGTATATACAAAAAGGTGGTAGGGAGCATGGTGGTGATCCTCGCATTGTACGTGGATGACATACTCTTGATAGGAAAGGAGTTTCCTATGCTACACTCGGTCAATCTCCTCTTATCACAAGGATTCTCCATATAGGATCAAAGTGATACCTCCTAAATCCTGGGTTTTTGGATCTATGTGATAGATCTAAGAGGATGTTAGGATTCTCACTAGGTGTAGTGAGATGGTATCAATCGATCCTGAGAGAATCACTGGAAAAGTTCCAGGGTGATAAGGACGACTGAATGTTAATCACAGGCATTGTTTCTACACTCAGTGGAGGGACGGTATGTTGGAAGAGTTCCAAGCTAGATGCCGTAGCAAACTAGACGATAAATGCTGGATACATCACTACCAAGGATGCTAGCAAAGAAATAGTCTGGATGTACACTTGTTCATGAGATGAACTTCGTTCCTTCCATTATGTGACAATGGAGTTGTGGCTTAGGCCTAGGAACACCCGTCCTATCAAAGATCCAGACATATTCTGAGGCAAGTATCACCTGATCAGGGAGATGGTTGATCTCCAGGGGATTGAGGTTATGAGAGTAGACACGGAAGTTAACACGGCGGATCCACTCACCAAGGCCAGCTTCCACAAATATTATTTGAGAGATTTTGGGATGGTTGAGTATGAGACACTACAACCACTGCTGATTGTTAGGTATGAGATACTACAACAGATGGCCCTAGTGCAAGTGGAAGATTGTTAGTTATATGTATGCCCTAGAGCCCATTACTGTACAAGTGATGTAAATTGTAGTGGATGCTTGGACATTTATAGGGAGGACTTTCTTGCTCGATATGATAGTATGCTATCTGGTTGCTCTTTATCTTAACATGTGGACATGTATTTGTTTACTGTCTTGCTCTCACATGTTGATAAAGCCCTTAGGATATGTACTTGACTACTAGGACTATGATGCCGAGCATACTAGTAGGGCCAGTGTGTAAGCCCGCGGGGGTGCCCCGGCCGTCAATCCGACGCCGGAAACGCGGAAACAAAAACCTTTTTCGAACTTGCAACCGGCACCACCGCGTACTTTTCACCCGGATCGGGCCATTAACCTAGCATCTAGCATACTAAAATACGGGTAGAGAGTTATACCAAGCGATCTGTGTCCTTTGGTCTTCGTCTCCACTCCGATCTCCCGCGGAATCTCCGTCACCTCCTCGCTCGTCGGAAAGGGCACCACGTAGCCGGAATCTTTTACGGGCTCCCACCTCTTGACCGAGGCAACTCGGGCGCGAAGTTGGCTAGCCGACACGTCCAAGGGATGCTGTAGAATAGTGTAGAATGCTTGTCTCTTTTGGGGTGTATGGAAGTTGCCATGGATTGTGGTGGAGGTGAAGAAAGCAACTAGAGAAAATGTACTTAGGAGTTTTTGGTAGCATGAAAATGATATGAAACATTTTCCCTCACTCAAAAATGAAATGATCCTCTTCCTCCCACTAGAATGGCCGGCCCCTCTTCTCACAAAGAAGATTGGAGAGAGAAAAAGAAAACCTCTCCTCCTTTTCATAATGAGAAAAAGAAATGATATGAAAAATGGTCAAACCAATTTCCATTTCAATCCACTCACTAACCATCATGAAAAAGCAAAAATGAATGGACAAGAATGGAATCTCATCATGATGAAGCCATTTTACAAAGAACCCCCTCCACCAAAACTAATTTGCACAATTGCAAATTAGCCCCTCCATAAGAAAGTCCGGCCGCGAAGGAATGAAAGAAAACCGGCCGGAACGGAATGCAAACTGGCAACTTCAGAAAACTGATCCCGTAATAAATTACAGGAAAACCCCACTACAGAAAATACATGCCCGCATTTGTATTCCCATTGAATACAAATCCAAAGAGACAAAACTACACAGTCTAATACTAGGATCCGGCTTAAGCCAAAGCCGGCTAGTAAGAATCGTCCGATCACGATCCGTGCAATACCGCACGTATCTGATCGAACCCTGCCATATCTCCAAACGGCCTCTACAGCGTTTTGCCCGAAACCAGAGTAACTGAGTGTGGTGGACTCTAAAGACTCTTCAACACCTTGGTTGTGGATTTAACCACTAGCAAGTCAAAGGTATAAGCCAATACGTAACGGGCTACCAGGTATTGACAAAAAGGGATGTCAATGAGCGAACTCATCCTGACACCCTACTGAGCCTGTCAGTGACAATATCCGTACAGTCCGGTCCGTTCGTCTATAAGCATCGCATGGCGGGCCTAGGGGGTTGGTAAAAGTCAGACCCCCAAAAGCGGTACAAGTCGTGTCGGAGTGCAGCGCAGAACACCCTGAGATACAACTGGAATACCTACCAGCAAATCTCCTGCCTTGGCCAAGGACTTTTCATGTTCTGGCTCTCCTCGACACAGCGCGACCTCACCCCCAATACCGGGAGAGAAGAACCCCTGCAGATCCGCTCACTGCCTCCATGTGGCTCGGGACTGTACCCAACTAAAACCTGTTTGCACGACTCCTTTGAGCCGTGGTAGGATAGTAATCAAAGCACAGTGGGAACTCACACGAGACAAATGACGATCTCAGGTCGATGAACTAATCTGTACACATGTCACCAGTGAACTGCTATCTGACGTCTGGTATAATCCCAACTAGCAGGTTCCCGGCGAGTCCTGTCCGGTGTACTCATAACCCAATAAGCACCTGTATACATCTTAGGTGAACCAACTGGCACCAGTGGCTTGTGAGACCGGCCACCGCCCCTCGTCGGGGTCTCGACTGTATACACTAGTCTACTCTGGAGAATCGATGCCCTGTCTCGAAACTCCCACGACTAGGGACCTTTTAAGGATATGCTTATAGACTCCAGCTCTCACTTATATGATCGCCCTCATACTGCTGGTAGTCAAGCAAGAATCCTAGGGGCTCTATAAACGTGTAATAGCGACTTGTAAGTTCACCTAAAGCAGTACACGATGATAAAGGTAAACCAGATAGCATACTATCATCTCGAGTAAGACTGTCCTACTGGGACAGGTCCTCCCCTCAATCATTGCAATCACGTTCCTGTGATCCAATAATTGACTCTGAGGGCACTATCTCTAACAATCTCCCACTTGCACTCAAGGCTAATTATTGCGGTGTCGCATACTCATAGCCCGTGTGATACCGAACACCCAACTCCTCTACTAGTAAGTCTCACAAATCTCGTTTGCGAGACTATTGCGTTCGAGGAATAGCCTCAGTGAGTGGATCCGCTCTGATGTTTCTTTCTATGTCTCTCTTTATCTCAAGTTCGCAGAGAAAGCCATCTCCCGAAATGAGCAATACCTGTCTTAGAATGTGTTTGGATATCTGATGGGACCTAGCTCATAAGAGAACTCCAAATCCAAACTTCTTAGACTGTATCGTCAACTGAACTTAATCAGTATCCTGCGCCATGCCTTCCCTCAGTATCTACCTGGACCATCTGTCCAAAATACTGCCCCTCGTCAGAGGGAAAACTATAACTCTGACAGCCACTCTGCCATCCATGTCACCTTGGAAGCCTGGAATGATAACCGTTTCCCGAAGGAGGCTGCTGTTATCATATCCCTAGAACATCCACTTATGCTCTAAAACTGCTTCCAACTGTTTCTCCAGGATTGGATCAATATCAACTTATTGCACCCACTGCAAGAACAACATCTGGTGTGGTACTTGACATCTCAAGATTGACTCAATTGCCTAAGCAAGTGATCTGCCAATCATGCGTATCCCTCTCCCCTTTAGTCTGTAAGACACCTTTAGAGAGGGTGACTCCATTACCTGCAGGTACACTACCGTGCCAGGAGTCGTCCATTCTAAATACTCTTAGAATGCGGTCAAAGTACCCAGATTAGGAAACCACCCAAATCTAGATCTAAAACCATAGATCTAGTAACCAGAATGTCTTATATAATATCCAAATTCTGTGTGGAGAAACCACTGTGTGACGACCAAAGTATAACCGATCGTAATATAGGAATATCGCTTCCTACTCCGTGTATGTCATCAAATACCAGGACTTCACACCCTACTACCTTCTTAACAGATCCATCCCCTATTCTGATGAAGTCAAACCTATGACTTCCACATCAGAAATAGATGATCTATCTCCGCTATATCTGCTTTAGTCTATAAATAGACATAAGCCTGATGTCCACCAATGCTTCCGTTGCTCCCACTGACTACGACAACCCTCTGGCAGAGTCATATAGACGTGCACTTCTAAAGCTAGTTTAGAACGACGCTATACTCATTCTCCTGCCGGGTCTCACAGTCTGGAACAACAGCAATGGAAAATCTGGGTAAACAAGAACCTCCCTGCCACCGTCCTTGAGCATACCGAAGTACCTCTCGAGCGCCTGAGGTTACCCACTACATCTGCGGAGTGGCCAATGGAATGTCAAACCAGATTGAATCTTTAGGTTCTTATCAAATCTTCAGTAATCGTTTGCGGTTCTGGAATCACTTCCAGTTCTACCATACTCCCACTACTGTTTTCTGAAAAAATCCATTTTTGAAAAAACTGTGGCGAGTCAAGAACAATGTCACTATTGATCTTCCAGATGGTAGAAAATTAACACTCGTCATAGCCCGGGTCAACCCACAAACAGCCATTACAGAAACGTCCCTTGAGTTATCCGGAGTCTGGTTTTAAGCATAAGCCGGACAACTCCCCGTATCTTAACAACGTCAAGATATGAACTGTTCTATATCCAATACAGAAACAGAAGCACTGATTTAATTTAACCAGATTCAAATCATGCAGCTATCTCCAGTGCATGTCAACTAAATGGAAGGAGGCCGATCAGCGTTACTCAACTTAGGAATGCTTCCAATTATGAGTAACCTGAAAGAGAAGCAAGTTCTCTTAACCATTACTATCAACTGAATACCATTCACAAGTATCTACATCTTCGATCACTTTGAAGAATCCTGATACTTGCAATACTTGGCTCTCTACTTTATTCTTATACCTATAACTTCTCAAAACTTCGACCCTGTGTTTCTACGAAACACTTGTCTAAGAACTAGAGAAGTTATAAGTAAACCGAATATAGTACGAGGACCAACCCCTCTGTCCTAATGGACACTGGACAATATACAATACTCTGTATAAGTCCGCTGAGTCTAACAACTCATTCACTGTGTGACGTAGGTTAAAAACTGTACTTTTGGTTAAGAAGAATTACACCGCTGTTCAATGCTCCTTACCTAACCATCCACTGGTATAGGTAAATGTCATAAACATAATTTCAAAAAGGTATGTCTCACTCTATAAAAATAGACGTACAGATATATCAATTTGAAATTGGTGCACAACAACGGATATTCAAAACCAAATATTTGTCGTCCGGCAAACAACCCAGGTGGCTTCCTCAAATATCACCAATTACAACGAATCCTGATATAATGAGGATGGTCACCTAATTCCCAATAACTTACTCCCACTCATCATCTGTAAAACCATACAGATGTGAGACTCATACCTGGTAAATACATCCCTTGGAGTAAGTATCTAATCGGGAAATCAGTTTTCTTTTAACAGTACACAGTGAACTGAAACATTGAAATGTTTCGATGGGGTATCCTGGTATTCCTAGTAATGCATCTTCCATTATCCAGATTCACAAATATAACCGTATAATACTTTGTCATTTCTCCAAATCCCTTTATATGTCTTTAGTCATTACCTTCTATACACCCCTTTAGGCCAAATGGTTTTCTTCTTTCCCTACCGTTCGGCACCAGCCTATGGTTTGGAAGAAGACTATCCAAAAAGCATAAAGGGTGTACTGTCCTAATCCTAGGAGCATTCGCAACGCGAGAGAAGGTGAAGATAAAAGACACCTGAATGTACTTTATTCCTATTTCTCCTGAACCAGGATCCATCCCCGAACTGGAACAAGTTCCTTTCGAGTTCGTATATAACCATACGATGGATTATCCAATAAACTTGGGATCTTCGTAGTGATACGGAGTGTCCTGGAGAAATACAAAGGTGATTTAGGATTGGTGAAGAAATACTTGGTTTGGTCGTGAATAGCAGTCGCAATTTACTTTGCCCTCTTACTAATCCCTTGCTTTGTCTGAACTTAATACCTTCTGTACACCGTTTAGGCTAATTGGCTTTCTTCATTCCCTACCGGTCGGCACCAGCCTAAGGTCTGGAAGATGACTATCCAATTTGCATAATAGGTGTACTATCTCCTAAACCAAGGAGTACTCGCAACCTGAGAGAAGGTAAAAGGAAAAGACAACTGAATAGTCCTATTCGTTTTCTCCAGAACCGGAAACCATCCTCGAATTCCTTCGAGTTCGTATATAACCATATGATGCTTTTGTCCAATGGAAGTGGACGGTCGTAATAATACGGGGTGTCCTGGAGAAAAGGGTAAAAGTAGGAGTGGCAATGAGGTTTGCAACTCTGACAATCCAAAAACCAGTGTTAAGAAGGTTCGGTCAACTTGGTCACTGAGTCATAGTCTAGGGTCGGGTCAATGGTCGCTGCCAAAGAGAGAGAGAAAGAAACACTCAGCGTGCACTCTAACCTAGATCAGAATGGTTGTCACTTTATCTAATCAGGAAACCTTCCACTGTAACGTCAAATTCCTCCCCAAACCTGAAAGAAGAATTAGCTGGGATCACCAGAGGAGTAAACCAACTCATCAGTGGGAATCGGGATCCAACCATCATCGCATGATAACGTGACGGAATCCGCTCACGCTATCACACTCCAGAAGGTATGCGCATATCTGGCAAGTTTCAGTTCTTTTGAAACTCCCGATGTGGATTTTTACCCCATGCTCTTATGACCTTGGCGTGAGGTCAAAATATCATAAGTCACATGTCAAATTCTACCCGTCATTGTCCAGGTTAATTTGAACCCATCCGTACATACCCTTGACGTAGGCCAAAATAGTAGTACGACTGTCCCAAACCAACGCATCTATCTATGCAACAGATAAATACCCGGCAGCTACCAATCACTATGCCTTGGTGTGAGGTCAAAATACATAGCTTGAATACTACCGAATATTTAACTGAAATGACGGAGGGCTACGAATGGTTTCTGGCGAAAACCTTTAACGTAATGAACTTGATATCGTTGAAGGAACTGATAGCTTTTTAGAAAATATAGTGACGAAAACCTTTGCTAAAGAGGTCACTCCCGGTGAAGGGATCTCGGCTCTTTCCCCGTAGAATGAGGTGCAGGATATTCCAACTGAATACCACGATGCAAAGCAAAAGTTATCGGCTATAGTGAAGTTATTGCCCTGACGCAAACTTCTGTCCAAGGGGTCACTCCCGGTGAAGGGATCTCGGCCCTTGCCTCGTCGACAGAGGAGCAGGATATTCCAACTGAATACCACTGTGCAAAACAAAAGTGAACGTCCTTGCAACAACAGCTTTTGAAAAAGTGTTCCAACAACATCAGAAAAGGTTTGTTTTTCTTTCATTGATCCGAATCAACGCAGTCCCATCAATTGATCACACCATAAAGAACGAAAATATACTGACGTACGTATATGCCATCCGCATTCGCCACTGGGTCCCGTCATCACCCGTTAGGTTAGCTAACTAACGACAGAGCGGGGACTGGACTAGCGCGGATGAAAAACATATACAACATCTACTAGTATATAAATAATATATAATTTTCGCTCAAGGCGTGATAAAATGCAACAATACAGAAAAGTATAGCAACACAGATCAATACAGATATCTGGGATCCCCGGGTTTCACAGAGCCGCTGCTGAAACCCGACGTTCCCCTGGTCGTGTGGATAGCCTGCGCAATGAAAACCTAGACCCCTATGGGCGCGGCAAGTTACCCGCCAAAACCTGAAGCGAGGCAGCCCCCTTCAGCAACGTGAATGGACCACCCAGCACTTCACGGAATCCGGTAACTTGGGTACCCCTCCTGGGTCAACCTGTACCCCCTACGAGTGCGGAGAATAGCCCGCCAATTCTAGAGTAAAGCCCCCTCCGTCTCAATGCTATGAGATGCGGGCTCGTTGCCCTCTAGAACCCGGCTATCCGTGCACCCCACCGCGGGGTAATCCTAGTACAGAAAGTAAAATATACATACAACGGGTACATCGACCGCAACCTGGTCGTGCCCCAAAATAATAATACAAACAAGCAGTGACGGCAGTCCACATGTCGGACGCTCGCCCCGCAATATCAAATGTACATAATACAACAATATTGTACTAACATTGCATCCAGGCTATCCCCCACGACCGATCCGCAACAACACAGCATAACACAGAACATCAACGTGAATGTCACGTTCGCAAATCCGTCTAACCGGGCTATAGCAGTTAGACAGGATTTACCGATCGAATGATATTCACGGTCGCAGATATAATGTAAATACTGTGAACTAGCATGTTTAAAATATCCGATCGAACAAATTTATCAAAGTGGGCCCCAAGCAGTACTGTAGCACTCACAGAAAATCTGGGCCCAAAATTAATATCCCAAAACCCCTATTTCCTAACCAGAAGCCTACTGGGAAAATTTTGTGCAGTGAAGACACATTCCCACCGCGGAACCGCGGCTAAACCAGGGGTTTGGCCGCGTTTCCGCGGCCGTACTAAGAGATCACTGCATCAAATTTTACCAGAATTCTTAGGTTTTCATGGTTGTGTTTCTGCAATGACCTGAAAAATTTTTGGAGCAGAAAAAATTTCGACAGAAAACACAATGCATTGAAAATACGGTTTTTGGGGATTTTTTGTTCGATCAATTTATAAACACACTAGAGCAAGCTAGGCATGGTTAATGGCCAGGCTCTGATACCAATGTAAGCCCGCGGGGGTGCTCCGGCCGTCAATCCGACGCCGGAAACGCGGAAACAAAAACCTTTTGCGAACTTGCAACCGGCACCACCGCGTACTTTTCATCCGGATCGAGCCATTAACCTAGCATCTAGCATACTAAAATACGGGTAGAGAGTTATACCAAGCGATCCGTGTCCTTCGGTCTTCGTCTCCACTCCGATCTCCCGCGGAATCTCCGTCACCTCCTCGCTCGTCGGAAAGGGCACCACGTAGCCGGAATCTTTTACGGGGTCCAACCTCTTGACCGAGGCAACTCGGGCGCGAAGTTGGCTAGCCGACACGTCCAAGGGATGCTGTAGAATAGTGTAGAATGCTTGTCTCTTTTGGGGTGTATGGAAGTTGCCATGGATTGTGGTGGAGGTGAAGAAAGCAACTAAAGAAAATGTACTTAGGAGTTTTTGGTAGCATGAAAATGATATGAAACATTTTCCCTCACTCAAAAATGAAATGATCCTCTTCCTCCCACTAGAATGGTTGGCCCCTCTTCTCACAAAGAAGATTGGAGAGAGAAAAAGAAAACCTCTCCTCCTTTTCATAATGAGAAAAAGAAATGATATGAAAAATGGTCAAACCAATTTCCATTTCAATCCACTCACTAACCATCATGAAAAAGCAAAAATGAATGGACAAGAATGGAATCTCATCATGATGAATCCATTTTACAAAGAACCCCCTCCACCAAAACTAATTTGCACAATTGCAAATTATCCCCTCCATAAGAAAGTCCGGCCGCGAAGGAATGAAAGAAAACCGGCCGGAACGGAATGCAAACTGGCAACTTCAGAAAACCGATCCCGTAATAAATTACAGGAAAACCCCACTACAGCAAATACATGCCCGCATTTGTATTCCCACTGAATACAAATGCAAAGAGACAAAACTACACAGTCTAATACTAGGATCCGGTTTAAGCCAAAGCCGGCTAGTAAGAATCGTCCGATCACGATCGGTGCAATACCGCACGTATCTGATCGAACCCTACCATATCTCCATACGGCCTCTACAGCGTTTTGCCCGAAACCTGAGTAACTGAGTGTGGTGGACTCTAAAGACTCGTCAACACCTTGGTTGTGGATTTAACCACTAGCAAGTCAGAGGTATTAGCCAATACGTAACGGGCTACCTGGTATTGTGTTCAGTTGATAAAACTGCACATTTGTATTACATTTTTCCTACCATTTTCATATTAAAAAAGGACTTTATTATAATATATTATACATATGAGGGTTTATGTGTAAAAATGCCATTTTCCATGTGTTAATATATTTTAATTATCATTTGGTAGGAAAATGTATTTAAATAAATCTATTGAACAAATCCTAGTAGAAATAAGCCTACTAAATATTATTTGAGATTATTGTGCAGAATTTTCCAAGCTGTTATGCAGAATTTATCAAAAAAATCAAGTTGTTGAAGAAATCTTTCCAAATTAAGAAGCAAAACTTGGAGACCAAGTCTGGAAGCAACAGAGAAAAGATTTTCATATTCTGAAGGTGCCTAGGATTGCCACATGTCACGAGAAGGAAGACCAAGAAATTTTATCGAGAGATCCCCACCCTTGGGCCGCGGATCCGCCGCAATATTATGGAGTTGGAAGGAAATATTTTGGGGCATGATTCTCTACGATATTTTACCAACTTTTGAAGCAAAAGATTCTGGATTTGCACTATAAAAAGGCACCGAGAGCCTCTTGGAAAAGCAATCAAGCCGACGCGATCACGAAGTCCCAGACGCTCACGCATCCAGGCTGATCATCAACGGTTCATCTACCTCCTTGGAAGAGATCGAGAAGCAACTAGTTTGTAATCATTTTCTACGGAATAAATATTATTTGAGATCAAGCCAAAGAGATCACGAAGTCCAAGACGGCTCACGCATCCAGGCTGATCATTAACTGTTCGTCTACCTCCTTGGAAGAGATCGAGAAGCAAACTAGTCTTTGTAATCATTTTCTAAGGAATCAAAGTCTAGATTGTTCAAGTTGATTAATAAAGGTAGTTTTTTTATTTAATTCTTTTGCATTTTACATTATGTTTCCCCTCTCTGTCTTTTCATCTTCTTCTCCCAACATGCGCGAGTAATTCTCCGCTTGTTAGGGTTCGTAGGATTAGGGTAGGCTAATAGATGATGAACATCCCTAAACCCTTTTTATGTCCTATAAAGTTTAGGAACTTTATCAAAAGAATCATTAACATCCTAATCGGGCGCGCTAGCAATTCTTTGCTAGTTCCGACCACGATTAGAGATTAGATTAATGATTGTTTTGGTAAAGGCTAGATATGAACGGAGTTCCGTGTCGAGATAAGGGTTAAGAGTGGGATTCCTTTTCCCTCCAGAAACCCTAATCTACACGCATCACCGTCGTTCTAGTTCTAAATCTATTAATGGATAAAAAGGGTAACTTTTAATTAATCGTCCATAACTACTAAATCCTAACGAACCCTACAAGCCCTCTTATTATATTAATTACATCTTTAAAATAATCTAGATCTATATTTTACATTCTTGTTTAACATAGATCTAGAAATCTTTCTATAAAATTCTTTATCCCTCCTCTCTTTTTCAACACATCTAAAGTAAAAGTAAAAGGTTCCACGTTTCCCAGAGGACGACCCGTACTCATCTTGGTCTAGCTACACGCGACACCGTTCTGATTACGGTTAACTACAAACACACACTTTTTCGAATCAATCAAATGGCGTCGTTGCCGGGGATACGTGCGTAATTTTTTATTTTTACTATTTGTGTTGAATTCTTAGACGACTTATATCATTATTAACACAAAACTGCAAATTGCATATTTAACGACTTGTGCGTGAATTTTGCAAGGAGATCTGGAGTTACAGAATTGAGGAAAACAGGAAACAGAGACATTTTTAGAGATCCAGAGGAGCAAAGGAGATCACAGAAAAATTTTCAGCAAGCGATCCATCCGCCTTGCGGCGGAACCGCGGCACAAAGGTGCTTCCTGCGGCGGAAACGCGGCTTCTTGGAGGGATTAGGGCTACAGAACTCTCTGGTAAGATTCTCAACTCCTTCTCTCTCTCCTCAAATCCAATAAAATCTATTTTCTGCAGGATTCTTTGCAAAATTGCGCCGCTCAAAAATCTTTTTGCAAAAGTTTTGTGATTGGTTTTGTTTTGCATATTTAATACGGAATTCTAAGGGGCAAAGACCAAATCAAGATTAGGTGGGGATTTCATCACCCTTCCTAAGCCCCACAAATCACAAACCGAGCATCTGCATCAACCCTTCATTAATTTAAAAAATATCTAGACCAGACTCTAAGGACTGTCGCGCTCAATAAGGACAGAGGAAGGTCGTGGGTAATCTATCGTTTATCCGCATTACTTTTGTAGTGCCTAGGCAAGTGTGAAAAAGGCTAGTGGTTTTTAATTAGGCCCACGACGTGGTTCCTTCCCACTTACCTGGCACTTATCTGGCAACAAGGATGGTACGGAGGCGATAGAGGATTGATCCTGCGGCTTGTCCTTTGGAAGTCTAGGAGCGGTCTAGAGACTGACCTAGGTAACCTTAGTTCTAGGGTTGCTTGTGCATCTTAGGGGTGATTTGTCTTGAGTCCCACTTTTTCAAAAAACAAGCCAATTTTAAATCACACACAGGCTTCCACTTGCACTAAACCCGCTTAGTGCATGCTCGGCTGGACACGGGATCCTAGTGCCCGTCTTGTCCGTGTTCCTGCTATCGACGCCGAAGTCGGTACTTCTTCATCTTCTTTTCCCCCACCACACACCACATCAACCGAGATGGACGGCACTCCATCAGATTATAACACCACGCTGCCACCGCCCGAAGGTGCGCAGAATCCACCGCGCATCTCTCTCCAAGAGAGATGCTATCCTATCCGTGGTCCTCTTCCTACTTGTCTATCTCTTCCACCACCTAACGGGGATAATTTCGAGATTAAACCCCACTACATCAATCTGCTGCCCAAATTTCACGGGCTTGAGTCGGAAGACGCGTACGTTTTCATCACCAAATTTGAAAACGTATGCGCAATGATGGGTACTTCACAATTGACTTTAGATGCTATGCGCTTACGTCTTCTCCCAATCACACTGTGCGACTTGGCAGAAAAATGGCTTTACAATACTGCCGCACACTCTATCACTAATTGGGATGAATTTGTCATAGCATTTCTTAAGAAGTTTTACCCAAACCATAAGACTACACGTGTTAGGAGCGAGATAAACCAGTTCACCCAGCTTCCCAATGAACCATTTTGGAAGTGCTTTGAACGTTTCAAAGATCTGCTTGTCCAATGCCCCCATCACGGGATACAAAGATGGGATTTATGTCGGATTATATATGAGGGCATTAATCCAGCGACAAAGCAGATGCTTGAAACAATGTGTCAATGCAATTTCATGTCTAAAGATGACGGTGAAGCGTGGAAATATCTGGAAGACCTTGCTGAACACGCGTTGCAGTGGGAAAGCGTAAGACCACCTTCAACTAAGGGAGGTATTCACCAACTCGATGTTTCTATCGCAGTAAAAGCCGAAATGGCAGCGATTCAGAAGAAACTCGATGCTATTGAAAACAAGTTCTCAACATTCTCCCTAAATCAGGTCACGCTTCTTAAGACCGTCTGTGGTTGTTGTTCGGATCCTTCACACTTAACGGAAGAATGTCCTATGAATGCATTGTTTCAAGCTAATGCTACTTTTCAGCAGCGACCTAGAAATGATCCTTATTCTTCCACATATAATCAAGGATGGAGGAATCATCCTAACTTTGCTTGGTATCAAAACCAACAAATTAATTATCAAAGACCTCCTCCACAGCAACCACAACCACAGAATCAGCCCACCTTTCAGTCACAAAATTTCCAAAATCCGGCCAACATTTCTACACCACAAGTGGCCGGTACTGACAACTCACTTGCACAAACTTTGGATATATTCAAGAAACAATCCATGCAAAATTCTGCTGAGATAAGGTCTTCTATTGATACCCTAACGAAAAACTCCTCTTCCCATGGTGAGAGTATTAAATCAATAGAAAACCAAATCGCACAGTTAAACGCCGCAATGAGTGCGAGAGAGAAAGGGAAACTCCCATCTCAACCCCTACCGAATCCTGGCCATTCACAAAGTCATAATGTGAATGCCATTACTACGTTGAGATCGGGGAGAGTGCTGAATAACCAAGTGGGTGAGCTATTTGATGATAGTGACACATTTGATACCCCTTCTTCTTCTTCTTCCCCTAATTCGTCTAGTCTCCCACCTTCACCCGAGCCTATTCTCCGTTTTCCCCAAGGCTCGAACCCTTCGCCCATTTCGCCAAATCTATCTAAGTCGATGCCCACTCCAATTTTGGGATCGTATCCGTCGCCACAGTCTTCTCCACAAACGTTGGACCCAAAACTTATTGATCAAGCACCTTATCCAAACAGGTTAAGGAGCAACAGACCAAGTCCACAAATGGAGAAGATTGTGAAAATTTTTAAGCAAGTTAACATAAACATTCCTCTCCTAGATGCTATTCAATAAGTTCCGTCATATGCGAAAATCCTAAAGGACTTGTGCACTAGGAAGAGAAAAGTTCAAATACCTAAAAAAGTTTTCCTTGGGAGTAATGTGAGCACTGCTTTTACACAACAACTACCCAAGAAACAAAAGGACCCCGGAAGTCCTACAATTTCTATTTCCATTGGGGGTAAAAATATCAATCGTGCTCTACTCGATCTAGGTGCTAGTGTAAACTTGCTTCCGTATTCTGTTTATGAGCAATTAGGGATCGGAGAGTTAAAACCTGCGCATTGCACTCTTCAGATGGCCGATCGATCTATCACCCAACCTAGGGATGAGCTAGAGGATGTGTTAATCAAAGTCGAGGAATTCATCTTCCCTGTGAACTTTATCGTTATAGATACACAACCTGTAGCAAACCCACGCAATCAAATCTCGGTGATACTCGGTCGACCCTTTTTGGCCACTTCCAACGCAGTAATCAATTGTAGAAACGGCTCAATGACCCTATCCTTTGGAAAGAAGTCAATTGAGCTTAACATTTACAAGTTGGGAAGTGAACCCTCCGAACCCTATGCTCATGTGTGTTCTGTCGAATTAATGGATGTCAACAGCAGCGAATTTGATCAACCTCATGATACTGACTCTTTTCATATGTTGTTGTTTGACCCAACCATGTACTCTTCCATCGATTTGTCCGGGTCAACATCCAATACTGATGAGGAACTTTTTATAGAGTCTGACGATCACCCTATTTTTTCTGATGACATTATTCTTCGGGGTATCGATGAAAGCTTTGAGGAAATTTTCGCTGATGAACTCGCATTTTTAAAATATACGGGTGTTGAGATAAATCAACTCCAAGATGAACAAATTGGACCTCCATCCTTTCTTTTGGACAATCATGATAATGCAAGTAATCCATCAATACTATCACTGTGTCGTCTCTCCAAATTGAGACGCAATCCTTTTCCATTACACCTCTTGTCACCTCCCCACTTCTTCACATCAAAAGGTGACATGTTCTTCCACCAACCTTGGTACTTCATTGATAAAATTTTTGAATGGTTGGTGTTGACCTTCGGTCTTTGCAAAGCTTGGCATTGACCAATAAGCTTGACCCCCTCATGTGATTTTAAAAGATTAAAATTGTTTAACTCAAGTTTGGGGGAGGGTGGTATATTTTGGCTCTTGAAAGAAAATGATTTTTACAAAATTATGAGCCTAAAATAAGTTTAGGGGAGGATTTTCACTTTCATATATTCTTGCCTCCATTAATAATTTCATCCCAAGTCTACAGGTTTTTGAGCTTAACGGATAACATCAGTGAGGACACTGCTGTAAACAGGTTTGGGGGAGGTTTGTGCTTATTTACACATCAATTTGCATCATATTTTGCATAAGCACAACTTTTAAAAAATATAGAAAAAAAAATTTTGATAACAAAAGAGTAGAAAGTGAAAAATTACATCCAAAAGATAGGAATAGTTTAAGAAAACCAAGAAAATTAGAAGTTTTCTTAAACGAACTAGTAATAAGTAGTTATGAGCTGTTGTCCCAAGGGTTAGTAAGATGAAGGAAGTCACTAATCTGAGGATAAAAATAAGTCTGAAAAATAGTTTCTATTCTGGAAGCCAAACATTTGAATATTGATACCCTACTATATGCACTTACACACGTCTTGAAACTCGGGATAATAGAGGATACCTTGAAATGCTCTTGTCTAAAAGCCAAAGTATGGAGGAAGTGAAAAAAAAATGAAGAAAATATAAAAATGGTGAAAAGAAAAAAAAATGAACACTGGTTTTTGTATCGCCAAGGCAGCAATAAAAAAATATAGCGAGGGTGCCTCTTCACCTAGTGCCCTAAGGCCAACTGGTCTGGGAGTCACTGCTAAGCCTTAGGTGGTGCAAGACGAGGAAAATATTATCACCTAATCGGCAAGCACATAAGTAATCGGTCGGTTAGTACCTTAAGAAGTATTAACGGTCACATGAAAATGTGTGAGCAAATCTTAATATTCATCAAATTAAAAAGTACTAAGGTAGATGGACAAGAGTATGATAGCTTTTATTGAATTCTCCGAGTGTAGGGACGTTCTTTACACACACGTGGGGTTATATGATCAATGTTTGGAAGAAAGGTAGGAATGAAGAATAAAGACGATGTTTTATTGAGGGGTAATGTGATTTCTAACATTTTTTCATGACTATTAAGATAGGGCTCATGACAACTGAAAAGCTAGTATAGTTGAAAACTCTTCTTTTCAAAGTATTTCTTTTATGGTTCTTGTCTTTATATGTAAATTTCACCATCTTTCTTTTGTTATAGGATTTTGTGGGTGTAATCCGCTGAAAACCCTCAGGAGACTACACTCCTCCTACTAGGGACACCTAGAGGTTTAACGGCTTGTTGCACGTGCTCAGTGCAATCGTGTCTGCCTACGAAAGTGTGCTTAGTTTTCTCCTTTCTTTTTCTCCTCTTAAATAAACTAGTTTGCTCGGGACGATCAAAGATAAGTTTGGGGGTATTTGTTCAGTTGATAAAACTGCACATTTGTATTACATTTTTCCTACCATTTTCATATTAAAAAAGGACTTTATTATAATATATTATACATATGAGGGTTTATGTGTAAAAACACCATTTTCCATGTGTTAATATATTTTAATTATCATTTGGTAGGAAAATGTATTTAAATAAATCTATTGAACAAATCCTAATAGAAATAAGCCTACTAAATATTATTTGAGATTATTGTGCAGAATTTTCCAAGCTGTTATGCAGAATTTATCAAACAAATCAAGTTGTTGAAGAAATCTTGCCAAATTAAGAAGCAAAACTTGGAGACCAAGTCTGGAAGCAACAGAGAAAAGATTTTCAGATTCTGAAGGTGCCTAGGATTGCCACATGTCACGAGAAGGAAGCCCAAGAAATTTAATCGAGAGATCCACACCCTTGGGCCGCGGATCCGTCGCAATATTATGGAGTTGGAAGGAAATATTTTGGGGCATGATTCTCTACGATATTTTACCAACTTTTGAAGCAAAAGATTCTGGATTTGCACTATAAAAAGGCACCGAGAGCCTCTTGGAAAAGTTATCAAGCCGACACGATCACGAAGCCCCAGACGCTCACGCATCCAGGCTGATCATCAACTGTTCATCTACCTCCTTAAGAAAGATCAAGAAGCAACTAGTTTGCAATCATTTTCTACGGAATAAAGTGTAGATTTTTCAAGTGATTAATAAAGGTAGTTATTTTATTTAATTCTTTTGCATTTTACATTATGTTTCCCCTCTCTGTCTTTTCATCTTCTTCTCCCAACATGCGCGAGTAATTCTCCGCTTATTACGGTTCGTAGGATTAGGGTAGGCTAATGGACGATGAAAATAATTAAACCCTTTTTAAGTCCTATAAAGTTTAGGAACTTTATCAAAAGAATCATTAACATCCTAATCGGGCGCGCTAGCAATTCTTTGCTAGTTCCGACCGCGATTAGAGATTAGATTAATGATTGTTTTGGTAAGGGCTAGATATGAACGGAGTTCCGTGTCGAGATAAGGGTTAAGAGTGAGATTCCTTTTCCCTCCAGAAACCCTAATCTACACGCATCACTGTCGTTCTAGTTCTAAATCTATTAATGGATAAAAAGGGTAACTTTTAATTAATCGTCCATAACTACTAAATCCTAACGAACCCTACAAGCCCTCTTATTATATTTATTACATCTTTAAAATAATCTAGATCTATATTTTACATTCTTGTTTAACGTAGATCTAGAAATCTTTCTATAAAATTCTTTATCCCTCCTCTCTTTTTCAACACATCTAAAGTAAAAGTAAAAGGTTCCACGTTTCCCAGAGGACGACCCGTACTCACCTCGGTCTAGCTACATGCGACACCGTTCTGATTGCGGTTAACTACAAACACACACTTTTTCGAATCAATCATATTGACAAAAAGGGACGTCGATGAGCGAACTCATCCTGACACCCTACTGAGCCTATCAGTGACAATATCCGTACAGTCCGGTCCGTTCGTCTATGAGCATCGCATGGCGGGCCTAGGGGTTGGTAAAAGTCAGACCCCCAAAAGCGGTACAAGTCGTGTCGGAGTGCAGCGTAGAACACCCTGAGATACTACTGGAATACCTACCAGCAAATCTCCTGCCTTGGCCAAGGACTTTTCATGTTCTGGCTCTCCTCGACACAGCGCGACCTCACCCCCAATACCGGGAGAGACGAACCCCTGCAGATCCGCTCACTGCCTCCATGTGGCTCGGGACTGTACCCAACTAAAACCTGTTTGCACGACTCCTTTGAGCCGTGGTAGGGTAGTAATCAAAGCACAGTGGGAACTCACACGAGACAAATGACGATCTCAGGTCGATGAACTAACCTGTACACATGTCACCAGGGAACTGCTATCTGACGTCTGGTATAATCCCAACTAGCAGGTTCCCGGCGAGTCCTGTCCGGTGTACTCATAACCCAATGAGCACCTGTATACATCTTAGGTGAACCAACTGGCACCAGTGGCTTGTGAGACCGGCCACCGCCCCTCGTAGGGGTCTCGACTGTATACACTAGTCTACTCTGGAGAATCGATGCCCTGTCTCGAAACTCCCACGACTAGGGACCTTTTAAGGATGTGCTTATAGACTCCAGCTCTCACTTATATGATCGCCCTCATACTGCTGGTAGTCAAGCAAGAATCCTAGGGGCTCTATCAACATGTAATAGCGACTCGTAAGGTCACCTAAAGTAGTACACGATGATAAAGGTAAACCAGATAGCATACTATCATCTCGAGTGAGACTGTCCTACTGGGACAGGTCCTCCCCTCAATCATTGCAATCACGTGCCTGTGATCCAATAATTGACTCTGAGGGCACTATCTCCAACATAGTGTAGTCAACGAGTACATCCTATAACTGTTCCTAGTCGAGGAAGTATCGAGACATGGCATCGATACTCCAGAGTAGACTAGCGTATGCGCTTCTCAACCCATATGATGGGCGATGGATGATCCCATATCCTTTAGTGTTTGACATCAGAGAAGGTATACGGGTGCTCAGTGGAGACTGGGTACAGCGGACGGACTCGCCGAGAACTCCTAGATGGTATTATACCTATCGTCGAATAAAACTTCTCTGGTGACACTGGTACAGGTTAGTCTGTAGACCCGAGGTCGTCATAGAGTCTTGTGTGATTCACACTGTGCTTTGATTTCCACCTTACCACGTTCAAGAGAACGTGCAAAATGGTGGCTTTTGGGTACAGCCCCGAGTCACATGGAAGCAATGAGCGATAGGAGAGGTTTCTTCTCTCCCGGTATAGGGAGTTGATGTTGCACTAAGCTCGATTGGCCATAACAGGAAATCCCTGGCCAGGGTTGCTGATATCTACTGGTAAGTGTTATTAGTAGTTTCTCGAACAGTTATGGACCTTACATCGGCATGACTTATCAGGTTATTGGGGTCTGACGTTACACCCCCCCCATGCTGTGATATGCGACATATCAGACGAAGAGACCAGACTGTATGGTAGTGTTACTGATTGGATTCGCAGGAGTGCGAGCAGGCTTGCTTGTTGATCTTCTGATTTCTTAATACCCGGGTGGCCATAATGTTTAGCAGATCTCTTTCGGCTTGTGGGTGTTTGATATGATCATCACCTACTTCCGGCGTATTGACGAATCTTTAGAGTCCTACACAGAGGTTTCCTGGCTCAATCGAAACGGAGTAGGAGCGCATATGTGATATGTGCGGGACCGAGATTAATGCGAGTATGTGATACCGCATTCGATTCTCGCGATGTGTGACATGATTGGTTATATGTGATATAGCCGAGTTATCGGATCAAGCGTTGAATCGATAAGATGTTGCATTTGATATTAGTCGGTTATATGTGATATAGCCGGATTATTAAATCAAGTGTTGATCTAATAATTTAATGTATAATTATATATTTGATATATTACATTACATTAACTAGTATTAGCTCACTTAAGATTTCTTTTCTCACATTTGATAAACTTTACATATATGTGATATATGTATTGTTTTCTTTTTGGCACAATATATATATGTGATATATATAAGTGTGTTATGCTAGGTTACACATGCAACATGGATGTATGGGACTTATACCATGCTAGGGTTAAGTTAGGGTTTTTATTTATGTTAAGCTAATTCAAAAGATTTGAAGTTTGTCATGGTTAAGCTTGGACAAAAGCTTTTGGATAACCATTGACAAAGTCAACTCTTTTGTCCAGTTTCGGTTATTTATTTAACCCAACCCTTAACCTTAGTGTATGGTTTATTCTCTACATAAGTTAGGCATGATATTTTGTGACCATAGTTGCATTTGTAACCTCATGATTTCATTCTTTTCTTTCATCACAACTTCATCTTCTTCTTCCTCTTTCTTGAGCTTTTTTGATTTTGACAAAGTGATGAAACCTTGTGAGAAAATGATTTCTAATGTGAGAAAAATTCCTATTTCATCATCCTCTACTACTTGCCATTTAGTATATGGCGTTTGCTTCACTAATTCCATGATTAGTGAAGAGATAGCTTGGGTTAGTGTCTCCTCGACGTAGATCATCTTCGGCCTCAAAGTCTTCGAAGAAAACATGTTTGTTTCTTTAAGGGAGCCTCTCTAGAGTCCAGAGTTCATGATCGCAGCGAAGGGGACTACTACACGGAGCTATTGAAGTGAAGGACCGGTCTATAAAGGTTGTATTCCTTGTTCACTTTTATTTGCAAAGTGTTTGCATATGTATTCCGTACGATTTCTAGTTAATGTTTCATGGTTAGGGTTAGCTAGAACGACAATTTTTTGAATTTGGCATGGACGATGCCTCCCTAAACCTTGTTGTCGTGCTAGGTAACCCTTCATGTATGAACATATTGGATCGTCATGGATGGATAGCTTGAGATGTGAGATGAAGGTTTTCATTCTTTCGTTCGATGTAAATTGTAAAGTGATGTAATATTCTTTTGCGGGACACATCCGGGTTGAGGTTGTAGCCGCCATTTTGTTATTTTCTTTTACTGTTTTCTGCTCCTAAGATAGACCCAAGGTGGGGTGCACAAACTACCAGATACTTTGAAGAGCCGAGTAGCCTACCCAGTTTGATGAGGGAGGTTGCTTCATTTCGGGTATCTGGCGGGTAGTTTGCCACACTCGTAGGCGTCTGGGGTAGGGTTTGGCTATTCAGCATGACCATGGAATCCGTCTTTCGTTATAGGCTTAAATGAAACACAGAATTCCTAGTATATCCAATATGTTCATCTGTGATCTTGAATGCTTATTATTGCCTCAGACGAATTTTTATTATATATATATATATATATATATATATATACTATATAGTAGACGTTACTTATGTTTTTCACCCGCACTAGTCCAACCTCCGCTCTGGCGTTAGTTGAGTAACCTAACGGTGTTAGACGGGGCCCAGCGGTGAATGCGGAGGGCATAAGAAAACATGGTATTTTCATCTTTTTCTGGGATGATAGGTGTAAATGATGGGGCTGCATTATTGATGCAAAACAAACAAACCAAAGCTGAATCGTTGGAACAAATTTTAAAACCACTCATTTTTTCCAAAACAGGAGACTTTTAAATGCGGAGCTTAAACTACTCCTTTTAAAAGCTATCAGGTTCCTTCGATTATATCAAGTTCACTACGTTCACGGTTTCGCCAAAACCATTTATAGCCCTCCATCATTTTAGTTTAATATTCAGTAGTATTCAAGCTATGTATTTTGACCTTCGCAAAGGCATAGTGATTGGTAGCTGCTGGATATTCATCTGTAGCATAGATAGATGTGTTGGTTTGGGACAGTCGTACTACTATTTTGGCCTCCGTCGAGGGTATGTACGGGTGGGTTCAAATTAACATGGACAATGACAGGTAGAACTTGACATGTGACTTATGATATGTTGGCATTCGTCAAGGTCATAAGAGCATGGGGCAAAAATCCATATCGGGAGTTTCTAAAGAAACTGAAACTTGCTAGTGCTGCATACCATTTGGAGTGTGATAATGTTGGTATGATTCCTTCAGGATTATTACATAATGATATTTAGATCCCGATCCTACTGTGAGTATCTGCTAATCCTCGGGATATTTTTCACTTAACGATCAATGCTATAAACCAAGTAGGTGTTTAGAACAGTGTTAGCGGGCTACGCCTCCATGGAATAGAGGTTGCTTAATTACGGAACTTTGCGAAAGCGTCAAAAAACCTCCCTCAAAGTACCAACACTAGCCTGGCTGAATGGTTAAGCAAGAATTGTACGGTGAGATTAATCCTGACTAATTCTTCTCTTATGGGTTGAGGAAGGATTCGAGAAACAGTGGGAGCCATCCTGTTTAGATAAATTTAAAACCAATCTAAACTTGCAAGAGCATCATGTTGAGTGTTTTCTTCTCTCTCGATCAGGTGACAAAATTAGGTTACAGTTAGATAATAAAATGAATGGGTTATACTATATTGACTGGCAAAGGTTTGTCCAGATGTCCATTACCTATGACAAGCTGGGCCACCTCATTACTACTCAATCCCCCGCCGTACCAGGTCTAGTTTCTACCGTCTCGGATGTTGATATCCGTAAAACAAGGGAAAAAGACTGTGCGAATGCCAAGTGACTCGTGTTAGCCTAAGTTGATGGTCTATACCAGAGGCAGCACGAGAAGATGGACATAGTTTCCATCTTCCTCCATAACAAAGATTTATATGGAGAGAAATCTCGTATCGTAAGATATGAGACCTCGAAGGAATTTCTTCAAGCGAGGTTGGCTATCGGGTCATCTGTAGGGGACCACATCTTTATAATGATCAACTATATTAAACAGCTCATGGACCTGGAGACCACGTTGGAGAACGAGTCATGTACTGACTTAACTATATAGTCCCTACCTTCTACTTACACCCAGGGGAAGAAATTTATACTTCCAGTTGCGGGCACCCTGAAGGAAACCAGGGAGACACCCACTCTGCTTATTAGGGAATCTTCCTATTCTTGATCCAAGGCGAAAGCCAAGGGTGAGAAGAATAAGAGCTCCACAAAGCCGATAGGCGCTGTCAATAAGGTAGAAGGAAAGGGCAGGGCAAAAGTTTCGGGGCCAACAGTAGGGAAGGAGAGTTGTTTCTATTGTCACGGGAAAGGGCATTGGCAGAAGGGATGTGGGGCTTGGAAAGCCAAAATCCAGGACCCGAAGTATGTTGTGGCTTCGACTTCGGGTGTGTTTGTGATTAAAAAAGTCTGTCAATTAACTATACTTCCTGGATACCAGATACCGGATCAGGATCTCATATCTGGAATTTATTACAGGCTTTGAGAAATCATAATGTTATTAAGGCAGGTGATATGAATTTCAGGGATACTAACGGAATGAGCATGGACGCTGTATCCGTAGGGGAATATCACCTAAGATTGACAATGTTAGTGTATTTGCCATAGAGGCTATTATTGTATCATACTGGATTGTATATTACTTAATGGAAGCTTGGGATATTCACAGTAGAATTGACGGTCTTGCTCAAAATGGTAGTATTCAACTTGGTTTATTTCTACTTCAATATGTGCATGTGTTTCTTTTAACATATCGCTTATACATATTAGTAGAGCCCTTAGGATCTTTGCTTGATTACGAGCGTTGTGATGGCAGTCACACTAGTGGGGGCTGGGTAATCTATAAGCACTTCCTTATACAGGTCCCTATTCGTAGGATTATCGAGACAGGGTATTGATACTCCAGAGTAGACTAGTGTATACGCTTCTCATCCCAGGAGGGGAGATGGTCTGTCCCACAGCCATCAGTGCGTCATACTGGAGATAGTATGCAGATGCTCGTTAGGTTACGAGTACACCGGACTAGACTCGTTGGGAACTGTTGGTTGGTACTATACCTATCATCAGGTAGCAGTTCCCAGGTGACATGAGTACAGCTTAGGCCGTTGACTTGACGCTGCTACTTCGCCTCAAGTGTGTTCTCACTGTTCTTAGATTGCTACCCTACCACGGCTCTATTGAGTCGTGCAAACATGTAGCAGTTGGGTACAGTCCCGAAGCACTTAGAGGTAGTGGCGGTTAGATTGGAATTGTCTCTCTCGGTATTGGGGGTTGATGTCGCGCTGTGTTCGGAACGCCATTACATAAAGTTCCTGGCCAGGGCAAGCGAGATTTGCTGGTAGGTGCTCCAGTAGTTTCTCAGTGTGTTTTGGACTGTACTCCCACTTGACTTGTACCGCTATTAGGGGTCTGACGCTTGTCACCCCCTAGGCCCAATATGCGACACTCTTAGACAAACAAATTAGACTGTACGGAGATTTCCACAGACAGGCTCATTAGGAGTTCGGATGGGTTTCCTCATCGGCCTTCTTATCGAAATCTACCTGGGGACCGTTGCGTACAGCTAGTACCGCTTGCGGCCTGTGGTTAAACCCACTACCAGAGTAGTGTAGAGTCTTTAGAGTCCCACACAGAGGGTTTCCCTACTTCGGACGAAACGATATAGAGGTCGTATGGTTTACGACAGGGTTCGAACATATACGTGTACTTGTGTACGTATGATATTCAGACGGTATATACTGGTGGGCTTTAATTTAAGCCGGATCCTAGTATTAGATTATTGGATTTGTTTAGTCTCGGTATATTTGTGTTTTTCATAAATATGGATGGTGGGGGCATTCTCGTAATTTGTCGGGAAAGCTTCTAGAATGAGATGACTCATTAAGGTTTTTATCTTTTGATTTAAACTTAAATGAGGTGGAGGAAATGATGTGTTGTTTTCATTAAATGAACAATGACTCATAGAGATGATCCATCTTATGAATTAAATGAAGCATGCTTGATATTTTACTGGATATTTTTAGTGAGATATTTTCTTGCTTCATATTCTTCAAACATGAGCCAAGCTTCATATGATTATCATAAACACTTTCTCTCTTCTTCATCTTAACCTTAATTATCTCATGAGTTGGGAATCCAAGGGTTAGTGAGACTAATAATTCCTTAATCACTCTCTATATTCTCTAAGTCACTTAGATTAGCATTCTAAGTCACTTAGTTACCTCATCTTAGAGGTTAAAGCTTACAGTAGACACTTTCGGGTGGATCTTCTTCAACTTGAGGAGGCCGGCGAGGAGGAGGACAATGTGAACAAGAAGGACTGGTATCTTGAGTTATAATCATCTTACATAGTAGTTACAACTCCTAGTTTGATTTTTAGTTAGGGTTTAGAAAAGATCCTTATGCATAGTCGATGTTACCTTGTTTGAAAAAGATCGTTTTTACCTATTCCGCCTCCCCGCACCAAGTGGGGTGAGTAACATCGACTTACAGACAAGTGGACAGATATTGATTCTCCGTAACTATTTGTGTGTACCTAATCTAGTTTATAAGCGATGTGGTCCACATCCATCTAAATCAATGTTTGATTGGGTCAGGTACACTAGAGGACAATATATACATGTTAAATCAAGCACAGGTTTTCAACGTCCAGAACACACTTAAAAGAAAGTCTCAAGAATTAAGTAGGATTTTCTTAAGACATTGTAGACAGGGTCACATCAATGAAACACAGTTGTCAAAGTTACATAGAGAGGGATATTTTGATCTATTCGAATATCAGTCTTATGCAACTTATCAATCTTGTCTCATAAGAAAGATGACAAAGACTCCGTTCACTGGACACGGAGCAAGAGTGAGCGAGCTCTTAGGACTCATACACAGCGACGTGTGTGGTCCAATATCTACAGATGCACAAAGTGGTTATTCCTATTTCATTACTTTTATGGATGATTTCTCTAGGTCAGGACAATACTTCTTGATGAAGCATAAAACCGAAGGCTTTAAGAAATTCTGGGAATATAAGAATGAAGTGGAAAAACAAACAGGCAAAAGTATAAAGACACTGAGATCTGATCGATGTGGTGAATACTTGATTGCCGAGTTCCTGGATTACTCAAAAATGAATGGAATTTTCTCTCGGCATACTCGTCCATACACACCATAACACAACGGTGTATTGGAAAGACGGAACCGAACCCTATTGGATATATAGTTCGTTCCATGATGAATAATGCTGAGTTACCGCAATCCTTCTGAGTTTATGCACTAGAATCAGCTGCATATCTTTTGAATAAGGTTTCTACCAAGACTGTGCCTACTACACCATATCACATGTGGAGTGGGAAGAAACCCTATCTTCAGTATCTGAAGATATAGTAATGTCCAGCTTTTGTCTAAAAGCAGTATGCGGACAAGTTCGAGGCACGCTCAGTACTGTGTAGGTTTGTGTGATACCCAAAGAACTCCAGAGGGTATCTTTTATATTACGCAGAGAAATAAATGGTTTTTGTTGCTCGTCATGCCCACTTTTTAGAAAATCAATTTTTTAGAAAAGAAACTAGTGGGAGCACAATAGAACTGGAAGAAATTCCAGAACCACAAACTATTACTGAAAGTATGGTAGAACCAGAGGTTTCAAAAGAACCGTACATCCCTATGCCAATCCGCAGGACTAGTAGGCAGTCTCATCCGCCCAAGAGATACTACGGTTTTCTCATAGACGGGAATAGAGAGGATTACATCATTGACAATGATGAGACAATGATGAGACAGCAGGCCATTTAGAGTGGCGACTCGGTAAAATGGCTGGATGCAATGCAGACCGAGATGGAGTCCACGTACACCAACAAGTATGCACTTTGAACATTGCTCCAGAAAGGGTAAAACCCGTAGGCTGCAAATAGTTCTTCATAAAGAAGATTGGTGTAGATGGACAGGTTGAAACCTGTTCAGTTAAAAATATTGCACTTTTAACATGATAACTTTCTTACTTTTCTTAATTATCTAAAGGTGTTTTTTATAAATATAACACATATTAGAAGTTTATCTGCAAAATACCATTTGCATTGTGTTTATATATTATAATCAACATTATGAACGAAAATGTGCTTAATATTTTGATACTCTTATCATATCAAATTGTATCTCAAATATAACTAACATTGTTCATTGAAGATATTCTGCATGATTAGCTCAGGTCAGATATCAGAAATCAAGAATCTGCCGATAAAGTAAAGAAAGTCGAAGAATCAAATACTGGCAGAGATAAGAAGGTTCCGAACATCAAAAAAATACCCAAATACCAACTGAAAAAGACTCCATAAGTTTGAAGCAAAGATCTCACCAAGAAGCCGCGAAACCGCGGCCGAGTCAGGCCGAGTCGCCGTGGATCCGTGGCCGATTCAGGGAGTTGGGATCCGCCCCCAACAACTTTGTTTGTTGGGGGCTTCGGTTACTGGTTTTGGGGCTATAAAAGGGACCGAGGGCAACATCTCAAAAACATCTAATGATCTAAAAAAATCAATCCCAAATATCAAAAACCAATCTTAAAAAGGATCTAAGATCAAGAATCTACGACCTTGAGATCCAAAAACAAGAAATCATCGAGAAATCCATCAAGCAATCAATCAATCAAGTCTCCTTTACACGAAACCAATAGCCATCAACGAACAAGCGATCCAAAACAGGTCCACGATTCGAGATGATCAAGCGACGTGTAGATCGACGGAACATCTACTTCTTCGAGGCAGAGATCGAGAGCAAATTCTTCTTCCTCTTGTAATCTAAACTCGAAGAAGTGTATTGTGAGGTTGAGTAATAAAGGTAGAACATTAGTTTTATCATTTCGCTTTCTTTTAAGATCTGCATTATGAATTCTTTCTCTATACTTTCTTTTATTTTCATGATGTGCGAGTAATTCTCCACTTAATAGGATTCGTAGGATTAGCTTAGATCAATGGATGAGAAAATACCATACTCCTTTTAAATCTTATGAAGTTTATAAACTTTAGCAAAAGAATCGTCAACATCCTTATCGGGCACGATATCAAATTCTTGATAATCTTGAACACGATTTGAGATAAGATTGACGATCCTTTTTATTAAGGGCTAGAAATGAATGGAGATCAATGAAAGGATAAGGGTCAATAGAGGAGAAACCCTAGTTTCTTCCAAAGAACCCTAATCCTCATTTCATTTCCATCAATCTAGTTTTAAATCTATCAATAGATAAGAGAAGTAATTTTTATTAGTCATCCATGGCTACTAAATCCTAACGAATCCTACAAGCCTTCATCATATAAATTTTCTTAATAATTCAATTAGATCTTGAAATAATTTTCTTGATAATTCAATTAAATCTTGAAACCATTTTCTTGATTTTCTTCAATTAGATCTTGAAATTATCTTCTTGATTTTCTTTAATTTCTCTTTTATATTTCTTTCAACCCATTTAAAGAAAGAATTATAAAATTCATGAATCCCAGAGGACGACCCGTATTCACCACAGCTAGCTACACGCAACGCCGTGCTGATTGCAGTTACTTTACTAAAACTTCTTCTTTCTCAAAAAAATTACACGAACAATCAAATGGAGTCAGTGCCGGGGATCCGTACGTAATTTTTTCTTTCTTGCTATTTGGGTTGAAATATTATTATTCCATCAAAATATAAATCAAGAACGCATCTTGTGCTTAACGATTAGTATGTGAATTTTTTGCAAGGGGATCTGGAATCACTGTAGCAGGGAGATAAAGATTCAGAAGCATTCATCAAGACCAAAAGAGCAAGGGAAGAAACTGTAGCAAAAAGAGTTTCAAGAACCCTCAAGTTGGCGGCGGAACCGCGACAAGAAGCTCATGCTCGCTGCAGAACCACGGCGGCTTGGGTGAATTAGGGTTTCAAGTCTCTCTGGTATATTTTCTATTTTCTTCTCTCTCCTCTGAAAAATCCAATAACATTTTTTCTGCTGGATTCTTTGCAAAAATTCACCGCTTAAAAATTCATGTTGCGTGTTTTGTTTTTGCGTTGTTTTTGCATATTATAATACAGACAATTAAGGGGCAAAGACCAAATTCAGATTAGGTGGGGATTTCATTACCCTTCCTAGGCCCCACAAATCACAAAACGAGCATCCGCATCACCCTTCGTTAATTAAAAAATAATATCTAGACCAAGTCTCTAAGCACCGTCGTGCTCAATTAGAACAGAGGAATGTTGTGGTTAATCTACTGCTTATCTGCATTTCTTTTGTGGTGTCTAGGAAAGTGTGTCTAAGGCAAGTGGTTACTTAATTAGGCCTGCTATTTTGGTGATTCGTATAGCGTATATCTCCCACTTATCTGGCACTTACCTGGCCACAAGAGGGATAAAGAGGTAGTAGAGAATTGATCCTGCGATTTGTCCTCTGGAAGTCTAGGAGCGGTCTAGTGACTTGACCTAGGTAACCTTAGTTCTAGAGTTGATTGTGCATTTTTGTGATTTGTCTAAGTCCGACTTTTTCAAAAACAAACCTTTCTTTTTACGTAATTCTCACAAACGCTGTCACTTTCGCTAAACCCGCTTAATGTATGCACGGCTGGACACGGGATTCTAGTGCCCGTCTTGTCTGCGTTTCTTCTATCGACTCTAAAGTCGATAATTCTTCATCTTCTTTTTTCTCCCCACCCATAACATCGACCGAGATGGACGGTTCTCCATCAAATTTTAATAACACCACTCTGCCACTACCCTCAGGTGTGCAGAATCCACAGCTCATCACTCTCCAAGAAAGATGCTACCTTATATATGGTCCCCTTTCTACTTGTTTATCTATCCCATCAGCCAATGGGGATAATTTTGAAATCAAACTCCACTTTATCAATCTTTTGCTTAAATTTCACGGACTTGAGTCTGAAGACGCATACGTTTTTATCACCAAATTCAAAAACATATGTGCTATGATGGGCACTTCACAACTTTCTGTGGATGCTATGCGTTTACGCCTTCTCCCGTTTACTTTGTGCGATTTAGCCAAAAAATGGCTTTATAACACAACTGCGCACTCTATTTCCAATTGGGATGAATTCGTTATAGCATTCCTTAAGATATTTTATCCCAATCATAAGACCACCCATGTTCGGAGCGAAATCAACCAGTTTACCCAGATTCCCAATGAACCATTTTGGAAATGATTTGAACAGCTTAAGGATCTGCTTGTCCAATGTCCTCATCACGGAATCCATAGATGGGATCTGTGATGAATTATATATGAGGGCATTACTTCAGAGACAAAGCGGATGCTTGAAACCATGTGTCTATACAATTTCATGTCCAAAGACGATAGTGAAGCCTAAAAATTTATAGAAGATCTTGCTGAACACACTTTGTAGTGGGAAAGCGTTAGATCACTATCATCTAGGGGAGGTATCCATCAGCTTAATGTTCCATCGCAGTAAAAGCCGAAAAGGAAGCAATGCAAAAGAAACTCGAAATTATGGAAAACAAATTTTTATTAGCCTCCCTAAACCAAGTGACACTCCTTAAAACCATGTGTGGAAGTTGTTCCGATCCATCACATCTGACGGAAGAATGTCCTCTGAATTCTCCGTTTCAAGGTCAAGAACACACTAATGCTGCTTTTCAGCAACGACCTAAGAACGATCCTTATTCTTCCACATATAATCAGGATTGGAGGAATCACTCTAATTTTTCTTGGAACCAACACCAAACTCAAACTCAAAATACGATTCCAAACCAAAATAACTATCAAAAGTTTCCTCCACGGCAATAGCAACCACCACAGAGTTTGCACCCATTTCTACCACAAACTTTTCAAAATCCAGCCAACAATTCTGCACCTTATAATAATTCCTTCTAAACGGCCGGTACCGAAAACTCCTCTCCACTCGAACGAACCTTAGATATGTTTATAAAACATTCCATACAAACGTCGGCTGATATAATGTCTTCTATCGAGACATTAACGAAGGACTCTGCCTCCCACGGTAAGAGTATAAAATCTATAGAAGCATAAATTGCACAATTAAATACAGCGATGAGTGCTAGAGAAAAAGGGAAACTTCCATATCAACCCCTACCGAATCCTGACCACTCACAACATCATAATGTGAATGCCATTACCACGTTGAGATCGGGAAGTGTGGTGAACAACCAAGTCGGTGAACAGTTTGATAATGAGGAATCAATAATTGATACCCTGACAACCACTTTTAACCCTATTTCGTCTAATCTACCATCTTCTTCCGAGCCTATTCTCCGTTTTTGTAACATTTCAGAAAATATAAAATATTATTTTTGGAATATAATATTAAAATAATATATTTCGCGAAAACAACCCGATGTGCGAATTTGGGGGTTTTGTAAAATGGTATAAATATATATCAATAATTGTGAAATAATTATGAAATAATTGGAGATTATAATGATTTATTCATTTAAAAATATATTTATTGGATTTGACATTTTTATAATTAGTTATATGCAGTTTAAATAAAAACTTGATTAGTGCACTACTAATCGCGATTAAGCCAAATCCGTGTTTCTAAGTTTTTCCGTGGTTAGTGCCCCATGACATGTTGCTTGTTGTTTCATTTTATTTGTGTTATGTTTTTGGTATTAATGAGTGAAGGAAAAAGAGAAGAAAAAGAAAATAGAATAGGACATTTATTGGAAAGAGAATGTGACATGTGATAATTGAGAGAGGGTGAGAATAAGAGAGGGGGGCTGCCCCATTCTTCACCTCCTTTGTTTTCTCCTTCTCCTTCTTCATCTCCTCCATCACCTCCTCTACCTCCATGGATCACCTAAAAAACTTGCTAAAACCCTTACTCCCTTCATTAAAAATGATCCCCACCGCTCTACAAACCCATTGGACCTTTCAAAGTTGGATTTTGAAGACCTTGAGCAACTCAAGAAAATTCTTGAGTTGCCAAATGAGCTAATTTCTACACTTCCAGTCTAGATTTTGAGGTTCCTAGCATCCTATAGTAGTTTAGAGTTATATCGATGTAGATTAGCGATGTTTGGAAATTTCCAAGATAGGGTTTGGGGATTGTGTGGACTTGTGTTATGTAGTGGCTGTCATAAGACCTTAGTGTTGATTTTATGGCCTAGTACACAAAATAGAAACCAAAATAAGAGCTTAGAAATTAACCCATGTCGGTATTGTGATATTTATATAGCCTACAGGGAATCTGGAGCTATCTGGGATAGTTTAAATAAAATCTAGCAGGTCCAGTGACATAGATTATTGACCAAGAGACCACCACCCAAGTTCGAGCCCATTTCCCTCTGTTCTGGCCGACGAGCCTGGACATCTTGATGATGTCGCTGGATTTTTGGTGGCTTCTGGAGATGAGTTTTTAGCTGTAGCTCATAACCCTTATAAACAACTCCCTGTACTTGCTTGTTTAATTCCATTTTACCAGAGCCAAAATCTAGAAGCATATTGGGGTGCTTTTAGTTATGTTTTCCCGATGTTTGGATTTTTTGTTTTGGTATTTGATATTGTTTTGAGTCGTTGGATGTTTGTACTTCAACGACGAGAGTTGTTTGGTTGTTTTGCATGCTTAAGCTATGTGTTCTGACCTATAGGCAATTCGTGTGTCATATAGGTTTGCGGACATTGATTTTAATGGTATTGCGATATGTGTTGATATTAAGGTACATTCATGTGGATTCAGAGATGACGAAGCATATCGACTACGGCTGAACAAGGAGTTCCGCAGGTGAGTAGATTTACATCTACGGGGGAAGTCGGGTGGATGGCATATAACACCCCCGCAAATTTTGATGGAAACCGATATATAGAACATAGTTAAGGAAAACTATATTAGAAAACTATGTATATGGTTAAAAGAAAAGATAGTTAAAGATGATATGAAAAATTGAAAATATATATCGAGATATGAGATTATAGTGGCATGTAATAAGGTCGATAAATACGACATGAGATTTATAAGATGAATTGATGTGAGATATTGATGTGATGAAAAGAGTATACGATGTGGTATGATGACTTTGTTTGATATGTCATTATATGGAAGCGAGTCGATGTGAGATAATTGATACAATTTTCGGTCCCATGATATGAGATTGATACGGATGTGACCTAAGAGATAGGTATATACATATGGATAATGATGTGAATAATGAGTGATATGCCGTACGAGACGTTAAGTCCGTACCCTCATTGTCATATAGGTTGAGAGAATCCTTTATTATTTAATGTGGTCGTACAATGAATTACCGTACGTGATGAGTTTTATCTGATGATTGATCCATACCCTTGATTAAAGGATGTCGTACGATGTATTATATCGTACGTGATATTGTGAGTTTGGATGTCGATTGATAGATTCTCCGACTCGGATTTGTTGTTGATACGTATACCTTATAGCAGCGTGCTCATGATTTACTTTATGCCACGTTCTGGATATTCTCATTGCATTATATGTGTGTGTGTGTATGTGTGCGCGCGTGTGCTAGTACACCTACACTATTATCGATAATGCGTATGTTACACTTGCACAGATTACCGGCTCACACACTTTCATCATCGATAATTGCTATGTCACATGCACCGTAGAATTGCTACATCATGCTATGATATATATTGTTATGCTCACATCATTATTCTATATTTCATGACATACTTGCTATGCTCACATTACTATACCATGTTGCACGATATATTTGATATGCTTACATTTCTGCTCTATGTTTGCATATATCATGCTTTACGATTTTACGCATTGAGATGTTGTTTTCATGAGATTGTGAATTTGAGAACCGTGGTTATATATCAAAAGAAAGTATGTATTGTTTTAAAAACCCGGTTTCTCTTGATATGATATTTCGAGACGTCCACCATGTGTTTTCTCGGTTCTGAGATTGGCATGTGAAACCCGATTCGAGGAGCGGTAGGCACCGTCTGTGGGTACATAGTGGACCCGGGGAGATACCCCGAGGTAAGAAGACTCGTATAGTTAGGCGGTGAGCCTGGCGGGGGAGCATTACCTACCGGTGATAGTATTTTGACTCGGCGGTTATCCGGAGGATACTGACCGGAGTCTTGAGATGATATGGGCCGATCCGGACTGACGGAGCCCTTGGGCCGATCCAGACTGACGGAGCCCGAGATATGAGAATTTACGTGTCGATGTTGGACACGGGTTTCATGATATTTCGAGTGTCGATGTTAGACACTCAGGTTCCATGATTTTGTTGTATCGTTGATGGACACACGTTGATTTATATCCTCATATTTATATGCTTATGCTTTCATGATATTTACATGCATGATGTTGTTGTGTCATTGATGAACACGTAGATGTTATCTACATGCTTACATGCATTGATTAAATTGTTGGCACATATACAGATACGGTCACTGTAGATATCAGTTTTGTGCCTTGGCTGCACATGTTTATGATTACGTGGATTTCATACAGTTGATTTGATTTTTGTGCATGTGGTACGCACTTGATTTGATTTTTGCACTCGGTATAGCTCTCATGTTCTTGTAGTGCATTAGTACGTGTTTTGTGCACGCATTTGTACGCATTTATGATTTTATACACCTTGGCACACTCTGTGTTGCTTTTTATACGCATTTGAGTTATTGATGCATTTCCGTTCACTTGTTGCACCCGATTGATATTTTATGCACTGGATGCACTGTATTTGTATTTCGTGCACTGGATGCACTATATTTGTATTTTGTGCACTGGATGCACTATATTTGGTATTTCGTGCACTGGATGCACCGGATTTATATTTTGTGCATGTTAGATGCACCTGATTTATATTTTATTCGTGCATGTTGGATGCACTAGATTTAGCCTTCATTCGTGCTGGATGGATGCCCTTTATTTGAATTCTTGCGCATACTTGGTGCGCTAGATGCGATTCTGGTGCACACCTGATGCACTAAATCGGGATTCTTCGAGCATATCAGATGCACTTGATATTGTTGTCAGGCACACTCGTTGCCTTGACAGGTGTTTTCGTGCACACCCAATGCACTTAGCTTTGGGTTTTGTGCACATGTATGGCACATTTATTGATTTCGGTTTCTGTGCGCACCAGACACACGTAGCATTGTTACATGTACTATTGAGTACGATATCTCTTGAGCAGTACGTTTTATGATATCTACTATTTGGTTTAGTGGCTGAGCAGGACTAGTTAAAGGACAGTACCGGAGTATGTTCTTGCATGCATTGATAGTTTTCGAAGGGATTTCCAAAAAGGAGCTATAGTCTCATTATTTACCTACGTGTCCGAGATGACACGAAACTTTTAACAAAGGGAACTCTTCTAAATTATTTTCAAAATGGCGGGACGTGTATATTAAACAAAGGGTATATATATACATACATATAGTTATTTTCTTACAATAAACGTCCGCTACTTGTGTTGTGATACGCCCATAGCACAACAATTTGAAAAAGAGTTTGGCATGCATTTCTTTCAGATGTTTTGACGAGTTTACACCGACGCGTACTATGTACGTGTTATTGTTTTGACGTATATCATGTTGGTTTTCGTTTTGGGCTTTGACATCGGTGTCTTCGCCATAACTCCGATGATTGCGGGATGCTTGACGGAGTTTTGATTTGAGTTATACGCTCATTTTTCATGCATATGCTTTGCGCTATGACGGGTTTTATGTATTTATGATTTTGGAGCCCATACGACATGATCATTTTGCTGAAATGTTTTAGAAATTGGGGGAGTTTAAATTTAAATTCGGGGACCGAATTTCTTTAAGGGGGAAGATTGTAACATTTCAGAAAAACTAAAATCTTACTTTTGGGAATTTTTATAATTTAATAATAAATATTATGAATATTTTAATAGTGCGGTATAATTAAATACCGATAAATTGGGAAAGTTTTGGAAAATTATAGAAATTACTGAAATGAGGGTGTTTTATACGATTTAAGAAAATTATAAAATCTTTATAATTAATTATATTCCATTTTAATGCTTATCGCGATTAAATATCGCTAATCTTGCATTAATCCGGTTTTGTGCACATGACATGCACCATGTCACGTTTACAAATACTTGTTACATTTTGTTTCACCATGGTTCTTTCTTCTTTTCATGCATGGATTTGTTTTTATGAAAAGAATAGATAAGAAGAGAAAAGATAAAGAAAAGGAAAAGAAAAAGGTTTTAAAAGGGGCATGGTGAGAGGTATGGGCAAGAGAGAGAAAGATAGGGGTTACCTTTGACTATGTCCATTCTTTCTTCACTTCATCATCCTCATCACCTCTCTCCCCTTCACCTCTATGGCTGATGCCCTCTCCTCCATCCCACTCTACCTCATCACACAACACCAAAAACTCAAAAGTTCACCTCCATTTCACAAAAAACATGCACAAGCTCCTCACAAACGCCTTGGACCAAGAAAAATCCAATTTTGATCGCTTGGGGCAACTCAAGAATATTCTTGAGTTTCCAAATGATGTATTTCTTGCACCCCTAGCATAATATTACTTTCACTTTAGCATCTTGACATGTTTACGTGTGTTTTAGTGTGGTATTGTTAGCTTTGGAAATTCCTAGAAAGGGTTAGGGTTTTCTTTGAGTGGTGTTGGTGAACTTAAGTGTATTTTGTTACTACAAACCCCCATAGTGCAAAAACCTGGACCAAACCAGTGACTTAACCCAAATTACAAGTTTCATATCGATATGTCGGTTTTTTGTGTAAATTGAGGGTGCAGGGAATCTGGGATAACCTAGGACTTTTACTGGAAACCCAAACAACTTCAGAGACCTAGAAATGATACTACGAGGCCACCCTACCAATACGAGACCAATCCAACCCTGTAAAATCGAGCTCGCCGGACCTAGCGGGGTAGTGGCCGGCCACTCTGTGGATTTTGGTGTCTAGGTTTTTTTCTGTAGATCATATACACCCTATATATCATTCCAGTACTGTTTGTGTACCTTATTTTCAACTGAACAAAAATCTGGGACCATTTTATTGGGTTGCTGCTTTGAATTCCTCGATGTTTATGATTTCAATTATTGGTATTTGTGTTTGGTATCGGCCACTTGACGTTTGTACGTCGATATCGGGTATTTTTGGGCTCTTGTGTGTGAGTAGACCATAAGTTTTAACCTATGTGAGATTCATGTGTCGTTTTGGTTTTGAATTGGATTTTAATGCGGCACGATACGTTACAATATGTAGGTACCCTCACGAGGACTTCGAGACGACAAGCAAGCGCGTGGCGACATCGGCATCAGCAAGCGAAGATCAAGGTGAGTAGATATATATCTACGAGGAAAGTCGGGTGGATGGCGTATAACACCCCTGTAAATTCTTAAGAAATGATGTGATGTGATCTAGTTATACATATATGTGCAATTGAGAGATATGAATACTTAGACAGAAAAGCTTTAGAAGATCATAGGATAGGGTTAGCGAGATTTGAAGAAAAGGTTTTAGTTAGGTTCTTAGTCGTGAACCGTAGAGTAAAGTTGACAAACACACACGTGCATACACGGGATATAGTTTGGGTGTATATGTTTATGTGTGTGTGTGTCTATATATATATATATGGATGCGTTGGTGTATTTATATATATATATATATATATATATACATACATATATATATATACATACATACATATATATATATATACATATATATACTTATATTCGGTTGATAAGGATAGTATATAATACTTGGAGATGAGTCGATGTTATTAGGCATGGTGCCATGAGATCGGTGATGTGATTTGGTTCGTATTATGAGATACGATATGATATTAGCGGATTGATGGGCGATGTGTATTCACACACACGCATACATATATGTTAATGGTATCAGTATGTACTAGACTTAGATCAGTACCCCAGTTCATGATATATGATAATCAGGATACCAGCTAAATAATAAGATAAATGTAATATTTGACCCGTACCCAGATTTGGGAGGCCGTACGATGGATTTACCGTACGTGATATAATTATGATGATCGATCTGCACTCTTGACTCGAGGATGTCATTTTATATATTGTATCGTACATGATACTATTGAGACAGGATCACTGACTACTAAATATATATAGATCGACTCAGACTTGGGTGGATTTCCTTACCCTTTCGACTGGGCTCGAGTCATACTTGTTTTCAAATGCAGTGTATCATGAGTATTTTAAATACCCAAAACTGTATGACTCGTATATCGGATAGGTATATTCTTCAGTGTTGTTGTTACTACATCACTTTATGTATATTCATGTTGTTTCATCGCATTGATGCTTATACATGTGTTGTCTGTATTTATTATGAAACCCTGCTGTCAGGACACCAGCACCATTACAGATGATGCGTATGTTCCACGTACACCTGTTTGCCGGCTCACACACATCATCAGCGGTAATTGCCATGTCACGTACACTTTAGAGAATATTATTTCATTAGCATAGCTTGCTAGCTGATGGTTGCAAAATGTTTATCGCTTCCATGTGTTAGTTTAACTATTGCACTCATTGCATGATATCAGATGCATTCATATATTCTTTGTTCATGCAGTATTATGGAGATTTATACCGGTTTTCACTGTTATTGACATGGTGATTTGATGATTTCGGATCCTTCCTGAGATTTTCTAGATTTGGAAACCGCATGTGAATGTTTTATAAACTGATAATTTATTTTACAGAGAAAGATGCGGTTTTCCTTAATATGATGAGTATTGTCCACCATGATATTTTCTCGATTCTGAGATGGTTTTTGAGACCCGATTCGAGGAGTTGGATGAACCTTCTGCGGGTACATGGTAGACCCGGTATGGTACCCTGGGGCAAGAAGATCGTGTTGTAGACGATGAGCCCGGCAGGGGAGCACTATCTACCGGTGCTCGTATGGAAACTCAACGGATATCCGGAGCATACCGTTCGGAGTAATGAGAGAGATGGATTATGGGCCAGTCCGGATTGCTGGAGCCCGAGATATTGAGACAATGAGATATTAAGATTTGATGATATAGGCCAGTCCGGATAGCCGGAGCCTGAGATATTGAGATACTAAGATTTATGATTTGTTTCGATGCTTGACACTGATTTCTCTGTTATTTTCATCGATGATACTCGATTTATATGTATACAAAAATATGATTAAAGAAAGAAAACAGTTGTCTCATTCATGATGTATTCTGTTTTCATTCGTAATGCATTCATACATCATATATCTGATATGTTGCTATATAAGGCACTAACAGGAGCACGTGGTATTGCATTTATGTGTAAATGGATCAGGATATTTATTTGAGGATATTATTTGATATGACCTAGGATAGGGTCATAAATGTGATTTCTGCTCTGTGATATTTTCTACTCACGAGTTGGCAACTCACCCCTGTTGTGCCACGGTTTCTGGCATGTTTTGCCATACAGGTTTCTTGACAGCTTGCTAGCACACTGCTTTCATTTCGGGTGATTGCTTTGGTAGGTGGGTTCACTTGCATCGTGACAACCATTGCACTTTTACATTCCGTTGTATCTAGTAAACTCCATCAACCAGACTTGTATATTTCATAGAGATAGAAGACCAGTGTATATTCTTTCAACCTGAGAGTTGCGCGCTGTATTATTATGGTTTTCCTCTGGTTTTCTTGATGATGATGGTTTTACTTCTGAGTTTTGATCCTCGCCCTTCGGCGTTGTCTATTATATTGCTTGCGTGGTTGTGTCCGCCTTTTGGCGAAGAGCTAGCTCCCGCTTGGGGATGCCTTTATTCATTATATTTTCTTTATCAGGTTTGTACCCGTTCGGGGTCAGTATTTACAAAAGAAACTCTGCCGAAATTTTTAGAAAAGACTTGAGGTTTTTTTAAAGATGCAATATTTTGGCTTATGTTGTTAATCTACTTGCTTTAAATTGGTTTTTCTTCACTCTACTGCTTTATTGGTTTTGATTTCCGGATTTTGGCTTACTTATATTATGTATGCCTCGAGACGTTTCGTGATTTAAGTGCCAGTCACGCTCCGTACCTCTTGGGTCGTGACAAAGTTGGTATCAGAGCGTTAGGTTTTACCTCCTGAATGTAGGATGATCCTTGGTTGATGGAGTAGGTGACTTAAGAAGAGTGACGTACCGTGTGTATGTTCCACGGCATACTTACGATACGATACTTTGCTTAAGAAGCCTTAGGATGTATATTTCTTTCCATAGTATTATTTTCATTGCTATGATCTACCCTCATCAATATCAGTTATAGTTTTGTTACCACGGACGCACGGACATGGACAGCTACGGCTAGAGTTGCGTCAGCATGAGCTCGTCATGGACAAGGACTGACCAGGGCATGATTCCAGGGAAATACGATTGCATAGAGGCGTCGTTTTATTGTGTTTTCGCGCAATGAGCGTTTGATGGATCGCTTTTACGAGATTTCTCGGACGTGCAGATCAGCAACAGAGGATTAGGCCACTGCTAGAGGCCAGCCAGATTGTGATGACCGTCAATGCACCGATTACTTGATGATTGAGAAAATGTTTATCGTGCGGGGAAATGAGCCAGTTTTTGACGCGACTGATAAGATATCACCTCAGATGCTTGGAGCTATTGCAGCACGAGTTACACTTAAAGATGTGATGGAAGATCGCAAGTCTCCATGGAGGAATGACTAGGACATGTGGTTAGTTGTATACCCCGATGCGAGGTCATCAGATTGATTGATTCCATCTAGAGAAGACTTCACGCAGATACGTTGACGAGTTTAAAGAAAACGATCGAATGTGAGAAAACCATTTTTTCCAAAAGTTTAAAGTATTCGGAAAAACATGCAAGTAATTCTATGAACCCTCTAGAGGAATGAAACCCTAACTCGACATAATGACCATGAGAACGCTTTAGAACCTTAGGGCTTACAGCAGTTTCGCGGTGCCATTAGTCAGGCTTGGGTTTTCCCTTCTACGGTTGGTCCATAGGTGTCACGACCCGAAATTGGCACGTGACGGCCCTAATACTACGCAACGTCTACAGGCGTAACGCAGTAAAATAAAGCCAAAACCCAGAAATCTAAACCATTAAAATACCAGAAAAGATAAGAAACATTGTTTAAAAGTCTTTGAAATCACAACCCAAATTCTTTAAAAGTCCAACTTTATTTCCTTTAAAACTTTGGTAGCACCTCCTTTGTAAAAGCTAGCCCCAAAAATGGGTACAACATAAATATAAAGTAAAGCATCCCAAACGGGAGCAAAATCCACGCCCAACGGCGGAAAACAACACCACAACAGATATACGACGCCGTAGCGAAGAAATAAGAGACAAAAGAAAGGAAACTGTATAAAAGACAACAAATCCAACATAACATACAACATCGTCATCACCAAGTCTCTAAGTCAATATGAAAATAGTAGATGGAGAGTACAGGGATACAACGAATATACAATACAACGAATAACCACAAAACCCACCTAAGCAAACCGTACACTGTGAGCTGATGCGGTATCCGTGGCAAAAGATGATAGATGAATAGCCAGCCTCGACTATTCTGAGGAACACTCTGTAACACCTGTGGCACAACGGGGGTGAGTTGCCAACTCGTGAATAGTAAATAACATATGCAGGTAATCGCAAGAATGTACGTACAGCATGAATCTAATATATGACAATTGCAGTAATAACAGGTCATGAGTATGAAATAATGGAAAGTACACTAATAAGTACCACCAATATATAAAGCAATAATGATATGACAACAGTATGCAATAATCATGCACTGGGGATATGAGAAAGTAAATGTGCAACACTCATGAAAGGTACACTCATAGGTACTCCTAATACATGGAACAGTGCACAAGTATATAAAGATGAGGTATGGAGTGAAATATGTCATTTCTACGGAATCCTGACATCGTGGTAGGATCACAATCCAGCAAGACAAATCAAAATCCCAATTCCTCAAATCAGCCCCCAAATTGGCTCTCATATCATCTAAGTGTCACATCACCTCAACTGCACAATATCAAGTATATCTCGCATATGTATCGAATGTACAACATCAAGTAGATCTCACCTATCTAGTATGTACAATATCAGGTATATCTCACATATATCAAATGTACAACATCAAGTGGATCTCACATATCTCGTATGTACAATATCAGCATATCTCACATATATCAAATGTACAACAGCAAGTGGATCTCATATATCTCGTATGTACAATATCAGTATATCTCACATATATCAAATGTACAACAGCAAGTGGATCTCACATATCTCGTATGTACAATATCAGTATCCAATCCCAATGAATCTCTTAAGTCCCAAATCAAATCTCCAGCACAGTTCTAACATCCTAATATAATGTCATAAATAAATATGATGAGGGCAATACACATATATTAGTGTCCCATTCCACTAATATTGGTGTAAGGGTATATATAACAGCGGCTCAATCCCCTGTTATATATACAAAAGAGTAATTGGAAATATCATCAAACCAATATGCCAAGCATCGACACAGAAATGCTTATCCATCAGGTGCTGTCTCCATGACTGGCCCCCTGATAAGTACGTATCATACGCTATCCCGAAAGCTTGAGTGCCTAGCTCTGACCCTCGCCTCTCGACGTATCCATACGTACATGACTCCCGTCGGTATCCACATGATAGCCCCTGAGTCATTGGTCCTGTCACCGGAAAGTATGGTTCCCCTAAGCCTCATCGCCTAGCACCGCGATGTTGACTCACACAGCGACAACGTTCTTGCTTCAGGGTACCTCCGGGCCCCACCATGTACCCATACACGGATCCCTCCTTTCCTCGCGTAGGGTATATATATCAGCACCGATAAATCTCATGGTGGCTGCTAAAATATCATATCAAGGAAACCGGGTTTTTCAATGTATGCATAATTTCATGAACTACCACGGTTCCCAAATCCAGAAAACATCATGAAAAATCCATATAACAATGTGATAATCCATGAATAAAGTATACGCAACATAAAAACTGTAATGAAAGCGTATAAAAGAAAAGCATAGCATTCACCAGATATAAATGAACACATGAATGGTATACCAGAAATATAGGTATCTACCTATATGATGATGTGATATACCTATCAGGTATAAGTAAAGTATAAAATGCAAGTACACCTGTAGCTATGTCCTTAGGTGTGTATGTACCTATCACTAATGGTACAATACCCTATAGGTAAACAGATAACTGTATGTCAATGTGATATGAAATATGAATCAATGTCACAATGTCCCTAACCAAGCAATATAACATCTATAAGTGGTTATGTGTGTGACATGGTAATTATTGACGGTGTGTGTAGCATAAAAACAGTGCTAGTGCAACATAAATCGTCAATAATATGTGCAGTGTCCTACTACTACTAGTCCAGGCACACTACAATCTAACTAATAGGGTAAATGCGTAATTCTAAACATGACATAGAATATGCGACAATGTAAATATTTCTAGCCCAGACGCATAACGTCATGCGGGCGATTCCCCTATAGATATTAAATCTACTCACCAACGCTCTAAGCTAGGTGAAGCCTACCACCAGTATCCCCTTGTCGTAGCGTCCGAAGTCCCCGCTTGCGAACCTAAAATTTCACAAACACAACACATAAGATAAATATCCTAAAATGACGAAAAGACAACGAAACGCGACGAAAACGCCCGGAAAAACACACTGCGCGCTTAGCGCATTTATCGCGCACGATACCGGCCAAAACCCTAATTGGGGTCGTTAAACTACAAAACACCAATTCTGGACCCCGATCGTCCCGATCGCGCAACACAACACAAAAATTACGAGGAATACACTGGATATAACCTCGCAACTACCAAACGAACCCTACGTCGGAAAAACCCCGAAATCTAGTAAGCAACCTATCGCAATATATCGCACTAGATTCAGGATAACACAAATCTAACAATTACAAATACCTTAAAATAGCTTAACTAAGCTATCTAAACCAATCCTATATTTTTAAACTTGCTTAATTAAGTTTTAGCAAAAATCTAGTAAGCAATTTTGCTTAATTAAACAAAATGCTTATTAGCAAATTTTAACACTTTCTACTAGATTAATCTTTTCCAAAACACAATTTAACATTTCAATTAAACACTAATCACTTAATCAAAATTTAACCCTAACATGAATTTCTTACAACAATTATAAATGAATTAATCAAATTTAAAAACTAAACTAAATACAAAATTAGCTTACTAAATTAGCTAGATTTAAGATTAAAGCAAGTATAAAAGGATTAATGTAAGAATTATACCTCCCCAAGAACACCAAAATGAAGCTTAATCCATCATCTTAGCATCAAAACCCAAGCTTGTTGAAGAACCAAGAAAGATTAGTGAAGGAAAAGATGGTTTTATATTTATTTAGGATTTTTGTGGATTTATTTTGGAATTTTTCTTGAAGAATTTTGAAGAAATCATGAAGAAATGAGCTTGGGAAATATTTTGGACAGAAATTGGAGATAAGGGTCGGCCATGGGGGTGAGGGGGGTATTTTTGTGAATAATTTGTGAGGAAATAGCTGGGAAAGAGAGCAATTAATATAAAAAAAATGCTCTTTTGCCACCTTTCACTCTTTTCTTTTCTTTTTAAATCCAAACCATTAGTCACCAAAAAAATCTAGATATTTAAAAAGAACCTTCTAAAATAATTCTAGTGAAAAAATTAATTTCTTCACAAAATAAAATTTTTCCCGATTTACGTACACAAAATACCGCTTAAAATAATATTTTATTCGGGAAAAAATCTATCTGAACCAAAACCTCCCAAATACTCCCAAAGTTCGCGCACAAGCTTTATTTTGGCCAAATTAGGTGTCGGTAAGCTTATACGGTCGTTTGATCGAAATCGGGTTAAAACGGGAAAAACCGACAATTTTGCCCTAAAACGGAAAAATTCGCAAAACAATTTCTGAAACGTTACAATAGGTACTGTGGCATATACCGGATGTTATTAAACTATGCACGAGTGTTGAGCTCTCAGGAAATTATGGGACTTTGATATATCGATCGAAAAATTCGACGTCGTTCAGATATCATGTGATGGGATACATTGCTTGGGAGACTCCGGATATGAGTATAGCCGTTGGAGCGCTGTCCATGCAACCACGAAGAGACAAGTCCAAATCAGTCGACATTAGAGAAAAGGGGTTCATACGAGACTTGGACGAGATGACATCCCACTCCGCTGACATCAGAGATGTGATACACATGCAGAGTCGTCGAATACGGATATATCTTTCAGAAGAAGTCGCGATGAGTATACAGCCGTTCGGGAACAAGAAATGGATTTAGTAAAGGATGATAGCTTCCGGGCAGTTCGGCAGAAACGAGATTGGGAGATACACTGACAAGATCTTTCTGGAATACTTCACGAGAAGACTTAGACCCAGGATCGGTCTTGTTACGCACACCAGTAGGCCAGAGTTCGGTATCATTGACGAGATATGTTATGAGCGACCATGATAATTGGCCAGAGATCTTTAGAGGATATGCTAGAGCGGATTGTTTCCGTTAGTACACCGAACCGGGCTGACAAGCCAATGGATTGCAAGATTGGTAATCCACAGAGAAATGAAGACCTAGGGGCAGATGACGCCAGACCGTGAGCAGGAGGCAAGCAGATGTTCTTGCTCTGCCAGTTTTGGGCGTACCGACACTTTTCGACATTGTAGAAGGTGTATCTCAATGTCATTTGTTGCGATTTGCATTTTGATACGAGTATCACTCTTATATCGCTTGGATTTGAGTTTTGGTGATTGGGCATTATGGTATTGTTTTCGTGCACCATGGCTGCACCTACTGAGTATTTACGTTTTTGTGCACAGTTATTACACTTGAGATATGCTTTATATGTCATTGCATCGATTTATAATATGTGCAGAATTATTGCACTTGATTCAGTTTTGTGCCTTGGCTGCACATGTATATAATTACGTGGATTGTATACAGCTGATTTGATTTTTGTGCATGTGGTACGCACTTGATTTGATTTTTGCACTTGGTATAGCTCTTATGTGCTTACAGTGCATTAGTACGTGTTTTGTGCATGCATTTACACGCGTTTATGATTTTATACACCTTAACACACTTGGTGTTGCTATTTATACGCATTTGAGTTATTGATGCATTTCCGTTCACTTGTTGCACCCGATTGATATTTTGTGCACTCGATGCACTGTATTTGTATTTCGTGCACTGGATGCACTGTATTTGTATTTTGTGCACTAGATGCACTGTATTTGGTATTTCATGCACTGGATACACCAGATTTGTATTTTGTGCATGTTAGATGCACCTTATTTATATTTTATTCGTCCATGTTGGATGCACTTGATTTAGCCTTCATTCGTGCAGGACGGATGCCCTTGATTTGGATTCTTCCGCATACTTGGCGCGCTTGATGCGATTCTGGTGCACGCCTAATGCACTAAATCGGGATTCTTCATGCATATCAGATGCGCTTGATATTGTTGTCAGGAACACTCGTTGCCTTGACAGGTGCTTTCATGCACACCCGTTGCACTTAGCTTTGGGTTTTTTGCACATGTATGGAACATTCATTGATTTCGGTTTCTGTGCGCACCAGACACACGTAGCATTGTTATATGTACTATTGAGTATGATTTCCCTTGAGCATACGTTTTATGATATCTACTATTTGGTTTAGTGGCTGAGTAGGACTAGTTAGAGGGCAGTACCTGAGTATGTTCTTGCATGCATTGATTGTTTTCGAAGAGATTTCCAAAAAGGAGCTATAGTCTCAGTATTTACCTACCTGTCCGAGATGACACGAAACTTTTAACAAAGGGAACTCTTCTAAATTATTTTCAAAAAGGCGGCACGTGTATATTAAACAAAGGGTATATATATACGTATATATAGTTATTTTCTTACAATAAACGTCCGCTACTTGTGTTGTGATACGCCCATAGCACAGCAATTTGAACAAGAGTTTGGCATTCAATTCTTTCAGATATTTTGACGAATTTAAACCGACGCGTACTATGTACGTGTTATAGTTTTGACGTATATCATGTTTGTTTTCGTTTTGGGCTTTAACATCGGTGTCTTCACCATAACTCCGATGATTGCGGGATACCTGACAGAGTTTTGATTTGAGTTATATTCTCATTTTTCATGTGCATGGTTTGCGCTACGATATATTTTATGTATTTATGATTTCGGAGCCCCGACGACATGATCATTTTGCTGAAATGTTTTAGAAATTGGGGGAGTTTAAATTTAAATTTGAGGACCGAATTTTTTTAAGGGGGGAAGATTGTAACATTTCAGAAAAAATAAAATATTATTTTTGGGAATTTTTATAATTTAATAATAAATATTATGAATATTTTAATAGTAGGGTATAATTAAATACCGATAAATTGGGAAAATTTTGGAAAATTATAGAAATTACTGAAATGAGGTTTTTTTATACGATTTCAGAAAATTATAAATTATTTATGATTAATTATATTCTATTTTAATGCTAAGCGATTAAATATCGCTAATTTTGCATTAATCTGGTTTTGTGCACATGACATGCACCATGTCACGTTTACAAATACTTGTTACATTTTGTTTCACCATGGTACTTTCTTCTTATCATGCATGGATTTGTTTTTATGAAAAGAAAAGATAAGAAGAGAAAAGATAAAGAAAAAGAAAAGAAAAAGGTTTTAAAAGGGGCATGGTGAAAGGTATGGGCAAGAGAGGGTTTACTTTTGACTTGGGCCATTCTTTCTTCACTTCATCACCCTCATCACCTCTCTCCCCTTCACCTCCATGGCCGCTGGCCTCTCCTCCATCCCCTCTACCTCATCACACAACACCAAAAACAACTCAAAAGTTCACATCCATTTCACCAAAAAAAACATGCACAAGCCCCTCACAAGTACCTTGGACCAAGAAAAATCACTTGGGGCAACTCAAGAATATTCTTGAGTTCACAAATGACGTATTTCCTGCACCCCTAGCATAATATTACTTTCACTTTAGCATCTTGACATGTTTAGATGTGTTTTAGTGTGGTTTTGTGAGCTTTGGAAATTCCTAGAGAGGGTTAGGGTTTTCTTTGAGTGGTGTTGGTGAACTTAAGTATATTTGGTGACTACAAACCCCCATAGTGCAAAAACCTGGACCAAACCAGTGACTTAACCCAAATTACAAGTTTCATATAGATATGTCGGTTTTGTGTGTAAATTGAGGATGTAGGGAATTTGGGATAACCTGTGAATTTTACTGGAAACCCAAACAACTTCATAGACCTAGAAATGACACTACGAGGCCACCCTACCAATACGAGACCAATCTAACCCTGTAAAACTGAGCTCGCCGGACCTAGGGGGTAGTGGTCGGCCACTCTGTAGATTTTGATGCCCAGGTTTCTTCTGTAGATCATATACACCCTATATATCACTCCAGTACTGTTTGTGCACCTTGTTTTCAACTGAACAAAAATCTGGGACCATTTTATTAGGTTGCTGCTTTGAATTCCTCGATGTTTATGAATTCAAGATTTGGTATCTGTGTTTGGTATCGGCCACTTGACGTTTGTATGTCGATATCGGGTGTTTTGGGGCTCTTGTATGTGAGTAGACCATAGGTTTTGACCTATATGAGATTCGTGTGTCGTTTTGGTTTTAAATTGGATTTTAATGCGCAACGATATGTTATAATATGTAGGTACCCTCACAAGGACTTCCAGGCGACAAGCAAGCGCGTGGCGACATCGGCATCGGCAAGCGAAGATCAAGGTGAGTAGATATATATCTACGGGGGAAGTCGGGTGGGTGGCGTATAGCACCCGCGTAAATTCATAAGAAATGATGTGATGTGATCTAGTTATACATATATGTGCATTTGAGAGATATGAATACTTATCCAGAAAAGCTTTAGAAGGTCATGGGATAGGGTTAGCGAGATTTGAAGAAAAGGTTTTAGTTAGGTTCTTAGTCGCGAACCCTAGAGTAAGGTTGGCAAACACACACGTGCATACACGGGATATGGTTTGGGTGTATATGTTTATATGTGTGTGTGTGTATCTGTGTGTGTGTGTGCGCGCGCGCGCGGACACATATACATATACTTATATTCGGTTGATGAGGATAGTATATGATATATAGAGATGAGTCGATGTGATTAGGCATGGTGCCATGAGATCGGTGATGTGATTTGGTTCGTATTATATGATACGACATGATATTAGCAGATTGGATAGAGATGTGTTTTCACACACACGCATAAATATATGTTAATGGTATCAGTATGTACTGGACTTAGATCTGTACCCCAGTTCATGATATATGATAATCAAGATACCAGATAAATAATAAGATAAATGTGATATTTGACCCGTACCCAGATTTGGGAGGCCGTACGATGGATTTACCGTACGTGATATAATTATGAAGATAGGTCTGCACTCTTGACTCGAGGATGTCATATTATATATTATATCGTACGTGATACTATTGAAGCAGGATCACCGACTACTAGATATATATAGATCGACTTAGACTTGGTAGATTTCCTTACCCTTTTGACTGGGCTCGAGTCAAACTTGTTTTCAAATGCAGTGGATCGTGAGTATTTTAAATACCCAAAACTGTTTGACTCGTATATTGGATAGGTATATTCTTTTGTGTTGCTGTTACTACATCACTTTCCATATATTCATGTTATTTCATCGCATTGCATGCTTATACATGTGTTGTCTGTATTTATTATGAAACCCAACTGTCAAGACACCAGCACCATTACCGATGATGCGTATGTTCCACGTACACCTGCTTGCCATCTCACACACATCATCATCGGTAATTGCCATGTCACGTACACATTAGAGAATATTATTTCGTTGGCATAACTTGCTAGCTGATAGTTGCAATATGTTATCGCTTTCATATGCTAGTTTAACTATTGCACTCATTGCATGATATCAGATGCATTCTTATATTCTTTGGTCAAGCAGTATTATGGAGATTTATACCGGTTTTCACTATTATTGACATGGTGATTTGATGATTTCGGATCCTTCTTGAGATTTTCTGGATTTGGAAACCGCATGTGAAAGTTTTATAAACTGATGATTTATTTTCAAGAGAAAGATGTGGTTTTCCTTGATATGATGAGTATTGTCCACCATGATATTTTTCGGTTCTGAGATGGTTTTCGAGAATCGATTCGAAGAGTTGGATGAATCGTCTGCGGGTACATGGTGGACCCGTTATGGTACGCCGAGGCAAGAAGATCGTGTTGTAGACGATGAGCCCGGCAGGGGAGCACTATCTACCGGTGATCGTATGGAAACTCGACGGATATCCAGAAGATACCGTTCGGAGTTATGAGAGAGATGGTTTTAGGGGCCAGTCTGGATTGCCGGAGCCCGAGATATTAAGATATTGAGATTTGATGATACAGGCCGGTCCGGATAGCCGGAGCCTGAGATATTGAGATACTGAGATTTATGATTTGTGTAGATGCTTGAGACTGATTTCTCTGTTGATTTCACTGAAGATAATGGACTTATATGTATACAAAAATCTGATTAAAGAAAGAAAAAAGTTGTCTCATTCATGATGTATTCTGTTTTCATACGTAATGCATTCATACATCATATATCTGATATGTTGCTATCTAAGGCACTACCACGAGCACGTGGTATTGCACTTATGTGTAGATGGATTAGGATATTTATTTGAGGATATTACTTGATATGACCTTGGATAGCGTCATACATGCGATTTCTGATCTGTGATAATTTCTACTCACGAATTGGCAACTTACCCCCGTTGTGCCACCGTTTCTTGTAGGTCTTGCCGTACAGGTTTCTTGACGGCTTGCTGGCACACTGCTTTCATTTCGGGTGATTGCTTTGGTAGGCGGGTTCACTTGCATCGTGACCACCATTGTACATTTACATTCAGTTGTATCTAGTAAACTCTATCAACCAGACTTGTATATTTGATAGAGATAGAAGACCAGTGTAAATTTTTTCGACATGAGAGTCGCGCGCTGTTCATATCAGAATTTTGCATTATTATATCGTCCATTCTTAATCATATTACAAATAAATAGGTGCTTTTGATCCATGTCTGCTAAATATTTGCAGGTTACAGGTTCTCAGGTCATTACAGTGAAATTCATGAAAAAGACGCTACAAATATGGGACTACGACCAACAATAGAAGAATCCTTATGATGCCGCATAACAGTTCAAGGAACAAATGAAGATCAGTAAACATTTCAATTGAATAAAGCACAAGGGCAGCACAAGATTCAAGACTTCAACACGAAGCTTACGGTTAAAGTCCACCAATTCTGCACTGTTGGAAATCTGGAAGAATGTAGAAAAGATTCTGAGGAGCCAAATGAAGAAAACATAAGGAAATAGCAACATGAAGCAAACCTAAGAAGTGGAGCCAGAGATCCCCCAATATGGCCGCGGAACTGCGGCCAAACATGGCATTCTTCCATGGATCCGCGGCCCTGCAGTGCACGTGTCAGTGCACGTATCGATTGGTATCGATGCTTTGACCCGGCTTTCTTAGGGTAGTATTGTAATTTCAAATGTGGATCAGATGTAAAACCTAGGGTTTCTCCTGTCTATAAATAGGAAAGTTGGGAGCCTAATTAGGTGTGCCTCTTTTGGGTGCCTCTTTTTAATTTCTAGATAAAATTTTAATTTCTTTATAATCGTCAAGAGGTCATCAATAAAGGTATTTTTATCGTGGATTCTTTTATCTGAATTTAATTCCTGAATTTTTATTTGTCTTTTATTATCTGCAACTTAGATAGTCTTTTAAAATTATAAAAATGAATCTTATCATAACTTCCCTAATGAGTGAATAATTCCTCACTTGTTAAGGTTAGGATTGAGATGGTTTGATAGAAGGAAATCTCTCTCACTCCTTTCCTTGCCCCTATAATTTTAATTAATACGGACTCTCTTTAAATGATCCACACACCGCTCACTACGGCACCCTATCCCACAAGATAGCGGTGATTCCCTAGTTTGACCGGTTGTGGTTGATTTGAATAGAGGTTAGGGCTAAGAGTTAAGAAAGGACGGACAAGGACCAAAAGGAAGAAACGAAGTTTTTTCCTAGTCATGCTAATCCCCTTTGTTGACTATTACCCTAACACCTATATTCTTCATTAGGGCACTGAAAGCAGTTGGTAAAATCCCTATTCCAATCTAACCTAGTCCTAACCCTAGAAAGACTTTTAATCAAATTTAATCTCATTCTTAGATCGTAAAACAAAACCCGACTTGATCGGATTAACTCGTTAGAACATAAAGAAAAGGAATCCATCTCCCTATGGACCGACTTGTACTCAACCGGCTAGCTACCAAGCGACACCGTTATTAATTGCGGTATATTCTTAATTTTTTTATCTTGATTTTAAAACGCACGTACGCAAGAGACGAACAATCAAATGGCGTCGTTGCCGGGGAGACGGTAGTCTCTTTCTTTTTGTAATTTCGGGTTAATAAAAAAAACTTAAATTTTTTTTATAAAAATTGAAAATTTTAAAACAAAAGAAATATATAAATAAATAAATAAATAAAAATAAAAATCATCTTGTTCTTTTTGAAATGTTTTTGTGGAAATCTGCAGGCTTGGAGCAAACTCTATTCAGATCTGGAGCAAGATCAGTAAACAAATCCAGAAACAGAAGATCTGAACAGACAAAGGAAAACCAGAACAGCAAACAGAAAAATTTTGGAGGCCTGAACCGACTTATCCACCGCGGAACCGCCGCAGATATCACCTATTGACCGTGGAACCGCGGTCGTTTGCTGATGTCAGCACTTCAAAATTCTCTGTAAGTATTTTTGTCTTCTCTCCTACCCCTGATCTCCACTGATAATTTTTCCTACAGGGTTCTTTGCGCAAAACTTCTTCGCCCTCTCCAATAAATTGTTTTTGTGCAGGATTCTTTGTGCTGCCAAATAAAAAAATTTGCAAGTATTTTAGATTTTTGGTGTGTTTACTGCTTTGCATAATTAATACGGAATCTAAGGGGCTATAACACCAATCAAGATTGGGTGTTGATTTCATTACCCTTCATAAGACCCCAAAAATCACTAATAGCATATGAATCACCATTGAGTTAATTAAAAAAAATATCTAGACTCAGCCAACTAAGGACTGTCGTGCTCATTAGGACAGAGGAAGGGTATGGGCAATAGTCGTTTATCTAAACCTGACTTTGTGGTGCCTAGGCTAGACAAGTGAGAAAGGTAACTTTAAAAGGCTCGTCTCACGGTGATTCGTGAGCGGAACCCTCCTTTCTTCATTTGTGCTTACCTGGCCACAATTAGCGGTAAAGAGGCGATTTGAGGGATATCTCACAAGTTGTCACTTTGGAATAGTTAGGAGCAGTCTAGTTGACTAAGAAACCCTAGCTCTAGATTTGATTGTACATGTTTAAACTGTGGTTGTTTAAAATTGTTTCGTAGTTCCGTACAATTTTTTGCAAAAACTCTTTCAACACTTTCAAAAAATTTCAAAACTCTAAAAACAAACAATTTTTTCAAAAAAATAACTAAAAAAAAATTAAATTTTTTTTAAAAAAAATCACAGTCTTTTCCTTTCTTTCCTCACATCATAGGTACCCCACCTCGTAAAACTCTTGCCGAATTTTGGTGCTCTCAACCAGACATTACTTCCTACGCTTCTTGTTTTGGTCGAATTTCGGACGAACCCTCCATGCCCAAAATTTCTTTGAAAGATCGAATAAATGCGTCTAGGGCATCCAGTTGGACTCCACAATCCACCTAATATCAGTCATTTCAACATTCACCACCTTCTTACGTTGATACTCCTTTTTCGAGTCCTGTTGTAACTCCGAAACCCATGTCTATTGCTGAACATATTGAAAAATCTCGTAACTGATCTTTCACTCCTTTCACCACTGCGAATTCTTTCGATCAACAATTCCATTTACCTTCTTATCCAAATGTTGATCCTACTCCTATACGGCCATTCAATTCCTACCAGTCCTACCCGACTTTTGTACCTTTCCTAGAAATTGCTTCTACACAGTCATTTGGAAGTTTCCAGTATCCAAACAACATTGAATCTTTTATTGAAACCCCTTCACAACCCATGTCCAGTCTGGAACAGTCGTTGGAAGATTTTATGCTAGAGTCAAGACAACAGATGATGGATTTGAATGCGTCTATGGCCGTCCTTATACAACCTAGTGACCCGGTAGCTAGTTTCCAACTAGCTCCAAATTTTCCAATGTATGATGAGGCGGTTGGACAGATTAAGAATTTGAGTGGAGAGAGTGAGTTGTGTACCCTTCCAAATCAAACCTACCGATCCCTAATTGAATCCCACAATTCCGGTTTTGAATGTCTATCAAGTGTTCCAAATGATTCACCAGTTGAAGATAAAATGTTTAATGAGTTGTGCGACTTTGTAATGTTTGATTTGCCAGATTGTGAAGGGTCCTTTTCGAGTGAACCCACACCCAATCCTTTTGACCTCTACACCTCCACTCTTGAACCTGAATTGATTGATATATATGCTTTTGATGAGGTGTCTGAGAAATTTAATTTTCACTTGATCGAGGATATTGACGCTGGGAATATTTTGGATGATGAACCTACAGATTTGGATGAGTTTCTCTGTCCAATTCATCATCCCGAGTCATTAACTGTTTTTCCCGAACTTCATATGCGTCTGGATTTTGATGATAATTGCATGGATGAGATAACTTTGAAGGGGAATTATGAGGATAGTATTAAGGATAAACCAGTTTTGTTTGATGAGTCGGATTTTCCAATTTATCATGTTCCTTTCATTGACTGCGCACACCCTCCTGAATTTTTAACCGATACCCATCCCCAATCACTTCCCTCCATCCTTGTTCCGACTTTGTAAGAAACCGTTACACTTTCATTTTCAATGTCTCGTTTCCCAAGTTCGACGTACCCATGTTTTCTTACGAATTATTAGGGATTTGACCTCATTTCTCGGTGGGTTGATAGATTAGCACAATCGCTTTTTACATATCGGTCATTACAAATTGTGCTGATTTATACAATCCATTTCCACCCTCAAGTTCGTATTCCACTTCTTTCTCCCACTTTTTTTGGTTCTTCTTCTAATCTTCCTTTAATAATAGCGAGTGTTAGTGAATCAAAACCCGATATTTTGAGTTCGATAATTCTAGAAAAACAACTTGATTTAGACTCGTTTGAGAATAAGGTAGATGAGCCTTACGAGTCTCCTAGCTCTATAATTTTTTAAAAATCAAGTGTGTTGAATTCTGGCACGACATTTATTGACATTGAAATGTTCAATCGGACCATCGATGAAAGTTTCGAAGATATTTTCGCTGATGAACTCGCATTCCTAAATGACACAGATTTTGTGATTAATCAACCTCTACCTGAAGACGTCGAACCACCACCGTTTCGTTTTCCCTTCCGCCATTCTTCTCCTCCACCAAGACCGTATACTGCTTCTATCTCCAAATGGTCTTGTGTGTTTCTCATTTCTTTTCTCTACACTCCATTCTTTCACCAACCACACCATTATAACGATAAAATTTTTGAATGGTCGGTGCTAACCTTTGGCTTGTGTAAGGCCTTGTATAGCTTGATACTGTGTTTTTCTCCTCCCTAACTCTGAACTTTAATGCTTCAACAGTGGAAACACTGTTTCACTTATGTTTGGGGGGACCTTTTTTGTATATATATTTTGTTTTCTTTTTCTGTTAATAAAAAAAAACTTAATAAATAAATAAGCAGGGGAGTGCCGACAACCTTGACCCTCTTAGTGTAGCTTGACAGTGACGGCACTGTCAAGTTTAAGTTTGGGGGTGTGCTCGGTAAGTTTCCTTCCTTCGCATTCAAATATATATATATATATATATATATATTTGCATTTTCATACTTATTTTAAAACCCATAAAAATTTTAAAAATTGAAAAGTTCAATTTTGTCCATATTTGACTTAAGTTCAACATGACGGTTGAATAGTAGAGGAAAAACTAGATCCTAAACTTAGTAAATTAAAAACCCTAAAAATAACCTTTCTTAAAATTTAACTATAGAAAATATATGTCCTTGTAGTTTATTTAGAAATAGGCAAATTTTGAGTTCAGTTCTTGGGCTAAGTCAAAATAAGGGAAGAATATTGAATTTTTATTTGAAGTGTAAGTTTGAAAAATAATTCTGAAGTTTAAGTCTAAATTCTGAAAATATACACCCTACAACTTGCACAAACACACACCTTGAATCTTGGAATAGTAGAGGATACCTTGAAATGCTCTTGTCTAAAATCCTTAGTATGAAGGTAAAGAAAATAAAAGTACAAGTGTGAATAAAGAAAAAAAATGAGCATTGGTTTTGTAATTACTTAAGGCTACATAAATAAAATATATAGCGAGAGTGCTTTATCACCTAGTGCCTTAGACCAACTGGTTTGGGAGTCACTGCTAAGCATTAGGTATTACAAGACGAAGAATTACGCCTAAATGCGCAAACACATTTTGTAATCGGTCGTTCAATATCTCAAGAAGTATTAATGGTCGTATGAAGGATGTGTGAGCAATTTCATCTAAAATTCACCAACTAAAAGTATTTTGGAAGATGGACAAATGTATGATAGCTAGAATTGAATTTCCAAGTGTAGGGGTGATACATACACATACGTAGGGATATATGATTGGGGTTTGGATGAGAGATAGGAATGAAAGATAGGGTTTATACCTTCAGTAGAGATGATAAAAATTCCTAAGTCGAGATGGAACCTTAGAAGGAAAATTCAAAATATGCTAAAAGCTTAATAAATTTGCAGAACATAGACGATCTTAAGTTAAATGAGAAGTGAGTGTGAAAAACGGGTTGATGATTTCTAAGTTGATGATAATAGAATTTCTTGCTAGAATACCAAATTGAAGAATTAGAGTCAAAAGGCCAAATTGATCGGATTTTGTGGGTAGTATTTTCTGAAAACCCTCAGGAGACAACACTCCTCCTACTAGGGACACCTAGAGGTTTAACGACTTGTTGCACGAGCTCAGTACAATCGCGATTCCTTGCGAAAGTGAGGTTAGGATTTTTTCGAGAATAAAACTGGTTTTGCTCGGGACAAGCAAAAGATAAGTTTGGGGGTATTTGTTCATATCAAAATTTTGCATTATTATATCGCCCATTCTAATCATATTACAAATAAATAGGTGTTTTTGATCCATGTCTGTTAAATAGTTGCAGGTTGCAGGTTACAGGTTCTTAGGTTATTACAGTGAAATTCATGAAAAAGACGCTACAAATGTGAGACTACGACCAACAATAGAAGAATCCTTATGATGCCGCATAACAGTTCAAGGAACAAATGAAGATCAGTAAACAGTTCAATTGCATAAAGCAAAGGGGAAGCACAAGATTCAAGACTTCAACGCGAAGCTTACGGTAAAAATCCATAAATTCTGCACTGTTGGAAATATGGAAGAAAGTATAAAAGATTCCGAGGAACCAAATGAAGAAAACATAAGGAAATAGCAACATGAAGCAACCCAAAGAAGTGGAGCCAGAGATCCCCTAATATGGCCGCGGAACTGCGGCCAAATATGGCATTCTTCCGCGGATCCGCGGCCGTGCAGTGCACGTGTCGGTGCACGTGTCGGTGGGTGTCGGTGCTTTGACCTGGCTTTCTTAGGGTAGTCTTGTAATTTCAAATATGGATCAGATGTAAAACCTAGGGTTTCTCCTGTCTATAAATAGAAAAGTTGGGAGCCTAATTAGGTGTGTCTTTTTTGGGTGCCTCTTTTGAGATGGCTCTTTTTAATTCCTAGATAAAATTTTAATTTCCTTGTAATCGTCAAGAGGTCATCAATAAAGGTATTTTTATCGTGGATTCTTTTATCTTAATTTAATTCCTGAATTTTTATTTTTCTTTTATTATCTGCAACTTAGATAGTCTTCTAAAATTATAAAAATGAATCTTATCATAACTTCCCTATTGAGTGAGTAATTCCTCACTTGTTAGGGTTAGGATTGGGATGGTTTGAGAGAAGGAAATCTCTCTCACTCCTTTCCTTACCCCTATAATTTTAATTAATACGGACTCTGTTTAAATGAACCACACACCGCTCACTACGGCACCATATCCCACAAGATAGCGGTGATTCCCTAGTTAGACCAGTTGTGGTTGATTTGAATAGAGGTTAGGGCTAAGAGTTAAGAAAGGACGGACAAGGACCAAAAGGATGAAACGAAGTTTCTTCCTAGTCGTGCTAATCCCCTTTGTTGACTATTACCCTAACACCTATATTCTTCATTAGGGCACTGAAAGCAGTGGGTAGAATCCCTATTCCAATCTAACCTAGTCCTAACCCTAGCAAGACTTTTAATCAAATTTAATCTCATTCTTAGATCGTAAAACAAAATCCGACTTGATCGGATTAACTCGTTAGAACATAAAGAAAAGGAATCTATCTTCCTGTGGACCGACCCGTACTGAACCGGCTAGCTACCAAGCGACACTGTTATTGATTACGGTATATTCTTAATTTTTTATCTTGATTTTAAAACGCACGTACGGAAGAGACGAACAATCACGTGCTGTATTATTATGGTTTTCTTCTTGTTTTCTTGATGATGATGGTTTTCCTTTTAAGTTTTGATCATCACCCTTCGGCGTTGTATATTATATTGCTTGCGTGGTTGTGTCCGTCTTTTGGCGAAGAGCTAGCTCCCGCTTGGGGATACCTTTATTCATTATATATGCTTTATCAGGTTTGTACCCATTCGGGGTCAGTATTTACAAAGGAAACTCTGCCGAAATTTTTATAAAATACTTGACGTTTTTTTAAAGATGCAATATTTCGGCTTATGTTGTTAAACTACTTGCTTTAAATTGGTTTTTCCTTCACTCTACTGCTTTATTGGTTTTGATTTTTGGGTTTTGGCTTACTTAGATTACGTATGCCTCGTGACGTTTCGTGATTTAGGTGCCAGTCATGCTCCGTACCTTTCGGGTCGTGACAAGATGTCCAGAAAACGAGAGAGAATTATGCTAGAGTACCAGCCTCCGTATAGTTCGGCATAGGCGAGATCGGAAGAGACCTTGAGCAGGTTCCTTCCAGGACACTGCTGCATAATATTTGCACAGTGGATCAGTTGTGTCACGTGTATTCAGAAGGCCAAAGGCCGACGCTAGTGACGTGCTGCTTTACGAGTGGCCATGCTAATTGGCCGAGAGATGACCAAAGGAGTGCCAGGGCGGAATCGTTTCTGTTAGTACACCTAACCGGGCCGACGAGCCGATGGATTGCGAGATTGGTAATCCACAGAGAAAATGTGGACCCAGATACAGAGGAAGCCAAACCGTGAGCGAGAAGCAAGCGGATGTTCTTGCTCTGCCAGTTTTGGGAGCACCGACATTTTTTTGACATTGTGGGAGGTGTACCTCAATGTCATTTATTGCGATTTGTGTTTCGTGATCCGAGTATCACACTTTTATCGCATGGATTGTGTTTCAATCAGTGGGCTTCATGATTTATGTGTTCGTGCACCATGGCTGCACCTACTGGATGTTTTCTTTTGTGCACAGTTATTGCACTTGAGTTATGTTTATACACCGCTACATCGGATTGCAATTTGTGCATATTTATTGCACATGGTGTCGATTTTTTGACTTGGTAGCACGTGTTTATGGTTTCATAGATTTCATACGGTTGATTTGATTTTTGTTCATGTGGTACGCACTCGATTTAGTCTTTTGCACTCGGTATAGCTCGCATGTGCTTGCATTGCATTGATACGTGTTTTGTGCACGCAGTGCAAAAGTTTATGATTTTATACACCTTGATACACTCGGTGTTATTTTTATACGCATTTGATTTATTGATGAGTTTTCGTGCATTTATTGCACCAGATTGATATTCCGTAGATTGGTTACACCCGATTTACGTATTTGAGAATTTGTGTTACCAGATTTTTGTTTTTGTGCGCGTTTGCGTTTTCGTGCATGCTACTGCACTAGATGCTTTTTATGGACATGACGTGCTTGGGTTGGATCTTTATGCATATTAGGTGCTTGGTATTGGATTTCATGCGCATCGGATGCACTTGAATGAGATTTTATTCGTGCATGTTGGATGCACTTGATTTAGATTTCATTTGTGCATGATGGATGCACTAGATTTGTAATTTCGCGCATGTTGGGTGCATGATATGAGATGTGATTTTATGCACACCGGATGCACTCGATTGGGATTTTCATTCATGCATATTAGTTGCACTGGATTGAGATTTTCATGCACTATAGATGCACTAGATGTTGTTGTCGTGCACACCCGTTGCACTGGACAGATGCTTTCGTGCACACCCGTTGTACTTGGTTTTGCTTTTGTGCATATTGTGGCACTTGTATTGGATTTGATTTCCAAGCGCACCAGACGCACGTGATTATTGGATACGCATTTCAAGGCTGATTTGCTCTTGAGCACTTTGTTTTCATGATGGGCATTATACTATATAGTAGTCGAACAGGACTGATCTAAGAACAGTACTTGAGTACTTTGTGTTGGGGTTTTCCTAGGACCTACTTAAGTGTATGGAAGCATCACACATGCCACTTTAAAATTCAAAGAGGTGCTAGGCAAATAATACATGAATCATTAACTAGAAATTTAGGGTAACAACACTTGTATCCCATACAAAGATCATATTATCAATAAGTGAAAAGAATACAACCTTTGTATTCCTCTTGTTATGAATCCTAGGATCGTTGAGAGTTTGGAAAGGCTTGCTAGTAAGCTTCCTTGTCTACGATAATCCACCCGAACTCCACATCGTCCAAGCTCCTAGCTCCACTTGATCAAAGAAGATGATGAAGCCAACACTCTAAACTAATTGGCTAGATTAGAGTAGAATGATGAGGTGGTGTATTTTCTTTAGTCAAAACCCTTTCTTTTTAACTCCCTCACTCTATGGAAAACTCAAGAGAATTGAGGAAGAAGATGGCAAGCTAAGAGCTCAAGAGATAATATCAAAAAATAATCAAGAAAGAGAAAAGAAAATGATATATATATATTTCCTTCTCTTCAACAAACCATGGTAACTAAAATTATCTAGATATTTTCCAAGTGAGTTAAAAGACAAAAGGAATAACTAATCCATGGTTAAAATTAGGTCAAGTTTGGTTTACTTTGGAAGTGTGTAGAAAAAATCAACCATGAATCAATTTTCCTTTTTCTTTTCTTTTAAATCAAATAAATAAATAAATATATATATATATATATATATATATATTATAGTTCCATGTGAGTCTTATATTGCCATCATATTTGTATCAACAACCATGACACACACTCATGTATGTATGTATGTGTCCATGGACATCAAAATGTGCTTACATGCATGCATATATCAAATATAAAGAAAAGGGTTTAATAAAGATTTAAACTAATAGTCAAATGTTAAATCAACATATGATTTAACAATTCGGTCATATCACATAAGACTCGACTAATAAAAAAACGCCTGATTAACGCACGGTATCACATACTCGTATTCAATCGGGTCCCCGCGTATATCTCATATGCACTCCACATCTTTTCTCCTGGGCTAGGAAACTTTTGTGTAGGAATCTAAGACTCGTCAATACGCCGGCAATGGGTGATAATCATATCAAACACCCATAAGCCGCGAGCGGTCAGCTAAACGTAACGGCCACCCGGATATTGAGCGATCTGAAGAAAACCAGCAAAGTTGTCAAAACTGCCGTCGAGCCAACTGGCAACACTTACCGTACAGTCCGGTCTCCTCGTCATATACGTTGCATATCGAGTCTAGGGATGGTATCGTCAACCCCAATAACTCAATAAGTCATGCTGGTGTATGGCTCATAACATATCAAGAAACTACTGATAACATTTATCAGTAAATCTCAGCAGCCCTGGCCAGGGACATCCTGTTATAGCCAATCGAGCATAGCATAACATTAACCCCCAATACCGGGAGAGACAAAACTCCTCATATCGCTTATTGCCTCCATGTGCCTCGAGACTGTACCCAAAATCCACCTGTTTGCACGACTCAGTAGAGCCGTGGTAGGGTGGAGATCAAAGTACAGTGGGAGGACACACAAGACTCTATGACGATCTCGGGTCTACAGAATAAACTGTACCAGCGTCACCTAAGAACCACTATCTGACGATAGATATAATATCATATAGGTGTTCTCGACGAGTCCATTCAGTGTACCCAGTTACCACTGGGCACCCGCATACAATCTTTGGTGTCAGCACACCAGATGGATATGGGATCATCCATCGCCCATCATATGGGACAAGAATGGAATACGCTAGTCTACTATGGAATATCCATGCCCCGTCTCGATACACCTACGACTAGGAACAGTTCAAGGATATGCTTATAAACTACAAGTGTCCCACTAGTATGATCCGCATCATAGTCGCAGCAATCAAGCAAATAACCTAAGGGCTTTATCAACATGTACCAAATGAATAAAATGCATGATCAAATGAAGTAGTCAAGGTAAAGTAAACCAGATAGCATAATATCATGTTGAGCAAGAAAGTAATCTATATACATATATGCATTTCCAAGCATCCACTATACATATAATGGCCTCTAGGGCATACATATATCCAACAATCTCCCACTTGCACTAAGGCCAGTTATTGGCGTATCTCATACCCAACATCTCAAAAAGTCGCTCATGTTGCGGCTGTGGAAGGGCCTTGGTGAGTGGATCCGCGGTGTTATTCTTTGTATCTGCTCTACGAATCTCGATCTCGTGGCGATCTACTATCTCCCGGATCAAATGACATCGCCTTAGGATGTGTCTGGACTTCTGATGGGACCTTGGTTCTTTGGCTAACGCCATAGCCACATTATTATCACAATACAATGGTATTGGATCAACAATGGTTGGAACTACTCCTTGTTCCGTGACGAACTTCTTCATCCAGACGGCTTCCTTAGCAGCATCATTTACCGCAATATACTCTGCTTCCATCGTGGAGACTGCAACGGTATCCTGTTTGGAACTTTTCCAACTAACCGCCCCTCCATTGATGGTAAGTACAAACCATGAGATAGATTTGCTGTCATCTTTATCACTTTGGAAGATGGAATCGGTAAAGGTCTCCATTTGGAGATCCTCATTACCATACACCAAGAAAAATTCTATAGTCCTTCGCAAGTACTTAAGAATTTTATTCACTGCTATCCAATGTTTCTCCCCTGGGTTGGATTGATACCTGCTTACAACAACTAGTGCATAAACTACATCAGGGCGAGTACATAGCATCACATACATTATAGATCCCACGGCTGAAGCGTAGGGTATAATGCTCATGCGAGCTCTCTCTTCATCGGTCTTCGGACAGAAGTCTTTGGAGAGAGTGATTGCATGGCAAGCGGGCAAGGCACCACGCTTGGAATCTTCCATACTAAACCTTTTTAGGATGGTGTCAATGTACTTTGATTGAGACAATCCCAATAACCTCTTGGATCTATCTCTATATATCCTTATGCCCAAAATACACAAGGCATCACCCAGGTCCTTCATAGAGAACCTTTGCGATAAGAATAGTTTGACCGATTGTAGCATAGGAATATCATTTCCTATCAAGAGAATGTCATCCACGTACAATACGAGGAATGTGACAGTATTCCCTACAATCTTCTTATAAATGTATGGTTCATCTATATTTTTGATAAAATCAAACTTTTTGATTGTATCATCAAAACAGAGGTTCCAGCTCCGTGAGGCCTGCTTTAATCCATAAATGGATTTAAGCAATCTACATGTTTTTCCGTTGCTCCCACTGTCAATGAAGCCCTCTGGATGATCCATATAAACACATTCTTCTAAATCACCATTTAGAAATACAGTTTTAATGTCCATCTTCCATATTTCATAATCATAGTGAGCAGCAATAGAAAGTAGGATCCGAATGTATTTAAGCATTGCTACTGAAGAGAAAGTTTCATCATAGTCCAATCCTGGTCTTTGACGAAAACCTTTCGCTACAAGCCTTGCTTTAAAGGTCTCTACCAGTCCATTTACACCAATCTTTCTCTTAAAGATCCATTTTCACCCAACTGGATTTATCTCAGGAGGTACAACGTCCAAAGTCCATACATTGTTGGTGTACACGGACTCCATTTCGGATCTCATGGCTTCCAACCACTTCACTGGGTCACCACTTGTGATAGCTTGCTGAAAACTAGTAGGGTCATCATCATCCATGATGCAATCTTCTCTATCACCATCAATGAGAAACCCATAGTATCTCTCTGGTGGGCGAGAAGTTCTATTAGATCTCTGGAGCGGCTGAGGTTCTTGAAGTTCTACTGCAACATCAGTTTCAACCAATTTGTCCTGAGTAATTTGTGTCTCTAGAACCTCTTCTAGTTCTACCGCATTGCCATCAGTACGGTTTGTAAAGATTTCATTTTCCAAAAATATGGCATGTTGAGAAACAAACACTTTTTGTTCCTCCTTGTGGTAGAATAGATATCCATACGAATGTTTTGGATATCCCAAAAATTTACGCATGACCGATCGTGTCACGAGTTTATCTGGATTCTTCTTTTTAACAAAAGCTGGACAACCACAAATCCTAACTCTTTTATGAGATGATCTCTTTCCACTCCATATCTCATATGGAGTGGTAGACACGATCTTGGTTGGAACCCTATTTAACAGATACATTGATGTCTTCAATACATGCCCCCAAAAGGAAAGCGGTAACTCAGCATCACACATCATGGACTGTAACATATCTAATAGGATACGATTCCTCCGTTCTGACACACCGTTGTGATGTGGTGTGTAAGGAGGAGTCGGCTGAGAGAGAATCCCATTCTCTTTTAAGAAGTCTGAGAACTCTGTACTTAAATACTCTCCACCTCGATCCGATCGAAGTTTCTTGATGCTCAAGCCTGTTTATTTTTCTACTTCATGTTTGTACTCCATGAATTTCTCGAAAGCTTCGGATTTGTGCTTTAATAAAAACACGTGTCCGAATCTTGAGAAATTATCAGTAAAAGTAATGAAGTATGAAAAACCGTCTCTAGCATGTGTAGACATTGGTCCGTATACATCACAATGTATGAGGCTTAAGAGTTTCACAACTCTTTCTCCGTGTCCAGTAAACGGAGTTTTGGTCATTTTAACTTTGATACAGGACTGACAAGTCGCATAAGATTTTTTTCAAAAGGATTCAAATATCCATCTTTATGTAGCTTGTTTAGTCTTGTTTCATTAATATGACCAATTCTACAATGCCAAAGAAAAGCTTCATTTATATCTGAAAATTTCCTTTTATTAGTATGTTGTATATTTAAAACTGTATGTTGGTTCAGGACGTAAATACCGTTATTTAGTGTTCCATACCCAATCAACTATTGATTCAAGTTAATATTCATAACATTATTTTGCAACACAAAATAATATCCTTCATTGTCCAACAAAGAAACAAATATTATATTACATAGCATACTAGGTACAAAATAACAAGGGTTCAAAACCAAAATACAACCCGAAGGGAACCCTAGATGATACTCTCCTAGGGATACAGCATGTACATTGGAACTATTTCCAACCCGCAAAGTATGGTCTCCAGTCTTCAAAACTCTCAATCCCTACATACAATTGTAGATGTGAGAACCAGAACCGGTATCTAGTACCCAAGATGAAGAGTTAATTGAAAAGCAGTTCTCAGTTACAATCACACCTGAAGCGGAAGCATCAGTATGCTTCTTCTTCTTGAGATCAGCAAGATACACAACGCAGTTGCGTTTCCAATGTCACGACTTGTGGTAGTAAAAAAATTCTCCTTTTCCACTTCCCGCGGCCCCAGATTTGTCTTTCCCCTTCGCCTTTTTAACTCCTCCTTTCGGTTTGATGGGTTTCTTCTTCTTCTTCTTTCCCTTGGCCTTGACTTTTGGGAAGGAAGAGGAAGATGTCCCAGCAAGCAGAGCGGGAGTCTTCGCTGTTTTCAGTGTGCTCTCTGCACTTCTCAACATTTTGAGAAGTTCAGGCAATGATTTCTCTAAATTGTGCATATTGAAATTCACTATGAACAGAGCAAAGGAGGGGGAGAGAGATTGCAGAACAATATCTGTAAATTGCTCATTATCCATAGTCCATCCCAATTCCTCAAGTTCTTCTATAAGACCAATCATCTTCACGACATGGTCTCCTACTGATGTGCCGGGGGCCATCCGCATCTGAAACAACTTTTGAGATGCCTCGTATCGCAAAGTACGAGATTGCTCTTCATACAACTCCTTTGTATGAAGAAAAATAGATTGCACATCCATCTTCTCGTGCTGTTTCTGATGGATATTGTCCACAGAAGCAAGCGGGAGGCACTTGGCCGTGTTGCAGTCAATATTCCATGTTTTTTGGATCTCACTATCCGAAACAAATGATTCAAGTCCTAGGACGGTTGGGGCTTTGGTAGTGAGGACAAATGATACTTTATCATATGTGAGTGCAATATTCAAGTTCCTCAACCATTCTTTATAATTCGGTCCAGTCAGTTTGTTTTTCTCTAAAATAAGCTTAAGTCCCGTCATCGGTATCTGCGATTAGGAGAGAGAGAAAAGAATACACTCACCGAAATGCTCTTGCAAAGAATTAGATTGGTTATTATCTTATCTAATCGATGTCTCCCACTACTTTTATCAAATTTTCTTTCAAAACCTGAAAAGAAAACTAGCCAGGATTAATTACATTCTACAGTTTCGCTAACCGGTCAGCCAGGCCAGTGTCGGTACTTTGAGGGAGGTTCCCCGTTCTTTCGCACAGACCTAATTAAAATAAATCTCGTTTTCCCAGAGGTCATACCCCGTTGACACCTTTCTAGACACCTGCTGGATTAGCTAATTGTAAACTGCAAAACTCTCCTGGGAGTAACTCTTATTCATAGTGGGATCGGGATCCATCTATCATATAGAAGGTATGTCATCTCATTGCAAATTTCATCTCTTGAAGCTCCCGATATGGTTTTTACCCCTAGATGCTTATGACCTTGGCTATGGTCAACATATCATAAGCACTAGTCAAGTTCTACCCGTCATTTCGAGATTAATTAGACCCACCCATATGACCCTTGACTATGATCAACATAAATACATGAATGTCCTAACTGATCGCATTATATGCTTTATAGGAAGACATCACTTAGCTACCGTACACAACGCCTTGACTATGATCAATATACGTAGCACGAATACTAAGTACTCTACTTTCTAAAATGACGGAGGGTTGCGGATGGTTTTTTTATGAAAACCTTTGACGCTTTGAATTTGATCTCGTTGTAGAATCAAAACGGTTTAGTGCGTGTATTCTACTGCACTAGATACTTTTTACGGAACTGTTGTGCTTGGGTTGGATTTTTGCGCATATTAGGCGCTTGGTATTGGATTTCGTGCCATCGGATGCACTTGAGTAAGATTTTATTCGTGCATGTTGGATGCACTTGATTTAGATTTCATTTGTGCATGATGGATGCACTTGATTTGTAATTTCGCGCATGTTGTGCGTATGATATGAGATGTGATTTTGTGCACACCGGATGCACTCGATTGGGATTTTCATTCGTGCACGTTAGTTGCACTGGATTGAGATTTTCGTGCACTATAGATGCACTAGATGTTGTTGTCGTGCACACCCGTTGCACTGGACAGATGCTTTCGTGCACACCCGTTGCACTTGGTTTTGCTTTTGTGCATATTGTGGCACTTGTGTTGGATTTGATTTCCGAGCGCACCAGACGCACGTGATTGTTGGATACGTCTTTCGAGGCTGATTTGCTCTTAAGCACTTTGTTTTCATGATGGGCACTATACTATATAGTAGCCGAACATGACTGATCTGAGGACAGTATCTGAGTACTTTGTGTTGGGGTTTCCCTAGCACCTACTTAAGAGTATGTAAGCATCATACATGCCACTTTAAAATTTAAAGAGGTGCTAGGCAAACAATACATGAATCATTAACTAGAAATTTAGGGTAACAACAATTGTATCTCATACAAAGAACATATTATCACTAAGTGGAAAGAATACAACCTCTGTATTCCTCTTGTTATGACTCCTAGGATCGTTAAGAGTTTGGAAAGGCTTGCTAGTAAGCTCCCTTGTCCACGATGATCCACCCGAAGTCCACTTCGTCCAAGCTCCTAGCTCCGCTTGATCAAAGAAGATGATGAAGCCAACACTTTAAACTAATTGGCTAGATTAGTGTAGAATGATGAGGTGGTGTGTTTTCTTTAGTCAAAACCCTTTCTTTTTAACTCACTCGCTCTATGGAAAACTCAAGAGAATTGAGGAAGAAGAAGATGGAAAGCTAAGAGCTCAAGAGATAATATCAAAAGATAATCAAGAAAGAGAAAAGAAAATTATATATATATATTTCTTTCTCTTCAACAAACCATGGTAACTAAAAATATCTAGATATTTTGCAAGTGAGTTAAAAGCCAAAAGGAATAACTAATTCATGGTTAAAATTAGGTCAACTTTGGTTTACTTTGGATGTGTGTAGAAAAAATCAACCATGAATCAATTTTCCTTTTTCTTTTCTTTTAAATCAAATACAAATATATATATATATATATATATATATTTAATAGTTCCATGTGAGTCTTATATTTCCATCATATGTGTATCAACAACCATGATACACACTCATGTATGTATGTATGTATGTGTCCATGCACATCAACATGTGCATACATGAATGCATATATCAAATATAAAGAAAAGGGTTTAATAAAGAATTAAACTAAAAGTTAAATGTTAAATTAACATTTGATTTAACAATCCGGTCATATCACATACGAACCGACTACTAGAAAAACGCCCGATTAACACACGGTAGCACATACTCGTATTCAATTGGGTCCACGCGCATATCTCATATGCATACCACATCTTTTCGCCTGGTCTAGGAAACTTCTGTGTGGGACTCTAAGACTCGTCAATACACCGACAGTGGGTGATGATCATATCAAACACCCATATGCTGTAAGCAATCAGCTAAACGTAACGGCCATCCGGGTATTAAGTGATCAGAAGAAAACATGCAAAGCTGTCAAAACTCCCGTCGAGCCAACTGGCAACACTTACCGTACAGCCCGGTCTCTTCGTCTGATATGTTGCATATCGAGTCTAGGGATGGTATTGTCGACCCCAATAACTAAATAAGTCATGCTGGTGTATGGCTCATAATATATCGAGAAACTACTGATAACATTTATCAGTAAATCTCAGCAGCCCTGGCCAGAGACTTCCTGTTATAGCCAATCGATCATAGCACAACATTAACCCCCAATACCGGGAGAAACGAAACCCCTCCTATCGCTCATTGCCTCCATGTGCCTCGAGACTATACCAAAAATCCACCTGTTTGCACGACTCAGTAGAGTCGTGATAGGGTGGAGATCAAAGTACAGTGGGAGGACACACAAGACTCTATAACGATCTCGGGTCTACATACTAACATGTACCAGTGTCACCTGAGAACTGCTATCCGACGATAGATATAATACCACATAGGAGTTCTCGGCGAGTCCGTTCAGTGTACCCAGTCACCACTGGGCACCAGCATACAATCTTTGGTGTCAACACACCAGATGTATATGGGATCATCCATCGCCCATCATATGGAACAAGAATGGCATACGCTAGTCTACTCTGGAATATCGATGCCCCGTCTCGACACACCTACGACTAGGAACAGTTCAAGGATATGCTTATACACTACAAGTGTCCCACTAGTATGATCCGCATCATAGTCACAGCAATCAAGCAAATAACCTAAGAGCTTTATCAACATGTACCAAATGAATAAAATGCGTGATCAAATGAACACGTCAAGATAAAGTAAACCAGATAGCATACTATCTTGTCGAGCAAGAAAGTATTCTATATACATATATACATGTCCAAGAATCCACTATACATATAATGGCCTCTAGGGCATACATATATCCAACACTTTTCATGCATTAAAAATTTAACAAAAGGTTTTCAAAAAGGAGCTATAGTCTCGTTATTTCCTACGTGTCCATGAGCGACACGAATGTTTACAATGGAAAACCTTTTGGGATATTTTATAAAAAGGGCGGAACGTATATTTGAGCAAAACGTATATTTATTACTTTACAAATGAGTGTCTGTCACTTGTGCCGTGAGTGACGCATCATGCGGCTACTCAGAAAAGATTTTGCATGTGTTTTATTCTATTTTACGAGATTTTTCCAAGGATGCGTACTACACACACATTATAGTATTTGACTAGTGCATATTGGATTTCAGTAGTGGATTTTGAGATCTGTATCTTCACTGTAACTCCGATGATTGCGTGTCGCTTGGCGGAGTTCGATTTTGAGTTTCATACTCGTTTTCAGGCGCACACGATGCACTGTGTTATTTCTATATCTTCTGTGATTTCGGAGCCCCGTTGATTTATGCTAATTATTGAAATGTTTTAGCTTTTGGGGGTTTAAATTTAAATTCGGGGACCGAAATTATTTAAGGGGGGAAGATTGTAAAATTTCAGAAAATATAAAATATTATTTTTGGAATATAATATTAAAATAATATATTTCGCGAAAACTACCCGATGTGCGAATTTGGGGTTTTCGTAAAATGGTATAAATATATACCAATATCTATGAAATAATTGAAGATTAAAATGATTTATTCATTTAAAAATATATTTATTGGATTCGACATTTTTATAATTAGTTATATGCGGTTTAAATAAAAACTTGATTAGTGCACTACTAATCGCGATTAATCCAAATCCGTGTTTCTACATTTTTCCGTGGTTAGTGCACCATGACATGTTGCTTGTTGTTTCATTTTATTTGTGTTATGTGTTTGGTTTTAATGAGTGAGGGAAAAAGATAAGAGAAAGAAAAGAGAATGGGACACTTATTGGAGAGAGAATGTGACATGTGATAATTGATAGAGGGTGAGAATAAGAGAGAGGGGGCTGCCCCATTCTTCACCTCCTTTGTTTTCTCCTTCTCCTTCTTCATCTCATCCATCACCTCCTCTACCTCCATGGATCACCTGAAAAACCTTGCTAAACCCCTATACTTCTTTCATTAAAAATGATACCCACCGCTCTACAAACTCATTGGACCTTTCAAAGTTGGATTTTGAAGACCTTGAGCAACTCAAGAAAATTCTTGAGTTGCCAAATAAGGTAATTTCTACACTTCTAGTTTAGATTTTGAGGTTCCTAGCATCCTATAGTAGTTTAGAGTTATATTGATGTAGATTTGTGATGTTTGGAAATTTCCAAGTTAGGGTTTGGGTGATTGTGTGGACTTGTGTTATGTAGTGGCTGTCACAAGACCTTAGTGTTGATTTTATGGCCTAGAACACTGAATAGAAACCAAAATACGAGCTTAGAAATTAACCTATGTCGATTTTGTGATATTTATATAGCTTACAGGGAAGCTGGAGCTATCTGGGGTAGTTTAAATAAAATCTAGGAAGTCCAGTAACCTAGATTGTTGACCAGGAGACCACCACCCAAGTTCGAGCCCATTTCCTCTGTTCTGGCCGGCGAGCTCGGACATCTTGATGATGTCGTCGGATTTTTGGTGGCTTCTGGAGTTGAGTTTTTAGCTGTAGTTCCTAACCCCTATAAACAACTCCCTGTACTTGCTTGTTTAATTCCTTATGACCTGAGCCAAAATCTAGGAGCATATTGGGGTGGTTTTAGTTATGTTTTCCCGATGTTTGGATTCTTGGTTTTGGTATTTGATATTGTTGAGTCGTTGAATGTTTGTACGTCAACGACGAGAGTTGTTTGGTTGTTTTGCATACGTATGCTATGGTTTCTGACCTATAGGCAATTCATGTGCCGTATCGGTTTGCAGACATTGATTATAATGGTATTGCAATATGTGTTGATTTGTAGGTACCTTCGCATGGATTGCGAGACGACGAAGCACATCGACTACGGCTGAACAAGAAGTTCCGCAGGTGAGTAGATTTACATCTACGGGGAAAGTCGGTTTGATGGCGTATAGCACCCCCGCAAATTTTCATAGAAACCGATATATAGAATATGGTTAAGGAAACCAATATTAGAAAACTATGGATATGGTTAAAAGAAAAGATAGTTAGAGATGGTATGAATGATTGAAAATATATATCGAGATATGAGATTATAGTGGCATGTAATGAGGTCGATAAATACGACATGAGATTTATAATATGATTTGATGTGATGAAAAGAGTATACGATGAGGTATGATGACTTGGTTTGATATGTCGTTATATGGGAGAGAGTCGATGTGAGATAATTGATACCTTTGCCGGTCCCATGATATGAGATTGATACAGATGTGACCTGAGAGATAGGTATATACATATGGATAATGATGTGAATAATGAGTGATATGTCGTACAAGACGTTAGGACTGTACCGTCATTGTCATATAGGTTGATAGAATCCATAATTATTTAATACCGTCGTACGATGAATTACCGTACGTGATGAGTTTTATCTGATGATTGATCCATACCCTTGATTAGAGATTCCGTACAATGTATTATACCGTACGTGATGTTGTGAGGCTGGATGCCGATTGATAGATTTACCGACTCGGATATGTTGTTGATACGTATACCTTATAGTATCGCACTCACGATTTACTTTATGCCACGTTCAGGATATTCTCATTGCATTATATATATATGTGTGTGTGTGTGCGCACGCGCGCGCTAGTACACCTACACTATTATCGATGATGCGTTTGGTACAGTTACACAGATTGCCGGCTCACACACTTTTATTATCAATAACTGCTATGTCACTTACACAGTCGAATTCCTATATCATGCTATGATATATATTGCTATGCTCACATCATTATGCTATGTTTCATGACATACTTGCTATGCTCACATCACTATACCATGTCGCACGATTTACTTGATATGCTTGCATTTCTGCTCTATGTTTGCATATATCATGCTTTACGATTTTACGCATTCAGATGCTGTTTTCATGAGATTCTGAATTAAAGAACCGTGGTTATATTTCAAAAGAAAGTATGTATTGTTTAAAAAACCTGGTTTCTCTTGATATGATATTTCGAGATGTCCACCATGTGTTTTCTCAGTTCTGAGATTGGCATGTGAAACCCGATTCGATGAGCGGTAGGCACCGTCTGCGGATATATGGTGGACCCGGTGAGGTACACCGGGGAAAGAAGACTCATATAATTAGGCGGTGACCCTGGCAGGGGAGCACTACCTACCGGTGATAGTATTTAGACTCGGTGGTTATCCGGAGGATACCAACCGGAGTCGTGAGATGATATGGGCCGATCCGGACTGACGGAGCCCGTGGGTCAATCCGGACTGACGGGGCCCAAGATATGAGGATTTACGTGTCGATTTTGGACACGGGTTTCATGATGTTTCGAGTGTCGATGTTGGACACTTAGGTTCCATGATTTTGATGTGTCGTTGATGGACACGCGTTGATCTATATTCTCATATTTACATGCGTATGCTTTCATGATATTACATGCATGATGTTGTTATGTCATTGATGGAAACGTAAATGTTATCCACATGCTTACAGGCATTGATTATATTGTTGGCACATATTCAGATACGGCCACCGTAGTTATCATAGTATTACCTTTATGATATAGTTGACCTAGGAATCGTTGTTTTATTCGATTTCTACCTGATGATGTTTTCTACTCACGAGTTGGCAACCCACCCCCATTGTGCCACAGTTCTTGCAGGTTGAACGCATGGATCCTAGCGGCATCGCTGGCACATCGCTTGCATTCGGGTGATTTGCTTTGGTAGGTGGTACATGTTGGATCGTGCCACTCTTGTATTATTATTCATGTTGTATCTAGTCAACTCCATCAATCGAAATTAGTATTTGTATAATTAGTAAGACTTAGTGAGACTTGTGGTTGCAAGACTTGAACGATGGTTTTATATTCGCTATTGGGAGATTGCTGTCTTGCTTTATTTATATTATCCTTTGTGTTGATCTTTATCATTGGGTGTCGTATACTTACATTATGATTTGCGTGGTTGTGATTCCGCCGGTTGGCGAAGAGCTGGCTCCCTCTTGGGGATGCCTTTATTATTATTATGTATATGTGGTTTTGGAGCAAAATATACAAAGAAGGTGATGCCCAAATTTTTAAAAGACGAAACATGTTTTTAACTAGCATAACCCACTTGCATTTTCATGTTCCTTTATTTATGCATTTAAGAAAAACGTTTGATTTCATCATAGCTTTATTTCAAAACATCACCTCTTTTATTTTCTTTAAAAAGATTTTAGATTTCTGGGCTTCAGCTTGCTTGAATTACGTTACGCCCGTAGACGTGTCGTGATTTAAGTGCCAGTCATGAGCTAATATTTTTGGGTCGTAACAGTTTTCCCCAAGGCTCGAACTCTCCGTCCACCTCCTTGAGTCAACCTAACACGATCTCAACTCCAATTCTGGGATCCGCTCCACCCCCTCGATCTTCTCCAATATTGGACCCAACTCTTATTGATAAAGCACCTTATCCAAATAGGCTAAGGGGAAACAAACCAAGTCCATAAATGGAGAAAATTATGGAAATGTTTAAACAGTTTAACATAAATATCCTTCTCCTAGATGCTATACAACAAGTTCCGGCTTATGCGAAAGTACTTAAGAACTTGTGCACTAGGAAGAGAAAAACTCAGGTGCCCAAAAGGGTGTTCATGACGAGTAATGTAACCACAGCTTTTACCCAGCAATTTCCTAAAAAATGTAAGGACCACAGCTGTCCTATAATCTCTATTTCTATTGGAGGTAAAAATATCAATCGTGCTCTACTCGACCTTGGCACTAGTGTTAACTTGCTTCCTTATTCTGTCTATGAGCAGTTAGGTATAGGAGAGTTGAAAACTGCCCACTGCACTCTTCAGATGGCAGATCGATCTATCACCCAACCTAGGGGTATGCTAGAGGATGTGTTAATAAAACTAGGGGAATTTATATTCCATGTGGACTTTGTTATTCTAGATACACAGCCTGTAGTGAACCCACGAAACCAAATTCCGATGATTCTCGGTCGACCCTTCTTAGCCACTTCCAATCCTGTCATTAATTGTCGTAACGGTTCTATGAACTTATCCTTCGATGACAATTGAGCTTAATATTTACAGGATAGGAAGTCAACCATCTGAACCTTCTGCTCGTCTAATTGATGTTTGTTTTGTTAACAAGATAGCTTCCGACAGGAGCAAGGTTGAGGAATTTTTCTATAATGATCTCGACGACACTAATACATCATTGTTTAATCTAGCAAATTATTATAGTGATGACACCTTTGATGAGTCCACCCTTGAGTTCGAACCTTTTGACTCATCGCAAAAGTCATTAGCACTTTCCAAATCAATATCCTACGCAAGTTATGAAGTTCTTGGGGAGTCCGAGTATCATTCCCTAACCTCACCTTCTATCGTCTCTGCGTCGACATTAGATCTCAAACTACTACCTTCTCATCTTAAATATGCATATTTATGTGAGAATGAGTCTTTTCCCATGATCATATCCGTTTCTCTAGTGTTAGAGCAAGAGAACACTCTTTTGATGATCTTGAGATCAAATCGGCAAGCATTTGGTTGGACAATGGCAGACATCAAAGGGATTAGTCTCTTGATTGTTGAACATCATATACATTTTATGGATGAAGACAAACCAACCAGAGATCCATAAAGACGGTTAAATCCCGTCATGAAGGAGGTGGTAAAGAAAGAAATCGTCAAGTGTCTAGATAGTGGTATAATTTACCCAATCTTTGATAGCCAATGTGTAAGTCCTATTCATGTAGTCCCTAAAAAGTATGGCATCACGGTCATAACTAATGAGTCTAATGAGTTGATCCAAAACGCACCCAAACAGGGTGGCTGTAACATTTCAAAAAGATAAAATATTAATTTTAGGAATTTTTATTATTTAATATTATTTTATTGAATATTTTAATATTTTGGGTATTATTAAATACAAATAAATGGGGAAAAATTATGGAAAATTATAAAATAGGGTAAATTAGAGAATTATGCCATTTCTAAGTTTAATTGATTAGTTATATGCTAAATTAGTGCTAATCGCGATTAAAAATCGCTAATCGGTTTTCTAGCATTTTTGTGCAAAACATGCACATATCATTCTTTTTCACGCTTGTGCATTTTCACCATGGTTTGCTTTGGGGTTACTATTTATGTGAGAAAGGAATTTTGAAGATAAGAAAAGAGAAGAAAAGAAAAGGAAAAGAAAAGGGTTTTAGAATAAAGAATGAGGTTTGGTGAGAAAGAGAGGTATGGGCTTCTTTGACCAAGACTTAGCCATCTCCTTCATTTCCTTCACTCATCTCTCTCTCCCTCTTCAGCCTTGCTGCTGCTGCTGCTGCTGCTCTTCACTTCCCTCCCCTCTTCAAAGCCCTCTAAACACATCCAAAATAACTCCAAAACCCAATCTCCATTTCATTAAATGTGTGCACAAGCTCAAGAACTATACATTGGACCAAAAAAGCAAGGATTTTGGCCACTAGGGGCAACTCAAGAAAATTCTTGAGTTGCCAAATGAGGTATTTTCTGGATCATTAGCTTGGTTTATGCATTACTTATACCCCATGTTTAGTTTAGAACCGATATTGTTGATTTTTGTGAAGTTAAAGAAAACCTAGTTAGGGTTTGAAGGAAACTTGTGTTGTATTGTGAAATTGAGCTCAGTTGATGTTATATAAACACCCTAGTGTATGATTTGAGACCCTAACCTGAAGCTTAAACCCAGAATACGGATTTTAGAAACCGATATCGGAGAAATTATGGAATCTGTGAATGGTATATTTAATCTGCTATCACCCGGGACACCCTAAATTAAAATTGATTGGACAGTGACATGCGCAGGCACCCAGGAAGCTACAACCAAGACCCCAACCCCTAACTCATCAACCCGGCCGCAAATATATTCCAATTGGCCGCAATTTGCGGCCAGACCATGGTGGAATTGGCTCGTTTTGGTTTTGGTGTTCCCTTATATGTAGATTAGGCCCCTGGTATATATAGATTTGTGTAATTGGACCTAGGGTGAAATATGGAACATATTTCCCAAGTTGCTGTTTTGGATTCGTGTTTCCGTATTCCGTATTTTTAATTCTGAAATTGTGTCTTGTGTTTTACCTCGACTATTTGGCATTTTTACGACGAAATAGAGGATTTATTGATGGTTTTGAAGGCGTGCCATAGGTTCTAACCTATAGGCCTCTTATCGTATCGTTTTGGGTTTCGTGTGCCGTTTTAGCTTTGATTTGGTTTTAATGCGCATAAACGACACTTTGATGTGTAGGTACCCCATGAAGACTACGGGACGACAAGCAAACGCGTGGTGACATCGAAAGATGGAGACGCAAGGTGAGTAGATTATATCTACAGGGGGAAGTCGGGTGGATGGCGTATAGCACCCCCGCAGTCCGTAGTTGTGATATTATATATATATGATACTTAGGTGTACTATGGATAGTGTAGGGTTAGAAGTGACTAGTGTAGTTCATAGTCGCGAACCCTAGAATAGATTTACACCTACACGCACATCCTTGCATATTCATTATACTTGCACTGTGTTTGATGATATTGGATGACATTGGAGATGAGTCGATGATGTTGGACATTGTGCCGTGAGATCGGTGATTTGATGTGATTCGTATTTGGGATACGATACGTGATCTCTAGCGGGCCTTGGGACGTGTGCTTGCACACGCAGTATCTTGATGGTATCAGTTGTACTAGACTTAGATCAGTACCCCAGATTATGTGATATGATGATAGTGATACCTGAGATGTGATGAGATAGTGTGATATTGACCCGTACCCAGCTATTGGGATGCCGTACGACGATTTACCGTACGAGCTTTACATTGATGATAGATCTGCACTCATGACTTGAGGATGTCATATGATATACTGTATCCTACGCGATACTATTGAGGCGGGATCACCGACTATTATATCTATATATATATCGACTCAGATTTAGGTGGTTTTCATACCCCTCCCGATTTACTTGATACTTAGATCTGTAGTTTGCATAGTAGGTGTTAGACTAGACCCGAGTCATACCTATTTCAAAAAATACAAATCAGGAATATCTTAAAAGACAAGTAAAGAGATTCTACGGGTATTTTTCAAGGGACGTATCTTTCTTAAAATATACTGTAGCCCTTATTTTACTAAAAATCCTGATTCGTCTTATTTCAAACGACATAACTGCATGATATATACATAATGATGTAGATTCTTCACTGTGCTGTTGATTATTTGATTTCCGCATATTCATGCTATTCACATTGCCTTGCATATGTTTATTGCTATATTATCATCATGCGGTTAGGACACCAGCACTATTATCGATGATGCGTATGTTCCACGTACACTATTTGCCGGCTCACACACTTCATCATCGATAATTGCCATGCTACTACACTGTAGTACTGTTGCATTCATGATATGATTCTTGCATGGCATATTGTACACTTATACCTGTACACAAACATAGATGATTCTGACTTGATTAGAGATTTGGGAACCGCAAGATGTTCTTCAAACTGATTCGTTTTAAAAAGAGCGGTTTCCCTCGATATGTGCACATCACTATTCCATGTTGCATGACTTCTGGTATGCATACCTTTCTTTACATGTCGTATACATCATGTTTTGATTATACGCATTGAGATATGTTGTTTCCATGATATTTCTGGATTTGGAAACCGTGGGTATTTCAAAAGAGAATATATAATTGTGTTAAAAACCCGGTTACCCTTGATATGATATTTCAGTGCGTCCACCATGTGTTTTCTCGGTGCTGAGAGCGGCATGTGAAACCCGATTCGAGGAGGCAGATGAGGCCGATTGCGGGTACATGGTGGACCCGGTATGGTACCCCGAGGCGAGAACGGCTTCGCTGTGTAGTAGACGGTGAGCCTGGCAGAGGGACTACTACCTACCGGTGATTGTATTTGAGCTCGGCGGATATCTGGAGGATACCGACCAGAGTTGAGAGATGGACATGGGCTGACCCGTACTGCCGGGGCCGAGGGCCGATACCGCAGACGGAGCCCAGAGATGGACATGGGCTGACCCGTACTGCCGGGGCCGAGGGTCGATACCGCAGACGGAGCCCCATATGGACGAGGATTTACGTGTCGATGCTAGGCACGGGTTTCATGATGTTTTTCCATGATTTTGTTTATATCCTCATATTGCATACATGATGCTTATTGTCATTGGGTGACGGGTGGACGGGTTCCACATTTATTGTCATTGGGTGACGGGTGGACGGGTTCCACGTATATACAGACATGGATCATATACAGACTGGATTTACACTGATCATACTTCATTTGTATATATAACAGGGTATGAGGGCGCTGTTATATATACCCTTACACCAATATTAGTGGTATGGGACGCTAATATATGTGTATTGATACTTCATCATATTTACTTCATGCAGACATACCTTATTCTGATGACATGTTGTTACCTGAGTACTTGGCACTACATACCTGTTTAGATGTTGCTTTGCCACCTTATCATGTATCAGGCTTATTCTTGAGGTTTATATACTGATCGTATTGACCTAGGATTATGTCTTGCATTCGGTTTCTGCTTGTAGATATTTCTATTCACGAGTTGGCAACTCACCCCCGTTGTGCCACAGTTCTTGCAGGTTTTGCCGTACAGGTTTCATTGCGGCATTTCTGGCACATTGCTTCCTTGCGGGTGAATTGCATTTGGTAGGTGGATTCTTTTGCATCATGAACCACCATTGTACTTGTATTATTCATTGTATCTAGAATTCCATCAACCAAAACTTGTATATTGTTTCAGACTTAGACTTTAGTGATGTATTATTCGACCTTAGAGTCGCGCTTAGTAGTATTGCGGTTTTCATGCTTATTGAGTTCTTTTGGTTTGACCCTCGCCTTTCGGCGTTGTATATTATTATTGCTTGTGTGGTTGTGACCGTCGTTTGACGAAGAGCTAGCTTCCGCTTGGGGATGCCTTTTATCATTGTATATTGTTATTCTTGTTGTACCCCATTCGGGGCCAGTTTTTACAAAAGAGACTCTGCCGAAATTTTTAGAAAAGACTTTACTTTTTTTTTTAAAATGCATATTCGGCTTAGTTATTTAAAAACCTTGACTTCAAACATGTTTTCCTTCACTTCTTTAAACCAATTTTCTTTACTTACTCTTAAAATGGTTTTAAATTTCTGGGCTTTGGCTTACTTGGATCAGATGGGGTCCTATAGACTTCATATGGTTCAAGGGCCAGTCACGTGCTCTTTCGGTTCGTGACAAAGTTGGTATCAGAGCGCTAGGTTGACCTTGGTTCGAGTCTAAGTTTGACTATGTGGAGCCTAGGGCGTTTATATATATACGGAACTTAGGCTTGACCTTACGGAACTTAGACTCAGTCGAGGGGGTATTAGACCCGAACTTTCGTCGCGTAGGATGACCCTTGGTTGATGGAATAGGTGACTAAAGTAGAGTGATGTACCGTGGGTATGTTCCGCGGCATACTTACGACACGCCACTCCGCTTAAGAAACCTTAGGATGTGCATATTTTCGAGATCAGTGATTCTCTTCATATCCATGATTATACCTCCATTTGAGATCCTCGATTCTATTAGTCTCATGATCATACCTTCATTGATGCCGTTCCTTCTTATGATCATGTATCCACTCTGGATCTGTTGTTCTCTTTCTTGCCATTGATCTGCTCTCTTCGATACTCGATTGAGGTTCATGTAGCCATGTTGAGCGCAGTTTGGACTGCTGCTAGGGTTACGGTCAGGGCAAGCTCGTCTGGTACGAGGGCCGACCATTGTGTTTTCTGGTGACATGGGAACATCTCGAGTTGGTATTGATGATTGGGATCTCTAGTAGAGGCGAGTGCTTGGTTTTGCACCGGATGATCGGGCCATTGTTAGAGCTGCCAGTTGAGAGAGGACTGTTGATGTACAGCATACCTCAGAGATTATGATGTCGCCTACCGTGCAGAAAGATGGACCAGCTGTTGCTGAGATTGACAGGATGTCGCTTCCGGAGCTTACGAGCTGAGATTTTCGGAGCTTCCAGGCAGATATGAGACAGATGATAGCTAGTCTACCCGATTTGAGAGATGAAGGTGATTCGGCCGATTTATGCGCCGGAGCGGGCCCAGTTGAGTTGAAGATTTCCAGTGTGGAGAGTCTTACTCAGATCTAGAGCAGACCGATTCAGAGATGACCGCTAATGGGTCGCCTTTCCTGGAGGATTGAGGCGTTGTTCGGCGTACAGGCGAATGAGCCAGTTGCTGCTGCAAATGATGAGATATCGCCCAGATGGTTGGAGCTACTGCAGCATGAGCATATACTTAGAGAGATGATAGCGGTCGCTAGTCACCTGAGGATAAATGACTAGGACATGTGGTTCGTTTGTTTACCGATGCGAGGTCATCAGATAGATTGTTTCCAGCTAGAGACGACTTCACGCAGGTTTGTGGAGAGTCGACAGAGACGATCGAATGTCAGGAGCCATTTTCCAAGTTTAAAGTATACGGAAAGACATGCAGGTGATTGTATGGACCCTCTAGAAGAATGAAACCCTAACTCGACTTAATGACCGTGTGAAAGCCTTTGAACCTTAGGGTTTGCGGCAGTTCCGCGGCGCCATTAGTGAGGCTTGGGTTTGCCCTTCTACGGCTGGACCACCGACGCTGTGGCATGTACTCGATACTATTAAACTGTACTCAAGATGTTGATCTATTGGGGGATTATAAGGTTCTGACGAGTCGATCGAATGTTCGACATCATTCGGATATGATGTGATGGGATGCTTTGCTTGGGAGACTCAAGGTACGAGTATAGCCGTTGGAGCACAGTCCATGCAGCCACGATGAGACGAGTCTGAATCAGTCGACATTGAAGCAGAGTGAATAAAAGAGTTCGCATGAGGTTTCGACGAGATGACGTCCCACTCCGCTGACATCAGTGATGTGATGCTCACCCAGAGGCGTTGTATATGGATATACCTTACAGGAAGAGGCGCGATGAGTACGCAGCCATTCCGGAACAAGAATTAGCTTCAGCATTGGTTAATGCCAAATTAGAATTATGGAGGCAAACATTGGAATCTCGGGGATTCAGATTGAGCAGTTCTAAGACAGCATATTTGCACTGCAAATTTAGTAGCCAGAGAAGTCAAAACCATATTGGTATAACATTGGAAGGGCAAGAGATATCACCGAGCGACCGGTTTAGATATCGAGGTTCCATCATCCAAAAAGATGGGGAGATCGATAGTGATGTTAATCAAAGGATCCAAGTTGGTTGGTTGAAATGGAGGAGTGCAACAGGGATTTTGTGTGATGTAACTTTCCATAAAAAAAAAATCAAAAGGGAAGTTTTATCGGAGCGCTATTCGGCCTGCCTTATTATATGGGCAATGGCAAAAGGGAAAAAAGGGAGACCGAAGAAACATGGATGGAAGTGATACGAAACGATATGGTTGCCAAAGGACTCAATGAAAGCATATTGTTCGATAGAAGTGAGTGGAGACAGAGGATTCATGTGCTGGACCCGGCGTGATTCTCATGTTGGTTCTTGTAGCCTACCCCATATGCTTGGGATAAAAGGCTCAGTTGTTGTTGTTGTATTGGATGATGACTTCCGGGCAATCCGGCAGGAAGGAGATTTGAGAGAGAAACCTCGACAGGACCTTTCTGGAATACGATACGAGAAGACCTAGACCCAGGAGTGGTCATATTGCGCACACCCAGCAGGCCAGAGTTGGCATTGTCGACGAGGTAGTTGACCAGATTCGAATAAAGGAACTTACCTAGATGCGTAGCGAATTGATCAAGGGAGGACGAGTATTGAGTATTCCTCCGATGGTTGGGACGTGTTCCCGAGGACCTGTTCAGCCTGACATCTTCTATAGAATGATGAAGCTACAGAGTACGCGATTTCGAGTCCGTGCGAGAGACTTCGGATTGACCATGGCCGAGAACAGTGCAGTGCGTAGATAGCATGGCGTGACGTCATAGTGGACGACGATAGAGACAGGTGAAACCAGAGGTTCGGGCGAGACGCGGACGAGCTGTCATTACTTCTCGTCGAGACCATAGGTCAGATATGCTTACAGAGGCGTTGGGATGCGACCAATTTCCGAGAAAATATTGTGCTGAGGACGCAGATGTCCATTGGGCGAGAAGAGATTATGCAAGAGAGCCAGCCTCCGTACAGTCCGGCATAGGCAAGATTGGAAGAGACCTTGAGCAGGATTCCTTCCAGGACACTGCTGCAATGATGTTTGCACCCAGGATCAGATGTGTGATGTGCCTTCAGAGAGCCAGAGGACGACGCCAGTGAAATGCAGCTTTATGAGTGGTCGTGAGGATCAACCGAGAGATGACCAGAGAAGTGCCAGAATGGAATCGTCCCCGTTAGCACACCTGACAGGGCTGATGAGCCGATTGATTGTGAGATAGGGATCCGCAGAGAAGATAAGGACCCAGAGATAGAGGACGCCAGATCGTGGGCAAGAGGCAAGTAGACATCTTGCGCTGCTAGCATTGGATGCACCGACTCCTTCTTGACCTTGAAGGAGGAACTACCGACAACGGTATTTGTGATTTTGTGATCATGTGATTCGATTATCACGTATCCGTCATCTTGGAATTTTGGTATTTTGGGCGTTCTATTGCATGATTTAGTTTTGATGACTGAGTTTCATGATATTGTTTCATGCACCCACTGGATATTTATATTTTGCGCATAAGTTATTACATTCGAGGTATTGATTATGATTTCACCCCTATCTTATACAGTGATTTGATTTACACTTCCAGCATAGTTTTCATGCACCTTTAGTGTTTTGATATATGATTTTGGTGCACGCCAGATGCACTAAATCGGGAATCTTCGTGCATGTCACATGCATCTGATTTTTTTTACTGTCAGGCACAACCGTTGCCTACGACAGATGTTTCGTGCACACCAGTTGCACCTAGATGTTGTTTTGTACACATGTTGACACATATATGGATTTTGATTCCTTGCGCACCAGACGCACAGGATACTTTTATATATACATTTTGGGGATTGATTTCTAGTAGAGCAGTACATTTTTATGATATTCGCTATGTATTGATGTTTTCGGAGCCCCGACAAATTGGATTTTTACTGAAATGTTTTAGTATTGGGAGTTTAAATTTAAATTCGGGGACCGAATTTCTTTAAGAGGGGTAGATTGTAACATTTCAAAAAGATAAAATATTAATTTTGGGAATTTTTATAATTTAATATTATTTTATTGAATATTTTAATATTTTGGGTATTATTAAATACAAATAAATGGGGAAAAATTATGGAAAATTATAAAATAGGGTAAATTAGAGAATTATTCCATTTCTAAGTTTAATTGATTAGTTATATGCTAAATTAGTGCTAATCGCGATTAAAAATCGCTAATCGGTTTTCTAGCATTTTTGTGCAAAACATGCACATATCATTCTTTTTCACACTTGTGCATTTTCACCATGGTTTGCTTTGGGGTTACTATTTATGTGAGAAAGGAATTTTGAAGATAAGAAAAGAGAAGAAAAGAAAAGGAAAAGAAAAGGGTTTTAGAATAAAGAATGAGGTTTGGTGAGAAAGAGAGGTATGGGCTTCTTTGACCAAGACTTAGCCATCTCCTTCATTTCCTTCACTCATCTCTCTCTCCCTCTTCAGCCTTGCTGCTGCTGCTGCTCTTCACTTCCCTCCCCTCTTCAAAGCCCTCTAAACACATCCAAAACAACTCCAAAACCCAATCTCCATTTCATTAAATGTGTGCGCAAGCTCAAGAACTATACATTGGACCAAGAAAGCAAGGATTTTGGCCACTAGGGGCAACTCAAGAAAATTCTTGAGTTGCCAAATGAGGTATTTTCTGGATCATTAGCTTGGTTTATGCATTACTTATACCCCATGTTTAGTTTAGAACCGATATTGTTGATTTTTGTGGAGTTAAAGAAAACCTAGTTAGGGTTTGAGGGAAACTTGTGTTGTATTGTGAAATTGAGCTCAGTTGAGCTTATATAAACACCCTAGTGTATGATTTGAGACCCTAACCTGAAGCTTAAACCCAGAATACGGATTTTAGAAACCGATATCAGAGAAATTGTGGAATCTGTGAATGGTATTTTGAATCTTCTATCACCCGAGACACCCTAAATTAAAATTGATTGGACAGTGACATGTGCAGGCACCCAGGAAGCTACCACCAAGACCCCAACCCCTAACTCATCAACCCGGCCGCAAATATATTCCAATTGGCCGCAATTTGCGGCCAGACCATGGTGGAATTGGCTCGTTTTGGTTTTGGTGTTCCTTTATATATAGATTAGGCCCCTGGTATATATAGATTTGTGTAATTGGACCTAGGGTGAAATCTGGAACATATTTCCTAAGTTGCTGTTTTGGATTCGTGTTTCCGTATTCCGTATTTTTAATTCTGAAATTGTGCCTTGTGTTTTACCTCGACTATTTGGCGTTTATATGATGATATAGAGGATTTATTGATGGTTTTGAAGGCGTGCCATAGGTTCTAACCTATAGGCCTCTTATCATATCGTTTTGGGTTTCGTGTGCCGTTTTAGCTTTGATTTGGTTTTAATGCGCATATACGACACTTTGATGTGTAGGTACCCCATGAAGACTACGGGACGACAAGCAAACGCGTGGTGACATCGAAAGATGGAGACGCAAGGTGAGTAGATTATATCTACAGGGAGAAGTCGGGTGGATGGCGTATAGCACCCCCGCAGTCCGTAGTTGTGATATTATATATATATATATATATGATACTTAGGTGTACTATGGATAGTGTAGGGTTAGAAGTGACTAGTGTAGTTCATAGTCGCGAACCCTAGAATAGATTTACACCTACACGCACATCCTTGCATATTCATTATACTTGCACTGTGTTTGATGATATTGGATGACATTGGAGATGAGTCGATGATGTTGGACATTGTGCCGTGAGATCGGTGATTTGATGTGATTCGTATTTGGGATACGATACGTGATCTCTAGCGGGCCTTGGGACGTGTGCTTGCACACGCAGTATCTTGATGGTATCAGTTGTACTAGACTTAGATCAGTACCCCAGATTATGTGATATGATGATAGTGATACCTGAGATGTGATGATACAGTGTGATATTGACCCGTACCCAGCTATTGGGATGCCGTACGACGATTTACCGTACGAACTTTACATTGATGATAGATCCGCACTCATGACTTGAGGATGTCATATGATATACTGTATCGTACGCGATACTATTGAGACGGGATCACCGACTATTATATCTATATATATATCGACTCAGATTTAGGTGGTTTCCATACCCCTCCCGATTTACTTTATACATAGATCTGTAGTTTGCATTGTAGATGTTAGACTAGACCCGAGTCATACCTATTTCAAAAACTACAAATCAGGAATATCTTAAAAGACAAGTAAAGAGATTCTACGGGTATTTTTCACGGGACGTATCTTTCTTAAAATATACTATAGCCCTTATTTTACTAAAAATCCTGATTCGTCTTATTTCAAACGACATAACTGCATGATATATACATAATGATGTAGATTCTTCACTGTGGTGTTGATTATTTGATTTCCGCATATTCATGCTATTCACATTGCCTTGCATATGTTTATTGCTATATTATCATCATGCGGTTAGGACACCAGCACTATTATCGATGATACGTATGTTCCACGTACAATATTTGCCGGCTCACACACTTCATCATCGATAATTGCCTTGCTACTACACTGTAGTACTGTTGCATTCATGATATGGTTCTTGCATGGCATATTGTACACTTATACCTGTACACAAACATAGATGATTCTGACTTGATTAGAGATTTGGGAACCGCAAGATGTTCTTCAAACTGATTCGTTTTAAAAAGAGCGGTTTCCCTCGACATGTGCACATCACTATTCCATGTTGCATGACTTCTGATATGCTTACCTTTCTTTACATGTCGCATACATCATGTTTTGATTATACGCATTGAGATATGTTGTTTCCATGATATTTCTGGATTTGGGAACCGTAGGTATTTCAAAAGAGAATATATAATTGTGTTAAAAACCCGGTTACCCTTGATATGATATTTCAATACGTCCACCATGTGTTTTCTCGGTGCTGAGGGCGGCATGTGAAACCCGATTCGAGGAGGCAGATGAGGCCGATTGAGGGTACATGGTGGACCCGGTATGGTACCCCGGGGCGAGAACGGTTTCGCTGTGTAGTAAACGGTGAGCCTGGCAGAGGGACTACTACCTACCGGTGATTGTATTTGTGCTCGGCAGATATCTGGAGGATACCGACCAGAGTTGAGAGATGGACATGGGCTGACCCATACTGCCGGGGCCGAGGGCCGATACCGCAGACGGAGCCCAGAGATGGACATGGGCTGACCCATACTGCGGGGGCCGAGGGTCGATACCGCAGACGGAGCCCCATATGGACGAGGATTTACGTGTCGATGCTAGGCACGGGTTTCATGATATTTTTCCATGATTTTGTTTATATCCTCATATTGCATACATGATGCTTATTGTCATTGGGTGACGGGTGGACGGGTTCCACGTTTATTGTCATTGGGTGACGGGTGGACGGGTTCCACGTATATACAGACATGGATCATATACAGACTGGATTTACACTGATCATACTTCATTTGTATATATAACAGGGTATGAGGGCGCTGTTATATATACCCTTACACCAATATTAGTGGTATGGGACGCTAATATATGTGTATTGATACTTCACCATATTTACTTCATGCAGACATACCTTATTCTGATGACATGTTGTTACCTGAGTACTTGGCACTACATACCTGTTTAGATGTTGCTTTGCCACCTTATCATGTATCAGGCTTATTCTTGAGGTTTATATACTGATCGTATTGACCTAGGATTATGTCTTGCATTCGGTTTCTGCTTGTAGATAATTCTATTCATGAGTTGGCAACTCACCTCCGTTGTGCCACAGTTCTTGCAGGTTTTGCCGTACAGGTTTCATTGCGGAATTTCTGGCACATTGCTTCCTTGCGGGTGAATTGCATTTGGTAGGTGGATTCTTTTGCATCAAGAACCACCATTGTACTTGTATTATTCATTGTATCTAGAATTCCATCAACCAAAACTTGTATATTGTTTCAGACTTAGACTTTAGTGATTTATTATTCGACCTTAGAGTCGCGCTTAGTAGTATTGCGGTTTTCATGCTTATTGAGTTCTTTTGGTTTGACCCTCGCCTTTCGGCGTTGTATATTATTATTGCTTGTGTGGTTGTGACCGTCGTTTGACGAAGAGCTGGCTCCCGCTTGGGGATGCCTTTTATCATTGTATATTGTTATTCTTGTTGTACCCCATTCGGGGCCAGTTTTTACAAAATAGACTCTGCCGAAATTTTTAGAAAAGATTTTACAGTTTTTTTTAAAAAGGCATATTCGGCTTAGTTATTTAAAAACCTTGACTTCAAACATGTTTTCCTTCACTTCTTTAAACCAGTTTCCTTTACTTACTCTTAAAATGGTTTTAGATTTCTGGGCTTTGGCTTACTTGGATCAAATGGGGTCCTATAGATTTCATATGGTTCAAGGGCCAGTCACATGCTCTTTTGGGTCGTGACAGTGGCGTGTATGTATTGATTATAGGAAACTCAATGCCGCAACAAGGAAAGATCACTTCTGTCTGCCTTTCATTGACCAGATGTTGGAACGATTAGATGGACATGAATATTATTATTTCTTGGACGGATACTCTGGCTATAACCAGGTCCCCATCGTCGAAAAGGATCAAGATAAAACAACATTTACTTGTCCTTTCGGTACCTTTGCTTATAGACGCATGCCATTGGGTTATACAACGCTCCCGCGGCATTTCAGCGGTGTATGATGGGAATATTCTCAGACTTGGTCAAGAATTTTCTGGAGATATTTGTGGACGATTTCTCTATATTTGGGGACTCCTTTGAGGATTGCCTACGTCATCTTGACGCGGTTCTTACCCGCTGTAAGGATAAGAACTTAATTTTGAATTGGGAAAAATGTCATTTCATGGTCCAAGAAGGTATCGTGCTTGGACTTGTCATTTCACGAAAAAGCATTGAGGTAGAAAAAGCTAAAATAGATGTCATCCATAACCTTCATCATCCTAAATGCATTAAAGATGTACGATCCTTCGTTGGTCATGCAGGATTTTATAGGAGATTCATTAAGGATTTTAGTAAAATTGCTAGACCCTTAACTCTTCTCTTGGCCAAGGATACAACATTTCACTTCTATTCGGATTGCGAGGCAGCTTTTGACTCGCTTAAAAGATCTCTCACTACAGCCCCCGTTCTATCATCTCCTAATTGGAACTACCCGTTTGAGCTAATGTATAATGCATCAAATTTTGCTATTCGTGCAGTCTTGGGACAACACATTGATAAGATGCCACATGCAATTTATTATGCAAGTAAGATCTTGAATAATGCTCAAATTAATTATACAACTACCGAGAAAGAACTCTTGGCAGTTATATTTGCATTAGAAAAATTCAGGCCTTACTTGATTGGCTCACCGATAGTGGTTTACACCGATCACTCCACCCTAAAACATATTTTATCGAAGAAGGATTCTAAGGCCAGGTTAATACGTTGGATCATGTTATTATAATAATTTGATCTTGTCATACGAGATAAGAGTGGATGTAAAAATGTAGTAGCCGACCATCTTTCACGCATCTCTTCTTCACCTACACTGACCTTGCCAATAAATGACTCTTTCCCTGACAAACAACTCTTGACCGTATCCTGCGAACCTTGGTTCATAGATATTGTGAATTACCTAGCAACGGGACTTATTCCTAGCGAATGGTCCAAACAAGATAATCATCGATTTCTATCCCGAGTAAAGCACTTTTACTGGGATGGATCTTATTTGTTTAAGTATTGTCCTAACCAAATCATTCGCAGATGTGTCCCTAATGATGAATTCAATGGTGTTTTGTCTTTCTATCATGATCAGGAATATGGCGGTCGTTTGGTCCATGTAAAACGGCGGAGAAAATTTTGCAATGTGGTTTTTACTGTCCTACAATATTTAAAGATGCATATGATCATTGCAAAACTTGTCCACGGTGTCAATACACGGGTCGGATTTCTTGAAGAAATGAGATGCCACTTCAACCTATCTTGGTTGTGAAAATTTTTGACGTTTGGGTTATTGATTTTATGGACCATTTTCCCAACTCTTTTTGGAATTTATTTATCTTGTTAGCGGTTGATTACTTCTCGAAATGGGTGGAAGCGATACCATGTCGCACTAATGAAAAAAAGGTTGTTATTAAGTTCCTTAAAGAAAATATCTTTTCGCGATTCGGACACCCTCGCGCTATAATTAGCGACAACAGGACGGATTTCTGTAATCGGTCTTTCGAGACTTTGATGCGAAAATATTCAATTAGCCATAAACTTTCTATACCCTATCATCCCCAAACGAGCAGGCAAGCTGAGATTTCCAATAGGCAGATCAAACAAATTTTGGAGAAGACAGTTTCTAAAAACCGTAAAGATTAGTCAACCAAATTGACGGATGTTCTTTGGGAATTTCGTACCGCTTATAAGACTGATCTTGGCATGTCTCCTTACCACCTAGTGTTTGGAAAGTCTTGCCAGCTTCCAATCGAGATCGAACATAAAGAAATGTGGGCCATTAAAGAACCTAACTTCGATTTCAATCAAGCATGCACCTTTCAGAAGCTGCAATTAAATGAGCTAAGCGAACTACGCGATGAAGCTTATGATAATGCGGTTATAGCAAAGAGCCGGACTAAAGTGTTCCATGATAAAAATATTTTTCGAAAAACTTTTACCCCGGGACAACAAGTCCTTCTTTACGATTCTCGTCTCCATCTTCATGCGGGTAAGTTAAGATCTCGTTGGAATGGACCATTTGTGGTGCGGTATGTATACCCACACGATACAGTTGAAGTTGAAAATATTTAAAACGGTTATATTTTTAGAGTGAATGGGCATAGATTAAAACCGTATTTTTCCACTGACCCCGCGGAGGAGCTCATGTTTTTATAGGAGCCGCTTTATCATAACTAAATTTCCTCCGCCTCACCTCCATGCCTCGATAATATTGTCTCATCCTAAAAATGGAGGTAAGTAAAAAAGGACTTAACTAAATATCCATATGATCAAAATTAAGTTTGGGGGAAGTTTTCACTTTCATTTATTCTTGTACCCATTAATAACTTTTCCTTCCAAGTCTACAGGTTTTTGAGATTTAAAAGATGACAACAGTGAGGACACTACTACAAACAGGTTTGGGGGAGCTTTGTGCTTATTTACGCATTATTTTGCATTACGCTTTGCATAAGCACAAAAAAAATCTTTGATAATGAAAGGTTAGAAAGTGAAAAATTACATTTAAAATATTGGAAGAGGTTGAGAAAAATAATAAAGTTAGATGTATTCTTAAACGAAACTAGTAATAAGTAGTTATGAGCCGTTGTCTCAAAGGTTAGTAAGATGAAGAAAGTCACTAATCTGAGAATAAAAATAAGTCTGAAAAATAGTCCCTATTTTTTAGGCCAAACATCTGAACGTTGATACCCTACTATACGCACCTACGCACGTCTTGAAACTCGGGATAGTAGAGGATAGCTCGAAATGCACTTGTCTAAAAGCCAAAGTACGAAGAAAATATAAATAAAGCATAAAAGTATAAAATGGTGAAGAAAAATGAACACTGGTTTTGCAATCACCAAGGCAGCATAAAAAAATATAGCGAGGGTGCTTTATCACCTAGTGCCTTGGGTCAACTGGTTTGGGAGCCACTCTAAGCCTTTGGTGTTGCAAGATGAGGAAATTGCTAATTATGCCTAATAAGTGAGCACATTTAGTAATCGGTCGGTTAGTGCCTCAAAAAGTATTAACGGTCGCATGAAGAATGTGTAAGCAATTCCATCTAAAATATTCACTGAATAAAAAGTACTGAGGTAGATGGACAAGAGTATGATAGCTTGAATTGAATTCTCCGAGTGTAGGGATGTATTTTACATACACGTAGGGGTATATAATCGGTGTTTGGAAGAAAGGTAGGGAGGAAGACTAAAGGCGATGTTTTATTGAGGGATAATGTGATTTCTGACAATTTTTCATGACCATTAAGATAGGACTCATGACAACTGAAAAGCTAGTGTAGTTGGAAACTCTTATTTTCGAGATCTTTCTTTTATAGTTATTATCCTTATATGTAACTTTCACCATCTTTCTTTTATTATGGGATTTTGTGGGTGTAATCTGCTGAAAACCGTCAGGAGATAACACTCCTCCTACTAGGTACACCAAGAGGTTTAACAGCTTGTTATACGTGCTCAGTGCAATCTTGTTGCCTATGAAAGTGTGCTAGTTAGTTTTTCTTTTTCTTTCTATTTTCTTTTCTCCTTTTTTTGAATAAATAGTTTGCTCGGGACGATCAAAATCAAGTTTGGGGGTATTTGTTCAGTCAAAAATATTGCACTTTTAACATAACAACTTCCTTACTTATCTTAATCATCTAAAGGTGTTTGTTATACATATAACACATATTAGAAGTTTATCTGCAAAATACCATTTACAATGTGTTTATATATTATAATCAACATTATGAAGGAAAATGTGCTTAATATTTTGATATGCTTATCATATCAAATTGTATCTCAAATATAACTAACATTGTTCATTGAAGATATTCTGCAAGATTAGCTAAGGTCAAATATCAGGAATCAAGAATCTGCCGATAAATTAAAGAAAGTCGAAGAATCAAATACTGGCAGAGACTCAGAAGAGATAAGAAGGTTCCAGACATCAAAGAAATACCTAAATACCAACAGAAAAAGACTCCAGAAGTTTGAAGCAAAGATCTCATCGAGAAGCCATGGAACCGTGGCATCAAGCCGAGTCGCCCTGGATCCGTGGCCGATTCAGGGAGTTACGGGGTGATAATTTTCTGGAATCTTCTTCGTAACAAACTTTGTTTGTTGGGGGCTTCGGTTACCGGTTTTTAGGATATAAAAAGGACCGAGGGCTACATCTGAAAAACATCTAATGATCTAAAAAAATCAATCCCAAAGATCGAAAAAAAATCTCAAAAAGGATCTAAGATCAAGAATCTACGATCTTGAGATCCAAGATCAAGAAATCATCGAGAAATCCATCAAGCGATCAATCAATCAAGTCTCCTTTACATGAAACCAATCACCGTCAACGAACAAGCGATCCAAGACAGGTCCACGATTCGAGGTGATCAAGCGACGTGAAGATCGGCAGAACATCTACTTCTTCAAGGCAGAGATCGAGAGCAAATTCTTCTTCGTCTTGTAATCTAAACTCGAAGAATTGTATTGTGAAGTTGAGTAATAAAGGTAGAAAATTAGTTTTATCATTTCGCTTTCTTTTAAATTCCGCATTATGAATTATTTCTCTATTCTTTCTTTTATTTTCATGAAATGCGAGTAATTCTCCACTTGATAGGATTCGTAGGATTAGGGTAGATCAGTGGGTGAGAAAATACCATACTCCTTTTAAGTCTTATGAAGTTTATAAACTTTAGCAAAAGTATCGTCAACATTCTTATCGGGCGCGATATCAAATTCTTGATAATCTTGACCACGATTTGAGATAAGATTGACGATCCTTTTTGTTAAGGGCTGGACATGAATGGAGATCGTTGAAAGGACAAAGGTCAATAGAGGAGAAACACTGGTCTCTTCCAAAAAACCCTAATCCTCATTTCATCGCCATCAATTTAGTTTTAAATCTATCAATAGATAAGAGGAGCAATGTTTATTAGTCATCCATGGCTACTAAATCCTAACGATCCTACAAGCCTTCTTCATATAAATTTGCTTGATAATTCAATTAGATCTTGAAACATTTTTCTTGATAATTTAATTAAATCTTGAAACCATTTTCTTGATTTTCTTCAATTAGATCTTGAAACTATCTTCTTGATTTTCTTTAATTTCTCTTTTCTATTTTTTTCGACCCAACTAAAACAAGAATTATAAAATTCACGAATCCCAGAGGACAACCCGTATTCACCACAGCTAGCTACATGCGACGTCGTGCTGATTGCGGTTACTTTACTAAAACTTCTTCTTAATTTTCCAAAATTACACAACCAATCAAAACCTATAAGGCTAGACTTGTTGCAAAAGGTTTTCGTCAAAAGACCTGATTTGGACTATGATAAAACCTTTTCTCCAGTGGCTATGCTCAAATCCATTCGGATCCTTCTTGCCATTGCTGCCTTTCAAGATTATGAGATTTGGCAGATGGACGCAAAGACGGTTTTTCTAAATGGTTATTTGGAAGAGTGCGTCTATATGGATCAGCCATATGGTTTCAATCAGAGTGGGAGAAGCGGGAAAGCGTGCAAATTGCTTAAATCCATTTATGGAATAAAGCAGGCATCACGGAGTTGGAACATCTGTTTTAATGATACGGTCAAAGAATTCGACTTTATAAAAAATCCAGATGAACCATGCATTTATAGTAAAATTGTAGCAAGAACTGTGGGATTCCTCATCTAGTAAGTAGATGACATTCTCCAGATAGGAAATGACATTCCTATGCTACAATCAGTCAAAGGATTCTTGTCACTAAGATTATCCATGAAAGACCTGGGTGATGCCAACTATATTCTAGGGATCCAGATCTATCGTGATAGATTAAAGAGGATGGTGGGACTTTCACAGTCAATACATCAACACCATACTGAAAATATTTAGTATGGAAGATTCTAAGCGTGGTAGTTTACCAGCTTGTCACGGAATCACCCTCTCCAAAGAGATGTCTCCCAGGACTGATTTGGAAAGGACTCGCATGTCGATTATACCCTATGCTTCTGCGATAGGCTCTATAATGTATGTGATGTTGTGTACAAGACCAGATGTTGCTTACGCACTCAGGGTGGTAAGCCGGTATCAGTCAAACCCAGGGGAGAAGCACTGGATAGCAGTAAAGAATGTTCTCAAAGTACCTGAAAAGGACTAAGGAGATGTTCTTGGTGTATGGCGGAAAAGACCTCAAGATCGAGGCCTTTGCTGACTCCAGTTTCCAGAGTGATAAGGATGACTCTAAGTCCATGTCAGGTTATGTCTTTACCCTTAGTGGAGGGGCAGTCTGTTGGAAGAGATCTAAACAGGACACCGTTACAGACTTGACGATGGAAACAGAGTAGTTCCCTTTATGAGACACCGCGAGGCAGTCTGGATGAGGAAGTTCTTAACTGAACTTCAGGTGGTTCCTTCTATAGTTGGTCCAATACTTTAGTATTGTGACAACAAACGACGCTATAGCTATAGGGAAGAAACCCAGGTCCCGTCAGAGATCCAGACATATCTTGAGGCAGTACCACTTGATCAGGGAGATCGTTGATCTCCACGAGATCGAGGTAAGGAGAGAAGATAAGGAGAACAATACTGCAGATCCACTCACAGAGATCATCCCTCAGACATAGTTCGAGAGGCTATTCGAGATCTTAAGTCTGCGACATGCCAGTATATGGCCTTAGTGCAAGTGGGAGATTGTTAGTGATATATGCCCTAGAGGCCATTATTGTATCATATTAGATTGTATATTACTTATTAGAACCTTGGGATATACACGGATATAGTAACAGTCTTGCTCAAAATGGTAGTATGCTACCTGGTGATTCTATCTCAATATGTGCATGTGTTTCTTTTAGCATATCGCTTATACATATTGGTAGGGCCCTTAGGATCTTTGCTTGATTACCAGCGTTATGATGGCAGTCACACTAGTGTGGGCTTGGTAGTCAATAAGCACATCATATACAGGTCCCTAGTCATAGGATTATCGAGACGGGGCATCGATACTCCAGAGTAGACTAGTGTATACGCTTCTCATCCCAGTAGGGGAGATGGTTTGTCCTGCATCCATTAGTACGTCGTACTGGAGATAGTATGCAGGTGCTCATTAGGCTATGAGTATACTGGACAGGACTCGTTGGGAACTGTTAGTAGGTATTATACCTATCGTCGAGTAGCAGTTCCAAGGTGACATGAGTACAGCTTAGTCCGTCTACTTGACACTGCTACTTCGCTTCGAGTGTGTTCCCACTGTTCTTTGATTACTACCCTACCACAGTTAAAAGGAATCATGCAAACATGTAGTACTTGGGTGCAGACCCGAAGCACTTGGAGGCAGTGGCGGTTAGATAGGATTTGTCTCTCCCGGTATTGGGGGTTGATATTGCGCTGTGTTCGGAAAGCCATTACACAAAGTACTGGCCAAGGCAAGAGAGATTTACTGGTAGGTACTCCAGTAGTTTCTCAGAGTGTTTAGGCTATACTCCGACATGACTTATTGTGCTATTACGGGTCTGACGATTACCATCCCCTAGGCCCGATATGTGATACTCTTAGACGAACAGACCGGACTGTACGGAGATTGTCACAGATAGGCTCAGTAGGAGTTCAGATGAATTAACTCATCGGCCTTCTTATCGACACGTACCTGGGTAGCTATTACATGCAGCTAGTACCGCTTACGGCTTGTGGTTAAACCCACTGCCAGTATATTGCCGAGTGTTCAGAATCCTACACAAAGGGTTTCCCTGCACCGGGCAAAAGGCGTAGAGGCCGTATGGTTTTACGGCAGGACTTCAAACACTTACGTGTACTTGTCCATGTATAATGTTCGGGCGGATAATACTAGTAGGATTTGGTTTAAGCCGGATCCTATTATTATATTAATGGATTATTTTCGTCTCTTTGTATTCGTATTCTTTCGAATGCGGATGCGGGTATGTATATATGGATGAGGAGCATTCTCGTAATTCTTGCGGGAAAGCTTCTAGAAGAGACACCTAATTAGGGTTTTAATTCTTTATGGATTAAACAAAATTGGGTGGAGGAATGAGGTGGAGTTTTACAATGAATCTAGCATGGCTACTTGGTGACTCATGGTCATGACTCATCAATAGATATTGTAATACCCAGCCCCTTTTTGTACGCTTATGTTTGTATTTCTTTTCACCTATAATTTGTATTTATAATTATCGATTATTTTAAAATTTTCCCAACCTATTTTAGTTTATCCCCTTCCCTTTCTCAAACCCAAAATCCCCACACCATAACACTCCGCACCATTCCTTCGATCCGGCCCTTGTAATTTCTCATTAGTTTATTTTATTTGATTTAAACCCAAAATCTGTTTCTCAGCCCAAATCTATTTTCCTTTTTATTTTATAAACCACAGCCCATTTCTTTATTAGAAAAAAAAATTAAACCCCTTTCTTTTAAAGAACCCAGCCCAGCAACCATTTCCCCTATAATTCTTTTATTTCTGCAGCCCAGAAGCCCCGGCCCGTTTCTATTTTCCACTAATTAAATTCTTTTTTCCTTTTCCCTGGCCCAACTCCCCGGCCCGTCTCCTTTTTTCCTCCTCAAACATTTTCCTCCTTATTTTCCTTCTTGGCCCAGCCCAAACTCCCCTACCCTAACCGCGCCACTTCACAACCCGACCCGCCTTCTACTGTACATCTCCCCAACGGCTACCTCCTCCTTTCCCGCTCGCGACCCTTTCCTTCACCGCAGCCCACGCCGCCTCCTCCGCCCACGCCCGCGCTCGTGTCGGCCACGTTCGAGCGCCGTTACATCCACTCGCGCACCCTCGTCTCCCCTAACTCCCTCTCTTCCTTTCCTCCTCTCCACTCACCCAAACTAACCGAGCGCCATTGTTTTCCCCAACTCCGTTCGTCGCCCCCGACGACGACAACATCTCAGCGACACCTCGCCAGCTCCTCCTCCACCAACAGAACACCTCACCACCACAATCCATCAACCCGAGCCCCCTGCCGAGCACCCCTGTACACAAACCCTGCACCGAGCTCGGCCACCTTGCACCCTCGTCATCGGCAGCGACCACCATCACCGACCACCTCATCCCTCTATCTACCTCCTCACTCGTCGACCCGAGCATCACCCCCCTCAGCACCGCCGAGTCTTCCCTCTCTCTCTAACTCCCAAGCTCTCTCAATCTCCCTGCACTCTCTCACTTTCCTCTGTTTTTCTCTCAGCTCTCACCGCCTCCCTTAGTGCCTTCTCTCTCTCGTCTCACATCTCAGATCTCTCTCTCTCAGCTCTCTCCCACTCTCCCTCTGTGCTCCCTCTCTCTCTCCAATTTCTCTCTCTAACTCCTTCTCCTCTGTTAATTCCCTCACTCTTTAAAACCACACAAAACCCATTTCTCTTTACAAACCCTCATTGCGGCCATTGCCGGAGCGACGCCGTCGACCCCAGTACACTCATAGAGGATCATCAAGCACTCCTCAACCTCCACTAACCGTGCAACGACTCCGGACAACTCCGACGCAAAATCCGCATCTCGATCCAAGCTCGTGCAAATCCGTTTCAAGGCGCACATCATGCGCTCGTGATGTCGCTGCTACCGTGCGACCCCGAGGCATTCCCAGGCAAGTATTTTACTTGCTTACATGCTATTTACTTAAGTTACAGTCGTTAATTACATAGATATCAAAGTTACAAGTCTAAACCAATTATGTGCCATACCTGTTCGACGCGTGTTCCCAAAGAAAATACTTTCCTAATTTGGCGGAACTAAATGGTAATGTTTGGCCCGTATGGTTGTGAACCTAGTGCAGTAATCACGTTGGATAATTTGATCGTTAATAACTAAAACAACTACTCTCAAGTTTAACCGTATAACTGGAATTTTCTTGCACCTGAAAACCGTTAAATTCACCATAAATCATATACATACTTGAATGGTGCGTTCGAGGGCTCAAATCGAAGCTGACTCGACGAACTTTAACCATATACTGGTTTCCTGGTATTCCTGTACTTAAATTGTGATGATATTTGGATCGGAGTGTGACTCTGGACTGCAGTCCAGAGCGACTCCAATTGTTGCTTGCTGTTCCGTAATGGGTACCACAGGATTCCCTTAACTCGTAGGTTGCGGAACTGTGCTGTTTACTGTAGGTGAACCTGTTAGCTAGATAACATAAGTGATTTCATTCTGTTTCATTATCGTTTGTTATTTATTCTATAATTTAAAAGTATCGGGACGCATAACAGTCCCAACAGAATCAGAATTGACATATTAACAGTAAACAGTGTTTATTTCCTAACGTACAGACGCGATCGAAGATCTGTCTGTTGCGTTGAAAACCTTACTGAAAACCCTAGATTTAATTCAACTGTAGCGTCGCTAAAATCTGATCCCAACTGGGATTAAAATGCGTTGCGAAACGGACTTCTGATTCTGAAACCGGATTTCCAGCCGCGAGCGCTTAAAATGAAATGGTTATAATTAATGATCCTGGAACCCGATTGGCTTGAAACTAAATTGGAGGGATGGAAAACTGAACATACTAATTATTACCTGTTTATCGTTTCGCTAAACTATATACGTACGTTTCATGATAAATCGTGCAAGTGATAGAACACCATTTTTATGACACTTTAATCATGCTTCATATACTATTTACGTATCATATCATACCCATATCATCGCAGTGATTACCTAGTGATATCGTGCATTTACCCAGTGTTAGATTTTAGTGATAATTGTGGCAAGTACGTCAGTGTTCGTGCATCCGTGAATAAGTGAAAGTGATACGTACTTGTACACAATCAGTGACCCTATTATTCTATTGCATTGTCGACATCTGTGGGATGCGTGTACGTGTGACTATAAGTGGTATGGGACACTTATGGAAGCGCTTGCATGAGTGTCACAGATAAGACATCCGACACTGCCATTTATCTTAGGTATTAGTCGGGACGTGCTTGATGGAGGTCCTGCCTCCAGTTCTCGTGCAGACTTGTCACGGATCGATTAGTATTTAGGGTTATGGTTAGCGTTTGATGTAGACCACGGGGTGTGGGGTAGTTTAAGTATGAGTTCAACAGAATCTCGGGAGTCCCATGCCGGCTTATATATTTAGGGAGATATATGGAGATTTACAGGGTATGTGATATTCACCGTGATATACATGTTACATGTTGGGCCCGTGGTCCCTTGCCCTTAGGTTCTACCCTTGGGTGGAGGACACTCACGAGTGGTTGACTCTCACACTTGGACTGACGATAGGATTAGTGACCTGTACAGTGAGACTTAGAGACTGATAGGGATACTGGCATTGTTATACCTTATATACTGTGTTGACACTCGTGGCATGTTGTTCTACTGCTTTTACTGTTCCGCTGCATTGATTACCGCATATTCATATCCATGTTTTCATTGATTTATTGTTACACATATCAGTTACTACTGTAGAGTTGTCACATGATTTATATTTATTATATTGCTATTGTGTCGCTCTGACGACCTGAGTATGCATGCTCAGTGTGAGGAGAAGATTTAGCCTGGACCAGAACTAGACGTGCATCACAGACTTCTTGACTTGCTATTCCGAGTTACATTCGTTTGTTTCCTATCAGGTCAGTTTATATTATTGTTTCTTTCAGTTACTGCATTTCTCATTACCTGCGCATCATTTACTGTTTACCACGAAAAACTAGAAGCCGAAGTGTGACTACGGCAGGACATTTCCTTGACCGTAGGAGCATGGCTGGCCTTGTCTACCCCTCGTATTCCGTATTTTGGGAAGCGGGGCGTGACATGGTTTAGTTGGTATCAGAGCCAGGTTTTGCTTCGATTGGGATTGCAGTTTTCCGTGTATAGCTTGGCAACCTAAGACATCCCTTGGTCTAGGTTGTAAACTTGTCATTCTTGATCCATATTCACATCGTGTGTTCAGCTATCCATTCGCTGTGGTTTCGGGTGACTTGACAAGGTTACGTGGTTGCAATTGCACTACCGTACTCTATTCAAGTGACTTAAATTCATGCAGTTGATTCCCCACTTGTAATAAATTCATCACCTCTGATATTCTTGAATCTTTGTCCTATCCATATTATATTTTGATTCGTCTAGCTTGTGACTTATATCATTCTCAAAATTGTTGTCTCAGGATCATGTCTTTCAACGACTCTTCGTCTATATCCGCTCCCCCGAATCAGACCATTGAGATTCTGAGTGTACTACAAGGTCTAAAGGAAGCCCAGGAGCGAACAAATGACTTGTTGGCTGAAGGACTGAGAAGACAGATGAATCAGGCACCAGCGGGAGTCTCAAATCATAAAGGGATCCCCGTTAGACGAGGAAAAGAGAAGATGATGAAGCGCCAATTTGTTTCCCCACGACAGAAGTAGCAGAAGATCCCATGTTGTGGGTACTGTAAGAGGCCAGGACATCTTCAGAGGGATTGTCGCCGCGCCCAAGGGAAATGTCTGATTTGTGGATCCAGCGAACATCTCATCAACGGTTGCCCAGAAAGGAAAGAACTACAAGGAGGAAACTCGTCCACACTCCCCACTTCTGCCAAGTGAGGATTATCGCGTAGTTCGAACTTCGACGATAAGGCGGACCTATCGCAGGATTCAACTCACGCGACGAGAATGCAACATTATAGTAGTCGAAGAAGGATTTTTCATGTTATCTACTTTCAGTAAACTTGTTGTCATCTTTTTATGAATATTTCTTTCCGTTTGAAATCTTGTATCCGCTGAACTTTTGATTGAATGCAATAAAAATTTGAATCGTAATATATGTATCATTCTCTTGTTTTCTCTTTATCTAATCCTATTCATTATCACAGTATTTTAATCCTGATCTTTCAGTTCCTGCAACCGCATATTTTCCCTATACTTCGTACCCTGAGCTTTTCCTTGATGTATTCCACTGTCTAATCATGACTTTTCTTTTCAGACCATTGCCCACCCTGGAGCAGCGCCGCATCTAGATGAGGATGCACAGTCATGCGTTTCCTTAGACCGCACGCTGATGAGTTCTGACGATGAGATCAACGGTCCCCAAGTCAATTTCGGAAACCACGATCCAGAGGGCGAAGGAGCAGCCTCCCCAGAGTTTAACGTGATAGCTGATTCCGACGAAGAAGAAGGAGACCCTGAAAAGAACCCTATAGAGGAAGACCCGATAGAGGAAGATCCCGATGAAGACCCGATAGAAGAAAATCCAGTGGAGGAAGACCCCATGGAAGAGAACCCAGAAGGAGAGGATCACATGGAATCGGACCTCGATGAAGAAGCTCCATCCGAGGAAAAAGGACCAGAAGGTCAAGACCCTGCTGTGGAAGAACTCCCAATGGCGTTCCCTGCGAGGCGATATGGAAACGGACGTCCCTACCTGAGTGCGCGAGCCTACCGCGACCTGCTGAATCTCCACAACCGCGACTGACGGGATTTCTTTTAGATGTTGTCTCTTTCTGGCCAAATAAATCTGTGTATAGTTTAGGGCCACATTTCGTTTTTGGATGATGCTTTGTTTAAAATTTTCTAGAGTGGAATAAATTGTTGAATTCGCTAATCCATCGATCTTCTTAGTTCCCTTGATGTTTGATATTTCTTCTATACAATTATTATTCCTACCGAGATCTGCCCACCCCTGCTCCTTACATTGCCTTAACCCTCATTCCGATCAACCGGTACTACACCCAATCTTCTGGAGACCCACTCTTCATCCTCTGTCTGTGCCTCGTTTGAGATCCTTCTGGGGGGAGAAAATTTTAGGGAAATTTCCAAGTTCGCTAACCCTTCAAATCTTGATTAGTGTGATGCACCGACTGTTGTTTTTCCTTCACACTCTTCTTTCTGTATTCCTTTGTTGCTCATCCTTACGTCCTGTACTGACCCGATTCCAGTCTCCATGATCTTCAGCCTAAAGCCGCCACACTCCGACCTTCCAGATGAGCCACACTTCCTTGTAACCAATACCCTAGCTGGCTCTATACCTCTTTATGTGTTTTCCTATTACCCTATATATATATTTAAGGACATTTTTGTTCGAAAATTTGGTTTCATTAATTTATATTTATCGAAGAATGTATTTTATCGAATATTCCCGTTTTACGCATTTCAAGTACTCCACTACTAGCTTTCCTATTTTTAGTAGCGCAACCCTACACCGCGCATACTTTTGGTCTATGCTTCTTAATTTCGCTATACCAGTTTTCTAAAATATTTTAAACCTATTTTATCGATACCTTATCCTAAAATGTTTTAACCTACCGACTAATCCTTCACTATTTTATTGTCATTACTTTATTTTCGAGGATTGTGCCTATGGTTACTATTATCAATGTTTGTGCCTTATACTTACTATTTCTGATGTATTACTTTTGATATACCAACATGTGCATATAATTGAGTTTCGATTTTGTTGAGTACGTCTCGAGTATCACTCTTCATTATTGTTGATATTGCTATTCTTATATACATATAAGTTGCTTTTGTAGTTGTTCCTGTCTTATATTTATTTAGACTTATACCTTTGTATATTGTTCTTACATATATAAACTTTCAAATTTCGTTATCTGCCTATTTCCAAGTAAAGCATTATATGATAGTTGCAATATAATTGCTTTCGTCTATGTTTGTATAACTTACCGTTTATTTTAAATTTCGAGGACGAAATTTTTGTAAGGGTGGTATGATGTGATACCCAGCCCCTTTTTGTACGCTTATGTTTGTATTTCTTTTCACCTATAATTTGTATTTAAAATTATCGATTATTTTAAAATTTTCCCAACCTATTTTAGTTTATCCCCTTCCCTTTCTCAAACCCAAAATCCCCACACCATAACACTCCGCACCATTCCTTCCGTCCAGCCCTTGTAATTTCTCATTAGTTTATTTTATTTGATTTAAACCCAAAATCTGTTTCTCAGCCCAAATCTATTTTCCTTTTTATTTTATAAACCACAGCCCATTTCTTTATTAGAAAAAAAAAATTAAACCCCTTTCTTTTAAAGAACCCATCCCAGCAACCATTTCCCCTATAATTCTTTTATTTCTGCAGCCCAGAAGCCCCGGCCCGTTTCTATTTTCCACTAATTAAATTCTTTTTTCCTTTTCCCTGGCCCAACTCCCCGGCCCGTCTCCTTTTTTCCTCCTCAAACATTTTCCTCCTTATTTTCCTTCTTGGTGTAACGTTTTGAAAATCGTTTCGGTGAAATTTCGAAAAACTCGGTAAAATAAGGGGGTTTTCTGTAAAAAGTCAAAATACAAATATCTTATGATAAAAATTAAATATACATATTCTAGCTATGTAATTGCTATTATTTGGTGTTTATTGAGCCGCTGGTGAAATTTCAAATTTTCTGGAAAAAATATTATTTTATTATTATTTTAAGCCGTCACTAATACATTTAATTAGGGAAAATTACAAATTGGAATGAGTTGAAACAAATTTTGTGCATCATAAAACATTAAATAAAATTTTATCATGTGGTTTTTGGAACGAAATCATTTGCCAAAACGGTTTAGAAATTATTGAAGAAAAAAGGCTTTTTTTTAGCGTAAATGGATGTTTGGGGTATTGTATTTATCATTTTTCATCACCCCACATCCGTACCCACACCCACACACCCCCATTCACTTATCCCCTTGAAGAATTCAGCAGCCCCCTCTTTTGTCCCCACTTGGATTTCAAAGAAAAGAAATGAAAGAAAAGAAAAGAAAATGGATAAATGAGTTGGACTTTTGACTTTGTGTTGACTTAGACTTCCTTACTTGTTATTTTCTCCACCTCACTCTCTCTCCTCTCCCCTCCATTCCAGCCGACCTTCCTACAGCAGCAGCCCCCCCCCCCATTTTCCCTTCTCTTTTCTCTTCAAACTTCATCAAAAATTACCTTAAATCCATCAAAAAAAAATCCCAAAACCCAAATCCAACTCCTACCCATTTTTGCTTAGCCCTTGTAGCATGGATTTTGGTGACAAGGGAGCATTTTGGAGGGCTATGTGTGCTTGTGGGATCTTCAATTTGTTTGGGTAAATTCTAACCCTTTTGCTTAAATTGTTGTTAATTGCTTGTAGTTAGCTTAATTAAGTGTTAATTTGGTTTTATGTGGGTTCAATTGTATGATTAAGGAATTCTAGTTAAAGTTTTGTTTTGAAATTGGGTTGTGATCACTTGTGCATGGTTTGTGATGTGAGCTAACATCTTGAAAACTTGTTAAAATTTATCTAGTTGCATATTACAAGTTGTTACTTGAAAAATGTCCAAATTTAAGCTTTTTTGTGCAAACTAGGGTTTTATGAAATGCATTTATATGTGAGATTAAAAATATGGTTAGGGTTTTTATCATATTATTAACTTTATTAAGTGTAGTTTAACACTTTAGTTCATGAAAATCCAACCTAAATTGTAGTTTGCGCATTTTTTTTGCTATGAAATTGTTAAATTTTAGGTATTTTGTAAACTAGAATATTAGGGTTTTTGGAATTTAATGAGATTAAATTCCGGAAATTGTTTCTATGAATTATTTAAGATATTTAATAAGTATATTGGCCGCTACATTCATTTAAATATCATGTTTTGTACAAAAACGGCGAATTGTGCTTGCTAGATTTTCGGAAAAATGACTTTTTAAATGAAATTGGGGGTTTTTGTGAGTTTTAACCTAGTTTATATTAAAATTAGTGTTCGTGAATGTGCAAATGAGTGTGATTGGGTTTTTCTCGATGGTTTGACGTTTGTACATCGACATCGAGGGTTGGTTTGACTATTCTTGCATGCGTAGGCTATAGGTTTGGACCTATACGTGATACGCGTGCCGATTTGATTTTCGTATGCCGTTTCGATTTCGAATTTAGTTTTAATGCGATACGGTGCGTTATGATATGTAGGTACCTCATGTGGACTTCGAGACGACAAGCAAGCGCGTGGCGACGTCGGCACCGGCTAGCGAGGACCAGGTGAGTAGATTTATATCTACGGGGAGAAGTCGGGTGGATGGCGTATAGCACCCCCGCAGTCCGTGGTGGTGTATACGGATGCGTATACACACCAACAATTATTATATGTTATTTGGGATTAATAACGATGTTTAGGATGGATATTGGTGTGTTGGATTACTTTAGTGTTACGAACCCTAGGGTAGTGTTGCACAACACATACACACATACATACTTGCATACATTCCTATTGATATGTGCTCATGGGATTCTTTATAGTTATGTGTTCACATGGGGATGCGACTATGTGTTCACATACGGATTGAGGATGATACTTGGGATTGAGCTGAGTCGATGAGATTCGATTTGAGGCCGTGAGATCGGTGATATAGCAGGGTTCGTATCTTAGATACGACATGATGTTTTAGCGGGTCTTTTGACGCAGTGATTCTTACACCTGCATGCATACATAGATGGTATCAATATTGTACTAGACGTAGGACATTATTCCGGATCATGATATTTGATAAAGGAGATACCAGATGAATAGTGTGATTGATGTGATATTGACCCGTACCCAGATTTGGGGATGCCGTACGACGGATTTACGTACGAGCTATATTTTGATGATTGATCCGCACTCTTGACTTGGGATTTCTGGTTATGGATATGATATTATTGAGGCGGGATCACCGACTGTATATATACAGGTATGTATATGTATCGACTCAGATGATAGGCGGTTTCCTTACCTGTAATTCAGCTTGCTAGTTCAGCCGTATAGTTTAGTGTAGCTATTAGATTAGATTAGACTCCTACCTATTTCAAAACTAGCGGATCGTGGGTATTTTAAAAGACAGGTCAAGGGATCTACGGATATTTCAAAAGACGTATCCTTTCTTAAAAACCACCGTAGCCCCTATTTTCAAAACCCCACGATTCGTGTTATTTCAAATGGTACCATTGTTTAATATTTAGCTCCCGCTCATATTGATTGCTCGCTCCGCATCGCATATTTACATTGTTATTTCATATTGCATTATTGACATTATGCTGTTAGGACACCAGCACCATTACCGATGATGCGTATGTACCACATACACTTACTTGCCGGCTCACACACATCTTCATCGGTAATTGCCATGTCACGTACACCTTAGAAAATATTGTTGCTTAACTTAGCTTGATAACCAGTAGTTTGACATAATATTAGTGTACATACCTTATATGCCAGCTTAGATATTGTAGTTATTACTTGTCGCTTTATGCATACTGTTATTCATTCTCATGCTTATATTCATGGTTTTACATGCTATTGATGATTCGGATTCCCATGATGTTTTCTGGATTTGGAGGAAAACCGCAAAACATATATATAAACTGATTTCTCTCTTTTAAAATAAAAAGTGCGGTTTTCCCATGATGTATGAGTCGTCCACCATGAGTTTGCTGATGGATTTCGAGACCCGATTCGAGGAGACGGATGAACCGTTTCGGGTACATGGTGGACCCGGTAATGTACCCCGGGGCAAGAAGCGCGTGATGATGACGATGTGAGCCTGGAAGGGGAGCACTACTTATCGGTGATATTACCCGACGCGTCGGATATCCGGAGGATACCGTCGTGGTCTTGAGATGGATGGTAGGGGCCGGTCTGGACTGACGGCGCCCTAGATATTGTGATTGAGACTTGAGGTACATAGATTGTGACACAGAGATATCGAGGTATTTGGACACTTGTTTTGTGTCGATGCTGGGCACTGTTTTATGCTGATTCATATATGGTACCTCATTTCTTTTAAAATACAGAAATCTCACTGATTTATGAAACCAGTTTTATTCAGTACATGCATTCTGTTTCATGCATTCATACATCATCCATATGATATATTGCTACCTGAGGCACTGACACGGGCATATGAGATTACACTCGGGTTAGATATTTACCCCAGCCTTGTTATAGGCTACGTGTTATTCATTTATTTGAGGATATATTATGATCATTGACCTAGGTGGCGTTATTTATGCGATTTCTGTTCGTAGATATTTTTCTATTCACGAGTTGGCAACTCACCCCCGTTGTGCCCCAGTTTCTTGCAGGTTTGCCGTACAGGTTTCTTTACGGCTTTGCGGGCTCAGTTTCTTTCGGGTGACTTGCTAGTAGGTGGGTTTTTCTTGTATCGTACCCATCATATTACCTTGTATAATATTATTCCGTTGTATCTAGTAAATTCCATCAACCAAACATGTATTTATTGAGATAGAGACCAGTGTTGTTTATTCTTTCGACCTCAGAGTCGCTCGTTATATTTCTGGTGGTTTTGAGTTTCCTTTTGAGTTTTGATCCTCGCCGTTGGCGTTGTATATTATATTGCTTGTGTGGTTGTGACCGTCGATTGACGAAGAGCTAGCTCCCGGTTGGAGATGCCTTTTTCTTGATTTCGTATACTATTCATGTTGTATCCCGTTTGGGGGCCAGTATTTACAAAGGAGACTCTGCCGAAATTTTCAGTAAATTTTTGACGTTTTAAAAAACCGCATAATTCGGCTTATGCTATTGAAATTACTTGGTTTAAGTTGGTTTTTCCTGCACTCTACTACTCTTCATGGTTTGGATTTCTGGGTTTTCGGCTTTCTTAGATTACGAACGCCTCGAGACGTTTCGTAGTTTAAGTGCCGGTCATGTTCCGTACTTTCAGGGCGTGACACTTGGCCCAGCCCAAACTCCCCTACCCTAACTGCGCCGCTTCACAACCCGACCCGCCTTCTACTGTACATCTCCCCAACGGCTACCTCCTCCTTTCCCGCTCGCGACCCTTTCCTTCGCCGCAGCCCACGCCGCCTCCTCCGCCCACGCCCGCGCTCGTGTCGGCCACGTTCGAGCGCCGTTACATCCACTCGCGCACCCTCGTCTCCCCTAACTCCCTCTCTTCCTTTCCTCCTCTCCACTCATCCAAACTCACCGAGCGCCATTGTTTTCCCCATCTCCGTTCGTCGCCCCCGACGACGACCACCTCTCAGCGACACGTCGCCAGCTCCTCCTCCACCAACAGAACACCTCACCACCACAATCCATCAACCCGAGCCCCTGCCGAGCACCCCTGCACACCAACCCTGCACCGAGCTCGGCCACCTTGCACCCTCGTCATCGGCAGCGACCACCATCATCGACCACCTCATCCCTCTATCCACCTCCTCACTCGTCGACCCGAGCATCAACCCTTCAGCACCGCCGAGTCTTCCCTCTCTCTCTAACTCCCAAGCTCTCTCAATCTCCCTGCACTCTCTCACTTTCCTCTGTTTTTCTCTCAGCTCTCTCCCCCTCCCTCAGTGCCTTCTCTCTCTCGTCTCACATCTCAGATCTCTCTCTCTCAGCTCTCTCCCACTCTCCCTCTGTGCTCCCTCTCTCTCTCCAATTTCTCTCTCTAACTCCTTCTCCTCTGTTAATTCCCTCAGTCTTCAAAACCACACAAAACCCATTTCTCTTTACAAACCCTCACTGCAACCATTGCCGGAGCGACGCCGTCGACCGTCGTCGACCCCAGTACACTCGCAGAGGATCATCAAGCACTCCTCAACCTCCACTAACCGTGCAACGACTCCGGACAACTCCGACGCAAAATCCGCATCTCGATCCAAGCTCCTGCAAATCCGTTTCACGGCGTACATCACGCGCTCGTGACGCCGCTGCTACCGTACGACCCCGAGGCGTTCCCAGGCAAGTATTTTACTTGCTTACATGCTATTTACTTAAGTTACAGTCGTTAATTACATAGATATCAAAGTTACAAGTCTAAACCAATTATGTGCCATACCTGTTCGACGCGTGTTCCCAAAGAAAATACTTTCCTAATTTGGCGGAACTAAATGGTAATGTTTGGCCCGTATGTTTGTGAACCTAGTGCAGGAATCTCGTTGGATAATTTGATCGTTAATGACCAAAACAACTACTCTCAACTTTAACCGTAAAACTGGAATTTTCTTGCACCTGAAAACCGTTAAATTCACCATAAATCATATACATACTTGAATGGTGCGTTCGAGGGCTCAGATCGAAGCCGACACAACGAACTTTAACCATATACTGGTTTCCTGGTATTCGTGTACTTAAATTGTGATGATATTTGGATCGGAGTGCGACGCTGGACTGCAGTCCTGAGCGACTCCAATTGTTGCTTGCTGTCCCGTAATGGGTACCACAGGATTCCCTTAACTCGTAGGTTGCGGAACTCCACTGTTTACTGTAGGTGAACCTGTTAGCTAGATAACATAAGTGATTTCATTCTGTTTTGTTATCGTTTGTTATATATTCTATAATTTAAAAGATCGGGACGCATAACAGTCCCAACAGAATCAGAATTGAAATATTAATAGTAAACAGTGCATATTTCCTAACATACAGACGCGATCGATGATCCGTCTATTGCGTTGAAAACCTTACTGAAAACCCCAGATTTCATTCAACTGTAGCGTCGCTAAAATCGGATCCCAACTGGGATTAAAATGCGTTCCGAAACGGACTTCTGATTCTAAAACCGGATTTCCAGCCGCGAGCGCTTAAAATGAAATGGTTATAATTAATGATCCTGGAACCCGATTGGCTTGAAACTAAATTGGAGGGATGTACAACTGAACATACTAATTATTACCTGTTTATCGTTTCGCTAAACTATATACGTACGTTTCATGATAAATCGTGCAAGTGATAGAACACCATTTTTATGACACTTTAATCATGCTTCATATACTGTTTACGTATCATATCATACCCATATCATCGCAGTGATTACCTAGTGATATCGTGCATTTACCCAGTGTTAGATTTTAGTGATGGTTGTGGCAAGTACGTCAGTGTTCGTGAATCCGTGAATAAGTGAAAGTGATACGTACGTGTACACAATCAGTGACCCTATTATTCTATTGCATTGTCGACATCTGTGGGATGCGTGTACGTGTGACTATAAATGGTATAGGACACTTATGGAAGCGCTTGCACGAGTGTCACAGATAAGGCATCCGACACTGCCATTTATCTTAGGTATTAGTCGGGACGTGCTTGATGGAGGTCCTGCCTCCAGTTCTCACGCAGACTTGTCACGGATCGATTAGTATTTAGGGTTATGGTTAGCGTTTGATGTAGACCACGGGGTGTGGGGTAGTTTAAGTGTGAGTTCAACAGAATCTCGGGAGTCCCATGCCAGCTTATATATTTAGGGAGATATATGGAGATTTACAGGGTATGTGATATTCACCGTGATATACATGTTACATGTTGGGCCCGTGGTCCCTTGCCCTTGGGTTCTACCCTTGGGTGGAGGACACTCACGAGTGGTTGACTCTCACACTTGGACTGACGATAGGCTTAGTGACCTGTACAGTGAGACTTAGAGACTGATAGGGATACTGGCATTGTTATACCTTATATACTGTATTGACACTCGTGGCATGTTGTTCTACTGCTTTTACTGTTCCGCTGCATTGATTACCGCATATTCATATCCATGTTTTCATTGATTTATTGTTACACATATCGGTTACTACTGTAGAGTTGTCACATGATTTATATATATTATATTGCTATTGTGTCGCTCTTACGACCTGAGTATGCATGCTCAGTGTGAGGAGAAGATTTAGCCTGGACCAGAACTAGACGTGCATCACAGACTTCTTGACTTGCTATTCCGAGTTACATTCGTTTGTTTCCCATCAGGTCAGTTTATATTATTATTTCTTTCAGTTACTGCATTTCTCATTACCTGCGCATCATTTACTGTTTACCATGAAAAACTAGAAGCCGAAGTGTGACTACGGCAGGACATTTCCTTGACCGTAGGAGCATGGCTGGCCTTGTCTACCCCTCGTATTCCGTATTTTGGGAAGCGGGGCGTGACAGATATTTATGAGGCATACTTGATATTTTGTTGTGATATTTATCTCATAAATGATTCATATGCTTCATATTTATCAAGAAGGGACAGCCAAGCTTTATCCAAGTTCACGCTTCACTCTCACTTCCTCAAGTGTACTTCTTCTTCATCAAAACCCTAATCCTCTCATGTGTTGAGAATCCTAGGGTTCCAAGAGAAATCAATTCATCTTATCACTCTACACCACCTAGGACTTCTACTTTAGCGAACTAGAAGTCGTAGTTATCTCAGATTCGAGGTAGGAGCTTGGACTATAGACTCTCGTGTGGATAGTCTTTGACTCGATGAGGCAGTCGAGGTTTCCGGATCCATTTTGATCCTTGCAGCTGACGACGAGGTAGAGCATAGTGAAGAAGACCCGAAGGACATGGTCTCGTGAGGTATAACTTTCATCCAAGAAGTTAAACCTCATTGCACGTTAGCTAGTTAGGGTTTAGTATCGATCCTGGAGTTCAAGTCGGTGTTGCGAGCTCTGAAAAATCGTTTTTGCATATTTCTCCTCCGTGCAAACACGCGGGGTGTGCGACATCGACTTACAGGTTCTGATTGGATCATCATCCCAACTATATCTTGAAAGAGACGAGCTATCTTCTTTATGTTAGCAGCCTACTCTGCAGCTTCCTTGTCTTTCTTTTAAAGCACCCGTCGCAAGAACTCGGTATCGGTTTCTTACTCCAGGAGTTGTTTTGTTTCTTTGTCCGGGCTTCCTTTTGGCACGGTAAGCACTGTCATTTTAGCAAGCATATCCTGGAACTTCTATTGTTGCTCATAATTTTTTGTCAGCGCCCGAGTATGCGATCTGTGACTCATAGAAGCACGACTCTCCTTTTTAGCATTAGTCATGTACACCGTGTGTATAGTTATGCCTCCAGACTTAGGGCATTTGGAGCTCACGCCTTTCGGTTTTGCCTCTAACGATAAAATTTTCTATGGACTTACTCTTTTATGAGAGGTCATAGCAGGAGGAGCCGTTATGGAAAGCACTTATTTTCGAGAAGTCCCCCGTTGTATAATGGAGGAGCAATTATTTTCTTATCGAACCTTGGGTTTCTTAGGTTAACGAGAATAGTTTTCATCAAGCACCGAGTCCTAGACTTTCCACCATACTCTGTGGATCTGTGAGGAGAGTCGCTGATAAGACTACTCCTGCTTCGGCTGTATTGAAAGTTTTGCGGGTGGAGGTGATCTCTTCAATACCGCCGTTGGGGAGTTTTTGCGAACCCTCCTAAATGGTTCAAATTTGTTCCTAGTTGGAACAGCAGCATCAATAGCCACCACAGGAGCTTCTGAGGTAAGTCCAGAAAGGGAGTTTCCCTCAGCTTCTCTCACTCAGCACCAATGGCGACGTCGAGAATGTCTGGCAGTAGGGACTGCCTTAGTATTAGAGGCACCCTCATTAAAGCCCCACTGTTGCTTGGGGGCTTCGTCTAGTGTCGACCTATGGAAGACGGACGTTTTTGGCGAAGCTGGAGAAGAATTGGTCAGCCCGTCGAAGACCCGTCTTGGTGGCGAAGCATTTTTGCTGACTTCGTGCATGGATGGAGAAGGGAGAACTAGCCATTTTGGGGCAACCCCTCAGGAATCATAGGCTTCTTTGCGGGGCCCTTCGAGCTTTCCTTTAGCCTATTGAAGACTAAAACTTCTGTTGGCTATAATGCCCTCAAGTCAATTATTGGATCGCAGACACGTGATTGCAATGATTGAGGGAGGACCTATACCAGTAGCACAGTCATACTCGAGATGATAGCATGTTATCTGGTTTGTCTTTATCATCATGTACATGCTTCAGGTGACATTAAAGATCACTATTAAATGTTGATAGAGCCCATAGAATTCTTGCTTGACTACTAGTAGTATGATGGCGATCATATACGTGAGAGTTGGGTAGTCTATAAGCACATCCTTAAAGTGTCCCTAGTCATGGGAGTTTCGAGACTGGGCATCGATACTCCGAGAGTAGACTAGTGTATATGGATCGAGACCCCGACGAGGGGCGATGGCCGGTCTCACAAGCCATTGGTGTCAGTTGGTTCACCTAAGATAATATGCAGGTGCTCATTGGGTTATGAATACACCGGATGGACTCGCCGGGAACATACTTCTTGGTATTATACTTATCGTCAGATAGCAGTTCCCTGGTGACATGTGTACAGCTTAGTCTATGGACCTGAGATCGTCATTTGTCTCGTATGAGTTCCCACTTTACTTTGATTACTACCCTACCACAGCTCAAAGGAGTCGTGCAAACAGGTTTTAGTTGGGTATAATCCCGAGCCATATGGAGGCAGTGAGCGGATCGGAAAGGGATTCGTCTCTCCCGATATTGGGGGTGATATCGCTATATGTTTGGAGAGCCATTACACAAAGTCCTTGGTCAAGGCAAGTGAGATATATTGGTAGGTATTCCAGTAGTTTCTCAGGGTGTTCTGGGATACACTCCGATACGACTTATACCGCTATTAGGGGTCTGACATTTACCATCCCCCTAGGCCCGATATGCGATACTCATAAACGAACAGAGCGGACTGTACGGATATTATCACTGTCAGGCTCAGTAGGGTTCAGGATGAGTTCGCTCATCGGCCACCCTTTCGCTCAATACCTGTGTAGCCGTTACGTACAGCTAGTGCCACTGACATGCTTGTGGTTAAACCCATTGCCAGCGTATTGACGAGTCTTTAGAGTCCCACACAGAGGGTTTCCCTAGTTCGGGCAAAACGTTGTAGAGGCCGTATAGTTTTATGGAAGGATTCGATCATTGTTCACCACAGAAAACTACATTTTTATACCTTTCATTCATTATCTATTTTTCTATTTATCGGTATTATTAATCAGTGTCTGCTCAGTAATTACAGTTTACAGGTATCCATGATAAATACTGGAAAGCATACTCAAAATCACAGATATAGCATTTTGGAGCCGACACTGCAAACAGAACATAAAACTGTCTGATATCCTAAGAGCTCTTTTGGAAATAATGCATGTGTACATATTTTTTGTCTAAAAATGGTACAACACACAAGTGTTCACATACCATAGACCATGGGGGGCTGCCATAGACCATGGTGGGCTTCCTTGGCATCATGAAGTGAGCAAGTGGGGGGACTTTGTGTGTGCAAGTGGGTGTCTATGCATTTATTTCATAAAGTTTGGATGTGATGTAAACAACAAGTTTCCCTCCAATTCTCTGCATACAAACCAGGTTAAATTAGACCAAGTAAACAGCACCAGAGTGATTGTAGAGAGCACACATGACCCCACTGCAAACATGAGCCCCAGTGCTCGGTTTTTGGCCGGCGAGACTTCAATGAAATCCGGCGAGCTCGGTCCCTTCAAGCCCAATGGGCCTCATATTTTCTCTGTCCCTCCCTTGCTGCCACGTAGGCTTATTTGTATTGTTAGTTTAAATTTCTTTTGAGCCTATAGATAGCAGATCAGTAGCAAGAGGAGGTCTCTCTCTCATATTCTCACATTCTTGTACACATAGTTTTAGTTTGTTCTTTTGGTTTAGCTTGAGGGTGAGTGGACTTCATATTAGTTTCTTCTTCTTCTTCCCTCTTGAAGCTCTCTTTGGAGAGCTTCATTGAGGAAGTTGAATAAGCTACCATAAATATTATATCTCTTCTTCAAATGTTTATAATATTTTGTTGCTTTCTTTTTCTATTTGATTTCTTTACTTTCTTTCTTTTTATTCATGCTTAACTAACTGATTTTTTGGTTGTGGTATGGGTGAGGAAGTGAGATGAAAGGCTTTGCCTCCTCCACATCTTGTTTATCTTTCATATGCTTAACTTATGATTCTAACCTGAATATTGTTTATGTATTGATATGATACGGTATTTTGACACAAGGTTACTTGTAACCTCCTCATATATCGTATTCATTCAATTTTCCCATTTTCAATGTTTAAGTTAAAATCCATTTGGTGTTAAGTTTGCTAAGTTTGGATATCGTATCTTGTGATCAATTGCTTGACAATATTTTGTTTTCATATACAATATACCATCACAAATACTTAGCAAACTCAACACCAAAATCATTTGCTCTCACTAACCACTTTGTGTTTTTGTTGTTGTGGTATGCTTGCTAACACTTATGTTTAGTGTTGATACCCCAGGTGCGGACATACAAACGGTAAGTGATCAAAACGGACTCGTTTCGTGCCTTACGACGAATATCGGAATTTGACGGTTTGTGCTCCACAACCGCGTTGACAAGTCGTTCTTCATGCCGGGATCAAGGTAAGGCCGGACAACTCATGATCAAGGCAGTGTAGAAGTAAACGCCGCGATTCAACCTTCCAAGCCGAATCCACAACCATTCTTAACTTGCTTGTTTTCTTGCTTTTCTTATTTTCATATTCTTTTATATTTTTGTGACAACCAACTAATTCATTAATTTGTTGAACCTTAAATCACGATACCTAATTCACAATTCCCTGTGGATCGACCGATGCTTGCCGGCTCGCTACAACGCGCCTTGCACTTGCGGTTATAAATAGTAAAACGAGAACGATCTCGCGTGCGTAATCCATTTCCTTCATTTCATAACCGTTTCCATAACATATACATTTGTGCACGCGGGTGAATTCCCTATAAGTTTTTAGCACCATTGCCGGGGAGTTGGAAGTATTAGGAATTGGTATTGTTGGTTCTTACTAACAAAACTAACTACTAACTCAAATTTTTTAAAAACTAACAATACGACATTCTTTTCACTTGTTCTCTGTCCTTCATACCATATTACACCCTGAGCTTAAATTGAAAAATCAAGTAAGACCATTAGATTACTAATATAGCCTAGAGATTCCACTCAAAATTCCTGCACTTAACTCTTTGCAAAATCCGGCGACATCAAGGATTTGTCCGAGCTCGCCGGCCAATTTGTGAGGTTTTGGGTTTTTTCTTTTTTGCCGATCTCCAGTATTGTGTCGGTAATCTATTGGTATTGTTTGATTTTTTTAAATTTGAGTGTGCAGGAATTGGGGCACATATATCGCTTTTTGACACTAAATATCGTATTTTTCCGACATTTCAGTTTTTAAGGAATTACGACCAGCGATCGTGCGAAGCGAGGCTCAAATGCAACTGCAAGACGTTAGTAAAGTATAGTGCCAAAGATTCGGGTAGTTTGACCCGCGCAAGTGAACATTCAAAGGCTCGGATCACTTTCAAAGAGGTTTTCTTAAACAAATACACTTTGGTACCTATTTTCTAACACATTCTGCAAGTCAATGTTACACACCCCATAAGATGCGAGGAGGCGGAATAAGTAAAACAATCATTTTGTTCGATGTAACATCGACTATCAAACGGATCTTTGCTAAACCCTAACTAACAAACTATCTAGAAGTGCTAAACTAGTATGATAGATGATTATATCTCAAGATATTAGTCCTTCTTGTTCTTGTTTTTTACCTCCTCGTCAGCCTCCTCGATGTAATAGAAGATCCACCCGAGAGTTCCTTCTTCAAGCTTTAACCTCTAACTTGAGGTAACTAAGTGGCTAGGATTGCTAATCCAAGTAACCTAGAAGATATAGAGATAGATTAAGGATCTATTAGTCTTGCTAACCCTAGGATTCTCAACACATGAGAGGATTAGGGTTAGGATGAAGAAGATGAGAGCTTGAGGAGAGAGAATGTGTTTGTGATAATGAATTGAACTTGAGTCATTTAGACAATTATGAAGCATGAAAAATATCTAAACAATAATAAATATAATCAACAACCATGCTTCATTAATTACCATGAGGTGAATCACCGCATGACTCAAGGTACAGTTAATGAAAATTGCATATCACCTCTCCACCTCATTAAGTTTAATTCACAAATGAATTAAAACTAAATGAGTCACCTTTCTTCTAGAAGCTTCTCGACTAATTACGAGAATGCTCCTCCCATCCGCATTTATGAAAAACACGGATATACTGAGACTGTATAAATCCAATAATCGAATACTAGAATCTGTCTTAAACCAAATCCTGCTAGTATAATCTGTCCGAACATCACACGTTCACAAGTACACGTATATGTCCGAACCCTGTTGTAAAACCATATGACCTCTATATCGTTTCGCCTGAAGTAGGGAAAACCTCTGTGTGGGACTCTAAAGACTCGACACTACGCTGGCAGTGGGTTTAACCATAGGCCGCAAGCGGTACTAGCTGTACGTAACGGTCCCCAGGTAGATTTTGATAAGAAGGCCGATGAGGAAACCCATCCGAACTCCTACTGAGCCTGATGTGACAATCTTCGTACAGTCTGTTCTGTTCGTCTAAGACTATCGCATATCGGAACTAGGGGCGGCAAGCGTCAGTCCCCTAAAAGCGGTATAAGTCATGTCGGAGTGAAGCCCATCACACCTTGAGAATTTACTGGAAAACCTACCAATAAATCTCGCTTGCCCTGGCCAGGGACCTTGCGTAATGGCTCTCCAAACACAGCACGATATCAACTAACAATACCGAGAGAGACGAATCCTATCTAACCGCCACTGCCTCCAAGTGCTTCGGGACTGCACCCAACTGCTACCTGTTTGCACGACTCAGTCGAGTCGTGGTAGGGTAGCAATCTAAGAACAGTGGGAACACACTCGAGGCAAAGCAGCAGTGTCAAGTCTACGGACTATGCTGTACTAATGTCACCTGGGAATTGTTAACTAACGAAGGGTATAATATCAACCAACAGTTCCCTGCGAGTCCTGTTCGGTGTACCCGTAACCCAACGAGCACCTGCATACTATCTCCAGTACAACGTACTAATGGCTGTAGAAAAGACCATCTCCCCTGCTGGGATGAGAAGCGTATACACTAGTCTACTATGGATTATCGATGCCCTGTCCCGATAATTCTACGACTAGGGACCTGAAAAAGGATGTGCTTGTAGACTACCCAGCCCCCACTAGTCTGACTGCCATCACAACGCTGGTAGTCAAGAAAGATCCTATGGGCTCTATCAATATGTATTCGCGATATGCTAAAAGAAACATATACACATATTAAGATAGAAATAAACCAAGTAGCATACTACTATGTTGAGCAAGACTGTTAATACAACTGTGAATATCCCAAGCTTCCATTAAGTAATATACAAGCTATTATGATACAATAATGGCCCCTAGGGCATATACACTAACAATCTCCCACTTGCACTAGGTCCATGTACTGGCGTATCGAAGACCTATCATCTCGAATAGCCTCTTGAACTGTGTTTGAGGTAAGGCCTTTGTGAATGGATCTGCAGTGTTTTTTCTGTAGCAACTCTCCGGACCTCGATCTCCCGGCGATCTATGATCTCCCTGATCAGGTGATACCGCCTCAAGATGTGTCTGGACTTTTGATGGGACCTGGGTTCCTTCGCTAAAGCTATAGCCCAGTTGTTGTCACTATACAGAGGTATTGGATCAACAATGGATGGAACCTTCTGAAGTTCTGTTAAGAACTTCTTTACCCAGACTACTTCTTTTGCGGCCTCAGAAGCTGCGATATACTCCGCTTCCATCGTCGAGTCAGCAACGGTGTCCTGCTTGGAACTCTTCCAGCATACCGCCCCTCCATTGAGGGTAAAAACATAACCTGACATAGACTTGGAATCATCCTTGTCACTTTGGAAGCTGGAGTCAGCAAAAGCCTCGATCTGGAGGTCTTTTCCACCGTAAACCAAGAACATATCCTTAGTCCTTCTCAGGTACTTGAGAATGTACTTTACTACTATCCAGTGCTTCTCCCCTGGGTCTGACTGATACCGGCTTACCATGCTTAGTGCGTAACCTACATCTAGTCTGTTACACAACATCACATACATTATAGAGCCTACCGCAGAAGCGTAGGGTATAACTGACATGAGATTCCTTTCCAAATCAGTCTTGGGAGACATCTCTTTGGATAGGGTGATTCCGTGACAAGCCAGTAAATTACCGCTCTTTGAATCTTCCATGCTGAATCTTTTCAGTATAGTGTTGATATACCTGGACTACGAAAGTCCCAACATCCTCTTAGATCTATCACGATAGATCTGGATCCCCAGAATGTAAGAGGCATCACCCAGGTCTTTTATGGAGAACCTGTGTGATAAGAATCCTTTGACAGATTGTAGCATAGGAATGTCATTTCCTATCAAGAGAATGTCATCCACGTACAAGACAAGGAATACGACAGTTCGTGCTACAATCTTACTATATATAAATGGTTCATCTCGATTTTTGATAAAGTCATATTCTTTGACCGTTTCATCAAAACAGATGTTCCAACTCCGTGATGCCTGCTTTAGTCTATAAATGGACTTAAGAACTTGCACACTTTCCCGCTGCACCCACTTTGATTGAAACCTTCTGGCTGATCCATATAGACGCACTCGTCCAAATTTCCATTTAGAAAAGCCGTCTTTACGTCCATCTGCCAGATCTCATAATCATGGAAGGCAGCAATGGTAAGAAGGATCCGAATGGATTTGAGCATAGCCACTGGAGAAAAACTTTTGTCATAGTACAAACCAGGTCTTTGATGAAAACCCTTTGCAACAAGTCTAGCCTTATAGGTTTCCACCTGTCCATCTACACCAATCTTCTTCCTGAAGATCCACTTAGATCCTATGGGTTTTACCCCATCTGGAGCAAAGTCCAAAGTCCATACTTTGTTGGTGTACATGGACTCCATCTCGGTCCGCATTGCATCTAGCCATCTTACTGAGTCGCCGCTCTAGATGGCCTGCTGGAAGCTAGTAGGTTCATCATTATCAATGACGCAATCCTCTCTATCCCCGTTTATGAGAAAACCATAGTATCTCTCAGGTGGATGAGACGGCCTATTACTCCTACGGAAGGGTGCGGAAATGTTCTGTTCTTCTAGAACTTCTGATTCTACCAATCTTTTAGTAGTAGCTTGTGGTTTTGGAATTTCTTCCAGTTCTATTGCACTCCCACTTGTTTCCTTTTCTAAAAACTGCTGTTCTAGGAAATGGGCATTACGAGAAACAAAAACCTTTTGTTCCTCTGCGTAATAGAAAAAATACCCCTTGGAGTTCTTTGGATATCCCACAAACTTACACTGTACTAATCATGCCTCGAGTTTGTCCGCATGCTGCTTTTTAACAAAAGCCGGACATCCCCATATCTTGAGATACTGAAGATAGGGTTTCTTCCCACTCCACATCTGATATGGTGTAGTAGGGACAGTCTTGGTAGGAACCCTGTTCGAAATATATGCAGCGGATTCTAGTGCATAATCCCAAAAAGATCACGGTAACATTACTCATCATGGAACATACCATATCCAATAGGGTTCGGTTCCGTCTCTCCGATACACCTTTGTGTTGTGGAGTGTATGGAGGAGTAAGCTGAGAAAGAATTCCATTCTCTTTTAGGTAACCCAGGAACTCGGCACTTAAGTATTCACCACCTCGATCAGATCTCAGTGTCTTGATGCTTTTTCCGGTTTGGTTTTCTACTTCATTCTTATATTCTCGGAATTTCCCAAAAGCCTCGGATTTATGTTTCATCAAGAAAATGAATCCATACCTAGAGAAATCATCCGTAAAAGTAATGAAATAAGAAAAACCGCTTCTTGCATGTGTAGACATTGGACTACATACATCGCTGTGTATGAGTCCTAAGAGCTCGCTCGCTCTTAGTCCATGTCCAGTGAATGGAGTCTTTGTCATCTTTTCTTTGAGACATGAATGAAAAGTGGCATAAGATTGATATTCGAACGGATCCAAAGATCCTTCTCTATGTAACTTAGTTAACCTTGTCTCATTGATGTGGCACAGTCTACAATGCCATAAGAAAGCCTGATTTATATCTGGAGACTTTCATTTTAGTGTATTCTGGACATTGAAAATCTGTAATTGGTTTAACACGTATATACCATTATCTAGTGTACCGGACCCAATCAAACTATGATTAAGGTGTATGTTAACAACATCGCTTACAAACGTGAAATCATAACCTTCTTTTGATAACAACGAGATATGATATTACACATTAAACTAAGTACACAAAAACAGTTGCGCAAAACCAAAATATGTCCACTCATCAATCCAAGATGATAATCCCCTACGGACATAACTTCCACGCTCGCTCCGTTAGCAACCTGGAGGGTCATATCACAAACTTTCAGTACTCTACGGCTTCTCAGTGCCTGCAATGAATTGCATACATGAGATCCTGATCCGGTATCCAATACCCAGGAAGTAGAGTTGATTGACAGACAATTTTCAATGACAAACACACCTGAAGCGGAAGCCACAACTTGCTTCGGGTCCTGGTTCTTGGCATTCCAAGCTTTGCAATCTTTCTTCCAATAGCCTTTCCTACGATAGTGGAAGCACTCGTCCTTTGCTACTATCGGCACTGCAACCTTTTCCTTTCCCCTGGCTTCCACCTTACCAACACCTCCTCTCGGTTTGGTAGGGGCCTTCTTCTTCCTTCCTTTGGCTTTCGCCTTGGACCTTGAAGAGGAAGCACCACGAACAAACAGAGCGGGTGTTTCCCTTGCTTTCTGCAAGGTGTCCTCTGCACTCCTTAACATGTTGAGGAGTTCTGGATGTTCAACTTCTTTACCTTGAATGTTGAAATTCAAGATAAACTGGGCGTGGGTGGAAGGAAGGGACTGGAGAATCAAGTCTGTATACAGCTCGTTCTCTAATATTTTCCCGAGGTCTGCAAGCTCCTCAATGTAGCCAATCATCTTAAGGACATGTTCCTCTACAGATGATCCGACGGTCAGCCTCGACTGAAACAAGTTCTTCGAGATTTCGTATCTAGCTATACGAGATTGCTCTCCATACAGTTCCTTGGTATGGAGAAATATGGATTCAAGATCCATACTCTCGTTCGTCCTCTGATGTTCATTATTCATAGAGGCAAGTACGATGCATTTGGCCTTCGCGCAGTCTAACTCCCAGGTCTTGCGGATTTCCTTATCCGCGACATTGGATTCTGGACCTAGGACGGCAGGGGCTTTAGTAGTAAGGACATACCCCAATTTGTCATAGGTAATTGCCTTCTTGACATTCCGGAACCAATCTTTATAGTTTGGCCCAGTCAAAATATTTTTATCTAATAATAACTTAAGGCCCGTCATGTTCTTGGTCGCTGCAATTTAAGAGAGAGAAGAAAACACTTTAGCATGATTCTCTTGCAAGTTTAGAGTGGTTTTTAATTTATCTAAACAGGATGGCTCCCACTGTTTCTCGAATCCTTCCTCAAACCAAAAAGGAAGAACTAGTCAGGACTATTCTTACTGTACAATACTTGCTTAACCGTTCAGCCAGGCTGGTGTCGGTTCATCGAGGGAGGTTTTACGACACATTCGCGAAGTTCCTTAATTAAATAACCTCTTTTCCCTCGGGGCGTATCCCCACTGACACCTTTCTCGACACCTACTTGGTTTATAGCATTGATCGATTAAGTGAAGGAATCTCCTGATGAGTAGCATATACTCATAGTAGTATCGGGATCCAAATATCATCATGTGATAAAGCTGAAGGAATCCTACCAAAATTATTACACTCCAAATGGTATGCAATTCTAGCAAGTTTCAGTTTCTTTAGAAACTCCCGATGTGGATTTTTGCCCCATGCTCTTATGACCTTGGCGTTGGCCAAAATGTCATAAGTCACATGTCAAGTTCTACTCATCATTATCTTGTTAATTTGAACCCACCCGTACATACCCCTGACGTTGGCCAAATGGCAGTACGACTGTCCCAAACCAACTCATATATCTATGCAACAGATGAACACTCAGCATCTACCAAACACTATGCCTTGGCGTTGGTCAAAATACATAGCTTGAATACTACTGGATACCCAAATGAAATGACGGAGGGCTACGAATGGTTTTTGCGAAACCATGAACATAGTGAACTTGATATGATCGAAGGAACCTGATCGCTTTTTAAAAGGAGTGGTTTAAGCTCCGCAATTAAAAAATCTGCTGTTTGAAAAATAACCGAGTGGTTTCTTTTAAATTGTTCCAACGATTCAACTTTGGTCTATTTTCTTTGCATCAATATAATGTGTCCCATCATTTAACCTATCATTGCAGAAAACAACAAAAATACAATGTCCGCTTATGCCATCCGCATTCGCCTCTGGGCTCCGTCATTCACCCGTTAGGTTACTTAACTAACTACAGAGCGGGGGCTGGGCTAGCGCGGATGCAAAACATAAGCAACGCCTACTAGATATCATATATAGATATTGTACATTCGTCAGACACAATAATAGGCATTCTAGATCACAGATGAACATATTGGATATACTAGGAATCCGCATTTCCTTTGAAACTGCAATGAAAGACGGATTACATAGTCGTGATGAATAGCCAACCCCACCCTAGACCCCTACGGGTACGGCAAACTACCCGTCAAGTACCCGAAGTGAAGTGGTCTCCCTCGACAACGTGAGTAGGCCACTAAACACTTCAAAGTACCCGGTAGTTTGTGCACCCAACCTTGGGTCTATCCTAGGAGCAGAAAACAGTAAATAAAATAATACAACAGTGGCTACAACCTCAACCCAGATGTGCCCCGCAAAAGAATATTACAACAAATTATAATTTACAGTTGGATGAAAGAAACACTCGTCTCACATCCCCGGCTATCCATTCACGACAATCCAACAAGTTCATATTCACAAACATAAAGTAACTATTACAGAAATGTGCAGCCCCTGCTAACCGACATACTAGCAATTAGGGAAGGTTTACGAACACATTAATCACAACACAGATATAATCCAGTTAGCCAAATTTCTTAGAATTTCGATCAAGCAACACATATGAATCTACTCCAAATAATTCTCTGTGCACATAAAACCTGAGCAGAAAAAAACATCCCAGAAAACACAACATCAACACAGAAGAATAACTGAGCAAATTTGGGTTGACTCGGTATCAACTCGGTCGCGGATCCACGGCGGATCGCTTGGATCAGCCGTGGTTCCGCGGTGGCTTGGACGAGTCATGATCCCAAATTTCATCACAATTCTTAAAAAACCCTACTTGTATTTTTATGGTCCATGAAAAAATTTTAGGCCCCAATTTAAAATCGGCAGAAACATGGTGAAAATGTCATTTTTTTCCGGATTAAATTGCGATCGAATTTCTAAAGACTTTGCTAACATGTTAGTTATGGTTTAGCTAGGCTTTGATACCACTGTAAGTCAACGTTACACACCCCACAAGATGCGGGGAAGCGGAATAGGTAAAACAATCATTTTGTTCGAAGTAACATCGACTATCAAACCGATCTTTGCTAAACCCTAACTAACAAACTATCTAGAAGTGCTAAACTAGTATGATAAATTATTATACCTCAATATACTAGTCTTTCTTGTTCTTGTTGTTCACCTCTCCGTCGGCCTCCTCGATGTAATAGAAGATCCACCCGAGAGTTCCTTCTTCAAGCTTTAACCTCTAACTTGAGGTAACAAAGTGGTTAGGGTTGCTAATCCAAGTGACCTAGAAGATATAGAGATAGATTAAGGATCTATTAGTCTTGCTAACCCCAGGGTTCTCAACATATGAGAGGATTAGGGTTAGGATGAAGAAGATGAGAGCTTGAGGAGAGAGAATGTGTTTGTGATAATGAATTGAACTTGAGTCATTTAGATAATTATGAAGCATGAAAAATATCTAAACAATAATAAATATAATCAACAACCATGCTTCATTAATTACCTTGAGGTGGATCACCTCATGACTCATGGTGCAATTAATGAAAATTACACATCACTTCTCCACCTTATTAAGTTTAATTCACAAATGAATTAAAACTAAATGAGTCATCTTTCTTCTAAAAGCTTCTTGACTAATTACGAGAATGCCCCTTCTATCCTTATTTACGAAAAACACGGATATACTGAGACTGCATAAATCCAATAATCGAATACTAGAATCTGGCTTAAAGTAAAGCCTGCTAGTATAATCTGTCCGAACATCACACATGCACAAGTACACGTATATGTCCGAATCCTGTCGTAAAACCATACATCCTCTATATCGTTTCTCCTGAAGCAGGGAAACCCTCTGTATGGGACTCTAAAGACTCGACACTACGCTGGCAGTGGGTTTAACCACAGGCCGCAAGCGGTACTAGCTGTACGTAACGGTCCATAGGTAGATGTCGATAAGAAGGCCGATGAGGAAACCCATCCGAACTCCTACTGAGCCTGATGTGGCAATCTCCGTATAGTCCGGTTTGTTCGTCTAAGACTATCGCATATCGGGTCTAGGGGCGGCAAACGTCAGACCCCTAAAAGCGGTACAAGTCGTGTCAGAGTGAAGCCCATCACACCTTGAGAAACTACTGGAACACCTACAATTAAATCTCACTTGCCCTGGCCAGGGACCTTGCGTAATGGCTCTCCAAACCCAGCGCGATATCAACTCCCAATACCGGGAGAGACGAATCCTATCTAACCGCCACTGCCTCCAAGTGCTTCGGGACTGCACCCAACTGCTACCTGTTTGCACGACTCAGTCAAGCCGTGGTAAGGTAGCAATCTAAGAACAGTAGGAACACACTCGAGGCGAAGCAACAGTCTCAAATCTACGGACTATGCTGTACTCATGTCACCTAGGAACTGTTAACTGACGACAGGTATAATACCAACCAACAGTTCCCTGTAGTCTTGTCCGGTTTACCTGTAACCCAACGAGCACCTGCATACTATCTCCAGTACAACGTACTAATAGCTGTAGGACAGACCATCTCCCCTGCTGGGACGAGAAGCGTATACACTAGTCTACTCCGGAGTATCGATGCTCTGTCTCGATAATCCTACGACTAGGGACCTGAAAAAGGATGTGCTTGTAGACTACCCAGCCCCCACTAGTGTGATTGTCATCACAACGCTGGTAGTCAAGCAAGATCCTATGGGCTCTATCAATATGTATTCGCGATATACTAAAAGAAACATATACACATATTAAGATAGATATAAACCAAATAGCATACTACTATGTTGAGCAAGATTGTTAATACAACTGTGAATATCCCAAGCTTCCATTAAGTAATATACAAGCTGGTATGATACAATAATGGCCCCTAGGGCATATACACTAACACATTCCTCTTGAATCCGACGCATTCCACTATTATATCTTATGCAGGATTCTTCACACAATTTTGCCGCCAATTGTATAGAGAACTAACCGTATTTGTTACAGCGCTTAAAACTTAAATGAAAAAGAATTGCTTTATTTGATTAAATTCTTGAATTTTTTAATTGATTGTACATTGCATCTAAATACGGATTTAAGGGAAAAATGACCAAACAAGATACGGTAAAGGATTTCATCACGTTTTCTCCGTAGCCCATAAATCACACAACTGCATTCTTGTATACCCCCAGTCATTTAAAATCAACTATACTTTGACTTTAAGGACATCGCGCTCATTAGGAGAAGTTAATTGTGTTTAGAACATCGCTTAACGGTATATCGTTCACGGGGTGCCTAGACAAGCGTTCAAGAGAAAGGGTTATTTAATTAAGGAACTTCGCGAAAGCGTTGGAAAAGCTTCCCTTCTCTCTTGCACTTACATGGCTTCGTAATCCGTAAAACTTGAGCCCGTTCTCGACACAGTTTTACTTCGACAATCAGGTTCTTGAGCAGGTTTAGTTGACTAGCATACCATAGAGTACTAGGGGTGTGATATTCTTGTTTTTGTGTTTTTGTGAATTCTTGTTAATATGGGTGGCATGCGATTCAATTCTACTTTTCACGATTCTTATTCTTTTTTTTATACTCAATCCTAATACTCTTGTTCAAATTACTAAAACTCTTCCCACATTCACGAAAATTGTCCTTTTCTAGGGGGTGACCAACCGTCTCAGAGTTTTGATAACGGTCACCCACCTAACACTCCTGAACCCAGTCCAACTTCAACCATAGACCAAATGATTAAACATTTAGAGAAAGAGATTGACAGATTGACTCTTCTAGCATCACCACCATCACAACCCATCCAACCTGAAACAATTGAACCATCATTAGGGTATGATAGTGAGATGGATGCTAGGTTTACCGCTCTAGAGAAAGGTGTTGAAGTAATGACTGCAGTCGAGAATCAAACAGTTTCTACGCTAGCCCTGTGCATACAGCAGTCTGAGCAATTGTTTCTTGCTCAAGCACAATCAGTGGCTAGAATAGAAGAACACACGAAACATTTAGCTATGAGGATTCTAGGGAGTGAACACAGTCAATCAGAACCCAATAGTGTTAATATCTGTCATCTAGGGAGTCACCCGAGAGAGTTAAACGATCAACCAAATTTTGATGATTTCATAGATGACGATGCAATTGAATTGACTGAGTGTTACCAGGACACACAAGAAAACCCTCTATGTCAGTCCACCATTAGCCTTCGGGTATCCACTATGCCTCTTGTCACTTGTGATTTAGAGATTATTTTAACTGAAATAATACTTGATGAAGAAATTCTTGAACCGAATAATTTTTGCTTTCCAATTTTAAATGAGAGAGCTCGTGAATTTTTCGCGTATGGTTAGGATAGATTGTCAGAAATCAAGGATCAGAAACCCACAATTTTTGTACCACCTAATGATATTGTTTCAGAAGAAACGTTGGGATGGGAACCTACTTTTTTAAATGATATGAACCTACCCATTTGTGAATGTGGTAGGGAGGAAATTGTATTAGGAGAGTTTGTAAATAATGAGAGTAGGATTGTGAAAAATAATAGGGAGGAAGACAGCATTGAAAATTATTCTTTCATATCAAGTTTTGAGAAAATTTTTGCAGATGAACTTGATATTATTAGTGAGTTTGAGTCAGGAACAATTTGGGAATATTCGAGAAACCTTTCTTTTGCTAAACTTTTTGCGGATGAACTCTAGTTTTTACACAAACATGGCTTTGGAACTCAACATGCGCATTTTGAACATTCAATTCATTCAGAAAACAATTCTTTGACCGCATCAAAACTTCGTCTTCACCTTCAACGTCTTCTGATCCCTATTTTTACACGCCTATGCCCTTCACTAACATCTAACACATTCTTTTTCTTTTTATTCTTTTTATACAGATTCTTTTACCAGTCATTGCACTATATAGACAAATTTTTTATGTGGTTGGTATTAATTTCTGGACTAACCATGTCGTTTAACTTTTGAATATTGTAATCATTGTTTTTTTTTCTTTTCTAGTTTTTTTTAATAAGATCTCACCCATTAGGGGTAAGTGCTGATTATTTTGGGACAAGACTGATTTCATCTTTTTTGTTTGAGTAGGATTATAAATATTTTGGGTTTTCTTGATTGTGAAGGTTTTTTTTGTAAAGTACCCTTATAAGTCACACTGCCCCACACATGATCGCATTCATTCACATTTCTCAAATAGATTAGAACTTCTTCCTCTCTGTCGTCGAACCCTCCACCCAAACCCTAGCCCTTTTCCTCCAAATTTGACCGGCGACGGCACCTCCCAATCCGGTGAGCTCGGCTTGATCTCCTCCGTTTGTCGATTTTCTTCCTCCTTGCCGTAAGCAACTTTCTTTCCCCCTCTACTGTCGTGTTTGTTTTTCTGTAATTCCCACAGACCACTGCAAATGGCCCCCTTCGAATTAGAACGCAATTTTGTCGCCATTTTCTCCCACGATGTGTTCGGACATTATTTCTATGATGTGATCCGGCAATTGGGGTGGGAATTTCTGTTATACAGGGCAGAGGGTTTGTGCGCGTGTGAGCACCTGGTCGACGAGTTCTATGATGCACTGAGAGATGGAGAGATACTCCATGATCGGGTTAGGTTCCATTTTCAGGATAGACGTAGGGTATTTTCGGCTGATACCATATCCCACGTCACAAATATCCCGATCCGATCAGGATGTCAAAAACCCTTAGAACTAGCACAGTATAGGACAGTTTTTAGTGATCGATGCGAGCTACGAGATGCTGGGTTGAATGCCCAGCAGATTTATAGGAACGCCTATACGGCATGCCGCTGAGCGTATCGCAATATCAGGGGGATCACACGCGTCTCATCTTTTCCGGTGATTGTAGGGCATATGGTCCATTACTTGATGACTAGAGATTACCAATTTTTCATGGCAAGCATGCTATTTGCCAGAATCAAGGAAAGTGCTGCCGCATGCAAATCTTTGCTTCCCATCCTCATTACTCAGATTTGCTGATCTTATATGAGGGACGATGACTTCACTGCCTGCCTCACGATGTACGACATGGTATCGGTGGAGATAGAGAGAATCTCACCAGGGTACACAGACCCCAGGAGTGAGCAGCAGATTTGGACCCCATCGACCCCAGCGAGCACACAGCCCCCCCGACTTCATCAAAAATCTACTTGGGAGATGACATTCCGACGGATCCCTACGAACTACATAGGATGGAAGTCTGCGGCATCAAGAATTTGATCCGGAAAAACAAGGAAATCAAAGATCAGCTTAGTCAGATCCTAGCCAACCAGGTGGAGGCAAGCTGAAGCTCCTGAGCCAAAAGAAATGCCAAGCGACGATGAGGACATCGTCTGATTCAGTTTGGGGGTGGAGCTTTGTGGTGGTATTTCGTATCTGCATATAGTTTGTATTTGCATATTTCCTGCATTTCAGTACTTACATATTGTATTTTTCTTTTCTTTTGCATGTAGTTGCATTTCATATCTGCTTTTGTACTGTATTGTATTGAAAAAATTGAAAAATTATAAAAATTTAAAAATTTCTTGAAAAAAAATATTAAATTTTTTTTTCATGTTGGTTAGCGGGAGAACTTAGATTCAAAATCTAACGGTTCGGTTGATAAGGTAGAAATAACTAAATCCTTGCTATGAGATTGACGACCCGAAAAACAAACCCTCCTTTGTGTTTAACCATAACTGATATACGCCTTTCATATCACTTACACGTATCATATGTGTTTTGAGAATTTGATGAATGTCTGACATGTCTATACACTTTTAAAAATTGATAAACATCTTTAGGATCAAACAGGTTTGTTCTGAGTTAAGTAATCTCAAGAATAATTAATAAGGTAAAGTGAATATGAAGGATATTTTTGAGGTTTTAATAGAAGCTATAATTCTGAAATATAACCCATCTAGAACCTTATTGGAGTGATTACACACCCTATCACATGTAACGTCTTCAGATTTAAAAGAAAAAACTGGTTATATCTCCGTTTTCACTGAATGCAGAATTATTTAAAATAAAATGAGAGTTTTGTGGCCTTGGTAACTTGGGTAATTAAGCCCTTGGGGTGTCTCCAAACCTAATACCCTAAAACCATCTGGTTTGGGAGTCATTGACCCAAAGCTCGCTAAGTTTCCAATTGCCAAATAAAACAAGCTAAGTAAGTGTTCTTTCCGAGTTAAAAGTCTTAACGGTTCTTTGTGGGAGAATAATCTTGGTGGAGACGAGTTTTCAATTAAAACGGTTTTTTCACGGAGATATGAAAGTTTGTATTTATTAAGATGTTTTGCACGATAATTTTGGAGTGTATGAACAAAAACAGGTGAAAAGGTGGAGTGAAATATAAGACTTAGGTTCTCTGTTAAAAATGATATATGTTCTGACTTGAAACCTAACTGGTGAATAAAAACTTGAGAAAATCTCAAATCCTTTCAAACTCATGTGATCCTTCAGAAGTTTATCCTGGTCTGTAAATTATGACTGATGACCCTAATCAAAGTTCTTAAAACCTGTTGATACCACCACACAATCACGTAAAGACGTGTATTAGCTTATGTTAAACAAATTGTGAGGAGTGAAAAATAGGGTTTAACGTTTCTAACTTAGGTAATAGAACTTCTAACTTTGATCTCTAACCTTAAGATTTGAATCAACAGTTTTTCCACGATGCTAACTTGACTGGATTTTATGGGAGTAATTGATTGATCTCAAAAACTATCTATTACCGCAATCAACAACGGCGTCGCTTTGCAGCTAGCCGGTGAGTACGGGTCGGTCCACAGGGATGTTTTGAATTTCCTAGTCGCTCAAACGAGTTAATTCCGATGGGTGTTCGGATTGATTATTAAATCTAAAAACTAAATCTATTTATACTAAAATTATCTAGATCTAAATCTTGCTAGGGTTAGGTTTAGGAATGGTTTGGAAATGTAAATAAATCTCAACGCTTTCTATACCCGAATGAAGATCTATGAGGAGTGATGGTAATTATCAATAAAGGAGATTAGATCCATTCGGGAAGATGTTCCTTCCTCTAGGTTATTGTCCTTCCTTTAGAGATCCTTACCCTAACCTCCATGGAAAACGCGCGCAACCGGGCCTTTACACTACGGTATCACCGCTACCTCGAGGGGCAGGATGCCGTAGGGCGCGGTGTGTGCGTGTATGCATGGAGTCCTATTGAAAATATATGATGGGTAAGAAAGGGATGAGAGATCTCATCTCTTAAAAGCCTTCCCCAAAGCTAACTCTAAACAATTATCTACGTCAAGGAATTAAATCTACCTAGTGTAAGGAATTAAAATTTAAACTAGAGCAATTAAATAAAACTACTTACAGATGGCTCTCTCCAAACATCAACGCAGGGTTGTCAGATCTGAATTCATGAATTGAAAAGAGGCACCGATGCTCTCCAAAAGATTTCTGGAATTTATTATTAAAAGGAGGCATAAGGTTTACAATGATTTAGAGTTCTATTTATAGGAGATAGAACCCTAGGTTACATTTTGATCTGCATGTCTATAATTACAAAAATACCCCTCGGAAGACTAAGTCAGAGCCGCTTTAAATTATGGTAAAGCTTCCTTCCACTGATCGCTCATTACCGCCACGGAACCGCGGCTCGAGGCCCAGTTTGGCCGCGGTTCCGCGGCCAAAAGGTGGAATTGGGCTTTGACTTTTCTTGGGCCGATTTCTGGTGGCTTGGGCATCTTATTTCTATAGGTCCTTTCTCAGATTGTTTTCTCCTTTTCTTCTAGATCTTTCCAGTGAATATTGTAGTGGACTTTACTGTTTCTTCATGTTGCTGTCTTGAACCTTGCTTTGTGAACTGATCTTCATGTAGGCTTGATCAAGATCCTTCTGTTTGTTGGTTAAAGTCTCACGTTTGCATCGTCTTTTATCTTTTTCACTGTTTTAGATCCAAGAACCTGTAACCTGTAATATGTAGCACACATGCGTCAAAAGTGCCTGTTTATTTATAAAAAGAATAAGAATGGGGAATATAATGATGCAATATTATGGTATGAACAGTAGTCCTCTGAAAACCCTCAGGAGACAACGCTCCTCCAACTAGGAACACCTAAAGGTTTGACGGCTTGTTGCACTGTTCCCCGCCGAATATGGAGATGCGACCGCGTAGGTCCTTCTAGCCTGAAATTCGGGGCAGATGCTAATTGGTGCTATCCATTCACCTCTCTGAAAATGCCAAGTTGATTTATGGCACCATGTATCGAAGGTTTAAATGGATGCGGCCGATGTAGCGACATCGTCAGATTCCCCCTCGTTTGAGGGGGTTTTGATTGTGGGGATGCTCTTCCCTACAGGCGTAAGCCCCTGCAGTTAATTATTCTACCGCGTCGCGGTAATAACTTTCTCCTTCTCCAGATGGTCACTTCGTGTCGTGGGTGTTTGGTTTGTGTTCGGTTGCCCGTGGATTGTATACGGAGACTAAGTTATGTTGTCGCCCGTAGAACGTAGATTAGTCCAAATCCGTATCTTTCTTAGATTTGGGTTTGGGGGTTGTGTTTAAGGATACGTTAGCCTTATTTGAGGTTAAGATCAACTTAAACTTTTGTTAAGGACACGTTAGTCTAATTCTAGACTAAGATCAACTTAACGGGATCGTTTAGATCCGACAAGAGAGCAATTGGGCTCTATTGTTTAGTTTAATGACATTGCGGTCGATAATTAGTTTAAGGACATTACGGTCTGTTGTTAGTTTTAAGACATCGCGGTCGAGGTTAAGGACATCATAGTTCGTGAGTTTAAGGTCCTCACAGTCCGATGTTAGTTTTAAGACATCACGGTCGAGGTTAAGGACATCATAGTCCGTGGATTTAAGGACCCACAGTACGACGTTAGTTTTAAGACATCACGGTCGAGGTTAGGGACATCATAGTCCGTGGATTTAAGGGCTTCATAGTCCGATGTTAGTTTTAAGACATCACGGTCGAGGTTAAGGACATCATAGTCCATGAGTTTAAAGACCCCATATTCCGTAGTAATGTGTGGTTATCGAGACCCGTTACCTCTCGAACGACGTTGAGGGATTACAACGACAGATATCAGAGGAGTAAAGAGATGTACCCTCGAACCGGGTGTAAATTGATTGGAAGAGCAGATGAGCTCAGTTCAATTTAAATTGAGGACTTATGGCCAAAATTAGGCTAAGTCCCGTTAAAAATGTTTAACATTCTATTTTTGTTCTACCTGTTAGGCCTTTATTTTGGCTCTGCCCTTTTAATAATGCCAAGCATTGGGCTCTGACATTTTTTGTCTTATATTGAATGCATAACATTTATCAGAACAAGGTATGTTTTGACAGCGCGCAAAGTGGCGCACTAGGTGTTTTGCGCTTGTCAAAGAGCGCATTGCGCTTCTGTCGGTTAGCACACACGAGGAGGACATGTGTCGCTCTTAGCGCTAAGCCCTAGTTTGTTAGAGCACTGCGCTTTTAATTTGTGAGCGCGCTACGCTAGTTTATGAGTACGCCAGTGAGTGACACGTGGCGCGCTTGGCGCTGAGCGCCAACCCAAGAGCGCAGTGCACTGTTTTCAGGAGCGCAAAACACAGATCGTATCTATGATTAACACCTGGCATGTTTTGGCGCTGAACGCCGATCCAAGGAGCGCAAGGGCGCAGTTCATGAGTGCAAAGCATTGTCTAACAGCGCAAAGAACATTTTGCTCAATTTAAGATTAAAGAACAAATTTATGTTCTTCTTAAAAGAGGTTTTTCCTCAAGATTCAAGAACTAAGTTCTTATTCTTATGAAAGGCTATGCCTTTATAGATCAGAAGATCTGTGAAGTAAAAAAAAAATCTTTTTTATGATTAGATCTTGATCTTTTCATTTTATTCAAAGACCTTGGTCTTTTTTTAGAGATGTAAGATCTTGTTAGAAGACATTTCTTTTTACGAGATGTTTTCATCTCTATTTTCCAAGAAATCAATTCTTTACCTTTCTTTTTCTTCGAGTTTTTCTCAAAGTTTGCAGAGGGTTTCTTCTATATGAGACTTGAAGTCTTGGGGCCTTTATATAGGGCCAATTGATTTGTTAAATCGGTTTAAGAGATCTTTCTCTTGATTGATTGGGGAATATTTCCCACCGTTGGATCTTTGATCTTAAGGCTCCTGTTTGACAGAAGGTAATCTTCTTGTTTTAATAAAATTGGAAAAAATCTTTCTATGCAGAATTTGTTCTGTTTTTTGGTAATTCATTATTTACCATTGGATCATTGATCCAGCGGTACTTAAACCACAATCTTGTTGTTTGGAAAGGTTTTGAGAAATCTTTCCTTAACAGAATTTAATTCTGGTTAATAAATGATTTATTATTATTAAATCCTTTGATCTAACGGTGGGAATTTTAATTCCAGCGCTGGCGCACCCACGTTGGACACGTGGCGCGCAGCGCAACTGCGCTAGCGCACCCGTGCTTGCCACATGGCGCGCAGCGCAGAGTGCAGGATCTGAAGCGTTGCTTCAGCAGAGCGCTGTATCTGAAGCGTTGCTTCAACAAAGGTGTCTTTTCACCTTCCTTTTAAGTCAAACTCATATTCCCGAGAATCTTTCATTTCCCAATTTTGGAAATAGTTCCATTGTGCACAAAATTTTATGTGCTTCATCTTTATAACTCGAAACAAAGCTTCTTCCTTTTCTCATCCCCAAAGAACTTTCTCAACTATGGCTTGTAACCGCCCTCATGCTCGTAGACAGCCATGGGAAGTGCCTATTCAGGACTTTGTTCCTCGCTTTGCTGCGCGCTTGGTGGATCCTTCTTTCACGGATGAGCAGTGTGACGCTGCGCTGCACGATCTTTTGACTCGTGTGGGGTCCCCTCTTCCCCCACACTCTATTTGGCTTCAGATGATCCTTGGGTCTATGCTCGCCGATCTTCCTCCTCCTCCAGCAGAGATGTGCTCGGTAATGCTGGATACTGCCGAAGACAAGATCGAGTGCTTCTTAGAGGCGCACTTAATCACTCAAGCGCTGAGAGATTGTTCCATCTACTTGCTGAGCCAGATACGGGATCGTCGGGTTGTCATCACAACTTTCTCTAAGGAGTGCGGCGTCGACCGTTGGATGGCTACCCCTCGGGAGGATCGCCGTTTTGACATGGTGGAGAAGATGGAGAAGGAACTGGATAATCTTCTCTTTAGTTTTGTGAACCCCTGACCTTCTGATCCCATATTTGGTGATCTTTTTTAAATGTAATAACAATAATAATAATAAAAAGATGTTTTCATTTAGTATTTTATTATCTGTTAAGTGTTCTCTTGTTTTTTTTTAATTCTTTGTTATTCTTTTGTAAGATGTTTATGCGCTGCATAATCATGAAGCGTTGTTTCGCTTTCCAATCTTAGAAACAGAGCTTTGCTCTAATTTGGGATGCGCAGCGCAATTGCGCTAACGCTAGCGCATTCGTGTTTTGACACGTGGCGCGCAGCGCGCCTTGCGCCAGCGCACTCACGCTTGACATGTGGCGAGCAGTGCAACTGCGCCAACGCGCATGTGTTAGACACCTGGCGAGCAGCGCAGAGCGCAGGATTTGAAGCGCTGCTTCAATTTTTGACTCTTAGATTTCTAAACAGAGCTTTGCTCTGATTGGAGGGAGCAGAAGCGTTGCTTCATTTCCAGTCTTGGAATTTTAACAGAGCTTTGCTCTGATTAGGGGACGCAGAAGCGTCGCTTCATTTCCAGTCTTGGAATAAGAACAGAGCTTTGCTCTGATTAGGGGATGCAGAAGCGTTGCTTCCTTTCCAGTCTTGGAATTTGAACAGAGCTTTGCTCTGATTGGGGAAACAAATCCCACCCCCACCGTTGCGCTTACGTGGCCCCAAACGTAAGTGCGGCGGTGGTAGCATCTCAGTCGTTGGATCAACTTTTAGGGAGTTGAAACGGCTCTCAATGCCTATAAATAGAACCTTTGGTCCTTTTGATGATTTTCATCCTCTTTCTTGAGAATTTTCACTTATTGAGAGCACTGCTCTTCAGTTTCAAGAACTTTTCAAGAGTAAAACTCTTCCAAGACTTCGGTATAGTTTAAAACTTTTAATAAACCAGGGTTTTACCCATTAACAGATCTTTGTTCTTTATAGATCTTTGATCTAAAGAAAACTCATTTAGGGTTTTATTTAGCAGAGCTTTGCTCCATAGGTCTAAAGAGATATACATGGAACTAAAGAGAACCCTATTAGGGTTCTATTAATAGAGCTTTGCTCTCTAAAAGGATTTTTCTTGTGATCTCTTAATTTATTGATGGAGTTTTTCTCCTTTCAAATCATATAGAAGAACTCTTAAGAGTTTCTCATGGATTCTTGAAGATTTAAGATAGAATTTTATTTTTATTGAATTATATCATCTTCTTAGAGCAAAGCTCTCAATGTTCTCGGGGGCCTTCTTTAACTTCCCTTCATAACCGATTTTGACAGGTGTCACTCCTGTCTGCAGAGCATTGCTCTCGAGGAGTTTAACTTCCTGTACCTATTTTGAACAAGAAATTCTTTATTCAGTCTGTCTGCTGATCTTTGCTGATTTTCTTTTACAGGAGTAATGGACGCTCACATGTATGATCTCGAAGAGATTATCTCTTACGGAGACATCCACCGACTCGGCCGTTCTCAGAATCGTGAATTCACAAACGCCGAGTGTGCCGAAATTATGAGTCTATTTGTCGCATATAATGGTCAACTGCTTCCTCGGCGTTCCCCTCTTATGAAGGTTATTGTGTGAGCGATCTGGGAAGCTCTCCCTCTATTCTGTACCGGCGTGCCACTTAGAGCATTGGATGCCGCTGAAGATAAGGTGCACTCGGTGTATCTGATGAACCTAATCTCGAAGAGATGGCGAGACAATCTTGTCGATCTCTTGCACCAGGCTTTTCAACAGTCTACCATACTTGCTGCTTATCGGAGGGTGGAGGACATCCGTGGAGATCTCGACGCTTGTGATCGCGAAAGAAAGCACGCTAGGATGGTTCGCCAGGCCTGGAAAATTCTGGACAAGGTCACTTTTGAGTTCCTCAATCCATGTCCTGGGTTTGAGGTTTTGCAATTGTAATTTCTTTGATAATGTCTTTATTTATCGTTTTTATAATTGTAAGAACCTTTTTGCAATATGAATAGCAAATTTCTCATTTTAGCGTGTTTTATTTCATGTTCTAAGTCTTTTTCAAACGCATGAATGGGGTGTGCCTCGAACGCTTAATTAAGTGCAGATCAGATATTCTCCTTGTTGCCTTCTCCTCTTTACTGTGTTGTTGCCATGTGAATTTAGCAAGTATATAACTGTCAGTCTTGGATTCTTTGTAGAGTGGTGATGGCTTAGAAAACAGGGTTAGGATCTGTCACCTAAGACTTCTCAACATTATGAGCCGTGAGGGTCTCATAAAGAATTTTCTCCCTACCGGTCGAGAAGATCCCGTGGGTGTAATTTCTCCTTAAGAATCGTGAGGATTCCTAAGTGTGTTTTCTCTTGAAAGTCGTAAGGATCTCACAAGAGAATTTTCTTCCTTGCGAGTCGTGAGGACCCGCAAGTGATGGGTGAAGTTGTCCTTATCCGCATTTCACGGAGTTAAGGGTTGCTCTGGATGCTTCCCACGGGTTCACTGCCGTGTTTGGCGAGGACCAGGCTCCGCTCTGGACGTTTTCCAGAATACCATAGTTTAAAGAAATCGCGGTCGAGGTTAAGGACATCATAGTCCGTGGATTTACGGACTCCACAATCCATACTTAGTTTTAAGACATCACGGTCAAGGTTAAGGATATCATAGTCCGTGGATTTAAGGACTCCATAGTCCGACGTTAGTTTGAAAACATCACGGTCAAGGTTAAGGACATCATAGTCCGTGGATTTAAGGACTCCACGGTCCAATGTTAGTTTTAAGAAATCACGGTCAAGGTTAAGGACATCATAGTCCGTGGATTTAAAGACTCCAAAGTCCAATGTAATTTTTAAGATATCACGGTCGAGGTTAATGATGTCATAGTCCGTGGATTTAAGGACTCCACAGTCCAACGTTAGTTTTAAGACATCACGGTCGAGGTTAAGGACGTCATAGTCCGTGTGTTTGTCGGGACCCGTCACCTCTTTGAAGACGTTGAGGAATTACAACGACAAATATCAAAGGAATGAGGAGATGTACACTTGAACCAAGATGAAATTAGTTTAAAATCATTACGGTTGATTGTTAGTTTTAAGACATCACGGTCGAGATTAAGGACATCATATTCCGTGGATTTAAAGACTCCACAGTCCAATGTTAGTTTTAAGACATTGCGGTCGAGGTTAAGGACATCATAGTCCATAGATTTAAGGACTCCACTTTCTAATGTTTGCTCTGGATACTTCACACGGGTTCACTTCCGTGCTCGGCGAGGACCAGGCTCCGCTCTTGATGCTTCACACAGGTTCACTTCCGTGCACTGCGAGGACCAGGATCCGCTCTCGACGTTTTCCACGGGGTCAGAAGTGACGTTATCCGCGTTCCACGTGACCAGGAATTTTGCTCTGGATGCTTCCCACTGCTTCACTGCCGTGTTCGGTGAGGACCAGGCTCCGCTCTGGATGCTTCACACGGGTTCACTGTCGTGCTCTACGAGGACCAGGATCCGCTCTGGATGTTTTCCACGGGGTCAGAAGTGACATAATCTGCGTTCTACGTAGCCAAGAATTTTTCTTGTGGATGCTTCCCACGGGTTCACTGCCGTGTTCGGCGAGGACCAGGCTCCGCCATGGATTCTTCACATGGGTGCACTGTCGTGCTCTGCGAGGACCAGGATCCGCTCTGGACGTTTTCCACGGGTCAGAATTGACGTTATCCGCGTTCCACGTGACCAGGAATTTTGCTCTGGATGCTTCCCACGGGTTCACTGTCGTGTTCGGCGAGGACCAGGCTCCGCTCTGGATGTTTTCCACGGGGTTAGAAGTGACGTTATCCGCGTTCCACGTGACCAGGAATTTTGCTCTGGATGCTTCCCACGGGTTCACTGCCGTGTTCGGCGAGGACCAGGCTCCGCTCTGGATGCTTTACACGGGTTCACTGTTGTGCTCTGCGAGGACCAGGATCCGCTCTGGACGTTTTCCACGGGGTCAGAAGTGACATAATCCGTGTTCCACGTAGCCAGGAATTTTGCTCTGGATGCTTCCCACAGATTCACTGCCGTGTTCGGCGAGGACCAGGCTCCGCTCTGGACGTTTTCCACGGGGTCAGAAGTGACGTTTTCCGTGTTCCACGTGACTAGGAATTTTGCTCTGGATGCTTACCACGGGTTCACTGCCGTGTTCGGCGAGGACCAGGCTCCGCTCTGGATGCTTTACACGGGTTCACTGCTGTGCTCTGCGAGGACCATGATCCGCTCTAGACGTTTTTCACGGGGTCAGAAGTGACATAATCCGTGTTCCATGTAGCCAGGAATTTTTCTCTGGATGCTTCCAACGGGTTCACTGCCGTGCTCGGCGAGGACCAGGCTTCGCTCTGGATACTTCACACGGGTTCACTGCCGTGCTCTGGGAGGACGAGGATCCGCTCTGGACGTTTTCCACGGGGTCAGAAGTGACATAATCCGCGTTCCATGTAGACAGGAAGGGTTGACTTTATCCGCATTTCACGGATTCGGAATTTGACTTTTGGTCATCTGTACACCGCCGAGTCATGGAACTGGGAGCTGTCGCTGTTCCGCTTTGCTTGATGTTGTGTATGTTGTAATGAGACGAACGTCGAGATGATCTCTAGGCTATCTGTGAACCGTCGAGATTTGGCTTCTTTTTCTGATGAAACCTGGGGAGGAGGAGTGTGACTCCTTCTTCATTTGCGCCCCTGGATTGTATACAGGGATTGATGTAATATCACCTGTAGAGCATAAATTTCATTCATCATTATTATATTTTTTCTTTCTTTCCTCGATGCTCTATCATTTCAGCTTTTATATCGCGAAGGTCGCGATTGCCCAATCATTTCTCCTATTTTCGCGGTGCCCAATCATTTAGGCTATTTGTTTTATTTTTACTCGCTGCTTTTTATTGCGAGTTGCCCAATCATTTCGGCTATTTCGCATGCATATATTTTTACTTGCTGATTTTGTCGCAAGTTGCCCCATCATTTCGGCTATTTCATATGCATGTGTAGCTTGCTGGCTTTTCGCTGCAAGCTTGGGATTAGACACCGATTTCGGCATCAGCACCGCTACAACTGGGATATTGCCATGAGCGAATCATCATTTTCCTCTGTCGATATCGAACAAACGTGGCTTAGCGAGCAGGGTTAGGATCCTGTCGACTAAGGCTTTTGACTTCATGAGCCGTAAGGGTCTCATAAAGGTATTTCTCCCTGCGAGTCATGAGGATCTCGTAGGTGCGTTTTCTCCTTAGAGATCGTGAGGATTCCTATGTTCATGTTCCCTTATAAGTCGTAAGGATCTTACAAGAGTGTTTTCTCCTTATAAGTCGAAAGGACCTACAAGGGTTGTTCACCGTGTAGACATATCCCTAGTCACGGATGGGACTTTGTTAGGGAAATGTTTATTCGCGCCCGTGGATTGTATACAAGGGTCAGTGTTGAACCGCTTGTAGGGCAGTATCGGAGGTTGTGGGGGCTGCTTAAGAACAGGTTCAGATCCCTATAGCTTAAGACTTTCGAATCTTATGAGCCGTGAGGGTCCCATAAGAGGATTCTCCTTACGAGTCGTGAGAATCTCGCAAGTGTAATTTCTCCTTAGGAATCATGAGGATTACTAAGTGTGTTGCTCACTTGCGAGTCGTAAGGATCTCACGCGGGTGATTTTTCCTTACAAGGTCGAGAGGACCTTGCAAGTGTCTTTTAACGAGATTGCGCCCTTTCGGGTTTTCACAAACACTCGCCGGTAGCCCTGCTGTTTTTACTCACGCAGCCATTTAAGGTTTTCATCCGTGCCCACTTTGCTTATAGGCATACCGTTTTCTTTTTTTTCTTTTTTTTATTTATTCCTTTTTTTTTATTCTAATGAGGTTGCGCCCTTTCGGGTTTTCACAAGACTCGCCGGTAGCTCTGCTGTTTTTACTCACGGAGCCCTTTCGGGTTTTCATCCGTGCCCATTTTGCTTATGGACATACCGTTTTTTTTTGTATCAGCTTTAGGATGCTGCAATCCACCGTAGTTTCTCGACATCTCGGTCAACAGCTAGTTTTAGGACATAGTGGTCCGCTGTTAGTTTAAGGACGTTTCGGTCCGCCGTTAGTTTAAGGACGTCTCGGTCCGCTGTTAGTTTAAGGACGTCCCGGTCCGCTGTTAGTTTAAGGACATTTTGGTCCGTAGTAAAGGAAGCCGGTTACTACTGATAGAGTTTGGGCTTAAGAAGATAGCGAGCGGGCATAGTCGTCGTCATCTATCATTGACCTAGGCCATGACTCGTCAAGCGTAGTATTTCTTCTGGAATCGACCGTTTATTGGCCTGAAAGGTCTTTCACCATGCATGTCCATGAGTAGATAGGCTCTACCCTGGTAGACCTTGTCTATGATGTACGGGCCTTCATAGTTCGGCTCGAATTTTCCCCGCTTGGCGCGATTGGGAATCATAGGTATTTTGACCACTAGTACGAGTTCGTCTTGGCGGAATGTCCTCGGCCTAGTCAATCTTTCGTAAGACCACATCATCTTTGCTTTATAAGCTTCCAGATTTTGCTGCGCCAGGAGCCGAGTTTCATCAAGGGCACCGATCTCCTCAAACCGAAGGTGAGCGTTTTCTTCGTCCGTTAGCTCATAGTGGACTGCCACTCGTAGAGAGGGTAACTCTATCTCGAGGGGGAGTACCGCTTCTGTACCGAATACCAACGCGTACGGTGTTGTGTTCGTGGCTGTCTTGAACGTAGTTCGATATGCCCAGAGAGCTTCATGCAGTCTCTCGTGCCAGTCCTTCTTATTTCGGGACACCGTCTTCTTTACGATCTTCATCAAGGTCTTGTTGAAAGCCTCCGCTAGACCGTTAGCTCGGGGATTATAAACTGAGGAGTATCTCCAGTCTATGTTGTGCTGTTGTGCGAAGCGGATGATCTTGTGGCTTCTGTAGGCTGGCCCGTTATCGGAGATGATCCGTCGCGGAGTTCCAAACCGATAAATAACGCGCGTCTTGAAGAAGTGGAGGATATTCTCCGTCTTCACTTCCCTCAGCGGTACTGCTTCTGCCCATTTAGAGAAGTAATCAGTTGTTGCGAAAATAAATCGATGTCCTCTGGACGATGCCGGTTCGATGGTGCCGATTATGTCAGTTCCCCACATTTCGAACGGACATCTAGCCACCATTGGATGTAGTGGATTTGGATGCAGATGGATAAAGTCCCCATGAATCTGGCACGAGTGGCATTGCTTCGCATACTCGAGACAGTCTTGGATCATCGTGGGCCAATAATAACCCATCCGTTTGATCTTCAACTTCATCTTCGGGCCTGCTTGGTGAGAACCGCAGAGTCCATCGTGAACTTCTTGGATGAATCTTTTCGCCTCTTCAGGTCCCAGGAATCTCAACCACAGAGAATCAAACGACCTCTTGTACAGAGTATCATTGACGAAGGCAAAACATAGGACTCTCTTCATGACCTGATGTTTTGAGGACTCATCTTCCGGTGTTCGGCGGGATTTGAAGTAGTCTATAAAGACTTCTCTCCAATCTTCAACCTTTTCTTAGTCGTTTACTTGTAGAGCCCTTTGCTCATTCGCTCCTTTTTCTTCGGACAACTCTGGAGATATTTCCGCCGGCGTAAGAACCCGACGGCTTTGCACAATGATTCTCACGTCATCGAGGTTCTCGTCGGCCAGTTCTTTAGCGAGCTTAGCTAGTGCATCAGCTTTGCTATTTTCTGCGCGCGGTATGCTTTCCAGGATGTAGGAAGGTATTTGGGTCCACAGTTGCTGCACCTTTTCGCCGTACTTCACCAACTCTAGTTTTCACGTCTGATAGTCACCATTTACTTGACTAACGACCAGTTGGGAGTCTCCATATATGAGGAGGTTTTCAATTCCCATATCGATGGCGATCACGAGACCCGCTATTAGAGCTTCGTATTCGGCTTCATTGTACGTCCTCGGCTCTGTCAAGGAGAAGGCGAAGCGCATTATCCCTCCTTGCGGGGTCATGAAAAAAAGGCCTACCCCTGATTTGATTATGGGCGTGCTTTGTTTGCGCTTATTCATGGAAGATGCTCCATCAAAGTAAAGTTCACATCGGGTGCCACTACCGTCGATCGTGTCAAACGCATGTTCGTCTAGCAGTTCGCAATTCAAGGGAGAATCGGCCGGTATCGGATGTTCTGCGAGGAAATCGGCGATAGCCAGGCCTTTCACTGCCTTAAGAGGCTGATGGGTTATTGAGAATTCCATCAGGAGCAAGGCCCATTTAGCGAGTCTCCCCATCAATATGGCCTTTAACATCAAATTCTTGAGAGGATCCACCTTCGATATGAGGCGGATTTCATGCGCCAATACATAGTGCCTGAGTTTCGTTATCGCGAAGATCAACGCCAGGCAGTGTTTTTTGATGGGAGAATAATTGCTTTCTGCCCCCAGTAGAACTCGGCTCAAATAACAGAGAACTCTCTCCTACCCCTGGTCGTTCTCTTGTGCCCATAATGCACCTAAGGAACCTTCGAGGGCTGTTGTATAAAGAATAAGGGGCTTTCCCTTGAACGGAGCAGCCAACACTTGCGGGTTCTGCAGATACTGCTTGATTTCGTCCAGCGCGCCTTGGCATTTGTGATCCCAGACGGACGGGGTTCCTTTTTTCATCAAGTGACTATAAGGACGGCACTTGCTAGAGAGATTGGCTATAAATCGCTGAATATACGCGAGCTTTCCTTGGAGAGACCACAATTGTTTGAGAGTCCTTGGCGGGGGCATTTCCATAATCGCCTTGATCTTTGACAGATCTATCACGATGCCTCGGTGTCGTACAATGAATCCTAGGAATTTACCCGAGGAAACTCCGAATGCGCATTTGAGAGGGTTCATCTTCAAGTTGTATTGCCGAAGGCGTTGAAATACAATCTTCAGATGTTTGAGATATTCCTCGTATGATTTGCTTTCAACCACGAGGTCGTCGATATAACATTCGACGATTTCATGTATGAGGTCATCGAAGATCTTCGTCATGGCCCTCTGATAGGTGGCACCGGTGTTCTGTAGACCGAAGGGCATCACATTGTAGTAGAATATACCCAAAGGGGTCCGGAAAGCGGTGTGCTTCTGGTCCTCAGGATGCATCTTTATCTGATTATATCCCGATGAGCCGTCCATGAAGGAGAAAACCTCGTGAGTGGACGTGTTATCTATCATCAGCTCGGTGACCGGTACCGGGAAGTCATCCTTCGGCAGGCTTTATTTAGATCCCGAAAGTCCACACATATGCGCACTGTCCTATTTTTCTTCATCACCAGGACGATGTTGGCGATCCAGTCAGGATACTGAACCTCTTGGATGAAGCCAGAGTCGATCAGCTTCTTGACCTCGGCGTTGATGCTCATCTCAAGCTCGAGCCGTATTCTCCTTAGTGCTTGTTTGATTGGCCACACATCCGGGGATATGGCCAATTTATGGACAGCAATCGCTGGACCTAATCCTGGCATTTCGGAATAATTCCATGCAAAGCAATCTCTATGCTTCATAAGCACATCTTTTAGCGCAACCACCCTTTCTTCAGATAACAGCTCACTAACGAATGTCGGTCGTGGGTCACTTGACGTCCCTAAATCAATCTTCTTGAGGTTATCTGCAGTGTTATGTATTCCATCTTCCAGCTCTTTCGGCGCCGGTGGAAACTCTGAGATCACCTCGTCATCATTGTTTTCAAAGCACCAGGGGAGGCCATCCATATCCTCGGGCTCTTCTTTTGATAGTGTTATCATATGACAAGTACGATCTCACTTCCACGACCGATCTTGATCTGGTTTTATCCTCGCGGATTTGGGTTCATGCTTCTGTGGTGGGGTTACCCTCCAGCTGCTGGATAGAGCGAATTTGCCGAGCTGATATTGGACTTCGACCCAATTCTTGAAGGTGAAGCAGGCTTCGAGAGGGTGTCCTATTGCTCGGTGATAAGAGCAATAGTCTGGATGAGAGACCTCGTTAGCTTGCTCGGGGTGCTTGGACTCCGGGAGTGTAAGCATTTGATGTCCTATGACAAGATCAAGTATCTTCTTTGTCTTGTCTTGAGGAAAAGAGTATGCTCTACTCATTTTCTTCATAAGCGACAAAGCCGGACCTCTCGATTCCCGATCGCGTGACTTTTTGGTCCCGCTTTGTCGTTGCTGAATGCCTTTTCTGCTCTTTGACTTCATTCGGCCTCTACGTCGAGCCTTTTGTACAACAGGTTGACAGGGAGGGCCATTTTTATCTTTCACAACCTGTTGAAGAAGGCGCTGAGTCCTGGCTTTCTCGTAGATGGCCATTTCGCGATTATGGTCGTCTCGAACTTTTTGACCAGCTTCCCTTATTAGCCTGTCCATTTGTTCTTCGAACGACGGACTGGACATTTTCACGTCAGGGGCTCTTTCTGGTTCAGGGTTAGCATTCTCCCATTGAGCATCTCCTTCTTCATCAAAGTCATGTACGACATAGCAGTCGTGGAGTAGCTCCCGTTTCTTGGACCGAACATATTCAAACCCGATCGCTTCCATTCTCCCGTTGGGCAACTTGCGCTGAGTTCCGGGAACGTTCCAGATCCTGTCATAGATTTTAGGTTTTCAAGCGGTCTGTTTAAAGGGTATCCCTTGGCGCTTCAACAGCCTTTTCAAGCCTTCTGTATAATATCTAGGCAGACGGATGGGCTGGAGCCTGTCAAGTATAAAACCCGCGCCGTGCCAGATTTCTTTCTCCATTTTGGTTTCCCCGGAGTGGTAGAATAGGATCGCTTGTTCACCTTTTCTCCTGGGAGGGACGTAAAATGTTTGTAACTCTTGCACGCTATTAACTTCAAGAGCGTCGAGATCTTTGTAGTGCTCCCGCGGAATCATGGTAATTTGCAAACTCTGATTATCACCAGTAAGTGCTTGTATTGGTGGCCGAGCAGAGAATAGGATGGACCTCATCTTCCGAGTCGCTGCCAAAGATCAACATAGGAGCGGACGGTCCCGGCTTGTTGTACTGGGGTGGTCCTGAATAAACTATCTCTTCCTCTTCCTCAGTATCACTCCCGAAGACAGGAATGGTGGTGATAGATTTGTTCTCCGGTTTGTGACATCTCTCCGTGTCCTCGAAATCTGGCAAGAAATATTTTGCATCCTCATACTTGCGGACTTCGTTTACGGAGAATCGATTCAGCTCTCCTGTTACGGTATACTCGAGACCATCCTTAAAGTATTTCATATACTCGTGTAACCAAGGCCGGCCGAGCAAAGCGTTATAGCATGTCTTGGCGTTAATGACATGAAATTTAATGTCTGTGACGAGCAGCCCGAAGCACAGCGTTAGTATCACATATCCGAGTGTCCATGACGACTGGGAGTCAAAACCAGAGATGGTGATTTTATCACGAGCGAGATGCTGGATGCTCATGCAGATTTCCTTCAACACTCGCACGTTGAGGAGATTGACGGAAGACCCATTGTCGACCAGGATTTTTCCTATCTTTATATCGTGGCAGTACCCTGAGACATAGAGGGGACGATTGTGCTCGCACGTCCCAAGGAGGAGATCTTCATCGCCGAAGGTGATGTTGGCCGTGTGTACTTCCTCCAGCTCGTCCTTCATCTTTTCTTCGGCGAGAAAAGCTTGGAATTGCTCTGGTTCTTGTAGCGCCTTGATCAATGAATCTCTCGCTTCTTTGGATAGTAAAAGGGCGTCGAGAATGCTGAGCTGCGAAGGTAACTTTCTCATGTGTGCCAGAACGTTGTAGTCCACTTTACTTTTCTTTGGCGGGTCCTTGGCAATCATCTCTTTCATGAATTGGTCATCCAGGGCGATATCCTCAGAGACCTTTTCTTTTCCCTTGTCTTTTCTATTCGTGGGTCCAAGATTCTTTTCTGGAAGCGTACGATTGCGCAGCTGAATGTTTTCACAGGCCTTCGGTTCTTCCTCCTTCCCCAAGGTGGGTTCTTTAAAGAGAGGGCCAAGAGTCATTTCCTCGTCAGAGTCGCTCCCGAAGGTGAGAACCTGCGATCCTTCGGCATTTACCGTGCAACAGTTACCGGTAGTTCTTTTATGCTCCTCGGTCATACTTCTCTGCTCCCGACGAGTTTTGTGTTTCATCCACTTAAAATGTTGCCGGTGAGCAACATATCCCTGTCACCATCTTTTAAAAGCGTCGCATTCTTCGGTAGGATGCGAAATCTTTCGATGATATAAGCAATAGCTAGGATGTGTTTCTGCTTCACCGGGAGTGTTTCCTTCAGAGGGTGGTAACTTCATTCCAATTGATATGGCTTTATCAAACCTTTCCCTCGTCTTGAACTTGTTTTTATCCGTGACGGATGTTCCTTGATTCGGCGGGAGTGCCTCGACTCTTTCGTCCAGTCGCCGGCATTTGGCTCTTTCAAATATGGCCATCTCACGCTATCGATCGGCTTTGCTTTTTCCGAAGAGCTTCGTTTAGGAATGCGTCGATTATCTTATCAGATAGCCCTGGAAGTTCCGGCTCAGGACCCACCCCTAGTCTCTCTGTGTAAGGATCTTCTCCATCGTCTGTAGATGAGTGAGAGATCACATGACAACTCACTACGTAATCCTCAGATCCATCTGATGAGTCTTCTCCGTCATCTTCGTCCTCAAGGATGTGGCCAAGGAACTCTTGGAGTGTGATTGGAGTCCGCGCCTTCTTGTTATACTCTTACAGCGTGTCAATCTATCTCTGCAGGTCTGTGCGCTTGTCGCCAGGCTTCACGGGCTTCTTGGATTTCTTCTTCTTTTTCGAAGATTTCGACGGCTGAGCATGAACGCTTTGGCTACCGCCACCAATCTTTGGAGTTGGGCGCGGCTTCAGCATCCCCTCGATGACTTCAGGTTCCAGCAGGTTCTTCCACCTGATTTCTGGGCATGTCTGGATATCATTCAGCATCCTTTTGGTTTTGGCTGAAAGCACGACCTCCAATGGAGATTCTTCCACAAAAGAGCATGTTGCCCCCGGTGTGTCCGTCTTCTTAGGAGTGTGCGGTTGTGGTGGGTTTACTTTCCACTTCTCAGACAGCGCAAACATGCCTTGTAGGTACTGATCCTCGATCCATCCCTTAAAGATGAAGCAATCTTCGATCGGATGGCTTACCGTTTGGTGGTAAGGGCAATAATTAGGATTATTCACTTCGATGGGTTACGGTAGTTGCCTTGGATTTGGCAAATTGATAAGCCTGCTGCGCACCGCCAGCTTGAACAGCCTCTTCGTTTTATCCTGCGGGAATGAGTATGGGCGCTTCATTTTCTCATTGTAATAGCGTTGTCTCTCCTCCAATTGATCCGCTAGTCTTGGAGCACTGGGCTGTTGTTGGGTGTTCGCAACGAAGGTCGCCTTCCCTTTACCCATTTCGTTCCGTGGTTCCGGTTTCGGAGGAGACGATCTGTGACCCATTTGATCCATCTGGGCTAGCTTATCGATTAAAGCCAGGAACGTGGTCGGTTTGAAGAACATCATGAACTGTGAAATAGTTGCATGAGGGTCTAGGATGCCTACGAACATGCCTACCGCTGGTGCTTCTTCGATGCGCTGTTCGCACTTTGACCACAGATTTCGCCATCGGATTGCGTATTGAACCCAAGTTTCGTCCGGCTTAACCCTTGCATTGATCAATGCCGTTATTGGAGTGCGTTCACTAGCGCTCGCGAATCGCTGGGTGAACAATAACTCCATTTCTGCGAAAGTTTTGACGGAGTCTTTTGGAAGTTCGGAGTACCATTCAAACGCCGTCTCTGATAAGCTGCCGACGAATTGGCGGAGCAAAAGCTTATCATCTCCCCCGGTGTTGCCGCACAGAGCTCTGAACATGGTGACGTGCTGGTGGGGATTGTCCGTCCCCTAGTACACGTGGAATTTTGGGATTGTGTATCTCGGCGGGTATTTTATCTGGTCATACCATCCCCAATACGGTCGCCCAGTTTTGACGACTTGGCCGGCCTCTTCATTTGCCTGGTGAACTCGTATTTTTTGAGCAATATAATCATCCAGGGCAGTTTTAGAGATTTTTTTCTTCTTTGGATGTTGACAGAGCTGGCAAAGGATTCGATGTTTCCCCTTTGTCGTCTTCAATAATGATCGGAGGGTCTTTGGCTGGAGGATCCAGCCGTATCATCATCCCGACCATGTCTTAGAAGAGAAGTGTCATTCGCTTTATATTAGCCGCCTGCTCTGTGGCTTCTTTGTCCTTATTTTCGAGCATTCTGCGAAAGAATTCAGCATCAGTCTCGTGTTTATGACGTTTTTCCGATGAAGCCTCTGGGCTTTCTTTTGGTCCGGTGAGTGCGGCCATGGCAGTCAGCATCTCCTGAAGCTTCTGTTGTTGTTGTTCCTAAGCCCTTGTGATGGATCGGGTGAGTGGTCGGTGGCCCGTAGAAGCGCGACTATCCTCCTTCCTGGATGCCATGTAGACGGTATGCACCACCATGTCCCCAGACTTAGGGCGTTTGGGTTCAGTGCCTTTGACATTTGTCGCAGGCACAGGGATTTTCTCCGGCCTTCTCTTCTTATGGGTGATCGAAGTTGAGGGGGCCGTTGCAGTGGGCACCTAAGTAGTCATCATCTTTTATGGCTTAACAGGATGGCTTTCTTCTTATTGAACCTTCGCCCTTTTCTGTTGGCGATGGTAATATTGATCAACTATTGAGTTCCGAGCCTGCTTCCAAACTCTGTAGATTTTGGAGGACTGCCCTGAGGGGACTGTTCTGGCTTTGCTTCCGCAACATTCTCCATGGATGGAGGAGATTTTTCAGTACGGCGGTGGGAGAATTCCTGCACACCTTATTCAGCAGCTCGAAGCTGTTCCCGGTTGGAACAACAGCATTAATTTCTACCGTTGGGGCTGGTGGAGTTAGCCCAGAGGGGGAGTTTCCCCCGGCCTTCCTTACCCGGCGCCAGTAGCGACGTCGAGCGCGTGGAGTTGGCTCGGTGACGGGGATGGCTTCGTCTTGCCCCTTGTTCAGGTGAGGGGCTGTTGCTGGTGTCAGCCTGTTAAAGACTGATGTCCTTTGAGTGGCAGGAGCGGGAGTGGGAGTTGGGACAGTCAGTCTTGTAAAGACTGACCCCTTGGCAGGAGAAGTCAACTTGACGACTTCAGGAGAAGGGTTGGTTACTCTCTTCAGAATAACCTTTTCTTGAAGTGCAGGCTTCATCATGGACCCCCTCTGAACTTTGGCCCAATCTGGAGAAGACCGAGGCGCCGGTGCTGGACGACCCATTGAGAGGGGCCGCAGAAGGTGTAAGACGATCAAAGTTGTTGGAGATAGTGCCCTCAGAGTCAATTATTGGATTACAGGCACGTGATTACAATGATTGAGGGAGGACCTATCCCGGTAGGACATTCTTACTCAAGATGATAGTATGCTATCTGGTTTATCTTTATCATCAAGTACTGCTTTAGGTGACCTTACAGGTCACTATTGCACGTTGATAGAGCCCCTTGGATTCTTGCTTGACTGCCAGCAGTATGAGGGCGATCATATACGTGGGAGCTGGTAGTCTATAAGCACATCCTTAAAAGGTCCCTAGTCGTGGGAGTTTCGAGACAGGGTATCGATACTCCAGAGTAGACTAGTGTATACAGTCGAGACCTCGACGAGGGGCGGTGGCCGGTCTCACAAGCCACTGGTGTCAGTTGGTTCACCTAAGATGTATACAGGTGCTCATTGGGTTATGAGTACACCGGACAGGACTCGCCGGGAACATACTAGTTGGTCTTATACCTGACGTCAGATAGAAGTTCCCTGGTGACATGTGTACAGGTTAGTTCATCGACCTGAGGATCGTCATTTGTCTCGTGTGAGTTCCCACTGTACTTTGATTACTACCCTACCACGCTCAAAGGAGACATGAAAACAGGTTTTAGTTGGGTACAGTCTCGAGCCACATGGAGGCAGTGAGCGGATCTTCGGGGGTTCGTCTCTCTCGGTATTGGGGGTGAGGTCGCGCTGTGTCTAGGAGAGCCATTACACGAAGTCCTTAGCCAAGACAGAAGATTTACTGGTAGGTATTCCAGTAGTATCTCAGGGTGTTCTGGGCTACACTCCGACACGACTTGTACCGCTTTTGGGGGTCTGACTTGTACCAACCACCTAGGACCGCCATGCGATGCTCATAGACGAACGGACCGGACTGTACGGATATTGTCACTGATAGGCTCAGAAGGGTGTCAGGATGAGTTCGCTCACAGACGTCCCATTTGGTCAATAGCTGGTAGCCCGTCACGTATGGCTAATACCTCTGACGTGCTAGTGGTTAAATCCACAGCCATAGTATTGACGAGTCTTTAGAGTCCCCCACATTCAGTTACTCAAGTTTCGGGCGAAACGCTGTAGAGGTCGTATCGAGATATGGCAGGGTTTGATCAGATACGTGCGGTATTGCACGCATCAGGATCGGACGGTTAGTACTAGAGGCCGTATGGATATATGGCAGGGTTCGATCAGATACGTGCGGTATTATACGGATCAGGATTGGACGGATAATACTAGCCGGCTTTGGTTTAAGCCGGATCCTAGTTTAGTACAGTGTAGATTTTGTCTCATTGCATTTGTATTCGGTCGGAATACAAATACGGGAATGTACATACAGTAGCGGGGTTTTACTGTAATTTATTACATGATCAGTTTTTGGAGTTGCCAGTTTGTTTTCCGTTTCAGCCATATTTCTTTGTATCTTTCATTAGCTGAAGATTGGTGGAGGAGGGCTTATTTGCATTTGTGCAAATAAGCATTTGTGGAAGGTGTAATTTGCATCTTGTTGTTTCATGATGATTCTACCACCCTTGACTTTCCTTTGTTCATGATGGTTCATGATAGCTTGACTTTGTGATGATATGATGAGGTTGGTGGAGTGTTGGTTTTGTCTTGTGATCATTTCTTTACATCATCACTTTTCTCTCTCTTGGATTATGAGAGACTCTCATTTTCTTTTGATACACACACTCTCCCTCATTCTCTCACTCTCTTCCCTTCACCATGGTCGGCCAAGCCATGTAGGGGCTGTCCAAATTGTGGGTGTGGGATTTTTGTACTTTTGGCTTTGCTAAAAATCCCCAAAGTTCCATCTCCATTAGCTTATCTCATTCCTCCACTCGAAAGGCAACTCCCTACAACCCCAAATGAGACATATAGATCTTCAGTTATTCTACAGAAAATCTTGGGCACGTCGGCTCGCCAACTTCGTGCCCGAGTTGCCTCGGTCCAGAGGCGGGAGCACGTAAAAGAAGCCGGCGACGTGGTGCCCTTCCGGCGACGTGGTGGAGACCGGAGATTCCGCGGGGAGATCGGGACGACGACGAGAAGACCGAAGGACACTAATCGCTCGGTATATCTCTCTACCGCCTTCTTGTTAGCTAGGACTAGTTCAATGGCACGATCCGGGTTTATAGTGCGCGGTGGTGCCGGTTTAAAAAGTTAAAGCAAATCATCGCTTCCACATTCCGGCGTCGGATTGACGGCCGGGGCGCCGTCGTTCACTTATAGTGGTATTAGAGCCTCGCCATTAACCTAGTCTAGCTTAGTCTAATGTGTTTACTCTTTCGATCGAACAAAATTCTAAAACCCGTATTTTTCCTAGCATCAGCTTCTGTCAAATTTTTTTTTGCTCCAAAAAATTTTTCAGGTAGTTGCAGAATGATGTGCAGGAAATTCTAAGACATCTGTGAAAATTTGGTAGAGTGATACTGTAGAACCACCGTGGAACTGCGGCCAAAACCCCCTTGGCGCCGCGGTTCCGCCGCAGTTCAGTGATTTCACTGCACCAATTTTCCACAGTGATCGTTTTACAGAGAAATTGGGGTTTTGGAACATTCTTTTTGGGCCCAGAATTTCTTCATCTGCTACAGTAATGCTTGGGGCCTATTTGGTAAATTTTGATCGATCGAATATTTTAAACACATTAGTTCACAGTATTTATATTATATCTGCGACCGTGAATGTCACTTGATCGGTAAATCCTGTCTAACTACTATAACCCAGTTAGACGGATTTGCGAACGTGACATTCACGTTGATGTTCTGTATATTGCTGTGATGTTGCGGATTGGTCGTGGGGGATAGCCTGGATGCAATGCTAGTACAGTTTTTGTTGTATTATGTACATTTGTTATTGTGGGGCGAGCGTCCGACATGTGGACTGCCGTCACTGCCTGATTGTATATTATTCTTTTGGGGCACGACCAGGTTGTGGTCGATGTACCCACTGTATGTATATTTTACTTTCTGTACTAGGATTACCCCAAGAAGGGATGCACGGATAGCCAGGTTCTAAAGGGCAACGGGCCCGCATCTCATGGCATTGAGACGGAGAGGGCTTCCCTCTTGAATTTGCGGGCTATTCGCCGCACTCGTAGGGGGTACAGGTTGACCCAGGACGGGTGCCCAAGTTACCGGATTCCGTAAAGTGCTGGGTGGTCCATTCACATTGCTGAAGGGGGCTGCCTCGCTTCAGGTTTTGGCGGGTAGCTTGCCGCGCCCGTAGGGGTCTAGGATTTCATTGCACAAGCAATCCACACGACTAGGGGAACGTCGGGTTTCAGTAGTGGCTCTGTGAAACCCGGGGATCCCAGATATCTGTATTGTTCTGTAATGCTGTACATTTCTGTGATGTTGCATTTTATCACCCCTTGAGCGAAATATTATATATTGATATATATATTAGTAGATGTTGTATATGTTTTGCATCCGCGCTAGTCCAGTCCCCGCTCTGTCGTTAGTTAGCTAACCTAACGGGTAATGACGGGACCCAGTGGCGAATGCGGATGGCATATACATACATCATTATATTTTCGTTCTTTGTGCTGTGATCAATTGATGGGACTGCGTTGATTCGGATCAATGCAAGTTAAACAAACCTATTCTGATGTTGTTGGAACACTTTTCAAAAAGCTGTTATTGCAAGGGCGTTCTCTTTTGTTTTGCACCGTGGTATTCAGTTAGAATATCCTGCTCCTCAGTCGACGAGGCAAGGGCCGAGATCCCTTCACCGGGAGTGACCCCTTGGACAAAAAGTTTGCGTCAGGGCAATAACTTCACTATAGCCGATTACTTTTGCTTTGCATCGTGGTATTCAGTTGGAATATCCTGCACCTCATTCTACGGGGAAAGAGCCGAGATCCCTTCACCGGGAGTGAGCTCTTTAGCGAAGGTTTTCGTTACTATATTTTCATAAAAGCTATCCAGTTCCTTCAACGATATCAAGTTCATTGCGTTAAAGGTTTTCGCCAGAAACCATTCGTAGCCCTCCGTCGTTTCATATGGGTAGTCAATAGTATTCAAGCTGTGTATGTTGGCCAAAGTCAAGGTACAGTGATTGGTAGCTATTGGATATTCATATGCAGCATAGATAGATGCGTTGGGTTGGGGCAGTCATACTACTATTTTGGCCAAAGTCAAGGGTATGTACGGGTGGGCTCAAATTAACCTGGAGAATGACGGGTAGAACTTGACATGTGACTTATGATATGTTGGCCAAAGTCAAGGTCATAAGAGCATGGGGAAAAAATCACATCGGGAGTTTCTAAAGAAACTGAAACTTGCCAGATATGCGCATACCTTCTGGAGTGTGATGACGTGAGCGGATTCCGTCATGTTATCATACGATGATAGTTGGATCCCGATTCCCAGTGATGAGTTGGTTTACTCCTCGGGTGATCCCGACTAATTCTTCTTTCAGGTTTGGAGGAGAATTTGACGGTACAGTGGGAGGTTTCCAGATTAGATAAATTGGTAACCATTCTGATCTAGGTTAGAGTGCACGCTGAGTGTTTCTTTTTTCTCTCTCTTTGGCAGCGACCATTGACCCGAACCTAAGACTATGACTCAGTGACCAAGTTGACCGAACCTTCTTAAACACTGGCTTTTGGATTGTCAGAGTTGCAAACCTCATTGCCACTCCTACTTTTACCCTTTTCTCCAGGACACCACATATTACTACGAACGTCCACTTCCATTGGACAAAACCATCGTATGGTTATATACGAACTCGAAGGAATTTATTCGAGGATGGTTTCCGGTTCTGGAGAAAACGGATAGGACTATTCAGTTTTCTTTTCATTTTACCTTCTCTCAGGTTGCGAGTACTCCTTAGTTTAGGAGATAGTATACCTATTACGCAAATTGGATAGTCTTCTTCCAAACCTTAAGCTGGTGCCGAACGGTGGGGAATGAAGAAAACCAATTAGCATAACGATGGTGTACAGAAGGTATTAAGTAAAGACATAACAAGGGATTAGTAAGAGGGCAAAGTAAATTGCGACTGCTATTCACGACCAAACCAAGTATTTCTTCGCCAATCCTAAATCACCTTTGTATTTCTCCAGGACACTCTGTATCACTACGAAGATCCACAGTTTATTGGATACTCCATCATATGGTTATATACGAACTCGAAAGGAACTTGTTCCAGTTCGGGGATGGATTCTGGTTCAGGAGAAATAAGAATAAGGTTTATTCGGTTGTCTTTTATCTTCACCTTCTCTCGCATTGCGAGTGCTCCTGGGATTAGGACAGTACACCCATTATGCTTATTGGATAGTCTTCTTCCAAACCTTAGGCTGGTGCCGAACGGTAAGGAAGGAAGAAAACCATTTGGCCTAAAGGGGTGTACAGAAGGTAATGACTAAAGACATATAAAGGGATTTGGAAAGATAGCAAAGAATTACACGGTTACAGTTGTGAATCTGGATAATGGAAGAGACATTACTAGGAATACCGGTATACCCCATCGAAATATTTCAATGTTTCAGTTTCACTGTGTACTGTTAAAGGAAAACTGATTTCCCAGTTAGACACTTGCTCCAGGGTATGTATTTACCAGGTATGATTCTTACATCTGTATGGCTTTACAGATGATGAGTGGGAGTAAATTATTGGGAATTAGGTAATCATCCTCATTATATCGGGATTCGTTGTAATCAGTGATATTTGAGGGAGTCACCTGGGTTGTTTGCCGGGCGGCAAATATTTGGTTTTGAATATCCGTTGTTGTGCACCAATTTCAAATTGATATATCTGTACGTCTATTTTCATAGAGTGAGATATACCTTTTTGAAATTATGTCTACGCATTTACCTATATCAGGGGATGGTTAGGTAAGGAGCATTAAACAGCGGTGTAATTCTTCTTAACCATAAGTACAGTTTTCAACCTGCAACACACAGGGAGTGAGTTATCAGACTCAAGGGACTTATACAGAGTATTGTATGTTGTCCAGGGTCCATCAGGAAAGAGGGGTTGGTCCTCGTACTATATTCGGTTTACTTATGACTTCTCTAGTTTTTAGACAGGTGTTTCGTGGAAACACAGGGTCCGAATTTTGAAAAGTTATAGGTATTTGAATAAAGTAGAGAACCAGGTATTGCAAATATCGGGATTCTTTAAAGTGATCGAAGATGTAGACACTTGTGTATGGTATTCAGTTGATAGTAGTGATTAAGAGAACTTGCTTCTCTTTCGGGTTACTCATAATTGGAAGCATTCCTAAGTTGAGTAACGCTGATCGGCCTCTTTCCATTTAGTTGACATGCACTGGAGACTGCTGCATGATTTGAATCTGATTCAATTAAATCAGTGCCTCTGGTTCTATATTGGATATAGTACAGTTCATATCTTAACATTGTTAAGGTACGGGGAGTTGTCCGGCCTATGCTTAAAACCAGACTCTGGATAACTCAAGGCACGTTTCTGTAATGGTTGTTTGTGGGTTGACCCAGGCTATGACGAGGGTTGACTTTCTACCATCTGAAAGATCAATAGTGATATTGTTCTAGACTCGCCACGGTTTTAATAAAAATGGATTTTTTCAGAAAACAGCAGTGGGAGTATGGTAGAACTGGAAGTGATTCCAGAACTACAAACGATTACTGAAGATTTGATAGGAACCTAAAGATTCAATCTGGTTTAACATTCCATTGGCCACTCCGCAGATAAGGTGGGTAACTTCAGACACCTGAGAGGTACTCCGGTAGCCTCAAGGACGGTGACAGGGAAGTTCTTGTTTACCCAGACTTGCCATTGCTGTTGTTCCAGACTGTGAGACCCGGTAGGAGGATGAGTATAGCGTCGTTCTAAACTTGCTTTAGAAGTGTACATCTATATGACTCTGCCAAAGGGTTGTCGTAGTTAGTGGGAGCAGCGGAAGCATTGGTGGACAGGTGGCTTATGTCTATTTATAGACTAAAGCAGATATAGCGGAGATAGATCATCTATTTCTGATGTGACAGTCATAGGTTTGACTTCATAAGAATAAGGGATGGATCTGTTGAGAAGGTAGTAGGATGTGATGTCCTGGTATTAGGATGACATACACAGAATAGGAAGTGATATTCCTATACTATGATCGGTTATACTTTGGTCGCCACACAGTGGTTTCTCCACATGGGACTTGGACATTATATCAGACATACTGGTTACTAGATCTATTGTTTTAGATCTAGATTTGGGTGGTTTCCCAATCTGGGTACTTAGACAGCATTCTAAGAGTATTTAGAATGGACGACTCCTGGCACGGTAGTGTACCTGCAGGTAATGGAGTCACCCTCTCTAAAGGTGTCTTATAGACTAAAGGGGAGAGGGATGTGCATGATTGGCAGATCACTTGCTCAGGCAATTGAGTCAATCATGAGATGTCAAGTACCACGCCAGATATTGTTCTTGCACTAGATGCAATAAGTTGACATTGATCCAATCCTGGAGAAACAGTCGGAAGCAGTTTTAGAACATAAGTGGATGTTCTAGGGATATGATAACGACAGCCCCATTCGGGAAACAGTTATCATTCCAGGCTTCCAAGGTGACATGGACGACAAGGAGGTTGTCAGAGTTATAGTTTTCCTTCTGACAAGGGGCAGTATTTTGGACAGTTGGTCCAAGGCGATACTGAGGGAGGCATGGCGCAGGATACTGATTAAGTTCAGCTGACGATACAGTCTAAGAAGTTTGGATTTGGAGTTCATTTATGAGCTAGGTCCCATCAGACATCCAGACACATTCTAAGACAGGTATTGCTCATTTCAGGAGATGGCATTCTCCGCGAACTTGAGATATAGAGAGACATAGAAAGAAACATCAAAGCGGATCCACTCACTGAGGCTATTCCTCGAACGCAATAGTTTCGCAAACGAGCTTTGTGAGACTGACTAGTAGAGGAGTTGGGTGTTCGGTATCACACGGGCTGTGAGTATGCGACATCGCAATAATTAGCCTTGAGTGCAAGTGGGAGGGCTTAATATAGGCTGATCTAGAGCGGGTCCTAGCGTGTCGGAGTTGCCAGGATCTCCGAGATCCTGTACTTGCCCGACGACCAAGTTTTTATGGATTCCTTCTTTGTTGGATCACAGGCACGTGATTGCAATGATTAAGGGAGGACCTATCCCGGTAGGACAGTCTTACTCAAGATGATAGTATGCTATCTGGTTTATCATTATCATCGTGTACTGCTTTAGGTGACCTTACAGGTCACTATTGCACGTTGATAGAGCCCCTAGGATTCTTGCTTGACTGCGAGCAGTATGAGGGCGATCATATACGTGGGAGCTGGTAGTCTATAAGCACGTCCTTAAAAGGTCCCTAGTCGTGGGAGTTTCGAGACAGGGCATCGATACTCCAGAGTAGACTAGTGCATACAGTCAAGACCCCGATGAGGGGCGGTGGCTGGTCTCACAAGCCACTGGTGTCAGTTGGTTCACCTAAGATGTATACAGGTGCTCATTGGGTTATGAGAACACAGGACAGGACTCGCCGGGAACATGCTAGTTGGTCTTACCTGACATCAGATAGCAGTTCCCTGGTGACATGTGTACAGGTTATTTCATCGACCTGAGGATCGTCATTTATCTCGTGTGAGTTCCCACTGTACTTTGATTACTACCCTACCACGCTCAAAGGAGACGTGCAAACAGGTTTTAGTTGGGTACAGCCCCGAGCCACATGGAGGCAGTGAGCGGATCTTCGGGGGTTCATCTCTCCCGGTATTGGGGGTAAGGTCGCGCTGTGTCTAGGAGAGCCATTACACGAAGTCCTTGGCCAAGACAGGAGATTTACTGGTAGGTATTCCAGTAGTATCTCAGGGTGTTCTGGGCTACACTCCGACACGACTTGTACCGCTTTTGGGGGTCTGACTTTTACCAACCCCCTAGGCCCGCCATGCGAAGCTCATAGACGAACGGACCGGACTGTACGGATATTGTCACTAACAGGCTCAGTAGGGTGTCAGGATGAGTTCGCTCACAGACGTCCCATTTGGTCAATAACTGGTAGCCCGTCACGTATGGCTAATACCTCTGACGTGCTAGTGGTTAAATCCATAGCCATAGTATTGATGAGTCTTTAGAGTCCCCCACATTCAGTTACTCAAGTTTCGGGCGAAACGCTGTAGAGGCCGTATAGAGATATGGCAGGGTTCGATCAGATACGTGCGGTATTGCACGCATCAGGATCGGATGGTTAGTACTAGAGGCCGTATGGATATATGGCAGGGTTCGATCAGATACGTGTGGTATTGCACGGATCAGGATCGGACGGATAATACTAGCCGGCTTTGGTTTAAGCCGGATCCTAGTATAGTACAGGGTAGATTTTGTCTCATTGCATTTGTATTCGGTCGGAATACAAATGCGGGTATGTACATACAGTAGCGGGGTTTTCCTGTAATTTATTACGGGATCAGTTTTTGGAATTGCCAGTTTGTTTTCCGTTTCAGCCATATTTCTTTGTATCTTTCATTGGTTGAAGATTGGTGGAGGAGGGCTTATTTGCATTTGTGCAAATACGCATTTGTGGAGGGTGTTATTTGCATCTTGTTGTTTCATGATGATTCTACCACCCTTGACATTCCTTTGTTCATGATGGTTCATGATAGCTTGGCATTGTGATGAGATGATGAGGTTGGTGGAGTGTTGGTTTTGTCTTGTGATCATTTCTTTACATCATCACTTTTCTCTCTCTTGGATTATGAGAGACTCTCATTTTCTTTTGATACACACACTCTCCCTCATTCTCTCACTCTCTTCCCTTCACCATGGCCGGCCAAGCCATGTAGGGGCTGTCCAAATTGTAGGTGTGGGATTTTTGTTCTTTTGGCTTTGCTAAAAATCCCCAAAGTTCCATCTCCATTAGCTTATCTCATTCTTCCACTCAAAAGGCAACTCCCTACAACCCCAAATGAGACATATAGATCTTCACTTATTCTACAGCAAATTTTGGGCACGTCAGCTCGCCAACTTCGTGCCCGAGTTGCCTCGGTTCAGAGGCGGGAGCCCGTAAAAGAAGCCGGCAACGTGGTGCCCTTCCGGCGACGTGGTGGAGATCGGAGATTCCGCGGGGAGATCGGGACGATGACGAGAAGACCGAAGGACACGGATCGCTCGGTATATCTCTCTACCCCTTTCTTGTTAGCTAGGACTAGTTCAATGGAACGATCCGGGTTTATAGTGCGCGGTGGTGCCGGTTTAAAAAGTTAAAGTAAATCATCGCTTCCGCATTCCGGCGTCGGATTGACGGCCGGGGCGCCGCCGTGCACTTACAAGACCGACTTCTTGGGAGCTTCCGCTGTCAGCACAGGAGCGGTGAAGCTCGTTGGCGGGAGCATGGTCCTGAAAAACAACCCTGTGGAGGCTTGAGTGACCTGTTCCACGGGCATCGTTAACAGGGAAGCCGCTTGGGGCCCGTAGGTTATGCCCCCAGTTGAGGCAGGACGTGGGTTGCAGCTGCATGTGGAACACTTTGAGCAAGTGAACGCCATTGATCGTTTTCTTTTTGCACCAAGAAAAACGCCAAATCTTAGTACCTCGAAACCCAAGGGCAACCATTAGCAAACCGCGTTTGGTTCGCGAACACGACACACGAAGTGTGGAGTGGAAAGAGGAAAAGGTCCCACCGGGCATGCCAGAATCTATTCCCCGCCGAATACGGAGACGGGACCGTGTAGGTCCGTCTAGCCTGAAATTCAGGGCAGATGCTAATTGGTGCTATCCGTTCACCTCTCCGAAGATGCCAAGTTGATTTATGGCACCATGTATCGAAGCTTTAAACGGATGCGGCCGATGTAGCTGATTTTGTCAGATTCCCCTCGTTTGAGTTTTTTTTTATTGTGGGGACGCTCTTCCCTGCAGGCGCAAGCCCCTGCAGTTAATTACGCTACCGCATCGCGGTAACAACTTTCTCATTCTCCAGATGGTTACTTCGTGTCGTGGGTGTTTGTTTTGTGTTCGGTTACCCGTGGATTGTATACGGAGACTAAGTTATGTTGTCTCCCGTAGGACGTGGATTAGTCCAAATCCGTATCTTTCTTAGATTTGGGTTTGGGGGGGTTGTGTTTAAGGATACGTTAGCCTTATTTGAGGCTAAGATCAACTTAAACTTTTGTTAGGGACACGTTAGTCTAATTCTAGACTAAGATCAACTTAACGGGATTGTTTAGATCCGACAAGAGAGCAATTGAGCTCTATTGTTTAGTTTAATGACATTGCGGTCGATAATTAGTTTAAGGACATTACGGTCCGTTGTTAGTTTTAAGACATTGCGGTCGAGGTTAAGGACATCATAGTCCATGAGTTTAAGGACCTCACAGTCCGATGTTAATTTTAAGACATCACGGTCGAGGTTAAGGACATCATAGTCCGTGGATTTAAGGACTCCACAGACCGATGTTAGTTTTAAGACATCACGGTCGAGGTTAAGGACATCATAGTCCATGAGTTTAAGGACCCCACAGTCCGATGTTAGTTTTAAGACATCACGGTCGAGATTAAGGACATCATAGTCCATTAGTTTAAGGACCCCACAGTCCGTAGTAATGTGTGGTTGTCGAGACCCGTTACCTCTCTGACGACGTTGAGGGATTACAACGACAGATATCAGAGGAGTAAAGAGATGTACTCTCGAACCGGGTGTAAATTTATTAGAAGAGTAAATGAGCTCAGTTCAATTTAAATTGAGGACTTATGGCCAGAATTGGGCTAAGTCCCATTAAAAATGTTTAACATTCTATTTTTGTTCTGTCTGTTAGGCCTTTATTTGGGCTCTGCCCTTTTAATAATGCCAAGCATTGGACTCTGACATTTTTTGTCTTATATTGAATGCATAGCATTTATCAGAACAAGGTATGTTCTAACAGCGCGCCACGTGGCGCACTAGGTGCTTTGCGCCAGTCAAAGAGCGCATTGCGCTTCTGTCGGTTAGCGCACACGAGGAGGACACGTGTCGCTCTTAGCGCTAAGCGCTAGTTTGTTAGCGCACTGCGCTTTTAATTTGTGAGCGCGCTGCGCTAGTTTATGGGTGCGCCAGTGAGTGACACGTAGCGCGCTTGGCGCTGAGCGCCAACCCTAGAGCGCAGTGCGCAGTTTTCAGGAGCGCAAAGCGCAGATCGTGTCTATGATTAACACATGGCATGTTTTGGTACTGAGCGCCGATCCAAGGAGCGCAAGGGCCCAGTTCATGAGTGCAAAGCACCGTCTAATAGTGCAAAGCGCATTTTGCTCAATTTAAGATTAAAGAACAAATTTATGTTCTTCTTAAAAGAGGTTTTTCCTCAAGATTCAAGAACTAAGTTCTTATTCTTATGAAAGGCTCTACCTTTATAGATCAGAAGATCTGTGAAGTAAAAAAAACTTCTTTTTTTATGATTAGATCTTGATCTTTTCTTTTTATTCAAAGACCTTGGTCTTTTTTTTAGAGATCTAAGATCTTTTTAGAAAACATTTCTTCTTTTTACGAGATGTTTTCATCTCTATTTTCCAAGAAATCAATTCTTTACCTTTCCTTTTCTTCGAGTTTTTCTCAAATTTTGCAGAAGGTTTCTTCTATATGAGACTTGAAGTCTTGGGGCCTTTTTATAAAGCCAATTGATTTGTTAAATTGGTTTAAGAGATCTTTCTCTTGATTGATTGGGGAATATTTCCCACCGTTGGATTATTGATCTTAAGGCTCCTGTTTGACAGAAGGTAATCTTCTTGTTTTAATAAGATTGGAAAAAATCTTTCTATACAGAATTTGTTTTGTTTTTTGGTAATTCATTATTTACCATTGGATCATTGATCCAGTGGTGCTTAAAGCACAATCTTATTGTTTGGAAAGATTTTGAGAAATCTTTCCTTAACAGAATTTAATTCTGGTTAATAAATGAATTATTATTATTAGATCCTTTGATATAATGGTGGGAATTTTAATTCCAGCGCTGGCGCACCCACATTGGATACGTGGCGCGCAGCGCAACTGCGCTGGTGCACCCGTGCTTACCACGTGGCTCGCAGTGCAGAGCGCAGGATCTGAAGTGTTATTTCAGCAGAGCGCTGGATCTGAAGCGTTGCTTCAACAGAGGTGCCTTTTCACCTTCCTTTTAAGTCAAACTCATATTCCCGAGAATCTTTCATTTCCTAATTTTGGAAATAGTTCCATTGTGCACAAAATTTTATGTGCTTCATCTTTATAACTCGAAGCAAAGCTTCTTCCTTTTCTCATCCCCAAAGAACTTTCTCAACTATGGCTTGTAACCGCCCTCATGCTCGTAGACAGCCATGGGAAGTGCCTATTCAGGACCTTGTTCCTCGCTTTGCTGCGCGCTTGGTGGATCCTTCTTTCACGGATGTGCAGTGTGACGCTGCGCTGCACGATCTTTTGACTCGTGTGGGGTCCCTTTTCCCCCACACTCTATTTGGCTTCGGATGATCCTTGCGTCTGTGCTCACCGATCTTCCCCCTCCTCCAACAGAGATGTCCTCAGTAATGTTGGATACTGCTGAAGACAAGATCGAGTGCTTCTTGGAGGCGCACTTAATCACTCAAGCCCTGAGAGATTGCTCCATCCACTTGCTGAGCCAGATACGGGCTCGTCGGGTTGTCATCACCACTTTCTCTGAGGAGTGCGGCGTCGACCGTTGGATTGCTACCCCTCGGGAGGATCGCTGTTTCGACATGGTGGAGAAGATGGAGAGGGAACTGGATAATCTTCTCTTTAGCTTTGTGAACCCCTGCCCTTCAGATCCCATATTTGGTGAACTTTTTTAAATGTAATAATAATAATAATAATAATAAAAAGATGTTTTAATTTGGTATTTTATTATCTGTTAAGTGTTCTCTTGTTTTTTTTAATTCTTTGTTATTCCTTTGTAAGATGTTTATGTGCTGCATAATCATGAAGCGTTGCTTCGCTTTCCAATCTTGGAAACAAAGCTTTGCTCTAATTTGGGATGCGCAGCGCAATTGCGCTAACACTAGCGCATTCTTGTTTTGACACGTGGCGCTGATTATTGTCAAAAACATGAGTTTACCGCAATCAGAACGGCGTCGCTTCGCAGCTAGCCGGTGAGTACGGGTCGATCCACAGAGACGGTTAAATTCCTTTTATGTGTCTTAACGAGTTGATTCTATTTGTCGTTTTGGTTTTATAAAAATCTAGATCTAAAACTTAATTAATCTAATTTAAATTCTTGCTTGGGTTAGGCTTAGAGGAAGTTTTGGAGATTGATGTTTCCTCACCGCTTTCAATGCCGTATTTTAGATCCATTAGATGTTATAGTAATTATCGATAAAGTGGATACGACTCTTTTGGGAAGATTTTTTCTTCCTCTAGATTCGTATCCTTCCTTTATCGTTAATTACCCTAACCCCCATGGAAAACGCGCGCAACCGGCCCTTTATACTGCGGTTCACCGTTACCTCGAGGGGTAGGGTGCCGCAGGGAGCGGTTGTGCGCGCATGCATGGAGTTCTTAATGGGATAGTTTAATATGGCATTGAAAGGGGTGAGAGATTTCATCTCTCAACCCTTTCCCTAAGGCTAACCCTAACAAGCGAGGAGACTACTCACTCATTAGGGGATGAAATAACATTAAAAGAATAAAAGAAAAACACTTACTAATGGTGATGGCTCCCTCCAAGCGATAAAGAACAGATCTGAATGTCACTTCCAGAATTTCTGAATTTTATTTATTGAAAAGAGGCATACCATTTTCAGATCTAAGATTACAATTTATAGGAAAATAGGAAACCTAGGGTTACAGACTCTCGCGCATGCGAAATTACAGATTTGCCCACGAAAAATCCCAACACCCGCACCGACGCAACAATACAGAAAATCTGCACCGACATGGGCTCTGAATGGCCGCGGATCCGCGGCCCATTGGTGGCTTGGGCCGCGGATCCACGGCCCATTAATGAGATCAGTGGACAGTGTTTTGTGGGGCTTTTTCCTTGGCTCTTTGGGCTTCTGTTTTTACTCTTCTTTTCTCTGTTGGACTTCTGGATCTTCTCCAGATTTTTAGTGAAGACTTGTATTGGGCTTTTTAACCGTTTCACTTGACTTTTTGGACCTTGCACTGTTCTTCGACTAGGCTTGACTATGATCCGTCTACTTGTTGGTCAAAAGTCCCTTTTTCTGTTGTTTTGTGTCTTTTTCACTGTATTTGCTCCAGAAACCTGTAACCTGTAATATGCAACAAACGTGCGTCAAGAGTACCTGTTTATTTATAAAAAGGGTAAGAATAGGGGAATGATAAATGCAATATTATGGTCTGAACAAATACCCCCAAACTTACCTTTTGCTAGTCCTCGAGCAAACTTATTTTTTTTATTCACTACAAAAAACCTAACCGCACTTTCGCAGGGAAACGCGATTGCACTGAGCACGTGCAACAAGCCGTTAAACCTCTAGGTGTCCCTAGTAGGAGGAGTGTTGTCTCCTGAGGGTTTTCAGCGGATTACACCCACAAAATCCTATCAACTCGGCCCATTGACTTTTGTTCTCCAATTAGGTCTTCTAATAAGGAATTCTATTATCTTATACTTGTAAATTATCCACCCATATTCTTCACGCTTCCTCATTATTTAACCTAAGATTATATATGTTATGTAGACCTACTTAGCTTTCGGCATCTCTTAAGTTTTCCTTCTAGGGTTTTATCTCTACTTAGGAATTTCTATCAACTCTATTAAAGATACAAGTTCTATTCTTCATTCCTTTCTCTTATCTAAATTCCAATCACATACCCCTACGTGTCTGTATAGATCACCCCTACACTCGGAAATTCAATTCAAACAATCATGCCCTTGTCCATTGTCCAAAGTACTAATTAGTTGGTGAATTTAAATGAAATTTGCTTACACATCCTTCATGCGACCGTTAATACTTCTTGAGATACCAACGACCGATTACAAAATGCGTTTGCACTTTAAAGCGTACTTCCTAGTCCTTGCAACACCCAAGACTTTAGCAGTGACTCCCAAACCAGTTGGTCTAAGGCACTAGGTGATAAGGCACCCTCGCTAAATATTTTTCTATTTTTATAGCCTTAGGTAATCACAAAAACCAGTGTCCATTTTTTTTTTTCTTTATTCACACTTTTTCATACTAAGGACTTTAGGCAAGAGCCTTTCAAGGTCTCTTCTACTATTCCAAGTTTCAAGGTGCGTGAATGTGCAAATGGTAGGGTATACGTTTTCAGAATCTAAACTTAAGCTAGGAACTATTTTTCAAACTTATACTTTAATTAGAACATCAATACTCTTCCATTGTTTCGACTTAGCCCAAGAAGTGAACCCAAAATTTGCCTATTTCTAAATAAACTACAAGGCATATACTTTCTACTGTTAAACTTTAAGGAAGGTTATTTTTAGGGTTTTTAATTTACTAAGTCTAAGATCTAGTTGTTCCTAACCAGTTAACCTATTTGTCAAACTCACATCAAATAAGCCAAAATTGAATACATTAATTTTTATAATTTTGAAATTTTTCAAATTTTTATAGGTTTTTAAATAAGTATGCAAATGCAAAAATATGTACAAATGAATGCGAAGGAAGAAGACGTACCGAGCATACCCCCAAACTTGAACTTGACAGTGTCCTCACTGTCATACTAAACCAAGAGGGTCAAAATACCGATACTCCCCTGTTTATTTATTTATATTTTTTTTTGGTATTTTTAATGTTTTGAATTTTTTTTTTTTTATTTAGAAAAAGAAAACAAAAGAATATATACATATATACAAAGGTCCCCCCCAAACTTTAGCTTGGCCTTACACAAGCCAAAGGTTAGCACCAACCATTCAAAGATCTTATCGTGATAATGGTAGAGTTGGTGCAAAAACGGGATGGAAAGAAAAGAGATGAAAAGCACGCGAGACCGTGTGGAAAGAAGAATAGTAGAATATGGTCTCGGTGGGGGAGAAAGACGGAAAGAAGAAAGAAGTGGAGTGCGATCTCGAGGGTGTAAATTGAGTGAATAAATTAGCGCAATTTGTGATGACCGATGTGTTAAAAGCGATTGCGCCAACCTACCAACTCGACGTGCAATGGGGTCAAATCCCTCAAGATTCGCAAGAAAACATGGGTACGCCGAACTTGGTATAGGAGATGAAAGCGTAACAGTCATTTGTTCGGTCGGAACAATAGGAAGGAGGGAGGGTGATATAACAGTCAAAGGGTCAGGAGGCTGAATTGGAAAATCCGACACATCCAATAAAAATGGTTCAACCTCGATATTATCCTCAAGGCTCTCCTCAGTACTATCCTCAATATGTAATTCATCCATGCCATTATCATTAAAATCTAGACGCATATGAGATTCGGGGGAAACATTTAATAACTCAGGATGATGATTTGAACATAAAATTTCTATTAAATCGACAGGTTCATCATCCGAAATATTCCCGGCGTCTATATCCTCAATCAAGTGAAAATCAATTTCTTTAGACACTTTATCCACAGCATGGATATTTATCAATGTAGGTTCTAGAGTGGAGGTGTAAAGATCGAAAGGATTAGGTACGGTTTCACTTGAAAGGGGTTCCTCACAATTTGGCAAATCAAACACTACAAAATCGCACAACTCATTTTTATTTTCAACTGGTGAATCATTTGGAACAATCGATGGAAAACCGGAGTTGTGGGCTTCAATTGGGTAAGGGTAGGTTTGATTTGAAAATCCTCTCTCATTCTCACTCTGTCCAACTGCCGCCTTACACATTGAAAAATTCGGAGCTAGCGGGATACTAGCTACCGGTTCACTAGGTTGCGTAAGGGCGGCCATGGATGCTTCCATTGTCCTCATCATTTTATTTGTTGCAGCAATATATGCTTCCAACGACTCTTCCAAACTAGACTTAGGTGGTGAGGGGGTTTCAGTAAAAGATTCACAATTGGTTGGGTATGTGAAACTCCCTAATGGCTGTGTCGAAACAGTGTCTAGTGAAGGTGGGAAGGTCGGGTATGATGGGTAGGAAGTGGGTGGTAAGACAGGAGTAGGGTCAACATATGGATAAGAAGGTGAATAATCGTGTGGATCCCTAAAACTAGATGAGTGGAGAGGGGTGAAAGATCGACTGCGAGATTGAGCAATATGCTCAGCAATGGACATCGGCCTAGGAGTTACAGCAGGACTTGGAAAAGTGGTGTCAACATATGTAGGTGGTAAAGGTTGACTAGGTTGACACAAAGTGGGTTGAAAAGTCAAACTGTTTTTCCTAGACTCCTCTATGTGATCTTTCAGAGATTTTTTAGGCATGGAGGGATCGTTTTTAAATTGACCGAACACATTGACAAACGACGCAAAGTTAGGTTCGGGATACCAAAATTCGGCAAGTGATTTGTTATGTGGGGTACCCATGATAGAAGAATGCAAGGATTTCTTAGCGACAAAATTTTTGCAAGTTTTTAAAAGATTTTTCCCTTTTTTTTTATTTATGTGAGAGTTTTGCAAATAGGTTTTGGAAAATGGGACTCGTGACACAAATTTATCAACCACACATGCACAATCAGACCTAGATCTAGGGTTGCCTAGTTCTACTAGATAGCTCCTAACTAGGGCTAGAAATAGACCTCAAACCGCCTCTTCACGGACAAATACGGCCAGGTAAGTGGGAAGGAACCACCACTACAGTGGGCCTAATTAATAACCACTAGCCTAGACACCGCAATGTCGGTTAGGATAAACGGCCGATGCCTACCCTAGTCCTTTTCCTATTGAGCTCGATGTCCTTAGGTCTGAGTCTAGTCTTTTTTATTTAATTGTGGTCGATGCAAAAATGCTTAGGTGTTTTCTGGGGTCCTGGGAAGGGTGATGAAATCCCCACCCAATCTGAGTTTGTCAATTAGCCCCTTAGAGTCCGGTTAAATTATGCAAAACAATAAAATTTCACTTGCAATCAATTTTTAGCGCGGCGCAAAGAAACCTGCAGCAAATCTGTTATTTAGAAGGGGAGAGAAGATTTTTTTTTTTAGCGCAAAGAAACCTGCAGAAAATTTTACAGTGGAGATATGGAGGTTGCAGAGGGGAGGAAAAGAAAGCAAACCAGAAAATTTTCAGGTGCTGACGTGGCATTCCAAGCGCGGAACAGCGGCGGGAGACCCCTATTTGCGCCGGAAGCGCGGCGTTCTGGTTGGATCGCGCTCTGAAAATTTTTGCACTGTTCTGTAATTACAAATGCTCTCTGTTCTTATGCTCCAAATTTTGATTTGCCCTCTGTAAAATTCCAGATCTTCAATTCTTCGCTGTTCTGCAAGATTCAAACAATACACCCTTCAAACAGAACAAGTTTGATAAATTTTTTTAATTTTTTTATATTTTCAGATTTTTAAAATTTATATCAACCCGAAAATTAACAAAAAGAAAGATTACGCCGTCCCCGGCAACGGCGCCATTTGATTATTGTCAAAAACATGAGTTTACCGCAATCAGAACGGCGTCGCTTCGCAGCTAGCCGGTGAGTACGGGTCGATCCACAGAGACGTGTAAATTCCTTTTATGTGTCTTAACGAGTTGATTCTATTTGTCGTTTTGGTTTTATAAAAATCTAGATCTAAAACTTAATTAATCTAATTTAAATTCTTGCTTGGGTTAGGCTTAGAGGAAGTTTTGGAGATTGATGTTTCCTCACCGCATTCAATGCCGTATTTTAGATCCATTAGGTGTTATAGTAATTATCGATAAAGTGGATACGACTCTTTTGGGAAGATGTTTTCTTCCTCTAGATTCGTATCCTTCCTTTATCGTTAATTACCCTAACCCCCATGGAAAACGCGCGCAACCGGCCCTTTATACTGCGGTTCACCGTTACCTCGAGGGGTAGGGTGCCGCAGGGAGCGGTTGTGCGCGCATGCATGGAGTTCTTAATGGGATAGTTTAATATGGCATTGAAAGGGGTGAGAGATTTCATCTCTCAACCCTTTCCCTAAGGCTAACCCTAACAAGCGAGGAGACTACTCACTCATTAGGGGATGAAATAACATTAAAAGAATAAAAGAAAAACACTTACTAATGGTGATGGCTCCCTCCAAGCGATAAAGAACAGATCTGAATGTCACTTCCAGAATTTCTGAATTTTATTTATTGAAAAGAGGCATACCATTTTCAGATCTAAGATTACAATTTATAGGAAAATAGGAAACCTAGGGTTACAGACTCTCACGCATGCGAAATTACAGATTTGCCCACGAAAAATCCCAACACCCGCACCGACGCAACAATACAGAAAATCTGCACCGACATGGGCTCTGAATGGCCGCGGATCCGCGGCCCATTGGTGGCTTGGGTCGCGGATCCGCGGCCCATTAATGAGATCAGTGGACTGTGTTTTGTGGGGCTTTTTCCTTGGCTCTTTGGGCTTCGGTTTTTACTCTTCTTTTCTCTGTTGGACTTCTGGATCTTCTCCAGATTTTTAGTGAAGACTTGTATTGGGCTTTTTAACCGTTTCACTTGACTTTTTGGACCTTGCACTGTTCTTCGACTAGGCATGACTAGGATCCGTCTACTTGTTGGTCAAAAGTCCCTTTTTCTGTTGTTTTGTGTCTTTTTCACTGTATTTGCTCCAGAAACCTGTAACCTGTAATATGCAACAAACGTGCGTCAAGAGTACCTGTTTATTTATAAAAAGGGTAAGAATAGGGGAATGATAAATGCAATATTATGGTCTGAACAGGCGCGCAGCGCGCCTTGCGCCAGCGCTCTCGCGCTTGACACGTGGCGAGCAGCGCAACTGCGCCAGCGCGCTTGTGTTAGACACCTAGCGCGCAGCGCAGAGCGCAGGATTTGATGCGCTGCTTCAATTTTTGACTCTTAGATTTCTAAACAGAGCTTTGCTCTGATTGGGGGGAGCAGAAGCGTTGCTTCATTTCCAGTCTTGGAATTTGAACAGAGCTTTGCTCTGATTAGGGGACGCAGAAGCGTCGCTTCATTTCCAGTCTTGGAATTTGAACAGAGCTTTGCTCTGATTAGGGGACGCTGATTTGAGTGGAAAAGTGTGTTTGTAGTTAACCGCAATCAGAACGGTGTCGCGTATAGCAAGACCGAGATGAGTACGGGTCGTCCTCTGGGAAACGTGGAACCTTTTATTTTTACTTTAGATGTGTTGAGAAAGAGAAGAGGGATAAAGAATTTTATAGAATGGTTTCTAGATCTACGTTAAACAAGAATGTAAAATATAGATCTAGATTATTTTAAAGATGTGGTTAATATAATAAGAGGGCTTGTAGGGTTCGTTAGGATTTAGTAGTTATGGACGATTAATTAAAAGTTACCATTTTTATCCATTAATAGATTTAAAACTAGAACGACGGTGATGCATGTAGATTAGGGTTTCTGGAGGGAAAAGGAATCCCACTCTTAACCCTTATCTCGACACGGAACTCCGTTCATATCTTGCCTTTACCAAAACAATCATTAATCTAATCTCTAATCGCGGTCGGAACTAGCAAAGAATTGCTAGCGCGCCCGATTAGGATGTTAATGATTCTTTTGATAAAGTTCCTAAACTTTATAGGACTTAAAAAGGGTTTAATTATTTTCATTGTCCATTAGCCTATCCTAATCCTACGAACCCTAACAAGCGGAGAATTACTCGCGCATGTTGGGAGAAGAAGATGAAAAGAAAGAGAGGGAAAACATAATGTAAAATGCAAAAGAATTAAATAAAATAACTACCTTTATTAATCAACTGAACAATCTACACTTTTATTCCGTAGAAAATGATTACAAACTAGTTGCTTCTCGATCTTTCCTAAGGAGGTAGATGAACAGTCGATGATCAGCCTGGATGCGTGAGCGTCAGGGGCTTCGTGATCTCTTCGGCTTGATGATTTTTCCAAGAGGCTCTCGGTGCTCTTTTATAGTGCAAAGCCAGAATCTTTCAGTTGGAAACTTGGTAAAATATGTCAGAGATTCATGCCCCAAATTTTCAGCAATTGATCCCTCAATCTTGCCGCGGATCCGCGGCACAAGGTGGGTAAGGCCGCGGATCCGCGGCCATTTAATCTCTGCCGTTCATCAAACTTCAGGGGCTCTGTTCTTATGACATGTGGGCTCCTCTGGAATCTTTGTATCTTTGAAATCTTCTCTCGGTTGCTTCCAGACTTGGTCTCCAAGTTTGCTTCTTAATTTGGTAAGATTTCTTCAACAACTTGATTTGCTTGATTCTAGCCTTGGAAAATTCTGCACAACTTGGAAATATTCTGCACAACAACTCAAATAAGATTTTAGTAGACTTTGTTCTACTAGGATTAGGTCAATAATATTATTTGCATACATTTTCCTACCAAATACTAATTAAAATATATTAACACATGGAAAATAATGTTTTTACACATAAACTTTCATATATATAATATATTATAATAAAGTCCTTTTTTAATATGAAAATGGTAGGAAAAATGTAATACAAATGTGCAGTTTTATCAACTGAACAAATACCCCCAAACTTATCTTTGATCGTCCCGAGCAAACTAGTTTATTTAAGAGGAGAAAAAGAAAGGAGAAAACTAAGCACACTTTCGTAGGCAGACACGATTGCACTGAGCACGTGCAACAAGCCGTTAAACCTCTAGGTGTCCCTAGTAGGAGGAGTGTTGTCTCCTGAGGGTTTTCAGCGGATTACACCCACAAAATCCAATAACAAAAGAAAGATGGTGAAATTTACATATAAAGACAAGAACCATAAAAGAAATACTTTGAAAAGAAGAGTTTCCAACTATGCCAGCTTTTCAGTTGTCATGAGCCCTATCTTAATAGTCATGAAAAATGTTAGAAATCACATCATCCCTCAATAAAACATAGTCTTTATTCTTCATTCCTACCTTTCATCCAAACATTGATCATATAACCCCACGTTTGTGTGAAGAACATCCCTACACCCGGAGAATTCAATTCAAGCTATCATACTCTTGTCCATCTACCTTAGTACTTTTTAATTTGATGAATACTTAGAACTGCTCACACATTTTCATGCGACCGTTAATACTTCTTGAGGTACTAACCGACCGATTACTCATGTGTTTGCAGATTTGGTGATAATATTTTCCTCGTCTTGCACCACCTAAGGCTTAACAGTGACTCCCAGACCAGTTGGCCTTAGGGCACTAGGTGAAGAGGCACCCTTGCTATATTTTTTTATTGCTGCCTTGGCGATAACAAAACCAGTGTTCATTTTTCTTTTCACCATTTTTATATTTTCTTCATCATTTCCTTCATACTTTGGCTTTTAGACAAGAGCATTTCAAGGTATCCTCTACTATCCCGAGTTTCAAGACGTGTGTAGGTGCATATTGTAGGGTATCAACATTCAAATGTTTGGCTTCCAGAATAGAAACTATTTTTCGGACTTATTTTTATCCTCAGATTAGTGACTTCCTTCATCTTACTAACCCTTGGGACAACAGCTCATAACTACTTATTACTAGTTCGTATAAGAAAATTTCTAATTTTCTTGGTTTTCTTAAACTATTCCTATCTTTTGGATGTAATGTTTCACTTCCTACTCTTTTGTTATCAAAAAAAAATTTTCTATATTTTTTTAAAAGTTGTGCTTATGCAAAATATGATGCAAATTGATGTGTAAATAAGCACAAACCTCCCCCAAACCTGTTTACAGCAGTGTCCTCACTGATGTTATCCGTTAAGCTCAAAAACCTGCAGACTTGGGAGGAAATTATTAATGGGGGCAAGAATATATGAAAGTGAAAATCCTCCCCCAAACTTATTTTAGGCTCATAATTTTGTAAAAATCATTTTCTTTCAAGAGCCAAAATATCCCCCCCAAACATGAGTTAAACAATTTTAATCTTTTTTTTTAAATCACACGAGGGGGTCAAGGTTATTGGTCAAAGTAAAGCCTTACAAAGACCAAAAGTCAACACCAACCATTCAAAAATTTTATCGATGAAGCACCTAGGTTGGTGGAAGAACATGTCACCTATGGACGTAAAGAAGTGGGGAGGTGACAAGAGGTGTAATGGAAAAAGATTGTGTCTCAATTTGGAGAGAGGACACAGTGATAGTAATGATGGATTACTCGCATTATCATGATTTTCCAAAAGAGGGGGTGGAGGTCCAATTTCTTCATCTTGGAGTTGATTCATCTCAACACCCGTGTCTTGTAAAAATGCGAGTTCATCAGCGAAAATTTCCTCAAAGCTTTCATCGATACCCCGAAAAATAATGTCATCAGAAAAAATGGGGTGATCGTCAGACTCAATATAAGGTTCCTCATTAGATGTTGACCCGGACAACTCGGTGGAAGAGTAAATGGTTGGGTCAAACAACAACATATGAAAAGAGTCTGTATCATGAGGTTGATCAAATTCGCTGCTGTCGACATCCATTAATTCGACAGAACACACATGAGTATAGGGTTCGGAGGGTTCACTTCCCAACTTGTAAATGTTAAGCTCAATTGACTTCTTCCCAAAGGATAGGGTCATAGAGCCGTTTCTACAATTGATTACCGCGTTGGAAGTGGCCAAAAAGGGTCGACCGAGTATCACCGGGATTTGATTGCGTGGGTTTGCCACAGGCTGTGTATCAATAACGATAAAGTCCACAGGAAATATGAATTCCCCGACTTTGATTAACACATCCTCTAGCTCACCCCTAGGTTGGGTGATAGATCGATCGGCCATCTGAAGAGTGCAATGCGCCGGCTTTAACTCTCCGATCCCTAATTGCTCATAAACAGAATACGGAAGCAAGTTAACACTAGCACCTAGATCGAGTAGAGCACGATTAATATTTTTACCCCCAATAGAAATTGAAATTGTAGGACTTCCGGGGTCCTTTCGTTTCTTGGGTAGTTGTTGTGTAAAAGCAGTGCTCACATTACTCGCAAGGAAAACTTTTTTAGGTACTTGAACTTTTCTCTTCCTAGTGCACAATTCCTTTAAGATTTTCGCATATGACGGAACTTGTTGAATAGCATCTAGGAGAGGAATGTTTATGTTAACTTGCTTAAAAATTTCCACAATCTTCTCCATTTGTGGACTTGGTCTGTTGCTCCTTAACCTGTTTGGATAAGGTGCTTGATCAATAAGTTTTGGGTCCAACGTTTGTGGAGAAGACTGTTGGGATGGATTCGATCCCAAAATTGGAGTGGGAATCGACTTAGATAGATTCGGCGAAATGTTCAAGCCTTGGGGAAAACGGAGAATAGACGAATTAGGGGAAAAAGAAGAAGAAGAAGAAGAAGGGGTATCAAATGTGTCACTATCATCAATTTGCTCACCCACTTGGTTATTCAGCACTCTCCCCGATCTCAACGTAGTAATGGCATTCACATTATGACTTTGTGAATGGCCAGGATTCGGTAGGGGTTGAGATGGGAGTTTCCCTTTCTCTCTCGCACTCATTGCGGCGTTTAACTGTGCAATTTGGTTTTCTATTGATTTAATACTCTCACCATGGGAGGAGGAGTTTTTCGTTAGGGTATCAATAGAAGACCTTATCTCAGCCGATTTTTGCATGGATTGTTTCATGAACATATCCAAAGTTTGTGCAAGTGAGTTGTCAGTACCGGCCACTTGTGGTGTAGAAATGTTGGCCGGATTTTGGAAATTTTGTGACTGAAAGGGGGGATGATTCTGTGGTGGTGGTTGCTGTGGAGGAGGTCTTTGATAATTACTTTGTTGGTTTTGATTCCAAGCAAAGTTAAGATGATTCCTCCATCCTTGATTATATGTGGAAGAATAAGGATCGTTTCTAGGTCGCTGCTGAAAAGCAGCATTAGCTTGAAACGATGCATTCATAGGACATTCTTCCGTTAAGTGTGAAGGATCCGAACAACAACCACAGACAGTCTTAGGAAGCGTGACCTGATTTAGGGAGAATGTTGAGAACTTGTTTTCAATAGCATCGAGTTTCTTCTGTATCGCTGCCATTTCGGCTTTCACTGCAATAGAAACATCGAGCTGGTGAATACCTTCCTTAATTGAAGGTGGTCTTACGCTTTCCCACTACAACGTGTATTCAGCAAGGTCTTCCAGATATTTCCATGCTTCACCGTCATCTTTAGACATGAAATTGCATTGACACATTGTTTCAAGCATCTGCTTTGTCGCTGGATTAATGCCCTCATATATAATCCGACATAAATCCCATCTTTCTATTCCGTGATGGGGGCATTGGACAAGCAGATCTTTGAAATGTTCAAAGCACTTCCAAAATGGTTCATTGGGAAGCTGGGTGAACTGGTTGATCTCGCTCCTAATATGTGCAGTCTTATGATTTGGGTAAAACTTCTTAAGAAATGCTACGACGAATTCATCCCAATTAGTGATAGAGTGTGCGGCAGTATTATAAAGCCATTTTTCTGCCAAGTCGCACAGTGTGAATGGGAGAAGACGTAAGCGCATAGCATCTAAGGTCAATTGTGAAGTACCCATCATTGCGCATACGTTTTCGAATTTGGTGATGAAAACGTACGCGTCTTCCGACTCAAGCCCGTGAAATTTGGGCAGCAGATTGATGTAGTGGGGTTTAATTTCGAAATTATCCCCGTTAGGTGGTGGAAGAGATAGACAAGTAGGAAGAGGACCACGAATAGGATAGCATCTCTCTTGGAGAGAGATGCACGGTGGATTCTGCGCACCTTCGGGCGGTGGCAGCGTGGTGTTATACTCTGATGGAGTGCCGTCCATCTCGGTTGAGGTGGTGTGTGGTGGGGGAAAAGAAGATGAAGAAGTACCAACTTCGGCGTCGATAGCAGGAACGCGGACAAGACGGGCACTAGGATCCCGTGTCCAGCCGAGCATGCACTAAGCGGGTTTAGTGCAAGTGGCAGTGTGTGTGTGATTTAAAATTGGCTTGTTTTGAAAAAGTGGGACTCAAGACAAATCTCCCTAAGATGCAGAAGCAACCCTAGAACTAAGGTTACCTAGGTCAGTCTCTAGACCGCTCCTAGACTTCCAAAGGACAAGCCGCAGGATAAATCCTCTACCGCCTCCGTACTACCCTTGTAGCCAGATAAGTGCCAGGTAAGTGGGAAGGAACCACGTCGTGGGCCTAATTAAAAACCACTAGCCTTTGTCACACTTGCCTAGGCACTACAAAAGTAATGCGGATAAATGATAGATTACCCACGACCTTCCTCTGTCCTTATTGAGCGCGACAGTCCTTAGAGTCTGGTCTAGATATTTTTTAAATTAATGAAGGGTTGATATATATGCTCGGTTTGTGATTTGTGGGGCTTAGGAAGGGTGATGAAATCCCCACCTAATCTTGATTTGGTCTTTTCCCCTTAGAAATCCGTATTAAATATGCAAAACAAAACCAATCACAAAACTTTTGCAAAAAGATTTTTGAGCGGCGCAATTTTGCAAAGAATCCTGCAGAAAATAGATTTTATTGGATTTGAGGAGAGAGAGAAGGAGTTGAGAATCTTACCAGAGAATTCTGTAGCCATAATCCCTCCAAGCAGCCGCGTTTCCGCCGCAGGAAGCACCTTTGTGCCGCGGTTCCTCCGCAAGGTGGATGGATCGCTTGCTGAAAATTTTTCTGTGATCTCCTTTGCTCCTCTGGATCTCTAAAAATGTCTCTGTTTCCTGTTTTCCTCAATTCTGTGACTCCAGATCTCCTTGCAAAAATCCACGCACAAATCGTTAAATATGCAATTTGCAGTTTTGTTTTAATAATGATATAGCTCGTCTAAGAATTCAACACAAATAGTAAAAATAAAAAATTACACACGTATCCCCGGCAACGGCGCCATTTGATTTGACTGGAAAAGTGTGTTTGTAGTTAACCGTAATTAGAACGGTGTCGCGTATAGCAAGACCGAGATGAGTACGGGCCATCCTCTGGGAAACGTGGAACCTTTTATTTTTACTTTAGATGTGTTGAGAAAGAGAAGAGGGATAAAGAATTTTATAGAATGGTTTCTAGATCTACATTAAACAAGAATGTAAAATATAGATTTAGATTATTTTAAAGATGTGGTTAATATAATAAGAGGGCTTGTAGGGTTCGTTAGGATTTAGTAGTTATGGACGATTAATTAAAAGTTACCCTTTTTATCCATTAATAGATTTAAAACTAGAACGACGGTGATGCATGTAGATTAGGGTTTCTGGAGGGAAAAGGAATCCCACTCTTAACCCTTATCTCGACACGGAACTCCGTTCATATCTAGCCTTTACCAAAACAATCATTAATCTAATCTCTAATCGCGGTCGGAACTAGCAAAGAATTGCTAGCGCGCCCGATTAGGATGTTAATGATTCTTTTGATAAAGTTCCTAAACTTTATACGACTTAAAAAGGGTTTAATTATTTTCATCGTCCATTAGCCTACCCTAATCCTACGAACCCTAACAAGCGGAGAATTACTCGCGCATGTTGGGAGAAGAAGATGAAAAGAAAGAGAGGGAAAACATAATGTAAAATGCAAAAGAATTAAATAAAATAACTACCTTTATTAATCAACTGAACAATCTACACTTTTATTCCGTAGAAAATGATTACAAACTAGTTGCTTCTCGATCTTTCCTAAGGAGGTAGACGAACAGTCGATGATCAGCCTGGATGCGTGAGCGTCAGGGGCTTCGTGATCTCTTCGACTTAATGATTTTTCCAATAGGCTCTCGGTGCTCTTTTATAGTGCAAAGCCAGAATCATTCAGTTGGAAACTTGGTAAAATATGTCAGAGATTCATGCCCCAAATTTTCAGCAATTGATCCCTCAATCTTGCCGCGGATCCGCGGCACAAGGTGGGTAAGGCCGCGGATCCGCGGCCATTTAATCTCTGCCGTTCATCAAACTTCAGGGGCTCTGTTCTTATGACATGTGGGCTCCTCTGGAATCTTTGTATCTTTGAAATCTTCTCTCGGTTGCTTCCAGACTTGGTCTCCAAGTTTGCTTCTTAATTTGGTAAGATTTCTTCAACAACTTGATTTGCTTGATTCTAGCCTTGGAAAATTCTGCACAACTTGGAAATATTCTGCACAACAACTCAAATAAGATTTTAGTAGACTTTGTTCTACTAGGATTAGGTCAATAATATTATTTGCATACATTTTCCTACCAAATACTAATTAAAATATATTAACACATGGAAAATAATGTTTTTACACATAAACCCTCATATATATAACATATTATAATAAAGTCCTTTTTTAATATGAAAATGGTAGGAAAAATGTAATACAAATGTGCAGTTTTATCAACTGAACAGACGCAGAAGCGTCGCTTCCTTTCCAGTCTTGGAATGAACATTGCTCTGATTAGGGGAAACGTGAACATGCTCAGTGCAATCGCGTTCCCTGCGAAAGTGTGGCTAGGATTTTTTGTATTGCTCGGGACGATCAATAGATAAGTTTGGCGGTATTTGTTCACCATAGAAAACTGCATTTTTATACCTTTCATTCATTATCTATTTTGATATTTATCGGTATTATTAATCAGTGTCTGCTCAGTAATTACGGTTTACTGGTAACCGTGACAAATACTGGAAAGCATACTCAAAATCATAGATATAGCGTTTTGGAGCCGACAACAGAACAGAAAACTGTCTGATATCCCAAGAGCTCTTTTGGAAATAATGCATGTGTACACATTTTTTGTCTAAAAATGGTACAACACACAAGTGTGCACATACCATAGACCATGGGGGCTGCTATAGACCATGGTGGGTTGCCTTGGCATCATGAAGTGAGCAAGTGGGGGGACTTTGTGTGAGCAAGTGGGTGTGTATGCATTTATTGCATAAAGTTTGGATGTGATGTAAAGACCAAGTTTCCCTCCAATTCTCTGCATACAAACCAGGTTAAATTAGACCAAGCAAACAGCACCAGAGTGATTGTATAGAGCACACATGACCCAACTGCAAACACGAGCCCCAGTGCTCGGTTTTTCGCCGACGAGACTTTAATGAAATCCGGCGAGCTCGGTCCATTCAAGCCCAATGGGCCCTATATTTTCTCTGTCCCTCCATTGCTGCCACATAGGCTTATTTGTATTGTTTGTTTAAATTTATTTTGAGCCTATAAATAGCAGATCAGTGGCAAGGGGAGGGCTCTCTCTCATATTCTCACATTCTTGTACACATAGTTTTAGTTTATTCTTTTGGTTTAGCTTGAGGGTGAGTGGACCTCATATTGGTTTCTTCTTCTTCCCTCTTGAATCTCACTTTGGAGAGCTTCATTAAGGAGGTTGAATAAGCTACCATAAATCTTGTATCTCTTCTTCAAGTGTTTATAATATTTTGTTGCTTTCTTTTTCTATTTTCTTTCTTTACTTGCTTTCTTTTTATTCATGCTTAACTAACTGATTATTTGGTTGTGGTGTGGGTGAGGAAGTGAGATGATAGGTTTTGCCTCCTCCACCTCTTGTTTATGTTTCATAAGCTTAACTTATGATTCTAACTTGAATATTGTTTATGGATTGATATGATACGGTATTTTGACACATGGTTACTTATAACCTCCTCATATACCGTATTCATTCTCTTCCCCTTTTTCAATGTTTAAGTTAAAATCCAATTGGTGTTAAGTTTGCTAAGTTTAGATATCGTATCTTGTAATCAACTGCATGACAATCTTTTGTTTTCATATACGATATACCATCACAAATACTTAGCAAACTCAACACCAAAATCATTTTCTCTCACTAACCACTTTGTGTTTTTGTTGTTGCAGTATGCTTGCTAACCCTTGTGTTTAGTGTTGATACTCCAAGAGCGGACATACAAACGGTAAGTGATCAAAACAGACTCGTTTCGTGCCTTGCGGCGAATATTGGAATTTGACGGTTTGTGCTCCGCAACCGCGCTGATAAGTCGTGCTTCATGACGGGATCAAGGTAAGGCCGGACAACTCATGATCAAGCGAGTGTTAAGGTAAACGTCGCGATTCAACCTTCCAAGCCGAAACCACAACCATTCTTAATTTGCTTGTTTTATTGCTTTTCTTATTTTCGTATTATTTTATATTTTTTTGACAACCAACCAATTCATTAATTTTCTGAACCTTAAATCACGATACCTAATACACAATTCCTTGTGGATCGACCCGTGCTTGCCGGCTCACTACAACTCTCTGTGCACTTGCGGTTATAAATAGTAAGACGAGAACGATCTCGCGTGCGCAATCTGTTTCCTTCATTTCATATTCATTTCCGTAACATACGCGTTTGCGCGCGGGGGTGAATTCCCAACAATCATATACGTGCACTTGTGCACGGTTCATGATCGGACGGATCATACTAGTGGGTTTTGGTTTAAACCGGATCCTAGTATTAGATTGTTGGATTACTTTCATCTCGTAGTATTCGTATTCGGTCAAAATACGGATGCCGGTATGTATATACGGATAAGGGGTATTCTTGTAATTCGTTACAAGATTACTTTAGTTGATATCATTTCCTTTTGTGGATTAAACATTTTTGTTTAAATGTTTAATGGTGGAAAATGTGACTCATTCTTGGCATGGCTTGGTTTTTGTCATGGCTAAGATATTTATGCTAGATATTTTGTGTGTGTTTTTTAGTGAGATATTTTGTAATGGCTTGTAAGATATTTTTTGTGGGGTTTTTCTTTTATTTCCATTACAATATCTCATGGAACAACACGCATAAATATAGGGCAGCTATCACATTTTATTGAGCCATCTCTTTTTCTTTTGCTAAGCTTGCTCACTTGCTTATTTCTTGAGCTCACATCTTTCACCATGGGCATCTTCTTCAACCTCCATTCTATCCCTCTCATGTGTTGAGAATCCTAGAGTGTTATGAGACAAAGTATTCATACACTATCTCTACGTTATCTTGGCCACCTGGGTTAGCAAACTAGTTGTTCGAGTTGCTTCGGTTTTGAAGCGGGAGCCCGTATAAAGAACCCTCGATATGGATCTTCTTCGACGAAGGGAGACCGGAGATCAAACTTGATAGGGAAGCCGCGAGGTGCATGGCGCAGATATTGAAGACCGAAGGACATGGATCGATCGGTATAATCTCTCCAAACTCTTTTCTGTTAACTAGTATAGAGTTAATGGCACGATTTGGGTTTTAGGGTTATGCTAGCGCCGTTTTGAAAAGTTTTTGTTCCGCATTTGGCCACGGATTGATAGCCGGGACGCTGCCGTAGCCTTACATGGTATCAGAGTCAACCCATTAACCGTATACTAGTTGGTTTAGAAAATGTTAAAGTATTGAAACAGAAACAACCCCAAACAACACCCACTGCATTCCAGGTTCTGTCGATTTTCAATGTGTCTTCAAAAATTATTTTAGCAACTGCAGAAGACTACTGACATGATCACTTGACCATATCCCAAATACGAACCCAATCCACCAAAATTTGGCCGAGCACAATGCTCCCAAAACCGGTCAGGCCGGCCACTTTGAAGCTTTTGGCTTTCGTTTTTTGGGTGTGGTTTTGTCTCTGGAATGTTAGTTCAGTGGTATTGTTTGTTTAGCCCAGTTTTGATATGGTTTTATCTAGTTGTTTCGGGCTATTCGGGGTTATTTCAAACTCGATAATTTTTACCATTGTTTAAAGTTTACAGTACATACATTTCTATCTGCGACTGTAAATGTCATTTGATCAGTACAACTTGTCTAATTGCTATAGTCCTTTTAAACGGGTTTGCGAACGTGACATTCGCGTTGATGTTCTGTGTTGTGCTGTGTTGTTGCGGATTCGTCGTGGTGGATAGCTTGCGTGCAATGTTAGTACAGTTTAGTTTTATTTGTACATTTGATATAGCGGGGCGAACGTCCGACGTGTGGACTACCGTCACTGCCTGTTTGAATATTATTTGTTTGGGGCACGACCGGGTTGAGGTCGATGTCACAATTGTACATATTTTCTTTTCTGTACTAGGAATACCCCGCGATGGAGTGCACAGATAGCCGGTTCTGAAGGGCAACGGGTCTGCATCTCATGGCGTTGAGAAGGAGGGGGCCTCACTGCTGAATTGGCCGGCTATTCTCCGCACTCGTAGGGGGTACAGGTTAACCCAAGGAGGGGTGCCCAAGTTACCGAATTCCGTGAAGTGTTGGGTGGCCCATTCACTTTACTGAAGGAGGATGCCTCGCTTCTGGTTTAGCGGGTAACTTGCCGCACTCGTAGGGGTCTAGGTTTTCATTGCACAGGCTATCCACACGACCAGGGAAACGTCGGGTTTCACTTGCGGCTCAAAGGAAACCCGGGGCTCCCTGATTATCTGTATTGTTCTGTGATACTTATTGCTTATCTGTAATGTTGCATTTATCATGCCTGGAGCGATTATTATATATTGATATATATACTAGTAGATTTTGTATATGTTTTACACCCGCGCTAGTCCAGTCCCCGCTCTGTCGTTAATTAAGTAACCTAGCGGGTGATGACGGGACCCAGTGGCGAATGCGGATGGCATATACATACATCATATTTTCGTTCTTTTGTGGTGTGATTAATTGATGGGACAACATTGATTCAGATCAATGCAAAGAAAACGGCTATATTCGATGTTGTTGGAATAAATTTTCAAAAAGCTGTTATTACAAGGACGTTTTCTTTTGTTTTGCACAGCGGTATTCAGTTATGAATATCCAGCACCTCATTCGATGAGGCAAGGGCCGAGATCCTTTCATCGGGAGTGACTCCTTGGGCAGAGGTTTGCATCAGGATAATAACTTCATTAAAGTCGATTGCTTTTTGCTTTTCACAGTAGTATTCAATTATGAATATCCAACATCTCATTCTATGAGGAAAGAGCCGAGATCCCTTCACCGGGAGTGACCTCTTTAGCAAAGATTTTCGTCACTATATTTATAAAAAGCTATCTGGTTCCTTCAACGATATCAAGTTCATTACGTTGAAGGTTTTTCGCCAAAAACCAGTCGTAGCCCTCTGTCATTTCGGATTAGTATTGCTTAGTATTTGTGCTACGTATGTCGTGCTCAGCCGAGGCGTAGTGTGCGGTAGCTCTGTAATGCTTTTGTCTCATGGATATGCGATTGGTTAGGACAGTCGTACGGTCATTTTGGATCAGTCAGGGAATCGTACGGGTGGATCTAATGCAATCAAGATAATGACGGGTTGAACTTGGTTAGGATCCTTTGATATGTTGGCTCAATCAAGCTCACTTGGGTCCTAGGGGAAAAAATCCACATTGGGAGTTTCTAAAGAAACTGAAACTTTTCAGGCATGCGATTACCATCTGGAGTATGATAACTTGAGTGGATTCTATCAGGTTATCATGTAATGATAGTTGGATCCCGATACCCGCTGATGAGTTGGTTTACTCCTCGGATGATCCCGACTAATTCTTCTTCCAGGTTTGGAGGAGAATTTGAGGATACAGTGGGAGACATCCTAATTAGATAAAGTGATTAACCATTCTGATCTAGGTTAGAGTACACGCAGAGTGTTTCTTTTCTCTCTCTCTTTGGCAGCGATTATGTCCCGACCCTAGACTATAACTTAGTGACCAAGTTAACCGAACTTTCTTAAAACACATTGACTTTTGGATTGTCTAAGTTGCATACTTCATTGCCACTCCTACTTTTACCCTTTGCTTTTCTTCGGAATATTCCGTATCACTACGAAGATCCACATTTTTTGGATATGACCATCGTATAGTTACATACGAACTCGAAGAAACTTGTTTCAGATTCGAGGATGGTTTTCGGTTCTGGAGAAAATGAATAGGACTATTCAGTTGTCTTTTCCTTTTACCTTCTCTCAGGTTGTGAGGGCTCCTAGGATTAGGAGAGGGTACACCTAATGCACTTATTGGATAGTCTTCTTCCAAACCATAGGCAGGTGTCAAAAGATGGGGAAGGAAGAAAACCAATTAGCTTAAGTATGGTGTACAAAAGGTAATAAGTAAAGACAAATAAAGGGATTAGAAAGAGGGCAAAGTAAATTTCGACTCCTATTATTCATGACCAAACCGCGTATCTCATCGCCACTCCTATTTCATCTTTGTATTTCTCCAGAACACCCCGTATCACTACGAGGATCCACAGTTATTGGATAATCCATCGTATGGTTATATACGAACTCGAAGGAAATTATTCCAGTTCGAGGATGGATTCTAGTTCAGGAGAAATAGAATAAGGTTTATTCAGTTGTCTTTTATCTATACCTTCTCTCAGGTTGCGAGTACTCCTAGGATTAGGAGAGTACACCTATTACGCTTATTGGATAGTCTTCTTCTAAACCATAGGCTGGTGCCGAACGGTAGGGAAGGAAGAAAACCATTTAGCCTAAGGGTGGTGTACAGAAGGTAATGAGTAAAGACAAATAAAGGGATTTGGAGAGATGGCAAAGAAATATAAGGTTACAGTCATGAATCTGATAATAGAAGACGCATTACTAGGAATACCCGGATACCCCTTCGAAACATTTTCATGTTTCAGTTTCACTATGCGTTGTTAATTGAAAACTGATTTCCCAATTAGATCCTTCCTCCAGGGTATATATTTACCAGGTATGATTCTCACATCTGTGTGGTTTTACAGATGATGGGTGGGAGTAAGTTATTAGGAATTAGGTGATCATTCTCATTATATCGAGATTCGTTATAATTGGTGATATTTGAGGAAATCGCCTGGATTTTTGCTAGACGACAAATATTTGGTTTTGAATATTCGTTGTTATGCACCAATTTCAAACTGATATATCTGTACATTTATTTTATAAAGTGAGATATAACTTTTTGAAATTATGTCCATGACATTACCTATATCAGTTGATGGTTAGGTAAGGAGCATTGAACAGCGGTGTAATTCTTCTTAACCATAAGTACAGTTTTCAACCTACGACGCACAGGGTATGAGTTATTAAACTCAGGGGACTTATACAAAGTATCGTATGTTGTCCAGTGTCCATTAGGACAAAGGGGTTGGTCCTCATATTATATTCTGTTTGCTTATAACTTTTCAAGTTTTAGACACGTGTTTCGTAGAAATACAAGGTCAAAATTTTAAGAAGTGATAGGTATAAGAGTAAAGTAGAGAACCACGTGTTGCAAGTATCAGGATTCTTCAAAGTGATCGAAGACGTAGATACTTGTGTTTGGTATTCAGTTGATAGTAATGGTTTTGAGAAACTTATTTCTCTTTCTGGTTACTCATATCTGGATGCTCTTCAAGTTGAGTAATGCTGATCGGCCTCCTTCCATTTCGTTAACATGCACTGGAGACAGCTGCATGGTTTGAATCTGATTCCAATTAAATCAGTGCCACTGTTTCTATATTGTATATAGAATGATTCATATCTTAACGATATTTAGGTATATGGAGTTGTCCGGCTTATGCTTAAAACAAGACTTTAGATAACTCAAGGCACATTTCAATAATGGCAGTTTGTGGGTTATCCCGGGCTATGACGAGGGATAGCTTTCTACCATCTGGAAGATCAATAGTGATATTGTTCTTGACTCGCCACAGTTTTAGTGAAATGGATATTTTCAGAAAACGGTAGTAGGAGTATGGTAGAACTGGAAGTGATTCCAGAACCACAGAAGATTACTGAAAATTTAATAGGACCAAAAGATTCAATCAGGTTTAACATTCCATTAGCCACTTCGCGGATATGGTGGGTAACTTCAGGTGCTCGAGAGGTACTTCGGTATCTTCAAAGAAGATGACAGGGAGGTTCTTTTTTACCCAGACTTGACACTACTGTCGTTCCAGACTATGAGACCTGGCAGGAGGATGAGTATAGTGTCGTTCTAAACTAGCTTTAGAAATGCACGTTTATATGACTCTGCCAGTGGGTTGTTGAAATCAGATTGGGAGCAGCGGAAGCATAGTGGAAAAGTAGCTTATGTCTATTTATATACTAAAGCAGATATAACGGAGATATATCATCTTTTTTTATGTAACAGTCATAGGCTTTGACTTCATCATAATAGGAGATGGATCTGTTAAAAAGGTAGTAAAGTGTGATGTCCTAGTATTTGGATGACATGCACTTTATAGGAAGTACAATTCCTATCCTACAATCGGTTATACTGTGGTTATCACACAGTGGTTTCTCCACATATGATATGGATATAATATTAGGCATTCTGGTCACTAGATCTATGGTTTTAGATCTAGATTTGGGAAGTGTCCCAATCTGGGTACTTAGACAGCATTCTAAAGGTGTTTTAGAATGGATGAGTCCTGGCATGGTGGTGTACCTGCAAGTGATGGAGTCACCCTCTCTAAAGGTGTCTTACAGACTAAAAGAGAGAGGGATGTGCATGATTGGTATATCACTTGCTTAGGCAATTGAGTCAATCTTGAGATGTCAAGTACCACACCAGATGTTTTTGCACAAGATGCAATAAGTTTATATTAATCCAATCCTGGAGAAACATTCGGAAGTAGTTTATGAACATAAGTGGATGTTCTAGAGATATGAAAACAAAGCCTCCTTCGGGAGACGGTTATCATTCCAGGCTTCCAAGGTGACCTGAATGACAGAGTGACTGTCAGACTTATAGTTTTCCCTCTGACAAGGGGCAGTAGTTTAGACATGTGGTCCAAGCGGATACTGAGGGAGGCATGACGCAGGATACTAATTAAATTCAGTTGACGATACAGTCTAAAAAGTTTGCTGGATTTGGAGTTCATTTATGAACTGAGTCCCATCAGATATCCAGACATATTCTAAGACAGGTATTGCTCATTTCGGGAGATGGCTTTCTCCGCGAACTTGAGATAAAGAGAGACATAGAAAGAAACATCAGAGCGGATCTACTCACTGAGGCTATTTCTCGAAGGCAAGAGTTTCACAAACAAGCTTTGTGAGACTGATCAGTAGAGAAGTTGGGTGTTCGTTATCACACGGTCTGTGAGTATGCGGCATCGCAATAATTATCCTTAAATGCAAGTGGGAGATTGTTGGCTATAGTGCCCTCAAGTCAATTATTGGATCGCAGGTACGTGATTGCAATGATTGAGGGAGGATCTATATCAGTAGAACAGTCTTACTCGAGATGATAATATGCTATCTGGTTTGTCTTTATCATCATGTACATACTTCAGATGACATTACAGATCACTATTACATGTTGATAGAGCCCATAGGATTCTTGCTTGACTACCAGCAGTATGATGGCGATCATATACGTGAAAGTTGGGTAGTCTATAAGCGCATCCTTAAAATGTCCCTAGTCGTGGGAGTTTCGAGACTGGGCATCGATACTCCGAGAGTAGACTAGTGTAAACGGATCGAGACCCCGACGAAGGGCAATGGACGGTCTCACAAGTCATTGGTGTCAGTTGGTTCACCTAAGATAGTATACAGGTGCTCATTGGGTTATGAGTACACCGGACGGACTCGCCGGGAACATGCTACTTAGTATTATACCTATCGTCAGATAGCAATTCCCTGGTGACATGTGTACATGTTAGTCTATCGACCTGAGATCATCATTTGTCTCGTGTGAGTTCCTACCGTACTTTGATTACTACCCTACCACGGCTCAAAGGAGTCGTGCAAACAGGTTTTAGTTGGGTACAGTCTCGAGCCACATGGAGGCAGTGAGTGGATCGGCAAAGGATTCGTCTCTCCCGGTATTGGGGGTGATATCGCGCTGTGTTTGGAAAGCCATTACACAAAGTCCTTGGCAAAGGCAAGTGAGATTTACTGGTAGGTATTCCAGTAGTTTCTCAGGGTGTTCTGGGCTACACTCCGACATGACTTATACCGCTATCAGGGGTCTGAAGTTTACCATCCCCATAGGCCCGATATGCGATACTCATAGACGAACGGACCGGACTGTATGGATATTGTCACTGTTAGGCTCAGTAGGGTTTCAGGATGAGTTCTCTCGTCGGCCTCCCTTTCGCTCAATACCTGGGTAGCCGTTACGTACAGCTAGTGCCACTGACGTGCTTGTGGTTAAACCCACTGCCAGCGTATTGACGAGTCTTTAGAGTCCCACACAGAGGGTTTCCCTAGTTCGGGCGAAACGTTGTAGAGACCGTATGGTTTTATGGCTGGGTTAATCATATACATGCACTTGTGCATGGATCATGATCGGACGGATCATACTAGTGGGTTTTGGTTTAAGCCGGATCCTAATATTATATTGTTGGATTACTTTCATCTCGTAGTATTCGTATTCTGTCGGAATACGGATGCGGGTATGTATATACGGATGAGGGGTATTCTTGTAATTCGTTACAAGATTACTTTAGTTGATGCCATTTTCTTTTATTGGATTAAACATTTTTGTTTAAATGTTTAATGGTGGAAAATGTGACTCATTCTTGGCATGGCTAGGTTTTTGTCATGGCTAAGATATTTATGCTAGATATTTTGTGTTTTGATTTTGGTGAGATATTTTGTAATAGCATGTGAGGTATTTTTGGTGGGGTTTTTTCTTTTATTACCATTACAATATCTCATAGAACAACACACAAAAATATAGGGCAGCCATCACATTTTATTGAGCCATCTCTTTTTCTTTTGCTAGGCTTGCTCACATGCTTATTTCTTGAGCTCACATCTTTCACCATGGGCATCTTCTTCAACCTCCATACTATCCCTCTCATGTGTTAAGAATCCTAGAGTGTTATGAGACAAAGTATTCACACACTATCTCTACTTCATCTTGGGCACCTAGGTTAACAAACTAGTTGTTCGAGTTGCTTCGGTTTTGAAGTAGGAGCCCATATAAAGAACCCTCGACGTGGATCGTCTTCGACGAAGGGAGACCGGAGATCAAACTTGATCGGGGAAGCCGCGAGGAGCATGGCCCAGATATTGAAGACCAAAGGACACGGATAGATCGATATAATCTCTCCAAACTCTTTTCTGTTAACTATTATATGGTTAATGTCACGATCCAGGTTTTAGGGTTACGTTAGCGCCGTTTTGAAAAGTTTTTATTCCGCATTTGGCCACGGATTGATGGCCAGGGCGCTATCGTAGCCTTACAACTTCAGAGCTGGACGTCTTGATAATGGGAGCTGCCACGGTAGCTAGCCGTGTAGGGATGCCTAGCACGACAGCAAGGTTTCGGGAGGCATCGTCCATGCCATTTTAAAAAAATCGGCGCGCTAAAGAACTCTAACGCTAGATTCTAAACTAAAGAATTAGACGAACAAGCATGTAAACATCTTTACATCTAAGTGAACAAGGAATACAACCTTTGTAGACCGGTCCTTCACTTCAATAGCCCCGTGTAGTAGTCCCTTCACTCCAAGTAGTGATCTCTGGGACTCTAGTGAGGCTCCACAAGGCGAAATAAACAAGCTTACTTGAAGTCTTCGAGGCCAAAAATGATCTACGTCGAGGAGACACTAACTGAAGCTATCTCTTCACTAAGTGATGAACTTGGTAAAGAAAACAACCCAATCAAATGGCTAGTAGAGAAGAGGTTGATGAAGTAGGAATTTTGGTCACTTTAGAAATAATTTTCTCACTATAATTCTTCACCTCTCATGAAGCTAGAAAGCTTTTTAGAGATGAGGAAGAAGATGAAGTGTGAATGGCATAATGAGTGAGAGTAGAAACCATGGGTGAGTTAGTATCATATACTAACTCATGTAGCGACTAAACTATGGGTAAACAATAATGGTTGGGTTAATAAATATCTTCAAGAAAAACAAAATTAGTGGACTTGGTCAATGGTGTAAGTCGATGTAGTACACCCCAGTACTTATGGGGAGGCGGAATTTTCAAAAACGATCAAGTTTAAACAACGAACATCGACTAACCGCTTGAATCGAAGCTAAACTATAAATAACCGTATTCAAATGAGTTTCTTCTCACAAGTGATTAGGGATTATACCTAATGAAACCGGTCCTTCTTCTTTACGTCCTCCTTTGTTCTCCTCGACCTTCTCTAGGTAGTAGACGATCCACCCGAGAGCGAAACTCCAAGCTAAACCTCTAAACTTGAGGCAACTAAGCAACTTTGATTGCTAATCAAAGATGGAAGGATGATATAGAATTAAGGTTATGGATGCTTAAGTCTAACTAAACCTTTGTTCTCAACACATGAGGATTAAGGTTAGTATCTTGAAGATGAGAGCTTGAGGAGAGAGAATATGAGATAAGATAATGAGAGAAGAGAGAGAGTGTATCATAATATTATGAAGCATTCTTATTTTCAAATAATCAATAAAGGAAATGAATAAGCATGCTTCATAAAATATCTTGTGATGATTCATTAGCATGAGTCATTAAGCAATAAATGTGCATTAATGAAGTGAATGAATCACCACCATGACTCACTCTCTTATCCAAAAGAAACCTCCTTAGTCACATCTTCTAGAAGCTTCTCGAGTAATTACGAGAACGCCCCTCCGATCCGTAAAAATACGGAAAAACTTTAGACTGTAAAAATCCAATAACCGGATACCAGTAACTGGCTTAAACCAAAGCCGACTGGTAAAAACTGTCCGAAAGTCGTACGCGCGTAAACGCACGTATGCGTCCGAACCCTTTGTCGCAAAACCATGCAACCTCTATATCGTTTCGCCTGGAGTAGGAAACTCTCTGTGTGGGACTCTAGAGACTCGACTACTACGCTGGCAGTGGGTTTAACCACAGACCGCAAGCGGCACTAGCTGTACGTAACGGTCCCCAGGTAGTTGTCGATAAGAAGGGCGATGAGTAAACCCATCCGAACTCCTACTGAGTCTGATGTGACAATCTCCATACAGTCCGGTCCGTTCGTCCAAGACTATCGCATATCGGGCCTAGGGGGGCGGCAAGCGTCAGTCCCCTAATAGCGGTATAAGTCGTGTCGGAGTGAAGCCCATTACACCCTGAGAAACTACTGGAACCTACCAGCAAATCTCGCTTGCCCTGGCCAGGGACTTTGCGTAATGGCTCTCTGACACAGCACGATATCTACTCCCAATACCGGGAGGGACGAATCCTGTCTAACCGCCACTGCCTCCAAGTGCTCGGGACTGCACCCAACTGCTACCTGTTTGCACGACTCCTTTGAGCCGTGGTAGGGTAGCAATCTAAGAACAGTGGGACACACTCGAGGCGAAGTAGCAGTGTCAAGTCTGCGGACTACGCTGTACTCATGTCACCTGGGAACTGTTCACTGACGACTGGTATCAAACCAACCAACAGTTCCCTGTGAGTCCTGTCCGGTGTACCCGTAACCTAACGAGCACCTGTATACTATCTCCAGTACGACGTACTGACGGCTGTGGGACAGACCATCTCCCCAACTGGGATGAGAAGCGTACACACCAGTCTACTCCGGAGTATCGATGCTCTGTCTCGATAATCCAACGACCGGGGACCTGAATAAGGATGTGCTTGTAGACTACCCAGCCCCCACTAGTGTGACTGCCATCACAACGCTGGTAGACAAGCAAGATCCTAAGAGCTCTATCAATACGTACACTCACATATTAAGATAGAAAAACCAAGTAGCATACTACCATGTTTAGCAAGACTGTTATATACATGTGAATATCCCAAGCTTCCATTAAGTAATATACAAGCTAGTATGATACAGTAATGGCCTTCTAGGGCATAAACACTAACAATCTCCCACTTGCACTAGGGCCATGTACTGGCATATCGCAGACCAATGATCTCGAGCAGCCTCTCGAACTGAATCTGAGGAAGGGCCTTCGTGAATGGATCAGCAATGTTCTCTTCTGAAGCAACTCTCCGAACCTCGATCTCCTGACGATCAATGATCTCCCTGATCAGGTGATACCGCCTTAAGATGTGTCTGGACTTCTGATGGGACCTTGGTTCCTTCGCTAAAGCTATAGCTCCGTTGTTGTCGCAATACAGAGGTATTGGATCAACTATGGTAGGAACCACCTGAAGTTCTGTTAGGAACTTCTTCATCCAGACTGCTTCTTTTGCGGCATCGCAAGCAGCTATATACTCCGCTTCCATCGTCGAGTCAGCAACGGTGTCCTGCTTGGAGCTCTTCCAGCACACCGCCCCTCCATTGAGGGTAAAGACATAACCCGACATGGACTTGGAATCGTCCTTATCACTCTGGAAGCCGGAATCAGCAAAGGCCTCTAACCTGAGGTCTTTTCCGCCGTAAACCAAGAACATCTCCTTAGTCCTCCTCAGGTACTTGAGAATGTTCTTTACTGCTATCCAGTGCTTCTCCCCTGGGTCTGACTGATACCGGCTTACCACGCTCAGTGCGTAAGCTACATCTGGTCTGGTACACAACATCGCATACATTATAGAGCCTACCGCAGAAGCGTAGGGTATAATAGACATGCGTTCCCTTTCCAAATCAGTCTTGGGAGACATCTCTTTGGAGAGGGTGATTCCGTGACAAGCCGGTAGATTACCGCGCTTAGAATCTTCCATACTGAATCTTTTCAGTACAGTGTCGATATACCTGGACTGCGAAAGTCCCAACATCCTTTTGGATCTATCACGATAGATCCGGATCCCCAGAATGTAAGAGGCATCACCCAGGTCTTTCATGGAGAACCTGTGTGACAAGAATCCTTTGACAGATTGTAGCATAGGAATGTCATTTCCTATCAATAAAATGTCATCCACGTACAAGACGAGGAATACGACACTTCTGGCCACAACTTTACTATATATGCACGGTTCATCTGGATTTTTGATAAAGTCATATTCTTTGACTGTCTCATCAAAACAGATGTTCCAACTCCGCGATGCCTGCTTTAGTCCGTAAATGGACTTAAGTAGCTTGCATACTTTCCCGCTGCTCCCACTCTGATTGAAACCCTCTAGCTGATCCATATAGACGCTCTCTTCTAAATTTCCATTCAGAAAAGCCGTCTTTACGTCCATCTGCCAGATTTCATAATCATGGAAGGCAGCAATAGCAAGAAGGACCCGAATGGATTTGAGCATAGCCACTGGAGAAAAAGTTTCGTCATAGTCCAAACCAGGTCTTTGACGAAAACCCTTTGCAACAAGTCTAGCCTTATAGGTTTCCACCTGTCCATCTACACCAATCTTTTTCTTGAAGATCCATTTGCATCCTATGGGTTTTACCCCATCTGGAGCAAAGTCCAAAGTCCATACTTTGTTGGTGTACATGGACTCCATTTCGGTCCGCATTGCATCTAGCCATCGTACCGAGTCGCCGCTCTGGATGGCCTGCTGGAAGTCAGTAGGTTCATCATCTTCTATGATGCAATCCTCTCTATCCCCGTCAATGAGAAAACCGTAGTATCTCTCAGGCGGATGAGACGGCCTACTACTTCTGCGGAGGGGTGCGGGAATGTCCTGTTCTTCTTGAACCTCTGGCTCTATCAAACTTTCAGTAACAGCTTGTGGTTCTGGAATTTCTTCCAGTTCTATTGCGCTCCCACTCTTCTGATTTTCTAAAAATTCAGTTTCTAAGAAGGTGGCATGACGAGAAACAAAGACCTTTTGTTCCTCTGCGTAATAGAAATAATATCCCTTGGAGTTCTTTGGATATCCCACAAGCTTACACAGTACTGATCGTGCCTCGAGCTTGTCCACATGCTGCTTTTTTACAAAAGCTGGACACCCCCATGTCCTAAAATGTTTTAGACAGGGTTTCTTCCCACTCCACATCTGATATGGTGTGGTAGGCACAGTCTTGGTTGGAACCTGGTTCAAAAGATATGCCGCTGATTCTAGCGCATAACCCCAGAAAGATCGCGGTAACTCAGCATTACTCATCATGGATCGTACCATATCCAATAGGGTTCGATTCCGTCTCTCCGATACACCGTTGTGCTGTGGAGTGTATGGAGGAGTAAGCTGAGAGAGAATTCCTTTCTCTTTTAGGTAACCTAGGAACTCGGCACTTAAGTATTCTCCACCTCGATCAGATCTTAGTGTCTTAATACTTTTGCCTGTTTGGTTTTCCGCTTCATTCTTGAATTCCAGGAATTTCTCAAAGGCCTCTGATTTATGCTTCATTAAGAAAACATATCCATACCTAGAGAAATCATCTGTAAAAGTAATGAAGTAGGAATAACCACCTCTCGCATGTGTAGATATTGGACCGCATACATCACTGTGTATGAGTCCTAAGAGCTCGCTCGCTCTTACTCCTTGTCCAGTGAATGGAGTCTTTGTCATCTTTCCTTTGAGACAAGATTGACAAGTGTCATAAGTTTGATATTCGAACGTGTCCAAATATCCTTCTCTATGCAACTTAGTCAACCTTCTCTCATTGATGTGACCCAGTCTACAATGCCATAAGAAAGCTTTATTTAAATCTGGAGACTTTCTTTTTAGTGTGTTCTGGACATTGAAAATTTGGAGTTGGTTTAACACATATATGCCGTTATTTAGAGTACCGGACCCAATCAAACCATGATTAAGGTGGATGTTGACAACATCTCTTACAAACGTGAAATCATAACCTTTATTTGATAACAAGGAAACTGATATGATATTACACGTTAAGCTGGGTACAAAATAACAGTTATGTAAAACCAAAATGTGTCCACTCGTCAATCCTAGGTGATAATCCCCGACAGACGCAGCTCCCACGCTAGCTCCGTTAGCAACCCTGAGGATCATATCACCTTCCTCCAGCACTCTACGGTTTCTCAGTGCCTGCAATGAATTGCAAATATGAGATCCTGATCCGGTATCCAATACCCAGGAAGTAGAGTTGATCGACAGACAATTCTCAATTACAAACACACCTGAAGTCGAAGCCACAGCTTGCTTCGGTTCCTGGTTCTTGGCGTTCCACGCCTTGCAATCCTTCTTCCAGTGCCCTTTCTTGTGACAATGGAAGCACTCATCCAGGCCAACTACCGGTGCTGCAATCTTTTTCTTTCCCTTCTTTCCCACCTTACTAACACCTCCTCTAGGTCTGGGTGCGGCCTTCTTCTTCCTTCCTTTGGCCCTAGCCTTGGACCCGGAAGAAGATGCTCCGCCAACAAACATAGCGGGTGTTTCCCTTGCCTTCTGCAAGGTGCCCTCCGCACTCCTTAACATGTTCAGGAGTTCCGCAAGTTCAACTTCTTTTCCTTGAAGATTGAAGTTGAGGATAAACTGGGCGTAGGTGGGAGGAAGGGACTGGAGAACAAGGTCTGTATAGAGCTCATTATCCAAAGTCGTCCCAAGGTCTGCGAGCTCTTCTATATAGCCAATCATCTGTAGGACATGTTCACCTACCGATGACCCGACAGCCAACCTCGCTCGAAACAATTTCTTTGAGGTCTCGTATCTTGCTATACGAGATTGCTCTCCATAAAGTTCCTTTGTATGGAGAAATATGCCATCTAAGGACATATCCTCGTGCCTCCTCTGATGTTCATTATTCATCGAGGCAAGCACGATGCACTTGGCTCTCGCGCAATCTAAATCCCAGGTTTTGCGGATTTCCTTATCCGCATTACTGGATTTGGGACCAGGGACAGCAGGTGCCGTAGTGGTGAGGATGTACCCCAATTTGTCGTAGGTCAAGGCCATCTTGACATTCCGCAGCCAATCTTTATAGTTTGGCCCCGTCAGTATATTTTTCTCTAAAAGTAACTTAAGTCCAGTCATTTTCAGGGTCGCTGCAATTAGGAGAGAGAGAAGAAAACTCTTTAGCATGATGCTCTTGCAAGTTTAGAGTGGTTTTTAGTTTATCTAAACTGGATGGCTCCCACTGTTTCTCGAATCCTTCCTCAAACCATAAAAGAAGAATTAGCCAAGACTATTCTCACCGTACAATACTTGCTTAACCGTTCAGCCAGGCCGGTGTCGATACTTCGAGGGAGGTTTTCCAACGCTTTCGCGAAGTTCCTTAATTAAGTAACCTCTTTTCTCTGGGGGCGTAACCCCGCTGACACTTTTCTGGACACCTACTAGGTTTATAGCATTGATCGTTAAGTGACGAATATCCTGATAAGTATCAAGTACTCACAGTAGGATCGGGATCCAAATATCATCGTCTGATAATGTTGTAGGAATGCTACCAACATTCATCAAACTCAAAAATGGTATGCATCTCTTTGCAAATTTCAGTTTCTTTAGAAATTCCCGATATAAGTTTTTGCCCCATGCTCTTATGACCTTGACTAAGGGCCAACAAATCATAAGTCACATGTCAAGTTCTGCCCATCATTATCCTGTTGATTTGAACCCATCCGTATACTCTTGACTAAGGGCCAACAAAGTAATACGACTGTCCCAAACCAACTCATCTATCTATGCAACAAATGAATACCCCAGCAGCTACCAATCACTATGTCTTGACTAAGGGCCAAACAAACATAGCTTGAATACTACTGACCATTCATAAGAAATCACGGAGGGCTACGACTGGTTTTGGCGAAACCGTGAACGTAGTGAACTTGATATAACCGAAGGAACCTGATAGCTTTTAAAAGGAGTGGTTAAGACTCCGCATTTAAAATTATCTGTTTTAAAAATAACCGAGTGGTTTCTTTTAAATTGTTCCAACGATTTAAACTTTGGTTTGTTTTACTTTGCATTATAGATAATGCGTCCCATCATTAACCTATCATTGCAGAAAACAACGAAAATACAACGTCCTCTTATGCCATCCGCATTCGCCACGGGGTCCCGTCATCACTCGTTTGGTTACTTAACTAACGACAGAGCGGGGGCTGGGCTAGCGCGGGTGTAAAACATAAGTGACGTCTAAATAGCTATCATAATATAGATATTTTACATTCGTCTGACGCAATGATATTCATTCCAGAACACAGATAAACAATATTGGATTTGCAAGCAATCTGTATTTCTTTTGAGCCTGCAAGAAAAGACAGATTACACAGTTGTGATGAATAGCCGTTACCCCACCCTCGACCCCTACGGGTACGGCAAACTACCCACCCGGCAGTCTGTGTACCCCACCTTGGGTCAGTCCTAGGAGCAAAAACAGTAAAATGAAATAATACAACGGTGGCTACAACCGCAACCTGGAAGTGCCCCGCGAAAATAATATTACAACAAATTACATTTACAACAAATGAATTAATCAATAACCCATTGCTAACCCCGGCTATACACCACAACAGTCCAATACAGTTTATATGCACAAACAGATATAACCATTTCAGAAATGTGCAACCCCCTGCCAACCGACATACTAGCAGTTGGGGGAGGTTTACGAACACATCAAACAATCACAGATATAATCCAATACGCAAATACTGTATAATTCGATCGAATAAACAACTTCAATATTGCTCCAAAATCTGCTCTGTTAAACAGTAACCTGAGCAATAATTAAATATTCCAGAAAACCCCAAATATCACAGGGGACCCACCCATGAAAATTGAGCTCATGACTCGGCAACTCGGCCGCGGAAGAGCGGCGGATCGGTGGGATCCGCCGCGCTTCCGCGGCGCTTTGGTCGAATCATGGGCTCGAATTTCTTAGGTGTTCTCCTGTGGTCATGTCAAGCTCTCTGAACACACCAAAAAAATTTTAGGACTTCATTTTAAGTTCGACAGAAACTAAACAGAATTAGGGTTTTCCGGCTTCGGTTTTTCGTTCGAAATTCGTACAAATTTGCGATTAAGTTATTTATTGTTTAGCGAGGCTCTGATACCACTGTAAGTCGATGTAGTACACCCCAGTACTTATGGGGAGGCGGAATTTTCAAAAACGATCAAGTTTAAACAACGAACATCGACTAACCGCTTGAATCGAAGCTAAACTATAAATAACCGTATTCAAATGAGTTTCTTCTCACAAGTGATTAGGGATTATACCTAATGAAACCGGTCCTTCTTCTTTACGTCCTCCTTTGTTCTCCTCGACCTTCTCTAGGTAGTAGACGATCCACCCGAGAGCGAAACTCCAAGCTAAACCTCTAAACTTGAGGCAACTAAGCAACTTTGATTGCTAATCAAAGATGGAAGGATGATATAGAATTAAGGTTATGGATGCTTAAGTCTAACTAAACCTTTGTTCTCAACATATGAGGATTAAGGTTAGTATCTTGAAGATGAGAGCTTGAGGAGAGAGAATATGAGATAAGATAATGAGAGAAGAGAGAGAGTGTATCATAATATTATGAAGCATTCTTATTTTCAAATAATCAATAAAGGAAATGAATAAGCATGCTTCATAAAATATCTTGTGATGATTCATTAGCATGAGTCATTAAGCAATAAATGTGCATTAATGAAGTGAATGAATCACCACCATGACTCACTCTCTTATCCAAAAGAAACCTCCTTAGTCACATCTTCTAGAAGCTTCTCGAGTAATTACGAGAACGCCCCTCCGATCCGTAAAAATACGGAAAAACTTTAGACTGTAAAAATCCAATAACCGGATACCAGTAACTGGCTTAAACCAAAGCCGACTGGTAAAAACTGTCCGAAAGTCGTACGCGCGTAAACGCACGTATGCGTCCGAACCCTTTGTCGCAAAACCATGCAACCTCTATATCGTTTCGCCTGGAGTAGGAAACTCTCTGTGTGGGACTCTAGAGACTCGACTACTACGCTGGCAGTGGGTTTAACCACAGACCGCAAGCGGCACTAGTTGTACGTAACGGTCCCCAGGTAGTTGTCGATAAGAAGGCCGATGAGAAAACCCATCCGAACTCCTACTGAGTCTGATGTGACAATCTCCATACAGTCCGGTCCGTTCGTCCAAGACTATCGCATATCGGGCCTAGGGGGGCGGCAAGCGTCAGTCCCCTAATAGCGGTATAAGTCGTGTCGGAGTGAAGCCCATTACACCCTGAGAAACTACTGGAACCTACCAGCAAATCTCGCTTGCCCTGGCCAGGGACTTTGCGTAATGGCTCTCTGACACAGCACGATATCTACTCCCAATACCGGGAGGGACGAATCCTGTCTAACCGCCACTGCCTCCAAGTGCTCGGGACTGCACCCAACTGCTACCTGTTTGCACGACTCCTTTGAGCCGTGGTAGGGTAGCAATCTAAGAACAGTGGGACACACTCGAGGCGAAGTAGCAGTGTCAAGTCTGCGGACTACGCTGTACTCATGTCACCTGGGAACTGTTCACTGACGACTGGTATCAAACCAACCAACAGTTCCCTGTGAGTCCTGTCCGGTGTACCCGTAACCTAACGAGCACCTGTATACTATCTCCAGTACGACGTACTGACGGCTGTGGGACAGACCATCTCCCCAACTGGGATGAGAAGCGTACACACCAGTCTACTCCGGAGTATCGATGCTCTGTCTCGATAATCCAACGACCGGGGACCTGAATAAGGATGTGCTTGTAGACTACCCAGCCCCCACTAGTGTGACTGCCATCACAACGCTGGTAGACAAGCAAGATCCTAAGAGCTCTATCAATACGTACACTCACATATTAAGATAGAAAAACCAAGTAGCATACTACCATGTTTAGCAAGACTGTTATATACATGTGAATATCCCAAGCTTCCATTAAGTAATATACAAGCTAGTATGATACGGTAATGGCCTTCTAGGGCATAAACACTAACAAATGGTTCCACAAGCTTCTACAAGTTTCAACCATGTGACAATTTCCAACTAATTTGATTTACTTTAAATAAACAAAACGATCACATTATTATAAGCACGGTGTAAGTCTCATACACCCATGTAGCATGTGGCATCAAGCATGATATAAAAGATGTATATTAATATATATCACATATATACTAAGTGTACACTAGTGAGAAAAAGAATACTTAAGTGAGCTAATATTAGTTAATGTAAGATAATATATCAAATATATAATTATACATTAAATTATTAAATCAACATTTGATTTAATAATCTGGCTATATCACATACAACCGACTAATATCAAATTTATCAACTTGTCGAATCAACACTTGATTCGACAGCTCGGTTATATCACATATAACCGACTGATATCGCATATCGTGAGAATAGAATACGGTATCACATACGCGTATTAATCTCGGTCCCGCAAATATCACATATGTGCTCTTACTTCGTTTTACTTTAGCCAGGAAACCTCTGTGTATGACTGTAAAGACTCGTCAATACGCCGGCAGTAGGTGGTGATCATATCAGTCACCCATAAGCCGCAAGCAGTCTGCTAAACATAACGGCCACCCGGGTATTGAGCGATCATAAGATCAACAACCAAGCCTGCGCATACTCCTACGAGTCCAATAAGTAACACTACCGTACAGTCCGGTCTCTTCGTCTGATATGTCGCATATCGCAGCCTGGGGGTAGTAAACGTCAGACCCCAATAGCCTGATAAGTCATGCCGATGTGAGGCTCTTAACGGTTCAAGAAACTACTGATAACACTTACCAGTAGATCTCAACAACCCTGGACAGGGATTTCTTGTTATGGCCAATCAAGCATAGCGCAACATCAACCCCCAATACCGGGAGTGACGAAATCCAATCCTATTGCTCATTGCCTCCATGTGACTCGGGATTGTACCCAAAAATCACCATTTTGCACGATCTCTTGAATGTGGTAAGGTGGAAATCAAAGCACAGTGGGAATCATACAAGACTCTATGACGATCTCGGGTCGACAGACTAACCTGTACCAGTGTCACCAGAGAACTGCTATCTGCCGATAGGTATAATACCATTTAGGAGTTCTCGGCGAGTCCGTTCAGTGTACCCAGTCTCCACTGAGCACCCGTATACCTTCTATGATGTCAAACACCAATGGATGTGGGATCATCCATTGCCCATCATATGGGTCAAGAAGCGCATACGCTAGTCTACTCTGGAATATCGATGCCCCGTCTCGATACTCCCAGGACTAGGAACTATTGAAGGATGTACTTACCGACTACCTCTGCCCCATTAGTATGATCTGCATCATAATCCTGGTAGTCAAGTACTCATCCTAAGGGTTTTATCAACATGTAATAGAGAGACAATAAGTATACATGTTAAGATAAAGAGCAACTAGATAGCATACTATCATGTCGAGCAAGAAAGTCCTCCCTATATATGTCCAAGCATCCACTACAATATACATCATATGTACAGTAATGGCCTCTAGGGCATACATATTACTAACAATCTCCCACATGCACTAAGGTCATTTGTTGTAGTATCTCATACTCAACGTCCTATAGAAGTCTCTCTAGGGAAAGGCCTTTGTGAGTGGATCCGCTGTGTTATGCTTCACGTCAACTCTCCTAACCTCGATCCCTTCGAGATCGACCATCTCCCTGATCAGGTGATACTGTCCTCAGAATATGTCTAGAACACTGATGGGACCTGCGTTCCTAGGCCAAAGCCACAACTTCATTGTTGTCTCAATAACAGTTATTGGACGCTCAATGGTAGGAACCATGTTTATCTCATAAACAAGAAATGTCTAAACATCCACTTTGGCAGTATCGTTGGTAGCAATGTATTCAGCCATTATTGTCTAGTTTGCCACGGTATCTAGCTTGGAACTCTTCCAACATACCGTCCCTCCACTGAGGGTAAAGACAAAACCCGAGACTGACTTTCAGTCGACCTTATCACTCTGGAAGCCCGACTTGGTAAAGGACTCCCACTGGAGTTCACCATTACCAAAACCCCAAGAACATCTCTTTAGTGCTTCTCAAGTACTTAAGAATGTCCGTTATAGCTGTCTGGTGATTCTCCTAAGATCCGATTGATTCCTGATCACAACACCTAGTGAGTTAGCTACATCTGGTCTGGTACATAACATCGCATACATGATAGAGCCTACTGCCAAAGCATAGGGTATCCCTTATACGCGAGCTCTCTCCAAATCAGTCTCGAGAGACATCTTTTTGGAGAGAGTGATTCCTAAGTTAGTGGACGAACCACCACGCTTAGAATCTTCCATACTAAATCCCTTTAGTACGATATTAATGTACCTGGATTTGGGACACTCCCAACATCTACTTAGATCCATCACCATAGATCAAAATCCACAAGATATAGTAGGTATCATCCAGATCTTCCTCAGAGAATCCTCGTGATAAGAGGAACTTGACCGAGTGTAGCATAGGAAACCATTCCCTATCAAGAGTATCTCATCTACGTACAATACATGGAAGATGACCTTACTCTCTACTACCTTCTTGTATATATAAGGTTCATCTATCTTTTTGATGAAGTCAAACACTTTGACTGCCACATCAAAACAGATGTTCCAACTCCTTGATGCCTGCTTTAATCCTGATGGATTTAAGCATAGCCACTGGAGAAAAGGTTTCATCATAAACCACACCTGGTTATTGACGAAAACATTTTACTACAAGTCTAGCTTTGAAAGTCTCAACTTTTCCATTTACACCAAGAATCTTCTCAAGATCCACTTGCTCCCGATGGGTTTTACCCTTTCAGGTGAAACATGCAAAGTTAATCTTTGTTGGTGTATATGGATTCCATCTTTGATCGCATAACATCCAGCCTTTTCAATGAGTCCCCACTCGTGATGGCCTGCCTGAACCTAGTCGGGTCATCATCTACCATGATGCAATCTTCGCTCCCACCGTTACCGAGGAAACCGTAGTATCTTTCAGGTGGATAAGGAACCCTACCAGATTTGCGGAGAGGATGAGGTTCGTTGGAGACTATTGAATCCTTTGGTTCCACTAAATCATCAGACCTAGTTTGTATAGCTGGAACTCCTTCCAGTTCTACCTCATAACCACTAATTTCTTCACATGAAATCCCTTTTCTAAAAAGGTGGCATGCTGAGAAACAAAACACCTTTTGCTCCTCAGTTTGTTAGAAGATATTCCCTAGCAAATGTTTGGGATATCCAACAAACTTACAGAACTGACCTTGCCTCGAGTTTGTCCGGATTTTGTCTTTCAACATAGGCCCGACAACCCCATATCTTAACCCGTTTAAGACATGGTCTCTTCTCATACCATATCATATATGGAGTGGTAGGCACTGATTTGGTCAGGACCCCATTCAATAGGTATGCAGCTTCACAAGAGCATAGCACCAAAAGGAAACAGGCAACTCAGCAGTACTCATCATAGAACACGTTATATCTCATAGTATGTGATACCTCCACCCCGATACACCGTTGTGCTGTGGTGTATACGAAGGAGTAAGCTGAGAGAGAATACTATACACTGTTAAAAATATCCATGAACTCCATGCACAGTTATTCCCTTCTCCGATCACATCGAAGGACATAATACTTCTAACCGTCTGGTTCTTAACTTCAAGCTTATATTCGTTGAATTTCTCAAAAAGTTTCAGAGTTGTGTTTCAACAGGAACATATGTCCAAATCTTGAGAGATGGTCAGTGAATATAATGAAGTTTAAGGAACCATCCTTGGCATTTGTAGACATAGGACCGTATACATCATCATGTATCTGTACCAAGAGTTCACTAACTCTTTCTCCGTTTCCAGTAAATGGAGTGTTGGTCATTTTACCTTTGAGACATGACTGGTAAGTATCAAAAGATGAAAATTCGAACGGGTTCAAATATTCATCCTTATGTAACTTAGCTAGTTGTGTTGCATTGATATGACCTAATCTATAATGCCATAAGAAGGATTCATTCATTTCTGAGCTACTCCTCTTATGTGTGTTCTATATATTTTGAACTGTAGTTTGATTTAGAACGTATATGCTATTATATAACGTGCCTGATCTAATCAACTCTTGATTCAGGAAAATGTTCACAACATTATCCTCCAATACATAATTATATCCTTCTTTAACTTAATAAAGAATCTGATGTAATGTTTTATATCAGGTTCGGTATGTAATAATATTCATTAAGAATCAATGCATTTACCATTTAGTAATACAAGGTGATATTTGTCAACTGACTTGGCTGCAACAATTACACCATTCATTAACACTTAGAGTCGTATCATCCAATCCCGGTTCTCTACCTTTCTTTAGCCCATCTAACTCTTACATATGTGGGATCCTGATCCGGTATCTCATACCTAAGACGTAGAGGATACTGAGCAACAGTTCACGGTAACGAACGCACCCGAAGAATATGCATCAATAAGCTTATTCCTCAATTGGGTCGCGTGGAAATCCAGATATTCCCCTATTTCCTATTCGGACTTATAACAATTATAAGATATAGCGGAACCAAAGTTTCCCATCTCAGTATAACAAGCGGGTTCGGTCAATACATCCATATTATTATCTTGATTAAGGCCTGACATGGTCTCTACCTGGAGGGAGAGAGAGAGAAGAAAAACACTTAGCATATATTCTTACAAGATTAAATTGGTTATTATCTTATCTAATCAGGATGGTTCCCACTATTTTTATCAAATCTTCCTTCAAACGCTAAAAGGTAAGACTAGCCAGGATTAATTACACCCTATAAGTTCGCCAATCTTTCGGCCAGGCCAGTGTCAGAACTTTGAGGGAGGTTCCCCGTACTTTCGCACGGACCTAATTAAAATATACCTCGTTTTCCCAGGGGCGTAACCCCGTTACCACTTTCTAGACACCCACTTGATCGGTTAATTGTAATGTGTAAAACTCTCCCAGGAGTAACTCTTACTTGAAGTAAGTATCGGAATCCAACTATCTCATAGAAGGTATGCAATCTCATTGCAAATTTCAACACTTGAAATTCCCGATAATAGTTTTCACCCCTAGCGTCCTATGACCTTGACAGAGGCCAAACTACCCATAGGGCGCTAGTCAAGTTCAACCCGTTCATTTCTTTACTGAATTAGACCCACCCGCACGACACTTGACGGAAGCCAAACAACGCCGTACAAATACCCTAATCCAATCGCATCTCATACTGTAGATAAGTACTAATCAGCTACCGTACACTACATCTTGACGGAGGCCAAACTACCGTAGTACGAATTCTAAAATAGCACTTACCTGAAATGACGGAGGGCTACGTAGGTTTTTAAGAAGACCTTTTGCGTAATGAACTTGATATCGTTGTAGAATAGAGCGATTTTGAAAAGGAGTGTTTTTTAGGCTTTTGGTAGTTTTGCTAAAGAGATCACTCCGGGTGAAGAGATCTCGGCTCTTTCCTCATTGAATGAGGTGCTGGATATTCATGAATATCACTATGCAAAGCAAGAAATAGAGAAGCAATGTGGTCGGCCATTTTCCGGCGAAGGTGATTCATTTTCCTGTGGTGTTCATGTTATATCTCATATAACATTCTGCAATTGCTTAAAAAAATTTAAACACTCTGAAAATTTCGAAACTAACGGGGTTTATGTTTCGAGTGTTTCGGAGTTGTTTCGGTTTCGTAATTCTACAAATATCGTCTAATTCTCTAACATGGCTCTGATACCACTGTAGGAATGCCTAGCACGACAGTAAGGTTTCGGGAGGTATCGTCCATGCCATTTTCAAAAAATTGGCACGCTAAAGAACCCTAACGCTAGAATCTAAACTAGAGAATTAGATAAACAAGCATGTAAACATCTTTACATCTAAGTGAACAAGAAATACAACCTTTGTAGACCGGTCCTTCACTTCAATAGCTCCGTGTAGTAGTCTCTTCTCTCCAAGTAGTGATCTCCCGGACTCTAGTGAGGCTCCACAAGGTGAAATTAATAAGCTTGCTTGAAGTCTTTAAGGCTGAAGATGGTCTACGTCGAGGAGACACTAACTCAAACTACCTCTTCACTAAGTGATGAACTTAGTGAAGAAAACAACCCAATCTAAATGGCTAGTGGAGAAGTGGTTGATGAAGTAGGAATTTTGGTCACTTTAGCTCACTATATTTCTTCACTTCTCATGAAGCTAGAAAGCTTTTTGGAGATGTGGAAGAAGTTGAAGTGTGAATGGAATAATGAGTTAGAGTAGCAACCATGGGTGAGTTAGTATCATATACTAACTCATGTAGAGACTAAACAATGGGTAAACAATAATGGTTGGGTTAATAAACATCTTCAAGTAAAATAAAATTAGTGGACTTGGTCAATGGTTCCACAAGGTTCAACCATGTGACAATTTCTAACTAATTTGATTTGAATTAAATAAACAAAACCCTCATATTATTATAAGCATGGTGTAAGTCTCATACACCCATGTAGCATGTGGTATCAAGCATGACACAAAAAATGTACATTAATATATATCACATATATACTAAGTGTACACTAGTGAGAAAAAGAATACTTAAGTGAGCTTATATTAGTTAATGTAAGATAATATATCAAATATATACTTATACATTAAATTATTAAATCAACGCTTGATTTAATAATCCGGCTATATCACATACAACCGTCTAATATCAAATGTACCAACTTGTCGAATCAACACTTGATTCGACAGCCCGGTTATATCACATATAACGGACCGATATCACATATTGCGAGAATAGAATACGATATCACATACGCGTATTAATCTCGGTCCCGCACATATCACATATGTTCTCCTACTTCGTTTCGCTTAAGCCAGGAAACCTTTGTGTAGGACTCTAAAGACTCGTCAATACGCCGACAGTAGGTGGTGATCATATCAGTCACCCACAAGCCGTAAGCATTCTTCTAAACGTAATGGCCACCCGGTTATTGAGTGATAAGAAGATCAATAAGCAAGCCTTCTTATACTCCTACGAATCCAATAAGTAACACGACCGTACAGTCTGGTCTCTTCGTCTGATATGTTGCATATCACAGCCTGGGGGTGGTAAACATCAGACCCCAATATCCTGATAAGTCATGCCGATGTGAGGCTCATAATGGTTCGAGAAACTACTGATAACACTTACCAGCAGATCTCAGCAACCCTGGCCAGGGATTTCCTGCTATGGCCATTCAAGCATAGTGCAACATCATCCCTCATTACCGGGAGAGACGAAATCCCCTCCTATCGCTCATTGCATCCATGTGACTCGGGACTGTACCCAAAAACCACCGTTTTGCACGATCTATTGAACGTGGTAAGGTGGAAATCAAAGCACAGTGGGAATCATACAAGACACTATGACGATCTCGGGTCGACAGACTAACCTATACCAGTATGACCAGAGAACTGCTATCTAACGATAGGTATAATACCATCTAGGAGTTCTCGGCGAGTCCGTTCAGTGTACCCAGTCTCCACTGAGCACCCATATACCTTCTCTGATGTCAAACACCAATGGATGTGAGATCATCCATAGCCCATCATATGGGTCAAGAAGCGCATACGCTAGTCTACTCTGGAATATCGATGCCCCATCTCGATACCCACACGACTAGGAACTATTAAAGGATGTAATTACCGACTACTTTTGCCCCACTAGTATGATCTGCATCATAATCCTGGTAGTCAAGTACTCATCATAAGGGCTTTATCAATATATAATAGAGAGACAATAAGTGTACATGTTAAGATAAAGAGCAACCAGATAGTATACTATCATGTCGAGCAAGAAAGTATTTCCTATATATGTCCAAGCATCCACTACAATATACATCGTATGTACAATAATGACCTCTAGGGTATACATATTACTAACAAGCCGATCAAAGACAGACTTTCGAGAAGCTTCGTTCTTAGGCGTTGAGGAGACGAAACTCTAAGATGGGAGCATGGTCCCAAAGAATAGTCCGGTGGTCGCCTGGGTGACCTACCCCACCCGCATAGAGAATATGGAGGCCGCGTTAGACCCGTAACTCACTCCTCCGAATGAGATGGAGTGAGAGTTACTATTGCATGAAGTGTAGTTGGAGGCCATTGATTCTACACAGACAGGAAACACCAAGTTTTAATATCTCGAATCCAAAGGCAACCATGGACATAGCGAACCACGATTTTGTTCCCGAACACGACACAAGAAGTGTGGAGTGAAAAGAGGAAATGGTCCTACCGGACGTGCCAGAATCTATTTACCGCCAAAGACTGGACTGAGTCGTGGGATACGTCTAGCTTGAATATGGGGGCAAATTGCAGGGTTACCTAGCATGATAGCAAGGTTTCGGAAGGTATCGTCCATACCAATTTCAATAATTTTCCGTACTAAAAAACCCTAACATAGAATCTTAACTAGAGAATTATACGAATCAAGCATGTAAACAACTTTACATCTATGTAAATGAGGAATACAACTTTTGTAGACCGGTCCTTCACTTATAAAGCTCCGTGTAGTAGTCCCTTCGCTCCAAGTAGTGAACACCCGAACTCTAGTAAGGGTTCACAAGAAGAAATGAACAAGCTTGCTCGATGTCTTCGAGGCCAAAGAAGATCTACGTCGAGAAGACTCAAGCTCATGCTACCTCTTCACTAAATTAGGGTTTAGTGAAGCAAACACCCTAAACTAAATGGCTAATGTAGAAGAGGATGAAAAAGTGGGAATTTTAATCACTTTAGAAATATTTTTCTCACAATATTTCTTCACCTCAAGAAAAGCTAGTGAGCTTTCTTGAGATGAAGAAGAAGAAGAATGGTGAATGAATCTCATCTCATGAGAGTGTGAATGGCAACTATGGGTGAGTTAGTATCACATACTAACTCATGTAGAGACTAAACTATGGCTAAGGATAATGGTTAGGTTAATAAATATCTTAAGTAAAAACAAATTAGTGGACTAAGTCAATGAACACAACAAGCTTCTACAAGCTTCAAGCCATAACAAAATCCCACCAATTTGTAAATTACTAAATAAATAAAAAAAAAACTAGGATTATCATAAGCATGGTGTAAGTCTTATACACCCATATAGGATGTATGATCTAGCATTACACAAAAAATGTACATTAATATATATCACATATATACTAAGTGTACACAAGTGAGAAAAAAATGTTTAAGTGAGCTAATATTAGTTAATGTAATTCAATATGTCAAATATATAATTATACATTAAATTATTAAATCAACACTTGATTTAATAATCTGGTTATATCACATACAACCGGCTAATATCATATGAATCAACTTATTGAATCAACACTTGATTCGATAACCCGGCTATATCACATATAACCGACCGATATCACATATTACGAGAATAGAATATGGTATCACATATCATATTAATCTCGGTCCCGCACATATCACATATGTAGTCCTACTTCATATCGCTTGAACCAGGAATCCTCTGTGTGGGACTCTAAAGACTCGTCAATACGCCGGCAGTATGTGATGATCATATCAAACACCCACAAACCGCAAGCGGTCTGCCAAACGTATCGAGCGATCAGAAGATCAACAAGCAAGACTGCTCATACTCATGCGAATCCAATCAGTAACACTACCATAGATTCCGATCTCTTCGTCTGATATGTCGCATATCAAAGCCTAGGGGTGGTATAACGTCAGACCCCAACAGCCTGATAATTCATGCCGATGCAAGGTCCATAACGGTTCGAGAAACTACTAATAACACTTACCAGTAGATCTCAGCAACCCTGTCCAGGGATTTCCTATTATGGCCAATTGAGCATAGTGCAACAACAACCCCCAATACCGGGAGAGACGAAATCCCCTCGCATCGCTCATTGCCTCTATGTGACTCGTGACTGTACCCAAAAACCTCCTGCTTGCACGACTCAGTAGATCCATGGTAGGGTGGAAATCAAAGCACAGTAGGAGACACACAAGACTCTATGACGATCTCGGGTCGACAGACTAACCTATACCGGTGTCACCAGAGAACTGCTATCTGACATGAGGTATAATACCATCTAAGAGTTCTGGGCGAGTCCTGTTCGATGTACCCAGTCTCCACTGAGCACCCATATACCTTCTCTGATGACAAAAACCAATGGATGTGGGATCATTCATCTCCCATCATATGGGTCAAGAATCGTATACGCTAGCCTACTCGGAAATGTCGATGCCCTATCTCGATACTCCCACGACTAGGAACAATTGAAGGATGTACTCACAGACTACCCAGAACCCACTAGTAGGATCTATATCATAACCTTGGAAGTCAAGTACACATCCTGAGGGCTTTATCAACATGTAACAGAGAGGCGGTAAATGTACATGTTAAGATAAATAGCAACCAGATAGCATACTATCATGTCGAGAAAGAAAGTCGTCTCTATATATGTCCAAGCATCCACTGTAATATACATCATATGTACAATAACGGCCTCTATGGCATACATATAACTAACAAACTCCCACTTGCACTAAGGCCATTTGTTGTAGTATCTCATACCCAATGTCCTATAAAAATCTCTCTTGGGAAAGGCCTTTCGTGAGTGGATCCGCCGTATTTTTCTTCGTGTCAACTCTCCTTACCTCAATGCCCTGGAGATCAACCATCTCCATAATTAGGTGATACTGTCTCAGAATATGTCTGGAACGCTGATGGGACCTGCGTTCCTTAGGCCAAAACCACAACTCCATTGTTTTCACAATAATAGTTATTGGACACTCAATGGTAGGAACCATGTTCATCTCATGAACAAGAAATATCCAGACAACCTCTTTGGTAGCATCATTGGTAGCGATGTATTCAGCCTTTATCGTCTAGTTTGCCACGGTATATAGCTTGGAACACTTCCAACATACCGAACCTCCATTAAGGTTAAATACAAAGCCCGAGACTGACTTTCAGTCGACCTTATCACTCTGGGAGCTAGAATTAGTAAAGGACTCCCACTGGAGTTCACCGTTACCAAAACCCCAAGAACATTTCTCCAGTGCTTCTCAAGTACTCAAGAATGTTCTTCATAGCTTTCCAGTGATTCTCCCAAGATTCGATTGATTCCTAATCACTACACTAGTGAGTAAGCTACATCTGTTCTGGTACATAACATTGCATACATGATAGAGCCTACTGCCGAAGCATAGGGTATCTCTTGCACGCGAGCTCTCTCCAAATCAGTCTCGGGAGACATCTTTTTGGAGAGAGCGATACCACCACGCTTAGAATCTTCTATACTAAACCCCTTTAGTTTGGTGTTAATGTACCTGGATTTGGGACACTCCCAACATCCGCTTAGATCTATCACCATAGATCATAATCCACAAGATGTAGTAGGTCTCATCCATATCTTTCATGGAGAATCATCGTGATAAGAGGAGCTTGACCCAGTGTAGCATAGGAAACCATTTCCTATCAAGAGTATATCATCTACGTACAATACGAGGAAGACAGCCTTACTTTCTACTACCTTCTTGTATATACAAGGTTCATCTACCTTTTTGATGAAGTTAAACTCTTTGACTGCCACATTAAAATAGATGTTCCAACTCCACGATGCCTGCTTTAATCCTGATGGACTTAAGCATAACCACTTGAGAAAAGGTTTCATCATAACCCATACCTAGTTATTGACGAAAAACTTTTACTACAAGTCTGGCTTTGAAAGTCTTAACTTTTCCATCTACACCAAGAATCTTCTCAAGATCCACTTGCTCCCGATGGGTTTTACCCCTTCAGGTGCAACAATCCAAAGTCATACTTTGTTGGTGTATATGGATTCCATCTTTGATCACATAGCATCCAGCCATTTCACAAAGTCTCCACTTGTGATGGCCTGCTTGAACCTAGTTGGGTCATCATCTACCATGATACATTTCTCACTCCCACTGTCACCGAGAAGACCGTAGTATCTCTCAAGTGGATCAGGAACCCTACTAGATTCGCGGAGAGGCTGAAGTTTGTTGGAAACTATTGAATCCTTTGGTTCCACTAAATCATTAGTTCTAGTTTGTATAGCTGGAACTCCTTCCAGTTCTACCTCATGACCACAAATTTGTTTTACAAAAATTTATTTTTCTAAAAAGGTGGCATGTTGAGGAAAAAAAAAACTTTTGGTCCTCGGTTTGGTAGAAGATATTCCCTTACGAATGTTTGGGATATCCAACAAACTCATAGAACTGACTTTGCTTCGAGTTTGTCCGGATTTTTCTTTTCAATATAGGCCGGACAACCCCATATCTTAACTCGTTTAAGATATGGTCTCTTCCCATAACATATCACATATGGAGTGGTAGGCACTGATTTGGTGGGAACCCAATTCAATAAGTATGCATCTTCTCAAGTGCATAACAACAAAAGAAAACAGGCAATTCAGCAGTACTCATCATAGAGCGCACCATATCTAATAGGGTGCGATACCTCCACCCCGATACACCATTGTGCTGTGGTGTATTCGGAGGAGTAAGCTGAGAGAGAATCACATTCTTCTTTAGAAGATCCAGGAACACCATGCCCAAGTATTCTTCTCCTCGATCTCATCGAAGGACTTAATACTTCTACCCATCTGGTTCTCAACTTCAAGCTTATATTCCTGGTATTTTCCTATTTCCTGCTCGGACTTATAACAATTATAAGATTGAGCGGAACCAACGTTCCCCAGCTCAGTATAATAACCAGGTTTTGTCAATGCATCTATATTATTATCGTGATTAAGGCGTGACATGGTCGCTACCAGGAGGGAGAGAGAGCGAAGAAAACACTCTGCGTGCGCTCTTTTGCAAGATTAGATTGGTTGTTTATTTTATCTAATCAGGATGGCTCCTACTGTTTTTATCAAATCTTCCTTCAAACCATAAAAGGAAAGACTAGCCAGGATTAATTACACTCTACAAGTTCGCTAACCGTTCATCCAGGCCAGTGTTGGTACTTTGAGAGAGATTCCCCGTGCTTTCGCACGGACCTAATTAAAGTAAATCTCGTTTTCCCAGAGGCATAACCCCGTTGACACTTTTCTAGACACCTAATAGGCTAGCTAATTGTAAAGTGCAAAACTCTCCCAGGAGTAACACTTACTCGCAGTGGATATCGGGATCCAACTATCACATAGAAGGTATGCAATCTTATTGCAAATTTCAACTCTTGAAACTCCCGATGAAATTTTTACCCTTAGTACTTATGACCTTGACTATGGTCAATATATCATAAGTCCTAGTCAAGGTCTACCCATCATTCCTTGATTAATTAGACTCACCCACATGACCCTTGGCTATAGTCAAAATAATCACATGAATGTCCTAATTAATTGCACCATATGCTGTGTAGGAAGACATCGCTTAGCTACCGTACACTACGCCTTGACTATGGTCAACATACACAGCACGAATACTAAGTACTCTACTTTCTAAAATGACGGAGGGTTGCGAATGGTTTTTAAGAAAATCTTTAATGCTTTGAACTTGATATCGTTGTAGAATCGAATGGTTTTAAAACGAGTGGCTTAAGCTCGCATTTTGAAACTTCCTTTTTCATAAAAAGGCCGAGTGAGTTTCAAATTCGATTCTGCAACATCTTTTGAGTTTATTTTCTTTCATTAATCTCATTAATGAATTTCCATCATTTTTATGCTTCCTAAGCATCACAGAAGAAACGAAAGAAGTAATATTTATTATATATAATATATATAATATAAGCATTCGTCTCAGAACATTAAGTGATCACATCACAGAATATCACCAGCAGTAGATAACATATGAAATATTGGATATACTAGGATTTCCGTGTTTTAAATTAAGCCGGTAAGAAACATGGATTCCACATTCGTGATGAATAGCCAAACCCGCATCCCTAGACCCCTACGAGAGTGGCAAGCAACCCTACCAATTCTAGAGTTAGGAGACTCGGTCTCGACTCCTCGAGATGGTCTCCCACTGGACCCTAGAACCCGCTTACTTGTGCTCCCCTCCTTGGGTCTATCCTAATGCGGAAAAGTAAATAATATACATCAATGGTGAGATCATCCTCAACCCCGGAAGTGCCCCAATAAAATAATATTACATACATTGAATTTTACATGAATGAAAATGAAAAACTCTCATCTCATAAAAAAACGGCTATTCAAACACGATGATCCAATATAACATATCACAGCAACACATAACATCACATGTCATCAATGTAAGTAAATGTGCGTATCCCAATTGTCGTTGACATATAGCAACGAAACCGGCGATACACCATATATTACACTTACGGTCGAAGAAAAGAAAATAAAAAACTACAACAATTGGAATCCACAACCACAGATAGCTAGACGATATTAAACTTTTCTATCGAATAAACAAACCCCCAAAATTTCCCAAAAAGCTCAACACTTGAGCGGAGTTTAAAAAGTACCCAGAACATGCCACAACACCTATGGACCAACCGTAGAAGTGTCAACCCTTGCCTCACCTATGGCGCCGCGGAACTATTACAAACCCTAAGGTTTGATAGTAGTTCCAACGGTCACAGAATCGAGTTAGGGTTTCGTTCTTCTAGAGGGTCCATAGAAAACACCTGCATGATTTTCTGAAGATTTTAAACTTGGAAAAATCCAACTCTTGGAAAATTTCCAGCGAGGGAAACAATGGGTTATTGATATTCGTTCGAACTTTTTAACGTAGTCTAAATAACCCGAAAAGATGTTAGAATTACGATTACGAAACACTACGAATCGCCTTTGCAGAAAGTTAACATCACATGCAATTTTAGCAAAAACAAGCAACACCTGAAATACCAAAACCCAGAGACTGGAACACAGAAAAAATTTGAAGCCTAAATGCCCCAAAGGAACCGGCCTGCTCGAATATTTTGCTCATGTGGCCGGACAAAAACAGTTGGGGAGGGTTCAAATTTCTACTGTGTTGATGTCATATAACATTCTGCAGTTGCTAAAAAAATTTTAGAGGCTTTCAAAAAATCGACAGAAACTAGATTTTAGTATCGGGTGTTTCGGAGTAGTTTCGGTTTCGTAATCTAAAAAATATCGTCTAATTCTCTATCTTGGCTCTGATACCACTACAGGGTTACCTAGCACGACAGTGAGATTTTGAGAGGCATCGTCCATACAAGTTTCAAAAAATTTCTGTACAAAAAAACCCTAATATAAAATCTTAACTAGAGAATTATACGAAGCAAGCATGTAAACAACATTACATCTAAGTGAATGAGGAATACAACCTTTGTAGACCAGTCCTTCACTTCCAAAGCTCCGTGTAGTAGTCATTTCGCTCCAAGTAGTGAACACCCGAACTCTAGTAAGGGTTCACAAGAAGAAATGAACAATCTTTCTCAAAGTCTTCGAGACCGAAGATGATCTACGTCGAGAAGACTCAAGCTTATTCTATCTCTTCACTAAATTAGGGTTTAGTGAAGCAAAAACCCTAAACTAAATGGCTAATGTAGTAGAGGATGAAGAAGTAGGAATTTTACTCACTTTAGAAATATTTGTCTCACAATATTTCTTCACCTCAAGAAAAGCTAGTGAGCTTTCTTAAGATGAAGAAGAAGAAGAATGGTGAATGAATCTCATCTCATGAGAGTGTGAATAGCAACCATGGGTGAGTTAGTATCATATACTAATTCATGTAGAGAGTAAACTATGGCTAAGGATAATGATTAGATTAATAAATATCTTAAGTAAAAACAAATTAGTGGACTAAGTCAATGAACACTACAAGCTTCTACAAGATTCAAGCCATGACAAAATCCCACCAATTTGTAAATTACTAAATAAATAAAAACCCTAGGATTATCATAAGTATATTGTAAGTCTCATACACCCATGTAGCATGCATCATCTAGCATGACACAAAAAACTGTACATTAATATATATCACATATATACTAAGTGTACACAAGTGAGAAAAAGAAATTTTTAAGTGAGCTAATATTAGTTAATGTAATTCAATATATCAAATATATAATTATACATTAAATTATTAAATCAACACTTGATTTAATAATCCGGCTATATCACATACAACCGGCTAATATCATATGAATCAACTTTTCGAATCAACACTTGATTCGATAACCGGGCTATATCACATATAACCGACCGATATCACATATCATGAGAATAGAATACAGTATCATATATCGTATTAATCTCGGTCCCGCACATATCACATATATGATCCTACTTCGTTTCGCATGAACCAGGAAACCTCTGTGTAGGACTCTAAAGACTCGTCAATACGCCGGCAGTAGGTGATGATCATATAAACACCCACAAGCCGCAAGTGATCTGCCAAACATAACGGCCACCCGGGTATCGAGCGATCAGAAGATCAACAAGCAAGCCTGCTCATACTCATGCGAATCCAATCAGTAACACTACCGTACAGTCCGGTCTTTTCGTCTGATATGTTGCATATCAAATCCTGAGGGTGGTATAACATCAGACCCCAGTAGACCGATAAGTCATGCCGATACAAGGTCCATAACGGTTCGAGAAACTACTGATAACACTTACCAGTAGATCTCAGCAACCCTGGCCAGGGATTTCCTGTTATGGTCAATCGAGCATAGCACAACATCAATCCCCAATACCGGGAGAGACGAAATCCCCCCGCATCGCTCATTGCCTCCATGTAATTCGGGACTGTACCCAAAAACCACATGTTTGCACAACTTAGTAGAGCCGTGGTAGGGTGGAAATCAAAGCACAGTGGGAGACACACAAGACTCTATGACGATCTCGGGTCGACAGACTAACCTATACCGGTGTCACCAATGAACTACTATCTGACGTGAGGTATAATACCATCTAGGAGTTCTCGGCGAGTCATGTTCAGTGTACCTAGTCTCCACTGAGCACCCGTATACCTTCTCTGATGTCAAACACCAATGGATGTGGGATCATCCATCGCCTATCATATGGGTCAAGAAGCGTATACGCTAGTCTACTCTGGAATATCGATACCCTATCTCGATACTCCCACGACTAGCAACAATTGAAGGATGTACTGACAGACTATCCTGAACCTACTATTATGATCTCTATCATAATCCTGGAAGCCAAGTACACATCCTAAGGGCTTTATCAATATGTAATAGAGAGACAGTAAGTTTACATGTTAAGATAAAGAGCAACCAGATAGCATATTATCATGTCGAGCAAGAAAGTCATCTCTATGTATGTCCAAGCATCCACTATAATATACATCATATGTACAATAATGGCCTGTAGGGCACACATATAACTAACACAAATTCTATTTGAAACATATCCGTGCACCAGTCCGAAAATATCAAGTTGATTTATAGCACCGTATACCGGAGGTTTAGATAAATATGACCAATGTAGCAGACTTTATCAAATCCCCCCTCATTTGTGAGGGGTTTTTGATTGTGGGGAGAATCTTCCCTGCAGACGCAAGCCCTTACAGTTAATTACGTTATCGTGTTGCAATAATAATTTCACCTGCTCCAGGCAAATCATTTCGTGCTGTATTATATTTTCTTTCTTATGGTTGCTCGTGAATTGTATACGGAGACTGGTTTATGTCGTCGTCCGTAGGACGCGGATTAGTCCAAATCCGTATATATTAGACTTTGGTTTGAACTTAGGTCATATGTTTCATTAGTTTAAATGGTTTAAGGATCGTTAATTTTGCTTTTGATTAAGATCAACTTAAATATATGAGCATATGGGCTCGATTACTATGAGCTTATATTGGGCTTAAATATATGATCTATAATCACAGAAGTTTATCTTCAGAGACGCTCGGTCCCTTTTGGACTAGGTATTGGGCTTTATATTGCCCGGATCAGTGCTAAGCACTCATTTTATGAGTCTCACATCTATATCACGTGAAACACTCAGGCTTGAATGTTTCCCTATCAGTGCTAAGAACTTAATCATTTAGACTGTTGATATAATATCCAGACTATGTTTTGGCGCTCACTTGAGTATCACGTGAGATGCTCAGACTTTGGCGCTCATGTGGATATCACGTGAAACGCTCAAATTTAGGTGTTGCCCTATCAGTGCCAAGCACTCTTTCTTTCTATTTTATGACGCTCACAAATAAGGCATGTGAGGCGCTCATACTTGGCATTTTTCAAGCGCTCACATGTATATCACTTGAGACGTTGGGTCCCTATTTATGGGCGTTTACGTGTATGGCACGTGAGGTGCTGTCATCATGGGCCTTCGGTGCACTCACGAGGGTATCACGTGAGACGTTATGTCCTTAGAGATTTATTCTGTGTCCATATTTTTTAGAGAAGTTAAACTTCTATCAATGGTATTTTGACCTTTAATGATCACCAGGATCACCGTTTTAAAGATGTGAGATCGGATTTCTTCTTCATATTTTTTTAAGAATTAAATTCTTGATTATGAATGAACTAAGTTCCTGAAGTGTGAACTCCATCTTCTTCATGTTCTGTCTAACTTTGTGTTTATATAGGGGTTGATAGAACAAGATAGTTTTTCCCTAAATTTTTGAGTCTGAAGAACAAGATCATCCCAATAAAAATTAAATTCTCAACTTATGAGAGATTTGTTTGCAGATCTCAAATTCAGAGAAAGAACTAAGTACTTTTTTAGAGGGTTAAAGCCTTACACACACGCACGCGCGCGTTAAGAAAAGAAGATATTTTTATCTCTATTTTTACTAGGGTTTGAGAGAAACAAGATGATTTTCTTCAAAGAGAATTAAATTCTCGGTCGTAGCTTTTTTCTTTTTCAACTTATGGGGTTGATTCTCTCTTGTATGTATCTCTCTAATTTTGACCACTATGGTCCTTTATATAGGTTGTGAGAAAACTATTGATTAGTTGAGAAGATCTCTTATTTAAAAGATCCCGACTTGATTTCATAATTAAGTGGTGATTTTTAAACACCATTGGATCTCAGATCCAAGGCTTTCTATTTTAATAAAATATATTTTTCTTCTTTTTAACAAGATTGAAGAAAATATTTTCCATGCATAGAATTTAATTCTATCTTTTGATTTGAATGGTGATTTTTTAATCACTATTGGATCTATGATCCAACAGTTCACTGTTTAACAGAGTAAATCTTTCTCATTTCAAAAAGATTAGGGAAATTTTTTCTCATATAGAATTTAATTCTATCTGAAGCAAACCGCTTCAACTTTGGACGCTCACGTGCAGAGCACATGGGCGTTGCCAAAGGATTTAATCTTTTCTGAAATGGGTGCTCACATGCTTTGCATGCAGTCGCTAACGTGTCTAACACATGAGACGCTGACATAAGATTTAATCCTATCAGAACAGGCGTTCACGTGATTTGCACGCAGGCGCTCAAGTGTCTAACACGTGAGGCACTGCCATAGAATTTAATCCTATCAGAACATGCGTTCATGTGCTTTGCACGCCGGCACTTACTTGTCTAACACGTGAAGCGCTACCATAGGATTTAATCCTATCAGAACAAAAGTTCACGTGGTTTGCACGCGGGCGCTCACATGTTTAATACGTGAGGCGCTGCCCTATTTTTATGAAGGAACAATCTCCTACTAAACTTCGCGTCAATTCTACTTCTTCTAACAGAATACCTTAATTAATATATATTTACAGGCCTAGAATCCCTAAGCATAATCCTATTAGACTACCTAATTTACCAATTAAGATCTCATCAAATCTCTAAATTGATCTTGAAACAAATTTTAAAATTATTCTCCAACTAATTTCCTAAATACTCCAGAATTCTCGTCGACAGACATCTGAAGCATAAGTACTCAAACGTCTAACCACGCTCTGGAATTCTGAATCCTTCTTCTTCAAACGTTTGAGAGACATATCTTCAGACATTTGACTGTTTTCTATAATTCTAAAATCTGCACTTCTGACGTCTGAAGCACTATAGCTCAGACATCTGACGCGCAAGATTGTTGAATACAAGTCAATTTCATAATAGAAGGGATGGTGAGAACATTTATATTTTTTTATCGATTTCTATCAAAATTAACTATCATTTAATAATATGGTATTTTCAAAAAACTTAAAGAATTATGGAAGGTGTAGGCACCATCGATGAATAATAGATGTACATCAAATTTGCATAGAATTTTTTTGGGGTATTTAAAAACCCCTAGATATAAATATTTTAATTAAATATTTAAATGAATTGTATTTTGGTAATCAATTAAAGTTGAGGAAGGCAAAGTGTTGGAGCCTATATTTGGTTAAGAAAGAGTTTTGTTCGTTTTAGAAGGACATAGGTATTTACTGCTATTGGGATAAATTTTAAGGGAATTTTCTGCCATTTAGCCAAATTTCAATAGATTTGGTAACATAATCCATGTTTAGATGGTTGGAATAAAAATAGCATTAAAATAAGAGAGAAATAAAAAGAGATGTCGATATAATGATGCGTCATTTCAAAAGGGAGAGAGGAGAGAGAGGGGGGAGAGAGTTTTGGATTAGAAACATTAGGTTCTGTAACATTTCATAAAATAAAAAATATTATTTTAGAATTTAAACAATAAAATATTAAATTTTACGTTTATTATACGAATATGAATTTAAATTTTCGTAAATTGGTATAATTATATACCTATATTTTTGGAAAATAATTGGGAATTAACAAATGAATTTTTAATTATGAAAGCATTTATTTAATTGGAATTTTCTTTAATTAGTATATAATTATATACATACAAGTTTAGTGTTAAACTTAATTAATGTTTTCCTATTTGTGCATTAAACCATGCATGTTTTTTTTGTTAAATGGTGTTTAGTGTGCATGACAAGTGATTTACATGTGATCCTTTCATTTTATTTTATGATATGGTTTTATAATTTTAAAAGAAAAGAGAAAATGAGAAAAGAGATGGAGACATGGGAGACAAAGAAGTATGGACAAGTGAGAGAGAGTGTGTGTGAGTGAGAGTGAAGGGTTAAGGCTTGCACCATTCCTTCTTCATTCATTTCCTTCATCTCTCCTTCTTCTTCCTCTTCTCCTCCACTTTCTCCACCTCCTCCGCCTTCCACTTCAACCCCACAAAAATCATCTCAAATCATCGAAAAACACTCTAAAATCTTCACTATAAACGTTCCTATCTCATCATAACCATCATGGTGGGATCAAGTTTTCGTTTTGAGGACCGTTTTCCAACTTAGAAATTTCTCAAGTTTCTTTCTTGAGGCAAAACTCTCAACTTTTTTCAAGTCTTTAGATTTCTTAACCTCACAATTTAGTTAGAGTTATTTTTAGAGCTTAAAGTGTAGGTTTTCAAAACTTGAGAATTCTAAAGTGAGTAATGGTGAGTAGAACTTATAGTAGTAATATAGTATATGGTTTACAGAGTGATTACTAAACTATTAGTAATAGTATCCTTGGTCAAGATAAGTTTAGAAATATCAATATTGGTTTTTCTTTGAGTTGTGGTGATCAAATGAAATCCGGAGCAATTAGGGAACTCTGAAAATTAATTAGAGGATACAGAAAAATGTATAAACAAGTAGAAGACCACCGTAGAAGCTCGACCCACTAATCCAATTTCCTGGCCGCAATTTATTGCATATGACCGCAAATCGCGGGTCAATTTTAGAGTTAGGGTTCTAGCTTTATTCTGTAACTCACTTACTCGATAACTAAGACTACTCTATACGCTAAAAAAGTCCCAGATCACCTGAAGAAAAATCTGAAGTTGTTTTAATTTGGTTTTGGAAATGTTTTGCAATATTTGAAACTTGGTTTTTGGATATTTATATTTTGACTCAGTCGTTTGACGTTCGTACGTCGACACCGGGGGTTATTTTGTTGTTTTAGCATGCATTAACCAGAGGTTCTTACCTATATGCGTTTCACTCGTGATTTCAATTTCGAATCAAGTTTTTATATGATTTTGATTATGATTTCGATTGTGGGTACAATCGCATGGACTTCCGAGATGACAAAGAAGAACACGACGTCCGTCGAATTCGACTAGAGAGAGAACATTAGATGAGTAGATATATATCTACGAAGGAAGTTAAGTGGATGGCGTATAGCATCCCCCACAACCGTAGAATTAAGATAAAAAAAATAGATGTTAGAATAGTATACTTAGTGTATAGGTTATGCTAGACTACCATATTCGAATAAGTCTATACTTAGTAGAATGATATACTCCTAATAGTATTTTTTAGCCTATGAGCTATATCTACTTATGTAATTATATATATACATATGATTATCTTATATGATATAAGCTTACTAATGATATAAGGATATATACGATATGATGATATGAATCGATATGATACGATATGGTGATATGAAGCGACATGATATAATAAGATACGAGATGACATAAGATGATATGTTATGAGATGAGATGAGATGATGTACGGGACTATAAATCCGTACTATTTGATTTGATAATATCGTACGATGGATATCCCGTACGTGATATGATGAGGATGGATCGTCGATATTTATTTTGACTCGAAAAGTCTTGTTTAAAATCATTAAAATAGATATTATGATATATTTAGAGTCATACCTACTTTCAAAACTAACGAATCGTTAATTACTTTTTAATGATAGTTTCTTGCGTGGTTGTGTTTCCACCAATTAGCGATGAGCTAACTCCCGTTTGGAAATACCATTATTATTATTGCTTATGTACTGATTTTGATCAAAATTTATAAAGGAAGTGCTGCCCAAATTTTAAATGATGAAAATGTTTTTAAAGTTTAGTATTTACTTATACTTGAAAAGCGCAACTTGATTTCATTTATACCCTTTTTTCAAAATTTTACCTCCGCTATTTTCTTAAAAAGATTTAGATTCATGATTTTTGGCGTACTTAGATTACAATGGGGTCCTATAAACTTAACGCGATTCAAGCGCCGGTCATGTACCATTTCCGAGTAGTGACTAGTTTTTGCCGATTTTTAGAATCCAATGGATTATAAATATTTTTGGATTTTTTTCCAATGGAAATTTTCATTAAAAAGTTGCACAAACAACCAATTTCTTGGATTGGGATAGTCCAATGGAAAAAAGGAATCTAGTGTTTTTTTCCCATTTAATTATGGGTATCCAAACATGTCCTAAGGTGTTGTACCTCATTTATTATGCTCACTCGCATGCATGTACTTCATCAACCCTCAAACCGAATTTTGGTGTAAACCGTACTTAATGTGACAAACTCCAGTCAAACTCCAGCTAAAAATCTCCAACTTTGAACTCATGACTCATCTGACTGAACATACAAAAAACTGCGAACTCTGACTTAAATTCAAGATTTGAAACCCCTTATTTTAGACACTCCAAGGAAACAAGCAGGTTCAAAAAGGATGAAGAGTTTCAAAGGAGCTATTAACGAAAGAACAATCAAAGATAAGAAATGGAAGTGCTTTTCATTATAATTGACCAGAATTTATGCACTTGCGTGCACGTGTGAAGAAAATTTGCCACTCATATTTTTGTGTACTTTTATTAATTCAAAGAGTTTCTAATTAAGTTTTGCTCATTTTCTAAAGAATAGATTTTTTGTATTGGGTATTTTTGAAAGGTATAAAAGTAATAACATGTATATGAAAGAATGACATGGCATACTTTCACTCTAGTATCCTCTCATAAATTTTTCTCCTTATCTTTGTATTTTTCTACGAAAAAATGAGATTTTTTTGACATACCCTCATGAGTTTGGATTATAACATTAAAGATTTGGGTTTTAATGTACACATAAATTAATTGATTTATCCACAATTATAACTCAAACTTATGGGGTTAATACAAAAAGTTTCTCTTTTTTCCAATTAGATAATTAAAAAAAATGAGAAAATTCTAGCATGCCAACTCATATCATATCGACTGACTTTTTGACCTCTTCATCAATCAAATGTATAATAGTTGGCTAAAGTGATCTAATTATTTTTCTCAAAAAAGCCAAATAATTAACATATTTATAAAAAATAGCTTAAGCAAGTTGATACACATCCAATAATTATTTCTCTTTCTATGCACGCACGTGTAAAAATACTAGTAATTATATATAAGAAGCAATAAATATGCGTCTGTTGTTCTCAATAATGTTCTCAATAAATGAAAGCTACTCATGTCACTCATGCTTTTGTCCTCTCATTTTTTTAAGGACCTGTTGGGTTCTAGGATTACAATGGATTTGAATTGTGGAATCTACAATAACATATAATTAATCTCGTAATGCAATGAAATATTAATACTCACAGCACTTATCCTTACTCCAATCTAATATATATATTCACATAATTTTTTTTTCTTCTAAACTCCAGTCATAATTTAACTAACGCTATATTATTTTATTCCAGTACGATAACTAACAAGTCTAATTAAACTACGTATCCACAAAACTGACCAAGGTGACTAAGTAACATAAAAGAGAAGGTATTATTTTTGGATATGTTTGTTTGTTTTGTTTTGTTTGGTTTATTCTTTTTTTTTTTCTTTTGTAAGCTTAGCCCTTGCCAAACCCATCTGCCCAAATTATTTTGTGTGTTTGGTTGAATAAAAAACTAAAGAAAATGGGACAGTTGTTGCAAATTTGCACATGTAGCGTATACAAAGTTTACGTGGCATCCTATAATAATCACTATGCTGACGGTTCTCAATGTTGCAACTTTTGTAATAACCAAATCTAGTAACATACAAAGCAATGCACGTGTGTGAGGAAAAATTCAGAGCATGGAATACTAGGTAATGACTTGCATATTAATTGCAGTAAACCATATATCATATTTGCATGTTATGAACCATATCATTTCTACATAAATTATAACGCTATTTGTAATTTTGGCATTGAATACTGCGGTTATGACTTTCTGTTGCATAATGCCTAAATTTTTTTTCACATATGTACCATATGGAATGATATGGTTCATAACGTACTGATTTGATAGATGGTTTGCAGTGATATGATATTAATTGTAAATACATGATATGATTTCTCTCTCTGTGTGTGGGTGGGGGGCGGGGGGGGGGGGGGGGGGGGGGTTTGTGTGTGTGGGGTGGGTTAGGATGAGGAGGGATGATGCTACTCAATATTGACGACCTCCAAGATCAGGACACGTGACAGATGACGTGTCCCAAGACTGAGAAGAAAGGGCCCGCAGAGGTCGATCAGGCCGCCCTACGCCCGACCTGCAAGCACAAGTTGGCCCTCCTCGAGGCCCCATGCAAATCGGCCTCCTCGGCCCCTCAGCTCGTCCCGAACCGCCACAGGACCAAGACTCCTCGGCCTCCACGCTCTTCCCCGAGCCCCCGGCCGAGGCCGTCTTCCACGGCCTCCGACCAACTCCTCCACTCACAGGCGTAACCGCCGCTCCGCGGATCTCGCCATGCGCAGATCTTACGCCAACAACATCCCACGTTCCACGCCCTCACGATCCCCATTAATGGGCGATCCGCTCTCTGCGCAGGCGTGACGTCGGGAGCGTAACTGCCGGGGAGATTCTCGTGCCTGCTGCTGCGTGCCATCACCTCTATATAAACCCCCATCACAGAGGGGTCAAGTAATCCATTCATTACACTTTACGCCGTTACTCTGCTCGGATCTCATCACTAACTTGAGCGTCGGAGGGTCCTCGGTGGTACCAAACCACCCCGGGACTTCTTTGAAGGTACTCGGCGACAGCCTCCTCACCCCACCTTCTCCTCTCAAAACCCATTGAGACCCACACGCAACGAAAGACAATCAACCCAGTTCACCTTGAGATCAACAGAAGACAACATCTGACGGAGGCCCGAAAAGGAGCTCCATCAGTTGGCGTCGTCTGTGGGAAGTTAAATTCCACAAAATATAAAGTTGACCTTCCTATCTCCTCTCTCATGGCAGACGACCATCCTGGGGATCCCAGTACCAGCCGCCGCCTTCCGCTCACCGAAGGCGGGGATGAACCTCCCCCCATGATCGTCATCAACGCCCTCGCAGGCCGGATAGATTGCCTACAATCCCTCGTGGAGGCCCTCGTCCGCGTCCAAACGACCGCACCCGGGCCCTAGATCGTTGTTCCTCCGCCTCCAGAAAACTATGTCCCTGTCTGCAAGGCCAACCACCAGCTGGCTGCATCCCCTTGCCACCGGTCCCTCGAACCGGTGCTCCCTGAGGCCCGCTGGACGCCTTAGGGCTCCACGTCGAGATCCGCCGCCAGGGAGCCTCGCCCCGAGCCTCCTCGCGACCCTTACCCCCCTGAGGAAATTTCGGTCACCTCTCCTATCCACGAGCGTGGCCAACCCCACCATGGTCGGTGGGAACGCACAGAAGGGGTCCGCCCCGGCGACTCAAGAGCTACCCCATCCCGGGACCTGAGGCACCTTATCGAGAGAAACCGGGGCCGCTCCCAGACGCAGTCTACCCGCAGCGGGGCCCGGGAATCCCGAGGCGCCGATTCCTCAAGGTACCACGGTCGACTCGACGCCCTCGAGAAGAAGATCGAGGGCATGCGCCGAGAAGATCACCTATCGAGCGACGGGGATAAGTACGCCTCCGACTCGCTCACGAAGCCATTCACCGAGGAACTGCTCGCCGTGCGCGTCTCCTCGCGTAATAAGCCCCCGAAGGTCTCTCTGTTCGATGGGAAAACTGACCCGAAGGACCACTTGGACGCATTCACCGCGAGAATGAGCTTCCAAGATCACTCCGACACCGCCCAGTGCAGGGCCATCCCGGCCACCCTCATCCGCGCGGGTCGGGATTGGTTCCGGGGGATCGAGCCCCGCTCAATTTCAACCTTCGACGAGCTGGCCACCCAGTTCCTCGGCCATTTCGTGGGGAACCGTCGACAGAAGCGCACGGTCGACTACCACTTCACAGTTAAAAGCGTGGACAAGGAAACGTTCAAGGCCTATATTACCCTCTTCTACAATGCCCTCCTCAAGGTGCCCGAGCACCGGGACAAGACCGTCATAACGGCACTCAGATCTGGTCTGAGGCACAAAGAATGGTTGCGCTCCTTCGCGCTGGCTCAACCTAAGACCATGGCCGAAGTCAAGTCGTGGACTGAGCGCGAGGTCCAGCTAGAATCTGAAGTGAATGCCAACCTTCCCCGGGCGGATCGACCCGACCATAAGAAAAGGACTCGGGAGGACAGGCCGGAGCGTCAGCACCCCTACCACCCGAAGTTCCAAGAGTATACCCCCCTCAACGTCTCCCTCGCGGTGTTGCTGGAGGAGGCCCAGAATGAGGGGTTCTTCAAGTTCCCCCCGGTCCCACATCGGGCCGCTAAGCGAACCCGGGGCCCCTACGGTGCATTCCACCGGGTACTGGGCCACGCCACGGAGGACTGCAAACAATTGAGGGACTACGTCGAGGAGCTCATCCGGTTTGGGCACCTCGCCACCTACCTAAGGGACAAACGGCAGGCCGACCGCGAGCAAGAGCAGCCTCGCCCTCCCACCGACCTGACCATCGGCCAGATCATGCTTGTTTCAGCAGACAGCCGGCCCGGGGCTCAGGGAGCCCCATGCCCTTTGCCAAGCACGGGAGCCGGCAGCCCTTCAGGTAGCTCGGCCCAAGCCAACCAAGTCATCCTTTAACCTGTACCTGTTCTTTTTCTTTTTTAAAAAAGCAATGTGAATTCTTCCTAGAATCTACTGTTGACTAAATAAAGATCGATGGAACATTGTGAAAAAGAAAAGAAATCATTTATTTATTCAAAGGGCATTATAGGCACCTCAGCCATATATGCAAAAAAAAAACGGGGCACTGCTAAGTTACAATAGCGGGGGTAAGGGGTGCAGCGAGCACTGCTCGTGGTACTCGGCGAAGATCTCCGCCAACCGGGGCCGCGCAAGTTCTAGCCTCTGCTCCCGATTCCCCCCGCGGGTGTCGACCCCGAGCCTCAGCTCGTAGCATTCGCGAACGAGCGCCTCCGAGCGCGCCAGCCCGTTCGCGGAGATCAAGCCGAAGCGCCTCAAGGATCGAAGCTTGCCCACGGCTTCGTCGAAGAGCTGCTCCGATAGGGGGTTGTAAAGCCCCGGCGATACCCTTCAGATGGAGTACATCAGTAGCTGCAGCAGGAAGGAGCGCCTAGGGAACAGCCGACCGAAGTTCTCCTCAATGCGAGCAACAACCAACTGCACCGTGTCCTCAGTGCGATCGCGATCATAAAGGTATACATCTGTAGGACTGATGATTTAGGGGATAGTGAACGGGAAATCCTCCATTTTCGATGGCCTACCTGCGAAGGTGGAAGAATCGGTACTCCTTATATATCCCGTTATGCAGCTCAACGGCCGCCACGCGGCATCCATCGATCGTTACCCGGTGGAAACGAAGTGACGCGCCACGCGGCGTCCATCGAACGTTACCCGGTGGAAACGAAGCGACGCGCCCTTGTCTCTTCACCTCCCCCCGCATTCAATACACTAGATGCACGCATCGTTGCCCCGACTGTTCCCATTCCCCGCACCTACGGCCGAACGACCAGGCTGCACCCCGTCAAAGGTTCAACCCAGCAGCCGCCCTGCTCAAACATCCCCGGCCGGCAGCTCCCCTGCCACAACGCCGTGGATCCAAAAGCCCTCCCAGAGGCAGCTGAGCCCGACGTTCCCTCGCTCGGCTATCCCCCGCAGGCAGCTTTCCTGCCACAACGCAGGGGATCAGAAAGCCCTTCCAGAGGCAGTCGAGTCCCGAGGTTCCCTCGCTCGGCTATTCCCCGCGGGTAGCTTCCCTGCCATAACGCCGGGGATCAAAAAGCCCTCCCAGAGGCAGTCGAGGCCCAAGGTTCTCTCACTCGGCTATCCCCCGCGGGCAGCTTCCCTGCCACAACGCCGGGGACCAAAATGTTATATATGCCCTAGAGGCCATTACTGTATCATACTAGTTTGTATTGTTGGATATAGTGCCCTCAAAGTCAATTATTGGATCGCAGGTACGTGATTGCAATGATTGAGGAGGACCTATACCAGTAGGACAGTCTTACTCAAGATGATATTATGCTATCTGGTTTGTCTTTATCAGTCGTGTATAGGTTCAGGTGACTGATCACGATTACACTTTGATAGAGCCCTTAGGATCTTGCTTGACTACCAACCGTATGAGGGCGATCATATACGTGAGAGTTGGGTGGTCTATAAGCATATCCTTAATAGTGGTCCCTAGTCGTGGGAGTTTCGAGACAGGGAATCGATACTCCGGAGTAGACTAGTGTATACAGTCGAGACCCCGACGAGGGGCGGTGGCCGGTCTCACAAGCCACTGGTGTCAGTTGGATCACCTAAGATGTATACAGGTGCTTATTGGGTTATGAGTACACCAGACAGGACTCGCCGGGAATCTGCTAGTTGGTATTATACATATCGTCAGATAGCAGTTACCTGGTGACATGTGTACAGGTTAGTTCATCGATCTGAGGTCGGCATTTGTCTCGTGTGAGTTCCTACTGTGCTTTGATTTCTACCCTACCACGGCTCAAAGGAGTCGTGCAAACAGGTAGTTTTTGGGTACAGTCCCGAGCCACATGGAGGCACGTGAGCGGATCGGCAGGGGATTCGTCTCTCCCGGTATTAGGGGTAGAGGTCGCGCTGTGTCTAGGAAAGCCATTACACTAAGTCCTTGGCCAAGGCAGGTGAGATTTACTGGTAGGTACTCTAGTAGTATCTCAGGGTGTTCAAGGCTTGTCTCCGACACGACTTATACAGCTATTGGGGGTCTGACGTTACTAGCCCCCTAGGCCGGATATGCGATACTCATAGACGAATGGACCGGACTGTATATACATTGTCACTGTTAGGCTCAGTAGGGTTTTTGGATGAGTTCGCTCATCAGCATCCCTTGAGGTCAGTCCATGGGCAGCTGTTACGCACAGCTCGTGCCGCTGACGGCTTGTGGTTAAACCCACTGCCAGGGTACTGAAGAGTCATTTGAGTCCCCCACAGATAGTTTCCCAAGTTCGGGCGAAACGTTGTAGAGGCCGTATGGTTTTATGGTAGGGTTCGGAAATTGCACGTGCGTTTACACACGTGTTATTTTTCGGGCAGATAATACTGGTGGGCTTTGGTTTAAGCCGGATCCAAGTATTATACAGAGTAGATATAATATCTTTGTCTCAGTTGCATTTGTATTCGGTCGTAATACAAATGCGGGTATTTTTATACAGTTACGAGGTTATCCTGAAATTCGTTTCAGGATCACTTTTGGAAGTTTTCAGTTTCCAGTTTTCTATCAGCCGTATTTAACATTCGGTTAAATGCGGATTTATCTTTTCTTGGGTGAGTCATGGTTCTAGAAGTTTCTAGAAAATGAGAGGAAGCTTCTTGGAAGGTGACTATGTTAGCGATTCATTGTTAGCATTTATTGTGAGATGAGGTGTATTAGTGACTCATGCTTTGCATTAAAGTTTCTTGTTAACCTTAAGATATTTTGTATGAGATCTTTTATCTTATGGTTACCTCCTTGCTCCTACACTCACCCCCCCACCTCCTTATATGTGGCCGGCCCCTCCCCACTCCCATTCACTCACTTGGTATGAAAAAGAAATGGCTGTTGTAAAAGATTATGATAGTTTCGGTGTATGGAATTTCAGAGCTCATTTCATTCCATTACCCGATTCCAATGGCAACTTCATTAACCGTTCGTTCATGGCTTTGGACGAAGCGAGACAAAGTATTCCCCTCGTTCTCTACATCAATCTTGGTCGTCTCTTTTAGCAAACTTGACGACCGAGTTGCCTCGAGTCAGAGGCGGGAGCCCGTTTAAAGATCCAATGACGTGGTGCCACCTGGACGAGGAGATCGGAGATAGACGAGATCGGAGCAGCCGCAACGGAGCATGGGATGATGGTTAAAGAACGAAGGACTCGGATCGTTCGGTATAACCTTTCTACCCTCTTTGTAGATTGTTAGTTTAGCGTTAATGGCAGATCCGGGTTATAGTATGCGATAGCGCCAGTTATAAAAGTTTTTGTTCCGCATTTGGTGTCAGTTTGACGGTCGGGGCCACTACCGTAGACTTACATGGTATCAGAGCCATGCCATTAAGCTTTGCTAACTTATGCTAACGCGTTTAAAATATCGATCGAACCGGATTTCAAAAACTACAATTTTCAAGTCTAAAGTTTCTGTTAATTTTCAAACTGGTCTAAATGTCATACCAGAAAATCAAGCAGGGTTTTTTAGAAATAATGGAGAAATTCGACGAAGTGATTCCACTGTTCCGCCGCGGATCCGCGGCCTAAGCTAGGGTTTGGCCGCGGATCCGCCGCAGGAAAATGAGATCAATTGGTCAATTTTCTACAGTGGATTCTATGTTGGAAATTGTGGTTTCTGGAACTGTTTATTTGGGCCCAGTGTTTTTTACTGTACAGCAGATTTGCGTGGGGCCCCCTTAGGGAAATTTTGTCGATCGAAATTTAAATGTGTCAGTTTACAGTACTTAAATTATATCTCCGACCGTGAATGTCATTTGATCGGTAAACCGTGTCTGATTGCTATAGTTCTTTTAGACGGGTTTGCGAACATGACATTCACGTTGATGTTATGTGTTGTGCTGTGATGTTGCGGATTTGTCGTGGTGGATAGCAGTGTGCAATGGTAGTGCAGTTTGGATTTATATGTACATTTGATATTGCGGGGCGAGCGTCCAACATATGGACTGCCGTCACTGCCTGTTTGTATAATATTCTTTTGGGGCACGACCGGGTCGAGGTCGATGTACCCGTTATACATATTTTTCATTTCTGTACTAGGTTTTACCCCGCGACGGAGTGCACGGATAGCCGGGTTCTGGGGGCAACGGGTACGCATCTCATGGCTTTGAGAGGCAGAGGAGCCTCACTCTAGAATTGGCAGACTATTCACCGCACTCGTAGGGGGTATAGGTTGACCCAAGGTAGGGTGCCTAAGATTACCGGATTCCGTGAAGTGCTGGGTGGTCCATTCACTTTGCTGTAGGGGGCTGCCTCGCTTCAGATTTTGGCGGGTAACTTGCCGCATCCGTAGGGGTCTAGGTTTCATTGCACAGGCTATCCATACGACCAGGGGAACGTCGGGTTTCAGCAGCGGCTCTGTGAAACTCGGGGATCCCAGATTATCAGTATTGTTCTGTGATGCTTATTACTTTTCTGTAATGTTGCATATTATCACGCCTGGAGCGATTATTGTATATTGATATATATACTATTAGATGTTGTATATATTTTACACCCGCGCTAGTTCAGTCCCCGCTCTGTCGTTAGTTAAGTAACCTAACGGAGGTTGACGGGACCCAGTGACGAATGCGGATGGCATATATGTACATTTTATTTTCGTTCTTTTCTGGTGCGATTAATTGATGGGACGGCGTTGATTCTGATCAATGCAAAGTAAAACAAACCTGTTTGGATGTTGTTGGAACAAATTTAAAAAAGTATTATTACAAAGATGTTTCCTTTTGTTATGCATAGTGGTATTCGGTTGGAATATCCTGCACCTCATTCCACGGGGCAAGGGCCGATATCCCTTCACCGGGACTGACCCCTTAGGCAGAAGTTTACGTCAGGGTAATAACTTCACTATAGTCGATTACATGTTGCTTTGCATCGCTGTATTCAGTGGAATATCTTGCACCTCATTCCACAAGGAAAGAGCCGAGATCCCTTCACCGGGAGTGACCTCTTTAGCAAAAGGTTTTCGCCACTATATTTTTATAAAAAGCTATCAGGTTCCTTCAACGAGATCAAGTTCATTACGTTAAAGGTTTTTCGCCAAAAACCAGCCGTAGCCCTCCGTCATTTCTTATGGATGGTCAGTAATATTCAAGCTATATTTGTTGGCTTTCGTCAAGGCATAGTGTTTGGTAGTTGCTGGGGTATTCAATTGTTGAATAGATAGATGAGTTGGTTTGGGACAGTCGTATTACCTTGTTGGCTTTCGTCAAGGGTATGTACGGGTGGGTTCGAATTAACAAGATAATGACGGGCAGAACTTGACATGTGACTTATGATTTGTTGGCTTTTGTCAAGGTCATAAGAACATGGGGTAAAAATCATATCGGGAGTTTCTAAAGAAACTAAAACTTGCCAGGCATGTGCATACCTTCTGGAGTGTGATAACGTGAGTGGATTTCGTCACGTTATCATGCGATGAGAGTTGGATCCCGATTCCCACTGATGAGTTGGTTTACTCTTCGGGTGATCCCGATTGATTCTTCTTTCAGGTTTGGAGGAGAATTTGAGAGTACAGTGGGAGGTTTTCGGATTAGATAAAGTGATAACCATTCTGATCTAGGTTAGAATGCACGCAGAGTGTTTCTTTTCTCTCTCTCTTTGGCAACGACCTTTGACCGACCCTAGACTATGACTCAGGGACCAAGTTGACCGAACCTTCTTAAAATACTAGCTTTTGGATTGTCTGAGTTGCATAAGTCATTGCCACTCCTTCTTTTACCCTTTGCATTTCTCATAACACCCCGTATTACTACGGACATCCACTTCCATTGGATAGATCCATCGTATGGTTATATACGAACTCGAAGGGACTTATTTGAGGATGGATCCAGGTTTAGGAGAAAAAGAATTGGTTTATTCAGTTGTCTTTTATTATCACCTTCTCTCAGGTTGCGAGGGCTCCTTGGTTTAGGAGAGTACACCTATTACACTTATTGGATAGTCTTCTTCCAAACCATAGGCAGGTGCCGAACGGTAGGGAATGAAGAAAACCAATTAGCCTAAGTAGGGTGTACAGAAGGTAATATGTAAAGACAAAATAAAGGGATTAGAAAGAGGGCAAAGTAAGTTGCGACTGTTATCATTCACGACCAAACCGCGTACTTCATCGCCACTCCTATTTCACCTTTACTAGAATAAGGTATTATTCAGTTGTATTTTATCATCACCTTCTCTCAAGTTGCGAGTACTCCTTGGTTTAGGTGGGTACACCTATTATACTTACTGGATAGTCTTCTTCCAAACCATAGGCTGGTGCCGAACGGTAGTGAAACAAGAAAACCATTTAGCCTAACGATGGTGTACAGAAGGAAATGAATAAAGACAAATAAAGGGACTTGGAGAGACGGCAAAGAAATATACGGTTAAAGTCATGAATTGGATTATGGAAGATGCATTACTATGAATACCAGGATACCCCTACGAAACATTTTCATGTCTCAGTGCATTGTTAATGAAAACTGTTTTCTCGATTAGATACTTACTCCAGGGTGTGTATTCACCAGGTTTCATTCTCACATCTGTATGGTTTTACAGATGATGAGTGGGAGGAAGTTATTGGGAATTAGGTGATCATCCTCATTATATCGGAATTCGTTGTAATTGGTGATATTTGAGGAAATCGCCTGGGTACAGTTTTCAACCTACGAAGCACAGGTTTTGAGTTATTCAACTCAGAGAACTTATACAAAGTATTGTATGTTTTCCAGTGTCCATCAGGACAAAGGGGTAGGTCCCCGTACTATGTTCTGTTTACTTATGACTTCTCTAGTTTTGAGACAAGTGTTTCGTAAAAATACAAGGTCTAAGTTTTGAGAAGTTGTGGGTATAAGAATAAAGTAGAGAACCAGATGTCGTAAGTATCGGGATTCTTCAAAGATATCGAAGATGTAGATACTTGTGATTGGTATACAGATAATAGTAAAAGTTTTGAGAAACTTGTTTCTCTTTCAGATTACTCATAATTGGATGGATTCCTAAGTTGAGTAATGCTGATTAGCCTCTCTCCATAAAATTGATATGCACTGGAAACTGCTGCATGATTAGAATCTGGTTCCAATTAAATAAGTGCCAAAGTTTCTATATTGGATATAGAAGGTTCGTATCTTAACGATGTTAAGGTACGGGGAGTTGTCCGGCTTATGCTTAAAACCAGACTCTGGATAACTCAGGGCACGTTTCTGTAATGGCAGTTTGTGGGTTGGCCCAGGCTATAACGAGGGTTGACTTTCTACCATCTGGGAGATCAATAGTGATATTGTTCTTGACTCGCCACAGTTTTAGTAAAATGGATTTTTTCAGAAAACAGTAGTGGGAGTATGGTAGAACTGGAAGTGATTCCAGAACCGCAAACGATTACGGAAAATTTAATAGGACCTACAGATTCAATCAGGTTTGACATTCCACTAGCCACTCCGCAGATATGGTGGGTAACCTCAGACACCCGAGAGGTACTCCGGTAGCCTCAAGGACGGTGACAGGAAGGTTTTTATCTACCCAGACTTGACACTACTGTTGTTCCAGGCTATGAGACCCGGTAGGAGGGTTATTGTGGTCAGTAGGAGCAGCGGAAACATAGTGGGCAAGTAGCTTATGTCTATTTATAGACTAGAGCAGTTATAGCGGAGATAGGTCATCCATTTTTTATGTGACAGTCATGGATTTGACTTCATCAGAATAAGGGATGGATCTGTTAAGAAGGTAGTAGGGTGTGATGTCCTGGTATTTGGATGACATACACAGAGTAGGAAGTAAAATTCCTATACTACGATCGGTTGTACTGTGGTCGTCACACAGTTGTTTCTACAGACAGGATATGGATATAATATCAGACATTCTGGTTTCTAAATCTATGGTTTTAGATCTGGATTTGGGTAGTTTCCCAATGTGGGTACTTAGACAGTATTCTAATGGTTTTTAGAATAGATGACTCCTGGCATGGTGGTGTACCTGCAGATGATGGAGTCACCCTCTCTAAAGGTGTCTTACAGACTAAAGTGGAGAGAGATGTTCATGATTGGCAGATCACTTCCTTAGGCAATTGAGTCGATCATGAGATGTCAAGTACCACACCAGATGTTGTTTTTGCACTAGATGCAATAAGTTTGTATTAATCCAATCCTGGAGAAACATAACGAAGCAGTTTTAGAATATAAGTGGATGTTCTACGGATTTGATGACGGCAGTCTCCTTCGGGAGACGGTTATTATTCCAGGCTTCAAAGGTGACATGGATGACAGAGTGATTGTCAAAGTTATAGTTTTCCCTCTGACGAAGGGGGCAGTATTATAGACAGGTGGTCCAAGAGGATACTGTGGGAGGCAAGGTGCTGGGCACTGATTAGTTTCAGTGATTGATACAGTCTAAGAAGTTTGGATTTAGAGTTCATTTATGAACTAGGTCCCATCAGATATCCAGACATATTCTAAGACAGGTATTACTCAATTCGGGAGATGGCTTTCTCCGCGAACTTGAGATTAAGAGAGACATAGAAAGAAACATCCTGGCGGATCCACTCACTGAGGCTATTTCTCGAACACAATAGTTTTACAAACGGGCTTTGTGAAACTGATTAGTAGAGGAGTTGGGTGTTGGTTTCACACGGGCTGTGAGTATGCAACATCGCAATAATTAGCCTTAAGTGCAAGTGGGAGATTGTTGGATATAGTGCCCTCAAAGTCAATTATTGGATCGCAGGTACGTGATTGCAATGATTGAGGAGGACCTATACCGGTAGGACAGTCTTACTCAAGATGATAGTATGCTATCTGGTTTGTCATTATCAGTCGTGTATAGGTTCAGGTGACTGATCACGATTACACTTTGATAGAGCCCTTAGGATCTTGCTTGACTACCAACCGTATGAGGGCGATCATATACGTGAGAGTTGGGTGGTCTATAAGCATATCCTTAATAGTGGTCCCTAGTCGTGGGAGTTTCGAGACAGGGCATCGATACTCCGGAGTAGACTAGTGTATACAGTCGAGACCCCGACGAGGGGCGGTGGCCGGTCTCACAAGCCACTGGTGTCAGTTGGATCACCTAAGATGTATACAGGTGCTCATTGGGTTATGAGTACACCGGACAGGACTCGCCGGGAATCTGCTAGTTGGTATTATATATATCGTCAGATAGCAGTTCCCTGGTGACATGTGTACAGATTAGTTCATCGACCTGAGGTCGTCATTTGTCTCGTGTGAGTTCCCACTGTACTTTGATTTCTACCCTACCACGGCTCAAAGGAGTCGTGCAAACAGGTAGTTTTTGGGTACAGTCCCGAGCCACATGGAGGCACGTGAGCGGATCGGCAGGGGATTCGTCTCTCCCGGTATTGGGGGTAGAGGTCGCGCTGTGTCTAGGAAACCCATTACACCAATTCCTTGGCCAAGGCAGGTGAGATTTACTGGTAGGTACTCCAGTAGTATCTCAGGGTGTTTAGGGCTTGTCTCCGACACGACTTATACAGCTATTGGGGGTCTGACGTTACTAGCCCCCTAGGCCGGATATGAGATACTCATAGACGAACGGACCGGACTGTATATACAATGTCACTGTTAGGATCAGTAGGGTTTCTGGATGAGTTCGCTCATCAGCCTCCCTTGAGGTCAGTCCATGGTCAGCCGTTACGCACAGCTAGTGCCGCTGACGGCTTATGGTTAAACCCACTGCCAGGGTACTGAAGAGTCATTAGAGTCCCCCACAGATAGTTTCCCAAGTTCGGGCGAAACGTTGTAGAGGCCGTATGGTTTTATGGCAGGGTTCGGAAATTGCACGTGCGTTTACGCATGTGTTATTTTTCGGGCAGATAATACTGGTGGGCTTTGGTTTAAGCCAGATCTTAGTATTATACAGTGTAGATATAATATCTTTGTCTCAATTGCATTTGTATTCGGTCGTAATACAAATGCGGGTATTTTTATACAGTTACGGGGTTATCCTGAAATTCGTTTCAGGATCACTTTTGGAAGTTGCCAGTTTCCAGTTTTCTATCAGTCGTATTTAACATTCGGTTAAATGCGGATTTATATTTTCTTGGGTGAGTCATGGTTCTAGAAGTTTCTAGAAGATGAGAGGAAGCTTCTTGGAAGGTGACTATGTTAGTGATTCATTGTTAGCATTTATTGTGAGATGAGGTGTATTAGTGACTCATGCTTTGCATTAAAGTTTCTTGTTAACCTTAAGATATTTTGTATGAGATCTTTTATCTTATGGTTACCTCCTTGCACCTACACTCACCCCCCACCTCCTTATATGTGGCCGGCCCCTCCCCACTCCCATTCACTCACTTGGTAGGAAAAAGAAATGGTTGTTGTAAAAGATTATGATAGTTTCGGTGTATGGAATTTCACAGCTCATTTCATTCCATCACCCGATTCCAATGGCAACTTCATTAACCTTTCGTCCATGGCTTTGGACGAAGCGAGACAAAGTATTCCACTCATTCTCTACATCAATCTTGGTCGTCTCTTTTAGCAAACTTGACGACCGAGTTGCCTCGAGTCAGAGGCGGGAGCCCGTTTAAAGATCCGATGACGTGGTGCCACCTGGACGAGGAGATCGGAGATCGACGAGATCGGAGCAGCCGTAACGGAGCGTGGGATGATGGTTAAAGAACGAAGGACTCGGATCGTTCGGTATAACCTTTTTACCCTCTTTGTAGATTGTTAGTTTAGCGTTAATGGCAGATCCGGGTTATAGTATGCGATAGCGCCAGTTATAAAAGTTTTTGTTCCGCATTTGGCATCAGTTTGACGGCCGGGGCACTACCGTAGACTTACATGTATATTACTTAATGGAAGCTTGGGATATTCACCTTGTATAGACAATCTTGCTCAATATAGTAGTATGCTACTTGGTTTGTTTCTGCTTTAATGTGTACATGTGTTTATTTTAGTATATCACCTATACACATTAGTGGAGCCCTTAGGATCTTTGCTTGATTACCAGCGTTGTGATGGCAGTCACACTAGTGGGGGCTGGGTAATCCACAAGCACGTCCTTATGCAGGTCCCTAGTCGTAGGACTATCGAGACAGGGCATCGATACTCCGGAATAAACTAGCGTATGCGCTTCTCATCCCAGTGTGGGAGACGGTCTGTCCCACAGCCGTCAGTCCGTCGTACTTGAGATAGTATGCGGGTGCTCATTAGGTTACGAGTACACTGGACAGGACTCGTAGGGAACTGTTTGTTGGTACTATACCTATCGTCAGTTATCAGTTCCCAGGTGACATGAGTACAGCTTAGTCCACTGACTTGACACTGTCACTTCGCCTCGAGTGTGTTCCCACTGTACTTAGATTACTACCCTACCATGGCACAATGGAGTCGTGCAAACAGGTAGTAGTTGGGTGCAGTCCCAAAGCACTTGGAGGCAGTGACGGTTAGACATGATTCGTCTCTCCCGGTATTGGGGGTTGACATCGCGCTGTGTCTAGGAGAGCCATTACACAAGTCGTCCCTGGCCAGGGCAAGCGAGATATACTGGTAGGTTTCCAGTGTTATTTCAGGGTGTTCTGGGCTACACTCTGACACGACTTGTACCGCTATTAGGGGACAGACGTTTACCGCCCCCTAGGCCCGCCATGTGATGTTATCATACGAACAGACCGGACTGTACGCAGATTGTCACATTCAGGCTCAGTAGGAGTTTAGATGGGTTTCACCTCGTCAGTCTTCTTGTCGGCATCTACTTGGGGACCGTTATGCACAGCTAGTGCCGCTTGCGGTCTGTGGTTAAACCCACTGCCAGCGTAGTGTCGAGTCTTTAGAGTCCCACACAGAAAGCTATTCGCCTTTAGGCAAAAGAGTAGAGGTCGCATGGTTTTGCGACAGGTTCGGTCACATCCGTGCACTTCTGCACGTTTAGTGTCCGGACAGTTAACACTAGCGGGCTTTGGTTTAAGCCAGATCCTAGTGTACGTTTTGGGATTGGTTTTATCTCGTTTGTATTCGTGTTCCTCGGAATGCGGATGCGGGTGTGTATGCACAGTTGACAGAGAGATAGAGGCAGAGGATTCTCATTGGGGTTGTTGACTTTTGACTTTTGACTTTTGCTAAAACCCTAATGAGAATATGAAATATGATTAACAATAATATTAATTAAGTATTATAGTGACATGGTTGTTGAGGGGTTGACTTTGTTGACCGGTTGACTAGGTTGGACTAGTTGACCATCATCATTACAATGGCTATCATTTCATGGCAAAGACTTTTTGCTTGCTTGTTTCTTTTTGCAAAATGAGTGCATGAAATGATATGGCCATTTTGACTTGAACCATCACATAATACTCAATTACTATCATGAGGTATCATGATTTTGGATTATGAGAGCTTGGATGGCAAAAGGCTTGCTCATTCTCTCATTTGCTTTCTCTCTCTTGCTTGAGCTCTTCCTCTTCCTCTTGCTCTCTCTAGTCTATGGTTCACTTGTCTCATGTGTTGAGAAGCAAGAACCATAGAAATAAATCCCAACACACTCCTCTACTCATCCTAGTTCACAAGGTTTAGCAAACCAAGTGTTCTAGTTTCTTCTAGTTTGAAGTGAAGCCAAAGGTAGAAGCTTTCAGGTGGATCCATCTTCGGCGCAAGGAGAAGACGAGGTGAGGCCGATCCGACCACCACAAGGAGTTGAAGGCGAAGGAGTTCAAGTTAAGGTATAACCACCTAACTTAGTAGGTAAAACTCTTGTTAGGTTTGTTAGATAGTTGTTTAACAAAGATCCGTATTTTGAGTCCATGTTACCACCTCTTGAAAAATTGTTTTTCATCATTTCCGCAAGCCCGTAAGTACCGGGAGAGGTAACGTGGACATACACAAAAAGCCCTCCCAGAGGCAGCCGAGGCCTGAGATTCCCTCGCTCGGCTATCCCCCGCAGGCAGCTTCCCTGCCACAACGCCGGGGATCAAAAAGCCCCCTAGAGGCAGTTGAGGCCAGAGGTTCCCTCACTCGGCTATCTATCAGGACAAAAGCCCTCGCCAAGAGGCACCGGGCAGTAACCCTGCCCGGCCAAGGGTCCTTGGTGGGCTTCCTACAGCCTTATAGCTTTCCTCACGCCAAGGTCCAAAGTCCTCCCGGAGGCAGTCGAGTCCTAGCCTGGCTATCCCAGGCTGGTAGCTTCCTACCACAACCGACAGGGATCAAAGTCCTCGCCAAGAGGCACTGGGCAGTAACCCTGCTTAGTCCCTGTCTTGAAGGATCTGAAAGCCCTCCCAGAGGCAGCCGAGCCCGAGGTTCCCTTGCTTGGCTGTCCCCGGCGGGCAGCTTCCCTGCCATACGCCGGGGATCAAAAGTTCCTCCCCGAGGCAGTCGGGTCCTTTCCTCGCCATCGACGGCTGGTAGCTTCCTACCACCGTCCTTAACGATCAAAAGCCCTCATACAGAGGCACCCGAGCAGCTACCCTGGTCGGTCAAACTCCGGCTCCCACCCTCTATGCCAGGGATCAAAATCCCTCACAAGGGGCATCAGAGCGGCTACCCCGCTCAACCCCCCAAGGCCGGTGGTCGCCTACCCATAACTCTAAAGAACCAAGCCCTCGAAAGAGACGACCAAGCAGCAACCCTGCTCAGCTACCCTTGGCGGGTAACCCCCTAACACCGCAACAGATGCATGAAGCCTTAGCAGGAGATGACAACGCAGCTACCCTGCCCGGTCACCACCAGATGATGGCCGATATTCTAAATCAGAAACAGATGTCAGGTCTGTCCAAGCCTAAACGATATCCCCCTCGACTTCGGGGCCTAAGGAGATACCTCCTCGGAGTCGCTCATCGGCAAACAACTGCATTCAGTTAGACGGACGATCCTTAGACAGAGGGCCAACCTGACATGAAAGCACAACGGCGTAAGTAAAAGTATCCCAAGCGAGTATTCTTCACAAACAGACGGCAGAAAGGAAAACTTTATCACAGCTGAAGAAGAAAAACGTTATTACTATTGCCAAAGATAAGTTTTTACAAAAGGTATTTCCTGGCTCCTCAGCCTTACAAAGTTCAAAACAAAAACAAAATGAAGATAAGAGAGCAGGGGCTCTACACCTCGCCCCCGGGCATGACCTAGAGGTCCTCAACCTCGACCACTGGGGGCGCTGGGTCCGCGGACCCCACCTGTTAGTGTATATGCCCTAGAGTCCATTACTGTATCATACTAGTTTGTATATTACTTAATGGAAGCTTGGGATATTCAAAGTTGTATAAACAATCTTGCTCAAAATAGTAGTATGCTACTTGGTTTGTTTCTACTTTAATGTGTGCATGTGTTTCTTATAGCATATCGCCTTTACACATTAGTAGAGCCCTTAGGATCTTTGATTGATTACCAGAGTTGGGATGGCAGTCACACTAGTGGGGGCTGGGTAATCCACAAGCACATCTTTATGCAGGTCCCTAGTCGTAGGACTATCGAGACAGGGCATCGATGCTCCGGAGTAAACTAGCGTATGCGCTTCTTATCCTAGCATGGGAGACGGTCTGTCCCACAGCCGTCAGTACGTCGTACTTGAGATAGTATGCGGGTGCTCGTTAGGTTATGAGTACACTGGACAGGACTCGTCGGGAACTGTTGGTTGGTATTATACCTATCGTCAGTTATCAGTTCCCAGGTGACATGAGTACAGCTTAGTCCGTTGACTTGACACTGTCACTTCGCCTCGAGTGTATTCCTACTGTTCTTAGATTGATACCCTACCACGGCTCAAAGGAGTCGTGCAAACAGGTAGCAGTTGGGTGCAGTCCCGAAGTACTTGGAAGCAGTGACGGTTAGACATGATTCGTCTCTCCCGGTATTGGGGGTTGATATCGCGCTGTGTCTAGGAGAGCCATTACACAAAGTCCCTGGCCAGGGCAAGCGAAATATACTGGTAGGTTTCCAGTGTTATCTCAGGGTGTTCTGGGCTACACTCCGACACGACTTGTACCGCTATTAGGGAACTGACATTTACCGCCCCCTAGACCCGCTATGCGATACTCTTAGACGAACAGACCAGACTGTACGTAGACTGTCACATTCAGGCTCAGTAGGAGTTCAGATGGGTTCACCTCGTCAGTCTTCTTATCGACATCTACCTGGGGACCGTTACGTATAGCTAGTGCTGCTTGCGGTCTGTGGTTAAACCCACTGCCAGCGTAGTGTCGAGTCTTTAGAGTCCCACACAGAGGGTTATTCGCCTTTAGGCAAAACGAGTAGAGGTCGCATGGTTTTGCGATGAAGTTCGTTCACATCCGCGCACTTGTGCACGTTTGGTGTCCGGACAGTATATACTAGCGGGCTTTGGTTTAAGCCAGATCCTAGTATATGTTTTGGGATTGGTTTTATCTCATTGTATTCGTGTTCCTCGGAACATGGATACGGGTGTGTATGCACAGTTGACTGAGGCAGAGGCAGAGGACTTTCATTAGGGTTGATGACCGTTGTCTTTTTCTTAACCCTAATGTATATATGAAATATGATTATTAATATTAATTAATTATAATAGTGTTATGGTTAGGATTGCTGACCATTTGACTATGGTTGACTTGTTGACCTATGTTGACATATTGACTATCATCATTTCACATGAAAGATGCTCTTTGATTCTTGCAAAATTCATTAATGTGAAATGATAATGGTCATTTCAAGTTAACCATCACTATTATCTTTGATTAATTATTTAATTATCATAATTCATATATATGTGAGAATGGTTGATATTATCCTCATTCTCTCTCATCCTCTTCCTCTCTCTCTCAAAGCTCTCCCTCTCATGAGTTGAGAACCATTTTGCTTTTGAGATAAAACACCAAAATTACTCTCTACTCATCCTAAGGTTCTAGGTTTAGCACACCAAGCACTTTAGTTACCTTTAGTTTGAGGTAGGAGCCAAAGGTAGAGGCCCTCGAGTGGATCTTTCTTCGGCAAGAGAAGGCGACGAGGACGACCCGTTCATCCCACTCCAAGGGGCATGAAGAGAAGGACTTCAAGATTTAGGTATAACCCTTTAACCGAGTAGCTAAATCTCTTAGCATGGTTGTTAGTTTTTGTTTAGCAAAGATCCTCCTTTTAGTCCATCTTGCCTTAAGTTCTAAAAATCGATTTTTTATACCGTTTCCGCCTCCCCGTAAGCACCGGGGTGGGCAACGTGGACTTACAGTGGTATCAGAGCCTAGCTAAACACAAACTAGCAAGTTAGCAAAGTATCTAGAATTTCGATCGGAAAAAAATCGCAAAACACTTTTCAAAAACCTAACTTTCTGCCGATTTTTAAACCTGCTTTAAAAATAATAAATCATACACTAAAAATCGGCTCAGGGTTTTTACTGAACACCCAAGAAAAACGATCCAGTGAGTCGACCAACTCACCGCGGAACCGCGGCAAGAGCATGCTCTTGCCGCGGATCCGCGGCCGAGTTGACTCGGCCGTGGGTCGTTTCTCCTGCAGTGTTCTTATATTGATATTTTGGAATTTTTAGGATGGTTTGTTTCTGCCCAGATTTTCCAGAGAACAAATTTGTTTTTGGGGTGGTTACAAATCCGTATTTTGATCGAACTTCTCTAGACTTTGGCTAATGGGTTATATTTATGATGTGATATATGTATTGAACGTCTGCTAATCGCCATACGTCGATTATTGGGGGTTATACATATCTATGATCTGTAATGTTGTTGGTTTGTGTATATGAATTCGTTGGATTGTCGCGGATGAATAGCTGGGGGGTTGTAAGATGAGAGTTTTCTTTATCTTTCAATTCATGTAATATGTAAATTGATGTAATATTATTTATGTGGCCGCACAACCGAGATGGGGTTGTAGCCGTCATTGTATAATTTCTTTCACTGTTTTTGCTCCTAGGATAGACCCAAGGTGGGGTGCACAAACTACCGGGTACCTCGAAGTGCCGAGTGGCCTACTCACGGTGTTGAGGGAGGTTGCTTCGCTTCGGGTACTTGGCGGATAGTTTGCCGTACCCGTAGGGGTCTAGGGTGGGGTCTTGGCTATTCATCGCGACCGTGTAATCCGCCCTTCGTTACAGGCTCGTACGGAATGTGGATTCCTAGTATATCCAATGTGTTCATCTGTGATCTAGAATGGCTATCATTGCATGTGACGAATGTATATATCTATATATTATATATATTTAGGCGTTGCTTATGTTTTGCATCCGCACTAGTCCAGCCCCGCTCTGTCGTTAGTTAAGTAACCTAACGGGTGATGACGGGACCCCGTGGCGACTGCGGATGTCATAAGCGTACGTCATATTTTCGTTGTTTTCTGCAATGGTAAGATTAATGATGGGACGCATTAAAATTAATGCAAGAAAATAAACCAAAGTTAAAGTCGTTGGAACACTTTAAAAACTACTCGGTTCTTTTCAAAAACCAACTTTTAAATACGGAGCTTGAACCACTCCTTTTAAAAGCTATCTCGTTCCATCGATTATATCAAGTTCACTACGTTCACGGTTTCGCCAAAACCATTTGTAGCCCTCCATCATTTTAGTTAAATATTCGATAGTATTCAAGCTGTGTATTTTGACCTCACGCCAAGGCATAGTGATTGGTAGCTGCCGGATATTTATCTGTTGCATAGATAGAATGTGTTGGTTTGGGACAGTCGTACTGCCATTTTGCCTACGTCAAGGGTAGGTACGGGTGGGTTCAAATTAACCTGGATAATGATGGGTAGAACTTGACATGTGACTTATGATATTTTGACCTCACGCCAAGGTCATAAGAGCATGGGGCAAAAATTCACATCGGGAGTTTTAAAAGAAACTGAAACTTGCTAATGCTGCATACCATTTGGAGTGTGATGATTCTGGTAGGATTCCTTCAGTTTTGTCACGCGATGATATTTAGATCCCGATCCTACTGTGAGTATATGCTACTCCTCCGGAACTTTCTCACTTAACGATCAATGCTATAAACCAAGGAGGTGTCTAGAAAGGTGTTAGCGGGGCTACGCCCACAGGGAAAAGAGGTTATTTAATTAAGGAACTTTGCGAAAGCGTTGGAAAACCTCCCTCGAAGTACCAACACTGTCCTGGCTGAACGGTTAAGCAAGTATTGTATGGTGAGATTGATCCCGACTAATTCTTCCTTTTTGGTTTGAGGAGGGATTCGAGAGACAGTGGGAGACATCCTATTTAGACAAATTAAAAACCACTCTAAACTTGCAAGAGCATCATGCTAAAGTGTTTCTTCTCTCTCTCCTAATTGCAGTGACCAAACATCATGACTGGACTTAAGTTACTACTAGATAATAACATACTGACAGGGCCAAACTACAAAGATTGGCTCAGGAATGTCAAAATGGCAATCACTTATGACAACTTGGGGCATCTCTTTACCACCAAAGCTCCCCCTGTCCCAGGTCCCAAAACCAGCGTCGCGGATAAGGAAATCCGTAAGACCTGGGAAATCGACTACGCGAACGCCAAATGCCTCGTGCTTGCCTCTATGGACAATGAACATCAGAGGAGGCATGAGAATATGGACCTTGAATCCATATTTCTCCATACAAAAGAACTGTATGGAGAGCAATCCCGTATCGCCAGATACGAAGTCTCGAAAAAGCTGTTTTCGGCGAGATTTGCCGTCGGATCATCGGTAGCGGAACACGTGCTTAAGTTGATTGGCTATATTGAAGAGCTCGCGGACCTTGGGACCACGTTAGAGAAGGAGGTCTATACTAACTTGATTCTCCAGTCCCTTCCTTCCACTTACGCCCAGTTTATCCTGAACTTCAACTTGCAAGAAAAAGAAGTTGAACTTTCAGAACTCCTCAACATGTTGAGGAGTGCAGAGGGCACCCTACAGAAAGATAGGGAAACATCCACATTGTTTGTAGGAGGATCTTCTCTTCTAGGTCCAAGGCGAAAGCCAAGGGAAAGAAGAAGAAAACCCCCACCAAACCAAGGGGCGGTGTTAGTAAAGTGGATACGAAGGGAAAGACAAAGGCAACAAAGGTAGCGGGAAAGCTTATGGGGGAAGGAAGAGTGCTTTTACTGTCACAAGAGTGGACACTGGAAAAAAAATTGCAGGGCTTGGAAGGCCAGAAACTAGGACCCGAAGCAAGTTGCGGCTTCGGCTTCAGGTGTGTATGTTATTGAAAACTGTCCATCAATAAACTCTACTTCCTGGGTATTGGATACCGGATCAGGATCTCATATCTGTAATTCTTTGTAGGCACTGAGAAAGCTTAGGGTTTTGAAGGAAGGTGATATGACCCTCAGAGTTGCAAACGGAGCTAGCATGGATGCTGAGGCCGTGGGGGACTATCACCTGGGAATGTCAGATGGACATGTTTTCGTTTTACGTGATTGTTATTTTGTACCCAATGCAACTTGTAATATCATTTCTGTATCTTTAATATCTAAAGAAGGTTATGAATTTGCATTTGTAAGCAATGTTGTAAACATTCACCTTAATCAAGTTCTGATTGGGTCAGGTACATTAAGCAATGGTATATACGTATTAAACCAACCACAGATTTTCAACGTCCAGAATACACACAAAAGAAAGTCTCCGAAAACAAATCAGGCTTTCTTATGGCATTGTAGACTGGGTCACATCAATGAGAGAAGGTTGACGAAGTTACATACAGAAGGATATTTGGATCCGTTCGAATATCAATCATATGCAACTTGTCAATCCTGTCTCAAAGGAAAGATGACAAAGACTCCGTTCACTGGACACGGAGTAAGAGCGAGCGAGCTCTTGGGACTCGTACACAGCGATGTGTGCGGTCCAATGTCTACGCATGCGCGAAGTGGTTATTCATACTTCATTACTTTTACGGATGACTTTTCAAGGTACGGACATGTCTTCTTAATGAAACATAAATCCGAAGCTTTTGGAAAATTCCAGGAATATAAGAATGAAGTAGAAAACAAACAGGCAAAAGTATCTAGACACTGAGATCTGATCGAGATGGCGAATACTTAAGTGCCGAGTTCCTGGATCACTTAAAAGAGAATGGAATTCTCTCTCAGCTTACTCCTCCGTACACTCCGCAACATAACGGTGTACCGGAGAGACGGAACCGAACCCTATTGGATATGGTACGGTCCATGATGAGTAATGCCGAGTTGCCGCGATCCTTCTGGGGATATGCACTAGAATCAACTGCATATCTTTTGAACCGAGTTCCAACTAAGACTGTGCCTACCACACCATATCAGATGTGGAGTGGGAAGAAACCTTATCTTCAATATTTGAAGATTTGGGGATGTCCATCTTTTGTCAAAAAGCAGCATGCGGACAAACTTGAGGCACGCTCAGTACAATGCAAGTTTGTGGGATACTCAAAGAACTCCAGGGGGAATCTTTTCTATTACGCAGAGGAACAAAAGGTCTTTGTTTCTCGTAATGCCCATTTTCTGGAACACCAGTTCTTAGAAAAGGAAATAAGTGAGAGCGCAATAGAACTGGAAGAAATTTCAGAACCACAGACTATTACTGAAAGCTTGGTAGAACCAGAGGGTTCGAAAGAACAGGACATTCCTACGCCGCTCCGCAGGAGTAGTAGGCAGTCTCATCCGCCCGAGAGATACTACGGTTTTCTCATAGACGGGGATAGAGAGGATTGCATCATTGATTATGATGAGCTGACTAGCTTCCAGTAGGCATTTCAGAGCGTTGACTCGGTAAAATGGCTAGATGCAATGCGGACCGAAATGGAGTCCATGTACACCAACAAAGTATGGACGTTGGACGTTGCTCCAGATGGGGTAAAACCCGTAGGATGCAAGTGGATCTTCAAAAGGAAGATTGGTGTAGATGGACAGGTTGAGACCTATAAGGCTAGACTTGTTGCAAAGGGTTTTCGTCAAAGACCTGGTTTGGACTATGACGAAACCTTTTCTCCAATGGCTATGCTGAAATCCATTCGGATCCTTCTTGCTATTGCTGCCTTCCACGATTATGAGATTTGGCAGATGGATGTAAAGACCGCTTTTCTAAATGGAAATTTAGAGGTGTGTGTCTATATGGACCAGCCAGAGGGTTTCATTTAGAGTGGGAGCAGTTGAAAGGTGCGCAAGTTGCTTAAGTCCATCTATTGACTAAAGCAGGCATCGCGGAGTTGGAACATCTATTTTGATGAGACGGTCAAAGAATTTGGTTTTATCAAAAATCCAGATGAACCATGCATCTATAGTAGATTTGTAGCAAGAACTGTAGTATTCCTCGTTTTATACGTGGATGACATTCTCTTAATAGGAAATGACATTCCTATGCTACAATCTGTCAAAGGGTTCTTGTCACACAGGTTCTCCATGAAAGACCTGGGTGATGCCTCTTACATTCCGGGGATCCGGATCTATCGTGACAGATCCAAGAGGATATTAGGACTTTCACAGTCTAGGTACATCGACACCATACTGAAAAGATTCACTATGGAAGATTCCAAGCGCGGTAATCTACCGGCTTGTCACGGGATCACCCTCTCCAAAGAGATGTCTCGCAAGACTGATTTGGAAAGGGATCGCATGTCCATTATACCCTACGCTTCTGCGGTAGGCTCTATAATGTATGTGATGTTGTGTACCAGACCGGATGTAGCTTATGCACTGAGTGTGGTAAGCCGGTATCAATCAAACCCTGGGGAGAAACACTGGATAGAGGTAAAGAACATTCTCAAGTACCTGAGAAGGACTAAGGAGATATTCTTGGTGTATGGCGGAAAAGACCTCCAGATCGAGGCCTTTGCTGACTCCATCTTCCAGAGTGACAAGGATGATTCCAAGTCCATGTCGGGTTATGTCTTTACCATCAATGGAGCGGCGGTGTGTTGGAAGAGTTCCAAACAGGAAACCGGGACTCGACGATGGAAGCGGAATATATTGCTACTGCAGATGCCGCAAAAGAAGCCGTCTGGACAAGGAAGTTCTTGACAGAACTTCAGGTGGTTCCGTCCATTGTTGATCCAATACCTCTGTATTGTGACAACAATGGGACTATATCATTAGCGAAGGAACCCAGGTCCCATCAGAAGTCCAGACACATCTTGAGGCGGTATCACCTGATCAGAGAGATCGTGGGTCGCCAGGAGATCGAGGTTCGGAGAGTTGCTACGGAAGATAACTCCGCTGATCCATTCACGAAGGCCTTACCCCAGATTCATTTCGAGCGGCTGATCGAGATGATAGGTCTTCGATACGCCAGTACATGGCCTTAGTGCAAGTGGGAGATTGTTAGTGTATATGCCCTAGAGGCCATTACTGTATCATACTAGTTTGTATATTACTTAATGGAAGCTTGGGATATTCACAGTTGTATAGACAATCTTGCTCAAAATAGTAGTAAGCTACTTGGTTTGTTTCTACTTTAATGTGTGCATGTGTTTCTTATAGCATATCTTCTTTACACATTAGTGGAGCCCTTAGGATCTTTGCTTGATTACCAGCGTTGTGATGGCAGTCACACTCGTAGGGGCTGGGTAATCCACAAGCACATCCTTATGCAGTTCCCTAGTCGTAGGACTATCGAGACAGGGCATCGATACTCCGGAGTAGACTAGCGTATGCGCTTCTCATCCCAGCATGAGAGACGGTCTGTCCCACAGCCGTCAGTACGTCGTACTTAAGATAGTATGCGGGTGCTCGTTAGGTTACGAGTACACTGGACAGGACTCGTCGGGAACTGTTGGTTGGTATTATACCTATCGTCAGTTATCAGTTCCCAGGTGACATGAGTACAGCTTAGTCCGTTGACTTGACACTGTCACTTCGCCTTGAGTGTGTTCCCACTGTTCTTAGATTGCTACCCTACCACGACTCAAAGGAGTCGTGCAAACAGGTAGCAGTTGGGTGCAGTCCCGAAGCACTTGGAGGCAGTGACGGTTAGACAGGATTCGTCTCTCCCGGTATTGGGGGTTGATATCGCGCTGTGTCTAGGAGAGCTATTACACAAAGTCCCTGGCCAGGGCAAGCGAGATATACTGGTAAGTTTCCAGTGTTATCTCAGGTGTTCTGGGCTACACTCAGACACGACTTGTACCGCTATTAGGGGACTGACGTTTACCGCCCCGTAAGCCCGCCATACGATACTCTTAGACGAACAGACCGGACTGTACGGAGACTGTCACATTCAGGCTCAGTAGGAGTTCAGATGGGTTCACCTCGTCAGTCTTCTTATCGGCATCTACCTAGGGACCGTTACGTACAGCTAGTGCCGCTTGCGGTCTGTGGTTAAACCCACTGCCAGCGTAGTGTCGAGTCTTTAGAGTTCCACACAGAGGGTTATTCGCCTTTAGGCAAAACGAGTAGAGGTCGCATGGTTTTGCGACGAGGTTCGTTCACATCCGCGCACTTATGCACGTTTGGTGTCCGGACAGTATATACTAGCGGGCTTTGGTTTAAGCCAGATCCTAGTATATGTTTTGGGATTGGTTTTATCTCATTGTATTCGTGCTCCTCGGAACATGGATACGGGTGTGTATGCACAGTTGACTGAGGCAGAGGATTTTCATTAGGGTTGATGACCGTTGTCTTTTTCTTAACCCTAATGTATATGTGAAATATGATTATTAATATTAATTAATTATAATAGTGTTATGGTTAGGGTTGTTGACCATTTGACTATGGTTGACTTGTTGACCTATGTTGACATATTGACCATCATCATTTCACATGAAAGATACTCTTTGATTCTTGCAAAATTCATTAATGTGAAATGATAATGGTCATTTCAAGTTAACCATCACTATTATCTTTGATTAATTATTTAATTATCATAATTCACATATATGTGAGGATGATTGATATTATCCTCATTCTCTCTCATCCTCTTCCTCTCTCTCAAAGCTCTCCCTCTCATGAGTTGAGAACCATTTTGCTTTTGAGATAAAACACCAAAATTACTCTCTACTCATCCTAAGGTTCTAGGTTTAGCATACCAAGCACTTTAGTTACCTCTAGTTTGAGGTAGGAGCCAAAGGTAGAGGCCCTCGGGTGGATCTTTTTTCGGCAAGAGAAGGCGACGAGGACGACCCGTTCATCCCACTCCAAGGAGCAAGAAGAGAAGGACTTCAAGAATTAGGTATAACCCTTTAACCGAGTAGCTAAATCTCTTAGCATGGTTGTTAGTTTTTGTTTAGCAAAGATCCTCCTTTTAGTCCATGTTGCCTTGAGTTCTAAAAATCGATTTTTTATACCGTTTCCGCCTCCCCGTAAGCACCGGGATGGGCAACGTGGACTTACACCACCTTGTCGGGACCCTCTCCCCCTTGCTCATCGGCTCCCGCGAGGGGGAACTCGGCCCGAAGATCCGTGTCGTCGAACTCCGGCATCTTAGACTTCACGGCATCAAGGGTGTCGTGCCAAATGCGGGTCATGGCCATGGCCAGGTCGTCATAAAAATCCCTCGACCTCTTATAGCTCGCTACGGCCTTCGATCCAGCCGACTTAAAGGCCTCGGCTAACGCCCCCATCTCCTTTCGGAGGGTCTTCACCGTCTTCTTCAGGTTGCCGGCAAGCACCTGGAAGTCCCCGAGCTTGCCGTCGGCGATCGCGGCAGCCTCGCGATGCCGGGCGGCCTCCCTTTTCTCGGCTGTCACCTCGCCCTCCAGGGCGGCGATCCTCGCTGACATCGCCTCCTGATCTCGCCTGGAGCTTTCTTGCAATGCGGCGAGCTGTCCCGTGGCCTCCACCACCGGGGCTACCACCTCGGACTCCACGCGGAGGGCGAGGGCCACGTGCTGGAGAGTCTGCCAAGGCACAAAAAGAAGAAGGATTAGAAACATAAAGGAAAACACCAAATCTCACCGCGCAATTGGGCCTTACCAGCACGGCTTCCTGGGCGATCGACACCAGTTGAGCTTTGAGGGTCCCCCCATGAACCCGACCCCCGGCCGAGGTCTCTATCTCGTGGAGGAGGCTGTCCGCGACCGACAGCCCGGACGGCACCGCGAACCGGATCCCCCTTCCTCCACCACGGTCGGTGATGACCGGCCACGGGAAGGTCTCCAGGAAGTCCTCTTGAGCGGCTCCAAGGGGGAGCCGATCTCCTCTTCCGAGGATGTGTCCTCCACAATCAGGGCTCGCTTCCGACCCGACGCTCTGCTGGGGCCCGGGGCGGGATCCACCGCCGAACGTCCCCGAGGAACCATCACCGGGGCAGTAGGAGGAGAGGAAGGCCGCGCTTGGGAAGAGCTGGCAGCCCCGGCCCTAGCAGGCTGCCTCGGTTGGTGCATAGCATCTCGGAGAATGCCGAAGTCTATTGATCCTGCACGAAACAAACACCCAACTTATCAGCAACACGAGTAAAGCATAAACCCAGAAAGCAAGCCTAACTTACCGATGAACTCGGCGGGGCTAAGCCCGGCCCAGCTTAAGACCCTCTCGGACAGCAGCACGTCATGTATGGGGATGGGCTCCCACAACGCCACTCTCACCGTGGCGGGGTCGTTGGACAGGTTCCCCGGCAGACACTTCTCCCTCGACCATTTTGTGGGCACAGGCCAGTCCTCGCCCTCGGGGGGGGGGGGGGGACGAAGAAAAGTTTCTTTATCCAATCATGGATGGAGGAGGCCAAGGCCACGACCCCGGTCCCGGCAGCGACCCCGGGCCGCTTCCTAAAAGTAAAATAAACCCATCTTGGGTCGCCCGCTCGACCGCCGGGGTGACTCTTGAAAACATGGGAGGAATCGAGAAGGGAAAGACTGAAAGGAACCGCCTGCAGCCTCAGGCGGATCAGGAACCCAAGGAGAAGCCTCAACGCGTTCGGCACTAGCTGGCCGGGGGCCAAACCGACGAAATTCAGAGTGGCGATGACCTCAGGAGAGAAGGGCAGGCGCATTCCGCCCCAAAAAGCTTCCAAATACAGGGCAATCTCCCTGCTCCGTACCTGGTCTGCCCTCTCTCCCTTCTCGGCCAGACGGAGCGTGTAGCTCGGGGGAGCGTGTAGCTCGGGGGAATGTGGAAGTGAGCTCGAGCGTAGGTGAGCTCGTCCTCATGCCTCACTCAGCACGAGGTGCTGGGGGCTACATCTATCGCCTCCTCCCTGGAAGCGGCCCCCGCCTCACGGCCCCGGGGAGAGGGCCCAGCCCCTGCTCTCCGAGGGGACTCGGACACATCTAAAGGAACCCTAACATCTACACCTACAACGTATACTGATTTTACAGGGGAAGACATCTAACCTGGGAAAGAAATTCTTCAAAAGTTGGGAACAAGGGAGGGGAGACGAGCGCCGAGCAGCTGGGGCTTGAGAATGAGAAAATATGAGAGAGTAAGGGCCCCAGGGAGGGCCCCACCTGTATTTATTACCGCACACGGCCTCATCCGATGGCGCCGATCGTCTGTCACCTAAACGGTTCCTTGCGCCCGGCGGCTCAGATCGCTCCACGTGGCAGCCCAGCGATTGACTGTGTCCCATCAGACGCCGCAGGCCTACATACGTCACATCAGCCAGTTGGCGCTCGACACGTGGACCGTCACTTCGACTGCAAGATGCACGAACCGGTGCACCCTCCTTAAATACAAAGATCTCGCCTCAATTCGCTAGTGGAAAAGACAACCTACGGCTCGAGGACTCATCCCGGCACAACCCTGAGGAGGAGCTCACCTCGGGGGGTCCGGCAGTCCACTCCTGACCCGACCCGCTAGCTGTTCAGGGCAAGAGTGGGGGGCTAATGATGATCCTAAATATTGAGGACCTCCAAGATCAGGACATGTGGCAGATGACGTGTCCTAAGACTGAGAAGAATGGGCCCGCATAGGCCGACCAGGCCGCCCTACGCCCGACCTGCAAGCACAAGCTGGCCCTCCTCGAGGCCCCCTGCAAATCGGCCTCCTCGGCCCCTCAGCTCGCCCCGAGCTGCCATAGGACCAAGACTCCTCGGCCTTCTCGCTCGTCCCCGAGCCCCCGGACGAAGCCGTCTTCCTCGGCCTCCGACCAACTCCACCACTCACAGGCGTAACCGCCGCTCCGCGGATCTTGCCATGCACAGATCCTACGCCAACAACATCCCACGTTCCACGCCATCACGATCCCCATTAATGGGCGATCCGCTCTCTGCGCAGGCGTGACGTCGGGAGCATAGCTGCCGGCGAGATTCTCACGCCTGCTGCTGTATGCCATCACCGCTATATAAACCCCCATCACAGAGGGGTCAAGTAAGTCATTCATTACACTTTACGCCGTTACTCTGTTCGGATCTCATCACTAACTTGAGCGTCGGAGGGTCCTCGGTCGTACCAAACCACCCCGGGACTTCTTTGCAGGTACTCGGCGACAGCCTCCTCACCCCACCTTCTCCTCTCAAAACCCATTGAGAACCACTTGCAACGAAGGACAATCAACCCAGTTCACCTCGAGATCAACGAAAGACAACATCTGACGGAGGCACTAAAAGGAGCTCCATCAAGGGGGTATTCGGTTTGTGTGATTGATTGGTTATGCTTAATAAATGAATGTTTTTCATTGCAACTTCTTATTCGTTATTTTCCTAATTCATAATTGTGAATCAAATTACGACATGAGGGAACTCTCCTTTATACTCCTCCAACAAACTTAATTCTCTTTCTATTCATCTCAATTGCATTGGTCAACTGATCCATTAATTTCAAATCTCTTGAATGCACCCCTTATTGGAACTTGATTTTGGGCATATTATCAAGCATTTGCAGTCTAAAAGAAACCTATGTCTTTGATCCACGACGGAGCCAAGAATAATAATTTTTTTCCGTTTGTTTTTTTATGAGAGGGGTGGAGGGGGAGTGATAAGATGAACTTACCGCTTTTATTAAAAAAAATTCTCTTTCCACACTGAATCTATTTTAGCACGTTTTCTATAACAGTACGAGAAACTACTGATAACTCTTACCAGTAAATCTCATCAACAGCTCTGGCCAGGGACTTCCTGTTATAGTCAATCAAGCATAGCGCAATATCAACTCACTATACCAGAAGAGACGAAACCCCTCCTATCGCTCATTGCCTCCATGTGAGTCGGGACTGTACCCAAAATCCACCTGTTTGCACGACTCCTTTGAGCCATGGTAGGGAGGAAATCAAAGCACAGTGGGAACCACACAAGACTCTATGATGATCTCGAGTCTACAGACTAACATGTACCAGTGTCATCAGAGAACTGCTATCTGACGGTAGTTATAGTACCATCTAGGAGTTCTCGGCGAGTCCTGTTCGGTGTACCCATTCTCTAATGAGCACCTGTGTACAATCTTTGATGTCAAACACCAATGGATATGGGATAACCATCGCCCCCTACAGGGTCAAGAAACGCATACACTAGTCTACTCTGGAATATCGATGCCCTGTCTCGATATTCCTTCGACTAGGAACAATTGAAGGATGTGCTTGTGGACTACCCAGGTCCCAGTACTATGATCCGCATCATAGTCCTGGTAGTCAAGCCAACATCCTAAGGGCTTTATCAACATGTATATGAGAGACAGTATAATAATACCAGTGAACATGTTAAGATAAAAGCAACCGGATAGCATACTAACATGTCGAGCAAGAAAGTTCTCTATATATATGTCCAAGCATCCACTATATCATACAATAATGGCCTCTAGGGCATACATATTCCTAACAATCTCCGACTTTCACTAAGGCCAGTTGTTGTAGTATCTCATACACAACATCCCAGAAAATCTCTCGAATTGCATCTGGGGGAAGGCCTTCGTGGGTGGATCTGCTGTGTTATCCTTCATGTCAACTCTCCTGACCTCAATCTTTCGGGAATCTACTATTTCCCTTATCAGGTGATACCGCCTAAAAATATGTCTGGATCACTGATGGGACCGGAGTTCCTTCGCCAAAACCACTGCTCCATTTTTATCTCAATACATAGGTATTGGATGGTCAATGGATGGAACACACCAAGTTCAGCTATGAACTTCTTCATCCAGACAGCCTCTTTGGCAGCATCGTTGGCAGCGATGTATTCAGCCTCCATCGTCGAGTCTGCTACGGTATCTTGCTTGGAACTCTTCCAATATTCCTCCCCTCCATTGAAGGTGAAGACAAAACCCGAGACCGACTTACTGTCGTCCTTATCACTCTGGAAGATCGAATCGGTAAAGGACTCCACCTGCAGTTCACCGTTACCATACACCAAGAACATTTTTTTAGTCCTTCTTAAGTACTTAAAAATGTTCTTCACAGCTGTCCAGTGTTTCTCACCAGGATTTGATTGATACCTACTCACTACACCTAGTGAGTCAGCTACATCCGGTATGGTACATAACATCGCATACATGATAGACCCGACTGCCGAAGCATAGGGTATCCCTTGCATGCGAGCCTTCTCCAAATCAGTCTTGGGAGACATCTCTTTGGATAGAGTGATACCTGAACAAGAGGGTAAATTACTATACTTGGAATCTTCCATAATAAATCTCTTTAGTATGGTGTCAATGTACCTGGATTGGGACAATCCCAATATCCGTTTAGATCTATCTCTATAGATCTTTATCCCCAGGATGTAGGAGGCATTACCTAGATCTTTCATGGAGAACTTTTGTGATAAGAGGAGTGTAAGGTTTTAAAAATTTGATTAGGTTAGTTACGTTTTAATTATTGATAATACGTATTTTTCCGTAAAACCATGATATAATTATTTTATTAGCATAGACTTAAATATATATATTCTAACTATGAAATTGCTAGTATTTGGTATTTAATTGGTCACTTGTAAATTTCTAGTTTACTTAAATATTTTCTTAATTAATTATTTTAAATATTATTTTACATATAATTAGTTCTAATTACAAATGAGAATGGGTTAATTAAACAAATGTGAACCATGACAACCTAAAACCTAGTTCGTAACATGTTCTCTTTTTCTCATTTTGTTTTCCATAGTTCTAGAGAATTCTAGGGTTAAATTGAAAAGAAAATTTAAAAGAAAATGAAGAGATAAAGAAGTATGGGCATGTTTACTTGAGGCATGGGGTTTTCTTGACTTGGTGTTTTCTCTCACCCTCACCCCTCACCTTGGCCGAGCCCATCTCCTGCAGCAGCCTCCCCCATTTTCTTCACCACTTTTCCTCTCAAAAATTCTCCATTTTGCTTCAAAAATTCTCACAAAACCTCACAAATTCCAAATTAAACATTTACCCAATTTTCCTTGACCAAATCTACCATGGATCTTGGAGAAAGAGAGCCATTTTGGGAGGTCAAGTTTACATGTTTGATCTCATGATTTTGAGGTATAATCTTAACCCGATAGTTAATTTGTTGGTTAATTACTTTAAATCAAACTTAATTAGGTATTTAAATGGTTCTAATTGCAAGTTTGAAATTTCAAGAGAAGGTTTTGGGATCAAGTTAAGGTATTTATCATTTGAATATGGTTACAATGTGTAGTTTAATATGTTAAGACTTGAAAAATCTAAGCTAGTTGTTAATTTGCTAATTGTTACTTTTAAATTGTCTTAATTATAGAATTTTGCAAACTAAGTTTATAATTAGTGTGTAAATAGGTGAAATTAAAATATAGTTAGTAATTGTGTGGCCTAATTAAGATATTAAGGGAATATTGTGGCCACTAGATTTTCTAAAACATCTAGATTTGAACTAAAATGGTAAATTGTTGCTTACTAGGTTTTCGGAATAAATAGGTTTTAATTAAGTTTGATGTTTTGATAATTTACTACCTATTTCCTAATGTATTTAGTGTGTTGTGAATGCACGATTGGTGCAACCGGGTTCTAGGCTTGGTAGTTGTCACGTTTAGCGACCCTAGTTGTGGTGGTGGCGTTGTCGCGAGTGCGTTTTGTGCACCAAGTGCGTGCGCGTCTAGTTAGTGTGCGTGGTTGATTTGTATCGTTTGTGTCCGCGACTATTTATATATCTATTCTCGTATTGACTTATGTGCGATTCTAGGATCGGGTGCAGAGGCGTCGGACGTGGAGCGGAAAGACAAGAATGAGATTAGATCAGATTAGCCGAGGCGTCCCGGTGAGTAGATGTACACATCTATGGGAGGATCGTCTGGATGGCGCGAGGCGCCCGATGGTTTCGGATTACTTGAAGTACTTGCATTTTATATGCATAGTTTCCTAGTTATTCATCTCATTGCAACACACCATCTTATATATATACATATATATGTGATATCATCTCATAGGACACTTGCACTATTACCATTGGTTCATGCCGCACGTGCACTACTCATGAAAACGCATACGCCTTTGGTAATTGCTATGCCACGAACACTATAGAACTTGCTTAAAACAGTATCTGAAACATTTGCATCATATATGATATGTAAATTGGTAGTTGTATATTCATTTCATCAAGATTGATACGTAGGATTGATAGTAATGTGTATATAACCCATTGCATCATACTTCATACATAGTTCTGGTCATAAGTATATACTATCAATATCATAGACATCCATTATTACCGACATGTTCATATATTGTAATTCTTCTTGGAGATTTCAGTATTTATGAGGTTTCTGGATTTTGGGAAAAACCGCAAGAATTTATAAACCTATTATCATTTTAAAAATGCAAGTTGCGGTTTTCTCGTGATATGATGTATGTGTCGTCCACCATGAGTTTTCCTGATTTCTGTTGGTTCTTGAGACCCAATTCGAGGAGTTGGATGAACTGTTTTGGGTATATGGTGGACCCGGTATAGTACCCCGGGACGAGAGTGTTTTTGTGGGTATGACGATGAGCCTTGCAGGGGCGGACTACCTATCGGTGATGTCTGACGCGGCGGATATCCGGAGGATACCGACGTGGTCGTGAGATTTGATGATATGGGCCTATCCGGACTGACCGAGCCCATGATATTGAGATATTGAGACATTGAGACATTGAGATATTGGGATATGTATATATTGTGTCGATGCTTGACACGGATTTTCTGTTGATTTCATTGTTGATGCTTCCGTTTATTGCACAGAGGTTTTTCTAAGATAAGAATAAAGATTTTCTCATACCAGACGTGTTCAGCTTTCGTGTTTGATTATGCATCCATGTTGCGTTCATGCTAGTACATCGTATCATATTAGTATATGTAGACTGTGACGCATTTGCGTGGATACTTACGATAGACTTTGAGATGTTACTTACTACTCACGAGTTGCCAACTCGTCCCCGTTGTGCCACAGTATCTTGCAGGTCTGACCCGTCAGCACAGTAGCGGCGGACGCACTTCCTCATTCTGTTCCTTTTACTTGGACTTGCGGCTTGCTCGTAGGTGGGTTGCGAGGATACTTTTATTCCATCTTGTATTATTATTTGTATCTAGTGTACTCCATCTACCTTTGTATATTGGACTAGACGGTGAGACTCGTGAGACTTGTATTCGTAGTATTTGGTGTCGATGCTCACCTGAGCCGACGTGGTGTTTCTCATTTCTTGCTTTCAGATACTTATTTTGCACTTTTGATATACATATTGCATGTGGTTGTGATTCCGCCATTAGCGAAGAGCTAGCTCCCGCTTGGGGATACCTTTATTCATTATTTATATGTATTTTCATGTATTGTATCCGTTTGGGGACCAGTATTTACAAAGGAGACTCTGCCGAAATTTTTGGAAAATTTTGATGTTTTAAAATTTTTTAATGTGACTTATAGGGTTAAAATCGCTTTCTTTAAATAAGTTTTCCTTCACTCTATTTCTTTAAATGGTTTAGATTTCTAGGCTTTGGCTTATTTAGATAACGTACGCCTGGAGACATTTCGTAATTTAAGTGCCAGTCACGTTCCGTACCTTCGGGTCTTGACAAAGTTGGTATCAGAGCGTTAGGTTTTACCTTTCTGAGTGTAGGATGACCCTTGGTAGATGGAGTAGGTGACTTAAGCAGAGTGACGCAGCGTGTGTATGTTCTGCGGCATACTTTCGATACAGTACTCCGCCTAAGTAACCTTAGGATATATATTTTCTTGTATTTCTTTTCTTGATTCTGGAAACCATTTGATTCGATCGTAATGTTCCTATCAATCCTGTTTCTTGTTCCAGCCACTATGTCGCCGAAGACTATGAGGGCCAGAGGGCTGCCGCTAGAGATGAGATTAGAGTAGGCTCGTTTGAGACGGGAAGCAGACTGAACTTCCCCTATCAGCACCCCACCAGCTCTTGCTGATAGGGTTGAATTTCTGCTTTGGGCGAGTCCTCCCTACTATACAACTTGACCCCTCAGGGACAGAGTGATCTGCCTTTTCCAGGACGGATAGCTAGGCTGGAGTCGAGTATTCAGGACTTGTGACAGATGGTTGGATTGTTGGTTGAGGAAAGCCGAGCTCCGAGAGCCGATGATGTCCCTCCTACTGCGTGGACAATGTTTGTACCTGCTGCTCAGGCAGTTGTTCCTGTTGTTACCGAGACTAATTCCGTATCCTTATAGGTGATTTTATTTTCGTGCTTTGCACTTGATAGGATATATTATAGATTTGATTCATATATTTTCGCTTGGTCGTATTCATCGATATTGCACTACGATTGTGGCAATTATTGTGTACTTAGGATACACAATGGTTTTCGTATTTGGCAAAGTCCATCATAACTAGAGTAATTCTCATAGCAATAGCTAGAGTTATAGTTTTGCGAAATTATATCTTTTTGAGTTTTCACGCACACGGTTGTGATATGATGCGTCTTAGCTCGTGTGGGAATTCGGAGTTCCGTTGTATCGAGCGGACGATGAGTTTTAAAATTTGGACCCCGGAAAATTGTTTTGAAATGAGTGATTAGATTAGAAAAATGATTTAAGAAAGGGGTTTAATTTAAATTCGGGGACCGAATTTCTTTAAGGGGGAGAGACTGTAACATTTTGGAAAATTATAAATATTAATTTATAATTTTAAATATAAAAATAATGAGTTTATAAAAGTGATATCACATACAACTTTTGGTATCGGAATTATATCCGTAAAAATGTGGTTATTTCGGTAGAATGTGAATAAAGGTGTGTGATATCATAAAAATGATATATTTAATTATTCTAACATGATATTGAATTTTTCATATTAAGATAAGAATATTTAAGTATCATGACAAGTATTTCATTTTGTAGATTTTACATAAAAATGGTTTTCATTCTTTTTGTTATTTTAAATTAATTTGTAAATGGTTGACATATCTTAATCTAAGTCTAAATCCTCACCCTCAACATACCCTCACCCTTTTTCATAACTCTACACATCCTCCTTGCATGAACACAACACTTCACCTCAAGTGTGGCACATCCTACTCCTCTCATGCCACCTCCACCTCTCAACCTCCACCTCATACTTTCTCTACACCACATAACATAGTGATCTCTTTAGTCTCCTCAACCTGAACACAACATATTCTTAGCTCCCAAACTAAAATTCCTAAGTGTTCATATCACAAGAGAGAAGCCATGAATTTCCTTCATCAATTTTGCTCATACTATCAACCTAGAAACCATTACAAACCCCTAGATGATTCCACAAGACCTTCATAAGCTAGTGTTCCATTGTACACAATCTTCATAGGTATATCTTCTTCTCTTTTCACTTAATCATTTCTGTTCAAAATCAGTTTTAGTGTGCAGTATAGGAAAACGGTATATTTTTTGATATTTAGCTCATTGTAATTGAATCTGGAACCACTAGGTGTAACAACTATAAAAACTAACAAGACCAAAAGTATAATGAGACCACTAGGAGACACCACTTAAAACCCGAGCCCCAAAATCCCTATTCCATCCGGCGACATACGCCTAAATTCCGGCGACGTCGGCCCCCTTGTGGGTTTTTGTGTTGGTTTTTCTTCTGTGGCCTATTTGTGGTAGATTATAGTCTCTGGTATTGTTTGTTTTGTCTCTAAATGTATACGGAGAAATCTGGAAGTAGTTAGATAAGGTTTTATCATGTTTTCCGATATTCCGATACAGATTTTTCGTATTTCAGTACTACAGCTGAACCGTTAATGTTTATATGTTAACGACAGATATATATTGTCGTTTTTGGGTTAAGTATGTTGTAGGTTCTAACCTATGGATGCCTATCTTGTTGTTTTGAGTTTGATATGATATTACATCGGTGTGGTTTAAATACGGTCATAGATACGATTTCGAGGATTTCCGAGACGGAGTTGGCGGATATAGCAGGGTGGATTTCAGCAAGCTTATTAAGTTGGTGAGTAGATTTACATCTATGGGGGAAGTCGGGTGGATAGCGTATAGCACCCCCACAACCTTATAAATCAAATAGCATGATATTTTCTTAGATATTAATGTTATTGATATAGTATCACATATAGTATGTTCTTTATTTGCATATAGTTTCATACGTAGTTTTTATGATATATGTACGTGACGTTAGATCAGTATGACATGGATAAGGTTTAATGGACTTGTACAAGGGATCATGCCGTACTTGAGATGATACGGATATAGTGATACGATGAGATATTATACGAGAAATATATGTATTGGAAATGATGAGATTCGTATACCGAATAACGACCAAGTTTTTCCTTTAGACTCGTAGAGTTAGATTATATTCCGTTTTAGGATGTAATACTTGTGTGAGCTATATTCTTTTAAAAACTACGAATCGTTTCTCTTTTAATGATAAAATATAAGGATGCAGTGCTAATTTCCAAAATGAATATCTATTTTAATCTAAGACAGTTTCCTTATTTCAAAACCAACGTTTCATTTCAATTCTAAAGATAATGGTATAGCTCATAGCAAGTAATAACAATAGTTATGCTTAGATTACTTTACATGTTAGTGTTATATTATCGATATTATACATTTCCATAATACAAACACTCTGATAGAACACTGTACAATTACCAATGAGTACTATGCCGCACAAGCACGTACATATATGTTACACCACACCTCATTGATACTGCCATGTCACTGTAACACCGTTTTGTTATATAATGCGTGTATATATATATAGATATATATATATGTGTGTGTGTGTGTGTGTTAATATGAATAGCTTATTCCACCGTAGAATACTTGCACAAATACTAATGATTTCCATGTTACATGAGCACAGACGCGTATACTACACTACACATCATTAGTAGTGTCGTGACACAATAGAATTGTTATCATTATGCCTATATGATTTAATTCAGTAGTTTATCTTTATATCCTGTTGTAAACTACGATTATCAGTACCATAGATGTTGTATTTGATTCTTATGGATTTTCTGGATATTTTACTCCTGATGATATATATCGGTGGTATGGGACACTGTTATATATGTATATATAATATATCATCAGAGTGATCTATGCAAGTATTCTCATTCTTTTTTTGAAATCTTTGTATATGATGAGTTGGCATCCACCATGAGCTTTATGTTTTCTGAGTATTTATTCCGAACCGAGTGGGGGGCTATACGGTTTCGGACTGGTTATTATCCGGACTGAGTGGGGGGGCTATACAGTCGGATACATGGTGGACCCGGTTCGAGACCGAGGGGCAAGAAAGCCTCATTATAGGCGGGGAGCCTAATGAGGATTCTAGATAACGGAGATAGAGATGAGCACGACAGATATCCGGGGGATACTGACCGGGGTTCGATTGGGCACGGAGGATATCCAGAGGATACCGAACGGGGCTAGGGATATTGAGTGGCGATCATCAGTTGAGATGGTGTCGACGGTATCTGCATTTACATGTCGGTGATGGACACGAGAGATTTCTTATTTCGGGTGTCGATGCTGGACATCCATACATATATATTGATATGTTGTTATCATGAAATGCAAAGTTAGATTACAGTTATTGTAGCCGACAAGGGCTGATCCGAGGGATAGTACCTGTATACATTCGTACGAGAATTCTTATACATTAAAAAGAATTCAAATACGAGCTATAGACTTATTATTTTGAAATGTCTGATATGACACTGAAATCTTTTAAATTGTAAACCTCTTAACACTATTCACTAAAATAGCAGGACGTATATCTTAAATAAGATATCTATTATATTTCATACTATCACGTCTGCTTTATGCCGTAACATATATATTCCGCGGCTATATTAAAGAAGAGCTTTATATATATATATATTTATATATATATATATATATGTATGTATGTATGTATGTATGTATATGTATATATGTATGTATATGTGGGTGTGTGTGTGTATACGGTTATATATATATATATACGGTTACATTGGGCTTATACCTAGACACCGATCATTTGCATTTGATATATTCTACTTGGGATTGCATGATAGTTAGTGTTGCATTATGATACATATGCATATCATATAGTATATTGTACAGATTATGATAGTATTATACTTATGACCTAGGTATCGTCGTGCATTTCGATTTCTACCATTAGATGTACTTCTATTCACTGAGTTAGCAACTCATCCTCGTTGTGCCACCGTTTCTTGCAGGTTTTACCGCTTGGATTATCAGCGGCTTGGACACACATTCTTCTCGGTGATTGTTGGGTAAGTGGGTTACTATTGTATCGTACTCACACTTAATTATTCATATATTTTTGTATCTAGTGAAAACTCCATCAACTAAGAAATGGTATATTGTGGACATAGAAGCGAGACTTAGAGTTTTTGTGTTGTAATGTCGCACTCATGGGAGTCGACCTTTTTAGATTGTTGATTTTGTTTCACTTTCCTTTTCTTCGCCATTGTAGTCATATATTGTTTACTTGGTTGTTCCACTGTTTGGGCGTGGAAGCTAGCTCCCGTTGGGATGCTATTTATATTATTATGTTGTATCAGGTTATACAAAATGCAAAGGAGGTGCTGTCAAATTTCAAAACGTCATAGATGATTTTCAAACATACTTAGTTAAACTTAAATGTTATTTTAAACTGATTCCATCTGATAACTATTTTAAACTTCACCTCCCATATTTTCAAAATGGTTTATATTCCGAGTTTTCGGCTTACTTGAACCGCGTCGACGTCTTTAGATGTCACGTGATTTGAGTGCCGGTCACGTTCCACATTTGGGTCGTGGCAAAGTTGGTATCAGAGCGTTTGGTTTAATTTTTGTTCGAGTCTAGGTTGACTGTATGGAGTCCGGGCATACATTTTGTTAGCTAGGCTTGACCTTATAGGACTCTCTCTCAACAACAACAACGGAGGAGGAGGAAAAGAGAGAGATATCTCTCTCAACAACAACAACGGAGGAGGAGGAAAAGAGAGAGATATCTCTCTCAACAACAACAACGGAGGAGGAGGAAAAGAGAGAGATAAGTTACCTTAGGATTTATATCTTGAGATCTTCCTTCTATTCATTTCGTTGATCTATCATCGTCAATGCATGTTGATTGTTCCGTTCACCATGTTTATGGAAGCCGAGAGTGTTGCGGTTAGAGATACGGTCAGAGCGGACTTTCCTGGGATAAGGACTGACTAGGGTGACTTTCCGGTGATATAGAGACACGTCGTTTATTTATATTTGATCGAGTTCCAATATTGAAGCGAGTTTCTTCGGGATCCACACCATATGGTAGGATCATTGCTAGAGATCAGCCGGACTTGAGGCGTGATGTTTCCCCTCTCCGAAGATCGTGACATCGCGTACTGTTCAGACAGCGGTACCAATCATTGCTGAGTTTAGCGAGATTTTGCTTCTAGAGTTCATGAAGTTAAAGGTTGACGATGTTTACAAGTGTAGATAGATCAGAAAGATTCATAGCCATTCAGATGTGGGATGGTTATGACTTTTAATCCGTTGTGGCCCTCTGATATGATATCGGTGAAATTGATTAGCTTCTTCCGATGGATATTGCTCAGACCAGATGCAAGTCGCTCGGGGAAGAGATCGTGCAATAAGTTTTCCTCCGATGAGTTGAGACTAGTTTTCGAAGGTGAACTTAGCCAAATTCTTCTACAGAGTATCAGAGATGCCGGATTCGTGTTTTTAGAAGTCTTGTAAGGCTCCGGGCATGATCATAATCGAGTATGACTTGCAACTCGCTGGATAATCGAGATACGCTCCTTAAGTGGTTGATATTTGAAATTTATAGAACAGGAGATTGGTGCGAAATTTCAGTGGACAGTTGTTCTTCACCGTCGATATTGAAGATCTGATGCATATACTGAGAAGCGTACGACTATACTTTCAGGAGGAAATTAGAAAGGAATGACAGTTGTTACTAAAGAGTAAGTGGATTCAGTAATGAGTGCAAGTTCCGGGCAGGCTAGATAGCTGAGGTCAGCAGGAGACCTGAAGGAGTTCTTTCTAGAAGTTTATAATAAGTAAGATTGGACCCAGAATCAGTTGTTAGCACACAAGCAGAGGATAGAGATTTCCGTCATCAACATGTTGCGTTACGAGAAACTGGACTACTGGCCAAGGAGATGTGGTGAGAGGTATCAGCAGTAGGACTGATTGTATCGTTGCTCCTCACCGAAAGATTGTATGAAGAGACCCTGACGTTGGTGATCCGCAAGAAGAACCAGAATTCAAAGACAGAGAACGTTAGAACGTGGCAGATGGCAAGTAGTAATCCTTTCTATGCCAATTCCGGTGGTATAAGCACCTTTCGACATTGAAGAGAATAAGCTTCGATGTCATTTGAGTTCGAATTGAGTTTTTATGATCCAAATATTTTGTTTTCAACATTAAAGAAGGGATAACTCAATGATCGTTATTTTAATATATGCATTTTTGAGGATTTGAGGGTTATATTATGTTTTGTGCACACCAGGTGCACTTGATGAGATTTCCATGTACAGTGATTTCACTTTGATTTATGTTTTATGCACACCAGGTGCACTTGTTGAGATTTTCGTGTGGGGTGACTGCACTCGATCGGAGTGTTATGTACAACGGATGCACTGCACTGATATTTCCGTGCACATCAGATGCACATGGTTAATAGATTATATATATATATACCTTAGGTATACTTGAGATTTATTTTGTACACTTTTGTTTCATACACAGAAGATGAAGTAGATATCGTCGCGTGCATGCCTGTAGAACTTAACGTGGTTTTGTTTTCATTCACACCGTGATGTGTGGTTTGAGATTGCATGCAAAAACCATTAGGGTTGATTTTGTTTTCATGCTTTACACTTGATAGGATATATTATAGATTTGATTCATATATTTTTCGCTTGGTCGTGTGCATCGATATTGCACTACGATTGTGGCAATTATTATGTACTTAGGATACACAACGGTTTTCGTATTTGACAAAGTGCATCATAACTGGAGTAATTCTCATAGCAATCACTAGAGTTACAGTTATTTGAAAATATATCTTTTTGAGTTTTCACGCACACAGTTGCGATATGATGCGTCTTCGCTCGTGTGGGACTTCGGAGTTCCGTTGTATCAAGCGGATGAAGAGTTTTAAAATTTGGACCCCGGAAAATTGTTTTGAAATGAGTGATTGGATTAGAAAAATGTTTTAAGAAAGAGCATTAATTTAAATTCAGGGACCGAATTTCTTTAAGGGGGAGAGACTGTAACATTTTGGAAAATTATAAATATTAATTTATAATTTTAAATATAAAAATAATGAGTTTATAAAAGTGATATCACATACAACTTTTGCTACTGGAATTATATCCGTAAAAATGTGGTTATTTCGGTAGAATGTGAATAAAGGTGCGCGATATCATAAAAATGATATATTTAATTATTCTAATATGATATTGAATTTTCCATATTAAGATAAGAATATTTAAGTATCATGACAAATATTTCTTTTTGTAGATTTTACATAAAAAGGGTTTTCTTTCTTTTTGTTGTTTTAAATTAATTTGTAAATGGTTGACATATCTTAACCTGAGTCTAAACCCTCACCCTCAACATACCTTCACCCTTGTTCATAACTCTACACATCCTCCTTGCATGAACACAACACTTCACCTCAAGTGTGACACATCCTACTCCACTCATGCCGCCTCCACCTCTCAACCTCTACCTCATGCATTCTCTACACCATATAACATAGTGATCTCTTTAGTCTCCTCAACCTGAACACAACACATTCTTCAGCTCCCAAACTAAAATTCCTAAGTGTTCATATCACAAGAGAGAAGCCATGAATTTCCTTCACCAATTTTGCTCATACTATCAACCTAGAAACCATTACAAACCCCTAGATGTTTCCACAAGCCCTTCATGAGCTGGTGTTCCATTGTACACAATCTCCATAGGTATATCTTCTTCACTTTTCACTTAATCATTTCTATTCAAAATCAGTTTTAATGTGCAGTATAGGAAAACAGTATATTTTGTGATTTTAGCCCACTGTAATTGAATCTGGAACCACAAGGTGTAACAACTAGAAAAACTAGCAAGACCAAAAATATAATGAGACCACTAGGAGACACCACTTAAAACCCGAGCCCAAAAATCCCTATTCCATCCTGCGACATACGCCTAAATTCGGGCGACGCCGGCCCCCTTGTGGGTTTTTGTGTTGGTTTTTCTTCTGTGGCCTATTTTTGGTTGATTATGGTCTCTGGTATTGTTTGTTTTGTCTCTAAATGTATACAGAGAAATCCGGAAGTAGTTAGATAAGGTTTTATCAAGTTTTCCGATATTCCGATACGGATTTTTCGTATTTCAGTACTGCAGCTGAACCGTTAATGTTTATACGTTAACGACGGATATATATTGTCGTTTTTGGGTTAAGTATGCTGTAGGTTCTAACCCATGGATGCCTAACTCGTTGTTTTGAGCTAGATATGATATTTACATCGATGTGGTTTAAATACGCTTATAGGTGTGATTTAAGGGATTTCCGAGACGGAGTTGGCGGATATAGCAGTGTTGATTTCAGCAAGCTTATTAAGTTGGTGAGTAGATTTACATCTACGGGGGAAGTCGGGTGGATGGCGTATAGTACCCCCGCAACCTTATAAATAATATACCATGATATTTAGTTAGATGTTAATGTTATTGATATAGTATGTCCTTCATTTGCATATAGTTTCATACATAGTTTTAATGATATATGTACGTGACGTTAGATCCGTATGACATGGATATAGTTTAATGGACTTGTACGAGAGATCATGCCGTACTTGAGATGATACAGATATAGTAATACGATGAGGTATTGTATGAGAAATTATATGTATTGAAAATGATGAGATTCGTATGCCGAATAACGGTCAAGTTTTTCCTTTAGACTTGTAGAGTTAGATTATATTCCGTTTAGGATGTAATACTTGTGTGAGCTATATTCTTTAAAAACTGTGATTCGTTTCTCTTTTAATGATAAAATACAAGGATGCGGTGCCAATTTCCAAAACAAATATCTATTTTAATTTAAGGCAGCTTCCTTATTTTAAAACCAACGTTTCGTTTCAATTCTAAAGATAATGGTATAGCTCATAACAAATAATTACAATATTTACGCTTAGATTACTTTACATGTTAGCGTTATATTATCGATGTTATACGTTTCCGTAATACAAACACTCTGATAGAACACTACACAATTACCAATGAGTACTATGCTGCATAAGCATGTAGATATATGTTACACCACACCTCATTGGTACGGCCATGTCACTATAGCACCGTTCTATAATATAGTGTGTGTGTGTGTGTGTGTGTGTGTGTGTGTGTGTATGTTAATATGAATAGGTTATTCCACCGTTGAACACTTGCACAAATACTAATGATTTCCATGTTACACGAGCACAGACGTGTATGCTACACTACATATCATTAGTAGTACCATGATACAATAGAATTGATATCATTATGCCTATATGATTTAATTCAGTAGTCTATTTTTATTTCCTGTTGTAAATTACGAATACTAGTACCATAGATGTTGTATTTGATTCTTATGGATTTTCTGGATTTTTTACTCCTGATGATATATATCGGCGGTATAGAACACTGTTATATATGTATATATATAATATATCATCAGAATGATCTATGCTAGCATTCGCATTCTTTACTTGATATCTTTGTATATGATGAGTTGGCGCCGACCATGAGCATTATGTTTCTGAGTATTTATTCCGAACAGAGTGGGGGGCTATACGGTTTCAGACTTGTTATTATCCGGACTGAGTGGGGGGGCTATACTATCGGATACATGGTGGACTTGGTTCGAGACCGAGGGGAAGGAAAGCCGCATTAGAGGCGGGGAGCCTAACGAGGATACTCGATACCGGAGATAGAGATGAGAACGGCAGATATCCGGGGGATACTGACCGAGGTTCGATTGGGCACGTCGGATATCCAGGGGATACCGATCGGGGCCAGGGATATCGGGTGGCGATCATCTGTTGTGATGGTGTCGACGGTATCTGCATTTACGTGTCGGTGAAGGACACGAGAGATTTCTGATTTCGGGTGTCGATGCTGGACATCCATACATATATATTGATATGTTGTTATCATCAGATACACAGTTAGATTACAGTTTTTGTAGCTGACCAGGGCTGATCCGGGGGACAGTACCTGTATACATTCATACGAGCATTCTTATACATAAAAAGGAATTCAAATACGAGATATAGACTTATTATTTTGAAATGTCTTATATGACACTGAAATCTTTTAAATTGTAAACCTCTTAACACTATTCATTAAAATAGCAGGACGTATATCTTAAATAAGATATCTATTATATTTCATACTATCACGTCTGCTTTATGCCGTAACATATATATTCCGTGGCTATATTAAAGAAGAGCTTTATATATATATATATATATATATATATATATATATATATATATATATATATATATATATATAGACACACACACGGTTACATTGGGCTTATACCTAGACACAGATCATTTGCATTTGACATATTCTACTTGGGATTGCATGATAGTTAGTGTTGCATTATGATACATATGCATATCATATAGTACATTGTACAGATTATGATAGTATTATACTTATGACCTAGGTATCGTCGTGCATTTCGATTTCTACCTTTAGATGTACTTCTATTCACTGAGTTGGCAACTCATCCCCGTTGTGCCACCGTTTCTTGCAGGTTTTACCGGTTGGATTATCAGCGGCTTGGGCATACATTCTTCTCAGTGATTGTTAAGTAAGTGGGTTACTATTGTATCGTACTCACACTTGATTATCCATATATTTTTATATCTAGTAAAAACTCCATCAACTTAGAAATGGTATATTGTGGACTTAGAAGCGAGACTTAGAGTTTGTGTGTTGTGATGTTGCACTCTTGGGAGTCGACCTTTTTAGATTGTTGATTTTGTTTTGCTTTCTTTTTCTTCGCCATTGTACTTCATATATTGTTTACTTGGTTGCTCCACTGTTTGGGCGTGGAATCTAGCTCCCGTTGGGATGCTATTTATATTATTATGTTGTATCGGGTTATACAAAATGCAAAGGAGGTGCTATCGAATTTCAAAACGTTATAGATGCATTTCAAACATACTTAGTTAAACTTAAATATTATTTTAAACTGATTCCATCTGATGATTATTTTAAACTTCACCTCCCATATTTTCAAAAGGGTTTAGATTCCGGGTTTTCGGCTTACTTGAACCACGTCGACGTCTTTAGATGTCACGTGATTTGAGTGCCGGTCATGTGACACATTTGGATCATGGAAACGTTGGTATCAGAGCGTTTGGTTTAATTTTTGTTCGAGTCTAGGTTGACTATATGGAGTCCGGGCATACATTTTGTTAGCTAGGCTTGACCTTATAGGACTTAGACTTGACTTTGGGGGTCTTATACCCGAACTTTCGTTATATAGGATGACCTTGGTTGATGGAGTAGGTACTAAGTAGAGTGACGTACCGTACATATGTTCCGCGACATATTTAAGATATGATACTCCGCCTAAGTTACCTTAGGATTTATATCTTGAGATCTTCCTTCTATTTTGTTAGCTAGGCTTGACCTTATAGGACTTAGACTTGACTTTGGGGGTCTTATACCCGAACTTTCGTTATATAGGATGACCTTGGTTGATGGAGTAGGTACTAAGTAGAGTGACGTACCGTACATATGTTCCGCGGCATATTTAAGATATGATACTCCGCCTAAGTTACCTTAGGATTTATATCTTGAGATCTTCCTTCTATTCATTTCGTTGATCTATCCTCGTCAATGCATGTTGATTGTTCCGTTCACCATGTTTATGGAAGCCGAGAGTGTTGCGGTTAGAAATACGGTCAGAGCGGACTTTCCTGGGATAAGGACTGACTAGGGTGACTTTCCGGTGATATAGAGACACGTTGTTTATTTATATTTGATCGAGTTCCAATATTGAAGCAAGTTTCTTCGGGATCCACACCAGATGGTAGGATCATTGCTAGAGATCAGCCGGACTTGAGGCGTGATGTTTCCCCCTCTCCGAAGATCGTGGCGTCGCGTACTGTTCTGACAGCGGTACCAATCTTTGCTGAGTTTATCAATATTTTGCTTCTAGAGTTCATGAAGTTAAAGGTTGACGATGTTTACAAGTGTAGATAGATCAAAAGGATTCATAGCCATTCAGATGTGGGATGGTGAAGACTTTTAATCCGTTGTGGCACTTTGATACGAGATCGGTGAAATTTATTAGCTTCTTCCGATGGATCTTGCTCAGACCAGATGCAAGTCGCTCGAGGAAGAGATCGTGCAGTAAGTTTTCCTCCGATGAGTTGGGACTAGTTTTCGAAGGTGAACTTAGCCAGATTCTTCTACAGAGTATCAGAGATGCCGGATTCGTGTTTTTAGAAGTCTTGTAAGGCTTCGGGCATGGTCATAATCGAGTATGACTTGCAACTCGCTGGATAATCGAGATACGCTCCTTAAGTGGTTGATATTTGAAATTTATAGAACAGGAGATTGGTGCGAAGTTTCAGTGGACAGTTGTTCTTCACCGTCGATATTGAAGATCTGATGCATATACTGAGAAACGTACGACTATACTTTCAGGAGGAAATTAGAAAGGAATGACAGTTGTTAGTAAAGAGTAAGTGGATTCAGTAATGAGTGCTAGTTCCGGACAGGCTAGATAGCTGAGGTCAGAAGGAGACCAAAAGGATTTCTTTCTAGAAGTTGATAATAAGTAAGATTGGACCCAGAATCAGTTGTTAGCACACAAGAAGAGGATAGAGATTTCCGTCATCAACATGTTGCGTTACGAGAAACTGGACTACTAGCCAAGGAGATGTGGTGAGAGGTATCAGCAGTAGGACTGATTGTGTCGTTGCTCCTCACCGAACGATTGTATGAAGAGACTTTGACGTTTGAGATATACAAGAAGAACCAGAATTCAAAGACAGAGAACGTTAGAACGTGGCAGACGGCAAATAGTAATCCTTTCTATGCCAATTCCGGTGGTATAAGCACCTTTCGACATTGAAGAGAATAAGCTTCGATGTCATTTGAGTTCGAATTGAGTTTTTATGATCCAAATATTTTGTTTTCAACATTAAAGAATGGAAAACTCAATGTTCCTTATTTTAATATATGAATATTTTAGGATTTGAGGGTTATATTATGTTTTGTGCACACCAGGTGCACTTGATGAGATTTCCATGTACAGTGATTTCACTTTGATTTATGTTTTGTGCACACCAGGTGCACTTGTTGAGATTTTCGTGTAGGGTGACTGCACCCGATCGGAGTGTTATGTACAACAGATGTACTACACTGATATTTCCGTGCACATTAGATGCACATGGTTAATAGATTATATACCCTAGGTATACTTGAGATTTATTTTGTACACTTTTGTTTCATACACAGAAGATGTAGTAGATATCGTCTCGTGCATTCCTGTAGCACTTAACGCGATTTTGTTTTCATTCACACCGTGATGTGTGGTTTGAGATTGCATGCAAAAGCCATTAGGGTTGAATTTGTTTTCGTGCTTTACACTTGATAGGATATATTATAGATTTGATTCATATATTTTTTTCGATTGGTCGTGTACATCGATATTGCACTACGATTGTGGCAATTATTGTGTACTTAAGATACACAACGGTTTTGGTATTTGGAAAGTGCATCATAACTGGAGTAATTCTCATGGCAATCACTAGAGTTACAGTTATGTGAAAATATATCTTTTTGAGTTTTCATGCACACAGTTGCGATATGATGTGTCTTAGCTCGTGTGGGACTTCGGAGTTCTGTTGTATCGAGCGGACGATGAGTTTTAAAATTTGGACCCCGGAAAATTGTTTTGAAATGAGTGATTAGATTAGAAAAATGCTTTAAGAAAGAGTCTTAATTTAAATTCGGGGACCGAATTTTTTTAAGCGGAGAGACTGTAACATTTTGGAAAATTATAAATATTAATTTATAATTTTAAATATAAAAATAATGAGTTTATAAAAGTGATATCACATACAACTTTTGGTATCGGATTTATATCCGTAAAAATGTGGTTATTTCGGTAGAATGTGAATAAAGGTGCGCGATATCATAAAAATGATATATTTAATTATTCTAACATGATATTGAATTTTTCATATTAAGATAAGAATATTTAAGTATCATGAAAATTATTTCATTTTGTAGATTTTACATAAAAAAGGTTTTCTTTCTTTTTGTTGTTTTAAATTAATTTGTAAATGGTTGACATATCTTAACCTGAGTCTAAACCCTCACCCTCAACATACCCTCACCCTTGTTCATAACTCTACACATACTCCTTGCATGAATACAACACTTCACCTCAAGTGTGACCCATCCTACTCCTCTCATGCCACCTCCACCTCTCAACCTCTACCTCATGCTTTCTCTACACCACATAATATAGTGATCTCTTTAGTCTCCTCAACCTAAACAAAGCACATTCTTCAGCTCCCAAACTAAAATTCCTAAGTGTTCATATCACAAGAGAGAAGCCATGAATTTCCTTCACCAATTTTGCACATACTATCAACCTAGAAACCATTACAAACCCCTCGATGTTTCCACAATCCCTTCATGAGCTGGTGTTCCATTGTACACAATCTCCATATGTATATCTTCTTCTCTTTTCACTTAATCATTTCTGTTCAAAATCAGTTTTAATGTGCTGTATAGGAAAACAGGATATTTTGTGATTTTTAGCCCACTGTAATTGAATCTGCAACCACTAAGTGTAACAACTAGAAAAACTAGCAAGATCAAAAGTATAATGAGACCACTAGGATACACCACTTAAAACCCGAGCCCCAAAATCCCTATTCCATCCGACGACATACGCCTAAATTCTGGCGATGTCGGCCCCCTTGTGGGTTTTTGTGTTGGTTTTTCTTCTGTGGCTTATTTTTGGTTGATTATGGTCTCTGGTATTGTTTGTTTTGTCACTAAATGTATACAGAGAAATTCGGAAGTAGTTAGATAAGGTTTTATCAAGTTTTCCGATATTCCGATACGGATTTTTCATATTTCAGTACTGGAGCTAAACTGTTAATATTTATACGTTAACGACAGATATATATTGTCGTTTTTGGGTTAAGTATGCCGTAGGTTCTAGCCTATGGATGCCAAACTCGTTGTTTTGAGTTAGATATGATATTTACATCAATGTAGTTTAAATACGCTTATAGGTACGATTTCGGGGATTTCTGAGATGGAGTTGGCGGATATAGCAGCGTGGATTTCAGCAAGCTTATTAAGTTGGTGAGTAGATTTACATCTACGGGGGAAGTCGGGTGGATGGAGTATAGCACCCCCACAACCTTATAAATAATATAGCATGATATTTAGTTAGATGTTAATGTTATTAATATATTATCACATATAGTATGTCCTTCATTTGCATATAGTTTCATACATAGTTTTAAAGATATATGTGCGTGACGTTAGATCCGTATGACATGGATATGGTTTAATGGACTTGTACGAGAGATCATGCCGTACTTAAGATGATACAGATATAGTGATACGATGAGGTATTATACGAGAAATTATTTGTATTGGAAATGATGAGATTCGTATGCCGAATAACGGTAAAGTGTTTCCTTTAGACTTGTAGAGTTAGATTATATTCCGGTTTAGAATGCAATACTTGTGTGAGCTATATTCTTTTAAAAACTACGATTCTTTTCTCTTTTAATGATAAAATACAAGGATGCGGTGCCAATTTCCAAAACGAATATCTATTTTAATTTAAGGAAGCTTCCTTATTTCAAAACCAACGTTTCGTTTCAATTCTAAAGATAATGGTTACGCTTAGATTACTTTACATGTTAGCGATATATTATCGATATTATACGTTTCCGTAATACAAACACTCTGATAAAACACTGCACAATTACCAATGAGTACTATGCTGCATAAGCATGTAGATATATGTTACACCACACCTCATTGGTATTGCCATGTCACTGCAGCACCGTTCTATAATATAATGTGTATATATATGTGTTAATATGAATAGGTTATTTCACCGTTTAACACTTGCACAAATACTAATGATTTCCATGTTACACGAGCACAGATGCGTATACTACACCACACAGCATTAGTAGTGCCATGACACAATAGAATTGATATCATTATGCCTATATGATTTAATTCAGTAGTCTATCTTTATTTCGTGTTGTAAATTATGAATATCAGTACCATAGATGTTGTATTTGATTCTTATGGATTTTCTGGATATTTTACTCCTGATGATTTATATCGGTGGTATGGGACACTGTTATATATGTATATATATAATATATCATCAGAATGATCTATGGAAGTATTCGCATTCTTCACTTGATATCTTTGTATATGATGAGTTGGCACCCACCATGAGCATTATGTTTTCTGAGTATTTATTCCAAACAGAGTGGGGGGGCTATACGGTTTCGGACTTGTTATTATCCGGACTGAGTGGGGGGGGGGCTATACAATCGGATACAAGATGGACCCGGTTCGAGACCGACGGGCAGGGAAGCCGCATTATAGGCGGGGAGCCTAACGAGGATACTCGATACCGGAGATAGAGATGAGCACGGCAGATATCCGGTGGATACGGACCGAGGTTCGATTGGGCATGGAGGATATCCAGGGGATACCGATCGGGGCCAGGGATATCGGGTGGCGATCATCTGTTGTGATGGTGTCGACGGTATCTGCATTTACGTGTTGGTGATGGACACGAGAGATTTCTGATTTCGGGTGTCAATACTGGACATCCATACATATTTATTGATATGTTGTTATCATGAGATACACAGTTAGATTATAGTTATTGTAGCTGACCAGGGCTGATCCGGGGGACAGTACCTGTATACATTCGTACGAGCATTCTGTTAGTTATATGTATGCCCTAAAGGTCATTACTGTACATAGGATGTATATTGTAGTGGATGCTGGGACATATATAGGGAGGACTTTCTTGCTCGACATGATAGTATGCTATCTGGTTACACTTTACCTTAACGTGTACACTGATTGTCTCTCTGTTACATGTTGGTAAAGCCCTTAGGATGTGTACTTGACTACCTTGACTATGATGTGGATAATACTAGTGGGGACATGGTAGTCTATAAGTACATCCTTGAAAGTCCCTAGTCGTGGGTGTATCGAGACGGGGCATCGATATGCCAGAGTAGACTAGCGTGTACCTTCTCGACCCATACAGATGGGCGATGGATGATCCCATATCCATCGGTGTTTGACATCAGAGATGATATACGGGTGCTCAGTAGAGACTGGGTACACTGGACGGACTCGCCGAGAACTCCCAGATGGTATTATACCTCACGTCAGATGGCAGTTCTCTGGTGACACCGGTACAGAGTAGTCTGTTGACCCGAGATCGTCATAGAGTCTTGTGTGGTTCCCACTGTGCTTTGATTTCCATCTTACCACGTCCAAGAGGGCGTACAAAACGGTGGTTTTTGGGTACAGTCCCGAGTCACATGGAGGAAATGAGCGATAGGAGGGGATTCGTCTCTCCCGGTATAGGGGGTTGATGTTGCGCTGTGTTCGATTGGCTATAACAGGAAATTCCTGGCCAGGGTTGCTGAGACTTACTGGTAAGTGTTACCAGTAGTTTCTCGAATTGTTATAGACCTCATATCGACACGACTTATCGAGCTATTGGGGTCTGACGTTTACCACCCCTAGGCGAGATATGCGACATATCAGACGATCAGACCGGACTGTACGGTAGTGTTACTGGTTGGATTCACTGGAGTGTGAGCGGGCTTGCTCGTCGATCTTCTGATCGCTCAATACCCAGGTGGCCGTTACGTTTAGCAGACCGCTTGCGGCTTGTGGATGTTTGATACGATCATCATCCGCTGCCGGCGTATTGACGAGTCTTTAGAGTCCTACACAGAGGTTTCCTGGCTCAAGCGAAACGAAATAGGAGCGCATATGAGATATGTGCAGGACCGAGAATAATGCGTGTATGTGATACCGTATTTCATTCTCGCGATGAATGTATGCGATATAACCTAGTTATCGATTCAAGCGTTGATTCGATAAGCCGATACATTGTATACTAGTCGGTTGTGTGCGACATGACCGGATCATTGAATCAAGTGTTGATTTAATGATTTAATGCATAATTATATATTTGATATATTACTTTGCACTAACTAGTATTGGTTCACTTTAAACGGATTTTCTCACTTGATTTGTGAACATTGTATATGTGATATACTTTTGTACACTTGTATGTATCATGTTTGATGATGCATGCTAACTTGTGTTTTGTGTAAAGTTTAAACCATGGTTATGTAATGGTTAGGGTTTTCATTTTCATATCTATTTATTTATTTGTTTATGCATTTTGGAAAATGATAAGCATAATGCAAAATGGTGGCTTTGTTTGGAAGCTTGTTGAAGCTTCATGAAGACTTTGACCATTTTGTATTTTAGCTTAACCCTAACCATTGCATTGAACCATGATTAATTCTCTACACATAACCATAGTTAGGATTATGATAAGTTTGGATATTCTTTTCATTTTTAAATAACTGATCATAACTTATCATCTTCTTCCTTTTCTTCTTCTTCATGAAGAAACCTTACTTCATCAATGGTGGATTGATGAAACAAGTGAGAAATCCAATTATAAAGTCTACCCACTTCCTATTTCTTCATCCTCTACCTCTTGCCAAGTAGTAGAGTGTGTTCTCTTCATAAGTTTTTGGACTTGGTGAAGTCGGAGCTTGATTTAGCGATGCCTCGACGTAGATCATCTTCGGCACATCGTCGATGACCTAGCCCGCTTCTTCTCCGATGAAGCCGACGCAAGAGCCCGGATTTCGGATTTGTACAGCGGAGATGACTTCTTCATGGAGCTATGGAGGTGGACAAACGGATCTACAAAGGTTGTATATCCGTATCCCTTAGTCATGTCTTAACTAGTTAGCTTTTTCGCCTAGTTTTCTAGCAAACGATCCGTAGTCGGGTCTCTCGGCACCTAGAATTTTTGAAAATGGCATGTTCGATGCCTTGTGAGACCTCATTAGGGTGCCTAGGAACCTTTCACTGGTATCAGAGCCTAGCTAGAGCCTTAGGCGAAGTCTAGACGCAATTTGAAGTCCGAACGAACCCGAAACCCAATTCCAAACATGCTCTCTGTCCGGTTTTGTAAAACGTGGATTTTTCCAAATTAAAAATTGCTAAAAAATTCAGCAGAAAAAAATAAGAATTACGATACAATTTTTTTTCGATGAACAGTATTTATTGCGGCGGAACCGCGGCAGAAGCCTAGCTTCTGCGGCGGTTCCGCGGCTAGGTGATGACGTCACCGTCCCATAATTGAACAGTAATTCCTATTTTAATATGCTGGGTTTTCTGGGAATTTTTAATATTTTTTTTCAACAGTTGAGCATTCTGGATTTGTTTTGGGGATTCGAATTTTTGATCGGATTATCAAATTTTGTCTATGTGTTTTCCGGATAAATTTTTGAATTTGTTAAAAAGTTCGACCGGATATAAATACCCACTTTTTCCCCTGTCGGGAAATTTCCAAGTGTTGGATATTTCCGTAGTTTAACGACGTTCCAAGTAGTGCAAGTAATGCGATGGACCCTCTAGAAGACAACAAACCTTAACTCGATTATGTGACCGTCTTGAACTGCCCTTTGAACCTTCGGGTTTGGGGCAGTACGGCGTGCCACATGTGAGGCGTTGGCTTGACCCTTCTACGGCTGGACCGTTGGTACTGAGGCACGAACTGAATGTTGTTAGACTTATTTCATGTGTTGATCTGTATCGGGAAAACTTGGGTGTTCGATTGTTCGATCGGAAAGTTTAACATTTTCTGTTTATCCGGAATGGGATACAATAATTGGAATTCACAAGTAGTTATGTGATAACGGAATGAATATTATAAACATAGCAGTTTAGTCTCACTTGATCGGTTGCCACGGAATTTTGATGTGATCAAAAGTCCGTCGCAATCACGTAGCGTACGCGGATACTCGCCGGGTAAACTTAATAGACAGCCTCACTCCATAGCCCCGACCAAGTGACTGTAGGAGAACCCCGTCGCCGAAAGCATCCGTTCGGGTGCTCGCGGTGGCGGTGTTCCGCCTTGGTGCACTTCGTCGACGGTATCGGGGGTGCGGCCGCCTACTGAAGTTTGCGACGAGCATTCGATCAGGATGTCGGGAATCTTGTTGAATTGCCCGACTTGATATTGAAAAGTGTTTTCGATTTTTGAGACTAAAATGCGGGATTTATAATTGTTAGGCATGAGATGTCTAAAGAATTCATTTGGTCAGGCATGCGATGTCTGAAGAGATTGCGGATTCCAACTGTTGTAGTTTTACACTTTCTTTTCTGTGACCGTAAGTGTAATATGTGATATCGCCGGTTTCGTTGCTATATGTCAACGACAATTGGGGTGCGCATATTTACTTACGTTGATGACATGTGATGTTATGTGTTGCTGGATATGTTATATTGGATCGTCGTGTTTGAATAGCCGGGGGGTTTCATGTGAGATGAGTGTTTTTCATTTTCATTCATGTAAAAACTTGTATGTAATATTCTTTTATTGGGGCACTTCCAGGTAGCGGAAGTTGTCACCGTTTATGTATATTATTTACTTTTCCGCACTAGGATAGACCCAAGGAGGGGAGCACAAGTAACCGGGTTCTGGAGTCCAGTGGGAGACCAACTCGAGGGGTCGAGTCCGGGTCTCCTAACTCCAGAATTGGTAGGGTTGCTTGCCGCTCTCGTAGGGGTCTAGGGGTGTGGGTTTGGCTATTCATCACGACCGTGGAATCCGTATTTTATACTGGCTCGTATTGAAAACACGGACGTCCTAGTATATCCAATATTTCATATGATTCTTCTGCTGCAATATCTCTGATGTGTTTCTGTGATGGATATAGTATATAGTATATATGATATATTATATAGACGTTACTTATGTTTTACACCCGCGCTAGCCCTGCCCTGCTCTGTCGTTAGTTACCTAACCTAACGGTGCACGAGAGGACATCGAGGCGAATGCGGATGGCATAAGTGTACGTCATATCTATCTGTGATGTTTAGGTACTTAAATGATGGGACTTCTTTAATGTGATTAATGAAATAAAAGAAACCTAAGATGTTGTAGAATCGAATTTCAAAATAAAACAGGTAGCTACAGTTCTTGCTTTGCACAGCGGTATATGCGATATATCCTGCACCTTATTCGATAAGGAAAGGACCGAGATCCCTTCACCGGGAGTGACTCCTTTAGCAATAACTGGCAGATGCTACACACTCGGTTTGTCTTTTGATAGCTTTTAAGTGTTTCTGCTTTGCACAGTGATATATCCCGCACCTCATTCGACGAGGAAAGGAACGGCGATCCCTTCACCGGGAGTGACTCCTTTAGCAAAACTAGAAAAGCCTCAAAAGCACTCCATTTCAAAATCATTCGATCATACAACGATATCAAGTTCATTACGCAAAAGGTTTTCAGAAAAACCTGTAGTAGCCCTCCGTCATTTCAGATATGTACTGGTTAGTATTCGTGCTGCGTTTGTTGACCTCTGTCAAGGCATAGTGTGCGGTAGCTGATTAGTGCTTATCTGCATAAGCATATCATGTGATTGATTTAGGGTAGTCGTGCGACCTTGTTGACCTCTGTCAAGGGTCGTGCGGGTGAGTTTACTTCAATCAGGAAATGACGGGCTGAACTTGACTAGCAGCCTATGGTTTGTTGACCTCTGTCAAGGTCATAGGACGCTAGGGGCAAAATATTATCGGGAATTTCAAGTGTTGAAATTTGCAATGAGATTGCATACCATCTATGAGATAGTTGGATCCCGATACCCGCTGCGAGTAAGAGTTACTCCTGGGAGAGTTTTATACATTACAATTAGCCGATCAAGTAGGTGTCTAGAAAGGTGTTAACGAGGTTACGCCTCTGGAAAAACGAGGTTTACATTAATTAGGTTCGTGCGAAAGCACGAGGGACCTCCCTCAAAGTACCGACACTGGCCTGGCTGAAAGATTGGCAAACTTGTAGTGTGTAATTAATCCCGGCTAGTCTTTTCTTTTAGGGTTTGAAGGAAGATTTGATAAAAAGCAGTGGGAGCCATCCTGATTAGATAAAATAATAACCAATCTATTCTTGAAAGAGCGCACGCTGAGTGTTTTCTTCTCTCTCTCTCCTGGTCGCGACCATATCACGCCTTAATCAAGATAATAAAACGGATATTTGACCGAACCCGCTTGTTATACTGAGCTGGGGAACGTTGGTCCCGCTCCTACTTATAATTGTTATAAGACAGAGCAGGAAATTGGGGAATACCAGATTTCCCGTGCCGCCCAAACGAAGAGAGTGCATGCTGATGCATCATCTTCGGGTGTGTTCATTATACAGAACTGTTTCTCAGTATCCTCCGCATCCCTGGTAGATGATACCGGATCAGAATCCCAGATATGTAATCTGTTACATAGGGCTACAAAAGGGTAGAAAAACTGAGAACGGGTGATAAGTTTCATGAGACAGAAAACGGGGCAAGAGTTGCAGCCAAGTCTGTTGGTCACTGTCACCCTGTATTATAATACATTGATTCTGAACGAATGCTATTAGATACCGAACCTGATATACAAAATCATATCAGTCTCTTTAAAAGTAAAGAAATGATATAATTTTGTATTGATGGATAATGTTTTGAACATTTCTTATATCAAAAATTGATCGGTACAGGCACGTTATCTAAAAGCATTAATGTTCTAAATCAAACTACAGTTCTTAGTATACGGAACACACACAAGAGGAATAGTTCAGAAATGAACGAATCCTTCTTGAGGTATTGTAGACTAGGTCAGATCAATATGACCCGACTAGCTAGAGTTACATAAAGATGCATATTTAAATTAGTTTGAATTTACATCTTATAAAACTCGCCAGTCATGTCATAAAGATAAGATGACCATAGCTCCGTTTACTGGAAACAGAGAAAGAGTTAATAAACTCTTGGGATGATACATGTTGATGTATGTAGGTCCCCTGTCTACATATACCAGGAATGGTTCTTTATACTTCATTACATTCTCTGATAATCTTTCGAGATTCAGACCTATGTTCCTGTTGAAACACAAGTCCGAACCTTTTCAGATATTCACAGAATATAAGTTAGAAGTAGAGAACCAAAATACGGGTATAAGTATTATGTCCTTTGATGTGATCAAGGAGGAGAATACTTGAGCACGGAATTCCTGGATTATTCTAAAGGAGAATGAGATTCTCTCTCAGCATTACTCCTCCGTATATACCATTCCACGATGGTATATCGGGGCGGAGCAATCACACCCTATATGATATGGTGCGCTCTATGATGAGTACTACTGAGTTACCTATTTCCTTTTTGGGAGTTATGCGCTTGAGAAGATGCATACCTATTGAATAGGGTTCGAATCAAATCTATGCCTACCACTTCATATGTGATATGGAAAGGGAAGAGCCCATGTCTTAAGTTAGTTAAGATTTGGGGTTGTCCGGCCTATGTCTAAAAGCAAAATCCGGACACGCTCGAGGCAACGTCTGTAATGTAGAACTGGAAATGTTCCAGCTATACAAACTACAGCACATGATTTGATAGAACCAAAGGATTCAGTAGATTCCAACGAACCTCAGCCTCTCCGCCGATCTAGTAGGGTTCCTCACCCATCTGAGAGATACTTTGGTTTCTCTATGACAGTGGGAGCGAGGATTACATCATGAGATGATGACCCAACTAGTTTCGAGCTGGCCATCAGGAGTGAGACTCTGTGAGAATGGCTGGATGCTTAGAGATCTGAGATGGAATCCTTATACACCAACAAAGTATGGACTTTGGTTGCTATATCTGAAGGGTTAAATCCCCATCAGGAGCAAGTATATCCTGAGAAGATTACTTGGTGTAAATGGAAAGGTTGAGACTTTCAAAGCTAGACTTGTTAAATGTTTTCATCATTGACCAGGCATGGATAATGATGAAACCTTTTCTAAGGAGCTATGCTTAAGTCCATCCAGATCCTACTTGCCACGGCTACATACCATGACTACGATATCTGGTGGTTGGGTGTCATGACTGCTTTTCGAAATGATGTTTTAGAAGAGTGAGTCTATAAGTACACAGCCAGAGGGCTTCGTAAACAGTGGGAGCAGCGGAAACGTGTGCAAGATGTTTTATCTGATAAAGCAGGCATCGCGGAGTTGGAACGTCTGTTTTGATGTGTTTGTCAAAGAAGTTGACATCATCAAAATGGTAGATGAACCTTGTATAAACAAAAAGGTAGTAGGGAGTATGGTGACGATCCTCGTAGAGTACGTGGATGACATACTCTTGATAGGGAAGGAGTTTCCTATGCTACGCTCGATCAATCTCCGCTTATCACAATGATTCTCCATATAGGATCAAAGTGATACCTACTAAATCCTGGATTTTGGATCTATGAGATAGATCTAATTGGATGTTAGAATACTCACTAGTTGTAGTGAGATCGTATCAATTGATCCTGGGGAGAATCAATGGAAGGGTTCCAGGGTGATAAAGACGACTGAATGTCAGTCGCAGGCATTGTCTTTACCCTCAGTAAAGGGACGGTATGTTGGAAGAGTTCCAAGCTAGATACCGTGACATACTAGACGATAAAGGCAGGATACATCGCTACTTAAGATGCTACCAAAGAGGCTGTTTGGATGTATAATGGTTCATGAGATGAACTATGTTCCTCCCATTGTGTGACAATGGAGTTGTGGCTTTTGCCAAGGAACGTCCGTCCCATCAGTGATCCAGACTTATTCTAAGGCAGTATCACCTGATCATGGAGATGGTTGATCTCCAAGGTGATCGAGGCAAGGAGAGCAGACTCAGAGGATAACACGGCGGATCCACTCACGAAGGCCTATTCCCAGAGAGAGACTTTTATGGGATGGTTGAGTATGAGATACTTCGACCACTGCTACAGATGGCCCTAGTGCAAGTGGGAGATTGTTAGTTATATGTATGCCCTAGAGGCCATTACTGTACATAGGATGTATATTGTAGTGGATGCTGGGACATATATAGGGAGGACTTTCTTGCTCGACATGATAGTATGCTATCTGGTTACACTTTACCTTAACGTGTACACTGATTGTCTCTCTGTTACATGTTGGTAAAGCCCTTAGGATGTGTACTTGACTACCTTGACTATGATGCGGATCATACTAGTGGGGACATGGTAGTCCATAAGTACATCCTTGAAAGTCCCTAGTCGTGGGTGTATCGAGACGGGGCATCGATATGCCAGAGTAGACTAGCGTGTACCTTCTCGACCCATACAGATGGGCGATGGATGATCCCATATCCATCGGTGTTTGACATCAGAGATGATATACGGGTGCTCAGTAGAGACTGGGTACACTGGACGGACTCGCCGAGAACTCCCAGATGGTATTATACCTCACGTCAGATGGCAGTTCTCTAGTGACACTGGTACAGAGTAGTCTGTTGACCCGAGATCGTCATAGAGTCTTGTGTGGTTCCCACTGTGCTTTGATTTCCATCTTACGACGTCCAAGAGGGCGTGCAAAACGGTGGTTTTTGGGTACAGTCCCGAGTCACATGGAGGCAATGAGCAATAGGAGGGGATTCGTCTCTCCCGGTATAGGGGGTTGATGTTGCGCTGTGTTCGATTGGCTATAACAGGAAATCCCTGGCCAGGGTTGCTGAGATTTACTGGTAAGTGTTACCAGTAGTTTCTCGAATTGTTATAGACCTCATATCGACACGACTTATCGAGCTATTGGGGTCTGACGTTTACCACCCCTAGGCAAGATATGCGACATATCAGACGATCAGACCGGACTGTACGGTAGTGTTACTGGTTGGATTCATTGGAGTGTGAGCGGGCTTGCTCGTCGATCTTCTGATCGCTCAATACCCGGGTGGCCGTTACGTTTAGCAGACCGCTTGCGGCTTGTGGATGTTTGATATGATCATCATCCGCTGCCGGCGTATTGACGAGTCTTTAGAGTCCTACACAGAGGTTTCCTGGCTCAATCGAAACGAAATAGGAGCGCATATGAGATATGTGCAGGACCGAGAATAATGCGTGTATGTGATACCGTATTTCATTCTCGCGATGAATGTATCGAATGGTTGTATGCGATATAACCTAGTTATCGATTCAAGCGTTGATTCGATAAGCCGATACATTGTATACTAGTCGGTTGTGTGCGACATGACCGGATCATTGAATCAAGTGTTGATTTAATGATTTAATGCATAATTATATATTTGATATATTACTTTGCACTAACTAGTATTGGTTCACTTTAAACGGATTTTCTCACTTGGTTTGTGCACATTGTATATGTGATATACTTTTGTACACTTGTATGTATCATGTTTGATGATGCATGCTAACTTGTGTTTTGTGTAAAGTTTAAACCATGGTTATGTAATGGTTAGGGTTTTCATTTTCATATCTATTTATTTATTTGTTTATTCATTTTGGAAAATGATAAGCATAATGCAAAATGGTGGCTTTGTTTGGAAGCTTGTTGAAGCTTCATGAAGACTTTGACCATTTTGTATTTTAGCTTAACCCTAACCATTGCATTGAACCATGATTAATTCTCTACACATAACCATAGTTAGGATTATGATAAGTTTGGATATTCTTTTCATTTTTAAATAACTGATCATAACTTATCATCTTCTTCCTCTTCTTCTTCTTCATGAAGAAACCTTACTTCATCAATGGTGGATTGATGAAACAAGTGAGAAATCCAATTCTAAAGTCTACCCACTTCCTATTTCTTCATCCTCTACCTCTTGCCAAGTAGTAGAGTGTGTTCTCTTCACAAGTTTTTGGACTTGGTGAAGTCGGAGCTTGATTTAGCGATGCCTCTACGTAGATCATCTTCGGCACGTCGTCGATGACCTAGCCCGCTTCTTCTCCGATGAAGCCGACGCAAGAGCCCGGATTTCGGATTTGTACAGCGGAGATGACTTCTTCATGGAGCTATGGAGGTGGACAAACGGATCTACAAAGGTTGTATATCCGTATCCCTTAGTCATGTCTTAACTAGTTAGCTTTTTCGCCTAGTTTTCTAGCAAACGATCCGTAGTCGGGCCTCTCGGCACCTAGAATTTTTGAAAATGGCATGTTCGATGCCTTGTGAGACCTCATTAGGGTGCCTAGGAACCTTTCACATTCTTATGCATAAAAAGGAATTCAAATACGAGCTATAGACTTATTATTTTGAAATGTCTGATATGACACTCAAATCTTTTAAATTGTAAATCTCTTAACACTATTCATTAAAATAGGAGGACGCATATCTTGAATAAGATATCTATTATATTTCATACTGTCATGTCTGCTTTATTCCATAACATATCTATTCCGCGGCTATATTAAAGAAGAGGTTTATATATATGTGTGTGTGTGTGTGTGTGTGTGTCTCTGTATGTATGCATATGTATACATATATATATATACACACACACATATACATATACATATACATATACATACATATATATATATATATATATATATATTCGGTTACATTGGGCTTATACCTAGACACGGATCATTTGCATTTGATATATTCTACTTGGGATTGCATGATAGTTAGTGTTGTATTATGATACATATGCATATTGTATAGTACATTGTACAGATTATGATAGTACTATACTTATGACCTAGGTATCGTTGTCTATTTCGATTTCTACCTTTAGATGTACTTCTATTCACTGAGTTAGCAACTCATCTCCGTTGTGCTACAGTTTCTTGCAGGTTTTACCGCTTGGATTATCAGCGGCTTGGGCACACATTCTTCTCGGTGATTATTGGGTAAGTGGGTTACTATTGTATCGTACTCACACTTGATTATTCATATATTCTTGTATCTAGTGAAAACTCCATCAACTTAGAAATGGTATATTGTGGACTTAGAAGCGAGACTTAGAGTTTGTGTGTTGTGATGTCGCACTCATGGGAGTCGACCTTTTTAGATTGTTGATTTTGTTTCGCTTTCCTTTTCTTCGCCATTTTGCATCGTATATTGTTTGCTCGGTTGCTCCAATGTTTGGGCGTGGAAGATAGCTCTCGTTGGGATGCTATTTATATTATTATGTTGTATCGGGTTATACAAAATACAAAGGAGGTGCTGTTGAATTTCAAAACGTCATAGATGTTTTTCAAACATATTTAGTTAAACTTAAATGTTATTTTAAACTGATTCCATCTGATGGCCATTTTAAACTTCACCTCCCATATTGTCAAAAGGGTTTAGATTCCGGGTTTTCGGCTTACTTGAACCGTGTCGACGTCTTTAGATGTCACGTGATTTGAGTGCCGGTCACGTGCCATATTTGGGTCGTGATAGGATAGACCCGGCGGAGCTGAAACAACTGAAGGATCAGTTGCAAGATTTGTTGGATAAAGGGCTTGTTCGTCGGAGTGCGTCACCTTAGGGAGCTCCTGTCCTGTTTGTCAAGAAAGAAGACAGTAGTTTGTGTTTGTGCATCGATTATTATCAGCTGAATCGGGTTACTGAGCGGAACAAATATCCCTTACCTTGTATTGAAGATTTGTTCGATTAGCTCCATGGTCCGGGACATTTCTCAAAAATTTACTTGCGATCAGGTTACCATCAGTTGCAGGTTCGAGAGGATGATATTCCGAAGACTGCTTTTCACACACATTACGGGCATTATGAGTTCTTGGTGATGTCGTTCGAGCACACCAATACCCCAGCAGCGTTTATGGACTTGATGAACCGTATATTCAGGCATTTTCTTGATCAGTCTATCATCATTTTCATTGAGGACATCCTAGTATACTTTTGGAGCCGAGTGGAGCCTGAGCAGTAATTGAGGATTTCGTTGCAGACTTTGAGGGTGCGCCAGCTATTCGCTAAATTATCTTAGTGTGTTTTCTGGTTGGATGGTGTTGACTTCTTGGGTCACGTAGTTACGAGATATGGTATACGTATGGAACCGAAAAAGATCGAGGTCGTTCTGCACTGGCCCAGACATGAATCGGTTACGGAGGTTCGTAGCTTTTTGGGGTTTGGCTGGATACTATTGATGTTTCGTACAGGATTTTTCTCATATAGCTGCAACGTTGACCGGGTTGACCCAGAAGGAAGATCCTTTTTCTTTGGACCGAGGCATGCGAGCAGAGCTTTCAATAGTTGAAGACTCATTTGACTACGGTGCTAGTATTATCTTCGCCTTCAGGATCAGGCGGTTTTGTTGTTTATTGCGATACTTCTCGGCAGATGAAGAAGCACGAGCAGAATTTTCCCACCCATGATTTAAAGATAGCTGCGGTGGTTTTTGCACTTAAGATCTGGAGACACTACTTATCCGTCCAGTCGTGCCGGATATTCACGGGCCATAAGAGCTTAAGGTATATCTTTCAGCTGCGAGATCTAAATTTAAGACAACGCCTATGGATGGAGCTAGTAAAAGACTATGACTGCGAGATTCTTTATCGTCAAGGCAAGGCGAATGTTGTGGCAGATGCTTTGAGTCGGAGGCCCGGAGGTAGCTTTTCTTGTTTTAGCACAGTTCAGAGACAGTCGACGGCAGATTAGCCGATTCTTTGTGACAGCTGAGTACAGTTCGAGCTTACGTCGACCGGGGGACAACTTTTCTGTGTCAGTGCACATCCACAGTTATTTGATCATATCCGTGAAGCATAGTCCGATGACGTTCGTTGTCACAGATCTTGGAGCAGGTTCGGCAGGGCAGAGATTCAGAGTTCGTGATCGATGATCAGACTACGATTTGGGACTCGACTGTGCCAGATTCCAAGGGACTGAGACGCGAGATCATAGAGGAGGCGCATCATTCAGCATATAGTGTTCATCCGGGTTCCACCAAGATGTATTAAGATTTGAGAGAAGTCTACTGGTGTGAAGGGATGAAGAGAGATGTCATAGATTTTGTTTCGGGATGCTGACTTGTCAGCAAAGTCAAGGTTGAGCATCAGAGGCCAGCAGGAGAATTACAACCTTTGCCCATTCCGGGGTAGAAATAGGAGCAGATTTCTATAGAATTTATTGTGGGTCTACCTAGGACCAGTCGAGAGTATGGCTCTATTCGAGTGATCGTAGACCGATTGACGAAAGCAACTCACTTCCTGCCAGTAAGGACTATTTTAGGATTGTTCTGTATGCTCAGATATACATTGATGAGATTGTGTGAATGCATGGCGTTCCGACCTGTATTATTTCCAAAGAAGCCCCCAGTTCACCAGCCGACTATTGTAGAAATTTTAAGAGACCTTGGACACCCGATTAAGTTTCAGTACAGTTTTCTATCCACAGACCGACGGTCAATCAGAACGGACCATTCAGATTCTTGAGGACATGCTCCGAGCTTGCGTTCAAGATTTTGGTGGCAGTTGGGATTGTTACTTAATAATGATAGAGTTCTCCTATAATAACAACTTTCAGGAGGAGATTCAGATGACACCCTTTGAGGAGTTTTATGGGGAGAAATGTCGATCGCCCGTATGTTGGACAGAGCTCAGAGAGAGCAGTATTTTGGGGACGCAGATTGTACAGGAGACGACCTAAAAGATTCAGTTGATTTGGGATAGGAAGAGAGCGGCCCAGAGCAGGAAGAAATTTTATGCAGACCGATGTCGGCACAGACTTGAGTTTACAGTAGGCGATCATGTTTTCTTGAAGGTTTCTCCGATGAAGGGCGTGTTGAGATTCGGAAAGAAAAGGAAAGCTTAGTCCCAGATATGTAGGTCCCTTAGAGATTCTCGAGTGTGACAGCGCAGTTACTTATCGTTTGGCTCTTCCACCCCGCTTTTCAGATATTCACCCCGTGTTCTATGTATCAATTCTCCACAAGTACCTTCATCACCCCTCTCGCGTGATACATCATCAGGCTGGAGCATGATTTTTCTTTCACCAAGCAGCCGATAGTCATTCTAGATCGGTAGGTGAAGAAAGCGAGGTCCGAGGACATACCGTCCGCAAAGGGTTCTTTCGCTGGCCCGAACAGCGAAGAGGTTACATGGGAAGCCGAGGACGTGATGATGAAGAAATATTCACATCTCATCGAGGGTACGTGTAGTTAGATTTTTAAATTCGGGGACCGAATTTTTTTAAAGGAGGAAGATTGTAACGTTCTAAAAATTCGATTAAGTTAGTTACGTTTTAATTATTGATAATACGTGTTTTCCGTAAAACCATGATATAATTATTTTTTCAATATAAACTTAAATATACCTATTCTAGCTATGAAATTGCTAGTATTTGGTATTTAATTGGTCACTTGTAAATTTCTAATTTACTTAAATATTTTCTTAATTAATTATTTTAAATATTATTTTAATCTTTCACTTCAATATATAATTAGTGCTAATTACAAATGAGAATGGGTTAATTACACAAATTTAAACCATGACAACCTAGAACCTAGTTTGTAACATGTTCTCTTTTTCTCATTTTGTTTTCCATGGTTCTTGAGAATTCTATGGTTAAATAGAAAAGAAAATTTAAAAGAAAAAGAAGAGATAAAGAAGTATAGGCATGTTGACTTGAGGCATGGGGTTTTCTTGACTTGGTATTTTCTCTCACCCTCATCCCTTACCTTGGCCGAGCCCACCTCCTGCAGCAGCCTCCCCCATTTTCTTCACCTCTTTTCCTCTAAAAAATTCTTCATTTTTCTTCAAAAATCCACACAAAATCTCACAAATTCCTAATTAAAGCTTCACCCAATTTTCCTTGGCCAAATCTAGCATGGATCTTGGAGCAAGAGAGCCATTTTGGGAGGTCAAGTTTGCATGTTTGATCTCATGATTTTGTGGTATAATCTTAACCCAATAGTTAATTTGTTAGTTAATTACTTTAAATCAAACTTAATTAGGTATTTAAATGGTTATAATTGCAAGTTTGAAATTTCAAGAGAGTATTGGGATCAAGTTAGGGTTTTTATCATTTGAATATGGTTACAATGTGTAGTTTAACATGTTAAGACTTGAAAAATCTAAGCAAGTTGTTAATTTGCTAATTGTTACTTTTAAATTGTCTTAATTATAGAATTTTGCAAACTAAGTTTATAACTAGTGTGTAGAAATTAAAATATAGTTAGTAATTGTGTGGCCTAATTAAGATATTAAGGGAACATTGTGGCTACTAGATTTGCTAAAACATTTAGATTTGAACTAAAATGGTAAATTGTTGCTTACTAGGTTTTCGGAATAAATAGGTTTTAATTAAGTTTGAGGTTTCGATAATTTACTACCTATTTCTTAATGTATTTAGTGTATTGTGAATGCGCGATTGGTGCGATCGGGTTCTAGGCTTGGTAGTTGTCACGTTTAGCGACCCTAGTTGTGGTTGTGGCGTTGTCGCGAGCGCGTTTTGTGCACCAAGTGAGTGCGCGTCTAGTTAGTGTGTGTGGTTGATTTGTATCGTTTGTGTCCGCGAATATTTATATATCTATTCTCGTATTGACTTATGTGCGATTCTAGGATCGGGTGCAGAGGTATCGGACGTGGCGCGGAAAGACAAGACTGAGATTAGATCAGATTAGCCGAGGCGTCCCGGTGAGTAGATGTACACATCTATGGGGGATCGTCTGGATGGCGCGAGGTGCCCAATGGTTTCGGATTACTTGTAGTACTTGCATTTTATATGCGTAGTTTGCTAGTTATTCATCTCAATGCATCACGCCATCTTATATATACATGTGTGTGTGTGTGTGTGTGTGTGTGTGTGTGTGTGTGTGTGTGTGTGATATCATCTCATAGGACAATTGCACCATTACCATTGGTTCATACCGCACGTGCACTACTCATGCAAACAGACATGCCTTTGGCAATTTCTATACAACGAACACTATAGAACTTTCTTAAAACTGTATTTGAAACATTTGCATCATATATGATATGTAAACTGGTAGTTGTATATTCATTTCATCAAGATTGATACCTAGGATTGCTAGTAATGTGTATATAACTCATTGTATCATATTTCGTACATAGTTCTGGTCATATGTGGCATAGTATATACTATCGATGTCATAGACATCGACATGTTCATTTATTGTGATTCTTCTTAGAGATTTCAGTATTTATGAGGTTTCTGGATTTTGGAGAAAACCGCAAGAATTTATAAACCTATTATCATTTTAAAAATGCAAGTTGCGGTTTTCTCGTGATATGATATATGTGTCGTCCACCATGAGTTTTCCTGATTTCTGTTGGTTTTCGAGACCCGATTCGAGGAGTTGGATGAACCGTTTCAAGTACATGGTGGACCCGGTATGGTACTTCTGGGCGAGGGTGTTTTTGTGGGTATGACGATGAGCCTAGCAGGGGCGGACAACCTACCGGTGATGTTTGACGCGGCGGATATCTGGAGGATACCGACGTGTGTTAGTTATATGTATGCCCTAGAGGCCATTACTATACATGGGATGTATATTGTAGTAGATGCTTGGACATATATAGGGAGGACTTTCTTGCTCAACATGATAGTATGCTATCTGGTTGCACTTTATCTTAACATGTACACTTATTGTCTCTTTATTACGTGTTGATATTGCCCTTAGGATGAGTACTTGACTATCAGGATTATGATGCAGATCATACTAGTGGGGTCAGGGTAGTCACTAAGTACATCCTTCAAATATTCCTAGCCGTGGGAGTATCGAGACAGGGTATCAATACTCCAGAGTAGACTAGCGTATACGCTTCTCGACCCATATGATGGGCGATGGATGATCCCACATCCATTGGTGTTTGACATCAGAGAGGATATACGGGTGCTCAGTGGAGACTGGGTACACTAGACGGACTCACCGAGAACTCCTAGATGGTATTATACTTATCATCGAATAGCAGTTCTCTGGTGACACTGGTGCAGGTTAGTCTGTAGACCCGAGATCGTCATAGAGTCTTGTGTGATTCCCACTGTGCTTTGATTTCCACCATACCACGGTCAAGAGATCGTGCAAAAAGATGGTTCTTGGGTACAGTCTCGAGTCACATGGAGGCAATGAGCGATAGGAGGGGTTTCGTCTCTCCTGATATTGGAAGTTGATGTTGCGCTATACTCGATTGGCCATAACAGGAAATCCCTGACCAGGGTTGCTGAGATTTACTTGTAAGAGTTATCAGTAGTTTCTCGACCTTGTATCGGCATGATTTATCAGGCTATTGGGGTCTGACGTTATACCACCCCCAGGATGTGATATGCGACATATCAGACGAAGAGACCAGACTGTACAGTAGTGTTACTGATCGGATTCGCAGGAGTACGAGCAGCTTGCTTGTTAATCTTCTGATCGCTCAATACTCGAGTGGCCTTTACGTTTAGCAGACTGCTTGCAGCTTGTGGGTGTTTGATATGATCATCACCTACTGCCAGCGTATTGACGAGTCTTTAGTGTCCGGCACATAGATTTCCTGGTTCATGCAAAACGGGGTAGGAGCACATATGTGATATGTGCGCGACCGAGATTAATATGAGTATGTGATACTGTATTCTATTCTCGCAACTTATGACATTGGTCGGTTATATGTGATATAGCTAAGTTATCGGATCAAGTGTTGATTCGATAAGTTGTTACATTTGATATTAGTCGGTTGTATGTGATATAACCGGATTATTAAATCAAGAGTTGATTTAATAATTTAATGTATAATTATATATTTGATATATTACATTACATTAACTAATATTAGCTCACTTAACTAATTCTTTTTCTCATATTTGATATACTTTACATATATGTGATATATGTATTGTTTTCTTTTTGGCACAAAATATATATATGTGATATATATTTTTATGTCATGCTAGATCACACTTTCAACATGTATGTTGTTGGGTTTACCTAGCACTTAGTAATGGGTTTGGAAGCATCACACATGCCAGAATAATAATTTTTAAGGTGCTAAGTTAACTAAACAAGAATCTTAACTAGAATTTTAGGGTAACAAGCAAAGTATCATATACTAAAAAGAGAATCTATCAATAAGTGTAGAGATTACAACCTTTGTATGCCTCCCTTGGTGACTTCTTATACCTTTGAGAGTTTGGAACGGATAGCTAAAGTCCTTCCTTGTCTATGATGATCCACCCGAAGTCCCTTTGCCCAAAGCTCCTTACTTTACTAGATTTGTGAAAGAAGTATAGCAAACACCCTACACAAATAGGCTAGATGTGTGTATAATGATGAGGTGGTTTGTATTCTATAATCAAAACCCTTTCTTTTTATCAACCTTACTCAAGAGAAAACTCAAGAGAGCTAGGAGGAAGAAGAAGATAATGGTGGCTTGGCTTTTCTCAAGAGATAATGATATAATAAAAGAAAAGAATGAGAATAGAGAATATATATATATATATATATATATATATATATATATATATATATATCATTCTTAACCAAGGGTTAACAAATATCTAGATATTTATTTAGGAGAAACCCCCCCCAAGAAAGTTAACTCATGGTGGGAGCTAAGGTTAAGAGAAAGGTCAAGGATAATTATCCACCATGAATTGATTTTCTATTTCTTTTATTTTATATATATATATATATATATATATATATTAACATGTGAGTCTTGAATTGCCACCATATTGTGTATCATCAACCATGATACAATATATGTATGTATGTATGTATGTATGTATGTATGTGTCCATGCACATCATCATGTGTATACAAGCATGCATACATCAATAAAGAAAAGGGTTTAATAAAGAATTAATCCAAAAGTCAAATGTTATATCAACTCTTGATTTAACAAATCAGTCATATCATATACGACCCGACCAATAGAAAAACTCCCGATTAACATACGGTATCACATGCACGCATTTAATTGGGTCCCCACACATATCTCATATGCACACCACATCGTTTCGCCAGAGCTAGGAAACTCGTTTGTGGGAATCTAAGACTCGTCAATACGCCGGTAGTAGGTGATGATCATATCAAACTTCCACAAGCTGCAAGCGGTTAGCTAAATATAATGGCCACCCTTGTATCGAGTGATCAGAAGAAAACCAGCGAAGCTGTCAAAACCCCCGTCGAGCCAACTGGCAACACTTATTGTACATTCCGGACTCTTCGTCAGATATGGTACATATCGAGTCTAGGGATGGAATCATCGGCCCCAATAATAAGTCATGCCGGTGTATGGCTCATAACAGATCGAGAAACTACTAATAACACTTATCAGTAAATTTCAACAGCCCTGGCCAGATACTTCCTGTTATAGCCAATCGAGTATAGCACAACATCAACTCCCAATACCGGGAGAGACGATACCCCTCCTATCACTCATTGCCTTCATGTGCCTCGGGACTGTACCCAAAGTCCACCTGTTTGCACGACTCAGTACAACTGTGGTAGGGTGGAGATCAAAGTACAGTGGGAGGACACACAAGACTCTATGACGATCTTGGGTCTATAGACTAACCTGTACCAGTGTCACCTGAGAACTGCTATCCGACGATAGATATAATACCATATAGGAATTCTCAGCGAGTCCGTTCAGTGTACCCAGTCCTCACTGAGCACCTGCATACAAACTTAGGTGTCATCACACCAGATGGATATGGGATCATCCATCGCCCATCATATGGGACAAGAATGGTATACGCTAGTCTACTCTAGAATATCGATGCTCCGTCTCGATACACCCATGACTAGGAATAGTTAAAGGATATGCTTATAAACTACAGGTGTCCCACTAGTATGATCTACATCATAGTCGCAGTAGTCAAGCATATATCCTATGGGATTTATCAACATGTACTAAATGAGTAAGATGCATGATCAAATGAACATGTCAAGATAAAGTAGACCAGATAGCATACTATCATGTCGAGCAAGAATCATCTAAATACATATATACATGTCCAAGCATCCAATATACATATAATGGCCTTTAAGGCATACATATATCCAACAATCTCCCACTTTCACTAATGCCAGTTATTGGCTTATCTTATACCCAATATCTCAAAAAGTCACTCATGATGCGGCTGTGGAAGGGCCTTGGTGAGTGGATCCACGGTGTTATTCTTTGTATCTACTCTCCGAATCTCGATCTCTTGGCGATCTACTATCTTCCGGATCAAATGATATCGCCTCAGGATGTGTCTGAACTTCTGATGGGACCTTGGTTTTTAGGCTAATGCCATAGCCCCATTATTATCACAATACAATGGTATTGGATCAACAATGGTTGGAACTACTTCCATGATGAACTTCCTCATCCAGACGGCTTCCTTGGCAGCATCATTTGCAGCAATATACTCAGCTTCTATCATGGAGTCTGCAACGGTATCCTGTTTGGAACTCTTCCAACTAACCACCCCTCTATTGAGGGTAAATACAAACCCTGAGATAGATTTGCTATCATCCTTATCACTTTGGAAGCTGGAATCGGTAAAGGCCTCCATTTAGAGATCCCCATTACCATACACCAAGAACAGTTCTTTAGTCCTTCGCAATTACTTAAAAATGTTCTTCACTGCTATCCAATGTTTCTCTCATGGGTTAGATTGATACCTGCTCACTACAGTTAGTGCATACGCTACATCAGGGCAAGTACATAACATCGCATACATTATAAAACCTACGGCTGAAGCATAGGGTATAATACTCATGTGGGCTCTCACTTCATCATTCTTCAGACAGAAGTCTTTGGAGAGAGTGATTCCATGACAAGCGGGAAAGGCACCACGCTTAGAATCTTTTATACTAAAACTTTTTAGGATGGTATCAATGTACTTGGATTGGGACAATCCCAATAATCTCTTGGATCTATCTCTATAGATCCTTATGCCCAGAATGCATGAGGCATCACCCAGGTCCTTCATGGAAAACCTTTGTGATAAGAATAATTTCATCTATTGTAGCATAGGAATATCATTTCCTATCAAGAGAATGTCATCTACGTACAATACGAGGAATATGACAGTACTCCCTACAATCTTCTTATAAATGCATGGTTCATTTATATTTTTGACAAAATCAAACTCTTTGATTATGTCATCAAAATAGATGTTCCAGCTCCGTGAGGCCTGCTTTAATCCATAAATGGATTTAAGCAACATACATGCTTTTCCGCTGCTCCCACTGTCAATAAAACCCTCTGGCTGATCCATATAAATGCATTCTTCTAAATCACCATTCAGAAATGCAGTTTTAACGTCCATATGTCAGATTTCATAGTCGTAGTGAGCAGCTATAGCAAGTAGGATCCGAATGGATTTAAGCATTGCTACTGGAGAGAAAGTTTCATCATAGTCCAATCCTGGTCTTTGACGAAAACCTTTCGCTATAAGCCTTGCTTTATAGGTCTCTACCAGTCGATCTACACCAATCTTTCTCTTAAAGATCCATTTGCACCCTACGGGTTTTATCCCAGGAGGTGAAACGTCCAAAGTCCATACTTTGTTGGTGTACATGGACTCCATTTCGAATCTCATGGCTTCCAGCCACTTCACCGAGTCACCACTCGTGATAGCTTGCTGAAAACTAGTAGGGTCATCATCATCCATGATGCAATCTTCTCTATCACCATCAATGATAAAATGATAGTATCTCTCCGGTGGTCGAGAAGTTCTACTAGATCTCCGGAGCGGCTGAGGTTTTTGAAGTTCTACTGTAACATCAGTTTCAATCAATTCGTCCTGAGTAATTTATGTCTCTAGAACCTCTTCTAGTTCTACCGCATTGCCATCAACACCTTTCGTAAAAATCTCATTTTCTAAAAATGTGGCATGTTGAGAAACAAACACCTTTTGTTCCTCCTTGTGGTTGAATAGATATCCATACGAATGTTTTGGATATCCCATAAATTTACATATGACTGATCGTGTCTCGAGTTTTTCTGGATTCTGCTTTTTGAAAAAAACCGGAGAACCCTATATCCCAACTCTTTTAAGAGATGGTCTCTTTCCACTCCATATCTCATATGGAGTGGTAGACATGATCTTGGTTGGAATCCTGTTTAACAGATACATTACTGTCTCCAATGCATGTCCCCAAAAGGAAAGCGGTAACTCAGCATCACACATCATGGACCATACCATATCTAATAGGGTACGATTCCTCCGTTCTGACACACCGTTGTGCTGTGGTGTGTAAGGAGGAATGAGATAAGAGAGAATCACATTCTCTTTTAAGAAGTCTAAAAATTCTGTATTCAAATACTCTCCACCTCGATCTGATCGAAGTTTCTTGATACTCAAGCTTGTTTGTTTTTCTACTTCAAATTTGTACTCCTTGAATTTCACGAAATCTTCGGATTTATGCTTTAACAAAAACACGTGTTCAAATCTTGAGAAATCATCAGTAAAAGTAGTGAAGTAAGAAAAACCGTATCTAGCATGTGTAGACATTGGTCCACATACATCACTATGTATGAGGCTCAAGAGTTCCACAGCTCTTTCTCCGTGTCCAGTAAACGAAGTTTTGGTCAGTTTACCTTTGATACAGGACTGAAAAGTCGCATAAGATTTATATTCAAAAGGATTCAAATATCCATGTTTATGTAGATTGTTTAGTCTTGTTTCATTAATATGGCCAAGTCTAAAATACCAAAGAAAAGCTTCATTTATATCTGAAAACTTTCTTTTATTAGTATGTTGTATATTGAAAAATGTGTGTTGGTTCAGGACGTAAATACCGTTATTTAATGTACCATACCCAATTAACTGTTGATTCAAGTTAATGTTCATAACATTATTCTGCAACACAAAATGATATCCTTCATTGTCCAACAAAGAAACGGATATTATATTACATAGCATACTTGGTACAAGATAACAAGGGTTCAAAACCATAATACAACCCGAAGGCAACCCTAGATGATACTCTCCTACGGACACAACATTTACATTGGAACTATTTCCAACCTGCAGAGTATGGTCTCCGGTCTTCAAAACTCTATTGTTTCTCAATCCCTGCATACAATTGCAGATGTAAGAACCAGAACCTGTATCTAATACCTATGATGCAGAGTTTATAGAAAAACAGTTTTCAGTTATAAACACACCTGAAGCAAAAGCATCAACATGCTTCTTCTTCTTGAGATCAGCAAGATACACAGCACAGTTGTGTTTCTAATGTCCCAACTTGTGGCAGTAATAATATTTTCCTTTTCCACTCCCCATGGCCCCAGATTTGTCTTTCCCCTTCGCCTTTTGAACTCCACCTTTCGGTTTGATGGGTTTCTTCTTCTTCTTTCCCTTAGCCTTGGCTTTTGGGACGGAAGAGGAAGATGGCCCAGCAAGCAGAGCGGGAGTCTTCGCTGTCTTAACCATGCTCTCTGCACTTCTCAACATATTGAGAGGTTCAGGCAATGATTTCTCCAAATCGTTCATATTGAAATTCACTATGAACGGAGCAAAGGCAGGGGGGAGACTGCAGAAAAATATCTATATATTGCTCATTATCCATAGTCCATCTCAGTTCCTCGAGTTCTTCTATAAGACGAATCATTTTCAGAACATGTTCTCCTACTGATGTGCCAGGGGCCATTTGTAAGTCCACGTTGCCACTCCCGGTTCTTGCGGGGAGGCGGAAACGGTATAAAAATCAAATTTTTAGCGCAAGGGGCAACATGGACTAATAAAGTCGGGATCTTTTCTAAACTAAACTAGCTATCAAGCTAAAGAGAGTTAGCTACTCGGATGAAAGGTTATACCTAACTTGAACTCCTTCTTCTTGAAACCTTGTAGAGGTTGATGGTTCTTTCCTCGTTGCCTTCTTCCGTCAAAGATGGATCCACCTGAGGGTTCAACCTTCGGGCTCTTTCTCGAACTTAGAGTGAACTAGGATCTCCGGCTTGCTAAACCTTTAACCCTAGAGAGAGTAGAGAGTGTCTTTGGGGTGTTTTTCTTTCAAGGAGAGGGATTCTCAACACATGAGAAGGATTCTCCTTTTGCTAGAGGAAGAAGAAGATGAAGTGAGGAGAGAGAAGCAATATGATAGAAATGAGCTCTTTTTCTTTTGCAACCATAACAAAAACAAAAAGAATTATCAAATTAATAATAATAATGAAAATGAAAATGGTTGATGGAAGGTTTGGAATGACCATTATCATTTCATTCATTAAATGAATTTTGCTAGAATCAAAGAGCATCTTTGCAATGTAATGATGATGGTCAAACATTCAACTATGGTCAACTAGTCAACCATAGTCAACAAGTCAACAAAAACCCAACCATGACACAATTTCATTTAATTAATATTATTAATTGATATTTCATAAATCCATTAGGGTTTGGAAAAAGACGACTGTCAACTGTGCATACGCACCCGTTCCGAAACCCTAATGAAAGTCCTCTTCCTCCGCCTCAAACAACTGTGCATACACACCTGCATTCTTGTTCCGAGGAACATGAATACTGAGAGATAAAAGCAACCCCGAAACATATACTAGTATCTGACTCAAGCCAAAGCCAGCCAGTAATATCCGCCCGGACTCCAAACGTGCACAAGTGCGCGGATGAGAACGAACCCTGTCGCAAAACCATGCGACCTCTACTCTGTTTTGCCCAATGGCGAATAGCCCTCTGTGTGGGACTCTAAAGACACGACACTACGCTGGAAGTGGGTTTAACCACAGACCGCAAGCGGCACTAGCTGTGCGTAACGGTCCCCAGGCAGATGCCGATAAGAAGACTGACGAGGCGAGCCCTATCTGAACTCCTACTGAGTCTGAGTGTGACAGTCTCCGTACAATCCGGTCTGTTCGTCCGATACATCGCATGGCGGGCCTATGGGCGGTAAACGTCAGTCCCCTAATAGCGGTACAAGTCGTGTCGGAGTGAAGCCCAAAACACCCTGAGATAACACTGGAAGCCTACCAGTATATCTCACTTGCCCTGGCCAGGGACTACTTGTGTAATGGCTCTCCTAGACACAGCGCGATGTCAACCCCCAATACCGGGAGAGACGAATCCTGTCTAACTGTCACTGCCTCCAAGTGCTTCGGGACTGCACCCAACTACTACCTGTTTGCACGAATCCTTTGAGCCGTGGTAGGGTAGTGATCAAAGTGCAGTGGGAACACACTCGAGGCGAAGTGCCAGTGTCAAGTCAGCGGACTAAGCTGTACTCATGTCACCTGGGAACTGATAACTGACGATAGGTATAATACCAACTGGTCAGTTCCCGACGAGTCCTGTCCAGTGTACTCGTACCCTAACGAGCACCCGTATACTATCTCCAGTACGACGTACTGATGGCTGTGGGACAGACCATCTCCCACACTGGGATGAGAAGCGCATACGCTAGTCTACTCCGGAGTATCGATGCCCTGTCTCGATAGTCCTGCGACTAGGGACCTATATAAGGATGTGCTTATAGATTACCCAGCCCCCACTAGTGTGACTGCCATCACAACGCTGGTAATCAAGCAAAGATCCTAAGGGCTCCACTAATGTGTATAGGTGATATACAAAAATAAACACATGTACACATTGAAGTAGAAACAAACCAAGTAGCATACTACTATATTGAGCAAGATTGTTTATACAAGGTGAATATCCCAAGCTTCCATTAAGTAATATACAAACTAGTATGATACAGTAATGGCCTCTAGGGCATATACACTAACACCATTCGCATCTGAAACAACTTTCAAGATGCCACGTATCGTAAAGTCCGAGATTGCTCTTCATACAACTCCTTTGTATGAAGAAAGATAGATTGAACATCCATCTTCTCGTGTTGTTTCTGATGGATACTGTCCATAGAAGCAAGCGTGAGGCACTTGGCCGTGACACAGTCAATATCCCACGTTTTTCGGCTCTCCCTATCCGAAACAGGGTCCTGAGACGGGTGGGGCTTTGGTAATGAGGACATATGATACTTTATCATATGTGAGTGCAATGTTCAAGTTCCTCAACCATTTTTTATAATTCGGTCATTTCAGTTTATTTTTCTCTAAAAGAAGCTTAAGTCCCGTCATCAGTTATCCGCCATTAGGAGAGAGAAAATAATACACTCAGCGAAATGCTCTTGCAAAGAATTAGATTGGTTATTATCTTATCTAATCGATGTATCTCACTGCTTTTATCAAATTTTCTTTCAAAACCTTAAAAGGAAATTAGCCAGTTTCAATTACATTATACAGTTTCGCTAACCAGTCGGCCAGGCCAGTGTCGGTACTTTGAAGGAGGTTCCACGAGCTTTCGCACGGACCTAATTAAAATAAATCTCATTTTCCCAGAGGTCATACCCCATTGACACCTTTCTAGACACCTACTGGATTAGCTAATTGTAAAGTGCAAAACTCTCCTGGGAGTAATTCTTACTCACAGTGGGATCGGGATCGAACTATCATATAGATGGTATGTAATCTCATTGCAAATTTCATCTCTTGAAACTCCCGATATGGTTTTTACGCCTAGTTGCTTATGATCTTGGCTATGGTCAACATATCATAAGCACTAGTCAAGTTCTACCCGTCATTTCGAGATTAACTAGGCCCACCCATATGACCCTTGACTATGATCAACATAATCATATGAATGTCCTAACTGATCGCATCATATGCTTTATAAGAAGACATCACTTGGCTACCGTACGCTACGCCTTGACTATGATCAACATACGTAGCACGAATACTAAATACTCTGCTTCCTAAAATGACGGAGGTTGCGGATGGTTTTTATGAAAACCTTTAACACTTTGAACTTAATCTCGTTGTAGAATCAAAACAGTTTAGAAAAGGAGTGGCTTAAGCTCCGCATCTTTTGAAACTTGCATTTTTCATAAAAAGGCCGAGTGGGTTTCAAATTTGATTCTACAACATCTTTAGGTTTCTTTTTCTTTACATTAATCTTATTAATGTAGTCCCGTCATTTAATTTCCTAATCCATCACAGAAAAGAAACGAAAATAGAACGTACACTTATGCCATCCGCATTCGCCACAGTATCCCGTTATGCATTGTTAGGTTACTTAACTAACGGCATAGCTGGGCGGGACTAGCGCAGGTGTAAAACATAAGCAACGTTTATTATAAATCATATATATAATAATAATAATAATAATAATAATAATAATAATAATAATAATCCATTCGTCTCAGATACTAAGTAATCATATTACAGAATATCAACAGCAGAAGCACATAAGAAAATAAAAGGATATCTAGGATGTCTTTATTTTGTATTAAGCCAATAATAGAAAATATGGATTCCACGGTCGTAATGAATAGCCAAGCTCACACCCCTAAACCCCTACGAGAGCGGCAAGTGACCATACCAATTCTAGAGTTTAGGAGACCCGGTCTCGACTCCTCGAGATGGCCTCCCACTGAATCCTAGAACCCGGTCATTTGTGATCGTAAATTCCCTATTCCATAAATAAAATTTTCCCCATAATTTCCAAATCTCCTTGATTGTTTTCTATTTTCTCTATATTTTTGTGTATGAATTTTGGTTGCTCATGTATATTTTTAACTCTAAAATTTTGCCTAAACTAAAAATCCCTGATTGGTAAAGTTTTTGCGTGCTTAGTTAATTACCGCAATCAAGACGGTTTCACTTGTAGCTAGCCGGTTGAGTACGGGTCGTCCGCAGGGAGATGGGAATCTTTTTCTATATGTTTTAACGAGTTAAGTCCAAATGTCCAGGTTTGTTTTTAGATTAACTATGTGCTAAAATGATATATAAACAGAGCTTGTTAGGGTTAGGGTTAGGTTAGTTTGAGTTAGGAGTCGCTCACTTCTTTCATTACCACTCTTAATATCGGTGTTACGGTAATCGGCAACAATGGGGATTAGCACGTCTGGGAAGGAACTTGCGAGTATAAAGTAGGCTTTCCAACGCTTAAGTTCTTCCTTTTGGTGCTTGTCCGTCCGTTCTTGGCTCTTAGCCTTAACCTCCGGTTAATTGAACCACAACCGGTCTCACTAAGGAATCACCGCTATCATGTAGGATAGGGTGTCGTAGGGAGCGGATTGTGGTTCAATTAACGGGAGTCCTAATTAAGATGTTGGGCAAGAAAAGAGTGAGAGAGATTTCCTTCTCTCAAACTTTCCTTATCCTACCCTAACAAGTGAGAAAACTACTCACCCATTACAAGAAAAAGGAAAATAAAACAAAGGAGGAAGATAGAAAGAAAGAGATTAGAAGATTACAACTAGCTATTTGAGACCTCACCTTGACAAGGATCAAGCTTAAGCATCATTGTTGTTAAGGATAAAGAAAAAGAGAACAAGAAAGAAACAAACAACAAATAACAAAAACTAGATTAGCAAATGAAAATACAAGCAATTATAATTAACAATAAGACAAGCATGGTAACAAAAAGAACTCTTTATTCATCACTTCACTCACAAAAGCTCACTACAAGGTTTTAATGGAGAAGAGATGAGAAGAGGAAGAAAAACAACAACATGTATTCTAAAATCTAAATACAAGAATAAGCACCCTTGGCTTTGGCAAGTTCTGGACTATTTATAGGCAGGAAACAGAAAACCTAGGGCAACAATCTGTCCCCACATGAAATACCAAAAATTCCCCCAAAAGATCATACGCTGCGGAGTCTATAAGGCTGCGGATCCGCGACCTAAGCGCGCTTATGCCGCGGAACCGTGGCCCTTTAGAGGAATTGGCTCCTCCAATTTTTTGTGCTTCTTAATGTTGATATTTAGATCAGTTTGGTAAACTTTGTTTCTCAGAATCTCTCCATATTTCTTCCAGATTTGCAGCAGGTCAAAAGGTGATTTGATGTGGATCTTTTGCCATGATTTCCTTGAGCTCCGCGTAGATATGTTGGATCTTGTGCTGACATTGAGCTTTGTGCATGAAAATGACATCGATTTGCCATTTTGTCCCTTAAACTGGTGTGCGGCAACATACGGATAGAGAGCGGAGACCCGTGTTTTATCTGTGGTTGGCAGTAATCCGGAATTTGTCCTGCTTTTCTAGGAATTTCACTGTTTAGAGCTGAGAACCTGTATCCTGCAATTGACTAGCAAACACGGCTCAAGAGTACCTACCGATAAGCAATGTGATAAAAATTGGGCGGTATAAAAATGCAAAAATCTGATATGAACAAATACCCGCAAACTTATCATTTGCTCGTCCCGAGCAAAGCCAATTTATTCACAAAAAATTCCTAACCTCACTTTCGCAGGGAACGCGATTGCACTGAGCATGTGCAACAAGCCGTTAAACCTCTAGGTGTCCCTAGTAGGAGGAGTGTTGTCTCCTGAGGATTTTCAGCGGATACTACCCACAAAATCCGATCAAACTAGTTTTGCAAAATAACTACGATTCAAATCCTAAAGTTTTGTTTTAGAAAATAATAATTCTATTATCCTAAGTCTAGACTATCGAACCTTTATTTTTCACACCTCGCTTCTTATTTAACTTAAGATTTTATATGTCTTTACGTGCAGTGCAAATAATGTCGTTAAGTTCCAGAAGGATCGATTAAAGTCATCATGGCACACAATAAAGCCCAGATAAAAATTTTAAAAGGATCACATAAGTTTTATAAAGAGTTAAGCATTTTTCAAGTTTCTTTTTCCAGTAAAGTTTCAACTTCAGAATTTCTATCTTCCCTAACAGGAAACTAGGTCTTATTTTTCACTCCACCTTTTTCTTGTTTTCATTTCATACACACCTCTGTGAACGTGCAATAGTCTCTATCATAGAATAAAACCTTCATATCTCCGCTAGAAATATTTTTTATAAAAACCTGTCTTTTGTCAAGATTATTCTCACACAAAGAACCGTTAGGAATTTTAACTCGGAGAGAACACTTGCTTGACTTTATTTTAATCTGGACTTTCTAGGCTTCTTAACAAGCTTTGGGCCAATGCATCCAAACCAGTTGGCTTTAGGGCATTAGGTGTAGAGACACCCCAACGGACTTAATTACTCAAGTTACCTAGGCCCAAAAACAAAAGAAAATTTACCGTGAAAATCATGATGATTCAATGTGAACGGAGATATAACCGGTAGTTCAGTTGTTTTTTTTTGGGATAAAAGACGTGTTTAGTGGGTTAGGTGTGTAATCATTCCAATCAAGTTTCAGATGGGTTATTTTTCAGAATTAGTTCCAATTAAGGCATCAATAATATCCCTTCATATTCACTTCACTTCATAAACTATTCTTGATATTATTTATTTCAGAACAAACCTATTTGATCCTCAGAAAATCATTTATCCATTTAAAAGTTTTTAGACATAAAAGACTTGTCATCTAATTTCCAAAACTCACGACACGTGTAGTGTGATGTAAAGACGTATATCAGCTATAGTTAACTTCAAAGGAGAGTTATATTTCAGGTTTTCAAAATCTAAAAATAAGATTTAGTTATTCTTATCTTATCAAACAAAACCGTCGAAATGTTGAATCAGAGTTCTCCCACTAGCTAACTTGACAGAAAAGTTTTTATGTTTTAAGAAAATTTTCTGATTTTTATGGATTTTAATATGCAGATGCAAAATATACATATGAATGCGAAGGTTAGAAATCCGTACCGAGCGCACCCCTAAACTTAAACTGGACAGTGTCCTCAATGTCATTGCATGAAGAGATCATTGAAGGGTCAAAATTGTCGGTTAGATATACACAATTTTTTTGTTTATGTTTTTAGAGAAATGAAAAATAGTAAAAATGGAAAATAATATTCACAAATATATACAAAAAGGTATATACATACCCCCAAACTTATTTGGAACAGTGTCCACTGTTCTTGGCTGGATAACCGAAGTCTGGTGGTAGGCAGAGGAAGATTATGCAGGGTAAACCGGCTCCTGTAAGACCAGGAGCTCCTCTGTTGGTTTGGCGCTAAGGTACGGTTTAAGTCGGTGTCCGTTTACTTTGAAAAATGAACCGTCCTTTGGATTCTCCAAATCTACAGCGCCATACGGATACACATTCCGCACAAAATACGGCCCCTTCCAGCGAGATCTGAGCTTACCTGGATGGAAATGTAGCCGGGTGTCGTAAAGCAGCACCTGTTGACCAGGTGTGAAAGTTTTGCGCAAAAGGTGTTTATCGTGAAACACCTTCGTTCGGTTCTTAACGACAACCGCGTTTTCGTAAGCCTCATCCCTAAGCTCGCTCAATTCGTTCAATTGCAGCTTCTGATGGCTACCCGCATCTTCGAGAGACAGATTCAGCTCTTTTATCGCCCAAAATGCGCGATGCTCTATTTCCACAGGGAGGTGGCAAGCCTTTCCGTACACAAGCCGATAGGGAAACATGCCAAGATCGGTCTTATAAGCGATTCGAAATGCCCAAAGGGCATCAGTGAGTTTCAGCGACCAATCCTTACGGTTCATGGAAACCGTCTTCTCCAGTATCTGCTTGATTTGCCGATTTGAAACTTCGGCTTGCCCACAGATTTGGGGGTGGTAGGGCGTAGATAGTTTATGATTAATGGAATATTTCCGCCTCAAGGCTTCGAAAGTCTTATTGCAGAAATGAGTTCCATTGTCGCTAATGATCGCTTAGGGGTGCCCAAACCGGGAGAAAATGTTTTCTTTAAGAAAGTTGTCGTTAGTCCGGCTGGGCACAGCCTCGACCCACTTAGAGACGTAATCAATAGCGAGAAGGATGTACAAGTTCCCAAAAGAGCTGGGAAACGGCCCCATGAAATCTATCCCCCAAACGTCGAAAATCTCCACAACCAAGATTGGTTGGAGCGGCATCTCGTTCCTCCTGGATATCCGGCCTAAGTGTTGGCACCGGGAGCAAGTCTTGCAGTAGTCATGAGCGTCTTTGAAGAGTTGTGGCCAGTAGAAACCACACTGCAAGATCTTCTCAGCTGTCTTTTTGGGGCCAAAATGCCCGCCACATGCTTGTTCGTGGCAAAATGATAGCACACTCTTTAATTCATCGTCAGGGGCACACCGACGAATAACCTGGTCAGGACAGTACTTGAACAGATAGGGTTCGTCCCAGTAAAAGTGTTTTACTTGGGATAAGAATCGAAGTCTGTCCTGACTTGACCATTCAGTCGGTAGTAACCCTGTGGACAAATAGTTCACAATATCTGCGAACCAGGGTTCGCAAGATACTGTCAAGAGTTGTTCATCCGGAAAAACGTCGTTGATCGGAAGTTGAGGCGACGGCGAAGAAGGAAGTCGTGAGAGATGGTCGGTGACTACGTTTTCACATCCTCTTTTGTCCTTGATGACAAGGTCAAACTCTTGAAACAAGAAGATCCAACGTATTAGCCGAGATTTTGCATCTTTCTTCGCAAAAAGATGGCGCGGAGCAGAATGGTCTGTGTAGACAATGATTGGAGAGCCGATGAGGTAGGGCCTGAACTTTTCTAAAGCAAATACAACAGCTAAGAATTCCTTCTCAGTTGTTGTATAATTAAGTTGGGCGTCGTTCAGGGTTCGGCTAGCATAATAGATTACGTGCGGCATCTTGTTGATGTGTTGTCCAAGGACAGCACCAATAGCAAAGTCGGATGCATCGCACATAATCTCAAATGGGTGCGTCCTCTCAGGTGAAGAAAGAACAGGAGCAGAAGTGAGTGAGCTTTTTAATGACTCGAACGCAGTCACACAGCTCGAGTTGAAGTCGAATGGTGTGTCCTTAGCCAGTAGAAGAGTCAAGGGCCTAGCAATCTTGCTAAAGTCTTTGATGAACCGTCTATAGAAACCGGCATGGCCAAGGAAGGCTCGGATGTCTCTGACGCATCTGGGAGGAGGGACATTGGATATGACCTCAATCTTTTCTTTGTCAACCTCTATGCCATTTTGCGAAATAATATGTCCTAAGATAATACCTTCGCGCACCATGAAGTGGCACTCTCCCAATTCAAAGTGAGGTTCTTGTCCTTACATCGGGTAAGGACAGCGTCGAGATGCAGCAAACACTCATTGTAGGAATCGCCGATGATGGAGAAATCATCCATGAAGATCTCCAGGAATTTCTCCACCATGTCTGAGAAGATTCCCATCATACACCGCTGGAAGGAAGAGGGCGCATTGCATAACCATAAGGGCATGCGACGATATGCGAACGTGCCGAAAGGATAAGTGAATGTGGTATTGTCCTGGTCTTTTTCGGCAATGGGAATCTGATTATAGCCGGAGTAGCCATCAAGAAAGCAGTAGTACTCATGTTCGGCCAATCGTTCAAGCATTTGGTCAATGAAAGGTAGCGGAAAGTGGTCCTTCCGCGTTGTGGCGTTGAGTTTTCTGTAATCGATGCATACTCGCCACCCAGTTTGGGTGCGAGTAGGGATTAACTCGTTCGCCTCGTTAGTGATGATCGTTATGCCTGATTTCTTGGGGAAAACGTGAATGGGGCTAACCCACTGGCTATCAGAGATAGGGTAAATGATACCACTATCCAGACACTTTACGATTTCCTTTTTCACAGCCTCCTTCATGACTGGATTGAGTCGCCTTTGTGGATCCCTGGCTGGTTTGGCATCATCCATCAGATGAATGTGATGTTCAACAATCAGGGGACTAATCCCCTTGATGTCCGCCATGGACCAGCCAAAAACTTGCCTATTGCTGTGCAAGACCGCAAGAAGGGCTTTCTCTTGCTCTGGAGCTAGAGAAGCCGAGATGATAACAGGGAGGGTCTCGTTCTCACCCAAGTAAGCGTACTTAAGGTGAGACGGCAAAGGCTTGAGTTCGAGCGTTGGAGGTGAAATGATTGAAGGCAAGATTGGTGAAAAGGTCTCGAACTCAAAGGATTCCAACAAAGGTTCAAAACGAGTGTAAGCGACCGAGTTGGATGGGTCAGTTAACTCATCCGAAAATTCGAAGGATTCAAACTCGGGTGGTGAGTGGCTAAGATCGTTTGAGAAAGTGAAACACTCGTAGTCATTGTCGGGCGTAGAAACAGCAGCAGGTTCGAAGAGGAACGCACTAGTGGCGTTAAGGTTGTCGTGATCGAAAAAAAACTCCTCGAATTCACACTCTTCCAGGGTGATCTCCTGGATTGAGCAAACGTCTAGTATATGAGCATTAGGTTCGGAGGGCTGATTCCCCAACCTAAAAATGTTGAGTTCAATTGTCATGTTTCCAAAAGATAGGTTCATCGAACCATTTCGACAATTGATCACAGCATTTTAGGTTGCAAGGAATGAGCGACCGAGTATCATCGGAATTTGATTCCGGGGGTTAGCTACAGGATGTGTGTCTAATACAATGAAGTCAACGGGGAATATTAAGTCCCCAACCTTGATTAACACATCCTCTAGCTCACCCCTAGGATGGGTGATTGATCGGTCGGCCATTTGGAGAGTACAGTGTGTGGGTTTCAGCTCTCCTACACTTAATTGCTCATATACTGAGTACGGAAGCAGGTTAACACTGGCACCAAGATCTAATAGTGAGTGGTTGATGTTTTTATCCCCAATGGTAATAGAAATCGTAGGACAGCCAGGGTCCTTCCATTTTTGCGGTAAAGATTGGGTAAGAGCATCACTCACAGCACTAGCCAAGAAAACTTTCTTGGGTACCTGAGACTTCCTCTTTTTCGTGCACAAGTCCTTTAAGATTTTCGCGTAGGACGGGACTTGTTGGACAACATCTAAAAGGGGAATGTTGATGTTAACCTGCTTAAATAACTCCAGAATCTTCTCCATTTGTGGATTTTTTTATTGGACCTCAACCGGTTTGGAAATGGAATGTTTTAAAAATTGGTTGAGTCCAATGCTTGTGGAGGAGATTGTAGAGTTGGAACGGATCCCAGAGCTGGTGTTTTCGTGGAGTGAGAAGTGGGTCCATTCAGAGCAGAAGAAGAAGAAGAAGAAGAAGAGCCTTTTGATGAATGGAGAATAGGCTCAGAAGACGAAGAAGAAGAAGAAGAAGAAGCGGCCGGGTTGTCATTATCCTCAATTATTGTGCCGATGTTGTTATACAGCATCCTTCCCGATCTCAATGTAGTCACGGCACTCACATTATGGTTCTATTGTTCAAGACCAACATATACATTATGTGGGTGACCGGGATTTGGGAGTGGTTGAGATGGAAGCTTCCCCTTTTCTCGCTCGCTTAACGCCGCATTCAGCTGTGCAATTTGGGCTTCGATGGTCTTGATGCTTTGCCCGTGTGCAGCAGTGTGTTGCACCAAAGACTGAATAGATGACTGGATGTTGGCGGTGGATTGTGTCGATTGTTTAACGAACGCCTCCAGACTTTGTTCTAGTAAGGAAACCTTATTGTTGTTTGATGGAACAAAGTTGTTTTACGGAAAAGAATTGTTGGGTGCAAAGTTGTTCGTCTGATTTTGAAAAGGTTGGGGTTGGAAGGGTTGCTGAAACTGATGTTGAGTTTGTTGTTGTGCTTGTTGCGGAGGAGGGGGCCTCTGGAAATTGTTACCTTGGAATTGATGCTGATTCTGATTCCAGGCGAAATTGGGGTGGTTTCTCCAATCGGGATTGTAGGTGGAAGAGTATGGATCATTTCTCGGTCTTTGCTGAAATGCAGCATTAACCTGATCCTGTCCTTGAGATGGTGGATTGTAAGGACACTCTTCGGTTAAGTGAGAAGGATCGGAACAACAAGCACAAATGGTACGAAGGGGAAGAACAGGGGCAGGAGCAGGAGATGAAAATTTGCTCTCTATCGCTTCAAGTTTTCTCGTTATTGCAGCCATTTCAGCTTTCATCGCAATAGAGACATCGAGTTGGTGAATCCCTACCCTAGACTGACCAGTAGAAGTAGAGGAAGAAGAAGAAGAAGAAGTTGGTCTGGTGCTCTCCCATTGAAGAGTTTGATCCGCAAGGTCGTCGAAGAATTGCCACGCTTCCTCGTCAGATTTCGATTGGAAGTGGCCCTGACAAATGGTTTCCAATAACTGCTCGGTTGCTGGGTTCAGGCCCTCGTATAAGGTTTGGCAAAGTTGCCATTTCTCGATACCATTGTGAGGGCACTGAACAAGAAGGTTTTTATACCGGTCAAAGCACTTCCAGAAGGGTTCAGTAGGAAGCTGAGAGAGTTGGTTGATCTCGTTACGGATCCTTGCGGTTTTATGATTCGGATAGAATTTCTTGAGAAACGCTTTCACAAACTCGTCCCAACTGGTTATGGAGTGGGAAGCGGTGCTATATAGCCACTTTTCAGCAAGATCGCATAAAGTAACGGAATGACCCGTAGCCGTATAGCATCGTCCGACAGCTGGGTAGTTTTCATCATGGCACAAACATTTTGGAACTTGTTGATGAAGATATAGGCATCTTCAGATTCAAGACCATGAAATTTCGGAAGCATGTTAATGAAGTGGGGCTTAATTTCAAAATTATCCCCATTGGCCGGTGGAAGGGAAAGACAGGTGGGAAGTGCAGAACGGGTGGGATAGAAACGATCCTGGAGCGCGATTCGCTGCGACGCTACAACAGGCGGTGGTGGTGGGTTATTCGCATCCATAGGAGGTGGAATCAATCCTGGGGGAGTCAAAGAGATGTTTGGATTAAATCCTGACATCGCAGAAGAAGAGGTTGGTGATGGGGAAGGTGAGGATGTATGAACAGAATTCCGGTCAACGTCGGAGTTGGCCGGCAAAGGTAAGGGTGAAAGAGGCGTAGACGGAGTTTCGATGTCTGAGTCGATCGCGTAGTTGGTAGCGAATAACGTAACGCGGACTAGGCGGGCGCTAGTGTCCTGAGTCCAAGCGGACATACACTAAACGAGTTTAGTATAGTCAATGCGGAAAAGGTGAGGGTAAGAAAACGTCAATGGAGAAATACGATGGGTGGTGGGTGAAAAAATGGGATTTTGGCGACAAAGGGCAAGTTTTTATAAAAGTTTTTGTTTTGTGTTTTTTTTTCGTTTTTAAGAAAGAGCTTTACAGAAATATGTACGGACTTATGGTTTCAAGCAATCACAAACAAGATATGCACAATCACACCTAGATCTAGGGTCACCTAGGTCAGCTAGACAGCTCCTAACTGTTCTAAAGGGCTAGAAATAGGACATCAAACCGCCTCTTCTCCGCAAATTGCGGCCAGGTAAGTGGGAGGCTCCCCACTACGTAAGTAGTGGTCCTAATTAAGTAACCACTTGCCTTGGACACACTTGCCTAGACACCGCAAAGTCAGGATAGGATAAACGGTCGATGCCTGTAACTAGTCCTCTGTCCTATTGAGCGCGAAGTCCTTAGGGCTGAGTCTAGTATTTTTTTAATTAAACAATGGTCAATGCATATGCTTTTTGTGATTTCTGGGGTCCTGGGAAGGGTGATGAAATCCCCACCCAATCTGGATTGGTTTCAAGCCCCTTAAAGTCCGTATTAAAAAAATGCAAAGCAGTAACAATCAACTGCAATCAATTTTTTTATTTTTTAATGCGGCGCAAAGAATCCTGCACAAAAACAATTTATTGGAAGGGGAAGAGAGTTTGAGCAAAGAAAACTGCAGAAAACACAGTTCAGTGGAGTTCAGAGGAGTGGGGGAGAGATAAGTAACACTCACAGGGATTTTGGGTTGATGAGGGCACCACTAAGCCGCGGTTCCGCGGCCAGAGAGCGCTTAGGCCACGATTCCGCGGCCAGAAAGTAAGATCGAGCCTTTAAATTTCCTGCACATGATGTTTTGGGTGCTCTCTTCTTGTCTGGAGCTCCTGAATCTTGATTTGCTTACGGGGTTTGCTCCAGAATTTTATAGTAGACCGTTGGTTCCGTTTGGATCAAACGCGGTGTAGCCGCGAGATATGGGTCTAACTTCCCACGTCTTTGGCACTGAACTTGAACTTCCTTTTCTCCTGCACACTTGCACAAAGACTAATAAAAAATAACAAGATGGTTTTTTTACAATGTATTTTTTTTGTTTGTTTTTCGGTTATATTTATATTCATAAATTAACCCAAAATTACACAAAGAAATAAACTACCGTCTCCCCGGCAACGGCGCCATTTGATTGGTAAATTTTTTGCGTGCTTAGTTAATTACCGCAATCAAGACGATTTCGCTTGTAGCTAGCCGGTTGAGTACGGGTCGTCCGCAGGGAGATGGGAATCTTTTTCTATATGCTTTAACGAGTTAAGTCCAAATATCCAGGTTTTTTTTAAGATTAACTATGTGCTAAAATGATATATAAAGAGAGCTTGTTAGGCATAGGATTAGGTTAGTTTGAGTTAGGAGTCGCTCACTTCTTTCGTTGCCACTCTTAATATCGGTGTTACGGTAATCGGCAACAATGGGGATTAGCACGACTATGAAGGAACTTGCGAGTATAAGCTAGGCTTTCCAACGCTTAAGTTCTTCCTTTTGGTGCTTGTTCGTCCGTTCTTGGCTCTTAGCCTTAACCTCCGGTTAATTCAACCACAACCGGTCTCACTAAGGAATCACCGCTATCATGTAGGATAGGGTGCCGTAGGGAGCGGATTGTGGTTCAATTAACGGGAGTCCGAATTAAGATGTTGGGCAAGAAAAGAGTGAGAGAGATTTCCTTCTCTCAAACTTTCCTTATCCTACCCTAACAAGTGAGAAAACTACTCACCCATTACAAGAAAAAGGAAAATAAAACAAAGGAGGAAGATAGAAAGAAAGAGGTTAGAAGATTACAACTAGCTATTTGAGACCCCATCTTGGCAAGGATCAAGCTTAAGCATCATTGTTGTTAAGGATAAAGAAAAAGAGAACAAGAAAGAAACAAACAACAAATAACAACAACTAGATTAGCAAATGAAAATACAAGCAATTATAATTAACAATAAGACAAGCATGGTAACAAAAAGAACTCTTTATTCATCACTTCACTCACAAAAGCTCACTACAAGGTTTTAATGGAGAAGAGATGAGAAGAGGAAGAAGAACAACAACATGTATTCTAAAATCTAAATACAAGAATAAGCACCCTTGGCTTTGGCAAGTTCTGGACTATTTATAGGCAGGCAACAGAAAACCTAGGGCAACAATCTGTCCCCATATGAAATACCAAAACTGCCCCCAAAAGATCATACGCTGCGGAGTCTATAAGGCCGCGGATCCGCGGCCTAAGAGCGCTTATGCCGCGGAACCGCGGCCTAAGCGCGCTTATGCCACGGAACCGCGGCCCTTTAGAGGAATTGGCTCCTCCAATTTTTTGTGCTTCTTAGTGTTGATATTTAGATCAGTTTGGTACACTTTGTTTCTCAGAATATCTCTACATTTCTTCCAAATTTTTAGCAGGTCAAAAGGTGATTTGATGTGGATCTTTTGCCATGATTTCCTTGAGCTCCGTGTAGATATGTTGGATCTTGTGCTGACATTGAGCTTTGTGCATGAAAATGACATCGATTTGCCATTTGGTCCCTTAAACTGGTGTGCAGCAACATACGGATAGAGAGCGGAGACCCGTGTTTTATCTGTGGTTGGCAGTAATCCGGAATTTGTCGTGCTTTTCCTTGAATTTCACTGTTTAGAGCTGAGAACCTGTATCCTGCAATTGACTAGCAAACACGGCTCAAGAGTACCTACCGATAAGCAATGTGATAAAAATTGGGCGTTATAAAAATGCAAAAATCTAATATGAACAAGCCCAAAGAAAAATAAATTCCCGGCCCACACCAAATCCCGGCCCAATCCCTTACATGCCCGACCCAGCCCTGTGCCCATACCCGATCCTCCTCTTTCTCTTCTCCACTCCCTCAAAATTTTCCCGCCTCTTTCCTACGCTCCCACGTCGCCGCTCGCCCCACGCCACGCTCCTCGTTCGCGACCACGTCCCCTCTCCTTGACCCACAATCTCGCGCACGCCCGCTCCCTCATCTCGACCTCATCTCCCCCTCTCCCCCTTACAAAGCCGAGCCCTCATCCCCACTGCCCTTTTTTTTTACTGCACCAACCTCCTCTGCACCGTCGGTCCCCCATGCCACCGGCATCACCCCAGCACCACCTTCGCCTCCTCCCTCTATCCTAAGCTCTTCCACTTCCCCCATAACCCACAACCTAAGATCCTCACCGAGCACCGCCACCTCCTCCTTCCTCGAACCCAACAGCCACCTCCACCTCCAACTCCGACGACCACCACAGACGAGTCATCGAGCCCAAGCCCCTCTCTACAAACCCGACCCACTCCTTGGCTGAGCCCCAAGCTGCAAGCTAAGTCCGAGCCATTATCTCACACTCGAGCTCATTACTGTTGCTGCCCTCCCCGATCATTGTGCCCACCACGGCTCCGGCCACCGTATCCATTATTCACCGACCCAGTGACTCTGGCTACCATACGTAACGGCCCCGTTTCCATCAACCGAGCTCCACCATCGCCGCATCAAGCTCTACCGAGGCCATCCCTTATCGAGTTTGTCGTGTCGTGCCCAGTAGCGATCGCACCGTTGCCATTGCCGCTGTCGTACCGTCGTCAACGCGTCATCAGGAAAGTAAACTACTTGCTTCATGCTAATTTTTACCTATTACAATTTGAAATACCAATAAATTCCGTATATACAATTCGTGTGAATTAATATAATGTAAGAGTTCAATGCAAAACCCGAATGGAAAACCCCCGTTAAATTGACAGAAAATGATCACATAGGATGGACTGATTAATAACGAATGTCGTGTTACGATTTGGATGGAAAATACGGTCTTTAATGATGTGTTAGGCCTTTCCCATTTAGACCCGTAAAACTGAAATTTTCCCGTACCCGAACTCGTAAAAATCACAGTAAATTGATTATAAATTGGAACATTGCGTTCGTGGGATTATATCGAAGAAGACTCAACGACCTAGAACCTCATAAGAGTTTTAATTTGCTTCTATGCAAAAAAAGTGACGGAAACTGTTTCGGAGTGCGGCTCTGGACTGCAATCCAGAGCAGCTCTGGCTATCAATTCTCGTTTTATAATGCCTTCACGCTACTTTATGAAAATGTTATGATGTGGAAACATATACCATGGCGAATATAAAACTGTTAGATAACTAATGAAAGTGATTTCATTCATTTCTACCGTCATTTACTTTTTAAGCTGTATTTTAAACCAACAGAACATATAGCAGTCCCAAACAGGGACAGAACGTATACCCCATTATTGTACAGTGCATAACTTCCTGTACACCATGGATATTATCGATCCGTCTGGTGCGTTGGAAACCAGACTGATAATTATAAATTTTGTTCAACTATAGCGTCACCTAATTTTGATCCCAACAGGGTGAAAACTGTGTTGTAAAATGGACATTCAGTTCAGGAACTGAATTTCCAGAAGCGAACACTTAAAATGAAATGACTGTAACTTGCGAACCCGAAACCCGATTGACTTGAAATTAGTTTTGTTGAACTTATGATTGGGTTTACTTATTACCGCTTTTATATCTTTTTTCTTAATTATGAATGCATGATTTAATACGAATTTTCTATGTTCACAAGATACATAATGACGTGTACTGCACATAAACTATTTAGCGGCACGATTCATAGTTCTACCCGACTATAGGACCCCTAGTGATAGTGAATATTCATGTTAATTCTCCGTGTATACTGCATTGTCGAATGTGTGTAGTATTGGTGTGGTTTTGACAAGTACTCCAGTGAATAGTGATTGATTCGTGACAATGAACCATACAGTGAACAATGAATAAATTCGTGTTACTAATGCGTACTTGTACACAACTAGCCCATATTCATGAATAGTGAAACCTGGGGAAAAGGGGGAAATCGAAGTGGAAAGGGAGTTGTATTTAGTGAGGTCAGTGATTTAGAGAATGATCATTCGAACAGCGACTCTTATATATATTAGGTTGGGCCTAGCGGTCCGACTGACAGGGTTATGTCCCGGGCAACAGCGGGTCGTAGTCTCGGGTACGTACAAGACCCTCGTTAAACATGATCCTCCTTTCCACAACTCGATTTCAAAAAATGACTTAGAAACCGATAGGGACACATATCATACATTGCATCAGTTAGTGACACATCGATTACCTGCATTTTATTTCCACCGTTATTACCTTCATTTTCTTGCTTTTGTTATTTTTATAATATTGCTATTATGTCGCTCTGACGACCTGAGTATGCATGCTCAGACCTTGAGGAAGAACCAGTTCAGGAGTCAGACCTGCCCTTCGAACTTGCATAGATTTAGACGGTTGCGCCTCCGGTACCTTTACTGTTTTCCCTAAAGAAACCTTGTATTCGCACTTGGTTAGTAGTTATTTTCTTTGTTTTGTTGCAAATTGTGAACAATGAAAGTTGATGTAATAACTAGTGATGTATTCCCTTTACTTCTGTGCTGTGTTTACTGATTACCATGTAATGCTAGAAGCCAAAGTGTGACTACGGCGGGATTATTCCTTGACCGTAGGAGCATGGCTAGCCTAGTCATCCCTCGTATTTCATATTTTGGGAAGCGGGGCGTGACATGGTTTTGTTGGAGAGTTGTATTTAGCGAGGTTAGTGATTTAGAGGATGATCATTCGAACAGCGACTCTTATATATATTAGGTTTGGCCTAGCGGTCCGGCTGACAGGGTTATGTCCCGGGCAACAGCGGGTCGTAGTCTCGGGTACGTACAAGACCCTCGTTAAACATGATCCTCCTTTCCACAACTCGATTTCAAAAAATGACTTAGAAACCGATAGGGACACATATCATACATTGCATCAGTTAGTGACACATCGATTACCTGCATTTTATTTCCACCGTTATTACCTTCATTTTCTTGCTTTTGTTATTTTTATAATATTGCTATTATGTCGCTCTGACGACCTGAGTATGCATGCTCAGACCTTGAGGAAGAACCAGTTCAGGAGTCAGACCTGCCCTTCGAACTTGTAGAGATTTAGACGGTCACGCCTCCAGTACCTTTACTGTTTTCCCTAAAGAAACCTTGTATTCGCACTTGCTTAGTGGTTCTTTCCTTTGTTTTGTTGCAAATTGTGAACAACGAAAGTTGATGTAATAATTAGTGATGTATTTCCTTTACTTTTGTGGTGTGTTTTCTGATTACCATGTAATGCTAGAAGCCGATGTGTGACTACGGCGGGATTATTCCTTGACCGTAGGAACATGGCTGGCCTAGTCATCCCTCATATTCCGTATTTTGGGAAGCGGGGCGTGACATGGTTTTGTCGGTATCAGAGCCGCGTGTAGTAGTAAGGGATAATATTAACTACACTTTATTACATTATTTCGCTTCACTATCCCTCCCTTTCATCCTTGTATCTAATCATATCCGTTTAAATGTTTTCCAGCGACATGACGTCCCCGAACGACCACTCCTCGGACTCAAGTTCTCAGGATTGCACGGAAAGGATCTTGAGTGCACTGACGACCCTCACAGAAGCTCAAGAGAGAAAGACGGACCTACTCACCGAGGGACTCACAATTACCGCAGTAGGGGGACCCTCCGCTCTCATTATCGCCCCCAGGGGCGCCACTTCACCAGATTTTTCTGCCAGGGCTTGCACCGTGTAGGATTTTCGGAGGTTACATCTAGCTGCATTTACGAGATTAGCCGAACCACTTGAGGCCGAGCAATAGCTGGTCAATATGGAGAACCTACTGATGGCCGCAAGGGTACCCGATGAAGAGAAAGTGAATGTGATAAAGATCCAATTGGAGGACGAAGCCCGTACTTGGTGGTCAGTTGAAGAAAGCAGATTAGAAGGGCCAATCGAATGGAGCAAATTCAAGGAGTGCTTCTTGGACCACTATTTTCCTTCCACCGCCAAGACAGAGATTCATATTACTAAAGCAGAATGGCCATCCCGTGGACATATATGCGGCAGAATTCAACCGTATGAGCCGATTTTCTCCGTATATGGTCGCTTCAGAGGCCACCAAGGTCAGGCGTTTCTTACAGAGACTTGATTTTGAGCTACAGCAGTTGATCGCGCTCGAGTTGCAGACTTTTGCGCAGGTGCTCAACGCGACACGAATTCAAGAGAAGCTGATCAATAAATTTAGGGGCCCTAGTTCGAGTGATAGGAGGCCCCTAGTTGTTCCAGCGCGTACTCACACACCGTCTAGAGGAGTCATACCAGTTCACAGGCCAGGAACGACGCAGATTAAGCGTCCACTCGCGCCCCAGCATCGCCCCCAGGGTAAAAACTTAGTTTGCGGCTACAGCAACAGGGATGGGTACACCCAGAAGGACCGTCGCCGTGCCAAGGGACAGTGTTTGATTTGCGGATCCAGCCAGCACCAAGTCAGTGGTTGCCCCAAACGAACAGAGCTACAGGGAGGGTCTGGACCGCAGCAGCAGAGGTCACAGGAGCAGAGGCAACCTTATACAGGCCGCAGTTAGGAGCGGGCTTTCACCTTGACCGCCGAGCAGGCAGAGGCTTCAGGCGAAGTTGTTACAGGTATTCTACTCGTACATTCCATGCCAGCTAGAGTACTGTTTGATTCTGGAGCATCGCATTGTTTCATATCTGTGCATTTCGTTGATACACACTCCATACCACATGAACCATTAACTAAAGGTTGGGAAATACATACGGGTAATGGTATTATAGTATCCAGTCGAGAATGTAGATCATGTCCAGTTGTAGTGTGTGGTAGGGAATTCTATACGAATTTCCTTCTAATCGGAACGGGCAGCTATGACGCAATTCTCGGGATGGATTGGATGAGTACATTGCATGCGACTATTGATTGCCAAGCAAGGAACGTGACTTTCCGCATTCCCAATCACCCAGAGTTTATTTTTGAAGGCGGGAGCGAATCTTTGGAGCCAGCCAAGTTCAAAGCCAAGCCAAAAGAGTTGACAGCTATAGAGATTGATGAGAGCCCAGCCACAGAGATTGTTCGGGATTTTCTAGATGTGTTTCCTGAAGATTTACGAGGTCTACGACATCCCCGTATTTTGGAATTCTCTATTGATTTGATTCCAGGTACAACACCAGTTTCTAAGGCCACGTACAGAATGACACCGGTTGAGTTGGCCGAATTGAAGAAGCAAATTGGAGAACTCCTGGAGAAAGGATTTATCCGCCCAAGCGCTTCACCATGGGGTGCACCAGTTTTGTTGGTAATTAAAAAGGATGGATCGCTACGGATGTGTAAGTCCATGCTACCTCTCCCGGTACTTTCGGGCATGCGGAATTTGGTGAAAAATAATTTTCTAGAGGTGGTAACATGGACTCAAAACCGGATCTTTGTTAAACATCTAACCAACAACCTAAGTAGGACTTGTTAACTACTCGGTTAGGGGGTTATACCTTACTTTCTTGAACTCCTTCGTCTTCAAGCCTCGATGGTTGTCCGGATCGGCTTCACTCCGTCGTCTCCTTGCGCCGAAGATAGATCCACCTCGAAAGCTTCTACCTTTGGCTTCTTCTTCGATCTTTGAAGAAACTAGTTCACTTGGTTTGCTAAACCTTATGAACTAGAGTGAGTAGAGAAGAGTGTGTTGGGATTTTCTCTATGGTTCTTGGTTCTCAACACATGAGACAAGTGAACCATAGACTAAGAGAGGGAGAGCAAGAGGAAGGAGATGAGAGCTCAAGAACAAGAGAGAGAATGAGAATGATAGAATGAGAGAAGACCTTTTCTCTCTTGGCTCTCATAATCCATAACCATCATCACAAAATAGTAATCAAGTATTGTGTAAATGTTTTAAGCTACAATAGCCATATCATTTCATGCACTCATTTCTCACAAGAGAAACAAGCAAGTAAAAAGTCTTTGCCATGAAATGATAGCCATTGTCATCATGATAGTCAACTAGTCCAACCTAGTCAACCGGTCAACAAAGTCAACAAGTCAACAAAGTCAACCCCTCAACAACCATGTCACCACAATACTTAATTAATATTATTATTAATCACATATCATATTCTCATTAGGGTTGAGCAAAAAGTCAATGGTCAACAGTCAACGGTCAACAACCCTAATGAGAATCCGCTGCCTCTGTCTCTCCGTCAACTGTGCATACACACCCGCATCCGCGTTCCGAGGAACACGAATACATACTGGATAAATCCAATCCCAATACGTACACTAGGATCTGGCTTAAACCAGAGCCCGCTAGTGTAAACTGTCCGGACACTGTACGTGCATAAGTGCACGGATGTGACCGAACCCTGTCGCAAAACCATGCGACCTGCCGCAAAACCATGCGACCTCTACTCTTTTGCCTAAAGGCGAATAGCTTTCTGTGTGGGACTCTAAAGACTCGACACTACGTTGGCAGTGGGTTTAACCACAGACCGCAAGCGGCACTAGCTGTGCGTAACGGTCCCCAGGTAGATGCCGACAAGAAGACTGACGAGGTGAAACCCATCTGAACTCCTACTGAGCCTGAATGTGACAATATCCGTACAGTCCGGTCTGTTCGTCTGATACATCGCATGGCGGGCCTAGGGAGGCGGTAAACGTCAGTCCCCTAATAGCGGTACAAGTCGTGTCGGAGTGAAGCCCAAAACACCCTGAGATAATACTGGAAGCCTACCAGTATATCTCGATTGCCCTGGCCAGAGACTACTCGTGTAATGGCTCTCCTAGACACAGCGCGATGTCAACCCCCAATACCGGGAGAGATGAATCCTGTCTAACCGTCACTGCCTCTAAGTGCTTCGGGGCTGCACCCAATTACTACATGTTTGCACGACTCCTTTGAGCCGTGGTACGGCAGTAATCAAAGTACAGTGGGAACACACTCGAGGCGAAGTGACAGTGTCAAGTCAGCGGACTAAGCTGTACTCATGTCACCTGGGAACTGATAACTGACGATAGGTATAATACCAACCGGTCAGTTCCCGACGAGTCCTGTCCAGTGTACTCGTAACCTAACGAGCACCCGTATATTATCTCCAGTACGACGTACTGATGGCTGTGGGACAGACCATCTCCTACACTGGGATGAGAAGCGCATACGCTAGTCTACTCCGGAGTATCGATGCCCTGTCTCGATAGTCCTGCGACTAGGGACCTGTATAAGGATATGCTTATAGATTACCCAGCCCCCACTAGTGTGACTGTCATCACAACGCTGGTAATCAAGCAAGGATCCTAAGGGCTCCACTAATGTGTATAGGTGATATACAATAATAAACACATGTACACATTGAAGTAGAAACAAACTAAGTAGCATAGTACTATATTGAGCAAGATTGTTTATACAAGGTGAATATCCCAAGCTTCCATTAAGTAATATACAAACTAGTATGATACAGTAATGGCCTCTAGGGCATATACACTAACAATCTCCCACTTGCACTAAGGCCATGTACTGGCGTATCGAAGACCTATCATCTCGATCAGCCGCTCGAACTGAGTCTGGGGCAAGGCCTTGGTGAATGGATCTGCAGTGTTATCTTCTGAAGCGACCCTCCGAACCTCGATCTCCTGGCGATCCACGATCTCCCTGATCAGGTGATACCGCCTCAAGATGTGTCTGGATCTCTGATGGGACCTGGGTTCCTTCGCTAAAGCTATAGCCCCGTTGTTGTCGCAAGACAGAGGTATTGGATCAACAATGGATGGAACCACCTGAAGTTCTTTCAAGAACTTCCTTATCCAGACAGCTTCTTTTGCGGCATCAGATGCAGCGATGTATTCCGCTTCCATCGTCGAGTCTGCAACGGTTTCCTGTTTGGAACTCTTCCAACACACCGCCCCTCCATTGAGGGTAAAGACAAAACCCGACATGGACTTGGAATCATCCTTGTCACTTTGGAAGCTGGAGTCAGCAAAGGCCTCGATCTGGAGGTCTTTTCCGCCATACACCAAGAACATCTTCTTAGTCCTTCTCAGGTACTTGAGAATGTTCTTTACCGCTATCCAGTGTTTCTCCCCGGGGTTTGACTGATACCGGCTTACCACACTCAGTACATAAGCTATATCCGGTATGGTACACAACATCGCATACATTATAGAGCCTACCGCAGAAGCGTAGGGTATAATATACATGCGATCCCTATCCAAATCAGTCTTGGGAGACATCTCTTTAGAGAGGGTGGTCCCGTGACAAGCCGGTAGGTTACCGCACTTGGAATCTTCCATACTGAATCTTTTCAGTATGGTGTCGATGTACCTGGACTGTGAAAGTCCCAATATCCTCTTGGATCTATCACGATGGATCCGGATCCCCAGGATGTATGAGGCATCACCCAGGTCTTTCATGGAGAACCTGTGTGACAAGAACCCCTTGACAGATTGTAGCATAGGAATGTCATTTCCTATTAAGAGAATGTCATCCACGTATAAAACGAGGAATACTACAGTTCTCGCTACAAATCTACTATAGATGCATGGTTCATCTGGATTTTTGATAAAGCCAAATTCCTTGACCGTCTCATCAAAATAGATGTTCCAACTCCGCGATGCCTGCTTTAGTCCGTAGATGGACTTAAGCAACTTGCACACCTTTCCGCTTCTTCCACTCTGAATGAAACCCTCTGGCTGGTCCATATAGACACACTCCTCTAAATTTCCATTTAGAAAAGCTGTCTTTACGTCCATCTGCCAAATCTCATAATCGTGGAAGGCAGCAATGGCAAGAAGGATCCAAATGGATTTCAGCATAGCTACTGGAGAAAAGGTCTCGTCATAGTCCAAATCAGGTCTTTGACGAAAACCCTTTGCAACCAGTCTAGCTTTATAGGTCTCAACCTGTCCATCTACACCAATCTTCCTTTTGAAGATCCACTTGCATCCTACGGGTTTTACCCCGTCTGGAGCAACGTCCAACGTCCATACTTTGTTGGTGTACATGGACTCCATTTCGGTCCGCATTGCATCCAGCCATTTTACCGAGTCGACGCTCTGAACGGCTTGCTGGAAGCTAGTAAGCTCATCATAATCTATGATGCAATCCTCTCTATCCCCGTCTATGAGAAAACCGTAGTATCTCTCGGGCGGATGAGACTGCCTACTACTTCTGCGGAGCGGCGTAGGAATGTCCTGTTCTTTTGAACCCTCTGGTTCCACTAAGCTTTCAGTAATAGCTCATGGTTCTGGAATTTCTTCCAGTTCTACTGTGCTCCCACTTATCTGGGTTTCTAAAAACTCAGTTTCCAAGAAGTAGGCATGACGAGAAACAAGAACTTTTTATTCCTCTTCGTAGTAGAAGAAATATCCCTTGGAGTTCTTTGGATATCCTACGAACTTACACTGTACTGAGCGTGCCTCGAGCTTTTCCGCATGCTGCTTTTTAACAAAAGCTGGACATCCCCATGTCTTAATGTGCTTAAGATAGGGTCTCTTCCTACACCACATCTCATATGATGTAGTAGGCACAGTCTTAGTTGGAACTCGGTTCAAAAGGTATGCAGCTGATTCTAGCGCATACCCCCAGAATGATCGCAGTAACTCAGCGTTACTCATCATGGACCGTACCATATCCAATAAGGTTCGGTTCCATCTCTCCGATACACCGTTATGTTGCGGAGTGTGTGGAGGAGTAAGCTGAGAGAGAATTCCGTTCTCTTTTAAATAGTCCAGGAACTCGGCACTCAAGTATTCTCCACCTCGATCCGATCTTAGAATCTTAATACTTTTGCCGGTTTGTTTTTCTACTTCATTCTTATATTCCTGGAACTTTCCAAAGGCTTCGGACTTATGTTTCATTAAGAAGACATAACCGTACCTTGAAAAGTCATCCGTAAAAGTAATGAAGTAAGAATAACCGCTTCGCGCATGTGTAGAAATTGGACCGCACACGTCGCTGTGTACGAGTCCCAAGAGATCGCTCGCTCTTACTCCGTGTCCAGTGAACGGAGTCTTTGTCATCTTTCCTTTGAGACAGGATTGACAAGTGGCATACGATTGATATTCAAACGGATTCAAATATCCTTCTGTATATAACTTCGTCAACCTTCTCTCATTGATGTGACCTAGTCTACAATGCCATAAGAAAGTCTGATTTATTTCCGGAGACTTTCTTTTGTGTGTATTCTGGACGTTGAAAATCTGTGGTTGGTTTAATACGTATATACCATTGCTTAATGTACCTGACCCAATCAGAACTTGATTAAGGTGAATGTTTACAACATTACTTACAAACGCAAATTCATAACCTTCTTTAGAAACTAAAGATACAGAAATGATATTACAAGTTGCGTTGGGTACAAAAGAAGCAATTACGCAAAACCAAAACATGTCCATCTGACATTCCCAGGTGATAGTCCCCCACGGCCTTAGCATCCATGCTAGCTCCGTTTGCAACTCTGAGGGTCATGTCACCTGCCTTCAAAACCCTACGGTTTCTCAACGCCTGCAAAGAATTACAGATATGAGATCCTGACCCGGTATCCAATACCCAGAGAGTAGAGTTTATTGAAAGACGGTTTTCAATAACATACACACCTGAAGCTGAAGCCGCAACCTGCTTCAATTCCTGTGTCCTGGCTTTCCAAGCCCTGCAATCATTCTTCCAGTGTCCTTTCTTATGACAATAGAAGCATTCTTCTTTATCCACAAGCTGCCCCGCTTTCTTTGTTGTCTTTTCTTTTCCCTTCATATCCACTTTACTAACACCGCCCCTTGGTTTGGCAAAGGCTTTCTTCTTCTTTCCCTTGGCTTTCTCCTTGGACCTAGAAGAGGAAGATCCTCCTACAAACAAAGTGGATGTTTCCCTACCTTTCTGTAGGGTGCCCTCTGCACTCCTCAGCATGTTGAGGAGTTCTGAAAGTTCGACTTCTTTTTCTTGTAAGTTGAAGTTCAGTATAAACTGGGCGTAAGTGGAAGGAAGGGACTGGAGAATCAAGTCCGTATAGAGCCTATTCTCCAACGTGGTTCCAAGTTCCGCGAGCTCCTCAATGAAGCCAATCATCTTAAGCACGTGTTCCGCTACCGATGATCCGATGGCCAACCTTGCCGAAAATAACTTCTTCGACACTTCGTATCTTGCGATACGAGATTGCTCTCCATACAGTTCTTTTGTATGGAGAAATATGGATTCAAGGTCCATATTCTCGTGCCTCCTCTGATGTTCGTTGTCCATAGAGGCAAGTACGAGGCACTTGGCCTTCGCGCTATCAATCTCCCAAGTCTTACGGATTTCCTTATCCGCGACGCTGGAGGTGGGACTTGGGACAGGGGGAGCTTTGGTGGTAAGAAGATACCCCAGCTTGTCGTAAATGATTGCCATTTTGACATTCCTGAGCCAATCTTTGTAGTTTGGCCCTGTCAGTATGTTTTTATCTAGAAGTAACTTAAGTCCAGTCATGTCGATTGGTCGCTGCAATTAGGAGAGAGAAGAAGAAACACTCAGCATGATGCTCTTGAAAGTTTAGAGTGGTTTTTAGTTTGTCTAAACAGGATGGCTCCCACTGTTTCTCGAATCCCTCCTCAAACCAAAAAGGAAGAATTAGTCAGGATCAATCTCACCGTACAATACTTGCTTAACCGTTCAGCCAGGCTGGTGTCGGTACTTCAAGAGAGGTTTTCCAACGCTTTCGCGAAGTTCCTTAATTTAAGAACCTCTTTTCCCTGGGGGCGTAGCCCCGCTAACTCCTTTCTAGACACCTACTAGGTTTATAACATTGATCGTTAAGTGAGAAATTTCCCGAGGAGTAGCATATACTCACAGTAGGATCGGGATCCAAATATCATCGCGTGACGAAACTGAAGGAATCCTACCAGAATCATCACACTCCAAATGGTATGCAACACTAGCAAGTTTCAGTTCTTTTGAAACTCCCGATGTGGATTTTTGCCCCATGCTCTTATAACCTTGACTTTGGCCAACAAATCATAAGTCACATGTCAAGTTCTACCCGTCGTTCTCCAGGTTAATTTGAATCCACCCGTACCTACCCTTGACTTTGGCCAACAAGGCAGTACGACTGTTCCAAACCAACGCATCTATCTATGCTGCACATGAATACCCAATAGCTACCAATCACTATGCCTTGAATTTGGCCAACAAACACAGCTTGAATACTATTGACTATTCATGTGAAACGACGGAGGGCTACGAATGGTTTTGGCGAAACCGTGAACGTAGAGAACTTGATATAATCGATGGAACGAGATAGCTTTTAAAAGGAGTGGCTCAAACTCCGCATTTAAAAGTTAGTTTTGAAAAGAACCGAGTGGTTTTTCGAAAGTGTTCCAACGACTTTTACTTGGTTTATTTTCTTGCATTAGTTCTTTTAATGCGTCCCATCATTTAATCCTACCATTGCAGAAAACAACCAAAATATGACGTACGCTTATGCCATTCGCATTCGCCACGGGGCCCCGTCATTACCCGTTAGGTTACTTAACTAATGACAGAGCGGGGGCTGGGCTAGCGCGGCTGTAAAACATAAGCAACGCCTAAATAATATCATATATAGATATATTGCAATGATAGACATTTCAGATCACAGATGAGCACATTGGATATACTAGGAACCCGCAATTCGTACGAGCCTGTAATGAAAAGCAGATTATACGGTCACGGTGAATAGCTAATACCCCACCCAAGACCCCTACGGGTGCGGCAAACTACCCGCCAAGTATCCGAAGAGAAGCAACCTCCCTCAACCCCGTGAGTAGGCCACTCGGCACTTCGGCATACCCGGTAGTTTGTGCACCCCCTCCATGGGTCTATCCTAGGAGCAAAAACAGTAAAAAGAAATTATACAATGACGGCTACAACCCCGACTCGGTTGTGCGGCCATACAAATAATTATTACATCAATTTACAAATTTACATGAATTGAAAGAAAAGAAAACTCTCGTCTCACAACCCCCGGCTATTCACCCGCGACAATCCAATGAATTCATATACACATTCCAATGACATTACAGATCACAGATTTGTATAACCCCCACTAATCGACATATAGCGATTAGCAGACGTTCAATACAAATATCACATCACAGAAAAACCCGTCAGCTTAAGTCTTTTAGAAGTTCGATCAAAAATACGGATTTATAGGCCCCAAATACAAAATTTTCGTTCTGGAAAATCTGGGCAGAAAATACATATTCCAAAATTCCCAAAATACCCCACTGAAAAAACTGCAATCAAAATTTCCCACTGCCGAGTCAACTCGGCCGCGGAACCGCGGCGGGGGCACGCTCCCGCCGCGTTTCCGCGGCTCTTTGATCGGTTCAGTGGACGAAATTTTGGCAGTTTGTTATAAAAACCCTGAGCCGAATTTTAAGCTATGATTTATCAATTTTGGAACACAGGAAAAATTCGACAGCAAGCATGAAATCGGGGTTCATTTCGGGACTTTTTCTTTGATCGATCTTCTAGCTACTTTGCTAACATGTTAGATAGAGTTTAACTAGGCTCTGATACCACTGTAAGTCCATGCTACCTCTCCCGGTACTTTCGGGCATGCGGAATTTGGTGAAAAACAATTTTCTAGTGGTAGTAACATGGACTCAAAACCGGATCTTTGTTAAACATCTAACTAACAACCTAACTAGGAGTTGTTAACTACTCGGTTAGGGGGTTATACCTTACTTTCTTGAACTCCTTCGTCTTCAAGCCTCGATGGTTTTCCGGATCGGCTTCACTCCGTCGTCTCCTTGCGCCGAAGATAGATCCACCTCGAAAGCTTCTACCTTTGGCTTCTTCTTCGATCTTTGAAGAAACTAGTTCACTTGGTTTGCTAAATCTTGTGAACTAGAGTGAGTAGAGAAGAGTGTGTTGGGATTTTCTCTATGGTTCTTGGTTCTCAACACATGAGACAAGTGAACCATAGACTAAGAGAGGGAGAGCAAGAGGAAGGAGATGAGAGCTCAAGAACAAGAGAGAGAATGAGAATGATAGAATGAGTGAAGACCTTTTCTCTCTTGGCTCTCATAATCCATAACCATCATCATAAAATAGTAATCAAGTATTGTGTAAATGGTTTAAGCTACAATAGCCATATCATTTCATGCACTCATTTCTCACAAGAGAAACAAGCAAGTAAAAAGTCTTTGCCATGAAATGATAGCCATTGTCATCATGATGTTCAACTAGTCCAACCTAGTCAACCGGTCAACAAAGTCAACAAGTCAACAAAGTCAACCCCTCAACAACCATGTCACCACAATACTTAATTAATATTATTGTTAATCACATATCATATTCTCATTAGGGTTGAGCAAAAAGTCAATGGTCAACATTCAACGGTCAACAACCCTAATGAGAATCCACTGCCTCTGTCTCTCCGTCAACTGTGCATACACACCTGCATCCGCGTTCCGAGGAACACGAATACATACAGGATAAATCCAATCCCAATACGTACACTAGGATCTGGCTTAAACCAAAGCCCGCTAGTGTAAACTGTCCGGACATTGTACGTGCATAAGTGCACGGATGTGACCGAACCCTGTCGCAAAACCATGCGACCTGCCGCAAAACCATGCGACCTCTACTCTTTTGCCTAAAGGCGAATAGCTTTCTTCGTGGGATTCTAAAGACTCGACACTACGCTGGCAGTGGGTTTAACCACAGACCGCAAGCGGCACTAGCTGTGCGTAACGGTCCCCAGGTAGATGCCGACAAGAAGACTGACGAGGTGAAACCCATCTGAACTCCAACTGAGCCTGAATGTGACAATCTCCGTACAGTCCGGTCTGTTCGTCTGATACATCGCATGGTGGGCCTAGGAGGGCGGTAAACGTCAATCCCCTAATAGCGGTACAAGTCGTGTCGGAGTGAAGCCCAAAACACCCTGAGATAACACTGGAAGCCTACCAGTATATCTCGATTGCCCTGGCCAGGGACTTCTCGTGTAATGGCTCTCCTAGACACAGGGCGATGTCAACCCCCAATACCGGGAGAGATGAATCTTGTCTAACCGTCACTGCCTCCAAGTGCTTCGGGACTGCACCCAACTACTACCTGTTTGCACGACTCCTTTGAGCTGTGGTAGGGCAGTAATCAAAGTACAGTGGGAACACACTCGAGGCGAAGTGCCAGTGTCAAGTCAGCGGACTAAGCTGTACTCATGTCACCTGGGAACTGATAACTGACGATAGGTATAATACCAACCGGTCAGTTCCCGACGAGTCCTGTCCAGTGTACTCATAACCTAACGAGCACCCGTATACTATCTCCAGTACGACGTACTGATGGCTGTGGGACAGACCATCTCCCACACTGGGATGAGAAGCACATACGCTAGTCTACTCCGGAGTATCGATGCCCTGTCTCGATAGTCCTGCGACTAGGGACCTGTATAAGGATGTGCTTATAGATTACCCAGCCCCCACTAGTGTGACTGCCATCACAACGCTGGTAATCAAGCAAGGATCCTAAGGGCTCTACTAATGTGTATAGGTGATATACAAAAATAAACACATGTACACATTGAAGTAGAAACAAACCAAGTAGCATACTACTATATGGAGCAAGATTGTTTATACAAAGTGAATATCCCAAGCTTCCATTAAGTAATATACAAAATAGTATGATACAGTAATGGCCTCTAGGGCATATACACTAACAGGATGTGCATAGACTACCGGGAGCTGAACAAAGTCACGATAAAGAACAAATACCCAATTCCGTGCATCGACGACTTATTTGATCTGTTAAGTGGAGCAAGAGTATTTTCGATGTTGGATCTCCGTTCGGGCTATCACCAGATCAGAGTAGCGGCCGAGGATATATGCAAGACAACTTTTAGGACCCGATACGGGCATTATGAATTCCGTGTGATGTCGTTCGGTGTTTCCAATGCTTCGGATATATTTATGGATCGGATGAACCGGGTATTTGCGAAATATTTGGATACTTTTGTCATTGTCGACGACATACTAATCTACTCTAAAACTCGAGATGAGCACGTCGAACATTTGTGAACGGTATTACGAATTCTTCGGGAAAAGAAGCTGTATGCGAAATTGAGCAAGTGTGAGTTCTGGCTCGACAAGGTGCAGTTCTTGGGACACGTTGTTTCGGGCGAAGGCATCTCAGTGGACTCGGTAAAGATAGAATCTGTTAGAGATTGGCCAACACCGAAGTCAGTGGCCGAGATCAGAAGTTTTCCGGGACTGGCCGGATATTATCGACGGTTCGTTCAAGACTTTGCACGAGTCGCTGAACTCTTGACGAAGCTGACACGAAAGGATGTGCCGTATGTATGGACGGAAGAGTGTACTCATGCTTTTGAGACACTGAAGCAGAAATTGACCACGGATCCTATTAATACAGTACCAGATAATTTCGGAAGGTTAGTGATACATAGCGATGCTTCAGGGAAGGGCTTAGGCTGTGTTCTGATGCAGCACGGTCGGGTGGTTGCTTACGCCTCACGACAGCTGAGGAATCACGAGAGGAACTACCCTACTCATGACTTGGAGTTAGCTGCAGTGGTTTTCGCATTGAAGATCTGGAGGCATTACCTGTTAGGCGAGAAGGTAGAGATGTACACGGATCATAAGAGTCTGAAATACGTGTTCACTCAGAAAGAACTGAATATGAGGCAGCGCCGATGGCTATAATTAATGGCGGACTATGACTTAACTTACAGTATCATCCGGGAAAAGTAAATGTTGTACCCGATGCACTCAGTCGCAAGCCAGTGGTCATGATGTTGACCAGCCAGAGGAGCATCATTGAAGATTTTCAGAAGCTCGAGCTAGAGGTCGTTACGCCGAGTGCAATCAGGCAGTTTTGGCAACTATAGGTACAATCTTCTCTGGTAGATCGCATCAAGGTTGCGTAACCTGATGATCCTCGATTGTAAAATTTCAGAGAGCAGGTGGAAGCTGGGCTGAGAACAGACTTACTCATACATCAAGACGGTTCCCTGAGATTCGGTAGCAGACTCTGCGTACTCAAAGGGGATGTTCGAGAAGAGGTACTAGCTGAGGGTCATAGTTCAGCTTATTCTGTGCATCCAGGAGGCACGAAAATGTATCGAGATCTGAAGCAACACTTTTGGTGGAATGGGATGAAGCGAGAGATTGCACGGTTTGTATCCAGGTGTTTGGTATGTCAGCAAGTGAAGGCGGAACACCAGAGAACAGCAGAACTATTACAACCGCTTCCGATACCAGAATGGAAATGGGAGCACATTATTATGGATTTTGTGACTGCCTTGCCATGGAGTCCTAGAGGCAACAACGCCGTTTGGGTTATCGTCGACCGCCTTACAAAAGCTGCACACTTTATACCCTTCCGGATGGGACAGTCGACAGAGTCGCTGGCGGAGAAATACATGCAAGAGATAGTGCGACTTCACGGAGTTCTGGTTAGTATTGTGTCAGATCGAGACACCATATTTGTTTCGCACTTTTGGAAGAGTTTACAGGAGAGTCTGGGTACCCGTCTTAAGTTTAGCACAGCGTATCATCCACATACGGACGAACAATCTGAACGCACGATTCAGACGCTCGAGGACATGTTGAGGGCTTGTAAGTTGGACTTCCAGGGTTCTTGGGAGGACCATCTGCATCTGGTTGTGTTTTCTTATAACAACAGTTACCAGGCTAGCATCCAGATGGCTCCTTTCGAAGAACTTTAGGGGCGTAAATGTCGATCCCCTATTTGTTGAGATGATGCGGGCGAATGTTCAGTTGATAAAACTGCAAATTTGTTATTACACTTTTCCTACTATTTCTATACTAGAAAAGGTGTTTATTATAATATATGATACATATGAGGGTTTATCTGTAAAAATACTATTTTTCATGTGTTGATATATTATAATTAACATTTGGTAGGAAAATGTCTGCAAAAATATCATTAACCAAATCTTAAGAAAACAAACTCTACTAAATATCATTTGAGTTGTTGTGCAGAATTTTCAGGACTAAAATCAAGGAAATTAATTTGTTAAAGCAAACCTGCCTAATTAAGAAAGAAAAACTTAGAAATCAAGTTTGGCAGCAACTACGAGAAGATTTCCAAGTTCCAAAAATTCCAGAGATCGCCACATGTCACAAGGATCAAGCCACAGAGAAATGATCAAAAGATCACAACCCTTGGCCGCGGATCCGCGGCCCAACCCCCCTGTTGGCCGCGGATCCACCGCAGGTCAGAGAGGTTAGGAGTTGCGCTTTTTTTGGGTGAATCTTTACTATTGGTTTCCAAATTTGGAAGCTAGGTTTCTGGCTTTTGGAGTATAAATATGGACCGAGAGCCTCTTGGAAAAATTATCAAGTCAACGAGATCATGAATTACAAGACGGCTCATGCATCCAGGCTGATTATCAACGGTTCATCTACCTCCTTAGAAGAGATCGAGAAGCAAAACTAGGATTTGTAATCATTTTCTAAGGAATCAAAGTGTAATGAATATTGTTGATTAATAAAGGTAGCTCTTTTTCCAATTCTATTTCTTTGTAGTTTAATTATGCATTTTCTCTCCATCTCTTTTTCTCCCAACATGCGCGAGTAATTCTCCGCTTGTTAGGGTTCGTAGGATTAGGGTAGGTTAATGGATGATTAAAATACCTAAACTCTTTTTACGTCCTATAAAGTTTATAAACTTTATCAAAAGAATTATTAACATCCTAATCGAGCACGCTACCAATTCTTTGTTAACCTCGACCGCGATTAGAGATTAGATTAATGATTATTTTGGTAAAGGCTAGATATGAACGGAGTTCCGTGTCGAGATAGGGGTTAAGAGTGGGATTCTTTTTCCCTTCAGAAACCCTAATCTACACGCATCACTGTCATTCTGGTTTTAAATCTATTAAAGGATAGAAAGAGTAATTTTTAATTAATCATCCATAACTACTAAATCCTAATGAACCCTACAAGCCCTCCTCTTATATAAATTTACATCCGTAGTTAATCTAGATCTATATTTTGCATTAGTGTTTAAACGTAGATCTAGATCCTACAACCATTCTTCAATATTCCTTATTCCTCCTCTCTCTTTCAACACATCTAAAGTTAGATTAAAATATTCAACGTTTTCCTGAGGACGACCCGTACTCACCTCGGTCACCGTTCTGATTGCGGTTACACTACTAAACACTTTTTAAGATCAATCAAATGGCGTCGTTGCCGGGGATACGTGCGTAATTTTTTATTCTTACTATTTGTGTTGAATTCTTATACGATCCATATCATAATTAAAACAAAACTGCAAATTGTGTATTTAACGATTTGTGCGTGAATTTTTGCAAGGAGATCTGGAGTCACAGACTTGAGGAAATAGGAGACAGAGACATTCTTAGAGATCCAGAGGAGCATAGAAGGGAACAGAGAAAATTTCATCAACAGATCTTTCCTTCCTGCGGCGGATCCACGGCAAAGGAGGCATATCCGCGGCGGAAGCGCGGCGGGCTAGGAGATCTAGGGTTCCAAACTTCTCTGGTATCTTTCTCAACTCTTTCTCTCTCCTATAAAATCCAATAAAATCTATTTTCTGCAGGATTCAATGCAAAATAGCGCCGCTCAAAAAAAAATCTTTTTGCAAAAGTTTTGTGATTGGTTTTGTTTTGCATATTTTAATACGGACTTTAAGGGGCAAAGACCAAATCCAGATTAGGTGGGGATTTCATCTCCTTTCCTAAGCCCCACAAATCACAAACTGAGCATCTACATCAACCCTATATTAATTTAAAAAATATCTAGACCAGACTCTAAGGACTATTGCGCTCATTAAGGACGGAGGAAGGTTGTGGATAATCTATCGCTTATCCGCATTACTTTTGTGGTTCCTAGGCAAGTGTGTCTAAGGCAAGTGGTTTACTTAATTAGGCCTGCTATTTTCGGTGATTCGTATAGCGGATACCTCCCACTTACCTGGCACTTACCTGGCCACAAGAGTAGTAAAGAAGTGATAGAGGATTGATCCTACGGCTTCTCCTTTGGAAGTCTAGGGGATGTCTAGAGACTGGACCTAGGTAACCTTAGTTCTAGGGTTGTTTGTACATTATTGAGTGATTTGTCTTGAGTCCCACTTTTTACAAAACAAACCAATTTTAAATCACACACACGCTGCCACTTGCACTAAACCCGCATAGTGCATGCTTGGCTGGACACGGGATTCTAGTGCCCGTCTTGTCCGCGTTCCTGCTATCGACGCCGAAGTCGGTACTTCTTCATCTTCTTTTCCCTCCCCACACAGCACAACCGAGATGGACGGTACTCCATCAGATTATAACACCACGCTGCCACCGCCCGTAGGTGCGCAAAATCCACCGCGCATCTCTCTCCAAGAGAGATGCTATCCTATCCGTGGTCCTCTTCCCACTTGTCTATCTATTCCACCAGCTAACGGGGATAATTTCGAAATTAAACCCACTACATCAATCTGCTGCCCAAATTTCACGGGCTTGAGTCGGAAGACGCGTACGTTTTCATCACCAAATTCGAAAACGTAAGCGCAATGATGGGTACTTCACAATTGATTGTGGATGCTATGCGCTTACGTCTTCTCCCATTCACACTGTGCGACTTGGCAGAAAAATGGCTTTATAATACTGCCGCACACTCTATCACTAACTGGGATGAATTCGTAATTGCATTTCTTAAGAAGCTTTACCCAAACCATAAGACTGCCCATATTAGGATCGAGATCAACCAGTTCACCCAGCTTCCTAATGAACCATTTTGGAAGTGCTTTGAACATTTCAAGGATCTGCTTGTCCAATGTTCTCATCATGGAATACAAAGATGGGATTTATATCGAATTATATATGAGGGCATTAATCCAGCGACAAAGCAGATGCTTGAAACAATGTGTCAATGCAATTTCATGTCTAAAGATGGCGGTGAGGCATGGAAATATCTGGAAGATCTCGCTGAAAACACTTTGCAGTGGGAAAGCGTAAGACCGCCTTCATCTAGGGGAGGTATTCACCAGCTCGATGTTTCCATTACAGTGAAAGCCGAAATGGCAGCGATGCAGAAGAAACTCGACGCTATTGAGAACAAATTTTCGTTAGCCTCCCTAAACTGGGTTACGCTTCCCAAAACCGTGTGTGGTTGCTGTTCAGATCCTTCACACTTAACGGAAGAATGTCCTATGAATGCACCATTTCAAGGTCACGAGCAAACTAATGCTGCTTTTCAGCAGCGACCTAGAAACGATCCTTATTCTTCCACGTACAATCAAGGATGGAGGAATCATCCTAACTTTGCTTGGAACCAAAACCAACAAAGAAATTATCAAAGACCTCCTCCACAGTAACCACAAGCATAAAGTCAGCACCCCTTTCAGTCACAAAATTTTTAAAATCCGGCCAACACTTCTGTACCACAATTGGCCGGTACTGACAACTCTTCACTCGCACAAACTTTGGATATGTTTATGAAACATTCCATTCAAATGTCGGCTGATATGAAGTCTTCTATTGATACCCTAACGAAAGACTCCTCTTCCCACTGTGAGAGTATTAAATCAATAGAAAACCAAATTGCACAGTTGAACGCCGCAATGAGTGCGAGAGAGAAAGGGAAACTCCCATCTCAACCCATACCTAATCCTGGCCACTCACAAAGTTATAATGTGAGTGTCGTTACTACGTTGAGATCGGAAAAAGTGTTGAATAACCGAGTGGGTGAGCAATGTGATGATGTTAGTGACACCAATGATACCCCAGCTTCTTCTTCTTCCCCTAATTCGTCTAGTCTCCCACCTTCATCCGAGCCTATTCTCCGTTTTCCCCAAGACTCGAACCCTTCGCCCATTTCCTTGAATCTACCTAAAACGATCCCCACTCCAATTCTGGGATCCACTCCATCCCCACAATCCTCTCCAATGTTAGACCAAACCCTTATTGATAAAGCACCTTATCCAAACAGGTTAAGGGGCAATAGACCAAGTCCACAAATGGAGAAGATTGTGGAAATTTTTAAGCAAGTTAACATAAACATTCCTCTCCTAGATGCCATTCAACAAGTTCCGTCATATGCGAAAATCCTAAAGGACTTGTGCACTAGGACGAGAAAAGTTCAAGTACCTAAAAAAGTTTTCCTTGCGAGCAATGTGAGCACTGCTCTTACACAACAACTACCCAAGAAACGAAAGGACCCCAGAAGTCCTACAATTTCTATTTCTATTGGGGGTAAAAATATCAATCGTGCTCTACTCGATTTAGGTGCTAGTGTTAACTTGCTTCCGTATTCTGTTTATGAGCAATTAGAGATCGGAGAGTTAAAACCTGCGCATTGCACTCTTCAGATGGTCGATCGATCTATCACCCAACTTAGGGGTGAGCTAGGGGATGTGTTAATCAAAGTCGGGGAATTTATATTCCCTGTGGACTTTATTGTTTTAGATACACAGCCTGTGGCAAACCCACGCAATCAAATCCCGGTGATACTCGGTCGACCCTTTCTAGCAACTTCCAACGCAATAATCAATTGTAGAAACGGCTTTATGACCCTATCCTTTGGAAAGAAGTCGATTGAGCTTAACATTTACAAGTTGGGAAGTGAACCCTCCGAACCTTATGCTCATATGTGTTCTGTCGAATTAATGGATGTCGACAGCAGCGAATTTGATCAACCTCATGATACTGACTCTTTTCATATGTTGTTGTTTGACCCAACCATTTACTCTTCCACCGAGTTGTCCGGGTCAACATCTAACGCTGATGAGGAACTTTTTATAGAGTCTGACGATCACCCCATTTTTTCTGATGACATTATTCTTCGGGGAATCGATGAAAGCTTTGAGAAAATTTTCGCTGATGAACTCGCATTTTTAAAAGATCCGGGTGTTGAGATGAATCCACTCCAAGATAAAGAAACTGAACCTCCACCCTTTCTTCTGGATAATGCGAGTAATCCATCTTTACTATCACTGTGTCGTCTCTCCAAATTGAGACGCAATCCTTTTCCATTACACCTCTTATCACCTCCCCACTTCTTCACGTCGAAAGGTGATATGTTCTTCCACCAACCTTGGTGCTTCATCGATAAAATTTTTGAATGGTTGGTATTGACCTTCGGTCTTCGCAAAGCTTGGCATTGACCAATAACCTTGACCCCCTCGTGTGATTTTAAAAGATTAACATTGTTTAACTCAAGTTTGAAGGGGTATATTTTAGCTTTTGAAAGAAAATGATCTTTACAAAATTGTAGGCCAAAAAGAAGTTTGGGGGAGGATTTCACTTTCATTTTTTCTTGTCCCCTTTCTCCTCCCAAGTCTACAGGTTTTTTGAGCTTAACGGATAATAACAGTGAGGACACTGCTGTAGACAGGTTTGGGGGAGGTTTGTGCTTATTTACACATCAATTTGCATCATATTTTGCATAAGCACAACATTTTCAAAAATTTTTAAAAAAAATCTTTTATAACAAAAGAGTAGAAAGTGAAAAATTACATCCAAAAGATAGGAATAGTTTAAGAAAACCAAGAAAATTAGAAGTTTTCTTAAACGAACTGGTAATAAGTAGTTATGAGCCGTTGTCCCAAAGGTTAGTAAGATGAAGGAAGTCACTAATCTGATGATAAAAATAAGTCTGAAAAATAGTTTCTATTCTGCAAGCCAAACATTTAAATGTTGATACTCTACTATATGCACTTACACACATCTTGAAACTCGGGATAGAGAGGATACCTTGAAATGCTCTTGCCTAAAAGCCAAAGCATGAAGGAAATAAAAAAATGAATAAAATATAAAATGGTGAAAAGAAAAATGAACAATGGTTTTGTTATCGCCAAGGTAGCAATAAAAAAATATAGCGAGGGTGCTTCATCACCTAGTGCCTTAGACCAACTGGTTTGGGAGTCACTGCTAAGCCTTAGGTGGTGCAAGACGAGGAAAATACTATCACCTAATCAGCAAGCACATGAGTAATCGGTCGGTTAGTACCTCAAGAAGTATTAACGGTCGCATGAAAATTGTGTAAGCAAATTCAACTAAATATTCATCGATTAAAAAGTACTGAGGCAGATGGACAAGAGTATGATAGCTTGAATTGAATTCTCCGGGTGTAGGGATGTTATTTACACACACGTAGGGTTATATGATCGATGTTTGGATGAAAGGTAGGAATGAAGAATAAAGACGATGTTTTATTGAGGGATGATGTGATTTCTAACATCTTTTCATGATTATTAAGATAGGGCTCATGACAACTAAAAGCTAGTATTGTTGGAAACTCTTATTTTCAAAATCTTTCTTTTATGGTTCTTATCTTTATATGTAAATTTCACCATCTCTCTTTTATTATAGGATTTTGTGGGTGTAATCCGCTGAAAACCCTCAGGAGACAACACTCCTCCTACTAGGGACACCTAGAGGTTTAACGGCCTGTTGCACGTGCTCAGTGCAATCGTGTTTACCTACGAAAGTGTACTTAGTTTTCTCCTTTCTTTTTCTCCTTCTCTTGAATAAACTAGTTTGCTCGGGACGATCAAAGATAAGTTTAGGGGTATTTGTTCAGTTGATAAAACTGCACATTTGTTATTACATTTTTCTTACTATTTCTATACTAGAAAAGGTGTTTATTATAATATATGATACATATGATGGTTTATCTGTAAAAATACTATTTTTCATGTGTTGGTATATTATAATTAACATTTGGTAGGAAAATGTATGCAAAAATATCATTGACCAAATCTTAAGAAAACAAACTCTACTAAATATCATTTGAGTTGTTGTGCAGAATTTTCAGGACTAAAATCAAGGAAATCAAGTTGTTAAAGCAAACCTGCCTAATTAAGAAAGCAAAACTTAGAAATCAAGTTTGGCAGCAACTAAAAGAAGATTTCCAAGTTCTAAAAATTCCAGAGATCGCCACATGTCACAAGGATCAAGCCAAGAGAAATGATCAAAAGATCACAACCCTTGGCCGCGGATTCGCGGCCCAACCCCCCTGTTGGCCGCGGATCCGCCGCAGGTCAGAGAGGTTAGGAGTTGCACTTTTTTTGGGTGAATCTTTACTGTTGGTTTCCAAATTTGGAAGCTAGGTTTCTGGCTTTTGGAGTATAAATATGGACCGAGAGCCTCTTGGAAAAATTATCAAGTCGACGAGATCACGAAGTCCAAGACGGCTCACGCATCCAGGCTGAGCATCAACGGTTCATCTACCTTCTTAGAAGAGATCGAGAAGCAGAACTAGGATTTGTAATCATTTTCTAAGGAATCAAAGTGTAATGAATATTGTTGATTAATAAAGGTAGCTCTTTTTCCTATTCTATTTCTTTGTAGTTTAATTATGCATTTTCTCTCCATCTCTTTTTCTCCCAACATGCGCGAGTAATTCTCCGCTTGTTAGGGTTCGTAGGATTAGGGTAGGTTAATGGATGATGAAAATACCTAAACTCTTTTTACGTCCTATAAAGTTTATAAACTTTATCAAAAGAATTATTAACATCCTAATCGGTCACGCTACCAATTCTTTGTTTGCCTCGACCGTGATTAGAGATTAGATTAATGATTATTTTGGTAAAGGCTAGATATGAAAGGAGTTCCGTGTCGAGATAGGGGTTAAGAGTGGGATTTCTTTTCCCTCAGAAACCCTAATCTACACGCATCACTGTCATTCTAGTTTTAAATCTATTAAAGGATAGAAAGAGTAATTTTTAATTAATCATCCATAACTACTAAATCCTAATGAACCCTACAAGCCCTCCTCTTATATAAATTTACATCCGTAGTTAATCTAGATCTATATTTTGCATTAGTGTTTAAACGTAGATCTAGATCCTACAACCATTCTTCAATATTCTTTATTCCTCCTCTCTCTTTCAACACATCTAAAGTAAGATTAAAATATTCAACGTTTCCCTGAGGACGGCCTGTACTTACCTCGATCTAGCTACGCGCGACACCGTTCTGATTGCGGTTACACTACTAAACACTTTTTAAGATCAATCAGTGAACGAAGATTACTGGGACCCGAACTCATTGTTCAGACGGTATACAAGGTCCAAATGATCAGACAGCGCATTAAGACGGCTCAGGATCGACAGAAGAGTTGGACGGATGCCAGCAGGAGAGCACTAGAATTTGAAGTCGGAGATCACGTATTCCTGAAGATTTCCCCTACCCGCGGAGTTATCAGGTTTGGAGGTCGCGGGAAATTCAGTCCCCGTTTCATCGGACCTTTTGAGGTGATAGAACGAGTAGGAGAGGTGGCCTATCGACTTGCCTTGCCTCCGTCGCTAGCTGGCGTGCACAATACCTTCTACGTATCTTAGTTGCGGCGTTATGTTCGGGATGAGAGCCATGTTCTGGACCATTCGGAGTTAGCCTTGGGCAACGACCTATCTTATGAGGAGCAGCCCACCACTATCCTCGACCGCAGAGAAAAAGTCCTGAAGAATAAAGTCATTCCGTTGGTCCGAATGTCTTGGGGCGTCGTTCCCCAGGAGAATCTACCTGGGAGCGTGAGGAGGATATCCGTGCATATTTTCCACATCTATTTGTGTAGTGATGTTTCGTTGTCTCTTTTCAAAATTTCGAGGACCGCAGAGAAAAAGTGTGACTACGGCAGGATTATTCCTTGACCGTAGGAGCATGGCTGACCTAGTCATTCCTCGTATTCCGTATTTTGGGAAGCGGGGCGCGATAGTGCTCCCTTCCTTGGGTCTATCCTACTACAGAAAAGTAAATAATATACAATAATGGTGACAACATTCTCAACCCGGAAGTTCCCCAAATAAAAGAATATTACATACATTTGATTTATACATGAAAGAAAATAAAACTCTCATCTCACATAAAAACCCTGGCTATTCCATCATGACAATCTTGGACATCATATATCAGCAACACATAATATCTCATATCATCAACGTAAGCAAGTATGCGTACCCCGATTGTCGTTGATGTATAGCAACAAAATCGACGATACACCACATACTACACTTACGGTCGCATAAAAGAAATTGAAAACTACAACAATTGGAATCATAAGTTCCCTTAGACAACAAAAACCCGGGATATCACATATCAGAGATTTCATGTCCAACAATATAAAGCTCACATTTAAGTCTTACCCATGAAAACACTTTTCAAATTAAGTCAGATAATTCAACAATATTTCCGATTAAACCCGAGACCGAAATGTTAGACTTACACGCAACAAAAAAATTTGTAGATTTCAATTATTGTATCACATTCTCAAATACTAGGCGCAGTTAAAATATTCGATCGAACGATCAATTACCCAAATAATTCTCAGAAAGCTCAACACTTAAGCAATATTAAAATACCCCAGAGACTGTTACAAGCTCAAGAGCCAGCACAAGAAGGCACAGTCTACGCCTCACCAACGGCGTTGTGGAACCGCCGCAAAATGAACATTTTGGCCGCGGTTCCGCGGTCGTTAAGTCGAGTTAGGGTTTCGTTCTTCCTGTGGGCCCATACAATTCCCTGCACGTTTTTCTGAGTATTTTTAATGTGAAAAAATCCAACTTTTTGAAAAATTTCCAGAGAGCATGATCCGGGCAACATATTTCTTTCGTTCGAGATTTTTAACGTCGTCTAGGTTACTCTAAAGCTCTAGCTTGGCTCTGATACCATTGTTGGGTTTACCTAGCACCTAGTAATGGGTTTGGAAGCATCACACATGCCACAATAATAATTTTTAAGATGCTAAGTTAACTAAACAAGAATCTTAACTTGAATTTAGGGTAAAAAGCTAAGTATCATATACTAAAAAGAGAATCTATCAATATGTGTAGAGATTACAACCTTTGTAGCCTCCCTTGGTGACTCCTTAGACCTTTGAGAATTTGGAACGGATGGCTAGAGTCATTCCTTGTCCACGATGATCCACCCGAAGTCGCTTTGCCTAAAACTCCATGCTTTACTAGATTTGTGAAGAAGTATAGCAAACACCCTACACAAATGGGCTAGATGTGTTTAGAATAATGAGATGGTTTGTATTCTATAATCAAAACCCTTTCTTTTTATCAACCTCACTCAAGAGAAAACTCAAGTGAGCTAGGAGGAAGAAGAAGATAATGGTGGCTTGGCTTTTCTCAAGAGATAATGATATGATAAAAGAAAAGAATGAGAATAGAAAATATATATATTTTTCACTCTCATCCTTAACCAAGGGTTAACAAATATCTAGATATTTCTTTAGGAGAAAAAGAACCATAGAAAGTTAACTCATGGTGGGGAGATAAGGTTAAGAGAAAGATCAAGGATAATTATCCACCATGAATTGATTTTCTATTTCTTTTATTCTAAATATATATATATATATATATATATATATATATATATATATATTTGTTAACATATGAGTCTTGTATTGCCACCATATTGTGTATCATCAACCATGATACAATGTATGTATGTATGTGTCCGGGCATATCATCATGTGCATACATCAATATAGAAAAGGGTTTAATAAAGAATTAATCCAAAAGTCAAATTTTAAATCAACACTTGATTTAATAAATCGGTCATATCACATACGACCCGACCAATAGAAAAACGCCCGATTAACATACGGTATCACATACACCCATTTAATCGGGTCCACGCACATATCTCATATGCACACCATATCGTTTCGCCTGAGCTAGGAAACTCTTTTATGGGACTCTAAGATTCGTCAATACGCCGGCAGTAGGTGATGATCATATCAAATATCCATAAGCCGCAAGTGGTCAGCTAAACGTAACGGCCACCCTGGTATCGAGCGATCAAAAGAAAACCAGTGAAGCTGTCAAAACTCCCGTCGAGCCAACTGGCAACACTTACCGTACAGTCCGATCTCTTCATCAAATATATTGCATATCGAGTCTAGGGATGGAATCGTCGACCCCAATAACTCAATAAGTCATGCCGGTGTATGGCTCATAACAGATCGAGAAACTACTGATAACACTTATAAGTAAATCTTAGTAGCCCTGGCCAGGGACTTCCTGTTATAGCCAATCGAGCATAGCACAACATCAACTCCCAATACCGGGAGAGACGAAACCCCTCCTATCGCTCATTGCCTTCATGTGCCTCGGGACTGTACCCAAAGTCCACCTGTTTGCACAACTCGGTAGAGCCGTGGTAGGGTGGAGATCAAAGTACAGTGGGAGGACACACAAGACTCTATGACGATCTTGGGTCTACAGACTAACCTTTACCAATGTCACCTGAGAACTGCTATCCGACGATACATATAATACCACATAGGAGTTCTCAGCGAGTCTGTTCGGTGTAACCAGTCTTCACTGAGCACCCGCATACAATCTTAGGTGTCACCACACCAGATGGATATGGGATCATCCATCGCCCATCATATGGGACAAGAATTGTATACGCTAGTCTATTCTGGAAAATCGATGCCTTGTCTCGATACACCCATGACTAGGAACAGTTAAAGGATATGCTTATAAACTACAAGTGTCCCACTAGTATGATCTACATCATAGTCGCAATAGTCAAGAAAATATCCTATGGGCTTTATCAACATGCACTAAATGAGTAAGATGCATGATCAAATGAACACATCAAGACAAAGCAAACCATATAGCATACTATCATGTCGAGCAAGAAAGTCATCTAAATACATACATACATGTCCAAGCATCCACTATACATATAATGGCCTCTAGGGAATACATATATCCAACATATGTATGAGACTCACACCATGCTAGGGTTAAGTTAGGGTTTATATTTATTTCAAGAAAATTCAAAATTGTGGAGATATTTGTCATGGTTCAAAGCTTGTAGAAGCTTGTGGTCTTCATTGACTTAGTCCACTCCTTTGTCTTGCTTAAGATATTTGTTAACCCAACCCTTAATCTTAGACTATGGTTTATTCTCTACATGAATTAGACATGACACTAACTCACCATGGTTGCAATTCTAACCTCACTCTCTCATTCATTTTCTTCATCACTTGTTCTTATTCCTCAAGAGAAAAAGGTTGCTAGTTTTTTCTAAGTGATGAAATCTTGTGAGAAAAATAAAACTAAAGTGAGCCCACTTCCTACTTCATCATCCTCTACTATTAGTCATTTATTTTAGGGTGTTTTCTTCACTAATCTCACTATTAGTGAAGAGGTAGCATGAGCTAGTGTCTGTTAGGTCCGCGTTACCTCTCCCGGTACTTTCGGGGTAGCGGAAACGGTAAAACAAAAAAATTTCTGAACATTGGTAACATGGACCGTAAAAGTCGGGATCTTTTCCAAAACTAAAACTAGCAAACATGCTAAAGAGAGTTAGCTACTCGGAAATGAGGTTATACCTAACTTGAACTCCTTCTTCTTGAAACCTTTGTAGGGGTTGATGGTGCTTTCCTCGTTGCCTTCTTCCGTCAAAGATGGATCCACCTGAGGGTTCAACCTTCGGGCTCTTTCTCGAAATTTGAGAGAATTAGAATCTTCGGCTTGCTAAACCTTTAACCCTAGAGTGAGTAGAGAGTGTTTTTGGGGTGTTTTTATCTCAAGGAGAGGGATTCTCAACTCATGAGAAGGATTCTCCTTGAACTAGAGGAGGAAGAAGAACAAGTGAGGAGAGAGAAAGGTTATGATAGAATGAGCTTGTTCTTTTCATTTCTTGCAACCATATCACAAATGAAAAGAATTATCAATTAACAATAATAATAAAATGAAATAGTTGATGGATGGTTTGGAATGACCATTATCATTACATTCTTTAAATGGTTTTGCAAGAATCAAAAAGCATCTTTCTTTTGTAATGATGATGGTCAAACCTTCAACCATGGTCAACAAGTCAACCATGGTCAACAAGTCAACAAAATCCAACCATGACACAATTTCATTTGATTAATATTATTAATAGATATATCATAATTCCATTAGGGTTTGGAAAAAGACGACTGTCAAGTGTGCATACGCACCCGTTCCGAAACCCTAATGAAAATCCTGTTCCTCCGCCTCAATCAACTGTGCATACACACCCGCATTCTTGTTCCGAGGAACATGAATACCAAGAGATAAAATCAACCCCAAAACATATACCAGTATCTGGCTCAAACCAGAGCCAGCCAGTAATATCCGTCCGGACTCCAAACGTGCACAAGTGCGCGGATGAGAACGAACCCTGTCGCAAAACCATGCGACCTCTACTCTGTTTTGCCCAGAGGCGAATAGCCCTCTGTGTGGGACTCTAAAGACTCGACACTACGCTGGCAGTGGGTTTAACCACAGACCGCAAGCAGCACTAGCTGTGCGTAACGGTCCCCAAGCAGATGCCGATAAGAAGACTGACGAGGTGTACCCCATCCGAACTCCTACTGAGTCTGTATGTGACAATCTCCGTACAGTCCGGTCTGTTCGTCTGATACATCGCATGGCGGGCCTATGGGGGCGGTAAACGTCAGTCCCCTAATAGCGGTATAAGTCGTGTCGGAGTGAAGCCCAATACATCCTGAGATAACACTGGAAACCTACCAGTATATCTCGCTTGCCCTGGCCAGGGACTACTCGTGTAATGGCTCTCCTAGACACAGCGCGATGTCAACCTCCAATACCGGGAGAGACGAATCCTGTCTAACCGTCACTGCCTCCAAGTGCTTCGGGACTGCTCCCAACTACTACCTGTTTGCACGACTCAGTAGAGCCGTGGTAGGGTAGTAATCAAAGAATAGTGGGAACACACTCGAGGTGAAGTGACAGTGTCAAGTCAGCGGACTAAGCTGTACTCATGTCACCTGGGAACTGATAACTGACGATAGGTATAATACCAACCATCAGTTCCCGACGAGTCCTGTCCAGTGTACTCGTAACCTAACGAGCACCCGCATACTATCTCAAGTACGACGTACCGACGGCTGTGGGACTGACCGTCTCCCGTGATGGGATGAGAAGCGCATACGCTAGTCTACTCCGGAGTATCGATGCCCTATCTCGATACTCCCACGACTAGGGACGTGTATAAGGATGTGCTTGTAGATTACCCAGCCCCCACGAGTGTGATCGCCATCACAACGCCGGTAATCAAGCAAAGATCCTAAGGGCTCTACTAATGCGTATAGGTGATATAATAAATAAACACACATGTACACATTAAAGCAGAGACAAACCAAGTAGCATACTACTATATTGAGCAAGATTGTCTGTACAACTGTGAATATCCCAAGCTTCCATCAAGTAATATACATACTAGTATGATACAGTAATGGCCTCTAGGGCATATACACTAACAATCTCCCACTTGCACTAAGGCCATGTACTGGCGTATCGAAGACCTATCATCTCGATCAGCCGCTCGAATTGAGTCTGGGGTAAAGCCTTCGTGAATGGGTCCACAGTGTTGTCCTTTGTGTCCACTCTCCGCACCTCGATCTCCTGTCGATCAATGATCTCCCTGATCAGGTGATACCTCCTTAAGATGTGCCTGGATTTCTGATGGGACCTTGGTTCCTTCGCTAAAGCTATAGCCCCATTGTTATCGCAATACAAAGGTATTGGGTCAACAATGGACGAAACCACCTGAAGTTCACTAATGAACTTCTTCATCCAGACCGCCTCTTTTGCGGCATCGCTTGCAGCAATGTATTCAGCCTCCATCGTCGAGTCTGCGACGGTATCCTGCTTGGAACTCCTCCAACATACCGCCCCTCCGTTGAGGGTAAACACAAAACCCGAGACAGACTTGCTGTCATCTTTGTCACTCTGGAAGCTTGAATCGGTAAAGGAATCGACCCTGAGGTCTCCATTACCGTAAACCAGGAACATCTCCTTAGTCCTTCTCAGGTACTTGAGAATGTTCTTCACTGCTGTCCAGTGGTCCTCCCCTGGGTCTGACTGATACCGGCTTACCGCGCTCAGCGCGTAAGCTACATCTGGTCTTGTACATAGCATCGCATGCATTATAGATCCTACCGCCGAAGCGTAGGGTATAGTGCTCATGCGAACCCTCTCCTCGTCAGTCTTAGGAGACATCTTCTTGGAGAGGGTAATTCCGTGCAATGCGGGTATGTTACCGCTCTTGGAACCCTCCATACTAAATCTCTTTAGTACAGTCTCTATGTACCTGGACTGCGAAAGTCCCAATAGTTTCTTGGATCTATCTCTATAGATCTTGATCCCCAGAATGTACGAGGCATCACCCAGGTCCTTCATGGAGAACCTTTGTGACAAAAATAGCTTGACCGATTGTAGCATAGGAATATCATTTCCTATCAAGAGAATGTCGTCCACGTACAAGACTAGGAATACGACAGTTCGTCCTACAATCTTCTTATAGACACAAGGTTCATCTTCGTTCTTGATGAAATCAAATTCCTTGATTGCCTCATCAAAACAGATGTTCCAGCTCCGCGATACCTGCTTTAATCCATAAATGGATTTAAGCCACTTGCACACCTTCCCGCTGCTCCCACTGTCTACGAAACCTTCTGGTTGATCCATGTAAACGCACTCTTCCAAACAACCGTTCAGGAAAGCCGTTTTAACATCCATCTGCCAAATTTCATAGTCATGGAAGGCAGCAATGGCAAGTAGGATCCGAATGGATTTGAGCATAGCCACCGGAGAAAAAGTTTCGTCATAGTCCAAACCAGGTCTTTGACGAAAACCTTTTGCAACGAGTCTAGCCTTATAGGTTTCCACCTGCCCATCTACACCAAGTTTCCTTTTGTAGATCCATTTGCATCCAACGGGTTTTACCCCAGGTGGAGCAATATCCAAGGTCCACACTTTATTGGCGTACATGGACTCCATTTCGGATTGCATTGCTTCCTGCCACTTATCAGAGTCCCTACTGATAATGGCCTGCCTGAAACTGGTAGGGTCATCTTCTTCCAAGATGCAATCCTCTCGATCCCCGTCAATGAGAAAACCGTAGTATCTCTCGGGCGGATGAGAAATCCTACCAGATCTGCGGAGTGGCTGAGGTTCGTCTGGGGTTATTGAATCCTGAGGTTCTGTCAAATTTTCAGTTTCAGTTTGTGGTCGCTGAATTTCTTCCAATTCTACCGTGCTCCCACTAATTTCTTTTGCAAGAAACTCCGTTTCTAAGAAAACGGCATGCTGAGCAACAAACACCTTCTATTCCTCGGTGTGGTAGAATAGATATCTATAACCATTCTTTAGATATCCCACAAACTTACACAAAACTGACCGTGCCTCTAGTTTATCCGGTTTATGTGTTTTAACATAAGCCGGACAACCCCATATCTTAAAACGTTTAAGATACGGCTTCTTACCATTCCATATCTCGAACGGCGTCTTAGGCACAGATTTAGACGGAACATCATTCAATAGATATGCAGCTGTCAACAGCGCATGTCCCCAAAATGAAAGAGGTAACTCGGCATTACTCATCATGGAGCGAACCATATCCAGTAGGGTACGATTCCTCCGCTCCGATACACCGTTGTGCTGTGGTGTATAAGGAGGAGTAAGCTGAGAGAGAATACCATTCTCTTTTAAGTAATCTAGGAATTCCGTGCTTAAGTACTCCCCTCCTCTATCAGACCGGAGGATCTTGATACTTTTGCCAATCTGGTTCTCTACTTCCTTTCTGAATTCCTTGAATTTCTCAAAAGCTTCAGATTTGTGTTTCATCAATAGACATATCCGAACCTAGAGAGATCGTCAGTGAATGTGATGAAGTACGAGAACCCACCCTTGCATGTATAGACATCGGACCGCATACATCACTATGTACGAGTCCCAAGAGCTCGGTTGCTCTTTCTCCATGTCCGGTGAACGGAGATTTGGTCATCTTCCCTTTGAGACAAGACTGACAAGTTTCATAAGATGAAAACTCGAACGTATTCAAGAGTCCATCTTTATGCAACTTACTCAGTCTTTTCTCTCCGATATGACCAAGTCTACAATGCCACAAGTAGGATTCATTCGTATCTAAATTCTTCCTCTTGCGTGTGTTTTGTATATTGAGAACTGTATTCTGATTTAGAACGTAGATACCATTACACAGTGTACCCTCTGCAACCAGTACCTTATGAAGGTAAATGTTCATGATATTCTTTTCAAGAACAAAGTTATATCCATCTTTATCGAGTAAAGAAACTGATATGATGTTGCAAACCATGGAAGGTACATAGTAGCAATCGTTCAAAATCATAGTCTTGCCATTTGGCAATACTAGGTGATATTCACCGACGGCTGCCGCATTAACTTGTGCTCCGTTCGCTACTCTGAGCGACATATCACCCAGTGCAACTTTCCTACTTTTTCTCAGTCCCTGCAATAAATTACAGATATGAGATCCTGATCCGGTATCAAGTACCCAGGAGGTAGGGCTGACCGTAAAACAGTTCTCAATTACAAGAACACCTGAAGTAGATGCAAAACCATGCTTCTTCTTCAACTGGGTATCCTGGAAATCCATACAATCCCCTTTCCCATTCTCATACTCATGACTGTTGTCACAAGTTAGAGCTGAACCAACGTTCCCCAGCCCCGAATAAGAATTCGGATCGGTCAAGCGATACATTTTATTATCTTGATTAGGGCGTGAAAAGGTTGCTTCCTGGAGAGAGAGAAAAGAAACACTCAGCGTATGCTCTTGCAAGATTAGATTGGTTTATTGATTTATCTAACCAGGATGTCTCCCACTGTTTCCTCAAATTCTTCTCAAAACCTTTTTAAAAGAAGAACTTGTCGGGATTTAATTTACGTCACAATACTTGCTTAACCTTTCAGCCAGGCTAGTGTCGGTACTTCGAGGGAGGTTTTCCAACGCTTTCGCGAAGTTCCTTAATTTAAGAACCTCTTTTCCCTGGGGGCGTAACCCCGCTAACACCTTTCTAGACACCTACTAGGTTTATAGCATTGATTGTCTAAGTGAAGTAATCTCCCGAGAGTAATCCAACTCATCAGTGGGATCGGGATCCAACTGTCATTGTGTGATAACCTAGATGGAATCCACTCTAGTCAACACACTCCAGAAGGTATGCTAAATCTGCAAGTTTCAGTTCTTTTGAAACTCCCGATGTGGTTTTTGCCCCTAACGGTTCATGACCTTGACTAGGTCAACAAGCCACAAACTGTTAGTCAAGTTCTACCTGTCATTATCCTGATTGCATTAGACCCACCCGTACGTGCCCTTGACTAGGTCAACAAGGCTGCACGACTGTCCTAACCAATCACATTTGCAATCCACAGAAAAATATTAATTAGCTAACGTTCACGACGCCTTGACTAGGTCAACAAACGCAGCACGAATACTAAAACAATATTAATCCGAAACGACGGAGGGCTACGGCTGGGTTTTTGGTGAAAAACCCGTTAACGTAATGAACTTGATATCGTTGAAGGAACATGATTGCCTTTTTGAAAATATAGTGGCGAAAACTTTTGCTAAAGAGGTCACTCCCCGTGAAGGGATCTCGGCTCTTTCCTCGTCGAATGAGGTGCAGGATATTTCAAACTGAATACCTCGATGCAAAGCAAGAATAATCGACTATAGTGAAGTTACTACCATGACGCAAAATTTTGTCCAAGGGGTCACTCCCGATGAAGGGATCTCGGCCCTTGCCTCGTCGACTGAGGTGTTGGGCATTCATAACCGAATACCTCGATGCAAAACAAAAATGAACGTCCTTGCAATAACAGCTTTTTGAAAAACTTGTTCCAACAACGCCTTTTAGCTTTATTTTCTTGCATTAGTTCTTTTAATGCGTCCCATCATTTAAAACCTACCATTGCAGAAAACAACCAAAATATGACGTACGCTTATGCCATTCGCATTCGCCACGGGGCCCCGTCATCATCCGTTAGGTTACTTAACTAACGACAGAGCGGGGGCTGGGCTAGCGCGGCTGTAAAACATAAGCAACGCCTAAATAGTTATTATATATAGCAATATAGCAATGATAGCCAATCCAGATCACAGATGAACACTTTGGATATACTAGGAACCCGCGATTCGTTCGAGCCTGCAACGAAAAAGCGGATTACACAGTCGCGGTGAATAGCCAATACCCCACCTAAGACCCCTACGGGTGCGGCAAACTACCCGCCAAGTACCCGAAGCGAAGCAACCTCCCTCAATGCCGTGAGTAGGCCACTCGGCACTTCGAGATACCCGGTAGTTTGTCCACCCCCTCCATGGGTCTATCCTAGGAGCAAAAACAGTAAAAAGAATTATACAATGACGGCTACAACCCCGACCCGGTTGTGCGGCCATACAAATAATATTACATCAATTTACAAAATTATTACATGAATGAAAGAAAAAGAAACTCTCATCTCACATCCACCCCGGCTATTCATCCGCGACAATCCAACGAGTTCATATACACAAACCAACAACAAACACAGATCACAGATGTGTATAACCCCGACTAATCAACATATAGCGATTAGCCGACGTTCAATACATGCAAACATCACAGATATAACCATTGTAGTCAAAGTGCAGTGAAGTTCGATAAAAATACGGATTTATAGGCCCCCAAAAACAAATTTCTTTTCTGGAAAATCTGGGCACAAATGACATATCTTAAAAATCCCAAAACCCTACCAGAAGAACACTGCACAAAACAGGATCACAAGAAGAGACAAAACGGCGGCGGTTCCGCGGCCTAAGCCACTCATTGCCGCGGAACCGCGGCCGTTTGAAGGAATCATGCGATCGTTTTTCGTGGGTGTTTTCACAAAACCCTGAGCCGATTTTAGGAGTAAAACTTTTTACATTTAGAGCATAAAAAAATTCAACAGAAACTTAGGGTTTTGGTTTTTCCGGTTTTGCGATTTTTCTCGATCGAACTTCCATACACTTTACTACAAAGCTAGTTTAAGTTTAGTTAGGCTCTGATACCACTGTTAGGTCCACGTTACCTCTCCCAGTACTTTCGGGGTAGCGGAAACGGTAAAACAAAAAATTTTCTGAACATTGGTAACATGGACCGTAAAAGCCGGGATCTTTTCCTAAACTAAAACTAGCAAACATGCTAAAGAGAGTTAGCTACTCGAAAAGGAGGTTATACCTAACTTGAACTCCTTCTTCTTGAAACCTTTGTAGGGGTTGATGGTGCTTTCCTCGTTGCCTTCTTCCGTCAAAGATGGATCCACCTGAGGGTTCAACCTTCGGGCTCTTTCTCGAACTTTGAGAGAACTAGAATCTTCGGCTTGCTAAACCTTTAACCCTATAGTGAGTAGAGAGTGTTTTTGGGGTGTTTTTATCTCAAGGAGAGGGATTCTCAACTCATGAGAAGAATTCTCCTTGAACTAGAGGAGGAAGAAGAACAAGTGAGGAGAGAGAAAGGTTATGATAGAATGAGCTTGTTCTTTTCATTTCTTGCAACCATATCACAAATGAAAAGAATTATCAATTAACAATAATAATAAAATGAAATAGTTGATGGATGGTTTGGAATGACCATTATCATTACATTCTTTAAATGGTTTTGCAAGAATCAAAAAGCATCTTTATTTTATAATGATGATGGTCAAACCTTCAACCATGGTCAACAAGTCAACCATGGTCAACAAGTCAACAAAATCCAACCATGACACAATTTCATTTGATTAATATTATTAATAGATATATCATAATTCCATTAGGGTTTGGAAAAAGACGGCTGTCAAGTGTGCATACGCACCAGTTCCGAAACCCTAATGAAAATTCTGTTCCTCCGCCTCAATCAACTGTGCATACACACCCGCATTCTTGTTCCGAGGAACATGAATACCAAGAGATAAAATCAACCCCAAAACATATACCAGTATCTGGCTCAAACCAGAGCCAGCCAGTAATATCCGTCCGGACTCCAAACGTGCACAAGTGCGCGGATGAGAACGAACCCTGTCGCAAAACCATGCGACCTCTACTCTGTTTTGCCCAGAGACGAATAGCCCTCTGTGTGGGACTCTAAAGACTCGACACTACGCTGGCAGTGGGTTTAACCACAGACCTCAAGCGGCACTAGCTGTGCGTAACGGTCCCCAGGCAGATGCCGATAAGAAGACTGACGAGGTGTACCCCATCCGAACTCCTACTGAGTCTGTATGTGACAATCTCCGTACAGTCCGGTCTGTTCGTCTGATACATCGCATGGCGGGCCTAGGGGGCGGTAAACGTCAGTCCCCTAATAGCGGTACAAGTCGTGTCGGAGTGAAGCCCAATACATCCTGAGATAACACTGGAAACCTACCAGTATATCTCGCTTGCCCTGGCCAGGGACTACTCGTGTAATGGCTCTCCTAGACACAGCGCGATGTCAACCCCCAATTCCGGGAGAGACGAATCCTGTCTAACCGTCACTGCCTCCAAGTGCTTCGGGACTGGTCCCAACTACTACCTGTTTGCACGACTCAGTAGAGCCGTGGTAGGGTAGTAATCAAAGAACAGTGGGAACACACTCGAGGCGAAGTGACAGTGTCAAGTCAGCGGACTAAGCTGTACTCATGTCACCTGGGAACTGATAACTGACGATAGGTATAATACCAACCATCAGTTCCCGATGAGTCCTGTCCAGTGTACTCGTAACCTAACGAGCACCCGCATACTATCTCAAGTACGACGTACCAACGGCTGTGGGACTGACCGTCTCCCGTGCTGGGATGAGAAGCGCATACGCTAGTCTACTCCGGAGTATCGATGCCCTATCTCGATACTCCCACGACTAGGGACGTGTATAAGGATGTGCTTGTAGATTACCCAGCCCCCACGAGTGTGATCGCCATCACAACGCCGGTAATCAAGCAAAGATCCTAAGGGCTCTACTAATGCGTATAGGTGATATAATAAATAAACACACATGTACACATTAAAGCAGAGACAAACCAAGTAGCATACTACTATATTGAGCAAGATTGTCTTTACAACTGTGAATATCCCAAGCTTCCATCAAGTAATATACATACTAGTATGATACAGTAATGGCCTCTAGGGCATATACACTAACAGTGTCTCCACGACGTAGATCATCTTCGGCCTCAAGACTTCCATGCAAGCTTGTTCATATCTTCATAGGAGCCTTTCTAGAGTCCGGAAGTTCATGATCACTGTGAAGGGACTACTACACGGAGCTATTGAAGTGAAGGACCGGTCTACAAAGGTTGTATTCCTTGTTCACTTTAGTTGCAAATTGTTTGCATTCGTTTCGTCGGATTTTCTAGTATCGATTCTAGGGTTAGGGTTAGCTAGAACGGCAATTTTTTAAATTGGCATAGACGGTCCCTCCGGAAACCTTGCTGCCGCGCTAGACAACCCTACAGTGGTATCAGAGAAATGCTAGAAAATTAGACGATGTTTGCTAGGATTACGAAACCGAAACTACTCCAAAACACCCGATACGAAAACTTGGTTTCTGTCGAATTTAAAAAGTCTTCAAAAATTTTTTAAAACAACTGCTGAATGTTATATGTAATGTAACATGAACACCACCAAAAATTGAGGCAATTTTGACCAAATTTGGACGGCCACAATAGACTGAAATCAGGTGTGCTCGGGTGAATAGTGGAGTTCTGGCTTCAAATTTTGGTAGTGTTCCATTCTCTGGGTTTTGGGGTTTCAGGTGTTTTTTGTTTTTGCTAACTTTTCATGTGATGTTAACTTTCTGCAAAAGTAATTAAGAGTGTTTCATAATCATAATCCTAATATGTATTCGGCTTATTTAGACGATATTAAAAAGTTCGAACGGATATCAATAACCCAATTTTTCCCCCGCTGGAAATTTTTCAAGAGTTGGATTTTTTCCGAGTTTTAAATTTTCAGAAAAACTTGCAAGCGAGAATGAAACCCTAACTCGATTATGTGACCGTCAGAACCGCCATCAAACCCTAGGCTTTGTGGTAGTTCAGGTGTGCCACATGTAACGCATTGGTTGACCCTTCTACAGCTAGTTTATAGGTGTTGTGGTATGTTTCTTGGTACTTTTTGAACTCCGCTCAAGTGTTGAGCTTCACGGGAAATTTTGGGTGTTTGTTTATTCGATCGAAAATTTTAACTTCGTCTAGCTATCTGTGATTGTGATACAATATTTGGAATCCACAAATAGTTATGAGATAACTAGTTTGAATTTTATAAATCTAGCAGTTTAGTCTCATTTGATCGGTTGCCACGGGATTTTGATGTTGATCAAAAGTCTGTCGCAATCACGTAGTGTTCGCGGATACTCGCCAGGTAACCTTACTAGATAGCCCTGCCCCATATCCCCGACCAAGTGACTGTAGGAGAACCCTGTCGCCAAAAGCATCCGTTCGGATGCTCGCGGCAGCGGTGTTCCGCCTTAGTGCACTTCGTCGACGGCATCGGGGGGTGCAGCCGTCTGCTAAAGTTTTCGACGAGCATTCGATCAGTTTATCAGGAATCTTGTTGAATTACCCGACAGCTTATTGGAAAGTGTTTTCAATATCGAGACTAAAATGCGGGGTTTATAATTGTTAGGCATGTGAAGTCTAAGGAATTCATTTGGTTATGGATGAAATCCAAAGCATGTGATACATTGGGTTTATGATGTCTAAGGTGGTTGTGGATTCCAACTGTAGTAGTTTTTCACTTTCTTTTCTGCAACCGTAAGTGTAATATGTGGTGTATCGCCGGTTTCGGTGCTATATGTCAATGACAATTGGGATACGTATATTTACTTACGTTGATGACATGTGATGTTATGTGTTGCTGTGATATGTTATATTGGATCGCCGTGTTTTGAATAGCCGGGGGTTTTATGTGAGATGAGGGTATTTGTTTTCATTCATGTAATATTCTTTTATTGAGGCACTTCCGGGTTGAGGATGGTGTCACCATTGCTGTATATTATTTACTTTTCCGCATTAGGATAGACCGAAGGCGGAAAGCACAAGTAACCAGGTTCTAGGTTCCGGTGAGAGATCATCTCGATGAGTCAAGACCGGGTCTCCTAACTCTAAAATTGGTAGGGTTGCTTGCCGCTCTCGTAGGGGTCTAGGAATGTGGGTTTGGCTATTCATCACGACCGTGGAATCCGCGTTTTTACTGTCTTAAATAAAACACGGAATTCCTGGTATATCCAATATTTCATATGTGATTCTTCTGCTGCTAATATTTTGTGATGTGATCACTTGATATGTTTTGAGACGAATGCCTATATTATATATATATGAGATATAATTAATATTATTGCTTTCGTTTCATATATGATGCTTGGGAAGCATAAAATTGATGGGAATTTATTAATGAGATTAATGAAATAAAAGAAACCTAAAAGATGTTGTAAAAACTTGTTTTAAAAACTAGTAGCTCTAGTTCTTTCTTTGCATTGCGGTATTCCTTGTAGAATATTCAGCACCTTATTCGATAAGGAAAGAGCCGAGATCCCTTCACCGGGAGTGACCACTTTAGCGAAACTAGCAAATGCTACAACCCACTCGGTTTGTCTTTTGATTGCTTCTATAGTTTTTGCTTTGCATAACGATATTTGTGAAATATCCTATACCTTATTCGATATGGAAAGAGCCGAGATCCCTTCACCGGGAGTGAGATCTTTAGCGAAACTAGTAAAAGCCTCAAAAACAATCCTTTTTAAAATTCACTCGATTCTACAACGATATGAAGTTCATTACGCAAAAGGTTTTTTTAAAAACCTGTCGTAGACCTCCGTCATTTCAGATAATTACTACTTAGTATTCGTGCTACGTTTGTTGACTATGTTAAGGCATAGTTTGCGGTAGCTGATTAGTGCTTATCTTCTTAAGCATATGATGTGATTGGATTAGGGTAGTCGTACGACTTTGTTGACTATGTTAAGGGTCGTGCGGGTGGGTTTAATTAAATCTGGAAATGACGGGATGAACTTGGCTAGCGCTTATGATTTGTTGACCTTGTTAAGGTCATAAGTTGCTAGGGGCAAAACTATTATCGGGAATTTCAAGTGTTGAAATTTACAATGAGATTGCATACCTTCTATATAATAGTTGGATTCCGATACCCACTGCGAGTAAGAGTTACTCCTGGGAGAGTTGTACACATAACAATTAGCCGCTCAAGTAGTTGTCTAGAAAAGTGTTAACGGGGTTATGCCCCTGGGAAAATGAGGTTTATTTTAATTAGTTCCGTGCGAAAGCACGGGGAACCTCCCTCAAAGTACCGGCACTGGCCTGGCTGAAACATTGGCGAACTTGTAGGGTGTAATTAATCCCGGCTACTCTTACCTTTTAGGGTTTGAAGGTAGAATTGACTAAAACAGTGGAAGCCATCCTGATTAGATAAACTAATATCCAATCTAATCCTGCAAGAGCGCACGAAGAGTGTTTTCTTCTCTCTCTCTCTCCCGGTAGCGACCATGTCACGCCTTGATCAAGATAATAATATGGATGTATTGACCGAACCTTCTTATTATACTGAGCTAGGGAACGTTGGTTCTGCTCTATCTTATAATTGGTATAAGTCCGAGCAGGAAATAGGGAAATATTCGGATTCCCATGCGACCCAATCGAGGAATAAGTATGTTGATGCATATTTTTCGGGTGTGTTCAATACCAAGAACTGTTTCTCAGTATTCTTTCCGTCCTAGGTATGAGATACCGGATCAGGAACCCACATATGTAAGAGTTACATGGGCTACAGAAAGGTAGAGAACTGAGAATAGGTGATATATCTTTAAGAGTTGGAGAATGGTGCAATTGTTGCAGCCAAGTCAGTTGGCAGATACCACCTTGTATTAATACATTGATTCTGAATGAATGTTATTAGATACCGAACATATACAACATTACATCATATTCTTTATTGAGTTAAAGAAGGATATAATTCTGTATTGGAGGATAATGTTGTGAACATTTTCCTTAATCAAGAGTTGGTTGGATCAGGCACGTTATATAATAGCATATACTTTCTAAATCAAACCGCAGTTCAAACTATATAGAACACACACAAGAGGAGTAGTTCAGAAATGAACGAATCCTTCTTGTGGCCTTGTAGACTAGGTCATATCAATGTGACACGACCAGCTAAGTTACGTAAGGATGAATATGAGAATCTGTTCGAATTTTCATCTTATGATACATTCTAGTCTTGTCTCAAAGATAAAATGACTAATACTCCGTTAACTAGAAACAGAGAAAGAGTTAGTGAACTCTTTGGACGGTATGCAGTCCTATGTCTACAAATGCCAGGGTTGGTTCTTGGTACTTCTTTATATTCACTGATCTTCTCTCAGGATTCGGACATATGTTCCTGTTAAAACACAAGTCTGAAACTTTTGAGAAATACAAGGAATATAAGCTTGAAGTTGAGAACCGGATGGGTAGAAGTATTAAGTCCTTCGATGTGATCAAGGAGAAGAATACTTGCGCATGGAGTTCCTGGAGTTTCTAAAAGGAGAATGTGATTCTCTCTCAGCTTACTCCTTCGTATATACCACAACACAACGGTGTATCGGGGTAGAGGTATCGCGCCCTATGAGATTTGGTGCGCTCTATGTTGAGTACTGTTTAGTTACATGTTTCCTTTAGGAGTTATGCACTTGAGAAGCTGCATACCTATTGAATTGGATTCCATCCAAATCAGGGCCTACCACTACATATGAGATATGGTGCGGGAAGAGACCATGTCTTAAACGAGTTAAGATATGGGGTTGTCCGGCCTACATTGAAAAGCAAAATCTGGACAAGCTCGAGGCAAGGTCAGGACTGTATAGGTTTGTTATGATATCCCAAACATTTGTGAGGAAATATCTTCTACCACTCTGAGGAGCAAAAGGTGTTTTATTTCTCAGCATGCCACCTTTTTAGAAAAGGAATTTCCTGTGAAGAAATTAGTGGACATCAGGTAGAATTGGAAGGAGTTCTATCTAGATAAACTAACAGCTGATGATTTGGTAGAACCGAAGGATTCAATAGTCTCCAACGAACCTCAGCCTCTCCGCGAATCTGTTAGGGTTCCTCATCCACTTGAGAGATACTATGGTGTTCTTGGTGATAGTGGGAGAGAAGATTGGATCATGATAAATGATGGCCCAACTAGGTTCAGGCAGGCCATCACAAGTGGAGACTTTGTGAAATGACTGGATGTTATGCGATCAAAGATGGAATCCATATACACCAACAAAGTATGACTTTGAATGTTGAGGCTGAAGGGATAAAACCCATTGGGAGCAAATGGATCTTGAGAAGATTCTTGGTGTAAATGGAAAAGTTGAGACTTTCAAAGCTATGCTTAAGTCCATCAGGATCAATGCAAGTATCGCGGAGTTGGAACATCTGTTTTGATGTGACAGTCAAAGAGTTTGACTTCAACAAAAAGGTGGATGAACCTTGTATATAAAAGAAGGTTGTAGAGAGTAAGATTGTCTTTCACGTATTGTATGTAGATGGCATACTCTAGATAGGAAATGGTTTCCTATGCTACACTCGGTCAAGCTCCTCTTATCATAAGGATTCTCAATAGAAGATCTGGATGATACCTACTACATCTTGTGGATTATGATCTATGGTGATAGATCTAAGTAGATGCTGGGAGTGTCCTAAATTCAGGTACATTAATACCATACTAAAGGGGTTCAGTATGGATGATTCTAAGCGTGGTGGTTCGCACACTTACTCATGGATCACTCTCTCAAAAAAAATGTCTCCCAAGACTGATTTGGAAAGAGCTCGCGTGCAAGGGCTATCTTATGCTTCGGCAGTAGGCTCTATTAGAGTATACGATGTTATGTACTAGACCAGATGTATATGGATCACTAGGTATAGTGATCAGGAATCAATCGGATCTTGGGAGAATCACTGGAAAGCTGTGGAGGACATTCTTAAGTACATAAGAAGCACTAAAAGAAAGTTCTTGGTTCGAGCTTCCAAAGTGATAAGATTGACTTAGAGTCAGTCACATGCATTATCTTTACCCTCAGTGCAGGGGCGTTATGTTGGAAGAGTTCCAAGCTAGATACCGTGACATACTAGACGATAAAGGCTGAATACATTGCTACCAATGATGCTGCCAAAGTGGCTGTCTTGGCATTTCTTGTTTATGAGATGAACAAGGTTCCTACCATTGAGTGTCCAATAACTGTTATTGTGACAACGATGGAGTGTGGCTTTAGCCTAGGAATGCAAGGTCCCATCAGCGTTCCAGACATATTCTGGGGCAAATATCACCTGATCAGGGAGATGGATGATCTCCAAGGGATCAAGGATAGCAGAGTAGACACGAAGGATAACACAGCGGATCCACTCACAAAGGCCTTACCCCTAGAGAGACTTCTATGGGATGGTTGAGTATGAGATACTACAACCACTGCTATATTGTTGGGTATTGGATACTACAACAAATGGTCTTAGTGCATGTGGGAGATTGTTAGTTATATGTATGCCCTAGAGGCCATTACTGTACATGGGATGTATATTGTAGTGGATGCTTGGACATATATAAGGAGGACTTTCTTGCTCAACATGATAGTATGCTATCTGGTTGCAGTTTATCTTAACATGTATACTTATAGTCTCTCTATTACATATTGATAAAGCCCTTAGGATGAGTACTTGACTACCAGGATTATGATGCAGATCATACTAGTGGGGACAGGGTAGTCGCTAAGAACATCTTTCAAATGTTCCTATTCATGGGAGTATCGAGACAGGGTATCGATACTCCAGATTAGACTAGCGTATACGCTTCTCGACCCATATGATGGGCGGTGGATGATCCCACATCCATTGGTGTTTGACATCAGAGAGGGTATACGGGTGCTCAGTGGAGACTGGGTACACTCGACGGACTCGCCGAGAACTCTTAGATGGTATTATACCTATTGTCGGATAGCAGTTCTCTGGTGACACTGGTACAAGTTAGTCTATAGACCCGAGATCATCATAGAGACTTGTGTGATTCCCACTGTGCTTTGATTTCCACCATACCACGGTCAAGAGATTGTGCAAAAAGGTGGTTTTGGGTACAGTCCCGAGTTACATGGAGGTAATGAGCGATAGGATGGGTTTCGTCTCCCCCGGTGTTGGGAGTTGATGTTGCGCTATGCTCAATTGGCCATAACAGGAAATCCCTGGCCAGAGTTGCTGAGATTTACTGGTAAGTGTTATCAGCAGTTTCTCGAACCGTTATGGACCTTGTATCGGCATAACTTATCAGGCTATTGGGGTCTGACGTTATACCAACCCCAGGCTGTGATATGCGACATATCAGATGAAGAGACCGGACTGTACTGTAGTGTTACTGATCGGATTCGCAGGAGTACGAGCAGGCTTTCTTGTTGATTTTCTGATCGCTCAATACCCGGGTGGCTATTAAGTTTAGCAGACCGCTTGCAACTTGTAGGTGTTTGATATGATCATCACCTACTGTCGGCGTATTGACGAGTCTTTAGAGTCTAACACAGAGGTTTCCTGGTTTATGCGAAACAGAGTAGGAGCACATATGTGATATGTACGGGACCGAGATTAATATGAGTATGTGATACCGTATTCTATTCTCGCCACTTGTGACATTGGTCGGTTATATGTGATATAGCAAAGTTATCGGATCAAGTGTTGATTCGATAAGTTGTTATATTTGATATTAGTCGGTTGTATGTGATATAGCCGGATTATCAAATCAAGAGTTGATTTAATAATTTAATGTATAATTATATATTTGATATATTACATTACATTAACTAATATTAGCTTACTTAAGTAATTCTTTTTCTCACATTTGATACACTTTACATATATGTGATATATGTATTTTTTTCTTTTTGGCGCAATATATATATATATATATATATATATATATATATATATATATATATATATATATATATATATATATATATATATATATAGTTATAGTTATAGTTATAGTTATAGTTATGTCTTGCTAGGTTACACTTGCAACATGTATGTATGAGACTCACACCATGCTAGGGTTAAGTTAGGGTTTATATTTATTTCAAGCAAATTCAAAATTGTGGAGATATTTGTCATGGTTCAAAGCTTGTAGAAGCTTGTGGTCTTCATTGACTTAGTCCACTCCTTTGTCTTGCTTAAGATATTTGTTAACCCAACCATTAACCTAAGACTATGGTTTATTCTCTACATGAGTTAGGCATGACACTAATTCACCATGGTTGCAATTCTAACCTCACTCTCTCATTCATTTTCTTCATCACTTGTTCTTCTTCCTCAAGAGAAAAAGGTTGCTAGTTTTTTCTAAGTGATGAAATCTTGTGAGAAAAATAAAACTAAAGTGAGCCCACTTCCTACTTCATCATCCTCTACTATTAACCATTTATTTTAGGGTGTTTGCTTCACTAATCTCACCATTAGTGAAGAGGTAGCATGAGCTAGTGTCTCCTCGACGTAGATCATCTTCGGACTCGAAGACTTCCATGCAAGCTTGTTCATACCTTCATGGGAGCCTTTCTAGAGTCCGGGAGTTCGTGATCGCAGCGAAGGGACTACTTCACGGAGCTATAGAAGTGAATGACCGGTCTACAAATGTTGTATTCCTTGTTCACTTTAGTTGCAAAGTCGTTTGCATTCGTTTCGTCGGATTTTCTAGTATCGATTCTAGGGTTAGCTATAACGGCAATTTTTTAAATTGGCATGAACGATGCCTCCCGAAACCTTGCTGCCATGCTAGGTAACCCTACAACGTGGTCATGAGATTTAATGATATGGGCCGATCCGGACTGACGGAGCCCGAGATATTGAGATATCAAGATATCGAGACATTGAGACATTGATATATTGGGATATGTAAATATTGTGTCGATGCTTGACACGGATTTTCTGTTGATTTCATTGGTGATGCTTCCGTTTATTGCATAGAGGTTTTTCTAAGATAAGAATAAAGATTTTCTCATACCAGACGTATTCAGGTTTTGTGTTTGATTATGCATCCATGTTGCATTTATGCTAGTACATCGTATCATATTAGTATATGTAGGCTGTGACGCATTTGCGTGCATGCTTACGATAGCCTTTGAGTTGTTACTTACTACTCATGATTGGCAACTCTCCCCCGTTGTGCCACAGTATCTTGCAGTTCTGACCTATCAGCACAGTGACGGCGGGCGCAGTTCCTCATTTTGTTCATTTTGCTTGGACTTGCGGCTTTGTTCGTAGGTGGGTTGCGAGGATACTTTTATTCCATCTTGTATTATTATTTGTATCTAGTGTACTCCATCTATCTTTGTATATTTGACTAGACGGTGAGACTTGTGAGACTTGTATTTGTGGTATCTAGTGTCGATGCTCACTTGAGCCGACGTGGTGTTTCTCATTTCTTGCTTTCAGATACTTATTTCGCACTTTTGATATACATATTGCATGTGGTTATGATTCCGCCATTGGCGAAGAGCTAGCTCTAGCTTGGGGATACCTTTATTCATTATTTATATTATTTTCATGTGTTGTACCCGTTTGGGGGCCAGTATTTACAAAGGAGACTCTGCCGAAATTTTCGGGAAATTTGATGTTTTTAAAATGTTTAATGTGACTTATAGGGTTAAAATCGCTTTCTTTAAATAAGTTTTCCTTCACTCTATTTCTTTAAATGGTTTAGATTTCTGGGCTTTGGCTTACTTAGATTACGTACGTCTGGATACATTTCGTAATTTAAGTGTCAGTCACGTTCCGTACCTTCGAGTCTTGACAAAGAGCTTGACCGAGTGTAGCATAGGAACATTGTTTCCTATAAAGAGTATTTCATCCACGTACAATACGAGGAAGACAACATTATTCTCTACTACCTTCTTGTATATACATGGTTCATCTACATTTTTGATGAAGTCAAATTCTTTGATAGCTTCAGCAAAACAGATGTTCCAGCTCCGCGATGCCTGCTTTAATCTGTAGATGGATTTAAGAAGCTTGCAGACCTTTCCGCTGCTCCCAATGTTTACGAAGCCCTCTAGCTGTGTCATGTACACGCTCTCTTCTAAATCACCATTTAGAAAAGTGGTCTTAACATCCATCTGCCAGATTTCATATTCATGGTATGCAGCGATGGCAAGTAGGATCCTAATGGACTTAAACATAGCGACAGGAGAAAAGATTTCATCATAGTCAACACCTGGTCGTTGACGAAAACCTTTTTCTACAAGTCTAGTTTTGAAAGTCTCAACTTTTTCATCTACACCAAGTTTCTTCTTAAATATCCACTTGCTCCCGATGGGTTTTACCCCTTCAGGAGCAACTTCCAAAGTCAATACTTTATTGGTGTACATGGATTCCGTCTCAGATCGCATAGCATCCAGCCATTTCACAGTCTCCACTTGTGATGGCCTACTCGAAACTAGTTGGGTCATCATCTTCCATTATGCAATCTCCGCTCCCACCATCTATGAGAAAACCATAGTATCTCTCAGATGGATGAGAAACCCTACTAGATCAGCGGAGTGGTTAAGGTTTGTCGGGAACTATTGAATCCTCCGGTTCCACCAAATCATCAGTTGTAGTTTGTACGGCTGGAACTTCTTCCAGTTCTACCTCATTACCACTATTTTTTCACAAGAAATTCCTCTTCTAAAAAGGTGGCATATTGAGAAACAAACACCTTTTGTTCCTCAGTGTGGTAGAATATATATCCATGTGAATTTTTAGGATATCATATAAACATGCAAAGAACTAACCTTGCCTCAAGCTTGTCCGGATTTTGCTTTTTAACATAGGTCAGACAATCCCATATCTTAACTCGTTTAAGATATGGTCTCTTTCTACTCTATATCTCATATGGAGCGGTAGGCATAGATTTGGTCGGAACCCTATTCAATAGGTATGCAGCTGTCTCAAGTGCAAAACCCAAAAGGAAATAGGTAACTCAGCAACACTCATCATAGAGTGCACCATATCTAATAGGGTGTGATTCCTCCGCTCCAATACTCTGTTGTGTTGTGGTGTATACGGAGGAGTAAGATGAGAGAGAATTCCATTCTCTTTTAAATAGTCTCTGAGTTCCATGCTCAAGTATTTTCCTCCCCGATCAGATCGAAGCATTTTAATACTTTTACCCATCTGGTTCTCTACTTCACACTTATATTCCTTGAATTTCTCAAAAGATTCAGACTTGTGTTTCAACAGGAACACATGTCCAAATCTTGAGAGATCATCAGTGAATGTAATAAAGTACGAGGAACCATTCCTGGTATGTGTAGATATAGGACCGCATACATCACTATGTATCAGTCCCAAGAGTTCAGTAGCTCTTTCTCCGTGTCCAGTAAGCGGTGTTTTGGTCACCTTGCCTTTGAGACATGACTGGAAAGTTTCATAAGATGAAAATTCGAACAGATTCAAATATCCATCCTTATGCAACTTAGCCAGTCTTGTCGCATTGATATGACCTAGTCTACAATGATACAAGAAGGCTTCGTTCATTTCTGAACTTTTCCTCTTGTGTGTGTTTTGTACGTTTAGAACTGTAGTTTGATTTAGAACGTATATACCGTTACATAGCGTACCAAACTCAATCAACACTTGATTTAGGAAACTGTTCATAACATTATCCTCCAATGCAAAATTATATTCTTCTTTATGCAACAAAGAAACTGATATAATATTGCACATCATATTTGGTACGTAATAACAGTCGTTCAGAATCATTGTATTACCATTTGGTAATACAAGGTGATATTCGCCAACTACTTTGGCTGCAACAATTGCTCCATTCCCTACTTTTAGAGACATATCACCCTTTCCCAGTTCTCTACCTCTATTTAGCTCATGTAACAAATTACATACGTGGGATCCTGATCCGGTATCAAATACTCAGGACGTAAAACAAACAGAGAAACAATTCTCGGTTACGAACACACCCAAAGATAACGCATCAGCATGCTCCTTCTTTGTTCGGGTAGCATGGAAATCCATATATTCCCCTATTCCTTGCTCGGACTTATGACAATCATAAGAAAAAGCGGAACCAACGTTCCCCAGCTCAGTATAATATGCGGGTTCGGTTAATACATCCATATTATTACCTTGATTAAGGCGTGTCAATGGTCGCTACCAGGAGAGAGAGAAGGACAATCATTTTTGCGTGCGCTCTTTGCAAGATTAGATTGGTTATTATTTTATCTAATCAGGATGGCTCCCACTGTTTTTATCAAATCTTCCTTCAAACCCTAAAAGGTAAGATTATCCGGGATTAATTACACCCTACAAGTTCGCCAATCGTTCGGCCAGGCAGGTATTGATACTCCGAGGGAGTCTCCCCATGCTTTCGTATGGAACTAATTAAATAACCTCGTTTTTGCAAGGGCATCACCCCATTAACACCTTTCTTAGACACCTAATGGTTCGACTAATTATAAAGTAGAAAACCCTCTCAGGAGTAACTCTTACTCTCGGTGGGTATCGAGATTCAACTATCTTATAGAAGGTATGCAATCTCATTGCAAATTTCAACACTTGAAATACCCAATATTTGTTTTTACCCCTAGCGACTTATGACCTTAATAAGGTCAACAAATCATAAGCGCTAGCCAAGTTCAACCCGTCATTTCGTGATTGAATTAAAACCACCCGTACGACCCTTAACTATGGTCAATAAAGCCGTACGACTACCCTAATCTAATCGCATCATATGCGGCAGATAAACACTAATCAGCTATCGCACACTACGCCTTGAAAAGGTCAAAAAACGCAGCACAAATACTAAATAGCACTTATCTGAAATGACGGAGGGCTACGACTGGTTTTTAAGAAAACCTTTATCGTATGAACTTGATATCGTTGTAAAATCTAGTGATTTGAAAAGGAGTGTTTTTTTATAGCTTTTTCTAGTTTCGCTAAAGAGGTCACTCCCGGTGTTGAGATCTCGGCTCTTTCCTTATCGAATGAGGTGCTGGATATTTATCAAGGAATACCACTATGCAAAACAAGAACTATAGAAGCTATTAAAACAAAATCGAGTGGGTTGTAGCATTTGCTAGCTTTGCTAAAGAGGTCACTCCCGGTGAAGGGATCTCGGCTCTTTCCTCATCGAATGAGGTGCTGGATATTCATCAAGGAATACCACTATGCAAAGCAAGAACTAGAGATACATTTTTAAAATTTTGATTCTACAACATCTTTAGGTTTCTTTTCTTTTCATTAATCTCATTAATGAAGTCCTATTATTTATGTTTCCCTAAACATCACAGAAAAGAAACGAAAATAGAACGTACACTTATGCTATCCGCATTCGCCACGGGTCCCGTCATGCACCGTTAGGTTACTTAAGTAACGGAAGAGCGGGTCTGGACTAGCACGGGTGCAAAACATAATCAACGTTTATTTTATATCATATATATAATATAGCATTCGTCTCACGCAATTATATGATCACACCACAGAACCAAGCAGCAGAAGTTGACATATGAAATATTGGATATACTAGGAAGTCCGTGTTTTATATTAAGCCAATAATGAAAACACTGTAGGGTTAGCTTAACACCTTGTGAAGGTTTTGGCAAGCATCAATCATGCTACTTTAAAATTTTTGGGGTGCTAAACCACCCCTAACCAAGATCTTAACTAGAGAATTAGGGTTAATTTGCATGTAAACAACTTTACATCTAAGAGAGAGGGATTAAAACCTTTGTAGTCCGTTCTTTCGCTTCATAAGCTCCGAGTTGTAGTCCCTTCGCCGCGATCCATGAACTTCCGGACTCTAGAGAGGCTCCACAAGTCGAATGATCCATGCTTGCTAGAAGTCTTCCTTTTCGAAGATGATCTACCTTGAAGAATCTCAAACTCAAGCTCTCACTTCTCTAATCAAGTATTAGTGAAGTGAACACCCTAATCTAAGTGGCTAGAATAGATGAGGATGATGAAGTAGGAATTTTGCTCTCTTTTGTTTTCAATTTCTCACTTTAAATCATCACAACACAAAAAGCTAGAAAGCTTTTTCAAGGAGGAAGAAGAAGAAGAAAGCTTTTGTGATGAAAAATGAATTGTTATTGTGGTTACAATTACAACCATGATTTAATAAAATGAAGGCTTTAACTCATATAGAGAATAAACTAGAGTTAAGGGTTTGGGTTGGGTTAATAAATATCTACACAAAATATCAAAGCAAAATGACAAAATGAAAGCTTCATGAAGCTTCATGAAAAAGCTAACCCAAGAGCTAACCCTAACTTTGTTTAAACTTAACAACAATGTTGCATTTGTAACCCTAACTTGTAACAATATTATATATCACATATACAATATATTTTGTAACAAAAGAAAATAATACAATTAACATATATCGCATATACATCAATGTATTATCCAGTGAGAAAATGAATCAATAAAGCGAGCTTATATTAGTTAACGTAATGTAATATATCACATATATAATTATACATTAAATTATCGAATCAACTCTTGATCCGACAATCCGGCTATATTGCATATAACCGACTAATATAACATGTACCAATTCATCGAATCAACACCTGATTCGATGACCCGACTATATCACATATACCTGGCCGATATCTTATATCGCGAGAATATAATACGGTATCTCATATCATATTATTCTCGGTCCCGCACATATCACATATGTGCTCCTACTCCGTTTTGCCTGAGTCAGGAAACCTATGTGTAGGACTCTAAAGAATCGTCAATACGCCGGCAGTAGGCGATGATCATATCAAACACCCACAAGCTGCAAGCGATCAGCTAAACGTAACAGCCACCCATGTATTGAGCAATCAGAAGATCAACAAGCAAGCCTATACATTCTCCTGTGAATCCAATCGGTAACACTCCCGTACAGTCTGATCTCTTCGTCTGATATGTTGCATATCTAGTCTAGGGGTGGTAAACGTCAGACCCCAATAACCGATAAGTCGTGTCGATGTAAGGCTCATAACGGGTCGAGAAACTACTGATAACTCTTACCAGTAAATCTCCATATCAACCCTAGCCAGGGACTTCCAGTTATAGCCAATCGAACACAGCACAACATCAACTCCCTATACTGGGAGAGACGAAACCCTTCCTATCGCTCATTGCCTCCGTATGATTCGGGACTGTACCCAAAAGCCACCGTTTTGCACGCCCTCTTAGACGTGGTAAGGTGGAAATCAAAGCACAGTGGGAATTACACAAGACTCTATGACGATCTCGGGTCTACAGACTAACCTGTACTGGTGTCACCGGAGAACTGCTATCTGACGATAGGTATAATACCATCCATGAGTTCTCGGCGAGTCCGTTCAGTGTACCCAGTCTCTACTGAGCACTCGTACACCATCTTTGATGTCCAACACCAATGGATATGGGATCATCCATCGCCCATCATATGGGTCAAGATGCGTGTATGCTAGTCAACTCTGGAGTATCGATGCCCTGTCTCGATACACTCTCGACTAGGAACAGTTATAAGATGTACTCGTGGACTACCCTGGCCCCACTAGTATGATCTCATCATAGTCCTAATAGTCGAGTACATATCCTAAGGGCTTTATCAACATGTGATCACAAAACAGTATTTGTTAACACATTAAGATAAAGTGAAACCAGATAGCATACTATCATATTGAGCAAGAAAGTCTTCTCTATATATATCCAAGCATCCATTATAATATACATCACATGTACAACAATGGCCTCTAGGGCATATACATAACCAACAATCTCCCACTTGTACTAAGGCCGGCTGTTGTAGTATCTCATACCCAATATCCCGAAGAGTCTCTCAAATTGTATTTGAGGAATGGCCTTTGTGAGTGGATCCGCAGTATTGTCCTTCGTATAAACTCTCCTGACCTCGATCTCCCGGCGATCAACTATCTCCCGGATCAGGTGATACCGCCTCAGAATATGTCTGGACTTCTGATGGGACCTGGGTTCCTTGGCCAAAGCCACAGTTCCATTGTTATCATAATACAGAGGTATTGGATACTCAATGGACGGAACCACACCAAGTTCAGTGATGAACTTATTTATCCAGACAGCCTCTTTGGCAGTATCGTTGGCAGCGATGTATTGAGCCTCCATCGTCGAGTTTGCCACGGTTTCCTGTTTGGAACTCTTCCAACAAACCGCCCCTCCATTTAGGGTAAAGACAAATTCCGAGTGCGACTTAGAGTCGTCCTTATCACTTTAGAAGCTCGAATCGGTAAAGGACTCCACCTAGAGTTCTCCATTACCATACACCAAGAACATCTCTTTAGTCCTTCTCAAGTACTTGAGAATGTTCTTCACAACTGTCCTGTGATTCTCTTCAGGATCTGCTTGATACCTACTCACTACACTTAGTGAGTATGCTACATCGGGTCTGGTATATAGCATCGTGTACATGATAGAGCCTACTGCCGAAGCATAGGGTATCCCTTGCATGCGAGCTCTTTCCAAATCAGTCTTAGGAGACATCTCTTTGGAGAGAGTGAGTCCAGAGATCATGGGTAAGTTCCTACGCTTGGATTCTTCCATACTAAACCTCTTTAGTATGGTGTCAATGTACCTGGATTGGGACAATCCCAGTATCCGTATAGATCTATCTCTATAGATCTTAATCCCCAAAATGTAGGAGGCATCACCTAGATCTTTTATTGAGAATCTATGTGATAAGAAGAGCTTGACCGGGTGCAGCATAGGAATATCATTTCTTATCAAGAGTACGTCATCCACGTACAATACGAGAAAGACAACCTTACTCTCTGCCACCTTCTTGTATATACAAGGTTCATCTACGTTTTGTATGAAGTCAAACTCTTTGACTACAACATCAAAACAGATGTTCCAACTCTGCGATGCCTTCTTTAACCCTTAGATGGATTTAAGCAGTTTGCACACCTTTCCGCTGCTCCCACTGTCTACGAAGCCCTCTGGCTGAGTCATATACATGCACTCCTCTAAACCACCATTTAGAAAGGAGATCTTAACATCCATTTGCCAGATTTCGTAGTCATGGTATGCAGCAATGGAAAGTAAGATCCGAAATGGACTTAAGCATAGCCACTGGAGAAAAGGTTTCGTCATAATCCGCACCTGGTCGTTGACGAAAACCCATTGCAACAAGTTTAGCTTTGAAAGTCTCAACTTTTCCATCTACACCAAGTTTCTTCTTAAAGATCCATTTGCTCCCAATGGGTTTTACCCCTTCAGGAGCAACTTCTAAATTCCATACTTTGTTGGTGTACATGGATTCCATCTCAGATCGCATTGCATCTGGCCATTTCACAGAGTCACCACTCGTGATGGCCTGCTCGAAACTAGTCGGGTCATCATCTTCTATGATGCAGTCCTCGCTTCCACCATCGATGAGAAAACCGTAGTATCTCTCAGGTGGATGAGGAACCCTACTAGATCGACGGAGCGGCCGAGGTTCGTCGGGAACTACTGAATCCTCTGGTTCCAATAAATCATCAGTCGTAGTTTATGCCGCTTAAGCTTTTTCCAGCTCCACCTCTTCGCCACTAATTTCTTTTAAAAGAAATTCCCTTTCTAAAAAGTTGGCATATTGAGAAACAAACACCTTTTGTTCCTCACCGTGGTAGAAGATATATCCATAGGAATCTTTTGGATATCCCACAAATTTACATAGACCTGATCTTGCCTCGAGCTTGTCCGGATTTTGCTTTTTAACATAGGCCGGACAACCCCGTATCTTAAATCGTTTAAGAGATGGTCTCTTCCCATTTCAAATCTCATATGGAGTGGTAGGCACTGATTTAGTTGGAACTCTATTCAATAGGTATGCGGCCGTCTCCAGCGCATAACCCCAAAAGGAAATAGGCAACTGAGCGGTGCTCATCATAGAGCGCACCATATCCAATAGGGTGCGATTCTTCCGCTCCGATACGCCATTGTGCTGTGGTGTATAGGGAGGAGTAAGCTGAGAGAGAATCCCATTCTCTTTTAGATAATCCCGGAACTCATTGCTCAAGTATTCTCCACCTCGATCAGATCGAAGGATTTTAATACTTTTACCCGTATAGTTCTCTACTTCGTTCTTATATTCTCTGAATTTCTCAAAAGCTTCAGACTTGTGTTTCATCAGGAACACATATCCGTATCTTGAGAGATCGTCAGTGAATGTAATGAAGTATGAGGAACCGTTCCTGGCATGTGTAGGCATGGGACCACATACATCACTATGTATCAGTCCCAAGAGTTCTGTAACTCTTTCTCCATGTCCACTAAACGGAGTTTTGGTCATCTTGCCTTTGAGACATGACTGGAAAGTGTCATAAGATGAAAATTCGAACGGATTCAAATATCCATCCTTATGCAATTTGGCCAGTCATGTCGCATTGATGTGACCAAGTCTACAATGCCATAAGAAAGATTCGTTCATTTCTGAACTCTTTCTCTTGTATGTGTTTTGTACATTAAGGACTGTAGTTTGATTGAGAACGTATATGCTATTAAATAACGAACCTGATCCAATCAACTTTTGATTCAGGAATATGTTCATAACATTATCCCGTACTAAAAGATTACATCCTTCTTTACTTAATAAAGAAACTGATATAAAATTGCATATCATGCTCGGAATGTAATAGCATTCGTTCAGAATCAATGTATTACCATTTGGTAACACAAGGTGATATTCGCCAACAGTTTTAGCTGCAACATTTGTACCATTCCCAACCTTTATGGAATGATCACCCTCTCCCAGTTCCCTACCTTTTCGTAGCCCATGTAACATATTACATATATGGGATCCCGATCCGGTATCTAATACCCAGGACGTAGAGTGAACTGAGAAACAGTTCTCGATAACTAACACGCCTGAAGAAGATGCATCAACATGCTTATTCTTCGTTTGGGCTGCGTGAGAATCCGGATATTCTCCTGTTCCCTGCTCAGTCTTATAATATTTATAACAAAGAACGGGACCAACGTTACCCTGCTCGGTATAACAAGCGAGTTCGGTCAATATATCCATATTATTATCTTGATTAAGGACTGACATGGTCGCTACCTAGAGAGAGAGAGAAGAAAACACTTTAGCGTGCGCTCTTGCAAGATTAGATTGGTTACTATCTAACTAATCAGGATGGCTCCCACTGTTTTAATCAAATCTTCCTTCAAACCCTAAAAGGTAAGATTAGCCGGGATTAATTACAACGTACAATTTCGTCAATCTTTCAGCCAGATCAGTGTTGGTACTTTGAGGAGGTTCCCCGTGCTTTCGCACGGACCTAATTAGAATAAACCTCGTTTTCCCATAGGCATAACCCCGTTAACACCTTTCTAGATACCTACTTGATCGGCTAATTGTCATGTGTAAAACTCTCCCAGGAGTAACTCTTACTCGCAGTGGGTATCGGGATCCATCTATCTGATAGAAGGTATGCAATCTCATTTCAAATTTCAACACTTAAAATTCCCGATAAAGCTTTTACCCTTAGTGACTTATGACCTTAACTATGGTCAACAAATCATAAGCACTAGTCAAGTTCTACCCATCATTTCTTGATTAATTAGACCCACCCATATGACCCTTAATTATGGTCAACAAAGTCATATGACTGTCCTAATTAATCACATCATATGTTATATAGGAAAACATCACTCAGCTACCGTACACTGCGCCTTAACTATAGTCAACAAACGCAGCACGAATACAAAGTACTCTATTTCCTAAAATGATGGAGGGTTACGACAGGTTTTTCTAAAAACCATTTTGCGTAATGAACTTGATATCATTGTAGAAACAAGTGATTTTGAAAAGGAGTGTTTTTTAGGCTTTTCTAGTTTCGCTAAAGAGGTCACTCCCGGTGAAGGGATCTCGGCTCTTTCCTCATCGAATAAGGTGCAGGATATTTCATAAATACCGCTGTGCAAAGTAAGAACTATAGAAGCAATCAAAAACTATACCATGAGTTTGTAGCATTTGCCAGTTTTGCTAAAGAGGTCACTCCCGGTGAAGGGATCTCGGCTCTTTCCTTATCGAATAAGGTGCAAGATATTCTACAAGGAATACCGCTATACAAAGCAAAAACTGTAGCTACCATTTTTGAAAATTTGATTCTACAACATCTTTTAGCTTTCTTTTCTTTTATTAATCTCATTAATAAATCCCATCATTTAAGCTTCCTAAGTATCACAGAAGTAACGAAAGCAGTAATATTTATATATCAACACACACATATATATAGTATAAGCATTCGTCACAGGCAGTAATATGATCTCATCACAGAACATTGCAGCAGAAGTCAACATATGAAATATTGGATATACTAGGACGTCCGTATTTTATTTTGAGCCTGTATAAAATACGGATTCCACAGTCGCGATGAATAGCCAAACCCACATCCCTAAACCCCTACGAGAGCGGCAAGTAACCCTGCCAATTCTAGGGTTAGGAGACCCGGTCTCGACTCCTCGAAATGGCCTCCCACTAGACCCTAGAACCCGGTTACATGTGCTCTCCGCCTTGGGTCTGTCCTAATGCGGAAAAGTAAATAATATATAATGGTGACATCATCCTCAACCTGGAAGTGCCCCAATAAAAAAATATTACATACAAACCCCGGCTATTCAACGAATTCAATATAATATATCACAGCAATATATAATCATCACAGATAACTAGGCGAAGTTAGATAATTCGACAAATACAACGAATTCCCAAAATACTCCAGTGAGCTCAACACTTAAGCAGAAATAAAAATTCCCAGTAGCATACCCCAGCGCCTATGGACCGTCGCTGAAGGGCCCGTCCCAAGCCTCCACAGTGGCGTCGCGGAACCGCCGCCAAAACCGGGTTTTGGCCGCGGTTACACGATCACTGTAGCGAGTTAGGGACTCGTTCTTAAGGTGGGTCCATAAAATTCCCTGCATGATTTTCTGAGTATTTTTAATATGAAAAATTTCAACTTTTTGAAAAATTTCCAGAAAATGGGTCGTTTCGGGGTTCGATCGGACTTCTAACTTCGTCTAGACAACTCCTAATGCTCTAGCTTGGCTCTGATACCACTATAGGGTTAGCTTAGCACCTTGTGAAGGTTTTAGAAAGCATCAATCATGCTACTTTAAAAATTTTGGGATGCTAAACAAACCCTAATCAAGATCTTAACTAGAGAATTGAAGTTAACTTGCATGTATACAACTTTACATCTAAGAGAGAGAGAGATTACAACATTTATAGTCCGTTCCTTCACTTCATAAGCCCCGAATAGTAGTCCCTTCGCCATGATCCATGAACTTCCGTTCTCTAGAGAGGCTCCACAAGTCGAATGATCCATGCTTGCTAGAAGTCTTCCTTTTCGAAGATGATTTACCTTGAAGAATCTCAAACTCAAGCTCTCACTTCTCTAATCAAGTATTAGTGAAGTGAACACTCTAATCTAAGTGTCTAGAATAGATGAGGATGATGAAGTAGGAATTTTTCTCTCTTTAGTTTTCAATTTCTCACTTTAAATCATCACAACACAAAAGGCTGGAAAGCTTTTTCAAGGAGGAAGAAGAAGAAGAAAGCTTTTGTGATGAATAATGAATTGTTGTTGTGGTTACAATTACAACCATTATTTAATAAAATGAAGGCTTTAACTCATGTAGAGAATAAACTAGAGTTAAGGGTTTGGGTTGGGTTAACAAATATCTACACAAAATATCAAAGCAAAATGACAAAAGGAAAGCTTCATGAAACTCCATGAAAAAGCTAACCCAAATCCAAACCCTAACTTTGTTTAAACTTAACAACCATGTTTTATTTGTAACCCTAACTTGTTACAATATTATATATCACATATACAATATATTTTGTAACAAAAGAAAATAATACAATTAACATATATCGCATATACATCAATGTATTATCCAGTGAGAAAATGAATCAATAAAGCGAGCTTATATTAGTTAACGTAATGTTATATATCACATATATAATTATACATTAAATTATCGAATCAACTCTTGATCCGACAATCTGGCTATATTGCATATAACCGACTAATATAACATGTACCAATTCATCGAATCAACACTTGATCCGATGACCCGGCTATATCACATATGCCCGGCCGATATCTCATATCACGAGAATATAATACGGTACCTCATATCGTATTATTCTCAGTCCCGCACATATCACATATGTGCTCCTACTCCGTTTTGCCTAGGTCAGGAAACTTCTGTGTAGGACTCTAAAGAATCGTCAATACGCCGGCAGTAGGTGATGATCATATCAAACACCCACAAGATGCAAGCGGTCAGCTAAATGTAACAGCCACCCGTGTATTGAGCAATCAGAAGATCAACAAGCAAGCATGTACATTCTCCTGTGAATCCAATCGGTAACACTCCCGTACAGTCCGATCTCTTCGTCTGATATGTTGCATATCTAGTTTAGGGGTGGTAAACGTCAGACCCTAGTAACCGATAAGTCGTGTCGATGTAAGGCTCATAACGGGTCAAGAAACTACTGATTACTCTTACCAGTAAATCTCCATATCAGCCCTGGCTAGGGACTTCCAGTTATAGCCAATCGAACACAGCACAGTATCAACTCCCTATACCGGGTGTCACGCCCCGCTTCCCATTGTACGGCGAAAGGGACGCGACGAGGCCCGCTACGTATATACTCAGAAGTACATACGCTAAGCGTATCTAAGCAATATAAAAGTAAATACACAAGAGACAAGAAATAGAAAGAACAACAACTTTATTTATTAACATTCTTTTGTACAATGTATGAAAAGGAAATACAACTGAAATAAAAAGATACTTAAAATGTGGCATAACAGGAAATGTAAAATACTAAATGGAAAAGTGTACAATGAACTAAAGTGCTGGATCTTCGGAAAACTGCTCCAAGTCTTCCGCAGATGACTCGATCTCTACCGGGTCCGAATCACCTGACGACACTCAAAGAAGAAAGAAATAGAATGTCGTCAGCGAACAGGTCGCTCGGTAAGTCCCAAAGATAAGAGGAGAAATAGAATAGAAAGAGAGTAAGAAAGAGAGAGTAGCTTTTACAGTTGTACTATTTGTTATATTGTAGTATTTATTGTTAACACTGTTGTTTGTAGCTTGGTACAGAAGGATGCCAGGGTATATGAGAGGAGTCTCACTTGCTCCGGAGACTAAGGTATCAGGAACTCAAGAAACCGTTGGGTCACGGTACAACATCAACGGAATATTGGTTAGGTGTCTTAATCTGACCACCTCGTTCCACCTTTAACACCTTCTGTACCAATCTACCACTTAAACCCCGTGATGTCTTGTTTGTATTGTTATCTTGTAAATTGTATTGATTGATTGACTGACTGACCGACACCATGATATCAGTAAACGGTTATAACCATAGAGTCATGTAAATGGAATACTGAGAATCATGTAAAAGGAATATATATCTATGGTTCGGTTCGGTCAAGTTGTATAATTGATAATTGGATTCATGGTTTCATGTGTTCATATTGAATTGGAATCTTGTAGATTATAGATTGACTTGAATCATATTCAAGTCAGATTAATCAGAGTCAAACCGGAGTCAGACAATCAGAAATGTGAATCGAAGTCTTATAATTGGTAGGGTTCTTAGGGTAATTTATAAAACTTGAGGGGTTTTATGTAAAAACAAGTTTATATACTTTTCAAAATACACCTCAAGTATTTATTATTCGTCTTTAGAATTGTAATGAGAGTGGATTTTATATTGCGACATTTCTAGTGAAAATATCCTAGTTTTTATAAAATAAAGGTATTTATCTATAATATTGATTTATTTGAAGTTCACGGTATTTTAGTGTAAAATTTATTCTTGTGATTTTTAGAAAAATGTGGAATATTTATATCATAATAAAATAGATATTTAAATGATAAATATACATATATTTATACAAAAATAATTTTAATAAATATTTTATATTCCAAAAAATCTCATTTTCTTAAGATGTCGTATTTTAAACCTTTCGAGTCCGAATGCTCCTTGCGGAGGTCTGAATCTCGCACTACTAAGCCCGAGGGTGTGCGATAAACCGCACAATCCCGAACGCGTTCCCTAAAAATGGGTTGTAGCGGCTCTTTGCAAAGATTGTAAAATACTAATCCTTTAGAAAACGGTTTTATAAAGTAAAAGGTATTTATTTGCAAAGGTGTAAATTTTTCGTATTTTAGATTCTAGGGTTTCCTAGGTCAACTAGCATATTTCTAAATGGTCTAAACGACAAGTCGTTAGAAGCCTCAAATCGCCTCTTCACCGCCAATTCTGGCCAGGTAAGTACAAATGAGGAAAGGAGAGATCCGCTCACGAATCACCGTGAGACGGGCCTTTTAAAGTTACCTTTTCTTACTTGCCTAGCCTAGACACCACAAAGTCAAGTTTAGATAAATGATCGATGTCCACAACTTATCGTGTTTTCCTAATAAGAGGCATTTATTTAAAAGTGTTGATTGTATTAAAATGTTGTTGTGAAATATCGAATCAAATAGTCCCCGGCAACGGCGCCATTTGATCGAATTGTTTTCTTGGATGTAAAAGTATCAAATAGTAAAGAAATCACAACCAAAAATATTTGACCGCAATCAAACAACGGTGTCAGTTGAAGTTAATGAATGAGTGCGGATCGTCCTCAGGGATCTCGAGATTCATTTTTTATTTTATTTGTTTGAAATGAAATGTTAAGCAGCAATAAGAGAAAACTCGATTCAAGATTGAATTGTATTCGTGTGTCACTAATCTTTACTAAAGAATCAAGAACTATAAACAACAAGAATCGGGTTTCAATGGTATTTTCCAAACGACAATCAAGAATGATAAAGAATCTCGTAGGAATCGATAGGATCTTTAGATGTGTTGTAGTCTATAATATTTCGTATTCTTGTCCTTCGAAAGATTGATACTAGATCGATGATCATCAACAAGAGTTAGGGTTTTCTCGTGAAACTAGGGTTTCATCTTATCCCTTGTGCTGTTGTTGATATCATTCACATTCTAGCCTCTAACAATTTCAAGAAACGATCGGATCACCCCAATCTTGAGCGATGTTGATCAAGAAAGCATCGCATCAAATTGGGTTGTCGATTCTTGAACTTGCTAGGGTTTACACACTCGTGGGATTCAAGAATTGATTACAAATTTGCTACATCATCATACTAGAGATCGTTTCGACTCCTTAACGAGCAGAGTTTTATTCACGCATCACCACATAGACAATATTCAAGAACAGTAAAGATAACATGATGCGGAATTTAAAAAGAAACAAGATAGAAGAAAATATCACCTTTTATTTCATCAACAATTTCAATACAATCTTTCAAGATCTACAAGAAGAAAGAAAATCGATCGTTGACTCGGCTTCGCTCGTCTCCGTGGATCGTGGATCTACTTTGATCTCTTGCCCGATGGAAGATCGGCTCGGCTTATAAAAGGGTTGAAGGAATCTTGCTTGGCTTGCACTCAAGATCTTGAATTGTGGTTGGATCTAGGGTTAGGGTTTCCTACAAGATTTCTCACTAATCTTGAGGAAGAAGAAGATGGAGAAAGAGAATGGCTAAACTAAAAATGGGTTGAATCTATCAATCTCCAAGATTGAATCAAGATTTTCCAAGATGAGAAATGAGTGAGCCTAGGGTCTTATTTATAGACCTAGGTTTAGGTTTGAATTAGACTTTCCCTCCCAAAGTTTGTTGGCCAAGTTTGTTGGGGTTTAGCTTAGGGTTTAAGCAAGGGTTTGGGAAAGTTCTAGAAGTTTTAGGCTAGTTTAGGAGCTTGATGATCTGGTGGAAGTTTCTGGACTCTTCTGGACTTTTGTGTGCATTTTTGAGTAGTGGGAACTGAATCAGGAGTTTTGGTGAAATCCGAGGAGCTGACTCCCTGGATCCGCCGCGCAACCGCCGCGAGAGGTGGGCTTTGGCCGCCCTTCCGCCGCACATTGGTGAGGTTGGGATCCGTGCTTTCTTCTGTTGCTTGGTACTGCTGTATGGGTTATTCTTTGATGTTTAGAATTGCAGTTGCCCTTCTATGTTGATACCAGAATTGCTTTCAATGAGTTTACGAGCAATTGTAATGGTCGAGCAATGTATTGATCGAGCAAGCATCTCTTTACCTGCATAGACTTCAAAATAGGGGTTGCAAGATATAGAAAATTTGCTATGTAATACAATGCAGTTAATTTCCCTAGAATTTCCGGTTAAAAGGTCGAATACATGTAATTTGATATTTCGCGACCAATTAGCTAATATGTGAATTATGAATACCGTACTCTCCTATATGTATGCAGATGTTAAGGAAATTGCCTGCTAAAATATACAGTATTTTCGACTGATCAAATACCCCCAAACTTAATTTCGATCGTCTCGAGCGAATGTTTTATTAAAAAGAGAAGGAGAAAATAAAGAAAGAGAAAAAACTAACTAGCACACTTTCGTAGGCAACACGATTGCACTGAGCACGTGCAACAAGCCTTTAAACCTCTAGGTGTCCCTAGTAGGAGGAGTGTTGTCTCCTGAGGGTTTTCAGCGGATTGCACCCACAAAATCCAATAATAAAAGAAAGATCATGAATATTACATTTAAAGAAAAGAATTGTAAAAGAAAGACCTTGAAAATTAGGGTTTCCAACTAAGCTAGCTTTTCGGTTGTCATGAGCCCTATCTTAATGGTCATGAAAAGATGTCAGAAATCACGTCCTCCCTCAATAAAACATCGTCTTATTCTTCATTCCTATCTGTTTTCCAAACATCGATCATATCACCCTGCGTGTGTGTAAAGACATCCCTACACCCGGAGAATTCAATTCAAGCTATCATACCCTTGCCCATCGACCTCAGTACTTCTTGGCAAACGAGATTGCTTACACACTTTCATGCGACCGTTAATACTTCTTGAGGTACTAACCGACCGATTACTGATGTGCTTGCTAACTTGGTGTATTTTCCTAGTCTTGCACCACCTCAGGCATAGCAGTGACACCCAGACCAGTTGACCTTGGGGCACTAGGTGAAGAAGCACCCTTTTGCTATATATTTTTCTTACCCTTGGTGATAACAAAACCAGTATCCATTTTTCTCACCACTTTAAAACACACTTTTCTTTTCATACTTTTGGCTTTAAGACAAGAGCATTTCAAGGTATCCTCTACTATCCCAGGCTTCAAGACGTGTGTAAGTGCGAATAGCAGGGTAGCAACGTTCAAAATGTTTGGCTTCCAGAATAGAAACTATTTTTCAGACTTATTTTTATCCTCAGATTAGTGACGTCCTTCATCTTACTAACCCTTGGGACAACGGCTCATAACTACTTATTACTAGTTCGTATAAGAAAACTTCTAATTTTCTTAGTTTTCTAAAAATTTTCCAATCTCATGGATGTAATTGTTCACTGTCTAAACTTTCATTATCTTATTTATATACAAAAAGTGTAAATATTAAAATTATTTTTATATTTGAAAATTTTTGAATTTTTATGGGTTTTGAAAATTTTTCAATTTTTATAGATTTTTAAAAGAAATGTTTTGTGCTTATGCAGATGATATGCAAATGATGCGAAAATAAGCACAAACCTCCCCCAAACTTGTTCTCAACAGTGTCCTCACTGTTGCCGACAGTTATACCTACAAAAATCTGTAAATCTGGGGAGAATTATTAGTGGGGGCAAAATATATAAGTGAAGACCCTCCCCCAAACTTATTTTTGGCTCAAAATTTTGTAAAAATTTCTTTTTAAGAGCCAGAAAAACATACCCCCCAAACTTGAGTTATGCAATGTTAATCTTTTAAAATCACAAGTGGGGGTCAAAAATCAGTGGTCGATGCCAAGCTTTACAAAGGCCGAAAGTTAACACCAACCATTCGAAAATTTTATCAATGCAGTGCTCGGGTTGGTGGAAGAAGAAATGGGGAAATGGTAAGTGGTGGAAGAGAATGTGTGTGCGTCTCATATTGGAGAGACGAAGCAGTGTTTGTGATGGATTACTCGCATTCTTTTTACATTTCAGAAGAAGGGGTGGAGGTTCAATTTCATTGATTGGGAGATGATTCATCTCAACACCCGTGTTATTTAAAAATGCGAGTTCATCAGCGAAGATCTCCTCAAAAGTTTCATCTATACCCCGAAGAATAATGTCATCACAAGGTGCGGGGTGATCTTCAGACTCTAAAAGCAGTTCATAATCAGTGTTAGTTGTTGACCCGGACATCTCAGTGGAAGATTCCATATGATACATAATTGGGTCAAACAACAACGTATGAAAAGAGTCAAGATCGGTATCAGGAGGATCATCAACTTCGCTGCTGTCGACATCCATTAAGTCGACAGAACAGATCTGAGCAGTAGGTTCAGAGGGTACACTTCCTAACTTATAAATGTTCATCTCAATTGTCCTGTTCCCGAAGGATAAGGTCATAGAACCGTTACGACAATTGATGATAGCATTGGAAGTGGCCAAAAAGGGGCGACCTAAAATCACCGGAATTTGATTCCGTGAGTTCGCTACAGGCTGTGTATCAATTACAATAAAGTCTACAGGGAAAATAAATTCCCCGATTTTTATTAACACATCCTCTAGTTCACCCCTAGGTCTGGTGATTGATCGGTCAGCCATCTGTAAAGTGCATGGAGATGGTTTCAACTCTCCGATTCCTAACTGCTCATAAACTGAGAAAGGAAGCAGGTTAACACTTGCCCCAAGATCTAGTAGAGCACGGTTAATGTGTTTCTCCCCAATAGAGATGGAAATCGTAGGATATCCAGGATCCTTACGTTTCCTCGGTAATTGCTGGGGGAAAGCCATTTCTACTGTTTTTGCTATGAATATCTTCTTGGGCATTTGTTTCTTCCTCTTTCTAGTGCAAAAATCTTTAAGAACTTTCGCATATGCAGGTACTTGTTGGATAGCATCTAGAAGAGGGATATTGATGTTAACCTGTTTAAACATCTCAGTGATCTTCTCCATCTGTGGACTTAGTGTGTTAGCCCTTAACCGATTCGGGTAAGGTGCTTTAGCAATTAGCGCTGGGTCCATGGGAGAAGGAAGTGTGTGTGGAACCGATCCCTGAATAGAAGTGGGAATCGTCCGAGGAGGGGTAAAAGAGGTGGACTGTAATGGCGAGCCTTTTGGGAAATGGAGAATCGGCTCGGAAGAAAATGGTAGGGTAGAAGAACTGGGGTCAGAACTAGAAGTGTGTGTGTGAGGAAAGGTCTCAGCCGGGGTTCTATTGATTGATTTATCAGTATCATCAAACTCTTCCCCAACATGAGTGTCAAGCACTCTTCCAGATCTCAACGTGATTGCATCCACATCATGTGAATAGCTAGAATTAGGTAAAGGTTGAGCTGGAAGTTTCCCTTTCTCTCTTGCACTCATTTCGGCTTTTAGTTGTGCAATTTGTTCTTCCATCGATTTGATGTTCTCATTTTGAGAGATAATGATCTTCATCACATTCTCGACGGAAGATTGCAAACTTGCCGTCCCTTGGATGGATTGTTTCATGAAAGTATCCAAGGTTTGTGCTAGTGCAGAGGTATTATCTGTACCGGTCAATTGCAAAGGACTAGATGGTGCAAAAGTGTTGGCCGGATTTTGGATGTTTTGTGCTTGGAAGGGGTGCTGACTCAATTGAAGTGGTGGTTGCTGTTGTGGTGGAGGGACCCCTTGGAAATTGTGTTGGGTTAGAACCGTGTTTTGAAATTGTGATTGGTTCCAAGCAAAGTTAGGGTTATTCCTCCAACCCTGATCATATGTGGAGGAAGATGGATCGTTTCTAGGTCTTTGAAATGATGCATTTGTATGCTCAGGACCTTGAAATGGACATTCTTCCGTCAAGTGAGACGGATCAGAACAACAACCACATACAGTTTTGGAGAGTGATATTTGACTTAGGGCGGCAGCTAAAAATTTGTTTTCCATAGCGTCAAATTTCTTGTGTAAAGCTGAAATTTCGGCTCTAATTCCTATGGAAATATCATTGCCATCCCTAGATGATTGACTCACACCCTCCCACTGTAAAGATTTTTCAGCGAAATCTTCTAGAAATTTCCAGGCTTCCCCATCATTTTTGGTCATAAAGTTGCCGTGACACATAGATTCAAGGGACTGTCTTGTGTAAGGAGTAATGCCCTCATAAATGATTCGGCACAATTCCCATCTCGGGATACCGTGATGTGGACATTGGACTAACAGATCCTTGAAGCGGTCAAGACATTTTGAAAATGTTTCATTTGGAAGCTGGGTGAATTGATAGATTTCGCTACGGACTCGAGCTGTCTTTTGATGTGGGTAGAATTTCTTAAGGAATGCTTTGACGAATTCGTCCCAATTTGAAATGGAATGTGCAGTAGTGTTATATAGCCACTTCTCGGCTAAATCGCACAAAGTGAATGGGAGAAGACGAAGACGTAAAGCATCCACAGAAAGCTGTGAAGTACCCATCATTGCGCATACATTTTCAAATTTCGTGATAAACACGTATGCGTCTTCAGACTCGAGACCGTGAAATTTTGGTAGAAGGTTGATGTATTGGGGTTTTATTTGAAAATTTTCCCCGTTGGCTGGTGGTGTGGAAAGACAGGTGGAAAGTGGGCCTCGTGTTGGATAGCACCTCTCTTGGAGAGAGATGCGAGGTGGAATCTGCGCACCAACGGACGGCGGCAGGGTAGTGGAAAAGAAGTTCGATGGAGGTGGATCCATCGATGTGGGTGTGGTGGTGGGTGAAAGAAAAGTAAGTGTAGAAATACCGACTTTAGGGTCGATAAGAAAACGCGGACTAACGGGCACTAGACACCCGTGTCCAGCCTATCTTGCACTAAAAAGGGTTAGTACAAGTGGCAGCGTGAATTTATAATTAGGGGAAATGATATGAATGTGGTTTTTGTTTTGAAAAAGATACGGATTTTTGAAAAAATGATGTAACAAAACAAATGCAGCACACAAAACCCTAGAATCTAGTGGTCACCTAGGTCAAACTCTAGACCGCTCCTAACTGTCAAAAGACAAGTCGCAGGATAAATCCTCCGCTGCCTCTTTGTCCTCCTGTGGCCGGATAAGTGCCAGGTAAGTGGGAAGGAACCACCACTACAGTGGGCCTAATTAATAACCACTAGCCTTAGACATTCGATATCGTTTTAGGTTGTATATGCGTGTGTGTGGAGGTAGGTCATTACCTCGTGCTCTACTTTAAATGTATATCAAAGTTAATGGGTTAAATGTGAAATCGAAACATTATGGTATTTAAGTGAAAAATATGATAAATTGGAAAGGCTGTCATTTCATGTGATGAAACTTGTTCAAATTGGTTGTTAAATGTTTAATAGTCAACATAAAAATGTTTAAGCATGAATGTATTGGTGAGAAGTGAAGTTTTATAGAAAACCAAATCAGAAATCGGATTTGTTCCGATTCCGTCGGGTTTTGTAATTTCGTATTTTACAGAATAAGAAAGAGGAATAGAATGGAACTTACGGGTTTCGATTAAGCAAAGGAGTGAAGGGGGAACTAAAGGAGTTGCCGAGGGTTCTTGAGAAGATTTTGAGAGAGTGAGCTTAGGGTTTTGGGATGAGAAGGTAGAGGGTAAGGGGTGTATTTATAGGATAGGGTAGGTGAAGGGTTTTTTGATTAAAAAAATATTGTAAAATGTGGGGAAAAATCATTAAAATGGATTGATTAGGGTATAACTCACTTTCTGAAACCGATCACATAATTTAGAGTATGCAGGGAGTTCCAGAAGGCGAAGAGGCACAAAACACCAGTTGGAGACTCGGGCGTCCGGCCGAGTCCGGCCGGCGGCGCCAGCCCGAGTCGGGCCAAGTCGGGGTTCCATTGGGTGGGGGGTCATCAGATGTGGCTCCTGGTATTTTTAGTTTTTCAGGTGAAGTTCAAGTTTTAGAAGTTACGGTCTGTGGACTGTTGCGCTTCTTAAGAATTTAAAACAAAAACAATATAAAAATAATGTGGGGCAGGGGATTGAACTCTGGTGGCTTGGTTCAGCAGTGCAAGGTATTACCAATGAGCTACAAGCTCCTTCTTGTAATTATTTGTGTGAAATAATTACTTAAAGTGGTAACAGCAACATTAAATACCCCAAGTATACTTTAATTTTAAAACAATTTTATCTACACTAAAAATGGAGTTATTTAAAAACAAAATAATTACTTATATATTGTGCTCAGGTTAAAATACTCCTTTATGGATTTTGAAAAAAAATTGTATAGAAAAGTGTATAGAAAAATTATGGTTGTTACACCGGGAGAGACGAAACCCCTCCTATCGCTCATTGCCTCCATGTGATTCGGGACTGTACCCAAAAGCCACCGTTTTGCAGGCCCTCTTGGACGTGGTAATGTGGAAATCAAATCACAGTGGGAATCACACAATACTCTATGACGATCTCGGGTCTACAGACTAACCTGTACCAGTGTCACTGGAGAACTGCTATCTGACGATATGTATAATACCATCCAGGAGTTCTCAGCGAGTCCGTTCAGTGTACCCAGTCTCCACTTAGCACTCGTACACCGTCTTTGATGTCCAACACCAATGGATATGGGATCATCCATCGCCCATTATATGGGTCAAGATGCGTGTACGCTAGTCAACTCTAGAGTATCGATGCCCTGTCTCAAGACACCCTCGACTAGGAGCAGTTATAGGATATACTCGTGGAGTACCCTGGCCCCACTAGTATGATCTCATCATAGTCCTAGTAGTTGAGTACATATCCTAAGGGCTTTATCAACATGTGATCACAAAACAGTATTTGTTAACACGTTAAGATAAAATAAAACCAAATAGCATACTATCATATCGAGCAAGAAAGTCCTCTCTATATATATCCAAGCATCCATTATAAAATACATCACATGTACAACAATGGCCTCTAGGGCATATACGTAACTAACAAACACGGATTCAACGGTCATGATTGTTAGTTATATGTATGCCCTAGAGGCCATTATTATACATGTGGTGTATATTATAGTGGATGCTTGGACATATATAGGGGTGACTTTCTTGCTCGACTTGATAGTATGTTATCTGGATGCTCTTTATCTTAACATGTACACTCATTGTCTCTCTATTACATGTTGATAAAGACCTTAGGATGAGTACTTGACTACCAAGATTATGATGCAGATCATACTAGTGGGGCAGAGGTAGTCGGTAAGTACATCCTTCAAATATTCCTAGCCGTAGGAGTATCGAGACGGGGCATCGATACTTAACCCATATGATGGGCGATGGATGATCCCACATCCATTGGTGTTTGAAATCAGAGAAGGTATACGGGTGCTCAGTGGAGACAGGGTACACTGAACGGACTCTCCGAGAACTCCTAGATGGTATTACACCTATCGTCAGATAGCAGTTATCTGGTGACACTGGTACAGGTTGGTCTGTCGACCCGAGATCGTCATAGAGTCTTGTGTGATTCCCACTGTGCTTTGATTTCCACCTTACCACGTTCAAGAGACCGTGCAAAACGGTGGTTTTTGGGTATAGTCCCGAGTCATATGGAGGCAATGAGTGATAGGAGGGGATTTCGTCTCTCCCGGTATTGGGGGTTGATGTTGCGCTATGCTCGATTGACCATAACAGGAAATCCCTGGCCAGGGTTGCTGAAATTTACTGGTAAGTGTTATCAGTAGTTTCTCGAACCGTTATGGGCCTCACATCGCCATGACTTATCAAGCTATTGGGGTCTGACGTTTACCATCCCCAGGCTGAGATATGCGACATATCAGACGAAGAGACCGGACTGCACGGTACTGTTACTTATTGGATTTGCAAGAGTATGAGCAGGCTTGCTTGTTGATCTTCTGATCGCTCAATACCTGGGTAGCCGTTACGTCCATCTAGTACCACTGATGGCTTGTGGGTATTTGATATGATCATCACCTACTGCCGGCGTATTAAACAAGTCTTTAGAGTCCTACACAGAGGTTTCCAGGATCAAGCAAATTGAAGTAAGAGCACATATGTGATATGTGCGGGACCAAGATTAATACGTGATGTGGTACCGTATTATATTCTCGCGATATGTGATATCGGTCAGTTATATGTGATATAGCCGGGTTATCGAATCAAATATTGATTCGATAAGTTGATACATATGATATTAGTCAGTTATATGTGATATAGCCGGATTATTAAATCAAGTGTTGATTTAATAATTTAATGTACAATTATATATTTGATATATTGGTTTACATTAACTAATATTAGCTCACTTAAGTATTTCTTTTTCTCACTTGTGTGTGCACTTATTATATATGTGATATATATTATTGTGTCATGCTTGTTACCATATGCAACATGGGTGTATGAGACTCACACCATGCTTATGATAATGAGAGGTTTTATCTATTTAAAGTAAATCAAATTAGTTGGAAATCGGTCACATGGTAAAGCTTAGTGGAAGCTTGTAAAACCATTGACTTAATCCACTAGTTTTGTTTTAAATTAGATATTTATTAACCCAGCCATTATCTTAAGCCATGGTTAAATCTCTACAAGAGTTAGTATAAGATATTATCCCACCCATGGTTGCTATGCTCACTCATGATAGTCATTCTATACTTGCCTTTCTCCATGGTTGCTTTTCTTCGTCTCCTTCCTCAAGCTCTCTAGATTTTTGGGAGGTGAAGAAAATTAGTGAGAAAAATTATTCTAAAGTGAGTAAAATTCCTACTTCATCAACATACACTAGATTATCCATTTAGTTTTAGTTGTTTGCTTCATAATTAGTGAAGAGGTAGCTTGAGTTAGTGTCTCCTCGACGTAGATCATTTTCGGCCTTGAAAACTTCAAGCAAGCGTATTCCTTTCATCTTGTAGACCCTTTCTAGTGTCCGGGAGTTCAATACTTGGAGCGAAGGGACTACCATATGGAGCTATTGAAGTGAAGGACCGGTCTACAAAGGTTGTATTTCTTGTTCACATAGATGTAAAGATGTTTACATTATAGTTTCATCTAATTCTCTGGTTAAGATTCTAGGTTAGGGTTCTTTAGCACGCCATTTTTTTAAAAACGGCATGGTCGATACCTCCCGAAACCCAGTGGCAGCGCAGTGGAACCCTGAAGTGGAGAATTAGACGATGTTTGTACTATTACGAAACCGAAACAACTCCGAAACACTCAAAACAAAACCCATAGTTTCTGTCGAATTTTAAAAAGTCTTTAAAAAAATTTTAAGCAACTGCAGAGTGTTACATATGATGTAACATGAACACCACAGAAAATTTATCCCTCTTCGCCGGATTTTGACCGGCGACATTGTGATAAAAACCGGCCTGGTCGGTTTTTCTGTATTGTTTTGGGTTGAATTTTCTCTGGTGTTCTTGGCTATGGGTTTTGGTGTTTCAGGCGTTGCTTGTTTTTGCTAAGATTGCATGTGATGTTATATTTATGCAAAGGCAATTCGGAGTGCTTCGTAGTCGTAATTCTAACATCGTTTCGTGTAATCTTGACGACGTTAAAAAGTTCAAACGAATATCAATAACCTATTTTCTCCCTCGCTGGAAATTTTCCAAGAGTTGGAATTTTCCAAGTTTAAAATCTTCAGAAAATCATGCAGGGGATTCTATGGACCCTCTAGAAGAATGAAGCCCTAACTCAATTTTATGAACGTCGGAACCGCCACCAAACCCTAGGATTTGTGGTAGTTCTGCGGCGCCATAGGTGAGGCAAGGGTTGGCCCTTCTACGGTTGGTCCATAGGTGCTGTGGTATGTTCTGGGTGATTTTTAAATTCCGCTCAAGTGTTGAGCTCTCTGGGAATTGTGGGTGTTTGTTGATTCGATCGAAAAGTTTAACATAGTTTACCTATCCGTGATTATGATATAATATTTGGAATCCACACAATTAGTTTTATGAAAACTGATTTGAATTTTATAAATCTAGCAATTTAGTCTCATGTGATCGGTTTCCACGGAATTTTGATGTGGATCAAAACTCCGTCGCAATTACATAGTGTACGCGGATACTCGCCAGGTAACCTTACTAGATAGCCACGCCCCATAACCCCGACCAAGTGACTATAGGAGAACCTCGTTGCCAAAAGCATCCGATCGGGTGCTCGCGGCCGCGGTGTTCCGCCTAAGTGCACTTCGTCGACGGCATCGGGGGTGCGGCCGTCTCCTAAAGTTTCCGATGAGCATTCGATCAGGTTTTCGGGAATCTTGTTGAATTACCCGACTGGTTATTGAAAAGTGTTTTCAATATTGAGACTAAAATGTGGGGATTATAATTTTAGGCATGTGATGTCTAAGAAATTCATTTGGTTAGGCATGAAATCCAAAGTATGTGATACATTGGGTTTATGATGTCTAAGGTGGTTGCGAATTCCAATTGTTGTAGTTTTTCACTTTCTTTTTTGCGACCGTAAGTGTAATATGTGGTGTATCGCCGGTTTCGTTACTATATGTCAACGACAATTAGGATACGCATATTTACTTACGTTGATGACTTGTAATGTTATGTGTTGTTGTGATATGTTATATTGGATCGTCGTGTTTTGAATAGCCAGGATTTTTTTAAGTGAGATGAGAGTTTTTCATTTTCATTCATGTAAAAACTTGTATGTAATATTCTTTTATTGGGGCACTTCCGGGTTGAGGATGATGTCACCATTGATGTATATTATTTACTTTTCCGTATTAGGATAGACCCAAGGAGGGGAGCACAAGTAACCGGGTTCTAGGGTCCAATGGGAAACCATCTTGAGGAGTCGAGACCGGGTCTCCTAACTCTAGAATTGGTAGGGTTGCTTGCCTCTCTCGTAGGGATCTAGGGATGTGGGTTTGGCTATTCATCGAGACCGTGGAATCCGTGTTTTTTACTGGCTTAATTTAAAATACGGAATTCCTAGTATATCCAATATTTCATATGTGTTCTTCTGCTGCTGATATTTCTGTGATGTGATCACTTGATATTCTTAGACGAATGGATTATTATATATATGATATATAATAAGCGTTGCTTATGTTTTACACCCGTGCTAGTCCCACCCCGCTATGCCGTTAGTTAAGTAACCTAACGGTGCATAACGGAATACTGTGGCGAATGCGGATGGCATAAGTATACGTTGTATTTTTGTTTCTTCTGTGATGCTTAGAAAGCATAAATGATGTGATTTCATTAATGAGATTAATGAAAAAGAAATAAACCTAAAGATGTTGTAGAATCTTGTTTTAAAAACTGGTAGCTCTAGTTCTTGCTTTGCATAGCGGTATTCCTTATAAAATATCCAGCACCTTATTCGATAAGGAAAGAAACGGGATCCCTTCACCGGGAGTGGCATCTTTAGCGAAACTGGCAGATGCTACAACCCACTCGGTTTTGATTTTGATTGCTTTCTTAGTTCTTGCTTTGCATAATGGTATTTGTGAAATATCCAGCACCTCATTCGATGAGGAAAGAGCCGAAATCCCTTCACCGGGAGTGATCTCTTTAGCGAAACTAGTAAAAACCTAAAAAAACACTCATTTTCAATATCACTCGATTCTACAACGATATCAAGTTCATTACGCAAAGGGTTTTCTTAAAAACCTGTTGTAGCCCTCCGTTACTTCAGATAAGGACTATTTAGTATTCGTGCTGCGTTTGTTGGATTTTGTCAAGGCGTAGTGTGCGGTAGTTAATTAGTGCTTATCTGCTTGAGCATGTGATGAGATTGGATTAGGGTAGTCGTGTGACCTTGTTGGCCTTTGTCAAGGGTTGTGTTGGTGGGTTTAATTCAATCATGAAATGCACGGGTTGAACTTGACTAGCATCCTATGGTTTGTTGGCTTTTGTCAAAGTCATAGGAGGCTTGGGGCAAAAGATTATCAGGAATTTCAAGTGTTAAAATTTGCAATGAGATTGCATACCTTCTATGAGATGGTTGGATACCGATACCTACTTAGAGTAAGAATTACTCCTGGGAGAGTTTTGCATATTACAATTAGCCGATCAAGTAGGTGCCTAGAAAGGTGTTAACGGGGTTACGCCCCTGGGAAAACGAGGTTTATTTTAGTTAGGTCCGTGCGAAAGCACGTGGAACCTCCTTCAAAGTACCGACACTGGCCTGACCGAAAGATTGGCCAACTTGTAGGGTGTAATTAATCCCGGCTAGTGTTACCTTTTAAGGTTTGAAGGAAGACTTGATAAAAACAGTGGGAGCCATCCTGATTAGATAAAATAATAACCAATCTGATCTTGCAAGAACATACGCAGAATGTTTTCTTCTCTCTCTCTCTCTCTCTCTCTCCCCCCTTGTAGCGACCGTGACATGCCTTAATCAAGATAATAATATGGATGCATTGGCCGAACCTGCTTATTATACTGAGCTGGGGAACGTTGGTTCTGCTCAATCTTATAATTGTTATAATTCCGAGCAGGAAATAGGGGAATATCCGGATTCCCACTTAACCCAAAATGAGGAAAGAGCATGTTGATGCATATTCTTCGGGTGTGTTCGTTACCGAGAACGGTTTCTCAGTATCCTCTACGTCCTAGGTATGAGATACCGGATCAGGATCTCATATATGTAATTTGTTACATGGGCTACAGAAAGATAGAGAACTGGGATTAGGTGATATGTCTCTAAGTGTTAGAGAATGGTGCAAATTGTTGCAGCCAAGTCAGTTGAAAAATATCATCTTGTATTACCAAATGGTAAATACATTGATTCTCAACAAATGTTATTATATGCCGAACCTAATATACAATATTACATCAGTTTCTTTATTAAGTTAAAGAAGGATATAATTTTGTATTATAGGATAATGTTGTGAACATTTTCCTGAATCAAGAGTTGGTTGGATCAGGCACGTTATGTAATGGCATATGTGTTCTAAATCAAACCACAGTTCAAAGTATGTAAAACATACATAAGAGGAGTAGTTCAGAAATGAACGAATCCTTCTTATGGTATTGTAGACTAGGTCATATCAATGCGACACAACTAGCTAAGTTACATAAGGATGAATATTAGAATCTATTCGAATTTTCATCTTATGATACTTGCCAGTCTTGTCTCAAAGGTAAAATGACCAATACTCCGTTTACTAGAAACAGAGAAAGAGTTACTGAACACTTGGGACTGATACATAGTGATGTATACGGTCCTATGTCTACACATGCCAGGGATGGTTTCTCGTACTTCATTATATTCACTGACCATCTCTCAAGATTCAGACATATGTTCTTGTTGAAACACATATCTGAAACTTTTAAGAAATTCAAGGAATATAAATTTGAAGTTGAGAACTAGACGGGTAGAAGTATTAAGGTCCTTCGATGAGATCGAGGAGGCGAATACTTGGGCATGGAGTTCCTGGATTTTCTAAACAAAGAATGGGATTCTCTCTCAGCTTACTCCTTTGTATACACCACAGCACAACGGTGTATCGGGACGGAGGTATCGCGCCCTATGAGATATGACGCGCTCTATGATGAGTACTGCTGAGTTACCTGTTTCCTTTTTGGAATTATGCACTTGAGAAGATGCATACCTATTGAATGGGGTTCCATCCAAATCAGTGCCTACCACTCCATATGAGATATAGAATAGGAAGAGACTATGTCTTAAACGAGTTAAGATATGGGGTTGTCCGGCCTATGTTAAAAAACAAAATCCGGACAAGCTCGAGGCAATGTCAGTTCTGTAAGTTTGTTGGATATCCCTAATATTTGCGAGTGTATATCTTCTACCACATTGAGGAGAAAAATGTGTTTTTTCTCAGCATGCCACCTTTTTTAGAAAAGGAATTTCTTATGGAAGAAGTTTGTGGTCATGAGGTAGAACTGGAAGGAGTTCCAGCTGGACAAACTAACAGCTGACAATTTAGTGAAACCAAAGGATTCAATAGTCTCCAACGAACCTCAGCCTCTCCACGAATCTGGTAGGGTTCCTCATCCACCTGAAAGATACTACGGTTTCCTCAGTGACGGTGGGAGAGAGGATTGCATCATGGTAGATGATGACCCAACTAGGTTCTGGCAGGCCATCATGAGTGGGGACTCTGTGAAGTGGCTGGATGCTATGCAATCAGAGATGGAATCCATGTACACCAACAAAGTATGACTTTGAATGTTGCACCTGAAGGGGTAAAACCCATCGGGAGCAAGTGGATCTTGAGAAGATTCTTGGTGTAAATAGAAAAGTTGAGACCTTCAAAGCTAGACTTCTCGTCATGCAACCAAGTGTGGTTTATGATGAAACTTTTTCTCCAGTGGCTATGCTTAAGTCCATCAGGATTAAAGCAGGAATCGCGAAGTTGGAACATCTGTTTTTATGTGGCAGTCAAAGAGTTTGACTTCATCAAAAAGGTAGATGAACCTTGTATATACAAGAAGGTTGTAGAGAGTAAAGTTGTTTTCCACGTATTGTACGTAGATGACATACTCTTAATAGGAAATGGTTTCTTATGATACACTCGGTCAAGCTCCTCTTATCACGAGGATTCTCCATGGAAGATCTGGATGATACCTACTACATCTTGTGGATTATGATCTATAGTGATAGATCTAAGTGGATAATGGGAGTGTCCCAAATCCAGGTACATTAACACCATACTAAAGGGGTTTAGTGTGGAGGATTCTAAGCATGGTGGTTCGCCCACTTACTCAGGAATCACTCTCTCCAAAAAAATGTCTTCCAAGACTGACTTGGAGAGAGCCCGCGTGCAAAAGATACCCTATGCTTCGGCAGTGGGCTCTATCATGTATGCGATGTTATGTACCAGACCAGATGTAGCTAACTCACTAGGTGTAGTGATCAGGAATCAATCGAATCTTGGAAGAATCGCTGGACAGCTGTGAAGGACTGATTAGTCGAAAATATTGTATATTTTTACCGGTAATTTCCTCATCAATTGCATTCATATAGAAGTGTTCGGCATTCATATTCTACATATTAGCAAAACTGTCACAAAATAGCAGATTACATGTATTAGACTCTTAAACCAACACTATACAGGAAATTGACTGCATTTCATGGCATCGCATCTTCGCTACATTTGCGCAACACTTGTTTTGAGATCTGTGCAGGAAAATCCAGCAGAAAGGCTAAAATATACAGGGTACAGCTAAATCGTTACGCCAACTCAATGAATTCAGTTCTGGTATCAATCCAAAGGAACAAACAAAAATCAACATATCAAAGAAAGCTCAAAATAGAAGCCCAAGCAAGCACCAGAGATCCCAAGCCCCAACTCTCCAACATGGCCGCGGAACCGCGGCCAGAGCCGGCTTACGCCGCGGTTCCGCGGCTACTTGATGACTTCAGCACATCAATTTTAGTGCACAACTCCTAGCTCAGCTCCTACAACTCAAAAAGACATGTCAACTTCTAGAAGACTCCAGAGGTTTCTGCCAGATCAGCAAACTAGGGTTTCTAATGCTTAATTAATCCTAGCTTAAACCCTAAGCTAGCTCCTAACAAACTCCTTCTAGAAGTTCTCTCAACAAACTTTTGGAGGGAATTGGAAGTTCAAACCTAGACCTAGGGTTTGGGCAGTCTATAAATAGAAGCCTAAACCTAGGGTTAAATATCTAATGATCAATACCCAAATCTAGTATCAAACTAGAACCATTCTCTTTCTTTTTCTTCTTCCACAAGTTTAGTGAGAGAACTTGTGTGAAACCCTAACCCTAATCCCATTCAAAAGCCAAGATCCTGAGTACCCATCAAGCAAGAAGCCGTGCAACCTTTTATGAGCCGAGCCGTTCTTCAACAGAGCAAGTGGTCAAAGCCGATCCGCGACTCACGGAGCCGAGCGACGCCAATTCAGCAATTTAGATTCTTCCTCTTGTAGTTCTTGAGCGAATGTAATCAAAGTGTTGATATAAATAAAATGTGATATTCTTTTATCTTGTTTTCTTTAAATTCTTGCATCATGAATCAATCTAGATTTCTAGTTATAATTCTTGTTGTGATGTTTGAGTAATACTCCGCTCGTCGAGGAGTCGAGACGATCAATAGAATGATGTTGTAATATATCTGAAAACGATTCTTGATTCCTACGAATTTTGTAAACTCTAGCAAGTTCAAGAATCGACGACCCATTTCATTGCGATGCTTTCTTGATTGATATCGCTCGAAATTGGGAAGTTACGATCGTTTCTTGAAATTGCTAGAGGCTAGAGTGTGAATGATATCGACGAAAGAACAAGGGTTAAAAGATGAAACCCTAGTTTCATCAAGAAAGCCCTAACTCTCGTCGATCATCATCGATCTAGTATCAATCCTTCGAAGGACAAGAATACGTTATCTTTAGATTACATCACGTCTATCGATCCGATCGATTCTTACGAGCCTCATTTAGATTTTTGACATTTTGGTTGGAAATATTATCGAAACCCTATTCTTGAGTGTTTATCAGTTTCTTGATTCTTGATTAAACATCGTGACACCTGAATCAACTGATAAATTCTTGAATCATGTTTTCTTTTCTTTTCGATTAACTTTTCGATTCAAACAAATCAAATATAAAAACGAATCGCACAATCCCTGTGGACGATCCGCACTCACTTACAATCTACATCCGACACCGTAGTTGATTGCGGTCAAATATAATTTTTTTTATTGTCGATACTCTTTACATATACACGTCAGAAAATAACTCAATCAAAATGGCGCCGTTGCCGGGGATCGTGCGCTAATTCGTTTCATTTTATAGTTTGAATTGAAAGAATTATTCCATTGTTATTTTGAGATCAAAATTCGTGCAAACCCTAACAATTTGTTGTGTTTCATTGCAAGGAGATCTGGAGCTTGCTGGGAATTGAGAAAAAATTTTGGAAAATACCAGAGAGCTGAGGGAGTCAACAGGAAGCTCCTAAAGAAATTTGGTGCAGTGTTACCACATTTAGACCGCGAAAGGGCGGCACAAGTCAGGATCTGCGGCGGAACCGCGGCCTCTTAGGGGGTTCTCTGCAAACTTTTGCTTCAGGTGATTTCTTGAATTCTCCTCTCTCCTCTTTTTAGCTCCAACTAATACTTTGCTGCAGGATTCTTTGCAAATAATAGCAGCTCGCAAATTGCAAAAGTAAATTTATGCGTGATTTTGTTTCTTGGTTGTTTGCATGCTAAATACGGATATTAAGGGGCACGGCCAAATCCAAATTAGGTAGGGATTTCATTACCCTTCCTAGGCCCCGAAAACCACAAAACTTGCATCCGCATTGACCCACATTAACTAAAATAAATCTAGAGATGACTCTAAGGACCGTCACGCTCAATTAGGACAAGAGAAGGCCGTAGGTAATTCATTGCTTATCCGCGTTTTCTTATGGTGCCTAAGGCGAGTGTGTCTAAGGCTAGTGGTTATTAATTAGGCCCACTACTTACGTAGTGGAGTACCTTCCCACTTACCTGGCACTCATCCGGCCACAGGGGGACAAAGAGGTAGTGGAGGATTCTATCCTGCGACTTGTCTTTTGGCAGTTAGGAGCGGTCTAGAGCCGGACCTAGGTGACCACTAGATTCTAGGGTTTGAGTGCTGCATTTGTTGTGTTGCATCATATTTTCAAAAATCCGTCCTTTTTTTTTCAAAAGCAAACACCGCATTCATTCATTGACCCCTAATTATAAGCCAACGCTGCCACTTGTACTAACCCTTTTTAGTACAAGATAGGCTGGACACGGGATTCTAGTGCCCGTTTAGTCCGCGTACCTCTTATCGACTCCGAAGTCAATATTTCTCCATTTACCTTTTCTTTACCTACTACCACACCCACACCGATGGATCCACCTCCATCAAACTTCTTTAACCCTAATCTGCCGCCGTCCGTTGGTGCGCAAAATCCACCCCGCATCTCTCTCCAGGAGAGGTGCTATCCACTTAGAGGTCCTCTTTCGACCTGCTTATCCACACCACCAGCCAATGGGGATAACTTTGAGATTAAGCCCCAGTATATCAATCTTTTACCCAAATTCCACGGACTCGAGACTGAGGACGCTTACGTTTTCATTACCAAATTTGAAAACGTATGCGCAATGATGGGTACGTCACAACTTTCAGTGGATGCGATGCGTCTACGACTTCTTCCATTTACATTGTGCGATATAGCCGAGAAGTGGCTATATAACACTACCGCACATTCTATTACGAATTGGGAAGAATTCGTCGCTGCATTCCTTAAGAAATTTTACCCAATCCAAAAGACGGCTCGAATCCGTAGCGAACTGAATCAATTTGCCCAGCTCCCGACCAAACCATTTTCAAAATGCTTTGAACGTTTCAAGGATCTATTGGTTCAGTGTCCTCATCACGGCATCCCGAGATGGGAGCTTTCCCGAATCATTTATGAGGGCATTAACCCAAGCACTAAACAGAGCCTTGAAAACATGTGTCAAGGTACTTTTATGACCAAAGATGATGGGGAAGCTTGGAAGTACTTAGAAGAGTTCGCTGAAAAATCACTACAGTGGGAGAGTGGAACCCAACCATTGAATAGGGGTGGCGTACACCAAATAGATGTGTCCAAAGGTGTTCGAGCTGAGATGGCAGCAATGCAAAATAAGCTCGACGCTATGGAACACAAATTTTCTGCAGCCTCCCTAAACCCAATGTCGCTCCCCAAAACTGTTTGTGGGTGCTGTTCTGATCCGTCTCATTTAACGGAAGAATGTCCTTTAAACTCGGCGTTTCAAGGTCACGAGCATTCTAATGCCGCATTTCAAAGACCTCGAAACGATCCATATTCTTCCACGTACAATCAGGGTTGGAGGAACCACCCGAATTTTGCTTGGAACCAAAATCAATCTCAAAACACGGTTCCAAACACGAATCAATTTCAAAGAGCTCTTCCTCCACCACAACAGTAACCCCTTCAACTCATTCAGCACCCCTATCAGTCATAAAATTTCCAAAACCAGGGCAACACTCCTGCACAGTCTAATCCTATGCAGTCCTGTTCTGACGAGTTTTCTCAATTCACTCAAACCATGAAATCACTTTTATCAAATTTCATAGAGGTTTCGACTGAGGTTAGATCTTCCGTCAGTGAGATAAAGAAAAACTCAGCGTCCCAAGCTGAGAGTATCAGATCGATGGAAGCTGAAATCGCACGCCTAAAAGCCGAAATGAGTGCGAGAAAAAAAGGGAAACTTCCCTCTCAACCCCTACAGAATCCTGGGCATTACAATGTAAATGCCATCACAACGTTGAGATCGGGAAGAGTGCTGAATAATAATGTCGGGGAAGGTATTGATGATACTGAAAATCATATCAACACCCCGGCTGAGACCTTTCCACACACACACACTTCTCCTTCTGATCCTTCTTCTTCTACCACACCATCTTCTCGTGAGCCTATTCTCCATTTCCCATTAGGCTCGACACCTTCGCCCAACCCTTATAGTTCTCCACAGACGGTCCCCACACCTCTTTTGGGACCTCGTCTACCCCCTCTTCCTTCTCCTGTGATGGACCCTGCGCTTATTGCGAAAGCTCCTTACCCGAACCGGTTAAGGGGTAACAGAACGAGTCCTCATATGGAGAAAATTATAGAAATGTTCAAACAAGTTAACATCAATATCCCTCTCCTAAATGCAATTCAACAAGTCCCCGCTTATGCGAAAATTCTTAAGGACTTGTGCACTAGGAAGAGGAAGACTCAAGTGCCGAAGAAGGTCTTTATGTCTAATAATATCAGCACTGCTTTTATTCCCCAGCTACCAAAGAAACGAAAGGACCCAGGATGTCCTACAATATCGATTTCGATTGGGGGTAAAAACATAAATCGTGCTCTTTTAGACCTTGGCGCGAGTGTTAACCTGCTCCCTTATTCTGTCTATGAGCAACTAGGGATTGGAGAGTTGAAACCTGCTCACTGCACTCTCCAGATGGCAGACCGATCTATCACCAAACCAAGGGGTGAATTAGAGGATGTGTTAATAAAGGTCGGGGAATTTGTTTTCCCTGTAGACTTCATTATACTCGACACACATCCTATAGCAAACCCCCACGGCCAAATTCCGGTGATTCTAGGTCGTCCTTTCCTTGCCACTTCCAACGCTATTATAAACTGTAGAAACGGTTCAATGAACTTATCATTTGGAAATATGATCATTGAACTAAATATCTACAAAGTTGGAAGTCAGCCATCAGAACCCTTTGCTCATATTTTAGATGTGTGCTCTGTCCATGAGATCGCTCCCGATAGTTGCGGAGCTGAGGAACTTTGCTTTACTGATCTCGATGACATTTCCACATCTCTGTTTGACTTTACACAAGATCTTAGTGAGGACACTTTACTTACACTTGAGTCCTGCACTTCTGACTTTTCTCCACCCGAGTCTGTATCTTTCACAGGCTCTGAGCTTCTTTGTAAATCCAAAAATCATTCAATGATCCCTCCTTCTATCATTTCTCCGCCTGAATTAGATCTAAAAATTTTACCCTCTTATCTGAAATATGCTTATTTAGGTGAGAAGGAGACTTTACCGGTTATAATTTCTGCCTCTCTAGCATTAGAGAAAGAGAATGCACTTTTATCGGTATTGAGATCTAACAAAGAGGCGTTTGGTTGGAGTATGGCGGACATCAAAGGGATTAGTCCCTTGATAGTTGAACATCATATACATGTGATGGATGATGCCAGACCAACCCAAGAACCACAGAGACGGTTGAATCCCGTCATGAAGGAAGCGGTCATGAAAGAGATCGTCAAATACTTAGATAATGGTATTATATACCCCATCTCCGATAGCCAATGGGTGAGTCCTATACATGTCGTTCCTAAGAAATCCGGCATCACAGTTATAACCAATGAGGCGAATGAGTTGATTCATACACGCGCCCAAACTGGGTGGCGTGTATGTATCGATTATAGAAAACTCAACGCTGCTACGAGGAAAGACCATTTTCCTCTACCATTCATTGATCAAATGCTGGAACGCTTAGCGGGACGAGAGTATTATTGTTTTATGGACGGATACTCAGGCTACAATCAGGTCCCCATCGCCAAAAAGGATCAAGATAAAACCACTTTTACTTGTCCTTTTGGTACCTTTGCTTACAGTCGCATGCCCTTTGGGCTATGCAATGCTCCCGCTACCTTTCAGCGGTGTATGATGGGGATATTCTCTGATATGGTAGAGAATTTTCTGGAGATCTTTATGGACGACTTCTCGATTTTTGGAGACTCTTTTTCCGATTGCCTAGCAAATCTTGACGCTGTTCTTACTCGTTGCAAAGAGAAGAACTTGACTTTGAACTGGGAAAAATGCCACTTTATGGTCCAAGAAGGAATTGTTCTTGGACATGTCATTTCACAGAAAGGCATTGAGGTTGACAGAGCTAAGATAGATGTCATTCAAAACCTCCCTCATCCCAAAAGCGTCAAAGATATTCGCTCTTTCCTTGGCCATGCAAGCTTTTATAGGAGATTCATTAAGGACTTTAGCAAAATTGCTAGACCTTTAACTCTTCTCCTGGCCAAGGATACGACTTCCCATTTTGACTCGGATTGCGAGACAGCTTTCGACTCACTTAAACACTCACTCACTTCAGCCCCCGTATTATCATCACCAAATTGGGACTACCCCTTTGAGCTGATGTGTGACGCATCTGATTTTGCAGTAGGTGCAGTCTTAGGACAGCACATCGAAAAGATGCCACACGTGATTTACTATGCTAGTAAGACCCTGAATGATGCGCAAATCAATTATACAACCACAGAAAAAGAACTTTTAGCGGTTGTATTTGCATTAGAAAAATTCAGGCCTTACTTAATCGGCTCACCTATAGTTGTATATACTGACCATTCCGCTTTAAAACATCTTCTGGCGAAGAAAGATGCAAAAGGTCGACTAATACGTTGGATCCTACTATTACAAGAATTTGATCTTGTTATCAAAGATAAGAAAGGATGTGAAAACGTAGTAGCTGACCACCTTTCACGCATCATTTCTCCTCCTGTGACCCTGCCGATCAATGACTCGTTCCCTGATGAACAACTCTTGAGCGTATCCGCTGAACCTTGGTTCAGGGATATTGTGAACTATCAGGCCACGGGACTAATACCCAGCGATTGGTCAAAACAGGACAAATACCGTTTTCTATCCCAAGTAAAACACTTTTACTGGGATGAACCCTATTTGTTTAAATATTGTCCTGATCAGATCATTCACCGGTGTGTCCCGAATGAAGAGTTCAAGAGTGTTCTTTCTTTTTGTCATGATCAGGCCTGTGGGGGTCACTTCGGTCCTAGAAAGATAGCGGAAAAGGTTTTGCAATGTGGATTTTATTGGCCGACCTTATTCAAGGACGCATTTGAGCATTGCAAAACCTATACACAATGTTAGTATACGGGTAGAATATCCCAAAGGAATGAAATGCCTCAGCAACCCATCTTGGTTGTTGAAATATTTGATGTTTGGGGCATAGATTTTATGGGTCCTTTTCCCAACTCCTTTGGGAATCTGTACATACTGCTGGCGGTTGATTATGTCTCAAAGTGGGTAGAAGCCATTCCATGTCGCACTAATGACAAGAAAGTTGTCGTTAAGTTCTTGAAAGAGAATATCTTCTCGCGATTTGGACACCCACGCGCTATTATTAGCGATAATGGGACACACTTCTGCAACAGATCTTTCGAGACTCTGATGCGGAAATATTCAATCAACCACCGACTTTCTACACCCTATCATCCCCAAACAAGCGGGCAGGCTGAAATCTCAAACAGACAAATCAAACTTATCCTGGAGAAAACTGTTGCTAAAAATAGAAAAGACTGGTCGACCAAATTGACGGATGCTCTTTGGGCATTCCGAACTGCATATAAGACTGACCTAGGAATGTCTCCATATAGGATAGTGTTTGGAAAAGCATGTCACTTACCCGTCGATATAGAACATAAAGCATTGTGGGCCATTAAAGAAATAAATTTTGATGTAAACCTTGCTTGCAACTTTCGGAAGCTGCAACTTAACGAGCTAAGCGAACTCCACGATGAAGCTTATGATAACGCTGTAATCACAAAGAATAGGACAAAGGTTTTTCACGATAAAAACATTTTGAGGAAAACATTTTCACCTGGTCAACAAGTCCTTCTTTATGATTCACGATTACACCTTCACGCGGGTAAGCTCCGATCTCGATGGAAGGGACCTTTTGTTGTGCGGTCTGTATACCCGCACGGGGCAGTAGAGATAGAAAATGTTTAAAACGGCACAATTTTTAAAGTGAATGGACATAGACTAAAGCCGTATTTTTCCACTGACCCCACGGAGGAGCTCTTGTTCTTACAAGAGCCAGTTTATTTGGATTAAAATTCCTCCGTCTCACCTTCATGTCCAGTATATCATTGCATCATCTTTTGAATGGAGGTGAGTGAAAAGAATAAGTTTGGGGGAAGTTCTTCACTTTTATATTTTGCCCCCACTAATAATTCCTCCCAGACTTACAGGTTTTGTAGATATAGCTGTCGACAACAGTGAGGACACTGTTGAAAACAAGTTTGGGGGAGGTTTGTGCTTATTTTTCGCATCATTTGCATATCATCTGCATAAGCACAAAACATTTCTTTCTATAAAAATTGAAAAATTTTCAAAACCCATAAAAAATTTAAAAATTTTCAAGTATAAAAATAATTTAATATTTACACCTTTTTGTATATAAATAAGATAATGAAAGTTTAGATAATGAAAAATTGCGTCCATGAGATTAGAAAAATTTAAGAAAATTAGAAGTTTTCTTCTACGAACTAGTAATAAGTAGTTATGAGCTGTTGTCCCAAGGGTTAGTAAGATGAAGGACGTCACTAATCTGAGGATAAAAATAAGTCTGAAAAATAGTTTCTATTCTGCAAGCCAAACATTTTGAACGTTGCTACCCTGCTATTCGCACTTACACACGTCTTGAAGCCTGGGATAGTAGAGGATACCTTGAAATGCTCTTATCTTAAAGCCAAAAGTATGAAGGAAATAAAAAAAAAGTGAATAAAGAAAAATATAAAGTGGTGAGAAAAATGGACACTGGTTTTGTTATCACCAAGGGCAATAAAAATGTATAGCGAGGATGCTTCTTCACCTAGTGCCCTAAGGCCAACTGGTCTGGGAGTCACTGCTATGCCTGAGGTGGTGCAAGACGAGGAAAATAAACCAAGTAAGCAAGCACAGGAGTAATCGGTCGGTTAGTACCTCAAGAAGTATTAACGGTCGCATGAAAGTGTGTGAGCAATCTCATCTAAATATTCATTAATTAAAAAGTACTGAGGCTGATGGGCAAGAGTATGATAGCTTGAATTGAATTCTCCGGGTGTAGGGATGTCTTTACACACACGCAGGGTTATATGATCGATGTTTGGAAGAAAGATAGGAATGAAAAATAAGACGATGTTTTATTGAGGGAGGACGTGATTTCTAATATCTTTTCATGACCATTAAGGTAGGGCTCATGACAACCGAAAAGCTAGCTTAGTTGGAAACCCTAATTTTCAAGGCTTTTCTTTTACAATTCTTTTCTTTAAATGTAATATTCATGATCTTTCTTTTATTATTGGATTTTGTGGGTGCAATCCGCTAAAAACCCTCAGGAGACAACACTCCTCCTACTAGGGACACCTAGAGGTTTAAAGGCTTGTTGCACATGCTCAGTGCAATCGTGTTGCCTACGAAAGTGTGCTAGTTAGTTTTTTCTCTTTCTTTATTTTCTCCTTCTCTTTTTAATAAAACAATTTGCTCGAGACGATCGAAATTAAGTTTGGGGGAATTTGATTAGTCGAAAATATTGTATATTTTTACCGGCAATTTCCTCATCAATTGCATTCATATAGAAGTGTTCGGCATTCATATTCTACATATTAGCAAAACTGTCGCAAAATAGCAGATTACATGTATTAGACTCTTAAACCAACACTATACAGGAAATTGACTGCATTTCATGGCATCGCATCTTCGCTACATTTGCCCAACACTTGTTTTGAGATCTGTGCAGGAAAATCCAGCAGAAAGGCTAAAATATACAGGGTACAGCTAAAGCGTTACGCCAACTCAATGAATTCAGTTCTGGTATCAATCCAAAGGAACAAACAAAAATCAACATATCAAAGAAAGCTCAAAATAGAAGCCCAAGCAAGCACCAGAGATCCCAAGCCCCAACTCTCCAACATAGCCGCGGAACCGCGGCCAGAGCCGGCTTACGCCGCGGTTCCGCGGCTACTTGATGACTTCAGCACATCAATTTTAGTGCACAACTCCTAGCTCAGCTCCTACAACTCAAAAAGACATGTCAACTTCTAGAAGACTCCAGAGGTTTCTGCCAGATCAGCAAACTAGGGTTTCTAATGCTTAATTAATCCTAGCTTAAACCCTAAGCTAGCTCCTAACAAACTCCTTCTAGAAGTTCTCTCAACAAACTTTTGGAGGGAATTGGAAGTTCAAATCTAGACCTAGGGTTTGGGAAGTCTATAAATAGAAGCCTAAACCTAGGGTTAAATATCTAATGATCAATACCCAAATCTAGTATCAAACTAGAACCATTCGCTTTCTTCTTCTTCTTCCACAAGTTTAGTGAGAGAACTTGTGTGAAACCCTAACCCTAATCCCAATCAAAAGCCAAGATCCTGAGTACCCATCAAGCAAGAAGCCGTGCAACCTTTTATGAGCCGAGCCGTTCTTCAACAGAGCAAGTGGTCAAAGCCGATCCGCGACTCACGGAGCCGAGCGACGCCAATTCAGCAATTTAGATTCTTCCTCTTGTAGTTCTTGAGCGAATGTAATCAAAGTGTTGATATAAATAAAAGGTGATATTCTTTTATCTTGTTTTCTTTAAATTCTTGCATCATGAATCAATCTAGATTTCTAGTTATAATTCTTGTTGTGATGTTTGAGTAATACTCCGCTCGTCGAGGAGTCGAGACGATCAATAGAATGATGTTGTAATATATCTGAAAACGATTCTTGATTCCTACGAGTTTTGTAAACCCTAGCAAGTTCAAGAATCGACGACCCATTTCATTGCGATGCTTTCTTGATTGATATCGCTCGAAATTGGGAAGTTACGATCGTTTCTTGAAATTGCTAGAGGCTAGAGTGTGAATGATATCGACGAAAGAACAAGGGTTAAAAGATGAAACCCTAGTTTCATCAAGAAAGCCCTAACTCTCGTCGATCATCATCGATCTAGTATCAATCCTTCGAAGGACAAGAACACGTTATCTTTAGATTACATCACGTCTATCGATCCGATCGATTCCTACGAGCCTCATTTAGATTCTTGACATTTTGGTTGGAAATATTATCGAAACCCTATTCTTGAGTGTTTATCAGTTTCTTGATTCTTGATTAAACATCGTGACACCTGAATCAACTGATAAATTCTTGAATCATGTTTTCTTTTCTTTTCGATTAACTTTTCGATTCAAACAAATCAAATATAAAAACGAATCGCACAATCCCTGTGGACGATCCGCACTCACTTACAATCTACATCCGACACCGTAGTTGATTGCGGTCAAATATAATTTTTTTGATTGTCGATACTCTTTACATATACACGTCAGAAAATAACTCAATCAAGGACATTCTTAAGTACTTGAGAAGCACTAAAGAAATGCTCTTGGTGTTTGGTAACGGTCAACTCCAGTGGGAGTCTTTTATCAATTCGAGCTTCCAGAGTGATAAGGTCGACTGAAAGTCAATTACAGGATTTGTCTTTACCCTCAGTGGAGGGACAGTATGTTGGAAGAGTTCCAAGCTATATACCATGGCAAACTAGACGATAAAGGCTAAATACATTGCTACCAACGATGCTACCAAAGTGGATGTCTGGATATTTCTTGTTCATGAGATGAACATGGTTCCTACCATTGAATATCCAATAACTGTTATTGTGACAACAATGGAGTTGTGGTTTTGGCCTAGGAACGCCAATCCCGTCAGCCATCCAGACATATTCTGAGGACAGTATCACCTGATCAGGGAGATGGTTGATCTCCAAGGGATCGAGGTAAGGAGAGTTGATACGAAGGATAACACGGAGGATCCACTCACAGAGGCCTTTCCCTAGAGAGACTTTTATGGGGCGTTGAGTATGAGATACTACAACAAATGGCCATAGTGCAAGTGGGAGATTGTTAGTTATATGTATGCCCTAGAGGCTATTATTATACATGTGATGTATATTATAGTGGAAGCTTGGACATATATAGGGAGGAATTTCTTGTTCGACATGATAGTATGCTATCTGGTTGCTCTTTATCTTAATATGTACACTCATTGTCTCTCTATTACATGTTGATAATGCCCTTAGGATGAGTACTTGACTACCAAGATTATGATGCAGATCATACTAGTGAGGCAGAGGTAGTCGGTAAGTACATCCTTCAAATGTTCCTAGTCGTGGGAGTATCGAAATGGGGTATCGATATTCCAGAGTAGACTAGTGTATACGCTTCTTGACCCATATGATGGGCGATGCATGATCCCACATCCATTGGTGTTTGACATCAGAGAAGGTATACGGGTGCTCAGTGGAGACTGGGTACACTGAACGGTCTGGCCGATAACTCCTAGATGGTACCTATCGCCAAATAGCAGTTCTCTGGTGACACTGGTACAGGTTAGTGTGTCGACCTAAGATCGTCATAGAGTCTTGTGTGATTCCCACTGCGCTTTGATTTCCACCTTACCACATTCAAGAGATCGTGCAAAACGGTGGTTTTGGGTACAGTCCCGAGTCACATGGAGGCAATGAGCGATAGGAAGGGATTTCGTCTCTCCCGGTATTGGGGATTGATGTTGTGCTATGCTCGATTGGCTATAACAGGAAATCCTTGACCAAGGTTGCTGAAATTTACTGATAAGTGTTATCAGTAGTTTCTTAAACTGTTATGGGCCTCACATCGGCATGACTTATCAGACTATTAGGGTCTGACGTTTACCACCCCCAGGCTGAGATATGCAACATATCAGACGAAGAGACCGGACTGTACGGTAGTGTTACTTATTGGATTCGCAGGAGTGTGAGCAGGCTTGATTATTGATTTTCTGATCGCTCAATACCCGGGCAGTCGTTACGTCCAGCTAGTACCGCTGACGGTTTGTGGGTGTTTGATATGATCATCACCTACTGCCGGCGTATTGACGAGTTTTTAGAGTCCTACACCGAGGTTTCCTGGCTCAAACGAAACGAAGTAGGAACACATATGTGATATGTGCGGGACCGAGATTAATACGTGTATGTGATACCGTATTCTATTCTCGCGAATGTGATATCGGTCGGTTATATGTGATATATCCGGGTTATCGGATCAAATGTTGATTCGATAAATTGATACATATGATATTAGTCGGTTATATGTGATATAGCCGGATTATTAAATCAAGTGTTGATTTAATAATTTAATGTACAATTATATATTTGATATATTGATTTACATTAACTAATATTAGCTCACTTAAGCATTTCTTTTTCTCACTTGTATGTGCACTTAATATATATGTGATATATAGTACCATGTCATGCTTGTTACCACATGCAACATGGGCGTATGAGACTCACACCATGCTTATGATAATGAGATGTTTTATTTATTTATAGTAAATCAAATTATTTGGAAATTAGTCACACGGTTAAGCTTAGTGGAAGCTTGTAGAACCATTGACTTAGTCCATTAGTTTTGTTTTACATTAGATATTTATTAACCCAACCATTATCTTAAACCATGGTTAAGTCTCTACAAGAGTTAGTATGAGATACTATCTTACCCATGGTTGCTATTCTCACTCATGTGATTCATTCTACACTTGCCTTTTTCCATGGTTGCTTTTCCTCATCTCCTTTCTCAAGCTCTCCAACTTTTTGGGAGGTGAAGAAAATTAGTGAGAAAAATTATTCTAAAGTGAGCAAAATTCCTACTTCATCAACCTACACTAGATTAGTTATTTAGTTTAGGTTGTTTGCTTCACAATTAGTGATGTGGTATCTTGAGTTAGTGTCTCCCTGACGTAAATCATCTTCGGCCTCGAAGACTTCAAGAAAGCTTGTTCCTTTCATCTTGTGGAGCCTTTCTAGAGTCCGTGAGTTCACTACTTGGAGCGAAGGGACTACTACACGGAGCTATTGAAGTGAAGGAAAAGTCTACAAAGGTTGTATTTCTTATTCACTTAGATGTGAAAATGTTTACATTCTAGTTTCGTCTAATTCTATAGTTAAGATTCTAGGTTAGGGTTCTTTAGCGCGCCAATTTTTTAAAAACATCATGGTCGATGCCTCCCGAAACCCAGTGGCGGTGCTGCGGAACCTTGCAGTGATGAATAGCCAAACTCACATCCCTAGACCCCTACGAGAGCGGCAAGCAACCCTGCCAATTCTTGAGTTAGAAGACCCGTTCTCGACTCCTCGAGATGGTCTCCCACTGGACTCTACAATCTGGTTACTTGTGCTCCCCGCCTTGGGCCTTACTAATGAGGAAAAGTAAATAATATAAATCAGTGGTGACATCATCCTCAACCCAAAAGTGTCCCAATAAAAGAATATTACATACAAATTTTACATGAATGAAAATTGAAAAACTCTCATCTCACATAAAACCCCCCGGCTATTCAATCATGACCTTCCAATATTACATATCACAGCAACACATAATATCACATATCATCAACGTAAGTAAATATGCGTATCCCGAATGTCGTTGACATATATCAATGAGATTTGGGATACCCCACATATTACACTTATGGTCGCAGAAAAGAAATGAAAAACTACAATAATTAAAATCCATATATCCTTAGACATCATAAACTCGGAATATCTCATATTCCGAATTTCATACCTAACCTATAAACCTTGCATTTTAGTCTCAAATCGAAAACACTTTTCAATAACTTAGTCGGGCAATTCAACAAGATTCCCGACTACCCAATCGAATGCTCGTCGGAAACTTTAGTAAATGGCTGCACCCCCGATGCCGTCGACGAAGTGCACTTAGGCGGAACACCGTGGCCCCGAGCACCCGGGTGGATACTTTTAGTAACGGGGTTCTCCTACAATCACTTGGTCGGGGCTATGGGGCGTGGCTACCCAGTAAAGTTATTCGGCAAGTATTCGCGTACGATACGCGGTTGCGAAGGAGTTATGATCCGAATCGAAACTTCGTGGCAATCGATCAAAAGAGACTACAATGCTAGATTTACAAAATACTAACTAGTTTTCACAAAACTAATTATTTTGGATTCTAAAAATTGTATCACATATCATCAAAATCTATACAACGTTAAACATTTCGATCGATTTATTGAACACACACAAATTCCAGAGACCTCAACAACTTGAGTCTCATTAATAACATCCAGAAAGTGCCAAATATTCAAATGGAGCAGCACAAGAAAAATAAAGCCCAACACACCACAAACTGCGGCAGAACTACGGCCAAACTAGGGTTTAGGTCGTAGTTTCGCGGCGCTTTTAAGGAGTTAAGGTTTCAAATTTCTTTTGGCTCCACAAAAAAACCTGCGTGATTTTTTGAATATTTTTAATCACAAAAATTTCAACCTTTGAAAAATCGACAGAAACATGCCAAAATGCAGCTTCAAAAAACCGATCGAACTTGGCTCTGATACTATGAAAGCCTACCCTAGCACCACCATGAGGTCAAAACCGGCATCAAGCATGCAACTTTAAAAATTTCTATGTGTCAAACTAGATTATTAGGGTTTTACATGATGATATCAAAATATCTAATCTAATAGAAGGTGGCTACAACCTTTGTAGACCGTGTCATTCTCTTCACAAGCTCCGTGTAGAGTTCACACAACTCTACTAGGCTCCACTTGAAGTTGGATCGAGCTTTCTTTGCGAGATCTTCGTGCTGAAGATGATTTACCCGAGCCTCCTCTAATCCAAGCTACCTCTTCACTAAACTCACTTTAGTGAAGGAAACACACTACACCTAAGTGCTAATCAAGTGTAGGATAGTGAAGTAAGGGTTCTAAGCTCACTAGGTTTCTCACAAGCCCTAGGTTTCACAACTCCTGTGAGTATTAGGACTTTTGGAGGTGGAGGTTGAAGAAGATGGAAAAATATAGAGAGCTTGAAGAAGATGAGCCCAAGAGAAAATAAATCATCAAGTGAAGGATGGCTTAGTCTCACTCTCACTTATTGAACCATCTAATAAATTATCAAATAAAAATAGAACTATGCTTTAATAGTGAGTCAAGACCAATATAAAAATAAGCAAAGCCATGTTTCACCCATGCTCCTCATTTTCAACCTCATTTTCTATTTTCCAAAAAATAGAAAATGCAACCATGCTACATTTAATATATATATATATATATATATATATATATATATATATATCAAATATATATTAATATATATTAAGTAGATAATTAGTGAGCAATAATATTAGTTAATATATAATTATATCAAATATAAATATATATCATATTATTAATTCAACACATTATTCAATAATCCGGTTATATCACATATATCCTACTAATATCATTTATCTGTATATCACATTATCAAATCAATACCTGATTCAATAATCCGGTCATATCACATATAACCTAATCGATATCAGATTACCGCCAGATTAGAATACGGTATCACATGCTAGTATTTAATCAGGACCCTGCACATATCAGCATATGTGCCCTACTTCGTTTCGCTTGAAATAGGAAACCTCTGTGTAGGACTCTAAGACTAGTCAATATGCCAGCAGTAGGTGATGGTCACATCAGTCACCCACAATCCGTCAGCGATACTAGCAGGACATAACGGCTACCCAGGTATTGATCGATTAGAAGATCAACAAGCAAGCTTGTCCAAAATATCATGAAGCCTATAAGTAACACTTACCGCACAGTCCAATCTCTTCGTCTGATATATCACATATCGAGTCTGGGGATGGAATCGTCAGACCCCAATAACTTGATAAGTCATGCCGATGTGTGGCCTATAACGGTACGAGAAACTACCGATAACTCTAACCAGTAAATCTCATCAACGGCTCTGGACAGGGACTTCCTATTATAGCCAATCAAGCATAGCGCAACACCAACTCCCTATACCGGGAGAGACGAAACCCCTCCTATCGCTCATTGCCTCCATGTGACTTGGGACCGTACCCAAAATCCACCTGTTTGCATGACTTCTTTGAGCCGTGGTAGGGAGGAAATCAAAGCACAATAAGAACCACACAAGACTCTATGAAGATCTCGGGTCTACAGACTAATCTGTACCAGTGTCACCAGAAAACTGCTATCTGACAATAGGTATAGTACCATGTAGGAGTTTTCGACGAGTCCTGTTCGGTGTACCCATTCTCTAATGAGCACATGTGTACAATCTTTGATGTCAAATACCAATGGATATGGGATCAGTCATTGCCTCCTACAGGGTCAAGAAATGTACACACCAGTCTACTCTAGATCGATGCCTTGTCTCAATATTCTCTCGACTAGGAACAATTGAAGGATGTGTTTGTGGACTACCCAGGTCCCGGTAGTATGATCCGCATCATAGCCTTGATAGTCAAGCCAACATCCTAAGGGCTTTATCAACATATATATGAGAGACAGTATAATAATACCAATGAAAATGTTAAGATAAAGGCAACCAGATAGCATACTATCATGTCAAGTAAGAAAGTCCTCTATATATATGTCCAAGCATCCACTATATCATACAATAATGGCCTCTAAGGCATACATATTCCTAACACGGGTCACCGCGTATCGCGCTCGCGTCACGTACCGTGTCCAGCATCGCATTGTCTCGTGAGTCAAGACGAATCCCGCACGTGGTGTCGCTTCTATATCAGCGACCGAAGGCAAGTGAAAACCTTCACTTGTTTTTTTTATGCTATTATAAATATTAGCCAAAGATATTTACAATAACTAGATATACATAAATATAATTAGATCGTAAACTATTGCTTAATTTTTGTAGCGAACCATACTGCCATTGATTAGTACGAAAGAGTGTTTGTTTGTAGAATAACCGCAATCAGAACGGTGTCGCGCGTAGCTAGACCGAGGTGAGTACGGGTCGTCCTCAGGGAAACGTGGAATCTTTTACTTTTACTTTAGATGTGTTGAGAAAGAAAGGAGAGATAAAGAATTTTATAGAATGGTTTCTAGATCTACGTTAAACAAGAATGTAAAATATATATCTAGATTATTTTAAAGATGTAATTAATATAATAAGAGGGCTTGTAGGGTTCGTTAGGAATTAGTAGTTATGGACGATTAATTAAAAGTTACCCTTTTTATCCATTAATAGATTTAGAACTAGAACGACGGTGATGCGTGTAGATTAGGGTTTCTGGAGGGAAAAGGAATCCCACTCTTAACCCTTATCTCGACACGGAACTCCGTTCATATCTAGCCTTTACCAAAACAATCATTAATCTAATCTCTAATCGCGGTCGGAACTAGCAAAGAATTGCTAGCGCGCCCGATTAGGATGTTAATGATTCTTTTGATAAAGTTCCTAAACTTTATAGGACTTAAAAAGGGTTTAGTTATTTTCATCGTCCATTAGCCTACCCTAATCCTACGAACCCTAACAAGCGGAAAATTACTCGCCCATGTTGCGAGAAGAAGATGAAAAGACAGAGAGGGAAAACACAATGCAAAAAACAATTAAATAAAATAACTATCTTTATTAATCGACTTCTTCAAACTACACTTTTAATCCGTAGAAAATGATTACAACTAGTTGCTTCTCGATCTTTCCTAAGGAGGTAGTCGAACAGTCGATGATCAGCCTGGATGCGTGAGGGTCGGGAGCTTCGTGATCGCGTCGGCTTGATATCTTTTCCAAGAGGCTCTCGGTGCCCTTTTATAGTGCAAAGACAGAATCTTATTGTTGAAAACTTGGTAAAATTCATCATAGATTTATGCCAAAAAATCTTGCTTCCCAATTCCCTAGAAGTGCGGCGGATCCGCGGCCCAAGGGTAGGTTTGGCCGCGGATCCGCGCTTAATGGTTGAGATCTCTCGACTGAATTTTTTTGGCTTTCATCTCATGACATGTGGCAATCCTAGGCATCTTCAGAATTCAAAAATCTTTTCTCGGTTGCTTCCAGACTTGGTCTCCAAGTTTTGCTTCTTAATTTGGCAAGTTTTCTTCAACAACTTGATTTGTTTGATAAATTCTGCATAACAACTTGGAAAATTCTGCACAATAATAATATTTAGTAGGCTTATTTCTACTAGGATTTGGTCAATAGATTTATTTGCATACATTTTCCTACCAAATGCTAATTAAAATATATTAACACATGGAAAATTGTTGTTTTAACACATAAACCCTCATATGTATAATATATTATATTAAAGTCCTTTTTTAATATGAAAATGGTAGGAAAAATGTAATACAAATGTGCAGTTTTATCAACTGAACAAATACCCCCAAACTTATCTTTGATCGTCCCGAGCAAACTAGTTTATTTAAGAAGAGAAAAAGAAAGGAGAAAACTAAGCACACTTTCGTAGGCAGACACGATTGCACTGAGCACGTGCAACAAGCCGTTAAACCTCTAGGTGTCCCTAGTAGGAGGAGTGTTGTCTCCTGAGGGTTTTCAGCGGATTACACCCACAAAATCCTATAACAAAAGAAAGATGGTGAAATTTACATATAAAGACAAGAACCATAAAAGAAATACTTTGAAAAGAAGAGTTTCCAACTATGTTAGCTTTTTAGTTGTCATGAGCCCTATTTTAATAGTCATGAAAAAATGTTAGAAATCACATTACCCCTCAATAAAACATCGTCTTTATTCTTCATTCCTACCTTTCTTCCAAACATTGATCATATAACCCACGTGTGTGAAATGGACATCCCTACACTCGGAGAATTCAATTCAAGCTATCATACTCTTGTCCATCTACCGTAGTACTTTTTAATTTAATGAATATTAAAGATTTGCTCACACATTTTCATGCGACCGTTAATACTTCTTGAGGTACTAACCAACCGATTACTCATGTGCTTGCTAATTAGGTGATAATATTTTCCTCGTCTTGCACCACCTAAGGCTTAGCAGTGACTCCCAAACCAGTTGGCCTTAAGGCACTAGGTGAAGAGGCACCCTCGCTATATTTTTTTATTACTGCCTTGGCGATACAAAACCAGTGTTCATGTTTTTCTTTTCACCATTTTTATATTTTCTTCATTTTTTTCACTTCCTTCATACTTTGGCTTTTAGACAAGAGCATTTCAAGGTATCCTCTACTATCCCGAGTTTCAAGACGTGTGTAAGTGCATATAGTAGGGTATCAACATTCAAATGTTTGGCTTCCAGAATAGAAACTATTTTTCAGACTTATTTTTATCCTCAGATTAGTGACTTCCTTCATTTTACTAACCCTTGGGACAACAGCTCATAACCACTTATTACCAGTTCGTATAAGAAAACTTCTAATTTTCTTGGTTTTCTTAAACTATTCCTATCTTTTGGATGTAATTTTTCACTTTCTACTCTTTTGTTATAAAAAAAATTTTAATGCCCAGTGTCAAAGATAATTCGGTGAATACAAACCTCCCCCCCAAACCTGTTTTCAGCAGTGTCCTCACTGATGTAGCCTTTTGAGAATATGGACCTGTATACTAAGGGGGAGATACAAGGGGTAAAATAATAGTTAAATGAAAAATTCCCTCAAACTTATTCTTTGACACGCACAGATATTCAATCAAATCATTTTTTTTTACTCACCTCCATTCTTAAAATGTGAAAAAGTTACCAAAACATGGAGGTGAGGCGGAGGAAATTTAGTTTTGATAAAGCGGCTCCTGTAAAAACAGGAGCTCCTCCGCGGGGTCAGCAGAAAAATACGGTTTTAATCTATGCCCATTTACTTTAAAAATCGAACCGTTTTTCAAATTTTCGACTTCAACTGCCCCATGCGGGTGTACATACCGCACCACAAAAGGTCCTTTCCAACGAGATTTAAGCTTACCCGGATGAAGATGGAGACGGGAATCGTAAAGAAGGACTTGTTTCCCCGATGTGAAGGTTTTTCTAAAAAGATTCTTATCGTGGAACACTTTGGTCCTATTCTTTACTATCACCGCATTATCGTAAGCTTCATCGCGGAGTTCGCTTAGCTCATTCAATTGCAGCTTCCGATAGCTGCCTGCATGATCAAGATCAAAATTAAGCTCTTTAATAGCCCACATTGCCTTATGTTCAATCTCGACAGGGAGGTGGCATGCCTTCCCAAACACAAGGCGGTATGGAGACATACCAAGATCGGTCTTATAAGCAGTGTGGAATGCCCAAAGAGCATCCGTCAATTTGGTTGACCAATCTTTACGGTTCTTAGAAATCGTCTTCTCCAATATCTGTTTGATCTGCCTATTTGAGATCTCAGCCTGCCTGCTTGTTTGGGGATGATAGGGCGTAGAAAGCTTGTGAGTGATTGAATATTTCCGCATCAAGGCCTCGAAAGACCTATTGCAGAAATGTGTCCCGTTGTCGCTAATGATAGCGCGAGGGTGTCCGAATCGCGAAAAATATTTTCTTTAAGGAACTTAATGACAACTTTGTTGTCATTAATGTGACACGGTATAGATTCCACCCACTTCGAGACATAATCAACCGCTAACAAGATATATAGATTCCCAAAGGAGTTGGGAAAAGGGCCCATAAAATCAATACCCCAAACATCAAATATTTCTACAACCAATATAGGTTGGAGCGGCATCTCGTTCCTTCGTGAAATCCGACCCAAATGCTGACATCGCGGACAAGTTTTGCAATGTTCAAATGCATCTTTAAATAATGTTGGCCAATAAAAGCCATATTGCAAAACTTTCTCCGCTGTTTTTCGAGGTCCAAAGTGACCGCCGCATGCCTGATCATGACAAAATGATAACACGCTCTTGAATTCATCGTTAGGGACACACCTGCGAATGATTTGATCGGAACAATACTTGAATAGATATGGTTCATCCCAGTAAAAATATTTTACTTGGGATAAAAATCGAAGTTTGTCTTGTTTCGACCAATTGCTAGGTATAAGTCTTGTCGCAAGATAGTTCACGATATCCACGAACCAAGGTTCGTAGGATACATTCAAGAGCTGCTCGTCGGGAAATGAGTCATTTATCGGCACGGTCACAGTTGGCGAAGAAGTGATGCGTGAAAGATGGTCGGCTACAACATTTTCACATCCACTCTTGTCTTTGATGACAAGATCAAATTCTTGTAACAATAGGATCCAACGTATTAGCCTGGCCTTCGCATCCTTCTTCGATAAAAGATGTCGTAGGGCGGAGTGATCTGTGTAAACCACAATAGGCGAGCCAATCAAGTAGGGCCTGAATTTCTCCAATGCAAATACAACTGCCAAGAGTTCTTTCTCGGTAGTTGTGTAATTTATTTGTGCATCATTCAAGGTCCTACTTGCATAGTAAATTACATGTGGCATCTTATCAATATGCTGTCCCAAGACAGCACCAATAGCAAAATCTGATGCGTCACACATAAGCTTTAACGGGTGGTTCCAATCCGAAGATGATAGAACGGGGGCTGTAGTGAGTGATTCTTTAAGCGATTCGAAAGCAGCCTCACAATCCGAATCGAAGTGAAAAGTAGTGTCCTTGGCCAATAGAAGGGTTAAGGGTCTAGCAATTTTGCTAAAGTCCTTAATAAATCTCCTATAAAATCCTGCATGACCAAGGAAGGATCGTATATCTTTGACACAATTGGGACGAGGGAGGTTTTGAATGACATCTATTTTAGCTCTGTCAACCTCAATGCCTTTATATGAAATTATGTGTCCAAGTACAATACCTTCTTGGACCATAAAATGGCATTTTTCCTAATTCAAAGTCAAGTTCTTATCCTTACAGCGGGTAAGAACAGCGTCAAGATTACGAAGGCAGTCCTCAAAGGAGTCCCCAAAAATGGAGAAATCGTCCATAAAAATTTCTAGAAAATTTTCCACCATATCTGAAAATATCCCCATCATGCACCGCTGAAATGTAGCGGGAGCGTTGCATAACCCAAAGGGTATGCGTTTATAAGCAAAAGTGCCGAAAGGACAAGTAAAAGTGGTTTTATCTTGATCCTTTTCGGCGATGGGGACCTGGTTGTAACCAGAGTATCCGTCCAAGAAACAGTAGTATTCGTGTCCCGCTAATCGTTCCAACATCTGGTCAATGAAAGGTAGAGGGAAGTGATCTTTCCTCGTCGCGGCATTGAGTTTCCTGTAATCGATACATACGCGCCACCCAGTTTGGGTGCGTGTTTGGATTAACTCATTAGCCTCATTAGTGATGACCGTGATGCCAGACTTTTTAGGGACCACATGAATTGGACTTACCCATTGGCTATCAGATATGGGGTAGATTATTCCACTATCAAGGCACTTGACGATTTCTTTCTTTACCGCCTCCTTCATAACGGGATTTAACCGTCTTTGTGGGTCTCGGGTTGGTTTGTCTTCATCCATCAGATGTATGTAATGTTCAACAATTAAGGGACTAATCCCTTTGATGTCAGCCATTGTCCAACCAAATGCTTCCCGATTCGATCTCAACACTGCCAAAAGTGCATTCTCTTGCTCTAAGGCTAGAGAAGCGGAAATAATCACTGGCAAAGTCTCATTCTCTCCTAAATATGCATATTTAAGATGAGAAGGTAGCGGTTTGAGATCAAGAATTGGCGGAGAGACAATAGAAGGTGGGGTAAGCGAATGATATTCGGACTCCCGAAGAGGTTCAAAACTTGCATAAGATATTGACTCGGAAAGTGCTGCTGACTTTTTCAACGAGTCAACGGGTTCAATCTCAAGGTCGGACTCATTGAACATATCCTCACTATAAAGTGGTGCAAGATCAAACGATGTCTCATTAGTGTCGTCGAGAACATCAAAGCAGAGCTCCTCATCCATGCAGCTTTCGGAAGCTATCTCGTGGATGGAACAAACATCCAGCAATTGAGCAGAAGGTTCTGATGGCTGACTTCCTAGCTTGTAAATATTAAGCTCAATTGTCATTTTCCCGAAGGATAAGTTCATAGAACCGTTACGACAATTAATCACAGCGTTAGAAGTTGCTAGGAAGGGTCGACCAAGTATCACCGGGATTTGATTACGTGGGTTTGCCACAGGTTGTGTATCCAAAACAATAAAGTCCACGGGAAATATGAATTCCCCGACTTTGATTAACACATCCTCTAGTTCGCCCCGAGGTTTGGTGATAGATCGGTCTGCCATTTGGAGAGTACAATGGGCAGGTTTTAACTCTCCTATTCCTAAATGCTCGTATACTGAATAAGGAAGCAAGTTGACGCTAGCACCTAGATCGAGTAAAGCACGATTTATATTTTTACCCCCAATAGAAATAGAGATTGTAGAACGGCCGGGGTCCTTAAGTTTCTTTGGTATTTGTTGGGTAAAAGCTGTGCTAACATTACTCGTCATGAAAACCTTTTTAGGCACTTGAGTTTTTCTCTTCCTAGTGCACAAGTCTTTAAGGATTCTTGCATAAGATGGGACTTGTTGAATAGCATCTAGGAGAGGAATATTCACGCTAACTTGCTTAAACATTTCCACAATCTTCTCCATTTGCGGGTTAGGTCGGTTGGCCCTTAATCGGTTTGGAAATGGAGCTCGATCAATAAGTTTTGGGTCCAACGTTTGTGGAGAAGACTGTGGCGACGGATTCGATCCCAAAATTGGAGTGGGCATCGACTTAGATAGATTTGGCGAAATGTTTGAGCCTTGGGGAAAATGGAGAATAGGCTCGGACGAAGGTGGGAGACTAGACGAATTAGGGGAAGAAGAAGAAGAAGAAGGGGTATCAAATGTGTCACTATCATCAAATTGCTCACCCACTTGGTTATTCAGCACTCTCCCCGATCTCAACGTAGTAATGGCATTCACATTATGACTTTGTGAATGGCCAGGATTCGGTAGGGGTTGAGATGGGAGTTTCCCTTTCTCTCTCGCACTCATTGCGGCGTTTAACTGTGCGATTTGGTTTTCTATTGATTTAATACTCTCACCATGGGAGGAGGAGTTTTTCGTTAGGCTATCAATAGAAGACCTCATCTCAGCCGAAATTTGCATGGATTGTTTCATGAACATATCCAAAGTTTGTGCAAGTGAGTTGTCAGTACCGGCCACTTGTGGTGTAGAAATGTTGGCCGGATTTTGGAAATTCTATGACTGAAAGGGGGGCTGATTCTGTGGTTGTGGTTGTTGTGGAGGAGGTCTTTGATAATTACTTTGTTGGTTTTGATTCCAAGCAAAATTAGGATGATTCCTCCATCCTTGATTGTACGTGGAAGAATAAGGGTCGTTTCTAGGTCGCTGCTGAAAAGCAGCATTAGCTTGAAACGATGCATTCATAGGACATTCTTCCGTTAAGTGTGAAGGATCCGAACAGCAACCACAGACGGTCTTAGGAAGCGTGACCTGATTTAGGGAGAATGTTGAGAACTTGTTTTCAATAGCATCGAGTTTCTTCTGAATCGCTGCCATTTCGGCTTTCACTGCGATAAAAATATCGAGCTGGTGAATACCTCCCTTAGTTGAAGGTGGTCTTACGCTTTCCCACTGCAACGTGTGTTCAGCAAGGTCTTCCAGATATTTCCATGCTTCACCGTCATCTTTAGACATGAAATTGCATTGACACATTGTTTCAAGCATCTGCTTTGTCGCTGGATTAATGCCCTCATATATAATCCGACATAAATCCCATCTTTGTATTCCGTGATGGGGGCATTGGACAAGCAGATCTTTGAAACGTTCAAAGCACTTCCAAAATGGTTCATTGGGAAGCTGGGTGAACTGGTTGATCTCGCTCCTAATATGTGCAGTCTTATGATTTGGATAAAATTTCTTAAAAAATGCTACGACGAATTCATCCCAATTAGTGATAGAGTGTGCGGCAGTATTATAAAGCCATTTTTCTGCCAAGTCGCACAGTGTGAATGAGAGAAGACGTAAGCGCAAAGCATCTAAAGTCAATTGTGAAGTACCCATCATTGCGCATACGTTCTCGAATTTGGTGATGAAAACGTACGCGTCTTCTGACTCAAGCCCGTGAAATTTGGGCAGCAGGTTGATGTAGTGGGGTTTAATTTCGAAATTATCCCCGTTAGGTGGTGGAAGAGATAGACAAGTAGGAAGAGGACCACGAATAGGATAGCATCTCTCTTGGAGAGAGATGCGCGGTGGATTCTGCTCACCTGCTGGCGGTGACAGCATGGTGTTATAATTAGATGGAGTGCCGTCCATCACGGTCGATGTGGTGTGTGGTGTGGGAAAAAAAGATGAAGAAGTACCGACTTCGGCGTCGATAGCAGGAACGCGGACAAGACGGGCACTAGGATCCCGTGTCCAGCCGAGCATGCACTAAGCGGGTTTAGTGCAAGTGGCAGCGTATGTGTGATTTAAAATTGGCTTGTTTTGAAAAAGTGGGACTCAAGACAAATCTCCCTAAGATGCACAAGCAACCCTAAAACTAAGGTCACCTAGGTTCAGTCTCTAGACCGCTCCTAGACTTCCAAAGGACAAGCCGCAGGATCAATCCTCTACCGCCTCCGTACTACCCTTGTAGCCAGGTAAGTGCCAGGTAAGTGGGAAGGAACCACGTCGTGGGCCTAATTAAAAACCACTAGCCTTTGTCACACTTGCCTAGGCACTACAAAAGTAATGCGGATAAACGATAGATTACCCACGACCTTCCTCTGTCCTTATTGAGCACGACAGTCCTTAAAGTCTGGTCTAGATATTTTTTAAATTAATGAAGGATTGATCTATATGTTCGGTTTGTGATTTTTGGGGCTTAGGAAGGGTGATGAAATCCCCACCTAATCTTGATTTGGTCTTTGCCCCTTAGAGTCCGTATTAATTATGCAAAACAAAACCAATCACAAAACTTTTGCAAAAAGATTTTTGAGCGGCGCAATTTTGCAAAGAATCCTGCAGAAAATAGATTTTATTGGATTTGAGGAGAGAGAGAAGGAGTTAAGAAATATACCAGAGAAGATTGAAGCCCTAATTCCTCCAACCTGCCGCGATTCCGCCGCAGAAGGGGTGCTTTTGCCGCGGTTCCGCCGCGTGGCAGAGGGATCACTTCATGAATTTTTTTTATAGCCTTCTATGCTCCTCTGGATCTCTAAAAATGTCTCTGTTCCTATTCTCCTTAATTCTGTGACTCCAGATCTCCTTGCAAAAATTCACGCACAAATCGTTAAATATGCAATTTGCAGTTTTGTGTTAATAATGATATGACTCGTCTAAGAATTCAACATAAATAGTAAAAATAAAAGAATTACGCACGGATCCCCGGCAACGGCGCCATTTGATTAGTACGAAAGAGTGTTTGTTTGTAGAATAACCGCAATCAGAACGGTGTCGCACGTAGCTAGACTGAGGTGAGTACGGGTCGTCCTCAGGGAAACGTGGAACCTTTTACTTTTACTTTAGATGTGTTGAGAAAGAAAGGAGAGATAAAGAATTTTATAGAATGGTTTCTAGATCTACGTTAAACAAGAATGTAAAATATAGATCTAGATTATTTTAAAGATGTAATTAATATAATAAGAGGGCTTGTAGGGTTCGTTAGGATTTAGTAGTTATGGACGATTAATTAAAAGTTACCCTTTTTATCCATTAATAGATTTAGAACTAGAACGACGGTGATGCGTGTAGATTAGGGTTTCTGGAGGGAAAAGGAATCCCACTCTTAACCCTTATCTCGACACGGAACTCCGTTCATATCTAGCCTTTACCAAAACAATCATTAATCTAATCTCTAATCGCGGTCGGAACTAGCAAAGAATTGCTAGCGCGCCCGATTAGGATGTTAATGATTCTTTTGATAAAGTTCCTAAACTTTATAGGATTTAAAAAGGGTTTAGTTATTTTCATCGTCCATTAGCCTACCCTAATCCTACGAACCCTAACAAGCGGAGAATTACTCGCGCATGTTGGGAGAAGAAGATGAAAAGACAGAGAGGGAAAACATAATGCAAAAAACAATTAAATAAAATAACTACCTTTATTAATCGACTTCTTCAAACTACACTTTTAATCCATAGAAAATGATTACAACTAGTTGCTTCTCGATCTTTCCTAAGGAGGTAGTCGAACAGTCGATGATCAGCCTGGATGCGTGAGCGTCGGGAACTTCGTGATCGAGTCGGCTTGATAACTTTTCCAAGAGGCTCTCGGTGCCCTTTTATAGTGCAAAGCCAGAATCTTATTGTTGAAAACTTGGTAAAATTCATCATAGATTTATGCCAAAAAATCTTGCTTCCCAATTCCCTAGAAGTGCGGTGGATCCGCGGCCCAAGGGTAGGTTTGGCCGCGGATCCGCGCTTAATGGTTGCGATCTCTCGACTGAATTTTTTTGGCTTTCATCTCATGACATGTGGCAATCCTAGGCGTCTTCAGAATTCAAAAATATTTTTTCGGATGCTTCCAGACTTGGTCTCCAAGTTTTGCTTCTTAATTTGGCAAGTTTTTTTCAACAACTTGATTTGTTTGATAAATTCTGCATAACAACTTGGAAAATTCTGCACAATAATAATATTTAGTAGGCTTATTTCTACTAGGATTTGGTCAATAGATTTATTTGCATACATTTTCCTACCAAATACTAATTAAAATATTTTAACACATGGAAAATTTTTGTTTTAACACATAAACCCTCATATGTATAATATATTATATTAAAGTCCTTTTTTAATATGAAAATGGTAGGAAAAATGTAATACAAATGTGCAGTTTTATCAACTGAACAGCCATCTTATGGAATGGAGCCCGACTAGGGCTTATTACTGTGTTGGTATTACGTAGAGGTTATATGGTTAATATTTAAATTCGTTTGGATAAAGCAAACATGTGTTTTGATCGATAACTTAATGTTTACCCAAGGTGTTCGATAAGAACCTTAAGCCAGAATCTACTTAAAATTGGTGGAACTTGTGTTTGTTAAACTCGTTTACTGTTTTACTATTCGTAGATATACTGCAGAAATTTGGTTGCAAATTAATATCGTTTCCCCCATAATATGTTGCCCCTGATAACTATTGCGAAATCAGAATTTTCCCGAACATGATAGAACGTTTAATTCGTAATAAATCGTACAAAAATTGGATCATAGCGTTCTTAGGCTCTCTGTGAAGAAGACTGTATAGTCTAAAAAACTACAGTGACTCTTACTAAATATCCTGTCTTTTAGATAGCGGAAACAAAAAGGGATTTGTGGCTCTGGACTGCAGTCCTGAACCGAAATCCCTACGAATACCTGAACTTAAGCGTATGTACATCCCTACTTGAAACTGAAAATTTGCGGAATCCTATATCGTCGAGTAGATAATTTAGTTAGATAACATATGGTTCTGGTCTCGTTCAGTTTCACTGTCCTTTCGTATTTTGTTTATAATTTAGATTGTCGACGTGTTCTGCAGTTTCTGCAGTGACATTTTTTTTACACATTCACACTAAACATGACATATCTCCTAGTATAGAAAGTATATCATGGATCTTCTTGATGTTTCGAAAACCTAACAGATAGAACTAGGTTTTATTCAACTGAGGAAATATCTGAATCTAAACACAATCCCTAATAAACCGCGCGTGAAGTTGAACTTTCAGTTCTGAAACTGGAATTTCAGCCACTGATCGCTGATTTAAAATGATGATAAATCGTTAACATGAATTCCTATTGACATGAATCTAATTATACCGCTTATATAATCAAGTATACTTTGTACGCCTTTTATATTGTTTTGGTCGATTCTATACGTTTGATTTATAGTGAATTTTGCAAGTCACATGGCGTTGGCTGTCATAATTTAGTGAGCATTTGTTTAATGCATTTCTACCTTATTCTATGTTGCTTTATACCCAGTGCAAAGTGATCGTTGTTAGTGTTTATGCCCTAGAAGGCCATTACTGTATCATACTAGCTTGTATATTACTTAATGGAAGCTTGGGATATTCACATGTATATAACAGTCTTGCTAAACATGGTAGTATGCTACTTGGTTTTTCTATCTTAATATGTGAGTGTACGTATTGATAGAGCTCTTAGGATCTTGCTTGTCTACCAGCGTTGTGATGGCAGTCACACTAGTGGGGGCTGGGTAGTCTACAAGCACATCCTTATTCAGGTCCCCGGTCGTTGGATTATCGAGACTGAGCATCGATACTCCGGAGTAGACTGGTGTGTACGTTTCTCATCCCAGTTGGGGAGATGGTCTGTCCCACAGCCGTCAGTACGTCGTACTGGAGATAGTATACAGGTGCTCGTTAGGTTACGGGTACACCGGACAGGACTCACAGGGAACTGTTGGTTGGTTTGATACCAGTCGTCAGTAAACAGTTCCCAGGTGACATGAGTACAGCGTAGTCCGCAGACTTGACACTGCTACTTCGCCTCGAGTGTGTCCCACTGTTCTTAGATTGCTACCCTACCACGGCTCAAAGGAGTCGTGCAAACAGGTGGCAGTTGGGTGCAGTCCCGAGCACTTGGAGGCAGTGGCGGTTAGACAGGATTCGTCCCTCCCGGTATTGGGAGTAGATATCGTGCTGTGTCAGAGAGCCATTACGCAAAGTCCCTGGCCAGGGCAAGCGAGATTTGCTGGTAGGTTCCAGTAGTTTCTCAGGGTGTAATGGGCTTCACTCCGACACGACTTATACCGCTATTAGGGGACTGACGCTTGCCGCCCCCCTAGGCCCGATATGCGATAGTCTTGGACGAACGGACCGGACTGTATGGAGATTGTCACATCAGACTCAGTAGGAGTTCGGATGGGTTTACTCATCGGCCTTCTTATCGACAACTACCTGGGGACCGTTACGTACAGCTAGTGCCGCTTGCGGTCTGTGGTTAAACCCACTGCCAGCGTAGTAGTCGAGTCTCTAGAGTCCCACACAGAGAGTTTCCTACTCCAGGCGAAACGATATAGAGGTGGCATGGTTTTGCGACAAAGGGTTCGGACGCATACGTGCGTTTACGCGCGTACGACTTTCGGACAGTTTTTACCAGTCGGCTTTGGTTTAAGCCAGTTACTGGTATCCGGTTATTGGATTTTTACAGTCTAAAGTTTTTCCGTATTTTTGCGGATTGGAGGGGCGTTCTCGTAATTGTACGAGAAGCTTCTAGAAGATGTGACTAAGGAGGTTTCTTTTGGAAAGAAAGTGAGTCATGGTGGTGATTCATTCATTTCATTAATGCACATTTATTGCTTAATGACTCATGCTAATGAATCACCACTAGATATTTTATGAAGCATGCTTATTCATTTCTTTTATTCATTATTGAAAAATAAGAATGCTTCATAATATTATGATACACTCTCTCTCTTCTCTCATTATCTTATCTCACATTCTCTCTCCTCAAGCTCTCATCTTCAAACCCTAATCCTTAATCCTCATGTGTTGAGATCAAAGGATTAGTTAGACTAAACAATCCATAACCTACACTCTACATCATCCTTTCATCTTTGATTAGCAATCAAAGTTGATTAGTTACCTCAAGTTAGAGGTTTAGCTTGGAGTTTCGCTCTCGGGTGGATCGTCTACTACCTAGAGAAGGTCGAGGAGAACAAAGGAGGACACAAAGACGAAGGACTAGTTTCGATCGGTATAATCCCTTAACACTATAGTTTAGTTTAGCTATGTGTTTGGTTATTATTTGTTTAGCTTCGATTCAAGCGGTTAGTCGATGTTCGTTGTTTAAACTTGATCGTTTTTGAAAAATTCCGCCTCCCCACAAGTACTGGGGTGTACTACATCGACTTACAGTGGTATCAGAGCCTCGCTAAACAATAAATAACTTAATTGCAAATTTGTACGAATTTCGAACGGAAAAACAAAGCCGCAAAACCCTAATTCTGCCAAGTTTCTGTCGAAGTTAAAATGAAGTCCTAAAATTTTTCTGGTGTGTTCAGAGAGCTTGACATGACCACAGGAGAACACCCAAGAAATTCGAGCACATGATTCGACTAAAGCGCCGCGGAAGGGCGACGGATCCCACCGATCCGCCGCGCTTCCGCGGCCGAGTTGCCGAGTCATGGGCTCATCTTTCATGGGTGGGTCCTCTCTGGTGTTTGGGGTTTTCTGGAATATTTAATTATTGCTCAGGTTACTGTTTAACAGAGCAGATTTTGGAGCAATATTGATGTTGTTTATTCGATCGAATTGTACAGTATTTGCGTATTGGATTATATCTGTGATTGTTTAATGTGTTCGTAAACCTCCCCTAACTGCTAGTATGTCGGTTGGCAGGGGGTTGCACATTTCTGAAATGGTTATATCTGTTTGTGCATATAAACTGTATTGGACTGTTGTGGTGTATAGCCGGGGTTAGCAATGGGTTATTGATTAATTCATTTGTTGTAAATGTAATTTGTTGTAATATTATTTTCGCGGGGCACTTCCAGGTTGCGGTTGTAGCCACCGTTGTATTATTTCATTTTACTGTTTTGCTCCTAGGACTGACCCAAGGTGGGGTACACAGACTGCCGGGTGGGTAGTTTGCCGTACCCGTAGGGGTCGAGGGTGGGGTAACGGCTATTCATCACAACTGTGTAATCTGTCTTTTCTTGCAGGCTCAAAAGAAATACAGATTGCTTGCAAATCCAATATTGTTTATCTGTGTTCTGGAATGAATATCATTGCATCAGACGAATGTAAAATATCTATATTTATGATAGCTATTTAGACGCCACTTATGTTTTACACCCGCGCTAGCCCAGCCCCCGCTCTGTCGTTAGTTAAGTAACCTAACGGGTGATGACGGGACCCCGTGGCGAATGCGGATGGCATAAGAGGACGTTGTATTTTCGTTGTTTTCTGCAATGATAGGTTAATGATGGGACGCATTATCTATAATGCAAAGTAAAATAAACCAAAGTTTAAACCGTTGGAACAATTTAAAAGAAACCACTCGGTTATTTTTAAAAACAGATATTTTTAAATGCGGAGCTTTAACCACTCCTTTTAAAAGCTATCAGGTTCCTTCGGTTATATCAAGTTCACTACGTTCACGGTTTCGCCAAAACCAGTCGTAGCCCTCCGTCATTTCTTATGAATGGTCAGTAGTATTCAAGCTATGTTTGTTTGGCCCTTAGTCAAGACATAGTAATTGGTAGCTACTGGGGTATTCATTTGTTGCATAGATAGATGAGTTGGTTTGGGACAGTCGTATTACTTTGTTTGGCCCTTAGTCAAGAGTATACGGATGGGTTCAAATCAACAGGATAATGATGGGCAGAACTTGACATGTGACTTATGATTTGTTGGCCCTTAGCCAAGATCATAAGAGCATGGGGCAAAAATCCATATCGGGAATTTCTAAAGAAACTGAAATTTGCAAAGAGATGCATACCATTTGGAGTTTGATGAATGTTGGTAGGATTCCTTCAACATTATCATACGATGATATTTGGATCCCGATCCTACTGTGAGTATATGCTACTTATCAGGATATTCGTCGCTTAACGATCAATGCTATAAACCTAGTAGGTGTCCAGAAAAGTGTCAGCGGGGTTACGCCCCCAGAGAAAAGAGGTTATTTAATTAAGGAACTTCGCGAAAGCGTTGGAAAACCTCCCTCGAAGTATCGACACCCGGCCTGGCTGAACGGTTAAGCAAGTATTGTACGGTGAGAATAGTCTTGGCTAATTCTTCTTTTATGGTTTGAGGAAGGATTCGAGAAACAGTGGGAGCCATCCAGTTTAGATAAACTAAAAACCACTCTAAACTTGCAAGAGCATCATGCTAAAGAGTTTTCTTCTCTCTCTCCTAATTGCAGCGACCCTGAAAATGACTGGATTTAAGTTACTTTTAGAGAAAAATATACTGACGGGGCCAAACTATAAAGATTGGCTGCGGAATGTCAAGATGGCTTTGACCTATGACAAACTGGGGTACGTCCTCACCGCTACAGCACCTGCTGTCCTTGGTCCCAAATCCAGCAATGCGGATAAGGAAATCCGCAAAACCTGGGATTTAGATTGCGCGAGAGCCAAGTGCATCGTGCTTGCCTCGATGAACAATGAACATCAGAGGAGGCACGAGGATATGTCCCTAGATGGCATATTTCTCCATACAAAGGAACTTTATGGAGAGCAATCTCGTATAGCAAGATACGAGACCTCTAAGAAATTTTTTCGAGCGAGGTTGGCTGTCGGGTCATCGGTAGGTGAACATGTCCTACAGATGATCGGCTATATTGAAGAGCTCGCGGACCTTGGGACGACTTTGGATAATGAGCTCTATACAGACCTTGTTCTCCAGTCCCTTCCTCCCACCTACGCCCAGTTTATCCTCAACTTCAATCTTCAAGGAAAAGAAGTTGAACTTGCGGAACTCCTGAACATGTTAAGGAGTGCAGAGGGCACCTTGCAGAAGGCAAGGGAAACACCCGCTATGTTTGTTGGCGGTTCATCTTCTTCCGGGTCCAAGGCTAGGGCCAAAGGAAGGAAGAAGAAGGCCGCACCCAGACCTAGAGGAGGTGTTAGTAAGGTGGGAAAGAAGGGAAAGAAAAAGTTTACAGCACCGGTAGTTGGCCTGGATGAGTGCTTCCATTGTCACAGGAAAGGGCACTGGAAGAAGGATTGCAAGGCGTGGAACGCCAAGAACCAGGAACCGAAGCAGGCTGTGGCTTCGACTTCAGGTGTGTTTGTAATTGAGAATTGTCTGTCAATCAACTCTACTTCCTGGGTATTGGATACCGGGTCAGGATCTCATATTTGCAATTCATTGCAGGCACTGAGAAACCGTAGAGTGCTGAAGGAAGGTGATATGATCCTCAGGGTTGCTAACGGAGCTAGCGTGGGAGCTGCGTCCGTCGGGGATTATCACCTAGGATTGACGAGTGGACACATTTTGGTTTTACATAACTGTTATTTTGTACCCAGCTTAACGTGTAATATCATATCAGTTTCCTTGTTATCAAATAAAGGTTATGATTTCACGTTTGTAAGAGATGTTGTCAACATCCACCTTAATCATGGTTTGATTGGGTCCGGTACTCTAAATAACGGCATATATGTGTTAAACCAACTCCAAATTTTCAATGTCCAGAACACACTAAAAAGAAAGTCTCCAGATTTAAATAAAGCTTTCTTATGGCATTGTAGACTGGGTCACATCAATGAGAGAAGGTTGACTAAGTTGCATAGAGAAGGACATTTGGACTCGTTCGAATATCAATCTTATGACACTTGTCAATCCTGTCTCAAAGGAAAGATGACAAAGAATCCATTTACTGGACAAGGAGTAAGAGCGAGCGAGCTCTTAGGACTCATACACAGCGATGTATGCGGTCCAATGTCTACACATGCGAGAGGTGGTTATTCCTACTTCATTACTTTTACAGATGATTTCTCTAGGTATGGATATGTTTTCTTAATGAAGCATAAATCAGAGGCCTTTGAGAAATTCCTGGAATTTAAGAATGAAGCGGAAAACCAAACAGGCAAAAGTATTAAGACACTAAGATCTGATCGAGGTGGAGAATACTTAAGTGCCGAGTTCCTAGGTTACCTAAAAGAGAAAGGAATTCTCTCTCAGCTTACTCCTCCATACACTCCACAGCACAACGGTGTATCGGAGAGACGGAATCGAACCCTATTGGATATGGTACGATCCATGATGAGTAATGCTGAGTTACCGCGATCTTTCTGGGGTTATGCGCTAGAATCAGCGGCATATCTTTTGAACCAGGTTCCAACCAAGACTGTGCCTACCACACCATATCAGATGTGGAGTGGGAAGAAACCCTGTCTAAAATATTTTAGGACATGGGGGTGTCCAGCTTTTGTAAAAAAGCAGCATGTGGACAAGCTCGAGGCACGCTCAGTACTGTGTAAGCTTGTGGGATATCCAAAGAACTCCAAGGGATATTATTTCTATTACGCAGAGGAACAAAAGGTTTTTGTTTCTCGTCATGCCCACTTCTTAGAAACTGAATTTTTAGAAAATCAGAAGAGTGGGAGCGAAGTAGAACTGGAAGAAATTCCAGAACCACAAGCTGTTACTGAAAGTTTGGTAGAACCAGAGGTTCAAGAAGAACAGAACATTCCCGCACCCCTCCGCAGGAGTAGTAGGCCGTCTCGTCCGCCTGAGAGATACTACGGTTTTCTCATAGACGGGGATAGAGAGGATTGCATCATAGATGATGATGAACCTACTGACTTCCAGCAAGCCATCCAGAGCGGCGACTCGGTACGATGGCTAGATGCAATGCGGACCGAGATGGAGTCCATGTACACCAACAAAGTATGGACTTTGGACTTTGCTCCAGATGGGGTAAAACCCATAGGATGCAAATGGATCTTCAAGAAAAAGATTGGTGTAGATGGACAGGTGGAAACCTATAAGGCTAGACTTGTTGCAAAGGGTTTTCGTCAAAGACCTGGTTTGGACTATGACGAAACTTTTTCTCCAGTGGCTATGCTCAAATCCATTCGGGTCCTTCTTGCTATTGCTGCCTTCCATGATTATGAAATCTGGCAGATGGACGTAAAGACGGCTTTTCTGAATGGAAATTTAGAAGAGAGCGTCTATATGGATCAGCCAGAGGGTTTCAATCAGAGTGGGAGCAGCGGGAAAGTATGCAAGCTGCTTAAGTCTATTTACGGACTAAAGCAGGCATCGCGGAGTTGGAACATCTGTTTTGATGAGACAGTCAAAGAATATGACTTTATCAAAAATCCAGATTAACCGTGCATATATAGTAAAGTTGTGGCCAGAAGTGTCGTATTCCTCGTCTTGTACGTGGATGACATTCTATTGATAGGAAATGACATTCCTATGCTACAATCTGTCAAAGGATTCTTGTCACACAAGTTCTCCATGAAAGACCTGGGTGATGCCTCTTACATTCTGGGGATCCGGATCTATCGTGATAGATCCAAGAGGATGTTGGGACTTTCGCAGTCCAGGTATATCGACACTGTACTGAAAAGATTCAGTATGGAAGATTCTAAGCGCGGTAATCTACCGGCTTGTCACGGAATCACCCTCTCCAAAGAGATGTCTCCCAGGACTGATTTGGAAAGGGAACGCATGTCTATTATACCCTACGCTTCTGCGGTAGGCTCTATAATGTATGCGATGTTGTGTACCAGACCAGATGTAGCTTACGCACTGAGCGTGGTAAGCCGGTATCAGTCAGACCCAGGGGAGAAACACTGGATAGCAGTAAAGAACATTCTCAAGTACCTGAGGAGGACTAAGGAGATGTTCTTGGTTTACGGCGGAAAAGACCTCAGGTTGGAGGCCTTTGCTGATTCCGGCTTCCAGAGTGATAAGGACGATTCCAAGTCCATGTCGGGTTATGTCTTTACCCTCAATGGAGGGGCGGTGTGCTGGAAGAGCTCCAAGCAGGACACCGTTGCTGACTCGACGATGGAAGCGGAGTATATAGCTACTTGCGATGCCGCAAAAGAAGCAGTCTGGATGAAGAAGTCCCTAAAAGAACTTCAGGTGGTTCCTACCATAGTTGATCCAATACCTCTGTATTGCGACAACAACGGAGCTATAGCTTTAGCGAAGGAACCAAGGTCCCATCAGAAGTCCAGACACATCTTGAGGCGGTATCACCTGATCAGGGAGATCATTGATCGTCAGGAGATCGAGGTTCGGAGAGTTGCTTCAGAAGAGAACATTGCTGATCCATTCACGAAGGCCCTTCCTCAGATTCAGTTCGAGAGGCTGCTCGAGATCATTGGTCTGCGATATGCCAGTACATGGCCCTAGTGCAAGTGGGAGATTGTTAGTGTTTATGCCCTAGAAGGCCATTACTGTATCATACTAGCTTGTATATTACTTAATGGAAGCTTGGGATATTCACATGTATATAACAGTCTTGCTAAACATGGTAGTATGCTACTTGGTTTTTCTATCTTAATATGTGAGTGTACGTATTGATAGAGCTCTTAGGATCTTGCTTGTCTACCAGCGTTGTGATGGCAGTCACACTAGTGGGGGCTGGGTAGTCTACAAGCACATCCTTATTCAGGTCCCCGGTCGTTGGATTATCGAGACTGAGCATCGATACTCCGGAGTAGACTGGTGTGTACGTTTCTCATCCCAGTTGGGGAGATGGTCTGTCCCACAGCCGTCAGTACGTCGTACTGGAGATAGTATACAGGTGCTCGTTAGGTTACGGGTACACCGGACAGGACTCACAGGGAACTGTTGGTTGGTTTGATACCAGTCGTCAGTAAACAGTTCCCAGGTGACATGAGTACAGCGTAGTCCGCAGACTTGACACTGCTACTTCGCCTCGAGTGTGTCCCACTGTTCTTAGATTGCTACCCTACCACGGCTCAAAGGAGTCGTGCAAACAGGTGGCAGTTGGGTGCAGTCCCGAGCACTTGGAGGCAGTGGCGGTTAGACAGGATTCGTCCCTCCCGGTATTGGGAGTAGATATCGTGCTGTGTCAGAGAGCCATTACGCAAAGTCCCTGGCCAGGGCAAGCGAGATTTGCTGGTAGGTTCCAGTAGTTTCTCAGGGTGTAATGGGCTTCACTCCGACACGACTTATACCGCTATTAGGGGACTGACGCTTGCCGCCCCCCTAGGCCCGATATGCGATAGTCTTGGACGAACGGACCGGACTCTATGGAGATTGTCACATCAGACTCAGTAGGAGTTCGGATGGGTTTACTCATCGGCCTTCTTATCGACAACTACCTGGGGACCGTTACGTACAGCTAGTGCCGCTTGCGGTCTGTGGTTAAACCCACTGCCAGCGTAGTAGTCGAGTCTCTAGAGTCCCACACAGAGAGTTTCCTACTCCAGGCGAAACGATATAGAGGTTGCATGGTTTTGCGACAAAGGGTTCGGACGCATACGTGCGTTTACGCGCGTACGACTTTCGGACAGTTTTTACCAGTCGGCTTTGGTTTAAGCCAGTTACTGGTATCCGGTTATTGGATTTTTACAGTCTAAAGTTTTTCCGTATTTTTGCGGATTGGAGGGGCGTTCTCGTAATTGTACGAGAAGCTTCTAGAAGATGTGACTAAGGAGGTTTCTTTTGGAAAGAAAGTGAGTCATGGTGGTGATTCATTCATTTCATTAATGCACATTTATTGCTTAATGACTCATGCTAATGAATCACCACTAGATATTTTATGAAGTATGCTTATTCATTTCTTTTATTCATTATTGAAAAATAAGAATGCTTCATAATATTATGATACACTATCTCTCTTCTCTCATTATCTTATCTCACATTCTCTCTCCTCAAGCTCTCATCTTCAAACCCTAATCCTTAATCCTCATGTGTTGAGATCAAAGGATTAGTTAGACTAAACAATCCATAACCTACACTCTACATCATCCTTTCATCTTTGATTAGCAATCAAAGTTGATTAGTTACCTCAAGTTAGAGGTTTAGCTTGGAGTTTCGCTCTCGGGTGGATCGTCTACTACCTAGAGAAGGTCGAGGAGAACAAAGGAGGACACAAAGACGAAGGACTAGTTTCGATCGGTATAATCCCTTAACACTATAGTTTAGTTTAGCTATGTGTTTGGTTATTATTTGTTTAGCTTCGATTCAAGCGGTTAGTCGATGTTCGTTGTTTAAACTTGATCGTTTTTGAAAAATTCCGCCTCCCCACAAGTACTGGGGTGTACTACATCGACTTACAATCGTTTACATTGAGACCTAGCGAGAAGGTGAGTGGTATTGGATTAGTTGTATCAAGCATGTCAGTGATAAGTGGTTGATTAGTGAAAGTGAACAATGTAGTGAAAATGAGTAAAATCGTGATTTGGCGCGTGCTAGTTTACAATTAATCCTATAGTTATAGTTAGTGAGACCTGGGGAATGGGGAAATCAAGGTGGAATTGAACTCGAATTTAGCGAGGTACAGTGATTTAGTGGATGATCATTCGATACACACACACACATTAGGTTGTGGGCCTAGCAGCACGAATGCAGGGTTATGTCCCGGGCAACAGTGGACCGTAGTCTCGGGCATGCACGAGACCCTTATTAAACATGAGCATCATTTCCACCAATTGATTTCATTGAATTAGTGACTGATAAGTAGTGACACCCGTATTACCTGGTTTACTGACATAATACATATATCGCGTTGTTCATATTCAAATGATATTCATTATTCTCATGTTTCTATATTCTGTTGCACCTTTCATATTTAATAATATTTTACACACGTTATATATTTATTGCTTTATGTGTCTCTCTGAGTGTGCATACTCAGAGGACGAAGTAGACCCAGCACAGGAGCATGACCTGCCATTCGAGATCGCAGAGGTTTAGACCGTGACATCGGCGCCATCCCTTTCTTGCTATAAGAATATTGTTATTTCGTTGGTTAGTTATTTCTTCCATATAAACAAATGTATCTTGAACTCTTTTATTTTGATACAATAAAGTCGTGAGTTGCTATTTCCTTTACTCTAGTACTGTTTACTGACTACCATGTAATGCTAGAAGCCGAAGTGTGACTACGGCGGGATTATTCCCTGACCGTAAGAGCATGGCTGGCCTAATCATTCCTCGCATTTCGTATTTTGGGAAGCGGAGCGTTATATGGTTTTATTGGTATCCAATTACAGAGGCGCTTTTTAAGTGAATCGGCACTACAGGAGCTTGAGAACTCCGTAGTTAAGTGTGCTCGGGCCAGGGAAGTTTTAGGATTGTGGTTCGAGGACGAACCATTGTTCAAAGGTGGGGAGAATTGTCATGCCAACGAGGCGGGGGCCATCTCTTGAATCTGTAGGGGCCACCTCTTGAGTCCGTGGGGAATCTTCGGAACACATTCAGATACACAGCCTGTGTATCTAAAACTATAAAATCCACGGGGAATATAAATTTCCCGATTTTGGCTCTTGAAAGAAAAGAAATTTTTTGCACGATTGTGAGCCAAAAATATGTTAGGGGGAGTAATTCACTGTCATTAACTTTTGTCTCATTTACTAATCATAGAGAATTTTTCCTCCCAACTCTATAGGTTTTGAGTTTAAAAGATGGCAACAGTGAGGACACTACTGCAAATAGGTTTGGGGGGAAGGTTTGTGCTTATTCACGTATCATTTTGCATTATACTAAATAAAAGCACTAAAAATTTTATTTTTATTTTTTAAATAAAAGTTAGAAAATGAAAAATATATATGAATGATAGGAAGAGATTTAAGAAATGCAAGAAAAATTAGATATTTTAAAACGAATCTAGTAATAGGTGGTCATGAGCTGTTGTCCCAAGGGTTAGTAAGATGAGGGAAATTACTAATCTGAGGATGGAAATAAGTCTGAAAAATAATCCATATTATTGAGTCCAAACTTCTGAACGTTGATACCCTACTATACGCACTTGCACACATCTTGAAACTTGGGATAATAGAGAATACCTTAAAATACTCTTGTCTAAAAATTTTAGTATAAAGGAAAAAATATATAAATCAACAAAATATAAATGACACATAAAATATAAATGGTGAAGAAAATTGAACACTGGTTTTGTAATTACTTAAGGCGGTATAAAAAAATATAGCGAGGGTGCCTTATCATCTAGTACCTTAGACCAACTGGTTTGGGAGTCACTAGTAAGGCTTAGGTGTTGAAAGACTGGGATATTGCAAATTACGCCTTAAATAAGTAAGCACATTTGGTAATCGGTTGGATGGTACCTCAAGAAATATTAACGGTCGCATGATGAATGTGTGATCAAATCCATCTAAAATATTCACCAACTAAAAAGTATTAAGGTATATGGATAAAGGGTATGATAGCTTGAATTGAATTCTCCAAGTATGGAGATGTTTTTTACACACACGTAGGGGTATATGATCAATATTTGGAGGAGAGATATGGAGGAAGACTAAAGACGATATTTTATCGAGGAATGATGTGATTTCTGACATTTTTTCAAGACCATTAAGATAGGACTCATGACAACTAAAAAGCTAATGTAGTTTAAAACTCTTGTTTTCAAGTTTTTTTTCTTTTATATGTTTCTTATCTTTGTATGTAACTTTCATCTTCTTTCTTTTATTATGGGATTTTGTGGGTGAAATCTGTTGAAACTCTCAGGAGACAACACTTCTCCTACCAGGGACACCTAGAGATTTAAAGGCTTGTTGCATGAGCTAAATGCAGTCGTGTTGCCTACGAAAGTGTGTTAGGTTTTTCTCTTTGCCTACGAAAGTGTTTTAGGTTTTTATTCTTTTTTTCTTTTTAACAAATAGTTTGCTCGGGATGATCAAACATAAGTTTGGGGGTATTTGATTAGTCTAAAATATTGCACATTTGTATGGATATTTTCGATGTTAATTGTAAATAAAGAACATATTTTGGTTTATTTGTAAAAAGATCATTGTCATATATTTCTTCATTTATAATTAATATAATAAGGGAAAATATATGCATATAGTATTTAAATGAAATATTATTAATTAAAATATGTAAACCATGTCAAATATTCTTAATCAATATTCTTAACATATTATATCATATAATTGGTTGGAATAATATCTCAAAAAATATAAAATGCTACTAACACTTTGATTTGAGATATTATGCAGATATTAGCTCAGATCTGAAATCTGTGTAGGAGATCCAAGTCAAATCGAGATATTGAAACCGAATCTGCCAAATTTTAGAAGCAAATCGAGAAATCTAGCAACGGCAGAGACTAAAGAAAATATTTTCAGAATCTATATATCAAGAGCATCTCCAAATATCGAGACAAAAAACCAGAAAAAATCCCAAGTCCCAATCCCACTTGAAGGCAGCGGATCCGCGGTTAAACAGGGGTATGGGCGGCGGAACTGCGGTCATATCTGGGATTTTGGTGGCATGATTGTACTTACACCTACTCTAATATGAAATCTAATATTTGTACTTTCAGGGGCTATATAAATGACTGAGAGCTGTGCAATCCAATAATCTAATAATCCAGTAATCCCATAATCTAATCATCTATTCATCTACCTCCATTAAGAGAGATCTAGAGCGAAACTAGGGTTCTTGTAATATACTTTTGAAGAAGAAAAATTGTAATGTAATAGTTTATTAAAAAAGATAGTTTTTGTTTTAATTCTTTTTGCATTTAGTTTTCCGCATTTACTTTACGCATTAATTTTCCGCATTATTTTTCCGCATTTTTAATTATGGTTTCATTCATTTTCAATATTTCTTTTAAATTGCTACTAACCATGAGCGAGTAATTTCTTACTTACTAGGGTTTATAGGATAGGGTAGAATAATAGATGAAATAACTTTTAAATTCTTTTGATAATTTAATGTTTATAAACTTTAGTACAATAAATGTTAACCCTCTTATCGGACGCACTATCAATTTATTGATAGTCACGGCCACGATTTGATATTAGTTAAACACTTGTTTTGTTAAGGGCTTGAGCCTAATAGAGATCAATAGAAGGACAATGGGCAGTAGTAGGAAATCCTAGTTCCCTCCAAGAACCCCTAATCCACATTCATCGCTATCCTTTTAGTTTTAAATTATTAAAAGATAAAAAGAGTCATTTCTAAATATTCATCAATTAACTACTAAGTCCTATAAACCCTATATGCCTTTCTATTATATAAAATTTTCCATCTATCTTAGTTTAAAACTACAACAATCCATCATCTCTTTTATCCACTCGTCTAAAGCAAGAAAAGAAGTTCACGTTTTCCTGCGGACGACCCATACTTATCGCGGCTAGCTGTTTGCAATATCGTCTTGATTGCGGTTATTTACAAAACATACAAAAACACCCTTTGCACGATCAATCAGGCTTCCCATCATCGCCTTCCAAAGACGCATAAAAATCTTTGCAATATAGGTGATCCTCCATTCTAGCTTTCAAATATTCCAATTGCCTCCATTGAAACTAATCATACGGCTTATGCTATTGTACATCTCTCACATACAACAAAAGGGAACAAAATCTCTTTAAAGCGATTCCACAAATCTTATGGGCACTGTAGCTCTGATACCATTTTGATGGGGTAAAACAATCCCAACTCCGGATCTATATGAGAATACGATGAATAGTAATGCAGAATAATAATAAACACAAAAGCAACACCAAGATTTAACGTTGCTCGGCTCCAATTGGATATAATCAACAATATTGTAAGAGAGAGCTTCCACTATCAATCAACAACAAAATCGATACAGCATCACCAAAGCATAACAACTTTGGAATTACTCATATAATGAAAAAATACAATATTATCTCACTTGCTCCAAATCCACTAACTAATTTCAAGACAACTCATTCTCAAACAAATAGAAAGCAACAATTTTCTTCAAAGAGATATGGTATGTTGAGTTTTCAATCCAAATGAGCTCTTATGAGAAAACCGTTTTGCTTGCCCAATTTCTCTTCTCTCTCTCTCAAAACCTTTCCCTAGAAATGAATAATGGAATGATTAGAATTATTGGGAAAGAGAACTCTCTTGCCGTATTAACTCGAGTTTTAACCCATATCAAATGAGTCCAAGCCAAATGACTCAAGTTTGGTCTTTAACGCCAAATCAATAAATAGACCCAAATTGGTTGACTCCACTCATGGATATTCATGGATATGGAACCAAACCCAAATTAAAAGATCCCCACTTTTCCATTAAATTATAAGTTTGAAGAAGCCACCAAATCTTTTTTCATAATTGATGTATCCGAATAAAAAATATAAAATTGGGAGATATCAGAAAAGATAACAGAGGAGATAGGTTTTGGAAGAATTGAGATGAGGAACATGACACATGAAATGGGAGACTGACATATTGGGAAATTGAGATTGAGAACAATAGCACTAAATGGATATAGGGATATAAAAACTGAGAAAAATAACATAGTAACGAGTTGATGGGAGAAGGAGAAAGGAGACTTGAGATAAATAAAAATAGCAAGAGATCTCTTAGAGGGCAGAAGGACCACTTACTTTAATTTTGAAATTGATTGCTCACCTGTCTTCTTTTTCATTCAGATAAATCAAACAAAAAAATACTGTTGATTTATCTGCAATGCATGTAATTAAATTGCTCGCTATTATTATTTTACAAATGAGATGCACGTAATTAACTTGCCATATCAGCACCATTTTACAAACTTATTGCACGTAGTTAAATTAATAAAGAAAATCTTCATAAAAATTACTATAATTACGTAATTAAATGACACGTCATTAATATTTTACAAGTACGTTACATGCAGTTAAATTAATAAACAATTTTATCATAAAAATTTTATAATTACATGCATGTCATGCTCCAAAAAGGCAAGTTTTAGATTGAGCCGCAAAGGGCAGAGGAAGAAGACTCATGCCTAAATGGGCTAATTTTGCACTCTACCCTGCAGTGCCAGACCAGCGCCCGAGTAGATTTGAATCCGTTTCCATCCCCTTCTCCCTCCAGTTGAGAATAAACTCTATATTTTAATTTTTTAACCACATATCAAACGGGGGCTAATGGGTTGAAATCAATATTAAAATAAGAACACGTTGAATAAACCGAAACATTAATATTGGCAGATGCCCAAGTGCCCAACTGCGCACTGAATATTAAATTGTTTAATCTCATGAAGCATTGGACACGCTTACAAAAAAAAAATAATAAAGCACCATTTTAAATTGAAACCCTAACGGTTATATATATTCTTGCTCACTCTTCGCTCCACTTCATCATCTTCTTTTCTCCATTTCACCCACAGATTGAAACTCAGCCCTCTGAAATATATCGTTATTAATGGGGACGGCGGCGGCGCCCCTTCGTTTCTACTTCATCCCATTCCCGACCCCAGGCCACATGATCCCCATGCTCGACATCGCCAAGCCCTTCGCCCTCCGCGGCGTCGCCGCCACCTTTATCACCACCCCAGGCAACGTGCCCCACACCCGGCCCTCCATCGACCGCCACAACTCCTCCTCCTCCGGCGCCGCCTCCCCTATCCACCTCGCCCTTATCCCTTTCCCGCCGTCCGTCGCCTCCCAGTTCCTCCCCCACGGCAAGGAGAATATGGGGTCCATGGCCCTATCCGAGTACCCCGGCCTGTACTGCGCCGTCATGGCCCTCCAGGCCCCACTCCAGGATTTCCTCATCTCCAACCCTCCTGACTGCATCGTCTGCGATCGCATGTTCTCTTCCTCCTCCGCCGACACGGCCCTCCAACTCAAGATCCCCATCATCTTCTTCTGCGGCCCTGGGATCTTCTTGCATTGCGTACACCAGGTCCTCGAGAAGCAGCTTCCTCCGAAGCTCCTAGCCGAGGGAACCGATGAAACGTTTACGGTCCAAGGCATCCCTCATCGCATCGAGATGAGCATCGACGAGGTCTCCGTGGAGCTGAAACACAAGGCGGTCGCAAAACTGATGGGGGAAGCAGAGGCCAAGGGCTTCGGTATCATCGTCAACAGCTTCTACGAGCTGGAGGAAGATTACGCCGAGCTGTACCGGAAGAATATACCTGGGGGGCGGGCGTACTACGTGGGCCCGGTCTGGATGTCCGACCAGAGCGGCGGCGATGACACCCGCGGCAGCCATTGGTTGATGGATGAGGCCGCGGAGGCGACCAAGAAGTGGCTGGACACGAAAGCGACGGGCTCGGTCATTTACGTCTCGTTCGGGAGCATGAACGAGTTCTCGGCCGAGCAGCTGCGAGAGATCGCGTCGGGGCTCGAAGGAGCGGGGAGCCCGTTCGTTTGGGTGGTGAAGGAGAGCTGCGTCAAGGTGCCCCAAGGGATCCAGGAGCGGACCGAGGGGAAAGGGATGTTGATAAGAGGATGGGCCCCGCAGATCCTGATACTGAACCAACCGGCGGTCGGAGGGCTCGTGACGCACTGCGGATGGAACTCGACGCTGGAGGGCGTGGCCGCAGGGGTCCCGATGGTGACGTGGCCGGTCGAGTACGACCAGTTTGTGAACGGGAAGCTGATAGTGGAGGTGCTGAAGATCAGGGTGAGTGTAGGGAAAGGTGAAGTGGGGGATGACGGGAAAAAGATTGTGAAGGCAGCGGCGATAGCGGATGCGGTGAAGAGCGTTATGGGGGACGGGGAGGAGGCGCAGGAGAGGCGGGCGAGGGTGAGGAATTACGCGGCCATGGCAAAGACGGCCATCAAAGAAGGCGGGTCGTCTTACGGAGACATCAGTCGGGTGATTGAGGATGTGCAGGCAGAACAGACGTCCCGTTGCGGACTTTGCTGCATTGGAGAGGATGTGTAATATTCTTGTTTGTTAGACCGGATGGGTGTGCTGTTGGCCTTCACTCAGCAAGATACTAGGAAAGTGGAGAGGGCTCGGTACCAATGGGAAAATGGTCATAAATAATCGCTTTTGGAGCAAGTTCGTCCCTCGGATGATTGTGTGTTGTGTGTTGTATGTTTTTGTATGATGTGTGGATGGATATGTTTATGCGTTGTGTGTTTTTTTAGAATATATGGATGGATATGTCTGTGTGTGATTATGGACCACCGCAAAAAAATTACTAAAATAAATAAATCCTTATGGTTAAAAATTGTTTTAGGCGTTGCTTAGTTCAATACGCTCTCTATGTTTCAATTTTGTTTATGTTGCAGAATTTAGGTGCCGGATTAACAAAAAGCTACACACACATTATATTAGACTAAAATAGCTATGTGGTTCGCCGCAAGGAAGCTACTTATGGCTGGCGCACAAAACCGAATAACAAATGATGTGGTGTGTGATGTATATTGATGTAGCCAATAATGGTTTCACCTGTAGTTTTTTTGTCTTGCGGGCAACGAGATAGTGAATTGGAGTGCTCCTAATTCATGAAAAATAAGTTGGTGTCGGATTCCTCTAGCGTCGTATCTGACGCTTAAAGTTAGTATTTAGATGATAATGAAGAGCTAGGGGCTTTTGAGGATAGGAGTGGCATATCTCCCCTTGGTTTTGCTCCGAATACTAGCTTATATGTTGTCTCGGGGATAATTACGTCCTTGAGCATTAGGTTATTATAACCATATCTGGCACAAGACAGCGGAAGCCAAAGACTGTTCTCACTTCTTGTTGGTGGTGGACGGGTAGCTATGTTTGGCTATGGACTTGAATAAGTGCTCCTTGAGATGACCCGATAGGATCGCTTCAATAGCTACGGGGACGTATTCCTCGAGATCATTATCCTACGGAGTTTAGCAAAGATTCTACATGCATAGTCCAATAAAGTCTCACTCGATTGCTTTATAAGGGAAAGTTGTTCGGCTCTCTTCTTTCATCACATATTGGCAGCATAGTGGGTTCGAAGCTTTGAGATTAGTCGATTGCAAATAGGCAATGGAGCGCCTATGCAAGTCGTGTTGAGCCAATCTAAGGCTCCATCCTTTGATGTTATGGTGAATGACCTACCCAAAAGCGCTTAAGAAAAGTTGTGCAAGTCCATACAGGCCTTGAAGGATCGGACAAGGTCCACATGGTTTATCGTCTTATCGAACCAATCCAAGGTTATAAAATCACTACTACAAATAAGGGTTGTCCCTACGGATATATCAATAGGGGCAAAAAAATACCCTGTAGGTACAAACGCCATAGGTACAAGTCGAAGTCCTGAACATGCCCCTACGGACTAAAAATTGCCCCTACGGAGTTATGTGTAGGTACCGTTGCCCTTACGGCTTAGGCCGTAGGGGCAAAAAAATTATTTTATTTACGGTTTTTTAAAATAGATTACTTGTACCTACAGATGAATCCGTAGGGCCAAGTAATAGCCCCTACAGATATATCCGTAGGGCAATCCCAACCCCGTGATACTGGGATCACAGGGGAAAATATCAGTTATTCTGATATTTTGCCCCTATGGATTCAACCGTAGGGGCTGTCACGCCCCGCTTCCCAGTGTACGGCGAAGTGGACGCGACGAGATCCGCTACGTATGTACTCAGAAGTACATACGCTAAGCGTAGCTAAGCAATATAAAATAATCACAAGAGACAAATGATATTGAAATAACAGCAACTTTTATTAATAACATTCTTTGTACAATACATGAAATGAAAATACAACTGGAATGAAAAAGCAATGCCTAAACAGTGGCATAACAGAAATGAAAAATACTGGAAAGAACAACGTACAATTATCTAGAGCTCTGGGTCTTCTTGGAACTGCTCCAAATCTTCACCGGTGGGCTCGATCTCAGCTTGGTCCAACGCACCTGACGACATTCAAAAAAGAAAGAAATAGAATGTCGTCAGCGAACAGGTCGCTCGGTAAGTCCCAAAGAATAAGAAGAATGAGAATGACAGAGTAACAGTATTTTCTAAAGTATTATATTGTCGGATATTATGAAATATTGTGTAACGCTGTTGTTTGTAGCTTGGTACAGAAGGATGCCAGTGTATACGAGGAGGATCTCTATATGCTAGAGATCAGGGCAAAAGGAAAGTACAAGAAACCGTTATGCCACGGTACAACAGCAATAGGATTCAGGTTAGGTTTCTTAATCTGACCACCTCGTGCCACCTTTAACACCTGCCGTACCAATCTACCCCTTTAACCCCCGTAGTGTTTTAACAGTATTGTAGTATTGGAATATGTAAATTGAGTGACTGACCAAAACCATGATATCAGTAAACATGTTGCAACTATATAATCAGGTAAATGAAATATCAGGATAATGGATGAATATCCATGGTTTGATTCAGTCAAAAGGAATATATTGTTAACTGGATTCAGGAATTCATGTATTCAAGTTGTGTTGGTATTTAAAAGAATATAGATTGAATTGAATCATATTCAAGTCAGAAATTAGTCAGACTCTAACCCGAGTCAGACTAAAAGAAAGATAAATTTGAAGTTCAATATTAGTTAGGGGCCTTATTGTAATTTGTGAAACTTGAGGGGGTTTTATGTAAAAAGTACTTTTGTGTAGTTTTCAAAATACACCTCAAGTATTTAATAATCGTTTTTATTGTTATAATAAATGTGAATTTTATTTGTGTTATTCTAGTGAATATATCCTAATAAAAGTATTAATTGTTTTATCTGAAATTCATGGTATTTTAGTGTAACTTTTAATCTTGTAATTTTTTTAGGAAAATGTGAAAATTTCATATTATAATAAAATAGGTGTTTAAATGATAATTATATATATATATATATATATATATATATATATATATATATATATATTAACACATGAATAATTTTTAAATGAATATTTTATTTTCAAAAATCTCATTTTCCTTATTTATCGTATTTTAAACCTTTCGAGACCGAATGCTCCTTGCGGAGGTCTGAATCTCGCACTACTAGCCTGCGGGTGCACGATGAACCGTACTATCCCTAACAGGTTCCCCAAAAGTGGGTTGTAGCGGCGCTTTGCTTAGGTTTAACAAATACTTTTCATTTTGGAAAACGGTTTTATAAATATGGGGTATTTAATTGCAAAAAGTATAGTTTTCCGTATTTTAGTTGTTAGGGTTTCCTAAGCCAACTAGCCCACTTCTAAGGTCTAAACGATAAGTCATTAGAAGCCTCAAATCGCCTCTTCACCGCCAATTATGGCTAGGTAAGTACAAGTGAGGAGGGAGGGATCTGCTCACGAATCGTGAGACGGGCCTTTTAAAGTTACCCAAGCTCACTTGCCTAGCCAAGACCCACAAAGTCAGTTTAGATAAACGATCGATGTCCATGACCAATCGTGCTTTCATTTTATTAAAACATTTTACTTAGAAATGTTTATAACTTAAAGTTTTGAATAAAGGTTATAAAGATTAGGGTATTTTAGTGAAAAGTCCTGTAATTTCATATTCTGTATTTTTTGATATTTATCAATTAGGGTTATATTAAGTGTGTGTAGAGGTAGGTCATTACCTCGTGATTTATTTTAGGTTTTGGTGAAGTTTAAAGGTAAAACATGCTATGTTAAACTTAAAGGTATTATAGCGCAAGAATACGGTATTCGAAAACGTTATCATTTTATGTGTGAAATTTCATTCAAAATGGGTTCTACAAGTTTAGTGATTAAGATAAACCTATTTAGGAGTGAGGGAAATAATTAAACTAAGAAAAATAAACTTCATGGTATTTATATGAAGGAGTACGGTTTTGCAAAGAACTTCTCATTTCATGTGAAAAAGTTTGATTAAATTGGTTTATGGGCGATTAATAGTCAACATGAATATGGATAGATAGTATGTATTAGGTGACAAGTGGAAATTTATAGAAAAACCGAATCAGAAATCGGTTTGTCCGATTTCCGTCGGGTTCCAAAAATTCGTATTTTTACACTTATAGAAAAGAGAGATAGAAGGGATGGGACTTACGGTTTGGACAAGCTAATGAAGCTAATGGATGTGGTGGTTGCCGATTCGTCGAAAGTGTCGCGAAGGTTCTGATCCGGTCGCCAGAATCCATCGTCGATTTCGGCAGCGCTTCGCTTCTTGCTCTTCGTACCGAGTTCTCGAGAATTTGAGAGAGTAGACTTAGAGTGGTGAGGTGAAATGGTAGAGGGTAGGGGTCTTTATATAGGGCTAGGCTAGGGTTAGGGTTAAGATAAAAAATATTAAAAGAAAATAAAAAAACATTAAAAATTCATTAAAAATCATTAAACCTAGGAGTAAAAGGGATTTATTGGCCAAATCAAAACCGATCCAGGTATAATAAGTGTGCAAGAGGGTTGACCAAGTCAAGAGCCAACTTTTCTCAGTTGGTGACTCGGCCGTCCGCCCAAGTCCGGCCGGCGGCGCCGGACCGAGTCTGCCGAGTTGCCAGCCGGCGGCGCCGAGTCGGGCCAAGTCAAGGGTCCAATGGCCGGGGGTTTTCCTGAGGAACAACTTGGTATTTTTACTTTTTATCGTCCAGTACATATTTTGGGAGTTATGGCCTTTTTACCGTTGACTTCTAAAAAAATAAATACAAAAATAATGTGGGGCATGGGATTTGAACTCCGGTGGCTTGGTTCAGCAGTGCAAGGTATTACCAATGAGCTACAAGCTCCTTCTTGTAATTATTGTGAGGAATTAGATACTTAAATTGTTTCTAACAACATTAATACTCTCAGTATACACTATATTTAAAGCAAATTTTTGGTATACAAAATTGGAGTTGTTACAATCTACCCTCCTTACAAAAATTTCGTCGTCGAAATTTACAACTTTTATTTAAGGACTAGTTTACAAAAAGGTGCGGATATCTTGCACGCATCTCATCCTCTCTTTCCCACGTGGATTCTCCTGGAGTGTCTTTCCTCCACATTACCCGGACCAAATTAACTTCTTTGTTCCGAAGTGTCTTCACTTTCCTATCCAGGATCTCCACAGGTTGTTGCTCACAAGACAAATCGGGCTGTATCGTGAGCTCGGAATGATCAAGTACATGGCTTGGGTCACTCACATACCTTCTGAGTTGGGATATGTGGAACACGTTATGCACTCCTTCCAATGAGGGTGGAAGTGCTTAACGATATGCCACTTCACCGACTCGTTCGAGTATATCGAACGGTCCAATGTATCTTGGACTCAACTTTCCCCGTCTTCCAAATCTGATCACTCCGCGGTTCGGAGAGATTTTCAGAAATACATGATCTCCTAGCTGGAACTCCAAGTGTCGTCTCTTCGCATCAGCCCAATGTTTCTGTCTATCTTGGGCCATGCGCATTCTTTCCCTGATAGTACGAACCACATCCACGGTCGCTACTATCATCTCTGGTCCAAGGAGTTCTCTATCTCCGATGTCGTCCCAACTTAATGGCGATCGACACTTCCTTCCATATAATGCTGCAAAAGGTGACATTCCTATACTTGCTTAGTAGCTGTTGTTGTACGCAAACTCCACAAGATGCAGGTGATCTTCCCACGATCCTTTGAAGTCGAGCATACATGCTCTGAGCATATCCTCCAAGATCTGAATAGTTCGTTCTGACTGACCATCTGTTTGTGGATGATAAGCTGTGCTGAAGTTCAGACTTGTTCCCAAGCTAGCTTGCAGACTTTGCCAAAATTGCGATCGGAACCTGGTGTCACGATCGGAGACAATGCAGACCGGTACTCCATGAAGTCTCACAATTTCCTCCATGTACTTCTTCGCTAGTGTCTCCGTTGATTGGCCAACTCGAAATGGGATGAAGTGAGCCGACTTTGTGAGTCGATCCACAATGACCCAAATCGCATCGTTATCCTTTGTGCTGCAAGGAAGAGCAGTTACAAAGTCCATCGTGATGTGCTGCCACTTCCATTCTGGATTTGGTAACGGTTGAAGTAGTCAAGCTGTCCTGTGATGTTCAGCCTTTACCTGCTGACACACCAAACATTTTGCGACACTCCTGGCTACTTCACGCTTCATTCCATGCCACCAATAATTCTGACGTAGATCTTTGTATATTTTGGTACCTCCAGGATGTACTGAATAGGGAGAGCTGTGAGCTTCTTTCATTAACTCTTCCCGAACAGAACCCTTTGGTACACACAATCTGCTGCCGTATCTCAAAGATCCGTCTTCATGAATGATGAAATCTGTTCTGAGTCCATTCTCCACTTGTTCTCTGATCTTTTGCAACTTAGCATCGCTGGCTTGAGCTGCTTTGATCTGATTGACAATATTTGATTGAACTTGCAGATTCATCAAATTTGAAACATCACCTGGCATGACTAGTTCGATCTCCATCTGATGTAGGTTTTGCTGAAGCTTCCACTGGGCGGTGAGATTCATTGCTAATGGTTGGCGACTGAGAGCATCAGGTACAACGTTCACCTTTCCTGGATGATATTGCAAATTGATGTCAAAGTCCGCCATAAGTTCTAACCATCTTCTCTGCCGCATATTCAACTCTTTCTGAGTAAACACATACTTCAGACTTTTATGATCTGTGTAGATGTTCACTCGTTCACCAAGTAAGTAGTGGCGCCAAATCTTGAGAGCAAAAATAACAGCTGCCAATTCTAGATCATGCGTCGGATAATTGCGCTCATGAGTCTTCAGTTATCTTGAAGCATAAGCCACAATTTTACCGTGCTGATGTAGAACACATCCTAATCCCTTACCGGATGCATCGCAATGCACTTCGAACCCTCCAGACTGATCCGGTATGACGAGAATAGGTGCAGATGTCAGTCTTGACTTGAGTTCTACGAAAGCTTGCTCGTATGCTTCTGACCACACAAATTCTTCATCTTTTCGCGTGAGCTTGGTCAGGGGTGTTGCTATCTTCAAAAAGCCTTCAATGAATCTTCTGTAATATCCAGCTAAACCCAAGAAACTCCGAATATCCTTCACTGATTTTAGTGTAGGCCATTCGCTGACTGCTGAAACTTTTGCTGGATCCACAGAAATCCCTTCTCCTGATACGATGTGTCCAAGAAAACCAACTTGTTTTAGCCAAAACTCGCACTTGCTGTATTTGGCATAAAGCTTATGTTGACGAAGAGTTTCTAGGACAATTCGTAAGTGCTCTGCATGCTCTTTCCGGTTCTTTGAATATACCAGGATGTCGTCGATGAAGATGACAACGAACCTGTCTAAATACTCCCGGAAGACTTGGTTCATAAGATTCATGAAGATTGCTGGTGCATTGGTCACTCCAAATGGCATTACTAGAAATTCGTAATGTCCATAGCGAGTTCTGAAAGCTGTTTTGTGAATATCAGCTTCATTGACCTTCACTTGATGATAACCTGAACGAAGATCTAGTTTAGAGAAGACACAAGATCCACTTAGCTGATTGAATAAATCATCGATGCGCGGAAGTGGATATTTGTTCTTTAGAGTAACTTCGTTCAAGGCCCTATAATCGATCCACATTCTGTATGAACCTTCCTTCTTCTTTACCAATAGTACAGGTGCTCCCCAACTTGAAGTGCTAGGACGAATCCATCCTTTCTCCAGTAATTCGTCCAACTGTGTTCGAACTTCCTTCAATCCTTCCGGACTTAGTCTATACGGTGCTTTGATCACTGGTTGTGCTCCTGGTACTAAGTCAATACTGAATTCAAGAGCTCGATCGGGAGGCAAACCTGATATATCGTCAGGGAATACATCATCGAACTCTCGAACTACCTCCGGTCTTGATTCTTCCTCTGCCTGTGTTGCTGCAACTACTGCTTCCCTTGGCTTCGCTTTGTAAGTACTTGGCTCTTGTGTACGATCTCCACTCTTGAAATAGAAGACCGGATGATCGGGAATCTCAAATACTACCCTCCTTTGACGACAGTCGATGGTAGCATAAAAGGCTCCAAGCCAGTCCATTCCTAGAACCACATCGAAATTTGGTATATCCAGTACCTTGAAGTCAGCGTAAAACTCTCGACTGCAGACGACGACTGGACACATGCTGTATCCCATAGTTTCCTTTAGAACACCATTTCCAGAACTGACGTTCCAGCTGGATACAAGCGGTGAGACTGGAATCGCATGGGTTCGGACAAACCGTTGCGACATAAAGCAGTGGGATACTCCAGTATCAAACAGTGCAAGTGCAGGTAGTGAAGCTACTAGGATTGTACCTAAGGTAATAGGGATAGGTTTTAGGTATAGGGAAAGTGTGCAGGTAAACAAGACTAAAAGATAAGTTTGAGAAAGAAAGTTTACCGGTAATGACTTGGCCAGTGGCCTCAGCTTCTTCCACAGACATCATGAAAGCCTGGCGCTTCGGCACATTCCTCCTGGCCTGAGGAGCATTCCTCGGAACGTTCCTTTGAGCTTGATGGAACTGTCGAGGAGGTGGTGCAGCTTGTGGTCCCTTAGGTGGTGCGGGCAGTGCAAGTCTGGTAGCAGGTGCCTGAAGAGCTGGTCGCTGCTGATAGGTATTTGCTGTCCTGGGTGCAGCAACCGGGTTCTGTCTTTGGGGACAAGATCCAATATCATGAGTGGCTGAACCGCAGACTAAGCAGAGGCGGTTGGCTCGACGGCAGTCCTTCATCATATGTCCAGTTCTCTTGCAGTAGGTGCAAAAGGCTGGGCTAGGACGATGAGTTGGTACTCCGGGTCGCCTCGGCACGAAAGATGGTCTGGACGTGGCTCCACCTGCCATCTGGTTGGCAGGGCGCTTGACTCCTACGGACTGAGGTCTGCCCCTCTCTTTTATTACTGCCTCATAACTGCGGGCAGCTTCTAGGGCTTCCTCATGAGTCAAAAACTTTCCTGTGGCTAGAGCAGCCTTGATCTTTGTGTCCAAACCTTGCTGAAAACGACGGGCTCTGATCTCGTCCGTCGGTATCAGGTGTGCCGCGAATCTGTTTAAAGATTGTGTTAGTTGTGTAATATGTGATATTTAAAAATTGAACTATTGTGACATATCTTACCGGCTCAACATAGTGAACTCAGTATCGTATTCATCTACCGATTTCTCCCACATTGATCCTTGCTGTAGATGAATAAACTGCTGCTCCATAGCGAACCTAGCAGTCACAGGGAAATATTTCGTGTCAAAATTCTCGCGAATGTCTTCCATTCAATCGGCTGTGCCAGACGGGTTTCTTCCGTCTTCCACTAATTGCGAGCATTATCCGTGAGCTGTAGCTTCGCAACACGGACCCAAGCGTTATTTGGCACTTGGGCTACTGCCAGATCGTCTTCGATGCTTTGTGCCCATTCTTCTGCTTCGAGAGGGCTTCCTTTACCCGAGAATTGTTTTGGGTGCAAAGCTCTGAATTGCTTTATTCCCGGTGCATCTGTCTCAGGACGGCTCAAAAGTTGTTGCTGTCCCTCGAGAAGACTGCGGATCGCATCGAATAGCATCGTTTGCTCAGTGGGTGGTGCCGGAACAACTGGTGTGAGGGGTAGTGCTGGAGGGGTGTTGTTAACATTGGTGGTGGTGTTGTTCGGGGAATCCATAACCCTGAAGAAAAATTTGGATTAGGACAGATTCAAATACATGAAATGATAAAATTCAAGGAATAGAGTTTTGCAAGATTTAAAGAACATGAATTGTAAAGAATGTTTTAGTTGCTGGTTCTTGTGTTAGCTTAGGTTGTTCACGCAGACCAGAACTGCATGACAGGGATTCATACAGCTTTGGACTTGCATGGGTCACCAACAAAACCTGTCACGCCCCGCTTCCCAGTGTACGGCGAAGTGGACGCGATGAGGTCCGCTACATATGTACTCAGAAGTACATACGCTAATCGTAGCTAAGCAATATAAAATAATCACAAGAGACAAATGATATTGAAATAACAGCAACTTTTATTAATAACATTCTTTGTACAATGCATGAAATGAAAATACAACTGGAATGAAAAAGCAATGCCTAAACAGTGGCATAACAGAAATGAAAAATACTGGAAAGAACAACGTACAATTATCTAGAGCTCTGGGTCTTCTTGGAACTGCTCCAAATCTTCACCGGTGGGCTCGATCTCAGCTTGGTCCAACGCACCTGACGACATTTAAAGAAGAAAGAAATAGAATGTCGTCAGCGAACAGGTCGCTCGGTAAGTCCCAAAGAATAAGAAGAATGAGAATGACAGAGTAACAGTATTTTCTAAAGTATTATATTGTCGGATATTATGAAACATTGTGTAACGCTGTTGTTTGTAGCTTGGTATAGAAGGATGCCAGTGTATACGAGGGGGATCTCTATATGCTAGAGATCAGGGTAAAAGGAAAGTACAAGGAACCGTTATGCCACGGTACAACAGCAATAGGATTCAGGTTAGGTGTCTTAATCTGACCACCTCGTGCCACCTTTAACATCTTCCGTACCAATCTACCCCTTTAAACCCCGTAGTGTTTTAACAGTATTGTAGTATTGGAATATGTAAATTGAGTGACTGACCAAAACCATGATATCAGTAAACATGTTGCAACTGTATAATCAGGTAATTGGAATATCAGGATAATGGATGAATATCCATGGTTTGATTCAGTCAAAAGGAATATATTGTTAACTGGATTCAGGAATTCATGTATTCAAGTTGTGTTGGTATATAAAAGAATATAGATTGACTTGAATCATATTCAAGTCAGAAATTAGTCAGACTCTAACCCGAGTCAGACTAAAAGAAAGATAAATTTGAAGTTCAATATTAGTTAGGGGCCTTATTGTAATTTGTGAAACTTGAGGGGGTTTTATGTAAAAATTATTTTTGTATAGTTTTCAAAATACACCTCAAGTATTTAATAATCGTCTTTATTGTTATAATAAATGTGAATTTTAATTGTATTATTCTAGTGAATATATCCTAATAAAAGTATTAATTGTTTTATCTGAAATTCATGGTATTTTAATGTAACTTTTAATCTTGTAATTTTTTTAGGAAAATGTGAAAATTTCATATTATAATAAAATATTTGTTTAAATGATAATTATATATATATTAATACATGAATAATTTTTAAATAAATATTTTATTTTCAAAAATCTCATTTTCCTTATTTATCGTATTTTAAACCTTTCGAGACCGAATGCTCCTTGCGGAGGTCTGAATCTCGCACTACTAGCCTGCGGGTGCACGATGAACCATACTATCCCTAACAGGTTCCCCAAAAGTGGGTTGTAGCGGCGCTTTGCTTAGGTTTAACAAATACTTTTCATTTTGGAAAACGGTTTTATAAATATGGGGTATTTAATTGCAAAAAGTATAGTTTTCCGTATTTTAGTTGTTAGGGTTTCCTAAGCCAACTAGCCTACTTCTAAGGTCTAAACAATAAGTCATTAGAAGCCTCAAATCGCCTCTTCACCGCCAATTGTGGCCAGGTAAGCACAAGTGAGGAGGGAGGGATCCGCTCACGAATCGTGAGACAGGCCTTTTAAAGTTACCCAAGCTCACTTGCCTAGCCTAGACCCACAAAGTCAGTTTAGATAAACGATCGATGTCCATGACCAATCGTGCTTTCATTTTATTAAAAGATTTTACTTAGAAATGTTTACAACTTAAAGCTTTCAATAAAGGTTATAAAAATTAGGGTATTTTAGTGAAAAGTCCGGTAATTTCGTATTCTGTATTTTTTGATATTTATCAATTATGGTTATATTAAGTGTGTGTAGAGGTAGGTCATTACCTCGTGATTTATTTTAGGTTTTGGTGAAGTTTAAAGGTAAAACATGCTATGTTAAACTTAAAGGTATTATATTGCAAGAATACGGTATTCGAAAACGTTATCATTTTATGTGTGAAATTTCATTCAAAATGGGTTCTACAAGTTTAGTGATCAAGATAAACCTATTTAGGAGTGAGGGAAATAATTAAACTAAGAAAAATAAACTTCATGGTATTTTTATGAAAGGAGTACGGTTTTGCAAAGAACTTATCATTTCATGTGAAAAAGTTTGATTAAATTGGTTTATGGGTGATTAATAGTCAACATGAATATGGGTAGATAGTATGTATTAGGTGACAAGTGGAAATTTATAGAAAAACCGAATCGGAAATCGGTTTGTCCGATTTCCGCCGGGTTCCAAAAAATCGTATTTTTACACTTATAGAAAAGAGAGATAGAAGGGATGGGACTTACGGTTTGGACAAGCTAATGATGCTAATGGATGTGGTGGTTGCCGATTCGTCGAAAGCGTCGCGAAGATTCTGATCCGGTCGCCGGAATCCGTCGTCGATTTCGGCAGCGCTTCGCTTCTTGCTCTTCGTACCAAGTTCTCGAGAATTTGAGAGAGTAGACTTAGAGTAGTGAGGTGAAATGGTAGAGGGTAGGGGTCTTTATATAGGGCTAGGCTAGGGTTAGGGTTAGGATAAAAAATATTAAAAGAAAATAAAAAAAACATTAAAAATTCATTAAAAATCATTAAACCTAGGAGTAAAAGGGATTTATTAGCCAAATCAAAACCGATCCAGGTATAATAAGTGTGCAAGAGGGTTGACCAAGTCAAGAGCCAACTTTTCTCAGTTGGTGACTCGGCCGTCCGCCCAAGTCCGGCCGGCGGCGCCGGACCGAGTCTGCCGAGTCGCCGGCCGGCGGAGCCGAGTCGGGCTGAGTCAAGGGTCCAATGGCCGGGGGTTTTCCTGAGGAACAACTTGGTATTTTTACTTTTTGTCGTCCAGTACATATTTTGGGAGTTATGGCCTTTTTACCGTTGACTTCCAAAAAAAAATAAAACAAAATAAATACAAAAATAATGTGGGGCATGGGATTTGAAATCCGGTGGCTTGGTTCAACAGTGCAAGGTATTACCAATGAGCTACAAGCTCCTTCTTGTAATTATTGTAAGGAATTAGATACTTAAATTGTTTCCAGCAACATTAATACTCCCAGTATACACTATATTTAAAGCAAATTTTTGGTATACATATTATCAGTTTTTTTTAAAAGGGCTGCCTATTTTGTTCTCGCCCTGTGCACAATAATATATACATCAATCGAATATAAATTAATCATCACACAATATATATCGCAGTATTCATAATCACATCTCACGCATATAATATACAAAAGAAACCAAAAAACAGAATATGATATAAATATAAACACCGTAGGACCACCAATATCAATATCGTCCAAAATGTATTACAATATATATCATATAAATAAATACGTGTTTCAAAAAATAAGAATCAAAAAGCTACCCTAGCTCGGTCCAGCTCCACCTCTGATAAACGCTAGAATCTGGCGTGCCTGCTCCTCGGTCAATAAATCATGCAATTCGGCGCGTGCGAGAGTCTGAGCGGGCTGTGGAGCTGACGATGTGGTCTGCACAGTCGCCGTCGAGGTAGTGGCTTGTGGAGCCACGGCTGCGGGAGTCTGAGCGGGCGGTGGAGCTGTAGGAGCTATCTGCGGAACCGCAACCGATGTAGTGGCTTGCGGAGCCGCAGCCGAAGGAGATGTATGTGGAGGCTCGGCCGATGTACCCCGTCGCGTATGGACCTAACGTGTGTAATAAGCGTGTAAGAACCGTGTATTATTCGAATTCATACCATTATCAAGTTATTTCAAAACCCCATTTGGATATCTAGTTTGGAAAACCGTAGTTTATTTTAATTAGATATGTATGTATGATTAATTAAACCTAAGTCTACAACCAAATAAGCTCAGGCTACGTACTAATATTGGATATGTTGATATCTACAATATGACATGATATTTTACTATTAAGTAGTATACATACCAGCATCTCCTTCAACTCCAGAACGGTGGCCTTCAAGCTCTCCAGTTCCTGCTGGACACGTCGTTCACTGGAGACGGAGGAAGTAACCGCCGGGGTGGAGTCCAACCTCATATGGGCCCTGCCAGGGCCCAGTCCTTGGCCTCTCTCTCAACCTCCGTGGTGCCCTCCGTGTGCGGCGTCCAGGACTGGGGTCAGCAGTCTCGGATCGCTCTGTCAGGTAAAATCGATTCCCGAGGCCTCGATCTGCTCAACCACCCGCTCCTACACCCACATTAAGCAGTAAAGTATAAGTATAAAATTTAAATTTGAACCTTCCAAAACTAAAATTTCAAATATGGGTTGAATAAATATTAACACTTACGCAATACTCCTGGGTAGCGACGTCGGGATATCGAAGCTTGCCCGTGGCGGGATCTGTCGAGGTGCCGTGGATGGCAAGATATGCGGACAGCACGCTCGGTGTACCACGTTGCGCTAGGGTCTGAGCTGTCTGCAATATTAGAAAATAACTCTTAATATTAGATATAATAGAAAATAACTCTTAATATTGCATTTATCACAAAGGCCGGTCTATTGTAATTTACCGATAACTCCATGGCTCGAGTAATATTTCTCGAGCCACCTGTGTAAGTGGGGCGACCCCTCTTCGCCGACTTCCTATTCTCTATATTTTGAGCGGCATGTTTCTGCACAACGCATTCACATTTAGTTTTCTAATTAAGGAACACAAAAAAATAAATTATATCCTAAACAATGAATTACATTTAAAATACATACCTGTTTGCGTTGAGAGTCGAAATATTCACACAATAGAGGCCATGTCTCTACGTCGCAAAGGCCGGAGTAGATAGGAGGGCCGCTCTCTCTGTCTCGGGGGCTCACCATCCACAGGGAGTAGCAGTCGGCCTTCAGCTCATTCCTGTTGTATTGGACCTTGGTCTGCATGTTCTTCATCAGGCCATTGTACAGAGCATGAAGGTTGAGCACCCTTCCAGGGTGATCAGGGTCGGGTACAGGCTGAAAATCGTAATCCAACTGAAAATACAAAAAAAACATTGTTATTAGATTGCAAGTGTTAATAATAATAAATTGGATAAATTAAATGAAAATATATATTAATACCCGAGCCTGATCAAAGAAGAGGCCGAATGAGTGCCGGTGCTGCTCGTCCCACGCAACGTGAAGTGGATAGTTCTTCACGAGCCGGCCCTCATCCTCCATATACCGGTCGAACCTCTCGGTATGTAACACCCGAGCCCAATGCTACTATTTTCAGTTACTGTTTGAGCATAATGTGGTACTCATTTCATTTAACTTGCTTGTTTGTTGCTTAATGTAAAATTTACCCGGCAAAGTCATTTCTACATATAACAAATTTTTGCATCTAAAATAAAATTGAAAATATTCATCTTGGCCTACTTGACACACCTAGTCTCGTGGTAGCGTCCGTGCATTGTGTTCTCGTCCCGTTCAGTAAAACGGGCGAGTTTGGATGGCTACGTGCACGTACGTGTGTCCGTCTTGGGGGTATGCTTTTTAATCATAAAACACTTAATTTAAAAATTTGGAACCCGCTTAAAATCCTATTATTTCAATTTCAAATTTTTGGACTCGACCCGGGCGCGATTTGGAAATGTTTTATTTGGCGCCAAAATCCCAAATTTTAATATTATTAAAACCATCGCATATAGTTTTCTAACTAACCTGATATCTTACTGTTCATTACCTATCTTTTAAATCTTTAAGTTAACCATATAATATTTTTACAATCTTTTATATCCTTCTCAATTTATTCTCTCAGCCAATCGCAACCTCCCCTTTAACCCCGTGGGCCCCACTTTCCCTCTCTCCCTCTTCTCTCTCTCCACTTTTCTCTCTCTATCTCCCCCTCATATATTCTCTCGTACATCTCTTTATCATTCTTTCTCTTCTTGCTTCATGTCTCGTTTCTCATTTTTTTAACTGTTCTTTTGTTGCCGGAATTCCGTCGTGCCGGTGACGTTTCTCGACGTTCCAGCGAGGTACCCCGACCCGTGTGGTTCCTTTGTTCGTCGTTTGGGGTCATTCCATGAACCGTGCGCCCGTCGCGAGTTTTCCCCCACTAGTAAAATAGGGGGTTGCCCCTACGGATGAACATATCCGTTGGGGCAGATTTTACTTGGCCCTACGGATTAATCCGTAGGGCTAAAAAGTTGCCCCTACGGGAACAGACGTCCAAGAATAAAAATATTAATTCTTAATTTGGTGTTTGCCCCTACGGAGCCGCAAACAAAGGACCTACGGGTATATCCGTAGGGGCAAGTAAATATCTATTTACCAAAACCCCAGATCGATCGCCTACGCTCACTTTCTCTCTCTCTCTCAATCGCGCGCGAGAAAAAACCCCAAATCGCCTCCGTCGTCGCCACCGTCGCCTCCGTCGTCGCCACCGTTGCCTCCGTCGTCTCCACCGCCGGTTTCATCGCCACCGTCGTCGCCAGCGCCTGTTTCGTCGCCACCGTCGTCGCAACCGCCGGTTTCGTCGCCAAATCGCCACCGTCGTCGCTCCAGCCCATCAGCAGCCGTTCAGGTATAAATCTCGAGGTAAATTAAAGCATTTTTGGATTATTTTGGGCTTTTGGTTCATGGCTGGGTCTGGGTTGCACGCGCGAGAGTTGGGGTTGGGCAGGGGTCGCGGTGGCGGTCGGGGTCGGGGTCGGGGTAGGGGTAGGGTTGGGGTTCGGCTGCTGCTGGGGTGGGGCTAGGGTTAGGGTTACGGTGGGACTGGGGATAGGGTTACGGTGGGGCTGGGGTTAGGGTTACGGTAGTGGGGCTGGGGTTAGGGTTACGGTGGGGCTGGTTGAATGGCTATTCTGATTAGTTGACAAATATAATGTTAATCATAATTTACTCGACACAGATGGTAGAAAATCAGAAAAAGATCAAGAAAAAAATAATCGATTTTGATTTTAACATGCAGGGTGTTGATGCAAGATGTAATATCTAGTAGCAGATGCTAGGTATATAGACTAAAGAATAGTTGTAAATGAACCGCTAGCAAGAAAATCCTATAATTATACGTACACATCGCTTGACTCATGAAGCCTGAAGCTCTTTCTTTTGGGGGATAAAACTAGTTATATTCCTGCATTGCCTAGAAATAGCAGTGAGTTGGTTAAAACTTTTCAAACACAACCCCCCACCCCCCAAAAAAAAGAAAGAAAGAAAGGACAAGGAAAAAAAAGAATAGCAACAAGCAATACAAGCTAGCAACCGTAAATAACTGCTGAGATTATGTCTACCTTGGCAATTTGAACAATGATGGTCTTGTCTGGATTGTTAAGATCCACTTTATGGGGGTGAGGAACACATTTTGCAACTGTATTTATGATTTTCGTTCTGTCAAGTGTTGAAATAAAAATCAACACTTGACAATCAATCCAAGATGCTCAATAACTTGCTTCAAAACATAATCTAATCTTGATGATGCTCAATATTAGCGATTTCCATGATCACGACACGTGGCAGATGACGTGTCTCATAACGCTTTATGATATCAGTATCCTATATTTGTAGTTTTAATTGTTGATTGTTATAGATGTATACCATTGCAATAATAGTTTTTGGTTGATGAATGCTATTGCAATGTAGGATGATCAGTTCTATCAATCTTGATCTCATTGGTTTAAAATCATGTTACACATACAACACGAATGCACAACAAACGCATAATTAGAGAGCGACTCGAGATATTCAGGTTAAAACCAATATATGATACTCGATGATAATATGAAACCTTCATATTCCCATCGATACCCATATATGAAACTAAAAGCGCCACTTAGTCCCCGTCTATCGGTTAACATACGTGCAATGCTCGTCGTGACCTAGAACTATACGAAGGTTGTTAAATATCGGACAGTATAGCTCGATACTAACAACCGTCGTATAGTCTACACGACGAGAAAATTCAATCGTATGGTAACCCATAGATTTGTCCCGTGTGGACAAGTTAAGAATGTATAAAGCAAACGCCTTCATTCACTTGTGTTTTCATCCGTTTCGAGATATTTCGTCGGTATCTTTCCGCTGGTTCTCCGTGTACAAAAATAGATTAGATGTTCATTTCAACGTTGTTTCACAGCTTTGAAATGATTATCTATTCTATTACAGTGTACTCGGAGAACAGCGGGGAGGTGCTGCCGAAATTTACTCGAAACGGTTGAAAGCACAAGTGATGGGCGTTCGCTCTATACATTCTTAATGGGATAGAAGCCTACCCCCGACAGCCGGAACACATACATACAAACGCATAATTAGAGAGCGATTCGAGATGTTCGGGTTAAAACCAATATATGATACTCGATGATAATATGAAACCTTCATATTCCCATCGATACCCATATATGAAACTAAAAGCGCCACTTAGTCCCCGTCTATCGGTTAACATACGTGCGATGCTTGTCGTGACCTAGAACTATACGAAGGTTGTTAAATATCGGACAGTATAGCTCGATACTAACAACCGTCGTATAGTCTACGCGACGAGAAAATTCAATCGTATGGTAACCCATAGATTTGTCCCGTGTGGACAAGTTAAGAATGTATAAAGCAAACGCCTTCATTCACTTGTGTTTTCATCCGTTTCGAGATATTTCGTCGGTATCTTTCCGCTGGTTCTCCGTGTACAAAGATAGATTAGATGTTCATTTCAACGTTGTTTCACAGCTTTGAAATGATTATCTATTCTATTACAGTGTACTCGGAGAACAGCGGGGAGGTGCTGCCGAAATTTACTCGAAACGGTTGAAAGCACAAGTGATGGGCGTTCGCTCTATACATTCTTAATTGGATAGAAGCCTACCCCCGACAGCTGGAACACATACATACAAACGCATAATCAGAGAGCGATTCGAGATGTTCGGGTTAAAACCAATATATGATAATATGAAACCTTCATATTCTCATCGATACCCATATATGAAACTAAAAGCGCCACTTAGTCCCCGTCTATCGGTCAACATAACGTGCGATAATTTATTCTTTTCAACGACAAACGCACACACAAAGCATATACACGGATTTTCTCCTTTGTCAGTAACTATCCTGTTCTTATATTTCTCAATATAGTCAGCATAACCTACAATTTATATGTTATTCAGTCTAACATGGCCCATGAGTACGTCAGAGTTAAGGACTGGATATATGTGGATTGGAAACAACGTATGCAACCTAAGTTTGTCGCAGGAGTTGCTGCTTTCCTTGAATTTGCACGAGCACATAATAAGATCATAATAGAGAAGATTCTCTGTCCGTGCGATAGATGTGGCAATAAGTACTGGCAGAAGGTAGAATTGGCAGAGCTTCATATTGTAAAACATGGGTTTACTAGACTTTATTCAACTTGGAAATATCACGGGGAAGGAGAAGAATGCAGTACTGCGGTAGAAGAAGAAGGAGAACACGATAATGCGGCAGGAGAAGAAGAAGAATTCGGTAATACGGCAGGATACGGAAATTTATTTCCATCAGAAGAAATGGAGGATATGGTAGAGGCTGCCCTAGGTGAATCTATTCGTACCAAAGATGACATTCCTTCCGGTCAAGGACCGCATGCGGATAAATATGAAAATTTCATGAATGATGCTAGGAAACCAATTTATGAGAATGCGAAGTATTCCACCCTCTCATGGTTCGTCCAACTTTTCCAAATTAAGTGCCTAAATGGATGGAGCAACAAGTCATTCACAATGCTTCTTTCGTTCTTGAAAGATTCTATGCCTCCGGGAAATAATGTGCCCGAAAGCTGGTACGAAGCCCAGAAAATGATGTCTGATTTGGGTCTAAAGTGCGAGAAGATTCAAGCATGTCCTAAAAATTGCGTGTTGTACCGGAAAGAGAATTCAGATTTGAAAGAGTGTCCAACATGCGGAGAGGCCAGGTATAAGCCGAAAGATTCTGATAAGAAGCCTGATATACCTGTGAAGATAGCACGATATTTTCCCATAACACAGAGGCTACAGAGGCTATTCAGGTGCAAGAAAACAGCCGAGACAATGATTTGGCATCACCGTGCTCCTCCAAGCGAAAATGGAAAAATGAGCCATCCAAGAGATTCACCGGCATTGAAGGATTTCGATAGGAGGCACGCAATATTCAGTAGCGATCCTCGCAATGTCCGGCTCGGACTGGCTGCCGATGGCTTCTGCCCATTCAACTATATGGCTGGAAGTCACAGTACATGGCCCGTTGTAATGATAATTTATAATCTGTCGCCTTGGTTGTCTATGGACCAATCATACTTTATGATGCCTCTTCTTATCGACGGACCAAACTCACCGGGGAACAATATCGACGTCTATCTCCGACCTCTGATCGAGGAGCTGAAAACTTTGTTCATTGATGGTGTAGAGACATATGATTCAAACACAAATACAACCTTCATACTGCGTGCGGCTTTAATGTGGACAATTAATGACTTTCCTGCATATGGAATGCTATCAGGTTGGTCCGTACATGGTCACAAAGCATGTCCTCATTGCCATGAACACACAACATCAAAATTTTTGAATTTTAGCCGGAAGGTTTGTTATTGCGGCCATCGACGTTTTCTGCCTCCAGACCACCCCTATAGGTTAGACACGGTTCACTTTGATGGTCATCAGGAGCTTCTTGGGCCTCCATCCCCATTGTCCGGAGAGGACGTGACTGCTAAATGGGATGGTTACAATAACGTGACCTTCGGGATGGATCCGACAAGACAGGTCAAACCACAATATTGGAACAAGTTAAGCATTTTCTTCGAGCTTCCGTACTGGTCTACAAATTCAGTGCGTCATTGTCTGGACGTCATGCATACAGAGAAGGGAGTATCAGAGCACATACTTAACTTGCTTCTGTGTAAAGACGGGAAATCGAAAGACAACATGAATGCCCGGATGGATCTACAAGAGTGGGGAATAAGAAGTGAACTGCACCCTAAACCGGTAGCGGGTAAACCGGGCAAGTTTGTACTTCCCAATGCCGCTTATCATATGTCACAACCGGAGAAGAAAAGATTCCTGCAGGTGTTGCATGATTTGAAAGTCCCCACAGGTTTCTCAGGATCATTCAGCAAGAAAATAAAAATTGTGAAGGGCAAGATCGATGGGCTGAAAAGTCATGATCACCATGTTATCGTGGAGCACCTTCTTCCATTAGCCCTCAGGACTTCTCTCCCCGACTCGGTTGGTCTAGTAATCAACGACCTATGTTGTTTTTTCAGGGAGTTGTGTGCTAAAACACTGGCGGTTGCGACGCTGGATAAACTAGAAAATTCTATTGCGTTGATACTTTGCAAGTTTGAGCGTATTTTCCCACCGTCATTCTTCGATATCATAATACACTTGACGGTTCATCTTGCAACTGAGGCGAAGTTAGCCGGACCGGTACAATATCGATGGATGTATCCCGTCGAGAGGTACGTGTAATTTTTCGTTTCGCGCAATTTATAAATTTATTGTTGTCCTGTATGCCCGTATTTATTTATTCAACATATTCTCATTAGGTACCTCTACACTCTTAAAAAGTATATACGCAATAAAAATCGACCAGAGGGTTCTATCATGCAAGGTTATCTTCTTGATGAAGCAACCACATTTTGTTCCCGCTATCTGGACGAGAACATTGAGACAAGGCTTAACCGACCATGAAGAATTCAAGACGGGCCATATGGTAAAGCCGAGTATAAGAGGGTAGACACTATGTTTATCAACAAGATATACCGGTTTATCTTGCTTAATTGCGCATGTCTTGAACAAATTAGAGAGTAAGTTCTTTTGGATTAATTGTTATATCTGTGTTTGTGTGTGTATGAAATGATATAATATTAATGTCACAATTATTTTTCGAAAACAGAACTCATTTTAACGAGGTACGTGAGGGGCATCCTGATTGGAACGAAGAGCGTTTGGAAAAATACCATCAGGATAATTTTTGTGATTGGGTCACAGAGCATGTAAGTTATTCGAATTACATTTTATTGCTATCAGTTTTAATCTAAACTTGTATCGTTATGTATTTATCGTAAAATTTGTTTTGTTAGATCCACGATCCGAACTTGTCTGCATCATTTGAGAGTGATTCAAGATGTTTAGCTCAATTTCCTAGTATGGAGGTTGCATATTACAAAGGATTTGGTGTCCTTGGATACAAATTCGAAGTTAAGGACATAGAAACATCTAGAATCACTCAGAATAGTGGGATTGCGACGGTAGGATCGGACGGTGTGATTTACTATGGGTACTTAAATTGTATACTCGGCATCCACTATCCCGGACGATCAGAACCCTTTTATATATTCCACTATACTTGGTACGATCCGCGAACCGATACAGACAGGTGGAGAAGCAGTCTTGGGACTTGGAAAGATGAATATGGATTGAACAGTGTGAACACACTTCGATTTTACGGTCAGGACGATCCGTTTATCTTTCCGAACCAAGCGTTCCAAGTATACTACTCACAGTGTTTGAAGCATCCGGGGTGGAGTGTTGTATGCCGATGGAAACCTAGAGATGTCTACGATGTCCCAGAATACGAGGACAGCGATGAGGACGAAGAAGAGAGAAGGCTTAAAGTGCTCCGACCGTCTGTTTCGAAGGACGGGTTGTCTTCGACCGATCATGAAGTTACGTGGGTTAGAAATGACATCGACGATGAAATCCAAGTAGATATGTATGATGCGCCCACGAAACGAAAAAGGTTATCAGTAATGTTATATTATTACTTCACATTTTACGCTTTAGATCATATATAGTCAATACTTTTAATGATTTTCTAATGCGTCCACGAACCGTTTATCTAGATTTGATAACGATGTCGGGAGCAGCGAGGGGCGGCAGGAGCTCCAGCCGCGACAGAGGCAGAGGCAGAGGCAGAGCGGTTCTGCCGCCCGGAGAGCTCCGTAGGGAGCTTCAGAGGGCCGGTCTTGCACCCAGATCGGAGACCCCTTCGGATGCCTCCTTCCGTGTGGATTTTGCCACACCTCCAGGTATACTGCACGCATATCCATTTTCAATGTAATATTACAGATATTCATGCATGTTTATGTCAAAATTACTTATATTATCAATGTTTGATTGTCTAGTTGTTGGTCCTGCGTCCACATCTGGGACAGAGGCCACCCCCGCTCCTCCAGGTATGATCATATATCATATAGTGTATGTATATTGATTTAGAATTCTATATCATAAATATACACATTCCTTTTGCTCTTACTTAGCAATTTTTATTATTGTCTAGCTGTAGGTGGTGACACCACCGCACCTGCGGGTATGTTTATATGTCCTATAGTGCATGCAAATTGATTTAGAACGTTATATTATTGATCTACACATTCTTTTTGCAATTACTTATAAAATCTATTTTTAATTGTCTAGTTGTTGGTCCTGCGTCCACATCTGGGACAGAGGCCACCCCCGCTCCTCCAGGTATGTTTATATATCATATAGTGTATGTATATTGATTTAGAATGCTATATACATTCCTTTTGCTCTTACTTAGCAATTTTTATTATTGTATAGCTGTAGGTGGTGACACCACCGCACCTGCGGGTATGTTTATATGTCCTATAGTGCATGCATATTGATTTAGAACGTTATATTATTGATCTACACATTCTTTTTGCAATTACTTATAAAATCTATTTTTAATTGTCTAATTATAGGTGGTGCGTCCACACCTTCCACAGGGGACACTCCTGCCGCTTCCATACCCTCCGCATCGTCTGCAGGTTAGTATGAATAAATTTAAAATATTTATTTATTTTACATATGCTCTATAGAATAAATATGAACTTCATGGAGATTTAGCGTCGATGTTTATTTTATAGTTGGAGGGGATGCGTCCGGGTCCGGGACCCCGGTTGTTCCATACCGGAGGAACTATCGTCCCGCTCGTGCTGCTGCTCGGGCCCAGGCTCGTGCGCTATTCACCGGAGGTATATATCACACTTGAATTTTTGTTTAACCTTGTTTTCTTAATACAACTTTGTCTTATTATTGATTGTCTTGATATTTCGTGCAGACGCAGGGCCTCTCCATCCCCAGAGGGGGACTCGAGGCCCGAATCAGTCCCATAGGCTGAGGCCTGATAGAGCTAGGGGGGAGGCAGCATTCCCCCTATTTTTTACCCTTGACTATCGCTATACCGGTCCTCATGCCGAGAGGTTCGGCCGGTATTTGGGGGACGAGTGCCGGATCGTGAAGAACTATCCACTTCACGTTGAGTGGGGCGAGCAGCACCAGCGCTCATTCGCCCTCTTCTTTGATCAGGCTCGGGTATGTATTAATATATATTTTCATTTGATCTATCCAATATATTTATTATTAACACTTGCAATCTAATAACAATGTTTTTTTTTGTATTTTCAGTTGGATTACGATTTTCAGCCTGTAGCCGACCCTGATCACTCGGGGAGGGTGCTCGACCTTCATGCTCTGTACAATGGCCTGATGAAGAACATGCAGGCCAAGGTCCGATACAACAGGAATGAGCTGAAGGCCGACTGCTACTCCCTGTGGATAGCGACCCCCGAGGCAGAGAGAGCGGCCCTCCTATCTACTCCGGCGTTTGCGAGAGTCGACGTAGAGACATGGCCTCTATTGTGCGCTTATTTCGACTCCGAACGCAAACAAGTATGTATTTTAAATTTAATTCATTATTTATGATATAATTTATTTCTTTGTGTTTCTTAAATAGAAAACTAAATGTTAATGCGTTGTGCAGAAACAGGCCGCTCAGAATACGGAGAACAGGAAGTCGGCGAAGAGGGGTCGCCCCACTTACACAGGTGGCTCGAGGAACATTACTCGAGCCATGGAGTTATCGGTAAATTAAGAGTTATTCTCTAATATTTCTAATATTAAGAGTTACTTTCTAATATTCCAGACATCTCGGACCGTGGCGTCAGGTGGTACACCGAGCGTGCTGTCCGCATATCTTGCCATCCACGGCACCTCGACAGATCCCGCCACGGGCGAGCTTCGATGTCCCGACGTCGCTACCCAGGAGTACTGCGTAAGTGTTAATATTTTTTCTACCCAAATTTGAAATTTTAGTTTTGGAAGGTTCAAGTTTAAATTTTATACTTATACTTTACTGCTTAATGTGGGTGTAGGAGCGGGTGGTTGAGCAGGCCCAGGCCTCGGGGATCGATTTTACCGGACAGAACTATCCGAGGCTGCTGACCCCAGTTCTGGACGCCGCACACGGAGGGCACCACGGAGGTTGGGAGAGAGGCCGGGGATTGGGCCCTAGCAGGGCCCATATGAGGTTGGACTCCACCCCGGCGGTTACTTCCTCCGTCTCCAGTGACCAGCATGTCCATCAGGAACTGGATAGCTTGAGGGCCACCGTTCAGGAGTTGAAGGAGATGCTGGTATGTATACTACTTTATAGTAAAATATCATTTCATATTATATACATATCAACATATCCATAATTAGTACGTAGCTTGAGCTTATTTGGTTTTAGACTTAAGTTTGATTAATCATACATACATATGTAATTAAAATAAACAACGCTTTTCCAAACTAGATATCCAAACAGGGTTTCGAAATAACTTAATAATGAAACGAATTCGAATAATACACAGTTCTTACACGCTTCTTACACACGTTATGTCCAGACGCGACAGGGTAGATCGGCCGAGCCTCCACATGCATCTCCTTCGGCTGCGGCTCCGCAAGCCACTACATCGGCTGCGGTTCCGCAGACAGCTCCTGTAGCTCCACCGCCCACTCAGACTCCTGCAGCCGCGGCTCCGCAAGCGACTACCTCGACGGCGGCTGCGCAGACCACATCGCCAGCTCCACATGCCGCTCAGACTCCCTTATATGTAGCATTGCAGAGTGTATTGACCGAGGAGCAGGCGCGCGTTATTCTAACGTTATTCGGAGGTGGAGCTGGACCGAACTAAGGTAGCTTTTTGGTTCTTATTTTTGAAACATGTATTTATATCACATTGTACTATATTTTGAAACGATATTGGTTTGTATTTATATCATATTCAGTTTTTGGGTTTCTTTTGTATATTATATATATGCGTGAGATGTGATTATGAATACTGCAATATATGATTTGATTGATGTATATAGTATTGTGCACAGGGCGGGAAAAAATCTAGCAGCCCATTTTTAAAAAAAAAATACAGACAATATGTACCTACGGATTAAGCCGTAGGTATATATGTTGCCCCTACGGGCATATCCGTAGGGGCCAACTATCAGGAAACCTGATATTTTCCCACCTGATATCAGTGCAGGGTGTTGGGAGTGCCCCTACGGATATGCCCGTAGGGACCACTGTTTATCCCCTACGAATTTATCCGTAGGTGCAAAATATCAGGTTTACTGATATTTTCCCCCCTGATCTCAGTGCAGGGTGTTGGGAGTGCCCCTACGGACTTATCCGTAGGGGCCACTTTATATCCCCTACGGAGTTATCCGTAGGGGTAGACAAAGGACCTACGGATTTATCCGTAGGTATATACAATATATTCAAAAAAAAAAATTACATATATGATTTGATTACCCCTACGGGGTACTCTGTAGGGGCTATAACACCTACCGATATAGCCGTAGGGGCTCTAATTTGCCCGTAGGGGCAAGTTCAGGGCCTCAACTTGCACCTGCGGCCTTTGCACCTACGGGGTCTTTTTTCGCCCCTACGTACATATCCGTAGGGGCAGTGGGTTGCCCCTACCGATAAATCCGTAGGGGCAACCCTTATTTGTAGTAGTGCCCGCCGACGGTTAATGTTCCATTTTCCCGATTCGCGACCCATCGAGGCAAGTTAATCTTGCTACATGCTATATAATTCATTTTATACCTATTTAAATAAATACCATACCTATAGTTTAAATCTAGTGCCCCATGTTTAATTATATAACGTTTCAATGTTCCGTTTGCATCCGTTTATATCATATTAAATCTAGATCATGAAAACTTATCTTGTGACATGCTAGATTACATTATACTGCATCCATATCATTTAAAATATATATCGTCGTAATATTTCTTAGTATTATCTTTAATTAGTTTATAATCTTCATTTTATAATGTTATACATTTGAAAATCATATAGTTTACACATGAAACGTCGTTGGAAAATCGGATATGACAAATCTGAAATTTACTGTACACCTTACCTTATAAAATTCATTATAAATCATAGAAAAATCATTAGTATACGTTCTTTAGTTCGTTACGAAGCTAACTCAGAATACTATAACTCTATGAAATATTTACTTGCAAAATAAATTGTTTAAATAACGTAAAATGCAAATGAAAATGTCTCCAAACTGCTGTCCAGAGAAATTCGAGCAGCAAACTTTCAACTTCGAATATTCATAACTTTTTGTAGGGACAACCTGAGATTCTTATACTTATAAAAATGAAAAAATTATTGAATTATCTTTGTTTTGGTATAAAACACGTCCCTTTTGGAGAACGTTTGTTATTTTTAAGCTATTTTACAAATTAGGGTGACGCTGAATTTCTGAACGGAACTTTCTTGTGCATGGTTAATCAATACCACTTTTATAGTTATTAATCGCTTTGAATATGCTATCCATATTAATATTATTATATCAATATTTATATCACATATTGCTTAGTTGTACATCCCACATTACCATTTTATAGTTTTATAACTTTTCGGATACCCGTTTGCATCCATCGCATTTAAGATAAATATAATTGCATTCATAGATCACATTACTACATAATAATGTGATATTAACACTCCATATTTAATAAATTGCGTCCTAATTAATATTGGAACTATAAATGTAACCCTAATCGATAACTGTGCATCCATATCCTTGAAATTATATCTATTTGCATATCATATTACATGTTCCAGTTTATTGTTCTGATAGTACTCCTGCTTGTTTATTTATACACATGCTTATGTTAGTTTGATTATGAGCACCCACATGACATCTTGTGCTTCCTGACATGACCTGTTACACTTCCTACTTGACCCGACATGGTACCGTATACTGCTTGACTTGACATGATGTACCATGACCTGACCCGTTACCTGATCTTGTGCCTAATGCCAACAAACCTGATATGTAGTAATCATGGACCGTTCCTGTTGTCTATCCAGACAAACCTGCTCTTACCTGATCCTGTGTTGGCATTAGTTCTTAATTACTGAATACCTGGCTTAACATACACAACTTGGGGGTATGGGAAAATCAAAAGTGTAAACCAAAGTGTAACTTAAAAGGGTATTACTTGATCCGTGGTCCCGGGGGGTAACGGGACAGAGCCATTCGTGACTCTTACATTTTCCTGATCCGTGGTCCCGGGGGGTAACGGGACAGAACCACTATTGGTTCACATATTCCTGATCCGTGGTCCCGGGGGGTAACGGGAAATATCCTTTGAGTTACATGGAGGATTACTCAATTGATTTCAAAGACTTTAGAATAGAAAACCTGATAGAACAGTTTAGTTTACCCACTGCACGCTACCCTGTACTGGTATGATTCATATTATTGTTATTCTTGCTGTATTCATGTTTATATTACATTGCCTGCTACACTGTTCATATTATATTACTTGATGACATGACGCGCTGATGTCTGGGTTTTTCTTGGCCCAGATTCCGTACCGCTGTCGCAGTCCGAGCAGGAGTACTTCAGCCAGCAGGCTGAGCTGTGAGGTGTTAGTATTAGTCAGTTTTATTTCCTGTATTTCTTTCCTGATGTGAGCCCGCGTTATGGGACATACCTTTCAGTTATTTGTATTGGATCATTTGCTTCCGCATTTATTTATTATTGACTCCTGTTATTCGGGATTATGGACATGTTTTAGAAAATTTTATCTTGTTCTTGATATCTCTACAGCCGTAATGTGACTGTGGATGGATACTTCCTACCCACAGGTAGCATGGTTGGCTATGTCACGTGCCCAATCTAGCGTACTCTGGGAAGCGGGGCGTGACATGGTTTTTTTGGTATCAGAGACATAGGTTAGTTGGGTTGATTCTTTGTAGTTGGGTATTGTACCTAATACACGAATCAGAATACCCGTGTTTAGGAAACATGTCCTACCACCTTGACCGTTTTACCATTCTTGAATCACATTCTTCCTGATTATATCGACGTGCAAACTTACTTTGCATGTCGACTCGAAACCCTGATCTCTTGTTATCCCTAGGACTTAGGCGACTTGGATGGAGTTAAGTAATTGTGGCTATGATACCGCGGCATAGTTACAATGCGGCACTCTATTTAAGTATCTTGGAGTTCTAGTCTTGATCTATATTCAGAATCTATCGTCATGCTAATGTTGGGTATTTTGAGTTCAGGATTATGGCCGGTAAGAATTTCAAGACTTACCAGAGGCGTGTGGACGAAGCCGCCATGCTTGGAGTGATAAGGGGAATGCTGGAGAATCAAAAGAGACAGACCGAGCTGATCCAGCAGCAAGCAGACTCGTTCCAGGAAGGTTTGCAGATCGTTCAGCAGTCTGTAAACAACGTTGGAGCTAAACCAGTTGACCGAGTAGGGACCGTGGCAGATTTCAGACGTTTGGGTCCGTCTACATTCACTGGTTTGGAGGAGCCGTTGCCAGCCGAGCAGTGGCTAGTGGACATGGAGAATTTGCTGATTGCGGCACAGATTCTAGATGACAAAAAAGTTGTTGTGGTACGCATTCAGCTAGTGGACTACGCCCGAGAATGGTGGCTTGTTGAGGAGACCCGCTTGCCCAAGCCGATCAAGTGGGCGAATTTTTCTAAGAGTTTCCTGGAGAAGTTCTTCCCACGGACTGCACGGGAGGAAATAGATGAGAAGTTCATCGGACTAAAGCAGAATGGAGCACCCGTAGATGTGCATGCAGCAGAATGGACGAGACTCAGTAGATTCGCTGGACCTTTAGCTGCCAACGATGCAGACATCATTTGCGATAAGGAAGCAATTCTGTCGGGCCAGTCGAATTTAGGGCTAGGCCGACAAACAATATCCTTACATCAATGGAAGTGATGAAAGTGAAGAGCCAGCTATTGTTCGCGATTTTATGGACGTATTTGAAGATATATCGGGTTTACCGCCGAAGCGAGACGTGGAGTTCGCAATTGATCTTATTCCTGGTGCAGCGCCAGTATCTAAAGCGTATTATCCAATGGCGCCAGTAGAGTTGGAAGAAGTAAAGAAAGATGTTGCTGAATTGCTTGAAAAGGGTTGGATTCGAAGCAGTAACTCGCCTTGGGGAGCTCCAGTTCTTCTAGTAAAGAAGAAGGATGGCACAAGAAGGATGTGCATCGACTATCGAGAATTAAACCGGGTGACTATTAAGAACAAGTACCCTATCCCTCGCATTGGAGAACTTTTTGAGCAGCTTAGTGGCGCGAGGGTATTCTCGAAGCTGGATTTGCGATCCGGATATCATCAGGTCTGAGTGAAAACAGAAGATATTTGCAAGACGGCGTTCCGAACTCGGTATGGACATTATGAGTACTTAGTGATGCCCTTCGGAGTAACGAATGCGCCGGCAGTATTCATGGACTTGAGGAACCGAATCTTTTCACCGTTCTTGGATCAGTTCATTGTGGTATTCATTGACGATATTCTGGTTTACTCGAAGAAATTTTGAAGAGCATGCTGAGCATTTGAAGATCGCACTGCTGACGTTGAGACAGGAGAAATTGTATGCGAAAATGAGTAAGTGCGAGTTTTGGCTGGAGGAAGTAAGGTTTTTGGGGCATGTTGTGTCTGGCGATGGCATTGCCGTCGATCCAGAAAAGATTGCAGCAGTTCGAGATTGGCCTATTCCAAAGAATGTTGCTGAGATAAGAAGTTTCCTTGGATTAGCCGGATACTACAGGAGATTTGTGGAGAACTTTGCTCGTCTGGCAGAGCCGTTGACTAAGCTTACGCGCAAGGAGGTACCTTTTGTATAGGCGGATAAGTGTGCGTTAACTTTCGAGACGTTGAAGCAGAAGTTGATAACCGCCCCTATTCTGACCGTGCCAGACAATTCCGGAGGATTGGTGATTCACAGCGATGCATTTGGGAAAGGATTGGGATGTGTTTTGATGCAGCATAGGAAGGTTATAGCATACGCATCGAGACAGTTGAAGACCCATGAGAAGAATTATCCAACTCATGACTTGGAGCTTGCGGCTGTGATTTTCGCTTTGAAGATTTGGAGACACTACCTTTTGGGCGAAAGAGTCGAAGTTTTTACAGATCACAAGAGTTTGAAGTATGTGTTCACTCAGAAGGAGTTGAATATGAGGCAGCGTAGATGGTTGGAGCTGATGGCCGACTACGACCTTGATTTTAAATACCATCCGGGAAAGGTTAACGTCGTGCCGGATGCGCTTAGTCGGTTACCAGCAATTCAGGTGTTAACTACACAGAGGGAGATCATTGCAGATTTTCGAAGATTTGACTTGGAAGTTGTGCTACCGCGTTCTACGGGACAGTTGTTGCAGCTGCAAGTACATTCGTCTTTGATCGAGAATATTAAAGCAGCTCAATCGCAGGATCCTAGACTGCAAAAGTTTCGAGAGCAGGTTGAAGCCGGGCTACGAACAGATTTATTGATCCACGAAGATGGTTCGTTGAGGTATGGTAGCCGTTTGTATGTGCCAAAGGGTGATGTTCGTGTAGAGCTTATGAGGGAGGCACATAGTTCAGCTTATTCTGTACATCCAGGAGGCACAAAGATGTACCGAGATATTCGACAGCATTTCTGGTGGGAGGGCATGAAGCGGGAGATTGCTCGCTTTGTGGCAAAGTGCTTGGTGTGTCAGCAAGTTAAGGCTGAACATCAAAGGGTTGCTGGTTTATTGCAACCACTTCCGATTCCTCAGTGGAAGTGGGAACATATAACCATGGATTTCGTGACGGCTTTACCGCGGAGTCCAAAAGGCAACAATGCAGTATGGGTAATTGTTGACCGATTGACCAAGGCAGTTCATTTTATTCCTTTTCAGGTTAGTCAATCAACAGAGACTTTGGCAGAGCGGTACATGCAGGAGATTGTAAGATTGCATGGAGTACCGGTGAGCATCGTGTCCGATCGGGATACTCGGTTCTTATCACACTTCTGGAGGAGTTTACAGGAAAGTTTGGGGACTCGATTGAAGTTTAGCACAGCTTATCATCCTCAAACTGATGGTCAGTCGGAGAGAACGATCCAAACTCTTGAAGACATGTTGAGAGCATGCATGTTGGACTTTAAGGGTTCGTGGGAGGATCATCTACTTTTGGTGGAGTTGTCTTACAACAATAGTTTCCAAGCAACTATCCAGATGGCTCCGTTTGAAGCTTTGTATGGTCGTAAGTGCCGTTCACCTGTTTGTTGGGATGATGTTGGTGAACGAAGATTATTGGGACCAGATTTGGTGGTACAGACAGTTGAGAAGGTTAACACTATCAGAAAGCATATGAAGGCAGCTCAAGACAGATAGAAAAGTTGGGCTGACACGTCAAGAAGACCTTTAGAGTTCGCTGTGGGTGATTTGGTATTCTTGAAGATATCACCGACTAGAGGGGTGATTCATTTTGGGAGTTGAGGAAAGCTTAGTCATCGATTCGTTGGACCCTTCGAGATATTGGAGCGCGTTGGAGAGGTAGCGTACCGTTTGGCGTTACCGCAGTCCTTGGCAAATGTGCACGATGTGTTTCACGTATCTCAACTCCGTAAGCATGTTCGAGATGAAACACACGTTTTGGATCATTCGGAGCTAACAGTACGAGAAGACTTGACTTTTGAGGAGCGACCGATTGAAATCGTGGATCGAAGGGAAAAGGTTCTCAAGAACAAGGTTATCCCCCTTGTGCTTGTTTCTTAGGGTAATCGCTCGCATGGAGAGTCCACTTGGGAACGAGAAGATGAAATCCGGCAGAAGTTTCCTCACCTTTTATTGTAGTTATCTATCTTTGTATTCTTGGAATTTCGAGGACGAAATTCTTTTTGTAGTTGGGTATAATGTAACACCCGAGCCCAATGCTACTATTTTCAGTTACTGTTTGAGTATAATGTGGTACTCATTTCATTTAACTTGCTTGTTTGTTGCTTACTGTAAAATTTACCCGGCAAAGTCATTTCTACATATAACAAATTTTGGCATCTAAAATAAAATTGAAAATATTCATCTTGGCCTACTTGACACCCCTAGCCTTGTGGTAGCGTCCGTGCATTGTGTTCTCGTCTCGTTCAGTGAAACGGGCGAGTTTGGATGGCTACGTGCACGTACGTGTGTCCGTCTTGGGGGTATGCTTTTTAATCATAAAACACTTAATTTAAAAATTTGGAACCCGCTTAAAATCCTATTATTTCAATTTCAAATTTTTGGACTCGACCCGGGCGCGATTTGGAAATGTTTTATTTGGCGCCAAAATCCCAAATTTTAATATTATTAAAACCATCGCATATAGTTTTCTAACTAACCTGATATCTTACTGTTCATTACCTATCTTTTAAATCTTTAAGTTAACCATATAATATTTTTACAATCTTTTATATCCTTCTCAATTTATTCTCTCAGCCAATCGCAACCTCCCCTTTAACCCCGTGGGCCCCACTTTCCCTCTCTCCCTCTTCTCTCTCTCCACTTTTCTCTCTCTATCTCCCCCTCATATATTCTCTCGTACTTCTCTTTATCATTCTTTCTCTTCTTGCTTCATGTCTCGTTTCTCATTTTTTTAACTGTTCTTTTGTTGCCGGAATTCCGTCGTGCCGGTGACGTTTCTCGACGTTCCAGCGAGGTAACCCGACCCGTGTGGTTCCTTTGTTCGTCGTTTGGGGTCATTCCGTGAACCGTGCGCCCGTCGCGAGTTTTCCCCGCCGACGGTTAATGTTCCGTTTTCCCGATTCGCGACCCATCGAGGCAAGTTAATCTTGCTACATGCTATATAATTCATTTTATACCTATTTAAATAAATACCATACCCATAGTTTAAATCTAGTGCCCCATGTTTAATTATATAACGTTTCAATGTTCCGTTTGCATCCGTTTATATCATATTAAATCTAGATCATGAAAACTTATCTTGTGACATGCTAGATTACATTATACTGCATCCATATCATTTAAAATATATATCGTCGTAATATTTCTTAGTATTATCTTTAATTAGTTTATAATCTTCATTTTATAATGTTATACATTTGAAAATCATATAGTTTACACATGAAACGTCGTTGGAAAATCGGATATGACAAATCTGAAATTTACTGTACACCTTACCTTATAAAATTCATTATAAATCATAGAAAAATCATTAGTATACGTTCTTTAGTTCGTTACGAAGATAACTCAGAATACTATAACTCTATGAAATATTTATTTGCAAAATAAATTGTTTAAATAACGTAAAATGCAAATGAAAATGTCTCCAAACTGCTGTCCAGGGAAATTCCAGCAGCAAACTTTCAACTTCGAATATTCATAACTTTTTGTAGGGACAACCTGAGATTCTTATACTTATAAAACTGAAAACCTTATTGAATTATCTTTGTTTTGGTATAAAACACGTCCCTTTTGAAGAACGTTTGTTATTTTTAAGCTATTTTACAAATTAGGGTGACGCTGAATTTCTGAACGGAACTTTCTTGTGCATGGTTAATCAATACCACTTTTATAGTTATTAATCGCTTTGAATATGCTATCCATATTAATATTATTATATCAATATTTATATCACATATTGCTTAGTTGTACATCCCACATTACCATTTTATAGTTTTATAACTTTTCGGATACCCGTTTGCATCCATCGCATTTAAGATAAATATAATTGCATTCATAGATCATATTACTACATAATAATGTGATATTAACACTCCATATTTAATAAATTGCATCCTAATTAATATTGGAACTATAAATGTAACCCTAATCGATAACTGTGCATCCATATCCTTGAAATTATATCTATTTGCATATCATATTACATGTTCCAGTTTATTGTTCTGATAGTACTCATGCTTGTTTATTTATACACATGCTTATATTAGTTTGATTATGAGCACCCACATGACATCTTGTGCTTCCTGACATGATCTGTTACACTTCCTACTTGACCCGACATGGTACCGTATACTGCTTGACTTGACATGATGTACCATGACCTGACCCGTTACCTGATCTTGTGCCTAATGCTAACAAACCTGATATGTAGTCCTCATGGACCGTTCCTGTTGTCTATCCAGACAAACCTGCTCTTACCTGATCCTGTGTTGGCATTAGTTCTTAATTACTGAATACCTGACTTGACATACACAACTTGGGGGTATGGGGAAATCAAAAGTGTAAACCAAAGTGTAACTTAAAAGGGTATTACTTGATCCGTGGTCCCGGGGGGTAACGGGACAGAGCCATTCGTGACTCTTACATTTTCCTGATCCGTGGTCCCGGGGGGTAACGGGACAGAACCACTATTGGTTCACATATTCCTGATCCGTGGTCCCGGGGGGTAACGGGACATATCCTTTGAGTTACATGGAGGATTACTCAATTGATTTCAAAGACTTTAGAATAGAAAACCTGATAGAACAGTTTAGTTTACCCACTGCACGCTACCCTGTACTGGTATGATTCATATTATTGTTATTCTTGCCGTATTCATGTTTATATTACATTGCCTGCTACACTGTTCATATTATATTACTTGATGACATGATGCGCTGACGTCTGGGTTTTGCATGGCCCAGATTCCGTACCGCTGTCGCAGTCCGAGCAGGAGTACTTCAGCCAGCAGGCTGAGCTGTGAGGTGTTAGTATTAGTCAATTTTATTTCCTGTATTTCTTTCCTGATGTGAGCCTGCATTATGGGACATACCTTTCAGTTATTTGTATTGGATCATTTGCTTCCGCATTTATTTATTATTGACTCCTGTTATTCGGGATTATGGACATGTTTTAGAAAATTTTATCTTGTTTTTGATATCTCTACAGCCGTAATGTGACTGTGGATGGATACTTCCTACCCACAGGTAGCATGGTTGGCTATGTCACGTGCCCAATCTAGCGTACTCTGGGAAGCGGGGCGTGACACGGCATTAGGACCGGTATAGCGATAATCAAGGGTAAAAAATAAGGGGAATGCTGCCTTCCCCCTAGCTCTGTCAGGCCTCAGCCTATGGGACTGATTCGGGCCTCGAGTCCCCCTCTGGGGATGGGGAGGCCCTGCGTCTGCAAGAAATATCAAGACAATCAATATTAAGACAAAATTGTATTAAGAAATCAAGGTTAAACGAAAATTGTAGTGTGATATATACTTCCGGCGACTAAAGCACGAGCCTAGGCCCGGGCAGTAACACGAGCGGGACGATAGTTTCTCCGGTGAGGAACAGCCGGTGTCCCGGATGCGGATGCATCCCCTTCAACTAGAAAATAAACATTGACGTTAAATTTTCATGAAGTTCATATTTATTCTATAGAGCATATGTAAAATGAATAAATATTTTATATTTATTCATACTAACCTACAGACGATGCGGAGGGTACGGAAGTGGCAGGAGTGGCCCCTGCGTCAGATTTGGACGCACCACCTATAATTAGATAATTAAAAATAGATTATATAAGTAATTGCAAAAAGAATGTGTAGATCAATAATATAACATTCTAAATCAATATGCATGTACTATAGGATAATATAAATATACCCGCAGGTGCGGTGGTGTCACCACCTACAGCTAGACAATAATAAAAATTACTATCTATGTAAGAGCAAAAGGAATGCGTTTATATTTATGATATAGCATTCTAAATCAATATACATGTACTATATGATATATAAGCATACCTAGAGGAGCGGGGGTGGCCTCTGTCCCTAATATGGATGCATCACCAACAACTAGACAATCAAACATTGACAATATAAGTAATTTTGATATAAACAGGCATGAATATCTATAATATTACATTTAAAATGGATATGCGTGCAATATATCTGGAGGTGTGGCAAAGTCCACACGGAAGGAGGCATCCGAAAGGGTCTCCGATCTGGGTGCAAGACCGGCCCTCTGAAGCTCCCTACGCAGCTCTCCGGGCGGCAGAACCGCTCTGCCTCTGCCTCTTCCTCTGCCTCTGCCGGTGCCGCGGCTGGGGCTCCTGCCACCCCTCGCTGCTCCCGTCATCGTCATCAAATCTAGTCCTGCATATTCTCTTATAAGAAATTTTTGAAACTCCTATAAGAAAGTTTGGAACTCATATAAGAAATCACCTAATATTCTCATAAATTCTTTTTCAACTACAAAGCCAACCAACCTCATACATTACTTTTTCAACTACAAAGCAATCAAACTCACCATAAGCGTAAAATTTTATGATTGATAATTGGACCATAGTCATTATTGCATACCTTATCTGATCGCAAAATCAAAACATCTATCAAATTTAATATAACATGTAAACACACAAAATATAAGAACCTAAATAATACTAAAGCACCACCAATACCCAAAAATCAACAAATAACATTAAGTATGATGAGATTGATCCCGCATGCATGATCGCCCTTTTATCTCATCACAAAAGTCATAAGTAACTTTTACCCAATAGGATAGTACCCAATAACTTTTACCAAGTTGATACTAAGATACCCCTAAGTAACTCCATTCAATTCTCAGAGGAGAGCTCTATGTAACTTTACATTCTTTTTTGTAAATATCAATGTATTTATATTTAAATTGTATACAGACCTGAACAAAATGAATAAAATACAATCTTTTGTTTGACCTATGCTTGGTATTCACTTCACTAATATATATATGAACCCCCAAACCAAAATGATGTGATTTGAAGCGAGCTTGTATGGCATCCAGTCCAGATGCGTCCTGTGACAATAGGATGTAATTAACGGCACACGCTTACGCTGCCGAAAGTCTCAAACCCAAGACTTTCTGATCACCTTTTAAAACACTAAATAATTTGTTTTATTTAAACTCATATTTACTTCAACGTTCAAACATTGAAGGTCCTAAAGAAGGTAAACGACAGCTAAAGAGACTATGCAGCTGACTTAAAGTTTAAGATCAGATTTACATTCTGGAAGAAAGACGGTTGCACTATATTTATGCCTTGTTCACAAAGTATAAAACAATTTGTTTTTTATAACCAATAATTTATATTAATTTAGCATTCTTGAATTGAGACGCTAGAAAGAGACTGCTTGTGAACAAATTAGCGCAGTATAAGACAGTTAAAGAACATGAAGAAATTTGTTGCTTATGTAACTGCTTCGTTACTGATGTGCTATGCGGAAATCATCATTTTAATTCCCTTGAAGTCATAATGTTCAGTTTGCCTCCGAGATGCAAAGATATCCCTGACACAAAAATTGCCATCTCCCTAGCAGGATAAATTAGTGCTCCAATAACTATTATACTCTAAGTTTTAAGCATCATGAGAGTAACACTTGGTTTTTTCCTTCTATACTGAGAAATACTTGGTTTATCTGGCATTTCCCCAAAATTATCAAAGTGGCGATATACTAAATGAAACTCCAAGATTTCTTTCCCCCCCCCCCCCTCCGGATCCATTGTGTATACATCCTTATGATGCACAATTGAACAGCTATAGCTATATTTGCTATTCAATGAGCATGGAAACCCACCATAATTTTCCCCTGTGACATTGGTAATTGCTCTTTGTTCCCATATAACTGTGATGTTTTAATGAGGAATGGAAACCAAGCATAAAATCAGACATCCCAAAAACAGACGTGAATCAAGGGAGAAGTATTAAATAAAAATTTGTCTCCAGGAAATAAAAGCTTCTATAGGTGATCTTACCGTTTACAGGGAGAATGTGATAGCTTTGTAGGAAATAAAGTAGGGCATTCATCATGGAATGTTTGAGGAAAGTAGCTAGGCAACGGTATATTCTATAAAGACTAACAATCTTGTACAAGAACTAGAGAAAAACAACATATTTTCAATTTTATACAATGGTTGGAATCACGCTAGTTCAAACTTTCAAGTTATGTCTACTCCACCAAGAAAACCTTTCTCAAACTTATATCAATATTACTAGATGTGAATTGTATTAAAGGCATCCCCATATATTAGATTCAGTTTTAGACAAGTATTTCTTATTCAACAATAATCCATAACAAACTTGATATACCGGTATAAGCCATAATTAGCTTGACACTGTTGTTCTTTTAGTATGATACTTACTTCTATGGGAAGAACTGACTTACAATTAATTTTCATATATAACCATCATAAACATATAAATAACTTCTTTAGTGGTGGAACATCATAAACGCTTGTTGACTGGTAAGATGACAATAACCTTGAAAATTTCCAAATAAATGTCCATGCTCTCTCTCTCTCTCTCTCTCTCTCTCATGCACGCACGCACGCACGCGAGAGATTGCGCAAACACACATCAGCCCCAACCCCAGCCCAACCCCAACCCCAACCCCAACCACAACCGCAACCCCCTGCCGAACCCCAACCCCAACCGCAACTCCAGCCCCAACCGCAACCCCAACCCTAACCCTAATGCTAACCCCAACGGATGCCTCATCGGTACCCAAACTATGAACCCTAGCCCTAAAATAATCAAAAATTTGTTTAATTTAAGATTTCCTAACCTGTGAAGTGGAGGCGTCGACGATCGATCGGAGGCGACGACGAAATCAGAGATAAGGAAGAACCAGGCGGTGGCGACGACGAATCGGCCTGCGCTGGCGACGACGAGAACGGCGACGAAACACAGGCGATCGACGGGAATAAGGGTGTGGGGATTTTGGGTTCGCACGCGATGGGAAAATAAATTTTAGGTAATGAGTGTAGGGATCGATCCGTGCCTTTTTAATTAAATCTCTATTTAGATACCCCTACGGATAAGTCCGTAGGTTCTTGGTTTGCGGCTCCGTAGGAGCAAACAAAAATTTACGATTTAATATTTTTTAAATTAATATGTAAGGACCGTAGGGACAACCTTTTGGCTCTACGGACTAATCCGTATGGCCAAACTAAATCCGCCCCTACGGATTTCGTTATCCGTAGGGGTAACCCTCTATTTTAGTAGTGAATCTTCAATCATCACGGTAACTTTTCCTCCATAACCTTTGAGGTGAGGGTCCTTTCCTATATGAGATGGTTCTTGATAATGATCAGAAGTGGGGATTCTCCAGATCATGACGCGCAGTAGGTGACGTGTCCTGAAGGGTACGGAGCTGAAGTAAGTATGATGGTTTGGGGGCTTACCTCGGAACCTCGTCTCCGAGGATTGTTGGATATAGTGCTCTCAAAGTCAATTTTTGGATCGCAAGTACATGATTGCAATGATTGAGAAGGACATATACCGGTAGCACAATCTTACTCGAGATGATAGTATGCTATCTGGTTTGCCTTTATCAGTCGTGTACAGGTTCATGTGACTAATCACTATTACACGTTGATAGAGCCCTTAGGATCTTGCTTGACTACCAGCAGTATGATGGCGATCATATACGTGAGAGTTGGGTAGTCTATAAGTACATCCTTAATTGTGGTCCCTAGTCGTGGGAGTTTCGAGACAGGATATCGATACTCCGGAGTAGACTAGTGTATACAGTCGAGACCCTGACGAAGGACGGTGGCCGGTCTCACAAGCCATTGGTGTCAGTTGGATCACCTAAGATGTATACAGGTGCTCATTGGGTTATGAGTACACCGGACAAGACTCATCGGGAACTTGCTAGTTGGTATTTATACCAAGCGTCAGATAGCAGTTCCCTGGTGACATGTGTACAGGTTAGTTCATCGACCTTTGGTCGTCATTTGTCTTGTGTGAGTTTCCACTGTGCTTTGATTTCTACCCTACCACGGCTCAAACGAGTCGTGCAAACAGGTTTTTTTTGGGTACAGTCCCGAACCATATGGAGGCTAGTAAGCGGATCGGCAGGGGATTCGTCTCTTCCGGGATTGGGGGTGAGATCGCGCTGTGTCTAGAAGAGCCATTATACAAAGCCCTCGGCCGAGACATGAGATTTACTACACTACTAAAATAGGGGGTTGCCCCTACGGATATTGAAATCCGTAGGGGCAGGTTTATGTTGGCCCTACGGATTAATCCGTAGGGCTAAAAGGTTGCCCCTATGGGCCAAGACGTTCAAGAATAAAAATATTAATTCTTAATTTGGTGTTTGCCCCTACGGAGCCGCAAACCAAGGACCTACGGACAAATCCGTAGGGGCAACTAAATAGCGATTTAATAAAGGCACAGATCGATCGCCTACGCCCGTTATCTCTTTCTTCCTCTCTCGATCGCACACGAAACAAAATCCCTAAATCGCCACCGCCATTCTCGTCATCGCCACCGCCGTTCTCCTCGTCGCCACCGCCGTTCTCGTCGCCACCGCCGTTCTCGTCGTCGCCACCGCCGTTCAGATTAGTAAATCTTCAACTAAATTAAAGAAATTTTTGATTATTTAGGGCTAGGGTTCATGGCTGGGTCTGGGGTTGCGGTTGGAGTTGGGGTTCGGCAGGGGTTGGGGTTGGGGTTGGGGTTAGGGTTGGGGTTCGGCTGCGGCTGGGGCTGGGGATGGGGTTAGGGTTTGGCTTAGGGTTGGGGTTGGGGTTTAGCTGGGGCTGGGGTTAGCGTTAGGTTAGGGCGGGGCTGGGCTGGGGCTGGGCTGGGGCTGGGGCTAGGGTTAGGTTGGGGTTTAGCTGGGGCTGGGGTTAGGGTTAGGTTGGGGCGGGGCTGGGGCTGGGCTGAGGCTGGGGCTAGGGTTAGGTTGGGGTTGGGGTTAGGGTTAGGTTGGGGCGGGGCACAGCTGGGGCTGGGCTGGGGCTGGGGCTGGGGCTAGGGTTAGGTTAGGGTTGGGTATCGATGTATATACATGTATCATATCATGAATGATTCATTTTCATTAAATGTAGTAAAATTAAGTGTATAAAATCATGCCATATAAATAGATTGTGTTTGTGAATGGCGATCTAGTTAGGCGAACCAAAGTGTTGCATTGATGAAAGTTTACCGTAGAGGAAATTACGGCTAGTTCTATGCATTTAACCTGAATGTATCCAGTAATTACTAGCATGCATAGAAAAGTTGGTTTAATTTATGAAAAAATGGGGAGACAACATGCATGTATGTATATAGGTAACATCTGCCAATATGCCATAGCCAGACCGCAATCTATTTTTGCCTATTGGATAATATGAAAATATCGGCCCGTGTATATGACATAATCAAAGTTGTTAAATCTTAATACGGTTTGTGTTTCGTTTTTTTATTTATCATATCGTGTATCGTATCTGTTTCATATCGAAAGAAACAAAATTTTCTGTTACAATAACGAAATAATTATGTGTAGAACCAATTACAATTTTAAAAATGATCAAATTAACAACATAAAGCAACGTACAAGTTAAAGCAAATTTCGGAATTGCAGCACTCAAATACATACATATGAATCATACAAACCCATGCATTTGATAATCAAATAGGGTTTTTTTTCTGCCCCCCTACTTCAATATTTTGATGCATGTTTCAGTCATGTGAATTCATATGTTGCGTATAACGCTTTATGATATAAGTATCCTACATTTGTAGTTTTAATTGTTGATTGTTATAGATGAATGCCATTGCAATAATAGTTTTTGGTTGATGAATGCTATTGCAATGTAGGATGATCGGTTCTATCAATCTTGATCTCAATGGTTTAAAATCATGTTACACATACAACACGAATGCACAACAAACGCATAATTAGAGAGTGATTCGAGATATTCAGGTTAAAACCAATATATGATACTCGATGATAATATGAAACCTTCATATTCCCATCGATACTCATATATGAAACTAAAAGTGCCACTTAGTCCCCGTCTATCGGTAACATACGTGCGATACTCGTCGTGACTTAGAACTATACAAACGTTGTTAAATATCGGACAGTATAGCTCGATACTAACAACCGTCGTATAGTCTACACGACGAGAAAATTCAATCGTATGGTAACCCATAGATTTGTCCCGTGTGGACAAGTTAAGAATGTATAAAGCAAACGCCTTTATTCACTTGTGTTTTCATCCGTTTCGAGATATTTTGTCGGTACCTTTCCGCTGGTTCTCCGTGTACAAAGATAGATTAGATGTTCATTTCAACGTTGTTTCACCGCTTTGAAATGATTATCTATTCTATTAGAGTGTACTCGGAGAACAGCGGGGAGGTGCTGCCGAAATTTACTAGAAACGGTTGAAAGCACAAGTGATGGGCGTTCGCTCTATACATTCTTAATGGGATAGAAGCCTACCCCCGACAGTCGGAACACACACATACAACAAGAATACACAACAAACGCATAATTAGAGAGCGATTCGAGATGTTCGGGTTAAAACCAATATATGATAATATGAAACCTTCATATTCTCATCGATACTCATATATGAAACTAAAAGAGCCACTTAGTCCCCGTCTATCGGTTAACATACGTGCGATACTCGTCGTGACCTAGAACTATACGAAGGTTGTTAAATATCGGACAGTATAGCTCGATACTAACAACCGTCGTATAGTCTACGCGACGAGAAAATTCAATCGTATGGTAACCCATAGATTTGTCCCGTGTGGACAAGTTAAGAATGTATAAAGCAAACACCTTCATTTACTTGTGTTTTCATCCGTTTCGAGATATTTCGTCAGTACCTTTCCGCTGGTTCTCCGTGTACAAAGATAGATTAGATGTTCATTTCAACGTTGTTTCACAGCTTTGAAATGATTATCTATTCTATTACAGTGTACTCGGAGAGCGATTCGAGATGTTCGGGTTAAAACCAATATATGATAATATGAAATCTTCATATTCCCATCGATACTCATATATGAAACTAAAAGCGCCACTTAGTCCCCGTCTATCTGTTAACATACGTGCGATAATTTATTCTTTTCAACGATAAACGCACACACAAAGCATATACACGGATTTTCTCCTTTGTCAGTAACTATCCCGTTCTTATATTTCTCAATATAGTCAGCATAACCTACAATTTATATATTATACAGTCTAACATGGCCCATAAGTATGTTAGAGTTAAGGACTGGATGTATATGGATTGGAAACAACGTATGCAACCTAAGTTTGTCGCAGAAGTTGCTGCTTTCCGTGAATTTGCACGCGCACATAATAAGATCATAATAGAGAAGATTCTCTGTCCGTGCGATAGATATGGCAATAAGTACTGGCAGAAGGTAGAATTGGCAGAGCTTCATATTGTAAAACATGGGTTTACTAGACTTTATACAATTTGGAAATATCACGGGGAAGGAGAAGAATGCAGTACTGCGGCAGAAGAAGAAGGAGAACACGATAATGTGGCAGGAGAAGAAGAAGAATTCGGTAATGCGGCAGGAGACGGAAATTTATTTCCATCAGAAGAAATGGAGGATATGGTGGAGGCTGCCCTAGGTGAATCTATTCGTACCGAAGATGACATTCCTTCCAGTCAAGGACCGCGTGCGGATAAATATGAAAATTTCTTGAATGATGATAGGAAACCAATTTATGAGAATGCGGAGTATTCCACCCTCTCATGGTTCGTCCAACTTTTCCAGATTAAGTGCCTAAATGGATGGAGCAACAAGTCATTCACAATGCTTCTTTCGTTCTTGAAAGATTCTATGCCTCCGGGAAATAATGTACCCGACAGCTGGTATGAAGCCAAGAAGATGATGTCTGATTTGGGTCTAAAGTGCGAGAAGATTCAAGCATGTCCTAAAAATTGCGTGTTGTACCGGAAAGAGAATTCAGATTTGAAAGAGTGTCCAACATGCGGAGAGACCAGGTATAAGCCGAAAGATTCTGATAAGAAGTCTGATATACCTGTGAAGATAGAACGATACTTTCCCATAACACAAAGGCTACAGAGGCTATTCAGGTGCAAGAAAACAGCCGAGGCAATGATTTGGCATCACCGTGCTCCTCCAAGCGAAGATGGAAAAATGAGCCATCTAAGAGATTCACCGGCATGGAAGGATTTTGATAGGAGGCACGCAATATTCAGTAGCGATCCTCGCAATGTCCGGCTCGGACTGGCTACTGATGGCTTCTGCCCATTCAACTATATGGCTGGAAGTCACAACACATGGCCCGTTGTAATGATAATTTATAATCTATCGCCTTGGTTGGCTATGGACCAATCATACTTTATGATGCCTCTTCTTATCGACGGACCAAACTCACCGAGGAACAATATCGACGTCTATCTCCGACCTCTGATCGAGGAGTTGAAATCTTTGTTCATTGATGGTGTAGAGACATATGATTCAAACGCAAATACAACCTTCATACTGTGTGCGGATTTAATGTGGAAAATTAATGACTTTCCTGTGTATGGAATGCTATCAGGTTGGTCCGTACATGGTCACAAAGCATGTCCTCATTGCCATGAACACACAACATCAAAATTCTTGAATTTTAGCAGGAAGCTTTGTTATTGCGGCCATCGACGTTTCCTGCCTCCAGACCACCCCTATAGGTTAGACACGGTTCACTTTGATGGTCATTATGAGCTTCTTGGACCTCCATCCCCATTGTCCGGAGAGGACGTGACTGCTAAATGGGATGGTTTCAATAACGTGACCTTCGGGATGGATCCGACGAAACAGGTCAAACCATAATATTGGAACAAGTTAAGCATTTTCTTCGAGCTTCCGTACTGGTCTACAAATTCAGTGCGTCATTGTCTGGACGTCATGTATATAGAGAAGGGAGTATCAGAGCACATACTTAACTAGCTTCTTTGTAAAGACGGTAAATCGAAAGACAACATGAATGCTCGGATGGATCTACAAGAGTGGGGAATAAGAAGTGAATTGCACCCTAGACCGGTAGCGGGTAAACCGGGCAAGTTTATACTTCCCAATGCCGCTTATCATATGTCACAACCGGAGAAGAAAAGATTCTTGCAGGTGTTGCATGATTTGAAAGTCCTCACAGGTTTCTCAGGATCATTCAGCAAGAAAATAAAAATTGTGAAGGGCAAGATCGATGGGCTGAAAAGTCATGATCACCATGTTATCGTGGAGCACCTTCTTCCATTAGCCCTCAGGACTTCTCTCCCCGACTCGGTTGGTCTAGTAATCAACGACCTATGTTGTTTTTTCAGGGAGTTATGTGCTAAAACACTGGAGGTTGCGACACTGGATAAACTAGAAAATTCTATTGCGTTGATACTTTGCAAGTTTGAGTGTATTTTCCCACCGTCATTCTTCGATATCATAATACACTTGACGGTTCATCTTGCAACTGAGGCGAAGTTAGCCGGACCGGTACAATATCGATGGATGTATCCCGTCGAGAGGTACGTGTAATTTTTCGTTTCGCGCAATTTATAAATTTATTGTTGTCCTGTATGCCCGTATTTATTTATTCAACATATTCTCATTAGGTACCTCTACACTCTTAAAAAGTATATACGCAATAAAAATCGACCAGAGGGTTCTATCATGCAAGGTTATCTTCTTGATGAAGCAACCACATTTTGTTCCCGCTATCTGGACGAGAACATTGAGACAAGGCTTAACCGACCATGAAGAATTCAAGACGGGCCATATGGTAAAGCCGAGTATAAGAGGGTAGACACTATGTTTATCAACAAGATATACCGGTTTATCTTGCTTAATTGCGCATGTCTTGAACAAATTAGAGAGTAAGTTTTTTTGGATTAATTGTTATATCTGTGTTTGTGTGTGTATGAAATGATATAATATTAATGTCATAATTATTTGTCGAAAACAGAATTCATTTTAACGAGGTACGTGAGGGGCATCCTGATTGGAACGAAGAACGTTTGGAAAAATACCATCAGGATAATTTTTATGATTGGGTCACAGATCATGTAAGTTATTCGAATAACATTTTATTGCTATCAGTTTTAATCTAAACTTGTATCGTTATGTATTTGTCGTAAAATTTGTTTTGTTATATCCATGATCCGAACTTGTCTGCATCATTTGAGAGTGATTCAAGATGTTTAGCTCAATTTCCTAGTATGGAGGTTGCATATTACAAAGGATTTGGTGTCGTTGGATACAAATTCGAAGTTAAGGACATAGAAACATGTAGAACCACTCAGAATAGTGGGATTGCGACGGTAGGATCGGACGGTGTGATTTACTATGGGTACTTAAATTGTATACTCGGCATCCACTATCCCGGACGATCAGAACCCTTTTATATATTCCAGTGTACTTGGTACGATCCGCGAACCGATACGGACAGGTGAAGAAGCAATCTTGGGACTTGGAAAGATGAATATGGATTGACCAGTGTGAACACACTTCGATTTTACGGTCAGGATGATCTGTTTATCTTTCCGAACCAAGCGTTCCAAGTATACTACTCACAGTGTTTGAAGCATGGAGTGTTGTATGCCGATGGAAACCCAGAGATGTCTACGATGTCCCAGAATTCGAGGACAGCGATGAGGACGAAGAAGAAAGAAGGCTTAAAGTGCTCCGACCGTCTGTTTCGAAGGACGGGTTGTCTTCGACCGATCATGAAGTTACGTGGATTAGAAATGACATCGACGATGAAATCCAAGTAGATATGTATAATGCACTCACAAAACGAAAAAGGTTATCAGTAATGTTATATTATTACTTCACATTTTACGCTCTATACATATATAGTCAATACTTTTAATGATTGTCTAATGCGTCCACGAACCGTTTATCTAGATTTGATGACCATGTCGGGAGCAGCGAGGGGCGGCAGGAGCTCCAGCCGCGGCAGAGGCAGAGGCAGAGCGGTTCTGTCGCCCGGAGAGCTCCGTAGGGAGCTTCAGAGGGCCGGTCTTGCACCCAGATCGGAGACCCCTTCGGATGCCTCCTTCCGTGTGGATTTTGCCACATCTCCAGGTATACTGCACGCATATCCATTTTGAATGTAATATTATAAATATTCATGCCTGTTTATGTCAAAATTACTTATATTGTCAATATTTGATTGTCTAGTTGTTGGTGATGCGTCCACATCTGGGACAAAGGCCACTCCCGCTCCTCCAGGTATATTTATATATCATATAGTGCATGTATATTGATTTAGAATGTTATATCATAAATACACACATTCCTTTTGCTCTTACTTAGCAATTTTTATTATTGTCTAGCTGTAGGTGGTGACATTACCGCACCTGCGGGTATGTTTATATATCCTATAGTGCATGCATATTGATTTAGAATGTTATATTATTGATCTACACATTCTTTTTGCAATTACTTATATAATCTATTTTTAATTGTCTAATTATAGGTTGTCCGTCCACATCTTCCGCAGGGGCCACTCTTGCCGCTTCCATAACCTCCGCATCGTCTGCAGGTTAGTATAAATAAATTTAAAATATTTATTCATTTTATATATGCTCTATAGAATAAATATGAACTTCATAGAAATTTAGCGTCGATGTTTATTTTCTAGTTGGAGGGGATGAGTCAGCATCCGGGATCCCGGTTGTTCCTCACCGGAGGAACTATCGTCCCGCTCGTGCTGCTGCCCGGGCCCAGGCTCGTGCGATAGTCACCGGAGGTATATATCACACTTGAATTTTCGTTTAACCTTGATTTCTTAATACAACTTTATCTTAATATTGATTGTCTTGATATTTCGTGCAGACGCAGGGCCTCCCCATCCCTAAAGGGGGACTCGAGGCCCGAATCAGTCCCATAGGCTGAGGCCTGACAGAGCTAGGGGGGAGGCAACATTCCCCCTTTTTTTTACCCTTGACTATCGCTATACCGGTCCTCATGCCGAGAGGTTCGGCCGGTATATGCGGGACGAGAGCCGGCTCGTGAAGAACTATCCACTTCACGTTGAGTGGGGCGAGCTGCACCAGCGCTCATTCACCCTCTTCTTTGATCAGGCTCGGGTACGTATTAATATATATTTTCAGTTAATATATCCGCTTATCATATTTATTATTAACACTTGCAATCTAATGTTTTTTTTTGTATTTTCAGTTGGATTACGATTTTCAGCCTGTAGCCGACCCTGATCATCCGGGGAGGGTGCTCGACCTTCATGCTCTGTACAATGGCCTGATGAAGAACATGCAGGCCAAGGTCCGATACAACAGGAATGAGCTGATGGCCGACTGCTACTCCCTGTGGATGGCGACCCCCGAGGCAGAGAGAGCGGCCCTCCTATCTACTCCGGCGTTTGCGAGAGTCGACGTAGAGACATGGCCTCTATTGTGCGAATATTTCGACTCCCAGCGCAAACATGTATGTATTTTAAATGTAATTCATTGTTTAGGATATAATTTATTTTTTGTGTTCCTTAATTAGAAAACTAAATATTAATGCGTTGTGCAGAAACAGTCCGCTCAGAATACAGAGAACAGGAAGTCGGCGAAGAGGGGTCGCCCTACTTACACAGGTGGCTCGAGGAACATTACTCGAGCCATGGAGTTATCGGTAAATTACAATAGACCGACCTTTGTGATATTCTGCAATATTAAGAGTTATTTTCTAATATTTCTAATATTAAGAATTACTTTCTAATATTGCAGACATCTCGGACCGTGGTGCAGGTGGTACACCGAGCGTGCTGTCCGCATATCTTGCCGTCCACGGCACCTCAACAGATCCCGCCATGGGCAAGCTTCGATATCTCGATGTCGCTACCCAGGAGTATTGCGTAAGTGTTAATATTTTTTCTACCCAAATTTGAAATTTTAGTTTTGGAAGGTTCAAGTTTAAATTTTATACTTATACTTTACTGCTTAATGTGGGTGTAGGAGCGGGTGGTTGAGCAGGCCGAGGCCTCGGGGATCGATTTTACCGGACAGAGCGATCTGAGGCTGCTGACCTCAGTTCTGGACGCCACACACGGAGGGCACCACGGAGGTTGGGAGAGAGGCCGGGGACTGGGCCCTAGCAGGGCCCATATGAGGTTGGACTCTACCCCGGCGGTTACTTCCTCCGTCTCCAGTGACCGACGTGTCCATCAGGAACTGGAGAGCTTGAGGGCCACCGTTCAGGAGTTGAAGGAGATGCTGGTATGTATACTACTTTATAGTAAAATTTCATATCATATTATATAGATATCAACATATCCATAATTAGTACGTAGCTTGAGCTTATTTGGTTTTAGAAGTTTCATTAATCATACATACATATGTAATTAAAATAAACAACGGTTTTCCAAACTAGATATCCAAACGGGGTTTCGAAATAACTTAATAATGATACGAATTCGAATAATACACAGTTCTTACACGCTTCTTACACACGTTAGGTCCAGACGCGACAGGGTACATCGACCGAGCCTCCACATGCATCTCCTTCGGCTGCGGCTCCGTAAGCTACTACATCAGCTGCGGTTCCATAGACAGCTCCTATAGCTCCACCGCCCGCTCAGACTCCCGCAGCCACGGCTCCGCAAGCGACTACCTCGACGGCGGCTGCGCAGACCACATCGCCAGCTCCACAGGCCGCTCAGACTCCCGCTCGCGCCGAATTGCAGAGTTTATTGACCGAGGAGCAGGCGCGCGTTATTCTATCGTTATTCAGAGGTGGAGCTGGAGCTGGACCGAGCTAGGGTAGCTTTTTGGTTCTTATTTTTTGAAACATGTATTTATTTATATCATACACATTGTACTACATTTTGAAACGATATTGATATTGGTTTATATTTATATCATATTCAGTTTTTGGGTTTCTTTTGTATATTATATGCGTGAGATGTGATTATGAATACTGCGATATATGTTGTGTGATGATTAATTTTATATTTTATTGTTATATATATTATTGTGCACAGGACGGGAAAAAATCAGGCAGCCCACTTTAAAAAAAAATACAGATATTTTGTACCTACGGATTAATCCGTAGGTACACATGTTGCCCCTACGGCTATATCCGTAGGGGCAAAATATCAGCAGTAACTGATATTTCCCCCATGATCTCAGTACCAGGGGGTTGGGAGTGCCCCTACGAACATATCCGTAGGGGCCATTGCTCAGCCCCTACGGACTTATCCGTAGGGGCAACATATCAGGATTTCTGATATTTTGCCCCTACGCATACGTACCTACGTAGGTATCCGTAGGGGATAGTACGTGGCCCTACGGCTATATCCGTAGGTACAGTTAATATATTTAAAAAAACCGTAAATAATATAACTTTTTTTACCCTACGGCCTACTCCGTAGGTGAAACTGGCCCTACACAGAACTCCGTAGGGGCAAGATTTTGCTCGTAGGGGCAAGTTCAGGGCTTCAACTTGCACCCGTGGCCTTTGCACCTACGGGGTGTTTTTTCGCCTCTACGGATATATCCGTAGGGGCAACCCTTATTTGTAGTAGTGCTAGTAGGTACTCCAGTAGTATCTCAAGGTGTTCTGGGCTACACTCCGACACGACTTATACCGCTATTGGGGGTCTGACGTTACCAGCCCCTTAGGCCCGATATGCGATACTCATAGACGAACGGACCGGACTGTATGTATATTGTCACTGATAGGGTCAGTAGGGTTCCAGGATGAGTTCGCTCATCGGCTACCCTTAAGGTCAGTACATGGGCAGCCGTTGCGCACAGCTAGTGCCGCTGACGTGCTTGTGGTTAAACCCACTACCAGGGTACTGACGAGTCTTTAGAGTCCCCTACAGATAGTTTCCCAAGTTCGGGCGAAACGTTGTAGAGGCCGTATGGTTTTATGGCAGGGTTCGGAAAATGCACGTGCATTTATGCACGTGTCATATTTCGGGCAGATAATACCGGTGGGCTTTGGTTTAAGTCGGACCTATGTATTATATTGAGTCGGAATATTTTAGTCTCTCGTATTCGTATTCGGTCGGAATACGGATACATGTATGTATATACAGGTGAGGGGTATTTTCGTAATCCGTTACGAGAATATTTTAGAAGATGCATTTCTTTTTGGATTAATCATTTTGGTTTAAATGATTATAGTTTTGGAAAGTGTGACTCATGTTAATGAGTCATTGATTCTAACATGTTCACTTATGACTCATGTTAATGAGTCATGTAGTGAGTCATGAAGAATTAATGACTTTTGTTTTGGGTGGGATATTTTAGGTTTAAGTTGGAGATATTTTGGTAAGTGTTTTTCTTTATTTCTCTAACACTAAACCTTATATATATCACACACAAGAAAAGAGGGTAGCCATGGGTTAATTTTTGGATGCTTGGTTTATGCTCTCTTGAGATGGTTTCATGAGTTCATAATTTCCAAACTCTTTGCATCTTCTTCAACCTCCACTCTTACACTCTCATATGATGAGAACCAAAGAGTGTTTGAGACAAAGTATTCTACTCGTTCTCTACTTCATCTTGGTCATCTCTTTTAGCAGACTTGATGACCGAGTTGCCTCGGTATAGAGACGGGAGCCCGTTTAAAGATCCGTAGATGTGGTGCCACCTCGAGGAGGAGTTAGGAGATCGGAGTTGCCGCGAGGAGCGTGAGATGATGGCTAAAGACCGAAGTACTCAGATTGTTCGGTATAGCTTTTCTACCTCTTTACAGTTTGTTAGTGTAGCATTAATGGAAAGATCCGGGTTATAGTATGCGATAGCGCCAGTTATAAAAGTTTTTGTTCCGCGTTTGGCGTCAGAATGACGGCCGGAGCGCTACCGTAGACTTACATGGTATCAGAACCACGCCATTAAGCTTTACTAACTTGTTCTAACGTGTTTAAAACAACGATCGAATGAAATTTCCAAAACCGCATTTTTCAGGCTAAAGTTTCTGTCGAATTTTTAAACAGGTCTAAAAATTATTTTGAGCATCTCAGAAAATCGAGTAGGCTTCTTTAAGCATACTGTAGAAATTTGGTCAACTGTTACCTACAGAGCGCCGCGGAACCGCCGCACAAGCCATGTATTGGCCGCGGTTCCGCCGCCGCTTTGGAGCAACAGTGAACCATTTTTCTACAGTAGGGTCTTTCATGTAAATTGTGGTTTCTGGAATGTTTTGTTTAGGCCCAGATTTTGTTAGTGTACTGCAGATGTACGTGGGGTCCACTTCGGGAAGTTTTGTCGATCGGAATTTTATACTTGTTAGTTTACAGTACTTACATTATATCTCCGACCGTGAATGTCATTCGAGCGGTAAATTGCGTCTAATTGCTATAGTTTTTTTAGACGGGTTTGCGAACGTGACATTCGCGTTGATGTTATGTGTTGTGCTGTGATGTTGCGGATTTGTCGTAGCGGATAGCAGTGTGCAATGGTAGTGCAGTTTGAATTTATTTGTACATATGATATTGCGGGGCGAGCGTCCAACATGTGGACTGCCGTCTCTGCCTGTTTGTATAATATTCTTTTGGGGCATGACCGGGCTGAGGTCAATGTACCCGTTGTACATATTTTTCATATCTGTACTAGGTTTACCCCGCGACGGAGTGCACGGATAGCCGGGTTCTGGGGGGAAACGGGTCCGCATCTCATGGCTTTGAGAGGCAGAGTGGCCTCACTCTAGAATTGGCAGACTATTCGTCGCACTCGTAGGGGGTACAGGTTGGCCCAAGGAGGGGTGCTCAAGTTACCGGATTCCGTGAAGTGCATGGTAGTCCATTCACTTTGCTGTAGGGGGCTGTCTCGCTTCAGGTTTTGGCGGGAAACTTGCCGCACCCATAGGGGTCTAGGTTTCATTGCGCAGGCTATCCACATGACTAGGGGAACGTCGGGTTTCAGTAGCGGCTCTGTGAAACCCGGGGATCCCAGATTATCTGTATTGTTCTGTGATGCTTATTACTTTTCTGTAATGTTGCATTTATCATGCCTGGAGCAATTATTGTATATTGGTATATATACTAGTAGATGTTGTATATGTTTTACACCCGCGCTAGTCCAGTCCCCGCTTTGTCGTTAGTTAAGTAAGCTAACGGGTGATGACGGGACCCAGTGACGAATGCGGATGGCATATACGTACATTTTATTTTCGTTCTTTTCTGGTGTGATTAATTGATAGGACTGCGTTGATTCTGATCAATGCAAAGGAAAACAAACCTGTTTGGATGTTGTTGGAACAGTTTTAAAAAGTGTTATTACAAACGCGTTTTCTTTTGTTTAGCACAGTGGTATTCGGTTGAAATATCCTGCACCTCATTCGACAAGGCAAGGGCCGAGATCCCTTTACCGAGAGTGACCCCTTGGGCAGAAGTTTGCGTCAGGGTAATAACTTCACTATAGTCGATTACATGTTGCTTTGCATCGCGGTATTCAGTTGGAATATCCCGCACCTCATTCCACGAGGAAAGAGCCGAGATCCCTTCACCGGGAGTGATCTCTTTAGCAAAGGTTTTCGCCACTATATTTTTATAAAAAGCTATCAGGTTCCTTCAACGAGATCAAGTTCATTACGTTAAAGGTTTTTCGCCAAAAAACAGTCGTAGCCCTCCGTCGTTTCAGATGGGTAGCACATAGTATTCATGCTATTTTTGTTGGCCTTCGTCAAGGCATAGTGGATGGTAGCTGCTTGTTACTTTTCTGTTGCATAGATAGATGAGTTGGTTTGGGACAGTCATATTACCTTGTTGTCCTCGTCAAGGGTATGTACCGGTGGGTTCGAATTGACAAGATAATGACGGGTAGAACTTGACATGTGACTTATGATTTGTTGGCCTTCGTCAAGGTCATAAGAACATGGGGTAAAAATCATATCGGAAGTTTCTAAAGAAACTAAAACTTGCCAGGCATGCGCATACCTTTTGGAGTGTGACAACGTGAGTGGATTCCGTCACGTTATCATGCGATGATAGTTGGATCTCGATTCCCACTGATGAGTTGGTTTACTCTTCGGGTGATCCCGATTGATTCTTCTTTTAGGTTTGGAGGAGAATTTGACAGTACAGTGGGAGGTTTCCTGATTAGATAAAGTGATAACCATTCTGATCTAGGTTAGAGTGCACGCAGAGTGTTTCTTTTCTCTCTCTCTTTGGCAACGACCATTGACCAATCCTAGACTATGACTCAGTGACTAAGTTGACCGAACCTTCTTAAAATACTGGCTTTTGGATTGTCTGAGTTGCATAAGTCATTGCCGCTCCTTCTTTTACCCTTTGCATTTCTCAGAACACCTCGTATCACTACGAACATCCACTTCCATTGGATAGATCCATCGCATGGTTATATACGAACTCGAAGGGACTTCTTCGAGGATGGATCCAGGTTCAGGAGAAATTGAATTGGTTCATTCATTTGTCTTTTATTATCACCTTCTCTCTGGTTGCGAGGGCTCCTTAGTTTAGGAGAGTACACCTATTACGCTTATTGGATTGTCTTCTTCCAAACCATAGGCAAGTGCCGAAAGGTAGGGAAGGAAGAAAACCAATTAGCCTAAGTAGGGTGTACATAAAGTAATAAGTAAGGACAAAATAAAGGGATTAGAAAGTGGGCAAAGTAAATTGTGACTACTATCATTCACGACCAAACCACGTACTTCATCGCCACTCCTACTTCACCTTTGCTTTTTTCCCCAGTTCGGGAGAAATAGAATAAGGTATTATTCAGTTGTCTTTTATCATCACCTTCTCTCAAGTTGTGAGTACTCCTTGGTTCAGGAGAGTACACCTATTATGCTTACTGGATAGTCTTCTTCCAAACCATAGGCTGGTGCCGAACGGTAGGGAAGGAAGAAAACCACTTAGCCTAAAGGGGTGTAAAGAAGGTAATGAATAAAGACAAATAAAGGGATTTGGAGAGATGTCAATGAAATATACGGTTACAGTCATGAATTGGATTATGGAAGAGGCATTACTAGAAACACCAGGATACCCCTACGAACCATTTTCATGTTTCAGTTTCACTGTGCATTGTTAAAAGGAAAACTGATTTCCCGATTAGATACTTACTACAGAGTATGTATTTACCAGGTATGATTCTCACATCTGTATGGTTTTACAGATGATGAGTGGGAGTAAGTTATTAGGAACTAGGTGATCATCCTCATTATATCAGAATTCGTTGTAATTGGTGATATTTGAGGAAGTCGCCTGGGTTTTTACCGGACGACAAGTATTTGGTTTTGAGTATCCGTTGTTGTGCACCAATTTCAAACTGATATATCTATACGTTTATTTTTATAAAGTGAGATATAACTTTTTGAAATTATGTCCGTGACATTTACCTATATCAGTTGTCGATTGGGTAAGGAACATTGAACAGCAGATTGGTTCTTAACTATAAGTACAGTTTTCAACCTACGATGCACATGTTTTGAGTTATTCAACTCAGCGGACTTATACAGAGTATTGTATGTTGTCCAATGTCCATCAGGACAAAGGGGTTGATCCTCGTACTATGTTCTGTTTACTTATGACTTCTCTAGTTTTTAGACAAGTGTTTCGTAGAAATACAATGTCTAAGTTTTGAGAAGTTGTGGGTATAGGAAAAATTAGAGAACCAGATATTGCAAGTATCGGGATTCTTCAAAGAGATCGAAGATGTAGATACTTGTGATTGGTATTCAGTTGATTGTAATGGTTTTGAGAAACTTGTTTCTCTTTCAGGTTACTCATAACTGGATGTATTCCTAAGTTGAATAATACTGATTAGCCTCTTTCCATTAAGTTGATATGCATTGGAGACAGCTGCATAATTAGAATCTGGTTCCAATTAAATAAGTGCCAAAGTTTCTATATTGGATATAGAATGGTTCATATCTTAACGATGTTAAGATACGGAGAGTTGTCCGGCTTATGCTTAAAACTAGACTCTGGATAACTCAAGGTACGTTTCTGTAATGGCAGTTTGTGGGTTGATCCGGGCTATGTCGAGGGTTGACTTTCTACCATCTAGAAGATCAATAGTGATATTGTTCTTGACTCTCCACAGTTTTAGTAAAATGGATTTTTTCAGAAAACAGTAGTGGGAGTATGGTAGAACTGGAAGTGATTCCAGAACGATTACAGAAAATTTAATAGGACCTAAAGATTCAATCAGGTTTGACATTCCATTAGCCACTCTGCAGATATGGTGGGTAACCTCAGACACCCGAGAGATACTCCGGTAGACTCAAGGACGGTGACAGGCAGGTTCTTGTTTACCCAGACTTGACACTACTGTTGCTCCAGATTATGAGACCCAGTAGGAGGTTAAGTATAGCGTCGTTCTAAACTAGCTTTAGAAGTGCACGTACATATTATTCTGCCAGAGAGTTGTTGTGGTCAGTGGGAGCAGCGAAAGCATGGTGGGCAAGTAGCTTATGTCTATTTATAGACTTGAGCAGATATAGCGGGGATAGATCATCTATTTTTGATGTGACAGTCATGGGTTTGACTTCATCAGAATAAGGGATGGATCTGTTGAGAAGGTAGTAGGGTGTGATGTCCTGGTATTTTGATGACATACGCAGAGTAGGAAGTAAAATTCCTATACTACGATCGGTTGTACTGTGGTCGTCATACAGTTGTTTCTCCACAAAAGATATGGATATAATATCTGACATTCTGGTTTCTAGATCTATGGTTTTAGATCTAGATTTGGGTAGTTTCCCAATGTGGGTACTTTGACAGTATTCTAAAGGTATTTAGAATAGATGACTCCTGGCATGATGGTGTATCTGCAGGTGATGGAGTCACCCTCTCTAAAAGTGTTTTACAGACTAAAGGAGAGAGGGATGTGCATGATTGGCAGATCACTTGCTTAAGCAATTAAGTCAATCGTGAGATGTCAAGTACCACACCAGATGTTGTTTTTGCACTAGATGCGATAAGTTTATATTAATCCAATCCTGAAGAAACATAAGGAAGCAGTTTTAGAACATAAGTGGATGTTCTACGGAATTGATGACGGCAGCCTCCTTTGGAGACGATTATCATTCCAGGCTTCAAAGGTGACATGGATGACAGAGTGATTGTCAGATTTATAGTTTTTCCTCTGTAGAAGAGGGCAGTATTTTGGACAGATGGTCCAAGAGGATACTGTGGGAGGCATGGTGCAGGATACTGATTATGTTCAGTTATCAATACAGTCTAAGAAGTTTGGATTTGGAGTTCATTTATGAACTAGGTCCCATCAGATATCCAGACATATTCTAAGACATGTATTACTCAATTCGGGAGATGGCTTTCTCCGCGAACTTGAGATTAAGAGAGACATAGAAAGGATCATCAGGGCGAATCCACTCGCTGAGGCTATTTCTCGAACACAAGAGTTTTACAAACGAGCTTTGTGAAAATGATTAATAGAGAAGTTGGGTGTTCGATATCACATGGGCTGTGAGTATGCGACATCGCAATAATTAATCTTAAGTGCAAGTAGGAGATTGTTGGATATAGTGCCCTCAAAGTCAATTATTGGATCCCAGGTACGTGATTGCAATGATTGAGGAGGACCTATACCGGTAGCACAGTCTTACTCGAGATGATAGTATGCTATCTGGTTTATCTTTTTCATTCGTGTACAGGTTCAGGTGACTGATCACTATTACATATTGATAGAGCCCATAGGATCTTGCTTGACTACCAGTAGTATGATGGCGATTATATACGTGAGAGTTGGGTAGTTTATAAGCACATCCTTAATTGGGGTCCTTAGTCGTGGGAGTTTCGAGACAGGGCATCGATACTCCGGAGTAGACTAGTGTATACAGTCGAGACCCCGACGAGGGGCGGTGGCCGGTCTCACAAGCCATTGGTGTCAGTTGGATCACCTAAGATGTATACAGGTGCTCATTGGGTTATGAGTACACCGGACAGGACTCGCCGGGAACCTGCTAGTTGGTATTTATACCTAGCGTCAGATAGCAATTCCCTGGTGACATGTGCACAGGTTAGTTCATCGACCTGAGGTCGTCATTTGTCTCGTGTGAGTTCCTACTGTGCTTTGATTTCTACCTTACCATGGCTCAAAGGAGTCATGCAAACAGGGTTTTTTTTGGGTACAGTCCCGAGCCACATGGAGGCTAGTGAGCGGATCAGCAGGGGATTCGTCTCTCCCGGTATTGGGGGTGAGATCGCGCCGTGTCTAGGAGTGCCATTACACAAATCTCTCAGCCGAGGCAGGAGATTTACTGGTAGGTACTCCAGTAGTATCTCAGAGTGTTCTGGGCTACACTCCGACACGACTTATACCACTATTGGAGGTCTGACGTTACCAGCCCCCTAGGCCCGATATGCGATACTCATAGACGAACAGACCGGACTGTATGTATATTGTCACTGATAGACTCAGTAAGGTTCCAGGATGAGTTCGCTCATCGGCTACCCTTGAGGTCAGTACATGGGCAGCCGTTACGCACAACTAGTGCCGCTGACGTGCTTATGGTTAAACCCACTGCCAGGGTACGGACGAGTCTTTAGAGTCCTCCACAGATAGTTTCCCAAGTTCGGACGAAACGTTGTAGAGGCTGTATGGTTTTATGGCAGGGTTCGGAAAATGCACGTGCATTTATGCACGCGTCATATTTCGGGCAGATAATACTGGTGGGATTTGGTTTAAGCCGGATCCATGTATTATATTGAGTCGGAATATTTTAGTCTCTCATATTCGTATTCGGTCGGAATACGGATTCAGGTATGTATATACATGTGAGGGGTATTTTAGTAATTCGTTACGAGAATATTTTAGAAGATGCATTTTTTTTGGATTAATCATTTTGGTTTAAATGATTATAGTTTTGGAAAGTGTGACTCATGTTAATGAGTCATTGATTCTAGCATGTTCACTAATGACTCATGTTAATGAGTCATGTAGTGAGTCATGAAGAATTAATGACTTTTGTTTTGGGTGGGATATTTTAGGGTTAAGTTGGAGATATTTTGGTAATTTTTTTTCTTTATTTCTCTAACACTAAACCTTATATATATCACACACAAGAAAAGAAGGCAGCTATGGGTTAATTTTTGGATGCTTGGTTTATGCTCTCTTGAGATAGTTTCATGAGTTCACAATTTCCAAACCCTTTGCATCTTCTTCAACCTCCACTTTTACCCTCTCATGTGATGAGAACCAAAGAGTGTTTGAGACATAGTATTCTATTCGTTCTCTACTTCATCTTGGTCATCTCTTTTAGCAGACTTGATGACCGAGTTGCCTCGGTATAGAGGCAGGAGCCTGTTTAAAGATCCGTAGATGTGGTGCCACCTTGAGGAGGAGATAGGAGATCGGAGTTGCCGCGAGGAGCGTGGGATGATGGCTAAAGACCGAAGGAATCAGATCATTCGGTATAGCTTTTCTACCTCTTTACAGTTTGTTAGTTTAGCGTTAATGGCAAGATCCGGGTTATAGCATGCGATAGCGCCAGTTATAAAAGTTTTTGTTCCGCGTTTGGCGTCAGAATGACGGCCGGGACGCTACCGTAGACTTACTAGGATACACTCGACCCATCAGAGACCTCCCTGAGTACGTTCCATACTCACCCAACAAACAGCCAATGGCTCGCCTTCGACATTCTGAACTTCCTCGACCTCCCTGCTCGTCTTCGAGCCATCTGACAGGCCGAGTTTCCTCGGCACTCCCGATCAACCGAGAACACAGAGCCCAAGCGCCTCCACAACGACTCCGCGTATCTTTCCAAGGCGAGTTATCCGCCGCCCCACGCTCCACGTCCTACACAGGCTCGTTCCCCTATTAATGAGCGGATCCCGCCATTAACGCGGACGTAACGTAAGGGCATAACTGATGGTGATGATCTCGCACCGGCTCGCTCCATGCGACGACTATAAAAACCCCTCTTCCAGATGACTCAGGTAACTTGAATTAATTCTAATAGGCCGCTACTCTGCTCATATTTCTTGGCACTAACTTGATCATCAGAGGGTCCTACGGTGGTCACCCACCCCGGAACTTCACTTACAGGTACCTCAGCTTCAATTCCAACATCAACCCATTGAGATCCACACGCACAACGACAACTACATCAAATCTCAAACGTTCAAGATGCTCGCTACAAGATCAATGGAGGACAACATCTGAGGGAGATCCCAGCCTCCATTAGTTGGCGCCGTCTGTAGGAACACTCTAAAATTTTCTACACTCATCAAAGTTGATCTTTCTCCCTCAACTTAATGGCTATCGACAACCGCGACGATCCAAATACGAGCTGCCACAATGGAGGCGGGAACGGCTCTTCTCCCCCTCCTAACGTCATCAACGCCTTATCTGCTCGGATAGACAGGCTCACATCACTAGTGGATGCCCTTGTCCACATTTAAGCGGCGGGTCCTACCCACCAGACCACGGTCCCCCTTCCCCGGGATGATGATGTACGAAGAAGGACGGATGGCCATGCTCGGGCCCTCAATCACGCGCACCTTAGCGTCACCGAGAGCTGGCGTGCCAACTCCGGCAACCACGATGAATGATTCCATGACCCGCTGGGCGCCTGACAGCTTGACGCCCTAATCCCAGGGAAGACCCGGCCGTCGCTCCGATACCAGCCACGCGTTCTCGCCTCCTGAGGAGGTGTCGGTCAGTTCGCCTGCTTCCAGGCACAACCGACATCCCCATTCCCGCCGAGGACGGCACGCGGCGAGCGTCAAGACTAATCAAGAAGGGTCTCGCCCGAGGATTTAAGAAATCTGATAGAGCGGAATCGAAGCCACTCTGTCGCGCCGATCCGGAGTGGGGGTAGCCACCATTCCAACTATGCTAAATCCTCAGGGTACCACAACTGACTTGCAGCCCTCGAAAAGAAAATCGAAGGCATACGACAGGATGGCCAAAAGTCCAGCGAAAGGGCCCGATATTCCGCCGATTCACTCACAAAGCCCTTTACAGAAGAGCTGCTGGTCGAGCATGTCTCGTCTAAGAACAAGCTGCCCAAAATGACCCTCTTCGACGGGAAGTCTGGCCCGATGAACCACTTGGACGCATTTACAGCGGGCATGAACTTCCAAGATAACTTGGATGCGGCTCAATGTCGAGCTTTCCCCACCACGCTAATCTGGGCTGGCCGGGACTGGTTCCGGGGGCTTGCTCCGTGCTCCATCTCCACCTTTAATGAGCCGGGTACCCAATTCCTCGACCATTTCGTCGGCAACCGATGGCAGAAGAAGACAATCAACTACTTATTCACTGTCAAGAGCCGAGACTGGGAATACTTCAAAGGGTTTGTCACCCTCTTCTACAATACCCTTCTGGAGGTACCCGAGCACCGTGACGAAATGGTCATCACCGCGCTGAAGTCGGGTCTTATGCACAAAGAGTGGCTCCACTCCTTTGCATTGGCGCAACCTAAGACCTTGGCCGAAGTGAAAGCATCGACCGAGCGAGAAATCCAACTCAAGTCCGAGGTGAGCTCCAACATACTCGGAGGCGACCAAGCTGACCGGAAGAAGTGGGAAATGGAAGAGAAAAGGAATGGCGGTTGTCCGAAACCTTACTCCTCGAAGTTCTAGGAATATACTCTTATAAACAGTTTCTAGACCGAGCAGCTGGAGGAAGCTAAGGGCGAAGAGTTCTTCAGGCTCCCGTCAGCTACCTGATGGATGGCCAAACGGCTTCGAGGCCCGTACTGTGCCTATCATCGGGTGCAAGGACATCCGACCGAGGATTGTAAACAGCTGCGCGATTACATCGAGGAGCTGATCTGCTCCGGTCACTTGGCAAAGTACCTGTGAGATAAACGTGAAGCAGATAGGGGGCAAGCCGATCAAATTAAAGACAGAGAGATGACGATCGGACAGATCATGGTCGTCACCGACCGTCCCAAGTCTGAGCAGCAAGGACACCCACCGAAACCAGTTATTCAATGTGGGAGAATTTAAACTGAATCACATAATCTGTACTTTGTTTAATAATAAAGATCCTTGCTTCCCTACAAATCTGAACTACTCCTCTTTATTTCCATGCTAAAACTCCCTGCAGGGCCGACGAATGTCTTCCTGCTCGGCTCATCCACAGCGAGTAGCTTCCTGCCCAACAAATGCTTTGGATCAAAGCCCTCCTCACGAGGTGACCAAGTAGCTTCCTGCTCTATTCATCCGCAGTAGGTAACTTTCTTCCCAACGAACGCTGTGGATCAAAATCCCTCATCAGGAGGCCGCCGAGTAATTTCCTGATGGTCTATCCCTAGCGGGTAGCTTCCTACCTAACTATGCTAAGGATCAAAAGCTCTCCCCACGAGGCGACCGAGTAGCTTCCTGCTTGGTTCATCCGCAGTGGGTAGCTTCTTGCCCAACAAATGCTGTGGATCAAATGCCCTCTTCCCGAGGCGATCTAGTAGCTTCCTGCTCGATTCACCCGTAGTGGGTAGATTCCTTCTTAACAAACGTTGTGGATCAAAAGCCCTTATTATGAGGCGCTGAGGAATTTCCTGCTGGCCCATCCCTAGCGGGTAGCTTCCTACCCAACTACGCTAAGGATCAAAAGCCCTCATCATGAGGCGACCGAGTTGCTTCCCGCTCGGTTCATCCACAGTGGGTAGACTCCTGCCCACCAACGCTGTGGATCAAATACCTTCATCACGAGGCGACCGAGTAGCTTCCAGCTCGGTTCATTCGCAGTGGGTAGATTCTTGCTCAACAAACGCTGTGGATCAAAAGCCTTCATCACGAGGCGACTGAGTAGATTCCTGCTCGGTTCATCCATAGTAGGTAGATTCCTACCCAAAAAACGCTGTGGATCAAAAGCCCACATCACGAGGCTGCCAAACAATTTCTTACTGGCCCATCTGTAGCGGGTAGACTCCTGCCCACCAACGCTGTGGATCGAAAGCCCTCATCACGAGGGGACCAAGTAGCTTCCCGCTCAGTTCATCCGCAGTGGGTAGACTCCTTCCCACCAACGCAGTGGATCAAAAGACCTTACCACAGGTGACCGAGTAGCTTCCTACTCGGTTCATCTGCAGTGGGTAGCTTCCTGCCCAACAAACGCTGTGGATCAAAAACCCTCATCATGAGGCCACCAAGCAATTTTTTGTTGGCCCATTTGCAGCGGGTAGACTCCTGCCCACCAACGATGTGGATTAAAAGCCCTCATCGCATGGCGACCGAGTAGCTTCCTGCTCGGTTCATCTGCAGTGGGTAGCTTCCTGTCTAACAAACGCTGTGGATTAAAAGCTCTCATCACTAGGCTACCGAGAAATATCCTACTGGCCCATCCCTAACGGGTAGCTTCCTACCTAACTACGCTAAGGATCAAAAGCCCTCATCACGAGGCGACCGAGTAGCTTCCCGCTCGGTTCATTCGTAGTGGGTAGACTCCTTCTTACCAATGCTATGGATCAAATGCCTTCATCACGAGGCAACCAAGTAGCTTCCTACTCGGTTCATCCGCAGTGGGTAGCTTCCTGCCCAACAAACGCTTTAGATCAAAAGCCCTCATCACAAGACAACCGAGCAATTTCCTGCTGGCCCATCTGCAGCAGGTAGATTCCTGTCCAATAACGCTGTGGATCGAAAGCCCTCATCATGAGGTGACCGAGTAGCTACCTGCTCGGTTCATCCGCAGTGGGTAAACTCCTGCTCACTAACACTGTTGATCAAAATCCCTCATCATGTGGCGACCAAGTAGCTTCTTACTTGGTTCATCCATAGTGGGTAGCTTCCTGCCTAACGAACGTTGTGGATCAAAAGCTTTCATTACGAGGTGACCGGGTAGCTTCCTGCTCAGCCTATCCCTACCAGGTGGCTTCTTGCCCAACTACGCTAAGGACTCAAAGCCCTCCTCATGGGGCCGTATAATCGAGCAATGCCGACCTATGTAAACTTGGCTATCATTCGATCCATACTCGATGCGCGATCGCCACCTCGACTCCGGGAAAAGGGAGGGTACCGACCTTCTTGTAGTTGGATATCAATCATTTCATACTCGAAGAGCGATTGCCACCTCGACTCTGGGGAAAGGAAGGGTACCGACCTTCCTACACTTTTCTATCATTCGACTCACACTCGACGTGTGAGCACCGATCTAACACTCGTAAGATGAAAAGATCTACGAGCTAAATATACTTGCAGAATGTAGATTCAAGCAATGAAAAGTATACGAGCTAAAGTACTTGCGCAGTAAGCAGACATTGGAGCAAGAAAAAGTATACCTTATTCATAATAAATAATAAGTACAAGGTATTTTGGGCTCCTTAGCCTTAAGAAAGTGCCCGGAAGCTTACAAAAATCCTAAAAGAAAAAAAAGGGAAAAGGAAGGACAGCTCAGGCCGCCCGCTCAGCGGGGATCTCTCCCTGCTCGATGCTATCGCCAGGGACCAGAGCTTTGGCCTCTGGTTCGGTGAATCCATCGACGGCCTCGCCCCTAGCAGCCACCTCGGTGCATCCTCCCTGTGGCAGTTCCTCAGAGAGAGGGTACTTGGCACGGAGCTCACCGTCGGTGAACTCCAGCATTGACACCTTGATGGCGTCGAGGACGTCATGCCAAATGATGGCCGCAAATTCAGCGAGATCGGTGTAAAACTGGTCGGATGCCTTATATCTCTCCACAGCCTTCGCCGCTCGGCTCTCGGCGAGCTTCACCGAGTCTATCGCATCCCGGACATCCTTTCTGAGGGCGTCCCTCGACTTCTTCATCGTGTTGTAGAGGTTGTTAGTCTCCTCTAACTTGGCTTGATTAGCCCGGTGGGACTCCTTCAGCTTAGAGCTCATCGGTGTCTCGGCGACCAATCTCGAGTCAAGGACGACCGTTTTCTCTTCCTCCTTCTCCAGCTGAAAGCGAAGTTCTTCCTCCAATGAGGAGGATTCGCCCGTCTTCTTCATGGCCGGCGCCACCTCCTCTGACTCCATAGCAACAAGGAGGGCACTGTGATGAAAGACCTGAGGAAAGCAACAAACGAGTTAGAAAACTCAACTCGAGAAAAAAATACTTAAGGAATTTTTCTAAGGAAAGTTGGATACCGACCTGAACCGCCTCCTGGGACTTCATGGTTCCTCAGGGAATCTTGCTCCCAGCTGTTTGCTCCATGTCCGAAAGTAGGCTGTCGACGATGGAGATCCCCGAGAGCACCTAAATGCATAAGTCGCCCTCCTGCACTGGGATCCCAGTAGAAGGCGCCCGAGATACTGTCCTCTTATGTCTTTTGAGGGGGCTTCGACGGGCTCAGCCTCCTCCTCCTCCCCCCTCACTCGGGGCGCCGGGTCCCGTGAATGCATGTGACCCCCCCCACGACGTTCTTCTGGGGCTCGAGGAGCGACGGAAAGCTTAGACGGTGGAGTTGGCCTAGGGGCCGAGCTCGGACCGGGCCGGGATGATCTTGCGCCCCGGCCTTCCTTCTTTAGACCTTTGCGGCCATGGCGGTGAGGAATTTTGACCGGTCCATAGACTCTGCAGAAAAAAGAACACACAAACAAAAGAGTGTTAGTGACGATGAAAAAGGAAATTGCTCTAAAGTCTAAACAGATAGTCTAAAGCCCTGACTTACCTAGAAAACGCGCAGGGCTGAGCCCAACCTAGCTCAGAGCCTGCTCGGACAGTAGGACATCGGCCCGCTGGATCGGCTACCTGTAACATTTCAGAAAAATAAAATATTATTTTTGGGAATTTTTATAATTTAATAATAAATATTATGAATATTTTAATAGTGCGGTATAATTAAATACCGATAAATTGGGAAAAATTTGGAAAATTTTAGAAATTACTAAAAAGAGGGTGTTTTATATGAATTAAACAACCTTAAGTTAATTGTGATTTATTATACACTATTTTAATGCTAATCGCGATTAAAAATCACTAATCGCGCATTAAGCTTGTTTTGTGCATGACATGCACCATATCATATTACACATTTCTACATTTTTTTTGTAACATGGCTTTTTTTTGTTTCATGCATGGTTTGTTTTTAGAAAAGAGAAGATAAAGAAAACAAAGGAAAAGAAAAGAAAAAGAAAATGAATATACAAATGGGTATGGGCAAGAGAGAGAGAGAGGGGGTGAGGGGTCAAACCTATGTCTTGGCCATTCCTTTCTCTTCTCATTTCCTTCATCATCTTTGTCCCCTTCCCTCTCATGGAAGCACCTCCTTCCCTCTCCTCTACAAACCCCACAAACACCCTCAAATCTTCATCAAAAGTTCATCCCCACTTCACAAAAAGCATGCACAAGCTCACAAGCTATACTTTGGACCAAGAAAGTTTGCATTTTGGGCTATTAGGCAACTCAAGAAAATTCTTGAGTTGCCAAATGAGGTAATTCTTTAATATTAAGTGTAGTATTTAATTTGCTTAGGCCTCCTTTCAAGTTTAAAACTGATTTGGCGAAGTTTAGTGAACTTTGGAAATTTCTAGAAGAGGGTTGTGGGATTTTTGGGTTGTGTTAGTGTAATTAAGCCTTAGTGGTGACCTTAAAACCCCCTATGATATTAGAAACCCAGGCCAACTCGAAAAAAACCCAAATACTGAAAACTGAAACTATTCATGTCGGTTTTGTGAGAATTTAGTGAGTGCAGGGAAATCTGGAGTGATCCGGGGCCATTACTAGTTGAGCAAACAATACCAGAGGCCTAGTGGGATCCATAGGAAGCCACCCTGCAAGAACGAACCCCACCCAAGATTCCAGGGCCGAGCTCGTCGGAATTAGGGGGTAGGGGTCGACCACATTGGAGAGTTGGGTTCCCAAGTTGGTTATGTAGCTCATATACTTCATATACTTTACCCCAATGTTGTTTGTGCACCTTGTTTTCACCTTAGACAAAATCTGGGACATGTTTTCAAAGTTGCTGCCTTATGTTTTGCGATGTGTTTGAATTCAAGTTTTGGTATTTGGTATTGTATCTGGTCACTTGATGTTTGTACATCTATATTGAGTGTTATTTGGTGATTTTGAAAGCGTATTCCATAGGTTCTAACCTATAGACTTTTAGCGTATCGTTTTGGTTTTGAATTGGGTTTTAATGCGATACGATACATTATGATGTGTAGGTACCCCCACGAGGACTTCGAGACGACAAGCAAGCGCATGGCAACGTCGGCATCGGCAAAATAAGATCAGGTGAGTAGATATATATTTACGAGGGAAGTCGGGTGGACGGCGTATAGCACCCCCGCAGTTCGTAGTATAGCTTATATATATATATTGTTATATATGTATTTTATGTTACGTGGTTGATTATCAAGATATGATTTTGTGTTCATGGTTTAGTTTAGGATAGTTAGAAGTAACTTAGTTTAGCTTCTTAGTCGCGAACCCTAGAATAAGGTTTACACCCACACGCGCACACACACACTTGCGTACTTTTATTTACCTGTGCGTATATGGGGATATGTATACACACACACACACACATAGGTATGGGACTATGTGTTTATATATATATATATATATATATATATATAGAGAGAGAGAGAGAGAGACATGGATTATAAGGATAGTACATGATATTTGGAGATGAGTCGATAGGATTGGGCTTGATGCCATGAGATCGGTAATATGACGTGGTTTGTATTATGAGATACGACACGATGTTTAGCGGGTCCTTTAGGCGTGGTGTTTTCATACACATGCATGCATATACATAGATGGTATCGATATTGTACTAGACTTAGATCAGTACCCCCAGATCATGATATATGATGAAAAGAATACCAGACGAATAATAAGATGAATGTGATATTTGACCCATACCCAAATTTGGGATGCCGTACGATGGATTTACGTACGATCTATATACTGATGATAGATCCACACTCTTGACTCGAGGATGTCATAATATATATTGTATCGTATGTGATACTATTGAGGCGGGATCACCGACTATTATATTTATATGTATCGACTCAGATTTATATGGTTTCCTTACCTTTCGATTAGTCCTGTAGTTTACTTATAGATGTTAGACAAGACTCGAGTCATACCTATTTCAAAACTAATGAATCGTGAGTATTTTAAAGACATGCCAAGGGATTCTACGGATATTTTCAAAAGACGCATCTTTTCTTAAAAACACCGTAGCCCTTATTTTTCTAAACACCACGATTCGTGTTATTTCAAATGGCAAAACTGTATGACATATATATATTGATATAGATTCTTCACTGTTGTGTTTATTATTCATTTTCCGCATATTCTTGCTATTCGCATCGCATTGCATGTTTAAATGTGTTTATTATTATATTAAACCCATGCTGTCAGGACACCAGCACTATTATCGATGATGTGTATGTTCCATGTACATCTGCTTGCCGGCTCACACACTTCATCATCGATAATTTCCATGTCACTACACAGTAGGATTGTTGCATCAAGATATGACTCCTTGTATGGCATACTGGCGTACATACATATTGTACACCCATACTTGCGTATACACATATCCTACACCCATACTTGCATACATACATATTTTCACATACATAGATATTTCTGGCTTGATTTTGGAGATTTGGGAACCGCATGATATATTTTTAAACTGGATTCATTTAAAAGAGATGTTTTCCCTCGATATGTGCATATTACTGTTTTATGTTGCATGATATACTGATATGCTTAAATTTCAATTATATGTCGCATACATCATGTTTTATGATTATACGCATTGAGATATATTGTTTCCATGATTTTTCTGGATTTGAGAACCGTGTGTATTTTAAAAGATAGTATGTACTGTTTTAAAAACCCGGTTTCTCTTTATATGATATTTCATCAGCCACCATGAGTTTTATCGGTTCTGATATATATATACCCCATGCGAGGAGGCGTCATGGGTCGTGTGCGGGTATATGGTAGGGCCCGGAGGTACCCCGGGGCAAGAAAGGTATGTCGATGGACCACGCCGATGAGCCTGACAGGGGAAGCATACCTACCGGTGATAGTATTTGGGCTCGGCGGATATCCGGAGGATACCGACCGGATTCGAGAGATTGTATGGGCCGATCCGGACTGGCGGAACTTGAGGGTCGATCCGGACTGACGGAGCCCGAGAGATGAGGATTTACGTGTCGATGCTGGGCACGGTTTTCATGATGTTTTGAGTGTCGATGCTGGACACTCAGGTTCCACGATTTTGATGTGTCGCAAGGGACACACGTTGATTTATATCCTCATACTTTCATACATATGCTTTTATGACTATTACATGCATGATGTTGTTATGTCATTGGTTGACACGTGGACAAGATCCACATGCATACAGGCATTGATTATATAGTTGGATGATATCCACATACTTATAGACTTCATGATATAGTTGACATTTATTTCACGATGATTACATTGATCACACCTCATGTTTATGATATGTTGCTACCTGAGGTACTGACACGAGCACTTGGTATTACACTTGGTATAGATGTTTACCCTTGCCACCTTTTCATACTTCAGACTTTATCATATTGAGGATATATATTACTGATCGTTTGACCTAGGATTGAGTCATACATACGATTTCTGCTCTGTGATGTTTTCTACTCACGATTTGGCAACTCACCCCCGTTGTGCTACAGTTTCTTGCAGGTTTTGCCGTACAGGTTTGTTACGGCTTTGTTGGCACACTGTCCTTTTTCAGGTGATTGCTTCGGTAAGTGGGTTCACTTGTATCGTGACCACCATTGTACTCTATTTTTATTCAGTTGTATCTAGTAAACTCCATCAATCAGACTTGTATATTTATTTCAGACTTAGAAAACCAGTTGGGTATTATTTCGACCTTAGAGTCGCGCGTTGTAGTATTATGGTTTTCTTGATGATTTTGAGTTTCCTTTTGAGTTTTGATCCTCGCCCTTCGGAGTTGTATATTATATTGCTTGTGTGGTTGTAACCGTCGATTGACGAAGAGCTAGCTCTCGCTTGGGGATGCTTTTATTCATATTATGCATGTTATACCCATTTGGGGCCAGTATTTACAAAGGAAACTCTGTCGAAATTTTCAGAAAAGACTTGAGATTTTAAAAATGCATATCCGGCTTATGTTATTTAAAACCACTTGCTTTAAAATATGTTTTCTTCACTTCTTTCTTAAAATGGTTTAGATTTCTAGGATTTCTTGGCTTAGTTGAATTAGATGGGGTTCTATAGACTTCATATGATTCACGTGCCAGTCACGTGCCATTTCGGGTCGTGACACTACCAAAAGTACATCGCCCTTGACTCGGGGGAGGACGACTGTTTCGCCCTCGGGAAGTCGGCCGTGTGCCACTATGTGGGCACAGGATAATTCTCGCCCTCAGGTGGCCCGACAAATATAAACTTCTCCTTCCATTCATGGATGGAAGAAGGGACGACAACTACACCCTACCCGGCCATCCCACCCTTACGTTTTTTAAATGAGAAATACATCCAGCTCAGCTCATCATTGCTGGTGCCAGGGTGATTCTTATAACAAAGAAAAGAAACAAGGAGGGTCAAACTGAAGGGGATATTTTCAAGTTTTAACTGGACCAGAAACCCGAGGAGGATTCTCCACGAGTTCGGTGCTAGCTGGCCCGGGGCAAAGTGAAAACAACGAATTACCCCACAAACCTCGGTTGGGAAGGGCAGGTGCATCCCTGCCCGGAATGTTTCCAGATACAGGGCAATCTCCTTGCCCCGCACCTGGTCTGCCCGCTCACCCTCTCTAGCTAAACGAAATGAATAGTTAGAGGGGATATGGAACCGAGCCCGAATTTCAGAAAGCTCATCCAGACTCTTCAAAACAGAGGACGCTTCACGGGTGTTCCTGATGCGCGCCTTGGGAGCCCTTATCGCCGCTCGACAGCGAGTGACAAGGTCGGCCTTGACTCTTGGGGGAGAACCCAACACGGAAGACACAGCAGAAGAAGAACCCTCTTGGCTATCTAAAGTCGAGGAGGAGGAAGAGGACCCACTGGACTCGGCCCCAGCAACTGGAGCCTCATCGTCTGACTCTACCCTTACTACATATACAGACTCCTCGGATGATGACATCTAACCTGATTCAAAGTAAGGGACTCACCGAGGAAAAATGAGAATCCTATCTAAGGGGTGAGCACTGGGCAATCTTCAATGATGAAAGAGAATTGGGGCAAAGTGTTGGCCCTAGGATGGTCCCCTCCTCTTTATACACCCCAAAGAAAACATCCAACGGCCCAAATTGATTCCCGCCAGAACGAAACATCGCGCCTAGCGGACGTTAGGGCTCCACGTGGCGATCGACCATTGGGGACATATTTTCGATTGCAGGAGTCAGAGAAAGCCTGCCGCGTCCGCCAATCAATGTTGGACACGTGGCCCGTAGCCAACTGACGATCGACCAAAGCGGCCCCCCTCATTAAAGCGCCATCATTTCACTGATCTGCTGACGCCATCGGGGATACGCGTAAAAGCTTAGGTGCACGGTGAGACGACACATGGGCTTGAGGATCGAAATGACGCAACCGCCAAATCCATGTCATCCCCGGACAATCCACACTATGATCCTCGACGCCAAACCGAGCAGAAGAAAACTGAACATGACACTCTCGACCCGACCCATAAATAAGTCGGGACGAGAGTGGGGGGATAATGATGATGCTCAGAAGTGGGGATTCCCCAGATCATGACATGTAGCAGGTGACGTGTCCCGAAGGGTATGGTGCTGAAGTAAGTATGATTCTTTGGGGGCTTACCTCGAAACCTCGTCTCTGTGGATACACTCGACCTATCAGAGACCTCCCTAAGTACCTTCCATACTCACCCAATGAATAACCAACTGCTCGCCTTCGACATGCTGAACTTCCTCGTCCTCTCTGCTTATCTCCGAGCAACCTGATAGGCCGAGCTTCCTCGGCTCTCTCGATCAACCAAGAACGTGGAGCCCATGCGCCTCCGTAATGACTCCGCATATCTCGCTAAGGCGAGATATCCGCCGTCCCACACTCCGCATCCCACATAGGCACATTGCCCCATTAATGAGCGGATCCCGCCATTAACGTGGGTGTAACGTAAGGGCGTAACTAACGGCAAGGATCTCGCACCAGCTCGCTCCATGCGACCACTATAAAAACCTCTCTTCCAGACGACTCAGGTAACTCGAATTAATTCCAATAGGCCACTACTCTGCTCATATTTCTCGACACTAACTTGATCGTCGGAGGGTCCTACGGTGGTCACCCACCCGGGGACTTCACTTGCAGGTAGCTTGGCTTCAATTCCAACATCAACTTGTTCATCGCCGAAAATAGAGACAAACCGGGATAGATCGTCTTGCCTGAATTTGGGGGAAGATGCTATTTGGATTTATCCGTCCACCTCTCCGAAAATACCAAGTTGATTTATGGCACTATATATCGGAGGTTTGGACAGACGCGACCGTTGTAGCATACTTCATCAGATTCCTCCTCGTTTGTGAGGGGTTTATAATTGTGGGGACGCTCTTCCCTGCAGATGTAAGCCCCTGCAGTTAATTACGTTATCGCATTGCGATAACCACTTTCTCCTGCTCCAGAAGTTCACTTCGTATCGTATGTTTTGTTTTGGTTTCTCGTGGATTGTATACAGAGACTAGTTTCTGTCGTCGCCCGTAGGGTGCGGATTAGTCCAATCCATATATTTGAGATTTGGGTTTAGGTCAAAAATTTTGCTTGACGGGGCCCACATTGGTAGCTTGGTTTGCCAACGAGGATGAACTTAGGACACAGATCTCACATTTGTGAGGTCCATCGGTTCAGGAGATATTTGGGTTTGATCTATGGATGATTAGCCATATTTAAGAGTAAGATCGATTTATGAGCAATGAGCATATGGTCTCGACTTATCATTAGATCATTTATTAATAGCCCATGAATAGTATATGATAGTCATTATGGAGACAGTTCGCAGGGAAAATATATTAGTGTAAGGACATTGCGGTCTAACATTCCCTGTTTTGGGACGAATGTTAGTTTAAGGACATTTCGGTCTAATGTCCGTCTTGCGTACATGTGTATTTGTTACGTGGCGGAGTGAACGATGGTGACATAGAATGCGCCCAATTTGGTGTGCAATCCGATTTGAGGTGTGCACGTCAATTTGGAAGTGCATTAGTGTGGGATGTATCATTCCCAGTCTTGATGAAGTTTTACGTCAAGTTTGGGACGAGGAGATGTTTTTGGTTGTCGGGATCCACCACATCTCTGAAAACGTTAAGGAATTACAACGACATATATCAGAAGTGTGGAGAGATGTACCCTTAAACCAAATCCTGTGTTTGAGGGAAAGGATGGTGAACCTAAGAATCGTTAGTCATATTTGAGACTAAGATTACCTTAGGAGATATGGGATGAATATCATTTCGGATATCATCAATGAGAGATTATTAGTCATGTTTGAGACTAAGATCAGTTTGGATATCAATTTGGATATCATAAATATATGCTTAGCCAATTTGGGCTAAGATCGGGTTTTGGGTTTTGAACTTAGGTTATATGTTCCTTTAGTTCAAAAAAAATGTTTTGTTTGGTTTAAGGTCCGTTAATCTAATTTGAGATTGAGATCAACCTAAACATATGAGCGTTTGGCCTTAATTTATTTTTAACTAAGGATACATTAGTATTATTTGAGACTAAGACTAACTTAGCAATATTTAAGGTTATCAAATTTTAGTTAAGATCCAACAACAGAGCATTTGGGCTCAGTTACAATTGACTCCAGAGGGACTTAGCCAATTTGGGCTTGGTTTAGGTTTTTTTAACACCCAGCAGTGCTATTCACTCAGTTGCCTATAACACTCACGTGTATATCACATGAGGCGCTATAATAGAGCTAAGCACTAGTCTTTTGTTGCGCTGCACTAGTGCTAAGCACTAACTATTCTGTTTTCTATCGCTCACGTGCATTTCACGTGAGGCGCTCCAATAATGCTAAGCACTAACTTTTTCAGGCGCTCATGTGCATTTTATGTGAGGCGCTATATACTTGGCGTTGAGCGCTCACGTGCTTTTCACGTGAGGCGCTGAGTTCTTTTGGAGATTTAATCTCTGTTGATGTTTTTAGAGAACTTAAATATCTGTTAATGGTATTTTAACCATTAACGATCACTAAGATCATTATTTTGAGGATATGGGATCATGTTCTTTAAGAACTAAGTTCTTGATTTGGAGGAGCTAAGTTCCTGGAGTATTATAGACTCCGTTTTCTCCACGTTCTTATATCCATGTTCCCCTCTAAATCTTTGATTCTCAAGAACAAGATCTTCCCGATGAGAATTAAATTCTTAACTTGTGGGAGACTAGTCTTGTGGATCTAAGATCCAGAGAAAGAATTAAGTTCTTTTAAAAGGGTTAAACCCATAGATATGGTATGTTAGGTAAATGAGATATTTTGATCTCTTTTTTTTCTTTACCTAAGGATTTTAGGATGTAGATCTTCTTCTTTGAGAGAATTAAATTCTCTGTTGTTTTGAGAGCCTTCTATATTTTTTTACAGAAGCTTATGGGAGTCTCCTCTTTTCCTCCTCTCCTGATTAATCTCTTTGCTCATATTTATAGGGGAAGAGAAAAATCAATCTGTTCAGAAAATATCTCATTGAGAGATCATGGTTGATTTCATGATCAATCAAAATGATCTTTCAAATTAATTGGTGAATTTTATTCACCATTGGATTTTTAATCCAAAGGCTCTCTGTTTAATAGAGAAGATTTCTTGTTTGTTTAACAAGATTAAGATATGTTTTCCTAAGATAAAATTTTAATCCATCATACGAATATCTTTTTAGTTTAACAAGATTAGAAATATATTTTCATAGAATTTAATTCTGTTATATAAATATCTTATTAGTTTAACAAGATTAGGAAAATATTTTCTTAAGATAGAATTTTATTCTACCAGATGATCGATGGGTGATTTTATAATCACCGTTTGTTCTTTTGATCCAAGGGTCCTCTATTTAACAGATAAGATCTTTCTAGTTTGAGGAAGATCAGGGAAATGTTTCCCATATAGAATTTAATTCAATCGGATGGTTTAATTGGTGATATTTTATCACTATTGGATTTCAAGATTCTCTGTTAGAGAAAGATTTTTCCATATTAAAAAGATCAAGGAAAATATTTCCCAAAAATATAATTTAATTCTATATAGAATTCAATTCTATTTAAATAGCAGCACTCATATGCTTTGCATGTGAGCGCTGCCAAAAGAATACGGCAAGAGAACTCACGTGTTTAATACGTGACCCCTAGTGTGGGTTTTAGCCTGTTTATTTTCAGCGCACATATGCTTTGCATATGAGCGCTTACGTGTTTAACAAGTGAGGCCAATTTGGCCTTTAGGTTTATTTTATTCAGTGCTCATATGTTTTGCATATGAGCACCCACATGTTTAACACGTGAGGCCAGTTTGCCCCTTTAGCTATTTGTTTTCAGTGATTATATGCTTTGTATATAAGCGCTCACGTGTTTAACACGTGATGCCAAACTATGAGGATTTTCTCTCTCTTTTTTTCCTCCATTTTTTTATAAGGAAACAAACGGCTCTTTGCCAAAAATTTTGGTGGGAATAAATGCCCCCCATTACATTACCCATGTAAGTATGTATGGGGGTGAAGTAGTGCAAAGTTATGCATGACCATAGAATTTATTGCTTAGGAGACAAGTTTAGGGTCCTTGTAGCCTAAGGCTTTGTTCATCTTCATGAGCCGTAAGGGTCTCAAGAAGTTTTTTTTCCTATGAGTTGTGAGGATCTCATAGGTGCATATTCTCCCTAGAAATCGTAGGGACTTTTAAGTGTTCATGGCCTACGTGAGTCGTAAGGATCTCACTCGGGTATTTTTTGCTTACAGGTCGTGAGGACCCGAAAATAGATTCTTCATTTCATTGGCGAACGTGGCCCATTGATAGTATACAAAAGTCAGTTTGGACCTTCTTGTAATGCAGCGATGTCTTAGGAAATAGGTTTTGATCTGTCGCCAAAGACTTTTCAACTTTATGGGCCATGAAGGTCTCATAAAGACTTTTCTCCCTACGAGTCGAGAAGATCTCGTTGATGTATTTTCTCCTTAGAAGTTGTGAGAACTCCTAAGTGTGTTTTTTCTTAAGAGCCATAAAGATCTCAAAAGAGAATTTTCTCCTCATGAATCGAGAGGACTTGTAAGTAGTTTTTCTTTCTCATTGGTATGCGACTTTGGAGAATGTGGCCCGTAGATAGTACATAAGAATCAGTTTGGATCTACTTGTAGGGAATATGTATGCCCTAGAGGCCATTAGATGTTGGATATATGTATGCCCTAGAGGCCATTATATGATAGTGGATGTATTTTTACATATATATATATATTCAGGAGACTTTCATGCTCGACGTGATAGTATGCTATATGGGTACTCTTTATCTGACATGTTCACTTGATCATGCTAATATTCATTTGTACATATCGATAAAGCCCTGAGGATATTTGCTTGACTACTGTGATTATGATGCGGATCATACTAGTGGGACATGTGTAGTTCATAAGCATATCCTGAAATGTCCCTAGTCGTGGGTGTATCGAGACAGGGCATCGATATTCCAGAGTAGACTAGCGTATATGATACTAGACCCATATGATGGGCGATGGATGTTCTCATATCGATTGATGTTTGACATCAAGATCGTATGCGGGTGCTCAGTGGAATATCTAATCAAACTAACCTAGGATATTCCTCGTCTCTGTGGATACACTCGACCTATCAGAGACCTCCCTAAGGATCTCGCACCAGCTCGCTCCATGCGAGAACTCATATATGGTATTATATCTATCGTCGGATAGTAGTTCTCAGGTGACACTGGTACAGGTTATTCTGTAGACCCGAAATCGTCATAGAGTCTCATGTGCTCTCCCACTGTGCTTTGATTTCCACCCTCCCACGGCTCTGCTGAGTCGTGCAAACAGGTGGGTTTTGGGTACAGTCCCGAGACATGTAAAGGCAATGAGCGATAGGAGGGGTTTCGTCTCTTCCCTTATTTAGGGTTGATGTTGCGCTGTGCTCGATTGGCTATATCAGTAAGTCTCTGGCCAGGACTGTTGAGATTTACTGATAAGTGTTATCAGTAGTTTCTCGGTTTGATTATAGCCCATACATCGGCATGACTTATTGAGTTATTGGGGTCGACGATGCCATCCCTAGACTTGATATGCAGCATATCTGACGAAGAGACCAGACTGTACGGTAATGTTATCAGTTGGCTCGACGGGAGTTTCGACAGGTTCACTTGTTTTCTTCTGATTGCTCAATACCAGGGTGGCCGTTACGTTTAGCTGACCTCTTGCGGCTTGGGGGTGCTTGATATGATCATCACCCACTGCCGGCGTATTGACGAGTCTTAGAGTCCCACAGAGGAGTTTCCTAGCCAAGGCGAAACAATATAGTGTGCATATGTGATATGCGTGGGGACCCGATTAAATGCGCATATGTGATACCGTATATTAATTGGGCGATTTACAATTGGTCGGGTCGTATGTGATATGTCCGGTTTGTTAAATCAAGTGTTGATTTAACATTGATTTTATTGCTCACTTTATTTAAACTCTTTTCTTTATTGTATGCATGCATGTATGCATATGTTTATGTCGATGCACATGTTGATGTGCATGCACACATACATGCATGCACTTGTGTGTATCATGGTTGTTGATACACTAGTGGTGGCAATACAAGACTCATATCGAAGTATTTATCTAAATATTTATTTTTGAGTTAATGTAAATAGAATTAATTCATGGTTGATATTTATGCTTCATTCTCTACATTTAACTTTGCATTAACCATGGGTTAATTTTCTATAGTTCTCTTTTCTCCAAAGTAAATATCTAGATATTTATTAACCCATAGTTTAGGATGAGATTGGAAATTATATATAATTTCTATTCTCATTTTTATTATAAGAATTATCATAACTTGAGCTCTTGAGTTGCCATCATCTTCTTCCTCCTCTCTCTTTCTCTCTTGACTTTGTTAGTGAGTGAGATAATGATAAAGATAGGGTTTTGAAGTGAGAAAACAAACCACGTCATCATTCCACACTAGTCTAGCCAATTAGTTTAAAGTGTTAGCTTCATCTTCATCTTTTGATCAAGTGGAGCTTGGAGCTTGGACAAAGAGGACTCCGTGTGGATCATCGTGGACTCAGAAGATCACTAGCAAGCCCGTTCAAACTCTTAAGTAGCCAAGGAGTTAAGCAAAGAGAACTACAAAAGTTTTATTCTCTTTACTTATTGTTTTATTACTTGTAGTATATGATACTACTTCATATGTTACTTTAAATTTCTAGTTTGATCCTAGGTTAGTTTGCTTAGCACCCTAAAAAATTAAATTATAGCATGTTTGATGCATTACAAATCCTTGTGAGGTGCTAGGTAAACCCAACAGTGGTATCAGAGCCAGGTTAGAGCATTAGAGTAACCTAGACGACATTAAAACACTTCGAACGAACATCGATTGCCCAGAAAAACCATTCTCTGGAAAATTTTCAAAATGTTAGAATTTTTCACATTAAAAATATTCAGAAAATCATGCAGGTAATTCTATGGACCCTTTAAAAGAACGATATCCTAACTCGACTAAACAACCACAGAACCGCGGCAGAAAACTGGTTTTGGCGGCGGTTCCGCGGCGCCGTTTGTGAGGCTTGGGTCGGTCCTTCTACGGTTGGTCTATAGGTACCGTGGCATGCTTCTGGGTAATTTTAATTCTGCTCAGGTGTTGAGCTTCTCTATGGATTTTTGGGTCATTGATCGATCGATCAAATGGTTTAACATCGCCTAGTTTATATACCTATATTGACATGAGATGTTATATGTTGCTGTGAAATGATGTATATGATCGTCGTGATGAATGGCCGGGGTTTTATGTGAGATGAGAGTTTTCTTTTCATTATGTAAAATTCATTTGTATGTAATATTCTTTTATCGGGACACATCCGGGTTGAGGATGATGTTACCTTCGATGTATATTATTTACTTTTCCGTATTAAGATAGACCCAATATGGGGAGGACAAGTGACTGGGTTCTAGAGTCCAGTAGGAGGCCATCTCGAGGAGTCGAGACCGGGTCTCCTAACTCTAGAATTGGTAGGGTCGCTTGCCGCTCTCGTAGGGGTCTAGGGTGTGGGATTGGCTATTCATCACGACCGTTGAACCCGTATTTTTTATCGTTGGCTAAATATAAATTACGGAATTCCTAGTATATCCTATATTTTCATATATGTGTTTCTGCTGTTTATATTCTGTGATGTGATTGCTTGATATATTTGAGACAAATGCAATATTATATATGAGATATATAGTAGGCATTGCTTATGTTTTGCATCCGCGCTAGTCCCGTCCCGGTATGCCTTCAGTTAAGTAACCTAACGGTGCATAACGAAACATTGTGGCGAATACGGATGGCATAAGCGTACGTTGTATTTTCGTTTCTTTTCTGTGTTTGGCTTAAGGACTTAAATGATGGGACTACATTAATATGATTAATGTAAAGAAAAATAAACCTAAAAGGATGTTGTAGAATCGAATTTAAAAACCACTCGGCTTTTTGTGAAAAAGCTACATTTCAAAATTGAGGAGAATAATCCACTCCTTTTGAAAACCGTTTGGTTCTACAATGATATCAAGTTCAAAGTGTTAAAGGTTTTCTTAAAAATCATCCGCAACCCCCCATCATTTTAGGAAGTAGATTACTTAGTATTCATGCTACGTTTGTTGACCTTAGCCAAAGCGTAGTGTACGGTAGCAAAGTGATGTCTTCCTACACAGCATATGATGTGATTAATTAGGACAAGCATGTGACTTTGTTGACCTTAGCCAAGGGTCATGTGAATGTGTCTAACTAATCAAGAAATGACGTGTTGAACATGACTAGTGCTTGTGATTTGTTGACCATAGCCAAGGTTATGAGTGCTAAGGGTAAAAACCATATCGGGAGTTTCAAGGGTTGAAATTTGCAATGAGATTGCATACCTTCCATATGATGGTTAGATCCCGATCCCACTGTGAGTAAGAGTTGCTCCCAGGAGAGTTTTGCACTTTACAATTAGCTAATTCATTAGGTGTCTAGAAAGGTGTTAATGAGGTTACGCCTCTGGGAAAATGAGATTTACTTTAATTAGGTCCGTACGAAAGCATGGGGAACCTCCCTCAAGTACTGACACTGGCCTGGCTGAACGGTTAGCGAAGTTGTAGAATGTAATTAATCCTGGCTAGTTTTCTTTTTAAGGTTTGAAGGAAAATTTGATAAAACGGTATGGGACATCAATTAGATAAGATAATAACCAATCTGATCTTTACAAGAGCTTTCGCTGAGTGTATTATTTTCTCTCTCTTAATGGCAGATACCAATGACATGACTCAAGCTTCTACTAGATAAAAATAAACTGAATGGGATCAATTATAAAGACTGGCTGAGGAACATTAATATAGCCTTGACTTATGATAAGGTATCATATGTCCTCACGGCTCCAGCCCCACCCATCCCAGGTCCTAAATCTTCGGTTACGGATAGGGAAGTCCGCAAGACATGGGACGCTGACTGTGTCACAACCAAATTCCTCGCGCTTGCATCGATGGATAACACACATTATAACAGCACGAGAAGATGGATGTCCAATCCATTTTTCTCCATACAAAAGAGTTGTATAGGGAGCAATCTCGTGTCTTACGATACGATGCGTCACGAAAGCTGTTTCAGACGCGGATGGATCCTGGCACACCAGTAGGTGACCATGTTCTGAAGATGATAGCTCTTATAGAAGAGCGTGAGAACCTCGGATGGACAATAGACAACGAACAATATACTGATATCATTCTGTAGTCTCCCCCCACCATTGCTCAGTTTGTAGTTAACTTCAACATGCACAACATGGAGAAGTCACTACATGAACTCCTCAATATGTTGAGGAGTGCAGAGAGCACGCTGAAATTAGTGAAGACTCCCGCTTTGATTGCTGGGCCATCTTCCTCCTCTCATCCAAAGGCCAAGGCCAAGAGAAAGATGAAGAAGAAACCCGCCAAACCCAGAGGTGGAGTTAAAAAGGTTAAGGGGGAAGACAAGTCCACGACAGGGGAATCAGGGAAAGGGGAATGTTATCACTGCCACAAATTGGGACACTAGAAGCGCAACTGCACTGAGTACTTGGATCTCAAATGGAAGAAGCATGGTGATGCTTTCGCTTCAGCTGTGTTTGTGACAGAAAACTGTTTTTCTATAAACTCTGCTTCCTGGGTATTAGATACCGGTTCAGGTTCTCACATTTGCAATTCCATGCAGGGGCTGAGAAATAGCAAAGTTTTGAATACAGGTGACCATACTCTCCGGGTTGGAAATGGTTCCAATGTACATGCGGTTTCAGTGGGAGGGTATTACCTGGGGTTGCCGTCAGGGTGTATATTGGTTTTGAACCCATGTTATTATGTACCTAGTATGCTTTGTAATATAATATCTGTTTCTTTGTTAGACAATGAAGGATATCATTTTGTATTGTAGAATAATGTTAAGAACATTAACCTGAATCAAATGTTGGTTGGGTATGGTACACTTAGTAACGGGATATACGTCCTAAATAAACACACAGTTTTCAGCATACAACACACTAATAAAATAAAACTTTCAGAAATAAATGAAGCCTTTCTTTGGCACTGTAGACTTGGTCATATTAACGAAACAAGACTAAACAAGCTACATAAAGATGGATATTTAAACCTCTTTGAATATAAATCTTATACGACTTGCCAGTCTTGTATCAAGGGTAAAATGACCAAATCTCCATTTACAGGACACGGAGAAAGAGCTACATAACTCTTAGCCCTCATACATAGTGATGTATGCGGGCTAATGTCTACACAGGCTAGAGGCGGTTTTTCTTACTTCATAACTTTTACTGATGATTTCTCAAGGTTCGGTCATGTGTTTTTACTGAAGCATAAGTCCGAAACTTTAGAGAAATTCACTGAGTGCAAACTTGAAGTAGAAAAACAAACCAGATTGAGTATCCAGATGCTTCGATCAGATCGAGGTGGGGAGTATCTCAGTATAGAATTTGCAGACTTTCTAAAAGAGAATGGGATTCTCTCTCAGCTCACTCCTCCTTATACACCATAGCACAATGGTGTGTCAGAGCGGAGGAATCGGATCCTATTGGATATTGTTCGTTGTTAGACATAGTGGCCTCAGAGTCAATTATTGGATCACAGGCACGTGATTGTAATGATTGAGGGAGGACCTATACCGGTAGGACAGTCTTACTCGAGAGGTTTGTATACTATCTGGTTTGTCTTTATCATCGTATACATACTTTAGGTGACATTGTAGTTCACTATTACACGTTGGTAGATAATAGTATGCTACAATGGTTTATCTTTATCATCGTGTACTGCTTCAGGTGACCTTACAGGTCACTATTGCACGTTGATAGAGCCCTTAGGATTCTTACTTGACGGCCAGCAGTATGATGGCGATCATATACGTGGGAGCTGGGGTCTATAAGCACATCCTTAAAAGGTCCCTAGTCGTGGGAGTTTTCGAGACAGGGCATCGATACTCCAGAGTAGACTAGTGTATACAGTCGAGACCCCGACGAGGGACGGTGGCCGGTCTCACAAGCCACTGGTGTCAGTTGGTTCACCTAAGATGTATACATGTGCTCATTGGGTTATGAGTACACCGGACATGACTCGCCGGGTACATGCTAGTTGGTATTATACCTGACGTCAGATAGCAGTTCCCTGGTGACATGTGTACAGGTTAGTTCATCGACCTGAGATCGTCATTTGTCTCGTGTGAGCTCCCACTGTAATTTGATTACTACCCCACCACGGCTCAAAGGAGTCGTGCAAACAGGTTTTAGTTGGTTACAGTCCCGAGCCACATGGAGGAAGTGAGCGAATCGACAGGGGTTTCGTCTCTCCTGATATTGGGGGTGAGATCGTGCTGTGTCTAGGATAGCCATTACACAAAGTCCTTGGCCAAGGCAGGAGATTTACTGGTAGGTATTCCAGTAGTATCTCAGGGTGTTCTGGACTACACTCCGACACGATTTGTATCGCTTTTGGGGGTCTGACTTTACCAACCCCCTAGGCCCGCCATGTGATGCTCATAAACGAACGGACCGGATTGTACGGATATTGTCACTGACAGGCTCAGTAGGGTGTCAGGATGAGTTCGCTCATCGACTTCCCTTGTGGTCAATACCTGGTAGCCCGTTACGTACGGCTAATAACTCTTACGTGCTTGTGGTTAAATCCACAGCCAAGGTATTGACAAGTCTTTAGAGTCCCCCACAGACAGTTTCTCAAGTTTTGGGCGAAACGTTGTAGAGGCCATATGGTTTTATGGCAGGGTTCGAACGTACGCGTGCACTTGTGCACGTGTTATGGTTCGGACGGATAATACTAGCGGGCTTTGGTTTAAACCGGATCCTAGTATTATACAGTGTATATTTTTCTTATTGCATTTGTATTCAGTTGGAATACAAATGCGGGTATGTATATACAGTCGCGGGGTTATCCTGTAATTTATTACCGGATCACTTTTTGAAGTTGCCAGCTTGCTTTACCTTTTCGGCCATTTTCCTTTCTTTCTTTGGCTAAAAATTGATGTGAGGGGTTTATTTGCAAGAGTTGCAATTTGTAAAGGAGGGTGTTTTTTGTGGTGTCCCGTTCTCCAACAGAATTCTAGAACCTTCTTGATTTGCTTTGCTTTATTTTGTTCATCATTACTTGCTTTATTGAGATTGGATTGAAGAGATGTTTTAGGGTGGTTTTTTGTTGCCTTTTCTTTATGGTCACCTCTCATTTGAGCTTGCACTCACCTCCCTCTTCTCCTAGTTATGGCCGAGCATTATTTGGGCAGCCACAATTTTGTGTGAGGAAATGATTCATTTTTCATTATGCACAAAATTCCTTTGTTCATCCAAAAGCTCATTTCTCCTCAAACTTCCCTTCAAGGCAACTTCGATTAACCGTTGAGACAAAGTGATCTATGTATATTCTACAGCAATCTTGGAAACGTCGGGTAGCAAACTTCGTGTCCGAGTTATCTCGGTTCAGAGGTGGGAACCCTTAAAAAGACTCGGTGATGTGGTGCCTTTCCGACGAGAAGATTGAGACCGGAGATACTGCGAGGAGCTTGGAATGGTGGCCAAAGACCGAAGGACATGGATCGATCGGTATAGCCTCTCTACCCTTTCTCTAGTTAGTTAGTATTAGGTTAATGGTTTGATCCGGGAAAAAGTATACGATAGCGCCGGTTTTCAAGTTATGAAAAAGTTTTGTTTCCGCATTTTGGCCTCGGATAGACGGCCAGGGCGCTACCGTAGACTTACATGGTATCAGAGCCACGCCATTAACCTTTACTAACTTGCTCTAACGTGTTTAAAACTTTGATCGAACGAAAATTCCGAAACCGCGATTCCAAGTCATGAACTTTCTGTCGAATTTTTTTTGTTCTCGAAAAATTATTTGGTGTATTGTAGAAATTCGTGCAGGGTTTTTTAAGGGAACTGAGAAAATTTGGTGGGCTGATTTCGCTGTAGTGCAGCGCTCCGCGGTCGTACCCACATTTTGGTCGCGGATCCACCGCCGTATTGTAGCCACAGTGCACCAAATTTCTTCAGTAGGTCTCTGACTTGGAAAAGTGGTTTCTGGTAATTTTATTTTGGGCCCAGATTTATTTGAGTACTAGGTATTATGCTTGGGTCCCACTTCGGGAATTTTTGTCGATCGAAAATTTTAAACATGTTAGTTCACAGTATTTACATTATATCTGCGACCGTGAATGTCATTTGATCGGTAAATCCTGTCTAATTGCTATAGTTCTTTTAGACGGATTTGCGAACGTGACATTCACGTTGATGTTCTGTGTTGTGCTGTGATATTGCGGATTTGTCGTGGTGGATAGCCTGGATGGAATGGTAGTACAGTTTGGTTGTATTTGTACATTTGATATTGCAGGGCGAGCGTCCGACATGTGGATTGCCATCACTGCCTGTTTGTATATTATTCTTTTGGGGCACGACCGGGCTGAGGTCGATGTACCCGTTGTATATTTTACTTTCTGTACTAGGATTATCCCGCGGTAGGGTGCACGGATAGCCGGGTTCTAGAGGGAAACGGGCCCGCATATCATGGCCTTGAGATGGAAGGGGCTTCACTCTAGAATTGGCGGGCTATTCGCCGCACTCGTAGGGGGTACAGGTTGACCCAAGGAGGGGTGCTCAAGTTACCGGGTTTCGTGAAGTGCTGGGTGGTCCATTCACGTTGTTGAATGGGGCTGCCTCGCTTCAGGTTTTGGTGGGTAACTTGCCGTGCCCGTAGGGGTCTAGGATTTCATTGCACAGGCTATTCACACGACCAGGGGAACATCGGGTTTCAGTAGCGGCTCTATGAAACCCGGGGATCCCAGATTATCTGTATTGTTCTGTGATGCTTATTACATTTCTGTGATGTTGCATTTTATCACGCCTTGAGCTATTATTATATATTGATAAATATACTAGTAGATGTTGTATATGTTTTACACCCGTTCTAGTCCAGTCCCCGCTCTGTCGTTAGCTAAGTAACTTAACGGGTGATGACGGGACCCAGTGGCGAATGCGGATGGCATATACGTACATCATATTTTCGTTCTTTTGTGGTTTGATCAATTGATGGGACTGCATTGATTCGGATCAATGCAAGCTAAACAAACCTATTCTGATGTTGTTGGAACATTTTTCAAAAAGCTGTTATTGCAAGTACGTTCTCTTTTGTTTTGCACGGTGGTATTCGGTTATGAATATCCAGCACCTCAGTCGACGAGGCAAGGGCCGAGATCCCTTCACCGGGAGTGACCCCTTGGACAGAAATTTACGTCAGGGTAATAACTTCACTATAGTCGATTACATTTTGCTTTGCACCGTGGTATTCAGTTGGAATATCCTGCACCTTATTCTACGGGGAAAGAGCCGAGATCCCTTCACCGGGAGTGACCACTTTAGCAAAGGTTTTCGCCACTATATTTTTATAAAAAGCTATCCGGTTCCTTCAACGATATCAAGTTCATTACGTTAAAGGTTTTTTGCCAAAAAACATTCGTAGCCCTCCGTCATTTCAGAAAGGGAGCACTTAGTATTCATGCTATGTATGTTGGCCTTCGTCAAGGCATAGTGTATGGTAGCTATTTGTTACTTTTCTGCAGCATAGATAGATGCGTTGGCTTGGGACAGTCGTACTACTATTTTGGCCTTCGTCAAGGGTATGTACAAGTGGGTTCAAATTAATCTGGATAATGACGGGTAGAACTTGACATGTGACTTATGATATGTTGGCCTCCGTCAAGGTCATAAGAGCATGGGGTAAAAATCACATCGTGAGTTTCTAAAGAAACTGAAACTTGCCAGATATGCGCATACCTTCTGGAGTGTGATAACGTGAGTGGATTCCATCACATTATCATGCGATGATAGTTGGATCCCGATTCCCACTGATGAGTTGGTTTACTCCTCGGGTGATCCTGACTAATTCTTCTTTCAGGTTTGGAGGAGAATTTGAGGTTACAGTGGGAGGTTTCCTGATTAGATAAAGTGATAACCATTCTGATCTAGGTTAGAGTGCACGCTGAGTGTTTCTTTCTCTCTCTCTTTGACCATGGCCCGACCCTTGACCATGACTCAGTGACCAAGTTAATCGAACCTTCTTAAACACTGGTTTTTAGATTGTCAGAGTTGCATACCTCATTGCCACTCCTACTTTTACCCTTTTCTCCAGAACACCCCGTATTACTACGAACGTCCACTTCCATTGGATAAAACCATCGTATGGTTATATACGAACTCGAAGGAACTTGTTCGAGGATGGTTTCCGGTTCTGGAGAAAACGAATATGACTATTCAGTTGTCTTTTCCTTTTACCTTCTCTCAGGTTGCGAGTACTTCTTGGATTAGGACAGTACACCTATTATGCTTATTGGATAGTCTTCTTCCAAACCTTAGGCAGGTGCCGAATGGTAGGGAATGAAGAAAGCCGATTAGCCTAAGTGTGGTGTACAGAAGGTAATAAGTTAAGACACGTAAAGGGATTAGAAAGAGTGCAAAGTAAATTGCGACTGCTATTCACGACCAAACCAAGTATTTCATCGCCACTCCTACTTCACCTTTGTATTTCTCCAGAACACTCCGTATCACTACGAAGATCCATAGTTATTTGGATACTCCATCGTATGGTTATATACGAACTCGAAAGGAACTTGTTCCAGTTCGGGGATGGATTCTGGTTCAGGAGAAATAGGAATAAGGTTTATTCAGTTGTCTTTTGTCTTTACCTTCTCTCGCATTGCGAGTGCTCCTAGGATTAGGACAGTACACCTATTACGCTTGTTGGATAGTCTTCTTCCAAACCATAGGCTGGTGTCGAACGGTAGGGAAGGAAGAAAACCATTTAGCCTAACGATGGTGTGCAGAAGGTAGCGACTAAAGACAAATAAAGGGATTTGGAAAGATGGCAAAGAGATATACGGTTACAGTTATGAATTTGATAATGGAAGAGGCATTACTAGGAATACCCGGATACCCCTTCGAAACATTTACATGTTTCAGTTTCACTGTGTACTGTTAAAAGAAAACTGATTTCCCAATTAGACACTTGCTCCAGGGTATGTATTTACCAGGTTTGATTCTCACATCTGTATGGTTTTACAGATGATGAGCGGGAGTAAGTTATTGGGAGTTGGGTGATCATCCTCATTATATCGGAATTCTTTGGAATTGGTGATATTTGAGAAAATCGCCTAAGATGTTTGCCGGACAGTGAATATTTGGTTTTGAATATCCGTTGTTATGCACCAATTTCAAATTGATATATCTTTACGTTTATTTTTATAAAGTGAGATATAACTTTTTGAAATTATGTCTATGACATTTACCTATATCAGTGGATGGTTAGGTAAGGAGTATTAAACAGCAGTATAATTCTTCTTAACCATAAGTACAGTTTTCAACCTACGACACACAGGGATTGAGTTATTAGACTCAGGGGACTTATACAGAGTATTGTATGTTGTCCAGTGTCCATTAGGACAGAGGGGTTGGTACTCGTACTATATTCTGTTTACTTGTGACTTCTCTAGTTCTTGGACATGTGTTTCGTAGAAACACAAGGTCCAAGTTTTGAGAAGTTATAGGTATAAGAGTAAAGTAGAGAACCAGATGTTGCAAGTATCGGGATTCATCAAGGTGATCGAAGATGTAGATACTTGTGTATTGTATTCAGTTGATAGTAATGGTTTTGAGAACTTGATTCTCTTTCAGGCTACTCATAATTGGAAGCACTCCTAAGTTGAGTAATGCTGATTGGCCTCTCTCCATTTAGTTGACATGCACTGGAGACAGCTGCATGATTTGAATCTGGTTCTAATTAAATCAGTGCCTCTGTTTCTATATTGGATATAGAATGGTTCATATCTTAACGATGTTAAGGTACGCGGAGTTGTCCGGCTTATGCTTAAAACCAGACTCTGGATAACTCAAGGCACGTTTCTGTAATGACAGTTTGTGGGTTGACCCGGGCTATGATGAGGGTTGACTTTCTACCATCTGGAAGATCAATAGTGATATTGTTCTTGACTCGCTACAGTTTTAATAAAAATGGATTTTGTTAGAAAACAGTAGTGGGAGTATGGTAGAACTAGAAGTGATTCCAGAACCGCAAACGATTACTGAAAATTTGATAAGAGCCTAAAGATTCAATCTGGTTTGACATTCAATTGGCCGCTCCGCAGATATGGTGGGTAACCTCAGGCACCCGAGAGATACTCCGGTAGCCTCAAGGACGGTGACAGGGAGGTTCTTGTTTACCCAGACTTGCTATTACTGTTGTTCCAGGCTATGAGACCCGGCAGGAGGATGAGTATAGGGTCGTTCTGAACTAGCTTTAGAAGTGTACGTGTATATGATTCTGCCAGAGGGTTGTCGTAGTCAGTGGGAGCAGCGGAAGCATTGGTGGACAAGTGGCTTATGTCTATTTATAGACTAAAGCAAATATAGTGGAGATAGATCATCTATTTCTGATGTGACAGTCATAGGTTTGACTTCATCAGAATAGGGGATGGATCTGTTAAGAAGGTGGTAGGGTGTGATGTCCTGGTATTTGGATGACATACACAGAGTAGGAAGTGATATTCCTATACTACGATCGATTATACTTTGGTTGTCACACAGTGGTTTCTCTAAAAAGTAATTGGATATTATATCAGACATCCTGGTTACTAGATCTATGGTTTTAGATCTAGATTTGGGAAGTGTCCCAATCAGGGTACTTAGACAGCATTCTAAAGGTATTTAGAATGGACAACTTCTGGAACGGTAGTGTACCTGTAGGTGATGGAGTTACCCTCTCTAAAGGTGTCTTACAGACTAAAGGGGAGAGAGATGTGCATGATTGGCAGATCACTTGCTTAGGCAATTGAGTCAATCATGAGATGTCAAGTACCACACCAGCTGTTTTTGTACTAGATGCAATAAGTTGATATTAATCCTATCCTGGAGAAACTTTCAGATGCAGTTTTAGAACATAAGTGGATGTTCTAAGGATATGATAACAACAGCCTCTTTTAGGAGACAGTTATCATTCCAGGCTTCCAAGATGACCTGGATGACAGAGTGACCGTCAGAGTTATAGTTTTCCCTCTGACTAGGGGCAGTAGTTTGGACAGGAGGTCCAGGCAGACACTAAGGAATACATGGCGCAGGATACTGATTAAATTCAGTTGACGATACAGTTTAAGAAGTTTGGATTTGAAGTTCATTTATGAACTAGGTCCCATCAGATATCCAGACATATTCTAAGACAGGTATTGCTCATTTCGGGAGATGGCTTTCTCCGCGAACTTGAGATAAAGAGAGACATAGAAAGAAACATCAGAGCGGATCCACTCACTGAGGCTATTCTTCGAACGCAATAGTTTCGTAAATGGGTTTTGTGAGACTGATCAGCAGAGGAGTTGGGTGTTCGGTATCACATGGGCTGTGAGTATGCGACATTGCAATAATTAGCCTTGAGTGCAAGTGGGAGATTGTTGGACATAGTGCCCTAAGAGTCAATTATTGGATCGCAGGCACGTGATTGCAATGATTGAGGGAGGACCTATACCGGTAGGACAGTCTTACTCGAGAGGTTTGTACACTATCTGGTTTGTCTTTATCATCATGTACATGCTTTAGGTGATATTGTAGTTCACTATTACACGTTGATAGAGAATAGTATGCTACCATGGTTTATCTTTATTATCGCGTACTGCTTCAGGTGACCTTACAGGTCACTATTGCACGTTGATAGAGCTCTTAGGATTCTTGCTTGACGGCCAGCAGTATGATAGCGATCATATACGTGGGAGATGGGGTCTATAAGCACATCCTTAAAAGGTCCCTAGTCGTGGGAGTTTTCGAGACAGGGCATCGATACTCCAGAGTAGACTAGTGTATACAGTCGAGACCCCAACGAGGGGTGATGGCCGGTCTCACAAGCCACTGGTGTCAGTTGGTTCACTTAAGATGTATACATGTGCTTATTGGGTTATGAGTACACCGAACAGGACTCGCCGGGAACATGCTAGTTGGTATTATACCTGACGTCAGATAGCAGTTCCCTGGTGACATGTGTACAGGTTAGTTCATCGACCTGAGATCGTCATTTTTCTCGTGTGAGTTCCCACTGTACTTTGATTACTACCCTACCACGGCTCAATGAAGTCATGCAAACAGGTTTTAGTTGGGTACAGTCCTGAGCCACATGGAAGCAGTGAGCGAATCGGCGGGGGTTTCGTCTCTCCCGGTATTGGGGGTGAGATCGCGTTGTGTCTAGGATAGCCATTACACAAAGTTCTTGGCCAAGGCAGGAGATTTACTGGTAGGTATTCCAGTAGTATCTCAGGGTGTTCTGGGCTACACTCCGACACGATTTGTACCGATTTTGGGGGTCTGACTTTACCAACCCCCTAGGCCCGCCATGCGATGCTCATAGACGAATGGACTGGACTGTACGGATATTGTCACTGACAGACTCAGTAGGGTGTCAGGATGAGTTCGCTCATCGACCTCCCTTGTGGTCAATACCTGGTAGCCCGTTACGTACGGCTAATACCTCTGACGTGCTAGTGGTTAAATCCACAGCCAAGGTATTGACGAGTCTTTAGAGTCCCCCACAGACAGTTTCTCAAGTTTCGGGCGAAACGTTGTAGAGGCCATATGGTTTTATGGCAGTGTTCGAACATACGCGTGCACTTATGCACGTGTTATGGTTCAGACGGATAATACTAGTAGGCTTTGGTTTAAGCCGGATCCTAGTATTATACAGTGTAGATTTTGCCTCATTGCATTTTATTCGGTCGGAATACAAATGCGGGTATGTATATACAGTCGCGGGGTTATCCTGTAATTTGTTACCTGATCACTTTCTTTCTTTCTTTGGCTGAAAATTGATGTAAGGGGTTTATTTGCAAGAGTTGCAATTTGTAAAGGAGGGTGTTTTTTTGTGGTGGCTTGTTCTCCAGCAGAATTCTAGAGCCTTCTTGATTTACTTTGCTTTTATTTTGCTCATCATTACTTGCTTTATTAAGATTGGATTGAAGAGATGTTTTGGGGTGGTTTTTTGTTGCCTTTCTTTATGGTCACCTCTCATTTGAGCTTGCACTCACCTCCCTCTTCTCCTAGTTATGGCCGAGCATTATTTGGGCAACCACAATTTTGTGTGAGGAAATGATTCATTTTTCATTATGCACAAAATTCCTTTGTTCATCCAAAAGCTCATTTCTCCTCAAACTTCCCTTCAAGGCAACTTCGATTAACCGTTAAGACAAAGTGATCTACGTATATTCTACAGTAATATTGGATACGTCAGCTAGCAAACTTCGTGTCCGAGTTATCTCGGTTCAGAGGTGGAAGCCCGTAAAAAGACTCGGTGATGTGGTGCCTTTCCGACAAGAAGATCGAGACTGGAGATGCCGCGAGGAGCTTGGGATGGTAGCCAAAGACCGAAAGACACGGATCGATCGGTATAGCCTCTCTACCCTTTCTCTAGTTAGCTAGTAGTAGGTTAATGGTTCGATCCGGGAAAAAGTATACGATAGCGCCAGTTTTCAAGTTAGGAAAAAGTTTTGTTTCCGCATTTTGGCCTCGGATAGACGGCCGGGGCTCTACCGTAGACTTACATTCGTTCCATGATGAGTGATGCTAAGTTACGTGTCTTATTTTTGAGGCATGCATTGGAGGCTGCAGCATTTCTATTGATCAGGGTTCCAACCAAAACCGTGTCTACGACGCCATATAAGATATGGAATGGAAAGAGACCATCTCTTAAACAAGTTAAGATTTGGGGTTGTCCGGCCTATGTCAAAAAGCAAAATCTGGACAAACTCGAGACACGGTCAGTCATGTGTAATTTTGTGGGGTATCCAAATAATTCCTATGGATTTCTATTCTACTATAAGGAGGAATAAATGGTGTTTGTTTCTCAGCACGCCACATTTTTATAAAAATATTTTTTTACAAATGATACAGATGGCAATGTGGTAGACCTAGAAGAAGTTCTAGAAACACAAGTTACAAATGGCGACTTGGTTGAACCGGCTGTTGCAACAGAAACAAATGAACCTCAACCACTCCGTAGATCTGGTAGGATTTCTCGCCCATCGGAGAGGTACTACAGTTTCCTCATTGATGGTGATAGAGAAGATTGTATCATGGAGGATGATGATCCTATCATTTTTCAGCAAGCTATCACTAGTGGAGACTCTGTGAAGTGACTGGATGCCATAAGATCTGAAATAGAGTCTATGTACACCAACAAAGTATGGACTTTGGACATTGTACCCCATAGGGTAAAACCCGTCGGGTGCAAATGGATCTTTAAAAGAAAGATTGGTGTAGATGGGTAGGTGGAGACCTATAAAGCAAGACTTGTGGCAAAAGGATTTCGTCAAAGACTGGGTCTGGACTATGACGAAACTTTTTCTCCCGTAGCCATACTTAAATCCATTCGGATTGTACTAGCTATTGCTGCCCAGTACGACTATGAAATCTGGCAGATGGACGTTAAAACTGCATTTCTAAATAGTGATTTAGAAAAATGCGTTTATATAGATCAGGCAGAGGGCTTCGTTGATGGTGGGAGCAGAGGGAAAGCATGTAGATTGCTTAAATCCATTTATGGATTAAAGCAGGCATCACGGAGTTGGAACATCTGTTTTGATAATATTATCAAAGAGTTTGATTTCATCAAAAATCTAGATAAACCTTGTGTTCATAAGAAGGCTGTAGGGAGAGCTGTCACATTCCTCGTATTGTACGTGGATGACATTCTTCTGATAGGAAATGACATTCCTATGCTGCAGTAGGTCAAATCATTCTTATCACAAAGGTTTGTAAGTCCATGCTACCTCTCCCGGTACTTTCGGGAATGCGGAATTTGGTAAATAACAATTTTTACGGAGGTGGTAACATGGACCTATAACCCGGATCTTGGTTAAACTTCTATCTAACATCCTAACTAAGAGTTTCTAGCTACTCGGTTAGGGGGTTATACCTAGCTTGTCTTGAACTCCTTCGTCTTCAAGCTCCGGTGGTGGTCCGATGGCTCCTTCTCGTCGTCTTCGTACGCCGAAGATAGATCCACTTGAAAGCTCCAACCTTTAGCTCCTTCTTCGTTCTTTGAAGAAACTAGTTCACTTGGTTTGCTAAACCTAGTGAACTAGAATGAGTAGAGAAGATTTAGAATGGGATTTTATCTATGGTTCTTGATTCTCAACACATGAGAGATATGAACCATAGAGTCAAGAGAGGAAGCAAGAGGATGAGAGTGAGAGCAAAGTGGAGAGCTCAAGAACAAGAGAGAGAAAGAGCAAGAAAGAATGAGGCTCTCTTTTGTCTCTCACCCTCTCATAATCCAATGTAATCATAACTCATCATATCAATAAAAGTCTTATGTGATGGTTGAAGCAACCATAACCTTATCATGTCATGCACTCATTTTACTCAAATGAGCAAGCAAGTAAAATTCTTTGGCATGAAATGATAGCCATGGTTATCATGATGGTCAACTAGTCAAGCCTAGTCAACCGGTCAACAAAGTCAACAAGTCAACAAAAGTCAACAAGTCAACAAAGTCAACAAAAGTCAACAACCAAGTCACCATAATACTTAATTAATATAATAGTTAATCACATATCATATTCTCATTAGGGTTGAGCAAAAAGTCAAAAAGTCAACGGTCAACTGTCAACAACCCTAATGAGAATTCGCTGTCTGTGCCTCCCTGTCAACTGTGCATACACACCCGCATCCGCGTTCCGAGGAACACGAATGCAAACTGGATAACTCCAATCCCATAAGGTACACTAGGATCTGGCTTAAACCAAAGCCCGCTAGTGTAAACTGTCCGGACACTGTACGTGCACAAGTGCACGGATGTGACCGAACCCTGTCGCAAAACCATGCGACCTGTCGCAATACCATGCGACCTCTACTCTTTTGCCTAAAGGCGAAAAGCTTTCTGTGTGGGAATCTAAAGACTCGACACTACGCTGGCAGTGGGTTTAACCACAGACCGCAAGCGGCACTAGCTGTGCGTAACGGTCCCCAGGTAATGCCGATAAGAAGACCGACGAGGCGAAACCCATCTGAACTCCTACTGAGCCTGAGTGTGACATTCTCCGTACAGTCCGGTCTGTTCGTCTGATACATCGCATGGCGGGCCTAGGGGGCGGTAAACGTCAGTCCCCCAATAGCGGTACAAGTCGTGCCGGAGCGAAGCCCAAAACACCCTGAGATAACACTGGAAACCTACCAGTATATCTCGTTTGCCCTGACCAGGGACCACTCGTGTAATGGCTCTCCTAGACACAGCGCGATGTCAACCCCCAATACCGGGAGAGACGAATCCTGTCTAACCGTCACTGCCTCCAAGTGCTTCGGGACTGCACCCAACCACCACCTGTTTGCACGACTCCTTTGAGCCGTGGTAGGGTAGTGATCAAAGTACAGTGGGAACACACCCGAGGCGAAGTGACAGTGTCAAGTCAGCGGACTAAGCTGTACTCATGTCACCTGGGAACTGATAACTGACGATAGGTATAATACCAACTAGTCAGTTCCCGACGAGTCCTGTCCAGTGTACCCGTAACCTAACGGGCACCCGCATACTATCTCAAGTACGACGTACTGACGGCTGTGGGACAGACCGTCTCCCACACTGGGATGAGAAGCGCATGCGCTGGTCTACTCCGGAGTATCGATGCCCTGTCTCGATAGTCCTGCGACCAGGGACCTGCATAAGGATGTGCTTATAGATTACCCAGCCCCACTAGTGTGACGGCCATCACATCGCTGGTAATCAAGCAAAGATCCTAAAGGCTCCACTAATGTGTATAGGCGATATACAAAAATAAACACATGTACACATTGAAGTAGAAATAAACCAAGTAGCATACTACTATTTTGAGCAAGTTGTATATACAAGGTGAATATCCCAAGCTTCCATTAAGTAATATACATACTAGTATGATACAGTAATGGCCTCTAGGGCATATACACTAACAATCTCCCACTTGCACTAAGGCCATGTACTGGCGTATCGAAGACCTATCATCTCGATCAGCCGCTCGAACTGAGTCTGGGGTAGGGCCTTGGTGAATGGATCTGGAGTGTTGTCTTCTGAAGCGACTCTCCGAACCTCGATCTCCTGGCGATCCACGATCTCCCTGATCAGGTGATACCGCCTCAAGATGTGCCTGGATCTCTGATGGGACCTGGGTTCCTTCGCTAAAGCTATAGCCCCGTTGTTGTCGCAATACAGAGGTATTGGATCAACAATGGACGGAACCACCTGAAGTTCTTTCAAGAACTTCCTCATCCAGACAGCTTCTTTTGCGGCATCAGATGCAGCGATGTATTCCGCTTCCATCGTCGAGTCTGCAACGGTTTCCTGTTTGGAACTCTTCCAACACACCGCCCCTCCATTGAGGGTAAAGACAAAACCCGACATGGACTTGGAATCATCCTTGTCACTCTGGAAGCTGGAGTCAGCAAAGGCCTCGATCTGGAGGTCCTTTCCGCCATACACCAAGAACATCTCCTTAGTCCTTCTCAGGTACTTGAGAATGTTCTTTACTGCTATCCAATGTTTCTCCCCAGGGTTTGACTGATACCGGCTTACCACACTCAGTGCATAAGCTACATCCGGTCTGGTACACAACATCGCATACATTATAGAGCCTACCGCAGAAGCGTAGGGTATAATAGACATGCGATCCCTCTCCAAATCAGTCTTGGGAGACATCTCTTTAGAGAGGGTGATCCCGTGACAAGCCGGTAGGTTACCGCGCTTGGAATCTTCCATACTGAACCTCTTCAGTATGGTGTCGATGTACCTGGACTGTGAAAGTCCTAATATCCTCTTGGATCTGTCACGGTAGATCCGGATACCCAGAATGTATGAGGCATCACCCAGGTCTTTCATGGAGAATCTGTGTGACAAGAACCCCTTGACAGATTGTAGCATAGGAATGTCATTTCCTATTAAGAGAATGTCATCCACGTATAAAACGAGGAATACTACAGTTCTCGCTACAAATCTACTATAGATGCAAGGTTCATATGGATTTTTGATAAAGCCAAATTCTTTGACCGTCTCATCAAAGCAGATGTTCCAACTCCGCGATGCCTGCTTTAGTCCATAGATGGACTTAAGCAACTTGCACACCTTTCCGCTGCTCCCACTCTGAATGAAACCCTCTGGTTGGTCCATATAGACACACTCCTCTAAATTTCCATTTAGAAAAGCGGTCTTTACGTCCATTTGCCAGATCTCATAATCGTGGAAGGCAGCAATGGCAAGAAGGATCCGAATGGATTTCAGCATGGCTACTGGAGAAAAGGTTTCGTCATAGTCCAAGCCAGGTCTTTGACGAAAACCCTTTGCTACCAGCCTAGCTTTATAGGTCTCAACCTGTCCATCTACACCAATCTTCCTTTTGAAGATCCACTTGCATCCTACGGGTTTTACCCCGTCTGGAGCAATGTCCAACGTCCATACCTTGTTGGTGTACATGGACTCCATTTCGGTCCGCATTGCATCCAGCCATTTCACTGAGTCAACGCTCTGAACGGCCTGCTAGAAGCTAGTAGGCTCATCATAATCTATGATGCAATCCTCTCTATCCCCGTCTATGAGAAAACCGCAGTATCTCTCGGGCGGATGAGACTGTCTACTACTCCTGCGGAGCGGCGTAGGAATGTCCTGTTCTGTTGAACCCTCTGGTTCCACTAACCTTTCAGTAATAGTCTGTGGTTCTGGAATTTCTTCCAGTTCTACTGCGCTCCCACTAATTTCCTTTTCCAAGAACTGGTGTTCTAGAAAGTGGGCATTACGAGAAACAAGGACTTTTTGTTCCTCTGCGTAGTAGAAAAGATACCCCCTGGTGTTCTTTGGGTATCCCACAAACTTGCACAGTACTGAACGTGCCTCGAGCTTGTCCGCATGCTGCTTTTTGACAAAAGCCGGACATCCCCAGATCTTCAGATTGTAGGGTGTTTTTCGTCACCCCAGTGAGATGGGAATACGCGAGCGCTTGTCAGGCGTACTACAGATTCCCCCTGTCTAGGGTAGGCCGGGGTTTAATGATTGTGGGGATCCGAATCTCCGGCAGCCGCGGACTAAGCTGCCGTTAATTACCCCTCGCCTTTGGGGCGAGGGAACCTCCGATTAACGGGTTAAACTGGTCATGCGAACTCAATGTGCAGTGTACGTGTGTTTTGTTTTGAAAGGGGGGTTTTGGATATATCGGGAGCCACGCAGAGTTTTTACGGGGGTTCGGGGCAGCGCCCCGGCCCGAAAATTTTTTGGAGGGGGAGAATGTTGCGGAGTATGTGTATGTGTACATTTGTATACAAATATATATATACATATATGAATAAAGGGGAAAAGGCATCCAAAGGATGCGTGGGGGCCAGTGCCTTGAGCGATGTGCGCTTAGGTGCTGTGCGCACAGCGCGCGCGCGCGCGCCACGTGTCGGCACGCTGGCGCCTTGCGCAAGCGCGCCACGTGTCGGCACGCGGGCGCCTTGCGCACTTGCGCAGGTGCGCAAGCGCGCGCGCCACGTGTCGGCACGCGGGCGCCTTGCGCACTTGCGCAAGCGCGCAAGTGCGCGCCACGTGTCGGCACACGGGCGCCTTGCGCACTTGCGCAAGCGCGCAGGTGCGCAAGCGCGCGCGCCACGTGTCGGCACGCGGGCGCCTTGCGCACTTGCGCAAGCGCGCAGGTGCGCAAGCGCGCGCGCCACGTGTCGGCACGCGGGCGCCTTGCGCACTTGCGCTGCGCGCCGGAGAGGCACAAGAGGCTTTTAGCCTGAAAAAATTTCTCAGAAGAGAAATCAGAGAGGAGTTGGACTCCTGAATGTGTTTTTCTTCTTTTTTTTTGAGGGTTTAGTGAAAGATGTTCTTCTTCTTCCTCCTCTGTTAGCTGGATCTTGAAGATCAAGAGATGTGAGATCTCAAAATCTCTCCTTTTTGAGATCTGATGACAGATCCAAGTTCCCCTTTGTGGGTTTCGTGGTGAAAACTATTTTGTTTTTGAAAAGGAAGAGTAAAACTCTTGATTTAATTCAAGAGGAAGGAGAAGGTTTTGGAACCTTGAGGAAGGAGAAAAGATCTCAGATCTATTTTTTTTTGGAATGAAAAGTGTTACTTTTTTATTCATCATGTTGCCTTTTATAGGCTTACATATTTACATATAGCCCCTTGGGCTTCACAAAAATGGCATTTTAGCCATCCCATGGCTCATGTGCCATTTCATTTTTGCACATAAGCCATGGGCTTACAAAATATTGGCTTTATGCCCATTCTGCATACATTCATGTATAAAAAATTACATAAAAATTATTTATTACATGATCTATATTTTAGCATGGAGGAGGCTGGCCGCGGGCTCGACTTGGGCATGGGCCCGCTTGACCTGGGCTTGGGCCCACCTGGCTTGGGGTTGACCTTGACTTTGACTCGGTCAACGGGGGTGTAAATTTTTACCCCAACACAGATATTGAAGATAGGGTTTCTTCCCACTCCACATTTCATATGGTGTGGAAGGCACAGTCTTAGTCGGAACTCGGTTCAAAAGGTACGCAGCTGATTCTAGCGCATACCCCCAGAATGATCGAGGTAACTCAGCGTTACCCATCATGGACCGCACCATATCCAATAGGGTGCGGTTCCGTCTCTTCGATACACCGTTATGTTGCGGGGTGTAAGGAGGAGTAAGCTGAGAGAGAATTCCGTTCTCTTTTAAATAGTCCAGGAACTCGGCACTTAAGTATTCTCCACCTCGATCCGATCTTAGAATCTTAATACTTTTGCCGGTCTGTTTCTCTACTTCATTCTTATACTCCTGGAATTTTCCAAAGGCCTCGGACTTATGTTTCATTAAGAAGACATAACCGTACCTCGAGAAGTCATCCGTAAAAGTAATGAAGTAAGAATGTCCGCTTCGGGCATGTGTAGACATTGGACCGCACACGTCACTGTGTACGAGTCCCAAGAGCTCGCTCGCTCTTACTCCATGTCCAGTAAACGGAGTCTTTGTCATCTTTCCTTTGAGACAGGATTGACAAGTGGCATACGACTGATATTCGAACGCATTCAAATACCCTTCTGTATGTAACTTCGTCAACCTTCTCTCATTGATGTGACCCAGTCTACAATGCCATAAGAAAGTCTGATTTATTTCTGAAGACTTTCTTTTGTGTGTATTCTGGACATTAAAAATCTGTGGTTGGTTTAACACGTATATACCATTACTCAATGTACCTGACCCAATCAAAACTTGATTAAGGTGAATGTTTACAACATTACTTACAAACGCAAATTCATAACCTTCTTTAGAAATTAAAGATACAGAAATGATATTACAAGTTGCGTTGGGTACAAAAAAGCAATTACGCAAAACCAAAACATGTCCATCTGACATTCCCAGGTGATAGTCCCCCACGGCTTTAGCATCCATGCTAGCTCCGTTCGCAACTCTGAGGGTCATGTCACCTGCCTTCAAAACCCTACGGTTTCTCAACGTCTGTAAAGAATTACAGATATGAGATCCTGATCCGGTATCCAATACCCAGGAAGTAGAGTTTATTAAAAGACAGTTTTCAATAACATACACACCTGAAGCTGAAGCTGCAACCTGCTTCAATTCCTGTGTTCTGGCCTTCCAGGCCCTGCAATCATTCTTCCAGTGTCCTTTCTTATGACAATAGAAGCATTCTTCCTTATCCACAAGCTTTCCCTCTAACTTTGTTGCTTTTGCTTTTCCCTTCGTATCCACTTTACTTACACCGCCCCTTGGTTTGGCGGGGGCCTTCTTCTTCTTTCCCTTGGCTTTCGCCTTGGACCTAGAAGAAGATGATCCTCCTACAAACAAAGTGGATGTATCCCTACCTTTCTGTAGGGTGCCCTCTGCGCTCCTCAGCATGTTGAGGAGCTCTGAAAGTTCAACCTCTTTTTCTTGTAGGTTGAAGTTCAGTATAAACTGGGCGTAAGTGGAAGGAAGGGACTGGAGAACTATATCCGTATATAGCTCACTCTCCAATGTGATCCCTAGGTCAGCGAGCTCCTCAATGTAGCCGATCATCTTTAGCACGTGCTCGGCTACTGATGATCCAACGGCCATTCTTGTCGAAAACAACTTTTTCGACGCTTCGTATCTTGCGATACGAGATTGCTCTCCATACAGTTCTTTTGTATGGAGCAATATGGATTCCATGTCCATATTCTCATGCCTCCTCTGATGTTCGTTGTCCATCGAGGCAAGCAGGAGGCACTTGGCCTTCGCGCTATCAATCTCCCAAGTCTCGCGGAGTGATAAAGCAGGTATCGCTGAGTTGGAACGTCTGTTTTGATGAGTTAGTCAAACAGTTTGACATCATCAAAATGGTAGATGAACCTTGTATATACAAAAAGGGAGTAGGGAGTATGGTAGTGATCCTCGTAGAGTACGTGGATGACATACTCTTGATAGAGAAGGAGTTTCTTATGCTACGCACGGTCAATCTCCTCTTGTCATAAGGATTCTCCAAATAGAATAAAGGTGATACCTCCTCGATCCTGGGGAAAATCACTGGAAAAGTTACAGGGTGATAAGGACGATTGAATGTCAGTCGCGGGCATTGTCTTTACCCTCGGTAAAAGGACGGTATGTTGGAAAAGTTCCAAGCTAGATACCGTGGTAAACTAGACGATAAAGGCTGGTAACATCGCTATTAAGATACTACCAAAGAGGAAGTTTGAGTGTATATTGGTTCATAAGATGAACTAGGTTCCTACCATTGTACAATAATGGAAGTGTGGCTTTGGCCCAGGAACCCTGGTTCCATCAGTGACCCGGACATATTCTGAGGCAGCATCACCTGATCATGGAGATAGATGATCTCCAGGGTGATCGAGGTAAGGAGAGTAGACTCAGAGGACAACACGGCGGATCCACTCACAAAGGCTTTTTCCCAGAGAGAGAGACTTATATGGGATTGTTGAGTATGTGATACTGCAACCACTGCTACAGATGGCCCTAGTGCAAGTGGCAGATTGTTATTTATATGTATGCCCTAAAGGCCATTACTGTGCATTGGATGTATATTGTAATGGATGCTGGGACATATATAGGTATGACTTTCTTGCTCGACATGATAGTACGCTATCTGGTTGCTCTTTATCTTAACATGTATACTTTCTGTCTCTCTGATTACATGTTGATAAAGCCCTTAGGATGTGTACTCGACTTCCAGGACTATGATGCAGATCATACTAGTGGGGCCTGGGTAGTCAATGAGTACATCCTTCAATGTTCCTAGTCGTGGGAATATCGACACGGGGCATCGATATTCCAAAGTAGACTAGCGTATATCTTCTCGACCCATGCGATGGTCGATGGATGATCCTATATCCATTGGTGTTTAACATCAAAGATGGTATACGGGTGCTCAGTGGAGACTGGGTACACTGAACAGACTCGCCGAGAACTCTCAGATGGTATTTTACCTCACGTCAGATGGTAGTTCTCTGGTGACACTGGTACAGCTTAGTCTGTTGACCCGAGATCGTCATAGAGTCTTGTGTGTCTCCCACTGTGCTTTGATTTCCACCCTACCGCGGCTCTACTGAGTCGTGCAAACAGGTGGTTTTTGGGTACAGTCCCGATTCATATGGAGGTAATGAGCGATAGGAGGGGATTCATCTCTCCCGGTATTGGGGGTTGATGTTGCGCTATGCTCGACTGGCCATAACAGGAAATCCCTGGCCAGGGTTGCAGTGTTATACTGGTAAGAGTTATCATTAGTTTCACGATTGTTATGGACCTCATGTCGGCATGACTTATCAAGCTATTGGGGTCTGAGGTTTTACCACCCCTAGGCGAGATATGCGACATATCAGACGAACAGACCGGACTGTACGGTAAGTGTTACTGGTTGGATTCACAGGAGTGTGAGCGGGCTTGCTCGTCGATCTTCTGATCGCTTAATACCTGGGTGGACGTTACGTTTAGCAGACCGCTTGCGGCTTGTGGGTGCTTGATATGATCATCATCTGCTGCCGGCGTATTGACGAGTCTTTAGAGTCCTACACAGAGGTTTCCTGGCTCAAGCGAAACGAAATAGGAGCGCATATGAGATATGTGCGGGACCGAGAATAATGCATGTATGTGATACCGTATTCCATTCTTGTGATAAATGTATCGATTGGTTGTATGCGATATAACCTAGTTATTGAATCGAAGATTGATTCGATATGTCGATACATTGGATACTAGTCGATTATGTGCGACATGACCGGATCATTAAATCAAGTGTTGATTTAATGATTTAATGTATAATTATATATTTGATATATTACTTTGCATTAACTAGTATTGGTTTACTTTAAAAGGATTTTCTCACTTGATGTGCACTTTTTATATGTGATATATTTTTGTGCACTCGATTGTATCATGTTTGATGATACATGAATGTTTGTGTGTATGATTAAACCATGGTTATGTAATGGTTAGGGTTTTCATTTTCTTAACTATTTCATTTATTTATTTATTCTTTTTTTCAAAATAAGTCATGGTGGCTTTCTTTGTTTGCTTGTTGAAGCTTCATGAAGCTTTGAACACGTCCACCATATGATTAAACCATGGTTATGTAATGGTTAGGGTTTTCATTTTCTTAACTATTTCATTTATTTATTTATTCTTTTTTTCAAAATAAGTCATGGTGGCTTTCTTTGTTTGCTTGTTGAAGCTTCATGAAGCTTTGAACACGTCCACCATTTTTGTCTCATGCTTAACCCTAACCATTCAACCTAACCATAGTTCATTCTCTACACCTAACCATGGTTGGTATATGATAAGTATTCATTTTATTTTCTATTTTGAATAATACTTATCATATTCTTTCTTCTTCTTCTTCTTCTTCAAAAACAAAATAAGAAACCTTGCCTCCATCAATGGCAAATTGAGAAAAAGAGTGAGAAATCCAATTCTAAAGTGAACCCACTTCCTATTTCTTCATCCTCTACCACTTGCCAAGTAGTACAGGGTGTTTTCTTCACAAGTTTCATGGCTTGGTAAAGTTGAAGCTTGATCTTGTGTTGCCTCGACGTAGATCATCTTCGGCATCGAAATCGACGACCTAGCCCGCCCATTTCTCCGATGAAACCGATGCTAGAGTCCAGGATCCGATATAGACACCGGAGGGACATCATCACGAAGCCTGCGAGGTGGAGGACCGGATCTACAAAGGTTGTAGTCACTTTCCTTTAGCAATAAATTCGTTTACTTACTTGCATCGCTTACACATCTAGTTAACGATCCGTATTAGGGTTTGTAGGCACATGAAAAATTTGAATTGGGCATGTTTAATCTGTTGTGAGACTTCATTAGTATGCCTAGGAACCCTACACTAGGACGTCCGTATTTTATTTTGAGCCTGTATAAAATACGGATTCCACAATCGCGATGAATAGCCAAACTCACATCCCTAGACCCCTACGAAAGCGACAAGTAACCCTGCCAATTCTAGGGTTAGGAGACCCGGTCTCGACTCCTCGAGATGGCCTCCGACTGGACCCTAGAACCCGGTTACTTGTGCTCTCCGTCTTGGGTATGTCCTAATGCGGAAAAGTAAATAATATATAATGGTAACATCATCCTCAACCCGGAAGTGTCCCAATAAAAGAATATTACATACAAATGAATTTTACATGAATGAAAAAGAATACTCTCATCTCATGTAAAACCCCTAGCTATTCAATACATAACGATCCAATATAACATATCACAGCAATATATAATCATCACAGATAACTAGACGAAATTAGATAATTCGACAGATACAACGAATTCCCAAAATACTCCAGTAAGCTCAACACTTGAGCAGAAATAAAAATTCCCAGTAGCATACCCCAGCACCTATGGACCGTCGCTGAAGGGCCCGTCCCAAGCCTCCACAGTGGCGCCGCGGAACCGCCGCCAAAACCGGGTTTTGGCCGTGGTTACGTGGTCACTGTAGCGAGTTAGGGACTCATTCTTTAGGTGGGTCCATAAAATTCCCTGCATGATTTTCTGAGTATTTTTAATATGAAAAATTTCAACTTTTTGAAATATTTCCAGAAAAGGGGTGGTTTCGGGGGTTTGGGGTTCGATCGGACTTCTAACTTCGTCTACACAAGTCCTAATGCTCTAACTTAGCTCTGATACCACTATAGGGTTAGCTTAGCACCTTTTGAAGGTTTTGAGAAGTATCAATCATGCTACTTTAAAAATTTTAGGGTGCTAAACAAAACCTAACCAAGATCTTAACTAGAGAATTAGGGTTAACTTGCATGTAAACAACTTTACATCTAAGAGAGAGAGATTACAACCTTTGTAGTCCATTCCTTCACTTCATAAGATCCGAGTAGTAGTCCCTTCGCCATGATCCATGAACATCCGGACTCTAGAGAGGCTCCACAAGTCCAATGATCCATAGTTGCTAGAAGTCTTCCTTTTCGAAGATGATTTACCTTGAAGAATCTCAAACTCAAGCTCTCACTTCTCTAATCAAGTATTAGTGAAGTGAACACCCCAATCTAAGTGGTTAGAATAGATGAGGATGATGAAGTAGGAATTTTGCTCTCTTTTGTTTTCAATTTCTCACTTTAAATCATCACAACACAAAAAGGTAGAAAGCTTTTCCAAGAAGGAAGAAAAAGAAGAAGCTTTTGTTATGAATAATGAATTGTTGTTGTCATTACAATTACAACCATGAATGAAGGCTTTAACTCATGTAGAGAATAAACTAGAGTTAAGGGTTTGGGTTGGGTTAACAAATATCTACACAAAATATCAAAGTAAAATAACAAAAGGAAAGCTTCATGAAGCTCCATGAAAAAGCTAACCCAAATCCAAACACTAACTTTGTTTAAACCTAATAACCATGTTGCATTTGTAACCCTAACTTGTTACAATATTATATATCACATATACAATATATATTGTAACAAAAGAAAATAATACAATTAACATATATCGCATATACATCAATGTATTATCGAGTGAGAAAATGATTCAATAAAGCGAGCTTATATTAGTTAACGTAATGTAATATATCACATATATAATTATACATTAAATTATCGAATCAACTCTTAATCCGACAATCCGGCTATATTGCATATAACCGACTAATATAACATGTACCAATTCATCGAATCAACACTTGATCCGATGACCCGGCTATATCACATATGCCCGGCCGATATCTCATATCACGAGAATATAATACGGTATCTCATATCATATTATTCTCAGTCCCGCACATATCACATATGTGCTCCTACTCCGTTTTGCCTGAGTCAGGAAACTTCTGTGTAAGACTCTAAAGAATCATCAATACGCCGACAGTACGTGATGATCATATCAAACACCCACAAGCCGCAAGCGGTCAGCTAAACGTAACAGCCACCCGTGTATCGAGCAATCAGAAAATCAACAATCAAGCCTGTACATTCTCCTGTGAATCAATCAGTAACACTCCCGTACAGTCTGATCTCTTCGTCCGATATGTTGCATATCTAGTTTAGGGGTGGTAAACATCAGACCCCGGTAACCGATAAGTCGTGTCGATGTAAGGCTCATAACGGGTCGAGAAACTACTGATAACTCTCACCAGTAAATCTCCATATCAGCCCTGGTTAGGGACTTCCAGTTATAGCCAATCGAACACAGCACAACATCAACTCCCTATACCGGGTGTCATGCCCCGCTTCCCAGTGTACAGAGAAAGGGACGCGACGAGGTCCGCTACGTGTATACTCAGAATTACATACGCTAAGCGTTTCTAAGCAATATAAAAGTAAATACACAAGAGACAAGAAATAAAAAGAACAACTTTATTTATTAACATTCTTTTGTACAATGTATGAAAAGGAAATAAAAATATGCCTAAACAGTGGAATAACAGGAAATGTAAAATGCTAAATAGAAAAGTGTACAATGAACTAAAGTGCTGGATCTTCGACAAACTGCTCCAAGTCTTCTGCAGATGACTCGGTCCCTGCCGGGTCCGAATCACCTGACGACATTCAAAAAAGAAAGAAATAGAATGTCATCAGTGAACAGGTCATTCGGTAAGTCCCAAAGATAAGAGGAGAAATAGAATAGAAAGAGAGTAAGAGAGAGAGAGAGGGTAGGTTTTACAGTTGTACTATTTGTTATATTGTAGTATTTATTGTTAACGTTGTTGTTTGTAGCTTGGTAAAGAAGGATGCCAGTGTATACAAGAGGAGTCTCACTTGCCCCGGAGGCTAAGGTATCAGGAACTCAAGAAACCGTTGGGCCACGGTACAACAACAACGGAATATAGGTTAGGTGTCTTAATCTGACCACCTCGTGCCACCTTTAACACCTTCCGTACCAAATCTACCCCTTAAACCCCGCGATGTCTTATTTGTATTGTTATCTTATAAATTGTATTGATTGATTGACTGATTAACCGACACCATGATATCAGTAAACTGTTATAACCATAGAGTCATGTAAATGGAATATTGAGAATCATGTAAAAGGAATATATATCCATGGTTCGGTTCAGTAAAGTTGTATAATTGATAATTGGATTCATGGTTTCATGTGTTCATATTGAATTAGAATCTTGTAGATTATAGATTGACTTAAATCATATTTAAGTCAGACTAATCAGACTCAAACTGGAGTCAGACAATCAAAAATGTGAATCGAACTTTTATAATTGCCAGGGTCCTTAGTGTAATTTATAAAACTTGAGGGGTTTTTACATAAAAACACTTTTATATACTTTTCAAAATACACCTCAAGTATTTATTATTCGTCTTTAGAATTGTAATGAGGGTGGGTTTTATATTGCGACATTTCTAGTGAAAATATCCTAGTTTTTATAAATAAAGGTATTTATCTATAATATTGATTTATTTGAAGTTTATGGTATTTTAGTGTAAAATTTATTCCTGTGATTTTTAGAAAAATGTGGAATATTTATATCATAATAAAATAGATATTTAAATGATAAATATACATATATTTATACAAAAATAATTTTAATAAATATTTTATATTCCAAAAAATCTCATTTTCTTAAGATGTCGTATTTTAAACCTTTCGAGTCCAAATGCTCTTTGCGGAGGTCTGAATCTCGCACTACTAAGCCTGAGGGTGTGCGATAAACCAAACAATCCCGAACGGGTTCCTTAAAAATGGGTTGTTGCGGCTCTTTGCAAAAATTGTAAAATACTAATCCTTTAGAAAACGGTTTTATTAAGTAAAAGGTATTTATTTGCAAAGGTGTAAATTTTCCGTATTTTAGATTTTAGGGTTTCCTAGGTCAACTAGCCTACTTCTAAATGGTCTAAACGACAAGTCGTTAGAAGCCTCAAATCGCCTCTTCACCACCAATTCTGGCCAGGTAAGTACAAATGAGGAAAGGAAGGATCCGCTCACGAATCACCGTGAGACGGGCCTTTTAAAATTACATTTTCTCACTTGCCTAGCCTAGACACCTCAAAGTCAGGTTTAGATAAACGATCGATATCCACAACTTATCATGTTTTCCTAATAAGAGGTATTTATTTTAAAGTGTATCAAAGCTAAAACTTTTAGAAATGGTTTTATTAAGAATATGGTATTTAAATGAAAGTATTGTTTTATCGTATTCTATATTTTTTAATGATATCGTTTTAGGTTGTATATGCGTGTGTGTGGAGATAGGTCATTATCTCGTGCTCTACTTTAAATGTATAGCAAAGTTAATGGGTTAAATGTGAAATCGAAACATTGTGGTATTTAAGTGAAAAATACGATAAATTAGAAAGGCTATCATTTCATGTGATGAAACTTGTTCAAATTGGTTATTAAATGTTTAATAGTCAACATAAAGATATTTAAGCATGAATGTATTGGTGAGAAGTGAAGTTTTATAGAAAACCAAATCAGAAATCGGATTTTTTCCGATTCCGTCGGGTTTTGTAATTTCGTATTTTATAGAATAAGAAAGAGGAATAGAATGGGACTTACGGGTTTCGATTAAGCAAAGGAGTGAAGGGGGAACTAAAGGAGTTGCCGAGGCATTGCTTCGTCACCGGTTATTTCTAAAAACGTCGCCGGATTTTCCGCCCGAATTTCGTCGGAGCTTCGCCGCGAACTTGTTTTACACAACTCTTGAGAAGATTTTGAGAGAGTGAGCTTAGGGTTTTGGGATGAGAGGGTAGAGGGTAAGGGGTGTATTTATAGGGTAGGCTAGGGGTAGGGTAGGTGAAGGGTTTTTGATAAAAAAAATATTGTAAAATGTGTGAAAAAATCATTAAAATGGATTATTTAGGGTATAACTCACTTTCTGAAACCGATCTCATAATTTAGAGTATGCAGGGAGTTCCAGAAGGCGAAGAGGCACAAAACCCCAGTTGGAGACTCGGCCGTCCGGCCGAGTCTGGCCGGTGGCGCCGGCCCGAGTCGGGGTTCCAGTGGGTGGGGGGTCGTCGGATGTGGCTCCTGGTATTTTTAGTTTTTCAGGTGAAGTTCAAGTTTTGGAAGTTACGGTGTGTGGACTGTTGCGCTTCTTAAGAATTTAAAACAAAAACAATATAAAAATAATGTGGGGCAGGGGATTGAACTCTGGTGGCTTGGTTCGGCAGTGCAAGGTATTACCAATGAGCTATAAGCTCCTTGTTGTAATTATTTGTGTGAAATAATTACTTAAAGTGGTAATAGCAACATTAAATACCCCAAGTATACTTTAATTTTAAAACAATTTTATGTACACTAAAAATGGAGTTATTTAAAAACAAAATAATTTATATATTGTGCTCAGGTTAAAATACTCCTTTATTGATTTTGAAAAAAATTGAATAGAAAAGTGTATAGAAAAATTAGGGTTGTTACACCGGGAGAGACGAAACCCCTCCTATCGCTCATTGCCTCCATGTGATTCGGGACTGTACCCAAAAGCCACAGTTTTGCAGGCCCACTTAGACGTGGTAAGGTGGAAATCAAAGCACAGTGGAAATCATACAATACTCTATGACGATCTTGGCTCTACAGACTAACATGTACTAGTGTCACCGGAGAACTGCTTTCTGACGATAGGTATAATACCATCCAGGAGTTCTCGGTGAGTCCGTTCATTGTACCCAGTCTCCACTGAGCACTCATACACCATCTTTGATGTCCAACATCAATGGATATGGGATCATCCATCGCCCATCATATGGGTCAAGATGCGTGTACGCTAGTCAACTCTTGATTATCAATGCCCTGTCTCGATACACCCTCGACTAGGAACAGTTATAGGATGTACTCATGGACTACCCTGGCCCCACTAGTATGATCTTATCATAGTCCTAGTAGTCGAGTACATATCCTAAGGGCTTTATCAACATGTGATCACAAAACAGTATTTGTTAACACGTTAAGATAAACTGAAACCAGATAGCATACTATCATATCGAGCAAGAAAGTCCTCTCTATATATATCCAAGCATCTATTATAAAATACATCACATGTACAACAATGGCCTTTAGGGTATATACGTAACTAACAAACACGGATTCAACGGTCGTGATTGTTAGTTATATGTATGCCCTAGAGGCCACTATTATACATGTGATGTATATTATATTGAATGCTTGGACATATATAGGGATGACTTTCTTGCTCGACATGATAGTATGTTATCTGGATGCTTTTTATCTTAACATGTACACTCATTATCTCTCTATTACATGTTGATTAAGCCCTTAGAATGAGTACTTGACTACCAGGATTATGATGCAGATCATACTAGTGGGGTAGAGGTAGTCGGTAAGTACATCCTTCAAATGTTCCTAGTCGTAGGAGTATCGAAACGGGGCATCGATACTTAACCCATATGATGGGCAATGGATGATTCCACATCCACTGGTGTTTGAAATCAAAGAAGGTATACGGGTGCTCAGTGGAGACTGGGTACACTGAACGGACTCTCCGAGAACTCTTAGATGGTATTATACCTATCGTCAGATAGCAGTTACCTGGTGACACTGGTACAGGTTGGTCTGTCAACCCGGGATCATCATAGAGCCTTGTGTCATTCCCACTGTGCTTTGATTTCCACCTTACCACGTTCAAGAGACCGTGCAAAACGGTGGTTTTTGGGTACAATCCCGAGTCACATAGAGGCAATGAGCGATAGGAGGGGATTTCGTCTCTCCCGGATTTGGGGGTTGATGTTGCGCTATGCTCGATTAACCATAACAGGAAATCCCTGGCCAGGGTTGTTGAAATTTACTGGTAAGTGTTATCAGTAGTTTCTCGAACCGTTATGGGCCTCACATCGGCATGACTTATCAGGCTATTGGGGTCTGACGTTTACCATCCCCAGGCTGAGATATGCGACATATCAGATGAAGAGACCGGATTGTACGGTACTGTTACTTATTAGATTTGCATAAGTATGAGCAGGATGTTGAACTTCTGATCGCTCAATACCTGGGTAGCCGTTACGTCCATCTAGTACTGCTGATGGCTTATGGGTATTTGATATGATCATCACCTACTGCCGGCGTATTAAACGAGTCTTTAGAGTCCTACACAGAAGTTTCCTGGATCAAGCGAAATGAAGTAGGAGCACATATGTGATATATGCGGGACCGAGATTAATACGTGATGTGGTACCATATTCTATTCTCATGATATGTGATATCGGTCGGTTATATGTGATATAGCCGGGTTATCGGATCAAGAGTTGATTCGATAAGTTGATACATATGGTATTAGGCAGTTATATGTGATATAGCCGGAATATTAAATGAAATGTTGATTTAATAATTTAATGTACAATTATATATTTGATATATTGATTTACATTAACTAATATTAGCTCACTTAAGTATTTCTTTTTCTCACTTGTGTATACACTTATTATATATGTGATATATATTATTGTGTCATACTTGTTACCACATGCAACATGGGTGTATGAGACTCACACCATGCTTATGATAATGACAGGTTTTATCTATTTAAAGTAAATCAAATTAGTTGGAAATTGGTCACATGGTTAAGCTTAGTGGAAGCTTATAGAACCATTGACTTAGTCTATTAGTTTTATTTTACATTAGATATTTATTAACCCAACTATTATATTAAGCCATGATTAAATCTCTACAAGAGTTAGTATGAGATATTATCTCACCCATGGTTGTTATTCTCACTCATGATATTCATTCTATGCTTGCCTTTCTCTATGGTTGCTTTTCTTTATCTCCTTTCTCAAGCTCTCTAGATTTTTGGGAGGTGAAGAAAATTAGTGAGAAAAATTATTCTAAAGTGAGCAAAATTCCTACTTCATCAACCTACACTAGATTAACCATTTAGTTTTGGTTGTTCGCTTCACAATTAGTGAAGAGGTAGCTTGATTTAGTGTCTCCTCGACGTAGATCATTTTCGGCCTCGAAGACTTCAAGCAAGCTTATTCCTTTCATCTTGTAGAGCCTTTCTAGTATTCGGGAGTTCACTACTTGGAGCGAAGGGACTACTACATAGAGCTATTGAAGTGATGGACTGGTCTACAAAGGTTGTATTCCTTGTTTACTTAGATATAATGATGTTTACATTCTATTTTCATCTAATTCTTTAATTAAGATTCTAGGTTAGGGTTCTTTAGCATGCCAATTTTTTTAAAACGGCATGGTCGATGCCTCCTGAAACCCAGTGGCAGCGCAGCGGAACCCTGAAGTTGTATCAGATGCAAGCTAGAGAATTAGACGATGTTTGTACTATTACGAAACTGAAACAACTCCGAAACACTCAAAACGAAACCCATAGTTTCTGTCGAATTTTAAAAGGTCTTTAAAAAAATTTTAAGCAACTGCAGAGTGTTACATATGATGTAACATGAACACCACAGAAAATTTATCCCCCTCCGCCGGATTTTGACCGGTGACATTGTGATAAAAACCGGCCTGGTCGGTTTTTCTGTATTGTTTTGGGTTGAATTTTCTCTGGTGTTCTTGGCTCTGGGTTTTGGTGTTTCAGGTGTTGCTTGTTTTTGCTAAGATTGCATGTGATGTTATATTTATGTAAAGGCAATTCGGAGTGCTTCGTAGTCGTAATTCTAACATCGTTTCGTGTAATCTTGACGACGTTAAAAAGTTCGAACGAATATCAATAACCCTTTTTTTCTCACTCGCTGGAAATTTTCCGAGAGTTGGAATTTTCCAAGTTTAAAATTTTCAGAAAATCATGCAGGGGATTCTATGGTCCCTCTAGAAGAATGAAACCCTAACTCAATTTTATGACCGTCAGAACCAACACTAAACGCTAGGATTTGTGGTTGTTCCGCGGCGCCATAGGTGAGGCAAGGGTTGGCCCTTCTACGGTTGGTCCATAAGTGTTGTGGCATGTTCTGGGTGATTTTTAAATTTCGCTCAAGTGTTGAGCTCTCTGGGAATTGTGGGTGTTTGTTGATTCGATCGAAAACTTTAACATCGTTTAACTATCCAAGATTATGATACAATATTTGGAATCCACACAATTAGTTTTATGAAAACTGATTTGAATTTTATAAATCTAGCAATTTAGTCTCATGTGATCGGTTTCCATGGAATTTTGATGTTGATCAAAACTCCATCGCAATTACGTAGTGTATGCGGATACTCGCTGGGTAACCTTACTAGATAGCCAGGCCCTATAGCTCCGACCAAGTGACTGTAGGAGAACCCCGTTGCTAAAAGCATCCGATCGGGTGCTCGCGGCCATAGTGTTCCGCCTAAGTGCACTTCGTCGACGGCATCCGGGGTGCGGCCGTCTCCTAAAGTTTTCGACGAGCATTCGATCAGGTTTTCGGGAATCTTGTTGAATTACCGGCTGGTTATTGAAAAGTGTTTTCAATATTGAGACTAAAATGCGGGGTTTATAATTGTTAGGCATGCGATGTCTAAGGAATTCATTTGGTTAGGCATGAAATCCAAAGTATGTAATACATTGTGTTTATGATGTCTAAGGTGGTTGCAAATTCCAATTGTTGTAGTTTTCACTTTCTTTTTTGCGACCGTAAGTGTAATATGGGGTGTATCGCCGGTTTCGTTACTATATGTCAACGACAATTGGGATACGCATATTTACTTACGTTGATGACATGTGATGTTATATGTTGTTGTGATATGTTATATTGGATCGTCGTGTTTTGAATAACCAGTTTTTTTTATGTGAGATGAGAGTTTTTTATTTTCATTCATGTAAAAACTTGTATGTAATATTCTTTTATTGGAGCACTTCCGGGTTGAGGATGATGTCACCATTGATGTGTATTATTTACTTTTCCACATTAGGATAGACCCAAGGAGGGGAGCACAAGTAACCAGTATCTATGGTCCAGTGGGAGACCATCTTAAGGAGTCGAGACCGGGTCTCCTAATTCTAGAATTGGGAGGGTTTCTTGCCGCTCTCGTAGGGGTCTAGGGATGTGGGTTTGGCTATTCATCGAGACCGTGGAATCCGTGTTTTTTACTGGCTTAATTTAAAATACGGAATTCCTAGTATATCCAATTTTTCATATGTGTTCTTCTACTGCTGATATTTCTGTGATGTGATCACTTGATATTCTAAGACGAATGGATTATTATATATATGATATATAATAAGCGTTGCTTATGTTTTACACCCTTGCTGGTCCCACCCTGCTATGTCATTAGTTAAGTAACCTAACGGTGCATAACGGAACACTATGGTGAATGCGGATGGCATAAGCATACGTTGTATTTTTGTTTCTTCTGTGATGCTTAGATAGCATAAATGATGGGATTTCATTAATGAGATTAATGAAAAAGAAAGAAATCTAAAGATTTTGTAGAATCTTGTTTTAAAAACGAGTAGCTCTATTTCTTGCTTTGCATAGCGGTATTCCTTATAGAATATCCAGCACCTTATTCGATAAGGAAAGAGCCAGGATCCCTTCACTGAGAGTGACATCTTTAGCGAAACTGGCAGATGCTAAAACCCACTCAGTTTTGATTTTGATTGCTTTTTTAGTTCTTACTTTGCATAATGGTATTTGTGAAATATCCAGCACCTCATTCTATGAGAAAAGAGCCGAAATCCCTTCACCGGGAGTGATCTCTTTAGCGAAACTAGTAAAAACCTAAAAAACACTCATTTTCAAAATCACTCGATTCTACAACGATATCAAGTTCATTACGCAAAGAGTTTTCTTAAAAACCTGTCGTAGCCCTCCGTTATTTCAGATAAGGACTATTTAGTATTCGTGCTGCGTTTGTTGGCTTTTGTCAAGGCGTAGTGTGCGGTAGTTAATTATTGCTAATCTGCTTGAGCATGTGATGAGATTGGATTAGGGTAATCGTGCGACCTTGTTGGCCTTTTTCAAGGGTCGTATGGGTGGGTTTAATTCAATCACGAAATGCACGGCTTGAACTTGACTAGCATCCTATGGTTTGTTGGCTTTTGTCGAAGTCATAAGAGGCTTGGGGCAAAAGCTTATCGGGAATTTTAAGTGTTGAAATTTGTAATGAGATTGCATACCTTCTATGAGATGGTTGGATACCGATACCCACTGAGAGTAAGAATTACTCCTGGGAGAGTTTTGCACATTACAATTAGCCGATCAAGTAGGTGCCTAGAAAGGTGTTAATGGGGTTACGCCCCTGGGAAAACAATGTTTATTTTAATTAGGTCCGTGAGAAAGCACGTAGAACCTCTCTCAAAGTACCGACACTGGCCTGACCGAAAGATTGGAGAATTTGTAGGGTGTAATTAATCCCGGCTAGTATTACCTTTTAAGGTTTGAATGAAGACTTGATAAAAACAGTGGGAGCCATCCTGATTAGATAAAATAATAACCAATCTGATCTTGCAAGAACATACGCAAAGTGTTTTTTCTCTCTCTCTCTCCTGGTAGCGACCGTGACATGCCTTAATCAAGATAATAAAATGGATGCATTAACCGAACCTGCTTATTATACTGAGCTGGGGAACGTTGGTTCTGCTCAATCTTATAATTGTTATAATTCCGAGTAGGAAATAGGGGAATATTCGGATTCTCACGTAACCCAAAACGAGGAATGAGCATGTTGATGCATATTCTTCGGGTGTGTTCGTTACCGAGAACTGTTTCTCAGTATCCTCTACGTCTTAGGTATGAGATACTGGATCAGGATCTCATATATGTAATTTGTTACATGGGCTACAGAAAGGTAGAGTACTGGGATTAGGTGATATGCCTCTAAGTGTTAGAGAATGGTGCAAATTGTTGCAGCCAAATCAGTTGGCAAATATCACCTTGTATTACCAAATGGTAAATACATTGATTCTCAACAAATGTTATTACATGTCGAACCTGATATACAACATTACAACAGTTTTTTTATTAAGTTAAAGAAGGATATAATTTTGTATTATAGGATAATTTTGTGAACATTTTCCTGAATCAAGAGTTGGTTGGTCAGGCACGTTATGTAATGGCATATGTGTTCTAAATCAAACCACGGTTCAAAATATGTAGAACACACATAAGAGGAGTAGTTCAGAAATGAACGAATCCTTCTTATGGTATTATAGACTGGGTCATATCAATGCGACACGACTAGCTAAGTTACATAAGGATGAATATTAGAATCTATTCGAATTTTCGTCTTATGATACTTGCCAGTCTTGTCTCAAAGGTAAAATGACCAATACTCCATTTACTAGAAACAGAGAAAGAGTTACTGAACACTTGGGACTGATACATAGTGATGTATACGGTCCTATGTCTACACATGCCGGGGATGGTTTCTCGTACTTCATTATATTCACTAACCATCTCTCAAAATTCAGACATATGTTCTTTTTGAAACACATATCTGAAACTTTTAAGAAATTCAAGGAATATAATCTTGAAGTTGAGAACCAGACGGGTAGATGTATTAAGGTCCTTCGATGAGATCGGGGAGGCGAATACTTGGGCATGGAGTTCCTGGATTTTCTAAACAGAGAATGGGATTCTCTCTCAGCATACTCCTTCGTATACACCACAGCACAACGGTGTATCAGGATGGAGGTATCACGCCCTATGAGATATGACGTGCTCTATGATGAGTACTGCTGAGTTATCTGTTTCCTTTTTGGAATTATGCACTTGAGAAGATGCATACCTATTGAATGAGGTTACATCCAAATCAGTGCCTACCACTCCATATGAGATATAGAATGGGAAGAGACCATATTTTAAATGAGTTAAGACATGGGGTTGTCCGGCCTATGTTAAAAAACAAAATCCGGACAAGCTCGAGGCAATGTCAGTTCTGTAAGTTTGTTGGATATCCCAAACATTTGCGAGAGTATATCTTCTACCACATTGAGGAGCAAAATGTGTTTTGTTTCTCAGCATGCCACCTTTTTTAGGAAAGGAGTTCCTTATGGAAGAAGTTTGTGGTCATGAGGTAGAACTGGAAGGAATTCCAGCTGGACAAACTAACAGCTGACAATTTGGTGAAACCAAAAGATTCAATAGTCTCCAACGAACCTCAGCCTCTCCGCGAATCTGGTAGGGTTCCTCATCCACTTGAGAGATACTACGGTTTCCTCAGTGACGGTGGGAGAGAGGATTGCATCATGGTAGATGATGACCCAACTAGGTTCGGCAGGCCATCATGAGTGGGGGCTCTATGAAGTGGCTGGATGCTATGCAATCAGAGATGGAATCCATGTACACCAACAAAGTATGACTTTGAATGTTCCACCTGTAGGGGTAATTGTTCAGACCATAATATTGCATTTTTCATTCCCCTATTCTTATCTGTTTTATAAATAAACAGGTACTCTTGACGCACTTTTGTTGCATATTACAGGATACAGGGCTTGGATGCGAATACAGTGAAAAAGACGAAAGTTGATACAGAAAAGGGACTTTTGACGAACAAGTAGACGGATCCAAGTCAAGCCTAGACGAAGAACAGTGCGAGGTCCAAAATGTCGAGTGAACGGTCAAAAGATACGTACACGTTTTCACTGAAGATCTGGAGAAGACCCAGAAGCCAAAAATAGAAAAGAAGTATAAAAGTAAAAAGCCCAAGAAGCCCTGAACCAAGCCCAGAAAAATGAAGAGCCAACTCCCTTCTTTGGCCGCGGAACAGCGGCCAAACCTAGGCTGGCGCCGCGGTTCCGCGGCCTCTTGTTACCCGTGTCGGTGGGAATTTGGTGTGTCGGTGCGGGTGTTGGGATTTTTCGTGGGCAAATCTGTAATTGCACATCTGCGAGAGTCTGTAACCTTAGTTTTCCCGTTTTTCTATAAATTGTAATCACAGATCTGTAAAAACTCATGCCTCTTTTCAATAAACAAATTCAGATATGTTCTGTATTCTTGCTTGGAGGGAGCCATCAATAAAATTAGTAAGTAATTTTATTTCTTCGCTTTTAATTCTCTTTTAATTAGAATGTTTATTAATCCCCTAATGAGCGAGTAATCTCCTCGCTTGTTAGGGTTAGCCTTAGGGAAAGGTCTGAGAGATGAGATCTCTCACCCCTTTCAATGCCATATTCACCTAAGAATTAGAAATCCATGCATACGCGCACAACCGCTCCCTACGGCACCCTACCCCTCGAGGTAACGGTGAACCGTAGTATAAAGGGCCGGTTGCGCGCGTTTTCCATGGAGGTTAGGGTAATTATCGATAAAGGAAGGACAAGAATCTAGAGGAAGAAATATCTTCCCAAGAGATTCTTATCCACTTTACTGATAATTACTATAACATCTAATAGATCTAAAATAAAGCATTGAAAACGGTGAAGAAACCTTTAATCTCCAAACTTCCCCTAAGCCTAACCCTAGCAAGACTTTAAATTAGATTAATTTAGTTTATTGATAGATCTAGGTTTTTATAAATTTAATAAACCAACCAAAACAACATTTTGAATCAACTTGTAAAAACACATTAAAGGAAATTACCCATCTCTGTGGATCGACCCGTACTCACCGGCTAGCTGCAAAGCGACGCCATTTCTGAATACGGTAAATATAAACATTTGGATAAATCAAATGGCGCCGTTGCTGGGGATGGCGTAAAAAAAAATTTTGTGTAATTTCGGGTTGATATAAATTTTAAAAATTATAAAAATCTGAAAAGAAAAGAAGAAATAAAAAATTATCAATTTTGATCTGTTTGAAGGGTGTATCTTTTGAATCTTGCAGGAACAACGAAGAATCGCGGATCTGGAAATTTACAGAGGCCAAAACAGAAGTTGGTACATAAGAACAGAGAGGAATTGCAAGTACAAAACAGTACAATTTTTTCCAGAGTCTGACCCCATCACCAGACCGCGAAACTGCGGCAGAAGTGGGCCCCAGACCGCGGAACCGCGGTGGAGTAGTGCAACACTGCGCGAAATTTTTTTGGTTTATTCCTCCTTCTCCTCTCTGCAACCTCCATATATCTGTCTGTAAAAAATTTCTGCAGGAATTCTTTGAGCTAAAAATTTTTCCTCCCCCGTCTAAATAACAGATTTTCTGCAGGTTTCTTTGCGCCGCGTTAAAAAAATTGATTGCAAGTAAATTTTATTGTTTTGTATAATTTAATCGGACTTTAAGGGGCTAATTGACCAAACTCAGATTGGGTGGGGATTTCATCACCCTTCCCAGGACCTCAGAAAACACCTTAAAGCATTTTGCATCGACCACAATTAATTAAAAAATACTAGACTCAGACCTAAGGACATCGAGCTCAATAGGAAAAGGACTAGTATAAGTATCGACCATTTATCCTAACTGACTTTGCGGTGTCTAGGCTAGTGGTTATTAATTAGGCCCACTGTTGTGGTGGTTCCTTCCCACTTACCTGGCCGTACTTGTCGGTGAAGAGGCGGTTTGAGGTCCTATTTCTAGCCCTAGTTAGGAGCTGTCTAGCGGACCTAGGTGACCCTAGATCTAGGCCTGATTGTGCATGTGTGGTTGATACATTTGTGTGACAAGTCCCTTTTCAAAAATCTCTTTGCAAAACTCTCACACAAATAAAAAAAAGGGGAAATCTTTTCAAAACTTGCAACTTGTCGCTAAGAAAACTTGCAACTCACTTCCACCACTTCTTCTCATTGACGTTATCTTACCCCCACATTCTGTTTTTTTTTCTGAATACACTACTCTTTTAGTGTATGTCACTTTGGACTAGGGATACTAACGCCCGATTAGTCCGTGTTTCGTTGGTACCGACCGACGAACCTTTCGACACCGAAGTCGAAATTCCCTCCATTTCCTTACCTCCACCTTCAAATTCTTGTTTCGAAGGTATGTCAGGATTCAACCCCAACGATGCCTTACCGATGGGAATGATACCACCTCCGTTAGGTGCGAATAACCCGAATCTTCTGCCTGTTGTAGCGCCCGCACGAGTCGCGCTCCAGGATCTCTTCTACCCCGTCTGCACTTCTTTACCTACATGTCTTTCACCCCCACCGGCAAATGGGGACAATTTTGAAATAAAACCATATTTCATCAATATGCTGCCAAAATTTCATGGTTTGGAATCCGAAGATGTATATATCTTTTTCAATAAATTCCAAAATTTGTGCGCTATGATGAAGACGACCCAATTAAGTGATGATGTTATAAGGCTAAGGGTCATTCCTTTTACCTTATGTGACCTAGCCGAGAAGTGGCTATACAGCACCGCATCACATTCCTTTAGAAATTGGGACGAGTTTGTGAGAGCTTTTCTGAAAAAGTTCTATCCTCATCACAAAACTGCTAGAATCCGTAACGAGATAATACAATTTTCACAGCTTCCTTCCGAACCATTTTGGAAGTGCTTCGAGAGATTTAAAGACCTACTTGTTCAATGCCCTCATCATGGGATCGAAAGTTGGAAATTTGCCAAACATTATACGAGAGATTGAACTCGGCAATGAAGCAGTTGCTAGAAACGATATGTCAAGGTCATTTTCTCTCCAAGTCTAGCGACGAAGCGTGGTAGTTTCTTGAGGATCTTAGTGAGCAAACAATTCAGTGGGAGAGTACCAAGACCACATCATCTTATTCTAATGGTCAATCTAGGGCAGGCATACAACAAGTAGATATGTCGATTGCTATGAAGGCCGAGATGGCCGCACTTATGAAAAAGCTAGAAGCCATTGAGACCAAAATCTCATCGTCTTCTCCTGCCCCTGCTTTACCCACATGAATTGTTTGTGCTTGTTGTTCAAATCCATCGCATCTAACCGAAGAGTGTACCTATAGTGCATCTACTCAAGGACAGGATCAAGTCAACGCAGCATTTCAGCAACGACAATGAAATGATCCGTACTCTTCGATATACAATCCGGGGTGGAGGAGTCACCCAAATTTCGCTTGGGACCAAAATCAACAATTCCAAGGAAATAACAATTTTCAAAGACCTCCTCGTCCACAACAACAACAAGCACCATTACAAACTCAAAACCAGCAACCTTTCCAACAACAACCTTATACAAATCAAACGAACAATTTGGTTCAACCTAATGATGATAAGGTTATCTCGCTCGAGAAAAGTCTAGATGCATTTCTCAAGCAATCTACAGAATCCGCAGCAAGATTTGAAAATCATGTTCAGTCTTTGATGCATAAAAATGCCTCACACGATCAAAGTATCAAATCTATTGAGGCACAAATTGTACAATTAACTGATGCGTTGAGCGAGAGAGAAAAAGGAAAGCTTCCATCTCAACCATTGCCAAATCCCAGTCACACACAAAACGCATATCACAATCACAATGTAAATGCGGTGACCATGTTGAGAACTGGAAAAGTGTTGCAAAATAATGTGGGAACTAGTGATGACATCCCCGCCGGTGGTTCTTCTTCTTCTTCTTCTTCTTCTTCTTCTTCTCCATCGTCTCCTTCCCCTTCTTCATTTTCTTCACTTTCTTCTTCACCTTTTTCTTTAGAGCCTATTCTCCACCCTTCACACGGCTCTACTTCTTCTAGTTTGAACGGACCCATTTCTCACAACACGAACACATCTACACCGGGATCCGTTCCTAATCCACATTCTATTCCATAGACATTTGACTCAACTAATTTTCAAAATGCACCATTTCCAAACAGGTTGAGTCCTAATAAACCAACTGCACAAGTGGAAAAGATTGTGGAGATATTTAAGCAGGTTAGCATAAATATACCTCTCTTGGATGCAATCCAACAAGTCCCTTCATACACGAAAATCTTAAAGGGCTTATGCACCTCGAAGAGAAAAGCATCTCAAGTACCCAAAGAGTGCTAGTGGCTAGTGCAGTGAGCAATACTATTAACCACCATCAAACCTTACCCCAAAAACGAAAGGACCCCGGCTGTCCTACGATTTCAATCACAATTGGGGATAAGAAAATTAATCGAGCACTTTTAGATCTTGGGTCTAGTGTTAACCTGCTTCCCTACTCCGTGTACGAACAATTAGGGGTTGGAGAGTTGAAACCCACTCGTTGTACTCTCCAAATGGCTGATCGATCAATCACCCATCCAAGGGGTGAGTTAGAGGATGTGTTGATCAAAGTTGGGGAGTTCATATTCCCCGTTGATTTTATTGTTATGGATACACAACCTGTTGCTAACCCAAGAAACCAAATTCCGGTGATTCTCGGTCGACCATTTTTGGCCACTTCCAATGCCGTAATAAATTGTCGCAATGGCTCCATGACTCTATCCTTTGGGAAAATGTCTAGTGAGTTCAATATTTATAAGATGGGAAGTCTGCCCCCCCCCCCCCCCGTACCTAAAACTAGTACACGAGAAGTTTGCTCTGTTCACGAAATCATGCAGGAGGACTGCGAGCTTGAAAGATTCTTATTTGATGAAAACAGTTTTGACGCCACTAGTGCGTCCCTCCTTGAGCCTACCACCATTGACACAACCGATATTAATTATGAATATTTCACTTTTTCGGATGATGACGACTCACAGCCCGAATATGAGTCTTTTGAATTTTTGGATGAGTTAGTCGAGCCATCCGAATCGGTTGTTTGCAGTGATTTCGAACCTGTGTTGGAGTCCTTTGAGTTCGAGGTAGATTCCGCAATGATTCTTTCACCTCTGAAACTCGAACTCACGCCCTTGCCGTCTCACCATAGATATGCTTACATAGGTGAAAATGAGACCTTTCCCATTATCATATCGGCCACTCTAGCCCTCGAGCAAGAGAACGCCCTTTTAATGGTCTTACAAGATAGGAGACAAGTTTTCGGTTGGACTATGGCGGACATCGAGGAGATCAGTTCCCTTATAATTGAATATCATATGCAATTGATGGATGATACCAAGTCAATAGAGGACCCACAGGAACATTTTGGGGGTATTGTGGTGAGTCAACCTCCTCCTTTAGAAGTTGACATACCCTCATTTCTTTTAATAAGTTACGAGAATGCCAATACTCCACTGATTGCTGATCATTTACATTCTCGTTTTGATGCATCACCATCACCTGTATATTTACCTCCACACCTCCCATACTACTACTTCTATCTTCCCCAATTCTTTGTGGATCGCTACAACGTATTCTTCTACCAACCCATACTCTTTACTGATAAATTTTTCAACTGGTTGGTGTTGACGTTTGGTCTATGCAAGTTTGGCAGTAATGTCTAACATAGTTTAAATGAAGTTTGGGGGAGGGCCTTTTTGTATATATTTTTGTTTTTTTAACAATAAAAAAAGATTGTAAATAAATAAACAGGGGAGTGCCGGTATTTTGACCCTCTTGGTTTAGCATGACAGTGAGGACACTGTCAAGTTCAAGTTTGGGGGTATGCTCGGCATGTCTTCTCCCTTCGCATTCATTTGTACATATTTTTGCATTTGCATACCTATTTGAAAACCCATAAAAATTTAAAAAAATTTAAGAATTATAAAAATCAATGTATTCAATTTTGGTTGACTTGAGTTTGACCAATAGGTTAACTAGCTAGGAGCAACTAGATCTTAGACTTAGTGAATTAAAAACCCTAAAAATAACATCCCTTAAAGTTTAACACTAGAAAATATATGCCTTGTAGTTTATTTAGAAATAGGCAAAATTTTGGGTCCACTTCTTGGGCTAAGTCGAAACAAGGGAAGAGTATTGATGTTCTTATTAGAGTATAAGTTTGAAAAATAGTTCCTAGCTTAAGTTTAGATTCTGAAAATGTACACCCTATAATTTGCACAATCACACACCTCGAAACTTGGAATAGCAGAAGAGATCTTGAAATGCTCTTGTCTAAAGTCCTTAGTACAATGAAAATAAAAGAAAAAAAATGTGAATAAAGATAAAAAAAAAATGGACACTGGTTTTTGTAATTACTTAAAGCTGCAAAAATAGAAAAATATTTAGCGAAGGTGCTTCATCACCTAGTGCCTTAGACCAACTGGTTTGGGAGTCACTGCTAAAGCCTTGGGTGTTGCAAAACTAGAAAGTAGGAAGTACGTTTTAAAGTGCTGACGCATCTTGTAATCGGTCGTTGGTACCTCAAGAAATATTAACGGTCGCATGAAGGATGTGTAAGCAAAATTCAATTAAAAAAATTCACCTATTAATAAGTACTTTGGACAATGGACAAGGGCATGATTGCTTGATTTGAATTTCCAAGTGTAAGGGTGATCTATATACACACACGTAGGGGTATGTGATTGGAATTTAGATAAAAGAGAGGAATAAAGAATAGAACTTGTATCTTTAGTAGGGTTGATAGAAATTCCTAAGTGGAGATGGAACTGTAGAAGGAAAACTTAAGAGATGTCAAAAGCTAAGTAGGTCTACATAACATATATAATCTTAAGTTAAATAATGAGGAAGCTTGAAGAATATGGGTAGATAATTTACAAGGAGAAGATAATAGAATTCCTCGTTAGAAGACATAATTAGATAACAAAATTTAATGGGCTGAATTGATAGGATTTTGTGGGTGTAATCCGCTGAAAACCCTCAGGAGACAACACTCCTCCTACTAGGGACACCTAGAGGTTTAACGGCTTGTTGCATGTGCTCAGTGCAATCGCGTTTTCCTGTGAAAGTGTGGTTAGGATTTTAGTGAATAAAATAATAAGTTTGCTCGAGGATGAGCAAAAGGTAAATTTGGGGGTATTTGTTCAGACCATAATATTGCATTTTTTATTCCCCTATTCTTATCCGTTTTATAAATAAACAGGTACTCTTGACGCACTTTTGTTGCATGTTACAGGATACAAGGCTTGGATGCGAATACAGTGAAAAAGACGAAAGTTGATACAGAAAAGGGACTTTTGACCAACAAGTAGACGGATCCTAGTCAAGCCTAGATGAAGAACAGTGCAAGGTCCAAAATGTCAAGTGAACGGTCAAAAGATACGTACAAGTTTTCACTGAAGATCTAGAGAAGACCCAGAAGCCAAAAATAGAAAAGAAGTATAAAAGTAAAAAGCCCAAGAAGCCCTGAACCAAGCCCATAAAAATGAAGAGCCAACTCCCTTCTTTGGCCGCGGAACCGCGACCAAACCTAGGCTGGCGCCGCGGTTCCGCGGCCTCTTGTTAGCCGTGTCGGTGGGAATTTGGTGTGTCGGTGCGTCGGTGCGGGTGTTGGGATTTTTCGTGGGCAAATCTGTAATCTCACATCTGTGAGAGTCTGTAACCCTAGTTTTTCCGTTTTCCTATAAATTGTAATCACAGATCTGTAAAAACTCATGCCTCTTTTCAATAAACAAATTCAGATCTGTTCTGTATTCTTGCTTGGAAGGAGCCGTCAATAAAATTAGTAAGTAATTTTATTTCTTCGCTTTTAATTCTCTTTTATTTAGAATGTTTATTAATCCCTTAATGAGCTAGTAATCTCTTCGCTTGTTAGGGTTAGCCTTAGGGAAAGGTTTGAGAGATGAGATCTCTCACCCCTTTCAATGCCATATTCACCTAAGAATTAGAACTCCATGCATACGCGCACAACCGCTCCCTACGGCACCCTACCCCTCGAGGTAACGGTGAACCGTAGTATAAAGGGCTGGTTGCGCGCGTTTTCCATAGAGGTTAGGGTAATTATCGATAAAGGAAGGACAAGAATCTAGAGGAAGAAATATCTTCCCAAGAGATTCATATCCACTTTATTGATAATTACTATAACATCTAATTGATCTAAAATAAGACATTGAAAGCGGTGAAGAAACCTTTAATCTCCAAACTTCCCTTAAGCCTAACCCTAGCAAGACTTTAAATTAGATTAATTTAATTTATTGATAGATCTAGGTTTTTATAGATTTAATAAACCAACCAAAACAACATTTTGAATCAACTTGTAAAAACACATTAAAGGAAATTACCCATCTCTGTGGATCGACCCGTACTCACCGGCTAGCTGCAAAGCGACGCCATTTCTGATTACGGTAAATATAAATTTTTGGACTAATCAGTAATGTTGGAGATAGTGCCCGCAAAGTCAATTATTGGATCGCAGGTACGTGATTGCAACGATTGAAGCAGGACCTATACCGATATGACAGTCTTACTCAAGATGATAGTATGCTATCTGGTTTGTCTTTATCATCGTATACATACTTTAGTTCGCTATTGCATTATTGATAGAGCCCGTAGGATTCTGCTTGACAGCCAGCAGTATGATGGCGATCATATACGTGGGAGCTGGAGTCTATAAGCACATCCTTAAAGTGTCCCTAGTCGTGGGAGTTTTCGAGACAGGGCATCGATACTCCAGAGTAGACTAGTGTATACAGTCGAGACCCCGACGAGGGGCGGTGGCCGGTCTCACAAGCCACTGGTGTCAGTTGGTTCACCTAAGATGTATACAGGTGCTCATTGGGTTATGAGTACACCAGACAGGACTCGCTGGGAATCTGCTAGTTGGTATTATACATATCGTCAGATAGCAATTCCCTGGTGAAATGTGTACAAGTTAGTTCATCGACCTGAAATCGTCATTTGTCTCGTGTGAGTTCCCACTATGCTTAGATTACTACCCTACCACGCTCAAAGGAGCTGTGCAAACAGGTTTTAATTGGATACAGTCCCGAGCCACATTGGAGGCAAGTGAGCGGATCGTCGGGGATTCGTCTCTCCCGGTATTGGGGGTTGATGTCGCGCAGTGCACGGGTGGCCATCACTAGAAACCCTCGGCCGAGGTAGTGGAGAATTACTGATTTGGATCAGTAGTTTCTCAGGTGGTGATGGGCTTCATGCCGACATGATTTATCGCGTTATTAGGGGTCTGACTATATCCACCCCCTAGACACGATATGCGATATTCTTTAGACGAACGAACCGGACTGTATATACATTGTCACTGTCAGGCTCAGTAGGGTTTATAGATGAGTTTGCTCGTCAGCTTCCCTTTCAATCAATACATAGGCAAAACGTTACGTGCAGCTTGTACCTCTGACGTGCTAGGGGTTATACCCAGTGTAAGTGTGTTGATGAGTTATTAGGGTGAGTCATATGTATGGATGCTTCTAATTGGTGACTAGGCTTGATGATTCATTCATTATCATTAATTGTTTTGATGACTAGGTTAATGCATCACCGTTTTTGCATTAATTGTTTTTGTGTGTCATCCTTTTTCATTTAATGTTATGATAAGCTTCAAGTTTAAGGTCATCCTCCTCCCTCTCCTACACTCACCTCCCTCCCACTACTTATTTGGCCGGCCCCTCTCTTGTGGGAGGGTATGGATGTTGATTGATTTCATTTGAAAAAGATTGATAAGGATTTTAGTTCATGGAAATTAGTAAACTCCATTTCTCATTTCATATCGACCCAAAAGGCAACTTCATTAACCGTTCGTCCATAGCCTTGGACGTAACGAGACAAAGTGTTCTACTCATTTTCTACTTCATCTTGGTCGTCTCTTTTAGCAAACTTGGCGATCGAGTTGCCTCGGTTCAGAGGCGGGAGCCCGTTTAAAGATCCGTCGACGTGGTGCCACCTGGACGAGAAGAATGAAGATTCAGAAGATCGGAACAGCCGCAACAAGTGTGGGATGATGGTTGAAGACCGAAGGACTCGGATCATTCGGTATAACGTTTCTACCCCCTTTGCAATTTGTTAGTTTAGTTTTAATGGCAGATCCGGGTTACGGTACACGATAGTGCCAGTTCGTTAAAAGTTTTTTTCCGCATTTGGCGTCCGTTAGACGGCCGGGGCGCTACCGTGGACTTACAGTGGTATCAGAGCCTCACCATTAAGCTATACTAACTTGCGCTAACACGTTTAAAATATCGATCGAACCGAATTTCGAAAAACACAATTTTCAAGCATACCAGTTTCTGTCGATTTTTAATGATATCCTAAAATTATTTTGCATATCACAGAAGACAAAACAGACATTTATAAGAATTCTGGGAAATTTTGGGCGACTGATCCCTCATTACGACCGCGGAACCGCGGTCAAACCTAGGGTTTGACCGCGGAGTCGCGGCCGTTCTGTGGGAACAATGCTCCAAATTTTCCAGAGAGCTTAATTTAGGGAAATTGTGGATTTTGGTATATTCTTTTGGGCCCAGTTTTTTATTACTGTGCACCAGTTGTTCGTGGGGCCCACTTCGTGATATTTAGTCGATCGAAGTTTTAAACTTGTTAGTTTACAGTATTTACATTATATCTCCGACCGGGAATGTCATTTGATCGGTAAACCGCATCTGATTGCTATAGTTCTTTTAGACGGGTTTGCGAACGTGACATTCGCGTTGATGTTCTGTGTTGTGCTGTGATGTTGCGGATATGTCGTGGTGGATAGCAGGGTGCAATGATAATGTTGTTTGGATTTATTTGTACATTTGATATTGCGGGGCGAGCGTCCTACATGTGGACTGTCGTCACTGCCTGTTTGTATAATATTCTTTTGGGGCACGACCGGGCTGAGGTCGATGTACCTATTGTATATTTTTATTTTCTGTATTAGGTTTTATCCCGCGATGGAGTGCACAGATAGCCGGGTTCTGGATGGCAACAGGTCCGTATCTTATGACTTTGAGAAGCAAAGGGACCTCACTCTAGAATTAGCAGACTATTCGCCGCACTCGTAAGGGGTACAGGTTGACCCAAGGAGGGGTGCTCAATTTACCGGATTCCGTGAAGTGCCGGGTGTTCCATTCACTATGTTATGGGGACTACCTCACTTTAGGTTTTGGCGGGTAACTTGCCGCAGCCGTAGGGGTCTAGGTTTTATTGCACAGGCTATCCATACGACCAGGAGAACGTCGGGTTTCAGTAGCGGCTCTGTGAAACCCGAAGATCCCAGATTATCTGTATTGTTCTGTGATGCTTATTACTTTTCTGTAATGTTGCATATTTTCATGCCTGGAGCGATTATTGTATATTGATATATATACTATTAGATGTTGTATATGTTTTACACCCGCGCTAGTGCAGTCCCCGCTCTGTCGTTAGTTAAGTAACCTAGCGGGTGATGACGGGACCCAGTGACGAATGCGAATGGCATATACGTACATTTTATTTTTCGTTCTTTTCTGGTGTGATTGATTGATGGGACTGCATTGATTCTTATCAATGTAAGGATAAAACAAATATATATTTGATGTTGTTGGAACAAATTTTAAAAAGGTGTTATTACAAAGATATTTCCTTTTGTTTTGCATAGTGATATTCAGTTAGAATATCCCGCACCTCATTCGACGAGGCAAGGACCGAGATCCCTTCACCGGGAGTGACCCCTTGGGCAGAAGTTTACGTCAGGGAAATAACTTCACTATAGTCGATTACAAGTTGTTTTGCATCACGGTATTCAGTTAGAATATCCTGCACTTCATTCCACGAGGAAAGAGCCGAGATCCCCTCACCGTGAGTGACCTCTTTAGCAAAAAGTTTTTGTCACTATATTTTATAAAAAGCTATCGGGTTCCTTCATTGATATCAAGTTCATTACGTTAAAGGTTTTTCGCCAAAAACCAGTCGTAACCCTCCGTCGTATCTTATGGATGGTCAGTAGTATTCAAGCTATGTTTTTTAACTTTCGCCAAGGCATAGTGTTTGGTAGCTGCTGGGTATTCATTTGTTGCATAGATAGATGTGTTGGTTTGGGACAGTCGTATTACCTTGTTGGCTTTCGTCAAGGATAAGTACGGGTGGGTTCAAATTAACCTGGACAATGACGGGCAGAACTTGATATGTGACTTATGATTTGTTAGCTTTCGTCACGGTCATAAGAGCATGGGGCAAAAATCATATCGGGAGTTTCAAATATACAGGAAACTTGCCAGGCATACGCATACCTTCTGGAGTGTAATAACTTGAGTGGCTTCCATCAAGTTATCATGCGATGATAGTTGGATCCCGATTCTCACTGATGAGTTGGTTTACTCTTCGGGTGATCCTGACTAATTCTTCTTTCAAGTTTGGAGGAGATTTTAAGATTACAGTGGGAGCTTTCCTGATTAGATAAAGTGATAACCATTCTGATCTAGGTTAGAATGCACGCAGAGTGTTTCTTTTCTCTCTCTCTCTTTGGCAACGACCATTGACCGACCCTAGACTATTACTCAGTGACCAAGTTGACCGAACATTCTTAAAATACTGACTTTTGGATTGTCTAAAGTTGCATAAGTCATTGCCGCTCTTTCTTTTACCCTTTGCATTTCTCAGAACACCCCGTATTACTACGGATATCCACTTCCATTGGATAGATCCATCGTATGGTTATATATGAACTTGAAAAGACTTATTCGAGGATGGATCCAGGTTCAGGAAAAATAGAATTGGTTTATTCAGTTGTCTTTTATTATCACCTTCTCTCAGGTTGCGAGGGCTCCTTGGTTTAGGAGAGTACACCTATTACGATTATTGGATAGTCTTATTCCAAACCATAGGCAGGTACCGAAAGGTAGGGAATGAAGAAAACCAATTAGCCTAAGTAGGGTATGCAGAAGGTAATATGAAAAGACAAAAGAAAGAGATTAGAAAGAGGGCAAAGTAAATTGCGACTATGATCATTCATGACCAAACCGCGTGTTTCATCGCCACTCCTATTTCACCTTTAATAGAATAAGGTATTATTCAGTTGTCTTTTATCATCACCTTCTCTCAAGTTGAGAGTACTCCTAGGATTAGGAGGGTACACTGTTCAGACCAGAATATTGCATTTATCATTCCCCTATTCTTATCCATTTTATAATAAACAGGTACTCTTGACGCACTTTTGTTGCATGTTACAGGATACAGGGCTTAGGAGCAATTACAGTGAAAAAGACGAAAGTTAATACAGAAAAGGGAATCTTGACCAACAATTAGACAGATCTTACTCAAGCCCAGACGAAGAACAGTGCAAGGTCCAAAATGTCAAGTGAACGGTTAAAAGATCGCTACAAGTATTCACTGAAACATCTGGAGGAGAACAAGAACCCCAACAGAGAAAAGAAGCATATAAATAAGAAGTCCAAGATATGTTGAACCAAACCCACAGAAGATGGTGGCTTGAAGCCACCAAAGGGCCGCGGAACCGCGGCCCAAGCGCCTTATTACCGCGGTTCCGCGGCCGTTTGCTGCACGTGTCGGCACCGACTTCTTGTGTCGGTGAGACGGTGCGGGTGTTGGGATTTGTAGGGATCAAATCTGTAATTTCACATGTGCGAGAGTCTGTAACCCTAGTTTTCATATTTTCCTATAAATTGTATTCCCATATCTGTAAAAAGTATTCCTCTTTTCAATCAATAAAATTCAGAATTTCTGGGAGCTATATTCAGATCTGTTCTTCTTGCTTGGAGGGAGCCATCGATTTAGTAAGTAATTTCAGTCTTTTAATTAAGATGTTTTATCATCTCCTGATGAGTGAGTAGTCTCCTCGCTTGTTAGGGTTAGCCTTAGGGAAAGGTTTGAGAGATGAAATCTCTCACCCCTTTCATGCCATCCACACCTAAAAAGTTAGAACTCCATGCATGCATGCAAAACCGTTCCCTACGGCATCCTACCCCTCGAGATAACGATGAACCATAGTATAAAGGGCCGGTTGTGCGTGTTTTCCATGGGGGTTAGGGTAATTATCAACAAAGGAAGGATGCGAATCTAGAGGAAGAAACATCTTCCCAAAAGATTCGGATCCACTTTATTGATAATTACCGTAACACCTAATAGATCTAAAATATGGCAATGAAAGCGGTGAGGAAAACGTTAATCTCCAAAACTTCCCCGAAGCCTAACCCTAGCTAGACTTTTAATTAGATTAATTTAGATCAGTTTTTATAAATTTTTAGAAACCAACCAAAACGACACTTTGAATCAACTCGTTAAAACACACTAAAGAAATTTACCCGTCTCTGTGGATCGACCCGCACTCACCGGCTAGCTGCGAAGCGACGCCGTTTCTGATTGCGGTAAACTTACAATTTTGGACATCAATAAAATGGCGCCGTTGCCGGGGATGGCGTAATTTTTCTTTTTGTGAATTTTCGGGTTGATAAAAAATTTTATAAAAAAAATTTATAAAAAATCTGAAAATATAAAAAAATACAAAAAATTATCAATTTTGATCTGTTTGAAGGGTGTATCTTTTGAATCTTGCAGGAACAGCAAAGAATTGAGGATCTGGAAATTTACAGAGAGCAAAACAAAAATTGGTACATAAGAACAGAGAGGAATTGAAGGTACAGAACAACAGAAAATTTTTCAGAGAGCGATCCCTCTAGACGACCGCGTTTCCGCGGCATAAGCGCCCCCCAGACCGCGGTTCCGCGGCGGCCACGTGGCCTTGTTGTGCAAAATTTGCTCTGTTTGTTTTCTAGTCCCTCCCTCTGTAACCTCCATATATCCATTGTAAAAACTTTCTGCAGGATTTCTTTGCGCAAAAATCTTCTCCCCTTCTAAATAACAGATTTTCTGCAGGTTTCTTTGCGCCGCGCTAAAAATTGATTGCAAGTGAATTTTATTGTTTGGCATAATTTATCGGACTTTAAGGGGCTAATTGACCAAACTCAGATTGGGTGGGGATTTCATCACCCTTCCCAGGACCCCAGAAAACACCTAAAGCATTTTGCATCGACCACAATTAATTAAAAAAGACTAGACTCAGACCTAAGGACATCGAGCTCAATAGGAAAAGGACTAGGGTAGGCATCGGCCGTTTATCCTAACCAACATTGCGGTGTCTAGGCTGGTAGTTATTAATTAGGCCCACTGTAGTGCTGGTTCCTTCCCACTTACCTGGTCGTACTTGTTCGTGAAGAGGCGGTTTGAGGTCCTATTTCTAGCCCCAGTTAGGAGCTGTCTAGCAGACCTAGGTGACCCTAGATCTAGGCCTGATTGTGCATGTGTGGTTGATACATTTGTGTCACGAGTCCCACTTTTCAAAAACCTCTTTGCAAAACTCTCACATAAAAAAAATAAAGAAAAATCTTTTCAAAAACTTGCAACTTGCCACTAAGAAAACTTGCAACTCACTTCCACCACTTCTTCTCACTGACGTTATCTTACCCCCACATTCTGTTTTTCTTTTTTTCTGACTACACTATTCCTTTTAGTGTATGTCACTTTGGACTAGGGATACTAACGCCCGATTAGTCCGTGTTTCGTTGGTACCGACCGACGAACCTTTCGACACCGAAGTCGAACTTCCGTCCACTTTCTTACCCTCATCTTCAAATTCTTCTTTCGAAGGTATGTCGGGATTCAACCCCAATGATACTTTACCGACAGGAATGATTCCACCTCCGCCAGGTGCGAATAACCCGAATCGGCCGCCTGTTGTAGCGCCCGCATGAGTTGCGCTCCAGGATCTCTTCTACCCCGTCCGCACTTCTTTACCTACATGTCATTCACCCTCATCGGCAAACGGGGATAATTTTGAAATAAAACCACATTTCATCAATATGCTGCCAAAATTTCATGGTTTGGAATCTGAAGATGCATATATCTTTATCAATAAATTCCAAAATGTGTGCGCTATGATGAAGACGACCCAATTAAGTGATGACGCTATAAGGCTAAGGGTCATTCCTTTTACCTTATGTGACCTAGCCGAGAAGTGGCTATATAGCACCGCATCACATTCCATTAGAAATTGGGACGAGTTTGTGAGGGCTTTTCTGAAAAAGTTCTATCCTCATCACAAAACTGCTAGAATCCGTAACGAGATTATACAATTTTCACAGCTTCCTTCCGAACCTTTTTGGAAGTGCTTCGAGAGATTCAAAGACCTACTTGTTCAATGCCCTCACCATGGGATAGAAAGTTGGCAACTTTGCCAAACATTATACGAGGGATTGAACGCAGCAACGAAGCAGTTGCTAGAAACAATATGTCAAGGTCATTTTCTCTCCAAATCTAGCGACGAAGCGTGGCAGTTTCTTGAGGATCTTAGTGAGCAAACAATTCAGTGGGAGAGTACCAAGACCACATCTTCTTCTTCTGTTGGTCAATCTAGGGCAGGCATACATCAAATAGATATGTCGATAGCTATGAAGGCCGAGATGGCCTCACTTATGAAAAAGCTAGAATCCATTGAGACCAAAATCTCATCGTCTTCTCCTGCCCCTACTCTACCCACACGAACTGTTTGTGCTTGTTGTTCGAATCCGTCGCACCTAACCGAAGAGTGTCCTTATAATGCACCTATTCAAGGACAGGATCAAGTCAATGCTGCATTTCAGCAACGACAAAGAAACGATCCGTACTCTTCGACATACAATCCGGGGTGGAGGAGTCACCCAAATTTCGCTTGGAACCAAAATCAACAAGTCCAAGGAAATAACAATTTTCAAAGACCTCCTCCTCCACAACAACAACAAGCACCTTTACAAACTCAAAACCAGCAACCTTTCCAACAACAACCTTATACAAATCAAACGAACAATTTGGTTCAACCTAATGATGATAAAGTTAGCTCGCTCGAGAAAAGTCTAGAAGCATTTCTCAAGCAATCTACAGAATCCGCAGCAAGATTTGAAAGTTATGTTCAATATTTAATGAATAACAATGCCTCACACGATCAAAGTATCAAATCTATTGAGGCACAGATTGCACAATTAACTGCTGCGTTGAGCGAGAGGGAAAAGGGAAAGCTTCCGTCTCAACCATTGCCAAATCCCGGTCACCCACAAAACTCATATCACAATCACAATGTGAATGCGGTGACCACGTTGAGATCCGGAAGAGTGTTGCAAAATAATATGGGAGCTAGTGATGGCATCCCCGCCGGTGGTTCTTCTTCTTCTTCTTCTTCTTCTCCATCGTCACCTTCCCCTTCTTCATTTTCTTCACTCTCTTCTTCACCTTTTTCTTTAGAGCCTATTCTCCACCCTTCACACGGCTCTACTTCTTCTAGTTTGAACGGACCCATTTCTCACAACACGAACACATCTACACCGGGATCCGTTCCTAATCCACATTCTACTCCACAGACATTTGACTCAACTAATTTTCAAAATGCACCATTTCCAAACAGGTTGAGTCCTAATAAACCAACTGCACAAGTGGAGAAGATTGTGGAGATATTTAAGCAGGTTAGCATAAATATACCTCTCTTGGATGCCATCCAACAAGTCCCTTCATACGCGAAAATCTTAAAGGGATTATGTACTTCAAAGAGAAAAGCATCTCAAGTACCCAAGAAAGTGCTAGTGGCTAGTGCAGTGAGCAATGCTATTAACCACCATCAAACCTTACCCCAAAAACGAAAGGACCCCGGCTGTCCTACGATTTCAATTACAATTGGGGATAAGAAAATTAATCGAGCACTTTTAGATCTTGGGTCCAGTGTTAACCTGCTTCCTTACTCCGTGTATGAACAATTAGGGGTTGGAGAGTTAAAACCCACTCGTTGCACTCTCCAAATGGCTGATCGATCAATCACCCATCCAAGGGGTGAGCTTGAGGATGTGTTAATCAAAGTTGGGGAGTTCATATTCCTCGTTGATTTTATTGTTATGGATACACAACCTGTTGCTAACCCAAGAAACCAAATTCCGGTGATTCTCGGTCGACCATTTTTGGCCACTTCCAATACCGTAATAAATTGTCGCAATGGCTCCATGACTCTATCCTTCGGGAAGATGTCTAGTGAGTTCAATATTTATAAGATGGGAAGTCTTCCCCCCGTGCCAAAACCTAGTACACGAGAAGTTTGTTCTGTTTACGAAATCACGCAGGAGGACTGCGAGCTTGAAAGATTCTTGTTTAATGAAAGCAGTTTTGACGCCACTAGTGCGTCCCTCCTTGAGCTTATCACCGTTGACACAACCGATATTTATTATGAATGTTTCACTTTTTCGGATGATGACGACTCACAGCCCGAATATGAGTCGTTTGAATTTTTGGCTGAGTTAGTCGAGCCATCCGAATCGGTTGTTTGCAGTGATTTCGAACCTGTGTTGGAGTCCTTTGAGTTCGAGGTAGATTCCGCAATGATTCTTTCGCCTCCGAAACTCGAACTCACGCCCTTGCCGTCTCACCTTAAATATGCTTACATAGGTGAGAATGAGACCTTTCCCATTATCATATCGGCCTCTCTAGCCCTCGAGCAAGAGAACGCCCTTTTAATGGTCTTACAAGATAGGCGGCAAGTTTTCGGTCGGACTATGGCGGACATCGAGGTGATCAGTTCCCTCATAATTAAATATCATATGCAATTGATGGATGATGCCATGTCAATAGAGGACCCACAGGAACATCTTGGGGGTATTATGGTGAGTCAACCTCCTCCTTTTAAAGTTGAAATACCCCCATTTCTTTTAATAAGTTACGAGAATGCCAACATTCCACTGATTGCTGACCATTTACATTCTCGTCTTGATACATCACCATCGCCTGTATATTTACCTCCACACCTCCCATACCACTACTTCTATCTTTCCAAATTCTTTGCGGATCGCTACAACTTATTCTTCCAACCAATACTCTTTACTGATAAATTTTTCAATTTGTTGGTGTTGACATTTGGTCTAGGCAAAGTTTGGCAGTAATGTCTAACATAGTTTAAATGAAGTTTGGGGGAGGGCCTTTTTGTATATATTTTTGTTTTTCTTAACAATAAAAATGTTGTAAATAAATAAACAGGGAAGTGCCGGTATTTTAACCCTCTTAGTTTAGCATGACAGTGAGGACACTGTCAAGTTCAAGTTTGGGGGTATGCTCAGTACGTCTTCTTCCTTCGCATTCATTTATACATATTTTTGCATTTGCATACTTATTTGAAAACTCATAAAAAATTGAAAAATTTTAAAAATTATAAAAATCAATGTATTCAATTTTGGTCTTATCTGACTTGAGTTGACTAATAGGTTAACTAGCCAGGAGCAACTAGATCTTAGACTTAGTGAATTAAAAACCCTAAAAATAACATCCCTTAAAGTTTAACGCTAGAAAGTATATGTCTTGTAATTTATTTAGAAATAGGTAAATGTTGGGTTCACTTCTTGGGTTAAGTCAAAATGAGGGAAAAGTATTGATGTTCTTATTAGAGTATGAGTTTGAACAATAGTTCCTAGCTTAAGTCTAGATTCTAAAAATGTATACCCTATAATTTGCACAAGCACACACCTTGAAACATGGAATAGTAGAAGAGACCTTGAAAGGCTCTTATCTAAGGTCCTCAGTACAATGAAAATAAAAGAAAAAAATGTGAATGAAGAATAAAAAATGGACACTGGTTTTTGTGATTACTTAAGGCTGTAAGAATAGAAAAATATTTTAGCGAGGGTGCTTCATCACCTAGTGCCTTAGACCAACTGGTTTGGGAGTCACTGCTAAAAGCTTTAGGTATTGCAAAAATTAGGAAGTACGCTTTTAAAGTGCAAACACATTTTGTAATCGGTCGTTGGTACCTCAAGAAGTATTAACGGTCGCATGAAGGATGTGTAAGCGAAAATTCAATTAAAAATTCACGTATTAATAAGTACTTTGGACAATGGACAAGGGCATGATTGCTTGAATTGAATTTCCAAGTGTAGGGCTGATCTATACACACACATAGAGGTATGTGATTGGAATTTAGATAAGAGAGAGAAATGAAAGATAAAATTTGTATCTTTAATGGAGTTGATAGAAAATTCCTAAGTAGAGATGAAACCCTAGAAGGAAGACCTAAGAGATGCCGAAAGCTAAGTAGGTCTACATAATATATATAATCTTAAGTTAAATAATGAGGAAGCATGAAGAATATGGGTGGATAATTTACAAAAAAAAGATAATAGAATTCCTTGTTAGAAGACCAAATTGGCGAACAAAAGTCAATGGACCGAATTGATAGGATTTTGTGGGTGTAATCCGCTGAAAACCCTCAGGAGACAACACTCCTCCTACTAGGGACACCTAGAGGTTTAACGGCTTGTTGCACATGCTCAGTGCAATCGCGTTTCCCTGCGAAAGTGCGGTTAGGATTTTAGCAAATAAAAAAATAAGTTTTCTCGAGGACGAGCAAAAGGTAAGTTTGGGGGTATTTGTTCAGACCAGAATATTGCATTTATCATTCCCCTATTCTTATCCATTTTATAATAAACAGGTACTCTTGACGCACTTTTGTTGCATGTTACAAAATACAGGGCTTAGGAGCAATTACAGTGAAAAAGACGAAAGTTAATACAGAAAAGGGAATCTTGACCAACAATTAGACAGATCTTACTCAAGCCCAGACGAAGAACAGTGCAAGGTCCAAAATGTCAAGTGAACGGTTAAAAGATCGCTACAAGTATTCACTGAAACATCTGGAGGAGAACAAGAACCCCAACAGAGAAAAGAAGCATATAAATAAGAAGCCCAAGATATGTTGAACCAAACCCACAGAAGATGGTGGCTTGAAGCCACCAAAGGGCCGCGGAACCGCGGCCCAAGCGCCTTATTGCCGCGGTTCCGCGGCCGTTTGCTGCACGTGTCGGCACCGACTTCTTGTGTCGGTGAGACGGTGCGGGTGTTGGGATTTGTAGGGGTCAAATCTGTAATTTCACATGTGCGAGAGTCTGTAACCCTAGTTTTCATATTTTCCTATAAATTGTATTCCCAGATCTGTAAAAAGTATGCCTCTTTTCAATCAATAAAATTCAAGAATTTCTGGGAGCTATATTCAGATCTGTTCTTCTTGCTTGGAGGGAGCCATCGAATTAGTAAGTAATTTCAGTCTTTTAATTAAAATGTTTTATCATCCCCTAATGAGCGAGTAGTCTACTCACTTGTTAGGGTTAGCCTTAGGGAAAGGTTTGAGAGATGAAATCTCTCACCCCTTTCATACCATCCACACCTAAAAAGTTAGAACTCCATGCATGCACGCACAACCGCTCCCTATGGCATCCTACCCCTCGAGGTAACGATGAACCGTAGTATAAAGGGCCGGTTGCGCGTGTTTTCCATGGGGGTTAGGGTAATTATCAACAAAGGAAGGATGCGAATCTAGAGGAAGAAACATCTTCCCAAAAGATTCGGATCCACTTTATTGATAATTACCGTAACACCTAATAGATCTAAAATATGGCAATGAAAGCGGTGAGGAAAACGTTAATCTCCAAAACTTCCCCGAAGCCTAACCCTAGCAAGACTTTTAATTAGATCAATTTAGATCAGATTTTATAAATTTTTAGAAACCAACCAAAACGACACTTTGAATCAACTCGTTAAAACACACTAAAGAAATTTACCCGTCTCTGTGGATCGACCCGCACTCACCGGCTAGCTGCGAAGCGACGCCGTTTCTGATTGCGGTAAACTTACAATTTTGGACATCAATCATACACCTATTATGCTTACTGGATAGTCTTCTTCCAAACCATAGGCTGGTACCGAACGGTAGGGAAGGAAGAAAACCATTTAGCCTAACGAAGGTGTACAGAAGGTAATGACTAAAAAAATAAAGGGATTTGGAGAGATGGCAAGGAAATATACGGTTAAAGTCATGAATCGGATTATGGGAGAGGCATTACTAGGAATACCAGGATACCCCTATGAGACATTTTAATGTTTCAGTTTCACTGCGCATTGTTAAAAGAAAACTGATTTCCCGATTAGATACTTACTCCAAGGTATGTATTTACCAGGTTTCATTCTCATATCTGTATGGTTTTACAGATGATGAGTGGGAGTAAGTTAATGGGAATTAGGAGATCATCCTCATTATATCAGAATTCGTTATAATTGGTGATATTTGAGGAAATCCCCTGGGTACAGTTTTCAACCTACGATACACAGGTTTTGAGTTATTCAAACTCAGCGGACTTATACAGAGTATTGTATGTTGTCCAGTGCCCATCAGGACAAAGGGGTAGGTCCTCGTACTATGTTCTGTTTACTTATGACTTCTCTAGTTTTTAGACAAGTGTTTCGTAGAAATAAAATGTCTAAGTTTTGAGAAGTTGTGGATATCAGAATAAAGTAGAGAACCAGGTATCACAAGTGTCGGGATTCTTCAAAGAGATTGAAAATGCAGATTCTTATGATTGGTATTCAGATGATAGTAATGGCTTTGATAAACTTGTTTCTCTTTCAGGTTACTCATAATTGGATGTATTCCTAAGTTGAGTAATGCTGATTAGCTTCTATCCATTAAGTTGATATGCACTGGAGACAGCTGCATGATTTGAATCTAGTTCCAATTAAATTAGTGCCTCTATTTCTATATAGAATGGTTCATATCTTAACGATGTTAAGATACGGGGAGTTGTCCAGCTTATGCTTAAAACCAGACACTGGGTAACTCAAGGCTCGTTTCTGTAATGGCAGTTTGTGGGTTGACCCTGGCTTTGATGAGGGTTGACATTTCTACTATCTGGAAGATCAATAGTGATATTGTTCTTAACTCGCCACAGTTTTATTAAAATGGATTTTTTCAGAAAACATTAGTGGAAGTATGGTAGAACTGGAAGAGATTCCAGAACCACAAACGATTACGGAAAATTTAATAGGACTTATATATTCAATCATGTTTGACATTTCATTTGCCACTCCGCAGATATGGTGGGTAACCTCAGACACCCAAGAGGTACTCCGGTAGCCTCAAGGACGGTGACAGGGAGGTTCTTGTTTACCCAGACTTGACACTACGGTTATTCCAGACTATGAGACCCGGCAGAAGGATATGTATAGTGTCATTCTAAACTAGTTTTAGAAGTGTACGTATTATTATTCTGCCACAGAGTTATCGTAGTCAGCGGGAGCAGCGGAAGCATAGTGGGCAAGTAGCTTATGTCTATTTAAAGACTTCAGCAGTTATAGCGGAGATAAATCATCTAATTTTGATGAAACAGTCATGGCTTTGACTTCATCAGAATAGGGGATGGATCGGTTAAGAAAGGTAGTAGGGTGTGATGTCCTGGCCTTTGGATGACATACACAGAGTAGGAAGTAAAATTCCTATACTACGATCGGTTATACTTTGATCGTCACACAGTTGTTTCTCCACAAAGGATATGGATGTAATATCAGACATTCTGATTTCTAGATCTATGGTTTTAGATCTAGATTTGGGTAGTTTCCCAATGGGGGTACTTTGACTATATTCTAATAGTATTTTAGAATAGATGACTCCTGGCATGGTGGTGTACCTGCAGGTGATGGAGTCACCCTCTCTAAAGGTGTCTTACAGACAAAAGGAGAGAGGGATGTGCATGATTGGCAGATCACTTGCTTAGACAATTGAGTCAATCATGAAATGTCAAGTACCACACCAGATGTTGTTTTTGCACTAGATGCGATAAGTTTATATTAATCCAATCCTGGAGAAACATAAGGAAGCAGTTTTAGAACATAAGTGAATGTTCTATGAATTTGATGACGACAGCCTCCTTCGGGAGACGGTTATCATTCCAGGCTTCCAAGGTGACATAGATGACAGAGTGATTGTCAGAGTTATAGTTTTTCCTCTGACGAGGGACAGTATTATAGACAGGTGGTCCAAGAGCATACTGTGGGAAGCATGGTGCTGGATACTGATTAGGTTCAGTTAGTGTATACAGTCTAAGAAGTTTGGATTTGGAGTTCATTTATGAACTAGGTCCCATCAGATATCCAGACATATTCTAAGACAGGTATTACTCGATTCGGGAGATGGCTTTCTCCGCGAACTTGAGATTAAGAGAGACATAGAAAGAAACATCAAGGCGGATCCACTCACTGAGGCTATTTCTCGAACACAAGAGTTTTACAAACTAGCTTTGTGAAACTGATTAGTAGAGAAGTTGGATGTTCGGTATCACACGGGCTGTGAATATGCGACATCGCAATAATTAGCCTTGAGTACAAGTGGGAGATTGTTGGAGATAGTGCCCGCAAAGTCAATTATTGGATCGTAGGTACGTGATTGCAATGATTGAGGCAGGACCTATACTGATATGACAGTCTTACTCAAGATGATAGTATGCTATCTGGTTTGTCTTTATCATCGTATACATGCTTTAGTTCTCTATTGCATTATTGATAGAGCCCATAGGATTCTGCTTGACAGCCAGCAGTATGATGGCGATCATATACGTGGGAGCTGGAGTCTATAAGCACATCCTTAAAGTGTCCCTAGTCGTGGGAGTTTTCGAGACAGGGCATCGATACTCCAGAGTAGACTAGTGTATACAGCCGAGACCCCGACGAGGGGCGGTGGCCGGTCTCACAAGCCACTAGTGTCAGTTGGTTCACCTAAGATGTATACAGGTGCTTATTGGGTTATGAATACACCGGACAGGACTCGCCGGGAATCTGCTAGTTGGTATTATACATATCGTCAGATAGCAATTCCCTAGTGACATGTGTACAGGTTAGTTCATCGACCTGAGATCGTCATTTGTCTCGTGTGAGTTCCTACTGTGCTTAGATTACTACCCTACCACGCTCAAAGGAGTTATGCAAGCAGGTTTTAGTTGGGTACAGTCCCGAGCCACATTGGAGGCAAGTAAGCGAATCATCGGGGACTCGTCTCTCCCGGTATTGGGGGTTGATGTCGCGCAGTGCACGGGTGGCCATCACTAGAAACCCTCGGCCGAAGTAGTGGAGAATTACTGATTTGGATCAGTAGTTTCTCAGGTGGTGATGGGCTTCATGCCGACACAATTTATCATGTTATTAAGGGTCTGACTATATCCACCCCCCTAGACACGATATACGATATTCTTTATAAGAACGGACCGAACTGTATATACATTGTCATTGTCAGGATCAGTAGGGTTTATAGATGAGTTCGCTCGTCAGCTTCCCTTTCAATCAATACATAGGCAAAACGTTACGTGCAGCTTGTACCTCTAACGTGCTAGGGGTTATATCCAGTGCCAGTGTGTTGATGAGTCATTAGAGTTCCCCACAGACACTTTCCCAAGTTTGGGCAAAACATTGTAGAGGCTGTATGGGTTTACGGCAAGGTTCGGAAAAAGCACGTGTGTTTTCGCACGTGTCGTTTTTCGGGCAGATAATACTGGTAGGCTTTGGTTTAAGCCGGAACCCAGTATTATACTGTGTAGATATAATATCTTTGTCTCAATTGCATTTGTATTCGGTCGTAATACAAATGTGGGTATGTTTATACTAATACGGGATTATCCTGAAATTCGTTTCGGGATGATTTTTGGAAGTTGCCAGTTTCCAGTTTTCTATCAGCCGTATTTGACAGTCGGTCAAATATGGATTTATCTTTTCTTCTTGAGGGTGAGTCATAGGATGAGTCATGTGTGTGGATGCTTCTAATTGGTGACTAGGCTTGATGATTCATTCATTAGCATTAATTGTTTTGATGACTAGGTTAATGCATCACCATTTTTGCATTAATTGTTTTTGTGTGTCATCCTTTTTCATTTAATGTTATGATAAGCTTCAAGTTTAAGGTCACCCTCCTCCCTCTCCTACACTCATCTCCCTCCCACTATTTATTTGGCCGGCCCCTCTCTTATGGGAGGGTATGATTGTTGATTGATTTCATTTGAAAAAGATTGATAAGGATTTTGGTTCATAGAAATTAGTAAACTCCATTTCTCATTTCGTATCGACCCAAAAGGCAACTTCATTAACCGTTCGTCCATAGCTTTGGACGTAACGAGACAAAGTGTTCTACTCATTTTCTACTTCATCTTGGTCGTCTCTTTTAGCAAACTTGACGATCGAGTTGCCTCGGTTCATAGGCGGGAGCTCGTTTAAAGATCCGTCGACGTGGTGCCACCTGGACGAGAAGAATGAAGATTCAGAAGATCGGAACAGCCGCAAAAAGCGTGGGATGATGGTTGAAGACCGAAGGACTCGGATCATTCGGTATAACGTTTCTACCCCCTTTGCAATTTGTTAGTTTAGCTTTAATGGCAGATCCGGGTTACGGTACACGATAGCGCCAGTTCGTTAAAAGTTTTTGTTCCGCATTTGGCGTCTGTTAGACGGCCGGGGCGCTACCGTGGACTTACAGGTAAAACCCATCGGGAGCAAGTAGATCCTAAGAAGATTCTTGGTGTAAATGGAAAAGTTGAGACTTTCAAAGCTAGACTTCTCGTCATGCAACCAAGTGTGGTTTATGATGAAACTTTTTCTCCAGTGGCTATGCTTAAGTCCATCAGGATTAAAGGAGGAATCGCGGAGTTGGAACATCTGTTTTTATGTGGCAGTCAAAGAGTTTGACTTCATCAAAAAGGTAGATAAACCTTGTATATACAAGATGGTTGTAGAGAGTAAGGTTGTCTTCCATGTATTGTACGTAGATGACATACTCTTGATAGGAAATGGTTTTCTATAATACACTCGGTCAAGCTTCTCTTATCACGAGAATTCTCCATGGAAGATCTGGATGATACCTACTATATCTTGTGGATTATGATCTATAGTGATAGATCTAAGTGGATAATGGAAGTGTCCCAAATCCAGGTACATTAACACCATACTAAAGGGGTTTAGTATGGTGGTTCGCCCACTTACTCAGGAATCACTCTCTCCAAAAATATGTCTTCCAAGACTGACTTGGAGAGAGCTCGTGTGCAAGGGATACCCTATGCTTCAGCAGTAGGCTCTATCATGTATGCGATGTTATGTACCAGACCAGATGTAGCTAACTCACTAGGTGTAGTGATCAGGAATCAATCGAATCTTGGGAGAATCGCTGGACAGCTGTGAAGGACATTCTTAAGTCCTTGAGAAGCACTAAAGAAATGTTCTTGGTGTTTGGTAACAGTCAACTCCAGTGGGAGTCCTTTACCAATTCGAGCTTCCAGAGTAATAAGGTCGACTGAAAGTCAATTATAGGCTTTGTCTTTACCCTCAGTGGAGAGACGGTATGTTGGAAGAGTTCCAAGCTATATACCATGGCAAACTAGACGATAAAGGCTGAATACATTGCTACCAACGATGCTACCAAAGTGGATATCTGGATATTTCTTGTTCATGAGATGAACATGGTTCCTACCATTGAACATCCAATAACTGTTATTGTGACAACAATGAAGTTGTGGTTTTGGCCTAGGAACGCCGATCCCATCAGTCATCCACACATATTCTGAGGACAGTATCACCTGATCAGGGAGATGGTTGATCTCCAAGGGATCGAGGTAAGGAGAGTTGATACGAAGGATAATACGGAGGATCCACTCATAGAAGCCTTTCCCTAGAGAGACTTTTATGGGGGCGTTGAGTATGAGATACTACAACAAAAGGCCTTAGTGCAAGTGGGAGATTGTTAGTTATATGTATGCCCTAGAGGCCATTATTATACATGTGATGTATATTATAGTGGATGCTTGGACATATATAGGGAGGACTTTCTTGCTCGACATGATAGTATGCTATCTGCTTGCTCTTTATCTTAACATATACACTCATTGTCTCTCTATTACATGTTGATAAAGCCCTTAAGATGAGTACTTGACTACCAAGATTATGATGCAGATCATACTGGTGGGGCAGAGGTAGTCGGTAAGTACATCCTTCAAATGTTCTTAGTCATGGGAGTATCGAGACGGGGCATCGTTATTCCAGAGTAGACTAGCATCTACGCTTCTTGACCAATATGATGGGCGATAAATGATCCCACATCCATTGGTGTTTGACATCAGAGAAGGTATACGGGTGCTCAGTGGAGACTGGGTACACTGAACGGACTGGCCGATAACTCCTAGATGGTATTATACCTATCGTCAGATAGCAGTTCTCTGGTGACACTGGTACAGGTTAGTCTGTCGACCCAAGATCGTCGTAGAGTCTTGTGTGTTTCCTACTGCGCTTTGATTTCCACCTTACCACATTCAAGAGATCGTGCAAAACGATGGTTTTTGGATACAATCCCGAGTTACATGGAGACAATGAGCAATAAGAGGGGATTTCGTCTCTCCCGGTATTGGGGGTTGATGTTGTGCTATGCTCGATTGGCTATAACAGGAAATTCCTGACCAGGGTTACTGAAATTTACTGATAAGTGTTATCAGTAGTTTCTTAAACTGTTATGGGCCTCACATCGACATGAATTATCAGGCTATTAAGGTCTGATGTTTACCACTCCTAAGCTGAGATATGCAACATATCAGACGAAGAGACCAGACTGTACGGTAGTGTTACTTATTGGATTCGCAGGAGTGTGAGCAGGCTTGATTATTGATTTTCTGATCGCTCAATACCCGGGCAGCCGTTACGTCCAGCTAGTACCGCTAATAGTTTGTGAGTGTTTGATATGATCATCACCTACTGCCGGCATATTGACGAGTCTTTAGATTCCTACACAGAGGTTTCCTGGCTCAAACAAAACGAAATAGGAGCACATATATGATATGTGCGGGGCCGAGATTAATACGTGTATGTGATACCGTATTCTATTCTCGTGAATGTGATATCGGTCGGTTATATGTGATATAGCCGGGTTATTGGATCAAATGTTGATTCGATAAGTTGATGCATATGATATTAGTCGTTTATATGTGATATAGCCAGATTATTAAATCAAGTGTTGATTTAATAATTTAATGTATAATTATATATTTGATATATTAATTTACATTAACTAATATTAGCTCAATTAAGCATTTCTTTTTCTCACTTGTGTGTGCACTTAATATATATGTGATATACAGTACCGTGTCATGCTTATTACCACATGCAACATGGGCATATGAGACTCACACCATGCTTATGATAATGAGATGTTTTATTTATTTATAGTAAATCAAATTATTTGGAAATTAGTCACACGGTTAAGCTTAGTGGAAGCTTATAGAACCATTGACTTAGTCCATTAGTTTTGTTTTACATTAGATATTTATTAACCCAATCATTATCTTAAGCCATGGTTAAGTCTCTATAAGAGTTAGTATGAGATATTATCTCACCCATGGTTGCTATTCTCATTCATGTGATTCATTATACACTTGCCTTTCTCCATGGTTACTTTTCTTCATCTCCTTTCTCAAGCTCTCTAATTTTTTGGGAGGTGAAGAAAATTAGTGAGAAAATTTTTTCTAAAGTGAGCAAAATTCCTATTTCATCAACCTACACTAGATAAGTCATTTAGTTTAGATTGTTTGCTTCACAATTAGTGAAGTGGTAGCTTGAGTTAGTGTCTCCTAGACGTAAATCATCTTCGGCCTCGAAAACTTCAAGCAAGCTTGTTCCTTTCTTCTTATGGAGCCTTTCTAGAGTCCATAAGTTCATTACTTGGAGTGAAGGGACTACTACACAGAGCTATTGAGGTGAAGGAAAGGTCTATAAAGGTTGTATTTCTTATTCACTTAGATGTGAAAATGTTTACATTCTAGTTTCGTCTAATTCTCTAGTTAAGATTCTAGATTAGGGTTCTTTAGCGCGCCAATTTTTTAAAAACATCATGGTCGATGCCTCCCGAAACTCAGTGGCGATGCTGTGGAACCTGTTGGAGATAGTGCCCTCAGAGTCAATTATTGGATCACAGGCACGTGATTGCAATGATTGAGGGAGGACCTATCCCGGTAGGACAGTCTTACTCGAGATGATAGTATGCTATCTGGTTTATCTTTATCATCGTGTACTGCTTTAGGTGACCTGGCATGTCGCTATTACACGTTGATAGAGCCCCTAGGATTCTTGCTTGACTACCAGCAGTATGATGGCGATCATATACGTGGGAGCTGGTAGTCTATAAGCACATCTTTAAAAGGTCCCTAGTCGTAGGAGTTTCGAGACAGGGCATCGATACTCTATTAGTAGACTAGTGTATACAGTCGAGACCCCGACGAGGGGCGGTGGCCAGTCTCACAAGCCACTGGTGTCAGTTGGTTCACCTAAGATGTATACAGGTGCTCATTGGGTTATGAGTACACCGGACAGGACTCGCCGGGAACCTGCTAGTTGGTCTTATACCAGATGTCAGATAGCAGTTCCCTGGTGACATGTGTACAGGTTAGTTCATCGACCTGAGATCGTCATTTGTCTCGTGTGAGTTCCCACTGTGCTTTGATTACTACCCTACCACGGCTCAAAGGAGTCGTGCAAACAGGTTTTAGTTGGGTACAGTCCCGAGCCACATGGAGGCAGTGAGCGGATCTGCAGGGGTTCATCTCTCCCGGTATTGGGGGTGAGGTCGCGCTGTGTCTATGAGATCCATTACACAAAGCCCTCGGCCGAGGCAGGAGATTTACTGGTAGGTATTCCAGTAGTATCTCAGGGTGTTCTGGGCTACACTCCGACACGACTTGTACCGCTTTTGGGGGTCTGACTTTTACCAACCCTCTAGGCCCGCCATGCGATACTCATAGACGAACGGACCGGACTGTACGGATATTGTCACTGACAGGCTCAGTAGGGTGTCAGGATGAGTTCGCTCATCGACGTCCCTTTTGGTCAATAGCTGGTGGCCCGTCACGTATTGGCTGATACCTCTGACATGCTAGTGGTTAAATCCACAGCCATAATATTGACGAGTCTTTAGAGTCCACCACACTTACAGTTACTCAAGCTTTCGGGCGAAACGCTGTAGAGGCCGTATGGAGATATGGCAGGGTTCGATCAGATACGTGCGGTATTGCACGGATCATGATCGGACGGTTTTTACTAGCCGGCTTTGGCTTAAGCCGGATCCTAGTATGTGATAGTGTAGTTTTGTCTCTTTGCATTTGTGTTCAGTGCGAATACAAATGCGGGCATGTATTTGAAGTTGCGGGGTTTTCCTGTAATTTATTACGGGATCAGTTTTCTGAAGTTGCCAGTTTGCATTCCGTTCCGGCCGGTTTTCTTTTATTCCTTCACGGCCGGACTTTTCGTTGGAGGGGGTTAATTGCAAGTTTGCAATTAACTTAGTGTGAGGGGTTTTCTTGCTTTTGTTGATTATGGTGAGACTTGCTTCATGATGATATTCCATTCTTGTCCATTTGAGGCTTTTCATTTGATGGTGTGTGAAAGGAAATGGTTGTGACCATTTTCTTTAAGATATTGTTTTTCCATTCTATTATTCAATACAAATTGTGGTGCCATTCTTTTTCTCTCTCCAATCTCATTCTTGAGATAAGGGGGCCGGCCATTCTTGAGGGGGTGAGATGAGAGGATCATTTTTCTAGTGGTGGAAATATATCATCTCATTCTTTTGCTTGCTTGCAAAAATTACACAAATCCCTCCATAGCTTTTTATTCCTTTCCTCCAAACATCATGGCAACTTCAAGAAACCCCAAAGAGATAACCTTCTACACTATTTCTATAGCAAGCCTTGGACGCGTCGGCTAGCCAACTTCACGCCCGAGTTGCCTCGGTCAAGAGGCGGGAGCCCGTAAAAGATTCCGGCTACGTGGTGCCCTTTCCGACGAGCGAGGAGGTGACGGAGATTCCGCGGGAGATCGGAGTGGAGACGAAGACCGAAGGACACGGATCGCTTGGTATATCTCTCACCCCATCTCTAGTTAGCTAGTATCGGTTAATGGTTACGATCCGGGTTTTCATTGTCCGCGGTAGCGCCGGTTTCCGAGTAAGGAAAAATTTTGATTCCGCATTTTGGCCTCGGTAAGACGGCCGGGGCGCTGCCGTGGAGCAACATGGTATCAGAGCCACACCATTAACCTTGTCTAGCTTGTTCTAATGCGTTTTACTTATCCGATCGACCAAGATCCCAAAAACCGTATTTTAGTTCACATCAGTTTTCTGTTGAAATTTTTTGGTGTCTAAAAATTTTTCACGTTGTAGAAAACTGATGTACATGATATTCTAAGACTTCTGTAAAAATTCGACACATTCAGTCGACAACCCTAGCGCTGAACCGCGGCCAAACCCCCCCTTGGGCCGCGGTTCCGCCGCACATTGTTGTCTTCTCTGTGTCAAATTTGTACAGTGGGCTTGTGGGCTAATTTTAGGGGTTTTGGGATATTAAATTTGGGCCCAGATTTTCTGTGACTGCTACAGTATTACTTGGGGGCCCACTTGTTAATTTTTGATCGATTGGATATTTTAAACACATTATTTCACAGTATTTACATTATATCTGCGACCGTGAATATCACTTGATCGGTAAATCCTGTCTAACTGCTATAGCCCGGTTAGACGAATTTGCGAACGTGATTTTCATGTTGATGTTCTATGTTTATGCTGTGTTGTTGCGGATCGGTCGTGGGGGATAGCCTGGATGCAATGTTAGTACAGTTTTGTTTTATATGTACATTTGATATTGCGGGGCGAGCGTCCGACATGTGGACTGCCGTCACTGCCTGTTTGTATTATTCTTTTGGGGCACGACCTGGTTGCGGTCGATGTACCCGGTGTATGTATTTTTTACTTTCTGTACTAGGATTACCCCGCGGAGGGGTGCACCGATAGCCGGGTTCTAGAGGGCAACGGGCCCGCATCTCATGGCATTGAGACGGAGGGGGCTTCACTCTAGGATTGGCGGGCTATTCGCCGCACTCGTAGGGGGTACAGGTTGACCCAGGATGGGTGCCCAAGTTACCGGATTCCATGAAGTGCTGGGTGGTCCATTCACGGGGCTGAAGGGGGCTGCCTCGCTTCAGGTTTTGGCGGGTGACTTGCCGCGCCCGTAGGGGTCTAGGATTTCATTGCACAGGTTATCCACACGACCAGGGGAACGTCGGGTTTCAGCAGCGGCTCTGTGAAACCTGGGGATCCCAGATATCTGTATTGTTCTGTGATGCTGTACATTTCTGTGATGTTGCATTTTATCACGCCTTGAGCGAATATAATATATTGGTATATATATTAGTAGATGTTGTATATGTTTTGCATCCGCGCTAGTCCAGTCCCCGCTCTGTCGTTAGTTAGCTAACCTAACGGGTGATGACGGGACCCAGTGGCGAATGCGGATGGCATATACGTACATCAGTATATTTTCGTTCTTTGTGGTGTGATCAATTGATGGGACTGCGTTGATTCGGATCAATGCAAGATTAACAAACCTATTCTGATGTTGTTGGAACATTTTTCAAAAAAAAAAGCTGTTATTGCAAGGACGTTCACTTTTGTTTTGCATCGTGGTATTCATTTGGAATATCCTGCTCCTCAGTCGACGAGGCAAGGGCCGAGATCCCTTCACCGGGAGTGACCCCTTGGACAGAAGTTTGCGTCAGGGCATTAACTTCACTATAGCCGATTACTTTTGCTTTGTATCGTGGTATTCAGTTGGAATATCCTGCACCTCATTCTACGGGGAAAGAGCCGAGATCCCTTCACCGGGAGTGACCTCTTTAGCAAAGGTTTTCGTCACTATATTTTTATAAAAGGCTATGCAGTTCCTTCAACGATATCAAGTTCATTACGTTAAAGGTTTTTCGCCAAAAACCATTCGTAGCCCTCCGTCATTTCTTATGGGTATTATTTAGTATTCGTGCTGCGTTTGTTGACTCCGTCAAGGCGTAGTGTACGGTAGCTAAGTGGTGCTTGTTTGTTGCATAAATGGGATTGGTTAGGACAGTCGTGCGGCCTTATTGACTCCGTCAAGGGCACGTACGGGTGGGTTTAATGCAATCCAGATAATGACGGGTTGAACTTGACTAGGACTCTTTGATTTGTTGACTCCGTCAAGGTCACTTGAGTCCTAGGGGTAAAAACACACATCGGGAGTTTCAAAAGAACTGAAACTTTCCAGGCATGCGCATACTTTCTGGAGTGTGGTGACTTGAGTGGATTCCTTCAAGTTATCATGCGATGATAGTTGGATCCCGATTCCCACTGATGAGTTAGTTTACTCTTCGGGTGACCCCGACTAATTCTTTTTCAGGTTTGGAGGAGAATTTGAGGTACAGTGGGAGGTTTCCAGATTAGATAAATTGGTAACCATTCTGATCTAGATTAGAGTGCACGCTGAGTGTTTCTTTTCTCTCTCTCTTTGGCAGCGACCATTGACCCGACCCTGGACTTTGACTCAGTGACCAAGTTGACCGAACCTTCTTAACACTGGCTTTTGGATTGTCAGAGTTGCAAACCTCATTGCCACTCCTACTTTTACCCTTTTCTCCAGGACACCCCGTATTACTACGAACGTCCACTTCCATTGGACAAAACCATCGTATGGTTATATACGAACTCGAAGGAATTCGAGGATGGTTTCCGGTTCTGGAGAAAAAGGATAGGATTATTCAGTTGTCTTTTCCCTTTTACCTTCTCTCGAGTTGTGAGTACTCCTTGGTTTAGGAGATAGCACACCTATTACGCAAATTGGATAGTCTTCTTCCAAACCTTAGGCTGGTGCCGACCGGTAGGGAATGAAGAAAACCAATTAGCCTAAACGGTGTGCAGAAGGTATTAAGATTAAGACAAAGCAAGGGATTGGTAAGAGGGCAAAGTAAATTGCGACTGCTATTCACGACTGAACCAAGTATTTCTTCGCCAATCCTAAATCACCTTTGTATTTCTCCAGGACACTCCGTATCACTACGAAGATCCACAGTTTATTGGATATTCCATCGTATGGTTATATACGAACTCGAAAGGAACTTGTTCCAGTTCGGGGATGGATCCTGGTTCAGGAGAAATAGGAATAAAGTACATTCAGGTGTCTTTTATCTTCACCTTCTCTCGCGTTGCAAGTGCTCCTAGGATTAGGACAGTACACCTTTTATGCCTTTTGGATAGTCTTCTTCCAAACCATAGGCTGGTGCCGAACGGTAGGGAAGGAAGAAAACCATTTGGCCTAAAGGGGTGTGCAGAAGGTAATGACTAAAAACATATAAAGGGATTTGGAAAGGTGGCAAAGAATTATACGGTTACAGTTGTGAATCTGGATAATGGAAGAGGCATTACTAGGAATACCAGGATACCCCGACGAAACATTTCAATGTTTCAGTTTCACTGTGTACTGTTAATGGAAAACTGATTTCCCAGTTAGACACTTGCTCCAGGGTATGTATTTACCAGGTATAATTCTCACATCTGTATGGTTTTACAGATGATGAGTGGGAGTAAGTTATTGGGAATTGGGTGATCATCCTCATTATATCGGGATTCGTTGTAATCGGTGATATTTGAGGAAGTCACCTGGGTTGTTTGCCGGACGGCAAATATTTGGTTTTGAATATCCGCGGTTATGCACCAATTTCAAATTGATATATCTGTACGTCTATTTTTATAGAGTGAGATATACCTTTTGAAGTTATGTCGATGACATTTACCAATATCAGTGGATGGTTAGGTAAGGAGCATTAAACAGCGGTGTAATTCTTCTTAACCATAAGTACAGTTTTCAACCTACGACACACAGTGAAAGAGTTGTTAGACTCAACGGACTTATACAGAGTATTGTATGTTGTCCAGTGTCCATTAGGACAGAGGGGTTGGTCCTCATACTATATTCTGTTTACTTTTAACTCCTCTAGTTCTTAGACATGTGTTTCGTGGAAACACAGGGTCTAAGTTTTGAGGAGTTATAGGTATTTGAATAAAGTAGAGAACCAGGTATTGCAAGTATCGGGATTCTTCAAAGTGATCGAAGATGTAGATACTTGTGTATGGTATTCAGTTGATAGTAATGATAAAGAGAAATTGCTTCTTTTTCAGGTTACTCATAATTGGAAGTATTCCTAAGTTGAGTAAAGCTGACCGGCCTCCTTCCATTTAGTTGACATGCACTGGAGACAGCTGCATGATTTGAATCTGGTTCAATTAAATCAGTGCCTCTGTTTCTATATTGGATATAGAACAGTTCATATCTTGACATTGTTAAGGTACGGGGAGTTGTCCGGCTTATGCTTAAAACCAGACGCTGGACAACTCAAGGCACGTTTCTGTAATGGCTGTTTGCGGGTTGACCCAGGCTATGACGAGGGTTGATTTTCTACCATCTGGATGAACAATAGCAATATTGTTCTAGACTCGCCATAGTTTTAATTAAAAATGGATTTTTTTTTCCAGAAAAAAGTAGTGGGAGTATGGTAGAACTGGAAGCGATTCCAGAACCGCAAACGATTACTGAAGATTTGATAAGGAACCTAAAGATTCAATCTGTTTTTGACATTCCATTGGCCACTCCGCAGATACGGTGGGTAACTTCAGGCACCCGAGAGGTACTCCGGTAACCTCAAGGACGGTGACAGGGAAGTTCTTGTTTACCCACACTTGCCATTGCTGTTGTTCCAGACTATGAGACCCGGCAGGAGGATGAGTATAGCGTCGTTCTAAACTAGCTTTAGAAGTGCACGTCTATATGACTCTGGCAGAGGGTTGTCGTAGTCAGTGGGAGCAGCGGAAGCATTGGTGGTCATCAGGCTTATGTCTATTTATAGACTAAAGCAGATATAGCGGAGATAGATCATCTATTTCTGATGTGACAGTCATAGGTTTGACGTCATCAGAATAGGGGATGGATCTGTTGAGAAGGTAGTAGGGTGTGATATCCGGGTTATGGATGACATACACAGAGTAGGAAAGGAAACTCCTATACTACGATCGGTTATACTTTGGTCGTCACACAGTGGTTTCTCCACACAGGACTTGGATATTATATCAGACATTCTGGTTACTAGATCTATGGTTTTAGATCTAGATTTGGGTGGTTTCCCAATCTGGGTACTTAGACAGCATTCTAAGAGTATTGAGAATGGACGACTCCTGGCATGGTAGTGCACCTGCAGTTGATGGAGTCACCCTCTCTAAAGGTGTCTTATAGACTAAAGGGGAGAGGGATACGCATGATTAACAGATCACTTGCTTAGGCAATTGAGTCAATCATGAAATGTCAAGTACCACACCAGATGTTGTTCTTGCAGTAGATGCAATAAGTTGATATTAATCCAATCCTGGAGAAACAATCGGAAGCAGTTTTAGGACATAAGTGCATGTTCTAGGGATATGATAACGACAGCCTCATTTGGGAGACAGTTGTCATTCCGGGCTTCTAAGGTGACATGGACGACAAGGAGGTTGTCAGAGTTATGGTTTTCCTTCTGACGAGGGGCAGTATTTTGGACAGGTGGTCCAAGGCAATACTGAGGGTGGCATGGCGCAGGATACTGATTAAGTTCAGTTGACGATACAGTCTAAGAAGTTTGGATTTGGAGTTCATTTATGAGCTAGGTCCCATCAGACATCCAGACATTCTAAGACAGGTATTGCTCATTTCGGGAGATGGCTTTCTCCGCGAACTTGAGATATAGAGAGACATAGAAAGAAACATCACAGCGGATCCACTCACTGAGGCTATTCCTCGAACGCAATAGTTTCGCAAACGAGCTTTGTGAGACTGACTAGTAGAGGAGTTGGGTGTTCGGTATCACACGGGCTGTGAGTATGCGGCATCGCAATAATTAGCCTTGAGTGCAAGTGGGAGATTGTTGGAGATAATGCCCTCAGAGTCAATTATTAGATCACAGGCACGTGATTGCAATGATTGAAGGAGGACCTATCCCGGTAGGATAGTCTTACTCGAGATGATAGTATGCTATCTGGTTTATCTTTACCATCGTGTACTGCTTTAGGTGACCTGGCATGTCGCTATTACACGTTGATAGAGCCCCTAGGATTCTTGCTTGACTACCAGCAGTATGATGGCGATCATATACGTGGGAGCTGATAGTCTATAAGCACATCCTTAAAAGGTCCCTAGTCGTAGGAGTTTCGAGACAGGGCATCGATACTCCATTAGTAGACTAGTGTATACAGTCGAGACCCCGACGAGGGGCGGTGGCCGGTCTCACAAGCCACTGGTGTCAGTTGGTTCACCTAAGATGTATACAGGTGCTCATTGGGTTATGAGTACACCGGACAGGACTCACCGGGAACCTGCTAGTTGGTCTTATACCAGATGTCAGATAGCAGTTCCCTAGTGACATGTGTACAGGTTAGTTCATCGACCTAAGATCATCATTTGTCTCGTGTGAGTTCCCATTGTGCTTTGATTACTACCCTACCACGGCTCAAAGGAGTCGTGCAAACAGGTTTTAGTTGGGTACAGTCCCGAGCCACATGGAGGCAGTGAGCGGATCTGCAGGGGTTCGTCTCTCCCGGTATTGGGGGTGAGGTCGCGCTATGTCTAGGAGAGCCATTACACAAAGCCCTCGGCCGAGGCAGGAGATTTACTGGTAGGTATTCCAGTAGTATCTCAGGGTGTTCTGGGCTACACTCCGACACGACTTGTACCGCTTTTGGGGGTCTGACTTTTACCAACCCCCTAGGCCCGCCATGCGATACTCATAGACGAACGGACCGGACTGTACGGATATTGTCACTGACAGGCTCAGTAGGGTGTCAGGATGAGTTCGCTCATCGATGTCCCTTTTGGTCAATAGCTGGTGGCCCGTCACGTATTGGCTGATACCTCTGACGTGCTAGTGGTTAAATCCACAGCCATAGTATTGACGAGTCTTTAGAGTCCACCACACTTACAGTTACTCAAGATTTCGGGCGAAATGCTGTAGAGGCCGTATGGAGATATGGCAGGGTTCGATCAGATACGTGCGGTATTGCACGGATCATGATCGGACGGTTTTTACTAGCCGGCTTTGGCTTAAGCCGGATCCTAGTATGTGATAGTGTAGTTTTGTCTCTTTGCATTTGTGTTCAGTGCGAATACAAATGCGGGCATGTATTTGCAGTTGCGGGGTTTTCCTGTAATTTATTACGGGATCAGTTTTCTGAAGTTGCCAGTTTGCATTCCGTTCCGGCCGGTTTTCTTTTATTCCTTCACGGCCGGACTTTTCGTTGGAGGGGGTTAATTGCAAGTTTGCAATTAACTTAGTTGTGAGGGGTTTTCTTGCTTTTGTGGATTATGGTGAGACTTGCTTCATGATGATATTCCATTCTTGTCCATTTGATGGCTTTTCATTTGATGGTGTGTGAAAGGAAATGGTTGTGACCATTTTCTTTAAGATATTGTTTTTCCATTCTATTATTCAATACAAATTATGGTGCCATTCTTTTTCTCTCTCCAATCTCATTCTTGAGATAAGGGGGCCGGCCATTCTTGAGGGGGTGAGATGAGAGGATCATTTTTCTAGTGGTGGAAATATATCATCTCATTCTTTTGCTTGCTTGCAAAAATTACACAAATCCCTCCATAGCTTTTTATTCCTTTCCTCCAAACATCATGGCAACTTCAAGAAACCCCAAAGAGATAACCTTCTACACTATTTCTATAGCAAGCCTTGGACGCGTCGGCTGGCCAACTTGGCGCCCGAGTTGCCTCGGTCAAGAGGCGGGAACCCGTAAAAGATTCCGGCTACGTGGTGCCCTTTCCGACGAGCGAGGAGGTAACGGAGATTCCGCGGGAGATCGGAGTGGAGACGAAGACCGAAGGACACGGATCGCTTGGTATATCTCTCACCCCATCTCTAGTTAGCTAGTATCGGTTAATGGTTACGATCCGGGTTTTCATTGTCCGCGGTAGCGCCGGTTTCCGAGTAAGGAAAAATTTTGATTCCGCATTTTGGCCTCGGTAAGACGGCCGGGGCGCTGCCGTGGAGCAATAGAACCTTGCAGTGATGAATAGCCAAACCCACATCCCTAGACCCCTACGAGAGAGGCAAGCAACCCTACCAATTTTAGAGTTAGAAGACCCGTTCTCGACTCCTCGAGATGGTCTCCTACTGGACTCTACAATCCGGTTACTTATGCTCCCCGCCTTGGGCCTATCCTAATGACGAAAAGTAAATAATATAAATCAGTGGTGACATCATCCTCAACCCAAAAGTGTCCCAATAAAAAAATATTACATATAAATTTTACATGAATGAAAATTGAAAAACTCTCATCTCACATAAAACCCCCCGGCTATTCAATCATGACCTTCCAATATTACATATCACAGCAACACATAATATCACATATCATCAACGTAAGTAAATATGCGTATCCCGAATGTCGTTGACATATATCAATGAGATTTGGGATACCCTATATATTACACTTATGGTCGCAGAAAAGAAATAAAAAACTACAATAATTAAAATCCATATTTTCGTAGACATCATAAACCTGGAATATCTCATATTCCGAATTTCATACCTAATCTATAAACCTTGCATTTTAGTCTCAAATCGAAAACACTTTTCAATAACTTAGTCGGGCAATTCAACAAGATTCCCGACTACCCGATCGAATGCTCGTCGGAAACTTTAGTAAATGGCTGCACCCCCGATGCCGTCGACGAAGTGCACTTAGGCGGAACACCGTGGCCGTGAGCACCCGGGTGGATGTTTTTGGTAACGGGGTTCTCCTACAGTCACTTGGTCAAGGCTATGGGGCGTGGCTACCTAGTAAAGTTATTCGGCGAGTATTCACGTACGATACGCGGTTGCGACAGAGTTTTGATCCGAATCGAAACTTCGTGGCAATCGTGTAGGGATCCTAGGCACACTCATGAGGTTCTACAACTGATCAACCATGCCAAATTCAAAAATTTATGTGCCTAGAAACCCTATGCAAGATCGTTAACTAGAGGATAGGCGAAACCTAAACAAGTTAACTGCTTAACTACAAGTGAAAGGGATTACAACCTTTGTAGATCCGGTCCTCCACTTCTTTAGCTCCGTGATGACGTTCCTCCGCTGCGATCATCGGGATCCTGGACTCTAGCATTGGTTTCATCGGAGAAATGATCGGGCTAGGTCGTTGACTTCGGTACCAAAGATGATCTACGTCGAGGCGACTCTAACTCAAGCTTCATCTTCACTAGGTCATGGAACTTGTGAAGAAAACACCCCATACAACATGGCAAGTGGTAGAGGATGAAGAAATAGGAAGTGGGTTCACTTTGGATTTGGATTTCTCACTTGATTTCATCACTTGAAAATTTTCAAGAAAGGTTTCTTCACTTCATGAAGAAGAAGAAGAAGAATCAAAAAAGAATTCTCTTGAAAATAATAAATCAAGTGAAGACTTATCATAATGAAACCATGGGTGAAGTTAACACATGTAGAGAATAAACTAGGGTTTAGGTGTAATGGTTAGGTTAAAGGAAAAAAACAAAATGGTTAAGACTTCAAAGATGCTAAGAAGTTTCATGAAGCTTGAAGCAAAGAAAGAAAGAAAGCCACCATTTTATTTTTGCCAAAAATAAATAAAATAAATAAATAAGTTAAAACCCTAACCATTAACCTAAACATGGTTTAAAGCATACACACACCCAAGTTTGCATGTATCATCAAACATGATACAAACTAGTGCACAGATATATATCATATATACAATGTGCACAATCTAGTGAGAAAAAATAATCTTAAGTGAACCAATACTAGTTAATGTAAAGTAATATATCAAATATATAATTATACATTAAATCATTAAATCAACACTTGATTTAATGATCCGGTCATACTGCATATAACCGACTGATATCTAGTGCATCATCAAATCGAATCAACATTTGATTCGGTAACTCGGCTATATCTAATATGACCGTCCGATGATACAAATCGCGAGAATGGAATTTAGTATCACATACTGGTATCATTCTCGGTCCCGCACATATCTCATATGCGCTCCTATTTCGTTTTGCTTGAGCCAGGAAAGCTCTGTGTAGGATTCTAAAGACTCGTCAATTCACCGGCAGTAGGCGATGATCATATCAAACACCCACAAGCAGCAAGCGGTCTGCTAAACGTAACGACCACTCGGGTATTGAGCGATCAGAAGATCAACGAGCAAGCCCGCTCACACTCCTGTGAATCCAACTAGTAACACATACCGTACAGTCCGGTCTGTTCGTCTGATATGTCGCATATCTCGCCTAGGGGTGGTAAATGTCAGACCCCGGTAGCTTGATAAGTCATGCCTATATAAGGTCCATAACAAGCGTGAAACTACTGATAACTCTTACCAGTATATCACTGCAACCCTGGCCAGGGATTTCCAGTTATGACCAGTCGAGCATAGCGCAACATCAACCCCCAATACCGGGAGAGACGAATCCCCTCCTATCGCTCATTGCCTCCATGTGAATCAGGACTGTACCCAAAAACCACCTGTTTGCATGACTCAGCAGAGCCGTGGTAGGGTGGAAATCAAAGCACAGTGGGAGACACACAAGACTCTATGACGATCTCGGGTCAACAGACTAAACTGTACCAGTGTCACCAGAGAACTGCCATCTGACGTGAGGTATAATACCATCTGGGAGTTCTCGGCGAGTCCGTTCAGTGTACCCAGTCTCCACTGAGCACCCGCATACCATCTCTGATGTCAAACACCAATGGATATGGGATCATCCATCGCCCATCTAATGGGTCGAGAAGATATACGCTAGCCTACTCTAGAATATTGATACCCCGTATCGATATTCCCACGACTAGGAACATTGAAGGATGTACTCATGGACTACCCAGGCCCCACTAGTATGATCTACATCACAGTCCTGGAATTCGAATACACATCCCAAGGGCTTTATCAACATGTAATAGAGAGACAGCAAGTATATATGTTAAGATAAAGAGCAACCAGATAGTGTACTATCATGTCGAGCAAGAAAGTCCTACCTATATATGTCCCAGCATCCATTACAATATACATCAAATGTACAGTAATGGCCTCTAGGGCATACATATAACTAACAAATCGATCAAAAGAGACTACAGTGCTAGATTTACAAAATACTAACTAGTTTTCACAAAACTAATTATTTTGGATTCTAAAAATTGTATCATATATCATCAAAATCTATAAAATGTTAAACATTTCGATCGATTTATTGAACACATACAAATTCCAGAGACCTCAACAACTTGAGTCTCATTAAAAATATCCAGAAAGTGCCAAATATTCAAATGGAGCGGCACAAGAAAAATAAAGCCCAACACACCACAAACTGCGGCGGAACCACGGCCAAACTAGGGTTTAGGCCGTGGTTTCGCGGTGCTTTTAAGGAGTTAAGGTTTCAAATTTCTTCTGGCTCCATAAAAAACCCTGCACGATTTTTTGAATATTTTTAATCACAAAAATTTCAACCTTGGAAAAATCGAAAGAAACATGCCAAAATGCGGCTTCAAAAAATCGATCGAACAATTTAACACCGTAAAGAGTTTCCCTAATGTTCTAGCTTGGCTCTGATACTATGAAAGTCTACTCTGGCACCACCATGAGGTCAAACCGGCATCAACCATGCAACTTTAAAAATTTCTAGGTGTTAAGCTATAGACTAACCTATGATCAAACTAGATTATTAGGGTTTTACATGATGATATCAAAATATCTAATCTAATAGAAAGAGGCTGCAATCTTTGTAGACCGTGTCCTTCTCAACACAAGCTCCGTATAGGAGTCCACGCGACTCTACTAGGCTCCACTTGAACTTGGATCGAGCTTTCTTTGCGAGATCTTCGTGTCGAAGATGATATACCCGAGTCTCCTCTAATCCAAGCTACCTCTTCAATAAACTCATTTTAGTGAAGGAAACACACTACACCTAAGTGCTAATCAAGAGTAGGATAGTGAAGTAGGAGTTCTAAGCTCACTAGGTTTCTCACAAGCCCTAGGTTTCACAACTCCTGTGAGTGTTAGGACTTGGAGGTGGAGGTTGAAGAAGATGGAAAAATATAGAGAGCTTGAAGAAGATGAGCCCATGAGAAAATAAATCATCAAGTGAAGGATAGCTTAGTCTCACTCTCACTTATTGAACCATCTAATAAATTATCAAATAAAAATAGAACTATGCTTCAATAGTGAGTCAAGACCAATATAAAAATAAGCAAAGCCATGTTTCACCCATGCTCCTCATTTTCCACCTCATTTTATATTTTCCAAAAAATAGAAAATGCAACCATGCTACATTATATATATATATATAGACACACACACACATACACACACATATATATACATACATACATACATGCATGCATACATACATACATACATATATCAAATATATATTAATATATATTAAGTAGATAATTAGTGAGCAATAATATTAGTTAATATATAATTATATCAAATATAAATATATATATATCATATTATTAATTCAACACATGATTCAATAATCCGGTTATATCACATATATCCTACTAATATCATTTATCTGTATATCATATTATCAAATCAATACCTGATTCAATAATCCGGTCATATCATATATAACCTAATCGATATCAGATTACCGCCAGATTAGAATACGGTATCACATACTAGTATTTAATCAGGACCCTGCACATATGACCGTCGCTTGAAATAGGAAACCTCTGTGTGAGACTCTAAAGACTTGTCAATATGCCAGCAGTAGGTGATGATCACATCAGTCACCCACAATCCGTCAGCGATACTAGCTGGACGTAACGGCTACCCAGGTATTGATCGATTAGAAGATCAACAAGCAAGTTTGTCCAAAATCTCATGAAGCCTATAAGTAACACTTACCGCACAGTTCAATCTCTTCGTCTGAAAAATCACATATCGAGTCTGGGGGTGGAATCGTCAGACCCCAATAACTTGATAAGTCATGCCGATGTGTGGCCTATAATGGTACGAAAAACTACTGATAACTCTAACCAGTAAATTTCATCAACGGCCTTAGACAGGGACTTCCTATTATAAGTCAATCAAGCATAGCGCAACATCAACTCCCTATACCGGGAGAAACGAAACCCCTCGTATCGCTCATTGCCTCCATGTGACTTGGGACTGTACCCAAAATCCACCTGTTTGCACGACTTCTTTGAACCGTGGTAGGAAGGAAATCAAAGCACAGTAGAAACCACACAAGACTCTATGAAGATCTTGGGTCTACAGACTAATCTGTACCAGTGTCACCAGAAAACTGCTATCTGACAGTAGGTATAATACCATGTAGGAGTTTTCGACGAGTCCTGTTCGGTGTATCCATTCTCTAATGAGCACATGTGTACAATCTTTGATATCAAATACCAATGGATATGGGATCAGTCATTGCCTCCTACAGGGTCAAGAAACGTACACACTAGTCTACTCTAGATCGATGCCTTGTCTCAATATTCTCTCGACTAGGAACAATTGAAGGATGTGTTTGTGGACTACCCAGATCCCGGTAGTATGATCCGCATCATAGTCCTGATAGTCAAGCCAACATCCTAAGGGGTTTATCAACATATATATGAGAGACAATATAATAATACCAATGAAAATGTTAAGATAAAGGAAACCAGATATCATACTATCATGTCGAGTAAGAAAGTCCTCTATATATATGTCTAAGCATCCACTATATCATACAATAATGGCCTCTAGGGCATACATATTTCTAACACGGGTCATCGCGCATCGCGCTCGCATCACGTACCGTGTCCAGCATTGCATCGTCTCGTGTGTCAAGACGAATCCCGCACGTGGTGTCGCTTCTATATCAGCGACCGAAGACAAGTGAAAACCTTCACTTATTTTTTATGCTATTATAAACATTAGCCAAAGATATTTACAATAACTAGATATACATAAATATAATTAGATCGTAAACTATTGCTGAATTTTTGTAGCATACCATACCGCCATCTTATGGAATGGAGCCCGACTAGGGCTTATTACTGTGTTGGTATCATGTAGAGGTTATATGGTTAATATTTAAATTCGCTTGGAAAAAGCAAACATGTGTTTTGATCGATAACTGAATGTTTACCCAAGGTGTTCGATAAGAACCTTAAGCCAAAATCTACTTAAAATTGGTGGAACTTTTGTTTGTTAAACCCGTTTACTGTTTTACTATTCGTAGATATACTGCAGAAATTTGGTTGCAAATTAATATCGTTTCCCCCATAATATGTTGCCCATGATAACTATTGCGAAATCAGAATTTTCCCGAACATGCTAGAACGTTTGATTCATAATAAATCATGCAAAAATTAGATCATAGCGTTCTTAGTGTCACGCCCCGCTTCCCGGTGTACGGCGAAGTGGACGCGACGAGGTCCGCTATGTATATACTTAGAAGTACATACGCTAACCGTATCTAAGCAATATAAAGTAAATCATAAGAGACGAAAGATATAGAAATAACAGCAAATTTATTAATAGCATTCTTTTGTACAATGCATGAAAAGTAAATACAACTGAAATGAAAAGCGATGCCTAAACAGTGGCATAACAGGAAATGGAAATACTGAAAAGAACAAGGTACAATATCTAGAGCTCGGGGTCTTCGTGAAAGTGCTCCAACCGGTGGGCTCGATCACTGCTTGGTCCAACGCACCTGACGACATTCAAAAAAGAAAGAAATAAAATGTCGTCAGCGAACAGGTCGCTCGGTAAGTCCCAAAGATAAGGAAGAATTAGAAAAACAGAGTAAAAGTATTTCTAAAATATTATATTGTCGAATATTATGGAATATTGTGTTAACGTTGTTGTTTGTAGCTTGGTACAGAAGGATGCCAGTGTATACGAGGGGGGTCTCTATATGCTAGAGGCCAGGGCAAATGGAAAGTATAAGGAACCATTAAGCCACGGTACAACAGCAATGGGATTCAGGTTAGGTGTCTTAATCTGACCACCTCGTGCCACCTTTAACACCTTCCGTACCAATCTACCCCTTAAACCCCGTAGTGTTTTAACATTATTGTTGTATTGTTTATGTAAGTTGGATGACTGACCAAAACCATGATATCAGTAAACATGTTGTAACTGCATAATTAGGTAAATGGAATAACAGGATAATGGATGTATATCCATGTTATGATTCAGTCAAGTTGAATAGTTGTTAACTGGATTCAGGAATTCATGTATTCACATTGAGTTGGAATATAAAAAAATATAGATTGACTTGAATCATATTCAAGTCAGAAATAGTCAGACTCTAACCCGAGTCAGACTAAAAGAAAAGTGATTTGAAGTTCTGTAATTGTTAAGGGCCTTATTGTAATTTATAAAACTTGATGGGGTTTTATGTAAAAAGTACTATTGTATAGTTTTCAAGATACACCTCAAGTATTTATTATTCGTATTTATGGTTAAAATGAGTGTGAATTTTATTTGTGTTATTCTAGTGAATATATCCTAATAAAAGTATTAATTGATTTATTTGAAATTTATGGTATTTTAATGTAACTTTTAATCTTATAATTTTTTAGAAAAAAATGGAAATTTTATATTATAATAAAATAGGTGTTTAAATGATAAATATACATATGTTAATACAAGAATAATTTTATATAAATATTTTTATTTTCCAAAATCTCGTTTTTCTTAAATGTCGTATTTTAAACCTTTTGAGACCGAATGCTCCTTACGGAGGTCTGAATCTCGCACTACTAGCCCGCGGGTGCACGATGAACCGTACTATCCCTAACGGGTTCCCCAAAGGTGGGTTGTAGTGGCGCTTTGCATAGCTTTAATAAATACCATTCATTTAGAAAAACGGTTTTATAAATATAAGGTATTTATTTGTAAAAGGATATAGATTTCCGTATTTTAGTGTCTAGGGTTTCCTAAACCAACTAGCCTATTTCTAAGGTCTAAACGACAAGTCATTAGAAGTCTCGAATCGCCTCTTCACCGCCAATTGCGGCCAGGTAAGTGCCAGGTAAGTGGGAGGCTCTCCACTACAAGTAGTGGCCCTAATTAAGTAACCACTTGCCTTAGACACACTTGCCTAGTCACCGCAAAGTCAGGTTTAAATAAACGATCGATGTCCATGACATATCGTATTTTCTTTTAAAAGATTTTGTTTAGAATTGTGTACAACTTAAAGCTTTTAGAAAAGGTTTATAAAGAAAATGGTATTTTAGTGAAAAGTCTTGTATTTTCGTATTCTAAGTTTTAACGATATCAATTAGGGTTATAATTGTGTGTGTGTAGAGGTAGGTCATTACCTCGTGACTTATTTTAAGGTATTGTGAAGTTTAGAGGTTAAATATGATAAATTAAACATGAAGGTATTTAAGTGTAAGAATACGGTATTTGTAAAAGTTATCATTTCATGTGTGAAAACTCATTTAAATTGATTTCTACAAGTTTATTGGTCAAGATGGAGATGTTTAGAAATGATGGAATTTATTAGAAGAAGAAAAATAAACTTTATGGTATTATTGTGAAAAGAATACGATATTACAAGAAAACTATCATTTCATGTGAGAAACTTTGTCTAAATTGATTGTTATGTGATTAATAGTCATCATGAATATGTTTAGGTGTTATGGAATTGGTGACAAGTGAGATTTTGTAGAAAAAACGAATCGGAAATCGGTTTGTTCCGATTTCCGTCGGGTTTCAAAAAGTCGTATTTTTCTTAAAAGAAAAGAAAGATAGAAAGAGTGGGACTTACAAGTTTGGACAAGCTAGGGAAGCTAAGAAAGTAGTGGGTTGTCGGTGCGTCGAAACGTCATAAAGGGTCCTAGTACGGTCGCCGGAATTCGTCGTCGGTTTCGGCAGCGCTTCGCTTTTCGCTCTTTTTCTAACGTACCGAGTTCTCTTGAGAATTTTAGAAAGTGGACTTAGAATTGTAGGGTGAAATGGTAGAGGGTAGGGGTGTTTATATAGGGCTAAGCTAGGGTTAGGGTTTTAATTAAAAAAATATAAAAATAATTAAGAAAAACATTAAAAATCATTAAATTTTGGAATAAAAGAGGTTTAATGGAAAATTGATAACTGATCTGGGAATTTAGTGTATACAGGGGGGTTCAACAGGTCAACACGGAGAAATTCCTTGTTGACGACTCGGCCGTCCGGCCGAGTTCGGCCGGCGGCGCCGGCCGATTCGGCCGGTCCGCCGGCCGAGTCGGGGCACCGTTGGGTGGGGAATTTCATGGGGGGAATTTTGGTGTATTTGACTTTTTGGGTTCAGTATAAATTTTGAGAGTTATGGCTGTTTGACTGTTGACCTTCCAAAATAAAGTTAAAACAAAATAATATAAAAAATATGTGGGGCATGGGATTCGAACTCTGGTGACTTGGTTCAGCAGTGCAAGGTATTACCAATGATCTACAAGCTCCTTCTTGTAATTATGGAGTGAAACAAATACTTAAAGAGATATCAGCTGTAATAAATACCCCAAGTATATATTGAATTTAAATCAATTCTTTGTACTTTAAAATTGGAGTTGTTACAGTCTACCCTCCATACAAAAATTTTGTCCTCGAAATTTACAGCTTTTATTTGAGAACTAGTTTACAAAGAGATGCGAATATCTAGTACGCATTTCATCCTCTCTTTCCTAAGTGGACTCTCCTGGAGTGCCTTTTCTCCACATCACTCGAACCAAGTTAACTTTCTTGTTCCGAAATGTCTTCACTTTCCTGTCCAGGATCTCCACAGGTTGTTGCTCACAAGACAAATCGAGCTGTATAGTGAACTCAGAATGATCAAGTACATGGCTGGGGTCACTCACATACCTTCTGAGTTGAGATATGTGGAACACATTATGCACTCCTTCCAATGAGGGTGGAAGCGCTAAACAGTATGCCACTTCACCGACTCGTTCGAGTATGTCGAACGGTCCAATGTATCTCGGACTCAACTTTTCCCGTCTTCCAAATCGGATCACTCCGCGGTTCGGAGATATTTTCAGGAATACATGATCTCCTGGCTGGAACTCCAAGTGTCGTCTCTTTGCATCAACCCAGTACTTCTGTCGATCTTGGGCTATGCGCATCCTTTCCCTGATAGTACGAACCACATCAACGGTCGCTACTATCATCTCTGGTCTAAGAAGTTCCTATCTCCGATGTCGTCCCAACTTAATGGCGATCGACACTTCCTTCCATATAATGCTGCAAAAAGTGCCATTCGTATACTTGCTTGGTAGCTGTTGTTGTATGCGAACTTCACAAGATGCAGGTGATCTTCCCACGATCCTTTGAAGTCGAGCATACATTCTCTGAGCATATCCTCCAAGATCTGAATAGTTCGTTCTGACTGACCATATGTTTGTGGATGATAAGCCGTGCTGAAGTTCAGATTTGTCCCCAAGCTAGCTTGCAGACTCTGCCAAAATTGCGATCGGAATCTGGTGTCGCGATCGGAACCTGGTGTCACATCGTTAATGTGTATCAGAGATAGTACATTATGAAGAGTTTTTAAATCTAAATTAGATTATTACCTCCATGTACTTCTTCGCTAGTGTCTCAGTTGATTGGCCAACTCGAAATGGGATGAAGTGAGCCCACTTTGTGAGTCGATCCATAATGACCCATATCGCATCGTTACCCTTTGTGCTGCGAGGAAGAGCAGTTACAAAGTCCATCGTGATGTGCTGCCATTTCCATTCTAGGATTGGTAACGGTTGAAGTAATCCAGCAGTCCTGTGATGTTCAGCTTTTACTTGCTGACACACCAAGCATTTTGCGACGCTTCTGGCTACTTCACGCTTCATTCCATGCCACCAATAATTCTGACGTAGATCCTTGTACATTTTGGTACCTCCAGGATGTACTGAATAGGGAGAGCTGTGAGCTTCTTTCATTAACCCTTCCCGAACGGGACCTTTGGTACACACAATCTGCTGCCGTATCTCAAAGATCCGTCTTCATGGATGATGAAATCTGTTCTGAGTCCATTCTTCACTTATTCTCTGATCTTTTGCAACTTAGTATCGCTGGCTTGAGCTGCTTTGATCTGATTGACAATGGTTGATTGAACTTGTAAATTCATCAAACTTGAAGCATCACCTGGCATGACTACTTCAATCTCCATCTGATGTAAGTCTTGCTGAAGCTTCCACCGAGCGGTGAGATTCATTGATAATGGTTGGCGACTAAGAGCATCAGGTACTACGTTCACCTTTTCTGGGTGATATTACAAGTTGATGTCAAAGTCCGCCATGAGTTCTAACCATCTTCTCTGCCGTATATTCAACTCCTTCTGAGTAAACACATACTTCAGACTTTTATGATCTGTGTAGATGTTCACTCGTTCACCAAGTAAGTAGTGGCGCTAAATCTTGAGAGCAAAGATGACGGCTGCCAACTCCAGATCATGCGTCGGATAATTGAGCTCATGAGTCTTCAGTTGTCTTGAAGCATAAGCCACAATCTTACCGTGCTGATGTAGAACACATCCTAGTCCCTTACCGGATGCATCACAATGCACTTCGAATCCTCTAGATTTATCCGGTATGATGAGAATAGGTGCAGATGTCAGTCTTGACTTGAGTTCTACGAAAGCTTGCTCACATGCTTCTGACCACACAAATTCTTCATCTTTTCGTGTGAGCTTGGTCAGGGGTGTTGCTATCTTCAAAAAGCCTTCAATGAATCTTCTGTAATATCCAGCTAAACCTAAGAAACTTCGAATATCCTTCACTGACTTTGGTGTAGGCCATTCGCTAACTGCCGAAACTTTTACTGGATCTACAAAAATTCCTTCTCCTGATACGATATGTTTAAGAAAACCAACTTGATTTAGCCAAAACTCACACTTGCTATACTTGGCATAAAGCTTATGTTGTCGAAAAGTTTCCAGGATAGTTCGTAGATGCTCTGCATGCTCTTTCCGATTCTTAGAATATACCAGGATGTCGTCAATGAAGATGACAACAAACCTGTCTAAATACTCCCGGAAAACTTGGTTCATTAGGTTCATGAAGATTGTCGGTGCATTGGTCACTCCAAATGGCATTACTATAAATTAGTAATGTTCATAGCGAGTTCTGAAAGCTGTTTTGTGAATATCAGCTTCCTTGACCTTCACTTGATGATAACCTGAACGAAGATCTAGTTTAGAGAAGACACAAGATCCACTTAGCTGATCGAATAAATCGTCGATACGTGGGAGTGGATACTTGTTCTTTATAGTGACTTCGTTCAATGCCCTATAGTCGATGCACATTCTGTATGAACCTTCCTTCTTCTTGACCAATAGTACAGGTGCTCCCCAACTTGAAGTGCTGGGACGAATCCATCCTTTCGCCAGTAATTCGTCCAACTGTGTTCGGACTTCCTTCAATCCTTCCGGGCTTAGTCTATAAGGTGCTTTGATCACCGGTTGTGCTCCTGGTACTAAGTCAATACTGAATTCAAGGGCTCGATCAGGAGGCAAACCTGATATATCGTCAGGAAATACATCCTCGAACTCTCGAACTACCTCTGGTCTTGATTCTTCCTCTGCTTGAGCTGCTGCAACTACTGCTTCCCTTGGCTTCGCTTTGTAGGTACTTGGCTCCAGTGTACGGTCTCCACTCTTGAAATAGAAGACCGGATGGTCTGGGATCTCGAATACTACCCTCCTTTGACGACAGTCAATGGTAGCATAAAAGGTTCCAAGCCAGTCCATTCCTAGAACCACATCAAAGTTCGGTATGTCCAGTACTTTGAAGTCAGCATAAAACTCTCGATTACAGACGACGACTGGACACAGGCTGTATCCCATAGTTTCCTTTAGAACGCCATTTCCGGAACTGAAGTTCCAGCTGGATACAAGCGGTGAGACTGGAATCGTATGGGTTCGGACAAACCGTTGCGACATAAAGCAGTAGGATGCTCCAGTATCAAACAGTGCAAGTGCAGGTAGTGAAGCTACTAGGATTGTACCTAAGGTATATGGGATAGGTTTAGCTATAGGGAAAGTGTGTAGGTAAACAAGACTAAAAGATAAATTTGAGAAGGAAAGTTTACCGGTAATGACTTGGCCAGTGGCCTCAGCTTCTTCCACAGACATCATGAAAGCCTGGCGCTTTTGCACATTCCTCCTGGCCTGAGGAGCATTCCTCGGAACGTTCCTTTGAACTTGATGGAACTGTCGAGGAGGTGGTGCAGCTTGTGGTCCCCTAGGTGGTGCAGGCAGTGCAAGTCTGGGAGCATGTGCCTGAAGAGCTGGTTGCTGCGGATAGGTATTTGCTGGCCTGGGTGCAGCAACTTGGTTCTGTCTTTGGGGACAAGACCCAATACCGTGAGTAGCTGAACTGCAGACTAAGCAAAGGCGGTTGGCTCGACGGCAGTCCTTCATCATATGTCCAATTCTCTTGCAGTAGGTGCAAAAGGCTAGGCTAGGATGATGGGTTGGTACTCCGGGTCGCCTTGGCACGAAAGATGGTCTGGACGAGGCTTCGCCTGCCATCTGGTTGGCAGGGCATTTGACTCCTGCAGACTGGGGTCTGCCCCTCTCTTTTATCACTGTCTCATAACTGCGGGCAACTTCTAGAGCTTCCTCATGAGTCAAAAACTTTCCTATGGCTAGAGCAGTCGTAATCTCTGTGTCCAAACCTTGTTGAAAGCGACGGGCTCTGATCTCGTCCGTCGATATCAAGTGTGCCGCGAATCTGTTTAAAGATTGTGTTAGTTGTGTAGTATGTGATAGTTAAAAATCGAACTATTGTGACATATCTTACCGGCTTAACATGCTGAATTCAGCATCGTATTCATCTACTGATTTATCCCACATTGAACCCTGTTGTAGATGAATAAACTGCTGGTCCATTGCAAACCTAGCAGTCACAGGGAAATATTTCGCGTCGAACTTCTCGCGAAAGGTCTTCCATTCAATCGGATGTACCAGACGGCTTTCTTCCTCCTTCCACCAATTGCGAGCATTATCTGTGAGCTGTAGTTTTGCTACACGGACCCAAGCGTTGTCTGGCACTTGAGCTGCTGCCAGATCGCCTTCGATACTTTGTGCCCATTCTTCCGCTTCAAGAGGGCTTCCTTTACCAGAGAACTGCTTAGGATGTAAAGCCCTGAATTGCTTTACTCCTGGTGCATCGGTCTCAGGACGGTTCAGAAGTTGTTGCTGTCCCTCGAGAAGGCTGCGGATCGCCTCAAATAACATCATTTGCTCAGTGGGTGGTGCAGGAACAGCTGGTGTGAGAGGCAGTGCTGAAGGGGTGTTGTTGACGTTGGTGCTGGTGTTGTTCGGGGAATCCATAACCTTGAAGAAAAATTCGGGTTAGGACAGATTCAAATACATGAAATGATAAGATTCAATGAATAGAGATTTGCAAGGTTCAAGGAACATGAATTATAAAGAATGTTTTAGTTGCTGGTTCTTTTATTATATTGCTTAGGTTGTTCACGCAGACCAGAACTGCATGACAAGGATTCATACAGCTCTGACCTGCATGGGCCACCAATAAAACCCGTCACGCCCCGCTTCCCGGTGTACGGCGAAGTGGACATGACGAGGTCCGCTACGTATATACTTAGAAGTACATACGCTAAGCATATCTAAGCAATATAAAGTAAATCACAAGAGACGAAAGATATAGAAATAACAGCAACTTTATTAATAACATTCTTTTGTACAATGCATGAAAAGTAAATACAACTGAAATGAAAAGCGATGCCTAAACAGTGGCATAACAGGAAATGGAAATACTGAAAAGAACAAGGTACAATATCTAGAGCTCGGGGTCTTCGTGAAACTGCTCCAAGTCTTCACCGGTGGGCTCGATCTATGCTTGGTCCAACGCACCTGACGACATTCAAAGAAAAAAGAAATAGAATGTCGTCAGCGAACAGGTTGCTCGGTAAGTCCCAAAGATAAAGAAGAATTAGAAAGACAGAGTAAAAGTATTTCTAAAATATTATATTGTTGAATATTATGGAATATTGTGTTAACGCTGTTGTTTGTAAGTTGGTACAGAAGGATGCCAGTGTATACGAGGGGGGTCTCTATATGCTAGAGGCCAGGGCAATTGGAAAATACAAGGAACCGTTAAACCACAGTACAACAGCAATGGGATTCAGGTTAGGTGTCTTAATCTGACCACCCCGTGCCACCTTTAACACCTTCCATACCAATCTACCCCTTAAACCCCGTAATGTTTTAACATTATTGTTGTATTGTTTTATATAAGTTGGATGACTAACCAAAACCATGATAGCAGTAAACATGTTGTAACTGCATAATTAGGTAAATGGAATAACAGGATAATGGATGTATATCCATGATTTGATTCAGTCAAGTTGAATAGATTGTTAACTGGATTCAGGAATTCATGTATTCGCATTGAGTTGGAATATAAAAGAATATAAATTGACTTGAATCATATTCAAGTCAGAAATAGTCAGACTCTAACCGAGTCAGACTAAAAGAAAAGTAATTTAAAGTTCTGTAATTGTTAGGGGCCTTATTGTAATTCATAAAACTTGAGGGGGTTTTATGTAAAAAAATACTATTGTATAGTTTTCAAGATACACCTCAAGTATTTATTATTCATCTTTATGGTTAAAATGAGTGTGAATTTTATTTGTGTTATTCTAGTGAATATATCCTAATTAAAGTATTAATTGATTTATTTGAAATTCATGGTATTTTAATATAATTTTTAATCTTATAATTTTGTAGAAAAAAAATGGAAACTTTATCTTATAATAAAATAGGTCTTTAAATGATAAATATGCATATTTTAATACAAGAATAATTTTATATAAATATTTTTATTTTCCAAAATCTCATTTTTCTTAAATGTCGTATTTTAAATCTTTCGAGACCAAATGCTCCTTGCGGAGGTCTGAATCTCGCACTACTAGCCCGCGGGTGCACGATGAACCGTACTATCCCTAACGGGTTCCCCAAAGATGGGTTGTTGCATAGGTTTAATAAATACCATTCATTTAGAAAAACGGTTTTATAAATATAAGGTATTTATTTGTAAAAAGATATAGATTTCCGTATTTTAGTTTCTAAGCTTTCCTAAACCAACTAGCCTGTTTCTAAGGTCTAAACGACAAGTCATTAGAAGCCTCAAATCGCCTCTTCACAGCCAATTGCGGCCAGGTAATTGCCAGGTAAGTGGGAGACTCTCCACTACAAGTAGTAGCTCTAATTAAGTAACCACTTGCCTTAGACACACTTGCCTAGTCACCGCAAAGTCAGGTTTAGATAAACGATCTATGTCCATGACATATCGTATTTTCTTTTAAAAGATTTTGTTTAGAATTGTGTACAACTTAAAACTTTTAGAAACGGTTTATAATGAAAATGGTATTTTAGTGAAAAGTCTTGTATTTTCGTATTCTAAGTTTTAACGATATCAATTAGAGTTATATTTGTGTGTGTGTGTAGAGGTAGGTCATTACCTCGCGACTTATTTTAAGGTATTGTGAAGTTTAGAGGTTAAATATGATAAATTAAACATGAGAGTATTTAAGTGTAAGAATACGGTATTTGTAAAAGTTATCATTTCATGTGTGAAAACTCATTCAAATTGATTTCTATAAGTTTATTGGTCAAGATGGAGATGTTTAGAAATGATGGAATTGATTAGAAGAAGAAAAATAAACTTTATGGTATTATTGTGAAAAGAATACGATATTACAAGAAAGCTATCATTTCATGTGAGAAACTTTGTCTAAATTGATTGTTATGTGATTAATAGTCGTCATGAATATGTTTAGGTGTTATGAAATTGGTGATAAGTGAGATTTTATAGAAAAACCGAATCGGAAATCGGTTTGTTCCGATTTCCGTCGGGTTTCAAAAAGTCGTATTTTTCTTAAAAGAAAAGAAAGATAGAAAGAGTAAGACTTACAAGTTTGGACAAGCTAGGGAGGCTAAGAAAGTAGTGGGTTGTCGGTGCGTCGAAACGTCGTGAAGGGTCCTAGTACGATCGCCGGAATTCGTCATCGGTTTCGGTAGCGCTTCGCTTTTCGCTCTTTTTCTAACGTACCGAGTTCTTTTGAGAATTTTAGAGAGTGGATTTAGAATTGTAGGGTGAAATGGTAGAGGGTATGGGTGTTTATTTAGGGCTAGGCTATGGTTAGGGTTTTAATTAAAAAAATATAAAAATAATTAAGAAAAATATTAAAAATCATTAAATTTTGGAATAAAAGAGATTTAATGGGAAATTGATAACTGATCTGGGAATTTAGTGTATACAGGGGGGTTGACCAGGTCAACATGGAGAAATTCTGTGTTGACGACTCGGCAGCCGCCGGCCGACTCGGCCGAGTCGGGGCACCGTTGGGTGGGGAATTTCATAGGGGGAATTTTGTTGTATTTAACTTTTTGGGTTCAATATAAATTTTGAGAGTTATAGCTGTTTGACTGTTGACCTTCCAAAAAAAAGTTAAAACAAAATAATATAAAAAATATGTGGGGCATGGGATTCGAACTCTGGTAACTTGGTTTAGCAGTGCAAGGTATTACCAATGAGCTACAAGCTCCTTCTTGTAATTATGGAGTGAAACAAATACTTAAAGAGATATCAGCTGTAATAAATACCCCAAGTATACATTGAATTTAAATCAATTTTTTGTACTTTAAAATTGGAGTTGTTACACTTAGGCTCTCAGCGAAAAGGACTGTGTAGTCTAAAAAACTAAAGTGACTCTTACTGAATATCATATCTTTTAGATAGCGGAAACAAAAAGGGATTTGTGGCTCTGGACCGCAGTCCTGAATCGAAATCCCTACGAATACCTGAACTTAAGCGTATGTACATCCCTACTTGAAACTGAAAATTTGCGGAATCCTATATCGTCGAGTAGATAATTTAGTTAGATAACATATGGTTCTAGTCTCATTCAGTTTCACTGTCCTTTCGTATTTTTTTTATAATTTAGATTGTCGACGTATTCTACAGTTTCTGCAGTGACATTTTTTTTACACATTCACACTGAACATGACATATCTCCTAGTATAGAAAGTATATCATGGATCTGCTTGATGTTTCGAAAACCTAACAGATAGAACTAGGTTTTATTCAACTGAGACAACATCTGAATCTAAACACAATCCCTAATAAACCGAGCGTGAAGTTGAACTTTCAGTTCTGAAACTGGAATTTCAGCCCGTGATCGTTGATTTAAAACGATGATAAATCGTTAACATGAATTCCTATTGACACGAAACTAATTATACCGCTTATTTAATCAAGTATACTTTGTACGCCTTTTATATTGTTTTGGTCGATTCTATACGTGTGATTTATGGTGAATTTTGCAAGTCATATGGCGTTGGCTGTCATAATTTAGTGAGCATTTGTTTAATGCATTTCTACCTTATTTTATGTTGCTTTATACCCAGTGCAAAGTGGTCGTTTACATTGAGACCTAGCGAGAACGTGAGTGGTATTGGATTAATTGTATCAAGCATGCCAGTGATAAGTGGTTGATTAGTGAAAGTGAATAATGCAGTGAAAATGAGTAAGACCGTGATTTGGCGCATGCTAGTTTACAAGTAATCCTATAGTTATAGTTAGTGAGACCTGGGGAATGGGGAAATTAAGGTGGAATTGAACTCGAATTTAGATAGCTACAGTGATTTAGAGTATGATTATTCGATACACACACACACACATTAGGTTGTGGGCCTAACAACACGAATGCAAGGTTATGTCCCGGGCAATAGTGGACCGTAGTCTCAGACATGCACGAGACCCTTATTAAACACGAGTATCCTTTCCACCAATTGATTTCATTGACTTAGTGACTGATAAGTAGTGACACCCGCATTGCCTGGTTTACTAACATAATACATATATCGCGTTGTTCATATTCAAATGATATTCATTATTCTCATGTTTCTGTATTCTGTTGCACCTTTCATATTTAATAATATTTTACACACATTATATATTTATTGCTTTATGTGTCGCTCTGAGTGTGCATACTCAGAGGACGAAGTAGACCCGGCACAGGAGTATGGCCTGCCATTCGAGATCGCAGAGGATTAGACCGTGACATCGGCGCCATCCCTTTCTTGCTATAAGAATATTGTTATTTCGTTGGTTAGTTATTTCTTCCATATAAATAAATGTATCTTGCACTCTTTTATTTTGATGTAATAAAGTCGTGAGCTGCTATTTTCTTTACTCTAGTACTGTTTACTGACTACAATGTAATGCTAGAAGCCGAAATGTGACTACGGCGGGATTATTCATTGACCGTAAGAGCATGACTGGCCTAATCATTCCTCGCATTTCGTATTTTGGGAAGTGGAGCGTTACATGGTTTTATTGGTATCCAATTCCAGAGGCGCCTTTTAAGTGAATCGGCACTACAGGAGCTTGAGAACTCCGTAGTTAAGCGTGCTCAGGCCAGGGAAGTTTTAGGATGGGTGACCTCTTGGGAAGTGTCCCCTGGTCGGGTCCGGTTCGCTCTAAAGGGCAAAACCGTGTGGTTTCAGCCAGAGCGAACAATACCATCTTTACTGGGGCGTGGGGTATTACATTTATGGTTGCTCATGTAGGTCCCTCGGTAGTAGGTCTGTGGTTCAAGGACGAACCATTGTTCAAAGGTGGGGAGAATTGTCATGCCAACGGGACGGGGCCACCTCTTGAATCTGTAGGGGCCACCTCTTGAGTCCGTGGGGAATCTTCGGAACACATTTAGATACACAGCCTGTGTATCTAAAACTATAAAATCCATAGGGAATATAAATTTCCCGATTTTGGCTATTGAAAGAAAACAAAATTTTTGCACGATTGTGAGCCAAAAATATGTTTAGGAGAGTAATTCATTGTCATTAATTTTGTCCCATTTACTAATCATAGAGAATTTTTCCTCCCAACTCTACAAGTTTTGAGTTTAAAGGATGACATCAGTGAGGACACTGCTACAAATAGATTTGGGGGGAAGGTTTGTACTTATTCACATATCATTTTGCATTATACTAAATAAAAGCACTAAAAATTTTATTTTTATTTTTTGAAAATAAAAGTTAGAAAGTGAAAAATACATATGAATGATAGGAAGAGATTTAAGAAATACAAGAAAAATTAGTAAATCGAATCTAGTAATATGTAGTCATGAGCTGTTGTCCCAAGGGTTAGTAAGATGAGGGAAATTACTAATCTGAGAATAGAAATAAGTCTGAAAAATAATCTATATTATTGAGTCCAAACTTCTGAACGTTGATACCCTACTATACGCACTTGCACACATCTTGAAACTTGGGATAATAGAGAATACCTTAAAATACTCTTGTCTAAAAGTTTTAGTATAAAGGAAAAAAATATATAAATCAACAAAATATAAATGACACATAAAATATAAATGGTGAAGAAAAATAAACACTGGTTTTGTAATTACTTAAGGGGGTATAAAAAAATATAGCGATGGTGCCTTATCATCTAGTATCTTAGACCAACTGGTTTGGGAGTCACTGGTAAGGCTTAGGTGTTGAAAGACTGGGATATTGCAAATTACGTCTTAAATAAGTAAGCACATTTGGTAATCGGTTGGTTAATACCTCAAAAAATATTAACGGTCGCATGAAGAATGTGTGATCAAATCCATCTAAAATATTCACCGACTAAAAAGTATTAAGGTATATGGATAAAGGATATGATAGCTTGCATTGAATTTTCCAAGTGTGGAGATGTTTTTTGCACACGCGTAGGGGTATATGATCGATATTTAGAGGAGAGATATGGAGGAAGACTGAAGACGATATTTTATCGAGGAATGATGTGATTTCTGACATTTTTTCAAGACCATTAAGATAGGACTCATGACAACTAAAAGGCTAATGTAGTTTGAAACTCTTATTTTCAAGTTTTTTTCTTTTATATGCTTCTTATTTTTGTATGTAACTTTCATCTTCTTTCTTTTATTATGGGATTTTGTGGGTGAAATCCGTTGAAACTCTCAGGAGACAACACTTCTCCTATCAGGGACACCTAGAGATTTAAAGGCTTGTTATATGAGCTAAATGCAATCGTGTTGCCTACGAAAGCGTGTTAGGTTTTTTTCTTTGCCTACGAAAGTGTGTAAGGTTTTTTTTTTCTTTTTTTTCTTTTTAACAAATAGTTTACTCGAGACGATCAAACATAAGTTTGGGGGTATTTAATTAGTCTAAAATATTACACATTTGTATGAACATTTTCAATGTTAATTGTAAATAAAGAACATATGTTGGTTTATTTATAAAAATATCATTATCATATGTTTCTTCATTTATAATTAATATAATAAAGGAAAATATATGCATATAATATTTAAATAAAATATTATTAATTAAAATATTTAAACCATGTCAAATATTCTTAATCAATATTCTTAAGATATTATATCATATAAATGGTTGGAATAATATCTCAAAAAATACAAAATGCTACTAACACTTTGATTTGAGATATTATGCAGATATTAGCTCAGGCCTGAAATCTATGTAGGGGATCCAAGTCAAATCGGGATATTGAAACCGAATCTGCCAAATTTTAGAAGCAAATCGAGAAATCTAGCAACGGCAGAGACTAAAGACAATATTTTCAGAATCTATATATCAAGAGCATCTCCAAATATTGAGACAAAAAACCAGAAAAAATCTCAAGTCCCAATCCCACTAGAAGGCAGCGGATCCGCGGTTAAACAGGGGTATGGGCAGCAGAACTGCGGTCATATCTGGGCCATTGGGTCTGGGATTTTGGTGGCATGATTGTACTTACACCTACTCTAATATGAAATCTAAGATTTGTACTTTCAGGGGCTATATAAATGACCGAGAGCTCTGCAATCCAATAATCTAATAATCCAGTTATCCCATAATCTAATTATCTATTCATCTACCTCCATTAAGAGAGATCTAGAGCGAAACTAGGGTTCTTGTAATCTACTTTTGAAGAAGAAAAATTGTAATGTGATAGTTTATTACTAAAGATAGTTTATGTTTAAATTCTTTTTGCATTTAGTTTTTCGCATTTACTTTACGCATTAATTTTCCGCATTATTTTTCCGCATTTTTAATTATGGTTTCATTCATTTTCAATATTTCTTTTAAATTTCTACTAACCATGAGCGAGTAATTTCATACTTACTAGAGTTTGTAGGATAGGGTGGAATAATAGATGAAATATCTTTTAATTTCTTTTGATAATTTAATGTTTATAAACTTTAGTAGAATAAATGTTAACTCTCTTATCGAGCGCGCAATCAATTTATTGATAGTCACGACCACGATTTGATATTAGTTAAATACTTGTTTTGTTAAGGGCTTGAGTCTAATAGAGATCAATGGAAGGACGATGGACAGTAGTGGGAAATCCTAGTTCCCTCCAAGAACCCCTAATCCACATTTATCGCTATCTCTCTAGTTTTAAACTATTAAAAGATAAAAAGAGACATTTCTAAATATTCATCAATTAACTACCAAGTCCTATAAACCCTATATACCTTTCTATTATATAAAATTTTCCATCTATCTTAGTTTAAAACTACAACAATCCATCATCTCTTTTATCTACTCGTCTAAAGTAAGAAAGGAAGTTCACGTTTCCTTGCGGACGACCCATACTTATCACGGCTAGATGTTTGCAATACAGTCTTGATTACGGTTATTTACAAAACATACAAAAACAACCTTTGCACGATCAATCAGGCTTCACATCATCGCCTTCCAAAGACGCATAAAAATCTTTGCAATATAGATGATCCTCCATTCTAGCTTTCAAATATTCCAATTGCCTCCAGTGAAGCTAATCATACGGCTCACGCTATTATACATCTCTCACATACAACAAAAGGGACCAAAATCTCTTTAAAGCGATTTCACAAATCTTATGGGCATTGTAGCTCTGATACCATTTTGATGGGGTAAAACAATCCTAACCCCGGATCTATATGAGAATACGATGAATAATAATGCAGAATAATAATAAACACAAAAGCCACAAGAAAAAACACTAAGATTTAACTTGGTTCGGCTCCAATTGGACATAATCAACAATATTGTAAGAGAGAGCTTCCACTATCAATCAACAACAAAATCGATACAGTATCACCAAAGCACAACAACTTTGGAATTACACATATAATGAAAAAATATAATATTATCTCACTAACTCCAAACCCACTAACCAAAATTTGAAGACAACTTCTTCTCAAACAAATAGAAAGCAACAATTTTCTTCAAAGAGATATGGTATGTTGAGTTTTCAATCCAAATGAGCTCTTATGAGAAAACCCTTTTGCTTGCTTAATTTCTCTCCTCTCTCTCTCTCTCTCAAAACCTTTCCCTAGAAATGAACAATGGAATGATTAGAATTATTGAGAAAGAGAACTCTCTTGCCATATTAACTCGAGTTTTAACCCATATCAAATGAGTCCAAGCCAAATGACTCAAGTTTGGTCTTTAACGCCAAATCAATAAATAGACCCAAATTGGTTGACTCCACTCATGTATATGGAACCAAACCCAAATTAAAAGATACCCACTTTTCCATTAAATTATAAGTTTGAAGAAGCCACCAAATCTTTTTTCATAATTGATGTATCCGAATAAAAAATATAAAATTGGGAGATAACAGAAAAGATAACAGAGGAGATGGGTTTTGGAAGATTGAGATGAGGAACATGACACATGAAATGGGAGACTGACATATTGGGAAATTGAGATCGAGAACAATAGCACTAAATGGATATAGGGAGATAAAAACTGAGAAAAATAACATAGTAACGAGTTGATGGGAGAAGGAAAAAGGACAATTGAGATAAATAAAAATAGCAAGAGATCTCTTAGAGGGCAGAAGGACCAGTTACTTTAATTTTGAAATTGATTGCTGACCTGTCTTCTTTTTCATTCAGATAAATCAAACAAAAAAATATTGTTGATTTATCTGCAATGCATGTAATTAAATTGCTCGCTATTATTATTTTACAAATGAGATGCACTTAATTAAATTGCCATATCAGCACCATTTTACAAACGTGTTGCACGTAGTTAAATTAATAAAGAAAATCTTCATAAAAATTACTATAATTACGTAATTAAATGGCACGTCGTTAATATTTTACAAGTACGTTACATGCAGTTAAATTAATAAACAATTTTATCATAAAAGTTTTATAATTACATGCATGGCATGCTCCAAAAAGGCAAGTTTTAGATTGAGCCGCAAAGGGCAGAGGAAGAAGACTCATGTCTAAATGGGCTAATTTTGCACTCTACCCTGCAGTGCCACACCAGCGCCCGAGTAGATGTGAATCCGTTTCCATCCCCTTCTCCCTCCAGTTGAGAATAAACTCTATATTTTAATTTTTTAACTACATATCAAACGGGGGCTAATGGGTTGAAATCAATATTAAAATAAGATCGAACACGTTGAATAAACCGAAACCTTAATATTGGCAGATGCCCAAGTGGCCAACTGCGCACTGAATATTAAATTGTTTAATCTCATGAAGCATTGAGCACGCTTACAAAAAAATAATAATAAAGTACAATTCTAAATTGAAACCCTAACGGTTATATATATTCTTGCTCACTCTTCGCTCCACTTCATCATCTTCTTTTCTCCATTTCACCCACAGATTGAAACCCAGCCCTCTGAAATATATCGTTATTAATGGGGACGGCGGCGGCGCCCCTTCGTTTCTACTTCATCCCATTCCCGAGCCCAGGCCACATTATCCCCATGCTCGACATCGCCAAGCTCTTCGCCCTCCGCGGCGTCGCCGCCACCTTTATCACCACCCCAGGCAACGTGCCCCACACCCGGCCCTCCATCGACCGCCACAACTCCTCCTCCTCCGGCGCCGCCTCCCCTATCCACCTCGCCCTTATCCCTTTCCCGCCGTCCGTCGCCTCCCAGTTCCTCCCCCACGGCAAGGAGAATATGGGGTCCATGGCCCGATCCGAGTACCCCGGCCTGTACTGCGCCATCATGGCCCTCCAGGCCCCACTCCAGGATTTCCTCATCTCCAACCCTCCTGACTGCATCGTCTGCGATCGCATGTTCTCTTCCTCCTCCGCCGACACGGCCCTCCAACTCAAGATCCCCATCATCTTCTTCTGCGGCCCTGGGATCTTCTTGCATTGCGTACACCAGGTCCTCGAGAAGCAGCTTCCTCCGAAGCTCCTGGCCGAGGGAACCGATGAAACGTTTACGGTCCAAGGCATCCCTCATCGCATCGAGATGAGCATCGACGAGGTCTCCGAGGAGCTGAAAAAAAAGGCGATCGCAAAACTGATGGTGGAAGCAGAGGCCAAGGGCTTCGGTATCATCATCAACAGCTTCTACGAGCTGGAGGAAGATTACGCCGAGCTGTACCGGAAGAATATACCTGGGGGGCGGGCGTACTACGTGGGCCCCGTCTGGATGTCCGACCAGAGCGGCGGCGATGACACCCGCGGCAGCCATTGGTTGATGGATGAGGCCGCGGAGGCGACCAAGAAGTGGCTGGACACGAAAGCGACGGGCTCGGTCATTTACGTCTCGTTCGGGAGCATGAACGAGTTCTCGGCCGAGCAGCTGCGAGAGATCGCGTCGGGGCTCGAAGGAGTGGGGAGCCCGTTCGTTTGGGTGGTGAAGGAGAGCTGCGTCAAGGTGCCCCAAGGGATCCAGGAGCGGACCGAGGGGAAAGGGATGTTGATAAGAGGATGGGCCCCGCAGATCCTGATACTGAACCATCCGGCGGTCGGAGGGTTCGTGACGCACTGCGGATGGAACTCGACGCTGGAGGGCGTGGCCGCAGGGGTCCCAATGGTGACGTGGCCTGTCGAGTACGACCAGTTTGTGAACGGGAAGCTGATAGTGGAGGTGCTGAAGATCGGGGTGAGTGTAGGGAAAGGTGAAGTGGGGGATGACGGGAAAAAGATTGTGAAGGCAGCGGCGATAGCGGATGCGGTGAAGAGCGTTATGGGGGACGGGGAGGAGGCGCAGGAGAGGCGGGCGAGGGTGAGGAATTACGCGGCCATGGCAAAGACGGCCATCAAAGAAGGCGGGTCGTCTTACGGAGACATCAGTCGGGTGATTGAGGATGTGCAGGCAGAACAGACGTCCCGTTGCGGACTTTGCTGCATTGGAGAGGATGTGTAATATTCTTGTTTGTTAGACCGGATGGGTATGCCGTCGGCCTTCACTCAGCAAGATACTAGGAAAGTGGAGAGGGCCCGGTACCAATGGGAAAATGGTCATAAATAATCGCTTTTGGGGCAAGTTCGCGGGTCCGTCGGATGAGTGTGTGTTGTGTGTTGTATGTTATTGTATGATGTGTGGATGGATATGTTTATGCATTGTGTGTTATTGTATGTGTTATTGTATGATGTGTGGATGGATATGTTTATGCATTGTGTGTTATTGTATGTGTTATTGTATGATGTGTGGATGGATATGTTTATGCGTTGTGTGTTTTTGTATAATATATGGATGGATATGTCTATGTGTGTGATTATGGACCACCGCAAAAAATTTACTAAAATAAATAAATCCCTATGGTTAAAAATTGTTTTAGGCGTTGCTTAGTTCAATATGCTCTCTATGTTTCAATTTTATTTATGTTGCAGAATTTAGGTGTCGGATTAACAAAAAGCTACACACATTATATTAGACTAAAATAGCTATGTGGTTCGCCGCAAGGATGTGGTGTGTGATGTATATTGATGCAGCCAATAATGGTTTCACCGGTAGTATTTTGTCTTGCGGGCAACGAGATAGTGAATTGGAGTGCTCCAAATTCATGAAAGATAAGTTGGTGTCGGATTCCTCTAGCGTCGTATCTGACGCTTAAAGTTAGTATTTAGATGATAATGAAGAGCTAGGGGCTTTTGAGGATAGGAGTGGCATATCTCCCCTTGGTTTTGCTCCGAATACTAGCTTATATGTTGTCTCGAGGATAATTACGTCCTTGAGCATTAGGTTATTATAACCATATCTGGCACAAGACAGCAGAAGCCAAAGACTGTTCTCACTTCTTGTTGGTGGTGACGGGTAGCTATGTTTGGCTATGGACTTGAATAAGTGCTCCTTGAGATGACCCGATAGGATCGCTTCAATAGCTACGGGGACGTATTCCTCGAGATCATCTATCTTACGGCGTTTAGCAAAGATTCTACATGCATAGTCCAATAAAGTCTCACTCGATTGCTTTATAGGGGAAAGTTGTTCGGCTCTCTTCTTTCATCACATATTGGCAGCATAGTGGGTTCGAAGCTTTGAGATTAATCGATTGCAAAGAGGCAATGGAGAGCCCATGCAAGTCGTGTTGAGCCAATCTAAGGCTCCATCCTTTGATGTTATGGTGAATGACCTACCCAAAAGCGCTTAAGAAAAGTCGTGCAAGTCCATACCGGCCTTGAAGGATCGAACAAGGTCCACATTGTTTATCGTCTTATCGAACCAATCCAAGGTTATAGAATCACTACTACAAATAAGGGTTGCCCCTGCGGATATATCCGCAGGGGCAAAAAAATACCCTGTAGGTACAAATGCCGTAGGTGCAAGTCGAAGTCCTGAACATACCCCTACGGACTAAAAATTGTCTCTACGGAGTTATGTGTAGGTACCGTTGCCCCTACAGCTTAGGCCGTAGGGGCAAAAAAATTATTTTATTTACTGTTTTTTAAAATAGATTACTTTTACCTACGGATGAATCCGTAGGGCCAAATAATAGCCCCTACGGATATATTCGTAGGGGCAATCCCAACCCCCTGATACTGAGATCACAGGGGAAAATATCAGTTATTCTGATATTTTGCCCCTACGGATTCAACCGTAGGGGCAATATGTGTACCTACGGATTAATCCGTAGGTATATATTATAAGTTTTTTTTTTATAAAAAGGGCTGTCTATTTTTTTCTCGCCCTGTGCACAATAATATATACATCAATCGAATATAAATTAATCATCACACAACATATATCGCAATATTCATAATCACATCTCACGCATATAATATACAAAAGAAACAAAAAAACAGAATATGATATAAATATAAACACCGTAAGACCACCAATATCAATATCGTCCAAAATGTATTACAATATGTATCATATAAATAAATACATGTTTCAAAAAATAAGAATCAAAAAGCTACCCTAGCTCGGTCTAGCTCCACCTCTGATAAACGCTAGAATCTTGCGCGTCTGCTCCTCGGTCAATAAATCATGCAATTCGGCGCGTGCGGGAGTCTGAGCAGGCTGTGGAACTGGCGATGTGGTCTGCGCAGCCGCCGTCGAGGTAGTGGCTTGCGGAGCCGCGGCTGCGGGAGTCTGAGCGGACGGTGGAGCTGTAGGAGCTGTCTGCGGAACCGCAGCCGATGTAGTGGCTTGCGGAGCCGCAGCCGAAGGAGATGCATGTGGAGGCTCGGCCGATATACCCCGTCGCGTATGGACCTAACGTGTGTAATAAGCATGTAAGAACCGTATATTATTCGAATTCGTATCATTATCAAGTTATTTTGAAACCCCATTTGGATATCTAGTTTGGAAAACCGTAGTTTATTTTAATTAGATATGTATGTATGATTAATCAAACTTAAGTCTACAACCAAATAAGCTCAGGCTACGTACTAATATTGGATATGTTGATATCTATAATATGACATGATATTTTACTATTAAATAGTATACATACCAGCATCTCCTTCAACTCCTGAACGGTGGCATTCAAGCTCTCCAGTTCCTGCTGGACACGTCGCTCACTGGAGACGGAGGAAGTAACCGCCGGGATGGAGTCCAACCTCATATGGGCCCTGCTAGGGCCCAGTCCTCGGCCTCTCTCCCAACCTCTGTGGTGCCCTCCGTGTGCGGCGTCTAGGACTGGGGTCAGCAGTCTCGGATCGCTCTGTCCGGTAAAATCGATTCCCGAGGCCTCGGCCTGCTCAACCACCCGCTCCTACACCCACATTAAGCAGTAAAGTATAAGTATAAAATTTAAATTTGAACCTTCCAAAACTAAAATTTCGAATATGGGTTGAATAAATATTAACACTTACGCAATACTCCTGGGTAGCGACGTCGGGATATCGAACCTCGCCCGTGGCGGGATCTGTCAAGGTGCCGTGGACGGCAAGATATGCGAACAGCACGCTCGGTGTACCACCTTGCGCCAGGGTCTGAGCTGTCTGCAATATTAGAAAATAACTCTTAATATTAGATATAATAGAAAATAACTCTTAATATTGCATTATATCACAAAGGCCGGTCTATTGTAATTTACCGATAACTCCATGGCTCGAGTAATATTCCTCGAGCCACCTGTGTAAGTGGGGCGACCCCTCTTCGCCGACTTCCTATTCTCTATATTTTGAGCGGCATGTTTCTGCACAACGCATTCACATTTAGTTTTCTAATTAAGGAACACAAAAAATAAATTATATCCTAAACAATGAATTACATTTAAAATACATACATGTTTGCGTTGAGAGTCGAAATATTCGCACGATAGAGGCCATGTCTCTACGTCGACTCTCGCAAAGGCCAGAGTAGATAGGAGGGCCGCTCTCTCTGCTTCGGGGGTCGCCATCCACAGGGAGTAGCAGTCGGCTTTCAGCTCATTCCTGTTGTATCAGACCTTGGTCTGCATGTTCTTCATCAGGCCATTGTACAGAGCATGAAGGTCGAGCACCCTCCCAGGGTGATCAGGGTCGGGTACAGGCTGAAAATCGTAATCCAACTGAAAATACAAAAAAACATTGTTATTAGATTGAAAGTGTTAATAATAATATATTTGATAAATCAAATGAAAATATATATTAATACCCGAGCCTGATCAAAGAAGATGCCGAATGAGCGCCGGTGCTGCTCTTCCCACTCAACGTGAAGTGGATAGTTCTTCACGAGCCGGCTCTCATCCCCCATATACCGGCCGAACCTCTCGGCATGAGGACCGGTATAGCGATAATCAAGGGTAAAAAAGAGGGGGAATGCTGCCTCCCCCCTAGCTCTGTCAGGCCTCAGCCTATGGGACTGATTCGGACCTCGAGTCCCCCTCCGGGGATGGGGAGGCCCTGCGTCTGCAAGAAATATCAAGACAATCAATATTAAGACAAAGTTGTATTAAGAAATCAAGATTAAACGAAAATTGAAGTGTGATATATACCTCCGGTGACTAAAGCATGAGCCTGGGCCCGGGCAGCAGCACGAGCGGGACGATAGTTCCTCCGGTGAGAAACAGCCGGTGTCCCGGATGCGGATGCATCCCCTCCAACTAGAAAATAAACATTGACGCTAAAATTTCCATGAAGTTCATATTTATTCTATAGAGTATATGTAAAATGAATAAATATTTTATATTTATTCATACTAACCTACAGACGATGCGGAGGGTACGGAAGTGGCAGGAGTGGCCCCTGCGTCAGATGCGGACGCACCACCTATAATTAGACAATTAAAAATAGATTATATAAGTAATTGCAAAAAGAATGTGTAGATCAATAATATAACATTCTAAATCAATATGCATGCACTATAGGATATATAAATATACCCGCAGGTGCGGTGGTGTCACTACCTACAGCTAGACAATAATAAAAATTACTATCTAAGTAAGAGCAAAACGAATGTGTGTATATTTATAATATAGCATTCTAAATCAATATACATGCACTATATGATATATAAACATACCTAGAGGAGCGGGAGTGGCCTCTGTCCCTGATATGGATGCATCACCAACAACTAGACAATCAAACTTTGACAATATAAGTAATTTTGACATAAACATGCATGAATATCTATAATATTACATTCAAAATGGATATGCGTGCAATATACCTGGAGGTGTGGCAAAGTCCATACGGAAGGAGGCATCCGAAGGGGTCTCCGATCTGGGTGCAAGACCGGCCCTCTGAAGCTCCCTACGCAGCTCTCCGGGCGGCAAAACTACTCTGCCTCTGCCTCTGCCGGTGCCGCGGCTGGAGCTCCTGCCACCCCTCGCTGCTCCCGTCATCGTCATCAAATCTAGTCCTGCATATTCTCTTATAAGAAATCCTTGAAACTCCTATAAGAAACCTTGGAACTCCTATAAGAAATCACCTAATATTCTCATAAATTCTTTTTCAACTACAAAGCCAACCAACCTCATACATTACTTTTTCAACTACAAAGCTATCAAACTCACCATAAGCATAAAATTTTATGATTGATAATTGGACCATAGTCATTATTGCACACCTTATCTCATCGCAAAATCAAAACATCTACCAAATTTAATATAACATGTAAACACACAAAATATAAGAACCTAAATAATACTAAAGCACCACCAATACCCAAAAATCAACAAATAACATTAAGTATGATGAGATTGATCCCGCAGACATGATCGCCCTTTTATCTCATCACAAAAGTCATAAGTAACTTTTACCCAATAGGGTAGTACCCAATAACTTTTACCAAGTTGACACTAAGATACCTTTAAATAACTCCATTCAATTCTCAAAGGAGAGCTTTATGTAACTTTACATTCTTTTTTGTAAATATCAATGTATTTACATTTAAATTGTATACAGACCTGAACAAAATGAATAAAATACGATCTTTTGTTTGACCTATGCTTGGTATTCACTTCACTAATATATATATGAACCCCCAAACCAAAATGATATGATTTGAAGCGAGCTTGTATGGCATCCAGTCCAGATACGTCCTGTGACAATATGATGTAATTAACGGCACACGCTTACGCTGCCGAAAGTCTCAAACCCAAGACTTTCTGATCACCTTTTAAAACACTAAATAATTTGTTTTATTTAAACCCATATTTACTTCAACGTTCAAGCATTGAAGGTCCTAAAGAAGGTTAACGACAGCTAAAGAGACTATGCAGCTGACTTAAAGTTTAAGATCAGATTTACATTCTGGAAGAAAGACGGGTGCACTATATTTATGCCTTGTTCACAAAGTATAAAACAATTTGTTTTTTATAACCAATAATTTATATTAATTTAGCATTCTTGAATTGAGACGCTAGAAAGAGACTGCTTGTCAGTATAAGACAGTTAAAGAACATGAATAAATTTGTTGCTTATGTAACTGCTTCGTTACTGATGTGCTATGCGGAAATCATCATTTTAATTCCCTTGAAGTCATAATGTTCAGTTTGCCTCCGAGATGCAAAGATATCCCTGACACAAAAATTGCCATCTCCCTAGCAGGATAAATTTGTGCTCCAATAACTATTATAATCTAAGTTTTAAGCATCAATAGAGTAACACTTGGTTTATTCCGTCTATACTGGGAAATACTTGGTTTATCTGGCATTTCCCCAAAATTGTCAAAGTGGTGATATACTAAATGAAACTCCAAGATTTCTATTGCCCCCCCCCCCCCCCCCCCCGCGGGATCCATTGTGTATACATCCTTATGATGCACAATTGAACAGCTATAGCTATATTTGCTATTCAACATGGAAACCCACCATAATTTTCCCCTATGGCATTGGTAATTGCTCTTTGTTCCCATATAACTGTGATGTTTTAATGAGGAATGAAAACCAAGCATAAAATCAGACATCCCAAAAACAGACGTGAATCAAGGGAGAAGTATTAAATAAATATTTGCCTCCATGAAATAAAAGCTTCTATAGGTGATCTTACCGTTTACAAGGAGAATGTAATAGCTTTCTAGGAAATAAAGTAGGGCATTCATCATGGAATGTTTGAGGAAAGCAGCTAGGCAACGGTATATTCTATAAAGACTAACAATCTTGTACAAGAACTAGAGAAAAACTACATATTTTCAATTTTATACAATGGTTGGAATCACGCTAGTTCAAACTTTCAAGTTATGTCTACTGCACCAAGAAAACCTTTCTCAAACTTATATCAATATTACTAGATGTGAATTGTATTAAAGGCAGCCCCATATATTAGATTCAGTTTTAGACGAGTATTTCTTATTCAACAATTATCCATAACAAACTTGATATACCGGTATAAGCCATAATTCGCTTGACACTGTTGTTCTTTTAGTATGATACTTACTTCTATGGGAAGAACTGACTTACAATTAATTTTCATATATAACCATCATAAACATATAAATAACTTCTTTAGTGGTGGAACATCATAAACGCTTGTTGACTGGTAAGATGACACTAACCTTGAAAATTTCCAAATAAATGTCCATGCTCTCTCTATCTCTCTCTCTCTCTCTCTCTCTCTCTCTCACGCACGCACGCAACCGAGAGATTGCGCAAACACACATCAGCCCCAACCCCAGCCTAACCCCAACCCCAGCCCCAACCGCAACCCTCTGCCGAACCCCAGCCCCAACCGCAACCCCAACCCTAACCTTAATGCTAACCCCAACGGATGCCTCATCGGTACCCAAACCATGAACCCTAGCTCTAAAATAATCAAAAATTTGTTTAATTTAAGATTTCCTAACCTGTGAAGTGGAGGCGTCGACGATCAATCGGAGGCGATGAGGAAAGGAGGCGACGACGAAATCGGAGATGAGGAAGAACCAGGCGGTGGCGACGACGAATCGGCCTGCGCTGGCGACGACGAGAACGACGACGAAACACAGGCGATCGGCGGGAACAAGGGTGTGGGGATTTTGGGTTCGCGCGCGATGGGAAAATAAATTTTAGGTAATGAGCGTAGGTATCGATCCGTGCCTTTTTAATTAAATCTCTATTTAGATACCCCTACGGATAAGTCCGTAGGTTCTTGGTTTGCGGCTCCGTACGGGAAAGCAACAATTTACGATTTAATATGTAAGGACCGTAGGGGCAACCTTTTGGCCCTACGGACTAATCCGTAGGGCCAAACTAAATCTGCCCAGACGGATTTCATTATCCGTAGGGGTAACCCCCTATTTTAGTAGTGAATCTTCAATCATCACGATAACTTTTCCTCCATAACCTTTGAGGTGAGGGTCCTTTCCTATATGAGATGGTTCTTGATGATGATCAGAAGTGGGGATTCTCCAGATCATGACATGCAGTAGGTGACGTGTCCTGAAGGGTACGGAGCTGAAGGAAGTATGATGGTTTGGGGGCTTACCTCGGAACCTCGTCTCCGAGGATTGTTGGATATAGCGCCCTCAAAGTCAATTATTGGATCGTAAGTACATGATTGCAATAATTGAGAAGGACCTATACCGGTAGCACAGTCTTACTCGAGATGATAGTATGCTATCTGGTTTGCCTTTATCAGTCGTGTACAGGTTCAGGTGACTAATCACTATTACACGTTGATAGAGCCCTTAGGATCTTTCTTGACTACCAGCAGTATGATGGCGATCATATACGTGAGAGTTGGGTAGTCTATAAGTACATCCTTAATTTTGGTCCATAGTCGTGGGAGTTTCGAGACAGGGTATCGATACTCCGGAGTAGACTAGTGTATACAGTCGAGACCCCGACGAGGGGCGGTGGCCGGTCTCACAAGCCATTGGTGTCAGTTGGATCACCTAAGATGTATACAGGTGCTCATTGGGTTATGAGTACACCGGACAAGACTCGCCGGGAACTTGCTAGTTGGTATTTATACCTAGCGTCAAATAGCAGTTCCCTGGTGACATGTGTACAGGTTAGTTCATCGACCTGTGGTCGTCATTTATCTTGTGTGAGTTCCCACTGTGCTTTGATTTCTACCCTACCACGGCACAAAGGAGTCGTGCAAACAGGTTTTTTTTGGGTACAGTCCCGAACCACATGGAGGCTAGTGAGCGGATCGGCAGGGGATTCGTCTCTCCCGGTATTGGGGGTGAGATCGCGCTGTGTCTAGGAGAGCCATTACCCAAAACCCTCGGCCGAGACATGAGATTTACTAGTAGGTACTCCAGTAGTATCTCAGGGTGTTCTGGGCTACACTCCGACACGACTTATACCGCTATTGGGGGTCTGACGTTACCAGCCCCCTAGGCCCGATATGCGATACTCATAGACGAATGGACCGGACTGTATGTATATTGTCACTGATAGGGTCAGTAGGGTTCCAGGATGAGTTCGCTCATCGGCTACCCTTGAGGTCAGTACATGGGCAGCCGTTACGCACAGCTAGTGCCGCTGACGTGCTTGTGGTTAAACCCACTACCAGGGTACTGACGAGTCTTTAGAGTCCCCTACAGATAGTTTCCCAAGTTCAGGCGAAACGTTGTAGAAGCCGTATGGTTTTATGGCAGGGTTCGGAAAATGCACGTGCATTTATGCACGTGTCATATTTCGGGCAGATAATACCGGTGGGCTTTGGTTTAAGTCGGATCTATGTATTATATTGAGTCGGAATATTTTAGTCTCTCGTATTCGTATTCGGTCGGAATACGGATACAGGTATGTATATACAGGTGAGGGGTATTTTCGTAATCCGTTACGAGAATATCTTAGAAGATGCATTTCATTTTGGATTAATCATTTTGGTTTAAATGATTATAGTTTTGGAAAGTGTGACTCATGTTAATGAGTCATTGATTCTAGCATGTTCACTTATGACTCATGTTAATGAGTCATGTAGTGAGTCATGAAGAATTAATGACTTTTGTTTTGGGTGGGATATTTTAGGGTTAAGTTGGAGATATTTTGGTAAGTGTTTTTCTTTATTTTTTTAACACTAAACCTTATATATATCACACATAAGAAAAGTGGGCAGCCATGGGTTAATTTTTGGATGCTTGGTTTATGCTCCCTTGAGATGGTTTCATGAGTTCACAATTTCCAAACTCTTTGCATCTTCTTCAACCTCCACTCTTACCCTCTCATATGATGAGAACCAAAGAGTATTTGAGACAAAGTATTCTACTCGTTCTCTACTTCATTTTATTCATCTCTTTTAGCAGACTTGATGACCAAGTTGCCTCGGTATAGAGGCGGGAGCCCGTTTAAAGATCCGTAGATGTGGTGCCACCTCGAGGAGGAGATAGGAGATCGGAGTTGCCACGAGGAGCGTGAGATGATGGCTAAAGACCGAAGTACTCAGATTGTTCGGTATAGCTTTTCTACCTCTTTACAGTTTGTCAGTTTAGCATTAATGGAAAGATCCGGGTTATAGTATGCGATAGCGCCAGTTATAAAAGTTTTTGTTCCGCGTTTGGCGTCAGAATGACGGCCGGGGTGCTACCGTAGACTTATATGGTATCAGAGCCACGCCATTAACCTTTACTAACTTGTTTTAACGTGTTTAAAACAACGATCGAATGAAATTTCCAAAACCGCATTTTTCAGGCTAAAGTTTCTGTCGAATTTTTAAACAGGTCTAAAAATTATTTTGAGCATCTCAGAAAATCGAGTAGGCTTCTTTAAGCATACTGTAGAAATTTGGTCAACTGTTACCTACAGAGCGCCGTGGAACCGCCGCACAAGCCATGTTGGCCGCGGTTCTGCCGCCGCTTTGGAGCAACAGTGAACCATTTTTCTACAGTAGGGTCTTCAATGTAAATTGTGGTTTCTGGAATATTTTGTTTGGGCCCAGATTTTGTTAGTGTACTGCAGATGTACGCGGGGTCCACTTCGTGAAGTTTTGTCGATCGGAATTTTAAACTTGTTAGTTTACAGTACTTACATTATATCTCCGACCGTGAATGTCATTCGAGCGGTAAATTGCGTCTAATTGCTATAGTTTTTTTAGACGGGTTTGCGAACGTGACATTCGCGTTGATGTTATGTGTTGTGCTGTGATGTTGTGGATTTGTCGTGGCGGATAGCAGTGTGCAATGGTAGTGCGGTTTGAATTTATTTGTACATATGATATTGCGGGGCGAGCGTCCAACATGTGGACTGCCGTCTCTGCCTGTTGTATAATATTCTTTTGGGGCACGACCGGGCTGAGGTCGATGTACCCGTTGTACATATTTTTCATATTTGTACTAGGTTTACCCCGCGACGGAGTGCACGGATAGCCGGGTTCTGGGGGGCAACGGGTACGCATCTCATGGCTTTAAGAGGCAGAGGGGCCTCACTCTAGAATTGGCAGACTATTCGCCGCACTCGTAGGGGGTACAGGTTGGCCCAAGGAGGGATGCTCAAGTTACCGGATTCCGTGAAGTGCATAGTGGTCCATTCACTTTGCTGTAGGGGGCTGACTCGCTTCAGGTTTTGGCGGGTAACTTTCCGCACCCGTAGGGGTCTAGGTTTCATTGCACAGGCTATCCACACGACCAGGGGAACGTCGGGTTTCAGTAGCGGCTCTGTGAAACCCGGGGATCCCAGATTATCTGTATTGTTCTGTGATGCTTATTACTTTTCTGTAATGTTGCATTTATCACGCCTGGAGCGATTATTGTATATTGGTATATATACTAGTAGATGTTGTATATGTTTTACACCCGCGCTAGTCCAGTCCCCTCTTTGTCGTTAGTTAAGTAAGCTAACGGGTGATGACGGGACCCAGTGATGAATGCGGATGGCATATACGTACATTTTATTTTCATTTTTTTCTGGTGTGATTAATTGATAGGACTGCGTTGATTCTGATCAATGCAAAGGAAAACAAACATGTTTGGATGTTGTTGGAACAGTTTTAAAAAGTGTTATTACAAACACGTTTTCTTTTGTTTTGCACAGTGGTATTCGGTTGGAATATCCTGCACCTCATTCGACGAGGCAAGGGCCGAGATCCCTTCACCGGGAGTGACCCCTTGGACAGAAGTTTGCGTCAGGGTAATAACTTCACTATAGTCGATTACATGTTGCTTTGCATCGTGGTATTCAGTTGGAATATCCCGCACCTCATTCCACGAGGAAAGAGCCGAGATCCCTTCACCGGGAGTGACCTCTTTAGCAAAGGTTTTCGCCACTATATTTTTATAAAAAGCTATCAGGTTCCTTCAACGAGATCAAGTTCATTACGTTAAAGGTTTTTCGCCAAAAACCAGCCGTAGCCCTCCGTCGTTTCAAATGGGTAGCACGTAGTATTCATGCTATGTTTGTTGGCCTTCGTCAAGGCATAGTGGATGGTAGCTTCTTGTTACTTTTCTGTTGCATAGATAGATGAGTTGGTTTGGGACAGTCGTATTACCTTGTTGGCCTTCGTCAAGGGTATGTACGGGTGGGTTCGAATTGACAAGATAATGACGGGTAGAACTTGACATGTGACTTATGATTTGTTGGCCTTCGTCAAGGTTATAAGAACATGGGGTAAAAATCATATCGGGAGTTTCTAAAGAAACTGAAACTTGCCAGGCATGCGCATACCTTTTGGAGTGTGACAACGTGAGTGGATTCCGTCACGTTATCATGCGATGATAGTTGGATCCCGATTCCCACTGATGAGTTGGTTTACTCTTCGGGTGATCCCGATTGATTCTTCTTTTAGGTTTGGAGGAGAATTTGACAGTACAGTGGGAGGTTTCCTTATTAGATAAAGTGATAACCATTCTGATCTAGGTTAGAGTGCACGCAGAGTGTTTCTTTTCTCTCTCTCTTTGGCAGCGACCATTGACCGATCCTAGACTATGACTCAGTGACTAAGTTGACCGAACCTTCTTAAAATACTGGCTTTTGGATTGTCTGAGTTGCATAAGTCATTGCTGCTCCTTCTTTTACCCTTTGCATTTCTTAGAACACCTCGTATCACTACGAACATCCACTTCCATTGGATAGATCCATCGTATGGTTATATACAAACTCGAAGGGACTTCTTCGAGGATGGATCCAGGTTCAGGAGAAATTGAATTGGTTCATTCAGTTGTCTTTTATTATCACCTTCTCTCTGGTTGCGAGGGCTCCTTAGTTTAGGAGAGTACACCTATTACGCTTATTGGATAGTCTTCTTCCAAACCATAGACAGGTGCCGAAAGGTAGGGAAGGAAGAAAACCAATTAGCCTAAGTAGGGTATACAGAAGGTAATAAGTAAGGACAAAATAAAGGGATTAGAAAGAGGGCAAAGTAAATTATGACTACTATCATTCACGACCAAACCACGTACTTCATCGCCACTCCTACTTCACTTTTGCTTTTTTCCCCAGTTCGGGAGAAATAGAATAAGGTATTATTCAGTTGTCTTTTATCATCACCTTCTCTCAAGTTGTGAGTACTCCTTGGTTCAGGAGAGTACACCTATTATGCTTACTGGATAGTCTTCTTCCAAACCATAGGCTGGTGCCGAACGGTAGGGAAGGAAGAAAACCACTTAGCCTAAAGGGGTGTAAAGAAGGTAATGAATAAAGACAAATAAAGGGATTTAGAGAGATGGCAATGAAATATACGGTTACAGTCATGAATTGGATTATAGAAGAGGCATTACTAGAAACACCAGGATACCCCTACGAACCATTTTCATGTTTCAGTTTCACTGTGCATTGTTAAAAGGAAAAATGATTTCCCTATTAGATACTTACTCCAGAGTATGTATTTACCAGGTATGATTCTCACATTTGTATGGTTTTACAGATGATGAGTGGGAGTAAATTATTGGGAACTAGGTGATCATCCTCATTATATCAGAATTCGCTGTAATTGGTGATATTTGAGGAAGTCGCCTGGGTTTTTGCCGGACGGCAAGTATTTGGTTTTGAGTATCCGTTGTTGTGCACTAATTTCAAAATGATATATCTATACGTTTATTTTTATAAAATGAGATATAACTTTTTGAAATTATGTCCGTGACATTTACCTATATCAGTTGTCGATTGGGTAAGGAGCATTGAACAGCAGAGTAGTTCTTAACTATAAGTACAGTTTTCAACCTACGATGCACAGGTTTTGAGTTATTCAACTCAGCGGATTTATACAGAGTATTGTATGTTGTCCAGTGTCCATCAGGACAAAGGGGTTGATCCTCGTACTATGTTCTGTTTACTTATGACTTCTCTAGTTTTTAGACAAGTGTTTCATAGAAATACAATGTCTAAGTTTTGAGAAGTTGTGGGTATAGGAATAAATTAGAGAACCAGATGTTGCAAGTATCGGGATTCTTCAAAGAGATCGAAGATGTAGATACTTGTGATTGGTATTCAGTTGATAGTAATGGTTTTGAGAAACTTGTTTCTCTTTCAGGTTACTCATAACCGGATGTATTCCTAAGTTGAGTAATGCTGATTAGCCTCTTTCCATTAAGTTGATATGCACTGGAGACAGCTGCATAATTAGAATCTGGTTCCAATTAAATAAGTGCCAAAGTTTCTATATTGGATATAGAATGGTTCATATCTTAACGATGTTAAGATACGGGGAGTTGTCCGGCTTATGCTTAAAACCAGACTCTGGATAACTCAAGGCACGTTTCTGTAATGGCAGTTTGTGGGTTGATCAGGGCTATGTCGAGGGTTGACTTTCTACCATCTGGAAGATCAATAGTGATATTGTTCTTGACTCTCCACAGTTTTAGTAAAATGAATTTTTTCAGAAAACAGTAGTGGGAGTATGGTAGAACTGGAAGTGATTCCAGAACCGCAAACGATTACGAAAAATTTAATAGGACTAAAGATTCAATCAGGTTTGACATTCCATTAGCCACTCCGCAGATATGGTGGGTAACCTCAGACACCCGAGAGGTACTCCGGTAGACTCAAGGACGGTGACAGGGAGGTTCTTGTTTACCCAGACTTGACACTACTGTTGTTCCAGGTTATGAGACCCGGCAGGAGGTTAAGTATAGCGTCGTTCTAAACTAGCTTTAGAAGTGCACGCATATATTATTCTGCCAGAGGGTTGTTGTGGTCAGTGGGAGCAGCGGAAGCATGGTGGGCAAGTAGCTTATGTCTATTTATAGACTTGAGCAGATATAGCGGAGATAGATCATCTATTTTTATTGTGACAGTCATGGGTTTGACTTCATCAGAATAGGGGATGGATCTGTTGAGAAGGTAGTAGGGTGTGATGTCCTGGTATTTGGATGACATACACAGAGTAGGAAGTAAAATTCTTATACTACGATCGGTTGTACTGTGGTCGTCACACAGTTGTTTCTCCACAAAAGATATGGATATAATATCTGACATTCTGGTTTCTAGATCTATGGTTTTAGATCTAGATTTGGGTAGTTTCCCAATGTGGGTACTTTGATAGTATTCTAAAGGTATTTAGAATAGATGACTCCTGACATGGTGGTGTATCTGCAGGTGATGGAGTCACCCTCTCTAAAGGTGTTTTACAGACTAAAGGAGAGAGGGATGTGCATGATTGGCAGATCACTTGCTTAAGCAATTAAGTAAATCGTGAGATGTCAAGTACCACACCAGATGTTGTTTTTGCACTAGATGCGATAAGTTTATATTAATCCAATCCTGAAGAAACATAAGGAAGCAGTTTTAGAACATAAGTGGATGTTCTACGGAATTGATGACGGCAGCCTCCTTTGGAGACGATTATCATTCCAGGCTTCAAAGGTGACATGGATGACAGAGTGATTGTTATAGTTTTTCCTCTGTTGAAGAGGGCAGTATTTTGGACAGGTGGTCCAAGAGTATACTGTGGGAGGCATGGTGCAGGATACTGATTATGTTCAGTTATCGATACAGTCTAAGAAGTTTGGATTTGGAGTTCATTTATGAACTAGGTCCCATCAGATATCCAGACATATTCTAAGACAGGTATTACTCAATTCGGGAGATGACTTTCTCCGCGAACTTGAGATTAAGAGAGACATAGAAAGGAACATCAGGGCGGATCCACTCGCTGAGGCTATTTCTCGAACACAAGAGTTTTACAAACGAGCTTTGTGAAAATGATTAGTAGAGGAGTTGGGTGTTCGGTATCACATGGGCTGTGAGTATGCGACATCGCAATAATTAACCTTAAGTGCAAGTGGGAGATTGTTGGATATAGTGCCCTCAAAGTCAATTATTGGATCCCAGGTACGTGATTGCAATGATTGAGGAGGACCTATACCGGTAGCACAGTCTTACTCGAGATGATAGTATGCTATCTGGTTTATCTTTATCAGTCGTGTACAAGTTCAGGTGACTGATCACTATTACACGTTGATAGAGCCCATAGGATCTTGCTTGACTACCAGCAGTATGATGGCGATCATATACGTGAGAGTTGGGTAGTCTATAAGCACATCCTTAATTGTGGTCCCTAGTCGTGGGAGTTTCGAGACAGGGCATCGATACTCCGGAGTAGACTAGTGTATACAGTCGAGACCCCGACGAGGGGAGGTGGCCGGTCTCACAAGCCATTGGTGTCAGTTGGATCACCTAAGATGTATACAGGTGCTCATTGGGTTATGAGTATACCAGACAGGACTCGCCGGGAACCTGCTAGTTGGTATTTATACCTAGCGTCAGATAGCAGTTCCTTGGTGACATGTGTACAGGTTAGTTCATCGACCTGATGTCGTCATTTGTCTCGTGTGAGTTCCTACTGTGCTTTGATTTCTACCCTACCACGGCTCAAAGGAGTCGTGCAAACAGGGTTTTGTTTTGGGTACAGTCCCGAGCCACATGGAGGCTAGTGAGCGGATCAGCAGGGGATTCGTCTCTTCCGGTATTGGGTGTGAGATCGCGCCGTGTCTAGGAGTGCCATTACACAAAGCCCTCGGCCGAGGCAGGAGATTTACTGGTAGATACTCCAGTAGTATCTCAGGGTATTCTGGGCTACACTCCGACACGACTTATACCACTATTGGGGGTCTGACGTTACCAGCCCCTTAGGCCCGATATGCGATACTCATAGACGAACGGACCGGACTGTACGTATATTGTCACTGATAGGCTCAGTAGGGTTCCAGGATGAGTTCGCTCATCGGCTACCCTTGAGGTCAGTACATGGGCAGCCGTTACGCACAGCTAGTGCCGCTGACGTGCTTATGGTTAAACCCACTGCCAGGGTACTGACGAGTCTTTAGAGTCCCCCACAGATAGTTTCCCAAGTTCGGACGAAACATTATAGAGGCCGTATGGTTTTATGGCAGGGTTCGGAAAATGCACGTGCATTTATGCACGCGTCATATTTCGGGCAGATAATACTGGTGGGCTTTGGTTTAAGCCGGATCCATGTATTATATTGAGTCGGAATATTTTATTCTCTCGTATTCGTATTCGGTCGGAATACGGATACATGTATGTATATACAGGTGAGGGGTATTTTAGTAATTCGTTACGAGAATATTTTAGAAGATGCATTTCTTTTTGGATTAATCATTTTGGTTTAAATGATTATTGTTTTGGAAAGTGTGACTCATGTTAATGAGTCATTGATTCTAGCATGTTCACTAATGACTCATGTTAATGAGTCATGAAGAATTAATGACTTTTGTTTTGGGCGGGATATTTTAGGGTTAAGTTGGAGATATTTTGGTAAGTTTTTTTCTTTATTTCTCTAACACTAAACCTTATATATATCACACACAAGAAAAGAGGGCAGCTATGGGTTAATTTTTGGATGCTTGGTTTATGCTCTCTTGAGATGGTTTCATGAGTTCACAATTTCCAAACCCTTTGCATCTTCTTCAACCTCCACTCTTACCCCTCTCATGTGATGAGAACCAAAGAGTGTTTGAGACATAGTATTCTACTCGTTCTCTACTTCATCTTGGTCATCTCTTTTAGCAGACTTGATGACCGAGTTGCCTCGGTATAATGGCGGGAGCCCGTTTAAAGATCCGTAGATGTAGTGCCACCTCGAGGAGGAGATAGGAGATCGGAATTGCCGCGATGAGCGTGGGATGATGGCTAAAGACCGAAGGACTCGGATCGTTCGGTATAGCTTTTCTACCTTTTTACAGTTTGTTAGTTTAGCGTTAATGGCAAGATCCGGGTTATAGTATGCGATAGCGCCAGTTATAAAAGTTTTTGTTCCGTGTTTGGCGTCAGAATGACGGCCGGGGTGCTACCGTAGACTTACTAGGATACACTTGACCCATCAGAGACCTCCCTGAGTACGTTCCATACTCACCCAACAAACAGCCAATGGCTCGCCTTCGACATTCCGAACTTCCTCGACCTCCCTGCTCGTCTTCGAGCCATCTGACAGGTCGAGTTTCCTCGGCTCTCCCGATCAACCGAGAACACAGAGCCCAAGCGCCTTCGCAACAACTCCGCGTATCTTTCCAAGGCGAGATATCCGCCGCCCCACGCTCCACGTCCCATACAGGCTCGTTCCCCTATTAATGAGCGGATCCCGCCATTAACGCGGACGTAACGTAAGGGCATAATTGACGGCGAGGATCTCGCACCGGCTCGCCCCATGCGACCACTATAAAAACCCCTCTTCCAAATGATTCAGGTAACTTGAATTAATTCTAATAGGCCGCTACTCTGCTCATATTTCTTGGCACTAACTTGATCATCGGAGGGTCCTACGGTGGTCACCCACCCCGGAACTTCACTTACAGGTACCTCAGCTTCAATTCCAACATCAACCCATTGAGATCCACACGCACAACGGCAACTACATCAAATCTCAAACGTTCAAGATGCTCTCTACAAGATCGATGGAGGACGACATCTGAGGGAGATCCCAGCCTCCATCAGTTGGCGCCGTCTGTGGGAACACTCTAAAATTTTCTACACTCATCAAAGTTGATCTTTCGCCCTCAACTTAATGGCGATCGACAACCACGACGATCCAAATACGAGCTGCCACAATGGAGGCGGGAACGGCTCTTCTCCCCCTCCTAACGTCATCAACGCCTTATCCGCTCGGATAGACAGGCTCACATCACTAGTGGATGTCCTCGTTCGCATTCAAGCGGTGGGTCCTACCCACCAGACCGCGGTCCCCCTTCCCCGGGATGATGATGTACGAAGAAGGACGGATGGCCATGCTCGAGCCCTCAATCACTCGCACCTTAGCGTCACCGAGAGCTGGCGTGCCAACTCCGGCAACCACGACCTTCGCGCGGCGAATGATTCCATGACCCGCTGGGCGCCTGATAGCTTGATGCCCTGATCCCAGAGAAGACTAGGCCGTCGCTCCGATACCAGCCACGCGTTCTCGCCTCCTGAAGAGGTGTCGGTCAGTTCGCCTGCTTCCAGGCATAACTGACACCCCTATTCCCACCGAGGATGGCTCACGGCGAGCGTCAGGACTAATCAAGAAGGGTCTCGCCCAAGGATTTAAGAAATCTGATAGAGCGGAATCGAAGCCACTCTGTCGCGCCGATCCGGAGCGGGGGTAGCCACCACTCCAACTGTGCTAAATCCTCGGGGTACCACAACCGACTTGTAGCCCTCGAAAAAAAAAATCGAAGGCATACGACAGGATGGCCAAAAGTCCAGCGAAAGGGCCCGATATTCCGCCGATTCACTCACAAAGCCCTTTACAGAAGAGCTGCTGGCCGAGCATGTCTCGTCTAAGAACAAGCTGCCCAAAATGACCCTCTTCGACGGGAAGTCTGGCCCGATGAACCACTTGGACGCATTTACAGCGGTCATGAGCTTCCAAGATAACTCGGATGCGGCTCAATGCCGAGCTTTCCCCACCACGCTAATCTGGGCTGGCCGGGACTGGTTCCGGGGGCTTGCTCCGTGCTCCATCTCCACCTTTGATGAGCCGGGTATCCAATTCCTCGACCATTTCGTCGGCAACCGATGGCAGAAGAAGACAATCAACTACTTATTCACTGTCAAGAGCCGAGACTGGGAATACTTCAAAGGGTTTGTCACCCTCTTCTACAATACCCTTCTGGAGGTACCCGGGCACCGCGACGAAATGGTCATCACCGCGCTGAAGTCAGGTCTTATGCACAAAGAGTGGCTCCACTCCTTTGCATTGGCGCAACCTAAGACCATGGTAGAAGTGAAAGCATCGACCGAGCGAGAAATCCAACTCGAGTCCGAGGTGAGCTCCAACATGCTCGGAGGCGACCAAGCTGACCGGAAGAAGTGGGAAATGGAAGAGAAAGGAATGGCGGTCGTCCGAAACCTTACTCCTCGAGGTTCTAGGAATATACTCTTCTAAACAGTTTCTAGACCGAGCAGCTGGAGGAAGGTAAGGGCGAAGAGTTCTTCAGGCTCCCGTCAGCTACCTGATGGATGGCCAAACGGCTTCGAGGCCCGTACTGTGCCTATCATCGGGTGCAAGGACATCCGACCGAGGATTGTAAACAGCTGCGCGATTACATCGAGGAGTTGATCTGCTCCGGTCACTTGGCAAAGTACCGGTGAGATAAACGTGAAGCAGATAGGGGGAAAGCCGATCAAATTAAAAACAGAGAGCTGACGATCGGACAGATCATGGTCGTCACCGACCGTCCCAAGTCCGAGCAGCAAGGACACCCACCGAAACCAGTTATTCAATGTGGGAGAATTTAAACTGAATCACATAATCTGTACTTTGTTTAATAATAAAGATTCTTGCTTCCCTACAAATCTGAACTACTTCTCTTTATTTCCATGCTAAAACTCCCTGCAGGGCCGACGAATGTCTTCCTGCTCGGCTCATCCACAGTGGGTAGCTTCCTGCCCAACAAATGCTTTGGATCGAAAGCCCTCCTCACGAGGCGACCAAGTAGCTTCCTGCTCTATTCATCCGCAGTGGGTAACTTTCTTCCCAACGAACGCTGTGGATCAAAAGCCCTCATCAGGAGGCCGCCGAGCAATTTCCTGATGGTCTATCCCTAGCGGGTAGCTTCCTACCCAACTACGCTAAGGATCAAAAGCTCTCCTCACGAGACGACCGAGTAGCTTCCTGCTTGGTTCATCCGCAGTGGGTAGCTTCTTGCCCAACAAATGCCGTGGATCAAATGCCCTCCTCCCGAGGCGATCTAGTAGCTTCCTGCTTGATTCACCCATAGTGGGTAGATTCCTGCTTAACAAACGTTGTGGATCAAAAGCCCTTATTACGAGGCCGCTGAGGAATTTCCTGCTGGCCCATCCCTAGCGGGTAGCTTCCTACCCAACTACGCTAAGGATCAAAAGCCCTCATCATGAGGCGACCGAGTTGCTTCCCGCTCGGTTCATCCACAGTGGGTAGACTCCTGCCCACCAACGCTGTGGATCAAATGCCCTCATCACGAGGCGACCGAGTAGCTTCCTGCTCGGTTCATCCGCAGTGGGTAGATTCCTGCCAAACAAACGCTGTGGATCAAAAGCTCTCATCACGAGGCGACTGAGTAGATTCCTGCTCGGTTCATCCACAGTAGGTAGCTTCCTACCTAAAAAACACTGTGGATCAAAAGCCCACATCACGAGGCGGCCGAACAATTTCTTACTGGCCCATCTGCAATGGGTAGACTCCTGCCCACCAACGCTGTGGATCGAAAGCCCTCATCATGAGGTGACCAAGTAGCTTCCCGCTCAATTCATCCGCAGTGGGTAGACTCCTTCCCACCAACGCAGTGGATCAAAAGACCTTATCACAGGTGACCGAGTAGCTTCCTGCTCGGTTCATAACAAACGCTGTGGATCAAAAGCCCTCATCATGAGGCCACCAAGCAATTTTTTGTTGGCCCATTTGCAGCGGGTAGACTCCTGCCCACCAACGATGTGGATTAAAAGCCCTCATCACGTGGCGACCGAGTAGCTTCCTGCTCGGTTCATCCGCAGTGGGTAACTTCCTGTCTAACAAACGTTGTGGATTAAAAGCTCTCATCACTAGGCCGCCGAGAAATATCCTGCTGGCCCATCCCTAACGGGTAGCTTCCTACCCAACTACGCTAAGGATCAAAAGCCCTCATCACGAGGCGACCGAGTAGCTTCCCGCTCGGTTCATTCGTAGTGGGTAGACTCCTTCTCACCAATGCTGTGGATCAAATGCCTTCATCACGAGGCAACCCAGTAGCTTCCTACTCGGTTCATCCGCAGTGGGTAGCTTCTTGCCCAACAAATGCTTTAGATCAAAAGCCCTCATCATAAGGCAACCGAGCAATTTCCTGCTGGCCCATCTGCAGCAGGTAGATTCCTGTCCAATAACGCTGTGGATCGAAAGCCCTCATCATGAGGTGACCGAGTAGCTTCCTGCTCGGTTCATCCGCAGTGGGTAAACTCCTGCTCACTAACGCTGTTGATCAAAATCCCTTATCATGTGGCGACCAAGTAGCTTCTTACTTGGTTCATCCGTAGTGGGTAGCTTCCTGCCTAACGAACGTTGTGGATCAAAAGCTTTCATCACGAGGCGACCGAGTAGCTTCCTGCTCGGCCTATCCCTACCAGGTAGCTTCTTGCCCAACTACGCTAAGGACTCAAAGACCTCCTCACGGGGCCGTATAATCGAGCAATGCCGACCTATGTAAACTTGGCTATCATTCGATCCATACTCGATGCGCGATCGCCACCTCGACTCCGGGAAAAGGGAGGGTACTGACCTTCTTGCAGTTGGATATCAATCATTTCATACTCGAAGAGCGATTGCCACCTCGACTCTGGGGAAAGGAAGGGTACCGACCTTCCTACACTTTTCTATCATTCGACTCACACTCGACGTGTGAGCACCGATCTAACACTCGTAAGATGAAAAGACCTACGAGCTAAATATACTTGCAGAATGAAGATTCAAGCAATGAAAAGTATACGAGCTAAAGTACTTGCGCAGTAAGCAGACATTAGAGCAAGAAAAAGTATACCTTATTCATAATAAAAAATAAGTACAAGGTATTTTGGGCTCCTCAGCCTTAAGAAAGTGCCCGGAAGCTTACAAAAATCCTAAAAGAAAAAAAGGGAAAAGGAGGGACAGCTCAGGCCGCCCGCTCGGCGGGGATCTCTCCCTGCTCGACGCTATCGCCAGGGACCAGAGCTTTGGCCTCTGGTTCGGTGCATCCGCCGACGTCCTCGCCCCTAGCAGCCACCTCGGTGCATCCTCCCTGTGGCAGTTCCTCAGAGAGAGGGTACTTGGCACGGAGCTCACCGTCGGTGAACTCCAGCATTGACACCTTGATGGCGTCGAGGGCGTCATGCCAAATGATGGCCTCAAATTCAGCGAGATCCGTGTAAAACTGGTCGGATGCCTTATATCTCTCCACAGCCTTCGCCGCTCAGCTCTCGGCGAGCTTCACCGAGTCTATGGCCTCCCGGACATCCTTTCTGAGGGCGTCCCTCGACTTCTTCATCGTGTTGTAGGGGTTGTTAGCCTTCTCTAACTTGGCTTGAATAGCCCGGTGGGACTCCTTCAGCTTAGAGTTCATCGGTGTCTCGGTGACCAATCTCGAGTCAAGGACGACCGTTTTCTCCTCCTCCTTCTCCAGCTGAAAGCGAAGTTCTTCCTCCCACGAGGAGGATTCGCCCGTCTTCTTCATGACCGGCGCCACCTCCTCGGACTCCATAGCAAAAAGGAGGGCACAGTGATGAATGACCTGAGGAATGCAGCAAACGAGTTAGAAAACTCAACTCGAGAAAAAAATACTTAAGGAATTTTTTAAGGAAAGTTGGATACTGACCTGAACCGCCTCCTGAGCTATGGCGGCTACCTGGGACTTCATGTTTCCTCGGGGAATCTTGCTCCCAGCTGTTTGCTCCACGTCCGAAAGTAGGCTGTCGACGATGGAGAGCCCCGAGAGCACCTAAATGCATAAGTCGCCCTCCTGCACTGGGATCCCAGTAGAAGGCGTCCGAGATACTGTCCTCTTATGTCTTTTGAGGGGCTTCGACGGGCTTAGCCTCCTCCTCCTCCCCCCCTCACCCGGGGCGTCGGGTCCCGTGAATGCATGTGACCCCCCACGGCGTTCTTCTGGGGCTCTAGGAGCGACGAAAAGCTTAGACGGTGGAGTTGGCCTAGGGGCCGAGCTCGGATGGGGCCGGGATGATCTTGCGCCCCGGCTTTCCTTCCTTAGACCTTTGCGGCCATGGCGGTGAGGAATTTTGACCGGTCCATAGACTCTGCAGAAAAAAGAACACACAAACAAAAGAGTGTTAGTGACGATGGAAAAGGAAATTGCTCTAAAGTCTAAACAGATAGTCTAAATCCCTAACTTACTTAGAAAACGCGCAGGGCTGAGCCCAACCTAGCTCAGAGCCTGCTCGGACAGCAGGACATCGGCCCGCTGGATCGGCTACCTGCAACATTTCAGAAAAATAAAATATTATTTTTAGAAATTTTTATAATTTAATAATAAATATTATGAATATTTTAATAGTGCGGTATAATTAAATACCGATAAATTGAGAAAAATTTGGAAAATTTTAGAAATTACTAAAAAGAGGGTGTTTTATATGAATTAAACAACCTTAAGTTAATTGTGATTTATTATACACTATTTTAATGCTAATCGCGATTAAAAATCACTAATCGCGCATTAAGCTTGTTTTGTGCATGACATGCACCATATCATATTACACATTTCTACATTTTTTTTGTAACATGGCTTTTTTTTTGTTTCATGCATGGTTTGTTTTTAGAAAAGAAAAGATAAAGAAAACAAAGGAAAAGAAAAGAAAATGAAAATGAATATAAAAATGGGTATGGGTAAGAGAGAGAGAGAGAGAGAGGGTGAGGGGTCAAACCTAGGTCTTGGCCATTCCTTTCTCTTCTCATTTCCTTCATCATCTTTGTCCCTTTCCCTCTCATGGAAGCACCTCCTTCCCTCTCCTCTACAAACCCCACAAACACCCTCAAATCTTCATCAAAAGTTCATCCGCACTTCACAAAAAGCATGCACAAGCTCACAAGCTACACTTTGGACCAAGAAAGTTTGCATTTTGGGCTCTTGGGCATCTCAAGAAAATTCTTGAGTTGCCAAATGAGGTAATTCTTTCATATTAAGTGTAGTATTTAATTTGCTTAGGCCTCCTTTCAAGTTTAAAACTGATTTGGCGAAGTTTAGTGAACTTCAGAAATTCCTAGAAGAGGGTTGTGGGATTTTTGGGTTGTGTTGGTGTAATTAAGCCTTAGTGGTGACCTTAAAAACCCCTATGATATTAGAAACCCAGGCCAACTCGAAACAAACCCAAATACTGAAAACTGAAACTATTCATGTCGGTTTTGTGAGAATTTAGTGAGTGCAGGGAAATCTGGAGTGATCTGGGGCCATTACTAGTTGAGCAAACGATACCAGAGGCCTAGTGGGATCCATAGGAAGCCACCCTGCAAGAACGAACCCCATCCAAGATTCCAGGGCCGAGCTCGCCGGAATCAGGGGGTAGGGGCCGACCACATTGGAGAGTTGGGTTCCCAAGTTGGTTATGTAGCTCATATACTTCATATACTTTACCCCAATGTTGTTTGTGCACCTTGTTTTCACCTTAGACAAAATCAGGGACATGTTTTCAAAGTTGCTGCCTTATGTTTTGCGATGTGTTTGAATTCAAGTTTTGGTATTTGGTATTGTATTTGGTCACTTGACGTTTGTACGTATATATCGAGTGTTATTTGGTGATTTTCAAAGCGTAGTCCATAGGTTCTAAGCTATAGGCTTTTAGCGTATCGTTTTGGTTTTGAATCGGGTTTTAATGCGATACGATACATTATGATGTGTAGGTACCCACACGAGGACTTCGAGACGACAAGCAAGCGCGTGGCAATGTCGGCATCGGCAAAAGAAGATCAGGTGAGTAGATATATATTTACGGGGGAAGTCGGGTGGACGGCGTATAGCACCCCCGCAGTTCGTAGTATAACTTATATATATATTGTTATATATGTGTTTTATGTTACGTGGATGATTATCAAGATATGATTTTGTGTTCATGGTTTAGTTTAGGGTAGTTAGAAGTAACTTAGTTTAGCTTCTTAGTCGCGAACCCTAGAATAAGGTTTACACCCACACGCACACACACACTTGCGTACTTTTATTTACCTGTGCGTATATGGGGATATGTATACACACATACACACACACATGGGTATGGGACTATTTGTGTTTATATATATATATATATGTTTCTCTTCTCATTTCCTTCATCATCTTTGTCCCTTTCCCTCTCATGGAAGCACCTCCTTCCCTCTCCTCTACAAACCCCACAAACACCCTCAAATCTTCATCAAAAGTTCATCCGCACTTCACAAAAAGCATGCACAAGCTCACAAGCTACACTTTGGACCAAGAAAGTTTGCATTTTGGGCTCTTGGGCATCTCAAGAAAATTCTTGAGTTGCCAAATGAGGTAATTCTTTCATATTAAGTGTAGTATTTAATTTGCTTAGGCCTCCTTTCAAGTTTAAAACTGATTTGGCGAAGTTTAGTGAACTTCAGAAATTCCTAGAAGAGGGTTGTGGGATTTTTGGGTTGTGTTGGTGTAATTAAGCCTTAGTGGTGACCTTAAAAACCCCTATGATATTAGAAACCCAGGCCAACTCGAAACAAACCCAAATACTGAAAACTGAAACTATTCATGTCGGTTTTGTGAGAATTTAGTGAGTGCAGGGAAATCTGGAGTGATCTGGGGCCATTACTAGTTGAGCAAACGATACCAGAGGCCTAGTGGGATCCATAGGAAGCCACCCTGCAAGAACGAACCCCATCCAAGATTCCAGGGCCGAGCTCGCCGGAATCAGGGGGTAGGGGCCGACCACATTGGAGAGTTGGGTTCCCAAGTTGGTTATGTAGCTCATATACTTCATATACTTTACCCCAATGTTGTTTGTGCACCTTGTTTTCACCTTAGACAAAATCAGGGACATGTTTTCAAAGTTGCTGCCTTATGTTTTGCGATGTGTTTGAATTCAAGTTTTGGTATTTGGTATTGTATTTGGTCACTTGACGTTTGTACATATATATCGAGTGTTATTTGGTGATTTTCAAAGCGTAGTCCATAGGTTCTAAGCTATAGGCTTTTAGCGTATCGTTTTGGTTTTGAATCGGGTTTTAATGCGATACGATACATTATGATGTGTAGGTACCCACACGAGGACTTCGAGACGACAAGCAAGCGTGTGGCAATGTCGGCATCGGCAAAAGAAGATCAGGTGAGTAGATATATATTTACGGGGGAAGTCGGGTGGACGGCGTATAGCACCCCCGCAGTTCGTAGTATAACTTATATATATATTGTTATATATGTGTTTTATGTTACGTGGATGATTATCAAGATATGATTTTGTGTTCATGGTTTAGTTTAGGGTAGTTAGAAGTAACTTAGTTTAGCTTCTTAGTCGCGAACCCTAGAATAAGGTTTACACCCACACGCACACACACACTTGCGTACTTTTATTTACCTGTGCGTATATGGGGATATGTATACACACATACACACACACATGGGTATGGGACTATGTGTGTTTATATATATATATATGTATATATATATATGTATATACATATATACACGTATATATATATATATATATATATACACGTATATATATGTATATGTACACATATATATATGTATATGTATATATGTATATACATATATACATATATATACATACATATATATATATATATATGTATATATGTATATATATATATATATATATATATATATATATATATATATATATATATAGACATGGATTATGAGGATAGTACATGATATTTGGAGATGAGTCGATGGGATTGGGCTTGATGCCATGAGATCGGTGATATGACGTGGTTTGCATTATGAGATACGACACGATGTTTAGAGGGTCCTTTAGGCGTGGTGTTTTCATACACATGCATGCATATACATAGATGGTATCGGTATTGTACTAGACTTAGATCAGTACCCCCAGATCATGATGTATGATGAAAAGAATACCAGACGAATAATGAGATGAATGTGATATTTGACCCATACCCAGATTTGGGATGCCGTACGACGGATTTACGTACGAGCTATATATTGATGATTGATCCACACTCTTGACTCGAGGATGTCATAATATATATTGTATCGTATGTGATACTATTGAGGCGGGATCACCGACTATTATATTTATATGTATCGACTCAGATTTAGGTGGTTTCCTTACCTTTCGATTAGTCCTGTAGTTTACTTATAGATGTTAGACAAGACTCGAGTCATACCTATTTCAAAACTAACGAATCGTGAGTATTTTAAAGACAGGCCAAGGGATTCTACGGATATTTTCAAAAGACGCATCTATTCTTAAAAACACCGTAGCCCTTATTTTTCTAAACACCACGATTCGTGTTATTTCAAATGGCAAAACTGTATGACATATATATATTGATGTAGATTCTTCACTGTTGTATTTATTATTCATTTTCCGCATATTCTTGCTATTCGCATCGCATTGCATGTTTAAATGTGTTTATTATTATATTAAACCCATGCTGTCAGGACACCAGCACCATTAACGATGATGTGTATGTTCCACGTACACCTGCTTTCCGGCTCACACACTTCATCATCGATAATTTCTATGTCACTACACAGTAGGATTATTGCATCAAGATATGACTCCTTATATGACATACTGGCGTACATACATATTGTACACCCATACTTGCGTATACACATATCGTACACCCATACTTGCATACATACATATTTGCACATACATAGATATTTCTGGCTTGATTTTGGAGATTTGGGAACCGCATGATATATTTTTAAACTGGATTCATTTAAAAGAGCGGTCTTTCCTCGATATGTGCATATTACTGTTTTATGTTGCATGATATACTAATATGCTTAAATTTCAATTATATGTCGCATACATCATGCTTTATGATTATACGCATTGAGATATATTGTTTCCATGATATTTCTGGATTTGAGAACCGTGTGTATTTTAAAAGATAGTATGTACTGTTTTAAAAACCCGGTTTCTCTTGATATGATATTTCATCAGCCACCATGAGTTTTATCGGTTCTGATATATATATATATATATATATATATATATATATATATATATATATATATATATATATATATACCCCATGCGAGGAGGCGTCGCGGGCCGTGTGCGGGTATATGGTAGGGCCCGGAGGTACCCCGGGGCAAGAAAGGTATGTCGATGGACCACACCGATGAGCCTGACAGGGGAAGCATACTTACCGGTAATAGTATTTGGGCTCGGCGGATATCCGGAGGATACCGACCGGATTTGAGAGATTATATGGGCCGATCCGGACTGACGGAGCCTGAGGGCCGATCCGGACTGACGGAGCCCGAGAGATGAGGATTTACGTGTCGATGCTGGGCACGGTTTTCATGATGTTTCGAGTGTCGATGCTGGACACTCAGGTTCCACGATTTTGATGTGTCGCGAGGGACACACGTTGATTTATATCCTCATACTTTCATGCATATGCTTTTATGACTTTTACATGCATGATGTTGTTATGTCATTGGTTGACACGTGGATAAGATCCACATGCATACAGGCATTGATTACATAGTTGGATGATATCCACATACTTATAGACTTCATGATATAGTTGACATTGATTTCACGATGATTACATTGATCACACCTCATGTTTATGATATGTTGCTATCTGAGGCACTGACACGAGCACTTGGTATTACACTTGTTATAGATGTTTATCCTTGCCACCTTTTCATACTTCAGACTTTATCATATTTAGGATATATATTACTGATCGTTTGACCTAGGATTGAGTCATACATACGATTTCTGCTCTGTGATGTTTTCTACTCACGATTTGGCAACTCACCCCCGTTGTGCTACAGTTTCTTGCAGGTTTTTCCATACAGGTTCGTTACGGCTTTGTTGGCACACTGTCCTTTTTCAGGTGATTGCTTCGGTAAGTGGGTTCACTTGAATCGTGACTACCATTGCACTTTATTTTTATTCAGTTGTATCTAGTAAACTCTATCAACCAGACTTGTATATTTATTTCAGACTTAGAAAACCAGTTGTGTATTATTTCGACCTTAGAGTCACGCGTTGTAGTATTATGGTTTTCTTGATGATTTTGAGTTTCCTTTTGAGTTTTGATCCTCGCCCTTCGGCGCTGTATATTATATTGCTTGTGTGGTTGTAACCGTCGATTGACGAGGAGTTAGCTCCCGCTTGGGGATGCTTTTATTCATATTATGCATGTTATACCCATTTGGGGCCAGTATTTACAAAAGAAACTCTGTCGAAATTTTCAGAAAAGACTTGAGATTTTAAAAATGCATATTCGGCTTATGTTATTTAAAACCAATTGCTTTAAAACATGTTTTCTTCACTTCTTTCTTAAAATGGTTTAGATTTCTAGGATTTCTTGGCTTACTTGAATTAGATGGGGTTCTATAGACTTCATATGATTCATGTACCAGTCACGTGCCATTTCGGGTCGTGACACTACCACAAGTACATCGCCCTTGACTCGGGGGAGGACGACTGTTTCGCCCTCGGGAAGTCGGCCGTGTGCCACTATGTGGGCACAGGATAATTCTCGCCCTCAGGTGGCCCGACAAATATAAACTTCTCCTTCCATTCATGGATGGAAGAAGGGATGACAACTACACCCTACCCGGCCATCCCACCCTTACGTTTTTTAAATGAGAAATACATCCAGCTCAGCTCATCCTTGCTGGTGCCAGGGTGATTCTTATAACAAATAAAAGAAACAAGGAGGGTCAAACTGAAGGGGATATTTTCAAGTTTTAACTGGACCAGAAACCCGAGGAGGATTCTCCACGAGTTCGGTGCTAGCTGGCCCGGGGCAAAGTGGAAACAACGAATTACCCCACAAACCTCGGTTGGGAAGGGCAGGTGCATCCCTGCCCGGAATGTTTCCAGATACAGTGCAATCTCCTTGCCCCATGCCTGGTCTGCCCGCTCACCCTCTCTAGATAAACGAAATGAATAGTTAGAGGGGATATGGAATAGAGCCCGAATTTTAGAAAGCTCATCCAGACTCTTCAAAATAGAGGACGCTTCACGGGTGTTCTCGATGCGCGTCTTGGGAGCCCTTATCGCCGCTCGACAGTGAGGGACAAGGGCGGCCTTGACTCTTGGGGGAGAACCCAACACGGAAGACACAGCAGAAGAAGAACCCTCTTGGCTATCTAAAGTCGAGGAGGAGGAAGAGGACCCACTGGACTCGGCCCCAGCAACTGGAGCATCATCGTCAGACTCTACCCTTACTACCTATACAGACTCCTCGGATGAAGACATCTAACCCGATTCAAAGGAAGGGACTCGCCGAGGAAAAATGAGAATCCGATCTAAGGGGTGAGCACTGGGCAATCTTCAATGATGAAAGAGAATTGGGGCAAAGTGTTGGCCCTAGGATGGTCCCCTCCTCTTTATACACCCCAAAGAAAACATCCAACGGCCCAAATTGATTCCCGCCAGAACGAAACATCGCGCCTAGCGGACGTCAGGGCTCCACGTGGCGATCGACCATTGGGGACATATTTTCGATTGCAGGAGTCAGAGAAAGCCTGCCGTGTCCGCCAATCAATGTCGGACACGTGGCCCGTAGCCAACTGACGATCGACCGAAGCGGCTCCCCCTCATTAAAGCGCCATCATTTCACTGATCTGCTGACGCCATCGGGGATACGCGTAAAAGCTTAGGTGCACGGTGAGACGACACATGGGCTTGAGGATCGAAACGACGCAACCGCCAAATCCATGTCATCCCCGGACAATCCACACTATGATCCTCAACGCCAAACCGAGCAGAAGAAAACAGAACACGACACTCTCGACCCGACCCATAAATAAGTCGGGACGAGAGTGGGGGGCTAATGATGATGCTCAGAAGTAGGGATTCCCCAGATCATGACATGCAGCAGGTGACGTGTCCTGAAGGGTATGGAGCTGAAGTAAGTATGATTCTTTGGGGGCTTACCTCGGAACCTCGTCTCTGTGGATACACTCGACCTATCAGAGACCTCCATGAATACCTTCCATACTCACCCAACGAATAACCAATTGCTCGCCTTCGACATGCTGAACTTCCTCGTCCTCTCTGCTTATCTCCGAGCAACCTGATAGGCCGAGCTTCCTCGGCTCTCCCAATCAACCGAGAACGCGGAGCCCAAGCGCCTCCGTAATGACTCCGCATATCTCACCAAGGCGAGATATCCGCCGCCCCACACTCCGCATCCCACATAGGCATATTGCCCCATTAATGAGCGGATCCCGCCATTAACGTGGGTGTAACGTAAGGGCATAACTAACGGCAAGGATCTCGCACCAGCTCGCTCCATGCGACCACTATAAAAACCTCTCTTCCAGACGACTCAGGTAACTCGAATTAATTCCAATAGGCCACTACTCTGCTCATATTTCTCGACACTAACTTGATCGTCGGAGGGTCCTACGGTGGTCACCCACCCGGGGACTTCACTTGCAGGTAGCTTGGCTTCAATTCCAACATCAACCTGTTCATCGCCGAAAACAGAGACAAACCGGGATAGATCGCCTTGCCTGAATTTGGAGGAAGATGCTATTTGGATTTATCCGTCCACCTCTCCGAAAATACCAAGTTGATTTATGGCACCATATATCGGAGGTTTGGACAGACGCGACCGTTGTAGTAGACTTCATCAGATTCCTCCTCATTTATGAGGGGTTTATAATTGTGGGGATGCTCTTCCCTGCAGACGTAAGCCCCTGCAGTTAATTACGTTATCGCATTGCGATAACCACTTTCTCCTGCTCCAGAAGGTCACTTCGTGTCGTATGTTTTGTTTTGGTTTCCCGTGGATTGTATACAGAGACTAGTTTCTATCGTCTCCCGTAGGGCGCGGATTAGTCCAAATCCATATATTTGATATTTGGGTTTAGGTTAAAAATTTTGCTTGACGGGGCCCACATTGGTAGCTTGGTTTGCCAACGAGGATGAACTTAGGACACAGATCTCACATTTGTGAGGTCCATCGGTTCAGGGGATATTTGGGTTTGATCTATGGATGATTAGCCATATTTAAGACTAAGATCGATTTATGAGCAATGAGCATATGGTCTCGACTGATCATTAGATAATTTATTAATAGCCCATGAATAGTATATGATAGTCATTATGGAGACAGTTCGCAGGGCAAATATATTAGTGTAAGGACATTGCGGTCCAACATTCCCTGTTTTGGGAGGAATGTTAGTTTAAGGACATTTCGGTCTAATGTCCGTCTTGCGTACATGTGTATTTGTTACGTGGCGGAGTGAACGATGGTGACATAGAATGTGCCCAATTTGGGGTGCGATCCGATTTGAGGTGTGCACGTCAATTTGGAAGTGCATCAGTGTGGGATGTATCATTCCCAGTCTTGATGAAGTTTTACGTCAAGTTTGGGACGAGGAGTTGTTTTTGGTTGTCGGGATTCACCACATCTCTGAAAACGTTAAGGAATTACAACGACATATATCAGAAGTGTGGAGAGATGTACCCTTAAACCAAATCCTGTGTTTGAGGGAAAGGATGGTGAACCTAAGAATCGCTAGTCATATTTGAGACGAAGATTACCTTAGGAGATATGGGATGAATATCATTTCGGATATCATCAATGAGAGATTATTAGTCATGTTTGAGACTAAGATCAGTTTGGATATCAATTTGGATATCATAAATATATGCTTAGGTAATTTGGGCTAAGATCGGGTTTTGGGTTTTGAACTTAGGTTATATGTTCCTTTAGTTCAAAAAAAATATTTTGTTTGGTTTAAGATCCTTTAATCTAATTTGAGATTAAGATCAACCTAAACATATGAGCGTTTGGCCTTAATTTATTTTTAACTAAGGATACATTAGTATTATTTGAGACTAAGACTAACTTAGCAATATTTAAGGATTATCAAATTTTAGTTAAGATCCAACAACAGAGCATTTGGGCTCAGTTGCAATTGACTCCAGAGGGACTTAGCCAATTTGGGCTTGGTTTAGTTTTTTTTAACACCCAGCAGTGCTATTCACTCAGTTGCCTATAACACTCACGTGTATATCACGTGAGGCCCTATAATAGAGATAAGCACTAGTCTTTTGTTGCGCTGCACTAGTGCTAAGCACTAACTATTCTGTTTTCTAGCGCTCACATGCATTTCACGTGAGGCGCTCCAGTAGTGTTAAGCACTAACTTTTTCAGGCGCTCATGTGCGTTTTATGTGAGGCGCTATATACTTGGCGTTGAGCGCTCACGTGCTTTTCACGTGAGGCGCTGAGTTCTTTTGGAGATTTAATCTCTGTTGATGTTTTTAGAGAACTTAAATATCTGTTAATGGTATTTTGACCATTAACAATCACTAAGATCATTATTTTGAGGATATGGGATCATGTTCTTTAAGAACTAAGTTCTTGATTTGGAGGAGCTAAGTTCCTGAAGTATTATAGACTCCGTTTTCTCCACGTTCTTATATCCATGTTCCCCTCTAAATCTTTGATTCTCAAGAACAAGATCTTCCCGATGAGAATTAAATTCTTAACTTGTGGGAGACTTGTCTTGTGGATCTAAGATCCAGAGAAAGAATTAAGTTCTTTTAAAAGGGTTAAACCCATAGATATGGTATGTTAGGTAAATAAGATATTTTGATCTCTTTACCTAAGGTTTTTAGGATGGAGATCTTCTTCTTTGAGAGAATTAAATTCTCTTTTGTTTTGAGAGCCTTCTATATTTTTTTACAGAAGCTTATGGGAGTCTCCTATTTTCCTCCTCCCCTGATTAATATCTTTGGTCCTATTTATAGGGGAAGAGAAAAATCAATATGTTCAGAAAATATCTCAATGAGAGATCATGGTTGATTTCATGATCAATCAAAATGATCTTTCAAATTAATCGGTGAATTTTATTCACCATTGGATTTTTAATCCAAAGGCTCTCTGTTTAATAGAGAAGATTTCTTGTTTGTTTAACAAGATTAAGATATGTTTTCCTAAGATAAAATTTTAATCCATCATACGAATATCTTGTTAGTTTAACAAGATTAGAAATATATTTTCATAGAATTTAATTCTGTTATATAAATATCTTATTAGTTTAACAAGATTAGGAAAATATTTTCTTAAGATAGAATTTTATTCTATCAGATGATCGATGGGTGATTTTATAATCACCGTTTGTTCTTTGATCCAAGGGTCCTCTATTTAACAGATAAGATCTTTCTAGTTTGAGGAAGATCAGGGAAATGTTTCCCATATAGAATTTAATTCAATCGGATGGTTTAATTGGTGATATTTTATCACTATTGGATTTCAAGATTCTCTGTTAGAGAAAGATTTTTCCATATTAAAAAGATCAGGGAAAATATTTCCCAAAAATATAATTTAATTCTATATAGAATTCAATTCAATTTAAATAGCAACGCTCATATGCTTTGCATGTGAGCGCTGCCACGGCAAGAGAACTCACGTATTTAATACGTGACCCCTAGTGTGGGTTTTAGCCTGTTTATTTTCAGCGCACATATGCTTTGCATATGAGCGCTTACGTGTTTAACAAGTGAGGCCAATTTGGCCTTTAGGTTTATTTTATTCAGTGCTCATATGTTTTGCATATGAGCACCCACGTGTTTAACACGTGAGGCCAGTTTGCCCCTTTAGTTATTTGTTTTCAGTGATTATATGCTTTGTATATAAGCGCTCACGTGTTTAATACGTGATGCCAAACTATGAGGATTTCTCTCTCTTTTTTTCCTCAATTTTTTTTATAAGGGAACAAACAGCTCTTTGCCAAAAATTTTGGTGGGAATAAATGCCCCCCACTACATTACCCATGTAAGTATGTATGGGGGTGAAGTAGTGCAAAGTTATGCATGACCATAGAATTTATTGCTTAGGAGACAAGTTTAGGGTCCTTGTAGCCTAAGGCTTTGTTCATCTTCATGAGCCGTAAGGGTCTCAGGAAGTTTTTTTTCCTATGAGTTGTGAGGATCTCATAGGTGCATATTCTCCCTAGAAATCGTGGGGACTTTTAAGTGTTCATCGCCTACGTGAGTTGTAAGGATCTCACTCGGGTATTTTTTGCTTACAGGTCGTGAGGACCTGTAAATAGCTTCTTCATTTCATTGGCGAACGTGGCCCATTGATAGTATACAAAAGTTAGTTTGGACCTTCTTGTAGGGAAGCGATGGTTAGGAAACAGGTTTTGATCTGTCGCCTAAGACTTTTCAACTTTATGGGCCATGAAGGTCTCATAAAGACTTTTCTCCCTACGAGTCGAGAAGATCTCGTTGATGTATTTTCTCCTTAGAAGTTGTGAGAACTCCTAAGTGTGTTTTTTTTGAGAGCCATAAGGATCTCAAAAGAGAATTTTCTCCTCATGAATCGAGAGGACTTGTAAGTAGTTTTTCTTCCTCATTGGTATGCGACTTTGGAGAATGTGGCCCGTAGATAGTATATAAGAATCAGTTTGGATCTACTTGTAGGGAATATGTATGCCCTAGAGGCCATTAGATGTTGGATATATGTATGCCCTAGAGGCCATTATATGATAGTGGATGTATTTTTACATGTATATATATATATATATATATTCAGGAGACTTTCATGCTCGGCGTGATAGTATGCTATATGGTTACTCTTTATCTGACATGTTCACTTGATCATGCAAATATTCATTTGTACATATCGATAAAGCCCTGAGGATATTTGCTTGACTACTATGATTATGATGCAGATCATACTAGTGGGACATGTGTAGTTTATAAGCATATCCTGAAATGTCCCTAGTCGTGGGTGTATCGAGACAGGGCATCGATATTCCAGAGTAGACTAGCGTATATGATACTAGACCCATATGATGGGCGATGGATGTTCCCATATCGATTGATGTTTGACATCAAGATCATATACGGGTGCTCAGTGGAGACTGGGTACACTGGACGGACTCGCCGAGAACTCCTATATGGTATTATATCTATCGTCGGATAGTAGTTCTCAGGTGACACTGGTACAGGTTATTCTGTAGACCCGAGATCGTCATAGAGTCTCATGTGTTCTCCCATTGTGCTTTGATTTCCACCCTCCCACGGCTCTGCTGAGTCGTGCAAACAGGTGGGTTTTGGGTACAGTCCCGAGACATGTAAAGGCAATGAGTGATAGGAGGGGTTTCGTCTCTTCCTTTATTTGGGGTTGATGTTGCGCTGTGCTCGATTGGCTATATGAGTAAGTCCCTGGCCAGGGTGTTGAGATTTACTGATAAGTGTTATCAGTAGTTTCTCGGTTTGATTATAGACCATACATCGACATGACTTATTGAGTTATTGGGGTCGATGATGCCATCCCTAGACTTGATATGCAGCATATCTGACGAAGAGACCAGACTGTACGGTAATGTTACCGGTTGGCTCGACGGGAGTTTTGACAGGTTCACTTGTTTTCTTCTGATCGCTCAATACCCGGGTGGCCGTTACGTTTAGCTGACCTCTTGCGGCTTGGGGGTGCTTGATATGATCATCACCCACTGCCGGCGTATTGACGAGTTTTAGAGTCCCACAGAGGAGTTTCCTAGCCCAGGCGAAACAATATAGTGTGCATATGTGATATGCGTGGGGACCCGATTAAATGCGCGTATGTGATACCGTATATTAATTGGGCGATTTACAATTGGTCGGGTCGTATGTGATATGGCCGGTTTGTTAAATCAAGTGTTGATTTAACATTGATTTTATTGCTCACTTTGTTTAAACTCTTTTCTTTATTGCATGCATGCATGTATGCATATGTTTATGTTGATGCACATGTTGATGTGCATGCACACATACATGCATGCACTTGTGTGTATCATGGTTGTTGATACACTAGTGGTGGCAATGCAAGACTCATATCAAAGTATTTATCTAAATATTTATTTTTGAGTTAATGTAAATAGAATTAATTCATGGTTGATATTTATGCTTCATTCTCTACACTTAACTTTGCATTAACCATGGGTTAATTTTCTATGGTTCTCTTTTCTCCAAAGTAAATATCTAGATATTTATTAACCTATGGTTTAGGATGAGATTGGAAATTATATATAATTTCTATTCTCATTTTTATTATAAGAATTATCATAACTTGAGCTCTTGAGTTACCATCATCTTCTTCCTCCTCTCTCTTTCTCTCTTGACTTTGTTAGTGAGTGAGATAATGATAAAGATAGGGTTTTGAAGTGAGAAAACAAACCATATCATCATTCCACACTAGTCTAGCCAATTAGTTTAGAGTGTTAGCTTCATCTTCATCTTTTGATCAAGTGGAGCTTGGAGCTTGGACAAAGAGGACTCCGGGTGGATCATCGTGGACTCGGAAGATCACTAGCAAGCCCGTTCAAACTCTTAAGTAGCCAAGGAGTTAAGCAAAGAGAACTACAAAAGTTTTATTCTCTTTACTTAGTGTTTTATTACTTGTAGTATATGATATTACTTCATATGTTACTTTAAATTTCTAGTTTGATCCTAGGTTAGTTTGCTTAGCACCGTAAAAAATTAAATTATAGCATGTTTGATGCATTACAAACCCTTGTGAGGTGCTAGGTAAACCCAACAGTGGTATCAGAGCCAGGTTAGAGCATTAGAGTAACCTAGACGATGTCAAAACACTTCGAACGAACATCGATTGCCCGGAAAAACCATTCTCTGGAAAATTTTCAAAATGTTGGAATTTTTCACATTAAAAATATTTAGAAAATCATGCAGGTAATTCTATGGACCCTTTAGAAGAACGATACCCTAACTCGACTAAACAACCACAGAACCGCGGCAGAAACCTGGTTTTGGCGGCGGTTCCGTGGCGCCGTTTGTGAGGCTTGGGTCAGCCCTTCTACGGTTGGTCCATAGGTACCGTGGCATGCTTCTGGGTAATTTTAATTCTGCTCAGGTGTTGAGCTTCTCTGTGGATTTTTGGGTCATTGATCGATAGATCAAATGGTTTAACATCGCCTAGTTATATACCTATATTGACATGAGATGTTATATGTTGCTGTGAAATGATGTATATGATCGTCGTGATGAATGGCCGGGGTTTTATGTGAGATGAGAGTTTTCTTTTCATTATGTAAAATTCATTTGTATGTAATATTCTTTTATTGGGACACATCCGGGTTGAGGATGATGTTACCTTCGATGTATATTATCTACTTTTCTGTATTAAGATAGACCCAAGATGGGGAGCACAAGTGACTGGGTTCTAGAGTCCAGTGGGAGGCCATCTCGAGGAGTCGAGACCGGGTCTCCTAACTCTAGAATTGGTAGGGTCGCTTGCCGCTCTCATAGGGTTCTAGGGTGTGGGATTGGCTATTCATCATGACCGTGGAACCCGTATTTTCTATCGTTGGCTAAATATAAAATACGGAATTCCTAGTATATCCTATATTTTCATATATATGTTTCTGCTGTTTATATTCTGTGATGTGATCGCTTGATATATTTGAGACGAATGCAATATTATATATGAGATATATAGTAGGCATTGCTTATGTTTTGCACCCGCGCTAGTCCCGTCCCGGTATGCCTTCAGTTAAGTAACCTAACGGTGCATAACAGAACATTGTGGCGAATACGGATGGCATAAGCGTACGTTGTATTTTCGTTTCTTTTCTGTGTTTGGCTTAAGAACTTAAATGATGGGACTACATTAATATGATTAGTGTAAAGAAAAATAAACCTAAAAGGATATTGTAGAATCGAATTTAAAAACCACTCGGCTTTTTGTGAAAAAGCTACATTTCAAAATTGCGGAGAATAAGCCACTCCTTTTGAAAACCGTTTGGTTCTACAACGATATCAAGTTCAAAGTGTTAAAGGTTTTCTTAAAAACCATCCGCAACCCCCCATCATTTTAAGAAGTAGATTACTTAGTATTCGTGCTACATTTGTTGACCTTAGTCAAAGCGTAGTGTACGGTAGCTAAGTGATGTCTTCCTACACAACATATGATGTGATTAATTAGGACAGGCATCTGACTTTGTTGACCTTAGCCAAGGGTCATGTGAATGTGTCTAAGTAATCAAGAAATGACGTGTTGAACATGACTAGTGCTTGTGATTTGTTGACCATATCCAAGGTCATGAGTGCTAAGGGTAAAAACCATATCGGGAGTTTCAAGGGTTGAAATTTGCAATGAGATTGCATACCTTCCATATGATGGTTAGATCCCGATCCCACTGTGAGCAAGAGTTTCTCCCAGGAGAGTTTTGCACTTTACAATTAGCTAATTCATTAGGTGTCTATAAAGGTGTTAATGAGGCTACGCCTCTGGGAAAATGAGATTTACTTTAATTAGGTCCGTACGAAAGCATGGGGAACCTCCCTCAAGTACCCACACTGGCCTGGCTGAACGGTTAGCGAAGTTGTAGAATGTAATTAATCCTGGCTAGTTTTCTTTTTAAGGTTTGAAGGAAAATTTGATAAAACGGTGTGGGACATCGATTAGATAAGATAATAACCAATCTGATCTTTACAAGAGCTTTCGCTGAGTGTATTCTTTTCTCTCTCTTAATGGCAGATACCAGTGACATGACTCAAGCTTCTACTAGATAAAAATAAACTGAATGGGATCAATTATAAAGACTGGATGAGGAACATTGACATGACTCAAGCTTCTACTAGATAAAAATAAACTGAATGGGATCAATTATAAAGACTGGATGAGGAACATTAATATAGCCTTGACTTATGATAAGGTATCATATGTCCTCACGGCTCCAGCCCCACCCATCCCAGGTCCTAAATCTTCGGTTGCGGATAGGGAAGTCCGCAAGACATGGGACGCTGATTGTGCCACAACCAAATTCCTCGCGCTTGCATCGATTGGTAACACACATTATAACATCACGAGCAGATGGATGTCCAATCCATTTTTCTCCATACAAAAGAGTTGTATGGGGAGCAATCTCGTGTTTTACGATACGATGCGTCACGAAAGCTGTTTCAGACGCGGATGGCTCCTGGCACACCAGTAGGTGACTATGTTCTAAAGATGATAGCTCTTATAGAAGAGCGTGAGGACCTCGGATGGACAATAGACAACGAACAATATACTGATATCATTCTGCAGTCTCTCCCCCCCACCATTGCTCAGTTTGTAGTTAACTTCAACATGCACAACATGGATAAGTCACTACATGAACTCCTCAATATGTTGAGGAGTGCAGAGAGAACGCTGAAATTAGTGAAGACTCCCGCTTTGATTGCTGGGCCATCTTCCTCCTCTCACCCAATGGCCAAGGCCAAGGGAAAGATGAAGAAGAAACCCGCCAAACCCAGAGGTGGAGTTAAAAAGGTTAAGGGGAAAGACAAGTCCACGGCTGGGGAATCGGGGAAAGGGGAATGTTATCACTGCCACAAATTGGGACACTGGAAGCGCAACTGCACTGAGTACTTGGATCTCAAAAGGAAGAAGCATGGTGATGCTTCCGCTTCAGCTGTGTTTGTGACAGAAAACTGTTTTTCTATAAACTCTGCTTCCTGGGTATTAGATACCGGTTCAGGTTCTCACATTTGCAATTCCATGTAGGGGCTGAGAAATAGCAAAGTTTTGAATACAGGTGACCATACTCTCCGGGTTGGAAATGGTTCCAATGTACATGCGGTTTCAGTGGGAGGGTATTACCTGGGGTTGCCGTCAGGGTGTATATTGGTTTTGAACCCATGTTATTGTGTACCTAGTATGCTTTGTAATATAATATCCGTTTCTTTGTTAGACAAAGAAGGATATCATTTTGTATTGTAAAATAATGTTAAGAACATTAACCTGAATCAAATATTGGTTGGGTATGGTACACTTAGTAACGGGATATACGTCCTAAATAAACACACAGTTTTCAGCATACAACACACTAATAAAAGAAAACTTTCAGAAATAAATGAAGCCTCTCTTTGGCACTGTAGACTTGGTCATATTAATGAAACAAGACTAAACAAGCTACATAAAGATGGATATTTAAACCCGTTTGAATATAAATCTTATGCGACTTTCCAATCTTGTATCAAGGGTAAAATGACCAAATCTCCATTTACAGGACACGGAGAAAGAGCTACTTAACTCTTAGCCCTCATATATAGTGATGTATGCGGGCTAATGTCTACATAGGCTAGAGGCGATTTTTCTTACTTCATAACTTTTACTGATGATTTCTCAAGGTTCGGTCATATGATTTTACTAAAGCATAAGTCCGAAACTTTAGAGAAATTCACCGAGTACAAACTTGAAGTAGAAAAACAAACCAGATTGAGTATCAAGATACTTGGATTAGATCGAGGTGGGGAGTATCTCAGTATAGAATTTGCAGACGTTCTAAAAGAGAATGAGATTCTCTCTCAGCTCACTCCTTCTTACACACCACAGCACAATGGTGTGTCAGAGCGGAGGAATCGGATCCTATTAGATATCGTTCGTTGTTGGATATAGTGGCCTCAGAGTCAATTATTGGATCGCAGGCACATGATTGTAATGATTGAGGGAGGACCTATACCGGTAGGACAGTCTTACTCGAGAGGTTTGTATACTATCTGGTTTGTCTTTATCATCGTGTACATGCTTTAGGTGACATTGTAGTTCACTATTACACGTTGGTAGAGAATAGTATGCTACAATGGTTTATTTTTATCATCGTGTACTGCTTCAGGTGACCTTACAGGTCACTATTGCACGTTGATAGAGCCCTTAGGATTCTTGCTTGACGGCCAGCAGTATGATGGCGATCATATACGTGGGAGCTGGGGTCTATAAGCACATCCTTAAAAGGTCCCTAGTCATGGGAGTTTTCTAGACAGGGCATCGATACTCCAGAGTAGACTGGTGTATACAGTCGAGACCCCGACGAGGGGCGGTGGCCGGTCTCACAAGCCACTGGTGTCAGTTGGTTCACCTAAGATGTATATAGGTGCTCATTGGGTTATGAGTACACCGGACATGACTCGCCGGGAACATGCTAGTTGGTATTATACCTGACCTCAGATAGCAGTTCCCTGGTGACATGTGTACAGGTTAGTTCATCGACCTGAGATCGTCATTTGTCTCGTGTGAGTTCCCACTGTAATTTGATTACTACCCTACCACGTCTCAAAGGTGTCGTGCAAACAGGTTTTAGTTGGTTACAGTCCCGAGCCACATGGAGGCAGTGAGCGAATCGGCAAGGGTTTCGTCTCTCCCGGTATTGGGGGTGAGATCGCGCTGTGTCTAGGATAGCCATTACACAAAGTCCTTGGCTAAGGCAGGAGATTTACTGGTAGGTATTCCAGTAGTATCTCAGGGTGTTCTGGGCTACACTCCGACACGACTTGTACCGCTTTTAGGGTTCTGACTTTACCAACCCCTAGGCCCGCCATGCGATGCTCATAGACGAACGGACCGGACTGTATGGATATTGTCACTGACAGGCTCAGTAGGGTGTCAGGATGAGTTCGCTCATCGACCCCCCTTGTGGTCAATACCTGGTAGCCCGTTACGTACGGCTAATAACTCTGACGTGCTAGTGGTTAAATCCACAGCCAAGGTATTGACGAGTCTTTAGAGTCCCCCACAGACAGTTTCTCAAGTTTCGGGCGAAACGTTGTAGAGGCCATATGGTTTTATGGCAGGGTTCGAACGTACGCGTGCACTTGTGCACGTGTTATGGTTCGGACGGATAATACTTGCGGGCTTTGGTTTAAACCGGATCCTAGTATTATACAATGTATATTTTGTCTCATTGCATTTGTATTCGGCCGGAATACAAATGCGGGTATGTATATACAGTCGCGGGGTTATCCTGTAATTTGTTACCGGATCACTTTTTGAAGTTGCCAGCTTGCTTTCCCTTTTCGGCCATTTTCCTTTCTTTCTTTCTTTTGCTGAAAATTGATGTGAGGGGTTTATTTGCAAGAGTTGCAATTTGTAAAGGAGGGTGTTTTTTGTGGTGGCCTGTTCTCTAGCAGAATTCTAGAACCTTCTTGATTTGCTTTGCTTTATTTTGTTCATCATTACTTTCTTTATTGAGATTGGATTGAAGAGATGTTTTGGGGTGGTTTTTTGTTGCCTTTTCTTTATGGTCACCTCTCATTTGAGGTTGCACTCACCTCCCTCTTCTCCTAGTTATGGCTGAGCATTATTTAGGCAGCCACAATTTTCTGTGAGGAAATGATTCATTTTTCATTATGCACAAAATTCCTTTGTTCATCCAAAAGCTCATTTCTCCTCAAACTTCCCTTCAAGGCAACTTCGATTAACCGTTGAGACAAAGTGATCTATGTATATTCTACAGCAATCTTGGACACGTCGGCTAGCAAATTTCGTGTCCGAGTTGCCTCGGTTCAGAGGTGGGAGCCCGTAAAAAGACTCGGTGATGTGGTGCCTTTCCGACGAGAAGATCGAGACCGGAGATACTGCGAGGAGCTTGGGATGGTGGCCAAAGACCGAAGGACACGGATCGATCGGTATAGCCTCTCTACCCTTTCTCTAGTTAGTTAGTATTATGTTAATGGTTCGATCCGGGAAAAAGTATACGATAGCGCCGGTTTTCAAGTTATGAAAAAGTTTTGTTTCCGCATTTTGGCCTCGGATAGACGGCCGGGGCGCTACCGTAGACTTACATGGTTTCAGAGCCACGCCATTAACCTTTACTAACTTGCTCTAACATGTTTAAAACTTTAATCGAACGAAAATTCCGAAACCGCGATTCCAAGTCATGAACTTTCTGTCGAATTTTTTTTGTTCTCGAAAAGTTATTTGGTGTATTGTAGAAATTCGTGTAGGGTTTTTTAAGGGAACTGAGAAAATTTGGTGGGCTGATTTCGCTGTAGTGCGGCGGTCCGCGGCCGTACCCACGTTTTGGCCGCGGATCCACCGCCGTACTGTAGCCACAGTGCACCAAATTTCTTCAGTAGGTCTCTGACTTGGAAAAGTGGTTTCTGGTAATTTTATTTTGGGCCCAGATTTATTTGAGTACTGGGTATTATGCTTGGGGCCCACTTCGGGAATTTTTATCGATCGAAAATTTTAAACATGTTAGTTCACAGTATTTACATTATATCTGCGATCGTGAATGTCATTTGATCGGTAAATCCTGTCTAATTGCTATAGTTCTTTTAGACGGATTTGCGAACGTGACATTCACGTCGATGTTCTGTGTTGTGCTGTGATATTGCGGATTTGTCGTGGTGGATAGCCTGGATGCAATGGTAGTACAGTTTGGTTGTATTTGTACATTTGATATTGCGGGGCGAGAGTCTGACATGTGGACTGCCGTCACTGCCTGTTTGTATACTATTCTTTTGGGGCATGACCGGGCTGAGGTCGATGTACCCGTTGTATATTTTACTTTCTGTACAAGGATTATCCCGCGGTGGGGTGCACGGATAGCCGGGTTCTAGAGGGAAACGGGCCCGCATATCATGGCCTTGATATGGAGGGGGCTTCACTCTAGAATTGGCGGGCTATTCGCTGCACTCGTAGGGGGTACAGGTTGACCCAAGGAGGGGTGCTTAAGTTACCGGGTTTCGTGAAGTGCTGGTTGGTCCATTCACGTTGTTGAAGGGGGCTGCCTCGCTTCAGGTTTTGGTGGGTAACTTGCCGTGCCCATAGGGTCTAGGATTTCATTGCACAGGCTATTCACACGACCAGGGAAACGTCGGGTTTCAGTAGCGGCTCTATGAAAACCGGGGATCCCAGATTATCTGTATTGTTCTGTGATGCTTATTACATTTCTGTGATGTTGCATTTTATCACGCCTTGAGCTATTATTATATATTGATATATATACTAGTAGATGTTGTATATGTTTTATCCCCGTGCTAGTCCAGTCCCCGCTCTGTCGTTAGTTAAGTAACTCAACGGGTGATGACGGGACCCAGTGGAGAATGCGGATGGCATATACGTACATCATATTTTCGTTCTTTTGTGGTTTGATCAATTGATGGGACTGCATTGATTCGGATCAATGCAAGCTAAATAAACATATTCTGATGTTGTTGGAACATTTTTCAAAAAGCTGTTATTGCAAGGACGTTCTCTTTTGTTTTGCACAGTGGTATTCGGTTATGAATATCCAACACCTCAGTCGACGAGGTAAGGGCCGAGATCCCTTCACCGGGAGTGACCCCTTGGACAGAAATTTGCGTCAGGGTAATAACTTCACCATAGTCGATTACATTTTTCTTTGCACCATGGTATTCAGTTGGAATATCCCGCACCTTATTCTACGGGGAAAGTGCCGAGATCCCTTCACCGGGAGTGACCTCTTTAGCAAAGGTTTTCGCCACTATATTTTTATAAAAAGCTATCCGGTTCCTTCAACGATATCAAGTTCATTACGTTAAAGGTTTTTCGCCAAAAAACATTCGTAGCCCTCCGTCATTTCAGAAAGGTAGCACTTAGTATTCATGCTATGTATGTTGGCCTTCGTCAAGGCATAGTGTATGGTAGCTATTTGTTACTTTTCTGTAGCATAGATAGATGCGTTGGTTTGGGACAGTCGTACTACTATTTTGGTCTTCGTCAAGGGTATGTACGGGTGGGTTCAAATTAATCTGGATAATGACGGGTAGAACTTGATATGTGACTTATGATATGTTGGCCTTCGTCAAGGTCATAAGAGCATGGGGTAAAAATCACATCGGGAGTTTCTAAAGAAACTGAAACTTGCCAGATATGCGCATACCTTCTGGAGTGTGATAACATGAGTTGATTCCATCACATTATCATGCGATGATAGTTGGATCCCGATTCCCACCGATGAGTTGGTTTACTCCTCGGGTGATCCCGACTAATTCTTCTTTCAGGTTTGGAGGAGAATTTGAGGTTACAGTGGGAGGTTTCCTGATTAGATAAAGTGATAACCATTCCGATCTAGGTTAGAGTACATGCTGAGTGTTTCTTTTCTCTCTCTCTTTGGCAGCGACCATGGCCCGACCCTTGACCATGACTCAGTGACCAAGTTAATCGATCCTTCTTAAACACTGGCTTTTGGATTGTCAGAGTTGCATACTTCATTGCCACTGCTACTTTTACCCTTTTTTTCAGAACACCCCGTATTACTACGAACGTCCACTTCCATTGGATAAAACCATCGTATTGTTATATACGAAATCGAAGGAACTTGTTCCAGATTCGAGGATGGTTTCCGGTTCTGGAGAAAACGAATAGGACTATTCAGTTGTCTTTTCCTTTTACCTTATCTCAGGTTGCGAGTACTCCTTGGATTAGGAAGGTACACCTATTACGCTTATTGGATAGTCTTCTTCCAAACCTTAGGCAGGTCCTGAACGGTAGGGAATGAAGAAAGCCGATTAGCCTAAGTGTGGTGTACAGAAGGTAATAAGTTAAGACACATAAAGGGATTAGAAAGAGTGCAAAGTAAATTGCGACTGCTATTCACGACCAAACCAAGTATTTCATCGCCACTCCTACTTCACTTTTGTATTTCTCCAGAACACTCCGTATCACTACGAAGATCCACAGTTATTTGGATACTCCATCGTATGGTTATATACGAACTCGAAAGGAACTTGTTCCAGTTCGGGGATGGATTCTGGTTCAGGAGAAATATGAATAAGGTTTATTCAGTTGTCTTTTGTCTTTAACTTCTCTCGCATTGCGAGTGCTCCTAGGATTAGGACAGTACACCTATTACGCTTGTTGGATAGTCTTCTTCCAAACCATAGGCTGGTGTCGAATGGTAGGGAAGGAAGAAAACCATTTAGTCTAACGATGGTGTGCAGAAGGTAGCGACTAAAGACAAATAAAGGGATTTGGAGAGATGGCAAAGAGATATACGGTTACAGTTGTGAATTTGATAATGGAAGAGGCATTACTAGGAATACCCGGATACCCCTTCGAAACATTTACATGTTTCAGTTTCACTGTGTACTGTTAAAAGAAAACTGATTTCCCAATTAGAAACTTGCTCCAGGGTATGTATTTACCAGGTTTGATTCTCACATCTGTATGGTTTTACAGATGATGAGTGGGAGTAAGTTATTGGGAGTGGGGTGATCATCCTCATTATATCGGAATTCTTTGGATTGGTGATATTTGAGGAAATCGCCTGAGATGTTTGCCGGACAGCGAATATTTGGTTTTGAATATCCGTTGTTATGCACTAATTTCAAATTGATATATCTGTACGTTTATTTTTATAAAGTGAGATATAAATTTTTGAAATTATGTCTAAGACATTTACCTATATCAGTAGATGGTTAGGTAAGGAGTATTAAACAGCAGTGTAATTCTTCTTAACCATAAGTACTGTTTTCAACCTATGACATACATGGATTGAGTTATTAGACTCAGGGGATTTATACAGAGTATTGTATGTTGTCCAGTGTCCATTAGGACAGAGGGGTTGGTACTCGTACTATATTCTGTTTACTTGTGACTTCTCTAGTTCTTGGACATGTGTTTCGTAGAAACACAAGGTCCAAGTTTTGAGAAGTTATAGGTATAAGAGTAAAGTAGAGAACCAGATGTTGCAAGTATCGGGATTCTTCAAGGTGATCGAAGATGTAGATACTTGTGTATTGTATTCAGTTGATAGTAATGGTTTTGAGAACTTGATTCTCTTTCAGGTTACTTATAATTGGAAGCACTCTTAAGTTGAGTAATGCTGATCGGCCTCTCTCCATTTAGTTGACATGCACTGGAGACAGCTGCATGATTTGAATCTGGTTCCAATTAAATCAGTGCCTCTATTTCTATATTGGATATAGAACGGTTCATATCTTAACGATGTTAAGGTACGGGGAGTTGTCCGGCTTATGCTTAAAACCAGACTCTGGATAACTTAAGGCACGTTTCTGTAATAACAGTTTGTGGGTTGACCCGGGCTATGATGGGGGTTGACTTTCTACCATCTGGAAGATCAATAATGATATTGTTCTTGACTCGCCACAGTTTTAATAAAAATGGATTTTGTTAGAAAACAGTAGTGGGAGTATGGTAGAACTGGAAGTGATTCCAGAACCGCAAATGATTACTGAAAATTTGATAAGAGCCTAAAGATTCAATCTGGTTTGACATTCCATTGGCCACTCCGCAGATATGGTGGGTAACCTCAGGCACCCGAGAGATACTCCGGTAGCCTCAAGGACGGTGACATGGAGGTTCTTGTTTACCCAGAATTGCCATTACTGTTGTTCCAGGCTATGAGACCCGGCAGGAGGATGAGTATAGCGTCGTTCTGAACTAGCTTTAGAAGTGTACGTGTATATGATTCTGCCAGAGGGTTATCGTATTCAGTGGGAGCAGCGGAAGCATTGGTGGACAAGTGGCTTATGTCTATTTATAGACTAAAGCAAATATAGTGGAGATAGATCATCTATTTCTGATGTGACAGTCATAGGTTTGACTTCATCAGAATAGGGGATGGATCTGTTAAGAAGGTAGTAGGGTGTGATGTCCTGGTATTTGGATGACATACACAGAGTAGGAAGTGATATTCCTATACTACGATCGATTATACTTTGGTTGTCACACAGTGGTTTCTCCAAAAAGTAATTGGATATTATATCAGACATTCTGGTTACTAGATCTATGGTTTTAGATCTAGATTTGGGAAGTGTCCCAATCAGGGTACTTAGACAGCATTCTAAAGGTATTTAGAATGGACGACTTCTGGCACGGTAGTGTACCTGCAGGTGATGGAGTCACCCTATCTAAAGGTGTCTTACACACTAAAGGGGAGAAAGATGTGCATGATTGGCAGATCACTTGCTTAGGCAATTGAGTCAATCATGAGATGTCAAGTATCACACCAGATGTTTTTGCACTAGATGCAATAAGTTGATATTAATCCTATCCTGGAGAAACGTTCGGAAGTGGTTTTAGAACATAAGTGGATGTTCTAAGGATATGATAACAACAGCCTCTTTTAGGAGACAGTTATCATTCCAGGCTTCCAAGGTGACCTGGATGACAGAGTGACTGTCACAGTTATAGTTTTCCCTCTGATGAGGGGCGGTAGTTTGGACAGGAGGTCCAGGAAGACACTAAGGAATACATGGCGCAGGATACTGATTAAATTCAGTTGACGATACAGTCTAAGAAGTTTGGATTTGAAGTTCATTTATGAACTAGGTCCCATCAGATATCCAGACATATTCTAATACAGGTATTGCTCATTTCGAGAGATGGCTTTATCCGCGAACTTGAGATAAAGAGATACATAGAAAGAAACATCAGAGATGATCCACTCACTGAGGCTATTCCTCGAACGCAATAGTTTCGTAAACGGGTTTTGTGAGACTGATTAGTAGAGGAGTTGGGTGTTCGGTATCACACAGGCTGTGAGTATACGACATTGCAATAATTAGCCTTGAGTGCAAGTGGGAGATTGTTGGACATAGTGCCCTCAAAGTCAATTATTGGATCGCAGGCACGTGATTGCAATGATTGAGGGAGGACCTATACCGGTAGGACAGTCTTACTCGAGAGGTTTGTATACTATCTGGTTTGTCTTTATCATCGTGTACATGCTTTAGGTGACATTGTAGTTCACTATTACACGTTGATAGAGAATAGTATGCTACCATGGTTTATCTTTATCATCGCGTACTGCTTCAGGTGACCTTACAGGTCACTATTGCACGTTGATAGAGCCCTTAGGATTCTTGCTTGACGGCCAGCAGTATGATAGCGATCATATACGTGGGAGATGGGGTCTATAAGCACATCCTTAAAAGGTCCCTAGTCATGGGAGTTTTCTAGACAGGGCATCGATACTCCAGAGTAGACTAGTATATACAGTCGAGACCCCGATGAGGGGCGATGGCCGGTCTCACAAGCCACTGGTTTCAGTTGGTTCACCTAAGATGTATACAGGTGCTCATTGGGTTATGAGTACACCGGACAGGACTCGCCGGGAATATGCTAGTTGGTATTATACCTGACGTCAGATAGCAGTTCCCTGGTGACATGTGTACAGGTTAGTTCATCGACCTGAGATCGTCATTTTTCTCGTGTGAGTTCCCACTGCACTTTGATTACAACCCTACCACGGCTCAATGAAGTCGTGCAAACAGGTTTTAGTTGGGTACAGTCCCGAGCCACATGGAAGCAGTGAGCGAATCGGCAGGGGTTTCATCTCTCCCGGTATTGGGGGTGAGATCGTGCTGTGTCTAGGAGAGCCATTACACAAAGTCCTTGGCCAAGACAGGAGATTTACTGGTATGTATTCCAGTAGTATCTCAGGGTGTTCTGGGCTACACTCTGACACGACTTGTACCGATTTTTGGGGTCTGACTTTACCAACCCCCTAGGCCCGCCATGCGATGCTCATAGACGAATGGACTGGACTGTACGGATATTGTCACTGACAGGCTTAGTAGGGTGTCAGGATGAGTTCGCTCATCGACCTCCCTTATGGTCAATACCTGGTAGCCCGTTACGTACGGCTAATACCTCTGACGTGCTAGTGGTTAAATCCACAGCCAAGGTATTGACGAGTCTTTATAGTCCCCCACAGACAGTTTCTCAAGTTTTGGGCGAAACATTGTAGAGGCCATATGGTTTTATGGAAGGGTTCGAACGTACGCGTGCACTTGTGCATGTGTTATGGTTCAGACGGATAATACTAGCAGGCTTTGGTTTAAGCCGGATCCTAGTATTATACAGTGTAGATTTTGTCTCATTGCATTTTATTCGGTCGGAATAAAAATGCGGGTATGTATATACAGTCGCGGGGTTATCCTGTAATTTGTTACCTGATCACTTTCTTTCTTTCTTTGGCTGAAAATTGATGTGAGTGGTTTATTTGCAAGAGTTGCAATTTGTAAAGGAGGGTGTTTTTTTGTGGTGGCTTGTTCTCCAGCAGAATTCTAAAGCCTTCTTGATTTACTTTGCTTTATTTTTCTCATCATTACTTGCTTTATTAAGATTGGATTGAAGAGATGTTTTGGGGTGGTTTTTTGTTGCCTTTTCTTTATGGTCACCTCTCATTTGAGCTTTCACTCACCTCCCTCTTCTCCTAGTTATGGCCGAGCATTATTTGGGCAACCACAATTTTGTGTGAGGAAATGATTCATTTTTCATTATGCACAAAATTCTTTTGTTCACCCAAAAGCTCATTTCTCCTCAAACTTCCCTTCAAGGCAACTTCGATTAACCGTTAAGACAAAGTGATCTACGTATATTCTACAGCAATATTGGATACGTCAGCTAGCAAATTTCGTGTCCGAGTTACCTCGGTTCAGAGGTGGGAGCCCGTAAAAAGACTCGGTGATGTGGTGCCTTTCCGACAAGAAGATCGAGACCGGAGATGCCGCTAGAAGCTTGGGATGGTGGCCAAAGACCGAAGGACACGTATCGATCGGTATAGCCTCTCTCCCCTTTCTCTAGTTAGCTAGTAGTAGGTTAATGGTTCGATCCGGGAACAAGTATATGATAGCGCCAGTTTTCAAGTTATGAAAAAGTTTTGTTTCCGCATTTTGGCCTCGGATAGACGGTCGGGGCGCTACCGTAGACTTACATTCGTTCCATGATGAGTGATGCTAAGTTACCTGTCTTATTTTTGGGGCATGCATTGGAGGCTGCAGCATTTCTATCAACCAAAATCGTGTCTACGACGCCATATAAGATATGGAATTGAAAGAGACCATCTCTTAAACGAGTTAAGATTTGGGGTTGTCCGGCCTATGTCAAAAAGCAAAATCTGGACAAACTCGAGACACGGTCAGTCATGTGTAATTTTGTGGGGTATCCAAAGAATTCCTATGGATATCTATTCTACTACAAGGAGGAACAAAAGGTGTTTGTTTTTCAGCACGCCACATTTTTATAATTTTTTTTTACAAATGATACAGATGGCAATGTGGTAGACCTAGAAGAAGTTCTAGAAACACAAGTTACAAATGACGACTTGGTTGAACCGGCTGTTGCAACAGAAACAAATGAACCTCAACCACTCCGTAGATCTGGTAGGACTTCTCGCCACCGGAGAGGTACTACGGTTTCCTTATTGATGGTGATAGAGAAGATTGTATCATGGAGGATGATGATCCTACCATTTTTCAGCAAGCTATCACTAGTGGAGACTCTGTGAAGTGGCTGGATGCCATGAGATCTGAAATAGAGTCTATGTACACCAACAAAGTATGGACTTTGGACATTGTACCCCATAGGGTAAAACCCGTGAGGTGCAAATGGATCTTTAAAAGAAAGATTGGTGTAGATGGGTAGGTGGAGACCTATAAAGCAAGACATGTGGCGAAAGGATTTCGTCAAAGACCGGGTCTGGACTATGAAGAAACTTTTTCTCCCGTAGCCATGCTTAAATCCATTTGGATTCTACTAGCTATTGCTGCCCAGTACGACTATGAAATCTGGCAGATGGACATTAAAACTGCATTTCTAAATAGTGATTTAGAAAAATGCGTTTATATGGATCAGGCAGAGGGCTTCGTTGACGGTGGGAGCAGAGGGAAAGCATGTAGATTGCTTAAATCCATTTATGGATTAAAGCAGGCATCACGGAGTTGGAACATCTGTTTTGATAATATTATCAAAGAGTTTGATTTTATCAAAAATCCAGATAAACCTTGTGTTTATAAGAAGGCTGTAGGGAGAGCTGTCACATTCCTCGTATTGTACGTGGATGACATTCTTCTGATAGGAAATAACATTCCTATGCTGCAGTAGGTCAAATCATTCTTATCAGAAAGGTTCTCCATGAAGGACCTAGGTGATGCTACGTACATATTGGGCATTCGGATCTATAGGGATAGATCCAAAAGGTTGTTGGGATTGTCCCAAACTAGGTACATTAACACCATCCTAAAAAGCTTTAGTATGTAAGACTCCAAGCGGGGTGCCTTACCCGCTTGCTATGGAGTCACTCTCTCCAAGGACTTTTACCCAAAGACCGATAAAGAGAGAGCTCGCATGAGCATTATACCCTATGCTTCAGCCGTAGGATCTACAATGTATGCGATGTTATGTACACGCCCTGATGTAGCTTATGCACTTAGTGTAGTAAGCAGGTATCAGTCCAACCCAGGGGAGAATCACTGGATACCTGTGAAGAACATTCTTAAGTACTTGCGAAGGACTAAAGAATTGTTCTTGGTGTGTGGTAACGGAGATCTCCAAATGGAGGCCTTTACCGATTCGAGCTTCCAGAGTGATAATGACGACAACAAATCTATTTCTGGGTTTGTATTTACCCTCAATAGAGGGGTGGTGAGTTGGAAGAGATCCAAACAGGACACCGTTGCAGACTCTACGATGGAAGCTGAGTACATTGCTGCAAATGATGCCGCAAAGGAAGAAGTCCGGATGAGGAAGTTCGTCTCGGAGCTAGGAGTAGTTCCAACCATTATTGATCCAATACCATTGTATTGTGATAATAATGGGGCTATGGCGTTAACTAAGGAGCCCAGGTCCGATCAACGGTCCAGACACATCCTGAGGCGATATCATTTGATCCGGGAGATAGTTGATCTCCGCGAGATCGAGATTCAGAGAGTAAACACAAAGAATAACACTGCAGATCCACTCACCAAGGCCCTCCCTCAGCCGCAGCATGAGCGACTTTTTGAGATGTTGGGTATGAGATACGCCAATAACTGGCCTTAGTGCAAGTGAGAGATTGTTGGATATATGTATGCCCTAGAGGCCATTATATGACAGTGGATGTATTTTTACATGTGTGTGTGTATATATATATATATATATATATGTATATTCAGGAGACTTTCTTGCTCGACATGATAGTATGCTATTTGGTTACTCTTTATCTGACATGTTCACTTGATCATGCTTTTATTCATTTGTACATGTTGATAAAGCCCTGAGGATATTTGCTTGACTACTGTGATTATGATGCAGTTCATACTAGTGGGACATGTGTAGTTTATAAGCATATCCTGAAATGTCCCTAGTCATGGGTGTATCGAGATAGGGCATCGATATTTCAGAGTAGACTAGAGTATATGATACTAGACCCATATGATGGGCGATGGATGTTCCTATATCCATTGATGTTTGACATCAAGATCGTATGCGGGTGCTCAGTGGAGACTAGGTACACTGGACTGACTCGCCGAGAACTCCTATATAGTATTATATCTATCGTCGGATAGCAGTTCTCAGGTGACACTAGTACAAGTTAGTCTGTAGACTCGAGATCGTCATAGAGTCTCATGTGTTCTCCCACTGTGTTTTGATTTCCACCTTACCATGGCTCTGCTGAGTCATGAAAACAGGTGGCTTTTGGGTACAGTCCTGAGACATGTGGAGGCAATGAGCGATAGGAGGGGTTTCGTCTCTCCCTGTATTGGGGGTTGATGTTGTGTTGTGCTCGATTGGCTATATCAGTAAGTCCCTGGCCAGGGCTGTTGAGATTTACTGATAAGTGTTATCAGTAGTTTCTCGGTTTGATTATAGGCCATACATTGGCATGACTTATTAAGTTATTTGGGTCGACGATGCCATCTCTAGACTTGATATGCAGCATATCTGACGAAGAGACAAGACTGTACGGTAATGTTACCAGTTGGCTCGACGGGAGTTTTGACAGGTTCACTTATTTTCTTCTGATCGCTTAATACCTGGGTGGCCGTTACGTTTAGCCGACCACTTGCGGCTTGGGGGTGCTTGATATGATCATCACCCACTGCCGACGTATTGACGAGTCTTAGAGTCCCACAGAGGAGTTTCCTAGCCCAGGCGATACGATGTGGTGTGCATATGTGATATGCGCGGGGACCTGATTAAATGCGTGTATGTGATACCGTATATTAATCGGGAGATTTACTATTGGTCTGGTCGTATGTGATATGGCCGGTTTGTTAAATCAAGTGTTGATTTAACATTGACTTTATTGCTCACTTTGTTTAAACCTTTTTCTTTATTGTATGCATGCATATATGCATATGTTTATGTTGATGCATATGTTGATGTGAATGCACACATAAATGCATACACTTGTGTGTATCATGGTTGTTGATACACTAGTGGTGGAAATGCAAGACTCACATGGAAGTATTTATCAGAATATTTATTTTTGAGTTAATGTAAATAGAACTAAATCATGGTTGATATTTATCCTTCATTCTCTACACTTAATCTTGTATTAACCATGAGTTAATTTTCTATGGCTCTCTTTTCTCCAAAATAAATATCTAGATATTTATTAACCCATGGTTTAGGATGAGAGTGGAAATTATATATAATTTCTATTCTCATTTTTATTATAAGAATTATCATAACTTGAGCTTTTGAGTTGCCATCATCTTCTTCCTCCTCTCTCTTGCTCTCTTGACTTTGTTAGTGAGTGAGATAGTGATAAAGATAGGATTTTGAAGTGAGAAAACAAACCACATCATTATTTCACACTAGTCTAGCCAATTAGTTTAGAGTGTTAGTTTCATCTTCATCTTTTGATCAAGTGGAGCTTGGAGCTTGGACAAAGAGGGCTCCGGGTGGATCATTGTGGACTCGGAAGATCACTAGCAAGCCCGTTCAAACTCTCAAGTAGCCAAGGAGTCAAGCAAAGAGAACTATAAAGGTTGTATTCTCTTTACTTAGTCTTTTATTACTTGTAGCATATGATACTACTTCATATGTTACTTTAAATTTCTAGTTTGATCCTAGGTCAGTTTGCTTAGCACCCTAAAAAATTAAATTGTAGCATGTTTGATGCATTACAAACCCTTGTGAGGTGGTAGGTAAAGCCACCAGAAGAAGAAGGGCAGACTTCAATCTGCCGGAGTGAAGCGCCCTACCAATCAGATGGCAGGAGGAGCCTCTTCAAGGCTAACTGTTGAACCCATAAGACTGGAAAAAGCCAATAACCAGCAAAGTCCCAACTTTTTCTTCTATTGCAAGAGGGAAGGACACTTGTGGAAGGACTGTAGGTGCACAAAAGGCCTGTGCTTAGTTTGTGGCGCATCCAATCACGGAATTAGAAACTGTCCTTATAGATGCAACCCAGCTCACACACCCACCAACAACCCACAGCGGCCACCTATCCAAGCTCCTGCAACTCGTCCTGCACTCCCAGCACCACCTCTACGTGGATCTCCTGCACAGCCAAATCACCAATTCCAACAGGCACTATGGAACATGCCTCGAGGACAGAGGAATGTGCCTCCAGCTAGGAGGAACGTGACACGGCGACAGGCTTACACCTTAGCAGCCGTAGAAGTCGAGACAGTTGACCAAGGTAACACTAGTAAGTCTCTTTCACATTTTTAGAACCCTTGTATCACTTTGTTATTTTTCATACACTGTCAGTACTTCAGTCACTAAACTTTTCTTGAATCTGTTACACTTTCCTTTTACAAATTTCGAGGACGAAATTTTTATAAGAAGGGTAGAATGTAACAACCCTAAACTTCTTGTACATTTTTTTTTCAAAATATACAGAAATGGGTATTTTTTCCTGAGCACAAGTTATAAGTTTGTTTTTCTTTTTAATAGCAACCAAGAGCTTGTAGCTCATTGGTAAGACCTTGCACTGCTGAACCAAAGCACCAGAGTTCAAGTCCCATCACCCACATTATTTTTTAATATTGTTTTCTTTTAATATTTTTAGAATTCTAAGAGTCTACGCGCACTACACCCGTAAAACCCCACTACACATGTAAAACAAAATGGACCAGGGAGAAGACAAAAAGACGACGGACCCGAAGCTAGGAATATGCCGTATGTATTCTAATTGAAGTCCGGAGCTAGGAATATGCCACCGCCCTACGACTGTTATGTCTCTGATCCCTTCGGAGGCTGGACAAGACGTCTTCAAGTAATCTCCTTAGGTTATATTACCGTTAAAAGTGCAAGCGTTAGGAATTTGCTATAACACTTTTTACTTGATGTTAGGCTCAATTTGGAGCCCCGATGAGTTATAACTGCATTCTTCTGGCGTGGGATGATCTCCAATGGTCTTTCGGGTTTTATATGAGTTGCCGTCAAGACCAGAAGCTAGGAATATGCGTCACTTCGTTTTTTGCTTTGACGATGTCGCGTCGATTCTTTACTAAAGTAGGGTAGACATCTGTAGGACCTCCATGCTGTATGTATCGCAGTGGAAGTCCGGAGCTAGGAATATTCCATTGCTCCATTTTTGTTTCGACCCTTGGGTCTTTTGTTGATGTTGCGTCTACAACCTGCTGGAGTGAGAAGGAACGCCGAGATAGTCTCTAGGTTGTATATGAACCGTCAAGACTTGGAGCTAGGATTTTTCCATGACTCCATTTCTATTTGACCCTTGGGTCTTTGTTGAAGTCGTGTCTGCAACCTGCTGGCATGAGGAGAACGTCGGGGTGATCTCTAGGCTTTAGATGTTGCCATTTAGATCTGAAGCTAGGATTTTGCCGTTGCTTCACATTTATTTGTTTGTTGCGTCCACATCCTGCTGAAATGAAGAAAACGTCAAGCTGGAGCTAGGATTTTTGCCATCACTCCACTTTTGTTTGTTGACGTTGCGTCTGCCCCGAGTGGGAACGTCGAGTTGGAGCTGAGATTTTTCCATTACTCCTTTTTGATTTGGCTCCTTGGACTTTGTTGACGTCATGTCTGCACTTTGTTGGAATGAGAAGAACGTTGAGCTGATCTCTAGGCTGTAGATGTCGCCATTGAGATCTAGAGCTTGGATTTTGCTATGGCTCCACTTTTATTTGACCCCTTGGGTCCTTGTTGACGTTGCATCTGTACCGAGAAAGAACGTCGAGCTGATCTCTAGGCTGTAGATATTGCCATCGAGATCTGATGCTAGGAATATGCCATTGCTCCAATTTTATTTGACAGTTATGTCCACACCCTGCTGAAATGAGGAGCACGTCGAGCTGGAGTTAGGATTTTGTTGTCACTCCTTTTGATTTGGCTCTTTGGAGCCTTTGTTGATGTTGCGTCTACACCGAGAAGGAATGTCGAGCTAGAGCTAGAATTTTTCCATTACTCCTTTTTTATTTGGCCCTTGGGTCTTTGATGACGTCGCGTCTGCACCCTGCCGGCATGAGAAACACGTCGAGCTGGAGCTGGGGTTTTGCCATTACTCCTTTTTTGTTTGACCCTTGGGGTTTTTGTTCACGTTGCGTCTACATCCTGCTGGAGTGAGAAGGAACACCGGGATAGTCTCTAGGTTGTATATGAACCGTTAAAACTTAGAGCTAGGATTTTGCGGTGACTCCATTTCTATTTGACCCTTGGGTCTTTGTTGACGTCGTGTCTGCACCCTACTGGCATGAGAAGAACGTCAAGTTGGAGCTAGGATTTTGCCATTACTCCATTTTTATTTGGCTCCTTGGAGCTTTGTTGGCATCACGTCTGCACCCTGTTGGAATGAGAAGAACGTCGAGTTGGTCTCTAGGCTGTCGATGTTGCCGGCGAAATCTGGCTCTCCCTTTGAAGGAACCTGGTGAGAAATATGGTCCCCTTTCTTTCATTTGTGTCCATGGATCATATACAAGAGTCAATATGGACATATTTGCAGGGCAGAGAAAATTTCATTTTATAATTTTTTTTATTTCCGCGATGCTCTATCTTTTCAGCTTTTCATATCGCGAAAGTCGCGATTGCTCAATCATTTCGGCTTTTTATTCACGATGCCCAATTATTTTGGCTATTTTTTAAATATTTTTACTCGCTGCTTTTTATTGCAAGTTGCCTAAACATTTCGGCTGTTTTTATATGCATATTTTTTGCTCGCTGATTTTTATTGGGAGTTGCTCCATCATTTCGGCTATTTCATATGCATTTTTTTGCTACTCGCTGCTATTTTTATAGCGAGTTTGGAATCTGATACCAACCTTGGTATCAGCATTACTATGACTGGAATATTGACAGGAGCGAATCATCATTTTCCGTGAAAGGACCTGGAGTTTGACACCTGTTTAGGCATCAGCATCGCTACCACCGGAATGTTGCCTGGAGCGAATCATCATTTGCCTTGAGAGGACTTGGGGTTTGCACCTATTTAGGCATCAATATCGTTGATCAGTCGAAAATAGTGCATTCTCAACACGTTAATTTCCCTACTCTTATCATTCATATATTGGTGTTTATTGTAATTATAACACAGATTATGAATTCATCTGGAATATACCAAATAACCGGTGTTATAGTTATAATCGAAATTCTAAAGGGAAATTAAGTGTTTATTACTATTCGCATGATTTTTATATCTCAACACTTGTCTCGAGATTGTGTGCAGGAAATTTTCCAGGTAAAAGAGCCGGAACTGCTAAAAGTGCTGATAAAATACATCAAGTCAAAGACTTGAGATCTGGCAGTAAACAAGAAAATATAAAAATATTCCATATATCAGAAAAGTGCCATTAAGCCAACATGAAACAACACTGGAAATTCCATGCAGAGATCACCTCAAACGGACGCAGATCCGCGGCCGAGTCAGGCCGATCTGCCGCGGATCCGCGGCCGTTCTGACTCGTCGGTGGTTGGAAATTTTTGCAGAGGTCTTCTTTTATCGGCCAAACTTCTCCAAGACACTTCAAATTGTGTAGAAATCTCCAGAAGCTTCCCTTCTAACAGCTAAGCTTCTTGTGCAAGCTTAATACCTACCAAGCTTCTCATGCAAGCTTCATAACAACCTAGCTTCTAATAGAAGATAAGCCAAGCTTCTAGGGGAAGCTAAAAGGAAAAAAAACTATAAAAAGGGACCTAGGGCTTCATTGAAAAGGTTATTGGTTGTTGTTGATTAGTTGTTCATCAATTAGGGTAAAATTTCTAGCAAAATCCAAATCAAGTGGGGTGACACCATTTGAGCCGAATCAAGATTCATCGAGTACCAAATCAAGGAAGCATTCAATGAGCCTTTGAAGCAACGCCGATCTTCATTCGAGCAAGATATCCACTAAGATCCGCAACTCAAGAAGACCGAAGTGAAGCTAGTTTCGACGATTTAGTTCCTCCTCAAATCTTGTAATCTTTGAGTGAATTGTACCTAAACGTTGATGAATAAAAGGTGAAAATTATAAATCTTGTTTTTCTTTACATTCTTGCATTATGAAGAGTTATAGGTTCTTGATTCTTTTTTTCATGATGTTTGACTGAAATCTACGCTTGTAGCGGAATCGAGAGAATAGGTAGATGATGTTGATGAAATTCTTGAACGATTCTTAAATCTTATGAGTTTTGTAAACATTAGGAAATTGAATCATCAAAAACCTAATTTGAACGAGATCGCTTTCTTAAATGTTTTCGCTCCAAATTAGAGATCAACGATCGGTGATTCAATTTTCTAGAGGCTAGAATTTGAATGATAATCAATGAAAGGACAATGGATGATAATGGAAAAGCCCTAGTTTCTTCAATGGATCCCTAAACCTCATTGATCGTCATCGATCTAGAAACAAATCTTCAATAGATAAGAATTAGTAATCATTAGTATTCATCATCACTATCAATTGGATCGATTTCGACAAGCCTCTTTACAAATCTTGATAATTCAATCGATTTGGATATTTTGTTGATCTTTACTAATTCTTGATTTTAGATCTATTTCTTGATGATTCTTGAAACTAAATTTCACAAATATTGAATCATTTTCTTTTATCTTTTAATTTTCAACTAAACTAAAATGACAACGAACAAATCACACTTTCTCAGTGGACGATCCGTATTTACCGATGAAACTACAATAGACACCGTCAATTGATTGCGGTATAAATTTCTTTGGTTGTGAAACATTTTAAATACGACACGAAGATAATGATCAATCAAATGGCGCCGTTGCCGGGGATCGTGTGCTAATTTGTTTGTTTTTGTAATTTGAGTTGAAAAAATTTTATTATTCTATCGGAATTTTTAGATCAAAATTCGTAACAAGCACTTAACGATTTGTTGTGATTTGTTGCAAGGAGATCTGGAATATGTGGAGCAAGAGGAAAATTTTTCAGGACATCTCAAAGAGCTCAGTGAGGCAACAGAAGCATCTGGACCAAGTTTTGTGTAGGGATCTCATTAACGGACCGCGGAACCGTGGTGTTTGGTATCATATTGCGGCGGAACCGCGACAAGATTAGGGTTTCACTGCATCAATTTTTTTTAGGTATACTTCTGTCTTTCTTATCTTCTCCCTGCTCTGCTCCAATAACCAATTTCTACAGGATTCTGTCACGACCCGAATATTTCGACTCGTAACCGGCGCTTAACCACGCAACGTCTACAGGCGTAACGCGGCTAAGTAAGCCGAACCCAGAAATCAAAACCATTTAAAGGTAGCGAGTGTTGAAAATATTTAATTAAGACATTTAGAAAAGCTTAAATAGTTCAATAAGTTCTTTTAAAGTTACGTTATTATTTAAATAATTTTGGCAGCATTTCCTTTGTAAAGGTAGCCCCGAGACCGGGTACAAAACAGGATATGAGTGAAAATGAAATATAATGAAATGAAACATCCCTAAACGGGAGCAATCACGCCCAACGGTGGAAACCATCATCACAAGAGTAATAAGTGAACATCACAAAAATATAAACTGCATATAAAAACAGTCGGCTCCTACGAGCTCGACACCAGAATACAAAATATACATCATCGTCCTCACACAGTATCTAAGTCCAGTACATAAATGGTAGATGGAGAATACTAGATACAAAAGGGGTACAATAAAAGTAATCAGATACCACAACCCACCTAAAAGCAAAACAGCTCTCGCACCAACTGTAGTGGTATCTGTAGCCAAAAGATGCAAAAGGCAGCCTGCCGCGACTACTCTGAAGGGCAACCTGCAAATACTGTGGCACAACGGGGGTGAGTTGCCAACTCGTGAATAGAGATAACATATAAAGGTAATCGCGAGCATGCACGTACTGCGCTACTCTAACATATGCCAGCAAGTAAGGTCTATATGCGACAAGTAGTAGGTGCAATAATCATGCAAAGGCTTTGTCTGGTAAAACGACTACAGGATGAAATGCATGATAAACAATGCCGAGCATGGGATAAACAACATCTACATGGAAATATCAACATGGAAACATAATCGGTGCCCCAAACTGCACCCAAATCCCAAATAAACTCAGGCGCCGGCACTCTCCTCGGCCCTCAAATCCTGTAAATCTCTGAGAATCACGAGTGCCCAACATCGGCACTCAAAATATCATAAAATACTCGTGTCCAGCATCGACACGCAAATCCTCATATACCGGGCTTCGTCAGTCCGGGTTAGCCCACGGGCTCTGTCTGCGGTATCGGCCCTCGGCCCCGGCAGTACGGATCATCCTGCATCCATCTCTCGACTCTGGTCAGTATCCTCCGGACAACCGCCAGGTCCAACCAATCACCGGTAGGTACTCGCCACCCTGCCAGGCTCATTGTCTACTCCACGAAAAACATTTCTCGCCCTGGGGAACCATACCGGGTCCACCACGAACCCGCAAACGGATCATCCAACTCCTCGAATCGGGTTTCAAGCATACGTCTCAACACCGAGAAAACACGTGTTGGACGCACCAAAATATCATATCACGAGGGACCGGGTTTTCAAATAGTGCATATTTTCTTTAAATAGTTCAACGGTCCTCAAAACCCGAAATTTCATGGAAATCCAACACCAATGAGTGAATCAAATGCGATATGCTATGTACATCAAGTCATAATGTAGGTATAAGGGAGAACCGCTTTTTAAAATAGTTTCAGTTTTTAAAGACATCTTGCGTCTCCCAATTTCTATGAAGATCATAACGAATCATATTTGAAATGAACTACAGCAATGTAATCATGGCAATTCTACAGTGAGTGTGTCATGGCAATTACTAACGGTGTGTGTGTAACATGCAGATTAGTGCTCGTGCAACATGAACCGTTAGTAATAGTGCGGTATTCTATCAATTCTAAGTTTACATACATATAGCAGGGAATGCAGTATGCAACAGTAGTATGCATGACAGTCAATGTAGGAAAAATGCAATATATAACTATAAGGTCCTATTAGCCCTGACGCATAACGCCATGCGGGCGATATCCCTGTAGATGTTAAATCTACTCACCGAAGTCTCGCGCTAAGTGTAGCCGACGACTTGCTTCCCTTTCTTCGCAGCGTCCGTCTTACTCGCCTGCGAACCTAGAATCACACAATATATCACACATAAGCTCAAATCCACAAAAACGTGACATTAAGGTCAAACTAGAAACCCGTGCTGCAAACCAAGCGCGCGTGTGCGCGATACGTAAAAACGTGTGATTACGCACCTGAAACTACCCTGACGTGTCGCGATACGCAAAAATCCCAAACCACATGCGTATCACGCGTGTCGCGAAGGTTTAAAATACGAGAAATAGGGTAATTAGCTCCAGATTTTCCTACAGCAAGAATCACACAAAAATACACATGCCATGAGTCTAAGGGTCTCAGCAGACACCTATAGGACCAAACCCCAACCAAAACCCTCCCCATCTGTCCCCAATTTACGGCCAGAAAGAATTTTCCGGCGGTTTGCACATGATGTATGGGGGTCGGGTTCTACCTGGGGGATCAGCACCTAACAACTATACTGCTTTCTTCTCAAAATTATTCTGAACTCACCGGGTCGATAGCAGTTTACAGAAAGCTAGTTTTTGTATCGATTAGGAATCTGGTGGTATTTTAGTTCAATTGGGGGCTAAGCTGGGTTAACATGGCCTAACAATACTCCATCAACTTACTAAAACCAAATCAAACTTCACTTGGTCAAGGTTCCCACAAATCACCACATATCGCACTAAAACGCACCAATAAACACTAATCGAAGCTAAGTTACACTAAATAAGCAAACTAGGGGGTAAGTTCAGGATGTTTACCCCACACTCTACCCTAAGGAGCTGGAGGAAGAAGAAGAAGTGGAGGGAAGGAGCTGCAGACGGAGTTGTGTTGTTGCTGCTGCTCACTGCTGCTGTTGCTGCTTCTGGCTGCTGCTGTCCTTGCTACAGCTGCTGCTGAGCTTGCTTCTGCTGCTGCTGCTGTGGAGGTAAGTGTGTGTGTGAGTGTGAGAGTGAGGTTGAGAGAAAATATTACTAGAATGAGAGGAAATCATAACCCGAAATGTCAACCCCTCCATTCTCTCTCTTCATTAAATGCAAGCATGGCTTTTGCCATGATGCATTCTCTCTCTCTCATTCTCACCAAGTCAACACTCAAAAGGGGAAATTCAAATTAAAGCAACCCTTAATTAACTAATTAAACTCAATTAAAACCCAAAAGACTTAATCCCCATGATTAAACCCACCATGGTTGCTAATCATGGTATTACCTTATTTTAAAACCCTAGTTTACATGCACATGTGCGTGCAAGCCTAGGAAAATTCTAGAAAAATGTTTATTAAATTTGGAAAAATATTTGAAACCCAATTTGGTAAACTTTTTATTAAAAACTCTTTACTTAAATATAAATAGCCACTAAACACATCCTAAGGTGTTACAATTTCTCCCCCTTAAAGAAATTCGTCCCTGAATTTCAAAAATCTAACTACACGTACCTTCGAAAAGACGGGGGTACTTCTTCCTCATCTCGCTTTCGGTCTCCCAAGTGACCTCCTCGCTGCTCGGACCACGCCAAAGTACCTTGACTGAAGGAATGTCTTTCGATCTCAATTTCTTCACTTGTCGATCCAAGATCATCTCTGGCTGCTCTGCATAGGAAAGGTCGCGCTCAAGCTGGATCGTCGGATGATGAATCGCATGCGAAGGATCATGAAGATATCTACAGAGCATCGAAACGTGAAATACGGGGTGCACATCTGGAAAACTGGGCAGAAGGGCTAATCGGTATGCAACTGCACCAACTCGCTCGAGGATCTTGAAGGGGCCCACATATCTGGGACTGAGCTTCCCCTTCTTCCCAAACCTCATCACACCTTTCATTGGGGAGACCCTCAAGAAAACATGATCACCAACATAAAACTCAAGTCTGCGCCGCCGACGGTCCGCATAAGATCTCTGCCTACTCTGAGCTGCTCTCATCCTATCGCGAATCGACTGGATCTTCGCGGTCGTCTCCTCAACAATTTATGGCCGTAAAATACTGCTCTCACTGAGCTCTGTCCAACAGGCGGGCGATCTGCATCTCCTCCCATAAAAAGCCTCAAATGGTGCCATCTGAATGGTCTCCTAGTAGCTGTTATTGTAGGAGAACTCTACTAAGGGTAAGTGATGATCCCAGCTACCTCCGAAATCTAATACACACGCTCTGAGCATGTCCTCGAGAGTCTGAATAGTCCGCTCTGACTGTCCGTCGGTCTGCGGATGAAATGCTGTGCTGAAACTCAAGCGAGTGCCCAAAGCCTCCTGAAGCCTCTGCCATAGTCGACTGGTAAACTGGGTGCCTCTGTCGGACACGATACATGTCGGGACTCCGTGCAGTCGTACTATCTCGTCGATGTAAATCTGGGCGTACTGAGCAAATCCGAAAGTTGTCTTCACTAGCAGGAAGTGAGCCACTTTCGTCAAACGATCTACGATCACCCAAATGGAGTCATACCCTCGCCTAGTCCTGGGTAGACCCACAACGAAATCCATCGAAATCTGCTCCCATTTCCACTCCGGAATGGGTAACGGCTGTAGCTCTCCCGCGGGCCTCTGGTGCGACTTGCTGACAAGTCAGGCATCTCGATACGAAATCTGCGATGTCCCTCTTCATTCCGTCCCACCAGTAAACATCTCTCATATCATGATACATCTTGGTGGAACCGGGATGGACGCTGTACACCGATCGATGTGCCTCCTCAAGAATCTCGCGCCGCAGTCCCTCAGCATCTGGTACGCATAGTCTAACCCCAAATCGTAGTACCCCCTGATCATCGACCACGAACTCTGAAAATCTGCCCTGTCCAATCTGCGTCCTGATCTCTGAACATCGGTCATCACTATGCTGTGCCTCATGTATGCGGTCAAGTAACTGTGGGCGTGTACGAACATGCGCGATCTATTCTCCAATCGGCGTGAACTCGAACTGTACTCGGCTGTCGCATAATATCTGCCAATCTGCCGACGATTGCCCCTGTATTGCGCTCAAACAAGATAGACTACCCCCGGGCCTCCTGCTCAAAGCATCCGCCACCACATTCGCCTTGCCCGGGTGATACAAGATCTCGCAGTCGTAATCCTTCACTAACTCCATCCATCGGCGCTGTCTAAGGTTCAGGTCTCGCTGCTGAAATATATACTTTAAACTCTTGTGATCAGTGAATATCTGGCACGACTCGCCGTATAGGTAATGTCGCCAGATCTTAAGTGCAAAGACCACTGCAGCCATCTCCAAATCGTGAGTGGGGTAGTTCTGTTCATGTTTCTTCAATTGTCGCGAAGCATACGCGATCACCCTGTCATGATGCATCAATACGCACCTAACCCCACTCGAGAAGCATCACAATAGACCACAAATCCGCCTGATCCTGAAGGTAATGATAATACCGGTGCCGTAGTCAGCCGAGTCCGTAGCTGATGAAAACTGTGCTCGCACTCCTCCGTCCAATCGAAAGGAACTCCCTTCCGGGTCAACCCAGTCAAAGGTATAGCAATACTAGAGAAGTCCTGCACAAATCTCCTGTAGTAACCGGCCAACCCCAAAAAGCTGCGAATCTCCGTAATCGATATGGGTCTGGGCCAACGCTGAACGGCCTCGATCTTCCTCGGGTCTACACATATACCGTCTCGTGAAATCACATGCCCTAAGAAGTCTATGCTGTCCAGCCAGAAAGCACACTTGGAGAATTTTGCATAAAGCTGGTTCTCCCTCAAAGTCTGCAGTATAATCCGCAGGTGCTGCTCGTGCTCCTCACTACTCCGGGAATACACCAAGATATCGTCAATGAATACTATGATGAACAGATCCAAATATAGCCGGAAAATATGGTTCATCAAGTCCATGAATGCTGCTGGCGCATTGGTGAGTCCGAACGACATCACCAAAAACTCATAATGGCCGTAGCGCGTACGGAAAGCTGTCCTAAGAATGTTCTCCTGTCGAACCCGCAGCTGATGATAGCCCGATCGTAAATCGATCCTCGAAAATTATCCTGCCCCCTGAAGCTGGTCGAACAAATCGTCGATACGTGGCAAGGGATATCTGTTCCGCACTGTCACCCGGTTCAGCTGACGGTAGTCGATACACAGACGCAAACTGCCGTCCTTCTTCTTGACGAACAGGACTGGAGCACCCCAAGGAGAAACACTAGGTCGAACAAGTACCTTATCCAGCAAATCTTGCAACTGACCCTTCAACTCTCGAAGTTCCGCCGGGGCCATCCGATAAGGCGGTATGGAAATAGGCCCCGAACCAGGAACCAAATCAATACAGAAAGAAATGTCGCGCTCGGGCGGTAGCCCAGGAAGCTCGTCAGGGAACACATCAGGAAACTCGCTAACAACCGGAACCTGATCCAATGGAACCTCTGTAGCACTAGCATCGCAAACATAGGCGAGAAATCTCTGACATCCCTTCCTCAAAAGCTGTCCAGCGCGAAAAGAAGAAATCACACTGTGAGGGGCGGCACTACGGTCCCCCAACACAACAAAAACCAACTTGCCGGGGAAACAGAATCTAACTGTCTTCTCAGGGCAGTCCACAGAAGCATAGCACGTGGCTAACCAATCCATGCCCAAAAGAACGTCGAAGTCCAACATCTCGAGAAGGATCAAGTCGACAGGCAACTCTCTCTCGCCAATACAGACGGTATAAGATCGGAACACGTGCCTAGCAACAAACGACTCTCCCACAGGAGTGGTCAAAACAAGAGGCTGATCAAGCAAACCGGACTCTCTACCCAAACTCGGCACAAAGTGTGTGGATACGTACGAGTGCGTGGATCCGGGATTGAACAACACATGTGCATCAACAGAACACACTGAAAGGATACCTGAAACCACCGCATTGGACGCCTGTGCGTCCTGATGCGTCAAATCAAAGACCCGTGCCTGTCCACCACCTGCGACTGACTGCCCTCTGCCTCGGTCATCTCGCCTTCTCTGAGCAACTCCTCTACGCCCACGACCTCTCTGAGTATGAGTCTAACGCGGAACAACGGTAGGTACAACAGGCAACGCCCTCTGGGGTGGTGAAGGTGGTAAAGTAACATGCGGTGCTGTCGCCTCCCTCCGGTGTATCTCAGGACAATCTCTAACGAGGTGAAGTAGACTGCCGCATCTAAAGCAACCCCGCGATGACCGCTGACTCTCCCGGGGGTACGAACTAAACATCTGGCCTTGCCCCGAATCTCTGCCACTCCCCGCACCTGAACGATACCTATCGCGGCGTCTGAATGACTGTCTCCGTGCGGATATAGTAGTACGAACTCTTTTCGGCTCTGGAACTACCGAAGTCTCAGCAAGGCGCTCCTCGACTAATAGGGCTGCGTCCACAGCTGCTGCGTATGTCTCGTAATGCTGCGCGATGATCGCGAGGAACAGTGGCGTAAGCAAGCCTCGAACAAATCTCTTGACTCGCATCTCCTCGGTAACCACAAGGTACGGAGCATAAACTGCTAGCTCTGTAAACAGCACGTCATACTCTGCCACTGACATCTCCGGAGTCTGGCGTAAGGACTCGAACCTGCGTGCCCTAGCATCTCTGACACTCAGTGGAAGGAAGCGGGCAAGGAATAGTGCCACGAACTCTGTCCAGGTCATAGGAGGAAGACCTGTCGCTCTGCTCTTCTCAACTGAATCACACCACTTCTACGCAAGACCTTCCAGGCGAAAGCTCGCGAACTCAACCCATCTCTCATCTGCACATCTAAGGGAACGGCATATCCGGGCCATCTTATCAATGAAAGACTGTGGGTCCTTGGCTGTATCGGTGCCTGTGAAGACCGGAGGCTTAAGCCTCATGAACTCTGATAGCAATACTGTAATCACCTCCGTGGCTGCAGGGGCAACTGGCTGTGCGGTTGGTACCATCGCGGTCTCTGGAACGGGTGGAGCTACCTCTGGTCGCTGCGCTCGAAGCGTCTCAACTAGCGACCCTATCATCTGGCGCATCTCCTGCATGCTGGATCCCACTGTCCGGCTCATCTCCTGCATACCAGCCCCTAGCGTGGCGATCTGATCTGTCACGAGAGGAACAGTCTGCTCGGGTACAACGGGTGCACTGCCCGGATCAGTCCTCGTCTCGGATGAGTCATCTCGAATCTCGACCCTCGCGGCCGCTCTCTGCGCCTTCATAGTCTTTGGCGGCATAATGGCTGAAAGGAAATTAGGATTCGATAAGAATACGGAAATTGAATCACAAGAATATATATACTCAAGAAGGAATTTAAATCAATAAGTCCTAAGGTCGCCTTGGCGGAGTACCGTGTCGTGAGTATGCCGCGGAACATACACACGCTACGCCACTCTGCTTCAGCTACCTACTCCATCATACCAAGGTCATCCTACACTCCGAAAGGTAAAACCTACGCTCTGATACCAACTTTGTCACGACCCGAATATTTTGACTCGTAACCGGCACTTAACCACGCAACGTCTACAGGCATAACGAGGCTAAGTAAGCTGAACCCAGAAATCAAAACCATTTAAAGGTAGCGAGTGTTGAAAACATTTAATTAAGACATTTAGAAAACCTTAAATAGTTCAATAAGTTCTTTTAAAGTTACGTTATCATTTAAATAATTTTGGCAGCATTTCCTTTGTAAAGGTAGCCCGGAGACCAGGTGCAAAACAGGATATGAGTGAAAATGAAATATAATGAAATGAAACATCCCTAAACGGGAGCAATCACGCCCAACGGCGGAAACCATCATCACAAGAGTAATAAGTGAACATCACAGAAATATAAACTGCATATAAAAACAGTCGGCTCCTACGAGCTCGACACCAGAATACAAAATATACATCATCGTCCTCACACAGTATCTAAGTCCAGTACATAAATGGTAGATGGAGAATACTAGATACAAAAGGGGTACAATAAAAGTAATCAGATACCACAACCCACCTAAAAGCAAAACAGCTCTCGCACCAACTGTAGTGGTATCTGTAGCCAAAAGATGCAAAAGGCAGCCTACCGCGACTACTCTAAAAGGCAACCTGCAAATACTGTGGCACAACGGGGGTGAGTTGCCAACTTGTGAATAGAGATAACATATAAAGGTAATCGCGAGCATGCACGTACTGCGCTAATCTAACATATGCCAGCAAGTAAGGTCTATATGCGACAAGTAGTAGGTGCAATAATCATGCAAAGGCTCTGTCTGGTAAAACGACTACAGGATGAAATGCATGATAAACAATGCGGAGCATGGGATAAACAACATCTACATGGAAATATCAACATGGAAACATAATCGGTGCCCCAAACTGCACCCAAATCCCAAATAAACTCAGGCGCCGGCACTCTCCTCGGCCCTCAAATCCTGTAAATCTCTGAGAATCACGAGTGCCCAAAATCGGTACTCAAAATATCATAAAATACTCGTGTCCAGCATCGACACGCAAATCCTCATATACCGGGCTCCGTCAGTCCGGATCAGCCCATGGGCTCCATCTGCGGTATCGGCCCTCGGCCCCGGCAGTACGGATCATCCCGCATCCATCTCTCGACTCTGCTCAGTATCCTCCGGACAACCGCCAGGTCCAACCAATCACCGGTAGGTACTCGCCACCCTGCCAGGCTCATCGTCTACTCCACGAAAAACATTTCTCGCCCCGGGAAACCATACCGGGTCCACCACGAACCCGCAAACGGATCATCCAACTCCTCGAATCGGGTTTCAAGCACACGTCTCAGCACCGAGAAAACACGTGGTGGACACACTAAAATATCATATCACGAGGGACCGGGTTTTCAAATAGTGCATCTTTTCTTTAAATAGTTCCACGGTCCTCAAAACCAAAAATTTCATGGAAATCCAACACCAATGAGTGAATCAAATGCTATATGCTATGTACATCAAGTCATAATGTAGGTACAAGGGAGAACCGCTTTTTAAAATAGTTTCAGTTTTTAAAGACATCTTGCGGCTCCCAATTTCTATGAAGATCATAACGAATCATATATGAAATGAACTAAAACAATGTAATCATGGCAATTCTACAGTGAGTGTGTCATGGCAATTACTAACGGTGTGTGTGTAACATGCATATTAGTGCTCGTGCAACATGAACCGTTAGTAATAGTGCGGTGTTCTATCAATTCTAAGTTTACATACATATAGCAGGGAATGCAGTATGCAACAGTAGTATACATGACAGTCAATGTAGGAAAAATGCAATATATAACTATAAGGTCCTATCAGCCCTGACGCATAACGCCATGCGGGCGATATCCCCGTAGATGTTAAATCTACTCACCGAAGTCTCGCGCTAAGTGTAGCCGACGACTTGCTTCCCTTTCTTCGCAGCGTCCGTCTCACTCGCCTGCGAACCTAGAATCACACAATATATCACACATAAGCTCAAATCCACAAAAACGTGACATTAAGGTCAAACTAGAAACCCGTGCTGCAAACCAAGCGCGCGTGTGCACGATACGTAAAAACGTGTGATTACGCGCCTGAAACTACCCAGACGCGTCGCGATACGCAAAAATCCCAAACCACATGCGTATCACGCGTGTCGCGAAGTTTTAAAATACGAGAAATAGGGTAATTAGCTCCAGATTTTCCTACAGCAAGAATCACACAAAAATACACATGCCATGAGTCTAAGGGTCTCAGTAGACACCTATAGGACCAAACCCCAACCAAAACCCTCCCCATCTGGCCGAAATTTGCGGCCAGAAAGAATTTTCCGGCAACCTGCACATGATGTATGGGGGTCGGGTTCTACCTGGGGGATCAGCACCTAACAACTATACTGCAGTCTTCTCAAAATTATTCTGAACTCACCGGGTCGATAGCAGTTTACAGAAAGCTAGTTTTTGCTCAAAAACGAAGAATTCGTATCGATTAGGAATCTGGTGGTATTTTAGTGCAATTGGGGGGCTAAGCTGGGTTAACATCGCCCTAACAACACTCCATCAACTTACTAAAACCAAATCAAACTTCACTTGGTCAAGGTTCCCACAAATCACCACATATCGCACTAAAACGCACCAATAAACACTAATCGATGCTAAGTTACACTAAATAAGAAAACTAGGAGGTAAGTTCAGGAAGTATACCCCACACTCGACCCTAGGGAGCTGGAGGAAGAAGAAGAAGTGGAGGGAAGGAGCTGCAGACGGAGTTGTGTTGTTGCTGCTGCTCACTGCTGCTGTTGCTGCTCACTGCTGCTGCTGTTGCTGCTTTTGGCTGCTGCTGTGCTTGCTTCAGCTGCTGCTGAGCTTGCTTCTGCTGCTGCTGCTGTGGAGGTAAGTGTGTGTGTGAGTGTGAGAGTGAGGTTGAGAGAAAAGATTACAAGAATGAGAGGAAATCATAACCCCAAATGTCAACCCCTCCATTCTCTCTCTTCATTAAATGCAAGCATGGCTTTTGCCATGATGCATTCTCTCTCTCTCATTCTCACCAAGTCAACACTCAAAAGGGGAAATTCAAATTAAAGCAACCTTTAATTAACTAATTAAACTCAATTAAAACCCAAAAGACTTAATCCCCATGATTAAACCCACCATGGTTGCTAATCATGGTATTACCTCATTTTAAAACCCTAGTTTACATGCACATGTGTGTGCAAGCCTAGGAAAATTCTAGAAAAATGTTTATTAAATTTGGAAAAACATTTGAAACCCAATTTGGTAAACTTTTTTATTAAAAACCCTTTACTTAAATATAAATAGCCACTAAACACATCCTAAGGTGTTACAGATTCTTTGCAAAAACTCGCAGCGCCGCTAAAAAGAAAAAAATTGTTGCGTGTTTGATCTTGGTTGTTTGCATATTTTAACACGGAAATTAAGGGGCAAAGACCAAATTCAGATTAGGTGGGGATTTCATTACCCTTCCTAAGCCCCCAAAATCACAAACTTGCATCCGCATCACCCTCATTAACTAAAAAATATCTAGGAAAGACTCTAAGGACTGTCGCGCTCACTTAGGACAGAAAGAGGTCATGGGTAATCTATTACTTATCCGCGGTTCTTTTGTGGTGTTTAAGGCAAGTGCGTCTAAGGAAAGTGTTTACTTAATTAGGCCCACTACTTACGTAGTGGAGAACCTCCCACTTACCTGGCACTTACCTGACCACAAAAAGAATAAAGAGGCAGTAGAGGATTTATCTTGCGACTTGTCTTCTGGAAGTCTAGGAGCGGTCTAGGGACTTGAACTAGGTGACCATTAGATCTAGGGTTATGTGTGCATATTTTGTGACTTGATTTTTCAAAAATCCGTATTTTTCAAAACCAAAAACTAACTCATCTTTTCCTTAATTATCACTTTACGCTGCCACTTGTGCTAAACCATTTAGTACATGCTCGGCTGGACACGGGATTCTAGTGCCCGTCTTGTCCGTGTTTCTCCTATCGACTCCGAAGTCGGTAATTCTACATCTACTTTTTCTTCATCCACTACCACATCCACTTCGATGGACGGTTCTCCATCGAACTTCTTTAACACTACTCTGCTACCGTCCGCAGGTGCGCAGATCTGCCCCGCATCTCTCTCCAAGAGAGATGTTACCCTATGCGAGGTCCTCTTTCGACCTGTCTCACCATTCCACCAGCCAATGGGGATAATTTTGAAATCAAACCACAATCCATCAATTTTATACCAAAATTTCACGGTCTCGAGTCTGAAGATGCATATACTTTTATTACCAAATTTTAAAATTTATGCGCTATGATGGGTACTTCACAGTTTTCTGTGGATGCTATGAGATTACGTCTTCTCCCATTCACTTTGTGCGATATAGCAGAGAAGTGGCTTTATAACACAGTCGCATATTCTATTTCGAACTGGGGAGAATTCGTAACAGCTTTCCTAAAGAAATCCTACCATAATCATAAAACAACTCGAGTCCGTAGTGAAATAAATCAATTTACCCAGCTTCTAAATGAATCATTCTCGAAGTGTTTTGAACGCTTCAAGGATCTGTTAGTTCAATGTCCTCATCACGGAATTCCTAGATGGGATCTGTGCAGAATCATATATCAGGGCATTAATCCAACAACAAAACAGAATCTTGAATCCATGTGTCAAGGCACCTTCATGAATAAAGATGATGGTGAAGCCTGGAGATTTTTAGAAGATTTCGCTGAGAAAACTTTACAGTGGGAAAGTGTAAACCAGTCATCGTCTAGGGATGGTAATCGCCAACTTGATGTTTCCATAGGAGTTAGAGATGAAATGGCAGCAATGCAAAAGAAACTCGAAGCTATGGAACATGAATTTTTAGCTGCCTCCCTAAATCAGATGTCACTCTCCAAAACTGTCTGTGGATGCTGTTCTGATCCATCTCATCTTACGGAAGAATGTCCTTTAGATTCTCCGTTTCAAGGTCAAGAGCATACCAATGCTTCTTTCCAACAAAGACCTAGAAACGATCCGTATTCTTCCACTTATAATCAGGGTTGGATGAATTACCCTAACTTTGCTTGGAACCAATCACAAACTCAAAACACAGTTCCAAACTAAAACAACTTTCAAAGGGTTCCTCCACCGCAACAGCAACCACTTCAAATAAGTCAACACCCCTACCAATCACAAATTTTTTAAAATCCGGTCAACACTTCTGCACCGCACAACAATTCTTTGCAGTTGACCGGTACTGATAACTTCTCTTCATTCGAACAAACCATGAATTTGAATCTGACAAATTTCATGCAAATTTTGGCTGAGATGAAGTCTTCCGTCGATAAAATCAAAAAAAACTCTGACTCCCAAAGTGAGAGTATTAAATCGATGGAAGCACAAATTGCCAGTATAAATGCTGAAATGAGTGCTAGAAAGAAAGGTAAACTTCCAGCTCAACCTTTACCCAATCCTGGTTATTCACATCATGTGAATGCTATCACCACGTTAAGATCTGGAAGAGTGCTTGACAACCATGTCGGTGAAGAGATTGATACTAATAATGATGAATCAATCGATGATACCTCGGCTGAGACTTTTCCATCCACTTCTACTTCTACTTCTGACCCCAGTTCGTCAACCCCACCGCTTTTTTCCGAGCCTATTCTCCGTTTTCCCCAAGGCTCGAACCCTCAGCACACTTCTTCTAGTCCACCAAAGAAGATCCCCACTCCTTTTCTTGGATCTTTCCTACCCACACGATCTTCTCCAATGTTGGACCCCGCTATTATAGCTAAAGCTCCTTATCCTAATAGGTTAAGGGGAAACAGACCAAGTCCGCAAATGGAGAAGCAGAATAGTCAATAGCCCATCACATCTCCCTAGCGCCAGTTGGAGAAAGCTTAATGGAGTTGGAGTGCCAGATATATAGTTTGAACAGTCACTGAAATTTTTAAACAGGTTAACATCAATATCCCTCTCCTATATGCTATACAACAATTCCCCTCTTATGCAAAAATTCTCAAGGACTTGTGCACTAGGAAGAGGAAGACTCAAGTGCTAAAAAATATGTTCATGTCAAAGACTGCAGACACAGCTTTTTCCCAACAATTACCTAAAAAGCGTAAGGACCATGGTTGTCCTACAATTTCTATCTCTATTGGGGGTAAACACATTAACCGTGCTCTACTTGACCTTGGCGCAAGTGTTAACCTGCTTCTTTACTCGGTTTATGAGTAATTAGGGATCAGAGAGTTGAAATCAGCTCACTGCACTCTCCAGATGGCCGACCGATCAATCACCTAACCTAAGGGTGAGCTGGAGGATGTGTTAAAAAAATCGGGGAATTTGTATTCCCTGTGGACTTTATTGTTCTCGATACACAGCCTGTAGTGAACCTGCGGAACTAAATTCAGGTGATGCTTGGTCGCCCCTTTTTGGCCACTTCCAATGCTATAATCAACTGTCGAAATGGCTCTATGACCCTATCCTTCGGGAAGATGTCAATTGAGCTTAACATTTACAAGCTTAAAAGTGTACCCTCCGAACCTTCTGCTCAAGCATGTTCTGTCGAATTTGTGGATGTCGACAGCAGCGAATTTGATCAGCCTCATGATACTGATCTAGAATCTTTTCATATATTGTTGTTTGACCCAACTATGTATCATACACATACGAACTCTTCCACCGAGTTGTCCGGTTCAACAACTAACACTGATTATGAACTGTTTTTGGAGTCTGGAGATCACCCCGCGCTTTTTGATGACATTATTCTTCGGGGTATCGATGAGAATTTTGAGGAAATTTTCGCTGATGAACTCGCATTTTTAAAAGACACTAGTGTTGAGATGAATCATCACCAAAACGAAGAAATTGAACCTCCACCCCTTCTTCTGGACGATAAAAAGAATGCGAGTAATCCATCACAATCATTGAGTCGTCTCTCCAAAATGAGACCCAAACACATTCTATTATACCACTTATCTTTTCCCCACTTCTTCCTGGCTCTTTATAACATGTACTTCCACCAACCAATGCACTGCACCGATAAAATTTTCGAATAGGTGGTGTTGACTTTCGGTCTTTGCAAAGCATGGCATTGACCAATAACTTTGACCCTCTCTTGTGATTTTAAAAGATTAATATTGTTTAACTCAAGTTTGGGGGGTATACTGTTGGCTCTCGAAAATAAAAGTTGTACTCAAAATTGTGAGCCAAAAATATGTTTGGGGGAGATTTTCACGTTCATGTTTCTTGACCTCGCTAACAAATTGTCCTCCCAAGCTTACAGGTTTTTTTGAGCTTTAGCAGAAGACAAAGCAACTTTGTTACGACCCGAAAGAGCACGTGACTGGCCCTTGAACCCTATGAAGTCTATAGGACCCCATCTGATCCAAGTAAGCCAAAAGCCCAGAAATCTAAAACTATTTAAAGAGTTATTAAGGAAAAATGGTTTTGAAAAGTAAAGAAATCATGTTTCGAAAATCAAAGTTTTTAAATAACTAAGCCGAATATGCATTTTTAAAATATGTAACCTTTCCTGAAAATTTCGGCAGAGTTTCCTTTGTAAAAACTGGCCCCGAACGGGGTACAACAAGAATAATATATAAGGAATGATAAAAGGCATCCCCAAGCGGGAGCTAGCTCTTCGTCAATCGACGGTCACAATCACGCAAGCAATAATAATATACAACGCCAAGGGCGAGGATCAAAAGCCAAAAAGAAACTCAAAACAGCCAGAAAACCGTAATACTACAAGCGCGACTCTAAGGTCGAAACAATACAACACTGTTTTCTAAGTCTGAAACAATATACAAGTTTTGGTTGATGGAATGACTAGATACAATAAATAATATAAGTACAATGATGGTTCTTGATACAAAAGAGACCACCTACCAAATGCAATTCACCCGCAAGGAAGCAGTGTGCCAGAAATGCCGCAAAGGAACCTGTATGGCAAAACCTGCAAGAACTGTGGCACAACGGGGGTGAGTTGCCAATTCGTGAATAGAAAATATCTACAAGCAGAGATCGAATGCATGACCCATCCTAGGTCAATACGATCAGATATAAATAAACCTCAATATGAATAGGTCTGAAACATGCTAAACTGGCAATGTAATCTCTATACATGAGTGTAATGACAAGTGCTCGTGCCAGTGCCTCAGGTAATAGCATATCATAAATGTGAGGTACAATCAATGAAATCAATCTGCATGTACGTGGATCCCGTCCACTCGTCACCCAATGACAATAACCATCATGCATGTAAATATCATCAGCATATGCATGGAAATATGAGGATATAAACCACTTGTGTCCCTCGCGACACGTCAAAATCATGGAACCGGAGTGCCCAGCATCGGCACTCAAAAACATCATGAAAACTGTGCCCAACATCGGCACGTAAATCCTCGTCCATATGGGGCTCCGTCTGCGGTATCGACCCTCGGCCCCCGGCAGTACACGTCAACCCATGTCCATCTCTGGGCTCCGTCTGCGGTGTCGGCCCTCGGCCCCGGCAGTACGGGTCAGCCCATATCCATCTCTCAACTCCGGTCGGTATCCTCCAGATATCCGCCGAGCTCAAATACAATCACCGGTAGGTATTGGTCCCTCCGTCAGGCTCACCGTCTGTTGCACAGCGAAACCGTTCTCGCCCCGGGGTACCATACCGGCTCCACCATGTGTTTTCTCGGTGCTGAGAGCGACATGTGAAGGACTCGTACACACACGATTTGCGGCCAGAAAGGGGAGTGGGGTGCTGGGGTTTTGGGTATGGTAGTCTGCTGTGTATTGTAGTGTTTTGGCATGTCTAGTTTTGTAAGATTTGGCCTGTAGAAAAATCTGGGATCAAATATCGTTTTTGTGTCCGTTGTGTTTGCGCGATACGCGCGATACGTGAGTGGGTTCTGTGATCCAGCGTATCGCGGCGTGTCGCGATGGTTTTAGACGCGTACACACACGATTCAGCGTATCGTGCACACGCATGTTTAGTTCGCGACGCGAGTTTCTCGTTTTGGTTCGATATCGCGTTTCGCGGAATATTTTGGCTTATATATGATTTTCATGTCGTATTTGCAGGTTTACAGGCAGAAACTACGGACACGGCTACAGGGGGGAGCAGATGGTAGGATTCACCTAGCGTGGAGTGTAGGTGAGTAGATTTAACATCTACAGGGGAATCGCCCGCATGGCGTTATGCGTCTGGGCTAGGATTCAAATACCTGTCGCACATTCTACGTCATTGTAGAATTGCGCCTTTACTTTATTTCCTTGATATAGTTATACTGTGACTAGCAGCCGTAGGACACTGCACACATTATTGACGGTTCATGTTGCACGAACACGGATTGTATGCTACACACACACCGTCAATAATTGCCATGTCACACACTACCCCTTATAGCTACTATTGCTTGTCACACATGACATCTAGCTTACCGGTATACCTATAATGTATCATACCTTTAGTGATAGGTACATTTACACCTTGCGATACAGCTACAGGTATACCTTTTAGATATTTTACTTATACCGGGGGGATATCTTACTCATATTCTTCTTATACCCAGGGGGTATACGACATCAGTTCCTATAGGTAGATACCTATACATTGCTACACTTGTATGTTACACACATATTCAGTTGCAATCATATATTTACCTTTACTGATGTTACTTAGCTGTACCTTATGGGTTTCGCATACATCTGGTTTCAGCTACATATTCTCATTTATATGCTCGCATTTCAGATATATAGCATATATTTATTCCTGGATTTGCGCATTATTATTGGGATTTTAGATGATGTTTTCTGGATTTGGGAACCGCGGGAGTTCATGAAATTATGCATACATTGAAAAACCCGGTTTCCTTGATATGATATTTGCGCATCCACCATGAGCTTTATCGGTGCTGATATGTATATACCCCTACGAGGAGGCGTCGAGGCCGTAGAGGGTACATGGTGGGGGCCGGTATGGTTCCCCTCGGCCAGAAGATCGATGGATTTTGCCGATTGAGCCTGGAGGCGGGCGAGTACCTACCGGTGACAGTACCCATGACTCGGCGGGGGATCACGGAAACACCGCTTGGAGTCACGTACGTATGCATACGTCGAAAGACGAGGGTCAGAGCTAGGCACTCGTGCTTTCGGGATAGCGTATGATACATGGTCAGGATTTCTGTGTCGATGCTTGGCACACTGTTTTCATGATATTTCTTTAATACCTTTGTATATATAACAGGGGATTTAGCCGTTGTTATATATACCCTTACACCAATATTAGTGGAATGGGACGCTAATATATGTGAATTGCCCCCATCATACTTATTTCTGAGTATTTACCTTTAGGATGTTAGATTCTTACTTGAGATTTGACTTGGGATATAGGTGATTCATTGACATTGGATATTGGATATGAATGAGATTGTTGATTTGTACATTCGAGATATAGGAGAGCTATTCGATATTGTACATTGAGGTGATGTGAGACTTATATATTGTGAGAGCCCAATGTGGGGGCTGATTTGAGGATTTGGGATTTGAGTGTCTTGATGGATTGTGATCCTGCCACAATGTCAGGTTTCCGTGGAAATGACTTATTCCACCCTATAACTCACCCTTATCTATTTTATGCACATTTTCATATATTGGTAGTACCTGTTAGTGTACCCTTATGATAGTTGCATATTTACATTCTCATATCCCTACTGCATGGTTATTGCATATTATTGTCATGTTACTATTGCTTCACATATTGATTGTACCTGCTAGTGTACTCTCCTTTATTCAGCATTTGCATGATATGTTATTACTGTAATCGCATATCTTAGATTCATGCTGTACGTGCATTCTTGCGATTACCTGCATATGTTTTATACTATTCACGAGTTGGCAACTCACCCCCGTTGTGCCACAGGTGTTTCTGGTTGTTCCCCAGAGTAGTCGAGGTAGGCTATTCCGCTATTCAGCTATTTATCTTTTGCCACAGATACCGCATCAGCTCACAGTATACCGTTTTGCTTAGGTGGGTTAGATGATTATCTGTATTTCCTATTGTACCTTCGTTGTATTTGTACTCTCCATCTACTATTGTATTGTGGACTTAGAGACTTGGCGAGGACGTATTTGTATATTATTGTGGATTTGTTGTCTTTTATATACAGCTTCTCTCTATTTTTCTTATTTCTTCGCTACGGCGTCGTATATTTGTATTGTATTCATCTTGGCTAGTTTTTTTAAAAAAAGGGGTGTTGCTAAAGTTTTAAGGAACGAAAGTAAGACTTTTAAAGAATTTGGGTTGCGATTTCAAATGTTTCAAAACTTATATTATCTTTTCCGTATTTTTATGGTTTAGACTTTTGGGTCGTGACAAAGTTAGTATCAGAGCTTTATCGGTGTTGAGATTTATCGGTACAGTGGCCCCCACGGATTCAAAGGTGGGGAGAATGTCAGGACCCGGTTCTTGCTCACGGAGCAAAGTGCCACACGGAACAAAATGCCACGCCAAGTGTCGTGTTAAGTGGGCGGGGGCCACCTCTTGAATCCGTGGGGGCCACCTCTTGAGTCCGTGGGACCCACTGTAGAACAATGGGGATTCTTCGGAATACATTCCGAAATAGGGCAGATCTGTACTATAAATGGAATGATACCACTCTTCAATACAGAGGCGCCTTTTAAGTGAACCGGCACTACAGGAGCTTGAGAACTCCGTAGTTAAGCGTGCTCGGGCCAGGGAAGTCCTGGGATGGGTGACCTCCTGGGAAGTGGCCTCTGGTCGGGTTCGGTTCGCTCCGAAGGACAAAACCGTGCGGTTTCGGCCAGAGCGGACAATACTCTTTGTATTGGGGGTGGGGCGTGACAGAATGTACTTTGTCACGACCCAAAATTGGCCCGTGACGGCCCTAATACTACGCAACGCCCTAAGACGTAACGTAGTAAAAGAAAGCCAAAACCCAGAAGTCTAAACCATAAAAATACAGAAAAAATAATATAAGGTTTGAAACATTTGAAATCGCAACCCAAATTCTTTAAAAGTCTTACTTTCTTTCTTTAAAATTTTAGCAACACCCCTTGCGTGACAGAATGTACTTTGTCACGACCCAAAATTGGCCCGTGACGGCCCTAATACTACGCAACGCCCTAAGACGTAACGTAGTAAAAGAAAGCCAAAACCCAGAAGTCTAAACCATAAAAATACAGAAAAAATAATATAAGGTTTGAAACATTTGAAATCGCAACCCAAATTCTTTAAAAGTCTTACTTTCTTTCTTTAAAATTTTAGCAACACCCCTTTTTGTGTAAAAACTAGCCAAGATGAATACAATACAAATATACGACGCCGTAGCGAAGAAATAAGGACAATAGAGAGAAGCTGTATATAAAAGAAAACAAATCCACAATAATATACAAATACGTCCTCGCCAAGTCTCTAAGTCCACAATACAATAGTAGATGGAGAGTACAAATACAACGAAGGTACAATAGGAAATACAGATAATCATCTAACCCACCTAAGCAAAACGGTATACTGTGAGCTGATGCGGTATCTGTGGCAAAAGATAAATAGCTGAATAGCGGAATAGCCTGCCTCGACTACTCTGGGGAACAACCTGAAACACCTGTGGCACAACGGGGGTGAGTTGCCAACTCATGAATAGTATAAAACATATGCAGGTAATCGCAGGAATGCACGTACAGCATGAATCTAAGATACGCGATTACAGTAATAACATGTCATGCAAATGCTGAATAAAGGAGAGTACACTAGCAGGTACAATCAATATGTGAAGCAATAGTAACATGACAATAATATGCAATAACCATGCAGTATGGATATGAGAATGTAAATATGCAACTATCATAAGGGTACACTAACAGGTACTACCAATATATGAAACTGTGCATAAAATAGATAAGGGTGAGGTATAGGGTGGAATATGTCATTTCCATGGAAACCTGACATCGTGGCAGGATCACAATCCATCAAGACACTCAAATCCCAAATCCTCAAATCAGCCCCCACATTGGGCTCTCACAATATATAAGTCTCACATCACCTCAATGTACAATATCGAATAGCTCTCCTATATCTCGAATGTATAAATCAACAATCTCATTCATATCCAATATCCAATGTCAATGAATCACCTATATCCCAAGTCAAATCTCAAGTAAGAATCTAACATCCTAAAGGTAAATACACAGAAATAAGTATGATGGGGGCAATACACATATATTAGCGTCCCATTCCACTAATATTGGTGTAAGGGTATATATAACAATGGCTAAATCCCCTGTTATATATACAAAGGTGTTAAAGAAATATCATGAAAACAGTGTGCCAAGCATCGACACAGAAATCCTGACCACGTATCATACGCTATCCCGAAAGCGCGAGTGCCTAGCTCTGACCCTCGTCTTTCGACGTATGCATACGTACGTGACTCCAAGCGGTGTCTCCGTGATCCCCCGCCGAGTCATGGGTACTGTCACCGGTAGGTAATCGCCCGCCTCCAGGCTCAATCGGCAAAATCCATCGATCTTTTTGCCGAGGGGAACCATACCGGGCCCCACCTTGTACCCTCTACGACCTCGACGCCTCCTCGTAGGGGTATATACATATCAGCACCGATAAAGCTCATGGTGGATGCACAAATATCATATCAAGGAAACCGGGTTTTTCAATGTATGCATAATTTCATGAACTCCCGCGGTTCCCAAATCCAGAAAACATCATCTAAAATCCCAATAATAATGCGCAAATCCAGGAATAAATATATGCGATATATCTGAAATGCGAGCATATAAATGAGAATATGTAGCTGAAACCAGATGTATGCGAAACCCATAAGGTACAGCTAAGTAACATCAGTAAAGGTAAATATATGATTGCAACTGAATATGTGTGCAACATAAAAGTGTAGCAATGTATATGTATCTACCTATCGGAACTGATGTCGTATACCCCCTGGGTATAAGAAGAATATGAGTAAGATATCCCCCGGTATAAGTAAAATATCTAAAAGGTATACCTGTAGCTGTATCGCAAGGTGTAAATGTACCTATCACTAAAGGTATGATACACTATAGGTATACCGGTAAGCTAGATGTCATGTGTGACAAGCAATAGTAGCTATAAGGGGTAGTGTATGACATGGCAATTATTGACGGTGTGTGTGTAGCATACAATCCGTGCTCGTGCAATATGAACAGTCAATAATGTGTGCAGTGTCCTACGGCTGCTAGTCACAGTATAACTATATCAAGGAAATAAAGTAAAGGCGCAATTCTACAATGACGTAGAGTGTGCGACAGGTATTTGAATCCTAGCCCAGACGCATAACGCCATGCGGGCGATTCCCCTGTAGATGTTAAATCTACTCACCTACACTCCACGCTAGGTGAATTCTACCATCTGCTCCCCCTGTAGCCGTGTCCGTAGTTCCTGCCTGCAAACCTGCAAATACGACATGAAAATCATATATAAGCCAAAATATTCCGCGAAACGCGATATCGAACCAAAACGAGAAACTCGCGTCGCGAACTAAACGCGCGTGTGCACGATACGCTGAATCGTGTGTGTACGCGTCTAAAACCATCGCGACACGCCGCGATACGCTGGATCACAGAACCCACTCACGTAGCGCGCGTATCGCGCAAACACAACGGACACAAAAACGATATATAGTCCCAGATTTTCCTACAGGTCAAATATTACAAAACTAGACATGCCAAAGCCCTACACAACACAGAAGAGAGCCCTACACAAAACCCCAGCATCCGTACCCCCTACTTGGCCGCAAATTGCGGCCAAAAGCATGAAATTGGCGGCCACTGTTTGGAGTTAGGGCTTCATGCTCGGGTGGTGGTATCTAGACCTAGTGTACATGCCCTAGTCTTCTCAATTTTATTCTGTAGGGTCCGGGTCAAAAGCAGATTCCAGATATCCAATATATCGTATAAAAACGACAATTTAGCACAAAAGCAAACCCTATGGTATTTTAGTGTAATCTGGGGTATTTCTCAGTTGAAGTGACCCTATTAACACTAAAATAGGCTAGGTTAGCTAACACAACAACAATTTATCACCACATCTCACAAATCACCAAAACTAGCACTAAATTAGCTATTTTAACACTAATCGAAGCAATCGATGCACAACTAAGCAAACCATGAAATGGGGTTAAGGAAATATACCCAAAAGGGACCCTAGAGAGCAGGAGAAGAAGTGTATGGGGGAGGAAGAGCTTCTGCAAGTGCTGGGGTTCCTGTTGCTGCTCTGCTGCAGCTGTTGTTGTTGTTATTGTTGCTATGGCTGCTGCTGCTGTTCTTGCTGCTGCTGCTGCTGCTGTTGTTGTTGTTATTGCTGCTGCTGCTGTTGTCTCTGTGTGTGAGTATGTGTGTGGGTGAGTGTGTGAGAGAATGAGAGATGAGTGATATGAGAGTGAGAAAATGAGAGCAAGGCTAGAACCCCTCCCTCTCTCCTTTTCTCTCATCATTAAATGAGGCATGGCAAAGGCCATCATGCCCCATGATGCACTCTCTCTCTCTCTCTCTCAAGGTCAACACAAGAAAGTCAATTAAGAAAAACTTTATTTATTTTTTTCAAATTCATTTTAAAACAACCATACACTATTAAACCCAAAACACCTAACACAATACTAAACTAGATTAGGGAATGGTTACTTCACCATGTTGCTAATCATGGTTAAACCCCCAAAACAACCCTAGTTATCATGCACAAGTGTGTGCAAGGCTAGGAAAAATCTGATAAAATACTCAATAAATAGGATAAAATATTTAAAACTTAGTTTGGTAAACTTTTTATTAAAAACCATATATTAAAATATAATTAGCTACAAAACACATTCTAAGGTGTTACAATCTTCCCCCCTTAAAAGAAATTCGTCCCCGAATTTTAAAAATAAACTATTACGCGTACCTTCAAAGAGAAGATTAAAATCCTCAAATCTCGCTCGCAGCCTCCCAAGTGACTATCTCACTATACGGCTACGTCCAAGGAAACCCTTCACAGATGGCAAGACCCTTGACCGATGTCCCTCCACCTGCCGAGCCATTAATACCATCGGCTGCTGGTGAACGAAAGATCGCGTCCAAGCCAAAAGGTCTGGTACTAAATCATGTGAGAAAGGTCATGAAGGTAATTGTAAAGTATCATCACAAGGAATACGGGGTGAAAATCCAATAATCTAGGCGGAAGTGCCAAATTACAGGCAACGAAACTAACTCGCTTATAGGATCTCAAAGAGACCTAAAATCCTGGGACAAGCTCCCCAAAATCCAACACGTCATTCATCGGAAGGTCCATAGGAATACATGATTTGCCACTGCGCACTCAAGCCTGCGACCAGCACAGTCGCATAACACATCTGCTTGCAATGGACAATTTCCATCCTGACCTGAACACAACTGGACTATCTCCGAAGCTCTGGACTAGCTGGGGTCCAAAAATCCTACTTACGCACAGTCAGAAAAACAACAGGCTGGCGATCGACACGACCTAACCCCTAAACCTAAAGGTGGCCAATTGGAGTGTCCCCTGATAACAGCTATCGAAGGAGAACCCTAACGATGGCGAGTGACGATCCCAAGCTGCTGACAACAAACAACACAAACACTCAGCTTAACAAAAACAACTGAGCACACTGAGTAAAACCGGACGACAAGAATCCGAATGGAGTCACACCCTGATTAAACTTGGGTAGAAACCATAATGAAATTCATGGAGATCTGCTCCCACTCCTACTTCGGAACGGTAAAAGGTTGCAACTCTCCATCCGGCCTCAGATGCTCGACTTAAGCACAAAACAAGACAGACACCTTGAAACGAAACCTGAAACTTCTCTTTACATCTCTGTCTACCCGTAACTATCTCACAAGTCACGTTAAATGTTGGTGAAACTTGAATGCATATAGAGAGTTGATAGATGTGCATGTTCTAGGATTACACGTCTCTACCCAATGATGTCAGGTACACAAACGCGTCCCTAACTTAGCACACCATTGTCACAATTCAAGGTCTCCGAATCATTACCCAGCCGAATATGCCCAAGTATCCCTGACGTACGAGCATCGACGGGCAGTGTCTCGTGAAAACGATTTAAGGGAAGTGGCCGGGTGCGGACATGAGCAAGCTGTCTCCTCCGTAGAGACGAACTTCAGCTGTACTCAACGATCACACAAAAACTGTAAATCTGCAGAAGACTAACACAAAAATCAAAATCCTCTGCAGGAAGATGTACATTAAGCTCTAGTGGTCTGTGGAAAATCTGATACGGCTCTCAAACAAGTAGTGCCTCCAAATTTCCAACGCAAAACCACCGCGGCCATCTCCAGATCATGAGTGGAATATCCTTCTCGTACTTCTTCCAAATGTAGGGAAGCAAAAGCGATGACTCTATAGTGTCACATCAGTACACCCTCGAGCCCACTCAAGAAACTGTTAGTTATATGTATGCCCTAGAGGCCATTACTGTACATAGGATGTATATTGTAGTGGATGCTAGGACATATATAGGGAGGACTTTCCGGCTCGACATGATAGTATGCTATCTGGTTATTCTTTACCTTAACGTGTACATTGATTGTCTCTCTGTTACATGTTGGTAAAGCCCTTAGGATATGTACTTTACTACCTGGACTATGATGCGGATCATACTAGTGGGGACATGGTAGTCTATAAGTACATCCTTCAAGGTCCCTAGTCGTGGGTGTATCGAGACGGGGCATCGATATACCAGAGTAGACTAGCGTATACCTTCTCGACCCATACAGATGGGCGATGGATGATCCCATATCCATTGGTGTTTGACATCGGAGATGATATGCGGGTGCTCAGCAGAGACTGGGTACACTGGACGGACTCGCCGAGAACTCCCAGATGGTATTATACCTTACATCAGATGGCAGTTCTCTGGTGATACTGGTACAGAGTAGTCTGTTGACTCGAGATCGTCATAGAGTCTTGTGTGATTCCCACTGTGCTTTGATTTCCACCTTACCACGTCCAAGAGGGCGTGCAAAACGGTGGTTTTTGGGTACAGTCCCGAATCACATGGAGGCAATGAGCGATAGGAGGGGAGTCGTCTCTCCCGGTATAGGGAGTTGATGTTGCGCTGTGTTCGATTGGCTATAACCGGAAATCCCTGGCCAGGGTTGCTGAGATTTACTGGTAAGTGTTACCAGTAGTTTCTCGAACTGCTATACACCTCATATCAACACGACTTATCGAGCTATTGGGGTCTGACATTTACCACCCCTAGGGGAGATATGCGACATATCAGACGATCAGACCGGACTGTACGGTAAGTGTTACTGGTTGGATTCACTGGAGTGTGAGCGGGCTTGCTCGTCGATATTCTGATCGCTCAATACCCGGGTGGCCGTTACGTTTAGCAGACCGCTTGCGGCTTGTGGGTGTTTGATATGATCATCACCTGCTGCCGGCGTATTGACGAGTCTTTAGAGTCCTACACAGAGGTTTCCTGGCTCAAGCGAAACGAAATAGGAGCACATATGAGATGTGTGCGGGGCCGAGAATGATACCAGTATGTGATACTGTATTCGATTCTCGCGATTTGTGACATTGATCGGTTATATGCGATATAGCCGGGTTATCGGATCAAGTGTTGATTATATAAGTTGTTACTGTTGATATTAGCCGGTTATATGTGATATGACCGGATCATTAAATCAAGTGTTGATTTAATGATTTATTGCATAATTATATATTTGATATATTACTTTGCATTAACTAGTATCGGTTCACTTTAAATGGATTTTCTCACTTGATGTGAACATTGTATATGTGATATACTTTTGTACACTAGATTGTATCATATTTGATGATACATGATTGCTAGGGTTTGTGTAAAGAATTAAACCTTGGTTAAATAAATGGTTAGGGTTTATATTTATTTATTCATTCATTTATCTTTTTATTTTGGATTAAAAGAAATGAGAAATGAAAGCATAAGGGTTGCTTTCATTCATGATGCTTCTTGAAGCTTCATGCAACTTTGACCAAAGTGACTCTTTTGTCTTCATCTCCTAAACCCTAACCATTCATTTAACCTTAGTTATTTCTCTACACATTACCATGGTTAATATTATGATAAGAATCATTTTATTATTCTTTTCATAAAACTAATCATAATATTCATCATATTCTTGCTTCTTCTTTTTCTTCTTCACTTGAAGAAAAAGCTTGTCTTCATTAATGTCAAGTTGAGCATATAAGTGAGAAATCCAATTCTAAAGTGAACCCACCTCCTATTTCTTCATCCTCTACCTCTTGCCAAGTAGTATAGGGTGTTTCCTTCACAAGTTTTCTTGACTTGGTGATGTTGGAGCTTGATCTAGCGATGCCTCGACGTAGATCATCTTCGGCATCGTCGTCGATGACCTAGCCCGCTTTTTCTCCGATGAAGCCGACGCTAGAGCCCAAGATCCAATTTGTACAGTGAGGAGACTTCATCGCGGAGCCATGGAGGTGGAGAACCGGATCTACAAAGGTTGTATTTCCGTTTTCTCTTTAGCTAAGTTGTTAGCTAGTTTCTAGTTTCGCCTAAAATTCTAGCCAACGATCTTGTTAGGGTTTCTCGGCACCCCTTAAGTTTGAAATTGGCATGGTTGATGCCTTGTGAGACCTCCTTTGAGTGCCTAGGAACCCTACAGTGGTATCAGAGCCTAGCTACAGCCTTAGGCGAAGCGTAGACGAAGTTTGAAACCCGAACGAACCCGAAACCCTAAAATTTCATGCTCTCTGGACTTTTTCTAAAAACTGGGATTTTTCCAGATTAAAAATTCTTAAAAAATTCAGCAGGGAATTCTAAGAATTACGGCGCAAAAATTAATTCATGAACAGTGTAAACGGCGGCGGAACCGCGGCAGAAGCCTGGCTTCTGCGGCGGTTCCGCGGCCATTTGATGACGTCACCCTTCCTATTTTGCACAGTAATTCCTCTTTTCTGGTGCTGAGTTTTCTGGGTATTTTTAAATATTATTCAAGAGTTGAATTTTCTCGGGTTGTTTTGGGGATTCGGTGTTTCGATCGGAGTATCAGATTTTGTCTATGTGGCTTTCCGGATAAATTTTAGAATATGTTAAAAAGTTCGACCGGATATAAATACCCAATTTTTCCCCTGTCGGGAAATTTCCAAGTGTTGGATTTTTCCGTAGTTTAACGACGTTCTAAGTAGTGCAAGTAACGCGATGGACCCTCTAGAAGACAACAAACCTTAACTCGATTGTGTGACCGTCTTGAACTGCCCTTTGAACCTTCGGGTTTGGGGCAGTACGGCATGCCACATGTGAGGCGTTGGCTTGACCCTTCTACGGCTGGACCGTTGGTACTGAGGCATGAACTGGATGTTTTTAAACCTGTTTCATGTGTTGATCTGTTTCGGGAAAACTTGGGTGTTCGATTGTTCGATCGGAAAGTTTAACATTTTCTATTTATCTGGAATGGGATACAATAATTGGAATTCACAAATAGTTATGAGATAACTGAATGAATGTTATAAACATAGCAGTTTAGTCTCACTTGATCGGTTGCTACGGAATTTTGATGTGATCAAAAGTCCGTCGCAATCACGTAGCGTACGCGGATGCTCGCCGGATAAACTTAATAGACAGCTACATCCTATAGCCCCGACCAAGTGACTGTAGGAGAACCTCGTCGCCGAAAGCATCCGTCCGGGTGCTCGCGGCAGCGGTGTTCCGCCTTGGTGCACGTCGTCAACGGCATCGGGGGTGCGGCCGCCTACTGAAGTTTGCGACGAGCATTCGATCAGGATGTCGGGAATCTTGTTGAATTGCCCGACTTGATATTGAAAAGAGTTTTCGATTTTGAGACTAAAATACGGGGTTTATAATTGTTAGGCATGCAATGTCTAAGTAATTCATTTGGTCAGGCATGCGATGTCTGTGGAGGTTGCGGATTCCAACTGTTGTAGTTTTACACTTTCTTTTCTGTGACCGTAAGTGTAATATGTGATATCGCCGGTTTCGTTGCTATATGTCAACGACAATTGGGATGCGCATATTTACTTACGTTGATGACATGTGATGTTATGTGTTGCTGGATATGTTATATTGGATCGTCCTGTTTGAATAGCCGGGGGTTTTTATGTGAGATGAGTGTTTTTCATTTTCATTCATGTAAAAACTTGTATGTAATATTCTTTTATTGGGGCACTTCCAGGTTGCGGAAGTAGTCACCTTTTGTATATTATTTACTTTTCCGCACTAGGATAGACCCAAGGAGGAGGGCACAAGTAACCGGATTCTGGAGTCCAGTGGGAGACCAACTCGAGGAGTCGAGTCCGGGTCTCCTAACTCTAGAATTGGTAGGGTTGCTTGCCGCTCTCGTAGGGGTCTAGGGGTGTGGGTTTGGCTATTCATCACGACCGTGGAATCCGTGTTTTATACTGGCTCGTATTGAAAACACGGACGTCCTAGTATATCCAATATTTCATATGATTCTTCCGCTGCGATATCTGTGATGTGATCATGTGATGTTCTGTGATAGATACAGTATATAGTATATATGATATATTATATAGACGTTACTTATGTTTTACACCCGCGCTAGCCCTGCCCCGCTCTGTCGTTAGTTACCTAACCTAACGGTGCACGAGGGGACATCGAGGCGAATGCGGATGGCATAAGTGTACGTCGTATTTATCTGTGATGTTTAGGTAACTTAAATGATGGGACTTCATTAATGAGATTAATGAAATAAAAGAAACCTAAGATGTTGTAGAATCGAATTTCAAAATAAAACAGGTAGCTACAGTTCTTGATTTGCACAGCGGTATATATGATATATCCTGCACCTTATTCGATAAGTAAAGGACCGAGATCCCTTCACCGGGAGTGACTCCTTTAGCAATAACTGGCAGATGCTACACACTCGGTTTGTCTGTTGATTGCTTTTAAGTGTTTTTGCTTTGCACAGTGATATATATGATATATCCCGCACCTCATTCGACGAGGAAAGGATCGACGATCCCTTCACCGGGAGTGACTCCTTTAGCAAAACTAGAAAAGCCTAAAAAACACTCCATTTCAAAATTCATTGGATCCTACAACGATATCAAGTTCATTACGCAATAGGTTTTCAGAAAAACCTGTCGTAGCCCTCCGTCATTTCAGATAAGTTGTATATAGTATTCGTGCTGCATTTGCTGGCTTTTGTCAAGGTGCAGTGTGCGGTAGCTATATGCTGCTTATCTGCCAGCATACGATGCGATTGGATTAGGGTAGTCGTGCGGCTTTATTGGCTTTTGTCAAGGGTCGTGCGGGTGGGTTTAATTCAATCAAGAAATGTACGGGTTGAAATTGACTAGCGGGCTATGGTTTGTTGGCTTTCGTCAAGGTCATAGCACGCTAGGGGAAAAATATTATCGGGAATTTCAAGTGTTGAAATTTGCAATGAGATTGCATACCTTCTATGAGATAGTTGGATCTCGATACCCGCTGCGAGTAAGAGTTACTTCTGGGAGAGTTTTACACATTACAATTAGCCGATCAAGTAGGTGTCTAGAAAGGTGTTAACGAGGTTACGCCTCTGGGAAAACGAGGTTTACATTAATTAGGATCGTGCGAAAGCACGGGGGACCTCCCTTAAAGTACCGACACTGGCCTGGCTGAAAGATTGGTGAACCTGTAGTGTGTAACTAATCCCGGCTAGTCTTTCTTTTTAGGTTTTGAAGGAAGATTTGATAAAAAGCAGTGGGAGCCATCCTGATTAGATAAAATAAAAACCAATCTGATCTTGCAAGAGCGCACGCTGAGTGTTTTCTTCTCTCTCTCTCCAGGTAGCGACCATATCACGCCTTAATCAAGATAATAATACGGATTATTGACCGAACCCGCTTGTTATACTGAGCTGGGGAACGTTGGTCCCGCTCCAACTTATAATCGTTATAAGACAGAGCAGGAATTAGGGGAATACCAGAATTCCCGTGCCGCCCAAACGAAGAGAGTGCATGTTGATGCATCATCTTCGGGTGTGTTCATTATAAAGAACTGTTTCTCAGTATCCTCCGCATCCTGGGTATATGATACCGGATCAGGATCCCGGATATGTAATCTGTTATATAGGGCTACAAAAAGGTAGAAGAACTGAGAACGGGTGATAAGTTTCATGAGGCAGAAAACGGGGCAAGTGTTGCAGCCAGGTCTGTTAGTCACTGTCACCCTGTATTGTAATACATTGATTCTGAACGAATGTTATTAGATACCGAACCTGATATACAAAATCATATCAGTCTCTTTATTAGTAAAGAAATGGTAAAATTTTGTATTGTTGGATAATGTTTTGAACATTTCCTATATCAAAAGTTGATCGGTTCAGGCACTTATCTAAAAGCATTGATGTTCTAAATCAAACTACAGTTCTTAGTATACGGAACACACAAAAGAGGAAGAGTTTAGAAATGAACGAATCCTTCTTGAGGTATTGTAGACTAGGTCATATCAATGCGACCCGACTAGCTGGAGTTACATATAGATGGATATTTAAATTAGTTTGAATTTACATCTTGTGAAACTCGCCAGTCATGTCACAAAGATAAGATGACCACAGCTCTGTTTAATGGAAGCAGAGAAAGAGTTAGTGAACTCTTGGGATGATACATGTTGATGTATGTAGGTCTCCTGTCTACACATGCCAAGACCGGTTCTTTGTACTTCATTACATTCTCTGATAATCTCTCGAGATTCAGATCTATGTTCTTGTTGAAACACAAGTCCGAACCTTTTGAGATATTCACAGAATATAAGCTAGAAGTAGAGAACCAAAATACGGGTATAAGTATTATGTCCTTTGATGTGATCGAGGAGGAGAATACTTGTGCATGGAATTCCTGGACTATTATAAAGGAGAATGAGATTCTCTCTCAGCATTACTCCTCCGAATACACTATAGCACGATGGTATATCGGGATGGAGCAATCACACCCTATATGATATGGTGTGCTCTATGATGAGTGCTACTGAGTTGCCTATTTCCTTTTGGGAGTTATGCACTTAAGAAGCTGCATACCTATTGAATAGGGTTCGAATCAAATCAGTTGCCTACCATTTCATATGTGATATGGAAAAGGAAGAGCCCATGTATTAAGCTAGTTAAGATTTGGGGTTGTCTGGCCTATGTCTAAAAGCAAAATCCAGACAAGCTCGAGGCAAGGTCTGTTATGTAGAACTGGAAAGGTTCCAGCTATACAAACTGCAACTGATGATTTGACAGAACCAAAGGATTCAGTAGATTCCAACGAACCTCAGCCTCTCCGCCGATCTAGTAGGGTTCCTCATCCACCTGTGAGATACTTCTGTTTCTCTATGACAGTGGGAGAGAGGATTACATCATGAGATGATGACCCAACTAGTTTCGAGCTGGCCATCAGGAGTGAGACTCTATAAGAATGGCTGGATGCTTAGCGATCTGAGATGGAATCCATGTACACCAACAAAGTATGGACTTTAGTTGCTATATCTGAAGGGTTAAATTTCCATCAGGAGCAAGTATATCTTGAGAAGATTACTTGGTGTAGTTGGAAAGGTTGAGACTTTCAAAGCTAGACCTGTTAAAGGTTTGCATCATTGACCAGGTATGGATTATGTTGAAACCTTTTCTAAGGATCTATGCTTAAGTCCATCTAGATCCTACTTGCCACGGCTACATACCATGACTACGATATCTGGTGGTTGGGTGTCATGACTGCTTTTCTAAATGATGTTTTGGAAGAGAGCGTCTATAAGTACACAGCCAGAGGGCCTCGTAGACAGTGGGAGCAGCGGAAACGTGTGCAAGATGTTTTATGTAATAAAAGCAGGCATCACGGAGTTGGAACATCTGTTTTGATGAGTTAGTCAAACAGTTTGACATCATCAAAATGGTAGATGAACCTTGTATAAACAAAAAGGTAGTAGGGAGTATGGTGGTGATCCTCGTAGAGTACGTGGATGACTTACTCTTGATAAGAAAGGAGTTTCTTATGCTACGCTCGATCAATCTCCGTTTATCACAAAGATTATCCGTGTAGGATCAAAATGATACCTCCTAAATCCTTAGTTTTGGATCTATGAGATAGATTTAATTGGATGTTAGGATTCTCACTAGTTGTAGTGAGAAGGTATCAATCGATCCTGGGGAGAATCACTGGAAGGGTTCCAGGGTGATAAAGAAGACTGAGTGTCAGTCACAGGCATTGTCTTTACCCTCAGTAAAGGGACGGTATGTTGGAAGAGTTCCAAGCTAGATACCGTGGCATACTAGAAGATAAAGGCAGGATACATCGCTACTTAAGATGCTACCAAAGAGGCTGTTTGGATGTATATTTGTTCATGAGATGAACTTAGTTCCTCCCATTGTGTGACAATGGAGTTGTGGCTTATGCCAAGGAACGTCCGTCCCATCAGTGATCCAGACATATTCTAGGGCAGTATCACCTGATCATGGAGATGGTTGATCTCCAGGCTGATCGAGGTTAGGAGAGCAGACTCAGAGGACAACACGGCGGATCCACTCACGAAGGCCTATTCCCAGAGAGAGACTTTTATGGGATGGTTGAGTATGTGATACTACAACCACTGCTATCAGATGGCCCTAGTGCAAGTGGGAGATTGTTAGTTATATGTATGCCCTAGAGGCCATTACTGTACATAGGATGTATATTGTAGTGGATGCTGGGACATATATAGGGAGGACTTTCCTGCTCGACATGATAGTATGCTATCTGGTTACTCTTTACCTTAACGTGTACATTGATTGTCTCTCTGTTACATGTTGGTAAAGCCCTTAGGATATGTACTTGACTACCTGGACTATGATGCGGATCATACTAGTGGGGATATGGTAGTCTATAAGTACATCCTTCAAGGTCCCTAGTCGTGGGTGTATCGAGACGGGGCATCGATATACCAGAGTAGACTAGCGTATACCTTCTCGACCCATACAGATGGGCGATGGATGATCCCATATCCATTGGTGTTTGACATCGGAGATGATATGCGGGTGCTCAGTAGAGACTGGGTACACTGGACGGACTCGCCGAGAACTCCCAGATGGTATTATACCTTACGTCAGATGGCAGTTCTGTGGTGACACTGGTACAGAGTAGTCTGTTGACCCGAGATCGTCATAGAGTCTTGTGTGATTCCCACTGTGCTTTGATTTCCACCTTACCACGTCCAAGAGGGCGTGCAAAACGGTGGTTTTTGGGTACAGTCCCGAATCACATGGAGGCAATGAGCGATAGGAGGGGAGTCGTCTCTCTCGGTATAGGGAGTTGATGTTGCGCTGTGTTCGATTGGCTATAACCGGAAATCCCTGGCCAGGGTTGCTGAGATTTACTGGTAAGTGTTACCAGTAGTTTCTCGAACTGTTATACACCTCATATTAACACGACTTATCGAGCTATTGGGGTCTGACGTTTACCACCCCTAGGCGAGATATGCGACATATCAGACGATCAGACCGGACTGTACGGTAAGTGTTACTGGTTGGATTCACTGGAGTGTGAGCGGGCTTGCTCGTCGATCTTCTGATCGCTCAATACCCGGGTGGCCGTTACGTTTAGCAGACCGCTTGCGGCTTGTGGGTGTTTGATATGATCATCACCTGCTGCCGGCGTATTGACGAGTCTTTAGAGTCCTACACAGAGGTTTCCTGGCTCAAGCGAAATGAAATAGGAGCACATATGAGATGTGTGCGGGGCCGAGAATGATACCAGTATGTGATACTGTATTCGATTCTCGCGATTTGTGACATTGATCGGTTATATGCGATATAGCCGGGTTATCGGATCAAGTGTTGATTCGATAAGTTGTTACTGTTGATATTAGCCGGTTATATGTGATATGACCGGATCATTAAATCAAGTGTTGATTTAATGATTTATTGCATAATTATATATTTGATATATTACTTTGCATTAACTAGTATCGGTTCACTTTAAATGGATTTTCTCACTTGATGTGCACATTGTATATGTGATATACTTTTGTACACTAGATTGTATCATATTTGATGATACATGATTGCTAGGGTTTGTGTAAAGAATTAAACCTTGGTTAAATAAATGGTTAGGGTTTATATTTATTTATTCATTCATTTATCTTTTTATTTTGGATTAAAAGAAATGAGAAATGAAAGCATAAGGGTTGCTTTCATTCATGATGCTTCTTGAAGCTTCATGCAACTTTGACCAAAGTGACTCTTTTGTCTTCATCTCCTAAACCCTAACCATTCATTTAACCTTAGTTATTTCTCTACACATTACCATGGTTAATATTATGATAAGAATCATTTTATTATTCTTTTCATAAAACTAATCATAATATTCATCATATTCTTGCTTCTTCTTCTTCTTCTTCACTTGAAGAAAAAGCTTGTCTTCATTAATGTCAAGTTGAGCATATAAGTGAGAAATCCAATTCTAAAGTGAACCCACCTCCTATTTCTTCATCCTCTACCTCTTGCCAAGTAGTATAGGGTGTTTCCTTCACAAGTTTTCTTGACTTGGTGAAGTTGGAGCTTGATCTAGCGATGCCTCGACGTAGATCATCTTCAGCATCGTCGTCGATGACCTAGCCCGCTTTTTCTCCGATGAAGCCGACGCTAGAGCCCAAGATCCGATTTGTACAGTGAGGAGACTTCATCGCGGAGCCATGGAGGTGGAGAACCGGATCTACAAAGGTTGTATTTCCGTTTTCTCTTTAGCTAAGTTGTTAGCTAGTTTCTAGTTTCGCCTAAAATTCTAGCCAACGATCTTGTTAGGGTTTCTCGGCACCCCTTAAGTTTGAAATTGGCATGGTTAATGCCTTGTGAGACCTCCTTTGAGTGCCTAGGAACCCTACAGAAACATTACAGTTAAACAACAAGGTCGCCCAAACCAAAAGTAAAGAAAGACTGATGCAGTTTTTAACAGAATCTTCAACTGCCGAAAACTCCGTACACATGCCTCAGTCCACAGAAAAGAAACCTCCTTTCCGGTCAATTCAGTCGACGGTGCAGCACTACTCTAGCAATCCTGCATGAAACGGCGGTAAAACCTGCTAAGCCCAACAATCTGCGGATCTCCGTCCTGCACACAAGTCTGGGCCTAAGCTGTACGACCACGATCTCCCTCGGAACCGTACGAAACCATCTCCCGTGACTACAAGACCTAGGAGTCAACACAAAACAAGCCTGAAGAAACACTCCGAGAATTTAGCAACTGCTGGTGCTCTCCCAGTATCTGCATAACAAATCCTCAGTGCTACTACTGTCCCTCAAGACACATTAGATAGACCAGAGTGTCGTAAATAAGACAACAAATACTGGTCGAGGAACGGCCTGAAAAAATCTGGTTCATCATATCTACGAATGCTGCTAGGGCATCAGGGAATCCAACGACTCACTGATACACACAAAGCCCGTAGCACGCATAAGGCAGTCTTCGGAATGCCATCACTCCGAATCCGCAATAATGATGACCTGATCCCAAACAAACTTAGAAAATGTCTCGCACTCTGGAGCTGATCGAAGAAATCGTCACGGCGAGATGAAGGATACCTATCCGCACCATAAGCCGGTTCAATTGACGATCCGTCGATTCGTAACCCTAAACTGCCGTCTTTCTCCTCGACGAACAGAAATAGGAGCTTCCAAAAGCCAAACACTCAGACGCACAAACTCCCCAAACCAAAACTCTGCAGCTGATCCTTTAGCTCCCAAGCTTCGCCGGCTCGCCCGGAACAACGTCGGAAAAACTCTCGCACGAAAGGAACCCGGTCCGACAATCCCACTGTGGCTCCGGTATCACGAATGAACGCCAAGAATCTACGACATCTCCTCAGTAGCCGACTAGCGAAAAAGGCTGAATTCAAGCTGTAAGAGGCGGCACAACTATCCACCTGTACAACAAGAACTGACTTGCCGGGGAAAACAAAACCTAACTTGCTTCCTCACGGTAGTCTACAGACGCCTAGCACGCAATTAACCAATCCGTGCCCAGGAGAACGTCAAATCCAACATCTCTAGAAGGATCAAAACGACGGACGAATCTCTATCTCCTATCTTTGTGACGACCCAAAACGTCAAATCTAACATCTCTAGAGGTTTGGTCATCAAGACAGATTTCGTGGCCGTCGCGGGAGTAGCAGAGTCTTAGGACGAGGACAGTCGTTCAGCTCCCAGCCCCAGGATGGTCAGCAGTCAGCACGTGGATGTTTTCGATGCGGGAGCCTTCAGCACTTCGTCAGGGATTGATCCTTGGCACCTCGTCAGGATCATTTTCAGAGAGGCCCTGGACGTGGAAGATTCGCTCAGAGGTCTCAGTCTTCCAGAGGAGTTCATCCAGCTACGAGTAGAGGGCAGACACAGGAGTTTGCTTCCACTCATCGGGACGCGCAGACGTCCAATGTGGAGTTTGCAGGTACCCTTGATTTATATGTTCTTTTGATATATTCATTTGTTTTCATGCTTATACTGTGGTTGGGTAAATTAGTCGTAGTTAGCTGTTTTAACTTCTGTCAGCGATTCTTTTGTTGTGCGACACGTATTTCAGTTTCGTGCCAATCGGATAGGAGATAGAGATTCGTCCGTCGTTTTGATCCTTCTAGAGATGTTGGATTTGACGTTCTCCTGGGCACGGATTGGTTAATTACGTGCTAGGCGTCTGTGGACAACCGTGAGGAAACAAGTTAGGTTTTGTTTTCCCCGGCAAGTCAGTTCTTGTTGTGCAGGTGGATAGTTGTGCCGCCTTTCACAGCTTGAATTCAGCCTTTTTCGCTAGTCGGCTACTGAGGAGATGTCGTGGATTCTTGACGTTCATTCGTGATACCGGAGCCACAGTGGGATCGTTGGACCGGGTTCCTTTCGTGCGAGAGTTTTTCCGACGTTGTTCCGGATGAGCCAGCGAAGCTTGGGAGCTAAAGGATCAGCTGCAGAGTTGTGGTTTGGGGAGTTTTGTGCCTCTGAGTGTTTCGCTTTTGGAAGCACCTAATTCTGTTCGTCAAGGAGAAAGACGGCAGTTTAGGGTTGCGTATCGACGGATCGTCAATTGAACCGGCTTATGGTGCGGATAGGTAACCCTTACCTCGCATTGACGATTTCTTCGATCAGCTCCAGAGTGCGAGACATTTTCTAAGTTTGCTTGGGATCAGGTCATCATTATTGCGAATTCGGGATGATGGCATTCCGAAGACTGCCTTATGCGTGCTACGGGCTTTGTGTGTGTCAGTGAGTCGTTGGATTCCCTGATGCCCTAGCAGCATTCGTAGATATGATGAACCAAATTTCTGCAGGCCGTTCCTCGACCAGTTCTGTTGTGTTATTTACGACACTCTGGTCTATTTATTTTGTCTTGAGGGACAGGAGTATCACTTGAGGATTTGTTATGCACATACGGGGAGAGCACCTGTAGCTGCTAGATTCTCGGAGTGTTTCTTCAGGCTTGTTTGTATTGACTCCTAGGTCTTGTAGTCACGGGAGACGGTTTTGTATGTTCCCGAGGGAGATCGTGGCCGTACAGCTTAGGCCCAGACTTGTGTGCTGGACGGAGATCCGCATATTGTTGGGCTTAGCAGGTTTTTCCGCCGTTTCATGCAGGATTGCTAGAGTACTGCTGCACCGTCGACTGAATTGACCGGAAAGGAGGTTTCTTTTCTTGGGACTGAGGTATGTGTGCGGAATTTTCAGCAGTTGAAGATTCGGTTAACAACTACATTAGTCCTTTCTTTGCTTTTGGTCCGGGCGACTTTTTTGTTTAACTGTAATGTTTCTTGAGTGGGCTCGATTGTGTACTGAGGTGACACTATAGAGTTATCACTTTTGCTTCCCTACCTTTGGAGGAAGTACGAGAAGGATATTCCACTCATGATCTGGAGATGGCCGCGGTGGTTTTGCGTTGGAGATTTAGAGACACTACTTGGTTGAGAGTCGTGTCGGATTTTCCCACGGACCACCAGAGCTTAATGTACATCTTCCTGCAGTGGATTTTGATTGTTGTGATAGTCTTCTGCAGATTTACAGTTCTTGTGTGATCATCGAGTACAGCTTTAGTTCGTCTCTACGGAGGGGACATCTTGCTCATGTCCGCGCCCGACCACTTTCCTTAATCGTTTTCGCGAGACACTGCCCACCGATGCTCGTTCGTTAGTGATACTTGAGCATGCTCGGCTGGGTAATGATTCGGAGACCTTGAATTGTGACAATGGTGTGCTAAGTTAGGGACGCGTTTGTGTACCTGATGTCATCGGGTAGAGACGTGTAATCCTAGAACATGCACATCTGTCAATTCTCTATATGCATTCAAGTTCCACCAACATTTAACGTGACTTGTGAGATAGTTACGGGTGGACAGGGATGTAAGGAGAAGTTTCAGGTTTCGTTTCAAGGTGTCTGTCTTGTTGTGTGCTTGAGTCGAGCATCTGAGGCCGGATGGAGAGTTACAATCTTTAACCGTTCCGAAGTAGGAGTGGGAGCAGATCTCCACCAATTTCGTTATGGTTTCTACCCAAGTTTAGTCAGGGTGTGACTCCATTCGGATTCTCGTCATCCGGTTATACTCAATGTGCTCAGTTGTTTTTGTAAGTTGTGTGTTTGTTTGATTGTCGTCAGCAGTTGGGATCGTCACTCGCCATCGTTAGGGTTCTCCTTCGATAGCTGTTATCAGGAGACACTCCAATTGGCCACCTTTAGGTTTAGGGGTTAGGTCGTGTCGATCGCCAGCCTGTTGTTTTTCTGACTCTGCGTAAGTAGGATTTTGGACCCCAGCTAGTCCAGAGCTTCGGAGATAGTCCAGTTGTGTTCAGGTCAGGATGATAATTGTCCATTGCAAACAGATGTCTTATGCGACTGTGCTGGTCGCAGGCTTGAGTGCGCAGTGGCAAATCATGTATTCCTACGGACCTTCCGATGAATGACGTGTTGGATTTTGGGAAGCTTGCCCTAGGATTTAGGTCTTTCTGAGATCCTATAAGCGAGTTAGTTTCGTTGCCTTTAATTTGGCACTTCCGCCCAGATTATTGAGTTTTCAACCCGTATTCCTTGTGATGATGCTTTACAATTACCTTCATGACCTTTCTCACATGATTTAGCACCAGACCTTTTGGCTTGGACGCGATCTTTCTGTAAGTCCACGCTAGCGCCCCGGCAGTCTAAAGATGCCAAATGCGGAACAAAAAACTTTTAACTGGCGCTATCGTATACTTTAACCCGGATCTGCCATTATTGCTAAACTAACAAACTGTAAAGAGTGTAGAAAGGTTATACCGAACGATCCGAGTCCTTCGTTCTTTAACCATCATCCCATGCTCCGTTGCGGCTGCTCCGATCGCGTCGATCTCCGATATCCTCGTCGAGGTGGCACCACTTCGATGATTCTTTAAACGGGCTCCCGCCTCTGACTTGAGGCAACTCGATCGTCAAGTTTGCTAAAAGAGACGACCAAGAATGATGTAGAGAATGAGTAGATGACTTTGTCTCACTTCGTCCAAGTCCGTGGACGATCGGTAAATGAAGTTGCCGAGGGAATCGGGTGATGGAATGAAATGAACTGTAAAATTCCATGCACCCCAAATACTATCATATCTTTTCAAGTGAAACAACAAGTGAGAGAGAGAGGGAGGAGAGAGAGGGCCGGCCATATATATGGAGAGGGGGGGTGAGTGTAGGAGGAGGGGAGAGTAACCATAAGACTAAATATCTCACAAAATATCCTTAGCTAAACAAGATTCATTAAAGCTAAAGCATGACTCACAAACCTAGTCATCATGCATTAATGAACCATTAAAAGCATCCAATGAAAACTCAACACCAATTAATCCTAGTCATCTCATCTAGAACCTTCTAGAAGCTTCTAGAAGCATGACTCACTCTCATCCAAGAAAAGATAAATCCGTCTTTAACCGAATGTTAAAAGACGGCTGATAGAAAACTGGAAAACTGGCAACTTCCAAAAGTGATCCTGAAACGACTTTCAGGATAACCCCGTATCTGTATAAATATACCCGCATTTGTATTACGACCGAATACAAATGCAACTGAGACAAAGATATTATACCTACTCAATATAATACTCGGATCCAGCTTAAACCAAAGCCGACCAGTATCATCTGCCCGAAAAATAACACGTGCGTAAACGCACGTGCATTTTCCGAACCCTGCCATAATACCATACGGCCTCTACAACGTTTCGTCCGAACTTGGGAAACTGTCTGTGGGGGACTCTAATGACTCGTCAGTACCCTGGCAGTGGGTTTAACCACAAACCGTCAGCGGCAATAGCAATGCGTAACGGCTGCCCATGGACAGACCTCAAGCGATGCCGATGAGCGCACTCATCCGGAAAACCCTACTGAGCCTAACAGTGACAATGTATATACAGTCCGGTCCATTCGTCTATGAGTATCGCATATCTGCCTAGGGGGCTAGTTGTAAGTGCACTGCGGCGCCCCGGCCGTCAATCCGACGGCCAAACGCGGAAACGGTGATAAACTTTAATTTTGCGGACTTAGCAAACCGGCACCACCGCGCACTAAACCCCGGATCGTGCCATTAAACTAGTCTAAGCTAACAAGAGGATGGGTTAGAGATATACCGACTGATCCGAGTCCTCCGGTCTTCATCTCCACTCCGATCTCCTCGCGGGATCACCGTCCGTCGCCTCCTCGCTGGAAGGGCACCACATCGCCTGTATCTTTTACGGGCTCCCAACTCAATACCGAGGCAACTCGGGCGCGAAGCTGGCGAATCGACGCGTCCCAGATTTGCTGTAGGAAGTGTAGTGTAGAGTGCATGTCTCACTTTGGGGTTTGTTGCCATTTGTAGATGATGGAGGAAACAAGATAAGAAAAATGGTGCTTGCATTTTTCTTAGCATGAAAAGAGATCAAGAATGAAAAACACTCTCAAAGATGAAGCTCTCTCCTTCTCTTTTCTTCTTCTCTCTTGTTTAATGAAAACTCTCATCCTTAGAAAATGGTGGAGCAAAGATTATGAAGCATGAAGGGAGGTGAGTGTAGGAAGTGAAAAGAGGTGACCACATCCTAGACATAATCATCACAAAACTCAAATCCAAATCAAATCCATTCTTATCACAATAAATGCATGAAAAGCAAAGATGCTTATCATATCAATCCTTATGCAAATAAATCCTCCACAAAGTGTTATTTGCAAACTTGCAAATAACCCCCTCCATCGGAAAAGTCCGGCAGGGAAAGAACAAAGGAAAACCGGCCGGAACGGAATGCAAACTGGCAACTCCAGAAAACTGGTCCCGTAATAAATTACAGGAGAACCCCGATACTGTGCATACACACCCGCATCTGTATTCCGTCCGGATACAAATGTAATGAGACAAAATCTACACTGTACTAAACTAGGACCGGCTTAAGCCAAAGCCGGCTAGTAATATCCATTCGATCCTGATCCGTGCAATACCGCACGTATCTGATCGAACCCTGCCATATAACCATACGACCACTAGTACAAACTGTCCGATCCTGATACGTGCAATACCGCACGTTTCTGATCGGACCCTGCCATATCTCCATACGGCCTCTACAGCGTTTCGCCCGAAAGCTTGAGTAACTGAAAGTGTGGTGGACTTTAAAGACTCGTCAATACTATGGCTGTGGATTTAACCACTAGCACGTCAGAGGTATAAGCCAATACGTGACGGGCCACCAGCTATTGACTAAAAGGGACGTCGATGAGTGAACTCATCCTGACACCCTACTGAGCCTGTCAGTGACAATATCCGTACAGTCCGGTCCGTTCGTCTATAAGCATCGCATGTCAGGCCTAGGGGGTTGGTAAAAGTCAGACCCCCAAAAGCGGTACAAGTCGTGTCGGAGTGTAGCCCAGAACACCCTGAGATACTACTGGAATACCTACCAGTAAATCTCCTGCCTTGGCCAAGGTCTTTGTGTAATGGCTCTCCTAGACACAGCGCGACCTCACCCCCAATACCGGAAGAGACGAACCCCTGAAGATCCGCTCACTGCCTCCATGTGGCTCGGTACTGTACCCAACTAAAACCTGTTTGCACGACTCCTTTGAGCCGTGGTAGGGCAGTAATCAAAGCACAGTGGAAAATCACACGAGACAAATGACGATCCCCGGGTCGATGAACTAACCTGTACACATGTCACCTGGGAACTGCTATCTGACGTCAGGTATAAGACCAACTAGCATGTTCCCGGCGAGTCCTGTCCGGTGTACTCATAACCCAATGAGCACCTGTATACATCTTAGGTGAACCAACTGACACCAGTGGCTTGTGAGACCGGCCACCGCCCCTCGTCGGGGTTTCGACTGTATACACTAGTCTACTCTGAAGTTTCGATGCCCTGTCTCGAAACTCCTACAACTAGGGTCCTTTTAAGGATGTGCTTATAGACTACCAGCTCCCACGTATATGATCGCCCTCATACTGCCGGTAGTCAAGCAATAATCCTAGGGGCTCTATCAACGTGCAATAGCGACCTATCAGGTCACCTAAAGCAGTACACGATGATAAAGGTAAACCAGATAGCAAACTATCATCTCGAGTAAGACTGTTCTATCGGGATAGGTCCTCCCTCAATCATTGCAATCACGTGCCTGTGATCCAATAATTGACTCTGAGGGCACTATCTCCAACACTAGTAATGTCAGACCCCCAATAGCAGTATAAGTCGTGTCGGAGTGAAGCCCAATAACACCCTGAGATACTACTGGAGTACCTACCAGTAAATCTCCTTCCACGGCCGTGGGCTTTGTGTAATGGCTCTCCTAGACACAGCACGATCTCCCCCCCAATATCGGGAGAGACGAATCCCCTGCCGATCCGCTCACGTGCCTCCATATGGCTCGGGACTGTACCCAAAAAATACCTGTTTGCACGACTCCTTTGAGCCGTGGTAGGGTAGATATCAAAGCACAGTGGGAACTCATACGAGACAATTGACGACCTCAGGTCGATGAACTAACCTGTTCACATGTCACCAGGGAACTGCTATCTGACGATAGATATAATACTAACTAGCAGATTCCCGGCGAGTCCTGTCCGGTGTACTCATAACCCAATGAGCACCTGTATACATCTTAGGTGATCCAACTGACACCAGTGGCTTGTGAGACCGGCCACCGCCCCTCGTCGGGGTCTCGACTGTACACACTAGTCTACTCTGGAGTATCGATGCCCTGTCTCGAAACTCCCACGACTAGGGACCACAATTAAGGATATGCGTATAAACCACCCAACTCTCACGTATATGATCTCCATCATACTGTTGGTGGTAAAGCAAGATCCTAAGGGCTCTATCAAAGTGTAACATGTAATCAGTCACCTGAACATGTACACGACTGATAAAGGCAAACCAGATAGCATACTTTCATCTCGAGAAAGATTGTCCTACCGGTATAGGTCCTCCGCAATCATTGCAATCACGTACCTGCGATCCAATAATTGACTATGAGGGCACTATCTCCAACAATCTCCCACTTGCACTCAAGGCTAATTATTGCGATGTCGACTACTCACCGCCCGTGTGAAACCGAACATCCAACTCCTCTACTAATCAGTATCACAAAGCCCGTTTGTAAAATTATTGTGTTCGAGAAATAGCCTTAGTGAGTGGATCCGCCTAGAAGTTTCTTTCTATATCTCTCTTAATCTCAAGTTCGCGGAGAAAGCCATCTCCCGAATCGAGTAATACCTGTCTTAGAATATGTCTGGATATCTGATGGGACCTAGTTCATAAATGAACTTCGAATCCAAACTTCTTAGACTGTATCGATCACTGAACCTAATCAGTATCCGGCATCATGCCACCCACAGTATCCTCTTGAACCACCTGTCCATAATACTGTCCCTCTTCGTCAGAGGGAAAACTATAATTCTGACAATCACTCTATCATCCATGTCACCTTTGAAGCCTGGAATGATAACCGTCTCCCGAAGGAGGCTGCCGTCATCAAATCCGTAGAACATGTACTTATGTTCTAAAACTGCTTCCTTATATTTCTCCAGGATTGGATTAATACAAACTTATTGCATCTAGTGCAAAAACAACATTTGGTGCGGTACTTGACATCTCATGATTGACTCAGTTGCCTAAGCAAGTGATCTGCCAATCATGCACATCCCTCTCCCCTTTAGTCTGTAAGACACCTTTAGAGAGGGTGACTCCATCACCTGCAGGTACACCACCATGCTAGGAGTCAACTATTCCAAAAACCATTAGAATATCTGTCAAAGTACCCACATTGGAAAACTACCCAAATCCAAACTTCTTAGACTGTATCGTCAACTGAACTTAATCAGTATCCTGCGCCATGCCACCCTCAGTATTGCCTTGGACCACCTGTCCAAAATACTGCCCCTCGTCAGAAGGAAAACTAAAACTCTGACAATCACCCTGTCGTCCATGTCACCTTGGAAGCCTGGAGTGATAACCGTCTCCTAAAGGAGGCAGCCGTTATCATATCCCTAGAACATTCACTTATGTTCTAAAACTGCTTCCGACTGTTTCTCCAGGATTGGATCAATATCAACTTATTGCATCTAGTGCAAGAACAACATCTGGTGTGGTACTTGACATCTCATGATTGACTCAATTGCCTGAGCAAGTGATCTGCCAATCATGCACATCCCTCTCCCCTTTAGTCTGTAAGACACCTTTAGAGAGGGTGACTCCATCACCTGCAGGTACACTACCGTGCCAGGAGTCGTCCATTCTAAATACTCTTAGAATGCTGTCAAGGTACCCTGATTGGGAAACCACCCAAATCTAGATCTAAAAACATAGATCTAGTAACCAGTATGTCTGATATAATGTCCAAGTCCTTTGTGGAGAAACCACTGTGTGACGACCAAAGTATAACCGATCGTAGTATAGGAATATCACTTCCTACTACCTTCTCAACAGATCCATCCCCTATTCTGATGACGTCAAACCTATGACTGTCACATCAGAAATAGATGATCTATCTCCGCTATATCTGCTTTAGTCTATAAATAGACATAAGCCTGATGTCCACCAATGCTTCCGCTGCTCCCACTGACTACGACAACCCTCTGCCAGAGTCATATAGACGTGCACTTCTAAAACTAGTTTAGAACGACGATATACTCATCCTCCTGCCGGGTCTCGCAGCCTGGAACAACAACAATGGCAAGTGTGGGTAAACAAGAACTTCCCTGTCACCGTCCTTGAGGCTACCGGAGTACCTCTCGGGTGCCTGAAGTTACCCACCTTATCTGCGGAGTGGCCAATGGAATGTCAAATCATATTGAATTTTTAGGTTCCTTACCAAATCTTCAGTAATCGTTTGCGGTTCTGGAATCACTTCCAGTTCTACCATACTCCGACTACTGTTTTTGAAAAAATCCATTTTTTAATAAAACTGTGGCGAGTCAAGAACAATATTTCTATTGATCTTCCAGATGGTAGAAAGTTAACCCTCGTCATAGCCTGGGTCAACCCACAAACAGCCATTACAGAAACGTGCCTTGAGTTATCCAGAGTCTAGTTTTAATCATAAGCCGGACAACTCCCTGTACCTTAACAACGTTAAGATAGGAACTGTTCTATATCCAATATAGAACCAGAGGCACAGATTTAATTTAACCAGATTCAAATCATGCAGCTGTCTCCAGTGCATGTCAACTAAATGGAGAGAGGCCGATCAGCGTTACTCAACTTAGGAATGCTTCCAATTATGAGTAACCCGAAAGAGAAGCAAGTTCTCTTAATCATTACTATCAACTGAATACCATACACAAGTATCTACATCTTCGATCACTATGAAGAATCCCGATACTTGCAATACCTGGTTCTCTACTTTATTCAAATACCTATAACTCCTCAAAACTTAGACCCTGTGTTTCTACGAAATACATGTCTAAGAACTAGAGAAGTTAAAAGTAAACAGAATATAGTATGAGGACCAACCCCTCTGTCCTAATGGACACTGGACAACATACAATACTCTGTATGAGTCTGCTGAGTCTAACAACTCTTTCACTGTGTGTCGTAGGTTGAAAACTGTACTTTTGGTTAAGAAGAATTACACCGCTGTTCAATGCTCCTTACCTAACCATCCACTGATATAGGTAAATGTCATCGACATAATATCAAAAGGTATATCTCACTCTATAAAAATAGACGTACAGATATATCAATTTGAAATTGGTGCACAACAGCGGATATTCAAAACCAAATATTTGCCGACCGGCAAACAAGCCCAGGTGATCTCCACAAATATCACCGATTACAACGAATCCCGATACAATGAGGATGATCACCCAATTCCCAATGACTTACTCCCACTCATCATCTGTAAAACCATACAGATGTGAGAATCATACCTGGTAAATACATACCCTGGAGTAAGTATCTAATCGGGAAATCAGTTTTTCTTTTAACATTACACAGTGAAACTGAAACATTGAAATGTTTCGTTGGGGTACCCTGGTATTCCTAGTAATGCCTCATCCATTATCCAGATTCACAACTGTAACCGTATAATTCTTTGCCACCTCTCCAAATCCCTTCATATGTCTTTAGTCATTACCTTCTGTACACCCCTTTAGGCCAAATGGTTTTCTTCCTTCCCTACCGTTCGGCACCAGCCTATGGTTTGGAAGAAGACTATCCAAAAAGCATAAAGGGTGTACTGTCCTAATCGTAGGAGCACTCGCAACGCGAGAGAAGGTGAAGATAAAAGACACCTGAATGTACTTTATTCCTATTTCTCCTGAACCGGGATCCATCCCCGAACTGGAACAAGTTCCTTTCGAGTTCGTATATAACCATACGATGGATTATCCAATAAAATGGGATCTTCGTAGTGATACGGAGTGTCCTGGAGAAATACAAAGGTGATTTAGGATTGGCGAAGGAATACTTGGTTTGGTCGTGAATAGCAGTCGCATTTTACTTTGCCCTCTTACTAATCCCTTACTTTGTCTGAACTTAATACCTTCTGTACACCGTTTTAGGCTAACTGGTTTTCTTCATTCCCTACCGGTCGGCACCAGCCTATGGTTTGGAAGAAGACTATCCAATTTGCGTAATAGGTGTACTACTCCTAACCCAAGGAGTACTCACAGCCTGAGAGAAGGTGAAAAGAAAAGACAACTGAATAGTCCTATCCGTTTTCTCCAGAACCGGAAACCATCCTCGAATAAATTCCTTCGAGTTCGTATATAACCATACGATGGTTTTGTCCAATGGAAGTGGACGTTCGTAGTAATACGGGGTGTCCTGGAGAAAAGGGTAAAAGTAGGAGTGGCAATGAGGTTCGCAACTCTGACAATCCAAAAGCTAGTGTTAAGTAGGTTCGGTCAACTTGGTCACTGAGTCATAGTCTAGGGTCGGGTCAATGGTCGCTGCCAGAGAGAGAGAGAAAATAAACACTCAGCGTGCACTCTATCCTAGATCAGAATGGTTACCAATTTATCTAATCTGGAAACCTCCCACTGTACCTCAAATTCTCCTCCAAACCTGAAAGAAGAATTAGTCGGGGTCACCCGAGGAGTAAACTAACTCATCAGTGGGAATCGGGATCCAACTATCATCGCATGATAACGTGACGGAATCCGCTCACGGTATCACACTCCAGAAGGTATGCGCATATCTGGCAAGTTTCAGTTCTTTTGAAACTCCCGATGTGATTTCTGCCCCATGCTCTTATGACCTTGACGAAGGTCAACAAATTATAAGTCACATGTCAAGTTCTACCCGTCATTCTCCAGGTTAATTTGAACCCACCCGTACAAGCCCTTGACGAAGGTCAACAAGGCTATACGACTGTCCCAAACCAACACATCTATCTATGCAGCAGAAAGGCAACAAGCAGCTACCATGCACTATGCCTTGACGAAGGTCAACAAACATAGCATGAATACTACGTGCTACCCGTCTGAAACTACGGAGGGCTACGAATGGTTTCTGGCGAAAACCTTTAACGTAATGAACTTGATATCGTTGAAGGAACGGATAGCTTTTTAGAAAATATAGTGACGAAAACCTTTACTAAAGAGGTCACTCCCGGTGAAGGGATCTCGGCTCTTTCCCCGTAGAATGGGGTGCAGGATATTCCAACTGAATACCACGATGCAAAGCAAAAGTAATCGGCTATAGTGAAGGTATTGCCCTGACGCAAACTTCTGTCCAAGGGGTCACTCCCGGTGAAGGGATCTCGGCCCTTGCCTCGTCGACTGAGGAGCAGGATATTCCAAATGAATACCACGATGCAAAACAAAAGTGAACGTCCTTGCAATAACAGCTTTTTGAAAAGTGTTCCAACAACATCAGAATAGGTTTGTTTAACTTGCATTGATCCGAATCAACGAAGTCCCATCAATGATCACACCACAAAGAACGAAAATATACTGACGTACGTATATGCCATCCGCATTCGCCACTGGGTCCCGTCATCACTCGTTAGGTTAGCTTACTAACGACAGAGCGGGGACTGGACTAGCGCGGATGAAAAACATATACAACATCTACTAATATATATACCAATATATTATATTCGCTCAAGGCGTGATAAGAAATGCAACATCACAGAAATGTACAGTATCACAGAACAATACAGATATCTGGGATCCTCGGGTTTCACAGAGCCATTACTGAAACCCGACGTTCCCCTGGTCGCGTGGATAGCCTGTGCAATGAAATCCTAGACCCCTACGGGCGCGGCAAGTTACCCGCCAAAACTTGAAGCGAGGCAGCCCCCTTTAGCGCCGTGAATGGACCACCCAGCACTTCACGGAATCCGGTAACTTGTGCACCCCTCCTGGGTCAACCTGTACCCCCTACGAGTGCGGCGAATAGCCCGCCAATCCTAGAGTGAAGCCCCCTCCGTCCCAATGCCATGAGATGCGGGCTTGTTGCCCTCCAGAACCCGGCTATCCGTGCACCCCTCCGCGGGGTAATCCTAGTACAAAAAGTAAAATATACATACAACGGGTACATCGACCGCAACCAGGTCGTGCCCCAAAAGAATAATACAAACAGGCAGTGACGGCAGTCCACAAGTCGGACGCTCGCCCCGCAATATCAAATGTACATAATACAACAAAACTGTACTAGCATTGCATCCAGGCTATCCCCCACGACCAATCCGCAACATCACAGCATAAACATAGAACATCAACGTGAAAGTCACGTTCGCAAATCCGTCTAACCGGGCTATAGCAGTTAGACTGGATTTACCGATCAAGTGACATTCACGGTCGCAGATATAATGTGAATACTGTGAAAAATGTGTCTAAAATTTTCCGATTGACCAAAAATTAACAAGTGGGCCCCCAATCAAAACTGTAGCACTCACAGAAAACCTGGGCCCAATTTTAATATTCCAAAAGCCCTAAAAATAGCCCAGAAGCCTACTGGGAAAAATTGATGCATTGAAGACTTCAATGTGCGGCGGAACCGCGGCCCCAGGGGGGGTTTGGCCGCGGTTCCGCGCTCCAATCATTGACTGAATGCATCGAATTTCTCCAGTAGTCTTATAGTCTCCATTCCATCAATTTTATACAACCAGAAAAATTTTTGGAGACCAAAAAATTTCAACAGAAAACTGTCGTGAACTAAAATTTAGATTTTGGAATTTTGGTCGATCGGAAATGCAAAACACATCAAACGAAGCTAGACGAAGTTAATGGCGAGGCTCTGATACCACTGTAAGTGCACTGCGGCGCCCCGGCCGTCAATCCGACGGCCAAACGCGGAAACGATGATAAACTTTAATTTTGCGGACTTAGCAAACCGGCACCACCGCGCACTAAACCCCGGATCGTGCCATTAAACTAGTCTAAGCTAACAAGAGGATGGGTTAGAGATATACCGACTGATCCGAGTCCTCCGGTCTTCATCTCCACTCCGATCTCCTCGCGGGATCTCCGTCCGTCGCCTCCTCGCCGAAAGGGCACCACATCGCCTGTATCTTTTACGGGCTCCCACCTCAATACCGAGGCAACTCGGGCGCGAAGCTGGCGAATCGACGCGTCCAAGATTTGCTGTAGGAAGTGTAGTGTAGAGTGCATGTCTCACTTTGGGGTTTGTTGCCATTTGTAGATGATGGAGGAAACAAGATAAGAAAAATGGTGCTTGCATTTTTCTTAGCATGAAAAGAGATCAAGAATGAAAAACACTCTCAAAGATGAAGCTCTCTCCTTCTCTTTTCTTCTTCTCTCTTGTTTAATGAAAACTCTCATCCTTAGAAAATGGTGGAGCAAAGATTATGAAGCATGAAGGGAGGTGAGTGTAGGAAGTGAAAAGAGGTGACCACATCCTAGACATAATCATCACAAAACTCAAATCCAAATCAAATCCATTCTTATCACAATAAATGCATGAAAAGCAAAGATGCTTATCATATCAATCCTTATGCAAATAAATCCTCCACAAAGTGTTATTTGCAAACTTGCAAATAACCCCCTCCATCGGAAAAGTCCGGCCGGGAAAGAACAAAGGAAAACCGGCCGGAACGGAATGCAAACTGGCAACTCCAGAAAACTGGTCCCGTAATAAATTACAGGAGAACCCCGATACTGTGCATACACACCCGCATCTGTATTCCGTCCGGATACAAATGCAATGAGACAAAATCTACACTGTACTAAACTAGGACCGGCTTAAGCCAAAGCCGGCTAGTAATATCCGTTCGATCCTGATCCGTGCAATACCGCACGTATCTGATCGAACCCTGCCATATAACCATACGGCCAGTAGTACAAACTGTCCGATCCTGATCCGTGCAATACCGCACGTATCTGATCGGACCCTGCCATATCTCCATACGGCCTCTACAGCGTTTCGCCCGAAAGCTTGAGTAACTGAAAGTGTGGTGGACTCTAAAGACTCGCCAATACTATGGATGTGGATTTAACCACTAGCACGTCAGAGGTATAAGCCAATACGTGACGGGCCACCAGCTATTGACTAAAAGGGACGTCGATGAGTGAACTCATCCTGACACCCTACTGAGCCTGTCAGTGACAATATCCGTACAGTCCGGTCCGTTCGTCTATGAGCATCGCATGTCGGGCCTAGGGGGTTGGTAAAAGTCAGACCCCCAAAAGCGGTACAAGTCGTGTCGGAGTGTAGCCCAGAACACCCTGAGATACTACTGGAATACCTACCAGTAAATCTCCTGCCTTGGCCAAGGTCTTTGTGTAATGGCTCTCCTAGACACAGCGCGACCTCACCCCCAATACCGGGAGAGACGAACCCCTGAAGATCCGCTCACTGCCTCCATGTGGCTCGGGACTGTACCCAACTAAAACCTGTTTGCACGACTCCTTTGAGCCGTAGTAGGGTAGTAATCAAAGCACAGTGGGAACTCACACGAGACAAATGACGATCCCCGGGTCGATGAACTAACCTGTACACATGTCACCTGGGAACTGCTATCTGACGTCAGGTATAAGACCAACTAGCATGTTCCCGGCGAGTCCTGTCCGGTGTACTCATAACCCAATGAGCACCTGTATACATCTTAGGTGAACCAACTGACACCAGTGGCTTGTGAGACCGGCCACCGCCCCTCGTCGGGGTCTCAACTGTATACACTAGTCTACTCTGGAGTTTCGATGCCCTGTCTCAAAACTCCTACAACTATGGACCTTTTAAGGATGTGCTATAGACTACCAGCTCCCACGTATATGATCGCCCTCATACTGCCGGTAGTCAAGCAAGAATCCTAGGGGCTCTATCAACGTGCAATAGCGACCTATCAGGTCACCTAGATCAGTACACGATGATAAAGGTAAACCAGATAACAAACTATCATCTCGAGTAAGACTGTTCTACCGGGATAGGTCCTCCCTCAATCATTGCAATCACGTGCCTGTGATCCAATAATTGACTCTGAGGGCACTATCTCCAACACTAGTAACGTCAGACCCCCAATAGCAGTATAAGTCGTGTCGGAGTGAAGCCCAATAACACCCTGAGATACTACTGGAGTACCTACCAGTAAATCTCCTTCCACGGCCGTGGGCTTTGTGTAATGGCTCTCCTAGACATAGCACGATCTCCCCCCCAATACCGGGAGAGACGAATCCCCTGCCGATCCGCTCACGTGCCTCCATATGGCTCGGGACTGTACCCAAAAACTACCTGTTTGCACGACTCCTTTGAGCCGTGGTAGGGTAGAAATCAAAGCACAGTGGGAACTCATACGAGACAAATGACGACCTCAGGTCGATGAACTAACCTGTACACATGTCACCAGGGAACTGCTATCTGACGATAGATATAATACTAACTAGCAGATTCCCGGCGAGTCCTGTCCGGTGTACTCATAACCCAATGAGCACCTGTATACATCTTAGGTGATCCAACTGACACCAGTGGCTTGTGAGACCGGCCACCGCCCCTCGTCGGGGTCTCGACTGTACACACTAGTCTATTCCGGAGTATCGATGCCCTGTCTCGAAACTCCCACGACTAGGGACCACAATTAAGGATATGCGTATAAACCACCCAACTCTCACGTATATGATCGCCATCATACTTTTGGTGGTAAAGCAAGATCCTAAGGGCTCTATCAAAGTGTAACATGTAATCAGTCACCTGAACATGTACACGACTGATAAAGGCAAACCAGATAGCATACTATCATCTCGAGAAAGATTGTCCTACCGGTATAGGTCCTCCGCAATCATTGCAATCACGTACCTGCGATCCAATAATTGACTATGAGGGCACTATCTCCAACAATCTCCCACTTGCACTCAAGGCTAATTATTGCGATGTCGACTACTCACCGCCCGTGTGAAACCGAACATCCAACTCCTCTACTAATCAGTATCACAAAGCCCGTTTGTAAAACTATTGTGTTCGAGAAATAGCCTTAGTGAGTGGATCCGCCTAGAAGTTTCTTTCTATATCTCTCTTAATCTCAAGTTCGCGGAGAAAGCCATCTCCCGAATCGAGTAATACCTGTCTTAGAATATGTCTGGATATCTGATGGGACCTAGTTCATAAATGAACTTCGAATCCAAACTTCTTAGACTGTATCGATCACTGAACCTAATCAGTATCCGGCATCATGCCACCCACAGTATCCTCTTGAACCACCTGTCCATAATACTGTCCCTCTTCGTCAGAGGGAAAACTATAATTCTGACAATCACTCTGTCATCCATGTCACCTTTGAAGCCTGGAATGATAACCGTCTCCCGAAGGAGGCTGCCGTCATCAAATCCGTAGAACATGTACTTATGTTCTAAAACTGCTTCCTTATATTTCTCCAGGATTGGATTAATACAAACTTATTGCATCTAGTGCAAAAACAACATTTGGTGCGGTACTTGACATCTCATGATTGACTCAGTTGCCTAAGCAAGTGATCTGCCAATCATGCACATCCCTCTCCCCTTTAGTCTGTAAGACACCTTTAGAGAGGGTGACTCCATCACCTGCAGGTACACCACCATGCTAGGAGTCAACTATTCCAAAAACCATTAGAATATCTGTCAAAGTACCCACATTGGGAAACTACCCAAATCCAGATCTAAAACCATAGATCTAGAAACCAGAATGTCAAATATTATATCCATGTCCTGTCTGGAGAAACAACTGTGTGACGACCACAGTACAACCGATCGTAGTATAGGAATTTTACTTCCTACTCTGTGTATGTCATCCAGATACTATGACATCACACCCTACTACCTTCTTAACAGATCCATCCCCTATCCTGATTGAAGTCAAACCCATGACTGTCACATCAAAATTAGATGATCTCACTCCGCTATAACTGCTCAAGTCTATAAATAGATATAAGCATCTTGCCCACTATGCTTCCGCTGCTCCCACTGACTACGACAACCCTCCTACCGGGTCTCATAGCGTGGAACAACAGTAGTGTCAAGTCTTGGTAGATAAGAACCTCCCTGTCACCGTCCTTGAGGCTACCGAAGTACCTCTCGGGTGTCTGAGTTTACCTACCATATCTGCGGAGTGGCTATTGGAATGTCAAACCTGATTGAATATATAGGTCCTATTAAATTTTCCGTAATCGTTCACGGTTCTGGAATCACTTCCAGTTCTACCATACTCCCACTACTGTTTTCTGAAAAAGATCCATTTTACTAAAACTGTGGCGAGTCAAGAACAATATCACTATTGATCTTCCAAATGATAGAATATCAACCCTCGTCATAGCCAGGGTCAACCCACAAACAGCCATTACAGAAACATGCCCTGAGTTATCCAGAGTCTGCTTTTAAGCATAAGCTAGACAACTCCCCGTACCTTAATATCTTTTAAGGTACGATCCATTCTATATCCAATACAGAAACTTTGGCACTTATTTAATTGGAACCAGATTCAAATCATGCAGCTGTCTCCAGTGCATATCAACTTAATGGAAAGAGGCTAATCAGCACTACTCAACTTAGGAATCCATCCAATTATGAGTAACCTGAAAGAGAAACACGTTTCTCAGAACCATCACTATCATCTGAATACCAATCACAAGAATCTACATCTTCGATCTCTTTGAAGAATCCCGATACTTGTGATACCTGGTTCTCTACTTTATTCTTATACCCACAACTTCTCAAAACTTAGACCTTGTATTTCTACGAAACACTCGTCTAAATACTAGAGAAGTTATAAGTAAACAGAACATAGTACGAGGACCTACCCCTTTGTCCTGAAGGACACTGGACAACATACAATACTCTGTATAAGTCCGCTGAGTTAAACAACTCAAAACCTGTGCGTCGTAGGTTGAAAAACTGTACCCTGGCGATTTCCTCAAATATCACCAATTACAACGAATTCCGATATAATGAGGATGATCACCTAATTCCCAATATCTTACTCCCACTCATCATCTGTAAAACCATACAGATATGAGAATGAAACCTGGTAAATACATACCCTTGGAGTAAGTGTCTAATCGGGAAAACAGGTTTTCTTTAACAATGCACTGAAACATGAAAATGTTTCGTAGGGGTATCCTGGTATTCATAGCAATGCCTCTTCCATAATCCAATTCATGACTTCAACCGTATATTTTACTGCCATCTCTCCAAATCCCTTTATTTGTCTTTAGTCGTTACCTTCTGTACACCATCGTTAGGCTAAATGGTTTTTTTCCTTCCCTACCGTTCGGCACCAGCCTATGGTTTGGAAGAAGACTATCCAGTAAGCATAATAGGTGTACCCTCCTAAACCAAGGAGTACTCGTATCTTGAGAGAAGGTGATGATAAAAGACAACTGAATAATACCTTATTTCTTTAAAAGTGAAATAGGAGTGGCAATGAAGTACGCGGTTTTGGTCATGAATGATATCAGTCGCAATTTACTTTGCCCTCTTTCTAATCCCTTTATTTTGTCTTTACATATTATCTTCTGCACACCCTACTTAGGCTAATTGGTTTTCTTCATTCCCTACCTTTCGGCACCAGCCTATGGTTTGGAATAAGATTATCCAATAAGCGTAATAGGTGTACTCTCCTAAACCAAGGAGCTCTCGCAACCTGAGAGAAGGTGATAATAAAAGACAACTGAATAAACCAATTCTATTTCTCCTGAACCTGGATCCATCCTTGAAGAAGTCCCTTCGAGTTCGTATATAACCATACGATGGATCTATCCAATGGAAGTGGATATCCGTAGTAATACGGGTGTTCTGAGAAATGCAATGGGTAAAAGAAGGAGTGGCAATGACTTATGCAACTCAGACAATCCAAAAGCCAGTATTTTAAGAAGGTTCGGTCAACCTGGTCACTTAGTCATAGTCTAGGGTCGGTCAAAGGTCGCTGCCAAAGAGAGAGAGAAAAGAAACACTCTGCGTGCACTCTAACCTAGATCAGAATGGTTATCACTTTATCTAATCTGGAAACCTCCCACTGTCCTGTCAAATTCTCCTCCAAACCAAAAAGAAGAATCAATCGGGATCGCCCGAAGAGTAAACCAACTCATCAGTAGGAATCGGGATCCAACTCTCATCGCATGATAACGTAATGGAATGCATCCACGTTACTCATACTCTAGAAGGTATGCGCATACTTGGCAAGTTTCAGTTTCTTTAGAAACTCCCGATAGGATTTTTGCCCCATGCTCTTATAACCTTGGCTTTGGTCAAAATGTCATAAGTCACATGCCAAGTTCTACCCATCACTATCTTGTCAATTTGAACCCACCCGCACATGCCCCTGACTTTGGCCAATCGGCAGAACGACTGTCCTAAACTAACTCATCTATCTATGCAACAATTGAATACCCAGCAGCTACCAAACACTATGCCTTAACTTTGGCTAAAATACATAGCTTGAATACTACTGAATACCCAAAAGAAGTGACGGAGGGCTACGGCTGGTTTTTGGCGAAAAACCTTTAACGTAGTGAACTTGATATCGCTGAAGGAACCTGATAGCTTTTTAAAATATAGCGGCGAAAACCTTTTGCTAAAGAGGTCATTCCCGGTAAAGGGATCTCGGCTCTTTCCTCGTGGAATGAGGTGCAGGATATTCCACTGAATACCGCTATGCAAAGCAACTTGTAATCGACTATAGTGAAGTTATTACGCTGACGCAAACTTCTGCCCAATGGGTCAGTCCCGGTGAAGGGATATCGGCCCTTGCCCCGTCGAATGAGGTGCAGGATATTCCACTGAATACCGCTATGCATAACAAAAGAAAACGTCTTTGCAATAACACTTTTTAAATTTGTTCCAACAACTGTAAACAGGTTTGTTTTACTTTGCGTTGATCAGAATCAACACAGTCCCATCATTTAATCACACCAGAAAAGAACGAAAATAAAATGTACGTATATGCCATCCGCATTCGTCACTGGGTCCCGTCTTCACCCGTTAGGTTACTTAACTAACGACAGAGCGGGGACTGGACTAGCGCGGGTGTAAAACATATACAACATCTAATAGTATATAAACCAATATACAATAATTGCTCCAGGCGTGATAATATGCAACATTACAGAAAAGTAATAAGCATCACAGAACAATACAGATATCTGGGATCCCCGAGTTTCACAGAGCCGCTGCTGAAACTCGACGTTCCCCTATCGTGTGGATAGCCTGTGCAGTGAAACCTAAACCCCTACGGGTGCGGCAAGTTACCCGCCAAAACCTGAAGCGAGGCAGCCCCCTACAACATAGTGAATGGACCACCCAGCACTCCACGGAATCCGGTAATCTTGGGCACCCCTCCTTGGGTCAACCTGTACCCTTTACGAGTGCGGCGAATAGTCTGCCAATTCTAGAGTGGGACCCCTCTGCCTCTCAAAGCCATGAGATGCGGACCCGTTGCCCCCCAGAACCCGGCTATCCGTGCACTCCGTCGCGGGGTAAAACCTAGTACAGTAATGAAAAATAGTACAATAGGTACATCAACCGCAACCTGGTCGTGCCCCAAAAGAATATTATACAACAGGAAGTGACGGCTGTCCACAAGTTGGACGCTCGCCCCGCAATATCAAATGTATAAATAAACTCAAACCGTACTACCATTGCACACTGCTATCCACCACGACAAATCCGCAACATCACAGCACAACACAGAACATCAACGCGAATGTCACGTTCGCAAACCCGTCTAAAAGAACTATAGCAGTCAGACGCGGTTTACCGATCAAATGACATTCCCGGTCGGAGATATAATGTAAGCACTGTAAACTAATGTGTTTAAATTTCGATCGACCAAATATCAAAAAGTGGGCCCCACGACTTACTGGTGAGCAGTAACAAAATCTGGGCCAAAACGATATTTACCAAAAACCACAAAATCCAACATAGAACTCACTGTACAAATTTGGGAGCATGAGCTCACCAAGTGGCCGCGGATGAGCGGTCAAACCATGGGTTTGACCGCGTTTCCGCGGCGGTTTGGTGGGGTCACGAGCCCAAATTTTGTCGTGGTTCTTAGAAAAGCCTGCACAGTATTCTGAGACATGTAGAAAAATTTTAGGAGGCCATTTAAAATCAACAGAAACTGTCAAGTTGGAAAAATGCAATTTTTGATTTCCGGTTCGATCGATATTTTAAACGCGTTAGCACAGGTTAGTATAGCAAAATGGTTAGGCTCTGATACCACTGTAAGTCCACGCTAGCGCCCCGGCAGTCTAAAGACGCCAAATGCGGAACAAAAAACTTTTAACTGGCGCTATCGTATACTTTAACCCGGATCTGCCATTATTGCTAAACTAACAAACTGTAAAGAGTGTAGAAAGGTTATACCGAACGATCCGAGTCCTTCGTTCTTTAACCATCATCCCACGCTCCGTTTCGGCTGCTCCGATTGCGTCGATCTCCGATATCCTCGTCGAGGTGGCACCACATCGATGATTCTTTAAACGGGCTCCCGCCTCTGACCTGAGGCAACTCGATCGTCAAGTTTGCTAAAAGAGACGACCAAGAATGATGTAGAGAATGAGTAGATAACTTTGTCTCACTTCGTCCAAGTTCGTGGACGATCGGTAAATGAAGTTGCCGAGGGAATCGGGTGATGGAATGAAATGAACTGTAAAATTCCATGCACCCCAAATACTATCATATCTTTGCAAGTGAAACAACAAGTGAGAGAGAGAGGGAGGAGAGAGAGGGCCGGCCATATATATGGAGAGGGGGGGTGAGTGTAGGAGGAGGGGAGAGTAACCATAAGACTAAATATCTCACAAAATATCCTTAGCTAAACAAGATTCATTAAAGCTAAAGCATGACTCACAAACCTAATCATCATGCATTAATGAACCATTAAAAGCATCCAATGAAAACTCAACACCAATTAATCCTAGTCATCTCATCTAGAACCTTCTAGAAGCTTCTAGAAGCATGACTCACTCTCATCCAAGAAAAGATAAATCCGTCTTTAACCGAATGTTAAAAGACGGCTGATAGAAAACTGGAAAACTGGCAACTTCCAAAAGTGATCCTGAAACGACTTTCAGGATAACCCCGTATCTGTATAAATATACCCGCATTTGTATTACGACCGAATACAAATGCAACTGAGACAAAGATATTATACCTACTCAATATAATACTCGGATCCGGCTTAAACCAAAACCGACCAGTATCATCTGCCCGAAAAATAACACGTGCGTAAACGCACGTGCATTTTCCGAACCCTGCCATAATACCATACGGCCTCTACAACGTTTCGCCCGAACTTGGGAAACAGTCTGTGGGGGACTCTAATGACTCGTCAGTACCCTGGCAGTGGGTTTAACCACAAACCGTCAGCGGCACTAGCAATGCGTAACGGCTGCCCATAGACTGACCTCAAGGGATGCCGATGAGCGCACTCATCCGGAAAACCCTACTGAGCCTAACAGTGACAATGTATATACAGTCCGGTCCGGTCGTCTATGAGTATCGCATATCTGCCTAGGGGGCTAGTAACGTCAGACCCCCAATAGCAGTATAAGTCGTGTCGGAGTGAAGCCCAATAACACCCTGAGATACTACTGGAGTACCTACCAGTAAATCTCCTGCCACGGCCGTGGGCTTTGTGTAATGGCTCTCCTAGACACAGCATGATCTCCCCCCCAATACCGGGAGAGACGAATCCCCTGCCGATCCGCTCACGTGCCTCCATATGGCTCGGGACTGTACCCAAAAACTACCTGTTTGCACGACTCCTTTGAGCCGTGGTAGGGTAGAAATCAAAGCACAGTGGGAACTCATACGAGACAAATGACGACCTCAGGTCGATGAACTAACCTGTACACATGTCACCAGGGAACTGCTATCTGACGATAGATATAATACTAACTAGCAGATTCCCGGCGAGTCCTGTCCGGTGTACTCATAACCCAATGAGCACCTGTATACATCTTAGGTGATCCAACTGACACCAGTGGCTTGTGAGACCGGCCACCGCCCCTCGTCGGGGTCTCGACTGTACACACTAGTCTACGCCGGAGTATCGATGCCTTGTCTCGAAACTCCCACGACTAGGGACCACAATTAAGGATATGCGTATAAACCACCCAACTCTCACGTATATGATCGCCATCATACTGTTGGTGGTAAAGCAAGATCCTAAGGGCTCTATCAAAGTGTAACATGTAATCAGTCACCTGAACATGTACACGACTGATAAAGGCAAACCAGATAGCATACTATCATCTCGAGTAAGATTGTCCTACCGGTATAGGTCCTCCGCAATCATTGCAATCACGTACCTGCGATCCAATAATTGACTATGAGGGCACTATCTCCAACACTTTCGTTCACCAGCAGCCAATGGTATTAATGGCTCGGCAGGTGGAGGGACATCGGTCAAGGGTCTTGCCATCTGTGAAGGATTTCCTTGGACGTAGCCGTATAGTGAGATAGTCACTTGGGAGGCTGCGAGCGAGATTTGAGGATTTTAATCTTCTCTTTGAAGGTACGCGTAGCAGTATAATTTTTAAATTCGGGGACGAATTTCTTTTAAGGGGGGGGGGGGAGATTGTAACACCTTAGAATGTGTTTTGTAGCTAATTATATTTTAATGTGTGGTTTTTAATAAAAAGTTTACTAAATGAAGTTTTAAATATTATATCCTATTTATTGAGTATTTTATTAGATTTTTCCTAGCCTTGCACACACTTGTGCATGATAACTAGGGTTGTTTTGGGTTTAATAGTGTATGGTTGTTTTAAAATGAATTTGAAAAAAAACAAATAAAGTTTTTCTTAATTGACTTTCTTTATGTTGACCTTGAGAGAGAGAGAGAGTGCATCATGGGGCATGATGGCCTTTGCCATGCCTCATTTAATGATGAGAGAGAAGGAGACAGGGAGGGGTTCTAGCCTTACTCTCATTTTTCTCACTCTCATTCTCTCACTCCCATTCTCTCTCTCACACACACACAAACACACACACTCAACACCAGAGGCAGCAGCAGCAAGCAGCAGGAACAACAATAACAACAACAATAACAACAGCAGCAGCAGCCATAGCAACAACAACAACAACAACAACAACAACAACAATAGCATCATCATCATCATCTTCAGCAACAGCAGCAGAAGACAGCAGCAGCAACACCAGAACCATCTTCATCAGCACCATCAGCTTCAGCATCATCAGAAGCAGCAGCCACTGCAGCAACAGGAACCCCAGCACTTGCAGAAGCTCTTCTCCACTTCTTCACCTGCTTCTTGGGGGTCTTTAGGGTATAACTCTTATACCCAATTCCCCTTATTGCTAGCTTGTGTGTAGTTTGGTGTCGGTTCGTGTTAATTATGAATTTAGTGCTAATTTAGGGTGATTTGTGGGATGTGGTGGTAAATTGTTGATTGTGTTAGCTACCTTAGTTTATTTAAGTGTTGTTAGGGTCACTTTACTAAGTTTAACCCCGGATTACACTAAAATACCCTAAGGTTTCTAAATTGTGCAATTTGTCGTTTTTATACGATATACTGGATATCTGTGATCTGCTATTGACCCGGACCCTACAGAATAAAATTGAGAAGACGAGAGCATGTACACTAGGTATAGAGCACACCACAAGAACACGAGCCACCCTACCCCTACCCAGGCCGCCAATTTTATCATTCTGGCCGCAATTTGCGGCCAGGAAGGGGAGTGGGGTTCTGGGATTTTGGAATGGCAGTCTTCTGTGTAGTGTAGTGTTTTGGCATGTCTAGTTTTGTAAGTTTTGGCCTGTAGGAAAATCTGGGACTATATATCATTTTTGTGTCCGTTGTGTTTGCGCGATGTAAGTGCACGGCGGCGCCCCGGCCGTCAATCCGACGGCCAAATGCGGAAACGGTGATAAACTTTAATTTTGCGGACTTAGCAAACCGGCACCACCGCGCACTAAACCCCGGATCGAACCATTAAACTTATTCTAGCAAACAAGAGAAGGGTTAGAGATATACCGAATGATCCAAGTCCTTCGGTCTTCGTCTCCACTCCGATCTCCCGCGGATGCTTCGTCCGTCATCTCCTCGTTGTCGCCTCTTCGCCGGAAGGGCACCACATCGCCTGCATCTTTTACGGGCTCCCGCCTCAATACCGAGGCAACTCGGGCATGAAGCCGGCAAGTCGACATGCCCAGGAGGTGCTGTAGGTTGTAGTGTAGAACATGCTAGTCTCATTTGGGGTTTGGAGTTGCCTTGATGGAGGAATCAACAAGATATCAACTTGGGGTTTTATGGTAGCAATGAAAATGAGATGGATGATTAATTTCCCACACCAAAATGAAACCTCTCATTTTCTCTCCTCATCAAATTGTGGCCGGCCTCATCCATTTTAGAATGGTGGAGGGAATGGAAGTTATGCATGAAGGGAGGTGATGGTAGGATAAAGCAAGGAGGTGTCCATATACAAACATCATCATAACAAAACCCATACCTATATCAAATCCATTCACTTCACAATAAATGCAAGAATGGTGCAAAAGAAAAGATGCTCTCATAATAAATCCTTTTTCAAGAAACCCCTCCACAAATGTTATTTGCACAATTGCAAATAACCCCCCTCCATCGGAAAAGTCCGGCCGGAAAAGAACAAAGGAAAACCGGCCGGAATGGAATGCAAACTGGCAACTCCAGAAAACTGGTCCCGTAATAAATTACAGGAAAACCCCGATACTGTGCATACACACCCGCATCTGTATTCCGTCCGGATACAAATGCAATGAGACAAAATCTACACTGTACTAAACTAGGACCGGCTTAAACCAAAACCGGCTAGTAAAAACTGTCCGATCCTGATCCGTGCAATACCGCACGTATCTGATCGAACCTTGCCATATATCCATACGGCCACTAGTACAAAATTGTCCGATCCTGATCCGTGCAATACTGCACGTATCTGATCGGACCCTGCCATATCTCCATACGGCCTCTACAGCGTTTCGCCCGAAAGCTTGAGTAACTGAAAGTGTGGTGGACTCTAAAGACTCGTCAATACTATGGCTGTGGATTTAACCACTAGCACGTCAGAGGTATAAGCCAATACGTAACGGGCCACCAGCTATTGACTAAAAGGGACGTCGATGAGCGAACTCATCCTGACACCCTACTGAGCCTGTCAGTGACAATATCCGTACAGTCCGGTCCATTCGTCTATGAGCATCGCATGTCGGGCCTAGGGGGTTGGTAAAAGTCAGACCCCCAAAAGCGGTACAAGTCGTGTCGGAGTGTAGCCCAGAACACCCTGAGATACTACTGGAATACCTACCAGTAAATCTCCTGCCTTGGCCAAGGTCTTCGTGTAATGGCTCTCCTAGACACAGCGCGACCTCACCCCCAATACCGGGAGAGACGAACCCCTGAAGATCCGCTCACTGCCTCCATGTGGCTCGGGACTGTACCCAACTAAAACCTGTTTGCACGACTCCTTTGAGCCGTGGTAGGGTAGTAATCAAAGTACAATGGGAACTCACACGAGACAAATGACGATCCCCAGGTCGATGAACTAACCTGTACACATGTCACCAGGGAACTGCTATCTGACGTCAGGTATAAGACCAACTAGCATGTTCCCGGCGAGTCCTGTCCGGTGTACTCATAACCCAATGAGCACCTGTATACATCTTAGGTGAACCAACTGACACCAGTGGCTTGTGAGACCGGCCACCGCCTCTCGTCGGGGTCTCAACTGTATACACTAGTCTACTCTGGAGTATCGATGCCCTGTCTCGAAACTCCCACGACTAGGGACCTTTTAAGGATGTGCTTATAGACTACCAGCTCCCACGTATATGATCGCCCTCATACTGCCGGTAGTCAAGCAAGAATCCTAGGGGCTCTATCAACGTGCAATAGCGACCTATCAGGTCACCTAAAGCAGTACACGATGATAAAGGTAAACCAGATAGCAAACTATCATCTCGAGTAAGACTGTTCTACCGGGATAGGTCCTCCCTCAATCATTGCAATCACGTGCCTGTGATCCAATAATTGACTCTGAGGGCACTATCTCCAACAATCTCCCACTTGCACTCAAGGCTAATTATTGCGATGTCGCATACTCACAGCCTGTGTGATACCGAACACCCAACTCCCCTACTAGTCAGTCTCACAAAATCCGTTTGTGAAACTATTGCGTTCGAGGAATAGCCTCAGTGAGTGGATCCGCCTAGAAGTTTCTTTCTATGTCTCTCTATATCTCAAGTTCGCGGAGAAAACCATCTCCCGAAATGAGCAATACCTGTCTTAGAATGTCTGGATGTCTGATGGGACCTAGCTCATGAATGAACTCCAAATCCAAACTTCTTAGACTGTATCGTCAACCGAACTTAATCAGTATGCTGCGCCATGCCACCCTCAGTATTGCCTTGGACCACCTGTCCAAAATACTGCCTCTCGTCAGAAGGAAAACTATAACTCTGACAACCTCCTTGTCGTCCATGTCACCTTGGAAGCCTGGAATGATAACTGCCTCCCGACTGTTCCTCCAGGATTGGATGAATATCAACTTATTGCATCTACTGCAAGAACAACATCTGGTGTGGTACTTGACATTTCATGATTGACTCAATTGCCTAAGCAAGTGATCTGCCAATCATGCACATCCCTCTCTATTTTAGTCTATAAGACACCTTTAGAGAGGGTGACTCCATTACCTGCAGGTATACTACCGTGCCAGGAGTCATCCATTCTAAATACTCTTAGAATGCTGTCAAGGTACCATGATTGGGAAACCACCCAAATCTAGATCTAAAACCATAGATCCAGTAACCAGTATGTCTGATATAATGTCCAAGTCCTTTGTGGAGAAACCACTGTGTGACGACCAAAGTATAACCGATCGTAGTATAGGAATATCACTTCCTACTACCTTCTCAACAGATCCATCCCCTATTCTGATGACGTCAAACCTATGACTGTCACATCAGAAATAGATGATCTATCTCCGCTACATCTGCTTTAGTCTATAAATAGACATAAGCCTGATGTCCACCAATGCTTCCGCTGCTCCCACTGACTACGACAACCTTCTGCCAGAGTCATATAGACGTGCACTTCTAAAACTAGTTTAGAACGACGCTATACTCATCCTCCTGCCAGGTCTCGTAGCCTGGAACAACAACAATGGCAAGTGTGGGTAAACAAGAACTTCCCTGTCACCGTCCTTGAGGCTACCAGAGTACCTCTCAGGTGCCTGAAGTTACCCACCATCCCTGCGGAGTGGCCAATGGAATGTCAAGCCAGATTGAATCTTTAGGTTCCTTATCAAATCTTCAGTAATCGTTTGCGGTTCTGGAATCACTTCCAGTTCTACATACTCCCACTACTGTTTTTGAAAAAATCCATTTTTAATAAACTGTGGCGAGTCTAGAACAATATTTCTATTGATCTGCCAGATGGTAGAAAATCAACCCTCGTCATAGCCTGGGTCAACCCACAAACAGCCATTACAGAAACGTGCCTTGAGTTGTCCAGTGTCTGGTTTTAATCATAAGCCGGACAACTCCCCGTACCTTAACAACGTTAAGATATGAACTGTTCTATATCCAATATAGAACCAGAGGCACTGATTTAAATTAACCAGATTCAAATCATGCAACTGTCTCCAGTGCATGTCAACTAAATGGAGAGAGGCCGATCAGCGTTACTCAACTTAGGAATGCTTCCAATTATGAGTAACCTGAAAGAGAAGCAATTTCTCTTTATCATTACTATCAACTGAATACCATACACAAGTATCTACATCTTCGATCACTTTGAAGAATCCCGATACTTGCTACACCTGGTTCTCTACTCTATTCAAATACCTATAACTCCTCAAAACTTAGACCCTGTGTTTCTATGAAACACATGTCTAAGAACTAGAGAAGTTAAAAGTAAACAGAATATAGTATGAGGACCAACCCTTGTGTCCTAATGGACACTGGACAACATACATTACTCTGTATAAGTCCGCTGAGTTTAACAACTCTTTCACTGTGTGTCGTAGGTAGAAAACTGTACTTATGGTTAAGAAGAATTACACCGCTGTTCAATGCTCCTCACCTAACCATCCACTGATATAGGTAAATGTCATCGACATAATATCAAAAGGTATATCTCACTCTATAAAAATAGACGTACAGATATATCAATTTGAAATTGGTGCACAACAGCGGATATTCAAAACCAAATATTTGCCGACCGGCAAACAACCCAGATGATCTCCCCAAATATCACCGATTACAACGAATCCCGATATAATGAGGATGATCACCCAATTCCCAATGACTTACTCCCACTCATCATCTGTAAAACCATACAGATGTGAGAATCAAACCTGGTAAATACATACCCTGGAGCAAGTGTCTAATCAGGAAATCAGTTTTCCATTAACAGTACACAGTGAAATTGAAACATTGAAATGTTTCGTTGGGGTATCCTGGTATTCCTAGTAATGCCTCTACCATTATCCAGATTCACAACTATAACCGTATAATTCTTTGTCACCTCTCCAAATCCCTTTATATGTCTTTAGTCATTACCTTCTGCACACCCCTTTAGGCCAATTGGTTTTCTTCCTTCCCTACCGTTCGGCACCAGCCTATGGTTTGGAAGAAGACTATCCAAAAAGCATAAAGGGTGTACTGTCCTAATCCTAGGAGCACTCGCATCGCGAGAGAAGGTGAAGATAAAAGACACCTGAATGTACTTTATTCCTATTTCTCCTGAACCAGGATCCATCCCCGAACTGGAACGAGTTCCTTTCGAGTTCGTATATAACCATACGATGGATTATCCAATAAAATGGGATCTTCATAGTGATACGGAGTGTCCTGGAGAAATACAAAGGTGATTTAGGATTGGCGAAGAAATACTTGGTTTGGTCGTGAATAGCAGTCGCAATTTACTTTGCCCTCTTACTAATCCCTTGCTTTGTCTTAATCTTAATACCTTCTGTACACCGTTTAGGCTAACTGGTTTTCTTCATTCCCTACCGGTCGGCACCAGCCTATGGTTTGGAAGAAGACTATCCAATTTGCGTAATAGGTGTACTACTCCTAAACCAAGGAGTACTCGCAACCTGAGAGAGGGTGAAAAGAAAAGACAACTGAATAATCCTATCCGTTTTCTCCAGAACCGGAAACCATCCTCGAATAAATTCCTTCGAGTTCGTATCTAACCATACGATGGTTTTGTCCAATGGAAGTGGACGTTCGTAGCAATACGGGGTGTCCTGGAGAAAACGGTAAAAGTAGGGTGGCAATGAGGTCTGCAACTTTGACAATCCAAAAGCCAGTGTTAAGTAGGTTCGGTCAACTTGGTTACTGAGTCATAGTCTTAGGGTCGGGTCAATGGTCGCTGTCAAGAGAGAGAGAAAAGAAACACTCAGCATGCACTCTATCCTAGATCAGAATGGTTATCACTTAATCTAATCTTGAAACCTCCCACTGTACCTCAAATTCTCCTCCAAACCTGAAAGAAGAATTAGTCGGGGTCACCCGAGGAGTAAACCAACTCATCAGTGGGAATCGGGATCCAACTATCATTGCATGATAACGTGACGGAATCCGCTCACGGTATCACACTCCAGAAGGTATGCGCATATCTGGCAAGTTTCAGTTCTTTTGAAACTCCCGATGTGATTTCTGCCCCATGCTCTTATGACCTTGACGAAGGTCAACAAATCATAAGTCACATGTCAAGTTCCACCCGTCATTGTCCAGGTTAATTTGAACCCACCCGTACAAGCCCTTGACGAAGGTCAACAAGGCTATACGACTGTCCCAAACCAACACATCTATCTATGCAGCAGAAAGGAAACAAGCAGCTACCATGCACTATGCCTTAACGAAGGTCAACAAACATAGCATGAATACTACGTGCTACCCGTCTGAAATGACGGAGGGCTACGAATAGTTTCTGGCGAAAACCTTTAACGTAATGAACTTGATATCGTTGAAGGAACGGATAGCTTTTTAGAAAATATAGTGACGAAAACCTTTACTAAAGAGGTCACTCCCGGTGAAGGGATCTCGGCTCTTTCCCCGTAGAATGGGGTGCAGGATATTCCAACTAAATACCACGGTGCAAAGAAAAAGTAATCGTCTATAGTGAAGTTAATGCCCTGACGCAAACTTCTGTCCAAGGGGTCACTCCCGGTGAAGGGATCTCGGTCCTTGCCTCGTCGACTGAGGAGCAGGATATTCCAAATGAATACCACGATGCAAAACAAAAGAGAACGTCCTTGCAATAACAGCTTTTAGAAAAGTGTTCCAACAACATCAGAATAGGTTTGTTTAACTTGCATTGATCCGAATCAATGCAGTCCCATCATTGATCACACCACAAAGAATGAAAATATACTGACGTACGTATATGCCATCCGCATTCGTCACTGGGTCCCGTCATCACCCGTTAGGTTAGCTAACTAACGGCAGAGCGGGGACTGGACTAGCGCGGATGTAAAACATATACAACATCTACTAATATATATACCAATATATTATATTTCGCTCAAGGCGTGAAAAGAAATGCAACATCACAGAAATGTACGGCATCACAGAACAATACAGATATCTGGGATCCTTGGGTTTCACAGAGCCACTACTGAAACCCGACGTTCCCCTGGTCGTGTGGATAGCCTGTGCAATGAAATCCTAGACCCCTACGGGCGCGGCAAGTTACCCGCCAAAACCTGAAGCGAGGTAGCCCCCTTCAGCTCCGTGAATGGACCACCCAGCACTCCACGGAATCCGGCAACTTGGGCACCCCTCCTGGGTCAACCTGTACCCCCTACGAGTGCGGCGAATAGCCCGCCAATCCCAGAGTGAAGCCCCCTCCTTCTCAATGCCATGAGATGCGGGCTTGTTGCCCTCCAGAACCCGGCTATTCGTGCACCCCACCGCGGGGTAATCCTAGTACAGAAAGTAAAAATATACATACACCGGGTACATCGACCGCAACCAGGTCGTGCCCCAAAAGAATAATACAAACAGGCAGTGACGGCAGTCCACATGTCGGACGCTTGCCCCGCAATTTCAAATGTACATAATACAACAAAAACTGTACTAGCATTGCATCCAGGCTATCCCCACCGACCGATCCGCAACATCACAGCAAAAACATAGAACATCAACGTGAAAGTCACGTTCGCAAATCCGTCTAACCGGGCTATAGCAGTTAGACCGGATTTACCGATCGAGTGACATTCACGGTCGCAGATATAATGTAAATACTGTGAAAAATGTGTTTAAAATTTCCGATCGATCAAAAATTAACAAGTGGGCCCCCAATCAAAACTGTAGCACTCACAGAAATCCTGGGCCCAATTTTAATATTCCAAAACCCATATTTTAAGCCCAGAAGGCCTCTGAAAAAAATTGGTGAAGTGATCTCCACAGTGTGCGGCGGAAGGGCGGCGGGAAGGGGGTTTTCGCGGCGGTTCCGCGCTCCAACTGTGGAGTTACTTCGTCGAATTTTTACAGAGCTCTTAGATTTTCCAGTACATCAATATTTTACAACCTGAAATATTTTTAGAGACCAAAAATTTTCAACAGAAACTGATGCGAACTAAAATGCAGTTTTGGAACATTCGATCGATCGAAACAGAAAAACACAGTATACCAAGCTAGACTATGTTAATGGCGAGTCTCTGATACCACTGTAAGTGCACGGCGGCGCCCCGGCCGTTAATCCGACGGCCAAATGCGGAAACGGTGATAAACTTTAATTTTGCGGACTTAGCAAACCGGCACCACCGCGCACTAAACCCCGGATCGAACCATTAAACTTATTCTAGCAAACAAGAGAAGGGTTAGAGATATACCGAATGATCCGAGTCCTTCGGTCTTCGTCTCCACTCCGATCTCCCGCGGATGCTTCGTCCGTCATCTCCTCGTTGTCGCCTCTTCGCCAGAAGGGCACCACATCGCCTGCATCTTTTACGGGCTCCCGCCTCAATACCGAGGCAACTCGGGCATGAAGCCGGCAAGTCGACATGCCCAGGAGGTGCTGTAGGTTGTAGTGTAGAACATGCTAGTCTCATTTGGGGTTTGGAGTTGCCTTGATGGAGGAATCAACAAGATATCAACTTGGGGTTTTATGGTAGCAATGAAAATGAGATGGATGATTAATTTCCCACACCAAAATGAAACCTCTCATTTTCTCTCCTCATCAAATTGTGGCCGGCCTCATCCATTTTAGAATGGTGGAGGGAATGGAATTTATGCATGAAGGGAGGTGATGGTAGGATAAAGCAAGGAGGTGTCCATATACAAACATCATCATAACAAAACCCATACCTATATCAAATCCATTCACTTCACAATAAATGCAAGAATGGTGCAAAAGAAAAGATGCTCTCATAATAAATCCTTTTTCAAGAAACCCCTCCACAAATGTTATTTGCACAATTGCAAATAACCCCCCTCCATCGGAAAAGTCCGGCCGGGAAAGAACAAAGGAAAACCGGCCGGAATGGAATGCAAACTGGCAACTCCAGAAAACTGGTCCCGTAATAAATTACAGGAAAACCCCGATACTGTGCATACACACCCGCATCTGTATTCCGTCCGGATACAAATGCAATGAGACAAAATCTACACTGTACTAAACTAGGACCGGCTTAAACCAAAACCGGCTAGTAAAAACTGTCCGATCCTGATCCGTGCAATACCGCACGTATCTGATCGAACCTTGCCATATATCCATATGGCCACTAGTATAAAGTTGTCCGATCCTGATCCGTGCAATACTGCACGTATCTGATCGGACCCTGCCATATCTCCATACGGCCTCTACAGCGTTTCGCCCGAAAGCTTGAGTAACTGAAAGTGTGGTGGACTCTAAAGACTCGTCAATACTATGGCTGTGGATTTAACCACTAGAACGTCAGAGGTATAAGCCAATACGTAACGGGCCACCAGCTATTGACTAAAAGGGACGTCGATGAGCGAACTCATCCTGACACCCTACTGAGCCTGTCAGTGACAATATCCGTACAGTCCGGTCCGTTCGTCTATGAGCATCGCATGTCGGGCCTAGGGGGTTGGTAAAAGTCAGACCCCCAAAAGCGGTACAAGTCGTGTCGGAGTGTAGCCCAGAACATCCTGAGATACTACTGGAATACCTACCAGTAAATCTCCTGCCTTGGCCAAGGTCTTCGTGTAATGGCTCTCCTAGACACAGCGCGACCTCACCCCCAATACCGGGAGAGACGAACCCCTGAAGATCCGCTCACTGCCTCCATATGGCTCGGGACTGTACCCAACTAAAACCTGTTTGCACGACTCCTTTGAGCCGTGGTAGGGTAGTAATCAAAGTACAGTGGGAACTCACACGAGACAAATGACGATCCCCAGGTCGATGAACTAACCTGTACACATGTCACCAGGGAACTGCTATCTGACGTCAGGTATAAGACCAACTAGCATGTTCCCGGCGAGTCCTGTCCGGTGTACTCATAACCCAATGAGCACCTGTATACATCTTAGGTGAACCAACTGACACCAGTGGCTTGTGAGACCGGCCACCGCCCCTCGTCGGGGTCTCGACTGTATACACTAGTCTACTCTGGAGTATCGATGCCCTGTCTCGAAACTCCCACGACTAGGGACCTTTTAAGGATGTGCTTATAGACTACCAGCTCCCACGTATATGATCGCCCTCATACTGCCGGTAGTCAAGCAAGAATCCTAGGGGCTCTATCAACGTGCAATAGCGACCTATCAGGTCACATAAAGCAGTACACGATGATAAAGGTAAACCAGATAGCAAACTATCATCTCGAGTAAGACTGTTCTACCGGGATAGGTCCTCCCTCAATCATTGCAATCACGTGCCTGTGATCCAATAATTGACTCTGAGGGCACTATCTCCAACAATACGCGCGATACATGAGTGGGTTCTGTGATCCAGCGTATCGCGGCGTGTCGCGATGGTTTTAGACGCGTACACACACGATTCAGCGTATCGTGCACACGCGCGTTTAGTTCGCGACACGAGTTTCTCGTTTTGTTTCGATATCGCGTTTCGCGGAATATTTTGGCTTATATATGATTTTCGTGTCGTATTTGCAGGTTTGCAGGCAGGAACTACGGACACGGCTACAGGGGGAGCAGATGGTAGGATTCATCTAGCGTGGAGTGTACGTGAGTAGATTTAACGTCTACAGGGGAATCGCCCGCATGGCGTTATGCGTCTGGGCTAGGATTCAAGTACCTGTCGCACATTCTACGTCATTGTAGAATTGCGCCGTTACTGTATTTCCTTGATATAGTTATACTGTGACTAGCAGCCGTAGGACACTGCACACATTATTGACGGTTCATGTTGCACGAGCACGGATTGTATGCTGCACACACGCCGTCAATAATTGCCATGTCACACACTACCCCTTATAGCTACTATTGCTTACCACACATGACATCTAGCTTACCGGTATACCTATAGTGTATCAAACCTTTAGTGATAGGTATATTTACACCTTGCGATACAGCTACAGGTATACCTTTTATATATTTTACTTATACCGGGGGATATCTTACTCATATTCTTCTTATACCCAGGGGGGTATACGACATCAGTTCTTATAGGTAGATACCTATACATTGCTACACCTGTATGTTATACACGTATTCTGTTGCTGTCGCATATTTACCTTTACTGGTGTTACTTAGCTGTACCTTATTGGTTTCACATACATCTGGTTTCAGCTACATATTCTCATTTATATGCTCGCATTTCAGATATATCACATATGTTTATTCCTGGATTTGCACATTATTATTAGGATTTTAGATGATGTTTTCTGGATTTGGGAACCGCGGGAGTTCATGAAATTATGCATACATTGAAAAACCCGGTTTTCTTGATATGATATTTTCGCGTCCACCATGAGCTTTATCGGTGTTGAGATGTATATACCCTTACGAGGAGGCGTCGAGGCCGTAGAGGGTACATGGTGGGGCCCGGTATGGTTCCCCTCGGCAAGAAGATCGATGGATTTTGCCGATTGAGCCTGGAGGCGGGCTAGTACCTACCAGTGACAGTACTGATGACTCGACGGGGGTCATGGAGACACCGTTGGGAGTCATACACGTATGCATACGTCGAAAGGCGAGGGTCAGAGCTAGGCACTCATGCTTTCGGGACAGCGTATGATACGTACCTATCAGGATTTCTGTGTCGATGCTTGGCACATTGTTTTCATGATATTTCTTGTAATACCTTTGTAAATATAACAGGGGATTAGCCGTTGTTATATATACCCTTACACCAATATTAGTGGAATGGGACGCTAATATATGTGTATTGCCCCCATCATATTTATTTATGTATGTATACCTTTAGCATGTTAGAAACTTACTTGAGATTCAACTTGGGATATAGGTGATTCATTGACATTGGATATTGGATATGAAAGAGATTGTTGATTTGTACATTCGAGATATAGGGGATTACTCGATATTGTACATTGAGGTGATGTGAGACTTATGTGATGTGAGAGCCCGATTTGGGGGGCTGATTTGAGGATTTGGGATTTGAGTGTCTTGATGGATTGTGATTCTGCCACGATGTCAGGTTTCCGTGGAAATGACATATTCCACCCTATACGTCACCCTTATCTATTTTATGCACAGTTTCATATATTGGTAGTACCTGTTAGTGTACCCTTATGATAGTTGCATATTTACATTCTCATATCCCTACTGCATGGTTATTGCATATTATTGTCATGTTTCTATTGCTTCACATATTGATTGTACCTGCTAGTGTACGCTCCTTTATTCGGCATCTGCATGACATGTTATTACCGTAATCGCTTATCTTAGATTCATGCTGTACGTGCATTCCTGCGATTACCTGCATATGTTTTATACTATTCACGAGTTGGCAACTCACCCCCGTTGTGCCACAGGTGTTTCAGGTTTTTCCCCAGAGTAGTCGAGGCAGGCTATTCCGCTATTCAGCTATTTATCTTTTGCCACAGATACCGCATCAGCTCACAGTACTATTTTGTTTAGGTGGGTTTTGATGATTATCTGTATTTCCTATTGTACTTTCGTTGTACCTGTACTCTCCATCTACTATTGTATTATGGACTTAGAGACTTGGTGAGGACGTATTTGTATATTATTGTGGATTTGTTGTCTTTTATATACAGCTTCTCTCTATTGTGCTTATTTCTTCGCTACGGCGTCGTATATTTGTATTGTATTCATCTTGGCTAGTTTTTACAAAAAACGGGGTGTTGCTAAAATTTTAAGGAAAGAAAGTAAGACTTTTAAAGAATTTGGGTTGCGATTTCAAATGTTTCAAAACATATATTATCTTTTCCGTATTTTTATGGTTTAGATTTCTGGGTTTTGGCTTTCTTTTACTACGTTACGTCTTAGGGCGTTGCGTCGTATTAGGGCCGTCACGGGCCAATTTCGGGTCGTGACAAAGTTGGTATCAGAGCACACCCTGACCAACCTTGGGTAGAAACCATAACGAAATTAGCGTCGAGATCTGCTCCCATTCCAACTTCGGAACGGTAAAAGGTTGCAACTCTCCAGCCGGCCTCAGATGCTCGACTCAAGCACACAACAAGACTGACACCTTGAAACGAAACCTGAAACTTCTCTTTACATCCTTGTCCACTTGTAACTATCTCACAAGTCTCGCCAAAGCTGGTGGAACTTGAATGAATACAGAGAGTTGACTGATGTGCTTACTCTAGGATTGCACGTCTCTACCTGATAATGTCAGGTACACAAACGTGTCCCTAACTTAGCACGTCATTGTCACAAATCAAGGTCTCTGAATCATTACCCAGCCGAGTATGCTCAAGTATCTCTGACGACGAGCATCGGCGGGCAGTGCCTCGCGAAAACGATTTAAAGAAGGTGGTCGGGCGCGGACATGAGCAAGCTGTCCCCTCCGTAGAGACGAACTTAAGCTATACTCAACGATCACACAAAAACTGTAAATCTGCAGAAGACTAACACAACAATCCAAATCCGCTGCAGGAAGATGTACATTAAGCTCTGGTGGTCCGTGAAAATCTGACATGACTCTCGAACAGATAATGTCTCCAAATCTTCCAACACAAAACCACCGCGGCCATCTCCAGATCATGAGTGGAATATCCTTCTCGTACTTCCTCCAAATGTAGGGAAGCAAAAGCGATAACTCTATAGTGTCACCTCAGTACACACTCGAGCCCACTCAAGAAACATTACAGTTAAACAACAAAGTCGCCCGAACCAGAAAGCAAAGAAAGAACTGATGCAGTTGTTAACCGAATCTCCAACTGCCGAAACTCCATACACATGCCTCAGTCCACAGAAAAGAAACCTCCTTTCCGGTCAATTCAGTCGACGGTGCAGCACTACTCTAGCAATCCTGCATGAAATGGCGGTAAAACCTGCTAAGACCAACAATATGCGGATCTCCGTCCAGCACACAAGTCTGGGCCTAAGCTGTACGGCCACGATCTCCCTCGGGAACATACAAAACCGTCTCCCGCGACTACAAGACCTAGGAGTCAATACAAACAAGCCTGAAGAAACACTTCGAGAATCTAGCAAACTGCTGGTACCCTCTCAGTATCTGCATAACAAATCCTCAAGTGCTACTACTGTCCCTCAAGACACATTAGATAGACCAGAATGTCGTAAATAACACAACAGAAACAGGTCGAGGAACGACCTGAAGAAATCTGGTTCATCACATCTACGAATGCTGCTAGGGCATCAGGGAATCCAACGACTCACTGATACACACAAAGCCCATAGCACGCATAAGGCAATCTTCGGAATGCCATCATCCCGAATCCGCAATAATGATGACCTGATCCCAAGCAAACTTAGAAAATGTCTCGCACTCTGGAGCTGATCGAAGAAATCGTCACGGCGAGATGAAGGATACCTATCCGCACCGTAAGCCGGTTCAATTGACGATCCGTCGATACGCAACCCTAAACTGCCGTCTTTCTCCTTGACGAACAGAATTAGGAGCTTCCAAAGGCGAAACACTCAGACGCACAAAACTCCCCAAACCACAACTCTGCAGCTGATCCTTTAGCTCCCAAGCTTCACCGGCTCATCCGGAACAACGTCGGAAAAACTCTCGCACGAAAGAAACCCGGTCCAACAATCCTACTGTGGCTCCGGTATCACGAATGAACGCCAAGAATCCACGACATCTCCTCGGTAGCCGACTAGCGAAAAAGGCTGAATTCAAGCTGTGAGAGGCGGCACAACTATCCACCGGCACAATAAGAACTGACTTGCCGGGAAAACAAACCTAACTTGTTTCCTCACGGTAGTCCACAGACGCCTAACACGTAACTAACCAGTTCGTGCCCAGGAGAACGTCAAATCCAACATCTCTAGAAAGATCAAAACGACGGACGAATCTCTATCTCCTATCCGATTGGCACAAAACTGAAATACGTGTCGCGCAACAAAAGAATCGCTGACAGAAGTTAAAACAGCTAACTACGACTAATCTACCCAACTACGGTACAAGCATGAAAAACAATGAATACATCAAGGAACAAGCGAATTAAGGATACCTGAGAACTCCACATTGGACGTCTGCGCGTCCCGATGAGTAGAAGCAAACTCCTGTGCCTGCCCTCTACTCGCAGCTGGATGAACTCCTCTGGTAGACTGAGCCCTCTGAGCAAATCTTCCACGTCCACGGCCTCTCTGAGTACGATCCTGACACCGTGCTGAGGAACAATCCCTGACGAAGTGCTGAAGGCTTCCGCATCGAAAACATCCACGTGCTGACTGCTGACCATCCTGGGGATGAGAGCTGAATGACTGTCCTCGTCCTAAGCCTCTGCTACTCCCGCGACGGCCACGAAATCTGTCCCGACGACCAAACCTCTGTCTCTGGGCTGGTACACCGGTATGAGTCCTCCACTGTCCTGGAACTCTCTGAGCCTCTGGAATATCCGCCTCATCAACTGGAGCTGCAACCACTGGTGCTATGTAGGTGACGGACTGTTGCATGCTGACCGTAAGCGACAACTGAGTGACAGGGGTGACAACCTCCTGTCGTAGCTCCCGAACAATATCAACCAAAGAACTCATCGTCTGGCGGAAGTCCTGCATCTCTGTCAAAAGTCTATCAATAGTATAGGTCGTAGGCTGGTCCGTCTGCACCTGTGCAACTAGAGTGCCATCCTGGTCAGTACTCGTCTCACCCGAGCCAACTCTGACCTTGGCCCTCGCTGCATCACTCTGAGTCCCCATAGTCATCGGCGGCAAGGCTATAAATAGATATAAGATTCGATGAGAATAAGGAATCGAATCTCAAGGATATGGATAATCAAGGAAGGAATTTAAAGCAAATTGTACTTAGGTCACTTAATGCAAGGTACCGCATCGTGGGTATGCTGCAGACATACACACACTACGTTACTCTGCTTAAGCTACCTACTCCATCATACTAAGGTCATCCTACACTCCGAAAGGTAAAATCTAGCGCTCTGATACCATGCAATAGGGATGTGGGAATGTAAATATGCAACTATCATAAGGGTACACTAACATGTACTACCAATATATGAATCTGTGCATAAAGTAGATAAGTGTGAGGTATAGGGAGGAATATGTCATTTCCACGGAAACCTAACATCGTGGTAGGATCACAATCCATCAAGACACTCAAATCCCAAATCCTCAAATCAACCCCCAAATTGGGCTCTCACAATATATAGGTCTCACATCACCTCAATGTACAATATCGAATAGCTCTCCTATATCTCGAATGTATAAATCAACAATCTCTTTCATATCCAATATCCAATGTCAAAGAATCACCTATATCCCAAGTCGAATCTCAAGCAAGTTTCTAACATCCTAAAGGTATATATATATTTGCAGAAATAAATATGATGGGGGCAATACACATATATTAGCGTCCCATTCCACTAATATTGGTGTAAGGGTATATATAACAACGGCTAATCCCCTGTTATATATACAAAGGTATTACAAGAAATATCATGAAAACAATGTGCCAAGCATCGATACAGAAATCCTGATATGTACGTATCATACGCTGTCCCGAAAGCACGAGTGCTTAGCTCTGACCCTCGCCCTTCGACGTATGCATATGTGCATGACTCCCAACGGTGTCTCCATGACCCCCGCCGAGTCATCAGTACTGTCATCGGTAGGTACTAGCCCGCCTCCAGGCTCAATCGGCAAAATCCATCGATCTTCTTGCTGAGGGGAACCATACTGGGCCCTACCATGTACCCTCTACGGCCTCGACGCCTCCTCGTAGGGGTATATACATATCAGCACCGATAAAGCTCATGGTGGATGCGCAAATATCATATCAAGGAAACGGGTTTTTCAATGTATGCATAATTTCATGAACTCCCGCGGTTCCCAAATCCAGAAAACATCATCTAAAATCCCAATAACAATGCGCAAATCCAGGAATAAATATATGCGATATATCTGAAATGCGAGCATATAAATGAGAATATGTAGCTGAAACCAGATGTATACGAAACCAAATAAGGTACAGCTAAGTAACACCAGTAAAGGTAAATATGTAACTGCAACTGAATATGTGTGTAACAAACAGGTGTAGCAATGTATATGTACCTACCTATAAGAACTGATGTCGTATACCCCCCTGGGTATAAGTAAAATATGTAGGATACCCCCCCGGTATAACTAAAATATGTGCAAGGTATACCTGTAGCTGTATCGCAAGGTGTATGTGTACCTATCACTAAAGGTATGATACACTATAGATATACCGATAAGCTAGATGTCATGTGTGGTAAGCAATAGTATCTATAATGGGTAGTGTGTGACATGGCAATTATTGACGGTGTGTGTGTAGCATACAATCCGTGCTCGTGCAACATGAACCGTCAATAATATGTGCAGTGTCCTACGGCTGCTAGTCACAGTATAACTACATCATGGAAATAAAGTAAAGGCGCAATTCTACAATGACGTAGAATGTGCGACAGGTATTTGAATCCTAGCCCAGACGCATAACGCCATGCGGGCGATTCCCCTGTAGATGTTAAATCTACTCACCTACGCCCCACGCTTGGTGAATCCTACCATCTGCTCCCCTGTGTAGTAGTGTCCGTAGTCCCTGCCTGCAAACCTGCAAATAAAACATGGAAATCATATATAAGCCAAATATTCTGCGAAACGCGATATCGAACCAAAACGAGAAACTCGCGTCGCAAACTAAACGCGCGTGTGCACGATACACTGAATCGTGTGTGTACGCGTCTAAAACTATCGCGACACGCTGCGATACGCTGGATCACAGAACCCTCTCACGTATCGCGCGTATCGCGCAAACACAACGAACACCAAATACGATATATAGTCCCAGATTTTCCTACAGGCCAAAACTTACAAAACTAGACATGCTAAAACACTAGACAACACAGCAGAGAACCCTAGCCAAGACCCCAACACCCCTGTCCCCTTCCTGGCCGCAATTTGCGGCCAGAAGCAATAAATTGGCGGCCTGGGTAGGGAGAGGATGGTTCGTGTTCTTGTGGTGGTATCTATACCTCGTGTACATGCTCTAGTCTTCTCAATTTTATCCTGAAGGGTCTGGGTTAAAAGCAGATCACAGAAAGTCACAATGTCGCTTTAAAAACGCTAAATTGCACAAAACGTAAACCCTATGGTATTTTAGTGTAATCTGGGTTATTTCTCAGTGAAGTGACCCTAATAACACTTAAATAGGTAGGGTTATCTAACACAATCATCAATTTGCCACAACTTCTCACAAAACACCATAATCTAGCACTAAACTCATAATTAACACTAATCGACACCAAACTACGCACAAGCTAGCAAACTAGGAAATTGGGTTAAGGAAATATACCCAAAAAGGACCCTAGAGAGCAGGTGAAGAAGTGGAGAAGAGCTTCTGCAAGTGCTGGGGTTCCTGTTGCTGCTGTTGCTGCTGCTTCTGATGATGAAGATGATGTCTGCTGCTGCTGCTGATGGATGATGATGCTGCTGCTGCTGAAGATGATGATGATGATGATGCTACTGCTGCTGAAGATGTTGTTGTTGTTGTTGTTGTTGTTGTTGTTCCTGCTGCTGCTTCTGATGATGAGTGTGTGTGTGTGTGTTTGAGAGAGTGAGGGAATGAGAGCAATGAGTGAGAATGAGAGAATGCAAACCAACCCCCTTCTCACTCTCTCTCACTTCACTAAAGAGGCATGGCTCACCATGTAGCCCATGCTCCTTCTCTCTCTCCAAAGTCAACCATGAAGCCAATTTAAAACAATCCTTTTTAAAATTCATTTTTATTTCCTAATAACAACCATAACTATTAAACCCAAAACACTTAAACAAAACATAAAACTAACTTAAGACAAATGGTTAGCTAACCATGATTGCTAATCATGTTTAACCCCCAAAACAACCCTAGTTATCATGCACAAGTGTGTGTGTGCCTAACAAAATTCTAATAAAATACTCATTAAATAGGATAAAATATTTAAAACTTAATTTGGTAAACTTTTTATTAAAAACCATACATTAAAATATAACTAGCTACAAAACAAATTCTAAGGTGTTACAATCTCCCCCCCTTAAAAGAAATTCGTCCCCGAATTTAAAAATGTACTATTACGCGTACCTTCAAAGGGAAGATTACAACCCTCAAATCTCGCTCGCAGCCTCCCAAGTGATTATCTCACCATACGGCTACGTCCAAGAAAAACCTTTCACAGATGGCAAGACCCTTGACCGATGTCCCTCCACCTGCCGAGCCATTAACACAATTGGCTGCCGGTGAACGAAAGATCGCGTCAAAGCTAAATGGTCTGGTGCTAAATCATGTGAGAAAGGTTAAGAAGGTAATTGTAAAGTATCATCACAAGGAATACGGGATGAAAATCCAATAATCTGGGCGGAAGTGCCAATTTAAAGGCAACGAAACTAACTCGCTTAAAGGATCTCAGAAAGACCTAAATCCCGGGACAAGCTTCCCAAAATCCAACACGTCATTCATCGGAAAGTCCATAGGAATACATGACCTGTCCCTGCGAGCTCGAGTCCATGACCAACACAGTCGGCAAAAGACCTCAGTTCGCAATGGACAATTCCCATCCTTACCTAACACAACTGGACTATCTCCGAAGTCTCAAGACTAGCTGGGGTCCAAAGTCCTAATTACGCAGAGTCAGAAAAACAACAGACCGGTGATCGACATGACCTAACCCCTAAACCTAAAGGTGGCCAATTGGAGTGTCTACTGATAACAGCTATCGAAGGAGAACCCTAACGATGGCGAGTGACTATCCCAAACTGCTGACAATAATCCAAACAAAATTGGCCCGTGACGGCCCTAATACTAACTTTGTCACGACCAACTTTGTCATGACCCAAAAGTCTAAACCATAAAAATATATGTGTATTTCAGATACCAACTTTGTCACGACCCAAAATTGGCCCGTGACGGCCCTAATACTACGCAACGCCCTAAGACGTAACGCAGTAAAGGAAAGCCAAAACCCAAATGTCTAAACCATAAAAATACGGAAAAGATAATATAAGTTTTAAAACATTTGAAATCGCAACCCAAATTCTTTAAAAGTCTTACTTTCTTTCTTTAAAATTTTAGCAACACCACTTTTTTGTAAAAACTAGCCAAGATGAATACAATACAAATATACGACGCCGTAGCGAAGAAATAAGGACAATAGAGAGAAGCTGTATATAAAAGACAACAAATCCACAATAATATACAAATACGTCCTCACCAAGTCTCTAAGTCCACAATACAATAGTAGATGGAGAGTACAAATACAACGAAGGTACAATAAGAAATACAGATAATCATCTAACCCACCTAAGCAAAACGGTATACTGTGAGCTGATGCGGTATCTGTGGCAAAAGATAAATAGCTGAATAGCGGAATAGCCTGCCTCGACTACTCTGGAGAACAACCTGAAACACCTGTGGCACAACGGGGGTGAGTTGCCAACTCGTGAATAGTATAAAACATATGCAGGTAATTGCAGGAATGCACGTACAGCATGAATCTAAGATATGCGATTACAGTAATAACATGTCATGCAAATGCAGAATAGTGGAAAGTACACTAGCAGGTACAATCAATATGTGAAGCAATAGTAACATGACAATAATATGCAATAACCATGCAGTAGGGATATGAGAATGTAAATATGCAACTAACATAAGGGTACACTAACAGGTACAATCAATATATGAAACTGTGCATAAAATAGATAAGGGTGAGGTATAGGGTGGAATATGTCATTTCCACGGAAACCTGACATCATGGCAGGATCACAATCCATCAAGACACTCAAATCCCAAATCCTCAAATCAGCCCCCACATTGGGCTCTCACAATATATAAGTCTCACATCACCTCAATGTACAATATCGAATAGCTCTCCTATATCTCGAATGTACAAATCAACAATCTCATTCATATCCAATATCCAATGTCAATGAATCACCTATATCCCAAGTCGAATCTCAAGTAAGTGTCTAACATCCTAAAGGTAAATACACAGAAATATATATGATGGGGGCTATACATATATATTAGCGTCCCATTCCACTAATATTGGTGTAAGGGTATATATAACAACGGCTAAATCCCCTGTTATATATACAAAGGTGTTAAAGAAATATCATGAAAACAGTGTGCCAAGCATCGACACAGAAATCCTGACCACGTATCATACGCTATCCCGAAAGCACGAGCGCCTAGCTCTGACCCTCGCCTTTCGACGTATGCATACGTACATGACTCCAAGTGGTGTCTCTGTGATCCCCCGCCGAGTCATGGGTACTGTCACCGGTAGGTACTCGCCCGCCTCCAGGCTCAATCGGCAAAATCCATCGATCTTCTTGCCGAGGGGAACCATACCGGGCCCCACCATGTACCCTCTACGGCCTCGACGCCTCCTCGTAGGGGTATATACATATCAGAACCGATAAAGCTCATAGTGGATGCACAAATATCATATCAAGGAAACCGGGTTTTTCAATGTATGCATAATTTCATGAACTCCCGCGGTTCCCAAATCCAGAAAACATCATCTAAAATCCCAATAATAATGCGCAAATCCAGGAATAAATATATGCGATATATCTGAAATGCGAGCATATAAATGAGAATATGTAGCTGAAACCAGATGTATGCGAAACCCATAAGGTACAGCTAAGTAATATCAGTAAAGGTAAATATATGATTGCTACTGAATATGTGTGTAACATACAAGTGTAGCAATGTATAGGTATCTACCTATAGGAACTGATGTCGTATACCCCCCTGGGTATAAGAAGAATATGAGTAAGATATCCCCCCGGTATAAGTAAAAGATCTAAAATGTATACCTGTAGCTGTATCGCAAGGTGTAAATGTACCTATCACTAAAGGTATGATACACTATAGGTATACCGGTAAGCTAGATGTCATGTGTGACAAGCAATAGTAGCTATAAGGGGTAGTGTGTGACATGGCAATTATTGACGGTGTGTGTGTAGCATACAATCCGTGCTCGTGCACCATGAACCGTCAATAATGTGTGCAGTGTCCTACGGCTGCTAGTCACAGTATAACTATATCAAGGAAATACAGTAAAGGTGCAATTCTACAATGACGTAGAATGTGCGACAGGTATTTGAATCCTAGCCCAGACGCATAACGCCATGCGGGCGATTCCCCTGTAGATGTTAAATCTACTCACCTACACTCCACGCTAGGTGAATCCTACCATCTGCTCCCCCCTGTAGCCGTGTCCGTAGTTCCTTCCTGCAAACCTGCAAATAAAAATCATATATAAGCCAAAATATTCCGCGAAACGCGATATCGAACACCAAAACGAGAAACTCGCATCGCGAACTAAACGCGCGTGTGCACGATACGCTGAATCGTGTGTGTACGCGTCTAAAACCATCACGGCACGCCGCGATACGCTGGATCACAGAACCCTCTCACGTATCGCGCGTATCGCGCAAACACAACGAACACCAAAACGATATATTGTCCCAGATTTTCCTACAGGCCAAAACTTACAAAACTAGACATGCCAAAACACTACACTACACAGAAGACTACCATTCCCAAAATCCCAGAACACCACTCCCCTTCCTGGCCGCAAATTGCGGCCTGAATGATAAAATTGGCGGCCAGGGTAGGGGTAGGGTGGCTCGTGTTCTTGTGGTGTGCTCTATACCTAGTGTACATGCTCTAGTCTTCTCAATTTTATTCTGTAGGGTCCCGGTCAATAGCAGATCACAGATATCCAGTATATCGTTTTAAAACGCCAAATTGCATAATTTAGATACCTTAGGGTATTTTAGTGTAATCTGGGGTTAAACTTAGTGACTTACGGTCAGCGTGCAACAGTCCGTCACCTACATAGCACTAGTGGTTGCAGCTCCAGTTGACGAGGCACATATTCCAGAAGCTCAGAGAGTTCCAGGACAGTGGAGGACTCGTACCAGTGTACCGGCCCAGAGACAGAGGTTTGGTCATCGAGACAGATTTCGTGGCCGTCACGGGAGTAGCAGAGGTTTAGGACGAGGACAGTCGTTCAGCTCTCATCCCTAAGATGGTCAGCAGTCAGCACGTGGATGCTTTCGATGCGGAAGCCTTCAGCACTTAGTCAGGGATTGTTCCTCAGCACGGCGTCAGGATCGTACTCAGAGAGGCCGTGGACGTGGAAGATTTGCTCAAAGGGTTCAGTCTACCAGAGGAGTTTATCCGGCTGCAAGTAGAGGGCAGACACAGGAGTTTGCTTCTACTCATCGGGACGCGCAGACGTCCAATGTGGAGTTTTCGGGTATCTTTTATTTATATGTTCTTTTGATGTAGTCGTTGTTTTTCATGCTTGTGCCGTGGTTGGGTAGATTAGTCGTAATTGTGTTAACTTCTGTCAGCGATCCTTTTGTTGCGAGACACGTATTCAGTTGTGTGACAATCGGGTAGGAGATAGAGATTCGTCCGTCGTTTTGATCCTTCTAGAGATGTTGGATTTGACGTTCTCCTGGGCACGGACTGGTTAACTACGTGCTAGGCGTCTGTGGACTACCGCGAGGAGACAGTCAAGTTTGTTTTCCCGGCAGGTCAGTTCTTATTGTGCCGGCGGATTGTTGTGCCGCCTCTCACAGCTTGAATTCAGCCTTTTTCGCTAGTCGGCTACTGAGGAGATGTCGTGGATTCTTGGCGTTCATTCGTGATACCGGAGCCACAGTGGGATTGTTGGACCGGGTTTCTTTGGTGCGAGAGTTTTTCCGACGTTATTCCGGATGAGCCGGCGAAGCTTGGGAACTAAAGGATCAGCTGCAGAGTTTTGGTTGGGGAGTTTTGTGCGTCCGAGTGTTTCGCTTTTGGAAGCTCCTATTTCTGTTCGTCAAGGAGAAAGACGGCAGTTTAGGGTTGCGTATCGACGGATCGTTAATTGAACCGGCTTACGGTGCAGATAGGTATCCTTCACATCGCCGTGACGATTTCTTCGATCAGCTCCAGGGTGCGAGACATTTTCTAAGTTTGCTTGGGATCAGGTCATCATTATTGCGGATTCGGGATGATGGCGTTCCGAAGACTGCCTTATGCGTGCTACGGGCTTTGTGTGTATCAGTGAGTCGTTGGATTCCCTGATGCCCTAGCAGCATTCGTAGATATGATGAACCAGATTTCTGCAGGCCGTTCCTTGACCAGTTTTGTTGTGTTAGCTACGAAATTCTGGTCTATCTAATTTGTCTTGAGGGACAGGAGTAACACTTTGGGATTTGTTATGTAGATACTGGGAGAGCACCAGTAGTTGCTAAATTCTCAGAGTGTTTCTTCAGGCTTGTTTGTGTTGACTCCCAGGTCTTGTAGTCACGGGAGACGGTTTTGTATAGTTCCGAGGAAGATCATGGCCGTACAGCTTAGGCCCAGACTTGTGTGCAGGACGGAGATCCGCAGATTGTTGGGCTTATCAGGTTTTTACCGCCGTTTCATGCAGGATTGCTAGAGTAGTGCTGCACCGTCGACTGAATTGACCAGTAAGGAGGTTTCTTTTCTTTGGACTGAGGCATGTGTACGGAGTTTTCGGCAGTTGGAGATTCGGTTAACAACTGCATCAGTTCTTTCTTTGCCTTTGGCTCGGGCGACCTTGTTGTTTAACTGTAATGTTTCTTGAGTGGGCTCGAGGGTGTACTAATGTGACACTACAGAGTCATCTCTTTTGCTTCCCTACATTTGGAGGAAGTACAAGAAGGATATTCCACTCATGATCTGGAGATGGCCGCGGTGGTTTTGCGTTGGAGATATGGGGACACTACTTGTTTGAGAGTCGTGTCAGATTTTCCACGGACCACTAGAGCTTAATGAACATCTTCCTGCAGCGGATTTTGATTGTTGTGTTAGTCTTCTGCAGATTTACAGTTTTTGTGTGATCGTTGAGTATAGCTTAAGTTCGTCTCTACGGAGGGGACAGCTTGCTCATGTCCGCGCTCGACCACTTCCCTTAAATCGTTTTCGTGAGACACTGCCCGTCGATGCTCGTACGTCAGAGATACTTGAGCATACTCGGCTGGGTAATGATTCGGAGACCTTGACTTATGACAATGATGTGCCAAGTTAGGGACGCGTTCGTGTACCTGGTTTCATCGGTTGGGGACGTGTAATCCTAGAACATGCACATCTGTTAACTCTCTATATGCATTCAAGTTCCACCAACATTTAACGTGACTTGTGAGATAGTTACGGGTGGACAGGGATGTAAGGAGAAGTTTCAGGTTTCGTTTCAAGGTGTCTGTCTTGTTGTGTGCTTGGGTCGAGCATCTGAGGCCGGCTGGAGAGTTGCAATCTTTAACCGTTCTGAAGTAGGAGTGGGAGCAGATCTCCACAAATTTCGTTATGGTTTCTACCCAAGTTTAATCAGGGTGTGACTCCATTCGGATTCTTGTCGTCCGGTTATACTCAATGTGCTCAGTTGTTTTTGTTAAGTTGAGTGTTTGTTTGGATTGTTGTCAGCAGTTTGGGATCGTCACTTTCCATCGTTAGGGTTCTCCTTCGATAGCTGTTATCAGGAGACACTCCAATCGACCACCTTTAGGCTTAGGGGTTAGGTCGTGTCGATCACTAGTCTGTTGTTTTCTGACTCTGCGTAAGTAGGATTGGGACCCCAGCTATGTCTAGAGACTTCGGAGATGGTCCAGTTGTGTTAGGTCAGGATGGGAATTGTCCATTGCGAACTGAGGTCTTATGCCAACTGTGTTAGCCATAGACTCGAGTTCGCAGGGACAGATCATGTATTCCTACGGATTTTCCGATGAATGACGTGTTGGATTTTGGGAAGCTTGTCCCAGGATTTAGGTCCTTCTGAGATCCTATAAGCGAGTTAGTTTCGTTGCCTTTAAATTGGCACTTCCGCCCAGATTATTGGATTTTCACCCCGTATTCCTTGTGATGATACTCTACAATTACCTTCATGACCTTTCTCACATGATTTAGCACCAGACCAATTAGCTTGGGCGCGATCTTTCGTTCACCAGCAGCCATGTGTGTTAATGGCTCGACAGGTGGAGAAACGTCGGTCAAGGGTCTTGCCATCTGTGAAAGGTTTTCTTGGACGTAGCCGTACAGTGAGGTAATCACTTGGGAGGCTGCGAGCGAGATTTGAGGATTTTAATCTTCTCTTTGAAGGTACGCGTAGAAGTATATTTTTAAATTCGGGGACGAATTTCTTTTAAGGGGGGAGATTGTAACACCTTAGAATGTGTTTTGTAGCTAATTATATTTTAATGTGTGGTTTTTAATAAAAAGTTTACCAAATTAAGTTTTAAATATTATATCCTATTTAATGTGTATTTTATTAGAATTTTGTTAGGCACACACACACTTTTGCATGTTAACTAGGGTGCTAATTGGGAGGTTAATCATGATTAGCAATCATGGTTAGCTAACCATTTTCCTTTGAGCTTGTTTTAAAAATTGTTTAGGTGCTTTCGGGTTGTTAAGTGCATGGTTGTTAAAATTAAAGGGTTTAATATTTGGTTTGAAGTGTTGACATGGAGAGAGAGAGCCATGCCTCATTAATGAGGTGAGAGGGAGTGAGAAGGGGGGGTTGTTTGCATTCTCTCATTCTCACTCATTTCTCTCATTCTCTCTCACACACACACACACACACAAGACTTCAGCTCCAGCAGCAGAGCAAGGCAGCAGCAGTAGCATACATCATCATCATCATCATCATTATCAGCAGCAAGCAGCAACAGCATGGGGCAGCAGCAGCAACAGAGGCAGAAGCAGCTCCAGCAACATTAGCAGCAGCCCCAGCATCAACAACAGCTCTTTTCTTCTTCTCCTTGTGCCTAGGGTCGTGGGTAAGGTATAATTTCTGAACACCAATTCCTAGTTTGCTTAGTTGTGTGATGGTTTAGTGTCGGTTAGTGTTAATTAGCTAGTTTAGTGCTAATTATGATGTTTTGTGTGGACTTTTGGATAATTGATGATTATGTTAGATAACCCTACCTATTTTAGTGTTAATAGGGCCACTTCAACTAAGAAATAGCCGAGATTACACTAAAATACCATAAGGTTTCTGAATTGTGCAAATCGGTGTTTTTAATGTGATATTTGTGACTTCTGAGATCTGCTTTTGACCCGGACCCTAAAGGATAAAATTGATAAGACTGGGACATGTACACTAGGTCTAGATACCACCACCCGAGCACGAAACCCTAACTCCAAACAGTGGCTGCCGATTTGATCAATCTGGCCGCAATTTGCGGCCAGGAAGTGGGGTAGGGTCTTGGGGTTTTGGGTAGGGTACTCTGCAGTGTTCTATAGTGCTTTGGCATGTCTAGTTTTGTAAGTTTTGGCCTGTAGGAAAATCTGGGACAATATACCGTTTTCATGTCCGTTGTGTTTGCGCGATACGCGCGATACGTGAGTGGGTTCTGTGATCCAGCGTATCGCGGCGTGTCGCGATGGTTTTAGACGCGTATACGCACGATTCAGCGTATCGTGCACACGCGCGTTTGGTTCGCGACGCGAGTTTCTCGTTTTGGTTCGATATCGCGTTTTGCGAGATATTTGGCTTATATATGATTTTCGTGTCTTATTTGCAGGTTTGCATCCAGGGACTACGGACACTACTGCAGAGGGAGCAGATGGTAGGATTCACCTAGCGTGGAGTGTAGGTGAGTAGATTTAACATCTATAGGGGAATCGCCCGCAAGGCGTTATGCGTCTGGGCTAGGATTCAAATACCTGTCGCACATTCTACGTCATTGTAGAATTGCGCCTTTACTTTATTTCCTTGATATAGTTATACTGTGACTAGTAGCCGTAGGACACTGCACATATTATTGACGGTTCATGTTGCACGAGCACGGATTGTATGCTACACACACCGTCAATAATTGCCATGTCACATACTACCCCTTATAGATACTATTGCTTGTCACATATGACATCTAGCTTACCGGTATACCTATAGTGTATCATACCTTTAGTGATAGGTACATTTACACCTTGCGATACAGCTACAGGTATACCTTTTACATATTTTACTTATACCGGGGGATATCTTACTCATATTCTTCTTATACCCAGGGGGTATACGACATCAGTTCCTATAGGTAGATACCTATACATTGCTACACTTGTATGTTACACACATATTCAGTTGCAATCATATATTTACCTTTACTGATGTTACTTAGCTGTACCTTATTGGTTTCGCATACATCTGGTTTCAGCTACATATTCTCATTTATATGCTCGCATTTCAGATATATCGCATATATTTATTCCTGGAGTTGCGCATTATTATTGTGATTTTAGATGATGTTTTCTGGATTTGGGAACCGCGGGAGTTCATGAAATTATGCATACATTGAAAAACCCGGTTTCCTTGATATGATATTTGCGCATCCACCTTGAGCTTTATCGGTGCTGATATGTATATACCCCTTCGAGGAGGCGTCGAGGCCGTAGAGGGTACATGGTGGGGCCCGGTATGGTTCCCCTCGGCAAGAAGATCGATGGATTTTGCCGATTGAGCCTGGAGGCGGGCTAGTACCTACCGGTGACAGTACTGATGACTCGGCGGGGGTCATGGAGACACCGTTGGGAGTCATGCACGTATGCATACGTCGAAAGGCGAGGGTCAGAGCTAGGCACTCGTGCTTTCGGGACAGCGTATGATACGTACCTATCAGGATTTCTGTATCGATGCTTGGCACATTGTTTTCATGATATTTCTTGTAATACCTTTGTATATATAACAGGGGATTAGCCGTTGTTATATATACCCTTACACCAATATTTGTGGAATGGGACACTAATATATGTGTATTGCCTCCATCATATTTATTTCTGCAAATATATATACATACCTTTAGGATGTTAGAAAACTTACTTGAGATTCGACTTGGGATATAGATGATTCATTGAGATTGGATATTGGATATGAAAGAGATTGTTGATTGTACATTCGGGATATAGGAGATTACTCGATATTGTACATTGAGGAGATGTGAGACTTATATGATGTGAGAGCCCAGTTTGGGGGCTGATTTGAGGAATTGTGGATTTGAGTGTCTTGATGGATTGTGATCCTGCCACGATGTCAGGTTTCCGTGGAAATGACATATTCCACCCCATACCTCACACTTATCTACTTTACTATTGCTTCACATATTGATTGTACTTGCTAGTGTACTTTCCTTTATTCAGCATTTGCATGACATGTTATTACTGTAATCGCTTATCTTAGATTCATGCTGTACGTACATTCCTGCGATTACCTGCATATGTTATCTATTATTCACGAGTTGGCAACTCACCCCCGTTGTGCCACAGGTGTTTCAGGTTGTTCCCCAGAGTAGTCGAGGCAGGCTATTCAGCTTCTCATCTATCACCTTTTGCTGCAGATATCGCATCAGCTTACAGTATACCATTTTGCTTAGGTGGGTTAGATGATTATCTGTAGTTCATATTGTACATTCGTTGTATCTTGTACTCTCCATCTACTTTTGTATTGTTGACTTAGAGACTTGGTGAGGATGTTACTGTATATTATTTGTGGATTTGTTGTCTTTTATATACAGCTTTCTGTCTATTGTCCTTATTTCTTCGCTATAGCTTCATATTTTTGTGTTGTATTCATCTTGGCTGGTTTTTACAAAAAAAAGGGGTGTTGCTAAAATTTTAAAGGAATAAAGTAGGACCTTTAAAGAATTTGGGTTGCGATTTCAAATGTTTCAAAAACTTATATTATCTTTTCCTTATTTTTATGGTTTAGATTTCTGGGTTTTGGCTTTCTTTTACTGCGCTACGTCTTTAGGCGTTGCGTAGTATTAGGGCCGTCATGGGCCAAATTTTGGGTCGTGACAAAGTTGGTATTAGAGACCTTGAAGTTGGTATCTGATAACCATCGCGACAAGTGTGTGTGTTCCTAACAAAATTCTAATAAAGTTGGTATCTGGCTGCAAATTGCGGCCAGGAAGGGGATAGGGGTGTTGGGGTCTTGGCTAGGGTTCTCTTCTGTATTGTCTAGTGTTTTGGCATGTCTAGTTTTGTAAGTTTTGGCCTGTAGGAAAATGTAGGACTATATATCGTTTTGGTGTTCGTTGTGTTTGCGCGATACGCGCTATACGTGAGAGGGTTCTGTGATCCAGAGTATCACTGCGTGTCGCGATGGTTTTAGACGCGTACACACACGATTCAGCGTATCGTGCACACGCGCGTTTAGTTCACGACGCGAGTTTCTCGTTTTGGTTCGATATCGCGTTTCGCGGAATATTTTGGCTTATATATGATTTTCATGTCGTATTTGCAGGTTTGCAGGCAGGAACTACGGACACGGCTACAGGGGGGAGCAGAAGGTAGGATTCACCTAGCGTGGAGTGTAGGTGAGTAGATTTAACATCTACAGGGGAATTGCCCGCATGGCGTTATGCGTCTGGGCTAGGATTCAAATACCTGTCGCACATTCTACGTCATTGTAGAATTGCGCCTTTACTTTATTTCCTTGATATAGTTATACTGTGACTAGCAGCCGTAGGACACTGCACATATTATTGACGGTTCATGTTGCACGAGCACGGATTGTATGCTACACACACACCGCCAATAATTGCCATGTCACACACTACCCCTTATAGATACTATTGCTTGTTACACATGTCATCCAGCTTACCGGTATACCTATAGTGTATCATACCTTTAGTGATAGGTACATTTACACCTTGCGATAAAGCTACAGGTATACCTTTTACATATTTTACTTATACCGGGGGGATATCTTACTCATATTCTTCTTATACCCAGGGGGTATACGACATCAGTTCTTATAGGTAGATACCTATACATAGCTACACCTGTATGTTATACACATATTCAGTTGCTGTTGCATATTTACAGTTACTGATGTTACTTAGCTGTACCTTATTGGTTTCGCATACATCTGGTTTCAGCTACATATTCTCATTTATATGCTCGCATTTCAGATATATCGCATATATTTATTCCCGGATTTGCGCATTATTATTTGGATTTTAGATGATGTTTTCTGGATTTGAGAACCGCGGGAGTTCATGAAATTATGCATACATTGAAAAACCCGGTTTCCTTGATATGATATTTGCGCATCCACTATGAGCTTTATCGGTGCTGATATGAATATACCCCTACGAGGAGGCGTCGAGGCCGTAGAGGGTACATGGTGGGGCCCGGTATGGTTCCCTTCGGCAAGAAGATCGATGGATTTTGCCGATTGAGCCTGGAGGCGGGCGAGTACCTACCGGTGACAGTACCCATGACTCGGCGGGGGATCACAGAGACACCGCTTGGAGTCATGTACGTATGCATACGTCGAAAGGCGAGGGTCAGAGCTAGGCACTCGTGCTTTCGGGATAGCGTATGATACGTGGTCAGGACTTCTGTGTCGATGCTTGGCACACTGTTTTCATGATATTTCTTTAACACCTTTGTATATATAACAGGGGATTTAGCCGTTGTTATATATACACTTACACCAATATTAGTGGAATGGGACGCTAATATATGTGTATTGCCCCCATCATACTTATTTCTGTGTATTTACCTTTAGGATGTTAGACACTTACTTGAGATTCGACTTGGGATATAGGTGATTCATTGACATTGGATATTGGATATGAATGAGATTGTTGATTTGTACATTTGAGATATAGGAGAGCTATTCAATATTGTACATTGAGGTGATGTGAGACTTATATATTGTGAGAGCTCAATGTGGGGGCTGATTTGAGGATTTGGGATTTGAGTTTCTTGATGGATTGTGATCCTGCCACGATGTCAGGTTTCCGTGGAAATGACATATTCCACCCTATACCTCACCCTTATCTATTTTATGCACAGTTTCATTTATTGGTAGTACCTGTTAGTGTAGTAGTTGCATATTTACATTCTCATATCCCTACTGCATGGTTATTGCATATTATTGTCATGTTACTATTGCTTCACATATTGATTGTACCTGCTAGTGTACTTTCCTTTATTTAGCATTTGCATGACATGTTATTACTGTAATCGCATATCTTAGATTCATGCTGTACGTGCATTCTTGCGATTACCTGCATATGTTTTCTACTATTCACGAGTTGGCAACTCACCCCCGTTGTGCCACAGGTGTTTCAGGTTGTCCCCCAGAGTAGTTGAGGCAGGTTATTCCGCTTTTCAGCTATTATCTTTTGCCACAGATACCGCATCAGCTCACAGTATACCGTTTTGCTTAGGTGGGTTAGATGATTATCTGTATTTCCTATAGTACCTTCGTTGTATTTGTACTCTCCATCTACTATTGTATTGTGGACTTAGAGACTTGGTGAGGACGTATTTGTATATTATTGTGGATTTGTTGTCTTTTATATACAGCTTCTCTCTATTGTCCTTATTTCTTCGCTACGGCGTCGTATATTTGTATTGTATTCATCTTGGCTAGTTTTTACAAAAAGGGGGTGTTGCTAAAATTTTAAAGAAAGAAAGTAAGACTTTTAAAGAATTTGGGTTGCGATTTCAAATGTTTCAAAACTTATATTATCTTTTCAGTATTTTTATGGTTTAGACTTCTGGGTTTTGGCTTTCTTTTACTACGTTACGTCTTAGGGCGTTGCGTAGTATTAGGGCCGTCACGGGCCAATTTTGGGTCGTGACAAAGCATAAAAACCAGGAAGGGGAGTGGGGTTCTAGGATTTTGGGAATGGTAGTCTTCTGTGTAGTGTAGTGTTTTGGCATGTCTAGTTTTGTAAGTTTTGGCCTGTAGGAAAATCTGGGACAATATATCGTTTTTGTGTCCGTTTTGTTTGCGCGATACGCGCGATACGTGAGTGGGTTCTGTGATCCAGCGTATCGCGGCGTGTCGCGGTGGTTTTAGACGCGTACACACACGATTCAGCGTATCGTGCACACGCGCGTTTACTTCGCGGCGCGAGTTTCTCGTTTTGGTTCGATATTGCGTTTCGCGGAATATTTTGGCTTATATATGATTTTCATGTCGTATTTGCAGGTTTGCCGGCAGGAACTACGGACACAGCTACAGGGGGGCAGATGGTAGGATTCACCTAGCGTGGAGTGTAGGTGAGTAGATTTAATATCTACAGGGGAATCGCCCTCATGGCGTTATGCGTCTGGGCTAGGATTCAAATACATGTCGCACATTCTTCGTCATTATAGCATTGCGCCTTTACTTTATTTCCTTGATATAGTTATACTGTGACTAGCAGCCGTAGGACACTGCACATATTATAGACGGTTCATGTTGCACGAGCACGGATTGTATGCTACACACACACCGTCAATAATTGCCATGTCACACACAACCCCTTATAGATACTATTGCTTGACACACATGACATCTAGCTTACCGGTATACCTTTAGTGTATCATACCTTTGGTGATAGGTATATTTACACCTTGCGATACAGCTACAGGTATACCTTTTACATATTTTACTTATACCGGGGGATATCTTACTCATATTCTTCTTATACCCAGGGGGGTATACGACATCAGTTCCTATAGGTAGATACCTATACATTGCTACACCTGTATGTTACACACATATTCAGTTGCAGTTACATATTTACCTTTACTGGTGTTACTTAGCTGTACCTTATTGGTTTCGCATACATCTGGTTTCAGCTACATATTCTCATTTATATGCTCGCATTTCAGATATATCGCATATATTTATTCCTGGATTTTCGCATTGTTATTGGGATTTTAGATGATGTTTTCTGGATTTGGGAACCGCGGGAGTTCATGAAATTATACATACATTGAAAAACCCGGTTTCCTTGATATGATATTTGCACATCCACCATGAGCTTTATCGGTGCTGATATGTATATACCCCTACGAGGAGGCGTCGAGGCCGTAGAGGGTACATGGTGGGGCCCGGTATGGTTCCCCTCGGCAAGAAGATCGATGGATTTTGCCGATTGAGCCTGGAGGCGGGCTAGTACCTAACGGTGACAGTACTGATGACTCGGCGGGGGTCATGGAGACACCGTTGGGAGTCATGCACGTATGCATACGTCGAAAGGCGAGGGTCAGAGCTAGGCACTCGTGCTTTCGGGACAGCGTATGATACGTACTTATCAGGATTTCTGTGTCGATGCTTGGCATATTGTTTTCATGATATTTCTTTTAATACCTATGTATATATAACAGGGGATTAGCCGTTGTTATATATACCCTTACACCAATATTAGTGGAATGGGACGCTAATATATGTGTATTGCCCCCATCATATTTATTTCTGCAAATATATATATATATATACCTTTAGGATGTTAGAAACTTACTTGAGGTTCGACTTGGGATATATGTGATTCATTGACATTGGATATTGGATATGAAAGAGATTGTTGATTTGTACATTCGAGATATAGGAGAGCTATTCGATATTGTACATTGAGGTGATGTGAGACTTATATGTTGTGAGAGCCCAGTTTTGGGGGGGCTGATTTGAGGATTTGGGATTTGAGTGTCATGATGGATTGTGATCCTGCCACGATGTCAGGTTTCCGTGGAAATGACATATTTCACCCCATACCTCACACTTACCTATTTTATGCACAGTTTCATATATTGGTAGTACCTGTTAGTGTACCCTTATGATAGTTGCATATTTACATTCCCACATCCCTATTGCATGGCTATTGCATATTGTTGTCATGTTACTATTGCTTCACATATTGATTGTACCTACTAGTGTACTTTCCTTTATTCAGCATTTGCATGACATGTTATTACTGTAATCGCATATCTTAGATTCATGCTGTACGTGCATTCTTGTGATTACCTGCATATGTTATCTACTATTCACGAGGTTGCAACTCACCCCCGTTGTGCCACAGGTGTTTCAGGTTGTTCCCCAGAGTAGTCGAGGCAGGCTATTCAGTATTCATCTATCATCTTTTGCTACAGATACCGCATCAGCTCACAGTACCATTTTGCTTGGATGGATTAGATGATTATCTGTATTTCATTTTGTACACTCGTTGTATTTTGTACTCTCCATCTACTATTGTATTGTGTACTTAGAGACTTGGTGAGGACGTTTTTATATATTATTATGGATTTGTTGTCTTTTATATACAGCTTCTCTCTATTGTCCTTATTTCTTCGCTACGGCGTCGTATATTTGTATTGTATTCATCTTGGCTAGTTTTTATAAAAAGGGGGTGTTGCTAAAATTTTAAAGAAAGAAAGTAAGACTTTTAAAGAATTTGGATAGCGATTTCAAATGTTTCAGAAACTTATAGTATCTTTTCCGTATTTTTATGGTTTAGATTTCTGGGTTTTGGCTTTCTTTTACTGCGTTACATCTTTTGGCGTTGCGTAGTATTAGGGCCGTCACGGGTCAGATTTTTGGGTCATGACAAAGTACTTTGTCACGACCCAAAATTGGCCCGTGACGGCCCTAATACTACGCAACGCCCTAAGACGTAACGTAGTAAAGGATGTAAGTCGATGTGCAACACCCCACAACTTGCGGGGAGGCGGAAATTTGAAAAACGATCTTGTTCTTTGCTTAAACATCGACTAACCGCATGAATCGAAGCTAAACGATAACTAACATGAAACATAGAAGTTCTATACTACTATGTTTAGGGATTATACCTAACTAATCGTGTCCTTCGTCTTTGCGAACTCCTCCTCCTCCTCGGCCTTCTCGAAGTAGTAGACGATCCACCCGAGAGCTTTACTCCAAGCTTAGCCTCTAAACTTGAGGCAACTAACCTTCTTTAAGTGCTAATCAAAGAAGCTAGGTGATATAGAGTGAGGGTTATGGTTTAGTTAGTCTAACTAATCCTTGTACTCAACACATGAGAGGGGAGGATTAGGGTTTGAAGAGGGAGAGCTTGAGGAGAGAGAAGATGAGAATAATAATGAAGTGAGAATAATGAGTTATGATAATATATATCAAGCATTTCTTTTTATCAAGAAAAGAATATAAATCAATTTAACAACCATGCTTGATAATATCTAGTGATGATTCACACCATGAGTCATTAAGCATTTATCATGCATTAATGATATGGATGAATCATCCATATGACTCACTAATCACATTCATTGTATATGCCACATAAACCTCCTTAGTCACAACCTTCTAGAAGCTTCTCGCGCAATTATGAGAACGCCCCTCCTTTCCGCAAAAATACGGAAAAACTTTAGACTGTATAAATCCAATAACCGGATACCAGTAACTGGCTTAAACCAAAGCCGACTGGTAAAAACTGTCCGAAAGTCGTACGTGCGAAAACACACGTATGCGTCCGAACCCTTGTCGTAAAACCATACGACCTCTATATCGTTTCGCCCGGAGTAGGGAAACTCTTTGTGTGGGACTCTAGAGACTCGACTACTACGCTGGTAGTGGGTTTAACCACAGACCGCAAGCGGCACTAGCTGTACGTAACGGTCCCCAGGTAGATGTCGATAAGAAGGCCGATGAGGAAACCCATCCGAACTCCTACTGAGTCTGATGTGACAATCTCCATACAGTCCGGTCCGTTCGTCCAAGACTATCGCATATCGGGACTAGGGGCGGCAAGCATCAGTCCCCTAATAGCGGTATAAGTCGTGTCAGAGGGAAGCCCATTACACCCTGAGAAACTACTGGAACCTACCAGCAAATCTCGTTTGCCCTGGCCAGGGACTTTGCGTAATGGCTCTCTGACACAGCGCGATATCAACCCCCAATACCGGGAGGGACGAATCCTGTCTAACCGCCACTGCCTCCAAGTGCTCGGGACTGCACCCAACTGCTACCTGTTTGCACGACTCCTTTGAGCCGTTGTAGGGTAGCAATCTAAGAACAGTGGGACACACTCAAGGCGAAGTAGCAGTGTCAAGTCTGCGGACTATGCTGTACTCATGTCACCTGGGAACTGTTCACTGACGACTGGTATAAAACCAACCAACAGTTCCCTGTGAGTCCTGTCCGGTGTACCCGTAACCCAACGAGCACCTGTATACTATCTCCAGTACGACGTACTGATGGCTATGGGACAGGCCATTTCCCCTACTGGGATGAGAAGCGTACACACTAGTCTACTCCGGAGTATCGATGCTCTGTCTCGATAATCCAACGACTAGGGACCTGAATAAGGATGTGCTTGTAGACTACCCAGCCCCCACTAGTGTGACTGCCATCACAACGCCGGTAGTCAAGCAAGATCCTAAGAGCTCTATCAATACGTATACTCACATATTAAGATAGAAAAACCAAGTAGCATACTACTAAATTTAGCAAGACTGTTATATACATGTGAATATCCCAAGCTTCCATTAAGTAATATACAAACTAGTATGATAAAATAATGGCCCCTAGGGCATATACACTAACAATCTCCCACTTGCACTAGGGCCATGTACTGGCATATCGAAGACCAATGATCTCGAGTAGCCTCTCGAACTGAATCTGAGGTAGGGCCTTCGTGAATGGATCAGTAATGTTCTCTTCAGAAGCAACTCTCCGAACCTCGATCTCCTGACGATCAATGATCTCCCTGATCAGGTGATACCGCCTTAAGATGTGTCTGGACTTCTGGTGGGACCTTGGTTCCTTCGCTAAAGCTATAGCTCCGTTGTTGTCGCAATACAGAGGTATTGGATCAACTATGGTAGGAACCACCTGAAGTTCTGTTAGGAACTTCTTCATCCAGACTGCTTCTTTTACGGCATCGCAAGAAGCTATATACTCCGCTTCCATCGTCGAGTCAGCAACGGTGTCCTGCTTGGAGCTCTTCCAGCACACCGCCCCTCCATTGAGGGTAAAGACATAACCCGACATGGACTTGGAATTGTCCTTATCACTCTGGAATCCGGAATCAGCAAAGGCCTCCAACCTGAGGTCTTTTCCGCCGTAAACCAAGAACATCTCCTTAGTCCTTCTCAGGTACTTGAGAATGTTCTTTACTGCTATCCAGTGTTTCTCCCCTGGGTCTGACTGATACCGGCTTACCACGCTCAGTGCGTAAGCTACATCTGGTCTGGTGCGCAACATCGCATACATTATAGTGCCTACCGCAGAAGCGTAGGGTATAATAGACATGCGTTCCCTTTCCAAATCAGTCTTAGGAGACATCTCTTTGGAGAGGGTGATTCCGTGACAAGCCGGTAGATTACCGCGCTTAGAATCTTCCATACTGAATCTTTTCAGTACTGTGTCGATATACCTGGACTGCGAAAGTTCCAACATCCTCTTGGATCTATCACGATAGATCCGGATCCCCAGAATGTAAGAGGCATCACCCAGGTATTTCATGGAGAACCTGTGTGACAAGAATCCTTTGACAGATTGTAGCATAGGTATGTCATTTCCTATCAATAGAATGTCATCCACGTACAAGACGAGGAATACGACACTTCTGGCTACAACTTTACTATATATGCACGGTTCATCTGGATTTTTGATAAAGTCATATTCTTTGACTGTCTCATCAAAACAGATGTTCCAACTCCGCGATGCCTGCTTTAGTCCATAAATGGACTTAAGCAGCTTGCATACTTTCCCGCTGCTCCCACTCTGATTGAAACCCTCTGGCTGATCCATATAGACGCACTCTTCTAAATTTCCATTTAGAAAAGCCGTCTTTACGTCCATCTGCCAGATTTCATAATCATGGAAGGCAGCAATAGCAAGAAGGACCCGAATGGATTTGAGCATAGCCACTGGAGAAAAAGTTTCGTCATAGTCCAAACCAGGTCTTTGACGAAAACCCTTTGCAACAAGTCTAGCCTTATAGGTTTCCACCTGTCCATCTACACCAATCTTTTTCTTGAAGATCCATTTGCATCCTATGGGTTTTATCCCATCTGGAGCAAAGTCCAAAGCATCTAGCCATCGTACCGAGTCGCCGCTCTGGATGGCCTGCTGGAAGTCAGTAGGTTCATCATCATCTATGATGCAATCCTCTCTATCCCCATCTATGAGAAAACCGTAGTATCTCTCAGGCGGATGAGACGGCCTACTACTCCTGCGGAGGGGTGCGGGAATGTCCTGTTCTTCTTGAACTTCTGGTTCTACCAAACTTTCAGTAGCAGTTTGTGGTTCTGGAATTTCTTCCAGTTCTATTTCGCTCCCACTTATTTCCTTTTCTAAAAACTGATGTTCTAGAAAATGGGCATTACAAGAAACAAAGACCTTTTGTTCCTCTGCGTAATAGAAATAATATCCCTTGGAGTTCTTTGGATATCCCACAAACTTACATTTTACTGATTGTGCCTCGAGCTTGTCCACATGCTTCTTTTTAACAAAAGCTGGACATCCCTAAATCTTCATATGCTGAAGATGGGGTTTCTTCCCAGTCCACATCTGATATGGAGTGGTAGGCACAGTCTTGGTAGGAGCCCTGTTCAGAAGATATGCTGCTGATTCTAGCGCATAACCCCAGAAAGATCACGGTAACTCAGCATTACTCATCATGGATCGTACCATATCCAATAGGGTTCGATTCTGTCTCTCCGATACACCGTTATGCTGTGGAGTGTATGGAGGGGTAAGCTGAGAGAGAATTCCTTTCTCTTTTAGGTAACCTAGGAACTCGGCACTCAAGTATTCACCACCTCGATCAGATCTAAGTGTCTTGATACTTTTGCCGGTTTGGTTTTCTACTTCATTCTTATACTCTTGGAATTTCTCAAAAGCCTCGGATTTATGTTTCATCAGATAAATGAATCCGTATCTTGAGTAATCATCCGTGAAAGTAATGAAATAGGAAAAACCACCTCTTGCATGTGTAGACATTGGACCACATACATCACTGTGTATGAGTCCTAAGAGCTCGCTCGCTCTTACTCCTTGTCCAGTGAATGGAGTCTTTGTCATCTTTCCTTTGAGACAAGATTGAAAAGTGTCATAAGTTTGATATTCGAACGAGTCCAAATATCCTTCACTATGCAACTTAGTCAACCTTCTCTCATTGATGTGACCCAGTCTACAATGCCATAAGAAAGCTTTATTTAAATCTGGAGATTTCTTTTTAGTGTGTTCTGGGCATTGAAAATTTGGAGTTGGTTTAAAACATATATACCGTTATTTAGTGTACCGGACCCAATCAAACCATGATTAAGGTGGATGTTCACAACATCTCTTACAAACGTGAAATCATAACCATTATTCGATAACAAGGAAACTGATATGATATTACACGTTAAGCTTGGCACAAAAAAACAGTTATGTAAAACCAAAATGTGTCTACTCGTCAATCCTAGGTGATAATCCCCGACGGACGCAGCTCCCACGCTAGCTCCGTTAGCAATCTTTAGGGTCATAACACCTTCCTTCAGCACTCTACGGTTTCTTAGTGCCTGCAATGAATTGCAAATATGAGATCCTGATCCGGTATCCAATACCCAGGAAGTAGAGTTGATCGACAGACAATTCTCAATTACAAACACACCTGAAGTCGAAGCCACAGCTTGCTTTTGTTCCTGGTTCTTGGCGTTCCACGCCTTGCAATCCTTCTTCCAGTGCCCTTTCCTGTGACAATGGAAGCACTCATCCTGGCCAACTACCGGTACCGCAAACTTTTTCTTTTCCTTCCCTCCCACCTTACTTACACCTCCTCTAGGTCTGGGTGCGGCCTTCTTCTTCCTTCCTTTGGCCTTAGCCTTGGACTCGGAAGAAGATGCACCGCCAACAAACATAGCGGGTGTTTCCCTTGCCTTCTGCAAGGTGCCCTCTGCACTCCTTAACATGTTCAGGAGTTTCGGATGTTCAACTTCTTTTCTTTGAATGTTGAAGTTCAGGATAAACTGGGCGTAGGTGGAAGGAAGGGACTGGAGAATAAGGTCTGTATAGAGCTCATTATCCAAAGTCGTCCCCAGGTCTGCGAGCTCTTCTATATAGCCGATCATCTTTAGGACATGTTCTCCTACCGATGACCCGACAGCCAACCTCACTCGAAACAAGTTCTTAGAGGTCTCGTATCTTGCTATACGAGATTGCTCTCCATAAATTTCCTTTGTATGGAGAAATATGGCATCAAGTTCCATATCCTCGTGCCTCCTCTGATGTTCATTGTTCATCGAGGCAAGCACGATGCACTTGGCTTTCACGCAATCGAAATCCCAGGTTTTGCGGATTTCCTTATCCGCATTACTGGATTTGGGACCAGGGACAGCAGGTGCCGTAGCGGTGAGGACATACCCCAATTTATCATAGGTCAAAGCCATTTTGACATTCCGCAGCCAATCTTTATAGTTTGGCCCTGTCAGTATATTTTTCTCTAAAAGTAACTTAAGTCCAGTCATTTTCAGGGTCGCTGCAATTAGGAGAGAGAGAAGAAAACTCTTTAGCATGATGCTCTTGCAAGTTTAGAGTGGTTTTTAGTTTATCTAAACTGGATGGCTCCCACTGTTTCTCGAATCCTTCCTCAAACCATAAAAGAAGAATTAGCCAGGACTATTCTCACTGTACAATACTTGCTTAACCGTTCAGCCAGGCTGGTGTCGGTAATTCGAGGGAGGTTTTCCAACGCTTTCGCGAAGTTCCTTAATTAAATAACCTCTTTTCTCTCGGGGCGTAACCCCGCTGACACCTTTCTGGACTCCTACTAGGTTTATAGCATTGATCGTTAAGTGACGAATATCCTGATAAGTAGCATATACTCACAGTAGAATCGGGATCCAAATATCATCGTATGATAATGTTGAAGGAGTGCTACCAACATTCATCAAACTCCAAATGGTATGCATCTCTTTGCAAATTTCAGTTTCTTTAGAAATTCCCGATATAAGTTTTTGCCCTATGCTCTTATGACCTTGGCTTTGGTCAAAATGTCATAAGTCACATGTCAAGTTCTACCCGTCATTATCTTGTCAATTTGAACCCATCCGTATATACCCCTGACTTTGGTCAAACGGTAATACGACTGTCCCAAACCAACTCATCTATCTTATGCAACAAATGAAAACCCAGCAGCTACCAAACACTATGCCTTGACTTTGGCCAAAATGCATAGCTTGAATACTACTGAATACCCAAATGAAATGACGGAGGGCTACGAATGGTTTTGGCGAAACCGTGAACGTAATGAACTTGATATAACCGAAGGAACCTGATAGCTTTTAAAAGGAGTGGTTAAGGCTCCGCATTTAAAAATATCTGTTTTAAAATTAACCGCGTGGTTTCTTTTAAATTGTTCCAACGATTAAAACTTTGGTTTATTTTCTTTGCATTATAGATAATGCGTCCCATCATTAACCTATCATTGCAGAAAACAACGAAAATACAACGTCCTCTTATGCCATCCGCATTCGCCACGGGGTCCCGTCATTACCCGTTAGGTTACTTAACTAACGACAGAGCGGGGGATGGGCTAGCGCGGGTGTAAAACATAAGTGACGTCTAAATAGCTATCATATATATAGATATTTTACATTCGTCTGACGCAATGATATTCATTCCAGATCACAGATGAACTTAATTGGATTTGCAAGCAATCCGTGTTTGTTTTGAGCCTGCAACAAAAGAAGGATTACACAGTTATGATGAATAGCCATTACCCCACCCAAGACCCCCTGCGGGTGCGGCAAACTACCCGCCCGGCAGTTTGTGCACCCCTCCTTGGGTCTGTCCTAGGAGCAAAAACAGTAAAATGAAATAATACAACGGTGGCTACAACCGCAACCTGGATGTGCCCCGCAAAATAACATTACAACAAATTACATTTACATCAAATGAATTAAATAATAACCCATCACATAACCCCGGCTATACATCACAACAGTCCAACACAGTTCATATGCATAAACAGATAAAATCCATTACAGAAATGTGCAACCCCCTGCCAACCGACATACTAGCAGTTAGGGGAGGTTTACGAACACATTATACAAAACACAGATATAATCCAACAAGCAAATACTGTATAATTTTGATCGATTAAACACTTTTAATTTTGCTCCAATACTTCTCTGTAAATCTGAAACCTGAGCAAAAATAAAAAATACCAAATATTCCAGAGAAGCAACACAGGAAAATTGAGTTCCTGAATCGCCAACTCGGCGGCGGAAGCGTGGCGAATCGGGGGGAATCGCCGCGGTTCCTCGGCTCTTTAGGCGATTCAGGGGCTCAATTTTCTTGGGTGTTCTTCTACTGTCTTTTTATGCATTCTGAACATCCCTGAAAAATTTTTGGACTTCATTTAAAAATCGACAGAAACTGAAGATTTCGGGCTTTTCCGGTTTCGTTTTTTCCGTTCGAAATTCATACAAATTTGCAAGCAAGTTAATTATTGTTTAGCGAGGCTCTGATACCACTGTAAGTCGATGTGCAACACCCCACGACTTGCGGGGAGGCGGAAATTTGAAAAACGATCTTGTTATTTGCTTAAACATCGACTAACCGCATGAATCGAAGCTAAACGATAACTAACATGAAACATAGAAGTTCTATACTACTATGTTTAGGGATTATACCTAACTAATCATTTCCTTCGTCTTTGCGAACTCCTCCTCCTCCTCGGCCTTCTCGAAGTAGTAGACGATCCACCCGAGAGCTTTACTCCAAGCTTAGCCTCTAAACTTGAGGCAACTAACCTTCTTTAAGTGCTAATCAAAGAAGCTAGGTGATATAGAGTGAGGGTTATGGTTTAGTTAGTCTAACTAATCCTTGTACTCAACACATGAGAGGGGAGGATTAGGGTTTGAAGAGGGAGAGCTTGAGGAGAGAGAAGATGAGAATAATAATGAAGTGAGAATAATGAGTTATGATAATATATATCAAGCATTTCTTTTTATCAAGAAAAGAATATAAATCAATTTAACAACCATGCTTGATAATATTTAGTGATGATTCACTCCATGAGTCATTAAGCATTTATCATGCATTAATGACATGGATGAATCATCCATATGACTCACTAATCACATTCATTGTATATGCCACCTAAACCTCCTTAGTCACCACCTTCTAGAAGCTTCTCGCGCAATTACGAGAACGCCCCTCCTTTCCGCAAAAATACGGAAAAACTTTAGACTGTAAAAATCCAATAACCGGATACCAGTAACTGGCTTAAACCAAAGCCGACTGGTAAAAACTGTCCGAAAGTCGTACGTGCGAAAACACACGTATGCGTCCGAACCCTTGTCGTAAAACCATACGACCTCTATATCGTTTCGCCCGGAGTAGGGAAACTCTCTGTGTGGGACTCTAGAGACTCGACTACTACGCTGGCAGTGGGTTTAACCACAGACCGCAAGCGGCACTAGCTGTACGTAACGGTCCCCAGGTAGATGTCGATAAGAAGGCCGATGAGGAAACCCATCCGAACTCCTACTGAGTCTGATGTGAAAATCTCCATACAGTCCGGTCCGTTCGTCTAAGACTATCGCATATCGGGCCTAGGGGCGGCAAGCGTCAGTCCCCTAATAGCGGTATAAGTCGTGTCGGAGGGAAGCCCATTACACCCTGAGAAATTACTGGAACCTACCATCAAATCTCGCTTGCCCTGGCCAGGGACTTTGCGTAATGGCTCTCTGACACAGCGCGATATCAACCCCCAATACCGGGAGGGACGAATCCTGTCTAACCGCCACTGCCTCCAAGTGCTCGGGACTGCACCCAACAGCTACCTGTTTGCATGACTCCTTTGAGCCGTGGTAGGGTAGCAATCTAAGAACAGTGGGACACACTCAAGGCGAAGTAGCAGTGTCAAGTCTGCGGACTATGCTGTACTCATGTCACCTGGGAACTGTTCACTGACGACTGGTATAAAACCAACCAACAGTTCCCTGTGAGTCCTGTCCGGTGTACCCGTAACCCAACGAGCACCTGTATACTATCTCCAGTACGACGTACTGATGGCTGTGGGACAGACCATTTCCCCTACTGGGATGAGAAGCGTACACACTAGTCTACTCCGGAGTATCGATGCTCTGTCTCGATAATCCAACGACTAGGGACCTGAATAAGGATGTGCTTGTAGACTACCCAGCCCCCACTAGTGTGACTGTCATCACAACGCCGGTAGTCAAGCAAGATCCTAAGAGCTCTATCAATACGTATACTCACATATTAAGATAGAAAAACCAAGTAGCATACTACTAAATTTAGCAAGACTGTTATATACATGTGAATATCCCAAGCTTCCATTAACTAATATACAAACTAGTATGATACAATAATGGCCCCTAGGGCATATACACTAACAAAGGAAAGCCAAAACCCAGAAGTCTAAACCATAAAAATACGGAAAAGATAATATAAGTTTTGAAACATTTGAAATCGCAACCCAAATTCTTTAAAAGTCTTACTTTCTTTCTTTAAAATTTTAGCAACACCCCCTTTTTGTAAAAACTAGCCAAGATGAATACAATACAAATATACGACGCCGTAGCGAAGAAATAAGGACAATAGAGAGAAGCTGTATATAAAAGACAACAAATCCATAATAATATACAAATACGTCCTCACCAAGTCTCTAAGTCTACAATACAATAGTAGATGGAGAGTACGAATACAACGAAAGTACAATAGGAAATACAGATAATCATCTAACCCACCTAAGCAAAACGGTACACTGTGAGCTGATGCGGTATTTGTGGCAAAAGATAAATAGCTGAATAGCGGAATAGCCTGCCTCGACTACTCTGGGGAACAACCTGAAACACCTGTGGCACAACGGGGGTGAGTTGCCAACTCGTGAATAGTATAAAACATATGCAGGTAATCGCAGGAATGCACGTACAGCATGAATCTAAGATATGCGATTACAGTAATAACATGTCATGCAAATGCAGAATAGTGGAATGTACACTAGCAGGTAAAATCAATATGTGAAGCAATAGTAACATGACAATAATATGCAATAACCATGAAGTAGAGATATGAGAATGTAAATATGCAACTAACATAAGGGTACACTAACAGGTACAATCAATATATGAAACTGTGCATAAAATAGATAAGGGGGAGGTATAGGGTGAAATATGTCATTTCCACGGAAACCTGACATCGTTGCTGGATCACAATCCATCAAGACACTCAAATCCCAAATCCTCAAATCAGCCCCCACATTGGGCTCTCACAATATATAAATCTCACATCACCTCAATGTACAATATCGAATAGCTCTCCTATATCTCGAATGTACAAATCAACAATGTCATTCATATCCAATATCCAATGTCAATGAATCACCTATATCCCAAGTCGAATCTCAAGTAAGTGTCTAACATCCTAAAGGTAAATACACAGAAATATGTATGATGGGGGCAATACATATATATTAGCGTCCCATTCCACTAATAGTGGTGTAAGAGTATATATAACAACGGCTAAATCCCCTGTTATATATACAAAGGTGTTAAAGAAATATCATGAAAACAGTGTGCGAAGCATCGACACAGAAATCCTGACCACGTATCATACGCTATCCCGAAAGCACGAGTGCCTAGCTCTGACCCTCGCCTTTCGACGTATGCATACGTACATGACTCCAAGCGGTGTCTCCGTGATCCCCTGCCGAGTCATGGGTACTGTCACCGGTAGGTACTCGCCCGCCTCCTGGCTCAATCGGCAAAATCCATCGATCTTCTTGCCGAGGGGAACCATACCGGGCCCCACCATGTACCCTCTACGGCCTCGACGCCTCCTCGTAGGGGTATATACATATCAGCATCGATAAAGCTCATGGTGGATGCGCAAATATCATATCAAGGAAACCGGGTTTTTCAATGTATGCATAATTTCATGAACTCCCGCGGTTCCCAAATCCAGAAAACATCATCTAAAATCTCAATAATAATGCGCAAATGCAGGAATAAATATATGCGATATATCAGAAATGCGAGCATAAAAATGAGAATATGTAGCTGAAACCAGATGTATGCGAAACCCATAAGGTACAGCTAAGTAACATCAGTAAAGGTAAATATATGATTGCAACTGAATATGTGTGTAACATACAAGTGTAGCAATGTATAGGTATCTACCTACAGGAACTGATGTCGTATATCCCCCTGGGTATAAGAAGAATATGAGTAAGATATCCCCCCGGTATAAGTAAAAGATCTAAAAGGTATACCTGTAGCTGTATCGCAAGGTGTACATGTACCTATCAATAAAGGTATGATACACTTTAGGTATACCGGTAAGCTAGATGTCATGTGTGACAAGCAATAGTAGCTATAAGGGGTAGTGTGTGACATGGCAATTATTGACGGTGTGTGTAGCATACAATCCGTGCTCGTGCAACATGAACCGTCAATAATGTGTGCAGTGTCCTACGGCTGCTAGTCACAGTATAACTATATCAAGGAAATAAAGTAAAGGCGCAATTCTACAATGACGTAGAATGTACGACAGGTATTTGAATCCTAGCCCAGACGCATAACGCCATGCGGGCGATTCCCCTGTAGATGTTAAATCTACTCACCTACACTCCACGCTAGGTGAATCCTACCATCTGCTCCCCCCTGTAGTCGTGTCCGTAGTTCCTGCCTGCAAACCTGCAAATACGACATGAAAATCATATATAAGCCAAAATATTCCGCGAAACGCGATATCGAACACCAAAACGAGAAACTCGCGTCGCGAACTAAACGCGCGTGTGCACGATACGCTGAGTTGTGTGTGTACGCGTCTAAAACCATCGCGACACGCCGCGATACGCTGGATCACAGAACCCTCTCACGTATCGCGCGTATCGCGCAAACACAACGAACACCAAAACGATATATTGTCCCAGATTTTCCTACAGGCCAAAACTTACAAAACTAGACATGCCAAAACACTACACTACACAGAAGACTACCATTCCCAAAATCCCAGAACCCCACTCCCCTTCCTGGCCGCAAATTGCGGCCAGAATGATAAAATTGGCGGCCTGGGTAGGGGTAGGGTGGCTCGTGTTCTTGTGGTGTGCTCTATACCTAGTGTACATGCTCTAGTCTTCTCAATTTTATTCTGTAGGGTCCGGGTCATGTTGGAGATAGTGCCCTCAGAGTCAATTATTGGATCACAGGCACGTGATTGCAATGATTGATGGAGGACCTATCCCGCTAGGACAGTCTTACTCATGATGATAGTATGCTATCTGGTTTATCTTTATCATCGTGTACTGCTTTAGGTGACCTGACAGGTCACTATTGCACGTTGATAGAGCCCCTAGGATTCTTGCTTGACCACCAGCAGTATAAGGGCGATCATATACGTGGGAGCTGGTAGTCTATAAGCACATCCTTAAATGGTCCCTAGTCGTGGGAGTTTCGAGATAGGGCATCGATATTCCAGAGTAGACTAGTGTGTACATTCGAGACCCCGACGAGGGGCGGTGGCCGGTCTCACAAGCCACTGGTGTCAGTTCGTTCACCTAAGATGTGTACAGGTGCTCATTGGGTTATGAGTACACCGGACAGGACTCGCCCGGAACATGCTAGTTGGTCATATACCAGACGTCAGATGGTAGTTCCGTGGTGACATGTGCACATGTTAGTTCATCGACCTGGGGATCGTCATTTGTCTCGTGTGAGTTCCCACTGTACTTTGATTACTACCCTACCACGGCTCAAAGGAGTCGTGCAAACAGGTTTTAGTTGGGTACAGTCCCGAGCCACATGGAGGCAGTGAGCGCATCTTCAGGGGTTCGTCTCTCCCGGTATTGGGGGTGAGGTCGCGCTGTGTCTAGGAGAGCCATTACACGAATCCCTCGGCCGAGGCAAGGAAATTTACTGGTAGGTATTCCAGTAGTATCTCTGGGTGTTCTGGGGTACACTCTGACACGACTTGTACCGCTTTTGGGGGTCTGACTTTTACCAACCCCCTAGGCCCGCCATGCGATGCTCATAGACGAACGGACCGGACTGTACGGATATTGTCACTGACAGGCTCAGTAGGGTTGTCAGGCCGAGTTCACTCACAGACATCCCTTTTATTCAATACCTGTTAGCCCTTTACGTATTGGCTTATACCTCTGACGTGCTAGTGGTTAAATCCACAACCAAGGTGTTGACGAGTCTTTAGAGTCCCCCACATTCAGTTACTCAGCTTTCGGGCGAAAAGCTGTAGAGGCCGTATGGTGATATGGCAGCGTCCGATCAGATACGTGCGGTATTGCACGGATCAGGATCGGACGGTTAGTACTAAAGGTTGTATGGTTATATTGCAGGGTTTGATCAGATATGTGCGGTATTGCACGGATCAGGATCGAACGGATAATACTAGCCGGCTTTGGTTTAAGCCGGATCCTAGTATAGTACAGTGTAGATTTTGTCTCATTGCATTTGTATTTCGGTCGGAATACAAATGCGGGTGTGTATGCACAGTTTCGGGGTTTTCCTGTAATTTATTACGGGACCAGTTTTCTGGAGTTGCCAGTTTGCTTTCCGTTTCGGCCATATTTCTTTGTATCCTTCATTGGCCGAAGTTTGGTGGAGGAGGGCTTATTTGCATTTTTGCAAATAAGGATTTGTGGAGGATGTTCTTTGCATTGTTGCTTCATGATGAGTGTAGCCTTCATTTGACTTCATAACCTCATCATGGCTTGACTTTTGGAGTAATGATGATGGGTTATGATATGGTTGTTGTGTGTTGGATTTTGTTGAGAATAATTTCTTTTGATGATCACATATTTTTCTCTCTTACATGATTGCCTCACTTGACTTTTCCACTCTCATTCTCACTCTCCCAATTACCATGGCCAGCCACTTTTTGAGGGGGTGCCCATTATTTTGGTGAGGTGATTTTGGTTCTCTTCATGCAAGAAAAATCCCCAAGTTCATCTAGAAAAAGTTCACATCTCAAACCTCCACCATATGGCAACTATCTCAACCCCAAATGAGTCACAAGTTCTACACACTATTCTACAGCAAATCTTGGGCACGTCGACTAGCCAGCTTCGTGCCCGAGTTGCCTCGGTATTGAGGTGGGAGCCCGTAAAAGATGTAGGCGATGTGGTGCACTTCCGGCGATGAGGTGGAGACAGGACATTCCGCGAGAGATCGGGACGATGACGAGAAGACCGGAGGACACGGATCAGTCGGTATATCTCTCTTTCCTTTCTTGTAGTTAGCTAGGACTAGTTAATGGTTCGATCCGGGTATTAGTGCGCGGTGGTGCCAGTTCAGTAAAATTTTAAAGTTAACCATCGCTTCCGCATTTGGCCTCGGGATGGAGGCCGGGACGCCGCCGTGCACTTACAGTGGTATCAAAGCCTCACCATTAACTTAGTCTAGCTTTGTTTAATGTGTTTACATTTCCGATCGACCAAAATTCCAAAATCCGCATTTTGTTTGCATCAGTTTTCTGTTGAAATTTTTTGGAGTCGAAATTTTTTTCAGATTACAGAAAAGTGATATACTGGAAAATATAAGGCTACTGTAGAAATTCGACAGAGTAATTCCATAGTGGGAGCACGGAACCGCGGCCAAACCCCCCTTTGGGCCGCGATTCCGCCGTACTATGATCAGATCACTGTGTCATTTTTCTTCAGTTGCTTTCTGGGCTGATTTTACGGTTTTTGGAATATTAATTTTGGGCCCAGAATTTCTTGATGTGCTACAGTAGTACTTGGGGGCCCACTTGTTAAAATTTGATCGATCGGATATTTTAAACACATTAGTTCACAGTATTTACATTATATCTGCGACCGTGAATGTCACTTGATCGGTAGATCCGGTCTAACTGCTATAGCCCGGTTAGACGGATTTGCGAACGTGACTTTCACGTTGATGTTCTGTGTTATGCTGTGAGGTTGCGGATCGGTCGTGGGGGATAGCCTGGATGCAATGCTAGTACTGTTGTGGTTGTATTATGTACATTTGATATTGCGGGGCGAGCGTCCGACATGTGGACTGCCGTCACTGCCTGATTGTATTATTATTTTGGGGCACGGACAGGTTGCGGTCGATGTACCCGTTGTATGTATATTTTACTATCTGTACTAGGATTACCCCAAGGTGGGGTGCACGGATAGCCGGGTTCTAGAGGGCAACGGGCCCGCATCTCATGGTATTGAGACGGAGGGGGCTTCACTCTAGGATTGGCGGGCTATTCGCCGCACTCATAGGGGGTACAGGTTGACCCAGGAGGGGTGCCCAAGTTACCGGATTCCGTGAAGTGCTGGGTGGTCCATTCACGTTGCTGAAGGGGGCTGCCTCGCTTCAGGTTTTGGCGGGTAACTTGCCGCGCCCGTAGGGGTCTAGGATTTCATTGCACAGGCTTTCCACACGACCAGGGGAACGTCGGGTTTCAGCGGCTCTGTGAAACCCGGGGATCCCAGATATCTTTATTGTTTCTGTGATGCTGTACATTTCTGTGATGTTGCATTTTCTTTTCACGCCTTGAGCGAAATATAATATATTGGTATATATATTAGTAGATGTTGTATATGTTTTGCATCCGCGCTAGTCCAGTCCCCGCTCTGTCGTTAGTTAGCTAACCTAACGGGTAATGACGGGACCCAGTGGCGAATGCGGATGGCATATACGTACATCAGTATATTTTCGTTCTTTGTGGTGTGATCAATTGATGGGACTGCATTGATTCGGATCAATGCATGTTAAAAACAAACCTAATTTGATGTTGTTGGAACACTTTTCAAAATGCTGTTATTGCAAGGACGTTCTCTTTTTTTTTGCATCGTGATATTCAGTTGGAATATCCTGCTCCTCAGTCGACAAGGCAAGGGCCGAGATCCCTTCACCGGGAGTGACCCCTTGGACAAAAAGTTTGCGTCAGGGCATTAACTTCACTATAGCCGATTACTTTTGCTTTGCACCGTGGTATTCAGTTGGAATATCCTGCACCTCATTCTATAGGAAAAGAGCCGAGATCCCTTCACCGGGAGTGACCTCTTTAGCAATGGTTTTCGTCACTATATTTTCATAAAAGCTATCAGTTCCTTCAACGATATCAAGTTCTTTACGTTAAAGGTTTTCGCCAGAAACCATTCGTAGCCCTCCGTCGTTTCATATGGGTAGTCAATAGTATTCTAGCTGTGTTTGTTGGCCAAAGTCAAGGCACAGTGTTTGGTAGCTGTTGGTTATTCATATGCAGCATAGATAGATGCGTTGGTTTGGGACAGTCGTACTACCTTGTTGGCCAAAGTCAAGGGTATGTACGGGTGGATTCAAATCAACCTGGAGAATGACGGGTAGAACATGACATGTGACTTATGATTTGTTGGCCAAAGTCAAGGTCATAAGAGCATGGGGTAAAAATCCATATCGGGAGTTTCTAAAGAAACTGAAACTTGCCAGATATGCGCATACCTTCTGGAGTGTGATGACGTGAGTGGATTCCGTCACGTTATCATGCAATGATAGTTGGATCCCGATTCCCACTGATGAGTTGGTATACTCCTCGGGTGATCCCGACTAATTCTTCTTACAGGTTTGGAGGAGAATTTGACGGTACAGTGGGAGGTTTCCAGATTAGATAAATTGGTAACCATTCTGATCTAGGTTAGAGTGCACGCTGAGTGTTTCTTTTCTCTCTCTTCAGCAGCGACCATTGACCCGACCCTAAGACTATGACTCAGTGACCAAATTAACCGAACCTTCTTAACACTGGCTTTTGGATTATCAAAGTTGCAGACCTCATTGCCACTCCTACTTTTACCCTTTTCTCCAGGACACCCCGTATTATTACGAACGTCCACTTCCATTGGACAAAACCATCGTATGGTTAGATACGAACTCGAAAGATTTTATTCGAGGATGGTTTCAGGTTCTGGAGGAAACGGATAGGACTATTCAGTTGTGTTTTCCTTTTACCTTCTCTCAGGTTGCGAGTACTCCTTGGTTTAGGAGTAGTACACCTATTACGCAAATTGGATAATCTTCTTCCAAACCTTAGGCTGGTGCCGACCGGTAGGGAATGAAGAAAACCAATTAGCCTAACGATGGTGTACAGAAGGTATTAAGTTAAGACAAAGCAAGGGACTAGTAAGAGGGCAAAGTAAACTGCGACTGCTATTCACGACCAAACCAAGTATTTCTTCGCCAATCCTAAATCACCTTTGTATTTCTCCAGGACACTCCGTATCACTACGAAGATCCACAGTTTATTGGATACTCCATCGTATGGTTATATACGAACTCGAAAGGAACTTGTTCCAGTTCGGGGATGGATTCTGGTTCAGGAGAAATAGGAATAAGGTTTATTCGGTTGTCTTTTATCTTCACCTTCTCTCGCATTGCGAATGCTCCTAGTATTAGGACAGTACACCCATTATGCTTATTGGATAGTCTTCTTCCAAACCATAGGCTGGTGCCGAACGGTAGGGAAGGAAGAAAACCATTTGGCCTAAAGGGGTGTACAGAAGGTAATGACTAAAGACATATAAAGGGATTTGGAGAGGTGACAAAGAATTACACGGTTACAGTTATGAATCTGGATAATGGAAGAGGCATTACTAAGAATACCGGGATACCCCATCGAAACATTTCAATGTTTCAGTTTCACTGTGTACTGTTAAAGGAAAACTAATTTCCCGATTAGACACTTGCTCCAGGGTATGTATTTACCAGGAATGATTCTCACATCTGTATGGTTTTTCAGATGATGAGTGGGAGTAAATTATTGGGAATTAGGTGATCGTCCTCATTATATCGGGATTCGTTGTAATCGGTGATATTTGAGGAAATCACCTGGGTTGTTTGCCGGTCGGCAAATATTTGGTTTTGAATATCCGCTGTTATGCACCAATTTCAAATCGATATATTTGTACGTCTATTTTCATAGAGTGAGATATACTTTTTGAAATTATGTCGATGACATTTACCTATATCAGTGGATGGTTAGGTAAGGAGCATTAAACAGCGGTGTAATTCTTCTTAACCATAAGTACAGTTTTCAACCTACGACACACAGTGAATGAGTTATCAGACTCAAGGGACTTATACAGAGTATTGTATGTTGTCCAGGGTCCATCAGGACAGAGGGCTTGGTCCTCGTACTATATTCGGTTTACTTATGACTTCTCTAGTTTTTAGACAGGTGTTTCATACAAACACAGGATTTGAATTTTGAGAAGTTATAGGTATTTGAATAAAGTAGAGAAACAGGTATTGCAAGTATCGGGATTCATCAAAGTGATCGAAGATGTAGATACTTGTGTATGGTATTCAGTTGATAGTAATGATTAAGGGATCTTGCTTCTCTTTCAGGTTATTCATAATTGGAAGCATTCCTAAGTTGAGTAACGCTGATCGACCTCCTTCCACTTAGTTGACATGCACTGGAGACAGTTGCATGATTTGGATCTGGTTCAATTAAATCAGTGCCTCTGGTCCTATATGGGATATAGAACAGTTCGTATCTTAACGATGTTAAGGTACGGGGAGTTGTCCGGCTTATGATTAAAACCAGACTCTGGATAACTCAAGGCACGTTTCTGTAATGGCTGTTTGTGGGTTGACCCAGGCTATGACGAGGGTTGATTTTCTACCATCTGGCAGATCAATAGAAATATTGTTCTAGATTCGCCACAGTTTTATTAAAAATGGATTTTTTCAGAAAACAGTAGTGGGAGTATGGTAGAACTGGAAGTGATTCCAGAACCACAAACGATTACTGAAGATTTGATAGGAACCTAAAGATTCAATCTGGTTTGACATTCTATTGGCCACTCCGCAGATACGGTTGGTAACTTCAGCCACCCGAGAGGTACTCCGGTAGCCTCAAGGACGGTGACAGGGAAGTTCTTGTTTACCCATAATTGCCATTGCTGTTGTTCCAGGTTATGAGACCCGGCGGGAGGATGAGTATAGCGTCGTTCTAAACTAGCTTTAGAAGTGTAGGTATATATGACTCTGCCAGAGGGTTGTCGTAGTCAGTGGGAGCAGCGGAAGCATTGGTGGACAGGTAGCTTATGTCTATTTATAGACTAAAGCAGATGTAGCGGAGATAGATCATCTATTTCTGACGTGACAGTCATGGGTTTAACTTCATCAGAATAAGGGATGGATCTGTTGAGAAGGTAGTAGGGTGTGATGTCATGGTTTTTGGATGACATACACAGAGTAGGAAAAGAAACTCCTATACTACAATAGTTTAATCTTTGGTTGTCACACGGTGGTTTCTCCACACAGGACTTGGATATTATATCAGACATACTGGTTACTAGATCTATGGTTTTAGATCTAGATTTGGGTGGTTTCCCAATCAGGGTACTTAGACAGCATTCTAAGAGTATTTAGAATGGACGACTATTGAAACGGTAGTGTACCTGCAGGTAATGGAGTCACCCTCTCTAAAGGAGTCTTATAGACTAAAGTAGAGAGGGATGTGCATGGTTGGCAGATCACTTGCTCAGGCAATTGAGTCAATCATGAGATGTCAAGTACCACACCAGATGCTGTTCTTGCACTAGATGCAATAAGTTGACATTGATCCAATCCTGGAGAAACAGTCGGAAGCAGTTTTAGAACATAAGTGGATGTTCTAGGGATATGATAACGACAACCTCATTCGGGAGACAGTTATCATTCCAGGCTTCCAAGGTGACATGGACGACAAGGAGGTTGTCAGAGTTATATTTTTTCCTCTGACGAGGGGCAGTATCTTGGATAGGTGATCCAAGGCAATACTGAGGGAGGCATGGCGCAGGATACTGATTAAGTTCAGTTGACGATACAGTCTAAGAAGTTTGGATTTGGAGTTCATTTATGAGCTAGGTCCCATCAGACATCCAGACACATTCTAAGACAGGTATTACTCTTTTCGGGAGATGGGTTTCTCCGCGAACCTGAGATATAGAGAGACATAGAAAGAGACATCAAGGCGGATCCACTCACTAAGGCTATTTCTCGAACGCAATAGTTTCGCAAGCGAGCTTTGTGAGACTGACTAGTAGAGGAGTTGGGTGTTCGGTATCACACGTGCTGTGAGTATGCGACATCGCAATAATTAGCCTTGAGTGCAAGTGGGAGATTGTTGGAGATAGTGCCCTCAGAGTCAATTATTGGATCACAGGCACGTGATTGCAATGATTGATGGAGGACCTATCCCGCTAGGACAGTCTTACTCATAATGATAGTATGCTATCTGGTTTATCTTTATCATCGTTTACTGCTTTAGGTGACCTGACAGGTCACTATTGCACGTTGATAGAGCCCCTAGGATTCTTGCTTGACCACCAGCAGTAGGAGGGCGATCATATACGTTGGAGCTGGTAGTCTATAAGCACATCCTTAAATGGTCCCTAGTCGTGGGAGTTTCGAGATAGGGTATCGATACTCCAGAGTAGACTAGTGTGTACATTCGAGACCTTGACGAGGGGCGGTGGCCGGTCTCACAAGCCACTGGTGTCAGTTCGTTCACCTAAGATGTATACAGGTGCTCATTGGGTTATGAGTACACCGGACAGGACTCGCCGGGAACATGCTAGTTGGTCATATACCAGACGTCAGATGGCAGTTCCCTGGTGACATGTGTACAGGTTAGTTCATCGACCTGGGGATCGTCATTTGTCTCGTTTGAGTTCCCACTGTACTTTGATTACTACCCTACCACGGCTCAAAGGAGTCGTGCAAACAGGTTTTAGTTGGGTACAGTCCCGAGCCACATGGAGGCAGTGAGCGCATCTTCAGGGGTTCGTCTCTCCCGGTATTGGGGGTGAGGTCGCGCTGTGTCTAGGAGAGCCATTACACGAAGCCCTCGGCCGAGGCAAGGAGATTTACTGGTAGGTATTCCAGTAGTATCTCAGGATGTTCTGGGCTACACTCTGACACGACTTGTACCGCTTTTGGGGGTCTGACTTTTACCAACCCCCTAGGCCCGCCATGCGATGCTCATAGACGAACGGACCGTACTGTACGGATATTGTCACTGACAGGCTTAGTAGGGTTGTCAGGCTGAGTTCGCTCACAGACATCCCTTTTAGTCAATACCTGGTAACCCGTTACGTATTGGCTTATACCTCTGACGTGCTAGTGGTTAAATCCACAACCAAGGTGTTGACGAGTCTTTAGAGTCCCCCACATTCAGTTACTCAGCTTTCGGGCGAAAAGCTGTAGAGGCCGTATGGAGATATGGCAGCGTCCGATCAGATACGTGCGGTATTGCACGGATCAGGATCGGACGGTTAGTACTAAAGGCCGTATGGTTATATGGCAGTGTTTGATCAGATATGTGCGGTATTGCACGGATCAGGATCGAACGGATAATACTAGCCGGCTTTGGTTTAAGCCGGATCCTAGTATAGTACAGTGTAGATTTTGTCTTATTGCATTTGTATTTCGGTCGCAATACAAATACGGGTGTGTATGCACAGTTTCGGGGTTTTCCTGTAATTTATTACGGGACCAGTTTTCTGGAGTTGCCAGTTTGCTTTCCGTTTTGGCCATATTTCTTTGTATCCTTCATTGGCCGAAGTTTGGTGGAGGAGGGCTTATTTGCATTTGTGCAAATAAGGATTTGTGGAGGGTGTTCTTTGCATTGTTGCTTCATGATGAGTGTAGCCTTCATTTGACTTCATAACCTCATCATGGCTTGACTTTTGGAGTAATGATGATGGGTTATGATATGGTTGTTGTGTGTTGGATTTTGTTGAGAATAATTTCTTTTGATGATCACATATTTTTCTCTCTTACATGATTGCCTCACTTGACTTTTCCACTCTCATTCTCACTCTCCCAATTACCATGGCCGGCCACTTTTTGAGGGGGAGCCTATTATTTTGGCGAGGTGATTTTGGTTCTCTTCATGCAAGAAAAATTCCCAAGTTCATCTAGAAAAAGTTCACATCTCAAACCTCCACCATATGGCAACTATCTCAACCCTAAATGAGACACAAGTTCTACACACTATTCTACAGCAAATCTTGGGCACGTCGACTAGCCAGCTTCGTGCCCGAGTTGCCTCGGTATTGAGGTGAGAGCCCGTAAAAGATGTAGGCGATGTGGTGCACTTCCGGCGATGAGGTGGAGACAGGACATTCCGCGAGAGATCGGGACGATGACGAGAAGACCGGAGGACACGGATCGGTCGGTATATCTCTCTTCCCTTTCTTGTAGTTAGCTAGGACTAGTTAATGGTTCCATCCGGGTATTAGTGCGCGGTGGTGCCAGTTCAGTAAAATTTTAAAGTTAACCATCGCTTCCGCATTTGGCCTCGGGATGGAGGCCGGGGCGCCGCCGTGCACTTACAAGTCATTAGCAGATCACAGATATCCAGTATATCGCTTTAAAACGCCAAATTGCACAATTTAGAAACCTTAGGGTATTTTAGTGTAATCTGGGGTTAAACTTAGTGAAGTGACCCTAATAACGCTTAAATAGGTAGGGTTATCTAACAAAATCATCAATTTACCACAACTTCTCACAAAACACCATAATCTAGCACTAAACTCATAATTTAACACAAACCGACACTAAACCATACAAGCTAAGCAAACTAGGAAATTGGGTTAAGGAAATATACCCAAAAGGACCCTAGAGAGCAGGTGAAGAAGTGGAGAAGAGCTTCTGCAAGTGCTGGGGTTCCTGTTGCTGCTGTTGCTGCTGCTTCTGATGATAATGATGATGCTGCTGTTGCTGATGCTGGGGCCACTGCTGCTGCTTCAGTTGTTGTTGTTGCTGCCCCTGGTGTTGGAGCTGCTGCTGCCGCCTTGCTCTTCTGCAGGTGAGTGTGTGTGTGTGTTTGAGAGTGTGAGTGAATGAGAGATGGAAAATGAGAGGGAGAATGAGTAAAACAACAAGGACCCCTCCCCCTTCTCACTCTCTCTCCTCACTAGTGAGGCATGGTCACACCATGCTCCCATGCCCCCTCTCTCTCACACAAAGTCAAACCACAATTAAAAAAAAACCCTTTTTAATTTAACAACCATAACTTAACAACCCAAAAGCACCTAAACAAATTTTAAAACAAGCTCAAAGGAAAATGGTTAGCTAGCCATGATTGCTAATCATGATTAACCTCCCAATTAGCACCCTAGTTAACATGCACAAGTGTGTGTGTGCCTAAAAAAATTCTAATAAAATACTCATTAAATAGGATAAAATATTTAAAACTTAATTTGGTAAACTTTTAATTAAAAATCACACATTAAAATATAATTAGCTACAAAACACATTCTAAGGTGTTACAATCTCCCCCCATTAAAAGAAATTCGTCCCCGAATTTTAAAAATATACCAATACGCGTACCTTCAAAGAGAAGATTAAAATCCTCAAATCTCGCTCGCAGCCTCCCAAGTGACTATCTCACTATACGGCTACGTCCAAGGAAACCCTTCACAGATGGCAAGACCCTTGACCGATGTCCCTCCACCTGCCGAGCCATTAATACCATTGGCTGCTGGTGAACGAAAGATCGCGTCCAAGCCAAAAGGTCTGGTGCTAAATCATGTGAGAAAGGTCATGAAGGTAATTGTAAAGCATCATCACAAGGAATACGGGGTGAAAACTCAATAATCTGGGCGGAAGTGCCAAATTAAAGGCAACGGAACTAACTCGCTTATAGGATCTTAAAAGGACCTAGAATCCTGGGACAAGCTCCCCAAAATCCAACACGTCATTCATCGGAGGGTCCGTAGGAATACATGATTTGCCACTGCGCACTCAAGCCTGCGACCACCACAGTTGCATAAGACATCTATTTGCAATGGACAATTCTCATCCTGACCTGAACACAACTGGACTAGCTGGGGTCCAAAATCCTACTTACGCAGAATTAGAAAAACAACAGGCTGGCGATCGACATGATCTAACCCCTAAACCTAAAGGTGGCCAATTGGAGTGTCTCCTGATAACAGCTATCGAAGGAGAACCCTAACGATGGCGAGTGACGATCCCAACCGCTGACGACAATCAAACAAACACACAACTTACAAAAACAACTGAGCATATTGAGTAAAACCGGACGACAAGAATACGAATGGAGTCACACCCTGACTAAACTTGGGTAGAAACCATAACGAAATTCGTGGAGATCTGCTTCTACTCCTACTTCGGAACGGTTAAAGATTGCAACTCTCCATCCGGCCTCAGATGCTCGACTTAAGCACACAACAAGACAGACACCTTGAAACGAAACCAGAAACTTCTCTTCACATCCCTGTCCACTCGTAACTATCTCACAAGTCATGCCAAAGCTGGTGGAACTTGAATGCATATAGAGAGTTGACAGATGTGCATGTTCTAGGATTACACGTCTCTACCCGATGATGTCAGGTACACAAACGCGTCCCTAACTTAGCACACCATTGTCACAATTCAAGGTCTCCGAATCATTACCCAACCGAATATGCTCAAATATCTCTGACGTACGAGCATCGACGGGCAGTGTCTCGCGAAAACGATTTAAGGGAAGTGGTCGGGCGCGGACATGAGCAAGCTGTCCCCTCCGTAGAGACGAAATTAAGCTGTACTCAATGATCACACAAGGACTGTAAATCTGCAGAAGACTATCACAACAATCAAGTCCGCTGCAGGAAGATGTACATTAAGCTCTAGTGGTCCGTGGAAAATCTGACACGACTTTCAAACAAGTAGTGTCCCCATATCTCCAACGCAAAACCACCGCGGCCATCTCCAGATCATGAGTGGAATATCCTTCTCGTACTTCCTCCAAATGTAGGGAAGCAAAACCGATGACTCTGTAGTGTCACATCAGTACACCCTCGAGCCCACTCAAGAAACATTACAGTTAAACAACAAGGTCGCCCGAGCCAAAGGCAAAGAAAGAACTGATGCAGTTGTTAACCGAATCTCCAACTGCCGAAAACTCCGTACACATGCCTCAGTCTAAAGAAAAGAAACCTCCTTACTGGTCAATTCAGTCGACGGTGCAGCACTACTCTAGCAATCCTGCATGAAACGGAGGTAAAAACCTGCTAAGCCCAACAATCTGCGGATCTCCGTCCTGCACACAAGTCTGGGCCTAAGCTGTACGGCCACGATCTTCCTCGGAACCATACAAAACCGTCTCCTGTGACTACAAGACCAGGGAGTCAACACAAACAAGCCTTAAGAAACACTCTGAGAATTTAGCAACTGCTGGTGCTCTCCCAGTATCTGCATAATAAATCCTCAAGTGTTACTCCTGTCCCTCAAGACAAATTAGATAGACCAGAATGTCGTAGCTAACACAACAAAACTGGTCGAGGAACGGCCTGCAGAAATCTGGTTCATCATATCTACGAATGCTGCTAGGGCATCAGGGAATCCAACGACTCACTGATACACACAAAGCCCGTAGCACGCATAAGGCAGTCTTCGGAATGCCATCACTCCGAATCCGCAATAATGATGACCTGATCCCAAACAAACTTAGAAAATGTCTCGCACTCTGGAGCTGATCGAAGAAATCGTCACGGCGAGGTGGAGGTACCCATCCGCACCGTAAGCCGGTTCAGTTAACGATTCGTCGATACTCAACCCTAAGCTGCCGTCTTTCTTCTTGACGAACAGGAATAGGAGCTTCCAAAAGAGAAACACTCAGACGCACAAACTCCCCAATCCAAAACTCTGCAGCTGATCCTTTAGCTCCCAAGCTTCGCCGGCTCATCCGGAACAACGTCGGAATAACTCTCGCACGAAAGGAACCCGGTCCAACAATCCCACTGTGGCTCCGGTATCACGAATGAATGCCAAGAATCCACGACATCTCCTCAGTAGCCGACTAGCGAAAAAGGCTGAATTCAAGCTGTGAGAGGCGGCACAACTATCCACCTGTACAACAAGAACTGACTTGCCGGGGAAAACAAAACCTAACTAGCTTCCTCACGGTAGTCCACGGACGCCTAGCACGCAATTAACCAATCCGTGCCCAGGAGAACTTCAAATCCAACATCTCTAGAAGGATCAAAACGACGAACGAATCTCTATCTCCCATCCGATTGGCACAAAACTGAAATACGTGTCACGCAAGAAAAGAATCGCTGACAGAAGTTAAAACCACTACGACTAATCTACCCAACCACGGTACAAGCAAGAAAACAAACGAATACATGAAAAGAACATATAAATCAAGGGTACCTGAAAGCTCCACATTGGACGTCTGCGCGTCCCGATGAGTGGAAGCAAACTCCTGTGTCTGCCCTCTACTCGCAGCTGGATGAACTCCTCTGGTAGACTGAGCCCTCTGAGCAAATCTTCCACGTCCACGGCCTCTCTGAAAACGATCCTGACGAGGTGCCAAGGAACAATCCCTGACGAAGTGCTGAAGGCTCCTGCATCGAAAACATCCACATGCTGACTGCTGACCATCCTGGGGCTGAGAGCTGAACGACTGTCCTCGTCCTAAGCCTCTGCTACTCCCACGATGGCCACGAAATTTGTCCCGATGACCAAACCTCTGCCTTTGGGCTGGTACACTGGTACGAGTCCTCCACTGTCCTGGAACTATCTGAGCCTCTGGATTATGCGCCTCATCAACTGGACTGCAACCACTGGTGCTATGTAGGTGACGGACTGTTGCATGCTGACCGTAAGCGACAACTGAGTAACAGGGGTAAAAACCTCCTGTCGTAGCTCCCGAACGATATCAACCAAAGAACTCATCGTCTGGCGGAAGTCCTGCATCTCTACCAAAAGTCTATCCATAGTATAGGTCGTAGGCTGATCCGTCTGCACCTGTGCAACTAGAGTGCCATCCTGGTCAGTACTCGTCTCACCCGAGCCAACTCTGACCTCGGCCCTCACTGCATCACTCTGAGTCCCCATAGTCATCGATGGAAAGGCTATAAATAGATATAAGATGAGATTCAATAAGAATAAGGAAATCGAATCTCAAGGATACGAATCATCAAGGAAGGAATGTCAGGCAAATTGTACTTAGGTCACTTTAGGCGAAGTATCGCATCGTGGGTATGCTGCAGACATACACACACTACGTTACTTTGCTTAAGCTACCTACTCCATCATACTAAGGTCATCCTACACTCCGAAAGGTAAAATCTAACGCTCTGATACCAACTTTGTCACGACCCAAAATTGGCCCGTGACGGCCCTAATACTACGCAACGCCCTAAGACGTAACGTAGTAAAGGAAAGCCAAAACCCAGAAGTCTAAACCATAAAAATACGGAAAAGATAATATGAGTTTTGAAACATTTGAAATCGCAACCCAAATTCTTTAAAAGTCTTACTTTCTTTCTTTAAAATTTTAGCAACACCCCTTTTTTGTAAAAACTAGCCAAGATGAATACAATACAAATATACGACGTCGTAGCGAAGAAATAAGGACAATAGAGAGAAGCTGTATATAAAAGACAACAAATCCACAATAATATACAAATACGTCCTCACCAAGTCTCTAAGTCCACAATACAATAGTAGATGGAGAGTACAAATACAACGAAGGTACAATAGGAAATACAGATAATCATCTAACCCACCTAAGCAAAACGGTACACTATGAGCTGATGCGGTATCTGTGGCAAAAGATAAATAGCTGAATAGCGGAATAGCCTGCCTCGACTACTCTAGGGAACAACCTGAAACACCTGTGGCACAACGGGGGTGAGTTGCCAACTCGTGAATAGTATAAAACATATGCAGGTAATCGCAGGAATGCACGTACAGCATGAATCTAAGATATGCGATTATAGTAATAGTGGAAAGTACACTAGCAGGTACAATCAATATGTGAAGCAATAGTAACATGAAAATAATATGCAATAACCATGCAGTAGGGATATGAGAATGTAAATATGCAACTAACATAAGGGTACACTAACAGGTACAATCAATATATGAAACTGTGCATAAAATAGATAAGGGTGAGGTATAGGGTGGAATATGTCATTTCCACGGAAACCTGACATCGTGGCAGGATCACAATCCATCAAGACACTCAAATCCCAATTCCTCAAATCAGCCCCCACATTGGCTCTCACAATATATAAGTCTCACATCACCTCAATGTACAATATCGAATAGCTCTCCTATATCTCGAATGTACAAATCAACAATCTCATTCATATCCAATATCCAATGTCAATGAATCACCTATATCCCAAGTCGAATCTCAAGTAAGTGTCTAACATCCTAAAGGTAAATACACAGAAATATGTATGATGGGGGCAATACACATATATTAGCGTCCCATTCCACAAATATTGGTGTAAGGGTATATATAACAACGGCTAAATCCCCTGTTATATATACAAAGGTGTTAAAGAAATATCATAGAAACAGTGTGCCAAGCATCGACACAGAAATCCTGACCACGTATCATACGCTATCCCGAAAGCACGAGTGCCTAGCTCTGACCCTCGCCTTTCGATGTATGCATACGTACATGACTCCAAGCGGTGTCTCCGTGATCCCCCGCCGAGTCATGGGTACTGTCACCGGTAGGTACTCGCCCGCCTCCAGCCTCAATCGGCAAAATCCATCGATCTTCTTGCCGAGGGGAACCATACCGGGCCCTGTTAGTGTATATGCCCTAGAGGCCATTACTGTATCATACTAGTTTGTATATTACTTAATGGATGCTTGGGATATTCACCTTGTATATACAGTCTTGCTCAAAATAGTAGTATGCTACTTGGTTTGTCTCTACTTCAATGTGTACTTGTGTTTATTTTACTATATCACTTATACGCATTAGTGGAGCCCTTAGGATCTTTGCTTGATTACCAGCGTTGTGATGGCAGTCACACTAGTGGGGGCTGGGTAATCTATAAGCACATCCTTATACAGGTCCCTAGTCGCAGGACTATCGAGACAGGGCATCGATACTCCGGAGTAGACTAGCGTATGCGCTTCTCATCCCAGTGTGGGAGATGGTCTGTCCCACAGCCATCAGTACGTCGTACTGGAGATAGTATACGGGTGCTCGTTGGGTTACGAGTACACTGGACAGGACTCGTCGGGAACTGACAGGTTGGTATTATACCTATCGTCAGTCGTCAGTTCCCAGGTGACATGAGTACAGCTTAGTCCGCTGACTTGACACTGGCACTTCGCCTCGAGTGTGTTCCCACTGCACTTTGATCACTACCCTACCACGGCTCAAAGGAGTCGTGCAAACAGGTGGTGGTTGGGTGCAGTCCCGAAGCACTTGGAGGCAGTGACGGTTAGACAGGATTCGTCTCTCCCGGTATTGGGGGTTGACATCGCGCTGTGTCTAGGAGAGCCATTACACGAGTAGTCCCTGGCCAGGGCAAACGAGATATACTGGTAGGTTTCCAGTGTTATCTCAGGGTGTTTTGGGCTTCGCTCCGGCACGACTTGTACCGCTATTGGGGGACTGACGTTTACCGCCCCCTAGGCCCGCCATGCGATGTATCAGACGAACAGACCGGACTGTACGGAGAATGTCACATTCAGACTCAGTAGGAGTTCAGATGGGGTTTCACCTCGTCAGCCTTCTTGTCGGCATCTACCTGGGGACCGTTACGCACAGCTAGTGCCGCTTGCGGTCTGTGGTTAAACCCACTGCCAGCGTAGTGTCGAGTCTTTAGAGTCCCACACAGAGGGTATTCGCCTCTGGGCAAAACAGAGTAGAGGTCGCATGGTTTTGCGACAGGGTTCGTTCTCATCCGCGCACTTGTGCACGTTTGGAGTCCGGACGGATTATACTGGCAGGCTCTGGTTTGAGCCAGATACTGGTATATGTTTTGGGGTTGCTTTTATATCTTGGTATTCTTGTTCCTCGGAACGAGAATGCAGGTGTGTATGCACAGTTGCTTGAGGCGGAGAATGAGGTTTTTCATTAGGGTTTCGGATCGGGTGCGTATGCACAGTTGACAGTTATCATTTTCCAAACCCTAATGGATTTATATATTATCTATTAATAATAATAATTAAATGAGAATTATGTTATGGTTGTTTTTGTTGACTTGTTGACCTTGGTTGACTTGTTGACCATTGACCACTTTCATGCCTTGAAAGTCTTCCTTGATTCATGCTTACTTTTTATTAAATGAAGCATGGTTGTGGTCATTCAAAAATTACCATCAACTATTCTTATTTCAATTATTATCATTTAGATAATTCATTTCTTTTGCAATATGGTTGCAAGAAAGAAATAATTGAGCTCATTCTATCATAACCTCTCTCTCTCCTCATTTTCATCTTCTTCTTCCTCTTGAAAAGAGAAACCTTCTCATGTGTTGAGAATCATTCTCTTTAGAAAGAAAAGCAAACCCTAATCTCTCTCTACTCATTCTAGGATGAAGGTTTAGCAAACCGGAAACCCTAGTTCACTCAAAGATCGAGGAAGAGCCCAAAGTCGAACCTTCGAGGTGGATCCATCTTCGACGGGAGAAGGCGACGTAAAGAGAACCATCAACCTCTACAAGGTTTGAAGAAGAAGGAGTTCAAGTTTAGGTATAACCATCTTCCATAGTAGCTAACTCCTTTTAGTGTATTTGCTAGTTTAGTTTAGACACGATCCCGACCTAGTTTAGTCCATGTTGCCTCTTGCGATAAAAATTTGTTTTTATACCGTTTCCGCCTCCCCGTAAGTACCGGGGGTCGCAATATGGACTTACAGTGGTATCAGAGCCTAACTAAACTTAAACTAGCTTGGTAGTGAAGTGTAACGAAGTTCGGAACCGTAAAAAAACCCAAAAACCGTATTTTTCAAAACCTGAGTTTCTGTTGAAATTTTTTTGGCTCAAAATGAAAAAATTTATATTTGTAAAATCATCTCAGGGTTTTCTAAAAACACCCATGAAAAACGATCCAGTGTTGAGCTCAAAGCGCCGCGCATCCGCGGCACGAGGTAGGCTCGTGCCGCGGAACCGCCGCGCTTTGTCGTCTTCTGCGCGTCGTTTTTCGTGCAGTGTCTGTAGGTTTTGGTTTTGGGATTTTTGAGATATATTATATGTGCCCAGATTTTCCAGAAAAGAAATTTCCTTTTGGGGTCCTATAATTCCGTATTTTTCCGAACTTCACTACACTTTGGCTATATTGGTTATATCTGTGATGTTTGCATGTATTGAACGTCGGCTAATCGCTATAAGTCGATTAGTCGGGGTTATACATGATCTGTAATGTGCTGGAATGTGTATATGAATGTGTTGGACTGTCGCGGGTGAATAGCCGGGGTTGGATGTGAGATGAGCTTTTGTTTTTCTTTCATTCATTGTAAATGTAAATTGATGTAATAATTATTATTTGTTTGGCCGCACAACCGGGTCGGGGTTGTAGCCGTCATTGTATAATTCTTTTTACTGTTTTTGCTCCTAGGATAGACCCATGGAGGGGGTGCACAAACTACCGAGTACTTGGCGGGTAGTTTGCCGCACCCGTAGGGGTCTTGGGTGGGGTATTGGCTATTCACCGCGACCGTGTTATCCGCTTTTCGTTTCAGGCTCGAAAGGATTGCGGATTGCTAGTATATCCAATGTATTCATCTGTGATCTGTAATGTCTATCATTGCTTTCTATTTAGGCGTTGCTTATGTTTTACAGCCGCGCTAGCCCAGCCCCCGCTCTGTCGTTAGTTAAGTAACCTAACGAGTGATGACGGGGCCCAGTGGCGAATGCGAATGGCATAAGCGTACGTCATATTTTGGTTGTTTTCTGCAATGGTAGGATTAAATGATGGGACGCATTAAAAGTACTAATGCAAGAATATCACGCATTAAAAGAACTAATGCAAGATAATAAACCAAGTTAAAGTCGTTGGAACACTTTCGAAAAACCACTCGGTTCTTTTCAAAACCAACTTTTAAATGCGGAGTTTGAGCCACTCCTTTTAAAAGCTATCTCGTTCCATCGACCAAATCAAGTTCACTACGTTCACGGTTTTGCCAAAACCATCCGTAGCCCTCCATCATTTCAGTTAAATATTCGGTAGTATTCAAGCTATGTATTTTGACCTCACGCCAAGGCATAGTGATTGGTAGCTGCCGGATATTTATCTGTTGCATAGATAGAATGCGTTGGTTTGAAACAGTCGTACTGCCATTTTGGCCTACGTCAAGGGTATGTACGGGTGGATTCAAATTAACCTGGATAATGATGGGACGAACTTGACATGTGACTTATGACATTTTGACCTCACGCCAAGGTCATAAGAGCATGGGGCAAAAATCCACATCGGGAGTTTCATAAGTACTGAAACTTGCTAGATTTGCATACCATTTGGAGTGTGATGATTCTGGTAGGATTCCTTCAGTTTCGTCACGCGATGATATTTGGATCCCGATCCTACTGTGAGTATATGCTACTCCTCGGGAAATTTCTCACTTAACGATCAATGCTATAAACCTAGTAGGTGCCTAGAAAGGTGTTAGCGGGGCTACGCCCCCAGGGAAAAGAGGTTCTTTAATTAAGGAACTTCGCGAAAGCGTTGGAAAACCTCCCTCGAAGTACCGACACCAGCCTGGCTGAACAGTTAAGCAAGTATTGTACGGTGGGATTGATCCTGACTAATTCTTCCTTTATGGTTTGAGGAGGGATTCGAGAAACAGTGGGAGCCATCCTGTTTAGACAAATTAAAAACCACTCTAAACTTGCAAGAGCATCATGCTGAGTGTTTCTTCTTCTCTCTCCTAATTGCAGCGACCAATCAACATGACTGGACTTAAGTTACTCCTAGATAAAAACAAGCTGACAGGGCCAAACTACAAAGATTGGCTCAGGAATGTCAAGATAGCAATCACTTATGACAAGCTGGGGTATCTTCTTACCACCAAAGCTCCCCCTGTCCCTGGTCCAACTTCCAGCGTCGCGGATAAGGAAATCCGCAAGACTTGGGAGATTGATAGCGCGAAGGCCAAGTGCCTCTTGCTTGCCTCGATGGACAACGAACATCAGAGGAGGCATGAGAATATGGACATGGAGTCCATATTGCTTCATACAAAAGAACTGTATGGGGAGCAATCACGTATCGCAAGATACGAAGCGTCGAAAAAGTTGTTTTCGACAAGAATGGCCGTCGGATCATCAGTAGCCGAGCACGTGCTAAAGATGATCGGCTACATTGAGGAGCTCGCTGACCTAGGGATCACATTGGAGAGTGAGCTATATACAGATATAGTTCTCCAGTCCCTTCCTTCCACTTACGCCCAGTTTATAATGAACTTCAACCTACAAGAAAAGGAGGTTGAACTTTCAGAGCTCCTCAACCTGCTGAGGAGCGCAGAGGGCACCCTACAGAAAGGTAGGGAAACATCCACTTTGTTTGTAGGAGGAACATCTTCTTCTAGGTCCAAGGCGAAAGCCAAGGGAAAGAAGAAGAAAGCCCCCGCCAAACCAAGGGGCGGTGTTAGTAAAGTGGATACGAAGGGAAAAGGAAAAGCAACAAAGATAGCTGGGAAGCTTGTGGATAAGGAAGAATGCTTCTTTTGTCATAAGAAAGGACACTGGAAGAATGATTGCAGGGCCTGGAAGGCCAGAACACAGGAATTGAAGCAGGTTGCAGCTTCAGCTTCAGGTGTGTATGTTATTGAAAACTGTCTTTCTATAAACTCTACTTCCTGGGTATTGGATACCGGATCAGGATCTCATATCTGTAATTCTTTGCAGGCGTTGAGAAACCGTAGTGTTTTGAAAGCTGGTGACATGACCCTCAGAGTTGCAAACGGAGCTAGCATGGATGCTAAAGCCGTGGGGGACTATCACCTGGGAATGTCAGATGGACATGTTTTGGTTTTGCGTAATTGCTTTTTTGTACCCAACGCAACTTGTAATATCATTTCTGTATCTTTAGTTTCTAAAGAAGGTTATGAATTTGCGTTTGTAAGTAATGTTGTAAACATTCGCCTTAATCAAGTTTTGATTGGGTCAGGTACTTTGAGTAATGGTATATACGTATTGAACCAACCACAGATTTTTAATGTCCAGAATACACACAAAAGAAAGTCTCCAGAAATAAACCAGACTTTCTTATGGCATTGTAGATTGGGTCACATCAATGAGAGAAGGTTGACGAAGTTACATACAGAAGGGTATTTGAATGCGTTCGAATATCAGTCGTATGCCACTTGTCAATCCTGTCTCAAGGGAAAGATGACAAAGACTCCGTTTACTGGACATGGAGAAAGAGCGAGCGAGCTCTTAGGACTCGTACACAGTGACGTGTGCGGTCCAATGTCTACACATGCCCGAAGCGGACATTCTTACTTCATTACTTTTACGGATGACTTCTCAAGGTACGGTCATATCTTCTTAATGAAGCATAAGTCCGAAGCCTTTGGAAAATTCCAGGAGTATAAGAATGAAGTAGAGAAACAGACCGGCAAAAGTATTAAGATTCTAAGATCGGATCGAGGTGGAGAATACTTAAGTGCCGAGTTCCTGGACTATTTAAAAGAGAACGGAATTCTCTCTCAGCTTACTCCTCCATACACCCCGCAACATAACGGTGTATCGGAGAGAAGGAACCGCACCCTATTGGATATGGTGCGGTCCATGATGAGTAACGCTGAGTTACCGCGATCATTCTGGGGGTATGCGCTAGAATCAGCTGCATACCTTTTGAACCGAGTTCCGACTAAGACTGTGCCTACCACCCCATATGAAATGTGGAGTGGGAAGAAACCATATCTTCAATATCTGAAGATCTGGGGATGTCCAGCTTTTGTCAAAAAGTAGCATGCGGACAAACTCGAGGCACGCTCAGTGCTGTGCAAGTTTGTGGGATACCCAAAGAGCACCAGGGGGTATCTTTTCTACTACGCAGAGGAACAAAATGTCCTTGTTTCTCGATATGCCCACTTTCTAGAACACCAGTTCTTGGAAAAGGAAATTAGTGGGAGCGCAGTAGAACTGGAAGAAGTTCCAGAACCACAGACTGTTACTGAAAGCTTAGTGGAACCAGAGGGTTCAACAGAACAGGACATTCCTACGCCGCTCCGCAGAAGTAGTAGGCAGTCTCATCCGTCCGAGAGATACTACGGTTTTCTCATAGACGGGGATAGAGAGGATTGCATCATAGATTATGATGAGCCTACTAGCTTCCAGCAGGCCGTTCAGAGCGTTGACTCGGTGAAATGGCTGGATGCAATGCGGACCGAAATGGAGTCCATGTACACCAACAAGGTATGGACGTTGGACATTGCTCCAGACGGGGTAAAACCCGTAGGATGCAAGTGGATCTTCAAAAGGAAGATTGGTGTAGATGGACAGGTTGAGACCTATAAAGCTAGGCTGGTAGCAAAGGGTTTCCGTCAAAGACCTGGCTTGGACTATGACGAAACCTTTTCTCCAGTAGCCATGCTGAAATCCATTCGGATCCTTCTTGCCATCGCTGCCTTCCACGATTATGAGATCTGGCAAATGGACGTAAAGACAGCTTTTCTAAATGGAAATTTAGAGGAGTGTGTCTATATGGATCAGCCAGAGGGTTTCATTCAGAGTGGGAGCAGCGGAAAGGTGTGCAAGTTGCTTAAGCCCATCTATGGACTAAAGCAGGCATCGCGGAGTTGGAACATCTGTTTTGATGAGACGGTCAAGGAATTTGGCTTTATCAAAAATCCAGATGAACCATGCATCTATAGTAGATTTGTAGCGAGAACTGTAGTATTCCTCGTTTTATACGTGGATGACATTCTCTTAATAGGAAATGACATTCCTATGCTACAATTTGTCAAGGGGTTCTTGTCACAAAGGTTCTCCATGAAAGACCTGGGTGATGCCTCATACATCCTGGGGATCCGGATCCATCGTGATAGATCCAAGAGGATATTAGGACTTTCACAGTCCAGGTACATCGACACCGTACTGAAAAGATTCAGTATGGAAGATTCCAAGCGCGGTAACTTACCGGCTTGTCACGGGATCACCCTCTCTAAAGAGATGTCTCCCAAGACTGATTTGGAGAGGGATCGCATGTCTATTATACCCTACGCTTCTGCGGTAGGCTCTATAATGTATGCGATGTTGTGTACCAGACCGGATGTAGCTTATGCACTGAGTGTAGTAAGCCGGTATCAGTCAAACCCTGGGGAGAAACATTGGATAGCAGTAAAGAACATTCTCAAGTACCTGAGGAGGACTAAGGAGATGTTCTTGGTGTATGGCGGAAAAGACCTCCAGATCGAGGCTTTTGCTGACTCCAGCTTCCAGAGTGACAAGGATGATTCCAAGTCCATGTCGGGCTTTGTCTTTACCCTCAATGGAGGGGCGGTGTGTTGGAAGAGTTCCAAACAGGAAACCGTTGCAGACTCGACGATGGAAGCGGAATACATCGCTGCATCTGATGCCGCAAAAGAAGCTGTCTGGATGAGGAAGTTCTTGAAAGAACTTCAGGTGGTTCCGTCCATTGTTGACCCAGTACCTCTGTATTGCGACAACAACGGGGCTATAGCTTTAGCAAAGGAACCCAGGTCCCATCAGAGATCCAGGCACATCTTGAGGCGGTATCACCTGATCAGGGAGATCGTGGATCGCAAGGAGATCGAGGTTCGGAGAGTAGCTTCAGAAGACAACACTGCAGATCCATTCACCAAGGCCCTGCCCCAGACTCAGTTCGAGCGGCTGATCGAGATGATAGGTCTTCGATACGCCAGTACATGGCCTTAGTGCAAGTGGGAGATTGTTAGTGTATATGCCCTAGAGGCCATTACTGTATCATACTAGTTTGTATATTACTTAATGGATGCTTGGGATATTCACCTTGTATATACAGTCTTGCTCAAAATAGTAGTATGCTACTTGGTTTTTCTCTACTTCAATGTGTACTTGTGTTTATTTTACTATATCACTTATACGCATTAGTGGAGCCCTTAGGATCTTTGCTTGATTACCAGCGTTGTGATGGCAGTCACACTAGTGGGGGCTGGGTAATCTATAAGCACATCCTTATACAGGTCCCTAGTCGCAGGACTATCGAGACAGGGCATCGATACTCCGGAGTAGACTAGCGTATGCGCTTCTCATCCCAGTGTGGGAGATGGTCTGTCCCACAGCCATCAGTACGTCGTACTGGAGATAGTATACGGGTGCTCGTTGGGTTACGAGTACACTGGACAGGACTCGTCGGGAACTGACAGGTTGGTATTATACCTATCGTCAGTCGTCAGTTCCCAGGTGACATGAGTACAGCTTAGTCCGCTGACTTGACACTGGCACTTCGCCTCGAGTGTGTTCCCACTGCACTTTGATCACTACCCTACCACGGCTCAAAGGAGTCGTGCAAACAGGTGGTGGTTGGGTGCAGTCCCGAAGCACTTGGAGGCAGTGACGGTTAGACAGGATTCGTCTCTCCCGGTATTGGGGGTTGACATCGCGCTGTGTCTAGGAGAGCCATTACACGAGTAGTCCCTGGCCAGGGCAAACGAGATATACTGGTAGGTTTCCAGTGTTATCTCAGGGTGTTTTGGGCTTCGCTCCGGCACGACTTGTACCGCTATTGGGGGACTGACGTTTACCGCCCCCTAGGCCCGCCATGCGATGTATCAGACGAACAGACCGGACTGTACGGAGAATGTCACATTCAGACTCAGTAGGAGTTCAGATGGGGTTTCACCTCGTCAGCCTTCTTGTCGGCATCTACATGGGGACCGTTACGCACAGCTAGTGCCGCTTGCGGTCTGTGGTTAAACCCACTGCCAGCGTAGTGTCGAGTCTTTAGAGTCCCACACAGAGGGTATTCGCCTCTGGGCAAAACAGAGTAGAGGTCGCATGGTTTTGCGACAGGGTTCGTTCTCATCCGTGCACTTGTGCACGTTTGGAGTCCGGACGGATTATACTGGCAGGCTCTGGTTTGAGCCAGATACTGGTATATGTTTTGGGGTTGCTTTTATATCTTGGTATTCTTGTTCCTCGGAACGAGAATGCAGGTGTGTATGCACAGTTGCTTGAGGCGGAGAATGAGGTTTTTCATTAGGGTTTCGGATCGGGTGCGTATGCACAGTTGACAGTTATCATTTTCCAAACCCTAATGGATTTATATATTATCTATTAATAATAATAATTAAATGAGAATTATGTTATGGTTGTTTTTGTTGACTTGTTGACCTTGGTTGACTTGTTGACCATTGACCACTTTCATGCCTTGAAAGTCTTCCTTGATTCATGCTTACTTTTTATTAAATGAAGCATGGTTGTGGTCATTCAAAAATTACCATCAACTATTCTTATTTCAATTATTATCATTTAGATAATTCATTTCTTTTGCAATATGGTTGCAAGAAAGAAATAATTGAGCTCATTCTATCATAACCTCTCTCTCTCCTCATTTTCATCTTCTTCTTCCTCTTGAAAAGAGAAACCTTCTCATGTGTTGAGAATCATTCTCTTTAGAAAGAAAAGCAAACCCTAATCTCTCTCTACTCATTCTAGGATGAAGGTTTAGCAAACCGGAAACCCTAGTTCACTCAAAGATCGAGGAAGAGCCCAAAGTCGAACCTTCGAGGTGGATCCATCTTCGACGGGAGAAGGCGACGTAAAGAGAACCATCAACCTCTACAAGGTTTGAAGAAGAAGGAGTTCAAGTTTAGGTATAACCATCTTCCATAGTAGCTAACTCCTTTTAGTGTATTTGCTAGTTTAGTTTAGACACGATCCCGACCTAGTTTAGTCCATGTTGCCTCTTGCGATAAAAATTTGTTTTTATACCGTTTCCGCCTCCCCGTAAGTACCGGGGGTCGCAATATGGACTTACAGGCCCCACCATGTACCCTCTACGGCCTCGACGCCTCCTCGTAAGGGTATATACATATCAGCACCGATAAAGCTCATGGTGGATGCGCAAATATCTGTTAGTTATGTATATGCCCTAGAGGCCATTGTTGTACATATGATGTATATTATAATGGATGCTTGGTTATATATAGAGAAGACTTTCTTGCTCGTCATGATAGTATGCTATTTGGTTTCACTTTATCTTAACATGTTGACTTGTATTGGTTTACTGTTTTACTCTCACATGTTGATAAAGCCCTTAGGATCTGTACTCGACTACTGGGACTATGATGAGATCATACTAGTAGGGCCGCGGTAGTCGATGAGTACATCCTATAACTGTTCCTAGTCGAGGGTATATCGAGACAGGGCATCGATACACCAGAGTAGACTAGCGTATACGAATCTTGACCCATATGATGGGCGATGGATGATCCCATATCCATCGGTGTTAGACATCAGAGATGGTGTACGGGTGCTCAGTGGAGACTAGGTACACTGGACGGACTCGCCGAGAACTCCCAGATGGTGATATACCACACATCAGATGGCAGTTCTCCGGTGACACTGGTACAGGATAGTCTGTAGACCCGAGATCGTCATAGAGTCTTGTGTGATTCCCACTGTGCTTTGATTTCCACCTTACCATGTCCAAGAGGGCGTGCAAAACGGTGGCTTTTGGGTACAGTCCCGAATCACATGGAGGCAATGAGCGATAGGAGGGGATTCGTCTCTCCCGGTATAGGGAGTTGATGTTGTGCTGTGTTCGATTGGCTATAACTGGAAGTCCCTGGCCAGGGCTGATATAGAGATTTACTGGTAAGTGTTACTAGTAGTTTCTCGACCCGTTATGAGCCATACATCGACACGACTTATCGGTTACTGGGGTCTGACGTATACCACCCCTAGACTTGATATGCGACATATCAGACGAACAGACCGGACTGTACGGGAGTGTTACTGATCGGATTCACAGGAGAGCGGACAGGCTAGCTTGTTGATCTTCTGATCGCTCAATACCTGGGTGGCTGTTACGTTTAGCTAACCGCTTGCAGGTTGTGGGTGTTTGATATGATCATCACCTGCTACCGGCGTATTGACGATTCTTTAGAGTCCTACACAGAGATTTCTTGGCTCAGGCGAAACGGAGTAGAGGCACATATGTGATATGTGCAGGAATGAGAATAATGCGATATGGGATACCGTATTATATTCTCGTGATATTTAGATATGAACCGGGACATCGGATCAAGTGTTGATTCGATGAATCGTTACATGATATATTAGTCGGTTATATTCGATATAGCCGGATCGTCGGATCAAGTGTTGATTCGATGATTTAATATATAATAATATATATGATATATTATTATATTAACTAATATTGGCTTGCTTTATTATTTCATTTTCTCAGTGGATGATACATTGATATATATGCGATATATGTTAATTGTATTATTTTCTTTTGTTGCAAATATATAATATATATGTGATATATATTATTGTGACATGATATGATTAATTATTAAACATGTTTAAGGATGATTAATTGAGGTTAGGGTTTAATTAGGGTTAGTTGCTTCATGCACCTTCTAGAAGCTATTTGTTTTGTCATTGTAAAGATATTTATGGATGACACTTTACTAAACCTATCCAAACCCTAACTCTAGTTATTTCTCTACAAATTCTTATCCAATCATCCTTGACCATGGTTTATAATTCAATCATATGATTATATTCTATTCATCACAAAAGAAATAGGATTATTCTTTTTCCATCATCTTCTTCTTCTCTCTTGAAAGAAAAGCTTGCTAGATTTTCTTAAGTGATGAATAAAATTGAGAAAATGATTTAAAAAGAAAGCAATATTACTACTCTCTCATACTCATCTCATCTAGCCCATGGGATTAGTGTGTTCTTCTCTTTTGAGTGAGAAAGCTTGAGTCGAAGCAACTTCAAGGTAGATCATCGGAGATTTGGAATACGACAAGCTAGAATGGATCGTTCGAGTTGTGGAGCCTCTCATGAGTCCGGGAGATCGTGGATCGCGGCAAAGGGACTTCTACTCGGAGCTTGTGAAGTGAAGGAGCGGACTACAAAGGTTGTAATCCCTCACACTTAGATAAAAGTTATCATCTTGCATATTAAACCCTAATAATCTAGCAAAGATCCCGGCTTTGGGTTGTTCGGCACGTATAAAATTTAATCCGGGCATGTTTGATGCCTTATGAACCTTCACAAGAGTGCCTAGGAACCCTACAGTGGTATCAGAGCCTAGCTAGAGCATTAGGTGATGTGTTTACGAAGTTAAAACTCCGATCGAACCCGAAACGACGGAAAAAACCCCCTCTCTGGAAATTTTTTAAAATTTGGGATTTTTCTGAATTAAAAATATGTAAAAAAATCAACAGGCAATTATAAGAATTACCATAAAATACGATCCCCCAAATCGATCAAACGGCGGCGGAACCGCGGCGCAAGCATGGCTTGCGCGGCGGTTCCGCGGCGGATTGATGAGATCATGACACGTGTATTTTTGGGTAATGACCGTAGGTACTTGCTGAGGCTTCTGGTTATTTTTAACAGTGATTCCAGTATTGTTTAAATTTGGGGTTTATTTGGTAATAGTAGATTCGATCGGAATTTTTAAGTTCGTATTTCTTTCCGGATATTTAGAAATTGTTAAACTAGTTGAACGGATATCATTAACCGACTTTTTCCCGGCACGGCAAACTTTCAAGCGTTGAATTTTTCCTGGGTTTAAATCTTTCGGAAAAATTGTACAAGTTAAGCGGTGGACCCTCTAGAAGACAACAAACCTTAACTCGATTATGTGACCGTCTTGAACTGCCTTTTGAACCTTCGGGTTTGGGGCAGTACGGTATGCCACATGTGAGGCGTTGGCTTGACCCTTCTACGGCTGGATCACCGGTACTGTGACATATTCTGGGATTATTTGAACTCCGCTCAAGAGTTGAGCACTTTGGGAAATTTTGGGTGTTTGATTATCTGTTCGGAAAGTTTAATACTGTATATTTATCTGGAATGTGATACAATATGTGGAATTCATAGAGTTAGGCATGAAATGCGGAGTATGTGATATTTCGGATTTACGATGTCTAAAGTGATTATGGATTCCAAATATTGTAGTTTTACACTTTCTTTTTTGTGACCGTAAGTGTAATATGTGATATCGCCGGTTTCGTTGCTATATGTCAACGACAATTGGGATGCGCATATTTACTTACGTTGATGATATGAGATATTATGTGTTGCTGTGATCGTCGCGATCAGAATAGCCGGGGGTTTTATGTGAGATGAGGGTTTTTATTTTCATTCATGTAAAATTCATTTGTAATGTAATATTCTTTTATTTGGGGCACTTCCAGGTTGCGGTTGCTGTCACCAGTGTATATTATTTACTTTTCCGCATTAGGTAGACCTAAGGAGGGGAGCACAAGTAACCGGGTTCTAGGGTCCAGTGGGAGGCCATCTCGAGGAGTCGAGACCGGGTCTCCTAACCCTAGAATTGGCAGTGTTACTTGCCGCTCTCGTAGGGGTCTTGGGATGTGGGTTTGGCTATTCGTCGCGACCGTGGAATCCGTGTTTTATACAGGCTCGTATTGAAAACACGGACGTCCTAGTATATCCAATATTTCATATATGTTCTTCTGCTGCAATGTTCTGTGATGAGATCATATTACTGCCTAAGACGAATGCTTATACTATATATATATGTTGATATATAAATATTACTGCTTTCGTTTCTTCTGTGATGCTTAGGAAGCATAAGCTGATGGGATTTTTATTAATGAGATTAATAAAAGAAAAGAAACCTAAAGATGTTGTAGAATCAAAACTTAATAAAAAGGGTAGCTACAGTTTTTTTTGCACAGTGATATATACGATATATCCTGCACCTCATTCGATGAGGAAAGGACCGAGATCCCTTCACCGGGAGTGACTCCTTTAGCGAAACTGGCACATGCTACAAAACTCGGTTTGCTTTTTGATTACTTTTAGTGTTTTGCTTTGCATAGCGGTATATATGATATATCCTGCACCTTATTCGATGAGGAAAAGGCCGACGATCCCTTCACTGGGAGTGATCCCTTTAGCGAAACTAAGAAAAGCCTCAAAAACACTCCTTTTCAAAAACTTCACTTGATTCTAAGACGATATCAAGTTCATTACGCTCAGGGTTTTCTGAAAAACATGCGTAGCCCTCCGTCATTTCAGATAGATATTATTTTGTATTCGTGCTATGTTTGTTGACTTAGTTAAGGCATAGTGTACGGTAGCTAAGTAATTGTTTATCTGCTAAAACATGAGATGTGATTGGATTAGGGTATTCATACGGCTTTGTTGACTCGGTTAAGGGTCGTGCGGGTGGGTTTAATTCAATCGGGAAATGTACGGGTTGAACTTGACTTGCGATTTATGGTTTGTTGACTTAGTTAAGGTCATAGATCGCTAGGGGCAAAAATATTATCGGGAATTTCAAGCGTTGAAATTTGCAATGAGATTGCATACCTCCTATGAGATAGTTGGATCCCGATACCCACTGCGAGTAAGAGTTACTCCTGGGAGAGTTTTACACAGGACAATTAGTCATTCAAGTAGGTGTCTAGAAAAGTGTTAACGAGGTTACGCCTCTGGGAAAACGAGGTTTACTTTAATTAGGTCCGTGCGAAAGCACGGGGAACCTCCCTCAAAGTACCGACACTGATCTGGCTGAAAGATTGACGAAGTTGTAAGGTGTAATTAATCCCGGCTAATCTTACCTTTTAGGGTTTTAAGGTAGATTTGATAAAAACAGTGGGAGACATCCTGATTAGATAAGATAATAACCAATCTAATCTTGCAAGAGCATACGCTAAAGTGTTTTCTTCTCTCTCTCTCCAGGTAGCGACCATGTCAGGCCATAATCAAGATAATAATATGGATGTATTGACTAAACCTGATTATTGTACTGAGCAAGGGAACGTTAGACCCATTCTTTCTTATAAGAGTTATAAGACTGAACAGGAAACAGGAGAATATCTGGATTCTCACGCCGACCAAAAGAACATGCATGTTGATGAATCTTCTTCGGGTGTGTTAGTTATTGAGAACTATTTCTCAGTTCACCCTACGTCCTGGGTATTAGATACCGGATCAGGATCCCACATATGCAAACAGTTGCATGGGCTATGTAAAGGTAGAGAACTGGGAAAAGGTGATCATTCCGTTCAAGTAGGGAACGGTGCGAGTATTGTAGCCAAAGCAGTTGGCGAATATCACCTTGTATTACCAAGTCGTAATACACTGATTCTGAATGAGTGTTATTATATACCGAACATGATGTGCAACATTATATCAGTTTCTTTATTAAGTAAAGAAGGATATAATTTTGTAGTACAGGATAATGTTATGAACATATTCCTAGATCAAAAGTTGATTGCATCAGGCTCGTTACATAATGGCATATTCATTCTAAATCAGAATACAGTCCTGAATATACAAAACACACACAAGAGGAAAAGTTCAGATGTGAACGAATCCTACTTGTGGCATTGTAGACTTGGTCATATCAATGCGACACGACTAGCTAAATTACATAAAGATGGTTATTTGAATCCGTTTGAATTATCATCTTATGATACTTGCCATTCATGTCTCAAAGGAAAAATGACCAAAGCTCCGTTTAGTGGACACGGAGAAAGAGTTACTGAACTCTTAGGACTAATACATAGTGATGTATGCAGTCCCATGTCTACGCATGCCAGGAACGGTTCTTCCTACTTCATTACATTCACTGACGATCTCTCTAGATATGGACATGTGTTTCTAATGAAACACAAGTATGAAGCTTTTGAGAAATTCAGAGAATATAAACACGAAGTAGAGAACCAAACGGGCAAAAGTATTAAGATTCTTCGATCTGATCGAGGAGGTGAATACTTGAGCGGTGAGTTTTTAGATTATCTAAAAGAGAATGGGATTCTCTCTCAGCTTACTCCTCCTTATACACCACAGCACAACGGTGTATCGGAACGAAGGAATCGGACCCTATTAGATATGGTGCGATCTATGATGAGCGATGCTGAGTTACCTATTTCCTTCTGGGGATATGCGCTTGAGACAGCCATATACATATTGAATCTAGTTCCGTCTAAATCTGTACCTACCACACCATATGAGATATGGAGTGGGAAGAGACCATATTTTAAACGAGTTAAGATATGAGGTTGTCCGGCCTATGTCAAAAGACAAAATCCAGACAAACTCGAGGCACGATCAGTTCTTTGTAAATTTGTGGGATATCCTAAGAATTCTCAAGGATATATTTTCTATCACGCTGAGGAACAAAAAGTGTTTATTTCTCAATATGCCACCTTTTTAGAAAAGGAATTTCTTGCAAAAGAAATTAGTGGTAAAGAGGTAGAGCTGGAAGAGGTTCCAGCACCACAAACCGCAACTGATGATTTGATGGAACCAGAAGATTCAATAGTACCCGACGAATCCCAGCCTCTCCGCCGATCTAGTAGGGTTTCTCGTCCACCTGAGAGATACTACGGTTTTCTCATTGATGGTGGAAGCGAGGATTGCATCATGGATGATGATGAACCGACTAGTTTCGAGCAGGCCATCACGAGTGGTGACTCTGTGAAATGGCTGGATGCAATGCGATCTGAGATGGAATCCATGTACACCAACAAAGTATGGACTTTGGAAAATGCTCCTGAAGGGGTAAAACCCATAGGGAGCAAGTGGATCTTTAAAAAGAAATTTGGTGTAGATGGAAAGGTTGAGACTTTCAAAGCTAGACTTGTAGCAAAAGGTTTTCGTCAAAGACCAGGTGTGGACTATGACGAAACCTTTTCTCCAGTGGCTATGCTTAAGTCCATCCGGATCTTACTTGCCATTGCTGCATACCATGACTACGAAATCTGGCAAATGGATGTTAAGACCGTCTTTCTAAACGGTGATTTAGAAGAGTGCGTGTACATGACTCAGCCAGAGGGCTTCGTAGATAGTGGGAGCAGCGGAAAGGTGTGCAAGCTTCTTAAATCCATTTATGGGTTAAAGCAAGCATCGCGGAGTTGGAACATCTGTTTTGATGTTGTAGTCAAAGAGTTTGACTTCATCAAAAATATAGATGAACCTTGTATCTATAAGAAGGTAGCATAGGGTAAGGTTGTCTTCCTCGTATTGTACGTGGATGACATACTCTTGATAGGAAATGATATTCCTATGCTGCAATCAGTCAAGCTCTTCTTATCACAGAGATTCTCAATGAAAGATCTAGGAGATGCCTCCTGCATATTGGGAATCATGATCTATAGAGATAGATCTAAACGGATACTGGGATTGTCCCAATCCAGGTACATTGACACCATACTAAAGAGGTTTAGTATGGAAGAATCCAAACGTGGGAATCAGCCCACGATCTCTGGACTCACTTTCTCCAAAGAGATGTCTCCCAAGACTGATTTGGAGAGAGCTTGCATGCAAGGGATACCCTATGCTTCGGCAGTAGGCTCTATCATGTATGCGATGCTATGTACCAGACCCGATGTAGCATACTCACTAAGTGTAGTGAGTCGGTATCAAGCAGATCCAGGAGAGAGTCATTGGACAGCAGTGAAGAACATTCTCAAGTACTTGCAAAGGACTAAGGAGATGTTCTTGGTGTATGGTAACGGAGAACTCCAGGTGGAGTCCTTTACCGATTCCAGCTTCCAAAGTGATAAGGACGACTCTAAGTCGCATTCGGGTTTTGTCTTTACCCTCAATGGAGGGGCGGTATGTTGGAAGAGTTCCAAACAGGATACCGTTGCAGACTCGACGATGGAGGCTGAATACATCGCTGCCAACGATGCTGCCAAAGAGGCTGTCTGGATCAAGAAGTTCATTAGTGAACTTGGTGTGGTTCCATCCATTGAGCATCCAATACCTCTGTATTGCGATAACAATGGAGCTGTGGCTTTGGCCAAGGAACCCAGGTCCCATCAGAAGTCCAGACATATTCTGAGGCGGTATCACCTGATCAGGGAGATAGTTGATCGCCGGGAGATCGAGGTCAGGAGAGTAGATACGAAGGACAACACTGCGGATCCATTCACGAAGCCTATTCCCCAGATACAGTTTGAGAGATTATTCGGGATGCTAGGTATGAGATACTACAGCAGCTGGCTTTAGTGCAAGTGGGAGATTGTTAGTTATGTATATGCCCTAGAGGCCATTGTTGTACATATGATGTATATTATAATGGATGCTTGGTTATATATAGAGAAGACTTTCTTGCTCGTCATGATAGTATGCTATTTGGTTTCACTTTATCTTAACATGTTGACTTGTATTGGTTTACTGTTTTACTCTCACATGTTGATAAAGCCCTTAGGATCTGTACTCGACTACTGGGACTATGATGAGATCATACTAGTGGGGCCGCGGTAGTCGATGAGTACATCCTATAACTGTTCCTAGTCGAGGGTATATCGAGACAGGGCATCGATACACCAGAGTAGACTAGCGTATACGCATCTTGACCCATATGATGGGCGATGGATGATCCCATATCCATTGGTGTTAGACATCAGAGATGGTGTACGGGTGCTCAGTGGAGACTGGGTACACTGGACGGACTCACCGAGAACTCCCAGATGGTGATATACCACACGTCAGATGGCAGTTCTCCGGTGACACTGGTACAGGGTAGTCTGTAGACCCGAGATCGTCATAAAGTCTTGTGTGATTCCCACTGTGCTTTGATTTCCACCTTACCACGTCCAAGAGGGCGTGCAAACGGTGGCTTTTGGGTACAGTCCCGAATCACATGGAGGCAATGAGCGATAGGAGGGGATTCGTCTCTCCCGGTATAGGGAGTTGATGTTGTGCTGTGTTCGATTGGCTATAACTGGAAGTCCCTGGCCAGGGCTGATATAGAGATTTACTGGTAAGTGTTACTAGTAGTTTCTCGACCCGTTATGAGCCATACATCGACACACGCGCGTTTAGTTCGCGACGCGAGTTTCTCGTTTTGGTTCGATATCGTGTTTCGCGGAATATTTTGGCTTATATATGATTTTCATGTCGTATTTGCAGGTTTGCCGGCAGGAACTACGGACACGGCTACAGGGGGAGCAGATGGTAGGATTCACCTAGCGTGGAGTGTAGGTGAGTAAATTTAACATCTACAGGGGAATCACCCGCATGGCGTTATGCGTCTGGGCTAGGATTCAAATACCTGTCGCACATTCTACGTCATTGTAGAATTGCGCCTTTACTTTATTTCCTTGATATAGTTATACTATGACTAGCAGCCGTAGGACACTACATATATTATTGACGGTTCATGTTGCACGAGCACGGATTGTATGTTGCACACACACCGTCAATAATTGCCATGTCACACACAACCCCTTATAGATACTATTGCTTGCCACACATGACATCTAGCTTACCGGTATACCTATAGTGTATCATACCTTTAGTGATAGGTATATTTACACCTTGCGATACAGCTACAGGTATACCTTTTACATATTTTACTTATACCGGGGGGATATCTTACTCATATTCTTCTTATTCCCAGGGGGGTATACGACATCAGTTCTTGTAGGTAGATACCTATACACTGCTACACCTGTATGTTTCATGCATATTCAGTTGCAGTACATATTTACCCTTACTGGTCTTACTTAGCTGTACCTTATTGGTTTCGCATACATCTGGTTTCAGCTACATATTTTCATTTATATGCTCGCATTTCAGATATATCGCATATATTTATTCCTGGATTTGCGCATTGTTATTGGGATTTTAGATGATGTTTTCTGGATTTGGGAACCGCGGGAGTTCATGAAATTATGCATACATTGAAAATCCCGGTTTCCTTGATATGATATTTGCGCATCCACCATGAGCTTTATCGGTGCTGATATGTATATACCCCTACGAGGAGGCGCCGAGACCGTAGAGGGTACATGGTGGGGCCCGGTATGGTTCCCCTCGGCAAGAAGATCGATGGATTTTGCCGATTGAGCCTGGAGGCGGGCTAGTACCTACCGGTGACAGTACTGATGACTCGGCGGGGGTCATGGAGACTCCGTTGGGAGTCATGCACGTATGCATACGTCGAAAGGCGAGGGTCAGAGCTAGGCACTCGTGCTTTCGGGACAGCGTATGATACGTACCTATCAGGATTTCTGTGTCGATGCTTGGCACATTGTTTTCATGATATTTCTTTTAATACCTTTGTGTATATAACAGGGGATTAGCCGTTGTTATATATACCCTTACACCAATATTAGTGGAATGGGACGCTAATATATGTGTATTGCCCCCATCATATTTATTTCTGCAAATATATATATATACCTTTAGAATGTTAGAAATGTAAGTGCACGGCGGCGCCCCGGCCGTCAATCCGACGGCCAAACGCGGAAACGGTGATAAACTTAAATTTTTGCGGACTTAGCAAACCGGCACCACCGCGCACTAAACACCCGGATCGTAACCATTAACAAGTCTAAGCTAACTAGAAGATGGGTTAGAGATATACCGACTGATCCGAGTCCTCCGGTCTTCATCTCCACTCTGATCTCCTCGCGGGATCTCCGGTCGTCGCCTCTTCGCTGGAAGGGCACCACGTCGCCTGCATCTTTTACGGGCTCCCACCTCAATACCGAGGCAACTCGGGCGCGAAGCTGGCGAGTCGACGCGTCCAAGATTTGCTGTAGGAAGTGTAGTGGCTAATGTCTCTTTGGGGTATTGGAGTTGCCTTTGATGGAGGAATCAAGAAGAACTTTGGAGAGGCGAGAAGGTTTTGTGTACAAGGAAAAATGAGATCATGAAATTTTCTCATACTCAAAAATGAACCATTCTCCCTCACCTCACAATATGTGGCCGGCCCCTTTTCAAGAATGGTGGAGGAATCAAAAATTGCAAAACTATGAAGGGAGGTTATTGTAGGATAAAGCAAGAGGTGACCTTAAACAAAACATTATCATCACAAACATACATCCAAACCATACCCTCTCAAATCACAATAAATGCAAGTGATGGTGCAAAAGAAAAGATGCCATCATAATGAATACAAGTGCAAGAAACCCCCTCCACAAATGTTATTTGCACAATTGCAAATAACCCCCTCCATCGGAAAAGTTCGGCCGGGAAAGAACAAAGGAAAACCGGCCGGAACGGAATGCAAACTGGCAACTCCAGAAAACTGGTCCCGTAATAAATTACAGGAGAACCCCGATACTGTGCATACACACCCGCATCTGTATCCTGTCCGGATACAAATGCAAAAAGACAAAATCTACACTGTACTAAACTAGGACCGGCTTAAGCCAAACCCGGCTAGTAATATCCGTTCGATCCTGATCTGTGCAATACCGCACGTATCTGATCGAACCCTGCCATATAACCATATGGCCATTAGTACAAACCGTCCGATCCTGATCCGTGCAATACCGCACGTATCTGATCGGACCCTGCCATATCTCCATACGGCCTCTACAGCGTTTCGCCCGAAAGCTTGAGTAACTGAAAGTGTGGTGGACTCTAAAGACTTGTCAATACTATGGCTGTGGATTTAACCACTAGCACGTCAGAGGTATAAGCCAATACATAACGGGCCACCAGCTATTGACTAAAAGGGACGTCGATGAGCGAACTCATCCTGACAGCCTACTGAGCCTGTCAGTGACAATATCCGTACAGTCCGGTCCGTTCGTCTATGAGCATCGCATGTCGGGCCCAGGGTGTTGGTAAAAGTCAGACCCCCAAAAGCGGTACAAGTCGTGTCGGAGTGTAGCCCAGAACACCCTGAGATACTACTGGAATACCTACCAGTAAATCTCCTGCCTTGGCCAAGGACTTCGTGTAATGGCTCTCCTAGACACAGCACGACCTCACCCCCAATACCGGGAGTGACGAACCCCTGAAGATCCGCTCACTGCCTCCATGTGGCTCGGGACTGTACCCAACTAAAACCTGTTTGCACGACTCCTTTGAGCCGTGGTAGGGTAGTAATCAAAGTACAGTGGGAACTCACACGAGATAAATGACGATCCCCAGGTCGATGAACTAACATGTACACATGTCACCAGGGAACTGCTATCTGACGTCAGGTATAAGACCAACTAGCATGTTCCCGACGAGTCCTGTCCGGTGTACTCATAACCCAATGAGCACATGTATACATCTTAGGTGATCCAACTGACACCAGTGGCTTGTGAGACCGGCCACCGCCCCTCGTCGGGGTCTCGACTGTATACACTAGTCTACTCTGGAGAATCGATGCCCTGTCTCGAAACTCCTACGACTAAGGACCTTTTAAGGATGTGCTTATAGACTCTAGCTCTCACTTATATGATCGCCCTCATACTGCCGGTAGTCAAGCAAGAATCCTAGGGGCTCTATCAACGTGCAATAGCGACCTGTCAGGTCACCTAAAGCAGTACACGATGATAAAGGTAAACCAGATAGCATACTATCATCTCGAGTAAGACTGTCCTACCGGGATAGGTCCTCCCTCAATCATTGCAATCACGTGCCTGTGACCCAATAATTGACTCTGAGGGCACTATCTCCAACAATCTCCCACTTGCACTCAAGGCTAATTATTGCGATGTCTCATACTCACAGCCCGTGTGATACCGAACACCCAACTCCTCTACTAGTCAGTCTCACAAAAACCGTTTGTGAAACTATTGCGTTCGAGGAATAGCCTCAGTGAGTGGATACGCCTTGATGTTTCTTTCTATGTCTCTCTATATCTCAAGTTCGCGGAGAAAGCCATCTCCCGAAATGAGCAATACCTGTCTTAGAATGTCTGGATGTCTGATGGGACCTAGCTCATAAATGAACTCCAAATCCAAACTTCTTCGACTGTATCGTCAACTGAATTTAATCAGTATCCTGCGCCATGCCACCCTCAGTATTGCCTTGGACCACCTGTCTAAAATACTGCCCCTCGTCAGAAGGAAAACCATAAGTCTGACAACCTCCTTGTCGTCCATGTCACCTTGGAAGCCTGGAATGATTACTGTCTCCCAAAGGAGGCAGCCGTTATCATATCCCTAGAACATTCACTTATGTTCTAGAACTGTTTCGACTGTTTCTCCAGGATTGGATCAATGTCAACTTATTGCATCTAGTGCAAGAACAACATCTGGTGTGGTACTTGACATCTCATGATTGACTCAATTGCCTAAGCAAGTGATCTGCCAATCATGCACATCCCTCTCTACTTTAGTCTATAAGACACCTTTAGAGAGGGTGACTCCATCACCTGCAGGTACACTACCATGCCAGGAGTCGTCCATTCTAAATACTCTTAGAATGCTGTCTAAGTACCCAGATTGGGAAACCACCCAATTCTAGATCTAAAACCATAGATCTAGTAACCAGTATGTCAGATATTATGTCCAAGTCGCATGTGGAGAAACCACTGTGTGACGACCAAAGTATAACCGATCGTAGTATAGGAGTTTCCTTTCCTACTCAGTGTATGTCATCCAAATACCAGGATATCACACCCTACTACCTTCTCAACAGATCCATCCCCTATTCTAATGACGTCAAATCTATGACTGTCACATCAGAAATAGATGATCTATCTCCGCTACATCTGCTTTAGTCTATAAATAGACATAAGCCTGATGTCCACCAATGCTTCCGCTGCTCCCACTGACTACGACAACCCTCTGGTAGAGTCATATAGACGTGCACTTCTAAAGCAAGTTTAGAACGACGCTATACTCATCCTCCTGCCGGGTCTCGCAGCCTGGAACAACAACAGTGGCAAGTGTGGGTAAACAAGAACTTCCCTGTCACCGTCCTTGAGGCTACCGGAGTACCTCTCGGGTGCCTGAAGTTACCCACCTTATCTGCGGAGTGGCCAATGGAATGTCAAATCAGATTGAATCTTCAGGTTCCTTATCAAATCTTCAGTAATCGTTTGCGGTTCTGGAATCACATCCAGTTCTACCATACTCCCACTACTGTTTTTGAAAAAATCCATTTTTAATAAAACTGTGGCGAGTCTAGAACAATATTTCTATTGATCTGCCAGATGGTAGAAAGTCAACCCTCGTCATAGCCTGGGTCAACCCACAAACAGCCATTACAGAAACGTGCCTTGAGTTATCCAGAGTCTGGTTTTAATCATAAGCCGGACAACTCCCCGTACCTTAACAACGTTAAGATATGAACTGTTCTATATCCAATATAGAACTAGAGGCACTAATTGAACCAGATTCAAATCATGCAGCTATCTCCAGTGCATGTCAACTAAATGGAGAGAGGCTGATCAGCGTTACTCAACTTAGGAATGCTTCCAATTATGAGTAACCTGAAAGAGAAGCAATTTCTCTTTATCATTACTATCAACTGAATACCATACACAAGTATCTACATCTTCGATCACTTTGAAGAATCCCGATACTTGCTACACCTGGTTCTCTACTCTATTCAAATACCTATAACTCCTCAAAACTTAGACCCTCTGTTTCTACGAAAAACATGTCTAAGAACTAGAGAAGTTAAAAGTAAACAGAATATAGTATGAGGACCAACCCCTCTGTCCTAATGGACACTGGACAACATACAATACTCTGTATAAGTCCGCTGAGTCTAACAACTCTTTCACTGTGTGTCGTAGGTTGAAAACTGTACTTATGGTTAAGAAGAATTACACCGCTGTTTAATGCTCCTTACCTAACCATCCACTGATATAGGTAAATGTCATCGACATAATATCAAAAGGTATATCTCACTCTATGAAAATAGACGTACAGATATGTCAATTTGAAATTGGTGCACAACAGCGGATATTCAAAACCAAATATTTGCCGACCGGCAAACAGCCCAGGTGATCTCCTCAAATATCACCGATTACAACGAATCCCGATATAATGAGGATGATCATCCTATTCCCAATAACTTACTCCCACTCATCATCTGTAAAACCATACAGATGTGAGAATCAAATCTGGTAAATACATACCCTGGAGCAAGTGTCTAATCAGGAAATCAGTTTTCTTTTAACATTACACAGTGAAACTGAAACATTGAAATGTTTCGGTAGGGTATCCCGGTATTCTTAGTAATGCCTCTTCCATTATCCAGATTCACAACTATAACCGTATAATTCTTTGCCACCTCTCCAAATCACTTTATATGTCTTTGGTCATTACCTTCTGCACACCCCTTAGGCCAAATGGTTCTCTTCCTTCCCTACCGTTCGGCAACAGCCTATGGTTTGGAAGAAGACTATCCAATAAGCATAAAGGGTGTACTGTCCTAATCCTAGGAGCACTCGCAACGTGAGAGAAGGTGAAGATAAAAGACACCTGAATGTACTTTATTCCTATTTCTCCTGGACCAGAATCCATCCCCGAACTGGAACAAGTTCCTTTCGAGTTTGTATATAACCATACGATGGAGTATCCAATAAACTGTGGATCTTCGTAGTGATACGGAGTGTCCTGGAGAAATACAAAGGTGATTTAGGATTGGCGAAGAAATACTTGGTTTGGTCGTGAATATCAGTCGCAATTTACTCTGCCCTCTTACTAATCCCTTACTTTGTCTTAATCTTAATACCTTCTGCACACCGTTTAGGCTAATTGGTTTTCTTCATTCCCTACCGGTCGGCACCAGCCTATGGTTTGGAAGAAGACTATCCAATTTGCGTAATAGGTGTACTACTCCTAAACCAAGGAGTACTCGCAACCTGAGAGAGGGTGAAAAGAAAAGACAACTGAATAATCCTATCCATTTTCTCCAGAACCAGAAACCATCCTCGAAGTCCTTCGAGTTCGTATATAACCATACGATGGTTTTGTCCAATGGAAGTGGACGTTCGCAGTAATACGGGGTGTCCTGGAGAAAAGGGTAAAAGTAGGAGTGGCAATAAGGTCTGCAACTCTGACAATCCAAAAGCCAGTGTTAAGAAGGTTCGGTCAACTTGGTCACTGAGTCATAGTCTAGGGTCGGGTCAAAGGTCGCTGCCAAAGAGAGAGAGAAAAGAAACACTCAGCATGCACTCTATCCTAGATCAGAATGGTTATCACTTTTTCTAATCAGGAAACCTCCCACTGTACCTCAAATTCTCCTCCAAACCTGAAAGAAGAATTAGTCGGGGTCACCCGAGGAGTAAACCAACTCATCACTGGGAATCGGGATCCAACTCTCATCGCATGATAACGTGACGGAATCCGCTCACGATATCACACTCCAGAAGGTATGCGCATATCTGGTAAGTTTCAGTACTTTTGAAACTCCCGATGTGATTTTTACCCCATGCTCTTATGACCTTGACTTTGGCCAACAAATCATAAGTCACATGTCAAGTTCTGCCCGTCATTCTCCAGGTTAATTTGAGCCCACCCGTACAAGCCCTTGACTTTGGCCAACAAGGCTATACGACTGCCCCAAACCAACGCATCTATCTATGCTGCATATGAATAACCAACAGCTACCAAACACTGTGCCTTGACTTTGGCCAACAAACACAGCTTGAATACTATTGACTACCCATATGAAACGACGGAGGGCTACGAATGGTTTCTGGCGAAAACCTTTAACGTAATGAACTTGATATCGTTGAAAGAACTGATAGCTTTTTAGAAAATATAGTGACGAAAACCTTTACTAAAGAGGTCACTCCCGGTGAAGGGATCTCGGCTCTTTCCCCGTAGAATGAGGTGCAGGATATTCCAAATGAATACCACGATGCAAAGCAAAAGTAATCGGCCATAGTGAAGTTAATGCCCTGACGCAATCTTCTGTCCAAGGGGTCACTCCCGGTGAAGGGATCTCTGCCCTTGCCTCGTTGACTGAGGAGCAGGATATTCCAAATGAATACCACGATGCAAAACAAAAGAGAACGTCCTTGCAATAACAGCCTTTTGAAAAGTGTTCCAACAACATCAGAATAAGTTTGTTTTAACTTGCATTGTTCCGAATCAACGCAGTCCCATCAATTGATCACACCAATAAAGAACGAAAATATACTGACGTACGTATATGCCATCCGTATTCGCCACTGGGTCCCGTCATCACCCGTTAGGTTAGCTTACTAACGGCAGAGCGGGGACTGGACTAGCGCGGATGAAAAACATAAACAACATCTACTAATATATATACCAATATATTATATTTCGCTCAAGGCGTGATAAAAAAAATGCAACATCACAGAAATGTACAGCATCACAGAACAATACAGATATCTGGGATCCCCGGGTTTCACAGAGCCACTACTGAAACCCGACGTTCCCCTGGTCGTGTGGATAGCCTGTGCAATGAAAACCTAGACCCCTACGGGCGCGGCAAGTTACCCGCCAAAACCTGAAGCGAGGCAGCCCCCTTCAGCTCCGTGAATGGACCACCCAACACTCCACGGAATCCGGCAACTTGGGCACCCCTCCTGGGTCAACCTGTACCCCCTACGAGTGCGGCGAATAGCCCGCCAATCCCAGAGTGAAGCCCCCTCCGTCTCAATGCCATGAGATGCGGGCTTGTTGCCTTCCAGAAGCCGGCTATCCGTGCACCCCTCCGCGGGGTAATCCTAGTACAGAATGTAAAATATACATACACCGGGTACATCGACCGCAACCAGGTCGTGCCCCAAAATAATAATACAAACAGGCAGTGACGGCAGTCCACATGTCGGACGCTCGCCCCGCAATAACAAATGTACATAATACAACCACAACTGTACTAGCATTGCATCCAGGCTATCCCCTATGACCGATCCGCAACATCACAGCAAAAACAGAACATCAACGTGAAAGTCACGTTCGCAAATCCGTCTAACCGGGCTATAGAAGTTAGACCGGATTTACCGATCAAGTGACATTCACGGTCGCAGATATAATGTAAATACTGTGAAATAATGTGTTTAAAATATCCGATCGATCAATAATTAACAAGTGGGCCCCCAATCAATACTGTAGCACTCACAGAAAACCTGGGCCCAATTTTAATATTCCAAAACACCCAAAATAAGCCCAGAAGCCCACTGGAAAAATATGACACAGTGACCATTCAAATGTGCGGCGGAACCGCGGCCCAAGGGGGGGTTTGGCCGCGGTTCCGCGCTCCAGGTGTCGAATCACTGTGTCGAACTTTTCCAGTATTCTTAGAAATTCCTGCACATCACTCTGAGACAACCTGAAAAATTTTTAGAGCATGAAAAAATTCAACAGAAAACTGATGTGAGGTAAAATTGGGTTTTTAGAATTTTGGTCGATCGGAACGGAAAAACACATCAAACGAAGCTAGACGAAGTTAATGGCGAAGCTCTGATACCACTGTAAGTGCACGGCGGCGCCCCGGCCATCAATCCGACGGCCAAACGCGGAAACGGTGATAAACTTAAATTTTTGCGGACTTAGCAAACCGGCACCACCGCGCACTAAACACCCGGATCGTAACCATTAACAAGTCTAAGCTAACTAGAAGATGGGTTAGAGATATACCGACTGATCCGAGTCCTCCGGTCTTCATCTCCACTCCGATCTCCTCGCGGGATCTCCGGTCGTCGCCTCCTCGCCGGAAGGGCACCACGTCGCCTGCATCTTTTACGGGCTCCCACCTCAATACCGAGGCAACTCGGGCGCGAAGCTGGCGAGTCGACGCGTCCAAGATTTGCTGTAGGAAGTGTAGTGGCTAATGTCTCTTTGGGGTATTGGAGTTGCCTTTGATGGAGGAATCAAGAAGAACTTTGGAGAGGTGAGAAGGTTTTGTGTACAAGGAAAAATGAGATCATGAAATTTTCTCATACTCAAAAATGAACCATTCTCCCTCACCTCACAATATGTGGCCGGCCCCTTTTCAAGAATGGTGGAGGAATCAAAAATTGCAAAACTATGAAGGGAGGTTATTGTAGGATAAAGCAAGAGGTGACCTTAAACAAAACATTATCATCACAAACTTACATCCAAACCATACCCTCTCAAATCACAATAAATGCAAGTGATGGTGCAAAAGAAAAGATGCCATCATAATGAATACAAGTGCAAGAAACCCCCTCCACAAATGTTATTTGCACAATTGCAAATAACCCCCTCCATCGGAAAAGTTCGGCCGGGAAAGAACAAAGGAAAACCGGCCGGAACGGAATGCAAACTGGCAACTCCAGAAAACTGGTCCCGTAATAAATTACAGGAGAACCCCGATACTGTGCATACACACCCGCATCTGTATCCCGTCCGGATACAAATGCAAAAAGACAAAATCTACACTGTACTAAACTTGGACCGGCTTAAGCCAAACCCGGCTAGTAATATCCGTTCGATCCTGATCCGTGCAATACCGCACGTATCTGATCGAACCCTGCCATATAACCATACGGCCATTAGTACAAACCGTCCGATCCTGATCCGTGCAATACCGCACGTATCTGATCGGACCCTGCCATATCTCCATACGGCCTCTACAGCGTTTCGCCCGAAAGCTTGAGTAACTGAAAGTGTGGTGGACTCTAAAGACTTGTCAATACTATGGCTGTGGATTTAACCACTAGCACGTCAGAGGTATAAGCCAATACATAACGGGCCACCAGCTATTGACTAAAAGGGACGTCGATGAGCGAACTCATCCTGACAGCCTACTGAGCCTGTCAGTGACAATATCCGTACAGTCCGGTCCGTTCGTCTATGAGCATCGCATGTCGGGCCCAGGGTGTTGGTAAAAGTCAGACCCCCAAAAGCGGTACAAGTCGTGTCGGAGTGTAGCCCAGAACACCCTGAGATACTACTGGAATACCTACCAGTAAATCTCCTGCCTTAGCCAAGGACTTCGTGTAATGGCTCTCCTAGACACAGCGCGACCTCACCCCCAATACCGGGAGAGACGAACCCCTGAAGATCCGCTCACTGCCTCCATGTGGCTCGGGACTGTACCCAACTAAAACCTGTTTGCACGACTCCTTTGAGCCGTGGTAGGGTAGTAATCAAAGTACAGTGGGAACTCACACGAGACAAATGACGATCCCCAGGTCGATGAACTAACATGTACACATGTCACCTGGGAACTGCTATCTGACGTCAGGTATAAAACCAACTAGCATGTTCCCGGCGAGTCCTGTCCGGTGTACTCATAACCCAATGAGCACATGTATACATCTTAGGTGATCCAACTGACACCAGTGGCTTGTGAGACCGGCCACCGCCCCTCGTCGGGGTCTCGACTGTATACACTAGTCTACTCTGGAGAATCGATGCCCTGTCTCGAAACTCCTACGACTAGGGACCTTTTAAGGATGTGCTTATAGACTCCAGCTCTCACTTATATGATCGCCCTCATACTGCCGGTAGTCAAGCAAGAATCCTAGGGGCTCTATCAACGTGCAATAGCGACCTGTCAGGTCACCTAAAGCAGTACACGATGATAAAGGTAAACCAGATAGCATACTATCATCTCGAGTAAGACTGTCCTACCGGGATAGGTCCTCCCTCAATCATTGCAATCACGTGCCTGTGACCCAATAATTGACTCTGAGGGCACTATCTCCAACAAGAAACTTACTTGAGATTCGACTTGGGATATAGGTGATTCATTGACATTGGATATTGGATATGAAAGAGATTGTTGATTTGTACATTCGAGATATAGGAGAGCTATTCGATATTGTACATTGAGGTGATGTGAGACTTATATGTTGTGAGAGCCCAGTTTTAGGGGGGCTGATTTGAGAATTTGGGATTTGAGTGTCTTGATGGATTGTGATCTTGCCACGATGTCAGGTTTCCGTGGAAAAGACATATTCCACCCTATACCTCACCCTTATCTATTTTATGCACAGTTTCATATATTGGTAGTACCTGTTAGTGTACCCTTAAGATAGTTGCATATTTACATTCTCATATCCCTACTGCATGGTTATTGCATATTATTGTCATGTTACTATTGCTTCACATATTGATTGTACCTGCTAGTGTACTCTCCTTTATTCGGCATTTGCATGACATGTTATTACCGTAATCGCTTATCTTAGATTTATGTTGTACGTGCATTCCTGCGATTACCTGCATATGTTTTATACTATTCACGAGTTGGCAACTCACCCCCGTTGTGCCACAGGTGTTTCAGGTTGTTCCCCAGAGTAGTCGAGGCAGGCTATTCCGCTATTCAGCTATTTATCTTTTGCCACAGATAACGCATCAGCTCACAGTATACCGGTTTGCTTAGGTGGGTTAGATGATTATCTGTATTTCCTATTGTACCTTCATTGTATTTGTACTCTCCATCTACTATTGTATTGTGGACTTAGAGACTTGGTGATAACGTATTTGTATATTATTGTGGATTTGTTGTCTTTTATTTACAGCTTCTCTCTATTGTCCTTATGTCTTCGCTACGGCGTCGTATATTTATATTGTATTCATCTTGGCTAGTTTTTACAAAAAGGGGGTGTTGCTAAAATTTTAAAGAAAGAAAGTAAGACTTTTAAAGAATTTGGGTTGCGATTTCAAATGTTTCAAAACTTATATTATCTTTTCCGTATTTTTATGGTTTAGACTTCTGGGTTTTGGCTTTCTTTTACTGCGCTACGTCTTAGGGCGTTGCGTAGTATTAGGGCCGTCACGGGGCCCGTGACGGCCCTAATACTACGCAACGCCTAAAGACGTAGCGCAGTAAAAGAAAGCCAAAACCCAGAAGTCTAAACCATAAAAATACGGAAAAGATAATATAAGTTTTTGAAACATTTGAAATCGCAACCCAAATTCTTTAAAAGTCCTACTTTATTTCTTTAAAATTTTAGCAACGCCCCTTTTTGTAAAAACCAGCCAAGATGAATACAACACAAAAATATGAAGCTATAGTGAAGAAATAAGGACAATAGAGAGAAAGCTGTATATAAAAGACAACAAATCCACAAATAATATACAGTAACGTTCTCACCAAATCTCTAAGTCAACAATACAATAGTAGATGGAGAGTACAAAATACAACAAGTGTACAATATGAAATACAGATAATCGTCTAACCCACCTAAGCAAAATGGTACTGTGAGCTGATGCGGTATCTGTAGCAAAAGATAATAGCTGAAAAGCGGAATAGCCTGCCTCAACTACTCTGGGGGACAACCTGAAACACCTGTGGCACAACGGGGGTGAGTTGCCAACTCGTGAATAGTAGATAACATATGTAGGTAATCGCAAGAATGCACGTACAGCATGAATCTAAGATATGCGATTACAGTAATAACATGTCATGCAAATGCTGAATAAAGGAAAGTACACTAGCAGGTACAATCAATATGTGAAGCAATAGTAACATGACAATAATATGCAATAACCATGCAGTAGGGATATGAGAATGTAAATATGCAACTATCATAAGGGTACACTAACAGGTACTACCAATATATGAAACTGTGCATAAAGTAGATAAGTGTGAGGTATGGGGTGGAATATGTCATTTCCACGGAAACCTGACATCGTGGTAGGATTACAATCCATCAAGACACTCAAATCCACAGTTCCTCAAATCAGCCCCCAAACTGGGCTCACACATCATATAAGTCTCACATCTCCCCAATGTACAATATCGAGTAATCTCCTATATCCCGAATGTACAATCAACAATCTCTTTCATATCCAATATCCAATCTCAATGAATCATCTATATCCCAAGTCGAATCTCAAGTAAGTTTTCTAACATCCTAAAGGTGTATATATATAATTGCAGAAATAAATATGATGGGGGCAATACACATATATTAGCGTCCCATTCCACTAATATTGGTGTAAGGGTATATATAACAACGGCTAATTCCCTGTTATATATACAAAGGTATTAAAAGAAATATCATGAAAACAATGTGACAAGCATCGACACAGAAATCCTGATAGGTACGTATCATACGCTGTCCCGAAAGCACGAGTGCCTAGCTCTGACCCTCGCCCTTCGACGTATGTATACGTGCATGACTCCCAACGGTGTCTCCATGACCCCCGCCGAGTCATCAGTACTGTCACCGGTAGGTACTAGCTCGCCTCCAGGCTTAATCGGAAAAATCCATCGATCTTCTTGCCGAGGGGAACCATACCGGGACCCACCATGTACCCTCTACGGCCTCGACGCCTCCTCGTAGGAGTATATACATATCAGCACCGATAAAGCTCATGGTGGATGCGCAAATATCATATCAAGGAAACCGGGTTTTTCAATGTATGCGTAATTTCATGAACTCCCGCGGTTCCCAAATCCAGAAAACATCATCTAAAATCCCAATAACAGTGCGCAAATCCAGGAATAAATATATGCGATATATCTGAAATCCGAGCATATAAATGAGAATATATAGCTGAAACCAGATGTATGCGAAACCAATAAGGTACAGCTAAGTAATACCAGTAAAGGTAAATATGTAACTGCAACTGAATATGCATGAAACATACAGGTGTAGCAGTGTATAGGTATCTACCTACAAGAACTGATGTCGTATACCCCCTGGGTATAAGATGAATATGAGTAAGATATCCCCCCGGTATAAGCAAAATATGTAAAAGGTATACTTATAGCTGTATCGCAAGGTGTAAATGTACCTATCACTAAAGGTATGATACACTATAGGTATACCGGTAAGCTAGATGACATGTGTAACAAGCAATAGTATCTATAAGGGGTAGTGTATGACATGGCAATTATTGACGGTGTGTGTGTAGCATACAATCCGTGCTCGTGCAACATGAACCGTCAATAATATGTGCAGTGTCCTACGGCCGCTAGTCACAGTATAACTATATCAAGGAAATAAAGTAAAGGCGCAATTCTACAATGACGTAGAATGTGCGACCGGTATTTGAATTCTAGCCCAGACGCATAACGCCATACGGGCGATTCCCCTGTAGATGTTAAATCTACTCACCTACACTCCACGCTAGGTGAATCCTACCATCTACTCCCCCTGTAGTAGTGTCCGTAGTCTCTGCCTGCAAACCTGCAAATAAGACATGAAAATCATATCTAAGCCAAATATTCCGTGAAACGCGATATCGAACCAAAACGAGAAACTCGCGTCGCGAACTAAACGCGCGTGTGCACGATACGCTAAAACGTGTGTATACGCGTCTAAAACAATCGCGACACGCCGCGATACGCTTGATCACAGAACCCTCTCACGTATCGCGCGTATCGCGCAAACACAACGAACACCAAAATGATATATAGTCCCAGATTTTCCTACAGGCCAAAACTTACAAAACTAGACATGCCAAAACACTAGACAACACAGAAGAGAACCCTAGCCAAGACCCAAACACCCCTGTCCCCTTCCTGGCCGCAATTTGCGGCCAGATTGGATTAATTGGCGGCCTGGGTAGGGAGAAGGTGGCTCGTGCTCTTGTGGTGAAATCCAGACCTAGGTAGCATATTCCAGTTTCCTCAATTTTGTTCTGAAGGGTCTGGGTCAAAAGCAGATTACAAATTGCCAACATATCGCTCTAAAATCACCAATTTGCACAATAGGCAAACCCTATGGTATTTAAGTGTAATCTGGGGTTAAACATAGTTAAGGTGACCCTAACAACACTTAAATAGATATGGTTTGTCAATACAATCATCACTTAGACAATATCTCACACAAATCACCATAATTAGCACAAAACTAGCTAATTAACACTAATCGACACCAAACTACGCACAAGCTAGCAAACTAGGAAATTGGGTTAAGGAAATATAACCAAAAGGACCCTAGAGAGCAGGTGAAGAAGTGGAGAAGAGCTTCTCCAAGTGCTGGGGTTCCTGTTGCTGCTGTTGCTGCTGCTTCTGATGATGAAGATGATGTCTGCTGCTGCTGCTGATGATGTTGTTGTTGTTGTTGCCCCTGGTGTTGGAGCTGCTGCTGCTGAAGATGTTGATGATGATGCTACTGCTGATGTTGTTGTTGTTGTTGTTGTTGTTGTTGTTCCTGCTGCTTGCTGCTGCTGCCCTTTTGTGTAAGTGTGTGTGTGTTTGTGTGAGAGTGAGAGAATGGGAGTGAGAGAAATGAGAGTAACACTAACCCCTCCCTCTATTTCTCTTGCCTCATTAATGAGGCATGGTTCACACCATGCTCCCCATGCCCTCTCTCTCACACAAGTCAACACTTCAAACCAATAATAAAACCCTTTTCCTAATTCATTTTAATTTTTAAAACAACCATAACTCTTAAACTAATCATAAAACTAACTTAAGACAAATGGTTAGCTAACCATGATTGCTAATCATGTTTAACCCCAAAAACAACCCTAGTTATCATGCACAAGTGTGTGTGTGCCTAACAAAATTCTAATAAAATACTCATTAAATAGGATAAAATATTTAAAACTTAATTTGGTAAACTTTTTATTAAAAACCACACATTAAAATATAATTAGCTACAAAACACATTCTAAAGTGTTACAATCTCCCCCCCTTAAAAGAAATTCGTCCCCGAATTTAAAAATATACTAAACGTACCTTCAAAGAGAAGATTACAACTCTCAAATCTCGCTCGCATCCTCTCAAGTGATTACCTCACTATACGGCTACGCCCAAGAAAACCCTTCACAGATGGCAAGACTCTTGACCGATGTTCTTCCACCTGCCGAGCCATTAACACCATTGGCTGCTGGTGAACGAAAGGTCGCGTCAAGCCAAAATGTCTGGTGCCAAATCATGTGAAAAAGGTAAAGAAGGTAATTGTAAAATATCATCACAAGGAATACGGGGTGAAAATCCAACAATCTGGGCGGAAGAGCTAAATTAAAGGCAACGAAACTAACTCGCTTATAGGATCTCAGAAAGACCTAAATCCTGGGACAAACTACCCACCATCCAATACGTCATTCATCGGAAAGTCCATAGGAATACATGATCTGTCCCTGCGAACTCGAGTCTATGGCTAACACAGTCGGCATAAGACCTCAGTTCGCAATGGACAATTCCCATCCTGACCTAACACAGCTGGACTATCTCCGAAGTCTCTAGACGAGCTGGGGTCCAAGGTCCTACTTACGCAGAGTCAGAAAAACAACAGACCGGTGATCGACACGACCTAACCCCTAAACCTAAAGGTGGCCAATTGGAGTGTCTCCTGATAACAGCTATCGAAGGAGAACCCTAACGATGGCGAGTGACGATCCCAAACTGCTGACAACAATCCAAACAAACACTCAACTTAACAAAAACAACTGAGCACATTGAGTATAACCGGACGACAAGAATCCGAATGGGGTCACACCCTGATTAAACTTGGGTAGAAACCATAACGAAATTCGTGGAGATCTGCTCCCACTCCTACTTCGGAACGGTAAAAGATTGCAACTCTCCAGCCGGCCTCAGATGCTCGACCCAAGCACACAACAAGACATACACCTTGAAACGAAACCTAAAACTTCTCTTTACATCCTTGTCCACTCGTAACTATCTCACAAGTCACGTTAAAGCTGGTGGAACTTGAGTGCATATAGAGAGTTGACGGATGTGCATGTTCTAGGATTACACGTCCCTACCCGATGATGTCAAGTACACAAACGCGTCCCTAACTTAGCACACCATTGTCACAATTCAAGGTCTCCGAATCATTACCCAGCTGAATATGCTCAAGTATCTCTGACGTACGAGCATCGACGGACAGTGTCTCGCGAAAACGATTTAAGGGAAGTGGTCGGGCGGGGACATGAGCAAGCTGTCCCCTCCGTAGAGACGAACTTAAGCTATACTCAACGATCACACAAAAACTGTAAATCTGCAGAAGACTAACACAACAATCAAAATCCGCTGCAGGAAGATGCACATTAAGCTCTAGTGGTCCGTGGAAAATCTGACACGACTCTCAAACAAGTAGTGTCCCCATATCTCCAACGCAAAACCACCGCGGCCATCTCCAGATCATGAGTGGAATATCCTCCTCCCACGCCCTACAGATGTAGGGAAGCAAAAGTGATAACTCTATAGTGTCACCTCAGTACACACTCGAGCCCCACTCAAGAAACATTACAGTTAAACAACAAGGTCGTCCGAACCAAAAGCAAAGAAAGAACTGATGTAGTTGTTAACCGAATCTCCAATTGCCAAAAACTCCGTACGCATGCCTCAGTCCAAAGAAAAGAAACCTCTTTTCCGGTCAATTCAGTCGACGGTGCAGCACTACTCTAGCAATCCTGCATGAAACGGCGGTAAAAACCTGCTAAGCCCAACAATCTGCAGATCTCCGTCTTGCACACAAGTCTGGGCCTAAGCTGTACGGCCACGATCTTCCTCGGAACTATACAAAACCGTCTCCCGTGACTACAATACCTCGGAGTCAACACAAACAAGCCTGAAGAAACACTCTGAGAATTTAGCAACTGCTGGTGCTCTCCCAGTATCTGCATAACAAATCCTCAAGTGCTACTACTGTCCCTCAAGACACATTAGATAGACCAGAATGTCATAAATAACACAACAGAAACTGGTCGAGGAACGGCCTGAAGAAATCTGGTTCATCACATCTACGAATGCTGCTAGGGCATCAAGGAATCCAACGACTCACTGATACACACAAAGCCCGTAGCACGCATAAGGCAGTCTACGGAATGCCATCATCCCGAATCCGCAATAATGATGACCTGATCCCAAACAAACTTAGAAAATGTCTCGCACTCTGGAGCTGATCGAAGAAATCGTCACGGCGAGATGAAGGATACCTATCCGCACCGTAAGCCGGTTCAATTGACGATCCGTCGATACGCAACCCTAAACTGCCGTCCTTCTCCTTGACGAACAGAAATAGGAGCTTCCAAAAGCGAAACACTCAGACGCACAAACTCCCCGAACGAAAACTCTGCAGCTGATCCTTTAGCTCCCAAGCTTCGCCGGCTCGCCCGGAACAACGTCGGAAAAACTCTCGCACGAAAGGAACCCGGTCCAACAATCCCACTGTGACTCCGGTATCACGAATGAACGCAAAAAATCCACGACATCTCCTCAGTAGCCGACTAGCGAAAAAGGCTGAATTCAAGCTGTAAGAGGCGGCACAACTATCCACCTGCACAACAAGAACTGACTTGCCGGGGAAAACAAAACCTAACTTGTTTCCTCATGGTAGTCCACAGACGCCTAGCACGCAATTAACCAATCCGTGCCCAGGAGAACGTCAAATCCAATATCTCTAGAAGGATCAAAACGACGGACGAATCTCTATCTCCCATCCGATTAGCACAAAATTGAAATACGTGTCGCGCAACAAAAGAATCGCTGACAGAAGTTAACACCACTACGACTAATCTACCCAACCACGGTACAAGCAAGAAAACAAACGAATACATGAAAAGAACATATAAATCATGGGTACCAGAAAACTCCACATTGGACGTCTGCGTGTCCCGATGAGTAGAAGCAAACTCCTGTGTCTGCCCTCTACTCGCAGCTGGATGAACTCCTCTGGTAGACTGAGCCCTCTGAGCGAATCTTCCACGTCCACGGCCTCTCTGAAAACGATCGTGACGAGGTGCCAAGGAACAATCCCTGACGAAGTGCTGAAGGCTCCCGCATCAAAAACATCCACGTGCTGACTGCTGACCATCCTGGGGCTGAGAGCTGAACGACTGTCCTCGTCCTAAGCCTCTGCTACTCCCGCGATGGCCACGAAATCTGTCTCGATGACCAAACATCTGCCTCTGGGCTGGTACACTGGTACGAGTCCTCCACTGTCCTGGAACTCTCTGAGCCTCTGGAATATGCGCCTCATCAACTGGAGCTGCAACCACTGGTGCTATGTAGGTGACGGACAGTTGCATGCTAACCGTAAGCGACAACTGAGTAACAGGGGTAACAACCTCCTGTCGTAGCTCCCGAACGACATCAACCAAAGAACTCATCGTCTGGCGGAAATCCTGCATCTCTGCCAAAAGTCTATCCATATTATATGTCGTAGGCTGATCCGTCTGCACCTGTACAACTAGAGTGCCATCCTGGTCAGTACTCGTCTCACCCGAGCCAACTCTGACCTCGGCCCTCGCTGCATCACTCTGAGTCCCCATAGTCATCGGCAGCAAGGCTATAAATAGATATAAGATGAGATTTGATAAGAATAAGGAAATCGAATCTCAAGGATACGAATCATCAAGGAAGGAATGTCAAGCAAATTGTACTTAGGTCACTTTAGGCGAAGTATCGCATCGTGGGTATGCTGCAGACATACACACACAACGTTACTTGCTTAAGCTATCTACTCCATCATACTAAGGTCATCCTACACTCCGAAAGGTAAAACCTAACGCTCTGATACCAACTTTGTCACGACCCAAAATTGGCCCGTGACGGCCCTAATACTACGCAACGCCTAAAGACGTAGCACAGTAAAAGAAAGCCAAAACCCAGAAATCTAAACCATAAAAATACGGAAAAGATAATATAAGTTTTTGAAACTTTTCAAATCGCAACCCAAATTCTTTAAAAGTCCTACTTTATTTCTTTAAAATTTTAGCAACACCCTTTTTTGTAAAAACCAGCCAAGATGAATACAACACAAAAATATGAAGCTATAGAGAAGAAATAAGGACAATAGAGAGAAAGTTGTATATAAAAGACAACAAATCCACAAATAATATACAGTAACGTCCTCACCAAGTCTCTAAGTCAACAATACAATAGTAGATGGAGAGTACAAAATACAACGAGTGTACAATATGAAATACAGATAATCGTCTAACCTACCTAAGCAAAATGGTACTGTGAGCTGATGCGGTATATGTAGCAAAAGATAATAGCTAAAAAGCGGAATAGCCTGCCTCAACTATTTTGGGGGACAACCTGAAACACCTGTGGCACAACGGGGGTGAGTTGGCAACTCGTGAATAGTAGATAACATATGCAGGTAATCGCAAGAATGCACGTACAGCATGAATCAAAGATATGCGATTACAGTAATAACATGTCATGCAAATGCTGAATAAAGGAAAGTACACTAGCAGGTACAATCAATATGTGAAGCAATAGTAACATGACAATAATATGCAATAACCATGCAGTAGGGATATGAGAATGTAAATATGCAACTATCATAAGGGTACACTAACAGATACTACCAATATATGAAACTGTGCATAAAGTAGATAAGTGTGAGGTATGGGGTGGAATATGTCATTTCCACGGAAACCTGACATCGTGGTAGGATTACAATCCATCAAGACACTCAAATCCACAGTTCCTCAAATCAGCCCCCAAACTGGGCTCTCACATCATATAAGTCTCACATCTCCCCAATGTACAATATCGAGTAATCTCCTATATCCCGAATGTACAATCAACAATCTCTTTCATATCCAATATCCAATCTCAATGAATCATCTATATCCCAAGTCGAATCTCAAGTAAGTTTTCTAACATCCTAAAGGTGTATATATATAATTGCAAAAATAAATATGATGGGGGCAATACACATATATTAGCGTCCCATTCCACCAATATTGGTGTAAGGGTATATATAACAACGGCTAATCCCCTGTTATATATACAAAGGTATTAAAAGAAATATCATGAAAACAATGTGCCAAGCATCGACACAGAAATCCTGATAGGTACGTATCATACGCTGTCCCGAAAGCACGAGTGCCTAGCTCTGACCCTCGCCCTTCGACGTATGTATACGTGCATGACTCCCAACGGTGTCTCCATGACCCCCGCCGAGTCATCAGAACTGTCACCGGTAGGTACTAGCCCGCCTCCAGGCTCAATCGGCAAAATCCATCGATCTTCTTGCCGAGGGGAACCATACCGGGCCCCACCATATACCCTCTACGGCCTCGACTCCTCCTCGTAGGGGTATATACATATCAGCACCGATAAAGCTCATGGTGGATGCGCAAATATCATATCAAGAAAACCGGGTTTTTCAATGTATGCGTAATTTCATGAACTCCCGCGGTTCCCAAATCCAGAAAACATCATCTAAAATCCCAATAACAGTGCGCAAATCCAGGAATAAATATATGCGATATATCTGAAATGCGAGCATATAAATGAGAATATGTAGCTGAAACCAGATGTATGCGAAACCAATAAGGTACAGCTAAGTAACACCAGTAAAGGTAAATATGTAACTGCAACTGAATATACATGAAACATACAGGTGTAGCAGTGTATAGGTATCTACCTACAAGAACTGATGTCGTATACCCCCCTGGGTATAAGAAGAATATGAGTAAGATATCCCCCCGGTATAAGTAAAATATGTAAAAGGTATACCTGTAGTTGTATCGCAAGGTGTAAATGTACCTATCACTAAAGATATGATACACTATAGGTATACCGGTAAGCTAGATGACATGTGTAACAAGCAATAGTATCTATAAGGGGTAGTGTGTGACATGGCAATTATTGACGGTGTGTGTGTACCATACAATCCGTGCTCGTGCAACATGAACCGTCTATAATATGTGCAGTGTCCTACGGCCGCTAGTCACAGTATAACTATATCAAGGAAATAAAGTAAAGGCGCAATTCTACAATGACGTAGAATGTGCGACCGGTATTTGAATTCTAGCCCAGACGCATAACGCCATACGGGCGATTCCCCTGTAGATGTTAAATCTACTCACCTACACTCCACGCTAGGTGAATCCTACCATCTACTCCCCCTGTAGTAGTGTCCGTAGTCTCTGCCTGCAAACCTGCAAATAAGACATGAAAATCATATCTAAGCCAAATATTCCGTGAAACGCGATATCGAACCAAAACGAGAAACTCGCGTCGCGAACTAAACGCGCGTGTGCACGATACGCTAAAACGTGTGTATACGCGTCTAAAACAATCGCGACACGCCGCGATACGCTTGATCACAGAACCCTCTCACGTATCGCGCGTATCGCGCAAACACAACGAACACCAAAATGATATATAGTCCCAGATTTTCCTACAGGCCAAAACTTACAAAACTAGACATGCCAAAACACTAGACAACACAGAAGAGAACCCTAGCCAAGACCCCAACACCCCTGTCCCCTTCCTGGCCGCAATTTGCGGCCAGATTGGATTAATTGGCGGCCTGGGTAAGGAGAAGGTGGCTCGTGCTCTTGTGGTGAAATCCAGACCTAGGTAGCATATTCCAGTTTCCTCAATTTTGTTCTGAAGGGTCCGGGTCAAAAGCAGATTCCAAATTGCCAACATATCGCTTTAAAATCACCAATTTGCACAATAGGCAAACCCTATGGTATTTTAGTGTAATATGGGGTTAAACTTAGTTAAGGTGACCCTAACAACACTTAAATAGATAGGGTTTGTCAACACAATCATCACTTAGACAATATCTCACACAAATCACCATAATTAGCACAAAACTAGCTAATTAACACTAATCAACACCAAACTACGCACAAGCTAGCAAACTAGGAAATTGGGTTAAGGAAATATACCCAAAAGGACCCTAGAGAGCAGGTGAAGAAGTGGAGAAGAGCTTCTGCAAGTGCTGGGGTTCCTGTTGCTGTTGTTGCTGCTGCTTCTGATGATGAAGATGATGTCTGCTGCTGATGATGATGATGTTGCTGTTGCTGCTGCCCCTGGTGTTGGAGCTGCTGCTGCTGAAGATGTTGATGATGATGCTACTGCTGCTGCTGCTGTTGTTTTTGTTGTTGTTGTTGTTCCTGCTACTTGCTGCTGCTGCCTCTTTGTGTAAGTGTGTGTGTGTTTGTGTGGGAGTGAGAGAATGAGAGTGAGAGAAATGAGAGTAACACTAACCCCTCCCTCTATTTCTCTTGCCTCATTAATGAGGCATGGTTCACACCATGCTCCCCATGCCCTCTCTCTCACACAAGTCAACACTTCAAACCAATAATAAAACCCTTTTCCTAATTCATTTTAATTTTTAAAACAACCATAACTCTTAAACTAATCATAAAACTAACTTAAGACAAATGGTTAGCTAACCATAATTGCTAATCATGTTTAACCCCAAAAACAACTCTAGTTATCATGCACAAGTGTGTGTGTGCCTAACAAAATTCTACTAAAATACTCATTAAATAGGATAAAATATTTAAAACTTAATTTGGTAAACTTTTTATTAAAAACCACACATTAAAATATAATTAGCTACAAAAGCCATTCTAAGGTGTTACAAGTGAGGACACTGTTCTAGACAAGTTTGGGGGAGGTTTGTGCTTATTTACGCATCACTTTGCATCATACTTTGCATAAGCACAAAACATATATAAAAAAATAAAAAATAAAAAAAATAAAAAAATGTGTATATAAATAAGATAATAAAAGATTAGATAGTGAAAAATTACATCTATAAGATTGGAAAAGTTTAAGAAAACCAAAAAAATTAGAAGTTTTCTTAAACAAACTAATAATAAGTAGTTATGAGCCGTTGTCCCAAGGGTTAGTAAGATGAAAGAAGTCACTAATCTGAGGATAAAAATAAGTCTGAAAAATAGTTTCTATTCTGGAAGCCAAACATTTGAACGTTGATACCCTACTATACGCACTTACACACGTCTTGAAACTCGGGATAGTAGAGGATACCTTGAAATGCACTTGTCTAAAAGCCAAAGTATGAAAGATATAATAAATGAAAAATAAAAATATAAAATGGTGTAGAAAAATGAACAATGGTTTTGTTATCACCAAGGCAGCAATAAAAAAATATAGCGAGGGTGATTCATCACCTTGTGCTTTAGACCAACTGGTTTGAGAGTTACTGCTAAGCCTTAGGTATCGCAAAACGATGAAAATCCTATTTATGCCTAATCAGCAAGCATAAGAGTAATCGGTCGGTTAGTACCTCAAGAAGTATTAACGGACGCATGAAAAATGAGTGAGCAAATCCATCTAAATATTCATCAGACTAAAAAGTACTGAGGTAGATAGACAAGAGTATGATAACTTGAATTTAATTCTCCGAGTGTAAGGATGTATTTTACACACACGTAGGGGTATATGATCGGTGTTTGAAAGAAAGATAGGAATGAAGAATAAATAAAGACGATGTTTTATTGAGGGATGATGTGATTTCTAATATCTTTTCATGACTATTAAGATAGGGCTCATGACAACTGAAAAGCTAGTGTAGTTGGAAACTCTAAATTTTCAAAGTCTTTCTTTTATAATTCTCATCTTTACATGTAACTTTCACAGTCTTCCTTTTATTATGGGATTTTGTGGGTGCAATCCGCTGAAAACCCTCAGGAGACAACACTCCTCCTATTAGGGACACCTAGAGGTTTAAAGGCCTGTTGCACGTGCTCAGTGCAATCGTGTTGCCTAAGAAAGTGTGCTAGTTCGTTTTTTTCTTTTTCTTATATTTTCTCCTTCTCTTAAATAAAAATAAAAGACGTTTTCTCGAGACGACCAAAATTAAGTTTGGGAGAATTTAATCAGTCGAAAATAGTGCATTCTCAACACGTTAATTTCCCTACTCTTATCATTCATATATAGGTGTTTATTATAATTATAACACAGATTATGAATTCACCTGGAAAATACCAAATAACCGGTGTTATAGTTATAATCGACATTCTAAAGGGAAATTAAGTGTTTATTACTATTCGCATGATTTTTATATCTCAACACTTGTCTTGAGATTGTGTGCAGGAAATTTTCCAGGTAAAAGAGCCGGAACTGCTAAAAGTGCTGATAAAATACATCAAGTCAAATACTTGAGATCTGGCAGTAAACAAGAAAGTATAAAAATATTCCAGACATCAGGAAAGTGCCATTAAGCCAACATGAAACAACACTGGAAATTCCATGCAGAGATCACCTCGAACGACCGCGGATCAGCGGCCGTGTCAGGCCGATCCGCCGTGGATCCGCGGCCGTTCTGACTCGTCGGCGGTTGGAACTTTTTGCAGAGGTCTTCTTTTATCGGCCAAACTTCTTCAAGGCACTTCGAATTGTGTAGAAATCTCCAGAAGCTTCCCTTCTAACAGCCAAGCTTCTTGTGCAAGCTTAATACCTACCAAGCTTCTCATGCAAGCTTCATAACAACCTAGCTTCTAGTAGAAGATACGCCAAGCTTCTAGTGGAGGCTAAAAGGAAAAAAACTATAAAAAGGGACCTAGGGCTTCATTGAAAAGGTTATTGGTTGTTGTTGATTAGCTGTTCATCTATTATGGTAAAATTTCTAGCAAAATCCAAATCAATTCAAATAAAGTGGGATGACACCATTTGACCCAAATCAAGATTCATTGAGTACCAAATCAAGCAAGTATTCAACGAGCCTTTGAATCAACATCGATCTTTATCCGAGCAAGAGATCCATTACAATCCGCGACTCAAGAAGACCGAAGCGAAGCTAGTTTCGACGATTTAGTTCCTCCTCAAATCTTGTAATCTTTGAGTGAATTGTACCTAAAGTTGATGAATAAAAGGTGAAAATTCTAAATCTTGCTTTTCTTTACATTCTTGCATTATGAAGAGTTATAGATTCTTGATTCTTTTCTTTTTTTCATGATGTTTGAGTGAAATCTCCGCTTGTAGCAGAATCGAGAGAATAGGTAGATGATGTTGATGAAATTCTTGAACGATTCTTAAGTTCTATGAGTTTTGTAAACTTTAGGAAATTGAATCATCGAAAACCTAATTTGAGCGAGATCGCTTTCTTGAATATTTTCGCACCAAATTAGAGATCAACGATCGGTGATTCAATTTGCTAGAGGCTAGAATTTGAATGATAATCAATGAAAGGACAATGGATGATGACGGAGAAACCCTAGTTTCTTCAATGGATCCCTAAAGCTCATTGATCGTCATCGATCTAGTAACAAATCTTCAATAGATAAGAATTAGTAATCATCAGTATTCATCATCACTATCAATTGGATCGATTCCGACAAGCCTCTTTACAAATCTTGATAATTCAATCGATTTGGACATTTTCTTGATCTTTACTAATTCTTGATTTTAGATCTATTTCTTGATGATTCTTGAAACTAAATTTCACAAATATTGAATCATTTTCTTTTATCTTTTAATTTTCAACTCAACTAAAATGATAACGAACAAATCACACTTTCTCAGTGGACGATCCGCATTGACCGAAGAAACTACAATAGACACCATCAATTGATTGCGGTATAAATTTCTTTGATTGTGAAACATTTTAAATACGACACGAAGATAATGATCAATCAATCGCTACAACTGGAATGTTGCTAGGAGCGAATTATCATTTGCCTTTTTCGATTTGAACAAAGATGGCTTAGTAAACAGGGTTAAGATCCTGTCGACTAAGACTTTTTGACTTTATAAGTTGTAAGGGTCTCAAAAAATTATTTCTCCCTACAAGTCATGAGGATCTCGTAGGTGTATTTTCTTCTTAGGAATTGTGGAGATTCCTAAGTGTGTGTTCTCTTATAAGTCGTAAGGATTTTACAAGAGTATTTTCTCCTTATAAGTCGAGAGGACTTACAAGTGTCGTTCACCATACGGGGACATTTCTCGCCATTGGAGGAACTTGGTGGGGAATTGTTTATTCATGTCCGTGGATTATATATAAGGGTCCATATTAGACCGCCCGTAGGGCAACTTGGGGGGTATAACGGCTTAAGAATAACTTAAGTTCCCTGTAGCTTAAGGCTTTTGAATCTTATGAGCCGTGAGGGTCTCATAAAGGGAATTCTCCTTACGAGTCGTGATGATCCCGTAAGTGTAATTTCTTGTAACAACTCTAAACTTCATGTACAACTTTCTATACACTTTTTTTTTAAATACGGAAAGGGGTATTTTTGCCTGAGGACAAGTTATAAGTTTGTTTTGCTTTTTAATAGCAAGCAAGAGCTTGTAGATCATTTGTAAGACCTTGTACTGCTGAACCAAAACACCAGAGTTCATGTCCCATCACCCGTATTATTTTTTAATATTTTTTTCTTTTAATTTTTTTAGAATTCCAAGAGTCTACACGTGCTAAACCCATAAAACCCCACTACACATGTAAAACAAACTGGACAAGGGAGAAGGCCAAAAGACGACGGACCCAAGGCGACCGACCCCGGCCTGACTCGGCCCGAGTCAGCAGGCGACTCGGCCTCCGCCGCCGACCGAACTCTGCCGGACCGCCGAGTCGCCAACACGAAAGTTGCACCTTTTCACCTCCATATCACTCCTGCATACTTTAATTCCTTGGATCGGTTCCAGAGTTCTTTAAAATCCCATTAAACCCTATTTTTATTACAAATTAATACAATTTTCAGTACACCCCTTCACCTAACCCTAACCCTAGATTTACCCTATAAATACCACCCCTAGACACACCTCCCTCACTCACAATTCTGTCAAAACTCTCAAGAAATTCCTCTAGAAATTTTAGTATGCAATTGAAGTTAACAAAGGGCGAAATTTCGGCAATCTTCCGACGACGACTCTAGGAGCTCCCGACGACGAAACGACGCACCGGCAAATCCTATGTCTTCCTATCCCTCTTCTCTAACCTCTAAGACAGTAAGTCCCACTTCCCTCTTCTCTATTCTTTTCTAAAAACATGTATTTCTAAAACCCGACAAAATCGGAGTTAATCCGATGTCCGATTCGATTCTTCCTAAAAATCTTACTTTTTCTTAAATACAATCATACTAAACCCTTACATGTTGACTATTAAACATTAAAAAGTCATATTGAACATGTTCCATATCAAAACGATTTCTATTTCAATTTTTATCGTACTTTTTCAGTAAAATACCATGTAGTTTAATTTCGACATTAAAACATCACAATCTTACTATACCTTTAAGTAGATCACGAGGTAATGACCTACCTCCTCACAACACTCATATGAAACATAACAGAATATCTTTCGGGAACATAGAATAGGGAAAACGAAACTTTACATATAAATACTACTAACTATTAAAACCGTTTTCTATAAGATTACGTATTTTTATAAATTTTTGCAAAGCGCCGCTACAACACATTTTGGGGAACCCGAGTGGGATGGTATGGATTATCGCACATCCCTGGGCTTAGTAGTGCGAGATGCAGACCTCCGCAAGGAGCATTCGGTCTTAAGAGATTTAAAATACAAATATCTTAAGAAAATAAGATTTCTAGAAATATAATATATATATATATATATGTATGTATGTATGTTTGTATCATTAAAATATATATTTTTGTGATAATATAAATATTCCCACTTTTTCTAAAATCACCAGTATCACTTTACATTAACATACCATGAATTCCATACAAGTTCAATATTACAATTAAATACCCTGTATTATGAAAAATAGGTTTATTTACTAGAAATGTCACAAATATAAAATCTACAACTATGAAAACTCTAAAGATGATAATTAAATACTTGGGGTGTATTCTGAATATTATACAAAAGTATTTTTACATATAACCCCCTCAAGTTTTATAAATTACAATAAGGACCCTAGTAAATATAGGTTTAAGCGGGAACAGTCTCTTGAGCCTCAGGGAGCCGGAGATGTGGGTGCCTGCCAATCTAAGGTAGAAAACTTAACAAACGGTGTTATCAACACGGTAATCGTTTTCGAAAAAGACACAAATCCTGCCGCCCATGTGCAGCGGTTACCGATAACATCAAAACAATCAGGACTTCAATTTCTTTTCTAATTGTTCTGACTCAGACTGAGCCTCATTATAATAATCTGACTTGAATATGATTCAAGTACAAACAACAATTCAACATGAATCCATATATTCAATCTATTCAATTTGTATTGACTAAACCGAACTATGGATATACTTCCATTTACATGATTTTCCAGTTACATCCATGATTCTCCAGTTGCATCCATTTACTGATATCATGGTTTCGGCAAGTCATCCAATTATACAATCTATATTACAATTCAATTACAAGTTGCAATACAATACAAACAATACAATCAAGACATCGCGGGGTTTAAGGGGTAGATTGGTACGGAAGGTGCTAGAAGTGGCACGAGACAGCAACCATAAGACATAATTACATACATGCCGTTGTTCCGTGGTATTATCGATGGAGCCTTGTACTTCCATTTGCATTATTCTCTGGCATATAGAGACTCATCTCGTATACACCGGCATCCTTCTTTACCAAACTACAAACAACAGCGTTAACATTAAATGCAACTTTAAAAACTACACTCTTTCTTACTCTCTGTCTATTCTACTTCTCCCTTATCTTTGGGACTTACCGAGAAATTTGTTCGTTGACGACATTCTCTTTCTTTTTCTTTGAATGTCGTCAGGTGATTCGGATCTTTCAGAGCTCAAGCTCAGCACCGAAGACTTGGACCAGTTTACTGAAGACCCAGAGCTTTAGTTTCACTGTACACATTTCATTTCAGTACTTTACATTTCTGTTATGCTACTGTTTAGGCATTGTTTTCATTCAGATGTATTTACTTTTCCATGCATTGTATAAATAAAGTTGTTGTTCAATTATATCTTTTGTCTCTTGTGCTTTATATTTATATTGCTTAGATACGCTTAGCGTATTTGCATCGGAGTAAGTACGTAGCGGCCAGTGGCGCCATCTGCCCGTACACTGGGAAGCGGGGCATGACATTTCTCCTTAGGAATCATGAGAATTATTAAGTGTGTTTCTCCTTTGTGAGTCGTAAGGATCTCACACAGGTATTTTCTCCTCAAAAGGTCAAGAGGACCTTGCAAGTGCACAAGAATTTTTTATTTCATGAGTTTGCATCCTTTTCGGGTTTTCACAAACTCACCGGCAGTCCTGCTGTTTTTACTCACGGTGCCCTTTCGGGTTTTCATCCGTGCACATTTTGCTTATGGACATACTTTTTTAATGAGATTGCGCCCTTTCGTGTTTTCACAAACTCGCCTGCAATCCTGCTGTTTTTACTTATGGTGCCCTTTCTGGTTTTCATTCATGCCCATTACGCTCGTAGATATACCGTTTTTTTGCGAACGGTGGAACTCTCGAAATTAGTTTCGCCGCAGGTTACCCATCTGTTTGTCGGTGGGATTTGGGGGTGGCTTCATTGCTAGAGTAGCTATGTAGACGGTAGGACTTGAGTTGCAATTTTCGCCGTTGAGACTTCGATTGCAATATAGATCTCAAGGGAACATATCGCCGTATTTGGGGCGATGTGCTAGCTTAGGGACGTTCCGGTCCATTATCGCCATGTTTAAGGCAAAATTTCTAGTTTAAGGGCTTTTCGGTCCATTGTCGCCATTTTTTAGACGGATTGTTAGTTTAAAGACTTCCTGGTCCGTTATCGCCATATTTGAGGCGGATTGTTTGTTTAAGGACTTCTCGGTCTGTTATCACCATATTTGAGGCGGCTTTTTAGTTTAAGGACTTCTCGGTCCATCATCGCTATATTTGAGGCAAAGTTTTAGTTTAGGGACATTTCGGTCCATTATCGCCGTTTTTAAGGCAATACACCGTGTTTGAGGCAACACACTAGTTTAGGAACGTTTCGGTCCATTATCGCCATATTTGAGGTGGCGCTCTAGTTTAGGGACATTTCAGTCCATTATCTATCATTTGGTCGGGGAGTTACATAACTCATTCCTTCCAACGCATGCTTGCCGAGGCGCTGCTGCATGTCTTTTGTATGCATGGACACTTCATGCCTTAAGCCGTCTTCACCTTCTTGGACTGCTTCATCTATCATCGTGCCAATCGGGTTGATTTGAGAGAAGTACCGGGCATTTTACACGGCACCTGCCCCCTTCTCATCAATGTCGCTTTCCGATACTGATGGAACATCTTCTTCATATACAAAGGAACGAGATATCACGTCATTCGTTCTGCCGAGTCTTCCTCTTCCTTGGAAGAATGAATTTGACTTGGGGTTTTTACCCCTCATCGTCTGATTCGGAGTGGGACATGGATTTTACATCCCTCCTATGGTTTTTTGGTTCAAGTGGGATATTCCACTTGATTGCAGGATCCGCTTGTAAGTCTCTTGATATCCTTTCTGTTCTTTAAAAAGAAAGGACCATCCCACGTAGAGATTCTTCCGCTAGTGGGAAATATGCCCCATGTGTATATCTCGGGAGGGAGCGAGTACCCATGCCATCGCTATTTTGGCGACAGGTTGCTTCAGAGCCACTCATTTTTTGTTGAGTGTTGGTGACAAATGCCACCTTGCCTTCGCTTTTCATTCATCTTCATCAAATGATGAAGGGTCTTGACCCAGCTGATCCAATCGAGTCATTTTATCCATGAGTTCTTGAAAGGTCATCTGCTTGAAGAGAGCTATATATGGGAACACCTTTGAATTTGGGTCAAGGGTGGCTATGAACATTCCCACGGCTGCTGCTTCATCGATACGTTGCTCGCATTTTGACCAGAGATTTCGCCATCGTGTAGCATATTGAACACAGGTCTCGTTCGGTCTAACCCTTTCATTGACCAACGTCGTTACGGTAGTGTGTTTATTCACACTAGCGAATCTCTGATAGAAGATCATATCCATCTCGTCGAAGGTATTCACGGAGTCATTTGGGAGTTCCGCGTACCATTCGAACGTAGCGCCTGCCAGACTGCTGACGAACTGTCAAAGGAGCAGTATATCATTTCCTCCAGTATTGCTACACATGGATTTAAATCGTGCGATGTGCTGGCAAAGGTTCCCAGTTCCTTTGTATATGTGGAACGTCGGAAGTATATATTTTGACGGGTACTGTATTTGATCATAGTACGCTAGATACGGTCGACCAGTCTTGATTGACCTATTTGCGGCTTCACTAGCATAATGAGCTTTGATTTGCTGAGCGATATATGTGTCTAGTTTTTCTCTTGGAATCATTTCCTCTTCGGCCGTTGATGAAGCTTGCAGAGAATGTGCAATGTCACCCTTATCTTTGAGAGCAACTACAGGCGGTCCATCTGCCAGTGGTTCCTTTTGAACCATCATTCCAGCCATATTCTGGATCAGAAGGGCATCTGGGTCATTTTAACGGACATTTCTACCGCTTCTTCATCTCTCTTTTTGAGAGTGCACTTTAAGAAGTCAATATCCGACTCCTTCTCTGTTCTTTCTCCAGGTGCGTCTTCGGGATTTGCCTTAGATGATGGATTAGTGAGTGCTGCCACCTGAGCAAGTATCTCCTGCAGCTTTTCACGTTGCAGTTGGGCCTTTGTCAGGGACTGAGTATGCGGTCCGTGGCTAGTAGAAGCTTGAACTTCATTTTTGTAGTTCACCATATGGACTGTATGAACTACCATGCCCCCAGGCTTGAGGTGTTTGGAGTTTTTACCTTTGGAGTTTGCCTCGGGCACTTGAGCTTTATTAGGCCTCTTTTTTTGTGAGAAGTCGCTTTGGTTTTTGGGGGAACTGTTGTAGCAGGAACCGTCTTGGGATGAGTCCCCTTGTATTGGAAAGGAGATTTGTCAGAATTTGGCTGATGCTTAGGGGAAGAGCTGCAGACGACAACTGATTCCTTCACCTGCTTCCACACCTTATATATAGATGAGGAAAGTTCTTTTGGGGAGCGAATTGGTTTATGCTCTCGTTGGATTTCTACGGGCTGCAGGGATTTATTCAATATTGCGGTGGAAGAATTTTGTCTGACCCTTCACAGCTGTTTGAAGCTGTTCCCAGTTGGAACAACAACATTCATCATCAGAGTTGAAGCAGGTAGAGTCAACACTGATGGAGAACTGCCCCCAGGTTGTTTTGTACGACGCTGATATCGACGTCGATCTTTTCTTACGGTCGGAATTTGATTAGCCTCAGGATTTTGCTGAGTCTGCCCATGTTTTCATCGAGAGCTTGAGTTTTCTGACCCCTGCGTCGACCATAGCCTTTGGAAGGTACCGGTTGTTTGGAGACCGATTCCATCGGCAAACCAGAAGCTTGAGGAGCCAGCCTGTGGAAGACAGACTTCTTCTGGGATTCCTCCCTCAGCGTTGAGGTACTAAGGGTGGGAGGTGGGAGCATAGACCCAAATAGAAGCCCATTGATTTCTTGAAGAGCTGGATTGCAGAGATTTGAGACTTCAAGTGGCCTATATTTGACTCCACCAGATGTGACAGAGCCTGAGTTGCGATGAGTGGAAATAAACACCATTCTGCATAGAAACAAAACTCCGGCTTCAGTATCCCATCAGCCAAGGGCAACTACAAACATCTATGCTACGATTATTTGATCGTGGAAAAACAAGACACACGAAGTGTGGACTGGAAAGAGGAAGAGGTCCTACCAGGCTTGCCAGAATCTGTTCACTGCCGAAAACAGAGACGAGCCGAGATAGATCATCTTGCCTGAATTTGGAGACATATACTATTTGGATTTATCCGTCCACCTCTCCGAAAATACCAAGTTGATTTATGGCACCATATATCGGAGGTTTGGATAGACGCGACCATTGTAGTAGACTTCATCAGATTTTCCCTCATTTGTGAGGGGTTTTTGATTGTGGGGATGCTCTTCCCGGCAGGCATAAACCCCTGCAGTTAATTACGTTATCGCATTGCGATAACCACTTTCTCCTGCTCCGGAAGTTCATTTCGTGTCGTGTATTTTGTTTTGGTTTTGGTTGCCCGTAGATTGTATACGGAGACTAGTTTCTGACGTCGCCAATAGGGCGCGGATTAATTCAAATTCGTATATTTTAGATTTGGGTTTAGGTCAAGAATTTTGCTTGACGTGCCCATGTTGGTGTTGGGGTAAAAATTTACACCCCGGTTGACCAAGTCAAAATCAAAGTCAACCCCAAGCCAAGTGGGCCCAAGCCCAGATCCAGAGGGCCCATGCCCGGGTCGAGCCCGAACATGAAGCGGCTGGCCTTCCCCCATGCCAAGATAAAAATTTTGTAATAAATAATTTTGTTGTAATTCTTTTATTTTATTTTCGGATAAATGTAAGAAAAATAGGCATAAAGCCAAATTTTTGTAAAGCCCGTGGCTTATGTGCAAAAAGAAATGGCACATGAGCCATGGGATAAGCAAAATGCCATTTTGTGAAGCCCAAGGGGCTATATGTAAAATGAATAGCCTATAAAGGCAAGGATAATAAAATATCCCAACAACTTTTTCTCTCTCAAAAAAAAAGTCTCAGAGCTGAGCTCTTTCTTCCATCTTCAAGGTTCCAAAACCTTCTTCTTTCTCTTGAATTAAATCAAAAGTTTTACTCTTCCTTTTTCAAAACAAATTAGTTTTTTACCACAAAATCCACAAAGGGGAACTTGGATCTATCATTAGATCTCAAAAAGAAGAGATTTTTAGATCTCACATCTCTTGAGCCAGCCAACAGAGGAGGAAGAAGAAGAACCCATTTCCCCAACCAAAACATTCTTCTTTTTTTTTTCAGGAGTTTAACTCCACTAATTTCTCTTTCGAGAGTTTTTGGGGCTAAAAGCCCTCTTTTCCTCTCCAGCGCAATGCGCCCGAGCGCAAAGCGCCCACGTGCCGACACGTGGCGCGCGCGCTTGCGCTCCAGCGTGCAGCACTCATGCGCAAAGCGCCCACGTGCCGACACGTAGCGCGCGCGCTTGCGCTTCAGTGCGCTTGCGCTCCAGCGCGCAGCGTTCATGCGCAAAGCGACCACGTGCCGACACGTGGCGCGCGCGCTTGCGCTCCCGTGCGCTTGCGCACCAGCGCGCAGTGCTCATGCGCAAAGCGCCCACGTGCCGACACGTGGCGCGTGCGCTTGCGCTCCTGCGCGCGGCGCTCATGCGCAAAGCGCCCACGTGCCGACACGTGGCGCGCGCGCTTGCGCTCCTGCGCGCGGCGCTCATGCGCAAAGCGTCCATGTGCCGACACGTGGCGCGCTTGCGCCTGAGCACACAGCACCTAAGCGCACAGCGCCCAAGGTGCTGCCCCACGCATCCTTTGGTTGCCTTTTCCCCTTTATTTATATATATATGTATATATATACATTTGTATACAAATGTACACATACACATACTCCACGACACTGTCCCCGCAAAAACTCTGCGTGGCTCCCGATATACCCAAAACCCCCCTTTCAAAACAAAACACACGTACACTGCACATTCAGTTCGCATGACCATTTTAACCCGTTAATCGGAGGTTCCCTCGCCCCAAAGGCGAGGGGTAATTAACGGCAGCTTAGTCCGCGGCTGCCGGAGATTCGGATCCCCACAATCATTAAACCCCGGCCTACCCTAGGCAGGGGGAATCTGTAGTACGCCTGAGTAGCGTGCGCGTATTCCCATCTCAATGGGGTGACGAAAAACACCCTACAGATTCTGGCACGCCCGGTGGGACCAATCTCTCCTCCCATATTTCGGGTTAAACGTTCATGCGAACTCAATCAATATACATATCGATTGCCTATACTGAAATGATGTTTTCTTTTTGTGCAGAAATCAACTTTCAACGACAATGTCTCCCAAGATGAATTCAGCTTCCAATGTGACCCCGATTCCGTACGTGGTCAAGATCAACGCTCGTGTGGTTCCCCCTGCAAGCCTCAGTCGACAGTGGGAGGAACCGCCCCGCCAGTTTGGCTCCGTCATCATCTACCCTGCTGGAAGCGCTCATCTGGTAGAGATCCCGGCGGAACAGGTGGCCAAGCCGGTCTCAAGGGGTAAGAGGCCGAATTTCGTGATCGCCAAGGCACCACAACTGAAATTTAAGACGGTGTCTGAACGAGTCCCTGGCGCTCTAGCTGGGGGCAGGACTTCCGATGCGAAGGGCAACACCAAATGTTGCGGACGAGCTCAGGCGATGACTCCAACAAATGCACAGTCGAGCGTGTCTCTAAGGCCCTCCATCGACCGGTCTGCGGCATCTTCCCAAAGAGCCGAAGTCTGCCAGGTGCTTAGAATGGAAAAGTTAAGGCAGAAGCGGCTCAGGTATCGAGCCAACAAGAGGGCCAAGGCTTCGGCCAAATGGAATCATGTGAAGTTCCAAGAGCGGGGTTGCCCCGCGATGACGGCTGAGTCGGACGTAAGAATCAGCAATTCCTTCGAGCCTCTGAAGTGGGTTCAGAAAAACGCCATGACCGCCAGAATCAAGAAGACAGCGGTCCGAACAGTGCAACAAAGAGACGTGTCCTGGCCCCAACAGAAGAAGTATGACACTGTCTCTTCAAGGGTCTATCAAGCACTCTGTGCCGCGCGAAAGCAGTGGGGCAAACCCAGAAAAGAAGCGCCAGCACCATTCAAGAACCTGGTTAGGCCAGTCGCCTTCAATCGACCACCAGCTACCAAGGCAAGGGGGTCAAGACAGCGATCCATGAAATCAGCTGCCAATGATAGAAAGATGGCCGGATATATCATCCATACGGTCTATATGGCGGGCGGGCGCCCCAGCGACAACCTTCGCAGCAAAAGCAAGGACGGGGCCACCACATCCCAAGCCCAATCTAGCCTGAATGTGGTTGCCGCAGCCCAAGAACAGCCGCCCCCGCTGGATGAAGAAAACCCTCTCGATGAGGATGATAGGCAGAAAGACCCCTCGATCCATGCAGAGTCAATCTCGGACAGCGAGGAAGAGCCGACCTTCCGTCCCAGGACTGCGGAGCAAGAGCTGCTTCAAGAGCTTCGAAAACAGCTCAGGAGCAAAGATAAAGAGATGGCCAAGCTCTATTCGAAGATTGATGACTTAACGAACGTGGTGATGCAGCTTACTGCTCAAATTGCTCGAGCACCTCCCAATCAGACACAAACCGCTACTAATCAGCCGGGTGATGACAATCCGAGGCAGCCAATGCCTGTTCCTTTGGGATCAAGACTGGTCGAGCCGCATGAAAGACGGCCGCATTCCGCTTCTGGGGACGCCTTGGCCCCAGATAGCACCATTCCGCTAACACAGGATCGGATAATGGATTTGGTCACCAGCAAGGTTAAAACATTGGTGGCCGAAGCTGAAGCTCAGAAAGAAATCGGCAGTAGTGGACGACCATATTCCGCGCAGTACGATCTGATTGAGTTCCCAAGCGGCTACGTCATTCCTAAGTTCGGAAGATTTGATGGAACGGGGAATGCAAACCAGCACGTCGCCCACTTCAAAGCATCGTGCGGAAATACAGGGGGCAATGACGCGCTCCTTCTTCGTCAGTTTGTCAACAGCCTTACCGGCGTCGCCTTCGACTGGTATGCGAGTATACCGGACGGGTCCGTCGTTACCTTTGCCCAAATGGAGTCTCTGTTCCGGCAAAGGTTCATGAGTGTCAGTGATAAAATCTCCATTGCCGACCTTGTGAGGACCAAGCCGGGGAAGAATGAAAGCAATACCGACTTTATCGCCCGATGGCGTAATCTTACAGTCAAGTGCGAACCGCCGCTGGAGCAGGACCAGTCCGTCAGCCTCCTCATTGGGAACCTCAGCAATTGGATGGTCCCATTCTTATGTACGGCAGGCCTCAAGACATTTCAGGAGCTAACCAAGAAAGTCCAAATGCTGGAACGCTCGAAACAAGAGTCCCCGCCGGATTCTCAGAGAGACAAAACTTGGAAAAGCAAGCGGGACGACAACCGTAGAAGCGGGAGTTCCAGCAGTACCAATGTCTTCAATGCCTCCGACAATGAAGAAAAGCGAAGGGCGGGCGAATCCAAAGCCAACCGGTCTCGAAAGCCATTGCTGGGAGGAGATGGGCCTTCCCTAGAGGAGAAAAAGAACAAGGTTTACTCTTTCAGAAGGGACAAGGTCCGCAAGATATTTAAAGATGCCTTGAACAACGGCCTACAATTGCCGGAGTCGAAAAGACCCCAAGAAGCAAAGATGACCGACAATCCCCTGTATTGCCCGTACCACCGAGTAGTGAGCCATGCGATCGAGGATTGCTATATCTTCAAAGACTGGGTCGAGAAGCAGTACAAGGCCGGAGAGATCGAGCTGTCCAAAAGCATGTTGGTGAACAATCAAGTTGCAACCGCCAACTTTATATAGACGGAAGCTGAAGCCTTATGGGAGCAGACAGCCGAACCCGCTTCCCTGATAAACGAAACTGACTCATCGCGGCCTCCGTGGAGTACGCACATATCTAATAAGACGAAGAAGATGATAAAGCTACTTCAGAAAGAGCCCAGGATGGAATGGGAAGGACAGAAGAAGCCTACCAGTCCAGCTGCCAATGTGGCTCCATCAGGCTCAAAATCCAAGAAGCTTAAGAAGAAGAAAAGTGCAGCTCAGGGCGAAAAAGAGTCTACAGGGAGATCGACCATTCAAAAATATATCGATTCCCTCGAAGAATATGAACAAAAGGAAAGAACATTGATTCAATTGAAGGAGTTCTTCCCTGTACAAGCGGCTGAAATTCTGGAGGAGTTAGAAGAAGACTCCAATGAAGAAATCCCAGTAGTGACCTGCTACGCCATCCATCTTGGCAGCGACTCCGAGGATGATCTCTGTTTTCCGGAAGAGGACGAGGAGCTCACCACAAAGGCCAATCAAATCCAGCTCAGAAGCGGCAGGGCTCTACCGCAAAATCAGAGCAACGCCCCAAAAGGGATGGAAAAACAAGTCGCTAATGAAGAAGTTGGCAGAGAACCGGCTGATGAAAACATAAGTCCTTTCTCGGTGGACTATAATGTCTTGGCACATCTCCAGAAGCTTCCATTTCTCGTGAGCATCTACGACGCCTTGGTCCTATCTAAGGAGCTTAGAGATGTTCTCATTCACGCTCTACAAAACCCCGAGCGGTATCAGGCTCACTTTGCGGAAATTAATATGAAAGAAGCCCAGCACGCTTTGCATGCCGCCGCAGTCACATTTAGAGATGAAGACTTGCTACTGGGAACGGCTGAGCATAATCAGCCGCTTTACGTGACCGGGTACAGCGACGGAGATCGAATTAATCGCATATTGAGTGATCCGGGGTCCTCAGTGAACATCATGAACTTGCGAACTCTGAAGAGTTTGTCAATGGACGTCTGACACCTGTCAAGGGAAAGGATTGTCATTCAAGGCTTCAACCAAAATTGCCAGCAAGTTCTGGGGTCTATAGCTTTGCCAATCAAATTTGGGGATCTGCAAACTGAAGCTAAGATATACGTGATCGACGCCGACACGTCTTATAAGATTCTCTTGGTGCGGCCGTGGCTCCACGATTATGGCATCATTCCGTCAACTCTCCATCAATGCATGAAGTATACTAAAAATGGCGAAGAAAGACGCATTGACGGAGACATCCAGCCGTTCGGTGTGGATGAAGTCCGATATGAAGATTCTCGGTACTTTACGAACCACCAAAATGCTAAGCCACAACTGACTGAGGATAGAACGGCCCCAAGACTCAAAAGCAAATCTGCGCCGCTATCACTTTCAAAAGAAAAAATACCCAAGTGCGCCCGCATTTCGGCAGCCACACTGATGAGTCCGACGCTGGAAGCCCGTCCTTCCACAAAACTCGCCCTCATTTCGGAAGCGATACGGACGAATCTGTTACTGAAGGCCTATCTAGCAGCAAAGTCCGCCCTCATCTTGGCAGTGACACTGAAGAGTCAGAAGAAAAGGACCTGCCATGCAACAGCTGTGCAGATCGGCCCCCCATGCAGCAAGCGAAACTACGAGAGACCTTCGAAGTCGCTGAAGGGTCCCTGGCCATCACAAGGGTGCTGGAACGGATGTGCAAAGAGCTCGACGCATTGTCAGTCTCTACCGTGGACCAGCTGGAAACTTTCTACGTGCCCGGGAGGAAAAATGGACAGAAGGGCATCCTGTTTTACAGGTCAAACCCCGTCGTGCACCCGGACGATCTTTCTGTCGCGTGCCTTCCCTATGAGAGAGGCATAAGAGCCGTCCTCAATCCCCGATACTATGCGCCCGAGATGCGGGAATACTTTAAGAAGTGCGGATGCCGGTTATATCAAACGGAGTCCGAAGCAAAGTTTTACGAAGGGCTATGGTATCCGCCCCAGGTCCGAGCACTCATTGATGGACGAATTCCAGATAGACGGGGCATAGGCTACATTCAACCTGATTCCAAAGCGTGCTACATGATCCATGTTGGTGAGGCCAGCGAAAGATCAAATGATGATGACGAGATAGCCGAGCCAGAAGAAGCTCCTCAAGAGCTCGAAGATGGTGGACAAGCAACCTTTGACGAGCTAACCGAGATTGACTTAGGAACGCCCGATAATCCAAGGCCGACCTACATCAGCTCGCTCTTATCAGAGGAAATGAAAGCGCAGATAATTGCCCTGCTGCATGAGTTCGTCGACTGCTTCGCGTGGACATAAAAAGAAATGCCTGGCCTTTCCCCTGAAGTGGCCGTACATAAGTTGGCTATATCTCCCGATGCTAAGACAGTCAAACAAGCTCCTCGAAGAATGAGAAGGGAGTTGGAAGAAAAGGTCATCGAGGAAACCAAGAAACTCATCGATGCCGGCTTCATCAGGGAAGAGAAATATGCAGACTGGATCGCATGCATAGTCCCAGTGAAGAAGAAAAATGGGCAGATCCGAGTTTGTGTCGATTTCAGGGACCTCAATAAGGCATGTCCTAAAGACGACTTCCCGCTACCGGTCATGGAAATGATAGTCGATGACACCTCAAATTACGAACTGTTCACCTTTATGGACGGCTCGTCTGGATACAATCAGATCAATATGTCGCCTGAGGATGAGAAGCACACAGCATTTCGAACCCCGATCGGAATATATTGCTACAAGGTAATGCCATTCGGACTGAAGAACGCAGGTGCTACATATCAAAGGGCGATGACTAATATCTTTGATGACCTAATCCATAAAGTCGTCGAATGCTATGTTGATGATCTGGTCGTCAAGACTAAAGCCAAGGCCGATCATATCCAAGATCTCAGGACCGTTCTCACCAGACTGAGGGAATACGATTTGAAGATGAATCCTCTGAAGTGCGCTTTTGGCGTGTCATCGGGAAAATTCCTGGGCTTCATAGTCCGACATCGAGGGATCGAAGTTGACCCATCAAAGATAAAGGCCATCATGGAGATGCCCCCTCCGAAGAGTCTGACGCAGCTAAGATCTTTTCAAGGCAAGCTTGCTTATATACGGAGGTTTATCTCAAATTTATCAGGGAGATGTAGGCCCTTCTCAAAGCTCATGAAGAAAGGAGCTCCTTTTATCTGGGATGCCGAATGTCAAGCAGCGTTTGAAAGCATCAAACAATACTTGTTGCACCCTCCAGTGCTGGCCACTCCCATTCCAAATAAACCGCTGATTCTCTACACTGCCGCGCTGGACGAGTCACTCGGTGCGCTCTTTGCCCAGAATAACGAGGAGGGAAAAGAAAATGCCCTCTACTATCTCAGTCGAACTCTAGTCGGGACGGAACACAACTACTCCCCAATCGAAAAGCAATGCCTGGCTCTGATATTTGCTGTGAAGAAGCTGAGGCACTATCTGCTCGCTCATCGGGTTATGCTGATCTCCAAGGTCGTCTCGCTTAAACACTTGATGACCAAAGCAAGCCTAGCAGGCAGAATGGCAAGATGGGCTGTCATGCTACTTGAGTTTGACATAGTTTATACCCCTCAGAAAGCAGTAAAAGGGCAAGCTCTTGCAGACTTTCTCGCTGCTCATCCCATACCAGAAGGGTCGCCGCTAAATTGTGAGTTACCCGACGAACAAGTGCTGCACCTCGAGGAAGATGAGCCATGTTGGGAGCTCTACTTCGATGGGGCCTCATCAATAAGGAGCTCCAGCAGATCAAGCGTCCCGGAGATAAAAGCAGGGATAGGATTGGTGTTCATCACACCATCAATGGAAACCCTACGGCGTTCTTTTGCTCTCACCGAGCCTCGGACAAACAATGAAGCTGAGTATGAAGCTCTGATAGCTGGTTTGGAGCTCGCCATAGAAATGGAAATCCGTCGGCTACGAGTTTACGGTGACTCCCAGCTCGTCGTCAACCAAGTAAGCGGCGATTATAAGATATACAAACTCGAATTAGCTCGGTACAGAGGCCGAGTGGTGGAACTCATGAAACGGTTCACTCATATTGAACTAACGAGAGTCCCTAGAGCGTTGAACGGAAAGGCTGATGTACTCGCTCGCTTAGCCAAGGAGCTGGCTGGTCCTGACATGGAAGAAATTCTGATCACAGTCAGAAGCCGGCAAATTCTACCTCGAGTCTCTCTACGAGAAGAGGAAAGCGCGGAACAGAAGAGCAGACCTGCGGAAGAAGCTTCGATCATCCAAGACGAGCCCGATTGGAGAGAACCCTTCATAGAGTACCTCCGATACGACAAGCTGCCAGAAGAAAAATCTGCGAGGATTCAGCTGAAGAAAAGAGCTCTCCGATACGTGTTTGTAAATGAAACGTTATACCGCAGGTCATATGACCAACTCTGGCTCAGGTGTCAGTCATTGGCCGAAGCCCAAAAGGTCATGAAAGATGTCCACTCGGGCGTTTGCGGTGCTCACCAATCTGGCCCCAAGATGCGACTTCAAATCAAACGGCTTGGGTATTACTGGCCCACCATGATACGGGATTGCGGAGAGCATGCAAAGAAATGTTATATCTGCCAAATTCACGTTGATTTTATTCACAAGCATCCCAACCCATTGCATCCTACAGTGGCGTCATAGCCCTTCGAAGTTTGGGGCACCGACATTGTTGGCCCAATTGATCCTCCGTCATCTAAAGGCCACAAGTTCATACTGGCCGCGACAGACTACTTCTCCAGGTGGGCTGAAGCTGTCCCGCTAAAAGAAGTCAAGACAAAGGATATTCTGACATTCTTCCAACATAATATTCTATACCGCTTCGGTACACCAAGAAGAATCATTTCTGACAACGGGCCTTCTTTCAAGAGCTTCAATGTCTCAAGGTTCGCTACTCAGCACAAGATAGATTGAAGATATTCCTCAATCTATAATCCAAGAGCCAATGGGCTAGCCGAAGCCTTCAATAAGACTCTATGCAAGCTCCTGAGGAAAAATGCTTCAGCCAACAAGAGAGACTGGAATCTCAAGCTTCATGAGCATTGTGGGCATATCGTACCACGCACCGTACTCCAACTCAGTCCACTCCATACTCATTGCTCTTCGGAGTAGAGGCGGTCCTCCCCCTCGAAGTCGAAGTTCCAAGCTTAAGAATGGCCGTTCAGCATGAGTTGACGGAGGAGGAAAACGTGCTCCTTCGACTTGAATAACTCGATGCCCTCGAAGAAAAGAGACTCACGGTGCAGCAAAGTCTGGAGCTATACCGAGACCAAATGTCATGGGCCTATGACAAGATAACCCGTCTCCGCGCTTTCAAGAAAGGTGAATTGGTGTTGGTCCTCAAAAGGCCGATCATCCCCAATCGACATGCCAAGGGAAAATTCGAGCCAAACTGGGAAGGACCATACGTCATCGAGAAAGTGTTCGACGGAGGATCCTACCAACTAATAAGTGCAGAGGGAGAAAGGCCCATGCCACCCATCAATGGACGGTATCTCAAGAAATACTACACATGAATGCTCCAAGTCGCAGGCGGATTGAGCACATCAGCCCTACGGTCTGGATCAGACATCCTGCAAAACCGTATACAATCCACGGGCGTAAATGACCCCTATTTCTCCCAAATCCTGCCGGTGAGACTACTTTAAAGTCCCACCAGCGGAAAAAAAAAGAAAAAAAAAGAAGAAAGAAAGAAAAAGAAAAAAAAAGAAGAAGAAGAAATAAACGGTATGTCCACAAGCAAAATGGGCACGGATGAAAACCCGAAAGGGCTCCGTGAGTAAAAACAGCAGGACTACCGGCGAGTCTGTGAAAACCCGAAAGGGCGTGAACTCGTGAAATGAGATGAAGTACACTCACAAAGTCCTCTCGACCTTGTAAGGAGAAAACCCCTGCGTGAGATCCTTACGACTCACAAAGGAGCAACACACTTAGGAATCCTCACGATTCCTAAGGAGAAAATACACCTGCGGGATCCTTACGACTCGTAGGGAGAAAATGCTTTTATGGGACCCTCACGGCCCATAAAATTGAAAAGCCTTAAGTGGTAGGGACCCAAACCTATCTCCTAAGCCATCGTTCCCCAACGGGCAACGGCAAATGATGATTCGCTCCTGGCATTTCGCTTCAGTGTTAGCGGTGCTGATGCCGACCAAAAACCCAAATCCCAAGTCCTCCCGAGGCAAATGATGAGTTGCTCCTGGCATTATTCCAGTGCAGCAATGCTGATGCCAAACAAGATCCAAATTCCAAGTCCCCAAACTGCGAATGATGAGTCGCTCCTGGTACCATATTCCAATGCAGCGATGCAGACACCAACCAAAATCCAATTTCTCAAAATTCTCCCCGCCCTACGGTTGGTCCCCAAGTTGACTACCGTATACAATCCACGGACTCAAATAATTCTCGTCATACCCATGCCCTACCACAATTTCCAGTTACGCGGCTGGTCTCCGCCTTTAGAATTATGCTCCATTGAGAAAACCCACTCATGTGTCCTCACGATACATGAGGAGAACAAACCTTTGTGGGATCCTTAAGACTCATAAAGGAAAAACACACTTAGGAGTCCTCACGACTCTTAAGGAGAAAATACACCTGCGGGATCCTTACGACTCGTAGGGAGGAAAAGCTTTTATGGGACCCTCACGGCCCATAAAATTGAAAAGCCTTAGGCGATAGGGATCTAAACCTGTCTCCTAAGCCATCGCTCCCCAATCCCCAAATGGCGAATGATGAGTCGCTCATGGTACCATATTCCAGTGCAGCGATGCAGACGCCAACCAAATTCCAAATCCCATACCCCAACGGCGAATGATGAGTCGCTCCTGGTACCATATTCCAGTGCAGCGATGCAGACGCCGACAAAGTCCCGAAATTTTTCCGGCCCTACGGTCTGGATCATACATCCAGCAAAACCATATACAATCCACAGGCGTAAAACAATCCCAATTTCTCCCAAATCCTCTCGGGGCAAATGATGAGTTGCTCCTGGCATTATTCCAGTGCACCAATGCAGATGCCAAACAAAAACCAAAATCTCAAAATCCTCTCCATGACAGATGATGATTCGCTCCTGGTACCATATTCCAGTATAGCGATGCTGATGTCAACCCAAATCAAAATCAACAAGTCAACTTCCACTCCGACGCCACAGAAAGCGGAGCAAGTCAGAATCCAATCTCGACACCGCAAGAAGCGGAGCAAGTCAAGTCTACCCCTAACACTGCAAGAAGCAGAGCAAGTCAAATCAAGCATCGACCGTCCACGTCGCAAAAAGGGCAGAACCGACCGGCCAAGTCGCTAAAATGGCAGCACCGATCGTCCAAGTCGCAAAAAGGGCAGTACCGACTGGCCAAGTCGCAAAAAGGGCAGCACCGACCGTCCACGTCGCTAAAAGAGCAGCATCGACTGTCCAAGTCGCAAAAAGGGCAGAACCGACCGTCCAAGTCGCTAAAATGGCAGCACCGACCGTCCACGTCGCTAAAAGGGCAGCACCGACCGTCCAAGTCGCTAAAATGGCAGCACCGACCGTCCACGTCGCTAAAAGGGCAGCACCGACCGTCCACGTCGCTAAAAGGGCAGCACCGACCGTCCACGTCGCTAAAAGGGCAGCATCGACCGTCCAAGTCGTAAAAAAGGGCAGAACCGACCGTCCACGTCGCTAAAAGGGCAGCACCGACCGTCCAAGTCGCAAAAAGGGCAGCGCAGGATTCCTACAAAGCGGGAACCAGATAGCTCCGGGCTAGGGAAAACGCCTATCACGGATACTCCGTCTCGGAGACATGTCAAGCAACGACCGTCCATGTCGTAAAAAGGGCAGTGCCAGCTTCCCAAAAGGCGGGAACCAAATCAAGTCGCCTCCACGTGAAAGAAGATCCATCAATTTCATGCACACGACCTACATATGTGGTGTGCATTTATTGATGGGGAGCAATTTGTTGGGGTAAAAATTTACACCTCGGTTGACCAAGTCAAAATCAAAGTCAACCCCAAGCCAAGTGGGCCCAAGCCCAGATCCAGTGGGCCCATGCCCGGGTCGAGCACCAACATGAAGCGGCCGGCCTTCCCCCATGCCAAGATAAAAATTTTGTAATAAATAATTTTGTTGTATTTATTTTATTTTATTTTCGGATAAATGTAAGAAAAATAGGCATAAAGCCAAATTTTTGTAAAGCCCATGGCTTATGTGCAAAAAGAAATGGCACATGAGCCATGGGATAGGCAAAATGCCATTTTGTGAAGCCCAAGGGGCTATGTGTAAAATGAATAGCCTATAAAGGCAAGGATAATAAAATATCCCAACAACTTTTTCTCTCTCCAAAAAAGTCTCAGAGCTGAGCTCTTTCTTCCATCTTCAAGGTTTCAAAACCTTCTTCTTTCTCTTGAATTAAATCAAGAGTTCTACTCTTCCTTTTTCAAAAGAAATTAGTTTTTCACCACAAAACCCACAAAGGGGAACTTGGATCTATCATTAGATCTCAAAAATAAGAGATTTTTAGATCTCACATCTCTTGAGCCAGCCAACAGAGGAGGAAGAAGAAAAACCCATTTCCCCAACCAAAACATTCTTCTTTTTTTTTCAGGAGTTTAACTCCACTAATTTCTCTTTCGAGAGTTTTTGGGGCTAAAAGCCCTCTTTTCCTCTCCAGCGCACTGCGCCCGAGCGCAAAGCGCCCACGTGCCGACACGTGGCGAGCGCGCTTGCGCTCCAGCGCGCAGCACTCATGCGTAAAGCGCCTACGTGCCGACACGTGGCACGCACGGTTGCGCTCCAGTGCGCTTGAGCTCCAGCGCGCATCGTTCATGCGCAAAGCGACCACGTGCCGACAAGTGGCACGCGTGCTTGCGCTCCGGTGCGCTTGCGCTCCAGCGCGCAGCGTTCATGCGCAAAGCGCCCACGTGCCGACACGTGGCGCGCGCGCTTGCGCACCAGCGCGCAGTGCTCATGCGCAAAGCGCCCATGTGCCGACACGTGGCGCGCGCGCTTGCGCTCCAGCGCGCGGCGCTCATGCGCAAAGCGCCCACGTGCCGACACGTGGCGCGCACGCTTGCGCTCCTGCGCGCAGCGCTCATGCGCAAAGCGTCCACGTGCCGACACGTGGCGCGCTTGCGCCTGAACGCACAGCACCTAAGCGCACAGCGCCCAAGGTGCTGCCCCACGCATCCTTTGGATGCCTTTTCCCCTTTATTTATATATATATATGTATATATATACATTTGTATACAAATGTACACATACACATACTCCACGACACTGTCCCTGTTAGAAAAAAATTTCTAACGGGACGCTGCCCTGCACCGCGCAAGGGGGCTGCTAGCCCCCTTGACCCCCAGCCCGCTATCCGGGTAGCGGGACCCCCGTAAAAACTCTACGTGGCTCCCGATATACCCAAAACCCCCCTTTCAAAACAGAACACACGTACACTGCACATTCAGTTCGCATGACCATTTTAACCCGTTAATCGGAGGTTCCCTCGCCCCAAAGGCGAGGGGTAATTAACGGCAGCTTAGTCCACGGCTGCCGGAGATTCGGATCCCCACAATCATTAAACCCCGGCCTACCCTAGGCAAGGGGAATCTGTAGTACGCCTGACTAGCGTGCGCGTATTCCCATCTCAATGGGGTGACGAAAAACACCCTATAGTTGGTAGCTTGGTTTGCCAACGGGGATGAACTTAGGACATAGATCTCACATTTGTGAGGTCTATCGGTTCAGGGGATATTTGGGTTTGATCTAAGGATCATTAGCCATATTTGAGACTAAGATCGATTTAGGAGCAGTGAGCATATGGGCTCGACTGATCATTAGATCATATATGAATAGCATATGGATAGTATACGGTAGTCATTATGGAGACAGTCCGCAGGGTAAAACAAATTAGTTTAAGGACATTGCGGTCCAACATTCCCTGTTTTGGGATGAATGTTAGTTTATGGACATTTCGGTCCAATGTCCATCTTGTGCGCACGTGTATTTGTTACATGGCGGAGTGAACGATGGTGACATGGAATGCGTCCAATTTGGGGTGCGATCTGATTTGCGGTGTGCACGTCAATTTGGAAGTGCATCAATGTGGGGTGTATCATCTCAGTTTTGTTGAAGTTTTACATCAAGTTTGGGACGATGAGTTGTTTTTGGTTGTCGGAACCCACCACCTCTCTGAAGACGTTGAGGAATTACAACGACATATATCAAAGGTGTGGAGAGATATGCCCTTAAACCAAATCCCGTATTTGAGGGAAAGGGTGGTGAACCTAAGAATCGTTAGACATATTTGAGACTAAGATTACCTTAGGAGATATGGGATGAATATCATTTTGGATTCATCAATGAGAGATCATTGGTCATGTTTGAGACTAAGATCAGTTTGGATATCTATTTAGATATCATAAATATATGATTAGCCAATTTGGTCTTAAGATCGGGTTTTGGGTTTAGAACTTAGGTTATATGTTCCTTTAGTTTTAAAAAATGTTTTGTTTGGTTTAACGACCGTTACTCTAATTTGAGATTAAGATCAGCCTAATATAAACGTTTGGGCTCAATTTATTTTTAACTAAGAATACATTAGTCTTATTTGAGACTAAGATCAACTTAGCAATATTTAAGAATCATTAAATTTTAGTTGAGATCCAACAACAGAGCATTTGGGCTCAGTTGCAATTGACTCCAGATGGACTTAGCTAATTTGGGCTTGGTTTGAGTTTCTTTAACACCCAGCAGTGCTAAGCTCTCAGTTGCCTATAACGCTCAGGTGTATATCAGTGAGGTGCTATAATAGTGCTAAGCACTAGTCTTTTGTGGCGTTGCACTAGTGCTAAGTACTAACTTTTCTGTTTTCTGGCGCTCACGTGCTTTTCACGTGAGGCGCTCTAATAGTCCTAAGAACTAACTTTTTCAGGCGCCCACGTGCGTATAACGTGAGGCGCTATATATTTGGTCTTGAGCGCTCACGTGCTTTTCACGTAAGGCGCTTAGTTCTTTTGGAAATTTAACCTCTGTTGATATTTTTAGAGAACGTAAAGCTCTGTTAATGGTATTTTGACCATTAACGATCACCAAGATTATTATTTTGAGGATCTAAGATCATGTTCTTTAAGAACTAAGTTCTTGATTTGGCGAAACTAAGCTCCTGGAGTATTATAGACTCCGTTTTCTTCATGTTCTTGTATCCATGTTCCTCGCTGAATCTTTGATTCTCAAGAATAAGATCTTCTCGATGAGAATTAAATTCTCAACTTGTGGGAGACTTGACTTGTGGATCTAAGATCCTAAGAAAGAACGAAGTTCTTTTAAAAGAGTTAAACCCTTAGATATGGTATGCTAGGTAAAGAAGATATTTTGATCTCTTCTTTTTTTTTACCTAAGGTTTTTAGGAGGGAGATCTTCTTCTTTGAGAGAATTAAATTTTCTGTTGTTTTGAGAGCCTTCAGTATTTTTTTTACAGAAGCTTATAGGAGTCTCCTCTTTTCCTCCTTCCTTGATTAATCTCTTTGATCCTAATTATAGGAGAAGAGAAAAATCAATCTGTTGAGAAAATCTCTCATTGAGAGATCATGGTTTATTTCATGATCAATCAAATGATCTTTTAGATCAATTGGTCAATTTTATTCACCGTTGGATTTTTAATCCAAACGCTCTCTGTTTAACAGAGAAGATTTCTTGTTTGTTTAACAAGATTAGGATATGTTTTCCTAAGATAGAATTTTATTCTATCATACGAATATCTTGTTAGTTTAACAAGATTAAAAATATATTTTCATAGAATTTAATTCTGTTATATGAATATCTTGTTAGTTTAACAAGATTAGGAAAATATTTTCCTAAGATAGAATTTTATTCTATCAGATGATCGATGGGTGATTTAATCACCATCGGATCTTTGATCCAAGGGTCCTCTGTTTAACAGAGAAGATCTTTCTAGTTTAAGAAAGATTAGGAAAATATTTCCCATATAGAATTTAATTCTTTCAGATGGTTTAATTGATGATATTTTATCACCATTGGATTTTAAATCCAAGATTTTCTGTTAAAGAAAGATCTTTTCATATTAGAAAGATCAGGAAAAATATTTCCCAAAAAAAGAATTTAATTTTATATAGAATTCAATTCTATTTAAATAGCGGCGCTTACATGCTTTGCATGTGAGCGCTTCCAAAAGAATGCGGCAGGAGAACTCACGTGTTTAACATGTGATCCCTAGTGTGGGTTTTAGTCTGTTTATTTTCAGCGCTCATATACTTTGCATATGAGCGCTCACGTGTTTAACACGTGATGCCTGTTTGGTCATTGGTTATTTATATTCAGCGCTCAAATGCTTTGCATATTGGCGCTCACGTGTTTAACACGTGAGGCTAGTTTGGTCTTTAGGTTTATTTTATTCAGCGCTCATACGCTTTCATATGAGCGCACATGTGTTTAACACGTGAGGCCAGTTTTCCCCTTTAATTATTTGTTTTCAGCGCTTATATGCTTTGCATATAAGCGCCCACGTGTTTAACACATTATGCCAAACTATGAGAATTGTGTCCTCTTTCTTTCCTCCCTTTTTTTAATAAGGGAAAAAACAGCTCTTTGCCAAAAATTTTGGCGGGAACACAACCCATTGAGATCCACACGCACAACAACAACTACATCAAATTTCAACCGTCCAAAATGCTCGCTAAAAGATTGATGGAGGACAACATCCGAGGGAGATCCCAACTTCCATCAGTTCTTGACCTATGGTCGAAGATTTATTTGTCTCACTATCGCCTTGACTTTTTGGCTAACTCTTCATCGGGGCTTCTCCTAGAAGTCCTCCCTTGGAGGGGTGTGTGGGAGTCTTCTTTCCCCAGGAGTCCCACAATGGTGGACTCTCCTTGCAGTATCGCCTTCCTCTAGTTCGAGAAGGCAGGCTTTCATCCCTGTAACACCTTAGAATGTGATTAGTGGTAATTGTGTTTTAATGTGGGGTTTTGGGTAAAAAGTTTACCAAAACGGTTTTTAAATAATTTATCTGGTTTTATGATTATTTTATTAGAATTTTATCTGGACTGCACACACTTGTGCATGTTAACTAGGGTTAAGACTAGGGTTAAACCATGTTTAGATAAGCATGGTGGGTTAACCTTTTAGTTAAGTTAATTGGCTTTAATTAAGGATTTTTAGTTTTTAAAATTTGAATTAGGGCAGGGGTTGACTAGTTTAGGGTGAGAGATAGAGGCCATGATGGTTTGGGCATGCTTGCAATTAATGAGGAGAGAGGGTGAGGGGTTGACTCTCATTGTTTTATTTTCTTAACCTTTGTATTTTCCCTCACACTCAACTCTCACACTTATCTCTCCCTCTCACTCCCACACACCCACAACAACACCAACAACAACTACAGAAGCATCAGCATCAGCAGCAGCTCTGGAAGCAGCAGCAACAGCAAAAACAGCAACAACAACAGCAGCTCAGCAGTAGCAGCAACACTCCAGCAGCAGCAACACACTCTTCCTTTTCTTCTTCTTCTCTTCTCCTACATCTTAGGATCTCTAGAGGTATAATCTCTTAACTTGGTTTCTTTCTTGCTAAGTTATGGTTTCTAAGCTTAAGTTTAGGGTTTATTATATGATTTAGTGCTAGTTTTGGGTAATTTGAGTGAGATTTGACAAAGTGATGGTTTTAATTGTTAGTATAGCCTTACCAAGTGCTGTTAAGACCAGTTAACCCAAGATTTATCCCAAATTTTTGCAAAATACCGGATTGTTTCAAATTGGTGTAACTTGGCGTTTTAATTAGACTTTTTAGCCTTTCTGGGATCTGCTCTTGACCCAGGCCATTCAGGAAAAAGTTGTAAATACTTGTAGCATGGTGACCATATCAGACACCCACACACAAAGTACGGGGACCCCTCTCCCCTTCACGGCCGCAGATTTAATAGATCTGGCCGCAAATTGCGGCCAGAGGGTGGGTTTGGGTGCCGGGGTTTTACCTGTAGGTGTCTGCTGGGTAGCTAAGGTTTTTGGTATGTGCAACTTTTTCTGTTTTGACTCGAGCCAAAATCTGGAGCATTAAACCCTATATCGATGCTTTTTAAAATTGTGCGACACGTGTGTGATCTGTGTAGTTCTTTGGTGCGCGGCGCGACACCGCGTGTCGGGTTGGTTTCTGGTGAGGTTACGCACGTCGCGACGTATCGAGTGCACGCGCGCTTAGTTTCACACACGAGTTATTCTTTTGATCGATATATCACGTTTTTGCAGGATTTGCCTTATGTATATTACTTATGTAAATTCAAGGTTCGCAGTCGGAGACTTCGAGTGCCGCGGAGAAAGGAAAGTAGGTGGTCGGACACACCTAGCGCGAGATCACGGGTGAATAGATGTAACATCTACGGGGTACAATCGTTTGGATGGCGCAAGTCGCCCGATAGTTCAAGAAAGTTAAAGATTCCTAGTGACATTAGTAATATTGAGTTAATGCTTGCGTAACATCTTGCTACATTCATGCTCTATATTGACATACATATGCGAACTCATTCCATAGGACATCTGCACCATTGCCAGGATTTTTATATGCAGCACGAGTACTATTCATGCGTACACACACGCCTTGGTAATTGCCATTCCACAACACTAGATAAATTATAATCCGAAACATTTTCACTATAATTGATGCTTAAACCTGTGCTATTGCATTTAAATCCTTAAAATGAAATCGTAGGATTGCTATTCATGTGCATGTACCTCATTACATCATTTGTTCATACCTAGTCCATTAACCATACATTGCAACTTGATTTTTGATACCATATGCATTCATTATCATTGACATATGCACTTGATTGATGCAAAAATATATGTTAACCGTAATCAGAAACGGCGTCGCTTTGCAGCTAGCCGGTGAATACGGGTCGATCCACAGAGATGTGTAAATTTCTTACATGTTTTTACGAGTTGATTCCAAATGTTGTTTGGATTGATTTATTAAATCTAAAAGAAACTACCAAAAATTATCTAGATCTAAGTCTTGCTAGGGTTAGGCTTAGGGGAAGTTGGGAGATTAAAGGTTTCCTCACCGCTTTCAATGCCTTATTTTAGATCTATTAGATGCTATGGTAATTATTAATAAAGTGGATTAGAATCTTTTGGGAAGATGTTTCTTCCTCTAGGTTCTTGTCTTTCCTTTATCGATCCTTACCCTAACCTCCATGGAAAACACGCGCAACCGGTCCTTTATACTACGGTGTCACCATTACCTCGAGGGATAAGGTGCCGTAGGGAGCGGTGTGTGCGTGCATGCATGGAGTTCTAATTCTTAGGTGTGAAGGGGCATGAAAGGGGTGAGAGATTTCATCTCTCAAACCTTTCTCTAAGGCTAACCCTAACAAGCGAGGAGATTACTCCCTCATTAGGGGATTAAAAGAGAATTCGAAATTAAAAGAGAATTAAAGCAAAGAAATAAAAGTAACTTACTGATTTTTATTGATGGCTCTCTCCAAACAATAATGCAGAACAGATCTGAATTTGTGAAATGAAAAGAGGCATACCTCATACAGAATTTAGAGTTCCTATTTATAGAGGATAGGAAACCCTAGGGTTACAATGACTCTCACATCTGCTATTACAAAAATACCCCCTAAAAATCCCAACAAACGCACCGACGCACCTCCACAAACTTTTTGCACCGACACGGGCACTAAGCGGCCATGGAACCGCGGCAAATGTAGGGGTAGGGCCGCGGTTCCGCGGCCTTATGGTGTGATCAGTTGGTGAAATTTTCTGGGCTGGTTCTTTATACTTTGGGCTTTTTATTTCCATAGTTCTTTTCTCCCTTTGGCTTCTAGGACTTCTCCAGATCTTCAGTGAAACTTGTAGTGGTCTTTTAACTGTTTCCTATGACATTTCGGACCATGCGTTGCCTTGTACACTTGTGAATTGTTCTTTGTCTAGGCTTGACTAGGGTCCTTCTACTTGTTGGTCAAAAGTCCCTCTTTTTGTATCATCTTTTTTCTTTTTCACCGTTTTCGCTCCAAGAACCTATATCCTGTAACATGCAGCAGACATGCGTCAAAAGCACCTGTTTATTTATAAAATGAATAAGAATTGGGGAATATAAACTGCAATATTATGATATGAACAGCACTTATGATGATTTCTTGAGATTTATGATATTTCTGGATTTCGGGGGAAAGCCGCAAGAATTTCTAAGCTTGTTACCCTTTTTAAAATATGAAAAGTGCGGTTTTCTAGTGATGTAAGTGTCGTCCACCATGAGTTTTCTGTGGTTTTCGAGACCCGTTTCGAGGAGTTGGATGAACCGTCTCGGGTACATGGTGGGCCTGGTAAGGTACCCCGGGACGAGAAGGTCACAGATGATGGCGTTGAGCCTGGCAGGGGAGCACTACCTACCGGTGACTTTTTGGCATGGCGGATATCCAGAGGATACCGACCGTGGCTGCGAGATGATGAGATATTGATATTTGAGATGGATCAGCCGAACGGCTGAGGCCAGAGATACTGTGATATGGATACATGAGATTGAGACAGTTTTGAGGTGTCGATGCTGGACACGGATTCTTGTTGATTCTATTGGTATTGTGCTGATATTTTAAAAGAGATTCCTAAAAGAAAAATATGATTTCTTTTACTTACATATTCAGATGACGAGTTGATTCATATTGCATACCTACCTGCTAGTACATTCATGTTGCATACATATCTGCTAGTATATCCTGCCTTATCTGTATTGTATAGTATACTTGCGTGCATGCTTGCGATAGCCTCTATAGATGTTATTTATTACTCACGAGTCGGCAACTCACCCCCGTTGTGCCACAGCCTTTTTGCAGGCCCGCTCCGTCAGCACAGTAGCGGCGGGCGCACTAGCTTCTTTTGCCTCTTTTGCCTGGACTCGAGGCTTTTGCTCGTAGGTGGGTTGTGTTATCATTTTGTACCACCTTGTATATTTATTGTATCTAGAGTACTCCATCTACTGTATCAGCTGCACCTGTTATTTGTATTGTTGTATATTGACCTAGAGGCGAGACTGCGAGATTTGTGGACTTTTTATGCTGTATTTTGGGGTCGAGCTCACTTGAGTCGACATGATATTTTACTTGTGTTTTTCATGCTTATTTATGCACATTGTTGTTTTACATTGCGTGGGATTTGAGACCGCCTTGGGGCGAAGAGCTAGCTCCCGCTTGGGGATGCCATATTTCATGATTATTCATTTATACTCCTGTTTTGTACCCGTTTGGGGGCCTGTTTTTACAAAGGAGACTCTGCCGAAATTTTTGGAAAAAGGGATGTTGCTTTTAAAAAGCTTGATGTGACTTAATGGATTAAATAGCTTTTCAATAAATTGGTTTTTCTTTCACTCTATTTCTTAATCGGGTTTTGATTTCTGGGCTTTGGCTTACTTATTTTACAGACGCCTTGAGACGTTTCGTACCTTAAGTACCAGTCACGTTATGTACCCTGCGGGGCGTGACAAAGTTGGTATCAGAGCGATAGGTTTTATCTTTCTGAGTGTAGGGTGACCCTTGGCAGATGGAGTAAGTGACTTAAGCAGGGTAACGTAGCGTGTGTATGTCCGCGGCATACTTGCGATGCGGTAATCCACCTAGGTGACTTTAGGATATACTTTCTTGAAATTCCTTCTTCAATTCCGTGTATCCTATGATTCTATTGCACTGTTCTTACTATCCTGTTTCTTGTACCAGCCACTATGCCGCCGAAGGCTACGAGAGCGCAGAGGGCTGCCGCCCGAGATGAGATCCGAGCAGGCTAGTCCGAGACGAGGACCGAGCAGGGTGGTATACCTACGCCTCAGGGACAGACTGATCCGCCTTCCCCAGGCCGCATGGAGAGGCTAGAGTCTGGTATGGAGGAGCTACGAAAGATGATGGGAGGTATGCAGGAGTTACGACAGATGGTGGGATCCTTAGTTGAGATTAGTCGTGCACCGAGATCGGAGGACGTACCTACTACATCACAGACTACCATGGTACCTGCTACCCAGACAGTTGCTCATACTACTACTACCGTGGCTATCCCAGTATCTCTACAGGATTTCATGAGGCTGAGACCTCCAGTCTTCACCGGCACAGATGCGGCGGAGGATCCACAGACATTCCTTGACAGATTAGCCAGGATTTGTCGTTCGCTCAGATGTTCTAACGATCGATGGGTGGAGCTTGCGAGTTTCCATTTAGAGGGCCTTGCGCAGACGTAGTGTGAGTCCGTCAAGAGAGGTCGAGCTGTAGGTCTACCTCCTATGATTTGGGCCGAGTTCACGGCAGTATTTCTAGCTCGTTTCCTTCCTGAGAGCGTTCGTGACGCTAGAGCTCATAGTTTTGAAGCTTTGATCAAGACTCCCGGGATGACGGTGTCTGAGTATGATGCCCAGTTCACGCAGTTGTCCAGATATGCTCCGTATTTAGTTGATACTGAAGAAAAGAGAGTGAAGAGGTTCATGCAGGGACTTGACACCCAGCTTTTGTTAGTGTATATACCCTAGAGGCCATTACTGTATCATATTAGTATGTATATTACTTAATGGAAGCTAGGGATATTCACCCTGTATTGACAATCTTGCTCAATATAGTAGTATGCTACTTGGTTTGTTTCTGCTTTAATGTGTACATATGTTTATTTTTGCATATTACCTATACACATTACTGGAGCCCTTAGGATCTTTGCTTGATTACCGGTGTTGTGATGGCAGTCACACTCATGGGGGCTGGGTAATCTATAAGCACATCCTTATACAGGTCCCTAGTCGCAGGACTATCGAGACAGAGTATCGATACTCCGGAGTAGACTAGCGTATACGCTTCTCATCCCAGTGTGGGAGACGGTCTGTCCCACAGCCGTCGGTACGTCGTACTTGAGATGGTATGCGGGTGCTCATTAGGTTACGAGTACACTGGACAGGACTCGTCGGGAACTGTTGGTTGGTACTATACCTATCATCAGTTATCAGTTCCTAGGTGACATGAGTATAGCTTAGTCCGCTGACTTAACACTGTCACTTCGCCTCGAGTGTGTTCCCACTGTACTTTGATTACTCCCTACCACGGCTCAAAGGAGTCGTGCAAACAGGTAGTTTTTGGGTGCAGTCCCGAAGCACTTGGAGGCAGTGACGGTTAGACAGGATTCGTCTCTCTCGGTATTGGGGGTTGATATCGCGCTGTGTCTAGGAGAGCCATTATACTCGTGGCCAGGGCAAGTGAGGTATACTGGTAGGTTTCCAGTGTTATCTCAGGGTGTTCTGGGCTTCACTCCGACATGACTTGTACCGCTATTAGGGGACTGACGTTTACCGTCCCCTAGGCCCGCCATGCGATGTATCAGACGAACAGACCGGGCTGTATAGAGATTGTCACATTCAGACTCAGTAGGAGTTCAGATGGGTTTCACCTCGTCAATCTTCTTGTCGGCATCTACCTGGGGACCGCTACGCACAGCTAGTGCCGCTTGCGGTCTATGGTTAAACCCACTGCCAGCGTAGTGTCGAGTCTTTAGAGTCCCACACAGAAAGCTATTCGCCTTTAGGCAAAAGAGTAGAGGTCGCATGGTTTTGCGACAGGTCGCATGGTTTTGCGACAGGGTTCGGTCACATCCGTGCACTTGTGCACGTTTGGTGTCCGGACAGTTAACACTAGCGGGCTTTGGTTTAAGCCCGATCCTAGTGTACGTTTTGGGATTGGTTTTATCTCGTTTGTATTCGTGTTCCTCGGAACTCGGATGCGGGTGTGTATGCACAGTTGACAGAGAGACAGAGGCAGAGGATTCTCATTGGGGTTGTTGACTGTTGACTGTTGACTGTTGACTTTTGACTAAACCCTAATAAGAATAAGATATATAATTAACAATAATATTAATTAAGTATTATAGTGACATGGTTGTTGAGGGGTTGACTTTGTTGACTTGTTGACTTTGTTGACCGGTTGACTAGGTTGGACTAGTTGACCATCATCATGACAATGGCTATCATTCCATGGCAAAGACTTATGCTTGCTTGTTTATTTATGCTAAATGAGTGCATGAAATGATATAGCCATTTTGACTTAAACCATCACACAATACTTGATTACTATTTTTGTTATGATGGTTTTGGATTATAAGAGGTTGGATGGCAAAAGACTCTCTCATTCTCTCATTTCATTTCTCTCTCTTGCCATCACTTGCTCAAGCTCTCCCTCTTCCTCTTTCTCTCTCTAGCTAAAGGCAAACCATTCTCATGTGTTGAGACCCATTGCCTTAGAGATAAAAAAAGACACCAAAACAATTCTCTACTCATTCTAGTTCACAAGGCCTAGCAAGCCAAGTGTTCTAGTTTCTTCAAAGTTCGAAGAAGAAGCCAAAGGTAGAAGCTTACGGATGGATCCATCTTCGGCGCAAGGAGACGACGAGGTGAGGCCGATCCGTACACCGGGAAGAGTTAAATATGAAGGAGTTCAAGAAAGGTATAGCCCCCTAACCGAGTAGGTAAAACTCAAGTTAGGTTGTTAGTTAGTTGTTTAACAAAGATCCGTATTTTGAGTCCATGTTACCAACCTCTTGAAAATCGTTTTTCACCACTTCCGCAACCCCGTAAGTACCGGGGAAGGGTAGCATGGACTTACAGTGGTATCAGAGCCTAGTTAAACACTATCTAACATGTTAGCAAAGTAACTAGAAATTCGATCGGAGAAAAAGTCACGAAAAATACCCGGAAAACCAAGTTTCTGTCGATTCTGTATTCTGTTCAAAAATTGATAAATCATACTCCAAAAATCGACTCAGGCTTTTTATAAGACACTCAAGAAATTTGGTCCAGAGAACCGTTCAAAGCGCAGCGGAACCGCTGCGGGAGCACGCTCCTGCCGCGGATCCGCGACCGGGTTGAGTCGATCGTGGCACAAATTTCTTGCAGTGTGTTTCTGGGGGTATTTTAGGATTTTTACAATATGTCTTTTCTGCCCAGATTTTCCAGAAAGAAAAATTAGTTTTTGGGGCTTGAAAATCCGTATTTTGATCGAATTTCTAAAAGACTAAAGCTGACGGGTTTATATCTGTGATGTGTTATATGTATTGAACGTCCGCTAATCGCTATACGTCGATTAGTGGGGGTTATACATATCTGTGATCTGTAATGTTGATGGTATGTGTATATGAATTCATTGGATTTTCGCGGATGAGTAGCCGGGGGGTTGTGAGATAAGAGTTTTCTTTTATCTTTCAATTCATGTAATATATAAATTGATGTAATATTATTTTTGGCCACACAACCGGGTCGGGGTTGTAGCCGTCATTGTATAATTTCTTTTTACCGCTTTTGCTCCTAGGATAGACCAAAGGTGGGGTGCACAAACTACCGGGTATCTCGAAGTGCCGAGTGGCCTACACACGTCGTTGAGGGAGGTTGCTCCACTTCGGATATTTGGCGGGTAGTTTGTCGCACACGTAAGGGTCTAGGGTGGGGTATTGGCTATTCATCGCGACCGTGTAATCCGCTTTTCGTTACAGGCTCGTACGAATTGCGGATTCCTAGTATATCCAATGTGTTCATCTGTGATCTGAAATGGCTATTATTGCAATGTATCTATGTATGATATTATTTAGGCGTTGCTTATGTTTTGCAGCCGCGCTAGCCCAGCCCCCGCTCTGTCGTTAGTTAAGTAACCTAACGGGTAATGACGGGGCCCCGTGGCGAATGCGGATGGCATAAGCGTACGTCATATTTTGGTTATTTTCTGCAATGGTAGGATTAAATGATGGGACGCATTAAAAGAACTAATGCAAGAAAATAAACCAAGTAAAAGTCGTTGGAACACTTTCAAAACCACTCGGTTTCTTTTCAAAATAACTTTTAAACGCGGATCTTAAGCCACTCCTTTTAAAAGCTATCTTGTTCCATCGATTATATCAAGTTCACTACGTTCACGGTTTCGCCAAAACCATTCGTAGCCCTCCGTCGTTTCACATGGATGGTCAATATTATTCAAGCTATGTATGTTGGCCAAAGTCAAGGCATAGTGATTGGTAGCTATTGGGTATTCATGTGCAGCATAGATAGATGTGTTGGTTTGGGGCAGTCGTTCTACCATTTTGGCCAAAGTCAAGGGTATGTGCGGATGGGCTCAAATTAACCTGGAGAATGACGGGTAGAACTTGACGTGTGACTTATGATATTTTGGCCAAAGTCAAGGTCATAAGAGCATGGGGAAAAAATCCATATCAGGAGTTTCAAAAGAACTGAAACTTGCTAGTGTTGCCTACCATTTGATGTGTGATGATTCTGGTAGGATTCCTTCAGTTTCGTCACCCGATGATATTTGGATTCCGATCCTACTGTGAGTATATGCTACTCCTCGGGAAATTTCTCACTAAACGATCAATGCTATAAACCTAGTAGGTATCTAGAAAGGTGTTAACGGGGCTACGCCCCCAAGGAAAAGAGGTTCTTAAATTAAGGAACTTCGCGAAAGCGTTGGAAAACCTCCCTCGAAGTACCGACACCAGCCTGGCCGAACGGTTAAGAAAGTATTGTACGGTGAGATTGATCCTGACTAATTCTTCCTTTTTGGTATGAGGAGGGATTCAAGAGACAGTGGGAGCCATCCTGTTTAGACAAATTAAAAACCACTCTAAACTTGCAAGAGCATCATGCTAAAGTGTTTCTTCTCTCTCTCCTAATTGCAGCGACCAAACATCATGACCGGACTTAAGTTATTGTTAGTTATATGTATGCCCTAGAGGCCATTACTGTACATACGATGTATATTGTAATGGATGCTTGGACATATATAGGGAGGACTTTCTTGCTCGACATGATAGTATGCTATCTGGTTGTACTTTATCTTAACATGTACTCTGATTTTCTCTATATTACATGTTGATAAAGCCCTTAGGATTTGTACTCGACTACTGGGACTATGATGAGATCATACTAGTGGGGCCACGGTAGTCGACGAGTACATCCTATAACTGTTCCTAGTCGAGGGTGTATCGAGACAGGGCATCGATACACCAGAGTAGACTAGCGTATACGCATCTTGACCCATATGATGGGCGATGGATGATCCCATATCCATCGGTGTTTGACATCAAGGATGGTGTACGGGTGCTCAGTAAAGACTGAGTACACTGGACGGACTCGCCGAGAACTCCCAGATGGTATTATACCATACGTCAGATGGCAGTTCTCCGGTGACACTGGTACAGAGTAGTCTGTTGACCCGAGATCGTCATAGAGTCTTGTGTGATTCCCACTGTGCTTTGATTTCCATCATACCACGTCCAAGAGGGCGTACAAAAAGGTGGCTTTTGGGTACAGTCCCGAATCATATGGAGGCAATGAGCGATAGGAGGGGATTCGTCTCTCCCGGTATAGGGAATTGATGTTGTGCTGTGTTCGATTGGCTATAACCGGAAATCCCTAGCCAGGGTTGCTGAGATTTACTGGTAAGTGTTATCAGTAGTTTCTCGAACTGTTATAGACCTCGTATCGACACAACTTATCGAGCTACTGGGGTCTGACGTTTACCACCCCTAGACGAGATATGCGACATATCAGACGACGAGACCGGACTGTACGGGAGTGTTACTGTTTGGATTCACAGGAGAAGTTACAGGCTTGCTTGATGATCTTCTGAGCGCTCAATACCTGGGTAGCTGTTACGTTTAGCTGACCGCTTGCAGCTTGTGGGTGTTTGATATGATCATCACCTACTGCCGGCGTATTGACGATTCTTTAGAGTCCTACACAGAGGTTTCTTGGCTCAGGCAAAACGGAGTAGGAGCACATATGTGATATGTGCGGGACCGAGGATAATGCGATATGTGATACCGTATTATATTCTCGCGATATTTGATATCAGCCGGGTCATCGGATCAAGTGTTGATTCGATGAATCGGTACGGATAAATATTAGTCGGTTATATGCGATATAGCCGGATTGTTGGATCAAGTGTTGATTCGATAATTTAATGTATAATAATATATATGATATATTAAATTACATTAACTAATATTTGCTCACTAAAAGATTATTTTTCTCACTCGGGTAATACATTGATATATATGCGATATATGTTAATTGTATTATTTTATTTGGTTACAATAAATATTATATATGTGATATATAATATTGTAACATGATATGATAAATAATGCAACATGTTTTGTAAAGATTAATCATGATTAGGGTTTGGATTAGGGTTAAACTTTCTAGATGTTTCTAGAAGGTTTTCTTTTTGTTTTGTGAAAGATATTTGTGTGTGACTCATTCTTAACTCAACCCAAACCCTAACCCTTGGTTAATTCTCTATAATGGTTAAGTGAACCATGGTTGCATAATTGATCATTATCTCCTTTTCCTATTCATCACAAAAGGATTCTATTATTATTGTTCATCTTCTTCATTCATTCTTTCATGGAAAAATGCTTGCTAGATTTTTCCAAGTGATGAATAATTGTGAGAAAAATATAAATAAAGAGAGAAAAAATCCTACTTCATCATCCTCATCTTCCCTTGCCATTTAGATGAGGGTGTTCACATCATTTCATGAGTGTTAGCTTGTGTTAAAGAAACTTCAAGGTAGATCATCTTAGTATCGAAGATCGGAAGCAAAGGTTGCGTCTTTCTCTTCGTGGAACCTCTCGAGAGTCCGGATCCCGATGATCGCAGCGAAGGGACCACAACACGGAGCATATGAAGTGAAGGACCGGATCTACAAAGGTTGTAATCCCTCTTACTTAGTGTTAAAGTTGTTAACATGTAAGTTTTCGCCTAATCTCTAGTTTAAAGATCTTGTATCGGGTTGTTCGGCACGGCTAAATTTTCAATCGGGCATGGTTGATGCCTCGTAGACCCTTGTGCGCGTGCATAGCAACCCTACAGTGGTATCAGAGCCAAGCTAGAGCTTTAGGCGAAGTTTAAAGTCCGATCGAATCCGGAAAACCCGATAAAACCCACTCTCTGGAAATTTTCTGAAAATTTGGATTTTTGTGAATTAAAAATTGCCAAAAAATTCAGCAGGGAATTCTATGAGTTACTGTGAAGCACGTGATGGTAACTCGACAAACGAAGCGCGGAACCGCGGCGCAACCCTGGGTTTCGCGGCGGTTCCGCGGCCACTTTGCTGAGTTACACCACGTGGCTTGCACAGTAATTCTTGTTTTGAAGTGCTGAGTCTTCTGGAAATTTTTATATTTTATTCAACTGTTGAATTATCTGGGTTGTATTGGGGACTTAAAGATTCGATCGGATATTTTAAATTTGTTTAGTTTTGTCCGGATAATTTTAGAAACTGTTAAAAAGTTCGAACGGATATCAATAACTCACTTTTTCCCCTGTCGGAAATTTTTTCAAAAGTTGGATTTTTCCTCGTGTTTAAGAATGTTCTAAGTCATGCAAATAACGCGATGGACCCTCTAGAAGACAAAAAACCTTAACTCGATTATGTGACCGTCTTGAACTGCCCTATGAACCTTTAGGGTTTGGGGCAGTACGGCGTGCCACATGTGAGGCGTTGGCTTGACCCTTCTACGGCTGAACCATTGGTACTGTGGCATGTGATGGATGTTTTTAAACTGATTTCAAGTGTTGAGATATATTGGGGAAATCTTGGTTGTTTGATGATTCGATCGGAAAGTTTAACTTTTTCTATTTATCTGGAATGTGATACAATATTTGGAATCCACAGGTAGTTATGAGATAACTAATTGGAATATTATAAACATAGTAGTTTAGTCTCAGATGATCGGTTGCCACGGAATTTTGATGTGATCAAAAGTCTGTCGCAATCACGTAGCGTACGCGGATACTCGCCGGGTAAACTTAATAGACAGCTGCGCCCCATAGCCCCGACCAAGTGACTGTAGGAGAACCCCGTCGCCGAAAGCATCCGTTCGGGTGCTCGCGGCAGCGGTGTTCCGCCTTAGTCCACTTCGTCGACGGCATCTGGGGGTGCGGCCGTCTACTAAAGTTTGCGACGAGCATTCGATCAGGACGTCGGGAATCTTGTTGAATTGCCCGACTTCATATTGAAAAGAGTTTTCGATAATGAGACTAAAATGCGGGGTTTATAATTGTTAGGCATGTGATGTCTAAGGAATTCATTTGGTTAGGCATGTGATGTCTAAGGAGATTGCGGATTCCAACTGTTGTAGTTTTACACTTTCTTTTCTGTGACCGTAAGCGTAGTATGTGGTGTATCGCCGGCTTCGTTGCTATACATCAACGACAATCGGGATACGCATACTTTCTTACGTTGATGATATGAGATATTATGTGTTGCTGTGATATGTTATATTGGATCGTCGCGTTTGAATAGCCGGGGGTTTTATGTGAGATGAGAGTTTTTCTTTTTCATTCATGTAATATTCATTTGTATGTAATATTCTTTTATTGGGGCACTTTCAGGTAGCGGAAGATGTCACCGTTGTATATTATTTACTTTTCCGCACTAGGTAGACCCAAGGCGGGGAGCATAAGTAACCGGGTTCTAGGGTCCAGTGGGAGACCATCTCGAGGAGTCGAGACCGGGTCTCCTAACCCTAGAATTGGCAGTGTTACTTTCCGCTCTCGTAGGGGTCTAGGGATGTGGGTTTGGCTATTCATCGCGACCGTGGAATCCGTGTTTTATACAGGCTCGTATTGAAAACATAGACGTCCTAGTATATCCAATATTTCATATATGTTTCTTCTGCTGCAATATTCTGTGATGAGATCATATTACTGCCTGAGATGAATGTTTATATTATATATATGAGATATATGTTATATTGCCGATTTCGTTTCAAAAAGAGATGCTTGCGAAGCATAATAAAATGGGACTTCATTAATGAGATTAATGAAATAAAAGAAACCTAAGATGTTGTAGAAACTTGTTTATAAAAACTGGTAGCTCTAGTTGTTGCTTTGCATAGCGGTGTTCCTTGTAGAACATCCAGCACCTTATTCGATAAGGAAAGGACCGAGAACCCTTCACCGGGAGTGACTACTTTAGCAATAACTGGCAGATGCTACAAACTCGGTCTGTCTTTTGATTGCTTCTATAGTTCTTGCTTTGCACAGCGGTATATATGATATATCCTGCACCTTATTCGATGAGGAAAGGGCCGACGATCCCTTCACCGGGAGTGACCCCTTTAGCAAAACTAGAAAAGCCTCAAAAACATTCCATTTAAAATCACTCGATTCTACAACGATATCAAGTTCATTACGCAAATGGTTTTCTCAAAAACCTGTCGTAGCCCTCCGTCATTTCAGATAAGTACTAGTTAGTATTCGTGCTGCGGTAGTTTGGCATGCGTTAAGGCGTAGTGTACGGTAGCTAACTAGTGCTTATCTGCTAGCATACGATGCGATTGGATTAGGGTATTCGTACGGCGTTGTTTGGCATGCGTCAAGGGTCGTGTGGGTGGGTTTAATTCAATCAAGAAATGTACGGGTTGAACTTGACTAGCGGACTATGGGTTGTTTGGCATGCGTCAAGGTCATAGCACGCTAGGGGCAGAATATTATCGGGAATTTCAAGTGTTGAAATTTGCAATGAGATTGCATACCTTCTATGAGATAGTTGGATCCCGATACCCGCTGCGAGTAAGAGTTACTCCTGGGAGAGTTTTACACATTACAATTAGCTGATCAAGTAGGTGTCTAGAAAGGTGTTAACGGGGTTACGCCTCTGGGAAAACGAGGTTTACTTTAATTAGGTTCGTGCGAAAGCACGGGGGACCTCCCTCAAAGTACCGACACTGGCCTGGCTGAAAGATTGGCGAACTTGTAGCGTGTAATTAATCCCAGCTAGTCTTTCCTTTTAGGGTTTGAAGGAAGATTTGATTAAAACAGTGGGAGACATCCTGATTAGATATATTAGATAACCAATCTAATCTTGCAAGAGCATACGCTGAGTGTTTTCTTCTCTCTCTCTCTCCAGATAGCGAACATATCACGCCTTAATCAACATAATAATACGGATATATTGACCGAACCCGCTTGTTATACTGAGCTGGGAAACGTTGGTCCCGCTCCAACTTATAATTGTTATAAGACAGAGCAGGAAATTGGGGAATACCAGATTTCCCGTGCCGCCCAAACAGAGAAAGTGCATGTTGATGCATCATCTTCGAGTATGTTCATTACACAGAACTGTTTCTCAGTATCCTTTACGTCCTGGGTATGTGATACCGGATCAGGATCCCATATATGTAATATGTTACATGGGCTACAGATAGGTAGAGAACTGAGAACGGGTGATAAGTTTCATGAGGCAGAAAACGGTGCAAGTGTTGCAGCCAAGTCTGTTGGTCACTATCACCCTGTATTACCAGAATACATTGATTCTGAACGAATGTTATTAGATACCGAACCTGATATACAAAATCATATCAGTCTCTTTATTAGTAAAGAAAGGATATAATTTTGTATTGTTGGATAATGTTTTGAACATTTCCTACATCAAAAGTTGATCGGTTCAGGCACGTTATCTAAAAGCATAGACCTTCTAAATCAAACTACAGTTCTTAGTATACGGAACACACACAAGAGGAAGAGTTCAGAAATGAACGAATCCTTCTTGAGGTATTTTAGACTAGGTCATATCAATGCGACCCGACTGGCTGAAGTTACATTTAGATGCATATTTAAATCAGTTTGAATTTACATCTTGTGAAACTTGCCAGTCATGTCACAAAGATAAAATGACCACAGTTCTGTTTATTGGAAACAGAGAAGGAGTTAGTGAACTCTTGGGATTGATACATGCTGATGTATGAAAGTCCCCTGTCTACATATGCCAAGATCGGTTCTTTGTACTTCATTACATTCTCTGATAATCTCTCAAGATTCAGACATATGTTCCTGCTGAAACACAGGTCCGAACCTTTTGAGATATTCACAGAATATAAATAAGAAGTAGAGAACCAAAATACGGGTAAAAGTATTGTGTCCTTTGATGAGATCAAGGAGGAGAATACTTGAGCACGGAATTCCTGGACTATTCTAAAGGAGAATAAGATTCTCTCTCAGCATTACTACTCCGTATACACCATAGCACGATGGTATATCGGGGCGGAGTAAACTCACCCTATATGATATGGTGTGCTCTATGATGAGTACTACTGAGTTTCCTATTTCCTTTTGGGAGTTATGCACTTGAGAAGCTGCATACCTATTGAATAGGGTTCAAATCAAATCAGTTGCCTACCACGTCATATGTGATATGGAAAGGGAAGAGCCCATATCTTAAGTTTGTTAAGATTAGGGGTTGTCCGGCCTATGTCTAAAAGAAAAATCCGGACAAGCTCGAGGCAAGGTCAGTTATGTAGAAATGGAAAGATTCCAGCTATACAAACTATAGCTGATGATTTGGTAGAACCAAAGGATTTAATAGTTTCCAACGAACCTCAGCCTCTCCGCCGATCTAGTTGGGTTCCTCATCCACCTGAGAGATACTTCGGTTTCTCTATGACAGTGGGAGCGAGGATTGCATCATGAGATGATGACCCAACTAGTTTCGAGCTGGCCATCAGGAGTGAGACTCTGTAAGAATGGCTGGATGCTTATCGATCTGAGATGGAATCCTTATACACTAACAAAGTATGGACTTTGGTTGCTTTATCTGAAGGGTTAAATCCCCATCAGGAGCAAGTATATCTTGAGAAGATTACTTGGTGTACATGGAAAAGTTGAGACTTTCAAAGCTAGACTTGTTAAAGGTTTGCATCATAGACCAGGTATGGATTATGTTGAAACCTTTTCTAAGGATCTATGCTTAAGTCCATCCAGATCCTACTTGTCACGGCTACATACCATGACTACGATATCTGGTGGTTGGGTGTCATGACAGCTTTTCTAAGTGATGTTTTAGAAGAGAGCGTCTATAAGTACACAACCAGAGGGCTTCGCAGTCAGTAGGAGCAGCGGAAACGTGAGCAAGATGTTTTATATGATAAAACAAGCATCGCGGAGTTGGAACATCTGTTTTGATGTGGTAGTCAAAGAGTTTGACTTCATCAAAATGGTAGATGAACCATGTATATATGAAAAGGTAGTAGAGAGTATGGTGGTGATCCTCGTAGAGTACGTGGATGACATACTCTTGATAGGGAAGGAGTTTCCTATGCTACGCTCGGTCAATCTCCGCTTATCACAAGGATTCTCCATATAGGATCAAGGTGATACCTCCTAAATCCTAGGTTTTGGATCTATGAGATAGATCTAATTGGATGTTAGGATACTCACTAGTTGTAGTGAGATGGTATCAATCGATCCTGGGGAAAATCACTGGAAAGGTTCCAGTGTGATAAGGACGACTGAATGTCAGTCGCAGGCATTGTCTATACCCTCAGTGGAGGGACGGTATGTTGGAAGAGTTCCAAGCTAGATACCGTGACATACTAGATGATTAAAGGCAACATACATCGTTACCAAGGATGCTACCAAAGAGGCAGTCTGGATATATATAAGTTCATGAGATGAACTTCGTTCCTACCATTGTGTGACAATGGAGTTGTGGCTTTAGCCAAGGAACTACCGTCCCATCAGAAATCCAGATATAATTCTTAGGCAGTATCACCTGATCATGGAGATGGTTGATCTCCAGGGAGATCCAGGTTAGGAGAGTAGACACAGAGAACAACAGCGCGGATCCACTCACAAAGGTCTTTTTCCCAGTAGAGACTTTTATGGGATGGTTGAGTATAAGATACTTCAACCGCAGCTAATTGTTGGGTATGTGATACCATAACAGATGGCCCTAGAGCAAGTGGGAGATTGTTAGTTATATGTATGCCCTAGAGGCCATTACTGTACATACGATGTATATTGTAATGGATGCTTGGACATATATAGGGAGGACTTTCTTGCTCGACATGATAGTATGCTATCTGGTTGTACTTTATCTTAACATGTACTCTGATTGTCTCTATATTACATGTTGATAAAGCCCTTACGATTTGTACTCGACTACTGGGACTATGATGAGATCATACTAGTAGGGCCACGGTAGTCGACGAGTACATCCTATAACTGTTCCTAGTCGAGGGTGTATCGAGACAGGTCATCGATACACCAGAGTAGACTAGCGTATACGCATCTTGACCCATATGATGGGCGATGGATGATCCCATATCCATCGTTGTTTGACATCAAGGATGGTGTACGGGTGCTCAGTAAAGACTGGGTACACTGGACGGACTCGCCGAGAACTCCCAGATGGTATTATACCATACGTCAGATGGCAGTTCTCCGGTGACACTGGTACAGAGTAGTCTGTTGACCCGAGATCGTCATAGAGTCTTGTGTGATTCCCACTGTGCTTTGATTTCCATCATACCACGTCCAAGAGGGCGTGCAAATAGATGGCTTTTGGGTACAGTCCCGAATCATATGGAGGCAATGAGCGATAGGAGGGGATTCGTCTCTCCCGGTATAGGGAGTTGATGTTGTGCTGTGTTCGATTGGCTATAACCGGAAATCCCTGGCCAGGGTTGCTGAGATTTACTGGTAAGTGTTATCAGTAGTTTCTCGAACTATTATAGACCTCGTATCGACACAACTTATCGAGCTACTGGGGTCTGACGTTTACCACTCCTAGGCGAGATATGCGACATATCAGACGACGAGACCGGACTGTACGGGAGTGTTACTGTTTGGATTCACAAGAGAAGTTACAGGCTTGCTTGTTGATCTTCTGAGAGCTCAATACCTGGGTAGCTGTTACGTTTAGCTGACCGCTTGCAGCTTGTGAGTGTTTGATATGATCATCACCTACTGCCGGCGTATTGACGATTCTTTAGAGTCCTACACAGAGGTTTCTTGGCTCAGGCAAAACGGAGTAGGAGCACATATGTGATATGTGCGGGACCGAGGATAATGCGATATGTGATACCGTATTATATTCTCGCGATATTTGATATCAGCCGGGTCATCGGATCAAGTGTTGATTCGATGAATCGGTACGGATAAATATTAGTCGGTTATATGCGATATAGCCGGATTGTCGGATCAAGTGTTGATTCGATAATTTAATGTATAATAATATATATGATATATTAAATTACATTAACTAATATTTGCTTACTAAAAGATTCTTTTTCTCACTCGGGTAATACATTGATATATATGCGATATATGTTAATTGTATTATTTTATTTGGTTACAATAAATATTATATATGTGATATATAATATTGTAACATGATATGATAAATAATGCAACATGTTTTGTAAAGATTAATCATGATTAGGGTTTGGATTAGGGTTAAACTTTCTAGATGTTTCTAGAAGGTTTTCTTTTTGTTTTGTGAAAGATATTTGTGTGTGACTCATTCTTAACTCAACCCAAACCCTAACCCTTGGTTAATTCTCTACAATGGTTAAGTGAACCATGGTTGCATAATTGATCATTATCTCCTTTTCCTATTCATCACAAAAGGATTCTATTATTATTTTTCATCTTCTTCATTCATTCTTTCATGGAAAAATGCTTGCTAGATTTTTCCAAGTGATGAATAATTGTGAGAAAAATATAAATAAAGAGAGCAAAAATCCTACTTCATCATCCTCATCTTCCCTTGCCATTTAGATGAGGGTGTTCACATCATTTCATGAGTGTTGGCTTGTGTTAAAGAAACTTCAAGGTAGATCATCTTATTATCGAAGATCGGAAGCAAAGGTTGCGTCTTTCTCTTCGTGGAACCTCTCGAGAGTCCGGATCCCGATGATCGCAGTGAAGGGACCACAACACGGAGCATATGAAGTGAAGGACCGGATCTACAAAGGTTGTAATCCCTCTCACTTAGTGTTAAAGTTGTTAACATGTAAGTTTTCGCCTAATCTCTAGTTTAAAGATCTTGTATCGGGTTGTTCGGCACGGCTAAATTTTCAATCGGGCATGGTTGATGCCTCGTAGACCCTTGTGCGCGTGCATAGCAACCCTCCAGTGGTATCAGAGCCAAGCTAGAGCTTTAGGCGAAGTTTAAAGTCCGATCGAACCCGGAAAACCCGATAAAACCCGATAAAACATCACTTAGAAAAGCAGTCATGACACCCAACCGCCAGATATCGTAGTTATGGTATGTAGCCGTGGCAAGTAGGATCTAGATGGACTTAAGCATAGCTTTGAAAGTCTCAACTTTTTCATGTACACCAAGTAATCTTCTCAAGATATACTTGCTCCTGATGGGGATTTAACCCTTCAGATAAAGCAACCAAAGTCCATACTTTGTTGGTGTATAAGGATTCCATCTCAGATCGATAAGCATCCAGCCATTCTTACAGAGTCCCACTCCTGATGGCCAGCCCGAAACTAGTTGGGTCATCATCTCATGATGCAATCCTCGCTCCCGCTATCATAGAGAAACTGAAGTATCTCATAGGTGGGTGAGAAACCCTACTAGATAGGCGGAGAGGCTAGGGTTCGTTGGTTACTATTGAATCCTTTGATTCTACCAAATCATCTGCTGTAGTTTGTATAGCTGGAACTCCTTCCAGTTCTACCTCATGACCACTAATTTCTTCACAAGAAATTCACTTTCATAAAGGTGGCATGCTGAGAAACAAAACATCTTTTGTTCCTCGGTTTGGTAGAAGATATTCCCTTGCGTATGCTTGGGATATCCAACAAACTTCCACAGAACTGACTTTGCCTCAAGCTTGTACGGATTTTGCTTTTCAGACATAGGCCGGACAACCCCAAATCTTAACTTACTTAAGATATAGGCTCTTCCTATTCCATATCACATATGAAGTGGTAGGTAACTGATTTGATTTGAACCCTATTCAATAGGTATGCATCTTCTCAAGTGCATAACTCCCAAAAGGAAATAGAAACTCAGTATTACTCATCATAGAGCACACCATATCACATAGGGTGCTATTGCTCCGCCCCGATACACCGACGTGCTGTGGTGTATATGAAGGAGTAATGCTGAGAGAGAATCTCATTCTCCTTTAGAATAGTCCATGAATTCCGTGCTCAAGTATTCTCCTCCTTGATCTCATCAAAGGACATAATATTTATACCCGTATTTTGGTTCTCCACTTCTAACTTATATTCTGTGAATATCTCAAAAGCTTCGGACTTATATTTCAACAGGAACACATGTCTGAATCTTGAGAGATTACCAGAGAATGTAATGAAGTAAAAAGAACCGGTCTTGGCATGTGTAGACAGGGGACATTCATACATCAGCATGTATCAATCCCAAGAGTTCACTAACTCTTCCTCTGTTTCCAATAAACGGAGCTGTTGTTATCTTATCTCTGCGACATTACCGGCATGTTTCACAAGATGTAAATTCAAACTAATTTAAATATGCATCTATATGTAACTTCAGCTAGTCGGGTCGCATTGATATGACCTAGTCTACAATGCCTCAAGAAGGATTCGTTCATTTCTGAACTCTTCCTCTCGTGTGTGTTCTGTTTACTAAGAACTGTAGTTTGATTTAGAACGTCAATGCTTTTAGATAACGTGCCTGAACCGATCAACTCTTGATATAGGAAATGTTCAAAACATTATCCAACAATAAAAAATTATATCACTTTTTACTAATAAAGAGAATGATATGATGTTGTATATCTGGTTCGGTATCTAATAACATTTGTTCAGAATCAATGTATTCTTGTAATACAGGGTGATAGTGACCAACAGACTTAGATGCAACACTTGCACCGCTTTTATCTCATGAAACTTATCACCCGTTCTCAGTTCTCTACCTATCTGGAGCCCATGTAACAGATTACATATGCGGGATCCTGATCCGGTATCTCATACCCAGGACGTAAAGGATACTGAGAAACAGTTCTATGTAATGAACACTCCCGAAGATGATGCATCAGCATGCACTTTCTTTGTTTGGGCGGTACGGGAAATCTAGTATTCCCCAATTTCCTGCTCTGTCTTATAACAATTATAAGTTAGAACGGGACCAACTTTCCCCAGCTCAGTATAACAAGCGGGTTCGGTCAATTCATCCGTATTATTATCTTGATTAAGGCGTGATATGGTCGCTACCTGGAGAGAGAGAGAAGAAAACACTCAGCGTATGCTCTTGCAAGATTAGATTGGTTATCTAATATATCTAATCAGGATGTCTCCCACTGTTTTAATCAAATCTTCCTTCAAACCCTAAAAGGAAAGACCAGCCGGGATTAATTACACGCTACAAGTTCGCCAATCTTTCAGCCAGGCCAGTGTCGGTACTTTGAGGGAGGTGCCCCGTGCTTTCGCACGAACCTAATTAAAGTAAACCTCGTTTTCCCAGAGGCGTAACCCCGTTAACACCTTTCTAGACACCTACTTGATCAGCTAATTGTAATGTGTAAAACTCTCCCAGGAGTAACTCTTACTCGCAGCAGGTATCGGGATCCAACTATCTCATAGAAGGTATGCAATCTCATTGCAAATTTCAACACTTGATATTCCCAATAATATTTTACCCCTAGCGTCCTATGACCTTGACGGAGGCCAAACTACCCATAGTCCGCTAGTCAAGTTCAACCCGTCATTTTCTGATTGAATTAAACCCACCCGCACGACCCTTGACGGAGGCCAAACAACGCCGTACGAATACCCTAATCCAATTGCATCATATGCTAACAGATAAGCATTAGTTAGCTACCGTAAACTACGCCTTGACGGAGGCCAAACTACCGCAGCACGAATACTAACTAGTACTTATCTGAAATGACGGAGGGCTACGATAGGTTTTTAAGAAAACCCTTTGCGTAATGAACTTGATATCGTTGTAGAATCGAGTGATTTTAAATGGAGTGTTTTTTAGGCTTTTCTAGTTTTGCTAAAGGGGTCACTCCCGGTGAAGGGATCGTCGGCCCTTTCCTCATCGAATAAGGTGCAGGATATATCATATATACCACTATGCAAAGCAAGAACTATAGAAGCAATCAAAAGACAAACCGAGTTTGTAGTATCTACTAGTTTCACTAAAGAGGTCACTCCCGGTGAAGGGATCTCGGCTCTTTCCTTATCGAATAAGGTGCAGGATGTTCTACAAGGAACACCGCTATGCAAAGCAAGAACTAGAGCTACCAGTTTTTAAACAAGTTTCTACAACATCTTTTGGTTTCTTTTATTTCATTAATCTCATTAATGAAGTCCCATTTTTAATTATGCTTCACAAGCATCACATTTGAAACGAAATCTGCAATATAACATATATCTCATATATATAATATAAACATTCGTCTCAGGCAGTAATATGATCTTATCACAGAATATTGCAGCAGAAGAACATATATGAAATATTGGATATACTAGGACGTCCGTGTTTTCAATACGAGCCTGTATAAAACACGGATTCCATGGTCGCGATGAATAGCCAAACCCACATCCCTAGACCCCTACGAGAGCGGCAAGCAACACTGCCAATTCTAGGGTTAGGAGACCCGGTCTCGACTCCTCGAGATGGTCTCCCACTGGACCCTAGAACCCGGTTACTTGTGCTCCCCGCCTTGGGTCTTCCTAATGCGGAAAAGTAAATAATATACAAGTGGTGACATCATCCTCATCCCGGAAGTGCCCCAATAAAAGAATATTACATACAAATGAATTTTACATGAATGAAAAAGAAAAACTCTCATCTCACATAAAACCCCCGGCTATTCAAAACGCGACGATCCAACATAACATATCACAGTAACACATAATATCTCATATCATCAACGTAAGCAAGTATGCGTATCCCGATTGTCGTTGATGTATAGCAACGAAGCCGGCGATACACCACATACTACGCTTACGGTCACAGAAAAGAAAGTGTAAAACTACAACAGTTGGAATCCGCAACCTTCTTAGACATCGCATGCCTAACCAAATGAATTCCTTAGACATCGCATGCCTAACAATTATAAACCCCGCATTTTAGTCTCATTATCGAAAACTCTTTTCAATATCAAGTCGGGCAATTCAACAAGATTCCCGACATCCTGATCGAATGCTCGTCGCAAACTTTAGTAGACGGCCGCACCCCCGGATACCGTCGACGAAGTGCACTAAGGCAGAACACCGCTGCCGCGAGCACCCGAACGGATTCTTTTGGCGACGGGGTTCTCCTACAGTCACTTGGTCGGGGCTATGGGGCGTGGCTGTCTATTAAGTTTACCCAGCGAGTATCCGCGAACGCTACGTGATTGCGACAGACTTTTGATCACATCAAAATTCCGTGGCAACCGATCATTTGAGACTAAAGTGCTAGATTTATAACATTCAAATTAGTTATCTCATAACTACCTGTGGATTCCAAATATTGTATCACATTCCAGATAAATAGACAATGTTAAACTTTCTGATCGAATAATCAAACACCCAAGATTTCCCCAATATATCTCAACACTTGAAATCAGTTTAAAAACATCCATCACATGCCACAGTACCAATGGTCCAGCCATAGAAGGGTCAAGCCAACGCCTCACATGTGGCACGCCGTACTGCCCCAAACCCTAAGGTTTATAGGCAGTTCAAGACGGTCACATAATCGAGTTAAGGTTTGTTGTCTTCTAGAGGGTCCACCACGTTACTTGCATGACTTAGAACGTTCTTAAACTCGAGAAAAAATCCAACTTTTGAAAAATTTTCCGACAGGGGAAAAAGTGAGTTATTGATATCCGGTCGAACTTTTTAACAGTTTCTAAAATTATCCGGAAAGACTAAACAAAGTTAAATTATCCGATAGAATCAGCGAGTCCCCAATATAACCCCAGAAAACTCAACACTTGAGTGGAATTAAAAAATTCCCAGAAAAAATTGCCAAGAAAGGACCTAAGAATAAATACAAGAAATTCCAAGGACTAATTCAAAATTTTGGCCGCGGAACCGCCGCCAAACCCTTGGTTTGGCCGCGGTACCGCGGTCAAATAAGTGAATTAAAAGTCCGTACTTCACAGCAATTCTTAGTTTTTCCTGCTTAATTTTCTGAGCATTTTTAATTAATAACAAATCACATTTTTGAAAAATATCCTGAGAAGGGTATTATCGGGGTTTTCCGGGTTCGATCGACTTTAAACTTCGTCTAGACTTCGCCTAAAGCTCTAGCTTGGCTCTGATACCACTGTAGGGTTGCTAGGCACGCGTACAAGGGTCTACGAGGCATCAAACATGCCCGATTAAAATTTTAGCCGTGCCGAACAACCCGAAGCCGAATCTTTAAAATAGGGTTTAGACGAAAACATGCATGTTAAACTCTTTAACACTATGTGAGAGGGATTACAACCTTTGTAGATCCGGTCCTTCACTTCTTAAGCTCCATGTTGAGGTCCCTTCGCTGCGATCATCGTATTCTGGACTCTCAAGAGGCTTCACGATGAGAATGATGCAACCTTTGCTTCCGATCTTCGATACAAAGATGATCTACCTTGAAGTTTCGTTAACACAAGCTAACACTCATAATATGAAGTGAACACCCTCATCTAAATGGTAAGGATAGATGAGGATGATGAAGTAGGATTTTTTCTCTCATTTATAATCTTTTTCTCACTCACTTTCATCACAAAAGAAAGCTTTTTCAAAAAGGAACTCAAGCAAGAAGAAGATCAATGAAGATGATAACTTAATCCTTTTGTGATGAACAATGAATTATTGTAGTGATTACAAATCTAACCAAGGGTTAAGCATGAAAGAGTTAACCTTGTAGAGAGTTAACTAGAGTTAATGGTTTGGATTGGGTTAACATAATATCTCACAAAAAATATCAAGCAACCACAAAGTCAATGCTTCATGAAGCTTCATGGAAGCTTCATGCAAAAGCTAACCCTAATCCAAACCCTAACCAAGTTTAAACCCTAATCCATTGTTAAATTTATAACCCTAACATGTTACAGTATTATATATCACATATACAATATATTTTGTAACAATAGAAAATAATACAATTAACATATATCGCATATATATCAATGTATAATCCCGTGAGAAAATGAATATTTTAGTGAGCTAATATTAGATAATGTAATTTAATATATCATATATATTATTATACATTAAATTATCGAATCAACACTTGATCCGACAATCCGGCTATATCGCATATAACAGACTAATACGATGACCCGGCTATATCACATATACCCGGCCGATATCTCATATCGCGAGAATCCAATACGGTATCATATACCGCATTATCCTCGGTCCCGCACATATCACATATGTGCTCCTACTCCAATTTGCCTGAGCCAAGAAATCTCTGTGTAGGACTCTAAAGAATCGTCAATACGCCGGCAGTAGGTGATGATCATATCAAACACCTACAAGCTGCAAGCGGTCAGCTAAACGTAACAGCCACCCAGGTATTGAGCGCTCAGAAGATCAACAAGCAAGCCTGTACATTCTCCTGTGAATCATGTTTCCTGATTTAAAATAAGGAAAGCCTACGGAAAAGGCATCAGAAAAGGGTCACGTGCTTACACGTGACCAGCAGTCACGTGTTGGCACGTGACATCTAAAAGCATCAGCAAGGCAAATTCAGCTTCCCGATTACATCAAAGAAAAGGACTTCAGAAAGGGTCACGTGCTCCCACGTGACCTGGGTCACGTGTTAGCACGTGACAATTAAAAGAGGCTTCAAAGGCAAACCGGTTCCCTGATCAAATCAAGAAAAAGTCTTTAGAAGAGGTCACGTGCTCCCACGTGACCAGGGTCGCGTGCTCCCACGTGACCAGGGTCACGTGTTGGCACGTGATAATCAAAAGCAACAGATTTGTTCTCCGGTTAAATCAAGAAAAAGGCTCCAGACGAGGGTCGCGTGCTCACACGTGACCAGGGGTCACGTGGTGGCACGTGACAGATAAGCAGCGACCAGAAGGCAGAGCGCAGAAAGAAAGAAGAGGGCTCGTTCCAAGAGGGTCACGTGCCAAGAGACACACAAAAAAGGAGATAGAGAGGCAAAAGGGAAGAAAGAGAGAGAGCCTTGATACTTTGGAGGAATTTGGATCTTCTGCAAAAGAAAACCCTAGGTAAGAAAGGGAAGGCTTTTTGAAAGAAAAGAGAATTTAATTCTCAACAGAGTTTAACTCTGATATAAAAAAGAAGAACATGGTTCTCTCTTTAGCGGAAGATCTATAAAGTGCACATCTCCCCTTGAGTTGAGAATTTAATTCTCAATGGGTTGAGATCCTGCCATGCAGATCCAAAGCATAGAGAGGGAATGGAAGCACTAGAATTTAATTCTCACAGAACTATAGGAATTTAATTCCTTTAAAATAAAATTAGGGTTTGACCCTGTGTTATGGGAATTTAATTCCTTCAGAATGAAAAGAATCAGGGTTTAACCCTAGTTAAGAACTTAGTTCTGTTAAAACAACAGGAATTTAATTCCCTTAATCTCATTCCCCTGAATAATTCATTAACAGAAAGTGGGAGTTTAATTCCCCAAAGCTTTTATTAGGGTTTAACCCTATTCAGTTCTTCACATATATGAGGAATTTAATTCCTACAGGAAATTCAGAGTTCAACTCTTCAAAAGGAAGTAGGAATTTAATTCCTCTGAAATTGTTGTCAGGGTTCAACCCTACGAGGAATTTAAGGGATTAACAGATCTTCTAAACAACTACAGAAAAGCAGGGTCACGTGTTGTCACCACGTGACCCCCCCAAAAGATCTACAGAGAGCCCCTTTGAGGCAGTGCCTCACATGACCCACGTGACCCTTGGCAGAGGCTTTAACATACTCCATTCAAACACTCGTCACGTGATGACACGTGATGCTCCAAAAGATGTGAGCTTCTCAGCAGAACAAACGAAGGGAGGGTGCCCTCACGTGCTACCACGTGACCCCTCTTGCCTCAGCGTCTAACGCTAAATTGGAACCCCTGAATCCAGTGTAAAAACATTGTTTGGCCCTTAGTGTTCAACACTAAGAAAAGAACTTTATTTGCAGTGTTCAACACTAATTACCTTAGTGTTCAACACTAATTCGGGATTTCTGTTGCCAGTGTTTAACACTGGTCTGTTTTAGTGTTTAACACTAATTTGAAAGCCTTGTTGCTGGTATTTGACACCAACTATCTTTTAGTGTTAAACACTGACTTATCAATTTCATTCCCAGTGTTCAACACTGATTGGTCTTTAGTGTTTAACACTAGGCATTGGCCCAATTGGCTAAATGGCCAGAGGCAAAGCCTCTCCTTCAAGGGACCAACCGGAGGGCCGATGTCCCAGACATGATTGGACTTAACCCAAGCTGGCCATAAGTCCTCAATTCGTAATTAACTGGGATAATGGGGTCATAACATAATTAATTGGTCTTGATCACAAATTGGTCCAAAGACTATTTAATCCACTCCGGTTCCAGGGTACATATCTTCACTCCTTTGATACTTGGCGTTGTAATCCCTCAACGTCTTCAAAGAGGTGACGGGTCCCGATGACCACGCATTGATATGGACTGTGGGGTCCTCAAACCCATGGACTACGACGTCCCTAACCTTGACCGAGATGTCTTAAAACTAACAATGGACTGTGGGGTCCTCAAACCCATGGACTACGACGTCCCTAACTTTGACCGAGATGTCTTAAAACTAACAATGGACTGTGGGGTCCTTAAACCCATGGACTACGACGTCCCTAACCTTGACCGAGATGTCTTAAAACTAACAATGGACTGTGGGGTCCTTAAACCCATGGACTACGACGTCCCTAACCTTGACCGAGATGTCTTAAAACTAACAATGGACTGTGGGGTCCTTAAACCTATGGACTACGACGTCCTTAACCTTGACCGAGATGTCTTAAAACTAACATTGGACCGCAATGTCCTTAAACTACCCATGGACCGCAATGTCCTTAAACTAGCAATGGACCACCATGTCCCTAAACTGGAACAATAGAGCCCACGTCTGCTCTTTTGTCGGATCTAAACAATCCCGTTTAAGTTGATCTTAGCCTTAAATATGGCTAACGTATCCTTAAACCTTTCAAACAGACTTTAGTCTCAAACTGGACTATAGATCCCCCCAAATAACTCTGGTTCAAGGGTACATCTCTGAACTCCTCTGACATCTGTCGTTGTAATCCTTCAACGTCGTCAGAGAGGTGACGGGTCCCGACGGCCATACATGCAATGGACCACTATGTCCCTAAACCGGAACAATGGAGCCCAAATGCTCTTTTGTCGGATCTAAACGATCCCGTTAAGTTGATCTTAGTCTCAAGCTAGACTAACGTATCCTTAACAAACGTTTGAGTTGATCTTGGACTCAAATATGGCTAACGTATCCTCAAACCAAACCCCCAAACCCAAATCTAAGATAATACGGATTTGGACTAGTCCACGCCCTACGGGCGACGACATAACTCGGTCTCCGTAAACAATCCACGGCCAACAAAACATAAAATAAACACACACGACACAAAGTGACCATCTTGAGAAGGGGAAAGTGGTTACCGCGATGCGGTAGCGTAATTAACTACAGGGGCTAGCACCTGTAGGGAAGAGTGTCCCCACAATCAAAAACCCCTCAAGCGAGGGGGAATCTGACGAAGTCTGCTACATCGGACGCATCCGTTCAAACCTCCGATGCACAGTGCCATAAATCAACTTGGCATCTTCGGAGAGGTGGATGGATAGCACCAATTAGCATCTTCCCCCGAATCTCAGGCTTAGACGTCCTCGCGTCTCGGCCGCCGTTCGGAGGGGAACAGATTCTGGCACGCCCGGTGGGACCTTTTCCTCTTTCCACTCCACACTTCGTGTGTCATGATTCGCGAACCAATCACGGTTCACTAATGGTTGCCCTTGGGTTTCAGGATACTAAGAATTGGCGTCTTGCTTATTGCAGAAAGCAAAGAATCGATGGCTTCTACTTCTGTGAAATGCTCCAACTGCTCGGACTGCAATTGCGACCAACGCTCTGCCTCGCCAGGACGTATAGTCTATGGACCCCAAGCTGCTTCGTTATTCACAATACCGGTGGACCAGGTAACTCAGGCCACTACCGGATTGTTCTTTGGGACTATGCTCCCACCGACAAGCTTCACGGCGCGGTGCTGACAAAGGAAGCTCCCAAGAAGTCGGTCTTTGATCGTCTTACCCCTGCCGCGGCCCCTCTCAACGGGCCGCCCAACATCAGCGCCTCGGTCTTCTCTAGATTGGGCCAGAAATCCTGTGGACCCATCATGGGGCCTATAATCCCAGAGAAGGCTGCTTCTAAGAGAATGGCCGGTCCTGCTCCCGAAATCGCCAAGGCGGCTTCCACGGCCAAAAAGTCGGTCTTTACAAGATTGACGGCTTCAGCTCCCGCTCCTGCTACCCAAAGGACATCGATCTTTGACAGGCTAACACCAGCAGCGACCCCCCCACCTACACAGGGGGCAAGACGAAGCCATTCTCACCGCTGAACCAACGCCGTCCGCTCGACATGCTCGACGTCGCCATTGGCGCCGAGTAAGGAAGGCTGGGGGCAACTCCCCCTCTGGGCTAACTCCATCAGCCCCGATGGCAGAAGTTAACGCTGCTGTTCCAACGGGGAATAGCTTTGAGATGCTAAATAAGGTGCGAAGGAATTCTCCTACTGCGGTGCTAAAGAGGTCTCCTCCCCCACTAAAAAAGGTTGTGGAAATAAAGTCAGAACAGCCTCGATCCCCTCAACGGCTGTCTTCCAAAATCTATAAGGTTTGGCGGCAGGCCCGAGACTCGATGATCGATCCAAACTTCTCCCTCCAGCACAAGAAGCTGAAAATCCAATCGGAAGCCGGGTCACCAGGCTAAACCACGAAAGGCTGTCTAGACGCCCACCTCAACGGGCCCCCTTAACCTCCACTGCTCATAAAAGGAGGAAGCCAGAGAAGATCACCCAGCCTGCAGCGACAGCTAAAAGCACTGAGCCCAGATGCCCTAAGTCTGGGGCATGATGGTCCACACCGTATACATGGCGTCAGGAAAAGAAGACAGCCGTGTGTCTACAGGTCATAGACCGCTTACACGGTCGGTGACCAAAGCTCAGGAGCAACAGCAAAAGCTCCAGGAAATGATGAATGCTATGGTCGCACTTACCGGGCCAAAAGAAAACCCAGAATCGTCCTCAGACGAACGCCAGGAGGAAGAAACCGACGTCGAATTCCTTCGCCGGATACTAGAGAAGAAGGACAAAGAGGCTGCTGAACAAGCAGCCAACATACAGCGTATAGGCCTTCTCTTCCAAGATATGATAGGAATGATGATCCAGCAGGACCCACCCGCCGAGGATCCCCCAATCGTTCTTGAAGACGACCGAGGAGAAACGTCAAATCTACCACCGGCCCTCTCAACGGCCAAAGAGGAGACAATCTCTAAGGCTGATTTGGTCGACTATATAGCCCAGCAAATCCGGGTTCATCATGCGACTGAGGCAGCTGGTCAAGTCATAAAGACGGGCCGGCCGTATCCAAGCTGGTACGAACAAATCAAATACCCGCCGGGTTATACAATACCAAAATTCCACGTGTATAAGGGGACTGCAATCCCCATCAACATGTTGCCCAGTTCAGGGCCCTTTGCGGTAATACCGGTGGTGATGATAAACTGTTACTTCGCCAGTTCGTGGGCAGCTTATCAGAAACAGCGTTCGAATGGTATTCGGAACTCCCGAACGATTCTATCAAGACGTTCGCTGAAATGGAGCTGCTATTCACTCAGCGATTCGCAAGCGCCAGCGAACGCACTCCAATAACGGCACTGATTAACGGCAGGGTAAAACCAGGCGAAACCTGGGTCCAATATGCTATACGCTGGCGGAATTTTTTGTCGAGATGCGAGCAACGCATTGAGGAAGCACCTGCGGTGGGCATGTTCGTGGGAACCCTAGACCCTCACGCAACTATCTCCCAGTTTATGACGTTCTTTAAGCCAACCACATTCCAGGGTTTTAATCGACAAGTTGGCTCAAATGGACCAGATGGGTCATAGACCACCTCCCCCGAAGTCGGAACCTCGGAATGACAAGGGTAAAGGAAGGGCAACCTTCGTCTGCGAATGCCCAGCAGCAACCTAACGTCCCGAAGCCGGCAGATCAATTGGAAGAAAGACGCCGGTATTATAATGAGAAGATGAAGCGTCCCTACTCGTTCCCACGAGACAAGACGAAACGGTTATTCGAGCTGGCAGTACGCAACAGACTTATAAACCTACCAAATCCAAGGCGACCGCCGCAACCCACTGAGGTGAATAACCCTAACTATTGCCCTTACTATCAAACGGTAAGTCATCCGATTGAAGATTGCTTCGTCTTCAAAGGATGGATTGAAGATCAATACCTCCAGGGGAAGTTTGTACTGTCCGAAAAGTGGAAGGTGAACCCACCACAGCCGCATACTCCTAAGAAAGCAGATACACCGGGGGCAACCTGCTCCTTTATTGAAGAAGCTCCATGGGAGGTCGTGCTATCAACTAAAACCAAAAGAATGCTGAGAGACCTTCATGCGTGCCCTGCGATCGAATGGAAGGACCCTCTTGAACCTCAAATTATCGAAGGGATGTTGAAGTCCCGCCCAACTACGAAGACTCGCGATAATGGCCCAAATACTCACGCCCAACCGTCAAAATCTTCGAAGAAAAAGAAGAAGAAATCCAAGAAGCCCGTGAAGCTTGGAGACGAGCACACGAACTTGCAGAAGCAAATCGACGCGCTGGAAGAGTACAATCAAAAGGCGCGAACTCCTGTCACACTGCAAGAGTTCCTCAACCACATCTTTCAAGAGGGAGACGATAGAGAGAATTCGTCGGATGAATCCGAGGGATATGTGGCGAGTTGTAACGTAACCTCCCACTCGTTTACCGACGATGAAAAAACTCCTGGCACTAAGAAACTGGGAACAGAGCCTGAACCAGAGCGTGCGTGGCCAACAGATGAAATGATCAACTCCTTTCTAGACGAGATTCGTCTAAAGAGTAAAGCGGATCAGGAGCGTGAGATGGCCGCATCGGAAGGAGCCAAATGCTGACGATTGAACGAAAGAGTTGAAGTACTCCCGCTAGATCGAAAAGCATCCGAGGCAGACAAGAAGATATTCAAGATGAGAAAAAGGTTTGCCAAAGCCATGTCAATGGGAATGAAGCTACCACCCTCGGAAGAAAACACGCTTAATGGTGTGGAGAGGCACCCTGATTATTGCGCATATCATCGGAAAATTTCACACCCCACGGAGGAGTGCGACGCCTTTAAAATCTGGTGGCAACGATATGTTGCTCATCGCCAACATTTTAAGCGCATGAAACGCAAGATTCGTCGGGAACGAAGAAGTATTGTCGACGGGCACAACAGAACTACTGGCAACTGTTACATGGTTAACGCCGGAGGGTTACAAATTCTCACCTTTGGGAGCGACTCTGATGAAGAAATGGCTCTGGGCCCTCTCTTTAAAGAATCCGTTTTAGGGAAAAAGGAGAGATCGGAGGCCTGCGAGAACATTCAGCTGCGCAATCGCACACTCCCAGAAAAGAATCCCGGGCCCGCGAGTAGAAAAGATAAGGGAAACGAAAAGGTCACTAAGGATATCACTTTAGATGACCAGGTCATGAAAGAACTGACTACCAAAGACCCTCCCAGGAAGGGTAAGGTGGACTACAATATCCTAGCGCACCTAAGGAAGCTACCTTCTCAGCTTAGCATTCTCGATGCCCTCCTATTATCAAAAGAAGCGCGAGACTCACTAATTAAGGCGTTACAAGAACCTGACCAATTCCAAGCCTTCCTCGCCACTGAAAGGATGAAGGATGAACTGGAGGAAGTGCATACGGCCGACATCACTTTCGGTGACGAAGACCTCCTTCTCGGGACGTGCGACCACAACCGTCCCCTATATGTCTCTGGATACTGCCATGATATCAAGATAGGCAAAATCCTGGTGGATAATGGATCCTCCGTCAATCTCCTTAATGTTCGGGTGTTGAAGGAAATCTGCATGAGTGTGCAACACCTCGCTCGTGACAAAATTACTATCTCCGGTTTCGATTCACAATCGTCACGGACTCTCAGATCCGTGATACTAACATTACGCTTTGGACTCCTCATCACAGACATCAAATTCCATGTCATTGACGCCAAGACCTGCTACAACGCCTTGCTCGGTCGTCCTTGGCTACACGAGTACAACATCATCCCTTCTACACAACATCAGTGTATGAAGTACTTTAAGGATGGTTTCGAGTATACCGTAACAGGTGAATTGAACCCATCTTCCATGAACGAAGTCCGCAAATACGAAGATGCGAAGTACTTTTTGCCAGATTTCGAGGATACAGAAAGGTGTCGCAACTCGGAGAACAAAGCCGCCGCCACCATCCCTGTTTTCGGGAGCGATACCGAAGAAGAAGAAGAGATAGTTTATGCCGGGCCATCTCAACGCAACAACCCGGGGACGTCCGCCCCCATGTTGGTCTTCGGAAGTGACTCGGAAGATGAGGTTAATGCCGTGTTCTCCAATCAGCTGTCAATACAAGCACCCCCTAGCGATGATCATAGTTCGCAAATCACCATGGTACCGCGAGAACACTACAAGGATCTCGACACACTTCAAGCTCACAATGTGCAGGACCTGCAAACAGTTTACGTCCCTCCCAGGCAAAGGGGTGAGAAGGTGATCCTATTCTACCGATCCTCAGAGTCGAAAGTAGAGAAAGAGATCTGGCATGGCGCGGATGCTACACTCGACAGGCTCCAACCCATCCGTCTGCCCAGATACTATACAAATGGATTAAAGAGGCTATTGAAGTGCCAAGGAGTACCCTTAAAACAGACTGTTCGACAAGATCGGTTCTACAACAGGATTTGGGATGTCCCTGGGACTCAACGCAAATTGCCCAACGGGAAAATGGAAACACTTGGGCTTGGATACGCGAGAACCGGAAAACGGGAACGGGCCCACAGTAGCTACGCTATATATACCTTTGATGAAGAAGAGGACGCCTTGTCAAGAAATGCCAACCTCTCATCAAAACTAGACCCCGCGATTGAAGTGCCGAGTCCGTCGTTTGAAGAACGAAAGGACAAGCTTATCAGGAAAGTGGGTCAAAAAGCTCGGGAAGACCACAACCGTGAGATGGCCATCTACGAGAAGGCCAGGACGCAACGTCTGTTTCAACAGGCTGCAAAAGACAAAGATGCTCCTCCCTGTCAACCCGTCGTACGTAAGGCCCGACGCAGAGACGGAAATAAATCAAGAAGCGGAAGGAGGAGCCGACAACAACGACGCAGGATTAGAGAGTTACGTGATCGGGTATTGCGCGGCTCGGATTTGTCCCTCATGAAGAAGATGAGTCGAGCATACTCCTTCCCCCGAGACAAGACGGAGAGGTTACTCAAGCTCGCTATAAAACATCAAATGATCGCGCTTCCAGAATCTAGACACCCTGAGCAAGCTAACAAGGCTTCTCATCTGAGCTATTGCTCTTATCACCGAGCCATAGGACATCCTTCAAGAACTGGGTCGAGGACCAGTACCAATAGGGCAGATTCGCTTTATCCAACGGTTGGAAGGTAACGCCGCCACAAAAGCACGAACCCAAAGCAGCAAAAGCAAAACCAGATCCACCTCAGTCCTGGAAGCGGATTCGCACCTGTTATACGATTACGTTATTAAAAGAAGAGCCCGAGAACATGGATGACCTTCCCTGGTGCTTTGAGAACAGCGATGATGTGGTGGTCTCAGAATTTCCGCCAGCTCCAAAAGAACTGGAAGACGGCATACATACTACTGCAGATAACCTCAAGAAGATTGAGTTGGGATCGGCAGATGACCCGCGACCGACATTTGTCAGCGAGCTGCTATCTGAAGAAAGGGTGGCTGCGTTAAAAAACGTGCTTCTACGACATAAAGACTGCTTCGTATGGAACTACTCCGAGATGCCAGGATTAGATCCGTAGATTGCTGTGCATAAATTAGCAATATCCCCAGATATCAAGCCAGTCAAGCAGGCGCCAAGAAGGATGCGACTCGAGCTTGAAATGAGCATCAACACCGAAGTCAAGAAGCTGATCGATTCTGGATTTATCCAAGAAGTCCAATATCCCGACTGGATCGCCAATATCGTCCCGGTAATGAAGAAGAATGGGACGGTACGCATATGCGTGGATTTCAGGGATCTCAATAAAGCCTGTCCAAAGGACGATTTCCCAGTACCAGTAACCGAGCTAATGATAGATAACACGTCCACTCACGAGGTTTTCTCCTTTATGGACGGTTCATCAGGATACAATCAGATAAAGATGCATCCCGAAGACCAGAAGCACACCGCTTTCCGGACCCCTTTGGGTATATTCTGCTACAGGGTTATGCCCTTTGGTCTAAAGAACGCCGACGCTACCTATCAAAGGGCCATGACAAAGATCTTCGACGACCTCATACATGACATCGTCGAGTGCTATATCGATGACCTTGTAGTAAAGAGCATGTCATACGAAGAGCATTTAAAGCATCTGGAGACTGTATTTCAACGCCTTCGGCAATATAATTTGAAGATGAATCCCCTTAAATGCGCGTTTGGAGTCTCCTCGGGTAAATTCCTGGGATTCATTATCCGATATCGAGGTATCGAAATAGATCCATCTAAGATCAAAGCGATCATGGAAATGCCTCCGCCAAGAACCCTCAAACAGTTGCGGTCTCTCCAAGGGAAGCTCGCATACATCCGGCGGTTTATCGCCAATCTTTCAGGCAAATGTCGTCCTTACAGCCACCTGATGAAGAAGGGAACTCCATTCGTTTGGGATCACAAATGCCAACATGCACTAGACGAGATCAAGCAGTACCTGCAGAACCCTCTGGTGTTGGCTGCGCCGGTCAAGGGAAAACCCATCATTCTTTATACAACCGCCCTCGAAGGTTCCTTAGGCGCATTATGGGCACAAGAGAACGATCAAGGGAAAGAGAGAGCACTCTACTACTTAAGTCGAGTTCTACTGGGGGCAGAAAGAAACTACTCTCCCATTAAAAAACATTGCTTGGCGTTAATCTTCGCGATAACAAAGCTCAGGCACTACGCGTTGGCGCACGAAGTCCGTCTCATCTCGAAGGTGGACCCTCTTAAATATTTGATGTCAAAGGCCATATTGACGGGTCGACTCGCTAAATGGGCTCTACTCCTGATGGAGTTCTCAATAACGTATCGACCTCTTAAGGCAGTGAAAGGCCAGGCCATTGCCGACTTCCTCGCTGAGCATCCAGTACCTGCCGGTTCTCCTCTGAACTGCGATTTGCCGGACGAACATGCATTCGACGCGATTGGCGGCGGTGATACCCGATGGGAACTCTATTTTGACGGGGCATCTTCGCTGAAGAAGCGCAAACAATGTACCCCCATGATCAAATCGGGAGTAGGCCTCATCTTCGTAACCCCACAAGGAGGGATAATGCGCTTTGCTTTCTCCTTAACGGAATAGAAGACGAACAATGAAGCCGAATACGAAGCTTTGATAGCAGGCCTCGAGATCGCTATTGACATGGGAATTGAAGACCTCTCTATATACGGGGATTCTCAACTGGTCGTTAGTCAGGTAAATGGTGACTACCAAACGTGCAAACCGGAGCTGGTGAAGTACGGCGAAAAGGTGCAACAACTATTGACCCAAATCCCCTCCTACACTTTGGAAAGTATACCACATGCGGAAAATAGTAAAGCAGACGCGTTAGCTAAGCTCGCTATAGAACTGGCTGACGAGAACCTCGACGACGTTAGAATCGTAGTACAAAGCCGTCGAATGCTCGCCCCAGCAGAAATATCTCCAGAATTATACGAAGAAAAGGGGGCGGCTGAGAAGACGACTCTACAAATAAAAGACCATGAGAAGGCCGAGGACTGGAGGGAAGTCTTCATAGACTACTTTAAGTCCCACCGAATGCCCGAAAGAAGCGTCCTCAAGACATCAGCTCATGAAACGAGCTCTATTTTTCGCTTTTGTCAACGACACTCTATACAAAAGATCGTTTGATTCTCTGTGGCTGAGATGCTTAGGACCTGACGAAGCAGAAAGAGTCGTTCAGGAAGTTCACGACGGACTCTGCGGTTCTCACCAAGCAGGCCCGAAAATGAAATTGAAGATCAAACGAATGGGTTATTATTGGCCCAGGATGGTCCAAGACTGCCTCGAGTATGCGAAGCAATGCCACTCGTGCCAGATTCATGGAGACTTTATCCACCAACATCCGAATCCACTACACCCAACGGTGGCTAGCTGGCCATTCGAAATGTGGGGGACTGACATAGTCGGCCCCATCGAGCCAGCATCGTCCCGGGGATATCGTTTCATCCTGGCGACAACTGATTACTTCTCCAAATGGGCAGAAGCAGTACCACTGAGGGAAGTCAAGACGGAGAATATCCTCCACTTCTTCAAGACGCACGTCATCTATCGGTTTGGAACCCCACGACGGATTATCTCCGATAATGGGCCAGCCTACAGAAGCCATAAGATTAGCCGCTTCGCGCAGCAGCACAATATAGACTGGAGATATTCTTCAGTTTACAATCCACGAGCTAACGGTCTGGCCGAGGCCTTCAATAAGACCTTGACGAAGATCATAAAAAAGACGGTGTCCCGGAATAAGAAAGACTGGCACGAGAGGCTGCAAGAGGCCCTTTGGGCCTATCGAACTACATTCAAAACGGCCACGAACACAACGCCGTACGCGTTGGTATTTGGGACGGAAGCAGTGCTCCCCCTCGAGATAGAGTTACCCTCTCTACGAGTGGCAGTCCACTACAAGCTGACGGACGAAGAAAATGCTCACCTTCGGCTCGAGGAGCTTGATGCCCTCGATGAAACACGGCTCATAGCGCAACAAAATCTAGAGGCCTACAAAGCAAAGATGACGCGCTCATACGAAAGATTGACCAGGCCGAGGACATTCCGCCAAGGCGAACTCATACTAGTGGTCAAAAGACCTATGATCCCCAATCGTGCCAAGCGGGGGAAATTTGAGCCAAACTATGAAGGCCCGTACATTATAGACAAGGTCTACCAGGGTGGAGCCTATCTACTCACGGACGTGCATGGTGAAAGGCCTTTCAGGCCAATAAGGCCGCTTCTTAAAGAAATACTATGCTTAATGAGCCACAGCCTGGGTCAATGATAGATGACGACGACTATGTCCGCTCGCTATCTTCCTGAGCTCAGACTTTATAAGCAGTAGCCGGCCTTCCCCTGAACAACGGACCGAAACTTCCTTAAACTATCAACGGACCGAAACGTCCTTAAACTAACAACGGACCGAAACGTCCTTAAACTATCAACGGACCGAAATGTCCTTAAACTATCAACAGACCGAAACGTCCTTAAACTAACGACGGACCGAAACGTCCTTAAACTAACGACGGACCGAAACGTCCTTAAACTAACGACGGACCGAAACGTCCTTAAACTATCGACGGACCGAAACGTCCTTAAACTATCTACGGACCGAAACGTCCTTAAACTATCTATGGACCGAAACGTCTTTAAACTAACGACGGACCGAAACATCCCTAAAACTACTACTGCAGCATCTTTAGGCTGACGAGATAAAAAAAAGAGAGAGAAAGAAAAAATAAAAATATATATATATATAAAATAAAAAAAACGTATGTCCATAAGCAAAATGGGCACGGATGAAAACCCGAAAGGGCTCCGTGAGTAAAAAACAGCAGGGCTGCCGGCAAGTGTTCATGAAAACCCGAAAGGGTGCGACCTTGTAAAAAAAAGAGAAAAAGAATTAAAAAAAACGGTATGTCCATAAGCAAAAGGGGCACGGATGAAAACCCGAAAGGGTTCCGTGAGTTAAAATAGCAGGACTACCGGCGAGTGTTTGTGAAAACCTGAAAGGGCGCAACCTCGTTAAAGGACACTTACAGAGTCCTCTCGACCTTGTAAGGAGAAACCACCCGTGTAAGATCCTTACGACTCACAAAGGAGCAACACACTTAGGGATCCTCACGATTCCTAAGGAGAAAATGCACTTGCGAGATCCTTACGACTCGTAAGGAGAATTCTCTTATGGGACCCTCACGGCTGATGAGATTTGAAAGTCTTAAGTTACAGAAACTTAAACCTGTTCTTAAGCAAATCCCCCACAACCTTCGATATTGCCCTACAAGGGGCTCAATACTGACCCTTGTATACAATCCACGGGCGCGAATAAACATTTCCCCAGCAAAGTCCCACCCGTGACTAGGGATATGTCCATATGATGAGCGACCCTTGTAGGTCCTCTCGACCCATAAGGAGAAAGCCCTCTTGTAGGATCCTTACGACTTGCAGAGGAACATACACTTAGGAATCCTCACGATCCCTAGGGAGAAAATACACCTACAAGATCCTCACGACTTGTGGAGAGAAATACTTTTGTGAGACCCTTACGGCTCATGAAGTCAAAAGCCTTGGTCGACAGGACCCTTAACCCTGTTTGCCAAGACACCTTTGTTCAACATCGATAGAGGCAAATGATGATTCGCTCATGGAAATATTCCAGTTGTAGCGGTGCTGATGCCGAAATCGGCGTCTAAAATCCAAGCTTGCGGCGAAAAAGCTAGCAAGCCACACATGCCTACGAAATAGCCGAAATGATGGGGCAACTTGCAATAAAAAGCAGCAAGTAAAAATGTATGCATGAAAAATAGCCGAAATGATGGGGCAACTCGCAATAAAAAAGAAGCAGCGTGTAAAAATGAAATAAATAGCCGAAATGATTGGGCACCGCGAAAATAGCCGAAATGATAGGGCAATCGTGACCTTCGCGATATAAAAGCTGAAATGATAGAGCATCGCGGGAAAAGAAATAAAATAAAAATAAAATTTATGCCCTACAGGTGATGTTCCATCACACCCTGTACACAATCCAAGGGCGTAAACAAAAAGGGATCATACTTCTCCCCCAGGTTTCATCAGAAGAAGAAGCTAAATCTCGACGGGCCACAAGCAACCTAGAGATCATCCCAACACTCGTCTCGTAAAGACGGACACAACTTCAAGCTAAGAGGAACAGCGGCAACTCCCAGTTCCATGGCTCGGTGGTATACATATCGCCAACAGTCAAACCTCCACTCCGTGAAATGCGGATATATTCAGCAAAATTCCGGGTTACGTGGAACGCGGATAACGTCACTATTTGACCCCGTGGAAAACGTCCAGAGCGGATCCTGGTCCTCGCAGAGCACGGCAGTGAACCCGTGTGAAGCATCCAGAGCGGAGCCTAGTCCTCGCCGAGCACGGCAGTGAACCCGTGTGAAGCATCTAGTGCAAAATTCCTGGTTACGTGGAACGCGGATAACGTCACTCTTTGACCCCGTGGAAAACGTCCAGAGCGGATCCTGGTCCTCGCAGAGCACGGCAGTGAACCCGTGTGAAGCATCCAGAGCGGAGCCTAGTCCTCGCCGAGCACGGCAGTGAACCCATGTGAAGCATCTAGTGCAAAATTCCTGGTTATGTGGAACGCGGATAACGTCACTCTTTGACCCAGTGGAAAACGTCCAGAGCGGATCCTGGTCCTCGCAGAGCACGGCAGTGAACCCGTGTGAAGCATCCAGAGCGGAGCCTAGTCCTCGCCGAGCACGGCAGTGAACCCGTATGAAGTATCTAGTGCAAAATTCCTGGTTACGTGGAACGCGGATAACGTCACTCTTTGACCCCGTGGAAAATGTCCAGAGCGGATCCTGGTCCTCGCAGAGCACGGCAGTGAACCCGTGTGAAGCATCCAGAGCGGAGCCTAATCCTCGCCGAGCACGGCAGTGAACCCGTGTGAAGCATCTAGTGCAAAATTCCTGGTTACGTGGAACGCGGATAACGTCACTCTTTGACCCCGTGGAAAACGTCCAGAGCGGATCCTGGTCCTCGCAGAGCACGGCAGTGAACCCGTGTGAAGCATCCAGAGCGGAGCCTAGTCCTCGCCGAGCATGGCAGTGAACCCGTATGAAGCATCTAGTGCAAAATTCCTGATTACGTGGAACGCGGATAACGTCACTCTTTGACCCCGTGGAAAACGTCCAGAGCGGATCCTGGTCCTCACAGAGCACGGCAATGAACCCGTGTGAAGCATCCAGAGCGGAGCCTAGTCCTCGCCGAGCACGGCAGTGAACCCGTGTGAAGCATCTAGTGCAAAATTCCTGGTTACGTGGAACGCGGATAACGTCACTCTTTGACCCCGTGGAAAACGTCCAGAGAGGATCCTGCTCCTCGCAGAGCACGGCAGTGAACCCGTGTGAAGCATCCAGAGCGGAGCCTAGTCCTCGCCAAGCATGGCAGTGAACCCGTGTGAAGTATCTAGTGAAAAATTCCTGGTTACGTAGAACGCGGATAACGTTACTCTTTGACCCCACGGAAAACGCCCAGAGCGGAGCCTGGTCCTCGCCAAGCACGACAGTGAACCCGTGTGAAGCATCCAGAGCAAATACCGGACTGTGGAGTCCTTAAAATCCATGGACTATGATGTCCTTAACCTCGACCGTGATGTCTTAAAACTAACGATCAACCACCCCGATTCCCTACGGTTTCTGCCTTGGTTTAAGGGTACATCTCTTCATTCCTTTGATACCCGGCATTGTAATTCCTCAACGTCTTCAAAGAGGTGACGGGTCCCTGCAACCAAACATCGGACTATGGAGTCCCTAAATCTATGGAAGATGAGGTCCTTAACCTTGACCGTGATGTCTTAAAACTAACATCGGACTGTGGAGTCCCTAAATCCACGGACTATGAGGTCCTTAACCTTGACCGTGATGTCTTAAAACTAACATCGGACTGTGGAGTCCTTAAATCCACGGACTATGAGGTCCTTAACCTTGACCGCGACGTCTTTAAACTACAATACCTGCAGCAGCCCCCTGGCCCCGTGAAACGCGGACAAGGGCGACCACATCCAGCACTTGCAGGCCCTCACGAACTATAAGGAAGAAAACTCTCTTGTGAGATCCCTACGACTCTCAAGGGAAAACCCGCTTTAGAATCTTCACGATTCTTAAGAAGGACTTACACCTATGGGATCCTCTTGACCTGTAGGGAGAAAAACTCGTTATGAGACCCTCATGGCTTATAAAGTGCAAAAGACTTAGGAAGCAGATCTTAACCCTGAATCCTAAGCCATCACTGTCCTGCAAGGAGATCAAGATAGAATATCCGCAGAATACATTCAATAAAAAGGGGACACACCATTGAGAGGAAAAATGTATCTTTTATTCATAAACCAAAATAGATACAAAGTACAATTTATGAAAGAAACAAAAAAGAAAGATACTCTCATCCATGAGTATGTATAAAAAAGGGGAAAAGATACAAGTCCTCAAGCTGGCGGGCGGTGTAGTAATTTTACCAACTCATCGTTTTGTTGCTAAGCCACGGCTTCATGACGCAAGATCTCCAGAAGACGAGCCTCCGCCTGAGCTTGCTGAGCCTGATACGAAGCAAGCCGAGCCTCGAGCTCTTTCTCGGTGGCTTTATGAGCCTCGACCCTCTCACGAGTGAACGTGGCAACTTTGTCGAGAGCCACCACCTCTTTTATGGACTCCTGAAGCACCCGCCAGAGTTCGTATGCTTTGTTGGCTTTGGCTGTGAAGCTATCCTGAAGCTCGCCCAGCGCTTTAGAAACCAGCTCCCTCTCCGAGAATTTACGGCCGAACCCTTTTTCTCGCACGACAATATGTTCGCCACGCGTTGCCCTATCAGTCCATGTAAGCTCACTCTCGCGACCAACCTTGGAAATAAGACATTTACAAGACCGTATAAATGAGCTTCCGGTCGACAGGAATAATCGATCTAAAACGCGCTCACATCACCTGACGTGAAAGGCAACAAGAAAGATTTCCGACATATTTCAAGCTTGCATTCGTAATCATATGAGTATTCAAAAAAATAATAATAGCATTTGCAATCGTATGAACATTCATAATGCCCAAAAAGGTCTGATACGCAGGAAAGTGATGATAACATTTGCAATTAAAGAAAGTTCTCATGAGAAGAATACAAAGTTTATTTATGCAAGCGGAAACATACATACTAGTACCAAGCCTACATGGAAGTTCGGCATAAAGCATAAAAAAGGAGGGACTAATTTAAAAATGTTCTACACTAACGAGAAAAGGTCACCAAACACGGGATCAACGGCACAGGGGTTAATGAAGCAGAGGACAAAATTCTCCATCTCTCTCTCTGCTTTCTCCAGCACATCAAAGCGACGGTTCTCACGAGGAGTCGCTCCCCATCGATTGGCGCCGTGTTCGTCCGCGAAAGCAGACATAATAGCTCGCCGGGCCTTTATCTGGCTCAGCAGATGAATTGAGCAATCCTTCAAAGCCTGAGTAATCAGGCACGCTTCATGAAAGCCCTCGAGCTTTTCTTCAGCCGCGTCAAGCATCGCCAAGGTCATCTCTGCCGGGTGAGGAGGGATGTCGGCAAGCACGGCCGTGAGAATCATCCGGAGCCAGAGGGAACCCATCGGGAGGGGGGACCCCCTACGAATCGAGAGTTCATACATTGCTGAGTCGCATTCGTCGTCGGTAAGAAGTGGATCCACCAACCGAGCAGCAAAGCGGGGGATCATCTCCTCGATAGGCACTTCCCATGGCTGTCGACGAGCGTGTGGACGGTTGCAGGCCATGGCACTCAGCTACTTCTCAAATTAAATCACGTCAATATGGGAATAAATTTCTCTGTGAAGAGGAAATAGGCTATGGCCTCAAGACTATAAAGGGGAGCATTAAATGCTGCGCGCGAAAAAAATTGCATGATGGAACCCTTCCAAGGCCTAAAAAAGGGAAGACATTGGAAATCAGGAAAAGGAGCGATTTCCAAGGCGCCTTCTCTGCATCCAATGCCATGCAGAGAAATATGGCATGAAAAATTGAATAGCCCCATAAAAGGCCCCTCACGTGTGGGGCACGTGAGCACCATGCTTGGTGCATACTAAGAAGTGAAACAATGCCTTGCACGCTAAACACATCAACAGCAAAAAAAAATGAATGACAAAATTCCAAAAAAAGGGGACACGTAAACACAAAAGGACACGATAAGTTTATCATTCATGCTTTAAAAAGGTTCATAAAAAATGAAAATAAAACGATTACAACGGCAAGACCTCAGGCGCGGGGCACGGATTGAGAAACTCAAGCTTGACCTTGTCCAAGATCCTCCAAGCATTTCGAACCGCCCGAGTATGTTTTCTCTCGCGATCACAAGCGTCCGGGTCCTCGCGGATGTCCTCCACCTTCCGGTAGGCGGCAAGTATGGCCGACTGCTGAAACGCCTGGTGCAAAAGATCAATGAGGCTGTCACGCCTTCTCTTCAAGATCAGACTCATCAGATACACCGAATGTATCTTATCCTCGGCAACGTCCAATGCCCTGAGTGGCACACCGGCGCAGAAGAGAGGAAGCGCCTCCCAAATCGCCAGCACAATGAGCCTCAGAAGAGAAGAGCGACGGGGAAGTAGCCGAAGGTTGTACTCGTCAAAGCGGCTCATAATCTCAGCACACTGAGCGTTGGTGAACTCCTGATTCTGACTACGGCCCAGGGCACGGATATTCCCGTAGGAAATGATTTCGTTGAGATTATACAAATGAGCGTCCATGATACCTGAAATAAAAATCAGGACGATTTATTACAAACCCTCTTCTTCTTCACTAATCACAGAATGACAAGGAGACCCTAAGAAGCCCCTATGAGAAAGAACTTAGTTCTTCACAGGAATTGAATTCCTTTTAGAAAAAGGAATTAAATTCCCCAAAAAAGCCTTTTCTATGAACGGAGTTAAACTCCATGGATTCGAACTGTCATCATCATCTCCTTGGAAGATCAGATGAACCCTAAAAGAGATTCACTGCTGAAGATTAATTGGTTTCATGGGTTTATGTTTAAAGGGTAAAAACCCTTGTTTTGGATCTAAAATCCAAAGGAATATGAAAATTTACTGTTTGTCCAAGAACATTACCTGGGGAAAAAGGGTCACCTGAACAGAGTTAAACTCTGAAAATGTTTCGAGGCAGAGAACTAAGCTTTGGAAGAAGAGAATTAAATTCTCAAGGGAAAAAGTTCTCAAAAGAAGAAGATGAGCAAAGTGAGGGCTCTTCTGAAGAAACGTGAGTATTTATAGGAGGTGATGGAGACGTTTCATCTCCCCAAACCCCTAGAGGAATCCAACGGTCACAAAAGGTGACAGCGTTGCACTCACGTGCGGACACGTGAGAAAAACGCTGTGGGGGCATTTGTTTCCTGATTTAAAATCAGGAAAGCCTACGGAAAAGGCTTCAGAAAAGGGACACGTGCTTACACGTGACCAGCAGTCACGTGTTGGCACGTGACATCTAAAAGCATCAGCAAGGCAAATTCAGCTTCCCGATTACATCAAATAAAAGGTCTTCAGAAAGGGTCACGTGCTCCCACGTGACCTGGGTCACGTGTTGGCACGTGACAATTAAAAGCGGCTTCAAAGGCAAACCAATTCCCTGATCAAATCAAGAAAAAGGCTTCAGAAGAGGTCGCGTGCTCCCACGTGACCAGGGTCACGTGCTCCCACGTGACCAGAGTCACGTGTTGGCACGTGATAATCAAAAGCAGCAGATTTGTTCTCCGGTTAAATCAAGAAAAAGGCTCCAGACGAGGGTCACGTGCTCACACGTGACCAGGGGTCACGTGGTGGCACGTGACAGATAAGCAGCGACCAGAAGGCAGAGCGCAGAAAGAAAGAAGAGGGCTCGTTCCAAGAGGGTCACGTGCCCACACGTGACCAGGGGTCACGTGGCCACACATGACCGGCTTTCAAAGCCTATCTTTTAACAGAATCAAATTCTGAGGAGAGATCACTCAAATCTTTCCAAAGGAAAAAGGATTATAAGCAACCGATTAAATTAAAGATTTAAAGGTGATTAAATATCATCTATCTATGGGAAAATCTCGAATTTGGAAAGATTTCCCCTTTAAATCTAACCGAAATAACAAAGAAGAATCTCTGGATTTAAAATCCAATGGTGAATAAAATTCACCTAATAATCCAAAGGTCCAAAACGAATGGTGAATACAAATCAAATCTCCCAATGAAAGATTCATCAAAAACTAATTGACTCGGCTGCTTCTCCTATAAATAGGAGCCAAGAGACACACAAAAAAGGAGATAGAGAGGCAAAGGGGAAGAAAGAGACAGCCTTGATACTTTGGAGGAATTTGGATCTTCTGCAAAAGAAAACCCTAGGTAAGAAAGGGAAGGCATTTTGAAAGAAAAGAGAATTTAATTCTCAACAGAGTTTAACTCTGATATAAAGAGAAGAACATGGTTCTCTCTTTAGCGGAAGACCTGTAAAGTGCACATCTCCCCTTGAGTTGAGAATTTAATTCTCAATGGGTTGAGATCCTGCCATGCAGATCCAAAGCATAGAAAGGGAATGGAAGCACGAGAATTTAATTCTCACAGAACTATAGGAATTAAATTCCTTTAAAATAAAATTAGGGTTTGACCCTGTGTTATGGGAATTTAATTCCTTCAGAATGAAAAGAATCAGGGTTTAACCCTAGTTAAGAACTTAGTTCTGTTAAAACAACAGGAATTTAATTCCCTTAATCTCATTCCCCAGAATAATTCTTTAACAGAGAGTGGGAGTTTAATTCCCCAAAGCTTTTATTAGGGTTTAACCCTATTTAGTTCTTCACATATATGAGGAATTTAATTCCTACAGGAAATTCAGAGTTCAACTCTTCAAAAGGAAGTAGGAATTTAATTCCTCTGAAATTGTTGTCAGGGTTCAACCCTACGAGGAATTTAAGGGATTAACAGATCTTCTAAACAACTACAGAAAAGCAGGGTTATGTGTCACCACGTGACCCCCCCAAAAGATCTACAGAGAGCCCCTTTGAGGCAGTGCCTCACGTGACCCACGTGACCCTTGGCAGAGGCTTTAACATACTCCATTCAAACACCCATCACGTCATGACACGTGATGCTCCAAAAGATGCGAGCTTCTCAGCAGAACAAACGAAGGGAGGGCGCCCTCACGTGCTACCACGTGACCCCTCTTGCCTCAGCGTCTAACGCTAAATTGGAACCCCTGAATCCAGTGTAAAAACATTGTTTGGCCTTAGTGTTCAACACTAAGCAAAGAACTTTATTTGCAGTGTTCAACACTAATTACCTTAGTGTTCAACACTAATTCGGGATTTCTGTTGCCAGTGTTTAACACTGGTCTGTTTTAGTGTTTAACACTAATTTGAAAGCCTTGTTGCTGGTATTTGACACCAACTATCTTTTAGTGTTAAACACTGACTTATCAATTTCATTCCCAGTGTTCAACACTGATTGGTCTTTAGTGTTTAACACAAGGCATTGTCCCAATTGGCTAAATGGCCAGAGGCAAAGCCTCTCCTTCAAGGGACCAACAGGAGGGCCGATGTCCCAGACATGATTGGACTTAGCCCAAGCTGGCCATAAGTCCTCAATTCGTTATTAACTGGGCTAATGGGCTCATAACATAATTAATTGGTCTTGATCCCAAATTGGGCCAAAGACTATTTAATCAACTCCGGTTCCAGGGTACATCTCTTCACTCCTTTGATACTTGGCGTTGTAATCTCTCAACGTCTTCAAAGAGGTGACGGGTCCCGATGACCACGCATTGATATGGACTGTGGGGTCCTCAAACCCGTGGACTACGACGTCCCTAACCTTGACCGAGATGTCTTAAAACTAACAATGGACTGTGGGGTCCTCAAACCCATAGACTACGACGTCCCTAACCTTGACCGAGATGTCTTAAAACTAACAATGGACTGTGGGGTCCTTAAACCCATGGACTACGACGTCCCTAACCTTGACCGAGATGTCTTAAAACTAACAATGGACTGTGCGGTCCTTAAACCCATGGACTACGACGTCCCTAACCTTGACCGAGATGTCTTAAAACTAACAATGGACTGTGGGGTCCTTAAACCCATGGACTACGACGTCCTTAACCTTGACCGAGATGTCTTAAAACTAACATTGGACCGTAATGTCCTTAAACTACCCATGGACCGCAATGTCCTTAAACTAGCAATGGACCACCATGTCCCTAAACTGGAACAATAGAGCCCACGTCTGCTCTTTTGTCGGATCTAAACGATCCCGTTTAAGTTGATCTTAGCCTTAAATATAGCTAACGTATCCTTAAACCTTTTAAACAGACTTTAGTCTCAAACTGGACTATAGATCCCCCCAATTAACTCTGGTTCAAGGGTACATCTCTGAACTCCTCTGACATCTGTCGTTGTAATCCTTCAATGTCGTCAGAGAGGTGACGGGTCCCGACGGCCATACATGCAATGGACCACTATGTCCCTAAACTGGAACAATGGAGCCCAAATGCTCTTTTGTCGGATCTAAACGATCCCGTTAAGTTGATCTTAGTCTCAGGCTAGACTAACGTATCCTTAACAAACGTTTGAGTTGATCTTGGCCTCAAATATGGCTAACGTATCCTCAAACCAAACCCCCAAACCCAAATCTAAGATAATATGGATTTGGACTAGTCCACGCCCTATGGGCGAAGACATAACTCGGTCTCCGTAAACAATCCACGGGCAACAAAACATAAAATAAACACACACGACACGAAGTGACCATCTGGAGAAGGAGAAAGTGGTTACCGTGATGCGGTAGCGTAATTAACTGCAGGGCTTGCGCCTGCAGGGAAGAGCGTCCCCACAATCAAAAACCGCTCATGCGAGGGGGAATCTGACGAAGTCTGCTACATCGGACGCATCCGTTCAAACCTCCGATGCACAGTGCCATAAATCAACTTGGCATCTTCAGAGAGGTGGACGGATAGCACCAATTTGCATCTACCCCCGAATCTCAAGCTTAGACGTCCTCGCGTCTCGGCCGCCGTTCGGAGCGGAACAAATCCAATCAGTAACACTCCCGTACAGTCCGGTCTCGTCGTCTGATATGTTGCATATCTCGCCTAGGGGTGGTAAACGTCAGACCCCAGTAGCTCGATAAGTCGTGTCGATATGAGGTCTATAACAGTTCGAGAAACTACTGATAACACTTACCAGTAAATCTCAGCAACCCTGGCCAGGGATTTCCGGTTATAGCCAATCGAACACAGCGCAACATCAACTCCCTATACCGGGAGAGACGAATCCCCTCCTATCGCTCATTGCCTCCATGTGATTCGGGACTGTACCTAAAAGCCACCTTTTTGCACGCCCTTTTGGACGTGGTATGATGGAAATCAAAGCACAGTGGGAATCACACAAGACTCTATGACGATCTCGGGTCAACAGACTACTCTGTACCAGTGTCACCGGAGAACTTCCATCTGACGTGAGGTACAATACCATCTGGGAGTTCTCGGCGAGTCCGTCCAGTGTACCCAGTCTCCACTGAGCACCCGTACACCATCCTTGATGTCAAACACCGATGGATATGGGATCATCCATCGCCCATCATATGGGTCAAGATGTGTATACACTAGTCTACTCTGGTGCATCGATGCCCTGTCTCGATACACCCTCGACTAGGAATAGTTATAGGATGTACTCGTCGACTACCGTGGCTCCACTAGTATGATCTCATCATAGTCCCAGTAGTCGAGTACATATCCTAACGGCTTTATCAACATGTAACATAGAGACAATCAGAGTATATGTTAAGATAAAGTACAACCAGATAGCATACTATCATGTCGAGCAAGAAAGTCCTCCCTATATATGTCCAAGCATCCATTACAATATACATCGTATGTACAGTAATGGCCTCTAGGGCATACATATAACTAACAACTCTACTTCCTGGGTATTGGATACCGAATCATGATCTCATATCTATAATTCTTTGCAGGCTTTGAGAAACCGTAGGGTTTTGAAGGCAGGTGACATGACCCTCAAAGTTGCAAACGGAGCTAGCATAGATGCTAAGGCCGTGGGGGACTATCACCTGGGAATGTCAGATGGACATGTTTTGTTTTTACATAATTGCTTTTTTGTACCCATCGCAACTTGTATCATTTCTGTATCTTTGATTTCTAAAGAAGGTTATGAATTTGCGTTTGTAAGTAATGTTGTAAACATTCACCTTAATCAAGTTCTGATTGGGTCAGGTACATTAAGCAATGGTATATACGTACTAAACCATCCACAGATTTTCAATATCCAGAATACACACAAAAGAAAGTCTCCGGAAATAAATCAGACTTTCTTATGGCATTGTAGACTGGGTCACATCAATGAGAGAAGGTTAACGAAGTTACATACAGAAGGATATTTGAATCCGTTCGAATATCAATCGTATGCCACTTGTCAATCCTGTCTCAAAGGAAAGATGACAAAGACTCCGTTCACTGGACACGGAGTAAGAGCGAGCGAGCTCTTGGGACTCATACACAGCGACGTGTGCGGTCCAATGTCTACACATGCGCGAAGCGGTTATTCTTACTTCATTACTTTTACGGATGACTTTTCAAGGTACGGTTATGTCTTCTTAATGAAACATAAATCCGAAGCCTTTGGAAAATTCCAGGAATATAAGAACGAAGTAGAAAAACAAACCGGCAAAAGTATCAAGACACTGAGATCGGATCGAGGTGGTGAATACTTGAGTTCCGAGCTCCTGGATTACTTAAAAGAGAATGGAATTCTCTCTCAGCTTACTCCTCCATACACTCCGCAACATAACGGTGTATCAGAGAGACGGAACCGAACCCTATTGGATATGGTACGGTCCATGATGAGTAATGCTGAGTTACCGCGATCATTCTGGGAATATGCACTAGAATCAGCTGCATACCTTTTGAATCGAGTTCCAACTAAGACTGTGCCTACTACACCATATCAGATGTGGTGTAGGAAGAGACCCTATCTTAATCACATTAAGACATGGGGAAGTCCAGCTTTTGTCAAAAAGTAGCATGCGGACAAGCTCGAGGCACGCTCAGTACAGTGCAAATTTGTGGGATATCCAAAGAACTCCAAGGGATATTTCTTCTATTGTGAAGAGGAACAAAAGGTTTTTGTTTCTCGGCATGCCCACTTTTTAGAAGCTCAGTTTCTGGAGAATCAGATAAGTGGGAGCGCAATAGAACTGGATGAAATTCCAGAACCACGAGCTATTTCTGAAAGCTTAGTAGAACCAGAGGGTTCGAAAGATCAGGACATTCCTACGCCGCTCCGCAGAAGTAGTAGGCAGTTTCATCCGCCCGAGAGATACTGCGGTTTTCTCATAGACGGGGATAGAGAAGATTTCATCATTGATTATGATGAGCCGACTAGCTTCCAGCAGGCCATTCAGAGCGTTGACTCGGTAAAATGGCTGGGATGCAATGCGGACCGAAATGGAGTCCATGTACACCAACAAAGTATGGACGTTGGACGTTGCTCCAGATGGGGTAAAACCCGTAGGATGCAAGTGGATATTCAAAAAGAAGATTGGTGTAGATGGACAGGTTGAGACCTATAAAGCTAGACTGGTTGCAAAGGGTTTTCGTCAAAGACCTGGTTTGGACTATGACGAGACCTTTTCTCCAGTAGCTATGCTGAAATCCATTCGGATCCTTCTTGCCATTGCTGCCTTCCACGATTATGAGATTTGGCAGATGGACGTAAAGACAGCTTTTCTAAATGGAAATTTAGAGGAGTGTGTTTATATGGACCAGCCAGAGGGTTTCATTCAGAGTGGGAGGAGCGGAAAGGTGTGCAAGTTGCTTAAGTCCATTTACGGATTGAAGCAGGCATCGCGGAATTGGAACATCTATTTTGATGAGACGGTCAAGGAATTTGGCTTTATCAAAAATCCAGATGAACCATGCATCTATAGTAGATTTGTAACGAGAACTGTAGTATTTCTCGTTTTATACGTGGATGACATTCTCTTAATAGGAAATGACATTCCTATGCTACAATCTGTCAAGGGGTTCTTGTCACACAGGTTCTCCATAAAAGACCTGGGTGATGCCTCATACATTCTGGGGATCCGGATCTATCGTGACAGATCCAAGAGGATACTTGGACTCTCACAGTCCAGGTACATCGACACCATACTGAAAAGATTCAGTATGGAAGATTCCAAGCGCGGTAATCTACCGGCTTGTCACGGGATCACCCTTTCCAAAGAGATGTCTCCCAAGACTGATTTGGAAAGGGATCGCAAGTTTATTATACCCTACGCTTCTACGGTAGGCCCTATAATGTATGCGATGTTGTGTACCAGACCAGATATAGCTTATGCACTGAGTGTGGTAAGCCGGTATCAGTCAAACCCTGGGGAGAAACACTGGATAGTAGTAAAGAACATTCTCAAGTACCTGAGAAGGACTAAGGAGATGTTCTTGGTGTATGGAGAAAAAGACCTCCAAATCGAGGCCTTTGCTGACTCCAGCTTCCAGAGTGACAAGGATGATTCCAAGTCCATGTCGGGTTATGTCTTTACCCTCAATGGAGGGGTGGTGTGTTGGAAGAGTTCCAAACAGGAAACCGTTGCTGACTCGACGATGGAAGCGGAATATATCGCTGCTGCAGATGCCGCAAAAGAAGCTGTCTTGATAAGGAAGTTCTTAACTGAACTTCAGGTGGTTCCGTCCATTGTTGATCCAATACCTCTGTATTGCGACAACAACGGGGCTATAGCTTTAGCGATGGAACCCAGGTCCCATCAGAGATCCAGACACATCTTAAGGTGGTATCACCTGATCAGGGAGATCGTGGGTCGCCAGGAGATCGAGGTCTGGAGAGTTTCTACGGAAGATAACACTGCTGATCCAGTCACAAAGGCCTTACCCCAGACTCAGTTCGAGCGGCTGATCGAGATGATAGGTCTTCGATACACCAGTACATGGCCTTAGTGCAAGTGGGAGATAGTTAGTGTATATGCCCTAGAGGCCATTACTGTATCATACTAGTATGTATATTACTTAATGGAAGCTTGGGATATTCACCTTGTATTGACAATCTTGCTCAATATAGTAGTATGCTACTTGGTTTGTTTCTTCTTTAATGTGTACATGTGTTTATTTTTGCATATCACCTATACACATTAGTGGAGCCCTTAGGATCTTTGCTTTATTACCGACGTTGTGATGGCAGTCACACTCGTGGGGGCTGGGTAATCTATAAGCACATCCTTATGCAGGTCCCTAGTCGCAGGACTATCGAGACAGGGCATCGATACTCCGGAGTAAACTAGCGTATGCGCTTCTCATCCCAGTGTGGGAGACGGTCTGTCCCACAGCCGTCAGTACGTCGTACTTGAGATAGTATGCGGGTGCTCGTTAGGTTATGAGTACACTGGACATGACTCGTCGGGAACTGTTGGTTGGTACTATACCTATCGTTAGTTATCAGTTCCCAGGTGACATGAGTATAGTTTAGTCCGCTGACTTGACACTGTCACTTCGCCTCGAGTGTGTTCCCGCTGTACTTTGATTACTACCCTACCACGGCTCAAAGGAGTCGTGCAAACAGGTAGTTTTTGGGTGCAGTCCCGAAGCACTTGGAGGCAGTGACGGTTAGACAGGATTCGTCTCTCCCGGTATTGGGGGTTGACATCACGCTGTGTCTAGGAGAGCCATTACACGAGTAGTCCCTGGCCAGGGCAAGCGAGGTATACTGGTAGGTTTCCAGTGTTATCTTAGGGTGTTCTGGGCTTCACTCCAACACGACTTGTACCGCTATTAGGGGACTGACGTTTACCGCCCCCTAGGCCCGCCATGCGAAGTATCAGACGAACAGACCGGACTGTATAGAGATTGTCACATTCAGACTCAGTAGGAGTTCAGATGGATTTCACCTCATCAGTCTTCTTGTCGGCATCTACCTGGGGACCGCTACGCACAGCTAGTGCCGCTTGCGGTCTGTGGTTAAACCCACTGCCAGCATAGTGTCGAGTCTTTAGAGTCCCACACAAAAAGCTATTCGCCTTTAGGCAAAAGAGTAGAGGTCGCATGGTTTTGCGACAGGTCGCATGGTTTTGCAACAGGGTTCGGTCACATCCGTGCACTTGTGCACGTTTGGTGTCCGGACAGTTAACACTAGAGGGCTTTGGTTTAAGCCAGATCCTAGTGTACGTTTTGGGATTGGTTTTATCTCGTTTGTATTCGTGTTCCTCGGAACGCGGATGCGGGTGTGTATGCACAGTTGACAGAGAGACAGAGGCAGAGGATTCTTATTGGGGTTGTTGACTGTTGACTGTTGACTATTGACTAAACCCTAATGAGAATAAGATATATGATTAACAATAATATTAATTAAGTATTATAGTGACATGGTTGTTGAGGGGTTGACTTTGTTGACTTGTTGACTTTGTTGACCGGTTGACTAGGTTGGACTAGTGGACCATCATCATGACAATGGCTATCATTCCATGGCAAAGACTTATGCTTGCTTGTTTATTTATGCAAAATGAGTGCATGAAATGATATAGCCATTTTGACTTAAACCATCACACAATACTTGATTACTATTTTTGTTATGATGGTTTTGGATTATGAGAGGTTGGATGGCAAAAGTCTCTCTCATTCTCTCATTTCATTTCTCTCTCTTGCCATCACTTGCTCAAGCTCTCCCTCTTCCTCTTGCTCTCTCTAGCTAAAGGCAAACCATTCTCATGTGTTGAGACTCATTTCCTTAGTGATAAAAAAGACACCAAAACAATCCTCTACTCATTCTAGTTGACAAGGCCTAGCAAGCCAAGTGTTCTAGTTTCTTCAAAGTTCGAAGAAGAAGCTAAAGGTAGAAGCTTTCGGGTGGATCCATCTTCGGCGCAAGGAGACGACGAGGTGAGGCCGATCCGTACACCGGGAGGAGTTAAAGACGAAGGAGTTCAAGAAAGGTATAGCCCCCAAACCGAGTAGGTAAAACTCAAGTTAGGTTGTTAGTTAGTTGTTTAACAAAGATCCGTATTTTGAGTCCATGTTACCACCCTCTTGATAATCGCTTTTCACCACTTCCGCAACCCCGTAAGTACCGGGGAAGGGTAGCATGGACTTACAGCTTTTTCTTGCCATCGGCGCCCAGCACTTCGACACTTATTCAGCTGTTATGGACACGGCGTTACGGATGGAGGCACTCATTTTAGCGACTTCGGCCGTTTCTGGGCCGAAGAGGATTCGTACCGATGTGCCAGCTCAGAGGTATCGTGCCATATTCTTTACGAGAGATGGTGCTGGCAGAGGAGTTGGGCGGGGTCAGTTATATGGTTCATATCCGCAGGGACAGCAGGCGTCGCCAGGATGTTATGAGTGCGGGAGTCCGCACCATCGTATCAGAGACTGTCCGGTGAGACGACAGGGAGCGGTGACAGTTCTACACGTGAACTTACCACCATCACCACCTCCTCCTCAAAGAGCTCTACTTCCTACCCCAGGCAATGCTCCACGTCAGTTTGATGCACCCAGAGACCGTTGACGTGGCGGTCCGATCCAGAAAGTACGAGGAGGCTGAGGCCAAGGACAGCCAGCTGTTTGTGGGGGTCAGGCCCGAGTATTTGCTTTGACACCGCAGGATGCACAGGCATCCAACTCCGTTGTGACAGGTACCTTGCCAGTTTGTTCTTTCGACGCACGAGTATTATTCGACCCAGGTTCCACGCATTCGTATGTCTCTATACACTTTGCACCGATGTTGGGCCGTGAGTCATCGTCGTTAGATCATCCGATTGTGGTTATTACTCTGGTAGGTGAGTCGTTTGCCGCCCGTTTCATGTTTCGTTTGTGTTCTGTTCGTATCGGGGAGAGGGATTCATCTGTTGATTTGATTCTCCTTGATATATTGGACTTTGATGTGTTTCTTGGCATGGATTGGCTAGCCACTTGTTATGCTTCTGTGGACTGTCATGAGAAGGCAGTCAGATTTAGCTTTCCGGGAGAGCCAGTCCTTGTTATTCAGGGAGACCGCAACATCACCCTTCCCAGCTTGATTTCATCTCTTCGGGCTGGTCAGCTCTTGCGGAAGGGATGTCAGGGATTCTTAGCGTATATTTGTGATACTCGAGCTGCTGAGGTTCTGTCGTTCAGGGTCCCGATTGTTAGTGAGTTCCCTGATGTTTTCCCTGATGAGCAGCCTAGGCTACCGCCTGAGCGCGATGTGGAGTTCTGCATTGACTTGATTCCCGGCTCGGGGCCTATTTCCATACCGCCTTATCGGATGGCCCCGGCGGAGCTTAGAGAGATGAAGGATCGGTTGCAGGATTTGTTAGATAAAGGGCTTATTCGACCTAGCGTTTCTCCGTAGGGTGCTCCTGTTCTGTTCGTCAAGAAGAAAGACGGCAGTTTGCGTTTGTGTATCGACTACCGCCAGCTGAACAAAGTTACCGTACGGAATAGGTATCCCTTACCACGTATCGACGATTTGTTCGACCAGCTTCAGGGGGCAGGATATTTCTCGAGGATCGACTTGCGATCAGGATACCATCAGCTATGCCGAGGACAGCTTTCCGCACACGCTACGGCCACTATGAGTTTTTAGTGATGTCGTTCGGACTCACCAACGCCCCAGCAACCTTCATGGATTTGATGAACCTTATATTCAGGCCATATCTCGACTTGTTCATCATAGTGTTCATTGATGATATTTTGGTGTATTTCCGGAGCTGAGAAGAGCACGAGCAGCACTTGCGGATCGCGTTGCAGACTCTGAGGGAGCACCGGCTTTTCGTAAAATTTTCCAAGTGTGCATTCTAGCTGGACAACGTTGGTTTCTTGGGTCACGTGATTACGAGAGATGGCATATGTGTGTACCCGAAGAAGATCGAGGCCGTTCAGCAGTGGCCCAGACCGACATCAGTTACTGAGATCCGCAGTTTCCTAGACCTGGCTGGCTACTACAGGCGACTCGTTCAGGATTTCTCCCGTATTGCTGCACCTTTGACCGTATTGACCCGGAAGGGAGTTCCTTTCGATTGGACGGAGGAGTGCGAGCACAGTTTTCAGCAACTACGGACTTGTTTGACTACGGCGCCGGTGTTATCTTTGCCTTCAGGATCGGGCGGATTCGTGGTCTATTGTGACGCTTCATGAGTAGGGATAGGGTGTGTATTGATGCAGCATGACAGGGTGATCGCGTATACTTTACGGCAGTTGAAGAAACATGAACAGAACTACCCTACTCACGATTTGGAGATGGCTGCAGTGGTTTTTGCACTTATGATCTGGCGACATTACCTATACGGCGAGTCGTGCCAGATATTCACTGATCACAAGAGCTTGAAGTATTTATTTCAGCAGCGAGACCTGAATCTGAGACAGCGCCGTTGGATGGAACTAGTAAAGGACTACGATTGCGAGATCTTGTATCACCCGGGCAAGGCTAATGTAGTGGCGGATGCTTTGAGCAGAAGGCCCAGGGATAGTTTATCTTGTTTGAGCACAGTACAGAGGCAGTCGTCAGCAGATTGGCAGATTTTATGTGACAGCCGAGTTGAGTTCGAGTTCACTCCGACAGGGGGACAACTTGCGCATGTTCGTGCACGCCCGCAGTTACTTGACCGTATTCGAGAGGCACAGCCCAGTGATGACCGTCTTTCAGAGATCATGGAGCAGATTAGGCAGGGCAGAGATTCTGAGTTCGTGATCGATGATCAGGGAGTACTGGGATTTGGGACTCGATTGTGTGTACCAGATCGGAGGGACTGTGACCTGAGATTTTTGAGGAGGCGCATAGATCGACATACAACGTTCATCCGGGTTCTAAAAAGATGTACCGCGATTTGAGAGATGTCTATTGGTGGGACGTGATGAAGAGGGATGTCACAGACTTCGTGACGAGATGCCTGACTTGTCAGCAAGTCAAGGCCGAGCACCAGAGGCCAGCAGGAGAGTTGCAGCCCTTGCCCATTCCGGAGTGGAAATAGGAGAAGATTTCTATGGACTTCGTTGTGGGTCTACCCAGGACCAGTCGAGGGTACGACTCCATTTGGGTGATCGTGGATCGATTGACGAAAGCGGCTCACTTACTGCCAGTGAAGACCACTTTCAGTTTTGCTCAGTATGCCCAGATTTACATCGACGAGATCGTACGGTTGCATGGCGTACCGACTTGTATCGTATCAGACCGAGGCTTCCAATTTACCAGCCGACTATGGCAGCGACTTCAGGAGGCATTGGGCACCCGTTTGAGTTTCAGCACAGCGTTTCATCCGCAAACCGACGGCCAGTCAGAGCGGACTATTCAGACTCTCAAGGATATGCTCCGAGCGTGCGTTTTGGACTTTGGTGGTAGCTGGGATCATCATTTACCTTTAGTGGAGTTCTCCTACAACAACAGCTTCCAGGATATTATTCAGATGGCACCTTTCGAGGCCTTGTATGGGAGGAGATGTAGATCGCCCGTCTGTTGGACTAAGCTGAGCGAAAGCAGTATTTTGGGGCCGCAGATCGTGCAGGAGACGACCGAGAAAGTACAGCTGATTCGAGATCGGATGAGAGCAGCTCAGAGCACGCAGAAATCGTATGCAGACAGGCGCCGTCGTTGACTAGAGTTCGCAGTTGGCGATCACGTTTTTCTGAGGGTCTCTCCAATGAAGGGCGTGATGAGATTTGGGCGAAAAAGAAAGCTTTGTCCCAGATTTGTGGGTCCCTTCGAGATTCTTGAGTGTGTCGGCGCAGTTGCATTTCGTTTGGCTCTTCCACCCAGCTTTCCAGATGTTCACCCCTTCTTCCACGTGTCGATACTACGCAGATATCTCCATGACCCTTCTCATACGATTCAGCATCATACCGTTCTGTTTGAGCGCGATCTTTCGTTCACCGTGCAGCCAGTAGTGATATTGGATCGGCAGGTGAAGAAACTTCGATCAAAGGCCCTGCCATCTGTGAAGGTTCTTTGGCGCAGCCCGAATGGTGAAGAGATCACTTGAGTGGCCGAGCGAGAGATGCGGAAGAAATTCCCTCATCTCTTTGAAGGTACGCGTAGCTATATATTTTAAATTCAGGGATGAATTTTCTTAAGGGGGGAAGATTGTAATACCTTAGAATGTGATTAGTGGTAATTGTGTTTTAATGTAGGGTTTTTGGTAAAAAGTTTACCAAAATGGGTTTTAAATAATTTATCTGGTTTTATGATTATTTTATTAGAATTTTATCTGAACTGCACACACTTGTGCATGTTAACTAAGGTTAAGACTAGGGTTAAACCATGTTTAGATAAGCATGGTGGGTTAACCTTTTAGTTAAGTTAATTTGCTTTAATTAAGGATATTTAGTTTTTAAAATTTGAATTAGGGTAGGGGTTGATTAGTTTAGGGTGAGAGAGAGAGGCCATGATGGCTTGGGTATGCTTGCAATTAATGAGGAGAGAGGGTGAGGGGTTGACTCTCATTGTTTTATTTTCTTAACCTTTGTATTTTCCCTCACACTCAACTCTCACACTTATCTCTCCCTCTCACTCCCACACACCCACAACAACACCAACAGCAACAACAGAAGCAGCAGCATCAGCATCAGCAGCAGCTCTGGAAGCAGCAGCAGCAACAACAGCAGCAGCTCAGCAGTAGCAGCAGCACTACATCAGCTGCAACACACTCTTCCTCTTCTTCTTCTCTTCTCTTCTCCTACATCTTAGGATCTCTAGAGGTATAATCTCTTAACTTGATTTTCTTCTTGCTAAGTTATGGTTTCTAAGCTTAAGTATAGGGTTTATTATATGATTTAGTGCTAGTTTCGGGTAATTTGAGTGAGATTTGGCAAAGTGATGGTTTTAATTGTTAGTATAGCCTTACTAAGTGCTGTTAAGACCAGTTAACCCAAGATTTATCCCAGATTTCTGTAAAATACCGGATTGTTTCAAATTGGTGTAACTTGGCGTTTTAATTAGGCATTTTAGCCTTTCTGGGATCGGCTCTTGACCCGGGCCATTCAGGAAAAAGTTGTAAATACAGTAGCATGGTGACCATGTCAGACACCCACACACAAAGCATGGGGACCCCTCTCCCCTTCACGGCCGCAAATTTAATAGATCTGGCCACAAATTGCGGCCAGAGGGTGGGCTTGGGTGCCGGGGTTTTTCCTGTAGGTGTCTGCGGGTAGCTAGGGTTTTTGGTATGTGCAACTTTGTCTGTTTTGACTCGAGTCAAAATCTGGAGCATTAAACCCTATATCGATGCTTTTTAAACTTGTGCGACACATGTGTGATCTGTGTAGTTCTTTGGTGCGCGGCGCGACACCACGCTTCGGGTTGGTTTCTGGTGAGGTTACGCATGTTGCGACGTATCGAGTGCACGCCCGCTTAGTTTCACACACGAGTTATTCTTTTGATCGATATATCACGTTTTTGCAGGATTTGCCTTATGTATGTTACTTTTGTAAATTCTAGGATCGCAGTCGGAGACTTCGAGCACCGTAGAGAAAGGAAAGCAGATGGTCGGACACACCTAGCGCGAGATCATGGGTGAGTAGATGTAACATCTACGGGGGACAATCGTTTGGACGGCGCAAGTCGCCCGATAGTTTAAGAAAGTTAAAGATTCTTAGTGACATTAGTAATATTGAGTTAATGCTTGCGTAACATCTTGCTACATTCATGCTCTATATTGACATACATATACGAACTCATTTCATAGGACATCTGCACTATTGCCAGGGTTTTTATATGCAGCACGAGCACTATTCATACGTACACACACGCCTTGGTAATTGCCATGCCATAACACTAGATAAATTATAACCCGAAACATTTTCACTAGAATTGATTCTTAAACCTGTGCTATTGCATTTAAATCCTTAAAATGAAATCGTAGGATTGCTATTCTTGTGCATGTACCTCATTACATCATTTGTTCATACCTAGTCCATTAATCATACATTGCAACTTGATTTTTGATATCATATGCATTCATTATCATTGACATATGCACTTATGATTTCTTGAGATTTATGATATTTCTGGATTTCGGGGGAAAGCCGCAAGAATTTCTAAGCTTGTTGCCCTTTTTAAAATATGCAAAGTGCGGTTTTCTAGTGATGTAAGTGTCGTCCACCATGAATTTGCTGTGGTTTTCGAGACCCGTTTTGAGGAGTTGTATGAATCGTCTCGGGTAAATGGTTGGCCCGGTAAGGTACCCTGGGGCGAGAAGGCCGCAGATGATGGCGTTGAGCCTGGCAGGGGAGCACTACCTACCGGTGATTTTTTGGCACGGCGGATATCCAGAGGATACCGACCGTGGCCGTGAGATGATGAGAAGATATTTGAGATGGGTCAGCCGAACGGCTGAGGTCAGAGATACTGTGATATGGATACATGAGATTGAGACAGTTTTGAGGTGTCGATGCTGGACACGGATTCTTGTTGATTCTATTGGTATTGTGCTGATATTTCAAAAGAGATTCCTAAAAGAAAAATGTGATTTCTTTTACTTACATATTCAGATCACGAGTTGATTCATATTGCATACCTACCTGCTAGTACATTCATGTTGCATACATACCTGCTAGTATATCATGTCTTATCTGTATTGTAGATGCTAGTATACTTGCGTGCATGGTTGCAATAGCCTCTATAGATGTTATTTATTACTCACGAGTTGGCAGCTCACCCCCGTTGTGCCACAGGCTTTTTGCGGGTCCGCTCCATCTGCACAGTAGTGGCGGGCGCACTAGCTTCTTTTGCCTTTTTTGCCTGAACTCGAGGCTTTTGCTCGTAGGTGGGTTGTGTTATCATTTTTTACCACCTTATATATTTATTGTATCTAGAGTACTCCATCTACTGTATCAGCTGCACCTGTTATTTGTATTGTTGTATATTGACCTAGAGGCGAGACTGCGAGATTTATGGACTTTTTATGCTGTATTTTGGGGTCGAGCTCACTTGAGTCGACATGATATTTTACTTGTGTTTTTCATGCTTATTTATACACATTGTTGTTTTACATTGCGTGGGATTTGTGACCGCCTTGGGGCGAAGAGCTAGCTCCCGCTTGGGGATGCCATATTTCATGATTATTCATTTATACTCCTGTTTTGTACCCGTTTGGCGGCCTGTTTATATAAAGGAGACTCTGCCGAAATTTTTGGAAAAAGGGATGTTGCTTTTAAAAAGCTTGATGTGACTTAATGGATTAAATCGCTTTTCAATAAATTGGTTTTTCCTTCACTCTATTTCTTAATCGGGTTTTGATTTCTGGGCTTTGGCTTACTTATTTTATGGACGCCTTGAGACGTTTCGTACCTTAAGTGTCAGTCATGTTCCGTACCCTGTGGGACGTGACAATCCCTCTGGCTCTGAAGTCGCCCTCCTTTGGATACCGCAGAGATTCATTCTTCGCTTTTCACGTGACGCCTTCCCCTTCATCGAAAGAGTCTTCCATATTCATCCAAGTATTTGGCCCTCGATAGAGAAGACGGGGTCCTTCGTTGATTCTCTTTGCCTTTGGCCTTTGGGATGCGGCTGTACTGTGGATATGCTTGATAACGGCGCTTTGTTTGATTGGCTCTTTCTTGTTGGTTGCGGCTAGCTATTGGTGAACGAGTGTTCGGACATGGCCCTAGGTTGTGATCAGTCGGCTCATTTGGAAGGGAGCCTCACACCTTGCGATTCAACCACTTCCTCAAGAAGCAGTGGCTGGTGTGGAATTTCTCCTTGAGCTTCTTCACGGAATGAAACTTGAGTCCGGCTTTGTGGTCTACACTATATGCCATTCTAGATGGCTTATCACTGCCTCGAGGGTGGTAGTTAGGCGATCAACCATAAGCAGGATCGGTTGTGCTAATGGTGCTGGGATGGTTTCCTGGGTTTTGGAGTGTACTGGGGGAGTTGATCTTCCCCGCAGGACGACCATGAGGGTTAGTTGTCGCTAGGTCCATGCAGGGGTCGAATATCTCAGGGGTGAAATTCATTTTCACGATGCACTACGAGGCAGCTTTCAATTAAAGCATCATTGATGCAGCCAATAATAGTTTCATTATTGTTTGTCTGCGTTGAGGGCAGGAGATGGTTGCGTCAAAAATTGTAAATAAACGCAAACTACATATTTGCATGCACGGCGACGAACGATTTCATAAATTGCTCCTTAAGCTTTCATGAATTCTTCATTATCCATAAGATATAAAAATGATTGAATAAGAAGATATAATCATATAAAATGGTAATTAAAGAAGACCGCCACCAACAACTCACAAATAGATTCAAACATTAGAATCCTCACTTTAATTGACTCAACGACACATTTGCCAATAATGTCTTGCACATTAAAACTGAATCAAATTACCTACAAATATAATAACAGTAAAATAATTTTACTTCATACAAATATGATTTGTGCAAAATAACTATGTCTATAATTCTTTGTCTTGCAATAGAGTTCGGACATCACATCTTTCGGATGAAAAAATGAAGTTTTCATACTGAAATTAGACCTAAAAGGAAACACCACGATCACTAAAACTAAAAGTCTATGAAAAGAAATTGAGATCCTGCAAATCTAAAATGCAAAACATATTCATTACTAGAGTACCTCCTTGAAGGTTGCTGCTCTCTAGTAGACCGCCAAATTTTTGGTGTATCTTGAGGCTCTTGAGTGACTTGAAAAACAGTCATAGAGGGAGGTAAATAAGGTTTTATGGCAAACTCAGAGTAATTTTGCGAATATAGAAATTATGCAACGGAAAATAAAAATACTAAACTATTTCAATCACAAAAACAGTCACAGAAATGCAGAAAAGTAAATGGACACAGAAGATCGTTATCGAAGTTCACTAACCCAGTGGCTAACCCCGCATGAGAACTTCTGCTCAGAATTCAACATACTATCCAGTGACTCCTTACGGGTGGAGAAACCCAGATCTTTTACCCTGGCTCAGATCCTAACCTTTACACTAGCAGACTATTAACACCTCGACTTTTTCCGAGGTTCAAGTCCAAACTTTACAGCGTGAAGATTTTAGACCCTTTTTCACTAGGTCGTACAAAAAAGATTTTACAATTTTTACAAACCAACTCTAACAATCCTAAGGATCTCAAAACATAAATCAATGTTTTGATTCAAGGAGATGAGAGATTGTATTTTAGAGATTAACAAAAGTTTAAAAAATCAAAATCGAAGAAGTTTTTCAAGATTAAACAAGTTTTAAAAACAATCGCTACTTCGAAAATTGTAGAGATCTTTCTTTTCTAAAAAAATAGAAATTTCTAATGGTGCTAGAAAGATCTCTTCTCTTTGAAAAGAATTAGTAAAAACTAGAGAGCAACGGGAGGCAGAGTTTTCACAAATACTTAAGGATAAAGAAAATGGAAATCGGGTGAAAAAAAATTGTGTAAAACTTTTTAGAAACGTGTCCTATATATAGAAATTTTTTTAGAACAGACAGGACAGTTATTATAACTTTCCCTAAAATATAGGACAGTTATTGGCAGTTGGTGGCCGTTGTGTAACCGAAATTCCAGCCAAATTTTCAATTTTTTGAAAAAATTGTCAACTATTGTAGACGTCTATTGCCTGATATTTCAGACACGGCCTGATTTATGAAAAAGGAAATTTGGGTTTTAGAGAATTGAATTGAAATGTGATAAAAAAACTTGATTCTAACCGTTTGAGATCGACTCAACTCTAAACTCAAATAAATTACAAAAGACTTGAATATTTCCGATGTGCGATTTCTCTGTTTATAGCCTTTAAATACGTATTGAGTGCGTCCGAGTCTTGTTGAAGATTTTATTGAGATGTCAGTTGCAAAATTGAGTTTCCTTATACTTGAATATTACCAGTTTTGTAGCACTTTGACTAATATGATATGATTAGTAATATATAGTATATTTGAAATACAGTTTTGTAAAATAATCAAAACATAAAGAGATTCATATGTTAACAATCTCTCCCTTTTTGATATTTTACAAAATACATAAAGTAATTTGAAAATATATTCATATGCCCCCCTTAATATATGCTCATTATTTCTCCCCTTTTTGGAAATATCAAAAATTTATAAGCATGGAGATAAAATACGAAAAATAAGTAAGTATTGGAATATGTTTTTATAAAATTTGATAATAATAAATTTATGAAAATTAAAGTTGCATAAAGAAAACTACATAGATTTAAGCATACAAACTAAATAATTTCAAATACTTCATAAATTTCTAATACAAACCACACATAATACCAGAGTTCAAATACAAGCAAATGCATAATCCTAATATATAAGACTAAGAAATAAAATAACTACGCATTATCGTCTGGTTGTGAAGGCTGATCGACATCCATGTGAGCGTAACGATAAATATCCACACCTTCATTAGGAACCTAAAGGATTCGAGCAAGAGATGCGGGGGCAATAGTGATTGTGTGGTGTTGTAACCGACTACGAAAAATGGTGATATCGTCTTAGTCACTAATTAAGTTAGAATAAAAGAGATAGACGAAATTGACATGGGTGGCACAATCAAGTTGAAAAAAAAGAACCTAACCTTGGAATTGAAGTAAGGGAGTGAGATGGAAATGGGCGATTTCGTTGAGACGAGCGAAAGAGCCGGCAACAATTTGCTTCTTGACTAAGCGATCATAGAGAGCGGAGGCTTTTGGTTTGATGAAGATGATTAAGACATCTTCTTCATCAGCTTGTGCTTGCGTCGTGTCCTCGATTTCTTAAGCGTAAGTATCATCTTCTTTGTCGTCGTAAGAATCGCTCTCAGATTCTTCTATGGGTTGTGGTGGTGAAACACGGCGACGACGCTTGCTTGTTGAAGATTCACCAACTTCAACATTCTTGGTGCAGACCATTTTGAAGAGTTTGGAAGATGGAGAAATTAGGCTTTGAGGAGAAAGAAAGAGAAAAGATACGATGTTATGAGAGTTTGAAAGCGATGAGATGAATAAATAGGAGTTGAATGGACATCCCAGATGTAAAGGGATGGATCTAAGTAGTATGATTTTTCAAGGAAGGATCGGGTCGGTTCGGAATTTTGGACGCATGCACATTCGGTTTAGAATTTTGGACGTTAGGATGTACGTCCATTTAGGTGTCCCTGCACATTAGTTTCTAGAAAAACAGTGCAGTTAATATGTGAGTGAAAAAATTGGTTTTCAGGATTTGGTTAGTTTCTAAACTTGATTGTTAGTGTGTGTGTGTGTGTGTGTGTGTAAGACCTAATTAACATATAACAAACAAATTAATGGAAAAACAAATATATTCATTTCATTAAAGAAAAAGTACACGAATACAAACTTTCACTAACACAACACAAAAAAACTAAAAAAACAACAAAAAAACAAACATACAACGAAACAAAGAAGTATATAGGGTTAAAAAGAAGAATATTAGAAGCGAGAGAGATACTTCCAAAATTCAATTGTTTTGGTCTCTCTTTCTTAGATAAACTCTCCCTTGATCCTGTCGAACTCATGAATTTGAGTGTCTTGGGTCTTAACTCGGGTGATGAACATTATAAGTTCATCATGACCAGGAAGAACGTAAAACAGATCATTTTCTCCGTTCCCAAATCCATGTCGGAGTAGAGATTCGCTTGAGGACCATTAGGAGGTAGTCCTTGATTTTGCGGATCAACTTGAGGGGGTTCTTCGTCGACTGGAGGAGCAGGAAAAGTGTACCCCCCGAATGGTTCTTCAGAGAGATCCTCTTCAAACGATGGCCTTGAAGGGGATTTCAGTAATGTGAAAGAAAGAACTCTTGACGGGTTTGGAGAGGGTCTGACAAGAGAAGTTTGTTCGTCTTTGATCTTGACATCCTGTCGCTTCGAAGACGGAGAACCTTTCTCATTCATAGGGGTACTCCTAGCAGCCATTGTTTTCTTGGACGTGGTTGTGTATGTTATGTAGGTTTTGGGAAAAAATAGAAAGTACACAAGTGATTAGAAATCAAAGTGTGTTCATATCTATTTATATATGAATTCTGATGGATCTAAAAACTGATAAATAGTTTTAAAAATGTTTAAGAGTTTGAATTTCAAAAGTTCAAATGTTTAAACATTGAAATTTCACAAAACTGCTATGCAGTTTTATGAACAGACACACCTATGGACGTCTATTAGGGACGTCATTGGGACGTCTATATCTCTAGGAGTCTTGAAATAAAATTATTTTTTTAAGCGTTAGTGTTCTTATTGTAGATGATTAGGTTTCTTATTCTAACATGTCGAGTTCACCCCTTATCTTTACAAAATGAGTTCTATCTAAGAGTTTGGTGAATAAATTAGTTGTTGGCTATAGTGCCCTCAAGGTAATTATCATAGTCGCAGGCAGGTGATTACGATGATTGAGGGAGGACCTATACCGGTAGAACAGTCTTACTCGAGATGATAGTATGCTATCTGGTTTGTCTTTATCATCACTATTACATGTTGATAGAGCCCATGGGATTCTTGCTTGACTACCAGTATTATGATGGTGATCATATACATGGGAGTTGGAGGTCTATAAGCACATCCTTAAATGTCCCTAGTCATGGGAGTTTCGAGACTGGGCATCGATACTCCAGAGTAGACTAGTGTATACTGATCGAGACCCCGACGAGCGGCGGTGGCTAGATCTCACAAGCCATTGGTGTTAGTTTGTTCACCTGAGATAGTATACAGGTGCTCATTGGGTTATGAGTACACAGGACGGACTCGCCGGGAACCTGCTAGTTGGTACTATACCTATTGTCAGATAACAATTCCCAGGTGACATGTATACAGGTTAGTCTGTCGACCTGAGATCGTCATTTGTCTCGTGTGAGTTCCCACTGTGCTTTGATTACTACCCTACCACGGCTCAAAGGAGTCTTGCAAACAGGTTTTAGTTAGGTACAGTCCCGAGCCACATGGAGGCAGTGAGCGGATCGTCGGGGATTCGTCTCTCCCGGTATTGGGGGTTGATTTCGCGCATTGCATGGGTGGCCATTACCAGAAATCCTTGGCCAAGGTAGTCGAGAATTACATATTCGGATCAGTAGTTTCTCACATAGTGATGGGCTTCATACCGACGCGAATTATCGCGTTATTAGGGGCTTGACTTTGTCCACCCCCTAGATTCGATATGCAATACTCTTAGTCTAACAGACCGGACTGTATGGATATTGTCATTGTCACGATCAGTAGGGGTTTCAGGATGAGTTTGCTCGTCGGCCTCCCTTTCGCTCAATACCTGGATAGACGTTACGTACAGCTAGTGCCGCTGACGTGCTTGTGGTTAAACCCACTGCCAGCGTATTGACGAATCTTTAGAATCCCACACATAGGGTTTTCACGGTTCAGGTGATATGGTGTAGATGGCGTATGTTGGTACATATAGGTGTCCGATTAAATATGTGTACATGCTGCACAAACATTAATCGGACGGTTGATAATACTAGCGGTTTAGGATTAAGCCGGATTATTAAATCAGGTTTTAATTTAATAATTTATATATGTATTTATATTCTAGTATTATTGTTCACTATTCATTTTCTCTCTTGGCTATTCATATTTTTGTACGAATACGCGTATATGTATTTCGATACGTATACCGGGTTGCATTCCGTATTTATACGGAATAGTTTCTAGAAAATGTCTACCTCATTAATTGATTTTCTATTTTAGAAAATTAATTTGGGAAATGTGGTGGAGGGGGTGAGGTGGAATGGGCATGGCTTGCGGCATGTTGAAAGGTATGGGCATAGCATTGTTTATTGGTAAATTGGGAAAAGATATTTTGTGTGTTTTTTTGGATGAGAAAGAGAGTGAGAGGGCATCCACTTCTTAGCTTGGGCCTTGTTTCTTTACTTCACTTGCTTGCTTGCACTCACACTCAGAAAAAGACATTGCCATTTTTTTCTTTAGTTGCTGATGCCACTTTGTTTCCTCACCCCCTCTTCATCTTCTATGGTTGCTCATGGAGCATTTGTGATGAGAGAAATAATATAGTGGCACACCCCTACACCTCCACTCTCCATTGCTAGCAACCTTGGAGCGTCGGTTGCCTCGTTTTGCGAGGCTGAAGCTTGCGTCGTTTCCCTCAAGTGGATCATCGTAGATGGAGGAAGACCGGCAACCAAACTCGATCCAGACGACCACTAGGAGCTTGGAATGAAGACCGAAGGACACAGATCAACTCGGTATAACCATTCTAACTTCTTTATATTAGCTTGCTAGTTTAGGGTAGATCCGGGCATCGGGTGATGGTAGCGCCAGTTTAGTAAATTTTTGTTCCGCATTTGGCCATGGTTTGATGGCCGGGGCGCTGCCGTAACCCAACATGGTATCAGAACCAACCCGTAAACACCATACTAGCAGTTTAGACGATGTTAAAGTATCGAAATCAAAACAATCCCAAAACTGTGCACTGCAGATTCCAGTCTCTGTTGTTTTTCAAAGTCTTTAAAAAATTATTTTAGCAACTGCAGAAGACTACTTAGATGACCACTGGACTACACCTCAAATACGAACCAATTTCACCTAAAATGACCCGAGCACATAGCCAAATAATCCGAGCTGGTCGGCCATTTCAGAGGATCTGGGTTTGAAATTTTGCGTGTGGTCTAGTCTCTAGAATATTGGTTCAGTGGTATTGCTTGTTTTTCCTAGTTTGGATATAGTGTTATCTATTGTTCAGGGGCAATTTGGGGTGTTTCGAAGTCGCTAATTTAGCACTGTTTAAATGTTTATCAGAACATGCATTACTATCTGCGACCGTGAATGTCATTCAAGCGGTACAACTCGTCTAATTGCTATATGTTCTTTTAGACGGGTTTGCGAACGTGACATTCACGCTGATGTTCTGTGTTGTGCTGTGTTGTGGTTGGATCGTCGTGGTGGATGGCTTGGGTGCAATGTTAGTACAATTTATTCTCATTTGTACATTTGATATTGCGGGGCGAGCGTCCGACATATGGACTGCCGTCACTGCAAGTTTGTATATTATTTGTTTGGGGCACGACCGGGTTGAGGTCGATGTCACCGTTATACATATTATTTTCTTTTCTGTACTAGGATTAACCCGTGGTGGAGTGCACGAATAGCCGGGTTCTAGAGGGCAACGGGTCCGCATCTCATGGCGTTGAGACGGAGGGGACCTTACTCTAGAATTGGCGGGCTTTTCGCCGCACTCGTAGGGGGTATAGGTTGACCTATGGAGGGGTGCCAAAGTTACCGGATTCCGTGAAGTGCTGGGTGGCCCATTCACATTGTTGAAGGGGGTTGCCTCACTTCTAGTTTTGGCGGGTAACTTGCCGCGCTCGAAGGGGTCTAAGTTTTCATTGCACAGGCTATCCACACGACAGAGAACGTCGGGTCTCATTTGCGGCTCAAGTGAAACCCGGGGCTCTAGGATTATCCACCATTCTGTGTTGCTTCTGTGATGATTCTGAGATGTTGCTTATATTATGCCTGGGACGATTGTTATATATATTTATATATATACTAGTAGATGTTGTATATGTTTTTCACTCGCGCTAGTCCCGCCCCCGCTCCGTCGTTACTTAATTAACCTAAAGGGTGATGACGGGAACCAGTGGCGAATGCGGATGGCATATACGTATATTTTATTTTTCGTTCTTTTCTGGTGTGATATGTTAATTGATGGGACTGTGTTGATTCTTATCAATGCAAGAATAAAACAAACCTATATTTGATGTTGTTGGAACCAAGTTCTATTAAAAAACTGGCATTACAGACGTTCTCTTTTGCTTTGCACAGTGGTATTCGGTTATGAATATCCAGCACCTCAATCAACGAGGCAAGGGCCGAGATCCCTTCATCGGGAGTGACCCCTTGGGCATAAGTTTGCATCATCATAATAACTTTACTATAGTCGATTCTTTTGCTTTGCATCGTGGTATTCAGTTTGGAATATCCTGCACCTCATTCAACGAGGAAAGAGCCGAGATCCCTTCACAGGGAGTGACCTCTTTAGCAAAAAAGTCTTCGCCGCTATATATTTGTAAAACCACTTGTATTCCTTCAACGATATCAAGTTCATTACGTTAAAGGTTTTTTGCCAAAAACCAGTAGTAGCCCTCCATCATTTCTTATAGGTATTACTTAATAATCATGCTGTGTATGTTGACCTCTGTCAAGGCACAGTGCTTGGTAGCTGGGTAATGTTTGTTTGTTGCATAGATATGCGATTATTTAAGACAGTCGCACGATCATGTTGACCTCTATCAAGGGCTCGTGCGGGTGGGTCTAAGTTAATCCAGGACAATGACGGGTTGAACTTGACTTGCGACTTATGATATGTTGACCACTGTCAAGGTCATAAGCCGCTTGGGGTAAAAACACACATCGGGAGTTTTAAACATACAGGAAACTTACCAGGCATGCGCATACCTTCTGGAGTGTGGTGACTTGAGTGGCTTCCATCAGGTTACTATGCGATGATGGTTGGATCCCAATTCCCACTGATGAATATGTTTACTCCTCGGGTGATTTTAGATGATCCCGACTAATTCTTCTTTTGGGTTTGGAGGAGAATTCGAGGAAATAGTGGGAGCCATCCTAATTAGATAAAGTGATTAACCATTCTGATCTAGGTTAGAGTGCACGCTAAGTGTTTCTTTTCTCTCTCTTTGGCAGCAACCGTAGCCCGACCTTGAACTAAAACTCATGAACCAAGTTAACCTAATCTTCTTAAAACACTTTGGCTTTTGGAATGTCACGGTGTCATATATATCATTGCCACTTCTATATCACCTTTGCATTTCTCCAGAACATCCCGTATCACTATGAACATCCACTCCTATTGGATAAATCCATCGTATAGTTACATACGAACTCGAAGGAACTTGTTCCAGATTTGAGGATGGATTCTGGTTCAGGAGGGATTGAATAAGATTATTCGGTTGTCTTTTCTCTTTACCTTCTCTCAGGTTGTGAGGGCTCCTAGGATTAGGGGAGTGTACACCTATTACGCTTATTGGATAGTCTTCTTCCAAACCTTAGGCTGATGCCGAAGGGTAGTGAAGGAAGAAAACCAATTAGCCTATAGGTGATGTACAGAAGGTAATAAGTAAAGACAAATAAAGGGATCAGAATAACGGCAAAGAAAATTGCGACAACTATCATTCACGACAAAACCGTGTATACCCCTGCACTCTCACATCCACTTTGGATTTCTTCAGAACACTTCGTATCACTATGAACGTCCATAATGCTTGGACATGCCATCGTATAGTTAGATACGAACTCGAAGGAATTCGTTCCAGATTCGAGAATGGTTTCCGGTTCAGGAGAAATTGAATAGGATTATTCAGATGTCTTTTCCCATTACCTTCTCTCAAGCTGCGAGGGCTCCTGGCATAAGGAGTGTACACCTATTACACTTATTGGATAGTCTTCTTCCAAACCTCAGGCTGGTAACGAAGGGTAGGGAAGGAAGAAAACCAATTAGCCTAAAGAAGGTGTACATAAGGTAATAAGTAAAGATATAATAAAGGGATTGAAGTGAGGGCAGATAAGTATATGGTTACTGTCATGAATCAGGATAGTGGAAGATGCGTTACTATGAATACCCAGTTACCCCTTCGAAAAATTTTCATGTTTCAGTCTGACTGTGCGATGTTAATTGAAAATTGTTTTCCCAATTAGAATCTAACTCCAGGCTATGTATTTACCAGATCATTTTCTCACATTTGTATGTTATTACAGATGGTGAGTGGGAGTAAGATATTAGGAATTGGGTGATTAGATCCTCATTATATCGGAATTTGTTATAATTGGTGATATTTGAGGAAATCATCTGGTTTTTGCCGGATGGAAAATTTTTGGTTTTGAATATCCATAGTTATGCACCAGTTTAAAACTGAAATATCTGTACGTTTATTTTATAAAGTGAGATATAAATTTTTGAAATTATGTCTATGACATTTACCTATATCAGTTGGTGATTAGGTAAGGTGCATTCAACAACGGTGTAATTCTTCTTGACCATAGTACAGTTTTCAACTTACGACGCACAAGGTTTGAGTTATTGAACCCAGGGGACTTATACAAAGTATTGTATGTTGTCCAGTGTCCATTAGGATAATATGGTTGGTACTCATACTATATTCTGTTTACTCATGACTTCTCTAGTTTTAGACAAGTATTTCATTGAAATACAAGGTCCAGATTTAGAGAAATTATAGGTATAAGAATAAAGAAGAGAACCATTTGTAAGAAGTATCAGGATTCTTCAAAATAGTCGAAGATGTAGATACGTGTGTTTGGTATTCCATTGATAGTAATGGTTTTGAGAACTTGCTTCTCTTTCAGGTTACTCATATATGGATGCACTCCCAGATGAGTAATGTTGATTGGCATCTTTCCATTTGGTTGATATGCACTGGAGACAGCTGCATGTTTTTGAATCCGGTTCCAATAAAATTAGTGCCTTTGTTTCTACATGGTATATAGAATCAATTTATATCTTAATGAAGTTAAGGTATAGGGAGTTGTCCGGCTGATACTTAAAACCAGAATCCGGATAAACTCAAGGCACGTTTCAATAATGGCAGTTTGTGGGTTATCCCGGGGTTTGACGAGAGTTAACTTTCTACCATCAGGAAGATCAATAGTGATATTGTTCTTAACTCGCCACAGTTTTAGTAAAATGGATTTTTTTTCAGAAAAAAAATGTGGGAGTATGGTAGATCTGGAAGTGATTCCAGAACCACAAACGATCACTGAAGATTTAATAGAACCTGAGAATTTAATTGGATTTGACATTCTATTAGCCACTCCACAGATTTGGTGGGTAACCTCAGGCATCCGAGAGATACTTCGGCGTTCTCAGAGACGGTGACACGAAAGTTCTTGTTTTCCCAGACTTTCCATTGCTGCTGTTCTAGACTATAAGACCCGGCAGGAGGATGAGTATAGCGTCGTTCTAAACTGGCTTTAGAAGTGCACGTGTATATGACTCTGCCAGAGGGTTGTTGTAGTCAGTGGGAGCAGCGGAAGCATAGAGGGCAAGTAGCTTATGTCTATTTATAGACTAAAGCAGGTATAACGGAAATAGATCATCTATTTTTGATATGACAGTCATAGGTTTTGACTTCATTAGAATAGCAGATGGATCTGGTAAGAAGGTAGTAGGGTGTGATGTCCTGGTATTTGGATGATATGCACTTTATAGGAAGTGAAATTCCTATACTACGATCGGTTATACCGTGGTTGTCACACAGTTGTTTCTCCACATAGGATATGGATATAATATCAGTCAATCTGGTTACTAGATCTATGGTTTTAGATCTAGATTTTGGAAGTGTCCCAATTCGGGTAGTTTAACACTATTCTAAAGTGTTTTAGAATGGACGGCTCCTGGCATGGTGGTGTACCTGCGGGTGATGGAGTCACCCTCTCTAAAAGTGTCTTACAGACTAAAGGGGAGAGGGATCTGCATGATTAGCATATCACTTGCTTTGGCAATTGAGTTAATCATGAAATCTCAGGTACCACATCAGATATTGTTTTTGCACTAGCTGCTATAAACATATATTAATCCAATCCTGGAGAAATGTTGGTAATAACAGCCTTCTTCAGGAGACGGTTATCATTTCAGGCTTCCAAGATGACCTGGAAGACAGAATGACTGTCTGAGTTATTGTTTTTCCCTCTACTGAGGGACAGTATGTTGGACAGGTGGTCCAAGAGGATACTGAGGAAGGCATAGCGCATGATACGGATTAAATTCAGTGCATGATACAGTCTAAGAAGTTTGCTGGATTTGGAGTTCATTTATGAACTGGGTCCCATCAGATATCCAGACAAATTCTAAGACAAGGTATTGCTCATTTCGAGAGATGGTTATTCTCCGAGAAGTTGAGATATAGATAGATAAAGATATAAACATTGGAGCGGATCTACTCACTAAGGCTATTTCTTGAACACAATAGTTTCATAAACGAGTTTTGTGAAACTGCTTAGTAGAGAAGTTGGGTGTTCGGTATCATACGATCTGTGAGTATGCGACACCGCCATAATTGGTCGTAAGTGAAAGTGGGAGATTGTTGGCTATAGTGCCCTCAAAGCAATTATCATAGTCACAGGCAGGTGATTATGATGATTGAGGGAGGACCAATACCGGTAGAACAATCTTACTCGAGATGATAGTATGCTATCTGGTTTGTCTTTATCATAACTATTACATGTTGATAGAGCCCATGGGATTCTTGCTTGACTACCAGCATTATGATGGCGATCATATACGTGGGAGCTGGAGGTCTATAAGAACATCCTTAAATGTCCCTAGTCATGAGAGTTTCGAGACTGGGCATCGATACTCCAGAGTAGACTAGTGTATACTGATCGATACCCCGACGAGGGGAGGTGGCTAGGTCTCACAAGCCATTGGTGTTAGTTTATTCACCTAAAATAGTATACATGTGCTCATTGGGTTATGAGTATACTGGATGGACTCACCGGGAACCTGCTCGTTGCTACTATACCTATTGTCCGATAGCAGTTCCCAGGTGACATGTGTACAGGTTAGTTTGTCGACCTGAGATCGTCATTTGTCTCGTGTGAGTTCCCACTGTGCTTTGATTACTACCTTACCACGACTCAAAGGAGTCTTGCAAACAGGTTTTAGTTGGGTACAGTCCCGAGCCACATGGAGGCAGTGAGCGGATCGTCGGGGATTCGTCTCTCCCGGTATTGGGGGTTGATGTCGGGCAGTGCACGGGTGACCATCACCAGAAATCCTTGGCTAAAGTAGCCGAGAATTACTTATTCGGATCCGTAGTTTCTCACATGGTGATGGGCTTCATACCGACACGAATTATCGCGTTATTAGGGGCTGACTTTATCCACCATGTAGACTCGATATGCGTTACTCTTAAACGAACAGACCAGACTGTACGGATATTGTCACTGTCAGGCTCAGTAGGGGTTTCAGAACGAGTTTGCTAGTCGGCCTCCCTTTCGCTCAATACCTGAGTAGCCGTTACATACAGTTAGTGCCGCTAATGTGCTTGTGGTTAAACCCACTGCCAGCGTATTGACGAGTCTTTAGAGTCCCACACAGAGGGTTTTCACGGTTCAGACGATATGGTGTAGATAACGTATGTTGGTATATACAGGTGTCCGATTAAATATGTGTACATGCTGCACAGACTTTAATCGGACGGTTGATAATACTAGCGGTTTAGGATTAAGCCGGATTAATAAATCAGGTTTTGATTTAATAATTTATATATGTATTTATATTCTAGTATTATTGTTCACTATTCATTTTCCCTCTTAGCTATTCGTATTTTTGTACGAATACGCGTATATGTATTTCGATACGTATACCGGGTTGCATTCCGTATTTATACGGAATAGTTTCTAGAAGTTGTCCACCTCATTAATCGATTTTCATTTTTAGAAAATTAATTTGGGAAATGAAGTAGAGGGGTGAGGTGGTATGAGCATGGCTTGAGGCATGTAAAGAGGTATGGACATTGTTTCCCCCAATCAGAACAAGGCTCTGTTTGAATTTCGAAAATTCAAATTTTGAAGCAACGCTTCAAATTCCGTGCGCTGTGCGCAACGCGCCACGTGTCAGAAGATGATATGTCAACGCAGAGCCCAAGGCAGAGCAAGGCTCTATTTAAAACAAAAATTAAAGGAAGCAACGCTTCAGTTGCGCAAGCGCTGCGCTGCGCGACACGTGTCAGCGCAGTTGCGCAAGCGCTGCGCTGCGCGACACGTGTCAGCGCAGTTGCGCTGCGCTGTGCGCTGCGCGACACGTGTCAGCGCAGTTGCGCAAGCGCAGTTGCTGTGCGCTGCGCAACACGTGTCAGCGCGGTTGCGCTGCGCTGTGCGCTGCATGACACGTGTCACGCGCTGGGGCGTTTGCGCCAAACAGAATTAAATTCTAGCAAGATTTTTCTGTTCTTGTTAAAACAAGAAGATTGCCTTCTGTAAAACAGAAGCCCTTGGATCAGAGATCCAACGGTGGGGAAAATTCCCCAAATCACTTAGAGAAAAATCTCTTTAACAAATTTAACAAATTTATGGGCACTATATAAAGGCCCCTAGACCCCCAAATCAAAAAAAAACATTGTGAGAAATTGAGAACTTCAAAACATGGAGAACTCTGAAGAAATTTCAAGAAGAAAAAGGTAAAAACCTTTAAGAGAGAAGAATTTCTTCTAATAGATCATTGATCTAAGAACAAGATCAATGATCTTCAAATAATAATAAGTGCTTTGCACTTTTTTATGAACCACTTGTTCTCTGAAACAAGAAAAACTTGTTTTCTTTGATTCTAATTAGATCAAAGAAAACAAACAGTGCTTTGCACTTTTTTATGAACCATTGGTTCCGGAATCTAAAAGATTCTCAAGTTAATAGTGCATTGCACTTGCAAAACTGCACTGTTGCGCTCCTGGGTTGGCGCAAGCCACCAGAGAGCACCACGTGTCAGCATCTGAACCACTTGCGCTATGCGCTTTTGAAATAGAGCCTTGCTCTCTGAAATTGGCGCAACTCACCAGAGCGCGCCACGTGTCAGCAGCGCAAGCGCAGCGCACTGGTGCAGTGCACTGCGCTTGCGTGACACGTGTCATCACCACAAGCACTTGCACTCAATGATTAGCGCAAAGCGCCTAACAAATGCAATGCATTTCTTTTACTAAAGGGCCAGGCCCAAATCAGAAAGGCCTATTAGGCCAAATTAAATTGCAATGCAATAAAAAGGGGCAGAGCCCAAACAAATTTGATGCTCTGCATCATTTATAAATAGGCAGAACCCAAACAAATTAATAAATAATGCAATGCATTATTTTAAAAAGGGGAAGAGCCCAAATAAAGGTCCAACAGAGACCAAGATTAATGCTATGCATTATTAAAAAGGGGCCAAGCCCTAGCACAGTCTAATAGGCCAAAAATAAATAAAAGCATTGAACATTTTTCAACTGGACTTAGCCCAATCATGGTCGTAAGTCCTCAAATTAAATTGACTGAGCACAGCTGCTCTCATAAATCAATTTACATCCGGTTCGAGGGTACATCTCCGAACTCCTTTGACTCCTATCGTTGTAATCCTTCAACGACGTCAGAGAGGTGATGGGTCCCGACAACCATACATCAGCACGGACTGTGGGATCCTTAAACTCATGGACTTAAGCGTCCTTAAACCAAAAGACGGATTGTGAGATCCTTAAACCCACGGACTTATGCGTCCTTAAACTAAAACACGGACTGTGGGGTCCTTAAACCCACGGACTCAAGCATCCTTAAACTAAACATGGACCCATATCTCCTTAAACTGGAACATGGACCACCATGTCCCTAAACTGGAATATGGACCGCAATATCCTTAAACTACCAATGGACCGCAATGTCCTTAAACTACCTGTGGACCACTACGTCCCGAAACTGGAACAATAGAGCCCCCAAATGCTCTTTTGTCGGATCCAAACGATCCCGTTAAGTTGATCTTAGTCTCAAATCAGACTAACATATCCTTAACGAACGTTTAAGTCGATCTTAGCCTAAATACGGCTAACGCATCCTTAAACTAAAACACCAAACCCAAATCTAAATAAATACGGATTTGGACTAATCCACGTCCTATAGGCGACGGCATGACTTAGTCTCCGTATACAATCCACAGGCATCCACAAACAAAACAAACACACATGACACGAAGTGAAACTCTGGAGAAGGAGAAAGTAGCTACCGCGATGCGGTAGCGTAATTAACTGCAGGGGCTTGCGCCTGCAGGGAAGAGCGTCCCCACAATCAAAAATCCCTCAAGCGAGGGGGAGTCTGACGAAGCCTGCTATATCGGCCGCATCCGCCCAAACCTCCGATATACGGTGCCATAAATCAACTTGGCATCTTCGGAGAGGTGGACGGATAAAACCAAATAGCATCTGCCCCGAATCTCCGGCCAGACCTCCTAACGTCGTCGGCCTCCATTCGGAGGGGAACAAATTCTGGCACGCCCGGTGGGACCTTTTCCTCTTTACACTACACACTTCATGTGTCGTATTCGCAAACAGATCGCGGTTTGTTAATGGTTGCCTTTGGATTTTATGTTACTAAGATTTGGTCTTTTGCCTGGCGCAGAAATCAAGCATCGATGGCCTTTACCTGTTCGAAGTGCTCCAACTGCAGCTGCAACTCACGTCCTGCCTCAACTGGGGGCATAACCTACGGGCCCCAAGCGGCCTCTTTGTTCACGATACCCGTGGAGCAGATTACTCAAGCCACCACAGGACTGTTTTTCGGAACCATGCTTCCCCCAACAAGCTTCAGCACCTCGGTGCCCGTACCAGAGGCTCCTAAGAAGTCGGTCTTCGATCGACTTACAGCTACTGCGGCCCCTCTCAACGGGTCGCCCAACACTAGTGCCTCGATCTTCTCCAGACTGGGCCAAAATTCCTGCGGGCCCACAATGAAGCTTGTAGTCCCAGAAAAGGTTATTCTAAAAAGAGTAGCCAAACCTGCTCCTGAAGTCGTCAAGGCGGCTTCTCCTGCTAAGAGACCGGTCTTTACAAGACCGACCGTCCCAACTCCTACTCCTGCTCCTGCTGCTCAAAAGACATCAGTCTTCAATAGGCTGACGCCGGCAACAGCCCCGCACCTGAACAGGGGGCAAGACAAGGACATCTCCGTCGCTGAACCAACACCGACAGCTCGTCACGCCCGACGACGCAACTGGCGCCGGATAAGGAAGACTGGGGGCAGCTCCCCCTCTAGGATAACTCCGCCAGCTCCAACGGTGGAAGTTAACGCCGCTGTTCCAACCGGGAACAGCTTTGAACTGCTGAACAGGGTACGCAGAAACTCGCCAACTGCGGTCCTTAAAAGATCTCCTCCACTGGTAGAGACCGCCGTGGAAGCAGAAAAGCCGGAGCAGCCTCCTCAATCGCTGTCCTCCAGGATTTACAAGACATGGCGACGAGTCCGAGAATCTGTGATTGATCCTAATTTCTCTCGCCAACAGAAGAAGTCGAAAGGTCGGCAAGAAGAAAATCCCCCGATCAAGCAACGAAAGTTGACGACCACTTGGGTGCCCAAAGCAGTGGCCCCCTCAACTTCTACGGCCCATAAGAGGAGAAGGCCAAAGAAAGTCCCTACACCTACGGCGAATATCGAAGGTGGTGGATCCAAACGCCCTAAGTCCGGGGGCATCGTCGTTCATACCGTCTATATGGCGTCTGGTAAAGAGGACAGCCGTATATCAACAGGTCATAGACCGCTCACGCGATCGGTGACCAAAGCGCAGGAGCAGCAGCAGAAGCTCCAAGAGATGATGAACGTAATGTCCGCACTTACTGGGCTAAAAGAAAGCCCTGAAACGTCTTCAGATGAACGTCAGGAGCAAGAGACTGACGCTGAATTCCTTCGTCGGATATTGGAGAAGAACGATAAAGAGGCTGCTGAACAAGCAGCCAACATAAAGTATATGGGCCTCCTGTTCTAAGACATGGTGGGGATGATAATCCAACAAGATCCTCCGGCCGAAGATCCCCCGATCGTCCTTGAAGACGATAGGGGTGAGACGTCAAATCCTTCGCCAGCTCTGTCAACAGCTAAGGAAGAGACAATCTCCAAAGCTGACTTGGATGAGTACTGATCGCACGCCAATAGCGTGTCGGATATTTAAAAGTTCTAAAGTTTAACCGCGATCAGGACGGTGTCGCTTTGAAGCTAGCCGCGATGAGCGCGGGTCGATCCACGGGGAGACGGAAAGTTTTATGTTCTTGTTTAAACGAATTAACAACGTGGCGGATTTGTTCGTTATCTAACCTATGTGTAAATTCAAGTATAAGGCTTGTTAGGAAACGATAGGATAGTGTAAGTTAATGGATTCCGTATTCAAGTACTTTGAGCCGAACTCAACCAATGAAGCTAGAACAATCGGCAACAACGTGGATTAGGGGACTTAAGCACGACCCTTGTCCTTCCGTTCTTGTCTCTTGCTTTCGCCTACGGCCAAACCGAATGCAACCGGTCACGGTTCGGAATCACCTTTACCTTGGTAGGGTAGGGTGCCTAACGGAGCATTTGCATAAGATTTGGGCGGAGTTTCAAATAGGAAAAGACGGGAAAAGGAACTGAGGAGCGAAATGTTAACTTACAAAATCTTTCTCTTTTCCTAACAAAAATATTCACACCAACATTCACAAAACAACAAAGAGGAAAAAAGAAAATCTACAAAGAAAAGAAAAGACTACAAACAAGTAATTAAATGACATGGTAATAAATTGCAAGTAATAAAAGACAAGAATGAAAATGCATGTAAGTAAAAGAGCGAGTAAGAAAGACTAAGAACCATAGAACCCAAAACAAGACATGGGTTCAATAACCAAATCTTAAACTTACAAGCTCAATGAAGAGGTTGCAAGATCAAGAAGAGGCAAAGAACTCATGGTGAATGAAGGCACAAAAGAGATCTTTATTAATCATCAAGAACGATACAACCCCTTGAGATCAATAACCAACCCTTAAACTTTCAAGCTCAATGCAGAGGTTGAAGGATCAAGAGAAGGTTAAGAACTCAAGGAGACTAAGCTATTTACAAGAAAGGAGAATAGAAAACTTGGACAAAGAATGACAATCCAAGACTAAAGAATTGATCCTTGAACCTTTTCCCACTGCCTGCTATTTATAGGCAAAGAAGAAAAGAAAATAAACATCAAAATTAGGGCTACGTGGCAGCAAGGAAGGCACTGTGCGAAGATGGGGCCCACATGAGGAGGTGGGGCCGGACAGGCCGGCCCAAGTGGTGATGTGGCCGGCCAAATCATGTTGGAATGGTCTCGAACTTGGTGTGTTGACTTGTTTGTCCCCTAACATCACTTTGGCACAGTTTATTTTCTCTGATTTGGCTTGGTCTGCACCCCGATTTTGGAGGGAATTTCGAATTTCTAAATCAACACCAAATTTTTAGCATTAAATGCTCATAACTTCATTCCCACATGTGCCTAAATCATGGATGCCCCCATTATGGTTTTGTTGATTTGTCCATTTGATTTTATTTTGCACTTATTATTGGAGGGAATTTTTGAATACAATTCAACACATGATCTTCAGCATTAAATGCTCATTACTCCATTCCCACATGTGTCTTGATTCATGGCTACCCCATTATGGCCCATGCTGATTTGTTTAATTGACTTTGATTTGATTTCAGTTTTGGAAGGAAAAAATCAACACATGATGTTTCGCCTTGAATGCATATAATATTTTTCCTTGAATGCATATCCACATGTGCCTAAAATTCTTATGTACACATTTGTTGTGTTGGACCATTTAGATAGAAAAATGTGTACACAAACTTGTTGCAAAAAGGGACTCCTGAAGTATCGGTCGGATTGCGGTTCTGGTTGCAGTGTCGGCTCTCAATTGATATATCCATGCTTTTAAATGTATTTCCAGTATTTTATCACGGATACCTGTAATATGTATTACTGAGCAGACACTGGTTAATAGTACCGATAAATACAACAAATAGATAATGAATGGGCGGTATTAGAATGCAGTTTTCTGATATGAACAAATACCCCCAAACTTATCTTTTGCTCGTCCCGAGCAAAACCATTTATTCACAAAAGAAAATTCTAGCCGCACTTTCGCAGGGAACGCGATTGCACTGAGCGTGTGCAACAAGCCGTTAAATCTCTAGGTGTCCCTAGTAGGAGGAGTGTTGTCTCCCGAGGGTTTTCAGCGGATACTACCCACAAAATCCCGTCAAGCTAGTTTTGCGAAATAATTATGATTCAAACCCTATGGTTTTGTTTAAAAGATAGCAATTCTATTATCCTAAATTTAGAACTATCGAACCTTTATTTTTCACACCTCGCTTCTCATTTAACTTAAGATTTTATATGTCTTTACGTGCAGTGCAAATAGTGTCGTTAAGTTTCAAAAGGATCGATTAAAGTCGTCATGTCACAAAATAAAGCCCAGATAAAAATTTAAAAAGGATCACATAAGTTTTATAAAGAGTTAAGTATTTCTCAAGTTTCGTTTTCCAGTAAGGTTTCAAATTCAGAATTTCTATCTTCCTTAACAGGAAACTAGGTCTTATTTTTCACTCCACATTTTTCTTGTTTTTATTTCATACACACCTTTGTGAACGTGCAATAGTCTTTATCATAGAATGAAACCTTCATATCTCCGCTAGAAATACTTTTTTATAAAAATCTTTCTTTTGTCAAGATTATTCTCACACAAAGAAATGTTAGGAATTTTAACTCGGAGAGAACACTTGCTTGACTTTGTATTAATTTGGACTTTCTAGGCTTCTTAGCGAGCTTTGGGCCAATGCTCCCAAACCAGTTGGTTTTAGGGCATTAGGTGTAGAGACACCCCAGCGGACTTAATTACTCAAGTTACCTAGGCCCAAAAACAAAAGACAATTCTAGCGTGAAAATCATGACGATTTAATGTGAACGGAGATATAACCGGTAGTTCAATTATTTTTTGGATAAAAGACGTTTTTAGTGGGTTAGGTGTGTAATCATTCCAATCAAGTTCCAGATGGGTTATTCTTCAGAATTAGTTCCAATTAAGGCATCAATAATATCCCTTCATATTCACCTCTCTTTAAAACTAGTCTTGATATTACTTATTTCAGAACAAACCTATTTGATCCTCAGAAAATAGTTTATCAAGTTAAAAGTTTTCAGACATAATAGACTTGTCATCTAATTTGCAAAACTCACGACACGTGTAGTGTGATGTAAAGACGTATATTAGCTATAGTTAACAATAAAGGAGAGTTATCTTTCAGGTTTTCAAAATCTAAAAATAGGATTTAGTTGTTCCAATCTTATTAAACAAAACCGTCGAAATATTGAATCTAAGTTCTCCCACTAGCTAACTTGACGACAAAGTATTTATGTTTTTAGAAAATTTTCTGATTTTTATAGGTTTTTAAGTAAGTATGCGAATGCAGAATATACAAATAAATGCGAAGGTAGAAATCTTACCGAGCACACACCCAGACTTAAACTTGACAGTGCCCTCACTGTCAGGCTACACTAAGAGGGTCAAAATTGTCGGTGCCTCCCCAAAAACAATTTATATACAAAAATAAAAACCAAAGAATATGTACACCAAAAGGTCTCCTCCAAACTTAAGTAAAACAGTGGTTCCACTGTTAAGCGTTGAAGTTCAGGATTTAGGAAGGAAAGAGAACAGTATCAAGCTATACAAGGCCTTACAAAGGCCAAAAGTGATCACCAACCATTCAAAAATTCTATCATGATAATATGCGGGTTGGTGAAAGAAGATGAAGAGAAAAGAAATGGAGAATACGCGAGACCGTATGGAGATAGAAGCGGGATACGGTCTCGGTATATGAGAGGAAGAATGGTGAAAGGGTAAAAGAAATGGTGTACGAACTTGAGGGTGAAAATGGAGTGAATAAATTAGCACACTATGAAATGACCGATGTGTAAAAAGCGATTGTGCTAATCTATCAACCCATCGAGAGATTGGGTCAAATCCCTCAAGATTCGTCAGAAAAACATGGGAACGCCGAACTCGGTAAACCAGACATAGTTGTTAGTTGTATGTATGCCCTAGAGGCCAGTATTGTACAGATGATGTACATTATATTGGATGCTTGGACATATATAGAGATGACTTTCTTGCTCGATATGATAGTATGCTATCTGGTTACTCTTTATCTTAACATGTACACTAGTCTCTTTAAACTGTCTTATAGTTACATGTTGGTAAAGCCCTTAGGATGTGTACTTGACTGCCTGGACTATGATGCAGATCATACTAGTGGGGACATGGTAGTCCATAAGTACATCCTTCAAGGTCCCTAGTCATGGGTGTATCGAGACGGGGCATCGATATACCAGAGTAGACTAGCGTATACGCTTCTCGACCCATGAGATGGGCGATGGATGATCCCATATCCATTGGTGTTTGACATCAGAGATGGTGTACGGGTGCTCAGTGGAGACTGGGTACACTGGACGGACTCGCCGAGAACTCCCAGATGGTATTATACCTCACGTCAGATGGCAGTTCTCAGGTGACACTTGTACAGGTTAGTCTGTAGACCCGAGATCGTCATAGAGTCTTGTGTGATTCCCACTGTGCTTTGATCTCCACCTTACCACGTCCATGAGGGCGTGCAAAACGGTGGTCTTTGGGTACAGTCCCAAGTCACATGGAGGCAATGAGAGATAGGAGGGGTTTCGTCTCTCCCGGTATTGGGGGTTGATGTTGCGCTGTGCTCGATTGGCCGTAACAGGGAAGTCCCTGGCCAGGGCTGATCAGAGATTTGCTGGTAAGTGTTACTAGTAGTTTCTCGACCCGTTATGAGCCTCACATCGGCACGACTTATCGGTTATTGGGGTCTGACGTTTACCACCCCTAGACTTGATATGCGACGTATCAGACGAACAGACCGGACTATACGGTAAGTGTTACTGGTTGGATTCACAGGAGTGTGAGCGGGCTAGCTCGTCGATCTTCTGATCGCTCAATACCCGGATGGCCGTTACGTTTAGCAGACCGCTTGCGGCTTGTGGGTGCTTGATATGATCATCATCTGCTACCGGCGTATTGACGAGTCTTTAGAGTCCTACACAGAGGTTTCCTGGCTCAAGCGAAACGAAATAGGAGCGCATATGAGATATGTGCGGGAGAGAGAATAATGCGTGTATGTGATACCGCATTTCATTCTCGCGGTTAATGTTTCGATTGGTTATATTCGATATGACCTAGTTATCGAATCATTGATTCGATAAATCGATACATTGTATACTAGTCGGTTATGTGCGACATGACCGGATCATTGAATCAAGTGTTGATTTAATGATTTAATGTATAATTATATATTTGATATATTACTTTGCATTAGCTAGTATTGGTTCACTTTATATGGATTTTCTCACTCGATGTGCAAGAAGTATATATGATATACTTTTGTGCACTACTTTGTGTCATGTTTGATGATGCATGTTGTTTGGTGTTGTGTTAAGACTTAAACCATGGTTATGATAATAGTTAGGGTTTTTATTTGTTTACTTATTTATTTATCTATTCTTTTTGATAAATAAATATATGATAACAAAATGGTTTCTTTCATGAAGCTTGATGAAGCTTTGACTAAAGTGACTATTTTGTCATCATCCTTAACCTTAACCATTCTCATTTGACCATGGTTTATTCTTTACACTTAACCTAGGTTAGAAGATGATAAGTATTGATATTATTATTCTTTTTACACAATACTTATCATATTCTATCTATTTCTTCTTCTTCATCTTCAAGAGAGAAAACTTGATGCCATCAATGGCAACTTGATTTCTAAAGTGAGAAATCCAATTCTAAAGTGAACCCACCTCCTATTTCTTCACCCTCTACCTCTTGCCAAGTTGTTTTGGGTGTTTTCTTCACAAGTTTCACAACTTGGTGAAGTTGGAGCTTGAACTTGTGCAACCTCGACGTAGATCATCTTCGGCACGAAACCGGCGACCTATTCCGCTCGTTTTCCCGATGAAGCCGACGAATGAGTCTAGGATTCGAAAAGGACAGCGAGAGGACGGCTATGTGGAGCTAAGGAAGTGGATATCCGGATCTACAAAGGTTGTAGCATCTAACTTTTAGTTAAATAGTTAACTAGATTATCTTTTCGCCTAAACTTCTAGTCTAAGATCCGTATTAGGGTCTCTCGGCACCCATAAATTTTTATATTGGCATGTTCTATGCCTTGTGAGACCTCTATAGGGTGCCTAGGAACCTTACACTGGTATCAGAGCCTAGCTAGAGCCTTAGGCGAAGTCCCGACGGAGTTAGAAGTCCGATCGACCCAAAACCCCGACTTGAAAAATGCTCTCTGGACATTTCTGAAAAATGAGGATTTTTGTAGATTAAAAATATGCAGAGAAATGTGCAGGAAATTCTAAGAAAAACTGCAGAAAACGACAGCCTAATTCAACAGTACGGCCGCGGAACCGCGGCGTTGACCCCCCTTTTGCGGCGGTTCCGCGGCCGTCTGTGATGATTAGGCTGTGGGTTTTCTGCAGTTGTTTCTGTTGGTGTTTTTTGTGTGTTCTGGATGTTTTTAATACTTATTCCAGAGTTGAATTTTCTGGGTTGTATAGGGGACTCGGTGTATTCGATCGGACTGTCTAATTTTTGTCGGTGTGCTTTTCCGGGTATTTTTAGAATATGTTAAAAAGTTCGACCGGATATAAATACCCACTTTTTCCCCTGCCGGGAAATTTCCAATTGTTGGATTTTTCCGTAGTTTAACGACCTTCTAAGTAGTGCAAGTAACTCGATGGACCCTCTAGAAGACAACAAACCTTAACTCGATTATGTGACCGTCTTGAACTGCCCTTTGAACCTTCGGGTTTGGGGCAGTACGGCGTGCCACATGTGAGGCGTTGGCTTGACCCTTCTACGGCTGGACCGTTGGTACTGAGGCACGAACTGAATGTTGTTAGACTTATTTCATGTGTTGAGTTGTATCGGGAAAGCTTGGGTGTTCGATTGTTCGATCGAAAAGTTTAGCATTTTCTATTTATCCGGAATGGGATACAATAAATGGAATTCACAAACAGTTATGAGATAACTGAATGAATGTTATAAATCTAGCGGTTTAGTTTCATTTTATATTGAAAAGTGTTTTCGATAATGAGACTAAAATGCGGGGTTTATAACTGTTAGGCATGTGATGTCTAAGTATTTCATCTGATTAGGCATGTGATGTCTAAAAGGGTTGCGGATTCCAACTGTTGTAGTTTTACACTTTCTTTTCTGTGACCGTAAGTGTAATATGTGATATCGCCGGTTTCGTTTCTATATGTCAATGACAATTGGAATGCGCATATTTACTTACGTTGATGACATGTGATGTTGTGTGTTGCTGGATATGTTATATTGGATCGTCGTGTTCGAATAGCCGAGGTTTTTTTTATGTGAGATAAGTGTTTTTCATTTTCATTCATGTAAAAACTTGTATGTAATATTCTTTTATTTGGGGCACTTCCAGGTAGCGGAAGATGTCACCCTTTTGTATATTATTTACTTTTCCGCATTAGGATAGACCCAAGGAGGGGAGCACAAGTAACCGGGTTCTAGGGTCCAGTGGGAGACCAACTCGAGGAGTCGAGTCCGGGTCTCCTAACCCTAGGATTGGCAGGGTTGCTTGCCGCTCTCGTAGGGGTCTAGGGGTGTGGGATTGGCTATTCATCACGACCGTGGAATCCATGTTTTATACTGGCTCGTATTGAAAACACGGACGTCCTAGTATATCCAATATTTCATATGTTTCTTCTGCTGCAATATCTGTGATGGATATAGTATATAGTATATATATGATATATTATATAGACGTTACTTATGTTTTACACCCGCGCTAGCCCTGCCCTGCTCTGTCGTTAGTTACCTGACCTAACGGTGCACGAGGGGACATCGAGGCGAATGCGGATGGCATAAGTATACGTCGTACTTATCTGTGATGTTTAGGTATTTAAATGATGGGACTTCATTAATGTGATTAATGAAAGAAAAGAAACCTAAGATGTTGTAGAATCAAATTTTAAACAAAACAGCTAGCTACAGTTCTTGCTTTGCATAGCGGTATATATGATATACCCTGCACCTTATTCGATGAGGAAAGGACCGAGATCCCTTCACCGGGAGTGACTCCTTTAGCAGTAACTGGCAGATGCTACACACTCGGTTTGGCTTTGATTGCTTTTAAGAGTTTTTGCTTTGCACAGTGATATATATGATATATCCCGCACCTCATTCAACGAGGAAAGGGCCGACGATCCCTTCACCGGGAGTGACCCCTTTAGCAAAACTAGAAAAGCTTCAAAATCACTCCATTTCAAAACTTCATTCGATTCTACAATGATATCAAGTTCATTACGCTCATGGTTTTTTCTAAAAGAACCCGCGTAGCCCTCCGTCATTTCAGATAGATATTATTTAGTATTCGTGCTATGTTTGTTGACTTAGTCAAGGCATAGTGTATGGTAGCTAAATTGTGTTTATCTGTAACAACATGAGATGTGATTGGATTAGAGCATTCGCACGGCCTTGTTGACTCAGTCAAGGGTCGTATGGGTGGGTTTAATTCAATCGGGAAATGTACGGGTTGAACTTGACTTGCGATTTATGGTTTGTTGACTTAGTCAAGGTCATAGATCGCTAGGGGCAAAAGCTTTATCGGGAATTTCAAGTGTTGAAATTTGCAATGAGATTGCATACCTTCTATGAGATAGTTGGATCCCGATACCCACTGCGAGTAAGAGTTACTCCTGGGAGAGTTTTACACATTACAATTAGCCGATCAAGTAGGTGTCTAGAAAGGTGTTAACGAGGTTACGCCTCTGGGAAAACGAGGTTTACATTAATTAGGTTCGTGCGAAAGCACGGGGGACCTCCCTCAAAGTACGGACACTGGCCTGGCTGAAAGATTGGCGAACTTGTAGTGTGTAATTAATCCCGGCTAGTCTTTCCTTTTAGGGTTTGAAGGAAGATTTGATAAAAACCAGTGGGAGCCATCCTGATTAGATAAGATAATAACCAATCTGATCTTGCACGAGCATACGCTAAAGTGTTTTCTTCTCTCTCTCTCCAGGTAGCGACCATTTCATGCCTTAATCAAGATAATAATATGGATGTATTGACCGAACCCGCATGTTATACTGTGCAGGGGAACGTTGGACCCGTTCTATCTTATAAATGTTATAAGACTGAACAGGAAACAGGAGAATATCTGGATTCTCACACCGCCCAAACGGAGAACATGCATGTTGATGCATCATCTTCAGGTGTGTTTGTAATTGAGAACTGTTTCTCAGTTCACCCTACGTCCTGGGTATTAGATACCGGGTCAGGATCCCACATATGTAAGATGTTACATGGGCTGCGAAAAGGTAGAGAACTGAGAAAAGGTGATCATTCCGTTCATGTAGCGAATGGGGCAAATGTTGCAGCCAAAGCAGTTGGCATATATCACCTGGTATTACCAAATGGTAATACACTAGTCCTTAATGAGTGCTATTATATACCGAACATGATGTGCAACATTATATCAGTTTCTTTATTAAGTAAAGAAGGTTATAATTTTGTAGTAAAGGATAATGTTATGAACATATTCCTGGATCAAAAGTTGATTGCATCAGGCTCGCTACATAATGGCATATTCATTCTCAATCAAAATACAGTCTTCAATATACAAAACACACACAAAAGGAAAAGCTCGGAAATGAACGAATCCTTCTTGTGTCAATGAGATTGCATACCTTCTATGAGATAGTTGGATCCCGATACCCACTGCGAGTAAGAGTTACTCCTGGGAGAGTTTTACACATTACAATTAGCCGATCAAGTAGGTGTCTAGAAAGGTGTTAACGAGGTTACGTCTCTGGAAAAACGAGGTTTACATTAATTAGGTTCGTGCGAAAGCACGGGGGACCTCCCTCAAAGTACCGACACTGGCCTGGCTGAAAGATTGGCGAACTTGTAGTGTGTAATTAATCCCGGCTAGTCTTTCCTTTTAGGGTTTGAAGGAAGATTTGATAAAAACCAGTGGGAGCCATCCTGATTAGATAAGATAATAACCAATCTGATCTTGCATGAGCATACGCTAAAGTGTTTTCTTCTCTCTCTCTCCAGGTAGCGACCATTTCATGCCTTAATCAAGATAATAATATGGATGTATTGACCGAACCCGCATGTTATACTGTGCAGGGGAACGTTGGACCCGTTCTATCTTATAAATGTTATAAGACTGAACAGGAAACAGGAGAATATCTGGATTCTCACACCGCCCAAACGGAGAACATGCATGTTGATGCATCATCTTCAGTTGTGTTTGTAATTGAGAACTGTTTCTCAGTTCACCCTACGTCCTGGGTATTAGATACCGGGTCAGGATCCCACATATGTAAGATGTTACATGGGCTGCGAAAAGGTAGAGAACTGAGAAAAGGTGATCATTCCGTTCATGTAGCGAATGGGGCAAATGTTGCAGCCAAAGCAGTTGGCATATATCACCTGGTATTACCAAATGGTAATACACTAGTCCTGAATGAGTGCTATTATATACCGAACATGATGTGCAACATTATATCAGTTTCTTTATTAAGTAAAGAAGGTTATAATTTTGTAGTAAAGGATAATGTTATGAACATATTCCTGGATCAAAAGTTGATTGCATCAGGCTCGCTACATAATGGCATATTCATTCTCAATCAAAATACAGTCTTCAATATACAAAACACACACAAAAGGAAAAGCTCGGAAATGAACGAATCCTTCTTGTGGCACTGTAGACTTGGCCATATCAATGAGACACGACTAGCTAAGTTGCATAAGATTGGATATTTGAATTCATTCGAATTATCATCTTATGACACTTGCCATTCATGTCTCAAAGGAAAAATGACCAAAACTCCGTTTACGGGACACGGAGAAAGAGTTACTAAACTCTTGGGACTGGTGCATAGTGATGTATGTGGCCCAATGTCTACACACGCCAGAAATGGTTCTTCCTACTTCATTACATTCACTGACGATCTCTCTAGATACGGGCATGTGTTCCTGTTGAAACACAAGTCTGAAGCTTTTGAGAAATTCAAAGAATATAAGCACGAGGTAGAGAACCAAACGGGCAAAAGTATTAAGGTTCTTCGATCTGATCGAGGAGGTGAATACTTAAGCAGTGAATTCCTGGATTATCTAAAAGAGAATGGGATTCTCTCTCAGCTTACTCCTCCTTATACACCACAGCACAACGGTGTATCGGAACGAAGGAATCGCACCCTATTAGATATGGTGCGTTCAATGATGAGTAATGCTGAGTTACCTATTTCCTTTTGGGGGTATGCGCTTGAGACAGCCATATACCTATTGAATCTGGTTCCGTCTAAATCTGTACCTACCACACCATATGAGATATGGAGTGGGAAGAGACCATATTTTAAACAAATTAAGATATGGGGTTGTCCGGCCTATGTCAAAAAGCAAAATTCGGACAAACTCGAGGCACGATCAGTCCTTTGCAAGTTTGTGGGATATCCTAAGAATTCTCAAGGATATTTTTTCTACCAAGCTGAGGAACAAAGAGCGTTTGTTGCTCAACATGCCACCTTTTTGGAAAGGGAATTTCTTGCAAAAGAAATTAATGGCAAAGAGGTAGAGCTGGAAGAGGTTCCAGCACCACAAACTGCAACTAATGATTTGGTAGAACCAGAGGATTCAGTAGTACCCGACGAACCCCAGCCTCTCCGCCGATCTAGTAGGGTTCCTCGCCAACCTGAGAGATACTATGGTTTTCTTATTGATGGTGGCAGTGAGGATTGCATCATGGAGGATGATGACCCAACTAGCTTCGAGCAGGCCATCACGAGTGGGGACTCAGTGAAATGGCTGGATGCTATGCGGTCCGAGATGGAATCCATGTATACCAACAAAGTATGGACTTTGGAAGTTGCTCCTGAAGGGGTAAAACCCATTGGGAGCAAGTGGATCTTCAAGAAAAAACTTGGTGTAGATGGGAAAGTGGAGACTTTCAAAGCTAGACTTGTAGCAAAGGGTTTTCGTCAAAGACCAGGTGTGGACTATGACGAGACCTTTTCTCCAGTGGCTATGCTTAAATCCATCCGGATCATGCTTGCCATCGCTGCATATCATGACTACGAAATCTGGCAAATGGATGTTAAGACCGCCTTTCTAAATGGTGATTTAGAAGAGTGCGTGTACATGACTCAGCCAGAGGGCTTCGTAGACAGTGGGAGCAGCAGGAAGGTGTGCAAGCTGCTTAAATCCATTTATGGATTAAAGCAAGCATCGCGGAGTTGGAACATCTGCTTTGACGTCGTTATCAAAGAGTTTGATTTCGTCAAAAATCCAGATGAACCTTGTATCTACAAGAAGGTGGCAGAGAGTAAGGTTGTCTTCCTCGTATTGTACGTGGACGACATACTCTTGATAGGAAATGATATTCCTATGCTGCAATCGGTCAAGCTCTTCTTATCACAAAGATTCTCAATGAAAGATCTTGGTGATGCCTCCTGCATATTGGGAATTAGGATCTATAGAGATAGATCCAAACGGATTTTGGGATTGTCCCAATCCAGGTACATTGACACCATACTAAAGAGGTTTAGTATGGAAGAGTCCAAGCGTGGGAACTTGCCCACGATCTCTGGAGTCACTCTCTCCAAAGAGATGTCTCCCAAGACTGATTTGGAGAGAGCTCGCATGCAAGGGATACCCTATGCTTCGGCAGTAGGCTCTATCATGTATGCGATGCTATGTACCAGACCCGATGTAGCATACTCACTAAGTATAGTGAGCAGGTATCAAGCTGATCCTGGAGAGAGTCACTGGACAGCTGTGAAGAGCATTCTCAAGTACTTACGAAGGACTAGAGATATGTTCTTGGTGTATGGTAACGGGGAGCTCCAAGTGGAGTCCTTTACCGATTCGAGCTTCCAGAGTGATAAGGACGACTCTAAGTCGCAGTCGGGTTTTGTCTTTACCCTTTTCGGAGGGGCGGTTAGCTGGAAGAGTTCTAAGCAGGAAACCGTGGCAGACTCGACGATGGAGGCTGAATACATCGCTGCCAACGATGCTGCCAAAGAGGCTGTCTGGATCAAGAAGTTTATTACTGAACTTGGAGTGGTTCCATCCATTGAGCATCCAATACCTTTGTATTGCGATAACAATGGAGCGGTGGCTTTGGCCAAGGAACCCAGGTCCCATCAGCGATCCAGGCATATTCTGAGGCGGTATCACCTGATCCGGGAGATAGTTGATCGCCGGGAGATCGAGGTTAGGATGGTTGACACGAAGAACAACACGGCGGATCCACTAACGAAGGCCATTCCCCAGACACAGTTTGAGAGACTCTTCGGGATGCTCGGTATGCGATACTACAGCAGCTGGCCCTAGTGCAAGTGGGAGATTGTTAGTTGTATGTATGCCCTAGAGGCCAGTATTGTACAGATGACGTATATTATATTGGATGCTTGGACATATATAGAGATTACTTTCTTGCTCGATATGATAGTATGCTATCTGGTTACTCTTTATCTTAACATGTACACTAGTCTCTTTAAACTGTCTTATAGTTACATGTTGGTAAAGCCCTTAGGATGTGTACTTGATTGCCTGGACTAAGATGCAGATCATACTAGTGGGGACATGGTAGTCCATAAGTACATCCTTCAAGGTCCCTAGTCGTGGGTGTATCGAGACGGGGCATCGATATACCAAAGTAGACTAGCGTATACGCTTCTCGACCCATGAGATGGGCGATGGATGATCCCATATCCATTGGTGTTTGACATCAGAGATGGTGTACGGGTGCTCAGTGGAGACTGGGTACACTGGACGGACTCGCCGAGAACTCCCAGATGGTATTATACCTCACGTCAGATGGCAGTTCTCAGGTGACACTTGTACAGGTTAGTCTGTAGACCCGAGATCGTCATAGAGTCTTGTGTGATTCCCACTGTGCTTTGATCTCCACCTTACCACGTCCATGAGGGCGTGCAAAACGGTGGTCTTTGGGTACAGTCCCGAGTCACATGGAGGCAATGAGCGATAGGAGGGGTTTCGTCTCTCCCGGTATTGAGGGTTGATGTTGCGCTGTGCTCGATTGGCCGTAACAGGGAAGTCCCTGGCCAGGGCTGATCAGAGATTTGCTGGTAAGTGTTACCAGTAGTTTCTCGACCCGTTATGAGCCTCACATCGGCACGACTTATTGGTTATTGGGGTCTGACGTTTACCACCCCTAGACTTGATATGCGACGTATCAGACGAACAGACCGGACTGTACGGTAAGTGTTACTGGTTGGATTCACAGGAGTGTGAGCGGGCTAGCTCGTCGATCTTCTGATCGCTCAATACCCGGATGGCCGTTACGTTTAGCAGACCGCTTGCGGCTTGTCGGTGCTTGATATGATCATCATCTGCTACCGGTGTATTAACGAGTCTTTAGAGTCCTACACAGAGGTTTCCTGGCTCAAGCGAAACGAAATAGGAGCGCATATGAGATATGTGCGGGAGAGAGAATAATGCGTGTATGTGATACCGCATTTCATTCTCGCGGTTAATGTTTCGATTGGTTATATTCGATATGACCTAGTTATCGAATCATTGATTCGATAAATCGATACATTGTATACTAGTCGGTTATGTGCGACATGACCGGATCATTGAATCAAGTGTTGATTTAATGATTTAATGTATAATTATATATTTGATATATTACTTTGCATTAGCTAGTATTGGTTCACTTTATATGGATTTTCTCACTCGATGTGCAAGAAGTATATATGATATACTTTTGTGCACTACTTTGTGTCATGTTTGATGATGCATGTTGTTTGGTGTTGTGTTAAGACTTAAACCATGGTTATGATAATAGTTAGGGTTTTTATTTGTTTACTTATTTATTTATCTATTCTTTTTGATAAATAAATATATGATAACAGAATGGTTTCTTTCATGAAGCTTGATGAAGCTTTGACTAAAGTGACTATTTTGTCATCATCCTTAACCTTAACCATTCTCATTTGACCATGGTTTATTCTCTACACTTAACCTAGGTTAGAAGATGATAAGTATTGATATTATTATTCTTTTTACACAATACTTATCATATTCTATCTATTTCTTCTTCTTCATCTTCAAGAGAGAAAACTTGATGCCATCAATGGCAACTTGATTTCTAAAGTGAGAAATCCAATTCTAAAGTGAACCCACCTCCTATTTCTTCACCCTCTACCTCTTGCCAAGTTGTTTTGGGTGTTTTCTTCACAAGTTTCACAACTTGGTGAAGTTGGAGCTTGAACTTGTGCAACCTCGACGTAGATCATCTTCGGCACGAAGCCGACGACCTATTCCGCTCGTTTTCCCGATGAAGCCGACGAATGAGTCTAGGATTCGAAAAGGACAGCGAGAGGACGGCTACGTGGAGCTAAGGAAGTGGATATCCGGATCTACAAAGGTTGTAGCATCTAACTTTTAGTTAAATAGTTAACTAGATTATCTTTTCGCCTAAACTTCTAGTCTAAGATCCGTATTAGGGTCTCTCGGCACCCATAAATTTTTATATTGGCATGTTCTATGCCTTGTGAGACCTCTATAGGGTGCCTAGGAACCTTACAATAGTAAATGAAAGTGATACAGTTTCTTGCAAGGTCGGAACGATGGAAGGGACGAAGGGGAGTGATTTAGGGATAGTCTTATTCTCACCTAAGTAAACTGTTTTGAACTCGAAAGATTTCATCAATGGTTTGAATTGACTGTGAGCAACCGAGTTTGATGGTTCACCTAACTCATCTGAAAATTCGAAGGACTCAAACTCGGGCGGTGAGCCTTCAATATCGTCCAAAAAAGTGAAACACTCGTAATCGTTATCGACTGTGAGAAGAGTGTCAGATTCAAGGAGGAACGCACTAGTGGCGTCAAATGTGCTGTGATTGAACAGAAATTTTTCAAACTCACGGTCTTCCTGCATGATCTTTTGCGTGGTCGAACGATGGAAAGGATGGAGGGTGATTTAGGAAGTATAACAGTTAAAGGTTCAGGAGGATGCATTGGAAAATCCGACACATCAAAAAAAAATGGTTCATCCTCAATACTATCCTCATAATTCTCCTCAAAAATTATCTCATCCATGCAGATCTCATCAAAATCAAGACGCATATGAAGTTCGGAAGAAATATTTAATGACTCGGGATGATGAATTGGAGAGAAAATTTCAGTCAAATGTACGGGTTCATCATCCAAAATACTCCATGCGTCAATATCCTCAATCAAGTGAAAATTAATATTCTCAGACTCCTCATCAAAAGCATGGGTTTCAATCGATTCTGGTTCTAAGATGGAAGTGTAGAGGTCAAAAGGTTTAGGATTGGTTTCACTTGGAATGGACCCTTCACAATCTGGTAAATCAAACACTACAAAATCGCACAACTCATTAAATGTTCTATCTTTAATCGGTAAATCTTTTGGGACACTAGATACACATTCAAAACTGGAGTGGTGTTATTCAATTTGCAATGGGTAGGTTTGATTAGGAAGGGTGTACAGCTCACTTTCACTACTCAAATTCTCAGCCAGTCCTACCGCCTCATCATACATTGTAAAATGTGGAGCTAGTTGAAAACTAGCTATCGGGTCACTAGGTTGTATGAGGACGGCCCTGGAAGCATTCAAATCCATCATCTGTTGGTATGACGCTACCCTAAAGTCTTCCAACAACTGTTCCAGACTAGACATGGGTTGTGAAGGGGTTTCAGTAAAAGATTCAAAGTTGTTTGAATACTGGAAACTCCCAAAAGGTTGTTCAGAAGCAGTGTCTAGGGCAGGTTTAAAAGTTGGGTAGGACTCGTAGGAATTGAATGGCTGGACAGGGGTAGGATCAACATACGAATAAGAAAGTGAATGGAATTGTTGATCCATAGAATTTGTAGTAGTGAAAGGAGTGAAAGATCGGCTACGGGATTGTTCAATATGTTCAACGAGGGACAAAGGACGACTTGCAAAAGGGGTATCAACATAAGAGGGTGGGGGAGGTTGAAAAGGTTGATACAAAGTGGATTGCGGAGTGCAAGTGTTTATCCTAGACGCGTTTATGCGATCTTTCAATAAAATTTTTTGCATGGATGGATCGTTCAAAGTTCGACCAAAACAAGAACCTTAAGAAATTATGTCTGGTTGTGGGTACCAAAGTTCGGCAAGGGTTTTTCGAGGTGGGGTACCCATGATATGAAGAGAGAAAGAAAGAAAGGAAGAGAAAAGGAGGGGAAAAGAATGTGGTTTTTTTATATTTTTTTAGTTAGTTATTAACAAAAGAATGAAATATACAAAAAAGAATCTGGACAAAAACAATCACGACACAAAAATACCACACACCTAATCGTTCTAGGATTCACCTAGGTCAACTAGACCTGCACAAGAACTTGATTGTCGAAGTAAAACTGTGTCGAGAAACAGGCTCAAGATATACTGATCATGAGGCCAGGTAAGTGCAGAGATAAGGGGAGGTTTTCCGACGGTTTCACGAAGGTCCTTAATTAAATAACCCTTTCTCTTTTGGCGGTTTTGCCGTTAACACTTTCCTATACACCCCGTAAACAATATACCGTTAAGCGGTGTTCTAAACACAGTTAACCTCTCCTAGTGAGCGCGGAGTCCTTAAGGCTTAAAGTCTAATTTCTTTTAAAATTTGTGTGGGTAAACGTTATGCTCAAGTTCGTAATTTGTGGGCCACGGAAAAGGTGATGAAATCCTTTACCGTATGTTGTGGGGTTCGCTTGCCCTTAAGTCCGTATTAATGTATGCAATGCGCAAATCAATGAAAAATTTTGTTCAAAATTTCAAACAATCTTTTTTTTAAGCGCGGCACTGCAAAAAATACGGGTTAGTCAATTTTTTTTTGGCGTTTGCTAGCGAACTTGCAAAGAATCCTGCAAAGATATTATATTGGAAGCGTCGGATTTGAGAAGAAGGTGTTAGTAAAGTACGTACCGTTAAGTTGTGGGTTAAGAAACCACTGTTGAATCAAATCCGGTAAGCTTGAAAAGTTCGCTTGCACGGGTCAAACTACCCGGATCTTTGGCACTGTACTTCGCAACCACCTTAACTTTGAATGTGCACTTTTCTCCCCATGCCCGCTGTTCGCAAATCCGCAAAATCTGAAATGTCGGAAAAAATGGATATTAGTGCAGAAAAACGATACGAATGCCTAAATACCTACACATTAAAAATTATAAAAAAACAAACAATACAAATAGGACAAAAATAGAACACTGGAGCTCAGAGGAGAAATTGGAGGCAAGAGGTGGTGAAGGGCCGGCGTCGCCGGATTTGGTGATGATCTCGCCGGCCAACTTGATGAGGTAGGGCTCTAAATTTCAACAGTAGTCTCAGTGTTCCACTAATGCCACACTGGTATTGTTTATCTTTTTATTGAGATCCAAAGTGCTTGCAGGTTCAATTTCCAGAGAACAAAATGAGTTAGTTTAGTTATTTTTTTGTTTTGGTTTTGGTTTTGAAATTTTTATGTTGTTTTGAAAAATAGGGTTAGATGGGTATTAACAATATTAACCCGAAATAACAAAAATAAAAACGTTACCGTCTCCCCGGCAACGACGCCATTTGATCGCACGCCAATAGCGTGTCGGATATTTAAAAGTTCTAAAGTTTAACCGCGATCAGGACGGTGTCGCTTTGCAGCTAGCTGCGATGAGCACGGGTCGATCCACAAGGAGACGAAAAGTTTTATGTTCTTGTTTTAATGAGTTAACAACGTGGTGGATTTGTTCGTTATCTAACCTATGTGTAAATTCAAGTATAAGGCTTGTTAGGAAACGATAGGATAGTGTAAGTTAATGGATTCCGTATTCAAGTACTTTGAGCCGAACTCAACCAATGAAGCTGAACAATCGGCAACAACGTGGATTAGGGGACTTAAGCACGACCCTTGTCCTTCCGTTCTTGTCTCTTGATTTCGCCTCCGGCCAAACCGAATGCAACCGGTCACGGTTAGGAATCACTTTTACCTTGGTTGGGTAGGGTGCCTAACGGAGCATTTGCGTAAGATTTGGGCGGAGTTTCAAATGGGAAAAGACGGGAAAAGGAAATGAGGAGCGAAATGTTAACTTACAAAATCTTTCTCTTTTCCTAACAACAATATTCACACCAACATTCACAAAACAACAAAGAGGAAAAAAGAAAATCTACAAAGAAAAGAAAAGAAAAGACTACAAACAAGTAATTAAATGACATGGTAATAAATTGCAAGTAAAAAAAGACAAGAATGAAAATGCATGTAAGTAAATGAGCGAGTAAGAAAGACTAAGAACCATAGAACCCAAAACAAGACATGGGTTCAATAACCAAATCTTAAACTTGCAAGCTCAATGAAGAGGTTGCAAGATCAAAAAGAGGCAAAGAACTCATGGTGAATGAAGGCACAAAAGAGATCTTTATTAATCATCAAGAACGATACAACCCCTTGAGATCAATAACCAACCCTTAAACTTTCAAGCTCAATGAAGAGGTTGAAGGATCAAGAGAAGGTTAAGAACTCAAGGGGACTAAGCTATTTACAAGAAAGGAGAATAGAAAACTTTGACAAAGAATGACAATCCAAGATTAAAGAATTGATCCTTGAACCTTTGCCCACTGCCTGCTATTTATAGGCAAAGAAGAAAAGAAAATAAACATCAAAATTAGGGCTACGTGGCAGCAAGGAAGGCACTGTGCGAAGCTGGGGCCCACATGAGGAGGTGGGGCCGGCCATGCCGGCCCAAGTGGTGATGTGGCCGGCCAAATCATGTTGGAATGGTCTCGAACTTGGTATGTTGACTTGTTTGTCCCCTAACATCACTTTGGCGCAGTTTATTTTCTCTGATTTGGCTTGGTCTGCACCCCGATTTTGGAGGGAATTTCGAATTTCTAAATCAACACTAAATTTTTAGCATTAAATGCTCATAACTTCATTCTCACATGTGCCTAAATCATGGCTGCCCCCATTATGGTTTTTTTTATTTGTCCATTTGATTTTATTTTGCACTTATTATTGGAGGGAATTTTTGAATACAATTCAACACATGATCTTCAGCATTAAATGCTCATTACTCCATTCCCACATGTGGCTTGATTCATGGCCGCCCCATTATGGCCCATGCTGATTTGTTTAATTGACTTTGATTTGATTTCAGTTTTGGAAGGAAACAATCAACACATGATGTTTAGCCTTGAATGCATATAATATTTTGCCTTGAATGCATATCCACATGTGCCTAAAATTCTTGTGTACACATTTGTTGTGTTGGACCATTTAGATAGAAAAATGTGTACACAAACTTGTTGCAAAAAGGGACTCCTGAAGTATCGGTCGGATTGCGGTTCTGGTTGCAGTGTCGGCTCTCAATTGATATATCCATGCTTTTAAATGTATTTCCAGTATTTTATCACGGATACCTGTAATCTGTATTACTGAGCAGACACTGGTTAATAGTATCGATAAATACAACAAATAGATAATGAATGGACGGTATTAGAATGCAGTTTTCTGATATGAACAAGTACATAGCCCAACAAATACGGGTTCATCATGCGACTGAAGCAGCCGGTCAGGTCGTAAAAAAAGCACGACCGTATCCGAGTTGGTACGATCAAATCAAGTATCCGCCGGGCTATACCATACCCAAATTCCATGTCTACAAGGGGACAGGCAATCCCCACCTGCATGTTGCCCAGTTCAGGGCACTCTGCGGCAACACCGGCGGTGATGAAAAACTGTTGCTTCGCCAGTTCATTGGAAGCTTATCAGATACAGCGTTCGAGTGTTACTCTGAGCTCCCGAACGACTCTATCAAGACCTTCGCGGAGATGGAGCTATTGTTTACCCAGCGTTTTGCAAGCGCCAGTGAACGCACCCCGATGACAGCATTGATTAATGCCAGGGTGAAGCCAGGCGAGACATGGGTCCAATATGCTATACGGTGGCGGAACTTATGGTTAAAGTGCGAGCAACGCATTGAAGAAGCTCCTGCAGTGGGTATATTTGTGGGAACCCTTGATCCGCAAGCAACCATCTCACAATTTATGATGTTCTTCAAACAGACTACCTTCCAGGCCCTGATCGACAAACTAGCGCAAATGGATCAGATGGGCCATAGACCTTCTCTTCTAAAGCCAGACTCCCGAAATGACAAGGGGAAGGGAAAAGTGATCGTTGTCGCTAATGCTCAACAACAACCGAGCAACTCGAAGCCGGTTGTTCGTCAAAATAATATGCGTCCACAGGTACCCCTTGAGGAGAGATTAGGACGTCCTTACTCGTTTCCCCGAGATAAAACGATGAGATTATTCGAGCTGGCGTTGCGCAACCGACTCATAAATCTGCCGGAGCCAAAACGTCCGTCGCAACCAAATGATGTCAATAAGCCCAACTACTGTCCCTATCACCGGGTACTGGGTCATCCGATCGAAGATTGCTATGTCTTCAAAAATTGGCTTGAAGACCAGTACCAACAGGGAAAGTTCGCATTATTCGATAGATGGAAGGTAAATCCGCCATAACCTCACACTTCTAAGAAGAAGAATATGCCGGGGGCAACGTGCTCTCTCGTTGAAGAAGCCCCATGGGAGGTTGTGCTGTCAGCTAAGACAAAAAGAACGCTGAACGACCTTCAGGCATGCCCAGCGATCAAGTGGAAGAACCCGTTGGAACTGCAGGTCATTAAGGGGATGTTGAAGCCACGTACAACTCCAAAGACCGATGGTGGTGGCCCAAGCACTCGCAACCAGCCATCAAAATCTTCGAAGAAGAAGAAGAAGAAATCTAAGAAGTCTGTAAAGCCTGGTGACAAGCACACAGACTTACAAAAACAAATTGACGCGCTGGAGGAATACAACCAGAAAGCATGGACTCCCATTACACTCCAACAGTTTCTCAACCACGTCTTTCAAAAGGAAGGTGAGGGAGAAAGTTCGTCAGATGAATCTGAAGAATACGTAGCGAACTGCCATATGATCTATTCGTTGACAGACAATGAAGAGACTCCTTGCACTGAAAAGATGGGGGCAGATCCCGAACCAAAAATTCTGGGGCTATCAGATGAAGTAATTGACGCATTCCTTAACGAAGCTCAGTTGAAAAGTAAAGCTGATCGAGAGCGCGAGACGGCTATATTTGAAAGGGCCAAGCGCCAGCGACTTGACGAAAGAGCTGAAACACTCCCGCTGGAGCAAAATACATCCACTACCGACAAAAGCAAATTCAAGATGAGGAAAAGGTTTGCTAAGGCCATATCAAGGGGCATGAAGCTACCATCCTCCGAAAGAAACATTACTGGTGAAATGGAAATACACCCCTCCTATTGCTTATATCATCAGAAGATTTCACACCCCACTCAAGAGTGCAAAGCTTTCGATAGATGGTGGCAAGGATATGTTGCTCATCGACAACATTTTAAGCGGGAGAAACGTAAAACTCGTCGGGAGCGGAAAAATATGACCGAAGGGTTTAACAAAACTACCGGTGATTGTCGCATGGTTAACGCCGGGGGATCACAGGTGCTTACATTCGGGAGCGATTCTGATGAGGAGCTGGAGCTTGGCCCTCTCTTTAAAGAGTCCACCTCGGGAAAAGAAGAAGAGCAGAAAGTCTGTGAAAATATCCGGCTGCGTAATCGGACGCTGCCTGAAAAGAATCACGGACCCTCAAATAAAAAAGATAAGGGAAAAGAGAAGGTCCCTGAAGATATTGTCTTAGATGACCAAGTTGTGGAGGAGCTAAGTGCCAAGGACCCGCCGAAGAGAAATAAGGTGGATTACAACATCTTAGCGCATCTGAGGAAACTAATCTCGCAGCTCAGCATTCTTGACACCCTTTTGCTATCAAGGGAGGCGAGAGATTCATTAATCAAGGCATTGCAGGATCCGGAGCAATACCGAGCTTTCCTGGCCGAGGAAAAGATGAAGGATGAATTGGAGGAAGTGCACACTGCTGATGTCGCTTTTGGTGATGAAGACCTTCTCCTTGGGATGTGCGAACACAATCGCCCCTTTTATGTCTCAGGATACTGCCACGATATAAAGATAGGCAAGATCCTGATCGACAATGGATCCTCCGTTAATCTCCTCAATGTGCGGGTGTTAAAAGAAATCTGCATGAGCGTCCAGCACCTTGCTCGGGACAAGATCACCATCTCTGGGTTCGACTCCCAGTCATCAAGAACTCTTGGGTCTGTGATACTGACGCTACGCTTTGGGCTACTCGTCATGGACATTAAGTTCCACGTCATAGACGCCAAGACATACTACAATGCTCTACTCGGCCGACCATGGTTACACGAGTACAACATCATCCCTTCTACGCAACATCAGTGTATGAAGTATTTTAAGGATGGTCTCGAGTATACCGTGGCGGGAGAACTGAACCCGTTCTCTGTGAACGAGGTCTGCAAATATGAAGATGCAAAGTACTTTTTGCCAGATTTTGAGGATACAGAGGGATGTCACAAACCGGAAAACAAAGCCGCTACCACCATTCCTGTTTTCGGGAGTGATACCGAAGAAGAAGAAGAGATAGTTTACTCTGGGCCGTCTCGACACAACAAGCCAGGACCATCCGCTCCTGCGTTGATCTTTGGTAGAGACTCGGAAGATGAGGTCCATGCTGTATTCTATGCTCGACCTTCAATACAAACGTCCGCTGACGAAGAGCAAAGTCTACTAGTCGCCATGGTGCCGCTTAAACACCGTAAAGAACTGGATGCACTTGATATCTACAATGTAGAAGAGCTGCAGACGTTCTATGTCCCTCCCAGGCGAGAAGGAGAAAAAGCAATTCTATTCTACAGCTCTGAAGAAACCAGAGTGGAGAAAGAAATCTGGCATGGCGCGAATCCTACGCTTGACAGGTTTCAGCCCATCCGTCTCCCCATATATTATACAGAAGGCTTGATAAGGTTGATGAAACGCCAGGGGATATCCTTCAAGCAGACCGTTCGAAAAGCCAAGTTCTATGACAAAGTCAGGAACGTTCCCGGAACTCAACGCAAATTACCTAATGGGAGAATGGAAACGATCTGGCTTGGATACATTCGCGCCAAGAAACGAGAGCTACTCCACGGTTGCTACGTCGTATATGACTTCGATGAAGAAGCGGACTCTCATTGGGAGGACGCTAATCCTGAACCAGTGAAAGTTCCAGATGCAAAAGTGCCCAGTCCGTCGTTCGAAGAACAAATGGACAAACTTATAAAGGAAGCTGGTCAAAAAGCCCGAGTCGACCATAACTGCGAAATGGCCATCTACGAGAAAGCCAAAACGCAACGCCTCCTCCAACAAGCTGTGAAGGATGAAGATAACGCTCCATGTCAACCTGTTGTAAAAAAGTCTCGACGCAGAGGCAGAAACAAGTCGAAACGCGAAAAAGGCGCTCAAAAGCAACAAAGCGCGGCTAAGGGGCCACGCAAGCGAAAATCGAGCGGTTCCGATCTATCCCTCATAAGAAAAATGGGTCGAGCGTACTCTCTTCCTTGGGACAAGGCGAAGAAAATACTTAACCTCGCTCTAAAACATCAGATGCTTACACTGCCGGAGTCTAAACACCCCGAACAAGCAGGCGAAGCCTCACACCCAGACTATTGCTTCTATCACCGAGTGATAGGGCACCCTCTCGAGGACTACTTCACCTTCAAGAATTGGGTTGAAGATCAGTATCAGCTTGGGAAGTTCGCTCTGTCTGACAAGTGGAGGGTAGCGCCGCCACAGAAACACGAACCCAAGCCCACAAAAGAAGAACCAATTCCTCATTGGGATTGGAAGCAAATTCGTACTTGTCACATGATAACAATATCAAAAGAAGAGCCCGAGAACATGGATGACCTTCCCTGGTGCTCTGAAAACAGCAACGACGAGGTGATCTCAGAATTCCCGCCAGTGCCAAAATAGCTGGAAGATGGAATCCATACCACTGCAGATAACCTCAAGAAAATTGAGTTGGGAACGGCGAACGACCCGCGACCGACATTCATTAGTGAGCTGCTGTCTGAAGAGAAGGTGGCTTCATTAAAAGACCTGCTTATGCATCATAAAGATTGCTTCGCATGGAACTATTCCAAAATGCCGGGACTAGATCCAGAAATTGCTGTGCACAAATTGGCAATATCCCCGGACGTCAAGTCGGTCAAGCAGGCACCAAGAAGAATGCGGCTCGAGCTTGAAATGAGCATCAACGCCGAGGTCAAGAAGCTGATCGACTCTGGCTTTATCCAGGAGGTTCAATATCCTGAATGGTATTCGGTACAGAAGCAGTATGCGTTGGTATTCGGTACAGAAGCAGTACTCCCCCTCGAGATAGAGTTACCCTCTCTACGAGTGGCGGTCCACTATGAGCTGACGGACGAAGAAAATGCTCACCTTCGGATTGAGGAGCTTGACGCCCTTGATGAAACCCGGCTCATGGCGCAACAAAATCTGGAGGCCTATAAAGCAAAGATGACGCGCTCATATGAAAGATTGACCCGGCCGAGGATATTCTGCCAAGGCGAACTCGTGCTAGTGGTCAAAAGGCCTATGATCCCCAACCGCACCAAGCGGGGAAAATTTGAGCCAAACTATGAAGGCCCGTACATCATAGACAAGGTCTACCAAGGTGGAGCCTATGTACTCATGGATATGCACGGTAAAAGGCCTTACAGGCCAATAAATGGTCGATTCCTAAAGAAATACTACGCTTAGTGAGTTACTGCCTAGGTCAATGATAGATGACGACGACTATGTCCGCTCGCTATCTTCCTAAGCTCAAACTTTATAAGCAGTAGCCAGCCTTCTCCTGGGCGGACCGAAACGTCCTTAAGCTAATGACGGACCGAAACGTCCTTAAACTAATGACGGACCGAAACGTCCTTAAACTAACGACGGACCGAAACGTCCGTAAACTAATGACGGACCGAAACGTCCTTAAACTACTACCGCAGCATCTTCAGGCTGACGAGATGAATAAAAGAAAAAGAAAAGAAAATATATAAAAATAAAAAAATATAAAAACAGTATGTCCATAAGCAAAAAGGGCACGGATGAAAACCCGAAAGGGCTCCGTGAGTAAAAACAGCAGGGCTACCGGCGAGTGTTCGTGAAAACCCAAAAGGGCGCGACCTCGTAAAAAAAAGAGAGAAAATAAAAAGAATAAAAAAAACGGTATGTCCATAAGCAAAATGGGCACGGATGAAAACTCGAAAGGGCTCCGTGAGTAAAAACAGCAGGACTACCGGCGAGTGTTTGTGGAAACCTGAAAGGGCGCAACCTCGTTAAAAGACACTTACAGGGTCCTCTCGACCTTGTGAGGAGAAACCACCCGCATGAGATCCTTACGACTCACAGGGGAGCAACACACTTAGGGGTCCCCACGATTCCTAAGGAGAAAATACACTTGCGAGATCCTCACGACTCGTAAGGAGAACTCTCTTATAGGACCCTCACGGCTCATAAAATTTGAAAGTCGTAAGTTACAGAGACCTAAACCTGTGCTTAAGCAAACCCCCCACAACCTTCGATATTGCCCTACAAGTGGTTCAATACTGACCCTTGTATACAATCCACGGGCGCGAATAAACATTTCCCTAACTAAGTCCCATCCATGACTGGGGATATGTTCCCATGGTGGACAACCCTTGTAGGTCCTCTCGATTTACAAGGAGAAAACCCTCTTGTAGGATCCTTACGACTTACAGAGGAACATGCACTTAGGAATCCTTAAGATTCCTAAGGAGAAAATACACCTACAAGATCCTCACGACTCGTAGGGAGAAATACCTTTGTGAGACCCTTACAGCTCATGAAGTCAAAAGCCTTAGCCGACAGGATCCTAACCCTGTTCGCTAAGCCACCTTTGTTCGACATCGACGGAGGTAAATGATGATTCGCACCTGGCAATATCCCAGTTGTAGCAGTGCTGATGCCGAAATCGGTGTCTAAGTTTAAGTTTACGGTGAAAGGCCGGTAGGTCGCACGTGCATAGGAAATAGCCGAAATGATGGGGCAGCTTGCAATAAAAAGCAGCAAGTAAAGAAAACGTATTCATACAAAATAGCCGAAATGATTGGGCAACTCGCAATAAAAAGCAGCGAGTAAAAATAAAATAAATAGCCGAAATGATTGGGCACCGCGAAAAATAGCCGAAATGATTGGGCAATCGCGACCTTCGCGATATAAAAGCTTCGCGGAAATAAAATAATACAAATAAATGAAACTTTTGCCCTATAGTTGAGATCACATCGATCCCTGTATACAATCCAAGGGCACAAAAAAAAGGGGATTACATTTCCCTACCAGGCTGCGTCGAAGGGAAGTCAGATCTTGACGACCACATCTACAGCCTGGAGACCAACAGCGGCATTCCTTCTCATTTCAGCAGAACACGGACGTGACACCACCAATTGGAGCCACGGCAAAGTTCCCAGTTCCAAGACTCTGCGGTTCACAGATAACCTAGAGTCAACCAATGACCTCCGTCTTGGAAACAAGTCAACAAATGACATCCGTCGCGGAAACAAGTCAACCAACGACCTCCGTCTCGGAAACAAGTCAACAAATGACCTCCGTCTCGGAAATAAGTCAACAAATGACCTCCGTCATGGAAACAAGTCAACCAACGACCTCCGTCTCGGAAATAAGTCAACAAATGACCTCCGTCTCGGAAACAAGTCAACCAACGACCTCCGTCTAGGAAACAAGTCAACAAATGATCTCCGTCTCGGAAACAAGTCAACAAATGACCTCCGTCACGGAAACAAGTCAACAAATGACCTCCGTCGCGGAAACAAGTCAACAAATGACCTCCGTCGCGGAAAAAAGTCAACAAATGACCTCCGTCTAGGAAACAAGTCAGCCAACGACCTCCGTCTCGGAAACAAGTCAACCAACGACCTCCGTCTCGGAAACAAGTCAACCAATGACCTCCGTCGCGGAAACAAGTCAACAAACGACCTCCGTCTCGGAAACAAGTCAACCAACGACCTCCGTTTCAGAAACAAGTCAATCAACGACCACCATCTCGGAAACAAGTCAGCCAACGACCTCCCCGTCGGAGCAATACTCCGACTCGAAAACAAGTCAACTCACCAACCACTTACGAGTCCTTTCGACTTGTAAGGGAGAAAATTCTCTTATAAGATCCTTACGACTTATAAGAGAAAGCACACTTAGGAATCCTCACGATTTCTAAGGAGAAAATCCACCTACGAGATCCTCTCGATCCGTGGGGAGAAAATTCTCTATGAGACCCTCACGGCTCATGGAGTTGAAAAGTCTTAGGTAGCAGATCTGAACCTGCGGCCTAAGCCATCGTTATCTCTTGGAGAAATCTAGATGCTTACTCTATTATGGGTCAAATGTGTTTATCAAGACAGCATGCTGATAATAAGAGAAAGGAAAAAGCAAAGAAATAGTACAAGACATTGCAAAGAAAAATGTGTATCTTTATTGAATGCAATCAAGTACAAGGTGAAGCGTACAAAAGAATAAAGAATGGATACATATTATTTAAAAAGAAAAAATTTACAAGTATATAGATACAAGGGGAATTACTGGGAAGGAAGCATCTTGCATAGCTCTAGCAATTGTTCGTGCACCTCCTTCCACACTTTCTCCTGATCGGCCGCCACCGCCAGATCTGCCTCCACTTGAGCTCGCTGCTATAAGACAGATGCTAGCTGCTCCCTAATGGCCTGATGAGCAGCTTCACGGCCTGGGGTGTCACGTTCGGCGACATCAAGCTTTCGCTTCACGTTTAGCCCATGAGAGATGCGTTCCAGGAGGCCCTCGAAGACAGCCTTCACCTCGGCAGCGTTCGCCTCGACCTCAGCACGTAGGCGAGCAGTCTCGCTTGAAGACTCCTAACACTCCTTCAGCCTTAAAGCTGCTTCTTGTTCCAAATGGTGGACTTAAGAAGCGCTTTACTCGATCCACGCAGCTCTTTCAGTACTCACGGCCAAAACCTCAGGGGCAGGAAGCATCGACTCCAGCTGATGCAGGCGAGCCTCGATCTCTCTGCAGTGGTTAACCCAAGATGCAACGATGCCCTCGTCATGGAAATTTACGAGTATCACCGGCATCGGGTTAACCGCCGTAGCGAAGTCCGCAGCAGATGTAGGAGTCTCGACGTCGAGTTCCTCGATGTAGTCGCTCGGCATGCGCAGACTATTCGCGTCGCCTTTCGAAGACGGACGTCTCGGGAAAGGGCCCGCCGGCATTATGACACGAGGCTCGAAGGGCGTAGAGACCGGAACGACAGCTAAAAAAACAAGATATGATCAGATAACAGTTCAACAGATAAAAAAAAAGGAGTTATCAATGCGATAGTTGTTGTACCATCTGTGGCAGATGGCAAGGCCGGTAGGGCCGGTGGCGCGGCCGATCTTTCATCCCCTCCTTCAATTTGTAGCACTGCAGTCGGGATGAGAAAAAAGTTAGAATTAATTCCATCAATGAAAAAGAAAGATATTAATGGGAAACCATACTCACCAGCGCCACCAGAGGAAGAAGCGAATTCAGATGGGAAGGAGAAGTGTGGGAGCAACACTTGATAGAGATGATCAAAAAGCACTCCTGAAAAGACACAGCAGTACGACTTTAGTACATAAATTAGGCGGCTGAAAGACAAAACTAATAGGTTGCAAATCCATACCTTCCAGCTTCGATGGTATAAGAGAGGGCTGAGAAGTGACCACAGCCAAGGTAGTAGTTGACCGCGCTCCCTCGAGCAGTGGAACATCGGCGCTGGCCGCACCTGCGTTAAAAGAAAAAACAAGGGTAAACCTGTCAGAAGCGATTGCAAGATAAAAAAGGGGAATGGTAATCCGAAATTTACCTGATGAGCCTCCAGCCGAGACAGAGGCGTCTCCCTCCTCCATCGACATAAGTCCACCTCCCGTGGCCTCATCACCAGATTCGACTGGGGCTGTCATCGTACTCGCCCGGCCAGGGGACGGCGGAAGACCGTAGACAGGTAGAGCAATGATTGGAGCATTGCCGGACTCTTGAGAAAGAGCGGCTGGCTTTTCCCCAAGAGTCGTACCCGTCTCACCCGCTACTTCTTCAGGCTCGGCGGTCGCTATTGTCTCATCCGCCGTCACCATGGGGTCGCCGGTCTCTGGCGCCTCGTCCGCCGCGGCCTCGGGCTCAATTATAGCGGTCGTCTCACTTGCCGCCATCTCAGGCTCGGCATCGACGACCTTCTCAGGAACAACCCCCTCTGCCCCCAGCTCAGGTTCGGCAACCCCAGCGACGTTGCTCACCGTCGCCTCGGGTTCGGCCGGTGCTCCTTCTCTGGCCCTTTGGGTTCGACGGTCTCAGCCTCCCCCTCTGTCAAACTTGGTCCTGCAAGACAAGATTGTTAGTTATATGTATGCCCTAGAGGCCATTACTGTACATTTGATGTATATTATAGTGGATGCTTGGACATATATAGGGAGGACTTTCTTGCTCGACATGATAGTATGCTATCTGGTTGTACTTTATCTTAACATGTACTCTGCTTGTCTCTATATTACATGTTGATAAAGCCTTTAGGATATGTACTCGACTACTGGGACTATGATGAGATCATACTAGTGGGGCCATGGTAGTCGACGAGTACATCCTATAATTGTTCCTAGTCGAGGGTGTATCGAGACAGGGCATCGATACACCAGAGTAGACTAGTGTATACGCATCTTGAACCATATGATGGGCGATGGATGATCCCATATCCATCGGTGTTTGACATCAAGGATGGTGTACGGGTGCTCAGTAGAGACTGGGTACACTGGACGGACTCGCCGAGAACTCCCAGATGGTATTATACCTTACGTCAGATGGCAGTTCTCTGGTGGCACTGGTACAGAGTAGTCTGTTGACCCAAGATCGTCATAGAGTATTGTGTGATTCCCACTGTGCTTTGATTTTCATCATACCATGTCCAAGAGGGTGTGCAAAAAGATGGCTTTTGGGTACAGTCCCGAATCACATGGAGGCAATAAGCGATAGGAGGGGATTCGTCTCTCCCGGTATAGGGAGTTGATGTTGCACTATGTTCGATTGGATATAACCGGAAATCCCTGGCCAGGGTTGCTGAGATTTACTGGTAAGTGTTATTAGTAGTTTCTCGAACTGTTATAGACCTCATATCGACACGACTTATCGAGCTACTGGGGTCTGACGTTTACCACCTCTAGGCGAGATATGTGACATATCAGACGACGAGACCGGACTGTAAGGGAGTGTTACTGATTGGATTCACAGGAGAATGTACAGGCTTGCTTGTTGATCTTCTGAGCGCTCAATACCTGGGTGGCTGTTACGTTTAGCTGATCGCTTGCAGCTTGTGGGTGTTTGATATGATTATCACCTACTGCCGGCGTATTGACGATTCTTAAGAGTCCTACACAGAGGTTTCTTAGCTCAGGCAAAACGGAGTAGGAGCACATATGTGATATGTGCGGGACCGAGGATAATGCGGTGTATGATACCGTATTGGATTCTCGCGATATGAGATACCGGCCGGGTATATGTGATATAGCCGGGTCATTATATTAGTCGGTTATATGCGATATAGCCGGATTGTCGGATCAAGAGTTGATTCGATAATTTAATGTATAATAATATATATGATATATTAAATTACATTAACAAATATTAGCTCTCTAAAAGATTCATTTTCTCACAGGATAATACATTGATATATATGCGATATATGTTAATTGTATTATTTTCTATTGTTACAAAATATATTGTATATGTGATATATAATATTGTAACATGTTAGGGTTACAAATTTAACAATGGATTAGGGTTTGGATTAGGGTTAGCTTTTGCATGAAGCTTCATGAAGCTTTGACTTTGTGGTTGCTTGATTTTTTTGTGGAGATATTATATTAACCCAATCCAAACCATTAACTCTAGTTAACTCTCTACAAGGGTTAACTCTCTCATGCTTAACCCTTGGTTAGATTTGTAACCACTACAATAATTCATTGTTCATCACAAAAGGAAAGAGGTTATCATCTTCATTCATGCTTCTTCTTCATGCTTAAGTTCCTTCATGAAAAAGCTTTCTTTTGTGATGAAAGTGAGTGAGAAAAAGATTTTAAATGAGAGCAAAAATCCTACTTCATCATCCTCATCTATCCTTGCCATTTAGATGAGGGTGATCACTTCATATTATGATTGTTAGCTTGTGTTATCGAAACTTCAAGGTAGATCATCTTGGTATCGAAGATCGGAAGCAAAGGTTGCATCATTCTCTTTGTGAAGCCTCTCGAGAGTCCACAACACGATGATCGCAGCGAAGGGACCTCAACACGGAGCTTAAGAAGTGAAGGACCGGATCTACAAAGGTTGTAATCGCTCTCACTTAGTGTTAAAGTGTTTAACATGCTTGTTTTCGTCTAAACCCTAGTTTAAAGATCCGGCTTCGAGTTGTTCGGCACGGCTATTTTTTTAATCGGGCATGGTTGATGCCTCGTAGACCCTTGTGCGCGTGCCTAGCAACCCTACAATGGTATCAGAGCCAAGCTAGTGTTTTAGGCGAAGTCTAGACGAAGTTTAAAATCCGATCGAACCCGAAAACCCCGACACGAACCCTTCTCTGTACATTTTTTTAAAATGTGTTTTTTTCTGAATTACAAATGCTCAGAAAAATAAGCAGGAAAAACTAAGAATTACTGTGAAGTACGGTCTACTAACTCAATATTTTTACAGCGGAACCGCGGCCAAACCATGGGTTTGGCGGCGGTTCCGCGGCCAAAATTTCGACTTAGTCCCTGGAATTTCACTTATTTATTCTTAAGTCCTTTATTGGCAATTTTTTCTGGGAATTTTTTAATTCCACTCAAGTGTTGAGTTTTCTTGGGTTGTATTGGGGATTTAATGATTCGATCGGATAATTTAACTTTATTTAGTTTGTTCCGGATAATTTTAGAACATGTTAAAAAGTTCGACCGGATATCAGTAACTCACTTTTTCCCGACCCAGAAAATTTCCAAGTGTTGGATTTTTCCGTTGTTTAAGAACATTCTAAGTCGTGCAAGTAACGCGATGGACCCTCTAGAAGACAACAAACCTTAACTCGATTATGTGACCGTCTTGAACTGCCTTTTGAACCTTAGGGTTTGGGGCAGTACGGCGTGCCACATGTGAGGCGTTGCTTGACCCTTCTACGGCTGGACCATTGGTACTGTGGTATGTGATGGATGTTTTTAAACTCCCCTCAAGTGTTGAGAAAGATTTGGGAAATCTTGGGTGTTTGATTATTCGATCGGAAAGTTTAACATTGTCTATTTATCTGGAATGTGATACAATATTTGGAATCCACAGGTAGTTATGAGATAACTAATTTGAATGTTATAAACATAGCAGTTTAGTCTCAGCTGATCGGTTGCCACGGAATTTTGATGTGATCAAAAGTCCGTCGCAATCACGTAGTGTACGCGGATACTCACCGGGTAAACTTAATAGACAGCCACACCCCATAGCCCCGACCAAGTGACTGTAGGAGAACCCCGTCGCCAAAAGCATCCGTTCGGGTGCTCGCGGCAGCGGTGTTCCGCCTTAGTGCACTTCGTCGACGGCATCCGGGGGAGATGCCATCTACTAAAGTTTGCGACGAGCATGCGATTAGGATGTCGGGAATCTTGTTGAACTGCCCGACTTGATATTGAAAAGAGTTTTCGATAATGAGACTAAAATGCAGGGTTTATAATTGTTAGGCATGCGATGTCTAAGGAATTCATTTGGTTAGGCATGCGATGTCTAAAGGGGTTGCGGATTCCAACTGTTGTAGTTTTACACTTTTTTTTCTGTGACCGTAAGCGTAGTATGTGGTGTATCGCCGGCTTTGTTGCTATATATCAACGACAATCGGGATACGCATACTTGCTTACGTTGATGATATGAGATATTATGTGTTGCTGTGATATGTTATATTGGATCGTCGCGTTTTGAATAGCCGGGGGTTTTATGTGAGATGAGAGTTTTTCTTTTTCATTCATGTAAAAATTCATTTGTATGTAATATTCTTTTATTGGGGCACTTCCAGGTAGCGGAAGATGTCACCTTTTGTATATTATTTACTTTTCCGCATTAGGTAGACCCAAGGCGGGGAGCACAAGTAACCGAGTTCTAGGGTCCAGTGGGAGACCATCTCTAGGAGTCGAGACCGGGTCTCCTAACCCTAGAATTGGCAGTGTTACTTGCCGCTCTCGTAGGGGTCTAGGGATGTGGGTTTGGCTATTCATCACGACCGTGGAATCCGTGTTTTATACAGGCTCGTATTGAAAACACGGACGTCCTAGTATATCCAATATTTCATATATGTTCTTCTGCTGCAATGTTCTGTGATGAGATCATATTACTGCCTGAGACGAATGTTTATATTATATATATGAGATATATGTTATATTGCAGATTTCGTTTCTAAAGAGATGCTTGTGAAGCATAATATGATGGGACTTCATTAATATGATTAATGAAAGAAAAGAAACCTAAATGATGATGTAGAAACTTGTTTAAAAACTGGTAGCTCTAGTTCTTGCTTTGCATAGCGGTGTTCCTTGTAGAACATCCTGCACCTTATTCGATAAGGAAAGGGCCGAGATCCCTTCACCGGGAGTGACCCCTTTAGCAATAACTGGCAGATGCTACACCCCTCGGTTTGTCTTTTGATTGCTTCTATAGTTTTTTGCTTTGTACAGCGGTATATATGATATATCCTGTACCTTATTCGATGAGGAAAGGGCCGACGATCCCTTCACCGGGAGTGACCCCTTTAGCAAAACTATAAAAGCTTCAGAAACATTCCATTTAAAAACCACTCGATTCTACAACGATATAAAGTTCATTGCGCAAAAGGTTTTCTTAAAAACCTGTCGCAGCGCTCCGTCATTTCAGATAAGTAATAGTTAGTATTCGTGCTGCGTTTGTTAACTCAGTCAAGGCGTAGTGTGCGGTAGCTGATTAGTGCTTATCTGCAAAGCATATGATGCGATTGGATTAGGGTAGTCGTGCGGCCTTGTTGACTCAGTCAAGGGTCGTGCGGGTGGGTTTAATTCAATCGAGAAATGACGGGTTGAACTTTACTTGCGGTCTATGGTTTGTTGACTCAGTCAAGGTCATAGATCGCTTGGGGCAAAATATTATTGGGAATTTCAAGTGTTGAAATTTGCAATAAGATTGCATACCTTCTATGAGATAATTGGATCCCGATACCCGCTGCGAGTAAGAGTTACTCCTGGGAGAGTTTTACACATTACAATTAGCCGATCAAGTAGGTGTCTAGAAAGGTGTTAACGGGGTTACGCCTCTGGGAAAACGAGGTTTACTTTAATTAGGTTCGTGCGAAAGCACGGGGAACCTCCCTCAAAGTACCGAAACTGGCCTGGCTGAAAGATTGGCGAACTTGTAGCGTGTAATTAATCCCGGCTAGTCTTTCCTTTTAGGGTTTGAAGGAAGATTTGATTAAAACAGTGGGAGACATCCTGATTAGATATATTAGATAACCAATCTAATCTTGCAAGAGCATACACTGAGTGTTTTCTTCTTTCTCTCTCTCCAGGTAGCGACCATATCACGACTTAATCAAGATAATAATACGGATATATTGACCGAACCCGCTTGTTATACTGAGATGGGGAACGTTGGTCCCGCTCCAACTTATAATTGTTATAAGACAGAGCAGGAAATCCGGGAATACCAGATTTCCCGTGCCGCCCAAACGAAGAAAGTGCATGCTGATGCATCATCTTCGGGTGTGTTCATTACAGAGAACTGTTTCTCTATATCCTTTACGTCCTGGGTATGAGATACCGGATTAGGATCCCGCATATGTAATCTGTTACATGGGCTACAGATAGGTAAAGAACTGAGAACGGGTGATAAGTTTCATGAGATCGAAACGGTGCAAGTGTTGCAGCCAAGTCTGTTGGTCACTATCACCCTGTATTACCAGAATACATTGATTCTGAACAAATGTTATTAGATACCGAACCTGATATACAAAATCATATCAGTCTCTTTATTAGTAAAGAAAAGATATAATTTTGTATTGTTGGATAATGTTTTGAACATTTCCTATATCAAGAATTGATCGGTTCAGGCACGTTATCTAAAAGCATTGACGTTCTAAATCAAACTACAGTTCTTAGTATACGGAACACAAACAAGAGGAAGAGTTCAGAAATGAACAAATCCTTCTTGAGGCATTGTAGACTAGGTCATATCAATGCGACCCGACTAGCTGAAGTTATATATAGATGCATATTTAAATTAGTTTAAATTTACATCTTGTGAAACTTGCCGGTCATGTCACAGAGATAAGATGACCATAGCTCTGTTTATTGAAAATAGAGAAAGAGTTAATGAACTCTTGGGATTGATACATGCTGATGTATGAAGGTCCCCTGTCTACACATGCCATGACCGGTTCTTTGTACTTCATTACATTCTCTGATAATCTCTCAAGATTTAGACATGTGTTCCTGTTGAAACACAGGTCCGAACCTTATGAGATATTCACAGAATATAAGTTAGAAGTAGAGAACCAAAATACGGGTAAAAGTATTATGTCCTTTGATGTGATCAAGGAGGAGAATACTTGAGCATGGAATTCCTGGACTATTCTAAAAGAGAATGAGATTCTCTCTCAGCATTACTCCTCCGTATACACCACATCACGTCGGTGTATCGGGGCGGAGCAATAACACCCTATGTGATATGGTGTGCTCTATGATGAGTACTACTGAGTTTCCTATTTCCTTTTGGGAGTTATGCACTTGAGAAGTTGCATAGCTATTGAATAGGGTTTAAATCAAATCAGTTGCCTACCACTTCATATGTGATATGGAAAGGGAAGAGCCCATATCTTAAGTTTGTTATGATTTGGGGTTGTCCGGTCTATGTCTAAAAGCAAAATCCGGACAAGCTCGAGACAAGGTCTGTTATGTAGAACTGGAAAGGTTCCAGCTATACAAACTGCAGCAGATGATTTGGTAGAACCAAAGGATTCAATAGTTTCCAACGAACCTCACCCTCTCCGCCGATCTAGTAGGGTTCCTCACCCACCTGAGAGATACTTCGGTTTTCTCTATGACAGTGGGAGCGAGGATTGCATCATGAAATGATGACCCAACTAGTTTCGGGCTGGCCATCAGGAGTGGGACTCTGTAAAAATGGCTGGATGCTTATCGATCTGAGATGGAATCCTTATACACCAACAAAGTATGGACTTTGGTTGCTTTATCTGAAGGGTTAAATCCCCATCAGGAGCGAGTATATCTTGAGAAGATTACTTGGTGTACATGGAAAAGTTGATACTTTCAAAGCTATGCTTAAGTCCATCCAAATCCTACTTGCCACGGCTACATACCATGACTACGATATCTGGTGGTTGGTGTCATGACTGCTTTTCTAAATGATGTTTTAGAAGAGAGCGTCTATAAGTACATAGCCAGAGGGCTTCGTACACAGTGGGAGCAGCGGAAACGTGTGCAAGATGTTTTATATGATAAAGCAGGCATCGCGGAGTTGGAACATCTGTTTTGGTGTGGAAGTCAAAGAGTTTGACTTCATCAAAATGGTAGATGAACCTTGTATATACAAAAAGGTAGTAGAGAGTATAGAGGTGATCTTCGTAGAGTACATGGATGACATACTCTTGATAGGGAAGGTGTTTCCTATGCTACGCTCGGTCAATCTCCGCTTATCACAAGGATTCTCCATATAGGATCAAAGTGATACCTCCTAAATCCTGGATTTTGGATATATGAGATAGATCTAATTGGATGTTAGGATACTCACTAGTTGTAGTGAGATGGTATCAATCGATCCTGGGGAGAATCACTGGAAAGGTTCCAGGGTGATAAGGATGACTGAATATCAGTCGCAGGCATTGTCTTTACCCTCAGTGGAGGGACGGTATGTTGGAAGAGTTCCAAGCTAGATACTGTGACATACTAGATGATTAAAGGCAAGATACATCGTTACCAAGGATGCTACCAATGAGGCAGTCTGGATATATATAAGTTCATGAGATGAACTTCGTTCCTACCATTGTGTGACAATGGAGTTGTGGCTTTAGCCAAGGAACTACCGTCCCATCAGAAATCCAGATATAATTCTTAGGCAGTATCACCTGATCATGGAGATGGTTGATCTCTAGGGAGATCGAGGTTTGGAGAGTAGACACAGAGGACAACAGCGCGGATCCACTCACAAAGGCCTTTTTCCCAGTAGAGACATTTATGGGATGGTTGAGTATGAAATACTTCAATCGCAGCTAATTGTTGGGTATGTGATACCACAACAGATGGCCCTAGTGCAAGTGGGAGATTGTTAGTTATATGTATGCCCTAGAGGCCATTACTGTACATTTGATGTATATTGTAGTGGATGCTTGGACATATATAGGGAGGACTTTCTTGCTCGACATGATAGTATGCTATCTGGTTGTACTTTATCTTAACATGTACTCTGCTTGTCTCTATATTACATGTTGATAAAGACCTTAGGATATGTACTCGACTACTGGGACTATGATGAGATCATACTAGTGGGGCCACGGTAGTCGACGAGTACATCCTATAATTGTTCCTAGTCGAGGGTGTATCAAGACAGGGCATCGATACACCAGAGTAGACTAGCGTATATGCATCTTGACCCATATGATGGGCGATGGATGATCCCATATCCATCGGTGTTTGACATCAAGGATGGTGTACGTGCTCAGTGGAGACTGGGTACACTGGACGGACTCGCCGAGAACTCCCAGACGGTATTATACCTTACGTCAGATGGCAGTTCTCCGGTGACACTGGTACAGAGTAGTCTGTTGACCCAAGATCGTCATAGAGTCTTGTGTGATTCCCACTGTGCTTTGATTTCCATCATACCACGTCCAAGAGGGCGTGCAAAAAGATGGCTTTTGGGTACAGTCCCGAATCACATAGAGGCAATGAGCGATAGGAGGGGATTCGTCTCTCCCGGTATAGGGAGTTGATGTTGCACTGTGTTCGATTGGCTATAACCGGAAATCCCTGGCCAGGGTTGCTGAGATTCACTGGTAAGTGTTATCAGTAGTTTCTCGAACTGTTATAGGCCTCATATCGACACGACTTATCGAGCTACTGGGGTCTGACGTTTACCACCCCTAAGCGAGATATGCGACATATCAGACGACGAGACCGGACTGTACGGGAGTGTTACTGATTGGATTCACAGGAGAATGTACAGGCTTGCTTGTTGATCTTCTGAGCGCTCAATACCTGGGTGGCTGTTACGTTTAGCTGACCGCTTGCAGCTTGTGGGTGTTTGATATGATCATCACCTACTGCCGGCGTATTGACGATTCTTAAGAGTCCTACACAAAGGTTTCTTAGCTCAGGAAAAACGGAGTAGGAGCACATATGTGATATGTGCGGGACCGAGGATAATGCGGTATATGATACCGTATTGGATTCTCGCGATATGAGATATCGGCCGGGTATATGTGATATAGCCGGGTCATTATATTAGTCGGTTATATGCGATATAGCCGGATTGTCGGATCAAGAGTTGATTCGATAATTTAATGTATAATAATATATATGTTATATTAAATTACATTAACAAATATTATCTCACTAAAAGATTCATTTTCTCACGGGATAATACATTGATATATATGTGATATATGTTAATTGTATTATTTTCTATTGTTACAAAATATATTGTATATGTGATATATAATATTTTAACATGTTAGGGTTACAAATTTAACAATGGATTAGGGTTTAAACTTGGTTAGGGTTTGGATTAGGGTTAGCTTTTGCATGAAGCTTCATGAAGCTTTGACTTTGTGGTTGCTTGATTTTTTTGTGGAGATATTATGTTAACCCAATCCAAACCATTAACTCTAGTTAACTCTCTACAAGGGTTAACTCTCTCATGCTTAACCCTTGGTTAGATTTGTAACCACTACAATAATTCATTGTTCATCACAAAAGGAAAGAGGTTATCATCTTCATTCATGCTTCTTCTTCATGCTTGAGTTCCTTCATGAAAAAGCTTTCTTTTGTGATGAAAGTGAGTGAGAAAAAGATTTTAAATGAGAGCAAAAATCCTACTTCATCATCCTCATCTATCCTTGCCATTTAGATGAGGGTGATCACTTCATATTATGAGTGTTAGCTTGTGATATCGAAACTTCAAGGTAGATCATCTTGGTATCGAAGATCGGAAGCAAAGGTTGCATCATTCTCTTCGTGAAGCCTCTCGAGAGTCCACAACATGATGATCGCAGCGAAGGGACCTCAACACGGAGCTTAAGAAGTGAAGGACCGGATCTACAAAGGTTGTAATCCCTCTCATTTAGTGTTAAAGTGTTTAACATGCTTGTTTTCGCCTAAACCCTAGTTTAAAGATCCGGCTTCGGGTTGTTCGGCACGGCTATTTTTTTAATCGGGCATGGTTGATGCCTCGTAGACCCTTGTGCGCGTGCCTAGCAACCCTACAAAGATATATAAGAACTGAAAAGTTTATAATTCTTATAAACAAATCTCGAAAGATACATTACCTGAAGAGGATTTATCGTTAGCACTCCGAACTGCACGCGCCACCTGTCTGCGTGCAGTGGACAAGGCGACCGGAGGCTCTTTTGAGGGGGTATCAGCACGAGGGACGGTGCTTGGGCCCGCTCCCACAGCCAAAGCAGCCCTGCGTGCCTTCGCCTCGCGCCTTAGACGCTTTCTCTCCTCTCGAGCCGTCAAGACGGAGCTTTCCAAGGCTTCCCACATTGAGACGTCCTCTTCCGTAAATAGGGATACCTCCAAATCCTTCAGGGCATCCCTCGTCGACTTGTCGAGTCGAGGCTTTCATGGTAGCTCCGAAGAGACTGGGATTTCAGTTTCAGGCCCAGGGAGAGTCCCCGCCTCAGCTGGCGCAACCCCTGTAAAGAAACAAAAGAAGAAGGTTAGGTTGGTCATCAGAAAGGAGAATAGAAAAACTCAATAAGACGAAATGTACCAACGCCCGTTAAAGCACGCTTATTTTCCTCCTCCTGGAATGTTTTCAAAGAAGCAGCGATGGCTTCTTCGGTAGTGACACCTGTTAAAAAAGGGGAAACGCATTAGTCGAAGATAATGATAAAAATGTTATAAAATTATGAAGGGTATAGCTAATGATTACCTGATCAAGCGAGTTTATCCAACCACGCTTCAAGTCTGGCTAATCGCTTAGAAGCCGCTATGGCGGCCGCCAGATTGGTGTCTGCCGGGTCTACCGAGAAGCCCTTATTGTTGCCATATTCGCTTATACCTTCGGTAAGAGGGGCCTGAGGCTCCTATAAACTGAGGATAGCATCGAGAGAGAGGAGCGACTTCTTCTTCCTCTTCTGCCCACCAGCCTTGGGTGCACCTGAGATTGACTTGCGCTTGGCAGACACTTTAGGGCGGCGGGTCCCGACATCCGCACCTACGCCAGACTTCGGTGAAACCACATCTACCGTCTCCACTGGAGCACGGGGCGCTGGTAGTACATCCGCAGTACCACGGAGTGACAGTCCACGCAGAGGGCTCAACACACGCGGTGGCATGGCTCCGGCATCTCTCAGCGGAGGAATAACCGGGGTCCTTGGCTTCATATGAGCCTTGCGATCGCCACCGGGAGGTGCACCCTTCCGGTAAACCAACATGCACTTCTCCATATAGATAACCGGACCCATTGCGTGGGCATACCAAGCCACGTACGCGTTGAGGACTTTGGGGACGCAGCTCGGGTCGCTGATGAAGAAATAAGAGCCCGTGTTAAGCCGCATGAAATGGTGCATCGCACTCCTTATCCCCTCCCGGCTTGCCGTGGGCTTTTCCAAAAAGGCTTCCAGCGGTATCCCCTGGTGATAGCTGGATTGTTGGGCGAAACGGTGAGGGTTATACCTCATGAAAAGCGCCATCTCATTCTGCCTGAACACCAGGTAGCCCGGCCGAATGGAATAGAGGTGGAGGATCTCTCGGGCTTTCAATATGGAGGCCCCGTCCTTAAAATCATCGCGCAGCGGCATCACCGACTTAGTGGTTTCTGAGCCTATGGTTATGACCTTGTCCAAAAAAGAAACCTTCGCTCCGACCAGGTGTGGACGAAGGAGTAGCCCCCTAGACTCTCATGGAGACGCAACCACGATCGAGGCGCCAACCAGCCGCATGACTCTCGGGAGTCTGCACTTTTCAAAAAATGGAGGGATCTTGCGGACGCCGAACACCCCATGCACGTGCATTTCCATCCAAGAGGTGAAGTAGTGCATTGGGAAACTAGCAGGCTGCACACCGGGTTCATTAGCGTCCGCCGCCACGCTAAGTCCATTATATAGATGAGCCAACCCGGCAATTCCTATTGTTAACTGCAGGCCAGCCACCATCCGATGCACTGGGTAGAAAACGGATGGTCGCATGAAGCGCGGGTGCATTGGGAGCGCAAAGCTGCACAACCACAATCCCAGGAACCCTATAAAAAAGGTTTCTTCATCCATACCCGAAACGGCGATCTGCGATAACGGCGTGACGGCGGCGCTGGGGAGATTAAAATCCTTTTAATCGCCCTCTGATGTTGGTCGACGGTCCAGGCCGAAGCCGAAAGGGTCGTCAGGCTTGGCGAACTTCTCGCACTGTTCCAACAGAAACTCCGGTAGGACGAAGCGGGCAACAAATTCTGCGAAACTAACTCCCCGGGTGCCCGATTCCAAATAGAGCCCGTCATAAATCTCCAGCACCTTCACCAGGCCCGGAAAATGGTGCTGAATGGCGTTCTCCGGCGTCAGGTTGAACACCAACGGCTTAGTGGCAAAGACATGTTCATCAGGAGGAAGCAGCTCCTCATAATGCTCCCCCCTCATCGGCAAGCCTAAGACTTCAGCAAACTCCTCTAAGGAGATAGAGACTTCCCTGTCCGTCATCAGGAAGGCGTGGGTGGGGATGTTCCATTGTTCAATAAAAGCCTTAACCCACCACGTTGGAGGAGAGGGATACTCGAAGAACGAGACATAGATGGCCGAATACGAGCCTATCTTCATCAGATGGGTCCTCTTCGCTGAAAAGATATACCGGGCCCACTGCAAATATCCGGCGGGCGGTCGCGACATCAATCCGATGTTATAGGCCTGTCCCCAAAGGCGTGCTTCACCCTGACAGATTCGCCTCCCTAAAATATCTATTGCTGGCGGCAGCTGCACGGGAATAGCACCAATCGTGGGTTGGAGAAGGTCATCCGAGTTCCAATTTTTAACCTCCACGGTATACTTCACCGGGGGTTCATCCGCGTAAGGGAGTGAAGATATAGGCTCAGATGGCGTGGCGGAACCGAAACTTCGACGACCCTGGATGATCTCATTGTACCACCTACCCCACAGGTGAAGGCTCTTATGCTCGGGGTCATGATCTTTAATGAGAGCGAGCACTACTCGGTCCACTGGTGCCCGGGGAAATCCTCCCTCTGAGCGAACGAATGGGAAAGACAGATCAGCAGACATGATTTCCTGCAAAGAAAAACGAAATTCTGCCGTCAATGGCATAATTTAATTTTAAAAGCCTGACACTTGATACTACATTGCAATGCAGTGTAGGGGGACCAAAGAGGGACCCACAAAATCCAGGTGACAATGTGCCAATTAATAAGACAGCCTCATCATTGGATGGGACTGTCAATTAATAAGGAGATCCCCAAAAGAATACTCTCATTAAATGGTAAATCCCTAGAGACAAGGAGAGAATCTCCCCTTTCAGAGCAAAGCTCTGTCATAAAGTGACATTTGTCAAACTCTGGTCTCAAGGGAATAAAATTCCTTAGAAGAGCCTAGCTCTATAATAATGATGAGAGAATCCATTAAATAAGAAAATTTTAGAAGTTGAAAAATTTTGGGATCTTAGAGATCCATGAAAACTCTTAAGAGTTCTTCATTTTTTTGATCAAAAAGATCTATATTTTGTCCATGAGCAAAGCTCTGTTCATGGGTAAAAACCCTGAAACAAGATCTCTTTAGATCTATGGATTCTTGAGAGAAAGGCTCTGTTGGTGAAACCCCAAAGGGGTTTTCTTTAGATCAAAGATCTATGAGAGCAAGGCGCTGTTGATTAAAATTAATTTAATTAAATTTAAGTTAAATTATACCTAAGATGTTCTAAAATTTTGAATTTTGAAGTTCTTGAAGGAAGAGAGAAAGGCTCTGAAGTTCTTAAAAGAGTAGGGCTCTGAAAAATAAATCTTGAAGATGGTAAAAATTTTCTAAGGACCAAGGGTCCTATTTATAGGCGCCTGCGCCCTTTCACCTCACCCTTGATCCAACGGCCTAGATCTTGTCACCGTTGCACTCACGTGTGCGTGAGCGCAACGGTGGGGGGCATTTGTTTCCCTCAATCAGAGCAAGGCTCTGTTTGAATTTCGAAAATTCAAATTTTGAAGCAACGCTTCAAATTCCGCGCGCTGCGCGCAACGCGCCATGTGTCAGAAGTTGATACGTCAGCGCAGCATCCAAAGCAGCGCACCCAATCAGAGCAAGGCTCTATTTAAAACAAAAATTAAAGGAAGCAACGCTTCAATTGCGCAAGCGCTACGCTGCGCGACACGTGTCAGCGCAGTTGCGCAAGCGCAGTGGCGCATGCGCTGCGCTACACGTGTCAGCGCGGTTGCGCAGCGCGGTGCGCTGCGCGACACGTGTCAGCGCGGTCGCGCTGCGCTGTGCGCTGCTTGACACGTGTCACACGCTGGGGCGTTTGCGCCAAACAGAATTAAATTCTAGAAAGATTTTTCTGTTCTTGTTAAAACAAGAAGATTGCCTTCTGTAAAACAGAAGCCTTTGGATCAGAGATCCAACGGTGGGGAAAATTCCCTAAATCACTCAGAGAAAGATCTATTTAACAAATTTATGGGCACTATATAAAGGCCCCTAGACCCCAAATCAAAAAAAAACATTGTGAGAAATTGAGAACTTCAAAACAGGGAGAACTCTGAAGAAATTTCAAGAAGAAAAAGGTAAAAACTTTTAAGAGAAGAATTTCTTCTAATAGATCAATTGATCTAAGAACAAGATCAATGATCTTCAAATAATAATAAGTGCTTTGCACTTTTTTATGAACCACTGGTTCTCTGAAACAAGAAAAACAAGAAAAACTTGTTTTCTTTGATTCTAATTAGATCAAAGAAAACAAACAGTGCTTTGCACTTTTTTATGAACCATTGGTTCCGGAATCTAAAAGATTCTCAAGTTAATAGTGCATTGCACTTGCAAAACTGCACTGTTGCGCTCCTGGGTTGGCGCAAGCCACCAGAGAGCGCCACGTGTCAGCATCTGAACCACTTGCGCTATGCGCTTTTGAAATAGAGCCTTGCTCTCTGAAATTGGCGCAACTCACCAGAGCACGCTACGTGTCAGCAGCGCAAGCGCAGCGCACTGGTGCAGTGCACTGCGCTTGCGTGACACGTGTCATCACCACAAGCGCTTGCGCTCAGTGATTAGCGCAAAGCGCTTGAAAAATGCAATGCATTTCTTTTACTAAAGGGCCTGGCCCAAATCAGAAAGGCCTAGTAGGCCAAATTAAATTGCAATGCAATAAAAAGGGGCAGAGCCCAAACAAATTTGATGCTCTGCATCATTTATAAATGGGCAGAACCCAAACAAAATAATAAATAATGCAATGCATTATTTTAAAAGGGGGCAGAGCCCAAATAAAGGTCCAACAGAGACCAAGATTAATGCATTATTAAAAAGGGGCCAAGCCCTAGCACAGGTCTAATAGGCCAAAAACAAATAAAAGCGTTGAACATTTTTCAACTGGACTTAGCCCAATCATGACCGTAAGTCCTCAAATTAAATTGACTGAGCACAGCCGCTCTCTTAAATCAATTTACATCCGGTTCGAGGGTACATCTCCGAACTCCTTTGACTCCTATCGTTGTAATCCTTCAACGACGTCAGAGAGGTGACGGGTCCTGACAACCATACATCAGCACAGACTGTGGGGTCCTTAAACTCATGGACTTAAGCATCCTTAAACCAAAAGACGGATTGTGGGATCCTTAAACCCGCGGACTTATGCGTCCTTAAACTAAAACACGGACTGTGGGGTCCTTAAACCCACGGACTCAAGCGTCCTTAAACTAAACATGGACCCATATGTCCTTAAACTGGAACATGGACCACCATGTCCCTAAACTGGAATATGGACCGCAATGTCCTTAAACTACCAATGGACCGCAATGTCCTTAAACTACCTGTGGACCACTATGCCCCTAAACTGGAACAATAGAGCCCCAAAATGCTCTTTTGTCGGATCCAAACGATCCCGTTAAGTTGATCTTAGTCTCAAATCAGACTAGCGTATCCTTAACGAACGTTTAAGTCGATCTTAGCCTAAATACGGCTAACGCATCCTTAAACTAAAACACCAAACCCAAATCTAAGTAAATACGGATTTGGACTAATCCACGTCCTACGGACGACGACATAACTTAGTCTCCGTATACAATCCACGGGCATCCATAAACAAAACAAACACACACGACACGAAGTGAAACTCTGGAGAAGGAGAAAGTAGCTACCGCGATGCGATAGCATAATTAACTGCAGGGGCTTGTGCTTGCAGGGAAGAGCATCCCCACAATCAAAAATCCCTCAAGCGAGGGGGAATCTGACGAAGCCTGCTACATCGGCCGCATCCATCCAAACCTCCGATATACGGTGCCATAAATCAACTTGGCATCTTCGGAGAGGTGAACGGATAAAACCAAATAGCATCTGCCCCGAATCTCAGGCCAGACATCCTAACGTCGTCGGCCGCCATTCGGAGGGGAACAGACATGAAATTGTTTATTGGTAAATTGGGAAAAGATATTTTGGGTGTTTTTTTGGATGAGAGAGAGAGTGAGAGGGAAGCCACTTCTTGGCTCAGGCCTTGGTCATTTCTTTACTTCACTTGCTTGCTTGAACTTACACTCACAAAAAGACTTGGCCATTTTTTCTTTAGTTGCTCATGCCACTTGGTTTTCTCACCTCCTCTTCATCTTCTATGGTTGCTCATGGAGCATTTGTGATGAGAGAAATAATATAGTGATACACTCCTGATTGATCGTTTCTTTGTGTGTCGGTTTAAGAAAATGTATAGAATCACAATCAAAGAATTATTTGACCGCAATCAACTACGGTGTCGGATGTAGATTGTTAGTGAGTGCAGATCGTCCACATAGACAGTGTAATAGTTCGTTTTTTGAATTAGATGAGTCGAAACTTTAAAGAAAAGAAAACAAACAACAATTCATGATTTATATTTGAAGTTCAAGAATTAGAAAATATAGATCTAATAACAAGAAAAAGATAGAATCAAGAATTGATAGTTTGATGATTTTTCCAACCAAATATCAAGAATCGAAATGAGGCTCGTAGGAATCGATCGGATCTATAGACGTGATGCAATCTCAAGATAACGTATTCTCATCCTTTGATGGATTGATACTAGATCGATGATGATCGACGAGAATTAGGGATTTCTAGTGAAACTAGGGTTTCATCATTTATCCCTTGTTCATTCGTCGATATCATTCACATTCTAGCCTCTAGTAAATTCAAGAAACGATCGTAGAACCCTAATTTCGAGCGATCACAATCAAGAAAGCATCGCAACGAAACTAGGTCATCGATTCTTGAACTTGCTAGGGTTTACAAAACCCGTAGGACTTAAGAATCGTATTAAGATTTGTTACATCATCATTCTATTGATCGTCTCGACTCCTTGACAAGTGGAGTTTTACTCAAACATCACAACAAGAACTACAATTACAAATTGAGATCGAATCATGATGCAAGAATTTAAAGAAAACAAGTTTAAAGAATTTCACCTTTTATTTATACCGACAATTTCATTACATTCGCTCAAGAACTACAAGAGGAAGAACTCGATCGTCGATTTGTCTTCGCTCGGCTCCGTGAGTCGCGGATCGGCTTGGATCACTTGCTCGACTGGAGATCGGCTCCGCTCCTAAAAGGTTGAAGGGCTTCTCGCTTGATTGGTACTCGGGATCTTGAATTTGGATTGGAATTAAGGTTAGGGTTTCGCACAAGTCTTGTCACTAAACTTGTGGAAGAAGATGAAGAATTTGAAGAAGACTAAAGATTAGCTAAGAATTAACAAAGATTAGCTAACTAAAGATTAGCCTTCATCCCTAGGTCTAGGCTTCTATTTATAGACTTCTCTAAACCCTAGATCTAGGATTAGAATTTGAATTTCCCTCCAAAAGTTAGTTAAGAGAGATTTGAATTTCCCTCCAAAAGTTTGTTGAGGAGAAGCTTCTAGATGTGATTAGTTAAGAGCTTAATCAAGATTAACATGCTTAATGATCTTTTGCTGATCTGGCAGAAGACTCTGGAGAATTCTGGAATTTGACGTGTCAAAATGAGGTGTACCCACTGAGATAGGAATTATGCCCTAAAAATTAGGTGGTGATGTGGCAGAACCGCCGCGGAACCGCGGCGCAAGCCGGCTCCCGCCGCGGTTCCGCGGCGCTTTGGAGGAGTTGAGGCTTGGTCTCTCTGGTGCTTGTTGGATTTGATATGTGGGCCTTTTTATGACATGTTGATTCTGAAAATTCTTTCTAGATTACTTCCAGATCTGAATCTTTTGAGTTGGCGTAATGTTTGATCAGCAAAATGACAATTTTGGCTTTTCTTCTGGATTTTCCTGCAGAAATCTCGAAACAAGTGTTGCGCAATATAGGGATTATGTGATGCCATGAAATGCGGTCAATTTCCTTTATAGTGCCGGTTTTAGGGTCTAACACATGCAATCTGATATTTAACGACTGATTTGCTAATATGTGAAATATGAATACCGTACACTTCTAAATGAATGCAAATGATAGGGAAATTGCCGGTTAAAAGATGCAGTATTTTCGACTGATCAAATTCCCCCAAACTTATTTTCGATCGTCTCGAACGAATAATTTTATTAAAATGAGAAGGACAAAATAAAGAAAGAGAAAAACTAACTAGCACACTTTCGTAGGCAACACGATTGCACTGAGCACGTGCAACAAGCCTTTAAACCTCTAGGTGTCCCCAGTAGGAGGAGTGTTGTCTCCTGAGGGTTTTCAGCGGATTGCACCCACAAAATCCAATAATAAAAGAAAGATCATGATTATTAAATTTAAAGAAAAGAATTGTAAAAGAAAAGCCTTGAAAATTTGGGTTTCCAACTAAGCTAACTTTTCGGTTGTCATGAGCCCTATCTTAATAGTCATGAAAAGATGTCAGAAATCACGTCCCCCCTCAATAAAACATCGTCTTATTTTTCATTCCTATCTTTCTTCCAAACATCGATCATATAACCCTGCGTGTGTGTAAAGACATCCCTACACCCGGAGAATTCAATTCAAGCTATCATACTCTTGCCCATCAGCCTCAGTACTTTTTAATTAATGAATATTTAGATGAGATTGCTCGCACAGTTTCATGCGACCGTTAATACTTCTTGAGGTACTAACCGACCGATTACTACTGTGCTTGCTTATTTGGTGTATTTTTCTCGTCTTGCACCACCTCAGGCATAGCAGTGACTCCCAGACCAGTTGGCCTTAGGGCACTAGGTGAAGACGCATCCTTGCTATATATTTTTTATTGCCCTCGGTGATAACAAAAACCAGTGTCCATTTTTCTCACCATTTTATATATTTTCTTCATTTTTTTTTTTAATTTCCTTCATACTTTGGCTTTAAGACAAGAGCATTTCAAGGTATCCTCTACTGTCCCAGGCTTTAAGACGTGTGTAAGTGCGAATAGCAGGGTATGAACGTTCAAAATGTTTGGCTTCCAGAATAGAAACTATTTTTCAGACTTATTTTTATCCTCAGATTAGTGACGTCTTTCATCTTACTAACCCTTGGGACAACGGCTCATAACTACTTATTACTAGTTCGTATAAGAAAACTTCTAATTTTCTTGGTTTTCTTAAATTTTTCTAATCTCATGGATGTAATTTTTCACTATCTAAACTTTTATTATCTTATTTATGTACAAATTTTTTTTTTTTTATTTCTGAAATTTTTTAAATTTTTATAGGTTTTCAAAAATGTTTTGTGCTTATGCAATGTATGATGCAAATGATGCAAAAATAAGCACAAACCTCCCCCAAACATGTTTTCAACAGTGTCCTCACTGTTGCCATCTGCTAAATCTCGAAAAACCTGTAAGCTTGGGAGGAATTAATTAGTGGGGGAAAAATATTTAAGTGAAGAACCTCCACCAAACTTATTCTTGGCTCATAATTTTGTAAAACTTTTATTTTCAAGAGCCAGAAAAAATGCCCCCCCCCAAACTTGAGTTATGCAATGTTAATCTTTGAAAATCACATGAGGGGGTCAAGAATCAGTGGTCGATGCCAAGCTTTGCAAAGACCGAATGTTAACATCAACCATTCAAAAATTTTATCAATGCAGTGCTCTGGTTGGTGGAAGAAGAAGTGGGGAAAGGTTAAGTGGTGGAATAGAATGTGTGTGCGTCTTGTTTTGGAGAGACGATGCAGTGAATGCGATGGATTACTCGCATTCTTTTTACAGTTCAGAAAAAGGGGTGGAGGTTCAATTTCAATGATTGGGAGATGATTCATCTCAACACCCGTGTCATTCAAAAATGCGAGTTCATCAGCGAAGATCTCCTCAAAAGTTCCATCAATACCCCGATGAATAATGTCATCACAAAGTGCGGGGTGATCTTCAGACTCTAAAAACAGTTCATAATCCGTGTTAATTATTGATCCGGACATCTCGGTGGAAGAGTCCGTATGTGTATGATACATAGTTGGGTCAAACAATAACGTATGAAAAGAGTCAAGATCAGTATCAAGAGGATCATCAAATTCGCTGCTGTCGACATCCATTAAGTCGACAGAACAGACCTGAGCAGTAGGTTCGGAGGGTACACTTCCCAACTTGTAAATGTTCAGCTCTATTGACCTATTCCCGAAAGATAGGGTCATTGAACCATTTCTACAGTTGATGATAGCCTTGGAAGTGGCTAAAAAGGGGCGACCTAAAATCACCGGAATTTGATTACGTGGGTTCGCTACAGGCTGTGTATCAATTACAATAAAGTCCACAGGAAAGATAAATTCCCCGATTTTTATTAACACATCCTCCAGTTCACCCTTAGGTTTGGTGATTGATCGGTCAGCCATCTGAAGAGTGCAATTGGTTGGCTTCAACTCTCTGATTCCTAATTGCTCATAAACCGAGTATGGAAGCAAGTTAACACTAGCGCTAAGGTCTAGTAGAGCACGGTTGATGTGTTTTTCCCCAATAGAAATGGAAATCATAGGATATCCAGGATCCTTACGTTTCCTCGGTAATTGTTGGGGGAAAGCTGTATCTACTGTTTTTGCCATAAAAATCTTCTTGGGCACTTGAGTCTTCCTCTTCCTAGTGCACAAGTTCTTAAGAGTTTTCGCATAGGACGGACTTGTTGGATGACATCTAGGAGAGGGATGTTGATGTTAACTTGCTTAAACATATTCATGATCTTCTCCATATGTGGACTTGATGTGTTAGCCCTTAACCGATTAGGATAAGGTGCTTTAGCAATAAGCGCTGGGTCCATCATAGGAGAAGGAAGTGTGTGTGGACCCGATCCCAAAATAGAAGTGGGGATCGTCCGTGGAGGAGTAGAAGAGGTGGGCTGAAGTGGCGAGCCTTTTAGGAAATGAAGAATAGGCTCGGAAGAAGGTGGTGGGTTAGAAGAACAAGGACCAGAAGTAGAAGGGTGTGTGTGAGGAAAGGTCTCAGTCGGGATGTTATTGATTGATTTTTCTGTATCATCAAACTCTTCCCCAAGGTTATTGTCAAGCACTCTTCCAGATCTCAACGTGATTGCATCCACATGATGTGAATAGCCAGTATTAGGTAAGGGTTGAGCTGGAAGTTTCCCTTTCTCTCTTGCACGCATTTCGGCTTTTAGTTGTGCAATTTGTTCTTCCATCGATTTGATGTTCTCATTTTGAGAGATAATGATCTTCATCACATTCTCGACGGAAGATTGCAAACTTGCTGTCCCTTGGATGGATTGTTTCATGAAAGTATCCAAGGTTTGTGCTAGTGCAGACGTATTATCTGTACCGGTCAATTGCAAAGTGTTTTCATGTGGTGCAAAAGTGTTGGCCGGATTTTGGAAGTTTTGTGATTGGAAGGGGTGCTGACTCAATTGAAGTGGTGGGTGCTGTTGTGGTGGAGGGACCCTTTGGAAATTGTTTTGGATTGGAACCGTGTTTTGAGATTGTGATTGGTTCCAAGCAAAATTAGGGTGATTCCTCCAACCCTGATTATATGTGGAAGAGAATGGATCGTTTCTAGGTCTCTGAATTGCGGCATTGGTATGCTCATGACCTTGAAACGGAGAATTTAGTGGACACTCTTCCGTCAAGTGAGAAGAATCAGAACAGCATCCACATACAGTTTTGGAGAGTGATATTTGACTTAGGGCGGCTAAAAATTTGTTTTCCATAGTCTCAAGTTTCTTTTGCATAGCTGAAATGTCAGCTCTAACTCCTATGGAAATATCATTGCCATCCCTAGACGATTGACTCACACGCTCTCACTGTAAAGATATTTCAGCGAAATCTTCTAAATATTTCCAGGCTTCCCCATCATCTTTGGTCATAAAGTTACCTTGACACATGGATTCAAGGGTCTGTCTCGTGTTAGGATTAATGCCCTCATAAATGATTCGGCATAGATCCCATCTCGGGAGGCCGTGATGTGGATATTGGACTAACAGATCCTTGAAACGTTCAAGACATTTTGAAAATGTTTCATTCGAAAGCTGGGTGAATTGATAGATTTCGCTATGGACTCGAGCTGTCTTTTGATGTGGGTAGAATTTCTTAAGGAATGCTTTGACGAATTCATCCCAATTTGAAATGGAATGTGCGGTAGTGTTATACAGCCACTTCTCGGCTAAATCGCACAAGGTGAATGGGAGAAGACGAAGACGTAAAGCATCCACAGAAAGCTGTGAAGTACCCATCATTGCGCAGACATTTTCAAATTTCGTGATAAACACGTATGCGTTCTCAGACTCGAGACCGTGAAATTTTGGTAGAAGGTTGATGTATTGGGGTTTAATCTGAAAATTTTCCCCGTTGGCTAGTGGAATGGAAAGATAGGTGGAAAGGGGACCTCGTGTTGGATAGCACCTCTCTTGGAGAGAGATACGAGGTGGATTCTGCACACCAACGGACGGCGGCAGGGTAGTGGTAAAGAAGTTCGATGGAGGTGGATCCATCGATGTGGGTGTGGTGGGTAAAAGAGAGGGTCAATGTAGAAATACCAACTTTTGGGTCGATGAGGGAAACGCGGACTAAACAGGCACTAGAATCCCGTTGTCCAGCCTATCTTGCACTAAAAAGGGTTAGTACAAGTGGCAGCGTGAATTTATAATTAAGGGAAATGAATGAATGAATGCGGTGTTTGTTTTGAAAATTGATGCGGATTTTTAAAAAAATGATGCAAGACAACAAATGCAACACACAAAACCCTAATTCTATTGGTCGCCTAGGTCAAACTCTAGACCGCTCCTAACTGCCAAAAGACAAGTCGCAGGATAGAATCCTCCACTGCCTCTTTGCCCCCCTGTGGCCAGGTAAGTGCCAGGTAAGTGGGAAGGTACTCCACTACGTAAGTAATGGGCCTAATTAATAACCACTAGCCTTCGACACACTTGCCTTAGACACCACAAGAAAATGCGGATAAGCAATGAATTACCCACGGCCTTCTTTTGTCCTAAGTGAGCGCGACGGCCCTTAGAGTCATCTCTAGATATTTTTTTAATTAATGAGGGTAAATGCGGATGCAAATTTTACGATTTTCGGGGCTTAGGAAGGATAATGAACTCCCCACCTAATCTGGATTTGGTCTTTACCCCTTAATGTACGTATTAATTATGCAAACAACCACAAAGATCAAAACAAGCACAATTTAATTTTGCTTTTTGCGCGCTGCGATTTATTTGCAAAGAAACCTGCAGCAAATTGTTATTTAGAGCAGATTTAAGAAGGAGATAAGAAAGATAGAAATTACCAGAGAATTTTGGTACAGAGAAGAGCTAATGCCACCGCGGAAACGCGGCAATGAGGGACTTACACCGCGGAATCGCGGTCTTGTGAGGAGATCACTGCACAAAATTTTATACAGAGGCTTCTGTTCACCTCAAGAGCTCTCTGGAAATTTCAAAATAAATTTTCTCCAGCTCCAATAATTCCAGATTTCCTCGCAATCAAATCACAACACACGTATTAGGGTTTGTGCGAGTTTAGATCTAAAAATTATAATGGAATAAATTTTTCAACTCAAATTTCAAAATACGAATAATTAGCGCACTATCCCCGGCAACGGCGCCATTTGATTGATGATTTTTGTTGTGTTTAAGAAAATCAAATGATCCCCGGCAACGGCGCCATTTGATTGATCGTTTCTTTATGTATCGGTTTAAGAAAATGTATAGAATCACAATCAAAGAATTATTTGACAGCAATCAACTACGGTGTCGGATGTAGATTGTTAGTGAGTGCAGATCGTCCACATGGACAGTGTAATAGTTCGTCTTTTGAATTAGATGAGTCGAAACTTTAAAGAAAAGAAAACAAACAACAATTCATGATTTATATTTGAAGTTCAAGAATTAGAAAATATAGATCTAATAACAAGAAAAAGATAGAATCAAGAATTGATAGTTTGATGATTTTTTCAACCAAATATCAAGAATCGAAATGAGGCTCGTAGGAATCGATCGGATCTATAGACGTGATGCAATCTCAAGATGACGTATTCTCATCCTTTGATGGATTGATACTAGATCGATGATGATCGACGAGAATTAGGGATTTCTAGTGAAACTAGGGTTTCATCATTTATCCCTTGTTCATTCGTCGATATCATTCACATTCTAGCCTCTAGTAAATTCAAGAAACGATCGTAGAACCCTAATTTCGAGCGATCACAATCAAGAAAGCATCGCAACGAAACTAGGTCATCGATTCTTGAACTTGCTAGGGTTTACAAAACCCGTAGGACTTAAGAATCGTATTAAGATTTGTTACATCATCATTCTATTGATCGTCTCGACTCCTTGACGAGCGGAGTTTTACTCAAACATCACAACAAGAACTACAATTACAAATTGAGATCAAATCATGATGCAAGAATTTAAAGAAAACAAGTTTAAAGAATTTCACCTTTTATTTATATCGACAATTTCATTACATTCGCTCAAGAACTACAAGAGGAAGAACTCGATCGTCGATTTGGCTTCGCTCGGCTCCGTGAGTCGCGGATCGGCTTGGATCACTTGCTCGATTGGAGATCGACTCCGCTCCTAAAAGGTTGAAGGGCTTCTCGCTTGATTGGTACTCGGGATCTTGAATTTGGATTGGAATTAGGGTTAGGATTTCGCACAAGTCTTGTCACTAGACTTGTGGAAGAAGATGAAGAATTTGAAGAAGACTAAAGATTAGCTAAGAATTAACAAAGATTAGCTAACTAAATATTAGCCTTCAACCCTAGGTCTAGGCTTCTATTTATAGACTTCCTTAAACCCTAGATCTAGGATTAGAATTTGAATTTTCCTCCAAAAGTTAGTTAAGAGAGATTTGAATTTCCCTCCAAAAGTTTGTTGAGGAGAAGCTTCTAGATGTGATTAGTTAGGAGCTTAATCAAGATTAACATGCTTAATGATCTTTTGCTGATCTGGCAGAAGACTCTGGAGAATTCTGGAATTTGACGTGTCAAAATGAGGTGTACCCACTGAGAAAGGAATTATGCCCTAAAAATTAGGTGGTGATGTGGCAGAACCGCCGCGGAACCGCGGCGCAAGCCGGCTCCCGCCGCGGTTCCGCGGCGCTTTGGAGGAGTTGGGGCTTGGTCTCTCTGGTGCTTGCTGGATTTGATATGTGGGCCTTTTTATGATATGTTGATTCTGAAAATTCTTTCTAGATTACTTCCCGATCTGAATCTTTTGAGTTGGCGTAATGTTTGATCAGCAAAATGACAATTTTGGCTTTTCTTCTGGATTTTCCTGCACAAATCTCGAAACAAGTGTTGCGCAATATAGGGATTATGCGATGCCATGAAATGCGGTCAATTTCCTTTATAGTGCCGGTTTTAGGGTCTAACACATGCAATCTGATATTTAACGACTGATTTGCTAATATGTGAAATATGAATACCGTACACTTCTAAATGAATGCAAATGATAGGGAAATTGCCGGTTAAAAGATGTAGTATTTTCGACTGATCAACTCCTACACCTCCACTCTCCATTGCTAGCAATCTTAGGGCGTCGATTGCCTCGTTTCGCGAGGCTGAAGCTTGCGTCGTTTCTCTCAGGTGGATCATCGTAGATGGAGGAAGACCGGCAACCAAACTCGATCCAGACGACCACTAGGAGCTTGGAATGAAGACCGAAGTACACGGATAAACTCGGTATAACCATTCTAACTTCTTTATATTAGCTTGCTAGTTTAGAGTTTAGGGTAGATCCGGGTATCGGGTAATGGTAGCGCCAGTTTAGTAAGTTTTTGTTCCGCATTTGGCCACGGTTTGATGGACGAGGCGCTGCCGTAACCCAACATCAGCCAACTCTGAGTCAGTAGGTATATATTCAAGAACAATATCACCTTTGTGATAGTGAACTCGTAGGAATTGATATCTAATATTTATGTGTTTGGTTCGACTATGTTGGTCAGCATTTTTGGTCATTTGGACTATGCTAGTATTGTCACAAAGTATTGGTATCTTTGAGACTATTTTCTTATAGTCTTCTAAGGTATATTTAATCTAAAGATTTTGTGCACAACATGCCCCGGTAGCAATGTCCTCTGCTTCAGCAGTAGACAGTGCTACTGATGCCTATTTCTTGGAACAAAAGTATATCAACTGAAAACCCCAAAAAAGAGATTACCTTTACTTAGAGATGAAATTAAAATCAGGATTTGTACCTCATTTCACCCGAAATCGAAACTACTCAAGGTGAACCCCTTTCTTCATGAAAATCGACATGTAAAGATGAATGAAAAAAACCCAAGATCTGAACCCATGAAAGAAATAACTAACCGAACAAAGTAGATCCGCTAGGTAATCCCCTTCATGAAAAAAGACGTCAGCCTTCCTTCGTTCTCCCCTTTCCACTCTCAAGTCGCTCTCTTCTCTCCCCTCTTTTTCCCAAATCCAGAGTCCGTGCTATTCTCACTCCATTCTCTTCAAATCTGGTCCAGGATATTTTGAAGGGGATGTTTTTCACTTGCTTGCATATGTGATTTGCTGTCTAGATGCTTCCAGAGCACCAGAATGGTAGAAAAAAGAATAGCAGAAATTCCAAATCCTTTTTTTCCTAGGTCCCCCCTTCCCTGTCTATGTTTGTGTCTGTGTCGATCCAGAGAGTACATTGCAACACCAGGTTAATTTCCAGAAGCTACAAAAAGGTTTTCCGACATAATTTTCCTTCCAAATCTGGGGCCTCAACTAAATTTTCCTACGAAACTGTCACGACCCGAAAGAGCACGTGACTGGCCCTTGAACCATATGAAGTCTATAGGACTCCATCTGATCCAAGTAAGCCAAAAGCCCAGAAATCTAAAACCATTTTTAAGAATAAGTAAAGAAAACTGGTTTAAAGAAGTGAAGAAAAGCATGTTTGAAATCAAGGTTTTTAAATAACTAAGCCGAATGTGCATTTTAAAAACAGTACAATCTTTTCTAAAAATTTCGGCAGAGTTTCTTTTGTAAAACTGGCCCCGAATGGGGTACAACAAGGATAACAATATATATATGCAATGATAAAGGCATCCCCAAGCGGGAGCTAGCTCTTCGTCAATCGACGGTCACAACCACACATGCGACAATAATATACAACGCCAAATGGCGAGGATCAAATCCAAAAGAATGCTCAAAAGCAACAAGAAACCGCAATACTACTAAGCGCGACTCTAAGGTCGAAATATACAACACTAAAGTCTAGGTCTGAAACAATATACAAGTTTTGGTTGATGGAAATACTAGATACAATGAATAAAATAAATACAATGGTGGTTCTTGATGCGAAAGAATCCACCTACCAAAACAAATCACCCGCAAGAAGGTAGTGTGCCAGAAATGCCGCAAAGAAACATGTACGGCAGGACCTGCAAGAACTGTGGCACAACGGGGGTGAGTTGCCAACTCGTGAATAGAAACATCTACAAGCAGAAACCGAAAGCATGACATAATCCTAGGTCAATACGATCAGTATATAAAATCCTCAATATAAAACATGCAGCCTATAGCAAGGCTAGGGTAAATATCTAACCCGAGTGCATTCTCATGTGTCTGTGTCAGTGCCTCAGATAACAATATAGCATATGAATGAGATATGAATGCGAGAAAACAGAATACATTTACATGAAGCAACTGTTTTCAAACTTTAGTGAGATTTCCCTTGTATTTTAAAAGATGAGGTACCATAATGAAATCAGCATAAAACTGTGCCTAGCATCGGCACAAAAGAAATCCAAATATCTCGATATCTCAAGTCTCAACCACAATATCTAGGGCGCCGTCAGTCCAGACCGGCCCCTACCATAAATCTCAAGACCACGACGGTATCCTCCGGATATCCGACGCGTCGGGTAAAATCACCGGTAGGTAGTACTCCCCTGCCAGGCTCAACGTCATCACCACATTCCTCTTGCCCCGGGGTACCGTACCGGGTCCACCATGTACCCGAAACGGTTCATCCGTCTCCTCGAATCGGGTTTCCAAATCCATCAGCAAACTCATGGTGGACGACTCATACATCATGGGAAAACCGCACTTTTTATTTTAAAAGAGAGAATAAGATTATTTGTGCCTTTGCGGTTTTCCCCCAAATCCAGAAAATCTCATAGAAATCCAAATCCAAACCTCAATAGCACGTAAAATAATGAATATATGCATGAGAATCCATGAATGCGGCATAATAATGAATAACAGTGTGTAGGAAGTAGCAGGTAATAACTACAATGTCTAATCTAGCATATAAGACGAGTACACTTACAACCTGTCTAAATTATTAGCTAACAACCTACATCAATGCAATAGTATTTCTAAAGTGTACGTGGCATGGAAATTACCGATGAAGATGTGTGTGAGCCGGCAAGTAAGTGTACGTGGTACATACGCATCATCGGTAATGGTGCCGGTGTCCTATCAGCATGATATTAATAATGGAGTATGAAGCATAAAATAAGAATGCGATGCAAACCGAACCACAAAAAGGGAGTGGGAGCTGAAACTAGACGTAACCAAAACTTATCTGCATTAATCTAATATAAGTCCTACGAATGGTGCCTTTTGAAATAACACGAATCATGGGGTTTTGAAAATAAGGGCTACGGTGTTTTTATGAAAAGATACGTCGTTTTTGAAATATCCGTAGATTCCCTTGAGCTGTCTTTAAAAATACCCACGATTCGTCAGTTTTTGAAATAGGTAAGAAGTCTAAGCTACTCTAACAACTACACTAAACTATACGGCTGAACTAGCAAGCTGAACTACAGGTAAGGAAACCGCCTAACATCTGAGTCGATATATATAAATATATATAAGTCGGTGATCCCGCCTCAATAGTATCGCGTACGATACAGTATATCATCTGACATCCTCGAGTCATGAGCGCGGATCTATCATCAATATAGGCTCGTACGGTAAATCGTCGTACGGCATCCCAATAGCTGGGTACGGGTCAACATCTCATTATCTCGTCACATAACAGGTATCACTATCATCAGATCATATAGTCTGGGGGTACTACTCTATGTCTAGCACCAAACGATACCATCAATGAAGTATGCATGCGGGGGTAAACACATATCCCAAGCCCACAAGAATCACATTCCGTATCCCAAAAACGAATCATATCAAATCACCGATCTCGCGGCACAAAGCCCACATCATCGACTCATCTCCAAAGTCATCCCATATCATCAACCACAGTGCAAGTACAAGAAACACACAAGCATATACGTGTGGGTGCAAATCTATCCTATGGTTCGCAACTAGGAGCTATGCTAGTTATTTCTACCCCTAACTAACCATAACACACTATAACTATCACACACATAAATATACTACAAAGTACTAGTTACGGACTGCGGGGGTGCTATACGCCATCCACCCGACTTCCCCCTGTAGATATAATCTACTCACCTGTATCCTGCGTGTCGGTGTCGATGTCACCGTCATCTTCCGCATCGCCTCGGATCGCCGCGGTGTACCTACACATATCACACGTATCGCATCGCATCAAAACAAATTCAACACTTGAAACGACACACTAAATCCAATACGATACGCTAAAACCAACACGATACGCCAAAAGGCTTATAGGTTAGAACCTACGGTTAGCCTTCGCAAAACAACCCGGAATCACTCGATATAGACGTACAAACGTCACACGATCGAGATAACACACAAATATCAAAATCACCAAATCAAAATATGCAAAACCAAAACTAAACTCAAAGCAGCAACCCTAGAAAACGATCCCAGATTTCGTCTCAGGCCAAATCAGCTCAAATAAACAACTCTAGGGTGCTATGCAGGGTGTATTTGAGCTACTGGACCAACCCCGAAGCATTCCCTCACTACTTGGCCGGCCACAACCCTCCCAAAACCGGCCTCGCCGGCCCCCCTATGCCCAATGGGGTCCGTATGGTCAGGGTGGCCTCCTATGGTCTCAGTTTGGTCCCTGGTATTGCTACTTTTTCCTGGAAAAGTCTCAGTGTATTCCAGATTTCCCTGGAAGCTTCAGGTTCTCAAAAACCGACATGAAAGTCCCAAAATTCCGTATTTTTAGTTTTCCAGTGGGTTGGTCTGGGTTTCTAGTCAATATAGGGTCTAAAGTCTCCATTAGAGTCCAATTGCATAGCCCTAACTCAAAATTACCCTAATCCTCTCTAGTTTTGCCCAAAGTGCACCAATTCATCCGATATCGATATGAAACTTCAATTAAAGCCTAAACACAAGATTAAACACTCTAAATGTGAAGAAATTACCTCACAAGAGACTCATGAATCCTCAACAGCACCAAAACACCACCTTTCTTGGTCCATCATCTAGCTTGTGAGCTTGTGTGCATGTTTTGTGAAATGGAAGTGGGGTTTTGAGTTAGTTTTAGTGGTGTATTCTTGGGGGATTTGAAGAAGGAGGAAGAGGAAGAAGGGAGCAGCAGCAGGAGGAGGATGAGGAGGGAGGGAAAATGATGGGAGGAAAAAGGCTAAGTCTCAAGGTCAAATGCAACCCATACCCCTCTCTCACCTACCCTCATTCTTTTCTCTTTTCTTTTTCTTTTCTTTTAAATCCCTAATCCAAACCTTCTCACAAGAATAGTGATCCCAAAATGAAACCATGGCAAGAAAATGTAACACAAGTTCAAGGATGATATGTACACAATTTTGCACAAAAAGCCAAAAATCCGATTAGCGATTTTTAATCGCGATTAGCGCTAAATTAGCATATAAATGATCACAAACACTTAAAAATGGCATAATTCCAATAATTGACCCATTTTAGAATTTTCCAAAATTTTTCATAATTTTTCTCCATTTATTTGCATTTAATTATCAATTTAATATTAAAATAATCAATAAAATAATATTAAATTATAAAAATTCCCAAAATTAATATTTTATCTTTTTGAAGTGTTACAATCTACCCCCCTTAAAGAAATTCGGTCCCCGAATTTAAATTTAAACCCCCACTACTAAAACAATTTCAGTAATAATCCATTTTGTCGGGGCTCCGAAAATAGCAATGCATAAAACAATCGTAGCGCAACGCATGCGCATGAAAAATGAGCATAAAACTCAAATCAGAACTCCGTCAAGCATCCCGCAATCATCGGAGTCATGGGGAAGACATCAATACCAAATCCAAAGCATAACCAATATGATATAACTCGAAACTACACATGTAAAATATATTCAGGTACTGTCCTCTGACTAGTCCTGCTCAGTACAAAAACACATAGCAATATCATAAAAACGTACTGCTCTATAAGAAAATCAATCCCAAAATACGCGTATGAATACTACGTGCGTCTTGCGCGCACGGAAATCAACATCAAAACATGTGCCATACATATGCACAGAACCAACATATAAGTGCATCAGGTGTGCACGAAACATCTGTCGTAGGCAACGGGTGTGCCTGACAGAAAAAAAAAATCAGGTGCATGTGACATGCACGAAGAACCCCGATTTAGTGCATCTGGCGTGCACCAAAATCGTATATCAAAACACTAAAGGTGCATGAAAACTACGCTGGAAGTGCAAATCAATCACTGCATACGGTAGGCATGAAATCTCAATCATCAAAACTAAATCATGCAAACAGAACGCCCAAAATACCGAAAGCCAAAATGACGGATACGTGATAATCGAATCACAAAATCACAAATCATAAATACCGTCGTCGGTAGTTCCTCCTTCGAGGTCGAGAAGGAGTCGGTGCATCCACTGCTGGCAGCGCAGGATATCCACGTGCCTCTTGCTCACGGTCTGGCGTCCTCTGACTCTGGGTCCTTATCTTCCTTGCGGATTTCCTGTCTCGCAGTCAATCGGCTCATCGGCCCTGTCAGGTGGCTAACGGGGACGATTCCGTCCTGGCACTTCTCTGGTCATCTCTCGGTCAATCCTCACGACCACTCGTAAGGTAGCATATCACTGGCGTCGGCCTCTGGCTTTCTGGAAGCACGTCACACATCTGATCCTGGGTGCAAACATCATTGCAGCAATGTCCTGGAAGGAATCCTGCTCAAGGTCTCTTCCGATCATGCCTATGCCGATCTGTACGGAGGCTGGCTCTCCTGCACAACCTCTTCTCGCTCAAAAGACACCTGTGTCCTCAGCACAACATTTTCTCGGAAATTGGCCGCATCCCAACGCCTCTGTAAGCATATCAAGTCTCTGGTCTCGACGGAAAGTAATGACAGCTCGTCAGTGTCTTACACGAACCTCTTGTTCCACTTGTCTCTATCGTCGTCCACTATGGTGTCACGCCAAGCTACTACGCACTGCACTGTCCTCGGCCACGGTCAATCTGAAGTCTCTCGCACGGACTCGAAATCGCATACTCTGTAGCTTCATCATTCTGTAGAAGATGTCAGGCCGAACAGGTCCTCGGGAACGCGTCCCAACCATCGGAGGAATTCACAATACTCGTCCATTCTTGATCAATTCGCACTGCATCTGGGTAAGTTCCTTTATCCGAACCTGGTCAACTACCTCGTCGACAATGCCGAACTCTGTCCTGCTGGGTGTGCGCAACCATGACCACTCCTGGGTCTAGGTCTTCTCGTATCGTATTCCGGAAAGGTCCTGTCGAGGTTTCTTTCTCAATTCTCAATCCTGCCGAATTGCCCGGAAGTCGTCATCCAATGCTGAAGCTAAAGCTTATTCCGGAACGGCTGCATACTTATCGCGCTTCTTTCTGGAGATATATCCATATACCACGCCTCTGGGTGCGTATCACATCTCTGATGTCAGCGGAGTGGGACGTCATCTCGTCGAAATCTCGTACGAACTCTTTTCTTCATTCTGCTCAAATGTCGACTGATTCGGACTTAACTCATCGTGGCTACACAAACTGCGCTCCGACGGCTACGCTCGCATCTGGAGTCTCCCAAGCAGTGTCCCATCACGATATCCGAAAGATGTCGAATCATCCGATCGACTCATCAGATCCCCATAATCCCCCAAGAGCTCACATCTCGGGTATAGTTTAATAGTATTGAGTACATGCCACAGCGTCGGTGGTCCAGCCGTAGAAGGGCAAACCCAAGCCTCACTAATGGCGCCGAGGAACCGCCGCAAACCCGAAGGTTCAAAGGCTTTCACACGGTCATTAAGTCGAGTTAGGGTTTCATTCTTCTAGAGGGTCCATAGAATCACCTGCATGTCTTTCCGTATACTTTAAACTTGGAAAATAGGTTCCTGACATTCGATCGTCTCAATCGACTCTCAACGAATCTGCGTGAAGTCGTCTCTAGCTGGAAACAATCTATCTGATGACCTCGCATCGGGGTAAGCGAACTCACCACACGTCCTAGTCATTTATCCTCAGGTGACTAGCGACTCGCTATCATAACTCCAAGAACATGCTCATGCTGCAGTAGCCCCAACCATCTGGGCGATATCTCGTCATTTGCAGCAGCAACTGGCTCATACGCCTGTACACCGAACAATGCCTCAATCCTCCAGGAAAGGCAACACATCGGCGGTCATCTCCGAATCGGTCTGCTCTAGATCTGAGTAAGACTCTCCACACTGGAAATCTTCAACTCAACTGGGTCCGCTCCGGCACAAAATCGGACGAATCACCTTCGTCTCTCAAATCGGGTAGACTAGCTATCATCTGTCTCATATCTGCCTGAAAGCTCCGGCAATCTCAGCTCGTAAGCTTCGGAAGCGACATCCTGTCAAACTCAGCAACAGCTGGTCCATCTGTCTGCACGGTAGGCGACATCACAATCTCTGAGGTATGCTGTACATCAACAGTTCTCTCTCAACTGGCAGCTCTAACAATGGCCCGATCAACCGGTGCAAGACTAAACACTCGCCTCCACTAGAGGTCACAATTACCAATACTAACTCGAGACGTTCCCATGTCACCAGAAAACACAATGGTCAGCCCTCGTACCAGACGAGCTCACACCGGCCGTAACCCTAGCAGCAGCCCAAACTGCGCTCAAACACGGCGACAGGAACCTCAATCGAGTATCAAAAGATCACATAAATGGCAAAAAGGAAACAACAGATCCAGAGTGGATACATGATCATAGGAAGGAACAGCATCAATGAAGGTATGATCATGAAACTAGTAAAATCGGGAATCTCAAATGGACGTATGATCCTGGATATAAGGAGAATCACTGATCTCGAAAAATATGCACATCCTAAGGTTCCTTAAGCGGAGTGGCGTGTCGTAAGTATGCCGCGGAACATACCAACGGTACGTCACTCTACTTTAGTCACCTATTCCATCAACCAAGGGTCATCCTAATACGACGAAAGTTCGGGTCTAATACCCCCTCGACCAAGTCTAAGTTCCGTAAGGTCAAGCCTAAGTTCCGTATAATATAAACGCCCTAGGCTCCACATAGTCAAACTTAGACTCGAACCAAGGTCAACCTAGCGCTTTGATACCAACTTTGTCACGACCCGAAAGAGCACGTGACTGGCCCTTGAACCATATGAAGTCTATAGGACTCCATCTGATCCAAGTAAGCCAAAAGCCCAGAAATCTAAAACCATTTTTAAGAATAAGTAAAGAAAACTGGTTTAAAGAAGTGAAGAAAAGCATGTTTGAAATCAAGGTTTTTAAATAACTAAGCCGACTGTGCATTTTAAAAACAGTACAATCTTTTCTAAAAATTTCGGCAGAGTTTCTTTTGTAAAACTGGCCCCGAATGGGGTACAACAAGGATAACAATATATATATGCAATGATAAAGGCATCCCCAAGCGGGAGCTAGCTCTTCGTCAATCGACGGTCACAACCACACATGCGACAATAATATACAACGCCAAGTGGCGAGGATCAAATCCAAAAGAATGCTCAAAAGCAACAAGAAACCGCAATACTACTGAGCGCGACTCTAAAGTCGAAATATACAACACTAAAGTCTAGGTCTGAAACAATATACAAGTTTTGGTTGATGGAAATACTAGATACAATGAATAAAATAAATACAATGGTGGTTCTTGATGCGAAAGAATCCACCTACCAAAACAAATCACCCGCAAGAAGGTAGTGTGCCAGAAATGCCGCAAAGAAACCTGTACGGCAGGACCTGCAAGAACTGTGGCACAACGGGGGTGAGTTGCCAACTCGTGAATAGAAACATCTACAAGCAGAAACCGAAAGCATGACATAATCCTAGGTCAATACGATCAGTATATAAAATCCTCAATATAAAATATGCAGCCTATAGCAAGGCTAGGGTAAATATCTAACCCGAGTGCATTCTCATGTGTCTGTGTCAGTGCCTCAGATAACAATATAGCATATGAATGAGATATGAATGCGAGAAAACAGAATACATTTACATGAAGCAACTGTTTTCAAACTTTAGTGAGATTTCCCTTGTATTTTAAAAGATGAGGTACCATAATGAAATCAGCATAAAACTGTGCCTAGCATCGGCACAAAAGAAATCCCAATATCTCGATATCTCAAGTCTCAACCACAATATCTAGGGCACCGTCAGTCCAGACCGGCCCCTACCATAAATCTCAAGACCACGACGGTATCCTCCGGATATCCGACGCGTCGGGTAAAATCACCGGTAGGTAGTACTCCCCTGCCAGGCTCAACGTCATCACCACATTCCTCTTGCCCCGGGGTACCGTACCGGGTCCACCATGTACCCGAAACGGTTCATCCGTCTCCTCGAATCGGGTTTCCAAATCCATCAGCAAACTCATGGTGGACGACTCATACATCATGGGAAAACCGCACTTTTTATTTTAAAAGAGAGAATAAGATTATTTGTGCCTTTGCGGTTTTCCCCCAAATCCAGAAAATCTCATAGAAATCCAAATCCAAACCTCAATAGCACGTAAAATAATGAATATATGCATGAGAATCCATGAATGCGGCATAATAATGAATAACAGTGTGTAGGAAGTAGCAGGTAATAACTACAATGTCTAATCTAGCATATAAGACGAGTACACTTACAACCTGTCTAAATTATTAGCTAACAACCTACATCAATGCAATAGTATTTCTAAAGTGTACGTGGCATGGCAATTACCGATGAAGATGTGTGTGAGCCGGCAAGTAAGTGTACGTGGTACATACGCATCATCGGTAATGGTGCTGGTGTCCTATCAGCATGATATTAATAATGGAGTATGAAGCATAAAATAAGAATGCGATGCAAACCGAACCACAAAAAGGGAGTGGGAGCTGAAACTAGACGTAACCAAAACTTATCTGCATTAATCTAATATAAGTCCTACGAATGGTGCCTTTTGAAATAACACGAATCATGGGGTTTTGAAAATAGGGGCTACGGTGTTTTTATGAAAAGATACGTCGTTTTTTGAAATATCCGTAGATTCCCTTGAGCTGTCTTTAAAAATACCCACGATTCGTCAGTGTTTGAAATAGGTAAGAAGTCTAAGCTACTCTAACAACTACACTAAACTATACGGCTGAACTAGCAAGCTGAACTACAGGTAAGGAAACCGCCTAACATCTGAGTCGATATATATAAATATATATAAGTCGGTGATCCCGCCTCAATAGTATCGCGTACGATACAGTATATCATCTGACATCCTCGAGTCATGAGCGCGGATCTATCATCAATATAGGCTCGTACGGTAAATCGTCGTACGGCATCCCAATAGCTGGGTACGGGTCAACATCTCATTATCTCATCACATAACAGGTATCACTATCATCAGATCATATAGTCTGGGGGTACTACTCTATGTCTAGCACCAAACGATACCATCAATGAAGTATGCATGCGGGGGTAAACACATATCCCAAGCCCACAAGAATCACATTCCGTATCCCAAAAACGAATCATATCAAATCACCGATCTCGCGGCACAAAGCCCACATCATCGACTCATCTCCAAAGTCATCCTATATCATCAACCACAGTGCAAGTACAAGAAACACACAAGCATATACGTGTGGGTGCAAATCTATCCTATGGTTCGCAACTAGGAGCTATGCTAGTTATTTCTACCCCTAACTAACCATAACACACTATAACTATCACACACATAAATATACTACAAAGTACTAGTTACGGACTGCGGGGGTGCTATACGCCATCCACCCGACTTCCCCCTGTAGATATAATCTACTCACCTGTATCCTGCGTGTCGGTGTCGATGTCACCGTCATCTTCCGCATCGCCTCGGATCGCCGCGGTGTACCTACACATATCACACGTATCGCATCGCATCAAAACAAATTCAACACTTGAAACGACACACTAAATCCAATACGATACGCTAAAACCAACACGATACGCCAAAAGGCTTATAGGTTAGAACCTACGGTTAGCCTTCGCAAAACAACCCGGAATCACTCGATATAGACGTACAAACGTCACACGATCGAGATAACACACAAATATCAAAATCACCAAATCAAAATATGCAAAACCAAAACTAAACTCAAAGCAGCAACCCTAGAAAACGATCCCAGATTTCGTCTCAGGCCAAATCAGCTCAAATAAACAACTCTAGGGTGCTATGCATGGTGTATTTGAGCTACTGGACCAACCCCGAAGCATTCCCTCACTACTTGGCCGGCCACAACCCTCCCAAAACCGGCCTCGCCGGCCCCCCTATGCCCAATGGGGTCCGTATGGTCAGGGTGGCCTCCTATGGTCTCAGTTTGGTCCCTGGTATTGCTACTTTTTCCTGGAAAAGTCTCAGTGTATTCCAGATTTCCCTGGAAGCTTCAGGTTCTCAAAAACCGACATGAAAGTCCCGAAATTCCGTATTTTTAGTTTTCCAGTGGGTTGGTCTGAGTTTCTAGTCAATATAGGGTCTAAAGTCTCCATTAGAGTCCAATTGCATAGCCCTAACTCAAAATTACCCTAATCCTCTCTAGTTTTGCCCAAAGTGCACCAATTCATCCGATATCGATATGAAACTTCAATTAAAGCCTAAACACAAGATTAAACACTCTAAATGTGAAGAAATTACCTCACAAGAGACTCATGAATCCTCAACAGCACCAAAACACCACCTTTCTTGGTCCATCATCTAGCATGTGAGCTTGTGTGCATGTTTTGTGAAATGGAAGTGGGGTTTTGAGTTAGTTTTAGTGGTGTATTCTTGGGGGATTTGAAGAAGGAGGAAGAGGAAGAAGGGAGCAGCAGCAGGAGGAGGATGAGGAGGGAGGGAAAATGATGGGAGGAAAAAGGCTAAGTCTCAAGGTCAAATGCAACCCATACCCCTCTCTCACCTACCCTCATTCTTTTCTCTTTTCTTTTTCTTTTCTTTTAAATCCCTAATCCAAACCTTCTCACAAGAATAGTGATCCCAAAATGAAACCATGGCAAGAAAATGTAACACAAGTTCAAGGATGATATGTGCACAATTTTGCACAAAAAGCCAAAAATCCGATTAGCGATTTTTTATCGCGATTAGCGCTAAATTAGCATATAAATGATCACAAACACTTAAAAATGGCATAATTCCAATAATTGACCCATTTTAGAATTTTCCAAAATTTTTCATAATTTTTCTCCATTTATTTGCATTTAATTATCAATTTAATATTAAAATAATCAATAAAATAATATTAAATTATAAAAATTCCCAAAATTAATATTTTATCTTTTTGAAGTGTTACAGAAACCTAAGGACAATGTCGCTGGGTCTCTTTCCGCTGGAAAATTATCGCGGGGCCCTTAGTTGGCAGGAAGCACGAATATTCCATGATAGGGGTTTTATATGTAATAGATAGACAGATAAATAGGTCCGCAGTCTCCAACAGAGCACACTCTTTGCGCCATGCATAGAGCAAACTAGGTAAAACATTAGAGAGCAAGCTTGCATTATGCCATATTGCATTATGCCATAGGCCCGTCAAGTTCATCTCTAATATTATAACTGGAAGAACGAGGGAGGAGTGTGAAGCATTCGTACTTACTTGAAATAAAATATTCATAAAAAAGAGAAAGGAAATCCTTCAAAGCTTATCCACGTCATCTCGAATTTTTTGATGAAAAAATTCTTATAGAATTGCTAAATGTAAAAGCCTAAACAAAATTTTTAAACAAAAACATATTTAGAAAGATTATTATGGTCTAACAAAAACTTCAGCAATAATGACAAATTTGAAATCTATATATTTAAATTATGCTAAAATGCAGAAACCTACTCATTTTTGATTGAAAAGCAGAAAGCCCTTCCAAATTCAAAAAATATGTAAGTTGCCTCAAAAACGTTAACGGCATTAATTTTTCCATCAATAAGACTTTTTATGCCAAAAATACCCCTTTAATAAATTTAATTGACTAACTTAATATTCTCTTTTCTTTTTCTTTAGTTTTTTCCAAATTCATACTCTCTTGAATCTATCATCAATTTTTGAAGTAGTAGAAAAAGGTAAGCTATATTTTGAATTAATGATACTCAGAAAAAAGTTTGGAGCAAAAAAAATATAGAGAAGAAAAATCGAAAAATTGGAGAAGAGAGACTTGAGGAGCATTATGAGAAATATATTAAAAATAACTGATGGTGTTAAATTTTTGGGGGTAAAGTGGGTGTTTTTCAAATTTAGGATGCGCTTGATAAGAGGTAATTTAGGTGTAATCCTAAATTACCATGAAATATTACCACGCTTGTTTAGATGTTGAAGATATTTTCGGAAATATAAAATTATCATGGTAATCAAATGATCTCATTTCATGATAATTTTATTCCCTTCAAAACATATGTCTATCCTAAATTACCACGAAATATACACGCTTAGCATGAAATGAGCCATGACCATCCGCCGCTGGCCTGACTTGCCACTCACCTGCCGGTCGGCCCCGCCGCCTATCGTCTGTCGTCCGTCGGCCAGCCCCGTCGCCAATCGTCGGTTATCCGCCGATCGACCGGCCGTCGGTCATCGTTGATCATTCACCAGTATCTTCGCCGCCGATCTGATTCGCCGCGGCCGGCCATAGTTCTTCGACCGGCTGTCCGCCGGTCATCATTGATCATTCACCTGCATGTTCGTCGCCTATCGGATTTTCGCCGACGGCCGACCGTAGATCGCCGATTGGCCGTCCGCCGGCCAATCTGCAGCCGATCGGTCATTTGTTTCCGGCCTCGCCTCCATCTACCGGCCCTTCTCCGGCCTCACCGCCGGTGGACGGTTGCACATACATATATTATCGGGAATGATTAAAATATACCAAGCACATTAATACAAGATTCCTTGGAATTAGATGCTCGGTCATCCCATTCCTAGGAATGCGAGAATTTTCGGTAACCTTCCATTCCACGTACCAAGCACAATCTTAAAGGGCTTTCTGCTTTTCGGGTAAAAGTTAGGATGGTTTCCTGCATTTTAGCTTTTAAATTACACAAATTTTTAAAAACTATTTTGAAAATCCTAACTTATGAATCTTCTAAAATGTTATAAGATAATAAATTAAAAAATTAAAATAATAGAACATAAATATATATAAGGCTTAATTTCCGAAAACTTTTCATCTTTGGCGGCAAACTACCGAAAACTTTCAAAACTACGAAAAACTACATTGGATAATGGCGATATGTTAGCGCCGTTTATACCATGTTACCGCCGCGTCAGCCACTTGTCAAGTCGTCATATAAACACAAAAATTCCAAATTTACTCCTCTTCATCTTCTACCTAACCCTAGGTCCATTGCCAACACCACCCTCCTCTGGCATTTCGATGCCAACCTTTTTCTCACCATCCTCACCATCGCAGCCTAATAATCACGATGTCACAATACTCTTCATGTCCTACTTTCTTTCAATCCAACCCTAACCCAACCGAAAGCCTTCTCTCTTGCCGTCACCAGACTTTACCACCATCCCTTCTGGCTTCCTCCTCACTTGTCACTGTCCTTTTCATCTCCATTCTTTCTCTTTTTTACTCTAATCTAATTCAAACGCCAGCCATCCTATCGTAAGCCTCACTGCCCTCTTTCCTCGCCCCCGCTCTTATGGTCGCTGCCGTCTTAGGCCGCTTCCTCGCCACTCCTTCCCTTCACCGCCGGCCACCCCCTCCACCGTTTCCTGTCATTAATCCTTTAATAAAATAATTAACAAAATAACTAATATTTAATTAAATTCATTAATTGATGAGCAAAGTCATGCTATAATAATTCATGATAAGGAGTTGCCCCACATTGACTATTAGTGATCATAGTTTCTCCAAATTTTAAGAGCTTTTGCTAGTTTCTTGCTAAAGAAGTAAAGTTTTAGGTAATTTTCCGGAATTTAGCCTATATCCAAATTACAGAATTAACAAACTCCTTTAACTTCATTCCCACTTTCTTAACCGCTTTAGGGGAACATGGTCCACATGCATGCACTGCTACTAGCCTATAAGCACACTAATAATTCATTTGCACATAGGGTGCCTTAATTTCTCACGGTAGCGATCCATTACAAAACGGTTTAAACACGTGAACGTCTGGTCTACGATAAATTTAAACGATCCCATCCGCTTAAGTTGATCACCATATTCTTAAATTCTTAAACATATGTATATGAAAAACCAAAAGATTTGAAGAGTTCTAGCCTATGCATCGGATGAACTTTATATTGCATTATCGAATGACGTTCATTTTCACACTCATCGATACATGAGTTAGAGGTCTTCAAATCTTTTGATTTTCCATACACATATTGTAGAGTGTTTTTCGTCGCCTTATTGAGATATAAAATACGCGTCGCTTGTCAAGCGTATTACAAATTTTCCCTGCATTGGGTAGCCCGAGGTTTATTGATTGTAGGGATCCGAATCTTCGGCAGCCGCGAGCTAAACTGTGGTTAATTATCTCTCGCTTTTGAAGCGAGAGAACCTCTTTACGGGTAAAACTGGTCATACGAACTCAATATGTAGTGTGTGTATATTGTGTTTTGAAGGTGCTTTGGATATATCGGGGGCCTCGCAGAGTTTATAGGAGTCCCGATATCCGGATAGCGGGCTGAGGGTAAAGAGACTAGAAGCCCCCTTGCGGGGTGCTGGGCAGCGCCCTGTCAGAATTCCTTTTAACAGCGGATGTGTTTTAAGTGTGAAGCGTGTGAGAAAAAGAGAGATGAGGAGCGCTCTAAGGACGTATAAGATGGCACGTGGCCGCTGGTGCTAGCGGGTCACGTGCATGGTGCGTAGGAACTAGCGGTCACGTTCGTGGCGCGTGGACGCTGTAGGGTTATCTAGCACGACTACAAGGTTTCGGAAGGTATCAACCATACCATTTACAAAAATTTAGTGTGCTAAAAAACCCTAATATAGAATCTTAACTAGAGAATTAGACGTATAGAAGCATGTAAACAACTTTACATAAAGTGAATAAGGAATACAACCTTTGTAGACCGGTCCTTCACTTCAAAAAGTCCGTGTAGTAGTCCGTTCGCTCTAAGTAGTGATCTCACGGACTATAGTTGGGCTCCACAAGGTGAAAGGAACAACCTTGCTAGAAATTTTCGAGGCCGAAAATGATCTACGTCAAGGAGACTCTAACTCAAGCTAGCACTTCACTAATTAGAAATTAGTGAAGCAAACAAGCTAAACTAAATGGCTAATCTAGTATAGGTTGATGAAGTGGGATTTTGCTCACTTTAGAAATATTTTTCTCACTAATTTTCTTCACCTCCCAAAAACCTAGTAAGCTCTTGGAGATGAAGAAGAAAATGAAGTGGAGAATGGAATGAGTGAATCAAGCAATCATGGGTGAGATAATATCTCATATAACTCATGTAGAGACTTGACCATGGTTTAAGATAATGGTTGTGTTAATAAATATCTAATGTAAAACAAAATTAGTGGACTAAATCAATGGTTCCACAAGTTTCTCCAAGCTTCAACCATGTTACTAATATCCATCTAATTTTGATTTACTTTAAATAAATAAACCCTCAATTATCATAGGCATGGTGTGAGTCTCATACACCCATGTAGCATGTGGTGACAAGCATGACACAATAATATATATCACATATATATTAAAGGTATACAAGTGAGAAAAAGAAATACTTAAGTGAGCTAATATTAGTTAATATATGTTAATATATCAAATATATAATTATACATTAAATTATTAAATTAACACTTGATTTAATAATCCGGTTATATCACATATAGCCAACTAATATCAAATGTAACAACTTATCGAATCAACACTTGATTCGATAACCCGGCTATATCACATATAACCGACTAATATTATATGTATCAACTTATCGAATCAACACTTGATTTGATAACCAGGCTATATCACATATAACCGACCGATACCACATATCGCGAGAATAGAATATGGTATCACATACACGTATTAATCTCGGTCCAGCACATATCATATGTGTGCTCCTACTTCGTTTCACCTGAGCCAGGAAACCTCTGTGTAGGACTCTAAAAACTCTTCAATACGCCGGCAGTAGGTGATGATCATATCAGTCACCCACAAGCCGTCTGCGGTACTAGCTGCATGTAACGGTCACCGGGGTATTGAGCGATCAGAAGATCAACAAGCAAGCTTATCTAAACTCCCGTAAAGCCTGTCAGTAACACTACCGTACAGTCCGGTCTCTTCGTCTGATATGTCGCATATCTAGTTTAGGGGTGGTAAACGTCTGACCCCAGTAACTTGATAAGTCGTGCCGATATGAGGCTCATAACGGGTCAAGAAACTACTGATAACACTTACCAGTAAATCTCCGTATCAGCCCTTCTAGGAACTTCCTGTTATGGACAATCGAGCACAGCGCAACATCAACCCCCAATATCGGGAGAGACGAATCCCCTCCTATCGCTCATTGCCTCCATGTGACTTAGGACTGTACCCAAAAACCACCGTTTTGCACGTTCTCTTAAATGTGGTAAGATGGAAATCAATGCACAGTGGAAATCACACAAGACTCTATGACAATCTCGGGTCTACAGACTAACATGTACCAGTGTCACCAGAGAACTGCTATCTAACGATAGGTATAATACCATCTAGGAGTTCTCGGCGAGTCCGTCGAGTGTACCCAGTCTCCACTGAGCACCCGTATACCATCTCTGATGTCAAACGCAAATGGATATGGGATCATCCATCGCCCGTCACATGGGCCGAGAAGCATATACGCTAGTCTACTCTGGTATATCGATGCCCCGTCTCGATACACCCACGACTATGAACAATTAAAAGATGAACTTATGGACTACCCTACCCCCACTAGTATGATCTGCATCATAATCATGGTAGTCAAGTCCACATCCTAAGGGCTTTACCAACATATGAGAGCAAGACAGTATTACAATACAAGTCTGCATGCTAAGATAAAGAGCAACCGGATAGCATACTATCGTGTCGTGCAAGAAAGTCCTCTCTGTATATGTCCAAGAATCCACTATAATATACATCATATGTACAATAATGGCCTCTAGGGCATACATACGACTAACAGACGCTGGGCGTCAGCGTATCACGTGCGTGGCGCGGTCACATGCGCGATGCATGGGTCCCGGGCCCCAGCGGATCACGCGGCCTGCATGCGGCTGCTGGGCGCAAGCAAAAAAAGGCTTAGCCCCTGGACTGGGAGTTGAACTCCCGAAGGGTTTTGAAGTTAAACTCTTAAAAAAGAAGGATTTTATTTGGAGTTAAACTCCTAAAAGATCTGGATTTTGAATTAAACTCTTTTAAGAATTTAGATCTTGGACTTAGAGTTGAGCTCCTTAAATATTGATTTGGAGTTGAACTCCCGAAGGGTTTAGATTTTGGATAGTGAAAAGGGCTCCTTTTTCTTCCTCTTCAAGCCTTAGACTCCACTCAAATGGGTTCTTTCGAGATATGTTCCTTCTTCCTCCTCTCTTTTTGTTGGATCTTGGAGAAAAGTGAGCGGTGAGATTAAAATTCTCTCTTTTAGAGATTTGATGGGAGATTTGAGCTCCCTTTCGAGGGTTTTATGGTGAAAAACTATTTCATTTTAGGAAAAGAAGAGTTAAACACTTGATTTAATTCAAAAAAAAAAAAGAACGTTTAAAATCTTGAGAAAGGAGAAGGAGGCACATCACTCTAGAAAATTTGTGGGGAATGAATTCTTATTTCATTTCATCATAATATTGCCTTATATAGGCTTACAAGTTTACATATAGCCCCTTGGGCTTTACAAAATGGCATTTTGCCCATCCTATGTGCTTAATTCTTTTTGCACATGAGCCACAAGCTTTACAAAAATTTGGTTTTTTTGCCCATTTATTTTACATTTATGCATGAAAATTATATCAAACCTATTTATAGCTTGATAATTATTTTTTTGGCATGGGGAGGGCCGACCTTTTCATGCTCGGGCTCGACTTAGGCATGGGCCCACTTGACCGGGGTTTGGGCCTACTTGCTTGGACTTGGATTTAGGTTTGGGCCCACTTGACTTGGATTCGGGCTTAGGCCCGAGCCCACTTTTTGGACCTTGACTTTGACTTATCGACTTGTAAATCTCGACCGTGGGGTGTAATTTTTAACCCCAAGAAAATGCCCTCATCAATGAATGTACACTGCGTATATGGGTTGTGTGCACGAAATTGATGGATTTTCTTTCATGAAGAGCATAATTCTGAGGCGCGGAGTATAATTCTATTGGTGGAGCATAGTTCTGAGGGTGTGGAGCATAGTTCTATGGGTGGAGTATAGTTCCGAGGGTATGGAGCATAGTTCCAGGGAGCCCGAAGCATAGTTCCGGGAGTCGGATATATCCTTAGAAGAAATATAATTCCGACGCAGGGTAGACATTCCGAACAAAGCATAGTTCCGAGACACGTTCTGAGACGAAATATGATTCTGATACAGAGGTTGATTTCAAGGCGTAGCATAATTTCGACAGGGAAGGTAGATACTCCGAGACGAAGCATAATTCCGACAAGAAGTACATTCTGAGACGAAGTATGATTTCGACGCAGAGGTTGATTCCAAGGAGAAGTATAATTCCGACAGGGTAGGTACATACTCTGAGGCGAAGCATGATTCCTACACGGGGAACATTCTGAGACGAAGCATGATTCCGACGCAGAGGTTGATTCTAAGGGGAAACATAATTCCGACAGGGGAGGTAGATACTCTGAAGCGAAGTATGATTCTGACATGGGGCACATTCCGAGACCAAGCATGATTCCGACGCAGAGGTAGACATTCTGATTGAAATATAGTTCCGATGCAGAGCTTGATTCCAAGGCAAAGCATAATTCTAACAGGGAAGGTAGATACTCCGAGACGAAGCATGATTCCGACACGGGGTATATTCTGAGACGAAGTATGATTTCTACGCAGAGGTTGATTCTAAGACGAATCATAATTCCGATAGGGAAAGTAGATACTCCAAGGTGAAGTATGATTCCGACACGGGACACATTCAGAGACGAAGCATGACTCCGACGCAGAAGTTGATTCTAAGGCGAAGCATAATTCTGACAGGGAAGGTAGATACTCCGAGGTGAAGAATGATTCCGACGCGGGGCATACATTTTGAGGCAGAGCATGATTCCGATGCAGAGGTTGTTGGTTGACTTGATTTCGAGATGGTGCTTGATTCCGAGGGGGGTCGTTGGTTGACTTGATTCCGAGACGGGGCTTGATTCCGATGGGGAGGTCATTGTTTGATTTATTGATTTGATTTGATTTGGGTGTTTCTTATTCGTCCAGCGAGGCTTTTGAACTTAGGACTTGGAATTTGGGTTTCTGTTTGGCGTCAGTATCGCTACACTGGAATATGGTACCAGGAGCGAATCATCATTTGCCATGGAGAACTTGGGATTTGGGTTGGCATCAATATCACTACACTGGAATATGGTACCAGGAGCGAATCATCATTTGCAATGAGAGAATTTGGGGGTTTTGATTTTGGTTTGGCATCAGTATCGCTACACTGGAATATGGTACCATGAGCGAATCATCATTTTCTATGAGAGGATTTAGTGATTTTGGTTTTGGTTTGGCATCAACATTGCTATACTGGAATATGGTACATGAGTGAATCATCATTTGTCTTTGCCCGTTAGATGGCAATGGCTTAGGAGACGGTTTAGATCCCTGTCACATAAGGCTTTTCAATTCTTTGAACCCTAAAGGTCTCATAAAAGCATCTTCTCCCTACGAGTTGAAAGGATATCGTAGGTGTATTTTCTTCTTAGGAGTCGTGAGAACCCCCAAATGTGTTTTTCCTTTGTGAGTCGTAAGGATCCTACGAAGGTGCTTTCTTACGAGTCGAAAGGATCTCGTAAGCTTTGTTTTTTTAAGCATCGTGAGGACATATGAGTGGGTCTTCCTAAATGGAGCCTAATTCTAAGGGCAGAGACCGGCTGCGGGGCTGGTAATTGCGGTGGGGGCATGAGTGTAATTTAGCTTGTTTGTGCAGGTGGATTGTATACAATGGTTAATTTGGTGATCGGCCGTAGGGCTGGGAGAATTTGGGGAATTTGGATCTTAGTTTCCTGTTCGGCGTCTGCATCGCTATACTGGGATGGCGCCAGGAGAGACTCATCATTTTCCGTTGGGACATTTGGGGATTTGAAATTTTGTTGGCATCTGTATCGCTAACACTGAATTATGGTTTCAGGAGCGACTCATCATTCGCCTTTGGTGGGGTTTGAAATATTTATTTATATACACATTTGTTTTTATTTTTTATTTTTTTACCGTGATGGCTCTATCATTTCAGTTTTTCTTATCGCGAAGGTCATGATTGCTCTATCATTTCGGCTATTTATTCGCGATTGCCCCATCATTTCTGCTTTATTTTCATTTTTTACTCACTGATTTTTATTGCTTGTTTCCCCATCATTTCGGCTACTTATTTATTTATTTATACATTTATACATTTCCTTTTTTTACACTCCCAGTTTAATGACTTAGGGATCGACTGTTCCCAGTTTAACGACGTGGTGGTCAAATATTCCCAGTTTAACGACGTGGTGGCCAAAGGTGTCTGCTTATCCAAGCCTCTCGAACTTTGATCATGGAGGGGCTGAGTTAATGACCGTAACTTAGTGGTTTGCCAGTACATCCGAGGACGGTAGGTTTTTCCCAGCCTTGTATTGGTTCTCTAGCCCATGTTTGAAAATATAGCAGTCTTCAATGGTATGACTCACTATCCTATGTATGGGAAGTATATGGGATTGTCGGTCATGTTCATTTCATATGGCCTCTTTGGAATAGACAGTTGCAGACCGTTATTTAAGACGTCCTTGAATATTTTGCAGACTTTGACCCTCCTGAAGGAGTATATTTTCTTCTTTCTTTCCATTAGAGTCAACGCCTTTTCCTGATGCTGGTCCTCGAGGCCGATCGATCTTTGGTTCGCCTGCTGTCCGCTTTCCCCGTTCAGTGTATGTATCAGAAGGACTGGAAGCTGATCGCGTCCATTTTTCGCAAAGATGTTCCGCTCTTAGACTGGAGGAAATGTTGGTTGGCTGTTTCGGGATATTAATCCCTGGCTCATTTACCAAAATTTGATTTTGATGTAATTGTAATCGGATGACTTGGGTCGTGAGATCTGTCACGACGTTTGCTAACCCATCGACTTGGAATGGACATTGGCCAACTTCTCGTCCCTGTCCTGAAGCTGCTTTTGAAGCCATTGGAATAATACTTACTCTATAGTTCCGGGTATCCTTACTGCCTGAGCTCGATTCCGCAGGAGCCACAGGTTCCTTTGGCTTAATGGCCTAAGCAGACTCTTCATCATCTAGACCGAGCCGGTGTTGGGTAGCAACAACCACGTCATTGTCATGAGTATGAGGCGTGGGAGGACTTGTTCATCTGGGCTCCACCATGTTGACTGTATGAATTGTGTACCCGTCTACTGCTTCTTTATTGGCAATATTGCTCATTGGGCTTTTTGGCTTATTGCCTTGTTCCGTTCCTTTCAGAGAAGGGCAGACGACAGAGAGTAGCAGATTCCCGAAGGGCTTCGGTCTCTGTTTGTATGAAATTAGCGGCCGCAGCTTGATTGTTTGCTAACACGCCTTTAGACAGTTCTATCTCTCCTGCCTTATATTATTTTTCAACCCAATTTTTAAAGACAAAGCAGTCCTCAATGGCATGACCTATCACTCTGTGATAGGGGTAATATTTGGGGTCGTCGATCGTATTTGCTTCTTGCAGTCTTTTTGATTCCAGCAATTGCATACCGTTTCTTAGGGCGTCCTTGAATATCTTGTAGACATTGGCCCTTCTGAAGGAATAGACCCTATCCAGCTTCTCTTTCAGAGGTGATTCTTCTCCCCCTCCCAACAATGGCTTCCAAGGTTGGTTGACATTAGGCCCTCTTGTCCCTCGCCTATTTCGGTCAGCCGAAGTGTTAAAAGATTCAGCATCGTCGGAATTTCCACCATTGTGATTATCGTCTATTCAGTTTTTCCAGAATTTATTGTTATTTTAGGAATCCAAGGTGGATTCATGCTTTGAGCGCTCCAACATTTGAACTTTCTTGGTCAGCTCTTGGAATGTCATGAGACCCGCAGAGCATAGAAAAGGATTCATCCATGTGCCGAGATTTCTGATGAGGAGATTGATGGCTTGGTCTTGTTCCAATGATAGCTCACATTTGACGGAGAGATTGCACTATCTTAAAGAATCCGTGCTGCTTTCGTTGTTCTTTAGCTTGGTCCTTACAAGGTCAGTAATAGTGATCTTATCGCTGACACTCATGAATCTTTGTCGAAACAGAGATTCCATTTGGACGAAAGTAGTAACAGAGCCATCCGGTATGCTCGCATACCAGTTAAAAGCGACATCGGTTAGGTTATTAATGAACTGGTGGAGGAGAAGCACATCATTACCCCCAATATTCCCACATTAGGCTTTAAAGTAGGCGATATGCTGATTCGCATTTCCCGTCCTATCAAATCATCCGAATTTAGGGATGACATAGCCACCAGGAAACTCTACCAGATCATACCGAGCAGGATATGGTCTCCCACCACTGCTGACATCTTTTTGCGCTTCGGATTTGGCTACCAATATTTTGACTTTGTTGGCGACCAAATCCATGATTTGATCTTGCTTTAGCGGGTTTCTGTCATTGGTAGTCAAGACATTTCCCAAGATAGGATGCGGCCGGGTTTCATGCGGTTCGCCTGCTTTTAGACTTTAGGGGACAGGCATTGGCTGCTTCAGATCGTTATTACTCGGCTCATGAGTAGAGACTTGCGCTTAATTGAAGGGTTCCCGATCAACCTGAGCCATGAGCTGCATCACAACATTTGTTAAGTCGTCAATTTTAGAGTAAAGCCTGGCCATCTCCTTGTCTTTACTTCTGAGCTATTTTCGGAACTCTTGAAGTAACTCTTGTTCTGCAGTTCTGGGACGGAAAGTCGGCTTCTCCTTGCCGTCCGAACTAGATTCCACATGGACCGAGGGGTTCTTTTGCTTATCAGCCTTATCGAGGGGGTTTTCATCATCCTGATAAGGAGGCTGATCTTGGGAAGGGGCAGCCACATTCAAGCTAGATTGTGCCTGAGATATGGTGGCCCCATCCTTACTCTTGCTACGTGTTCCCTTTATGTAGACAATGTGGATCACATATCTAGTCATCTCTTTATCTATGGCAGCTGATATCTTGTATCGTTGTCATGGCCCTTCCTCTTTAAGAAAGGACAAGCGACTGAAGACGGTTAGCCTGGATGGGTCCATGGGTGGTGCTTACACTTCTATTCTGGTTTTGCCATGCTGCTTTCGCGCTGCATGAAGTGCTTGGTAGACTCCTGAAGAGAGGGTGTCATGCCTTTTGTGCTGGAGTATGGACACATCTCTTCATAGCACATTTTGAATTGTGGCCTTCTTAATCTTGGCAGACATCACATTCTTCTGGACTAACTCTAAGGGTTCGAAAGAATTACGGGTTTTCACGTTTGACACAACTGTGGTCGTGAAGCAGTCCGAGCTTTGGAACTTCACAAAATTCAATAGACGGGGCCTTGGCCCTTTTGTTGGCTCTATATCTGAGCCACTTCTGCCTCAGCTTCTCTGTTTTGAGTGCCTGACAGGCTTCTGCTTTTCGGGAAGCCACCGTAGGCTGAATGATGGGAAGCCTTCAGAAGACATCCGCTAATGCGTCCGTCGAAGGCATCGCCTGAGCTTGCCCGCGACGTCTGGTGACTTATTTTGTTCTGACAGCTTTGCCCTCAGCTGGAGCCATGGAAAACCGTTCAAACACTGATTTGCGCTTGAGTTGTGGTGCCCTTGCGATCACCACATTCGGCCTCCTGCCTCTTTAGGCCGGTTTGGCCACTTGGTTTTCAGGGTCTCCACCAGATGAGCGCTTCTGGCGGGGTATATGATGACGGAACCAAATTGGCATGGAGGCTCCTCCCACTGCCTTATGAGACTCACCGGGAGGATCACGTGTGCGTTTTTCCTGACTATGTAGGTCACCGGAGTTGCGTCAGAAATGAAGCTCATCTTGGGAGGCATGGTTGCTGAGTTCGAGATTGCAATTGAAACCTGTTAACCTACAAAAAGAAGTATGATTTGAGTACAGGCAATCGATGTATATGTTGATTGAGTTCGCATGAACGTTTAACCCAAAATATGGGACGAGAGAAAAGGTCCCACCGGGCATTCCAGAATCTATAGAGTGTTTTTTGTCACCCTATCGAGATAAGAAATACGCGTCACTTGTCAGGTATATTACAGATCCCCATCCTGGGGTAGGCCAGGGTTTATTGATTGTAGGGATCCGAATCTCCGGTAGCCGCGGACTAAGCTGCCGTTAATTATCCTTTGCTTTTAGAGCGAGGGAACCTCCGACTGACGGGTAAAACTGGTCATGCGAACTCAATGTGATGTGTGCGTATATTATGTATTGAATGTGTTTTAGATGTATCGGGGGTTTCTCTGAGTTTACGGGGGTCGGGCTGGGGGCCATGGGGACTAGCATCCCCCTTGCGGGTGTGGGGAAGCGTTGTTGGGTTTCTATGCACGTGCACAAGGGTCTACGAGGCATCAACCATGCCCAATTAAAAATTTAGCCGTACCGAACAACCCGAATACGGATCTTTAAACTAGAGATTAGGCGAAAACTAACATGTTAACAACTTTAACACTAAGTGAGAGGGATTACAACCTTTGTAGATCCGGTCCTTCACTTCATATGCTCCGTGTTGTGGTCCCTTCGCTGCGATCACCGGGTTCCGGACTCTCGAAAGGTTCCACGAAGAGAAAGATGCAACCTTTGCTTCCGATCTTCGATACTAAGATGATCTACCTTGAAGTTTCGTTAACACAAGCTAACACTCATGAAATGATGTGAACACCCTCATCTAAATGGCAAGGGAAGATGATGATGATGAAGTAGGATTTTTGCTCTCTTTATTTATCTTTTTCTCATATTTATTCATCACTTTAGAAAAACTAGTAAGCTTTTTCATGAAGAGAATGAAGGAAGAAGATGAACAATAATAGAATTCTCTTTGTGATGAATAATAAAATGTTATCATAATCATTTATGCAACCATGGTTATAGTAACCATTGTAGAGAGTTTACTAGGGTTAGGGTTTGGGTTGGGTTAAAGGGTGAGTCACAAAGAAATATCTATCATAATATCTTAACAAAGACAAAGTAAAGCTTCTAGAATCAACTAGAAGGTTTAACCCTAATCCAAACCCTAATCATGTTTAAACTCCTCTAAACATGTTGCATTAATAATTATAATATGTTACAATATTATATATCACATATACAATATTTATTGTAACAAAATAAAATAATACATTTAACATATATCGCATATATATCAATGTATTACCCGAGTGAGAAAAAGAATCTTTTAGTGAGCAAATATTAGTTAATGCAATTTAATATATCATATATATTATTATACATTAAATTATCGAATCAATACTTGATCCGACAATCTGGTTATATCGCATAAAACCGACTAATATTTATCCGTACCGATTCATCGAATCAACACTTGATCCGATGATGCGGCTGATATCAAATATCGCGAGAATAGAATACAGTATCTCATATCGTATTATCCTCGGTCCCGCACATATCACATATGTGTTCCTACTCCGTTTTGCCTGAGCCAAGAAACCTCTGTGTAGGACTCTAAAGAATCGTCAATACGCCGGCAGTAGGTGATGATCATATCAAACACCCACAAGCTGCAAGCGGTCAGCTAAACGTAACAGCTACCCAGGTATTGAGCGCTCAGAAGATCAACAAACAAGCCTGTACATTCTCCTGTGAATCCAAATAGTAACACTCCCGTACAGTCCGGTCTCGTCGTCTGATATGTTGCATATCTCGCCTAGGGGTGGTAAACATCAGACCCCAGTAGCTCGATAAGTCGTGTCGATATAAGGTCTATAACAGTTCGAGAAACTACTGATAACACTTACCAGTTAATCTAAGCAACCCTGGCCAGGGATTTCCGGTTATAGCCAATCGAACACAGCACAACATCAACTCCCTATACCGGGAGAGACGAATCCCCTCCTATCGCTCATTGCCTCCATGTGATTCGGGACTGTACCCAAAAGCCACCTTTTTGCACGCCCTCTTGGACGTGGTATGATGGAAATCAAAGCACAGTGGGAATCACACAAGACTCTATGACGATCTCGGGTCAACAGACTACTCTGTACCAGTGTCACCGGAGAACTGCCATCTGACGTGAGGTATAATACCATCAGGGAGTTCTCGGAGAGTCCGTCCAGTGTACCCAGTCTCTACTGAGCACCCGTACACCATCCTTGATGTCAAACACCGATGGATATGGGATCATCCATCGCCCATCATATGGGTCAAGATGCGTATACGCTAGTCTACTCTGGTGCATCGATGCCCTGTCTCGATACACCCTCGACTAGGAACAGTTATAGGATGTACTCGTCGACTACCATGGCCCTACTAGTATGATCTCATCATAGTCCCAGTAGTCGAGTAAATATCCTAAGGGCTTTATCAACATGTAATATAGAGACAATCAGAGTACATGTTAAGATAAAGTACAACCAGATAGCATACTATTATGTCGAGCAAGAAAGTCCTCCCTATATATGTCCAAGCATCCATTACAATATACATTGTATGTACAGTAATGGCCTCTAGGGCATACATATAACTAACAATCTCCCACTTGCACTAGGGCCATCTGTTATGGTATCGCATACCCAACAATTAGCTGCGGTTGAAGTATCCCATACTCAACCATCCCATAAAAGTCTCTACTGGGAAAAAGGTCTTTGTGAATGGATCCGCGCTGTTGTCCTCTGTGTCTACTCTCCTAACCTCGATCTTCCTGGAGATCAACCATCTCCATGATCAGGTGATACTGCCTAAGAATTATATCTGAATTTCTGATGGGACGTTAGTTCCTTGGCTAAAACCACAACTCCATTGTCACACAATGGTAGGAACGAAGTTCATCGCATGAACTTGTATATCTATCCAGACTGCCTCTTTGGTAGCATCCTTGGTAACGATGTATCTTGACTTTAATCGTCTAGTATGTCACGGTATCTAGCTTGGAACTCTTCCAACATACCGTCCCTCCACGGAGGGTATAGACAATGCCTGCGACTGACATTCAGTCGTCCTTATCACCCTGGAACCTTTCCAGTGATTCTCCCCAGGATCGATTGATACCATCTCACTAGAACTAGTGAGTGTCTTAACATCCAATTAGATCTATCTCATAGATCCAAAACCCAGGATTTAGGAGGTATCACTTTGATCCTATATGGAGAATCCTTGTGATAAGCGGAGATTGACCGAGCGTAGCATAGGAAACTTCTTCCCTATCAAGAGTATGTCATCCACGTACTCTACGAGGATCACCACCATACTCTCTACTACCATTTTGTATATACAAGGTTCATCTACCATTTTGATGAAGTCGAACTCTTTGACTACCACATCAAAACAGACGTTCCATCTCCGCGATGCCTGCTTTATCACATAAAACATCTTGCACACGTTTCCGCTGATCCCATTGTCTACGAAGCCCTCTGGCCGTGTACTTATAGACGTTCTCTTCTAAAACATCACTTAGAAAAGCAGTCATGATACCCAACCACCAGATATCGTAGTAATGGTATGTAGCCGTGGCAAGTAGGATCTGGATGGACTTAAGCATAGATCCTTAGAAAAGGTTTCAACATAATCCATACCTGGTCTATGATGCAAACCTTTAACAAGTCTAGATTTGAAAGTCTCAACTTTTCCATGTACACCAAGTAATCTTCTCAAGATATACTTGCTCCTGATGGGGATTTAACCCTTCAGATAAAGCAACCAAAGTCCATACTTTGTTGGTGTATAAGGATTCCATCTCAGATCGATAAGCATCCAGCCATTCTTACAGAGTCCCACTCCTGATGGCCAGCTCGAAACTAGTTGGGTCATCATCTCATGATGCAATCCTCGCTCTCACTGTCATAGAGAAATCGAAGTATCTCTCAGGTGGGTGAGGAACCCTACTATATCGGCGGAGAGGCTGAGGTTCGTTGGAAACTATTGAATCCTTTGGTTCTACCAAATCATCAGCTGCAGTTTGTATAGCTGGAACCCTTCCAGTTCTACATAACAGAACTTGCCTCGAGCTTGTCCGGATTTTGCTTTTAGACATAGGCCGGACAACCCCAAATCTTAACTAACTTAAGATATGGGCTCTTCCCTTTCCATATCACATATGAAGTGGTAGGCAACTGATTTGATTTGAACCCTATTCAATAGGTATGCAGCTTCTCAAATGCATAACTCCCAAAATGAAATAGGAAACTCAGTAGTACTCATCATACAGCACACCATATCAAATAGGGTGCTATTGCTCCGCCCCGATATATCATCGTGCTATGGTGTATACGGAGGAGTAATGCTGAGAGAGAATCTCATTCTCCTTTAGAATAGTCCAGGAATTCGCTCAAGTATTCTCCTCCTTGATCACATCAAAGGACATAATACTTTTACCTGTATTTTTGGTTCTCTACTTCTAACTTATATTCTGTGAATATCTCAAAAGGTTCGGACTTGTGTTTCAACTGGAACATATGTCTGAATCTTGAGAGATCATCAGAGAATGTAATGAAGTACAAAGAACCGGTCCTGGCATGTGTAGACAGGGGACCTTCATACATCAACATGTATCAATCCTAAGAGTTCACTAACTATTTCTCTGTTTCCAATAAATAGATCTGTGGTCATCTTATCTTTGTGACATGACTGGCAAGTTTCACAAGATGTAAATTCAAACTAATTTAAATATGCATCTATATGTAACTTCAGCCAGTCGGGTCGCATTGATATGACCTAGTCTACAATACCTCAAGAAGGATTCGTTCATTTCTGAACTCTTCCTCTCGTGTGTGTTCTGTATACTAAGAACTGTAGTTTGATTTAGAACGTCAATGCTTTTAGACAACGTGCCTGAACCGATCAACTCTTGATATAGGAAATGTTCAAAACATTATCCAACAATACAAAATTATATCACTTCTTTACTAATAAAGATACTGATATGATGTTGTATATCAGGTTCGGTATCTAATAACATTCGTTCAGAATCAATGTATTCAGGTAATACAGGGTGATAGTGACCAACAGACTTGGCCGCAACACTTGCACCGTTTTCTGTCTCATGAAACTTATCACCTGTTCTCAGTTCTCTACCTATCTGTAGCCCACGTAACAGATTACATATGTGGGATCCTGATCCGGTATCAAATACCCAGGACGTAAAGGATACTGAGAAACAGTTCTGTGTAATGAACACACCCGAAGATGATGCATCAGCATGCACTTTCTTCGTTTGGGCGGCACGGGAAATCTGGTATTCCCTAATTTCCTGCTCTGTCTTATAACAATTATAAGTTGGAGCGGGACCAACGTTCTCCAGCTCAGTATAACAAGCGGGTTCGGTCAATATATCCATTTTATTATCTTGATTAAGGCGTGATATGGTCGCTACCTGGAGAGAGAGAGAAGAAAACACTCAGCGTATGCTCTTGCAAGATTAGATTGGTTATCTAATATATCTAATCAGGATGTCTCCCACTGTTTTAATCAAATCTTCCTTCAAACCCTAAAAGGAAAGACTAGCCGGGATTAATTACACGCTACAAGTTCGCCAATCTTTCAGCCAGGCCAGTGTCGGTACTTTGAGGGAGGTCCCCCATGCTTTCGCACGAACCTAATTAAAGTAAACCTCGTTTTCCCAGAGGCGTAACCCCGTTAACACCTTTCTAGACACCTACTTGATCGACTAATTGTAATTTATAAAACTCTCCCAGGAGTAACTTTTACTCGCAGCGGGTATCGGGATCCAACTATCTCATAGAAGGTATGCAATCTCATTGCAAATTTCAACACTTGAAATTCCCAATAATATTTTGCCCCAAGCGTCCTATGACCTTGACAGAGGTCAACAAACCATAGGCTGCTAGTCAAGTTCAACCCGTCATTTCCTGATTGAAGTAAACCCACCCGCACGACCCTTGACAGAGGTCAACAAGGTCGCACGACTACCCTAAATCAATCACATCATATGCTTATACAGATAAGCACTAATCAGCTACCGCACACTACGCCTTGACAGAGGTCAACAAACGCAGCACGAATACTAACTATTACTTATCTGAAATGACGGAGGGCTACGACAGGTTTTTGAGAAAACCCTTTGCGTAATGAACTTGATATCGTTGTAGAATCGAGTGATTTTAAATGGAGTGTTTTTGAGGCTTTTCTAGTTTTGCTAAAGGGGTCACTCCCGGTGAAGGGATCGTCGGCCTTTTCCTCATCGAATAAGGTGCGGGATATATCATATATATCACTGTGCAAAGCAAGAACTATAAAAGCAATCAAAAGACAAACCGAGTTTATAGCATCTGCCAGTTATTGCTAAAGGAGTCACTCCCGGTGAAGGGATCTTGGTCCTTTCCTTATCGAATAAGGTGCTGGATGTTCTACAAGGAACACCGCTATGCAAAGCAAGAACTAGAGCTACCAGTTTTTAAACAAGTTTCTACAACATCTTAGTTTTCTTTTATTTCATTAATCTCATTAATGAAGTCCCATTTTATTTTGCTTCATAAGCATCTCTTTTGAAACGAAATCTGCAATATAACATATATCTTATATATATAATATAAATATTCGTCTCAGGCAGTAATATGATCTCATCACAGAACATAGCAGCAGAAGAACATTTATGAAATATTGGATATACTAGGACGTCCGTGTTTTCAATACGAGCCTGTATAAAACACGGATTCCACGGTCGCGATGAATAGCCAAACCCACATCCCTAGACCCCTATGAGAGCGGCAAGCAACACTGCCAATTCTAGGGTTAGGAGACCCGGTCCCGACTCCTCGAGATGGTCTCCCACTGAACCCTAGAACCCGGTTACTTGTGCTCCCCGCCTTGGGTCTACCTAATGCGGAAAAGTAAATAATATACAACGGTGACATCTTCCGCAACCTGGAAGTGCCCCAATAAAAGAATATTACATACAAATGAATTTTACATGAATGAAAAAGAAAAGATCTCATCTCACATAAAACCCCCCGGCTATTCAAAACGCGACGATCCAATATAACATATCACAGCAACACATAATATCTCATATCATCAACGTAAGCAAGTATGCGTATCCCGATTGTCGTTGATGTATAGAAACGAAACCGGCGATACACCACATAATACGCTTACGGTCACAGAAAAGAAAGTGTAAAACTACAACAGTTGGAATCCGCAACCTCCTTAGACATCGCATGCCTAACCAAATGAATTCCTTAGACATCATATGCCTAACAATTATAAACCCCGCATTTTAGTCTCATTATCGAAAACTCTTTTCAATATCAAGTCGGGTAATTCAACAAGATTCCTGTTGTCCTGATCGAATGCTCGTCGCAAACTTTAGTAGACGGCCGCACCCCAAATGCCGTCGACGAAGTGCACTAAGGCGGAACACCGCTGCCGCGAGCACCCGAACGGATGCTTTCGGCGACGGGGTTCTCCTACAGTCACTTGGTCGGGGCTTTGGGGCGTAGCTGTCTATTAAGTTTACCCGGCGAGTATCCGCGTACACTACGTGATTGCGACGGACTTTTGATCACATTAAAATTCCGTGGCAACCGATCATCTGAGACTAAACTTCTATGTTTATAATATTCAAATCAGTTATCTCATAACTTTTGTGGATTCCAAATATTGTATCACATTCCAGATAAATAGACAAAGTTAAACTTTCCGATCGAATAATCAAACACGCAAGATTTCCCCAATATATCTCAACACTTGAAATCAGTTTAAAAGCATCCATCACATGCCACAGTACCAATGGTCCAGCCGTAGAAGGGTCAAGCCAACGCCTCACATGTGGCACGTCGTACTGCCCCAAACCCTAAGGTTCAAAGGGCAGTTCAAGACGGTCACATAATCGAGTTAAGGTTTGTTGTCTTCCAGAGGGTCCACCGCGTTACTTGCACGACTTAGAACATTCTTAAACACGAGAGAAAAAAAAAATCCAACTTTTGAAAAATTTTCCGACAGGAGAAAAAGTGAGTTATTGATATCCGTTCGAACTTTTTAACAGTTTCTAAAAGTTATCCGGAAAACACATAGACAAAATTAGACAATCCGATCGAATAATCGAATCCCCAAAACAACCCCAGAAAAACTCAACTGTTGAGTAAAATATAAAAATTTCCAGAAGACTCAGCACTTCAAGACAAGAATTACTGTGCAAGCCACGTGGTGTAACTCAGCAAACTGGCCGCGGAACCGCCGCGAAACCCAGGGTAGGGCCACGGTTCCGCGCCTCCTTTGTCGAGTTAGCATCACGTGCTTCACAGTAACTCATAAAATTCCCTGCTGAATTTTTTGGCAATTTTTAATTCACAAAAATCCAAAGTTTCAGAAAATTTCCAGAGAAGGGGTTATATCGGGTTTTCCGGGTTCGATCGGACTTTAAACTTCGTCTAGACTTTGCCTGAACCTCTAGCTTGGCTCTGATACCACTGTTGGGTTGCTATGCACGCGCACAAGGGTCTACGAGGCATCAACCATGCCCGATTAAAAATTTAGCCGTGCCGAACAACCCGAATACGGATCTTTAAACTAGAGATTAGGCGAAAACTAACATGTTAACAACTTTAACACTAAGTGAGAGGGATTACAACCTTTGTAGATCCGGTCCTTCACTTCATATGCTCCATGTTGTGGTCCCTTCGCTGTGATCACCGGGTTCCGGACTCTCGAGAGGTTCCACGAAGAGAAAGATGCAACCTTTGCTTCCGATCTTCGATACTAAGATGATCTACCTTGAAGTTTCGTTAACACAAGCTAACACTCATGAAATGATGTGAACACTCTCATCTAAATGGCAAGGAAAGATGAGGATGATGAAGTAGGATTTTTGCTCTCTTTATTTATCTTTTTCTCATATTTATTCATCACTTTAGAAAAACTAGTAAGCTTTTTCATGAAGAGAATGAAGGAAGAAGATGAACAATAATAGAATTCTCTTTGTGATGAATAATAAAATGTTATCATAATCATTTATGCAACCATGGTTGTAGTAACCATTGTAGAGAGTTTACTAGGGTTAGGGTTTGGGTTGGGTTAAAGGGTGAGTCACAAAGAAATATCTATCATAATATCTTAACAAAGACAAAGTAAAGCTTCTAGAATCAACTAGAAGGTTTAACCCTAATCCAAACCCTAATCATGTTTAAACTCCTCTAAACATGTTGCATTAATAATTATAATATGTTACAATATTATATATCACATATACAATATTTATTGTAACAAAATAAAATAATACATTTAACATATATCGCATATATATCAATGTATTACCCGAGTGAGAAAAAGAATTTTTGAGTGAGCAAATATTAGTTAATGCAATTTAATATATCATATATATTATTATACATTAAATTATCGAATCAACACTTGATCCGACAATCCGGTTATATCGCATAAAACCGACTAATATTTATCCGTACTGATTCATCCAATCAACACTTGATCCGATGATGCGGCTGATATCAAATATCGCGAGAATAGAATACGGTATCTCATATCGTATTATCCTCGGTCCCGCACATATCACATATGTGCTCCTACTCCGTTTTGCCTGAGCCAAGAAACCTCTGTGTAGGACTCTAAAAAATCGTCAATACGCCGGCAGTAGGTGATGATCATATCAAACACCCACAAGCTGCAAGCGGTCAGCTAAACGTAACAGCTACCCAGGTATTGAGCGCTCAGAAGATCAACAAGCAAGTCTGTACATTCTCCTGTGAATCCAAACAGTAACACTCCAGTACAGTCCGGTCTCGTCGTCTGATATGTTGCATATCTCGCCTAGGGGTGGTAAACGTCAGACCCTAGTAGCTCGATAAGTCGTGTCGATATAAGGTCTATAACAGTTCGAGAAACTACTGATAACACTTACCAGTAAATCTCAGCAACCCTGGCCAGGGATTTCCGGTTATAGCCAATCGAACACAGCACAACATCAACTCCCTATACCGGGAGAGACGAATCCCCTCCTATCGCTCATTGCCTCCATGTGATTCGGGACTGTACCCAAAAGCCACCTTTTTGCACGCCCTCTTGGACGTGGTATGATGGAAATCAAAGCACAGTGGGAATCACACAAGACTCTATGACGATCTCGGGTCAACAGACTACTCTGTACCAGTGTCACCGGAAAACTGCCATCTGACGTGAGGTATAATACCATCAGGGAGTTCTCGGCGAGTCCGTCCAGTGTACCCAGTCTCTACTGAGCACCCGTACACCATCCTTGATGTCAAACACCGATGGATATGGGATCATCCATCGCCCATCATATGGGTCATGATGCGTATACGCTAGTCTACTCTGGTGCATCGATGCCCTATCTCGATACACCCTCGACTAGGAACAGTTATAGGATGTACTCGTCGACTACCGTGGCCCCACTAGTATGATCTCATCATAGTCCCAGTAGTCGAGTAAATATCCTAAGGGCTTTATCAACATGTAATATAGAGACAATCAGAGTACATGTTAAGATAAAGTACAACCAGATAGCATACTATTATGTCGAGCAAGAAAGTCCTCCCTATATATGTCCAAGTATCCATTACAATATACATCGTATGTACAGTAATGGCCTCTAGGGCATACATATAACTAACAAGCGTCTCATTAGAATTTTTTTTTGTGGGGGATGTGTTTTGAGTGTGGAGTGTGTGGGAAAAAGAGGGGTGAGGAGCGCCCTAAGGACACGTGGAATGGCATGTAAGCGCCGAGCACCAGCGGTCATGTGCATGGCGAGTGGGCGCTAGCGGTCATGTGCGTGGCGCATGGGCGCCGGGTGCCAGCGGTTACATGCGTGACACGTGAGTGCCGGACGCCAGCGGTCACGTGTTAGCGTTCGGCGCCAGCGGGTCATGCGCCCGGTGCGCGGCCACCCAATGCCGGCAAAATAAAGGCTTAGCCCCTGAACTAGGAGTTGGACTCCTGAGGGGGTTTGGAGTTAAACTTTTAGAAAAAGAAGGATTTTTATTTAGAGTTAAAACACTTAAAAGATCAGGATTTAGGGTTAAACTCCATTGAGGATTTGGATCTTGGACTTGGAGTTGAGCTCCTCAAAAATTGATTTGGAGTTAAACTCCCGAAGGATTTAGATCTTGGATGGTGAAAAGAGCTCTCTTTTCTTTCTCTTCATGCCTTAGACTTCCCTAAAATTGGTTCTTTTGAGATTGGTTCCTTCTCCCTCTTATCTTTTTGTTGGATCTTGGAGAAAAGGGAGCAGTGAGATTAAAAATCTCCTTCTTAGAGATTTGATGAGAGATCTGAGCTCCCCTTCGAGGGTTTTATTGTGAAAAACTATTTCTTTTTGGGAAAAGAAGAGTTAAACTCTTGGTTTAATTCAAAATGGAGAAGAAGGTTTAAAACCTTGAGGAATGAGAAGAAAGTACAGAACACTAGAAATTTTGTGGGGAATGAATTCTTGTTTCATTTCATCATAATGTTTCCTTATAGAGGCTTACAAGTTTACACATAGCTACTTGGGCATTACAAAATGGTATTTTGCTCATCCCAAGCCTATGTGCTTAATTCCTTATGCACATTAGCTATGGGCTTAACATTTTTTTTGCTTTTTTTCCCATTTATTTTACATTTATACATGAAAATTATATCAAACCTATTTATTGCTTCATAATTATTCCTTTAGCATGGGGATGGTCGTCCTCTTCATGCTCGGGATCGACTTTGGAATGGGCCCACTTGACCGCGGCTTAGGCCCACTTGCTTGGATTCGGGCTTGGGCCTGGGCCCACTTGACTTGGATTCAGGCTTAGGCTCGGGCCCACTTTTCAATCCTTGACTTTGACTTATCGACTTGTTGATCTCGACCGTGGGGTGTAAATTTTGACCCCAACACATATTTGAGGGTAGAATAATCAACTTAAATGGATCAGATCGTTAAGATAAATCGTAGGTCGAGAGTTCTCATTTTTTAAAAACACGGACTGGTTTGCGATGGAACACTCCCCAATTTCTCACAATTCAACTTAAGCAATTGCTATCAAAACATTACACTAAACGGTGTGCATAGTACACCTAAATAATAATTAGTTCAATATTGAACGAAGAGCGGTACCTAATAAAACATACAAGTCCCCCACACACCATAACTGAAGCCTCTACGAGATGGACACGCCAAGCTCAATCATTCATGCTTCGCAACTCTTTCGTCTTCGTTCTCACATTACCATCATCAAATAATTGGTTGCTGCGCCAACTTAATACATCTAGTAGGGCTACTGGCATCAATAAACCCAGAGAGCAAATATAAACAGGCCCAAAGAGACCCACGTAAGGGCCTCAGCCCAATACAAACCCCTCAGTAAGCGAGGAATGTAAACAGACCAAGAGGCATAAGCCTAATATTGGCCCACGTGGGTCTCCTCCTCTACTACATTGTAAGAAGGGATTGAGTATTTCTAACGGTCTCCACAAATAACTAATTGCCCAATAGTGGGAGATAGGCCATTTTTTAGGACATCAATTAGTGCTTTCATAGAGAACAAACTTGCAGTGTAATGGTGCAGACGAATTTCGGGAGAGAAACGTTCAACTCCGGCATGAATTAGGGACAAGCCGACCTCCTCCGAAGGGTAAGGGAGAGGGGGAGATAGAGAGCATCCCGTTAGTACTTCAAAGACTAAGGACAAGTTGTCCTCCCCAAAGAGAGGTAAAGCGCTCCAAAGACAGAGAACAAACTGTCCTCCTCCTAGGGAGGAAAAAAGCTATTAGCACCATGAAGACTATGGATGCACCCCCGAGTGGCAATCCGAAGACTAGGGACAATCTTCCCTCCTTCGAGGGAGGGAGAGAGTATCCTTGAACTTTGAAAACTAAGGGCAAGCCGTCCTCCCCAAAGAGAGGGAGAGAGCATTCACTAGCGCTCCAAAGACCAGGGACGAGTCATCCTTCCCAAGAGAGTGTTGAAGATTTGATATGTTGAATATATAATTGTCGGTTGATAGATTATCATATAGTGTAAGATTTGATTCTTTTGTTTTCTATTTGTTTTTATTTGATTAGATTTGTTATTTGTTTATTAGATACATATCCAAACAGTTGTAAAGAAACTATTTATGTAACCATGTAATTTATATGAATCGATAAAAATATTTGTTTCTTTACCAATTTTCTCTCGAATTTAACTTGGTATCATAGCGTTAATTTTTTTTCCTTCAACTTTCAAATAAAATATGGTGTATGCCCCTTCATCGATCTCTTCTACCTCTCCTCTCAATAGCAAGTCATCAATCTCATCTCCGATGCAGCACTTAGAAAGGATCTTTACGATAAATTAGTATCAACCAACGAGGTAAAAGAGGCTTTATCATACGAGGCTAATCTTGCAGGTAACTCAAGTTGTTTACTTTCTTCTGCCATTCATTCTTTTACAAGGATAATTGACACTGGTGCAACCGATCATATGGTTACTGATCCTAAGATACTATCATCAATTAAATCTCTTTCCCCATCTTCTAATACAATCATTTTACCAGATAGAAGCATAGCCTCCATATCATATGTTGGTTCAAATAAACCTTCTTCTGAAATCTCTCTTGATAATGTTTTGTGCATTCCTTCATTCAAATTTAATATATTATCTGTTCGCAAACTTATTCAAATTTTGAATTGTTCTATCATATTTTATCATGATCATTGTGTTTTTCATGACCTTTCGACGAAGAAGGTGATTGGCATAGGACATGAACACAGTGATTTGTATCATTTTCTGACTGGAAATCATCCAACTTCTCTTCTTTCTACGATAAATTCATTTGATCTATGGCACAATTGAATGGGGCATCTTTCTTTGGAGAGGTTAAACAAGTTGAAAGATACAATACCTTTTTCCTCCAATGATGACTCCAATAAATGTGAGATTTGTCAGTTATCTAAACAAACCCGTCTTCCCTTTTCTTCAAGTTCTAGATTTACTCATGCACCTTTTGAGTTGATATACTATGACATATGGGGTTCATATTCTATACCTATCATTTCTGATGCTCGTTTTTTCTTGACTATTGTTGACAATTTTTCACGTTGCACTTAGGTTTTTCTTACGAAATTCAACTTTGAAACATATTCTTTTCTAAGTTATTTCATAACTCATGTATGGACTCAATTTAATAAAAACAAAAAAAGTGTACGTAGTAACAATGTTATAGAATTTTTTTCAAGAAATACTTAAAACCTTTTTAAATAATTTTTCATCATCCATTAATATTCGTGTGTTGCTATGTCCCAACAAAATGGAATTGTTGAAAGAAAATATCGTCATTTTCTCAATGTTGCTCATGCTTTACATTTTCAATCTGTGGTTCCTACTCAATTTTGGAGTGATTGTGTATTAACCTCCGCATATTTAATAAATCGAACCCCTACCACTCTTCTTAAAGATAAAACACCTTATGAAACTCTTTATAATAAAAAGTCGACGTATAAGCATTTAAGAGTTTTGGGTCACTCTGTTTTGCATCCACTAATCATTTACTACATGATAAAGTTGCACCGCGCGTAAGGCGTTGTATTTTTGTTGGATATCCATACGATCAAACGGCTTACAAACTTTATAATTTGCAAACTCACTATTATTTTACAAGTCATGATGTTGTATTTTAAGAAGATAATTTTCCATTTCAATCATCTTCTAAATCTAAAACCCTGTTTAATAATATCACGATGCTCCCTTTACCTATTTCTGATTGTGCACCTGATCGAAATATAACAATTAAAACATTTGATCGAGGAATAATACCAAATGAACTTGTGTCTAATCAATCAACACATACATCAGAACCCCGTCGCTCATCTCGTCCTAGAATACTACCTGCCCACTTACATGATTATTGTTATCATGTCTCCATGAAATCACCGGCTTTGTCATCATGTATTAAATATCCCCTTTCTTATTATATTTCATATAATAAATTTAATACTTCTCATCGTTCTTTTCTTACATTGATTTTTTTCCCACTTAGAGCCAACATCTTTTTCAACAGCTGTCAAATATCCACATTGGAAAAATACTATAGCATTAGAAATCAAAACTCTTGAGGAGAACAATGCATGGACTCTTACGTCGCTACCTCCAGACAAAAAGCTCATAGGTTGCAAGTGGGTTTACAAAATCAATTATCGATTGGATGGTGCTATTGTGCATTACAAAGCATGTCTAGTTGCGAAAGGTTTCACTCAATCTGAAGGAGTTCACTACACTGACATATTTGCTCCTGTGGCTAAGCTTGTTATCGTTTGATGTCTTCTTGCAGTTGCGGCAGTGCGAAATTGGCATTTATATCAGTTTGACGTTAACAACACATTTCTTCATAGTGAATTGGAAAAAGAAGTTTACATGAAAACTCCATCTGGATTTTCTAAAAAAGGGAAGAATCATGTCTATCACCTTCGTAAATCTATTTATGGCCTTAAACAGGAATTTCGAAATTAGTTCACAAAATTCTCTTTAGCACTACTTGATGTCGATTTTACACAATCTAAAGCTAACTATTATTTGTTCACATCTACTGAAGGTTCATCATTTACAACTGTATTGGTATATGTTGATATTATTATTACAGGTAATCATCCTCGCCCCATTTATGTTCTCAAGAAATTCTTTCACTCTCATTTTCATATAAAAGATCTAGACACTCTAAAGTATTTTCTTGGCATTGAAGTTGCTAGATCACAAGAAGGAATTTATTTAAGTCAACGCAATATGTATTAAATATTCTCTCTGATACGGGAAAAATTGGGGGACGTCCTTGTAATTTTCCAAGTGAGTAAAATCTAAAGCGTAAACAAGATAATAACCAATTTCTTTCAGATCCTTCTCAAATCGCCAACTTATTGGTCGTCTCATTTATATCACAATCACACGATTTGATTTAGCATATTCTGTTAACATGCTAAGTCAATTTATGGGTCAGCCTCGAGAATCTCATTGGCAAGCTGCTCTTCGCGTTGTTAGATATATCAAGTTCTCTCCTGGCACGGGTATTTTTCTTTATTCTACTAGCCTTCTAAAATTATATGCTTATTATGATTCTAATTGGGCCAGCTGTTCAATGACTCGAAAATCAATTACCAGATATTGTATTTTTCTTCGAAATAGTCATATATCTTGAAAATCTAAGAAACAGAATACTATGTCACACTCAACCGCTGAAGCTAAATATCGTTCTATGGCTTCCACAGCTTTTGAAATCACATGGCTGAATTTTCTTCTATCTGATCTATATGTTCTATCTGAATCAGCTACTCTATATTATGATAATAAAGCAGCCCTTCATATTGCTTCAAATCCTGTATTTCACGAGCGTACTAAACACATTGAAACTGATTGTCATTTAATACGTGAGAAGATACAAGCTGGATTAATTCATACTGCATTTATTCCATCATATCTTCAAATTGCAGATGTTTTTACCAAGGCATTGGGTCAAACTCATTTTTGTATGCTTATTGACAAGTTGATTGGTTAGTTCTACTCTCTAACTTGAAGGGGAATGTTGAAGATTTGATTTGTTGAAGATATGATTATCGATTGATAAAATATCATATGGTTGATGATTTGATTCTTTTGTTTTCTATTTTTTTATTTGAATAAATTTGTTATTCGTTTGTTAGATACATATCCAAACAGTTGTAAAGAAACTATTTATGTAAGCATGTAATTCATATGGATCAATGAAAATATTTGTTTCTTTACCAAATTTCTCTCAAATTTAATTGAGAGGGAGAGAGCACCCCCTAGCACTCCGAAACATTCAGATGAAAATAATCAATACAACAAAAAAGCGAGGCTAGAAAGCATAAGGATGCAAGAGGAAAATGAATCACAGCATGGAAGAACTATGCCAATAAAGAGCCAATTGGGTCGTCGTTCCTTATACCGGGAATATGCATAAAGCCCGTTAAAAACACGGTAGACCATTCCTCAAGCTCTTTCACAAAAGGGCTTGAAATTCGTAGAATACAAAGGAACACCATTCGTAACCGTTACCTGTCTCTGTAGTGCAAGAAACCCGACAAATGGGCGACCCTAGCTTCTTTAGCTACCGACCAGTAGCCGCTATTCTAATAGAAGGAATTCCATAAAGACAAAGCATAGGACAGGAAAGCTTGAAGTGACAGATCTTACAGAGGTCAGAAAACACCAAGGGGAAACTCGCTACGCTAATGGAAGTTGACGAAGAGTCTACAAAACTCAAGACGCTCCTGCAACTGACTTGCGAAGAGTTCACTCGAGGTTTTTAGGTATTCCAAAACCCATAGGTGATCCTTTTGCATCAATTGAATCTTCCGCAAGTACTGTTCGAGAACGTGAGCCAACTCTACGACCTATGATTGGTGCAATTTTTTGCACATTTTTCCAACTCGTTTATTATTTTATTGTCATATATTATACTGTTCTTGCTTCTTTTCTGAATTATTACAGATAACAGGGTTTGGATACAAAAATGATGGAAAATTGTCCTAAAAATGGATTACGTGTGTGCAATGTGGACTAATTGGAGCTATATCAAAATTAGAGAGAAAATCACAAAATAACAGAAGATGACGTGAGTGTTGTAGGGTATTTTTCGTCACCATATTGAGATGGGAATACGCGTCGCTTGTCATGCGTATACAAATTCCCCCTGCCTAGGGTAGGTGGGGATTTATTGATTGTGGGGATCTGAATTTCCGGCAGTCACGGACTAAGCTGCCGTTAATTACCCCTCGCTTTTGGAGCGAGAGAAACTCTGATTGACCGGTCAAACTGGTCATACAAAATCAATATGATATGTTGGTGTGTTTTTTTAACAATAGGGACGTGTTCATTTTTTTTTATTTATTCTATTTGTGATAAATGATTTTTTTTAAAAAATTATTCAAAGAAACATTTTAAAAAAAACTATTTTATTTATTATTTATATTTTATTATATTTATTTATTTATTTTAAATAAAAAAAAGGAGGGGAAGCTCCTCTCCCACTCACATGAGAGGGATGAGGGGCTCCCACAAAATGAAAGCCTCCCCCTCACATGAAGGGAAGTGTGGAGCTCTTACTTAGTGGGAGCCTTCCCCTTACGTAAGAGGGGGGAAAGCTCCTACTTAGTGGGAGCTCCCTCTTCCTCACGTGAGAGGGAGCGGGGGCACCCACTAGGAGCCTCCCCCTCACGTGAGAGGGGGGAAAGCTCCCACTCCCCCATGTGAGGGAGTAGTGGGAGCCTCTTCCTCACGTGGAGAAGGGAACCCTCTCAGTGGGGGAGGCGGAGGGTGCCCGCGGGTTCGGAGTTAAATGGCAGAAAAACGTTTTTTTTTATAATAAAGTTAGACTCTAAAAAGTTTTATTTGGAGTTAAACACCCAAAACAATTTTATTTGGAGTTAAACTCCCAAAAGTTTTTATATGGAGTTAAACTCCAAAATATTTTAAGTGGGGTTAAACTTCCCGAAAGGATTTTTATTATGGAGTTCAACTCCAAAAGAATTTTTATTATGGAGTTAAACTCCAAAAGATTTTAAATGGATTTAAACTCCTAAAATAATTTTTATTGTAGAGTTAAACTCCAAAAGAAATTTTTTTATTATGGAGTTTAACTCCAAAAGAATTTCTATTATGGAGTTAAACTCTAAAAGATTTTAAATGGAGTTAAACTCCTAAAAGGATTTTTATTGTGGATTTAAACTCCAAAAGAATTTTTTTATTATGGAGTTTAACTCCAAAATATTTTAAATGGAGTTAAACTCCTAAAAATATTTTTATTGTGGAGTTAAACTTCAAAAGAATATTTTATTATGGAGTTCAACTCCAATAGAATTTTTATTATGGAGTTAAACTCCTAAAAAGATTTTTATTGTGGAGTTAAACTCAAAAAGAATTTTTATTATGTAGTTAAACTCTAAAACATTTTAAATGGAGTTAAACTAGCAAAAGGAATTTTATTGCGGAGTTAAACTCCAAAAGAATTTTTATTATGGAGTTAAACTCCAAAAGATTTCCTCCTTCTCTTTTGAGAAGAAACCTAAATGGGTTCTCTTGAAACTCCAAAATTTAGATATTGGATGATGAAAAGAGAGCTCTTTTCTTCTCTTGATGGAGCCTTGGGAGGCGGGTTTCCCTTGTTCTTCCTCTCTCAAATTGGATCATGAAAAGGAAGAAGAAGCTAGCGAAAATCTTCTTTTTATTTTTGATTGGATATGAGAGTTAAACTCTCCTTCAATGGATTTATGGTGAAAGTTTATTTATTTTTGAGAAAAAGAGTGCTAAGCTCTTGATTTAATTGGAAAATGAAGAGGAAGAAGAAGTGGAAGAACTTGAGAGAGTGAGAATGGAGGCACAAAGCCTAGAAATTTGATGGTGAATGAATACTTCTTTTTTTCATTTCATTATCATATTGCCTTATATAGGTTTACAAATTTACGCATAACCCTTTAGGCTTTACAAAATGGCATTTTGCCCATCTCATGCCCATGTGCTTATTTATTTTTGGACATGAGTCATGGGCTTTACAAAAATTTGGCTTTATGCCCATTTTCCTTACATTTATTCATAAAAATTATTTATTACATAATTTTCATTTTGGTATAGGGGAGGCCAGCCGCGGGGCTTGATTTGGGCATGGGCCCACTTGGCCTGGGTTTGGGCTCATTTGGTTTGGGGTTGACTTTGATTTTGACATGGTCAACTGGGGTGTAATTTTTGACCCTAACAAAGTGCCCCCATCAATAAATGCACACCGCATGTATGTGTCGTGTGCATAAAATTGATGGATCTTCTTTCACTTAGTGTAACTTGATTTGGCTTTTTGGAGGCTGACACTGCCCTTTTTACGACATGGACGGTCGATGCTTGACGTGTCTCCGAGACGGAGTGTCACTGGTTGACATATCCCCGAGGCAGAGTGTCGGTGTACGACGTATCCCCGGCACGGAGTGTCTGTTTGACGTTTCACCGGCACGGAGTGTCGCTGGTTGACGTGTCCCCGAGAAGGAGTATCTGTTTGAAGTTTCCCCGGTACGAAGTGTCGCTTTGACGTTTCCCTGGCACAGAGTGTCTGTTTGACGTTTCCCTGGCACGGAGTGTTGCTGGTCGATGTATCCCCAAGGCGGAGTGTCTGTTTGACGTTTTCCTGGCACGGAATGTATGTTTGACGTTTTCCCGGTACGGAGTGTCGCTGGTTGATGTGTCCCTAAGACGGAGTGTCAGTTTGACGTTTCCCCGGTATGGAGTGTCGATGGTCGATGTATCCCTGAGGCGGAGTGTTTGTTTGACGTTTCCCCGACACGGATTGTCTGTTTGACATTTCCCCGGTACGGAGTGTCGCTGGTTGAGGTGTCCTCGAGTCGGAGTGTCTGTTTGACGTTTTCCCGGCATAGAGTGTCGCTGATTGACGTGTCCCCAGCACAAAGTGTCTGCTTGACGTTTCCCCAGCACAGAGTGTCGCTGGTTGACGTGTCCCTGAGGCAGAGTGTCTGTTTGACGTTACCCTGGCACGGAGTGTCTGTTTGACGTTTCCCCGGCACGGAGTGTCTGTATGACGTATCCCCAGCAATGAGTGTCTGCTATTTGACGTATCCCCGGCATGGAGTGTCTGTTTGACTTTTCCCCAGCACGGAGTGTCTCTGGTTGACGTGTCCCTGGCATGGAGTGTCGCTGGTCGACATGTCCCCGAGGCGGAGTGTCTGTTTGATGCTTTCCCGACACGGAGTGTCTGTTTGACGTTTCCTCGGTACAGAGTGTCGCTGGTTGATGTATCCCCGAGACGGAGTGTCTGTTTGATGTTTCCCCAAGACGGGGTTTCACTGGTTGACTTATCCCCGGCACAGAGTGTCTGTTTGACATTTCCTTGAGATGGAGTGTCTATTTGATGTAGAGTCCGTTGTTGGAATTGGTTGGTTTGATTTGTTTTGGGGAAGTTCCAATTTTTCTGGCAGGACTTTTGATCTTGGAAGCACTTCCGGATGGGACTTTAGTTTGATTTGTCTGATTCCTTCCTTGTTTGGCGGGACCCTTGAATTTGAGGCATTGCAGTGTAGGATTTGGAATTTAGAATTTGGATTTTGGTTTGGTATCAGCATCACTACGCTGGAATGTGGTACCAGGAGCGAATCATCATTTTCCGTGAGAGGATTTGGGAATTTTGGTTTTGATTTGGCATCAACATCGCTACACTGGAATATGGTACCAAGAGCGAATCATCATTTACCGTGAGAGGATTTGGAGATTTTGGTTTTGGTTTAACATCAGCATCGCTAGATTAGAATGTGGTACCAGGAGCGAATCATCATTTGTCATGCCTATTAGGGAACGATAGCTTAAGAGACATGTTTATGCCCCTATCACCTAAGGCTTTCCAAATTTATGAGCCGTAAGGGTCTCATAAAAGCATTTTCTTCCTACGAGTCGAGAGGATCTCATAAGTGCATTTTCTCCTTAGGAGTCGCTAGGGCCCCCAAGTGTGTTTTTCCCTTATGAGTCGTAAGGATCCCACGAAGGTACTTTCTTATGAGTCGAGAGAATCTCCTAAGCTCTGTTCTCCTCATGTATCGTGATGATACATGAGTGGGTCTTCCTAAATGGAGAATAATTCCGATGGCAGAGACCGGCCACGGGACTGGTGGTTGCGGTGGGGCATGGGTGTGATGAGGATCATTTGAGCCCGTGGATTGTATACGGTTTGGGAATTTAAGGATTTGGGTTTTGGTTGGAGTCTACATTGCTGGAATATGGTACCAGGAGAGACTTATCATTCGCCGTTTAGAAATTTAGGGATTTGGATGTTGGTTGGCGTCTGCATCGCTACACTGGAATATGGTACCAGGAGCGACTCATCATTTACCTTTTTGGAATTTAGGGATTTGGATTTTGGTTGGTATCTGCATCGCTGTACTGTAATATGATATCAGGAGCGAATCGTCATTCGCCGTTTAGGAATTTGGGGATTTTGATTGGTCGGCGTCTGCATCGCTGCACTGGAATCTAATACAAGGAGAGACTCATCATTCGCCGTTTAGGAACCTTGGGGTTTGAGTTAAGGGTCGGTATCAACACCGTTAACACTGAAGCGTAGTGCCAAGAGTGACTCATCATTTGTCGTTGCCCGTTGGGGAGCGATGGCTTAGGAGACAGGTTTAGATCTCTATCACCTAAGGCTTTTCAATTTTATGAGCTGTAAGGGTCTCATAAAAACATTTTCTCCCTACGAGTCGAAAGTATCTCGTAGGTATATTTTCTCCTTAGAAGTCGTGAGGATTCCCAAGTGTGTTTCTCCTTTGTAAGTCGTAAGGATCTCACGCGGGAATATTCTCCTCACAAGGTTGAGAGAACTTTGCGAGTGTATTTTCTTCTCTTTTTCACGAGTTTGCGCCCTTTCGGGTTTTCAGAAACTCTCCGACAGTCCTACTGGTTTTACTCACGGAGTCCTTTCGGGTTTTCATCCATGCCCGTTTTGCTTGTGGACATACCGCTTTTTTTTTCCTTCATTTTTTTTTCATTTTTTACATCATTTTTCTTTTATTTCCCAGTTTAACGACTTAGAGGTCATAGCTGTGCACCTATTCAAAAATCCTTGGACTTTGATCTCACAGTGCTTCAATGCTCTTTTTTTCCTTTTGGAGAGATGCTCACGTGTGTCGCGTAGAAATTGTGGTGGACTGGGTCATTTCTGGAGTGGGCGATTGAGCCTTCTGCCCCCAGAGGGTTTTGGTCTTCATTCGAATGAAGCGGACGATCGTATCTTAGTTTTTTGTTAACGCGTCTTTGTCCACTGAGACCACTCCCTCATTGTATTGTTTTTCAACCCAATTCTTGAAAACAAAGCAGTCTTTAATGGTATGACTCACCATTCTGTGATATGGGCAGTACAAGGGATCATCATTCATGTTTGCTTCATGTGGTCTTTTTAGTTTAGGAAATTGCAGATCGTTTCTCAAGGCGTCCTTGAATATTTTACGGACTCTATCCAGTCTGAAAAAATAGAACTTATTCAATTTCTTTTCCAAGGGAGATTCTCCTCCCCCTCTCAACACTGGTTTCGAGGCTGGTCGGCATTAGGCCTGCCTGCTCCTCGTCTACTTTGGTCGGCAGATACAATAGAGGATTCAGTGTCCTTGGAAGGCCCACCTTTGCGTTTGTTGTTCTCCGGATATTTCTACTTGTTATATTGGTAGTTTGGAAGAGATTCGGGGCCTGTATGTTCCAACATCTGGACTTATTTTAGTAAGTCCTGGAGAGTTTCGGGATCTGTTGATGACTTTCCCTTAATTCTGTCCCGTGTTAACTGGTCGCAGTCATTCATCAGGACTTTCCTGGGGGCTAGCCGTCGTCGACTTTCATGAAGGTATTCCTCTCTTAGACCGAAGGGAATAGCTATTGGCTGCTTTGGGACATCAATCCCTGGTTCGTGGAACAAATTTTGATTTTGTTGTGATTGCATTTGAAAGACTCGAGTTGTGAGATTTTCCTCAACATTCACTAGATCGTCGACTTTGGAACGAATCATGGCTAACTCCCTATCACGGTCCTGAAATTGCTCTTGAATCCATTGGAATAACGTTTGTTTTGTAGTTTTGGGGACGATGACTAGACTATCCTCATTGCCTAAGCTTGATTTCCTAAGAACCGTGGGCTTTTTTTGCTTAGCAGCTCGAGCAGGGTCCTCATCATTATCTAAACCGATCCAATATTGGGCGGCGTCAACCGTATCATCACCATGGCTGTGAAGCGTAGGAGGGTTCGATTCTCCATGTCCGACCTTGTAGACCGTATCGATCGCTCATCTGTTTGTTACCCTCTCATTGTCAACGTTACTCGCTGGACCATTGGATTGCCGCTGTAGTTTGCCCCTTTCACGGAAGGGTGAACAATTGAGAGCAGCCAGTTTCCAAAATATCTCGATCTCTGTTTGTATAAAATTGAAGATCGCGGCTTGATTGTTTGTCAACACACCAGGGGAAAACGAGATTTCTCCTGCCTTGTATTGTTTCTCGACCCAATCCTTAAAAATGCAACAGTCTTCAATAGTGTGTCCCAACATTCGGTGGTATGGGCAATAATTGGAATGATCATCTCCGTTCGCTTCACTTAGCATCTTTGGTTCTGGTAGCCGCAAGCCATTTTTCAGAGCATCTTTGAATATTTTGTGAACCTTGTCTCTTCTGAAAGAGTAGACCTTATTTCTCCTTTCCTCCAAAGTTGGTGTTGGATATAGTGCCCTCAAAGTCAATTATTGGATCACAGGCACGTGATTGCAATGATTGAGGGAGGACCTATGCCGGTAGGACAGTCTTACTCAAGATGATAGTATACTATCTGGTTTATCTTTATCATCGTGTACAGCTTTAGGTGACATTACAGGTCACTATTACATATTGATAGAGCCCTTAGGATTCTTGCTTAACTACCAGTAGTATGATGGCGATCATATACGTGAGAGTTGGGTAGTCTATAAACACATCCTTAAAGTGGTCCCTAGTCGTGGGAGTTTCGAGACTGGGCATCGATACTCCATTAGTAGACTAGTGTATACAGTCGAGACCCCGACAAGGGGCGGTGGCAGGTCTCACAAGCCATTGGTGTCAGTTGATTCACCTAAGATGTATACAGGTGCTCATTGGGTTATGAGTACACCGGACAGGACTCGCCGGGCACATGCTAGTTGGTATTGTACCTGACGTCAGATAGCAGTTCCCTGGTGACATGTGTACAGGTTAGTTCATTGACCTGAGATCGTCATTTGTCTCGTGTGAGTTTCCACTGTGCTTTGATTACTACCCTACCACGGCTCAAAGGAGTCATGCAAACAGGTTTTAGTTGGGTACAGTCCCGAGCCACATGGAGGCAGTGAGCGGATCGGCAGGGGTTTCGTCTCTCTCGGTATTGGGGGTGAGATCGCGCTGTGTCTAGGAGAGCCATTACACGAAGTCCTTGGCCAAGGCAGGAAATTTACTGTTAGGTATTCCGATAGTATCTCAGGGTGTCTGGGCTACACTCCGACACGACTTGTATCGCTTTTGGGGATCTGATTTTTACCAACCCCCTAGGCCCGACATGCGATGCTCATAGACGAACGGACCGGACTATACGGATATTGTCACTGACAGGCTCAGTAGGGTGTTAGGATGAGTTCGCTCATCGACCTCCCTTTTGGTCAATACCTGGTAGCCCGTTACGTACGGCTAGTACCACTGACGTGCTAGTGGTTAAATCCACAGCCAAAGTATTGACGAGTCATTAGAGTCCCCCACAGACAGTTTCTCATGTTTCGGGCGAAACGTTGTAGAGGCCGTATGATATATGGCAGGGTCCGATCATATACGTGCAGTAATGCACGGATCATGATCGGGCGGATCATACTAGTGGGCTTTGGTTTAAGACGGATCCTATTATTAGATTTGTTGGATTACTTTAGTCTCATCGCATTCGCATTCGGTCGGAATGTGGATGCAGGTATGTGTATACAGGTGAGGGGTATCCTTGTGATCCATCACGAGTTTATTTTAGATGTTGCCGTATCTTTTTGTTATTGTAAACATTTGGGTTAATGTTTACAAATGGAAATTATAAGCTAAATGTCATGATTAGGAGCATTAATTGTGACACATGCACAAGTGGTGACTCATGGTCTCTTTTTTTGTGCATGTGTCACATTTTGTGATTGATTTGGAGTTGATATGATAAGAAGAGAGAGAAATGGCAGCCATGATATGGGTGAGCTCTTGTGTTTATCATTCTTGCTATCATTCTTATCATCTCAACATAAGAAAAGAAAATGCTTCTTCATCTTCATCTAGCTCATAATCTCTATTGATGGTTTCACCTTCAACCTCCATCCATACAATGGATGCAAGAGACAAAATTGTCACACACATTCTCTACATCGCCTTGGACACGTCGGCTAGCGAACTTCGTGCCCGAGTTGCTTCGGATGAAGCGGGATCCCGTTAAATGACTCGATGATGTGGTGCCCTTTTCCGACGAGGAGATCGAGATCGGAGATGCCGCGAGGAGCTTGGGATGGTGGCCAAAGACCGAAGAACACGGATCGATCGGTATAGCCTTTCCAACCCTTCTCTAGTTTGCTAGTTGTAGGTTAATGGTTCGATCCGGATTTATAGTGTTCGATAGCGCCGGTTTCAAGTTTTGAAAAAGTTTTCGTTTCCGCATTTTGGCCTCGGACAGACGGCCGGGGCCCTACCGCAGACTTACATGGTATCAGAGCTAGGCCATTAACCTTTATTAGCTTGTTCTAACGTATTTATAATATCGATCGGCCAAATTTTCCAAAACCGCGATTCCATTTTAGCAGTTTCTGTCGAAATTTTTTTGTCGTCGAAAAATTATTTTGAGTGTTGCGGAAAAACAGGCAGGCTTTTTTAAGAAATCTGAGAAAATTTGGTACACTGATTTTACTGTAGCGCCGCGGAACTGTGGCCGTACCCACGTTTTGGTCGCGGTTCCGCCGCGGTACTGTAGCTTCACTTCACCAAATTTTCTACAGTTGTCTCTGACTTGGAATTAGGGTTTCTGGAATGTTTATTTTTGGCCCAGATTATTTTGAGTGCAGCAGTTGTGCTTGGGGCCCACTTCGGGAAATTTTGTCAATCAAAAATTTTAAATATGTTAGTTCACAGTGCTTACTTTATATCTGCGACCGTGAATGTCATTTGATCGGTAAATCTTGTCTAATTGCTATAGCTTTTTTTAGACGGATTTACGAACGTGACATTCACGTTGATGTTCTGTGTTGTGCTGTGTTGTTACGGATTTGTCGTGGTGGATAACCTGGATGCAATGGTAGTACAGTTTGGTTGTATTGTATATTTCATATTGCGGGGCGAGCGTCCGACATGTGGACTGCCGTCACTGCCTGTTTGTATATTATTCTTTTGGGGCACGACCGGGCTGAGGTCGATGTACCCGCTGTATATATTTTTCATTTCTGTACTAGGATTACCCCACGGTGGGGTGCACGGATAGCCAGGTTCTAAGGGGCAACGAGCCCGCATCTCATGGCTTTGAGACGGAGGTGGATTTACTCTAGAATTGGCGGGCTATTCGCCGCACTCGTAGGGGGTATAGGTTGACCCAAGGAGGGGTGATCAAGTTACCGGATTCCGTGAAGTGCTGGGTGGTCCATTCACTTTGTTGAAGGGGGCTAACTCGCTTCAGGTTTTGGCGGGTAACTTGCCGCACCCATAGAGGTCTAGGATTTCATTGCACGGGCTATCCACACGACCAGGGGAACGTCGGGTTTCAGTAGCGGCTCTATGAAACCCGGGGATCCCAGATTATCTGTATTGTTCTGTGATGCTTATTACATTTCTGTGATGTTGCATTTTATCACGCCATGAGCGAATATTATATATTGATATATATACTAATAGATGTTGTATATATTTTACACCCGCGCTAGTCCAGTCCCCACTCTATCGTTTGTTAAGTAACCTAACGAGTGATAACGGGACCCAGTGGCGAATGCGGATGGCATATACGTACATCAAATTTTCGTTCTTTTGTGGTGTGATTAATTGATGGGACTGTATTGATTCGGATCAATGCATGCTAAACAAACCTGTTTGATGTTGTTGGAACTTTTTTCAAAAAAAGCTGTTATTGCAAGGACGTTCTCTTTTGTTTTGCATAGTGGTATTTGGTTATGAATATCCAGCACCTCAGTCGATGAGGCAAGGGCCGAGATCCCTTCACCTGGAGTGACCCCTTGGACAGAAGTTTGCGTCAGGGTAATAACTTCACTATAGCCGATTGCCTTTTTGCTTTGTATCGTGGTATTCAGTTGGAATATCATGCACCTCATTCTACGGGGAAAGAGCCAAGATCCCTTCACCGGGAGTGACCTTTTTAGCAAAGGTTTTCGCCACTATATTTTTATAAAAGGTTATGCAGTTCCTTCAACAATATCAAGTTTATTGCGTTAAAGGTTTTTCTCCAAAAACCAGCCATAGCCCTCCGTCATTTCAGATCAGTATTGCTTAGTATTCGCGCTACGTTTGTCGTTGCTATTTGCCGAGACGTAGTGTGCGGTAGCTCTGTTGTGCTTTTCTGTCTCATAGATATGTGGATTGGTTAGGACGGTCGTACGACTTTGTTGATTATTCGTCAAGGCTCGTGCGGGTGGGTTTAACGCAATCAAGATAATGACGGGTTGAACTTGACTAGGTCCTTTTGATTTGTTGATTATTCGTCAAGGTCACTTGGGTCCTAGGGGTAAAAATCATATCGGGAGTTTCTAAAGAAACTGAAACTTGCCAAGTATGCGCATACCTTCTGGAGTGTGGTGACTTGAGTGGATTCCATCAAGTTATCATGCGATGATAGTTGGATCCCGATTCCCACTGATGAGTTGGTTTACTCCTCAGGTGATCCCGACTAATTCTTCTTTCAGATTTGGAGGAGAATTTGAGGTTACAGTGGGAGGTTTCCTGATTAGATAAATTAGTAACCATTCTGATCTAGGTTAGAGTGCACGCAGAGTGTTTCTTTTCTCTCCCTCTTTGGCAGCGACCATGGCCCGACCCTAGACTATGACTCAGTGACTAAGTTGACCGAAACTTCTTGTAACACTGGCTTTTGGATTGTCAGAGTTGCATATCTCATTGCCACTCCTACTTTTACCCTTTTCTCCAGAACATCCCGTATTACTACGAACGTCCACTTCCATTGGATAAAACCATCGTATGGTTATATACGAACTCGAAGGAACTTGTTCCAGATTCGAGGATGGTTTCCGGTTCTGGAGAAAATGAATAGGACTATTCAGTTGTCTTTTCCTTTTACCATCTCTCAGGTTGTGAGTGTTCCTTGGATTAGGACGGTACACCTATTACGCTAATTGGATAGTCTTCTTCCAAACTATAGGCAGGTGCCGAAGGATGGGGAATGAAGAAAACCAATTAGCCTAACGATGGTGTACAGAAGGTATTAAGTAAAGACAAATAAATGGATTAGTAAGAGGGCAAAGTAAATTGCGACTGCTATTCACGATCAAACCAAGTATTTCTTCGCCAATCCTATTTCACCTTTGTATTTCTCCAGGACACTCCGTATCACTACGAAGATCCACAGATTATTGGATACTCCATCATATGGTTATATATGAACTCGAAGGGACTTGTTCCAGTTCGGGGATGTATTCTGGTTCAGGAGAAATAGGAATAAGGTTTTGTTCAGTTGCCTTTTCTCTTTATCTTCTCTCGGGTTGCGAGTGCTCCTAGGATTATGACAGTACACCTATTACGCCTTTTGGATAGTCTTCTTCCAAACCATAGGCTGGTGCCGAACGGTAGGGAAGGAAGAAAACCATTTAGACTAAAGACATATAAAGGGATTTAGAGAGACGGCAAAGAAATATACGGTTACAGTTATGAATCTGATAATGGAAGAGGCATTACTAGGAATACCAGGATACCCCTTCGAAACATTTACATGTTTCAATTTCACTGTGTATTTTTAAAAGAAAACTGATTTTCCAATTAACCCTTGCTCCAGGGTATGTATTTACCAGGCTTGATTCTCACATCTGTATGGTTTTACAGATGATGAGTGGGAGTAAGTTATTGGGAATTGGGTGATCATCCTCATTATATCAGGATTCGTTGTAATTGGTGATATTTGAGAAAATCGCCTTGGCTGTTTGCCGGACGGCAAATATTTGGTTTTGAATATCCATTGTTATGCACCAATTTCAAATGATATATCTGTACGTTTATTTTCATAAAGTGAGATATAACTTTTTGAAATTATGTCGATGGCATTCACCTATATCAGTTGATGGTTAGGTAAGGAGCATTAAACAACGGTGTAATTCTTCATAACCATAGTACAGTTTTCAACCTACGACGCACAGGGTTTGAGTTATTCAACTCAGGGGAATTATACAGAATATTGTATGTTGTCCAGTGTCCATCAGGACAGAGGGGTTGGTCCTTGTACTATATTCTGTTTACTTGTGACTTCTCTAGTTCTTAGAAATGTATTTCGTAGAAATACAAGGTCCAAGTTTTGAGAAGTTATAGGTATATGAATAAAATAGAAAACCAGGTGTCGCAAGTATCAGGATTCTTCAATGTGATCGAAGATGTAGATACTTATGTATGGTATTCAGTTGATAGTAATGGTTTTGAGAAACTTGTTTCTCTTTCAGGTTACTCATATCTGGATGGATTGCTAAGTTGAGTAACGCTGATCGGCCTCCTTCCATTTTGTTGACATGCACTGGAGACAGCTGCATGATTTGAATCTGGTTCCAATTAAAACTGTGCCTCTGTTTCTATATTAAATATAGAATGGCTCATATCTTAACGATGTTAAGGTATATGGAATTGTCCGGCTTATGCTTAAAACCAGACTCTGGATAACTCAAGGCACGTTTCTGTAATGGCTGTTTGTGGGTTGATCCGGGCTATGACGAGGGTTAATTTTCTACCATCTAGAAGATCAATGGTGATATTGTTCTTGACTCACCACAGTTTTAGTAAAATGGACTTTTTCATAAAACAGTAGTGGGGGTATGGTAGAACTGGAAGTGATTCCAGAACCGCAAACGATTACTGAAAATTTAATAGGACCTAAAGATTCAATCTGGATTGATATTCCATTGGCCACTCCACAGATATGGTGGGTAACTTCAGCCACTCGAGAGGTACTTCGGTATGCTCAAAGACGCTGACAGAGAGGTTCTTGTTTACCCAGACTTGACATTACTGTTGTTCCAGGCTATGAGACCCGGCAGGAGGATGGGTATAGCGTCATTCTGAACTGGCTCTAGAAGTGTACGTGTATATTATTCTGCCAGAGGGTTGTCGTAGTCAGTGGGAGCAGCGGAAGCATAGTGGACAAGTGGCTTATGTCTATTTATAGACTAAAGAAGATATAGCGGAGAGAGATCATCTATTTCTGATGTGATAGTCATGGGTTTGACTTCATCAGAATAGGGGATGGATCTGTTAAAGAGGTAGTAGGGTGTGATGTCCTGGTATATGGGTGATATGCACATAGTAGGAAGTGAAATTCCTATACCACGATCGGTTATACTTTGGTTATCACACAGAGGTTTCTCCACAAAGGACATGGATTTTATATCAGACATTCTGGTTACTAGATTTATGTTTTTAGATCTAGATTTGGGAAGTGTCCCAATCTGGGTACTTAGACAATATTCTAAAGGTGTTTTAGAATGGACGACTCCTGGCACGGTAGTGTAACTGCAGATGATGGAGTCACCCTCTCTAAAAGTGTCTTACAGACTAAAGGGGAGAGGGATGTGCATGATTGCCAGATCACTTGCTTAGAAAATTGAGTTGATCATGAGATGTCAAGTACCACACCAGATGTTGTTCTTGCACGAGCTGCAATAAGTTGATATTGATCCAATCCTGGAGAAACGTTCGGAAGTAGTTTTAGAACATACGTGGATGTTCTAGGGATATGATAACGAAAGCCTCTTTCGGGAGACAGTTATCATTCCAGGCTTTCAAGGTGACCTGGATGACAGAGTGACTGTCAGAGTTATAGTTTTCCCTCTGACGAGGGGCAGTTGTTTGGACAGGAGGTCCAAGCGGATACTGAGGGAGGCATGGCGCAGGATACTGATTAAGTTTAGTTGTCGATACAGTCTAAGAAGTTTGGATTTGGAGTTCATTTATGAACCAGATCTCATCAGAAATCCAAACATATTCTAAGACAGGTATTGCTCATTTCGGGAGATGGCTTTCTCCGTGAACTTGAGATAAAGAGAGACATAGAAAGAAACTCAGGGCGGATCCACTCACTGAGGCTATTCCTCGAACGCAATAGTTTCGCAAACGGGCTTTGTGAGACTGATTAGTAGAGGAGTGGGGTGTTCGGTATCACACGGGCTGTGAGTATGCGACATCGCAATAATTAGCCTTGAGTGCAAGTGGGAGATTGTGGATATAGTGCCCTCAGAGTCAATTATTGGATCACATGCACGTGATTGCAATGATTGAGAGAGGATCTATGCCGGTAGGACAGTCTTACTCAAGATGATAGTATGCTATCTGGTTTATCTTTATCATCGTGTACAGCTTTAGGTGACATTACAGGTCACTATTACACATTGATAGAGCCCTTAGGATTCTTGCTTGACTAACAGCAGTATGATGGCGATCATATACGTGAGAGTTGGGTAGTCTATAAGCACATCCTTAAAGTGGTCCCTAGTCGTGGGAGTTTTGAGACTGGGCATCAATACTCCATTAGTAGACTAATGTATACAGTCGAGACCCCGACGAGGGGTGGTGGCCGGTCTCATAAGCTATTGGTGTCAGTTGGTTCACCTAAGATGTATACAGGTGCACATTGGGTTATGAGTACACCGGACAGGACTCACCGGGAACATACTAGTTGGTATTATACCTGACGTCAGATAGCAGTTCCCTGGTAACATGTGTACAGGTTAGTTCATCGACCTGAGATCGTCATTTGTCTCGTGTGAGTTCCCACTGTGCTTTGATTACTACCCTACCACGGCTCAAAGGAGTCGTGCAAACAGGTTTTAGTTGGGTACAGTCCCGAGCCACATGGAGGCAGTGAGCGGATCGGCAGGGGTTTCGTCTCCCCCGGTATTGGGGTAAGATCGTGCTGTGTTTAGGAGAGCCATTACACGAAGTCCTTGGCCAAGGCAGGAGATTTACTGGTAGGTATTCCAGTAGTATCTCAGGGTGTTCTGGGCTACACTCCAACACGACTTGTACCGCTTTTGGGGGTCTGACTTTTACCAACCCCCTAGGCCCGACATGCGATGCTCATAGACGAAAGGACCGGACAGTACGGATATTGTCACTGACAGGCTCGGTAGGGTGTCAGGATGAGTTCGCTCATCGACCTCCCTTTTGGTCAATACCTGGTAGCCCGTTACGTACGGCTAGTACCACTGACGTACTAGTGGTTAAATCCACTGCCAAAGTATTGACGAGTCTTTAGAGTCCCCCACAGACAGTTTCTCAAGTTTCGGGCGAAACGTTGTAGAGGTCGTATGATATATGGCAGGGTCCGATCATATACGTGCAGTAGTGCACGGATCATGATCGGGCGGATCATACTAGTGGGCTTTAGTTTAAGCCGGATCCTAGTATTAGATTTGTTAGATTACTTTAGTCTCATCGCATTCGCATTCGGTCGGAATGCGGATGCAGGTATGTGTATACAGGTGAGGGGTATCCTTGTGATCCGTCACGAGTTTACTTTAGATGTTACTGTATCTTTTTGTTGTTGTAAACATTTGGGTTAATGTTTGCAAATGGAAATTATGAGCTAAATGTCATGATTAGGAGCATTAATTGTGACACATGCACAAGTGGTGACTCATGGTCTCTTTTTTTATGCCTATGTCACATTTTGTGATTGATTTGGAGTTGATATGATAAGAAGAGAGAGAAAGGGCAGCCATGATATGGGTGAGCTCATGTGTTTATCATTCTTGCTCTCATTATTATCATCTCAACAAAAGAAAAGAAAATGCTTCTTCTTCTTCTTCTTCTTCTTCATCTAGTTCACAATCTCCATTGATGGCTTCACCTTCAACCTCCATCCATACAATGGCTGCAAGAGATAAAGTTGTCACACACATTCTCTACATCGTCTTGGACACGTCAGCTAGCGAACTTCGTGCCCGAGTTGCTTCGGATGAAGCGGGAGCCCGTAAAAAGACTCGATGATGTGGTGCCCTTTTTCGACTAGGAGATCGAGATCGGAGATGCCGCGAGGAGTTTGGGATGGTGGTCAAAGACCGAAGGACACGGATCGATCGGTATAGCCTTTCCAACCCTTCTCTAGTTTGCTAGTTGTAGGTTAATGGTTCGATCCGGGTTTATAGTGTACGATAGCGCCGGTTTCAAGTTTTTAAAAAGTTTTCGTTTCCGCATTTTGGCCTCGGACAGACGGCCGGGGCGCTACCGTAGACTTACAGTTGGCACTCGGGGATTGTTAGTCTTCGGTTCGCCTGCTATTTTCTTATTGAGAGAATCGGTGCTGTTGGAACTTTCGCATTTCTGGTTGTCGTCCCTCCGATGTCTTGGTCTATTTGTGAATTGGAGGGCTTTGAGCGTTCCAACATTTGAACCTTCTTGGTCATCTCTTAGAATGTTTTGAGGCCTGCGTTGCACAAGAATGGTTTCATCTAGTTGTTCAGATTTTCTATAAGAAGACCGACGGATTATGAAACTGTTTATAAGCACCCCCACTGGGTTTACTAGCATCAAGCATGCCAATTTAAAAAATTTCGGGGTTCTAATTAACACTAAACAAGATCTTAAACTAGATGATTAGGGTTTATGCTTGATATCAAGAAAACTACATAAAGAGAATGAGGCTACAACCTTTGTAGACCGTGTCCTTCTCTTCAAAAGCTCTGTGTAGTAGTCCACACGACTCCACTAGGCTCCACTTGATGTTGGATCGAGCTTCCTTTGTGATCTTCTTCATGCCACAGATGATCCAACCGAAGCTCCGCTAATCCAAGCTAGCTCTTCACTAAACTCTTTAGTGAAGTAAACACACTACACTTAATTGCTAATCAAGTATAGGATGGTGAAGTAGAGATTCTAAACTCACTAGGGTTCTCACAAGCTCAAGATTTCACAACTCATGTGAGGGATTGAGCTTGGAGGAGGTGAGGAAGAAGATGAAGAAAGCTTAAGAGCAAGAAGCTCAAGTGAGGAAATGAACAACTCAAGAAGGCAAGTAAAGAATGGCTTGATTAAAAATGAACTCTATTATTGAAGTATGGAATTCATTTCAATAAAGAAATGAACCATACTTCAATAGTAAAGCCAAACCATGCTTCACCCATTCCTTTAAAAGTCTCCCCATTTTCCACCTTATTTTCTATTTTCTAAAAATATCATATATATATATATTAATATCATATATATATATATATATATATATATATATATATATATATATATGTATTTTAATATTAAGAAGAAAATAATTAGTGAGCAATAATATTAGTTAATATACAATTATATCAAATTTAAATATATATCATATTATTCAATCAACACACGATTCAATAATCCGGTTATTTCACATATAACCTACTAATATTATTTATCTATATACCACATTATCAAATCAACACTTGATTCGATAATCCGGTTATATCACATATAACCCGATCGATAACAGATAACCGCCAGAATAGAATACGATATCTTATACTCATATTCAATCAGGCTGTAACGTTTTGGAAATCGTTTAGGCGATTTTCCGTTTTTAGGGTAAATTAGTCGGTGTTTTCCGTAAAAACCTAGAAACGATCTTTTTGCAGTATAGAATTCACTGCAGATAGTTTAGCTAGAATATTGCTAGTTTACGGGTTTTTGTAAGCCACTTGTAATTTTAGTACATTTTAATATTTTTCCCTAATTAAAATATTATTTTAAGCTTTTAATTATGCACTAAATTAGTGGTAATTACATTTTTGCTTGGGTTAATTATCGCTAATGTGAATCTATGCTAAGTTAATAGCTAGTTTAGCACTAATCCATCTTTGAAAATATCCATCCAAAATATCTAGATATTTGTTGATTTAATGAAACATTTTTATTAGAAAAGAAAATGAATTTCAAGGTGGAATTTGAAATAAAGCTTTTATTTTGTTTTCTTCTAGATTTTTCCATAACTTTTCCTTAGCCTTCACCATTTGCCCCCCCATTTGCCGAAACCTCCCCTTGCTGCCCTTCATCTCTTTTCACCCCATTTCAACTCTTTAAACCTCAAATAAATCCTAAAAATTCATAAAATATTTACAAAACTCATAAATAAATCAAAACCCATCATTCTTCTTCACAAATCAAGTTTGAATCTTCATAGAAGTCAACATTTTTGGAGGATTAAATTTGGATATCTTGTTGCAAGTTGCTAATTTTGTGGATGTATAAAACCCTAACCATAATCTCTATATGTTGTGATAATACTTTAATTAGCTTATTAGATGTTAATTTAAGCTTGTATTTGCATGCTTAGATTTTCTTGAAAAGGGGTTTTGGTAATCAAGTTAGGTTTTGTTAGTGAATTGGTTAAGTGTGATGTTTTGACAAAAGAAAACTTAACCTAGTTGCAAAATTTGTTAAATGATATTTTCCTAATTATCTAATTAGCTTAATTGCAAACTAGACTTTTACTAAATCCTAGATAAGTGGGATTAAAATTCTAGTAAAGGTATGAGTGGTTTAATCATGCTATTTGGTGATGTTTGTGATTACTAGTTTTGGTAAAACTTGTAGCTTTGAGCTAAAATGATTAAATGTTGCTTACTAAATTTCCGGATAATTTTGGCGTGGGTTTCTTTTGACGTTGCGACGTTATTTATATTAGATTCCACGTTATTTATTGTGTTGTGAATGTGCGATCGGTACGATCAGGATCTAGGCTTGGTGGTTGTGTCATCCTAGCTAGGGTTGTGCCGATATCGTACGCGTTTGGTGCACTTGGTGCACAGTGTGTTTATCTTGTGGGTGTTATCCTTGCGTTACATTGTCTTTATGTCGGCGCATGATATTTAACTTTATGTGTTGTGTTTGTGAAATTATAGGATCGCAGGCAAGGATTTCGGACGCTGCGAAAAAGGGAAAACAAGTGGTTGGCTTTACTTAGCCAGGATCGTAGTGAGTAGATTTAACATCTACAGGGAAATTGCCCGCATGGCGTTATGCGTCTGGGCTAGATATGATATGATAATTATTCACAAATTTATATTGCATATATAGAGTTTGCACATAAACTTCATTGCATATTACTACTTATTGTGCTTGGACTTGTACCCATTGGACACTGCACTATTATTGACGGCACATGTTGCACGAGCACTGATTGTATGCCATACACACCATCAATAATTGCCATGATATGCACAACACACATACATATATGATATTGTTTGGTTGGGGACATTGAGACATTGATTCATATTCCATTGTGCATATGACATATAACATACCTATATACCTACATGCTTACACATATGTCTTGACATGCCTACATGTTAGCTACTTTTATACCTATATGGTATTGTACCATTAGAGATGGGTATATACACATATGGGACATAGCTACTTGTACATCTTGTATACATACTGACATGTACATACGTATACCTTGCTATAGCTATACGTATACCTAGAGGGTATTGTACCTGTTAGTTATATGTATGCCCTAGAGGCCATTACTATACATGAGATGTATATTGTACTGGATGCTTGGACATATATAGGAAGGACTTTCTTGCTCGACATGATAGTATGCTATCTGGTTACTCTTTACCTTAACGTGTACACTGATTGTCTCTCTGTTACATGTTGGCAAAGACCTTAGGATGTGTACTTGACTACCAGGACTATGATGCAGATCATACTAGTGGGGCCATGATAGTCCATAAGTACATCCTTTAATGTCCCTAGTCGTGGGTGTATCGAGACGGGGCATCGATATACTGGGGTAGATTAGTGTATACCTTCTCGATCCATATAGATGGGCGATGGATGATCCCATATCCATTGGTGTTTGACATCAAAGATGATATACGGGTGCTCAGTCGAGACTGGGTACACTGGACGGACTCGTCGAGAACTTCCAGATGGTATTATACGTCACGTCAGATGGCAGTTCTCTGGTGCCGCTGGTACAGGTTAGTCTGTAGACCCGAGATCGTCATAGAGTCATATGTGATTCCCACTATGCTTTGATTTCTACCTTACCACGTCCAAGAAGGCGTGCAAAATGGTAGTTTTGGGTACAGTCCCGAGTCACATAGAGGAAATGAGCGATAGGAGGGGTTTCGTCTCTCCCGATATTGGGGGTTGATGTTGCGCTGTGCTCGATTGGCCATAACAGGGAAATCCATGGCCAGGGCTGGTTTAGAGATTTACTGGGAAGTGTTACCAGTAGTTTCTCGACTCGTTATGAGCCTCATATCGGCATGACTTATCGGTTATTGGGGTCTGACGTTTACTACCCCTAGACTTGATATGCGACATATCAGACGAGGTGACCGGACTGTACGGTAGCATCACTGTCAGGCTTTTACAGGAGTTGGAGCGGGCTTGCTTGCTGATCTTTTGATCGCTCAATACCCGGGTAGCCGTTACGTCCAGCTAGTACCGCTGACAGCTTGTGGGTGCTTGATGTGATCATCACCTACTGCCGACGTATTGATGAGTCTTTAGAGTCCTACATTGAGGTTTTACTGGCTCAGGCAAAACGAAATAGGAGCGCATATGTGATATGTGCAGGACCGAGAATAATGCGTGTATGAGATACCGTAATCTATTCTCGCGACTTTTGTATCGGTCGGTTATATGTGATATAGCCGGGTTATTGAATCAAGTGTTGGTTCGCTAAGTTAGTACATTTAGAGTTAGTCGGTTATATGTGATATAGCCAGATTATTAAATCAAGTGTTGATTTAATAATTTAGTGTATAATTGTATATTTGATATGCTAATTTATATTAACTAACATTTGTTCACTTAAGCATTTGTTTTTCTCACTTGTGCACAACTTAATATATATGCGATATATATTAATTTGTGTTTTGCTTTGTGTGTCATTGTTGTTGATACACTTTGCATGGGTGTATGAGACATACACCATTATAATTATATTGGTAGGGTTTTAATATTCAAAGTAAATCTAAAATTAGTGGATAATTGTTGTATGCAGGAAGCTTGTAGAAAGCTTGTGAGTGCTTTGACAAAGTCCACCCATTTTGTTTTACTTAGGATGTTTATTAGCCTAACCACAATAATTAGCCATGGTTGTGTCTCTACATGTGTTAGTATATGATACTCACTCATCCATGGTTAGCTAACTCACTTGGATTAATTTCATTCTCATCTCATTCTTCATCTTCTTCTTCTAAAAGAAAAGCTTGCTAGGGTTTGATCCAAGTGAGGACATAAAGTGAGAAAAGAAATTCTAAAGTGAGCCCACTTCCTATTTCTCCATCCTCTACTAGATTAGCACTTTAGTATAGGGTGTTTGCTTCATTTTGGTGAAGTGGCAGCTTGAGTTCGTATTTCCTCGACGTAGATCATCTTCGGCCTCGAAGACATCAAGCAAAACCGTTGCCCTCTTCTCATGGAGCCGTCCAAGAGTCTGGAAGTTTGATGATCACAGCGTAGGGACTACTACAAGGAGCTTATGAAGTGAAGGACCGATCTACAAAGGTTGTATTTCGATTTCACTTAGATGTAAAATAGTTTACATTAGTTTCTGTATTAATTTCTAGTTAACGATTCTAGTTTAGAGTTCTTTTTAACGGCAAATTTTTTAAAATGGCATGGATGATGCCTCCATAAACCTCGCTGCCGTCAAGAGGAACCCTACAGTGGTATCAGAGCCTAGCTAGGAAATTATACGGATTTTGTTAGATTACGAATACGAAACAAACTCCGAACTTGAAACCCTAAAAATCATGTTTCTGTCGATTTTAAAACGAGCCCTAAAATTTTTTTAAACATGTACAGAGTCATTTATATATGATAATATGAACACTGGTGAAATTTGGTGTCATTTGGGCAATTTTAGGCCGGCGAGACCTCCCCCATACCGGCCAATTCCGAGCCCCCCTCCAGATTTTTACAGTGTTCTGTTACATGGGTTTTGGTGCTTCAGGTATTGTTTATTTTTGCTAAATTGTCATGTGATGTTAATTTACTATAATAACAACTTGGAGTGTTTCGTAGTCGTATTTTAACTGTTTTCGGGTTACTTTAGACGATATTAAAAAGTTCGATCGGATGTCAAATACCCACTTTTTCCCTTGCCGGAAATTTTTCCAAGTGTTGGAGTTTTCCCGTAGTTAAAAAGCTTTCAAAGATCATGCAAGTTATGCGATGGACCCTCTAGAAGAACAAAACCTTAACTCGATTATGTGACTGTCAAAACCGCCACTGAACCCTCGGGTTTGTGGTGGTTCAGCGGTGCCACATGTGAGACGTTGGTTTGGCCCTTCTACGGCTGGTTCGTTGGTACTGTGGCATGTGCTAAATAACTTTAAAACTACGCTCAAGTGTTGAGTTTTTCTGGGTAATTGTGGGTGTTTGTTGATTCGATCGGAATGTTTAACATCGTCTAGTTTTTCTGCGACCGTAAGTGTAATATGTGATATCGCCGGTTTCGTTGCTATATGTCAACGAAAATTGGGATGCGCATATTTACTTACGTTGATGACATGTGATGTTATGTGTTGCTGTTGGATATGTTATATTGGATCGCCGCGTTTTGAATAGCCGGGGGTTTTATGTGAGATGAGAGTTCTTTATTTTCATTCATGTGAAATTAAATGTTTGTAATATTCTTTTATAGGGGCACTTCCGGGTTGAGGTTGATATCACCATTGATATATATTATTTACTTTTCCGCATTAGAATAGACCCAAGGAGGAGAGCACAAGTAACCGGGTTCAAGAGTCCAGTGGGAGACCAACTCGAGGAGTCGAGTCCGGGTATCCTAACTCTAGAATTGGTAGGGTTGCTTGCAGCTCTCGTAGGGGTCTAGGGGTGTGGGTTTGGCTATTCATCGTGACCGTGGAATCCGTGTTTTATAGAGGCTCAAAATAAAACACGGACCTCCTAGTATATCCAATATTTCATATGTTTCTTCTGCTGCGATATCTGTGATGTGATCATTTGCTATGTTGAGATGGATGGTATATAATATATATGATATATTATATAGACGTTACTTATGTTTTACACCCGTGCTAGCCCTGCCCCGCTCTACCGTTAGTTACCTAACCTAACGGTGCATGACGGGACATCGAGGCGAATGCGGATGGCATAATTGTACGTCATGTTTATCTATGATGTTTAGGTGACTTAAATGATGAGACTTCATTAATGTGATTAATGAAAGAAAAGAAACCTAAAAGATGTCATGGAATCGAATTTTTAAAAATAGGTAGCCACAGTTCTTGCTTTGCATAGCAGTGTTCCTTGTAGAACATCATGCACCTTATTCGATAAGGAAAGGGCCGAGATCCCTTCACCGGGAGTGACCCCTTTAGCAATAACTGGCAGATACTACAGCCCTCGGTTTTGTCTTTTGATTTCTTTTCTAGTTCTTGCTTTGCACAGTGATATATATGATATATCCTGCACCTTATTCCATGAGGAAAGAGCCGAGATCCCTTCACCGGAAGTGATCTCTTTAGCGAAACTAGCAAAAGCCTAAAAAACACTCCATTTAAAATCATATGATTTTACAACGATATCAAGTTCATTACGCAAAAGGTTTTCTTAAAAACCTTCCGCAGCCCTCCGTCGTTTCAGATAAGTACTTTATAGTATTCGTGCTACGTTTGTTGGCCTGCGTCAAGGCGTAGTGTGCGGTAGCTATTTATACTTATCTGCTTATGTATATGATACAGATTGAGTTAAGGTAGTCGTGCGGCTTTGTTGGCCTGCGTCAAGAGTCGTGCGGGTAGATTTAATTCAATCAAGAAATGACGGGTTGAACTTGACTAGCGGACTGTGGTTTGTTGGCCTGCGTCAAGGTCATGGGACGCTATGGGCAAAATTATCGGGAATTTCAAGTGTTGAAATTTGCAATAAGATTGCATACTTTCTATGAGATAGTTGGATCCCGATACCCACTGCGAGTAATTGTTACTCCTAGGAGAGTTTTACATATTACAATTAGCCGATCAAGTAGGTGTCTTGAAAGGTGTCAACGGGGTTACGCTCCTGGGAAAACGAGGTTTATTTTAGTTAGGTCCGTACGAAAGCACGGGGAACCTCCCTCAAAGTACCGGCACTAGCCTGGCTGAAAGATTGGCGAAATTGTAGGGTGTAATTAATCCCGGCTAGTCTTTCCTTTTAGGGTTTGAAGGAAGATTTGATAAAAACAGTGGGAGGCATCTTGATTAGATAAAATTATAACTAATCTGATCTTGCTAGAGCGCACGCAGAGTGTTTTGTTCTCTCTCTCTCCAGGTAGCGACCATATCACGCCTTAATCAAGATAATAATATGGATGTATTGACCAAACCCGCTTGTTATACTGTGCTGGGAACGTTGGTCCCGCTCCAACTTATAATTGTTATAAGGCCGAGCAGAAATTAGCGGATTGCCAGGATTCCCGTGCCGCCCAAACGAAGAAAGTGTATGATGATGCATCTTCTTCGGGTGTGTTCATTACCGAGAAATGTTTCTCAGTATCTTTTATGTCCTGGGTATGAGATACCGGATCAGGATCCCACGTATGTAATTTGTTACATGGGCTACAGATAGGTAGAGAACCGAGAATGGGTTATAAAATTTTAAGAGTTGGAAACGGTGCAATTGTTGCAGCCAAGATGTTGGCAGTTATCACCCTGTATTACCGAATACATTGATTCTGAACGAATGTTATTAGATACCGAACCTGATATACAACATCATATCAGTCGCTTTATTTAGTAAAGGAGGATATAATTCTGTATTGTTGGATAATGTTTTGAACATTTCCTATATCAAGTGTTGATCGGTTCAGGCACATTATCTAAAACCATATACGTTCTAAATCAAACCACAGTTCTTAACGTACAGAACACACAAAAGAGGAAGAGTTCAGAAATGAACGAATCCCTCTTGAGGCATTACAGACTAGGTCATATCAATGCGACCCAACTAGCTGAAGTTACATAAAGATGCATATTTAAATCAGTTTGAATTTACATCTTGTGAAACTTGCCAGTCATGTCACAAAGATAAGATGGCCATAGCTCCGTTTATTGGAAACAGAGAAAGAGTTAGTGAACTCTTGGGATTGATACATGATGATGTATATAGGTCCCCTGTATACACATGCCAGGACCGGTTCTTTGTACTTCATTACATTCACTGATGATCTCTCAAGATTCGGACATATATTCCTGTTGAAACACAAGTCTGAACCTTTTGAGATATTCAATGAATATAAGTTAGAAGTAGAGAACCAAAACAGGTATAAGTATTATGTCCTTTGATGAGATCAGGGAGGAGAATACTTGAGCACGGAGTTCCTGGACTATTCTAAAGGAGAATGAAATTCTCTCTCAGTATTACTCCTCCGTATACACTACAGCACAACAGTGTATCGGGGCGGAGCAATTGCACCCTATGTGATATGGTGCACTCTATGATGAGTATTACCGAGTTGCCTATTTACTTTTGGGGGTTATGCACTTGAGAAGCTGCATACCTATTGAATGGCATTTCAACCAAATCAGGTGCCTACCACTCCTTATGTGATATAGTATGGGAAGAGCCCATCTCTTAAGAAATTTAAGATTTGGGGTTGTCCGGCCTATGTCTAAAAGAAAAATCCGGACAAGCTCGAGACAAGGTCTGTTCTGTGGAAGTTTGTTGGATATCCCAAGCATTCGCAAGAGAATATCTTCTACCACCCCGAGAAAAAAAGGTGTTTTGTTTCTCGGCATGCCATCTTTTTAGAAAAGGAATTTATTTTGGAAACAAATTAGTGGTCATGAGGTAGAACTGGAAGGAGTTCCAGCTATACAAACTACAGCTGATGATTTAGTAGAACCGGAGGATTCAATAGCTCCCAACGAACCTCAGCCTCTCCGCCGATCTAGTAGGGTTCCTCACCCACCTGAGAGATACTTTGGTTTCTCTATGACAGTGGGAGCAAGGATTGCATCATAAGTTGATGACCCAACTAGTTTCGAGCAGGCCATCAAGAGTGGGGACTCTTTAAGAATGGCTGGATGCTATGCGATCTGAGATGGAATCCATATACACCAACAAAGTATGGACTTTAGTTGCTATATCTAAAGGGTTATATCCCCATTAGGAGTAAGTATATCTTGAGAAGATTACTTGGTGTACATGGAAAAGTTGAGACTTTCAAAGCTAGACTTGTTAAAGGTTTGCATCATCGACCAGGTGTGTCTTGTGATGAAACATTTTCTAAGTGCCTATGCTTAAGTCCATCCAGACCCAACTTGCCACTTCTACATACCATGACTACGATATCTGGTGGTTGGGTGTCATGACTGCTGTTCTAAATAGTGATTTAGAAGGGAGCGTCTATAAGTATACAGCCAGGGGGCTTCGTAGACAGTGGGAGCAGCGGAAACATGTGCATGTTGCTTTACAGGTTAAAGATGGCATCGCGGAGTTGGAACATCTGTTTTAATGTGGTAGTCAAAGCGTTTGACTTCATCAAAGTGGTAGATGAACCTTGTATATACAAAAAGGTAGTAGGGAGTATGGTGGCGATCCCCGTATTGTACGTGGACGACATACTCTTGATGAGAAAGGAGTTTCCTATGCTACACTCGGTCAATCTCCTCTTATCACAATGATTCTCCATATAGGATCAAGGTGATACCTCCTAGATCCAGGGTTTTGGATTTATGAGATAGATCTAAGTGGATGTTAGGATTCTCACTGGGAGTAGTGAGATGGTATCAATCGATCCTAGAGAGAATCACTGGATAGCATCCAGGGTGGTAAGGTCGACTGAAAGTCAGTCACAGGCATTGTCTTTAACCTCAGTGGTGAGACAGTATGTTGGAAAAGTTCCAAGCTAGATACTGTGGTATACTAGACGATAAAGGCTGGATACATCGCTACCAAAGATGCTACCAAAGAGGCAGTCTGGGTATATATTAGTTCATGAGATGAACTCCGTTCCTTCCATTGTGTGACAATGGAGTTGTGGCTTGTGCCAAGGAAAACCCGTCCCATCAGTGATCCAGACATATCCTAAGGCAGTATCACCTGATCATGGAGATGGCTGATCTCCAGGGGATCGAGGTTAGGACAATAGACTCAGAGGACAACACGGAGGATCCACTCACAAAGGCCCTTTCCCAGAGAGAGACTTTTATGGGATGGTTGAGTATGTGATATTTCAACCACTGCCATCAGATGGCCCTAGTGCAAGTGGGAGATTGTTAGTTATATGTATGTCCTAGAGGCCATTACTATACATGAGATGTATATTGTACTGGATGCTTGGACATATATAGGGAGGACATTCTTGCTCGACATGATAGTATGCTATCTGGTTACTCTTTACCTTAACGTGTACACTGACTCTCTGTTACATGTTGGTAAAGCCCTTAGGATGTGTACTTGACTACCAGGACTATGATGCAGATCATACTAGTGGGGCCATAGTAGTCCATAAGTACATCCTTTAATGTCCCTAGTCGTGGGTGTATCGAGATGGGGCATCGATATACCAGGGTAGACTAGCGTATACCTTCTCGACCCATATAGATGGGCGATGGATGATCCCATATCCATTGGTGTTTGACATCAGGTATGATATACGTGTGCTCAGCGGAGACTGGGTACACTGGACGGACTTGCCGAGAACTCCCAGATGGCATTATACCTCACGTCAGATGCCAGTTCTCTGGTGACGCTGGTACAGGTTAGTCTGTAGACCCGAGATCGTCATAGAGTCTTGTGTGATTCCCATTGTGCTTTGATTTCTACCTTACCACGTCCAAGAGGGCGTGCAAAATGGTGGTTTTTGGGTATAGTCCCGAGTCACATGGAGGCAATGAGCGATAGGAGGGGTTTCGTCTCTCCCGGTATTGGGGGTTGATGTTGCACTGTGCTCGATTGGCCATAACAGGGAAGTCCCTGGCCAGGGCTGGTTTAGAGATTTACTGGTAAGTGTTACCAGTAGTTTCTCGACCCGTTATGAGCCTCATATCGGCATGACTTATCGGTTATTGGGGTCTGACGTTTACCACCCCTAGACTTGATATGCGACATATCAGACGACGAGACCGGACTGTACGGTAGCGTCACTGTCGGGCTTTTGCAGGAGTTGGAGCGGGCTTGCTTGCTGATCTTCTGATTGCTCAATACCCGGGTAGCCGTTACGTCCAGCTAATACCGCTGACGGCTCGTGGGTGCTTGATGTGATCATTACCTACTGTCGGCGTATTGACGAGTCTTTAGAGTCCTACATAGAGATTTTACTGGCTCAGGCAAAACGAAATAGGAGCACATATGTGTTATGTGCAGGACCGAGAATAATGCGTGTTTGAGATACCGTAATCTATTCTCGCGACTTTTGTATCGGTCGGTTATATGTGATATAGCCGGGTTATCGAGTCAAGTGTTGATTCGATAAGTTGGTACATTTAGAGTTAGTCGGTTATATATGATATAGCCGGATTATTAAATCATGTGTTGATTTAATAATTTAGTGTATAATTGTATATTTGATATACTAATTTACATTAACTAATATTGGTTCACTTAAGCATTTGTTTTTCTCACTTGTGCACAACTTAATATATATGTGATATATATTAATTTGTGTTTTGCTTTGTGTGTCATGGTTGTTGATACACTTTGCATGGGTGTATGAGACATACACCATTATAATTATATTGGTAGGGTTTTAATATTCAAACTAAATCTAAAATTGGTGGATAATTGTTGTATGCATGAAGCTTGTAGAAAGCTTGTGAGTGCTTTGACAAAGTCCACCCATTTTGTTTTACTTAGGATATTTATTAACCTAACCACTATAATTAACCATGGTTGTGTCTCTACATGAGTTAGTATATGATATCCACTCACCCATGGTTAGCTAACTCACTTGGATTAATTTCATTCTCATCTCTTTCTTCATCTTCTTCTTCCAAAAGAAAAGCTTGCTAGGGTTTGATCCACGTGAGGAAATAAAGTGAGAAAAGAAATTCTAAAGTGAGCCCACTTCCTATTTCTCCATCCTCTACTAGATTAGCACTTTAGTATAGGGTGTTTGCTTCACTTTGGTGAAGTGGCAGCTTGAGTTCATATTCCCTCGATGTAGATCATCTTCGGTCTCGAAGACTTCAAGCAAAACCGTTGCCCTCTTCTTATGGAGTCGTCCAAGAGTCCGGGAGTTTGATGATCGCAGCGTAGGGACTACTACAAGGAGCTTATGAAGTGAAGGACCGATCTACAAAGGTTGTATTTCGATTTCACTTAGATGTAAAATAGTTTATATTAGTTTCCGTATTAATTTCTAATTAACGATTCTAGTTTAGAGTTCCTTTTAACGGCAAATTTTTTAAAATTCCATGGATGATGCCTCCATAAACCTCGCTGCCGTCAAGAGGAACCCTACAGTACCATTATTGACATGTATATACACATACGTAGTTTGATATAGCTACACACATACCTGGAGGTTATTACATCATTACTAATAGGTAGATACACATATCTTGCTATACCGACATAGTTACGCATACCTGGCTATAGCTACATGTTCTCCTTTATATGATGTTGCGTTTGGTTTCAGAGAAATTAGGAACCGCATGATATATTCAATAACTTGTTGCAGTTAAATAGCGGTTTTTCCTTTATATGCTCATATTACTGTTTCATGTTGCATATATTATATTTCATGGATTTCGTATTGATATATGAATTTCACATGATGTTTTCTGGATTTGAGGACCGTGGTAGTTTTATGAAATTATACATTATTTGAAAAACCCAGTTTCTCTTGATATGATATTTCAGCATCCACCATAAGATTTCTCTGTTCTGATATATACCCCATGCGAGGAGGCGTCGTGGGCCATGTGCGGGTACATGGTGTGGCCCGGAGATACCCCAGGGCAAGAAAGGTATGTCGAAGGTTCACGCCGATGAGCCTGGCAGGGGAATCATACCTACCGGTGACAGTATTGGACTCGGCGGTGATCTTCGAGATATCGACCAGAGTCATGTACATATGGATACGGGGAATTCGAGTGCCAAAAGTTGGGGCACTCGGGTTTCCGATGAACGTATGATACGTACATATCAGGGGCAGTCATGGTGACGACGCCTGATAGATGAGTATTTATGTGTCGATGCTAGACACTAGTTTTCATGATATTTTACCTCTAAGTATATATATCAGTGGTATGGGACGCTGTTATATATGCGCGCGCGCGCGTACACACATATATCTGTGGTATGGGACGTTGTTATATATATATATATATATATTTTAATTTATATCATCATAACGATCTGTGCATGTATTCTTATTCATTACTTGTTGTTGAGGGCCGAACTGATGGTCGACATGAGGGACGATCTATGGGCCGATATGAGGGCCGATCTTTGGGCCGATATGAGAGCTGATTTGAGGATATTTAGGATTTGGATTGTCTTGATGGACATTGGTCCTGCCACGATGAGGATTCCGTGAGGATGACATATTTTATCCCTTATTCCGCACTTATTTTATATGCATTGCTTCATGTATTAGTAGTACCTGATAGAGTACCTCTCATGACTGTTGCATATACATATTGCCATATTATTGCTTCATGTATTAGTTGTACCTGCTAGAGTACCTTTCATGACTGTTGCATACATATGGCCATTTATTTCTATTAGCTTGCATATGATAGATTCGCCCAGTACGTGCATACTTGCGATTACCTCCGTATGTTATTTACTATTCATAAGTTGGCAACTCACCCCGTTGTGCCACAGGGTTTTGCAGGTTGTTCCTCAGAGTAGTCGAGGCAGGGCTTCTACCTATCGTGTCATCTTTTGCAGCGGGTACCACCACGGCTGACTGCGTGCAGTTTTCTATAGGTTGGTTTCGCGGTTATCCGATGTTGCTCATTGTATATCTTTGTACCATGTACTCTCCATCTACCACTTTCATGTATTGACTTAGAGACGATATGTGAGCACGATATTGTATATTTCTGGTGACTCAGGATGTCTTTTATGCAGTTTTATTTATATCGTCTTTTATTTCTTCGCTACGGCATCGTATATCTGTTGTGGTAGTTGTTTCCGTCTTTGGGCGTGGATTTTGCTCTCGTTGAGGATGCTTGACTTATATTTTTGTTGTACCCATTTTTGGGGTTAGTTTTTACAAAGGGGGTGCTGCCAAAATTTTAAAGGAAATAAAGTTGCACTTTTAAAGAATTTGGTTTGAGATTTCAAAAGTTTTGAAAATGCTATTATCACTTACAACTTAAGATGGTTTAGATTGCTGGGTTTTCGGCTTACTTAAATTGCATTACGCCTGTAGACGTTGCGTTGTTTAAGGGCTGTCACGTGTAAATTTCGGGTCGTGACACAGGCCCCCGCACATATCATCATATATGCTCTACTTCTTTTCGCTTGAACTAAGAAACCTCTATGTGGGACTCTAAAGATTCGTCAATACACTAGCAGTAAGTGATGATCACATCAATCACCTCCAAGCCATCAACGGTACTAGCTGGACGTAACGGCTACCCAGGTATTGAGCGATTAGAAGATCAACAAGCAAGCTTGTCCAAACTCCCATGAAGCCTATAGGTAACACTTACCGTACAGTCCAGTCTCTTCGTCTGATATGTCGCATATCGAGTCTGGGGTAGAATCATCAGACCCCAATAACTCGATAAGTCATGCCGATGTATGGCCTATAATGGTACGAGAAACTACTGATAACTCTTACCAGTAAATCTCATCAACAGCCCTGACCAGGGACTTCCTGTTATAACAATTCGAGTATAGCGCAACATCATCTCCTTATACCGGGAGAGACGAAACCCCTCCTATCGCTCATTGCCTCCATGTGACTCGGGACTGTACCTAAAATCCACATGTTTGCAAAACTCCTTTGAGACGTGGTAGGGAGGAAATCAAAGCACAGTGGGAACCACACAAGGCTCTATGACGATCTTGGATCTACAGACTAACCTGTATCAGTGTCACCAGAGAACTTCTATCTGGCGATAGGTACAGTACCATCTAGGAGTTCTCGGCGAGTCATGTTCGGTGTACCCATTCTCTAATGAGCACATGTGTACAATCTTTGATGTCAAACACCAATGGCTATGGGATCAACCATCGCCCCCATACAGGGTCAAGAAATGTACACACTAATCTACTCTGGAATATCGATTCCCTATCTCGATATACTCTCGACTAGGAACAATTAAAGGATGTGCTTGTAGACTACCCAGGTCCCAGTAGTATGATCTGCATCATAGTCCTGATAGTCATGCTAACACCCTAAGGGCTTTATCAACATGTATAAGAGAGATAGTATAATAATAATAATAAGTGTACATGTTAAGATAAAGAGTAACCAGATAGTATACTATCATGTCAAGCAAGAAAGTCCTCTATATATATGTCCAAGCAACCACTATAATATACATATCAATGTACAATAATGGCATCTAGGGCATACATATTCCTAAAAATCTTCCGATTGCCCTAATGCCATTTGTTGTAGTATCTCATACTCAACATCCCAAATAGTCTCTCGAATTGCGTCTGGGGGAAGGCCTTCGTGAGTGGATCTGCAGTGTTATCCATCATGTCAACTCTCCTGACCTCAATCTCCCATCGATCTACTATCTTCCGGATCGGGTGATACCGCCGAAGAATGTGTCTGGATCGCTGATGGGACCGGGGTTCCTTAGCCAAAGCCACAGCTCCATTGTTAAAACAATACAAAGGTATTGAATGCTTAGTGGATGGAACCACACCTAGTTCAGTTATGAATTTTTTCATCCAAGCTTCCTCTTTAGCAGTATCGTTGGCAGCGATGTATTCAGCCTCCATCGTCGAGTATGCTACGGTATCTTGCTTGAAACTCTTCTAACATACCGCCCCTCCGTTGAGGGTAAAGACAAAACCCGAGACCGACTTATTGTCGTCCTTATCACTCTGGAAGTTCGAATCGGTAAAGGTATCCACCTGGAATTCATCGTTGCCATACACCAAGAACATTTCTTTAGTCCTTCTCAAGTACTTAAGAATGTTCTTCACAGCTGTTCAGTGGTTTTCCCCAGGATCTGATTGATACCTACTCAATACACCTAGTGAGTAAGCTACATCTAGTCAGGTATATAATATCGCATACATGATAGACCCGACTGCCGAAGCATAGGGTATCCCTTGCAGGTGAGCCCTTTCCAAATTAGCCTTGGGTGACATCTCTTTGGAGAGAGTGATTCCTAAGCAAGCGGGTAAATTACTACGCTTAGAATTTTCCATACTAAACCTCTTTAGTATGGTGTCTATGTACCTGGATTGGGACAATCCCAACATCCCTTTAGATCTATCTCTATAAATCTTAATTCCCAGGATGTAGGAGGCATCACCAAGATCTTTCATGGAGAACTTGTGTGATAAGAAGAGGTTGACCGAGTGTAGCATAGGAACATCGTTTCCTATCAAGAGTATGTCATCCACGTACAATACGAGGAAGACAACCTTACTCTTTACAACCTTCTTGTATATACAAGTTTCATCTACGTTTTTGATAAAGTCAAACTCTTTGACAGCTTCATCGAAATAGATGTTCCAGCTCTGCGATGCCTGCATTAATCCGTAGATTGATTTAAGCAGCTTGCACACGCTTCCGCTGCTCCCACTGTCTACGAAGCCCCCTGGCTGTGTCATGTACACACTCTCTTCTGAACCACCATATAGAAAAACGGTCTTGACGTCCATCTACCAGATTTCGTAGTCATGGTATGCAGCAATGGAAAGTAGGATCCTGATGGACTTAAACATAACAATAGGAGAAAAAGTCTCATCATAATCGACACCAGGTCGTTGACGAAAACCTTTTGCTACAAGTCTAGCTTTGAAATTCTCAACTTTTCTATCTACACCAACTTTCTTCTTAAAGATCCAATTGCTCCCAATGGGTTTTACCCCTTCAGGAGCAACTTCCAAAGTCCTTACTTTGTTGGTGTACATGGATTCCATCTCGGATCGCATAGCATCCAGCCATTTCACAGACTCTCCACTTGTGATGGCCTGCTCGAAACTAGTTGGATCATCATCTTCCATGGTGCAATCCTCGCTCCCACCGCCTATGAGAAAACCGTAGTATCTCTCAGGTGGATGAGGAACCATACTAGATCTGCGGAGTGGTTGGGGTTCGTTTGGTACTATTGGATCCTCGGGTTCCACCAAATCATCAGTTCTAGTTTGTGCAGCTAGAACTTCTTTCAGTTCTACCTCATTACCACTAATTTCTCTCACAAGAAATTCCTTTTCTAAAAATGTGGCATTCTGAGAAACAAACACCTTTTGTTCCTCGGTGTGGTAGAAAATATACCTTCGTGAATGTTTAGGATATCTAACAAAGTTACATAGAACGGACCTTACCTCAAGCTTTTCTGGATTTTGCTTTTCAACATAAGCCGGACAACCCCAAATCTTAATGAAATTAAGACATGGTCTCTTCTCCTCCCATATCTCATATAGAGTGCTAGGCACTGATTTGGTCAGAACCCTATTCAATAGGTATGCAGTTGTCTCAAGTGAATAACCCCAAAAAGAAATAGGTAACTCAGCATTACTCATCATAGAGCGTACCATATTTAATAGGGTGCGATTTCTCCGCTCCGATACACCGTTGTGCTGTGGTGTATACGGAGGAGTAAGCTGAGAGAGGATCCCATTCTCTTTTAAATAATTCAGGAACTCCATACTTATGTATTCTCCTTCCCGATCAGATCGAAGGATTTTAATACTTTTACCCGTCTGGTTCTCTACATTGCACTTATATTCCCTGAATTTTTCAAAATCTTCAGATTTGCGTTTCAACAAGAACACATATCCGAATCTTGAGAAATCATCGGTGAATGTAATAAAATACGAGGAACCATTTCTGGCATGCATAGATATAGGACCGCATACATCACTATGTATCAATCTCAAGAGTTCAATAGCCCTTTCTCCATGTCCAGTAAATGGAGTCTTGGTCATCTTGCCTTTGAGACATGACTGGCAAGTTTCATAAGATGTAAATTCAAACTGAATCAAAAATCCATCTTTATGCAACTTATCTAGTCGTGTCACATTGATATGACCTAGTCTACAATGCCACAAAAAGGCTTTGTTCATTTCTGAACTTTTCCTCTTATGTTCTGTATATTTAGAACTGTAGTTTGATTCAGAACGTATATACCGTTACACAACGTACCAAACCCAATCAACACTTGATTTAGGAAAATGTTCATAACATTATTCTCCAGTACAAAATTATATCCTTCTTTATGTAATAAAGTGACCGATATAATATTGCACATCATCTTCGGTATGTAATAACAGCCGTTCGGAATCATTGTATTACCACTTGGTAATATAAGATGATATTCGCCAACTGCTTTGGCTGCAACAATTGCACCATTCCCTACTGTTAGAGACTTATCACCCTTTCCCAGTTCTATACCTCTCTTTAGCCCATGTAAGAAATTACATATGTGGGATCTTGATCCGGTATCCAATACCCAGGACATAGAGCATACTGAGAAACAGTTCTCGGTAATGAACACGCCCGAAGAAGATGCATCATCATGCTCTTTCTTCGCTCGGATGGCATGTGAATCCTGATATTCTACTATTCCTTGCTCGGACGTATGACAATCATAAGATGGAGCGGAACCAACGTTCTCCAGCTCAGTATAATAAGCGGGTTCGGTCAATACATCCATATTATTATCTTGATTAAGGCGTGTCATTGGTCGCTACCTGGAGAGAGAGAGAAGGAAACACTTTAGCGTGCGCTCTTGCAAGATTATATTGGTTATTATCTTATCTAATCAGGATGGCTCCTACTGTTTTTATCAAATCTTCCTTCAAACCATAAAAGGTAAGATTAGCTGGGATTAATTACACCCTACAAGTTCGCCAATCGTTCGGCCAGGAAGGTATTAGTACTCCGAGAGAGTCTCCCCATGCTTTCGCATGGAACTAATTAAATAACCTTGTTTCCACAGGGGCATAACCTCTTTAACACCTACTTGATCAGCTAATTGTAAAGTGGAAAAGTCTCCCAGGAGTAACCCTTACTCGCAGTGGATATCGGGATCCAACTATCATATAGACGGTATAAAATCTCCTTGCAAATTTCAACATATGAAATTCCCAATATTGTTTTTACCCTTAGCTTCATATGACCTTGACGGAGGCCAACAAAGCATAGGCCGCTAGTCAAGTTCAACCTATTCATTTCTTGATTGAATTAAACCCACCCGCACGACCCTTGACGGAGGCCAACAAAGTCGCATGACTACCCTATTCCAATCGCATCACATGCTGCAGGTAAGCACTAACCAGCTACCGCACACTACACCTTGATGGAAGCCAACAAACGCAGCACGAATACTAAATAACACTTATCTGAAATGACGGAAGGCTATGCTGGTTTTTAAAAAAACCTTTAGCGTAATGAACTTGATATCGTTGTAGAATCTAGTGATTTTGAAAAGGAGTGGTTTAAGCTCCGCTTTTAAAATCGAGTAGTTTTTAAAAACAAACCGAATAGATTTTACTAGCTTTTGTTAAAGAGGTCATTCCTGGTGAATGGATCTCGGCTCCTTCCTCATCGAATGAAGTGCTGGATATCCATCAAGGAATACCACAATGCAAAGCAAGAACTACAGAAGCTATGATGATAAACCGAGTGGGTTGTAGCATTTGCTAGTTTTGCTAAAGAGGTCACTCCCGGTGAAGGGATCTCGGCTTTTTCCTCATCGAATGAGGTGTTGGATATTCATCAAGGAATACCACTGTGCAAAGCAAAAAATAGAGCTACCTTTTTGAAAATTTGATTCTACGACATCTTTAGGTTTCTTTTCTTTTCATTAATCTCATTAATAAAGTCTCATCATTTATGTTTCCCTAAACATCACAGAAAAGAAACGAAAATAGAACGTACGCTTATACCATCCGCATTCGCTACGTGGCTTCGTCATGCACCGTTAGGTTACTTAATTAACGGCAGAGTGGGGGCTAGACTAGCGCGGGTGAAAAACATAAGCAACGCTTATTATATATCATATATATAATATAGCATTCGTCTCACACAGTTATATGATCACATCACAGAACCAAGTAGCAGAAGTCAACATATGAAATATTGGACATACTAGGAGGTCCGTATTTAAATTAAGCCAATAATGAAAAACACAGATTCCACAGTCATGATGAATAGCCAAAACCACATCCCTAGACCCTTATGAGAGTGGCAAGAAACCCTGCCAATTTTAGTATCAGGAGACCCGGTCTCGACTCCTCGAGATGGTCTCCCACTGGACTCTAAAACCCGGTTACTTGTGCTCCCCGCCTTGGGTCTATCCTAATGCGGAAAAGTGAATAATATATATCAATGGTGATATCATCCTCAACCCGGAAGTGTCCCAATAAATAAATATTACATACAAATCTTACATGAATGAAAATTGAAAAACTCTCATCTCACGAAAAAAAACCCGGCTATTCATTCACGACAATCCAATATAACATAACACAGCAACACATAATATCACATGTTATCAACGTAAGTAAATATGTGTATCCCAAATTCCGTTGACATATAGTAACGAGATCGGGTATACACTACATATTACACTTACGGTCGCAGAAAAGAAATGAAAAACTACAATATTTAGAATCCACATTTTTCTTAGACATCATAAACCCGAAATATCTCATATTCCGAATTTCATGCCTAACCTATAATTCTTGCATTTTAGTCTCAAACTGAAAACACTTTTCAATAAGCAGTCGGATAATTCAACAAGATTCCCGACTGCCGTTCGCATACTATACGCGATTGCGACGGAGTTTTAATCCGAATCGAAACTCTGTGGCAACCGATGAACAGAGACTAACATGCTAGATTTACACTTACCAACTAGTTTTCACAAAACTAATTAACTATGGATTCCAAGTATTGTATCACATATCAAACTTAAACCCGAAATGACGTTAAAATTGCGACTACGAAACACTCCGATTAGCCCCAAAAAGAAAAGTTAACATCTCATGCAAACTGGGCCAATCAAACATAACCTGAAACCCCAAAACCAAGCCTACAGAACACCAAACAAATTCGAGACAAAAAGGATCATGGGGTGCCGTCCAGGACGGTCATTTTCATGATTTCGTCGGTTCACCATTGGAGTTTTGGCCTCAAATTTCACTGGTATTCTAGATACATCACATGTAACATTCTGTAGTTGTTTAAAAAAAATTCAGAGACCGTTTTAAAATTGACAGAAACTAGGTTTTTGGGCTTACAGTTTCGGACTTGTTTTGTTTTCGTAGTTTTACAAGCATCGTTTAATCTTCTAGCTTTGGCTCTGATACCATGAAAGTGTTTATAAGCACCACCACTGGGTTTTACTAGCATCAAGAATGCCAATTTAAAAAATTTCGGGATGCTAATTAACACTAAACGAGATCTTAAACTAGATGATTAGGGTTTGCTTGATATCAAGAAAACTACATAAAGAGAATGAGGCTACAACCTTTATAGACCATGTCCTTCTCCTCAAAAGCTCCGTGTAGTAGTCCACGCAACTCTACTAGGCTCCACTTAAAGTTGGATCGAGCTTCCTTTGCGATCTTCGTGCCGAAGATAATCCACCCGAAACTCCGCTAATCCAAGCTACCTCTTCACAAAAATATTTAGTGAAGTAAACACACTACACTTAATTGCTAATCAGGTGTAGGATGGTGAAGTAGGGGTTCTAAACTCACTAGGGTTCTCACAAGCTCAAGGTTTCACAACTCATGTGAGGGATTGAGCTTGGAGGAGGTGAGGAGAAGATGAAGAGAGCTAGAGAGCAAGGAGCTCAAGTGAGGAAATGAACATGTCACGCCCCGCTTCCCGGTATACGGCGAAGGGGACGGGACGAGGCCGCTACGTATTTACTGTGAAGTAAATACGCTAAGCGTATCTAAGCAATATAAAAGTAAAGCACAAGAGACAAGATATAATTAAAACAATAACTTTATTTATTCACATTCTTTCTGTAAAATGCATGGAAAGTAAATACAACTGGAATAAAAAGCAATGCCTAAACAATGGCATAACAAAATGAAAAGTACTGAAATGGAAAAGTGTACAATGAACTAGAGCTCGGGGTCTTCACTGAATTGGTCCAAGTCTTCAGCAGTGGGCTCGATCTCTGACGTGTGCAGATCACCTGACGACATTCAAAGAAGAAAGAAAGAGAATGTCGTTAGCGAACAGGTCGCTCGGTAAGTCCCAAAGATAAGGGAGAAATAGAATAGACAGAATAAGAAGGTAGCTTTTAAAGATATTATATTATGATGTTAACGATGTTGTTTGTAGCTTGGTACAGAAGAATGCCAGTGTATACGAGAGGAGTCTCTATATGCCAGAGACTAGAGGCAAGTATAGTAAAGGAACTGCTTATGCCACAGTACAACAACAACTGGATTCATGTTAGGTGTATTAAGTCTTACTATCTCGTGCCACTTCTAACACCTTCCGTACCAATCTACCCCTTAAACCCCAAGATGTCTTGTTTGTATTGTATTGTATTGTAAATTGTATTGATTGTATAATTGGATGACTGACCGAAACCATGATATTAGTAAACGGATGTAACCGTAGAATCATGTAAATGGATGTAACTGGAGAATCATGTAAATGGAATGTATATCCATGGTTCGGTTAAGTCAAGTTGTATAGATTGATAATTGGATTCATGTTGAATTGTAGTACTGTAGATTGTAGATTGTAGATTGTACTTGAATCATATTCAAGTCAGATAATAATGAGACTCAAACTGAGTCAGAAAATTAGAAAAGTAAATTGAAGTCCTGATTGTTTTGATATTATCGGTAACCGCTGCACATGGGCGACAGGATTTGTGTCTTTTTCAAAGACGATTACCGTATTGATAACACCGTTGTTAAGTTGTCTACCTTAGATAGGCAAGCACCCATATCTCCGGCTCCCTGAGTCTCAAGAGACTGGTCCCGCTTAAACCTGTGTTTACTAGGGTCCTTAGGGTAATTTATAGAACTTGAGGGGGCTTTATGTAAAAATACTTTTATATACTGTTCAAAATACACCCCAAGTATTTATTATTCGTCTTTAGAGTTGTAATGAATGTAGATTTTATATTGTGATATTTCTAGTGAAATCATCCTAATTCCATTATAAAAGGTATTTATTTGTAATATTGATTTATATGGAATTCATGGTATTTTAGTGTAAATGATTCTTGTGATTTTTTAAGAAAAAGTTGAATATTTATATTATTACAAAATAGATATTTTAAGGATAAATATACATATATTTATATGAAAATAATTTTTAATAGATATTATATTTCTAGAAATCTCATTTTCTTTAGATTTTCGTATTTAAATCTTTCGAGACCGAATATCCTTGCGGAGGTCTGCATCTCGCACTACTAAGCCCGAGGATGTGCGATAATCTGCACCATCCTGAACGGGTTCCCCAAATGGGTTGTAGCAGCACTTTGCAAAGATTTGTATAAATACTAAATCGTTTAGAAAAATGGTTTTATTAGTTAGGGTATTTATTGGTAAAGATGTCGTTTTCCCGTGTTCTATGTTCCCGAGGGTATTGTGCTATGTTGCATATGAGTGTGTGAGAAGGTAGGCCATTACCTCGTGATCTACTTAAAGGTATAGCAAGGCTTTTGATGATTAAAATGTAGAAATAAAACTATGTGGTATTTTAATGAAAGAAATACGGTAAAGGTTACAAAGTGAATTAGATTGTCATGAAACTTGTTCAACATGTTTAGTAGTGATTAATAGTCAACATGTAATGGTTTAAGAATAATTGTATTAAAGAAAAGTGAGGTTTTATAAAGAAACCGAATCGGAAATCGGATTTGTTCCGATTCCGTCGGGTTTTGTAATTCCGTATTTTTAGAAAAGAATAGGGAACATAGAATTGGGACTTAAGGGTTGCGAACTAGACAAGAGGAAGATGGAATGAACGTAGCTTCCGGTGCGTCGTTTCGTCGCCGGGAGCTCCTAGAGTCGTCGTCGGAATTTCGTCGGCGCTTCACCTCTTGCTTACTTCGATTGCACACTAGGGTTTTCTAGAGAATTCTTGAGAGTTGGCTTAGAGTTTTGGGGTGAGGGGGTAGAGTGTAGGGGTGATATTTATAGGGTTAGGCTAGGGTTAGGATAGATGAAGAGTTAAATTGAGAAAATGTAAAAATAATGTGATAAATTGTAATAAAATGGAGTAAATGGGGGTATTAAGAGCTCTATGGAAATGATCTGGGGAATTGAAGTGTGCAGGGGGGTTGGGTAGAGGAAGAGGCAGATTTTTCCTGTTGGGGACTCGGCCGTCCGGCGGCGCCGGCCCGAGTCGGCCGGTCCGCCGGTCGAGTCGGGCCGAGTCAGGAGGTGGGTAGGTGGGGAGTCGTCTGGTGTAGCTTCTGGAACATTTACTTTTCTATATGTAGTAGGGTTTTGGGAGTTAGCACGTGTTGACTGTTGGTATTCTAAAAATTCAAAACAAAATAATATTAAAAATAATGTGGGGTATGGGATTTGAACTCTGGTGGCTTGGTTCAGCAGTGCAAGGTATTACCAATGTGCCACAAGCTCCTTCTTGTAATTATGGAGCTAATTAATTACTTAAAGTAATAACAGCAAAAGTAAATACTCCAAGTATACATTAATTTTAAAACAAATTTTTGTACACTAAAAATGGAGTTGTTACAGAACAACTCAAGAAGGAAAGTAAAGAATGGCTTGATTAAAAATGAACTCTATTATTGAAGCATGGAATTCATTTCAATAAAGAAATGAACCATACTTCAATAGTAAAGCCAAACCATGCTTCACCCATTCCTTTAAAAGTCTCCCCATTTTCCACCTCATTTTCTATTTTCTCAAAATAGAAAATTTATGCCATGCTTCATAATATATATATATATATATATATATATATATATATATATATTAATATCATATATACATTAATATCATATATATATATGATATATATATATATATCATATAATTAGTAAGCAATAATATTAGTTAATATATAATTATATCAAATATAAATATATATCATATTATTAAATCAACACTTTATTCAATAATCTGGTTATATCACATATAATCTACTAATATCATTTATCTGTATACCACATTATCAAATCAACACTTGATTCGATAATTCGGTTATATCACATATAACCTGACCGATAACAGATAACCGCCAGATTAGAATACGGTATCTCATATTCGTATTCAATCAGGTCCCCACACATATCAACATATGTGCCCTAATTCGTTTCGCTTGAACTAGAAAACCACTGTGTAGGACTCTAAAGGCTCATCAATACGCCAGCAGTAAGTAATGATCGCATCAATCATCCACAAGTCGTTAGCAGTACTAGATAGACATAATGGCTACCCAGGTATTGAGCGATTAGAAGATCAACAAGCAATCTTGTCCAAACTCCCATGAAGCCTACAGGTAACACTTACGTACAGTCCGGTCTCTTTGTCTGATATGTCGCATATCGAGTCAGGTGGTGGAATCTGATTGAAAAGAATTCTTGTTGTGTAAATCAAATCAAATGATCCCCGGCAACGGCGCCATTTGATTGAATAAGAATACGGATTGTGTAGTATGAAAATTGTAAAGAAATCACAATCAAAGAATTATTTGACCGCAATCAACTACGGTGTTGGATGTAGATTATTGGTGAGTGCGGATCGTCCACAGGAAAAGTGTAATCGTTCGTCTTTTGAATTAGATGAGTCAAAACTTTAAAGAAAAGAAAACAAAACAATTCATGATTTAAAGAATTGAAGTTCAAGAATTAGAAAAATCTAGATCTAATAACAAGAAAAAGATATAATCAAGAATTGATAGTTTGTTGATTTTTCCAAACCAAATATCAAGAATCGAAATGAGGCTCGTAGGAATCGATTGGATCTATAGATGTGATGTAATCTTATAATGACGTATTCTTATCTTTCGATGAATTGATACTAGATCGATGATGATCGACAAGAATTAGGGATTTCTTATGAAACTAGGGTTTCATCTTATCCCTTGTTCTTTCATCAATATCATTCACATTCTAGCCTCTAGTAAATTCAAGAAACGATCGTAGATCCCTAATTTCGAGCGATAACAATCAAGAAAGCATCGCAAAGAAACTAGGTCATTGATTCTTGAACTTGCTAGGGTTTACAAAACTCGTAGGACTCAAGAATCGTTTAAAGATTTGTTACATCATCATTCTATTGATCGTCTCGACTCCTTAACGAGCGGAGTTTTACTCAAACATCACAACAAGAACTACAATTACAAATTGAGATCGAATCATGATGCAAGAATTTAAAGAAAGCAAGATTAAAGAATTTCATCTTTTATTTATATCAACAATTTCATTACAATCGCTCAAGAACTACAAGAGGAAGAACTCGATCGTTGATTTGGCTTCGCTCGTCCCTGTGAGTCGCGGATCGGCTTGGATCACTTGCTCGATTGAAGATCGGCTCGGCTCATAAAAGGTTGAAGGCTTCTCACTTGATTTAGTACTCGGGATCTTGAATTTGGAATGGAATTAGGGTTAGGGTTTCGCACAAGTCTTGTCACTAGACTTGTGGAAGAAGATGAGAGAGATGAAGAATGAACCAATGAACTAACTAATGATTGAACAAAGATTAACCTCAACCCTTAGATTTAGGTTCCTATTTATAGCCATCAAAACCCTAGATCTAGGATTTGAATTTTAAGTTTCCCTCCAAAAGTTTGTTGAGGAGAAGCTTCTAGATGTGATTAGTTAGGAGGGAGCTTCTAGAAATAGTTTGTTAGGAGCTTAATTAAGATTAGCCTTGCTTAATGATCTTTGCTGATCTGGTAGAATCTTCGAGAGAATTCTGGAATTTGAAGCATCTTAAATGAATGTGGGCCTTTCGAGAAGAATTATGATGCAAATCTTAGGTGCTGACATGGCAGATCCGCCGCGGAACCGCGGCGCAAGCCGGCTCCCGCCGCGATTCCGCGGCGCTTTGGTGGCTTCATGGCTTGGTTCTTCTGGTGATTGTTGGGCCCAACACTTGGGCTATTTTCTGATATGTTGGATTGTATTTCTCCCTTTGGATTGCTACCAGATCTCAAAACTTGGAGTTGGTGTAATGTTTGATCAGCAAAATGACAATTTTGCCTTTTCTTCTGGATTTTCCTGCACAGACTTCGAAACAAGTGTTGCGCAATATAGAGATGATACGATACCATGATAAACACACAATTCCCTCAGAAATTTCGGTTTTAGAGTCTAACACATGCAATCTGATATTTAACGACTGATTTGCTAATATGTGAAATATGAATACCGTACACTTCTAAATGAATGCAAATGATAGGGAAATTGCCGGTTAAAAGATGCAGTATTTTCGACTGATCAAATTCCCCCAAACTTATTTTCGATCGTCTCGAGCGAACTTTTTATTAAAATGAAGGAGAAAATAAAGAAAGAGAAAAACTAACTACCACACTTTCGTAGGCAACACGATTGCACTGAGCACGTGCAACAAGCCTTTAAACCTCTAGGTGTCCCTAGTAGGAGGAATGTTGTCTCCTGAGGGTTTTCAGCGGATTGCACCCACAAAATCCAATAACAAAATAAAGATCATGAATATTACATTTAAAGATAAGAATTGTAAAAGAAAAGCCTTGAAAATTAGGGTTTCCAACTAAGCTAGCTTTTCGGTTGTCATGAGCCATATCTTAATGGTCATGAAAAGATGTCAGAAATCACGTCCTCCCTCAATAAAACATCGTCTTATTTTTCATTCCTATCTTTCTTCCAAACATCGATCATATAACCCTGCGTGTGTGTAAAGAACATCCCTACACCCGGAGAATTCAATTCAAGCTATCATACTCTTGCCCATCAGCCTCAGTACTTTTTAATTAATGAATATTTAGATGAGATTGCTCACCCACTTTCATGCGACCGTTAATACTTCTTGAGGTACTAACCGACTGATTACTCCTGTGCTTGCTTATTTGGTGTATTTTCCTCGTCTTGCACCACCTCAGGCATAGCAGTGACTCCCAGACCTGTTGGCCTTTAGGGCACTAGGTGAAGAAGCACCCTCACTATAAATTTTTTATTGCCCTTGGTGATAACAAAACGAGTGTCCATTTTTCTCACCACTGTATATTTTCTTCATTTCATTTTTTTTATTTCCTTCATACTTTTGGCTTTAAGACAAGAGCATTTCAAGGTATCCTCTACTATCCCAGGCTTTAAGACGTGTGTAAGTGCGAATAGCAGGGTATCAACGTTCAAAATGTTTGGCTTCCAGAATAGAAACTATTTTTCAGATTTATTTTTATCCTCAGATTAGTGACTTGCTTCATCTTACTAACCCTTGGGACAACGGCTCATAACTACTTATTACTAGTTCGTATAAGAAAACTTCTAATTTTCTTGGTTTTCTTTAATTTTTCTAATCTCATGGATGCAATTTTTCACTATCTAAACTTTTATTATCTTATTTATGTACAAAAATATTTTTATTTTTATTTTTTTTTTAAATTTTTTAAATTTTTTTAGGTTTTCAAAAATATTTTGTGCTTATGCAAAGTGATATGCAAATGATGTGAAAATAAGCACAAACCTCCCCCAAACTTGTTTTCAACAGTGTCCTCACTGTTGCCATCTGCTAAATCTCGAAAAACCTGTAAGCTTGGGAGGAATTTATTAGTGGGGGCAAAATATTTAAGTGAAGACCCTCCCCCAAACTTATTCTTGGCTCACATTTTGTAAAAAAATTACTTTTCAAGAGCCCGATTACACCCCCCCAAACTTGAATTATGCAATGTTAATCTTTGAAAATCACATGAGGGGGTCAAAAATCAATGGTCGATGCCAAGCTTTGCAAAGACCGAATGTCAACACCAACCATTCGAAAATTTTATCAATGCAGTGCTCTGGTTGGTGGAAGAAGAAGTGGGGAAAGGTTAAGTGGTGGAAGAGAGTGTGTGTGCGTCTCATTTTGGAGAGACGATGCAGTAAATGTGATGGATTGCTCGCATTCTTTTTACAGTTCAGAAGAAGGGGTGGAGGTTTAATTTCATTGAGTGGATGATGATTCATCTCAACACCCGTGTTTTTCAAAAATACGAGTTCATCAGCGAAGATCTCCTCAAAAGTTCCATCCATACCCCGATGAATAATGTCATCATAAAGTCCGGGGTGATCTTCAGACTCTAAAAACAGTTCATAATCAGTGTTAATTGTTGACCCGGACATCTCGGTGGAAGAGTCCGTATGTGTATAATACATAGTTGGGTCAAACAATAACGTATGAAAAGAGTCTAGATCGGTATCAGGAGGATCATCAAATTCGCTGCTGTCGACATCCATTAAGTCGACAGAACATACCTGAGCAATAGGTTCGGAGGGTACACTTCCCAACTTGTATATGTTCAACTCTATTGACCTATTCCCGAAGGATAGGGTCATAGAACCATTACGACAGTTGATTATTGCATTGGAAGTGGCCAAAAAGGGGCGACCTAAAATCACCGGAATTTGATTCCGTGGGTTCGCTACAGGCTGTGTATCAATTACAATAAAGTCCACAGGGAAGATAAATTCCCCGATTTTTATTAACACATCCTCCAGTTCACCCCTAGGTTTGGTGATTGATCGGTCAGCCATCTGGAGAGTTATGCTTGAAGGCTTCAACTCTCCGATACCTAGTTGCTCATAGACTGAATATGGAAGCAAGTTAACACTAGCGCCAAGGTCTAGTAGAGCACGGTTAATGTGTTTTTCCTTGATAGAAATGGAAATAGTAGGATATCCAGGATCCTTACGTTTCCTCGGTAATTGCTGGGGGAAGGCCGTGTCTACTGTTTTTGCCATGAATATCTTCTTGGGCACTTGATTCTTCCTCTTCCTAGTGCACAAGTTCTTAAGAGTTTTCGCATAAGACGGAACTTGTTGGATGGCATCTAGGAGAGGGATGTTGATATTAACTTGCTTAAAAATGTTTATAATCTTCTCCATATGTAGACTCGGTGTGTTAACTTGCTCGATTGAAGATCGGCTCGGCTCATAAAAGGTTGAAGGCTTCTCACTTGATTTAGTACTCGGGATCTTGAATTGGAATGGAATTAGGGTTAGGGTTTCGCACAAGTCTTGTCACTAGACTTGTGGAAGAAGATGAGAGAGATGAAGATGAACTAATGAACTAACTAATGATTGAACAAAGATTAACCTCAACCCTTAGAACTAGGTTCCTATTTATAGCCATCAAAACCCTAGATCTAGGATTTGAATTTTAAGTTTCCCTCCAAAAGTTTGTTGAGGAGAAGCTTCTAGGATTGATTAGTTAGGAAGGAGCTTCTAGAAATAGTTTGTTAGGAGCTTAATTAAGATTAGCCTTGCTTAATGATCTTTGCTGATCTGGTAGAATCTTCGAGAGAATTCTGGAATTTGAAGTATCTTAAATGAATGTGGGCCCTTCGAGAAGAATTGTGATGCAAATCTTAGGTGCTGACGTGGCAGATCCGCCGCGGAACCGCGGCGCAAGCCGGCTCCCGCCGCGGTTCCGCGGCGCTTTGGTGGCTTCATGGCTTGGTTCTTCTAGTGATTGTTGGGCCTAACACTTGGGCTATTTTCTGATATGTTGAATTGTATTTATCCCTTTGGATTGCTACCAGATCTCAAAACTTAGAGTTGGTGTAATGTTTGATCAGCAAAATGACAATTTTGGCTTTTCTTCTGGATTTTCCTGCACAGACTTCGAAACAAGTGTTGCGCAATATAGGGATGATGCGATGCCATGATAAACACACAATTCCCTCATAAATGACGGTTTTAGAGTCTAACACATGCAATCTGATATTTAACGACTGATTTGCTAATATGTGAAATATGAATTCCGTACACTTCTAAATGAATGCAAATGATAGGGAAATTGCCGGTTAAAAGATGCAGTATTTTCGACTGATCAGAATCGTCAAACCCTAATAACTCGATAAGTCATGCCGATGTGTGTCCTATGACGGTACAAGAACTACCGATAACTCTTACAAGTAAATCTCATCAACAGCCCTGGCCAGGGACTTCCTGTTATAACCAATCGAGCATAGCGCAACATCAACTCCTTATACCGGGAGAGACGAAACCCCTCCTATCGCTCGTTGCCTCCATATGACTCGGGACTGTACCCAAAATCCACCTGTTTGCACGACTTCTTTGAGCAGTGGTAGGGAGGAAATCAAAGCACAGTAGGAACCACATAAGGCTCTATGACGATCTCGGGCCTACAGACTAACATGTACCAGTGTCACCAGAGAACTGCTATCTGGCGATAGGTATAGTACCATCTAGGAGTTCTCGGTGAGTCCTGTTCGGTCTACCCATTCTCTAATGAGCACCTACAATCTTTGATATCAAACACCAATGGCTATGGGATCAATCATCGCCCCCATACAGGGTCAAGAAATGTATACACTAGTCTACTCTGGAATATCGATGCCCTGTCTCGATATACCCTCGACTAGGAACAATTAAAGGATGTGCTTGTGGACTACCCAGGTCTTAGTAGTATGATCTGCATCATAGTCCTGATAGCCATGCTAACACCCTAAGGGCTTTATCAATATGTATAAGAGAGACAGTATAAGAATAATAAGTGTACATGTTAAGATAAAGAGTAACCAGATAGCATTCTATCATATCGAGTAAGAAAGTCCTCTCTATATATATATCCAAGCATCCACTATAATATACATATCAATGTACAATAATGGCCTCTAGGGCATACATATTCCTAACAGATTGGTGTTGTTCCAACGACGGTTCATATTTAACAAAGAGATTGCGCCATGGGACTCTAAAATCCATGTTGCTTTCGTTGTTCTTTGATTCGGTCCTTACAAGGTCGGCAATGGTGATTTTATCGCTGACACTCGTGAACCTTTGCTTGAACAGGGATTCAATTTGTACAAAAGTAGTAACGGAGCCATCCGGTATGCTCGTGTACCTGTCGAAAGTGACATAAGTTAAGCTATTAATGAACCGGCGGAGGAGAAGTGCATCATTGCCCCAATATTCCCGAATGAGGCTTTAAAGTGGGCGATGTGCTGATTCGCATTTCTAGTCCCATCAAATCTTTCAAATTTGGGGATGACATAGCAACTAGGAAACTCTACTAGATCATGCCGAGCAAGATATGGTCTCCTACTATTGCTTGCATCTTTTTGTGCTCCGGCTTCGGCTACTAATGTTTTGAATTTGTTGGCGACACTATTTATGATTTGATCTTTCGTTAGTGGGTTACTGTCATCGGTATTCAAGATATTTCCCAAGATAGGATGCGACCGACTTTCATGCGGCTCGCCAACCATTGGATTTGAGGGAATAGGCGTCGGCTGCTTCGGGACATCGTTTCCCGGTTCATGAGCAGATAACCACGCTTGATTGGGCGGCTGAGAGGCAACTTAGGCCGTGAACTATAGGATGACATTTTTCAAGTTGTCAATCTTTAAATAGAGCTTGGCTATCTCCTTGTCCTTGTTTCTGAGCTGCTTCTGAAGCTCTTGGAGAAGTTGCTGCTCTACGGTCTTGGGACAAAAGATTGGCTCCTCTTCGCTTTTCGAGCCTGACTCCTCGTGAACCGAGGGATCTCTCTGGTTATCAGTCTCACTGGAAGGATTTTCATTACCTTCCAGAGGAGGCTGGTCTTGGAAAGTGGCAGCCACATTCACACCAGATTGGTTTTGAGATGTGGTGGTCCCATCCTTGTTCTTACTGCGTGTATCCACCATGTAGACAGTGTGGACCACGTATCCAATCATCTCTTTATCTTTGGCGGCTGATCTTTCGGACCATCGTCGTGTCCCTTCCTCTTCGGGAAAGAACGGGCGGCTGCAAATGGTTGGCCTGGCTGGGTCCTTAGGTGGCATGGTCCGGATCGCAGTTTTCTTGACTATTGCAGTCATGGCATTCTTCTGAACCAATTTCAGCGATTCGGAAGAGTTAGAGAGCTTTACGGCTGATTCAACTATTGTTGCAGGGTAACCTCTTTCTTAGAACCCCATGAAGTTCAGACTAGCAGGAGCTATAGCCCTTTTGTTGGCTCTGTATCTGAGCCTTTTATGTTTTAACTTCTTGATTTTGAAGGCTTGGCAGGCATTCGTTATCCAGGAAGCCATCGTGAGTCGATTGACGGGGAGATTAGAGAAGATACCCGATCGAGCAGTTGTTAGGGGCATTGCTGGAGCTTGCTCGAGACGCCTTATTACTTTATTGGTGTTGATGGCCTTACCTCCAGCTGGGGCCAAGGAAAGTCGTTCAAACACCGACTTGCATTTTGGTAGTGGTGTCCTCGAGATTACCTCATTTAGCCTCCTGCTTTTCGAGGCTGGTATGTCTGTTATCAGAGCTTAAGGAGCTGGGATGGCGTTAGTTGGCACAAACAGAATAGAGCCAAATGGTAGCAGCGTCTCCTCCTACTGTCGCTCGAGACTGGCCGGAAGGATCGTCCTGGCGTCCTTCTTCATCGTGTTGGAGATGGGAGCTGTGTTGAGAGATGAGTTTGTCCTTAGCGACATTTTGTTGCGTCCGAAAATTGCAATTGGAAAGTGTGAACTTGCACAAAGAAGCATGATTTCAGTACAGGCAATCGATATATATGTTGATTGAGTTCGCATGAATATTTAACTTGAAATATGAGATGAGAGAAAAGGTCACACCGGGCGTGCCAGAAATCTGTAGGGTGTTTTCCATCGCCCCATTGAGATGGGAATACGCGTCGCTTGTCAGGCGCATACAGATTCTCCCTGCTTAGGATAAGCTGGGTTTTATTGATTGTGGGGATCCAAATCTCCGGCAGCCGTGGATTAAGCTGCCATTAATTACCCCTCGCTTTTGGAGTGAGAGAACCTTCGATTGACGGGTCAAACTGGTCATATGAAATCAATGCGATGTGTTGGTGTTTTTTTAACAATAGAGGCGTGTACATTTTTTTATTCTATTTGTGACAAATGATTTTTTAAAAAATTATTCAAAGAAACATTTTTTAAAATTTTTTTATTTATTATTTATATTTTATTCATTCTATATATTTTATGTTTTAAAAAATAAAAAATAAAAAAAGGGAGGAGAAGCCCCCCTCCCACTCACGTGAGAGAGAGGATAGGCTCCTACTAAGTGGGAGCCTCCCCATCATGTGAGTTCCCATTAAATGGAAGCCTCCCCCTCACGTGAGTTCCCATTTAATGGGAGCCTCCCCCCTTCCCACATGAGAGGGAGAAAGCTCCCACTTAGTGGGAGCTCCCTTTTCCTCACGTGAGAGAGAGCAGGGCCTCCCACTTAGTGGGGCCTCCCCCTTACGTAAGAGGGGTGAAAGCTCCCACTCCCCCACATGAGGGAGAAAGGGCTCCCACTAAGTGGGAGCCTCCCCCTCATGTGGGGAAGGGAACCCCTCAGTGGGGGTGGCGGAGGATGCCCGTGGGTTTGGAGTTAAACTCCAAAAAACAAATTATAATGGAGTTAAACTCCAAAAGATTTTATTTGGAGTTAAACTCCAAAAGATTTTATTTGGAGTTAAACTCCAAAAACAATTTTATTTGGAGTTAAACTTCCAAAAGTTTTTATATGGAGTTAAACTCCAAAAGATTTTAAGTAGGGTTAAACTCCCCAAAAGGATTTTTAAGTTCAACTCCAAAAGAAATTTTATTATGGAATTAAACTCCAAAAGATTTTAAATGGAGTTAAACTCCCAACATGATTTTTATTGTGCAGTTAAACTCTAAAAAAAATTTATTATGGGGTTCAACTCTAAAAGAATTTTTATTATGGAGTTAAACTACTAAAAGGATTTTTATTGTAGAATTAAACTCCAAAAGAATTTTTTTATTATGGAGTTAAACTCCAAAAGATTTTAAATAGAGTTAAACTCCTAAAAAGATTTATATTGTGGAGTTAAACTCCAAAAGAATTTTTTATTATGGAGTTCAACTCCAAAAGAATTTTTATTATGGTGTTAAACTCCAAAAGATTTTAAATGGAATTAAACTGCTAAAATATTTTTTTTTATTGTGGAGTTAAACTGCAAAAGAATTTTTATTGTGGAGTTAAACTCCAAAAGATTTTAAATGGAGTTAAACTCGCAAAAGGAGTTTTATTGTGGTGTTAAACTCCAAAAGATTTTCTCTTTTCTCTTTTGAGAAGAAACCCAAATGGGTTCTCTTAAAACTCCAAGTTTTAGATCTTAGGTGATGAAAAGTGACATATTTTCTTCTCTTGATGGAGTCTTAGGAAGTGGGTTTCCCTTCTTCTCCCTCTCTCAAATTGGATCTTGAGAAGAGAGAAGAAGATAGCAAAAATCTTCTCTTTTTTTTATTGGATATGAGAGTTAAACTCTCCTTTAATGGGTTTATGGTGAAACTTTATTTTGTTTTGAGAAAAAGAGAGCTAAACTTTTGATTTAATTGGAAAATGAAGAGGAAGAGGAAGACCTTGAGAGAGTGAGGATGGAGGCAAAAACCCTAAAGATTTGATGGGGAATAAATTCTTCTTCTTTTTCATTTAATTATCATGTTGCCTTATATAAGTTTACAAATTTACACATATCCCCTTGGGCTTTACAAAATGGCATTTTGCCCATGCTATGCCCATGTGCTTATTTCTTTTTGCACATGAGCCATGGGCTTTACAAAAATTTGGCTTTATGCCCATTTTCTTTACATTTATTCATAAAAATTACATTCATTCATAAAAATTACATTCAAATTATTTATTACATAATTTTCATTTTAGCATGGGGGGACAGGCCCATGGGCTTGACTTGGGCATGGGCCCACTTGGCCTGGGCTTGGGCTCATTTGGCTTAGGGTTGACTTTGATTTGACTTGGTCAACCGGGATGTAATTTTTAACCCCAACACGTGTGATGGAAATCAAGTGGGAGATAATCGGAAAATTTGAGAACAAATTAGAAGATTTGAAACAAAGTTTTGAGATCTCTAGATTAAAACAAAAATATTGAAAACAGATAAAATATCTCGAATGATAAAATTTCAGCCAAGATGCCTATTCCAGAAGATTCAGCCAGTTTTTGGTAGAGATTTGAGTTAGGATTTTTAAGCTAGTTTTCTTATTCTTTATTTATTTGTAGAGTTTGTTCCAAATCTTACAAAAAACTATATAAACGCTTGTATAGTATTAGGGTTTCATATCTCTCTCATAGCATTCAAGTTAGCATTTTTAAGAAGAAGAGATCGAGTTCTATTATAAGTTTTCTTATGAATATTAATAAAACTTTAGTTTTCTTTAATATCATGAGCGACTAATATTTCTTCTAGGTGTTTTTATTTGCAATTTTTATGGTTTGATGTTCTTATTTCTCTTCTTTTCTATGCTTTAATTTTGAATCTCTTATGTTCTTTATTATTATCTTTGTAATTATGCATCTAATAAACTAATCTAGTAATGAAAGATGACGCCTTGAACTAAATTAGATAAAGGTGATAGCACCAATAATTTAATTAAGTTGATGATAGTTGACACCTAGAAACATAATTAAGGAAGGTAAGATACTAATTTAAATATATGAAATTCAACCTAGGTAATTTAAAGGGATCTAAATTAATCGATAAGATAATAATTGTAGACTCATGACCTACATATTTTTGTGGAAGATTAAACCTAGGTTGTTTTTAATTAACTAGAACTAGGGTTTTAATATGATCTATATGATGTTATAATTTTGATAAGCTACATTTATAATTTAAATATAACTTAAGTTTAGTTATAATTAATGGAAATAAATTAGAACTAGATTAGAAAAGAAGATGAATCCTTTAAACCAATCATAGAAATAGAGCAAATAAAAACCCTAGAATTTTCTCTCTCTTAGAAAACCGGCTTTTTATCTTACTTTTAGATTTAAAAATAACAACTCAACTTTAACTTAGTTTAAAAGTAGTTAACATACCTCTCTGTGGGGACGATCCTCAAGTACAACTGCGATAAACTGTATACTTGCAGTTAAATTTGGAAACTAATAAAAATCATATCAACCTGCATAAATGGTAGAAGGAGAGACATAACCTAATAAGATACTGGTTTGAATAGGGAACTTGGCCGAACACATGACAAGTCAACACAAATATACACTAAAAGCAAGTCGTAAAGGGAAACGGCGAAAATTCGGTCTCCTTCGGACTTGTCTTTCTGACGCTTCCACAACAAATCAAAGAATGAAGGCCCACACCAACGAGTGGCCAGGGGGAATGCACAAAAAGATTACTGTAGCAGTGAAGGATGACAGAATGAACATGAATGACAGTATGACAAATCAGGGATAAAGGAATGTGTCGATGGCATGAGATCTTGTCTCAATGGAGAGACACCACCACCACCTCCACCAACTACTTACCTAGCAGGTCTTCCAGGCGGACTAGAAGGGTCTAACTCACAAGTTTGAAGTGAGCTACGAAATTGGCCCTTAAACCGCCATGAGCTAAAAAGTTGCCTTTTTTGCGTTCCCCTAAGGCGCATGACTCCTTACCATAGGGACTTCATTGGAGAAGAAGGAAAGTTGTTACGTCTGTAGCATTATAAGGGCTTCGGCCACCATACTTATAGCCTTCCCATGGAGAAATAGATAGACAATGTGGTGTTCCCCTTCGAAAGACGCGGCGGACGTCTTGCCTGAAATTCGGGGCAGATGCTAATTGGTGCTATCCGTCCACCTCTCCAAAGATGCCAAGTTGATTTATGGCACCATGTATCGAAGGTTTAAACGAATGCGGCCGATGTAGCAGACTTCGTCAGATTCCCCCTCGTTTGAGGGGTTCCATGTATCGAAGGTTTAAACGAATGCAGCCGATGTAGCAGACTTCGTCAGATTCCCCCTCGTTTGAGGGGTTTTTGATTGTGGGGACGCTCTTCACTTTAGGCGCAAGCCCCTGCAGTTAATTACGCTACCGCATCGCGGTAACAACTTTCTCCTTCTCCAGATGGTCACTTCGTGTCGTGGGTGTTTGTTTTGTGTTTGGTTGCCCGTGGATTGTATACAGAGACTAAGTTATGTTGTCGCCCGTGGGGCGTGGACTAGTCCAAATCCGTATTTTGTTAGATTTGGGTTTGGGGGTTGGGTTTAAGGATACGTTAGTCTCATTTGAGACTAAGATCAACTTAAACGTATGTTAAGGAAACGTTAGTCTAATTTTAGACTAAGATCAACTTGACAGGATCGTTTAGATCCAACAAAAGAGCAATTAGGCTCTGTTGTTTAGTTTAAAGACATTGCAGTCGATAATTAGTTTAAGGACGTTACGGTCCATTGTTAGTTTAAGGACATCATGGTCCAATATTAGTTTAAAGACATCACGGTTAAGGTTAAGGACATCATAGTCCGTGGACTTAAGGACCCTACAGTCCAATGTTAGTTTTAAGACATCACGGTCGAGGTTAAGGATGTCATAGTCAATGAGTTTAAAGACCTCACAGTCAAGATTAAGGACATCATAGTTTATGGGCTTAAGGACCCCACAGTCCAGTGTTAGTTTAAAGACATCACGGTCAAGGTTAAGGACATCATAGTCCATGAGTTTAAAGACCTCATAGTCAAGGTTAATGACATCATAGTCCATGGGCTTAAGGACCCCACAGTCCAGTGTTAGTTTAAAGACATCACGGTCAAGGTTAAGGACATCATAGTCCATGGGTTTAAGGACCCCACAGTCCAATATTAGTTTTAAGACATCACGGTCGAGGTTAAGAACATCATAGTCCATGGGTTTAAGGACCCCACAGTCCAATGTTAGTTTTATGACATCACGGTCGAGGTTAAGGACATCATAGTCCATGAGTTTAAGGACCCCACAATCTAATGTTAGTTTTAAGACATCACGGTCGAGGTTAAGGACATCATAGTCCATGAGTTTAACGACCCCACAGTCCATGAAATGTGTGGTTGTCGAGACCCGTCACCTCTTTGAAGACGTTGAGGAATTACAACGACAAATATCAAAAGAGTGAAGAGATGTACCCTTGAACCGATGTAGATTAAGTGATCTGTTGTCCAATTTGGAACTAAGATCAATTAATTAGATTATGAGCACATTGGCTCAGTTGAGTCTGAATTGAGGACTTATGGCCAACTTGGGCTAAGTCCAATTAAGTTTGGAATATTGGCCCTTTGTTGGACCATTGGATATTTGTCTGAGTTCAGCCCCTCATCATTTAGCAATGCTAAACAAGAGTTTGAGGGCTTTGATAACATTTTTAACTTCGATTTACTCAATTTTGAGTGGGAGGCTTTGCCTCTTGAAAATTAACCAATTTGGTTAAAAATAGTGTTAAACACTAGATAACAACAGTGTTAAACACTGGAAATAAAGCTCTCAAATTAGTGTTAAACACTAAAAGATAACAGTGTTAAACACTGGAAATATAATCCCCAAATTAGTGACAAGCACTAGAAATTGAGTAATTGGATTCCCACTGTGCTTTGATTTCCACCATACCACGTTCATGAGAACGTGCAAAACGGTGGTTTTTGGGTACAGTCCCGAGTCACATGGAGGCAATGAGCGATAGGAGGGGATTCGTCTCTCCCGGTATTGGGGGTTGATGATGCGCTGTGCTCGATTGGTTATAACAGGAAGTCCCTGGCCAGGGCTGTTTCAGAGATTTACTGGTAAGTGTTACCAGTAGTTTCTCGACCCGTTATGAGCCTCATATCGGCACTGGGGTCTGACGTTTACCACCCCTAGACGATATATAAGACATATCAGACGAAGAGACCGGACTGTACGGTAGTGTTACTACTTGGATTCACAAGAGTATGAGCAGTCTTGCTTGTTGATCTTCTGATTGCTCAATACCCGGGTGGCCTTTACGTTTAGCAGACCGCTTGCGGCTTGTGGGTGTTTGATATGATCATCACCTACTGCCGACGTATTGACGAGTCTTTAGAGTCCTACACAGAGGTTTCCTGGTTCATGTGAAACGGAGTAGGAGAACATATGTGATATGTGCGGGACCGAGATTAATGCGTGTATGTGATAATGCATTCTATTCTCGCGATTTGTGACATCGGTCGGTTATATGTGATATAGCCGGGTATTGGATCAAACGTTGATTCGATAAGTTGTGGCATTTGATATTAGTCAGTTATATGAGATATAGCCGGATTATTAAATCAAGTGATGATTTAATAATTTAATGTATGATTGTATATTTGATATACTAGATTACATTAACTAATATTAGCTTACTTATGATTTCTTTTCTCACTTGTGTGCATTAGTGTATATGTGATATATATTAATGTACAACTTTTGTGTTATACAAGATGTCACATGTGACATGGGTGTATGAGACTTGCCCAATGCTTAATAATGTGATGGGTTTATATTTATCTAAGTTAATCAAAATTAGTGGAGTTTAGTCACATGGTTAAAGCTTGGAGAAGCTTGTGGAACCATTGACCAAGTCCACTAAGTTTGTTTTACTTGTAGATATTTATTAACCTAACCATTATTAACTAGCCATGGTTTATTCTCTACATGGGTTAGTGTATGACACTAACTCATCCATGGTTCACATTCTCACCACATGAGTTCATTCTCTTATCTCTTCACTTGAGCTTCTTCTTTCTCATGAGGTGAGAAAATATTGTGAGAAAAATAAATCTAAAGAGAGCCCACTTCCTACTTCATCATCCTCTATTACTTGCCATTTAGTTTAGGGTGTTTGCTTCACTAATTTCATAATTAGTGAAGAGATAGCATGAACTTGAGTCTTCTCGACGTAGATCATCTTCGGTCTCGAAGGCTTCGAGCAAGCTTGTTCATTTCTCCGGGAGAACCCTTTCTAGAGTTCGGGAGATCACAACTCGCAGCGAAGGGACTACTACACGGAGCTCTTGAAGTGAAGGACCGGTCTACAAAGGTTGTATTTCTCATTCAGTTAGTGTAATGGTAGATTACATGTTCTTTTCGTCTATTTACCCTAACTAGATCCTAGGTTAGGGTTCATTAGCACCTTAGAATTTTTGAAATTGGCATGCTTGATGTCTTGAAAACCCAGTAGGGTGCTAAGGAATCCCAACAGTGGTATCAGAGACGGGCTAGAGTATTAGACGATGTTTGTTAGATTACGAAACTGAAACTGCTCCGAAACATGAAACACCAAATACGGGTTTCTGTCATTTTTTAAATGACCTCAAAAAAAATTTAAAACAAGTGCAGAGTGTTGTATGGGATGCAACATGAACACCATGCAAATTTCAGGGGGGATGCTAAGTTTTTGGCCGAGATCATGCACATTGTGGCCGGCTATGTGCACTTGGATTTGCTTGAGATTTGCAGGGTGTTCCAGAGACTGGGTTTTGGTGTTTTAAGTGTTGTTTGTTTTTGCTAATTTTGCATGAGATGTAATCTTACACTATAAGCAATTCGGAGTGTTTCGTATTCGTAGTTTAACATTGTATTTGGGTTTTCACATATTGTCTAGGCGAAGTTAAAAAGTTCGATCGAATGTCAAAAACCCATTTTTCCAAGTTTAACATATTCGGAAAAACATGCAAGTAATTCTGTGGACCCTCTAGGAGAATGAAACCCTAACTCGACATAATGACCATGGAACCACTTTGAACCTTAGGGTTTGTGGCAGTTCTGTGGTGCCATTAATAAGGCTTGGGTTTGCCCTTCTACGGTTGGTCCATAGGTACTGTGGCATGTTCCGGGTATTATTAAAACTGTGCTCAAGTGTTGAGCTGTCGGGAAATTGTGGGACTTTGATGAATCGATCGAAAAGTTTAACGTCGTCCGGATATCATGTGATTGGATACAATAATTGGAATATATCTAGTTGCATACAAGTTTAATAATTCGGTCTCGGATGAAATCGGGAATCTTGTTGAGTTACCCGACTTCTTTTGAAAAGTGTTTTCATAGTTGAGACCTAAATGTAAGATTTGCTTTGTTAGGCATGAAATCCAGAATATGCGATATTCCGGATTTATGATGTCTAAGGGCAGTGCGTATTCCAATTGTTGTAGTTTTTCACTTTCTTTTCTGCGACCGTAAGTGTAATATGTCGTGTATCGCCGGTTTCGTTTCTATATGTCAACGACAATTGGGATACGCATATTTACTTACGTTGATGACATGTGATGTTATGTGTTGCTGGGATATGTTATATTGGATCGCCGTGTTTGAATAGCCGGGTTTTTTTTTATGTGAGATGAGAGTTTTTCATTTTCATTCATGTAAAAACTTGTATGTAATATTCTTTTATTGGGGCACTTCCGGGTTGAGGAAGATGTCACCGTTGATATATATTATTTATTTTTCCGCATTAGGATAGACCCAAGGAGGGGAGCATAAGTAACCGGGTTTTAGAGTCCAGTAGGAGACCATCTCGAGGCGTCGAGTCCGGGTCTCCTAACTCTAGAATTGGTAGGGTTGCTTGCCGCTCTCGTAGGGGTCTAGGGATGTGGGTTTGGTTACTCATCACGACCATGGAATCCATGTTTTATACAGGCTTAAAATAAAACCCGGAAATCCTAGTATATCCAATATTTCATATGTTGTTTTCTGCTGCGATATCTATGATGTGATCATTTTATATGATGTGATAGATACTGTATATAGTATATGTGATATATTATATAGACGTTCTTATGTTTTACACCGCGCTAGCCCTGTCCCGCTCTACCGTTAGTTACCTAACCTAACGGTGCATGACGGGACATCGAGGCGAATGCGGATGGCATAAACGTACGTTGTATTTATCTGTTTTGTTTAGGTAACTTAAAATAATGGGACTTCATTAATGAGATTAAAGAAAGAAAATAAACCTAATGATGTTGTGGAATCGAATTTTCAAAAATAGGTAGTTCTAGTTCTTGCTTTGCATAGCGGTATTCCTTGTAGAATATCCAGCGCCTTATTCGATAAGAAAAGAGCCGAGATCCCTTCACCGGGAGTGACCTCTTTAGCAATAACTGGCAGATGCTACAAACCTCGATTTCATCTTTTGATTTCTTTTCTAGTTCTTGCTTTGAATAGTGGTATTGTGAATATCCTGCACCTCATTCGACGAGGAAAGAGCCGAGATCCCTTCACCGGGAGTGACCTCTTTAGCGAAACTAGAAAAAGCCTCAAAAACACTCTATTTAAAATCATTTGATTCTACAACGATATCAAGTTCATTACGCAAAAAGGTTTTCTTAAAAACCTGTCGTAGCCCTCCGTCATTTCAGATAAGTAGTATTTAGTATTCGTGCTCGTTTGTTGGCCTTTGTCAAGGCATAGTGTGTGCTAGCTGATTAGTGCTTATCTGCATAAGCACATGATGCGATTGAGTTAGGATAGTCGTGCGACCTTGTTGGCCTTTGCCAAGGGTCGTGCGGGTGGGTTTAATTCAATTAGGAAATGACGGGTTGAACTTGACTAGCATCCTATAGTTTGTTGGCCTTTATCAAGGTCATAAGAGGTTAGGAGCAAAATTATCGGGAATTTCAAGTGTTGAAATTTGCAATGAGATTGCATACCTTCTATGAGATAGTTGGATCCCGATACCCACTACGAGTAAGAGTTACTCCTGGGAGAGTTTTACACATTACAATTAGCTGATCAAGTAGATGTCTAGAAAGGTGTCAACGGGGTTACGCCCCTGGGAAAACGAGGTTTATTTTAATTAGGTCCGTGTGAATGCACGGGGAACCTATCTCAAAGTACCGGCACTGGCCTGGCTGAAAGATTGGCGAACTTATAGGGTGTAATTAATCTCGGCTGGTCTTTTCTTTTAGGGCTTGAAGGAGGATTTGATAAATAATAGTGGGAGCCATCCTGATTAGATAAAATAATAACCAATCTAATCTTGCAAGAGCATACGCTGAGTGTTTTCTTCTCTCTCTCTCCAGGTAGCGACCATGTACGCCTTAATCAAGAAAATAATATGGATGTATTGACCGAACCCGCTTGTTATACTGTGCTGGGGAACGTTGGTCCCGCTCCAACTTATAGTTCTTATAAGACCGAGCAGGAAATAGGGGATTACCAGAATTCCCGTGCCGCCCAAACGAAGAAGTGCATGATGATGCATCTTCTTCGAGTGTGTTCATTACCGAGAACCTTTTCTCAGTATCCTCTACGTCCTGGGTATGATATACCGGATCAGGATCCCACATATATAATCTGTTACATGGGCTACAGATAGGTAGAGAACTGAAAACGGGTGATAAAGTTTCAAGAGTTGGAAACGGTGCAATTGTTGCGGCCAAGATGTTGGCAGTTATCACCCTGTATTACTAAAATACATTGATTCTGAACTAATACTATTAGATACCGAGCCTGATATACAATATCATATCAGTATCTTTATTCAGTAAAGAAGGATATAATTTTGTATTGTTGGATAATGTTTTGAACATTTCCTATATCAAGAGTTGATCGGTTCATGCACGTTATCTAAAAGCATATACGTTCTAAATCAAACTACAGTTCTTAACGTACAGAACACACACAAGGGGAATGGTTCAAAAATGAACGAATCCTTCTTAAGGCATTGTAGACTAGGTCATATCATTGCGACCCGACTAGCTAAGTTACATTAAGATGCATATTTAAATCAGTTTGAATCTACATCTTGTGAAACTTGCCAGTCATGTCACAAAGATAAAATGACCATAGCTCCGTTTACTGGAAACAGAGAAAGAGTTAGTGAACTCTTGGGATTGATACATGATGATGTATGTAAGTCCCCTATCTACACATGCCAGGACTGGTTCTTTGTACATCATTACATTCACTGATGATATCTCAAGATTCGGACATATGTTCCTATTGAAACACAAGTCTGAAACTTTTGAGAAATTCAAAGAATATAAGTTAGAAGTAGAGACCCAAAACGGGTATTAGTATTATGTCTTTTGATGTGATCAGGGAGGAGAATACTTGAGCACGGAATTCCTGGACTATTCTAAAAGGAGAATGAGTTTCTCTCTCAGCATTACTCCTCCGTATACACCACAACACGTTGGTGTATCAGGGCGGAGCAATCTCACCCTATTAGATATGGTGCGCTCTATGATGAGTACTACTGAATTGCCTATTTCCTTTTGGGAGTTGTGTGCTTGAGGAAGCTGCATACCTATTGAATAGGGTTCCAACCAAATCAATTTCCTACCACTCCATATGTGATATGGTATGGGATGAGCCCATGTCTTAAGTAAGTTAAGATTTGGGGTTGTCCGGCCTATGTCTAAAAGCAAAATCTGGACAAACTCGAGGCAAGGTCAGTTCTGTGGAAGTTTGTTGGATATCCCAAGCATTCGCAAGGGAATATCTTCTACCGCACCGAGGAATAAAAAGTGTTTTATTTCTCGGCATGCCACCTTTTTAGAAAAGGAATTTATTTTGGAAAGAAATTTGTGGTCATGAGGTAGAACTGGAAGGAGTTCCAGCTATACAAACTACAGCTGACGATTTGGTAGAATCGGAGGATTCAATAGTTCCCGACGAACCTCAGCCTCTCCGCCGATCTGTTAGGGCTCCTCATCCACCTGAGAGATACTTCGGTTTCTCTATGATAGTAGGAGCGAGAATTGCATCATGAGATGATGACCCAATTAGTTTCGAGCAAGCCATCAAGAGTGGGGACTCTGTAAGAATGGCTGGATGCTAAGCGATCTGAAATGGAATCCATATACACCAACAAAGTATGGACTTTGGATGCTTTATCTGAAAGGTTAAATCCCCACCAGGAGCATGTATATCTTGAGAAGATTACTCGGTGTAGATGGAAAAGTTGAGACTTTCAAAGCTAGACTTGTTGTAAAAGGTTCTCGTCATCGACCAGGTGTGGTTTATGATGAAACCTTTTTTCTCCAGTAGCTATGCTTAAGTCCATCCAGATCCTACTTGCCATTGCTACATACCATCACTACGATATCTGGCGATTAGGTGTCATGACTGCTTTTCTAAATACTGATTTAGAAGAGAAGCGTTTATAAGTACACAGCCAGAGGGCTTCGTAGACAGTGGGAGCAGCGAAAACATGTGCAAGTTGCTTTACGGGTTAAAACAGGCATCGCGGAGTTGGAACATCTGTTTTGATGTGGTAGTCAAAGCGTTTAGAGAGTAAGGTGGTCTTCCTCATATTGTACGTGGATGACATACTCTTGATAGGAATGGAGTTACCTATGCTACAATCTGTCAGTCTCTTCTTATCACAAGGATTCTACATATAGGATCAAAGTGATACCTCCCAAATCCTGGGTTTTGGATCTATGAGATAGATCTAAATGGATGTTAGGATTCTCACTAGGTGTATTGAGATGGTATCAATCGATCCTGGGGAGAATCACTGGATAGATTCCAGGGTGGTAAGGTCGACTGAATGTCAGTCACAGGCATTGTCTTTACCCTCAGTGGAGAGACGGTATGTTGGAAGAGTTCCAAACTAGATACCATGGGAAACTAGACGATAAAGGCTGGATACATCGCTACCAAAGATGCTACTAAAGAGCAAGTCTGGGTGTATATTAGTTTATGAGATGAACTTCGTTCCTACCATTGTGTGAAAATTAAGTTGTGGCTTATGCCTAGGAACCCCCATCCCATCAGTGATCAAGACATATTCTAAGGCAGTATCACCTGATCATGGAGATGGATGATCTCTACGGAGATCGAGGTTAGGAGAGTAGACTCAGAGGACAACACGACGGTGTTCATAACAGAATACGGCATTTTATACCGCCCATTCTTATGCTCATGTGTTTATAGGTAGGTACTTTTAATCCGTGTTTGTTACATATTTACAGAGTACAGGTTTTCAGTCCAAATATTGCAAATCAAGACAAAATCTCCACAGTTACACCAAATACAGAACATCTGTCACAGCAAATAAAAGCCGGGTTCCGGTCATCCATATCCGTCCAGTGCCGAGTACCAGTTCCAGAGACAAGACATATGACAGTGGTCATTCGTGTCTCGGACAAGCACAGAGCACGAGGGGGGCAGCACAAGAATCAATGGGTGCGCGGAGCTCAAGAGAGATAAAGTCAAAAAGTGAAGAAAAGATAGCAATCTAGGACTATGAATTCTGCTGATATTCTGGAAGACTTTTATGCAGTATGAAGTTTTCAGACACAAGGAAAAACAGAACCAGGGAAGTACAAGAAATCAGAGCCCCTAATCCCACTATAGGGCCGCGGATCCGCGGCCAATAGGGGGTATTGGCCGCGGATCCGCGGCCATGTGGGGTCGTAGTTGTGTCGTTTTCTGGGGGCACTTTGGGTACTTCATTTTATTGCAGATTCTTGCCCTAGGTTTTCAGTTCACCTCCTATAAATACCCCAGAACTTGCCAAGCTTTAGGGTCATTCTTTGGTTCCTCTTTCTTTTGTAGTTTTAGTTCTTTTTCTTCTTCTTCTTCATTCTTTTTCCATGAAAATTGTAGTGAGAGCTTTTTGAGTGGGAGATTAATGAAGATGAGGGTTTTGTATCATTCTCTTTTGTTTCTTCTTCCCCTTGAGATTCTTGCTTTCTCTTGATCATTCAACCTCTTCATTGAGCTTGAATGGTTAAGGGTTAGTTATTAATCTCAAGGGTCGTATTTTCTCACGGGACTAGTTCTTCATTTCACATGCGTTCTCCACCCTTCCCTTGATCTTGCAACCTCTTGATTGAGCTTGCAAGTTTAAGGGTGGCTATTGATCACATGCTTGTCTTGAGTTCTATGTTCTTGTAATTACTTTCTTGTTCTTTTTATTTGTTTTTTTATTACTCGCTTATTATTATCTTGCTTTACTTTCTTGCAATTTCATTTCATGCACTTACTTACTTGTAATCTTTTCTTTTCTTTGTTCTTTTCTTTTGCTCTCTTTTGTTTAATTTGTGAATGAATGTAATTATTATTGTTAAGAAGAAATACGATATTATAAGTTAAAGATTTTCTTTTCTCTTTTCCTTTTCTCGTTATTTTCCATTAAACTCCGCCCAAACCATACGCAAGCGCTCCGTTGGGCACCCTACCCTAACAAGGTAACGGTTATTCCTAACCGCGACTGGTTGCGTTCGGTTTGGCCGGAGGCGAAAGCAAGAGACAAGAACGGAAGGACAAGGGTAAATAAGCCGGATTCCACGAATACCGCGCTTAAATCCCCTAATCCACGTTGTTGCCGATTGCTCTAGCTTCAATTGGTCAAGACTCGGCTCAAAGGTTTCGAGTACGGATTTCTTTAGCTTATAATCTCGTATCTTTTCTTAACAACTTTATACTTGCAAATAAACACATAGGATAGTCTCGAACAAACATACACAGATTCTTTATTGACTCGTCTAAGACAAGAAGGTAAAATACCACCATCTCCCTGTGGACCGACCCGTGCTCAACCGGCTAGCTGCAAAGCGACACCGTCCTGATCGCGGTTATACTTTAATTCTTTGAACATCCGACACGCCAAAAGCGTGCGATCAAATGGCGCCGTTGCCGGGGAGACGGTAGCGTATTTTCTTTCTTGTTATTCGGGTTAATATTCTTTTTGTATATATTTATAAAAAAAAAATCTTTTTGTTATTTTTTATCATTTTTGTGGGCAAGTGTGCAGATTTTTGCGTATTTGCAAACTGAAATTGTGGGGAGCAAAGTGTACGTTCAAGGTTAAGGTTATTACGAAGTACAGTGCCAAAGATCCGGGTAGTTTGACCCACGCAAGCGAACTTTTCAAGCTTACCGGATTTGATTCAACGGGGGTTTCCTAACCCAAAACTTAAACGGTACGTACTTTACTAACACCTTCTTCTCAAATCCGACGCTTCCAATATACTATTTTTTGCAGGATTATTTACAAGTTCGCTAGCAAACGCTAAAAATTGACTAACCCGTATTTGTTGCAGTGTCGTGCTTAAACAAAAAAAAACAATTGTTTGATTCTTTATAGAATTTTTATTGAATTGCGCATTGCATACATTAATACGGACTTAAGGGCAAGCGAACCCCACAACATACGGTAAAGGATTTCATCACCTTTTCCGTGGCCCACAAATCACGAACTTGAGCATAACGTTTACCCGCACAAATTTTAAAAGAAACTAGACTTTAAGTCTTAAGGACTTCACGCTCACTAGGAGAAGTTAACTGTGTTTAGAACCTCGCTTAACGGTATATTGTTTACGGGGTGTCTAGGAAAGTGTTAACGGCGAAACCGCCAAAAGAGAAAGGGTTATTTAATTAAGGAACTTCGCGAAAGCGTTGGAAAACCTCCCCTTATCTCTGCACTTACCTGGCCTCGTGATCAGTGTATCTTGAGCCCGTTTCTCGACACAGTTTTACTTCGACAATCAAGTTCTGGAGCAGGTCTAGTTGACCTAGGTGAACCCTAGAACGATTAGGTGTGTGGTATTTTTGTGTCGTGATTGTTTTTTGTCCATATTCTTTTTGTGTATATTTCATTCTTTTGTTAATTATAAAAAAAATATATATATATATCACATTCCTTTTCCCCTCCTTTTCTCTGCCTTTCTTTCCTTCTCTCTTCATATCATGGGTACTCCACCTCGCAAAACTCTTGCCGAACTTTGGTACCCACAACCAGACATTACTTCATACGGTTCTTGCTTTGGCCGAACATCGAACGACCCATCCATGCCCAAAATTTCGTTGAGAGATCGGATAGACGCGTCTAGGACAAACAACTGGACCCCGCAATCCACTTCGTATCAACCGTTTCAAACATTCACACCTTCTTGCGTTGATACCCCTTTTGAAAATCCAGTTGTAACCCCGAGACCTATGTCTATTGCTGAACGTATTGAACAATCTCGTAGCCGATCTTTCACTCCTTTCACCACTTCAAATTCTCGGGATCAACAATTCCATTCACCTTCTTATCCCAATGTTGATCCCACTCCTGTCCAGCCATTCAATTCCTACCAATCCTACCCTACTTTTGCACCTTCCCTAGACATTGCTTCAGAACCGTCATTTGGGAGTTTTCAGTATCCAAACAACTTTGAGTCTTTTACTGAAACCCCTTCACAACCTATGTCTAGTCTAGAACAATCGTTGGAAGATTTTAGGGTAGCGTCAAGCCAACAGATGATGGATTTGAATGCGTCCATGGCCACCCTCATGCAACCTAGTGACCCGGTAGCTAGTTTTCAACTAGCTCCAACTTTTTCAATGTATGATGAGGCGGCAGGACAGGCTGTGAATTTGAGTGGAGAGAGTGAGATGTATCCCCTTCCAAATCAAACCTACCCGTCCCAAATTGAATCCCACAACTCCTGTTTTGAAAGTCTATCGAGTTTCCCACATGATTTATCAATTGAAGATAGAATGATGAATGAGTTGTGCGACTTCGTAGTGTTTGATTTGCCCGATTGTGAAGGGTCCCTTCCAAGTGAAACCATACCTAATCCTTTTGACCTCTACACCTATATCTTAGAACCAGAATCAATTAATATCCATGCTTTTGATGAGATGTCAGAGAATTTTGATTTTCACTTGATTGAGGATATTGACGCTGGGGATATTTTGGATGATGAACCCGTAGATTTGGCTGAGTTTGTCTCTTCAAATCATCATCCCGAGTCATTAAATGTTTTTTCCCGAACCCCATATGCGTCTGGATTTTGATGAAATATGCATGGATGAGCTAAATTTTGAGGAGAATATTGAGGATAGTACTGAGGATGAAACAGTTTTAATTGATGAGTCGGATTTTCCAATTCATCCTGTTCCTTTCATTGACTGTGTGCACCCTCCCGAAACCTTAACCGATAACCTTCCTCAACCATTTCCCTCCATCATTTCCATCGTTCCGACCTTGCAAGAACCCGTCTCACGTCCATTTACTATGTCTGGTTTACCAAGTTCGGCGTACCCATGGTTTCTTACGAATCTTGAGGGATTTGACCCCATTTCTCGACGGATAAATATATTAGCACAGTCGCTTTTCACACATCAGTCATCACAAATTTTGCTAATCTATTTACTCCATTTGCACCCTCAAGTTCGTATTCCACTTCTTTTTCCCTTCCGCCATTCTTCTTCCTCTCATATACCGAGACCGTATCTCGCTTCTCTTCGCATACGGTCTCGCGTATTGTCCATCTCTTTTCTCTACGCCTTCTTTCCCCAACCAGCACATTATAGAGATAAAATTTTTGAATGGTTGGTGTTAACTTTTGGCCTGTGTAAGGCCTTGTATAGTTTGATACTGTTTTCTTTCCCCCCCTAATACTGAATTTCAACGCTCAACAGTGGAAACACTGTTTTACTTAAGTTTGGGGGGGCATTTTTTTTTGTATATATTTTTTTGTTTTTCCTTTTTGTATATAATTTGTTTTTAGGGGGAGCGCCGACAATTTTGACCCTCTTGGTATAGCCTGACAGTGAGGGCACTGTCAAGTTTAAGTTTGGGGGTGTGCTCGGTAAGCTTTCTTCCTTCGCATTCATTTGTATATTTTGCATTTGCATGCCTTATTAAAAACCCACAAAAATCAAAAATTTTCCAAAAAAATATAAAAACTTTGTCGTCAAGTTAGCTAATAGGGTAACTTAGATCTTTATTCCGAAAGTTTAGTTGATATGATAGAAATAACTAAATTCTAGGCTCAGGAATTGAAAACCCTAAAAATAACTCTCTTTCTGTTTAAACTTGGTAAGTATACGTCCTTACAGTTTTTTTTGAGAAATAGGTAATCTTGAGTTCAGTTCTTTAGTTAAGTTAAGATGAAGGGAAAGTATTGAAGCTTTACTGGAGAATAAGTCTGAAAAATAGTTTATTTTCTTGAGTTCAAATTTAGAAAGTATATACCCTACAAACTGCACTTACACACACCTTGAAACTTGGATAGTAGAGGATACCTAGAAATACTCTTGCCTGAAAGCCTAGTATGAAAGAAAAAACGGTATTTAAAGCTAAACACCAAAAGAGCATGTGAAAAATATATCCGGTCTTGAAAAAGAAAAAGAAAAAGTAAAAGAAAAAAATAGAATAAAGTCAAGACCTGGAAACTGCTATTTACGCTTTAAGCTCACACATTCAGTAATCGGTCGTTAGTGCCTCAAGAAGCATTAATAGTCGCATGAAAGGTGTGTGAGCAAATCCGTCCATCCTTAATGAAAAGAAGTAGTATTAGGTTTTAGGGTAAGGGTATTATAGCTTGAATTGAATTCTTGAGCGTAGGGGTGCAAATATACACACACGTAGGGGTATACAATCGATGTTTGAATAAGAGATAGAAATGAAGAATAAGACTTGTGTTTTCTGTAAAGTTGATAAAAATCCCTGATTTGAGGCCACGCTTTAGAAGGAAAACTCAGGAGAACCGACATCTTTCTAAACTTTTTTGGAACGTATATGATCTAAGAATAAATAGATTAGAGGTGTGAAGCATAAGGGTTGGATATTTCTAACTTAGGATGATAGAATTTCTAACGTAAATACTAAACTGTAGGAGTAGAATCGACGTTAACTTATGACACTAGCTTGACGGGATTTTGTGGGTAGTATCCGCTGAAAACCCTCAGAAGACAACACTCCTCCTACTAGGGACACCTAGAGGTTTAACGGCTTGTTGCACGCGCTCAGTGCAATCGCGTTCCCTGCGAAAGTGCGGTTAGGATTTTATTTTTGTAAATAATTGGTTTTGCTCGGGACGAGCAAAAGTTAAGTTTGGGGGTATTTGTTCATAACAGAATACGGCATTTTATACCGCCCATTCTTATGCTCATGTGTTTATAGGTAGGTACTTTTAATCCGTGTTTGTTACATATTTACAGAGTACAGGTTTTCAGTCCAAATATTGCAAATCAAGACAAAATCTCCACAGTTACACCAAATACAGAACTTCTGTCACAGCAAATAAAATCCGGGTTCCGGTCATCCATATCCGTCCAGTGCCGAGTACCAGTTCCAGAGACAAGACATATGACAGTGGTCATTCGTGTCTCGGACAAGCACAGAGCACGAGGGGGGCAGCACAAGAATCAATGGGTGTGCGGAGCTCAAGAGAGATAAAGTCAAAAAGTGAAGAAAAGATAGCAATCTTGGACTATGAATTCTGCTGATATTCTGGAAGACTTTTGTGCAGTATGAAGTTTTCAGACACAAGGAAAAACAGAACCAGGGAAGTACAAGAAATCAGAGCCCCTAATCCCACTATAGGGCCGCGGATCCGCGGCCAATAGGGGGTATTGGCCGCGGATCCGCGGCCATGTGGGGTCGTCGTTGTGTCGTTTTCTTGGGGCACTTTGGGTACTTCATTTTATTGCAGATTCTTACCCTAGGTTTTCAGTTCACCTCTTATAAATACCCCAGAACTTGCCAAGCTTTAGGGTCATTCTTTGGTTCCTCTTTCTTTTGTAGTTTTAGTTCTTTTTCTTCTTCTTCTTCATTCTTTTTCCATGAAATCAATGAAGATGAGGGTTTTGTATCATTCTCTTTTATTTCTTCTTCCCCTTGAGATTCTTGCTTTCTCTTGATCATTCAACCTCTTCATTGAGCTTGAATGGTTAAGGGTTAGTTATTAATCTCAAGGGTCGTATTTTCTCACGGGACTAGTTCTTCATTTCACATGTGTTCTCTACCCTTCCCTTGATCTTGCAACCTCTTGATTGAGTTTGCAAGTTTAAGGGTTGGCTATTGATCACATGCTTGTCTTGAGTTCTATGTTCTTGTAATTACTTTCTTGTTCTTTTTATTTGCTTTTTTATTACTCGCTTATTATTATCTTGCTTTACTTTCTTGCAATTTCATTTCATGCACTTACTTACTTGTAATCTTTTCTTTTCTTTGTTCTTTTCTTTTGCTCTCTTTTGTTCAATTTGTGAATGAATGTAATTATTATTGTTAAGAAGAAATATGATATTATAAGTTAAAGATTTTCTTTTCTCTTTTCCTTTTCCCGTTATTTTCCATTGAACTCCGCCCAAACCATACGCAAGCGCTCCGTTAGGCACCCTACCCTAACAAGGTAACGGTGATTCCTAACCGCGACCGGTTGCGTTCGGTTTGGCCGGAGGCGAAAGCAAGAGACAAGAACAGAAGGACAAAGGTAAATAAGCCGGATTCCACGAATACCGCGCTTAAATCCCCTAATCCACGTTGTTGCCGATTGCTCTAGCTTCAATTGGTCACGACTCGGCTCAAAGGTTTCGAGTACGGATTTCTTTAGCTTATAATCTCGTATCTTTTCTTAACAACTTTATACTTGCAAATAAACACATAGGATAGTCTCGAACAAACATACACAGATTCTTTATTGACTCGTCTAAGACAAGAAGGTAAAATACCACCATCTCCCTGTGGACCGACCCGTGCTCAACCGGCTAGCTGCAAAGCGACACCGTCCTGATCGCGGTTATACTTTAATTCTTTGAACATTCGACACGCCAAAAGCGTGCGATCAGGCGGATCCACTCACAAAGGCCTTTTTTCCAGAGAGAGACTTTTATGGGATGGTTGAGTATGAGATACTACAACTACTGCTATATGATGGCCCTAGTGCAAGTAGGAGATTGTTAGTTATATGTATTCCCTAGAGGCCATTACTGTATATAAGATGTATATTGTAGTGGATGCTTGGGCATATATAGGGAGGACTTTCTTACTCGACATGATAGTATGCTATCTGGTTACTCTTTATCTTAACATGTACACTGATTGTCTCTCTGTTACACGTTGGTAAATCCCTTAGGATGCGTACTTGACTACCTAGATTATGATGGAGATCATACTAGTGGGACAAAGGTAGTCTATGAGTACATCCTTTAATGTCCCTAGTTGTGGGTGTATCGAGATGGGGCGTCGATATACCAGAGTAGACTAGCGTATAGCTTCTCGACCCATGTAGATGGGCGATGGATGATCCCATATCCATTAGTATTTGAAATCAGAGATGATATACGGGTGCTCAGTGAAGACTGGGCACACTGGACGGACTCACCGAGAACTCCCAGATGGTATTATATCTCATGTCTGATGGCAGTTCTCTGGTGACACTGGTACAGGTTAGTCTGTCGACCCGAGATCGTCATAGAGCCTTGTGTGATTCCCACTGTGCTTTGACTTCCACCTTACCACATTCATGAGAACGTGATAAACGGTGGTTTTTGGGTACAGTCTCGAGTCACATGGAAGCAATGAGCGATAGGAGGGGATTCGTCTCTCCCGGTATTAGGGTTTAATGTTGCGCTGTGTTCGATTGGCTATAACAGGAAGTCCCTGGCCAGGGCTGTTTCAGAGATTTACTGGTAAGTGTTACCAGTAGTTTCTCGACCCGTTATGAATCTCATATCGGCATGACTTATCGAGTTACTGGGGTCTGACGTTTACCACCCCTAGATGAGATATGCGACATATTAGACGAAGAGACCGGACTGTACGGTAGTGTTACTAATTGGATTCGCAGGAGTATGAGCAGGCTTGCTTGTTGATCTTCTGATCGCTCAATACCCGGGTGGCCATTACGTTTAGCAGACCGCTTTCGGCTTGTGAGTGTTTGATATGATCATCGCCTACTACCGGCGTATTAACGAGTCTTTAGAGTCCTACACAGAGCTTTCCTGGTTCATGCAAAACGAAATAGGAGAACATATGTGATATGTGCGGGACCGAGATTAATGCGCGTATATGATATTGCATTCTATTCTCGCGATTTGTGACATCGGTCGGTTATATGTGATATAGCCTGGTTATCGGATCAAGTGCTGATTTGATAAGTTGTTGCATTTGATATTAGTCGGTTATATGAGATATAGCCGGATTAATAAATCAAGTATTGATTTAATAATTTAATTTATGATTGTATACTTGATATACTAGATTACATTAACTAATATTAGCTCACTTATGATTTCTTTTCTCACTTGTGTGCATTAGTGTATATGTGATATATATTAATGTACAACTTTTGTTTCATGCTAGATGCCACATGTGACATGGGTGTATGAGACTTGCACCATTCTTAATAATGTGATGGGTTTATATTTATCTAAGTTAATCAAAATTAGTGGAGTTTAGTCACATGGTTAAAGCTTGGAGAAGCTTATGGGACCATTGACCAAGTCCACTAAGTTTGTTTTACTTGTAGATATTTATTAACCTAACCATTATTAACTAGCCATGGTTTATTCTCTACATGGGTTAGTGTATGACACTAACTCACCCATGGTTCATATTCTCACCTCATGAGTTCATTCTCTTATCTCTTCACTTGAGCTTCTTCTTCCTCATGAGAAAAGCTTACTAGCTTTTCTCAAGGTGAGAAAATATCGTGAGAAAAATAAATCTAAAGAGAGCCTACTTCCTACTTCATCATCCTCTACTACTTGCCATTTAGTTTAGGGTGTTTGCTTCACTAATTTCACAATTAGTGAAGAGGTAGCATAAGCTTAAGTCTCCTCGATGTAGATCATCTTCGGCCTCGAAGGTTTCGAGCAAACTTATTCATTTCTCCGGGAGAACCCTTTCTAGAGTTCGGGAGATCACAACTCGCAGTGAAGGGACTACTACACGGAACTTTTGAAGTGAAGGACCGGTCTACAAAGGTTGTATTCCTCATTCACTTAGTGTAATAGTAGATTACATGTTCTTTTCGTCTATTTACACTAGCTAGATTCTAGGTTAGGGTTCATTAGCACCTTAGAATTTTTGAAATTGGCATGCTTGATGCCTTGAAAATCCGGTAGGGTGCTAAGGAATCCCAACAATTAGAGCAGGCTCTCTTCTCCTCTGCAAGGTGTTGAGTTCTACAGTACACCATCTTTGGTTAATTCCATACAAAAGATGCAGATTAGATTTTTTCTTACATCAGTGAAATATGACCATGTAATATGTAAATTAGACTATAATATTTGGAATATTGATGATGTTTATTTAAACAATAATAATTTTATAATTTATATACATGGCTATTAATTTCTATCTATTGCCGGAAAATTATCTAAGTTATCAACAATCAACATAAATTCTTTGTTTGAGTCTCATTTAGTTCTAACCTGTAAGAGTTGTTGAAATTAAGATATGATGGAAATATCTTCTTTGGATGTATGTCATGGAATATTTATCATGGCTTGAAGAATATATTAAAATAATTTCTTAGCAGATTTTAGATGTTTTTTTGTTAGTTGATGGCCCTTCATGTTTATGCTAGTTGTTTACCATGTAGAATTAATTTTACTGTTCACCATGAAGAAAATATTTCAGGCTTCTCTTCTTTCAATATTTCAAGCTCCTCATCAGCTGCTCATCACCTTAGTTTTTGTGCAGTCCCACTGCTTTAAGCATGAAGTTTAGAATCATATGCCTTCAATTTTTTTCTTGAACATACTAAAAATTTGATTTTTCATTGTTTCCTATTTTTGATAGATAAAATGCCAAAATATTATGTAGCATTCAAAGGCTGAAAGGTAGAAATATACACAACATGGTTATAATGAAAAGAACAAGTTGATAAATTCAGTGGTTGTGTGCATGACAGATATGATTCACTGGAAGTACAGAAGGCTTATAACAAGTATTTTCGAAATGTAAGGATATAATTGTTAGCAGTATATGGTAAGCATATGTTAATGCCTATATAACGAGCAATTTTGCTTTCTAGGAGGCTTGTAGTAGCAATAAAGCAGCCACTTCTCAACCTGACTTTTTCAACTTATCTAAGACGAATAATGCCCGCAAAGTTCAGCTTGAGTTAGAATTGGTAGAAAGAGATACTGCACTTGAGGAGTCAAATCTATATAAGGATCTTTTGCATGACGTTGATAAGTTGGGCCTTGATGTTTCTCGACTAGTAATGGACATGTATTTTATTATCCTTTACCTTCTATAGTACAATGGGGACATAGCACTATATACCATATGCGTTGGATATATATGCCCTAGAGGCCTACATTGTATATGATGCTTGGGATATGTATGTACATGACAGTCTTGCTTGATATGATAGTACGCTATTTGGTTTGACTTTGTCTTAACGTATAATATATTTTACTTGGTATTTATATATATATATATATATGTTGATAAAGCCCATAGGGTGTTTGTCTGACTACTGGCGTTGTGATGGCAGTCATACTAGTGGGAGCTGGATAGTCAATAGGCACACCCTTAGATGTCCCTGGTCGCAGGAGTATCGAGATTGGGCATCGATACTCCGGAGTAGACTAGTGTATACATATCTAGACCCTGACGAGGGGCGATGGATTGGTCCCGCAACCATTGGTGGTGTTCACCTAAGATTGTATACAGATGCTCACTGGGTGTGAGTACACCGGACAGGACTCGCCGAGAACTGACTGGATGGTATTATACCTAACGTCAGATAGCAGTTCTCAGGTGACATGTGTGCAGATAGTCCGTTGACTTAAGGTCATCATTTGTCTCGTGTGAGTTCCCACTGTGCTTTGATTGTTACCCTACCACGGCTCAAAGGAGTCGTGCAAACAGGTTTCAGTTGGGCACAGTCCCGAGCCATGTGGAGGCAGTGAGTGACTGTTAGGGATTCGTCTCTCCCGGTATAGGGAGTTGATATCGCACGGTGATCGGTTGGTCATTACCATAAGTCCCTGGCCAGGGCTGATTGAGAATTACTGATAGGTTGATCAGTAGATTCTCGGATGGTGATAGAGCCATACCGACACGACTTGTATGGTTATTAGGGGTCTGACGTCCACCACCTCCCTAGACCGTACATGTGATACTCTCAGACGAACAGACCGGACTGCGCGGATATTGTCACAGACAGGCTCAGTAGGATTTCAGATGGGCTACCTCATCAGCTTTCTTATCGACAACTACCTGGAGACCGTTACGTACAGCTAGTGCCGCTTGCGGTCTGTGGTTAAACCCACTGCCAGCGTAGTAGTCGAGTCTTTAGAGTCCCACACAGAGATTTCCCAAACCCAGGCGAAAAGATATAGAGGTCGTATGGTTTTACGACAAAGGTTCGGACGCATACGTGTTTGATCGCACGTACGACATTCGGACAGTTTTTACTAGCCGGCTTTGGTTTAAGCCAGATTCTAGTATCAGGTTATTGGATTTATACAGTCTAAAGTTTTTCCGTGTTTTCACGGATGAGAGGGGCGTTCTCGTAATTTTCCGAGAAGCTTCTAGAAGGATGTGACATAAAGAGAGAGGTGGCATTTTCATTTATTGAATTAGTGACTCATTGTGAGTGATTCATCATGTCATTAAAGCATCATTTATTGCTTAATGACTCACATGATGAATCACCCACTTGATTAAATGAAACATGATGAATATTCACTTATTATTCATTTCTTTCTTATTCTTTATGTTTCATATATATCAAGTGAGAAGCTTTATTCAATATAATAATATCATTATCATCTTCTCACTCTCTCTCTTCAAGTTCTCTCTCCTTCACCAAACCCTAATCCTACCCTCATGAGTTGAGAACAAGGATTAGGAAAGACTAATTACTCCATAACCAATCTCTACATCATCTTAGCTACTCTATTTAGCAACTAGAGAAACTAAGTAACCTCAAGTTTAGAGGTTATAGCTTGGATTAGGGTTCTCGGGTGGATCGTCTATCACGGAAGAAAGCCGAAGAGGGCGTGGAGATCCAAAGAGGCCGTAGAGAACATCAAGACGAAGGACTAGAACCGTTTGGTATAATCTCTTCGCATAGTAGACTAAAACTCTATAGCTTGTGTTAAAACTTGTTTAGCAAACGATTCATACGGTTAATCGATGTTTGATCATAGAACTTGATTGTTATTCATATTTCCGCCTCCCCACAAGTATTGGGGTGTTGAACATCGACTTACAGTGGTATCAGAGCCTAGCTAAACAAGATTTAACTTAATTGCAAATTTGTATGAATTTCGAAAGGAAAAACGAAGCCGGAAAACCCTAAAAATTTCAAGTTTCTGTCGAAATTTAAATGAAGTCCAAAAATTTTTCAGGGATGTTCAGAAAGCTTGTTATGACACCAGAAAACACCCAAGAAATTTTGGGCCATGACTCGACCAAACGACCGCTGTTCCGCGGCGGATCCCACCGATCCGCGGCGCTTCCGCGGCCGAGTTGCCGAGTCATGATCCCAGTTTTCTTGGGTGGGTTCTCTGTTGAATTTGGGATTTTCTGGAATATTTAATTTTTGCTCAGGTTTCAGTTTTACAGAGCAGATTTTGGAGCAATATTAAAAGTGTTTAATCGATCGAAATTGTACAGTATTTGCTTATTGGATTATATCTGTGATTGTATAATGTGTTCGTAAACCTCCCCTAACTGCTAGTATGTCGGTTGGCAGGGGGTTGCACATTTCTGTAATGGATTTTAACTGTTTGTGCATATAAACTGTATTGGACTGTTGTGGTGATTAGCCGGGTTTTGTGATGGGTTATTGTTTTAATTCATTTGATGTAATTGTAACAAGTTGTAATATTATTTCGCGGGGCACATCCATGTTGCGGTTGTAGCCACCGTTGTATTATTTCTTTTTACTGTTTTTGCTCCTAGGACAGACCCAAGGTGGGGTGCACAAACTGCCGGGCGGGTAGTTTGCCGCACCCGTAGGGGTCCTGGGTGGGGTAATGGCTATTCATCACAACTGTGTAATCTGTCTTTTCTTGCAGGCTCAAAAGAAATACAGATTGCTTGCAAATCCAATATTGTTTATCTGTGTTCTGGAATGTATATCATTGCGTCAGACGAATGTAAAATATCTATATATATGATAGCTATTTAGACGTCGCTTATGTTTTACACCCGCGCTAGCCCAGCCCCCGCTCTGTCGTTAGTTAAGTAACCTAACGGGTGATGATGGGACCCCGTGGCGAATGCCGATGGCATAAGAGGACGTCATATTTTCGTTGTTATCTGTAATGATAGGTTAAAGATGGGACGCATTATTATTAATGCAAAGAAAATAAAACCTAAACTGAATCGTTGGAACAATTTCTAAAAACCACTCGGTTTTCTTGAAAAAGCAAATTTTAAATGCGGAGCTTAAACCACTCCTTTTAATAAAAGCTATCTTAGTTCCTTCGATCAAATCAAGTTCATTACGTTAACGGTTTTTGCCAAAAACCAGCCGTAACCCTCCGTCGTTTCAGATAGATAGCACATCGTATTCATGCTATGCTTGTTGGCCTACGTCAAGGCATAGTGTATGGTAGCAGTGTGTGTGCCTATTTGTTGCATAGATAGATGCATTAGTTTAATACAGACGTACACCTTGTTGGCCTACGTCAAGGGCTTGTACGATGTATTTAAATTGATCAGGACAACGACGGGTAGAACTTGACTTGCGTCTTATGACTTGTTGGCATACGTCAAGGTCTATAAGAGCTTGGGGTAAAAATCACATCGGGAGTTTCAAACATAAAGGAAACTTGCAGATTTAGCTTACCTTCTGGAGTGTGGTGACTAGAGTGGCTTCCATCTAGGGCATCATGCAATGATAGTTGGATCCCGATCCCACTGATGAGTAGGATTACTCTCGGGAATTTCTCTCACTTAACAATCAATGCTATAAACCAAGTAGGTGCCTAGAAAGGTGTTAGAGGGGCTACGCCTCCAGGGAAAAGAGGTTCTTTAATTAAGGAACTTCGCAAAAGCGTTGGAAAACCTCCCTCGAAGTACCAACACCAGCCTGGCTGAAAGGTTAAGCAAGTATTGTGACGTGTGATTAAATCCTGACTAGTTCTTCTTTTAGGTTTTGAAGAAGGATTTGAGGAAACAGTGGGAGCCATCCTGTTTAGATAAATTAATAAACCAATCTAAACTTGCAAGAGCATATGCTGAGTGTTTTCTTTTCTCTCTCTCTGGCAGCTACCATGACTGGACTAAAACTATTACTTGAAAAGAATATACTGACCGGGCAGAACTATAAAGATTGGCTAAGAAACGTCAATATTGCGCTGACTTATGACAAAGTTGCATATGTTACCACCGCTGTTCCTCCCCTTATCCCAGGACCAGATTCCTCAGTTGCGGACAAGGAAGTTCGTAAAACCTGGGATCTAGACTGTGAGCGAGCTAAGTGTATCGTGCTGGCGTCCATGAATAATGAACTCCAGAAACAGCACGAGAGTATGGATATTGCATCCATATTCCTCCATTGCAAGGAATTGTATGGTGAACACTCCCGTATCGCGAGGTACGAAACCTCAAGGAAACTATTCCAGATGAGGTTAGCTCCAGGATCGCCTGTTGGAGAGCACGTCCTCAAAATGATCATCCTCATTGAGGAACTCGCAAACCTGGGATGCGTGCTAGAGAATGATTTATATATCGACTTGATTTTGCAGTCCCTTCCCCACACCTTCTCCCAGTTCGTGCTGAACTTCAACATGCACGAAATGGAAGCGGATCTTCCAAAGCTCCTTAATATGTTGAGGGTAGCAGAGACCTCCTTAAAAAAGGAGAAGACACCCGTTCTGTATGTTGGCCAATCATCTTCTTCTAAAACTAAAGCGAAAGCTAAAGGGAAGAAGAAGATGAAAGCCACCAAACCGAAGGGTGGGGTCAAGAAGGTGCAGGGAACGAACAAGGCAGGAAGGGTGAAGGCAGAAAAGAACGAGTGCTTCTATTGTCACAAGCAGGGGCACTGGAAGAAGGATTGTCAGGCCTTCAAAGCCAAGGACATGAAGCAAGCAGTTGCTTCTACTTCAGGTGTGTTCGTAATCGAAATTTGTCTTTCAGTAAACTCTACTTCATGGGTACTTGATACCGGTTCTGGTTCTCACATCTGTAATTCTTTGCAGGATCTGAGAAATAGTAGAGTACTGGGGGCAGGTGATATGACTCTCCGGATGGGCAATGGAATGCATGTAGATGCAGTTGCAATAAGGGAATATCACCTAGGGTTGAATAGTGGAAACATTTTGGTATTGTATAACTGTTTTTGTATTCCCAGTATATTGTGTAATATTATATCAGTATCTTTATTGTCTAATAAAGGATATAATTTTGTGCTTGAAAGAAATGTCATGAACATTCTCCTAAATCAAGAACTGATTGGGTTTGGCATACTGGAAAACGGCATATACATACTTAATCAACCATAAATTTTCAATATTCAAAACACGCATAAAAGAAAGGCTCCAGATTCGAATCAAGCCTTCCTATGGCATTGTAGACTTGGTCATATAAATGAAACAAGGTTGACTAAGTTACATAAAGATGGATATCTAGATTCGTTTGAATATTCATCATATGCAACTTGTCAATCATGTATCAAAGGAAAAATGACCAAATCTCCGTTCACCGGACACGGAGAAAGAGCCACCGAACTCTTGGGACTAGTACACAGTGATGTATGTGGTCCGATGTCTATACATGCACGAAGTGGTCACTCCTACTTCATCACTTTTACCGATGACTTCTCTAGGTATGGACATGTGTTCTTAATAAAGCATAAATCCGAGGCTTTTGAGAAGTTTAAGGAGTATAAAAATGAAGTAGAGAAACAAACTGGTAAAAGCATCAAGACACTTCGATCTGATTGAGGTGGAGAATACTTAAGCACCAGTTTCCTTGAATACTTGAAAGCAAATGGAATACTCTCTCAGCTTACTCCATCTTATACACCTCAGCATAATGGTGTATCAGAAAGAAGGAATCGCACGCTATTAGATATGGTGCGTTCGATGATGAGTAGTGCTGAGTTACCACTTTCCTTCTGGGGATTTGCTCTAGAATCAGCCGCATATCTATTAAATAGAGTTCCAACTAAGTCTGTACCTACCACTCCATATGAAGTGTGGTGTGGGAAGAGACCATATCTCAAGTATATCAAGATATGGGGGTGTCCGGTATATGTTAAAAAGCATAATCCGGACAAGCTCGAGGCACGATTGGTTTTGTGCAAGTTTGTAGGATACCCCAAGCATTCAAGGGGGTACATGGTCTACCACACTGAAGAACAAAAGGTGTTTGTCGCTCGTCACATTGTCTTCTTAGAAAGCGAATTTCTTGCAAAAGAAATTAGTGGGAGCGCGGTAGAACTGGAAGAAATTCCAGAACCTCAAACTGTAACCGAAGACTTAGAAGAATCTCAGATTTCAATAGAACATGACGAACCAACGCCACTCCGCAGATCTAGTAGGCTTTCTCATCCTCCTGAAAGATACTATGGTTTTCTTCTTGATGGGGATCGAGATGATTGCATCATCGATGATGATGAGCCTACTAGTTTTCAGCAGGCTATCACAAGTAGCGACTCAGTGAAGTGGCTGGATGCAATGAGATCCGAAATGGAATCCATGTACACCAATAAAGTATGGACTTTAGAAGTTGCTCCTCCTGGGGTAAAACCAGTTGGGTGCAAATGGATCTTCAAAAAGAAGTTTGGTGCATTTGGACAAGTGGAAACCTATAAAGCTAGACTAGTAGCGAAAGGTTTTCGTCAAAGACCAGGATTGGACTATGATGAAACCTTTTCACCAGTAGCTATGCTTAAATCCATTCGGATCATGCTTGCCATTGCTGCCTTCCATGACTATGAAATCTGGCAAATGGATGTAAAAACAGCTTTTCTAAATGGACATCTAGAAGAGAGTGTTTACATGGATCAACCAGAAGGTTTCTTAGACAGTGGGAGCAGCGGAAGAGTGTGCAAATTGCTTAAATCCATTTATGGGTTAAAGCAAGCGTCGCGGAGTTGGAACATCTGCTTTGATGAAACAGTCAAGGAATTTGACTTTATCAAAAATGCAGATGAACCATGTATTTATAGGAAGATTGTAGAAGGAGCAGTAGTCTTCCTCGTTTTGTACGTCGACGACATACTACTAATAGGGAATGATATCCCTATACTACAATCAGTAAAGCTCTTCTTGTCACAGAAATTCTCTATGAAAGGCTTGGGAGATGCATCATACATTCTGGGCATTAAGATCCATCGAGATAGATCTAATAGAATATTGGGACTTTCACAGTCCAGGTATATAGACACTATACTAAAGAGATTTAGTATGGAAGATTCCAAGCGCGGCAATATGCCCGCTTGTCACGGAATCACCCTCTCCAAAGAGATGTCTCCAAAGACTGATGAAGAGAGGGCTCACATGGGCATTATACCCTACGCTTCGGCGGTAGGATCAATAATGTATGCGATGTTATGTACCAGACCAGATGTAGCTTACGCACTTAGTGTGGTAAGCAGGTATCAATCGGACCCAGGTGAGAAACATTGGATAGCGGTGAAGAGCATTCTCAAGTACCTGAGAAGGACTAAGGAGATGTTCTTGATTTACGGCAATAAGGACCTCCAGGTGGAGGCTTTTACCGACTCCGGCTTCCAAAGTGACAAGGATGATTCTAAATCTATTTCGGGTTTTGTGTTTACCCTCAATGGAGGGGCGGTAAGTTGGAAGAGCTCCAAACAAGATACCGTCGCAGACTCAACTATGGAGGCTGAGTATATAGCTGCTAGTGAAGCCGCAAAAGAGGCTGTCTGGATAAGGAAGTTCATTTCTGAACTTCAGGTGGTTCCGTCCATTGCCAATCCAATACCTTTATATTGCGATAACAATGGCGCTGTAGCTTTAGCGAAGGAACCAAGGTCCCATCAGAAATCCAGGCATATCTTAAGGCGTTTTCACCTGATCAGGGAGATCGTGGATCGTCGGAAGATCGAGATACGGAGAGTGGACACAAAAGACAACACGGCAGATCCATTCACCAAGGCCATTCCTCAAGTACAGTTCGAGAGACTTTTTGAGATGTTGGGCATGCGGTAGGCAAGCAACTGGATCTGGTAGAGACAGTAGGTACTCATTGCGCCAATTATAGGCCTTAGTGCAAGTGGGAGATTGTTGGATATATATGCCCTAGAGGCCTACATTGTATAGGATGCTTGGGATATGTATGTACATGACAGTCTTGCTTGATATGATAGTACGCTATTTGGTTTGACTTTGTCTTAACGTATAATATATTTTACATGGTATTTATATATATATGTTGATAAAGCCCATAGGGTGTTTGTCTGACTACTGGCGTTGTGATGGCAGTCATACTAGTGGGAGCTGGATAGTCAATAGGCACACCCTTAGATGTCCCTGGTCGCAGGAGTATCGAGATTGGGCATCGATACTCCGGAGTAGACTAGTGTATACATATCTAGACCCTGACGAGGGGCGATGGATTGGTCCCGCAACCATTGGTGGTGTTCACCTAAGATTGTATACAGATGCTCACTGGGTGTGAGTACACCGGACAGGACTCGCCGAGAACTGACTGGATGGTATTATACCTAACGTCAGATAGCAGTTCTCAGGTGACATGTGTGCAGATAGTCCGTTGACTTAAGGTCATCATTTGTCTCGTGTGAGTTCCCACTGTGCTTTGATTGTTACCCTACCACGGCTCAAAGGAGTCGTGCAAACAGGTTTCAGTTGGGCACAGTCCCGAGCCATGTGGAGGCAGTGAGTGACTGTTAGGGATTCGTCTCTCCCGGTATAGGGAGTTGATATCGCACGGTGATCGGTTGGTCATTACCATAAGTCCCTGGCCAGGGCTGATTGAGAATTACTGATAGGTTGATCAGTAGATTCTCGGATGGTGATAGAGCCATACCGACACGACTTGTATGGTTATTAGGGGTCTGACGTCCACCACCTCCCTAGACCGTACATGTGATACTCTCAGACGAACAGACCGGACTGCGCGGATATTGTCACAGACAGGCTCAGTAGGATTTCAGATGGGTTACCTCATCAGCTTTCTTATCGACAACTACCTGGGGACCGTTACGTACAGCTAGTGCCGCTTGCGGTCTGTGGTTAAACCCACTGCCAGCGTAGAAGTCGAGTCTTTAGAGTCCCACACAGAGATTTCCCAAACCCAGGCGAAAAGATATAGAGGTCGTATGGTTTTACGACAAAGGTTCGGACGCATACGTGTTTGATCGCACGTACGACATTCGGACAGTTTTTACTAGCCGGCTTTGGTTTAAGCCAGATTCTAGTATCAGGTTATTGGATTTATACAGTCTAAAGTTTTTCCGTGTTTTCATGGATGAGAGGGGCGTTCTCGTAATTTTCCGAGAAGCTTCTAGAAGGATGTGACATAAAGAGAGAGGTGTCATTTTCATTTATTGAATTAGTGACTCATTGTGAGTGATTCATCATGTCATTAAAGCATCATTTATTGCTTAATGACTCACATGATGAATCACCCACTTGATTAAATGAAACATGATGAATATTCACTTATTATTCATTTCTTTCTTATTCTTTATGTTTCATATATATCAAGTGAGAAGCTTTATTCAATATAATAATATCATTATCATCTTCTCACTCTCTCTCTTCAAGTTCTCTCTCCTTCACCAAACCCTAATCCTACCCTCATGAGTTGAGAACAAGGATTAGGAAAGACTAATTACTCCATAACCAATCTCTACATCATCTTAGCTACTCTATTTAGCAACTAGAGAAACTAAGTAACCTCAAGTTTAGAGGTTATAGCTTGGATTAGGGTTCTCGGGTGGATCGTCTATCACGGAAGAAAGCCGAAGAGGGCGTGGAGATCCAAAGAGACCGTAGTGAACATCAAGACGAAAGACTAGAACCGTTTGGTATAATCTCTTCGCATAGTAGACTAAAACTCTATAGCTTGTGTTAAAACTTGTTTAGCAAACGATTCATACGGTTAATCGATGTTTGATCATAGAACTTGATTGTTATTCATATTTCCGTCTCCGCACAAGTATTGGGGTGTTGAACATCGACTTACAATATGTATTGCCTACTTGTGATTATATTGCTATCTCCTTAAGTATACTCGTTGAACTGCTCTGACGGCCATTCCATTTCTTTGCTTGTTTGGTGCTTTGACAGGTCCTGATTTGCTATCAGAGTGGCACATCGGAACCGAGATTGGGTTGCCAACATTGCCTTTAACAACAGTCCTTCCAACTTTATAATGTAAATGTTAAAACTACTCGTTGGTATGTAAATTATATGGAGATTGGAGTGACTTAACCAATACGAAGTGTACTTTTTCATTATAAATATCTATCACTGCCTCGGTTAGAAAGAGCACTTAGTACATCCCTTTCATGATTGTGTGTTGATTGTGTGCTGCAAGTAGCCTTGTTGCATAACTTACAGATTTATTTAAACATGCAGTATATTTGTTTCAAGCTTATGAAATTAGTTTGGCATTCGGATAAACTGTAACTCACTTTTATTTTATTTTATTTTTTTGCATGTTGTCTTTCGCGTGAAAAACCTGCAAGACAATTTGAATCATGGGCAATTAACGATGAGCTATGCCTTTCCATTTGGTTCTTTTGCTATATTTGCTACCTCAGTGGTAAACAGAACAAATTTTATGATAGATAGCTCAATATCACATGCTATTATCAAAAGTATAAGATTTGCCTTTGAACCCAAAAACCGAAAACGAAAAACTTCAAAAACCACAGTTAAAAAGCCAAAGACACAGCAGATTTCTCTGACCCTCTCAACCACGACAACACTTCAAGCACAAATGCCGCAACTAAGATTAGAGCAAGGTGTACCTATAAGTTTCATATAGCAATAAACTACTATTTAATTTTCTTATGGATGGAAAGAAAAGAGGGATAATTAACCACCATAATTCATTAAAGAGTTTTTAATGGTTACATAGAATGGCCATGAAGGCCAAAAGCGTACAAGCAAAAGCAAGTTCAACACATACATGGCTACCAAAGACAAGTTCAACACATACATAAACATAAAGCATCCTAAAAGGTCTTGATATCTCAGTGACTCAAATATAGCAATAAAATGAAACCAAATCCAAACTGCTTCTTTAGAAGAACTAACATGAAACATGTGAGTATAGCAACAAAATGAAACCAAATCCTAAAAGGTCATGCATGCAGCTTTTCCCCTGAAGTCGTTGAGCGCCAGGTTCCCAATCCAAACTACTTCTTTAGAAGAACCTACTTCCTTGAGTATTTGTCATCTGGGACACCATTTACCTACGAACATGACACAAAAATTATGAAACCAAATAAGCTCAATTATATATAATTACAATTAAAAGGAAATAATGCTTATATATGTACACACTTGTCTTATCAAAATCTAGATTAGGAGAATGATGTTCTGGTAAGACTAAACTAACATGGAACATAGGAGTCACTAACATATTTGTAGTTGACATGTCTTGAAACTAACATTGTTCAAAATATGGAAAGTTATTATTAAACCGATCAATAAAAGTATAGGATGCACTTATTGAAATGTAATTAGGTATCATACCATGATCCGAGATAGAGGAGATTGAGATACTTGTTTATTTGGAAGTTGTGGCGCATGGATACTTATAGAATAATCTGAAGTTGAATACCAAAAAATTACGTAAGCCTATTAGTTAATTAGCATTAAAGTATCTTCATAATAAAATTAATGAAAGGATTGTAATTTTTATTAACCACCGGACTAGGAGTGTTCCATAAACTTGGAGTATTTGAACTTTGTGATCCTATTGATTGGTTGAAGACCGAGTGAGATGCCATAGTTGTCTCCTATATTATTTTAAGTTTAAATAAAGTAAAAATATAATAATAAACAACCATTATATTTCAACAAAAATGTATAAACTTTTACCTGGGAAGGCAATATGCTTGATTGTGATGAAGGAAATGTGTTACTGCTTGATTGTGTCAAAGAAAATGTGTTGCATGCAAAATAATGATTTCTTTGGCTTGTTGAACCACCATTTTTTCTTCGCTTCTTTTCAAGGATAATCTTTTTTCTTCCTGCAGGACCTTTTATATATACCTGCTTTCTTTTGAATAGAATCAGGCTTTATGGTAATTTGATTGTTTATAGCGCATACCCTTATTTCAGGAGCAAACGAATTAGCTTGCTCTTTATTGACAGCTACATGCACTTTCATTTGTTCCTTTAGCAAATTTTTTACTGGATGAATGTAACATTTTCTCTACTCGCAAAGATAATATTTCAAGTTCTTGGTCCAACATTTCAGTCGCCTCTTTGGAATTTTCACCATTAATTACAATACTTACTGATTTATGACAAAGCCTTGTATATCTTGTTTGAAGACTTTCTTCACCATCGGAATCTAATTCCACAATTCGACTATTCTCCATTGATCCATCCCTTGCAAATTTAGTCCACCTCTTTAATGTATATTGAGTTGGAAGATGTAAAATATTATTATAGTTGAGAACTTTGAATGCATGCATGCATAGAATTCCCATTGACTCAAACTTCATACAACTATACTTGATTGTAACTTCTATGGTGTTAATTTCAACTATTCCAAAAATCCGAGCTTTTGGAGGAGACACTTTATAGGTGCATACTGAACGATTAACATTAATAAGCTCATATACACATGTAAGTTGACTCTTGAACTCTTCCTCAAAATCTGCATATATTATTGTTGTATATGACTTGCTTCAATCAACATAAGCATATCACGGACATATAAAATTGGTTCGGTTTGTCTGGATTTATAATTTTCGTAAAGTTCCTTCTTACGAAATCGAATTAACGCTCTTTGATATTTTTCAATGAACTTTGAAAGAGATAACCATCTATTGAAATATTTCTTGAAGTGTTTATTCATACTTTCGCTATGTTGAGTCGTTGTCATTATAGCACAAAACGACTCACGACAGAATGCCAATATCCATTTCTCCTTAAGTGCATACAGATAATTTAACCGAGAATGCTCAGTAAACCTATAACAAGTAATCATCTGTTGCTATCTATTTTCAAAATCTTCAATGCAACCACCTTCATATATGCATTTGTTAAACTCATGATGAAATCAGAATGACTACTATAGATGTGTGACAAATGTTTTGCAGCATTCTGCTATATTTGCCATAAACAAATACGGTGACATGTATATGGAAGTACCATACAAATAGCTTTTGATATTGCAGCACATTTTTCAGTGAAGATAGTCTTCGATTGCTTAGTCTTCGGTTGCTTTCCCGACATTGCAATTAAAAATGTCTTAAATAGATGCACAAAAGATTCAGTACATTTGGTGATTTATACTAAGAAATGATGCGAATGAAAATTCATATCTATTTGTCTGAAATGTAGTATCAAAGGATAATGCATCACCAAAATAATTATAATCAGTAATTGATCGACCATTTGCCCAAAAGAAATTGGCTACCTTTCCTTTTTTTGTCAAGCTGTAATGCATAAAAGAATGTAGGATCCTCCTTCTGCTTCTCTTTTAATATCTCAGATAAATATTGTGCATCTTTAGTAGCGAGATATCTCATTCTTGTTGCATAAAGGTAGTTAGAATAATCATTTGTTAGGAAATCAACTTTGTCGGCACCTTCACACCCGATTTCTATAAATTCAAAACCTTTAGAAGGACCAATTCCAACCTTATCAAATTGTTCTATCAAATTATGTTGAGCAGGCACGATCATTATATGTGATTTTAGCATAAAAAATTTATTTGGACTAGCAAATTGATGATTATGCTCGTTAATAACCTTACCGACATTCCATACACCATCACGATCCACTTTAAACTCAATCTGTGCTAAACAATTTGTTCTTTTATTTGGACTTGCCTTTTTTGTTATATGTTTAGAATGAATTTGACGAGTTCCTTCTCTATTACACATCAAAGTTCGACTCTGTATACTTCCATCTTTCTTATATCAAGATAACCCTTTCGGACACTAAACCCCTTTATCTTAGCATACTTGTTATAAAACACATACGCTTCTATTTCAAAATGAAATACCATGCCTACTTCCGGCTCCAATAATGATCTAGATGTTGGTTATGGGATTATCATTTCATTTGTAATATCGTTTTGGGACATGTTCTGAACGTCATCTGAAATATCATCTATGTGCAGATCCATTGCTTGAAGATATTTCTAATATAATTCAAATTACTTAATTTAAATATGACTTTTCAAAATATAAAAGGAATTACCTTGCAGAGAATTTATATAATTTATGTTGAGAATTAATATAATCATCTATTTGTTCAAAATTGGGACAATCACCTTGCAGAGAATTTATATAATTTATGTTGAGAACTTTAATTAATAGAATATTGTTCATATCAGATTTTTGCATTTTCATACAGCCCAATTTTTATCACATTGCATATCGGTAGGTACTCTTGAGCCGTGTTTGCTAGTCAATTGCAGGATACAGGTTCTCAGCTCTAAACGGTGAAATTCATGGAAAAACACGACAAAACCCGGGTTCCTGCCAACCACAGATAAAACACGGGTCTCCGCTCTTTATCCGTATGTTGCCACACACCAGTTTACAAGACAAAATGGCAAATCAATGTCATTTTCATGCACAAGGCTCAATGGCAACACAAGATCCAAGAAATCTACGCGGAGCTCGAGGAAATCATGACAAAAAGATCCACATTCATCACCTTTTTGTTCAACAGAAATTCTGGAAAAATCGTGAAGAAAATATGAGAAAACACATATACCAGACTCATGGGCACAGAAGACCAGGGGAGTACAAAAAAATCCCATGCTTCAACTCCACCATATGGCTGCGGATCCGCGGCCAATAGGGGACTAGGCCGCGGTTCCGCGGCCGTACAGGCGCCGCAGTTGATGGTTTTTTGAGGGCAGATTGGTCTTTTCACATGGGTCCAGAATGTTGCCCTAGAATTTCTGTTGCTTGCCTATAAATAGTCCAGAACTTGCCAAAGCCAAGGGGGCTTAATCTTGTATTTTAGGTTTTAGAATACTTGTTGTTCTTTTTCCTCTTCTCATCTCTTCTCCATTGAAAAACTTGTAGTGAGCTTTTGTGAGTGAAGAATGATGAATAAAGAAGTTCTTTTTGTTATTATACTTGTCTTGCTCTTGTTATGTTAATTGCTTGTAATCTTCAATTGATAATTTAGTTGTTGTTATTTATTGTTGTTTCTTTCTTATTCTCTTTTCCTTTATCCTTAAATAACCATGATCCTTACGTTTGATCCTTGCCAAGGTGAGGTCGCAAATAGCTAGTTGTTATCTTCTAATCTCCTTCTTTCTATCTTCCTCCTTTGTTTTATTTTTCGTTCTTCTTGTAATGGGTGAGTAGTTTCCATACTTGTTAGGGTAGGATAAGGGAAGTTTGAGAGAAGGGAATCTCTCTCACTCTTTCCTTGCCCAACATCTTAAATCGAACTCCCGTTAATTGAACCACAATCCGCTCCCTACGGCACCCTATCTTACATGATAGCGATGATTCCGTAGTGAGACCGGTTGTGGTTGAATTAACCGGAGGTTAAGGCTAAGAGCCAAGAACGGACGGACAAGCACCAAAAGGAAGAACTTATGCGTTGGAAAGCCTAGCTTATACTCGCAAGTTCCTTCCTAGTCGTGCTAATCCCCGTTGTTGCCGATTACCGTAACACCGACATTAAGAGTGGAAACGAAAGAAGTGAGCGACTCCTAACTCAAACTAACCTAATCCTAACCCTAACAATCTCTCTTTAAATATCATTTTAACACTTAGTTAATCACAAACAAATCTGGACTTTTGGACTTAACTCGTTGAAGCACATAGAAAAAGATTCCCATCTTCCTGCGGACGACCCGTACTCAACCGGCTAGCTACAAGCGAAACCGTTTTGATTGCGGTAATTAACTAAACTTGAACACGCAAAAACTTTAACAATCAAATGGCGCCGTTGCCGGGGAGACGGTAGTTTATTTCTTTGTGTAATTTCGGGTTAATTTGTGAATATAAATATAACCGAAAAACAAAACAAAAAAATGTATACATTGTAGAAAAATCATCTTGTTATTTTTTATTAGTTTTTGTGCAAGTGTGCAGAATAAAACGACGTTCGAGTTCAGTGCCAAAGACGTGAGAAGTTAGACCCATATCTCGCGGCTACACCGCGACGGATCAAGACAAGCAAACGGTCTACTGTAAAATTCTGGAGCAGCACAAGTGAGAAAATCCAGATTCGGAGTCTTAAAAACAGAAGAGGACACCCAACTCAGCAAACCCAAGAAAAACTATGTCCCAATCTCACCTTTCTGCCGCGGAACCGCGGCATAAGCAAGCTTAGGCCGCGGAACCGCGGCCGTTTGGTGCCTTCAGGGTGCCAAACTTTCTGTAAGTCCTACTTTCCTCTCCTCCACTCCTCTGGACTCCACCGAACTGTGTTTTCTGCAGCATTCTTTGCGCAAACTCTCTTCCCCCTTCCAATAAACTGTTTTTGTGCAGGATTCTTTGCGCCGCGCTAAAATAAAAATTGATTGCAGTTGATTTATTACTGCTTTGCATTTATTAATACGGACTTTAAGGGGCTTGAAACCAATTCAGATTGGGTGGGGATTTCATCACCCTTCCCACGACCCCAGAAATCACAAAAAGCATATGCATTGACCATTGTTAATTAAAAAATACTAGACTCAGCCCTAAGGACTTCGCGCTCAATAGGACAGAGGACTAGTTACAGGCATCGGCCGTTTATCCTATCCTGACTTTTGCGGTGTCTAGGCAAGTGTGTCGAAGGCAAGTGGTTACTTAATTAGGACCACTACTTACGTAGTGGGGAGCCTCCCACTTACCTGGCACTTACCTGCCGCAATTGTTGAAGAAGAGGCGGTTTGAGGTCCTGTTTCTAGCCCTTTGGAACAGTTAGGAGCTGTCTAGCTGACCTAGGTGACCCTAGATCTAGGTGTGATTGTGCATATCTTGTTTGTGATTGCTTGAAGCCGTAAATCCATACATATTTCTGTAAAGCTCTTTCTAAAATAAAAAAGAATAAAAAAAAGAAAAAATCAAAAACTTTTATAAAAACTTGCCCTTTGTCGCCAAAATCCATTTTTCACCCACCACCCATCGTATTTCTCCATTGACGTTTTCTTACCCTCACCTTCTCCGCTTTGACTATACTAAACTCGTTTAGTGTATGTCCGCTTAGACTCGGGACACTAGCGCCCGCCAAGCCCGCGTTACGTTAGTCGCTACCGACTACGCGATCGACTCAGACGTCGAAACTCCGTCCACACCTCTTTCACCTTTACCTTTGCCGGCCAACTCCGACGTTGACCGGAATTCTATTCATACATCCTCACCTTCACCATCACCAACCTCTTCTTCCGCGATATCAGGATTTAATCCAAACATCTCTTTGACTACCCCAGGATTGACTCCACCTCCTATGGAGGCAAATAACCCACCACCACCGCCTGTGGTAGCGCCGCAGCGAATCGCGCTCCAGGATCGTTTCTATCCCACCCGTTCTGCACTTCCCACTTGTCTTTCCCTTCCACCGGCCAATGGGGATAACTTTGAAATTAAGCCCCACTTCATTAATATGCTTCCGCGATTTCATGGGCTTGAATCTGAAGATGCCTATATCTTCATCAACAAATTTCAAAACGTTTGTGCCATGATGAAAACTACCCAACTGTCGGACGATGCTATACGGCTACGGGTCATTCCGTTCACTTTATGCGATCTTGCTGAAAAATGGTTGTATAGCACCGTTTCCCACTCCATAACCAGTTGGGACGAGTTTGTAAAAGCGTTTCTCAAGAAATTTTATCCGAATCATAAAACCGCAAGGATCCGTAACGAAATCAACCAATTCTCTCAGCTTCTTTCTGAACCCTTCTGGAAGTGCTTTGACCGGTATAAAGACCTTCTTGTTCAGTGTCCTCACCATGGTATAGAGAAATGGAAACTTTGCCAAACCTTATACGAGGGCCTGAACCCAGCAACCAAGCAGTTGTTGGAAACCATTTGTCAGGGCCACTTCCTATCGAAATCTGACGAGGAAGCATGGCAATTCTTCGACGACCTTGCGGAACAAACGCTACAATGGGAGAGCACCAGACCGACTTCTTCTTCTTCTACCTCCACTTCTACCGGTCAGTCTAGGGTAGGAATTCACCAACTTGATGTCTCTATTGCGATGAAAGCTGAAATGGCTGCAATAACGAGAAAACTTGAAGCGATAGAGAGAAAATTTTCTTCTCCTGGTCCTTCCCCTGTTCTTCCCCTTCGTACCATTTGCGCTTGTTGTTCTGATCCTTCTCACTTAACCGAAGAGTGTCTTTACAATCTACCATCTCAAGGACAGGATCAGGTTAATGCTGTATTTCAGCAAAGACCGAGGAATGATCCATACTCTTCCACCTACAATCCCAGTTGGAGGAACTACCCCAATTTCGCCTGCAATCAGAATCAGAATCAATTCCAAGGCAACAATTTCCAGAGGCCCCCTCCTCCGCAACAGCAAGCGCAACAACAAACTCAACATCAGTTTCAGCAGCCCTTCCAACCCCAACCTTTTCAAAATCAGACGAACAACTTTGCACCCAATAATTCTTTTCCCCAAAACAAGTTTGTTCCGTCAAACAACGATAAGGTTTCCTCGCTAGAACGAATTCTGGAGGCGTTCGTTAAACAATCGACCCAATCCACCGCCAACATCCAGTCTTCCATTCAGTCCTTAGTGCAACACACTGCCGCTTACGGGCAAAGCATCAAGACCATCGAGGCCCAGATTGCACAGCTGAATGCGGCCTTAAGCGAGCGAGAGAAGGGGAAGCTCCCGTCCCAGCCACTCCCAAATCCCGGTCACCCACATAATGTACATGTTGCTCTTGAACAACAGAACCATAATGTGAGTGCCGTGACCACATTGATATCGGGAAGGATGCTGAAAAACAACGTCGGCACACGGATCAACAATGACACCCCGGCCACTTCTTCTTCTTCTTCTTCTTCTTCTTCTTCTTCTTCGTCTTCGTCTTCGTCTTCTGAGCCTATTCTCCATTCTTCAAAAGGCTCTTCCTCTTCTTCTGCTCTAAACGGACCCAATTCTCACTCCACGAAAACACCAGTTCTGGGATCCGTTCCAACTCCACAATCTCCTCCTCCAGCATTGTACTCAACCAATTTTAAAAACGTTCCATTTCCAAACCGGTTGAAGTCCACCAAACAAAATCCACAAATGGAGAAGATTCTGGAGTTGTTTAAGCAAGTTAATATCAACATTCCCCTTTTAGATGCTGTCCAACAAGTCCCGTCCTATGCGAAAATCTTAAAGGACTTGTGCACGAAAAAGAGGAAGTCTCAGGTACCCAAGAAAGTTTTCTTGGCTAGTGCTGTGAGTGATGCCCTTACCCAATCTTTACCGCAAAAACGGAAGGACCCTGGCTGTCCTACGATTTCTATTACCATTGGGGATAAGAACATCAACCGCGAACTATTAGATCTTGGTGCCAGTGTTAACCTGCTTCCGTACTCAGTATATGAGCAACTAGGTGTAGGAGAGCTGAAACCCACACACTGTACTCTCCGAATGGCCGACCGATCGATCACCCATCCTAGGGGTGAGCTAGAGGATGTGTTAATCAAAGTCGGCGACTTTATATTCCCTGTTGACTTCATTGTATTAGACACACAGCCTGTAGCTAACCCCTGGAATCAAATTCCGGTGATACTCGGTCACCCATTCCTTGCAACCTCAAATGCTGTAATCAATTGTCGCAATGGTTCGATGAACCTATCTTTTGGAAATATGACGATTGAACTCAACATTTTTAGGTTGGGGAATCAGCCCACCGAACCTAATGCTCATATACTGGACGTTTGCTCGATCCAGGAGATCACTCCAGAAGAGTGTGAATTCGAGGAGTTTCTGTTCGATCATGATAACCTTAACGCCACTAGTGCGTTCCTCTTCGAACCTGCTGCTGTTTCTGCGCCCGACAACGACTACGAGTGTTTCACTTTCTCGAACGATCTTAGCCACTCACCACCCGAGTTTGAATCCTTCGAATTTCCGGATGAGTTACCTGAACCATCCAACTCGGTCGCTTACACTCGTTTTGAACCTTTGCTGGAATCCTTTGAGTTCGAGACCTTTTCACCAATCTTGCCTTCAATCGTTTCACCTCCAACGCTCGAACTCAAGCCTTTGCCGTCTCACCTTAAGTACGCTTACTTGGGTGAGAACGAGACCCTCCCTGTTATCATCTCAGCTTCTCTAGCTCCAGAGCAAGAGAAAGCCCTTCTTACGGTCTTGCACAGTAATAGGAAAGCTTTTGGCTGGTCCATGGCGGACATCAAAGGGATTAGTCCCCTGATCGTTGAACATCACATTCATCTGATGGATGATGCCAGACCAGCCAGGGATCCACAAAGACGTCTCAACCCAGTCATGAAAGAGGCTGTTAAGAAGGAGATCGTAAAATGTCTGGATAGTGGTATCATTTACCCTATCTCTGATAGCCAGTGGGTTAGCCCCATTCACGTTGTCCCCAAGAAATCAGGTATAACGGTCATCACTAACGAGGCAAACGAGTTAATCCCTACTCGCGCCCAAACTGGGTGGCGAGTATGCATCGATTACAGAAAACTCAACGCCGCAACGCGGAAGGACCACTTTCCGCTACCTTTCATTGACCAAATGCTTGAACAATTGGCCGGACACGAGTACTACTGCTTTCTTGATGGCTACTCCGGCTATAATCAGATTCCCATCGCCGAAAAAGACCAGGACAAGACCACATTCACTTGTCCTTTCGGCACGTTTGCATATCGTCGCATGCCCTTTGGGTTATGCAATGCGCCCGCTACCTTCCAGCGGTGTATGATGGGAATATTCTCAGACATGGTGGAAAAATTTCTGGAGATCTTCATGGACGATTTCTCCATCTTCGGCGATTCCTTCAACGAGTGTTTGCTGCATCTTGATGCTGTCCTTACCCGATGTAAGGACAAGAACCTCACTTTGAATTGGGAGAAGTGTCACTTCATGGTGCGCGAAGGTATTTTCTTAGGACATATCATTTCGCAAAATGGCATAGAGGTTGACAAAGTGAAGATTGAGGTCATTTCCAATCTCCCTCCTCCCAGATGCGTCAGATACATCCGAGCCTTCCTTGGCCATGCCGGTTTCTATGGACGGTTCATCAAGGACTTTAGCAAGATTGCTAGGCCCTTGACTCTTCTACCGGCCAAGGACACGCCATTCGACTTCAACTCGAGTTGTGTGACTGCGTTCGAGTCATTAAAAAGCTCACTCACTTCTGCTTCCGTTCTTTCTTCACCTGACTGGACGCACCCATTTGAGATTATGTGCGATGCATCCGACTTTGCCATTGGTGCTGTCCTTGGACAACACATCAACAAGATGTCGCACATAATCTATTATGCGGGCCGAACCCTGAACGACGCCCAACTCAATTATACAACAACTGAGAAGGAATTCTTGGCTGTTGTATTTGCTTTAGAAAAGTTCAGGCCCTACCTCATCGGCTCTCCAGTCATTGTCTACACAGACCATTCTGCTCTGCGCCATCTTTTTGCGAAGAAAGATGCAAAATCTTGGCTAATACGTTGGATCCTCTTGCTTCAAGAGTTTGACCTTGTCATTAAGGACAAACGAGGATGTGAAAACGTAGTTGCCGACCATCTCTCATGACTTCCTTCTTCGCCTTCGCTTCCAATTCCGATCAACGGCGTTTTCCCGGATGAACAGCTCTTGACAGTATCTTGCGAACCCTGGTTCGCAGATATTATGAACTATTTGGCCACAGGATTACTACCTACTGAATGGTCAAGTCAGGACAGACTTCGCTTCTTATCCCAATAAAACACTTTTACTGGGACGAACCCTATCTGTTCAAGTACTGTCCCGACCAGATTATTCGTCGGTGTATCCCTGACGATGAATTCAAGAGTGTGCTGTCGTTTTGCCACGATCAAGCGTGCGGCGGGCATTTTGGCCCCAGAAAGACAGCTGAGAAGATCTTGCAATGTGGTTTCTACTGGCCACAACTCTTCAAAGACGCTCATGACTATTACAAGACTTGCTCCCGGTGCCAACACATGGGCCGGATATCCCGGAGGAACGAGATGCCGCTCCAACCAATCTTGGTTGTGGAGATTTTCGACGTTTGGGGGATAGATTTCATGGGGCCGTTTCCCAGCTCTTTCGGGAACTTGTACATCCTTCTCGCTGTTGATTACGTCTCTAAGTGGGTCGAGGCTGTGCCCAGCCAGACTAACGACAACAAGGTTGTCGTTAGGTTTCTTAAAGAAAACATTTTCTCCCGGTTTGGGCACCCACGAGCGATCATTAGCGACAATGGAACTCATTTCTGCAATAAGACTTTCGAGGCCTTGATGCGGAAATATTCCATTAATCGTAAGCTCTCTACGCCCTACCACCCCCAAACCTGCGGGCAGGCCGAAGTTTCAAATTGGCAAATCAAGCAGATACTGGAGAAGACGGTTTCCAAGAACCGTAAGGATTGGTCGCTGAAACTCACTGATGCCCTTTGGGCATTTCGAACCGCTTATAAGACCGATCTTGGCATGTCTCCCTATCGGCTTGTGTACGGAAAGGCTTGCCACCTACCTGTCGAAATAGAGCATCGAGCATTTTGGGCGATAAAGGAGCTGAATCTGTCTCTTGAAGATGCGGGCAGCCATCGAAAGCTGCAACTGAACGAATTGAGCGAGCTTAGGGAAGAGGCTTACGATAACTCGGTTGTCATTAAGAACCGAACGAAGGTGTTTCACGATAAACACCTTTTGCGCAAAACCTTCGTACCTGGTCAGCAGGTACTGCTTTACGACATCCGGCTACACTTCCATCCAGGAAAGTTCAGATCTTGCTGGAAAGGGCCGTATTTTGTGCGGAATGTGTATCCGCAGGGCGCTGTGGATTTGGAGAATCCAAAGGACGGTTCATTTTTCAAAGTAAATGGACACCGACTTAAACAGTACCTTAGCGCCGAACCAACAAAGGAGCTCCTGGTCTTAAAGTAGCCGGTTTACCCTGCATAATCTTCCTCTGCCTACCACCAAACTTCGGTTATCCAGCCAAGAACAGTGGACACTGTTCCAAATAAGTTTGGGGGTATGTATATACCTTTTTGTATTTATTTGTGGATATTCTTTTCCTTTTTCTTTACTCTTTAAAAACATTATAAAAAAAAATTGTGTATATCTAACCGACAATTTTGACCCTTCAAATGATCTCTTCATGCGACGACAGTGAGGACACTGTCCAGTTTAAGTTTGGGGGTACGCTCGGTACACATTTCTAACCTTCGCATTCATATGTATATTTTGTATCTGCATATTAAAATCCATAAAATCCATAAAAATCTGAAAATTTTCTTAAAAAAAACATAAAAACTTTTCTGTCAAGTTAGCTAGTGGGAGGACTCTGATTCAACATTTCGATGGTTTTGTTTGATAAAATAAGAATAACTAAATCTTATGTTTAGATTTTGAAAACCTGAAAGCTAACTCTCCTTTGAAGTTAACTATAGCTGATATACGTCTTTACATCACACTACACGTGTCGTGAGTTTTGGAAATTAGATGACAAGTCTTTTATGTCTAAAAACTTTTAAAATAGATAAATGATTTTCTAAGGATCAAATAGGTTTGTTCTGAAATAAATAATTCCAAGAATAGTTTATGAAGTGAAGTGAATATGAAGGAATGTTATTGATGCCTTAATTGGAACTAAGTCTGAAGAATAACCCATCTGGAACTTGATTGGAATGATTACACACCGAACCCACTAAACACGTCTTTTATCCCAAAAAATAATTGAACTGCAGGTTATATCTCCGTTCGTATTAAATCATCATGATTTTCACGCCAAACTTTCTTTTGTTTTTGGACCTAGGTAACTTGAGTAATTAAGTCCGCTGGGGTGTTTCTACACCTAATGCCCTAAAACCAACTGGTTTGGGTGCATTGGCCCAAAGCTCGCTAAGAAGCCTAGAAAGTCCAGATTAAAACAAAGTCAAGCAAGTGTTCTCTCCGAGTTAAAATTCCTAACGGTTCTTTGTGTGAGAATAATCTTGACAAAAGACAGGTTTTTATAAAAAAATATTTCTAGCGGAGATATGAAGGTTTTATTCTATGATAAAGACTATTGCACGTTCACAGAGGTGTGTATGAAATGAAAACAAGAAAAAGGTGGAGTGAAAAATAAGACCTAGTTTCCTGTTAAGGAAGATAGAAATTCTGAAGTTGAAACCTTACTGGAAAACGAAACTTGAAAAATACTTAACTATTTATAAAACTTATGTGATCCTTTTAAAATTGTTATCTAGGCTTTATTGTGTGACATGATGACTTAAATCGATCCTTCTGGAAACTTAACGACACTATTTGCACTGCACGTAAAGACATATAAAATCTGTAGTTAAATAAGAAGCGAGGTGTGAAAAATAAAGGTTCGATAGTCTAGACTTAGGATAATAGAATTGTTATTTTCTGAAACAAAACTTTAGGGTTTGAATCATAAGTTATTTTGCAAAACTAGCTTGACTGGATTTTGTAGGTAGTATCCGCTGAAAACCCTCAGGAGACAACACTCCTCCTACTAGGGACACCTAGAGGTTTAATAGCTTGTTGCACATGCTCAGTGCAATCGCGTTCCCTGCGAAAGTGAGGTTAGGAAATTTTTTGTGAATAAATTGGCTTTGCTCGGGACGAGCAAATGATAAGTTTGGGGGTATTTGTTCATATCATATTTTTGTATTTTCATACCGCCCAATTTTTATCACATTGCATATCGGTAGGTACTCTTGAGCCGTGTTTGCTAGTCAATTGCAGGATACAGGTTCTCGGCTCTAAACGGTGAAATTCATGGAAAAACACGACAAAACCCGGGTTCCTGCCAACCATAGATACAACACGGGTCTCCTCTCTCTATCCGTATGTTGCCGCACACCAGTTTAAAAGACAAAATGGCAAATCAATGTCATTTTCATGCACAAGGCTCAATGGCAACACAAGATCCAAGAAATCTACGCGGAGCTCGAGGAAAATCATGACAAAAAGATCCACATTCATCACCTTTTGTTCAACAGAAATTCTGGAAAAATCGTGAAGAAAATATGAGAAAACACATATACCAGACTCATGGGCACAGAAGACCAGGGGAGTACAAAAAATCCCATGCTTCAACTCCACCATACGGCCGCGGATCTGCGGCCAATAGGGGGTCTAGGCCGCGGTCCCGCGGCCGTACAGGCGCCGCAGTTGATGGTTTTTTGAGGGCAGATTGGTCTATTCACATGGGTCCAGAATATTGCCCTAGAATTTTTGTTGCCTGTCTATAAATAGTCCAGAACTTGCCAAAGCCAAGGGGGCTTAATCTTGTATTTTAGGTTTTAGAATACTTGTTGTTCTTCTTCCTCTTCTCATCTCTTCTCCATTGAAAAACTTGTAGTGAGCTTTTGTGAGTGAAGAATGATGAATAAAGAAGTTCTTTTTGTTATTATACTTGTCTTGCTCTTGTTATGTTAATTGCTTGTAATCTTCAATTGATAATTTAGTTGTTGTTATTTATTGTTGTTTCTTTCTTATTCTCTTTTCCTTTATCCTTAAACAACCATGATGCTTACGTTTGATCCTTGCCAAGGTGAGGTCGCAAATAGCTAGTTGTTATCTTCTAATCTCCTTCTTTCTATCTTCCTCCTTTGTTTTATTTTTCGTTCTTCTTGTAATGGGTGAGTAGTTTCCATACTTGTTAGGGTAGGATAAGGGAAGTTTGAGAGAAGGGAATCACTCTCACTCTTTCCTTGTCCAACATCTTAAATCGAACTCCCGTTAATTGAACCACAATCCGCTCCCTATGGCACCCTATCCTACATGATAGCGGTGATTCCGTAGTGAGACCGTTTGTGGTTGAATTAACCGGAGGTTAAGGTTAAGAGCCAAGAACGGACGGACAAGCACCAAAAGAAAGAACTTATGCGTTGGAAAGCCTAGCTTATACTCGCAAGTTCCTTCCTAGTCGTGCTAATCCCCGTTGTTACCGATTACCGTAACACCGACATTAAGAGTGGCAACGAAAGAAGTGAGCGACTCCTAACTCAAACTAACCTAATCCTAACCCTAACAAGCTCTCTTTAAATATCATTTTAACACTTAGTTAATCACAAACAAATCTGGACTTTTGGACTTAACTCGTTGAAGCACATAGAAAAAGATTCCCATCTCCCTGCGGACGACCCGTACTCAACCGGCTAGCTACAAGCGAAACCGTTTTGATTGCTGTAATTAACTAAACTTGAACACGCAAAAACTTTAACAATCAAATATCAAGACAGAGAATTACTGAAAGATGGTGTACTATAGAACTAGACACCTTATAGAGGAGAAGCTTGCCCTAATCACCCCTCCCCCCAAACTTCGATCCTAAAGGCTATATGATCGAAGATGAAGACAATGAAGACGACAAGCTCTTCTGTTGCTCAGATCTGAGATCGATCAAGGTGATCATCGTGCTCCTCTACTGTTCAGCGGTGACGGTGAGCCCAAAGGCGATGAGATCGAAGACGAAAGGACACACAAGGGTTTGGGTTTTTTTCATCGCAGAGACTCGGAGAGAGAGGGGAAAGGGAAGAATGGTTTGGGTTTTTTCATGGAAGTGACGGCTTTAGGAAGCAATGATATTTCTTTAGGATCTTGAATGGGCTTTACACGTGGCTTTCATCCAGCGGGCTTTCAGAGATTTTTCTCTCAAAGGGCTTGCAGACTGGATTTTACCCATGGCAATGCTGTAGAAATTAAGTTCCTATGAGGGCCCTAAAATCTTGCTAGAAATCACCATAGTACTTGCTAGTCAGGGTTGGATCCCCATACAACTAGCTGGCGACCTTGAAGATGGTATATCTTGGCGCCACATGAACCTAGGAGTAATATGCCTTTGTCAATCTCCGAGCTTCCATGACCCTAACTGAAAAGTTCCTCCCACCAATTAAGCGTGCTCATAAGACAACTAGTACCTCTTAATTACAGCTTTTGCACGTAGCAGGATGACCCCTTAATTTGTCTGAGCTTAGCACAAAGAAGATCCTAAGTGTGCCTCATCCTGCTCTCCAGCGTCTATATATGCGTGCACCACTCTTCAATCTCTTTTCGTACCCTCTAAGTCTAATTCTAAGGCACTTCCTAGTGGCGGAAAAGCGGAGTGCATGTCTTCTGAGCTCACGATGAAGCATTATCATCCCCGTCCGGATGCGAACTATTCTCGAGGTGATAATACTCATAAGTGGGAACTCCCCGGATCACGACACGTGGCAGATGACGTGTCATGGGGCTCATGGAAACATGGCAAGCACCATACATTGAGGGCATCCCCCAGGCTACCATCCCGAGGCATGACTCGACCTTCGATAGGTCCCTGAACACTCCTATGCTCGCCTTATAAAGACCATCGGCTCGCCTCCGAGCTATCACAGAGCCGAGCTTCCTCAGCCTCCCGCTCGCCTCCGAGCTCTCACCGAGCTAAGCCTCCCCGGATATACCAAGCAACCAAGAACGCAGAGCCCAAGTGCCTCCGCCATGGCTCCGCGTATCCCGCCAGAAGCGAGATATCCGCCACTCAACATCCCGCGTTCCACGCCGTCGTATCCCCATTAATGAGCGTATCTCGTCATTAATGGGGGGATCCCATCATTCACGCAGGCATAACATCAGGGGCATAACCGACGGCGAAGATCTCGCGCCGGCTCGCTCCAAGCGACCACTATAAAAAAACCCTCTCTCAGACAACTCAGCTAACGCAATTTTATTCCAATAAGCCGCTACTCTGCTCAAATTCCTCGGCTAACTTGATCATCGGAGGGTCCACGGTGGTATAACCACTCCGGGACTACTTTTGCAGATAGCTCGGTTTCTCATCAAAACAAGCCCATTGAGATCCACACGCTCATGGAGACACCCCTCAAAACCAATCTCAGTCGTTCATCAACGCTCGTGACTGATCGACGGAGGACAACATCTGAAGGAGATCCAAAGCTCCATCAGTTGGTTCCGTCTATGGGAACTTGAAAATTCCACTCATCGAAAGTTGATCTTCCGATCTCAAACTCATGGCGAGTGATCACCGCGACGATCCAAGCACGAGCCGCTGCCTTTCCCACAACGGAGTCACGGATGGATCCACTCCTCCCCTTAACGCCATCCACGCCCTCTCTGCACGGATCGACAGGCTCGCATTCATCGTGGATGCCCTTGTCCGCATCCAAATGGCGGGACAAGCCCACCAGGTCGTCGTTCCCCCTTATCGGGATCACTACCTTCATAGATGGGGAGATGACACTGCCATCGCTAGCACCACTGAACGGCGTCTTGCTATCTTCGGCGGCCACAGGTCCCCCGCGGCGACTGATTCAATGACCTGCTGGGCGCCTCACAGCTCCATGCCAAGATCTTGTGAAAGAGCTCCCTGCCCCAAGGCCCATCGCGCTCCCATCCCTCCCGAGGAAGTATCAGTCAGCTTGCCTGCTCCCAAGCATGGACGGCACCCTTTCCCTCTACGGGGTCACACGAGCGGCACTCGCCACGATGACTCAAGAATGACCTTGCCAGGGGAGCTGAGGAACCTGATAGAACGGAACCGGAGCCGCCGCCAGGCGCAGGCCGCTAGCGGGAAGGGCTATAACTCCGACTACGCCGAATCCTCGGAGTACAACGACCGTCTCGACGCCCTCGAAAAGAAAATCGAAGGTATACATCGGGAGGGTCATCCTTCAAACGAGGGGGCTAGGTATGCCGCCGACTCACTTACGAAGCCCTTCACTGAAGAGCTTCTTATTGTCCGCGTCGTATCCAGAAACAAGCCTCCAAAAGTAGCCCTCTTTGACGGGAAGTCCGACCCGAAAGACCGTCTGGATGCGTATACGGCAGGCATAAGCTTCTAGGACCACTTCGACGCTGCCCAATGCTGAGCGTTCCTCGCCACTCTCATTCGGGCTGAATGAGACTAGTTCTGAGGACTCACGCCACGCTCCATCTCTACCTTTGATGAGTTGTCCGCCCAGTTCCTCGGACATTTCGTCGGGAACAGACGGCAAAAGAGGACCGTCGATTACCTCTTCACTATAAAGGGCGGGGACAAGGAACCCTTTAAAGGATACATCACTCGCTTCTACAACGCTCTTCTTAAAGTTCCCGAGCACCGGGACGAGACTGTCATCACAACTCTGAGGTCGGGTCTTAGGCATAAGGAGTGGCTCCGCTCCTTTGCATTAGCGCAACCTAAGACCATAGCCGAGGTAAAAGATTGGATCGACCGGGAGATCCAACTCGAGTCCGAGGTAAACGCAAACCTACCCCGGGACGACCAGGCCGACCAAATGAAGAAAGGTAGAGAAGAGAAGAAGAAGGTCGACTAGCTAAAGCCATACTCCCCGTGGTTCCAGGAGTATACTCCACTCAACATCTCTCGGACTGAGCTGTTGGATGAGGCGAAGGGCGAGCGATTCTTCAAGCTCCCTCCGGTCACCAATAGAGAGGCCAAACGGACTCAAGGCCCATACTACGCATACCATAGATCGCAGGGACACTCTACCGAGAATTGTAAACAACTCTACGACTACATCAAGAAGTTGATTCGCTCAAGCCACCTGGTGAAGTACCTGCGGGAAAAGCGACAGGAGCAAGAAAATCGTCCCCTTCCCAGCGAATTAACGATCAGCCAAATCATGGTCTTCTCTTCGGGGGGTGCACATGGAGCCGGTGTGATTTGCCGCCTCCTACCAGTCGAGGGAACCAACGACCAGCCCCGGAAGAAAAACAAAGTAGCCAAACCCATGACCTTCACTGACGAAGACCTCCACGGAATATCCTTGCCTCACAACGACCCCCTCGTAATTACGGCACGGGTCCACCACTATGAGGTCCAAAGGATACTGGTCGACTCAGGAAGCTCGGCGGACATCCTTTTCTATGACTATTTCCTGCATATGGGGATCGGCCCGTCAGACCTGTGGCCAACCACCCACATTCTGTCGGGGTTTACTGACCACTCCATCCCGGCAGAGGAAGTGGTTACCCTCCTCCTTAACATTGGGGAGGCGGGCCGTACGAGAACCGTACCGGTGGAGTTCATCGTCGCCGGGATTCCCTCGTCTTACAATATATTCCTGAGACGCCCCATGCTAAACTCCCTTCGGGCCTAAATGTCGACCTACCACCTCGCGATCAAGTTTCCATTGGATCAAGGGGTAATAGGCCGGGCCTATGGGAACCAGCAAACCGCTGAGATTTGCTTCACAGCGACATCTAACTCCGAGGAGTGAAGAGATGACCTTGGAATCGCGAGTGATTTCCAGGGGTCTTTGGATACTCGTGACGAACAAAAAGAAATCTGAGAGGCCCCAGTGGAGGCGCTAACAGAGGTCCCCTTCATCGAGGGGAACAATGAACGAACTATCCAGATCGGATCCCTCTTAACAGGAGCCCGACACGAAGACTTGATCCACTTTCTCTGAGAAAACTCGAACGTGTTCGCCTAGGCGCCTGCCGACATGCCCGGGAACGACCCCAAGGTAATCTCGTACAAGCTCGGGGTCGACCCGACGGCCTGACCCGTCAGGAAAAAGAAATGAAGTTTCGCTCCGATCAAACAAAAGGCGTTCGAGGACGAGGTCGATAGGTTGCTTGCACCCAACTTCATTCGAAATGTGTCCTACTCGGAATGGACAGCGAATGTGGTTTTAGTTAGAAAGGAAAGCGAGAAGTGGCGCATGTGCGTCGACTTCACATATCTCAACAAGGCCTGCCCAAAAGACAACTATCCCCTCCTTCGAATAGATCAGCTTGTTGACAGCTCAGCGAGCCACGAATTGCTCAGCTTCATGGATGCTTTCTCCAGATAAAACTAGATACGTATGAATCTGGCAGATGAAGAGCTTACCGCGTTCACAACGGACTGGGGAGTATACTGCTACAAAGTAATGCCCTTCGGCCTCAAAAACACCGGAGCTACATACCAGTGCCTGGTCAACAAAATTTTCAAACCGCAGATCGGGAGGAACATGGAGGTTTACGTTGACGACATGCTCATAAAATCGGCATCGTCGAACGAGCACGCCGAAGATCTTGGCGAGACATTCGACATCCTCCGCAAGTATAAAATGAAGCTGAATCCCGCCAAGTGCACGTTCGGGGTCACTAGCGGGAAATTCCTCGGGTTCATGGTTACCCACAGAGGAATTGAAGCTAACTCGGAGAAGATCAGCGCCATCCTCAACATAGCCAAGCCAAAGAGCAACGTCGAGATCATGCGACTCATGGGGAGAGTGCAGCCCTTAGTCGCTTCATGTCGAGGTCCGAGGAAAAGTGTCTCTCGTTCTTCAATGCCGTGTGAAAAATCCCAAAGTTCGAATGGTCGGAAGATTGTCAGAACGCTTTCGAGCAACTCAAGGTGCACCTGGCAACTCCCCCACTTCTCACCTGGCCTATCGAGGGAGACGAGCTGTTGCTGTACCTTGCGGTGTCCGATCATGATGTTGACTCGGTGCTCGTCCGAGAAGTCGAAAGAGTACAGAAGCCGGTCTACTACATGAGCTGCGTCTTTAAGGACGCGGAAACAAGGTACCCGGCCATAGAAAAGATTATCTTAGCACTTATCATAGCCTAAAGGAAGCTACGACACTACTTAAAGGCACACACCATCCTTGTCCTCACCGAGCGTCCCCTAGGGGGTATTCTCGCCTCCCCTGAGTCATCTTGTCGTCTGGAGAAATGGAGGTGGGATTTATCTCAATTCGACATAAAATACAGCCCAAGGCAAGCTATCAAAGCACAAGTCCTAACAGACTTCGTTGTTGAATGTACTATCCCCAACAAGGAGGCAGTGTCGACGCCGGTCCCCGGGTCCCAACCCTCGGTCGAGGAAGGGCCCAACTCTGTCCCCGATTGGGTCCTCTATGTCGATGGATCCTCTACCGAGGAGGGTAGCGGTGTCAGCCTTATCATTCGAGGCCCAAACGAGACAGAGATGGAGTACTCTTTAAAGCTCGGGTTCAGAGCTTCAAACAACGCCGCGGAGTATGAGGCCTTGCTAGCTGGACTACGAATCGCCTCCGGAATAGGGCTGAAGACAATCCGAATTCGCGGTGACTCCACCCTAGTCATAGGCCAAGTGACCGGCCATTTCGTGGCCCGCGAGCCGCTAATGGTGAAGTACTTAGCCGAGGTAAAGAGACTACGGAAAGACTTCGACGAAGTTCAAGTGGAGCAGATTCCTCGGCACGTAAACGCCCAGGCTGACACCCTGAGCAAGCTAGCCTCCTCCTATATGGCTAACAATAAGAGGAATATCCTCTTCGAAGTCTTGCCATGACCCGGCGTGGAAGACAGGGAGGTAGCACTTCAAGTATACACTACACAGGAGAAATGCCGGGATTGGAGGAAGCCCCTCGTAGAGTTCCTGAAGGAAGGTACACTCCCAGAAGATCGAAGGGAAGCACGCCGCCTTCGAGCCAAAGCCCGCCATTTCGTCTGGAGCAATGGAAACCTCTACAAGAATTCGTACACGCAACCTCTGCTTCAGTGCGTCGACCCCCACGAAGCTGACTACATTCTGCGTGAGATACACGAATGGGTCGGTGGAGCACATCAAGGGGCCCGCACCTTAGTCCAGAAGACACTACTCCAAGGATACTATTGGCCGACGATTTATCGGACGCTCAGAACCTCGTCAGAAGATGCAAAAGCTGTCAACTCCATGACAGCATACCCCGTCTTCCGGCTACCGAGCTACTGGCCATGATCTCCCCCTGGCCTTTTGCCCAGTGGGCAATGGACATGGTAAGCCAACTCCCAACTGGCACGAGCGGGCATAAATACATCCTCGTCGCGGTAGAATACTTTACGAAGTGGATCGAGGCCATCCCCATCAGAAAACCGGACGCCACCATGACCATCAAATTCCTGCGGAAAAATATAATATCCCGGTTCGGGATCCCGAGGTGTATTTTTACCGACCATGGGACGAACTTTGAAAACAACAAAGTCGAAGGATTCTGCAACGAATACCACGTACTAATGAAGCTTTCTATGGTCGCACATCCTCAATGCAACAGGCAGGCTGAGGTCGCTAACTAGACGTCATTCGAGGTCTTCGAACTCGTTTGGAAGGAAGACAGGGCACCTAGGTCGAGGAACTACCTCGGGTATTATGGGCCTTACGCACATTGAAGAAGACCCCCACTGGAGAGACCCCCTTCAGCCTCTGCTACGGCACCGAGATGATGGTACCAGCAGAGATTGTACTGCCCTGTTACAGAGTCGAGCATTTCGATGATGAAGGAAACACCTCAGCGCTCCGTACTAATTTGGACATCCTGCAAGAGAAGCGGGACCGGGCATAGATCAAAGCCGCCGCTTATCAATAGCAAACTGCTCGCTACTACAACACACGAGTTAAGAATCGCGCCTTCAAGATGGGGGATTTGGTCTTAAGGCAGAATGAATTCATAGACCAAGGCAAGCTACACAAGTTCTCCCTGAAGTGGGACGGCCCATTCCTTGTCTCTCAAGTATTGCCCGGAGGAGCCTATCGCTTGCAAGACGCGGGAGGACGCAAGCTTCTGCGAACTTACAACGCCGAAAAGCTCAAATTGTACAAGTGAATATATTTTCAAAATTTATATCAGTGAATATGTTTCTTCATCGCCAAAGCGATATAATTTTTCTTTTAAGTCTTCTGAATTAGGAGAAACTTCTTTGATATGTTTCCCTCTTCCTCGGTTCAAAGGTCCCTGGTTTTGTTTTATGTACATACTCAAACACACAAAGAGGATAAAAATGAGACAATAGCACGTCGCAAAAGAAGAATTTTATTCATCAAAGGTATTATGGGTCAAGGAAGGCTGACTGACGCAAAAGCCCTCATCAAGAGGACATCGGGCAACATCACTGCTCAGTTAATCCCTGGCTGGTAGTCTCCTACCTACCGATACTAAGGATCCAAAGCCCTCATCAAGAGGCCACCGAGCAGCTTCCTTGCTCGGTCCATCCTTAGTGGGTAACTCTCTACCTATCTACTCCAAGGATCAAAAGACCTCATCAAGAGGCCACCGAGCAGCTTCCCTACTCGGTTAATCCCTGGCTGGTAGTCTCCTACCACCGATAGCAAGGATCGAATCCCTCCTCACGAGGCCACCGAGCAGCTTCCTTGCTCGGTCAATCCCTAGCAGGCATATCCTGCCCACCTACGCTAAGGATTGAAGCCCTCCACACGAGGCCACCGAGCAGCTTCCCTGCTCGGTCAATCCCTAGCGGGCACATCCTGCCCACCTACGCTAAGGATCGAAGCCCTCCTCACGAGGCCACCGAGCAGCTTCTCTGCTCGGTCAATCCCTAGCAGGCACATCCTGCCCACCTATGCTAAGGATCGAAGCCCTCCTCACGAGGCCACCGAGCAGCTTCCCTGCTCGGTCAATCCTTAGCGGGCATATCCTGCCCACCTATACTAAGGATCGAAGCCCTCCACATGAGGCCACCGAGCAGCTTCCCTACTCGGTCAATCCCTAGCGGGCACATCCTGCCCACCTACGCTAAGGATCGAAGCCCTCCTCATGAGGTCATCGAGCAGCTTCCATGCTCGACCAATCCTTGGCGAACACATCCTGCCCACCAATGCTAAGGACCGAAGCCCTCCTCAAGGGGCAACCACGCAGATTTCTGCTGGCTAACCACCAAGTGGTGAATCCTTACCATCCCAAGACGGAGGTCTAGGAACCGCGCCAACGGAGAACTCGCTGACGCCGGCCAACTCTAACTTGGTCGTTGTTCACCTAACGCTAAGAACCGGCTCTAAGGAGTGATAAGATACCGACCTGCCTACTCGAAGGAGTCTGGCATTATGTCCTAAGTGAACGATCGCCACCTCGACTTCGGGGCGGGAGGACACCGGCCTTCCTGTACTTGACAACTAGTTGTCTTACACTCAACGTGCGATCGTCATCTAAAAGGTCGGTCATTGACCTACGGCCTAACATTTGCATCGAGGAAAAGACCAACAAACTCAAGTACTTACACAAGAGAAACATTGCCACGCAGAGGAACCAACAAGGGAACCCTCTCGGGAAGAGGTGGAAGACTCACTAGACTCTATCCTAACTATCTAAACAAACCCCTCAGAAGAAGACATCTAACCTGATTGATCAGTCGAAAATATTGCATTTTTAACGCATCAATTTCCATGTTCTTTGCAATCATCTAAAGGTGTTTGGTATGAATATAGCACATATTAGCATTTTTGTCTGTAAAATATCAAATAACATGTGTTATACATTATAACCAGCATTATGAGGGAAATTGTGTGTTTATTATTGCATACGTGGTCTTTTGTATATCAAACACTTGTCTCGAGATTGTGTGCAGGAAATTCTCCAGGTAAAAGAGCCGGAACTGCTAAAAGTGCTGATAAAAATACACCAAGTCCAAGACTTTGTTGGATATAGTGCCCTCAAAGTCAATTATTGGATCGCAGGTACGTGATTGCAATGGTTGAGGAGGACCTATACCGGTAGGACAGTCTTACTCGAGATGATAGTATGCTATCTGGTTTGCCTTTATCAGTCGTGTATAGGTTCAGGTGACTGATCACGATTACACTTTGATAGAGCCCTTAGGATCTTGCTTGACTACCAACAGTATGAGGGCGATCATATACGTGAGAGTTGGGTGGTCTATAAGCATATCCTTAATAGTGGTCCCTAGTCGTGGGAGTTTCGAGACAGGGCATCGTACTCCGGAGTAGACTAGTGTATACAGTCGAGACCCCGACGAGGGGCGGTGGCCGGTCTCACAAGCCACTGGTGTCAGTTGGATCACCTAAGATGTATACAGGTGCTCATTGGGTTATGAGTACACCGGACAGGACTTGTCGGGAACCTGCTAGTTGGTATTATACATATCGTCAGATAGCAGTTCCCTGGTGACATGTGTACAGGTTAGTTCATCGACCTGGGGTCGTCATTTGTCTCGTGTGAGTTCCAACCGTGCTTTGATTTCTACCCTACCACGGCTCAAAGGAGTCGTGCAAACAGGTAGTTTTTGGGTACAGTCCCGATCCACATGGAGGCACGTGAGCGGATCGGCAGGGGATTCGTCTCTCCCGGTATTGGGGGTGGAGGTCGTGCTATGTCTAGGAAAACCATTACACCAAGTCCTTGGCCAAGGCAGGTGAGATTTACTGGTAGGTACTCCAGTAGTATCTCAGGGTGTTCAGGGCTTGTCTCCGACACGACTTATACAGCTATTGGGGGTCTGACGTTACTAGCCCACTAGGCTGGATATGCGATACTCATAGACGAACGGACCGGACTGTATTTACATTTTCACTGTTAGGATAAGTAGGGTTTCTGGATGAGTTCGCTCATCAGCCTCCCTTGAGGTCAGTCCATGGGCAACCATTACGCATAGCTAGTGCGCTGACGGCTTGTGGTTAAATCCACTGCCAGGGTACTGACGAGTCATTAGAGTCCCCCACAGACAGTTTCCCAAGTTCGGGCGAAATCGTTGTAGAGGCCGTATGGTTTTATGGCAAGGTTCCGAAAATGCACGTGCGTTTACGCACGTGTCATTTTTCGGGCAGATAATACTGGTGGGCTTTGGTTTAAGCCGGATCCAAGTATTATACAGAGTAGATATAATATCTTTGTTTCAGTTGCATTTGTATTCGGTCGTAATACAAATGCGGGTATATTTATACTGTTACGGGGTTATCCTGAAATTCGTTTCGGGATCACTTTTGGAAGTTGCCAGTTTCCAGTTTTCTATCAGCCGTATTTAACATTCGGTTAAATGCGGATTTATCTTTTCTTGGGTGAGTCATGGTTCTAGAAGTTTCTAGATGATGAGAGGAAGCTTCTTGGAAGGTGACTAAGTTAGTGATTCATGGTTTGCATTAAATGAGTGGTGAGGTGTTATTATGTGTCACCATTTTCATTAATGCATTTTTTTGTAAAGCTTAAGATATTTTCTCTTGATATTTTTGTGAGAAGCTTTTTATGGCCACCACTTGCTCCTACCATCACCCCCCTCCTCTTATATGGCCGGCCCCTCCCCTCACACTCTCTCTCTCTCTCACTTGACTTGGTTAAAAGATTATGATAGTTTTCGGTGTATGGAATTTCATAGCTCATTCCATCACCCGATTCCAATGGCAACTTCATTAACCGTTCGTCCATGGTTTTGGACGAAGCGAGACAAAGTATTCCACTCATTCTCTACATCAATCTTGGTCGTCTCTTTTAGCAAACTTGACGACCGAGTTGCCTCGAGTCAGAGGCGGGAGCCCGTTTAAAGATCCGACGATGTGGTGCCACCTTGACGAGGAGATCAGAGATCGACGAGATCGGAGCAGCCGCAACAAAGCGTGGGATGATGGTTAAAGAACGAAGGACTCGGATCGTTCGGTATAACCTTTCTTCCCTCTTTGTAGATTGTTAGTTTAGCATTAATGGCAGATCCGGGTTTTTAGTATGCGATAGCGCCAATTATAAAAGTTTTTGTTCCGCATTTGGCGTCTGAAAGACGGCCGGGGCGCTACCGTAGACTTACATGGTATCAGAGCCACGCCATTAAGCTTTACTAACTTGTGCTAACACGTTTAAAAGATCGATCGAACAGATTTTTCGAAAATCGCAATTTCTAGTATTAAAGTTTCTGTTAATTTTCAAACTGGTCCAAATGTCATTTTGACCATACCAGAAAATCAAGCAGGGTTTTTGAGGAATACTGTAGAAATTCGAGGAAGTGATTCCACTGTTCCGCCGCGGTTCCGCGGTCCAAGCTAGGGTTTGGTCGCGGATCCGCCGCAGGAAAGTGAGATCAATTGCTCAATTTTCTACAGTGGATTCTATGTTGGAAATTGTGGTTTCTGGAACTGTTTATTTGGGCCCAGTGTTTTTTACTGTGCAGCAGATTTGCATGGGGCCCACTTCGGGAAATTTAGTCGATCGAAATTTAGACATGTTAGTTTACAGTGCTTACATTATATCTCCGACCGTGAATGTCATTTGATCGGTAAACCGCGTCTGATTGCTATAGTTCTTTTAGACGGGTTTGCGAACGTGACATTCGCGTTGATGTTCTGTGTTGTGCTGTGATGTTGCGGATTTGTCATGGTGGATAGCAGTGTGCAACGATAGTGCAGTTTGGATTTATTTGTACATTTGATATTGCGGGGCGAGCGTCCAACATGTGGACTGCCGTCACTGCCTATTGTATAATATTCTTTTGGAGCACGACCAGGTTGCGGTCGATGTACCTGTTGTACTATGTTTCCATTTCTGTACTAGGTTTTACCCCGCGACGGAGTGCACGGATAGCCGGGTTCTGGGGGGCAACGGGTCAGTATCTCATGGCTTTGAGAGGCAGAGGGGCCCCACTCTAGAATTGGCAGACTATTTGCCGCACTCGTAGGGGGTACAGGTTGACCCAAGGAGGGGTGCTCAAGCTACCGGATTCCGTGAAGTGCTGGGTGGTCCATTCACTATGCTGTAGGGGGCTGCCTCGCTTCAGGTTTTGGCGGGTAACTTGCCGCACCCGTAGGGGTCTAGGTTTCATTGCACAGGCTATCCACACGACAGGGGAACGTCGGGTTTCAGCAGCGGCTCTGTGAAACTCGGGGATCCCAGATTATCTGTATTGTTCTGTGATGCTTATTACTTTTCTGTAATGTTGCATATTATCACGCCTGGAGCGATTATTGTATATTGGTTATATACTATTAGATGTTGTATATGTTTTACACCCACGCTAGTCCAGTCCCCGCTCTGTCGTTAGTTAAGTAACCTAACGAGTGATGACGGGACCCAGTGACGAATGCGGATGGCATATACGTACATTTTATTTTCGTTCTTTTCTGGTGTGATTATTTGATGGGACTGCGTTGATTCTGATCAAGGCAAAGGAAAACAAACCTGTTTGGATGTTGCTGGAACAATTTAAAAAGTGTTATTACAAAAATGTTTCCTTTTGTTATGCATAGTGGTATTCGGTTGGAATATCCTGCACCTCATTCGACGGGGCAAGGGCCGATATCCCTTCACCGGGACTGACCCCTTGGGCAGAAGTTTGCGTCAGGGTAATAACTTCACTATAGTCGATTACATGTTGCTTTGCATCGCGGTATTCAGTGGAATATCCTGCACCTCATTCCACGAGGAAAGAGCCGAGATCCCTTCACCGGGAGTGACCTCTTTAGCAAAGGTTTTCGCCACTATATTTTATAAAAAGCTATCAGGTTCCTTCAACGAGATCAAGTTCATTACGTTAAAGGTTTTTCGCCAAAAACCAGCCGTAGCCCTCCGTCATTTCTTATCGATGGTCAGTAATATTCAAGCTATGTTTGTTGGCTTTCGTCAAGGCATAGTGTTTGGTAGTTGCTGGGGTATTCATTTGTTGCATAGATAGATGAGTTGGTTTGGGACAGTCGTATTACCTTGTTGGCTTTCGTCAAGGGTATGTACGGGTGGGTTCGAATTAACAAGATAATGACAGGCAGAACTTGACATGTGACTTATGATTTGTTGGCTTTCGTCAAGGTCATAAGAACATGGGGTAAAAATCATATCGGGAGTTTCTAAAGAAACTGAAACTTGCCAGGCATGCGCATACCTTCTGGAGTGTGATAACGCAAGTGGATTCCGTCACGTTATCATGCGATGAGAGTTGGATCCCGATTCCCACTGATGAGTTGGTTTACTCTTCGGGTGATCCCGATTGATTCTTCTTTCAGGTTTGGAAGAGAATTTGACAGTACAGTGGGAGGTTTCCGGATTAGATAAAGTAATAACCATTCTGATCTAGGTTAGAGTGTACGCAGAGTGTTTCTTTTCTCTCTCTTTGGCAGCGACCTTTGACCGACCCTAGACTATGACTCAGTGACCAAGTTGACCGAACTTTCTTTAAAAAACTGGCTTTTGGATTGTCTATAGTTGCATAAGTCATTGTCACTCCTTCTTCTACCCTTTGTATTTCTCAGAACACCCGTATTACTACGGACATCCACTTCCATTAGATAGATCCATCGTATGGTTATATACGAACTCGAAGGGACTCCTTCGAGGATGGATCAAGGTTCAGGAGAAATAGAATTGATTTATTCAGTTGTCTTTTATTATCACCTTCTCTCAGGTTGCGAGGGCTCCTTGGTTTAGGAGAGTACACCTATTACGCTTATTGGATAGTCTTCTTCCAAACCATAGGCAGGTGCCGAACGGTAGGGAATGAAGAAAACTAATTAGCCTAAGTAGGGTGTACAGAAGGTAATATGTAAATACAAAATAAAGGGATCAGAAAGAGGGCAAAGTAAGTTGCGACTGTTATCATTCACGACCAAACCACGTACTTCATCGCCACTCCTATTTTACCTTTAAAAGAATAAGGTATTATTCAGTTGTCTTTTATCATCACCTTCTCTCAGTTGCGAGTACTCCTTGGTTTAGGAGGGTACACCTATTATGCTTACTGGATAGTCTTCTTCCAAACCATAGGCTGGTGCCGAACGGTAGGGAAGGAAGAAAACCATTTAGCCTAACGATGGTGTACAGAAGGTAACGACTAAAGACAAATAAAGGGATTTGGAGAGATGGCAAAGAAATATACGGTTAAAGTCATGAATTGGATTATGGAAGAGGCATTACAGTGAATACGAGGATACCCCTACGAAACATTTTCATGTTTCAGTACATTGTTAATGGAAAACTGTTTTCCCGATTAGATACTTACTCCAGGGTGTGTATTCACCAGGTTTCATTCTCATATCTGTATGGTTTTTACAGATGATGAGTGGGAGAAAGTTATTGGGAATTAGGTGATCATCCTCATTATATCGGAATTCGTTATAATTGGTGATATTTGAGGAAATCGCCAGGGTACAGTTTTCAACCTACGACGCACAGGTTTTGAGTTATTCAACTCAGCGGACTTATACAGAGTATTGTATGTTGTCCAGTGTCCATCAGGACAAAGGGGTAGGTCCTCGTAATTTGTTCTGTTTACTTATGACTTCTCTGGTATTTAGACAAGTGTTTCGTAGAAATACAAGGTCTAAGTTTTGAGAAGTTGTGGGTATAAGAATAAAGTAGAGAACCAGATGTCGCAAGTATCGGGATTCTTCAAAGAGATCGAAGATGTAGATACTTGTGATTGGTATTCAGATGATAGTAAAAGTTTTGAGAAACTTATTTCTCTCTCAGGTTACTCATAATTGGATGGATTCCTAAGTTGAGTAATGCTGAATAGCCTTTCTCCATTAAAGTTGATTTGCACTGGCGACAGCTGCATGATTAGAATCTGGTTCCAATTAAATAAGTGCCAAAGTTTCTATATTGGATATAGGGGAGTTGTCCGGCTTATGCTTAAAACCAGACTCTGGATAACTCAGGGCACGTTTCTGTAATGGCAGTTTGTGGGTTGGCCCAGGTTATGACGAGGGTTGACTTTCTACCATCTGGAAGATCAATAGTGATATTATTCTTGACTCGCCACAATTTTAGTAAAATGGATTTTTTCAGAAAACAGTAGTGGGAGTATGGTAGAATTGGAAGTGATTCCAGAACCGCAAACGATTACGGAAAATTTAATAGGACCAATAGATTCAATCAGGTTTGACATTCCATTAGCCACTCCGCAGATTTGGTAGGTAACCTCAGACACCCGAGAGGTACTTCGGTAGCCTCAAGGACGGTGACAGGGAGGTTCTTATCTACCCAGACTTGACACTACTATTGTTCCAGGCTATGAGACCCGGTAGGAAGGTTGTTGTGGTCAGTGGGAGCAGCGGAAGCAAAGTGGGCAAGTAGCTTATGTCTATTTATAGACTAGAGCAGTTATAGCGGAGATTGATCATCTAATTTTGATGTGACAGTCATGGGTTTGACTTCATCAGAATAGGGGATGGATCTGTTAAGAAGGTAGTAGGGTGTGATGTCCTGGTATTTGGATGACATACACAGAGTAGGAAGTAAAATTCCTATACTACGATCGGTTGTACTATGGTCGTCACACAGTTGTTTCTCCAGACAGGATATGGATATAATATCTGACATTCTGGTTTCTAGATCTATGGTTTTATATCTGGATTTGGGTAGTTTCCTAATGTGGGTACTTTGACTGTATTCTAATGGTTTTTAGAATAGAGGACTCCTGGCATGGTGGTGTACCAGTAGGTGATGGAGTCACCCTCTCTAAAGGTGTCTTACAGACTAAAGGGGAGAGAGATGTGCATGATTGGCATATCACTTGCTTAGGCAATTGAGTCAATCATGAGATGTCAAGTACCACACCAAATGTTGTTTTTGCACTAGATGCAATAAGTTTGTATTAATCCAATCCTGGTGAAACATAAGGAAGCAGTTTTAGAACATAAGTGAATATTCTACGGATTTGATGACGGCAGCCTCCTTCGGGAGACGGTTATCATTCCAGGCTTCAAAGGTGACATGGATGACAGAGAGATTGTCAGAGTTATAGTTTTCTCTCTGACGAAGAGGGGCAGTATTATGGACTTGTGGTCCAAGAGGATACTGTGGGAGGCATGCTGCAGGATACTGATTAGGTTCAGTTATCGATACAGTCTAAGAAGTTTGGATTTGGAGTTCATTTATGAACTTGGTCCCATCAGAAATCCAGACATATTCTAAGACAGGTATTACTCAATTCGGGGGATAGCTTTCTCCGCGAACTTGAGATTAAGAGAGACATAGAAAGAAACATCCTGGCGGATCCACTCACTGAGGCTATTTCTTGAACACAATAGTTTTACAAACGGGCTTTGTGAAACTGATTAGTAGAGGAGTTGGGTGTTGGTTTCACACGGGCTGTGAGTACGCAATATCGCAATAATTAGCCTTAAGTGCAAGTGGGAGATTGTTGGATATAGTGTCCTCAAAGTCAATTATTAGATCGCAGGTACGTGATTGCAATGGTTGAGGAGGACCTATACCGGTAGGACGGTCTTACTCGAGATGATAGTATGCTATCTGGTTTGCCTTTATCAGTCGTGTATAGGTTCAGGTGACTGATCACGATTACACTTTGATAGAGCCCTTAGGATCTTGCTTGACTACCAACTGTATGAGGGCGATCATATACGTGAGAGTTGGGTGGTCTATAAGCATATCCTTAATAGTGGTCCCTAGTCGTGGGAGTTTCGAGACAGGGCATCGATACTCCGGAGTAGACCAGTGTATACAGTCGAGACCCCGACGAGGGGCGGTGGCCGGTCTCACAAGCCACTGGTGTCAGTTGGATCACCTAAGATGTATACAGGTGCTCATTGGGTTATGAGTACACCGGACAGGACTCGCCGGGAAACTGCTAGTTGGTATTATACATATCGTCAGATAGCAGTTCCTTGGTGACATGTGTACAGGTTAGTTCATCAACCTGAGGTCGTCATTTGTCTCGTGTGAGTTCCCACTGTGCTTTGATTTCTACCCTACCACGGCTCAAAGGAGTCGTGCAAACAGGTAGTTTTTGGGTACAGTCCCGATCCATATGGAGGCACGTGAGCGGATCGGCAGGGGATTCGTCTCTCCCGGTATTGGGGGTGGAGGTCGTGTTGTGTCTAGGAAAGCCATTACACCAAGTCCTTGGCCAATGCAGGTGAGATTTACTGGTAGGTACTCCAGTAGTATCTCAGGGTGTTCAGGGCTTGTCTCCGACACGACTTATACAGCTATTGGGGGTCTGACGTTACTAGCCCCCTAGGCCGGATATGCGATACTCATAGATGAACGGACCAGACTGTATTTACATTGTCACTGTTAGGCTCGGTAGGGTTTCTGGATGAGTTCGCTCATCAGCCTCCCTTGAGGTCAGTCCATGGGCAGCCGTTACGCATAGCTAGTGCGCTGACGGCTTGTGGTTAAACCCACTGCCAGGGTACTGACGAGTCATTAGAGTCCCCCACAGAAAGTTTCCCAAGTTCGGGCGAAATCGTTGTAGAGGCCGTATGGTTTTATGGCAAGGTTCGGAAAATGCACGTGCGTTTACGCACGTGTCATTTTTCGGGCAGATAATACTGGTGGGCTTTGGTTTAAGCCGGATCCAAGTATTATACAGAGTAGATATAATATCTTAGTCTCAGTTGCATTTGTGTTCGGTCGTAATACAAATGCGGGTATATTTATACTGTTACGGGGTTATCCTGAAATTCGTTTCAGGATCACTTTTGGAAGTTGCCAGTTTCCAGTTTTCTATCAGCCGTATTTAACATTCGGTTAAATGCGGATTTATCTTTTCTTGGGTGAGTCATAGTTCTAGAAGTTTCTAGATGATGAGAGGAAGCTTCTTGGAAGGTGACTAAGTTAGTGATTCAAGGTTTGCATTAAATGTGTGGTGAGGTGTTATTATGTGTCACCATTTTCATTAATGCATTTTTTTGTAAAGCTTAACATATTTTCTCTTGATATTTTTGTGAGAAGCTTTTTATGGTCACCACTTGCTCCTACCATCACCCCCCTCCTCTTATATGGCCGGCCCCTCCCCTCTCTCTCTCTCTCTCACTTGACTTGGTTAAAAGATTATGATAGTTTTCGGTGTATGGAATTTCATAGCTCATTCCATCACCCGATTCCAATGGCAACTTCATTAACCGTTCGTCCATGGATTTAGACGAAGCGAGACAAAGTATTCCACTCATTCTCTACATCAATCTTGGTCGTCTCTTTTAGAAAACTTGACGACCGAGTTGCCTCGAGTCAGAGGCGGGAGCCCGTTTAAAGATCCGACGATGTGGTGCCACCTTAACGAGGAGATCAGAGATCGACGAGATCGGAGCAGCCGCAACAGAGCGTGGGATGATGGTTAAAGAACGAAGGACTCGGATCGTTCGGTATAACCTTTCTTCCCTCTTTGTAGATTGTTAGTTTAGCATTAATGGCAGATCCGGGTTTTTAGTATGCGATAGCGCCAGTTATAAAAGTTTTTGTTCTGCATTTGGCATCTGAAAGACGGCCGGGGCGCTACCGTAGACTTACAAACTTGTGATCTGGAAGTAAACAAGAAAGTATAAAAAGATTCCAGACATAAAATAAGGCCCCATGGATCAGCACCAAATCAACACAGAAATTTCCATGTAGTGATCACCTCAACCGCGGCCGAGTCAGGCGGATCCGCAGCCGATCCGACTCGTCGGCAGTTGGATCCTTTCCCGAGGCTTCTCTTTTTACGGCCAAGCTTATTCAAAGTCCCTAGAAATCTCCAGAAGCTTCCCTCTAGCAGCAAGTCTTCTCATGCAAGCTAGCTAACTACCTTAATCTAGAAGCTTCCTACAACTACCTAGCTTCTTATGCAAGCTTCATAACAATCAAGCTTCCAAGGGAAGCTATACCTAACTTCTAGGGGAATCTAAAGGAAAAGACTATAAAAAGGCATCCAAGGCTTCATTAAAAAAGTTGTTGAGTTGTTGATGGTTGATCATTAGTGGTAGTAAGATCCAAATCAAAATCCACACAAATTGAGTGACATAATTTGATCCAAATCAAGATTCATCGAGTACCAAATCAAGAAAGCATTCAACGAGCCTTTTTGAAGCAACGTCGATCTTCATCCGAGCAAATGATCCATGACGATCCGCGACTCAAGAAGTCGATGCGAAGCTAGTTCGACGATTTAGTTCCTCCTCAAATCTTGTAATCTTTGAGTGTATTATAACGAAACGCCGATTAATAAAAGGTGAAAATTCTTGATCTTACTTTTCTTTACATTTGAGCATTATGAAGAGTTATCGATTCTTGATTGTTATCTTTTTCATGATGTTTGAGTGAAAACTCCGCTTGTGGAGGAATCGAGAAAATAGGTAGATGATGATGACTAAATTCTTGAACGATTCTTAAGTCTTATGAGTTTTGTAAACTATAGGAAATTGAATCATCGACAACCTAATTTGAGAGAGATGCTTTCTTGAATGTTTTCGCTCCAAATTAGAGATCAACGATCGATGATAGAATTTCCTAGAGGCTAGAATTTGAATGCCAATTAACGAAAGGACAAGGGATGATGATGAAGAAACCCTAGTTTCTTCAATAGATTCCTAATTCTCGTTAATTGTCATCGAGCTAGCAATAAATCATCAATAGATAAGAATTTGTAATCGTAAGTATTCATCATCACTATCAATTGGATCGATTGCTACAAGGCTCTTTACAAATCTTGATAATTCATTCGATTTGGACATGTTCTTGAACTTTATTAATTCTTGATTTTAGATCTAGTTTCCGATGATTCTTGAAACTAAATTTCATAAATCTTGAATCAATTTTCTTTTATCTTTTAATTTTTCAACTCAACTAAAACAAGATCGAGCAAATCACACTTTCTCAGTGAACGATCCGCATTCACCAACGAAACTACAGTAGACACCGTTATTGATTGCGGTTTACAAATTTTTTTGGTTGTGATCTTTACACTTTTCAAAACACGACACGGAAATCAATTATCAATCAAATGGCGCCGTTGCCGGGGATAGTGTGCTAATTTGTTCGTTTTTGTAATTTGAGTTCAAAAATTTATTATTCCATCAGTTTTTTAGATCAAAATTCGTAACAAGCGCTTAACGATATGTTTTGATTTATTGCAAAGAGATCTGGAATCTGTAGAGCGAGAGGAAAAATTTTCAGGACATCTCAAAAAGTCCAGAGAGGCATTTGGAACAATTCCTGAAATTTTTATGCAGGGATCACATCAGAAGACTGCGCATCCGCGGCCATATAGTGCATCTTGTGGCGGTTCCGCGGCAATCCTAGGGTTGCGCTGCACCAAAATTTCTAGGTGAATTTCTGACTTTCTTATCTCCTCCTTGCTCTGCTCCATTAATCAATTTCTGTAGGATTCTTTGCAAAAATTCGCAGCGCCGCAAAAAGAAAAAAATTGTTGCGTGTTTGATCTTGGTTGTTTGCATATTTTAATACGGAAATTAAGGGGTAAAGACCAAATTCAGATTAGGTGGGGAGTTCATTACTCTTCCTAAGTCCAAAAAATCATAAACTTGCATCCGCATCACCCTCATTAACTATAAAATATCTAGACATGACTCAAAGGACCGTCGCGCTCACTTAGGACAGAAGGAGGTCGTGGGTAATTTATTGCCTATCTGCATTTCTTTTGTGGTGTCTAAGGCAAGTGTGTCTAAGGCAAGTGGTTACTTAATTAGGCCCACTACTTACGTAGTAGAGAACCTCCCACTTACCTGGCACTTACCTATCCACGGAAGGGGTAAAGAGACAGTAGAGGATTTATCTTGCGACCTGTCTTCTAGAAGTCTAGGAGCGGTCTAGAGACTTGACCTAGGTGACCACTAGATTTAGGGTTGCTTGTGCAGTGTTCGTGTGATTTTTCAAAAATCCGTCTTTTTCAAACCAAACACCAAACTCATCTTTTCCTTAATTATCACAACGTTGTCACTTGTGCTAAAACATTTAGTGCATGCTCGGCTGGACATAGGATTCTAGTGCCCGTCTTGTCCGCGTTCCTCCTATCGACTCCGAAGTCGGTATTTCTACGTCTACTTGTTCTTTACCTCCTACCACACCCACTTCGATGGACGGTTCTCCATCGAACTTCTTTAACACTACTCTGCCACCGTCTGCAAGTGCGCAGAATCTGCCCCACATCTCTCTCCAAGAGAGATGTTACCCTATGCGAGATCCTCTTTCAACCTGTCTCACCATTCCACCAGCCAATGGGGACAACTTTAAAATCAAACCACAATACATCAATTTTCTACCCAAATATCACGGTCTCGAGTCTGAAGACGCATATGTCTTTATTACCAAATTTGAAAATGTATGCGCTATGATGGGTACTTCACAGCTTTCTGTGGATGCTATGCGTTTATGTCTTCTCCCATTTACCTTGTGCAATATAGCCGAGAAGTGGCTTTATAACACAGCCGCACATTCTATTTCGAACTGGGATGAATTCGTCACAGCTTTCCTAAAGAAATTCTACCCTAATCATAAGACAGCTCGAGTCCATAACGAAATAAATCAATTTACCCAGCTTCCAAATGAACCATTCTCGAAGTGTTTTGAACGCTTCAAGGATCTGTTAGTTCAATGTCCACACCACGGAATCCCTAGTTGGGATTTGTGTAGAATCATATATGAGGGCATTAATCCTACCACAAAACAGAACCTTGAATCTATGTGTCAAGGCACCTTCATGACTAAAGATGATGGTGAAGCTTTGAGATTTTTAGAAGATTTCGCTGAAAAATATTTACAGTGGAAGAGTGTAAACCAGTCATCGTCTAGGGGTGGCATTCACCAAATTGATGTTTCCATAGGAGTTAGAGATGAAATGGCAGCAATGCAAAAGAAACTCGAAGCTATGGAACATAAATTTTTAGCAGCCTCCCTAAATCAGATGTTACTCCCAAAAACTGTATGTGGATGCTGTTCTGATCCATCTCATCTTACGGAAGAATGTCCTTTAAATTTTCTGTTTCAAGGTCAAGAGCAAACCAATGCTGCTTTCCAACAAAGACCTAGAAACGATCCGTATTCTTCCGCTTATAATCAGGGTTGGAGGAATCACCCTAATTTTGCTTGGAACCAATCACAAACTCAAAACACGGTTCCAAATCAAAACAATTTCCAAAGTGCTCCTCCACCACAACAACAACCACTACAACTGACTCAGCACCCCTACCAATCACAAAATTTTCAAAATTCTATCAACCCACCTGCACCGTATAATCCTTTGCAGTTGACTGGTCCTGATAATTCCTCTTCACTCGAACAAATTTTTGAAATGTTCATGAAACAAATGTCAGCTGAATTTAAGTCTTCCCTCGATAAATTCCAGAAAAACTCTGACCTCCAAAGTGAGAGTATTAAATCGATGGAAGCTCAAATTGCCCAATTAAAAGCCGAAATGAGTGCTGGAGAGAAAGGGAAACTTCCGTCTCAAACCCTACCAAATCCCGGGCATTACAATATGAATGCCATCACAACGTTGAGATCTGGAAGAGAGCTGAACAATCATGTTGGGGAAGAGATTGATAATCATGAAGAATTAATCAATAACATCCCGGCTGAGACTTTTCCTTCCATACGCACTTCTACTTCTAATCCTACTTTATCTACCCCACCATTTTCTTGCGAGCCTATTCTCCGTTTTCCTCATGGCTCGAACCCTCAGCATACCTCTTCTAATCCACCAAAGACGATCCCCACTCCTATTCTGGGATCAGTTCCACACACACCACCTTCTCCAATATTGGACCCAGCTCTTATTGCTAAAGCTCCTTATCCGAATCGGTTAAGGGGAAACAAATCGAGTCCACATATGGAGAAGATTATGGAAATGTTCAAACAGGTTAACATCAACATCCCTCTTCTAGATGATATCCAACAAGTCCCCGCTTATGCGAAAATTCTCAAAGACTTGTGCACTAGGAAGAGGAAGACTCAGGTGCCTAAAAAGGTCTTCATGACAAACAATGTTAGCACTGCTTTTACCCCACAGTTACCAAAGAAACGTAAGGACCCAGGTGTCCTACAATATCGATTTCTATTGGGGGTAAAAACATTAACCGTGCTTTACTTGACCTTGGCGCAAGTGTTAACCTACTTCTATATTCTGTCTACGAGCAGTTAGAGATTGGAGAGTTGAAACCGGCTCATTGCACTCTCCAAATGGCAGACCGTTCAATCACCAAACCTATGGGTGAACTGGAGGATGTGTTGATAAATGTCGGGGAATTCATATTCCCTGTGGACTTTATTGTTCTCGATACACAACCTGTAGCAAACCCACAGAACCAAATTCCGGTGATTTTGGGTCGACCATTGCTTGCCACTTCCAATGCTGTCATAAACTGTCGAAACGGTTCAATGAACCTATCTTTTGGAAAAATGACAATTGAACTGAACATCTATAAAATTAGAAGTCAGCCGCCTGAACCCTCTGCTCACATACTTGATGTCTGTTCTGTCCACGAGATTGCTCCCGAAAGCTGCGAAGTTGATGAACTTTGCTTTGAAGATCTCGACAACACTAGCACATCAATGTTTGATCTGTCACATCTTAGTGAGGGCACATTTTCCACGCTTGAGTCTGAAACTCTTGACTCGTCACTTTCCGAGTCTGTATCCTATGCAAGCTACGAGCTTCTCCTTGACTCCGAATATCATTCGATGACCCCACCTTGTATAGTTTCTCCGCCAGCATTAGATCTCAAACTTTTACCTTCTCACCTTAAATATGCATATTTAGGAGAGAATGAGTATTTACCGGTTATTATATCAGCTTCTCTAGCCTCAGAGCAAGAGAATGCACTTTTGACGGTATTGAGATCTAATAGGCAGGCGTTTGGTTAGACTATGGCTGACATCAAAGGGATTAGTCCCTTGATAGTTGAACATCATATACATCTGATGGATAGCCAAGCCAACCCGAGAACCACAGAGACGGTTGAACCCCATCATGAAGGATGCGGTGAAGAAAGAAATCGTCAAATGCCTTGACAATGGTATTATTTACCCAATCTCCGATAGCCAATGGGTAAGTCCAATTCATGCCGTCCCTAAAAAATCTGGCATCACGATCATAACAAATGAGGCAAATGAGTTAATCCAGACACAAGCTCAAACTGGGTGGCGTGTATGTATTAATTATAGAAAACTCAATGCTGCAACGAGGAAAGACCACTTTTCTCTACCTTTCATTGACCAGATGCTAGAACGCTTAGCTGGACGAGAATATTATTGCTTCATGGACGGATACTCTGGCTATAACCAGGTCCCTATTGCCAAAAAGGATCAAGACAAAACCACATTTACTTGTCCTTTTGCTTATAGACGCATGCCCTTTGGGTTATACAATGCTCCCACTATATTTCACCGGTGTATGATGGGGATATTCTCGGACATGGTCGAGAATTTTCTGGAGATTTTCATGGACGATTTCTCGATATTCGGACTCTTTTGCTGACTGCCTATCACATCTTGACGTAGTTCTTACTCGTTGTAAGGAGAAGAACTTAACTTTGAATTGGGAAAAATGCCATTTCATGGTCCAAGAGGGAATTATGCTTGGACATGTTATTTCACGAAAAGGCATTGAGGTTGACAGAGCTAAAATAGATGTCATTCAAAACCTTCCTCATCCCAAATGCTCAAAGATATACGATCTTTTCTTGGCCATGCAGGCTTGTACAGGAGATTCATTAAAGATTTTAGTAAAATTGCTAGACCTTTAACTCTTCTCTTGGCCAAGGACACAACCTTTCACTTTGATTCGGATTGTGAGGCAGCATTTGACTCACTCAAACACTCTCTCACTACAACCCCCGCTCTATCTTCTCCAGATTGGAACCACCATTTTGAGCTTATGTGTGATGCATCAGATTTTGCAGTTGGTGCAGTCTTAGGACAGCATATTGAAAAGATGCCACACGTGATCTATTACCAAGTAAGACCCTGAACGAAGCTCAAATTAACTATACAACTACCGAAAAGGAACTCTTGGCAGTCGTATTCGCATTAGAAAAATTCAGGCCTTACTTGATTGGTTCACCTATTGTTGTGTACACTGACCATTCCGCCTTGAAACATCTTTTGGCGAAGAAAGATGCTAAAGGTAGGCTAATACGTTGGATCCTTCTATTATAAGAATTTGATCTTGTTATTAAAGATAAGAAAGGGTGTGAAAACGTTGTAGCCAACCATCTTTCGCGCATATCTTCTTCACCTATGACCATGCCGATCAATGATTCTTTTCCAGACAAACAGCTCTTGAATGTATCCGACGATCCTTGGTTCAGGGATATTGTGAATTATCTTGCTACGGGACTTATTCCCCGCGAATGGTCAAAACAGGACAAACATCGATTTCTATCTCAAGTAAAACACTTTTACTGGGATGAATCGTATCTGTTTAAGTATTTTCCTAACCAGATCATTCGCAGGTGTGATCCTAATGATGAATTCAAGAGTGTTCTATCTTTTTGTCATGATCAGGCATGTGGGGGTCATTTCGGTCCTCGAAAGACGGCAGAGAAGGTTTTGCAATGCGGTTTTTATTGGCCGACTTTATTCAAAGATGCATTTGATCATTGCAAAACCTGTGCACAGTGTCAACACACGGGTAGGATTTCCCGGAGAAATGAGATGCTACTCCAACCCATCTTGGTGGTTGAAATTTTTGACGTTTGGGGTATAAACTTTATGGGTCCTTTTCCCAACTACTTTAGGAATCTGTACATATTGCTTGCGGTTGATTATGTCTCGAAGTGGGTAGAAGCTATTCCTTGTCGCACTAATGAAAAAAAGGTTGTCATTAGGTTCTTAAAAGAAAACATCTTTTCACGATTTGGACACCCATGCGCTATCATTAGTGATAACGGGACGCATTTCTGTAATCGGTCTTTCGAGACTTTGATGCAGAAATATGCAATCAACCACAAACTTTCCATACCCTATCATCCCCAAACGAGTGGGCAAGCTGAGGTTTCAAACAGACAAATCAAACAAATTTTGTAGAAAACTGTTTCTAAAAATCGAAAAGATTGGTCAACCAAATTGACGGATGCTCTTTGGGCATTCCGAACGACATATAAAACCGATCTAGTATGTCTCCTTACAGACTAGTGTTTGGAAAGGCTTGTCACCTTCCGGTCGAGATTGAGCACAAAGCAATGTGGGCCATTAGAGAAATTAACTTTGACTTAAATCAAGCCTGCAACTTTCGGAAGCTGCAATTAAATGAGCTAAGCGAACTCCGCGATGAAGCTTACGATAATGCTGTAATTGTAAAGAATCGGACTAAGGTATTTCACGATAAAAACATTTTGAGAAAAACTTTTACACTTGATCAACAAGTCCTTCTTTACGATTCACGACTCCATCTTCATGCGGATAAGCTAAAATCTCAATGGAAAGGACCTTTTGTTGTACGGTATGTATACCCGCACGAGGCAGTTGAGGTTGAAAATGTTGAAAACGGTACAATTTTCAAAGTAAATGGACATAGATTAAAACCGTATTTTTCCACTGACCCCTCGGAGAAGCTCCTGTTTTTACAGGAGCCACTTTATAATGACCGATTTTCCTCCACCTCACCTCCATGACTTGGTAATTTTGTCGCATCTTTAGAATGGAGGTGAGTCAACTTGTACATACATTTTATAAAAATAAAAAATAAAAATATATAATAAACAGAACAATAAAAATTTTGTACATGGGTGAAAAGAATAAGTTTGGGGGTGGATTTTCACGATCATATTTATTGCCCTCATTAATAAATTTCCTCCCAAGCTTACAGGTTTTTTGTGATCCAGCAGATGACAACAGTGAGGACACTGTTGTAAACAAGTTTGGGTGAGGTTTGTGCTTATTTGCGCATCATTTGCATATCACTTTGCATAAGCACAAAGCATATAAAACATATAAAAAATTTAAAAAATTTAAAATATAAAAATATTTAATATTTAATTTTATAATAAAAGATTAGATAGTGAAAAATTATATCCAAAAGATTGGAAAAATTTTTAAAAACCAAGAAAGATAGAAGTTTTCTTAAATGAAACTAGTAATAAGTAGTTATGAGCCGTTGTCCTATGGGTTAGTAAGATGAAAGAAGTCACTGATCAGAGGATAAAAATAAGCCTAAAAAATAGTTCCTATTCTGGAAGCCAAACATTTTAATGTTGATACCCTACTATTCGCACTTACACACGTCTTGAAACTCGGGATAGTAGAGGATGCCTTGAAATGCTCTTGTCTAAAAGCCAAAGTATGAAGGAAATTATAAATGAATAAAATATAAAATGGTGTAGAAAATTGAACACTGGTTTTGTTATCACCAAGGCAGCAATAAAAAATATAGCGAGGGTGCTTCATCACCTAGTGCCTTAGACCAACTGGTCTGGGAGTCACTGCTAAACCTTAGGTGGTGCAAAACGAGGAAAATACTAATACACCTAATAAGTAAGCACATGAGTAATCGGTCGGTTAGTACCTCAAGAAGTATTAACGGTCGCATGAAAATGTGTGAGCAAATCCATCTAAATATTCATCAATTAAAAAGTACTGAGGTAGATGGACAAGAGTATGATAGCTTGAATTGAATTCTCTGAGTGTAGGGATGTCTTTTATACACACGTAGGGGTATATGATCGATGTTTGGAAGAAAGTTAGGAATGAAGAATAAGGACGATTTTTTATTGAGGGATTATGAGATTTCTAACATTTTTTCCTGACTATTAAGATAGGGCTCATGACAACCGAAAAGCTAGTGTAGTTGAAAACTCTAAATTTTCAAAGTCTTTCTTTTACAATTCTTATCTTTATATGTAACTTTCACGGTCTTCCTTTTATTATGGGATATTGTGGGTGCAATCCGGTGAAAACCATCAGGAGACAACACTCCTCCTATTAGGGACATCTAGAGGTTTAAAGGCTTGTTGCACGTGCTCAGTGCAATCGTGTTGCCTACGAAAGTGTGCTAGTTAGTTTTTTTTTTTCTTTATTTTCTCCTTCTCTTAAATAAAAATAAAACAAGTATGCTCGAGACGACCAAAATTAAGTTTGGGTGAATTTGATCAGTCGAAAATATTGCATTTTTAACGCATCAATTTCCCTATTCTTAGCAATCATCTAAAGGTGTTTGGTATGAATATAGCACATATTAGCATTTTTGTCTGTAAAATATCAAATAACATGTGTTATACATTATAACCAGCATTATGAGGGAAATTGTGTGTTTATTATTGCATACGTGATCTTTTGTATATCAAACACTTGTCTCGAGATTGTGTGCAGGAAATTCTCCAGGCAAAAGAGCCGGAACTGCAAAAAGTGCTGATAAAAATACACCAACTCCAAGACTTGTGATCTGGAAGTAAACAAGAAAGTATAAAAAGACTCCATACATAAAATAAGGCCCTATGGATCAGCACAAAATCAACACAGAAATTTCCATGCAGTGATCTCCTCAAACGGCCATGGATCCTCGGCCGAGTCAGGCCGATCCGCCGCGGATCCACGGCCTATCCGACTCGTCGGCGGTTGGATCCTTTCCCGAGGCTTCTCTTTTTACGGCCAAGCTTATTCAAAGTCCCTAGAAATCTCCAGAAGCTTCCCTCCAACAGCAAGTCTTTTCATGCAAGCTAGCTAACTACCTTAATCTAGAAGCTTCCTACAACTACCTAGCTTCCTATACAAGCTTCATAACAACCAAGCTTCCAAGGGAAGCTATACCTAGCTTCTAGGGGAAGCCAAAGGAAATTACTATAAAAATGCATCTAAGGCTTCATTACAAAGGTTGTTGAGTTGTTGATGGTTGATCATTAGTGGTAGTAAGATCCAAATCAAAATCCACACAAATTGAGTGACACAATTTGATCAAAATCAAAATTCATTGAGTACCAAATCAAGCAAGCATTCAACGAGCCTTTTTGAAGCAACGCCGATCTTCATCTGAGCAAGTGATCCATGACGATACACGACTCAAGAAGACGATGCGAAGCTAGTTCGACGATTTAGTTCCTCCTCAAATCTTGTAATCTTTGAGTGTATTGTAACGAAACGCCGATTAATAAAAGGTGAAAATTCTTTATCTTGCTTTTCTTTACATTTGAGAATTATGAAGAGTTATCGATTCTTGATTGTTATCTTTTTCATGATGTTTGAGTGAAAACTCCGCTTGTGGAGGAATCGAGAAAATAGGTAGATGATGATAACTAAATTCTTGAACGATTCTTAAGTCTTGTGAGTTTTGTAAACTTTAGGAAATTGAATCATCGAAAACCTAATTTGAGTGACATGCTTTCTTGAATGTTTTCGCTCCAAATTAGAGATCAACGATTGATGATTGAATTTCTTAGAGGCTAGAATTTGAATGTCAATTAACGAAAGGACAAGGGATGATGATGAAGAAACCCTAGTTTCTTCAATAGATCCCTAATTCTCGTTAATTGTCATCGATCTAGCAACAAATCATCAATAGATAAAAATTTATAATCGTAAATATTCATCATCACTATCAATTGGATCGATTCCTACAAGGCCCTTTACAAATCTTGATAATTCATTCGATTTGGACATCTTCTTGAACTTTATTAATTCTTGATTTTAGATCTAGTTTCCGATGATTCTTGAAACTAAATTTCATAAACCTTGAATCAATTTTCTTTTATCTTTTAATTTTTCAACTCAACTAAAACAAGATCGATCAAATCACACTTTCTCAGTGGACGATTCGCATTCACCAACGAAACTACAATAGACACCGTTATTGATTGCGGTTTACAAATTTCTTTGGTTGTGATCTTTACACTTTTCAAAACACGACACGGAAATCGATTATCAATCAAATGTAGTATAGTGGTGAGTATTCCCACCTGTCACGCGGGTGACCCGGGTTCGATCCCCGGCAACGGCGCCATTTGATTGATAATCGATTTCCGTGTCGTGTTTTGAAAAGTGTGCGGGTGACCCGGGTTCGATCCCCGGCAACGAAGCCATTTGATTGATAATCGATTTCCATGTCGTGTTTTGAAAAGTGTAAAGATCACAACCAAAGAAATTTATAAACCGCAATCAATAACGGTGTCTATTGTAGTTTCGTTGTTGAATACGGATCGTCCACTGAAAAAGTGTGATTTGCTCGATCTTGTTTTAGTTGAGTTGAAAAATTAAAAGATAAAAGAAAATTGATTCAAGATTTATGAAATTTACTTTCAAGAATCATCGGAAACTAGATCTAAAATCAAGAATTAATAAAATTCAAGAAGATGTCCAAATCGAATGAATTATCAAGATTTGTAAAGAGGCTTGTAGGAATCGATCCAATTGATAGTGATGATGAATACTTATGATTACAAATTCTTATCTATTGATGATTTGTTGCTAGATCGATGACAATTAAAGAGAATTAGGGATCTATTGAAGAAACTAGGGTTTCTTCATCATCATCCCTTGTCCTTTCATTAATTGGCATTCAAATTCTAGCCTCTAGGAAATTCAATCATCGATCGTTGATCTCTAATTTGGAGTGAAAACATTCAAGAAAGCATCTCGCTTAAATTAGGTTGTCGATGATTCAATTTCCTAAAGTTTACAAAACTCATAAGACTTAAGAATCGTTCTAGAATTTAGTCATCATCATCTACCTATTTTCTTAATTCCTCCACAAGCGGAGTTTTCACTCAAACATCATGAAAAAGATAACAATCAAGAATCGATAACTTTTCATAATGCTCAAATGTAAAGAAAAGCAAGATCAAGAATTTTCACCTTTTATTAATCGGCGTTTCGTTACAATACACTCAAAGATTACAAGATTTGAGGAGGAACTAAATCGTCGAACTAGCTTCGCATCATTTTCTTGAGTCATGGATCGTCATGGATCACTTGCTCGGATGAAGATCAGCGTTGCTTCAAAAAGGCTCATTGAATGCTTGCTTGATTTGGTACTCGATGAATCTTGATTTAGATCAAATTGTGTCACTCAATTTGTGTGGATTTTGATTTGGATCTTACTACCACTAATGATCAACCATCAACAACTCAACAACCTTTGTAATGAAGCCTTGGATGCCTTTTTATAGTCTTTTCCTTTGGCTTCCCCTAGAAGCTAGGTATAGCTTCCCTTGGAAGCTTGGTTGTTATGAAGCTTGCATAGGAAGCTAGGTAGTTGTAGGAAGCTTCTAGATTAAGGTAGTTAGCTAGCTTGCATGAGAAGACTTACTGTTGGAGAGAAGCTTCTGGAGATTTCTAGGGACTTTGAATAAGCTTGGCCGTAAAAAGAGAAGCTTCGGGAAAGGATCCAACTGCCGACGAGTCGGATCGGCCGCGGTTCCGCGGCGGATCGGCCTGACTCGGCCGCGGATCCGCGGCCGTTTGAGGAGATCACTGCATGGAAATTTCTGTGTTGATTTGGTGTTGATCCATAGGGCCTTATTTTATGTCTGGAATCTTTTTATACTTTCTTGTTTACTACCAGATCACAAGTCTTAGACTTCGTGTATTTTTATCAGCACTTTTAGCAGTTCCGGCTCTTTTACCTGGAGAATTTCCTGCACACAATCTCGAGACAAGTGTTTGATTTACAAAAGATCACGTATGCAATAATAAACACACAATTTCCCTCATAATGCTGGTTATAATGTATAACACATGTTATTTGATATTTTACAAACAAAAATGCTAATATGTGCTATATTCATACCAAACACCTTTAGATGATTGCAAAGAATAGGGAAATTGACGCGTTAAAAATGCAATATTTTCGACTGATCACTGATTCAAAGGAAGAGTGTGAAGGATCCGATCTAAAGGATGGAGCGCCCAGCAATATCTCGCATCAAAGGAAAATAGCGGCGAAAGTATGAACCCTAGGGGGAACCTACTCCTATTTATACTGCTTGGGGGGACGCATCCGACGGCTCAGATTGTTTCCCGCCAAAACGAAGCTTCGCGTCTTCCAGCCGTCAACGCCCCCACGTGTCGAATGACCATTAGATATATCCCTTCGGACGCATGAGACAACGACAGCCTGTCACTTCTGCCAATCCGCGTCGGACGCGTGTCCTGCGCCTCAACAGACATGCAAGCGAATCGGCGATCCTCTTTAAATGCTTGATCATTTTCCCTGATCTGCTGACGTCATCCAAGATACGCGCAGAGGTCCAACCGCCCAGGATACAACACACGGGCCCAAATATCTGAACGACGTAGCCGCCCTATGCCGAGTCGCCCCGGAAATCCGCATTGACAAATTCTTGACAACAGGCTGAGCCCGGGAAACCGATCTGGACCACTCTCGACCCGACCCATAAATACGTCAGGACGAGAGTGGGGGGCTAATGATGATACTCATAAGTGAGAACTCCCTGGATCACGACACGTGGCAGATGACGTGTCCCAGGGCTCACGGAAACAGGGAAAGCACCATACATTGAGGGCATCCCTGGGCTACCGTCCCGAGGGATGACAATGTTAGATATATGTATGCCCTAGAGGCCATTATATGTATAGTGGATGCTTGGACATGTATATATGTGTATAGATGACTTTCTTGCTCGACATGATAGTATGCTATCTGGTTTACTTTATCTTGACATGTTCATTTGATCATGCATTTTATTCATTTGGTCGGGTCGTATTCAATATGACCGGTTTGTTAAATCAAGTGTTGATTTAACATTTGAATTTTAGTTCAATTCTTTATTAAACCATTTTCTTTATATTGATGTATGCATGCATGTATGCACATGTTGATGTGCATGGACACATACATGCATACATTGTATCATGGTTGTTGATACGAAGGAGATGGCAATGGAAGACTCACATGGTTCACTAATATATATATATATATATATATATATATATATATATATATATATAATTGGATTTGGATTAAAAAGGAAATGGAAATTTAAATCATAATTGGGTTTTTCTACACTCTTCTTTCTCTTGACCTAGCTTAAACCCATGGTTTAATTTTCATTTGGACTTTGACTCACATGCAAAATATCTAGATATTAGTTAACCATGGTTTGAGATGAGAAGGTGAAAATATATATATATTTTCTATTCTCATTTTCCATTAAGTTTTTATCGTTATCTTTTGAAAAAGCTTTTGCCATCTCCTTCTTCTTCCTCCAAGCTCTCTTGAGTTTTCCATAGAGTGAGGGATTAAAAAAGAAAGGGTTTTGAATAGAGAAAGCACACCATCTCATCATTCTACTCTAATCTAGCCAATTAGTTTAGAGTGTTAGCTTCATCTTCTTTTTTGATCAAGTGGAGCTAGAAGCTTTGGCAAAGGGACTTCGGGTGGATCATCGTGGACTTGGAAGGCCTCCATCGATCCATTTCAAACACTCATAGTGCCAAGGAGTCACCAAATGAAGTCTACAAAGGTTGTAATCTTTTCACTTAGTGATAATATGTTCATAGTATGCGATATTTTAGTTGTTACCCTAAACTTCTAGCTAAAGATTCATGCTTTGTTTGCTAAGCACCTCTATAAATTATAAAGTGGCATGTGTGAAGCTTCCATACTCTATAGTAGGTGCTAGGGAAACCCAACAATGGTATCAGAGCCAAGCTAGAATTTTATGTAAGTGCACGGCGGCGCCCCGGCCTCCATCCCGAGGCCAAAATGCGGAAGCGGTGATTTACTTTAACATTTCAAACCGGCACCACCGTGCACTATAAACCCGGATCGGGCCATTAAACTAGTCCTAGCTATCTAGAGAGCGGGTAGAGAAATATACCGAGCGATCCGCGTCCTTCGGTCTTCTCGTCGTCGTCCCGATCTCCTCGCGGAATCTCCGGTCTCCACCTCGTCGCCGGAAGGGCACCACGTCGCCGGCTTCTTTTACGGGCTCCCACCTCTGGTCCGAGGAAACTCGGGCACGAAGTTGGCGAGTCGACGTGCCCAAGGTTTGCTGTAGAATAGTGTAGTGAGCGATTTGTGTCTCTAGGGGTTTAGGGAGTTGCCATTGGTGGAGGATATGAGATAAGCTTTTGGAGGAGGAGCTAAAAAGATTTTTGCCTAGCCAAATGAGCAAAAATTCCCCACTACCAAATTGGGACAGCCCCCATCTCTTTGGCCGGCCATGTATTTTGAGGGAATGAGGAGAGAGTGAATAATCAAGGGGGGGAACTATCATCCAAAAGAGAGAGAGAAAAAGGATATGATGATCAAGAATCATTTCAGCAAAAACCTCACTCCAAAAAGCCCATCATCACTACACAAGTCAAGCAATCATGAACCATGGAAGGTCAAGGGATGGGGCTCCATCATGAAACCATCATGATACAAAAGTATGCAAAGACAACCCTCCAAATAGATAATTTGCACAAATGCAAATAAGCCCTCCTCCACCAATCTTCGGCCAATGAAAGTTACAAAGAAATATGGCCGAAACGGAAAACAAACTGGCAACTCCAAAAACTGATCCCGTAATAAATTACAGGAAAACCCTGATACTGTGTATACACACCCGCATCTGTATTCCGACCGAATACAAATGCAATGAGACAAAATCTACACTGTACTATACTAGGATCCGGCTTAAATCAAAGCCCGCTAGTATAAACCCGTCCGATCATGATCCGTGCAATACCGCACATATCTGATCGAACTCTGCCATATCTCTATACGGCCTCTACAGCGTTTCGCCCGAAAACTTGAGCAACTGAATGTGGGGGACTCTAAAGACTCGTCAATACTATGGCTGTGGATTTAACCACTAGCACGTCAGAGGTATTAGCCATACGTGACGGGCTACCAGCTATTGACCAAAAGGGACGTCGATGAGCGAACTCATCCTGACACCCTACTGAGCCTGTCAGTGACAATATCCGTACAGTCCGGTCCGTTCGTCTATGAGCATCGCATGGCGGGCCTAGGGGGTTGGTAAAAGTCAGACCCCCAAAAGCGGTACAAGTCGTGTCAGAGATCAGCCCAGAACACCTTGAGATACTACTGGAATACCTACCAGTAAACCTCCTGCCTTGGCCAAGGACTTTTCATGTTCTGGCTCTCCTAGACACAGCGCGACCTTACCCCCAATACCGGGAGAGACAAACCCCCGAAAATCCGCTCACTGCCTCCATGTGGCTCGGGACTGTACCCAACTAAAACCTGTTTGCATGTCTCCTTTGAGCGTGGTAGGGTAGTAATCAAAGTACAGTGGGAACTCACACGAGACAAATGACGATCCTCAGGTCGATGAACTAACCTGTACACATGTCACCAGGGAACTGCTATCTGACGTCAGGTATAAGACCAACTAGCATCTTCCCGGCGAGTCCTGTCCGGTGTACTCATAACCCAATGAGCACCTGTATACATCTTAGGTGAACCAACTGACACCAGTGGCTTGTGAGACCGGCCACCGCCCCTCGTCGGGGTCTCGACTGTATACACTAGTCTACTCTGGAGTATCGATGCCCTGTCTCGAAACTCCCACGACTAGGGACCTTTTAAGGATGTGCTTATAGACTACCAGCTCCCACGTATATGATCGCCCTCATACTGCCGGTAGTCAAGCAAGAATCCTAGGGGCTATATCAACGTGCAATAGTGACCTGTCAGGTCACCTAAAGCAGTACACGATGATAAAGATAAACCAGATAGCATACTATCATCTTGAGTAAGACTGTCCTACCGGGATAGGTCCTCCCACAATCATTGCAATCACATGCCTGTGATCCAATAATTGACTCTGAGGGCACTATCTCCAACAATCTCCCACTTGCACTCAAGGCTATTTATTGCGATGTCGCATACTCACAGCCCGTGTGATACCGAACACCCAACTCCTCTACTTGTCAGTCTCACAAAGCTCGTTTGCGAAACTATTACGTTCGAGGAATAGCCTTAGTGAGTGGATCCGCTTTGATGTTTCTTTCTATGTCTCTCTATATCTCAAGTTCGCGGAGAAAGCCATCTCCCGAAATGAGCAATACCTGTCTTAGAATGTGTCTGGATGTCTGATGGGACCTAGCTCATAAATGAACTCCAAATCCAAACTTCTTAGACTGTATCGTCAACTGAACATAATTAGTATCCTGCGCCATGCCTCCCTCAGTATTGCCTTGGACCACCTGTCCAAAATACTGCCACTCGTCAGAAGGAAAACTATAACTCTGACAACCTCCTTGTCGTCCAGGTCACCTTGGAAGCCTGGAATGATAACTGTCTCGCGAATGAGGCTGTCGTTATCATATCCCTAGAACATCCACTTATGTTCTAAAACTACTTCCAACTGTTTCTCTAGGATAGGATCAATGTCAACTTATTGAATCTAGTGCAAGAACAACATCTGGTGTGGTACTTGACATCTCATGATTGACTTAATTGCCTGAGCAAGTGATCTGCCAATCATGCACATCCCTCTCCCCTTTAGTCTGTAAGACACCTTTAGAGAGGGTGACTCCATTACCTGCAGGTACACTACCGTGCCAGGAGTCGTCCATTCTAAATACTCTTAGAATGCTGTCTAAGTACCCAGATTGGGAAACTACCCAAATCTAGATCTAAAACCATAGATCTAGTAACCAGTATGTCTGATAAAATGTCCAAGTCCCATGTGGAGAAACCACTGTGTGACGACCAAAGTATAACCGATCGTAGTATAGGAATATCACTTCCTACTCTGTGTATGTCATCCAAATATCATGACATCACACCCTACTACCTTCTCAGCAGATCCATCCCGTATTCTGATGAAGTCAAACCTATGACTGTCACATCAGAAATAGATGATCTATCTCCGCTATATCTGCTTTAGTCTATAAATAGACATAAGCCACATTCCACCAATGCTTCCGCTGCTCCCACTGACTACGACAACCCTCTGGCAGAGTCATATAGACGTACACTTCTAAAGCCAGTTTAGAACAACGCTATACTCATCCTCCTGTCGGGTCTCACAGTCTTGAACAACAGCAATGGCTAGTCTGGGTAAACAAGAACCTCCCTGTCACCGTCCTTGAGGCTACCGGAGTACCTCTCGGTTGCCTGAGGTTATGTTCATACCAGAATATTGCATTTTATACCGCCCATTCTTACGCTTGTTTGTTTATAGGCATGTGCTTTTAATCAGTGTTTGCTGCATATTTACAGGATGCTGGTTCTCAGCTCATAACAATGAAATTCATGAAAAGTACGTCAAATTCCAGATTACTGCCAACAACAGATAAAACACGGGTCTCCGCTCTCTATCCGTGTGTTGCCACACACCAGTTTAAGGGACAAAATGATAAATCGATGTCATTGTCATGCACAAAGCTCAATGTCAACACAAGATCCAAGAAATCTACGCGGAGCTCGAGGAAATCATGGCAAAAGATCCACATCAAATCACCTTTTTGATCTACTAAAATTCTGGAAGAAATGTGAAGAGATTCTGAGAAAAGTAATATACCAAACAGCAGAAATCTACAAACCAGGGATTCCCAAAAAGTACGACGGCCCAATTCCCTACTATGGTCGCGGTTCCGCGGCATAAGCAGGCTTAGGCCGCGGAACCGCGGCCAAGTGGGCTCCTCTCCCTGTCATTTTTGCTGGGCAGTTTGGTAATTTCGTCTTGGTGCAGATTGTTGCCCTAGGTTTCCCATTCCCTTCCTATAAATACTCCAGAACTGAGCCAAATCTTGGTGTTAAATTCTTTAGCCTCTTTTGTTAGGTTTTAGTCTTCTTCTTCTTCTTCTTCATTCTTTCCTCCATGAAAATTGTAGTGAGAGCTTTTTGAGTGGAAGATCAATAAAGATGAGGGTTTTTTGTATTATTCTTTTTGCTTAGCTTCCCCCTTGAGCTCTCTACCTTAACTTGATCTTGCAACCTCTTAAGAGCTTGCAAGTTTAAGCTTTGGTCATTGGTCTCAAGGGGTTGTGTCATTTTGTTCTCTCTTTAGTGCTTCATTTCACATGAGTTCTTTACCCTTCTCTTGATCTTGCAACCTCTTGATTGAGCTTGCAAGTTTAAGGGTTGGCTATTGATCCCATGCTTGTTTTGAGTTCTATGGTTCTTGTAATTACTTTCTTGCATTTTTCATTCTTGTCTTTAATTACTTGCAATTTATTACCATGCACTTTAATTACTTGCTTGTAATCTTTTCTTTTCTTTGTTCTTTTTGTTCTCTCTTTTTGGTTCTTTTTGTGAATGATTGTAATTATTATTGTTAAGAAGAAATACGATATTATAAGTTAACGTTTCTTTGCTTATTTCCTTTTCCCGTATTTTCCATTGAACTCCGCCCAAACGATACGCAAGCGCTCCGTTAGGCATCCTACCCTAACAAGGTAACGGTGATTCCTAACCGCGACCGGTTGCGTTCGGTTTGGCCGGGGGCGAAAGCAAGAGACAAGAATGGAAGGACAAGGGTAAATAAGCCGGATTCTACGAATACCGTGCTTAAATCCCCTAATCCACGTTGTTGCCGATTGCTCTAGCTTCAATTGGTCAAGACTCGGCTCAAAGGTTTTGAGTACGGATTTCTTTAGCTTACAATATCGTATCTTTTCTTAACAACTTTATACTTGTAAATAATACACATAGGTTAGATTGAACAAACATACACAAATTCTTTATTGACTCGTCTAAGACAAGAAAGGACATACATCCATCTCCCTGTGGATCGACCCGTGCTCAACCGGCTAGCTGCATAGCGACACCGTCTTGATTGCGGTTAACTTTAATTCTTTCAACCAAATGGCGCCGTTGCCGGGGAGACGGTAGCGTATTTTCTTTCTTGTTATTCGGGTTAATATTCTTTTTGTATATATTTAAAAATAAAAAATATATATATCTTTTTGTTATTTTTGATAATTTTTATGGGCAAGTATGCAGATTTTTGCGTATTTGCAAACTGCGATTGTGGGAGCAAAGTGTACGTTCAAAGTTAAGGTGATTACGAAGTACAGTGCCAAAGATCCGGGTAGTTTGACCCGTGCAAGCGAACTTTTCAAGCTTACCGGATTTGATTCAACGGGGGTTTCCTAACCCAAAAACTTAACGGTACGTACTTTACTAACACCTTCTTCTCAAATCCGACGCATCCAATATACTATTCTTTGCAGGATTCTTTGCAAGTTCGCTAACAAACGCTAAAAATTGACTAACCCGTATTTGTTGCAGTGCCGCGCTTAAACTAAAAAACGATTGTTTGATTCTTTATAGAATTTTTATTGAATTGCACATTGCATACATTAATACGGACTTAAGGGCAAGCGAACCCCACAATATACGGTAAAGGATTTCATCACCTTTTCCGTGGCCCACAAATCACGAACTTGAGCATAACGTTTACCCGCACAAAATTTAAAAGAAACTAGACTTTAAGCCTTAAGGACTTCGCGCTCACTAGGAGAAGTTAACTGTGTTTAGAATCTCGCTTAACGGTATATTGTTTACGGGGTGTCTAGGAAAGTGTTAACGGCGAAACCGCCAAAAGAGAAAGGGTTATTTAATTAAGGAACTTCGCGAAAGCGTTGGAAAACCTCCCCTTATCTCTGCACTTACCTGGCCTCGTGATCAGTATATCTTGAGCTCGTTTCTCGACACAGTTTTACTTCGACAATCAAGTTCTGGAGCAGGTCTAGTTGATCTAGGTGAACCCTAGAACGATTAGGTGTGTTGTATTTTTGTGTCGTGATTGTTTTTTGTCCATACTCTTTTTGTGTATACTTCATTCTTTTGTTAATATATAAAAATAAAAAAAATAAAAAAAAATAATCACATTTTTTTCCTTCCTTTTCTCTACCTTTCTTTCTCTCTCTTCATATCATGGGTACCCCACCTCAAAAAACCCTTGCCGAACTTTGGTACCCACAACCAGACATAACTTCCTACGATTCTTGTTTTGGTCGAACTTCGAACGACCCCTCCATGCCCAAAATTTCTTTAAAAGATCGGATAGACGCGTCTAGGACGAACAACTGGACCCCGCAATCCACTTCGTATCAACCGTTTCAAACATTCACCCCTTCTTGCGTTGATACCCCTTTTGAAAGTCCAGTTGTAGCCACAAGACCTATGCCTCTTGCTGAACAAATTGAACAATCCCGTAGCCGATCTTTCACTCCTTTCACCACTAGAAATTCCTGGGATCAACAATTCCATTCACCTTCCTATCCAAATGTTGATCCTGCTCCTGTCCAGCCATTCAATTCCTACCAATCCTACCCTACTTTTGCACCTTCCCTAAACATTGCATCAGAACCGCCATTTGGGAGTTTTCAGTATCCAAACAACTTTGAATCTTTTACTGAAACCCCTTCACAACCAATGTCTAGTCTAAAACAGTCGTTGGAAGACTTTAGGATAGCGTCAAGCCAACAGATGATGGATTTGAATGCGTCCATGGCCGCTCTCGTACAACATACTGACCCGGTAGCTAGTTTTCAACTAGCTCCTAATTTTTCAATGTATGATGAGGCGGCAGGACAGGCTGTGAATTTGAGTGGAGAGAGTGAGCTATACCCCCTTCCGAATCAAGCCTACCCGGTTCAACTTGAATCCCATAACTCCAGTTTTGAATATCTATCTAGTGTTCCCAACGATTCACCAATTGAAGATAGAATGATTAATGAGTTGTGCGACTTTGTAGTGTTTGATTTGCCAGATTGTGAAGGGACCTTGCCAAGTGAAACCAATTCCAAACCTTTTGACCTCTACACCTCCATCTTAGAACCAAAATTGATTGAAATCCATGCTTTTGATGAGGTGTCTGAGAAAATTGACTTTCACTTGATTAAGGATATTGACGCTGGGACTATTTTGGATAATGAACCCGTAGATTTGACTAAGTTTTTCTCTCCAATTCATCATCCCGAGTCATTAAATGTTTTTCCCGAACCCCATATGCGTCTGGACTTTGATGAAATATGCATGGATGAGCTTAACTTTGAGGATATTTTTGAGGATGAAACAGTTCTAGATGATGAGTCGGATTTTCCAATTCATCATGTTCCTTTCACTGACTGTACACACCCTCCAGAAGCCTTAACCGATACCCTTCCTCAACCACTTCCCTCCATCCTTTCCATCGTTCCGACCTTGCAAGAACCCGTATCATTTTCACTTCCTGTGTCTGGTTTACAAAGTTCGGCGTACCCATGGCTTCTTACGAATCTTGAGGGATTTGACCCAATCTCTCGACGAGTTAATAGATTAGCACAATCGCTTTTTACACATCGCTCATCACAAATTGTGCTAATCTATTCACTCCATTTGCACCATCAAGTTCGTACTCCACTTCTTTTTCCCTTCCGCCATTCTTCTTCTTCTGATATACCGAGACTGTATCCCGCTTCTATCTCCATACGGTCTCGCGTATTCTCCATCTCTTTTCTCTACGCCTTCTTTCACCAGCCACTGCTTTATCACGATAAGATCTTTGAATGGTTGGTACTCATCTTTGGCCTGTGTAAGGCCTTGTATAGATTGATACTGTTCTTTCCCCCTTAATCCTGAACTTCATCGCTTAACAGTGGAAACACTGTTTCACTGAAGTTTGGGGGGGACCCTTTTTGTGTATATATTTTTTGTTTTCCTTTTTGTTTTGTATATAATTTGTTTTTAGGGAGCGCCGACAATTTTGACCCTCTTGGTATAGCCTGACAGTGAGGGCACTGTCAAGTTTAAGTTTGGGGGTGTGCTTGGTAAGCTTTCTTCCTTCGCATTCATTTGTATATTTTGCATTCATACCTTATTAAAAACCCACAAAAATTGAAAATTTTCCAAAAAATATAAAGACTTTGTCGTCAAGTTAGCTAATAGGGTAACTTAGATTTTTATTCTGAAAGTTTAGTTGATATATTAGAAATAACTAACTCTTAGGATTAGGAATTAAAAACCCTAAAAATAACCCTCATTCTATCTAACTTTGGTAAGTATACGTCCTTACAGTTTTTTTTGAGAAATAGGTAATCTTGAGTTCAGTTCTTGAGTTAAGTCAAGATGAAGGGAAAGTATTGAAGCTTTACTGAAGGATAAGTCTGAAAAATAATTTCTTTTCTTGAGTTCAAATTTAGAAAGTATATACCCTACAAACTGCACTTACACGCATCTTGAAACTTGGGATAGTAGAGGATACCTAGAAATACTCTTGCCTGAAAGCCTAGTATGAAAGAAAAAACGGTATTTAAAGCTAAACACCAAAAGAGCATGTTGAAAAATATATCCGGTCTTGAAAAAGAAAAAGAAAAAGAAAAAATAGAATAAAGTCAAGACCTGGAAACTGCTATTTACGCTTTAAAGTTCACACATTCAGTAATCGGTCGTTAGTGCCTCAAGAAGCATTAATAGTCGCATGAAAGGTGTGTGAGCAAATCCGTCCATCCTTAATGAAAAGAAGTAGTATTAGGTATTAGGGCAAGGGTATTATAGCTTGAATTGAATTCTTGAGTGTAGGGGTGCAAATATACACACACGTAGGGGTATACAATCGATGTTTGGATAAAAGATAGAAATAAAGAATAAGACTTGTGTTTTCTGTAAAGTTGATAAAAATCCCTGATTCGAGGCCACACTTTAGAAGGAAAACGCAGGAGTACCAACATCTTTCTAAACTTTTTTGGAACGTATAGGACCTAAGGTTAAATAGATAGGAGGTGTGAAAAATAAGGGTTGGATATTTCTAACTTAGGATGATAGAATTTCTAACGTAAATACTAAACTGTAGGAGTAGAGTCGATATTAACTTATGACACTAGCTTGACGGGATTTTGTGGGTAGTATCCGCTGAAAACCCTCAGGAGACAACACTCCTCCTACTAGGGACACCTAGAGGTTTAACGACTTGTTGCACGCGCTCAGTGCAATCGCGTTCCCTGCGAAAGTGCGGTTAGGATTTTATTTTTTGTGAATAATTGGTTTTGCTCGGGACGAGCAAAAGTTAAGTTTGGGGGTATTTGTTCATACCAGAATATTGCATTCTATACCGCTCATTCTTACGCTCGTTTGTTTATAGGCATGTGCTTTTAATCAGTGTTTGCTGCATATTTACAGGATACTGGTTCTCAGCTCTAAACAATGAAATTCATGAAAAGTACGTCAAATTCCAGATTACTGCCAACAACAGATAAAACACGGGTCTCCGCTCTCTATCCGTGTGTTGCCACACACCAGTTTAAGGGACAAAATGACAAATCGATGTCATTGTCATGCACAAAGCTCAATGTCAACACAAGAACCAAGAAATCTATGCGGAGCTCGAGGAAATCATGGCAAAAGATCCACATCACATCACCTTTTTGATCTACTAAAATTCTGGAAGAAACGTGAAGAGATTCTGAGAAAAGTAATATACCAAACAGCAGACATCTACAAACCAGGGATTCCCAAAAAGTACGACGGCCCAATTCCCTACTATGGTCGCGGTTCCGCGGCATAAGCAGGCTTAGGCCGCGAAACCGCGGCCAAGTGGGCTCCTCTCCCTGTCATTTTTGCTGGGCAGTTTGGTAATTTCGTCTTAGTGCAGATTGTTGCCCTAGATTTCCCATTCCCTTCCTATAAATACTCCAGAACTGAGCCAAATCTTGGTGTTAAATTCTTTAGCCTCTTTTGTTAGGTTTTAGTCTTCTTCTTCTTCTTCTTCATTCTTTCCTCCATGAAAATTGTAGTGAGAGCTTTTTGAGTGGAAGATCAATGAAGATGAGGGTTTTTTGTATTATTCTTTTTGCTTAGCTTCCCCCTTGAGCTCTCTACCTTAACTTGATCTTGCAACCTCTTAAGTGAGCTTGCAAGTTTAAGTTTTGGTCATTGGTCTCAAGGGGTTGTGTCATTTTGTTCTCTCTTTAGTGCTTCATTTCACATGAGTTCTTTACCCTTCTCTTGATCTTGCAATCTCTTGATTGAGCTTGCAAGTTTAAGGGTTGGCTATTGATCTCATACTTGTTTTGAGTTCTATGGTTCTTGTAATTACTTTCTTGCATTTTTCATTCTTATCTTTAATTACTTGCAATTTATTACCATGCACTTTAATTACTTGCTTGTAATCTTTTCTTTTCTTTGTTCTTTTTGTTCTCTCTTTTTGGTTCTTTTTGTGAATGATTGTAATTATTATTGTTAAGAAGAAATACGATATTATAAGTTAACGTTTTTTTGCTCATTTCCTTTTCCCGTATTTTCCATTGAACTCCGCCCAAATGATACGCAAGCGCTCCGTTAGGCATCCTACCCTAACATGGTAACGGTGATTCCTAACCGCGACCGGTTGCGTTCGGTTTGGCTGGAGCCGAAAGCAAGAGACAAGAACGGAAGGACAAGGGTAAATAAGCCGGATTCCACGAATACCGTGCTTAAATCCCCTAATCCACGTTGTTGCCGATTGCTCTAGCTTCAATTGGTCAAGACTCGGCTCAAAGGTTTTGAGTACGGATTTCTTTAGCTTACAATCTCGTATCTTTTCTTAACAACTTTATACTTGCAAATAATACACATAGGTTAGATTGAACAAACATACACAAATTCTTTATTGACTCGTCTAAGACAAGAAAGGACATACATCCATCTCCCTGTGGATCGACCCGTGCTCAACCGGCTAGCTTCATAGCGACACCGTCTTGATTGCGGTTTACTTTAATTCTTTCAATCAGGTTACCCACCGTATCTGCGGAGTGGCCAACGGAATGTCAAACCAGATTGAATGTTTAGGTTCTTATCAAATCTTCAGTAATCGTTTGTGGTTCTGGAATCACTTCCAGTTCTACCATACTCCCACTACTGTTTTCTGAAAAAATCCATTTTTATTAAAACTGTGGCGAGTCTAGAACAATATCACTATTGATCTTCTAGATGGTAGAAAATCAACCCTCGTCATAACTTGGGTCAACCCACAAACAGCCATTACAGAAACGTGCCTTGAGTTGTCCAGTGTCTGGTTTTAAGCATAGGCCGGACAACTCCCCGTACCTTAACATCGTTAAGATATGAACTGTTCTATATCCAATATAGAACCAGAGGCACTGATTTAATTGAACCAGATTCAAATCATGCAACTGTCTCCTGTGCATGTTAACTAAATGGAAGGAGGCCGATCAGCGTTACTCAACTTAGGAATGCTTCCAATTATGAGTAACCTGAAAGAGAAGCAAGTTCTCTTAATCACTACTATCAGCTGAATACCATACACAAGTATCTACATCTTCGATCACTTTCAAGAATCCCGTTACTTGCAATACCTGGTTCTCTACTTTATTCATATACCTATAACTTCTCAAAATTCGGACCCTGTGTTTGCACGAAACACCTGTCTAAAAACTAGAGAAGTCATAAGTAAACTGAATATAGTACGAGGACCAACCCCTCTGTCCTAATGGACACTGGACAACATACAATACTCTGTATAAGTCCCTTGAGTCTGATAACTCAATCCCTATGTGTCGTAGGTTGAAAACTGTACCTTTGGTATGAAGAATTACACCGCTGTTTAATGCTCCTTACCTAACCATCCACTGATATAGTAAATGTCATAGACATAATTTCAAAAAGGTATATCTCACTCTATGAAAATAGACGTACAGATATATCAATTTGAAATTGGTGCATAACAACGGATATTCAAAACCAAATATTTGCCGACCGGCAAACAGCCCAGGTGATTTCCTCAAATATTATCGATTACAACGAATCCCGATATAATGAGGATGATCACCTAATTCCCACTAACCTACTCCTACTCATCATCTGTAAAACCATACAGATGTGAGAATCATACTTGGTAAATACATACCCTGGAGTAGAGACTAATTGGGAAATCAGTTTTCCTTTAACAGTACACAGTGAAACTGAAACATTGAAATGTTTCGATGGGGTATCTGGTATTCCTAGTAATGCCTTTTCCAGATTCACGACTGTAACCGTATAATTCTTTGCCACCTCTCCAAATCCCTTCATATGTCTTTAGTCTTTACCTTCTGTACACCCCTTTAGGCCAAATGGTTTTCTTCTTTCCCTACCGTTCGGCACCAGCCTATGGTTTGGAAGAAGACTATCCAATAAGCATAATGGGTGTACTGTCCTAATCCTAGGAGCGCTCGCAATGTGAGAGAAGGTGAGGATAAAAGACAACCGAATAAACCTTATTCCTATTTCTCCTAAACCAGAATCCATCCCCGAACTGGAACAAGTTCTTTTCGAGTTCGTATATAACCATACGATGGAGTATCCAATAAACTGTGGATCTTCGTAGTGATATGGAGTGTCCTGGAGAAATACAAAGGTGATTTTAGGATTGGCGAAGAAATACTTGGTTTGGTCGTGAATATCAGTCGCAATTTACTTTGCCCTCTTACTAATCCCTTGATATGTCTTTACTTAATACCTTCTGTACACCATCGTTATGCTAATTGGTTTTCTTCATTCCCTACCGGTCGGCACCAGCCTAAGGTTTGGAAGAAGACTATCCAATTTGCGTAATAGGTGTACTATCTCCTAAACCAAGGAGTACTCGCAACCTGAGAGAAGGTAAAAGGAAAAGACAACTGAATAGTCCTATTCGTTTTCTCCAGAACCGGAAACCATCCTCGAATTCCTTTGAGTTCGTATATAACCATACGATGGTTTTGTCCAATGGAAGTGGACGTTCGTAGTAATACGGGGTGTCCTGGAGAAAAGGGTAAAAGTAGGAGTGGCAATGAGGTTTGCAACTCTGACAATCCAAAAGCTAGTGTTTAAGAAGGTTCGGTTAATTTTGGTCACCGAGTCATAGTCTTAGGGTCGGGTCAATGGTCGCTGCCGAAGAGAGAGAGAAAAGAAACACTCAGCATGCACTCTAACCTAGATCAGAATGGTTACCAATTTATCTAATCTGGAAACCTCCCACTGTACCGTCAAATTCTCCTCCAAACCTGAAAGAAGAATTAGTCGGGATCACCCGAGGAGTAAACCAACTCATCAGTGGGAATCGGGATCCAACTATCATCGCATGATAACGTGATGGAATCCGCTCACGTCATCACACTCCAGAAGGTATGTGCATATCTGGCAAGTTTCAGTTTCTTTAGAAACTCCCGATGAGATTTTTGCCCCATGCTCTTATGACCTTGACGAAGGTCAACAAATCATAAGTCACATGTCAAGTTCTACCCGTCATTGTCCAGGTTAATTTGAACCCACCCGCACAAGCCCTTGACGAAGGTCAACAAGGCTATACGACTGTCCCAAACCAACGCATCTATCTATGCAACAGAAAGGTAACAAGCAGCTACCATACACTTTGCCTTGACGAAGGTCAACAAACATAGCATGAATACTACGTGCTACCCGTCTGAAACGACGGAGGGCTACGAATGGTTTCTGGCGAAAACCATTAACGTAATGAACTTGATATCGTTGAAGGAACCGGATAGCTTTTTGAAAATATAGTGACGAAAACCGTTGCTAAAGAGGTCACTCCCGGTGAAGGGATCTCGGCTCTTTCCCCGTAGAATGAGGCGCAGGATATTCCAACTGAATACCACGATGCAAAGCAAAAGTAATCGGCTATAGTGAAGTTATTGCCCTGACGCAAACTTTTGTCCGAGGGGTCACTCCTGGTGAAGGGATCTCGGCCCTTGCCTCGTCGACTGAGGAGCAGGATATTCCAACTGAATACCACGATACAAAACAAAAGAGAACGTCCTTGCAATAACAGCTTTTTGAAAAGTGTTCCAACAACATCAGAATAGGTTTGTTTAACTTGCATTGATCCGAATCAACGCAGTCCCATCAATTGATCACACCACAAAGAACGAAAATATAATGATGTACGTATATGCCATCCGCATTCGCCACTGGGTCCCGTCATTACCCGTTAGGTTAGCTAACTAACGACAGAGCGGGGACTGGACTAGCGCGGATGCAAAACATATACAACATCTACTAGTATATATCAATATATAATATTTCGCTCAAGGCATGATAAAATGCAACATCGCATAAATGTACAGCATCACAGAACAATACAGATATCTGGGATCCCCGGGTTTCACAGAGCCACTACTGAAACCCGACGTTCCCCTGGTCGTGTGGATAGCCTGTGCAATGAAATCCTAGACCCTTACGGGCACGGCAAGTTACCCGCCAAAACTTGAAGCGAGGCAGCCCCCTTCAGCAACGTGAATGGACCACCCAGCACTTCACGGAATCCGGTAACTTGGGCATCCCTCCTGGGTCAACCTGTACCCCCTACGAGTGCGGCGAATAGCCCGCCAATTCTAGAGTGAAGCCCCCTCCGTCTCAATGCCATGAGATGCGGGCTTGTTGCCCTCTAGAACCCGGCTATCCGTGCACCCCACCTTGGGGTAATCCTAGTACAGAAAGTAAAATATACATACAACGGGTACATCGACCGCAACCTGGTCGTATCCCAAAATAATAATACAAACAGGCAGTGACGGCAGTCCACATGTCGGACGCTCGCCCCGCAATATCAAATGTACATAATACAACAAAACTGTACTACCACTGCAACCAGGCTATCGCACACGACCAATCCGCAACATCACAGCACAATCACAGAACATCAACGTGAAAATCACGTTCGCAAATCCGTCTAACCGGGCTATAGCAGTTAGACAGGATTTACCGATCAAGTGGCATTCACGGTCGCAAATATAATGTAAATACTGTGAACAAATGTGTTTAAAATATCCGATCGATTAAATTTTACCAAGTGGGCCCCCAAGCAATACTGTAGCACTCACAGAAATTCTGGGCCCAAACAAAGTATACCAAAACCCCTTATTTTCAGCCCAAAAGCCCACTGCAAAAAATTGGTGAAGTGAAGCTAACTTCCTACGGCGGAACCGCGGCCAAAAAGGGGTTACGGCCGCGGTTCCGCGGTCATATGGAGAGATCATGTCACTAAAATTTTATAGTGTTCTTAGGATTCTCTGCACATCATTCTGCAACACCCTGAAAAATTTTTGGAGACAAAAAAATTTCGACAGAAACTGATTGTACATGAAAACGCGGTTTTGGGATTTTTGTTCGATCGGAAATGTAAAACACATTAGACAAAGCTAGACTATGTTAATGGCGAGGCTCTGATACCACTGTAAGTGCACGGCGGCGGCCTGGCCTCCATCCCGAGGCCAAAATGCGGAAGCGGTGATTTACTTTAACTTTTCAAACCGGCACCACCGCGTACTATAAACCCGGATCGGGCCATTAAACTAGTCCTAGCTATCTAGAGAGCGGGCAGAGAAATATACCGAGCGATCCGTGTCCTTCGGTCTTCTCGTCGTCGTCCCGATCTCCTCGCGGAATCTCCGGTCTCCACCTCGTCGCCGGAAGGGCACCACGTCGCCGGCTTCTTTTACGGGCTCCCACCTCTGGTCCGAGGCAACTCGGGCACGAAGTTGGCGAGTCGACGTGCCCAAGGTTTGCTGTAGAATTAGTGTAGTGAGCGATTTGTGTCTCTAGGGGTTTAGGGAGTTTCCATTGGTGGAGAATATGAGATAAGCTTTTGGAGGAGGAGCTAAAAAGATTTTTGCCTAGCCAAATGAGCAAAAATTCCCCACTACCAAATTGGGACAGCCCCCATCTCTTTGGCCGGCCATGTATTTTGAGGGAATGAGGAGAGAGTGAATAATCAAGGGGAGGAAAACTATCATCCAAAAGAGAGAGAAAAAAAGGATATGATGATCAAGAATCATTTCAACAAACACCTCACTCCAAAAAGCCCATCATCACTACACAAGTCAAGCAATCATGAACCATGGAAGGTCAAGGGATGGGGCTCCATCATGAAACCATCATGATACAAAAGTATGCAAAGACAACCCTCCAAATAGCTAATTTGCACAAATGCAAATAAGCCCTCCTCCACCAATCTTCGGCCAATGAAAGATACAAAGAAATATGGCCAAAACGGAAAACAAACTGGCAACTCCAAAAACTGATCCCGTAATAAATTACAGGAAAACCCTGATACTGTGTATACACACCCGCATCTGTATTCCGACCGAATACAAATGCAATGAGACAAAATCTACACTGTACTATACTAGGATCCGGCTTAAACCAAAGCCCGCTAGTATAAACCCGTCCGATCATGATCCATGCAATACTGCACGTATCTGATCGAACTCTGCCATATCTCCATACGGCCCTACAGCGTTTCGCCCGAAAACTTGAGCAACTGAATGTGGGGGATTCTAAAGACTCGTCAATAATATGGCTGTGGATTTAACCACTAGCACGTCAGAGGTATTAGCCATACGTGACGGGCTACCAGCTATTGACCAAAAGGGACGTCGATGAGCGAACTCATCCTAACACCCTACTGAGCCTTTCAGTGACAATATCCGTACAGTCTGGTCCGTTCGTCTATGAGCACCGCATGGTAGGCCTAGGGGGTTGGTAAAAGTCAGACCCCCAAAAGCGGTACAAGTCGTGTCAGAGATCAGCCCAGAACACCCTGAGATACTACTGGAATACCTACCAGTAAATCTCCTGCCTTGGCTAAGGACTTTTCATGTTCTGGCTCTCCTAGACACAGCGCGACCTCACCCCCAATACCGGGAGAGACGAACCCCCGAAAATCCGCTCACTGTCTTCATGTGGCTCGGGACTGTACCCAACTAAAACCTGTTTGCACGTCTCCTTTGAGAGTGGTAGGATAGTAATCAAAGTACAGTGGGAACTCACACGAGACAAATGACGATCCTCAGGTCGATGAACTAACCTGTACACATGTCACCAGGGAACTGCTATCTGACGTCAGGTATAAGACCAACTAGCATGTTCCCGGCGAGTCCTGTCCGGTGTACTCATAACCCAATGAGCATCTGTATACATCTTAGGTGAACCAACTGACACCAGTGGCTTGTGAGACCGGCCACCGCCCCTCGTCGGGGTCTCGACTGTATACACTAGTCTACTCTGGAGTATCGATGCCCTGTCTTGAAACTACCACGACTAGGGACCTTTTAAGGATGTGCTTATAGACTACCAGCTCCCACGTATATGATCGCCCTCATACTGCCGGTAGTCAAGCAAGAATCCTAGGGGCTCTATCAACGTTTAATAGTGACCTGTCAGGTCACCTAAAGCAGTACACGATGATAAAGATAAACCAGATAGCATACTATCATCTTGAGTAAGACTGTCCTACCGGGATAGGTCCTCCCTCAATCATTGCAATCACGTGCCTGTGATCCAATAATTGACTCTGAAGGCACTATCTCCAACATTTTAGACTCGATGTTAGAACTATTACGAAAACGAAATCGACTCCGAAAACACGATATGTGAAACCCTAATTTTTGCTCTCTGGAAATTTTTAAAAAGTAGTTTTAAAATATTTTAAACAATTGCAGAACACTTTATGGGACAATATAAGAACACAGGTGAAATACGGAGGGTTGTGCTCGGAATTGGACCGAGCGCAAGGCTTGGAATTCCGGCCTGGCTGGCCCCCCTCCCCCATTCTACTCCGTATTTCTCCAGTGCTCTGTTTTCTAGAATTTGGGGTTTCAGGTATTGTTTGCTTAGCCTAAATTTTCATGTGATGATTATTTTGATTAGGGGCTAATTCGTAGTATTTCGTAGTCGTATAATCTAACACTGTATTGGTAACTTTGACAATGTTTAGCAGTTCAAACGAACTTCAAAACCCCACATCTTGACCCCGCTGAAATTTCCAAGTGTTGTAATTTTCTTAAGTTAACTTCATATTCAATAGTCATGCAAGTGTTTCCATGGACCCTCTAGAAGAATATAATAACCTTAACTCGATTCAATGCCCATGGAATCGTGATCGAACCTTAGGGTTTTCGTGGTTCCGTGGTGTCATAGGTGAGGCGTTGGTTAACCCCTTCTACGGCTGGTTCATAGACACTGTGGCACGTTTTTGAGTATTTGTGATTTTGCTCAAGTGTTGAGCTCTCGGGGTAAATTGTGGGTATATGTTGATTCGATTGAAACGTTAAACATCGTCTTAATATATGTGATTGTGATAATTGCAATTGTTGTTTTCACTTTCTTTTCTGCGACCGTAAGTGTAGTATGTAGTGTATCGCCGGTTTCGTTGCTATACATCAACGACAATTGGGATACGCATACTTGTTTACGTTGATGATATGAGATATTATGTGTTGCTGAGATATGATGTGCAGGATTGTTGCGATCGAATAGCCTGGGGGTTTATATGAGATGAGAGTCTTTATTTTCATTCATGTAAATATCAATTGTATGTAATATTCTTTTATTTGGGGCACTTCCGGGTTGAGAATGATATCACCATTATTGTATATTATTTACTTTTCCTCATTAGGATAGACCTAAGGAGGGGAGCACAAGTGATCGGGTTCTAGGGTTCAGTGGGAGGCCATCTCGAGGAGTCGAGACCGGGTCTCCTAAACTCTAGAATTGGTTGGATCACTTGCCGCTCTCGTAAGGGTCTAGGGATGTGGGCTTGGCTATTCATCGCGACCGTAGAATCCGTATTTTCTATTGTTGGCTGAATACAAAATACGGACCTCCTAGATATCCTATTTCTATATGTGCTTCTGCTGATTGATATTCTGTAATGTGATTACTTAGTATCTGAGACGAATGGATTATTATTATATATATATGATATATAATAAACGTCTCTTATATTTTACATCCGCGCTAGTCCCGCCCCGCTATGTCGTTAGTTAAGTAACCTAACGGTGCATAACGAGACACTGTGGCGAATGCGGATGGTATAAGTATACGTTCTATTTTTGTTTCTTTTCTGTGATGGCTTAGGAACTTAAGTGATGGGACTGCATTAATAAGATTAACGTAAAGAAAAAGAAACCTAAAGAAATTGTTGAATCGGATTTGAAACACACTCGGTCTTTTTATGAAAAATGCAAGTTTCAAAAGATGCGGAGGTTAAGCCACACCTTTTCTAAACCATTTTGATTCTACAACAAGATCAAGTTTAAAGCGTTAAAGGTTTTCATAAAAACCATCTGCAACCCTCCGTCATTTTAGGAAGCAGAGCACTTAGTATTCGTGCTAAGTATGTTGATTATAGTCAAGGCGTAGTGTACAGTAGCTAAGCGATGTCTTCCTACAAAGCATATGATGCGATCAGTTAGGACATTCATGTGATTATGTTGATCATAGTCCAGGGTCATATGGGTGGGTCTAGTTAATCTCGAAATGATGGGTATAACTTAACTAGTGCTTATGATATGTTGACCATAGCCAAGGTCATAAGTAATTAATGGTAAAAACCATATCGGGAGTTTCAAGAGTTGAAATTTGCAATGAGATTGCATACCATCTATATGATAGTTGGATCCCGATCCCACTGTGAGTAAGAGCTACTCCCAGGAGAGTTTTGCACTTTACAATTAGCTAATCCAGTAGGTGTCTAGAAAGGTGTCAACGGGGTATGACCTCTGGGAAAACGAGGTTTATTTTAATTAAGTCCGTGCGAAAGCACGGGAAACCTCTTTCAAAGTACCGATACTGGCATGGCTGACCGGTTAGCGAAACTGTAGAATGTAATTAATCCTGGCTAGTTTTCTTTTAAGGTTTTGAAAGAAAATTTGATAAAAGTAGTGGGATACATCGATTAGATAAGATAATAACCAATCTAATTTTTTGCGAGAGCATTTCGCTGAGTGTATTCTTTTCTCTCTCCTAATGGCAGATACCGATGACGGGACTTAAGCTTCTTTTAGAGAAAAACAAACTGACAGGACCGAATTATAAAGAATGGTTGAGAAACTTGAACATTGCACTCACATATGATAAAGTATCATTTGTCCTCACTACAAAAGCCGCACCCGTCCCAGGACCTGAATCATCTGTTTCGGATAGGGAGATCCGAAAAACATGGGAAATTGATTGTGACATGGCCAAGTGCCTCGCGCTTGCTTCTATGGACAGTATTCATCAGAAGCAACACGAGAAGATGGATGTTCAATCCATATTTCTTCATACAAAAGAGTTGTATGAAGAGCAATCTCGTACTTTACGATACGAAGCATCTAAAAAGTTATTTCAGATGCGTATGGCCCCTGGCACATAGTAGGAGAACATGTTCTGAAGATGATTGGTCTTATAGAAGAACTTGAGGAACTGTGATGGACCATGGATAATGAGCAATATACGATATTGTTCTGCAGTTTCTCCCTCCCCCCGTCTTTGCTCCATTCATAGTGAATTTCAATATGAACGATTTGGAGAAATCATTGCCTGAACTTCTCAATATGTTGAGAAGTGCAGAGAGCACGCTTAAGACAGTGAAGACTCCCGCTCTGCTTGCTGGGCCATCTTCCTCTTCTATCCTAAAAGCTAAGTTCAAGGAAAAGAAGAAGAAGAAGTCCATCAAACCGAAAGGTGGAGTTAAAAAGGCGAAGGGGAGAGACATATCTGGGGCCGCGGGAAGTGGAAAAGGAGAATGTTTTTACTGCCACAAGTCGAAACATTGGAAACGAAACTGTGTTGTGTATCTTGTTGATCTCAAGAAGAAAAAGCTTGTCGATGCTTCCGCTTTATGTGTGTTTGTAACTGAGAACTGTTTTTCAATTAACTCTGCATCTTGGGTATTAGATACCGGTTCTGGTTCTCACATCTGCAATTGTATGTTGGGATTGAGAAACAGTAAAGTTTTGAAGACTGGAGACCATACTCTGCCGGTTGGAAATGGTTCTAATGTACATGTTGTATCCGTAGGAGAGTATCATCTGGGGTTGCCTTCGGGTTGTATTTTGGTTTTGAACCCTTATTATTTTGTACCTAGTATGCTATGTAATATAATATCCATTTCTTTGTTGGACAATGAAGGATATCATTTTGTGTTGCAAAATAATGTTATGAACATTAACTTGAATCAAGAGTTGATTGGGTATGGTACACTGAATAACGGTATTTACGTCCTAAACCAACACACAATTTTCAATATACAACATACTAATAAAAGAAAGTTATCAGATATAAATGAAGCTTTTTTTGGCATTGTAGACTTGGTCATATTAATGAAACAAGACTAAGCAAGCTATATAAAGATGGATATTTAAATCCCTTTGAATATAAATCTTATGCGACTTGTCAGTCCTGTATCAAAAGTAAAATGACCAAAACTCGGTTTACTGGACAGGGAGAAAGAGCTGTGGAACTCTTAAGCCTCATACATAGTGATGTATGCGGACCAATGTCTACACATGCTAGAGGCGGTTTTTCATACTTCATTACTTTTACTGATGATTTCTCAAGATTCGGACACGTGTTTTTATTAAAGCACAAATCCGAAGCTTTCGAGAAATTCAAGGAATACAAACTTGAAGTAGAAAAACAAACAGGCTTGAACATCAAGAAATTTCGATCGGATCGAGGTGGAGAGTATTTAAGTATAGAGTTTTCAGATTTCTTAAAAGAGAATGGGATTCTCTCTCAGCTCGCTCCTCCTTACACACCACAACACAACGGTGTGTCAGAACGGAGGAATCATTCCCTATTAGATATGGTACGGTCCATGATGTATGATGCTGAGTTAGCGCTTTCCTTTTGGGGGCATGCATTGGAGACAGCAATGTATCTGTTAAACATGGTTCTAACCAAGACCGTATCTACCACTCCATATGAGATATGGAGTGGATAGAGACCATCTCTTAAAAGAGTTAGGATATGGGGTTGTCCGGCTTTTGTCAAAAAGCAGAATCCAGACAAACTCGAGACACGATCGGTCATGTGTAAATTTATGGGATATCCAAAGCATTCATATGGATATCTATTCTACCATAAGGAGGAACAAAAGGTGTTTGTTTCTCAACATGCCATATTTTTGGAAAATGAAATCTTTACAAATAGTACTGATGGCAATGCGGTAGAACTAGAAGAGGTTCTAGAGACACAAATTACTCAGGACGAATTGGTTGAAACTGATGTTGCAGTAGAACTTCAAGAACCTCAGCCGCTCCGGAGATCTAGTAGAACTTCTCGCCCACCAGAGAGATACTATGGGTTTCTTATAGATGGTGATAGAGAATACTGTATCATGGATGATGATGACCCTACTGGTTTTCAGCAAGCTGGTGACTCGATGAAGTGGCTGGAAGCCATGAGATCCGAAATGGAGTCCATGTACACCAACAAAGTATGGATTTTGGACGTTGCACCTCCTGTGATAAAACCCGTTGGGTACAAATGGATCTTTAAGAGAAAGATTGGTGTAGATGGACAGGTAGAGACCTTTAAAGCAAGGCTTGTAGCGAAAGGTTTTCGTCAAAGACCAGGATTGGACTATGATGAAACCTTCTCTCCAGTAGCAATGCTTAAATCCATTCGGATCCTACTTGCTATTGTTGTTCACTATGATTATGAAATCTGGCAGATGGACGTTAAAACTGCATTTCTGAATGGTGATTTAGAAGAATGCGTTTATATGGATCAGCCAGAGGGCTTCATTGACAGTGGGAGCAGCGGGAAAGCATGTAGATTGCTTAAATCCATTTATGGATTAAAGCAGGCCTCACGGAGATGGAACATCTGCTTTGATGATACAATCAAAAAGTTTGATTTTGTCAAAAATATAGATGAACCATGCATTTATAAGAAGATTGTAGGGAATACTGTCACATTCCTCGTATTGTACGTGGATGATATTCTCTTGATAGGAAATGATATTCCTATGCTACAATCGGTCAAACTATTCTTATCACAAAGGTTCTTAATGAAGGACCTCGGTGATGCCTCGTGCATTTTAGGCATAAGGATCTATAGAGATAGATCCAAGAGGTTATTGGGATTGTCCCAATCAAAATACATTGACACCATCCTAAAGAGGTTTAGCATGGAAGATTCCAAGTGTGGTGCCTTGCCCGCTTGTCATGGAATCACTCTCTCCAAAGACTTCTGTCCGAAGACTGAAGAAGAGAGAGCTTGCATGAGAATTATACCCTACGCTTCAGCCGTATGATCTATAATGTATGTGATGTTATGTACTCGCCCTGATGTAGCTTACGCACTAGCTGTAGTAAGCATGTATCAATCGAACCCAGGGGAGAAACATTGGATAGCAGTGAAGAATATTCTTAAGTACTTGCGAAGGACTAAAGAATTGTTCTTGGTGTATGGTAATGGGGATCTCCAAATGAAGGCCTTTACCGATTCCAGCTTCCAAAGTGATAAGGATGACAACAAATCTATCTCAAGGTTTGTATTTACCCTCAATTGAGGGGCGGTTAGTTGGAAGAGTTCCAAACAGGATACCGTTGCAGACTTAACGATGGAAGCTGAGTATATTGCTGCAAATGATGCTGCCAAGGAAGCCGTCTGGATGAGGAAGTTCGTCGCGGAACTAGGAGTAGTTTCAACCATTGTTGATCCAATACCATTGTATTGTGATAATAATGGAGCTATAGCGTTAGCCAAAGAACCAAGGTCCCATCAGAAGTCCAGATACATCCTAAGGCGATATCATTTGATCCAGGAGATAGTAGATCGCTAGGAGATCGAGATTCGGAGAGTAGATACAAAGAATAACACTGCGGATCCACTCACCAAGGCCCTTCCACAGCCGCAGCATGAGTGACTTTTTGAGATGTTGGGTTTGAGATACGCCAATAATTGGCCTTAGTGCAAGTGGGAGATTGTTAGATATATGCATGCCCTAGAGACCATTATATGTATAGTGGATGCTTGGACCTGTATATATGTGTATAGATGACTTTCTTGCTCGACATGATAGTATGCTATCTGGTTTACTTTATCTTGACATGTTCATTTGATCATGCATTTTATTCATTTGGTATATATTGATAAAGCCCTTAGGATATTTGCTTGACTACTCGGACTATGATGCGAATCATACTAGTAGGACACGTGTAGTTTATAAGCATATCCTTGAACTGTTCCTAGTCGTGGGTGTATCGAGACAGGGCATCGATATTCCAGAGTAGACTAGCGTATACCATTCTTGTCCCATATGATGGACAATGGATGATCCCATATCCATCTGGTGTGATGACACCAAAGATTGTATGCGGGTGCTCAGTGGAGACTGGGTACACTGAACGGACTCGCCGAGAACACCTATGTGGTATTATATCCATCGTCGGATATCAGTTCTCAGGTGACACTGGTACAGGTTAGTCTGTAGACCCGAGATCGTCATAGAGTCTTGTGTGTCCTCCCACTGTACTTTGATCTCCACCCTACCACGGCTCTACTGAGTCGTGCAAACAGGTTGTTTTTGGGTACAGTCCCGAGGCACATTGAGGCAATGAGCGATAGGAGGGGTTTCGTCTCTCCCAGTATTGAGGGTTGATGTTGTGCTATGCTCGATTGGTTATAACAGGAAGTCTCTTGCCAGGGCTTCTGAGATTTACTGATAAATGTTATCAGTAGTTTCTCGATCTGTTATGAGCCATACACCAGCATAACTTATTGAGTTATTGGGGTCGACGATACCATCCCTAGACTCGATATACAACATATCTTACGAAGAGACCGGACTGTACGGTAAGTGTTGCCAGTTGGCTCAACGAGAGTTTTGAGAGCTTCGCTGGTTTTCTTCTGATCGCTCAATACTCGGGTGGTCGTTACGTTTAGCTGACCGTTTGCGTCTTGTAGGTGTATGATATGATCATCACCTACTGCCGGCGTATTGACGAGTCTTAGAGTCCCACGCAGGAGTTTCCTAGCCCAGGCGAAAAGATGTGGTGTGCATATGAGATATGCGTGGAGACCCGATTAAATGCGTGTATGTGATATCGTATATTAATCGGGCGTTTTTCTGTTGGTCCGGTCGTATGTGATATGACCGGTTTGTTAAATCAAGTGTTGATTTAACATTTGACTTTTAGTTCAATTCTTTATTAAACCCTTTTTCTTTATATTGATGTATGCATGCATGCATGCACATATTGATGTGCATGGACACATACATGCATACATTGTATCATGGTTGTTGATACAAAGGAGATGGTAATGGAAGACTCACATAGTTCACTAATATATATATATTTGTATTTGGATTAAAAAAGAAATTGAAATTTAAATCATAATTGGGTTTTTCTACACTCTTCTTTCTCTTGACCTAGTTTAAACCCATGGTTTAATTTTCATTTGGACTTTAACTTACATGCAAAATATCTTGATATTAGTTAACCATGGTTTGAGATGAGAAGGTGAATATATATATATATATATATATATATATATATATATATATATATTCTCATTTTCCATTAAGTTTTTATCATTATCTTTTGAAAAAGATTTTGCCATCTCTTTCTTCTTCCTCCAAGCTCTCTTGAGTTTTCCATAGAGTGAGGGATTAAAAAAGAAAGGGTTTTGAATAGAGAAAACACACCACCTTATCATTCTACTCTAATCTAGCCAATTAGTTTAGAGTCTTAGCTTCATCTTCTTCTTTGATCAAGTGGAGTTAGGAGCTTGGACAAAGGGACTTTAGGTGGATCATCGTGGACTTGGAAGGCCTCCATCGATCTGTTTCAAACTCTCATAGTGCTAAGGAGTCATCAAGGGAAGTCTACAAAGGTTGTATTCTTTTCACTTAGTGATAATATGTTCATAGTATGTAATATTTTAGTTGTTACTCTAAACTTCTAGTTAAAGATCCATTCTCTGTTTGCTTAGCACCTCTATAAATTTTAAAGTGACATGTGTGATACTTCCATACTCTACAGTAGGTGCTAGGGAAACCCAACAGACCCGACTTTCGATTGGTCCCTGAACACTCCTATACTCGCCTTAAAAAGAATATCGGCTCGCCTCCATGCAATCACAGAACCGAGCTTTCTCGGCCTCCCATTCGCCTCCGAGCTCTCGCCGAGCTAAGCCTTCCCGGTTCTACCAAGCAACTAAGAACGCAGAGCCCAAACGCCTTTGCCTGCGTATCCTTCCAGAAGCGAGATATCCGCCACCCAACATCCCGCGTTCCACACCGTCGTATCCCCCTATTAACGAGCGTATCTCGTCATTAATGGGGGGATCCCATCATTAATGGGGGGTCCCGTCATTCACGCAGACGTAACGTCAGGGGTGTAACCGATGGCGAAAATCTCGCGCCAGCTCGCTCCAAGCGACCACTATAAAAAACCATCTCTCAAACGACTCAGGTAACTCAATTTTATTCCAATAAGCCGCTAATCTACTCAAATTTCTTGGCTAACTTGATCGTTGGAGGTTCCATTATGGTACAACCATCCCGAGACTTCTTTTGCAGATAGCTCGGCTTCTGCTCAAAACAAGCTCATTGAGATCCACACGCTCAGGGAGACACCCCTCAACACCAATCTCAGTCGTTCATCAACGCTTGCGACTGATCGACGGAGGGCAACATCTGAAGAAGATCCAAAACTCCATCACCAGGCCACCTTGAGACATCAAGAAGGAAGAGATAGGTAGCTGGAGACAAGGCATGAAGTGAGAATTACTGACTAAAAAGAACGATGAGTAAAAATGAACATGAAATTATGCTTCATTTCAACACAATTAAAGAGAAAACAAGAAGTCTCGAAGATACTGATATGCCATTTTGGCTGAATCAGGCTAGTTTTGGATACTACATACATACTACGTAAAAGTAGCTAGCCTCAAAATAAATTGTGTCAAAAGCTTCAAAACAATTATAGAAATATTCTCTAGATTTTTTCCAAATTTTCCAAGCAACATGACAGCATGCGGATTGTCATGATCTGCATACGCCACATGTACAATTTCAAAGCATTTGAAACAATTTTCTGAAAACAATTTGAGTAGGGGGGTATGTGGACTTTTATGTTCCGCATACACACAATAAGTGACATTTCGAGTTATTTTTAGGTATTATACAAATTGGTACGAGCCAAAAATCCAAAACAAAATCCCCGGACTTAGAAAACACTTTTACGAGTTTTGCATACTTTTTAAAACCGAACTTGCACGTTAAGAAAAGGATTTTCGAGAAAAATCAAAATTTCAAAAACCTCGATGCACATGCAGATTGCCCCAGTCTGTATATGTACAACTGGCAATTTAAAAGATTTTCCTCGTATTTAAGGAAAAAAAAATTGGTAAAAATCTAAGTGATTGACGCATATGCGGATTGCTTAATCCGCATACGTGTCGTCATCCGCAATTTAAAGATTTTACTTGATTTCAAGAAAATGAATATGGTAAAAATCCATCTGATCGACTCATATGTGGTTAGCCTCAATCGGCATATGTGACATATGTGTAGTTGCTGGTATTTTTTAAATTTGCGAAAATTGGTTTAATTGACACACAGATTACTGCATACGCGTCGTAAATTGAGATTTTTTCTTAAACCAAGAATGTGTCCAAGATTTGGTTGAAAGACTATAAACAGGCCCCTTCCGCTTTATTGCTTCTCATCCCCGAACCTCTAAGGATTCTTCCAACTTTTTAACGGTATTGGGTTTCTTCAAAAATATATGTATATTTCAAGAATATCCCGCAAAATTTAGTAGCATGAAACACAAAGTAGTTTCTCTTAAAAATGTATAACCACAGTATGGATTTTTGCTATTAGAAAAACCATATGTGAAATCATATTGTGTTTTTTTGGTAAACATCCTTTCTCATTATTGTTCTCTCGTATCTTTTACATGCATTGGCACTTGCGTATATTCTAGTTTATCAATAACAGCAGAATATCTAAAGTCTAAACTGGGAGCATTTTTAGCATTGATAGTTGGAGGAGGCTGCAACTATGTTGATCGTGTGGGCCAATTTTTTCTTTTATAACTCCTGTATGAACAAAGTCGGGCATGGCCGAGATCGGATGCATTTTTACTATTATAACTAGAAGTCCTTAAATAATGTTTTTATTCAACAAAATAAGAAATAGAAAAAATGACAAAATTCTATCAGCCAAACTAGAGAATTGGAGATGTGCATCTCATCATCCACCACAAGAGGGGAAAAAAAAAGAAAACAAAAAGCCAACAACACTCTCTTTCTCTCATTCATTACATATTATCTCTCATACTCAAAAACCCAAAAAAATATATGGCTTGCAAACTTATATATATATATATATATATATATATATTTGTTATTTTGTATAATTTATAAATTACTCAATTTTGATATTACGACTACCTGCATTCATTTAATGTAAACTTAGAAAAATTATAGATATTTTTAGGAATTTTTATATAATGTCCGGAATAAAAAAATGCACCTACGCCTTCAGTATATGTTATTTAAAATAAACACACGGGGCAGAGCACATGCAAAATACTGGTTGAGATGGATGCTCACATGTAAGCACGCCATCAATTCCATTATCACACTGACACATTTTTCTCTCACAACAGTTTGCAAAGCACAACTCATAATACTAGTTGCATTTATTTTTTCAGGAAAACAACAATTACACTACCCAAGAACAAATACATGTGGGCCCCACGCCATTATAGTAAAAAAAGCCACTGCCAGTACGAGGTACGTATAGACAGACATGCTCAGCGCAATAATTCTAGGCTATCTTCTTCTCAGCTCTTTCGTTTTCATTTCTTCGCATCACCAATATCATCAGCTAATTCTTTGTTAAAGGACCTTTTGTTCGCCCCCTGATTGTATTATTCTCTTTTCTCAGCTTCTCGGATACACGCAAGCATCATAACCTTCACCAAAACAAACAACAAAACAAGCAACCTAATAAACATTTCATATTAGATTGATTGATGCAAAAGGCAATAAACCGCATATATGGATTTAAACATGGTTCGACCAATTCCACTACTACAATTAGGGGCTGCTCCTACGGATAGAGGAATTCGCAGGGGCAACTTTTTATTACCCCTACGGTTTACTCCGTAGGGACATTGCTTGTATTCATCGTAGAGACATAAATAAAATTAAAAAAATATTAAAATATAATCTTTTTATTTGGCTCTACTGTGCCGCAAAAGAAAGCTTTACGGATTAATCCGTATGGGCTACAAAGGGTTATTTTAAAAAAAGAATAAAGCTAAGAAATTTCCCACCGTCCCCCAAAATTTTGCATCTACCTTAATCACTCCCGTGTCTCGACGATCGACTTTTCGCCCCTCGTCGTCGTCTTCCTCGTCACTGATCAAGCTCGTCGGCAAGTTCCTCCTCCATCGCCGACGATCGAGCTCATCGTGGAGTTCCTCATCACCGTCAATCGACATCGTGATCCTCGTCGCCGCCTCCACCCCTTCGAGCTCTATCTTTCCGGCCACCTCCACCTCGTCGAGCTCTTGCTCTCCACCTCCTCAAGCTCTTTGCCGCCGGCCGGTCTTCGACAGAGGTGATTTTGATTTCTGTAAATTAATTAGGAATTTAATTTATAATTTTGTTGTTTTTGGTGTTATTGTTGTTGATTTTAGGGTTAGGGTTAGGGTTTTAGGGCCGGGTTAATTTAGGTTAGGATTAGGGTTTGGGTGATGATTAAGGTTAAGGTTAATTTGGGTTAATTAGGTAAAATAGGGTTAGGGTTTGGGTGATGATTAGGGTTATGGTTAATTTGGGTTAATTAGGCAAATTAGGGTTGGTGATGATTAGGGTTAGGGTTAATTAGGCAAATTAGGGTCGGTGATGATTAGGATTAGGGTTAATTAAATTAATTAGGGATAATTTTGGTTTGGGTTAGGGTTTGGGTGATTATTAAGGTTAGGATTATGGTTAATTAGGTAAAATAGGGTTGGTGATGATTAGGGTTAGGCTTAATTAGATTAATTAGGGATAATTTTGGTTTGGGTTATGGTTAATTTGGGTTAGGGTTTGGGTGATGATTAAGATTAATTTGGGTTAATTAGTTAAAATAGAGTTGATGATGAATAGGGTTAGGGTTAATCAGATTTATTAGGGTTAATTTTGGTTTGGGTTAGGGTTAATCAGATTTATTAGGTTTAATTTTCTTTTGGGTTAGGGTTAATTAGGTAAAATAGGGTTAATTTGGGTTAAGGTGTTGATTAGGGTTAATTTGGTTTAATTAGCTTAATTTTAGGTTAACTAGGGATAATTTGAGTTAGGGTTAATTAGGGTTAGTGTTTAGGGTGCACTACTTCTTTTAGTGGGATGCTCGATTATATCGTAAACGTAAAACTTTACCGTAAACGTATGAAAATTTTACCCTAAACTAAAAACTTCAAACTCTTAAAAACGAAATGTAAACGTAAAAGCTATTCAAGTTAAATGTTCAACTTAAAACCAATATATAATACTCAATGATAATATGAAACTTATATATTCTCATCGATACTCATATGTGAAAATAAAAGCGTGACTTAGTTCCCGTCTATCGGTTAACATACGTTCGATATTCATCGTGATATAGAACTATACGAAAATTGTTAAGTATCGGAAGGTATAGTTCGGTTCTAACAACCGTCGTGTAGTCTATGTGACGAGAAAATTCAATCGTATGATAACCGATATATTTGTCCAGTATGGAAAAGTTAGAAATGTATAAATCAAACACCTGTATTCACTTGTGTTTTCATTCTTTTCGAGTTGTTTCGTTGGTACTTTTCCGCTGGTCTCCACGATCGATCCTAATATCGAAATACAACTTTCGCACGTGAGCGGCTAATTTTCCCATACGACGAATATACATATAAAAAGCTAATTAACTCACGTAACGTAAAACGTGTGATTATCGTGTGCTGATCAGACGTTAAGCTACTTAGAACTACCCCGAATCGTCATAATTAGAGAAAACACCAAAACGTGATATGAAATATCCGTATCATACGCTAATATATCATACTATGCCTAGTAAACTCCTTCCAGATTTTTGTATAGGCAATGTAGGGAAAAAACTAAGTATACCGGAGACCTTATAAGACACAAAGAGCCCATAACAAAAACTCAACACCTAACTCCCTAACAAAACCATCGATGGTGAGCGAAAAGGATTTGTCAGTGGTCGAACCTTGAAGAAATGAGCTCGGGTTTCTAGGGTGTATTCTAAATTCTAAAATAAGCTTCCAGTAGTATTGGTTTAGTTTTATGAATACTAAAAAGATAGCATATTCAAATTCGAGCCAAAAACCTTATACTAACCATAAATTTAGATATCATACATACTAATTGAGACTACAACTCTTAGGAAATCATGAAAAAGTTGGGTTTTTACCTAACTTGAAGAATTCCACAGAACTCAAAGCTCAAGAAATGCACAATAGAAGTTGTGTAGGCCTGGCTTTGGTGCTTTGACCTAAATTCATGAAGAACTCTTCTTTTTCTTTCTTTGAGATAGTGAAGAACTTAGAAAAAAAATTGTTGAAGTGTTGGAGGAAAGCTTTAGTTTAGTTTGATAATGCAAAATAAAATGAGAGTTGTGTTTTGATGAAAGGAGGAGGTGTGTGAAGAAATGGTGAGGTGTGTGTAGAGCAAGTAGGAGGTGTAGGCTCATGGTGCATCTCATGATAGGTTGTGTGTGAGAGTTAATTTAGCATAACACTTATTTAATCTTATCTTTGCACTTAAACCCTTATACAACTTACAAACCCTCTTTATAAATAAAACCTTTTACCAATAAAAACCCTTTATAATTAAATGTCATCTAAAACTGGTTACTATTACACTTAACTACTATAATTTTTAAAAACCTTTATTATTATTATTTAAAATTTTAAAATAACATTTAAAAATTTTCTAAAACGTTATAACTTCCCATGGAACTTTTTCCACGAGTGAGCAGGATGCCCCCTGCGTATCCACTTTCTTAGGAGCATGCTTTCGGGACAGATCTATCCTCCAATTATCCGATAGTGCAAATTTTCCCTGCTGATATTGGTCCTCGACCCAGTTTTTGAAGACGTAGCAGTTTTCAATGGATAGCTCACTACCCGGTGATGGAGGCAGTAGCTAGGGTTGTTAACATCACCAGTTTACGCGTGTCGCCGCGGTTCTAGCAATATTATCAAATTGTTTCGCATCGCCAGCTCAAACAATATTCTCATCTTATCGCGAGAGAACGAATATGCATGTCCTAACCTTTCTTCCAAGGTCGGGCGCGTCCGGCTGTTGTTTTGGTGGATAGCTGCTTCGGACCGCTCGGTTGTTGCTGCGTATTGGCAACATAGGCTACTTTTCCTTTGCTCTTATTATTCCGGGGGTCCTTGCGTGAAAAAGAAGGACTATGACTCATCTGATCCATCTAGACCAGTTTATCAATCAATGCCTGGAACGTAGTTGGCATGAAGAAAGTCATAAACTGGGATACGGTTGATTGAGTATCGAGAGTCCCAATGAATATCCCCACAGTCGGGAACTCTTCAATGCGTTGTTCGCATTTAGACCATAAATTCCGCCATCGGATCGCGTATTGGACCCATGTTTCCCCTGGCTTGACCCTGTAATTGATTAGCGCCGTGATTGGAGTGCGTTCACATGCACTATCAAACCTTTGCGTGAATAGCAGCTCCATTTCAGAGAAGGTTTTAATGGAGTCATTTGGGAGCTCCGAGACCATTCGAAAGCCATTTCTAACAAGCTTCCGACGAATTAGCGAAACAACAGTTTGTCATCGCCACCGGTATTGCCACACAAAGCTCTGAACTACGCAACGTACTGATGAGGATTACTTGTTCCTTTATATACGTGGAACTTTAGGATTGTATATCCCGGTGGGTATTTCATCTGGTCGTACCAAGCCGGATATGGTCGCCCAGTTTTGACGAGTTGGTTTGAGGCTTCTTTGGCTTGATGAGTTCTGATTTGTTGAGCGATATAATCATCCTATGCTGCCTTGGAGATCGTTTCGTCCTTGGCCATTGATAAGGCCTGGGAAGGATTTGACGTTTCCCCTTTATCATCCTCGATAATCACCGATGGTTCTTCAGCCGGTGGTTCTGATTGGATCATCATCCCAACCATATCTTGAAAGAAAAGATCCATCTTCTTTTCTTTAGCAACCTGCTCTACAGGTTTCTTGTCTTTATTTTCAAGCACCCGTCACAAGAACTCGGTATCGGTTTCTTGCTCCTGGCATTGTTCTGTTTCTTTGTCCGGGCTTCCTTTTATCTTGGTAAGCAATGTCATTTTAGCAAGCATATCCTGGAGCTTCTGTTGTTGCTCCTGAGTTTTTGTCAGCGCCCGAGTATGCGATCTATGACTCACAGAAGCATGACTCTTCTCTTTACCATTAGTCATATACACCGTGTGTATAGTTATGCCTTTAGACTTGGGGCGTTTGGAGCTCTCGCCTTTTGGTTTTGCCTCTGGCGAAAAAAATTTCTCTGGCCTTACTCTTTTATGAGAGTTCGTAGCAGGAGAAGCCGTTATGGCAGGCACTTCTTTTCAAGAAGTCCCCCGTTGTATAGCGGAGAAGCAATTATTTTCTTGTCGAACCTTGGGTTTTTTAGGTTGATGAGAATAGTTTTCATCAAGCACTGAGTCCTAGAGTTTCCACCATACTCTATGGATCTGTGAGGAGAGTTGTTGATAAGACTACTCCAGCTTCGGCTGTATTGAAAGTTCTGCAGGCGGAGGTGATCTCTTCAATACTGCCGTTGGGGAGTTTTTGCGAACCATCCTAAACGGTTCAAAACTATTCTCAGTTGGAACGGCAGTATCAATAGCCACCACAGAAGCATGTAGGGTGAGTCTAGAAAGGGAGTTTCCCCCAGCTTCTCTCACTCGGCACCAATGGCGACGTCAAGCATGTCGGCAGTAGGAACTGCCTCAGTATTAGAGGCCCCCTCATTAAAGCCCCGCTGTTGCTTGGGAGCTTCAGCTAGTGTCAACCTATGGAAGACGGACATTTTTGGCTGAGCCGGAGCAGTACCGTCTTGGTGGCGAAGCATTTTTGCTAACTTCGCGCATGGATGGAGCAGGGAGAGCTAGCCGTTTTGGGGCAACCCCTCAGGAATCATAGGCTTCTTTGCGGGGCCCTTCGATCTTTCCTTTAGCCTATTGAAAACTGAAACTTCAGATCTGGACAGCTTGCTAATGGGAGCCGCCACGGTAGCTAGCCGATCAAAGACCGACTTTCGAGAAGCTTCTTCCTTGGGTGTTGAGGAGCCAAAGCTCAAAGATGGGAGCATGGTCCTAAAGAATAATCCGGTGGTTGCCTGGGTGACCTATCCCACCCTCATAGAGAATATGGAGGCCGCGTTGGACCCGTAAGTCATCCTTCGGATGAGATGGAGTGAGAGTTGCTGTTGCATGAAGTGCGGTTGGAGGCCATTGATTCTATACAGACACGAAACACCAAGTTTTAATATCTCGAATCCAAAAGAAATCATGGACATAGCGAACCACGATTTTGTTCGCGAACACGATACAAGAAGTGTGGAGTGCAAAAAGGAAGAGGTCCTACCGGACGTACAAGAATCTGTTTACCGCCGAAAACTGGACTGAGATGTAGGGGACGTCTTGCCTGAATATGGGGGCAAATGCTATTTGGAACATATCCGTGCACCTTTCCAAAAATACCAAGTTGATTTATGGCACCATATACCGGAGGTTTGGATAGATACGTCCGATGTAGCAAACTTTATCAAATCCCCTCTCATTTGTGAAGAATTTTTGATTGTGGGGAGAATCTTCCCTGCAGGCATAAGCCCCTACAGTTAATTACGTTATCGCGTTGTGATAACAACTTTCACCTGCTCTGGGTAAATCATTTCGTGTCGTATTATATTTTGTTTATTATGGTTTCCCGTGAATTTTATTCGGAGACTGGTTTATGTCGTCGCTCGTAGGGCGTGGATTAGTCCAAATCCGTATATATTAAACTTTGGTTTGAACCTAGGTCATATGTTCCATTAGTTTAAATGGTTTAAGGATCGTTAATCTTCCTTTATATTAAGATCAACTTAAATATATGAGCATATGGGCTCGATTACTGTGAGCATTTATCGGTCTTAAATATATGATCTATAATCACAGAAGTTTATCTTCCGAGAAGCCCAGTCCCTTTTGGACTGGGTATTGGGCTTTATATTTCCTGCTCGGTGCTAAGTACTCATTTTATGAGTCTCACATGTATATCACGTGAAACACTCAGTCTTGGATGTTGCCCTATCAGTGCTAATCATTTAGACTGTTGATATAATATCCAGATTATGTTTTGGAACTCACGTGAGTATCACGTGAGACGTTCGGACTTTGGCACTCATGTGGATATCATGTGAAACGCTTAAATTTAGGTGTTTCCCTATCAGTGCTAAGCACTCTTTCTTTCTTTTTTATGACGCTCACATGTATGGCGCTCAGACTAGGCATTTTTCAAGCGCTCACATGTATATTACTTGAGGCGCTGGGTCCTTATTTATGGACGTTTATGTGTATGGCACGTGAGGCGCTGTCTTCATGGACCTTCGGTGCGCTCACGAGGATATCACGTGAGATGATATGTCCTTAGAGATTTAATCTGTGTCCATATTTTTTAGAGAAGTTAAACTTCTATTAATGGTGTTTTGACCATTAATGATCACCAGGATCGCTGTTTTGAAGATCTGGGATCGGATTTCTTGTTCATCTTTTTTTTAAAAATTAAATTCTTGATTATGAAGGAACTAAGTTCCTAAACTATGAACTCTATCTTCTTCATGTTCTGTCTTCCATTCTGTTTACATGGGGGTTGATAGAACAAGATAGTTTTTCCCTAAATTTTTTAGTCTGAATAACAAGATCATTTCGATGAGAATTAAATTCTCAACTTATGAGAGATTTGTTAGCGGATATCAGATCCAGAAAAAGAACTAAGTACTTTTTCATAGGGTTAAACCCTTACACACACACACGATAAGCAAAGAAGATATTTTTATCTCTGTTTTTACTAGGGTTTGAGAGAAACAAGAAGATTTTCTTCAAAGAGAATTAAATTCTCGGTCGTAGCTTTTTTATTTTTCACCTTATGGGGTTGATTCTCTATTGTATGTATCTCTCTAATTTTGACCACTAGGGTCCTTTATATAAGGTGTGAGAAAACTGTTGATTAGTTGAGAAGATCTCTTATTTAAAAAATCCTGACTTGATTTGATAATCGAGTGGTGATTTTTAAACACCATTGGATCTCAGATCCAAGGCTTTCTATTTTAACAGAATATATTTTTCTTCTTGTTAACAAGATTGAAGGAAATATTTTTCACGCATAGAATTTAATTCTATCTTTTGATTTGAACGGTGATTTTTTAATCACCATTGGATATTTGATCCAACGGTTCACTGTTTAACAGAGCAAATTTTTCTCATTTCAGAAAGATTAGGGAAATATTTTCCCATATAGAATTTAATTCTATCTGAATCAAACTACTTCAACTTTGGATGCTCGCGTGCAGAGCACGTGGGCGTTGCCAAAGAATTTAATCTTTTCTGAAACAGGTTCTCATGTGCTTTGCATGCAGGCGCTAACGTGTCTAACATATGAGACGCTGACATAAGATTTAATCCTATCAGAACAGGCGTTCACGTGATTTGCACGCAGGCGCTCACTTGTCTAACACGTGAGACACTACCATAGGATTTAATCCTATCAGAACAGGCGTTCACGTGCTTTGCATGCGGACGCTCACGTGTCTAACACGTGAAGCGCTACCATAGGATTTAATCATATCAGAACAGGCATTCACGTTCTTTGCACACGGACGCTCACGTATTTAATATGTGAGGCGCTGCCCTATTTTTATGAGGGAACAATCTCCAACTAAACTTCGCTTCAATTCTACTTCTTCTAACAGATTACCTTAATTAATCTATATTTACAGGCCTAGAATCCGTAAACATAATCCTACTAGAATACCTAATTTACCAATTAAGATGTCATCAAATGTCTTAAATAATCTCGAAACAAATTTTCAAATTACTCTCCAACTAATTTCCTTAATACGCCATAATTCTCGTCGACAGACGTCTGAAGCATAAGTGCTCAGATGTCTAACTACGCTCCGGATTTCTGAATTCTTCATCTTTAGACGTTTGAGAGACATATCTTCAGATGTCTGACCATTTTCTGTAATTCTAAAATTTGCACTTCTGACGTCTGAAGCACTATAACTCAGACATCTGATGCGCTAGATTGTTGAATACAAGTCAATTTCATAATAGAAGAGATTGTGAGAACATTTACATTTTTTATCGATTTCTGTCAAAATTAATCATCATTTATGTAACATTTCAGAAAATATAAAATATTATTTTTGGAATTTAATATTAAAATAATATATTTCGTGAAAACTACCTGATTTGCGAAATTGGGGTTTTCATAAAATGGTATAAATATATACCAATAATTGTGAAGTAATTGGAAATTAAAATGATTTATTCATTTAAAAATATATTTATTGGATTTGGTATTTTTATAATTTATTATATGCATATTTAAAATTAAACCCGATTAGTGCACTACTAATCGCGATTCGGCCAAATCCGTGTTTCTACAGTTTTCCATGGCTAGTGCACCATGACATGTTACATGTTGTTTCATTTGTGTGGTTTTATTTGAAATTATGTGTGTTATTGTGAGAAAAAGAGAAAAGGTTAAAAAGAGAATGATGGGAGAGAGAGAGAGTGAAGTATGGACTTGAGAGGGGTGAGAATAAGAGAGAGTGAGGGTAACAGAGCGAGAGGGTAGCCATTCATTCCCCCTCCCCATTATTTCCTTCATCTTCTTCCTCCTCATCTCCCTCCACCTTCAACTCCCAACATCATCTCCAAATTTTCATCAAAACCCTACACCCTTTTCATTAAAAATGATCCCCGTCTCACCCTCATCACTTTGGACCCATCAAAGTTAGATTTTGGAGACTTTGGACATCTAGGGTTTTTCTTGAGTTGCCCAAATGAGGTATAATTCCTTTCATTTAGTTTAGTTTTTAGTTTCTTAGCATCCTATTATAGTTTAGAGTTAAATCGATTTGGATTGTGATGTGTGGAAATTCCAAGAGAAGGATTAGGGTTTGAGTTGTGTTTTGGTGATGTTTAGGGGCTGTTACAAGACTTGAGTGGTGTTTTTACTGGCCTAAAATAGAGAATATGGACTTAGGAATCATCCCATGTCGGTTTTGTGAAGTTTGGTGTGCCTACAGGGAATCTAGGGCAACTTCGGAAGTTTCTGAGAAAAATAAACAATACTAAAGACCTATTTAAGACACTAGGAGACCACCCTGAGAAGATGAACCCCAACGGAGCTGAATGGGCCGAGGTGGTCGGTTTTGGGGGCTATGTGGCCGTCCAAAATGTAGAATTAGGTGCTGGAATTGGTCCAGTAGCTCACACACTCCATATACTACCCCATAGTACTGTTTGTTTATCCCCATTTTACCTGAGAGAGAATCTGGGAGCTATTGTGAGTGGTTTTGGTTATGTTTTCCGTATTTTGGAATTCTTGGATTTAGTATTTGATATTGTATTGGGTCCTTGGATATTTATACTTCAACGACGAGAGTTGTTTGGTTGTTTTGCATGCGTAGGCTACAGGTTTTAACCTATGAGCGCACCGCGTGCCGTATTGGTTTTCCGGACTTCATGTTAATAGCGATTGCGATTGTGTATTATTGTAGGTACCTTCGCGTGGATTCCAAGACGACGGAGCATGGCGTCATTGACTTCGGCAAGCAAGGATCAAGGTGAGTAGATCTATATCTACGGGGGAAGTCGGGTGGATGTCGTATAGCACCCTCGCAAATTATAAATGGAAACCGATTTATACGATACAGTCGTAGAAACCTAGATTAGAAAACCAGATATATGGTTAAAAGGGATAGTTAGAGATGATATGAGTGAGTGAATATATATATTAAGATATGAGATGAAAGCTAAGGGATATGAAAAGTGAATGTAAATCATGACTTATAGATATGTAGTTGCATCAGAATAGGTATGAGTTTTAGAGCAGCATGGCATTTCATGTATAAGGTAGAATGTATATATAAAATTGACTTGATGTGAGATGACTTAATACGATGAAAAGGATATACGATGTGATATGATGACTTGATTGATATGTTGGTATACGGATGTGAGTCGATATGAGATGATTGATACCCTTGCCGGTGCCCTGATGTGAGATTTTTATGGATGCGGCCTAGGATATAGGTATATAGATATATTTAATGTTGTGAATTATGAGTGCTGTGTCGTACGAGACGTTAGGTCTGTACCCTCATTGTCATATAGGTTAATAGGATCCCTAATGGTTTAATGCCGTCGTACGATGATTTACCGTACGTGATGTGTTTTATAAGGATTGATCTGTACCCTTGACTAGAGGATGTCATACGATTGATTATACCATACGTGATGTTGTGAGGCTGGATGCCGATTGATAGATTCACTGACTCGATCATGTTAGATACGTATACCTTATAGTATTTAGCTGACGATTTACTTATGCTACGTTTATGTATTCTCATTGCATTCCATATACCTGTACTAGTACACCTACACTATTATCGATGATGCGTATGTTACACTTACACAGATTGGTCAGCTCATGCACTTCATCATCGATAATTACTATGTCACTTACACAGTAGAATTGCTACATCATGTTATTATATTGCTATGCTTACATTATGATGATATGCCCATGCTCACATCACTGTTCCATTTTGCATGATATACGGATATGCTTACATTCTGTTATATATCGCATACATCATGCTTTACGATTATACACATTGAGATATGCTGTTTTCATGAGATTTCTGGATTTGAGAACCGTGGTTATTTCAAAAGAAATTATGTATTGTTTTAAAAACCTGATTTCTCTTGATATGATATTTCAGTGCGTCCACCATGTGTTTTCTCGGTTCTGAGATTGGCATGTGAAACCCAATTCAAGGAGCGGTAGGCACCGTCTGCGGGTACATGGTGGATCCGGTGAGATACCCCGGGGCAATGTCACGACCCGAAAGTACGGAACATGACCGGCACTTAGACTACGAACGTCTCAAGGAGTACGTATGCTAAGTAAGCCGAAACCCAGAAATCCAAACCAAGAGAAGTAGTAGAGAATAGGAAGAACCATATCAAATCAACCTGTATGCAACATAATATACAACGCCTAAAGACGAGGATCACAACAGAAATGGAACTCAACCAGCAAGAAACTCAAGAAATATAACATGCTACTCTATGGTCGAAAGAATAACATTACTGGTCTCTATCTCAAAAATACAAGTTTGGTTGATGGAACTTCTAGATACAACTGAAATATAATATACAAGGTATAATGATGGGTAAGATACAATAAACCCACCTACTAGCAAGTCACCCGAAAAGAAACCGTGCCCGCAAAGCCGTAATGAAATCTGTACGGCAACACCTGCAAGAAACTGGGGCACAACGGGGGTGAGTTGCCAACTCGTGAGTAGAAAAAGATCTACGAACAGAAAATCGCATGAATAACGCAACCTAGGTCAATGATCATAATATATCCTCAAATATATGAATAGCATGCAGCCTATAACAATGGCTAGGGTAATATCTAACCTGAGTGTGATCTCATGTGCCCGTGTCAGTGCCTCAGGTAGCAATATATCATATGAATGAGGTATGAATGCATGAAAACAGAATACATATAAATGAAGAAACTGTTTTCATAAATTAGTGAGATTTCCTTTGTATTTTAAAACTGAGGTATCATAAATGAAATCAGCATCAACAGTGTCTAGCATCGACACAAAACATAAATCTCAATGTCTCAAAACCTCAGGCTCCGGCCATCCGGACTGGCCTGTATCATCAAATCTCAGTACCTCAATATCTCGAAATCTCAATGTCTCAATCTCAATATGTAGGGCGCCGTCAGTCCAGACCGGCCCCTACCATCCATCTCAAGACCACGACGGTATCCTCCGGATATCCGACGCGTCGGGTAAAATCACCGGTAGGTAGTCTCCCCCTGCCAGGCTCATCGTCATCACCACGAGCTTCTTGCCCCGGGGTACCTTACCGGGTCCACCATGTACCCGAAACGGTTCATCCAACTCCTCGAATCGGGTCTCCAAATCTATCAGCAAACTCATGGTGGACGACTCATACATCATGGGAAAAACCGCGCTTTTTATTTAAAAAGAGAAAGAAGAAGTTTGTATATGTTTTGCGGTTTTCCCCAAATCCAGAAAATCTCATGGAAATCCAAATCCAAAACCTCAATAGCACGAAAAAGGGACTATATGCATGAGAATCCATGAATGCGGCATAACAATGAATAACAGTATGCATGAGGTATCAGGTAATAACTATAATGTCTAAACTAACATATAAGGCAAGTACACTAATATCATGTCTAAGCTATTAGCTAACATGCTATGTCAAGCAATAATATTTTCTAAGGTGTACGTGACATGGCAATTACCGATGAAGATGTGTGTGAGCCGGCAAGTAAGTGTACGTGGTACATACGCATCATCGGTAATGGTGCTGGTGTCCTAACCACAAGATATCAACAGTAGAATATGAAGCATAATATAAGCATGTGATGCGGAGCAAACAACAATAATGAGCGGGAGCTGAATACTAGACGCAACGATAATTAATCTGTTTTAACCTAATATAAGTCCTATAATGGTGCCTTTGAAATAACACGAATCGTGGGGTTTTGAAAATAGGGGCTACGGTGATTTTAAGAAAAGATACGTTTTTTTGAAATATCCGTAGGATCCCTTAGGCTGTCTTTAAAAATACGCACGATTCGTAAGCTTTGAAATAGGTAGGAACCGAATCTAATCTAACAACTAACTAAACTAAAGGGCTACGCTATAAGCTAGACTACAGGTAAGGAAACCGCCTAACATCTGAGTCGATACATATACATACCTGTATATATATCAGTCGGTGATCCCGCCTCAATAATATCATATCCGATACCATATCTATAATCAGACATCCCAAGTCAAGAGTGCGGATCAATCATCAAGATATAGCTCGTACGTAAATCCGTCGTACGGCATCCCCAAATCTGGGTACGGGTCAATATCATATTCCTCACACTATTCCTCTGGTATCCTCTTTATCCAAGATCATAGTCTAGGGTACTGACCTATGTCTAGTACAATACTAATATCCTCAATATACTCATGATCTGACTACTGATCGACAATCTCATACAAACCGATATCGTCAGCACATATCATCATCAAGGGGTATACATCGCCCGATACGGCCTAATATCAATATCCTAGCATATTATGCCTCATATCACGATCACATGTCGACCATTTATTTATAACACTATTCACCCGTATCGCCGCCGCAAGATCCGCTATAACACCAGGACATACCTTAAGTACGAATCCTGCCATATTACCGAGATCACAACCACAAACAAATCTCATCGACTCAGCTCAATCCCAAGTATCCTCCTCAAATCCGTATGTGAACACATAGTCCCATACCCATGTGAACATATAAATGTATTCCCATACACGCACATATGAAATAAGGAATGTATGCAAGTATGTATATGTGTGTATGTGTAAGTGTAGTGCACCCACTATCTAAGGTTTCGTAACCATGCACCAATCCATCACCAATATACATCTAAAATCATCAATAATAAATCCTAACAACATATCATAAATTGTTGGAGTGTATACGCATCCGTATACATCACCACGGACTGCGGGGGTGCTATACGCCATCCACCCGACTTCTCCCCGTAGATATAAATCTACTCACCTGGTCCTCGCTCGCCGGTGCCGACGTCGCCACGCGCTTGCTTGTCGTCTCGAAGTCCACATGGGGTACCTACATATCATAACCCACCATATCGCATTAAAATCCGACTCATGACCAAAACGACGCATGAAACCCACATAGGTCAAAACCTAAGTTTGCTTTCACAAATCGACCTAAAAACCCTCGACGTCGGCGTACAAACGCCAAACCATCGAGAAAGCTCCCAACACATTCATTTGTACAATTACAAGCACTAATTATAATATAAAATAGCTTAAAATTCACAAAAACCCCAATTTCACTTAAAAAGTCATTTTTCCGAAAATCTAGCAAGCACAAATCACCGATTTAGTACAGAACTCGATGTATAAACGAATCTAGCGGCCACAATATTCACTAAATATCTTAAATAAGTCATAAAAATAATTCCCATAATTTAATCTCATTAAATTTCATAAACTCCAAAATTCTAGTTTGCAAACATATCAATTTTTACACTTTTTAAAGTAAATTTCACAATTCATCCATTAAGCTTAGTTTTGCATATACAATAGTATTAAACCAAAATTTATAATGTTAATAATGTCATGAAACCTTAATCATATTTTAATTTAAACCATTTAATAAATTTCCAAAAACCTAGTTAGCAATTATATAATTATCACTTTTAAATTAACAAATATGCAAACTAGCAACTTAAATTGGATTTAGCATAACATTAATATGTCAACTATATCACATAAACTAAATCTCACAACACAAAATACCAATTTAAAATCAAACCCCTCTCTTGAATTTTAAATCATGCACCTAAAACTAATTAAAAACCTAATTAAACAATTAATTAAGCTAACCTAAGCAATTAACAACACATTAAGCAAAAAGGTTAGAATTTATACCCAAATAATTTGAAGAACCCACAAGCACACTTAGCCTACCAAATTGAAATCTAAATCCCTAGATCCATGCTATGGTAGCCAAGGGAAAATGGGTAGGAGGTGGATTTTGATTTGGATTTTTGCTTGATTTTTTGTGGATTTTTCAAGCATTTTTTAAGAACCTTTTTAAAGAGAAGGAGATGAAGAATGAAGGGCTGTTGGGGTTCAGATTTTGGTCAGAAAATGAGTGGGGGAGGAGAGGGAGGGAGGTGGAGAAAAATGGGGAGAAAGTCAAAGTCAATTCAAGGTCAAAAGTCTAACTAATTTATCCATTTTCTTTTCTTTTCTTTCATTTCTTTTCCTTTGAAATTCAAGTGGGGAAAAAATGGGGGCTGCTGAATTTAGCTAAGGGGAGAAGTGAATGGGGGTGTGTGGGTGTGGGTACGGGTGTGGGGTGATGAAAAATGATAAATACAATACCCCAAACATCCATTTACGCTAAAAAAAGCCTTTTTTCTTCAATAATTTTATAAACCGTTTTGGCAAATGATTTCGTTCCAAAAACCACATGATAAATTTTTATTTAATGTTTTATGATGCACAAAATTTATTTCAACTCATTCCAATTTGTAATTTTCCCTAATTAAATGTATTAGTGACGGCTTAAAATAATAATAAAATAATATTTTTTTCAGAAAATTTGAAATTTAACCAGCGGCTCAATAAACATCAAATAATAGCAATTACATAGCTAGAATATGTATATTTACTTTTTATAATAAGATATTTGTATTTTGACTTTTTACAGAAAACCCCCTCATTTTACCGATTTTCCGAAATTTCACCGAAACGATTTTCAAAACGCTACAATCTTCCCCCTTAAAGAAATTCGGTCCCCGAATTTAAATTCAAACTCCCCCAATTACTAAAACATCTAAGAAAAACCATCAAGTCGTCGGGGCTCCGAAATTGTAAATACATAAAACAAATCGTAGCGCAGCGCATGCGCTTGAAAAATGAGTATATAACTCAAATCAAAACTCCGTCAAGCATCCCGCGATCATCGGAGTCGTGGAGAAGACATCAATGCCAAACCCAAATCAAAACCAATATGATATAACTCGAAACTATAAATGTAAATATCGAATCTATATCTGTAAGTATCTGAAGGAAATGCATGCCAAATCTCTTTAAGTCGCTGTGCAACGCGTATAACACTGCACAGTGGCGGACGTCTGCCATAAGAAAATAACTATATACATATATACCTTCGTTTGAAATGTACGTTCCGCCGTTTTGGAAACAATTTATAAGGGTCTCCTTGTTTTAAACATTTCGTGTCATATCAGACACGTAGGTAAATACTGAGGCTATAGCTCGCTTTTTGGAAATCCCTTCAATAACTATCAATGCATGCAAAATGTATTCAGGTACTGTCCTCTGACTAGTCCTGCTCGGTACGGAAACACATAGCAATATCATAAAAACGTACTGCTCTATAAGAAATCAATCCCAAAATATGCACATGAATACTACGTGCGTCTGGTGCGCACGGAAATCAAAATCCATGAATGTCCATACATGCGCACAGAAACAACATCTAAGTGCATCAGGTGTGCACGAAACATCTGTCGTAGGCAACATGTGTGCCTGACAGCAAAATCAGGTGCATCTGACATGCACGAAAAATCTCGAATTAGTGCATCTGGTGTGCACCAAATCGCATCTCGTAACAGGCGCCCAACAGGCGCTAAAAATCCAATCCGGTGCATAAAATGCACAAAACAAATGTCGAGCATCACCCTCGAAATCGAAATCCAGTGTATCCAAGTGCACAAAATACATGTCACTGCACTGCCAGCATATATAAACTATACAGAGTGCAGGAACCAAATCGCGTGCGTGCATACGCACAAAATCAACTCAACTGTTTAAAACCGTAAAATCATAAACATGTGAAACTAAAGCACGAAAACGATATCAAGTGCAACACTGTGCAAAGATCGTAAATCCTCAATCATCAAAATCAAATCATACGAATAAATCACCCAAAACATCGAAATCAATAATGGCGGAATAGTACTGCTCAAGCGCATCCTCTAAGAATCTCGGCCAACTGTCACGGTCACTAGTGGGACGTCTCGTCGATGATCATGAACTCTGGCCTGCTGGTGTGCGTAACATGACCACTCCTGGGTCCAAGTCTTCTCCGTGGATTACCAATCTCATAATCCATCGGCTCATCGGCCCTGTCAAGGCAGCATATAACTGGCGTCGGCCTCTGGCTCTCTGAATGCACGTGACACATCTGATCCTGGATGCAAGTATCATCGCAGTAGTATCCTGGAAGGAATCCTGCTCACGGTCTCTTCCATGTCTCGTCTCTGCCAACTGTCCGGAAGTCATTGTCCTTTCCTATATCTGCATCTTGCTCTGGAACGACTGCATACTCATCGCGACTCCTTCTGGAAGGTAAGTCCAAGTACCATGCCTCGGCATGCGCATCGCCTCTCTGATGTCGGCGGAGTGGAACGTCATCTCATCTAGATCTGGTGCGAACCTCTTATTCCACTTTTCTCTAATGTCGTCTGCTTTGGACTCGTCTCGTCGCGGCTGCATGGACTGAGCTCCAACGACTATCCTCGTACCTGGAGTCTCCCAAGAATGCATCTCACCACCTAGCATCCGATTGAAGTCGAACCATCCGATCGAGTCGTCAAAATCTCATAATCCCCCAAGAGCTCAACATCTTGGGCACAGTTTAATAGTATCGAGTACATACCACAGCATCGGTGGTCCAGCCGTAAAAGGGCAAACCCAAGCCTCACTAATGACGCCGTAGAACTGCCGCAAACCCGAAGGTTCAAAGGCTTTCACACGGTCATTAAGTCGAGTTAGGGTTTCATTCTTCTAGAGGGACCATAGAATTGCCTGCATGTCTTTCCGACTACTTTAAATTTGGAATAATAGGTTTCTGACATTCGATCGTCTCTGTCGACTCCCAACGTCTTCGCGTGAAGTCGTCTCTAGCTGGAATCAATCTATCTGATGACCTCGCATCGAGGTAGGCGAACTATCCACATGTCCTAGTCATTCATCCTCGATGACTAGCGACCTTCTATCATCTCTTAGTACAACTCGTTCTGCAATAGCTCCAACATCTGGGGCGATATCTCGTCGTTCGCAGCAATAACTGGCTCGCTCGTCTGCACGCAGAACAGTGCCTCGATCATCATGAATAAGAAATACGCCAACGGTCATCAAAATCTGGTTGGCCTCTATCATTAGCTCAATCCCCTAATGTCGATCAGCACATCCGAGTAACCTCATAAAGGCGATCCGCCAAACGCTCGTGGCGCGGAAACACAGTCAAAAGACACCTCTCTATAATCGGGTGTCGCCGGAATCATGCCCTGGTCAGTCCTCGTTCGTGCCGAGCTCGTGCTGACCGCAACTCTAGCCGTAGCTCTCCCTGCCCGTAATCGTGGCGGCAAAACCAAACTGGTACCGATGAGGCTAGATCAGGAAGGAATATAATATTGAACAAGTAAATGTACATCCTAAGGCTTCTTAAGTGGAGTGGCGTGTCGTAAATATGCCGCGGAACATACCAACGGCACGTCACTCTACTTTAGTCACCTATTCCATCAACCAAGGGTCATCCTACGCTCCGAAGGTAAAACCTAACGCTCTGATTCCAACTTTGTCACGACCCGAAAGTACGGAACATGACCGGCACTTAGACTACGAACGTCTCAAGGAGTACGTATGCTAAGTAAGCCGAAACCCAGAAATCCAAACCAAGAGAAGTAGTAGAGAATAGGAAGAACCATATCAAATCAACCTGTATGCAACATAATATACAACGCCTAAATGCGAGGATCACAACAGAAATGGAACTCAACCAGCAAGAAACTCAAGAAATATAACATGCTACTCTATGGTCGAAAGAATAACATTACTGGTCTCTATCTCAAAAATACAAGTTTGGTTGATGGAACTTCTAGATACAACTGAAATATAATATACAAGGTATAATGATGGGTAAGATACATTAAACCCACCTACTAGCAAGTCACCCGAAAAGAAACCGTGCCCGCAAAGCCGTAATGATATCCGTACGGCAACACCTGCAAGAAACTGGGGCACAACGGGGGTGAGTTGCCAACTCGTGAGTAGAAAAAGATCTACGAACAGAAAATCGCATGAATAACGCAACCTAGGTCAATGATCATAATATATCCTCAAATATATGAATAACATGCAGCCTATAACAATGGCTAGGGTAATATCTAACCCGAGTGTGATCTCATGTGCCCGTGTCAGTGCCTCAGGTAGCAATATATCATATGAATGAGGTATGAATGCATGAAAACAGAATACATGTAAATGAAGAAATTGTTTTCATAAATTAGTGAGATTTCCTTTGTATTTTAAAAATGAGGTATCATAAATGAAATCAGCATCAACAGTGTCTAGCATCGACACAAAACATAAATCTCAATGTCTCAAAACCTCAGGCTCCGGCCATCCGGACTGGCCTGTATCATCAAATCTCAGTACCTCAATATCTCGAAATCTCAATGTCTCAATCTCAATATGTAGGGCGCCGTCAGTCCAGACCGGCCCCTACCATCCATCTCAAGACCACGACGGTATCCTCCGGATATCCGACGCGTCGGGTAAAATCACCGGTAGGTAGTCTCCCCCTGCCAGGCTCATCGTCATCACCACGAGCTTCTTGCCCCGGGGTACCTTACCGGGTCCACCATGTACCCGAAACGGTTCATCCAACTCCTCGAATCGGGTCTCCAAATCTATCAGCAAACTCATGGTGGACGACTCATACATCATGGGAAAAACCGCGCTTTTTATTTAAAAAGAGAAAGAAGAAGTTTGTATATGTTTTGCGGTTTTCCCCAAATCCAGAAAATCTCATGGAAATCCAAATCCAAAACCTCAATAGCACGAAAAAGGGACTATATGCATGAGAATCCATGAATGCGGCATAACAATCAATAACAGTATGCATGAGGTAGCAGGTAATAACTATAATGTTTAAACTAACATATAAGGCAAGTACACTAATATCATGTCTAAGCTATTAGCTAACATGCTATGTCAAGCAATAATATTTTCTAAGGTGTACGTGACATGGCAATTACCGATGAAGATGTGTGTGAGCCGGCAAGTAAGTGTACGTGGTACATACGCATCATCGGTAATGGTGCTGGTGTCCTAACCACAAGATATCAACAGTAGAATATGAAGCATAATATAAGCATGTGATGCGGAGCAAACAACAATAATGAGCGGGAGCTGAATACTAGACGCAACGATAATTAATCTGTTTTAACCTAATATAAGTCCTATAATGGTGCCTTTGAAATAACACGAATCGTGGGGTTTTGAAAATAGGGGCTACGGTGTTTTTAAGAAAAGATACGTTTTTTGAAATATCCGTAGGATCCCTTAGGCTGTCTTTAAAAATACACACGATTCGTAAGCTTTGAAATAGGTAGGAACCGAATCTAATCTAACAACTAACTAAACTAAAGGGCTACGCTATAAGCTAGACTACAGGTAAGGAAACCGCCTAACATCTGAGTCGATACATATACATACCTGTATATATATCAGTCGGTGATCCCGCCTCAATAATATCATATCCGATACCATATCTATAATCAGACATCCCAAGTCAAGAGTGCGGATCAATCATCAAGATATAGCTCGTACGTAAATCCGTCGTACGGCATCCCCAAATCTGGGTACGGGTCAATATCATATTCCTCACACTATTCCTCTGGTATCCTCTTTATCCAAGATCATAGTCTAGGGTACTGACCCATGTCTAGTACAATACTAATATCCTCAATATACTCATGATCTGACTACTGATCGACAATCTCATACAAACCGATATCGTCAGCACATATCATCATCAAAGGGTATACATCGCCCGATACGGCCTAATATCAATATCCTAGCATATTATGCCTCATATCACGATCACATGTCGACCATTTATTTATAACACTATTCACCCGTATCGCCGCCGCAAGATCCGCTATAACACCAGGACGTACCTTAAGTATGAATCCTGCCATATCACCGAGATCACAACCACAAACAAATCTCATCGACTCAGCTCAATCCCAAGTATCCTCCTCAAATCCGTATGTGAACACATAGTCCCATACCCATGTGAACATATAAATGTATTCCCATACACGCACATATGAAATAAGGAATGTATGCAAGTATATATATGTGTGTATGTGTAAGTGTAGTGCACCCACTATCTAAGGTTTCGTAACCATGCACCAATCCATCACCAATATACATCTAAAATCATCAATAATAAATCCTAACAACATATCATAAATTGTTGGTGTGTATACGCATCCGTATACATCACCACGGACTGCGGGGGTGCTATACGCCATCCACCCGAGTTCTCCCCGTAGATATAAATCTACTCACCTGGTCCTCGCTCGCCGGTGCCGACGTCGCCACGCGCTTGCTTGTCGTCTCGAAGTCCACATGGGGTACCTACATATCATAACGCACCATATCGCATTAAAATCCGACTCATGACCAAAACGACGCACGAAACCCACATAGGTCAAAACCTAAGGTTGCTTTCACAAATCGACCTAAAAACCCTCGACGTCGGCGTACAAACGCCAAACCATCGAGAAAGCTCCCAACACATTCATTTGTACAATTACAAGCACTAATTATAATATAAAATAGCTTAAAATTCACAAAAACCCCAATTTCACTTAAAAAGTCATTTTTCCGAAAATCTAGCAAGCACAAATCACCGTTTTAGTACAGAACTCGATGTATAAACGAATCTAGCGGCCACAATATTCACTAAATATCTTAAATAAGTCATAAAAATAATTCCCATAATTTAATCTCATTAAATTTCATAAACTCCAAAATTCTAGTTTGCAAACATATCAATTTTTACACTTTTTAAAGTAAATTTCACAATTCATCCATTAAGCTTAGTTTTGCATATACAATAGTATTAAACCAAAATTTATAATGCTAATAATGTCATGAAACCTTAATCATATTTTAATTTAAACCATTTAATAAATTTCCAAAAACCTAGTTAGCAATTATATAATTATCACTTTTAAATTAACAAATATGCAAACTAGCAACTTAAATTGGATTTAGCATAACATTAATATGTCAATTATATCACATAAACTAAATCTCACAACACAAAATACCAATTTAAAATCAAACCCCTCTCTTGAATTTTAAATCATGCACCTAAAACTAATTAAAAACCTAATTAAACAATTAATTAAGCTAACCTAAGCAATTAACAACACATTAAGCAAAAAGGTTAGAATTTATACCCAAATAATTTGAAGAACCCACAAGCACACTTAGCCTCCCAAATTGAAATCTAAATCCCTAGATCCATGCTATGGTAGCCAAGGGAAAATGGGTAGGAGGTGGATTTTGATTTGGATTTTTGCTTGATTTTTTGTGGATTTTTCAAGTATTTTTGAAGAACCTTTTTAAAGAGAAGGAGATGAAGAATGAAGGGCTGTTGGGGTTCAGATTTTGGCCAGAAAATGAGTGGGGGAGGAGAGGGAGGGAGGTGGAGAAAAATGGGGAGAAAGTCAAAGTCAATTCAAGGTCAAAAGTCTAACTAATTTATCCATTTTCTTTTCTTTTCTTTCATTTCTTTTCCTTTGAAATTCAAGTAGGGAAAAAATGGGGGCTGCTGAATTTAGCTAAGGGGAGAAGTGAATGGGGGTGTGTGGGTGTGGGTACGGGTGTGGAGTGATGAAAAATGATAAATACAATACCCCAAACATCCATTTACGCTAAAAAAAAGCCTTTTTTTTCAATAATTTCTAAACCGTTTTGGCAAATGATTTCGTTCCAAAAACCACATGATAAATTTTTATTTAATGTTTTATGTTGCACAAAATTTGTTTCAACTCATTCCAATTTGTAATTTTCCCTAATTAAATGTATTAGTGACGGCTTAAAATAATAATAAAATAATATTTTTTTCAGAAAATTTGAAATTTCACCAGCGGCTCAATAAACACCAAATAATAGCAATTATATAGCTAGAATATGTATATTTACTTTTTATAATAAGATATTTGTATTTTGACTTTTTACAGAAAACCCCCTCATTTTACCGATTTTCCGAAATTTCACCGAAACGATTTTCAAAACGCTACAGGCAAGAAGACTCGTATTGTTAGACGGTGAGCCTGGCAGGGGAGCACTACCTAACGGTGATAGTATTTGGGCTCGGCAGTTATCCGGAGGATACCGACCGGAGCCGTGAGATGATATGGGCCAATCCGGACTGACGGGGCCCGTAGGCCGATCCAGACTGACGGAGCTCGAGAGATATGAGGATTTACATGTCGATGCTGGACACGGGTTTCATGATATTTCGACTGTCGGTGTTGGACACCCAGGTTCCATGATTTGATGTGTCATTGATGGACACACATTCTTTGATATCCTCATATATTTACATGCATATGTTTTCATGATATTTACATGCATGATGTTGTTGTGTCATTGGTTGACACGTGGTTGAGATCCACATGCAGATAGGCATTAATTATATTGTTCGCATATACGGTTACCCTAGATATCATAGTATTACCTTCATGATATAGTTGACCTAGGAAATTGTTGTTTTATTCGATTTTTACCTGATGATGTTTTCTACTCACAAGTTGGCAACTCACCCCCATTGTGCCACAGTTCTTGCAGGTTGACTGCATGGATCAGTAGCGGCATCGCTGGCACACAGCTTGCTTATGGGTGATTTGCTTTGGTAGGTGGTACATGTTGGATCGTACCACTCTTGTACTATTATTATTCGTTTGTATTTAGTCAACTCCATCAATCAAAACTAGTATTTGTATAAGTAGTAAGACTTAGTGAGATTTGTAGTTGCGAAACTTGAGCGATAGGTTATATGTTCGCTTGGTAGGTTTGATGTCTTGCTTTACATTATTCTTTGTGTTGATTTTCGCCGTTGGACGTCGTATACTTACTTTATGACTTACGTGGTTGTGAATCCGCCGGTTGGCGAAGAGGTAGCTCCCGTTTGGGGATGCCTTTATTATTATCATGTAATTGTGGTTTTGGATCAAAATATACAAAGGATGTGCTGCCCAAATTTTTAAAAGACGAAACATGTTTTTCAACTAATAAATTCCACTTGCATTTTTCATGTTCCATTATTTATGTATTAAGAAAACTTTTGATTTCATTATACCTTTATTTCAAAACTTCACCTCTTCTATTTTCTTTAAAAACGTTTTAGGTTTTTTGCTTCGGCTTACTTGATTTACGTTACGCCTTTAGACGTGGCGTGATTTAAGTACCGGTCACGAACTAAATTCCGGGTCGTGACAATTTAATAATATGGTATTTTCAAACTTAAAGAATTATGGAAGGTGTAGGCACCATCGATGAATAATGGATGTACATCAAATTTGCATAGAATTTTTTGGGGTATTTAAAAAACCCTAGAAATAAATATTTTAATTAAATATTTAAATGAATGATATTTTGGGAGTCAATTAAAGTTGAAGAAGGTAAAGTGCTGGTTTTAGAAGGACATAGGTATTTACTGCTATCGGGATAAATTTTAAGGGAATTTCCTGCCATTTAGCCAAATTTCAATGGATTTGGTAACATAATCCATGTTTAGATGGTTGGGATAAAATTAGCTTTAAAATAAGAGAGAAAGAAAAAGAGAAGTTAATATAATGATGCGTCATTTCAAAAGAAAGAGAGAAGAGAGAGAGAGAGTTTTGGATTAGAAACATTGGGTTCTGTAGTATTTCAGAAAATAGAAAATATTATTTTGGAATTTAAACAATAAAATAATAAATTTTACGTTTATTATATGAGTATGAATTTGAATTTTCGTAAATTGGTATAATTATATACCTATATTTTTAGAAAATAATTGGGAATTAAAAAATGAATTTTTAATTATGAAAGCATTTATTAAATTGGACTTTTCTTGAATTAGTATATAATTATATACATAGAAGTTTAGTGTTAAACTTAATTAGTGTTTTCCTATTTGTGCATTAAACCATGCATGATTTTTGTTAAATCGTGTTTAGTGTGCATGACATGTGATTTACATGTGATACTTTCATTTTATTTTATGAATATGGTTTTATAATTTTAAAAGAAAATGAGAAAATGAGAAAAGAGACGAAGACATGGGAGACAAAGTGGTATGGGCAAGTAAGAGAGAGTGTGTGTGAGTGAGAGTGAAGGGTTAAGGCTTTCACTATTCCTTTTTCATTCATTTCCTCCATCTCTTCTTCTTCCTCCTCTTCTCCTTCACTTTCTCCACCTCCTCCACCTCCCACTTCAACCCCACAAAAATCACCCAAAATCACCGTAAAACACTCTAAAATCTTCACTAAAAACGTACATAATCTCATCCTAAGCATCACGGTAGGATCAAGTTTTCGCTTTGAGGATCATTTTCCATCTTGAAAATTTCTTAAGTTTCTTTCTTGAGGTAAAACTCTCACCTTTTTTCAAGTCTTTAGATTTCTTAACCTCACAATTTAGTTAGAGTTATTTTTAGAGCTTAAAGTGTAGGTTTTCAAAACTTGAGAACTCTAAAGTGAGTAGTGGTGAGTAGAACTTATAGTAGTGGTATAGTAGAGGGTTTATAGAGTGATTACTAGACTATTAGTAATAGTATCCTTGGTCAAGATAAGTTCAGAAATCTCAAATATTGGTTTTTCTTTGAGTTGTGGTGATCAAATGAAATCTGGAGCAATTAGGGAACTCTGAAAATTAATTAGAGAATACAGAAAAATGTATAGACAAGTAGAAGACCACCATAAAAGCCCGAACCACTAATTCAATTTCCTGGTCACAATTTATTGCATATGACCGCAAACTGCGGGTCAATTTTGGAGTTAGGGTTCTAGGTTTTTTCTGTAGCTCGCTTACTCGATAACTAAGACCTATACGCTAAAAAATCCCATATCACCTGAAGAAAAATCTGAAGTTGTTTTAACTTGGTTTTGGAAATGTTTTGCAATATTTGAAACTTGGTTTTTGGATATTTATGTTTTGATTCGGTTTTTTGACGTTCGTATGTCGACACCGGGGGTTATTTTGTTGTTTTAGCATGCATTAACCATAGGTTCTTACCTATATGCGCTTCGCTCGTGATTTCAATTTCGAATCAAGTTTTTATATGATTTCGATTGTGGGTACAATCGCGTGGACTTCCGAGACGACAAAGAAGAGCACGACGTCCGTCGACTTTGACTAGAGAGAGAATATTATGTGAGTAGATATATATCTACTAAAGAAGTCGGATGGATGGCATATAATACCCCCGCAACCGTAGAATTAGGATACGAAATAGATATCAGAATAGTATACTTAGTCTATAGGTTATGCTAGACTATCATATTCGTATAAGTCTGTACTTAGTAGAATGATATACTCCTAATAGTATTTCTTAGCCTATGAGCTATATCTACTTATATAATTATATATATACATATGATTATCTTATATGATATAAGTTTACTAATGATATAAGGATATTTACGATATGATAATATGAATCGATATGATACGATATGGTGATATGAAGCGACATGATATAATATGATACGAGATGACATAAGATGATATGTTATGAGATGAGATGAGATGATATACGCGGCTATAGATCCGTACTATTTGATTTGATGATATTGTACGATGGATATTCCGTATGCGATATAATGAGGATGGATCGCCGATATTTATTTCAACTCGAAATGTCTTGTTTAAAATCATTAAAATAGATATTATGATATGTTTAGAGTCATACCTACTTTCAAAACTAACGAATCGTTAATTACTTTTTAATGATAATTTCAAACGGACGCTACGACTTTCAAATGGTATCTTCTTCAAAAACATTGTAGTCCCATCTTTTCTAAAACAACAGTTCGTACTATTTTAAACTATAACCGTATGGCTCATACGTAGTTGCATATTTTTTATACTTGATCTCGTTATGATTTCTTTATTCTGTTTACGCTCGCTTTTCAATTTCTTATTTCTGCATACGCTCGCGTTTCGATCATTTACGATACATACTACGTTTATACCTTAGTTTTACTTGACCTCGTATTAGAACACGCGCACCATTACCGATGATTTACATGTTGCACATGCATATACTCGCATGCTCACACACATATCATCGGTAATTGCCATACCACGTACACAGATAGGACTCGCTATGCTACTGCATCACACTATACTTGTTAGCATGTTAGATTCTATTAGTACTTTCTTTACAATGTTATACGACACTTATATGAACATACTTACTATGCATTACAGTATTGTTTTGTACCTGCACATATTTTTCATTATTGTCATATTCTTATGAGATTCTGTTTTCATGAAATTTCTAAATTTAAGAAACCGCAGATATGATTTAACAACTTGTGAATATTTTAAAAACACGGTTTTCTCTTGATATGATATTTCGACTTCCACCATGAGATTTCTCGGTTCTGAGCTATGATTACTATCCAATTCGAGAAGTGAAGAGTCCCCGTCTGCGGGTACATGGTGGACCCGGTACGGTACCCAGGGGCAAACAAATCGTATAGAAAAGCGTTAAGCCTGGCTGGGAACACTACCTATCGGTGACAGTATTAGACTCGGCGGATATCCGGTGGACACCGACCGGAGTGATATGAGACAGATGGATATGAGGAGCGATCTGATGAGACGGTACCTGAGATATGAGAGCCGATCCAATGAAACGGCGCCTGAGATATGAGGATTTACGTATCGATACTGGACACGGGATTTATGATAATTTCGAGTGTCGATACTGGACATTCTGGGTTTTATGATGATGTCGGGTATCGTTGATGGACACTCCTCAGATGATATACATACACATGATATGGATGATATGATACCACATATTGATACAGGCACGATAGTATATTTATATTTATATATACGTTCACCTTCGATACCACACTGTATGATATTATTATTATTACAATATGACCTAGATAGATCGTTATACATTCAATTTCTACCTGATGATATGTTCTACTCACGAGTTGGCAACTTACCCCCGTTATGCCATACTTTTCTTGCGGGACCAACCGTTCGGATCAGCAACGGCTTACTGGCACGTTCTTCTTTTAGGTGATTTGCTTGGTAGGTGGGTTACAATCCGGATCGTAACCACCATTGTATATTTATTCTTTTGTAATCTAGTTAAAAGCTCTATCAACAAGACTATATATATTTGGTAGACTTAGAGACCAGTTGTATGTTCTTTGGATTTAGTGACGAGACTTGTATATTAAGTGGATATAGTTGATCTGATGATATTTTGGTATTTCTTTTATTCTTTTCTTGTATTGATTTTCATCTTGGATGTCGTATATGCTTATCTTGCGTGGTTGTGTTTCCACCAATTAGCGATAAGCTAACTCCTGCGTGGGAATGCCAATATTATTATAGCTTATATACTGATTTTGATCAAAATTTACAAAAGATGTGCTGCTCAAATTTCAAATGATGAAAATGTTTTTAAAGTTTAGTATACAATCTACTTGTATTTTCAACGAACTTTACTTATACTTAAAAAGCGGAACTTGATTTCATTTATACCCCTTTTCAAAACTTTATCTCCACTATTTTCTTAAAAAGGTTTAGATTCCTGGTTTTCGGCTTACTTATATTACAGTGGGGTCATATAGACTTAATGTGATTTAAGTCCTGGTCATGTACCATTTCCGAGTAGTGATTGGTTTTTGCCGATTTTTAGAATCCAATGGATTATAAATATTTTTGGATATTTTCATTAAAAATTTGCATATACAACCAATTTCTTGGATTAGGTTAGTCCAATGGAAAAAAGGAATCTAGTATTTTTTTTCCATTTAAATATGGGTATCAAAAAATGTCCTAAGGTGTTGTCCCTCATTTATTATGCTCACTCGGCATGTATGTACTTCATCAACCCTCAAACCGAATTTTGTTGTAAACAGTATTTAATGTGACAAACTTCAGTCAAACTCCAACTAAAAGTCTCCAACTTTGAACTCATGACTCATCTGACTGAAGACGTACAAAATACTACAAAATACTACAAACTCTGACTTAAATTCAAGATTTGAAACCCCTTATTTTAGAAACTCCAATAACATATAATTAATCTCTTAATGCAAGCTACTCATAGAGTCACTCAAGCTTTTGCCCACTCTTTCAAAATTTTCTGCCAAATTCATGCCCTTTCTTTATTAGTGAATATACATCTATCAATTATAAGACGGGGCCCAATTTCTTAAATGATCAACGTGAATCTACAATAACATATAATTAATCTCGTAATGCAATGAAATATTAATACCCTCATAGCACTTATCCTTACTCCAATCTAATATATATATTCACATAATTTTTTTTTCTAAACTCCAGTCATAATTTAACTAACGATATATATTTTATTCCAATACGATAGCTAACAAGTCTAATTAAACTACGTATCCACAAAACTGACCAAGGTGACTAAGTAACATAAAAGAGAAGGTCTTATTTTGGGATATATTTGTTTGTTTTGTTTTTTTTATTCTTTTTTTATTCTTTTGGAAGCTTAGCCCTTATCAAACCTATCCGCCCAATTCAACGATGTCGTGTGTCGGTGTTCCTATTTTCTCCCATGTATAAATTCTTAGTAGTTTGAATCTATTGGTAGCATTTGTATGCGGGAAATAGTCCCACATCGGATGGAGAGACGAATGCCCAAACCTTTATAATAATTCCCAATATTTAAGTAATATCTTAAACAAAGTGGGTTATGAGCCAAGTGGACATGATTTCTAGCAGGCTTAAAATATTTATTTATTTTTGTCTTTGATAGGGCACTTGGGGACTGGGGCATCTTGGGTTGACTTAATAACGGAGTTTGCCTTTTTGCATTTCAAATTCAAAGGTTGTCTGAAAAACTGTCCACAGCAGTTTTGTTGTCTGAATAGTTACAACCGTCCAAACAGTTATGTCTATTCAACCCTATAGTCACAACCATCCAAACAGTTGTGTCTATTCAACTCTATAAATTAAGTCTTACTCTTCACAGTTTTTTCATCTTCTTCTCATTATCTTCTAAGAGAGTTTCAAGGGCTTTGTTGTATCTTGGGGGTGATTGCCTTCTACTGTACTCACATAGTGTGGGCAATATCAACTTTCGGAAAGTGTATCATACACACCTCAAAGTTTTAATTCTGTCTTGACCAAACTAAAACTCAACAATCGAAAGGTGATATTCCATGGAGACAGAATTAAATTCAAGTGTCAAGGTTCATTTCCAGAACCAAGATGTTATCAAACTGGATCGATTCGATGGGAGAAATTACATTAGATGGAAAGACAAGATGGTGTTCTTGTTGACCGTCTTGAAGTTATTTTGCGTGCTCGATCCGAACTTGCCGCCAATTCCAGATTCAGCCTCAACTTCGAATAATGCCGAGAGTGCCAGAACAGAGAAAAAAAAGCGTGAAGAAGATGAATTAGTTTGTCGCGGATACATTCTCAATTCCATCACCGATCGTCTGTATGATCTTTACAGAAATATGAAGACACCAAAGGAAATCTGGAGCATTCTTGAAACAAAGTACAAAAATGAGAAAAGAGGTACGGATAAATTTCTAGCGTTTAAATATTTTAAATTTAAGATGACTGATGACATGCCAATCATGGATCAAGTGCATGAATTACAAACTCTCGTCTCTAAACTGAGCGAACTTGAAATTAAAGTCCCTGATTCGTTTCAAGTTGAAGCGATTCTATCTAAACTTTCTCCTACTTGGAGTGAATACAGAAAGAAAATTCTGCACTCTCCTGAAAATTTTATCATAGAGCAATTTCAGACTCATCTGCAGATTGAGGCAGAGAACCGTGCATGTGACATGATTTTTCTTAGTTCTAAATCTAACTCTAAAGTGAATCATGTCAGTGAAAATGGTCATAGAAAATTTCAGAACAATTTCAAAGTCCAAAAGAAAGGAAATGATTTTAAGAAATCTAATTTTGCAAATAAGAAATGACCTTATTATAACTGTGGAAAGAAATGCCACTATATTAAAAATTGCAAATTCAGAAATACCGGAAAAAACTTGGTTTCGGATCAGAAAATAGCAACAAGGCAAATCTAATAGAAAATGAAGTCAAAGAACTTGTTGCTATGGTTTTTTTCATGCAGATAAGCATGATTACGGAATTGCATATGGCTGCGGTAACTAGAACTGCAGATTGGTTGCTGGATTCTGACGCAACCATCCATGTATGCAATAACAAAGCAATATTTAAAACCTACACGGATCAGAAAGAACCCGAAGAAGTGTTGATGAGAAACCACGTTTCGGCTAAAGTGCTCGGTAAAGGAAGTGTTGAATTGAAGTTTACATCTGGACAGAAACTTACTCTGCTTAATGTATTTCATGTTTCTGATCTGAGGAAAAATCTTGTATCTGGAAAAATCTTGTATCTGCAAATATGTTGTGCAAGAAGGGATTTAAAATTGTTCTAGAGTCTGACAAAGTTGTAATATCGAAAAATGGAATATTTGTAGGAAAGGGATATTCCTATGATGGCATGTTCAAACTCAGTATTAATGAAATAAATTGTGTGTTTGCTTATGTTGTTGAGTATTATTTTTCTTTGTGGCATGCTAAATCATGTCATTTAAATTTTCGCTCTTTAAAGTATATGTCTAAACTTGGTTACATTGCATGTCAGAATGATCATAATGATAAATGTGAGATTTGCGTAGAAGCAAAAATGACTAGAAACCCTTTCCCTAAAATCGAAAGAGATACTAATTTATTAGAACTTGTTCATTCTGATATTTGTGAATTAAATGATCAATTAACTAGAGTAGGAAAAAGATATTTTATAAGTTTTACTGATGATCATTCTCGTTTTACATATGTATATTTATTAAGAACAAAAGTTGAAGCATTTGAGAAATTTAAAGAGTATAAATCAATTGTAGAAAATCAGAAAGATAAAAGAATTAAAATCCTTAGAAGTGATAGAGGGGGAGAATATTTTTCTAATTCTTTTTCTCAATTCTGCGAAATGCATGGTATTATTCATCAAAAAACTCCACCTTATACGCCTCAACAAAATGGATTAGCCGAAAGGAAAAATATGACTTTAGTTGAAATGGTAAATGGTATGCTTTTAAATGCTAAATTACCTTTTAATATTTAGGGTGATGCACTTTTAACAGCATGTTATATTCATAATAGAATACCATTCAAGAAAACTCATGTTTCACCATATGAAATTTGGAATGGTATAAAACTCAGTTTAAACTATATTAAAGTGTGGGGGTGCATAACATATTATAAAGTGACTGATCCATATAAATCTAAATTAGAGCCGAGAGGTATTAGAAATACATTTGTTAGATATGTACAAAATTCTAAAGAATATCGACTTCTAGATTTAGAATCAAATGTCATAATTGAATCGATACATGTTGAATTTTTTGAAAATAAATTTATACATGACAATATTGATTCTAATTTGTATAATAAGGAAAATACAGCAACTTCTAAGAAAATTACCAATGAGAAAAGACGAGAAAGTAATGAAAATATTGAACCAAGAAAAAGTCAAAGAATTAGGAAAGAAAAATCTTTTGGTCCTGATTTTATTGATTCGCGTTTAATAGTCTTTCTCGTTGAAGGAGATAGAACTAAAGTGCCTACCAAAGTACCTATTCTACTTAATATAGAAGATGATCCTAAAATATTTAGTGAAGCAATGTCGTCAAAAGATACTGTATTTTGGAAAGAGCCTATTGATGACGAAATGGACTCAATAATGTTTAACAATACTTGGATATTGGTTGACTTGCCTCAAGGATCTAAGCCTATAAAGTGTAAATGAGTATTTAGAAGAAAACAAAATACAGATGGCTCTATACAAACTTTCAAGGCAAGATTAGTGGCTAAAGGATTCATACAAAAGGAGGGCATAAATTATTTTGATAGTTATGCACATGTGGCTAGAATAACATCCATTAGAGTTCTTATAGCTTTGGCTTCAATATATAATTTATATGTGCATCAAATGGATGTAAAAACAGCCTTTTTAAATGGCGAATTAAATGAGGAAGTATACATGGAATAACCCGAAGGTTTCATACTTTCTGCAAATGAGAACAAAGTTTGTAAATTAACTAAGTCGCTATATGGTTTAAAACAGGCCCCTAAACAATGGCATGAGAAATTTGATAAAGCAATAATATCCAATGGTTTTAAGTATAATAGTGCGCATAAATGTATATATTCCAAATTCAATCAGAATTATGGGGTAATCATATGTCTCTATGTAGACGTCATGTTGATATTTGGTACAAACATGATTGGAATAAATGAAACAAAAAAGTATTTAACTTCAGTATTCAAAATGAAAGATTTGAATGAAATGGATACTATTTTAGGAATAAAGATGAAAAAACATAGTGAAGGGTCTGTGCTAAATCAATCTCATTTTATAGAAAAATTATTAAATAAATTCCAACATCTTAATATTAAAGAAAGTGTTACTCCGTATGATCCGAGCATGAAATTAAATGAGAATTGTGACAATGTAATTGCATAATTAGAATATGCTAGCGCTATTGGAAGCCTTATGTATGCGATACATTGTACAAGGCCTGATATAGCTTTTGCAGTATGCAAATTGTCACGATACACCAGTAAACCCAGTATTAATCAATGGAAGGCCATCGGTATAGTTCTTGGGTATCTAAAAAGAACAAAAGAGTTCGGTCTATTTTATTCCAATTATCCTGCAGTACTAGAAGGTTATTCGGATGCAAGTTGGATCACAAGTGCAAGTGATAATAAATCCACAACAGCTTGGGTGTTTACAATTAGAGGCGGTGCCATTAGTTGGGCCTCTAAGAAACAAACATGCATAACACATTCAACAATGGAATCTGAATTTGTCGCTTTGGCTGCTGCCGGCAAAGAAGCGGAATGGCTGAGAAATTTATTATTGGATATAGAGTTGTGACCACAACCAATGCCATCTATTTCCTTGCATTGCGATAGTGAGGCGACTATGTCTAGAGCTTCTAATAATGTTTATAATGGTAAATCTAGACACATTAGTTTAAGGCATGAAAATGTTCGAGATTTAATTATGAATAGAATAATTACCATAATTTATGTGAGATCTGCAAAGAATTTAGAAGATCCCTTTACCAAGGCATTATTTAGAAATTTGGTAAAGAATACGTCAATCGGAACGGGACTTAAACATTTACAATTTGGCACCAGTAACGGTAACCCAACTTTAATTAGTAAAAACTAATTTTAATAGTTCAATGGGTAATAACAAGTTATTTTCATGTGCCTATATTGTACTAGACGTCTCATTCTTATATAAATAAGTACATAGTGCTGTCTGTTACGATAAAGAGGATGAGCGAAATCTCTCAATGGAATTATTTAATTTTTAAATATCCTCAGTAACAATGATATAATAAAGGAAACTCCACCTATATTAGCATAGAAGTGGTGCCGCTTCAATAAGAGATATGAATCATTCTCTTGTAAATGCTTATGAAGTACAAGAGTAGCACATGGCCATAATAGTGCTAAAGCGGTTATAAACCTCTTAGAAAATAAGATAAATATTGTGTGTGTTGTATCTCAAATTCTAATAATAAAAGTTTTGGTTTAATTTGCGGACACCAATAACTTTGTTAGACGATTGATATATATACACTAATGGAAGGTTTAAATCGAGAGATACCTTTCTTTTATGCATAATATTTATCACGAAAGAGATATAGTTGCAGCCAATATATACAAACTAGTGAGGGATTGTTAGTAGTTTGAATTTATTGGTAGCATGTATGCGAGAAATAGTCCCACATCGGATGGAGAGACGAATGCCCAAGCCTTTATAATAATTCCCAATATTTAAGTAATATCTTAAACAAAGTGGGTGTTCCCTGATTGAAAATCAGGAGTTACATTAATGAGGTATCACGTGTTCACACGCGACCAAAGGACACGTGTTGACACGTGACGTTTTTACAGAATTAAAATCTGTCAAGAAAAAGCAAAAACAAATGGCTAAAGGAGGACCCAATTGGGGGTCACGTGCTCATACGTGACTAGTGGTCACGTGTTGACACGTGATAGTTAAAACAGAAATAAAAACAAACGGCTGAAGGAAATACCTCAATGAGGTATCACGTGCTCACACGTGACCAATGGTCACGTGTTGACACGTGATGGTTAAAATAGAAGCGTAAATAAACACTGAGAAAAGGACTCAATTGGGGGTCACGTGCTCACACGTGACCAAGGGTCACGTGTCAGCACGTGACTGGCTTCGAAAGCCTTACAGTTTAAGAGAATTAAATTCTAAATTCCTCTAAATCTTTCCAAATGGAAAAGGGTTATGGGGAGCCATTGGATTAAAAATCCATGGGTGATTAAAGATCACCAATTTATGGAAAAATCCTAAACAAGGAAAGATTTCCCTAAATCTCACCGAAAATAACAAACAGAATATCTTTAGATTGAAAATCCAACGGTAAATAAAATTCACTGAATAATCTAAAGGCTCATATTAATTATGAAAACAAACAAAATCTTTCAATGAAAGATTCATTAAACAAATTGATTCTTTTCATTCTCCTATAAATAGGAGCCAAGAGAAAAGAGAGAGAGAGTTTTTGGCATCTTGAAATTGCAGAGAGAAAAGAAAGGAGAATTCAATTCTCAACAAAGAAAACCCTAGGTGAGAAAAGAAAGGGAATCAAAACTTCAAACAGAGAATTTAATTATCAAAATCTAAGAGTTTAACTCTTCTGCAAAAGAACTTAGTTCTTCCTCTAGTTGAAGATCTGCAGAAGCACATCTCCCCATAGGTTGAGAATTTAATTCTCATCGGGTCGAGATCCTGCCATACAGATCCAAAACTTAGAGGGGGAATTGAGTTTAGAGAATTTAATTCTCCCAAAACAAAACTAGGGTTTAAACCTATATGAGAATTTAATTCTCCTAAAATTATAGGAATTTAATTCCTTCAAGTTGGACAGAACTAGGGTTTAACCCTAATTGAGAATTTAATTCTCTCAAATTTACAGGAATTTAATTCCTCTTAAAATGAAATTAGGGTTTCACCCTACACAAGAATTTAATTCTTTTACATATATGGGAATTTAATTCCTCTAAAAGAAATTAGGGTTTAACCCTACATAAGAATTTAATTCTTTCATAATAGGAATTTAATTCCTCCAAAATCATGATTAGGGTTTAACCCTACAGAGAATTTAATTCTCAAAATAAAATAGGGAGACTTAAAAGATCTCTGTGCATGAAAAGAACTAAGGTCACGTGTCTCCACGTGACCCCTGAAAAGATCCCCAGAAATGAGAAGGAAAAAGCTTTGAGGCAACGCCTCACGTGCTCCCACGTGGCTTACAAACACAGAAAGAAAAAGCAAAGGAAATATAAGCTCTGGGCGCTCTCACGTGTTACCACGTGACCCCTTAGCAAACGCTTTAGTGATCAGCGCACAGATGACCATCATATGCCAACACGTGAGGCTCAAAATAAAAATTAAAAAAGTGTTTAACACTTAATTGCAGAACGAAGTAAATAAATCTGGCACCACCTTTGGGTGCCCTCACGTGTCCCCACGTGACTCTGTAGGGTGTTTTTCGTCACCCCATTGAGATGGGAATACGCGCGTGCTTGTCAGGCATACTACAGATTCCCCCTGCCTAAGGTAGGCAGGGGTTTAATGATTGCGGGGATCCGAATCTCCGGCAGCCGCGGACTAAGCTGCCGTTAATTACCCCTCGCTTTTGGAGTGAGGGAACCTCCGATTGACGGGTTAAACTGGTCATGCGAACTCAATGTGCAGTGTACGTGTGTTTTGTTTTGGAGGGGGGCTTGGATATATCGGGGGCCCACAGAGTTTTTACGGGGGTCCCGCTACCCGGATAACGGGCTGTGGGTCAAGAAGGCTAGCAGCCCCCTTGCGGGGTGCGGGGCAGCACCCCGACCCAAATTTTTTTGAGGGGGATAGTGTTGTAGAGTATGTGTGTGTGTGTATATATATACATATGTATATATATACATATGTATATATATAAAAAAAGGGGGAAAGGCATCTAAAGGATGCGTGGGGCCAGCGCCAGTGCTTTGAGTGCAAGAGCGCTAGCACGCTATGTGTCAGCACGTGGGCGCTCGAGCGCTAGCGCTCTGAGCACAAGAGCGCTAGCGTACTGTGCGCAAGAGCGCTAGCGCACTGAGCGCTAGCGTGCCACGTGTCAGTACATGGGCGTTCGGGCGCTAGCGCTTTGAGCGCTAGCATACTGAGCGCTAGCGCGCCACGTGTTAGCACGTAGGCGCTTGGGCGCTAGCGCTCTGAGCGAAAGAGCGCTAGCGCGCCACGTGTCAACACATGGGCGCTCGAGCTCTAACGCTTTGGGCGCTAGCGCTCTGAGCGCAAGCGCGCTAGCGTGCCACGTGTCAGCACGTGGGCGCTCGAGTGCTAGCGCTCTGGACGCAAGAGCGCTAGAGCACCATGTGTCAGCACGTGGGCGCTCGAGCAGCAAAAGGAACTTAGTCCCTGCAATGGGAGTTGTACTCCCAGAAAGGAGCACTTATTATTCTGTATATATATATATGAGGAGTTAAACTCCTAAGATGTTTTGAAGCTGATGAAGGGCTTCTCCCTTTGAGCCATAGTTCTTCCCAAAATTGGGGTTTCTGGAGATGGGTCTCCTTCTTCTTCCTTTATTGGCCGGATCTCGAAGATCAAGAAATATGAGATTCTAAAAATCTCTCCTTTCTGAGATCTGATGGCAGATCTGAGTTCCCCTTTGTGGATTTTATGGTGAAAAACTATTTAGTTTTGGAAAAGGAAGAGTAAAACTCTTGATTTAATTAAAAAAAGAGAGGAAGGTTTAGAACCTTGAGGAAGGAGAAGATCACAGATCTAGATTTTTCTTGGGAGAGAGAAAAAAGTTGTTGAGATATTTCATTATCTTTGCCTTTATAGGCTATACACTTTACATATAGCCCCTTAGGCTTTACAAAAATGGTATTTTGCCCATCCCATGGCTCATGTGCCATTTCTTTTTGCACATAAGCCACGGGCTTTACAAAAATTTGGCTTTATGCCCATTTTGCATACATTCATGCATAAAAAAAGTTACATAAAAAATTATTTATTACATGATCTGTATTTTGGCATGGAGGAGGCTGGCCGCGGGCTCGACTTGGGCATGGGCCCGCTTGACCTGGGCTTGGGCCCAACTGGCTTGGGGTTGACTTTGACTTTGACTCGGTCAACCGGGGGTGCAAATTTTGACCCCAACAAAGTGCCCCCCCCATAAATAAATGCACACCGCACATTTGAGTTGTGTGCATGAAATTGATGGATCTTGAAGCTGAACTTCGAGGTGGAATATCATTCCGGGGGCGGAGCATCATCCCGGGGAGCATGATTCCCGGGGATCGGAACATCATTCTGATTTGCGGAGCATAATTCCTAGGATCGGAGGAGATCGGAGCATCATTCTGATTCGCGGAGCATAATTCTAGGGGATCGGAGCATCATTCCGAAGAGCGGAGCATGATTCCAGGGATCGGAGCATTATTCCGATGAGCGGAGCATGATTCCAGGGGATCGGAGCATTATTCCGAAGAGCGGAGCATCATTCCAGGGATCGGAGCATCATTCCGAAGGGCGGAGCATGATTCCAGGGAATCGGAGCATTATTCCGATTTGCGGAGCATAATTCCAAGGTCGGAGCATCATTCCGAAGAGTCAAAGCATAATTCCGAAGAGTAGAGGCATGATTCCAAGGATCGGAGCATCATTCCGAAGTGCGGTAGACATTCTGACCAAAGCATAATTTCGATGCAGAAGTTGATTCCCAGGCGAAGCATAATTCCGACAGGGAAGGAAAATACTCCGAGGCGAAGCATGATTTCGACACGGGGTACATTCTGAGGCGGGGCATGATTCCGGCGCAGAGCTTGTGGGCCGTCTTGATTCCGAGACGAAGCATAATTTCAACAGGGAAGGCAGATACACCGAGGCGAAGCATGATTTCAACACGGGGTGCACATTCTGAGATGAAGCATGATTCCGACGCAGAGCTTGCTGGTTGACTTGATTCCGAGGCGGAGCGTAATTCCGACGAGGAGGTCGTTGGTTGATTCCGAGCCGAAGCATAATTCCGACAGGAAAGGCAGATACATCGAGGTGAAGCTTGATTTCGACGCGGGGTACACTCTGAGATAGAGCATGACTCCGACGCAGAGCTGGTTGGTTGATTTGATTCCGAGGCGAAACATAATTTAGTCAGGGAAAGCAGATACACCGAGACGAAGCTTGATTTCGACGCGGGGTACAATCTGAGACGAAGTATGATTCCGACGCAGAGCTGGTTGGTTGATTTGATTCCGAGGCGGAGCATAATTCCAGCTGGGAAGGTAGATATCCCGAGGCGAAGCATGATTCCGACATGGGGTGAATTCTGGGACGGAGCATGATTCCGCCGCAGAGGTTGTTGGTTTGATTTGATTTAGGTGTACATCAGCATCGCTACACTGGAATATGGTACCAGAAGCGAATCATCATTTGTCATGAAAGGATTTAGTGATTTTTTTTGTCGGCATCTGCATTGCTGCACTAGAATAATGCCAGGAGCAACTCATCATTTGCCCCGGGAGGATTTGGGAATTGGTTTTTGCTTGGCATCAGTATCGCTACACTGGAATATGGTACCAGGAGCGAATCATCATTTGCGCTTGTTTATCAGGAAGCGATGGCTTAGGAGACAGGTTTTAGGTCCCTATCACCTAAGACTTTTCAATTTTGTGAGTCGTAAGGGTCTCACAAAGCATTTTCTCCTTACGGGTCGTAAGGATCCCGTAGGTGTATTTTCTCCTTAGGAGTCGTGGGGACTCCTAAGTGTGTTGCTCTTTTGTGAGTCGAGAGGACTTTGTGAGTGTATTTCATCTCTTTTTCCTGAGTTTGCGCTTTTTCGGGTTTTCACAAACTCGCCGGCAGTCCTGCTGTTTTTACTCACGGAGCCGTTTCGGGTTTTCATCCGTGCCCATTTTGCTTGTGGACATACCATTTTTTTTATTTTTGATGGGACTTTGAATGTGGTCTCACCGGTAGAACTTGGGAGAGATTGGGATTGTTTTACGCCCGTGGATTGTATACGGTTTTGCAGGATGTATGATCCAGACCGTAGGGCCGAAAAAAATTTGGGACTTTTTTTTGGCGTCTGCATCGCTGCACTGGAATATAGTACCAGGAGCGACTCATCATTCGCCGTTGGGGTATGGGATTTGGAATTTGGTTGGCGGCTGCATGGCTGCACTGGAATATGGTACTAGGAGCGACTCATCATTCGCCACTTGGGGTATGGGGTGTGGAATTTGGTTGGCGTTTGCATCGCTGCACTGGAATATGGTACCAGGAGCGACTCATCATTCTCCATTTGGGGATTGGGGAGAGATGTCTTAGGAGACAGGTTTAGATCCCTATCGCCTAAGGCTTTTCAATTTTATAGGCCGTGAGGGTCCCATAAAAGAATTTTCTCCCTACGAGTCGTAAGGATCCCGCAGGTGTATTTTCTCCTTAGGAGTCGTGAGGACTCCTAAGTGTGTTTTTCCTTTATGAGTCGTAAGGATCCTACAAAGGTTTGTTCTCCTCATGTATCGTAAGGACACATGAGCGGGTCTTCTAAATGAAGCATAATTCCAAAGGCGGAGACCAGCCGCGTAACTGATGATTGTGGTGGGGCATGGGTATGCTGAGAATTATTTGAGCCCGTGGATTGTATACGGCGGTCAATTTGGGGACTAACCGTAGGGCCGGGAGAATTTTGAGAAATTGGATTTTGGTTGGCGTCTGCATCGCTGCACTGGAATATGGTACCAGGAGCGACTCATCATTCGCCGTTTTTTTTACCGCGATTGCTCTATCATTTCAGCTTTTCTTATTGCGAAGATCGCGATTGCCCTATCATTTCGTCTTTTATTCGCGGTTGCCCCATCATTTCGGATTTATTTTCATCTTTATTTTACTCGCTGATTTTTATTGTGAGTTGCCCCATCATTTCGGCTTTATTTTCAACTTTATTTTACTCGCTGATTTTTATTGCGAGTTGCCTCATCATTTCGGCTTTATTTTCATCTTTATTTTACTCGCTGATTTTTATTGCGAGTTTCCCCATCATTTCGGCTTTTCTTTATTTTTCTTTTATTTACATATTTTTTGTTTATTTACACACACACACACACACACACACACATATATATATATTACATTCCCAGTTTAACGACTTAGAGGTCGACTTTTCCCAGTTTAATGACGTGGTGGTCGATTGTTTTCAGAGAAAGGCAGATGTCTGAAAGAATCAGTTTCGTGAAGAACTTCGGTCTCCGTTTGTATGAAATTGGCGGTTGCAGCTTGACTGTTTGTTAACACGCCTTTGGACAGTTCTATCTCTCCTGCCTTATATTGCTTTTCGACCCAATCTTCGAAGACGCGGCAGTCCTCAATGGCATGACCTATCACTCTGTGATAGGGGCAGTATTTGGGGTCGTCGGTCCTATTCGCTTCCTGCGGTCTTTTTGACTCTGGCAGTTGTAGACCGTTCCTCAGGGCGTCTTTGAATACTTTACAGATTTTGTCCCTTCTGAAGGAATAGACCTTGTCCAGCTTCCCTTTCAGTGGAGATTCTCCTCCCTCTCCGAACATTGGCTTTCGAAGTTGGTTGGCATTAGGCCCGCTCAACCCTTGCTTATTTCGGTTAGCCGAGGTATTGAAAGATTCAGTATCGTCGGAATTTCTGCCTTTGCGATTTTCGTCCTTTCGGTTTCTCCAGGATCTATTGTTATTTTGGGAGTCAGAGGAGGACTCCTGCTTTGAGCATTCTAACATCTGGACTTTCCTGGTCAGCTCTTGGAATGTTTTGAGACCCGCGGTGCATAGAAACGGGGCCATCCAATTGTTGAGATTTCCGACAAGGAGACTGACAGATTGGTCTTGCTCTATCGGCGGTTCACATTTAACGGAGAGATTGCGCCATCGGGTTATAAAATCCGTGCTGCTTTTGTTGTTCTTGGACTTAGTACTTACGAGCTCGGCAATGGTGATCTTATCGCTGACGCTCATGAACCTTTGTCGAAACAAAGATTCCATTTGGACGAAAATAGTAATGGAGCCATCCGGTATGCTTGCGTACCAGTCGAAAGCAACATCGGTCAAGCTATTAACGAACTGGCGGAGGAGAAGCACATCGTTGCCCCCAGTATTCCCGCATGAGGCTTTGAAGTGGGCGATGTGCTGATTCGCATTTCCCGTCCCATCAAATCTTCCGAATTTAGGGATAACATAGCCGCTAGGAAATTCTACAAGATCATATTGAGCAGGATATGGTCTCCCGCTACTGCTAACATCTTTTTGCGCTTCAGCTTCGACCACCAATGTTTTGACTTTGCTGGCAACCAAATCCATGATTTAATCTTGAATTAGCGGGCTACTGTCATCGGTGGCCAAGACATTTCCCGAGATAGGATGCGACTGATTTTCATGCGGTTCGCCCACTTTTGGATTTGAGGGAATAGGTGTCGGCTGCTTTGGGACATCGTTTCCCGGTTCACGAGCAGAGCCCTGCGCTTGATTGGGCGGCTGAGAGGCAAGTCGGGCCGTGAGCTGCAAGACGACGATCGTCAAGTCGTCAATTTTGGAGTAAAGTTTTCCCATCTCCTTGTCTTTACTTCTGAGCTGTTTTCGGAGCTCTTGGAGAAGTTGCTGCTCTGCATTCTTGGGACGAAAGATTGGCTCCTCTTCACTTTCCGAGCCCGACTCCTCATGAACCGATGGCTCTTTCTGCTTATCAGCCTCACTGGAAGGGCCTTCATTATCTTCCAGAGGAGGCTGGTCTTGGAATGTGGCAGCCATATTCACACCAGGTTGGATTTGAGATGTGGTGGCTCCATCCTTGCTTTTGCTGCGAAGGTTGTCGCTGGGACGCGTGCCCACCATGTAGACGGTGTGGATAACACATTCAGCCATCCTTTCATCACTGGTAGCTGGTTTCGCAGAGTGGTCCGGGCTTTGGAAATTCATAAATTTTAACATGGCTGGAGCCCTAGCCCTTTTGTTGGCTCTGTATCTGAGCCGCTTCTGCCTCAGCCTCTCTGCCTTGAGCGCTTGGCAGGCTTCTGCTCTCCGGGAAGCCGCCATAGGCCAAGTGATGGGGAAGCTTGAGAAGAAATCCGCCCGCGTGTCCGTCGAAGGCATCGCCAGGGCTTGCCCGTGACTTCTGGCAACCTCTTCTGTTCTGATGGCTTTGCCCCCAGCTGGGGCCATGGAAAGCCGTTCAGACACCGATTTGTGTTTGGGTTGGGGCACCTTCGAGACCACCACATTTGGCCTCTTGCCTTTCGAGGCCGGTTTTTCGGTTACCGGAGCTTGAGGTGCAGGGATAGCATTAGCCGACACGAACATAATAGAGCCAAATGGTAGCGGCTCATCCTCCCATTAGATCCATTATCATTGAAATCCGGAGAGAGAAAAGCTGCACTAGCACTATACCTGGCGTCTATCGTTGTCCGAGACTGGCCGGAAGGACCGTCCAGGAGTCCATCTTCATCGTGTAGAAGATGGGAGCTGAGTTCATCTTTGGAGACATTGTTGAAAGACGATTGCTTGAAAATCTGCATGAAAGAGCATTATTTTAGTATTAATATAGACATGTATATTGATTGAGTTCGTATGAACGTTTAACCCGAAATATGGGAGGAGAGATAGGTCCCACCGGGCGTGCCAGAATCTGTAGGGTGTTTTTCGTCACCCCATTGAGATGGGAATATGCTGCCACGACCCAAAGTTCGGCCCGTGACCGGCACTTAACCACGTGACGTCTACAGGCGTAACGCGACTAAGTAAGCCGAAACCCAGAAATCAAACCATAAAAAGTATAGAGTGCTTAAAACATTTATTAGAATATTTGTTAAAACATCTAGAAAACTTTAAGTTGTTTAGTAGAATTCTTTAAAGTTCAAGTTATCATTTAAAAATTTTGGAAGCATTTCCTTTGTAAAATTTGCCCCGAGATTGGGTACAAAGCAATATATGAGTAAAATGGCACACAATGAGAAATAAGCATCCCAAACGGGAGCAGTCATGCCCCAACGGCGGAAACAACACCACAATGAAAAACTACGACGCCCTAGCAAAGAAAGAGTAAAAATAAGTAAAGACAATACGAAATATAAAACTGCATAATAAAGTCGGCTAACAACGAGCTCGACATCAGAGTACAATAATATACATCGTCCTCACAACTGGTCTCTAAGTCCATACATAAGTAGTAGATGGAGAATACTAGTTACAATGATGTATACAACTGGAAAATAAACAGATACCGCACAAAACCCACCTATCAGCAAAAGGGCTAGTATGCCAACTTCAATGGTATCTGTGCCAAAAGATGTACGAAAGCAGCCTGCCGCGACTACTCTGAGGGATAACCTGCAAGCACTGTGGCACAACGGGGGTGAGTTTCCAACTCGTGAATAGTAGATAACATATAAAGGTAATCGCGAGTATGCACGTGTTGCGATACTCTAACCTATGCCAACAGATAACATCTATATGATGAACTGGATGCTCAAATCATGCAACAAATACGATCTAATGACATCTCTATGTGATGAGCAAGGTATGCAATAATCGTGCATAGCAATGAAATCTAACAACCCTATATAGAATGAGCAGGGTATGCAATAAGCGTGCATAGTATGTGTACTCTATCAGGTACAATAGATACAGGATGAGATGTGAAATACTGAATGCTGAGTATGGGAATAAATAGTATCTACACGGAATATCAACGTGGAAAATAACTGGTGTCCATCAATACACCTAAATCCCAAAAAGAGTCAGACGCCGTCATCATCATCGGCCCTCAAATCCTGTAAATCTCATAGAATCATGAGTGCCCAACATCGGCACTCGAAATATCATAAAATTAGCCGTGTCTAGCATCGACACGCAAATCCTCAAATATCGGGATCCGTCCATCGGATCGGCCCACGGGCTCCGTCTGCAGAATCGGCCCTCGGCCCCGGCAGTACGCGTCGTCCCGTATCCATCTATCGACTCTAGTCGGTATCCTCCGGATAATCGCCAGGTCTAACCAATCACCGGTATGTAGTAGTCCCTCCGCCGGGCTTACCGTCTAACAATACGAGTCTTCTTGTCCCGGGGTACCGTACCGGGTCCACCATATACCCGCAATCGGTGCTTACCGCTCCTCGAATCGGGTATACTCACACAAGCTCTCTGGAACCGAGAAAACTCATGGTGGACGCACTGAAATATCATATCAAGAGAAACCGGGTTTTTAAAACAGTGTGTATCTTCTTAAAATGATACCACGGTTCTCAAATCCAGAAATCATATGAATCCAAAACTCAATGCGTAAATCCATGCAATGTATCGTATGATACTAAGAGTAAAAAGGGAACACCGCTCTTTTAAAAGAATCCAGTTTTGAAAATATCTCATGCGGTCCCTATTTTCATGAAATCAAATCAATATCATCCATGTATGTGACATATGTATATATGTAAGTATGGATATGCAAATGGATATATATACGCGAATATGAGTGTAGCACTAGTATGAATATACAGTGTGCATGTGCGCAGGTATGAAGATATCAATATATGTGTGCACTGGTATGAATATACAGTGTGCATGTGCGCAGGTATGAAGATATCAATATATGTGTGCACTGGTAAGAATATACAGTGTGCATGTGCGCAGGTATGAAGATATCAATATATGTGTGAACTGGTATGAATATACGGTGTGCATGTGCGCAGGTATGAAGATATCAATATATGTGTGCACTGGTATGAATATACAGTGTGCATGTGCGCAGGTATGAAAATATCAATCTATGTGTCAATATGCGACAAGTCATAACAATCAGCAATGATGCGGCACTCAATCGATATGTATAATGCGTACCAATCCTATAGTGCAAGTGTCATGGCAATCACTAACGGTGTGAGTGTAACATACAAATGGCGCTCGTGCAGCGTTAACCGTTAGTGACAATGCAGTGTTCTATATCTACCATTACTATATGCAATAAGGGAGGTATGCTACGCTAATGCACATGAACATCTATGACTAAATATCCTATCATGCCCTGATGCTTAACGCCATACGGGCGATTTCCCCGTAGATGTTAAATCTACTCACCTGGTCGCGTGCTGCACGTAGCCGACCACTTGCTTCCCTTTCTTAGCGGCGTCCGACGTACCCGCCTGCGAACCTGGAATTTACACAAAGAATCCATATATAAGCAAATATCTCGCAAAATGCGATATCGAAACAAAACGAGAAACTCGCGTCGTGAATTAACGCGCGTGTGTACGATACGCTGAAACGTGTATATACGCGTCTAAAACTAACCCGACACATCGCGACACGCTGGATCACAGAACCCACTCACGTATCGCGCGAACTAAACGTACTTGAAAAACGATATACTGTCCCAGATTCTATCCAGGTTAAAAACTTACAAAATTGCATATATCATAGACCTTAGAAATGTAGCAGACACCTACAGAACAAACCCTAACACCTAACTCCCCAGTCTGGCCGCAATTTGCGGCCAGAAAGAATATTCCGGCGGCCTAAAGGTGGGTTGGGGGTCTCGTGCTCTGGTGGTGTGGTCAGGGTCTCCCAAGTAGGCTGCAGTCAACTCAAATTTTATCTGAAGTACCCGGGTCTATAGCAGATCACAGAAAGCCAAGATTTTGCTTAAAAAGGTTAAATTTTGCACAAATTGAAAATATAGGGTATTTTAGTGCAATCTGGGGTTTACCTAGGTTTAAGTGGCCCTAATAAGACTTAATTAAGTTAGTCTACCCAATACTAACGTCACTTAACCAAAGTTCATACTAATCACCATATTTAGCACAAAAACTCGTCTTTTATACTAATCGAAGCTATATCGACACAAACTAAGCAAACTAGGAAGCGGGTTCAAGAAGTATACCCCACTCTCGACCCTTGGAAGCAGGAGGAAAGAGAAGAAGAAGACTTGGTGCTGCTGGAGCTGCTGGAACTGGAGCTGATGCTGTTGCTGTTGCTCACTGCTGCTGCTGCTACTGCCTGCTTGCTGCTGCTGTTGCCTCTGGTGCTGCTGCTGATGCCCTTGCTGCTGCTGCTTGTGCTGGGGCTGCTGCTGTGAGAGAGAGTGTGTGTGTATGAGTGAGTGAGAAGAAAAGAAATGAGGGGCACGGAATGATAGCACAATGGGTCAACCCCTCTCTCACTACCTCTCTCTTCATTAAATGAAGCATGGCAAGGCCATCATGCCCCATCATGCACCCTCTCCCTCCAAGTCAACCATATTCAAAAAAAAATTCTATTTTCCTTTTTAAAAGAAAACACACACTTAATTTAAACCCCATAACTTAATTTCCATGTTTTAACCCACCATGGTTGCTAATCATGGTTTAACCCCATTTTAACCCTAGTTTACATGCACAAGTGTGTGCAAGCCTAGGAAAAATCTAATAAAATATTCATTAAATTTGGAAAAATATTTGAAACTCAATTTGGTAAACTTTTTATTTAAAATCATATATTAACATATAATTAGCCACTAAACACCTCCTATGGTGTTACATACGCGCGTGCTTGTCAGGCGTACTACAGATTCCCCCTGCCTAGGGTAGGCAGGGTTTAATGATTATGGGGATCCGAATCTTCGGCAGCCGCGGACTAAGCTGCCGTTAATTACCCCTCGCCTTTGGAGCGAGGGAACCTCCGATTGACGGGTTAAACTGGTCATACGAACTCAATGTGCAGTGTACGTGTGTTTTGTTTTGGAGGGGGGCTTGGATATATCGGGGGGCTCGCAGAGTTTTTACAGGGGTCCCGCTACCTGGATAGCGGGCTGGGGGTCAAGGGGGCTAGCAGCCCCCTTGCGCGGTGCGGGGCAGCACCCCGGCCTAATTTTTTTTGAGGGGGATAGTGTTGTAGAGTATGTGTGTGTGTGTGTATATATACATATGTATATATATATGTATATATATATATAAAGGGGAAAAGGCATTTAAAGGATGTGTGGGGCCAGAGTCAGCGCTTTGAGCGCAAGAGCGCTAAAGCGCTAGCGCACTAAGCGCTAGCGCGCCACGTGTCAGCACGTGGGCGCTCGGAAGCTAGCGCTCTGAGCGCAAGAGCTCTAGCGCGCCACGTGTCAGCACGTGGGCGCTCGCGCTCTGGGCGCTAGCGCTCTGAGTGCAAGAGCGCTAGCGCACTGAGCGCTAGCGCGCCACGTGTCAGCACGTGGGTGTTCGGGCGCTAGCTCTCTAAGCGCTAGCGCACTGAGCGCTAGCGCGCCACGTGTCAGTACGTGGGCGCTCGGGCGCTAGCACTCTGAGCGCAAGAGCGCTAGCGCGCCACGTGTCAGCACGTGGACGCTCGAGCGCTAGCGCTCCGAGCGCAAGCGCGCTAGCGCGCCACGTGTCAGCACGTGGGCGTTCGGGCGCTAGCGCTTTGGGCGATAGCGCTCTGGGCGCAAGAGCGCTAGCGCACCACGTGTCAGCACGTGGGCGCTCGAGCAGCAAAAGGAACTTGGTCCCTGCAATGGGAGTTGTACTCCCAGAAAGGAGCACTTATTATTCTGTATATATATATATATATATATATATATATGAGGAGTTAAACTCCTAAGATGTTTTGAAGCTGATGAAGGGCTTCTCCCCTTGAGCCATAGTTCTTCCCAAAAGTGGGGTTTCTGGAGATGGGTCTCCTTCTTCTTCCTTTGTTGGCCGGATCTCGAAGATCAAGAAATATGAGATTCTAAAAATCTCTCCTTTCTGAGATCTGATGGCAGATCTGAGTTCCCCTTTGTGGATTTTGTGGTGAAAAACTATTTAGTTTTGGAAAAGGAAGAATAAAACTCTTGATTTAATTAAAAAAAGAGGAAGGTTTAGAACCTTGAGGAAGGAGAAGATCACAGATCTAGATTTTTCTTGGGAGAGAGAAAAAAGTTGTTGAGATATTTCATTATCTTTGCCTTTATAGGCTATACACTTTACATAAAGCCCCTTGGGCTTTACAAAAATGGTATTTTGCCCATCCCATGGCTCATGTGCCATTTCTTTTTGTACATAAGCCACGGGCTTTACAAAAATTTGGTTTTATGCCCATTTTGCATACATTCATGCATAAAAAAAATTACATAAAAAATTATTTATTACATGATCTGTATTTTGGCATGGAGGAGGCTGGCCGCGGGCTCGACTTGGGCATGGGCCCGCTTGACTTGGGCTTGGGCCCACCTGGCTTGGGGTTGACCTTGACTTTGACTCGGTCAACCGGGGGTGCAAATTTTGACCCCAACAGACCCCTCTTTCTTTAGTGTTTAATACTAATTTGAGAGCTTTATTTCCAGTGTTTGACACTGAGTGTTTTTTTTAGTGTTTTAACACTAAATTGAGAATTATATTTCCAATGTTTAACACTGATTGTCTTTTAGTATTTAACCCTAATTCAAGAGTTTTATTTCCACTGTTTAACACTGTTGTTATCTAGTGTTTAACACTAGTTTTAACCAAATTGGTTAATTTCCCAGAGGGAAAGCCTCCCATTCAAAACTGAGTAAAAATCAAAGCTATAATATCTATTGCTAAATCAAAGATAAAAATGTTACCAAAGCCCTCAAACTCTTGTTTAGCATTGCTAAATAATGCGGGCTTGAACCCAGACAAATGTCTAACAAAGGGCCAACATTTTAAATCTAATTGGACTTAGCCCAAGTTGGCCATAAGTCCTCAATTCAGACTTAACTGAGCTCATGTGCTCATAATATAATTAATTGATTCTAGCTCCAAATCAAACTGCAGATCACTTAATCCACCTTGGTTCAAAGGTACATATTTTCACTCCTTTGATATTTGTCGTTTTAATTCCTCAACGTCTTCAAAGAGGTGATGGGTCCCGACGACCATACATTTCACAGACTATGACGTCTTTAAACTGGATTGTGGGGTCCTTAAACCCATGGACTATGATGTCCTTAATCTCGACCGTGATGTCTTTAAACTAACATTGGACTGTGGGGTCCTTAAACCCATGGACTATGATGTCCTTAACCTCGACCGTGATGTCTTTAAACTAACATTGGACTATGATGTCCTCAACCTTGACTGTGAGGTTTTTAAACTCACGGACTATGATGTCCTTAACCTTGACTGTGAGGTCTTTAAACTCATGGACTATGATGTCCTTAACCTCGACCGCGATGTCTTTAAACTAACATTGGACCACCATGTCCTTAAACTGATAATCGACCGCAATGCCATTAAACTAAACAATAGAGCCCAATTGCTCTCTTGTCGGATCTAAATGATCCCGTTATGTTGATCTTAGTCTAAAATTAGACTAACGTATCCTTAACAAATGTTTAAGTTGATCTTAGTCTCAAATGAGGCTAACGTATCCTTAAACTCAACCCCCCTCCACAAACCCAAATCTAAGTAAGATACGGATTGGGACTAGTCCACGCCCTACGGGCGACAACATAACTTAGTCTCCGTATACAATCCACGGGCAACCAAACACAAAACAAACACCCACGACACGAAGTGACCATATGGAGAAGGAGAAAGTTGTTACCGCGATGCGGTAGCGTAATTAACTGCAGGGGCTTGCGCCTGCAGGGAAGAGCATCCCCACAATCAAAAACTCTTCAAGCGAGGGGGAATCTGACGAAGTCTGCTACATCGGCCGCATCCGTTTAAACCTTCGATACATGGTTCCATAAATCAACTTGGCATCTTCGGAGAGGTGGACAGATAGCACCAATTAGCATCTGCCCTGAAATTCAGGCAAGACGTTTACCGCATCTTCGTCGTGTCTTTCGGAGGGGAACAGATTCTGGCATGCCCGGTGGGACCTTGTCCTCTTTCCACTCCACACTTCGTGTGTCGTGTTCGCGAATCAATCGCGGTTCGCTAATGGTTGCCCTTGGGTTTCGAGGTACTAAGATTTGGCGTTTGCTTGGTGCAGAAAGCAAAGATCAATGGCGTTCACCTGCTCGAAGTGTTCCACATGCAACTGCAACCCACATTCTGCCTCAACTGGGGGCATAGCTTACGGGCCCCAGGCGGCTTCCCTGTTCACGATGCCGGTAGAACAGGTCACCCAAGCCACCACCGGATTGTTTTTCGGGACCATGCTCCCGCCAACGAGCTTCAGCGCTCCTATGCCAGCACCGGAAGCTCCCAAGAAGTCGGTCTTCAATCGGCTTGCTACTACCACGGCCCCTCTCAACGGGTCGTCCAGCTCCAACTCCTCGGTCTTCACCAGACTGAGCCTGAACTCCGATGGGCCTGCCAAGAAGCCCATGACACCTGAAGTGGCCATCCCAAAGAAGATAGCCATCTCTGCTCCTAAAGTCGTCAAGGCGGCTTCTCCTGCCAAAGAGTCGGTCTTTACAAAGCTGACTATTCCGGCTCCCGTTCCTGCTCGAAGGTCTGTCTTTGACAGATTGGATACCGCTACTCAAAAGACGTCAGTCTTCAAGAGACTGGCACCAGCGGCGCCTCATCTGGACAGGGGGCAAGACAAAGCCATCCCCATCGCCGAGTCAGCCCCAACAGCTCGACACGCTCGACGTCGCTACTGGCGCCGAGTAAAGAAGGCCGGGGCAACTCCCCCTCTGGGCTAACTCCACCGACTCCAACGGTGGAAATTAATGCTACTGTTCCAACCGGGAACAGCTTTGAGCTGCTGAACAAGGTGCGCAGGAATTCGCCTACCACCGTATTAAAAAGATCTCCTCCAGCGGTGGAGACTGTCACAGAAATAAAGCCGGAGCAACCCCCTCAGCGGCTGTCCTCCAAAATTTACAAAGTCTGGCGACGGGTCCAGGAGTCAGTGATTGATCAAGACTATCCTCATCGACAGAAGAAGCTAAAGGTTCAGCAGGACGAGAACCGTCCTGGCAAGCCGCAAAAGACGACAACCACTTGGGTGCCCGCTACAACGGCCCCCTCCACGTCAACTACTCAAAAGAAAAGGAGGCCAGAGAAAGCCCCTGCAAACGTGGTAGACCAAAAAACACCGAGCCCAAACGTCCCAAGTCTGGGGGCATGGTGGTACATACTGTTTACATGGCTTCCGGAAAAGAGGAAAGACACACTTCGATGGGCCACCGACCGCTCACCCGATCAATAACAAGGGCTCAGGAACAACAACAGCAGAAGCTTCAAGAGATGCTGACTGCAATGGCCGCACTTACCGAGCCAAAAGAAAGCCCAGAGGCGTCATCGGAACAACGTCACGAGCACGGGACTGATGCTGAGTTCCTTCGGAGAATGCTCGAAAAGAAGGACAAGGAGGCTGTGGAACATGCGGCCGATATGAAGCAAATGGCCCTTCTATTCCAGGATATGGTGAGCATGATGATCCAGCCGGATCCCCCAGCCGAAGATCCTCCAGTAATAATTGAAGATGATAGAGGAGAAACATCAAACCCTCTGCCGGCTCTGTCGACAGCCAAAGAGGAGACAATCTCCAAAGCTTCACTGGATGACTATATTGCTCAGCAAATAAAAGTTCACCAGGCAAATGAAGTGGCCGGCCAAGTTGTTAGAACTGGGCGACCGTATCCAGGCTGGTATGATCAGATAAAGTACCCTCCGGGCTACACGATCCCAAAATTCTAAGTGTACAAGGGGACAGGCAATCCCCATCAGCATGTTGCTCGGTTCAGGGCCCTCTGTGGCAATACTGGTGGCGATGATAAGCTCTTGCTTCACCAATTCGTCGGTAGCTTATTGGAGACGGCGTTTGAGTGGTACTCCGAACTTCCAAACGACTCTGTTAAAACTTTCACAGAAATGGAGTTGTTATTCACCCAGCGATTCGTGAGTGCTAGTGAACGCACCCCAATAACATCATTGATCAACGCCAGGGTGAAGCCAGGTGAGACGTGGGTTCAATACGCGATCCGATGGCGGAATCTGTGGTCGAAATGCGAACAACGCATCGAAGAAGTACCAGCGGTGGGCATGTTCGTGGGCACCTTAGACCCTCATGCAACTATTTCACAGTTCATGATGTTCTTTAAACCAACTATGTTCCAGGCTTTAATCGACAAGCTAGCCCAGATGGATCAGATGGGTCATAGACCGTCTCCTCCGAGGCCGGAGCCGCGGAACGAAAAAGGTAAGGGGAAGGCGATTTTCGTTGCGAATACCCAACAGCAGCCCAGTGCTCCAAGACAAACGGATCAATCGGAGGAGAGACGATGCTATTATAATGAGAAAATGAAACGTCCTTACTCGTTCCCACAGGACAAAACGAAGAGACTCGTTGAGCTGGCGATGCGCAACCGGCTTATCAATCTGCCGAATCCAAAGCGGCCATTGCAACCCAGCGAGGCAAATAACCCCAATTATTTCCTTTATCACCAAACGGTAAGCCATCCAATCAAAGATTGCTTCTTCTTTAAGGGATGGATCGAGGATCAGTACCAACAAGGCAAGTTTGCGTTGTCAGAGAAATGGAAAGTAAGCCCACCACAACCACACACTCCTAAGAAGATGGACACACCGGGGGCAACGTACTCTTTTGTTGAAGAAGCTCCATGGGAGGTCGTTCTTTCGGCTAAAACCAAAAGGATGCTAAATGATCTCCATGTAAGTCCACGTTACCCACCCCGGTGCTTACGGGGAGGCGGAATAGGTAAAAATCAAATTTTTAACACAAGGTAACATGGACTAAAACTTGAGGATCATTGCTAAACCATTGCTAACAAACTACAAGAGGTTCTATCTACTATGCAAGGAGATTATACCTCATGCTACTAGTCCTTCGGGTCTTCTCCGCTATCCTCCTCGTCTCCGTAGGCTCCATGGGTCGATCCGGATCTTGGTCACCTCCGCGGCCTCTTTGAGTCGAAAACGATCCACCTAAGAGTTTGTAATCCGAGCTCCACCTCAAGCCGAGGTAACTAGGGAAACAAGTTTGCTATTCTTGATGTCCTAGGTGGTGTAGAAGATGGTGGTGGATTTGTTTGTCTATTTTGTTTCTATTTTTCTCAACACATGAGAGCTATAGAAAAATCAAGAGAGAGGAAGAAGAAAGAGGAACCATGGGAGCTCTCTTTTGGATGAGAGAGAATGAGCAAGAGATAATCATCCATAAACAACATAATTACTAATCTCTTATCATGATAAAGTTGATGGCTACCCTTGATTTGACCATTATCATCACAAAATTAAAACCAAAAGCAAAAGAAGGATCTAGTGCTCACAGAAAGATCCAAGTCAACAATGGTCTAATTGTCAACATGGTCAAGCATAGTCAAATGGTCAAAGCAATTAGCCATAACATAATTATCATTAAAAAGATTAGTAAATGATTTCCTCACCTCATAATGGTTTTGACCGAACCAACGGTCAAAACCCTAATGAGGCACCTCCTTCTTCTTCGCTCCCCACAACCGTGCATACATACCCGAATCCGCATTCCGTAGAATGCGAATGCATATAAGACAAAACTAATCCATCCATACAATAGTAGGATCCGGCTTAAACCAAAGCCCATTAGCATAGTCTGCCCGAACAGCATACGCGCACAAGTGCACGTAAGTGATCGTAGCCCTGCCGTAAAACCATACGGCCTCTACACCTTTCGCCCAGTGCAGGGAAACTTTCTGTGTGGGACTCTAAAGACTCGATACTACGCTAGCAGTAGGTTTAACCACAGGCCGCAAGCGGTACTAGCTGTACGTAACGGTCCCCAGGTAGATGCCGATAAGAAGACCGATGAGGTGAACCCATCCGAACTCCTACTGAGCCTGAATGTGGCAATCTCCATACAGTCCGGTCTGTTCGTCTGAGAGTATCACATGGCGGGCCTAGGGGGCGGTAAACGTCAGTCCCCTAATAGCGTACAAGTCATGTCGGAGTGTAGCCCAGAACACCCTGAGATAACACTGGAAACACTGCCAATATATCTCGCTTCCGTAGGCAGGGACTTTGTGTAATGGCTCTCCTAGACACAGCGGGATATCAACCCCCAATACCGGGAGAGACGAATCCTGTCTAACCGCTATTGCCTCCAAGCGCTTCGGGACTGCACCCAACTACTACCTGTTTGCACGACTCCTTTGAGCCGTGGTAGGGTAGTAATCAAAGTACAGTGGGAACACACTCGAGGCGAAGTAGTAGTGTCAAGTCGACGGACTAAGCTGTACTCCTGTCACCTGGGAACTGTTATCTGACGATAGGTAAAGTACCAACTAACAGTTCCCGATGAGTCCTGTCCAGTGTACTCGTAACCTAACGAGCACCCGCATACTATCTCCAGTACGACGTACTGATGGTTGTGGGACAGACCATCTCCCCTGCTGGGATGAGAAGTGCATACGCTAGTCTACTCCGGAGTATCGATTCCCCATCTCGATAATCCTACGACTAGGGACATGTATAAGGATGTGCTTGTAGATTACCCAGCCCCCATAAGTGTGACTGCCATCACAACGCTGGTAATCAAGCAAAGATCCTGAGGGCTCCACTAATCTGTATAAGCGATATGCTAAAAGAAACACATGCACATATTAAAGTAGAAACAAACCAAGTAGCATACTACCATTTTGAGCAAGATTTTCTATACAACTGTGAATATCCAAAGCTTCCATTAAGTAATATACAAACTAGTATGATACAGTAATGGCCTCTAGGGCATATACACTAACAATCTCCCACTTGCACTAGGGCCATGTACTGGCGTATCGGAGACTTATCATCTCGATTAGCCGCTCGAACTGAGTCTAGGGTATAGCCTTCGTGAATGGATCTGCAGTGTTATTCTCCGAATCCACTCTCTTCACCTCGATCTCCTGACGATCTACGATCTCCCTGATCAGGTGGTACTGCTTCAAAATGTTCCTGGACTTCTGATGGGACCTGGGTTCCTTCGCTAAAGCTATAACGCCGTTGTTGTCACAATACAGTAGTATTTGATCAACAATGGTAGGAACCACCTGAAGCTCCGTGAGGAACTTCTTCATCCAGACAGCTTCCTTTGCGGCATCGCAAGCAGCTATGTACTCCGCTTCCATAGTTGAGTCAGCAACGGTTTCCTGCTTGGAGCTCTTCCAGCAAACCGCCCCTCCATTGAGGGTAAAGACAAAACCCGACATGGACTTGGAGTCATCCTTGTCACTCTGGAAGCTGGAGTTGGCAAAGGCCTCGATCTGGAGGTCTTTTCCGCCATACACCAAGAACATCTCCTTAGTCCTTCTCAGGTACTTGAGAATGTTCTTTACTGCTATCCAGTGTTTCTCCTCTGGGTCCGACTGATACCGGCTTACAACGCTCAATGCGTATGCTACATCTGGTCTGGTACACAACATCGCATATATTATAGAGCCTACCGTAGATGCGTAGGGTATAGATGACATGCGAGCCCTTTCCAAATCAGTCTTGGGAGACATATCTTTGGAGAGGGTGATTCCGTGACAAGCCGGCAGATTACCGCGCTTTGAATCTTCCATACTGAATCGTTTCAGTATGGTGTCGATGTACTTGGACTGCGAAAGTGTTAGTTATATGTATGCCCTAGAGGCCATTACTGTACATAGGATGTATATTGTAGTGGATGCTGGGACATATATAGGGAGGACTTTCTTGCTCGACATGATAGTATGCTATCTGGTTACTCTTTACCTTAACGTGTATACTGATTGTCTCTCTGTTACATGTTGGTAAAGTCCTTAGGATGAGTACTTGACTACCTGGACTATGATGCAGATCATACTATTGGGGTCATGGTAGTCCATAAGTACATCCTTCAAGGTCCCTAGTCGTGGGTGTATCGAGACGGGGCATCGATATACCAGAGTAGACTAGCGTATATCTTCTCGACCCATACAGATGGGCGATGGATGATCCCATATCCATTGGTGTTTGACATCAGAGATGATATACGGGTGCTCAGTAGAGACTGGGTACACTGGACGGACTCGCCGAGAACTCCCAGATGGTATTATACCTCACGTCAGATGGCAGTTCTCTGGTGACACTGGTACAAGTTAGTCTGTAGACCCGAGATCGTCACAGAGTCTTGTGTGATTCCCACTGTGCTTTGATTTCCACCTTACCACGTCCAAGAGGGCATGCAAAACGGTGGTTTTTGGGTACAGTCCCGAATCACATGGAGGCAATAAGCGATAGGAGGGGATTCGTCTCTCCCGGTATAGGGAGTTGATGTTGCGCTGTGTTCGATTGGCTATAACCGGAAATCCCTGGCCAGGGTTGCTGAGATGTACTGGTAAGAGTTACCAGTAGTTTCTCGAACTGTTATAGACCTCATATCGACACGACTTATCGAGCTACTGGGGTCTGACGTTTACCACCCCTAGACGAGATATGCGACATATCAGACGAACAGACCGGACTGTACGGTAAGTGTTACTGGTTGGATTCACAGGAGTGTGAGCGGGCTTGCTCTTTGATCTTCTGATCGCTCAATATCCGGGTGGCCGTTACGTTTAGCAGACCGCTTGCGGCTTGTGGGTGTTTGATATGATCATCACCTGCTGTCGGCGTATTGACGAGTCTTTAGAGTCCTACACAGAGTTTTCCTGGCTCAAGCGAAACGAAATAGGAGCGCATATGAGATATGTGCGGGACCGAGAATTATACTAGTATGTGATACTGTATTCTATTCTCGCGATTTGTATCATTGATCGGTTATATGCGATATAGCCGGGTTGCCGAATCAAGTGTTGATTCGATACATTGATACACTTGATATTAGTCGGTTATATGCGATATGACCGGATCGTTAAATCAAGTGTTGATTTAATGATTTAATGTATAATTATATATTTGATATATTACTTTACATTAACTAGTATTGGTTCACTTAAGATGTATTTTCTCACTTGATTGTGCACATTGTATATATGATATATTTTTGTGCACAAGATTATATCATGTTTGATGATACATGTAAACTTGGGTTAGTGTTTGATTTAAACCTTGGTTAAGTAAATGGTTAGGGTTTTTATTTATTTATTCATTTATTTATTTATTTCTTTTTAGTAAAAGAAAATAAAATGGTGGCTTATTTTGTTTTATAGTTGAAGCTTCATGAAGCTTTGAAAAAGTCTACCATTTTTGTTTCATGCCTAACCTAACCATTCACCTAACCTTAGTTTACTCTCTACACATAACCATGGTTGCAAGATGATAGATATGACTTCATTTTCTTTTTCTAAAATAATCATATCATACTCTTTTTCTTCTTCTTCTTCTTCTTCAAGATGAAGAAGCTTGCAACCATCAATGGTGACTTGAGAAAAAGAGTGAGAAATCCAATTCTAAAGTGAACCCACTTCCTATTTCTTCATCCTCTACCACTTGCCAAGAAGTATAGGGTGTTTTCTTCATAAGTTTCATGACTTGGTGAAGTTGGAGCTTGATCTTGAGTTGCCTCGACGTAGATCATCTTCGGCATCGAAGTCGACGACCTAGCCCGCCCATTTCTCCAATGAAGCCAATGCTAGAGCCCGGGATTTGATGATCGCAGCGAGGGGACATCATCACGGAGCTATGGAGGTGGAGGACCGGATCTCCAAAGGTTGTATTTCCAATCTCTTAGTGGTTAAGTTGTTAACTAGCTCGTAGTTTTGCCTAATCTCTAGTTACGATCTTGCTTAGGGTTTCTCGGCACCGGAATTTTTTTGAAATTGGCATGGTTGATGCCTTGTGAGACCTCATTTGTGTGCCTAGGATCCCTACAGTGGTATCAGAGCCTAGCTAGAGCTTTAGGCGATGTGTAGACGAAGCTAGAAACTCGATCGAACCCGAAACCCTAACCCGAGATCACTCTCTGTACATTTTCTGAAAATGTGGTTTTTTCCAAATTAAAAATAGCCAAAAAATTCAGCAGGGTTTTCTAGAAATTACTGTGAAATTCGTGGACCCAATTCGACTAAACCGCCGCGGAACCGCGGCCGTACCCTAGGTTGGGCGGCGGTTCCGCGGCAATAAAGTGAGCTTGTTCACTTTTGTTTGCACAGTAATCTCTATATTCAGTTGCTGTATTTTATCGGAATTTTTAATTGATACTTAACAGTTGGGTTTTCTGGGGTGTATTGGGGACTCGGTGTTTCGATCGGAAAGTTTAACTCTGTCTATGTGTCTTTCCGGATAATTTTTTGAATATGTTGAAAAGTTCGACCGGATATAAATACCCACTTTTTCCCCTGCCGGAAAATTTCCAAGTGTTGGATTTTTCTGTGGTTTGAAGACGTTCTAAGTAGTGCAAGTAACTCGATGGACCCTTTAGAAGACAACAAACCTTAACTCGATTATGTGACCGTCTTGAACTGCCCTTTGAACCTTCGGGTTTGGGGCAGTACGGCGTGCCACATGTGAGGCGTTGGCTTGACCCTTCTATGGCTGGACCGTTGGTACTGAGGCATGAACTGGATGTTTTTAAACTTGTTTCATGTGTTGAGCTGTTTCGGGAAAACTTGGGTGTTTGACTGTTCGATCGGAAAGTTTAACATTTTCTGTTTATCTGGAATGTGATACAATAATTGGAATTCACAAGTAGTTATGTGATAACTGAATGCATGTTATAAATCTAGCGGTTTAGTCTCACTTGATCGGTTGCCACGGAATTTTGATGCGATCAAAAGTCCGTCGCAATCACGTAGCGTACGCGGATACTCGCTGGGTAAACTTAATAGACAGCTACACCCCATAGCCCCGACCAAGTGACTGTAGGAGAACCCCGTCGCCAAAAGCATCCGTTTGGGTGCTCGCGGCAGCGGTGTTCCGCCTTGGTGCACTTCGTCGACGGTATCGGGGGTGCGGCCGCCTACTAAAGTTTGCGACGAGCATTCGATCAGGATATCGGGAATCTTGTTGAATTACCCGACTTTATATTGAAAAGTGTTTTCGATAATGAGACTAAAATGCGGGGTTTATAATTGTTAGGCATGCGATGTCTAAGGAATTCATTGGTTTAGGCATGCGATGTCTAAGGAGGTTGCGGATTCCAACTGTTGTAGTTTTACACTTTCTTTTCTGTGACCGTAAGTGTAATATGTGATATCGCCGGTTTCGTTGCTATATGCCAACGACAATTGGGATACGTATGTTTACTTACGTTGATGACATGTGATGTTATGTGTTGCTGGATATGTTATATTGGATCGTCGTGTTTGAATAGCCGGGTTTTTTTTATGTGAGATGAGTGTTTTTCATTTTCATTCATGTAAAAACTTGTATGTAATATTCTTTTATTGGGGCACTTCCAGGTTGCGGAAGTTGTCACCGTTGATGTATATTATTTACTTTTCCGCACTAGGATAGACCCAAGGAGGGGGGCACAAGTAACCGGGTTCTGGAGTCCAGTGGGAGACCAACTCGAGGAGTCGAGTCCGGGTCTCCTAACTCTAGAATTGTTAGGGTTGCTTGCCGCTCTCGTAGGGGTCTAGGGGTGTGGGTTTGGCTATTCATCGCGACCGTGGAATCCGTGTTTTATACTGGCTCGTATTGAAAACACGGACGTCCTAGTATATCCAATATTTCATATGGATCTTCTGCTGCGATATCTGTGATGTGATCATTTGATATGTTCTGTGATAAATACTATATATAGTATATATGATATATTATATAGACGTTACTTATGTTTTACACCCGCACTAGCCCTGCCCTGCTCTACCGTTAGTTACCTAACCTAACGGTGCACGAGGGGACATCAAGGCGAATGCGGATGGCATAAGTGTACGTCGTATTTATCTGTGATGTTTAGGTATATTAAATGATGGGACTTCATTAATGTGATTAATGAAAGAAAAGAAACCTAAAAGATGTTGTGGAATCGAATTTTCAAAAACAGGTAGCTACAGTTCTTGCTTTGCATTGCGGTGTTCCTTGTAGAACATCCTGCACCTTATTCGATAAGGAAAGGACCGAGATCCCTTCACCGGGAGTGACTCCTTTAGCAATAACTGGCAGATGCTACAACCCTCGGTTTGTCTTTTGATTGCTCCTATAGTTCTTGCTTTGCACAGATGTATATATGATATATCCAGCACCTTATTCGTTGAGGAAAGGGCCGACGATCCCTTCACCGGGTGTGACCCCTTTAGCAAAACTAGAAAAGCCTCAAAAACACTCCATTTTAAAATCATTCGATCCTACAACGATATCAAGTTCATTACGCAATAGGTTTTCAGAAAAACCTGTCGTAGCCCTCCGTCATTTCAGATAAGTCCTGCTTAGTATTCGTGCTGCGTTTGTTGACCTTGTCATGGCGCAGTGTGCGGTAGCTAACCAGTATTTATCTGCTTATGCATATGATGCAGATTGAGTTAGGGTAGTCGTGTGGCCTTGTTGACCTTGTCAAGGGTCGTGTGGATGGGTTTGATTCAATCAAGAAATGACGGGTAGAACTTGACTTCCGGTCTATGGTTTGTTGACCATGTCAAGGTCATAGATCGTTCGGGGCAAAATATTATCGGGAATTTCAAGTGTTGAAATTTGCAATGAGATTTCATACCTTCTATGAGATAGTTGGATCCCGATACCCGCTGCGAGTAAGAGTTACTCCTGGGAGAGTTTTACACATTACAATTAGCCGATCAAGTAGGTATCTAGAAATGTGTCAACGGGGTTACGCCTCTGGGAAAACGAGGTTTACATTAATTAGGTTCGTGCGAAAGCACGGGGGACCTCCCTCAAAGTACCGACACTGGCCTGGCTGAAAGATTGGCGAACTTGTAGTGTGTAATTAATCCCGGCTAGTCTTTCCTTTTAGGGTTTGAAGGAAGATTTGATAAAAACAGTGGGAGCCATCCTGATTAGATAAAATAATAACCAATCTTATTTTGCAAGAGCGCACGCTGAGTGTTTTCTTCTCTCTCTCTCCTGGTAGCGACCTTATCACGCCTTAATCAAGATAATAAAACGGATATATTGACCGAACCCGCTTGTTATACTGAGCTGGGGAACGTTGGTCCCGCTCCAACTTATAATTGTTATAAGTCAGAGCAGGAAATAGGGGAATACCAAGATTCCCATGCCGCCCAAACGAAGAAAGTGCATATGATGCATCTTCTTCGGGTGTGTTCGTTACACAGAACATTTTCTCAATATTCTTTACGTCCTAGGTATGTGATACCAGATCAGGATCCCAGATATGTAATCTGTTACATAGGGCTACAGATAGGTAGAGAACTGAGAACGGGTGATAAGTTTCATGAGGCAGAAAACGGAACAAGTGTTGCAGCCAAGTCTGTTGGTCACTGTCACCCTGAATTATACTAGTATGTGATACTGTATTCTATTCTCGCGATTTGTATCATTGATCGGTTATATGCGATATAGCCGGGTTCCGAATCAAGTGTTGATTCGATACATTGATACACTTGATATTAGTCGGTTATATGCGATATGACCGGATCGTTAAATCAAGTGTTGATTTAATGATTTAATGTATAATTATATATTTGATATATTACTTTACATTAACTAGTATTGGTTCACTTAAGATGGATTTTCTCACTTGATTGTGCACATTGTATATATGATATATTTTTGTGCACAAGATTGTATCATGTTTGATGATACATGTAAACTTGGGTTAGTGTTTGATTTAAACCTTGGTTAAGTAAATGGTTAGGGTTTTTATTTATTTATTCATTTATTTATTTATTTCTTTTTAGTAAAAGAAAATAAAATGGTGGCTTATTTTGTTTTATAGTTGAAGCTTCATGAAGATTTGAAAAAGTCTACCATTTTTGTTTCATGCTTAACCTAACCATTCACCTAACCTTAGTTTACTCTCTACACATAACCATGGTTGCAAGATGATAGATATGAATTCATTTTCTTTTTCTAAAATAATCATATCATATTCTTTTTCTTCTTCTTCTTCTTCTTCAAGATGAAGAAGCTTGCAACCATCAATGGTGACTTGAGAAAAAGAGTGAGAAATCCAATTCTAAAGTGAACCCACTTCCTATTTCTTCATCCTCTACCACTTGCCAAGTAGTATAGGGTGTTTTCTTCACAAGTTTCATGACTTGGTGAAGTTGGAGCTTGATCTTGAGTTGCCTCGACGTAGATCATCTTCGGCATCGAAGTCGACGACCTAGCCCGCCCATTTCTCCAATGAAGCCGACGGTAGAGCCCGGGATCCGATGATCGCAGCGAGGGGACATCATCACGGAGCTATGGAGGTGGAGGACCGGATCTACAAAGGTTGTATTTCCAATCTCTTAGCGGTTAAGTTGTTAACTAGCTCGTAGTTTCGCCTAATCTCTAGTTACGATCTTGCTTAGGGTTTCTCGGCACCGGAATTTTTTTGAAATTGGCATGGTTGATGTCTTGTGAGACCTCATTTGTATGCCTAGGATCCGTACAGAAAGTCCCAACATTCTCTTAGATCTATCACGATAGATCTAGATCCCCAGAATGTAGTTGGCATCGCCCAGGTCTTTCATGGAGAAGCTCCGTGACAAGAATCCTTTGACTGACTGTAGCATAGAAATGTCATTTCCTATTAGGAGAATGTCATCCACGTACAAGACGAAGAATACCACAGTTCTCCTTACAATCTTACTGTAAATGCATGGTTCATCCAGATTTTTGATAAAGTCGAATTCTTTGACAGTATCATCAAAGCAGATGTTCCAGCTCCGCGATGCCTGCTTCAGTCCATAAATGGACTTAAGCAACTTGCACACTTTACCGCTGCTCCCACTCTAAATGAAACCCTCCGGCTGATCCATATAGACGCACTCTTCCAAATTTCCATTTAGAAAAGTGGTCTTTACGTCCATCTGCTAGATCTCATAATCGTGGAAGGCAGTAATGGCAAGAAGGATCCTGATGGATTTGAGCATAGCCACTGGAGAAAAGGTTTCGTCATTGTCCAAACCAGGTCTTTGATGAAAACCCTTTGCAACAAGTCTAGATTTATAGGTTTCAATCTGCCCATCTACACCAATTTTCTTTCTGAAGATCCATTTGCAGCATACGGGTTTTACCCCTTCTGGAGCAATGTCCAAAGTCCAAACTTTGTTGGTGTACATGGACTCCATCTCGGTCCTCATTGCATCCAGCCATTTTACCGAGTCACCGCTCTGAATGGCTTGCTGGAACCTAGTAGGCTCATCATTTTCAATGACACAATCCTCTCGATCCCCGTCTATGAGAAAACTGTAGTATCTCTCGGGCGGATGAGACTGCCTACTACTCCTGCGGAGTGGCGCTGGGATGTCCGGTTCTCCTGAAATTTCTGGTTCTACCAAGCTTTCAGTAATAGCTTGTGGTTCTGGAATTTCTTCCAGTTCTATTGCGCTCCCACTTATCTGATTTTCCAAAAACTCAGTTTCCAAGAAGCGGGCATGACTAGAAACAAAGACCTTTTGCTCCTCTGCGTAATAGAAAACATACCCCTTGGTGTTCTTTGGGTATCCCACAAACTTACACTGTACCGAGCATGCCTCGAGCTTTTCCGCATGCTGCTTTTTGACAAAAGCTGGACATCCCCATGTCTTAAGGTGTTTAAGACAGGGTTTCTTCCCACTCCATATTTAATATGGTGTGGTAGGCACTGACTTAGTAGAAACTTGGTTCAAAAGATATACAGCTATTTCAAGTGCATAACCCCAGAGAGATCGTGGTAACTCAGCCTTACTCATCATGGAACGAACCATATCCAATAGAATTCGATTCCGCCGTTCCGATACACCGTTGTGCTGTGGTGTGTATGTAAGAGTAAGCTGAGAGAGAATTCCATTCTCTTTTAAGTAGCCCAGAAACTCGGCACTCAAGTATTCACCATCTCGATCAGATCTCAGTGTCTTAATACTTTTGCCTGTTTGTTTTTCAACTTCATTCTTATATTCCCGAAATTTCTCAAAGGCCTCGGATTTATGCCTTATTAGGAAGATATGTCCATACCTAGAGAAATCATCTGTAAAAGTAATGAAGTATGAATAACCACTTCGCGCATGTGTAGACATTGGACCACACACATCACTGTGTATGAGTTCCAAGAGCTCGCTTGCTCTTACTCCGTGTCCAGTGAACGGAGTCTTTGTCATCTTTCCCATGAGACAAGATTCACAAGTAGCATAAGACTGATACTCGAACGGATTCAAGTATCCCTCTTTATGTAACTTTGTCAACCGTGTCTCATTAATATGGCCCAGTCTACAATGCCATAAGAAAGCCTGATTTGTTTCCGGAGACTTTCTTTTAAGTGTGTTCTGGACACTGAAAACCTGAGCTTGATTCAGTACGTATATTTCGTTTTCTAATGTACCTGACCTAATCAGAACTTGATTTAGGTGGATGTGGACCACATCGCTTACAAAAGTAAAATCATATCCTTCCTTAGAAAGTATGGATACAGATATGATATTACAAGCCATACTAGGTACATACAAACAGTTACGCAGAATCAATATCAGCCCACTTGTCAATCCAAGGTGATATTCCCCTACGGATTCAGCGTCCACGCTCATTCCGTTGGCAACTCTGAGAGTCATATCACCTATCCTGATAACTCTACGGTTTCTCAGAGACTGTAATGAATTACAGATGTGAGATCCTGATCCGGTATCCAATACCCAGGAAATAGGGTTAATTGACATACAATTTTCTATTACAAACACACCCGAAGCCGAAGCCACAACATACTTCGAATCCTGGCTACTGGATTCGCTAGCCCTGCAATCCTTCTGCCAATGTCCTTTCCCGTAACAATAGGAACGTCCCACCTTTACTATATCCAGTCCCGAAACTTTTGCCCTTCCCTTTCCTCCTTCTTCCCTGGTTTCCTTCAGGGTATAAGTAGAGGGTAGAGACTGTAGAATCAAGTCAGTATTTGACCCGTTCTTCAATGCAGTCTTCAGGTCCGTTAGCTCATCAAAATAGCTAGTCTCTGTAAGGACGTTGTCCCCTACAGATGACCCGACAGCCAACCTTGCTTGAAGCAATTCGTTCGAGGTCTCTTATCTTGCGATACGAGATTGCTCTGCATATAAATCTTTGTTATGGAAGAAGATAGAGACTAAGTCCATCTTCTCGTGCTGCCTCTGGTATGCACCATCAACTGAGGCCAACACGAGGCACTTGGCATTCGCACAGTCCTTTTCCGATGTCTTGCGGATATCAATATCTGTGACAGGGGAAACTGGTCCTGAGACGGCAGGGGTTAGATTAGTTAAGAGGTGTCCCAGCTTGTCATGGGTAATGGACATCCGTACAGACCTTTGCTAGTCGTAACAGTCAGATTCAGTCATTTTATTATCTAGATGTAACCTATGTCTGGTCACTGGGTCGCTGCAATTAAGAGAGATAAAAGAAAACATGTTCATACCAGAATATTGCATTTTATACCGCTCATTCTTACGCTCGTTTGTTTATAGGCAGGTGTTTTTAATCAGTGTTTGTTACATATTTGCAGGACACTGGTTCTCAGCTCTAAACAGTGAAATTCATGGAAAAGTACGACAAATTCCGGATTACTGCCACCAACAGATAAAACACGGGTCTCCGCTCTCTATCTGTGTGTTGCCACACACCAGTTTAAGGGACAAAATGGCAAATCGATGTCATTTTCATGCACAAAGCTCAATGTCAACACAAGATCCAACATATATACACGGAGCTCGAGGAAATCATGGCAAAAGATCCACATCACTTCACCTTTTGATCTACTGAAATTCTGGAAGAATTATGAAGAGATACTGAGAAAAGTACTATACCACACTAAAGAGGACCACAAACCAGGGGATACGAAAAAAGATGAAGGCGCGATCCTTCTAAAAGGCCGCGGAACCGCGGCATAAGCGCGCTTAGGCCGGGGACCCACGGCCAAGTGGGCTCCGCACTTGGTCAAATTTCAGGGGCAGTTTTGGAATTTCATATATTGTCAGATTGTTGCCCTAGGTTCTCTGTTTCCTGCCTATAAATATCCCAGAACTTGCCAAGCCAAAGATGTTCATTCTTATGCCCACTTTTTGTTAGTTTTTAGTTTACTTCTTCTTCTTCTTCATTCTTTCCTCCATGAAATTGTTGTGAGAGCTTTTGAGTGGATGTTAAATGAAGATGAGGGTTATTTTGTATCATTCTTTTGCTTAGCTTCCCCCTTGAGCTCTTTACCTTAACTTGATCTTGCAACCTCTTAAGTGAGTTTGCAAGTTTAAGGTTTGGTCATTGATCTCAAGGGGTTGTATCATTTTGTTCTCTCTTTTATGCTTCATTCTCCATGAGTTCTTTGCCTTTTCTTGATCTTGCAACCTCTTAATTGAGCTTGCAAGTTTAAGATTTGGTTATTGAACCCATGTCTTGTTTTGGGTTCTATGGTTCCTAGTTTCATTACTTGCTTTACATTCATGCTTTACTTTCATGCACTTAAATTCCATGCACTTTTAATTACCTGCTTGTAATCTTTTATTTTCTTTGTTTATCTTTTCTTTTGCTCTTTTTGGTTCGTTTTGTGAATGGTTGTAATTATTATTGTTAAGATTAAATACAATATTGTAAGTTAAGGTTTCATTCCTCATTTCCTTTTCCCGTTATTTTCGTTTGAACTCCGCCCAAACGTTACGCAAGCGCTCCGTTAGGCACCCTACCCTACCAAGGTAACAGTGATTCTTAACCGCGACCGGTTGCGTTCGGTTTGGCCGGAGGCGAAAGCAAGAGACAAGAACGGACGGAAAAGGGTCAATAAGCCGGATTCCACGAATACCGTGCTTAAGTACCCTAATCCACATTGTTGCCGATTCCTCTAGCTTCAATTGGTCAAGACTCGGCTCAAAAGTTTTGAGTGCGGATTTCTTTAGCTTACACTTTCGTATCTTTTTCTTAACAACTTTATACTTACATATAACACTTAGGATAGAATTGAACAAACATATACACATTATTTATTGACTCGTCTAAAACTCGAACGGACATACAACCATCTCCCTGTGGATCGACCCGTGCTCTACCGGCTAGCTGCAAAGCGACACCGTCCTGATCGCGGTTATAACTTTAGAACTTTGAACATCCGACATGCTAAAAGCGTGCGACCAAATGGCGCCGTTGCCGGGGAGACGGTAACGTATTTTCTTTCTTGTTATTCGGATTAATATTCTTTTTGTATATATATATAAAATAAAATCTTTTTGTTATTTTTGATAATTTTTGTGTGCAAGTGTGCAGGCTAATCTGGAGCAAGTACAATAATCAAATCAAGAAAACGAGGTTTTTCTTAGGGTGTACAGAGAAGGGCACGTGTACTGACCTAAGATTCAGGCGCCAGATCATCAATTTGACCGCGGAACCACGGTCAAAGAGGGGATACGGCGGCGGTTCCGTGGTCATATTGAGGCTTCTAAGCCACAAATTTTTCTGCCCTTTCTCTCTCCTCTAGTTCCCTCTCTGAATTCCACTATACTGTATTTTCTGCAGGTATCTTTGCACAGAATTGCACAGCCGCCAAATAAATTTTTGTTGTTTTAGATTTTTTTTTGTTTACTGCTTTGCATATATTAATACGGACTTTAAGGGGCTTGAACACCAATTCAGATTGGGTGGGGATTTCATCACCCTTCCTAAGACCCCACAAATCACTAATTGCATACGCATTATCTTGAGCTAATAAAAAATACTAGACTCGGCCCTAAGGACGTCGCGCTCAATAGGATAGAGGACTAGTTGTAGGCATCGGCCGTTTATCCTATCCTGACTTTGCGGTGTCTAGGCAAGTGTGTCCAAGGCAAGTGGTTACTTAATTAGGACCACTACTTACGTAGTGGGGAGCCTCCCACTTACCTGACACTTACCTGGCTGCAATTGGCGCAGAAGAGGCGGTTTGAGGTCCTATTTCTATCCCTTTGGAACAGTTAGGAGCGGTCTAGTTGGACTTTAAAGACCCTAGCTCTAGGTGTGTTTGTGCATATTGTGATTGTGATTGTAAATTTTAGTCCCATAATTCCGTATTCTTTCAAACAAGCAATTTTCAAAACTCCAAAAACAAACATTTTTTTTAAAAAAATAAAAAAATAAAAAAAATATTAAAAAAAATCCACATTCTTTTTCGCTTCCTTTCCTTCTTCTCTTCATATCATGGGTACTCCACCTAGAAAAACTCTGGCCGAACTTTGGTACCCACAACCAGACATTACTTCTTACGGTTCTTGCTTTGGCCGAACATCGAACGACCCCTCCATGCCCAAAGTTTCACTGAAAGATCGCATAGAAGCGTCTAGGACAAACACTTGCACTCCTCATTCCACTTTGTATCAACCTTTTCAGCCTCCCGCACCCGCTTATGTTGATACCCCTTTTGCAAGTCGTCCTTTGTCCATCGCTGAACATATTGAACAATCTTATAGCCGATCTTTCACTCCTTTCACCACTTCAAATTATTAGGAACAACAATTCCATTCACCGTCGTATCCAAATGTTGATCCTACCCCTGTCCAGCCATTCAATTCCTACCAGTCCTACCCGACTTTTACACATTCCCTAAACATTGCTTCTGAGCCGCCATTTGGGAGTTTTCAGTATCCAAACAACTTTGAATTTTTTACTGAAACCCCTTCACAACCCATGTCTAGTCTGGAACAGTCATTGGAAGACTTTAGGGTAGCGTCGTACCAACAGATGATGGATTTGAATGCGTCCATGGCCGCCCTCATACAACCTAGTGACCCGGTAGCTAGTTTTCAACTAGCTCCAAATTTTCCAATGTATGAACAGGCGGTAGGACAGGTTGAGAATTTGAGTGGAGAGAGTGAGCTGTGCACCCTTCCAAATCAGACCTATCCGTTTCAATTTGAATCCCACAACTCCAGTTTTGAATGTCTATCTAGTGTTCCCAACGATTCACCGATTGAAGATAGAATGATTAATGAGTTGTGCGACTTTGTAGTGTTTGATTTACCTGATTGTGAAGGATCCCTTCCAAGTGAAACCAATCCTAAACATTTTGACCTCTACACCTCCACTTTAGAACCTGAATTGATTGATATCCATGCTTTTGTTGAGGTGTCTAAGAATATAGATTTTCACTTGATTGAGGATATTGACGCTGAGAATATTTTGGATGATGAACCCGTATATTTGGCTGAGTTTTTCTTTCCAATTCATCATCCCGAGTCGTTAAATGTTTTTCCCGAACCCCATATGCGTCTGGATTTTGATGAGAAGTGCATGGATGTGCTGAATTTTGAGGAAAATTTTGAGGATAGTTTTGAGGATGAACCAGTTTTACTTGATGAGTCGGATTTCCCAATTCATCCTGTCCCTGTCATTGCCTGTGTACACCCTCCTGAACCCTTAATCGATACCCTTCCTCAATCACTTCTCCCCATCCTTCCCCCATCCTTTCCATCGTCCCGACATTGCAAGAAACCGTATCATTTTCACTTCCTGTGTCTGGTTTACCAAGTTCGGCTTACCCATGGTTTCTCACGAATCTTGAGGGATTTGACCCAATTTCTCGCCATATTGATAGATTAGTACAATCCATCTTTTCACATCGATCATTATAGATTGTATTAATTTATTCAATCCATTTCCACCCTCAAGTTCGTATTCCACTTCTTTCTCCCTTCCGCCATTCTTCTTCTCATATACCGAGACCGTACCCGCTTCTATCTCCATACGGTCTCGCATATTCTCCATTTCTTTCCTCTTCACCTTATTTCACCAACCCACATATTACAGAGATAGAATTTTTGAATGGTTGGTGTTAACTTTTGGCCTTTGTAAGGCCTTGTATAGCTTGATATTGTTCTTTCCCCCCTGATCCTGAACTTCAACGCTTAACAGTGGAAACACTGTTTTACTTAAGTTTGGGAGGGAACCTTTTTGTATATATCTTTTGTTTTTCCTTTTTTGTTTTGTATATAATTTGGTTTTAGGGAGCGCTGACAATTTTGACCCTCTTGGTGTAGCCTGACAGTGAGGGCACTGTCAAGTTTAAGTTTGGGGGTGTGCTCGGTAAGCTTTCTTCCTTCGATTCATTTGTATATTTTGCATTTGCATACCTTATTAAAAACCCATAAAAATCGAAAATTTTTCCAAAAAATATAAAAACTTTGTCGTCAAGTTAGCTAATAGGGTAACTTAGATTTTTATTTTGAAAATCTAGTTGATATGTTAAGAATAACTAAATTCTAGGCTTAGGAATTGAAAATCCTAAAAATAACCCTCATTCTGTTTAAACTTGGTGATTATACGTCCTTACAGTTTTTTTTATAGAAGTAGGTAATCTTGAGTTCAGTTCTTGAGTTAAGTCAAGATGAGGGGAAAGTATTGAAGCTTTACTGAAAGATAAGTCTGAAAAATAGTTTCTTTTCTTGAGTTCAAATTTAGAAAGTATATACTCTACAAACTGCACTTACACGCACCTTGAAACTTGGGATAGTAGAGGATACCTAGAAATACTCTTGCCTGAAAACCTAGTATGAAAGAAAAAACGGTATTTAAAGCTAAATGCCAAAAGAGAATTATTGAAAAATATATCCGGTCTTGAAAAAGAAAAATAAAAAATAAAAAGAAAAATAGAATAAAGTCAAAACCTGAAAACTGCTATTTACGCTTTAAGCTCACACATTCAGTAATCGGCTGTTAGTGCCTCAAGAAGCATTAATAGTCGCATAAAAGGTGTGTGAGCAACACCGGTCATCATAAATGAAAAGAAGTAGTATTAGGTATTAGGGCAAGGATACTATAGCTTAATTGAATTCTCAAGTGTAGGGGTGAAATAATACACACACGCAGGGGTATACAATCGATGTTTGGATAAAAGATAGAAATAAAGGATAAGACTTATGTTTTCTGTAAAGTTGATAAAAATCCCTGATTTGAGACCACACGCTTTAGAAGGAAAACTCAGGAGATACCAATATCTTTCTAAACTTTTTTGGAACGCATAGGATCTAAGCTTAAATAGATAGGAGGTGTGAAACATAAGGGTTGGATATTTCTAACTTAGGATAATAGAGTTTCTAACGTAAATACTAAACTGTAGGAGTAGAATCGATGTTAACTTATGACACTAGCTTGACGGGATTTTTTGGGTGTAATCCGCTGAAAACCCTCAGGAGACAACACTCTTCCTACTAGGGACACCTAGAGGTTTAACGGCTTGTTGCACGTGCTCAGTGCAATCGTGTTCCCTGCGAAAGTTCGGTTAGGACTTTTTTTGTGAATAATTGGTTTTGCTCGGGATGAGCAAAAGTTAAGGTTGGGGGTATTTGTTCATACCAGAATATTGCATTTTATACCGCTCATTCTTACGCTCGTTTGTTTATAGGCAGGTGCTTTTAATCAGTGTTTGCTACATATTTGCAGGATACTGGTTCTCAGCTCTAAACAGTGAAATTTATGGAAAAGTACGACAAATTCCGGATTACTACCAACACCAGATAAAACACGGGTCTCCGCTCTCTATCTGTGTGTTGCCACACACCAGTTTAAGGGACAAAATGGAAAATCGATGTCATTTTCCTGCACAAAGCTTAATGTCAACACAAGATACAACATATCTACATGGAGCTCGAGGAAATCATGGCAAAAAATCCACATCACTTCACCTTTTGATCTACTGAAATTCTGGAAGAATTGTGAAGAGATTCTGAGAAAAGTACTATACCACACTAAAGAGGACCACAAACCAGGGGATACGAAAAAAGATGAAGGTGTTAGTGTATATGCCCTAGAGGCCATTACTGTATCATACTAGTTTGTATATTACTTAATGGAAGCTTGGGATATTCACCTTGTATAAACAATCTTGCTCGATATAGTAGTATGTTCCCACTGTACTTTGATTACTACCCTACCACGGCTCAAAGGAGTCGTGCAAACAGGTAGTAGTTGGGTACAGTCCCGAAGCATTTGGAGGCAGTGACGGTTAGACAGGATTCGTCTCTCCCGGTATTGGGGGTTGACATCGCGCTGTGTCTAGGAGAGCCATTACACGAGTAGTCCCTGGCCAGGGCAATCGAGATATACTGGTAGGCTTCCAGTGTTATCTCAGGGTGTTTTGGGCTTCACTCCGACACGACTTGTACCGCTATTAGGGGACTGACGTTTACCGCCCCTTAGGCCCACCATGCGATGTATCAGACGAACAGACCGGACTGTATGGAGATTGTCACATTCAGACTCAGTAGGAGTTCAGATGGGGTTCACCTCGTCAGTCTTCTTATCGGCATCTACCTGGGGACCGTTACGCACAGCTAGTGCCGCTTGCGGTCTGTGGTTAAACCCACTGCCAGCGTAGTGTCGAGTCTTTAGAGTCCCACACAGAGGGCTATTCGCCTCTGGGCAAAACTGAGTAGAGGTCGCATGGTCTTGCGACAGGGTTCGTTCTCATCCGCGCACTTGTGCACGTTTGGAGTCCGGACGGATATTACTAGCGGGCTCTGGTTTGAGCCAGATACTAGTATATGTTTTGGGGTTAGTTTTATCTCATTGTGTTCATGTTCCTCGGAACAAGAATGCGGGTGTGTATGCACAGTTGTTTGAGGTGGAGGAAGAGGATTTTCATTAAGGTTTCGGAACGGGTGTGTATGCACAGTTGACAGTCTTCTTTTTCCAAACCCTAATAAATTTATGATATATCAATTAATAATATTAATTAAATAAAATTGTGTCATGGTTGGGTTTGTTGACTTCTTGACCAAGGTTGACTTGTTGACCATGGTTGAAAGTTTGACCACTATCATTACATATCAAAGATGCTCTTTGATTCTAGCAAAACCATTTAATGAATGTAATGATAATGGTCATTCCAAACCATCCATCAACTATTTCATTTTTATTATTATTGTTAATTTGATAATTCTTTTCATTTTGGTTATGGTTGTAAAATGAGAAGAATATTATTCATTCTATCATAACTCTTCTCTCTCCTCTCTTCTTCTTCCTCCTCCTCTAGTTCAAGGAGCTTCCTTCTCATGTGTTGAGAATCCCTCTCCTTGAGATAAAAACACCCCAAAGTCACTCTCTACTCACTCTAGGGTTAGAGGTTTAGCAAGCCAACGATCCTAGTTCTCTCAAAGTTCGAGAAAGGAGCCCGAAGGTTGAACCCTTAGGTGGATCCATCTTTGACGGAAGAAGGCGACGAGGAAAGCACCATCCAAGCTCTACAAAGGTTTCAAGAAAAAGGATTTCAAGTGAGGTATAACATCTTTTCCGAGTACCTAACTCTCTTTAGCTTTGTAGCTAGTTTAGTTTAGAAAAGATCCCGACTTTTGTTAGTTCATGTTGCCTAATGTGCTAAAATTTTGTTTTTTATACCGTTTCCGCCTCCTCGCAAGAACCGGGGTTGGCAACATGGACTTATAGAAGGCACGATCCTTCTAAAAGGCCGCGGAACCGCGGCATAAGCGCGCTTAGACTGCGGAACCACGGCCATGTGGGCTCCGCACTTGGTCAAATTTCAGGGGCAGTTTTGGAATTTCATATATTGTCAGATTGTTGCCCTAGGTTCTCTGTTTCCTGCCATAAATATACCAGAACTTGCCAACCCAAAGATGTTCATTCTTATGCCCACTTTTTGTTAGTTTTTAGTTTAATTCTTCTTCTTCTTCATTCTTTCCTCCATGAAATTGTTGTGAGAGCTTTTGAGTGGATGTTAAATGAAGATGGGGGTTATTTTGTATCATTCTTTTGCTTAGCTTCCCCCTTGAGCTCTCTACCTTAACTTGATCTTGCAATCTCTTAAGTGAGCTTGCAAGTTTAAGCTTTGGTCATTGATCTCAAGGGGTTGTATCATTTTGTTCTCTCTTTTGTGCTTCATTCTCCATGAGTTCTTTGCCTTTTCTTGATCATGCAACCTCTTAATTGAGCTTGCAAGTTTAAGATTTGGTTATTGAACCCATGTCTTGTTTTGGGTTCTATGGTTCCTAGTTTCATTACTTGCTTTACATTCATGCTTTACTTTCATGCACTTAAATTCCATGCACTTTTAATTACTTGCTTGTAATTTTTTCTTTTCTTTGTTTATATTTTCTTTTGCTCTTTTTGGTTCGTTTTGTGAATGGTTGTAATTATTATTGTTAAGATTAAATACAATATTGTAAGTTAAGGTTTCATTCCTCATTTCCTTTTCCCGTTATTTTCCTTTGAACTCCGCCCAAACGTTACGCAAGCGCTCCGTTAGGCACCCTACCCTACCAAGGTAACAGTGATTCTTAACCGCGACCGGTTGCGTTCGGTTTGGCCGGAGGCGAAAGCAAGAGACAAGAACGGATGGAAAAGGGTCAATAAGCCGGATTCCACGAATACCGTGCTTAAGTACCCTAATCCACATTGTTGCCGATTGCTCTAGCTTCAATTGGTCAAGACTCGGCTCAAAAGTTTTGAGTGCAGATTTCTTTAGCTTACACTTTCGTATCTTTTTCTTAACAACTTTATACTTGCATATAACACTTAGGATAGAATTGAACAAACATATACACATTATTTATTGACTCGTCTAAAACTCGAACGGACATACAACCATCTCCCTGTGGATCGACCCGTGCTCAACCGGCTAGCTGCAAAGCGACACCGTCCTGATCGCGGTTATAACTTTAGAACTTTGAACATCCGACACGCCCAAAGCGTGCGATCAAAACACTTAGCATGATGCTCTTGCAAGTTTAGATTGGTATTTAGTTTATCTAAACAGGATGGCTCCCACTGTTTCTCAAATCCTTCCTCAAATCATAAAAGAAGAATTAATCAGGATCAATCTCACCGTACAATACTTGCTTAACCGTTCAGCCAGGCCAGTGTCGGTAATTTGAGGGAGGTTTTACAACGCTTTCGCGAAGTTCCTTAATTAAATAACCTCTTTTTCCTGTAGGCGTAGCCCCGCTAACACCTTTCTAGACATAGCATTGATCGTTAGGTGAAAAGTCTCCCGAGGAGTAGCGGATACTCACAGTAGGATCGGGATCCAAATATCATTGTGTGATAATGCTGATGGAATCCTACCAACATTATCAAACTCCAAATAGTATGCAGCATCAGCAAGTTTCAATTTCCTTAGAAACTCCCGATATGGATTTTTGCCACATGCTCTTATGACCTTGACTAAGGCCAACAAAACATAAGTCACATGTCAAGTTCTACCTGTCATTGTCCAGATTGATTTGAACCCACCCGTATATACCCTTGACTATGGCCAACAAAGTAATACTGCTGCCCCAAACCAACGCATCTATCTATACAACATATGAATACCCAGCAGCTACCAATCACTATGCCTTGTCTAAGACCAACAAACATAGCTTGAATACTATTGAATATTCATATAAAACGACGGAGGGCTACGAATGATTTTGGCAAAACCGTGAACGTAGTGAACTTGATATAATCGAATGAACCTTGATAGCTTTTAAAAGGAGTGGTTTAAGCTCCACGTTTTTAAAAGTTTTTCTGTTTTGGAAAAAACCGAGTCGTTTTGAAATTGTTCCAACGATTCAGCTTTGGTTTGTTTTCTTTGCATTAATTAATGCATCCCATCAATTAATACTACCTTTGCAGAAAACAACGAAAATATGACGTACGCTTATGCCATCCGCATTCTCCACGGGGCCCCGTCATCACCCGTTAGGTTACTTAACTAACGACAGAGCGGGGGCTGGACTGGCGCGGATGCAAAACATAAGCAACGCCTACTAGATATCATATATAGATATATACATTCGTCAGATGCAATGATATTCATTCCAGATCACAGATGAACACATTGGATATGCTAGGAATCCGCGTTTCGTTCGAGCCTGCAACGAAAGACGGATTACACGGTCGCGATGAATAGCCAAACCCCTCCCTAGACCCCTACGGGTGCGGCAAACTACCCGCCAAGTACCCGAAGTGAAGCAACCTCCCTCAACAACGTGAGTAGGCCACTCGACACTTCAAAGTACCCGGTAGTTTGTGCACCCCACCTTAGGTCTATCCTAGGAGTAAAAACAGTAAAAGAAATAATATACAATGGCGGCTACAACCACAACCCGGATGTGCGGCCATAAAAATAATATTACATCAATTTACAAATTTTACATTGAATGAAAAATGAAAACTCTCATCTCACATCCCCGGCTATTCATCACGACGATCCAACGAGTTCATATACACATACCAACATTACAGATCACAGATATGTATAACCCCCACTAATCGACGTATATCGATTAGTAGACGTTCAATACATATATCACATCACAGAAGACCCGACTAGCAAAAGTACTTAGAATTTTGATTGAAAACTTGATTTGAAACTACCCCAAGCACAACACAGTCTTATATATGAAATTTCTTCTGTCACCCCGGATGATCGTGTTGGGTGAATTGTGACCTCGTATGATCGTGTCGGGTGAGCAACAGCCGCTTCGTCACAGTACATTACTTCAAAGGGCCCATCATAACGCAGTAACCTTCTCGGCGATGGGCCTTAGCTTACTGGCTTGGGTTACCTGACTACCAATGGCGAATGCGTGCACCTCTTTGAAAGCGGCCAATTTTTCATGAGAAATCCCGGTTGGAGGTTGGATTCCAGAAGGGACTTCAGTGATCTTTTGGATAAGATCTCTCCTTTCACGGTTGAGCAAGCTTTCGTCTCTCCTCTTGCGCTTTCCCGGAAGCTCTCTATTCTTCGATGCAGTTGCCCAGGCATCCAATTTTGTAATCTGGGCAGAAACAAACTATCTTAAAACTCACAAAACCAACACAGAGAACCCCAGAAGAAATTTGGTGCACAGCCGAGTTGACTCGGCCGCGGATCCGCGGCGGATCGCTTGGATCGGCCGCGGATCCACGGTCTTCTGAGTGACTAAGGCGCCCAAATTTCTACAGTTTTCCCAAAAAAGCCTGCACGTATTTTTAAGGTCCCTGGAAAAAAATTTTGGACCAATTTTTAAAATCGACAGAAAAGTGCAATTTTTGACGTGTTTTGCGATTTTTTTTCGGCGATCGAATTTCTAACATTTTGCTAACAAGTTAGTAATGGTTTAGCGAAGCTCTGATACCACTGTAAGTCCACGTTACCCACCCCGGTGCTTACGGGGAGGCGGAATAGGTAAAAATCAAATTTTTAACACAAGGTAACATGGACTAAAACTTGAGGATCTTTGCCAAACCATTGCTAACAAACTGCAAGAGGTCCTATCTACTATGCAAGGAGATTATACCTCATGCTACTAGTCCTTTGGGTCTTCTCCGCTACCCTCCTCGTCTCCATAGGCTCCATGGGTCGATCCGGATCTTGGTCACCTCCATGGCCTCCTTGAGTCGAAGACGATCCACCTGAGAGTTTGTAATCCGAGCTCCACCTCAAGCCGAGATAACTAGGGCAACAAGTTTGCTATTCTTGATGTCCTAGGTGGTGTAGAAGATGGTGGTGGATTTGTTTGTTTATTTTGTTTCTATTTTTCTCAACACATGAGAGCTATAGAAAAATCAAGAGAGAGGAAGAAGAAGAAGGAATCATGGGAGATCTCTTTTGGATGAGAGAGAATGAGCAAGAGATAATCATCCATAAACAACATAATTACTAATCTCTTATCATGATAAAGTTGATGGCTACCCTTGATTTGACCATTATCATCACAAAAATAAAACCAAAAGCAAAAGAAGGATCTAGTACTCACAAGAAAGATCCAAGTCAACAATGGTCAAATTGTCAACATGGTCAAGCAAAGTCAAATGATCAAATCAATTAGCCATAACATAATTATCATTAAAAAGATTAGTAAATGATTTCCACACCTCATAATGGTTTTGACCGAACCAACGGTCAAAACCCTAATGAGGCACCTCCTTCTTCTTCGCTCCTCACAACCGTGCATACACACCCGCATCCGCATTCCGTAGAATGCGAATGCACAGAAGACAAAACTAATCCATCCATATAATACTAGGATCTGGCTTAAACCAAAGCCCACTAGCATTGTCTGCCCAAACAGCATACGCGCACAAGTTCACGTAAGTGATCGTAGCCCTGCCGTAAAACCATACAGCCTCTACACCTTTCGCCCAGTGTAGGGAAACTCTCTGTGTGGGACTCTAAAGACTCGACACTACGCTGGCAGTGGGTTTAACCACAGGCCGCAAGCGGTACTAGCTGTACGTAACGGTCCCCAGGTAGATGCCGATAAGAAGACTGATGAGGTGAACCCATCCGAACTCCTACTGAGCCTGAATGTGACAATATCCGTACAGTCCGGTCTGTTTGTCTAAGAGTATCGCATGGCGGGTCTAGGGGGCGGTAAACGTCAGTCCCCTAATAGCGGTACAAGTCGTGTCGGAGTGTAGCCCAGAACACCCTGAGATAACACTGGAAACGCTACCAGTATATCTCGCTTGCCCTGACCAGGGACTTTGTGTAATGGCTCTCCTAGACACAGCGCGATATCAACCCCCAATACCGGGAAAGACGAATCCTGTCTAACCGCTACTGCCTCCAAGCACTTCGGGACTGCACCCAACTACTACCTGTTTGCACAACTCCTTTAAGCCGTGGTAGGGTAGTAATCAAAGTACAGTGGGAACACACTCGAGACGAAGTAGTAGTGTCAAGTCGACGGACTAAGCTGCACTCCTGTCACCTGGGAACTGTTATCTGACGATAGGTATAGTACCAACCAAGAGTTCCCGACGAGTCCTGTCCAGTGTACTCGTAACCTAACGAGCACCCGCATACTATCTCCAGTACGACATACTGATGGCTGTGGGACATATCATCTCCCCTGCTGGGATAAGAAGCGCATACGCTAGTCTACTCCGGAGTATCGATGCCTCGTCTCAATAATCCTACGACTAAGGACCTGTATAAGGATGTGCTTGTAAATTACCTAGCCCCCACAAGTGTGACTGCCATCACAATGCTGGTAATCAAGCAATGATCCTAAAGGCTCCACTAATATGTATAAGTGATATGCTAAAAGGAACACATGCACATATTAAAGTAGAAACAAACCAAGTAGTATACTACCATTTTGAGCAAGATTGTCTATACAACTGTGAATATCCCAAGCTTCCATTAAATAATATACAAACTAGTATGATACAGTAATGGCCTCTAGGGCATATACACTAACACTCCAGATGTGCCCAGCGATCAGGTGGAAGAATCCGCTGGAACCCCAGATCATCGAAGGGATGCTGAAGCCGCGCCCAACCCCAAAGATTGGTGGTGATAGCCAAAATGTTCACACACAGCCGTCGAAATCTTCGAAAAAGAAGAAGAAATCCAAAGAGCCCGTGAAGCCTGGCGACAAGCGCACGGACCTGCAGAAACAGATCGATGCACTGGAAGAGTATAATCAGAAGGCGCGGACTCCAATCATACTCCAAGAGTTTCTTGGCCACGTCCTTGAAGATAGAGATGATGGAGAAGACTCGTCAGATGAATCTGAGGATTGCGCAACAAGTTGCTATGTGATCTCTCACTCATCAATAAACGATGAAGAAGCCCTTTGCACCAAGAGACTGAGGGTAGGGCCTGATCCGGAACTTCCAGGGTCATCAGACGAGATGATCGACGCATTCCTAAACAAAGCTCTTCTAAAAAGTAAAGCTGATCGGGAGCGTGATATGGCCATATTTGAAAAGGCCAAATGCCGGCGACTGGACGAAAGAGTCGAGACACTCCCGCCAAATCAAAGGACATCTGTCGCAGATAAAAACAAGTTCAAGACGAGGAAAAGGTTCGCCAAAGCCATATCAATGGGGATGAAGCTACCACCCTCCGAAGCGAACGCCCTCGGTGAAATAGAAACACATCATAGCTACTACTTATATCATCGAAAGATTTCGCACCCTACCGAAGAGTGCGACGCTTTTAAAAGATGGTGGCAGGGATACGTTGCTCACCGGCAACATTTCAAGCGGATGAAACACAAAACTCGGCGGGAGCAGAGAAGAACCACCGGCAACTGTCGCATGGTTAACGCCGGGGGATCGCAGATTCTCACCTTCGGGAGTGACTCTGACGAAGAAATGAATCTTTGCCCTCTTTTCAAAGAATCTACCTCCGGGAAAGAGGAAGAACCAAAGACCTGTGAAAGTATCTAGCTGCGCAAGTGTACGCTGCCCGAAAAGAATCTCGGACCCGCAAACAGAAAAGATAAAGGAAAAGAGAAGGTCTCTGAAGATATCGCCCTAGATGACCAAGTCATGAAAGAACTGACCGCCAAAGACCCGCCAAAGAAAAGTAAGGTGGACTACAACATTCTAGCACACTTGAGGAAGTTACCCTCGCAGCTCAGCATTCTCGATGCCCTTTTACTATCAAAAGAAGCAAGAGATTCATTAATCAAGGCGCTACAAGAGCCAGAGCAATTCCAAGCTTTCCTCGCCGAAGAAAGGATGAAGGACGAGCTAGAAGAAGTGCACACAGCCGATATCATCTTCGGCGGCGAAGATCTCCTACTTGGGACATGTGAGCACAACCGTCCCCTATATGTCTCAGGATACTGTCACGATATAAAGATGGAAAAATCCTGGTTGACAATGGGTCTTCCGTCAATCTCCTCAACGTGAGATTATTGAAGGAAATCTGCATGAGCGTTCAGCACCTCGCTCGTGATAAAATTACCATCTCCGGTTTTGACTCCCAGTCATCACAGACTCTCGGGTCCGTGATACTGACGCTGCGCTTCGGGTTGCTTGTCACAGATATTAAGTTTCACGTTATTGACGCCAAGACATGCTATAATGCTTTGCTCGGCCGGCCCTGGTTACACGAGTACAACATCATCCCTTCTACACAACATCAGTTCATGAAATACTTCAAGGATGGTCTCGAGTATAATGTAACAGGGGAGCTGAATCCATTCTCCGTAAACGAAGTCCAAAAATATGAAGATGCGAAATACTTTTTACCAGACTTCGAGGACACGGAGAGATGTCACAAACCGAAGGACAAAGCTATCACCACTATTCCAGTTTTCGGGAGTGATACCGAGGAGGAAGAAGAGATAGTTTATTCAAGGCCGCCTCAACGCAACAACCCGGGACCGTCCGCCCCCATGTTGATCTTCGGCAGTGACTCGGAAGATGAGGTTAACGCTATATTTACCGCTCGGACATCAATACAAGCCTTCGCTGACAAAAATAAAAGTTTGCAAATTACCATGGTTCCGCGGGAGCACTACAAAGATCTCGACGCACTTGAAGCTTATAGCATACACGAGCTGCGAACATTTTATGTCCCTCCCAAGCAAAAAGGCGAACATGCAATCCTATTCTACCGATCCACGGAAACTAAAATGGAGAAAGAAGTTTGGCATGGTGCCGATTCTACGCTCGACAGGCTCCAGTCCATCCTCCTGCCTAGATATTACACAGTAGGCCTGAAAAGGCCATTGAAGCGCCAAGGGGTACCCTTCAAACAGACCATTCGACAAGCTCGGTTCTACAACAAGGTTTGGGATGTCCCTGGAACTCAGCGCAAGTTGCCCAACGGGAGAATGGAAACGCTCGGGCTTGGTTATGTGGAATCCGGGAAACGGGAACAAATCCATGGTAGCTGCGTCATATATGACTTCGATGAAGAAGAGGATGCCCTGTCAGAAAACGCTGACCCTGAACCAAAACGAGATCCGGCCATCAAAATGCCAAGTCCGTCATGTGAAGAACGAATGGACAAGCTTATCAGGGAAGCGGGTCAAAAGATCCGGGATGACCGTAATCGTGAAATGGCCATTTACGAGAAAGCCAGGACGCAGCGCCTCCTTCAACATGCGGCGGAGACTGGCAATGCTCTTCCTTATCAACCCGTCATACAAAAGGCCCGACGCAAAGGCAAAAATAAATCAAAGAGCGAGAAAGGCGTTCGACAGTGACAAAGAGGGACCAAGAAGCCATGCGATCGGGAATCGGGCAATCTGGATTCGTCCCTTATAAAGAAGATGAGTCGAGCATACTCTTTTCCTCAGAGCAAACACGGAAAATACTTGATCTCGCCATAAGACATCAAATGATTACACTTCCGGAGTCTAAACACCCTGAGCAAGCCAATGAGGTCTCTCACCCAGACTATTGCTCTTATCATCGAGCAATAGGACATCCTCTCGAAGACTGTTTCACCTTTAAGGACTAGGTCGAAGACCAATATCAGCTCGGCAAGTTCGCTCTATCCAGCAGTTGGAGGATAAATCCGCCACAGAAGCACGAACTAAAAGCCACGCATACAGCGAGAATAGAACCATATCAACATCGGTCTTGGAAGCGGGCTCGTACCTGTCACGTGATAACGATGTCAGAAGAAGAGCCCAAGAATATGGATGACCTCCCTTGGTGCTTCGAAAACAATGATGGCGAGGTAATCTCAGAATTTCCACCAGCGCCAAAAGAGCTGAAAGATAGAATACATACCACTGCAGATAACCTCAAGAAAATTGATTTGGGGACGGCGAGTGACCCGCGGCCGACATTCGTCAGTGAGCTATTGTCTGAAGAATGGGTGGCCACATTAAAAGACGTGCTTATACAGCATAAAGATTGCTTTGCATGGAACTATTCAGAGATGCCAAGACTAGATCCAGAGATTGCTGTCCACAAATTAGCAATATCCCCAGATGTCAAGCCAATCAAACAAGCGTCAAGAAGAATGCGGCTCGAGCTTGAGATGAGCATCAACGCAGAGGTCAAGAAGCTAATCGACTCTGGCTTCATCCAAGAGGTGCAATATCCTAACTGGATCGCCAACATCGTCCCGGTGATGAAGAAAAATAGGACAGTGCACATATGTGTGGACTTTCGGGATCTCAATAAAGCCTGCCCTGTTCCCCTCCGAACGGCGGCCCGGACTTCGCGTCCGTTGCCTGAGGTTCGGGGCAGATGCCATTTGGTTTTATCCGTCTATCTCTCCGAAGATGCCAAGTTGATTTATGGCACCGTGTATCGGAGGTTTAGACGGATGCGTCCGATATAGCAGACTTCGTCAGATTCCCCCTCAGGGTGAGGGGTTTTTGATTGTGGGGACGCTCTTCCCTGCAGGCGGAAGCCCCTGCAGTTAATTACGCTACCGCATCGCGGTAACAACTTTCTCCTTCTCCAGAATTTCACTTCGTGTCGTGTGTGTTTGTTTTGTTTGTGATTGCCCGTGGATTGTATACGGAGACTGAGTAATGCCGTCGCCCGTAGGGCGTGGATTAGTCCAAATCCGTATTTACTTAGATTTGGGTTTGGTGTTTTAGTTTAAGGATACATTAGTCGCATTGCGGCTAAGATCTACTTAAACGTTCATCAAGGATACGTTGTTCCCCTCCGAACGGCGGCCGAGACGTTAGGACGGCACGTGCCCTGGGGTTCGGGGCAGATGCTATTTGGTTTTATCCGCCTATCTCTCCGAAGATGCCAAGTTGATTTATGGCACCGTGTATCGGAGGTTTAGACGGATGCGACCGATGTAGCAGACTTCGTCAGATTCCCCCTCAGGGTGAGGGGTTTTTGATTGTGGGGGGCGCTCTTCCCTGCAGGCGCAAGCCCCTGCAGTTAATTACGCTACCGCGTCGCGGTAACAACTTTCTCCTTCTCCAGAATTTCGCTTCGTGTCGTGTGTGTTTGTTTTGTTTGTGATTGCCCGTGGATTGTATACGGAGACTGAGTGATGTCGTCACCCGTAGGACGTGGATAATTAGTCCAAATCCGTATTTACTTAGATTTGGGTTTGGTGTTTTTAGTTTAAGGATGCATTAGCCGCGTTGCAGCTAAGACCAACTTAAACGTTCGTCAAGGATACGTTAGTCCTGTTTTGGACTACGATCGACCTGACGTAGTGATTGATTTAATTATCTGGTTGTCGGGACTCGTCGCCTCTCTGACGTCGTTGAGGGATTGCAACGACAGACGTCAGAGGAGTTCAGAGATGTACCCTTGAACCAAAGTTGATTTGGAGTTTTATCGTTTATTTGAATATCTAAGGACACGTTAACCGTATTTGGGGTTAAGATCAACTTAGACGGGACCGTTTAGATCCAACAAAAGAGCGTTTGGGCCCTATTGTGCCAGTTTAGGGACATGGCGGTCCATCGCCAGTTTTAGGGACGTGGGGGTCCATTATTAGTTTAGGGACGTTTCGGTCCGTCACCAGTTTAAGGACGTAGTGGTCCGTATTCCAGTTTAGGGACGTGGTGGTCCGTCGCCAGTTTAGGGACGTGGTGGTCCATTATTAGTTTAGGGACGTTTCGGTCCGACATTAGTTTAGGGACGTTTCGGTCCAACATTAGTTTAGGGACGTTTCGGTCCAATGTTCTCATTTTGGGGCAAATATTAGTTTAAGGACGTTTCGGTCCAATATTAGGTGAGTGGTCGTTGGGACCCGTCGCCTCTTTGACGTCGTTGAGGAATTACAACGACGGATGTCAAAGGAGTTCAGAGATGTACCCTCGAACCGGATGTAGATTGATTTAGGAGAGGCATTTAATTTAAGGACTTACAGCCAAGATTGGGTTAAGTCCAATTTTTATTTTTAGGCTCTGCCCGATTAGAAGAATCGATCTAAACAGGGCTCCGTCCCTTTCATTATTTTGCAAGTCTGATTTGGGCCAAGCCCTTTTAATGAGTTACAAGAACTCAGGAATTCTCCAAACAGGGCCTTGCCCTTTTTAAATAGTGAGTTTCAGAACTTTTTTTTTTTATAAACAGGGCCTTGCCCTTTTATCTGCAATTCAATTTGGGCCAGGCCCTTTTAAATAATGAGTTTCCAGAAACTCAGGAATTTTTCCAAACAGGGCCTTGCCCTTTTATTGTTTTAATTTGGGCCTGGCCCAAAACAAAGGGTTGCAGAAACCCTAGAAATCTTCAGTTTGAAGAATTCAAGTGCATGGCACTTTTGATTTGAATTTAGATCAAAGGAAAAACAAGTTCTTGTTTTCTCCTGATCATACAGAACCTAGGGTTCATATTAAGTGCAAGGCACTATTTATTATTTTTTTTTTTTTTAGAACCAAGGGTTCATATTAAGTGCAAGGCACTATTTATTTTCTGTTCTTCAGAAATTTTACCTTCTTCTTTTTGTTTCTTCTGTCTTCTTGATTAATTTTCAAGAGCTTTCCTTTGATGATTGGCTCTCTCTCTAATTCTCTCCCCCTGATTATCTGATTGATGCCTCTTGAATGAGGCTTAGGGTCTTATTTATAGTGCCCACAAATTTGTTGGATTTGTTAACAAAATCTTTCCTGAATAATTTTGGGAATTTTCCCACCATTGGATCTTTGATCCAAGGGTTCCTGTTTTACAGGAGAACAGAAAAGATTTATCTAAATCTTCATTCAGTTGCTGCGCAACTCACCAGCAAATGACACGTGTCGCGCATCCGAGCGCTTGCGCAGTTGCGATTGCGCAACTGCGCAGACGCGTGTCGCGCATCCGTGCGTTTGCGCAGCTGGGATTGCGCAACTGCGCAGACACGTGTCGCGCATCCGTGCGTTTGCGCAGCTGCGACTGCGCAACTGCGCAGACACGTGTCGCGCATCCGTGCGTAACTGCGCAAACACGTGCCACGCATCTGTGCGTTTGCGCAGCTGCGGCTGCGCAACTGCGCAGACACGTGTCACGCATCTGTGCGTTTGCGCAGACACGTGTCGCGCATCGGTTCGTTTGCGCAGCTGCGGCTGCGCAACTGCGCGGACACGTGTCGGGCATCCATGCGCTTGCGCAGACACGTGTCGCCCATCCGTGCGTTTGCGCAGTTGCGACTGCGCAACTGCGCAGACACGTGTCGTGCATCCAAGCGCTTGCGCAGACACGTGTCGCGCATCCGTGCGTTTGCGCAGTTAAGTCTTTAATTAAGTTTTCTGAAGAGCCTTGCTCTGATGGGACGCGCTGTTTCGGGCGTTACGCTGCCCATTCAGCCTCTGCCACGTGGCAAATTGCGCACTGCGCACGGAAACCGAAGCGTTGCTTCGAATTTTGAATTTTCAAAATTCAACAGAGCCTTGCTCTGATTGGGGGAAACAGATGCCCCCCCACCGTTGCGCTCACGTGGCGCGCGCGTGAGTGCAACGGTGGCAAGATCCTGACCGTCGGATCGACGAGTCAGGTGAACAGGCGCAGGCGCCTATAAATAGGACCCTTGGTCCTTGGTAATTTTTTTACCATTCTCAAGAAATTAGATTTCAGAGCCTTGCTCTTACTTGAGAACTTCCAGAGCTTTGCTCTTGCAATTTTTAAGAACTTCCAAGTTTTATTCTTAGAACCATTCTAGGTAAATTAAATTAATTTAATTTAAATCGAATTTAAATAATCAGAGCCTTGCTCTTATAGATCTTTGATCTAAAAGAATCTCCTATGGGGGTTTCTGCAACAGAGCCTTGCTCTCAAAAATTTGTAGAGACTCTGTTCTTAGGTTTTAACCCATGAACAGAGGGGCCCACAGATTAATTAAAAAACTTTTTAAAGGTTTCCATGGATCTTTAAGATCCCACCATTTTAATTTTTAGGAATTATAAGTTTTTTTTTTTTATTACTGCTACAGAGCTAGGCTCTCTTTTTTTTTTTTTTTTTAAGAAGTTTTACCCTTTTGAAACAGGGGTTTGACAAATGTCACTCTGTGACAGAGCTTTGCTCTGAAAAGAGGAGATCTTCTCCTTGTCTTTAGGGGTTCCCCCCCAATGAGGATACTCTCTTGGGGGTCTCTTTTATTGACTGATAGTCCCATTCAATGGTGGGATTGTCTCATCAAATGATGCGCCGTCATCTTGATTTTGTGGGTCCCCTTTTGGTCCCCTACCCGCTGCATCACAGCGTGGAGTCAGATTTTTATTTATTATTATTATTTTTATTATTATATATATATATATATATATATATTTTTTTTTTATTATATATATTATTTTTATTGAATGTCAAGTGTCAAGCCACTAATGATATATATATATTTTATGCAGGAGGGATGTCTGACGACTTGTCTTTTCCCTTCGTTCGCTCGGAAGGAGGGTTCCCACACGCACCAGTGGACCGGGTAGTGCTTGCTTTGATTAAAGATCGCGATCCTGAGTGCAAACATCTTCACCTATGGGGAAGGTGGTATAGCCAAATCATCCAGGGTCGTCGCAGTTTTAGTTCCGCTTCCCCCTCCGAACCCATAGTTACGATCCCCTACGCAGATAAACCCCCGGTGGAGTATGCCGTGGAGGTTAAAAATTGGAACTCGGACGACCTCCTTCAGCCTGCAATCGGCGCTATTCCGGTACAGCCGCCGCCGGCCATAGACATCTTAGGAAGGCGAATCTGTCAGGATGAAGCACGCCCTTGGGGACAGGCCTACAATATTGGATTGAATCCGCGACCGCTTGCTGGATACCTACCATGGGCCCGGTACATCTTAGCGGCGAAAAGAGCTCATCTGACGAAGATCGGTTTATACTCCGCCGTCTATGTCTCGCTTTTTGAATATCCTACTCCTCCAACGTGGTGGACAAGGGCTTTCATTGAACAATGGAATATCCCCACGCATACTTTTCTGACGGCGGATAGGGAAGTTTCCATTTCTCTAGAGGAGTTCGTCGAGCTTTCGGGTTTACCGGCGAGGGGGGAGCATTATGAGGAGCTGCTTCCTCCTGATGAGTACGTCTTTGCCACCAAGCAGGTGGTACTCGACTTAACTCCGGAAAATGCTATCCAGCATCAGCATCCGGGCCTGGTGAGGGTGTTGGAGATTTACGAGGAGCTTCATTTGGAATTGGGCGACCGAGGCGTTAGTTTCGCGGACTTCATTGCTCGTTTTGTCCGCCCGGAATTTTTATCAGAGCAAGGTGATAAGTTCGCCCAACCTGCTGACCCTTTTGGTTTCGGCCTGGACCGCCGACCTTCATCGGAAATTGATCAGAGAAGTTTTTACCTTCCCGGCACTGCCAGCGTCCCCTTCTCAGAGATCGCCGTTCCCGGCATGGATGAGGAGACCTTCTTCATCGGGTTCTTAGGTCTGTGGCTGTGCAGCTTCGCGCTTCCTATGCACCCACGCCTTATGCGGTCTTCTGTCTTTTACCCGGCGCATCGAATGGTGGCCGGTCTGCAGTTATCAGTGGGGATCGCCGGGTTGGCTTATCTCTACAATGGACTTAGCATAGCGGCGGACGCTAATGAACCTGGGGTACAGCCTGCTAACTTCCCGATGCACTACTTCACTTCTTGGATGGAGCTGCATGTTCGAGGAGTGTTCGGTGTCCATAAAACTCCTCAGTTCTTTGAGAGATTTAAACTTCCAAGAATCATGCGATTGGTCGGGGCCTATATCGTGTTTGCACCTCCGCGGGAGTCCAGGGGACTGCTTCTGCGTTCGCATCTAGTCGGGGCGAAGACCTCTTTGGTGGATAAGGTCATCACCATGGGTTCCGAGTCCACTAAGTCGGTGGTGCCGCTGCGTGATGACTTTAAGGGCGGTGCTTCCGTGTTGAAGGCTCGGGAAATTCTTCACCTTTATTCCATTCGGCCGGGCTACTTGGTATTTAGGCAGAATGAAACGGCCCTCTTCATGAGGTATAACCCGCATCGATTCGCCCGGCAATCAAGTTATAACCAAGGGGTCCCATTGGAAGCCTTCTTGGGAACACCTGCAGTCGGTCCAGAGGGGGTACGGAATGCGATGCATCACTTCATCCGGCTAAATACAGGCTCTTACTTTTTCATCAGCGAGCCCAGCTGTACCCCCAAGATACTCAATTCGTATGTGGCCTGGTACGCGCACGCGATGGGACCAATCATCTTAATGGAGAAACGTCTATTGGTCGATCGTAGGGCTGCGCCTCCCGGTGGCAATCGCAAGGCTCCATTGCAGCCCAGGGTTCAGGTTATCCCTCCGACGAAAGAGGCTGGAGCCGATCGACCACGCGTATTGGCCCCTCCGCGTGGACTGCCACTGCCCACTGCGGTGGATGCTCCAACGGTACCCCGTGCTCTGATGAAGACGGCTAAAGCGGCCTCACCGGAGTTGGGTGTAGGAGCGGACATCGGGACTCGCCGCCCGAAAGTGACTGCCAAAACTGGCAAGCGCAAAGATGCTCCGGGTGGATCCAAGGCTGGTGGACAGAAGAAGAAGAAGTCCACCCTATCCCTTGACGCGATTCTTAACTTAGAGCCCGCGGCTCATCTTGCCGAGACTATATGTGAGTATGGCAGCAACGAGGGTTTCGTGGTGGACCCTGAGGACACCAACCTAGCCGCCGCGATTGCAGCTTCGGAGCGATCGGCGAGGCTCGAAGCAATGTTAAGCAGACTCGCTGAGTCGGGTAATCCTCAGCCTCCTTATTTGTCATTTTATCCCACTTTTACTATTATCTTTAGCTAATATTTGCCTCATTTTCAGCAGGTGGATCTACTGAAGAGGCCGTTGCTGCCTCTCTGAAGACCTTCCAGGCGGAGGAGAAGAAGCGCGCCTTAGCAAGCGTCGGTATGTTTTACCCCGCTTTTTTTTATAAGGAAAGTTTGTTGTCTTTTTATGATAGTCGACCTGACCTTCTCTTGTTTCTTTGCAGGGGTTGTATTAATCGGTGCAAGGACCCTTCCCAAGCCTGTCATCGAAGTCCCAGCTCCGTCGAAGCTGGCGCAAGAGCCTCGGCTCGATGCAACGACGAGGGATGCTCTGAAAAATCTGGAGGCATCCCTCTACACGGATGAGGAGGCTTCACTCAAGGAAGCTCTGATGGCATCTGCCTCATCGGCTCAAGAGGAACGGAAGCGGTCTAGACGCGAAGCGAAGGCGCGCAGAGCTGCTCTGGCCGCAGGAGCGGGCCCTAGCACTATTCCTCTCGATAATATTCCTTCTGAAGAGCCTCCAGTGGCTCTGTCTACTGCTCGTCGGCAAGTGGCGCGCGCGGTTCGGAGTGCCAATGACAAATCCACTTCAGGTAGTACTTCTTTCAGAATCTCGTCGTACGAATTGTAGAGTTGTTGGCTTATACGTATTCCATTTTGTAGGGTCGAGTCCAACTGAGGGGGAGAGGAAAACGACCGTCGAGCCCAAGGGAGCAGAGGACGCGGTACTCGCCGAACCCGAACCGACAGTGGACAACTTTGTCGAGGTCATGGGGCCTGGAGCCGGGATTAAAGAACCTACCGCGGAGCAAGTCGTTGATGCCGTACCCGAAGTGGCGGCAGATGAGATGATTGTCTCAGCCGAGCCGGAGGCGGTAGAGGGCGAGGTACTTGAGGCTGGGGACCTCGTGGTGCCGGTGGACGGGACAGCTGTAATCGCTGATCCTGAGGGAACAGCAGGTGAGGTGGCTATGATTCCTGAAGACGAGCTAGGCGCTCCTTCTCAGGAATCGGGCAATGTTCCTATCTTGGCCCTTCCTGCCTATGGTTCCCCGCCGCCTGCAGAGCTTGAGAGCGTAACAACGGTTCCCCTTGAGTCGGGTGACGAAGCCACAGGTGGTGGTCTTCCGTCAGTGGAGGAAGGGACTACCTCAGTTTCTGCTGGCAGCTCGTCAGGTGAATTTTCGAGTCACCAACGTTTCCATTTTTTTTTATATATCTCGTGATCTCTTCTGACAAGCTTGTCTTTGCAGGTGCGGTCAGTGCCGACGCTCCATTGCTTGAGGGAGCACCGTCAACTACCGCTTTGGCGGTGGTCACTTCCCCGTCTTCCCTCGTGCCGTCACGGATGTTGGAAGGTACGGATTCACGACTCATGCATTAATCTTTCAAAAATGTGGCTCTTGTACTAATGTTACGCCGTTGTGCCTTTTCAGGAGGGCTCTTTGATCATCTATATCAGGTGTTGCTCCCACACTTCTCCTTCCCATCCGAGCTCGCTTCTCCCTCTAAGGGTATCGGTGAGTGCCGTCTTGGTCTTTTTCGAGGGAATATAGGATCGTATCTGACTTTTCTTCTTCCTGACTGCAGTGCCTCAGATCGAAGGAGGGGACGCCGGGCTTGTGCTGCCACCGGCGCTTCCGGCTTTGACGTCCGTTGCGACTGGTACAAATATTCCTTCCCTCTTTTTATATGATCTTTCATCGACTTTTCGAATCATTGTTTGACCATGTTTCGTTTTTTGCAGCTATTGTCCCAGCTCCAATTCCTTTTGAATCTCAGGTCCTCTCACCGGCGGGTCCTTTCTCGCGACGCCCGTCTTCAAAGGGTGCTGTAATGAGCCTGGGTATGTTGAGCGGGTACATCGAAGAGCTCAATATGGATGCCCTTCCTTCGGCCGTAGATTTCGCTGTGGACGTTAACCCAATGTTGGCGGCGCTCGTAACTTTCCATAACGAAGGCGTCGTCGAATCGTGGGTTAACCACTGCAGAGAGATCGAAGCTCGCCTGCATCGGTTGGAGTCGACACGCCCTTCTCCCGAGGCTTTGGCCGCGAGCGCCGAACGGATAGCTTGGCTTGAGCAAAGCACCTCTTATCTCCGCCATTTGGAGCAGAAGGCAGCTTTACGGCTAAAGGCGCATCAGAAATCTTCAAACGCGACCGCTTGCCTTCGTGCCGAAGTTAGGACGAATGCTGCTGAGGTGAAAGCTGTCTTTGAAGGTCTTCTTAAGCGTATATCTAATGGGCTAGCGTTGAAGCAGAAACTTGATGCTGCTGAGCGTGATGCCCAAGGCCAAGAAGCAGCTCATCAGGTTGTTGGGGAAGAGCTTGCATCCTTCACGCAACAGCGGGCTCAAGTAGAGGCGGAGCTGGCAGTGGCAGCTGATCAGGAGAAGGCATGGAAGGACGTATGCGAGCAATTGCTACATCTGTGCAAGACGCTTCCTTCCCCATAATTCCCCTTGTATCATTTGTCTTTGTAAATTATATGTATATGTTTTTTTTTTCTTTAGCACGATGTATCCTGTACTCAACCAATTTTTATGAATAAAAGATACACATTTTGTAATGTCTTGTGTCATTTCTCTGTCTTTCTTTTCTTTTATTATCAGTATACCACCTTAATAACCGTAACTGACGGACGATTGGGACAAGTATCCCGACCCTCTTAAGAAATAACAATGGCTTAGGCCGCAGGTTCAGATCTGCTGCCTAAGACTTTTCAACTCTATAAGCCGTGAGGGTCTCATAGAGACTCTTCTCCCTACGGATCGAGAGGATCTCGCAGGTGAATTTTCTCCTTAGGAATCGTGAGGATTCCCAAGTGTGGTTTCCTCTCATAAGTCGGAAGGATCCTATAAGAGAATTCCTCCCTCTTACGAGTCGAGAGGGCTCGTAATCGGTTGTTTCCCTCTTTGTCGAGAATCGACTTCAGAGAGTGAGACCCGTGGATAGTATGCAAGAGACCATTTAGGATTGACTTGCAGGGTCCCATTGCCCCTCTTACGAGTCGAAAAGGCTCGCAAGTGGTTGTTTCCCTCTTTGTCGAGAATCGACTTCAGAGAGTGAGGCCCGTGGATAGTATGCAAGAGACCATTTAGGATTGACTTGCAGGGTCCCATTTGTTCAGGAAATAAGTTTTGAATCCTTATTGCCCAAGATGTGATTCAAAGAAGCTCTCGTCATGGAGTGTTTGTATCCGTGAGTTGAGAAGTTTGCCGGGATTATTTGTTTCCCGAGCGCCAAGGATTATTTGTGTCCTTGGGGTTTGAAACGAGTCGAGGTTTCCTACGAAGACATTGGTGGCTCTGCGGGTCGACGCGGATCAGAAGGCTCTCGTCAAGGAGTGTTTGTATCCGTGAGTTGAGGAATTTGCCGGGATTATTTGTTTCCCGAGCGCCAAGGATTATTTGTGTCCTTGGGGTTTGAAACGAGTCGAGGGTTCCTACGGAGGCACTGGTGGCTCTGCGGGTCGACGCGGATCAGGAGGCTCTCGTCAAGGAGTGTTTGTATCCGTGAGTTGAGAAGTTTTGCGAGGGATTATTTGTTTCCCAAGCGCCAAGGATTATTTGTGTCCTTGGGGTTTGAAACGAGTCGAGGGTTCCTACGGAGGCACTGGTGGCTCTGCGGGTCGACGCGGATCAGGAGGCTCTCGTCAAGGAGTGTTTGTATCCGTGAGTTGAGAAGTTTTGCGAGGGATTATTTGTTTCCCAAGCGCCAAGGATTATTTGTGTCCTTGGGGTTTGAAACGAGTCGAGGGTTCCTACGGAGGCACTGGTGGCTCTGCGGGTCGACGCGGATCAGGAGGCTCTCGTCAAGGAGTGTTTGTATCCGTGAGTTGAGAAGTTTGCGTTGAAGTCACTGGCTTCTTCGGTTGAAATGAACCGTTGAGGTTTGGTTTCGTCGTTTGACGGAATCCGCTGGGGAGGTATGGTTTCTTCTTTGTTTACGCCCTTGGATTGTATACAGGGATCGATGTGATCTTAACTGTAGGGCCGAAGTTTTATCATTTCTTATTATTTTTTTTTTGTTTTATTTTATTTCCGCGATGCTCTATCATTTCAGCTTTTATATCGCGAAGGTCGCGATTGCACAAACATTTCGGCTATTTTTCGCGGTGCCCAATCATTTCGGCTATATTTTTTTTATTTTTACTCGTTGCATTTTATTACGAGTCGCCCAATCATTTCGGCTATTTTTTTTTTATTTTTTATTTTTATTTTTACTCGTTGCATTTTATTACGAGTCGCCCAATCATTTCGGCTATTTCGCATGCATACATTTTACTTGCTGCTTTTTATTGCAAGTTGCCCTATCATTTCGGCTATTTCGTATGCATGAGTGGTCTACTGGCTTTCGCCGTCAACCTGAAATTGAACACCGATTTCGGCATCAGCACCGCTGCAACTGGGATATTACCAGGAGCGAATCATCATTTGCCTCTATCGTTGTTGAACAAAGGAGGCTTATCGACCAGGGTTAGGATCCCGTCGGCTAAGGCTTTTGACTTCATGAGCCGTAAGGGTCTCGTGAAGGTATTTCTCCCTACAAGTCGTGGGGATCTTGTAAGTGTATTTTCTCCTTAGGAACCGTGGGGGTTCCTAAGTGTTTTGCTCTTCTGTAAGTCGTAAGGATCCCACAGGAAGGTTTTCTCCTCATAAATCGAGGGGATCTATAAGGGTTGTTTACCATACGAACGTATTCCCGGTCATGGATGAACCTTGGTTAGGGAAACGTTTATTCGCGCCCGTGGATTGTATACAAGGGTCAGTATTGAGCCACTTGTAGGGCAATATTGGAAGTTTGTGGGGGTTTGCTTAAGCACAGGTTTAGGTCTCTGTGACTTAAGACTTTCAAATCCTATGAGCCGTGAGGGTCCCATAAGAGAGTTCTCCTTACGAGTCGTGAGGATCTCGCAAGCGTATTTTCTCCTTAGGAATCGTGAGGATTCCTAAGTGCGTTGTTCCCTTGTAAGTCGTAAGGATCTCACGCGGGTGGTTTCTCCTTACGGGGTCGAGAGGACTCCATAAGGGTTCTTAACGAGGTTGCGCCCTTTCAGGTTTTCACAAACTCTCGCCGGTAGTCCTGCTATTTTTACTTACGGAGCCCTTTCGGGTTTTCATCCGCGCCCATTTTGCTTACGGACATACCGTTTTTTTTTATTATTATTTTTTTTATTTTTATTTTTTTTTTTATTTTTATTCGTCTCGTCAGCCCAAGGATGCTGCAGTATTAGTTTAAAGACGTTTCGGTCTGATATTAGTTTAAGGACATTTCGGTCCACCGTTGAGAGGGTTGGCTACTACTTATAAAGCTTGAGCTTAGGAAGATAGCGAGCGGACATAGTCGTCGTCATCTACCATTGACCTAGGCTGTGGCCCATTAAGCGTAGTATTTCTTTAGGAAGCGTCCGTTTATTGGCCTGAAAGGCCTTTCACCGTGCATGTCCATGAGTAGATAGGCCCCACCTTGGTAGACTTTATCTATGATGTACGGTCCTTCATAGTTTGGCTCAAACTTTCCCCGCTTGGCGCGATTGGGGATCATGGGCCTTTTGACCACTAGCACGAGTTCGCCTTGGTGGAATGTCCTCGGGCGGCTCAATCTTTCATATGAGCGCGTCATCTTTGCTTTATAGGCTTCCAGATTTTGTTGTGCTAGAAGCCGGATCTCATCAAGGGCGTCAAGCTCTTCAAACCGAAGGTGAGCATTTTCTTCGTCTGTCAGCTCGTAGTGGACTGCCACTCGTAGAGAGGGTAATTCTATCTCGAGAGGGAGTACTGCTTCCGTCCCAAATACCAACGCGTATGGCGTTGTGTTTGTGGCCGTTTTAAACGTAGTCCGATACGCCCAAAGAGCCTCTTGCAATCTTTCGTGCCAATCTCTCTTATTTCGTGACACTGTTTTCTTCATGATCTTCGTCAAGGTCTTGTTGAAGGCCTCAGCTAGACCATTAGCTCGCGGATTATAGACTGAGGAATATCTCCAATCTATATTGTGCTGCTGTGCGAAGCGGCTAATTTTATGACTTCGGTAGGCTGGCCCATTATCAGAGATGATCCTTCTCGGGGTTCCAAACCGGTATATGACATGCGTTTTGAAGAAATGGAGGATGTTCTCCGTTTTCACTTCCCTCAATGGTACTGCCTCTGCCCATTTGGAGAAGTAGTCAGTCGTCGCCAAGATGAAACGATGTCCCTTTGACGATGCTGGTTCGATGGGACCAACTATGTCAGTTCCCCACATTTCGAATGGCCAACTAGCCATTGTCGGATGTAGTGGATTGGGATGCTGATGGATGAAGTCCCCATGAATTTGGCATAAATGACATTGCTTCGCATATTCGAGGCAATCCTGCATCATCGTGGGCCAGTAGTAGCCCATCCGCTTTATCTTCAACTTCATCTTTGGGCCTGCTTGGTGGGAACCGCAGAGTCCGTCGTGAACTTCTTGGACGACCCTTCTCGCTTCGTCAGGTCCTAAGCATCTCAACCACAGGGAATCGAATGATCTCTTGTATAGAGTATCATTGACGAAGGCGAAAGACAGAGCTCGTTTCGTGAGCTGATGTCTTGCGGATGCCTCTTCAGGTATTCGGTGGAACTTGAAGTAATCTATGAAAACTTCTCTCCAATCATCGGTATTTTCCCTGTCTTTTATTTGCAAGGTTGTCTCCTCTTTCGCTCCTTTTTCTTCAGACGATTTCGGAGATATTTCTGTTGGGGCGAGCACTCGACGGCTTTGTACCACGATTCTAACGTCATCGAGGTTCTCGTCGGCCAATTCTTTAGCAAGTTTGGCCAGTGCGTCCGCTTTGCTGTTTTCCGCACGCGGTATACTTTCCAACGTGTAGGAGGGAATTCGGGTTAGCAGTTGCTGCACTTTTTCACCGTATTTTACCAATTCTGGTTTGCATGTTTGGTAATCGCCGTTCACTTGACTGACGACCAGTTGGGAATCACCGTATATGAGGAGATCTTCAATTCCCATGTCAATGGCGATCTCGAGGCCTGCTATCAGAGCTTCGTATTCGGCTTCATTGTTTGTTCTCGGCTCCGTTAGGGAGAAGGCGTAGCGCATTATTCCTCCTTGTGGAGTTACAGAGATGAGTCCTACCCCTGATTTAATTATAGGGGTACTTTGTTTGCGTTTCTTCATGGAAGATGCTCCATCGAAATAAAGCTCCCATCGAATATTATCGCCGTCGATCGCATCGAACGCATGTTCGTCTGGAAGATCGCAATTCAGAGGAGAATCGGCGGGTATCGGATGCTCAGCGAGGAAGTCGGCGATGGCTTGGCCTTTCACTGCCTTGAGAGGCTGATACGTTATCGAGAATTCCATCAAGAGCAGGGCCCATTTAGCGAGTCGTCCTGTCAATATGGCTTTTGACATTAGGTATTTAAGAGGGTCCACTTTTGAAATCAGACGGACCTCGTGCGCCAACGCGTAGTGCCTAAGCTTTGTTATTGCGAAGATCAACGCCAGGCAGTGTTTTTCAATGGGAGAGTAATTGCTTTCTGCCCCCAGCAGGACTCGACTTAAGTAGTAAAGTGCTCTTTCTTTCCCTTGATCGTTCTCTTGTGCCCATAATGCGCCTAAAGAACCTTCGAGGGCGGTTGTATAAAGAATAAGAGGTTTCCCCTTAACTGGAGCAGCCAACACCGGAGGGTTCTGCAGGTATTGCTTGATCTCATCCAGTGCGCCTTGGCATTTTTGGTCCCAAACAAATGGGGTTCCCTTCTTCATCAGGTGGCTGTAAGGACGGCACTTTCCTGAAAGGTTGGCTATAAATCGCCGTATATACGCGAGTTTCCCTTGGAGAGACCGCAGCTGTTTGAGAGTCCTTGGCGGAGGCATTTCCATGATCGCTTTGATCTTTGACGGGTCTATTTCAATACCTCGGTGTCGAACGACGAATCCCAGGAACTTGCCCGAGGAAACCCCGAACGCACATTTAAGAGGATTCATCTTCAAGTTGTATTGCCGAAGGCGTTGAAATACAGTCTTCAGATGCTCGAGATGTTCCTTGTACGATTTGCTCTTGACTACGAGATCGTCGATATAGCATTCGACGATCTCGTGTATAAGGTCGTCGAAGATCTTCGTCATGGCCCTCTGATAAGTAGCACCGGCGTTCTTCAAACCGAAAGGCATCACTTTATAACAAAATATACCAAGCGGAGTCCTGAAGGCCGTGTGCTTCTGATCTTCAGGATGCATTTTTATTTGATTATATCCTGACGAGCCGTCCATGAAGGAGAAAACCTCATGAGTGGATGTGTTGTCTATCATCAGTTCGGTGACTGGCACTGGGAAATCATCTTTTGGACAGGCTTTATTGAGATCCCGGAAGTCTACGCATATGCGCACTGTCCCATTTTTCTTCATTACCGGGACGATGTTGGCGATCCATTCAGGGTATTGGACTTCTTGGATGAAGCCTGAATCTATCAGCTTTTTGACTTCGGCGTTGATGCTCATCTCAAGCTCGAGTCGCATTCTCCTCGGCGCTTGTTTGACTGGCTTGATGTCCGGGGATATCGCCAACTTGTGTACTGCAATTTCTGGATCTAGTCCCGGCATTTCGGAATAGTTCCACGCGAAGCAATCTTTGTGCTGCAGAAGCACATCCTTTAATGCAGCCACCCTTTCTTCAGATAGCAGCTCGCTGATGAATGTCGGTCGCGGGTCATTTTCCGTCCCCAACTCAATTTTCTTGAGATTATCTACAGTGGTATGGATTCCATCTTCCAGTTCTTTCGGAGCTGGGGGAAATTCTGAGATTACATCATCGCTGCCGCTTTCAAAACACCAAGGGAGGCTGTTCATGTCCTCGGACCCTTCTTTTAATATTGTTATCGCATGGCAGGTGCGAATTTTCTGCCAATCCCAATGCGGGGTTGGTTTTATTCTTGTGCTTTCGGGTTCGTGTTTTTGCGGCGGCGCTACCCTCCAACTGTCAGACAACGCGAACTTGCCAAGCTGATATTGGTCCTCAACCCAATTCTTAAAGGTGAAGCAATCTTCAAGCGGATGCCCTACTACTTGATGGTAAAAGCAATACTTTGGGTTGGAGACTTCGCCTGCTTGTTCAGGGTGTTTAGACTCTGGCAACGTAAGCATTTGATGTTTTAGAGCGAGATCGAATATTTTCCTTGTTTTGTTCCGAGGAAAAGAGTATGCTCGACCCATTTTCTTCCCGAGGGCCAAGTCAATGACGCTCGATTCTCGGATGCGCGGCTTCTTAGCTCTGCTTTGTAGTTGTCGAGCGCCTCTCTTGCCTTTCGACTTGCTTTTGTTCTCGCGTCGAACCTTTTTTGTAGCAGGTTGATAAGGAACGGCATCTTCGTTCTTTACTGCCTGTTGGAGGAGGCGCTGTGTCTTAGCTTTCTTATAGATTGCCATTTCATGATCGTGATCATCTCGGGCTTTTTGACTCGCATCCCTTATAAGTTTGCTCATCTGGTCTTCAGATGATGGACTGGACGGTTTTGTATCCGGAACTTTTGCTGGTTCGAGATCAGCGTCCTCCCATTGAGCGTCCGCCTCTTCATCGAAGTCATATATGGCATAACAGCTGTTTACTAGCTCCCGCTTCCTTGGCCGGATGTACCCAAGCCCTTTGGTTTCTACTTTCCCGTTAGGCAGTTTGCATTGGGTCCCGGGAATGTTCCAGACCTTGTCATAGAATTTGGCTTTTCTAACGGTCTGTGCGAAGGACATCCCCTGGCGTTTTAGCAGTTTCTTCAAACCTTCGGTATAATACCGGGGAAGACGGATAGGCTGAAGCCTGTCAAGTGTGGGATCCGCGCCATGCCAAACTTCTTTTTCTACTTTGTTCTCTTCAGAACGGTAGAATAAGATTGCCTTCTCACCCCTTCGTCCGGGAGGGATATAGAATGTCTGCAATTCTTCTACGCTGTTAGTGTCGAGTGCATCCAGTTCTTTGTAATGTTCAAGCGGCACCATGGTTATCTGCAGACTTCGCTCTTCATCAGCGGAGATCTGTATCGAAGGCCGAGCAGGGAATACAGCATGAACTTCATCCTCTGAATCACTGCCGAAGATCAACGAAGGAACGGATGGTCCTGGCCTGGTAGATTGGGATGGACCTGAATAAATTATATCCTCCTCCTCGGTATCACTGCCGAAGACAGGGATGGTGGCATTAGTTTTGTTCTCCGGTTTGTGACACCTTTCCGTGTCTTCGAAGCTCGGCAAGAAGTATTTGGCATCTTCATACTTGCGAACCTCGTTCACGGAAAACGGATTCAACTCTCCGGCCACAGTGTACTCGAGGCCATCCCTGGAATATTTCATACACTGATGCTGTGTAGAAGGGATGATATTGTACTCGTGTAGCCATGGTCGGCCGAGCAGAGCATTATAGCACGTCTTGGCATCTATAACATGGAATTTGATGTCCGTGACGAGCAATCCGAAGCGTAGCGTCAATATCACAGATCCGAGAGTCTTTGAAGATTGAGAGTCGAAACCGGAGATAGTGATCTTGTCCCGGGCAAGGTGTTGGACACTCATGCAAATCTCCTTTAACACTCGTACGTTGAGTAAATTGACGGACGATCCGTTATCGACCAAGATTTTACCTATCTTTATGTCATGGCAGTATCCTGAGACATAAAGAGGGCGATTGTGTTCACACGTCCCGAGAAGAAGGTCCTCGTCACCAAAAGCAACGTCGGCTGTGTGCACTTCTTCCAATTCGTCTTTCATCTTTTCTTCGGCCAAGAAGGCTTGGAACTGGTCTGGATCTTGTAGCGCCTTAATCAAGGAGTCTCTCGCCTCCTTTGATAGTAACAAAGCGTCAAGGATGCTGAGTTGTGAGGGTAGCTTCCTCAGATGTGCTAGGACATTGTAATCCGCCTTACTCCTCTTTGGCGGATTTTTGGCGGTTAACTCTTCCGCGACTTGGTCATCCAAAGTGATGTCTTCAGAGACCTTCTCTTTCCCTTTATCTTTTCTATTCGAGGGTCCGAGGTTCTTTTCAGGCAGTGTCCGATTCCGCAGCTGTATATTTTCGCAAGACTTCGGTTCTTCTTCTTTTCCCGAAGTTGACTCTTTAAAGAGAGGGGCAATCTCTAGTTCCTCATCAGAGTCGCTCCCAAATGTGGGCACTTGTGACCTGGTAGTGTTAACCATGTGACAGTTGCCGGCAGTTCTTTCAAGCACTTTGGTCGTGTTTCTTTGCTCCCGACGAACCTTGCGCTTTTCCCATTTAAAGCGTTGTTGATTAGCGACGTATCCTTGCCACCATTTACCGAACGCTTTGCACTCTTGGGTAGAATGTGAGACCTTCTGATGATATAAGCAATAAGAGGGATGCGTTTCTACCATGCTAGTAACTCTTTCTTCTGAGGGTGGTAGCTTCATGCCCATCGATATGGCCTTGGCGAACTTCTTTCTTATCTTAAATTGGCTTTTGTCAGCGGTGGAGGTATTTTGCTCCAGTGGGATCATCTCGGCTCTTTCCTCAAGTCGCTGGCGCTGAGCCCTTTCGAATATAGCCGTCTCGCGTTCTCGATCAGCTTTGCTTGTCAATTGAGCTTCATTAAGAAACGTGTCAATCATTTCAACTGATAACCCTGGGGCTCTTGATTTGGCATTTGCCCCCAGCGTTTTGGTGCCAGAAGTCCCTTCATCGTTCGAAGTCGAGTGAGAGATCATATGACAGCTCGCCACATACTCCTCGGATTCATCCGATGAACTTTCCTCCTCATCCTCTTTTTGAAAGACGTGATCAAGGAAATCTTGGAGCGTAATGGGAGTCCGCGCCCTTTGGTTGTACTCATCCAGTGCGTCGATCTGCTTCTGTAGGTCCGTGCGCTTGTCGCCCGTCTTCACGGACTTCTTAGATTTCTTCTTCTTCTTTTTCGAAGATTTTGACGGCTGGTTACGAACGCTTGAACTACCACCATCGGTCTTCAGAGTCGGACGTGGCTTCAACATCCCCTCTATAACCTGCGGTTCCAAGGGGTCCTTCCACTTGACCGCTGGGCAAGTCTGAAGATCATTTAGCATTCTCCTCGTTTTGGCCGATAATACGACTTCCCAGGGAGTTTCTTCAATGACGGAGCATGTTGCCCCCGGCGTATTCGTTCCCTTGTAGGTGTGGGGCTGCGGAGGGTTCACCTTCCATTTGTCAGATAGCGCAAACTTGCCCTGACGGTACTGGTTTTCGAGCCAATTTTTGAACACGTAACAATCTTCGATTGGATGTCCTAGCACTCGATGGTAAGGGCAATAATTAGGATCGTTGACGTCACTTGGTTGTGACGGACGTTTTTGATCCGGCAGATTTATAAGCCTATTGCGCAATGCCAACTCAAATAACCTCCTTGTTTTATCACGGGGGAAGGAGTAAGCACGTCCCATCCTGTCCTTAAGGGGTACGTACGGGCGCGTGTTATTTGGACGAGCAACCGGCTTCGAGTCGTTCGGTTGCTGTTGGGCATTAGCGACGATGATAGCTTTTCCCTTTCCTTTGTCGTTTCGAGAGTCGGGCTTCGGGAGAGGGGGTTTATGGCCCATTTGGTCCATCTGCGCCAATTTGTCGATCAAAGCCTGGAAAGAAGTCGGCTTGAAGAACATCATAAACTGCGAGATGGTTGCTTGTGGATCAAGGGTTCCGACAAACATTCCCACCGCAGGGGCTTCTTCTATGCGTTGTTCACATTTAGACCATAAATTACGCCACCGTATAGCGTACTGGACCCACGTCTCGCCGGGCTTCACCCTGGCGTTAATCAGCGCCGTCATCGGAGTACGTTCGCTGGCACTTGCAAAGCGTTGGGTGAAGAGCAGCTCCATCTCTGCGAAGGTTTTAATGGAGTCGTTGGGGAGCTCGGAATACCACTCGAAAGCCGTATCTGATAAGCTTCCAACAAACTGGCGCAGCAAGAGCTTGTCGTCACCTCCAGTGTTACCACAAAGCGCCCTGAATTGGGCAACATGTTGATGGGGATTGCCGGTCCCCTTGTAGACATGAAACTTTGGAATTGTGTAACCTGGTGGGTACTTGATTTGGTCGTACCAGCCCGGATATGGCCGCCCCGTTTTCACAACATGGCCGGCTGCTTCGGCCGCGTGATGAACTTTTATCTGCTGGGCTATATATTCGTCCAGATCCGTTTTAGAGATTGTGTCTTCTTTAGCCGTCGATAGAACGGGCTGAGGGTTTGATGTTTCTCCCCTATCATCCCCAAGGACGATCGGGGGTTCTTCAGTCGGGGATTCTGGTTGTATCATCATCCCTATCATATCTTGGAAGAGAAGGCCCATGCGCTGTATATTGGCTGCTTGTTCAGCAGCCTCTTGGTCTCTTTTTTCAAGCATTCGGCGAAGGAACTCGGCGTCGGTCTCTTCTTCTTGACGTTCATCTAAGGACGTCTCAGGATTCTCTTTTGGCCCCGTGAGTGCAGCCATGGTAGTCATCATCTCCTGGAGCTTTTGTTGCTGCTCCTGAGACTTGGTCACTGACCGGGTAAGCGGTCGGTGACCCATAGAAGTACGACTTTCTTCTTTCCCCGAAGCCATATAGACTGTATGAACTGTGATGCCCCCTGACTTGGGGCGTTTAGGTTCACCGTTCTTAGACTTTGTCAGCGTCATGGGAGCTTTTTCTGGCCTCTTCCTTTTATGGGCCTTCGAGGTTGAAGGAGCCGCTGAATTGGGCATCCTAGCATTTGTTGCCCCCTGTTGTTTGGCGGGGCGATTTTTGTCTTTTTCCACTCTTGCCCTGTTCCGATGACGGAGGTGGTTTGAGTCAATCACGGAGTCTTGAACCCTCCGCCAAACTTTATAAACTTTCGCTGACAGCCGTTGAGGGGGCTGTTCCTGTTTCATCTCCGGAGCTTTTTCCCTGGGTGGAGGAGACCTTTTTAACGTGGCCACCGGGGAGTTCTTTCTCACTTTCCTCAGCATTTCAAAGCTGTTTCCAGTTGGAACAGCAGCATCGACTTCCACCACTGGAGCCGGTGGGGTTAGCCCTGAGGGGGAGTTGCCCCCTGCTTTCCTTACTCTCTGCCAATGGCGACGTCGCGCGCGACGAGCCGCCGGGATTGGCTCGGAGATTGAGGTGGTTTCTCGTTGCCCCCTGTTTGAGCGTGGGGTAACTGTTGATGTCAGCCTATTGAAGACTGATGCCTTCTGATCAGCTGGAGGAGGAGTAGGAACCGTCAATCTTGTGAAGACTGACTCTCTAATGGGAGAAGTCGCCTTAACGACTTCCAAAGTAGCGGCCGTTGCCCTCTTTGGGACAGCCACCTTATAGTTCTGACCCAGCCTGGTGAAAACGGAGGCTGTTGGTTCAGTAGCAGGCGACCCGTTGACAGGGGTCGTGGTAACAGTGAGACGGTCGAATACCGACTTCTTTTTCGCTTCTGGTGCGGATGTCGGCGCAGAGAAGCTTGTAGGTGGGACCATAGTCCCGAAGAACAAGCCGGTGGTGGCCTGAGTTACTTGGCCTACCGGCAGAGTCAGGAAGGAAGCCGCCTGGGGCCCATATGCTACACCTCTAGGTGAGGTGGAGCGTCCGTTGCAGTTGCACTTCGAGCAGTTGGTGCAGTTGGTGGCCATTGAATGCTTGAGTTCTGCACCAAACAAAAGACCAAATCTTAGCAACTTGAAATCCGAAGGCAATCATTTAACAAACCGCGATTGGTTCGCGAAAACGACACACGAAGTGTGGAGTGGAAAGAGGAAGAGGTCCCACCGGGCGTGCCAGAATCTGTTCCCCTCCGAACGGCGGCCGAGACGTTAGGACGGCACGTGCCCTGGGGTTCGGGGCAGATGCTATTTGGTTTTATCCGCCTATCTCTCCGAAGATGCCAAGTTGATTTATGGCACCGTGTATCGGAGGTTTAGACGGATGCGACCGATGTAGCAGACTTCGTCAGATTCCCCCTCAGGGTGAGGGGTTTTTGATTGTGGGGGGCGCTCTTCCCTGCAGGCGCAAGCCCCTGCAGTTAATTACGCTACCGCGTCGCGGTAACAACTTTCTCCTTCTCCAGAATTTCGCTTCGTGTCGTGTGTGTTTGTTTTGTTTGTGATTGCCCGTGGATTGTATACGGAGACTGAGTGATGTCGTCACCCGTAGGACGTGGATAATTAGTCCAAATCCGTATTTACTTAGATTTGGGTTTGGTGTTTTTAGTTTAAGGATGCATTAGCCGCGTTGCAGCTAAGACCAACTTAAACGTTCGTCAAGGATACGTTAGTCCTGTTTTGGACTACGATCGACCTGACGTAGTGATTGATTTAATTATCTGGTTGTCGGGACTCGTCGCCTCTCTGACGTCGTTGAGGGATTGCAACGACAGACGTCAGAGGAGTTCAGAGATGTACCCTTGAACCAAAGTTGATTTGGAGTTTTATCGTTTATTTGAATATCTAAGGACACGTTAACCGTATTTGGGGTTAAGATCAACTTAGACGGGACCGTTTAGATCCAACAAAAGAGCGTTTGGGCCCTATTGTGCCAGTTTAGGGACATGGCGGTCCATCGCCAGTTTTAGGGACGTGGGGGTCCATTATTAGTTTAGGGACGTTTCGGTCCGTCACCAGTTTAAGGACGTAGTGGTCCGTATTCCAGTTTAGGGACGTGGTGGTCCGTCGCCAGTTTAGGGACGTGGTGGTCCATTATTAGTTTAGGGACGTTTCGGTCCGACATTAGTTTAGGGACGTTTCGGTCCAACATTAGTTTAGGGACGTTTCGGTCCAATGTTCTCATTTTGGGGCAAATATTAGTTTAAGGACGTTTCGGTCCAATATTAGGTGAGTGGTCGTTGGGACCCGTCGCCTCTTTGACGTCGTTGAGGAATTACAACGACGGATGTCAAAGGAGTTCAGAGATGTACCCTCGAACCGGATGTAGATTGATTTAGGAGAGGCATTTAATTTAAGGACTTACAGCCAAGATTGGGTTAAGTCCAATTTTTATTTTTAGGCTCTGCCCGATTAGAAGAATCGATCTAAACAGGGCTCCGTCCCTTTCATTATTTTGCAAGTCTGATTTGGGCCAAGCCCTTTTAATGAGTTACAAGAACTCAGGAATTCTCCAAACAGGGCCTTGCCCTTTTTAAATAGTGAGTTTCAGAACTTTTTTTTTTTATAAACAGGGCCTTGCCCTTTTATCTGCAATTCAATTTGGGCCAGGCCCTTTTAAATAATGAGTTTCCAGAAACTCAGGAATTTTTCCAAACAGGGCCTTGCCCTTTTATTGTTTTAATTTGGGCCTGGCCCAAAACAAAGGGTTGCAGAAACCCTAGAAATCTTCAGTTTGAAGAATTCAAGTGCATGGCACTTTTGATTTGAATTTAGATCAAAGGAAAAACAAGTTCTTGTTTTCTCCTGATCATACAGAACCTAGGGTTCATATTAAGTGCAAGGCACTATTTATTATTTTTTTTTTTTTTAGAACCAAGGGTTCATATTAAGTGCAAGGCACTATTTATTTTCTGTTCTTCAGAAATTTTACCTTCTTCTTTTTGTTTCTTCTGTCTTCTTGATTAATTTTCAAGAGCTTTCCTTTGATGATTGGCTCTCTCTCTAATTCTCTCCCCCTGATTATCTGATTGATGCCTCTTGAATGAGGCTTAGGGTCTTATTTATAGTGCCCACAAATTTGTTGGATTTGTTAACAAAATCTTTCCTGAATAATTTTGGGAATTTTCCCACCATTGGATCTTTGATCCAAGGGTTCCTGTTTTACAGGAGAACAGAAAAGATTTATCTAAATCTTCATTCAGTTGCTGCGCAACTCACCAGCAAATGACACGTGTCGCGCATCCGAGCGCTTGCGCAGTTGCGATTGCGCAACTGCGCAGACGCGTGTCGCGCATCCGTGCGTTTGCGCAGCTGGGATTGCGCAACTGCGCAGACACGTGTCGCGCATCCGTGCGTTTGCGCAGCTGGGATTGCGCAACTGCGCAGACACGTGTCGCGCATCCGTGCGTTTGCGCAGCTGCGACTGCGCAACTGCGCAAACACGTGTCACGCATCCGTGCGTTTGCGCAGCTGCGACTGCGCAACTGCGCAAACACGTGTCACGCATCCGTGCGTTTGCGCAGCTGCGGCTGCGCAACTGCGCAGACACGTGTCACGCATCTGTGCGTTTGCGCAGACACGTGTCGCGCATCGGTTCGTTTGCGCAGCTGCGGCTGCGCAACTGCGCGGACACGTGTCGGGCATCCATGCGCTTGCGCAGACACGTGTCGCCCATCCGTGCGTTTGCGCAGTTGCGACTGCGCAACTGCGCAGACACGTGTCGTGCATCCAAGCGCTTGCGCAGACACGTGTCGCGCATCCGTGCGTTTGCGCAGTTAAGTCTTTAATTAAGTTTTCTGAAGAGCCTTGCTCTGATGGGACGCGCTGTTTCGGGCGTTACGCTGCCCATTCAGCCTCTGCCACGTGGCAAATTGCGCACTGCGCACGGAAACCGAAGCGTTGCTTCGAATTTTGAATTTTCAAAATTCAACAGAGCCTTGCTCTGATTGGGGGAAACATACGTTAGTCCTGTTTTGGACTAAGATCGACTCGACGTAGTGATTAATTTAATTATCTGGCCGTCGGGACTCGTCACCTCTCTGACGTCGTTGAGGGATTACAGCGACAGGCATCAGAGGAGTTCAGAGATGTACCCTTGAACCAAAGTTGGTTCGGAGTTTTATTGTTTATTTAAAGATCTAAGGACACATTAACCGTATTTAGGGCTAAGATCAACTTAGATGGGACCGTTTAGATCCGGAAAAAGAGCGTTCGGGCTCTATTGCGCCAGTTTAAGGACGTAGTGGTCCATCGCCAGTTTTAAGGACGTGGTGGTCCATTATTAGTTTAGGGACGTCTCGGTCCGTCGCCAGTTTAAGGACGTAGTGGTCCATCGCCAGTTTAAGGACGTAGTGGTCCGATATTAGTTTAGGGACGTTTCGGTCCGTCGCCAGTTTAAGGACGTAGTGGTCCATCTCCAGTTTAAGGACGTTTCGGTCCGATATTAGTTTAAGGACGTTTCGGTCCGATATTAGTTTAAGGGCGTTTCGGTCCATTATTAGTTTGTGGTTGTTGGGACCCGTCACCTCTTTGACGTCGTTGAGGAATTACAACGATGGATGTCAAAGGTGTTCGGAGATGTACCCTCAAACCGGACGTGAATTGATTTAGGAGCGCCATTTTGCTCAGTCAATTTAATTTAAGGACTTATGGCCACAATTGGGCTAAGTCCAGTTCAACACTTTATTTGCATTGCATTTTTCTTATTTAGGCTCTACAAAAGATATAGAGTATCAGTTTATTTTGGGCTGTGCCCATTTGCAAAGTATCTACTTTGTTTGGGCTTTGCCCCTTTTTAAAATGCATAGCATTCTGAATATTTTGTTTTGGCTCTGCCCATTTATAAATGATGCAAAGCATCTGTTCTGGTTTGGGCTCTGCCCCTTAAAATAATGCATTTGCGCTTTATTAAGCCTGTTAGGCCTTCTATTAATTGGGCTTGGCCCTTTTTAATGCATCTGCGCTTTGCGCTAAGTAATGAGCGCAAGTTCATATGGTGATGACACGTGTCGTGCTCTGATGAGCGCAAGCGCACTAGCGCAGCGCAATGCGCTGTTGCGCTGCGCTATTGCGCTGCTGACACGTGGCGCGCTCTCAGCGAGTTGCGCCAATTCCATAGAGCAAAGCTCTATCTTAGGGGTGCTTAGCGTAAGTGGTTTTATGGCCGACACGTGGCGTTCTCTTAAGAGCGCAACGGCGCAACTTGGAAGTGCAAAGCACTAAGAATCTTTTAGATTCAAGAGGGGAAGTGCAAAGCACTGTTTAAGTTCTTGATCTAAATTAGATCAAAGAAAAATAAATTTCTCCTTTAAGAACCAGAGGTTCATAAAAGTGCAAAGCACTATTCTTTTATTTTTTATTGTTTTAAAAGAACCGAAGGTTCATAAGAAGTGCAAAGCACTGTTTTCTTTTTTATATAAAGATCATTGATCTTATATTTTTTTTTTTAGACTAATGGTCTATTAGAATGAATTTCTTCTAATCCATGAAGGTTCTTTACCTTTTTTTTTGAAATCTTCAGAGCTCTTTCTCTGTTTAAAGTTCTTGAGTTCTCCAAAAAGAATGTTGATCCTTTGAATTGAGGCTTAGGGTCCTTTTTATAGTGCCCATAAATTTGTTGAATTTGTTAACAGGATCTTTCCTGAGTGATTTTGGGAATTTTCCCACCGCTGGATCTTTGATCCAAAGGCCGAAGAAAATCTTCTAGTTCTGGAAAGAACAGAAAAGATTTCATAAAAATCTTAATTTAGTTTGGCGCAGATGCCCCAGCGCATGACACGTGTCGCGCAGCGCAGAGCGCAGCGCAAGTGCGCTAGCGCGTCTGCGCTGACACGTGTCGCGCAGCGCAGAGCGCAGCACAACTGCGCTAGCGCGTCTGCGCTGACACGTGTTGCGCAGTGCAGTTGAAGCGTTGCTTCCTTCAATCAGAGCTTTGCTCTGATTGGGTGCGCTTTCTTGGGCGCTGCGTTCGAGACTTGAAGCTTTGCTTCAAAATTTGAATTTTGAATTCAAACAGAGCTTTGCTCTGATTGGGCGAGACAAATGCCCCCCCACCGTTGCGCTTACGTGGCGCACACGTGAGTGCAACGGTGGCAACCCTCCTGACCGTTGGATCAAGGGGGAATCTCAAGAGGCGCAAGCGCCTTATAAATAGGGCGTTTGACCCTTAGAAAATCTCACCATTAGGTTTTGATTTTCCAGAGCTTTGCTCTTGCTTAAGACTTCAGAGCTTTGCTCTCGTTTCCAGAACTTTAGAGCTTTGCTCTTATTTTCTAAGTTAGAAAATTTTAGGTAAACTTAATCTCAGATTAAATATTTTAATTAATTAATAGAGCTTGGCTCTTACAGATCTTTCGATCTAAAGAGGTCCCCCTTGGGGTTTCATAAACAGAGCTTTGCTCTAAAAGAACTTACAGATCCACAGAGATCTTTCATGGGTTCTAACCCATGAACAGAGCTTTGCTCTTGGATCAAATGTAGATCTTTTAGATCTGAAAGGCAAAGAACTTTTTCGTAAGTTTTCATGGATTTTTCAAGATTCTAGAAATTTTAATTTTAAAATTATTTTCAACACACATTTTTTTTTATATGGAATATTACAGAGCTAAGCTCCTTTTTAAAGAATTTTACTCTTTTGAGACCAGAATTTGACAAGTGTCATTCTGTGACAGAGCTTTGCTCTGAAAGAGGAGATTTCTTCCTTGTCTCTAGGGATTCTTTCCCCCCTTTTTTATTATGGGAATGTTCCCCCTAGGGACCAACTGACAATCTCACCCAATGATGAGTTTGTCTTATTGATTGACGTATTGTCATTTAGATTTCATGGGTCCCTCTTTGGTCTCCTACTCACTGCACTGTGGTGCGGTGTAATTAATTAATCTTGATTTTAATTTTAATTAATGCATTTTCTTCTTTCAATGCCGAACGTTGGGATTCAACACTGACAGCTACATTGCTCTTTTTGCAGCGATCATGTCTGAAGACACTTCATTCCCGTTTGTCCGCTCAGAGGAGGGGTTTCCAGAGGCGCCTTTGGATCGCGAGGTCCTGGCCATGATCAAGGCGTACGACCCGGAGTATAAGAGTCTCCACCTTTGGGGGTCGTGGTACAATCAAATTATTATGGGTCGACGCGGTTTTACATGTGCGGTGCCGTCGGAGCCCATAACGGCGATTCATTACGCCAGCCCACCCCCGGTGCAGTATGCCGCGGAGATGACGGATTGGACATCGAAGGGTTTTCTTCACCCGGCCATAGATGCCATCCCGGTCCAGCGTCCGATGGTTTTGGACATCCTAGGACGCCGTATCTGTCAGGGCGAGGCGAGACCTTGGGGGCAATCATATAACATTGGTCTGATCCCCCGCCACCCGGTTGGCTATCTGCCGTGGGCCCGGTATATCCTGTCGACGAGGAAGTCGCAGTTGATAAGACTAGGACTGTACACCGCAGTCTACGTCTCTCTCTTCCAGTATCCTACGCTTCCCACTTGGTGGTTCAAGGCCTTCCTGGAGCAGTGGAACATTCCTACTCACACTTTCCTTGCCATGGATCGGGAAGTGTCCATCTCGCTGGAAGAGTTTACGGAGGTGTCTGGCCTACCGGCTATGGGGGAACATTATGAAGAGTTGCTCCCGCCGGATGAGTACATCTATGGGGCTAAGCCGATGGTAAGGGAGCTCACGCCGGAGAACGCTGTTCAACATCAGTTTCCAAGTCTGATCAAGGTGTTGAACATCTATGAGGCCCTTTTCGTTGAGCATGGGAGCCGTGGAGTTAATTTTGAGGATTTTATTGCTCGGTTCCTTCATCCAAACGTCCTCTCGGCGAAGACTGCCAAGTTTGCCAACCTTGAGGATCCTTTCGGCTTAGGTTTGGATAACCTGCCAGCGAAAGACATAGATCAAAAGAACTTTTTTCTTCCCAACTCCTCAACCATGTCTTTTGCAGAAGTCGCAGCCCCCGAGATGGATGAGGAGGCCTTCTTTTTGGGATTTCTTGGGCTTTGGCTGAGTTGGTTTGCACTTCCAATGCATTCTCACCGCATGCGGCCCTCTGTTTTTTACCCGGCCCACCGAATGACTATCGGGGTAAAGGTGGCCGTTGGGATCGCCGGCTTGGCGCATTTATATCACGGCCTTAGCCGAGCGGCAGATGCTAATGAGCCTGGGGCGTTGCATGTGGTTTTCCCAATGCACTACTTCATGTCGTGGCTCGAACTACATACAGCGGGTGTTTTCGGCATGCATAAAAGGCCCTCATTCTACGAAAGGTGCATTTTTCCTCGCCTTTTACAGTTGATCGACGCATCAATTGTAAATCCATCGCCGCGAGATGCCAGGAGTTTACTCCTTCGTTCCCACACCGTTGGAGCCGGTGTGTCTTTTATTGACAAGGTGTTGACCATTGGAAAAACGTCCACTACTGCAGTACGGCCATTGCAAGACACTTTCAAGAATGGCGCTTCGATTTTAACGGCCCGGGAGACCCTTCACTTATACTCTATCAGACCGGGCTTTTTGGTGTTTAGGCAGGACGGGGGAGCGATCTTCATGAGATATAACCCGCATCGTTTCGCCCAACAGCTGAGCTATAACCAAGGGGTACCGCTGGAGGCTTTTTTATCGGAACCTGCCGCGAACGAAGAAGGGATAGAGAGGGCGCTGCATCACTTCATGCGTCTAAACACGGGCTCTTACTTCTTTATCAGTGAGCCGGCTTGTGCTCCCCGTCTCCTTAGGGTATACACCGAATGGTATAGTCATTCGACAGGAGCGGTCATAAAGGAGGAAAGGCGGTTGCTGATCGACCGTAAGGGTGCACCTACAGGTAGTGATCGCAACGCTCCTCTGGTGCCAAGGACTCCAATAGTCTCTCCCTTAAAAGATGCTGGGAGCAGACCATCACGTGCGCAAAGTCCTCCATATGAATTGCCGCTCCCCGATATCGCGGATGCACCTCCTGCACCCCGCGCTCAGGCGGAAACAGTGGTTGTACCCTCGCCGGAGTCTGGCGTGGGTGCGGACATCGGGACCCGTCGTCTCAAAGCGGCTGCCAAGCGTAAGTCGCTTCCCCGTGAGCCTAGGGCTGGAGGGCAAAAGAAAAAGAAGTCGCTCTTCGCCGCCGACGTTGCGTTCGGCCAGGAACCCCACGCTCCTTATTCCGAGGGTCTGCTCGAATATGGGACTAACGCGGGATTAGTGATGCCGCCGCCGGACGATACAGACTTGGAAGCTGCTCTCAGAGCTTCAGCATGGCTGGTGAAGCGTGATGCGTGGCTGGCTAAGCTTGCGCAATCAGGTAACTACTAGTCACTTTTTCTTTACTGTAACGTATTTTCTTCCTTATTTCATTATTTTTGACTAACGCTTTTCTTTCTTTTCTTTCAATAGGCATCACCGATGAAGAAGCCATTGCCGCTTCTCTGAAGACCTTTTAGGAGGAGGAACGTGCCAGGGCATCTGTGGGCCTTAGTAAGTTTCGACTCATCGAATTTTTCATTTTCCTTGCGTTATGGTCGATCTAACCTTTCCATTTTAATTGCAGGGACCTCAATGCCGCTCCCTCCTAGCGACGCAGATGTTCTACCAGCGGCCGATGTTCCTGTTTCCTCTGGGACACCGCAGGAGGCTCATCTTGAAAAGCCGATGAGAGATGCCTTAAAGGCTCTGGAGGCCTCCCTGAATGAAGATGATGATGCCTTGAGGGAGGCGTCACAAAGGTCCCTCATAACCGCTCGGGAGGAGAGAAAGCGGTTGAGGCGTGAGGCGAAGGCGCGCAGGGCTGCCTTGGCCATGGGAGCGGGACCCAGCACCGCCCCTCGAGCTGATACTCCCTCCGAAGAGGCCCCTGTCGCCCTATCTACTGCCCGCAGAGAGGTGGCGCGAGCAGTTCGGAGCGCAAACGGCAAATCCGCTTCAGGTAATATTTCTCACAGAGTTTTTGTTATAAGGATTTTAATGTCATTGGTCCTTATATCTCTTATCTTTGCAGGGCCAAGTCTGATCGAGGGAGAGGCGGAAGCCGCCGATCCTAGGGGAACGGAGGAGGCGATACCTGCCGAACTCGAGCCGACAGTAGGTAATATTGTTGAGGCCATGGAGCCTGGAGTGGAGGTCGAGGGGCCTACCGCTGAGAAGGTCATTGATGCCGAACCTGAAGCGGGGGCAGATGATATGATCATTATAGCTGAGTCCAGGGTGGCGGAGAATGAAGCGCCCGAGGCCGGCGATCCCCTGGCGATGGTGGACGATACGACCGCCACTATTGAGCCTGAGAGAGTAGTGGGTGAGGAGGCCATGATTCCCGAAGACGAACCAACCGCTCCTTCTCTGGAATCTGGCAATACTCCAGTCATTGCCCTGCCCATCTATGGTCCTCCGCCGTCTCCAGGTCTCGCGAGCACGACAATGGTCCTCATCGAGTCGGGCGATGAGGCTACAGGCGGTGGTCTTATGTTAATAGAGGAGGAAGCCGGCTCCGTTTCAGCCGGGAGCTCCTCAGGTAAACCCTAAGTGGCTGCTTTTCTTTACTTTACAACCATTTCTGACAAGTTCACCTTTTCGTAATGCAGGTGCAGCTAGTGCTGATGCCCCACCGCTCGAGGGAGCGCCTTCGATGACTGCTTTGGCGGTGGTCACCACTCAGCCTTCTCTCATACCCTCGAAGATGTTGGAAGGTATATGTTTACGGCTTATTAATCTTATTTTCCAGATATATAATTCGCGTACTAAAGTGACACTGTCGTGTTTTCAGGAGTGCTTTTTGATCACGTATATCAGATGTTGCTCCCACACTTTTCCTTCCCATCTGAGCTTGCTTCTTCTTCTAGTGGCGTTGGGGAGTATGATTTCCGTTGACATCCTTCCTTTCTTTTTTCTTATTGACGGAATTGTCTCTAACCTCTTTTTCTCATCTCAACTGCAGTGCTACAGATTGAAGGAGGGGATGAAAGATCAGCTGCGCCACCAGCCCTTCCGACCTTGCCACCTGTCCCAACTGGTACAATGACCGTCATATTGGTAGCTTTCCTCTCTCTATTTTCTGTACTGTTATCTGATCGCATCCTGTCTCTTCCAGCTGTCGTTCTGGCTTCGGCGTCCTTCGAACCTCACGTCATAATGCCAGCGGGTCCTTATCTGAGGAGTCTGTCTTTAAAAGGCACCGCGAATAGTCTGCGCATGTTGAGTGACTATGTCGAGGAACTCGACGTTGAAACTCCTACCTCTGCCGCAGACTTCGCTATGGTGGTTAACCCGATGCTAGCAATACTCGTGAACTTTCATGATGAGGGCATCATTGCATCCTGGGTTAACCATTGTAAAGAGATCGAGGGTCGCCTATACCAGTTGGAGTCGCTGCGTCCCGCTCCCGAGACCGTAGCTGCCAATAATCAGAAGACAGCGTGGATTGAGCAAAGCGCTCCTTACTTCCGCCATCTCGAACAAGAAGTCATTTCAAGGCGTAAGGAGCGTGGTGAGGCTTCAAGCAAGTCTGCTCAACTGCATGCTCGGGTGGAGGCCAATGCCGCACAGCTGAAGGTTATCTTTGAGGGCCTCCTGCAATGCCTCTCCGAAGGGTTATCATTGAGGCAGAGACTTGACTTTGTCGAGCGAGCTGCAGCCAGCCAGGAAGCAACCCAGAAGGCGGTAGAGGAGCAACTTTCATCTTTCTTGCAGCAGCGGGCTCAGGTGGAGGCAGAGGTGGCCGCAGCTGTCAATCGAGAGGAAGCGCTGAAGGAAGTGCGAGAGCGGCTTGTGAACTTACTAAAGACACTTCCTCATCAGTAGCTATCCATTTTTGTAAAGAATGTATATATATATATATATATATATATGTATTTTTTTATCCTTTGACATGATGTATCCTGTATTCAATCAAGTTTATGAATAAAAGATACGCCTTTTTGTAATGTCTTGTGTCACTTCTTCGCTTTTTTTTTATTATCAGCATATCACCTTAGCGAACATGGTTGACGGATAGTAGGGCATGCATCTTGACTTCCCTAAGAATCAGCGACGGCTTAGGTGGCAGGTTCAGATCTGCTGCCTAAGACTTTTCAACTCCATGAGCCGTGAGGGTCTTATGGAGACTTTTCTCCCTACGGATCGAGAGGATCTCGTAGGTGGGTTTTCTCCTTAGGAATCGTGAGGATTTCTAAGTGTGGTTTTCTCTTATAAGTCGTAAGGATCCTATAAGAGAATTTTCCCTCTTACGAGTCGAGAGGATTCGTAAGTGGTTGTTTTCCTCCTCATCGAGAATCGAGTTCGGAGAGTGAGACCCGTGAATAGTATGCAAGAGACCATTTAGGATTGACTTGCAGGGTCCCATTGTTCAGGAAGCAAGTTTTTGAATCCTTACTGCCCGCGATGTGAGTCAAAGAAGCTCTCGTCATGGAGTGTTTGTATCCGTGAGTTGAGAAGTTTTGCGAGGGATTATTTGTTTCCCAAGCGCCAAGGATTATTTGTGTCCTTGGGGTTTGAAACGAGTCGATGGTTCCCACGGAGGTGCTGGTGGCTCTGCGAGTCGACGCGGATCAGAAGGCTCTCGTCAAGGAGTGTTTGTATCCGTGAGTTAAGAAGTTTTGCGAGGGATTATTTGTTTCCCAAGCACCAAGGATTATTTGTGTCCTTGGGGTTTGAAACGAGTCGATGGTTCCCACGGAGGTGCTGGTGGCTCTGCGAGTCGACGCGGATCAGAAGGCTCTCGTCAAGGAGTGTTTGTATCCGTGAGTTGAGAAGTTTTGTGAGGGATTATTTGTTTCCCAAGCGCCAAGGATTATTTATGTCCTTGGGGTTTGAAACGAGTCGATGATTCCCATGGAGGCGCTGGTGGCTCTGCGAGTCGACGCGGATTAGAAGGCTCTCGTCAAGGAGTGTTTGTATCCGTGAGTTGAGAAGTTTGCCGGGATTATTTGTTTCCCGAGCGCCAAGGATTATTTGTGTCCTTGGGGTTTGAAACGAGTCGATGGTTCCCACGGAGGCGCTGGTGGCTCTGTGAGTCGACGCGGATCAGAAGGCTCTCGTCAAGGAGTGTTTGTATCCGTGAGTTGAGAAGTTTTGCGAGGGATTATTTATTTCCCAAGCGCCAAGGATTATTTGTGTCCTTGGGGTTTGAAACGAGTCGATGGTTCCCACGGAGGCGCTGGTGGCTCTGCGAGTCGACGCGGATCAGAAGGCTCTCGTCAAGGAGTGTTTGTATCCGTGAGTTGAGAAGTTTTGCGAGGGATTATTTGTTTCCCAAGCGCCAAGGATTATTTGTGTCCTTGGGGTTTGAAATGAGTCGATGATTCCTACGGAGGCGCTGGTGGCTCTGCGGGTCGACGCGGATCAGGAAGCTCTCGTCAAGGAGTGTTTGTATCCGTGAATCGAGGAATTTTGCTGAAGTCACTGGCTTCTCCGGTTGAAATGAACCGGTGAGATTTGGGGTTCGTCTTCTGACGGAATCCGCCGGGAAAGTATGGTTCATTCTCTGTTTACGCCCTTGGATTGTATACAGGGATCGATGTGATCTTAACTGTAGGGCCGAAGTTTCATCATTTCTTCTTTTTATTTTATTTCCGCGATGCTCTATCATTTCAGCTTTATATCGCGAAGGTTGCGATTGCCCAGTCATTTCGGCTATTTTTCGCGGTGCCCAATCATTTCGGCTATTTATTTTATTTTATCTTTACTCGTTGCTTTTTATTACGAGTCGCCCAATCATTTCGGCTATTTTGCATGCATACATTTTACTTGCTGCTTTTCATTGCAAGTTGCACTATCATTTCGGCTATTTCGTATGCATGAACGGCCTATTGGCTTTTCGCTGTAAACCTGAAATCGGACACCGATTTCGGCATCAGCACCGCTACAACTGGGATATTACCAGGAGCGAATCATCATTTGCCTCTGTCGTTGTCTAACAAAGGAGGCTTAGCGACCAGGGTTAGGGTCCTGTCGGCTAAGGCTTTTGACTTCATGAGCCGTAAGGGTCTCGTGAAGGTATTTCTCCCTGCAAGTCGTGGAGATCTTGTAGGTGTATTTTCTCCTTAGGAATCGTAAGGGTTCCTAAGTGTTTCGTTCCTCTGTAAGTCGTAAGGATCCTACAGGAGGGTTTTCTCCTCACAAATCGAGGGGATTTATAAGGGTTGTTCACCATGCGAATGTATTCCCAATTACGGATGAAATTTGGCTAGGGAAATGTTTATTTGCGCCCGTGGATTGTATACAAGGGTCAGTATTGAGCCACTTGTAGGGCGATATTGGAAGTTTGTGGGGGTTTGCTTAAGCACAGGTTTAGGTCTCTGTGACTTAAGACTTTGAAATCCTATGAGCCGTGAGGGTCCCATAAGAGAGTTCTCCTTACGAGTCGTGAGGATCTCGCAAGTGTATTTTCTCCTTAGGAATCGTGGGGATCCCTAAGTGTGTTGCTCCTTTGTGAGTCGTAAGGATCTCACGCAGGTGGTTTCTCCTTACAGGGTCGAGAGGACCCTATAAGTGTTTCTTAACGAGGTTGCGCCCTTTCAGGTTTTCACAAACACTCTCCGGTAGCCCTGCTGTTTTTACTCACGGAGCCCTTTCGGGTTTTCATCCATGCCCATTTTGCTTATGGACTTACCGTTTTTTTATATATATATATATATTTTATTTATTTTTTTTTATTTTTACTCATCTTGTCAGCCTAAGGATGCTGTGGTAGTAGTTTGAAGACGTTTCGGTCTGCTATTAGTTTAAGGACATTTCAGTCCAGCATTGAGAGGGCTGGCTACTGCTTATAAAGCTTGAGCTTAGGAAGATAGCGAGCGGACATAGTCGTCGTCATCTACCATTGACCTAGGCTGTGGCTCATTAAGCGTAGTATTTCTTTAGGAAGCGACCGTTTATCGGCCTGAAAAGCCTTTCACCGTGCATGTCCATGAGTAGATAGGCTCCACCTTGATAGACCTTATCTATGATGAACGGGCCTTCATAGTTTGGCTCGAATTTTCCTCGCTTGGCGCGATTGGGGATCATAGGCCTTTTGACCACTAGTACGAGCTCGCCTTGGCGAAATGTCCTCGGTCGGGTCAGTCTTTCATATGAGCGCGTCATCTTTGCTTTATAGGCCTCCAGATTTTGTTGCGCTATGAGTCGGGTTTCATCAAGGGCGTCAAGCTCCTCAAGCCGAAGGTGAGCATTTTCTTCGTCCGTCAGCCCGTAGTGGACTGCCACTCGTAGAGAGGGTAACTCTATCTCGAGGGGGAGTACTGCTTCCGTCCCAAATACCAACGCGTACGGCGTTGTGCTTGTGGCCGTCTTGAACGTAGTTCGATATGCCCAGAGAGCTTCTTGCAGCCTCTCGTGCCGGTCTCTCTTATTTCGGGACACTGTTTTCTTCATGATCTTCGTCAAGGTCTTGTTGAAGACCTCAGCTAGACCGTTAGCTCGTGGATTATAAACTGAGGAATATCTCCAGTCTATATTGTGCTGCTGTGCGAAGCGGCTAATTTTATGACTTCGGTAGGCTGGCCCATTATCAGAGATGATCCTTCTTGGGGTTCCAAACCGGTATATGACATGCGTTTTGAAGAAATGGAGGATGTTCTCCGTCTTTACTTCCCTCAACGGTACCGCCTCTGCCCATTTGGAGAAGTAATCAGTCGTCGCCAATATGAAACGATGTCCCTTTGACGATGCTGGTTCGATGGGGCCGACTATGTCAGTCCCCCACATTTCGAACGGCCAACTAGCCACTGTTGGATGCAGTGGATTGGGATGCTGATGGATAAAGTCCCCATGAATTTGGCATGAATGACATTGCCTCGCGTATTCTAGGCAATCCTGCATCATCGTGGGCCAGTAGTAGCCCATCCGTTTTATCTTCAACTTCATCTTAGGGCCTGCTTGGTGGGAACCACAGAGTCTATCGTGAACCTCTTGGACGACCCTTCTCGCTTCGTCAGGTACTAGGCATCTCAGCCACAGAGAATCGAATGACCTCCTGTATAGAGTATCGTTGACGAATGCGAAGGACAGAGCTCGTTTCACGAGCTGATGTCTTATGGACGCTTCTTCAGGCATTCGGTGGAATTTGAAGTAATCTATGAAGACTTCTCTCCAGTCTTCGGTCTTCTCATGGTCTTTTATTTGTAGGGTTGCCTGCTCAGTTGCTCCCTTTTCTTTATATGATTCTGGAGGTATTTCTGCTGGGGAGAGCACTCGACGGCTTTGTACCACGATTCTAACGTCATCGAGGTTCTCGTCAGCCAATTCTTTAGCAAGTTTGGCCAGTGCGTCCGCTTTGCTGTTTTCAGCACGCGGTATACTTTCCAACGTGTAGGAGGGAATTTGGGTTAGCAGTTGCTGCACTTTTTCACCGTATTTTACCAATTCCGGTTTGCATGTTTGGTAATCGCCGTTCACTTGACTGACGACTAGCTCGGAGTCCCCATATATGAGGAGGCTTTCAATTCCCATATCAATGGCGATCTCGAGACCTGCTATCAGTGCCTCATATTCAGCTTCATTATTCGTTCTCGGCTTTGTCAAGGAGAAGGTGAAGCGCATTATTCCTCCTTGTGGAGTCACAAAGATGAGTCCTACCCCCGATTTGATCATTGGCGTACTTTGTTTGTGCTTTTTCATGGAAGATGCTCCATCGAAATAAAGCTCCCAACGGGTATCACCACTGTCGATTGCGTCAAACGCATGTCTGTCTGGCAAATCGCAATTTAAAGGAGAATCGGCAGGTATGGGATGCTCAGCAAGGAAGTCGGCGATGGCCTGGCCTTTTACCACCCTGAGAGGTTGATATGTTATCGAAAATTCCATCAATAGCAGAGCCCATTTAGCGAGTCGTCCCGTCAATATAGCCTTTGACATTAGATATTTGAGAGGGTCCACTTTTGAAATAAGACGGACCTCGTGCGCCAACGCATAGTGCCTAAGCTTTGTTATTGCGAAAATCAACGCCAGGCAGTGTTTTTCAATGGGAGAGTAATTGCTTTCTGCCCCCAGCAGAACTCGACTTAAGTAGTAGAGCGCTCTTTCTTTCCCCTGATCGTTCTCTTGTGCCCATAATGCGCCTAAGGAACCTTCGAGGGCGGTTGTATAAAGAATGAGAGGCTTCCCCTTAACCGGAGCAGCCAACACTGGCGGGTTCTGCAGGTATTGCTTGATCTCATCCAGTGCGCCTTGGCATTTTTGATCCCAAACGAATGGGGTTCCCTTCTTCATCAGGTGGCTATAAGGACGGCACTTTCCTGAAAGGTTGGCTATAAATCGCCGTATGTATGCGAGTTTCCCTTGGAGAGACCGAAGCTGTTTGAGAGTCCTCGGCGGAGGCATTTCCATGATCGCTTTAATCTTTGACGGATCTATTTCAATACCTCGGTGTCGGACAACGAATCCCAGGAATTTGCCCGAGAAAACCCTGAATGCACATTTAAGAGGATTCATCTTCAAATTGTATTGCCGAAGGCGTTGAAATATAGTCTTCAGATGCTCGAGATGTTTCTCGTATGATTTGCTTTTAACCACGAGATCGTCGATATAGCATTCAACGATTTCGTGTATAAGGTCGTCGAAGATCTTTGTCATGGCCCTTTGATAGGTGGCACTGGCGTTCTTCAAACCGAAGGGCATCACTTTATAACAAAATATACCAAGAGGAGTCCTGAAGGCTGTATGCTTCTGGTCTTCTGGATGCATTTTTATTTGATTATACCCTGACGAGCCGTCCATGAAGGAGAAAACCTCATGAGTGGATGTATTGTCTATCATCAGTTCAGTGACTGGCACTGGGAAATCATCCTTCGGGCAAGCTTTATTAAGATCCCGGAAGTCTACGCATATGCGCACTGTCCCATTTTTCTTCATCACTGGGACGATGTTGGCGATCCATTCAGGGTATTGGACTTCCTGGATGAAGCCAGAGTCTATCAGCTTTTTGACTTCGGCGTTGATGCCCATCTCAAGCTCGAGTCGCATTCTTCTCGGCGCTTGTTTGACTGGCTTGATGTCCGGGGATATCGCCAACTTGTGTACAGCAATTTCTGGATCTAGTCCCGGCATTTCGGAATAGTTCCACGCGAAGCAATCTTTGTGCTGTAGAAGCACATCTTTTACGCAGCCACCCTTTCTTCAGATAGCAGCTCGCTGATGAATGTCGGTCGCGGGTCATTTTCCGTCCCCAACTCAATTTTCTTGAGATTATCTGCAGTGGTATGTATTCCATCTTCCAGCTCTTTCGGCGCTGGGGGAAATTCTGAGATTACCTCATCACTGCTGTTTTCGAGGCACCAAGGGAGGCTGTCCAGGTTCTCGGACTCTTCTCTCAATGTCGTTATCATACGACAGGTGTGAATTTTCTGCCAACCCCAATGTGGAACTGGTTTTTCTTTCGCGGCTTCGGGCTCGTGCTTCTGTGGTGGCGCTACCCTCCAGTTATCAGACAACGCGAATTTGCCAAGCTGATATTGATCTTCAACCCAATTCTTGAAGGTGAAGCAATCTTCAAGAGGGTGTCCCATTGCTCGATGGTAAAAGCAATAATTTGAGTTGAACACCTCGCCTGCGTGCTCGGGGTGCTTGGACTCTGGCAACGTAAGCATTTGATGTTTTAGAGCGAGATCGAATATCTTCCTTGTTTTGTTCCGAGGAAATGAGTATGCTCGACCCATTTTCTTCCTGAGGGCTAAGTCAATAACGCTCGACTCTCGGATGCGTGGCTTCTTAGCTCTGCTTTGTGGTTGTCGAGCGCCTCTCTTGCCTTTCGACTTGTTTTTGTTTTCGCGTCGAACCTTTTTTGTAGCAGGTTGACAAGGAGCGGCATCTTCGTTCTTTACTGCCTGTTGGAGGAGGCGCTGTGTCTTAGCTTTCTCATAGATTGCCATTTCACGATCGTGATCATCTCGGGCTTTTTGACTCGCATCCCTTATAAGTTTGCTCGTCTGGTCTTCGGATGATGGACTGGGCGGTTTTGTATCGGGAACTTTTGCTGGTTCAGGATTAGCATCCTCCCATTGAGCGTCCGCCTCTTCATCGAAGTCATACATGGCATAACAGCTGTTTACTAGTTCCCGCTTCTTTGGCCGGATGTACCCAAGCCCTTTGGTTTCTACTTTCCCGTTAGGCAGTTTGCATTGGGTCCCGGGAATGTTCCAGACCTTGTCATAGAATTTGGCTTTTCTAACGGTCTGTGTGAAGGACATCCCCTGACGTTTCAGCAGTTTCTTCAAACCTTCGGTATAATATCGGGGAAGACGGATAGGCTGAAGCCTGTCGAGCGTGGGATCCGCGCCATGCCAAATTTCTTTTTCTACTTTGTTTTCTTCAGAACGGTAGAATAGGATTGCCTTCTCGCCTTTTCGTCCGGGAGGGATATAGAATGTCTGCAATTCTTCTACGCTGTTGGTGTCGAGTGCATCCAGTTCTTTGTAATGTTCAAGTGGCACCATGGTTATCTGCAGACTTCGCTCTTCATCAGCGGAAATCCGTATCGAAGGCCGAGCAGGGAATACAGCATGAACTTCATCCTCTGAATCACTACCGAAGATCAACGAAGGAACGGATGGTCCTGGCCTGGTAGATTGGGATGGACCTGAATAAATTATATCCTCATCCTCGGTGTCACTGCCGAAGACAGGGATGGTGGCATTAGTTTTGTTCTCCGGTTTGTGACACCTTTCCGTGTCTTCGAAGCTCGGCAAGAAGTATTTGGCATCTTCATACTTGCGAACTTCGTTCACGGAAAACGGATTCAACTCTCCGGCCACAGTGTACTCGAGGCCATCCCTGGAATACTTCATGCACTGATGCTGTGTAGAAGGGATGATATTGTACTCGTGTAGCCATGGTCGGCCGAGCAGAGCATTGTAGTACGTCTTGGCGTCTATAACATGGAATTTGATGTCTGTGACGAGCAACCCGAAGCGTAGCGTCAATATCACAGATCCAAGAGTCTTTGAGGATTGAGAGTCGAAACCGGAGATAGTGATCTTGTCTCGGGCGAGGTGTTGTATGCTCATGCAAATTTCTTTTAACACCCGTACATTGAGTAAATTGACGGACGATCCGTTATCGACCAAGATTTTACCTATCTTTATGTCATGGCAATATCCTGAGACATAAAGGGGGCGATTGTGTTCACACGTCCCGAGAAGAAGGTCTTCATCACCAAAAGCAACGTCGGCTGTGTGCACTTCTTCTAATTCGTCTTTCATCTTTTCTTCGGCTAAGAAGGCTTGAAACTGGTCCGGATCTTGTAGCGCCTTAATCAAAGAGTCTCTGGCTTCCTTTGATAGTAACAAGGCATCAAGGATACTGAGCTGAGAGGGCAGTTTCCTCAGATGTGCCAGAACGTTGTAATCCACCTTACTTCTCTTCGGCGGGTTCTTGGCGTTTAGCTCTTCCAGAACTTGGTCATCTAAAACGATGTCTTCAGAGACCTTTTCTTTCCCTTTATCTTTTCTATTCGAGGGTCCGAGGTTCTTTTCAGGCAGTGTCCGATTCCGCGGCCGGATATTTTCGCAAACCACTGGCTCCTCTTCTTTTCCCGAAGTTGACTCTTTAAAGAGAGGGGCAAGCTCTAGCTCCTCATCAGAGTCGCTCCCAAATGTAGGCACTTGTGACCTGGTAGTGTTAACCATGTGACGGTTGCCGGCAGTTCTTTCAAGCACTTTGGTCGTGTTTCTTTGCTCCCGACGAATCTTACGCTTTTCCCGTTTAAAGCGTTGTTGATTAGCGACGTATCCTTGCCACCATCTATCGAACGCTTTGCACTCTTGGGTAGAATGTGAGACCTTCTGATGATATAAGCAATAAGAAGGGTGCATTTCTACTATGCTATTAACCTTTTCTTCTGAGGGCGGTAGCTTCATGCCCATCGATATGGCCTTAGCGAACTTCTTTTTTATCTTGAATTGGCTTTTGTCAGCGGTAGAGGCATTTTGCTCCAGTGGGATCATCTCAGCTCCTCCCTCAAGTCGCTGGCGCTTGGCCGTTTCGAATATAGCCGTCTCGCGTTCTTGATCAGCTTTACTTTTCAATCGAGCTTCACTAAGAAACGCGTCAATCATTCCTATTGATAATTCCGGAACCCTTGACTCAGTATTTGCCCCCGGCGTTTTGGTTCCAGAAGTCCCTTCATCGTTCGAGGTCGAGTGAGAGATCATATGACAGCTCGCCACGTATTCCTTGGATTCATCTGATGAACTTTCCTCCTCATCTTCTTTTTGAAAGACGTGATCAAGGAAATCTTGGAGCGTAACGGGAGTCCGCGCCTTCTGATTATATTCATCCAGCGCGTCGATTTGCTTTTGTAAGTCGGTGCGCTTGTCGCCAGGCTTCACGGGCTTCTTAGATTTCTTCTTCTTCTTTTTCGAAGATTTTGACGGCTGGTTATGAACGCTTGAACTACCACCATCGGTCTTCGGAGTCGGACGTGGCTTCAACATCCCCTCTATAACCTGCGGCTCTAAGGGATTCTTCCACTTGACCGCTGGACAGGTCTGAAGATCATTTACCATTCTCCTCGTTTTGGCCGATAATACGACTTCCCAGGGAGTTTCTTCAACGACGGAGCATGTTGCCCCGGGCGTATTTGTCCCTTTAGAGGTGTGGGGCTGTGGGGGATTTACCTTCCATTTGTCGGATAGCGCGAATTTGCCCTGGCGGTACTGGTTTTCAAGCCAATTTTTGAAAACGTAACAGTCTTCGATCGGATGTCCTAGCACTCGATGATAAGGGCAGTAATTAGGCTCGTTGACGTCACTTGGTTGCGACGGACGTTTTGGATCTGGCATATTTATGAGCCTATTGCGCAATGCCAGCTCAAATAGCCTTCTGGTTTTATCACGGGGAAGGAGTAAGCACGTCCCATCCTGTCCTCAAGGGGTACGTATGGGCGCGTATTGTTTGGACGAGCAACCGGCTTCGAGTCGCTCGGTTGTTGTTGGGCATTAGCGACAATGATCGCTTTTCCCTTTCCTTTATCGTTTCGAGAGTCCGGCTTCGGGAGAGGGGGTTTATGGCCCATCTGGTCCATCTGCGCCAATTTGTCGATCAAAGCCTGGAAAGAAGTCGGCTTGAAGAACATCATAAACTGTGAAATGGTTGCTTGTGGATCAAGGGTTCCAACAAACATTCCCACCGCAGGGGCTTCTTCTATGCGCTGTTCACACTTAGACCATAGATTATGCCACCGTATAGCGTACTGGACCCACGTCTCGTCGGGCTTTACCCTGGCGTTAATCAGTGTCGTCATCGGAGTACGCTCACTGGCACTTGCAAAGCGTTGGGTGAAGAGCAGCTCCATCTCCGCAAAGGTTTTAATAGAGTCGTTGGGGAGCTCGGAATACCACTCGAACGCCGTATCTGATAGGCTTCCAACGAACTGGAGAAGCAGAAGCTTGTCGTCGCCGCCGGTGTTACCATAAAGTGCCCTGAACTGGGCGACATGTTGATGGGGATTGCCGGTCCCTTTGTAGACATGAAACTTAGGAATTGTATAACCCGGCGGGTATTTGATTTGGTCATACAAACCTGGATACGGCCGCCCCGTTTTTACGACGTGGCCGGCTGCTTCGGCCGCGTGATGAACCTTTATTTGCTGGGCTATATATTCGTCCAGATCAGTTTTAGAGATTGTGTCCTCTTTAGCCGCTGATAGAGCGGGCTGAGGGTTTGATGTTTCTCCCTTATCATCCCCAAGGACAATTGGGGGTTCTTCAGTTGGGGGATCTGGTTGTATCATCATCCCTATCATGTCCTGGAAGAGAAGGCCCATACGTTGTATATTGGCTGCTTGTTCAGCAGCCTCTTTGTCTCTCTTTTCCAGTACTCTTCGAAGGAACTCGGCGTCGGTCTCTTCTTCTTGACGTTCATCTAAGGATGTCTCAGGATTCTCTTTTGGCCCCGTGAGTGCAGCCATTGTAGTCATCATCTCCTGAAGCTTTTGTTGTTGCTCCTGAGACTTGGTCACTGACCGGGTAAGCGGTCGGTGACCCGTAGAAGTACGACTTTCTTTCTTTCCCGAAGCCATATTGACCGTATGAACTGTTATGCCCCCTGACTTGGGGCGTTTAGGTTCACCGTTTTTTAACTTTGTCATTGTCGTGGGAGCTTTCTCTGGCCTTTTCCTTTTGTGGACCTTTGGGGTTGAAGGAGCCGTTGAAGTGGGCATCCTAGCATTTGTTGCCCCCTGCTGTTTAATGGGGCAGTTCTTGTCTTTTTCCACCTTCGCCCTTTTCTGGCGACGGAAGTGGTCTGAGTCAATCACGGAGTCTTGAACCCTCCGCCAAACTTTATAAATTTTTGACGACAGCCGTTGAGAGGGCTGTTCCTGTTTTGCCTCCGGAGCTTTCTCCACAGGCGGAGGAGATCTTTTCAATGTAGCAATTGGGGAGTTCTTTTTCACCTTCCTCAGCAATTCAAAGCTGTTCCTAGTTGGAACAGCGGCGTTGACCTCCACCACAGGAGCAGGTGGGGTTAGCCCTGAGGGGGAGTTGCCAATGACGATGTCGCGCACGACGAGCCATTGGGACTGGCTCGGAAATCGAGATAGTTTCTTGTTGCCCCCTGTTTGGGTGTGGGGTAACTGCCGACGTCAGCCTATCGAAGACTGATGCTTTTTGACCAGCTGGGGGAGGAGTGGGAACTGTCAATCTTGTGAAGACCGACTCTCTAATAGGAGAAGCCGCTTCAACGGCTTCCGAAGCAGCGGCCGTTGCCCTCTTTGGGACAGCCACTTTATAGTTCTGACCCAGCCTGGTGAAAACAGAGGCTGTCAGCTTAGTAGCGGGCGACCCGTTGACAGGGGTCGTGGTAGCAGTGAGCCGGTCGAACACCGAATTCTTGTTCGCTTCTGGTGCGGATATCGGCGCAGAGAAGCTTGTAGGTGGGACCATGGTCCCGAAAAACAGGCCAGTGGTGGCTTGGGTCACCTGATCTACCGGCAGAGTCAGGAAGGAAGCCGCTTGGGGCCCATATATTACACCTCTCGGTGAGGTGGAGCGTCCGTTGCAGTGGCATTTCAAGCAGTTGGTGCAGTTGGTGGCCATCGAATCTTGAATTCTGCGCCAGGTAAAAGACCCAATGTTAGCAACTTGAAATCCGAGGACAACCATTTAACAAACCGCGATTGGTTCGCGAATACGACACACGAAGTGTGGAGTGGAAAGAGGAAAAGGTCCCACCGGGCGTGCCAGAATCTGTTCCCCTCCGAACGGCGGCCCGGACTTCGCGTCCGTTGCCTGAGGTTCGGGGCAGATGCCATTTGGTTTTATCCGTCTATCTCTCCGAAGATGCCAAGTTGATTTATGGCACCGTGTATCGGAGGTTTAGACGGATGCGGCCGATATAGCAGACTTCGTCAGATTCCCCCTCAGGGTGAGGGTTTTTTGATTGTGGGGACGCTCTTCCCTGCAGGCGCAAGCCCCTGCAGTTAATTACGGTACCGCATCGCGGTAACAACTTTCTCCTTCTCCAGAATTTCACTTTGTGTCGTGTGTGTTTGTTTTGTTTGTGATTGCCCGTGGATTGTATACGGAGACTGAGTAATGCCGTCGCCCGTAGGGCGTGGATTAGTCCAAATCCGTATTTACTTAGATTTGGGTTTGTGTTTTAGTTTAAGGATACATTAGTCGCGTTGCGGCTAAGATCTACTTAAACGTTCATCAAGGATACGTTAGTCCTGTTTTGGACTAAGATCGACTCGACGTAGTGATTAATTTAATTATCTGGCCGTCGGGACTCGTCACCTCTCTGACGTCGTTGAGGGATTACAGCGACAGGCATCAGAGGAGTTCAGAGATGTACCCTTGAACCAAAGTTGGTTCGGAGTTTTATTGTTTATTTAAAGATCTAAGGACACATTAACCGTATTTAGGGCTAAGATCAACTTAGATGGGACCGTTTAGATCCGGCAAAAGAGCGTTCGGGCTCTATTGCGCCAGTTTAAGGACGTGGTGGTCCATCGCCAGTTTTAAGGACGTGGTGGTCCATTATTAGTTTAGGGACGTCTCGGTCCGTCGCCAGTTTAAGGACGTAGTGGTCCATCGCCAGTTTAAGGACGTAGTGGTCCGATATTAGTTTAGGGACGTTTCGGTCCGTCGCCAGTTTAAGGACGTAGTGGTCCATCGGCAGTTTAAGGACGTAGTGGTCCTATATTAGTTTAGGGACGTTTCGGTCCGATATTAGTTTAAGGACGATTCGGTCCGATGTTAGTTTAAGGACGTTTCGGTCCGATATTAGTTTAAGGACGTTTCGGTCCGATATTAGTTTAAGGACGTTTCGGTCCATTATTAGTTTGTGGTTGTTGGGACCCGTCACCTCTTTGACGTCGTTGAGGAATTACAACGATGGATGTCAAAGGTGTTCGGAGATGTACCCTCAAACCGGACGTGAATTGATTTAGGAGCGCCATTTTGCTCAGTCAATTTAATTTAAGGACTTATGGCCACAATTGGGCTAAGTCCAGTTCAACACTTTATTTGCATTGCATTTTTCTTATTTAGGCTCTACAAAAGATATAGAGTATCAGTTTATTTTGGGCTGTGCCCATTTGCAAAGTATCTACTTTGTTTGGGCTTTGCCCCTTTTTAAAATGCATAGCATTCTATATATTTTGTTTGGGCTCTGCCCATTTATAAATGATGCAAAGCATCTGTTCTGGTTTGGGCTCTGCCCCTTAAAATAATGTATTTGCGCTTTATTAAGCCTGTTAGGCCTTCTCTTAATTGGGCTTGGCCCTTTTTAATGCATCTGCGCTTTGCGCTAAGTAATGAGCGCAAGTTCATATGGTGATGACACGTGTCGTGCTCTGATGAGCGCAAGCGCACTAGCGCAGCGCAATGCGCTGTTGCGCTGCGCTATTGCGCTGCTGACACGTGGCGCGCTCTCAGCGAGTTGCGCCAATTCCAGAGAGCAAAGCTCTATCTTAGGGGCGCTTAGCGCAAGTGGTTTTATGGCCGACACGTGGCGTTCTCTTAAGAGCGCAACGGCGCAACTTGGAAGTGCAAAGCACTAAGAATCTTTTAGATTCAAGAGGGGAAGTGCAAAGCACTGTTTAAGTTCTTGATCTAAATTAGATCAAAGAAAAATAAATTTCTCCTTTATTCGAAGAACCAGAGGTTCATAAAAGTGCAAAGCACTATTCTTTTATTTTTTATTGTTTTAAAACAACCGAAGGTTCATAAGAAGTGCAAAGCACTGTTTTCTTTTTTATATAAAGATCATTGATCTTATATTTTTTTTTTTAGACTAATGGTCTATTAGAATGAATTTCTTCTAACCCATGAAGGTTCTTTACCTTTTTTTTTGAAATCTTCAGAGCTCTTTCTCTGTTTAAAGTTCTTGAGTTCTCCAAAAAGAATGTTGATCCTTTGAATTGAGGCTTAGGGTCCTTTTTATAGTGCCCACAAATTTGTTGAATTTGTTAACAGGATCTTTCCTGAGTGATTTTGGGAATTTTCCCACCGCTGGATCTTTGATTCAAAGGCCGAAGAAAATCTTCTAGTTCTGGAAAGAACAGAAAAGATTTCATAAAAATCTTAATTTAGTTTGGCGCAGATGCCCCAGCGCATGACATGTGTAGCGCAGCGCAGAGCGCAGCGCAAGTGCGCTAGCGCGTCTGCACTGACACGTGTCGCGCAGCGCAGAGCGCGGCGCAACTGCGCTAGCGCGTCTGCACTGACACGTGTCGCGCAGCGCAGCATGCAGTGCAGTTGAAGCGTTGCTTCCTTCAATCAGAGCTTTGCTCTGATTGGGTGCGCTTTCTTGGGCGCTGCGCGCGAGACTTGAAGCTTTGCTTCAAAATTTGAATTTTGAATTCAAACAGAGCTTTGCTCTGATTGGGCGAAACATGCCCGAAAGACGACTTCCCAGTACCGGCCACCGAGATAATGATAGAAAATACGTCCACCCATGAAGTCTTCTCCTTCATGGATGGCTCGTCTGGATACAATCAGATAAAGATGCATCCCGAGGACCAGAAGCACACCGCTTTCCGGACCCCCTTGGGCATATTTTGCTACAAGGTAATGCCTTTCGGTCTAAAGAATGCCGGTGCCACCTATCAGAGGGCCATGACGAAGGTCTTCGATGACCTCATACATGAAATCGTCGAATGCTATATCGACGACCTTGTGGTGAAAAGAAAATCATACGAGGAGAATTTAGAGCATCTGAAGATCGTGTTTCAACGCCTTCGGCAATACAACTTAAAGATGAACCCTCTCAAATGCGCGTTCGGTGTTTCCTCGGGCAAATTCCTAGGATTCATCGTCCGATACCGGGGTATCGAGATAGATCCTTCAAAGATCAAGGCAATTATGGAGATGCCCCCGCCAAGGACTCTCAAACAACTACGGTCTCTCCAAGGAATGCTCGCGTATATCCGGCGATTTATAGCCAATCTTTCAGGCAAGTCCCGCCCTTACAATCACCTGATGAAGAAGAGAACCCTTTTCATTTGGGATCATAAATGCCAAGGCGCACTAGATGAAATCAAGCAGTATCTGCAGAACCCGCCAGTGCTGGCTGCTCCGGTCAAGGGAAAGCCTCTCATTCTGTATACAACCGCCCTTGAAGGTTCCTTAGGTGCATTATGGGCATAAGAGAATGACCAAGGGAAGGAGAGAGCCCTCTACTATTTGAGTCGAGTTCTGCTGGGGGCAGAAAGCAATTATTCTCCTATTGAAAAACACTGCCTGACATTGATCTTCGCAATAATGAAGCTCAGGCACTATGCGTTGGCGCATGAAGTCCGTCTCATATCGAAGGTGGATCCTCTCAAGTATTTGATGTCAAAAGCCATATTGACGGGATGGATCGCTAAATGGGCCTTGCTCTTGATGGAGTTCTCAAAGCCTCTTAAGGCAGTGAAAGGCAGGCCATCGCCGACTTCCTCGCTGATCATCCGATACCTGCCGATTCTCCTCTGAATTGCGAACTGTCAGACGAACATGTGTTTGACACAATTGACGGTAGTGGCACCCAATGGGAACTTTACTTTGATAGAGCGTCTTCCATAAAGAAGCGCAAACAAAGCACCCCCATAATCAAATCAGGAGTAGGCCTCATCTTCATAACTCCGCAAGGAGCGATAATGCGCTTTGCCTTCTCCTTAATAGAGCCGGGGACAAACAATGAAGCCGAGTATGAAGCTTTGATAGCAGGTCTCGAGATCGCCATCGACATGGGAATTGAAAACCTCCTCATATATGGAGACTCCCAATTGGTCGTTAGTTAAGTAAACGACGACTATCAAACGAGCAAGCATGAGTTAGTGAAGTATGGCGAGAAATACAACAACTGCTGACCCAAATTCCTTCTTACACCTTGGAAAGCATACCGCGTGCGGAAAATTGCAAAGCGGATGCATTAGCCAAGCTTGCTAAAGAATTGGCTGATGAGAACCTCGATGATGTAAGAATCGTGGTACAAAGCCGTCGGGTTCTTGTATCGGCGGAAATATCTCCGGAGTCGTCCGAGGAAAAGGGAGCGACCAAGCAAATGGCTCTACAAGTGAAAGACCAAGAAAAGGTCGAAGATTGGAGAGAAGTCTTTATAGACTACTTCAAATCCCGTCGAACACCTGAAGATGCGTCCTCAAGACATCAGCTTATGAAATGAGCTCTGTCTTTCGCTTTCGTCAATGATACTCTGTACAAGAGGTTATTTGATTCTTTATGGCTGAGATGCCTGGGACCTGAAGAAGCAAGAAGAGTCGTCCAAGAAACTCATGACGGACTCTGCGGTTCTCACCAAGCCGGGCCAAAGATGAAGCTGAAGATCAAACGGATAGGTTATTATTGGCCCACGATGATCCAGGACTGCCTTGAGTATGCGAACCAATGCCACTCATGCCAGATCCATGGGGACTTTATCCATCAGCACCCAAATCTACTACACCCAACGGTGGCTAGCTGGCCGTTTGAAATGTGGGGGACTGACATAATCGGCCCCATCGAACCAGTATCGTCCAGAAGACATCGATTCATTTTAGCGACAACTGATTACTTCTCCAAATGGGCAGAAGCAGTACCGCTGAGGGAAGTGAAGACGGAGAATATCATCCATTTCTTCAAGACACACGTCATTTATCGGTTTGGAACTCCGCGACGGATTATCTCCGATAATGGGCCAGCCTATAGAAGCCACAAGATCAGCCGCTTCGCACAACAGCACAACATAGACTGGAGATACTCCTCAGTTTATAATCCCCGAGCTAACGGTCTAGCTGAGGCCTTCAACAAGACCTTGACGAAGATCGTGAAGAAGACGGTGTCACGAAATAAGAAAGACTGGCACGCGAGACTACATGAAGCTTTCTGGGCGTATCGAACTACATTCAAAATGGCCACGAACACAACACCGTACGCGTTGGTATTCGGTACAGAGGCGGTGCTCCCCCTCGAGATAGAGCTTCCCTCTCTACGAGTGGCAGTTCATTATGAGCTAACGGACGAAGAGAATGCTCACCTTCGGCTTGAAGAGCTCGACGCCCTTGATGAAACCCGGCTCATAGCGCAACAAAATCTGGAGGCTTATAAAGCAAAGATGACACGCTCATATGAAAGATTGACTAGGCCGAGAACATTCCACCAAGGCGAACTCGTGCTAGTGGTCAAAAGACCTATGATCCCCAATCGTGCTAAACGAGGGAAATTCTAGCCGAATTATGAAGGCCCGTATATCATAGACAAGGTCTACCAGGGTGGGGCTTATATACTCATGGACATGCATGGCGAAAGGCCCTTCAGGCCAATAAATGGTCGCTTCCTAAAGAAATACTATGCCTAACGAGTCACGGCCTAGGTCAATGATAGATGACGACGACTATGTCCGCTCGCTATCTTCCTAAGCCTAAACTCTGTAAGTAGTAACCGGCTTCCTTAACAGCGGACCGAAAGGTCCTTAAACTAACGATGGACCGAAACGTCCTTAAACTAACAACGGACCGAAATGTCTTTAAACTAACGACGGACCGAAACGTCCTTAAACTAACGACGGACCACTATGTCCTAAAACTAGCTGTTGACCGAGATGTCGATAAACTACGGTGGATTGCAGCATCCCAAAGCTGATACAAAACAAAAAAATATAAAAAAAAAGAGAAAGAAAAACGGTATGCCCATAAGCAAAAAGGATACGGATGAAAACCCGAAAGGGCTCCGTGAGTAAAAACAGCAGGGCTACCGGCGAGTTTTGTGAAAACCCGAAAGGGCGCAACCTCGTTACAATAAAAAAAAAAGAAGAAAGAAAACGGTATGTCCATAAGCAAAATGGGCACGGATGAAAACCTGAAAGGGCTCCGTGAGTAAAAACAGCAGGGCTACCGGGGAGTTGTGCGAAAAACCCGAAAGGGCGCAATCTCGTTAAAAGACACTTGCAGGTCTTCTCGACTTTGTAAGGAGAATCCACCTGCGTGAGATTTTTACGACTCACAAGGGAGCAACACACTTAGGGATCCCCACGATCCCTAAGAAGAAATTGCACTTGCGAGATCCTCACGACTCGTAAGGAGAATCCTCTTATGAGACCCTCACGGCTCATAAGATTTGAAAGTCTTAAGCTACAGAGATCTGAACCTGTTCTTAAGCAGCCCCCACAACCTCCAATACTGCCCTACAAGCAGCTCAATGCTGACCCTTGTATACAATCCACAGGGGCGAATAAACATTTCCCTAACAAAGTCCCACCCGTGACTAGGGATATGTTCGCACGGTGAACAACTCTTGTGAGTCCACTCGACTTATAAGGAGAAAACACTCTCGTAAGATCCTTACGACCTATAAGAGAATATACACTTAGGAGTCCTCACGATTCCTAAGGAGAAAACGCGCTTACGAAATCCTCACAACTCGCAGGGAGAAATACCTTTATGAGACCCTTACGGCTCATGAAGTCAAAAGCCTTAGTCGACAGGATCCTAACCCTGTTCGCTAAGCCACCTTTGTTCGATATCGACAGAGGCAAATGATGATTCGCTCCTGGCAATATCCCAGTTGTAGCGGTGCTGATGCCAAAATCGATGTCTAAATCCAAGCTTGCAGCGGAAAGCCAGCAAGCCACACATGCATACAAAATAGCCGAAATGATGGGGCAACTTGCAAACAAAATCAGCAAGTAAAAATATATGCATGCGAAATAGCCGAAATGATTGGGTAACTCGCTATAAAAAGCAGCGAGTAAAAATAAAAATAAAATAGCCGAAATGATTAGGCACCGCGAAAAATAGCCGAAATGATTGGGCAATCGCGACCTTCGCGATATAAAAGCTGAAATGATAGAGTATCGCGGAAAGAAATAAAATGAATGAAATTTATGCCCTACAGGTGATATCACATCAATCCCTGTATACAACCCAGGGGCGCAAACAAAGATGGAATCACACCCTTCCTCCCCAAACTTCATCACAAGGAGAGGCCAAATCTCAATGGTTCATAGGCAGCCTAGAGATCATCTCAACATTCGACTTGTTACAACGAACACAACATCAAGTAAAGTGGAACAGCGGAAACTCCCAGTTCCATGACTCGGCGGTGTGCAGATGGCCGAGAGTCAAACTCCGACTCCGTGAAATGCGGATAAATTCAACCCTTCCTGGTTACGTGAAACGCGGATTATGTCACTCCTGACCCCGTGGAAAATATCCAGAGCGGATCCTGGTCCTCGCAGAGCACGGCAGTGAACCCGTATGAAGCATCCTGAGCGGAGCTTGGTCCTCGCCGAACACGGCAGTGAACCCATAGGAAGCATCCAGAGCAAAATTCCTGGCTACGTGGAACGCGGATTATGTCACTCCTGACCCCATGGGAAACGTCCAGAGCGGATCCTGGTCCTCGCAGAGCACGGCAATGACCCCGTCTGAAGCATCCAGAGTGGAGCCTGGTCCTCGCCGAACACGACAGTGAACCCGTGGGAAGCATCCAGAGCAAAATTCCTGGTTACATGGAACGCGGCAATGACCCCGTGGAAAACGTCCAGAGCGGATCCTGGTCCTCGCAGAGCACGGCAGTGAACCCATGTGAAGCATCCAGAGCAAAATTCCTGGTTACGTGGAACGCGGCAATGACCCCGTGGAAAACGTCCAGAGCGGATCCTGGTCCTCGCAGAGCACGGCAGTGAACCCGTGTGAAGCATCCAGAGTGGATCCTGGTCCTCGCCGAACACGGCAGTGAACCCATGTGAAGCATCCAGAGCGGAGCCTGGTCCTCGCCGAATACGGCAATGAACCCGTGGGAAGCATCCAGAGCAAAAATTGAACTTTGAGGTCCTTAAACTCACGGACTATGATGTCCTTAACCTTGATCGTGATGTCTTAAAACTAACATTGGACTGTGAGGTCCTTAAACACATGGACTATGATGTCCTTAACCTCAACCGTGATGTCTTAAAACTAAACATTGGACTGTGAGGTCCTTAAAACTCATGGACTGTGATGTCCTTAACCTCGACCGTGATGTCTTAAAACTAAACAATGGACTGTGGAGTCCTTAAATCCATGGACTATGATGTCCTTGATCGCGAGGTCTTTAAACTACGGTATCCTGAAAAACGTCCAGAGCGGAGTCTGGTCCTCGCAGAACACGGCAGTGAACCCGTGGGAAGCATCCAGAGCAATTTCTGATTCCGTGAAATGTGGATGATGATAACCTTACCCATCACTTACGGGTCCTCACGACTCGTAAGGGAGCAAATTCGCTTGTGAGATCCTTACGACTTGCAAGAGAAAAGCACACTTAGGAATCCCCACGATTCTTAAGGAGAAATTACACCTACGGGATCCTCTCGACCGGTAGGGGGAAATTCTTTATGAGACACTCACGGCTCTTAAAGTTGAAAAGTCTTAGGAGGCAGATCTTAACCCTGAATCCTAAGCCATCGTTGTCCTGCAAGGAGATCAAGATAGACTATCCACAGAATACATTCAATAAAAAGAGACACACCATTGAGAAACAAAATATGTCTTTTATTCATGAACCAAAATGGGTACAAAGTACAATTCGTGAAAGAACAAAAATATACTCTCATTCAGGAGTATGTACAAAAGAAGAATAAAGAAAAATATGTACAAGGCTTCAAGTCGACGGGCGATTTAGCAGATTGGCCAATTCGTCCCTCTTTCGCTGGGGCTCGCCTTCATGGTTCAGTATTGTCAGAAGACGGGCCTCCGCCTAAGCTTGCTGAGCCTAGTATGAGGCAAGCCGGCCTTCGAGCTCTTTCTCAGTAGCCTTATGAGCCTCAACCCTTTCACAAGTGAACACGACAGCTTTGTCGATGGCCACCACCTCCTTGATAGCCTCTTGAAGCACTCGCCAAAGTTCATACGCTTTGTTGGCCTTGGCTGTAAGGTTGGCCTGAAGCTATACCAGCGCTTTCGAAGATACCTCCCTCTCCGAAAACTTGCGGTCGAGCCTCTTCTCACAAGATATCATGTTCGCCGCACACCGCTCAATCAGGCCCCGTAAGCTTGCCTTCACAGCCATAGCCTCCGAAGAAAGGCGGGTACACTCGAGCACGTGCAAGCAAGCCTTCACCTGCCGGCAAAAATCAACCCAGACTTGCACCACTGCTTCGCTATGATAGGTGGCAAGAAAGGGGAGAGAGCCGTTAGCTTCGGCAGCAAATGCTTCAGCCGTAATCACGCTGCCGGCACGAAGTTCCTCGATCAAAGATGACAAAGGGGTGAGGCTTAGCTTGGCCATTCGGTCCGAGGCACACAGGGCATAAGGGTCGGGCGGCATGGCAATGCGTGACTCTAGCACTGTGAGAACTGGCAGGGCTGTTCAGATTTATAAACAGTCACTGGACTTTTAAGAAAAGAACAAGTGGGACGACATCGAGACTTCACTTACCCACAGTCATGCAAAGAGGAACTGAAGGCTCCCCTAGCTCCTCAAGTATCTCAACCTCGTCGTCGGCCTCCAGAACTGTAAAAGACATCAATGTCATTTTATGGAACAATAAAAATCCTGTGAAAAAGGCAGACAACACTAACCTTGCCCAGAAGAAAGGACGATGCGCTGAGGAGATATTGCTTGTGGAGCAGCCATCTCCAACAGACGTTTGAAAGACTGCTGGGGAGACAGATCAGCAATAGAGGCCGCCAATCCGCGCAATTCTGAAAAGACAGAAAAGTTCAACGGAAAGATGACTAATTTAAGATATAGAAAGCTACCTTCGACGCTCTTCCCATTCTGAGCCGGAGGGATAGCAGCTTCAACGGCCTCCTCCATGACCTTGGGCACATTATCGGAGACACTGGCCGGTGCAGCGGCTTCTGACTGAAGAGCAGCGACTGCCGCTGCGGGCTCCAACGAAAGGACGGTAGCCTCCATGTTCAGACCATAATATTGCATTTTTCATTCCTCTATTCTTATCCTTTTTATAAATAAACAGGTACTCTTGACGCACGTTTGTTGCATATTACAGGATACAGGTTTCTGGAGCAAATACAGTGAAAAAGACACAAAACAACATAAAAAGGGACTTTTGACCAACAATTAGACGGATCCTAGTCAAGCCTAGACGAAGAACAATGCAAGGTCCAAAATGTCAAGACAAACAGTTAAAAGATCCTTACAAGTTTTCACTGAAGATCTGGAAAAGACCAAGAACCCAAATAGAGAAAAGTACTGAAGAAACAGAGAGGAAAAGACACCCTAAAGCATACCCTGAAGTTTGGTGAGCTAAGCTCACCAAAGGGCCGCGGAACCGCGGCCCAAGCGCCCAATTGCCGCGGTTCCGCGGCCATTCTAAGCCCGTGTCGGTGGATTTTTGGCGTGTCGGTGCGTCGGTGTGGGTGTTGGGATTTTCAGTGGGCAAATCTGTAATTGCACATATGCGAGAGCCTGTAACCCTAGTATCCTTGTTTGCTTATAAATTGTAATCAAAAATTGTAAAACCCTATGCCTCTTTTCAATCAATAAAAATTCAGAATTTCTGGGAGTTATATTCAGATATGTTCTTCTTGCTTGGAGGGAGCCATCGAATTAGTAAGTAATTTCATTCCTTTAATTAAAATGTTTTATCATTCCCTAATGAGCGAGTAGTCTCCTCGCTCGTTAGGGTTAGCTTTAGGGAAAGGTTTGAGAGATGATATCTCTCACCCCTTTCATGCCATCCACACCTAAGAGTTAGAACTCCATGCATGCACGCACAACCGCTCCCTACGGCATCCTACCCTTCGAGGTAACGATGAACCGTAGTATAAAGGGCCGGTTGCGCGTGTTATCCATGGGGGTTAGGGTAATTATCGATAAAGGAAGGATACGAATCTAGAGGAAGAAACATCTTCCCAAAAGATTCTTATCCACTTTATGGATAATTACTGTAACATCTAATAGATCAATAATAAGGCATTGAAAGCGGTAAGGAAACCTTAAATTTCCAAACTTCCCCTAAACCTAACCCTAGCGAGACTTTAAATTAGATTAATTTAGTTCAATAATAGATCTAGATTTTAGAAACCAACCAAAACATCATTTAGAATCAACTCGTTAAGACACATTTAGAAATCTACCCATCTCTGTGGATCGACCCGTACTCACCGGCTAGCTGCAAAGCGACGCCATTTCTGATTACGGTAAATACAAGTTTTTGGACCAATCAAATGGCGCCGTTGCCGGGGATGGCGTAAAATTTTTTTCTGTGTAATTTTGGGTTGATATAAATTTTAAAAATTATAAAAATCTGAAAATAAAAAAAAAGAAATAAAAATTATCAACTTTGATCTGTTTGAAGGGTGTATCCTTTGAATCTTGCAGGAACAGCGAAGAATTGCGGATCTGGAATTTTACAGAGGGCAAATCAGAAAAGTGAACATCGGAACAGAGGAGAATTGGTGAACAGGAGATACAAAAATTTTTCCAGAGGCTGAACCCACCCACCGACCGCGTTTCCGCCGCATTGGTAGCCTCCAGACCGCGGTTCCGCGCTCATTTGGCCACGTCAGCACCTCAAATTTTGTGGGTTTGATCCTCATTCTCCCCTCTGTAACCTACAATATATCCACTGTAAAAATTTTCTGCAGGGTTTTTTGCGCTAAAAAATCTTTCTCCCCCTTCTAAGTAACAGATTTTCTGCAGGTTTCTTTGCGCCGCGCTAAAAAAATTGATTGCAAGTGAATTTTACTGTTTTGCATAATTTAACCGGACTCTAAGGGGCTAATTGAGCAAACTCAGATTGGGTGGGGATTTCATCACCCTTCCCAGGACCCCATAAAACACCTAAAGCATGTGCATTGACCACAATTAACTAAAAAAGACTAGACTCAGACCTAAGGACATCGAGCTCAATAGGAAAAGGACTAGTATAGGCATCGACCGTTTATCCTAACCGACTTTGCGGTGTCTAGGCTAGTGGTTATTAATTAGGCCCACTTTTGTGGTTCCTTCCCACTTACCTGGCCGTACTTGTCCGTGAAGAGGCGGTTTGAGGTCCTATTTCTAGCCCTAGTTAGGAGCTGTCTAGCAGACCTAGGCGACCCTAGATCTAGGCCTGATTGTGCATGTGTGGTTGATACATTTGTGTCACAGGTCTCTTTTCAAAACTTCTTTGCAAAACTCTCACATAAATAAATAAAAAAAAAAGAAAAATCTTTTCAAAACTTGCAACTTGCCGCTAAGAAAACTTGCAACTCACTTCTACTCACTTCCCTTCATTGACGTTATCTTACCCCCACATTCTGTTTTTCTATTTTTCTGACTACACTATCCCTTTTAGTGTATGTCACTTTGGACTAGGGATACTAACGCCCGATTAGTTCGTGTTTCGTTGGTACCGACCGACGAACCTTTCGACACCGAAGTCGAAATTCCCTCCATTTCCTTACCTCCACCTTCAAATTCTTCTTTCGAAGGTATGTCGGGATTCGATACCTTACCGACGGGAATGATTCCACCTCCGCCAGGTGCGAATAACCCGAATCTTCCGCCTGTTGTAGCGCCCGCACGAGTTGCGCTCCAGGATCTCTTCTACCCCGTCCGCACTTCTTTACCTACATGTCTTTCACCCCCACCGGGAAATGGGGACAACTTTGAAATAAAACCACATTTCATCAATATGCTGCCAAAATTTCATGGTTTGGAATCTGAAGATGCGTATATTTTTATTAATAAATTCCAAAATGTATGCGCTATGATGAAAACGACCCAATTAAGTGATGACGCTATAAGGCTAAGGGTCATTCCTTTTACCTTATGTGACCTAGCCGAGAAGTGGCTATACAGCACCGCATCACATTCCATTAGAAATTGGGACGAGTTTGTGAAAGCTTTTCTGAAAAAGCTCTATCCTCATCACAAAACTGCTAGAATCCGAAACGGGATTATACAATTTTCACAGCTTTCTTCCGAACCATTTTGGAAGTGCTTCGAGAGATTTAAAGACCTACTTATTCAATGCCCTCATCATGGGATCGAAAGTTGGCAACTTTGCCAAACATTATACGAGGGATTGAACTCGGCAATGAAGCAGTTGCTAGAAACCATATCTCAAGGTCATTTTCTCTCCAAGTCTAGCGACGAAGCGTGACAGTTTCTTGAGGATCTTAGTAAGCAAACAATTCAGTGGGAGAGTACCAAGACCACATCATCTTCTTCTATTGGTCAATCTAGGGCAGGCATACATCAAGTAGATATGTCGATTGCTATGAAGGCCGAGATGGCCTCACTTATGAAAAAGCTAGAAGCTATTGAGACCAAGATCTCATTGTCTTCTCCTGCCCCTGCTTTACCCACGCGAACTGTTTATGCTTGTTGTTCGAATCCATCGCATTTAACCGAAGAGTGTCCTTATAATGCATCTACTCAAGGGCAGGATCAAGTCAATGCTGCATTTCAGCAACGACAAAGAAACGATCCGTACTCTTCGACATACAATTCGGGGTGGAGGAGTCACCCAAATTTCGCTTGGAACCAAAATCAACAAGTCCAAGGAAATAACAATTTTCAAAGACCTCCTCCTCCACAACAACAACAAGCACCTTCACAAACTCAAAACCAGCAACCTTTCCAACAACAACCTTATACAAATCAATTGAACAATTTGGTTCAACCAAATGATGATAAGGTTATCTCGCTCGAAAAAAGTTTAGATGCATTTCTCAAGCAATCTACAGAATCCGCAGCAAGATTTGAAAGTTATGTTCAATCTTTAATGAATAACAATGCCTCACATGATCAAAGTATCAAATCTATTGAGGCACAAATTGCACAATTAACTGCTGCGTTGAGCGAGAGAGAAAAGGGAAAGCTTCCATCTCAACCATTGCCCAATCCCGGTCACACACAAAACGCATATCCCAATCACAATGTAAATGCGGTGACCACGTTGAGATCCGGAAGAGTGTTGCAAAATAATGTGGGAACTAGTGATGACATCCCCGCCGGTGGTTCTTCTTTTTCTTCTTCTTTTTCTCCATTGTCATCTTCCCCTTCTTCATTTTCTTCACTTTCTTCTTCACCTCTTTCTTTAGAGCTTATTCTCCACCCTTCACACGGCTCTACTTCTTCTAGCTCGAACGGACCCATTTCTCACAACATGCACACATCTACACCGGGATCCGTTCCTGCTCCACATTCTACTCCACTGACATTTGACTCAACGAATTTTCAAAATGCTCCATTCCCAAACAGGTTGAGTCCTAATAAACCAAATGCACAAGTGGAGAAGATTGTGGAGATATTTAAGCATGTTAGCATAAATATACCTCTCTTGGATGCAATCCAACAAGTCCCTTCATACGCGAAAATCTTAAAGGGCTTATGCACCTCGAAGAGAAAGGCATCTTAAGTACCCAAGAAAGTGCTAGTGGCTAGTGCAGTGAGCAATGCTATTAACCACCATCAAACCTTACCCCAAAAACGAAAGGACCCCGGCTGTCCTACGATTTCAATCACGATTGGGGATAAGAAAATTAATCGAGCACTTTTAGATCTTGGGTCTAGTGTTAACCTTATTCCCTACTCCGTGTACGAACAATTAGGGGTTGGAGAGTTGAAACCCACTCGTTGTACTCTCCAAATGGCTGATCGATCAATCACCCATCCTAGGGGTCAGCTAGAGGATGTGTTGATCAAGGTTGGGGAGTTCATATTCCCCGTTGATTTTATTGTTATGGATACACAACCTGTTGCTAACCCAAGAAACCAAATTCCAGTGATACTCGGTCGACCATTTTTGGCCACTTCCAATGCTGTAATAAACTGTCGCAATGGCTCCATGACTCTATCCTTTGGGAAGATGTCTAGTGAGTTCAATATTTATAAGATGGGAAGTCTGCCTCCTGTGCCTAAAACTAGTACATGAGAAGTTTGCTCTATTCACGAAATCACGCAGGAGGACTGCGAGCTTGAAAGATTCTTGTTTGATAAAAACAGTTTTGACGCCACTAGTGCGTCCCTCCTTGAGCCTACCACCGTTGACACAACCGACATTGATTATGAATATTTCACTTTTTCGGATGATGACGACTCACAGCCCGAATATGTGTCTTTTGAATTTTTGGATGAGTTAGTCGAACCATCCGAATCGGTTGTTTGCAGTGATTTCGAACCTGTGTTGGAGTCCTTTGAGTTCGAGGTAGATTCCGCAATGATTCTTTCGCCTCCGAAACTCGAACTCATGTCCTTGCCACCTCACCTTAAATATGCTTACATAGGTGAAAATGAGACTTTTCCCATTATAATATCAGCATCTCTAGCCTTCGAGCAAGAGAACGCTATTTTAAAAGTCTTACAAGATAGGCGGCAAGTTTTCGGTTGGACTATGGCGGACATCGAGGAGATCAGTTCCCTTATAATTGAATATCATATGCAATTGATGGATGATGCCAAGTCAATTGAGGACCCACAGGAACATCTTGGGGATATTGTGGTTAGTCAATCTCTTCCTTTAGAAGTTGAACCACCCCCATTTCTTTTAAGCTACGAGAATGCCAATATTCCACTGATTGCTGATCATTCACATTCTCGTTTAGATGCATCACCACCTCCTGTATATTCACCTCCACACCCTCCATACCACCACTTCTATCTTCCCCAATTCTTTGTGAATCGCTACAACTTATTCTTCCACCAACTCATACTCTTTACTGATAAATTTTTCAACTGGTTGGTGTTGACGTTTGGTCTATGCAAAGTTTGGCAGTAATGTCTGACATAGTTTAAATGAAGTTTGGGGTAGGGCCTTTTTGTATATAATTTTGTTTTTCTTAACAATAAAAAAAATTATAAATAAATAAACAGGGGAGTATCGGCATTTTGACCCTCTTGGTTTAGCATGACAGTGAGGACACTGTCAAGTTCAAGTTTGGGGGTATGCTCGGTACGTCTTCTTCCTTCGCATTCATTTCATTTGTACATATTTTTGCATTTGCATACTTATTTGAAAACCCATAAAAAATTGAAAATTTTCAAAATTATAAAAATTAATGTATTCAATTTTAGCTAATTGACTTGAGTTTGACAAATAGGTTAACTGGCTAGGAACAACTAGATCTTAGACTTAGTGAATTAAAAACCCTAAAAATAACATTCCTTAAAGTTTGACGGTAGAAAGTATATGCCTTGTAGTTTATTTAGAAATAGGCAAATTTTGGGTTCACTTCTTCGGCTAAGTCGAAACAAGGGAAGAGTATTGATGTTCTTATTAAAGTATAAGTTTGAAAAATAGTTCCTAGCTTAAGTCTAGATTCTGAAAACGTATACCCTACAAATTGCACAATCACGCACCTTGAAACTTGGAATAGTAGAGGAGACCTTGAATTGCTCTTGTCTAAAGTCCTTAGTACAATGAAAATAAAAAAAATGTGTGAATGAAGAATAAAAAAAAATGAACACTAGTTTTTGTGATTACTTAAGGCTGCAAAAATAGAAAAATATTTAGCGAGGGTGCTTCATCACCTAGTGCCTTAGACCAACTGGTTTGGGAGTCACTGCTAAAGCCTTGGGTGTTGCAAAGACTAGGAAGTACGCTTCAAAGTGCAAACGCATTTTGTAATCGGTCGTTGGTATCTCAAGAAGTATTAACGGTCGCATGAAGGATGTGTAAGCAAATTTCATTTAAATTCACCAACTAATTAGTACTTTGGACAACGGACAAGGGGTTGATTGCTTGATTTGAATTTTCAAGTGTAGGGGTGACTTATACACACACGTAGGGGTATGTGATTGGAGTTTAGATGAGAAAAAGGAATGAAGAATAGAACTTGTATCTTTAGTAGAGTTGATAGAAATTCCTAAGTGGAGATGAAACCCTAGAAGGAAGACTTAAGAGATGCCGAAAGCTAAGTAGGTCTACATAACATATATAGTCTTAAGTTAAATAATAAGGAAGTGTGAAGAATATGGGTGGATAATTTGCGGGTCGATGATAATAGAATTCTTAGTTAGAAAACCTAATTGGAGAACAATAGTCAATAGGCCGAGTTGATAGGATTTTGTGGGTGTAATCCGCTGAAAACCCTCAGGAGACAACACTCCTCCTACTAGGGACACCTAGAGGTTTAACGGCTTGTTGCACGTGCTCAGTGCAATCGCGTTTTCCTGCGAAAGTGTGGTTAGGATTTTAGTGAATAAATAATAAGTTTGCTCGAGGACGAGCAAAAGGTAAGTTTGGAGGTATTTGTTCAGACCATAATATTGCATTTTTCATTCCCCTATTCTTATCCTTTTTATAAATAAACATGTACTCTTGACGCACGTTTGTTGCATATTACAGGATACAGGTTTCTGGAGCTAATACAGTGAAAAAGACACAAAACAACAGAAAAAGGGACTTTTGACCAACAATTAGACGGATCCTAGTCAAGCCTAGACGAAGAACAATGCAAGGTCCAAAATGTCAAGACAAACAGTTAAAAGATCCTTAAGTTTTCACTGAAGATCTGGAAAAGACCAAGAACCCAAATAGAGAAAAGTACTGAAGAAACAGAGAGGAAAAGACACCCTAAAGCATACCCTGAAGTTTGGTGAGCTAAGCTCACCAAAGGGCCGCGGAACCGCGGCCCAAGCGCCCAATTGCCGCGGATCCGCGGCCATTCTAAGCCCGTGTCGATGGATTTTTGGCGTGTCGGTGCGTCGGTGCGGGTGTTGGGATTTTCAGTGGGCAAATCTGTAATTGTACATATGCGAGAGCCTGTAACCCTAGTTTCCTTGTTTGGTTATAAATTGTAATCAAAAATTGTAAAACCCTATGCCTCTTTTCAATCAATAAAAATTCAGAATTTCTGGGAGTTATATTCAGATCTGTTCTTCTTGCTTGGAGGGAGCCATCGAATTAGTAAGTAATTTCATTCCTTTAATTAAAATGTTTTATCATTCCCTAATGAGCGAGTAGTCTCCTCGCTCGTTAGGGTTAGCTTTAGGGAAAGGTTTGAGAGATGAGATCTCTCACCCCTTTCATGCCATCCACACCTAAGAGTTAGAACTCCATGCATGCACGCACAACCGCTCCCTACGGCATCCTACCCTTCGAGGTAACGATGAACCGTAGTATAAAGTGCCGGTTGCGCGCGTTATCCATGGGGGTTAGGGTAATTATCGATAAAGGAAGGATACGAATCTAGAGGAAGAAACATCTTCCCAAAAGATTCTTATCCACTTTATGGATAATTACTGTAACATTTAATAGATCAATAATAAGGCATTGAAAGCGGTAAGGAAACCTTAAATCTCCAAACTTCCCCTAAACCTAACCCTAGCGAGACTTTAAATTAGATTAATTTAGTTCAATAATAGATCTAGATTTTAGAAACCAACCAAAACATCATTTAGAATCAACTCGTTAAGACACATTTAGAAATCTACCCATCTCTGTGGATCGACCCGTACTCACCGGCTAGCTGCAAAGCGACGCCGTTTCTGATTACGGTAAATACAAGTTTTTGGACCAATCACTCCACTACCTGCATCCTTGACTTCGGGTCACCCTCAGGAAGATCCGTTGGAACGGAGACCACCGAAGGTGCCTCTCCGGATGGAACAAGTGCTTGGGAAGCGGAAACTACTGGAAAAGATTCCGCCGCGAGAGCGACAGTTGCATCAACCCCCGCCACACTGATTGGTGCTTCACTGGGGATATCAGCAGGCTCTATGGCCAAAACATGACTTAGAGCCTCTGCCGCCGCCGAAGTCCCTGCAAAGTTCGTATAAAGATAAGGATACATATATATGTATGCAAGCAATACAAGATATTAGAAAAGAGACATATGAACATACCAATGCGCAAGGGAGCCTCCAATATGGCTTGTTCGAGCCGACGCTCCTTCTCAAGAAGTCATCCTCGCCGGGGTCAAGGGTGGACTCATGGCCTCCAGTCCATAATGAAAGCGCATCCGCAGTGTCCTCCGAAGCAACCTGTTTAAGGGCCTTTTTTCCCCATTCCTCCAAAGGGCCGATGAATCGTCGCCGGATCCACGAAGGGTCTTCATAAAAAATGATGGCTAGATAGGGCTTCTTCGGAATTCTTACGTTCTCCGACTGGTCTTGAGAACGTCTTATGGCCTCAGCCAATTGTGCGGCTTCCTCGGCAGTTGAACTTGGGAAAAGTAGGCCAGCATCCGACTCTTGCATGGCCAACGGTTCGTCCTGAAGAATGGGCTCAGACTCTACTAAAGAGTCGAGCAGGTTGGTAGCCACCTTCCTCCGCCGTTTGGATCCAGAACCGACCGCCGAGGATGACCGTTTCCTCCCTCGTGGAGCCTTAGCACGACGCCGATCCACCTCACCTTCAACACCCTCGTTACCGGCATCCTCGCTTGGCGGTGCTGCCGAGGACGACACGGCCATTGTTGACGCCGCCGGCGGTGGTACTGCTACTGGCGCCCTTTTACCCCTCGACTGAGCCCAGGTATCCAATGGCATACCAATTGTGGGGGTGAGGTCCACCCCCGACTCCCCCGGAATAAGCGCGACACTGGTATCCCTCAGGGGAAAGCGGACCGGTGTGCGCGGTCGCGGCGAAACTCCCGTGGCCCGAACATGAGCAGGAGCACCATATCCAAGGAGCACCCTCTTATCCTCAGCAATAATCGGGCTGACTCGATGAAGGTACCAGCCCGTAAAGGACCCCACGCATCGGGGAATATCATCAGCTTTAGGGATCATGAAGTGGGAACCAGTGTTCAGCCTCACAAAGTGGTGAGCAGCATCGCGAACAGCTTCAGGTGAAGGAACCGGCGCAACTGTAAAAGCCTCAAAGGGAACGCCCTGATCATAGCCAAGCTGCCGGGCGAAGCGATGCGGGTTGTACCGCATAAAAAGGGCCGCACTGTTTTAACGGAATACCAGATAACCTGGCTTGATCGTGTACAAGTGTGTGGCCTCCCGGGCCTCAAAGAAGGCACATCATCTTTCGACAGGTTGCAGAGTTGTTGAACTAGACCCGAAGGAGCAGATAGAACCCGATCAACGAATACCAATCCGCCCATGGTAGCATAAGGAGCAATCAACACGCGAATAGCCCCAAATTGAGTCGGGGCAGGGGCAGAAGCATCCACTAGCCACATTAGCCGCGGGAAAGTGTAGGCGTCATAAAATGCAGGTCTCTGGTGCGCAACAAAAGCCCCGACACGTGCATATCGATCCAAGACGTGAAGTAATGGAGAGAAAAGTTTACTACGTCCACGCCGGGGGTTGAAGTATTAGCCGCGGCACCCAACCCATGGTAGAGATGCGCTAGCGCCGGGATGCCTATGACTAGTCGTGTCCCCTCAGTGATACGATAAGCCAGATAGATCACCGAGACTCTCATGAAGCGGCGACGCATGGGAATGACGAACCAGCTGAGCCATACGCTGATAAACCCCACGAATAATGTCTCTTCGTCCATGCCGGGAGCTGCAATCGATTCAAAAGATACCGGCGACATAATAGGAATGTAGTACTGCGGTAAATCCGATTCCTTAGTCGGCCGCCTGTTCAAACCAAACCCAAAGGGGTCATTGATGTTTGCAAACTTCGAAGCCGTCTTCGATAGGACGCCCTCGCGAAGGAAGCAAGCGACGAAGCTCTTAAAGGTGACGCCCTGTTCCTCCGACTCTGTGAACAGTTTGTCAAAGATGCCCAAGGCCTTGATCAAACTCGGGCGCTTGTGGCGGACGGAATTCTCAGTGGACAAGCCGTCGAGCATTGCGGGCTCAGTCTCGAAGATGTACTCGTCAGAAGGCAGTAATTCCTCATAAAATGACCCTCTGATTGGCAGCCCATAGATCTCACAAAATTCTTCCAAAGAAATCGAAACTTCACGGTCCCTAGGAGGAAAGTGTTGGTGGGGAGATTTCACTGGTTCAGGAAAGCCTTAACCTACCAGACGTGAGGAGACTGGTAGTGGAAAAGGGACGCAGATATCACCTGATAAAGCCCAACCTTCTGCAGTCGTGTGCGATGGGCGGACAGGATGTATCGAGCCCAAAGGAGATAACCCGTGGGGTGTCGAGGGGTGAGCCCTATTTTGTAGATCTGCCCCTATGGTTGGGCCTCGCCCTGGCAAATGCGGCGTCCCAGAATATCTATGGCCGGGATAGGATGATTCGGGATGCCCGTCGTCGAAGGCTCAAGTCGTCCCATCAGAGTCCAATTAGGCATCTCTACAGCAAAGACTGTCCCTGGAGGATCCATCGGCAGGGACGGAAAGGTAGGCTCCGTCGATACTTAGCAAAGAAAACTCCGGCGACCCTGGATGATATGACTGTACCAGGTCCCCCACAGAAGAAAATTGGTGCAATTCGGGTCGTGAGCCCTGATCATTGCCATCACCTCCTCGTCAGATGACGATTGGGGAAAAGCGGCTTCCGAGCGGGTGAAAGGGAAATACGGAACATACGTCATTGTACCTGAAATAAAATAAGGGGAAACTGTTAAAGCTAAGCCAACAGTATATATATATATATATATATATATATATGTTTATAAATGCATAAAAAGACAGTGGAAGAAAGCGACAAAGGACTCATTTTATGGGACCATTGGTTACAAAACACATGGGTCTCACAAAATCAAGATGGCGGCTGGCTAATGATGAGGCAAAGCAATTATAATGAGACAAAAGGAAGATTCTCATTAAATAAGCAGTGGATTTCAAATGACCCTACACATTCCCCTAAAAGAAATCCATCTTGGACTCTATGACAAATCAAACAAAATCAAGGGAATTAAATTCCTAGAAAGCAACATGGTAAACTTCTTCTTCTTTGTTGTGAAGAAGACAACTCAGGGCAAGAAAACCCAAAGAGTTCTATGGGAAGAACTAAGTTCTTCATAGGAATTAAATTCCTTTTGAAAAAGGGAATTAAATTCCCAGAAACTTCTTTTTCCAGAGCCAGGGCTCTTTGAGGATGGAATTAAATTCCAGGGGAAAGACAAACATTACCATTGACCCCTGAAGATCAGAAAAACCCTAAGAGATCTATGATTTGAAGATTAAATGGTTCTCTGTTTTTTTTAGAGAGTTTCAAAAAAGATGGGTTCTTGATTAAAGGGAAAACCCTTGGTGTGGATTTAAAATCCAGTAAAGGTTTCTGTGAAAGTTCTTCGATCGTTCAAAGATCATTACCTGAAGAAAGAGTTTTTCAACAGAGTTAAACTCTGAAAATATTCGAGGCAGAGAACTAAGCTTTGGAAAGGAGAATTAAATTCAAAAGAAAAAATTGCAAGGAAGAAGATGAGCAAAGTGTGGAGGCGCTTCTGAACAGACCCCTACATTTATAAGATGTGATGGAAACGCTTCATCTCCTCGATTAGCTAGACGGATCCAACGGTCACAAAAGTGACAACATTACACTCACGTGCAGACACGTAAGAGCAACGCTGTGGGGGCATTTGTTCCCTGATTGAAAATCAGGAGTTACTGATCAGTTGAAAATACTGCATTTTTAACACGGCAATTTCCCTATCTTTTGCATTCATCTAGAGGTGTTCGGTATTCATATTGCACATATTAGCAAAACACCTGTAAAATACTGAAATACCTGTACTGTATACTAAAACCGGCATTTTTAGGGAAATTGACTGTTTTTCATGGCATCGCATCATCCTTGTATTGCGCAACACTTGTTTCGAAGTCTGTGCAGGAAATTTCAGGAACCGAGCCAAAATTATCAAAGTGCTGATCAAAATTACGCCAAGTCTAAGATGTTTGATCTGGCATTAATACAGAGGGAATTATACATTCAACATATCAGGAGAATACCACTAAGTCAAGAAGAAGCAGTACACAGAATCCCATACACTGATGTCCTCACGTGACCGCGGATCCGCGGCAGGAGAAGGCACGTGCCGCGGATCCGCGGTGGCATAGTGACATCAGCAATCCATTTCAGCTGCAGTATTCCTATCTCAGTTCCAGAACCTCATCAAGCCAATGCAATCTCCAGAAAACTTTCGAAACTTCTGCCAGATCAGCAAGGATCATTAAATCAAACTAATCTTGATTAAGCTAATCAACCTCCTAACAACCTAGTTCTAGAAGCTCCCTCCAACTAACTACTTCTAGAAGCCTCTCTAGCTAACAAACTTTTGGAGGGAAATTCAAATTTTGAATCCTAGATCTAGGGTTATGAAAGTCTATAAAAGGGAGCCTAGATCTAGGGTTAAGGGTTAATCATTAGTTCATTAACCACCAAATTGGGTTCATTAACCATTACCCGCAAGTTGAGTGACACGACTTGCGCCTCAAAACCCTAACCCTAATTCCAATCCAAGATCAAGAACTTCGAGTTCAATCAAAGCAAGAAGACGAAATCCTTTAGAGAGCAACGCCGGACTTCATCGGAGCAAGTGATCCAAGACCGATCCGCGACTCAAGGAGCCGAGCGAAGCCAATTCAACGATCAAGTTCCTTCCTCTTGTAGTTCTTGAGAGTTGTAACTAATTGTTGATATAAATAAAGGTGACAATTCTTTTATCTTGCTTATCTTTTGAATTCAAGCATTATGATTCAATCTAGATTCTTGAATGTTTGCTTTGTGATAATGTTTGAGTAAAACTCCGCTCGTAAAGGAGTCGAGACGATCGATAGAATGATGATGATTTAGATTCTTTTACAATTCTTAAATCCTATAACGTTTGTAAATTCTTGAAAATCAAGTGATCGATGACCTAGTTTCGATGCGATGCTTTCTTGATTGTGTTCGCTCGAAACTAGAGATCAACGATCGATCATTTGATTTACTTGAAGCTAGTTTGTGAATGAGATTCATCGAAAAGACAAAGGATAAGATGAGGAAACCCTAGCTTCTTCGCAAGATCCTTAACCTCGATAAATTGTCATCGATCTAGTATCAATTCGTTAATGGATAAGAATATGAAATCATTAGATCTCATCACATCTATAGATCCGATCTACTCCTACGAGCCACATTTCGAATCTTGATTGTTGGTTTGGAAATCATCACATCTCAATTCTTGATTTTAATGTTTTCTTAGATCTAGATTTTTCTAATTCTTGAAATTCAATTTTATAAATCATGAATTGTTTTTTTTCTTTTCTTTAAAGTTTCAACTCATTTAAATCGAAACACGAACGATTACACTTTCCCCTGTGGACAATCCACACTTACTAACGTGCTACATTCGACACCGTTATTGATTGTGGTCAAATAATTTTTGGTTGTGACTTCTTTACAATTTTCATACAACACAATCCGAAATCGTTTCAATCAAATGGCGCCGTTGTCGGGGATAGTACGCTAATTGTTCGTTTTTTTTTAAAATTTGAGTTGAAAAGTTTATTCCATCTATATTTTTAGATCAAAATTCGCACAAACTCTAAACGTGTTGTTGTGATTTGTTGCGAGGAAATCTGGAATTTGTGGAGCTGTGGAAAAAAAAATTCAGAATATTCCAGAGGACTAAGGAAGTGAACAATAGCTTGCTGTTAAATTTTTGTGCAGAGAAGAGATTAAACCGCCGCGCATCTACGGCATTAGGCGACTTGTGCGGCTAATGTAAGTCCACGTTGCGACCCCCGGTTCTTACGGGGAGGCGGAAACGGTATAAAATCAAAATTTTAACGCAAGAGGCAACATGGACTATGCTAGGTCGGGATCTTTACCTAAACTAAAACTAGCATACTAAGCTAAAGAGATTTAGCTACTCGGTTGAAGATGGTTATACCTAGCTTTTCTTGAACTCCTTCTCTTCAAGCTCCGGTGGTGGTCCGATGGCTCCTTCTCGTCGTCTCCGTACGCCGAAGATAGATCCACTTGAAAGCTCCAACCTTTAGCTCCTTCTTCGTTCTTTGAAGAAACTAGTTCACTTGGTTTGCTAAACCTAGTGAACTAGAATGAGTAGAGATGATTTAGAATGGGATTTTATCTATGGTTCTTGATTCTCAACTCATGAGACAAGAGAACCATAGATCAAGAGAGGGAGCAAGAGGTTGAGGGTGAGAGCAAGAGGAGAGCTCAAGAACAAGAGAGAGAATGAGCAAGAAAGAATGAGCAACTCTTTTGTCTCTCACCCTCTCATAATCCAAAAGAAAAATGATAACTCATCATATCAAAAAAGTCTTATGTGATGGTAGGAAGCAACCATAACCTTATCATGTCATGCACTCATTTTACTCAAAAAATAAGCAAGAAAAAAGTCTTTGGCATGAAATGATAACCATGGTTATCATGATGGTCAACTAGTCAAGCCTAGTCAACCGGTCAACAAGTCAACTAAAGTCAACAAGTCAACAAAGTCAACAAGTCAACAAAAGTCAACAAGTCAACAACCATATCACCATAATACTTAATTAATATAATAGTTAATCACATATCATATTCTCATTAGGGTTGAGCAAAAAGTCAAAAGTCAACGGTCAACTGTCAACAACCCTAATGAGAATCCACTGTCTGTGCCTCCCTGTCAACTGTGCATACACACCCGCATCCGCGTTCCGAGGAACACGAATGCAAACTGGATAATTCCAATCCCATAAGGTACACTAGGATCTAGCTTAAACCAAAGCCCGCTAGTGTAAACTGTCCGGACACTGTACGTGCACAAGTGCACGGATGTGACCGAACCCTGTCGCAAAACCATGCGACCTGTCGCAATACCATGCGACCTCTACTCTTTTGCCTAAAGGCGAAAAGCTTTCTGTGTGGGACTCTAAAGACTCGACACTACGCTGGCAGTGGGTTTAACCACAGACCGCAAGCGGCACTAGCTGTGCGTAACGGTCCCCAGGTAATGCCGACAAGAAGACCGACGAGGCGAAACCCATCTGAACTCCTACTGAGCCTGAGTGTGACATTCTCCGTACAGTCCGGTCTGTTCGTCTGATACATCGCATAGCGGGCCTAGGGGGCGGTAAACGTCAGTCCCCCAATAGCGGTACAAGTCGTGCCGGAGCGAAGCCCAAAACACCCTGAGATAACACTGGATACCTACCAGTATATCTCGTTTGCCCTGGCCAGGGACTACTCGTGTAATGGCTCTCCTAGACACAGCGCGATGTCAACCCCCAATACCGGGAGAGACGAATCCTGTCTAACCGTCACTGCCTCCAAGTGCTTCGGGACTGCACCCAACCACCACCTGTTTGCACGACTCCTTTGAGCCGTGGTAGGGTAGTGATCAAAGTACAGTGGGAACACACCCGAGGCGAAGTGACAGTGTCAAGTCAGCGGACTAAGCTGTACTCATGTCACCTGGGAACTGATAACTGACGATAGGTATAATACCAACTGGTCAGTTCCCGACGAGTCCTGTCCAGTGTACCCGTAACCTAACGGGCACCCGCATACTATCTCAAGTACGACGTACTGACGGCTGTGGGACAGACCGTCTCCCACACTGGGATGAGAAGCGCATGCGCTGGTCTACTCCGGAGTATCGATGCCCTGTCTCGATAGTCCTGCGACCAGGGACCTGCATAAGGATGTGCTTCTAGATTACCCAGCCCCACTAGTGTGACGGCCATCACATCGCTGGTAATCAAGCAAAGATCCTAAGGGCTCCACTAATGTGTATAAGCAATATACAAATATAAACACATGTACACATTGAAGTAGAAATAAACCAAGTAGCATACTACCATTTTGAGCAAGATTGTATATACAAGGTGAATATCCCAAGCTTCCATTAAGTAATATACATACTAGTATGATACAGTAATGGCCTCTAGGGCATATACACTAACAATCTCCTACTTGCACTAAGGCCATGTACTGGCGTATCGAAGACCTATCATCTCGATCAGCCGCTCGAACTGAGTCTGGGGTAGGGCCTTGGTGAATGGATCTGCAGTGTTGTCTTCCGAAGCGACTCTCCGAACCTCGATCTCCTGGCGATCCACGATCTCCCTGATCAGGTGATACCGCCTCAAGATGTGCCTGGATCTCTGATGGGACCTGGGTTCCTTCGCTAAAGCTATAGCCCCATTGTTGTCGCAATACAGAGGTATTGGACCAACAATGGACGGAACCACCTGAAGTTCTTTTAAGAACTTCCTCATCCAGACAGCTTCTTTTGCGGCATCAGATGCAGCGATGTATTCCGCTTCCATCGTCGAGTCTGCAACGGTTTCCTGTTTGGAACTCTTCCAACACACCGCCCCTCCATTGAGGGTGAAGACAAAACCCGACATGGACTTGGAATCATCCTTGTCACTCTGGAAGCTGGAGTCAGCAAAGGCCTCGATCTGGAGGTCCTTTCCGCCATACACTAAGAACATCTCCTTAGTCCTTCTCAGGTACTTGAGAATGTTCTTTACCGCTATCCAATGTTTCTCCCCAGGGTTTGACTGATACCGGCTTACCACACTCAGTGCATAAGCTACATCCGGTCTGGTACACAACATCGCATACATTATAGAGCCTACCGCAGAAGCGTAGGGTATAATAGACATGCGATCCCTCTCTAAATCAGTCTTGGGAGACATCTCTTTAGAGAGGGTGATCCCGTGACAAGCCGGTAGGTTACCGCGCTTGGAATCTTCCATACTGAATCTCTTCAGTATGGTGTCGATGTACCTGGACTGTGAAAGTCCTAATATCCTCTTGGATCTGTCACGGTAGATCCGGATACCCAGAATGTATGAGGCATCACCCAGGTCTTTCATGGAGAACCTGTGTGACAAGAACCCCTTGACAGATTGTAGCATAGGAATGTCATTTCCTATTAAGAGAATGTCATCCACGTATAAAACGAGGAATACTACAGTTCTCCCTACAAATCTACTATAGATGCATGGTTCATCTGGATTTTTGATAAAGCCAAATTCCTTGACCGTCTCATCAAAACAGATGTTCCAACTCCGCGATGCCTGCTTCAGTCCATAGATGGACTTAAGCAACTTGCACACCTTTCCGCTGCTCCCACTCTGAATGAAGCCCTCTGGCTGGTCCATATAGACACACTCCTCTAAATTTCCATTTAGAAAAGCTGTCTTTACGTCCATTTGCCAGATCTCATAATCGTGGAAGGCAGCGATGGCAAGAAGGATCCGAATGGATTTCAGCATGGCTACTGGAGAAAAGGTTTCGTCATAGTCCAAGCCAGGTCTTTGACGGAAACCCTTCGCTACCAGCCTAGCTTTATAGGTCTCAACCTGTCCATCTACACCAATCTTCCTTTTGAAGATCCACTTGCATCCTACGGGTTTCACCCCGTCTGGAGCAATGTCCAACGTCCATACCTTGTTGGTGTACATGGACTCCATTTCGGTCCGCATTGCATCCAGCCATTTCACTGAGTCACCGCTCTGAACGGCCTGCTGGAAGCTAGTAGGCTCATCATAATCTATGATGCAATCCTCTCTATCCCCGTCTATGAGAAAACCGTAGTATCTCTCGGGCGGATGAGACTGCCTACTACTTCTGCGGAGCGGCGTAGGAATGTCCTGTTCTTCCGAACCCTCTGGTTCCACTAGACTTTCAGTAATAGTCCGTGGTTCTGGAATCTCTTCCAGTTCTACTGCGCTCCCACTTATTTCCTTTTCTATGAACTGGTGTTCTAGAAAGTGGGCATGACGAGAAACAAGAACTTTTTGTTCCTCTTCGCAGTAGAAGAAATATCCCTTGGAATTCTTTGGATATCCCACAAACTTGCACAGTACTGAGCGTGCCTCGAGTTTGTCCGCATGCTGCTTTTTGACAAAAGCCGGACTTCCCCATATCTTAATGTGATTAAGATGGGGTCTCTTCCCACACCACATCTCAAATGGCGTAGTAGGCACAGTCTTAGTGGGAACTCGGTTCAAAAGGTATGCGGCTGATTCTAGCGCATATCCCCAGAATGATCGCGGCAACTCAGCGTTACTCATCATGGACCGAACCATATCCAATAGGGTTCGGTTCCGTCTCTCCGATACACCGTTATGTTGCGGAGTGTATGGAGGAGTAAGCTGAGAGAGAATACCATTCTCTTTTAAGTAATTAAGGAATTCGGCACTTAAGTATTCTCCACCTCGATCCGATCTTAGAATCTTAATACTTTTGCCGGTCTGTTTCTCTACCTCATTCCTATACTCCTGGAATTTTTCAAAAGCCTCGGACTTATGTTTCATTAAGAAAACATAACCGTACCTTGAGAAGTCATCCGTAAAAGTAATGAAGTAAGAATGTCCGCTTCGGGCATGTGTAGACATTGGACCGCACACGTCACTGTGTACGAGTCCCAAGAGCTCGCCCGCTCTTACTCCATGTCCAGTAAACGGAGTCTTTGTCATCTTTCCTTTGAGACAGGATTGACAAGTGGCATACGACTGATATTCGAACGCATTCAAATACCCTTCTGTATGTAACTTCGTCAACCTTCTCTCATTGATGTGACCCAATCTACAATGCCATAAGAAAGTCTGATTTATTTCTGGAGACTTTCTTTTGTGTGTATTCTGGACATTAAAAATCTGTGGTTGGTTTAACACGTATATACCATTACTCAAAGTACCTGACCCAATCAAAACTTGATTAAGGTGAATGTTTACAACATTACTTACAAACGCAAATTCATAACCTTCTTTAGAAACTAAAGATACAGAAATGATATTACAAGTTGCGTTGGGTACAAAAAAGCAATTACGCAAAACCAAAACATGTCCATCTGACATTCCCAGGTGATAGTCCCCCACGGCTTTAGCATCCATGCTAGCTCCGTTCGCAACTCTGAGGGTCATGTCACCTGCCTTCAAAACCCTACGGTTTCTCAACGCCTGCAAAGAATTACAGATATGAGATCCTGATCCGGTATCCAATACCCAGGAAGTAGAGTTTATTGAAAGACAGTTTTCAATAACATACACACCTGAAGCTGAAGCTGCAACCTGCTTCAATTCCTGTGTTCTGGCCTTCCAGGCCCTGCAATCATTCTTCCAGTGTCCTTTCTTATGACAATAGAAGCATTCTTCCTTATCCACAAGCTTCCCTGCTATCTTTGTTGCTTTACCCTTTCCCTTCGTATCCACTTTACTTACACCGCCCCTTGGTTTGGCGGGGGCCTTCTTCTTCTTTCCCTTGGCTTTCGCCTTGGACCTAGAAGAAGATGATCCTCCTACAAACAAAGTGGATGTATCCCTACCTTTCTGTAGGGTGCCCTCTGCGCTCCTCAGCATGTTGAGGAGCTCTGATAGTTCAACCTCTTTTTCTTGTAGGTTGAAGTTCAGTATAAACTGGGCGTAAGTGGAAGGAAGGGACTGGAGAACTATATCTGTATATAGCTCACTCTCCAATGTGATCCCTAGGTCAGCGAGCTCCTCAATGTAGCCGATCATCTTTAGCACGTGCTCGGCTACTGATGATCCGACGGCCATTCTTGTCGAAAATAACTTTTTCGACGCTTCGTATCTTGCGATACGAGATTGCTCTCCATACAGTTCTTTTGTATGGAGCAATATGGATTCCATGTCCATATTCTCATGCCTCCTCTGATGTTCGTTGTCCATCGAGGCAAGCAAGAGGCACTTGGCCTTCGCGCTATCAATCTCCCAAGTCTTGCTGATTTCCTTATCCGCGACGCTGGAAGTTGGACCAGGGACAGGGGGAGCTTTGGTGGTAAGAAGATACCCCAGCTTGTCATAAGTGATTGCTATCTTGACATTCCTGAGCCAATCTTTATAGTTTGGCCCTGTCAGTTTGTTTTTATCTAGGAGTAACTTAAGTCCAGTCATGTTGATTGGTCGCTGCAATTTGGAGAGAAGAAGAAACACTAAGCATGATGCTCTTGCAAGTTTAGAGTGGTTTTTAGTTTGTCTCATCAGGATGGCTCCCACTGTTTCTCGAATCCCTCCTCAAACCATAAAGGAAGAATTAGTCAGGATCAATCCCACCGTACAATACTTGCTTAACCGTTCGGCCAGGCTGGTGTCGGTACTTCGAGGGAGGTTTTCCAACGCTTTCGCGAAGTTCCTTAATTAAAGAACCTCTTTTCCCTGGGGGCGTAGCCCCGCTAACACCTTTCTAGGCACCTACTAGGTTTATAGCATTGATCGTTAAGCGAGAAATTTCCCGAGGAGTAGCATATACTCACAGTAGGATCGGGATCCAAATATCATCGTGTGACGAACCTGAAGGAATCCTACCAGAATCACCACACTCCAAATGGTATGCAAATCTAGCAAGTTTCAGTACTTATGAAACTCCCGATGTGGATTTTTTTGCCCCATGCTCTTATGACCTTGACTTTGGCCAAAATATCATAAGTCACATGTCAAGTTCTACCCGTCATTATCCAGGTTAATTTGGATCCATCCGTATCTACCCTTGACTTTGGCCAAAATGGCAGTACGACTGTCCCAAACCAACGCATCTATCTATGCTACACATGAACACCCAACAGCTACCAATCACTGTGCCTTGACTTTGGCCAACATACACAGCTTGAATACTATTGACTATTCATGCGAAACGACGGAGGGCTACGGATGGTTTTGGCAAAACCGTGAACGTAGTGAACTTGATTTGGTCGATGGAACGAGATAGCTTTTAAATGGAGTGGCTCAAACTCCGCATTTTAAAAGTTAGTTTTGAAAAGAACCGAGTGGTTTTTCGAAAGTGTTCCAACGACTTTAACTTGGTTTATTATCTTGCATTAGTTCTTTTAATGCGTGATATTCTTGCATTAGTACTTTTAATGCGTCCCATCATTTAAATCCTACCATTGCAGAAAACAACCAAAATATGACGTACGCTTATGCCATTCGCATTCGCCACTGGGCCCCGTCATTACCCGTTAGGTTACTTAACTAACGACAGAGCGGGGGCTGGGCTAGCGCGTCTGAAAAACATAAGCAACGCCTAAATAGAAAGCAATGATAAACATTTCAGATCACAGATAAATACATTGGATATACTAGTAATCTGTAATTTGTACGAGCCTGTAACAAAAACAGATAACACGGTCGCGGTGAATAGCCAATACCCCACCCAAGACCCCTACGGGTGCGGCAAACTACCCGCCAAGTACCCGAAGCGTAGCAACCTCCCTCATCTCCATGAGTAGGCCACTCGACACTTCGGCATACCCGGTAGTTTGTGCACCCCTCCATGGGTCTATCCTAGGAGCAAAAACAGTAAAAGAATTATACAACGACGGCTACAACCCCGACCCGGTTGTGCGGCCAAACAAATAATAATTATTACATCAATTTACATTTACAATGAATTGCAAGAAAAGAAAACTCTCGTCTCACAACCCCCGGCTATTCACCCGCGACAATCCAACATATTTATATACACATTCCAGCACATTACAGATCATGTATAACCCCGACTATTCGTCTTATAGCGATTAGTCGACGTTCAATACATGCAAACATCACAGATATAACCATCATAGTCAAAGTGCAGTGAAGTTCGGAAAAATACGGAATTATAGGCCCCCAAAAGTAAATTTTAGTTCTGGAAAATCTGGGCATATAATATATATCCTAAAAATCCCAAAATCAACAAATAAAGACACTGCACGAAAAACGATGCAGAGGGGACATCAAGTCGCGGCGGTTCCGCGGCGGCCAAGAAGGCTCACGCGGCGGAAGGGCGGCGGCTTAGATGAATCTCTGTGTCGTTTTTCATGGGTGTTTTTAAAAAACCCTGAGATGAATTTACAAATATAAAGTTTTTCATTTTGAGCCCAAAAAATTTCAACAGAAACTCAGGTTTTGAAAAATACGGTTTTTGGGTTTTTTACGGTTCCGAACTTCGTTACACTTCACTACCAAGCTAGTTTAAGTTTAGTTAGGCTCTGATACCACTGTAAGTCCACGTTGCGACCCCCGGTTCTTACGGGGAGGCGGAAACGGTATAAAATCAAAATTTTAACGCAAGAGGCAACATGGACTATGCTAGGTCGGGATCTTTACCTAAACTAAAACTAGCATACTAAGCTAAAGAGATTTAGCTACTCGGTTGAAGATGGTTATACCTAGCTTTTCTTGAACTCCTTCTCTTCAAGCTCCGGTGGTGGTCCGATGGCTCCTTCTCGTCGTCTCCGTACGCCGAAGATAGATCCACTTGAAAGCTCCAACCTTTAGCTCCTTCTTCGTTCTTTGAAGAAACTAGTTCACTTGGTTTGCTAAACCTAGTGAACTAGAATGAGTAGAGATGATTTAGAATGGGATTTTATCTATGGTTCTTGATTCTCAACTCATGAGACAAGAGAACCATAGATCAAGAGAGGGAGCAAGAGGTTGAGGGTGAGAGCAAGAGGAGAGCTCAAGAACAAGAGAGAGAATGAGCAAGAAAGAATGAGCAACTCTTTTGTCTCTCACCCTCTCATAATCCAAAAGAAAAATGATAACTCATCATATCAAAAAAGTCTTATGTGATGGTAGGAAGCAACCATAACCTTATCATGTCATGCACTCATTTTACTCAAAAAATAAGCAAGAAAAAAGTCTTTGGCATGAAATGATAACCATGGTTATCATGATGGTCAACTAGTCAAGCCTAGTCAACCGGTCAACTAAAGTCAACAAGTCAACAAAGTCAACAAGTCAACAAAAGTCAACAAGTCAACAACCATATCACCATAATACTTAATTAATATAATAGTTAATCACATATCATATTCTCATTAGGGTTGAGCAAAAAGTCAAAAGTCAACGGTCAACTGTCAACAACCTAATGAGAATCCGCTGTCTGTGCCTCCCTGTCAACTGTGCATACACACCCGCATCCGCGTTCCGAGGAACACGAATGCAAACTGGATAATTCCAATCCCATAAGGTACACTAGGATCTAGCTTAAACCAAAGCCCGCTAGTGTAAACTGTCCGGACACTGTACGTGCACAAGTGCACGGATGTGACCGAACCCTGTCGCAAAACCATGCGACCTGTCGCAATACCATGCGACCTCTACTCTTTTGCCTAAAGGCGAAAAGCTTTCTGTGTGGGACTCTAAAGACTCGACACTACGCTGGCAGTGGGTTTAACCACAGACCGCAAGCGGCACTAGCTGTGCGTAACGGTCCCCAGGTAATGCCGACAAGAAGACCGACGAGGCGAAACCCATCTGAACTCCTACTGAGCCTGAGTGTGACATTCTCCGTACAGTCCGGTCTGTTCGTCTGATACATCGCATGGCGGGCCTAGGGGGCGGTAAACGTCAGTCCCCCAATAGCGGTACAAGTCGTGCCGGAGCGAAGCCCAAAACACCCTGAGATAACACTGGATACCTACCAGTATATCTCGTTTGCCCTGGCCAGGGACTACTCGTGTAATGGCTCTCCTAGACACAGCGCGATGTCAACCCCCAATACCGGGAGAGACGAATCCTGTCTAACCGTCACTGCCTCCAAGTGCTTCGGGACTGCACCCAACCACCACCTGTTTGCACGACTCCTTTGAGCCGTGGTAGGGTAGTGATCAAAGTACAGTGGGAACACACCCGAGGCGAAGTGACAGTGTCAAGTCAGCGGACTAAGCTGTACTCATGTCACCTGGGAACTGATAACTGACGATAGGTATAATACCAACTGGTCAGTTCCCGACGAGTCCTGTCCAGTGTACCCGTAACCTAACGGGCACCCGCATACTATCTCAAGTACGACGTACTGACGGCTGTGGGACAGACCGTCTCCCACACTGGGATGAGAAGCGCATGCGCTGGTCTACTCCGGAGTATCGATGCCCTGTCTCGATAGTCCTGCGACCAGGGACCTGCATAAGGATGTGCTTCTAGATTACCCAGCCCCACTAGTGTGACGGCCATCACATCGCTGGTAATCAAGCAAAGATCCTAAGGGCTCCACTAATGTGTATAAGCAATATACAAATATAAACACATGTACACATTGAAGTAGAAATAAACCAAGTAGCATACTACCATTTTGAGCAAGATTGTATATACAAGGTGAATATCCCAAGCTTCCATTAAGTAATATACATACTAGTATGATACAGTAATGGCCTCTAGGGCATATACACTAACAGCTAAACCGTGGCACTACAGTAGCATCTCAGCACAAAAACTCCTCTATAAATTTCCTACTTTCTTATCGTCTTCCTCATCTGCTCTAATTAACAATTTGTGCAGGTTTCTTTGCAAATAAATCGCAGCGCCGCAAAGCAAAAAAAAAATTGTGTGTGTTTTCGGTTTTTGGTTTTTGGTTGTTTGCATATTAATACGGAAATTAAGGGGCACGGCCAAATCCAGATTAGGTGGGGAGTTCATTACCCTTCCTAAGCCCCGAAAATCACAAACTTGCATCCGCACTTACCCTTATTAACTAAAAAAGATCTAGAGATGACTCTAAGGACCGTCGTGCTCACTTAGGACAAGAGAAGGCCATGGGTAATTCATTGCTTATCCGCATTTTTTTGTGGTGTCTAAGGCAAGTGTGTCGAAAGCTAGTGGTTATTTAATTAGGCCCACTACTTACATAGTGGAGAACCTCCCACTTACCTGGCACTTACCTGCCCACAGGAGAGACAAAGAGGCAGTGGAGGATTGATCCTGTGCCTTGTCTTTTGGCAGTTAGGAGCGGTCTAGAGCTTTGACCAAGGCGACCATTAGAATTCGGGTTTTGATTGTTGCATTTGTTGTGATCGCATCATTTTTTCAAAAATCCGTATATTTTCAAAACAAACACCGCATTCATTCATTTCCCCTAATTATAAGTCACGCTGCCATTTGTACTAACCATTTTTAGTGCAAGATAGGTTGGACACGGGATTATAGTGCCCGTTTAGTCCGCGTTTCCCCGATCGACTCCGAATTCAGTATTTCTGCATTTACCCTTTCTTTACCCACCACCACACCCACATCGATAGATCCGTCTCCATCGAACTTCTTTACCACTGATCTGCCGTCGTCCGTTGGTGCGCAGAATCCACCCCGCATCTCTCTCCAAAAGAGGTGCTATCCTACACGAGGTCCTCTTTCGACCTATCTCTCCATTCCACCAGCCAACGGGGACAATTTTGAAATTAAACCCCAATACATCAACCTTCTACCAAAATTTCACGGTCTCGAGTCTGAAGACGCATATGCCTTTATCACCAAATTTGAAAATGTATGCGCAATGATGGGTACCTCACAGCTTTTTATGGATGCTATGCGTCTTCGTCTTCTCCCATTTACCTTGTGCGATATAGCCGAGAAGTGGCTGTATAACACTACCGCACATTCCATCTCAAACTGGGGAGAATTCGTCAAAGCATTCCTTAAGAAATTCTACCCACATCATAAGACAGCTCGAGTCCGTAGCGAAATCAATCAATTCACCCAGCTTCCAAATGAAACATTTTCACAATGTCTTGAATGCTTTAAGGATCTGTTAGTTCAATGTCCACATCACGGAATCCCCAGGTGGGATCTGTGCCGAATCATTTATGAGGGCATTAATCCTAACACAAAACAGACCCTTGAATTAATGTGTCAAGGTAACTTCATGACTAAAGATGATGGGGAAGCTTGGAAATTCCTAGAAGATTTCGCTGAAAGATCTTTACAGTGGGAGGGTGTGAGTCAAGGTGGCAATAACCAATCGGATGTTTCCATAGGAGTTAGAGCTGAAATTTCAGCTTTACACAAGAAATTCGATGCTATGGAAAACAAATTTTTAGCTTCCGCCCTAAATCAAATGTCACTCTCCAAAACTGTATGTGGATGTTGTTCTGATCCTTCTCATTTGACGGAAGAATGTCCATTGAATTCTCCGTTTCAAGGTCAAGAGCATACTAATGCTGCATTTCAAAGACCTAGAAACGATCCATTTTCTTCCACTTATAATCAGGGTTGGAGGAATCATCCGAACTTTGCTTAGAACCAATCACAAAATCAAAATACGGTTCCAAACCAACACAATTTCCAAAGGGTCCCTCCACCACAACAGCAACCACAATTGAGTCAGCACCCCTTCCAAGCACAAAACTTCCAAAATCCGGTCAACACACCTGCACCGTCTAGTCCTTTACAGTTGACCGGGACTGATGAATCCTCTTCATTTGCACAATACATGAATTTGGTCTTAACAAATATCATGCAAGTTTTGGCTGAAATGAAGTCTTATGTCGATAAAATTGAGAAAAACTCTGCGTCCCAAAGCGAGACTATCAAATCGATGGAAGAACAAATTGCACAACTAAAAGCCGAAATGAGTGCAAGAGAGAAAGGGAAACTTCCAGCTCAACCTCTACCCAATCCTGGCTATTCACATCATGTGAATGCAATCACGTTGAGATCTGGAAGAGTGCTTGACACTCACGTTGGGGAAGAGTTTGATGATACTGAAAAATCTATCAATGATACCCCGGCTGAGACCTTTCCTTCCACTTCCACTTCTAATTCTGACCCCAGTTCTTCTACCCCACCACCTTCTTGCGAGCCTATTCTTCGTTTCCCACAAGGCTCGCCACCTCAGCCCATTTCTTCTAGTTCTCCACGGACGATCCCCACTTCTATTCTGGGATCGGTTCCAAACACACTTCCTTCTCCTATAATGGACCCAGCGCTTATTGCTAAAGCACCTTATCCTAATCGGTTACGGGCTAACAAATCGAGTCCACGTATGGAGAAGATTATGGACATGTTTAAGCATGTTAACATCAACATCCCTCTCCTAGATGCCATCCAACAAGTTCCGTCCTATGCGAAAACTCTTAAGAACTTATGCACTAGGAAGAGGAAGACTCAAGTGCCCAAGAAGATATTCATGGTAAAGACTGTAGACACGGCTTTCCCCCAACAAGTACCGAGGAAACGTAAGGACCCTGGCTGTCCTACAATTTCTATTTCTATTGGGGAAAAACACATCAACCGTGCTCTACTCGACCTTGGCGCTGGTGTTAACTTACTTCCATACTCGGTTTACGAGCAACTAGGTATCGGAGTGTTAAAGCCCTCGAGCATAACTCTCCAAATGGCTGACCGATCAATCACCAAACCTAGGGGAGAACTAGAGGATGTGTTAATAAAAATCGGGGAATTTGTATTCCCTATGGACTTTATTGTAATTGATACACAGCCTGTAGCGAACCAACGGAATCAAATTCCGGTGATTTTAGGTCGCCCCTTTTTGGCCACTTCCAATGCTATCATCAACTGTCGTAATGGCTCTATGACCCTATCTTTCGGGAATAGGTCAATTGAGCTGAACATTTATGAGCTGGGAAGTGTACCCTCCGAACCTACTGCTCAGGTCTGTTCTGTCGACTTAATGGATGTCGAAAGCAGCGAATTTGATGATCCTCATGATACTGATCTTGACTCTTTTCATATGTTATTGTTTGACCCAACTATGTATCATACACATACGGACTCTTCCACTGAAATGTCCGGGTCAACATCTAACACTGATTATGAACTGCTTTTAGAGTCTGAAGATCACCCCGCACTTTGTGACGACATTATTCTCCGGGGTATTGATGGAACTTTTGAGGAAATCTTTGCTGATGAACTCGCATTTTTGAATGACACGGGTGTTGAGATGAATCATCTCCCAATCAATGAAATTGAACCTCCACCCCTTTTTCTGAACTGTAAAAAGAATGCGAGTAATCCATCACATTCACTGCATCGTCTCTCCAAAATGAGACGCACACACATTCTATTCCACCACTTACCCTTTCCCCACTTCTTCTTCCACCAACCAGAGCACTGCATTGATAAAATTTTCGAATGGTTGGTGTTAACATTCGGTATTTGCAAAACTTGGCATCGACCACTGATTTTTGACCCCCTCATGTGATTTTCAAAGCTTAACATTGTTTAACTCAAGTTTGGGGGGGTATAATCGGGCTCTTGAAAAGAAAATTTTTACAAAATTTTGAGCCAAAAAAAAAATAAGTTTGGGGGAGGTTCTTCACTTAAAATATTTTGCCCCCACTAATAAATTTCTCCCAGGCTTACAGGTTTTTTGAGATTTAGCAGATGGCAACAGTGAGGACACTGTTGAAAACAAGTTTGGGGGAGGTTTGTGCTTTTTTCACATCATTTGCATATCATCTTGCATAAGCACAAAACATTTTTGAAAACCTATAAAAATTTAAAAAATTCAAAAAAAAAATTTAAAAATATTTTTGTACATAAATAAGATAATAAAAGATTAGATAGTGAAAAATTACATCCATGAGATTATAAGAATTTAAGAAAACCAAGAAAATTAGAAGTTTTCTTATACGAACTAGTAATAAGTAGTTATGAGCCGTTGTCCCAAGGGTTAGTAGGATGAAAGAAGTCACTAATCTGAGAATAAAAATAAGTCTGAAAAATAGTTCCTATTCTGGAAGACAAACATTTTGAACGTTGATACCCTGCTATTCGCACTTACACACGTCTTGAAACTCGGGATAGTAGAGGATATCTTGAAATGCTCTTGTCTAAAAGCCGATGTATGAAGGAAATAAAAAAAATAAAGAAAATAGAAAATGGTGAGAAAAATGAACACTGGTTTTGTTATCGCCAAGGCAGCAATAAAAAAATATAGCGAGGGTGCCTCTTCAGCTAGTGCCTTAAGGCCAACTGGTCTGGGAGTCACTGCTAAGCCTTAGGTGGTGCAAGACGAGAAAAATACACCAAATGAGCAAGCACAGGAGTAATCGGTCGATTAGTACCTCAAGAAGTATTAACGGCCGCATGAAAGTGTGTGAGCAAATTCATCAAAATATTCATTAATTAAAAAGTACTGAGGCAGATGGACAAGAGTATGATAGCTTGAATTGAATTCTCCGGGTGTAGGGATGTCTTTATACACACGTAGGGTTATATGATCGATGTCTGGAAGAAAGATAGGAATGAAGAATAAGACGATGTTTTATTGAGGGAGGAAGTGATTTCTGACATCTTTTCATGACTATTAAGATAGGGCTCATGACAACCGAAAAGCTAGCATAGTTGGAAACCCTAAATTTCAAGGCTTTTCTTTAAATGTAATATTCATGATCTTCCTTTTATTATTGGATTTTGTGGGTGCAATCCGCTGAAAACCCTCAGGAGACAACACTCCTCCTACTAGGGACACCTAGAGGTTTAAAGGCTTGTTGCACGTGCTCAGTGCAATCGTGTTGCCTACGAAAGTGTACTAGTTAGTTTTTCTCTTTCTTTATTTTCTCCTTCTCTTTTTAATAAAACAATTCGCTCGAGACGACCGAAAATAAGTTTGGGGGAATTTGATCAGTCGAAAATACTGCATTTTTAACACGGCAATTTCCCTATCTTTTGAATTCATCTAGAGGTGTTCGGTATTCATATTGCACATATTAGCAAAACACCAGTAAAATATTGAAATACCTTTACTGTATACTAAAACCGGCATTTTTAGGGAAATTGACTGTTTTTCATGGTATCGTATCATCCTTATATTGCGCAACACTTGTTTCGAAGTCTGTGCAGGAAATTTCAGGAACCGGGCCAAAATTGTCAAAGTGCTGATCAAAATTACGCCAAGTCTAAGATGTTTGATCTGGCATTAATACAGAGGGAATTATACATTCAACATATCAGGAGAATACCACTAAGTCAAGAAGAAGCAGTACACAGAATACCATACACTGATGTCCTCACATGACCGCGGATCCGAGCCAGGAGCAGGCACGTGCCGCGGATCAGCGGTGGCATAGTGACATCAGCACTCTATTTCAGCTGCAGTGTTCCTATCTCAGTTCCAGATCCTCATCAAGCCAATGCAATCTCCAAAAAACTCTCGAAACTTCTGCCAGATTAGCAAGGATCATTAAATCAAGCTAATCTTGATTAAGCTAATCAACCTCCTAACAACCTAGTTCTAGAAGCTCCCTCCAACTAACTACTTCTAGAAGCCTCTCTAGCTAACAAACTTTTGGAGGGAAATTCAAATTTTGAATCCTAGATCTAGGGTTATGAAAGTCTATAAAAGGGAGCCTAGATCTAGGGTTAAGGGTTAATCATTAGTTCATTAATCACCAAATTGGGTTCATTAACCATTACCCGCAAGTTGAGTGACACGACTTGCGCCTCAAAACCCTAATTCCAATCCAAGATCAAGAACTTCGAGTTCAATCAAAGCAAGAAGCCGAGATCCTTTAGAGAGCAACGCCGGACTTAATCGGAGCAAGTGATCCAAGACCGATCCGCGACTCAAGGAGCCGAGCGAAGCCAATTCAACGATCAAGTTCCTTCCTCTTGTAGTTCTTGAGAGTTGTAACTAATTGTTGATATAAATAAAGGTGACAATTCTTTTATCTTGATTATCTTTTGAATTCAAGCATTATGATTCAATCTAGATTCTTGAATGTTTGCTTTATGATAATGTTTGAGTAAAGCCGCTCGTAAAGGAGTCGAGACGATCGATAGAATGATGATGATTTAGATTCTTTTACAATTCTTAAATCATATAACGTTTGTAAATTCTTGAAAATCAAGTGATCGATGACCTAGTTTCGATGCGATGCTTTCTTGATTGTGTTCGCTCGAAACTAGAGATCAACGATCGATCATTTGATTTACTTGAAGCTAGTTTGTGAATGAGATTCATCGAAAGGACAAAGGATAAGATGAGGAAACCCTAGCTTCTTCGCAAGATCCTTAACCTTGATAAATTTTCATCGATCTAGTATCAATTCGTTAATGGATAAGAATATGAAATCATTAGATCTTATCACATCTATAGATCCGATCTTCTCCTACTAGCCAGACTTCGAATCTTGATTGTTGGTTTGGAAATCATCACATCTCAATTCTTGATTTTAAAGTTTTCTTAGATCTAGATTTTTCTAATTCTTGAAATTCAATTTTATAAATCATGAATTGTTTGTTTTCTTTTCTTTAAAGTTTCAACTCATCTAAATCGAAACACGAACGATTACACTTTCGCTGTGGACGATCCACACTTACTAACGCGCTACATTCAACACCGTTATTGATTGCGGTCAAATAATTTTTGGTTGTGACTTCTTTACAATTTTCATACTGCACAATCCGAAATCGTTTCAATCAAATGGCGCCGTTGCCGGGGATCATTTGATTTACACAACAAGAATTCATTTCAATCTGTTACATTAATGAGGTATCACGTGTTCACACGTGGCCAAAGGTCACATGTTGACACGTGACGTTTTTACAGAATTAAAATCTGTCAAGAAAAAGCACAAACAAATGGCTAAAGGAGGACCCAATTGGAGGTCACGAGCTCACACGTGACCAGTGGTCACGTGTTGACACGTGATAGTTAAAACAGAAATAAAAACAAATGGCTGAAGGAAATACCTCAATGAGGTATCACGTACTCACACGTGACCAATGGTCACGTGTTGACACGTGATGGTTAAAACAGAAGCGTAAATAAACGCTGAGAAAAGGACTCAATTGGGGGTCACGTGCTCACACGTGACCAAGGGTCACGTGTCAGCACGTGACTGGCTTCGAAAGCCTTACAGTTTAATAGAATTAAATTCTAAATTTCTCTAAATTTTTCCAAATGGAAAAGGGTTATGAAGAGTCGTTGGATCAAAAATCCAAAGGTGATTAAAGATCGCCATTTATGGAAAAATCCTAAATAAGGAAAGATTTCCCTAAATCTCACCGAAAATAACAAAAATAATATCTTTGGATTGAAAATCCAATGGTAAATAAAATTCACTGAATGATCTAAAGGCTCATATTAATTATGAAAACAAACAAAATCTTTCAATGAAAGATTCATTAAACAAATTGATTCTTTTCATTTTCCTATAAATAGGAGCTAAGAGAAAAGAGAGAGAGAGTGTTTTTGGCATCTTGAAATTGCAGAGAGAAAAGAAAGGAGAATTCAATTCTCAACAAAGAAAACCCTAGGTGAGAAAAGAAAGGGAATCAAAACTTCAAACAGAGAATTTAATTGTCAAAATCTAAGAGTTTAACTCTTCTGCAAAAGAACTTCGTTCTTCCTCTAGTTGAAGATCTGCAGAAGCACATCTTCCCATAGGTTGAGAATTTAATTCTCATCGGGTCGAGATCCTGCCATGAAGATCCAAAACTTAGAGGGGGAATTGAGTTTAGAGAATTTAATTCTCCCAAAACAAAACTAGGGTTTAACCCTATATGAGAATTTAATTCTCCTAAAATTATAGGAATTTAATTCCTTCAAGATGGACAAAATTAGGGTTTAACCCTAATTGAGAATTTAATTCTCTCAAATTTACAGAAATTTAATTTCTCTTAAAATGAAATTAGGGTTTCACCCTACACAAGAATTTAATTCTTTTACATATATGGGAATTTAATTTCTCTAAAAGAAATTAGGGTTTAACCCTACATAAGAATTTAATTCTTTCATAATAGGAATTTAATTCCTCCAAAATCATGGTTAGGGTTAACCCTACAGAGAATTTAATTCTCAAAATAAAATAGGGAGACTTAAAAGATCTCTGTGCATGAAAAGAAGTAAGGTCACGTGTCCCCACGTGACCCCTGAAGAGATCCCCAAAAATGAGAAGGAAAAAGTTTTGAGGCAACACCTCACGTGCTCCCACGTGGCTTACAAACACAGAAAGAAAAAGCAAAGGAAATATAAGCTCTGGGCGCTCTCACGTGTTACCATGTGACCCCTTAGCAAACGCTTTAGTGATCAGCATACAGATGACCATCACGTGCCAACACATGAGGCTCAAAATAAAAATTAAAAAAGTGTTTAACACTTAATTCCAGAACGAAGTAAAGAGATCTGGCACCACCTTTGGGCGCCCTCACGTGTCCCCACGTGACCCCTCTTTCTTTAGTGTTTAACACTAATTCGAGAGCTTTATTTCCAGTGTTTGACACTGAGTGTTTTTTTTAGTGTTTTAACACTAAATTGAGAATTATATTTCCAGTGTTTAACACTGATTGTCTTTTAGTGTTTAACACTAATTCAAGAGCTTTATTTTCAGTGTTTAACACTGTTGTTATCTAGTGTTTAACACTAGTTTTAACCAAATTGGTTAATTTCCCAGAGGCAAAGCCTCCCATTCAAAACTGAGTAAAAATCAAAGCTATAATATCTATTGCTAAATCAAAGATAAAAATGTTACCAAAGCCCTCAAACTCTTGTTTAGCATTGCTAAATAATGTGGGCTTGAACCCAGACAAATGTCTAACAAAGGGCCAACATTTTAAATCTAATTGGACTTAGCCCAAGTTGGCCATAAGTCCTCAATTCAGACTTAACTGAGCTCATGTGCTCATAATATAATTAATTGATTCTAGCTCCAAATCGGACTACAGATCACTTAATCCACCTTGGTTCAAGGGTACATCTCTTCACTCCTTTGATATTTGTCGTTGTAATTCCTCAACGTCTTCAAAGAGGTGACGGATCCCGACGACCACACATTTCACAGACCATGACGTCTTTAAACTGGACTGTGGGGTCCTTAAACGCATGGACTATGATGTCCTTAACCTCGACCGTGATGTCTTTAAACCAATATTGGACTGTGGGGTCCTTAAACCCATGGACTATGATGTCCTTAACCTCGACCGTGATGTCTTTAAACTAATATTGGACTATGATGTCCTCAACCTTGACTGTGAGGTCTTTAAACTCACGGACTATGATGTCCTTAACCTTGACTGTGAGGTCTTTAAACTCACGGACTATGATGTCCTTAACCTCGACCGCGATGTCTTTAAACTAACATTGGACCACCATGTCCTTAAACTGGTAATCGACTGCAATGTCATTAAACTAAACACTAGAGCCCAATTGCTCTCTTGTCGGATCTAAACGATCCCGTTAAGTTGATCTTAGTCTAAAATTAGACTAACGTATCCTTAACAAATGTTTAAGTTGATCTTAGTCTCAAATGAGGCTAACGTATCATTAAAATCAACCCCCTCCCCCCCACACACAAATCCAAATCTAAGAAAGATACGGATTGGGACTAGTCTACGCCCTACGGGCGACAACATAACTTAGTCTCCATATACAATCCACGGGAAACCAAACACAAAACAAACACCCACGACACGAAGTGATCATATAGAGAAGGAGAAAGTTGTTACCGTGATGCGGTAGCGTAATAAACTGCAGGGGCTTACGCCTGCAGGGAAGAGCGTCCCCACAATCAAAAACCCCTCAAGCGAGGGGGAATCTGACAAAGTCTGCTACATCGGCCGCATCCGTTTAAACCTTCGATACATGGTGCCATAAATCAACTTGGCATCTTCGGAGAGGTGGACGGATAGCACCAATTAGCATCTACCCCGAAATTCAAGCAAGACGTTTACCGCGTCTTCGTCGCGTCTTTCGGAGGGGAACAGTGGGTTATGAGCCAAGTGGGCCTGATTTCTAGCAGGATTATAATATTTATTTGTTATTTTCTTTGATTGGGCACTGGGGCATCTTGGGTTGACTTAATAACAGAGTTTGCCATTTTGAATTTCAAATTCAAAGGTTGTCTGAAAAACTGTCCACTGCAGTTTTGTTGTCTGAACAGTCACAACCGTCCAAACGGTTGTGTCTATTCAACTCTAGTCACAACCATCCAAACAGTTGTGTTTATTCAACTCTATAAATTAAGTCTTGCTCTTCACATTTTTTTCATTTTCTTCTCATTAGCTTCTAAGGGAGTTTCAAGGGCTTTGTTGTGTCTTGGGGGTGATTGCCTTCTACTGTACTCCCATAGTGTGGGCAATATCACCTTTTGGAAAGTGTATCATACACGCATCAAAATTTTAATTCTGTCTTGACCAAACTAAAACTCAACATAAATCAATTTCTCTTTTTCTTTTCACATGTACATGTCAACTTAATAAGGGCCTGCTTGGGAATGGAGTTGAGTTTTCTAAACCAGAGTTTCATAAAGTTAGCAAAACTTAGGGCTCTTTGGTTAGCAACAAAAAAAATTGCATCATACTTTCATGCAATAAATGTTGTATGCAGCATTTGTTGCAAAAAAAAGATTGTTGAAATCCATTGTTTGGTTATCTTCAAGTTTTGCAATGAGATTTCCAAACTGAAATTATTTTTTTTGTTTGGTTGAACAAAAGACTAAAGAAAATAAGACACTTGTTCCAAATTTGCACATGTGGCGTATACAAATCTTATGTGACACCCCATAATAATCACTGTACTCGCCGTTTTCAATGTTGCAACTCTTATAATAATCAAATCTAGTAATATACACATGCAACTCTTGTAAAAAGTTTTGCAATTAGATTTCCAAACCCAAATCATATGATCTCTCTCTCTCTCTCTCTCTCTCTCTCTCTCTCTGTGTGTGTGTGGGGGGGGGAGGGCTTAAATATATGATCTATAATCACAGAAGTTTATCTTCAGAGACGCCCGGTCCCTTTTGGACTGGGTATTGGGCTTTATATTGCCCGCTCAGTGCTAAGCACTCATTTTAACACATGTATATCACGTGAAACACTCAGGATTAAATGTTGCCCTATCAGTGCTAAGCACTTAATCATTTAGACTGTTGATATAATATCCAGATTATGTTTTGGCGCTCACGTGAGTATCACGTGAGACGCTCGGAATTTGGCGCTCATGTGAATATCACGTGAAATGCTCAAATTTAGGTGTTTCCCTATCAGTGCTAAGCACTCTTTCTTTTTTTTTTTTATGACGCTCACATGTATAGCACGTGAGGCGCTCAGACTTGGCATTTTTCAAGCGCTCACATGTATATCACTTGAGACGTTGGGTCCTTATTTATAGGCGTTTACGTGTATGGCACGTGAAGCGTTGTCTTCATGGGCCTTCGGTGCGCTCACGAAGGTATCATGTGAGACGCCGTGTCCTTAGAGATTTAATATGTGTCCATATTTTTTAGAGAAGTTAAACTTCTATTAATGGTATTTTGACCATTAATGATCACCAGGATCACTGTTTTGAAGATCTGAGATCGGATTTCTTCTTCATATTTTTTTTAAGAATTAAATTATTGATTATGATGGAACTAAGTATCTGAAGTGTGAACTCCATCTTCTTCATGTTCTGTCTACCTTCGTGTTTATATAGGGGTTGATAGAACAAGATAGTTTTTCCCTAAATTTTTGAGTCTGAAGAACAAGATCTTCCCGATAAAAATTAAATTCTCAACTTATGATAGATTTGTTTGTAGATCTCAGATCCAGAGAAAAAACTAAGTATTTTTTTAGAGGGTTAAACCCTTACACACACACACGATAAGCAAAGAAGATATTTTTATCTCTATTTTTACTAGGGTTTGAGAGAAACAAGAAGATTTTCTTCAAAGAGAATTAAATTCTCGGTCGTAGCTTTTTTCTTTTTCACCTTATGGGGTTGATTCTCTCTTGTATGTATCTCTCTAATTTTGACCACTAGGGTCCTTTATATAGGTATCTCTTATTTAAAAGATCCCGACTTGATTTCATAATCAAGTGGTGATTTTTAAACACCATTGGATCCCAGATCCAAGGCTTTCTATTTTAACAGAATATATTTTTCTTCTTTTTAAAAAGATTGAAGGAAATATTTTCCACGCATAGAATTTAATTCTATCTTTTGATTTGAATGGTGATTTTTTAATCACCATTGGATCTTTGATCCAACGGTTCACTGTTTAACAGAGCAAATCTTTCTCATTTCAAAAAGATTAGGAAAACATTTTCTCATATAGAATTTAATTCTATCTAAAGCAAACTACTTCAACTTTGGACGCTCACGTGCAGAGAACATGGGCGTTGCCAAAGGATTTAATCTTTTCTGAAACAGGTGCTCACGTACTTTGCATACAGGCGCTAACGTGTCTAACACGTGAGACACTAACATAAGATTTAATCCTATCAGAACAGACGTTCACGTGATTTATACGCTGGCGCTCACGTGTCTAACACGTGAGGCGCTACAATAGAATTTAATCCTATCAGAACAGGCGTTCATGTGCTTTGCACGCAGGCACTCACGTGTCTAACACGTGAAGCACTACCACAGGATTTAATCCTATCAGAACAAACGTTCACGTGCTTTGCACGCGGGCGCTCACGTGTTTAATACATGAGGCGCTGCCCTATTTTTATAAGGGAACAATCTCCTGCTAAACTTCGCTTCAATTCTACTTCTTCTAACATAATACCTTAATTAATCTATATTTACAAGCCTAGAATCCCTAAACAAGAATACCTAATTTACCAATTAATATCTCATCAAATCTCTAAAATGACCTTGAAACAAAATTTCAAATTATTCTCCAACTGATTCCTAAATACGCCAGAATTCTCGTCGACAGACATCTGAAGCATAAGTACTCAGACGTCTAACCGGGCTCCGGATTTCTGAATTCTTCTTCTTCAGACGTTTGAGAGACATATCTTCATACGTTTGACCGTTTTCTATAATTCTAAAATTTGCACTTCTGACGTCTGAAGCACTATAGCTCAGATACCTGACGCGCAAGATTGTTGAATACAAGTCAATTTCATAATAGAAGGGATAGTGAGAACATTTACATTTTTTTATCGATTTCTGTCAAAATTAACTATCATTTAATAATATGGTATTTTCAAAAAACTTAAAGAATTATGGAAGGTGTAGGCACCATCGATGAATAATGGATGTACATCAAATTTGCATAGAATTTTTTGAGGTATTTAAAATACCCTAGATATAAATATTTTAATTAAATATTTAAATGAATGGTATTTTGGGAATCAATTAAAGTTGAGGAAGGAAAAGTGCTGGTTTTAGAAGGACATAAGTATTTACTGCTATTGGGATAAATTTTAAAGGAATTTCCTGCCATTTAGCCAAATTTCAATAGATTTAGTATCATAATCCATGTTTAGATGGGTGGGATAAAAATAGCATTAAAATAAGAGAGAAAGAAAAAGAGAAGTTGATATAATGATGCGTCATTTCAAAAGAGAGAGAGGGGAGAGAGAGAGAGTTTTGGATTAGAAACATTGGGTTCTGTAACATTTCAGAAAATAAAAAATATTATTTTGGAATTTAAACAATAAAATAATAAATTTTACGTTTATTATAGGAGTATGAATTTGAATTTTCGTAAATTAGTATAATTATATACCTATATTTTTAAGGGGGGAAGCTTGTAACGTTTTGAAAATCGTTTCGGTGAAATTTCGAAAAAAATCGGTAAAATAAGGGGGTTTTCTGTAAAAAGTTAAAATACAAATATCTTATTATAAAAATTAAATATACATATTCTAGCTATGTAATTGCTATTATTTGGTGCTTATTGAGCCGCTGGTGAAATTTCAAATTTTCTGAAAAAAATATTATTTTATTATTATTTTAAGCCGTCACTAATACATTTAATTAAGGAAAATTACAAATTGGAATGAGTTGAAACAAATTTTGTGCATCATAAAACATTAAATAAAATTTTATCATGTGGTTTTTGGAACGAAATTATTTGCCAAAACGGTTTAGAAATTATTGAAGAAAAAAGGCTTTTTTAGCGTAAATGGATGTTTGGGGTATTATATTTATCATTTTTCATCACCCCACACCCGTACCCACACCCACACACCCCCATTCACTTCTCCCCTTGGCTGAATTCAGCAGCCACCATCTTTTTCCCCACTTGAATTTCAAAGGAAAAGAAAAGAAAAGAAAATGGAGAAATGAGGTGGACCTTTGACCTTGAATTGACTTTGACTTCTCCCCCCACTTTCTCTACCTCCCTCTCTCTCCTCTCCCACTCCCATTCCAGCCGACCTCCCCCCTCCTACCGCAGCAGCAGCCCCTCCCCATTTCCCTTCTCTTTTCTCTTCAAACTTCATCAAAAATTGCCTCAAATCCATCAAAAAAAATCCCAAAACCCAAATCCGACTCCTACAGATTTTAGCCTAGCCCGTATAGCATGGATCTTTGTGAAAAGAGAGCATTTTGAGAGGCCATGGATGCTTGTGGATCTTCAAATGTTTTTGGGGTATAATTCTAAAACATTTTTGCTTAATTTGTTACAAATTTCTTAAAGCTAAACTACTTAAGTGTTAATTAGGCTTAAGTTGCAAGTTTTGGAATTCAAGTTAGGAATTTGAATGCAAGTTAGGGTTTTATAAAATTGGTGTAAGGTTGTGTGTTATATTTAGGCTTTTTGTCATGTTAATACAAGATTAGTAGCTTGTGCTAATGGTTAGTTTAAAAATTGTGTTAATTTGCTAATTTGCTTACTAGGTTTTTGAAATTGGTTAAATACTTAGGATTAAAATGTGTTTAGGTTTTTCATGACTTCATCAACTTTATTAAGTGTGGTTTAACGCTTTAGATCATGCAAATCTAAGCTAGATTGTAGTTTGTGCATTTTTGCTTAGAAATTGTTAAATTTTAGGTATTTTGTAAACTAGAATATTAGGGTTTTTGGAATTTAATGAGATTAAATTCCGGGAATTGTTTATATGACTTATTTAAGATATTTAATAAGTATATTGGCCGCTACATTCATTTAAACGTCATGTTTTGTACAAAAACGGCGAATTGTGCTTGCTAGATTTTCGGAAAAATGACTTTTTAAGTGAAATTGGGGTTTTGTGAGTTTTAACCTAGTTTACATTAAAATTAGGGTTCGTGAATGTGCAAATGAGTGTGATTGGATTTTTCTCGATGGTTTGACATTTGTACATCGACATCGAGGGTTGGTTTGACTATTCTTCCATGCGTAGGCGATCGGTTTGGACCTATGCGTGATACGCGTGCCGATTTGATTTTCGTATGCCGTTTCGATTTCGAATTTAGTTTTAATGCGATATGGTGCGTTATGATATGTAGGTAACCCCATGTAGACTTCGAGACGACAAGCAAGCGCGTGGCGACGTCGGCACCGGCGGGCGAGGACCAGGTGAGTAGATTTATATCTACGGGGAGAAGTCGGGTGGATGGCGTATAGCACCCCCGCAGTTCGTGGTGATGTATACGAATACGTATGCACACATATATATATTGTTTCAGTATAATGATGATAATCTGGATTTTTGGTGTTCTTGGATGATTTAGTGTCCCGAAACCCTAGAGTAGTGGTCGCACTACACATGCACACACCAACCCATACTTGCATACTTTCTTCTTTCATTTATGCTTATACGTGATATATAGTTATGTGTTCACATGGGTATGGGACTATGGGTTCACATACGAATTTGAGGCTTGGGTTTGAGATGAGTCGATGAGATTTGTATTGAGGTTGTGACTTCGGTGATATGGCAGGATTCGTATTTGAGATACAACATGACGTTGTAGCGGGTCCTTGACGTAGTGTTTCACACACGTCCATGCATACTTAGGCGGTATCAGTATTGTACTAGACGTAGATCAGTACCCCGATCATGATATTTGATAAAGAGGATACCAGGTGAATGGAATGATGAATGTGATATTGACTCGTACCCAGATTTGGGGATGCCGTACGACGGATTTACGTACGAGCTATATTTTGATGATTGATCCGCACTCTTGACTTGGGATGTCTGGTTATGGATATGATATTATTGAGGCGGAATCACCGACTGTATATATACAGGTATGTATATGTGTCGACTCAGATGATAGGCGGTTTCCTTACCTGTAGTTCAGCTTGTTAGTTCAGCCGTATAGTTTAGTGTAGTTGTTAGATTAGATTAGACTCCTACCTATTTCAAAACTAGCGGATCGTGGGTATTTTAAAAGACAGGTCAAGGGATCTACGGATATTTCAAAAGACGTATCCTTTCTTAAAAACCACCGTAGCCCTATTTTCAAAACCCCGCGGTTCGTGTTATTTCAAATGGCACCATTTGTAGGACTTACATTAGATTAATGCAGATTAGTTATAGTTGCGTCTAGTTTTTAGCTCCCGCTCATTTTGGTTGCTCGCTCCGCATCGCATATTTACATTGTTATTTCATATTGCATTGTTGACATTATGCTGTTAGGACACCAGCACCATTACCGATGATGCGTATGTACCACATACACTTACTTGCCGGCTCACACACATCTTCATCGGTAATTGCCATGTCACGTACACCTTAGAAAATATTGTTGCTTAACTTAGCTTGATAGCCAGTAGTTTGACATAATATTAGTGTACATACCTTATATGCCAGCTTAGATATTGTAGTTATTACCTGTCGCTTCATGCATACTGTTATTCATTCTCATGCTTATATTCATGGTTCTACATGCTATTGATGATTCGGATTTCCATGATATTTTCTGGATTTGGAGGAAAACCGCAAAACATAAATAAACTGATTTCTCTCTTTTTAAATAAAAGTGCGGTTTTTCCCATGATGTATGAGTCGTCCACCATGAGTTTGCTGATGGATTTCGAGACCCGATTCGAGGAGACGGATGAACCGTTTCGGGTACATGGTGGACCCGGTAAGGTACCCCGGGGCAAGAAGCGCGTGATGATGATGATGTGAGCCTGGCAGGGGAGCACTACCTACCGATGATATTACCCGACGCGTCGGATATCCGGAGGGTACCGTCGTGGTCTTGAGATGGATGGTAGGGGCCGGTCTGGACTGACGGCGCCCTAGATATTGTGATTGAGACATTGAGATTGAGACTTGAGGTACATAGATTGTGACACAGAGATATCGAGGTATTTGGACACTTGTTTTGTGTCGATGCTGGGCACTGTTTTATGCTGATTTCATATATGGTACCTCATTTCTTTTAAAATACAGAAATCTCACTGATTTATGAAACCAGTTTTATTCAGTACATGCATTCTGTTTCATGCATTCATACATCATCCATATGATATATTGCTACCTGAGGCACTGACACGGGCACATGAGATTACACTCGGGTTAGATATTTACCCTAGCCTTGTTATAGGCTACGTGTTATTCATATATTTGAGGATATATTATGATCATTGACCTAGGTTGCGTTATTTATGCGATTTCTGTGCGTAGATGTTTTTCTATTCACGAGTTGGCAACTCACCCCCGTTGTGCCCCAGTTTCTTGCAGGTTTGCCGTACAGGTTTCATTACGGCTTTGCGGGCTCAGTTTCATTCGGGTGACTTGCTAGTAGGTGGGTTTTTCTTGTATCGTACCCATCATATTACCTTGTATAATATTATTCCGTTGTATCTAGTAAATTCCATCAATCAAACATGTATTTATTGAGATAGAGACCAGTGTTGTTTATTCTTTCGACCGTAGAGTCGCTCGTTATATTTCTTGTGGTTTTGAGTTTCCTTTTGAGTTTTGATCCTCGCCGTTGGCGTTGTATATTATATTGCTTGTGTGGTTGTGACCGTCGATTGACGAAGAGCTAGCTCCCGCTTGGGGATGCCTTTTTCTTGATTTCGTATACTATTCATGTTGTATCCCGTTTGGGGGCCAGTTTTTACAAAGGAGACTCTGCCGAAATTTTCAGTAAATTTTGATGTTTTAAAAACTGCATAATTCGGCTTATGCTATTGAAATTACTTGCTTTAAGTTGGTTTTTCCTGCACTCTACTACTTTTCTTGGTTTGGATTTCTGGGTTTTCGGTTTACTTAGATTACGTACGTCTCGAGACGTTCGTAGTTTAAGTGCCGGTCATGTTCCGTACTTTCGGGCCGTGACAAAGTTGGTATCAAAGCGTTAGGTTTTAACCTTCGGAGCGTAGGATGATCCTTGGTTGAAAGAATATGTGACTAAAGTAGAGTGACGTACCGTTGATATGTTCCGCGGCATATTTACGACATGCCACTCTACTTATGAAGCCTTAGGATGTACATTTCCTTGTTCAGTGTTATATTCCTTCCTGATCTAGCCTCATCGGTACCAGTTTGGTTTTGCTGCTACGGTTACGGCAGGGAGAGCTACGGCTAGAGTTGCGGTCAGCACAAGCTCATCACGAACGAGGACTGACCAGGGCGAAATTCCGGCGACACACGATTGCAGAGATGTATCTTTTTACTGTGTTTCCGCGCCACGAGTGTTTGGCGGATCACCTTTATGAGGTTACTCGGAGGCGCTGATCGACACTAGAGAATTGAGCTAATGATAGAGGCCAGCCAGATTTTGATGACCGTTGGTGTGTTGCTTACTCCTGATGATTGAGGCACTGTTCAGCATGCAGACGAGCGAGCCAGTTGTTGCTGCGAGCGACGAGATACCGCCCCATATGTTGGAGCTATTGCGGGGCGAGTTGTACGAATAGATGATAGAAGGTCGCTAGTCACCCGATGATGAATGACTAGGATAGGTGGTTCGTTCGCTTACCCCGATGCGAGGTCATCAGATAGATTGATTCCAGCTAGAGACGATTTCACGTGGAGACGTTGGGAGTCGACAGAGACGATCGAATGTCAGAAACCTATTATTCTAAGTTTAAAGTAGTCGAAAAGACATGCAGGAAATTCTATGGTCTCTCTAGAAGAACGAAACCCTAACTCGACTTAATGACCGTGTGAAAGCCTTTGAACCTTCGGGTTTGCGGCAATTCTACGGCGCCATTAGTGAGGCTTGGGTTTGCCCTTCTACGGCTGGACCACCGATGCTGTGGTATATATATTCGATACTATTAAACTGTGCCCAAGATGTTGAGCTCTTGGGGGATTATGAGGTTTTGACGAATCGATCGAATGGTTCGACTTCAATCGGATGCTTGGTGGTGAGATGCATTCTTGGGAGACTCCAGATATGAGGATAGTCGTTGGAGCTCAGTCCATGCAGCCGCGACGAGACGAGTCTAAAGCAGATGATATTAGAGAAAAGTGAAGTAGGTGGTTCGTACCAGATCTAGATCAGATGACGTTCCACTCCGCCGACATCAGGGATGCGATGCGCATGCCGAGGCATGGTACTTGGATATACCTTCCAGAAGAGTCGTGATGAGAATGCAGTCGTTCCAGAGCAAGACGCAGATATAGTAAAGGATGATGACTTCCGGACAGTTGGCAGAGACGAAACATGGAAGAGACCGTGAGCAGGATTCCTTCCAGGACACTGCTGCAATGATACTTGCACCCAGGATCAGAGGTGTCAGGTACATTCAGAGAACCAGAGGCCGACGCCAGTGATATGCTGTCTTACGAGTGGTCGCAATGATTGACCGGGAGATGACAAGAGACGTGCCAGAACGGGATCATCCCCGTTAGCACTCCTGACAGGGCCGATGAGCCGATGGACCGAAAAAATGGTAATTCACAGTGAAGACCTTGACCCAGGAGTGGTCATGGTTACGCACATCAGCAGGACAGAGTTCATGATCATCGACGAGACGTCCCACTAGTGACCGTGACAGTTGGCCGAGATTCTTAGAGGATACGCTTGAGAGGTACTGTTCCGCCATTATTGATTTCGATGTTTTGGGTGATTTATTTGTATGATTTGATTTTGATGATTGAGGATTTACGATCTTTGCACAGTGTTGCACTTGATATCGTTTTCGTGCTTTAGTTTCACATGTTTGTGATTTTACGGTTTTAAACAGTTGAGTTGGTTTTGTGCGTATGCATGCACACGAATTGGTTCCTGCACTCTGTATAGTTATTATATGCTTGCAGTACAGTGATACGCCTTTTATGCACTTAGATGCACTGGACTTCGATTTCGATTGTGATACTCGATATTTGTTTGTGCACCTTGTGCACCTGATTGATTTTGCGCACGTTCGGCGCTTGATATTGGATTTCATGATTTCGTGCACGATGGATGCACCTGATTTGGATTTTCGCGCATGTTGGGTGCATGCTTTGAAGGGTGATTTTGGTGCACACCAGAGGCACTAAATTGAGAATTTTTCGTGCATGTCAGATGCATCTGATTTTGCTGTCAGGCACACATGTTGCCAACGACAGATGTTTCGTGCACACCCGATGCACTTAGATGTTGTTTCTGTGCGCATGTATGGCACATTCATGGATTTTGATTTCCGTGCGCATCAGACGCACGTAGCATTCATGTGCATATTTTGGGATTGATTTCGTATAGAGCAGTACGTTTTTATGATATTGCTATGTGTTTTCGTACTAAGCAGGACTAGTCAGAGGACAGTACCTGAATATATTTTGCACGCATTGATAGTTATTGAAGGGATTTCCAAAAAGCGGGCTATAGCCTCAGTATTTACCTACGTGTCTGATATGACACGAAATGTTTAAAACAAGGAGACCCTTCTAAATTGTTTCCAAAATGGCGGAACGTACATTTCAAACAAAGGTATATATGTATATAGTTATTTTCTTATGATAGACGTCCGCCACTGTGCAGTGTTATACGCGTTGCACAGCGACTTAAAAAGATTTGGCATGCATTTCCTTCTGATACTTACAGATATAGATTCGATATTTACATGTATAGTTTCGAGTTATGTCATATTGATTTTGATTTGGATTTGGCATTGATGTCTTCTCCATGACTCCGATGATTGCGGGATGCTTGACGGAGTTTTGATTTGAGTTATATACTCATTTTTCATGCGCATGCGCTGCGCTACGATTTGTTTTATGTATTTACAATTTCGGAGCCCCGACGACTTGATGGTTTTCTTAGATGTTTTAGTATTTGGGGGAGTTTGAATTTAAATTCGGGGACCGAATTTCTTTAAGGGCGGAAGATTGTAACGTTTTGAAAATCGTTTCGGTGAAATTTCGAAAAAAATCGGTAAAATAAGGGGGTTTTCTGTAAAAAGTCAAAATACAAATATCTTATTATAAAAATTAAATATACATATTCTAGCTATGTAATTGCTATTATTTGGTGTTTATTGAGCCGCTGGTGAAATTTCAAATTTTCTGAAAAAAATATTATTTTATTATTATTTTAAGCCGTCACTGATACATTTAATTAAGGAAAATTACAAATTGGAATGAGTTGAAACAAATTTTGTGTATCATAAAACATTAAATAAAATTTTATCATGTGGTTTTTGTAAAGAAATTATTTGCCAAAACGGTTTAGAAATTATTGAAGAAAAAAAGGCTTTTTTAGCGTAAATGGATGTTTGGGGTATTGTATTTATCATTTTTCATCACCTCACACCCGTACCGACACCCACACACCCCCATTCACTTCTCCCCTTGGCTGAATTCAGCAGCCACCATCTTTTTCCCCACTTGAATTTCAAAGGAAAAGAAATGAAAGAAAAGAAAAGAAAATGGAGAAATGAGGTGGACTTTTGACCTTGAATTGACTTTGACTTCTCCCCCCACTTTCTCTACCTCCCTCTCTCTCCTCTCCCACTCCCATTCCAGCCGACCCCCCTCCTACTGCAGCAGCAGCCCCCCCCCCCCATTTCCCTTCTCTTTTCTCTTCAAACTTCATCAAAAATTGCCTCAAATCCATCAAAAAAAATCCCAAAACCCAAATCCGACTCCTACCCATTTTAGCCTAGCCCGTATACCATGGATCTTTGTGAAAAGAGAGCATTTTGGGAGGCCATGGATGCTTGTGGATCTTCAAATATTTTTGGGGTATAATTCTAAAACATTTTTGCTTAATTTGTTACAAATTTCTTAAAGCTAAACTACTTAAATGTTAATTAGGCTTAAGTTGCAAGTTTTGGAATTCAAGTTAGGAATTTGAATGCAAGTTAGAGTTTTATAAAATTGGTGTATGGTTGTGTGTTATATTTAGGCTTTTTTTCATGTTAATACAAGATTAGTAGCTTGTGCTAATGGTTAGTTTAAAAATTGTGTTAATTTGCTAATTTGCTTACTAGGTTTTTGAAATTGGTTAAATACTTGGGATTAAAAATGTGTTTAGGTTTTTCATGACTTCATCAACTTTATTAAGTGTGGTTTAACGCTTTAGATCATGCAAATCTAAGCTAGATTGTAGTTTGTGCATTTTTGCTTTGAAATTGTTAAATTTTAGGTATTTTGTAAACTAGAATATTAGGGGTTTTGGAATTTAATGAGATTAAATTCCGGGAATTGTTTGTATGACTTATTTAAGATATTTAATAAGTATATTGGCCGCTACATTCATTTAAACATCATGTCGGCGAATTGTGCTTGCTAGATTTTCGGAAAAATGACTTTTTAAGTGAAATCGGGGTTTTTGTGAGTTTTAACCTAGTTTATATTAAAATTAGGGTTCGTGAATGTGTAAATGAGTGTGATTGGATTTTTCTCGATGGTTTGACGTTTGTACATCGACATCGAGGGTTGGTTTGACTATTCTTGCATGCGTAGGCGATAGGTTTGGACCTATGCGTGATACGCGTGCCGATTTGATTTTCGTATGCCGTTTCGATTTCGAATTTAGTTTTAATGCGATATGGTGCGTTATGATATGTAGGTAACCCCATATGGACTTCGAGACGACAAGCAAGCGCGTGGCGACGTCGGCACCGGCGGGCGAGGACCAGGTGAGTAGATTTATATCTACGGGGAGAAGTCGGGTGGATGGCGTATAGCACCCCCGCAGTTCGTGGTGATGTATACGAATACGTATGCACACATATATATATTGTTTCAGTATATTGATGATAATCTGGATTTTTGGTGTTCTTGGATGATTTAGTGTCCCGAAACCCTAGAGTAGTGGTCGCACTACACATGCACACACCAACCCATACTTGCATACTTTCTTCTTTCATTTATGCTTATACGGGATATATAGTTATGTGTTCACATGGGTATGGGACTATGGGTTCACATACGAATTTGAGGCTTGGGTTTGAGATGAGTCGATGAGATTTGTATTGAGGTTGTGACTTCGGTGATATGGCAGGATTCGTATTTGAGATACGACATGACGTTGTAGCGGGTCCTTGACGTAGTGTTTCACACACGTCCATGCATACTTAGGCGGTATCAGTATTGTACTAGACGTAGATCAGTACCCCGATCATGATATTTGATAAAGAGGATACCAGGTGAATGGAATGATGAATGTGATATTGACTCGTACCCAGATTTGGGGATGCCGTACGACGGATTTATGTACGAGCTATATTTTGATGATTGATCCGCACTCTTGACTTGGGATGTCTGGTTATGGATATGATATTATTGAGGCGGGATCACCGACTGTATATATACAGGTATGTATATGTATCGACTCAGATGATAGGCGGTTTCCTTACCTATAGTTCAGCTTGTTAGTTCAGCCGTATAGTTTAGTGTAGTTGTTAGATTAGATTAGACTCCTACCTATTTCAAAACTAGCGGATCGTGGGTATTTTAAAAGACAGGTCAAGGGATCTACGGATATTTCAAAAGACGTATCCTTTCTTAAAAACCACCGTAGCCCTATTTTCAAAACCCCGCGGTTCGTGTTATTTCAAATGGCACCATTTGTAGGACTTATATTAGATTAATGCAGATTAGTTATAGTTGCGTCTAGTTTTTAGCTCCCGCTCATTTTGGTTGCTCGCTCTGCATCGCATATTTACATTGTTATTTCATATTGCATTGTTGACATTATGTTATTAGGACACCAGCACCATTAACGATGATGCGTATGTACCACATACACTTACTGTAAGTCCACGTTGCGACCCCCGGTTCTTACGGGGAGGCGGAAACGGTATAAAAATCAAATTTTTAGCGCAAGGGGCAACATGGACTAACATAAGTCGGGATCTTTTCTAAACTAAACTAGCAAACATGCAAAGGAGAGTTAACTACTCGGCAAAGTGGTTATACCTAACTTGAACTCCTTCTTCTTGAAACCTAGTAGAGGTTGATGGTTCTCTTCTCATCGCCTTCTTCCGTCGAAGATGGATCCACCTGAGGGTTCAACCTTCGGGCTCTTTCTCGAACTTGGAGAGAACTAGAATTTTCGGCTTACTAAACCTTTGATCCTAGAGTGAGTAGAGAATGTCTTTGGGGTGTTTTTCTTTTAAGGAGAGGGATTCTCAACACATGAGAAGGATTCTCCTTTGGCTAGAGGAAGAAGAAGATGAAGTGAGGAGAGAGAAGCTAAATGAAAGAATGAGCTCTTTTCTTTTTGCAACCATAACATAAAGCAAAAGAATTATCAAATTATTAATAATAATGAAAATGAAATAGTTGATGGAAGGTTTAGGAATGACAATTATCATTTCAAACATTAAATGGTTTTGCAAGAATCAAAAAGCATCTTGCTTTTGTAATGATGATGGTCAAATCTTCAACCATGGTCAACAAGTCAACCATGGTCAACTAGTCAACAAAAACCAACCATGACACAATTTCATTTTATTAATATTATTAATTGATATAACATAAATCCATTAGGGTTTGGAAAAAGACGACTGTCAACTGTGCATACGCACCCGTTCCGAAACCCTAATGAAAGTCCTCTTCCTCCTCCTCAAATAACTGTGCATACACACCTGCATTCTTGTTCCGAGGAACATGAATACTGAGAGATAAAAGCAACCCCAAAACATATACCGGTATCTGACTCAAACCAGAGCCAGCCAGTAATATCCGTCCGGACTCCAAACGTGCACAAGTGCGCGGATGAGAACGAACCCTGTCGCAAAACCATGCGACCTCTACTCTGTTTTGCCCAGAGGCGAATACCCTCTGTGTGGGACTCTAAAGACTCGACACTACGCTGGCAGTGGGTTTAACCACAGACCGCAAGTGGCACTAGCTGTGCATAACGGTCCCCAGGTAGATGCCGACAAGAAGGCTGACGAGGTGAACCCCATCTGAACTCCTACTGAGTCTGAATGTGACAGTCTCCGTACAGTCCGGTCTGTTCGTCTAATACATCGCATGTCGGGCCTAGGGGGCGGTAAAACGTCAGTCCCCTAATAGCGGTACAAGTCGTGTCGGAGTGAAGCCCAAAACACCCTGAGATAACACTGGAAGCCTACCAGTATATCTCGCTTGCCCTGGCCAGGGACTACTCGTGTAATGGCTCTCCTAGACACAGCGCGATGTCAACCCCCAATACCGGGAGAGACGAATCCTGTCTAACCGTCACTGCCTCCAAGTGCTTCGGGACTGCACCCAACCACCACCTGTTTGCACGACTCCTTTGAGCCGTGGTAGGGTAGTGATCAAAGTGCAGTGGGAACACACTTGAGGCGAAGTGCTAGTGTCAAGTCAGCGGACTAAGCTGTACTCATGTCACCTGGGAACTGATAACTGACGATAGGTATAATACCAACCTGTCAGTTCCCGACGAGTCCTGTCCAGTGTACTCGTAACCCAACGAGCACCCGTATACTATCTCCAGTACGACGTACTGATGGCTGTGGGACAGACCATCTCCCATACTGGGATGAGAAGCGCATACGCTAGTCTACTCCGGAGTATCGATACCCTGTCTCGATAGTCCTGCGACTAGGGACCTGTATAAGGATGTGCTTATAGATTACCCAGCCCCCACTAGTGTGACTGCCATCACAACGCTGGTAATCAAGAAATGATCCTAAGGGCTCCACTAATGTGTATAGGTGATATACTAAAATAAACACAAGTACACATTGAAGTAGAAACAAACCAAGTAGCATACTACTATATTGAGCAAGATTGTTTATACAAGGTGAATATCCCAAGCTTCCATTAAGTAATATACAAACTAGTATGATAAAGTAATGGCCTCTAGGGCATATACACTAACAATTTCCCACTTGCACTAAGGCCATGTACTGGCGTATCGAAGACCTATCATCTCGATCAGCCGCTCGAACTGAGTCTGGGACAAGGCCTTGGTGAATGGATCTGCAGTGTTCTCTTCTGAAGCAACCCTCCGAACCTCGATCTCCTTGCGATCCACGATCTCCCTGATCAGGTGATACCGCCTCAAGATGTGCCTGGATCTCTGATGGGACCTGGGTTCCTTTGCTAAAGTTATAGCCCCGTTGTTGTCGCAATACAGAGGTATTGGGTCAACAATGGATGGAACCACCTGAAGTTCTTTTAAGAACTTCCTCATCCAGACAGCTTCTTTTGCGGCATCAGATGCAGCGATGTATTCCGCTTCCATAGTCGAGTCCGCAACGGTTTCCTGTTTGGAACTCTTCCAACACACCGCCCCTCCATTGAGGGTAAAGACAAAACCCGACATGGACTTGGAATCATCCTTGTAACTCTGGAAGCTGGAGTCAGCAAAGGCCTCGATCTGGAGGTCTTTTCCGCCATACACCAAGAACATCTCCTTAGTCCTTCTCAGGTACTTGAGAATGTTCTTTACCGCTCTCCAGTGTTTCTCCCCAGGGTTTGACTGATACCGGCTTACCACACTCAGTGCATAAGCTACATCCGGTCTGGTACACAACATCGCATACATTATAGAGCCTACCGCAGAAGCGTAGAGTATAATAGACATGCGATCCCTCTCCAAATCAGTCTTGGGGGACATCTCTTTAGAGAGGGCGATCCCGTGACAAGCCGGTAGGTTACCGCGCTTGGAATCTTCCATACTGAATCTTTTCAGTATGGTGTCGATGTACCTGGACTGTGAAAGTCCTAATATCCTCTTGGATCTATCACGATGGATCCGGATCCCCAGGATGTATGAGGCATCACCCAGGTCTTTCATGGAGAACCTGTGCGACAAGAACCCCTTGACAGATTGTAGCATAGGAATGTCATTTCCTATTAAGAGAATGCCATCCACGTATAAAACGAGGAATACTACAGTTCTCGCTACAAATCTACTATAGATGCATGGTTCATCTGGATTTTTGATAAAGCCAAATTCCTTGACCGTCTCATCAAAACATATGTTCCAACTCCGTGATGCCTGCTTTAGTCCATAGATGGACTTAAGCAACTTGCACACCTTTCCGCTGCTCCCACTCTGAATGAAACCCTCTGGCTGATCCATATAGACACACTCCTCTAAATTTCCATTTAGAAAAGCGGTCTTTACGTCCATCTGCCAAATCTCATAATCGTGGAAGGCAGCAATGGCAAGAAGGATCCGAATAGATTTCAGCATAGCCACTGGAGAAAAGGTTTCGTCATAGTCCAAGCCAGGTCTTTGACGGAAACCCTTTGCTACAAGTCTAGCTTTATAGGTCTCAACCTGTCCATCTACACCAATCTTCCTTTTGAAGATCCACTTGCATCCTACGGGTTTTATCCCGTCTGGAGCAATGTCCAACGTCCATACTTTGTTGGTGTACATGGACTCCATTTCGGTCCGCATTGCATCCAGCCATTTTACCGAGTCAACGCTCTGAACGGCCTGCTGGAAGCTAATAGGCTCATCATAATCTATGATGCAATCCTCTCTATCCCCGTCTATGAGAAAACCGTAGTATCTCTCGGACGGATGAGACTGCCTACTACTCCTGCGGAGCGGCGTAGGAATGTCATGTTCTTTTGAACCCTCTGGTTCCACTAAGCTTTCAGTAATAGTCTGTGGTTCTGGAATTTCTTCCAGTTCTACTACGCTCCCACTAATTTTCTTTTCTAAGAACTGGTGTTCAAGAAAGTGGGCATTGCGAGAAACAAAGACTTTTTGTTCTTCTGCGTAGTAGAAAAGATACCCCCTGGTGTTCTTTGGGTATCCCACAAACTTGCACAGTACTGAGCGTGCCTCGAGTTTGTCCGCATACTGCTTTTTGACAAAAGTCGGACATCCCCAGATCTTCAGATATTGAAGATAGGGTTTCTTCCCACTTCATAACTCATATGGTGTGGTAGGCACAGTCTTAGTGGGAACTCGGTTCAAAAGGTATGCGGTTGATTCTAGCGCATATCCCCAGAATGATCGCGGTAAATCAGCGTTACTCATCATGGACCACACCATATCCAATAGGGTGCGGTTCCGTCTCTCCGATACACCGTTATGTTGCGGAGTGTATGGAGGAGTAAGCTGAGAGAGAATTCCATTCTCTTTTAAATAATTCAGGAACTCGGCACTTAAGTATTCTCCACCTCGATCCGATCTTAGAATCTTGATACTTTTGCCGGTTTGTTTTTCTACTTCATTCTTATATTCCTGGAACTTTTCAAAAGCTTCGGACTTATGTTTCATTAAGAAGACATAACCGTACCTTGAAAAATCATCCGTAAAAGTAATGAAGTAAGAATAACCGCTTCGCGCATGTGTAGACATTGGACCGCACACGTCGCTGTGTATGAGTCCCAAGAGCTCGCTCGCTCTTACTCCGTGTCCAGTGAACGGAGTCTTTGTCATCTTTCCTTTGAGACAGGATTGACAAGTGGCATACGATTGATATTCGAACGGATCCAAATATCCTTCTTTATGTAACTTAGTCAACCGTGTCTCATTGATGTGACCCAGTCTACAATGCCATAAGAAAGCCTGATTAATATCTGGAGACTTTCTTTTGTGTGTATTCTGGACATTGAAAATCTGTGGTTGGTTTAACACGTATATACCATTGCTCAGTGTACCTGACCCAATCAGAGCTTGATTAAGGTGAATGTTTACAACATTACTTACAAACGCAAATTCATAACCTTCTTTAGAAACCAAAGATACAGAAATGATATTACAAGTTGCGTTGGGTACAAAAAAACAATTACGCAAAACCAAAACATGCCCATCTGACATTCCCAGGTGATAGTCCCCCACGGCTTTAGCATCCATGCTAGCTCCGTTCGCAACTCTGAGGGTCATGTCACCTGCCTTCAAAACCCTACGGTTTCTCAACGCCTGCAAAGAATTACAGATATGAGATCCTGATCCGGTATCCAATACCCAGGAAGTAGAGTTTATAGAAAGACAATTTTCAATAACATACACACCTGAAGCTGAAGCCGCAACCTGCTTCAGTTCCTGTGTCCTGGCCTTCCAAGCCCTGCAATCTTTCTTCCAGTGTCCACTCTTATGACAATAGAAGCATTCCTCCTTTCCCACAAGCTTCCCCGCAATCTTTGTTGCCTTTTCCTTTCCCATCGTACCCACTTTACTAACACCGCCTCTTGGTTTGGCGGGGGCTTTCTTCCTCTTTCCCTTGGCTTTTGCCTTGGACCTAGAGGAAGAAGATCCTCCTACAAACAAAGCGGGTGTTTCCCTACCTTTCTGTAGGGTGCCCTCTGCGCTCCTCAGCATGTTGAGGAGTTCTGAAAGTTCAATTTCCTTTTCTTGTAAGTTGAAGTTCAGTATAAACTGGGCGTAAGTGGATGGAAGGGACTGGAGAATTAAATCCGTATAGAGTTCACTTTCCAACGTGGTCCCAAGTTCCGCGAGCTCCTCAATGTAGCCAATCATCTTAAGCACGTGGTCCGCTACCGATGATCCGACGGCCAACTTTGCCGAAAATAACTTCTTCGACACTTCGTATCTTGCGATACGAGACTGCTCTCCATACAGTTCTTTTGTATGAAGAAATATGGATTCCAAATCCATATTCTCGTGCCTCCTCTGATGTTCGTTGTCCATAGAGGCAAGCACGAGGCACCTGGCCTTCACGCAATCAATCTTCCAAGTCTTACGGATTTCCTTATCCGCGACGCTGGAGGTGGGACCTGGGACGGGGGGAGCTTTGGTGGTAAGAAGATACCCCAGCTTTTCGTAAGTGATTGCCATTTTGACATTCCTGAGCCAATCTTTGTATTTTGGCCCTGTCAGTTTGTTTTTATCTAGAAGTAACTTAAGTCCAGTCATGTCGAATGGTCGCTGCAATTAGGAAGGAGAGAAGAAACACTTTAGCACGATGCTCTTGCAAGTTTAGAATGGTTTTTAATTTGTCTAAACAGGATGGCTCCCACTGTCTCTCGAATCCCTCCTCAAACCATAAAGAAAGAATTAGTCGGGATCAATCCCACCGCACAATACTTGCTTAACCGTTCAGCCAGGCCAGTGTCGGTACTTCGAGGGAGGTTTTCCAACGCTTTCGCGAAGTTTCTTAATTAAATAACCTCTTTTCCCTGGGGGCGTAGCCCCGCTAACACCTTTCTAGGCACCTACTAGGTTTATAGCATTGATCGTTTAGTGAGAAATTTCCCGAGGAGTAGCATATACTCACAGTAGGATCGGGATCCAAATATCATCGCGTGACGAAACTGAAGGAATCCTACCAGAATCACCACACTCCAAATGGTATGCAAATCTAGCAAGTTTCAGTACTTATGAAACTCCCGATGTGGATTTTTGCCCCATGCTCTTATGACCTTGGCGTGAGGTCAAAATGTCATAAGTCACATGTCAAGTTCTTCCCATCATTATCCCGGTTGATTTGAACCCACCCGTACCTACCCTTGACGTAGGCCAAAATGGTGATACGGTTGTCCCAAAACAACACATTCTATCTATGCAACAGATAAATATCCGGTAGCTACCAATCACTATGCCTTGGCGTGAGGTCAAAATACATAGCTTGAATACTACCGTACATTTAACTGAAATGATGGAGGGCTACGAATGGTTTTGGCGAAACCGTGAACGTAGTGAACTTGATATAATCGATGGAACGAGATAGCTTTTAAAAGGAGTGGCTCAAGCTCCGCATTTAAAAGTTAGTTTTGAAAAGAACCGAGTGGTTTTTCGAAAGTGTTCCAACGACTTTAGCTTGGTTTATTATCTTGCATTAGTTCTTTTAATGCATGATATTCTTGCATTAGTTCTTTTAATGCGTCCCATCATTTAATCCTACCATTGCAGAAAACAACCAAAATATGACGTACGCTTATGCCATTCGCATTCGCCACGGGGCCCCGTCATCACCCGTTAGGTTACTTAACTAACGACAGAGCGGGGGCTGGGCTAGCGCGGCTGTAAAACATAAGCAACGCCTAAATAGTTATAGATATAGCAATGATAGACATTACAGATCACAGATGAATACATTGGATATACTAGGAATCCGCAATCCGTTCGAGCCTTCAACGAAAAGCGGATTACACGGTCGCGGTGAATAGCCAATACCCCACCTAAGACCCCTACGGGTGCGGCAAACTACCCGCCAAGTACTCGGCAGTTTGTGCACCCCTCTATGGGTCTATCCTAGGAGCAAAAACAGTAAAAAGAATTATACAATGACGGCTACAACCCCGACCCGGTTGTGCGGCCAAACAAATAATAATATTACATCAATTTACATGTTACAAATGAATGAAAGAAAAACAAAAGCTCATCTCACATCCACCCCGGCTATTCACCCGCGACAGTCCAACACATTCATATACACATTCCAATATCAAACACAGATCACAGAGATGTATAACCCCGACTAATCGACTTATAGCGATTAGCCGACGTTCAATACATTCAAACATCACAGATATAACCAATATAGACAAAGTGTAGCGAAGTTCGAAAAAAATACGGATTTATGGGACCCCAAAAGAAAATTTCTGTTCTGGAAAATCTGGGCACATATAACATATTTGAAAAATCCCAAAACCCTACCAGAAGAACATTGCACAAAACACGATCACATGAAGAGCCCAAACGGCGGCGGATCCGCGGCGACAAGAATAGCTGAGGCCGCGGATCCGCGGCGGTTTGAAGGAATCATGGGATCGTTTTTGGTGGGTGTTCTCACAAAACCCTGAGCCGATTTTAGGAGTATAAAGTTTTACATTTAGAGCACAAAAAAATTCAACAGAAACTTAGGGTTTTTGATTTTCCAGTTTTGCGATTTTTTCGTTTCGAACTTCCATACACTTCGCTACCAAGCTAGTTTAAGTTTAGTTAGGCTTTGATACCACTGTAAGTCCACGTTGCGACCCCCGGTTCTTACGGGGAGGCGGAAACGGTATAAAAATCAAATTTTTAGCGCAAGGGGCAACATGGACTAACATAAGTCGGGATCTTTTCTAAACTAAACTAGCAAACATGCAAAGGAGAGTTAACTACTCGGCAAAGTGGTTATACCTAACTTGAACTCCTTCTTCTTGAAACCTAGTAGAGGTTGATGGTTCTCTTCTCGTCGCCTTCTTCCGTCGAAGATGGATCCACCTGAGGGTTCAACCTTCGGGCTCTTTCTCGAACTTGGAGAGAACTAGAATTTTAGGCTTGCTAAACCTTTGATCCTAGAGTGAGTAGAGAATGTCTTTGAGGTGTTTTTCTTTTAAGGAGAGGGATTTTCAACACATGAGAAGGATTCTCCTTTGGCTAGAGGAAGAAGAAGATGAAGTGAGGAGAGAGAAGCTAAATGAAAGAATGAGCTCTTTTCTTTTTGCAACCATAACATAAAGCAAAAGAATTATCAAATTAATAATAATAATGAAAATGAAATAGTTGATGGAAGGTTTAGGAATGACAATTATCATTTCAAACATTAAATGGTTTTGCAAGAATCAAAAAGCATCTTGCTTTTGTAATGATGATGGTCAAATCTTCAACCATGGTCAACAAGTCAACCATGGTCAACTAGTCAACAAAAACCAACCATGACACAATTTCATTTTATTAATATTATTAATTGATATAACATAAATCCATTAGGGTTTGGAAAAAGACGACTGTCAACTGTGCATACGCACCCGTTCCGAAACCCTAATGAAAGTCATCTTCCTCCTCCTCAAACAACTGTGCATACACACCTGCATTCTTGTTCCGAGGAACATGAATGCTGAGAGATAAAAGCAACCCCAAAACATATACCGGTATCTGACTCAAACCAGAGCCAGCCAGTAATATCCGTCCGGACTCCAAACGTGCACAAGTGCGCGGATGAGAACGAACCTTGTCGCAAAACCATGCGACCTCTACTCTGTTTTGCCCAGAGGCGAATACCCTCTGTGTGGGACTCTAAAGACTCGACACTACGCTGGCAGTGGGTTTAACCACAGACCGCAAGCGGCACTAGCTGTGCATAACGGTCCCCAGGTAGATGCCGACAAGAAGGCTGACGAGGTGAACCTCATCTGAACTCCTACTGAGTCTGAATGTGACAGTCTCCGTACAGTCCGGTCTGTTCGTCTAATACATCGCATGTCGGGCCTAGGGGGCGGTAAAACGTCAGTCCCCTAATAGCGGTACAAGTCGTGTCGGAGTGAAGCCCAAAACACCCTGAGATAACACTGGAAGCCTACCAGTATATCTCGCTTGCCCTGGCCAGGGACTACTCGTGTAATGGCTCTCCTAGACACAGCGCGATGTCAACCCCCAATACCGGGAGAGACGAATCCTGTCTAACCGTCACTGCCTCCAAGTGCTTCGGGACTGCACCCAACCACCACCTGTTTGCACGACTCCTTTGAGCCGTGGTAGGGTAGTGATCAAAGTGCAGTGGGAACACACTTGAGGCGAAGTGCCAGTGTCAAGTCAGCGGACTAAGCTGTACTCATATCACCTGGGAACTGATAACTGACGATAGGTATAATACCAACCTGTCAGTTCCCGACGAGTCCTGTCCAGTGTACTCGTAACCCAACGAGCACCCGTATACTATCTCCAGTACGACGTACTGATGGCTGTGGGACAGACCATCTCCCACACTGGGATGAGAAGCGCATACGCTAGTCTACTCCGGAGTATCGATGCCCTGTCTCGATAGTCCTGCGACTAGGGACCTGTATAAGGATGTGCTTATAGATTACCCAGCCCCCACTAGTGTGACTGTCATCACAACGCTGGTAATCAAGCAAAGATCCTAAGGGCTCCACTAATGTGTATAGGTGATATACTAAAATAAACACAAGTACACATTGAAGTAGAAACAAACCAAGTAGCATACTACTATATTGAGCAAGATTGTTTATACAAGGTGAATATCCTAAGCTTCCATTAAGTAATATACAAACTAGTATGATACAGTAATGGACTCTAGGGCATATACACTAACAATTACTTGCCGGCTCACACACATCTTCATCGGTAATTGACATGTCACGTACACCTTAGAAAATATTGTTGCTTAACTTAGCTTGATAGCCAGTAGTTTGACATAATATTAGTGTACATACCTTATATGCCAGCTTAGATATTGTAGTTATTACTTGTCGCTTCAAGCATACTGTTATTCATTCTCATGCTTATATTCATGGTTCTGCATGCTATTGATGATTCGGATTTCCATGATATTTTCTGGATTTGGAGGAAAACCGCAAAACATATATAAACTGATTTCTCTCTTTTTAAATAAAAGTGCGGTTTTTCCCATGATGTATGAGTCGTCCACCATGAGTTTGCTGATGGATTTCGAGACCCGATTCAAGGAGACGGATGAACCGTTTCGGGTACATGGTGGACCCGGTAAGGTACCCCGGGGCAAGAAGCGCGTGATGATGACGATGTGAGCCTGGCAGGGGAGCACTACCTACCGGTGATATTACCCGACACGTCGGATATCCGGAGGGTACCGTCGTGGTCTTGAGATGGATGGTAGGGGCCGGTCTGGACTGACGGCGCCCTAGATATTGTGATTGATACATTGAGATTGAGACTTGAGGTATATAGATTGTGACACAGAGATATCGAGGTATTTGGACACTTGTTTTGTGTCGATGCTGGGCACTGTTTTATACTGATTTCATATATGGTACCTCATTTCTTTTAAAATACAGAAATCTCACTGATTTATGAAACCAGTTTTATTCAGTACATGCATTCTGTTTCATGCATTCATACATCATCCATATGATATATTGCTACCTGAGGCACTGACACGGGCACATGAGATTACACTCGGATTAGATATTTACCCTAGCCTTGTTATAGGCTACGTGTTATTCATATATTTGAGGATATATTATGATCATTGACCTAGGTTGCGTTATTTATGAGATTTCTGTGCGTAGATGTTTTTCTATTCACGAGTTGGCAACTCACCCCCGTTGTGCCCCAGTTTCTTGCAGGTTTGCCGTACAGGTTTCATTACGGCTTTGCGGGCTCAGTTTCATTCGGGTGACTTGCTAGTAGGTGGGTTTTTCTTGTATCGTACCCATCATATTACCTTGTATAATATTATTCCGTTGTATCTAGTAAATTCCATCAACCAAATATGTATTTATTGAGATAGAGACCAGTGTTGTTTATTCTTTCGACCGTAGAGTCGCTCGTTATATTTCTGGTGGTTTTGAGTTTTGATCCTCGCCGTTGGCGTTGTATATTATATTGCTTGTGTGGTTGTGACCGTCGATTGACGAAGAGCTAGCTCCCGCTTGGGGATGCCTTTTTCTTGATTTCGTATACTATTCATGTTGTATCCCATTTGGGGGCCAGTATTTACAAAGGAGACTCTGCTGAAATTTTCAGTAAATTTTGATGTTTTAAAAACTGCATAATTCGGCTTATGCTATTGAAATTACTTACTTTAAGTTGGTTTTTCCTGCACTCTACTACTTTTCTTGGTTTGGATTTCTGGGTTTTCGGTTTACTTAGATTACGTACGTCTCGAGACGTTCGTAGTTTAAGTGCCGGTCATGTTCCGTACTTTCGGGCCGTGACAAAGCTCTATCAACAAGACCATATATATTTGGTAGACTTAGATACCAGATGTATATTCTTTGGACTTAGTGATGAGACTTGTATATTAAATGGATATAGTTGATCTGATGATATTTTGGTATTTCTTTTACTCTTTTCTTGTATTGATTTTTACCTTGGACGTCGTATATACTTATCTTGCGTGGTTGTGTATCCACCAATTAGCGATGGGGTAACTCCCGTTTGGAAATACCATTATTATTATTGCTTATGTACTGATTTTAATCAAAATTTACAAAGGAGGTGCTGTCTAAATTTTAAATGATGAAAATGTTTTTAAAGTTTAGTATACAATCTACTTGTATTTTCAACGAACTTTACTTATACTTGAAAAGCGGAACTTGATTTCATTTATACCCATTTTTCAAAATTTTACCTCCACTATTTTCTTAAAAAGGTTTAGATTCCTGATTTTCGGCTTACTTAGATTAAAATGGGGTTCTATAAACTTAACGCAATTCAAATGCCGGTCATGTACCATTTCCAAGTAGTGACTGGTTTTTGCCGATTTTTAGAATCCAATGGATTATAAATATTTTTGGATTTTTTTCCATTGAATTTTTTTATTAAAAAGTTGCACAAACAACCAATTTCTTGGATTGGGTTAGTCCAATGGAAAAAAGGAATCTAGTGTTTTTTTCCCCATTTAAATATGGGTATCCAAACATGTCCTAAGGTGTTGTACCTCATTTATTATGCCCACTAGCAGTGCATGTACTTCATCAACCCTCAAACCGAATTTTGGTGTAAACGGTACTTAATGTGACAAACTCCAGCTGAATTTTGGTGTAAACGGTACTTAATGTGACAAACTCCAGCTAAATATCTCCAACTTTGAACTCATGACTCATCTGATTGAACATACAAAATACTACCAACTCTGACTTAAATTCAAGATTTGAAACCCCTTATTTTAGACACTCCAAGGAAACAAGCAGGTTCAAAAAGTATAAAAGGTTTCAAAGGAGCTATTAACGAAAGAACAATCAAAGATAAGAAATGGAAGTGCTTTTCATTATAATTGATCAGAATTTATGCACTTGCGTGCACGTGTGAAGAAAATTTGCCATACTAATATTTTTGTGTACTTTTATTAATTCAAAGAGTTTTTAATTAAGTTTGCTCATTTCCTAAAGAATAGATTTTTTGTATTGGGTATTTTTGAAAGGTATAAAAGTAATAACATGTATATGAAAGAATGACATGGCATACTTTCACTCTAGTATCCTCTCATAAATTTTTCTTCTTTTTTTTGTATTTTTCTATGAAAAATGAGATTTTTTGACATACCCCCATGAGTTTGGATTATAACAGTAAAGATTTGGGTTTTAATGTACACATAAATTAATTGATTTATCCACAATTATAACTCAAACATACATGGGTAATACAAAAAGTTTCTCTTTTTTCCAATTAGATAATGGAAAAAATGAGAAAATTCTAGCATGCCAGCTCATATCATATCGACTGACTTTTTTACCTCTTCATCAATCAAATGTATAATAGTTGGCTAAAGTGATCTAATTATTTTTCTCAAAAAAACCAAATAATTAACATATTTATAAAAAATAGCTTAAGCAAGTTGATACACATCCAATAATTATTTCTCTTTCTAATGCACGCACGTGTAAAAATCCTAGTAATTATACATAAGAAGCAATAAATATGAGTCTGTTGTTCTCAATAATGTTCTCAATAAATGAAAGCTACTCATAGAGTCACTCATGCTTTTGTCCTCTCATGATGAGCATTATATCTGTGATTTCATATGTTTAAGGACCTGCTGAGTTCTAGGATTACGATCTATTTGAATCGTGGAATCCAAGGTTTTAATAATCTTTGTTTGGATGAGAGATTTAGATTTGTAGGATTCTTTTGTTTTTTATGGTTTTATGGAAGGTACACCATAAAATAAGAATTCTTGAATCCTAAATTTTTTTTAAGGATTTGGCAATATTCATTGTACTTTTAGATGGAACCCATGTACTTAATTTATTTAATAATCCTCTCTCTATCTATCTCTCTCTAAAATCCTCAAATCCAAATCTCACTTTCTTTTCACCAACCAAACAAAGATTACAAGAATCTACAAATCCAATACTAGAAATCCAAAACCAACTAAATAACAAATTACCAAATCCAGAAATTTTCAACCGTACGATTTTGGAATCCAAATTTCTAAATCCTACAACCAGAAATGCCCCTAAAGAAAACATGCTTCACGCACTCTTTGAAAATTTTCTGCCAAATTCATGCCCTTTCTTTATTAGTGAATATACTTCTATCAATTATAAGACGGGGCCTAGTTTCTTAAATGATCAACGTGAATCTACAATAACATATAATTAATCTGGTAATGCAATGAAATATTAATACCCTCACAACACTTATCCTTACTCCAATCTAATATATATATTCACATAATTTTTTTTTCTCTAAACCCAGTCATAATTTAACTAACGATATATTTTTTATTCCAATACTATAACTAACAAGTCTAATTAAACTATGTATCCACAAAACTGACCAAGGTGACTAAGTAACATAAAAGAGAAGGTCTTATTTTGGGATATATTTGTTTGTTTTGTTTTTTTTATTCTTTTTTTTTTCTTTTGGAAGCTTAGCTCTTACCAAACCCATCCGTCCAGATTATTGTGTGTTTGGTTGAACAAAAGGCTAAAGAAAATGAGACGATTGTTGCAAATTTGCATGTGTGACGTATACAAAAGCTTATATGGCATCCCATAATAATCACTATGCTCACCGTTCTCAATATTGCAACTCTAGTAATAACCAAATCTAGTAATATACACATGCAATGCACGTGTGTGAGGAAAAATTTAGAGCATGGAATACTGGGTAATGACTTGCATATTAATTGCAGTAAACCATATATCATATTTGTACGTTCTGAACCATATCATTTCTACATAAATTATAACGTTATTTGTAATTTTGGCATTGAATACTGCGGTTATGACTGTCTGTTGTATAATGCCTTAAATTTTTGTCACATATGTACTATATGGAATGATATGGTTCATAACGTACTAATTTGATAGATGGTTTGCTGTGATATGATATTAATTGTAAACATGTCATATGATCTCTCTCTCTCTCTCTCTCTCTCTCTCTCGCGGGGGGGGGGGGCGTGGAGGGGATGATGGAGGTCTAAATCTTCTTCAGATATTATCTTCCGTTGATCCACTGCGTGCGCTGATGGACGGCTGAGATTAAGTTGGAGGATTGGTTTCTGGAACGTGTGGATCTCAATGGGCTTAGATTTGAGGTTGAGCCGAGCTATCTGCAAGGAAGTCCCGGGGTGGTTGTGCCACCGAGGACCCTCCGACGATCAAGTTAGTGGTGCAACTTTGGCAGAGTAACGGCTTAGTGGAGTTCAGATGACTTACCTCGACCGTCTGAGGGAGGGGTTTATATAGCGGCAGCATTGGGAAGGCGGGCGCAAGAATCTCGCCGGCCGTTACGCCCCTCGCGTCACACCCACGTGATAGAAGGGGTCCCGCATTAATGGCGAGACATGCTCATTAATGGAGGATCGTGATGGCGTGGGACGCGGGATCGTGGGCAGCGGATATCTCGCGCGTGGCGAGATTCGTGGAGCCATGGCGGAGGCGCCCGTGGTCGGTGCTGGAGAGACCGGGGAACATGAGCTTGGTGGGAGGCTCGGGAATGAGCGGGAGACCGAGGCATCTTAGTCCTGCGATAGCTCGAGGACGAGCTAGGTGGTCTGGAGGGCCACCGAAGGTCGGGAGAATTCTCGGGCCGTAGGCCCGAGGTGTAATCCCCAGCCGAAGTTCATAGTCCTGTTTTGTAGGATTCGGGACACGTCATCTGCGACGTGTCAGCATCTGGACAGTCACGATATCGAGCCTCATCATTAGCCCCCCACTCTCGTCCCGACCCACTCTTGGATCGGGTCGAGAGTGGTCTGACCGGTCATCCGAGGTGAGCTCTCATTGGATGATATCGTCGGCTTGCATTCCCGGGCAAAGAGTAGTATTTTCTTGATGACGTCAGCGGATCAGGAGAGAGATCTCGCAGAAGGGGAGGCGCCGGATCGCGCGTTCGTTGGGAGAAGCGACAGCCCATGTGTCTGTCGTTGGTTGGCTGGCGAGACGTGTCGCAGGCATTCCCGCACTCGAAGGGATGTGTCCAATGTGGGCGCGACTGGTGGAGCGTTGTCGGCCGTAGGTTGCGAGACGTCGTTTTGGCGGGAGGAGATCGGAGCCGTAGGATGCGTACGTCAGCAGCTATAAATTGAGGTGGGATCCCCATCAGGGCCCATACCTCCTCATAATCTCCTCGACTTTGATCGTGTCAGCTCGGCGCTCTTCCCCTCTGATCGGGTTTCTTGCTTTTGATTCCCCGAGGACACCCCCTTCGATCAGGTTAGATGTCTTCCTCTGAGGACTCTGTAGATGTAGTCCGGGTAGAGTTTAGGGAGTCTTCTGGGGCTTTCTCTTCCACTTCTTCCTCTTCCTCCTCTGAGTCGGAGTCCTCCCGGGGAGCCGGGGTTAGTAATGCTCCCCGGGGGCGTGCAACGGGGGCCGTCCCCAAAGCACAGGTCACGGGTGTTCTTGGCGTGCGATCCTCGCTGAGGCGCGCGGAGGAGTTCGTCAACCTTAAAACTCGTTTCCTCATTCCTCTCGGCTATTCGCTTTGTCTGGCCGAGGAGGGGGGAGAGCGAACCAGGTACAGGGCAAGGAGATTGCTTTGTATCTGGAGGCCTTTTGGGCCGGGATGCGTCTGCCCTTCTCCCTTGAGGTGATAACGGCGTTGAATTGTTTTGGGTTAGCCCCGGGCCAGCAAGTGCCGAACTCTTGGAGGATCCTCCTCGGGTTATTGGTCTGGTTGAGACTGAGTGAGATCTCCTTCAGCCTGAGCCTCCTCGTTTCTTCTCTTTGCTACAAAACCACCCCGGCGGTCGTAGGGGAGAGCCGAGCTGGGTATACCTCTCCATTAGAAGACAACGGGGGGACGCCCCCGGGTTGGGGGTCGTCGTAGTACCTTCTTCCATTCACGAATGGAAGAAGAAGTTTTTCTTTATTGCACCGCCCGAGGGTGAGGATTGGCCTGTGCCCACCTTGTGGCAAAGGGTTAGCTGTCCGCGGGTGAGTCGGTCGAATGACCTTGATGTGGTGGCGGTGTCAAAGTGGGAGCCCCTCTTTCGGGTTGATGTGCTGCTGTCTGAGCGGGCCCTCAGTTGGGCTGGGCTCAGCCCCGCCGAGTACGCGGGTAAGTTTGGAGCTTTCAGGTGACCTGTTTAGACTTGTGCATTCTTTAATTTTTCTGGCATTGCTGACTCCTCGTTCTTTTTCTTATGCAGGACCCATGGACCTAAGCAAACTTCGGGCGGCAGTGGTCGACATGAAGAAGAGGAAGAAGTCCAAAGGCGCCGGCCCTTCTCGCGCGCCGTCCACTCCAGCTATGCCGGTGTCCCACCCTCCCAGTCGCCCAAGCGAGCCCCGAGCCCCCGAGTCTAGTTGTGCGTCGGTCCGAAAGAGTGCTCGGGCGTAAGAGCCTCGGGCCCCCGAGGTAGGAGACGAGGAGGGTTCTCCCGCGCCGTCCCTCTAGAGGTCTCACAGAAGGGAGCCCCGCTCCCCGACTTCCTCGATCCTTGTGGACGACAGGGATCTTCGCTTCGAGGTGCCCTCGGGGCTTTCTGTCGCTGACAGCCTACTCTCGGACATCGAGAGGTCGGCCGGAGGCAGGGTCCCTCGAGGGACTCTCCGGGCCCAAATGGCGGCGATAGATCAAGAGGCCGTCCAGGTTAGTGTTCGTACTTCACCTGGTTCTTCATTCAGCATTTTTGTCTGCGTGGTCGGATGCTTCCCTCCCCTTTTTGACCCTCTTTCTTTCTTCAGGTCCTCCAGCACGTCGCCCTCGTCGTCCATATGGAGGATGAGGAGATTGTTCCAGCGATGCGGGCCGCGGGCGAGTTCTCCTTACGGGATGAGAGCTTAAAGCAGGAGCTGGGGGCGGCGATGGAGAGGGTCGCTGTCCTTGAAGACTAGGTGGAGGCCGGGAAAAGGGAGGTCGCTCGGTACCGAGAGGCCGCCCGAGGTTCCGAGGCCCGGTTGGATGACTCCAAGGTGCTCGTCGCCACCATGAAGAAGACGGCGAGTGCCATCCGGAAGGAGAATGAGGTGGGAAGGAGGGGATGAAGCTTGCCGAGCTTCGGGCGTCGAAGGCTGAGCTTCTGGCGTCGAAGGCGGTGGAAAGCTACAAGAAGTCGGACCTGTTCTACACCGACCTTGCTGCAGCCGCCGACGTTATCTGGCACGACAACCTCGACGCTGTCAAGGTTTAGGCGCAGAAGTTCTCCGACGCCGAGCTCCGGGCTGCGTACCCCCTCGAGGATGACGTGCAGGCGAACGCCCCTGGAGACGATGCCGTGGAAGAGGCCCCTTGGGGGAGCGTTGGGGAGATGTCGGTTACCCTGGCTACCGGCGCCGAGGCTCCTGTGATAGGTGCCAACCCTAAAGACGCTGCCCCGGTGGTCGTAGTGGGCGCACGACTCGTCGAGGTTCTCCTCGGCCCTGAAGCCCCTCGCCTTCTTATTTTCTTTTGTTGCTCTGAAATTTTGTAGGCCTTCGGTCATTTTGTAAGGCTGGGGAGCCATAATACCCTTGTAAAGACTTTTGACTTTATGAATAAAATCTTTTTGCAGTAGCCTTTGAGTGTGCATTTTCCTTTGTTTGTAGTAAATACTTGTATTTGCACTGTACTGCTTTCACGTTAGGCCGGTTTTTTGTTAAGCGATCGCACGTCGAGTTGAATTGACCGATGAAAGGACGGTATCTCCATGGCCCCGAAGTTGAGGTGGAGATCGCTTGGCAAGGCGCGTTGGGAGACGGGCAGGGTAGCTGCTTGGTGGCCTCTGGATGAGGGCTTCGGATCCTTGGCAGCGTGGGGTAAGAAATTATTAGCCAAAGATTACAAGAATTTACAAATCCAATACTAGAAATCCAAAACCAACTAAATAACAAATTACCAAATCCAGAAATTTTCAACCGTACGATTTTGGAATCCAAATTTCTAAATCCTACAACCAGAAATGCCCTAAAGAAAACATGCTTCACGCACTCTTTGAAAATTTTCTGCCAAATTCATGCCCTTTCTTTATTAGTGAATATACTTCTATCAATTATAAGACGGGGCCCAGTTTCTTAAATGATCAACGTGAATCAACAATAACATATAATTAATATCGTAATGCAATGAAATATTAATACCCTCACAACACTTATCCTTACTCCAATCTAATATATATATTCACATAAAAAAAATTTCTCTAAACCCCAGTCATAATTTAACTAACGATATATTTTTTATTCCAATACTATAACTAACAAGTCTAATTAAACTATGTATCCACAAAACTGACCAAGGTGACTAAGTAACATAAAAGAGGTGGTCTTATTTTGGGATATATTTGTTTGTTTTGTTTTTTTTATTCTTTTTGTTTTCTTTTGGAAGCTTAGCTCTTACCAATCCCATCCGCCCAGATTATTGTGTGTTTGGTTTAACAAAAGACTAAAGAAAATGAGACAATTGTTGCAAATTTGCATGTGTGGCGTATACAAAGCTTATATGGCATCCCATAATAATCACTATGCTCACTATTCTCAATGTTGCAACTCTAGTAATAACCAAATCTAGTAATAGACACATGCAATGCACGTGTGTGAGGAAAAATTTAGAGCATGGAATACTGGGTAATGACTTGCATATTAATTGCAGTAAACCATATATCATATTTGTACGTTCTGAACCATATCATTTCTACATAAATTATAACGTTATTTGTAATTTTGGCATTGAATACTGCGGTTATGACTGTCTGTTGTATAATGCCTTAAATTTTTGTCACATATGTACTATATGGAATGATATGGTTCATAACGTACTAATTTGATAGATGGTTTGCTGTGATATGATATTAATTGTAAACATGTCATATGATATCTCTCTCTCTCTCTCTCTCTCTCTCGGGAGGGGGGAGGGGCGTAGAGGGGATGATGGAGGTCTAAATCTCCTTCAGATATTATCTTCCGTTGATCCGCTGCGTGCGCTGATGGACGGCTGAGATTGAGTTGGAGGATTGGTTTCTGGAACGTATGGATCTCAATGGGCTTAGATTTGAGGTTGAGCCGAGCTATCTGCAAGGAAGTCCCGGGGTGGTTGTGCCACCGAGGACCCTCCGACGATCAAGTTAGTGGTGCAACTTTGGCAGAGTAACGGCTTAGTGGAGTTCAGATGACTTACCTCGACCGTCTGAGGGAGGGGTTTATATAGCGGCAGCATTGGGAAGGCGGGCGCGAGAATCTCGCCGGCCGTTACGCCCCTCGCGTCACGCCCACGTGATAGAAGGGGTCCCGCATTAATGGCGAGACATGCTCATTAATGGAGGATCGTGATGGCGTGGGACGCGGGATCGTGGGCAGCGGATATCTCGCGCGTGGCGAGATTCGTGGAGCCATGGCGGAGGCGCCCGTGGTCGGTGCTGGAGAGACCGGGGAACATGAGCTTGGTGGGAGGCTCGGGAATGAGCGGGAGACCGAGGCATCTTAGTCCTGCGATAGCTCGAGGGTGAGCTAGGTGGTCTGGAGGGCCACCGAAGGTCGGGAGAATTCTCGGGCCGTAGGCCCGAGGTGTAATCCCCAGCCGAAGTTCATGGTCCTGTTTTGTAGGATTCGGGACACGTCATCTGCGACGTGTCAGCATCTGGACAGTCACGATATCGAGCCTCATCATTAGCCCCCCACTCTCGTCCCGACCCACTCTTGGATCGGGTCGAGAGTGGTCTGACCGATCATCCGAGGTGAGCTCTCATTGGATGATATCGTCGGCTTGCATTCCCGGGCAAAGAGTAGTATTTTCTTGATGACGTCAGCGGATCAGGAGAGAGATCTCGCAGAAGGGGAGGCGCCGGATCGCGCGTTCGTTGGGAGAAGCGACAGCCCATGTGTCTGTCGTTGGTTGGCTGGCGAGACGTGTCGCAGGCATTCCCGCACTCGAAGGGATGTGTCCAATGTGGGCACGACTGGTGGAGCGTTGTCGGCCGTAGGTTGCGAGACGTCGTTTTGGCGGGAGGCGATCGGAGCCGTAGGAGGCGATCGGAGCCGTAGGATGCGTACGTCAGCAGCTATAAATTGAGGTGGGATCCCCATCAGGGCCCATACCTCCTCATAATCTCCTCGACTTTGATCGTGTCAGCTCGGCGCTCTTCCCCTCTGATCGGGTTTCTTGCTTTTGATTCCCTGAGGACACCCCCTTCGATCAGGTTAGATGTCTTCCTCTGAGGACTCTGTAGATGTCGTCCGGGTAGAGTTTAGGGAGTCTTCTAGGGCTTCCTCTTCCACTTCTTCCTCTTCCTCCTCTGAGTCGGAGTCCTCCCGAGGAGCCGGGGTTAGTAATGCTCCCCGGGGGCGTGCAACGGGGGCGGTCCCCAAAGCACAGGTCACGGGTGTTCTTGGCGTGCGATCCTCGCTGAGGCGCGTGGAGGAGTTCGTCAACCTTAAAACTCGTTTCCTCATTCCTCCCGGCTATTCGCTTTGTCTGGCCGAGGAGGGGGGAGAGCGAACCAGGTATAGGGCAAGGAGATTGCTTTGTATCTGGAGGCCTTTTGGGCCGGGATGCGTCTGCCCTTCTCCCTTGAGGTGATAACGGTGTTGAATTGTTTTGGGTTAGCCCCGGGCCAGCAAGTGCCGAACTCTTGGAGGATCCTCCTCGGGTTATTGGTCTGGTTGAGACTGAGTGAGATCTCCTTCAGCCTGAGCCTCATCGTTTCTTCTCTTTGCTACAAAACTACCCCGGCGGTCGTAGGGGAGAGCCGAGCTGGGTATACCTCTCCATTAGAAGACAACGGGGGGACGCCCCCGGGTCAGGGGTCGTCGTAGTACCTTCTTCCATTCACGAATGGAAGAAGAAGTTTTTCTTTATTGCACCGCCCGAGGGTGAGGATTGGCCTGTGCCCACCTTGTGGCAAAGGGTTAGCTGTCCGCGGGTGAGTCGGTCGAATGACCTTGATGTGGTGGCGGTGTCAAAGTGGGAGCCCCTCTTTCGGGTTGATGTGCTGCTGTCTGAGCGGGCCCTCAGTTGGGCTGGGCTCAGCCCCGCCGAGTACGCGGGTAAGTTAGGAGCTTTCAGGTGACCTGTTTAGACTTGTGCATTCTTTAATTTTTCTGGCATTGCTGACTCCTCATTCTTTTTCTTATGCAGGACCCATGGACCTAAGCAAACTTCGGGCGGCAGTGGTCGACGTGAAGAAGAGGAAGAAGTCCAAAGGCGCCGGCCCTTCTCGCGCGCCGTCCACTCCAGCTATGCCGGTGGCCCACCCTCCCAGTCGCCCAAGCGAGCCCCGGGCCCCCGAGTCTAGTTGTGCGCCGGTCCGAAAGAGTGCTCGGGCGTAAGAGCCTCGGGCCCCCGAGATAGGAGATGAGGAGGGTTCTCCCGCACCGTCCCTCTAGAGGTCTCACAGAAGGGAGCCCCGCTCCCCGACTTCCTCGATCCTTGTGGACGACAGGGATCTTCGCTTCGAGGTGCCCTCGGGGCTTTCTGTCGCTGACAGCCTACTCTCGGACATCGAGAGGTTGGCCGGAGGCAGGGTCCCTCGAGGGACTCTCCGAGCCCAAATGGCGGCGATAGATCAAGAGGCCGTCCAGGTTAGTGTTCGTACTTCACCTGGTTCTTCATTCAGCATTTTTGTCTGCGTGGTCGGGTGCTTCCCTCCCCTTTTTGACCCTCTTTCTTTCTTCAGGTCCTCCAGCACGTCGCCCTCGTCGTCCATATGGAGGATGAGGAGATTGTTCCAGCGATGCGGGCCGCGGGCGAGTTCTCCTTACGGGATGAGTGCTTAAAGCAGGAGCTGGGGGCGGCGATGGAGAGGGTCGCTGCCCTTGAAGACTAGGTGGAGGCCGGGAAAAGGGAGGTCGCCCGGTACCGAGAGGCCGCCCGAGGTTCCGAGGCCCGGTTGGATGACTCCAAGGTGCTCGTCGCCACCATGAAGAAGACGGCGAGTGCCATCCGGAAGGAGAATGAGGTGGGAAGGAGGGGCTGAAGCTTGCCGAGCTTCGGGCGTCGAAGGCTGAGCTTCTGGCGTCGAAGGCGGTGGAAAGCTACAAGAAGTCGGACCTGTTCTACGCCGACCTTGCTGCAGCCGCCGACGTTATCTGGCACGACAACCTCGACGCTGTCAAGGTTTAGGCGCAGAAGTTCTCCGACGCCGAGCTCCGGGCTGCGTACCCCCTCGAGGATGACGTGCAGGCGAACGCCCCTGGAGACGATGCCGTGGAAGAGGCCCCTTGGGGGAGCGTTGGGGAGATGTCGGTTACCCTGGCTACCGGCGCCAAGGCTCCTGTGATAGGTGCCAACCCTAAAGACGCTGCCCCGGTGGTCGTAGTGGGCGCACGACTCGTCGAGGTTCTCCTCGGCCCTGAAGCCCCTCGCCTTCTTATTTTCTTTTGTTGCTCTGAAATTTTGTAGGCCTTCGGTCATTTTGTAAGGCTGGGGAGCCATAATACCCTTGTAAAGACTTTTGACTTTATGAATAAAATCTTTTTGCAGTAGCCTTTGAGTGTGCATTTTCCTTTGTTTGTAGTAAATACTTGTATTTGCACGGTACTGCTTTCACGTTAGGCCGGTTTTTTGTTAAGCGATCGCACGTCGAGTTGAATTGACCGATGAAAGGACGGTATCTCCATGGCCCCGAAGTTGAGGTGGAGATCGCTTGGTAAGGCGTGTTGGGAGGCGGGCAGGGTAGCTGCTTGGTGGCCTCTGGATGAGGGCTTCGGATCCTTGGCAGCGTGGGGTAAGAAATTATTAGCCAAAGATGGACCGAGCAGGAGAGCTGCCCGGTTGCCTCTGGCGAGGGCTTTGATCCTTGGCGTAGTGGGGTAAGGAATTACCAGCCATGGATAACCGAGCAGGGTTACTGCTCGGTTGCCTCTTGGCGATGGCTTTGATCCTTAGCGAGAGAGCATAGGGAGGCATGCTAAGGAAGGACCGAGCAGGGTAGCTGCTCGGTTTCCTCTTGGCGAGGGCTTTGATCCTTGGCGTAGTGGGGTAAGGAATTGCCAATCAGGGATAACCGAGCAGGGTTACTGCTCGGTTGCCTCTTGGCGAGGGCTTTGATCCTTAGAGGGAGAGCATATGGAGGAATGCTAAGGAAGGACCGAGCAGGGTAGCTGCTCGGTTGCCTCTTGGCGAAGACTTTGATCCTTGGCGTAGTGGGGTAAGGAATTACCAGCCAGGGATAACCGAGCAGGGTTACTGCTCGGTTGCCTCTTGGCGAGGGCTTTGATCCTTAGCGGGAGAGCATAGGGAGGCATGCTAAGGAAGGACCGAGCAGGGTAGCAGCTCGGTTGCCTCTTGGTGAAGGCTTTGATCCTTAGCGGGAGAGCATAGGGAGGCATGCTAAGGATGGACCAAGTAGGGTTGCTGCCCGATTGCTTCTTGGTGAGGGCTTGGATCCCTGGCGTCGTAGGGTAGGGAACTACCGGCCAGGGATAACCGAGCAGGGTAGCTGCTCGGTTGCCTCTTGGTGAGGGCTTTGATCGTTAGCGTCGTGGGTAAGAGATTACCAGCTAAGGATTTATCGAGCAGGGTAGCTTCTCGGCCTTGTGAGGTTTCGCTCGTGCTTTCTAGGTTCGTGGCATGAGCGCTGGGAAGAGCGACCGTCGCAGGTTACACGTCTCGTGAACGCGCGGGGGGAGGCGAAGCGTAAGAGTCACGTCGTTCCGATTTCGCCGAGATAGACAGGATGTCCACCGCGTGGTTGTACAGTTGTGGGTGAAACGAGTGACTGTTGGACTCTTGGGGCGTTGTGGGCTATAAAACGGAAGGAGCGTTGATCACTCCTTTCTTCACACCCCAAACGTAAGAATGGAGGACTTCCCTTTTACCATCCCCGACATCGTAAACTTCGAGGACGTGTACCTCTACGATCAGTACTGCACCGAGGACACGGTGTAGTTAGCGATTGGCCGCATTGAGGATCATTTCGGCCGACTGCTTCCCCGGCGCTCCCTCCTGCTCCAGTTGTTGATGTACTCCATCTGGAGGGCGTCGTTGGGGCTCTACAACCCCTTGTCCGAGCAGCTTAAGGACGAGGAGATTGGTAAGATAAGGTCTTTGTGGCGCTTCGGCCTGATCTCCGCGGGTCGGAGGGATCGCTCGGTTGCACTCATCCTTGGGTGCTACCACTTGAGGCACGATGTTGACATTCGCGGACGGCATGCGAGGCAGAGGTCTGAGGCGGCGAGGGCTCGGCTGGAGGAAATATCCTCAGAGTACCACGAGCAATGCTCCTTGCACCCCTTCCTTCGCTACTGTAATTTTCTTTTTCGATGTACGGCTGAGGAGCCTATAATACCCTTTTGAATAAACAAAACTTTTCTTTTTGCAATGTTTTATTGATCCCTTCCTATTATATAAACAGAAAGATCTTGAGAAAAGTTTACATTGTCTTAGTAAAAGAAGTACACGCTAGTGGAAGTTCTTTTTATTGGTACAGTTTGAGCTTCTCGGCGTTATAAGGCCGTGGAAACTTGCGTCCTTCCGCGTCTTGCAAACGGTAGGCTCCGCCGGGCAGTGCCTCGGAGACAAGGAAAGGGCCATCCCATTTTGGTGAAAACATATGCAGCCTGCCATGGTCGACGAACTCGTTCCGCCTTAGGACTAGGTCTCCGGTCATGAAGAAGCGACTCTTGACTCGCGCATTGTAGTAGCGAGCGGTTTGCTGCTGATGTCCAGGTTGGTTCGCAGTGCCGAGGTGTTTGCTTCATTGTCGAAGTGTTCGACCCGGTGGCTCGGTAGCCCGTTGCCTCGGTCCCGTAGCAGAGACTGAAAGGGGTTTCCCCGGTAGGGGTCTTTTTTGACGTGCGCAGGGCCCATAGGACCCGGGGCAATTCCTCGACCCAACTGCCTTGCCGTCCTTCTAGGCGTGTCCGGAGACCCCGGAGAACGTCCCGATTAGCGACTTCGGCTTGCCTGTTGCATTGGGGATGTGCGACCGCAACAAACTTCATGAGGATATGATATTCATTGCAGAATTCCTTTACTTTTTCGTTTTTGAAGTTCGTCCTGTGGTCGGTGATGATACACCTCGGGATGCCGAACCGGAGTATCATGTTGTTCTGCAGGAACTTGATAGTCGTGGTGGCATCCGGTGTCCTGATGGGGATGGCCTCAATCCACTTCGTGAAGTAATCCATTGCGACGAGGATATACTTGTGCCCGCCCGTACCCGTAGGGAACTGTCCTATCATGTCCATTCCCCACTGGGCAAATGGCCACGAGGAGGTTAGGGCGGTCAGCTCGGTACCCGGAAGGCGAGGTATGTTTCCGTGGAGTTGGCAACTTTTGCATCTCCTGACGAGCTTCTGGGCATCTTGGTGAATAGTTGGCCAGTAGTACCCCTGGAGCAATGCTTTCTGGATCAAGGTGCGGGCCCCTTGGTGTGCGCCGCCGACCCCTTCATGGATTTCACGGAGGATGTAGTCGGCTTCATGGGGGTCGACGCACTGGAGCAGGGGCTGAGTGAAGGACTTCTTGTAAAGGTTCCCATTGCTCTAGACGAAGTGATGGGCTTTGGCTCGGAGACGGCGGATGATCAGTCGAAAATATTGCATTCTTAACACATCAATTTCCCTACTCTTTCTAATCATCTAAAGGTGTTTGGTATAAATATAGCACATATTAGCAATTCGTCTGCAAAATATCAAATAACATGTGTTATACATTATAACCGGTATTATGAGAGAAATTGTGTGTTTATTACTACACGCATGATATTGTATCTCTCAACACTTTTCATTGAGATTGTGTGCAGAAAATTCTTCAGGTAAAAGAACCGGAATCGCAAAAGTGCCGATAAAATACAGCAAGTCAAAGAATTCAAATCTGGCAGCATCCAAGAAAGAATTATAAGATTCCATACATCAGAAGGAAACCCAAAAGCTTACATCAGAATACCCCAGAAAAATGAGCCAGTAATCTCACTACTCGGCCGCGGAACCGCGGCCGAGTTGGCCGAGTAGCTGCGATTCCGCGGCCGAGTTAGAGCGTCAAGTGACGTCGGTTCTCCAGAAGCTTCGTCTCAACAACCTTGCCTCCTCAAGATGCTTAATTACCATGTGGCTCATTCTGGAAGGCTCTGCATAACAACCTTCTTCTAGAAGGATCCTTGTAACAACCTCATTCTAGAAAGCTCTCCCTAACAACCTACCTCATTCTAGAAGGCTCTCTCTAACAACCTAGCTTTGGAGGGAAGATTCATTTGAAATTATAAAAGGGGATCTAGATCTAAATTTTGGGGGTTGTTCAAGGGTTGTTCATTAGTTGGGGGTTCAATAATTTCATACACAAGTTGAGTGACACAATTTGTGATCCAATCCAAACCCTAACCCAAATTCAAGATCCAAAGCAAAATCAAAATCCATTGAGAAGCAAATAAAGCGAGCAATCAACGATCCTTCATCGCAACGCCGATCATCATCCGAGCAAGAGATCCACGATGATCCACGACTCACGGCGATCGAGCTTCGCAAAGATCGACGACAAATTCACCTCTTTAAAGGAGCGATCGAGAGCTTAATCTTGTACCTCGAATTGAGGAGTAATGTAAATTTGAAGAAGATTTAATGAAGGTGATAAATTGTTAATTCTAGTTTTCATTACATTCTTACATTATGAAATTTCTTGATTCTTGATTCATTAATTTTCATGATGTGTGGGTGAAATCTTCGCTTGTAACGGAATCGAGAGAATCGGTAGATCTAATGATGATGAAATCATTTTACCAATCTTAAGTCTTATGAGAATTGTAAACTCTAGGAAAAAGAATTGTCAATGACCTAATTTGGATCGAAATCAATGTTATTGATTATTTCGTTGCAAATTAGGGATCAAATGATTGATGATCCTTTTTGCTAGAAGCTAGAATTGAATGAGGATCAATGAAAAGACAAGGGATAGTGAAGGAGAAACCCTAGTTTTTTCAATAGATCCCTAATCTTCATTCATTCATCATCGATCTAGCTACAATCCATCAATAGATAAGATTCGTCATAATTAGTATTCATCATAGCTACTAATTTGATCGATTCCTACAAGCTATTCTACAAATCTTGATAACTAAATTGATTTGGACATCTTCTTGATTCTTGATCTATTTCTTTATATTTCTTAAAAATCAAATCTCACAAATCTTGAATCAACCATCTTGAATTTTCTTTTATATTTTCAATTCGACTCATCTAAAGCAAAATCGAACAAGTACTCGTATCTCAATGGACTATCCGTATTCATTAACGCGCTACATCCACACCGTTAATTGATTGCGGTATAAATTTCTTTGGTTGTGATAAAACTTTTCCTTACACACAAAATAAAGATCAATCAAATGGCGCCGTTGCCGGGGATGCGTGCGTAATTTGTTCGTTTTTTGCAATTTGAGTTGAAAATTTATTATTCCATCAAATTTTAATTCAAGAATCGTTTCAAGTGCATAACGATTAGTGTTTGAATTTTTGCGAGGGAATCTGGAATCATTTTAGCAATGCGATCAAGATTCAGAGAAGATCTACAGTTTCCAGAAGAGTACGAGAAGCTACAGGAAAATTTTCAGAGCCTAATCCCTCCTTTCCACCGCGGATCCGCGGCTAATGAGGTGTTTTTGCGGCGGTTCCGGACTTTAGGAGGCTTCATCCAGCGGTTTTCACGGGATCAGCAAATCCACCCGAGGCCGAGCAATGGCTCATCAACGTGGAGAAATTTTTGACGGCCGCTCGGATCCCTGACAATGACAGAGTGAGCATGGTGAAGATTCAGCTGGAGGACGATGCTCGCACGTGGTGGTCCGTAGAAGAAAGTCGGCTAAAGAAACCTATCGGATGGGAAACGTTCTCCGCATGCTTTTTAGATCACTATTTCCCGGCCACTGCCAAGACCGAAATGGAGGAGAAATTCATCATATTGAAGCAAAATGGACGCTCGGTGGATGCCTAAGTTTAACCGGCTGAGTCGCTTCGCACTGTACGTGGTGGCCACTGAAGCTGCCAGGGCCAGACGGTTTCAGCAGGGGCTCGATATAGAACTGCAGCAGCTTATCGCGTCTCTCGACCTACAGACCTTCACTCGGGTATTGAACGCTGCCCGAGTACAAGAAAGATTGGCAGAGAAGACCAAGGGCCAATGATAGGTGGACAGGAGATCCTATGTAGTTCCATCACGAACCACCAGTTCCCCTCATAGAGCGATCCCAGTTCACAGGCCGGGTGTTACGAAGATGAAGCGTACTTTCTCACCTCAGCAACCGCAGCGGAGGGCACTGATTTGCGACTATTGCCAGAGGCCGGGGCACATGCAGAGAGATTGTCGCAGGGCCAAGGGACAGTGTCTGATTTAGGGATCCAGCGAGCATAGGGTCAGCGGGTGTCCCCAGAGATCCGAGCTATAGGGAGGGTTCGAACAACCGCCGTCGCACGACACTTCAGCTCAGAAGGGTCCACCTTTGGTATTCCAGCGATGATTATTCGATCAGAGGCAAACTGGTACAAGTCGGAATCAGGGACAGGCTTTCACCCTGACCGCCGAGCTGGCGGAGGCTTCTGGGGAAGTGGTTGCAGGTACTCTCCTTATTTATTCTGTACCAGCTATAGTTCTTTTTTATTCGGGTGCATCGCATTACTTTATTTTTGCACGGTTTGTTGACACACGCTCTATACCTCACGAGCCGTTGACCAAGGGTTGGGAGATACATACGGGTAAAGGAATTATTGTGGCCAGCCGTGAGTGTAAATTATGCCCTGTGATGGTTTGTGGCAGAGAATTCTATGCAAACTTCCTTTTGATTAAGACTGGTAGCTACGACGCCATTCTAGGGATGGATTGGTTGAGCACGTTCCATACTGTTATCAACTGCTAGGCTAGGAGTATGACGTTTCACAATCCTAATCACCCGGAGTTCGTGTTCGTGGACGGTAGCGAGTCTTTGGAACTAGCTAAGTTCCGAGCAAAGCCGATGACCTTGATAGCTATGGAGATAGACGAGGAGCCAGCACCGGAGGTAGTTCGAGAGTTTCTTGATGTGTTCCCTGAAGATCTACCTGGTTTACCCACGCCTCGCGTTTTGGACTTTTCGATCGACCTGATTCCAGGGACGGCGCCAGTTTCCAAGGCTCCCTACAGGATAGCGCCGGTTGAGTTAACAGAATTAAAGAAGCAGATAGAAGATCTTCTGGACAAGGGATTTATCCGTCCAAGCGTTGTTGGAGTTTCTTGGCACATCTATTAGGGTTTCATGGTGTATCAAGCATACAATTTTAAAAATTTAGTGTGCTAATGAACTCAAACTTAGAATCGAACTAGAGAATTAGGGTTATACTTCAAGTAAGCAAGCATAAACATAAGTGATTATGGAATACAACCTTTGTAGACCGGTCCATCACTTCAAATGCTCCGTGTAGAATTCCCTTCGCTCCAAGAAGTGGTGTTCCGGACTCTCTGTATGCTCCACTAGTCGAAATGAACGAGCTCGCTTAATGATCTTCGAAGCCAAAGATGATCTACTTTAAGGAAACTCAACTCAAACTACCTCTTCACTAATATATGAATAAGTGAAGCAAAACAACCTATCCTTAACGGCTAATAGGGTATAGATTGATGAAGTAGGATTATAGCTCACTTTAGAATATTTTTTCTCTCATTCTTTTTCACCTCAAGAAAACTCAAGTAAAGAAAAAAGATGAAGAAGATCAAGCATCACACTCAACCATGGGTAAGAATAATATCTAATATAAACTCATGTAGAGACTTAACTAAGGCTAAGATAATGGTTAGGTTAACAAATATCTTGAGTAAAACAAAAACAAGTGGAGTTTAGTCAAGGTTTCTCCAAACTTCTCCAAGCTTCACAACCATGCTAATTTCCACCTCATTTTTGGTTTTCTCTAAATAAATAAATACCCACATTATCTTAACTAAGATGTGAGTCTCATACACCCAAGTTCCATGTATCATCAAGCATGATACAATTATCAAAATACATTATATATATATATATATATATATATATATATCATATATGCATATATAAAATGTAAATGAAGAAGAGAAAATTCTTAAGTGAGCTAATTTCAATTAGTTAATATATATTAATATATCTAATATATATATATATATATTAAATTATTAAATCAACACTTGATTTAACAATCCGGCTATATCGCATATACCCGACTAATATCAAATCATCGAATCAACACTTGATTCAACAATCCAGTTATATCACATATAACCTATATCGCGAAATTAGAATACGGTATCATATACGCGTATCTATCTCGGTTCTGCACATATCACATATGTGCCCTACTTCGTCGCTTGAGCCAGGAAACCTCTGTGTAGGACTCTAAAGACTCGTCAATACGCCAGCAGTAGGTGATGATCATATCAGTCACCCATAAGCCGTCAGCGGTCTGCTAAACGTAAAGTCCACCTAGGTATTGAGCGATTAGAAGATCAACAAGCATGCCTGCTCATACTCCTATGAATCCAATAAGTAACACTACCATACAGTTCGGTCTCTTCGTCTGATATGTCGCATATCGAGTCTAGGGATGGTAAACGTCAGACCCCAGTAATTTGATAAGTCATGCCGATGTGAGGTCCATAACGATTCAAGAAACTACTGATAACACTTGCCAGTAAATCTCAGCAACCTTGACGAGGGATTTCCTGTTATGGCCAATCGAGCACAGCGCAACATCAACCCATAATACCGGGAGAGACGAAACCCCTCCTATCGCTCATTGCCTCCATGTTATTCGAGACTGTACCCAAAAGCCACCGGTTTGCACGTTCTCTTGAACGTGGTATGATGGAAATCAAAGCACAGTGGGAATCACACAAGACTTTATGACGATTTCGGGTCTACAAACTAACCTGTACCAGTGTCACTAGAGAACTGCTATCTGACGTTAGGTATAATACCTTCTAACAGTTCTCGGCGAGTCCTGTTCGGTGTACCCATTCTCTAATGAGCACCTGTGCACATCCTCTGATGTCAAACATCAATGGTTGTGGGATCAACCATCGCCCTATATAGGGTCAAGAATCGTATACACTAGTCTACTCTGGAATATTGATGCCCCGTCTCGATACTCTCTCGACTTGGAACAATTAAAGGATGTACTTGTGGACTACCCTGGCCCCACTAGTATGATCTACATTATAGTCCTGGTAGTCAAGTCCACATCCTAAGGGCTTTATCAACATGTAACAAAGAGACAGTATAAAAATACATAAGCGTACATGTTAAGATAAAGAGCAACCAAATAGCATACTATCATGTTGAGCAAGAAAGTCCTCTCTATATATGTCCAAGCATCCACTATAATATACAGTCATGTACAATAATGGCCTCTAGGCCATACATATAACTAACAAGCGTTTCCCCGTGGGGCGCTCAGGTGTTACTGGTGAAGAAGAAAGACGGTTCCTTGCGCATGTACATCGACTACCGGGAGTTGAATAGAGTGACCGTGAAGAACAAGTATTATATTCCCCGCATCGACGACTTATTTGACCAGCTGGGTGGTGCTCGGGTATTTCTAAACTAAACCTTCGGTCAGGGTATCACCAAATCAGGGTTAAGGCAGAGGACGTATGCAAGACGGCTTTCCGAACCCGATATGGCCACTATGAGTTTCTTGTAATGTCGTACGGTGTTAACAATGCACCCGCCATATTTATGGACTTGATAAACAGGGTTTTCTCCAAGTACTTGGACCAGTTTGTCGTTGTATTCATCGATGACATTCTAGTCTACTCCAGGAGTCGAGAAAAGCATGCCGAGCATCTACAAATTGTGTTGCAGGTTCTACGGGAGGAGAAGCTCTATGTTAAGCTAAGCAAGTGCGAGTTTTGGCTCGACAAGGTGCAATTTCTGGGGCATGTCGTTTCGAGTGACGGCATTTCAGTAGATCCGACGGAAATTGAATCTATCAAGGACTGGCCGACACCGAAATCAGTTGTTGAGAAAACAGCTTCTTGGGATTGGAAGGGTATTATCGGCGGTTTGTCTAAGATTTCACCAGAGTAGCAGAACCCATGACGATACTTACACGGAAAGAGGTGCCCTATATTTGGTCGGAGGAGTAAACCCAAGCGTTCGAGCTATTGAAACTGAAGTTGACCACGGCCCCAATCCTGACTGTGCCAGACAGTTCCGGTGGCTTGGTTGTTCTTAGTGATGCGTCGGGAAAAGTTTTAGGTTGTGTTTTGATGCAGCATGGTCAAGTGGTGGCTTACGCCTCTCGTCAGCTAAAAACTCATCAGAAGAACTACCCCACGCATGACTTGGAATTAGCGATCGTGGTGTTCGCTTTAAAGATATGGAGGCATTACTTTCTAGGAGAAAGAGTGAAAGTGTACACGGATAACAAAAGTTTGAAATACGCGTTCACTCAGAAGGAGCTGAATATGAGACAATGCAGATGGTTGGAGTTCATGGCAGACTACGATATTGATCTACAGTATCACCCGGGGAAGGTGAACGGCGTTCCTGATGCTCTCAGTCGCAGGCCGTCAGCCACGTTGCTGATTTGTCAGAATGGGATTCTCGATGACCTTCAGAGACTCGAGTTGGAGGTAGTTACACCGGATGTGCCCGGATAGCTCTGGCAGTTGCAGGTTCAATCATCGCTTATAAATCGCATTAAAGCTGCACCTGCTGGAGACTCTCAGTTGCAGAAGTTCAGAGGGTTGGTCGAGGCTGGTTTGAGGACGGATTTGCAGATTCATGAAGATGGTTCTCTGAGATTCGGCAGACGGCTCTGTGTTCCAAAGAGGGTATTCGAGATGAAGTCCTAGCAGAGGCACATAATTCCACTTACTCGGTGCACCTAGGAGGCACCAAGATGTACAGAGACCTGAGGAAGCACTTCTGGTGGAACAGAATGAAAAGGGAGATTGCTCGCTTTGTCTCCAAGTGTCTGGTATGCCAACATGTGAAAGCCGAGCATCAAAGAATATATGGGTTGTTGCAACCGCTCCCAGTACCAGAGTGGAAATCGGAGCACATCACCATAGATTTTATGATGGCACTACCTCGAAGTCCAAGGGACAACAATGATGTCTTGGTTATTGTTGATCGTCTCACGAAGGCAGCATATTTCATATCTTTCCGAGTCGGACAATCGACGGAGTCGCTTGCGAAGAAGTATATGCAGGAGATTGTGAGACTGCAAAGAGTATCCGTTAGTATCGTGTCTGATCGAGACACTAGGTTCATTTCCCAATTCTGGAAGAGCCTGCAGGAGAGTTTATGCACTCGTCTTAAGTTCAACATGGCCTATCATCCGCAGACGGACGGGCAATCCGAGATACTATCCAGACACTCGAGGATATGCTGATGGCATGCATGCTTGATTTTCATGGCTCTTGGGAAGATCACCTCCATCTGGTAGAGTTTTCGTATAACAACGGTTACCAAGCTAGCATATAGATGGCCCCATTTGAGGCTTGATTGGCACGCTTTTGGCGTGTCGAGTTTTAAAGTTCTAAAGTTAACCGCAATCAGGACGGTATCGCTTTGCAGCTTGCCGCGATGAGTACGGGTCATCCGCAGGGAGACAGAGCGTTTTACGTTCTTGTTTTGACGAGTTAATGCGCGTGGCGGAAATGTTCGTATCTACCCTATGTGTATATATGCAAAGAATAAGCTTTTAGGATTAGATAGGATAGTGTAAGTTAAGGAAATCCATACTCAATCCTTTGAGCCGAGCTTGACCACTAAAGCTAGAGCAATCAGCAACAACGTGGATTAGGGTGTTTAAGCACGGTATTGCGAAATCTGGCTTATTGACCCTTGCCCGTCTATTCTTGTTGCTTTCTTGTGCCTCCAGCCAATCCGAACGCAACCGATCATGATTAGGAATCACCTATACCTTGGTAGGGTAGGGTGCCTAACGGAGCGCTTGCATAAAGTTTGGGCGAAGTTTAATGGAAAAGATCGGGAAAAGGAAATGGGAAAAGAAATCTTAATTTACAATATTGGTTTCTTTCCTAACATCAACATATTCACAACTAATCACAACAACAAACAAAAAGAGCAAAGAAAAGATAAACAAAGAAAAGAAAAGAGCATTGCAAGAAAGTAAATGACATGGTAATAAAATTGCAAGTAAGTAAAGTATGGAAATAAATTGCAAGAAAGTAAAACAAGAAATAATGATACTAGGAACCATAGAACACATTACAAACCATGGGTTCAATAGCCTAAACTTAAACTTGTATGCTCAATGAAGATGTTACAAGATCAAGAGAAGGCTAAGAACATAAGGCAAATGATGGTAAAAAGAAACCTTTATTGATTCCAAATGAAGATACAACTCTTGAGATCAATAACCAAAACTTAAACTTGTATGCTCAATGAAGAGGTTGTAAAATCAAGAGAAGGCAAAGAACTCAAGGGTTCAAAGAAAAACAAGTTACAAATTACAAGAGTTCTAAAACAAAACTAAAGAGAAAGTATGTTCTCTCCTTGCCCATGACTTGGTATTTATAGGCAACATGGGTTGCTTAGTAGCTTTTGGAGGGAAATCATGATGCTTTAAATCGCATCACCGCTTTAGCATTTAATGCACATCGCATCACCTCTTTAGCATTTAATGCACATCGCATCACCTCTTTTAGTATTTAATGCACATGTTCCCTACTTGCACCATTTCATCATGTCATGTAGCCTAGGCAGCCCCACCATGATCCATATGCACACTTGCATTGTGTTGGACCAAAATTATGTGCACACATCTATTTGCAAAAATAACTCTTTGGACAATGATCGGTTTTCTGTTCTGTTTGCAGTATCGGCTCACAAAGGATATATCCGTGATTTTATGTGTATTTCCAGTATTTTGTCATGGATACCTGTAATCTGTAATTACTGAACAGACACTGGTTAATAGTACCGATATATAACAAAACAGATAATGAATGAACGGTATTGAAATGCAATTTTCTGTGACAAACAAATACCCCCAAACTTATCTTTTGCTCGTCCCGAGCAAAACAAAAACCTAGCCTCACTTTCGCAGGGAAGGCGATTACACTGAGCTCGTGCAACAAGCCGTTAAACCTGTAGGTGTCCCTAGTAGGAGGAGTGTTGTCTTCTGAGAGTTTTCAGTGGATTACATCCACAAAATCCCGTCAATTTAGTTCATAAGTTAACGTTGATTCTACTCCTACAGCTTAGTATCAAGGTTAGAAATTCTATTATCCTAAGTTAGAAATATTCAACCATTATATTTCACGCCTCCTATTTATTCAACCTCAGATCCTATACATTTTACAGTTTAGAAAAATCTCGGTATCTCCTGAGTTTTCCTTCTAAAGTGCGGTCTACAATCAGGGATTTTTATCATCTTTATGGAAAACATAAGTTTTATTCTTTATTTCTATCTTTCCTCCAAACATCGATTGTATACCCCTACGTGTGTGTAAATTTTCACCCTTACACTTAAGAATTCAATTCAAGCTATAGTACCCTTGCCCTAATGCCTAATACTACATTTTTTTCATTAATGATGGACGATATTGCTCACACACCTTTCATGCGACTATTAATGCTTCTTGAGGCACCAACAGCCGATTACTAAATGTGTGAGCTTAAAGCGTAAATAGCAGTTTTCAGGTCTTGACTTTATTTATTTATTTTTCTTTTCTTTAGTTTTTTTCAAGACCGGATATATTTTTCAATGATGCTCTTTTGGTGTTTAGCTTTAAATACTGTTTTTTCTTTCATACTAGGTTTTCAGGCAAGAGTATTTCTAAGTATTCTCTACTATCCCAAATTTCAAGATGCGTGTATGTGCAATTTGTAGGGTATATACTTTCTAAATTTGGACTTAAGAATAGAAACTATTTTTTAGACTTATCCTTCAGTAAAGCTTCAATACTTTCCGTTCATCTTGACTTAACTCAAGAACTGAACTCAAGATTACCTACTTCTATAAAAAAAACTGTAAGGACGTATAATTACCAAGGTTAAACAGAAAGAGGGTTATTTTTAGGGTTTTCAATTTCTAAGTCTAGAATTTAGTTATTTCTAACGTATCAACTAAGCTTTCGGAATAAAAATCTAAGTTATCCTATTAGCCAACTTGACGACAAAGATTTTATATTTTTGTAAAAATTTCCGATTTTTGTGGGTTTTTAAATAAGTATGCAAATGCAGAATATACAAATGAATGCGAAGGAAGAAAGCTTACCGAGCACACCCCCAAACTTAAACTTGACAGTGTCCTCACTGTCAGGCTACACCAAGAGGGTCAAAATTGTCGGCGCTTCCCAAAAGAAAATTTTATACAAAACAAAAAAGAAAACCAAAAAAAATATATACACCAAAAAGGGTCCCCCCCAAATTTAAGTGAAACAGTGTTTCTACTATTAAACGTTGAAGTTCAGGATTAGGGGGGAGAAAACAATATCTATCTATACAATGCCTTACACAGGCCAAAAGTGAGCATCAACCATTCAAAGATTTTATCGCTATAATGTGCAGGTTGGTGAAACAATGTGGAGAGGAAAGAAATGGAGAATACGCGAGACCGTATGCGGATAGAAGTGAGATACTGTCTCGGTATATGAGGAGAAGAATGGCGGAGGGGAGAAAGAAGTGGAATACAAACTTGAGGGTGGAAATGGAGTGAATAAATTAGCACAATTTGTAATGACCGATGTGTAAAAAGCGATTGTGTTAATTTATTAACCCATCGAGAAATTGGGTCAAATCCCTCAAGATTCGTGAGAAAACATGGTACGCCGAACTTGGTAAACCAGACATAGTAAATGAAAGTGATACGGTTTCTTGCAAGGTCGGAACGATGGAAAGTATAGAGGGGAGTGTTTGAGAAAGGTTATCGGTTAAAGGTTCCGGAGGGTGTACACAGTCAATGAAAGGGATATGATGAATTGGAAAATCCGACTCATCAATTAAATCTGGTTCATCCTCAAAGATATCCTCAAAATTCTCCTCAAAAATTATTTCATCCATGCACTTTTCATCAATATCAAGACGAATATAAAGTTCGGGAAAAACAGTTAATGACTCGGGATGATGAATTGGAGAGAAAAATTCATCCAAAATTGCGGGTTCATCATCCAAAATATTCCCAGCGTCAATATCCTCGATCAAGTGAAAATCAACATTCTCAGACACCTCATCAAAAGCATGGATTTCAATCAATTCAGGTTCTAAGATGGAGGTGTAGAGGTCAAAAGGTTTGGGATTAGTTTCACTTGGAATGGACCCTTCACAATCGGATAAATCAAACACTACAAAGTCGCACAACTCACTCATCATTCTATCTTCAATTGATAAATCATTTGGAACACTCGATAGACTTTCAAAACAGGAGTTGTGAGATTCAAGTTGAAACGGGTAGGTTTGATTTGGAAGGGTATACAACTCGCTCTCTCCACTCAAATTCTCAACCTGTCCTACCGCCTCTTCATACATTGGAAAATGTGGAGCTAGTTGGAAACTAGCTACCGGGTCAGTAGGTTGTATGAGGGCGGCCATGGACGCATTCAAATTCATCATCTGTTGGTACGATGCTACCCTAAAGTCTTCCAACGACTGTTCTAGACTAGACATGGGTTGTGAAGGAGTTTCAGTAAAAAATTCAAAGTTGTTTGGATACTGAAAACTCCCAAATGGCAGTTCAGAAGCAATGTCTAGGGAAGGTGTAAAAGTCGGGTAGGACCGTTAGGAATTGAATGGATGGATAGGGGTAGGATCAACATACGAATAAGAAGGTGAATGGAATTGTTGATCCAAAGAATTTGTAGTGGTGAAAGGAGTGAAAGATCGGTTACGAGATTGTTTAATACGTTCAGCGATGGACAAAGGACGACTTGCAAAAGGGGTATCAACATAAGAGGGTGGGGGAGGTTGAAAATGTTGATACAAAGTGGATTGCGGAGTACAAGTGTTGTCCTAGACACGTCTATGCGATCTTTCAATGAAATTTTTGGCATGGAAGGATCGTCCGAAATTCGACCAAAGCAAAAACCGTAGGAAGTTATGTCTGGTTGTGGGTACCAAAGTTCGGCAAGAGTTTTTCTAGGTAGGGTACCCATGATATGAAGCGAAGAAGAAGAGAGGAAAAAGAATGTGGTTTTTTTTATAGTTTTTTAGTTAGTTATAAACAAAATAATGAAATATACACACAAAAAGAATCTAGACAAAAACAATCACGACACAAAAATACCACGCACCTAATCTGTCTAGGGTTCACCTAGGTCAACTAGACCTGCTCCAGAACTTGATTGTTGAAGTAAAACTGTGTCGAGAAACGGGCTCAAGATATACTGAACACGAGGCCAGGTAAGTGCAGAGATAAGGGAAGGTTTTCCGACGCTTTCGCGAAGGTCCTTAATTAAATAACCCTTTCTCTTTTGGCGGTTTCGCCGTTAACACTTTCCTAGACACCCCGTAAACAATATACCATTAAGCGGTGTTCTAAACACAGTTAATTTCTCCTAGGGAACGCGAAGTCCTTAAGGCTTAAAATCTAATTTCTTTTTAAATTTTGTGTGGGTAAACGTTATGCTTATTTTCGTGATTTGTGGGCCACGGAAAAGGTGATCAAATCCTTTACCGTATGTTGTGGGGTTCGTTTGTCATTAGGTCCGTATTAATGTATGCAATGCGCAATTCAATGAAAAAATTTGTTCAAAATTTCAAACAATCTTTTTTTTAAGTTTATGCACAGCACTGCAACAAATACGGGTTAGTCAAGTTTAGCATTTGCTAGCGAACTTGCAAAGAATCCTGCAAAGATATTATATTGGATGCGTCGGATTTGAGAAGAAGGTGTTAGTAAAGTACGTACCGAAAAGTTTTTGGGTTAGGAAACCCCCGTTGAATCAAATCCGAATAGCTTGAAAAGTTCGCTTGCGCGGGTCAAACTACCCGGACCTTTGGTACTGTACCTTGCAATCACCTTAGTCTTGAATGTACACTTTGCACCCCATGATCGCAGTTCATAAATCCGCAAAAATATGAAATGTCGGAAAAACGGATATTAGTGCGGAAAAGCGATACGAATGCCCAAATACCTGTACACTAAAAATTATAAAAAACAAACAATAAAAATGGGACAAAAACAGAACACTGGAGCACAGGAAAAAAAATGGAAGCAGAAGGAGGAGGTACGGCCGGCGTCGCCGGAAAATGATGGGAAGTCGCCTGTTTTACTATGGAGAATTGGCTCCAATCTTCTTCTGGTGTCACAATGTTCCACTAATGCCTCACTGGTATTGTTTATCTTTTCAGTTTAGTTACAGAGTGTAAGCAGGTAAGAATTCCAGAGAACAAAAATGTTAAGAAAGTTAGTTTTTTGTTTGGTTTTGAAATTTTTTGAATTTTTAGTTTTTTTTAGAAAATAGGGTTAGTTGTATAAATGAGATGTACAATGATTAACCCGAAATAACAAGAATAAAAACGTTACCGTCTCCCCGGCAACAGCGCCATTTGATTGGCACGCTTTTGGCGTGTCGAGTTTTAAAGTTCTAAAGTTAACCGCAATCAGGACGGTATTGCTTTGCAACTTGCCGCGATGAGTACGGGTCGTCCGCAGGGAGACGGAGCGTTTTACGTTCTTGTTTTGACGAGTTAATGCGCGTGGCGGAAATGTTCGTATCTACCCTATGTGTATATATGCAAAAGAATAAGCTTTTAGGATTAGATAGGATAGTGTAAATTAAGGAAATCCATACTCAATCCTTTGAGCCGAGCTTGACCACTAAAGATAGAGCAATCGGAAACAACGTGGATTAGGGTGCTTAAGCACGGTATTGTGAAATCCAGCTTATTGACCCTTGTCCGTCCGTTCTTGTCGCTTTCTTTCGCCTCCGGCCAATCCGAACGCAACCGGTCACGGTTAGGAATCACCGATACCTTGGTAGGGTAGGGTGCCTAACGGAGCGCTTACGTAAAGTTTGGGCGGAGTTTAATGGAAAAGATCGGGAAAAGGAAATGAGAAAGAAAATCTTAATTTACAATATTGGTTTCTTTCCTAACATCAACATATTCACAACTAATCACAACAACAAACAAAAACAGCAAAGAAAAGATAAATAAAGAAAAGAAAAGAGCATTGCAAGAAAGTAAATGACATGATAATAAAATTGCAAATAAGTAAAGCATGGAAATAAATTACAAGAAAGTAAAGCAAGAAATAAAGATACTAGGAACCATAGAACACATTACAAACCATGGGTTCAATAGCCTAAACTTAAACTTGCAAGCTCAATGAAGAGGTTGTGAGATCAAGAGAAGGCTAAGAACATAAGGCAAATGAAGGCAAAAAGAAAGTTTTATTGATTCCAAATGAAGATACAACCCTTGAGATCAATAACCAAAACTTAAACTTGCAAACTCAATGAAGAGGTTGAAAGATCAAGAGAAGGCAAAGAACTCAAGGGGTCAAAGGAAAACAAGTTACAAATTACAAGAGTTCTAAAACAAAACTAAAGAAAAAGTATGTTCTCTCCTTACCCATGACTTGGTATTTATAGGCAACATGGGTTGCTTAGTAGGTTTTGGAGGGAAATCATGATGCTTTAAATCACATCACCTCTTTTAGCATTTAATGCACATCACATCACCTCTTTAGCATTTAATGCACATCGCATCACCTCTTTAGTATTTAATGCACATCACATCACCTCTTATAGTATTTAATGCATATGTTCCCTACTTGCACCATTTCATCATGTCATGTAGCCTGGGCAGCCCCACCATGGTCCATGTGCACACTTGTATTGTGTTGGACCAAAATTGTGTGCACACATCTATTTGCAAAAAGAACTCTTTGGACAATGATCGGTTTTCTGTTCTGTTTGCAGTATCGGCTCAAAAAGGATATATCCGTGATTTTAAGTGTATTTCCAGTATTTTGTCACGGATACCGGTAATTTGTAATTACTGAGCAGACACTGATTAATAGTACCGATATATAACAAAACAGATAATGAATGAACGGTATTGAAATGCAATTTTCTGTGACAAACAAGGCTCTGTATGGACGGAAGTGTCGATCCCTCCTTTATTGGGATGACGTGGGTGAACGAAGGTTGTTGGGCCCTGAGCTTATAGTACAGACGGTGAGCAAGGTTCAGACGATCAGGCAATGAATTAAGGGGGCTCAGGACCGACAGAAGAGTTGGGCAAGGTCGTTGGAGTTTGGTGTTGGTGACCACGTATTTCTGAGGATATCACCCACTCGAGGAGTGATCAGGTTTGGTAGTCAGGGAAAACTCAGTCCCCGATTCATCGGACATTTTGAGGTGCTAGAGCGAGTTGGAGAGGTGCCTTATCGACTTGCCTTGCCTCCATCTCTAGCTGGTGTGTACAATAACTTCCGTGTATCTAAGTTGAGATGCTACGTTCGGGATGACAGCCATATCTTGGACCATTCAGAGTTAACGTTGGGCACCAATCTGTCTTACGAGGAGCAGTCTACCACCATTCTCGATCGTCGGGAAAAAGTGCTAAAGAGCAAAGTCATCCCCTTGGTTCGAGTCTCTTAGAGCGATCGTTCTTCAGGGGAGTCTACATGGGAGCGTGAGGAGGACATCCGTTTATGTTTTCCGCACCTGTTTGAGTAATGGTTGTTGGTTCCGTTGTTTTCATTCTTTAATTTCGAGAACGAAAATTTTGTAAGGGGGGTATGATGTAAATCCCCAGTTCAATGTATATTTTCCCGTATTTTCCCTAAAATTTTTAATTATTTTTCATTTTATTTTATTTTATTTATTTTTTCCCCTAAATCTAAACCCTAAACCCGCCCAGACCCGACCCGTTACCCCGTACTTCTTCTTCTCCTTCTCTTTTTTTTCCCGCCACAACCCAACTGCTCCGCCCCCTCTTCTCACGCTGCCTTCTCCTGACTCGTGCTCACGACGACCCAGCACGCAACATCCTCCCCGAGATCCTCTCCTCCAAATCCTCAGTCCCTCTCCCTCTCGTTCTCTCTTCCTCAACCCAACGAACGCCTCCTTGATTTAAAGAGATTTTACGATCACCAAATATTTACCGCAATCAAGAACGGCGTCGTATGAAGCTAGCCGGTGAGTACGGGTCGGTCCACAGGGATGTTGTGAATCTCCTAATCGCGCTAACGAGTTAATTCCGAAGGGTGTTCGGATTGATTATTAAATCTAAAAATCTAATTATTCTATACTACGATTATCTAGATCTAGTCTTGCTAGGGCTAGGTTTAGGGATGGTTTGGAAATGCAAGTAAATCTCAACGCTTTCTATACCCGAATGAAGATCTATGAGGTGTTATGGTAATTATCAATAAAGGGGATTAGATCCATTCGGGAAAGTGTTCCTTCCTCTAGGTTCTTGTCATTCCTTTAGAGATCCTTACCCTAACCTCCATGGAAAACGCACGCAACCGGGCCTTTATACTACGGTTTCACCGCTACCTCGAGGGATAGGGTGCCATAGGGCGCGGTGTGTGTGTGTATGCATGGAGTCCTATTAAAAATATATAATGGGTAATAAAGGGATGAGAGATCTCATCTCTTAAAAGCCTTCCCCAAAGCTAACTCTAAACAATTATCTACGGCAATGAATTAAATCTACCTAGGGCAAAGAATTGAAATCTAAACTAGAGCAATTAAATAAATCTACTTACAGATGTCTCTCTCCAAACATCAACGCAGGGTTGTCAGATCTGAATTCATGAATTGAAAAGAGACACTGATGCTCTCCATAAAGAAATCTGAATTTATTATTAAAAGGAGGCATAAGAAATTACAATCTTTAGAGTTCCTATTTATAGAGAATAGGAAACCCTAGGTTACAAATTGATCCGCATGTCTAAATTTACAAATTTGCCCTTAGGTTAAGTATTCAGCGCAGCCAAAACAAGTCGCAGAAATTTCCCAAATCCCGGGCACTATACGGCCGCGGAACCGCGGTCCCAGCCTGGGTTTGGCTGCGGTTCCGCGGCCAAACTAGGGAATTGGGCTCTGGGCTTTTGGGTACTGATCTCTGGATCTTTGGTCTTCTTAATTCTTTGGTTCTTTTCTGAACTTGGCTTCTGATTCTTTTCCAGATTTTCCAGTGAAGAATTGTGTTGGACTTTAACCGTTTGCTTTGACATCTTGGACCTTGCGTTGCCTTGTTAATTGTGAACTGTTCTTTGATGTAGGCTTGATCAAGAATCTTTTGTTTGTTGGTTAAAGTCCATTTTTTTCATCGTCTTTACATCGTTTTTACTGTTTTCTGTCCAAGAACCTGTAACCTGTAACATGTAGCAGACATGCGTCAAAAGCACCTGTTTATTTATAAAAATAATAAGAATGGGGAATATAATAATGCAATATTATGGTGTGAACAAATACCCCCAAACTTATCTTTTGCTCGTCCTCGAGCAAACTTATTTTTTATTCACTAAAATCCTAACCGCACTTTCGCAGGGAAACGCGATTGCACTGAGCACGTGCAACAAGCCGTTAAACCTCTAGGTGTCCCTAGTAGGAGGAGTGTTGTCTCCTGAGGGTTTTCAGCGGATACTACCCACAAAATCCTATCAATTCGGCTTTTCGACTTTTGTTCTCCAATTAGGGTTTCTAACAAGGAACTCTATTATCTTCGACTTGCAAATTATCCACCCATATTCTTCACACTTTCTCATCATTTAACTTAAGATTATATATGTTTTGCAGACCTACTTAGCTTTCAGCATTTCTTAAGTTTTCCTTCTAGGGTTCCATCTCCACTTAGGAATTTCTATCAACCCTTACTAAAGATACAAGTTCTATTCTTCACTCCTTTCTCTCATCTAAACTCCAATCACATACCCCTACGTGTGTGTATAGATCACCCCTACACTTGGAAATTCAAATCAAGCAATCATACCCTTGTCCGTTGTCCAAAGTACTAATTAGTTGGTGAATTTAAATGAATTTTGCTTACACATCCTTCATGCGACCGTTAATACTTCTTGAGGTACCAACAACCGATTACAAGATGCGTTTGCACTTTAAAGCGTACTTCATAGTCTTGTAACACCCAAGACTTTTTAGCAGTGACTCCCAAACCAGTTGGTCTAAGACACTAGGTGATGAAGCACCCTCGCTAAATATTTTTCTATTTTTTTGCAGCCTTAAGTAATCACAAAAACCAGTGTCCATTTTTTTATTCTTTATTCACACTTATATATATTTTTTTCATTTTCATTGTACTAAGGACTTTAGACAAGAGCATTTCAAGGTCTCTTCTACTATTCCAAGTTTCAAGGTGCGTGATTGTGCAAATTGTAGGATATACATTTTCAGAATCTAAACTTAAGCTAGGAACTATTTTTCAAACTTATACTCTAATAAGAACATCAATACTTTCCCTTTGTTTCAACTTAGCCCAAGAACTGAACTCAAAATTTGCCTATTTCTAAATAAACTACAAAGACATATATTTTCTACTGTTAAACTTTAAAGAAGGTTATCTTTAGGGTTTTTAATTTAGTAAGTCTAAGATCTAGTTGTTCCTAGCCAGTTAACTTATTTGTCAAACTCAAGTCAATTAGCCAAAATTGAATACATTAATTTTTATAATTTTTGAAAATTTTCAATTTTTATGGGTTTTTCAAAATAAGTATGCAAATGCAAAAATATGTACAAATGAATGCGAAGGAAGAAGACGTACCGAGCATACTCCCAAACTTGAACTTGACAGTGTCCTCACTGTCATGCTAAACCAAGAGGGTCAAAAATGCCGGTACTCCCCTGTTTATTTATTTATAAAATTTTTTTTATATTTTTTAATGTTTTGAATTTTTTTTAATTTTTTATAGAAAAAGAAAACAAAAAATATATACATATATACACAAGGTTCCCCAAAAACTTAAGTTTGGCCTTACACAAGCCAAAGATTAGCACCAACCATTCAAAAATCTTATCATGGTAATGGCTAAGTTGGTGAAATAATGGGGTGTAGAGGAAAGAAATGAGAAATACGTGAGACCGTGTGGAAAGAAGAATGGTAGAATATGGTCTCGGTGGGGGAGAAGAATGACGGAAAGGAGAAAGAAGGGTCGCGTGATCTTGAGGGTGTAAATCGAGTGAATAAATTAGTGCAATATGTGATGACCGATGTGTTAAAAGCGATTGCGCTGACCTATCAACTCGTCGTGAAATTGGGTCAAATCCCTCAAGATTCGCAAGAAAACATGGGTACACCGAACTTGGTATTGGAAATGAAGCGTAACGGTCACTTGCACGGTCGGAACGCTAGGAAAGACGAAAGGAAGTGAATTAGGGATAGTCTCATTCTCACCGTAGTAAACTGTCTCGAACTTAAAAGATTCCATCAATGGTTTGAAACTACTGTAATCATCCGAGTCTGATGGTTCAACAATCCCATCTGAAAATGTAAAAGACTCAAACTCGGACGGTGAGTCATCAACATCGTCCGAAAAAGTGAAACACTCGTACGTGTTATTGGCTGTGAGAGCTGTGTCAGATTCAAAGGAAAATTTTTCAAGCTCACAGTCTTCAAGCGTGGTCGGAACGATGGAAAGGAGGGAGGGTGATATAACAGTTAAAGAATCGGGAGGATGAATTGGAAAATCCGACACATCAAACAAAAATGGTTCAACCTCAATATTATCCTCAAGACTCTCCTCAATACTATTCTCAATAGTTAACTCATCCATGCCATTATCATCAAAATCAAGACGCATATGAGATTCGGGAGAAACATTTAATAACTCGGGATGATGATTTGAACATAAAATTTCAATTAAATCGACAGGTTCATCATCCGAAATATTCCTGGTGTCTATATCCTCAATCAAGTGAAAATCAATTTTCTTAGACACCTCATCAAAAGCATGGATATTTATCGATTTAGGTTCTAGATGGGAGGTGTAAAGATCGAAAGGATTAGGTGTGGTTTCACTCGAAAGGAGTTCTTCATAATTTGGCAAATCAAACACTACAAAATCACACAACTCGTTTTTATTTTCAACAGGTGAACTATTTAGGGCAATCGATGGAAAACCGGAGTTGTGGGCTTCAATTGGGTAGGGGTAGGTTTGATTTGGAAATCCTCTCACATTCTCACTTTGTCCAACCACCTCCTTATACATTGAAAAATTTGAAACTAGTGGGAAACTAGCTACCGGTTCACTAGGTTGCATAAGGGCGGCCACGGACGCTTCTACATTCCTAGTCATTTTGTTTGTTGCTAAGATATAAGCCTCCAATGACTCTTCCAAACTAGACTTTGGTGGTAAGGGGGTTTCGGTAACAGATTCAAAGTTGTGTGGATATGCAAAACTCCCAACAGGCTGTATAGACATAGTGTCTAGTGAAGGTGGGAAGGTCGGGTAGGACTGGTAGGAAGTGGGTGGTTGGGCAGAGGTAGGATCAACATGTGGATAAAAAGATGAATAATCGTGTGGATACCTAGAACTAGATGAGTGGACAGGGGTGAAAGATCGACTGCGAGATTGAGCAATATGCTCAGCAATGGACATCGGCTTAGGAGTGACAGCAGGACTTGAAAAAGTGGTATCAACATATGGAGGTGGTAAAGGTTAACTTGGTTGACACAACGTGGGTTGAAAAGTCAAACTGTTTCTTCCAGACGCCTCTATTTAATCTTTCAAAGATATTTTAGGCAAGGAAGGATCGTCTTTAAATTGACCGAACAAATTGACGTACGACGCAAAATTAGGTTCGGAATACCAAAGTTCGGCAAGTGATTTATTATGTGGGGTACCCATGTTAGAAGAAAGGGTGAAAAGAAAGAAGGTTTGTGATGGTTGTGCAAGGATTTATTTGCGGCAAAAGTTTGCAAGTTTTCTGATAAAATTTTTCCTTTTTTCTTCTTCTCTTTATTTGGAAAAAATTGTTGCAAAAAGATATTCGGGAAAAGATATGCAACAAAAAAAATTACTTGCAATCAATTTCTATTTTAAACGAGGCGCAAAAATCCTGCACAAGATTGTTATTTGGAAGGGAATATATTTTATAGCTCACGGAATCCTGCAGGAATTTCCAGAAAAGATATTTCAAAATATACAGAGAAGAAACCGAGGAGTCTTACAGAGAAAATTCCACGAACTGAGGACACTGTTCAGCCGCGTTTCCGCGGTCCTAACATGGATACCACCGCGTTTCCGCGGTCTAGTGGTCGGCGCGGGTCCCGAGAAAAAATTGCAGAAGACGAAACCACCAGGGCACTGCGTTTCCGCGGTTGGAACTGGGTTGACGCCGCGTTTCCGCGATCTGGAGGTTGGTTCGTGGCTCGAGAATTTTTCAGTGCCTCTGTTTTTGCAACCTTCTGTTGTTAGGATCTTCTGTTTTCTGTTTCGCTTTCTGGAAATTTTCAGATCCGTCTCGATTGTTCCTGCAAGATTCACACAACAAAGTACCCTTTCCAAAAAAATAACAATTGATATTTTTATAATTTTTGGATTTTTTAGATTTTTATGATTTTTTAATTTAAGATTAACCCGAAATTGCAAAAAGGAAAGTTCTACACCATCCCCGGAAACGGCGCCATTTGATTTAAAGAGATTTTACGATCACCAAATATTTACCGCAATCAAGAACGGCGTCGCATGAATCTAGCCGGTGAGTACGGGTCGGTCCACAGGGATGTTGTGAATCTCCTAATCGCGCTAACGAGTTAATTCCAAAGGGTGATCGGATTGATTATTAAATCTAAAAATCTAATTATTCTATACAACGATTATCTAGATCTAGTCTTGCTAGGGCTAGGTTTAGGGATGGTTTGGAAATGCAAGTAAATCTCAACGCTTTCTATACCCGAATGAAGATCTATGAGGTGTTATGGTAATTATCAATAAAGGGGATTAGATCCATTCGGGAAAGTGTTCCTTCCTCTAGGTTCTTGTCCTTCCTTTAAAGATCCTTACCTTAACCTCCATGGAAAACGCACGCAACCAGGCCTTTATACTACGGTATCACCGCTACCTCGAGGGATAGGGTGCCATAGGGCACGGTGTGTGCGTGTATGCATGGAGTCCTATTGAAAATATATAATGGGTAAGAAAGAGATGAGAGATCTCATCTCTCAAAAGCCTTCCCCAAAGCTAACTCTAAACAATTATCTACGGCAATGAATTAAATCTACCTAGGGCAAAGAATTGAAATCTAAACTAGAGCAATTAAATAAATCTACTTACAGATGTCTCTCTCCAAACATCAACACAGGGTTGTCAGATCTGAATTCATGAATTGAAAAGAGGCACCGATGCTCTCCATAAAGAAATCTGAATTTATTATTAAAAGGAGGCATAAGAAATTACAAATTGATCCGCATGTCTAAATTTACAAATTTTCCCTTAGGTTAAGTATTCAGTGCAGCCAAAACAAGTCGCAGAAATTTCCCAAATCCCGGGCACTATACGGCCGCGGAACCACGGTCCCAGCCTGAGTTTGGCCGCGGTTCCGCGGCCAAACTAGAGAATTGGGCTCTGGGCTTTTAGGTACCGATCTCTGGATCTTTGGTCTTCTTAATTCTTTGGTTCTTTTCTGAACTTGGCTTCTGATTCTTTTCCAGATTTTCCAGTGAAGAATTGTGTTGGACTTTAACCGTTTGCTTTGACATCTTGGACCCTTGCGTTGCCTTGTTAATTGTGAACTGTTCTTTGATGTAGGCTTGATCAAGAATCTTCTGTTTGTTGGTTAAAGTCCATTTTTTTCATCGTCTTTACATCGTTTTCACTGTTTTCTGTCCAAGAACCTGTAACCTGTAACCTGTAACATGTAGCAGACATGCGTCAAAAACACCTGTTTATTTATAAAAAGAATAAGAATGGGGAATATAATAATGCAATATTATGGTGTGAACACTCCTCCATCGCAACTGACACCTCGCGGCCCACTCTAAGTCGCCGTTGCTCCCTCCAACGATCTCCCCTGAGACTATCTCAACGCCTCCTCATCTATTTCAACCAATCCCTCCCTCTCTCTATCTCTAATCTTTCACTCCCTCACACTCCCTCACTTCCTCCTCAAATCCATCTCTGTTTCACCTACAACAACCTTTCTACCACCGCCATCACATCCGCAACCACTCCTCGTCCACCCCGCTACCAACACCACCGAACTCTTCTTACTCTCACGCCTCTCAACGACGAGCCTCACCGCCTCTACACAAACCGTAGCACCTTCGACCTCCACACCCTAACTCCATCACTACCTCACCGCCGACGTCATCTCAACCCACAGCAGCCCGACAACCCTCCTCTAAACCCCTGCACCGCAAACACTTTCGACCACCACACCAACATCAAGCCCTCGCTGCCATAGCCTCCTTCATTGCCAGACCCTACCATCGAGCTCTACCGCCGACAAACCCTATTGCCGACGGCCCCCTCTGACACCTCCCCGCTCCTCCTCGACTCCAGCGCCTGAACCATCTACTTCCAAACGTCCTGAGCTTCTCCGCAACCCATAGCCCTGTGCCACCGCATCACTTACACCGTGCCCACCTCCGTGCCACGTCGTGCCCGCCTCCGTGCCTCCCGTGCCTCGGTCCAGTGCACCCACCATGCCCACTCCAACACCAGCATCACGTCCAGTACCGTGTCACGCCGTGCCACTCCCGCACCACACACCGAGCTAAGACCACTCCCACTACCATATCACGCCCGCATCGCCGCCGCATCCAGTACATGAAAGTCTATCCTAGCACCACCATGAGGTCAAAATCGGCATCAAGCATGCAACTTTAAAAATTTCTAGGTGCTAAGCTAGACTAACCTAGGATCAAACTCGATTATTAGGGTTTTACATGATGATATCAAAAGATCTAATATAACAGAAGGAGGCTACAACCTTTGTAGACCGTGTCCTTCTCTTCACAAGCTTCGTGTAGTAGTCCACGAGACTCCACTAGGCTCCACTTGAAGTTGGATCGAGCTTCCTTTACGAGATCTTCGTGCCGAAGATGATCCACCTGAGGCTCTTCTAATCTAAGCTACCTCTTCACTAAACTTACTTTAGTGAAGGAAACACACTACGCCTAAGTATTAATCAAGTGTAGGATGGTGAAGTAGGGGTTCTGAGCTCACTAGGGTTCTCACAAGCCCTAGGTTTCACAACTCATGTGAGTGTTAGGGCTTAGAGGTGGAGGTTGAAGAAGATGGAAAATTCTAGAGAGCTTGAAGAAGATGAGCTCAAGAGAAAATAAATCATCAAGTGAAGAATGGCTTAGTCTCACTTTCACTTATTGAACTATCCAATAAATTATCAAATAAAAATAGAACCATGCTTCAATAGTGAGTCAAGAGCAATATAAAAATAAGCAAAGTCATGCTTCACCCTTGCTCCTCATTTTCCACCTAATTTACTATTTTCCAATATATATATATATATATATATATATATATATATATATATATATATTAAGTAGATAATTAGTGAGCAATAATATTAGTTAATATATAATTATATTAAATATAAATATATATCATATTATTAAATCAACACTTGATTCAATAATCCGGTTATATCACATATAACCTACTAATATCATTTATCTGTATATTATATTATCAAATCAACACTTGAATCAATAATCCGGTCATATCACATATAACCTAATCGATATCAGATTACCGCCATATTAGAATAGGGTATCACATACTCGTATTTAATCAGGCCCCCGCACATATTAGCATATGTGCCATACTTCATTTCGCTTAAACTAGGAAACTTCTGTGTGGGACTCTAAAGACTCGTCAATACGCCAGCAGTAGATGATAATCACATCAGTCACCCACAAGCCGTCAGCGGTACTAGCTGGACGTAACGGCTACCCATGTATTGATTGATTAGAAGATCAACAAGCAAGCTTGTCCAAAATCTCATGAAGACTATAAGTAACACTTACCGTATAGTCCGGTCTCTTCATTTGATATGTCGCATATAGAGTCTGGGGGTGGAATCGTCAGACCCCAATAACTTGATAAGTCATGCCGATGTGTAGCCTATAACGGTATGAGAAACTACTGATAACTCTTACTAGTAAATCTCATCAACAACCCTGGTCAGGGACTTCCTATTATAGCCAATCGAGTATAGCGCAACATCAACTCCCTATACCGGAAGAGAAGAAACCCATCCTATCGCTCATTGCCTCCATATGACTTGGGACTATACCAAAATACACCTGTTTGGACGACTCGTTTGAGTCATGGTAGGGAGGAAATCAAAGCACAGTGGGAACCACACAAGACTCTATGATGATCTCGGGTCTAGAGACTAACATGTACCAGTGTCACCAGAGAACCGCTATCTGACGATAGGTATAGTACCATCTAGGAGTTCTCGGCGAGTCCTGTTTGGTGTACTCATTCTCTAATGAGCACCTGTGTACAATCTTTGATGTCAAACACCAATGAATATGGTATCAACCATCGCCTCCTATAGGGTCAAGAAACGCACACACTAGTCTAGTCTGGAATATCGATGCCCTGTCTCGATATTCCCTCGACTAGGAACAATTAAAGGATGTGCTTGTGGACTACCCAGGTCCTAGTAGTATGATCTGCATCATAGTCCTGGTTGTCAAGCCAACATCCTAAGGGATTTATCAACATGTATATGAGAGACGGTATAATAATACCAGTGAACATGTTAAAATAAAGGCAACCAGATAACATACTATCATGTCGAGCAAGAATGTCCTCTATATATATGTCCAAGCATCCACTATATTATACAATAATGGCCTCTAGGGCATGCATATTCCTAACAATCTCACACTTGCACTAAGGCCAGTTGTTGTAGTATCTCATACCCAACATCCAAAAAAATCTCTCGAATTGCATCTGGGGGAGGGCCTTCGTGGGTGGATCCACTGTGTTATCCTTCGTGTCAACTCTCCTGACCTCGATCTTCCGGGGATCTACTATCTCCCTGATCAGGTGATATCGCCTAAAAATATGTCTAGATCACTGATGGGACCGGGGTTCCTTGGCCAAAACCACTGCTCCATTGTTATCTCAATACACAGGTATTGGATGCTCAATGGATGAAACACACTAAGTTCAGCTATGAACTTCTTCATCCAGACAGCCTATTTGGCAGCATCGTTGGCAGCGATATATTCAGCCTCCATCGTCGAGTCTGATACGGTATCTTGCTTGGAACTCTTCTAACATACCGCCCCTCCATTGAGTGTGAAGATAAAACCCGAGACCGACTTACTGTCGTCCTTATCACTCTAGAAGCTCGAATCGGTAAAAGACTCCACCTGGAGTTCACCGTTACCATACACCAATATTTCTTTAGTCCTTCTCAAGTACTTAAGAATGTTCTTCACATTTCTCACCAGGATCTGATTGATACCTACTCACTACACCTAGTGAGTCAGCTACATCCGATCTGGTACATAACATCGCATACATGATAGACCCGACTGCCGAAGCATAGGGTATCCCTTGCATGCGAGCCCTCTCCAAATTAGTCTTGGGAGACATCTCTTTGGAGAGAGTGATACCTGAACAAGCGGGTAAATTACCACGCTTGGAATCTTCCATACCAAACCTCTTTAGTATGGTGTTAATATACTTGGATTGGGACAATCCCAACATCCGTTTAGATCTATCTCTATAGATCATTATCCCCAGGATGTATGAGGCATCACCTAGATCTTTCATGGAGAACTTTTGTGATAAGAAGAGCTTGACCGAGTATAGCATAGGAACATCGTTTCCTATCAAGAGTATGTCATCCACGTACAATACGAAGAAGACAACCTTACTCTCTAATACCTTCTTGTATATACATGGTTCATCTACATTTTTGATGAAGTCAAATTCTTTGATAGCTTCATTAAAACAGATGTTCCAGCTCCGCGATGCCTGCTTTAATCTGTAGATGGATTTAAGCAGCTTGCATACCTTTTCGCTGCTCCCACTGTCTATGAAGCTCTCTGGCTGTGTCATGTACACGCTCTCTTCTAAATTACCTTTTAGAAAAGCGGTCTTAACGTCCATCTGCCAGATTTCGTAGTCATGGTATGCAGCGATGGCAAGTAGGATCCTGATGGATTTAAGCAAAGCGACAGGAGAAAAGGTTTCATCATAGTCGACACCTGGTCATTGATGAAAACCTTTTGCTACAAGTCTAGCTTTGAAAGTCTCAACTTTTCCATCTACACCAAGTTTCTTCTTAAAGATCCACTTGCTCCCGATGGGTTTTACCCCTTCAGGAGCAACTTCCAAAGTCAATACTTTGTTGGTGTACATGGATTCCATCTCAGATCGCAGAGCATCCAGCCATTTCGCAGAGTCTCCACTTGTGATGGCCTGCTCAAAACTAGTTGGGTCATCATTTTCCATGATGCAATCCTCGCTCCCACCGTCTACAAGAAAACCGTAGTATCTCTCAGATGGATGAGGAACCCTACTAGATCAGCGGAGTGGCTGAGGTTCGTCGGGGACTATTGAATCCTCCGGTTCCACCAAATCATCAGTTGTAGTTTGTACGGCTGGAACTTCTTCCAGTTCTACCTCATTACCACTAATTTCTTTCACAAGAAATTTCTTTTCTAAAAATGTGGCATATTGTGAAACAAACACCTTTTTTTCTTCAGTGTGGTAGAATATATATCCATGTGAATTTTTAGGATATCCTACAAACATGCAAAGAATTGACCTTACATCGAGCTTGTCCAGATTTTGCTTTTTAATATAGGCCGGACAATCCCATATCTTAACTCGTTTAAGATATGGTCTCTTTCTACTCCATATCTCATTTGGAGTGGTAGGCACGGATTTGGTCGGAACCCTATTCAATAGGTATGCAGCTGTCTCAAGTGCATAACCCTAAAAGAAAATAGGTAACTCAGCAACACTCATCATAGAGTGCACCATATCTAATAGGAAGCGATTCCTCCGCTCCGATACTCCGTTGTGTTGTGGTGCATACGGAGGAGTAAGCTGAGAGAGAATTCCATTCTCTTTTAAATAGTCTCTGAATTCCATGCTCAAGTATTCTCCTTCCCGATCAGATCGAAGGATTTTAATAGTTTTACCCGTCTGGTTCTCTACTTCGCACTTATATTCCTTGAATTTCTCAAAAGATTCAGACTTGTGTTTCAACAGGAACACATGTTCGAATCTTGAGAGATCATCGGTGAATGTAATAAAGTCTGAGGAACCATTTCTGGCATGTATAAAGATAGAACCGCATACATCACTATGTATCAGCCCCAAGTGTTCAGTAATTCTTTCTTCGTGTCGATTAAACGGATTTTTGGTCATCTTACCTTTGAGACATGACTGGCAAGTTTCATAAGATGAAAATTCGAACGGATTCAAATATCCATCATTATGCAACTTAGCCAGTCTTGTCGCATTGATATGGCCTAGTCTATAATACCACAAGAAGACTCCGTTCATTTCTGAACTTTTCCTCTTGTATGTGTTCTGTAAGTTCAGAGCTGTAGTTTGATTTAGAACATATATACCGTTACATAGCGTACCAAACCCAATCAACACTTGATTTAGGAAACTGTTCATAACATTATCCTCCAATGCAAAATTATATCCTTCTTTATGCAACAAAGAAACTGATATAATATTGCACATCATGTTTGGTACGTAATAACAGTCGTTCAGAATTATTGTATTACTATTTGGTAATACAAGGTGATATTCGCAAACTGCTTTGGCTGCAACAATTGCTCCATTCCCTACTTTTAGAGACATATCACCATTTCCTAATTCTCTAGCTCTATCTAGCCCATGTAACAAATTACATACGTGGGATCCTGATCCGATATCAAATACCCAGGACGTAGAGCAAAATGAGAAACAGTTCTCGGTTATGAACACACCCGAAGAAGATGCATTAGCATGCTCCTTCTTCGTTCGGGTGGCATGGAAATCCGGGTATTCCCCTATTCCTCGCTCATACTTATGACAATCATGAGAAGAAGCGGAACCAACGTTCCCCAGCTCAGTATAATAAGCAGGTTCGGTTAATACATCCATATTATTATCTTGATTAAGGCGTGTCAATGATCGCTACCAGGAGAGAGAGAAGGATAATCAATTTTGCATGCGCTCTTTACAAGATTAGATTGGTTATTATTTTATCTAATCATGATGGCTCCCACTGTTTTATCAAATCTTCCTTCAAACCCTAAAATGTAAGATTATCCGGGATTAATTACACCCTACAAGTTCGCCAATCGTTCAGCCAGGCAGGTATTCGTACTCCGAGAGAGTCTCCCCATGCTTTCGCATGGAACTAATTAAATAACCTCATTTTCGTAGGGGCATCACCCCGTTAACACCTTTCTTAGACACCTAATGGATCGACTAATTGTAAAGTAGAAAACTCTCCCCAGAGTAACTCTTACTCGCAGTGGATATCGGGATCCAACAATCTCATAGGAGGTATACAATCTCATTTCAAATTTCAACACTTGAAACACTCAATATATGTTTTTACCCCTAGCGACTTATGACCTTAACAAGGTCAACAAATTATAAGCACTAGCCAAGTTCAACCCGTCATTTCGTGATTGAATTAAACCCACCCGTACGACCCTTAACTATGTTCAACAAAGCCGTACGACTACCCTAATCCAATCGCATCACATGCGGCAGATAAGCACTAATCAGCTATCGCATACTACGCCATGAAAAGGTCAACAAACGCAGCACGAATACTAAATAGCACTTGTCTGAAATGACGGAGGACTACGACTGGTTTTTAAGAAAACCTTTAACGTAATGAACTTGATATCGTTGTAGAATCTAGTGATTTGAAAAGGAGTGTTTTTTGTAGCTTTTGCTAGTTTCGCTAAAGAGGTCACACCCGGTGAAGGGGTCTCGGCTCTTTCCTCATCGAATGAGGTGCTGGATATTCATCAAGGAATACCACTATGCAAAATAAGAACTAGAGAAGCTATTAAAATAAAACCGAGTGGGTTGTAGCATTTGATAGTTTTGCTAAAGAGGTCACTCCCGATGAAGGGATCTTGGCTCTTTTCTCATCGAATGAGGTGCTGGATATTCATCAAGGAATACCACTATGCAAAGCAAGAACTAGAGCTACCTTTTTAAAATTTTGATTCTATAACATCTTTAGATTTCTTTTCTTTTCATTAATCTCATTAATGAAGTCCCATCATTTATGTTTCCCTAAAAATCACAGAAAAGAAACGAAAATAGAACGTACGCTTATGCCATCAGCATTCGCCATGGGGCCCCGTCATGCACCGTTAGATTACTTAACTAATGGCAGAGCGGGGGCTGGACTAGCGCGGGTAAACATAAGCAACATTTATTATATATCATATATATAATATAGCATTCGTCTCACGCAGTTATATGATCACATCATAGAACCAAGCAGCAGAAGTTAACATATGAAATATTGGATATACTAGGAGGTCCGTGTTTAAAATTAAGCCAATAATGAAAAACACGGATTCCACAGTCGTGATGAATAGCCAAACCCACATCCCTAGACCCCTACGAGAGCGGAAAGTAACCCTACCAATTCTGGAGTTGGGGACCCATTCTCGACTCCTCGAGATGGTCTCCCATTGGACTCTAGAATCCGGTTACTTGTGCTCCCTTCCTTGGGTCTATCCTAATGTGGAAAAGTAAATAATATACATCAGTGGTGACATCATCCTCAACCCGGAAGCGTCCCAATAAAAGAATATTACATACAAATTTTACATGAACGAAAATTGAAAAACTCTCATCTCACATAAAACTCTCCGGCTATTCAATCATGACAATCCAATATTACATATCACAGCAACACATAATATCACATATCATCAACGTAAGTAAATATGTGTATCCCGAATGTCGTTGACATATAGCAACGAGATTTAGGATACCCTACATATTATACTTACGGTCGCAGAAAAGAAATGAAAAACTACAATAATTAGAATCCGTATTTCCTTAGACATCATAAACCCGGAATATCTCATATTCCGAATTTCATGCCAAACCTATAAACCTTGCATTTTAGTCACAAATCAAAAACACTTTTCAATAACTTAGTCGGGCAATTCAACAAAATTCCCGACTACCAGATCGAATGCTCGTCGGAAACTTTAGTAGATGGTTGCACCCCAGATGCCGTCGACGAAGTGCACTTAGGCAGAACACCGTGGTCGCGAGCACCCAGGTGGATGCTTTTGGCAACGAGATTCTTCTACAGTCACTTGGTCAGGGCTATGGGGCATGGCTACCTAGTAAAGTTATTCGACGAGTATTCGCGTACGATACGCGGTTGCGATGGAGTTTCGATCCGAATTGAAACTTCGTGGAAATCGATCAAAAGAGACTACAATGCTAGATTTACAAAATACTAATTAGTTTTCACAAAACTAATTATTTTGGATTCTAAAAATTGTATCACATAACATCAAAATCTATACAACGTTAAACATTTCGATCGATTTATCGAACACCCACAAATTCCAGAGATCTCAAAAACTTGAGTCTCATTAATAACAACCAGAAAGTGCCAAATATTCAAATGGAGCAGCACAAGAAAAATAAAGACCAACACACCCCAAACTACGGCGGAACCACGGCCAAACTAGGGTTTAGGCCGCGGTTTCGCGGCGCTTTTAAGGAGTTAGAGTTTCAAATTTCTTCTGGCTCCATAAAAAATCCTGCACGATTTTCTGAATATTTTTAATCACAAAAATTTCAACCTTTGAAAAATCGACAAAAACATGCCAAAATGCGGCTTCGAAAAATCGATCGAAGACTTAAACACCGTAAAGACTTTCCCTAATGTTCTAACTTGGCTCTGATACCGTGAAAATCTACCCTAGCACTACCATGAGGTCGAAACCGGCATCAAGCATGCAACTTTAAAAATTTCTAGGTGTTAAGCTAGACTAACCTATGATTAAACTAGATTATTTGGGTTTTACATGATGATATCAAAATATCTAATCTAAGAGAAGGAGGCTACAACCTTTGTGGACCGTGTCCTTCTCTTCACAAGCTCCATGTAGCAGTCCACGCGACTCCAATAGGCTCCACTTATGTCATGTCCCGCTTCGCGGTTTACGGCGAAGGGAAAACGACGAGGCCGCTACGTATCTACTCTGAAGTAAATACGCTAAGCGTATCTAAGCAATATAAAAGAATATATACAAGAGACAACTGTAAAGAAACAACAACTTTATTTATTAACATTCTTTTGTACAATGCATGGAAAAGTAAATACATCTGAATGAAAGCAATGCCTAAACAATAGCATAACAGAAAAGGAAAGTACTGAAATGAAATGTGTACAAGTGTAACTACAGCTCAAGATCTTCAATAAACTGGTCCAAGTCTTCAGTGCTAGGCTCGATCTCTGAAAGGTCCGAAACACCTGACGACATTCAAAGAAGAAAAGAGAGAATGTCGTCAGCGAACAAATCGCTCGGTAAGTCCCAAAGATAAGGGAGAAGTAGAATAGACAGAGAGTAAGAGAGAGAGTATGGCTTTTACAGTTGTATTATATTATTATATTATTGTATTTAGTATTAATGCTGTTGTTTGTAGCTTGGTACAAAAGGATGCCAGTGTATACGAGAGGAGTCTCACTTGCTCCGGAGACTAAGGTATGAGGAACTCAAGGAACCGTTTATGCCACGGTACAATAACAATGGAATACAGGTTAGGTGTCTTATGGTTGCAGTCTCGTGCCACTTCTATCTCCTTCCGTACCAATCTGCCCCTTAAACCTCGCGATGTCTTGATTGTATTCTTTGTATTGTATTGCAACTTGTATTGTCTTGTAATATAGATTGTACAATGGGCTGACTTGCCGAAACCATGATATCAGTAAATGGATATAACTGGAGAATCATGGATATAACTGGAGAATCATGTAAATGGAAATATATCGATGGTTCGGTTCAGTCAATACAGATTGAATATATGTATTCATGTTGAATTGTAATATTGTAGATTGTACTTGAATCATATTCGAGTCAGATTATTATAATGAGACTCAGTCTGAGTCCGAGCAATTAGAAAGAGAAATTGAAGTCATGAATTAGGTTTTGATGTTATCGGTAACCGCTGCACATGGGCGGCAGGATTTGTGTCTTTTTCAAAAACGATTACCGTGTTGATAACATCGTTTGTTAAGTTGTCTAACTTAAATAGGCAAGCACCTACTTCTCCGGCTCCCTGAGGCTCAAGAGATTGGTTCCGCTTAAACCTATGTTTACTAGGGTCCTTAGGATAATTTATAGAATTTGAGGGGGTTTTATGTAAAAATAATTTTGTATAATTTACAAAATACACCTCAAGTATTTAATTATCGTCTTTAGAGTTTTCATAACTGTGGATTTTATATTTGTGACATTTCTAGTGAATAAACCTATTTTCATAATACATGGTATTTAATTGTAAAGTGTTGGACTTGTATAGAATTTCATGGTATTTTCCTATAAAGTGATTCTTTTGACTTAGAAAAGTTGAAATATTGATATTATAATAAAAATAGATATTTTGATATTACATATATATATATATATATTTATTTATAAACAATAAATTTTAATATATATTATAATTCTAGAAATCTCATTTTTCTTAAGATTTTCGTATTTTAAATCTTTCGAGACCGAATGCTCATTGCGGAGGTCTGCATATTACACTACTAAGCCCAGGGACGTGCGATAATCCTCACCATCCCAGTCAGGTTCCCCAAAATGGGTTGTAGCGGCGCTTTGCAAAGATTTGTTTAAAAATACTAAATCTTGTAAAAAATGGTTTTATTAGTAAAAGGTATTTATATGTAAAAGTTCATTTCCCATATTCTATGTTCCCAAAAAGTATTGTTCTATATTTCATATGAGTGTTGTGAGGAGGTAGGTCATTACCTCGTGATCTAACTTAAAGGTATAGCAAGTTTGTGATGTTTTAATGTCGAAATAAAACTACATGGTATTTTAGTGAAAAAGTACGGTAAAAGTTACAAATTAAAATAGATTGTCATGAAACTTGTTCAACATATTTATTAATGTTTAATGGTCAACATGTTAGAGTTTTGTGTGATTGTATTTAAGAAAATGTTGGATTTTAAGAAAGAACCGAATCGGAAATCGGATTTGTTCCGATTCCGTCGGGTTTTAGAATCTCGTATTTTTAGAAAAAGAATAGAGATGAGGGAGGGGACTTACAGGTTTAGATATTAGAAGAGAGGAAGAGGAAACGGGAGGAGGCGCCGGTGCGTCGTTTCGTCGCCGGGAGCTCCTAGGGCCATCGTCGGAATAACGCCGAAGCTTTCGCCTTTTTGCTAGCTTAAATTGCACACAAATTCTCTATAGTTTTCTTGAGAGTTTTTATCAAAATTTTGGAGTGAGGGGTGTGTGTCTAGGGGTTGTATTTATAGGGTAAGGCTGGGGTTAGGGTAGGTGAAAAGGGTGAAATGAAAAATGTGATAAAATGTATTAAAAGTGGAGTAATTAGGGTTTTAAAAGAGTTCTGTTACTTTACTTGTATAGGGATTTAAACTATGCAAGTGTGCAGGGGAGTCAAAGAGCTACAACTTCCATGTTGATGACTCGGCGGTCCGGCCGAGTTCGGCCGGCGGCGGCGGCCAGAGTCGGCCGGTCCGCCGGCTGATTCGGCCGATTCCGGCCGAGTCGGGTGGCCGAAGTGCTCGCCGTCGGTTCATTATCCCTCTGGTATAGTTAGGTTTTCATGTGTAGTGGAGTTTTTATGAGTTATGCATGTATAAATCCTTGGTATTCTAAAAATTTAAAATAAAACAATATTAAAAATAATGTGGGGAGTGGGATTTGAACTCTGGTGGCTTGGTTCAGCAGTGCAAGGTCTTACCAATAAGCTACAATCTACTTCTTGCTATTAATTAGCAAAACAAATATTTATCTTGTGCTCAGGCAAAAATACTCCTTTCTGTAATTTTGAAAAAATTGTACAGAAAGTTGTACAGAAAGTTTGGGGTTGTTATAATTTAAAATTGGATCGAGCTTCCTTTGCGAGATCTTCATGCCGAAGATGATCTACCCGAGCCTTTTCTAATCCATGCTATCTCTTCACTAAACTCACTTTAGTGAAGGAAACACACTACACCTAAGTGCTAATCAAGTGTAGGATAGTGAAGTAGGGGTTATAAGCTCACTAGGTTTCTCACAAGCCTTAGGTTTCATAACTCCTGTGAGTATTAGGACTTGGAGGTGGAGGTTAAGGATGATGGAAAAATCTATAGAGCTTGAAGAAGATGAGCCCAAGAGAAAATAAATCATCAGGTGAAGAATGGCTTAATCTCACTCTCACTTATTGAACCATCTAATAAATTATCAAATAAAATTAGAACTATGCTTAAATAGCGAGTCAAGACCAATATAAAAATAATCAAAGCCATGCTTCACCCATGCTCCTCATTTTCCACCTCATTTTCTATTTTCCAAAAAATAGAAAATGCAACCATGCTACATTTTATATTTATATAGATATATTAATATATATTAAGTAGATAATTAGTGAGCAATAATATTAGTTAATATATAATTATATCAAATATAAATATATATCATATTATTAAATCAACACTTGATTCAATAATCCGGTAATATCATATATAACCTACTAATATCATTTATCTGTATATCACATTATCAAATAAACACTTGATTCAATAATCCGGTCATATCACATATAACCTAGTCGATATTAGATTACCGCCAGATTAGAATACGGTATCACATACTCGTATTTAATCAGGCCTCCGCACATATCAGCATATGTGCCCTACTTCGTTTCACTTGAACTAGGAAACCTCTGTGTGGGATTCTAAAGACTCGTCAATACGCCAGCAGTAGGTGATGATCACATCAGTTACCCACAAGCCGTCAGCGGTACTAGCTGGACGTAACGGCTACCCAGGTATTGATTGATTAGAAGATCAACAAGCAAGCTTGTCTAAAATCTCATGAAACCTACAAGTAACACTTACCGTACAGTCCGGTCTCTTCGTCTGATATGTCACATATCGAGTCTGGGGGTGGAATAGTCAGACCCCAATAACTTGATAAGTCACGCCGATGTGTGGCCTATAACGGTACGAGAAACTTCTGATAACTCTTACCAGTAAATCTCATCAACAGCCCTGGCCAGGGACTTCCTGTTATAGCCAATCGAGCATAACTCAACATCAACTCCCTATACCGGAAGACACGAAACCCCTCTTATCGCTCATTGCCTCCATGTGACTTGGGGCTATACCCAAAATCCACCTGTTTGCACGATTCCTTTGAGCCGTGGTAAGGAGGAAATCAAAGCACAATGGGAACCACACAAGACTCTATAACAATCTTGGATCTACAGACTAACCTGTATCAGTGTTACTGGAGAACTGCTATCTGACAATAGGTATAGTACCATCTAGGAGTTCTCGGCGAGTCCTGTTCAGTGTACTCATTCTCTAATGAGCACCTGTGTACAATCTTTTATGTCAAATACCAATGGATATGGGATCGACCATTGCCCAAGAAACGTACACACTAGTCAACTCTAGAATATCGATGCCCTGTCTCGATATTCTCTCGACTAGGAACAATTGAAGGATGTGCTTGTGGACTACCCAGGTCCCAGTAGTATGATCCGCATCATAGTCCTGGTAGTCAAGACAACATACTAAGGGCTTTATCAACATGTATATGAGAGACAGTATAATAATACCAGTGAACATGTTAAGATAAAGGCAACCAGATAGCATACTATCATGTCGAACAAGAAAGTCCTCTATATACATGTCCAATCATCCACTATATCATACAATAATGGCCTCTAGGGCATACATATTCCTAACACGGGTCACCATGCATCGCGCTCGCGTCACGCACCGTGTCTAGCATTGCATCGTCTCGTATATCGAGACGGATCCCGCACGTGATGTCGCTTCTATATCAGCGACCGAAGGTAAGTGAAAATATTCACTTGTTTTTTAATGCTATTATAAACATTAGCCAAACATATTTACAATAGAGAATAATAGAGGAAAGATGCCATAGGAAGGAATTTCCTCCTATGGCGTCGAAAAAATACATCCTCACTCATTTTTTCCGACGATCGGCACCCATCATCTTCATCGTTATCATCTAAGATGTGGGTACACCAAATTTCATGTGATTCTATAATTTTTTCACCGTTGATTTAGTGGGTTCAAAATTAACGGTTTACCGACAACATAACTTTTCATTTTGCTAAATCAACGGTGAAAAAGTTGTAGAATCACATGAAATTTGGTGTACCCACATATTAGATGATAATGATGAAGATGATGGATGCCGATCGTCGAAAAAATGAGAGAGGATGTAATTTTTCGACGCTATAGGAGGAAATTCCCTCCTATGACATCTTTCCTCCATTATTCTCTTTACAATAACTAGATATACATAAATATAATTAGATCGTAAACTATTACTGAATTTGTGTAGCGTACCATATCGCCATCTTATGGAATGGAGCCCAACTAGGGCTTATTACTGTGTTAGTATCACGTAGAGCTTATATAGTTAATATCTAAATTCGTTTAGATAAAGCAAACATGTATTTCGATCGATAACCGAATGTTTACCCAAGTTGTTCGATAAGAACCTTAAGCCAGAATCTAATTAAAATCGGTGGAACTTGTGTTTGTTGAACCCGTTTACTATTTTACTATTCATAGATATACTGCAGAAATTTGGTTGCAAATTAATATCATTTCCCCCATAATATGTTGCCCCTGATAACTATCGCGAAATCAGAATTTTCCCGAACATGCTAGAACGTTTAATTCATAATAAATCGTATAAAAATTAGATCATAGCGTTCTTAGGCTCTCTGTGAAGAGGACTGTATAGTCTAAAAAACTATGGCGACTCTTACTGAATATCGTGTCTTTTAGATAGCGGAAACTGAAAGGGATTTGTAGCTCTGGACTGCAGTCCTGAACCGAAATCCCTACGAATACCTGAACTTCAGCGGATGTACATCCCTACATGAACCTGAAAATATGCGGAATCCTATATCTTCGCGTATATAATTTAGTTAGCTAACATATGGTTCTGGTCTTGTTCAGTTTCACTATCTTTGGTATTTTGTTTATAATTTAGATTGTCGACGTGTTCTGCAGTTTCTGCAGTGACATTTTTTTTACACATTCACACTAAACATGAAATATCTCCTAGTATAGAAACGCTATCATGGATCTTCTTGATGCATCGGAAACCTAATAGATAGAACTAGGTTTTATTCAACTGAGGCAATATCTTAATCTAAGCACAATCCCTAATAAATCGCGCGTGAAGTTGAACTTTCAGTTCTAAAACTGGAATTTCAGCCACTGATCGCTGATTTAAAACAATGATAAATCGTTAACCTGAATTCCTATTGACATGAAATTAATTTTACCGCTTATATAATCAAGTATACTTCGTACGCCTTTTATATTGTTTTGGTCGATTCTATACGTGTGATTTATGGTGAATTATGCAAGTCATATGGCGTTGGCTGTCATAATTTAGTGAGCATTTGTTTAATGCATTTCTACCTTATTCTGTGTTGCTTTATACCCAGTGCAAAATGATCGTTTACATTGAGACCTAGCGACTGACTTGCATTTTCGAACGTGAGTGGTATTGGATTAGTTGTATCAAGCACGCCAGTGATAAGTGATTGATTAGTGAAAGTGAATAATACAGTGAAAATGAGTAAGATCGTGATTTGGCGCGTGCTAGTATACAATTAATCCTATAGTTATAGTTAGTGAGACCTGGGGAATGGGGAAATCAAGGTGGAATTGAACTCGAATTTAGCGAGGTACAGTGACTTCGAGGATGATCATTCAATATTAATGACACACACACACACACACACATTAAGTAGTGGGCCCAGCGACACGGCTGCAGGGTTATGTCCCGGGTAACAGTGTACCGTAGTCTCGGGTATGCACGAGACCCTTATTAAACACGAGCATCCTTTCCACCAATTGATTTCATTGACTTAGTGACTGATAAGTAGTGACACCCGTATTGCCTGGTTTACTGATATGATACATATATCGTGTTGTTCATATTCAAATGATATTCATTATTCTCATGTTTCTGTATTCTGTTGCACCTTTCATATTTAATAAGATTGTACACACATTATATATTTATTGCTTTATGTGTCGCCCTGACGACCTGAGTGTGCATACTCAGAGGACGAAGTAGACCCAGCACAGGAGCAGGACCTGAGGTTTAGATCGTGACATCAGCGCTATCCCTTTCTTGCTATAAGAATATTGTTATTTCGTTAGTTAGTTATTTCTTCCATATAAATAAATGTATCTTGAACTCTTTTATTTTGATATAATAAAATCGTGAGCTGCGATTTCCTTTACTCTAGTACTGTTTACTGACTACCATGTAATGCTAGAAACCGAAGTGTGACTACGACGGGATTATTCCCTGACCGTAGGAGCATGGCTGGCCTAGTCATCCCTTGCATTCTGTATTTTAGGAAGCAGAGCATGGCATGGTTTTATTGGTATCAAATTACAGAGACGTCTTTTAAGTGAATTGGCACTACAGGAGCTTGAGAACTCCGTAGTTAAGTGTGCTCGGGCCAGGGAAGTCTTGGGATGGGTGACTTCCTGGGAAGTGGCCCATGGTCGGGTTCGGTTCGCTCTAAAGGGAAAAACCGTGTGGTTTCTGCCAGAGCGAACAATACCATCTGTACTGGGGCGTGGAGCATTACATTTATGGTGGCTCATGCAGGTCCCTCGGTAGTAGGTCTGTGGTTCAAGGACGAACCATTGTTCAAAGGTGGGGAGAATGTCGGGATCCAGTTCTTGTTCACGGATCAAAGTGTCACACGGATAAAGTGCCACGCCAATTGTCATGCCAACGGGGCGGAGGCCACCTCTTGAGTCCGTGGGGAATCTTCGGAACACATTCAGATACACAGCCTGTGTATCTAAAACTATAAAGTCCACAAGGAATATAAATTCCCCGATTTTGGCTCTTGAAAGAAAAGAAATTTTTTGCACGATTGTAAGCCAAAAATATGTTTGGGGGAGTATTTCGCTGTCATTAACTTTTGTCCCCTTTACTAATCATTGAGAACTTTTCCTCCCAACTCTACAGGTTTTGAGTTTAAAGGATGACATCAATGAGGACACTGTTGCAAATAGGTTTGGGGGGAAGGTTTGTGCTTATTCACGTATCATTTTGCATTATGCTAAATAAAATCACTAAAAATTTTAAATTTTTTCTTTTGAAAATAAAAATTAGAAAGTGAAAATACATATGAATGATAGGAAGAGATTTAAGAAATGCAAGAAAAATTAGATATTTTAAAACGAATCTAGTAATAGGTAGTCATGAGCTGTTGTCCCAAGGATTAGTAAGATGAAGGAAATTACTAGTCTGAGGATAGAAATAAATCTGAAAAATAATCCATATTCTTAAGTCCAAACTTCTGAACGTTGATACCCTACTATACGCACTTGCATATATCTTGAAACTTGGGATAGTAGAGAATACCTTAAAATACTCTTTTCTAAAAGTTTTAGTATGAAAGAAAAAAATATAAATCAACAAAATATAAATGACACATAAAATATAAATGGTGAAGAAAAATGAACACTGGTTTTGTAATTACTTAAGGCAGTATAAAAAAATATAGCGAGAATGCCTTATCATCTAGTGCCTTAGACCAACTGGTTTGGGAGTCACTGCTAAGGCTTAGGTGTTGCAAGACCGGGATATTTCTAATTACACCTTAAATAAGTGAGCACATTTGGTAATCAGTTGGTTAGTACCTCAAGAAATATTAACGGTCGTATGAAGAATGTGTGAGCAAATCCATCTAAAACATTCACCGACTAAAAAGTATTAAGGTATATGGATAAAGGGTATGATGGCTTGAATTGAATTCTCCAAGTGTGGAGATGTCTTTTACACACACGTAGGGGTATATGATCGATCTTTGGTGGAGAGATAGGAAGGAAGACTAAAGACGATGTTTTATTGAGAAATGATGTGATTTCTGACATTTTTTCAAGACCATTAAGATAGGGCTCATGACAACTAAAAAACTAGTGTAGTTTGAAACTCTTATTTTCAAGTTCTTTCTTTTATATGTTTCTTATTTTTGTATGTAATTTTCATCTTTTTTCTTTTATTATGGGATTTTGTGGGTGAAATCTGCTGAAACTCTCAAGAGACAACACTCCTCCTACTAGGGACACCTAGAGATTTAAAGGTTTGTTGCACGAGCTAAATGCAATCGTGTTGCCTATGAAAGTGTGTTAGTTTTTTTTCTTTTTAATAAATAGTTTGCTCGGGACGATCAAAGATAAGTTTGGGGTATTTAATTAGTCTAAAATATTGCACATTTGTATGAACATTTTCCCTACTATTATTAATAAATAAAAGATGTTAATTGTAAATAAAGAACATATGTGAGTTTATTTGTAAAAAGATCATTATCATTTGTTTCGTCATTTATAATTAATATAATAAAGGAAAATATATGCATATAATATTTAAATGAAATATTATAATTAAAATATGTAAATCATGTCAAATATTCTTAAGATATTATATCATATAAATGGTTGGAATAATATCATAAAAAATACAAAATGCTACTAACACTTTGATTTGAGACATTATGCAGGTATTATCTCAGGTCTGAAATCTATGTAGGAGATCCAAGTCAAATCGGGATATCGAAACCGAATCTGCCAAATTTTAGAAGCAAATCGAGAAATCTAGCAACGGCAGAGACTAAAGAAAACATTTTCAGAATCTATATATCAAGAGCATCTCCAAATATCGAGACAAAAAACCAGAAAAAATCCCAAGTCCCAATCCCACTAGAAGGCAATGGATCCGCGGTTAAACAGGGGTATGGGCAGCGGAACCGCGGTCAGATCTGGGCCATTGGATCTGGAATTTTGAGGGCATGATTGTACTTACACCTACTCTAATATGGAATCTAGGGTTTGTATAAATGACCGAGAGCTGTGCAATCCAATAATCCAGTAATCCCATAATCTAATCATCTATTCATCTATCTCCATTAAGAGAGATCTAGAGCGAAACTAAGGTTCTTGTAATCTACTTTTGAAGGAGAAAAATTGTAATGCAATAGTTGATTAATAAACATAGTTTTTGTTTTAATTTTTTTTGCATTTACTTTTCCGTATTTACTTTCCGCATTATTTTTCTGCACTTTTAATTATGGTTTCAGTCATTTTCAACCATTCTTTTAAATTGTTACTAACTATGAGCGAGTAATTTCTTATTTGCTAGGGTTTGTAGGATAGGGTAGAATAATAGATGAAATATCTTTTAATTTCTTTTGATAATTTAATGTTTATAAACTTTAGTAAAATAAGTGTTAACTCTCTTATCGGGCGCGCTATCAATTTATTGATAGTCACGACCACGATTTGAGATTAGTTAAACACTTTTTTTGTTAAGGGCTTGAGCCTAATAGAGATCAATGGAAGGACAAGGGGCAGTAGTGGGAAACCCTAGTTCCCTCTAAGAACCCCTAATCCATGTTCATCACTATCTCTATAGTTTTAAACTATTAAAAGATAAAAAGAGACATTTCTAAATATTCATCAATTAACTACTAAGTCCTATAAACCCTACATGCCTTTCTATTATATAAAATTTTATATCCATCTTAGTTTAAAACTACAACAATCCATCCTCTCTTTTATCAACTCGTCTAAACCAAGAAAAAAAATTCGTGTTTCCCTATGGACGACCCATACTCATCGCGGCTAGCTGTTTGTAACACCGTCTTGATTGTGGTTATTTACAAAACATACAAAAACACCATTTGCACGATCAATCAGACTTCACATCATCGCCTTCCGAAGATACATAAAAATCTTTGCAATATAAGTGATCCTCCATTCTGGCTTTCAGATACTCCAATTGCCTCCATTGAAGCTAATCATACGGCTTATACTATTATACATCTCTCACATACAACAAAAGGGACCAAAATCCCTTTAAAGCGATTCCACAAATCTTGTGGGCACTGTAGCTCTGATACCATTTTGATGGGGTAAAACAATCCCAACCCTGGATCTATATGAGAATACGATGAATAATAATGCAGAATAATAATAAACTCAAAAGCCACAAGAAAAAAACACCAAGATTTAACGTGGTTCGGCTCCAATTGGACATAATCAACAATAGTGTAAGAGAGAGCTTCCACTATCAATCAACAACAAAATCGATACAGCATCACCAAAGTACAACAACTTTAGAATTACTCATATAATGAAAAAATACAATATTACCTCACTAGCTCCAAACCCATTAACCAACTTGAAGACAACGCCTTCTCAAATAAATAGAAGGCAACAATCTTCTTCAAATTGATGTGGCATGTTGAGTTTTCAATCCAAACGAGCTCTTATGTGAAAACCCTTTGGCTTGCCCAATTTCTCCTCTCTCTTTCTCTCAAAACCTTTCCCTTTAAATGAATAATGGAATGATTAGAATTACTGAGAAAGAGAACTCTCTTGCCATATTAACTCGAGTCTTAACCCATATCAAATGAGTCCAAGCCAAATGACTCAAGTTTGGTCTTTAACGCCAAATCAATAACTAGACCCAAATTGGTTGACTCCACCCATGGATATGGACCCAAACCCAAACAGAAAGATCCCCACTTTTCCATTAAATTATAAGTTTGAAGAAGCCACCAAATCTTTATTCATATTGATGTATCCGAATAAAAAATATAAAATTGGGAGCTATCAGAAAAGATAACAGAGGAGATAGGTTTTGGAAGATTGAGATGAGGAGCATGACACATGAAATGGGAGACTGACATATTGGGAAATTGAGATTGAGAATAATAGCAGTAAATGGATATAGGAAGATAAAAACTGAGAAAAATAACATAGTAACGAGTTGATGGGAGAAGGAGAAAGGAGACTTGAGATAAATAAAAATCGCAAGAGTTCTCTCAGAGGGCAGAAGGAAGAGGTCCTTTAATTTTGAAATTGATTGCTGACCTGTCTTCTTATTTATTCAGATAAATCAAACAAAAAAATACTGTTGATTTATGTGCAATACATGTAATTAAATTGCTCGCTATTATTATTTTACAAGTGAGATGCACGTAATTAAATTGCCATATCAACACCATTTTACAAACGTGCTGCACGTAGTTAAATTAATAAAGAAATTTTTCATAAAAATTACTACAATTACGTAATTAAATGACACGTCGTTAATATTTTACAAGTACGTTACATGCAGTTAAATTAATAAACAATTTTATCATATAATTACATGCAAGACATGCTCCAAAAACGCAAGTTTTAGATTGAGCTGCAAAGGGCAGAGGAAGAAGACTCATGCCTACTGGGTTAATTTTGTACTCTGCCCTGCAGTGCCACACCAGCGCCCTAGTAGATGTGAATCCGTTTCCATCCCTGATGATGCTCGATATCGGTAACTCCCCAGATGCTGACACGTTGCAGATGACGTGTCCCGGAACCTACAAGAGAGGATCAAGAACTCCAGTTGGGATCACACCTCGGGCCTCTGGCCCGAGGAGTCTCCCGATCTTCGGTGGCCTTCTAGACCACCCCCAGCTCGTCCCTGAGCTATCACAGAACCAGGATGCCTCGGCCTTCCGCTCGTGCCCGAGCCTCCCGCCGAGCTCATCTTCCTCGGTCTCACCGACCGATCCACAGCGCTGATCACAGGCGCCTCCGCCATGGCTCCACGAATCTCGCCATGCGCGAGATATCCGCCGCCTATGATCCCGCGTTCCACGCCATTACGATCCCCCATTAACGAGCATGTCTCGTCATTAATGCGGGATCTCGCCTATCACGCGGGCGTGACGCCAGGGGCGTAACGGCCGGCGTGAATCTCGTGCCCGCCTGCCCATTGCTGCCGTTATATAAACCCGTCTCTCAGACGATCCAGGTAAGCCAATTTTATTCCAATAGGCCGTTACTCTGCCAAAATATCCCGTCTAACTTGATCGTCGGAGGGTCCTCGGTGGCACAACCACCCCAGGATTTCTTTGCAGGTAGCTCGGCCTCAACCACACAAAGCCCATTGAGATCCACACGCTCCAGGAGTCAACCCTCCAACTCAATCTCAGCCGTCCATCAGCGCTCGCAGCAGATCAACGGAAGATAACATCTGAAGGAGATCTGGAGATCCATCAGTTGGCACCGTCTGTGGGAACATCTAGTTCCACTCAAACAAAAGTTCATCTTCCGATCTCGACTTCATGGCAAGCGGTCACCACGACGATCCAAACACCAGCCGTCGTCCTCCCAGAAGCGGCGATGAGGGAGAATCCCTCCTCCCCCGAACGCCATTCACGCCCTATCCGCATGGATAGATCACCTCACGTCCGTCGTGGATGCACTCGTCCCTGTCCAAACGGCCGGGCAAGCTCCCTAGGTCGCCGCTCCCCCACCTCTGGACCAGGACCCCCACACAGAGAGAGAAGACTCCTCCCGTGTTGAAACGACCGATCAACGACTCGCAGTCTCCGGCAGCCGCAGGTACCCCGGGCCGACATATTCAATGACCCGGTGGGCGCCTCACAGCCTAACTCCGAGGTCTTATGCCAGAGCGCCTCGCCCCGAGCCCCATCGCACCCCTGTCCCTCCCGAGGAGGTGTCGGTCAGCTCGCCTGCACCTAGGCATGACCGACACCCCCTCCCTCGATGGGGTCGCGCGCATGGGACTCGTCACGGTAGCTCAAAGACGACCTCGCCAGGGGAGATGAGGAACCTCATCGAACGGAACCGTGGCCATGGCCATGAAGAGGTTTCCGGCAGCAGAGGCCGAAAATCAGAATATGCCGAATCATCAGTGTACCACGGCCGACTCGACGCCCTCGAAAAGAGGATCGAAGGTATGCATCGGAAAGCTCGTCATTCAAGCGACGGGGCTAAATATGCCGCCGACTCTCTCACGAAGCCCTTCAAAGTAGAGCTACTCGTCGTCCACGTCTCCTCTCGGAACAAGCCCCTAAAGGTCTCACTCTTCGATAGGAAGTCCAATATGAAGGACCATTTGGACGCGTTCACAGCCGGGATGAGTTTCCAGGACTGTTCCGACGCCGCTCAATACCGTGTCTTCCCCGCCACTCTCATACGTTCTGGGCGAGACTGGTTCCGAGGAATCGTACCGCGCTCAATCTCCACCTTCGATGAGCTGGCCACCCAATTCCTCGGCCATTTCGTCGGGAACAGACGGCAGAAACAGACCGTCGACTATCTCTTCATAATAAAGAGCGGGGACAAAGAAACCTTTAAAGGGTACATCACCCGCTTCTACAACGCCCTCCTCGAGGTCCCAGAACACAGGGACGGGACGGTCATTATGGCACTTACGTCGGGTCATAGGCACAAGGAGTGGTTACACTCCTTTCCATCAGCGCAACCTAAGACCATGGCCGAGGTAAAGGCCTGGACTGAACGTGAGATCCGGCTCGAATCCGAGGTGAACGCCAATCTTCCCCAGACAGAACAAGCTGATTACAAGAAAAGGGCCTGGGAAGAGAAAAAGAAGATTGAGTGGCTGAAGCCCTACTCCCCAAAGTTTCAGGAGTACACCCCGCTCAACGTCCCCCAGACGGTACTGCTGGAGGAGACTAAGGGCGAGAGGTTCTTCAAACTCCCTCTAGCCTCGAACAAGGTAGCAAAGCGCACCCAGGGCCCCTACTGCGGCTTCTACAGGTCACAGGGCCACTCCACAGAGAACTGCAAGCAGCTCCGAGACTACATCGAGGAGCTAATCCGCTCAGGACACCTGGCAACGTACTTGCGGGACAAGCGGCAGGATGACCGTGAGCAAGAGCAACGTGCCCTTCCCGGCAAATTGAAAATCGGCCAAATCATGGCCATATCAGCGGGGGTTGTGGTGAATACCGACGAAACTCAACACCCCTCACCAATCGAGGAGACTGACAGCCACCTGAGGAAGAAGGCCAGAGCAGCCGGGCCGATCGTTTTTACCGACGAGGATCTCCACGATATATCCCTGCCTCATAACGACCTGCTGGTGATCACAGATCGAGTCCACTGCTACGAGGTACAGAGGATATTGATCGACTCTGGCAACTCGGCGGACATTCTCTTCTATGACTGCTTCCTACGTATGGAACTCAGCCAGTCGGACCTAAGGCCGACCACCCTTGTCCTGTCAGGGTTCACTAACCACTCCATCCCGGCGGAAGGAGTAATCACTCTCCAATTTAACATTGGGGAGGCCGGCCGTACGCGCACCGTGCCTGTAGAATTCATCGTGGCGAGAATTTCGTCGGCCTACAACATCCTCCTCGGCCGTCCTACACTGAACTCCCTCAGGGCCCAGATATCGACCTTCCACCTGGCGATGAAATTCCCGCTCGACCAAGGCGAGATAGGTCGGGCCTACGGAGACCAATGGACTGCAAAGGTTTTCTTCACCGCAACGTCTTCATCTGAGCAGTCGAACAACGATGTTGAGGGTGAGGGTGATATCAGGGGTTCTCTACACACTCGAGACGAGCAAAAAGAGGTCCGAGGGACCCCGGTGGAGCCACTGACAGAGGTCCCCCTCATTGAAGGGGACGACGAACGAACCGTTCAGATCGGGCCGCTTCTGACAGGGACTCAGCGAGACGACCTGGTTCACTTCCTCAGAAACAACTCTAACGTGTTCGCCCAGGCACCTGCTGACATGCCTGGGATCGACCCCAAAATCATATCTCACAAGCTCAGGGTAGATCTTACGGCCCGACCCGTCAGGCAGAAAAAGCGAAGCTTCGCCTCGATCAAGCAGAAAGCGATCGAGGACGAGGTGGATAAGCTCCTCTCCGCCAACTTCATTCGGAATGTGCCTTACTCCGAATGGTTGGAAAATGTGGTCATGGTAAAAAATTCAATCGGGAAGTGGTGCATGTGCGTCGACTTCACCGACCTCAACAAGGCCTGCCCGAAAGAAAACTATCCCCTCCCTCGGATAGATCGGCTCATCGACAGCTCGGCAGGCTATGAACTACTTAGCTTCATGGATGCCTTCTCCGGATACAAACAGATCCGTATGAATCCGGCAGACGAGAATCTCACCGCATTCACAACGGACCGGGTGGTATACTGCTACAAGGTGATGCCTTTCGGCCTCAAAAACGCCAGAGCTACGTACCAACGCTTGGTCAATCGTATGTTCAAATCGCAGATCGGCAGGAACATGGAAGTTTATGTCGACGACATGCTCATCAAGTCGGTCTCATCGGTCGACCACACCAAGGATCTGGGAGAGGCCTTCGACGTCCTCCGCAAGATCAAGATGAAGTTGAACCCCGCCAAGTGCGCATTTGGGGTCACTGGCGGAAAGTTCCTCGGTTTCATGGTCACCCACCGTGGGATCGAAGCAAACCCGGAGAAAATCAACGCCATCCTCAACATGGCTGTGCCCAAGACTAACGTCAAGATCATGCGGCTGACAGGGCGGGTGGCCGCTCTGAGCCATTTCATGTCAAGGCCCGGGGAGAAGTGCCTCCCATTCTTCAAGGCTCTAAGGAAGATTCCAAGGTTAGAGTGGTCAGAGGAGTGCCAGACCGCCTTTGACTAATTAAAAAGGCACCTTGCGACTCCACCGCTGCTCACCTGACCTGTTGAAGGGGACGAGCTTTTGCTATATCTTGCGATATCCGACCAAGCTGCAGGCTCAGTGCTCGTCTGAGAGGTCGACGGAGTCTAGAAGCCAGTATACTATGTGAGCCACGTCTTCAAGGACACAGAAACGAGGTACCCATCCATAGAGAAGATCGTCTTGGCACTCAACATGGCCTCAAGGAAACTACGGCACTATTTCCAGGCGCACACTATCCTCATTCTTACCGAGCGCCCTTTGGGGGCTATCCTCGCCTCCCCCGAATCCTCTGGCCGCTTGGAGAAGTGGAGGTGGGAGTTGTCCCAGTTCGACATAAAATACCGCCCGAGGCAGGCCATCAAAGCACAAGCCCTGGCCGATTTTATCGTCGAGTGCACCATCCCCAGCAAATGGCCGGAGTCAACGCCGGCCCCCGCAGCTCAACCCTCAGTCGAAGGGAAGCCCAACTTCGTCCCTGATTGGATCCTTTACGTCGACGGGTCTTCGAACGAGGAAGGCTGTGGTGCCGGCCCCATCATTCAGGCCCGAACAAGGCAGAAATAGAGTACTCTCTGAAGCTCGGGTTCAAGGCATCAAATAACGCGGCGGAATACGAGGCCTTGCTGGCCGGACTGCGCATAGCCTCCGGACTGGGGCAGAAAACGATTCGGATCCGCAGCGACTCCGCCCTAGTCGCTGGCCAAGTGACCGACCGATTCGAGGCATGGGAGCCTCTGATGGTGAATTATCTGGCCGAGGTAAGAAGACTGCAAAAGGACTTCGACGAAGTCCAGGTGGAGCAGATCCCCAGACAGCTCAACACCTAAGCCGACACCTTGAGTAAGCTGGCTTCATCCTATACGGCCAACAACAAGAGGAACATCCTCTTCGAGGTCTTGCCACGGCCCAGTGTGGAAGACGGAGAAATATTACTTCAAGTGTATACAGCCCGGGAAGAAGACCGGGACTAGAGAAAGCCCCTCGTGGAATTCCTGAGGGAAGGTACGCTCCTGGAAGATCGAGGAGAATCCCTCCATCTCCGAGCCAAAGCTTTCCATTTCGTCTGGAGCAAGTGGAACCTCTATAAGAAGTCCTTCAATCAGCCCCTTCTCCGGTTCGTCGACCCCCACGAAGCCGACTACGTCCTCCGTAAGATCCACGAAGGGATCGGCGGCGGGCACCAAGTGGCCCGCACCTTAATCCGGAAGGCATTGCTCCAGGGGTACTACTGGCCGACAATTCATCAGGACGCCAAGAAGCTCGTCAGGAGATGCAAGAGCTGCCAACTCCATGGGAGCATACATCGCCTTCCGGCTACCGAGCTAACCGCACTAACCTCTCCATGGCCGTTTGCCTAGTAGGGATTGGACATGATAGGCCAGTTCCCTACCGGTACGGGCGGGCACAAGTACGTCCTCGTCGTAGTGGACTACTTCACAAAGTAGATCGAGGCCATTCCTATCAGGAAACCAGACGCCACCTCGACTATCAAGATCCTACAGAACAACGCGATACTCCGGTTCGGCATCCCGATGTGTATCATCACCGACCATGGGACCAATTTCGAAAATGAAAGAGTTAAGGAGTTTTGCAGTGAATGTCATATCCTCATGAAATTTGTGGCGGTCGCACATCCCCAATGCAACAGGCAAGCTGAGGTCGCTAATCGGGACGTCCTCCGAGGTCTTCGGACATGCCTAGAAGGACGCCAAGGCAGTTGGGTCGAGAAATTACCCCGGGTCTTATGGGCCCTGCGCACGTCGAAGAAAACCCCCACCGGGGAGACCCCTTTCAGCCTCTGCTATGGTGTCGAGGCAATGGTTCTAGTGGAGATCGGGCTCCCCAGTCACCGGGTCGAGCATTTCGACAACGGAGAGAACACCTCAGCCCTACAAACTAACCTAGACATCTTGTTAGAGAAATGAGATCGGGCTCAGATCAGAGCTGCCGCCTATCAATAGCAAACCGCCCATTACTACAACGCACGAGTCAAGCGTCGCTTCTTCAAGACCGGAGATATGGTCCTAAGGCGGAACGAGTTCGTCGATCAAGGCAAGCTGCATAAGTTTTCCCCAAAATGGGACGGTCTTTTCCTCGTCTCCGAGGTCCTACCCGGCGGAGCCTACCACTTACAAGACGCGGATGGTCGTAAGTTTCTACGGCCTTACAATACTGAGAAGCTCAAACTGTACCAATGAAAAAAATATCTACGAGTGTGTATTTCTTCTTTCACAAAGACAATGTAAACCTTTCTAAATTTCTTTCTATTTAAATAATAAGAAGGGGACACTAGAACATTGCAAAAAGAAGAATTTTATTCATTCAAAAAGAACTACGGGCTTCTCAGCCTCACGGAAAAAGGAAAAAGTTACAACAGAGGTAGAACGGGATCAAGAAAGTATTCCTGGTGGTGCTCAGAGTGGATCCCCGCTAGCCAGGCTCTAGCCTCTGCAACCCGCTCCCGCTGATGCTGCACGCGAACCCGGGACGCCACGAAAGCACCCGACACTCCGCCCTCTGCGCCTTGGCTCACAATGTACCTCATTTTGAAGCGCTCTAAAATGAGGGCCAAGGATCGGTCGTGCCTGGCTTTCGAGATGAGGCCGAGCAGGAAGATCGAACGCACCTTGTCGAGCGCCTCGTCCAGAAGCTCCTCGGTGAAGGGGTTGTCCAACCCCGGGGACCTCCTCCAAATCGTGTACATCAGCAACTGAAGCAGGGATGACCGCCGAGAGAGATGCCGGCCGACGTGACCCTCGAGGTGCTGAACAACTCCCCGGGACCTGTCCTCAGACAGGGATTGGTCATATAAAGAGACGTCGTCAAAGGTGATGGTCTCTTCAATCGAATACATGCGCCCAGTCATCTCAAAAGAAAACGATGCTGAAGGGGTTGCCATCTCCTTCTCTATTTATAACCCCAAACAGAATCCTTAAGGGCCCAGGGTCGCGCGCGAATCCTGGGATCCGCCAGGATTGATCCAATACCGCGCCGCCACGTGGCAGAACTGACATGGCTTCCCGAAACATTACGCCTCCCCCAAGCATCCCTGACACGGGTCGCCCACGACGGACGCTCCTCCTAATGTTCATGAACCAAGGAAGGTCAGACTGAACCCCCGGATCCACCGACCAGCTACCCTGCTCGGTTCATCCTTAGTAGACCACTACTTGGGTTCTTCAGCAAAGCAATGTAAATTCTTCCACGTTCTTTTCATTAAAACAGACGAGAAGGACAAAGCAGTCGAGCATTGCAGAAAAGAAGAATTTTATTGATTCAAAAAGGTATTGTAGGCTCCTCAGCCATACATTGAAAAAAATAAGAAGAAAAATTACAGTAGCGGGGGAAGGGGGTGCAGGAAACATTGCTCGTGGTACTCCGAGGATATTTCCACGAGCCGAGCCCTCGCCCCCTCGGACCTCTGCCTCTAATGCCGCCCGCGAACATCGGTGAGATGCCTCAATTGGTAACACTCGAGGATGAGTGCCACCGAGCGATCTCGCCGACTCGTCAAGATCAGGCCGAAGCGGCACAAAGACCTCAGCTTACCAACCGTCTCATCCTTCAGCTGCTCGGACAAGGGGTTTTGCAACCCCGGTGATACCCTCCAGATGAGTACATCAACAGCTGAAGCAGGGGTGAGCGTCGGGGAAGCAGTCGGCCGAAATGGTCCTCCACACGCCCGATCACCGCCTGTTGTGTATCCTCGGAGCACAGCTTGTCGTATAGGTATACGTCCTCAAAAGAGATGATCTCAGGGATGGTGAAAGGGAAAGTGTCCATTCTTACACTGGGGGATGAAGAAAGGAATGATCAACACACCCTCTGCTTTATAGCCCCGCAGCGCCCACAAGAGTCCAACAGTCGCTCGTTTCTTCCGCTACTGTACCGCCACGCGGCGGACATCCCGCCTTTCTCGACAAAATCAGAACGACGCGGCTCTTACGCTTCTCCTTCCCGACGGTCATAACACATGTCGACCGTGATGGTCCCTCTTCCCGACGTTCAAACACCGGTGAAGGTCGGACAGAACCTCGCGAATCAACCAAGCAGCAACCGGGCGGTAACCCTTCTCGGTCCATCCTTAGCAGGCCTCTCCATGCCCTCCCGCGCTAGGTATCAAAGCCCTCACCAAGAGGCAACCGGGCAGTAACCCTGCTCGGTCAATCCATGGCTGGTAATTACTTACCCACGACGCCGAGGATCAAAGCCATCACCAAGTGGCAACCGGGCAGCAACCCTGCTTGGTCCATCCTTAGCAGGCCTCTCCATGCCCTCCCGCGCTAAGGATCAAAGCCCTCACCAAGAGGCAACCGGGCAGTAACCCTGCTCGGTCTATCCATGGCTGGTAATTATTTACCCATGACGCCAAGGATCAAAGACCTCACCAAGAGGCAACCGGGCAGCAACCCTTCTCGGTCCATCCTTAGCAGGCCTCTCCATGCTCTCCCGCGCTAAGGATCAAAGCCCTCACCAAGAGGCAACCGGGAAGTAACCCTGCTCGGTCTATCCATGGCTAGTAATTTCTTACCCACGACGCCAAGGATCAAAACCCTCACCAAGAGGCAACCGGGCAGCAACCTTGATCGGTCCATCCTTAGCAGGCCTCTCCATGCCCTCCCGCACTAAGGATCAAAGCCCTCACCAAGAGGCAACCGGGCAGTAACCCTGCTCGGTCTATCCATGGCTGGTAATTACTTACCCACAACGCCAAGGATCATAGCCCTCACCAAGAGGCAACCGGGCAGCAACCCTGCTCGGTCCATCCTTAAAAGGCCTCTCCATGCCCTCCCGCGCTAAGGATCAAAGCCCTCACCAAGAGGCAACCGGGAAGTAACCTTGCTCGGTCTATCCATGGCTGGTAATTTCTTACCCACAATGCTAAGGATCAAAGCCCTCACCAAGAGGCAACCAAGCAGTAACCCTGCTCGGTCCATCCTTAGCAGGCCTCTCCATGCCCTCCCGCGCTAAGGAACAAAGCCCTCACCAAGAGGCCACCGAGCAGCTACCCTGCTCGGTCTATCCATGGCTGGTAATTTCTTACCCACGAAGCCAAGGACCAAAGCCCTCATCAAGAGGCAACCAAGCAGCAACCCTGCTCGGTCCATCTTTAGCAGGCCTCTCCATGCTCTCCCGCGCTAAGGTTCAAAACCCTCACCAAAAGGCAATCGGGCAGCTACACTGCCCGATCCACCCTTGGCTGGTAATTTCTTACCCTCCGACACCAGGGATCAAAAGCCCTCATCAAGAGGCCACCGAGCAGCTACCCTGCTCGGTCCATCCACACCTAAGCGATCTCCCCCTCGACTTCGGGGCCAAGGAGATACCGACCTTTTACCGGTCTTTGCACACTTGGCAAGTGATAGAATTCAACTCGACGTGCGATCGCTAAATGGAAAACCGACTTAACATGAAGGCAGTATTGCGCAAATATAAATGTTCACCACTGGGAAAATGTGCATGCAAAGACTACTGCAAAAAGATCTTATTCATAAAGTCAAAAGTCTTTACAAGGGTATTATGGGCTCCCCAGCCTTACAAAATGCCCGGAGGCTTACAAAGTTTCAGAGCAACAAAAGAAAATAAGAAGGTGAGGGGCTTCAGGCCTCGGGTCCAGGGAGGACCCCAATGAGCCGCGCATCCACCATGACAACCGGGGTGTCGGCTAGGAGGTCGCCGTCCACCGTGGGAACCTCAGGGCTGGGAGCCGGGGCGACCAACTTTCCCCCAGTGCTCCCACCGGGGGCCTCTTCCCCTACAGCACTTCCGAGGGCCTCTACTAGCGCCTCGTCCATGCGAGGGAACTCATCCCGGAGCTTGCCGTCAGGGAACTCCGACATCTGCACCTTGAAGGCGTCGAGCGCGTCGTGCCAAACGACGGCAGCGGCTCCAGCGAGGTCGGCGTAGAACATATCCAACTTCTTGTAGTTCTCCACCGCCTTCGACTTCCGAACCTTCGCCACCTCGTTCTCCCTCCGGAGGGTGTTCTCCGTATTTTTCATGGTGGCGACGAGCACCTTGGAGTCTTCCAACTGGGACTTGGCGGCTTGGGCGGCCTCTCGGCACCTGGCGGTCTCCCGATTCGCGGCCGCCACCTGGTCTTCAAGGGCAGCGACCCTCTCCATCGCCGCCTCCATCGCCAGCCTTGAGCTCTCCTCCCGCGAGGAGAGATCGCCCGCGGCATGCATCGCCGGGGCGATTTTCTCGTCCTCCATGTTTACGATGAGGGCGACGTGCTGGAGGACCTGAAGAAAAGAAAGAGGGTTAAAAAGGAAAAGGAGACACCCGATCACGCGACCAAAAATGTTGAATGAAGAACCAAGTGGGGTGCGAACACTAACCTGCACGGCCTCTTGAGCTATGGCCGCCATTTGGACCCGGAGGGTCCCCAGAGGGATTCTACTCCGGCCGACCTTTCCATCTCCGAGAGCAGACTGTCGGCGACGGAAAGCCCCGATGGCACCTCGAAGCTAAGCTCCCCGTCGTCTACGAGGATCGGGGAAGCCGGGGAGCGGGGCGCCGTCCTATGAAGCCTCTTGAGGAGCGACGCGGGAGAACCGGTCTCGCCTCCAACCTCGGGAGCCCGGGGCTCTTGCTCCCGAGCACGCTTTCGGACCGGTGCACGACTGGACTCTGGGGCTCGGGGCGCGCTTGGTTGCCTGGATGGAGCGGCCGCCGGTGGAGCTTGAGCCGACGACGGGCGAGAAGGGCCGGCGCCTCCAGCCTTCTTCCCCTTCTTCATGTCAACCAAGGCCGCCCGGAACTTGCCTAGGCCCATGGGTCCCGCATAAGACAAAAATACAAGGAGTCAGCGATGCCAGGAAAAATGAAAGAATGCACAAATCTAAACAGGTCGCCTGAAAGCTCCTAACTTACCCGCGTAATAGGCGGGGCTGAGCCCGGCCCAACTGAGGGCCCGCTCAGACATCAGCACATTAGCCCGAGGGAGGGGCTCCCACTTCGACACCGCCACCGCCACCGCGTCGGGATCATTCGACCGAATCACCCGCGGACAGCTGGCCCCTTGCCACTGGGTGGGCACAGACCAATCCTCACCCTCGGGCGGCGCAGCAAACAAAAACTTCTTCTTCCATTCGTGAATGGAAGAAGGTACCACGACGATCCCCGACCCGGCAGCGTCCCCGTGTTGTTTTCTAAAAGAGATGTATACCCAGCTCGGCTCGCCCCTACGAGCGCTAGGGTGGTTTTTGTAGCAAAGAGAAGAAACGAGAAGGCTCAGGCTGAAAGGAATCAGATTCAATCTCAACCGGACCAAGAACCCAAGGAGGATCCTCCAAGAGTTCGGCACTAGCTGGCCCGGGGCTAACCCAAAACAATTCAACGCCGCACTCACCTCGGGGGAGAAGGGCTGACGCATCCCGGCCCAAAAGGCTTCCAGCTACAAGGCAATTTCCTTGCCCCGTACCTGGTCTGCCCTCTCCCTCTCCTCAGCCAGACAAAGCGAATAGCCGGGGAGGAATGAAGAAACGAGTTCGGATGTTGGCAAGCTCATCCGCATGCCTTAGCATGGATCGCACGTCAAGAACATCCGCAACCTGTGCTCTGGGGACCGCCCCCATCGCATGACCCCGGGGTGCATTACTAACCCTAACACCCTGGGGGGACTCCGACTCAGAGGAGGAAGAGGAAGAAGTAGAAGAGAAGGCTTCAGAAGAATCCCTAGACTCAACCCGAACTACATCTACAGACTCCTCGGAAGAAGACATCTAACCTGATCGAAGGGAGGTGTCCTCGGGAGATCAAACGCAAGGAATCCGACCTGAGGAGAAGAGCGCCGAGCTAACACGACTAGGGACGAGAAAATTATGAAGAGGTATGAGCCCTGATGGGGATCCCACCTCTATTTATCACTGTAGGTGTACGCATCCCACGGCTCCGATTGCCTCCCGCCAAAACAACGTTTCGCAACCAACGGCCGACAACGTTCCACCTGTCGCACTCACATTGGGCGCGTCCCTTCGGGCGTGGGAACGCCTGCGGCACGTCTCGCCAGCCAACCAACGCCAGACACGTGGACTGTCGCTTCGACGAACGTACACACGATCTGGCGCTTCCTCTTTAATGCGAGATCTCTCCCCTGATCCGGTGACGTCATCAAGAAAATACTACTCTTTGCTGGGAATCCGCGCCGACGATATCTTCGAGTGAGAGCTCACTCCGGGTGATCGGTCAGACTACTCTCGACCGACCCAAGAACGGGTCGAGACGAGAGTGGGGGGCTAATGATGATGCTCGATATCAGTGACTTTCCAGATGCTCACACGTTGCAGATGACGTATCCCGGAACCAACAAGGGAGGATCAAGAACACCAGTTGTGATCACACCTTGGGCCGGAGGCCCGAGGAGTCTCCCGACCTTCGGTGGCCTTCCAGACCATCCCCAGCTCGCCCTCGAGCTATCACAGAACCAGGATGCTTCGGCCTCCCGCTCATGCCCGAGCCTCCCGCCGAGCTCATCTTCCTCGGTCTCACCGACCGACCCACAGCGCTGATCACAGGCGCCTCCAATGATCCCGCGTTCCATGCCATCACGATCCCCCATTAACGATCATGTCTCGTCATTAATACGGGATCCCGCCTATCACACGGACGTGACGCCAGGGGCGTAACGGCCGGCGTGAATCTCATGGCCGCCTTCCCATTGCTGCCGATATATAAACCCCTCTATCAGACGATCCAGGTAAGCCAATTTTACTCCAATAGGCCTTTACTATGCCAAAATATCCCGTCTAACTTGATCGTCGGAGGGTCCTCGGTGGTACAACCACCACGGGATTTCTTTGTAGGTAGCTCGGCCTCAACCACACAAAGCCCATTGTGATCCACATGTTCCAGAAGTCAACCCTCCAACTCAATCTCAGCCGTCCATCAGAACCCCCAGCAGATCAACGGAAGATAACATTTAAAAAAGGTCCAGAAGATAACATCTAAAAAAGATCGAGAGATCCATCTCCTCCGGTTAAGAATAAACTCTATATTTTAATTTTTTAACTACATACCAAACGGGGGCTAATGGGTTGAAATCAATATTAAAATAAGAACACGTTAAATAAACCGAAATATTATTATTGGCAGACGCCCAAGTGCCCAACTACCCACTACATATTAAATTGTTTAATCTTATAAAGCATCGAACACGCTTACAAAAAAATAATAATAAATTACTAATTTATATCGTTATTATTGCTCACTCTTCGCTCCAATTCATCATCTTCTTTTCTCCAATTCACCCACAGATTGAAACCCAGCCCTCTGAAATATATCGTTATTAATGGCGACGGAGGCGGCGCCCCTTCGTTTTTACTTCATCCCATTCCCGAGCCCAGGCCACATGATCCCCATGCTCGACATCGCCAAGCTCTTCGCCCTCCGGGGCGTCGCCGCCACCGTCATCACCACCCCAGGCAACGTGCCCCACACCCGGCCCTTCATCGACCGCCACAACTCCTCCTCCTCCGGCGCAGCCTCCCCTATCGACCTCGTCCTCATCCCTTTCCCGCCGTCCGTCGCCGCCCAGTTCCTCCCCCACGGCAAGGAGAATATGGGGTCCATGGCCCGATCCGAGTACCCCGGCCTGTACTACGCCGTCATGGCCCTCCAGGCCCCACTCCAGGATTTCCTCGTCTCCAACCCCCCTGACTGCATCGTCTGCGCGCGATCGCATGTTCTCTTCCTCCTTCGACATGGCCCTCCAACTCAAAATCCCCATGATCTCCTTCTGCGGCCCTGGGATCTTCTTGCATTGCGTACACCAGGTCCTCGAGAAGCAGCTTCCTCCGAAGCTCCTGGCCGAGGGAACCGATGAAACGTTTACAGTCCAAGGCATCCCTCATCACATCGAGATGAGCATCGACGAGGTCTCCTTCGATCTGAAACACATGGTGGCCGCTAGACTGATGAGGGAAGCGGAGGCCAAGGGCTTCGGTATGATCGTCAACAGCTTCTACGAGCTGGAGGAAGATTACGCCGAGCTGTACCGGAAGAATATAACTGGGGGGCGGGCGTACTACGTGGGCCCGGTCTGGATGTCTGGCGAGAGCGGCGGCGAGGACCCCTGCGGCAGCCAGTGGTTGATGGATGAGGCCGCGGAGGCGACCAAGAAGTGGCTGGACTCGAAAGGGACGGGCTCGGTCATGTACGTCTCGTTCGGGAGCCTGAACGACTTCTCGGCCGAGCAGCTGCAAGAGATCGCGTCGGGGCTCGAAGGAGCGGGGAGCCCGTTTGTTTGGGTGGTGAAGGAGAACTGCGTCAAGGTGCCCAAAGGGATCCAGGAGCGGATCGAGGGGAAAGGGTTGTTGATAAGAGGATGGGCCCCGCAGATCCTGATACTGAACCACCAGGCGGTCGTAGGGTTCGTGACGCACTGCGGATGGAACTCGACGCTGGAGGCCGTGGTCGCAGGGGTCCCGATGGTGACGTGGCCGGTGGAGTACGACCAGTTTGTGAACGGGAAGCTGATAGTGGAGGTGCTGAAGATCGGGGTGAGTGTAGGGAGAGGTGAAGCAGGGGACGACGGGAAAAAGGTTGTGAAGGCGGCGGCGATAGCGGATGCGGTGAAGAGCGTTATGGGGGACGGGGAGGAGGCGCAGGAGAGGCGGGCGAGGGTGAGGAATTACGCGGCCATGGCAAAGGCGGCCATCAAAGAAGGCGGGTCGTCTTACGGAGACATCAGTCGGGTGATTGAGGATGTGCAGGCAGCACGGACGTCCCGTTGCGGACTTTGCTGCATTGGAGAGCATTTGTAATATTCTTGTATGTTAGACCGGATGGGTATGCTGTTGGCCTTCACTCAACAAGATACTAGGAAAGTGGAGAGGGGCTGGTACCAATGGGAAAATGGCCATAAATAAAAGCTTTTGGGGGAAGTTTGTGGGTCCCTCGGATCCTTCCGATGAGTGTGTTGTGTGTATTTTTGTATGATATATGCATGGATATGTTTGTGTGTGATTACGGACCAGCGCAAAATAAATACTAAATTAAATAAATCCCTAAGGTTAAAGATTGTTTTAGGCGTTGCTTAGTGCAATATGCTCTCTATGTTTCAATTTTATTTATGTTGCAGAATTTAGGTGTTGGATTAACAAAAAGCTACACACATTATATTAGACTAAAATAGCTATGTGGTTCGCCACAAGAAAGCTGCTTGTGGCTGGCGCACAAAACCGAATAACAAATGATACGGTGTGTGATGTATATTGATGTAGCCGATAATGGTTTCACCGGTAGTTATTTGTCTTGAGGGCATCGAGATAGTGAATTGGAGTGCTCCTAATTCATGAAAAATAAGTTGGTGTCGGATTCCTCTAGCGTCGTATCTGACGCTTAAAGTTAGTATTTAGATGATAATGAAGAGCTAGGGGCTTTTGAGGCTAGGAATGGCATATCTCCCCTTGGTTTTGCCCCGAGTACTTGCTTATATGTTGTCTCGGAGATAATTATGTCCTTGAGCATTAGGTTATTATAACCACATCTGGCACAAGATAGCGGAAGTCAAAGTCTGTTCTCACTTCTTGTTGGTGGTGACGGGTAGCTATGTTTGGCTATGGACTTGAATAAGTGCTCCTTGAGAAGACCGATAAGATCGCCTCAATAGCTACGGGGACGTATTCCTCGAGATCATCTATCTTACGGAGTTTAGCAAAGATTCTACATGCATAGTCCAATAAAGTCTCACTCGATTGCTTTATAGGGGAAAGTTGTTCGGCTCTCTTCTTTCATCACATATTGGCAGCATAGTGGGTCCGAAGCTTTGAGATTAGTCGATTGCAAAGAGGCAATGGAGCGCCTATGCAAGTCGTGTGGAGCCATTCTAAGGCTCAACCCTTCGATGTTATGGTGAAGGACCTACACAAAAGCGCTTAAGAAAAGTCGTGCATGTCCATACCGGCCTTGAAGGATCGGACAAGGTCCACATAGTTTATCGTCTTATCGAACCTATCCAAGGTTATAGAATCTTCAATCATCACAGTAACTTTTCCTCCATAATCTGAGGTGAGGGTCCTTTCCTATATGAGATGGTTCTTGATGATGCTGAGAAATGGGGATTCTCCAGATCATGACACGTAGTAGGTGACGTGTCCTGAAGGGTACGGATCTGAAGTAAGTATGATGCTTTGGGGGCTTACCTCGGAACCTCGTCTCTGAGGATACACCCGACCTATCAGAGACCTCCCTGAGTACCTTCCATACTTACCCAACGAACAGTCAACGGCTCGCCTTCGACATGCCGAACTTCCTCGGCCTCCCTGCTCGTCTTCGAGCCATCTGACAGGCCGAGCTTCCTCGGCTCTCCCGATCAACCGAGAACGCGGAGCCCAAGCGCCTCCGCAACGACTCCGCGTATCTTGCCAAGGCGAGATATCCGCCGCCCCACGCTTCGCGTTCCACGCAGGCTCGTTCCCCCATTAATGAGCGGATCCTGCCATTAACGCGGACGTAACGTAAGGGCATAAATGACGGCAAGGATCTCGCACCGGCTCGCTCCATGCGACCACTATAAAAACCCATCTTCCAGACGACTCAAGTAACTCGAATTAATTCTAATAGGCCGCTACTCTGCTCATATTCTTTGACACTAACTTGATCGTCGGAGGGTTCTACGGTGGTCACCTACCCCGGGACTTCACTTACATGTAGCTCAGTTTTAGTTCCAACATCAACCCATTGAGATCCACACGCACAACAGCAACTACATCAAATCTCAACCGTCTAAGATGCTCGCTACAAGATCGACGGAGGACAACATCTGAGGGAGATCCCAGCCTCCATCAGTTGGCGCCGTCTGTGGGAACACTCTAAAATTTTCTACACTCATCAAAGTTGATCTTTCGCCTTCGACTCAATGGCGAGCGACAACCGCGACGATCCAAATACGAGCTGCCACAATGGAGGCGGGAACGACTGTTCTCCCCTCCTAACGTCATCAATGCCTTATCTGCTCGGATAGACAGGCTCACATCACTGGTGGATGCCCTCATCCGCGTTCAAGCGGCGGGCCCTACCCACCAGACCGTGATTCCCCCTCCCCGGGATGATGATGTCCGAAGAAGGACGGATGGCCATGCTCGGGCCTTCAATCACGCGCACCTCGGCGTCATCGAGCACCGGCGTGCCAACTCCGGCAACCACGGCCCTCGCGTGGCGAATGATTCTATGACCCGCTGGGCGCCTGACAGCTCCATGCCCCGATCCCAGAGAAGACTAGGCCGTCGCTCCGATACCAGCCACGCGTTCTAGCCCCCTAAGGAGGTGTCAGTCAGTTCGCCTGCTTCCAGGAACAACCGACACCCCCATTCCCGCCGAGGTCGGCACACGGAAAGCGTCGGGACTAATCAAGAAAGGCCTCGCCCGAGGATTTAAGAAATCTGATAGAGCGGAATCGAAGCCGCTCTGTCACGCCGACCCGAAGCAGGGGTAGCCACCACTCCGACCGTGCTGAATCCTCGGGGTACCACAACCGGCTTGCAGCTCTCGAAAAGAAAATCGAAGGCATACGACGGGATGGCCAAAAGTCCGGCGAAAGGGCCCGATATTCCGCCGATTCACTCACAAAGACCTTTACAGAAGAGCTGCTGGCCGAGCACGTCTCGCCCAAGAACAAGCCTGTAAGTCCACGTTTCCCACCCCGGTGCTTGCGGGGAGGCGGAAACGGTATAAAAATCGAATTTTTCTACTCTAGGCAACATGGACTAGACAAAGGCGGGATCTTTACTAAACAAAAACTAAGTAAAGCTAACTAGAAATTAGCTACATGGAAGAATGGTTATACATAGGGCTTTATCTCCGTCTCTCCTTGCTCCTTGTAGTGAACGGAAGTGATCTCCTTGTCGTCTTCTCTCGTCGAAGAAGGATCCACCCGAGAGCCTCAACCTTCGGCTTCAACTTCAAGCTAGAAGTAACTAAAGTGCTAGAAGTGCTAATCCTATAACCTTAGATGAGAGTAGAGATTATCAAGAAGAGGTTTTTCTCAATGTCAAGTGTTTCTCAACACATGAGAGGGGAGAGCTTGAGAGAGAGGAAGAGGAGGAGAGAGAATGAATATGATAGAATGAGAGAATTATGAAGTATTCTCACATATATGTGTGAATTATTGTAAATTGATAATTAGTGAGATAATTGTCATGGCTTAATCAAGACATGACCATTATCATTTCATTTTTAATGCAAATTGCAAGGATCAAAGAGCATCTTTTAAATGAAATGATGATGATCAAAGTGTCAACCTTGGTCAACAAGTCAAGAATGTCAAATGGTCAACAATCCTAACCATGCACAATTATATTAAACTAATATCAATTAACCATAATACACACATAAGTATTAGGGTTAATAAAATGACAATGGTCATTAACCCTAATCAAAGTCCTCTCCCTCTGTCTCAATCAACTGTGCATACGCACCCGTATTCGTGATCCGAGGAACACGAACACAATGAGACAAAACCAATCCCAAATCATATACTAGGATCTGGCTTAAACCAAAGCCCGCTAGTATAAGCTGTCCGGACAGCAAACGTGCACAAGTGCGCGGATGTGAACGAACCCTGTCGCAAAACCATGCGACCTCTACTCATTTTGCCTAAAGGCGAATAGCTCTCTGTGTGGGACTCTAAAGACTCGACACTACGCTGGCAGTGGGTTTAACCACAGACCGCAAGCGGCACTAGCTGTACGTAACGGTCCCCAGGTAGATGCCGATAAGAAGACTGACGAGGTGACCCCATCTGAACTCCTACTGAGCCTGTATGTGACAGTCTCCGTACAGTCCAGTCTGTTCGTCTGATACATCGCATGGCGGGCCTAGGGGGCGGTGAACGTCAGTCCCCTAATAGCGGTACAAGTCGTGTCGGAGTGTAGCCCAGAACATCCTGAGATAACACTGGAAACTTACCAGTATATCTCGCTTGCCCTGGCCAGGGACTACTCGTGTAATGGCTCTCCTGGACACAGCGCGATGTCAATTCCCAATACCGGGAGAGACGAATCCTGTCTAACCGTCACTGCCTCCAAGTGTTTCGGGACTGCACCCAAAAACTACCTGTTTGCACGACTCCTTTGAGCCGTAGTAGGGTAGTAATCAAAGTGCAGTGGGAACACACTCGAGGCGAAGTGATAGTGTCAAGTCAGCAGACTAAGCTGTACTCATGTCACCTGGGAACTGATAACTGACGATAGGTATAATACCAACCAACAGTTCCCGACGAGTCCTGTCCAGTGTACTCGTAACCTAACGAGCACCCGCATACTATCTCAAGTACGACGTACTGACGGCTGTGGGACAGACCGTCTTCCACGCTGGGATGAGAAGCGCATACGCTAGTCTACTCCGGAGTATCGATGCCCTGTCTCGATAGTCCAACGACTAGAGACCTGTATAAGGATGTGCTTATGGATTACCCAGCCCCCACGAGTGTGAGCGCCATCACAACGCTGGTAATCAAGCAAAGATCCTAAGGGCTCTACTAATATGTATATAAGCGATATGCTAAAAGAAACACATACACATATTGAAATAGAGACAAACCAAGTAGCATACTACCATTTCGAGCAAGATTGTATATACAACTGTGAATATCCCAAGCTTCCATCAAGTAATATACAAACTAGTATGATACAGTAATGGCCTCTAGGGCATATACACTAACAATCTCCCACTTGCACTAAGGCCATGTACTGGCGTATCGAAGACCTATCATCTCGATCAGCCGCTCGAACTGAGTCTGGGGCAAGGCCTTGGTGAATGGATCTGCAGTGTTATCTTCTGAAGCAACCCTCCGAACCTCGATCTCCTGGCGATCCACGATCTCCCTGATCCGGTGATACCGCCTCAAGATGTGTCTGGATTTCTGATGGGACCTGGGTTCCTTTGCTAAAGCTATAGCCCCGTTGTTGTCGCAATACAGAGATATTGTGTCAACAATGGACGGAACCACCTGAAGTTCTTTCAAGAACTTCCTCATCCAGACAGCTTCTTTTGCGGCATCAGATGCAGCGATGTATTCTGCTTCCATAGTCGAGTCAGCAACGGTTTCCTGTTTGGAGCTCTTCCAACACACTGCCCCTCCATTGAGGGTAAAGACAAAACCCGAGATGGACTTGGAATCATCCTTGTCACTCTAGAAGCTGGAGTCAGCAAAGGCCTCAATCTGGAGGTCTTTTCCGCCATACACCAAGAACATCTTATTAGTCCTTCTCAGGTACTTGAGAATGTTCTTTACCGCTATCCAATGTTTCTCTAGAGGGTTCGACTGATACCTGCTTACCGCACTCAGTGCATAAGCCACATCTGGTCTGGTACACAACATCGCATACATTATAGAGCCTACCGCAGAAGCGTAGGGTATAATAGACATGCGATCCCTCTCCAAATCAGTCTTGGAAGACATCTCTTTGGAGAGGGTGATCCCGTGACAAGCCGGTAGATTACCGCGCTTGGAATCTTCCATACTGAATCTTTTCAGTATAGTGTCGATGTACCTGGACTGTGAAAGTCCTAAAATCCTCTTGGATCTGTCACGGTAGATCCGGATCCCCAGAATGTATGAGGCATCACCCAGGTCTTTCATGGAGAACCTGTGTGACAAGAACCCCTTGACAGATTGTAGCATAGGAATGTCATTTCCTATTAAGAGAATGTCATCCACGTATAAAACGAGAAATACTACAGTTCTCTCTACAAATCTACAATAGATGCATGGTTCATCTGGATTTTTGATAAAGCCAAATTCTTTGACCGTCTCATCAAAACAGATGTTCCAACTCCTCGATGCCTTCTTTAGTCCACAAATGGACTTAAGCAACTTGCACACCTTTCCACTGCTCCCACTCTGAATGAAACCCTCTGACTGGTCCATATAGACACACTCCTCTAAATGTCCATTTAGAAAAGCGGTCTTTACGTCCATCTGCCAAATCTCATAATCGTGGAAGGCAGCAATGGCAAGAAGGATCCGAATGGATTTCAGCATAGCTATTGGAGAAAAGGTTTCGTCATAGTCCAAACTAGGTCGCTGACGAAAACCCTTTGCAACCAGTCTAGCTTTATAGGTCTCAACCCGTCCATCTACACCAATCTTCCTTTTGAAGATCCATTTGCATCCTACGGGTTTTACCCCATCTGGAGCAATGTCCAACGTCCATACTTTGTTGGTGTACATGGACTCCATTTCGGTCCGCATTGCATCCAGCCATTTTACTGAGTCGACGCTCTGAATGGTTTGCTGGAAGCTAGTAGGCTCATCACAATCTATGATGAAATCCTCTCTATCCCCGTCTATGAGAAAACCGTAGTATCTTTCGGGTGGATGAGACTGCCTACTACTCCTGCGGAGTGGCGTGGGAATGTCCTGATCTTTCGAACCCTCTGGTTCTACTAAGCTTTCAGTAATAGCTCGTGGTTCTGGAATTTCTTCCAGTTCTATTGCGCTCCCACTTATTTCTTTTTCTATGAACTGGTGTTCTAGAAAGTGGGCATGGCGAGAAACAAAAACCTTTTGTTCCTCTTCGCAATAGAAGAAATATCCCTCGGAGTTCTTTGGATATCCCACAAACTTGCACTGTACTGAGCGTGCCTCGAGCTTGTCCGCATGCTGTTTTTTTTATAAAAGCTGGACATCCCCATGTCTTAATGTGATTAAGATAGGGTCTCTTCCTACACCACATCTGATATGGTGTAGTAGGTACAGTCTTAGTTGGAACTCGGTTCAAAAGGTATGCAGCTGATTCTAGCGCATATCCCCAGAACGATCGCGGCAACTCAGCATTACTCATCATGGACTGCACCATATCCAATAGGGTTCGGTTCCGTCTCTCCGATACACCGTTATGTTGCGGAGTGTATGGAGGAGTAAGCTGAGAGAGAATTCCATTCTCTTTTAAGTAACCCAGGAACTCGGCACTCAAGTATTCACCACCTCGATCAGATCTCAGTGCCTTGATACTTTTTCCTGTTTGTTTTTCTACTTCATTCTTATATTCCTGGAATTTTTCAAAAGCCTCGGATTTATGTTTCATTAAGAAGATATATCCGTACCTTGAAAAGTCATCCGTAAACGTAATGAAGTAAGAATAACCGCTTCGCGCATGTGTAGACATTGGACCGCACACGTCGCTGTGTACGAGTCCCAATAGCTCGCTCGCTCTTACTCTATGTCCAGTGAACGGAGTCTTTGTCATCTTTTCTTTAAGACAGGATTGACAAGTTGCATACGATTGATATTCGAACGGATCCAAATATCCTTCTGCATGTAATTTAGTCAACCTTCTCTCATTGATGTGACCCAGTTTACAATGCCATAAGAAAGTTTTATTGATTTCTGGAGACTTTCTTTTGTGTGTATTCTGGACATTGAAAATCTATAGTTGGTTTAATACGTATATACCGTTGTTCAATGTACCTGACCCAATCAAAACTTGATTAAGGTGAATGTTCACTACATTACTTACAAATGCAAATTCATAACCTTCTTTAGATAATAAAGATACAGAAATGATATTACAGGTTGCATTTGGTACATAATAACAACTACGCAAAACCAAAAAGTGTCCATCCGACAATCCCAGGTGATAGTCCCCCACGGCCTCAGCATCCATGCTAGCACTGTTTGCAACTCTGAGGGTCATGTCACCTGCCTTCATAACTCTACGCTTTCTCAACGCCTGCAAAGAATTACAGATATGAGATCCTGATCCGGTATCCAATACCCAGGATGTAGAGTTTATTGATAGACAGTTTTCAATAACATACACACTTGAAGCTGAAGCCGCAACTCGCTTCAAATCCTGGGTTCTGGCCTTCCAAGCCTTGCAATCCTGTTTCCAGTGACCACTTTTGTGACAGTAGAAGCATTCTTTCTTCCCCACCAGCTATGCCGCTACCTTTGTTGCCTTTCCTTTTCCCTTCGTATCCACTTTACTGACACCGCCTCTTGGTTTGGCGGGAGCTTTCTTCTTCTTACCCTTGGCTTTCGCCCTGGATCTAGAAGAGGAAGATCCTCCTACAAACAAAGTGGATGTCTCCCTACCCTTCTGTAGGGTGCCCTCAGCACTCCTCAACATGTTCAGAAGTTCGGAAAGTTCAACCTCCTTTCCTTGCATGTTGAAGTTAAGGATAAACTGGGCGTAAGTGGAAGGAAGGGACTGGAGAATCAAATCAGTATAGAGTTCATTCTCTAACGTGGTCCTAAGGTCTGCGAGCTCTTCTATGTAGCCAATCATCTTAAGCACGTGTTCCGCTACCGATGATCCGACGGCCAATTTTGCCGAAAATAGCTTCTTCGACACTTCGTATCTGGCGATACGAGACCGCTCTCCATACAGTTCTTTTGTAAGGAGAAATATGGACTCTAGATCCTTATTCTCGTGCCTCCTCTGATGTTCGTTGTCCATCGAGGCAAGTACGAGGCATTTGGCCTTCGCGCAATCTATCTCCCATGTCTTACGGATTTCTACATCCGCGACGCTGGAGGTGGGACCTGGGACAGGGGGAGCTTTGGTGGTAAGGATATACCCCAACTTGTCATAAGTGATTGCCATCTTGACATTCCTGAGCCAATCTTTGTAGTTTGACCATGTCAGTATGTTTTTATCTAGTAATAACTTAAGTCCGGTCATGTTGAATGGTCGCTGCAATTAGGAGAGAGAAAAGAAACACTTTAGCATGATGCTCTTGCAAGTTTAGAGTGGTTTTTAGTTTTTCTAAACTGGATGGCTCCCACTGTCTCTCGAATCTCTTCTCAAACCGTAAAGAAGGGATTAGTCGGGATCAATCTCACCGTACAATACTTGCTTAACCGTTCAGCCAGGCCAGTGTCGGTACTTCGAGGGAGGTTTTCCAACGCTTTCACGAAATTCCTTAATTAAGTAACCTCTTTTCCCTGTGGACGTAGCCCCGCCAACACTTTTCTAGACACCTACTAGGATTATAGCATTGATCGTTAAGTGAGAGTTTTCCCGAGGAGTAGCATATACTCACAGTAGGATCGGGATCCAAATATCATCGCGTGATAAAACCGAAGGAATCCTACCAGAATTATCACACTCCAAATGGTATGCAGCGCTAGCAAGTTTCAGTGCTTATGAAACTCCCGATGTGGATTTTTGCCCCATGCTCTTATGACCTTGATTTTGGCCAAAATATCATAAGTCACATGTCAAGTTCTATCCGTCATTCTCCTGGTTAATTTGGACCCACCCGTACCTACCCTTGACTTTGGCCAAAATAGCAGCACGACTGTCCCAAACCAACGCATCTATCTATGCTGCACATGAATACCCAATAGCTACCAATCACTATGCCTTGACTTTGGCCAAAATACATAGCTTGAATACTTTTTGACCATTCATGTGGAATGAAGGAGGGCTACGAATGGTTTTGGCGAAACCGTGAACGTAGTGAACTTGATATAATCGATGGAACGAGATAGCTTTTTTAAAAAAGAGTGGTTCAAGCTCCGTGTTTAAAAGTTTAGTTTTGAAAAGAACCGAGTGGTTTTCAAAGTGTTCCAATCGACTTTTACTTGGTTTATTTTCTTGCATTAGTTCTTTTAATGAGTCCCATCATTTAATCCTACCATTGCAGAAAACAACCAAAATATGACGTACGCTTATGCCATTCGCATTCGCCACGGGGCGCCGTCATCACCCGTTAGGTTACTTAACTAACGACAGAGCGGGGGCTGGGCTAGCGCAGCTGTAAAACATAAGCAACGCCTAAATAGTTATAGTATATAGATATATAGCAATGATAGACATTACAGATCACAGATGAATACATTGGATATACAAGGAATCCGCAATCCGTTCGAGCCTGCAACGAAAAGCGGATTACACGGTCGCGGTGAATAGCCAATAACCCACCCAAGACCCCTACGGGCGCGGCAAACTACCCGCCAAGTACCCGAAGCGAAGCAACCTCCCTCAACACCGTGAGTAGGCCACTCGGCACTTCGAGATACCCGGTAGTTTGTGCACCCCCTCCATGGGTCTATCCTAGGAGCAAAAACAGTAAAATGAATTATACAATGACGGCTACAACCCCGACCCGGTTGTGCGGCCAAACAAATAATAATACATCAATTTACATATTACAAGAATGAAAGAAAAAGAAACACTCATCTCACATCCACCCCGGCTATTCACCCGCGACAATCCAACGCATTCATATACACATACCATCATCAAACACAGATCAATTGCCCAGGTTAAGCATATGGAGTTTCAAGTTGGTCACAGATATGTATAACCCCCACTAATCGACATATAGCGATTAGCCGACGTTCAATACATATAAACATCACAGATATAACCCCTTAGTCAAAGTGTAGTGAAGTTCGATCAAAAATACGGATTTATAGACCCCCAAAAACAAATTTTTTTCTGGAAAACCTGGGCACAAATAAACCATCTTAAAAATCCCAAAACCATGTCAGAAGAACACTGCACCAAACTCGACCCAGAACCGAGTCAACTCGGCCGCGGTTGCGCGGCAATAGCTTGCTATTGCCGCGGAATCGCGGCGCTTTAAACGATTCACTGGACCGGGTTTGGTGAGTTTCTTAATAAAACCCTGAGATGATTTTTGACGTAATATTTATTTTATTTTGAGCAGAAAAAATTTCAACAGAAACTTAGGGTTTTGTAAGTTTTGGTTTTGCGATTTTTCCGATCAAACTTCCATACACTTTTACTACCTAGCTAGTTTATGTTTAGTTAGGCTCTGATACCACTGTAAGTCCACATTGCCCACCCCGGTGCTTGCGGGGAGGCGGAAACGGTATAAAAATCGAATTTTTCTACTCTAGGCAACATGGACTAGATAAAGGCTGGATCTTTACTAAACAAAAACTAACTAAAGCTAACTAGAAATTAGCTACATGGAAGAATGGTTATACCTAGGGCTTTATGTCCTTCTCTCCTTGCTCCTTGTAGTGAACGGAAGTGATCTCCTTGTCGTCTTCTCTCGTCGAAGAAGGATCCACCCGAGAGCCTCAACTTTCGGCTTCAACTTCAAGCTAGAAGTAACTAAAGTGCTAGAAGTGCTAATCCTAGAATATTAGATGAGAGTAGAGATTATCAAGAAAAGGTTTTTCTCAAGCTCAAGTGTTTCTCAACACATGAGAGGGGAGAGCTTGAGAGAGAGGAAGAGGAGAAGAGAGAATGAATATGATAGAATGAGAGAATTATGAAGCATTCTCACATATATGTGTGAATTATTGTAAATTGATAATTAGTGAGATAATTGTCATGGCTTAATCAAGACATGACCATTATCATTTCATTTTTAATGCAAATTGCAAGGATCAAAGAACATCTTTTAAATGAAATGATGATGGTTAAAGTGTCAACCTAGGTCAACAAGTCAAGAATGTCAAATGGTCAACAACCCTAACCATACACAATTATATTAAACTAATATCAATTAACCATAATACACACATAAGCATTAGGTGTAACACCTTAGGATAAGGGTTAGTGTATAATTATAATTAAATAATGATTTTTAATAAAAAGTTTACCAAATTGTGTTTTAAATATTTTTCCTAATTTAATAAATATTTTTCCAAAATTTTCCTAGGCTTGCACACACATGTGCATGTAAACGAGGGTTTTTAAATCAAGTAAATACCATAATTATTAACCATGGTGGGTTAATTATAGGATTAAGTCTTATGGATTCTTAATTGGGTTTTTATTAGCTAATTAAAAGTTGCTTTAGTTTGAATGGTGAGGATGTTGACTTGTGAGAAGGAGAGAGAGAGAGGGCATCATGGCTTAGCCCATGCTTGCCATTAATGATGAGAGAGAGAGAGGGTTGACAATTGGAAGCTAATTATTCCCTCTCATTTCTTTTCTTTGTTCTCTCAAACCTCACACACACTCACACACACACACACTTACCTCTTGAAGCAGCAGCAGAAGCAACTGAAGCAGCAGCAGAAGCAACTGAAGCAGCAGCAGAAGCAAAAGCAGCAGCAGCAACATTCAGCAACAGCAGCACAGTGAGCAGCAGTGAGCACCAAGCTTCACAACAGCAACTGCAGCCTCTTCTCTTCTCTTCTCCACCTTCCTGCAGCTCCCTAGGGTCGAGAGTGAGGTATAATTCCTAACTTGATCCCCTAGTTAGCTTAGATTGTGTAGATTTGCATCGGTTAAAGGGTTTTAGTGCGTTTTAGTGTGTTATGGGGTGTTTAGTGAAAACTTTGTGCTATTGAGGTGTAGATTGGTTTCAGTAGGATGCTTGAGGTTTGTTGTGACCATGTAAACTTAGTCGAACCCCTATTACACTAAAATACCACCAGTTTTCCTATTTGATGCAAAATGTCGTATTTGTGCAAAAGTGAACTTTTCTGGAACTGCTATTGACTCGGTGAGTGCAGAATGATTTTGGGAAGACTGTAGTGTAGTGGAGTAGAGCTGATACCACAGGTGAAACCCGACCCCCATACAGCTACAGTAGGCCGCCAATTTCCTCATTCTGGCCGCCAATTGCGGCCAGATGGGTAGGGTTTGGGTTAGGGTTTGGTCCAGTGGGTGTCTGCCATTGTGTGTAGTGTTTTGGTATATATATTTTTGGGAGTTTGGTTCTGTAGAAAAATCTGGGACCAAATACCTATTTTGCCGTTTTCTAAACCTTCGCGACACGCGCGATACGTGAGTAGGTTTGGGTTTCTGCGTATCGCGGCGCGTCGGGGTAGTTTCGTGGTGCGTGATCACACGTTTTAGCGTATCGCGCACACGCGCGGTTGGTTTGCGACATGGGTTTCTTGTTGGATTACAATGTCGCGTTTTTGTGAATTAAGCTTATGTGTGGCATATGTTATGTGATTTTAGGTTCGCAGGCCAGTGAGACGGACGCTGCAAAGAAGGGCAAGTAAGTGGTTGGATACACTTAGCGCGAGGCTCGGTGAGTAGATTTCACATCTACGGGGATATCGCCCGCATGGCGTTATGCGTCAGGGCTGATAGGACTTTATTATTATGTGTTGCATGCATCCCATAGACTGTCATCGCATATTGCATTCTCTGCTGTGTTGATATATATATATTGCTTAGAACTGATAGAACACCGCACTATTACTAACGGTTTATGTTGCACGGGCACTATTTACATGCTACACACACGCCGTTAGTAACTGCCATGCCACCCTCACTGTAGAGCAGCCATGATTATATTGCTAGAGTTCGCTTCATATGTGATTTGATATGATTTTCATGTATATTGGGAGCCGCATGACATCTTTTAAAACCGGAAATGAAACTACTTTAAAAAGCGGTTTTCCCCTTATACCCATACCATGGATTGATGTATATTGTACCTCGCATTGGATTTACTATTGGTATTGGATTTTCATGTGATTTCTGTTTTGAGAACCGTGGAATTATTTAAGGAAAGATATGCTATTTTGAAAAACCCGGTACCTCGTGATATGATAATTTGGTGTGTCCACCACGCGTTTTCTCGGTGCTGAGACGTGTGCTTGAAACCCGTTTCGAGGAGTGGATGTTCCGTTTGTGGGTTCGTGGTGGGCCCGGTGTGGTTCCCCTCTGCGAGATGATCGATAGGATTTTCCGATTGAGCCTGGAGGCGGGCGAGTACCTACCGGTGATTGGTTGGACCTGGCAGTTGTCCGGAGGATACTGACCAGAGTCGAGTGATGGATGCGGGATGATCCGTGCTGCCGGGGCCGAGGGCCGATACCGCAGACAGACCCCGTGGGGCCGGTCCGGACTGACGGCGCCCGATGTTCGAGGATTTACGTGTCGATGCTGGACACGGGTATTTTATGATATTTTGGGTGCCGATGTTGGGCACTCGTGATTCCTCCGAGATATACAGGATTTGAGGGCCGATGGGTGTGCCGGCGCCTGAGTATATGTGGGATTTGAGTGCAGTTTGGGGCACCGATCATTGTTTTCCATGTTGACATAGTCCATGTAGATATTATTTATCCCATACTCAGTACTGATTACTATACATCTCATCCTGCGGCATTTACCTGTTAGAGTACATGCATTACTTTTGTATCCACTGTTGACATGCATTGATATCATCTGCTGGCATTAGTAGAGCCACGCTATATGTGCATGCTTGCGATCACCTTTATATGTTATCTCTATTCACGAGTTGGCAACTCACCCCCGTTGTGCCACAGTGTTTGCAGGTTGCCCTGGGGAGTAGTCACGGCTGGCTGTTACCGCATCTTTTGGCACAGATACCCTTTTGAGCAGAGTTAGCTTTGCTGATAGGTGGGTTTTGTACGGTCTCTGTTATCTTTCAGTTGTATATTGATGTATCTAGTACTCTCCATCTACCTTCTGTATTGACTTAGAGACAGTTGAGAGGACGATATGTATGATTTTATATTCTGGTGTCGAGCTCGCATGTGAGCCGACGTTACCTTATGCAGTCTCATCTTTTATGATATTGTCCTTGTTTTACTGTGTATTCTTCGCTACGGCGTCGTATATCATATTGTGATGCTTTATTCATGTCATTTGTTATTTCCGCTACACCTTGCTTTTACCCGACTTTCGGGGCTAATGTTTTAAAAAAAAAGGAAATGTTACCAAAATTGTAAAACTTATAACTATTGAACTTAAAAAGGATTTCTACTAAATAAATGAAAGTTTTTCGGACATGTGTGATTGTTTTTACAAAATGTTTTAAAATCACTCTATATTTATTGGTTTTGATTTCTGGGTTCGGCTTACTTAGCCGCGTTACGCCTGTAGACGTTGCGTGGTTAAGTGCCGGTCACGAGTCGAATTCTCGGGTCGTGACAAAGTTGGTATCAGAGCGTAGGTTTTACCTTCGGAGTGTAGGATGACCCTGGTATGATGGAGTAGGTAGCTGCAGCAGGGTAGCGTAGCGTGCGTATGTTCCGCGGCATACTCACGACACGGTACTCCGCCTACGCGACCTTAGGACTTATTGATTTGATCCCTCCTTATATTCTTGTGATTCGATTTCCGTGTTCTTATCGAATCCAAATTTTCTTTCAGCCATTATGCCGCCTAAGACTACGAGGGCACAGAGAGCGGCCGCGAGGGCCGAGATTCGTGTTGACTCGTCCGAGACGAGGACTGATCCGGGCAGTACGCCGGTTGTACCCGAGCAGGCTGTTCCTGCCGTGACAGAGCAGATCGCCTCGTTAGGGGCTGGTATGCAGGAGATGCGCCAGATGATAGGATCGCTAGTTGAGACGCTTCGAGCGCAGCGACCAGAGGTAGCTCCACCAGTTCCAGAGACCGCGATGGTGCCTACCGCACAGCCAGTTGCCCCTGCAGCCACAGAGGTGATTACAGTATCGCTATCAGAGTTCATGAGGCTGAAGCCTCCAGTATTCACAGGCACCGATACAGCCGAGGACCCACAGTCTTTCATCGACAGGATGGCCAGGATATGCCGTTCCCTCAGATGCGCAGATGCGAGATGGGTCGAGTTCGCGAGCTTTCGCCTGGAAGGTCTTGCGCAGAAATAGTGTGATTCAGTGGAGAAGGGCAGAGCAGCAGGTCTTCCTCCTATGACCTGGACGGAGTTCGTGACCATATTTCTAGCCCGTTTCCTTCCCCGGAGTGTTAGGGATGCCCGAGCACGCAGATTTGAGTCCTTGCGCCAGCGCCAGGGATGACAGTGGCAGAGTATGACGTACTGTTTACAGAGCTAGCAGTCTACGCCCCACATTTAGTGGCCACCGAGGAGCTGCGAGTCCGGAGATTTGTTCGAGGCTTGCTTTCACCAGTGTTCCTCGCGATCAGCGCGCAGCACTACGAGACCTATGCAGCAGCTGTAGACGCAGCCCTAGTGGTCGAGGAGCACCTTGTTGAGACTTCGGTACTTCCAGAGCCGAAGAGAGTTCGTACCAGTATTTCCGCACGGAGGCAGTCATTCAGACGCCGCGACAGGTATCGTTCCGGTACGAGGAGTAGCAGAGATTCGGGACGAGGTCGGATGTTTAGTTCGTATCCCCAGGAAGGTCAGCAGTCGCCGCGGGGTTGCTAGAGATGTGGCAGCCTACTTCACCTCGTTCGAGATTGTCCAGAGACACACCGGAGGAAGGCAGCACCGCATGTTACCTTACCACCTTCACCACCCCAGAGGGCGTTGCCCGTTGCGCCTACCGTTGCTCCGCGCCAGACTTATGCACAGAGAGGTCGTGGGCGTGGAGGAGTGGCTCAGAGGGGACGAGATGACCGAGGCAGAGGTCAGTCAGTTACAGGTGGTGGACAGGCGAGGGTTTTTGCTTTGACACATCAGAACGCACAGGCGTCCAATGCAGTGGTTTCAGGTATCCTCCCTGTATGTTCGGTTGATGCACATGTATTGTTCGATCCCGGATCCACACACTCGTACGTATCCACACACTTTGTGCCGAGTTTGGGTAGAGAGTCCGGCTTACTTGATCAGCCGCTTGTGGTGACTACTCCCGTGGGAGAGTCGTTTGTTGCTAGGCACGTGTTCCGATCCTGTATCGTCTGTATTGGCGAGAGAGAGTTGCCTGTCGACTTGATCCTTCTGGAGATGTTGGACTTCGACATTCTTTTGGGCATGGATTGGTTAGCCACGTGCTATGCTTCTGTGGACTGCCGCGAGAAGACAGTTAGATTCTGTTTCCCCGGTGAGTCGTTTTTTGTTGTGTTGGGGGACCGTGGTGCCGCCCCTCACAGTGTGATTTCTTCTTTTCGCGCTGGACAGCTTTTGAGGAAGGGATGTCAGGGATTTCTCGCCTATGTTTGCGATGCTCGCGCTACAGAGGTTCCATTGGATCAGGTTCCGGTTGTTAGCGAGTTTCCTGATGTGTTCCCTGACGAGCTTCCTGGGTTGCCGCCCGAGCGCGACATTTCCTTCTGTATTGATTTGGTTCCTGGTTCGGGGCCTATTTCTATACCGCCCTATCGGATGGCCCCGGCGGAACTTCGAGAGCTGAAGGGTCAGTTGCAAGATTTGCTGGACAAGGGACTTATTCGACCCAGTGTTTCTCCTTGGGGTGCTCCAGTCCTGTTCGTCAAGAAGAAGGATGGCAGTTTGCGTCTTTGTATCGACTACCGCCAGCTGAACAGGGTGACAGTGCGGAACAGGTATCCTTTGCCGCGTATCGACGATTTGTTCGACCAGCTTCAGGGGGCAGGGTACTTTTCGAGGATCGATTTACGATCGGGCTATCATCAGCTGCGGGTTCGACAGGAGGACATTCCCCGGACAGCCTTCCGTACGCGCTACGGCCATTACGAGTTTTTGGTGATGTCGTTCGGACTCACCAATGCGCCAGCAGCCTTCATGGATTTGATGAACCGTATTTTCCGGCCTTATTTGGATCTGTTCATCATAGTCTTCATTGACAATATCTTGGTGTATTCCCGGAGTAGTGAGGAGCACGAGCAGCACCTGCGGATTACATTGCAGATATTGAGGGAGCACCAGCTTTATGCGAAATTCTCCAAGTGTGCTTTTTGGCTGGACAGCGTAGATTTCTTGGGGCACGTGATTTCACGAGACGGTATATGTGTAGACCCGAGGAAGATCGAGGCCGTTCAGCGTTGGCCCAGACCCACATCGGTGACGGAGATTCGCAGCTTTTTGGGATTGGCCGGTTACTACAGGCGTTTTGTGCAGGACTTCTCCCGTGTTGCTACACCGTTGACCGGTTTGACCCGGAAGGGAGTTCCTTTCGTTTGGACGGAGGAGTGCGAGCACAACTTTCAGCAGTTACGGACACGGCTGACGACGGCACCGGTGTTATCGTTACCTTCCGGACCGGGCGGATTTGTGGTCTTTTGTGATGCTTCTCGAGTGGGATTGGGATGCGTTCTGATGCAGCATGATAGGGTGATCGCGTATGCCTCACGACAATTGAAGAAGCACGAGCAGAACTACCCCACTCATGATTTGGAAATGGCAGCAGTGGTCTTCGCATTTAAGATCTGGCGACATTACCTATACGGCGAGTCGTGCCAGATATTTACGGATCACAAGAGTCTGAAATACATATTCCAGCAGCGGGACCTGAACCTTCGACAGCGTCGATGGATGGAGTTAGTGAAGGATTACGACTGCGAGATCTTATATCACCCGGGCAAGGCAAATGTGGTGGCGGATGCTTTGAGCAGGAGGCCCGGGAGTAGTTTATCTTGTTTGAGAGCAATACAGGAGTAGTCATCGGCAGACTGGCAGATATTATGCGACAGTCGAGTACAGTTCGAGTTCACGTCAATTGGAGGACAGATAGCGCATGTCCGTGCACGCCCACAGTTGATCGATCGTATACGTGAGGCACAGCTCAGTGATGACCGATGTTCAGAGATCATGGGACAGATTGGACAGGGTAGATTTTCCGAGTTCGTGATCGATGATCAGGGAGTACTACGATTTGGAGTCAGACTGTGCGTACCAGATGCTGGAGGGCTGAGACGCGAGATTCTTGAGGAGGCACATCGATCGGTATTTAGCGTCCATCCCGGTTCCACCAAGATGTATCATGATATGAGAGATGTTTACTGGTGGGACGGAATGAAGAGGGACATTGTAGATTTTGTATTGAGATGCCTGACTTGTCAGCAAGTCAAGGCTGAGCACCAGAGGCCCGCGGGAGAGCTACAGCCGTTACCCGTTCCGGAGTGGAAATGGGAACAGATTTCGATGGACTTCGTGGTGGGTCTACCCAGGACTAGTCGGGGATATGACTCCATCTGGGTGATCGTGGATCGTTTGACGAAAGCGGCTCACTTCCTACCGGTGAAGACGACTTTCGGATTTACCCAGTATGCCCAGATCTATATTGACGAGATAGTGCGACTACACGGAGTTCCGACGTGCATTGTGTCCGACAGAGGCACCCAGTTTACTAGTAGACTATGGCAGAGACTTCAGGAGGCTTTGGGCACTCGCTTGAGTTTCAGCACGGCATTTCATCTGCAGACCGACGGACAGTCAGAGCGGACCATTCAGACTCTCGAGGACATGCTCAGAGCTTGTGTATTAGATTTTGGAGGAAGCTGGGATCATCATTTGCCCTTAGTAGAGTTCTCCTACAATAACAGCTACCAGGAGACCATTCAGATGGCACCGTTTGAGGCTCTTTATGGGAGGAGATGCAGGTCGCCTACTTGTTGGACAGAGCTCAGTGAGAGCAGTATCTTAGGACCACAGATCGTTGAGGAGACGACAGCGAAGATCCAGTTGATTCGCGATAGGATGAGAGCAGCGCAGAGTAGGCAGAGGGCTTATGCAGACCGTCGACGACGCGGACTTGAGTTTTCTGTTGGTGATCATGTTTTCTTGAGGGTCTCCCCAATGAAAGGTGTGATGAGATTTGGGAAGAAAGGGAAGCTCAGTCCCAGGTATGTGGGCCCCTTCGAGATCCTCGAGCGTGTCGGTGCAGTAGCTTACCGGTTAGCCCTTCCGCCCAGCTTTCCAGATGTGCACCCCGTATTCCATGTCTCGATGCTCCGCAGATATCTTCATGATCCTTCGCATGCGATTCAGCATCCGACGATCCAGCTTGAGCGCGATCTTTCCTATGCAGAGCAGCCGGTGATGATCTTGGATCGACAAGTGAAGAAATTGAGATCGAAGGAGATTCCATCAGTTAAAGTACTTTGGCGTGGTCAGAACCGTGAGGAGGTCACTTGGGAGACCGAAAGCGAGATGATGAAGACGTATCCCCATCTTTTTGAAGGTAACCTTAGTTAGATTTTTGAAATTCGGGGACGAATTTCTTTAAGGGGGAGAGATTGTAACACCTTAGGATAAGGGTTAGTGTATAATTATAATTAAATAATGATTTTTAATAAAAAGTTTACCAAATTGTGTTTTAAATATTTTTCCTAATTTAATAAATATTTTTCCAAAATTTTCCTAGGCTTGCACACACATGTGCATGTAAACTAGGGTTTTTAAATCAAGTAAATACCATAATTATTAACCATGGTGGGTTAATTATAGGATTAAGTCTTATGGATTCTTAATTGGGTTTTTATTAGCTAATTAAAAGTTGCTTTAGTTTGAATGGTGAGGGTGTTGACTTGTGAGAAGGAGAGAGAGAGAGGGCATCATGGCTTAGCCCATGCTTGCCATTAATGATGAGAGAGAGAGGGTTGACAATTGGAAGCTAATTATTCCCTCTCATTTCTTTTCTTTGTTCTCTCAAACCTCACACACACTCACACACACACACACTTACCTCTTGAAGCAGCAGCAGAAGCAACTGAAGCAGCAGCAGAAGCAACTGAAGCAGCAGCAGAAGCAAAAGCAGCAGCAGCAACATTCAGCAACAGCAGCACAGTGAGCAGCAGTGAGCACCAAGCTTCACAACAGCAACTGCAGCCTCTTCTCTTCTCTTCTCCACCTTCCTGCAGCTCCCTAGGGTCGAGAGTGAGGTATAATTCCTAACTTGATCCCCTAGTTAGCTTAGATTGTGTAGATTTGCATCGGTTAAAGGGTTTTAGTGCGTTTTAGTGTGTTATGGGGTGTTTAGTGAAAACTTTGTGCTATTGAGGTGTAGATTGGTTTCAGTAGGATGCTTGAGGTTTGTTGTGACCATGTAAACTTAGTCGAACCCCTATTACACTAAAATACCACCAGTTTTCCTATTTGATGCAAAATGTCGTATTTGTGCAAAAGTGAACTTTTCTGAAACTGCTATTGACTCGGTGAGTGCAGAATGATTTTGGGAAGACTGTAGTGTAGTGGAGTAGAGCTGATACCACAGGTGAAACCCGACCCCCATACAGCTACAGTAGGCCGCCAATTTCCTCATTCTGGCCGCCAATTGCGGCCAGATGGGTAGGGTTTGGGTTAGGGTTTGGTCCAGTGGGTGTCTGCCATTGTGTGTAGTGTTTTGGTATATATATTTTTGGGAGTTTGGTTCTGAAGAAAAATCTGGGACCAAATACCTATTTTGCCGTTTTCTAAACCTTCGCGACACGCGCGATACGTGAGTAGGTTTGGGTTTCTGCGTATCGCGGCGCGTCGGGGTAGTTTCGTGGTGCGTGATCACACGTTTTAGCGTATCGCGCACACGCGCGGTTGGTTTGCGACATGGGTTTCTTGTTGGATTACAATGTCGCGTTTTTGTGAATTAAGCTTATGTGTGGCATATGTTATATGATTTTAGGTTCGCAGGCCAGTGAGACGGACGCTGCAAAGAAGGGCAAGCAAGTGGTTGGATACACTTAGCGCGAGGCTCGGTGAGTAGATTTCACATCTACGGGGATATCGCCCGCATGGCGTTATGCGTCAGGGCTGATAGGACTTTATTATTATGTGTTGCATGCATCCCATAGACTGTCATCGCATATTGCATTCTCTGCTGTGTTGATATATATATATATATATATATATTGCTTAGAACTGATAGAACACCGTACTATTACTAACGGTTTATGTTGCACGGGCACTATTTACATGCTACTCACACACCGTTAGTAACTGCCATGCCACCCTCACTGTAGAGCAGCCATGATTATATTGCTAGAGTTCGCTTCATATGTGATTTGATATGATTTTCATGTATATTGGGAGCCGCATGACATCTTTTAAAACCGGAAATGAAACTACTTTAAAAAGCGGTTTTCCCCTTATACCCATACCATGGATTGATGTATATTATACCTCGCATTGGATTTACTATTGGTATTGGATTTTCATGTGATTTCTGTTTTGAGAACCGTGGAATTATTTAAGGAAAGATATGCTATTTTGAAAAACCCGGTACCTCGTGATATGATATTTTGGTGTGTCCACCACGCGTTTTCTCAGTGCTGAGACGTGTGCTTGAAACCCGATTCGAGGAGTGGATGTTCCGTTTGCGGGTTCGTGGTGGGCCCGGTGTGGTTCCCCTCGGCGAGATGATCGATGGGATTTGCCGATTGAGCCTGGAGGCGGGCGAGTACCTACCGGTGATTGGTTGGACCTGGCAGTTGTCCGGAGGATACTGACCAGAGTCGAGTGATGGATGCGGGATGATCCGTGCTGCCGGGGCCGAGGGCCGATACCGCAGACAGACCCCGTGGGGCCGGTCCGGACTGACGGCGCCCGATGTTCGAGGATTTACGTGTCGATGCTGGACACGGGTATTTTATGATATTTTGGGTGCCGATGTTGGGCACTCGTGATTCCTCCGAGATATACAGGATTTGAGGGCCGATGGGTATGCCAGCGCCTGAGTATATGTGGGATTTGAGTGCAGTTTGGGGCACCGATCATTGTTTTCCATGTTGACATAGTCCATGTAGATATTATTTATCCCATACTCAGTACTGATTACTATACATCTCATCCTGCGGCATTTACCTGTTAGAGTACATGCATTACTCTTGTATCCACTGTTGACATGCATTGATATCATCTGCTGGCATTAGTAGAGCCACGCTATATGTGCATGCTTGCGATCACCTTTATATGTTATCTCTATTCACGAGTTGGCAACTCACCCCCGTTGTGCCACAGTGTTTGCAGGTTGCCCTGGGGAGTAGTCACGGCTGGCTGTTACCGTATCTTTTGGCACAGATACCCTTTTGAGCAGAGTTAGCTTTGCTGATAGGTGGGTTTTGTACGGTATCTGTTATCTTTCAGTTGTATATTGATGTATCTAGTACTCTCCATCTACCTTCTGTATTGACTTAGAGACAGTTGAGAGGACGATATGTATGATTTTATATTCTGGTGTCGAGCTCGCATGTGAGCCGACGTTACCTTATGCAGTCTCATCTTTTATGATATTGTCCTTGTTTTACTGTGTATTCTTCGCTACGGCGTCGTATATCATATTGTGATGCTTTATTCATGTCATTTGTTATTTCCGCTACACCTTGCTTTTACCCGACTTTCGGGGCTAATGTTTTAAAAAAAAAGGAAATGTTACCAAAATTGTAAAACTTATAACTATTGAACTTAAAAAGGATTTCTACTAAATAAATGAAAGTTTTTCGGACATGTGTGATTGTTTTTACAAAATGTTTTAAAATCACTCTATATTTATTGGTTTTGATTTCTGGGTTCGGCTTACTTAGCCGCGTTACGCCTGTAGATGTTGCGTGGTTAAGTGCCGGTCACGAGTCGAATTCTCGGGTCGTGACATTAGGGTTAATAAAATGACAATGGTCATTAACCCTAATCAAAGTCCTCTCCCTCTGTCTCAATCAACTGTGCATACGCACCCGTATTCGTGATCATAGGAACACGAACACAATGAGACAAAACCAATCCCAAATCATATACTAGGATCTGGCTTAAAGCAAAGCCCGCTAGTATAAGCTCTCCGGACAGCAAACGTGCACAAGTGCGCGGATGTGAACGAATCCTGTCGCAAAACCATGCGACCTCTACTCATTTTGCCTAAAGGCGAATAGCTCTCTGTGTGGGACTCTAAAGACTCGACACTACGCTGGCAGTGGGTTTAACCACAGACCGCAAGCGGCACTAGCTGTACGTAACGGTCCCCAGGTAGATGCCGATAAGAAAACAGACGAGGTGACCCCATCTGACTCCTACTGAGCCTGTATGTGACAGTCTCCGTACAGTCCGGTCTGTTCGTCTGATACATCGCATGGCAGGCCTAGGGGGGCGGTGAACGTCAGTCCCCTAATAGCGGTACAAGTCGTGTCGGAGTGTAGCCCAGAACACCCTGAGATAACACTGGAAACCTACCAGTATATCTCGCTTGCCGTGGTCAGGGACTACTCGTGTAATGGCTCTCCTGTACACAGCACGATGTCAACCCCCAATACCGGGAGAGACGAATCCTGTCTAACCGTCACTGCCTCAAAGTGCTTCGGGACTGCACCCAAAAACTACCTGTTTGCACGACTCCTTTGAGCCGTGGTAAGGTAGTAATCAAAGTGCAGTGGGAACACACTCGAGGCGAAGTGACAGTGTCAAGTCAGCGGACTAAGCTGTACTCATGTCACCTGGGAACTGATAACTGAAGATAGGTATAATACCAACCAACAGTTCCCGACGAGTCCTGTCCAGTGTACTCGTAACCTAACGAGCACCCGCATACTATCTCAAGTACGACGTACTGACGGCTATGGGACAGACCGTCTCCCACGCTGGGATGAGAAGCGCATACGCTAGTCTACTCAGGAGTATCGATGCCTTGTCTCGATAGTCCAACGACTAGGGACCTGTATAAGGATGTGCTTATGGATTACCCAGCCCCCACGAGTGTTAGCGCCATCACAACGCTGGTAATCAAGCAAAGATCCTAAGGGTTCTACTAATATGTATATAAGCGATATGCTAAAAGAAACACATGCACATATTGAAGTAGAGACAAACCAAGTAGCATACTACCATTTCGAGCAAGATTGTATATACAACTGCGAATATCCCAAGCTTCCATCAAGTAATATACAAACTAGTATGATACAGTAATGGCCTCTAGGGCATATACACTAACAAAGCCGCCCAAAGTGGCCCTCTTCGACGGGAAGTCCGACCCGAAGGACCACTTGGACGCATTTACAGCGGGCATGAGCTTCCAAGATAACTCGGATGCAGCTCAATGCCGAGCTTTCCCCACCACGCTAATTCGAGCTGGCCGGGACTTGTTCCGGGGGCTTACTCTGTGCTCCATCTCCACCTTTGACGAGCCGGGTACCCAATTTCTCGACCATTTATTCACTGTCAAGAGCCGAGACAGGGAATTCTTCAAAGGGTTTGTCACCCGCTTCTACAATACCCTTCTGGAGGTACCCGAGCACCGCGACGAAACGGTCAGCACCGTGCTGAAGTCGGGTCTTAGGAACAAAGAGTGGCTCCGCTCCTTTGGATTGGCGCAACCTACGACCATGGCCGAAGTGAAAGTATGGACCGAGCGAGAAATCCAACTCGAGTCCGAGGTGGGCTCCAACATGCCCGGAGGCGACCAAGCTGACCGGAAGAAGAGGGACATGGAAGAGAAAAGAAAAGGCGATCGTACGAAACCTTACTCCCCGAGGTTCCAGGAATATACTCCTCTAAACATTTCCCAGACCGAGCAGCTGGAGGAAGCTAAAGGCGAAGAGTTCTTCAGGCTCCCGTCAGCTACCTGATGGATGGGAAAACGGCTTCGAGGCCCGTATTGTGCCTATCATCGGGTGTAAGGACATCCGACCGAGGATTATAAACAGCTGCACGATTATATCGAGGAGCTGATCCGCTCTGGTCACTTGGTAAAGTACCTATGAGATAAACGTTAAGCAGATAGGGGGCAAGCCGATCAAATTATTCTCAAATTTTTTGCTGCCACCTAACGCAAGCCTCCTATGGCCACTTTCCTCTATTATTCTCAAATATATATATATATATATATATATATATATATATATATATATTTGTGCGCTTGTAATTCAGAAATTTGATTTAGCTAGTATGTACCTCTATTTTGCTAAATTGGTCTTTTTTTTAATTATAATTAGTTCTATACATAATTATTTTGTTATTGTAAATGAAATTTTTTTCTTACGATATAATACACGATATGATAAATAAGAAGACGAAACACAAAACGTATCATGATTTTGACAACTTTGGTTCCACCTATACAACAGCCATCAAATTTCCTTCGCTAACTTCTACTCTTCATGTGATAAATCTGCCACCAACATAAATCGTATCTGCCTCTTGTTCACATGCCGTTATCTTCTGAATTAGGAATCCAAACCAAACACCATGGGTTGTGATACCATTTATTGGGGATTCCAATCCCCTAGCCAGCATCAAGCTCACAAGATAACAAGCGTAACCATAAGAAGAAGACAAATAACTCATCGGATTTACATAGTTCGACCTATCCTAGCCTACGTCCATGGGGCAATTATCTTAATGATCTATCATCAAACAAGAACGGGAAGCCACATAAACCTACAAAGACTACATTTTAGCCACAAACCTCTACTCTCTACAAAAGAGTATATATAGTATTCCAAACCCAACACTATCCATCAACTATTAGTACTGTCACATTAAATGATTGTTCGGCCCAAAAGACATGAGTCCAAATCGAACTCCATGCGATCCAATCGACCACTCTAGTTGCGCAACGGATATGAGACAACCCTAACCGAGGAGTGTTAGGTTTGGCCATGTGCACTATTGTCCCGCCCCTCAACACAGGCCGCCATTTAGGATTAGGATTCCATGTTTTGTTTTCTCCTGCTATAATGATTTATCCAGTCTTATTTCTTCGTGACCCTACGCAATCATAGACCCACCCTCTTGTTACACTAATATGGTCTGCTGGGAATTTAGAGCAAGAGACAAACAGACCAGGGAATCTGCATTCCCCCATTTTGCCCTCTTTTGTGCGCTACCCACAATCAACTTGTCTATGGCCAGCGATATGCCTATTTTATCATTTTTTTTAATACACAATAAATCTGTTTGAATATTATAATAATTTCTAAATTTTCTGACTCTCCATTAAAAAACTGCTTGATATTTTCCAGAACATGTCTTTCTTATTGGAATAAGACATATTAAAATTAAATATCCCAGCACCTGCGTACATACAAAACATGTATTTTTCTTTTGGGGAAATGAATAGATATATAGATTTGAGATATAGTGCGGCCATTTTAAATCACTTTTAAGAATTTCATAGACTACATGTCAATCCGTCCTACCAATTTGATAACTGGGTGTGGTTTGAACCATAGGAGCATTCATCGTTGAACGACATGCAAACTGGTTTGATTCCTATGACGGTTGTGTTGGATGCAATACAACAATGGGGACCAACTGAATCAAATAAAAAGCAGAAAACCCAAAAACGAATTCAATCAACAGAAGTAAAATACAGATCGAGGAACTTATCGAAGCGCGTCAAGCGTCGTTGTCCTTAGATTAAATTTCCGTCTCTCCAATGATGCAACCGGATTAACGACGGTCTATTCCTAAGATACAACGAAACCCCCTCAAGGTAAGTCTTCACATCATGCACTCGACGATCCGACCGGTTGATAAGATCATAGCCTTTCCCAAAATTGAACTCAGAAAACTCAGATCACGGGAATTTTAGAGAGACGAAAAAGCAGAGGAAAGATCTCAGTTCTCTCTGACTTGACTATGTATCATGTATTTATCTGTTGAACACGAGAACTTATAGAGCATCGGATCGATGAAGAAAGTGTAACGCACGGAGAATATTTCGCCCATGTTTTCAGTCGTTACGCCTTGCCGGATTTACGCGGATATTTTCTCCAGAAATTCCGCAACCATCAAAACAGAACTTATTGTGCTCCAGGCCCGAATCTTACGAGCTCGCACACAGTGAAGCTCGGAACCGAACGCCTTGACAAAACTTAGCAGAAACATCAAGTGGTAAAATGGAGTTCGGCCACACCCGCGAGGCCCGAATCGGGGATTTGCTCCCCACTGCGCGTGCGATGCACCCACACCCGCTCATTTTTCCCTTAGGCTTGGGCTTGGCTTGTGGGCACGTGAGCCCAACACTACTTCTAGTCACACACTTCACATGAATGAGTGAGACTTTATATATAAGCACATGAAATCTCAACCCCATGGGACTTTCTTCTCCAAAGCCAAAACACATGAAACCCATTAATTAAACTCAAAACTTCATGAAAGTTTTAAAACTTGGATTCACAATAAAGCTTTAACATCAGCAATGCATGAAGAAAGACCGGGTGTGGTGTGAGGCATTGTCATGCTTGATTCGGTACCCAATCAAAATGTATTGGGGTGTAATTAAACAGTATTAAACTCTTGGATTATGCTAAACCATTTAGTTTTATATGTATGTGCAAAGTGTGATTCCTACAAGTTGCCTGAATTTTTTAAACCTTAATTATATAGCTTCATAGAAGTAAAATGAGCAAACAACTCAAAGTTACTATGGTTTGTCTGGTCAGTGAATGAAAGTTACAAGTCTACAACATTCAATAACTTTGTTCTGATTAATAATTGGATCGGTTTAGGATCAGATAAATATAGGCCGGGTCACCAAAACTGGCGCTATTCAAACCATTTTTCCAATAAAAGTGGCTTTCTTCCCTCTTCTTTTTTTTAGCTAGAGGGATATTCTGGTTTAAAAACCCTCTTCTTTTTTTTAGCTAGAGGGATATTCTGGTTTAAAATGAAAGGTAATCTGAAAAGAAAAAGAATCCACAATAGTGTCGCAAAAAAGAGGACAAATTCAGATTGGTTATGATTAACAATGCAAATTTAGAATGTTAAAGAAACAAGGTGGAATTTTAAATGCAAAAGTTACTTGGATTATTCGATGTCAACGAGAAGACTGCCGAAAGTAGCAGCTAGATGAGTCGAGGCCCGAAACCTGATACAACTGGTTCATAGCGTAACCGGCATGAGATCAGATCGTGTTTGGTTCATAGCACGGCCCACCAGGCTGAATGGCACTGCAATCTACTCCTTGTTGGGAGCATGCATAGTCCAGATTTTCCTGCAGCTCTTCGTCTTCAGCAAGCACCATCCAGCTGCCGGTTTTCTCGTCGGCGATGATGATGTTGTCGGAGTTTACTGCAGAAACCAACAAAATGGTAGCAGTTCAGCACCGTATTGTATTCCAATATCAAAATTGAACGGGCCTATTGCAAATAACACACTTGATCTATACCTCCCGGGTTATTCCAACCTGTGGTCTCAGTGATTAGTAATGTTGAGAGGTTCGACATGAGGTGTCAAAAAGTAAAGAGAGGAAACTTGTATCTAAGAAAACTCTTAGGGTCCAAGCCACTGCACCAAAACTTTAAATTACGTAGCACTCTAACAATACATTCCTGTAGATTGAGCGCTTCGTTTGTTGTATTCTTTCTATTTATTTTTTACGCACAACTATAAACGTTTATATATGTTCTTTGATCTATTAAATAAATGCTTACCAAGTATTGTATGATATCATCCTAAAAGTTTCTGCCATTGCCACTGCACCAAAACTCTACAATTGTGATGTGAGCTGCATACATTACAATGATTTTAAAAAGTGACATTACTTTAGTGTTGCACATTCCAAGTTTGGACCCTAATTCGGTAAGGTAAGTAGGTAACTTCTCCAATTGTTTTAAATAGAAAAAAATGAAAACATAAGAAGATATCAGGCACAAGAAAGACTCAGATCAGGGCACACTTGAGTAATGAACCCATAATCTTTGGCCCTTGAGCCACAATAAATTCACTTGTCTGAAATATTAACTTGTTTATATAGTGTCTTATCAGCTCTCATCCTGGTGAGTCGCCTACCAAAGCTCAAGCTCGACGTATCTTAAATTCACTTTAGGAGTACTTAGCCAATGGATTATATAAGTGCTATTCCAATGGAGACCGAGACTAATTTCAAGAACATTTGGAGTTAAAATGTAAATTAAATATACCAATGAAATTAATTCAAATATAATTTCATACCTGCCGAGAGCTAGAGCCGGGGCTCCTAGACTTTGAAAGCCCAACGCCGTAAACCATAGAAAGATCAGGGCGAAACAACCCAAACGACCGTTCCGATGTCGGCCCCGGCTTCAGATCCTCATCATACAGTGCAAAAATATATGCATCCGCTGATTTCCCAGGCATCAACGGTGTCCCCAACATCGACCTCAAACGCTGCACCAAATTTCCATTAAAAGCCCTTGCATTCTCCACATTAGCACCACTCTCACTTGCATCCCCTCTATAAGGCCATCCAGTCTCTGCCACCACAAAATCCAAGTCACCAACCCCTGCACTTTTCAGCACGGATTTAATAGCATCCAGCTGCGCATCCCACATGTTCACGTAATTTATTTTGGTGTTTGCTTCGAACCGGCCCAGATTCGGCTGAAACAGGCAAAACGCCAGCGTTTCAGGTCATGGATCGTCGTGGTATGCAAAGTGGATTGATCATGAAGGGTGAAACCTGTTTTCTGCAAGAACCCTAATATTCCCTGGAGTGATGGAAGCAGTTCCGAGCGGAACGCGCCAGAGGACGGAGGCTCCGACGAGGCTAAGACTGCCATGCTTTTGACAGTAGAGACTTTTATGTAGGTTAATGAGGCGGCGGCAAGGGCGTTTTGGAGATTTAGCATGGCGGGGAGGAGTTGGGACGAGAGAGAGAGAGGGGTCATTGGATTCTAAAACCTCGTTGCCAACGGTCAAGGCTGGGACGAATGGGGTGACGTCGGAGGAGACCCATTGTGATGATGCTCGGTACTGAGCACTCCCCAGATCATACATGGCAGCTAATGTGTCTCAGGGCTTGCGAGAAAGGAGTAAGAACGGTCCGTTGAAGGCGTGCCCCAGACCTCCCTCCCGAGAATGTTCCCGACCTACGGTGACCTTCCAGACCACTACTATGCTCGTCTTACAAATAACCATTGGCTCACCTTCGAGCCCTCCTACTCGCTGAGCTTCCTCAGCCCTGCCAGCTCGCCTCTGAGCTATCACATGAACCAAGCCTGCTCGGTCTCCCGTTCGCCTCCGAGCCTCCCGCCGAGCTCAACTTTCTCGGTTTCATCGACTGACCCCGAGTACCGATCACAGGCGTCTCCACCACGGCTCCGCGAATCTCGTCTGACACGAGATATCCGCCGCTCACGATCCCGCGTTCCACGCCATCTCGTTCCCACATTAACGAGCGCGTCTCGTCATTAATGGGAAACCCCATCTTTCACGCAGGCGTAACAGCCGGCGTGAATCTCGCGTCCGCCAGCCTACGGCTGCCACTATATAAACCCCTCTCTCAGACGACTCAGGTAAGACAATATTTATCCAATAGGCCGATACTTTACCCATTTAGCTTGTCTAACTTGATCGTCGGAGGGTCCTCGGTGGCACAACCACCCCGGGACTTCCTTGCAGATAGCTCGGCTTCAACCACTTCAAGCCCATTGAGATCCACACGCACCAAGGGGAAACCCCCAGATCCAATTTCAGCCGCTCATCACCACTCGCTGCGGATCAACGGAAGGTAACATCTGAAGGAGATCCAGAGCTCCATCAGTTGGCGCCGTCTGTGGGAACAAAATCTAGTTCCACTCAACGAAAGTTCACCTTCCAATCTCGAACATGTGGCGAGTGATCACCGCGACGACCCGAGCTCCAGCCACCGTCCTCCCCACAACGGAGACGCGGGTGGATCCCTTCCTCTCCCGAACGTCATTCACGCCTTATCGGCTCGGATAAATCGGCTCGCGTCCGTCGTGGATGCGCTTGTCCGCGTCCAAACGGCGGGACAAGCTCCCCAAGTCGCCGTTCCCACACCACGGGAGCGAAACATGAGGAGAGAAGACACTACCCACGCCGGCACTTATGGGCGCCACCTCGATGTCTCGGGCGGCCACAGATCCCCCGTGGCGACCAACTCGATGACCCGGTGGGTGCCTCATCGCTCCACTCCGAGGTCTCTAGCCAGAGCACCCCGCCCTGAAGCCCATCGCGTTACTGTCCCTTCTGAGGAGGTGTCGGTCAGCTTTCCTGCTCCTAGGCATGACCGATGCCCCCTCCCTCGACAGGGTCGCGTGGACTGGACTCACCACGGTAGCTCCAAAACGACCTCGCTAGGGGACCTAAGAATCCTCATCAAACGGAATCGGAGCCGCGGTCAGGCCCAGGTCGCCAGCAGCAGAGGCCATAAATCAGAGTATGCCGAATCGTCGGGATACCACGACCGACTCGATGCCCTCGAAAAGAAGATCAAAGGCATACATCGGGAAAATTGTCCTTCAAGCGACGAGGCTAAGTATGCCGCCGACTCGCTCATGAAGCCCTTCACCAAAGAGCTACTCGCTGTCCACGTCTCCTCCCGGAACAAGCCCCCGAAGGTCTCCCTCTTCAACGGGAAGTCCGACCCGAAAGACCATTTGGACGCGTTCACAGCCGGGATGAGTTTCCAAGACAATTCCGACACCGCGCAATGCCGCGCTTTCCACGCCACTCTCATCTGCTCTGGACGGGACTGTTTCCGAGGACTCGCGCCATGCTCAATCTCTACCTTCAATGAGCTGGCCACCCAATTCCTCGGTCATTTCGTTGGGAATAGACGGCAGAAGCGGACCGTTGATCATCTCTTCACCATAAAGAGCGGGGACAATGAATCCTTCAAAGGATACGTCACCCGCTTCTACAACGCCTCCTTGAGGTCCCAAAGCACCGGGATGAGACGGTCATTACGGCCCTTAGGTCGGGTCTTAGGCACAAGGAGTGGCTACGCTCCTTTGCATTAGCGCAACCTAAGACCATGGCTGAGGTAAAGGCCTGGACCGAACGTGAGATCCAGCTTGAGTCCGAGATTAACGCCAACCTGCCCCGGACAGAGCAAGCTGATCGGAAGAAAAGGGCAAGGGAGGAGAAAAAGAAGATTGAGCGGCCAAAGCCCTACTCCCCAAAGTTTCAGGAGTACACCCCGCTCAACGTCTCCCAGACGGAACTGTTGGAGGAGGCAAAGGGCGAGAGGTTCTTCAAACTCCCCCCAGTCTCGAAAAGGGCGGCCAAGCATACCCGGGGCCCCTACTTCGCTTTCCACAGGTCGTATGGCCACCCCACCGAGAACTGCAAGCAGCTCCGAGATTACATCGAGGAGTTGATCCGCTCGGGGCACCTAGCAATGTACTTGCGAGACAAATGGCAAGCCGACCGTGAGCAAGAGCACCATACCCCTCTCGGCGAGTTGACAATCGACCAAATCATGGTCGTGTCAGCGGGGGGTACGACGGGGACCGACGAGACGCGACACCCTTTACCAGTCGAGGGGACTGGCAGCCACCCAAGGAAGAGAGCTAAAGCGGCCAAGCCGATCATCTTCACCGACGAGGACCTCCACGGGATATCCCTGCCTCACAATGACCCTCTGGTGATCACAGCCCAGGTCCACCGCTATGAAGTGCAGATGATATTGGTCGACTCGAGAAGCTCGGCGGACATTCTCTTTTATGACTGCTTTTTGCGTATGGGACTCACCCCATCGGACCTAAGGCCGACCGCCCACATCCTGTCGAGGTTCACTAACCATTCCATCCCGGCGGAAGGGGTAATCACCCTCCAATTTAACATCGGGGAGGCGGGCTGTACGCGCACCGTGCCTGTGGAGTTTATCGTCGCGAGAATTCCATCGGCCTACAACGTCCTCCTAGGTCGCCCGACACTAAACTCCCTCTGGGCCCAAATATTGACTTACCACCTAGCGATAAAGTTCCCGCTCGACCAAGGCGGGATAGGTCGGGCCTACGGGGACCAACAAACTGCAAAATTTTGCTTCACAGTAACATCTACGTCTGAGCGGCCAAACAATGACCTTGAGGGCGAGGATGATATCAAGGGTTCCCTGGATACTCGAGACGAACAAAAAAAGGTCCGAGGAACCCCAGTGGAACCACTGACTGAGGTCCTGTTCATATCAGAATATTGCATTATTATATCGCCCATTCTTAATCATATTACAAATAAATAGGTGCTTTTGATCCATATGTGCTAAATAGTTGCAGGTTACAGGTTCTTAGAACAATACAGTGAAAATCATGAAAAGACGCTAAAATGTGACTGCAACCAACAAAAGATGAATCTGTATAATGCCGCCTAACAGTTCAAGGGAAGCACAAGATACAAGACATCAAAGCGAAACTTACGGTAAAAGTCCACAAATTCTGCACTGTTGGAAATCTTGAAGAAAGTAGAAAAGATTCTGAGAAACCAAGTGAAGAAACCAGAAGTAAAATGCAACATGAAGAATACCTAAGAAAACGAGCTAGAGATCCTTCAAGATAACCGCGGAACCGCGGCCAAACAAGGCTTATGGCCGCGGTTCCGCGGCCGTGCAGTGCACGTGTCGGTGCGTGTCGGTGGGAGTCGGTGCATTGACCCGGTTTTCTTAGGGTAGTATTGTAATTTCAGATGTGGATCAGATGTAAACCTTAGGGTTTCTCCTATCTATAAATAGGAAAGCCTACAGTCTCTTTTTGGGTGTGCCTCTTATGGGTGCCTATTTTGAGATAACTCTTTTTATTTTTCTAGATAAAATTTTAATTCCTTTGTAATCGTCAAGAGTGCATCAATGAAGAAAGGTATTTTTATTTTTATCTCGCATTCCTTTTCTGAATTTAATTCTTGCATTTTTTATCTGTTCCTTTAATATTTGCAATTTAGTTTTCTAATATAAAAATTTATAAAAAATGAATTCTATCGTTAATACCCTAATGAGTGAGTAATTCCTCACTTGTTAGGGTTAAGATCAGGAAGGTTTGAGAGAAGGAAATCTCTCACACTCCTTTCTTTGCCCCCATAATTTTAATCAATACGGACTCTATTTAAATGAACCACACACCGCTCAGTACGGTACCCTATCCTACGAGATAGCGGTGATTCCCTAGTTAGACCGGTTGTGATTGATTTACATAGAGGTTAGGTATTAGAGCCAAGAAAGGACGGATAAGGACCAAAGGGAAGAAACTACGTTTCATCCTAGTCGTGCTAATCCCCTTTGTTGACTATTACCCTAACACTTATGTTCTTAACTAAGGCAAAAAAAACAGTGGGTAGAATCCCTTTTTCAAACTAACATAATCCTAATCCTAGCAAGCCTTTTTTAGATCTACAACAAAACCACCAATTTTTTGTACTTAACTCGTTAGAACATAAAGAAAAGGAATCCATCTCCCTGTGGACCGTCCCGTACTCAACCGGCTAGCTACCAAGCGACACCATTATTGATTGCGGTATTCTTAACTTTGATTTCAAAACGCACACGCAAAATCTTTTTCAATCAGGTCCTCCTTGCGGAGGGGGACAATGAGCAAACCGTCCAGATCGGGTCACTCTTGACGGGGAATCGCCGAGACGACCTGATCCACTTCCTCAGAAATAACTCGGACGTATTCGTCTGGGCGCCTGCCGACATGCCGGGGATTGACCCCAAAATCATATCACATAAGCTCGGGGTGGACCCTACGGTCCGGCCCGTCAGGCAGAAAAAGAAAAGCTTTGCCCCGATCAAACAAAAAGCGATCTAGGACGAGGTAAACAGGCTCCTCACCGACAACTTCATTCGGAACGTGCCTTACTCGGAATGGTTGGCGAATGTAGTCATGGTTAAAAAGTTTAGCAGGAAGTGGCGCATGTGCGTAGACTTCACTGACCTCAACAAGGCCTGCCCGAAAGACAACTGTCTCCTCCCTCGGATAGATCAGCTCGTCGATAATTCGGCAGGCCACGAGCTACTTAGCATCATGGATGCTTTTTCCGGCTACAACCAGATCCGTGTGAATCCGTCGGACGAGGATCTCACCGCATTCACAACGGACCGAGGGTATACTGCTACAAGGTGATGCCCTTCGGCCACAAAAACGCCGGAGCTACGTACCAACGCTTGGTTAATCGGATGTTCAAGCCACAGATCGGCAGGAACATGGAGGTTTACGTCGACGACATGCTCTTCAAATCAACCTCATCGGATGAACACGCCAAGGTCCTGGGCGCGGCCTTTGACATCCTCTGCAGATACAAGATGAAACTGAACCCCGCTAAGTGCGCATTCGGGGTCACCAGTGGAAAGTTCCTCGGCTTCATGGTCACCCACCGTGGAATCGAGGTTAACCTGGAGAAAATCAGCGCCATCCTCAACATAGCCGTGCCCAAGACTAACGTCGAAATCATGCGGTTAACAGGGCGGGTAGCCGCTCTGAGTCGTTTCATGTCAAGGTCTGTGGAAAAGTGCCTCCTGTTCTTCAAAGCTCTAAGGAAGATACCAAGGTTTGAATGGTCAGAGGGGTGCCAGACCGCCTTTGAGAAATTAAAGAGGCACCTTGGGACTCCCCCACTGCTCACCCGGCCAGTTGAAGGGGAAGAGCTATCGCTATATCTAGCGGTGTCCGACCAAGCTGTAGGTTCCGTGCTCGTCCGAGAGGTCGAGAGAGTCCAGAAGCTGGTATACTATGTAAGCCACGTCTTCAAGGACGCGGAAACGAGGTACCGGCCATAGAGAAGATCGTCTTGGCACTCATCGTGGCCTCAAAGAAACTATGACGCTATTTCCATGCGCACACCATCCTCGTTCTTACCGAGTAGCCTTTAAGGGCTATCCTCGCCTCCCCCGAGTCCTCTGGTCGATTGGAGAAATGGAGGTGGGAGTTGTCCCAGCTCGACATAAAATACCGTCCAAGGCAAGCTATCAAGGCACAAGTCCTAGCCGATTTTATTGTCGAGTGCACCATCCCCAGTAAAGAGGCAAAATCCACGCCGGCCTCCGGAGCTCAACCCTAAATCGATGAGAGGCCCGACTCCGTTCCTGATTGGATCCTTTACATCGACAGGTCCTCAACCGAGGAAGGCTGTGGTGCCGGCCTCATCATTCGGGCCCGAACGAGGCAGAGGTGGACTATTCTCTGAAGCTCAGGTTCAAATCCTCAAAAAATGCAGCGGAATACGAGGCCTTTTTGTCTGGACTACGGATAGCCTCCGGAGTGGGGCTGAAAACGATCCGGATCCGCAGCGACTGCGCCCTAGTCGTTGGCTAAGTGACCGGCCGATTCGAGGGACGAGAGCCTCTGATGGTGAAGTATCTGGCCGAGGTGAGAAGATTACAATAGGACCTTCGACGAAGTCCAAGTGGAGCAGATCCCCAGATAGCTAAACGCCTAGACCGACGCCTTGAGTAAGCTGGCTTCATCTTATACGGCCAACAACAAGAGAAACATTCTCTTCGAGGTCTTACCACGGCCCAGCGTGGAAGACAGGGAGACGTCACTTCAAGTTTACACAGCCCGGGAAGAAGACCGGGATTGGAGGAATCCCCTCGTGGAATTCCTGAAGGAAGGTGCACTCCCAGAAGATCGAGGGGAAGCCCACCGTCTCCGAGCCAAAGCTCGCCGTTTTGTCTGGAGAAATGGGAACCTCTACAAGAAATCCTTCACTCAGCCCCTGCTCCGGTGTGTCGACCCCCACGAGGTTGACTACGTCATCCGTGAGATTCACAAAGGGGTCGGCAGCGCGCACCAAGGGGCCCGCACCTTAATTCAGAAGGCACTGCTCCAAGGGTACTATTGGCCGACGATTCATCAGGATGCCCAGAAGCTCGTCAGGAGGTGCAAGAGCTGCCAACTCCATGGCAGCATACCTCGCCTTCCGGCTACCGAGCTAACAGCCCTAACCTCCCCCTGGCCGTTTGCCCAGTGGGGAATGGACATGATAGGCCAGTTCCCTACCGGTATGGGCGTACACAAGTACGTCCTCATCGTAGTGGACTACTTCACGAAGTAGATCAAGGTCGTCCCCATCAGGAAATCGGACGCAGCCACGACTATCAAGTTCCTACAGAACAATGTAATATTCAGGTTCGGTATCCCAAGGTGTATCATCACCGACCACGGGAAAAATTTCGAGAACGAAAAAATTAAGGAATTCTGCAGCGAATACCATATCCTTATGAAGTTTGTCGTGGTTGCGCATCCCCAGTGCAATGGGCAGGTCGAGGTCACTAACCGCGACGTCATCCTAGGTCTTCGGACACGCCTAGAAGGAGGACAAGGTAGTTGGGTCGAGGAACTGCCCCGGGTTTTATGGGCCTTGCGCATGTCGAAGAAGACCCCCACCGGAGAGACCCCTTTCAGCCTCTGCTACGGTACTGAGGCAATGGTCCCAGCGGAGATCGGGCTGCCCTGCCACAGGGTCGAGCACTTCGACGATGAAGCCAACACCTCGGCCCTCCGGACTAATCTAGACGTGTTATTAAAGAAATGGGACCAGGCTCAGATCAGAGCTGCCGCTTATCAACAAAAAACCGCCTGCTACTACAACGCACGAGTCAAGCGTCACTTCTTCAAAACCGGAGATTTAGTCCTAAGGCGGAACGAGTTCATCGATCAAGGAAAGCTGCATAAGTTTTCCCCGAAATAGGACGGTCCCTTCCTCGTCTTCGAGGTCCTGCCCGGCGGAGCCTATCGTTTACAAGATGTGAATGGTCGCAAATTTCTACGGCCTTATAACGCCGAGAAACTCAAGCTGTACCTCTGAAAAGAATATCTATGAATGTATATTTCTTCTTTCACAAAAGCGATATAAAATTTTCTAAAGATCCTGTTATTTACTAATAAGAGGGAAACAATAGAGCATCGCAAAAAAGAGAATTTTATTTATTCGAAAGGTATTGTAGGCTCCTCAACCTTACATCAAAAGGAAAAATTCTTACAACAGTGGGGGGAAGGGGTATAAGAAGCATTGCTCGTGGTACTCCGAAGAAACTGCCGTCAGCTGAGCCCTGGCCGCCTCGGACTTCTGCCTCTGATGCTGTCTGCGAACCCTCGAGGCCACGGACGGGACGGAGGGCTCTACGGGCGGGCACCCATCGGCGAGATGCCTTAGTTGGTAACACTAGAGGACGAGTGCCACCGAGAGATCCCGCCGACTCATCAGGATCAAATCGAGACGATATAGCGATCTCAGCTTGCCAACCGCCTCATCCTTCAGTTGTTCGGACAAGGGGTTGTGCAGCCCCGACGACGCCCTCCAAATCGAATACATCAGCAGCTAGAGCATAGGTGAACGCCGGGGAAGCAGGCGGACGACATGATCCTCAACACGCCGAACCACCACCTGCGACGTCTCCTCGGAGCTCCGCTGATCATACAAATATACGTCTTCTAAGGAAATGATCTCGGAAATGGAGAACAGGAATCCGTCCACTATTATGTTTCGGGTTGCAAAATTAAGTATGTGCAACACGCCCTTCTCTATTTATTTACCCAAACAGGATCCCTAAGGACCCAAATTTGCGTGCGCATGGGCGCGAATCCTGGGATCCACCCAAATTACTCCAATACCGCACCGCCATGTGGCGGAAATCCCTTATTTCTCGACGAGCCGAAGTCGGACCGACGCGGCTCTTCAAAACGCTTCGCCTCCCCCATGCGTTCATGACATGTGCTGTCCGCAACGGTCACTCTTCCCGATGTTCACACACCAAGGAAGGTTGGACGGAACCTTGTAAAACCAAGCATCTCCCCTGCCCGGTGCATCCTTAGCAAGCAACTCCTTGCCCTCCCGCGCTAAGGATAGAAGCCCTCACCGTGAGGCAACCGAGCAGCTGCTTTGCTCGGTCCATCCTTAGCAGGAAACTCCTTGCCCTCCCGCGCTAAGGATAGAAGCCCTCACCGTGAGGCAACCGAGCAGCTGCCTTGCTCGGTCCATCCTTAGGAGGCAACTCCTTGCCCTCCCACGCTAAGGATCAAAGCCCTCACCAAGAGGCAACTGAGCAGCAACCCTGCTCGGTCCATCTTTAGCAGACAACTCTTTGCCTTCCCGTACTAAGGATCGAAGCTCTCACCAAGAGGCAACCGAGCAGCAACCCTGCTCGGTCCTTCCTTAGCAGGCAACTCCTTGCCCTCCCGCGCTAAGGATAGAAGCCCTCACCGTGAGGCAACCGAGCAGCTGTCCTGCTCGGTCCATCCATAGCAGGCAACTCCTTGCCCTCCCGCGCTAAGGATAGAAGCCCTCACCGTGAGGCAATCGAGCAGCTGCCCTGCTCGGTCCATCCTTAGCAGGCAACTCCTTGCCCTCCCACGCTAAGGATCGAAGCCCTCACCAAGAGAAAACCGAGCAGCAACCATGCTCGGTCCATCCTTAGCAGACAACTCCTTGCCCTCCCGCGCTAAGGATCGAAGCCCTTACCAAGAGGCAACCGAGCAGCAACCCTTCTCGGTCCATCCTTACCGGGCAACTTCTTACCCTCCTGCGCTAAGGATCGAAGCCCTCAACAAGAGGCAACTGAGCAGCAACCCTGCTCAGTCCATCCTTAGCAGGAAATTCCTTTCCTTCCCGCGCTAAGGATCAAATCCCTCACCAAGAGGCCACCGAGCAGCAACGCTGCTCGGTCCATCCTTAGCAGGCATCTCCTTGCCCTCGCGCGCTAAGGATCGAAGCCTTCACCAAGAGGCAACCGAGAAGCAACCCTGCTCGGTCCATCCTGCTCCCGCTCTAAGGATCGAAGCCCTCACCAAGAGGCAACCGTGTAGCAACCCTGCTCGGTCCATTCTTAGCGGGCATCTTCTTGCCCTCCCGCACTAAGGATCGAAGCCCTCGCTAAGAGGCAACCGAGCAGCAACCCTGCTCGGTCCATCCTTAGCAGGCAACTCCTTGCCCTCCCGCGCTAAGGATCGAAGCCCTCACCAAGAGGCAACCGAGCAGCAACCCTTCTCGGTCAATCCTTAGCAGGCAACTCCTTGCCCTCCCGCGCTAAGGATCAAAGCTCTCATCAAGAGTCCACCGAGCAGCTTCCCTGCTCAATCAATTCTTAGAGGGTGACTTCCTACCCGTCTTTACTAAGTGATCCCCACCTTGACTTCGGGGCAATGGAGATACCGACCTTGCACCGGTCTTTGCACACTTAGCAAATTGTTGAGTTCAACTCGACGTGCGATCGCCAGATGAAGGACCGATCTCTGACCTAACACATCATGAAAGCAGTACCGCGCAAATGGAGATTTTACCACAAACAAAGGGAAAATATGTGCGCAAAGAACACTACAAAATGATTTCATTCATAAAGGTCGGAAGTCTTTACAGAGGTATTATAGGCTCCCCGGCCTTACAAAAACGCCCGGGGGCTTACAAAATTTCAGCGTAAAAGAAAATAAGAAAGCGAAGAGATTCAGGCTTCGGGGCTGGGGAGAACCTTGACGAGCTCCACTTCCACCACAATGGCCGGGATGGCATCTGGTGGGTCGGTGCCCATTGCATGGGCCTCGACGTTGGGAGCCGGGGCGGCCGACTTCTCCCCGACGCTCCCACCTGGGGCCTTTTCCCCGGCGACGCTTCTGGGGGCATTCCCCTGCGCCTTACCCTCAAGGGGGTACTCACCTCGGAGATCGCCATCAGGAAACTCCGACATTATGTCCTTGACGGCGTCGAGGGCCTCATGCTAAATGAGAACAATGGCTTCAGCGAAGTCGGTATAGTACTGGTCCGACTTCTTGTAGTTCTCCACGGCCTTCTCTGCTCGGAGGTCGGCACGCCTAACTCCTTCCTTCGCCGCCTCGTTCTCCCTCTTAAGGGTGCTCACCGTCTTCTTCAGGGTGTTGACAAGCACCCTGGCATCTTCCAACTTGGTCTCGGTGGCCTGGTTGGACTCCCTCAAAACATGGATGGCCTCTCGGCAGTTGGCGATCTCCCGATCCCTGGACACCACCCAGTCCTCGAGGGCGGCGACCCTCTCCTCCACCACTTGCAGCTCCAGCCTCGAGCTCTCCTCCCGTAAGGAGGACTCACCCGCGATCTGCATCGCCGGGGTAATTTCCTCATCCTCCATGCTGACAACGAGGGCGTAGTGCTAGAGGACCTGAAGAAAACAAATGAGGGGTTAAAAAGAAAAGGGGGCGCCCGATCTTGCGAGCAAAAAGTACTGAATAAAAACCTGAGTGGGGGCCGAACACTGACCTGGACGGCCTCCTGGGCTATGGCCGCCATTTGGGCCCCGAGGGATTCTTCCCCTGGCCGACCTTTCCATCTCCGAGAGCAGGTTTTCGGCAACGGAAAGCCCCGAGGGCACCTCGAAGCGGAGCTCCCCTTCATCCATGATGATCGTGGAAGCCGGGGTATAGGGCATTGTCCTATGGTACCTCTTGAGGAGGGGCGCGCAGACATCCTCCTCGTCTTTGAAGTCCGGGGCCCGGGGCTCCTGCTCCCGAGCGTCTTTGTGGCTCTGCGCTCGGGAGGTCTCCGAGGTCCGAGATGTGCTCGAGCGCCTGGCCGGAGCGGCCGCTGGTGGAGCCGAGCTCGTAGTAGGACGTGCCGGACCGGCGCCTCCGGCCTTCCTCCCTTTCTTCTGTTCGACAAGAGCTGCCCAAAATTTAGCTTGGTCTATCGGTTCTGCAATAAAGCGAGAATACAAAGAAAGAGTTAGCAAAGCCAGAAGAAAGTGAAAGATTACACAAGTCTAAACAGGTCGTCCAAAACCCCTAACTTACCCGCAAACTGACCAAGGATGAGCCCGACCCAACTGAGGGCCTGCTCAGACAGCAACACATCGGCCCGGGGGACATGCTCCCACTTCGACACCGCCACCGCATCGAGATCATTCGACCGCCTCACCTGCTGGCAGTTTGCCCTGTGCCACTAGATGGGCACAGGCCAATCCTCACCCTCTGGTGGCCCGGCAAACAAAAACTTCTCCTTCCATTCGTGAATCGAAGAAGGGACTGCGACGACCCCCGACCTGGCCGCACCTCCCCGGTGTTATCTAAAAGAAATATATAACCAGCTCGGCTCGTCCTTGCGAGTGCCGGGGTGGTTTTTGTAGCAGAGAGAGGAAAGGAGAAGGTTCAGACTAAAAGGGATCTACCGCAATTTCAACCGGACACCCGAGGAGAATCCTCTAGGAGTTCGGCACTAACTGGCCCGGGGCTAACTGAAAACAATGCAACGCCGCACTCACCTCGGGAGAGAAGGGCAGGCGCATTCCGGCCCAAAAAGCCTCTAAGTACAAGGCAATCTCCTTGCCCTGTACCTGATCTGCACTCTCCCCATCCCCGGCCAAACGAAGCGAGTAGCCGGGGGGAATGTGGAAGCAAGCTCGAATTGTGGTAAGCTTATCCACGTGCCACACATGGGAAACTATGTCGCGGACACTCCTGACGCTCGCTTTGGGGACCGTCCCCGCCGCACGACCCCGGGAAGCGCGACTAACCCTAACCTCCCGGGAAGATTCCCACCCGGACGAAGAAGAGGAAGCTGCAGAAGACTCCCCAGATTCTACCCGAACTATTTCTACGGACTCCTAGAGGAAGACATCTAACCTGATCAAGAGAAGGGGTCCTCCGAGGAAAGAACACAGGAAATCCAACCTAAAGGGAAGAGCGCTGAGCTAACATATGAAGGGAAGAGGAAATTATAGCAAAGTGTGGACCTTCGGGGGAATCCCACCTCTATTTATAGCAATCGGCAAACACATCCAGCGGCGCCGAACGTCTCTCGCAAAAATAACACTTCGCATTCAACGGCCATCAAGGCTCCACCTGTTGCACGTGCATTGGGCGCGTCCTATCGGTCGTGAGAACACCAGCGGCCCGTCATGTCAGCCATCCAGCATCAGACACGTGACCTGGTACTCTAATGAACGTACTCCCGAATCGAAGCTTCCTTTAAAGCGAGATCTCTTCCCTGATCCGCCGACGTAATCAAATAAGAACTTAGCCCAGGTGACCGGTTATACCACTGTCGACCCGACCCAAAAATAGGTCAGGACGAGAGTGGGGGGCTAATGATGATGCTCGGTACTGAGTGAAAGGTTACGCTAGTGCCCGACCAACTACCGTGGCTAAATGCGGAACAAATTTTTTTTCTAACGATTAGAACATGGCGCTAGAATAACCTTTAACTCGGATCTTTCTATAAACCTATCTAGCAAAACTAAAAGGAGCTAACTACTATGAAGGAATTCTCACCAAACGACTCAAGTCCTTCGGTCTTCTTTCCTCGTCATGTGCTCCAAGTGGCCACCATGAACATGCTTGATCTTCTTTGATAACTCCTTTGGTTCTCCGCAATCGATCTTGCTCTCTCCGGTCCTCCTTTGTCATAGATGATCCACCCGAGGGATATGATCCATGGCTTTAGCTCCACACTATATGTCAAGTGGATCAACTAGAGAACTTGAGTTGCTAAACCAAGTAGTCTAGGATGTAGTGTGATGATCTAAGTGTTTTCCTATCACTTTCTTGCCTCTTCACTTATTTCTCAACTCATGAGAGGGTAGTGAAGAGGAAGATGATGAAGGTGGAGGAAACTCAAGAAGAGGGAGGAAGGTGAAGCAAAAATGGGAGCTCAAAAATAATGAAGCATACAAGTGAGAGAAAATCAACACTAAGGTTTTGTGTATCAATTTCTTTCAATAAACAAGTGTAGCCATGCTTCAACAGTAACCACAAATGAATAAAGAATTCATTTGTGAACTATTGAAGCCATGCCACACACCATGTCTCCCTCTCCTTAATTTCCACCTCATTTCCATTTATCAATAAATGGAATAGTCCACCATGAGGTGTCCACCTTCTAGAAGGTAATTTGTGATAAAATACGATTTATAGTTTGTTGTATATACATAGCTACATTCGGATAAAAACACGAATGCCCAAAGAGAAAGAATAACACGAAGAACGTAATATTAGAATATACATATCGAAATACATATATGTAAACTATTAAATCAATACCTGATTTAATAATCCGGCTCAAACCCGAGCCGGCTAGTATTACCAACTGGCCGATCGAAAATCTGAGTACAAAATACATCAATCGATCGAGACCAAGCACGTATCCAATACAGCTACTACATCATTTCGCCTAAACCAGGGAAACCCTCTGTGTGGGACTCTAAAGACTCGACAGTACGCCGGCAGTGGGTTACTAGATAAATCCATAACTACAAGCATGTTAGCGGCACTAGCTGTACGTAACGGCTACCCGGGTACCTGTCAAAAAGGAAGGCCGACGTGCAAACTCATCTGGATCCATACTGAGCCTATCTGTGACAATCTCCGCACAGTCCAGTCTCTTCGTCTGAGAGTATCGCATACCGGGTCTAGGGGGTGGTAAACGTCGGACCCTGATAACCTGGTAATTCGTGCTGATGCGGCTCAGGACCAATCCGGGAAACTACTTGTAACAACCGAGTTCAGATATATAAATTCCAGTTACCGTATGTGTGGTGTGTGGTATTTATTTCATTTAGCATACTTTGACAGTTAATAGTTATAGTTTACCCCGACATTACATATGTTTGCATATGACAATTAAGTTACTTAAAATAGTTTAAAAAAATACTTGTCATGGCCTGCTTGTTGTCCCTAACCCTGTGGTAGCGTCCTTGCATCATGTTCTCATCCCGTTCAGTGAAACGGACGTGTTTGGACGACAACGCGCACGTACGTGCGTCCGTTCTTGGGGGTATGCTTTTTCAGTACAAAATCCTTCATTTCAAATTTTGGAACTTGCTAATAATTTTTATATTTCAAATTCAAATTTTGGACCCGACCCGGGCGCAATTCTGAAAAATTTTGTATTTCCGTCAAATCCTATTTTTTTCTAAATCTTTTAATCAGCCAAAATATATTTTCAGCCTATCAGATCCTTTTAAAAACCAACGAATCTATATTTTATCATCACCAGAAAATCTTTCTAAAATTTTTTATCCCTAAACAAATTCTTATTTCCCTCACCCAATCAAAACTTTTCTTTCCTCGTCGCTGGCCCCACCATCCTCTCTCTCTCCTCTTTTTCTTCTTCTCTTTCTTCTTCGTACTCGCTCACCCCGCTACGCGACAAATTCTTCTCTCCTCCTCTTTCTCTCTCCTCGCGTTTCTCTCTTCCTCTCTCTTCTCGCATCGCTTTCTCTCTCCCCTCGTGGTGGGAATAGGTCCCGTCACCGCCATAATGATGTGGTCACCTCCCTTCTACCTCTTCTCTTCTTGTTTAAAAACCCACGACCACGAGAACCATGAAACCCTTTGCATTCCTCAAACCCTAATTCTTTTCCCCTTCTCCTCAGCCTCGTCGACATCCCTCTCGCCTCCACATCGCCCATCTCCTCCTCCTCTCCATCTTCGTCTTCATCTTTCTTCTTCCCCGAGTCTCCCTTCCCTGCACAGCCCTGCACACCCCAGCTCGACCCTAGAACCCACCTTCCCATCGCCGTCGACCATCTCTCGTTGACGTCACCACCTCTTCCACATCCCCTCACCCTCTTCTCTGTTCTCTGCTCACATCACCAAACCCTGTGCACCATCAACGAAACCAACATCTAACCCTAGCCGCCAAGAATCTCAGCCACCACCCTTCGCCGGTAGACCCCACGTCGGCAACCCCTTGTCGTCATCGCCACTTGCCGACTCCCCTGGATCCCAAGGCACCTATCCACTACAAGGCTTTTTCTTCTTCTTCTTTTTATAATTTCTTTTTAAATAGATGTTCACTGTTCTTGATTCGCCGGAATCCGGCCGTACCGTCGACGATCCCTGACAACCCAGCGAGGACCGCTGACCCGTGTGATTCCACTGTTCGTCGTTCGGACTCATTCCGTGTACCGTGCGCGCGTCGCGACTTTTCCCGCCGACGCGAGATGTTCCGTTTTCCCTATTGTGATCCGTCGAGGCAAGTTAATCTTGCTACATGCTAGTCATACTATTCATATATCAATCTATTTATTTTCCTATTAAATCTATAGATAAAATCTAAAGTTTTGAATTCCAGATTAACAGTACAATGTTCCATTTATATATTTCGGATCTAAAACTTGAAACCTGATTGTTGCATTTAGTTGACTATACCTAGTAATCACAATTATATGTTAGATCACATAATCACAATTGTTTTATAGCCATATTACCCTTTTGCAGTTTTACCCCATTGAACGACCGATTTAATACATTTAGCCTTATTCACATTCAATTGCATCTCTAGATTGTTTTAATACATATTAATATGATTTTATCATCCACATGTGTAATACTGCATTCCTGAAATGTTAAAACTATTCCTCAAACCAAACTGATAACCGTACAACTAAGTAGTTTAATCTGCACCTATTGCTATCATGTTACTGTGCCTGTTTATTGTTCTGATAGTACCATGCTTGTTTATTCATAACCATGATTATGCTAGTCGATTATAAGCATCCACATGTTATCTTGTACACCCTGACGTGACTTGCTACACATATTACTTGATCTGACGTGGTACCGTACACCTTTGACATGACATGACATCTAAATACACCACTCGACTTGACCTGATGTACCATGGCTTTACCTGTTACCCGATCTTGTGTCTAATGCCAACAAACCTGACATGTAGTCCTCACGGACCGTTCCTGTTGTCTATCCAGGCAAACCTGCTCCTACCTGATCCTGTGTTGGCATTAGTTCTTGATTACTGAATACCTGACTTGACACACATAACTTGGGGGTATGGGGAAATCAATGATGAAATCCTGACTTGTAACTTGACAGTTGCTTGCTTATACTGATCAGTTTTTAGAGGCTAGGCCCGCTTCGTGACGATGCTGTTGACATCGTTGGTCTTTACCCTTTTCCTTTCAGTTCCTTATGGCACGTCTCGGTTTCAGCCCGAGAGTCTTAGACCGTGGTTCCGGGCATGCACGGGATACTATTGAGTTACATCGATGATTCATCAAATTGATTTCAAAGACTTGAGAGTAGATAACCCAATAGACCAGTTTAGTTTACTCACTGCACACTACCCTTTCACTGCCCTGACGTATATTGCTGTTACACCTGCTTTACCATTCATGATTTTATTTGCATTGCTTGTTACCCTGTTTATATTTTATTACTTGATGACATGACATACTGACGTCTGGGTTTTGCATGGCCCGGATTCCGTACCTTTGCTGCAGACCGAGCAGGAGTACTTCAGCCAGCAGGCTGAGCAGTGAGGATACAGTAGTAGTTAGTTCTTTTACTTTTCTGCATTTTATTCCTGATGTGAGCCCGCATTATGGGACGTACATTCCAGTTATTTTTATTGGATCTTTTGCTTCCGCATTTTTATTATTCTTGACTCATTTTATCTTGGCTTATGGACATGTATTAGATAGTTATATTTTGTTCTTGATATCTCTACAGCCGTAATGTGACTGTGGATGGATACTTCCTACCCACAGGTAGCATGGTTGGCTATGTCACATGCCCATCTTAGCATACTCTGGGAAGCGGGGCGTGACATGGTTCTTTTGGTATCAGAGCCATAGGTTAATCGGGTTTGATTCTTTTGTAGTTGGGTATTGGACCCAATACATGAATCAGAATACCCGTGATTAGGAAACATGTCCTGCCACCTTACCGCCCTACCATTCTTGAATCTTAACCTCCTCCTGATTCTACTTTTGCGATGTGCAAACCTCCTTGGCATATCGACTCAAAAACCTAGTTTCCTTTGTTTATCTCTAGAGCTTAGGCGACTTGAGTGGAGTTATGTGATTGTAACTATGATACCGCGGTATCGTTACAATGCGGTACTCTATTTAAGTAACTTGGAGTTATAGCCTTGACTCATATCCTTGATCTATATGTTGAATCTGTTATCGTACTAATACTATTTGGTGTTTGGTTGCAGTATCATGGAGGTTAGGAATCTACAATCGTACCAGAAGTGTATGGATGACGCCACTTTGCTTGGAGTAATTCGTAATTTGCTTGAGGACCACAAGCAGCAGACCGAGCTAAAGCTGGCGTTTGCACTAAACCAAACGGCCGTACGTAAAAGTGTTCCGGTGAACCGACGCAGTGTGGCACCAAGGAAGAAAACAATCGTTGCTGGTCGGGGAGGGAGCGTGATCTGTGACTTTTGCCGTTTGCCCGGACACGTGCAAAGGGATTGCCGAAGGAAATGGGGACTCTGTTTGGTTTGTGGATCGGAGGATCACACTATCCGTGTTTGTCTGTCGAAACTTCATAAGGAAGAGAATGTTCGGAGGCCAGTATTACCCAAGAAAAAAGTAAGGATGTTGTGCAACTTCTGCCAACGACCGGGTCATTATCGAAGAGACTGTCGTAAGAGGCCTGGACTATGTCTGATTTGTGGATCAGTGGATCACACCATCGATAGTTGTCCGTCAAGGCTAAGATTGAAGGAAGATACTCGGAAGCCACCGCAAGAGCAGCTTCCAGATCAGGAGCAGTTTATTCGGGGAGCTAATCAGGCTCAGACTTTTCCCCTGATGACCGAAGAGGCTAAACCTTCAGAGGAAGTCATTTCAGGTACCCTATTGTTCATGGTTTTCTCGCATTAGCGTTATTCAATTCTAGTGCATCCCATTGATTTATGTCGTCCAAGTTTATTGTGAAAGGTTCCTAGGCACCCTAGAGAGGTCTCACAAGGCATCTAACATGCCATTTTCAAAAATTATGGGTGCCGCGAAACCCTAACGCGGATCTTAGACTAGAATTCTAGGCGAAATACAAAACTAGTTAACATATTAACTAAAGGTTAGATGCTACAACCTTTGTAGATCCGGTTATCCTCTTCCTTGGCTCTACGTAGGCATCCTCTCGCTGTCCATCTCGATTCCCAAACTCAAAAGTCGGCATCACCGGAGAATAGGGCGGACTAGGTCGTCGGCTTCGTGCCGAAGAAGATCTACGTCGAGGCATCGCAAGTTCAAGCTCCGACTTCATCAAGTGGTGAAACTTGTGAAGAAAACACCCAAAACAACTTGGCAAGAGGTAGAGGGTGAAGAAATAGGAGGTGGGTTCACTTTAGAATTAGATTTCACTCACTTTTGCTCAAGTTGCCATTGATGGCATCAAGCTTTTCTTGAAGAAGAAGATGATCAAGAAGAAAGAATATCATTAGTTTCTTATTTCAAAAAGAAACTAATATGAATACTTATCATATCTTGACCATGGTCAAGTGTAGAGATTAAACTAAGGTTAGAAGGAATGGTTAGGGTTAAGGATGAGATAAGGATGGTGGACTTTGTTAAAGCTTCAAGAAACTTCAACAAGAGACAAAGAAAGCCACCATTCTCATCTAAACCTTTTCTAAGCAAATAAACAAATAAATAAATAAAAAGGCAAAACCCTAATCATCTCTTAACCATGGTTTAATTCTTCACATTTAACCTAATGAGCAAGTATCATCAAACATGATACAAAGATGTGCACAAAAGTATATCACATATACAACATGTACATCAAGTGAGAAAATCCATTTAAAGTGAACCAATACTAGTTAATGCAAAGTAATATATCAAATATATATAATTATACATTAAATTATTAAATCAACACTTGATTTAACGATCCGGTTATATCGCATACAACCGACTAGTATCTAATGTATCGATTTATCGAATCAATGATTCGATAACTAGGTCATATCGAATATAACCAATCGAAACATTTATCGCGAGAATGAAATACGGTATCACATACACGCATTATTCTCGGTCCCGCACATATCTCATATGCGCTCCTATTTCGTTTCGCTTGAACCAGGAAATCTCTGTGTAGGACTCTAAAGACTCGTCAATACGCCGGTAGCAGATGATGATCATATCAAGCACCCACAAGCCGCAAACGGTCTGCTAAACGTAACGGCCATCCGGGTATTGAGCGATCAGAAGATCGACGAGCTATCCCGCTCACACTCCTGTGAATCCAACCAGTAACACTTACCGTACAGTCCGGTCTGTTCGTCTGATACGTCGCATATCAAGTCTAGGGGTGGTAAACGTCAGACCCCAATAACCGATAAGTCGTGCCGATGTGAGGCTCATAACGGGTCGAGAAACTACTGGTAACACTTACCAGCAAATCTCTGATCAGCCCTGGCCAGGGACTTCCCTGTTACGGCCAATCGAGCACAGCACAACATCAACCCCCAATACCGGGAGAGACGAAACCCCTCCTATCGCTCATTGCCTCCATGTGACTCGGGACTGTACCCAAAGACCACCGTTTTGCACGCCCTCATGGACGTGGTAAGGTGGAGATCAAAGCACAGTGGGAATCACACAAGACTCTATGACGATCTCGGGTCTACAGACTAACCTGCATAAGTGTCACCTGAGAACTGCCATCTGACGTGAGGTATAATACCATCTGGGAGTTCTCGGCGAGTCCGTCCAGTGTACCCAGTCTCCACTGAGCACCCGTATACCATCTCTGATGTCAAACACCAATGGATATGGGATCATCCATCGCCCATCACATGGGTCGAGAAGCGTATACGCTAGTCTACTCTGGTATATCGATGCCCCGTCTCGATACACCCACGACTAGGGACCTTGAAGGATGTACTTATGGACTACCATGTCCCCACTAGTATGATCTGCATCATAGTCCAGGTAGTCAAGTACACATCCTAAGGGCTTTACCAACATGTAACCATAAGACAGTTTAAAGAGACTAGTGTACATGTTAAGATAAAGAGTAACCAGATAGCATACTATCATATCGAGCAAGAAAGTCATCTCTATATATGTCCAAGCATCCAATATAATATATATCATCTGTACAATACTGGCCTCTAGGGCATACATACAACTAACAATCTCCCACTTGCACTAGGGCCAGCTGCTGTAGTATCGCATACCGAGCATCCCGAAGAGTCTCTCAAACTGTATCTGGGGAATGGCCTTCGTGAGTGGATCCGCCGTATTGTTCTTCGTGTCAACCCTCCTGACCTCGATCTCCCAGCGATCAACTATCTCCCGGATCAGGTGATACCGCCTCAGAATGTGCCTGGATCGCTGATGGGACCTGGGTTCCTTGGCCAAAGCCACCGCTCCATTGTTATCGCAATACAAAGGTATTGGATGCTCAATGGATGGAACCACTCCAAGTTCAGTAATGAACTTCTTGATCCAGATAGCCTCTTTGGCAGCATCGTTGGCAGCGATGTATTCAGCCTCCATCGTCGAGTCTGCCACGGTTTCCTGCTTGAAACTCTTCCAGCTAACCGCCCCTCCGTAAAGGGTAAAGACAAAGCCCGACTGCGACTTAGAGTCGTCCTTATCACTCTGGAAGCTCGAATCGGTAAAGGACTCCACTTGGAGCTCCCCGTTACCATACACCAAGAACATATCTCTAGTCCTTCGTAAGTACTTGAGAATGCTCTTCACAGCTGTCCAGTGACTCTCTCCAGGATCAGCTTGATACCTGCTCACTATACTTAGTGAGTATGCTACATCGGGTCTGGTACATAGCATCGCATACATGATAGAGCCTACTGCCGAAGCATAGGGTATCCCTTGTATGCGAGCTCTCTCCAAATCAGTCTTGGGAGACATCTCTTTGGAGAGAGTGACTCCAGAGATCGTGGGTAAGTTCCCACGCTTGGACTCTTCCATACTAAACCTCTTTAGTATGGTGTCAATGTACCTGGATTGGGACAATCCCAAAATCCGTTTGGATCTATCTCTATAGATCCTGATTCCCAATATGCAGGAGGCATCACCAAGATCTTTCATTGAGAATCTTTGTGATAAGAAGAGCTTGACCGATTGCAGCATAGGAATATCATTTCCTATCAAGAGTATGTCGTCCACGTACAATACGAGGAAGACAATCTTACTCTCTGCCACCTTCTTGTAGATACAAGGTTCATCTGTATTTTTGACGAAATCAAACTCTTTGATAGCGACGTCAAAGCAGATGTTCCAACTCCACGTTGCTTGCTTTAATCCATAAATGGATTTAAGTAGCTTGCACACCTTTCCGCTGCTCCCACTGTCTACGAAGCCCTCTGGCTGAGTCATGTACACGCACTCTTCTAAATCACCGTTTAGAAAGGCGGTCTTAACATCCATTTGCCAGATTTCGTAATCATGATATGCAGCGATGGCAAGCATGATCTGGATGGATTTAAGCATAGCCACTGGAGAAAAGGTTTCGTCATAGTCCACACCTGGTCTTTGACGAAAACCCTTTGCTACAAGTCTAGCTTTGAAAGTCTCCACTTTCCCATCTACACCAAGTTTCTTCTTGAAGATCCACTTGCTCCCAATGGGTTTTACCCTTTCAGGAGCAACGTCCAAAGTCCATACTTTGTTGGTGTACATGGATTCCATCTCGGACCGCATAGCATCCAGCCATTTCACTGAGTCCCCACTCGTGATGGCCTGTTCGAAGCTAGTTGGGTCATCATCCTCCATGATGCAATCCTCGCTCCCACCATCCATGAGAAAACCGTAGTATCTCTCAGGTGGGTGAGGAACCCTACTAGATCGGCGGAGAGGCTGGGGTTCATCGGGAACTACGGAATCCTCTTGTTCAACCAAATCTTCTGTTGTAGTCTGTATTGCTGGAACCTCTTCCAGTTCTACCTCAATGCCACTTATCTGTTTCATAAGAAAACTTTTTTCTAAGAAAGTGGCATGTCGAGAAACAAACACTTTTTGTTCCTCGAAGTGGTAGAAGATATACCCTCGCGAATGTTTGGGATATCCAACAAACTTACATAGAACAGACCTTGCCTCGAGCTTGTCCGGATTTTGTGTTTTAACATAGGCCGGACAACCCCATATCTGAATAAAATTAAGACATGGTCTCTTGCCATTCCATATCTCATATGGAGTGGTAGGCACTGATTTGGTCGGAACTCTATTCAGTAGGTATGCAGCAGTCTCCAGTGCATATCCCCAGAAGGAAATAGGTAACTCAGCTGTACTCATCATAGAGCACACCATATCTAATAGGGTGCGATTTCTCCGCTCCGATACACTGTTGTGCTGTGGTGTATATGGAGGAGTCAGCTGAGAGAGAATCCCATTCTCTTTTAGGAAGTCCAGGAATTCATTGCTCAAGTATTCCCCTCCTCGATCAGATCGAAGGATTTTAATACTTTTTCCGGTTTGGTTCTCAACTTCTTGTTTATATTCCCTAAATTTCTCAAAAGCTTCTGATTTGTGTTTCATCAGGAATACATACCCGAACCTAGAGAGATCGTCAGTGAATGTAATGAAGTATGAAGAACCATCCCTAGCATGTGTAGACATGGGACCACATACATCACTATGTATAAGTCCCAAGAGTTCGGTAACTCTTTCTCCGTGTCCCGTAAACGGAGTTTTGGTCATCTTGCCTTTGAGACATGACTGGCAAGTGTCATAAGATGAAAGTTCGAAAGGTTCAAAATATCCATCCTTATGCAACTTAGCCAGTCGTGTCACATTGATGTGACCCAGTCTACAATGCCACAAGAAGGATTCATTGAGTTCAGAACTCTTCCTCTTGTGTGTGTTTGTTATGCTCAGAACGGTTGATTGATTTAGAACATAAATGCCATTGCACAACGTGCCTGATCCAACCAACTTTTGGTTACGGAAAATGTTCATAACATTGTCCTGTAATACAAAATTATATCCCTCTTTACTTAATAAAGAAACCGATATAATGTTGCATATCAGGTTCGGCATGTAATAGCATTCATTCAGAACCAATGTATTACCAGTTGGTAATACAAGGTGATATTCCCCGACAGTCTTAGCTGCAACAATTGCACCATTTCCAACTCTAATGTCTTTATCACCTTCTCCAAGTTCTCTACCTTTCCTTAGCCCATGTAACTGATTACATATATGGGATCCTGACCCGGTATCTAATACCCAGAACGTAGAGCAAATGGAGAAACAGTTCTCAGTAACGAACACACCCGAAGAAAATGCATCAACATGTACTTTCTTCATTCGGGTGGCATGGGAATCCTGGCATTCCCCTATATCCTGTTCATTCCTATAACTCTTATAAGAAAGAACGGAACCAACGTTCCCCAGCACAGTATAACATGCGGGTTCGGTCAATACATCCATATTATTATCTTCATTAGGGCATGAAATGGTCGCTACCTGGAGAGAGAGAGAAGAAAACACTTTAGCGTAAGCTCGTGCAAGATCAGATTGGTTATTATCTTATCTAATCAGGATGGCTCCCACTGCTTTTTATCAAATCTTCGTCCAAACCCTAAAAGGAAAGACTAGCCGGGATTAATTACACACTACAAGTTCGTCAATCTTTCAGCCAGGCCAGTGTCGGTACTTTGAGGGAGGTCCCCCGTGCTTTCGCACGAACCTAATTAATGTAAACCTCGTTTTCCCAGAGGCGTAACCTCGTTAACACCTTTCTAGACACCTACTTGATCAGCTAATTGTAATGTGTAAAACTCTCCCAGGAGTAACTCTTACTCGCAGCGGGTATCGGGATCCAACTATCTCATAGAAGGTATGCAATCTCATTGCAAATTTCAACACTTGAAATTCCCGATAATGTTTTGTCCCTAGCGTCCTATGACCTTGACGGAGGCCAAACAACCCATAGTCCGCTAGTCAAGTTCAACCCGTCATTTTCTGATTGAATTAAACCCACCCGCACGACCCTTGACGGAGGCCAAACAACGCCGTACGAATACCCTAATCCAATCGCATCATATGCTAGCAGATAAGCACTAGTTAGCTACCGTACACTGCGCCTTGACGGAGGCCAAACTACCGCAGCACGAATACTAACTAGTACTTATCTGAAATGACGGAGGGCTACGCAGGTTTTTCATAAAAACCATGAGCGTAATGAACTTGATATCGTTGTAGAATCAAATGAAGTTTTGAAATGGAGTGATTTTGAGGCTTTTCTAGTTTTGCTAAAGGAGTCACTCCCGGTGAAGGGATCTCGGTCCTTTCCTCGTCGAATGAGGTGCGGGATATATCATATATATCACTGTGCAAAGCAAAAACTCTTAAAAGCATTCAATAACCAAACCGAGTGTGTAGCATCTGCCAGTTATTGCAAAAGGAGTCACTCCCGGTGAAGGGATCTCGGTCCTTTCCTCATCGAATAAGGTGCAGGGTATATCATATATACCGCTGTGCAAAGCAAGAACTGTAGCTACCTGTTTTATTTTAAAATTTGATTCTACAACATCTTAGGTTTCTTTCCTTTCATTAATCACATTAATGAAGTCCCATCATTTAAATGCCTAAACATCACAGATAGATATGACGTACACTTATGCCATCCGCATTCGCCTCGATGTCCCCTCGTGCACCGTTAGGTTAGGTAACTAACGACAGAGCAGGGCAGGGCTAGCGCGGGTGTAAAACATAAGTAACGTCTATATAATATATCATATATACTATATAAACTATATCCATCACAGAGTCACAACACAGATATCGCAGCAGAATAAACATATGAAATATTGGATATACTAGGACGTCCGTGTTTTCAATACGAGCCAGTATAAAACACGGATTCCATGGTCGTGATGAATAGCCAATCCCACACCCCTAGACCCCTACGAGAGCGGCAAGCAACCTTGCCAATTCTAGGGTTAGGAGACCCGGACTCGACTCCTCGAGCTGGTCTCCTACTGGACCCCAGAACCCGGTTACTTGTGCTCCCCTCCTTGGGTCTACCCTAATGCGGAAAAGTAAATAATATACAAAAGGTGACAACTTCCGCAACCTGGAAGCGCCCTAAATAAAAGAATATTACATACAAGTTTTTACATGAATGAAAATGAAAAACACTCATCTCACATAAAAACCCCCGGCTATTCGAACACGACGATCCAATATAACATATCCAGCAATACATAACATCACATGTCATCAACGTAAGTAAATATGCGCATCCCAATTGTCGTTGACATATAGCAACGAAACCGGCGATATCACATATTACACTTACGGTCACAGAAAAGAAAGTGTAAAACTACAACAGTTGGAATCGGCAACCTCTTTAGACATCGCATGCCTAACTAAATGAAATACTTAGACATCACATGCCTAACAGATATAAATCCCGCATTTTAGTCTCATTATCGAAAACTCTTTTCAATATCATGTGGGACTAAAGTGCTAGATTTATAACATTCATTCAGTTATCTCATAACTGTTTGTGAATTCTAATTATTGTATCACATTCTAGATAAACAGAAAATGTTAAACTTTCCGATCGAACAGTCGAATACCCAAGTTTTCCCGATACAGCTCAACACATGAAATAAGTCTAACAACATTCAGTTCGTGCCTCAGTACCAACGGTCCAGCCGTAGAAGGGTCAAGCCAACGCCTCACATGTGGCACGCCGTACTGCCCCAAACCCGAAGGTTCAAAAGGCAGTTCAAGACGGTCACATAATCGAGTTAAGGTTTGTTGTCTTCTAGAGGGTCCATCGCGTTACTTGCACTACTTAGAATGTCGTTAAACTACGGAAAAATCCAACACTTGGAAATTTCCCGACAGGGGAAAAGTTGGGTATTTATATCCGGTCGAACTTTTTAACATATTCTATAAATTATCCGGAAGTACACAAAGACGAAATTTGATAATCCGGTCGAAACACCGAAGCTCTAAAACACCCCAGAAAATTAAACTTTGGAATAATTATTAAAAATACCCATAAAACTCAGCTGCAGAAACTATGAATTACTATGCAGAGGAGGAGGGATGACGTCATCAAGCCGCCGCGGAACCGCCGCCTAAGCTGGCTTAGGCCGCGGTTCCGCCGCGCTTGTCACTGTTCATTGGAAAAAATTTGCATCGAAATTCTTAGAATTCCCTGTTGAATTTTTTAAGCATTTTTAATATTGAAAAATCCCAGATTTTAGAAAATGTACAGAGAGCATGTTTGGTTTAGGGTTTCGGGTTCGTTCGGGCTTCAAATTGCGTCTAGACTTCGCCTAAGGCTCTAGCTAGGCTCTGATACCAGTGAAAGGTTCCTAGGCACCCTAAAGAGGTCTCACAAGGCATCTAACATGCCATTTTCAAAAATTATGGGTGCCGCGAAACCCTAACGCGGATCTTAGACTAGAATTCTAGGCGAAATACAAAACTAGTTAACATATTAACTAAAGGTTAGATGCTACAACCTTTATAGATCCGGTTATCTTCTTCCTTGGCTCCACGTAGGCATCCTCTCGCTGTCCATCTCGATTCCCAAACTCGAAAGTCGGCTTCACCGGAGAATAGGGCGGACTAGGTCGTCGGCTTCGTGCCGAAGATGATCTACGTCGAGGCATCACAAGTTCAAGCTCCGACTTCATCAAGTGGTGAAACTTGTGAAGAAAACACCCAAAACAACTTGGCAAGAGGTAGAGGGTGAAGAAATATGAGGTGGGTTCACTTTAGAATTGGATTTCACTCACTTTTGCTCAAGTTGCCATTGATGGCATCAAGCTTTTCTTGAAGAAGAAGATGATCAAGAAGAAAGAATATCATTAGTTTCTTATTTCAAAAAGAAACTAATATGAATACTTATCATATCTTAACCATGGTCAAGTGTAGAGATTAAACTAAGGTTAGAAGGAATGGTTAGGGTTAAGGATGAGATAAGGATGGTGAACTTTGTCAAAGCTTCAAGAAACTTCAACAAGAGACAAAGAAAGCCACCATTCTCATCTAAACCTTTTCTAAACAAATAAGAAAATAAATAAATAAAAAGGCAAAACCCTAATCATCTCTTAACCATGGTTTAATTCTTCACACTTAACCTAATGAGCAAGTATCATCAAACATGATACAAAGATGTACACAAAAGTATATCACATATACAACATGTACATCAAGTGAGAAAATCCATTTAAAGTGAACCAATACTAGTTAATGCAAAGTAATATATCAAATATATATAATTATAAATTAAATCATTAAATCAACACTTGATTTAACGATCCGGTTATATCGCATACAACCGACTAGTATCTAATGTATCGATTTATCGAATCAATGATTCGATAACTAGGTGATATCGAATATAACCAATCGAAACATTTATCGCGAGAATGAAATACGGTATCACATACACGCATTATTCTCGGTCCCGCACATATCTCATATGCGCTCCTATTTCGTTTCGCTTGAACCAGGAAACCTCTGTGTAGGACTCTAAAGACTCGTCAATACGCCGGTAGCAGATGATGATCATATCAAGCACCCACAAGCCGCAAGCGGTCTGCTAAACGTAACGGCCATCCGGGTATTGAGCGATCAGAAGATCGACGAGCTATCCCGCTCACACTCCTGTGAATCCAACCAGTAACACTTACCGTACAGTCCGGTCTGTTCGTCTGATACGTCGCATATCAAGTCTAGGGGTGGTAAACGTCAGACCCCAATAACCGATAAGTCGTGCCGATGTGAGGCTCATAACAGGTCGAGAAACTACTGGTAACACTTACCAGCAAATCTCTGATCAGCCCTGGCCAGGGACTTCCCTGTTACGGCCAATCGAGCACAGCGCAACATCAACCCCCAATACCGGGAGAGACGAAACCCCTCCTATCGCTCATTGCCTCCATATGACTCGGGACTGTACCCAAAGACCACCGTTTTGCACGCCCTCATGGATGTGGTAAGGTGGAGATCAAAGCACAGTGGGAATCACACAAGACTCTATGACGATCTCGGGTCTACAGACTAACCTGCACAAGTGTCACCTGAGAACTGCCATCTGACGTGAGGTATAATACCATCTGGGAGTTCTCGGCGAGTCCGTCCAGTGTACCCAGTCTCCACTGAGCACCCGTATACCATCTCTGATGTCAAACACCAATGGATATGGGATCATCCATCGCCCATCACATGGGTCGAGAAGCGTATACGCTAGTCTACTCTGGTATATCGATGCCCCGTCTCGATACACCCACGACTAGTGACCTTGAAGGATGTACTTATGGACTACCATGTCCCCACCAGTATGATCTGCATCATAGTCCAGGTAGTCAAGTACACATCCTAAGGGCTTTACCAACATGTAACCATAAGACAATTTAAAGAGACTAGTGTACATGTTAAGATAAAGAGTAACCAGATAGCATACTATCATATCGAGCAAGAAAGTCATCTCTATATATGTCCAAGCATCCAATATAATTTACATCATCTGTACAATACTGGCCTCTATGGCATACATACAACTAACATATTGTTGTTCACTCGATGACGTTCACGACCCTGTTTAAGTTTGCGACATACACACCGGGATTGGGGAAAATCATAACTAGTAGAGGGTGTAAGGTTGGTTTCGTCGTGGTTTGCGGACGGGAGCATTTGCAGAGGTCTTGGAAGTGGTTACTAGTAGTATTGATGTAGTCTTGGGAATGGAATTTCTCGGCACATTCCCCGCTCACATTGAGTGTAGAGTGAAGAAAGCGAATTTCCAGATTCCCGTACACCCAGAGGTTGTCTAGAAGAAGCAGTTCTGTCGGGCCAGTCGAGGTTAGGGCTAGGCCGACAATTAATGATCTTTCGTCGATGAAGGTTGCTAAAGATGAAGCGCTAGCTGTTGTTCGAGATTTCTTGGATGTGTTCGAGGACATATCAGGTTAACCACCGAGGCGAGACGTAGAGTTCGCAATTGATCTTATTCCTGGTGCAATGCTAGTATCTAAAGCGTATTATCTCATGGCACCAGCGGAATTGGGAGAAGTTAAGAAGCAGGTTACTGAATTGCTTGAGAAGGGTTGGATTCGCTGCAGTAACTCGCCTTGGGGAGCTCTAGTTCTTCTAGTTAAGAAGAAGGATGGCACAAGAAGGATGTGCATCGACTATCGAGAATTAAACCGGGTGACTATTAAGAACAAGTACCCGATCCTTCACATTGGCGAACTATTTGAGCAGCTTAGTGGCGCGAGGGTATTCTCGAAGCTGGATTTGCGATCCATATATCATCAGGTCCGAGTGAAAACAGAATATATTTGCAAGACGACGTTCCGAACTCGGTATGAACATTACGAGTACCTAGTGATGCCCTTCGGAGTTACGAATGCTCCAGCTATACTCATGGACATGATGAACCGAATCTTTTCACCTTTCTTGGACCAGTTTATTGTGATGTTCATGGACGATATTCTGGTTTACTCGAAGAGTTTTGAAGAGCATGCTGAACATTTGAAGATCACACTGCAGACGTTGAGACAAGAGAAATTATATGCGAAGATGTGCAAGTGCGAGTTTTGGCTGGAAGAAGTAAAGTTTTTGGGGCATGTTGTGTCTGGTGATGGAATCGCCGTCGATCCCGAAAGATTGCAGCAGTTCGAGATTGACCGATTCCGAAGAATGTTGCGGAGATAAGAAGTTTTCTTGGACTCGCCGGGTATTACAGAAGATTTGTGGAGAACTTTGCTCGTCTGGCGGTGCCATTGACCAAGCTTACGCGCAAGGAGGTACCTTTGTGTGGACGGATAGGTGTGCGTCAGTTTTGAGACATTGAAGCAAAGATTGATAACCGCCCCTATTCTGACCGTGCCAGACAGTTCCGGAGGATTAGTGATTCACAGCGACGCATCTGGAAAAGGATTGGGATGTGTTTTGATGCAGCATGGGAAGGTTGTAGCGTACGCATCGAGACAGTTGAAGACCCATAAGAAGAATTACCCAACTCATGACTTGGAGCTTGCGGCTGTGATATTCGCTTTGAAGATTTGGAGACACTACCTTTTGGGCGAAAGGGTCGAGGTGTTCACTGATCATAAGAGCTTGAAGTATGTGTTCAAGCAGAACGAGCTTAATATGAGGCAACGTAGATGGTTGAAGCTGGACTTCGAACAGGCTTATTAATCCAAGAAGATGGTTCGATGAGATATGGTAGTTGGTTGTGTGTGCCAAAGGAAAATATTCGTGAAGAACTTATGAAGGAGGCACACAGTTCAGCTTATTCCGTACATCCAGGAGGCATGAAGATGTACCGAGATATACGACAGCATTTCTGGTGGGAAGGCATGAAACGGGAGATTGCCCGCTTTGTGGCAAAATGCTTGGTGTGTCAGCAAGTTAAGGCTGAACATCAAAGGGTTGCTGGTTTATTGCAACCACTTCCGATTCCTCAGTGGAAGTGGGAACATATAACCATGGATTTCGTGACAGCTCTACCGCGGAGTCCAAAAGGCAACAATGCAGTATGGGTGATTGTTGATCATTGACCAAGGCAGCTCATTTCAATCATTTTCGGGTTGTTCAATCAACAGAAGCTTTGGCAGAACAGTACATGCAGGAGATTGTAAGATTGCATGGAGTACCGGTGAGCATCGTGTCCGACCGTGACACTCGATTCTTAGTACACTTTTGGAGGAGTTTACAGGAAAGTTTGGGGACTCGATTGAAGTTTAGCACAGCTTATCATCCTCAAACAGATGGCTATTCGGAGAGGACGATCCAAACTCTTGAATATATGTTGAGAGCATGCATGTTGGACTTCAAGGGTTCATAGGAGGTTCATCTATATTTGGTGGAGTTTTCTTACAACAACAGTTTCCAGGAAACTATTCAGATGACTCCATTCGAAGCTTTATATGGTCGCAAGTGTCGTTCACCTGTTTGTTGGGACGATGTCGGTGAACGAAGATTGTTGGGACCAGACTTGGTTGTGCAGACTGTTGAGAAAGTTAGTGCTATCCGGAATCATATGAAAGCAGCACAAGACAAACAGAAGAGTTGGGCAGATACGTCGAGAAGACCTCTAGAGTTCGCCATGGGTGATTTGGTATTCTTGAGGATATCACCGACTAGAGGAGTGATTTTTTTGGGAAGTCGAGGAAAGCTCAGTCCTCGGTTCGTCGGGCCTTTCGAGATCTTGGAGCGTGTTGGCGGGGTAGCGTATCGTTTGGTATTACTGCAGTCCTTGGCGAATTTGCATGATATGTTTCACGTATCTCAACTCCGTAAGTATGTTCGATATGAAATGCATGTGTTGGATCATTCGGAGCTGACTGTACGAGAAGACTTGACTTTTAAGGAGCGACCGATTGCAATTGTGGATCAGAGGGAAATGGTTCTTAAGAACAAGGTTATCCTACTTGTACTTGTTTCTTGGGGTGGTTGCTCACATGGAGAATCAACTTAGGAGCGGGAAGATGAAATCCAGCAGAAGTTTCCCTATCTTTTCTTGTAGTTATTGGTCGTTTATCCTTTTGTGCTCTTGGAATTTCGAGGACGAAATTCTTTTTGTAGTTGGGTATAATGTAACAACCGAGTCCGGATATACAAATTCCAGTTACCGTATATGTGGTGTGTGGTATTTATTTCATTTAGCATACTTTGACAGTTACTAGTTATAGTTTACCCCGACATTACATATGTTTGCATATGACAATTAAGTTACTTAAAATAGTTTAAAAAAATACTTGTCATGGCCTGCTTGTTTTCCCTGACCCTATGGTAGCGTCCTTGCATCATGATCTCGTCCCGTTCAGTGAAACGGACGTGTTTGGACGACTACGCGCACGTACGTGCGTCCGTTCTTGGGGGTATGCTTTTTCAGTACAAAATCCTTCATTTCAAATTTTGGAACTTGCTAATAATTTTTATATTTCAAATTCAAATTTTGGACCCAACCCGGGCGCAATTCTGAAATATTTTGTATTTCCGCCAAATCCTATTTTTTTTCTAAATCTTTTAATCAGCCAAAATATATTTTCTGCCTATCAGATCCTTTTAAAAACCAACGAAACTATATTTTATCATCACCAGAAAATATTTCTAAAATTTTTTATCCCTAAACAAATTCTTATTTCCCTCACCCAATCAAAACTCTTCTTTCCTCGTCGCTGGCCCCACCTTCCTCTCTCTCTCCTCTTTTTCTTCTTCTCTCTCTTCTTCGTACTCGCTCACCCCGCTACGCGACAAATTCTTCTCTCCTCCTCATTCTCTCTCCTCGCGTTTCTCTCTTCCTCTCTTTTCTCGTGTCGCTTTCTCTCTCCCCTCGCGGTGGGAATAGGTCCCGTCACCGCCGTAATGATGTGGTCACCTCCCTTCTACCTCTTCTCTTCTCTTCTCTTTTAAAAACCCACGACCACGAGAACCATGAAACCTTCTGCATTCCTCAAACCCTAATTCTTTTCCCCTGCTCCTCAGCCTTGTCGACATCCCTCTCGCCTCCCCATCGCCCATTTCCTCCTCCTCTCCATCTTCTTCTTTTTCTTTCTTCTTCCCCGAGTCTCCCTTCCCTGCACAGCCCTGCACACCCCTGCACATCCCAGCTCGACCTTAGAACCCACCATCCCATCGCCGTCGACAATCTCTCGTCGACGTCACCACCTCTTCCACATCCCCTCACCCTCTTCTCTGTTCTCTCCTCACATCACCAAACCCTGTGCACCATCAACGAAACCAACATCTAACCCTAACCGCTAAGAATCTCAGCCACCACCCTTCGCCGGCAGAACCCATGCCGGCAACCCCTTGTCGTCATCGCCACTTGCCGACTCCCCTAGTTCCCAAGGCACCTATCCCCTGCAAGGCTTTTCCTTCTTCTTCTTTTTATAATTTCTTTTTAAATAGATGTTCACTGTTCTTGATTCGCCGGAATCCGGCCGTGCCGTTGAGGATCCCCGACGACCCAGCGAGGACCGCTGACCCGTGTGATTCCACTGTTCGTCGTTCGGACTCATTCCGTGTATCGTGCGCGCGTCGCGACTTTTCCTGCCGACGCGAGACGTTCCGTTTTTCGTATTGCGATCCATCGAGGCAAGTTAATCTTGTTATATGCTAGTCATCCTATTCATATATCAATCTATCTATTTTCCTATTAAATCTATAGATAAAATCTAAAGTTTTGAATTCCAGATTAACAGTACAATGTTCCGTTTATATATTTTGGATCTAAAACTTGAAACATGATTGTTGCATTTAGTTGACTATACCTAGTAATCACAATTATATGTTAGATCACATAATCACAATTTTTTTATAGCCATATTACCCTTTTGTAGTTTTACCCCATCGAATGACCGATTGCATACATTTAGCCTTATTCACATTCAATTGCATCTCTAGATTGTTTTAATACATATTAATATGATTTTATCATCCACATGTGTAATACCGCATTCCTGAAATGTTAAAACTATTCCTCAAACCAAACTGATAACTGTACAACTAAGTAGTTTAATCTGCACCTATTGCTATCATGTTACTGTGCCTGTTTATTGTTCTGATAGTACCATGCTTGTTTATTCATAACCATGATTATGCTAGTCGATTATAAGCATCCACATGTTATCTTGTACACCCTGACGTGACTTGCTACACATATTACTTGACCTGACATGGTACCGTATACCTTTGACATGACATGACATCTAAATACACCACTCGACTTGACCTGATGTACCATGGTTTTACCTGTTACTTGATCTTGTGTCTAATGCCAACAAATCTGACATGTAGTCCTCACGGACCGTTCCTGTTGTCTATCCGGGCAACCCTGCTCCTACCTGATCCTGTGTTGGCATTAGTTCTTGATTACTAAATACCTGACTTGACACACATAACTTGGGGGTATGGGGAAATCAATGATGAAATCCTGACTTGTAACTCGACAGTTGCTTGCTTATACTGATCAGTTTTTAGAGGCTAGGCCCGCCTCGTGATGATGCTGCTGACATCGTTGGTCTTTACCCTTTTCCTTTTAGTGCCTTGCGGCACGTCTCGGTTTCAGCCCGAGAGTCTTAGACCGTGGTCCCGGGCATGCACGGGATACTATTGAGTTACATCGATGATTCATCAAATTGATTTCAAAGACTTGAGAGTAGATAACCCAATAGACCAGTTTAGTTTACTCACTGCACACTACCCTTTCACTGCCCTGACGTATATTGCTGTTACACCTGCTTTACCATTCATGATTATATTTGCATTGCTTGTTACCCTGTTTATATTTTATTACTTGATGACATGACGCGCTGACGTCTGGTTTTGCATGGCCCAGATTCCGTACCTTTGCTGAAGACCGAGCAGGAGTACTTCAGCCAGTAGGCTGAGCAGTGAGGATACAGTAGTAGTTAGTTCTTTTACTTTTCTGCATTTTATTCCTGATGTGAGCCCGCATTATGGGACGTACATTCCAGTTATTTGTATTGGATTGTTCAGTTGATAAAACTGCACATTTGTATTACATTTTTCCTACCATTTTCATATTAAAAAAGGACTTTATTATAATATATTATACATATGAGGGTTTATGTGTAAAAACACCATTTTCCATTTGTTAATATATTTTAATTATCATTTGGTAGGAAAATGTATGCAAATAAATCTATTGAACAAATCCTAGTAGAAATAAGCCTACTAAATATTATTTGAGATTATTGTGCAGAATTTTCCAAGTTGTTATGCAGAATTTATCAAACAAATCAAGTTGTTGAAGAAATCTTGCCAAATTAAGAAGCAAAACTTGGAGACCAAGTCTGGAAGCAACCGAGAAAAGATTTTCAGATTCTGAAGGTGCCTAGGATTGCCACATGTCACGAGAAGGAAGCCCAAGAAATTTGATCGAGAGATCCCCACCATTGAGCGCGGATCCACGGCCAAACCCATCCTTGGGCCGCGGATCCGCCGCAATATTATGGAGTTGGAAGGAAATATTTTGGGGCATGATTCTCTACTATATTTTACCAACTTTTGAAGCAAAAGATTCTGGCTTTGCACTATAAAAAGGCACCGAGAGACTCTTGGAAAAGCTATCAAGCCGAAGAAATCACGAAGTCCAAGACGGCTCACGCATCCAGGCTGATCATCAACTGTTCGTCTACCTCCTTGGAAGAGATCGAGAAGCAAACTAGTCTTTGTAATCATTTTCTAAGGAATCAAAGTGTAGATTGTTCAAGTTGATTAATAAAGGTAGTTATTTTATTTAATTCTTTTGCATTTTACATTATGTTTTCCCTCTCTGTCTTTTCATCTTCTTTTCCCAACATGCGCGAGTAATTCTCCGCTTGTTAGGGTTCGTAGGATTAGGGTAGGCTAATGGACGATGAAAATAATTAAACCCTTTTTAAGTCCTATAAAGTTTAGGAACTTTATCAAAAGAATCATTAACATCCTAATCGGGCGCGCTAGCAATTCTTTGCTAGTTCCGACCACGATTAGAGATTAGATTAATGATTGTTTTGGTAAAGGCTAGATATGAACGGAGTTCCGTGTCGAGATAAGGGTTAAGAGTGGGATTCCTTTTCCCTCCAGAAACCCTAATCAACACGCATCACCGTCGTTCTAGTTCTAAATCTATTAATGGATAAAAAGGGTAACTTTTAATTAATCGTCCATAACTACTAAATCCTAACGAACCCTACAAGCCTTCTTATTATATTTTCTAAGTCTCTAAAATAATCTAGACCTATATTTTACATTCTTGTTTAACGTAGATCTAGAAACCATTCTATAAAATTCTTTATCCCTCCTCTCTTTCTCAACACATCTAAAGTAAAAGTAAAAGGTTCCACGTTTCCCAGAGGACGACCCGTACTCATCTCAGTCTAGCTACATGCGACACCATATTGATTGCGGTTAACTACAAAACACTCTTTCGTATCAATCAAATGGCGCCGTTGCCGGGGAAACGTGCGTAATTTTTTATTTTTACTATTTGTGTTGAATTCTTAGACGAGTCATATCATTATTAAAACAAAACTGCAAATTGTATATTTAACGATTATTGTGTGAATTTTTGCGAGAAAATCTGGAGTCACGGACTTGAGGAAACAAGAGATCTAGGGTTCACACTTCTCTGGTAAGATTCTAACTCCCTTCTCTCTCCTCTAAAATCCAATAAAATCTATTTTCTGCAGGATTCTTTGCAAAATATCGCCGCTCAAAAATCTTTTTGCAAAGTTTTGTTTTTCGGTTTGTTTTTGCATATTTTAATACGGATCTTTAAGGGGCAAGGACCAAATCAAGATTAGGTGGGGATTTCATCACCCTTCCTAAGCCCCACAAATCACAAACCAAGCATATAGATCAACTCTTCATTAATTTAAAAAATATCTAGACCAGACTCTAAGGACTGTCGCGCTCAATAAGGACAGAGGAAGGTCGTGGGTAATCTATCGTTTATCCGCATTATTTTTGTAGTGCATAGGCAAGTGTGTCGAAGGCTAGTGGTTTTTAATTAGGCCCACGACGTGGTTCCTTCCCACTTACCTGGCACTTACCTGGCTACAAGGGTAGTATGGAGGCGGTAGAGGATTTATCCCGTGGCTTGTCCTTTGGAAGTCTAGGAGCGGTCTAGAGACTGGACCTAGGTAACCATAGTTCTAGGGTTGTGCATTTTTTGTGATTTGTCTAAATCCGTCTTTTTTTTAAAACAAACCAATTACTTTCTCCCCTTTTTACCCCTTCCCCCTTCTTCTATTCTTATAATGGGTAACCTAAACAGAAGAACACTTGCCGAGCTTTGCTGTCCACAACCAGATATCTCTTGTTTTCGAAATCCCTTCGGTATACCGTCCGGCTCTTTCATGTCCTTAAGAGATCATATAGAACAAGCAGGAAGAAACAGTTGGCCACCTCAGTCTAGGTCTTATCAACTGTATCCTAATCCTACACCTATTTCAGTTGATACCCAGAGTGAGGAAGCCCCTAGACGAATGTCCATTGCTGAGCACATAGCTATGGCTAGAGGCCAAAGTTTCAACCCAGACCGATATCAACCATCACCCCCACTTTCCAAAGAAGAGTTTGATAGCCAACCGACCAACCCATATCAATATCCTTCTTATCATAATTTTAATCCCACTCCTACCCAATTTTCGCAACCATTCTATTCATATCAATCCAATCCGACTTTTCCACCTTCTCTAGACAGTTCTTCTAATCAGTCATTTGGGAGTTTTAATTATCCACAGGAATTTCAATCTTATACCGAAACCCCTTATCAACCAAAGTCTAGTCTTAAGTGGAAATTAGAAAAAGGTATAGTGATGATGAACCGCATTAGAGAGGAATGGAAGGAAAGCATGGCTAAATATGAAAGGGCAACGAGTTCCGAACCAGCCCAAAATTTTTCAGTATATAATACGGGTATCGGACAAAATGAGAATTTGGGTAGAGAGACATAATTATATACCCTTCCTAATCAAACCTCCCCTTTTCAAACTGAAATCCACAACTCCAGTTTCATAGATTCATCAAGTACACCAAGTACAATGTCTGATAAGTTATGTGACTTTGTAGTGTTTGATTTACCCAACCGTGAAGGGTCCCTTTCAAGTGAAACCATACCCAACCCTTGTGATCTCTACACCTCCACTCTTGAACCAAAACCGATTGAAAACCATACTTTTGATGAGGAGTTTGAGAATTTTAACCTTCACTTGAATGAGGTGATTGACGTTGGGGATATTTTGATTGATGAACCCGAAATATTGGATGATTTTGTCCCACCAATTCATCAAATCCTTTCACTTCCTTGTGGTCATCATCTTGAGCCTTTAATTCTTCCCGAACCCCAAATATATCTTGAAGTTGATGATAATGGTATACCCGAAGATCAGACCGAAATACAGCCTCCATCTTCCACATCTGGTTCAGCAACACTCGACACACCAATTTGTTTACCCATTTCACCTTCTACTTTCTCCGGTTCTTCTTCTGTTCCTATAGTTTCAGCGAGTTTTGATAAATCACAATCCGTTAATTCAAGTTCAGTAATACCAGAAATTCAACTTGATTTGGATATTTTTGAAAAAGAGGTAGATGAGTTTTTTGAGTCCTCTACCTCAGTGATTTTTTATGAATCAAGTAGAATAAATTCTGGCATAAAACTCTTTGACAGCAAAATGTTCAATCCCACCATTGATAAAAGTTTTGAAGAACTTTTTGCTGACGAACTTGAATTTTTAACAATACGGATTTTGTGATTGATCAATCTCCACCTATAGAGGTTGAACCGTCACCATCCCTTCTTCCTAATCATTCACATTCATCCTCATTCTTTCTTTTCTCTAATTTCAAACCCTTTCCAGACCACCCCTTATCCCTTCCCCACTTTTTCTTGACTCGATACAACACATTCTTCCACCAACCTATACGCTATACTGATAAAATCTTTGAATGGTTGGTGTTAACTTTCGGTCTTTGTAAAGTTTTATTTTGACCAAATGACTCACCCCCTCTTAAAATGCTTCATATTGTCTAACTCATGTTTGAGGGGGGTATATTTTTTGGCTCTTGAACATAACTTTTGTCTTCAAATTTGTGAGCCAAAAATAAGTTTGGGGGAGGATTTTCACTTTCATATATTCTTGCCTCCATTAATAATGTCCTCCCAAGCTTACAGGTTTTTGTGATCCAGCGGATAGCAACAGTGAGGACACTGCTGTAAACAGGTTTGGGGGATGTTTGTGCTTATTTACACATAATTTGCATCATACTTTGCATAAGCACAGCATTTTCAAAATTAAAAAAAAAATTCTTTTATAACAAAAGAGTAGAAAGTGAAAAATTACATCCAAAAGATAGGAATAGTTTAAGAAAACCAAGAAAATTAGAAGTTTTCTTAAACGAACTAGTAATAAGTAGTTATGAGCTGTTGTCCCAAGGGTTAGTAAGATGAAGGAAGTCACTAATCTGAGGATAAAAATAAGTCTGAAAAATAGTTTCTATTCTGGAAGCCAAACATTTGAATGTTGATACCCTACTATATGCACTTTCATACGTCTTGAAACTCGGGATGATAGAGGATACCTTGAAATGCTCTTGTCTAAAAGCCAAAGTATGAAGAAAATGAAAAAAAAATGAAGAAAATATAAAAATGGTGAAAAGAAAAATGAACACTGGTTTTGTTATCGCCAAGGCAGCAATAAAAAAAATATAGCAAGGATGCCTCTTCACCTAGTGCCCTAAGGCCAACTGGTCTGGGAGTCACTGCTAAGCCTTAGGTGGTGCAAGACGAGGAAAATATTATCTCCTAATCAGCAAGCACATGAGTAATCGGTCGGTTAGTACCTCAAGAAGTATTAACGGTCATATGAAAATATGTGAGCAAATCTAAATATTCATCAAATTAAAAAGTACTGAGGTAGATGGACAAGAGTATGATAGCTTGAATTGAATTCTCCGAGTGCAGGGATGTCCATTTCACACACGTAGGGGTATATGATCGATGTTTGGATGAAAGGTAGGAATGAAGAATAAAGATGATGTTGTATTGAGGGATAATATGATTTCTAACATCTTTTCATGACTATTAAGATAGGGCTCATAACAATTGAAAAGCTAGTGTAGTTGGAAACTCTTCTTTTCAAAGCCTTTCTTTTATGGTTCTTATCTTTATATGTAAATTTCACCATCTCTCTTTTGTTATAGGATTTTATGGGTGTAATCCGCTGAAAACCCCCAGGAGACAACACTCCTCCTACTAGGGACACCTAGAGGTTTAACGGCTTGTTGCACGTGCTCAGTGCAATCGTGTTTGCCTACGAAAGTGTGCTTAGTTTTCTCCTTTCTTTTTCTCCTCTTGAATAAACTAGTTTGCTCGGGACGATCAAAGATAAGTTTGGGGGTATTTGTTCAGTTGATAAAACTGCACATTTGTATTACATTTTTCCTACCATTTTCATATTAAAAAAGGACTTTATTATAATATATTATACATATGAGGGTTTATGTGTAAAAACACCATTTTCCATGTGTTAATATATTTTAATTAGTATTTGGTAGAAAAATGTATGCAAATAAATTCATTGACCAAATCCTATTTGAACTAAGTCTACTAAATATTATTTGAGATTATTGTGCAGAATTTTCCAAATAGTTATGCAGAATATATCAAAGAAATCAAGCTGTTGAAGAAGACTTGCCTAATTAAGAAGCAAAACTTGGAGACGAAGTCTGGAAGCAACCGAGAGAAGATTTCTGAATTCTGAAGGTGCCTAGGATTGCCACATGTCACAATTACAAAGCCCAAGAAAAATGATGAAATGATCTCCACCATTGGCCGCGGAACCGCGGCCAAACCCCCCTGTTGGCCGCGGATCCGCGGCAATCTAGAAAGATCATTTGCCAAAATTTTGGGGTATGATTCTCTGCTATATTTTACCAACTTTTGAAGCAAAAGATTCTGGCTTTGCACTATAAAAAGGCACCGAGAGCCTCTTGGAAAAGTTATCAAGCCGACGCGATCACGAAGCCCCAGACGCTCACGCATCCAGGCTGATCATCAACTGTTCGTTTACCTCCTTAGGAAAGATCGAGAAGCAACTAGTTTTGTAATCATTTTCTACGGAATAAAGTGTAGATTGTTCAAGTTGATTAATAAAGGTAGTTATTTTATTTAATTCTTTTGCATTATGTTTTCCCTCTATGTCTTTTCATCTTCTTCTCCCAACATGCGCGAGTAATTCTCTACTTGTTAGGGTTTGTAGGATTAGGGTAGGCTAATGGATGATGAACATCCCTAAACCCTTTTTAAGTCCTATAAAGTTTATGAACTTTATCAAAAGAATCATTAACATCCTAATCGGGCGCGCTAGCAATTCTTTACTAGTTCCGACCGCGATTAGAGATTAGATTAATGATTATTTTGGTAAAGGCTAGATAATGAACGGAGTTCCGTGTCGAGATAAGGGTTAAGAGTGGGATTCCTTTTCCCTCCAGAAACCCTAATCTACACGCATCACCGTCGTTCTAGTTATAAATCTATTAAAGGATAAAAATGGTAACTTTTAATTAATCTTCCATGACTACTAAATCCTAAAGAACCCTACAAGCCCTCTTATTATATTATCTACATCTCTAAAATAATCTAGATCTATATTTTTGCATTCTTGCTTAACGTAGATCTAGAAACTTTTCACAAAATTCTTATTTCCTCCCCTCTTTCAACACATCTAAAGTAAGAGTAAAAGGTTCCACGTTTCCCTGAGGACGACCCGTACTCACCTCGGTCTAGCTACGCGCGACACCGTTCTGATTGCGGTTAATTACTACAAAAACAATTTTTCACATCAATCATGGATCTTTTGCTTCCGCATTTTTATTATTCTTGACTCATTTTATCTTGGCTTATGGACATGTATTAGATAGTTATATTTTGTTCTTGATATCTCTACAGCCGTAATGTGACTGTGGATGGATACTTCCTACCCACAGGTAGCATGGTTGGCTATGTCACGTGCCCATCTTAGCATACTCTGGGAAGCGGGGCGTGACACTACTGATCGGTCTATCAGTAAATCCCAACTGCCTTGGCTAAGGTCTTATGGTCCTGACCAATCGAACACAGTGCGATATCGACTCCCAATACTGGGAGAGACGAATCCCCGACAATCGCTCACTGCCTCTGTTAGTTATATGTATGCCCTAGAGGCCATTACTGTACATGTGATGTGTATTGTAGTGGATGCTTGGACATATATAGGGAGGACTTTCTTGCTCGACATGATAGTATGCTATCTGGTTGCACTTTATCTTAACATGTACACTTATTGTCTCTCTATTACATGTTGATAAAGCCCTTAGGATGAGTACTTGACTACCAGGATTATGATGTAGATCATACTAGTGGGGCAGAGGTAGTCGGTAAGTACATCCTTCAAATGTTCCTAGTCGTGAGAGTATCGAGACGGGGCATCGATATTCCACAGTAGACTGGCGTATACGCTTCTCGACCCATGTGATGGGCGATGGATGATCCCATATCCATTGGTGTTTGACATCAGAGATGGTATACGGGTGCTCAGTGGAGACTGGGTACACTGAACGGACTCGCCGAGAACTCCTAGATGGTATTATATTTATCGTTAGATAGCGTTTCTCTGGTGACATTAGTACAGGTTAGTCTGTTGACCCGAGATTGTCATAGAGTCTTGTGTGATTCCCACTGTACTTTGATTTCCACCTTACCACGTTCAAGAGATCGTGCAAAATGGTGGTTTTTGGGTACAGTCCCGAGTCACATGGAGGCAATGAGCGATAGGAGGGGAATCGTCTCTCCCGGTATTGGGTTTGATGTTGCGTTGTGCTCGATTGGCCATAATCGGAAATCCCTGGCCAGGGTTACTGAGATTTACCGGTAAGTTTTATCAGTAGTTTCTCGAACCATTATGGACCTTGCATCGGCATAACTTATCAGGCTATTAGGGTCTGACGTTATACCACCCCCAGGCTGAGATATGCGACATATCAGACGAAGAGACCGGACTGTACGGTAGTGTTACTGATTGGATTCGAAGGAGTATGAGCAGGCTTTCTTGTTGATCTTCTGATCGCTCAATACCCGGGTGGCCTTTACGTTTAGCAGACCGCTTGCGGCTTGTGGGTGACTGATATGATCACCACCTACTGCCGCCATATTGACGAGTCTTTAGAGTCCTACACAGAGGTTTTCTGGTTCAAGCGAAACGAAGTAGGAGCACATATGTGATATGTACGGGACCGAGATTAATACGAGTACGTGATACAGTATTCTATTCTCGCGATATGTGATCTCGGTCGGTTATATGTGATATATCCAGGTTATCGAATCAAGCGTTGATTCGATAGGTTGATACATATGATATTAGTCTGTTATATGTGATATAGCCGGATTATTAAATCAAGTGTTGATTTAATAATTTAATGTATAATTATATATGTGATATATTAAGTTACATTAACTAATATTTTCTCACTTAAGAATTTCTTTTTCTCACTTGTGTATATTTAGTATATATGTGATATATATTAATGTACATTTTTTTGTGTCATGCTAGATGATACATGCTTCATGGGGGTGTGAGACTTACACCATGCATATGATAATCTTGGGTTTTATTTATGAAAGTAAATTCAAAATTGGTTGGAATTTTGTCATGGCAAGAAGCTTGGAGAAGCTTGTTGAGTCCATTGACTTAATCCACTAGTTTTGTTTTGCTTAAGATATTTATTAAGCTAACCATTATCCTTAGCCATAGTTTAGTCTCTACATGAGTTATTGTATGACATAAACTCACCCATGGTTTCTATTCTCACCTCATAAATTTCATTCTCATCACTACTTCATCTTCTTCTTCCTCATGAGAAAGCTTTCTAGCTTTTCTCCAAGTGAAGAAATATTGTGAGAAAAATAAATCTAAAGTGAGCCCAATTCCTACTTCATCATCCTATACTATATTAGCCATTTAGTTTATGGTGTTTGCTTCATTAATCTACCATTAGTGAAGAGGTAGCATGAGCTTGAGTCTCCTCGACGTAGATCATCTTCGGCCTCGAAGACTTAGAGCAAACTTGTTCGTTTCTTCATGTGAACCCTTACTAGAATTCGGGTGTTCACTACTTGGAGCGAAGGGACTACTACATGGAGCTTTAGAAGTGAAGGACCGGTCTACAAAAGTTGTATTCCTCATTCACTTAGATGTAAAGTTGTTTGCATTGCTTGTTCGTCTAAATCTCTAGTTAAGATTCTAGGGTTAGGGTTCTTTAGTACGGCAAATTTTTAAAATTAGCATGGACGATACCTCCCGAAACCTTGCTCTCCTGCTATGCACCCCTACAGTAGTATCAGAGCCAAGCTAGAGAATTAGATGATATTTGTTAGATTACGAAACCGCAACAACTCCGAAACACACGAAACATAATCTAGTTTCTTTCGAAATTTGCAGAGAGTCTAAATTTTTTTTAAGCAACTGCAGAATATTGCATGAGATGTAACATGAACACAGTAGAAATTTAAAGCCTTCTCGTCAAAAAATGACCGGCCACATTGCTATGATTTCCGTCCTGGCCGGCCCTGTTTGGGGTTCTGGGCTTCAAACTTTTTCAGTGTTCCAGTCTCTGGGTTTTGGTGTTTTAGGTGTTGCTTGTTTTTGCTAAATTTGCATGTGATGTTATTTTTGTGCACAAGCAATTCAGAGTGTTTCGTAGTGGTAATTCTAACATCTATTCGGGTTATTTAGACGACGTAAAAAAGTTCGAACGGATATCAATAATCCAATTTTTCTCTCGCTGGAAATTTTCCAAGAGTTGGATTTTTTCCAAGTTTAAAATCTTCAGAAAATCATGTAAGCGATTCTGTGGACTCTCTAGAAGAAAGATATCCAAACTCGACCTTTTGGATCGTGGAACTGTGGTCATACCCTAGAGTTTGCGGCAGTTCCGCGGCGACAAGAGTGAGGCATGGGTCGGCCCTTCTACGGATGGTTCGTAGATGCCGTGGAATGTTCTGGGTATTTTTTGAACTCCGCTCAAGTGTTGAGCACTTTGGAAAATTTTGGGTGTTTGTTTATTCGATCGAAAAGTTTAATATCGTCTAGCTATCTGTGATTGTGATACATGTTAGTTACAACAATGCCCTAGAGGCCATTGCTGTACATATGATGTATATTATAATGGATGCTTGGATATATATAGAGAGGACTTTCTTGCTCGTCATGATAGTATGCTATTTGGTTTCACTTTATCTTAACATGTTGACTTGTATTAGTTTACAGTCTTGTTCTTACATGTTGATAAAGCCCTTAGGATATGTACTCGACTACTGGGACCATGATGAGATCATACTAGTGGGGTCAGGATAGTTAACGAGTACATCCTATAACTGTTCCTAGTTGAGGGTGTGTCGAGACAGGGCATCGATACACCAGAGTAGACTAGCGTACATGCATCTTGACCCATATGATGGGCGATGGATGATCCCATATCCATCGGTGTTTGACATCAAAGATGGTGTACAGGTGCTCAGTGGAGACAGGGTACACTGGACGGACTCGCCGAGAACTCCCAGATGGTTTTATACCTCACGTCAGATGGCAGTTCTCTGGTGACACTGGTACAAGTTAGTCTGTAGACCCGAGATCGTCATAGAGTCTTGTGTGATTCCCACTGTGCTTTGATTTCTACCTTACCACGTCCAAAAGGGCATGCAAAACGGTGGCTTTTGGGTACAGTCCCGAATCACATGGAGGCAATGAGCGATAGGAGGTGATTCGTCTCTCCCGGTATAGGGAGTTGATGTTGTGCTGTGTTCGATTGGCTATAACTGGAAGTCCCTGACCAGGGCGGATATTGAGTACTACTGGTAAGTGTTATCAGTAGGTTCTTGGCCTGTTATGAGCCTCACATCGACACGACTTATCGGTTACTGGGGTCTGACGTATACCACCCCTAGACTAGATATGCAACATATCAGACGAAGAGACCGGACTGTACAGGAGTGTTACTGATTGGATTCACAGGAGAATGTACAGGCTTGCTTGTTGATCTTCTGATCGCTCAATACCTGGGGGCTGTTATGTTTAGCTGACCGCTTGCAGCTTGTGGGTGTTTGATATGATCATCACCTGCTACCGGCGTATTGACGATTCTTTAGAGTCCTACACAGAGGTTTATTGACTCAGGCAAAACGGAGTAGGAGCACATATGTGATATGTGCGGGACCGAGAATAATACGATATGAGATACCGTATTCTATTCTCGCGATATTTGATATCAGCCGGGTCATCGGATCAAGTGTTGATTCGATATATCAGTACATGATATATTAGTCGGTTATATACGATATAGCCGGATTGTCGGATCAAGTGTTGATTCGATAATTTAACGTATAATTATATATGTGATATATTACATTACATTATCTAATATTGGCTCGCTTTATTATTTCATTTTCTCACCGGATAATACATTGATATATATGCGATATATGTTAATTGTATTATTTTCTTTTGTTACAAAAATATATTATATATGTGATATATAATATTGTAACATCTTATGATTACAAATGCAACATGATTAGTGGAGATTAAACATGGTTAGGGTTTGATTTGGGTTAAACTTTTCTAGAAGCTTGTAGAAGCTTTTATTTTGTTTCTTGCAAAGATATTATGTGTTGATATTTTGCTTGATATTTTCTAACCCAACCCAAACCCTTCACCCTAGGTTAAATCTCTACATGAGTTAAAGTAACTCAAGGGTTGTATTTGTAACCATAGGTTTTATTCATTGTTCATCACAAAAAGGATCATCATTCTTCTTCTTCTTCCTTGAGCTCTTGAAAAGCTTTCTAGGTTTTTCTTTTGTGATGATTTAGTGTGAGATTATGAAAACAAATGAGAGCCAAATTCCTACCTTATCATCCTCATCTAATCTAGCCAATTAAGATTATGGTGTTCACTTCATTAGTGAGTGAGAGCTTGAGTTAAAGAAACTTCAAGGTAGATCATCTTTGAAAAGGAAGACTCCAAGCAACCATGGATCATTCGGGTTGTGGATCCTCTATTGAGTCCGGGAGATCATGGATCGCGGGGAAGGGACTTCTACTCGGAGATTATGAAGCGAAGGAGCGGACTACATGTAAGCCCGCGGGGGCGCCCCGGCCGTCGATCCGACGCCGGAAACGCGGAAACAAAAACTTTGCGAATTTTGCAAACCGGCACCACCGCGCGCTTTTCATCCGGATCGGGCCATTAACCTAGCTAACTAGCAAACAAGAAAAGGGTAGAGAAGTCATACCAAGCGATCCGTGTCCTTCGGTCTTCGTCTCCACTCCGATCTCTCGCGGAATCTCCGTCCATCATCGTCTCGTCGGAGAAGCACCATGTAGCCGGAATCTTTTACGGGCTCCCGCCTCTTTACCAAGGCAACTCGGGCGTGAAGTTGGCTAGCCGACGCGTCTAAGGGATGCTGTAGAATAGTGTAGTATCCATGTCTCTTTGGGGTTTATGAGGTTGCCATTGTATGTGGAGGAAAAGAATGAAACTTGTGAGAAGGAGAAAGATGGAGCTCTCAAATTTTCTTAGAATGAGATGAGAAGATAATGTTTCACACCAAATGAAGCTCTCTTATTCTCACCCCTCAAAGTGGCCGGCCCTCTCTTCCATGGTGGAGATTGGAGAGAGAAAAAGACCTCACTCACACCCAAGGAAAAAAGAATCAAAAACAATATCTAAAAGAAAATGGTCACAACCATTTCCTTTCACAATCCACTCAAACAACCATCATGTGAAAAGCAATGAGTAGACAAGAAAAGAATATCATGATTATGAAGCCACACTCATGCAAAGAAACCCCTCACAAAATGTTAATTACAAACTTGCAATTAACACCCTCCATCACAAAGCCCGGCCGAGAAGGAATGAAAGAAAACCGGCCGGAACGGAATGCACTGGCAACTTCAGAAAACCGATCCCGTAATAAATTACAGGAAAACCCCGCTACTGCAAATACATGCCCGCATTTGTATTCCCACTGAACACAAATGCAAAGAGACAAAACTACACTATCAAATACTAGAATCCGGCTTAAGCCAAAGCCTGCTAGTAAAAACCGTCCGATCACGATCCGTGCAATACCGCACGTATCTGATTGAACCCTGCCATATCTCCATACGGCCTCTACAGCGTTTCGCCCGAAACCTGAGTAACTGAGTGTGGTGGACTCTAAAGACTCGTCAATACTTTGGCTGTGGATTTAACCACTAGCACGTCAGAGATATAAGCCAATACGTGACGGGCTACCAGGTATTGACCAAAAGGGACGTCGATGAGCGAACTCATCCCGAGACCATACTGAGCCTGTCAGTGACAATATCCGTACAGTCCGGTCCGTTCGTCTATGAGCATCGCATGGCGGGCCTAGGGGGTTGGTAAAAGTCAGACCCCCAAAAGCGGTACAAGTCGTGTCGGAGTGTAGCCCAGAACACCCTGAGATACTACTGGAATACCTACCAGCAAATCTCCTGCCTTGGCCAAGGACTTTTCATGTTCTGGCTCTCCTCGACACAACGCGACCTCACCCCCAATACCGGGAGAGACGAACCCCTGCAGATCCGCTCACTGCCTCCATGTGGCTCGGGACTGTACCCAACTAAAACCTGTTTGCACGACTCCTTTGAGCCGTGGTAGGGTAGTAATCAAAGCACAGTGGGAACTCACACGAGACAAATGACGATCCCAGGTCGATGAACTAACCTGTACACATGTCACCAGGGAACTGCTATCTGACGTCTGGTATAAAACCCAACTAGCAGGTTCCCGGCGAATCCTGTCCGGTGTACTCATAACCCAATGAGCACCTGTATACATCTTAGGTGAACCAACTGACACCAGCGGCTTGTGAGACCGGCCACCGCCCCTCGTCGGGGTCTCGACTGTATACACTAGTCTACTCTGGAGTATCGATGCCCTGTCTCGAAACTCCCACGACTAGGGACCATTTAAGGATGTGCTTATAGACTACCAGCTCCTACGTATATGATCGCCCTCATACTACCGGTAGTCAAGCAAGAATCCTAGGGGCTCTATCAACGTGCAATAGTGACCTGTAAGGTCACCTAAAGCAGTACACGATGATAAAGGTAAACCAGATAGCATACTATCATCTTGAGTAAGACTGTCCTACTGGGACAGGTCATCCCCTCAATCATTGCAATCACGTGCCTGTGATCCAATAATTGACTCTGAGGGCACTATCTCCAACAATCTCCCACTTGCACTCAAGGCTAATTATTGCGATGTCGCATACTCACAGCCCGTGTGATAACGAACACCCAACTCCTCTACTAGTCAGTCTCACAAAGCTCGTTTGCGAAACTATTGCGTTCGAGGAATAGCCTCAGTGAGTGGATCCGCTCTGATGTTTCTTTCTATGTCTCTCTCTATCTCAAGTTCGCGGAGAAAACCATCTCCCGAAATGAGCAATACCTGTCTTAGAATGTCTGGATGTCTGATGGGACCTAGCTCATAAATGAACTCCAAATCCAAACTTCTTAGACTGTATCGTCAACTGAAATTAATCAGTATCCTGCGCCATTCCTTCCCTCAGTATCCACCTGGACCATCTGTCCAAAATACTGCCCCTCGTCAGAGGGAAAACTATAACTCTGACAGCCACTCTGCCATCCAGGTCACCTTGGAAGCCTGGAATGATAACCGTCTCCCGAAGGAGAATGCCGTTATCATATCCTAGAACATCCACTTATGTTCTAAAACTGCTTCCGAATGTTTCTCCAGGATTGGATCAATATCAACTTATTGCATCTACTGCAAGAACAACATCTGGTGTGGTACTTGACATCTCATGATTGACTCAATTTCCTAAGCAAGTGATCTGCCAATCATGCGTATCCCTCTCCCCTTTAGTCTGTAAGACACCTTTAGAGAGGGTGACTCCATCACCTGCAGGTACTCTACCGTGCCAGGAGTCGTCCATTCTAAATACTCATAGAATGCGGTCAAAGTACCCAGATTAGGAAACCACCCAAATCTAGATCTAAAACTGTAGATCTAGTTACCAGAATGTCTGATGTAAGATCCAAGTCCTTTGAGGAGAAACTACTGTGTGACGACCAAAGTATAACCGATCGTAGTATAGGAATATCATTTCCTACTCTGTGTATGTCATCAAATACTAGGACATCACACCCTACTACCTTCTCAACAGATCCATCGCTTATTCTGATGAAGTCAAACCTATGACTGTCATATCAGAAATAGATGATCTATCTCCGCTATTTCTGCTTTAGTCTATAAATAGACATAAGCCTGATGTCCACCAATGCTTCCGCTGCTCCCACTGACCACGACAACCCTCTTGCAGAGTCATATAGACGTGCACTTCTAAAGCTAGTTAGAACGACTCTATACTCATCCTCCTGCCGGGTCTCACAGTCTGGAACAACAGCAATGGCAATTCTGGGTAAACAAGAACCTCTCTGCCACCGTCCTTGAGTATACCGAAGTACCTCTCGGGTGCCTGAGGTTACCCACCTTATCTGCAGAGTGGCCAATGGAATGTCAAACCAGATTGAATCTTTAGGTTCCTATCAAATCTTCGGTAATCGTTTGTGGTTCTGGAATCACTTCCAGTTCTATCATACTCCCACAACTGTTTTCTGAAAAAATCCATTTTATTAGGACTGTGGCGAGTCAAGAACAATATCACTATTGATCTTCCAGATGGTAGAATATCAACCCTCTGCATAGCCCGGGTCAACCCACAAACAGCCATTACAGAAACATGCCTTGAGTTATCCAGAGTCTGGTTTTAAACATAAGCTGGACAACTCCCCGTATCTTAACAATGTCAAGATATGAACTGTTCTATATCCAATATAGAAATAGAGGCACTGATTTAATTGAACCAGATTCAAATCATGCAGCTGTCTCCAGTGCATGTCAACTAAAAGGAAGGAGGCCAATCAGCGTTACTCAACTTAGGAATGCTTCCAATTATGAGTAACCTGAAAGAGAAGCAAGTTCTCTTAACCACTACTATCAACTGAATACCATATACAAGTATCTACATCTTCGATCACTTTGAAGAATCCCGATACTTGCAATACTTGGTTCTCTACTTTACTCTTATACCTATAATTTCTCAAAACTTCGACCCTGTGTTTCTACGAAACACCTGTCTAAGAACTAGAGAAGTCATAAGTAAATAGAATACAGTACGAGGACCAACCCCTCTGTCCTAGTGGACACTGGACAATATACAATACTCTGTATAAGTCCCATGAGTCTAGTGACTCATTCACTGTGTGTCGTAGGTTGAAAACTGTACTTATGGTTAAGAAGAATTACACCGTTGTTCAATGCTCCTTACCTAACCATCCACTGGTATAGCTAAATGTCATAGACATAATTTCAAAAAGGTATGTCTCACTCTATAAAAATAGACGTACAAATATATCAATTTGAAATTGGTTCACAACAACGGATATTCAAAACCAAACATTTGCCGACCGGCAAACAACCCAGGTGGCTTCTTCAAATATCACCAATTCCAACGAATCCCGATATAATGAGGATGGTCACCCAATTCCCACTCATCATCTGTAAAACCATACAGATGTGAGAATCATACCTGGTAAATACATAACCTGGAGCAAGTGTCTAATTGGGAAATCAGTTTTCTATTAACAGTACACAGTGAAACTGAAACTTTGAAATGTTTCAACGGGGTTTCCTGGTATTCCTAGTAATGCCTCTTCCATTATCCAGATTCACAACTATAACCGTATAATTCTTTGCCACTTTTCCAAATCCCTTTATATGTCTTTAGTCATTACCTTCTGTACACCCCTTTAGGCCAATTGGTTTTCTTCCTTCCCTACCATTTGGCACCAGCCTATGGTTTGGAAGAAGACTATCCAATAAGCATAAAGGGTGTACTGTCCTAATCCTAGGAGCACTCGCAACGCGAGAGAAGGTGAAGATAAAAGACACCTGAATGTACTTTATTCCTATTTCTCCTAAACCAGGATCCATCCCCGAACTGGAACAAGTTCCTTTCGAGTTCGTATATAACCATACAATGGATTATCCAATAAACTGGGATTTTCGTAGTGATACGGAGTGTCCTGGAGAAATATAAAGGTGATTTAGGATTGGCGAAGAAATACATGGTTTGTTCGTGAATATCAGTCGCAATTTACTTTGCCCTCTTATTAATCCCTTGCTTTGTCTGAACTTAATACTTTCTGTACACCGTTTAGGCTAATTGGCTCTCTTCATTCCCTACCGGTCGGCACCAGCCTATGGTTTAGAAGAAGAATATCCAATTTGCGTAATAGGTGTACTACTCCTAAACCAAGGAGTACTCGCAACCTGAGAGAAGGTGAAAAGAAAAGACAACTGAATAGTCCTATCCGTTTTCTCCAGAACCAGAAACCATCCTCGAAGTCCTTCGAGTTCGTATATAACCATACGATGGTTTTGTCCAATGGAAGTGGACGTTCGTAGTAATACGGGGTGTCCCGGAGAAAAGGGTAAAAGTAGGAGTGGCAAAGAGGTTTGCAACTCTGACAATCTAAAAGCCAGTGTTAAGTAGGTTTGGTCAACTTGGTCACTGAGTCATAGTCTAGGGTCGGGTCAATGGTCGCTGCCAAAGAGAGAGAGAAAAGAAACACTCAGCGTGCACTCTAACCTAGATCAGAATGGTTATCACTTTATCTAATCAGGAAACCTCTCACTGTAACTCAAATTCTTCTCCAAACCTGAAAGAAGAATTAGCCGGGATCACCCGAGGAGTAAACCGACTCATCAGTGGGAATCGGGATCCAACTATCATCGCATGATAACGTGACGGAATCCGCTCACGTTATCACACTCCAGAAGGTATGCGCATATCTGGCAAGTTTCAGTTCTTTTGAAACTCCCGATGTGGATTTCTACCCCATGCTCTTATGACCTTGACTTTGGCCAATATATCATAAGTCACATGTCAAGTTCTACCCGTCATTTTCCTGGTTAATTTGAACCCACCCGTACCTACCCTTGACTTTGGCCAAAATGGCAGTATGACTGTCCCAAACCAACGCATCTATCTATGCTGCATATGAATACCCAACAGCTACCAAACACTGTGCCTTGACTTTGGCCAACATACACAGCTTGAATACTATTTAACTATCCATATGAAACGACGGAGGGCTACGAATGGTTTCTGGCGAAAACCTTTAACGTAATGAACTTGATATCGTTGAAGGAACTGATAGCTTTTAAAAATATAGTGACGAAAACCTTTGCTAAAGAGGTCACTCCCGGTGAAGGGATCTCGGCTCTTTCCCCGTAGAATGAGGTGCATGATATTCCAACTGAATACCACGATGCAAAGCAAAAGTAAACGGCTATAGTGAAGTTACTGCCCTGACGCAAACTTTTGTCCAAGGGGTCACTCCCGGTGTAGGGATCTCGGCCCTTGCCTCGTCGACTGAGGAGCAGGATATTCCAACTGAATACCACTGTGCAAAACAAAAGAGAACGCCCTTGCAATAACAACTTTTTGAAAAAGTGTTTCAACAACATCAGAATAGGTTTGTTTATCTTGCATTGATCCGAATCAACGCAGTCCCATCAATTGATCACACCACAAAGAACGAAAATATACTGATGTACGTATATGCCATCCGCATTCGCCACTGGGTCCCGTCATCACCCGTTAGGTTAGCTAACTAACGACAGAGCGGGGACTGGACTAGCGCGGATGAAAAACATATACAACATCTACTAGTATATGTACAATATATAATTTTCGCTCAAGGCGTGATAAAAATGCAGCAACACAGAAATGTATAGCAACACAGAAATGTATAGCAACACAGATCAATACAGATATCTGGGATCCCCGGATTTCACAGAGCCGCTGTTGAAACCCGACGTTCCCCTGGTCGTGTGGATAGCCTGCGCAATGAAATCCTAGACCCCTACGGGCGCGGCAAGTTACCCGCCAAAACCTGAAGCGAGGCAGCCCCCTTCAGCAACGTGAATGGACCACCCAGCACTTCACGGAATCCGGTAACTTGGGCACCCCTCCTGGGTCAACCTGTACCCCCTACGAGTGCGGCGAATAGCCCGCCAATTCTAGAGTAAAGCCCCTCCGTCTCAATGCCATGAGATGCGGTCTTGTTGCCCTCTAGAACCCGGCTATCCGTGCACCCCTCCGCGGGGTAATCCTAGTACAGAAAGTAAAATATACATACACCGGGTACATCGACAGCAACCTGGTCGTGCCCCAAAAGAATAATACAAACAGGCAGTGACGGCAGTCCACATGTCGGACGCTCGCCCCGCAATATCAAATGTACATATAAAACAGAACAGTACTAACATTGCAAGCAGGCTATCCCCCACGACCGATCCGCAACATCACAGCAAAACACAGAACATCAACGTGAATGTCACGTTCGCAAATCCGTCTAACCGGGCTATAGCAGATAGACTGGATTTACCGATCGAGTGACATTCACGGTCGCAGATATAATGTAAATACTGTGAACTGGCATGTTTAAAATATCCGATCGAACAAATATATCGAAGTGGGCCCCAAGGAGTACTGTAGCACTTACAGAAAATCTGGGCCAAAAGAAAATATCCCAAAACCCCTATTTCCTAATCAGAAGCCTACTGGAAAAATTTGCCACGATGAACAGTTAAAAGCGCGGCGGAACCGCGGCCCAAGCATGGGTTTGGCCACGGTTCCGCGGCGGTATGGAGTGATCTCGCGACCAAATTTTACTAGAATTCTTAGAAATTCTTGCATGTCTTTCTGCAATGACCTGAAAAATTTTTGGAGCTTGAAAAATTTCGACAGAAAATACATGCATAGGAAAAATACGGTTTTTGGGAACTTTGTTCGATCGAGTTCTAAACGCGCTAGAGCAAGCTAGGCATGGTTAATGGCGTGGCTCTGATACCAATGTAAGCCCGCGGGGGCGCCCCGGCCGTCGATCCGACGCCGGAAACGCGGAAACAAAAACTTTGCGAACTTTGAAAACCGGCACCACCGCGCGCTTTTCATCCGGATCGGGCCATTAACCTAGCTAACTAGCAAACAAGAAAAGGGTAGAGAAGTCATACCAAGCGATCCGTGTCCTTCGGTCTTCGTCTCCACTCCGATCTCTCGCGGAATCTCCGTCCATCATCGTCTCGTCGGAGAAGCACCACATAGCCGGAATGTTTTACGGGCTCCCGCCTCTTTACCGAGGCAACTCGGGCGCGAAGTTGGCTAGCCGACGCGTCCAAGGGATGCTGTAGAATAGTATAGTATCCATGTCTCTTTGGGGTTTATGAGGTTGCCATTGTATGTGGAGGAAAAGAATGAAACTTGTGAGAAGGAGAAAGATGGAGCTCTCAAATTTTCTTAGAATGAGATGAGAAGATACACCAAATGAAGCTCTCTTATTCTCACCCCTCAAAGTGGCCGGCCCTCTCTTCCATGGTGGAGATTGGAGAGAGAAAAAGACCTCACTCACACTCAAGGAAAAAAGAATCAAAAAAAATATCTAAAAGAAAATGGTCACAACCATTTCCTTTCACAATCCACTCAAACAACCATCATGTGAAAAGCAATGAGTAGACAAGAAAAGAATATCATGATTATGAAGCCACACTCATGCAAAGAAACCCCTCACAAAATGTTAATTACAAACTTGCAATTAACACCCTCCATGACAAAGCCCGGCCGAGAAGGAATGAAAGAAAACCGGCCGGAACGGAATGCAAACTGGCAACTTCAGAAAACCGATCCCGTAATAAATTACAGGAAAACCTCGCTACTGCAAATACATGCCCGCATTTGTATTCCCACTGAACACAAATGCAAAGAGACAAAACTACACTATCAAATACTAGAATCCGGCTTAAACCAAAGCCGGCTAGTAAAAACCGTCCGATCACGATCCGTGCAATACCGCACGTATCTGATCGATTCCTGCCATATCTCCATACGGCCTCTACAGCGTTTCGCCCGAAACCTGAGTAACTGAGTGTGGTGGACTTTAAAGACTCGTCAATACTTTGGCTGTGGATTTAACCACTAGCACGTCAGAGGTATAAGCCAATACGTGACGGGCTACCAGGTATTGACCAAAAGGGACGTCGATGAGCGAACTCATCCTGACACCCTACTGAGCCTGTCAGTGACAATATCCATACAATCCGGTCCGTTCGTCTATGAGCATCGCATGGCGGGCCTAGGGGGTGTTAGTTATATTTATGCCCTAGAGGCCATTACTGTACATTGGATGCATATTATAATGGATGCTGGGACATATATAGGTAGGACTTTCTTGCTTGACATGATAGTACGCTATCTGGTTGCACTTTATCTTAACATGTATACTTTCTGTCTCTCTGATTACATGTTGATAAAGCCCTTAGGATGTGTACTCGACTTCCAGGACTATGATGAAGATCATACTAGTGGGGCCTGGGTAGTCCATGAGTACATCCTTCATTGTTCCTAGTCGTGGGAATGTCGAGACGGGGCATCGATATTCCATAGTAGACTAGCGCATATCTTCTCGACCCATGCGATGGGCGATGGATGATCCCATATCCATTGGTGTTTGACATCGAAGATGGTATGCGGGTGCTCGGTGGAGACTGGGTACACTGAACGGACTCGCCGAGAACTCCCAGATGGTATTATACCTCATGTCAGATGGCAGTTCTCTGGTGACACTGGTACAGCTTAGTCTGTTGACCCGAGATCGTCATAGAGTCTTGTGTGTCTCCCACTGTGCTTTGATTTCCACCCTACCACGGCTCTACTGAGTTGTGCAAACAGGTGGTTTTTGGGTACAGTCCCGATTCACATGGAGGCAATGAGCGATAGGAGGGGATTCGTCTCTTCCGGTATTGGGGTTGATGTTGTGCTATGCTCGACTGACCATAACAGGAAATCCCTGGCCAGGGTTGCAGTGATATACTGGTAAGAGTTATCAGTAGTTTCACGAATGTTATGGACCTTACGTCGACATGACTTATCGAGCTATTGGGGTCTGACGTTTACCACCCCTAGGCGAGATATGCGACATATCAGACGAACAGACCGGACTGTATGGTAAGTGTTACTGGTTGGATTCACAGGAGTGTGAGCGGGCTTGCTCGTCGATCTTCTGATCGCTCAATACCCGGGTGGCCGTTACGTTTAGCAGACCGCTTGCGGCTTGTGGGTGTTTGATATGATCATCATCCGCTGCCGGCGTATTGACGAGTCTTTAGAGTCCTACACAGAGGTTTCCTGGCTCAAGCGAAACGAAATAGGAGCGCATATGAGATATGTGCGGGACCGAGAATAATGCGTGTATATGATACCGTATTATATTCTCGTGATGAATGTATCGATTAGTTATATGCGATATAACCTAGTTATCGAATCATGGATTGATTCGATAAGCCGATACATTGGATACTAGTCGGTTATATGCGATATGACCAGATCGTTAAATCAAGTGTTGATTTAATGATTTAATGCATAATTATATATATATTTGATATATTACTTTGCACTAACTAGTATTGGTTCACTTTAAAAGGATTTTCTCACTTGAATTGTGCAAGTTGTATATGTGATATACTTTTGTGCACAAGATTGTATCATGTTTGATGATACTTGCTCTTTTGGGTTTGTGTAAAGATTAAACCATGTTTAGTGAATGGTTAGGGTTTCTTTTCTCTTATTTATTTATCCATTTATTATTGTTTTGGAAAATGATAAAGAGAAAGATAAATGGTGGACTTGTTTTGTTTTTAGTTGAAGCTTCTTGAAACCTTGACTAAGTCCACCATTCTTGTCTTTTCTCTAACCCTAACCACTCATCTAAACCTTGGTTAAATCTCTACACTAAACCATGGTTGAGGTTATGATAAGTATTCTTTTTATTTTCCTTTTTAAAATATAACTTATCATATCTTCTTCTTCTTCTTCATCTTCTTTAACATGAAGAAAAGCTTTCTACTTCAATGGCAACTAGCCAAATCAAGTGAGAAATCCAAATCTAAAGTCTACCCACTTCCTATTTCTTCATCCTCTACTACTTGCCATGTATTAGAATGTGTTGTCTTCTCAAGTTTCTTGACTTGGCGAAGGCGGAGCTTGTTCTTGTGATGCCTCGACGTAGATCATCTTCGGCATCGAACCGACGATCAAGCCCGCCCATTCTTCGATGATACCGATGCTAGAGTCATGTGTTCATTTTGGACAGCGGAGGGACTTCATCACGGAGCCTAGGAGGTGGTGGACCGGATCTACAAAGGTTGTAGTCACTTTCCCTTAGCATTTATTTCCGTTTACTTGCTTGTTTCGCCTAAATTTCTAGTCAACGATCCGTTCTAGGTTTTCTAGGCACTAGGAATTTTTTATTTGTGCATGTTTGATCACTTGGGAGACTCCATTAGAGTGCCTAGGAACCCTACAGTGGTATCAGAGCCTAGCTAGAGCCTTAGGCGAAGTCCCGACGGAGTTAGAAGTCCGATCGACCCAAAACCCGACTTTGAAAATGCTCTCTGGACTTTTCTGTAAAATGTGGTTTTTTCGAAATTAAAAATATGCAGAAATATCAGCAGGTAATACTAAGAATCACTGTGAAATTCGGCAGCACGATTCCTCTAAACCGCGGCGGAACCGCGGCACCAGCATGGCTCGTGCGGCGGTTCCGCGGCCGACTAGTCACATCAGCATTATTCGTTTTCACAGTAACTCCTAGTTTTTAGTGCTGGTTTTCCTGGGGATATTTTAATATTTATTCCAGAGTTTTATTTTCTGGGTTGTATTGGGAACTCAGTATATTCGATCGGACTGTCTAATTTTGTCGGTGTGCTTTTCCGGGTATTTTTAGAATATGTTAAAAATTTCGACCGGATATAAATACCCCACTTTTCCCCTGTCGGGAAAATTCCAAGTGTTGGACTTTTCCGTAGTTTAACGACGTTCTAAGTAGTGCAAGTAACGCGATGGACCCTCTAGAAGACAACAAACCTTAACTCGATTATGTGACCGTCTTGAACTGCCCTTTGAACCTTTGGGTTTGGGGCAGTACGGCGTGCCACATGTGAGGCGTTGGCTTGACCCTTCTACGGCTGGACCGTTGGTACTGAGGCACGAACTGAATGTTGTTAGACTTATTTCATGTGTTGAGTATTATCGGGAAAACTTGGGTGTTCGATTGTTCGATCGAAAAGTTTAGCATTTTCTGTTTATCCGGAATGTGATACAATAATTGGAATTCACAAATTGTTATGAGATAACGGAATGAATATTATAAACATAGCAGTTTAGTCTCACTTGATCGGTTGCCACGGAATTTTGTTGTGATCAAAAGTCCGTCGCAATCACGTAGCGTACGCGGATACTCGCCGGGTAAACTTAATAGACAGCCTCACTCCATAGCCCTGACCAAGTGACTGTAGGAGAACCCCGTCGTCGAAAGCATCCGGTCGGGTGCTTGCGGCAGCGGTGTTCCGCCTTGGTGCACTTCGTCGACGGTATCGGGGGTGCGGCCGCCTAATAAAGTTTGCGACGAGCATTCGATCAGAATGTCGGGAATCCGTTGAATTGCCCGACTCGATATTGAAAAGTGTTTTCGATTTAGAGACTAAAATGCGGGGTTTATAATTGTTAGGCATGCGATGTCTAAGGAATTCATTTGATTGGGCATGCGATGTCTAAAGAGGTTGCGGATTCCAACTGTTGTAGTTTTACACTTTCTTTTCTGTGACCGTAAGTGTAATATGTGATATCGCCGGTTTCGTTGCTATATGTCAACGACAATTGGGATGGACATATTTACTTACGTTGATGACATGTGATGTTATGTGTTGCTGGATATGTTATATTGGATCGTCGTGTTTGAATAGCCGGGGGTTTTTATGTGAGATGAGTGTTTTTTTTCATTTTCATTCATGTAAAAACTTGTATGTAATATTCTTTTATTGGGGCACTTCCAGGTTGCGGAAGTAGTCACCGTTGATGTATATCATTTACTTTTCTGCACTAGGATAGACCCAAGGAGGGGAGCACAAGTAACCGGGTTCTGGGGTCCAGTGGGAGACCAACTCGAGGAGTCGAGTCCGGGTCTCCTAACCCTAGAATTGGTAGGGTTGCTTGCCGCTATCGTAGGGGTATAGGGGTGTGGGATTGGCTATTCATCACGACCGTGGAATCCGTGTTTTATACTGGCTCGTGTTGAAAACACGGACGTCCTAGTATATCCAATATTTCATATGATTCTTCTGCTGTGCTTTATCTGTGATGTGATCATGCGATGTTCTGTGACAGGTATTATATATAGTAAATATGATATATTATATAGACGTTGCTTATGTTTTACACCCGCGATAGCCCTGCCCCGCTCTGCCGTTAGTTACCTAACCTAACGGTGCACAAGGGGACATCGAGGCGAATGCGGATGGCATAAGTGTACGTCATATTTATCTGTGATGTTTAGGTAATTTAAATGATGGGATATTCATTAATGAGATTAATGAAAGAAAATAAACCTTATTGATGTTGTGGAATCGAATTTCAAAATGAAACAGGTAGCTACAGTTCTTGCTTTGCATCGCGGTGTTCCTTGTAGAACATCCTGCACCTTATTCGATAGGGAAAGGACCGAGATCTCTTCACCGGGAGTGACTCCTTTAGCAATAACTGGCAGATGCTACAACCCTCGGTTTGTCTTTGATCGCTTCTATAGTTTACGCTTTGCACAGTGTTATATATGATATATCCCGCACCTCATTCGACAAGAAAAGGGCCGACGATCCCTTCACCGGGAGTGACCCCTTTAGCAAAACTAGAAAAGCCTCAAAAACATTCCATTTAAAACCATTTGATTCCGCAACGAGATCAAGTTCAAAGCGTTAAAGGTTTTCACAAAAACCACCCGCAACCCTCCGTCATTTTAGGAAGTAGAGTACTTAGTATTCGTGCTGTGTTTGTTGACCATAGTCAAGGCACAGTGTACGGTAGCTAAGTGATGTCTTCCTACACCGCATATGATGCGATTAGTTAGGACAGTCGCGTGACTTTGTTGACCTTAGTTAAGGGTCATGTGGGTGGGTCTAATTAATCACGAAATGACGGGTAGAACTTGACTAGTACTTATGATTTGTTGACCATAGTTAAGGTCATAAGTGCTAGGGGTAAAAACCATTATCGGGAGTTTCAAGTGTTGAAACTTGCAATGAGATTGCATACCTTCTATGTGATAGTTGGATCCCGATACCCACTGCGAGTAATTGTTACTCCTGGGAGAGTTTTGCACTTTGCAATTAGCCGATCAAGTAGGTGTCTAGAAAGGTGTCAACGGGGTTACACCTCTGGGAAAACGAGGTTTACAGTAATTAGGTCCGTGCGAAAGCACGGGGAACCTCCCTCAAAGTACCGACACTGGCCTGGCTGAAAGATTGGCGAACTTGTAGAGTGTAATTAATCCCGGCTAGTCTTTCCTTTTAAGGTTTGAAGGAAGATTTGATAAAAACAGTGGGAGCCATCCTGATTAGATAAAATATATAACCAATCTGATCTTGCAAGAGCGCACGCAGAGTGTTTTCTTCTCTCTCTCTCCAGGTAGCGACCATATCACGCCTTAATCAAGATAATAATACGGATAATTGACCGAACCCGCTTGTTATACTGAGCTGGGGAATGTTGGTCCCGCTCCGACTTATAATTGTTATAAGACCGAGCAGGAAATAGGGGAATACCAGATTTCCTATGCCGCCCAAACGAAGAAAGTGCATATGATGCATCTCCTTCGGGTGTGTTCATTACAAAGAACTGTTTCTCAGTATCCTCTGCATCCTGGGTATATGATACCGGATCAGGATCCCAGATATGTAAGCTGTTACATAGGGCTAAAAAAGGGTAGAAAAAAAAATTGAGAACGGGTGATAAGTTTCATGAGGCAGAAAACGGGGCAAGTGTTGCAGCCAAGTCTGTTGGTCACTGTCACCCTGTATTACCAATACATTGATTCTGAACAAATGCTATTAGATACCGAACCTGATATACAAAATCATATCAGTCTCTTTATTAATAAAGAAATGATATAATTTTGTATTGTTGGATAATGTTTTGAACATTTCCTATATCAAAAGTTGATCGGTTCAGGCGCGTTATCTAAAAGCATTGACGTTCTAAATCAAACTACAGTTCCTTGTATATTGAACACACACAAGAGGAAGAGTTCAGAAATGAACGAATCATTCTTGAGGCATTGTAGACTAGGTCACATCAATGCGACCCGACTGGCTGAAGTTACATTTTAGATGCATATTTAAATCAGTTTGAATTTACATCTTGTGAAACTTGCCAGTCATGTCACAATGATCAGATGACCATAGCTCTGTTTATTGGAAACAGAGAAAGAGTTAGCAAACTCTTGGGAATGATACATTATGATGTATGTAAGGTCTCCTGTCTACACATGCCAGGACTGGTTCTTTATACTTCATTATATTCTCTGATAATCTCTCAAGATTCAGTCATATGTTCCTGTTGAAACATAAGTCCGAACCTTTTTAGATATTCACAGAATATAAGTTAGAAGTAGAGAACTAAAATACGGGTATAAGTATTATGTCCTATGATAAGATCAGGGAGGAGAATACTTGTGTATAGAATTCCTGGACTATTCTAAAGGAGAATGAGATTCTCTCTCAGTGTTACTCCTATGAATACACCACAGCACAACGGTGTATCAGGGCAGAGCAATTGCATAATATTAGATATGGTGTGCTCTATGATGAGTATTACTGAGTTACCTATTTCCTTTTGGGGTTATGCACTTGAGAAGATGCATACCTATTGAATTAGGTTTGAATCAAATCAGTGCCTACCACTCCATATGAGATATGGTATGGGAAGAACCCATCTCTTAAGCGAGTTAAGATTTGGGGTTGTCCGGCCTATGTTTAAAGCAAAATCCGGACAAGATCGAGGCAGGATCAGTTCTGTAGAACTGGAAAGGTTCCAGCTATACAAAACTGCAGTTGATGATTTGACAGAACCAAAGGATTCTATAGTTCCCGACGAACCTCAGCCTCTCCGCCGATCTAGTAGGGTTCCTCATCCGCCTGAGAGATACCTCGGTTTCTCGATGACAGTGGGAGCGAGGAATGCATCATAAGATGATGACCCAACTAGTTTCGAGCAGGCCATCGAGAGTAGGGACTCTGTAAGAATGGCTGGATGCTTAGCGATCTGAGATGGAATCCATGTACACCAGCAAAGTATGGACTTTAGCTGCTATATCTGAAGGGTTAAATCCCCATCAGGAGCAAGTATATCTTGAGAAGATTACTTGGTGTAGATGGAAAAGTTGAGACTTTCAAAGCTAGACTTGTTAAAGGTTTTCGTCATCGACCAGGCACGGATAATGATGAAACCTTTTCCATGGAATATGCTTAAGTCCATCCAGATCCTACATGCCACGGCTACATACCATGACTACGATATCTGGTGGTTGGGTGCCATGACTACTTTTCTAAATAATGATTTAGAAGAGAACGTCTATAAGAACACAGCCAGAGGGCTTCGTAAACAATGGGAGCAGCGGAAACGTGTGCAAGTTGCTTTACATAATGAAGCAGGCATCGCGGAGTTGGAACGTCTGTTTTGATGTGATAGTCAAAGTGTTTGACTTCATCAAAATGGTAGACGAACCTTGTATATACAAAAGGGTAGTAGAGAGTAAGGTGGTCATCTTCGTATTGTACGTAGACAACATACTCCTGATAGGAAGAGAGTTTCCTATACTACGATCGGTCAATCTCCTATTATCACAAGGATTCTCCAAATAGGATCAAAGTGATACCTCCTAAATCCTGAGTTTTCATCTATGAGATAGATGTAATTGGATGCTAGGATTCTCACTAGATGTAGTGAGATGGTATCAATCGATCCTGGGGAGAATCACTGGAAGAGTTCCAGGGTGATAAAAACGACTGAATGTCAGTCGCAGGCATTGTCTTTACCCTCAGTAAAGGGACGGTATATTGGAAGAGTTCCAAGCTAGATACCATGGCAAACTAGACGATAAAGGCTGGTAACATCGCTATTGAAGATACTACCAAAGAGGAAGTTTGGGTGTATATTGGTTCATAAGATGAACTGGGTTCCTGCCATTGTATGACAACGGAAGTGTGGCTTCGGCCCTGGAACCCTGGTCCCATCAGTGACCCAGACATATTCTGAGGCAGCATCACCTGATCATGGAGATAGTTGATCTCCAGGTTGATCGAGGTTAGGAGAGTAGAGTCAGAGGACAACACGGCGGATCCACTCACGAAGGCCATATCCCAGAGAGAGACTCATATGGGATGGTTGAGTATTAGATACTGCAACCACTGCTACAGATGGCCCTAGTGCAAGTGGGAGATTGTTAGTTATATGTATGCCCTAGAGGCCATTACAGTACATTGGATGTATATTATAATGGATGCTGGGACATATATAGGTAGGACTTTCTTGCTCGACATGATAGTACGCTATCTGGTTGCACTTTATCTTAACATGTATACTTTCCGTCTCTCTGATTACATGTTGATAAAGCCCTTAGGATGTGTACTCGACTTCCAGGACTATGATGAAGATCATACTAGTGGGGCCTGGGTAGTCCATGAGTACATCCTTCATTGTTCCTAGTCGTGGGAATGTCGAGACAGGGCATCGATATTCTAGAGTAGACTAGCGCATATCTTCTCGACCCATACGATGGGCGATGGATGATCCCATATCCATTGGTGTTTGACATCGAAGATGGTATGCGGGTGCTCGGTGGAGACTGGGTACACTGAACGGACTCGCCGAGAACTCCCAGATGGTATTATACCTCACGTCAGATGGCAGTTCTCTGGTGACACTGGTACAGCTTAGTCTGTTGACCCGAGATCGTCATAGAGTCTTGTGTGTCTCCCACTGTGCTTTGATTTCCACCCTACCACGGCTCTACTGAGTTGTGCAAATAGGTGGTTTTTGGGTACAGTCCCGATTCACATGGAGGCAATGAGCGATAGGAGGGGATTCGTCTCTCCCGGTATTGGGGTTGATGTTGTGCTATGCTCGACTGACCATAACAGGAAATCCCTGGCCAGGGTTGCAGTGATATACTGGTAAGAGTTATCAGTAATTTCACGAATGTTATGGACCTTACATCGACATGACTTATCGAGCTATTGGGGTCTGATGTTTACCACCCCTAGGCGAGATATGCGACATATCAGACGAACAGACCGGACTGTACGGTAAGTGTTACTGGTTGGATTCACAGGAGTGTGAGCGGGCTTGCTCGTCGATCTTCTGATCGCTCAATACCCGGGTGGCCGTTACGTTTAGCAGACCGCTTGCGGCTTGTGGGTGTTTGATATGATCATCATCCGCTGCCGGCGTATTGACGAGTCTTTAGAGTCCTACACAGAGGTTTCCTGGCTCAAGAGAAATGAAATAGGAGCGCATATGAGATATGTGCGGGACCGAGAATAATGCGTGTATATGATACCGCATTATATTCTCGTGATGAATGTATCGATTAGTTATATGCGATATAACCTAGTTATCGAATCATGGATTGATTCGATAAGCCGATACATTGGATACTAGTCGGTTATATGCGATATGACCAGATCGTTAAATCAAGTGTTGATTTAATGATTTAATGCATAATTATATATATATTTGATATATTACTTTGCACTAACTAGTATTGGTTCACTTTAAAAGGATTTTCTCACTTGAATTGTGCAAGTTGTATATGTGATATACTTTTGTGCACAAGATTGTATCATGTTTGATGATACTTGCTCTTTTGGGTTTGTGTAAAGATTAAACCATGTTTAGTGAATGGTTAGGGTTTCTTTTCTCTTATTTATTTATCCATTTATTATTGTTTTGGAAAATGATAAAGAGAAAGATAAATGGTGGACTTGTTTTGTTTTTAGTTGAAGCTTCTTGAAACCTTGACTAAGTCCACCATTCTTGTCTTTTCTCTAACCCTAACCACTCATCTAAACCTTGGTTAAATCTCTACACTAAACCATGGTTGAGGTTATGATAAGTATTCTTTTTATTTTCCTTTTTAAAATATAACTTATCATATCTTCTTCTTCTTCTTCAACATGAAGAAAAGCTTTCTACTTCAATGGCAACTAGCCAAATCAAGTGAGAAATCCAAATCTAAAGTCTACCCACTTCCTATTTCTTCATCCTCTACTACTTGCCATGTATTAGAGTGTGTTTTCTTCACAAGTTTCTTGACTTGGCGAAGGCGGAGCTTGTTCTTGTGATGCCTCGACGTAGATCATCTTCGGCATCGAACCGACGATCAAGCCCGCCCATTCTTCGATGATACCGATGCTAGAGTCATGGGTTCGTTTTGGACAGCGGAGGGACTTCATCACGGAGCCTAGGAGGTGGTGGACCGGATCTACAAAGGTTGTAGTCACTTTCCCTTAGCATTTATTTCCGTTTACTTGCTTGTTTCGCCTAGATTTCTAGTCAACGATCCGTTCTAGGTTTTCTAGGCACTAGGAATTTTTGATTTTTGCATGTTTGATCACTTGGGAGACTCCATTAGAGTGCCTAGGAACCCTACAGGGGGTTGGTAAAAGTCAGACCCCCAAAAGCGGTACAAGTCGTGTCGGAGTGTAGCCCAAAACACCCTGAGATACTACTGGAATACCTACCAGCAAATCTCCTGCCTTGGCCAAGGACTTTTCATGTTCTGGCTCTCCTCGACACAACGCGACCTCACCCCCAATACCGGGAGAGACGAACCCCTACAGATCCGCTCACTGCCTCCATGTGGCTAGGGACTGTACCCAACTAAAACCTGTTTGCACGACTCCTTTAAGCCGTGGTAGGGTAGTAATCAAAGCACAGTGGGAACTCACACGAGACAAATGACGATCTCAGGTCGATGAACTAACCTGTACACATGTCACCAGGGAACTGCTATCTGACGTCTGGTATAAAACCCAACTAGCAGGTTCCCGGCGAGTCCTGTCCGGTGTACTCATAACCCAATGAGCACCTGTATACATCTTAGGTGAACCAACTGACACCAGCGGCTTGTGAGACCGGCCACCGCCCTTCGTCGGAGTCTCGACTGTATACACTAGTCTACTCTGGAGTATCGATGCCCTGTCTCGAAACTCCCACGACTAGGGACCATTTAAGGATGTGCTTATAGACTACCAGCTCCCACGTATATGATCGCCCTCATACTGCCGGTAGTCAAGCAAGAATCCTAGGGGCTCTATCAACGTGCAATAGTGACCTGTAAGGTCACCTAAAGCAGTACACGATGATAAAGGTAAACCAGATAGTATACTATCATCTTGAGTAAGACTGTCCTACTGGGACAGGTCCTCCCCTCAATCATTGCAATCGCGTGCCTGTGATCCAATAATTGACTCTGAGGGCACTATCTCCAACACTACAAAGGTTGTAATCCCTCTCTTTTAGTTGTAAAGATGTTTACTTGCATGTTTAACCCTAATAATCTAGCAAAGATCCTCGCTTTGGGTTGTTCGGCACGTCTAAATTTTAAATCGGGCATGGTTGATGCCTTATAGACCTTTGTAAGAGTGCCTAGTAACCCTACAGTGGTATCAGAGCCTAGCTAGAGCATCAGGCGACGTGTATACAAAGTTAAAAGTCCGATCGAACCCCGAAATATCAAATCTTGACCCCTCTCTGGAAATTTTTTAAAAATATGATTTTTTCAACATTAAAAATTCTCAGAAAATTCAGCAGGAGATTTTAAGGATTACTGAAAAATACGAAACCCTAACACCCTGAAGTCGCCACGGAACCGCGGCAAGAGCATGCTTCCCGCGGCGGTTCCGCGGCCGAACTTGGGTGTTAGGGGCTCGTTTGGAAGGGTTAATCCGTAGGTGTTAATTCACTATTCTAGGAATTTTTAATTTCACTCAAGTGTTGAGTGTTCTGGAGATCCTTTGTATTCGTTGATTCGATCGGAAAGTTTAATTTCCTTTAGTTTTCCGGATAATTTAGAACGTGTTAAAATGTTCGAACGGATATCAATAACTCGCTTTTTCCCGGCACGAAAAATTTTCAAGTGTTGAATATTTCTTGAGTTTAAAACTTTCGGAAAAACATGCAAGCAATATGTGGACCCTCTAGAAGAACGTAACCTTAACTCGATTATGTGACCGTTAAAACTTCCACTGAACCCTAGGGTTTATGGTAGTTTGGCGTTGCCACATGTGAGGCGTTGGTTTGACCTTTCTACGGCTGGCTCACTAGAGCGGTGACATGTTCTGGGTTTTTTTGAACTCTGCTCAAGTGTTGAGCTATTTGGGAATTCTTGGGTGTTTGATTATTCGATCGGAAAGTTTAATATTTTCTATTTATCTGGAATGTGATACAATATGTGGAATTCATATAGTTAGGCATGAAATGTGAAGTATGTGATATTTCGGATTTATGATGTCTAAAGAGATTGTGGATTCCAAATGTTGTAGTTTTACACTTTCTTTTCTGTGACCGTAAGCGTAGTATGTGGTGTATCGCCGGCTTCGTTGCTATACATCAACGACAATCGGGATACGCATATTTGCTTACATTGATGATATGAGATATTATGTGTTGCTGTGATATGTTGTATTGGATCGTCGTGTTCTGAATAGCCGGGGGTTTTATGTGAGATGAGGGTTTTTATTTTCATTCATGTAAAATTCATTTGTATGTAATATTCTTTTATTGGGGCACTTCCGGGATGAGGATGATGTCACCATTGTATATTATTTACTTTTCTGCATTAGGTAGACCCAAGGAGGGGAGCACAAGTAACCGGGTTCTAGGGTCCAGTGGGAGGCCATCTCGAGGAGTCGAGACCGGGTCTCCTAACCCTAGAATTGGCAGTGTTGCTTGCCGCTCTCGTTGGGGTCTCGGGATGTGGGTCTGGCTATTCATCATGACCGTGGAATCCGTGTTTTATACAGGCTCGAAATAAAACACGGACGTCCTAGTATATCCAATATTTTATATGTTATCGTCTGCTGCAATGTTCTGTGATGAGATCATATTACTGCCTGAGACGAATGCTTATATATATGTTGATATATAAATATTACTGCTTTCGTTTCTTCTGTGATGCTTAGGAAGCATTAATTGATGGGATTTTTATTAATGAGATTAATAAAAGAAAAGAAACCTAAAAGATGTTGTAGAATCAAAACTTTATAAAAGGGTAGCTACAGTTTTGCTTTGCACAGCGGTATATATGATATACCCTGCACCTTATTCGATGAGGAAAGAGCCGAGATCCCTTCACCGGGAGTTACCTCTTTAGCAAAACTTGCAGATGCTACAAACTCACGGTTTAGTTTTTGACAGCTTCTATAGTTCTTTCTTTGCACAACGGTATTTATGAAATATCCTGCACCTTATTCGATGAGGAAAGAGCTGAGATCCCTTCACCGGGAGTGACCTCTTTAGTGAAACTAGAATAGCCTCAAAGACACACCTTTTCAAAATCACTTCTTTCTACAACGATATCAAGTTCATTATGCAATAGGTTTTTTAAAAAACCTGTCGTAACCCTCCGTCATTTCAGATAAATACTACTTAGTATTCGTACTACGTTTGTTGACTATGTTAAGGCGTAGTGTGCGGTAGCTATATAGTGCTTATCTGTTAAAACATGAGATGTGATTGGATTAGGGTAGTTGTACGACTTTGTTGACTATGTTAAGGGTCGTGCATGTAGGTTTTATTCAATCGGGAAATGATGGGTTGAACTTGGCTAGCAATTATGATTTGTTAACTATGTTAAGGTCATAAGTTGCTAGGGCTAAAAGCATTATTGGGAATTTCAAGTGTTGAAATTTGCAATGAGATTGCATACCTACTATGAGATGGTTGGATCCCGATACCCACTGCGAGTAAGAGTTACTCCTGGGAGAATTTTACACAGGACAATTAGCCAATCAAGTAGGTGTCTAGAAAGGTGTTAACGGGGTTATGCCTCTGGGAAAATGAGGTTTATTTTAATTAGGTCCGTGCGAAAGCACGGGGAACCTCCCTCAAAGTACCAACACTGATCTGGCTGAAAGATTGTCGAAATTGTAGGGTGTAATTAATCCCGGCTAATCTTACCTTTTAGGGTTTGAAGGAAGATTTGATAAAACCAGTGGGAGACATCCTGATTAGATAAGATAATAACCAATCTAATCTTGCAAGAGCATACGCTAAAGTGTTTCCTTCTCTCTCTCTCTCCAGGTAGCGACCATGTCAGGCCTTAATCAAGATAATAATATGGATGTATTGACTGAACCCGCTTATTATACTGAGCAGGGGATCATTGGTTCCGTTCTTTCTTATAAGAGTTATAAGACTGGGCAGGAAACAGGAGAATATCTGGATTCTCATGCCGCCCAAACGAAGAACAAGCATGCTGATGCATCTTCTTCGGGTGTGTTAGTTATTGAGAAATGTTTCTCAGTTCACTCTACGTCCTGGGTATTAGTACCGGATCGGGATCCCACATATGTAAATTGTTACGTGGGCTACATAAAGGTAGAGAACTGGGAAAGGGTGATCATTCCGTACAAGTTGGGAATGGTGCAAGTATTGCAGCCAAAGCAGTTGGCAAATATCACCTTGTATTACCAAGTAGTAATACATTGATTCTGAACGAGTGCTATTATATACCGAACATGATGTGCAACATTATATCAGTTTCTTTATTAAGTAAAGAAGGATATAATTTTGTAATACAGGATAATTTTATGAACATATTCCTAGATCAAAAGTTGATTGGATCAGGCTCATTACATAATAGCATATTCATTCTCAATCAAAATACAGTCCTTAATATACAAAACACACACAAGAGGAAGAGTTCACAAATGAACGAATCCTTCTTGTGGCATTGTAGACTTGGTCATATCAATGCGACACGGCTAGCTAAGTTACATAAGGATGGATATTTGAATCCGTTCGAATTATCATCTTATGATACCTGCCATTCATGTCTCAAAGGTAAAACGACCAAAACTCCGTTTAGTGGACACGGAGAAAGAGTTGAGGAACTCTTAGGACTGGTACATAGTGATGTATGCGGTCCTATGTCTACACATGCCAGGAACGGTTCTTCCTACTTTATTACATTCACCGACGATCTCTCTAGATACGGACATGTGTTCCTGATGAAACACAATTCTGAAGCTTTTGAGAAATTCAGAGAATATAAGAACGAAGTAGAGAACCAAACGGGCAAAAATATTAAGATCCTTTGATCTGATCGAGGAGGAGAATACTTGAGCAATGAGTTTCTAGACTATCTAAAAGAGAATAGGATTCTCTCTCAGCTTACTCCTCCTTATACACCACAGCACAATGGTGTATCGGAGCGGAGGAATCGCATCCTATTAGATATGGTGCGCTCTATGATGAGCAATGCTGAGTTACCTATTTCCTTCTGAGGATATGCGCTTGAGACAGCGGCATACCTATTGAATCAAGTTCCGTCTAAATCTGTACCTACCATACCATATGAGATATAGAGTGGGAAGAGACCGTATCTTAAACGAGTTAAGATATGGGGTTGTCCGGCCTATGTCAAAAGGCAAAATCCGGACAAACTCGAGGCACGATCAGTTCTTTGCAAGTTTGTGGGATATCCTAAGAATTCCCAAGGATACTTTTTCTACCACGTTGAAGAACAAAAAGTGTTTGTTTCTCAATATTCCACCTTTTTAGAAAAGGAATTTCTTGCAAAAGAAATTAGTGGCAAAGAGGTAGAGCTGGAAGAGGTTCCAGCATCACAAACTACAATTGATAATTTATTTGAACCAGAGGATTCAATAGCTCCTGACGAACCCCTGCCTCTCCGCCGATCTAGCAGGGTTTCTCATCCACCTGAGAGATACTACGGTTTTCTCATCGACGGTGGAAGCGAGGATTGCATCATGGAAGATGATGACCCGACTAGCTTCGAGCAGGCCATCACGAGTGGTGACTCTGTGAAATGTCTGGATGCAATGCGATCTGAGATGGAATCCATGTACACTAACAATGTATGGACTTTGGAAGTTGCTCCTGAAAGGGTAAAACCCATTGGGAGCAAATGGATCTTTAAGAAGAAACTTGTTGTAGATGGAAAAGTTGAGACTTTCAAAGCTATACTTCTTGCAAAGGGTTTTCGTCAACGACCAGGTGTGGATTATGACGAAACCTTTTCTCCAGTGGCTATGCTTAAGTCCATCCGGATCTTACTTGCCATTGCTGCATACCATGACTACGAAATCTGGCAGATGGATGTTAAGACCGCCTTTCTAAATGGTGATTTAGAAGAGTGTGCGTACATGACTCAGCCAGAGGGCTTCATAGATAGTGGGAGCAGTGGAAAGGTGTGCAAGCTGCTTAAATCCATTTATGGGTTAAAGCAAGTATCGCGGAGTTGGAACATCTTCTTTGATGTTGTAGTCAAAGAGTTTGACTTCATAAAAAACGTAGATGAACCATGTATATATAAGAAGGTTGCAGAGAGTAAGGTTGTCTTCCTCGTATTGTACGTTGATGATATACTCTTGATAGGAAATGATGTTCCTATGCTGCAATTGGTCAAGCTCTTCTTATCACAAAGATTCTCAATGAAAGATCTAGGTGATGGCTCCTGCATACTGAGAATTATGATCTATAGATATAGATCTAAAAGGATACTGGGATTGTCCCAATCCAGGTACATTGACACCATACTAAAGAGGTTTAGTATGGAAGAATCCAAGCGTGGGAACCTACCCACGATCTCTGTACTCACTCTCTCCAAAGAGATGTCTCCCAAGACTGATTTGGAGAGAGCTCGCATACAAGGGATACCCTATGCTTCGGCAGTAGGCTCTATCATGTATATGATGCTATATACTAGACCCGATGTAGCATACTCACTAAGTATAGTGAGTAGGTATCAAGCAGATCCTGAAGAGAGTCACTGGATAGCTGTGAAGAACATTCTCAAGTACTTGAGAAAAACTAAAGAGATGTTCTTGGTGTATGGTAACGGAGAACTCCAGGTCGAGTCCTTTACCGATTCAAGCTTCCAAAGTGATAAGGACGACTCTAAGTCGCACTCGGGATTTGTCTTTACCCTCAATGGAGGGGCGGTGTGTTGGAAGAGTTCCAAACATGATACCGTTGCAGACTCGACGATGGAGGCTGAATACATTGCTACCAACGATGATGCTAAACAGGCTGTCTGGATAAAGAAGTTCATTAATAAACTTGGTGTGGTTCCATCCATTGATCATCCAATACCTTTGTATTGCGATAACAATGGAGCTGTGGCTTTGGCCAAGGATCCCAGGTCCCATCAGAAGTCCAGACATATTCTGAGGCGGTATCACCTGATCCGGGAGATAGTTGATCACAGGGAGATCGAGGTCAGGAGAGTTGATACAAAGGACAACGCTGCGGATCCACTCACGAAGGCCATTCCCCAGACACAGTTTGAGAGACTCTTCGGGATGCTGGGTATGAAATACCACAACAGCTGGCCTTAGTGCAAGTGGGAGATTGTTAGTTATGTATATGCCCTAGAGACCATTGTTGTACATATGATGTATATTATAATGGATGCTTGGATATATATAGAGAGGACTTTCTTGCTCATCATGATAATATGCTATTTGGTTTCACTTTATCTTAACATGTTGACTTGTATTAGTTTACTGTCTTGTTCTCACATGTTGATAAAGCCCTTAGGATATGTACTCGACTACTGGGACTATGATGAGATCATACTAGTGGGGACAGGGTAGTCAACGAGTACATCCTATAACTGTTCCTAGTCGAGAGTGTGTCGAGACAGGCATCGATACACCAGAGTAGACTAGCGTACACGCATCTTGACCCATATGATGGGCGATGGATGATCCCATATCCATCGGTGTTTGACATCAAAGATGGTGTACGGGTGCTCAGTGGAGACTAGGTACACAGGACGGACTCGCCGAGAACTCCCAGATGGTTTTATACCTCACGTCAGATGGCAGTTCTCTGGTGACACTGGTACAGGTTAGTCTGTAGACCCGAGATCGTCATAGAGTCTTGTGTGATTCCCACTGTGCTTTGATTTCCACCTTACCATGTCTAAGAGGGCGTGCAAAACGGTGGCTTTTGGGTACAGTCCCGAATCACATGGAGGCAATGAGCGATAGGAGGTGATTCATCTCTCCCGGTATAGGGAGTTGATGTTGTGCTGTGTTTGATTGGCTATAACTGGAAGTCCCTGGCCAGGGCGGATATTGAGTACTACTGGTAAGTGTTATCAGTAGGTTCTCGGCCTGTTATGAGCCTCACATCGACATGACTTATCGGTTACTGGGGTCTGACGTATACCACCCCTAGACTAGATATGCAACATATCAGACGAAGAGACCAGACTGTACAGGAGTGTTACTGATTGGATTCACAGGAGAATGTACAGGCTTGCTTGTTGATCTTCTGATCGCTCAATATCTGGGTGGCTGTTACGTTTAGCTGACCGCTTGCAGCTTGTGGGTGTTTGATATGATCATCACCTGCTACCGGCGTATTGACAATTCTTTAGAGTCCTACACAGAGGTTTATTAACTCAGGCAAAACGGAGTAGGAGCGCATATGTGATAGGTGCGGGACCGAGAATAATACGATATGAGATACCGTATTCTATTCTCGCGATATTTGATATCAGCCGGGTCATCGGATCAAGTGTTGATTCGATGTATCGGTGCATGATATATTAGTCGGTTATATACGATATAGCCGGATTGTTGGATCAAGTGTTGATTCGATAATTTAATGTATAATTATATATGTGATATATTACATTACATTATCTAATATTGGCTCGCTTTATTATTTCGTTTTCTCACTGGATAATACATTGATATATATGCGATATATGTTAATTGTATTATTTTCTTTTGTTACAAAAATATATTATATATGTGATATATAATATTGTAAGATCTTATGATTACAAATGCAACATGATTAGTGGAGATTAAACATGGTTAGGGTTTGATTTGGGTTAAACTTTTCTAGAAGCTTCTAGAAGCTTTTATTTTATTTCTTGCAAAGATATTATGTGTTGATATTTTGCTTGATATTTTCTAACCCAACCCAAACCCTTCACCCTAGGTTAAATCTCTACATGAGTTAAAGTAACTCAAGGGTTGTATTTGTAACCATAGGTTTTATTCATTGTTCATCACAAAAAGGATCATCATCATTTTTCTTCTTCTTCCTTGAGCTCTTGAAAAGCTTTCTAGGTTTTTCTTTTGTGATGATTTAGTGTGAGATTATGAAAACAAATGAGAGCCAAATTCCTACCTCATCATCCTCATCTAATCTATCCAATTAAGATTAGGGTGTTCACTTCATTAGTGAGTGAGAGCTTGAGTTAAAGAAACTTCAAGGTAGATCATCTTTGAAAAGGAAGTCTACAAGCAAGCATGGATCATTCGGGTTGTGGAGCCTCTCTTGAGTCTGGGAGATCATGGATCGCGGCGAAGAGACTTCTACTCGGAGCTTATGAAGCGAAGGAGCGGACTACAAATATTGTAATCCCTCTCTCTTTGTTATAAAGATGTTTACTTGCATGTTTAACCCTAATAATCTAGCAAAGATCCTCGCTTTGGGTTGTTCGGCAAGTCTAAATTTTAAATCGGGTATGGTTGATGCCTTATAGACCCTTGTAAGAGTTCCTAGTAACCCTACAATACAATATTTGGAATCCACAATAATTATTTATGTGATAACTAGTTTGAATTTTATAAATTTAGCAATTCAGTCTCATTTGATCGGTTGCCACAGAATTTTGATGTGGATCAAAAGTCCGTCGCAATTACATAGTGTACGTGGATACTCGCCGGGTAACCTTACTAGATAGCCATGCCCCATAGCCCCGACCAAGTGATTGTAGGAGAACCCTGTTGCCAAAAGCATCTGTTCGGGTGCTCGCGGCCGCGGTGTTCCGTCTAAGTGCACTTTGTCGACGACATCGGGGGTGCGACCGTCTACTAAAGTTTCCGACGAGCATTTGATCAGGTTATTGGGAATCTTGTTGAATTACCCAGCTGGTTATTGAAAAGTGTTTTCAATATCGAGACTAAAATGCGGGGTTTATAATTGTTAGGCATGTGGTGTCTAACGAATTCATTTGGTTAGGCATGAAATCCAAAATATGTGATGCATTGGGTTTATGATGTCTAAGGTGGTTGCGGATTCCAATCGTTGTAGTTTTTCACTTTCTTTTCTGCGACCGTAAATGTAATATGTGGTGTATCGCCGGTTTCGTTGCTATATGTCAACGACAATTAGGATACGCATATTTACTTACGTTGATGACATGTGATGTTATGTGTTGCTGTAATATGTTATATTGGATTGTCGTGTTTTGAATAGCCAGGTTTTTTTTATGTGAGATGAGAGTATTTCATTCTCATTCATGTAAAAGCTTGTATGTAATATTCTTTTATTGGGGCACTTCCGGATTGAGGATGATGTCACCATTGATGTATATTATTTACTTTTCCGCATTAGAATAGACCTAAGGAGGAGAGCACAAGTAACCGGGTTCGAGAGTCTAGTGGGAGACCATCTCGAGGAGTTGAGACCGGGTCTCCTAACTCTAGAATTGGTAGGTTTGCTTGCCGCTCTCGTAAGGGTCTAGGGATGTGGGTTTGGCTATTCATCACGACCGTGGAATCCGCGTTTTTTACTGGCTTAATTTAAAACACGGAATTCCTAGTATATCCAATATTTCATATGTGTTCTTTTGCTGCTGATATTCTGTAATGTGATCACTTTATATGATGAGACGAATGCTTATTTTATATATATGATATATAATTAATACTATTGCTTTCGTTTTTTCTGTGATGCTTAGGAAGCATAAATGATGGGACTTCATTAATGAGATTAATGAAATAAAAGAAAACTAAAGATGTTGCAGAATCTTGTTTTAAAAACTGGTAGCTCTAGTTCTTGCTTTGCATAGCGGTATTCCTTGTAGAATATCAAGCACCTTATTTAATAAGGAAAGAGCCGAGATCCTTTCACCGGGAGTGACCTCTTTAGAGAAACTGGCAGATGTTACAACCCCTCGGTTTTTTCTTTTGATTGCTTTTTTAGTTCATGCTTTGCATAGTGGTATTTGTGAAATATCCAGCACCTCATTCGATGAGGAAAGAGCCGAGATCTCTTCACCGGGAGTGACCTCTTTAGCAAAACTAGTAAAAGCCTAAAAAACACTCCTTTTTCAAAATCACACGATTCTACAACGATATCAAGTTCATTATGCAAAGAGTTTTCTTAAAAACCTGTCGTAGCCCTCCGTCATTTCAGATAAGTAGTATTTAGTATTCGTGATGCGTTTGTTGAACTTGTCCAGACGCAATGTGCGGTAGCTGATTAGTGCTTATCTGCAAAGCATATGATGCGATTGGATTAGGATAGTCGTGCGGCCTTGTTGACCTTGTCAAGGGTCGTGCGGGTGGATTTAATTCAATCATGAAATCTACGGGTTGAACTTGACTTGCGGTATATGGTTTGTTGACCTTGTCAAGGTCATAGATCTCTTGGGGAAAAATATTATCGGGAATTTCAAGTGTTGAAATTTGCAATGAGATAGCATACCTTCTATGAGATAGTTGTATCCCGATACCCACTGCGAGTAAGAGTTACTCCCGGGAGAGTTTTACACATTATAACTAGCCGATCAAGTAGGTGTCTAGAAAGGTGTTAATGGGGTTACGTCCCTGGAAAAACGAGGTTTATTTTAATTAGGTCCGTGCGAAAGCACGGGGAACCTCCCTCAAAGTACCGACACTGGCCTGGCCGAAAGATTGGAGAACTTGTAGGGTGTAATTAATCCCGCCTAGTCTTACCTTTTAGGGTTTGAAGGGAGATTTAATAAAAAAAGTGGGAGCCATCCTGATTAGATAAAATAATAACCAATCTGATCTTGAAAGAGCGCACGCAGAGTGTTTTCTTCTCTCTCTCTCTCTCCTGGTAGCAACCATGTCACGCCTTAATCAAAATAATAATATGGATGCATTGACCGAACCTGCTTATTATACTGAGCTGGGGAACGTTGGTTCCGCTCTATCTTATAATTGTTATAAGTCCGAGCAGGAAATAGGGGAATACCAGGATTCCCATGCCACCCAAAACGAGAAATAAGCATGATGATGCAAATTCTTCGAGTGTGTTCGTTATCAAGAACTATTTCTTTGTCTCCTCTATGTCCTAGGTATGAGATACCGGATCAGGATCCCACATATGTAATTTATTATATGGGCTATAGAAAGGTAGAGAACTGAGATTGAGTGATGTCTCTAAGTGTTAGAGAATGGTGCAATTGTTGCAGCCAAGTCAGCTGACAAATATCACCTTATATCACCAAATGGTAAATACATTGATTCTAAACAAATGTTATTACATACCGAACCTGATATACAACATTACATCGGTTTCTTTATTAAGTTAAATAATGATATAATTATGTATTGGAGGATAATGTTGTGAACATTTTCCTTAATCAAGAGTTGATTCGATCAGGCACATTATGAAATGGAATATACGTTCTAAATCAAACCACAGTTCAAAGTATGTAGCACACACACAAGAGGAATAGTTCAGAAATGAACGAATCCTTCTTGTGACATTGTAGACTAGGTCATATCAATGCGACACGACCAGCTAGGTTATATAAGGATGAATACGAGAATCTATTCAAATTTTCATCTTATGATACTTATCAGTCTTGTCTCAAAGGTAAAATGACAAATTCTCCGTTTACTGGAAACAGAGAAAGAGTTACTGAACTCTTGGGACGGATACATGATAATGTATACGGTCCTATGTCTACTAATGCCAGGGTTGGTTCTTCGTACTTCATTATATTCACTGATCATCTCTCGAGATTCAGACATATGTTCCTGTTGAAACACAAGTCTGAAAATTTTGAGAAATTCAAGGAATATAAGCTTGAAGTTGAGAACCAAATGGGTAGAAGTATTAAAGTCCTACGATGTGATCGAGGAGGAGAATACTTGTGCATGGAGTTCCTGGAGTTTCTATAAGGAGAATGAGATTCTCTCTCAACTTACTCCTTCGTATACACCACAACACAACGGTGTATCAGGGCGGAGGTATCGCCCCCTATGAGATATGGCACGCTCTATGATGAGTATTGCTGAGTTACCTGTTTCCTTTTGGAGTTATGCACTTGAGAAGCTGCATACCTATTGAATGGGGTTCCATCCAAATCAGTGCCTACCACTCTATATGAGATATGGAATGGGAAGAGACCGTATCTTAAACGAGTTAAGATATGGGGTTGTCCGGCTTATGTTGAAAAGAAAAATCCGGACGAGCTCGAGGCAAGGTCGGTTCTGTGTATGTTTGTTGGATATCCTAAACATTTGCGAAGGAATATCTTCTACCACCCTGAGGAGGAAAATGTGTTTTGTTTCTCAGCATGCCACCTTTTTAGAAAAGGAATTTCTTATGAAGAAATTTATGGTCATGAGGTAGAACTGGAAGCAGTTCCAGCTGGACAAACTAACAGCTGATGATTTGGTGAAACCAAAGGATTCAATAGTCTCCAACGAACCTCAGTATCTTCGCGAATCTGGTAGGGTTCCTCATCCACTTAAGAGATACTACGGTCTTCTCAGCGACAGTGGGAGCGAGGATTGCATCATGGTAGATGATGGCCCAACTAGGTTCAGGCAGGCCATCACAAGTGGAGACTTTGTAAAATGGCCGGATGCTATGCAATCAAAGATGGAATCCATGTACAGCAGCAAAGTATGACTTTGATTGTTGCACCTGAAGGGGTAAAACCCATTGGGAGCAAATGGATCTTGAGAAGATTCTTGGTGTAGATGGAAAAGTTGAGACTTTCAAAGCTATGCTTAAGTCCATCACGATTAATGCGCGCATCGCGGAGATGGAACATCTGTTTTGATGTGGTAGTCAAAGAGTTTGACTTCATCAAAAAGTTAGATGAACCTTGTATATACAAGAAGGTTGTAGAGAGTAAGGTTGACTTTCACGTATTGTACGTAGATGACATACTCTTGATAGGAAATGGTTTCCTATGCTACACTCGGTCAAGCTCCTCTTATCACGAAGGCTCTCCATGGAAGATCTGGATGATACCTACTACATCTTGTGGATTATGATTTATGGTGATAGATCTAAGTGGATGTTGGGAGTGTCCAAAATCCAGGTACATTAACACCATACTAAAGGGGTTTAGTATGGAAGATTCAAAGCGTGGTGGTTCGCCCACTTACTCATGGATCACTCTCTCCAAAAAGATGACTCACAAGAATGATTTGGAGAGAGCTCGCATGCAAGGGATACCCTATGCTTTGGTAGTAGGCTCTATCATGTGTGCGATGTTATGTACCAGACCAGATGTAGCTAACTCACTAGGTGTAGTGATCAGGAATCAATCGGATTTTAGGAGAATCACTGGGCAGCTGTAGAGGACATTCTTAAGTACTTGAGAAGCACTAAAAGAATGTTCTTGGTTCGAGCTTCCAGAGTGATAAGGTCGAATGAAAGTCAGTCACAAGTATTGTCCTTACCCTCAGAGGAGGGACGATATGTTGGAAGAGTTCCAAGCTATATACCGTGGCAAACTAGACGATAAAGGCTGAATACCTTGCTACCAACGATGCTGCCAAAGTGGTTGTCTGTGCATTTCTTGTTCATGAGATGAACATGGTTCCTACCATTGAGCGTCCAATAACTGTTATTGTGACAACAATGGAGTTATGGCTTTGGCCTAGGAACGCCGGTCCCATCAGCGATCCAGACATATACTGAGGTAAGTATCACATGATCAGAGAGATGGTTGATCTCCAGGCGATCGAGGTCAGGAGAGTTGACATGAAGGATAACACGGCGGATCCACTCAAAAAGGCCTTTCCCTATAGAGACTTCTATAGGACGTTAAGTATGAGATACTACAACAAATGACCTTAGTGCAAGTGGGAGATTGTTAGTTATATGTCTGCCCTAGAGGCCATTACTGTACATGTGATGTATATTGTAGTGGATGCTTGAACATATATAGGAAGGACTTTCTTGCTCGACATGATAGTATGCTATCTGGTTGCACTTTATCTTAACATATACACTTATTGTCTCTCTATTACATATTGATAAAGCCCTTAGTGTAATACTTTAGAATGCGAATAGTGTTAATTATGCGATAATACAGGTTTTTAATGAAATTTAACCAATAATTATTTTCTTCACATTTTATTTAATTAATTAATATTTTATTTAATTGTTTTTACACTTGCACACATATGTGCATGTTGAATTAAGGTTAATGAGGTGTTAACCATGCTCATATAGTCATGGCACACTTAACCCTCTACCTTTATCAAGTCATGTTAAAATTTCACATTTTGTATCAATTTTTATTATTTAAACAAAAGGGTTTTAATGAATTTTCTTTTATTTTAAAGAAAAGAGAATATAAGGGAATAGAAGAGAAAGAAGGTTTGAATTCTATGGGGAAACTTAGGGGGGATGGCTGCCATTAATGTCTTTAATGAGAGGAAGAGTGAGTGTAACACTCACATACACTCACCTCATACCCTCACACTCACATACACTCACCTCACAACACATATACACCCAATTCCTTCACAATATCTCTCATTCTCATCTCACTCTCTCTATTATTAATCCCAACTCAGTTGCTCTTTCATCCTTCACTACACATCAAGTTCTCCACTTGATTTATATGATTGCATCACAAACCAAAGCCAAAACTTCAACCCAACCTTACAAAACCCTTCATAATTCATGCTAAAGCCTTTGTGATGACTTGGAGCTTGGAAAGTTAGGGTTTTCCCTAAGTTTTGGTGAGGTAGTGATCTCTATACCCTTATTGGGCTCTAATAAAGTTGTATGCTTATTAGTTTCAGTTTTAAAACACTAAAGTTATGGTTTTGTGCAAAATATCGTATTTTTGTATATGTTTTAGTGTCTCTGGGATCTTCTATCACTAAGTTAGTCTACGGTAAAATCTAGCAATAGAGTAGTATAGTGTTAGAAGCCCTGAGTGTACACCTGAAACCCGGACCCAACCCCTCCTAGTCGAACCGGCGAGACATAGGGAAAATCTGGCGTCGCCGGATTTTTAGGCACTTGGGGAGTTGTGTTTTTGAGGGTAGGTTTCTGTTGGTTATTCTTGGTGTTTGGTACTGCTTGATTTTCCTATATTGACTGTAGGCAAAATCTGGAAGCACTTTGCTAGTTTCTAGTGTTTCGGTAACGCGCGATACGGATATCCGACACGGTTTTTTAACTTCGTATAGTTTGCGGCACTTGGGTTGGTTAGGGTGTCGCTACACTCATTCGCCACTAAGCTAACACTTAATTAGCTTATGGAAGTCGGTACGTTGATTTAAGCGTTGTTTGCGTGTATTATCGGGAAGTTTCTAATTTGCACTTGTTTGTGTTTTTGATGCGATATTAGGATCGATTTCGGAGACTTCGGGCGCTACAAGGAAAGGGAAAGAGGTGGTTGGATTCACCTAGCTCGAGATCATCGGTGAGTAGATTTAACATCTATGGGGAAATCGCCCATATGGCGCTAAGCGTCGAGGGCTGGATTCAGTGATATAAACCTATGTTGTTAGTATATACATTGATTATGTATAAACATCATCTTGCACATCCCATTACCTGTTGTACATTGACACTGTATTGATTGGACACTACACCATTACTAACGGTTCATGTTGCATGAGTACTGAATTGTATGCCACACACACACCGTTAGTAATTGCCATGACACGCACACTATAGAAATTACTATGGATAACATATATTGCATCGCTTTCTTTATCATTCACAGTTAGATATTAATTGTCATCCTATTGTGCATGTGAATTGCATCATACTTACATACATACATTGCTAGCCATATATTTTCTCTTATATGATGTTGCATTTCGACTTCGGTGATTTGGGAAACCGCAAGATACCTTTGAAAACTTGATATACATAAAAGAGTGGTTTTCCCTTAATATGCTCACATTACTGTTCCGTATTTGCATATCTCGTTTTTCATGGACATATGCATTGATGTACTGATTTTATCCGATTTCTGGATTTGAGAACCGCGATTATATTTAAAAGGGAAAATATAATATATTGCTTATAAAGAAAATGTGGTTTCTTTTGATATGATATTTCGAGACGTCCACTATGAGTTTTCTCGGTTCTGAGATGTTAGTATACCCGATTCGAGGAGCGGTAGGCGCCGTCTGTGGGTACATGGTGGACCCGATGAGGTACCCTAAGAAAAAAAGACTCGTATAGATAGGAGATGAGCCCAACGGAGGGAGTACTACCTACCGGTGATTGTATAGAACTCGACGGATGTCCGGAGGATACCGTTTTGGAGATATGAGATGAGATATATATATGAGGGTCGATCGGAGTATGCGGTGCCTGAGATATTGGAATTTGGGGTGTCGTTGATAGACATCAGTTTTCCATGATGATGATTCATATGAGGTTTTATATGTTATTTCATACTCAGGATTTATTAGACATGCATTGTTTCATGTAGTTGTTGTACCCCGATGGAGTGCCTAGATCATGATTTTACTGTATATCCGTATTGTTATATTTGTGCCATCAGATTGCATATTTCAGATTATCGTTTTTCATGCATATTTGCTATTATTTGTACGATATTATTTACTATTCACGGGTTAGCAACTCACCCCTGTTGTGCCACATTGTTTTGCAGGTTCGACCTTCAGTATAGTCGCGGCAGGGCTACTCATTTCATCTACTTCTATGGATACCGCTGATGTTGGTCGTGATTTTGGATAGGTGGGTGGTTTTGCGGTTATTCGTATGATCTCATTGTATATTGTCACGACCCAAAATTTGGCACGTGACCGGCACTTAAACCACGTAACGTCAACAGGCGTAACGCAATTTAAGTAAGCTAAAAACCTAGAAATCTAAACCATCAAAAGTAGTAAGTGATAAAAACATTGTTAAAAACATTTGGAAATCTCAAGTAAAAATCTTTAAACTTAAGTTTATTTTCTTAAAAATTTCGGCAGCACCTCCTTTGTAAAAACCAGCCCCGAACGGGTACAAACATAAAATATAAATAAAGCATCCCCAAACGGGAGCAAATCACGCCCAAAGGCGGAAACAACCACCACAAGTATATATATGACGTCGTAGCGAAGAAATAGACCATATAAATGAAAACAACATAAAAAGAGATAAAGCAACATAATGAAGGCCGGCTCACACGTGCACGACACCCAGAGTCACAAAATATACAATATCGTTCTCACAACTCGTCTCTAAATCAATACATGGAAATGGTAGATGGAGAGTACTAGATATAATAAGATATATACAATGAATATAAAATCGGATAACCGCAACCTACCTACAGCAAAATGGATCAAAGCCAACCATAGCGGTATCCGCTGAAAAAGATACAATAAGAAGCCCTGCCATGACTACTCTAAGGGACAATCTGGCAAATCACCGTGGCACAACGGGGGTGAGTTGCCAACTCGTGAATAGTAAGTAACATCGTACAGATAATCGTAAGTATCTACATACAGCGATAATCTATCATATGCAATCTAATAGTATCAATATGCTAATATGGATATGCAACAATCATGAAAGATACTCTATCAGGTACTAAAAATACATGAAGCAATTCATATCAAATGAATGCTGAGTATGGGATAAAACATATCATCATCAATGAATCATTATTGTGGAAAAACCGGTGTCCATCAACGACACCCCAAATCCCAATACCTCATGCGCCGTCACCCTGATCGGCCCTCATATCCTGTAAATCTCATGGAACCTGAGTACCCAATATCGGCACTCGAAAATATCATGAAATACTCGTGTCCAATATCGACATGCAAATCCACATAACTCAGGCTCCGTCAGTGTGGATCGGCCTACGGGGTCCGTCAGTCCGGATCGGCCCATATCATCTCACGACTCTGGTCGGTATCCTCCGGATAACCACCAGGTCTAACCAATCACCGGTAGGTAGAATTCCCTCTGTCAAGCTCATCTTCTACTGCACAACATCCCTTTCTTGCCCCGGGGTACCATACCGGGTCCACCATGAACCCGCAAACGGATCATCCAGCTCCTCGAATCGGGTTTCTACCACAAGTCTCAAAACCGAGAAAACTCATAGTGGACGCACTGAAATATCATATAAAGAGAAACCGGGTTTTTCAAAACAATGCATACTTTCTTGAAATAATACGACGGTTCTTAAATCCATAAATCACATGAAATCCGTATCTCAATGCGTAAATCCATGAAATCTGATATATGCAACATAAAACAGTAATATGAGCATATCAAGGGAAAACCGCACTTTTAAATGAATCCAATTTTTAAATATATCATACGGTTCCTAATTTCTCCAAAATCAAATCCAACATCATATAAAGGTGTACATGTAGCTATAGCAAGTATAGGTGTATACATGTAAGTATGTATGCACGATGTATTTCATATGCGCAATAGAACAAGAATCAATGTGTCAATATCAATAACAATACAATACTGCATATGTGTATAGGTTGTGCGTATCATGGCAATTATCGACGGTGTGGGTGTAACATACAATTTAGTGTTCGTGCAACATGAACCGTTAATAATGGTGCAGTGTCCACTAGGTACTAAGTCAAGGCACAACAAGTAAGGGTAGGTAATGATGCTCATGCACAATCAACATATATGAATATAAACATACGGCTATAATATCATATCTAGCCCTGACACATAACGCCATACGGGAGATTTCGCCGTAAATGTTAAATTTACTCACCGATGATCTCAAGCTAGGTAAATCCAACCACCTGCTTTCCTTTTTTCGTGGTGTCCAAAGTCCCCGCACTCGTCCCTAAATCACACAAAACATAGAAAGTGCAACTCAGAAATCGACCAATAATACGTACAAACTACGTTTAAATAGACGCACCGACTCCAACAACCTCTTAAGTGTTCGCTTAGTGGCTAACGAGTGTAGCGACAATCTAAAACAACCCTAAGTGCAGCAAGCTACTGAAAGGTTCCTAGGCACTCTAGTGAGGTCTCACAAGGCATCGAACATGCCAATTTAAAAAAAAATGGTGCCGAGAAACCCTAGACTGCGGATCTTAGACTAGATGTTTAGGCGAAAAGATAAACAAGTTAACTATTTAACTAGAAGTTAGATGCTACAACCTTTGTAGATCCGGATTTCCACTTCCTTAGCTCCACGTGGGTGTCCTCTCGCTGTCCATCATGAATCCCGAACCCAATCGTCGGCTTCATCGGAGAAATGTGCGAGCTAGGTCGTCGGCTTCGTGTCAAAGACGATCTACGTCGAGGTTGCACTAGTTCAAGCTCCGACTTCACAAAGTTGTGAAACTTGTGAAGAAAACACCCAAAACCTCTTGGCAAGAGGTAGAGGATGAAGAAATAGGAGGTGGGTTCACTTTAGATTTGGATTTCTCTCACTAGAACTCAAGTTGCCATTGATGGCATCAAGGTTCTTGTCTTGAAGAAGAAGGAGAAGATCAAGTTAGAATATGATAAAAGTGTTATTCAAAATAGAAAAGAAAACAATATTTATCATATCCTAACCATGGTCAAGTGTAGAGAATAGACCATGGTTAGTGGGAGTGGTTAGGGTTAAGCATGAAGACAAAATGGCATCATTAGTCAAAGCTTCATGAAGCTTCACCATTCTTCATGATAAAATGAAACCAATTTGTTTTCATAAATCCATTTAAATAAATAATAAATGGATAAAATAATAAGTGAATAAAATATAAACCCTAACCACTTGCATAACCATGGTTGCATTCTTTACACAAAGCCAAAACAACATGCATCATCAAACATGATACATTCAAGTGTACACAAAACATATCACATATACAATGTGCACATCAAGTGAGAAAAATCCGTTTAAAGTGAACCAATACTAGTTAATGCAAAGTAATATATCAAATATATAATTATACATTAAATCATTAAATCAACACTTGATTCAATGATCCGGTCATGTCGCACATGACCGACTAGTATTCAATGCATCGATTTATCGAATCAATGATTCGATAACTAGGTCATATCTCATACAACCAATCGAAACATTAATCGTGAGAATCAAATACGGTATCACATACACGCATTATTCTCGGTCCCGCACATATCTCATATGCACTCCTATTTCGTTTCGCTTGAGCTAGGAAACCTCTGTGTAGGACTCTAAAGACTCGTCAATACGCCGGTAGCAGATGATGACCATATCAAGCACCCACAAGCTGCAAGCGGTCTGCTAAACGTAACGGCCACCCGGGTATTGAGCGATCAGAAGATCGACGAGCTAGCCCGCTCACACTCCTGCGAATCCGACCAGTAACACTTACCATACAGTCCGGTCTCTTCGTCTGATATGTCGCATATCAAGTTTAGGGGTGGTATACGTCAGACCCCAATAACCGATAAGTCGTGCCGATGTGAGGCTCATAACGGGTCGAGAAACTACTGGTAACACTTACCAGCAAATCTCTGATCAGCCCTGGCCAGGGACTTCCCTGTTACGGCCAATCGAGCACTGCGCAACATCAACCCCCAATACCGGGAGAGACGAAACCCCTTCTATCGCTCATTGCCTCCATGTGACTCGGGACTGTACCCAAAGACCACCGTTTTGCACGCCCTCATGGACGTGGTAAGGTGGAGATCAAAGCACAGTGGGAATCACACAAGACTCTATGACGATCTCGGGTCTACAGACTAACCTGCACAAGTGTCACCTGAGAACTGCCATCTGACGTGAGGTATAATACCATCTGGGAGTTCTCAGCGAGTCCGTCCAGTATACCCAGTCTCCATTGAGCACCCGTATACCATCTCTGATGTCAAACACCAATGGATGTGGGATCATCCATCGCCCATCACATGGGTCAAGAAGCATATACGCTAGTCTACTCTGGTATATCGATGCCCCGTCTCGATACACCCACGACTAGGGACCTTGAAGGATGTACTTATGGACTACCATGTCCCCACTAGTATGATCTGCATCATAGTCCAGGTAGTCAAGTACACATCCTAAGGGGTTTACCAACATGTAACTATAAGACAGTATAAAGAGACTAGTGTACATGTTAAGATAAAGAGCAACCAGATAGCATACTATCATATCGAGCGAGAAAGTCATCTCTATATATGTCCAAGCATCCAATATAATATACAACATTTGAACAATACTGGCCTCTAGGGCATACATACAACTAACAATCTCCCACTTGCACTAAGGCCAGCTACTGTAGTATCGCATACCGAGCATCCCGAAGAGTCTCTCAAACTGTATCTGGGGAATGGCCTTCGTGAGTGGATCCGCCGTGTTGTTCTTCGTGTCAACCCTCCTGACCTCGATCACCCGGCGATCAACTATCTCCCGGATCAGGTGATACCGCCTCAGAATATGCCTGGATCGCTGATGGGACCTGGGTTCCTTGGCCAAAGCCACCGCTCCATTGTTATCGCAATACAATGGTATTGGACGCTCAATGGATGGAACCACTCCAAGTTCAGTAATGAACTTCTTGATCCAGACAGCCTCTTTGGCAGCATCGTTGGCAGCGATGTATTCAGCCTCCATCGTCGAGTCTGCCACGGTTTCCTGCTTGGAACTCTTCCAGCTAACCGCCCCTCCGTAAAGGGTAAAGACAAAGCCCGACTGCGACTTAGAGTCGTCCTTATCACTCTGGAAGCTCGAATCGGTAAAGGACTCCACTTGGAGCTCCCCGTTACCATACACCAAGAACATATCTCTAGTCCTTCGTAAGTACTTGAGAATGCTCTTCACAGCTGTCCAGTGACTCTTTCCAGGATCAGCTTGATACCTGCTCACTATACTTAGTGAGTATGCTACATCAGGTCTGGTACATAGCATCGCATACATGATAGAGCCTACTGCCGAAGCATAGGGTATCCCTTGCATGCGAGCTCTCTCCAAATCAGTCTTGGGAGACATCTCTTTGGAAAGAGTGACTCCAGAGATCGTGGGTAAGTTCCCACGCTTGGACTCTTCCATACTAAACCTCTTTAGTATGGTGTCAATGTACCTAGATTGGGACAATCCCAAAATCCGTTTGGATCTATCTCTATAGATCCTAATTCCCAATATGCAGGAGGCATCACCAAGATCTTTCATTGAGAATCTTTGTGATAAGAAGAGCTTGACCGATTGCAGCATAGGAATATCATTTCCTATCAAGAGTATGTCGTCCACGTACAATACGAGGAAGACAACCTTACTCTCTGCCACCTTCTTGTAGATACAAGGTTCATCTGGATTTTTGACGAAATCAAACTCTTTGATAACGACGTCAAAGCAGATGTTCCAACTCCGCGATGCTTGCTTTAATCCATGAATGGATTTAAGCAGCTTGCACACCTTCCCGCTGCTCCCACTGTCTACGAAGCCCTCTGGCTGAGTCATGTACACGCACTCTTCTAAATCACCGTTTAGAAAGGCGGTCTTAACATCCATTTGCCAGATTTCGTAATCATGATATGCAGCGATGGCAAGCATGATCCGGATGGATTTAAGCATAGCCACTGGAGAAAAGGTCTCGTCATAGTCCACACCTGGTCTTTGACGAAAACCCTTTGCTACAAGTCTAGCTTTGAAAGTCTCCACTTTCCCATCTACACCAAGTTTCTTCTTGAAGATCCACTTGCTCCCAATGGGTTTTACCCCTTCAGGAGCAACTTCCAAAGTCCATACTTTGTTGGTGTACATGGAATCCATCTCAGACCGCATAGCATCCAGCCATTTCACTGAGTCCCCACTCGTGATGGCCTGCTCGAAGCTAGTTGGGTCATCATCCTCCATGATGCAATCCTCACTACCACCATCAATGAGAAAACCATAGTATCTCTCAGGTGGACGAGAAACCCTACTAGATCGGCGGAGAGGCTGGGGTACGTTGGGCACCACTGAATCCTCTGGTTCTACTAAGTCGTCAGTTGTAGTTTGTGGTGCTGGAACCTCTTCCAGCTCTACCTCTTTGCCATTAATTTCTTTTGCAAGAAATTCCCTTTCCAAAAAGGTGGCATGTTGAGCAATAAACACTCTTTGTTCCTCAGCTTGGTAGAAAAAATATCCTTGAGAATTCTTAGGATATCCCACAAACTTGCAAAGGACTGATCGTGCCTCGAGTTTGTCCGGATTTTGCTTTTTGACATAGGCCGGACAACCCCATATCTTAATTCGTTTAAAATATGGTCTCTTCCCACTCTATATCTCATATGGTGTGGTAGGTACAGATTTAGACGGAACCAGATTCAATAGGTATATGGCTGTCTCAAGCGCATACCCCCAAAAGGAAATAGGTAACTCAGCATTACTCATCATTGAACGCACCATATCTAATAGGGTGCGATTCCTTCGTTCCGATACACCGTTGTGCTATGGTGTATAAGGAGGAGTAAGCTGAGAGAGAATCCCATTCTCTTTTAGATAATCCAGGAATTCACTGCTTAAGTATTCACCTCCTCGATCAGATCGAAGAACCTTAATACTTTTGCCCGTTTGGTTCTCTACCTCGTGGTTATATTCTTTGAATTTCTCAAAAGCTTCAGACTTATGTTTCAACAGGAACACATGCCCGTATCTAGAGAGATCGTCAGTGAATGTAATGAAGTAGGAAGAACCATTTCTGGCATGTGTAGACATTGGACCGCATACATCACTATGTACCAGTCCCAAGAGTTCTGTAACTCTTTCTCCGTGTCCTTTAAACGGAGTTTTGGTCATTTTTCCTTTGAGACTTGAATGGCAAGTGTCATAAGATGAAAATTCGAATAAATTCAAATATCCATTCTTATGCAACTTAGCTAGTCGTGTCTCATTGATATGGCCAAGTCTACAGTGCCACAAGAAGGATTCGTTCATTTCTGAGCTTTTCCTTTTGTGTGTGTTTTGTATATTGAAGACTGTATTTTGATTGAGAATGAATATGCCATTATGTAGCGAGCCTGATGCAATCAACTTTTGATCCAGGAATATGTTCATAACATTATCCTTTACTACAAAATTATATCCTTCTTTACTTAATAAAGAAACTGATATAATGTTGCACATCATGTTCGGTATATAATAGCACTCATTCAAGACTAGTGTATCACCATTTGGTAATACCAGGTGATATATGCCAACTGCTTTGGCTGCAACATTTGCCCCATTCCCTACATGAACGGAATGATCACCTTTTCTTAGTTCTCTACCTTTTCGCAGCCCATGTAACATCTTACATATGTGGGATCCTGACCCGGTATCTAATACCCAGGACGTAGGGTGAACTGAGAAACAGTTCTCAATGACAAACACACCCGAAGATGATGCATCAACATGCATGTTCTCCGTTTGGGCGGTGTGAGAATCCAGATATTCTCCTGTTTCCTGTTCAGTCTTATAACATTTATAAGATAGAACGGGTCCAACGTTCCCCTGCACACTATAACATGCGGGTTCGGTCAATACATCTATATTATTATCTTGATTAAGGCATGAAATGGTCACTACCTGGAGAGAGAGAGAAGAAAACACTTTAGCGTATGCTCGTGCAAGATCAGATTGGTTATTATCTTATCTAATCAGGATGGCTCCCACTGCTTTTTATCAAATCTTCCTCCAAACCCTAAAAGGAAAGATTAGCCGGGATTAATTACACACTACAGGTTCGCCAATCTTTCAGCCAGGCCAGTGTCGGTACTTTGAGGGAGGTCCCCCGTGCTTTCGCACGAACCTAATTAATGTAAACCTCGTTTTCCCAGAGGCGTAACCTCGTTGACACCTTTCTAGACACTTACTTGATCAGCTAATTGCAATGTGTAAAACTCTCCCAGGAGTAACTCTTACTCGCAGTGGGTATCGGGATCCAACTATCTCATAGAAGGTATGCAATCTCATTGCAAATTTCAACACTTGAAATTCCCGATAATGCTTTTGCCCCTAGCGATCTATGACCTTGACTAAGTCAACAAACCATAAATCGCAAGTCAAGTTCAACCCGTACATTTCCCGATTGAATTAAACCCACCCGTATGACCCTTGACTGAGTCAACAAGGCCGTGCGAATGCTCTAATCCAATCACATCTCATGTTGTTACAGATAAACATAATTTAGCTACCATACACTATGCCTTGACTAAGTCAACAAACACAGCATGAATACTAAATAATATCTATCTGAAATGACGGAGGGCTACGCAGGTTTTTCATAAAAACCATGAGCGTAATGAACTTGATATCGTTGTAGAATCAAATGAAGTTTTGAAATGGAGTGATTTTGAGGCTTTTTCTAGTTTTTCTAAAGGAGTCACTCCCGGCGAAGGGATCTCGGTCCTTTCCTCGTCGAATGAGGTGCGGGATATATCATATATATCGCTGTGCAAAGCAAAAACACAAAAGCAGTCAAAAGCAAACCGAGTGTATAGCATCTGCCAGTTATTGCTAAAGGAGTCACTCCCGGTGAAGGGATCTCGGTCCTTTCCTCATTGAATAAGGTGCAGGGTATATCATATATACCGCTATGCAAAGCAAGAACTGTAGCTACCTGTTTTGTTTAAAATTTGATTCTACAACATCTTAGGTTTCTTATCTTTCATTAATCACATTAATGAAGTCCCATCATTTAAATACCTAAACATCACAGATAGATATGACGTACACTTATGCCATCCGCATTCGCCTCGATGTCCCCTCGTGCACCGTTAGGTTAGGTAACTAACGACAGAGCAGGGCAGGGCTAGCGCGGGTGTAAAACATAAGTAACGTCTATATAATATATCATATATACTATATACTATATCCATCACAGAGTCACAACACAGATATCGCAGCAGAATAAACATATGAAATATTGGATATACTAGGACGTCCGTGTTTTCAATACGAGCCAGTACAAAACACGGATTCCACGGTCGTGATGAATAGCCAATCCCACACCCCTAGACCCCTACGAGAGCGGCAAGCAACCCTGCCAATTCTAGGGTTAGGAGACCCGGACTCGACTCCTCGAGTTGGTCTCCCACTGGACCCCAGAACCCGGTTACTTGTGCTCCCCTCCTTAGGTCTATCCTAATGCGGAAAAGTAAATAATATACAAAGGGTGACAACTTCCGCTACCTGGAAGTGCTCCAAATGAAAGAATATTACATACAAGTTTTTACATGAATGAAAATGAAAAACACTCATCTTACAAAAAAACCCCCGGCTATTCGAACACGACGATCCAATATAACATATCCAGCAACACATAACATCACATGTCATCAACGTAAGTAAGTATGCATACCCCAATTGTCGTTGACGTATAGCAACGAAACCGGCGATATGATCATACTACACTTACGGTCACAGAAAAGAAAGTGTAAAACTACAACAATTGGAATCCGCAACTTCTTTAGACATCGCATGCCTAATCAAATGAAATACTTAGACATCACATGCCTAACAGATATAAATCCCGCATTTTAGTCTCATTATCGAAAACTCTTTTCAATATCATATGGGACTAAACTGCTAAATTTATAACATTCATTCAGTTATCTCATAACTGTTTGTGAATTCCAATTATTGTATCATATTCCAGATAAACAGAAAATGTTAAACTTTCCGATCGAACAGTCGAATACCCAAGTTTTCCCGATACAGTCCAACACATGAAATAAGTCTAACAATATTCAGTTCGTGCCTCAGTACCAACGGTCCAGCCGTAGAAGGGTCAAGCCAACGCCTCACATGTGGCACGCCGTACTGCCCCAAACCCGAAGGTTCAAAGGGCAGTTCAAGACGGTCACATAATCGAGTTAAGGTTTGTTGTCTTCTAGAGGGTCCATCGCGTTACTTGCACTACTTAGAATGTCGTTAAACTACGGAAAAATCCAACACATGGAAATTTCCCGACAGGGGAAAAATTGGGTATTTATATCCGGTCGAACTTTTTAACATATTCTAAAAATTATCCGGAAATACACAAAGACGAAATTTGATAACCCGAACGAATAATTGAATCCCCAAAGCAACCCCAAAATACTCTTCTGTAGAGTCACAATAAAAATACCCAGAAAATATAATATCTGAATTCATGAATTACTGTGAAAAAATCACCAGACAAGGGGACAGTACGGCCGCGGAACCGCCGCGCATGCATAGCTCATGCCGCGGTTCCGCGGTGGAAAAGTTGAATCAGGCCCTCGTATTTCACAGTATTTCATATAAGACCCTGCATGATTTTCTGCATATTTTTAATTGACAAAAATCCAAAATTTCAGAAATTTTCCAGAGAGCACCTTGGAATTATGGTTTCGGGTTCGTTCGGACTTCAAACTCCGTCTAGACTTCGTCTAAGGCTTTAGCTAGGCTCTGATACCAGTGAAAGGTTCCTAGGCACTCTAGTGAGGTCTCACAAGGTATCGAACATGCCAATTTAAAAAAAAATGGTGCCGAGAAACCCTAGACTGCGGATCTTAGACTAGATGTTTAGGCGAAAAGATAAACAAGTTAACTATTTAACTAGAAGTTAGATGCTACAACCTTTGTAGATCCGGATTTCCACTTCCTTAGCTCCACGTGGGTGTCCTCTCGCTGTCCATCATGAATCCCGAACCCAATCGTCGGCTTCATCGGAGAAATGTGCGAGCTAGGTCGTCGGCTTCGTGTCAAAGACGATCTACGTCGAGGTTGCACTAGTTCAAGCTCCGACTTCACAAAGTTATGAAACTTGTGAAGAAAACACCCAAAACCTCTTGGCAAGAGGTAGAGGATGAAGAAATAGGAGGTGGGTTCACTTTAGATTTGGATTTCTCTCATTAGAACTCAAGTTGCCATTGATGGCATCAAGGTTCTTGTCTTGAAGAAGAAGGAGAAGATCAAGTTAGAATATGATAAAAGTGTTATTCAAAATAGAAAAGAAATCAATATTTATCATATCCTAACCATGGTCAAGTGTAGAGAATAGACCATAGTTAGTGGGAGTGGTTAGGGTTAAGAATGAAGACAAAATGGCATCATTAGTCAAAGCTTCATGAAGCTTCACCATTCTTCATGATAAAATGAAACCAATTTGTTTTCATAAATCCATTTAAATAAATAATAAATGGATAAAATAATAAGTGAATAAAATATAAACCCTAACCACTTGCATAACCATGGTTGCATTCTTTACACAAAGCCAAAACAACATGCATCATCAAACATGATACATTCAAGTGTACACAAAACATATCACATATACAATGTGCACATCAAGTGAGAAAAATCCGTTTAAAGTGAACCAATACTAGTTAATGCAAAGTAATATATTAAATATATAATTATACATTAAATCAATAAATCAACACTTGATTCAATGATCCGGTCATGTCGCACATGACCGACTAGTATTCAATGCATCGATTTATCGAATCAATGATTCGATAACTAGGTCATATCTCATACAACCAATCGAAACATTAATCGCGAGAATCAAATACGGTATCACATATACGCATTATTCTCGGTCCCGCACATATCTCATATGCACTCCTATTTCGTTTCGCTTGAGCTAGGAAACCTCTGTGTAGGACTCTAAAGACTCGTCAATACGCCGGTAGCAGATGATGATCATATCAAGCACCCACAAGCCGCAAGCGGTCTGCTAAACGTAACGGCCACCCGGGTATTGAGCGATCAGAAGATCGACGAGCTAGCCCGCTCACACTCCTGCGAATCCGACTAGTAACACTTACCATACAGTCCGGTCTCTGCGTCTGACATGTCGCATATCAAGTCTAGGGGTGGTATACGTCAGACCCCAATAACCGATAAGTTATGCCGATGTGAGGCTCATAACGGGTCGAGAAACTACTGGTAACACTTACCAGCAAATCTCTGATCAGCCCTGGCCAGGGACTTCCCTGTTACGGCCAATCGAGCACTGCGCAACATCAACCCCCAATACCGGGAGAGACGAAACCCCTTCTATCGCTCATTGCCTCCATGTGACTCGGGACTGTACCCAAAGACCACCGTTTTGCACGCCCTCATGGACGTGGTAAGGTGGAGATCAAAGCACAGTGGGAATCACACAAGACTCTATGACGATCTTGGGTCTACAGACTAACCTGCACAAGTGTCACCTGAGAACTGCCATCTGACGTGAGGTATAATACCATCTGGGAGTTCTCGGCGAGTCCGTCCAGTGTACCCAGTCTCCACTGAGCACCCGTATACCATCTCTGATGTCAAACACCAATGGATGTGGGATCATCCATCGCCCATCACATGGATCGAGAAGCATATACGCTAGTCTACTCTGGTATATCGATGCCCCGTCTCGATACACCCACGACTAGGGACCTTGAAGGATGTACTTATGGACTACCATGTCCCCACTAGTATGATCTGCATCATAGTCCAGGTAGTCAAGTACACATCCTAAGGGCTTTACCAACATGTAACTATAAGACAGTATAAAGAGACTAGTGTACATGTTAAGATAAAGAGCAACCAGATAGCATACTATCATATCGAGCAAGAAAGTCATCTCTATATATGTCCAAGCATCCAATATAATATACAACATCTGTACAATACTGGCCTCTAGGGCATACATACAACTAACAGCTACACAAACGGCGCGAACCGTATCGGATATCGTAACGCGCGTAGTCGAAACACTAAAAACTAGCAATTTGATCCCAGATTTTACATACCTTCACAACCTAAAAATCTAACAGTACCCAACACCCTAAAACAATAGCAGACAGCTACCCAAAAAATCTCAACACCCCAGGCCCCCAAAAACCCGAGCTCGCCGGAATTCCATCAAGTGTCGCCGGCCAAAACCAGTCAGGTGGGGTTCGTGCTTCAGGTGAACACTCAGGGCAACTAGTATAACACCACTACATCGCTAGATTTTCCAGTAACAACTCAGGGTCATAGCAGGTTACAGTGACACTAAAACAACACTAAAAACACGATACGTGCACAAAACTATATCTTTATTGTTCTAAACAGCGACTACTAAGCTACACAACCAATTAACAACCAAATTAACAGTTTAGAGGTCATTACCTATCCACACTTACTCAAAATTCTAGCTTTCCATGCTCCAAGTGATCCTAGTGGTTTGATCTTGACCTGTGAAGGGTTTTAGTGGGGTTTAATGAAGATCTTGTTTGGGTTTGTGAGGGTTGGATTAGGATTTCAGTTGAGGGATGAGGGAAGAAATGAGGTGAAGAAAATAATGAGAATGAGAGTTGTGAATGAGAGAGTGAGGGAAATAAGAGTGTATGTGTGGGTGAGGGATGAGGGAATGAGGGGGTGAGAGTAGTATGAGCCATGCCTCCCTCTTCTCTCTCATCATTTAATGCATTCCATGCTTGCCCATGCCTCATAATGCATGTCAACCCCCTCCCTCTCTCCCTCTCTCAAGTCAACAAATTCAAACCTTATTTATTTTTAAAACTAAACAATTTAAATAAATGCATACACTTAATGGAATAGGGTTAAGGTGCCATGGCTACTTAAGCATGGCTAACCCTAATTAACCCTAGGTTAACATGCACATGTGTGTGCAAGCCCGAAATAAATATTAATAAAATATTAATTAATTTTTATTAAATATTTGAAAACTATTTTGGTAAACTTTTTACTAAAAATCCGTATTATCGCTTAATTAACACTAATCACATTCTAAGGTGTTACAATCTTCCTCCTTTAAAGAAATTCGTCCCCGAATTTAAAAATCTTACTATGCGTACCTTCAAAGAGATGAGCAAATTTCTTCCGCATCTCGCTCTCGGCCTCCCAAGTGATCTTTTCACTATTCGGGCTACGCCAAATAACCTTCACAGATGGTAAGACCTTTGACCGAAGTTTCTTCACCTGCTGATTGATCTAATTTCGGATCGTGAATTTGTATGAAATGAAAAGTTATCACAATCAAAATATTTATAACCGCAATCAATAACGGTGTCGTTTGTAGTTTCGTTAATGAGAACGGATCGTCCACAGAGATTCGTATATTTGATCGGTCTTGCTTTAGATGAGTCGAAATGAAAATAGAAAAGAAAATTCAAGAAATAGATTCAAGACTTAATTGAGTTGGCATTTCAAGAAAATCAAGAAAATACATCAAGAATCAAGAAATCAAGAAAGTATCCAATATAAATTTGATTTATCAAGAATGTGAAGAATAGCTTGTAGGAATCGATCGAATTAGTAGCAATGATGAATACTAGAAATGACTAATCTTATCTATTGATGAATTATAGCTAGATCGATGATGATGAATGAAGATTAGGGATCTATTGAAGAAACTATGGTTTCTCCTTCACTATCTCTTGTCTTTTCATTGATCATCATTCAAATCTAGTCTCTAGCAAAGAGAATCATCAATCAGTTGATCCCTAATTTGCAACGAAATTATCAAGAATGGTGATCTCACTTCAAATTAGGTCTTTGATGATTCTTTTTCCTAAAATTCACAATTCTCATAAGACTTAAGATTAGTAAAAGAATTTCATCATCATTTGATCTACCGATTCTCTCGAATCCTTTACAAGCAGAGATTTCACCCACACATTATGAAAATTAAAGAATCAAGAATGAGAAATTTCATAATGCAAGAATATAAAGAAAGAGAGAATTAACAATTTATCACCTTTATTAAATCTTCTTCAAATTACACCTCTCAATTTGAGTTTACAAGACTAGCTCTCGATCACTCCTTTGAAAGGGAATTTGTCGTCGATCTTTGTGTGGCTCGATCGCCGTGAGTCGTGGATCGGATGCGGATCTCTTGCTCTTGATGACGATCGGCGTTGCGATAAAGGATTTTCGATTGCTCGCTTGATTTTGCTCTCAATGGATCTTGATTTGATTGGATCTCAAATTGTGTCACTCAACTTGAATTGAATTGTGGCTCAATTGTGTAACAACTAACAACTTTTTGAACAACCCCCAAAATTAAGATCTAGATCCCCTTTTATAGCCCCCAAATAAAGCTTCCTTCATAAGCTTGGTTGTTATGCAGAGCCTTCTCGAAGAAGTTAGGTGGTTACGAGGCGTCTTGAGGAAGCTAGGAGGTTACAGAGAAGGTTCTGGAGAAGTCTCGACCATCGAATAGCCAACTCGGCCGCGGATCCGCGGCGGATCGGGCTGGATCAGCAGCGGTTCCGCGGCCGTTTGAAGAGCTCTCTGCATGATTTCTCTGGGGTTGTTTGGTGTTAGCTTTAGGGTCTTCTTCTGATGTCTGGAATCTTATTATCCTTTCTGAATCTCTGCCAGATTTTATTTCTTTGACTTGCTGCGTTTTATCGGCAAATTTGCGATTCCAGTTCTTTTACCTGAATAATTTTCTGCACAAAATCTCAATGAAAAGTGTTAAGATATACAATATCACGCGTGAAGTAATAAACACATAATTTCCTATAAAGAATGTTGAATATATATACAACATGTGGTATTTGATATTTTCCAGACAAACTGGTAATATGTGTTATATTTATATCAACTATCCTTAGATGATTAGAATAATGAGGAAATTGATGTGTTACAGATTGCATTATTTTTTACTGAACAAATTCACTCAAACTTGATTTTGATCGTCTCGAGCAAACTTCTTTTATTCAAGAGAAGGATAACGAAAAACTAACTAGCACACTTTCATTGGCAATACGATTGCACTGAGCAGGTGCAACAAGCCTTTAAACCTCTAGGTGTCCCTAGTAGGAGGAGTGTTGTCTCCTGAAGGTTTTCAGCAGATTGTACCCATAAAATCCTATAATAAAAGGAAGACAGTGAAAGTTACATATAAAGATAAGAATTTTAAAAGAAAGACTTTGAAAATCAGAGTTTTCAACTACACTAGTTTTTCGGTTGCTATGAGCCCTATCTTAATAGTCATGAAAAGATGTTAGAAATTATATCATCCCTCAATAAAACATCGTCTTTATTCTTCATTCCTATCTTTCTTTCAAACCGATCATATACCCCTACGTGTGTGTAAAAGATATCCCTACACTAGGAGAATTCAATTCAAGCTATCATACTCTTGTCCATCTGCCTCAGTACTTTTTAGTCGGTGAATATTTTGGATGGAATTGCTCACACATTCTTCATGCGACCATTAATACTTCTTAAGGTACTAACCGACCGATTACTCATGTGCTTGCAGATTAGGTGTAAGTAACAATTTTCTCGTCTTGTAACACCTAAGGCTTAGCAGTGACTCCCAAACCAGTTGGTCTAAGGCACTAGGTGATGAAGCACCCTCGCTATATTTTTTTTATGCTGCATTGGTGATTATAAAACCAGTGTTCATTTTTCTTCACCATTTTATACTTTTATGCTTCATTTATTATTTCCTTCATACTTTGGCTTTTAGACAAGAGCATTTCAAGGTATCCGCTATTATCCCGAGTTTCAAGACTTGTGTAAGTGCGTATAGTAGGGTATCAACGTTCAAATGTTTGGCTTCCAGAATATGAACTATTTTTCAGACTTATTTTTATCCTCAGATTAGTGACTTCTTTCATCTTACTAACCCTTGGGACAACGGCTCATAACTACTTATTACTAGTATTGTCTAAAAAACATCTAACTTTCTTGGTACTCTTAAATTTTTCCAATCTTTTAAATGTAATTTTTCACTTTCTGATCTTTTATTATAAAAGAAAATTTCTGAAATTTTTTGTGTTTTGTGCTTATGCAAATTGTATGCAAAGTAATGCGTAAATAAGCACAAACCTCCCCCAAACTTATTTACAGCAGTGTCCTCACTGTTGTCTCTTTTAAATCTCAAAAAAAAAAACTGTAGGCTTGGGAGGGAAAGTTATTAATGGGGACAAGAATATATGATCGTGAAAAATCTCCCCCAAACTTATTTTTGGCTCACCATTTTGTGTACAAATTTTATTTTCAAGAGCCAAAAATATACCCCCCAAACTTGAGTTAAACAATGTTAAGCTTTTAAAATCATAAGTGGGGGGTAAACTTATTGGTCAATACAAAGCCTTACAAAGACCGAAAGTCAACACCAACCATTCGAAGATTTTATCGATGAAACGCACCGGTTGGTGGAAGAACATGTTGTATAGAGCCACGAAGAAGTGGGGAAGAGATAAGTGGTGTGATGGAAAGGGTTTGCGTCTCGATCTGGAGAGATGACACAATGATAATGATGATGGATTACTCACATTCTTGTAATTGTCAAGAAGAAGGGGTGGTGGTTCAATTTCTTTGTTTTGGGGTTGATTCATCACAACTCCCGTGTCAGCTAAGAATGCGATTTCATCAACGAAACTTTCATCGATATCCCGAAGAATAATGTCATCGGAAAGAACGGGATGATACTCAGACTCCATGAAAAGTTCAGAATAAGCGTTAGATGTTGACCCGGACAACTCAAAAGAAGGGTCCATATGTGTATAATACATTGCTGGGTCAAACAACAACGTAGTAAGGGAGTTTGGATCTATATCGTGAAGCTATTCAAATTCGCTGCTGTCGACATCCATTAATTCGACAGAACATACTCGAGCATGAGGTTCGGAGGGCTGACTTCCCAACTTGTAAATGTTAAGCTCAATTGACCTATTCCCGAAAGATAAGTTCATAGAGTCGTTTCGACTGTTGATTACAGCGTTGGAAGTAGCCAGAAATGGTCGACTGAGAATCACCGGAATTTGGTTCCGTGGGTTCGCTACAGGCTGTGTATCTATAACAATAAAGTCCACAGGGAGTATAAATTCCCCGACTTTTATCAACACATCCTTAAGCTCACCCCTACGGTGGGTGATAGATCTATCGGCCATCTGGAGAGTTGTGTGTGCGGGCTTTAACTCTCCGATACCTAATTGCTCATAAACAGAATATGGAAGCAAGTTCACACTAGCGCCTAAATCGAGTAAAGCACGATTGATATTTTTACCCCAATAGAAATAGAGATTGTAAGACAGCCAGGGTCCTTACGTTTCTTAGGTAAATTCTGTGTAAAAGTTGTGCTTACATTACTCGACATGAATACCTTTTTCGGCACTTGAGTCTTTCTCTTCCTAGTGCACAAGTTCTTAAGTATTTTCACATAGGACGGAACTTGTTGTATAGCATCTAGGAAAGGGAAATTTATGTTGACTTTCTTAAACATTTCCACAATCTTCTCCATTTGTGCATTAGGTTTGTTGGGCCTCAACCTATCTGGAAATGGAGTTTTATCAATAAGTGTTGGGTCCAACATATGTGGAGAAGTGTGTGTGGGGTGGAATCGATCTTAGAATTGGAGTGGGGATTGTCTTTTGTGTACTAGAAGAAGTGTGCTGAGGGTTCGAGCCTTGGGGAAAATGGAGAATAGGCTCGGAAGAAGAAGGTAAACTAGACGAAATAAGGTAAGAAGTGGAAGTGGAAGTGGAAGCCGGGGTGTTATTGATCAATTCATCATTATCAATCTGTACACCTACATGGTTATCCAGCACTCTTCCAGATTTCAACGTGGTCATAGCACTCACATGATATGCATAGCCAGGATTAGGTAAGGGTTGAGATGGAAGTTTCCCTTTCTCTCTAGCACTCATCGCGGCATTCAACTTTGCAATTTGTGCTTCTATCGCTTTAATACTCTCACCGTGGGAGACAGTGTTTTGAAGTAATGTTTGGATAGAAGATGTTAAAATATCATTCGTTTGCATGGAATGTTTAATGAACATGTCGAGTGCAGAGGGTTTATCAGTATCGGTAGAAAAAGGATCAAAGTAGTTGGCCGGGTTTTGAAAATTTTGTATTTGATAGGGGTGCTGACTCAGTTGTAGTGGATGCTGTTGTTGTAGAGGGACCCTTTGAAAATTATTCTCGTTTGGAACCGTATTTTGAGTTTGGTGTTGGTTCCAAGCAAAATCAGGGTGATTCCTCCAACCTTGATTATAGGCGGAAAAGAATGATCGTTTCCAGGTCTTTGCTGAAATGCAGCATTAGTGTTTCCTTGACCTTGAAACAGAACATTCAAAGGACCTTCTTCCATCAAATGTGATGGATCAGAACAACATCCACAAACAGTTTTGGGGAGTGTGTACTGATTTAGGGAGGCTGAAGAAATTCTGGTTTCAATAGCGTCGAGTTTCCTTTGTATTGCGGCCATTTCGGATTTCATTAAGATGGAAACATCAAGCTGATTAATACCTTCCCTAGACGATGGTTGACTAACACTTTCCCATTGTAAAGTGTTTTGGGTAAGATCTTCCAGGTATTTCCAAGCTTCACCATCATCTTTAGACAGGAATTGACATTGACACATGGTTTCAAGCATCTGTTTTGTCGTGAGATCAATACCCTCATAGATAATGCGACACAGATCCCATCTAGGGATTCCATGATGAGGACATTGGATAAGAAGATCCTTGAACCATTCAAAACATTTCCAAAATGGTTCATTGGGGAGTTGGGTAAACTTGTAGATTTCACCCCGAACACGGGCGGTCTTATGATTGGGATAAAATTTCTTAAGGAATGCTGCAAAAAATTCATCCCATTTGGCAATAGAGTGTGCGGTTGTGTTATAAAGCCATTTCTCAGCTAAATCGCACAAAGTGAACGGGAGAAGACGTAAACGCACAGTATCCACAGGCAGTTGTGACATACCCATCATAGCGCATACGTTTTCAAACTTATTTATAAAAACATATGCGTTTTCAGACTCAAGACCGTGAAATTTAGGTAACAGTTTGATAAATTGGGGTTTAATTTCAAAATTATCCCCATTGGCTGGCGGTATAGAAAGACAGGCAGGAAGGGGACCACGTGTAAGGTAGCATCTCTCCTTGAGAGAAATGCACGGTGGGTTCTGTGCACCTGCAGGCGGTGGCAGCGTGGTGTTAAAGTTTGATGGATAACCGTCCATCTCGGTCATGGTGGGTGGTGGGGAAAAAGAAAATGTAGAAATACCGACTTCGGAGTCGATAGGGAAACGGGGACAATACGGGCACTAGAATCCCGTGTCCAGCCGAACTTGCACTAATGGTTTAGCACAAGTGGCAGCGTTTGTGATAATTAGAGAAAAATGTTGGTTTGGTGTTTGTTTTTGAAAAAAGACGGATTTTGAAAAATCACACAAAAAATGCACAAGCAACCCTAGATCTAAGGCCACCTAAGTCAAGCCACTAGACCGCTCCTAGACTTCCAGAAGACAAATCGCAGGATAAATCCTCTACTATCTCTTTATCTCTTCTGTACCCAGGTAAGTGCCAGGTAAGTGGGAGGTTCTTCGCTACACAAGTAGCGGGCCTAATTAAGTAACCACTTCCCATAAACACACTTGCCTTAGACACCACAAAAGAATTGCGGATAAGCAATAGATTACCCACGACCTTCTTCTGTCCTAATTGAGCGCGACGGTCCTTAGAGTCTTGTCTAGATATTTTTTAGTTAATGAGGGTGATGCGGATGCTAGTTTTGTGATTTTTGGGGCTTAGGAAAGGTAATGAAATCCCCACCTAATCTGAATTTGGTATTTTCCCCTTAATTTCCATATTAAAATATGCACAACAACCAATTTCAAGAAACACAGCAAGATTTTTTTAAGCGCTGCGAATTTTGCAAAGAATCCTGCAGAAAAGTTGTTATTGGATAAGATCAGAGAGAAGAGGAGAGAACATAGAATATACCACAGAAGTCTGAAGCTCTGAGTCACCTAAACAGCGGCGGAACCGCCGCAAGAACCTGCAAACCACCGCGGTTCCGCGGTGGAAAGGAGGAATTAGGTGATGAAAAGTTTCCTGTAACTTCCTGTAGCCCTCTGGAATCTTCAGAAAGTCTCTGAATCTTGATTTCCTCAGTACAATGATTCCAGATTCTCTCGCAAAAATTCAAACACTAATCGTTAAGCACACGATGCGATGCTTGAATTAAATTTTGATGGAATAATAATGTTTCAACTCAAATAGCAAGAAAGAACAAATTACGCACGCATCCCCGACAATGACGCCATTTGATTGATCTAATTTCGGATCGTGAATTTGTATGAAATGAAAAGTAATCACAATAAAAATATTTATAACCGCAATCAATAACGGTGTTGTTTGTAGTTTCGTTAATAAGAATGGATCGTCCACAGAGATTCGTTTACTTGATTGGTCTTGCTTTAGATGAGTCGAAATGAAAATAGAAAAGAAAATTTAAGAAACAGATTCAAGACTTAATTGAGTTGGCATTTCAAGAAAATCAAGAAAATACATCAAGAATCAAGAAATCAAGAAAGTATCCAATATAAATTTGATTTATCAAGAATTTGAAGAATAGCTTGTAGGAATCGATCGAATTAGTAGCAATGATGAATACTAGAAATGACTAATCTTATCTATTGATGAATTATAGATAGGTCGATGACGATGAATGAAGATTAGGAATCTATTGAAGAAACTATGGTTTCTCCTTCACTATCTCTTGTCTTTTCATTGATCATCATTCAAATCTAGTCTCTAGCAAAGAGGATAATCAATCATTTGATCCCTAATTTGCAATGAAATTATCAAGAATGGTGATCTCACTCCTATTAGGTCTTTGATGATTCTTTTTCCTAAAGTTCACAATTCTCATAAGACTTAAGATTAGTAAAAGAATTTCATCATCATTTGATCTACCGATTCTCTCGAATCCTTTACAAGCGGAGATTTCACTCACACATTATGAAAATTAAAGAATCAAGAATGAGAAATTTCATAATGCAAGAATGTAAAGAAAGCGAGAATTAACAATTTATCACCTTTATTAAATCTTCTTCAAATTACACCTCTCAATTTGAGTTTACAAGACTAGCTCTTGATCGCTCCTTTGAAAGGGAATTTGTCGTCGATCTTTGCGTGGCTCGATCGCCGTGAGTCATGGATCGGATGCGGATCTCTTGCCCTTGATGATGATCGGCGATGCGATAAAAGATCTTCGATTGCTCGCTTGATTTTTCTCTCAATGGATCTTGATTTGATTGGATCTCAAGTTGTATCACTCAATTTGAATTGAATTGTGGCTCAATTGTGTAACAACTAACAACTTTATGAACAACCCCCAAAATTAAGATCTAGATCCCTTTTTATAGCCCCCAAATCAAGCTTCCTTCATAAGCTTGGTTGTTATGAAGAGCCTTCACGAAGAAGCTAGGTGGTTACAAGGCGTCTTGAGGAAGCTAGTGTAGGGTTCCTGGGCACTCTCAAGAGGTCTCACAAGGTATCAACCATGCCAATTTCAAAAATACGGTGCCGAGAAACCCTAGACTAGATCGTTGGCTAGAAGTTTAGGCGATAAAATGAAACTAGTTTACAACTAAATTAAAAGAACGGATATACAACCTTTGTAGATCCGGTCCTCCACCTCCATAGCTCCGCAATGAAGTCTCCTCGCTGTCCAAGTCGAACCCCGGGCTCTAGCGTCGGCTTCATCGGAGAATGGACGGGCTAGGTCATCGACGATGATGCCGAAGATGATCTACGTCGAGGTATCACAAGATCAAACTCCAACTTCACCAAGTCAAGAAACATGTGAAGAAAACACACTTTACTACTTGGCAAGAGGTAGAGGATGAAGAAATAGGAAGTGGGTAGACTTTAGAATTGGATTTCTCACTCATTTTCATCAATCACCATTGATGAAGTGAAGGTTTCTTCATTGAAGAAGATGAAGAAGAAGATGATGATGATATGATAAGTTATCATGAAAAAGAAAAGAAAATCAATCTTTATCATAATACAACCATGGTCAAGTGTAGAGAATAAACTAGGGTTAAATGGAGTGGTTAGGGTTAAGCATGAGACAAAAATGGTTACTTTGGTCAAAGGTTCAAGAAGCTTCAACTAGAATACAAAATTAGCATCCATTTTCTCTTTTTGCTTATCATATTCCAAAATGAATAAATAAATAAGATAAATGAAAAAGAAAACAAAACCCTAACCATTCATATAACCATGGTTTAGTCTTTACACAAACCCAAGTTAGCATGCATCATCAAACATGATACAAACTTGTGTACAAAAGTATATCACATATACAATGTGCACAATCCAAGTGAGAAAATCCATTTAAAGTGAACCAATACTAGTTAATGCAAAGTAATATATCAAATATATAATTATACATTAAATCATTAAATCAACACTTGATTTAACGATCCGGTCATATCGCATATAACCGACTAGTATTTTATGTATCGTCTTATCGAATCAACGCTTGAATCGATAATTAGGTTATATCGCATACAACCAATCGATACATTCTTCGCGAGAATGGAATACGGTATCACATACACGCATTATTCTCGGTCCCGCACATATCTCATATGCGCTCCTATTTCGTTTCGCTTGAGCCAGGAAACCTCTGTGTAGGACCCTAAAGACTCGTCAATACGCCGGCAGCAGGTGATGATCATATCAAACACCCACAAGCCGCAAGCGGTCTGCTAAACGTAACGGCCACCCGGGTATTGAGCGATCAGAAGATCGACGAGCAAGACCGCTCACACTCCAGTGAATCCAACCAGTAACACTACCGTACAGTCCGGTCTGTTCGTCTGATATGTCGCATATCTTGCCTAGGGGTGGTAAACGTCATACCCCAATAGCTCGATAAGTCGTGTTGATATGAGGCTCATAACGGGTCGAGAAACTACTGGTAACACTTACCAGCAATTCTCTGATTAGCCCTGGCCAGGGACTTCCTGTTATAGCCAATCGAACACAGTGCAACATCAACTCCCTATACCGGGAGAGACGAATCCCCTCCTATCGCTCATTGCCTCCATGTGACTCGGGACTGTACCCAAAAACCACCGTTTTGCACGCCCTCTTGGACGTGGTAAGATGGAAATCAAAGCACAGTGGGAATCACACAAGACTCTATGACGATCTCGGGTCTACAGACTAACCTGTACCAGTGTCACCAGAGAACTGCCATCTGACGTAAGGTATAATACCATCTGGGAGTTCTCGGCGAGTCCGTCCAGTGTACCCAGTCTGTACTAAGCACCCGTATATCATCTCTGATGTCAAACACCAATGGATATGGGATCATCCATCGCCCATCTGTATGGGTCGAGAAGGTATACGCTAGTGTACTCTGGTATATCGATGCCCCATCTCGATACACCCACGACTAGGGACTTTGAAGGATGTACTTATGGACTACCATGTCCCCACTAGTATGATCCGCATCATAGTCCAGGTAGTCAAGTACACATCCTAAGGGCTTTACCAACATGTAACAGAGAGACAATCAGTATACACGTTAAGGTAAAGAGTAACCAGATAGCATACTATCATATCGAGCAAGAAAGTCCTCCCTATATATGTCCCAGCATCCACTACAATATACATCCTATGTACAGTAATGGCCTCTAGGGCATACATATAACTAACAGCTAGGAGGTTACAGAGAAGGTTCTGGAGAAGTCTCGACCATCGAAGAGCCAACTCGGCCGCGGATCCACGGCGGATCGGGCTGGATCGGCCGCAGTTCCTCGGCCGTTTGAAGAGCTCTCTGCATGATTTCTCTGGGGTTGTTTGGTGTTAGCTTTAGGGTCTTCTTCTGATGTCTGGAATCTTATTATCCTTTCTGAATCTCTGCCAGATTTTATTTCTTTGACTTGCTGCGTTTTATCGGCAAATTTGTGATTCCAGTTCTTTTACCTGAATAATTTTTTGCACAAAATCTCAATGAAAAGTGTTAAGATATACAATATCATGCGTGAAATCATAAACACACAATTTCCTATAAAGAATGTTGAATATATATACAACACGTGGTATTTGATATTTTCCAGACAAACTGGTAATATGTGTTATATTTATATCAACTAACCTTAGATGATTAGAATAATGAGGAAATTGATGTGTTACAGATTGTATTATTTTCGACTGAACACCTGCCGATCCAATATAACTACCGGCTACTCGGTGAACGAAAGATCGCGCTCTAGCTGAACGGTTTGGTTCTGAATCATGTGAGAAGGGTCATGAAGGTACTTGCGAAGAATCGATACATGGAATACGGGGTGAACATCCGGAAAATTGGGCGGAAGTGCCAAACGATAGGCAACGGTACCAACTCGCTCAAGGATCTCAAAAGGACCTAGAAATCTGGGACTAAGCTTCTCTTTCTTCCCAAATCTCATCACGCCCTTCATCGGAGAAATCCATAGGAATACATGATGCCCCACTGCGAACTCGAGCCTGCGACGACGACAGTTGGCATAAAACTTCTGTCTGCACTGGGCTGCTCTCATGCTACCCTGAATCGACTGGATCTTCTCCGTAGTCTTTTGAACTAGCTAGGGTCCCAAAATACTGCTCCCGCTGAGTTCGGTCAAACAGACTGGCGATCGACACTTTCTACCATACAAAGCCTCAAAAGGCGCCATCTGAATCGTCTCCTGATAACTGTTATTATAGGAGAACCCTAACAATGGCAAGTGGCGATCCTAACTGCCACCAAAATCAAGCACGCACGCACAAAGCATATCCTCCAGAGTCTGTATAGTCCGTTCTGACTGACCATCGGTCTGCGGATGGAAAGCGGTGCTAAAACTCAAACGGGTACCCAAAACTTCCTGTAGCTTCTGCCAAAGACGGCTAGTGAAATGGGTGCCCCTATCGGATACAATGTGTTAGTGTATATGCCCTAGAGGCCATTACTGTATCATACTAGTTTGTATATTACTTGATGGAAGTTTGGGATATTCACAGTTGTATATACAATCTTGCTCGAAATGGTAGTATGCTACTTGGTTTGTCTCTGCTTTAATATGTGCATGTGTTTCTTTTAGCATATTGCTGATATACATATTAGTAGAGCCCTTAGGATCTTTGCTTGATTACCAGCGTGGTGATGGCGCTCACACTCGTGGGAGCTGGGTGATCTATAAGCACATCCTTATACAGGTCCCTAGTCGTTGGACTATCGAGACAGGGCATCGATACTCCGGAGTAGAATAGCGTATGCACTTCTCATCCCAGTGTGGGAGACGGTCTGTCCCACAGCTGTCAGTACGTCGTACTTGAGATAGTATACGGGTGCTCGTTAGGTTACGAGTACACTGGACAGGACTCGTCGGGAACTGTTGGTTGGTATTATACCCATCGTCAGTTATCAGTTCCCAGGTGACATGAGTACAGCTTAGTCCGCTGACTTGACACTGTCACTTCGTCTCGAGTGTGTTCCCACTGCACTTTGATTACTACCCTACCACGGCTCAAAGGAGTCGTGCAAACAGGTAGTTTTTGGGTGTAGTCCCGAAGCACTTGGAGGCAGTGACGGTTAGACAGGATTCATCTCTCCCGGTATTGGGGGTTGATATCGCGCTGTGTCTAGGAGAGCCATTACACGAGTAGTCCCTGGCCAGGGCAAGCGAGATATACTGGTAGGTTTCCAGTGTTATCTCAGGGTGTTCTGGGATTCACTCCGACACGACTTGTACCGCTATTAGGGGACTGACGTTCACCGCCCCCTAGGCCCGCCATGCGATGTATCAGACGAACAGACCGGACTGTACGGAGATTGTCACATACAGGCTCAGTAGGAGTTCAGATGGGGTTCACCTCGTCAGTCTTCTTATCGACATCTACCTAGGGACCGTTACGTACAGCTAGTGCCGCTTGCGGTCTGTGGTTAAACCCACTGCCAGCGTAGTGTCGAGTCTTTAGAGTCCCACACAGAGAGCTATTCGCCTTTAGGCAAAATGAGTAGAGGTCGCATGGTTTTGCGACAGGGTTCGTTCACATTCGCGCACTTGTGCACGTTTGCTGTCCGGACAGTTTATACTAGCGGGTTTTGGTTTAAGCCGGATCCTAGTATATGATTTGAGATTGGTTTTTCTCATTGTATTCGTGTTCCTCGGATCACGGATGCGGGTGCGTATGCACAGTTACTTGAGACAGAGGGAGAGGACCTTGATTAGAGTTAATGGCTATTGTCATTTTATTAACCCTAATGATTATGTGTGTATTATAATTAATTGATAATTAGTTTAATAATTGTGCATGGTTATGGTTGTTGACCATTTGACCTTATTGACTTGTTGACTTAGGTTGACACTTTGACCATCATCATTTCTTTTGGATGATGCTTTTTGATACTTGCAAATTGAAATGATAATGGTCATTTCATGATTAACCATGACAATTATCTAGCTAATTATTTAATTAAAATAATATACACATATTAGTGAGAATGGTTCAATTATTCTCATTCTATCATATCTTTTCTCTCTCTTGTTCTTCCTCTCCCTCAAGCTCTCTCCCTCTCATGTGTTGAGAAACACTTGATCTTGAGAAAAACCCTCTCTTGATCTTCTCTACTCTCATATAGGGTTGAAGGACTAGCACTTCTTGAACCCTAGTTACTTCTAGCTTGGAGTTGAAGCCAAAGGTTGAGGCTTTCGGGTGGATCTTTCTTCGGCGTGAGAAGACGAGCAAGGTGACCTCCTTCCACCACTCCAAGGAGCAAGGAGAGAAGGACTTAGAGCCCAAGGTATAACCTTTCTAGCACTTAGCTAGTTACTAGTTAGCTTTAGCAAGTTTTTGTTTAGCAAAGATCCTTCTAAGCATAGTCCATGTTGCCTAAGCTTATAAAAATCCGATTTTTATTCCGTTTTCCGCCTCTCCGTAAGCACCGGGGTGGGCAACGTGGACTTACAGTGGTATCAGAGCCTAACTAAACATAAACTAGCTAAGTAGTGAAGTGTGTCGAAGTTCGAAACCGAAAAATCGAAAAACCAAAATTTCAAAACCCTAGTTTTCTGTTAAATTTTTTTCTGGTCAAAACAAAATTTTTTATACTCCTAAAATCGTCTCAGGGTTTTTTAAAGATAGCCACCAAAAACGAGCAAGTGAATCGACCATAGTGTCGCGGTTCCGCGGCAATAGCAAGCTATTGCCGCGCAACCGCGGCCGTCTTGGCTCTTCACTTGGTCGAGTTTGGTGCAGTGTTTTTATGGATTGGTTTTAGGATTTTTCAGATGATTTATTTGTGCCCAGATTTTCCAGAATAGAAATTTACTTTTGGGGGCCTATAAATCCGTATTTTTTTCGAACTTCAATACACTTTGACTATAACGGTTATATCTATGATGTTTGCATGTATTGAACGTCGGCTAATCGCTATATGTCGATTTGTCGGGGTTATACATCTCTGTGATCTGCGTTTGATATTGGTTTGTGTATATGAATGGGTTGGATTGTCGCGGGTGAATAGCCGGGATGGATGTGAGATGAGTGTTGCTTTTCTTTCATTCATTTGTAATATATAAATTGATGTAATATTATTATTTGTTTGGCCGCACAACCGGGTCGGGGTTGTAGCCGTCATTGTATAATTCTTTTTACTGTTTTTACTCCTAGGATAGACCCATGGAGGGGTGCACAAACTACCGGGTATCTCGAAGTGCCGAGTGGCCTACTCACGGTGGTGAGGGAGGTTGCTTCGCTTCGGGTACTTGGCGGGTAGTTTGCCGCACCCGTAGGGGTCTTGGGTGGGCTATTTGGCTATTCACCGCGACCGTGTAATCCGCTTTTCGTTGCAGGCTCGAACGGATTGCGGATTCCTAGTATATCCAATGTATTCATCTGTGATCTGTAATGTCTATCATTGCTATATATTTATATATGATAACTATTTAGGCGTTGCTTATGTTTTACAGCCGCGCTAGCCTAGCCCCCGCTCTGTCGTTAGTTAAGTAACCTAACGGGTGATGATGGGGCCCCGTGGCGAATGCGAATGGCATAAGCGTACGTCATATTTTGGTTGTTTTCTGCAATGGTAGGATTAAATGATGGGACGCATTAAAAGAACTAATGCAAGAAAATAAACCAAGTAAAAGTCGATTGGAACACTTTGAAAACCACTCGGTTCTTTTCAAAACTAAACTTTTAAACGCGGAGCTTGAACCACTCCTTTTAAAAGCTATCTCGTTCCATCGATTAGATCAAGTTCACTACGGCACGGTTTCGCCAAAACCATCCGTAGCCCTCCGTCATTCCACATGAATGGTCAAAAAGTATTCAAGCTATGTATTTTGGCCAAAGTCAAGGCATAGTGATTGGTAGCTATTGGGTATTCATGTGCAGCATAGATAGATGCGTTGGTTTGGGACAGTCGTGCTGCCATTTTGGCCAAAGTCAAGGGTAGGTACGGGTGGGTCCAAATTAACCAGGAGAATGACGGGTAGAACTTGACATGTGACTTATGATATTTTGGCCAAAGTCAAGGTCATAAGAGCATGGGGCAAAAATCCACATCGGGAGTTTCATAAGTACTGAAACTTGCTAGCGTTGCATACCATTTGGAGTGTGATGATTCTGGTAGGATTCCTTCGGTCTTATCACGCGATGATATTTGGATCCCGATCCTACTATGAGTATATGCTACTCCTCGGGAAAACTCTCACTTAACGATCAATGCCATAAACTTAGTAGGTGTCTAGAAAGGTGTTAGCGGGGCTACGCCCACAGGGAAAAGAGGTTACTTAATTAAGGAACTTCGCGAAAGCGTTGGAAAACCTCCATCGAAGTACCGACACTAGCCTGGCTGAACGGTTAAGCAAGTATTGTACGGTGGGAATGATCCTGACTAATCCTTTCTTTACGGTTTGAGAAGGGATTCGAGAGACAGTGGGAGCCATCCAGTTTAGACAAATTAAAAACCACTCTAAACTTGCAAGAGTATCATGCTAAAGTGTTTCTTTTCTCTCTCCTAATTGCAGCGACCATTCAACATGACCGGACTTAAGTTATTACTAGATAAAAACATATTGACAGGGCCAAACTACAAAGATTGGCTCAGGAATGTCAAGATGGCAATCACTTACGACAAGTTGGGGTATGTCCTTACCACCAAAGCACCCCCTGTCCCAGGTCCCACCTCCAGCGTCGCGGATAAGGAAATCCGTAAGACATGGGAGACAGATTGCGCGAAGGCCAAATGCCTCGTATTAGCCTCGTTGGACAATGAACATCAGAGGAGGCACGAGAATATGGACCTGAGTCCATATTTCTTCATACAAAAGAACTGTATGGGGAGCAGTCTCGTATCGCAAGATACGAAGTGTCGAAGAAGCTATTTTCGGCAAGGTTGGCCGTCGGATCATCTGTAGCGGAACACGTGCTTAAGATGATTGGCTACATTGAGGAGCTCGCGGACCTTGGGACCACGTTGGAGAATGAATTCTATACTGATTTGATTCTCCAGTCCCTTCCTTCCACTTACGCCCAGTTTATTCTTAACTTCAACATGCAAGGAAAGGAGGTAGAACTTTCCGAACTTCTGAACATGTTGAGGAGTGCTGAGGGCACCCTACAGAAAGGTAGGGAGACATCCACTTTGTTTGTAGGAGGATCTTCCTCTTCTAGATCCAGGGCGAAAGCCAAGGGTAAGAAGAAGAAAGCCCCCGCCAAACCAAGAGGCGGTGTCGGTAAAGTGGATACGAAGGGAAAAGGTAAAGCAACAAAGATAGCGGGGAAGCTAGTGGGGAAGGAAGAATGCTTCTATTGTCACAAAAGTGGTCACTGGAAACAGGATTGCAAGGCTTGGAAAGCCAGAACACAGGATTTGAAGCGAGTTGCAGCTTCAGCTTCAGGTGTGTATGTTATTGAAAACTGTCTATCAATAAACTCTACTTCCTGGGTATTGGATACCGGATCAGGATCTCATATCTGTAATTCTTTGCAGGTGTTGAGAAAGCGTAGAGTTTTGAAGGCAGGTGACATGACCCTCAGAGTTGCGAACGGTGCTAGCATGGATGCTGAGGCCGTGGGGGACTATCACCTGGGATTGTCGGATGGACATTTTTTGGTTTTGCGTAGTTGTTATTATGTACCAAATGCAACCTGTAATATCATTTCTGTATCTTTATTATCTAAAGAAGGTTATGAATTTGCATTTGTAAGTAATGTAGTGAACATTCACCTTAATCAAGCTTTGATTGGGTCAGGTACATTGAACAACGGTATATACGTATTAAACCAACCACAGATTTTCAATGTTCAGAATAAACACAAAAGAAAGTCTCCAGAAATCAATAAAACTTTCTTATGGCATTGTAGACTGGGTCACATCAATGAGAGAAGGTTGACTAAGTTACATGCAGAAGGATATTTGGATCCGTTCGAATATCAATCGTATGCAACTTGTCAATCCTGTCTCAAAGGAAAGATGACAAAGACTCCGTTCACTGGTCACGGAGAAAGAGCGAGCTCGCTCTTGGGACTCGTACACAGCGACGTGTGCGGTCCAATGTCTACACATGCGCGAAGCGGTTATTCTTACTTCATTACTTTTACGGATGACTTTTCAAGGTACGGTTATGTCTTCTTAATGAAACATAAATCCGAGGCTTTTGAAAAATTCCAGGAATATTAGAATGAAGTAGAAAAACAAACAGGCAAAAGTATAAAGACACTGAGATCTGATCGAGGTGGTGAATACTTGAGTGCCGAGTTCCTGAGTTACTTAAAAGAGAATGGAATTCTCTCTCAGCTTACTCCTCCATACACTCCGCAACATAATGGTGTATCGGAGAGACGGAACCGAACCCTATTGGATATGGTACGGTCCATGATGAGTAACGCTGAGTTGCTGCGATCGTTTTGGGGATATGCACTAGAATCAGCTGCATACCTTTTGAACCGGGTTCCAACTAAGACTGTGCCTACTACACCATATCAGATGTGGTGTGGGAAGAGACCCTATCTTAATCACATTAAGACATGGGGATGTCCAGCTTTTGTAAAAAAGCAGCATGCGGACAAGCTCGAGGCACGCTCAGTACAGTGCATGTTTGTGGGATATCCAAAGAGCTCCAAGGGACATTACTTCTATTGCGAAGAGGAACAAAAATTCCTTGTTTCTCGCCATGCCCACTTTCTAGAACACCAGTTCATAGAAAAAGAATTAAGTGGGAGCACAATAAAACTGGAAGAAATTCCAGAACCACAAGCTATTACTGAAAGCTTAGTAGAACCAGAGGGTTCGAAAGATCAGGACATTCCCACGCCACTCCGCAGGAGTAGTAGACAGTCTCATCCGCCCGAGAGATACTACGGTTTTCTTATTGACGGGGATAGAGAGGACTGCATCATAGACTGTGATGAGCCTACTAGCTTCCAGCAAGCCATTCAGAGCGTCGACTCGGTAAAATGGCTGGATGCAATGCGGACCGAGATGGAGTCCATGTACACCAACAAAGTATGGACGTTGGACATTGCTCCAGATGGGGTAAAACCCGTAGGATGCAAGTGGATCTTCAAAAGGAAGATTGGTGTAGATGGACAGGTTGAGACCTATAAAGCTAGACTTGTAGCAAAGGGTTTTCGTCAGCGACCTGGTTTGGACTATGACGAAACCTTTTCTCCAGTAGCTATGCTGAAATCCATTCGGATCCTTCTTGCCATTGCTGCCTTCCACGATTATGAGATTTGGCAGATGGACGTAAAGACAGCTTTTCTAAATGGTCATTTAGAGGAGTGTGTCTATATGGATCAGCCAGAGGGTTTCATTCAGAGTGGGAGCAGTGGAAAGGTGTGCAAGTTGCTTAAGTCCATTTATGGTCTAAAGCAGGCATCGCGGAGTTGGAACATCTGTTTTGATGAGACGGTCAAGGAATTTGGCTTTATCAAAAATCCAGATGAACCTTGCATCTATTGTAGATTTGTAGTGAGAACTGTAGTATTCCTCGTTTTATACGTGGATGACATTCTCTTAATAGGAAATGACATTCCTATGCTACAATCTGTCAAGGGGTTCTTGTCACACAGGTTCTCCATGAAAGACCTGGGTGATGCCTCATACATTCTGGGTATCCGGATCTACCGTGACAGATCCAAGAGGATATTAGGACTTTCGCAGTCCAGGTACATCAACGCCATACTGAAGAGATTCAGTATGGAAAATTCCAAGCGCGGTAATCTACCGGCTTGTCACGGGATCACCCTCTCTAAAGAAATGTCTCCCAAGAATGATTTGGAGAGGGATCGCATGTCTATTATACCCTACGCTTCTGCGGTAGGCTCTATAATGTATGCGATGTTGTGTACCAGACCAGATGTGGCTTATGCACTGAGTGTGGTAAGCAGGTATCAGTCAAACCCTGGGGAGAAACATTGGATAGCAGTAAAGAACATTCTCAAGTACCTGAGAAGGACTAAGGAGATGTTCTTGGTGTATGGCGGAAAAGACCTGCAGATTGAGGCCTTTGCTGACTCCAGCTTCCAGAGTGACAAGGATGATTCCAAGTCCATGTCGGGTTTTGTATTCACCCTCAATGGAGGGGCGGTGTGTTGGAAGAGCTCCAAACAGGAAACCGTTGCTGACTCGACGATGGAAGCGGAATACATCGCTGCATCTGATGCCGCAAAAGAAGCTGTCTGGATGAGGAAGTTCTTGAGAGAACTTCAGGTGGTTCCGTCCATTGTTGACCCAATACCTCTGTATTGCGACAACAACGGGCTATAGCTTTAGCGAAGGAACCCAGATCCCATCAGAAATCCAGACACATCTTAAGGCAGCATCACCTGATCAGGGAGATCGTAGATCGCCAGGAGATCGAGGTCCGGAGAGTTGCATCAGAGGATAACACAGCAAATCCATTCACCAAGGCCTTTCCCCAGACTCAGTTCGAGCGGCTGATCGAGATGATAGGTCTTCGATACGCCAGTACATGGCCTTAGTGCAAGTGGGAGATTGTTAGTGTATATGCCCTAGAGGCCATTACTGTATCAAACTAGTTTGTATATTACTTGATGGAAGCTTGAGATATTCACAGTTGTATATACAATCTTGCTCGAAATGGTAGTATGCTACTTGGTTTGTCTCTGCTTTAATATGTACATGTGTTTCTTTTAGCATATTGCTGATATACATATTAGCAGAGCCCTTAGGATCTTTGCTTGATTACCAACGTGGTGATGGCGCTCACACTCGTGGGAGCTGGGTGATCTATAAGCACATCCTTATACAGGTCCCTAGTCGTTGGACTATCGAGACAGGGCATCGATACTCCGGAGTAGACTAGCGTATGCGCTTCTCATCCTAGTGTGGGAGACGGTCTGTCCCACAGCCGTCAGTACGTCGTACTTGAGATAGTATACGGGTGCTCGTTAGGTTACGAGTACACTGGAAAGGACTCGTCGGGAACTGTTGGTTGGTATTATACCTATCGTCAGTTATCATTTCCCAGGTGACATGAGTACAGCTTAGTCCGCTGACTTGACACTGTCACTTCGCCTCGAGTGTGTTCCCACTGCACTTTGATTACTACCCTACCACGGCTCAAAAGAGTCATGCAAACAGGTAGTTTTTGGGTGTAGTCCCGAAGCACTTGGAGGCAGTGACGGTTAGACAGGATTCGTCTCTCCCGGTATTGGGGGTTGACATCGCGCTGTGTCTAGAAGAGCCATTACACGAGTAGTCCCTGGCTAGGGCAAGTGAGATATACTGGTAGGTTTCCAGTGTTATCTCAGGGTGTTCTGGGCTTCACTTCGACACGACTTGCACCGCTATTAGGGGACTGACGTTCACCGCCCCCTAGGCCCGCCATGCGATGTATCAGACGAACAAACCGGACTGTACGGAGATTGTCACATACAGGCTCAGTAGGAGTTCAGATGGGGTTCACCTCGTCAGTCTTCTTATCGACATCTACCTGGGGACCGTTACGTACAGCTAGTGCCGCTTGCGGTCTGTGGTTAAACCCACTGCCAGCGTAGTGTCGAGTCTTTAGAGTCCCACACAGAGAGCTATTCGCCTTTAGGCAAAATGAGTAGAGGTCGCATGGTTTTGCGACAGGGTTCGTTCACATTCGCGCACTTGTGCACGTTTGCTGTTCGGACAGTTTATACTAGCGGGCTTTGGTTTAAGCCGGATCCTAGTATATGATTTGAGATTGGTTTTTCTCATTGTATTCGTGTTCCTCGGATCACGGATGCGGGTGCGTATGCACAGTTACTTGAGACAGAGGGAGGGGACCTTGATTAGGGTTAATGGCTATTATCATTTTATTAACCCTAATGATTATGTGTGTATTATAGTTAATTGATAATTAGTTTAATAATTGTGCATGGTTATGGTTGTTGACCATTTGACCTTATTGACTTGTTGACCTAGGTTGACACTTTGACCATCATCATTTCTTTTGGAAGATGCTTTTTGATCCTTGCAAATTGAAATGATAATGGTCATGTCATGATTAACCATGACAATTATCTAGCTAATTATTTAATTAAAATAATATACACATATTAGTGAGAATGGTTCAATTATTCTCATTCTATCATATCTTTTCTCTCTCTTGTTCTTCCTCTCCCTCAAGCTCTCTCCCTCTCATGTGTTGAGAAACACTTGAGCTTGAGAAAAACCCTCTCTTGATCTTCTCTACTCTCATCTAGGGTTGAAGGACTAGCACTTCTTGAACCCTAGTTACTTCTAGCTTGGAGTTGAAGCCAAAGGTTGAGGCTTTCGGGTGGATCTTTCTTCGGCGTGAGAAGACGAGCAAGGTGACCTCCTTCCACCACTCCAAGGAGCAAGGAGAGAAGGACTTAGAGCCCAAGGTATAACCTTTCTAGCACTTAGCTAGTTACTAGTTAGCTTTAGCAAGTTTTTGTTTAGCAAAGATCCTTCTAAGCATTGTCCATGTTGCCTAAGCTCATAAAAATCCGATTTTTATTCCGTTTTCCGCCTCCCCGTAAGCACCGGGGTGGGCAACGTGGACTTACACAATGCATATGGGAACGCCGTGCAAACGCACAATCTCATCAATGTACAACTGCGCATATTGAGCATAACCGAAAGTGGTCTTCACTGGAAGGAAGTGGGCCGCTTTCGTCAACCGGTCAACAATCACCCAAATGGAGTCATACCCTCGACTAGACCTAGGTAGACCCACAACGAAGTCCATGGAAATATGCTCCCATTTCCACTCCGGAACCGGTAAAGGCTGCAACTCTCATGCCGGTCTCTGATTGTCATGCCCCGCTTCCCAAAATACGGAATACGGGGGGTTGACAAGACCAGCCATGCTCCTACGGTCGATGAAATATCCAGCCGTAGTCACACTTCGGCTTCTAGCTTTATATGGTAATCAGTAATCAATACACAGGTAATGAGAAATGCGGTCACTAAATCGAAACAAATACAAAAAACTGACCAGATAGAGATCAAGGAAGTATAGCTCTGAGTCACTAGTCCATATATCCGCATTTTCCTCGGGGTACGTCAGGTCCTGGTCCGAGCTAAATTTACTTCTCACTCTGAGCATGCATACTCAGGTCGGTAGAGCAATACAATAGCAATAAATATAAATACAAATGTGAACACGTGCAATAATGATGAATATGAAACAGTACGCATGAAGTGATAATATGAGCATGCAGTAGCCAGTACGGGTAAACAGTAAAGTGGGTAAACAGTATGGCAGGTATATTGAATCAGTAACCAATGCATGTCACTAAACCTATCAGTCTCTAAGTCTCACTGTCCAGATCGCTAAACCTATCGTCAGTCCAAGTGTGAGAGTCATCCACTCGTGAGTATCCCCCACCCAAGGGTAGGACCCAGAGGAAAGGGAACATAGGCCCGAGTCGCTTGCTAATAATCAGTAATATCACCCACCCATATATCTCCAGAATCGCTGTATATGCCGGCAATGGGACTCCCGAGATTCCGTTGAACTCACACTCAAACTACCCCACACCCCGTGGTCTACATCAAATGCCAACCATAAACTCAAATACCAGTCGGTCCATGACAAGTCTACGCGAGAACTGGAGACAGGATCTCCATTAAGCATGTCTCGACTGATACCCAAGATAAATGGACAGTGTTTGGTGCCTTACCTATGACACTCATATAAGTTCTTCCATAATCGTCACATACCAATTATAGTTACACTTATACATGTCCCATAGACGTCGACAATGCAATAAATTAATAGGGTCCGCTGATTGTGTGCAAGTACGTGTCACTTCACTTATTCATTCACTCTTTAACACTGGCGTACTTGCCACAATCAAAACACTAATATCTAACACTGGGTAATGTACATGACCACTAGGTTACCAATGCATATGATCTTTACATGATATGATGAGAATGCAATAATTAAGGAATGAATAAGATATCATCAGTCAGTGTCCGAACACTTAGATAATTCACAGTAAATCATACATGCAAAATTAAACAAAACAATGTAAAAGGGGTAAGTAGTATGTTTAATTATCTATCCATCAAAATTGGTTTCGTGTCAATCGGATTTCAGGTTTGCTAGATACGGCCATTTCAATTTAGGTATTCACAGCTGGAAATCCGATTTTAGGATTGGAAGTCCGTTTCGTAATATTTTTTAATCCTAGTTGGGATGGTAATTAGGCGACGATATAGTTGAACAATATTTAGGTTTGTCAGTTAGGTTTCCAACTCAATTAGCGGATCAGTAGTATCCTATATCCACAGGGAGTTATGGCCAGATTAAGGTTGATGTGTAAAATCTGTCACTGCAGAATTCAGCTAGACACGTCGACAGTATAAAATGTGTAAAAAATATCATAAAGAACAGGAATCCAGTGAAACCAGTGGATTAAGAAATAAAACTTAATTTTCTACATAACAATATAGGGTTCCGCACATTTCCGCATTTGACCAAGAAAAAACAGTGAGTTAAAAACAGGGTTATCTGGAATTACCGCTCTGGACTGCAGTCCAGATTCATAATTCTCCATGGTATTCGCTATCATAACTAGTTCAAATTTAGACATAAACTATAGGGTACTGTATCTTATTCTATTGGCTTTGATACAAGCCAGGGAACGCTGAAATCCGATTCGTAGAAAATTTAATGTGAATTTAACGGTCTAGCGTGTTCAGGGAATTCAGATTCCGTACTGATTATCGGGAGCAGCATTACATAGGTGAAATGACCGTGGTTTTCAACTAAATTTCTACAGAATAACAGTAAATAGTAGAAGGGTCTAATGATCACAAGTTCCTTCATTTAAAGTTTCATATCGAACACTTATATTCATTGGCGCGCACGAAACTATATATATACGATATTAACATATAAACTGATTTAAATACGAACTAATAGCATGAAGCAAGTAATGTAATTGCCTGATGACATATCGACGACGATACGGCAGCGGCAACGGAACGAACATGATACGGACACGGCACGGCAACGCGACTAGGCTCGAGCCTCGGCTGCGACTGCGACGAGGAGGTGTCGATGGTGGCCGGGCACTGGAGGGAGGCAACCGGGGTGGCTGAGGTGGTCGCCAGCGATGGAGCAGAAGCTCGACGAGTGGATCTCGGAGTTTGGGTTGCGATGCTCGAGCTCGTCGGAGTTGGGGGCTCAGTGTTGCTGGTGACGATCTGCAGCGACATGGTGGCGCAGGGAGTGGTGACGGCGATGGTGCTCAGTTGGCGTGGTTTGGAGTTGCGTAGTGGAAGGAGGTCGCGGCGGTTGCTCAGGGTTCTCGTCGTCGGTGGACGAGGCTGCGAGGAAGGAGGTTCTCGGTGTTGGGTGTTGGGTTGCGAGGTGATCGGGTCAGCTTGGGCTATAGCGGTGCCGGTGAGAAGGAGACGGCGAGGGAGGAGCTCGAGTTAGAGGTGGGTGTCAATGGCGAGGGGTGTGCAGAGCTGGCGGTCGCGGTGGGGGAGATGGAAGCTCGGAGGAAGAAGGATGACAGTCGAGGTGCTCGGGAGAGGGGGTGGTTATAGGGTCTTAGGGTGAGAGGGAGAACGAGAGTGAGAAAGGGAGAAAAGAAAGACAAGTTGACTTATGACGACGTTTGACGATGGTGAGGGGGCTCAGTCTCGTATACGAGAGAGAGAGAGAGAGAGAGACGGGGTCGAGGGAAGCTTCGCGAGCACGTGAGCGCGATGTCGTGGCCGAGAAGTGGGGACGTGGTCGCGACGAGGGCGGGGGCATAGGATTGAGCGCGACGTCGGAAGGAGAAGGAAAGAGGCGGGAAAAGAAATGGGGAGTGGGGAAGAAAGGGAAGCGGGTCGGGTTGGGAGTTCGGGTCGGGTCGGTTCATGGGCTTTGGGCCGAGATTGGATTTCTTTTGGGCTGAGGAAAAATAAGAGGGAGATAGAGAGGGAGTGGGCTGGGTTTGGTTGGGTTTAGTTTAAGAAAATAAAGGACTTAGATTAAATTAGGGTAAGGTATTTATAATTTAAATTAATTGGAAAAAATTTGTAGAAAATTTGGGGAAAATATATGGAAGTTTATTTATTAAAATATAGTAATTATTCATAGGGACTGGGTATTACATCATACCCCACTTATATAAAATTTCGTCCTCAAAATTCAAAATAAACAATAAGCTATAAAGGTAATGCGAATGACAACAAAATCAAATACTATTATATAGTGATTTACGCAAGAGCAGCTAGCTGAAAATCCAAGGTCTATATATGTATAAGAAATAACGGAACTAAAATAATAAGCCTAAGTATGCACAAAACAGAACCACTTATAATGATAATTATATGCACAATTCCAGAAAATAAAATAACAATAACAAGCAATAGTGAAGGATTTGCCGATAGGCCAAAATATTTTAGGATAAATGTATCAATCAGACAATTTAAAATAACTTGAGAAAACCCATATGGTGAAATAAGAAAAATAGTATGTGCGGCATATATTTACGCTATTGAAAATATGATAATTAGTAGGGTATTCAGAACAAGTAAAACGGAAGTAGTTAATAACACGCAATATATATATATATATATATATATATATATATATATATATATATATATATATTTTTTGATAAACATACAATAACGAAAACTAGATTTCAAATAGCAATGTCACTGAATGTAATTATGATAATAGGAGATAGCACTAAAATGTATAGGGCTAGTCAGGGTAGGGATTATAATGGAGTATGGTCCATTCAGAAAGTCTGAGAGTGTGGTACTTCAATCTGAATGTCGAAGAGACGAGGGTCAGGTCAGCACAAGGTGCAAGGGTGAAGAATAATGAATCTCAGGAGAGAAAGAAATTTATTGGGAAGGGAAAATAGTCAATGCATCATGCGAATCAATACTCAAAAGATTAACGAACTCAGAAACTTTATTATTATTCCAGAAAATTTCAAACAAAGCATTCTCGAAAGATAAAGGTGGCCCTAAGCTAAACATAGATTTATTTGGCCAGAGAAAACAAAAGATAAATCATGTCAGTCGCGGTTATGGAAGTTCAGCAGGTTACGGTAAGCTCACGCGCTAAGATAGGGGCGTCCATTTCCATAGCGCCTCACAGGGATTGCCACTGGAGGTTCTTCTGCCACGAGGTCTTCTTCTCCTGGTCCTTCTTCCTCGGCTAGAGCCTCTACATCGTGGTATGCTTCCACGTGATTCACCTATTCTGGATCTTCTTCCACGGGATTTTCTTCCACTGGATTCTCCTCAAGGTCTTCCTCTCCTGGATTTTCTTCTATCGGGTCCCCCTCGGGATCTTCCTCTATCGGGTCCTCTTCGGGGTCCTCTTCTTCGTTGTCAGAGTCGCTGATCATGTCGACTTCTGGGGCTGCGACTCCTTCGTCCTCGGAATCGTTGTTCCCGAAAATAACCTGTGGGTCGTTGATCTCGTCATCTGAACTCACCAACATGCAATCCAAGGAAACGCATGACCGTGTGTCCTCATCTAGAGGCGGCGCTGCTCCAGGGTGGGCCATGGCCTAAAAAGAAATAGTCATGTCCAGACAGTGGAATACACCAAGAAAATAACCAAGGATATGGAGTACAAGGAAAATATACGGTAGGTAAGGACCGAAAATCAAAATTTAGAATATTGATGCAATAAGCGGTATAAGGAAATTGAGTGACAAGGGGACGATACATAAATCACAACTCACACTTTTATTGCATTCAAACCAAGAAGTTCAACGGGTACACGATTTTAAACGAAAGGAAACATTTACTAAAGGGTGACAATATTTTTATTGAAAGCAGAAAAGGCGAAAGTTCTTCGTTGATATCTAGACCGCTGCATTCTCGTCAAACGAGTGGAATCCTGTGCAGGGTCCGTACTATCCTCTAAGCTCGAACTACGAAATAACCAAGTCACTTAGCAGTAGTGGAGAGTGTAGACGGATCTCCTCCTTGCAGCACTTTCCTTCTAGGGCAACCATTGACAAGATGTTCGTCGGATCCACAAATCAAGCACTGCCCTTTGGCGCTGCGACAGTCTCTCTGAATATGTCCTGGTCTCTTACAGTATCCACAACTTTGAGTTCTCCGTTGCTTCCGTTGCTGAGGAACATATGGGCGCTTCATCTTCACGTCTTTTTCTTGTTTAATAAGGGTTCCCTTACGATTGGAGGATTCCGCTGGCGCTTGAGCCATTTGCATTCTTAATCCTTCAGCTAAAAGGCCGTTCATCTGCTCTTGGGCTTCCTTCAAGCCTTGCACTACACTCAAAATCTCGACGGTCTGACCTTGGGGAGTGGAGATAGAAGGAGAGTCGTTGGAAGACATGTTCCTGAAACAACAATTTTAGGATGGCATAAGGTACAAGGAATAAGAATCAGAATAAGATATAGAATAGACAACAAAACAAGAATATCGGGTGAGGTAAAACTCAAACGAGTGGAAATCAAATGTAGAACTCCAAGTCACTCAAAAGAGTACAGTATTGTAACTATGCTGCAGTTCATAATTACAATCACGTAACTCTACTAAGTCACCCAAAAATCTAGTGGATGGATCAAAATATATAGCAGAACACACTATGCGAATCAAGAACAAGAATAAAAAGTTTACAATCTAGACCGAAGGATGTCTTAGATTGTCAAGCCCTACACGGAAATTGCAATCCTAATCATAGCAAAACCTGGCTCTGATACCAACAAAACCATGTCACGCCACGCTTCCCAAAATACGGAATACGAGGGGTTGATAAGGCCAGCCATGCTCCTACGGTCGAGGAAATATCCTGCCGTAGTCACACTTCGGTTTCTAGCTTTACGTGGTAATTAGTAATCAATACACAGGTAATGAGAAATTCAGTCACTAAATCGAAACAAATACAAAACAATAACCAGATAGAGATTAAGGAAGTATAACTCTGAGTCGCTAGTCCAGATATCCGCAATGTCCTCAGGGTACATCAGGTTCTGGTCCGAGCTAAATCCACTTTTCACTCTGAGAATGCATACTCAAGTCGTCAGAGCGACACAATAGAAATAAATATAAATACAAATGTGAACACGTGCAATAATGATGAATATGAAACAGTACGCATGAAGTGATAATATGAGCTTGCAGTAGCCAGTACAGGTAAACAATATGGCAGGTATATTGAATCAGTAACCAATGCCTGTCACTAAACCTATCAGTCTCCAAGTCTCACTGTTCAGATCGCTAAACCCATCATCAATCCAAATATGAGAGTCAACCACTCGTGAGTATCCCCCATCCAAGGGTAGGACCCAGGGGCAAGGGAACACGGGCCCGAGTCGCTCGCTAATAATCAGTAATATCACCCATATATCTCCAGAATCACTGTATGTGCCGGCAATGGGACTCCCGAGATTCCGTTGAACTCACACTCAAACTACCCGACACCCCGTGGTCTACATCAAACGCCAACCATAAACTCAAATACCAGTCGGTCCATGACAAGTCTACGCGAGAACTGGAGACAGGATCTCCATCAAGCATGTCTCGACTGATACCCAAGATAAATGGATGATGTTTGGTTCCTTACCTATGACACCCATATAAGTTCTTCCATAATCGTCCCATACCAATTATAGTTACACTTATACATGTCCCATAGACGTCGACAATGCAATAAATCAATAGGGTCCGCTGATTGTGTGCAAGTACGTGTCACTTCGCTTATTCATTCACGCTTTAACACTGACGTACTTGCCACAATCAAAACACTAATATCTAACACTGGGTAATGTACACGACCACTAGGTTACCAATGCATATGAGTTTTACATGATATGATGAGAATGCAATAATTTAGGAATGAATAAGATATCATCAGTCAGTGTCCGAACACTTGCATAATTCACAGTAAATCATACATGCACAATTAAACAAAACAATGTAAAAGGGGTAAGTGGTATGTTTAATTATATATCCATCAAAATTGGTTTCACGTCAATCGGGTTTCAGGTTTGCTAGATACGGCCATTTCAATTTAGGTTTTCACAGCTGGAAATCCGATTTCAGGATTGGAAGTCCGTTTCGTAATATTTTTTAATCCCAGTTAGGATCGTAATTAGGCGACACTATAGTTCAACAATATTTAGTTTTGTCAGTGAGGTTTCCAACGCAATTGGCAGATCAGTAGTATACTATATCCACAGGGAGTTATGGCCAGATTAAGGTTGATGTGTAAAATCTGTCACTGCAGAATTCAGCTAGACACGTCGACATTATAAAATGTGTTAAAAATATCATACAGAACAGGAATCCAGTGAAACCAGTGGAGTAAGAAATATAACTTAATTTTATACATAACGATACAGGGTTTCGCACATTTCCGCATTTTAGCAAGGAAAAACAGTGAGTTAAAAACAGGGGTTATCTGGAATTACCGCTCTGGACTGCAGTCCAGGTTCATAATTCTCCGCGGTATTCGCTATCATAACTAGTTCAAATTTAGACATAAACTATAGGGTACTGTATCTTGTTCTATTGGCTTCTATACAAGCTAGGGAATGATGAAATCCGATTCGTAGAAGATTTAATGTGAATTTAACGGTCTAGTGTGTTCAGGGAATTCAGATTCCGTACTGATTATCGGGAGCAGCATTACATAGGTGAAACGACCGTGGTTTTCAACTAAATTTCTACATCATATCGGCAAATAGTATACGGGTCTAATGATTACAAGTTCCGTCATTTAAAGATAATTTTTCATTTAAAGTTTCATATCGACCACTTATATTCATTGGCGCGCACGAAACTATATATTACGATATTAACATCTAAACTGATTTAAATACGAACTAATAGCATGAAGAAAGTAATGTACTTGCATGATGACGTATCGAAGATGGTACGGTAGAGGCAACGGCACGAACGCGATATGGACACGGCACGGCAACGCGACTAGGCTCGAGCCTCGGCTGCGACTGCGACGAGGAGGTGTCGATGGTGGCCGGGCACTGGAGGGAGGCAGCCGGGGTAGCAGAGGTGTTCGCCGGCGATGGAGCAGAATCTCGACGAGTGGAGCTCGGAGTTTGGGTTGAGATGGGTTGCGGTGCTCGAGCTCGTTGGAGTTGGGGGCTCAGTGTTGCCGGCGACGATCTGCAGCGACGTGGCGGCGCAGGGAGTGGTGACGGCGATGGTGCTCGGCCGGTGTGGTTTGGAGTTGCGGTGGTGGATGGAGGTCGCGGAGGTTGCTCAGGGTTCTCGTCGTCGGTGGAAGAAGCTGCGAGGAAGGAGGTTCTCGGTGTTGGGTGTTGGGTTGCGAGGTGATCGGGTCAGCTTGGGCTGTAGCGGTGCCAGTGAGGAGGAGACGGCGAGGGAGGAGCTCGAGTTGGAGGTGGGTGTCAATGGCGTGGGGTGTGCAGAGCTGACGGTCACGGTGGGGAGGAGGGGAGCTCGGAGGAAGAAGGATGGCAGTCGGGGTGCTCGGGCGAGGAGGTGGTTATGGGGTCTTGGGGTGAGAGGGAGAACGAGAGTGAGAGAGGGAGAAAAGAAGGAGGTGAGGCAGTGAATAGGGTGACGACGATGGTGAGGGGGCTCGGTCTCGTATGCGAGAGAGAGAGAGAGACGAGGTCGAGGGAAGCTTCGCGAGCGAGCGCACGCGCGAGGTCGTGGCCGAGAAGTGGGGACGTGGTCGCGACGAGGACGGGGGCGTGGGAACTAGCGCGACATGGGAAGGAGAAGGAAAGAGGCGGGAAAAGAAATGGGGAGTGGGGAAGAAAGGGAAGCGGGTCGGGTTGGGAGTCCGGGTCCGGTCGGTTCATGGGCTTTGGGCCGAGATTGGATATCTTTTGGGCTGAGGAAAAATAAGAGGGAGATAGAGAGGGAGTGGGCTGGGTTTGGTTGGGTTTAGTTTAAGAAAATAAAGGAATTAGATTAAATTAGGGTAAGGTATTTATAATTTAAACTAATTCGGAAAAATTTGTAGAAAATTTACGAAAAATATGTGGAAGTTTATTTATTAAAATATAGTAATTATTCATAGGGACTGGGTATTACACTGATGCTCAGCCTTGACTTGCTGACAAATCAGGCACCTCGAAATGAAATCTGAAACATCACACTTCATCCTTGCCCACAAGTAGATATCTCTCAAGTCACGGTACATCTTGGTGGAACTTGGATGAACACTAAAAGTTGACTGATGTGCCTGCTCTAGGATCCCGCGTCTCAACCCATCGGTATCTGGTACACACAAACGAGTCCTAAAACGTAGAACACCCTGGCCATCAATCAAGAATTCTGAATCTCTACCATGCCGAACCTGGTCAAGAATCTCAGACAAACGGGCATCGGCGGGCTGTGCCTCACGAATACGATCAAGTAGAAGTGGACGGGCGCGAACATGAGCAAGCTGTCCCCCAGGGGAAGTGAACTCAAACTGTATTCTACTATCACACAAGATCAGCCAATCTGTAGAAGACTGTCTCTGAACTGCGCTCAACTGGGACAAGCTACCCCCAGGCCTACGACTCAAAGCATCGGCTACCACATTCGCCTTGCCCGGGTGATAAATGATCTCACAATCATAATCCTTCACAAGCTCCATCCAACGACGCTGTCTCAAATTCAGATCCCGCTGCTGGAAGATGTACTTTAAGGTATGGTGGTCTGTGAAAATATGACACGACTCCCCGTACAAGTAGTGTCTCCAAATCTTAAGTGCAAAGACCACCACGGCTATCTCAAGATCATGAGTGGGATAGATCTGATCATGCTTCTTCAACTGCCAGGAAATATAAGCGATAACTTTATCATGCTGCATCAATACACAAGCGAGCCCCACTCGAGAAGCATCACAGTAAACGACAAAGCTGCCCGATCCAGAAGGCAAAGATAAAACTGGTGCAATCGTCAACCGAGTCTTCAACTGCTGAAAACTCAGCTCACATGCCTCAGTCCAAAGAAAAGGAACTCCCTTCCTGGTTAGTCCGGTCAGCGGTGCAATGATACTTGAGAAGTCCTGCACGAAACGACGGTAATAACCGGCTAAGCCCAAAAAGCTACGGACCTCAGTCACTAATACAGGTCTGGGCCAAAGCTGTACGGCCTCGATCTTCCTCGGGTTTATATGAATACCGTCTCCCGTAACTACATGACCAAGGAAGTCAACACTATCAAGCCAAAAGGCACACTTCGAGAATTTAGCAAACAGCTGGTGCTCTCTCAATGTCTCCAAAGCAATCCCCAAGTATTGCTCATGCTCCTCTCGACTCTTGAAATAAACCAGAATGTCATAAATAAACACAATAATAAACTGGTCGAGGAACGGCCTGAAAATCCGGTTCATCAAATCCATGAATGCTGCTGGGGCATTGGTGAGTCCGAACTACATCACCAAAAACTCATAATGCCCGTAGCGCATACGAAAAGCAGTCTTCGGAACGTCATCATTCCGAACCCGCAACGATGATAACCCGATCTCAAATCAATCTTAAAAAAATGTCCCGCACCCTAGAGCTGATCAAACAAATTGTCAATGCATGGTAAAGGATACCTATTTCGCACCGTAACTCAGTTCAATTGACGATAATCAATGCACAACCTCAAACTGCCGTCCTTCTTATTGACGAACAGAATAGGAGCTCCCCAAGGTGAAACACTCGGATGTTCAAGTCCCCTATCAAGCAACTCTTGTAGCTGATTCTTAAGCTCCTTAAGCTCCGCCGGGGCCATCCGGTAAGGTGGTATAGAAATAGGCCCCGTGCCGGGGATCAAATCAATGCAAAACTCAATCTCACGCTCTGGCGGCAATCCAGGTAACTCATCAGGAAAAACGTCGGGAAACTCTCTCATAATAGGAACCCGATCCAATGACTCTACTGTGGCCCCAGTATCTCGAATGAAAGCCAAGAATCCCCGACATCCCCTCCTCAAAAGCCGACTAGCGTAAAGGGCTGAAATCAAACTATGAGGGATGGCACCATGGTCCCCCTGCACAACAAGAACTGACTCATCGGGAAAACAAAATCCGACTGTCTTCTCGCGGCAGTGGACGGACGCGTAGCAAGTAGCTAACCATTCCATGCCCAGGAGAACGTTGAAGTGCAACATCTCAAGAAGGATCAAGTCGACGGACGAATCACTCTCTCCAATACGAACGACACACGACCGAAACACATGTCGCGCAACAAACGACTCTCCAACAGGAGTAGTTACAACAAGTGGCTGATCTAGAAAACACGACTCTCGGCCTAACCTCGGCACAAAGTGTGTAGAAACATACGAGTGCGTAGATCCCGGATCAAACAAAACGTGTGCGTCGAAGGAGCATACTAAAAGAGTACCTGAAACCACTGCATTGGACGCCTGTGTGTCCTGATGAGTCAAGGCAAACACTCGAGCCCGCCCTCTACCGGCAACTGGCTGTCTTCCGCCTCTGCCATCCCGTCCTCTCTGAACAAACCCTCCACGACCATGACCTCTCTGAGCATAAGTCTGACGCGGAGCAACAACAGGCGCAAGAGGAAACGCTCTCTGAGATGGAGAAGGTGGTAAGGTAACATGCGATACGGCTGCCTCGTCCTCACGTGGCTTAGTACAATCTATAACGCGATGATAAAAACTCCCGCACCGGAAACATCCAGACGATGACTGCTGACCCTCCTGGGAATAAGAGCTAAACAACTGGCCTCGTCCCAAGCCTCTGCTACTCCCACGACCTGAACAAAATCTGCCGCGGTATCTAAACATCTGTCTCCGGGCTAATACACCAGTACGAACTCTCTTCAGTTCTGGAACTACCTAAGTCTCGGAAAGATGCTCCTCAACTAGTAGGGCTGCATCCACTACGGCTGCATATGTGTCACAATGCTGGGCGCTGACAGCGAGGAACAACTGAGTAAGCAGGCCTCGTACAAACCTCTTGATCCGCATCTCCTCCGTGTCCACCAAATATGGAGCATACACCGATAGCTGGGTAAAATGAACATCGTACTCTGCCACCTTCATACCCGGAGTCTGGCGTAACGATTCGAAACTATGAGATCGAGCATCCCTGACGCTCTGCGAAAGAAAACGGGCAAGAAAAACCGTCACGAACTCAGCCCAGGTCATAGGAGAAAGATCTGCGGCTCTGCCCCTCTCTAAAGACTCGCACCAAGTCTGCACAAGACCCTCCAAACGAAAGCTCGCGAACTCTACCCATCTCTCATCGGAGCATATCAGCGAACGACAGATCCTGGTCATCCTATCGATAAACGACTGCGGATCCTCAGCTGCATTAGTGCCGGTGAAAACCGGAGGCTTCAGCCTTATGAACTCAGATAATGATACGGTGATAACCTCCGTAGCTGCAGGTACGACTGCCTGAACCGTAGGCACCATCGCGGTCCCCGTAACAAGTGGGACAACCTCCTGTCGCTGCACTCGACTGGCCTCAACCAACGATCCCATCATCTGGCGCAAATCCTGCATACCGGCCTCTAGCCTAGTAATACGATCTATCGAGGGTGGATCAATCTTCTCCTGTACAACGGGCGTACCGCCCTGGTCAGTCCCCGTCTCCGACAAGCCGACTCTGACTTCGGCTCTCACGGCCGCTCTCTGCCCCCTCGTAGTCTTCGGCGGCATAATGGCTGGAAATCAAAACATGATTCGATAAAAACACGGAAATCGAATCACAAGGATGTATATAATCACCGAAGGAATTTCAATCAACAAGTCCTAAGGTGACTTAGGCGGAGTACCGTGTCGTAAGTATGTCGTAGAACATACACACGCTATGTCGCACTGCTTAAGCTACCTACTACATCATACCAAGGTCATCCTATGCTCCGAAAGGTAAAACCAAGCGTTCTGATACCAACTTTGTCACGGCCCAAAATTTGGCACATGACCGACACTTAAACCACGTGACGTCAACAGGCGTAACGCAATTTAAGTAAGCCGAAAACCCAAAAATCTAAACCATCAAAAGTAGTAAGTGATAAAAATATTGTTAAAAACATTTGGAAATCTCAAGTAAAAATCTTTAAACTTAATTTTATTTTCTTAAAAATTTCGGCAGCACCTCCTTTGTAAAAACCAGCCCCGAACGGGTACATACATAGAATATAAATAAAGCATCCCCAAACGGGAGCAAATCACGCCCAAAGGCGGAAACAACCACCACAAGCATATATACGACGTCGTAGCGAAGAAATAGACCATATAAATGAAAACAACATAAAAAGAGATAAAGCAACATAATGAAGGCCGACTCACACGAACACGACACCCAGAGTCACAAAATATACAATATCGTCCTCACAACTCGTCTCTAAGTCAATACATAGAAATAGTAGATGGAGAGTACTAGATACAATGAGATATATACAATGAACATAAAATTGGATAACCACAACCCACCTACAACAAAACGGCTCAAAGCCAACTGTAGCGGTATCCGCTGAAAAAGATACAATAAGAAGCCTTACCGTGACTACTCTGAGGGTCAATCCTGCAAAACACTGTGGCACAACGGGGGTGAGTTGCCAACTCATGAATAGTAAGCAACATCGTACAGATAATCGCAGGTATGCACGTACAGCGATAATCTATCACGTGCAATTTGATAGTATCAATATGCTAATATAGATATGCAACAATCATGAAAGGTACTCTATCAGGTACTACAAATACATGAAGCAATGCATATCAAATGAATGCTGAGTATGGGATAAAACATACCATCATCATTGTGGAAAAACCGGTGTCCATCAACGACACCCTAAATCCCAATACCTCAGGCGCCGTCACCCTGATCGGCCCGCATATCCTGTAAATCTCATGGAACTTGAGTGCCCAACATCAGCACTCGAAAACATCATGAAATACTCGTATCCAACATCGACACGCAAATCTACATAACTCGGGCTCCGTCAGTCCGGATCGGCCCATATCATCTCACGACTCCGGTCGGTATCCTCCGGATAAACGCCAGGTCCAACCAATCACCGGTAGGTAGTAGTCCCTCTTCCAGGCTCATCGTCTACTGCACAACATCCCTTTCTTGTCTCGGGGTACCATACCGGGTCCATCATGAACCCACAAACGGATCATCCAGCTCATCGAATCAGGTTTCTAACACAAGTCTCAGAACCGAGAAAACTCATAGTGGACGCACTGAAATATCATATAAAGAGAAACCGGGTTTTTCAAAACAATGCATACTTTCTTGAAATAATACGGCGGTTCTCAAATCCATAAATCACATGAAATCCGTATCTCAATGCGTAAATCCATGAAATATGATATATGCAACATAAAACAGTAATATGAGCATATCAAGGGAAAACCGCACTTTTAAATGAATCCAGTTTTTAAATATATCATACGGTTCCCAATTTCTCCAAAATCAAATCCAACATCATATAAAGGTGTACATGTAGCTATAGAAAGTATAGGTGTATACATTTAAGTATGTATGCACGATATATTTCATATGCGCAATAGAACAAGAATCAATGTGTCAATATCAATAACAATACAATACTGCATATGTGTATAGGTTGTGCGTGTCATGGCAATTACCGACGGTGTGGGTGTAACATACAATTTAGTGCTCGTGCAACATGAACCGTCAATAATAGTGCAGTGTCCACTAGGTACTAAGTCAAGGCACAAGTAAGGGTAGGTAATGATGCTCATGCACAATCAACATATATGAATATAAACATACCGCTATAATATCATATCTAGCCCTGACGCATAACGCCATATGGGAGATTTCCCCGTAGATGTCAAATCTACTCACCGATGATCTCAAGCTAGGTAAATCCGACCACATGCTTTCCTTTCTTCGTGGCGTCCGAAGTCCCCGCACTCGCCCCTAAATCACACAAAACATAGCAAGCGCAACTCAGAAATCGACCAATAATACGTACAAACTACGTTTAAATCGACGCACCGACTCCAACAACCTCTCAAGTGTTCGCTTAGTGGCTAACGAGTGTAGTGACAATCTAAAACAACCCTAAGTGCAGCAAGCTACACAAACGACGCGAACCGTGTCGAAACACTAAAAACTAGCAATTTAATCCCAGATTTTATATACTGTCACAACCTAAAAATCTAGCAGTACCCAACACCCTAAAACAACTGCAGACAGCTACCCTAAAAATCTCAACACCCCAGACTCCCAAAAACCCGAGCTCGCCGGAATTCCATCAAGTGTCGCCGGCCAAAACCGGTCAGGTAGGGTTCGTGCTTCAGATGAACACTCAGGGAAACTAGTACAACCCCACTACATCGCTACATTTTCTAGTAACAACTCGGGGTCATAGCAGGTTACAGTGACACAAAAACGACACTAAAAACCCGATACGTACACAAAACTATATCTTTATCGTTCTAAACAGCGACTACCAAGCTACACAACAAATTAAAAACCTAATTAACAGTTTAGAGGTCATTACCTATCCACACTTGCTCAAAATCCTAGCTTTCCATGCTCCAAGTGATCCTAGTGGCTTGATCTTGACTTGTGAAGGGTTTTAGTGGGGTTTAATAAAGATCTTGTTTGGGTTTGTGAGGGTTAGGTTAGGGTTTCAGAGGGAAGAAATGAGGTGAAGAAAGTAATGAGATTGAGAATTGTGAATGAGAGAGTGAGGGAAATGAGAGTGTATGTGTGAGTGAGGGATGAAGGAATGAGGGGGTGAGAGTAGTATGAGCCATGCCTCCCTCTTCTCTCTCCTCATTTAATGCATGCCATGCTTGCCCATGCCTCATGATGCATGTCAACCCTCTCTCTTTCTCCCTCTCTCAAGTCAACAAATTCAAACCTTATTTATTTTTAAAACTAAACAATTTAAATAAATACATACACTTAATGGAATGGGGTTAAGGTGCCATGGCTACTTAAGCATGGTTAACCCTAATTAACCCCAGGTTAACATGCACATGTGTGTGCATGTCCGAAATAAATATTAATAAAATATTAATTAATTTTTATAAAATATTTGAAAACTATTTTGGTAAACTTTTTACTAAAAATCCGTATTATCTCTTAATTAACACTAATCGAATTCTAAGGTGTTACATATATCTTATTGTATCTAATACTCTCCATCCACCACTTTCATGTATATTGACTTAGAAACGAGTTTGTGAGGATCGGTATTGTATTATTTGTGACTTTGGGCGTCGAGCTCGTTGACTCGCCTGTTTTATTTATGTTGTGATATTGTTTCACTTCCTTAATGCTTATTCCTTCGATACGGCGTCGTATATATATATATATATGAGAATAATGGAGAAAAGAGGCCATAGGAGGGAATTTCCTCCTATGGCATCGAAAAAACACACCCTCCATCGTGTTTTCCGACGATCGGACTCCATCATCTTCATCGTTATCATCTAAGATGTGGGTACACCAAATTTCATGTGATTCTATAACTTTTTCACCGTTGATTTAGCAATGTAAAAAGTTCTATTGTCGATAAACCGTTAATTTTGAACCCATTAATTCAACGGTGAAAAAGTTGTAGAATCAAATGAAATTTGGTGTATCCATATCTTAGATGATAACGATGAAGATGATGGATGCCGATCGTCGGAAAACACGATGGAGGCTGTATTTTTTCGATGCCATAGGAGGAAATTCCCTCCTATGGCATCTTTCCTCCATTATTCTCTCTCTCTCTCTCTCTCTATATATATATATATATATATATATATATATATATATATATATATATATATATATATATATATTATAAACTTGTTGTGGTTGTGTTCCGCCTTTTGGCGTGAGTTGCTCCCGTTTGGGATGCTTTATATTTATGTTATGTTTGTACCCTTTTGGGGCTAGTTTTTACAAAGGATATGCTGCCGAAATTTTCAAGAAAATGAATTAACTTAAGATTTTCAAAATGTTTTAATGTTATATCTTTTTATCTTTTTATGGTTTAGATTTCTGGGTTATCGGCTTACTTGAATTACGTTACGCCTTTAGACGTTGCGAGATTTAAGTACCGGTCACGTTCCTAATTTGGGGCGTGACACTTAGGATGAGTACTTGACTACCAGGATTATGATGTAGATCATACTAGTGGGGCATAGGTAGTTAATAAGTACATCTTTCAAATGTTCCTAGTCATGGGAGTATCGAGACGGGGCATCGATATTCCATAGTAGACTAGCGTATACGCTTATCGACCCATGTGATGGGCGATGGATGATCCCATATCCATTGGTGTTTGACATCAGAGATGGTATACGGATGCTCAATGGAGACTGGGTACACTGAACGAACTCGCCAAGAACTCCTAGATGGTATTATACATATCGTCAGATAGCAGTTCTCTGATGACACTAGTACAGGTTAGTCTGTTGACCCAAGATCGTCATAGAGTCTTGTGTGATTCCTACTGTGCTTTGATTTCCACCTTAACACGTTCAAGAGATCGTGCAAAACGGTGGTTTTTGGGTACAGTCCCGAGTCACATGGATGCAATGAGCGATAGTAGGGGATTCGTCTCTCCCGGTATTGGGGGTTGATGTTGCGCTATACTCGATTGGCCATAACAGGAAATCCCTGGCCAGGGTTGCTGAGATTTACTGGTAATTGTTATCAGTAGTTTCTCGAACCGTAATGGACCTTGCATCTGCATGACTTATCAGGCTATTGGGGTCTGACGTTATACCACCCCCAGGCTGAGATATGCGACATATCAGACGAAGAGACCGAACTGTACGGTAGTGTTACTGATTGGATTCGCAGGAGCATGAGCAGGATTGCTTTCTGATCGCTCAAAACCCGGGTGGCCGTTACGTTTAGCAGACCGCTTGCGGCTTGTGGGTGACTGATATGATCACCACCTACTGCCGGCGTATTGACGAGTCTTTAGAGTCTTACATAGAGGTTTTCTGGTTCAAGCGAAATGAAATAGGAGCACATATGTGATATGTAGGGGACCGAGATTAATACGAGTATGTGATACAGTATTCTATTCTCGCGATATGTGATATCGGTCGGTTATATGTGATATAGCCGGGTTATCGAATCAAGTGTTGATTCGATAAGTTGATACATATGATATTAGTCGGTTATATGTGATATAGCCGGATTATTAAATTAAGTGTTGATTTAATTATTTAATGTATAATTATATATGCGATATATTAAGTTACATTAACTAATATTTTCTCACTTAAGAATTTCTTTTTCTCACTTGTGTACATTTAGTATATATATGATATACATTAATGTACATTTTTTGTGTCATGCTATATGATACATGCTTCATGGGTGCGTGAGACTTACACCATGCATATGATAATCTAGGGCTTTTATTTATCAAAGTAAATTCAAAATTGGTTGGAATTTTGTCATGGCTAGAAGCTTGTTGAGCCCATTGACTTAGTCCACTAGTTTTGTTTTGTTTAAGATGTTTATTAACCTAACCATTATCCTTAGCCATAGTTTAGTCTCTACATGAGTTAGTGTATGACATAAACTCACCCATGGTTGCTATTTTCACCTCATGAGTTTCATTCTCATCACCACTTCATCTTCTTCTTCCTCATTAGAAAGCTTTCTAGCTTTTCTCCAAGTGAAGAAATATTGTGAGAAAAATAAATCTAAAATGAGCACAATTCCTACTTCATCATCCTCTACTATATTAGCCATTTAGTTTAGGGCGTTTTCTTCACTAATCTACCATTAGTGAAGAGGTAGCTTAAGCTTGAGTCTCCTCGACGTAGATCATCTTCGGCCTCGAAGACTTCGAGTAAGCTTGTTCATTTCTTCATGTGAACCCTTACTAGAGTTCAGGTGTTCACTACTTGGAGCGAAGGGACTACTATACGGAGCTTTAGAAGTGAAGGACCGGTCTACAAAGGTTGTATTCCTAATTCACTTAGATGTAAAGTTGTTTACATTGCTTGTTCGTCTAAATCTCTAGTTAAGATTCTAGGGTTAGGGTTCTTTAGTACGGAAATTTTTTTAAATTGGAATAGACGATGCCTCCTAAAACCTTGCTGTCGTGCTATGTAACCCAACAGCCTCCATGTGGCTCGGGACTGTACCCAACCAAAACATGTTTGCACGACTCAGTAGAGCCGTGGTAGGGTAGTGATCAAAGCACAGTGGGAACTCACACGAGACAAATGACGATCTCAGGTCTAAAGACTAACCTGTACTCATGTCACCTGAGAACTTCCATCTGACGATAGGTATAGTACCATCTGGAAGTTCTTGGCAAGTTCGTCCGGTGTACTGACCCCCAGTGAGCACCTATATACGATCTTAGGTCTAAAGACCAATAGTTGCGCGACCAAGCCATCGACTCTCGTCGGGGTCTAGAAATGTATACACTAGTCTACTCCGGAATATTGATGCCCAGTCTCAATACTCCCACGACTATAGACCATTTAAGGATGTGCGTACCGACTACCCAGCTCCCACAAGTATGATTGCCATCACAACGTAGGTAGTCTAGAAATGATCTTACAGGCTTTATCAACATGTATAAAAGATATGGAATAGCAAGTAAAATATGCACATGTTAAGATAAAGACAAACCAGATAGCATACTATCATATCGAGCAAGACTGTCCTGTACATATATATGTCCAAGCATCCATATGTATACATATACAATAATGGACTCTAGGGCATACATATCTAACAATCTCCCACTTGCACTAAGGCCATATATTGGCATACCGAGTATCTAACGTCTGCTCTAGGGCTAGCTGTTGGCGTACCGCATACCCAACATCTCAAAAAGTCTCTCGAACTGTGCTTGAGGAAGGGCCTTGGTGAATGGTTTCGCAGTGTTGTCTTTTGTATCCACTCTCCGGACCTCGATCTCCTGGCGGTCTACGATCTCCCTGATCAGGTGATACCTCTTTAAGATATGCCTGGATTTCTGATGGGGCCGTGGTTCCTTCGCTAAAGCTATAGCCCCATTGTTATCATAATCAAAGGTATTGGGTCAACAATGGACGGAACTATCTAAAGTTCACTAATGAACTTCTTCATCCAGACCGCCTCTTTTGCGGCATTGCTCACAGAAATGTATTCAGCCTCCATCGTCAAGTCTGCAATAGTATCCTGTTTAGAGCTCTTCCAACACACCGCCCCTCCGTTGAGGGTAAACACAAAACCCGAGACAGACATGCTGTCATCCTTGTCACTCTGGAAGCTTGAATCGATAAAGGACTTGAATTTTAGGTCTCTATTATAGTAAACCAAGAATATCTCCTTAGTCCTTCTCAGGTATTTAAGAATGTTCTTTACTGCTGTCCAGTGGTCCTCACCTGGGTTCGACTGATACCGTCTCACCACGCTTAGAGCATATGCTACATCTGGCCTTTTATATAGCATCGCATACATTATAGATCCTACCGCCGATGCGTAGGGTATAGTGCTCATATGAACCCTCTCCTTGTTAGTCTTAGGAGACATCTCCTTGGAGAGGGTGATTCCATACAATGCGGGTATATTACCGTGCTCTGAATCTTCCATACAAAATCTCTTTAGTATGGTCTCTATGTACTTAGACTGCGAGAGTCCGAGTAATCTCTTGGATTTATCTCTGTAGATCCTGATCCCCAGAATGTACGAGGCATCACCCAGGTCCTTCATGGAGAACTTTTGTGATAAGAACATCTTGACCGATTGTAACATAGGAATGTTATTTCTTATCAAAAGAATGTCGTCCACGTACAAGACTAAGAACACGACAGTTCGGCCTACAATCTTCTTATATATACAAGGTTCATCCTCGTTCTTGATGAAGTCAAATCCCTTGACTGTTTCATCAAAACAGATGTTCCAGCTCCGCGATGTCTACTTTAATCAATAAATGGATTTAAGCAACTTGCATACCTTCCCGCTGCTCCCACTGTCTACAAAACCTTCTGGCCGATCCATATAATCACACTCTTCCAAACATCCGTTTAGGAAATCCGTTTTTACGTCCATCCGCCAGATTTCATAGTCATGGAAGGCAGCAATGGAAAGTAGGATCCTAATGGATTTGAGCATAGCCACTGGAGAAAAGGTTTCGTCATAGTCCAATCCTGTTCTTTGACGAAAACCTTTTGCAACAAGTCTAGCCTTATAGGTTTCCACCTGTCCATTTACACCAATCTTCTTCTTGTAGATCCATTTGCATCCAACGGGTTTTACCCCAGGTGGAGCAATATCCAAGGTCCACACTTTATTGGTGTACATGGACTCCATTTCGGATCGCATAGCATCCAGCCACTTATTAGAGTCCCTACTAATAATGGCATGCTTGAAACTAGTAAGATCATCTTCTTCCAAGATGCAATCCTCTCGATCCCCGTCAATGAGAAAACCGTAGTATCTCTCGGGCGGATGAGAAATCCTACCAGATCTGCGAAGTGGCTGAGGTTCGTCTGGGGCTATTGAATTCTCTGGTTCTACCAAACCTTTAGTTGCAGTTTGTCCCTCTGGAATTTCTTCCAGTTCTACCGTGCTTCCACAAATTTCTTTTGCAAGAAATTCCTTCTCTAAGAAGACGGCGTGGCGAGCAACAATCACCTTTTGTTCCTCGGTGTGGTAGAACTCATATCCTTGTGAATGCTTAGGATATCCTACAAACTTACAAAGATCTGATCGTGCTTCAAGCTTATCCGGATTTTGTTTTTTAACATAAGTCGGACATCCCAATATCTTAATAAAATTAAGATATGGTCTTTTCCCTTCCCATGTTTCATATGGGGAGGTAGGCACGGATTTGGTCGGAACTCTATTCAATAGATATGCCGCTGTCAAAAGCGCATGTCCACAAAATGAAAGAGGTAACTCGGCGTTACTCATCATGGAGCGAACCATGTCCAATAGGGTACGGTTCCTCTGCTCCGATTCACCGTTGTGCTATGGTGTATACGGAGGAGTAAGCTGATAGAGAATTCCATTCTATTTTAGGTAATCTAGGAATTCCGTGCTTAAGTACCCCCCTCCTCTGTCAGATCGGAGGATCTTGATACTTTTGCCAGTCTGGTTCTCTACTTCGTTTCTGAATTCTTTGAATTTCTTAAAAACTTCAGATTTGTGCTTCATAAGATACACATATCCGAACCTAGAGAGATCGTCAGTGAATGTGATGAAGTACGAGAACCCACTCCTTGCATGTATAGACATTGGACCACATACATCACTGTGTATGAGTCCAAAGAGCTCTGCTGCTCTTTCTCCGTGTCCTGTGAACTGAGATTTGGTCATTTTTCCCTTGAGACAAGACTGACAAGTTTCATAAGATGAAAATTCGAACGTATTCAAAAGTCCATCTTTATTCAACTTACTTAGTCTTTTCTCTCCGATATGACCTAGTCTACAATTCCACAAGTAGGATTCGTTCACTTCTGAACTCTTCCTCTTGCGTGTGTTTTGTATACTGAGAACTGTGTTTTGATTAAGAACATAGATGCCATTACATAGTGTACCTTCTGCAACCAATACCTGATTAAGGTAAATGTTCATGATATTTCTATCAAGAACAAACTTATATCTATCTTTATTAAGTAAAGAAACTGATATGATGTTGCAAATCATGGAAGGTACATAGTAGCAATTGTTCAAAATAATAGAATTACCATTTGGCAATGCTAAGTGATATTCACTGACGGCAGAAGCATCAACTTGTGCTCCGTTCCCTACTCTGAGGGACATATCACCAGGTCCAACCATCCTACTTTTTCTCATTCCCCGTAATAAATTACAGATGTGAGATCCTGATCCGGTATCGAGTACCCAGGAGGTAGGACTGACCGAAAAACAGTTCTCTATAACAAGAACACCTGAAGAAGACATAATTCTATGCTTCTTCTTTGATGGGGTCATCAAAGAATTCATGCAATTCTCTTTTCTCTGCTCACACTCATGACTGTTGTCATAAGTTAGAGTTAAACTGACGTTCCCCAGCCCCGAATAAGAATTCGGATCGGTCAAGCGATGCATTTTATTATCTTGATTAGGGCGTGAATTGGTTGCTATCTGGAGAGAAAGAAAAGAAACACTCAGCGTGCGCTCTTGCAAGATTAGATTGGTTATTAGTTTATCTAATCGGGATGGCTCCCACTGTTTCATCGAATTCTTCTTCAAACCTAAAAAGAAGAATTAGTTGGGATTAATCGCACGTCACAATACTTGCTTAACCTTTCGGACAGACTAGTGTTGGTACTTCGAGGGAGGTTTTCCAACGCTTTCGCGAAGTTCTTTAATTACATAAGCTCTTTTCTCTAGAGGCGTAGCCCCGCTAACACCGTTCTAGACACCTACTTGGTTTATAGTATTGATTGTTAAGTGAGAAAATCTCACAGGAGTAATCCTACTCATCAGTGGGATCAGGATCCAACAATCATTGCATGATAAATTAGATGGAAGCCACTATAGTCACCACACTTCAGATGGTATGCAGCACTAGCAAGTTTCCTGTATATTTGAAACTCCCGATGTAGTTTTTTCCCCAGGCGTCTTATGACCTTGACGGATGCCAACAAATCATAAAGCGCAAGTCAAGTTCTACCCGTCATTGTCCAGATTAATTTAGACCCACCCATACTCGCCCTTGATGGATGCCAACAAGGCTATATGACTGTCCTAAATTAATACATCTCAATGCTACAAATAAGTATTATTCAGCTACCGTACACTATGCCTTGACGGATGCCAACAAACACAGCATGAGATACTACTTATCTGAAATGACGGGGGGGCTACGGCTGGGTTTTTGGCGAAAAACCCGTTAACGTAATGAACTTGATATTGTTGGAGGAACCTGAGCAGTTTTGAAAAGGAGTGGTTTAAGCTCCGCTTTTGAAAATTTGTAGTTTTGAAAAAACCGAGTAATCTACAGTATAGACTTTTGCTCAAGAGGTCACTCCCCGAGAAGGGATCTCGGCTCTTGCCTCCTGGAATGAGGTGCTGGATATTCACAACCGAACACCACTATGCAAAGCGAAAGAATATAACTATAGTTTTTCGAAATTTGTTCCAACAACATCTTTTTAGGTTTCATTTCTTGCATTAATCAAAATTAATGCGGCCCCATCATTTAACTTATCACACCAGAAAAGAACGAAAATATGATGTACGTATATGCTATCCGCATTCGTCACGGGGCCCCGTCATCACCCGTTAGGTTACTTAACTAACGACAGAGTGGGGCTGGACTAGCGCGGGTGCAAAACATATACAACATCTACTGGTATATATATAAGTATATATAACATTCATTCCACGCATGATAATAAGCAATATCACAGAATCTCAGCCAACAATACAAAAAGGTGGATAATCTTGGAGCCCCGGGTTTTATTAGAGCCGCAAATAAAACCCGACGTTCCCGGTCGTGTGGATAGCCAGTGCAATGAAAACCTGGAACCCTACGAGCGCGGCAAGTTACCCGCCAATCCCAGAAGTGAGGCAACCCCCTTCAACAAAGTGAATGGGCCACCCAGCACTTCACGGGATCCGGTAATTTGGGCGCCCCTCCGTTGGTCATCCTATACCCCTTATGAGTGCGGCGAATAGCCCACCAATTCTAAAATGAAGCCCCCTCCGTCTCAACGTCATGAGATGCGGGCTTGTTACCTTCTAGAACCCGGCTATTCGTGCACTCCACCGTGGGGTAATCCTAGTACATAAAATGAAAATAATATATACAAATGGTTACATCGACCTCAACCTGGTCGTGCCCCAAACAAATAATATACAATCCGGCAATGACAGCAGTCCACATGTCGGACGCTCGCCCCGCAATAACAAATGTACAAATGAATACAAACTGTTCTAAATCATCACACCACCGGCTATCCACCATGACAATCCAACCACAATATCAGCACAATCACATAACATCAACGTGAATGTCATGTTCGCAAACTCGTCTAAAAGGACATATAGCAGATAGACGGGTTTACCGATCAAATGACATTCATGGTCGCAGATGCTAATCTAAGTACTGATAACAATTAAACAGTTGTTAAAATATAACGACTTAGAAATACTCCGAATTGCCCCAAACTGAAAAACAACAAAACATCAAACTTGGGCAAAAACAAACAACACCTGAAACCCAAACTCTACGAGATAAGAACACAGACCAAAACACGAGGCAATCCACCACAAAAAATCGATGAGGTCGGATTTATTAAAGGTTTGGCCGGCCAAAACTTGGTAGAATTGATTCGTTTTTGTTCAGGGTTCATCTCACAGTCAAAGGATCACTCTGCACTTGCTTAAAAAAAATTTTGAAACCTCTGAAAAATCGACAGAAACTTGAAGTTTGGTTTCAATGTTACGGAGTTGTTTCGGTTTCGTTGTTTTAACATCGTTTAAACTTGCTGGTGTAGGGTTTATGGGCTGGCTCTGATACCATGAAAGGTTACGCTAGTGTCCCGGCCAACTACCGTGGCCAAATGCGTAACATATTTTTTTTCTAACGATTAGAACATGGCGCTAGAATAACCTTTAACTCGGATCTTTCCATAAACCTATCTAGCAAAACTAAAAGGAGCTAACTACTATGAAGGAATTCTCACCAAACGACCCAAGTCCTTCGGTCTTCTTTCTTCGTCATGTGCTCCAAGTGGCCACCTTGAACATGTTTGATCTTCTTTGATGGCTCCTTTGGTTCTCCGCGATCGATCTTGCTCTCTCCGGTCTTCCTTTGTCATAGATGATCCACCCGAGGGATATGATCCATGGTTTTAGCTCCACACTATATGTCAAGTGGATCAACTAGAGAACTTAGGCTGCTAAACCAAGTAGTCTAGGATGTAGTGTGATGATCTAAGTGTTTTGTTATCTCTTTCTTGCCTCTTCACTTGTTTCTCAACTCATGAGAGGGTAGTGAAGAGAAAGATGATGAAGGTGGAGGAAACTCAAGAGGAGGGAGGAGGGTGAAGCAAAAATGGGAGCTCAAAAATAATGAAGCATACAAGTGAGAGAAAATCAATACCAAGGTTTTGTGTATCAATTTCTTTCAATAAACAAGTGTAGCCATGCTTCAATAGTAACCACAAATGAATAAATAATTCATTTGTGAACTATTGAAGCCATTCCACATACCATGCCTCCCTCTCCTTAATTTCCACCTCATTTCCATTTATCAATAAATGGAAAAATCCATGATGAGGTGTCCACCTTCTAGAAAGTAATCTGTAATAAAATACGGTTTACAGTCTGCTGTATATACAAACCTGCATTCGAATAAAAACACGAATGCCCAAAAAGATAGAATAACACGAAGAACGTAATACTAGAATATACATATCGAAATACATATATGTAAACTATTAAATCAATACCTGATTTAATAATCCGGCTCAAACCCGAGCCGGCTAGTATTACCAACTGTCCGATCGAAAATCCAAGTACAAAATACATCAATCGATCGAGACCCTGCACGTATCCAATATGACTACTACATCATTTCTCCTGAACCAGAGAAACCCTCTGTGTGGGACTCTAACGACTCGACAGTATGCGGCAGTGAGTTACTGGATAAATCCATAACCACAATCATGTCAGCGGCACTAGTTGTACGTAACGGCTACTCGGGTACCTGTCGAAAAGTAAAGTCGACAAGCAAACTCATCCGGATCCTTACTGAGCCTATCTGTGACAATCTCCGTACAATCCAGTCTCTTCATCTGAGAGTATCGCATACCAGGTCTAGGGGGTGGTAAACGTCAGACCCTGATAACCTGATAATTCATACTGATGCGGCTCAGGACCAATCTAGGAAACTACTGATCAGTCTATCAGTAATTCCTAACTGCCTTGGCTAAGATCTTATGGTCCTGACCAATCGAACACAGTGCGATATCGACTCCCAATACCGGGAGAGACGAATCCCCGACAATCGCTCACTGCCTCCATGTGGCTTGGGATTGTACCCAACCAAAACATGTTTGCACGACTTAGTAGAGCCGTGGTAGGGTAGTAATCAAAGCACAGTGGGAACTCACACGAGATAAATGACCATCTCAGGTCTAAAAACTAACATATACTCATGTCACCTGAGAACTTCCATCTGACGATAGGTATAGTACCATCCGGAAGTTCTCGGTGAGTCCGTCCGGTATACTCATCCCCAGTGAGCACCTGTATACGGTCTTAGGTCTAAAGACCAATGGTTGCAGGACCAAACCATCGCCCCTCGTCGGGGTCTAGAAACGTATACACTAGTCTACTCCGGAATATCGATGCCCAATCTCGATACTCCCACGACCAGGGACCATTTAAGGATGTGTGTACCGACTACCCAGCTCCCACAAGTATGATCGCCATCATAACGCAGGTAGTCTAGCAATGATCCTACGGGCTTTATCAACATGTATAAAAGATATGTAATAGCAAGTAAAACATGCACATGTTAAGATAAAGACAAACCAGATAGCATACTATCATATCGAGCAAGACTGTCCTGTACATATATATATGTCCAAGCATCCATATGTATATATATACAATAATGGCCTCTGGAGCATACATATCCAACACTGAGCACTCCCCAGATCTTGACACGTGGCAGATGACGTGTCCCAAGGCTTGCGAGAAAGGAGTAAGAATGGTACGTTGAAGGCATGCCCCGGGCCTCCCTCCCGAGGATGTTCCCGACTTACGGTGGCCTTTCAGACCACTCCTATGCTCGTTTTACAAATAACTATTGGCTCGCCTCCGAGCCTTCCTACACGCTGAGCTTCCTCAGCCCTCCCAGCTCGCCTCCGATGTCACGCCCCGCTTCCCAAAATACGGAATACGAGGGGTAGACAAGGCCAGCCATACTCCTATGGTCAAGGAAATGTCCTGCCGTAGTCACACTTCGGCTTCTAGTTTTTCATGGTAAACAGTAAATGATGCGCAGGTAATGAGAAATGCAGTAACTGAAAGAAACGATGTAAAGACTGACCTGAGGTAGAACAAACGAATGTAACTCGGAAAGGCAAGTCAAGAAGTCTGTGATGCACGTCTAGTTCTGGTCCAGGCTAAATCTTCTTCTCACACTGAGCATGCATACTCAGGTCGTCAGAGCGACACAATAGCAATATAATATATATATATAAAATCATGTGACAATTCTAACAGTGGTAACAGATATGTGAAACAGTAAATCAATGACAGCATGAATATGAATGTACAGTAATCAATGCAGCGGAACAGTAAAGCAGTAGAACGATATGTCACGTATGCCAACACAGTATATAAGGAATATAAATGCCAGTATCCCTATCAGTCTCTAAGTCTCACTGTACAGGTCACTAAGCCTATCGTCAGTCTAAGTGTGAGAGTCAACCACTCGTGAGTGTCCTCCACCCAAGGGTAGAACCCAAGGGCAAGGGACCACGGGCCCAAGATGTAACATGTATATCATGGTGTATATCACATACCCTGTAAATCTCCATATATCTCCCTAAATATATAAGCCGGCATGGGACTCCCGAGATTCTGTTGAACTAACACTTAAACTACCCCGCACCCCGTGGTCTACATCAAACGCTAACCATAACTCTAAATACTAATCGATCTGTGACAAGTCTGCGCGAGAACTGGAGGCAGGACCTCCATCAAGCACGTCCCGACTAATACCTAAGATAAATGGCAGTGTCTGGTGCCTTATCTGTGATACCCGTGCAAGCGCTTCCATAAGTGTCCCATACCACTTATAGTCACACGTACACGCACCCCACAGACGTCGACAATGCAATAGAATAATAGGGTCACTGATTGTGTACAAGTACGTATCACTTTCACTTAATCACGGATACACGAACACTGACGTACTTGCCACAATCATCACTAAAATCTAACACTGGGTAAATGCACGATATCCCTAGGTAATCACTGCGATGATATGAGTATGATATGATGCGTAAACAGTATATGAAGCACGATTAAGGTGTCATAAAAACAGTATTCTATCACTTGCACGATTTATCATGAAACGTACGTATATAATTTAGTGAAACAATAAACAGGTAGTAATTAGTATGTTCAGTTATCTATCCATCGAATTTAGTTTCAAGCCAATCGGATTCCAGGATCATTAATTATAACCATTTCATTTTAAGCGCTCGCGGCTGGAAATCCGGTTTCAGAATCAGAAGTCCGTTTCGCAACACATTTTAATCCCAGTTGGGATCGTATTTTAGCGACGCTACAGTTTGATGAAATCTAGGTTTTTCAGTAAGGTTTTCAACGCAACAGACGGATCTTCGATCGCGTCTGTACGTCAAGAGATATACACTTTTTAATAGTGGTATATCGATTCTGAATCTGTTGGGACTGTTATGCGTCCCGATCTTTTAAATTACAGATTAAATAACAAATGATAACGAAACAGAATGAAACTAATTGTTTTGTCTAGCTAACAGATTTACCTATAATAAGCAGTGGAGTTCCGCAATCTACGAGTTAAGGAAATCTTGTGGTACCCATTACGGAACAGCAAGCAACGACTGGAATCGCTCTGGACTGCAGTCCAGAGTCGCGCTCCGATCCAAATATCATTACAATTTAAGTACAGAAATACCAGGGAACCAGTATAGAGTTAAAGTTCGTCGAGTCGTCTTCGATTCGAGCCCTCGAACGCACCATTCTAGTATGTATACGATTTATGGTGAATTTAACGGTTTTCAGGTACAATAAAATTCCAGTTTTACGGTTAGACTTGGGGGTAGTTGTTTTAGTCATTAGCAGTCATATTATCCAACGAAATTCATACACTAAGTTCATAGCTATACGGGCCAAACAATACCGTTTAGTTCCGCCAAATTAGGAAAAGATTTTCATTGGAAACACACGTCGAACAGGTAAATAGCGTACATTTTCAGGAATAGTAACGTAGCAATTTAAATGATTTGGATTTGTAACATAAATAGAATAGCATGAAGTAAGTAGAGAACTTACCTGGAGGCGTCTAGACGATGCACGGCAGTGGTAATGGCACGAACGCGACACACGCGCGGCACGGCAACGCCGATTCCGGCACGGCACCACAGTGACAAAAGTCTCGATCTTGGTTCGAGCTTGTCGGAGTTGGCTGTTGCGGGCTCGGGCAATGTCGTGGCTGGGGATCGCTGATGCTGTCGAGGCCGATGGAGAGATTGCAGAGGAAGAGAGAGAGAATTTAGAGAGAGAAAGAGTTAGAGAGAGAAAGAATTTGAGAGAGAAAGTGAGAAGAAGGAGAGGGGAAAGATGGGGACAGAGAGGGAGAGAGTGTGAGAAAGAGAGAGAGAAGTGTGCCGGCAGAGAGAGATGAGTGAGAGAGATTGAGAGAGAGGGGAAGACAGAGGGAGAGAGAGTGTAGATTGAGGGAGAGAGAGAGCTGAGAGTTAGAGAGAGGGACAGAGGGAGAGAGGGAGCTGATGATGACGACAACGATGATGATGATGGTGCGGTCGACGAGGGTACAGGGGTTCACCGACGAGAGAGCGCCGGGGCACCGAGCTCGAGAGCAGGGCTCTGTGGGGGCTGGCGGCGATGGGTGCGAGGGTGGTCAGCTGCGGTGAGCGAGGGGAGTGAGGAAGAGATCAAGAGAGTCGAGGATGGTGGCGACGGTGACGATGATGATGACGATGGGGTCGACGAGAAGCAGTGGGCCGCCGTCGACGTGAGAATCGAATGAGGTAAAACGGGGTGCATGGTCAGTTGATGGGTGCAGGGGAGATCGGTCGGTGGAAGAGAGGAGGAAAGAAAGGGAGGGAGACGGGAGTTTGAGTTGAGGAGGGTTGGGGAAGAAGGAGGAGGCTAGAGATGGGTGCCGGCAGAGGTGGTCGGTGATGTGGTTCGGGAGTGTAGCGAGAAAAGGAGGAAGAAGGAGAAAGTGATGGGAGTGAAGAGAGGTGAACGTTGAGAGAGCGGGTCGCAGGGAAACGTGCGCGTCGTGGGGAGTAACGCGCGCCCGAACGGGGGCGTCGGCGGAGAGAGCTGATCGCGCGCGCGAATGAAGGAAAGAGCCGTTGGGAGAGAAGATGAATAGAGGCGGGTCGGGTCGAGGTTGAAGCGGGCGCGGGTGAGGTGATGAGCGGGCCGGGCCAAGAGAGTTGGGCTGAAAAATATAAAAAGAATTAAGGGAAAAGGAATAAGAGGGCCGGGCCGGGGTTGGGTTAATAAAATAGGACAAAGAAATTATTTTGAGGAAAACTAAGAAACGGGCTGCTGGGGAAAGCCTGGGGCTGGGAAAATTTTAAATGTTTGGTTTTAATAAATTAAGTTATAAAAGGGATGGGCTTGGATTTTAAAATGGGGAAAAATTTAGGTTTGGGTTTAAAGAGGAGTTTTAAAATAAATAAACTAATAAATAATTATAAGTAAAATTTTTTAAATAAATCTTATAAGTGAAATAGGAATACAGATATTGGTATAAAAAGGGCTGGGTGTTACATCCGAGCTATCACATGAACCAAGCATGCTCGGTCTCCCGCTCGCCTCCGAGCCTCCCTCCGAGCTCAGCTTCCTCGGTCTCATCGACCGACCCGAGCACCAATCACAGGCGTCTCCAATATGGCTCCGCGAATCTCGCCTGACGCGAGATATCTGCGGCCCACGATCCCACGTTCCACGTCATCTCGTTCCCTCATTAACGAGCGCGCCTCGTCATTAATGAGAAATCCCGTCTTTCACGCAGGCGTAACGCCAGGGGCGTAACGCCAGGGGCGTAACGGCCGGCGTGAATCTCGCGCCCGCCAGCCTACGGCTGCCACTATATAAACTCCTCTTTCAGACGACTCAGGTAAGGCAATATTTATCCAATAGGCCGCTACTCTGCCCATTTAGCCCGTCTAACTTGATCATCAGAGGGTCCTCGGTGGCACAACCACCCCGGGACTTCCTTGTAGATAGCTCGGCTTCAACCACTTCAATCCCATTGAGATCCACACGCACCAAGGGGAAACCCTCAGATCCAATCCCAGCCGCTCGTCACCACTCGCTGTGGATCAACGGAAGGTAATATCTGAAGGAGATCCAGAGCTCCATCACATTGTGATGTAGAGGAATGTGAGGTGGCGATGGAGGGAATGTCGCCATTGGGGACGCCTATGGTGATGGAGATGTTAGTGTTGGATAAGGATTTGATGATGGCAGGGTCCGCACTGTAAAGTCGGAGTTTGGAGATGGAGGTTGAGCGGAGGAGAGTGGCGGTGGGGTCTGGGTGTGGGAGGTTGCCGGAGACTTGGCCGTAGTTGACGCCGATGAAGGGTTAGGTTCTTAATTACAACAAGAAATTGAAAAAATTTAGCAAGGAGCAAAGGAGCATGTTAGGATATAAAAATATCTATTTTGATTCTCATCATAACTTTGGAGTTTTGATGTAATGACACAGACTTTAAAGTGGTAATATAGTGCAATCCTGTTTCAAATCCCACATAAACATATTTAAAAGTGGAAAATTCATACGGTTGCATAGAATCTGAGCTTTTAAAAAAAGGCCGCTCGACCTTTGGCCTACGGAAAATGTTAAAAATAGAAATATCTCTCATGATTATCGTCATAACTTCAGAGTTCTAATGTAATAAGTGAGACATGCAAGTTGTTTTTAAAACTCCTTATGGTTTTCTTTTTCTTTTTCTTTTTATTTTTTTGGTGGGTGGGTGGGTGGGTGGGTGGGGGGGGGGGGTGGTTTTGGTTTGCAGGGTAGGGCGGTTAGGTAAATGACTTTAATACTCCCAATTATTATCATCTTCCTCTTTAAACAAGTAAAGGATTATAGTTCATCTCAAATTGAAAATTTAGTGCTTAACCATTATCTTTTAGTCACTTTTCTTTGAATTAAGAGCTTATCCCAACCGAATTTCCCATCTAAGAAGGAAAGTAACCTCAAATATTCAAATTAACCTGCTTGCTAAAATTAAAACAAGGGAAAAAGTCCTAGGTTTAAAAAAATTGAAGGAAAATGCATACCGGATGAGGTTTTACCAATCCACGTCTCCTTAATTGAAAATGAAAAATAGGTAAGCTTAAAATTTGTACAAGGAAATATGTTGGTTGACATTGGAAACAAAGATGGAGTGAGATCTTGGTTCTCTACCTATGCCAGCTAGTTCTTGGACATAGAATGAAGGTGTGCAAAGTGTTATTTTTGGATTTTTTAAAATATTTTTTTAATCAAGAATGAAAATTAAAGAGATTGTCATGGATGAAAATTGGGTTAAAGAAGAGGTTGAGGAGGGAGAAAACACAAACTCTCTCCCCCTCCCTCCTTATCTTTTATGCTATGCCTATCCTAGTTAATTAAACACAACCCCGCCAACCTAGCTTAGAGAGATCAAACAAATGAAGACAACGGAATTATTTTTTCAAGTAACGGACGGCCATTAGGGTGATATGTACGCTAATTTTTGGAGGTTCCGATGCTAAACTCCAAAAATATAAACAGTGGCTCATTTGGCAACCAAACTATTGCTCAAAACCCATTTTTCTAACCTTCAAAAATACAAAGGGTTTCGGAAAGTTTTGTGTCATCTTTTATTCTCTCTCTTTGCACCTAAAAATAATTTCAATCAAATGAAATCTTGGTTTTATAAACTATGCAGGTGTGCAAACCATGGTTTCGATTTAAGTTAAGAGAAACCATGGTTTCGGCAACCTCGTTGCCAAATTAGGCCTAATTGATTCCATTAAACTGTCAGTTTAAATACTAATTGTTACAGCAAAAAAGTCAAGGGAATTAACCAGTCTTATATGTTAATAAGCGATAACCAATATCCGTTTCATCCTTAAACTGAAAATTTCAAATTCTTTTAGGAAAATTATACCGAACCTCATAATTTATTTTCTGGTTTTCAAATAAATTACTTAAATTTCACGTGACATCTTTCATTCAAACAAATGATATATTAGTAAATGATCTAAAGTGTGAAAGACTCTCAAACTAATCAAATTGACAAGAAAAAAGAAATTAAAAGAATCTTACTTGAAAAAGTGAAGATCTGCAACAGTGCAGAGGTTAGAGCGTAGAGGCCAATTCTTTGCTTCATGGTTAAGGGGAGCAGAAAGCGGTGGCAATTGCGTAATATTTGAGGGGGCTTTTTTGAAAGCGTTTGGTTTTTTTTTTAAATAGGGTATTATAGGATTTAAATTAATAAAATAAAATGTTTTTTTCTAAATTTAACGAAATATGACGGTTTTGAGCCCGACCCCACCCTCGAGTTTAGAGGACGGGTTCTAGGAACTCCCCCTACCATATAAAGGAGAGGGCGGGTTCCTAGAACCCGCCCTCTCCTATTTTGTGAAGAAGGCGGGTTTTCAGAACCCGCCATATTTTAGAAAAAAAATATTAAATAATAAACAGAAAATGAAAAAAATATCGAATAAAAGAATAAAAATTCTATAATATTAATGTTGTTTAAATATGAATCCGGTATACACTCTAATAACAAAATGAATCCGTCAAATTTATAATACGAAAAAATCATATCTGTTTATAAAATGTAAATTGTACAAGTTTTTTTACAAGCGCTAACCGATTTTCTTCCAGTGCACTTGTCACGATCTCGAAGGTCCCGCCCCTGTTGACTGTCCTGGACATCTGGTCCTATAATGACCTGGTTGTTTGTATAGGCTATATCTGGCGTGCCTTTGCTGAGGATCGGCATCCATTGTCATTCGATCTCGACGCACCTTAGGTTTTCCGGGCCCTATATTTTTTTCCGGCGGTAATACAATCGGTGTTTGTCTGTTCCCAGTATAATAGTACCAATAGCGACTGACTGTCTGGTATAGAATGGAATTTTGGATCGTATGCGTCTTGGTAATTGGAAACTGTATGGTAATGGGAAGCAAAATTATAATAAGAGTTATGCATGCTGCTTGCAGCAGCAATTGCGTAAGCACAAGGTAAATGTTGCTGGAAAACACCGCATGTGCACGAAGAGAGCCCTTCATCTCTAAAACTTACGGTATATTGATTAACGTTACTTCCCGTATCTTGAAACTCCACCGTGTCAAACCTTTCAGATCTGTAGTATTGTTCTATGCGTTCTTTTTTCCGGAATATATCTTCGTAATACGCGGTGAGTGGAGTCTCCATCGCCAATGACTTTTCTCTTCTTTGCACAAATTAAGTATTCACTTGGAAAAATGTTTGAACAATCAACCCCTGTATCGGTAAGCCTCTAACACCTTTAAGGACCCCGTTGAAGCTTTCAGACATATTAGTGGTTATTAGTAGATATCTGTATCCATTATCATGTGCTTGTGACCACATGCGTACTGGATACTCATCTAACCACGCTTTCGCGGCTTGACTCATCTCTCCAATTTTCGTTATGAACATTAGGGTCAGACGCTTCACCGGCTTTGTACATAAGATTATGTAGATCTGAATTTTTAAATTTTCTATCAAAATTTTGCCTGAAGTACCGCAGGAAAAACCTATGTGGGGTCGTCGGAAATTGTAAGTGCACGGCGGCGCCCCGGCCGTCAATCCGACGCAGGAATGCGGAAACGAAACTTTTTACAAACTTGTAAACCGGCACCACCGCGCACAAAAATCCCAGATCGGGCCATTAATCTAGTCCTAGCAAACAAGAGAAGGGGTAGAGAGATATACCGAGCGATCCGTGTCCTTCGGTCTTCTCGTCGTCGTCCCGATCTTCCCGCGGAATCTCCAGTCTTCAACTCCTCGTCGGAAGGGCACCACTTCGCCGGGTTCTTTTACGGGCTCCCAACTCTGGACCGAGGCAACTCGGGCACGAAGTTGGCGAGCCGACGTGCCCAAGGATTGCTGTAGAATACGTATAGTGCTCTATGTCTCATTTTGGGGTTTGAGGAAGTTGCCTTTGGTGGAGAAAATGAACTAAGTCTTTTAGAGATGGAGTCATGGGATTTTTGTGAAGCCAAAAGACCAAAAATCCCACCACCAAAAATTGGGACAGCCCCTCCCTCATTTGGCCGGCCATATCATTGTGAAGGGAGTGAGAATGAGAGAGAGAGAGGTATGGATGAGGGAGCCACAGGAATAATGCAAGAGAAAGAAAGGGTCATGATAATAAGCAATGATCACAATCAAAGTCCAACACTCCATCATCCATCATCACACCTAAAGTCAAGCAATCATGAAGTCATGGAGTCAATGAAAGCTACACCCATCATGATACAACAATATGCAAAGACAACCCTCCACAATGCTAATTTGCACAAATGCAAATAAGCCCTCCTCCACCAATCTTCAGCCAATGAAAGATACAAAGAAAATTGGCCTAAACGGAAAAACAAACTGGCAACTTCATGAAACTGGTCCCGTAATAAATTACAGGAAAACCCCGCTACTGTATATACATACCCGCATTTGTATTCCGACCGAAATACAAATGCAATGAAACAAATCTACACAGTACTATACTAGGATCCGGCTTAAACCAAAGTCCGCTAGTATTAACCGTCCGATCCTGATCCGTGCAATATCGCACGTATCTGATCGAACCCTGCCGTATCTCCATACGGCCTCTACAGCGTTTCGCCCGAAACTTGAGCAACTGTCTGTGGGAGACTCTAAAGACTCGTCAATACTATGGCTGTGGATTTAACTACTAGCACGTCAGAGGTATTAGCCATACGTGACGGGCTACCAGCTATTGACCAAAAGGGACGTCGATGAGCGAACTCATCCTGACACCCTACTGAGCCTGTCAGTGACAATATCTGTACAGTCCGGTCCGTTTGTCTATGAGCATCGCATGGCGGGCCTAGGGGGTTGGTAAAAGTCAGACCCCCAAAAGCGGTACAAGTCGTGTCGGAGTGTAGCCTAGAACACCCTGAGATACTACTGGAATACCTACCAGTAAATCTCCTGCCTCGGCCGAGGGCTTCATGTAATGGCTCTCCTAGACACAGCGCGACCTCACCCCCAATACCGGGAGAGACGAACCCCTGAAGATCCGCTCACTGCCTCCATGTGGCTCGGGACTGTACCCAACTAAAACCTGTTTGCACGTCTTCTTTGAGTGTGGTAGGATAGTAATCAAAGTACAGTGGGAACTCACACGAGACAAATGACGATCCTCAGGTCGATGAACTAACCTGTACACATGTCACCAGGAAACTGCTATCTGGCGTCAGGTATAAGACCAACTAGCATGTTCCCGGCGAGTCCTGTCCGGTGTACTCATAACCCAATGAGCACCTGTATACATCTTAGGTGAATCAACTGACACCAGTGGCTTGTGAGACTGGCCACCGCCCCTCGTCGGGGTCTCGATTGTATACACTAGTCTAATCTGGAGTATCGATGCCCTGTCTCGAAACTCCCACGACTAGGGACCTTTTAAGGATGTGCTTATAGACTACCAGCTCCCACGTATATGATCGCCCTCATACTGCTGGCAGTCAAGCAAGAATCCTAGGGGCTCTATCAACGTGTAATAGCGACCTGTCAGGTCACCTAAAGCAGTACACGATGATAAAGATAAACCAGATAGCATACTATCATCTTGAGTAAGACTGTCCTACCGGGATAGGTCCTCCCTCAATCATTGCAATCACGTGCCTGTGATCCAATAATTGACTCTGAGGGCACTATCTCCAACAATCTCCCACTTGCACTCAAGGCTAATTATTGCGATGTCGCATACTCACAGCCCGTATGATACCGAACACCCAACTCCTCTACTAGTCAGTCTCACAAATTCCGTTTGTGAAACTATTGCGTTCGAGGAATAGCCTCAGCGAGTGGATCCGCCTTGATGTTTCTTTCTATGTCTCTCTATATCTCAAGTTCGCGGAGAAACCCATTTCCCGAAATGAGCAATACCTGTCTTAGAATATGTCTGGATGTCTGATGGGACCTAGCTCATAAGTGAACTTCAAATCCAAACTTCTTAGACTGTATCGTCAACTGAACTTAATCAGTATCCTGCGCCATGCCTCCCTCAGTATCCTCCTGGACCACCTGTCCATAATACCGCCCCTCGTCAGAGGGAAAACTATAACTCTGACAACATCTCTGTCATCCAGGTCACCTTTGAAGCCTGGAATGATAACCGTCTCCCGAATGCGGTTGTCGTTATCATATCCCTAGAATATCCACTTATGTTCTAAAACTGCTTCCGATTGTTTCTCCAGGATTGGATTAATATCAACTTATTGCATCTCGTGCAAAAACAACCTCTGGTGTGGTACTTGACATCTCATGATTGACTCAATTGCCTGAGCAAGTGATCTGCCAATCATGCAAATCCCTCTCCCCTTTAGTCTGTAAGACACCTTTAGAGAGGGTGGCTCCATCACCTGCAGGTACACCACCATGCCTGGAGTTGTCTATTCTAAATACTCTTAGAATGCTGTCAAAGTACCCAGATTGGGAAACTACCCAAATCTAGATCTAAAACCATAGATCCAGTAACCAGAATGTCTGATATAATATCCAAGTCCCATGCGGAGAAACCACTGTATGACAACCAAAGTATAACCGATCGTAGTATAGGAATATCACTTCCTACTCTGTGTATGTCATCCAAATACCAGGACATCACACCCTACTACCTTCTTAACAGATCCATCCCCTATTCTGATGAAGTCAAACCTATGACTGTCACATCAGAAATAGATGATCTATCTCCGCTACATCTGCTTTAGTCTATAAATAGACATAAGCCACATGTCCACCAATGCTTCCGCTGCTCCCACTGACTACGACAACCCTCTAGCAGAGTCATATAGACGTACACTTCTAAAGCTAGTTTAGAACGACGCTATACTCATCCTCCTGCCGGGTCTCACGGTCTGGAACAACAGCAATGGCAAGTCTGGGTAAACAAGAACCTCCCTGTCACCGTCCTTGAGGCTACCGGAGTACCTCTCGGGTGCCTGAGGTTACCCACCGTATCTGCGGAGTGGCCAATGGAATGTCAAACCAGATTGAATCATTAGGTTCTTATCAAATCTTCAGTAATCGTTTGCGGTTCTGGAATCATTTCCAGTTCTACCATACTCCTACTACTGTTTTATGAAAAAATCCATTTTTATTAAAACTGTGGCGAGTCTAGAACAATATCACTATTGATCTTCCAGATGGTAGAAAGTCAACCTTCGTCATAGCCTGGGACAACCCACAAACAGCCATTACAGAAACGTTCCTTGAGTTATCCAAAGTCTGGTTTTAAGCATAAGCCGGACAACTCCCCGTACCTTAACATCGTTAAGATATGAACTGTTCTATATCCAATATAGAACCAGAGGCACTGATTTAATTGAACCAGATTCAAATCATGCAACTGTCTCCAGTGCATGTCAACTAAATGGAAAGAGACTGATCAACATTACTCAACTTAGGAGTGCTTCCAATTATGAGTAATCTGAAGGAGAAGTAAGTTCTCTAAATCATTACTATCAACTGAATACCAAACACAAGTATCTACATCTTCGATCACTTTGAAGAATCCCGATACTTGCAATACCTGGTTCTCTACTTTATCCATATACCTATAACTTCTCAAAACTTGGACCCTGTATTTCTACGAAACACCTGTCTAAAAACTAGAGAAGTCATAAGTAAACCGAATATAGTACGAGAACCAACCCCTTTGTCCTCATGGACGCTGGACAACATACAATACTCTGTATAAGTCCCTTGAGTCTGATAACTCAATCTCTGTATGTCGTAGGTTGAAAACTGTACTTATGGTTAAGAAGAATTACACCGCTGTTTAATGCTCCTTACCTAACCATCCACTGATATAGGTAAATGTCATCGACATAATTTCAAAAAAGTATATCTCACTCTATAAAAATAGACGTACAGATATATCAATTTGAAATTGGTGTATAACAACGGATATTCAAAACCAAATACTTGTCGTCCGGCAAACAACCCAGGTGACTTCCTCAAATATCACCGATTACAACGAATTCCGATATAATGGGGATGATCACCTAATTCCCAATAACTTACTCCCACTCATCATCTGTAAAACCATACAGATGTCAGAATCATACCTGGTAAATACATACCCTGGAGTAAGTATCTAATCGGGAAATCAGTTTTCCTTTAACAGTACACAGTGAAACTGAAACATTGAAATGTTTCGATGGGGTGTCCCGGTATTCCTAGTAATGCCTCTATTATCCAGATTCACAACTGTAACCGTATAATTCTTTTCCATCTTTCCAAATCCCTTTATATGTCTTTAGTCATTACCTTCTGCACACCCTCTTAGGCTAAATGGTTTTCTTCCTTCCCTATCGTTCGGCACCAGCCTATGGTTTGGAAGAAGACTATCCAATAAGCATAATAGGTGTACTGTCCTAATCCTAGGAGCACTCGCAATGCGAGAGAAGGTGAAGATAAAAGACAACCGAATAAACCTTATTCCTATTTCTCCTGAACCAGAATCCATCTCCGAACTGGAACAAGTTCCTTTCGAGTTCGTATATAACCATACGATGGAGTATCCAATAAACTGTGGATCTTCGTAGTGATACAGAGTGTCCTGGAGAAATACAAAGGTGATTTAGGATTGGCGAAGAAATACTTGGTTTGGTTGTGAATAGCAGTCGCAATTTACTTTGCCCTCTTACTAATCCCTTGATATGTCTTTACTTAATACCTTCTGTACACCATCGTTATGCTAATTGGTTTTCTTCATTCCCCACCGTTCGGCACCAGCCTAAGGTTTGGAAGAAGACTATCCAATTTGCGTAATAGGTGTACTATCTCCTAAACCAAGGAGTACTCGCAACCTGAGAGAAGGTAAAAGGAAAAGATAACTGAATAGTCTTATTCGTTTTCTCCAGAACCGGAAACCATTCTCGAATAAATTCCTTCGAGTTCGTATATAACCATACGATGGTTTTGTCCAATGGAAATGGACGTTCATAGTAATACGGGGTGTCCTGGAGAAAAGGGTAAAAGTAGGAGTGGCAATGAGGTATGCAACTCTGACAATCCAAAAGCCAGTGTTTAAGAAGGTTCGGTTAATTTTGGTCTCTGATTCATAGTCTTAGGGTCGGGTCAATGGTCGCTGCCAAAGAGAGAGAGAAAAGAAACACTCAGCGTGCACTCTAACCTAGATCAGAATGGTTACCAATTTATCTAATCAGGAAACCTCCCACTGTACCGTTAAATTCTCCTCCAAACCTGAAAGAAGAATTAGTCGGGATCACCCGAGGAGTAAACCAACTCATCAGTGGGAATCGGGATCCAACTATCATCGCATGATAACATGACGGAATCTGCTCACGTTATCACACTCGAGAAGGTATGCTCATATCTGGCAAGTTTCAGTTTCTTTAGAAACTCCCGATGTGATTTTTACCCCATGCTCTTATGACCTTGACTTTGGCCAACATATCATAAGTCACATGTCAAGTTCTACCCGTCATTCTCCAGGTTAATTTGAGCCCACCCGTACATACCCTTGACTTTGGCCATAATAGTAGTACGACTGCCCCAAACCAACGCATCTATCTATGCTGCATATGAATACCCAATAGCTACCAATCACTGTGCCTTGATTTTGGCCAACATACACAGCTTGAATACTTATTGACTATCCATATGAAACGACGGAGGGCTACGAATGGTTTCTGGAGAAAACCTTTAACGTAATGAACTTGATATCGTTGAAGGAACCGCATAGCTTTTAAAATATAGCGACGAAAACCTTTGCTAAAGAGGTCACTCCCGGTGAAGGGATCTCAGCTCTTTCCCCGTAGAATGAGGTGCAGGATATTCCAACTGAATACCACGATGCAAAGCAAAAGTAACCGGCTATAGTGAAGTTATTGCCTTGACGCAAACTTCTGTCCAAGGGGTCACTCCCGGTGAAGGGATCTCGGCCCTTGCCTCGTCGACTGAGGAGCAGGATATTCCAACTGAATACTACTGTGCAAAATAAAAGTGAACGTCCTTGCAATAACAGCTTTTTGAAAAATGTTCCAACAACATCAAATTAGGTTTGTTTAACTTGCATTGATCCGAATCAACGCAGTCCCATCAATTGATCACCCCAATAAAAAACGAAAATAATGATGTACGTATATGCCATCCGCATTCGCCACTGGGTCCCGTCATTACCCGTTAGGTTACTTAACTAACGACAGAGCGGGGACTGGACTAGCGCGGATGCAAAACATATACAACATCTACTAGTATATATATCAATATATAATATTCCGTTCAAGGCGTGATAAAATGCAACATCACAGAAATGTAATAAGCATCACAGAACAATACAGATATCTGGGATCCCCGGGTTTCATAGAGCCGCTACTGAAACCCGACGTTCCCCTGGTCGTGTGGATAGCCTATGCAATGAAATCCTAGACCCCTACGGGTGTGGTAAGTTACCCGCCAAAACCTGAAGCGAGGCATCCCCCTTCAGCAACGTGAATGGCCCACCCAGCACTTTACGGAATCCGGTAACTTGTGCACCCCTCCTGGGTCAACCTGTACCCCCTACGAGTGCGGCGAATAGCCCGCCAATTCTAGAGTGAGGTCCCCTCCGTCTCAATGCCATGAGATGCGGGCCCGTTGCCCTCTAGAACCCGGCTATCCGTGCACCCCATCTTGGAGTAATCCTAGTACAGAAAGTAAAATATACATACAATGGGTATATCGACCTCGACCCGGTCGTGCCCCAAAAGAATAATATACAAACAGGCAGTGACGGCAGTCCACATGTCGGACGCTCACCCCGCAATATCAAATGTACATAATACAACCAAAACTGTACTAGTATTGCATTCAGGATATCCCCCACGACCAATCCGCAACATCACAGCACAACACAGAACATCAACGTGAATGTCACGTTGGCAAATCCGTCTAACCGGGCTATAGCAGTTAGACAGGATTTACCGATCAAATGACATTCACGGTCGCAGATATAATGTAAATACTGTGAACTAACATGTTTAAAATATTCGATCGATCAAATTTTACCAAGTGGGCCCCAAGCACTACTGTAGCACTTAAAGAAATTCTGGGCCCAAACAGAATATACCAAAACTCCTATTTTCAACACAGAGACTCACTGGAAAATTTTGGTGCATTGATCCCTCATTACGGTGGCGGAACCGCGGCCAAAGTAGGGGTACGGCCACGGTTCCGCGGCTTAATAGGAAGAACATGCCACCAAATTTTCCCAGATTACATCTAAAACCCTGCGCATCATTCTGCAACAACCTGAAAAATTTTTCGAGCTAAAAATATTTCGACAGAAACTGATGCTTTTGAAAACGCGGTTTTTGGAATTTAGTTCGATCGGAAATGTAAACACATTAGACAAAGCTAGACTAGGTTAATGGCGTGGCTCTGATACCAATATAAGTGCACGGCGGTGCCCCGGCCGTCAATCCGACGCCGGAATGCGGAAACGAAACTTTTTACAAACTTGTAAACCGGCACCACCGCGTACAAAAATCCCGGATCGGTCCATTAATCTAGTCCTGGCAAACAAGAGAAGGGGTAGAGAGATATACCGAGCGATCCGTGTCCTTCGGTCTTCTCGTCGTCGTCCCGATCTCCCCGCGGAATCTCCAGTCTTCAACTCCTCGTTGGAAGGGCACCACTTCGCCGGGTTCTTTTACGGGCTCCCACCTCTGGACCGAGGCAACTCGGGCATGAAGTTGGCGAGCCGACGTGCCCAAGGATTGCTGTAGAATATGTGTAGTGCTCTATGTCTCATTTTGGGGTTTTAGGAAGTTGCCTTTGGTGGAGGAAATGAACTAAGACTTTTAGAGATGGAGTCATGGGATTTTTGTGAAGCCAAAAGACCAAAAATCCCACCACCAAAAATTGGGACAGCCTCTCCCTCATTTGGCTGGCCATATCATTGTGAAGGGAGTGAGAATGAGAGAGAAAGAGGTATGAATGAGGGAGCCACAAGAATAATGCAAAAGAGAGAAAGGGTCATGATAATAAGCAATGATCACAATCAAAGTCCAACACTCCATCATCCATCATCACACCTAAAGTCAAGCAATCATGAAGTCATGGAGTCAATGAAAGCTACACCCATCATGATACAACAATATGCTAAGACAACCCTCCACAATGCTAATTTGCACAAATGCAAATAAGCCCTCCTCCACCAATCTTCAGCCAATGAAAGATACAAAGAAAATTGGCCGAAACGGAAAAACAAACTGGCAACTTCATGAAACTGGTCCCATAATAAATTATAGGAAAACCCCGCTACTGTATATACATACCCGCATTTGTATTCCGACCGAAATACAAATGCAATGAGACAAATCTACACAGTACTATACTAGGATCCGGTTTAAACCAAAGCCCGCTAGTATTAACCGTCCGATCCTGATCCGTGCAATACCGCACGTATCTGATCGAACCCTGCCATATCTCCATACGGCCTCTACAGTGTTTCGCCCGAAACTTGAGCAACTGTCTGTGGGGGACTCTAAAGACTCGTCAATACTATGGCTGTGGATTTAACCACTAGCACGTCAGAGGTATTAGCCATACGTGACGGGCTACCAGCTATTGACCAAAAGGGACGTCGATGAGCGAACTCATCCTGACACCCTACTGAGCCTGTCAGTGACAATATCCGTACAGTCCGGTCCGTTCGTCTATGAGCATCGCATGGCGAGCCTAGGGGGTTGGTAAAAGTCAGACCCCCAAAAGCGGTACAAGTCGTGTCGGAGTGTAGCCTAGAACACCCTGAGATACTACTGGAATACCTACCAGTAAATCTCCTGCCTCGGCCGAGGGCTTCGTGTAATGGCTCTCCTAGACACAGCGCGACCTCACCCCCAATACCGGGAGAGACGAACCCCTGAAGATCCACTCACTGCCTCCATGTGGCTCGGGACTGTACCCAACTAAAACCTATTTGCATGTCTCCTTTGAGCGTGGTAGGGTAGTAATCAAAGTATAGTGGGAACTCACATAAGACAAATGACGATCCTCAGGTCGATGAACTAACATGTACACATGTCACCAGGGAACTGCTATCTGACGTCAGGTATAAGACCAACTAGCATGTTCCCGGCGAGTCCTGTCCGGTGTACTCATAACCCAATGAGCACCTGTATACATCTTAGGTGAACCAACTGACACCAGTGGCTTGTGAGACCGACCACCGCCCCTCGTCGGGGTCTCGACTGTATACACTAGTCTACTCTGGAGTATCGATGCCCTGTCTCGAAACTCCCACGACTAGGGACCTTTTAAGGATGTGCTTATAGACTACCAGCTCCCACGTATATGATCAACCTCATACTGCTGGCAGTCAAGAAAGAATCCTAGGGGCTCTATCAACGTGTAATAGAGACCTGTCAGGTCACCTAAAACTGTACACGATGATAAAGATAAACCAGATAGCATACTATCATCTTGAGTAAGACTATCCTACCGGGATAGGTCCTCCCTCAATCATTGCAATCACGTGCTTGTGATCCAATAATTGACTTTGAGGGCGCAATCTCCAACAGAAATATAGCTCTCATTGCAGTTAGTATTCCTAAATGTCTATCAGATATGATGCATAAATCTGTTTTATCAATAACAGATGTGATACTTTTGAGTTGACGGAAAAACCATGACCAGGATGATGTATTTTCACTCTCGACAATAGAAAATCCCAACGGGAACATACCGTTATTAATATCAACACCTGTAGCAATTAATATGCAACCTCTGTACTTACCATATAGATACGTCCCATCCACGCACAATACCGGCCGACAGTGTGTGAAACCACCCGCAAAAGGAGCGAAGCACCAGAAAATTCTTTGAAACCTGACACGGCCATCGACATCTGTTTCTGTGGTTTTTAACCGGTATACGGACCCCGGATTTGATGCTTTCATGGTTTCCATAAAAGAGACTAGTGAGTTGTACGAGCCTTCCCAATCCACAAATATCTTGCATAAAGCCTTTCTACGAGCATCCCATCCCTTCACATACGAAATCTGAATTTTGTGCTATCCGCTAACGTAGAGTCGTATCTCTCGGGGAGTCATCGCCATATCTGTACGGATTAGTGGCATGATTAGTGAGCAAATGTAAGATGAAGTGCAATTCCTGTGATCTTTTAACATAATAGAATTGATGCAAGTATGTTCTTGGTTGTATTTCGTGACCTTCCAAGCTTTGGCTCTTTTGGAACAATATGCATGTAATCTCCACTTACATTCAGGAGGTTTCGTACATACCAGGTATAGTACGTCTTATTTGACTCTTCGGTTTTAAATGTAACGTTTTTTTTGAATAGCCCAAGACTTCAGCTTACAAATAAGATCTTCTTTTTCCTGAAACATATCCCCAACAGTGACGCAATCTTCGCTTGCTACTGTCGCTTCCAAATATGGTTCAGTATTTACTTCTGTCACGGCTAAGTCTACCCAACTATCATCTTCCAGGGGATCGAGGCCAGGATCTTCTAGTTCAACAAAATCATTATTCGCAGCCATATCATCAAACAATGCTACTTCATTCAATCCAGCGGCATATTCCACGCTATCCTCCCCTTGATGATCTTCACCAGTTTCATTATCATCACTGCCACACATATCAATGTCACCCGTAGCAACATAAGGCTCGGGTGCAATATATGATGGTTGGAATCGGTGTAATGTGGATGGTTCGGGGTGAAAAGACCGGAAAGATGTAGACGAACATGCTTGGAATGCGCTACTTGGATCGTTTTGGAATGATGCGGAGGTATGGGAAAATCTGCGTTTAGTATATAAATTGTTCTTATATAATTATTCCTTAATATTTTTGTATTACGAAGAATATAAACATAATCACCACTTGTTTCAGATTTATTTACCTTTAGAAGGTTGTATATGGTAATCCTTATTGTTCTTAGGGGTGCATGTAACTGCAGCAGTCGATTGAGAAAACCTGTATTCAATATATAAAATATATTAGTATTTTGGTATTACAAAAGGTGGATTTATAAAATGTTTACCCTTAAGTTTGAAGGTTTGAATAATATTGTATATAGTCATATCCACTGAGACTGACGGTATCATTGTTAACCATGTGACCGTACCCTCAGGAACTACCTCCAGCATTACCATCAAAATTACACGTTGGAGTGATATCTGATACTTCCAATTGTTCACGTGGACGCCTTATACAGCATATCGTCTGCAAGGATTACCCGAAATTTATATTGAAGGAGAGCCGGTTTGGTGGGCTCGATGCCCACTCCTCTGCATTAATATCGCGGTCATGCACCTACCGGACCGGGTGTTGCGACAGTTCAGTAGATTGCAACATATTTCTGTCCCGCCGCCTGCGCCTATGACAATAGAGGGAGACATGCGAGGAGGAAAGGCGGAGCGTGATTGGAAAGAGCATCATCATCAATATTTGCTGAGATGGGAGGATAGGCAGCGTAATATTGCCTTACAGCAAATAGGTGACCAAACAACCACCGACGCTACCGAAGCATATCTACAGTGGTATAAGCGTGTCACCATAAGATATCTTTCTGCTCCCCTTAACGACTTCCCAAACATCCAGCGGTACGAGCCTAGAGGCCACGTGGAACGAGAAATGGTAAGTTAAATTCTTTAAATTATATTAGTTTTTAACATCCGACGGTATGAGTCAATACTTATTTCTTATTTCTAATGTAACGACAGGATCGTGGGTTGCATCATATACAATTAATGATGCAGGATCCATATCCGACTGATGCTGGTCCAGATACTTAGGTTTTATTTTCAAATGTAGACCCATATATTGGTGGTATATTCGGTTCGTATAATATGCTTCCACATTTATCGCCGGCACCAGAGCAGCAGCATGAACCGGCACCGGAGCAGCAGCATGAACCGGCACTAGAGCCGCAGCATGAGCCGGCACCAGAACCGCAGCATCAGGGAGATCCAGAGCAGCATGATCAGTGGTTTGGATCACCATACTGTCAGCAGCAACCCTGGCATACCGGACAAGTGCAACAACCGGAGGAACAGCAGTTTTGGGGGACCGGTTTTGCGCAACAACAGCAGTCTTGGGGGATAGGTTTTGCACAACAACAGTCTTAGGGGTCAGGTTTTGCGCAACAACAGCAATCCTGGGGGTCAGGATTTGCGCAGCCATGGGGCCAGGTGTTGTGCAACAGCAGCCGCATAAAACCGGGACAGGTTCTTCGCAACAACTGCCCAGTTGGGAGACAGATTTTTCTTCCTACATACAGTTGTTGGGAGGCAGCACATATCCGACACCTGTCCCACATTCAGGATTTGCGGAACAACAGCATGTTCAAGACGCTTCTGAAGACAAAGTAGAAGCAGAAGAGCAGCCGCCGCCGCCATATACCCAAGAAACGGGAGGGTCCTCCAGTCATCCCAAGAGGTATAGGCTTATGTCAAGCCTCCTCGGATTGGGAAAGGGAATGAGAAAGCGATAGTTCTATACTTTTACAAACAGATACGATTTTTTTGTATTATAAATTTAACGGGTTCATTTTTTTATTAGAGTGTATACCATATTCATATTTAAACAACACTAATATTATACAATTTTTATTTTTTTATTCGATATTTTTTTCATTTTCTGTTTATTATTATTATTTTTTTAATTAAATAGGACGGGTTCCCAGAACCGGCCCTCTCCTTTATAAGGGAGAGGGCGGGTTTTGTAAACCTGCCCTCTTCACAAAATAGGAGAGGGCGGGTTATAGGAACCCGCCCTCTCCTATATAGGGTAGGGGGAGGGTTCCTAAAACCTGCCCTCTAAACAGAGGGGTAGGGTCGGGCTCCAAACCGTCCTATTTCCCTAAATTTAAATAAAATCATTTTATTTTAATAATTTTAATTCTATAATACCCTATTTCAAAAACAAAAAAAAACAAAGCGTTTTATGCCGAACGATGCATTGTGAGAAGCCCATGTGCCTGTGGGCCCGCGCGAGCATCCCTCGGAGTTTGTTTGAAAGCGGGAAGGAAGCGGTGGGGTCCGCTGGTGATACCTTTATCTGCAACCGTTGGATTTTGATCGAACGGATGGCAGCCCTACCTTAACACGGCACCTACATGTGCACGTGAACAGCGATGCACGCGAACATAAGAGAGAATTGAGTTGTGAACATAAGAGAGAATTGAGTTATGAGATGTAAAATGTATAAATTAACAAATATTAAAGGGTTACTGTAATATTTAATTTATTTCAAATTCCTAAATGCATGCATGCTACTTTTTTCTTGAAAAGCCCCCCGTCTTTTAAAAGCTTTAAAAACTTGTGAGAAATTCTCTGGGCTTTTCCAACATGTAGAAAACCCTCTTGGCCCATCAATTTTTTTCTGAAATACTCAAAACTTTGGGTATTTTGGTATATCTCAAAACTGCCCCTTGTAACTCATGTGTGCAAGTACAATAAGACAGATGCTAATTTGTTTGCAAAAAATATGCAGTTGTGTTGCCTGTAACTTGTAAGTAACCGTCTGTAACTTCTATGCATAATTATGTTTTGTTGATTTTTCCTTGAAGGATTGAGCATTAAGTGCTCTAACCTAACCATTTATCCTCCAAATTCAACATTTTTCCCTCTAAAAAACCTATGTTGCCAACAGAACAAAAATTATTCCATCAATTTTCTTCATTATCCATTATCTTCCCTCATTTTCTCCATTTTCATGTACTACCCCAACAAACTAAATGTTCGTTTACTTCCCTGCTCATTGAAGATGACCCAAACTTGGACGTTAATGTGTTTTGTGAGAGAATCCAATGGGAAAGGTTTGGTCGTGACTATCTTAGAGGCAACAATATGATTCGAATTGAAAAGAACAATCTCGTTTCAAATTGATATACCAGTTGATAAGTTAAAAATTTCATACAAAGTGGAGAAATATGGATATCATATGATTAGGAGAATAACTGAAGATGACTACGTAAATATGGTATGTATCCATGAAGAGAAGAACGAGAAGGCCATTTATATGCAAGCATCTGTTGATACCCTAACCATTATGAGTAGGTTTGTCTTTATTTGACTTGATTTTTTTTAGAGGAATATACAAGACAGTTTCCTGCAACTTCTAAGCGGTTTCCTGTAAGTTTTAAGCAGTTGTCTATAACTTCTAAATAGTTGCATAAAACTTGTAAGAACTTTCCATATAACTTGTAAGAACTTGCCTGTAACTTGCATATAACTTCTAAGAACTTGCATATAACTTCTAAGAACTTGCATGTAACTTGTAAGCAGGTGCCTGTAACTTATAAGCGGTTACCTGTAACTTCTAAGAACTTGCCTGTAACTTGTAAGCGGTTGCCTGTAACTTGTAAGAACTTACTTGTGACTTTTAAGCGGGCGCCTGTAACTTGTAAGAACTTACTTGTGACTTTTAAGCGGGCGCTTGTAACTTGTAAGAACTTACCTATAACTTTTAAGCGGTTTCCTGTAACTTCTAAGCGGTTGCCTATAATTTCTAAGCGGTTGCTTGTAACTTGTAAGAACCTACCTATAACTTTTAAGCGGTTGCTTATAACTTCTAAACAGTTGCATATAAGTTCTAAGCAGTTGCATATAATTTCTAATCAGCTGCCTGTAACTTCTAAAAAAGTTGCATGTAATTTCTAAGCAGTTGCATTTCCCCAATATCTAAGAAAATTTGTCTTTAATATTAATAAGTTGCTTGTAATATCTATATATATGCAAGTAATAACATGTTAACAAAAGCGTTTTTTGTGTAATAGTCAACACGCATCATCATCTTCCACTCCAGCAATTGCGCATGACCGAGTACATGATTTAAAGTCAAGCTTACCACCGGTGATGTAAGATGATTAATTAATAAGGAACAATATTCCGGTTGCATGGTATGACGCAATTGAAGGTACATCTCAAATATTCAAGGGTTCTTACAAAGTTAGGATGGTTATTTGCCAATTTTCTATTCTGAAACAATTCAACTTCGACTATATTAAGAACGATGGCTTGAGAGTAACAGTGGCTTGTTCTCAAAAGGATAAAGGATGACAATGGAGATTGCATGTATTGCCTTGTACTCAGAGGTATAGAGTTAACATATACGTTAGTAAAATAAAAAGTGTAATTATCGTTTTTTCAAATTGTTGATTGTTTTAATTGTTAAGTTACACTAAGGTTTGTATGTTTGTCATATTTGAGCAGTTCTCTATGGGCTATAAAGTGATACTATCCGACGCGCACATGTTCCGGAGGAATTTCAAGCGACGGACATCCCCGGGCTACGAAAAAATTGGTAGTCGACATGCTTGTAAATGTTTTGAAGTCACGGCCGGACTATTGGCCAATCGAGGCTAAGAAGGAATTTCATCAAAGTTTCAGGTGAAGATTTCATACGATATTGTGTGGTATGCAACGGAATTTGCACAAGAGATTCTCTTCGGCAATTATCATCATTCTTATGACTTTTTGAGGTGGAATCAAAGCAAGTACATGGAAACCAATCTCGGGAGCGTAATTAGTATCGACAAATCAGTGGATGATAAATTCATGAGGCTATTTGTTAGTTATGGTGCTTGTATTGACAGGTTTTTAGATGGTTGCCAGCCTCTTATATTTCTTGATGGAACATTCATCGAGAATATGGCAAAAGTCCTTCTATTGGCGGCGATTACTTATGATAGAAACAATGGTTTGTTTCCGTTAGCTTTCACTATTTGTGAGCAAGAGAACTATAGGGTTCCGTAGTGCTCGCAGCGCATGGCGAACAAAAATTTCTAGCTAACACGAAAGAGCCCTGAACCATAGAATCGATCTAAACACCTAAACTAGAAAACCATGCATGCAAAGGTTAGAAATACTACCTTCGATGCGTGTCCACCCAATCATGGAAGACCCCTCCAAACTTCATGTATGCCGTCCGGATCGAGCTTGAGTGGCGACCGCCCTTATCGAAGATGATCCATTTGAGGGAACCGATCCAAGCTCCGGCTTCACCTACTGAAGCGACTGACGCTCCAAGCTCGCTACGAATGGAGAGTGGGGATGTAGGAATATTTTTACTATCTTTTCTCTCTTTTTCTAACCTCAAGTGAGCTTCTAAGATGAAGGAGGAGAAGGTGAAGAAGTGTAGCCATCAATAAATAAAAATTACCAAGTCTAAAGCGTAGAAGAAAAGATCAAGTGTAGAAAAGAATGATTCATTTTTCCTTTTTCTCAACCATGAAAGAATAGTGAATCCAAATGATATATATCATATAAAAATCAAGCCATACCTCTCTACACACTTCTTTACACCTCATCCTTCACTTCATTTTTTATTTTCATTAAAAGAAAATCGAGAAATGAAGTGCCCATCTTCTAGAACAAATTCCGTATAATACGTGTATTCATACAAAAATACGAATAGCCAAGAGAGAGAAAATGAATAGTGAAAAATAATACTAGAATATACATATTATATATATATATATAAATTATTAAATCAAAACCTGATTTAATAATCCGGCTTAATCCTAAGCCGCTGGTATTATCAACCGTACAATTAAAGTCTGTGTAGCCTGTACACATATTTAATCGGACCCCTTGTATGTACTAACATACGTCATCTACATCATATCGCCTGACCCGGGAAAATCCTCGACGTGGGACTCTAAAGACTCGACAATACGCTGACAATGATTTACTGGATAAATCCAAAAACACAAGCACGTTAGCAGCACTAGCTGTACGTAATGGCTACCCAAGTATTTTCCGAAAGAGAGGTCGACAATCAACTCTATCCGTACCATACTGAGCCTGAATATGACAATCTCCGTATAGTCTGATTTTTTCGTCTAAAAGTATCGCATACCGGGTCTAGGGCTGGAAACATCAGACCCCTAATAACCCGATAAGTCGTTTCGGAGTCAAGCTCATCACCAAGCGAGAAACTACTGAACTCATATCAGTAAATCTCATCTACTGTAACCATGGATTTAGGGTGATGGCCTACCGAACACAGCACGACATCGACTTCTAATACCAGGAGAAACGAATCCCCGACAATCGCTCTTTGCCTCCATATGGCTCGGGACTGTACCCAACTAAAACCTGTTTGCACGACTCCTTTGAGCCGTGGTAGGGTAGTAATCAAAGTACAGTGGGAACTCACATGAGACAAATGACGATCTCAGGTCAAAAGACTAACCTATACAAATGCCACTCGAGAACTTCCATCCGACGATAGATATAATACCATCTAGAAGTTCTCGGCGAGTCCGACCAGTGTACTCACCTACAGTGAGCGCCTGTATACTATCTTAGGTGACATAACACCAATGGCCTGTGAGACTGGTCATTTCCTATTTTCGAGGTCTCGAAACGTATACACTAGTCTACTCTAGGATATCGATGCCCGGTCTTGATACTCCCACGATTAGGGGAATTTGAAGGGTGTGCTTATGGACTACCCAGCTCTCACGTATATGATCACCATCATAATGCTGGTAGTCACGCAAGAATCCTATAAGCTTCATCATTATGTATTGGCAACACGTAATAACAAGTAAAACGTGTACACATCAATGATAAAGACAAACCAGATAGCATAGTATCATCTCGAGTAAGATTGTTCTACCTGTATAATTCCTCTCTCAATTATCATAAACACATGCCTGCAATTACAATAATTGCCTTGAGGTCACTATATCCAACAATCTCCCACTTGTACTTAAGGCTAATTATTTCGGTATCGCATACCCACATCCCTTGTGCTATCGAATACCCAATTTCTCTACTAATCAGTTTCTCAAAGCTCGTTTGAGGAACATCCGTGTTCGAGAAATAGCCCCAATGAGTGGATTCGCTATAATATTCCAACTTCCTTTCTCTATATCTCAACTTCACGGAGATGAACAATCTCCCGAACTGAGTAATACCCCGCCTCAAGAATTTTGTCTGGATACATGATATGACCAAATTCATAAATGAACAATTTTATCCAACAAACTTATTGGGTTGTATTCTCTGTTGAGTCATAACCAGCATCCTGAACCATGCTTACCTCAGTATCCCTATTGGAATCCTATCCAATATACTGCTTCTCAAAAGAGGCTAAACTCAAAACTCTGACAGCATCTCTGTCATCTAGGTCACCTTAGAAGCCTAAACCGATAACCGCTTCCTGGAGGAGGCTGTCGTTATCATATACCAAGAACATTCTCTAATACTCATAATTTCTTCCCTTTGTTTCTCCAGAATTAGATTAATATCTTCTTATTACAGCAAGTGCATAAGCAACATCTGGTATTGTACTAGACATTACATGATTGACTCAATTTCCTAAGCAAATGATATGCCATTCATGCCAGTCTCTCTCTTCATCAGTCTGGAAGAAATCTCTTTAGAAAGGGTGACTTCATCACATGCGGGTACACCACCACGCTAGGAGTCGTCCATTCTAAAATACTTTTAGAATGTATTCTAAGTACCCGGATTGGGACACTTCCTAAATCTAGATCTAAAACCATAGTTCTAGTCACCAGAATCCTTGATATTTATTCCATATCCAACGTAGAGAAAACACTATGTGACAACCAATATTTAACCGATTGTAGTATAGGAACATCACTTCCTATCTAGAGTATGTCATCCAAATCTCAGGACAGTACTCCCTACACCCTTCTTATTAGGTTCATCTATTGTTTTGATGAAGTCAATTATCTTGACTGTCACATCAAAACAGATAATCCATCTCCGCTATCCATGCTTTAGTCAATAAATAGATATAAGCAACTTGCACACCTTCCGCTGCTCCCACTGACTATGATAACCCTTTAGCAGAGTCATATATACGTACACTTCCAAATTCCCATTTGGAAAGACGTTATAGTCATCCGTCTACAAGATATCACAGTCATGAATAGCAAAAGTGGAAAGTCATATCCATATGGACTTTAGCATAGATACTGAAGTATAAGTCTCATCACAATCCACAACGGGTATTTGATGAGAATATTTACAACAAGTCTAGCCTTAATAGGTTAATACCTTTCCACCTGCACAGATCTGGAAATGCCTCCTTGCTCCTAATGGGTTTTACCCCTTCAGGAGCACCCAACAAAGTCCAAAATCCAATATTTGCTGAAGTGCATGGAGTCCAACTTGGATATACAGTATCTGGTCACAATCACTTCCTATGACCTAAAAATAACTAGTAAGGCCATCATAACCATGCTGTTGGCATCCATGTCATAGTCTCCAAGAAAACTGAAGTATCTCTCGGGTGGCTGAGGTCACCTACTAAAATCTGCGGAGTAGCCAATGGTTTGTCAAGTCCAATTGAATCGTTAGGTTCTACTAAATTTTCGGTAACCGTTGTTCTGGAATCATTTCCAGTTCTACCATACTCCTACTAGTTTTTTTTGCAAAAAGATTCATTTTATAAAAAGGTGGAGAGTCAAGAACAATGTAACCGTTGATTTTGAAAATGGTAGAAACAAAACCCTAACGAATGTTTGGGATAATCCATAAACAACCATTACCGAAGTGTGCCTTGAGTTTGTCCGGATTCTGCTTTTAAATAGGAACCGGATAACTCCATATCTTTATAATCTCAAGATATGGAACCAATTTATACCCATATAGAATCAAAGGCACTAATTTAGATAGAACCGGATTTAAATATCATGCAGCTGTTTCCAGTGCATATCACTTAAATGGAAAAAGGCCAATACAACATTACTCATCAAGGAGCGAACCGCAGATGAGTAACCTGAAAGAGAATTAAGTTCTCAATATTACTATGATAGAATACCTAGCATAAGTATCTACAATTTCGATCACTTCGAAAAATCCTGATAGTTCCAATGTATGGTTCTCTACTTTATTCTTGTACCTATAAACATCTCAAAATCTTTGGATCTTGCATTTCAACGAATGTGTGTCTTAAACTGGAGAACGCATAGGTAAACCTGAATAAAGTAAGAGTACCAACCCCTTGTCCCGAAGGACACTGGAAAACATACATTTTCATGTATAAGTCCCAAGAGTATACTAACTTAAATTCCGTGTGTTGTAGGTTGAAAACTGTAGTTTTGGTTGAGAATGTCTTACATCGTTATTCAATGCACCTTATCTTATCTTCAACTGATAAAGGTAAATGTTTGGAACACAATTTTCAAAATTCATCTCTCATTTTATAAAATAAATATACAGATATATCATTTTAAAAATTTGTGCATAACAACGGTTATTCGAAACCAAATATTTGCCGTCAGGTAAAACCAGGCGATTTAATCCAATATCACCAATTGCAACGAATTTCTCTATTGAGGATCAAATCGCTCATTTCCCAATATTCTACTCCTACTCAGCATCTATAACAACGTATAGATGCGAGATCCAAATCCAGTAAATACATATCCCGGAGTTTGAATTAATTGGGAAAACAGTTCTCATTTACAAGTACACAGAAAATCTGAAAAATAAATGTTTCAAGGTGTTGGGGCTTTACCCGCGCGCTCTTTTACAGTTTTGAAAGAAAATGGTTTTAGAAATAGTGCGCACGCGAGCTTGGTCTCGTTTTAAAATTTATAAACCGCAAGTGCACAACGCGTTGTAGCGAGCCGACAAGTACGGGTCGATCCACAGGGAATTGGAGAATAGGTGTTGTCACTTAAGATTCGAGAACAAAGAATATGGTTTAGTTTGTCACAAAAATAAAAATAAGAAAACAAGAAAATAAGTTAAAGAAGATGTGGCCGTGGCTTTGGCTCAGATGGTTGAATCACGGCGATTCCTTCGACGCACCCTTGATCATGAGTTGTCCGTCCTTGTATTGATCCCGGCATGTGTAAGTCCACGTTACCTCTCTCGGTTCTTTCGGGCCTGCGGAAATGGTGAAAAACGATTTTTAAGACTTAGGTAACATGGACTACAAAAACGGATCTTGGCTAAACTACACACTAGCAACCTAACTAGAGAGTTGTCTACTCGGTTAGGGGTTATACCTCAACTTGAACTCTTTCTTCTTGACTCTTGATGGTGGTCGGATGGTGCTTTCCTCGTCGCCTACTCTTGTCAAAGATGGATCCACCTGAGGGTTTCTTCCTTGAGCTCCTTTCTCGAACTTTGAGAGAACTAAGATCTTTGGCTTGCTAGACCTTCAACCTTAGAGAGAGTAGTGAGTATCTTTGGGTGTTTTATCTTCAAGGAGATGTTTCTCAACACATGAGAATTGTTCTCCTTGAACTAGAGGAGGAAGAAGAAGAATAGAGGAGAGAGAGTGGTTATGATAGAATGAGATGGTTTTTACAACCATAACATAATAAGTGAATTATCTAATAATAATATTAATCCAAAAATGAAAAAGGTGATGGATGGTTTGATGAGACTATTATCATATCACATTAAATTTTTTTTTTGCTAGAATCAAAAAGCATCTTTGATGTGTAATGATGATAGTCAATGTTTCAACCATGGTCAACTAGTCAACCTTGGTCAACAAGTCAACCAACCCAACCATGACACAATTTCATTTAATTAATATTATTAATTGATATTTCATAAATTCATTAGGGTTTGGAAAAATACGACTGTCAACTGTGCATATACACCGGTTCCAAAACCCTAATGAAAATCCTCTTCCTCCGCCTCAAACAACTGTGCATACACACCCGCATTCGTGTTCCAAGGAACATGAATGCAAAGAGATAAAACTAACCCCAAAACATTGTTGGAGATAGTGCCCTCAGAGTCAATTATTGGATCACCGGCACGTGATTGCAATGATTGAGGGAGGACCTATCCCGGTAGGACAGTCTTACTCGAGATGATAGTATGCTATCTGGTTTATCTTTATCATCGTGTACTGCTTTAGGCGACCTGACATGTCGCTATTGCACGTTGATAGAGCCCCTTGGATTCTTGCTTGACTGCCAGCAGTATGAGGGCGATCATATAAGTGAGAGCTGGAGTCTATAAGCACATCCTTAAAAGGTCCCTAGTCGTGGGAGTTTCGAGACAGGGCATCGATTCTCCAGAGTAGACTAGTGTATACAGTCGAGACCCCGACGAGGGGCGGTGGCCGGTCTCACAAGCCACTGGTGTCAGTTGGATCACCTAAGATGTATACAGGTGCTCATTGGGTTATGAGTACACCGGACAGGACTCGCCGGGAACATGCTAGTTGGTCTTATACCTGACGTCAGATAGCAGTTCCCAGGTGACATGTGTACAGGTTAGTTCATCGACCTGGGGATCGTCATTTGTCTCGTGTGAGTTCCCACTGTACTTTGATTACTACCCTACCACGGCTCAAAGGAGTCGTGCAAACAGGTTTTAGTTGGGTACAGTCCCGAGCCACATGGAGGCAGTGAGCGGATCTTCGGGGGTTTCGTCTCTCCCGGTATTGGGGGTGAGGTCGCGCTGTGTCTAGGAGAGCCATTACACAAAGACCTTGGCCAAGGCAGGAGATTTACTGGTAGGTATTCCAGTAGTATCTCAGGGTGTTCTGGGCTACACTCCGACACGACTTGTACCGCTTTTGGGGGTCTGACTTTTACCAACCCCCTAGGCCCGCCATGCGATACTCATAGACGAACGGACCGGACTGCACGGATATTGTCACTGACAGGCTCAGTTGGGTGTCGGGGTGAGCTTCCTCATCGACGTCCCTTTTAGTCAATAGCTGGTGGCCCGTCACGTATTGGCTTATACCTCTGACGTGCTAGTGGTTAAATCCACAGCCATAGTATTGACGAGTCTTTAGAGTCCACCACACTTTCAGTTACTCAAGCTTTCGGGCGAAACGCTGTAGAGGCCGTATGGAGATATGGCAGGGTTCGATCAGATACGTGCGGTATTGCACGGATCATGATCGGACGGTTTTTACTAGCCGGTTTTGGCTTAAGCCGGATCTTAGTATTTGATAGTGTAGTTTTGTCTCTTTGCATTTGTATCCGGACGGAATACAGATGCGGGTGTGTATGCACAGTATCGGGGTTTTCCTGTAATTTATTATGGGACCAGTTTTCTGGGGTTGCCAGTTTGCATTCCGTTCCGGCCGGTTTTCCTTTGTTCTTTCCCGGCCGGACTTTTCCGATGGAGGGTGTTATTTGCAAGTTAGCAGATAACACATTGTGGAGGGGTTTTCTTGCAAATGTTTTCATTATCCATGTTCATGCATTTATTGAGTCATGTATGAGTATGGTTTTTTTTTTTGGGGCCGGCCACTGTGGGATATGGTGTGTGTGCTGGAGTTTAATAAAGGGGTTGTTGCATTAATTATGACATGAGGAGGTATGGGTTTTTGATATGTTTTGTGTTGGTAATTGGAGTGGGGCCGGCCACTGTTTGAGTGGAGTGGGGGCCGGCCATATCTTGTGAGGAGGGAGAGAAAAGTTTAATTGAGTGGATTTTTCCTTAAGTGAGGAAATGAATGAAAATGAGTGTGCTGGAATGGTTTTGGTGGCTTTGTGTATTAATATATATATTAATTTGGTTGCTTTGAGTTGAGTGTGAGTTCTTTCTTTCATTCCAGTGAGCATTTTCTCTGGTCGAGCTCATTTGATTTTGCATGCTCATTTCTCTTAAGCATCCATCCATGAAAAATTCCTTGTGCAAAATTCCTCCATACATGGCAATCTCCTAAACCCCAAAGAGACAGCTATTCTACGCTATTCTACAGCAAATCTTGGACGCGTCGGCTAGCCTACTTCGCGCCCGAGTTGCCTCGGTATTGAGGTGGGAGCCCGTAAAAGATGCAGGCGACGTGGTGCCCTTCCGGCGAAGAGGCGACGACCGGAGATCCCGCGAGGAGATCGGAGTGGAGATGAAGACCGGAGGACTTGGATCGTCGGTATATCTCTAACCCGTATTCTAGTTAGCTTAGACTTGTTAATGGTTACGATCCGGAGTTTAGTGCGCGGTGGTGCCGGTTTTGCAAAGTCCGCAAAATTTAAAGTTTATCACCGTTTCCGCGTTTGGCCGTCGGGTTGACGGCCGGGGCGCCGCCGTGCACTAACAGTGGTATCAGAGCCTCGCCATTAACATAGTCTAGCTTTGTGTAATGTGCTTATCAGTTCCGATCGACCGAAATTTCCAAAAACCGTATTTTTCTAGCACATCAGTTTCTGTCGAAATTTTTTGGAGTCCAAAAATTTTTCAGGTTGTCTCAGAGTGATGTGCAGGGAATTAGAAACACACTGAAAAAATTTGGTAGCATGAACTGTTCATTCAACCGCGGAAGGGCGGCCAAACCCTTACTGGCGCCGCGCTTCCGCCGCAATGTGAACAGTTCACCCCCCCAAAATTTTGCAGTATGTTCCTGAGTTAGAATGTGGTTTCTGGAATATTAAAATTGGGCCCAGGTTTTCTGTGAGTGCTACAGTTTTGTTTGGGGGCCCACTTGTTAATGTTTAATCAATCGGAAAATTTTAAACACATTTTTCACAGTATTTACATTATATCTGCGACCGTGAATGTCACTCGATCGGTAAATCCGGTCTAACTGCTATAGCCCGGTTAGACGGATTTGCGAACGTGACTTTCACGTTGATGTTCTATGTATTTGCTGTGATGTTGCGGATCGGTCGTGGGGATAGCCTGGATGCAATGTTAGTACAGTGTTGTTGTATTATGTACATTTGATATTGCGGGGCGAGCGTCCGACATGTGGACTGCCGTCACTGCCTGTTTGTATTATTATTTTGGGGCACGACCTGGTTGCGGTCGATGTACCCGGTGTATGTATATTTTACATTCTGTACTAGGATTACCCCGCGGTGGGGTGCACGGATAGCCGGGTTCTGGAGGGCAACAAGCCCGCATCTCATGGCATTGGGACGGAGGGGGCCTCACTCTGGGATTGGCGGGCTATTCGCCGCACTCGTAGGGGGTACAGGTTGACCCAGGAGGGGTGCCCAAGTTGCCGGATTCCGTGGAGTGCTGGGTGGTCCATTCACGGAGCTGAAGGGGGCTGCCTCGCTTCAGGTTTTGGCGGGTGACTTGCTGCGCCCGTAGGGGTCTAGGTTTTCATTGCACAGGCTATCCACACGACCAGGGGAACGTCGGGTTTCAGTAGTGGCTCTGTGAAACCCGGGGATCCCAGATATCTGTATTGTTCTGTGATGCTGTACATTTCTGTGATGTTGCATTTCTTTTCACGCCTTGAGCGAAATATAATATATTGGTATATATATTAGTAGATGTTGTATATGTTTTTCATCCGCGCTAGTCCAGTCCCCGCTCTGCCGTTAGTAAGCTAACCTAACGGGTGATGACGGGACCCAGTGGCGAATGCGGATGGCATATACGTACGTCAGTATATTTTCGTTCTTTGTGGTGTGATCAATTGATGGGACTGCATTGATTCGGATCAATGCAAGTTTAAAAACAAACCTAATCTGATGTTGTTGGAACACTTTTCAAAAAGCTGTTATTGCAAGGACGTTCACTTTTGTTTTGCATCGTGGTATTCATTTGGAATATCCTGCTCCTCAGTCGACGAGGCAAGGGCCGAGATCCCTTCACCGGGAGTGACCCCTTGGACAGAAGTTTGCGTCAGGGCATTAACTTCACTATAGCCGATTACTTTTGCTTTGCACCGTGGTATTCAGTTGGAATATCCTGCACCCCATTCTACGGGGAAAGAGCCGAGATCCCTTCACCGGGAGTGACCTCTTTAGTAAAGGTTTTCGTCACTATATTTTCTAAAAAGCTATCCGTTCCTTCGACGATATCAAGTTCATTACGTTAAAGGTTTTCGCCAGAAACCATTCGTAGCCCTCCGTCATTTCAGACGGGTAGCACGTAGTATTCATGCTATGTTTGTTGACCTTCGTCAAGGCATAGTGTATGGTAGCTGCTTGTTACCTTTCTGCAGCATAGGTAGATGCGTTGGTTTGGGACAGTCGTATAGCCTTGTTGACCTTCGCCAAGGGCTTGTACGGGTGGATTCAAATTAACCTGGATAATGACGGGTAGAACTTGACATGTGACTTATGATTTGTTGACCTTCGCCAAGGTCATAAGAGCATGGGGCAGAAATTACATCGGGAGTTTCAAAAGTACTGAAACTTGCCAGATATGCGCATACCTTCTGGAGTGTGATACCGTGAGCGGATTCCGTCACGTTGTCATGCGATGAGAGTTGGATCCCGATTCCCACTGATGAGTTAGTATACTCCTCGGGTGACCCCGACTAATTCTTCTTTCAGGTTTGGAGGAGAATTTGAGGTACAGTGGGAGGTTTCCAGATTGGATAAATTGGTAACCATTCTGATCTAGGTTAGAGTGCACGCTGAGTGTTTCTTTTCTCTCTCTCTCTCTGGCAGCGACCATTGACCCGACCCTAGATTTTGACTCAGTGACCAAGTTGACCGAACCATCTTAACACCGGCTTTTGGATTGTCAGAGTTGCAGACCTCATTGCCACTCCTACTTTTACCCTTTTCTCCAGGACACCCCGTATTACTGCGAACGTCCACTTCCATTGGACAAAACCATCGTATGGTTAGATACGAACTCGAAGGAATTCGAGAATGGTTTCAGGTTCTGGAGAAAACGGATAGGATTATTCAGTTGTCTTTTCCTTTTACCCTCTCTCAGGTTATGAGTACTCCTTGGTTTAGGAGTAGTACACCTATTACGCAAATTGGATAGTCTTCTTCCAAACCATAGGCTGGTGCTGACCGGTAGGGAATGAAGAAAACCAGTTAGCCTAAACGGTGTACAGAAGGTATTAAGATTAAGACAAAGCAAGGGATTAGTAAGAGGGCAAAGTAAATTGCGACTGCTATTCACGACCAAACCAAGTATTTCTTCGCCAATCCTAAATCACTTTTGTATTTCTCCAGGACACTCCGTATCACTACGAAGATCCACAGTTTATTTGGATACTCCATCGTATGGTTATATACGAACTCGAAAGGAACTCGTTCCAGTTCGGGGATGGATCCTGGTTCAGGAGAAATAGGAATAAAGTACATTCAGGTGTCTTTTATCTTCACCTTCTCTCGCGATGCGAGTGCTCCTAGGATTAGGACAGTACACCCTTTATGCTTTTTGGATAGTCTTCTTCCAAACCATAGGCTGGTGCCGAACGGTAGGGAAGGAAGAAAACCATTTGGCCTAAAGGGGTGTACAGAAGGTAAAGACTAAAGACATATAAAGGGATTTGGAGAGGTGGCAAAGAATTATACGGTTATAGTTGTGAATCTGGATAATGGATGAGGCATTACTAGGAATACCAGGATACCCTACGAAACATTTCAATGTTTCAGTCTCACTGTGTACTGTTAAAGGAAAACTGATTTCCCGACTAGATACTTACTCCAGGGTATGTATTTACCAGGTATGATTCTCACATCTGTATGGTTTTACAGATGATGAGTGGGAGTAAGTTGTTGGGAATTTGGTGACTATCCTCATTATATCGGGATTCGTTGCAATCGGTGATATTTGAGGAAATCACCTGGGCTGTTTGCCAGTTGGCAAATATTTGGTTTTGAATATCCGCAGTTATGCACCAATTTCAAATTGATATATCTGTACGTCTATTTTCATAGAGTGAGATATACCTTTTGATATTATGTCGATGACATTTACCTATATCAGTGGATGGTTAGGTAAGGAGCATTAAACAGCGGTGTAATTCTTCTTAACCATTAGTACAGTTTTCAACCTACGACACACAGTGAATGAGTCACTAGACTCAAGGGACTTATACAGAGTATTGTATGTTGTCCAGTGTCCATCAGGACAGAGGGGTTGGTCCTCGTACTGTATTCTGTTTACTTTTGACTTCTCTAGTTCTTAGACATGTGTTTCGTAGAAACACAGGGTCTAAGTTTTGAGGAGTTATAGGTATTTGAATAGAGTAGAGAACCAGGTATAGCAAGTATCGGGATTCTTCAAAGTGATCGAAGATGTAGATACTTGTGTGTGGTATTCAGTTAATAGTAATGATAAAGAGAAATTGCTTCTCTTTCAGGTTACTCATAATTGGAAACATTCCTAAGTTGAGTAACGCTGATCGGCCTCTCTCCATTTAGTTGACATGCACTGGAGATAGTTGCATGATTTGAATCTGATTCAATTAAATCAGTGCCTCTGGTTCTATATTGGATATAGTACAGTTCATATCTTAACATTGTTAAGGTACGGGGAGTTGTCCGGTTTATGCTTAAAACCAGACTCTGGATAACTCATAGGCACGTTTCTGTAATGGCTGTTTGTGGGTTGACCCAGGCTATGACGCGGGTTGATTTTCTACCATCTGGATGAACAATAGCAATATTGTTCTAGACTCGCCACAGTTTTATTAAAAATGGATTTTTTCAAAAACAGCAGTGGGAGTATGGTAGAACTGGAAGTGATTCCAGAACCGCAAACGATTACTGAAGATTTGATAAGGAACCTGAAGATTCAATCTGATTTGACATTCCATTGGCCACTCCGCAGATAAGGTGGGTAGCTTCAGGCACCCGAGAGGTACTCCGGTAGCCTCAAGGACGGTGACAGGAAAGTTCTTGTTTACCCACACTTGCCATTGTTGTTGTTCCAGGCTGCGAGACCCGGCAGGAGGATGAGTATAGCGTCGTTCTAAACTTGCTTTAGAAGTGCACGTCTATATGACTCTGGCAGAGGGTTGTCGTAGTCAGTGGGAGCAGCGGAAGCATTGGTGGACATCAGACTTATGTCTATTTATAGACTAAAACAGATGTAGCGGAGATAGATCATCTATTTCTGATGTGACAGTCATAGGTTTGACGTCATCAGAATAGGGGATGGATCTGTTGAGAAGGTAGTAGGAAGTGATATTCCTTTACTACGATCGGTTATACTTTGGTCGTCACACAGTGGTTTCTCCACAAAGGACTTGGACATTATATCAGACATTCTGGTTACTAGATCTATGGTTTTAGATCTAGATTTGGGTGGTTTCCTAATCTGGGTACCTTGACAGCATTCTATGAGTATTTAGAATGGACGACTCCTGGCACGGTAGTACACCTGCAGGTAATGGAGTCACCCTCTCTAAAGGTGTCTTATAGACTGAAGGGGAGAGGGATACTCATGAATGGCAGATCATTTGCTTAGGCAATTGAGTCAATCATGAGATGTCAAGTACCACACCAGATGTTGTTCTTGCACTACATGCAATAAGTTAATATTGATCCAATCCTGGAGAAACAGTCGGAGGCAGTTTTAGAACATAAGTGGATGTTCTAGGGATATGATAACGACAGCCTCATTCGAGAGACAGTTATCATTCCAGGCTTCCAAGGTGACATGGACGACAAGGAGGTTGTCAGAGTTATAGTTATCCCTCTGATGAGGGGCAGTATTTTGGACAGATGGTCCAAAGGCAATACTGAGGGAGGCTTGTCGCAGGATACTGATTAAGTTCAGTTGACGATACAGTCTAAGAAGTTTGGATTTGGAGTTCATTTTTGAGCTAGGTCCCATCAGACATCCAGACATTCTAAGACAGGTATTGCTCATTTCGGGAGATGGTTTTCTCCGCGAACTTGAGAAATAGAGAGACATAGAAAGAAACTTCTAGGCGGATCCACTCACTGAGGCTATTCCTCGACCGCAATAGTCTCACAAACGGGATTTGTGAGACTGACTAGTAGAGGAGTTGGGTGTTCGGTATCACACGGGCTGTGAGTATGCGACATCGCAATAATTAGCCTTGAGTGCAAGTGGGAGATTGTTGGAGATAGTGCCCTCAGAGTCAATTATTGGATCACCGGCACGTGATTGCAATGATTGAGGGAGGACCTATCCCGGTAGGACAGTCTTACTCGAGATGATAGTATGCTATCTGGTTTATCTTTATCATCGTGTACTGCTTTAGGCGACCTGACATGTCGCTATTGCACGTTGATAGAGCCCCTTGGATTCTTGCTTGACTGCCAGCAGTATGAGGGCGATCATATAAGTGAGAGCTGGAGTCTATAAGCACATCCTTAAAAGGTCCCTAGTCGTGGGAGTTTCGAGACAGGGCATCGATTCTCCAGAGTAGACTAGTGTATACAGTCGAGACCCCGACGAGGGGCGGTGGCCGGTCTCACAAGCCACTGGTGTCAGTTGGATCACCTAAGATGTATACAGGTGCTCATTGGGTTATGAGTACACCGGACAGGACTCGCCGGGAACATGCTAGTTGGTCTTATACCTGACGTCAGATAGCAGTTCCCAGGTGACATGTGTACAGGTTAGTTCATCGACCTGGGGATCGTCATTTGTCTCGTGTGAGTTCCCACTGTACTTTGATTACTACCCTACCACGGCTCAAAGGAGTCGTGCAAACAGGTTTTAGTTGGGTACAGTCCCGAGCCACATGGAGGCAGTGAGCGGATCTTCGGGGGTTTCGTCTCTCCCGGTATTGGGGGTGAGGTCGCGCTGTGTCTAGGAGAGCCATTACACAAAGACCTTGGCCAAGGCAGGAGATTTACTGGTAGGTATTCCAGTAGTATCTCAGGGTGTTCTGGGCTACACTCCGACACGACTTGTACCGCTTTTGGGGGTCTGACTTTTACCAACCCCCTAGGCCCGCCATGCGATACTCATAGACGAACGGACCGGACTGCACGGATATTGTCACTGACAGGCTCAGTTGGGTGTCGGGGTGAGCTTCCTCATCGACGTCCCTTTTAGTCAATAGCTGGTGGCCCGTCACGTATTGGCTTATACCTCTGACGTGCTAGTGGTTAAATCCACAGCCATAGTATTGACGAGTCTTTAGAGTCCACCACACTTTCAGTTACTCAAGCTTTCGGGCGAAACGCTGTAGAGGCCGTATGGAGATATGGCAGGGTTCGATCAGATACGTGCGGTATTGCACGGATCATGATCGGACGGTTTTTACTAGCCGGTTTTGGCTTAAGCCGGATCTTAGTATTTGATAGTGTAGTTTTGTCTCTTTGCATTTGTATCCGGACGGAATACAGATGCGGGTGTGTATGCACAGTATCGGGATTTTCCTGTAATTTATTATGGGACCAGTTTTCTGGGGTTGCCAGTTTGCATTCCGTTCCGGCCGGTTTTCCTTTGTTCTTTCCCGGCCGGACTTTTCCGATGGAGGGTGTTATTTGCAAGTTAGCAGATAACACATTGTGGAGGGGTTTTCTTGCAAATGTTTTCATTATCCATGTTCATGCATTTATTGAGTCATGTATGAGTATGGGTTTTTTTTTGGGGGCCGGCCACTGTGGGATATGGTGTGTGTGCTGGAGTTTAATAAAGGGGTTGTTGCATTAATTATGACATGAGGAGGTATGGGTTTTTGATATGTTTTGTGTTGGTAATTGGAGTGGGGCCGGCCACTGTTTGAGTGGAGTGGGGGCCGGCCATATCTTGTGAGGAGGGAGAGAAAAGTTTAATTGAGTGGATTTTTCCTTAAGTGAGGAAATGAATGAAAATGAGTGTGCTGGAATGGTTTTGGTGGCTTTGTGTATTAATATATATATTAATTTGGTTGCTTTGAGTTGAGTGTGAGTTCTTTCTTTCATTCCAGTGAGCATTTTCTCTGGTCGAGCTCATTTGATTTTGCATGCTCATTTCTCTTAAGCATCCATCCATGAAAAATTCCTTGTGCAAAATTCCTCCATACATGGCAATCTCCTAAACCCCAAAGAGACAGCTATTCTACGCTATTCTACAGCAAATCTTGGACGCGTCGGCTAGCCTACTTCGCGCCCGAGTTGCCTCGGTATTGAGGTGGGAGCCCGTAAAAGATGCAGGCGACGTGGTGCCCTTCCGGCGAAGAGGCGACGACCGGAGATCCCGCGAGGAGATCGGAGTGGAGATGAAGACCGGAGGACTTGGATCGTCGGTATATCTCTAACCCGTATTCTAGTTAGCTTAGACTTGTTAATGGTTACGATCCGGAGTTTAGTGCGCGGTGGTGCCGGTTTTGCAAAGTCCGCAAAATTTAAAGTTTATCACCGTTTCCGCGTTTGGCCGTCGGGTTGACGGCCGGGGCGCCGCCGTGCACTTACAAACATATACTAGGAACCGACTCAAACCAGAGCCCGCTAGTAATGACTGTCCGTACACCAAACGTGTACAAGTGCGCGGATATGAACGAACCCTGTCGCAAAACCATGCGACCTCTACTCTGTTTTGCCCAAAGGCGAATAACCCTCTGTGTGGGACTCTAAAGACTCGACACTACGCTGGCAGTGGGTTTAACCACAGACCGCAAGCAGCACTAGCTGTGCGTAACGGTCCCCAGATAGATGCCGATAAGAAGACGGACGAGGTGAAACCCATCTGAACTCCTACTGAGTCTGTATGTGACAATCTCCGTACAGTCCGGTCTGTTCGTCTGATAACATCGCATGGCGGGCCTAGGGGGCGGTAAACGTCAGTCCCCCAATAGCGGTACAAGTCGTGTCGGAGTGTAGCCCAGAACACCCTGAGATAACACTGGAAACCTACCAGTATATCTCGCTTGCCCTGGCCAGGGACTACTTGTGTAATGGCTCTCCTAGATACAGCGCGATGCCAACCCCCAATACCGGGAGAGACGAATCCTGTCTAACCGTCACTGCCTCCAAGTGCTTCGGGACTGCACCCAACTACTACCTGTTTGCACGACTCCTTTGAGCCGTGGTAGGGTAGTAATCAAAGTACAGTGGGAACACACTTGAGGCGAAGTGACAGTGTCAAGTCAGCGGACTAAGCTGTACTCATGTCACCTGGGAACTGAAAACTGACGATAGGTATAATACCAACCAACAGTTCCCGACGAGTCCTGTCCAGTGTACTCGTAACCTAACGAGCACCCGCATACTATCTCAAGCACGACGTACTGACGACTGTGGGACAGACCGCCTCCCGCACTGGGATGAGAAGCGCATACACTAGTCTACTCCGGAGTATCGATGCCCTGTCTCGATAATCCCACGACTAGGGACGTGTGTATAAGGATGTGCTTGTAGATTACCCAGCTCCCACGAGTGTGACTGCCATCACAACGCTGGTAATCAAGCAAAGATCCTAAGGGCTCCACTAATGCGTATAGATGATACGATAAAGAAACACATGTACACATTAAAGCAGAGACAAACCAAGTAGCATACTACCATTTCGAGCAAGATTGTCTATATAACTGTGAATATCCCAAGCTTCCATCAAGTAATATACATACTAGTATGATACAGTAATGGCCTCTAGGGCATATACACTAACAGCATGAAGCATCACTTGTCAAGGCGGTTGCGAAGCACAAATCATCAAGTTGTCGATATTCGACGCAAACACGAAACGAGTCCGTTTTGTTCACTTACCGTTTGTGTATCCAAGCTTGAAGTATCAACACTAAGTACAAGGGTTAGCAAGCATACGACAACATCAAAAACACAAATTTGTGAATGAGAGCAAATGATTTTAGTGTTAAGATTGCTAAGTATTTGTGAAAGTATAGGGTATATGAAACCAAGAGCTTTATCAAGCCACTAGATAACAAGATACCCTATCTAAACTTCGCAATCTCAACCCTAAATTGATTTTAACTTAAACATAGCAAAATGGAGAGAATGAGTGAATATGGTATATGAAGAGGTTACCAAGTAACCATGGTTTCAAAATACCATATCACACAATAACATAAAACAATCTTTAAGTTAAAATCACATTAAGCATTTTAAACATTAACAAGAGGAGGAGAAAGGCAAAGCCTTTCATCTCACATTCTCATCATCACCACAACCAAAGATTAGTTACACATAATAAAAAGGAAAAGAAAACACAAAAGAAATAAAGAAACAAAACAACACGCAATATTATTAACACTTGAATGAGTTGAGATACAAGATGTTGGTTACTTGTTCAACCTCCATAATGAAGCTCTCAAAAGAAAGCTTCAAGAGGGAAGAAGAAGAAGAAACCAAGTTGAGCTCACACAACTCTCAAGCTAAACCAAAAAAACTAAAAATGGGTATATACATATGGCTCTCTCTCTAAATCTGTTCTGGTATTTATAAGCCTCATTCCAGAATAAACAAACAACAAAAATAATATGATGTGACCCAAAGAAATGACCAGAGAAAAATAGGAGACAAGAGGAGCAGGAAGCCCGGCGATGCCGGTTTTTTGGGGGTCTCGCCGTTCTTGGTCCGAGCAATGGGGCTCGTGTTGGTGAGGTGATCTCGAGTGCACTCAACAAGTCTACTGGTATTGTTTGATTTCTTCATATCATCTTGGGTTATACTCAGTAGTCTTGGAGGGAAACTTGATGCTTTATATCACATCATAACTTTTTGCATTTATCACGCATGTGCCCACTTGTGCCTACTTGCACAATTTGTTGTGCCAAGGCAGCCCCACCATGGTCCATGTTCCAAAGAGCTAGTGCACACATGTAATGTGTTGGACCAAAATTGTGTACACATGCTTATTGCAAAAGAGCTCTTTGGATATTGATCGGTTCTCTGTTCCGATTGCAGTTTCGGCTCACAAATGTTATAAGTGTTTTGTCACGAATACATGTTATCTGTATTTACTGAGCATACACTGTTTAATAATACCGATAAATAACAAAATAGATAATGAATGGGTGGTATTAAAATGCAGTTTTCAGTGATGAACAAATACCCCCAAACTTATATTTTGCTCATCCCGAGCAAAACAAAAATCCTAGCCACACTTTCGCAGGGAACGCAATTGCACTGAGCTCGTGCAACAAGCCGTTAAACCTCTAAGTGTCCCTAGTAGGAGGAGTGTTGTCTCCTGAGGGTTTTCAGCGGATTACACCCACAAAATCCTGTCAAGTTAGCGTCGTGAAGAAACTTTTGATTCTAATCTTAAGGTTAAGGATCAAAACTAGAAGTTCTATCATCCTAGTTAGAAACGTCCAACCCTATTTTTCACTCCTCATAATTTATTTAACCTAAGCTTATACACGTCTTTTCATGATTTTGCGAATAGCGTCGACAATCTTTTAAGAAATTGATTAGGGACATCATGTCATAAATACGGACCAAGATAGACTTCTAAAGAATCACACGAGTTTGAAAGGACTTAAGATTTTCTCAAGTTTTGTTCTCCAGTTAGATTTCAAGTCAGAATTTATATCATTTTTAACAGAGAACCAAGTCTTATTTTTCACTCCTACCTTTCACCCGTTGTTGTTCATACACTCCTTTCGTGATCATGCAAAACGTCTTTATAAATATAAACCTTCATATCTCCGTGAAAAAACCGTATTAATAGAAAACATGTCACCGCCAAGATTATTCTCCCACAAAGAACCGTGAGGAATTTTAACTTGGAGAGAACAATTGCTTAGTTTGTTTTATTTGGCGATTGAAAACTTAGCGAGGTTTGGGTCAATGACTCCCAAACCAGATGGTTTTAGAGCATTAGGTGTGGAGACACCCTAAGAACTTAATTACCCAAGTTTTCAAGGCCACAAAACAAAAGTCTCATTTTGTTTGCGTTTAAAATATTCTGAAAGTAGTGAAACAGAGATATTTCCAGCCTTTTCTTTTTAATCCGAAGATGTGTTCATGTGGATAAGGTGTGTAATCACTCCGATAAGGTGTGTAATGGGTTATTTTTCAGACTTATAGCTTCTATTAAAACCTTAATAATATCCTTCATATCTACTTCACTTTGTGAACTATTCTTGATATTACTTAATACAGAACAAACCTGTTTGATCCTAAAGATGTTTATCAATTTTCAAAATGTTTAAAAATGTGTCAGACATTTATCTAATTCTCAAAAACATGACACGTGTAAAGTGATATAAAAGACGTATATTAGTTACAGTTAAACTCAAAGGAGGGTTATCTTTCGGGTTGTCAATCTCTCGAAAATGATTTAGTAGTTTCTATCTTATCAACCGAACCGTCAGACTTCGAGTCTAAGTTTCCCCCGTTAGCTAACATGACAAAAAGTTTTTATGTTTTTGGAAAAAAATTCAAAATTTTATGTGTTTTTAATATGTATGAAATGCAGAATATACACATGATGCAGCAAAATAAATGCAGAGCTCACCCCCAAACCTGAGTTTTACGATGTCCTCATCGTTGCCCCCGTCTCCGGTAGCTAGACTTAGACATCAGGGTGAGTTTTTATTCAAAGAAAAAAAAACCTAAGACTAATTACAGCATATACAAGTTAAAAGATTGGGTTAGTCCAGAAATTAATACCAACCATTTAAAATTTTTGTCTATATAATGCAAGGGCTGATAAAAGAATATGTATATAAAAAAGAAAAAGAAAAGAAAATGTATATGTTAGATGTTAGTGAAGGGCATGGGTGTGTGAAAGTAGGGATCGGAAGACGCTGAATGCGTAGATGAAGTTTGAAGATGTCAAAGAATTGTTGCTTGAATGAATTGAATGTTCAAGAAGTATGTGTTGAGTTTCGAGGCCAGGTTTGTTTAAAAACAAGAGTTCATCCTTAAAAAGTTCAGCAAAAGAAAGGTTTGTAGGATGTTCCCAAATTGATTCTGACTCAAACTCACCAAGAATATCAAGTTATCCGAAAATATCTCATCAAAACTCCGCATGAAAGACTGTTTTTCAAGGCTGTCTTTCTTCCTATAATCTTGCATAATTCTATTCTCATTGCTATAGCTCACTGTTCCTAAAACTATTTCTCCCTCATCACATTCACAACCGGGTAGGTACATGTCATCTAAAAAAGTATATTCCCACACTAATGTTTCTTCCGAAACAATATCAACAGGTGATACAAAAATAGTGGGTTCCTGATCCTTGATTTCCTCTAACAATCTATCACAACCATACCCATTAAAATCACAAGCTCCCTATTCTAAAATTGGAGCGCAACAATCATTTTGTGCAAGAATTTCCTCTTCAAGTAGGATATCGGTTAAATCAAGCTCAAAATTATAAGTGACAAGAGGCTCAATAGGTACCTGAAGGCTAGTGTTAGACAGACTCGGAGGGTTTTCTTGTTTGTCCTGATAACACTCAGTCAACTCAATCGTATCATCATCTATGAAATCATCAAAATTTGGTTGTTCGTTTATCTCACTCAGGTGGCTTCCTAGATGACAGATATTGACATTATTTGGTTCCAATTGACTGTGTTCACTCCTTAGAATCCTCACAACTACATGTTCTTCGATTCTAGCCAAAGATTGAGTTTGAGCGTGAAACAATTGCTCAGACTACTGTATGAATAGGGCTAGCGTCGCAGCTGTTTAATTCTCGACCGCAGTCATCACTCCAATACCTTTCTCTAAATCGGTCAACCTATCATCCATCTCACTATCATACCCTAATGGAGTGTCAGTTGTTTCAGGTAAGGAGGGTTGTGATGGTGGTGATGCTAAAGCTGTCATCATGTCAATCTATTTCTCTAAATTTTCAATCATTTGATTTAGGGTTGAAGTGGGACTGGGTTCAAGAGTGTTAGGTGGGTGACCGATATCAAAATTCTGTTACGGTTGGCCACCCCTAGAATAGAACAGTTTTCATGAATGTGGGAAGAATCTTGGCAATTTGCACAAACGAATTGGGAATGAGTATAAAAAAAAATATGGATCGTGAAAAATAGAATTGAACTGTGTATCACCCATATCAACAAGAATTCACAAATATCACAAAAACAAAGAATATCACACCCTTAGTAATCTATGCTATGCTAAGTCAACTAGACCTGCTCAAGAACCTGATTGTCGAAGTAAAACTATATCGAGAAACGGGCTCAAGATATACGGATCACGAAGCCACGTAAGTGCAGAGATAAGGGGAGGTTTTCCAACGCTTTCGCAAAGTTCCTTAATTAGAATAACCCTTTTCTCATTTGGCGGTTTTGCCGTGAACACTTACCTAGACACCCCGTGAACGATATACCGTTAAGCGGTGTTTTAAACAAAGTTAACTTCTCCTGATGAGCGTGAAGTCCTTAAAGTCAGAGTTCTAATTGATTTTAAAATTGCTGTGGGTATGCGAGAATGCAGTTTTGTGATTCGTGGGCCACGGAAAAAGGTGATGAAATCATTTACCGTATCTTGTTTGGTTTCGTGCCCTTAATATCCGTATTAAGATGTAAATGCGCAAATCAATAAAAGAATTTAAGAAATTAATCAATCAAACAATTCTTTTTTCTTTTAGGCTTAAGCGCTGCAACAAATAAAGGTTAGTTCTCTGTTCAATTGGTGCCAAGCTTGTGCGAAGAATGCTGCAGAAGATAGAATATTGGAATATGTTGGATCTGAGCGGAAGTGTTAGAAAATTACGTACCAATATGATTTGGGTTAAGAAACCCCCTTTGAAGTGATCTGAGTCTTTGAATGTTCGCTTGCGCGGGTCAAACTACCCGGATCTTTGGCACTGTAGTTCACTAACGTCTTACAATTGAATCTGAACCTCGTTCTGCACGATCACTCCTCGTAATTCCGTAAAAATTTGAAAATGTCGGAAATATGATATTTAGTGTAGAAAGCGATATATCTGCCCCAATTCCTGTACACAAAAAATTATAAAAATCATACAATCCCAACAGAGTACTAAGAAGAAACTGGAGACACCACAAGACGAAAAAATCCAAAACACCCAGAAGGGACCGGCGACGCCGGATTTTTAAGGAATGTCGTCGGACAAATTAAAAACTTTGGTGCTCGAATTTTGGGTGGGTTCTCAAGGATATATTAGTAATCTTATGGTATACTTTGATTTTTCATTTTAATTACAGGGTGATAGCTTGTTATAAAGACAGAGAGCAAAGTTTTAGAAAATGTGTATTATGTTAGTTTTGAAAAAAATTTGTGTTAATAATTAGTTTGTTAGTATGAACCAGAAATAACAATACCTAATGACTACCAGTTCCCCGGCAACGGCGCCAAAAACTTGTTGGGGATTCACCCACGCGCTCTTTTACGGTTTTGAAAGAAAATGGTTTTAGAAATAGTGCGCACGCGAGCTCGGTCTCGTTTTAAAGTTTATAAACCGCAGGTGCACGGTGTGTTGTAACGAGCAGGCAAGTACGGGTCGATCCGCAGGGAATTGGAGATTAGGTGTTGTCACTTAAGGTTCGAGAACAAAGAATATAGTTTGGTTTGTCACAAAAATAAAAATACGAAAACAAGAAAACAAGTTAAAGAAGAAGTAGCCGTGGTTTTGGCTCGGATGGTTGAATCGCGGCGATTCCTTCGACGCTCCCTTGATCATGAGTTGTCCATCCTTGTATCGATCTCGGCGTGAAGCATGACTTGTCATGGCGGTTGCGAAGCACAAATCATCAAGTTGCCGATATTCGACGCAAACACGAAACGAGTCTGTTTTGTTCGCTTACCGTTTGTGTGTCCAAGCTTGAAGTATCAAACTAAGCAAAAGGGTTAGCAAGTATACGACAACATAAAAAAACACAAATTAGTGAGTGAGAGCAAATGATTTTAGTGTTAAGTTTGCTAAGTGTTTGTGAAAGTATAGGGTATATGAAACCAAGAGGTTTATCAAGCCACTAGATAACAAGATACCCTATCTAAACTTAGCATCCTCAACCCTAAATTGATTTTAACTTAAACATTGCAAAATGGAGAGAATGAGTGAATATGGTTTATGAAGAGATTACCAAGTAACCATGGTTTCAAAATACCATATCACACAATAACATAAAACAATCTTTAAGTTAGAATCACATTAAGCATTGTAAACATTACCAAGAGGAGGAGGAAGGCAAAGCCTTTCATCTCACATTCTCACCATCACCACAACCAAAGATTAGTTACACATAATAAAAAGGAAAAGAAAACACAAAAGAAATAAAGAAACAAAAAAACAAGCAATATTATTAACACTTGAATGAGTTGAGATACAAGATATTGGTTACTTGTTCAACCTCCATAATGAAGCTCTCAAAAGAAAGCTTAGAGTGGGAAGAAGAAGAAGAAACCAAGTTGAGCTCACACAACTCTCAAGCTAAACCAAAAAAACTAAAAATGGGTATATACATATGGCTTTCTCTCTAAATCTATTCTGGTATTTATAGGCCCTATTCCAGAATAAACAAACAACAAAAATAATATGATGTGACCAGAGAAAAATAGGAGACAAGAGGAGCAGGGGGGCCCGGTGACGCCGGTTTTTTGGAGGGTCTCACCGGTCTTGGTTCGTGCAATGGGGCTCGTGTTGATGAGGTGATCTCGAGTGCACTCAACAAGTCCACTGGTATTGTTAGATTTCTTCATATCAGCTTGGGTTATACTCAGTAGTCTTAGAAGGAAACTTGATGCTTTATATCACATCATAACTTTTCTGGCACGGTTAAAACAAGAGCGGTTATCAATCTCTGCTTCAACACCTCAAAAGCTGACGCACACTTATCCGTCCACACAAATGGTACCTCCTTGCGCGTAAGCTTCGTCAACGGCTCCGCCAGACGAGCAAAGTTCTCTACGAACTTTCTGTAATACCCGGCTAGTCCAAGAAAGCTTCTTATCTCCGCAATAGTCTTCGGAATCGGCCAATCTCAAACTGCTGCAATCTTTTCGGTACCAACGGCGATTCCATTGCCAGACACGACATGCCCCAAAAACTTTACTTCTTCCAGCCAAAACTCGCACTTGCTCATCTTTGCATATAATTTTTCTTGCCTCAATGTCTGCAGTGCGATCTTCAAGTGTTCTGCATGCTCTTCAGCACTCTTCGAGTAGACCAGAATATCTTCAATGAACACCACTATAAACTGGTTCAAGAATGGTGAAAAGATTCGGTTTATCAAGTCCATAAATATCGCCGGTGCATTAGTTACTCCGAAGGACATCACTAAGTACTCGTAATGTCCATACCGAGGTTTGAACGCAGTCTTGCAAATATCTTCTGATTTAACTCGGACCTGATGATATCCGGATCGCAAATACAGTTTCGAGAATACCCTCGCACCACTAAGCTGCTCAAATAATTCGCCAATGCGAGGGATCGGGTACTTGTTCTTAATAATTACCCGGTCTAATTCTCGATAATCGATGCACATCCTCCTTGTGCCATCATTCTTCTTTATTAGAAGAACTGGAGCTCCCCAAAGTGAATTGCTGCTGCGAATCCAACCTTTCTCGAGTAATTCAGTAACCTGCTTCTTGAGTTCTTCCAACTCCACCAGTGCCAGCGGATAATACGTCTTTGAGATTGGCGATGCACCAGGAACAAGATTAATCGCAAACTCCACATCTCGTTTTGGCGATAAACCCGAGATGTCTTCGAACACGTCCATGAATTCTCGAACTACAGCTGGCGCTTCTTCCTTAATAACTTCCATCGACGAAAGAACATTGTTTGTCGGCCTAGCCCTAAACTCGATTGGCCCGACAGAACTGCTTATTTCAGCAAAACAAGCTCTGGATGTCCGGGATTCTGGAGAATCACTTTGCTTTCTTTACAATTAATATGAGCATGGAAAGTGCCGCAAACATCCATTCCCAAGACAACAACAAACAAAGGGATGCACCAGAATTGAATAATTCTAATGCGGGGAAGACATGATCAAGTAGGATACCGAGATGACTTCATCCGAAGTCAAGATACTGAAGAAGATAAGCACGGTAACCAGAATTCAAGCGTGCGACAAAACATGAACTAGAAAGCAAAAGAAGCAATGCAATATAACGACCATGAAACAAGGAAGTGAATCAAGACTAGGACTCCAAGTTACTTAAATAGAGTACCACATTGTAACCATGCTGCAGTTCATGGGTACAATTACATAACTCCACTCAAGTCGCCCAAATCCTAGTATCAGAATCAAAGAACAGGGAGAAACAATAGAGAACCAAAAGGTTTCAAGTCGAGATGAAAAGTGGTTTGCATATCGTCAAGGCAAAGGATAAGAGAAAGATACGATTCAAGAATCACGATAACAAGGTGGCAGGACATGTTCCTAATCACGAGTATTCTGATTCGTGTATTGGGTCCAATACCCAACTACAAAAGAATCAAACTCGATTAACCTATAACCTATGTCTCTGATACCAAAAGAACCATATCACGCCCCGCTTCCCAGAGTACGCTAAGATGGGCACGTGACATAGCCAACCATGCTACCTGTGGATAGGAAAAATCCTTCCACAGTCACATTACGGCTGTAGAGATATCAAGACCAGGAAAGTACACTAAACTATCTAGTACATGTCTATGAGACAGAATAAATGAGTCAAGAAATGATAATATGCGGAAGCAAAAGATACAATAAATGAAACACATGGAAAGAAAAACTGCATACCAACAGGATCTTCATCGCTCGATCTAACAGCGGCAATACTCCTGATCAGTCTGCAACAGAGGTAAAGGATCTGGGCCATGCAAAACCCAGACGTCAGCGCATCATAACATCAAGCAATAATATATAAACAGGGTATCAAGACATGCAAGTATGATCATAACTGGTAAAGCAGGTGTAACAGTGTTCAGTTGATAAAACTGCACATTTGTATTACATTTTTCCTACCATTTTTATATTAAAAAAGGACTTTAATATAATATATTATACATATGAGAGTTTATGTGTTAAAACAACAATTTTCCATGTGTTAATATATTTTAATTATCATTTGGTAGGAAAATGTATGCAAATAAATCTATTGACCAAATTCTAGTAGAAATAAGCCTACTAAATATTATTTGAGATTATTGTGCAGAATTTTCCAAGTTGTTATGCAGAATTTATCAAACAAATCAAGTTGTTGAAGAAATCTTGCCAAATTAAGAAGCAAAACTTGGAGACCAAGTTTGGAAGCAACCGAGAAAAGATTTTCAGATTCTGAAGGTGCCTAGGATTGCCACATGTCACAAGATGCAAGCCCAAGAAAACTCATAAAAAGATCTCACCCATTGAGCGCTGATCCGCGGCCAAACCCACCCTTGGGCCGCGGATCCACCGCAATTCCAGGGAGTTAGAGCGCAAGATTTTTTGGGGTGAATCAAAGCTAAATTTTACCATGTTTTCAACAATAAGATTCTGGCTCTGCACTATAAAAGGGCACCGAGAGCCTCTTGGAAAAGCTATCAAGCCAACGCGATCACGAAGCCCCAGACGCTCACGCATCCAGGCTGATCATCGACTGTTCGACTACCTCCTTAGGAAAGATCGAGAAGCAACTAGTTGTAATCATTTTCTATGGATTAAAAGTGTAGTTTGTTCAAGTCGATTAATAAAGGTAGTTCTTTTTAATTGTTTTTTTTAATTATGCATTTTCTCTCCATCTCTTCTTCTCCCAACATGCGCGAGTAATTCTCCGCTTGTTAGGGTTCGTAGGATTAGGGTAGGCTAATGGACGATGAAAATAATTAAACCATTTTTAAGTCCTATAAAGTTTAGAAACTTTATCAAAAGAATCATTAACATCCTAATCGGGCGTGCTAGCAATTCTTTGCTAGTTCCGACCGCGATTAGAGATTAAATTAATGATTATTTTGGTAAAGGCTAGATATGAACGGAGTTCCGTGTCGAGATAAGGGTTAAGAGTGAGATTCCTTTTCTCTCCAGAAACCCTAATCTACACGCATCACCGTCGTTCTAGTTCTAAATCTATTAATAGATAAAAAGGGTAACTTTTAATTAATCGTCCATAACTACTAAATCCTAACGAACCCTATAAGGCCTCTTATTATATTAATTACATCTTTAAAATAATCTAGATCTATATTTTACATTCTTGTTTAACGTAGATCTAGAAATCTTTCTATAAAATTCTTTATCCCTCCTCTTTTTCTCAACACATCTAAAGTAAAAGTAAAAGGTTCCACGTTTCCCAGAGGACGACCCGTACTCACCTCGGTCTAGCTACACACGACACCGTTCTGATTGCGGTTAACTACAAAAACAAATTTTCGATACCAATCAAATGGCGCCGTTGCCGGGGATACGTGCATATTTTTTTTTATTTGTGTTGAATTCTTAGAAGAGTCATATCATTATTAACACAAAACTGCAAATTGCATATTTAACGATTTGTGCGTGAATTTTGCAAGGAAATCTGGAGTCACAGAATTAAGGAGAACAGGGAACAGAGACATTTTTAGAGATCCAGAGGAGCACAGAAGGCTTTACAAAATTTTTTATCAAGTGATCCCTCTGCCACGCGGCGGAACCGCGGCAAAAGCACCCTATCGGCGGCGGAATCGCGGCGGGTTAGGGGAATTAAGGCTTCAATCTTCTCTGGTATTTTCTTTCAACTCCTCCTCTCTCCCCTCAAATCCAATAAACTCTATTTTCTGCAGGATTCTTTGCAAAACTGCGCCGCTAAAAAAAAAATCTTTTTGCAAAAGTTTTGTGATTGGTTTTGTTTTACATATTTAATACGGACTCTAAGGGGCAAAGACCAAATCAAAATTAGGTTGGGATTTCATCACCCTTCCTAAGCCCCACAAATCACAAACCGAGCATATAGATCAACCCTTCATTAATTTAAAAAATATCTAGACCAGACTCTAAGGACTGTCGCGCTCAATAAGGACAGAGGAAGGTCGTGGGTAATCTATCGTTTATCCGCATTACTTTTGTAGTGCCTAGGCAAGTGTGACAAAGGCTAGTGGTTTTTAATTAGGCCCACGACGTGGTTCCTTTCCACTTACCTGGCACTTATCTGGCTACAAGGGTAGTACGGAGGCGGTAGAGGATTGATCCTGCGGCTTGTCCTTTGGAAGTCTAGGAGCGGTCTAGAGACTGACCTAGGTAACCTTAGTTCTAGGGTTGCTTGTGCATCTTAGGGGTGATTTGTCTTGAGTCCCACTTTTTCAAAACAAGCCAATTTTAAAATCACACACACGCTGCCACTTGCACTAAACCCGCTTAGTGCATGCTCGGCTGGACACGGGATCCTAGTGCCCGTCTTGTCCGCGTTCCTGCTATCGACGCCGAAGTCAGTACTTCTTCATCTTATTTTCCCCCACCACACACCACATCGACCGTGATGGACGACACTCCATCTAATTATAACACCACGCTGCCACCGTCCGCAGGTGAGCAGAATCCACCGCGCATCTCTCTCCAAGAGAGATGCTATCCTATTCGTGGTCCTCTTCCCACTTGTCTATCTCTTCCACCACCTAACGGGGATAATTTCGAAATTAAACCCCACTACATCAATCTGCTGCCCAAATTTCACGGGCTTGAGTCAGAAGACGCGTACGTTTTCATCACCAAATTCGAAAACGTATGCGCAATGATGAGTACTTCACAATTGACTTTAGATGCTATGCGCTTACGTCTTCTCCCATTCACACTGTGCGACTTGGCAAAAAAATGGCTTTATAATACTGCCGCACACTCTATCACTAATTGGGACGAATTCGTCATAGCATTTCTTAAGAAGTTTTACCCAAATCATAAGACTGCCCACATTAGGAGTGAGATCATCCAGTTCACCCAGCTTCCCAATGAACCATTTTGGAAGTGCTTTGAACGTTTCAAAGATCTGCTTGTCCAATGCCCCCATCACGGAATACAAAGATGGGATTTATGTCGGATTATATATGAGGGCATTAATCCAGTGACAAAGTAGATGCTTGAAACAATGTGTCAATGCAATTTCATGTCTAAAGATGACGGTGAAGCGTGGAAATATCTGGAACACCTTGCTGAACACATGTTGCAGTGGGAAAGCATAAGACCACCTTCAACTAAGGGAGGTATTCACCAGCTCGATGTTTCTATCGCAGTAAAAGCCGAAATGGCAGCGATTCAGAAGAAACTCGATGCTATTGAAAACAAGTTCTCATCATTCTCCTTAAATCAGGTCACGCTTCCTAAGACCGTCTGTGGTTGCTGTTCGGATCCTTCACACTTAACGGAAGAATGTCCTATGAATGCATCGTTTCAAGCTAATGCTGCTTTTCAACAGCGACCTAGAAACGACCCTTATTCTTCCACATACAATCAAGGATGGAGGAATCATCCTAACTTTGCTTGGAATCAAAACCAACAAAGCAATTATCAAAGACCTCCTCCACAGCAACCACAACCACAGAATCAGCCCCCCTTTCAGTCACAGAATTTCCAAAATCCGGCCAACATTTCTACACCACAAGTGGCCGGTACTGACAACTCACTTGCACAAACTTTGGATATGTTCATGAAACAATCCATGCAAAATTCGGCTGAGATGAGGTCTTCTATTGATACCATAACGAAAAACTCCGCCTCCCAAGGTGAGAGTATTAAATCATTAGAAAACCAAATCGCACAGTTAAACGCCGCAATGAGTGCGAGAGAGAAGGGGAAACTCCCATCTCAACCCCTACCGAATCCTGGCCATTCACAAAGTCATAATATGAATGCCATTACTACGTTGAGATCGGGGAGAGTGCTGAATAACCAAGTGGGTGAGCAGTTTGATGATAGTGACACATTTGATACCCCTTCTTCTTCTTCTTCTTCCCCTAATTCGTCTAGTCTCCCACCTTTGTCCGAGCCTATTCTCCGTTTTCCCCAAGGCTCAAACATTTCGCCAAATCTATCTAAGTCGATGCCTACTCCAATTTTGGGATCGAATCCGTCGCCACAGTCTTCTCCACAAACGTTGGACCCAAAACTTATTGATCGAGCTCCATTTCCAAACCGATTGAGGGCCAACCGACCTAACCCGCAAATGGAGAAGATTATGGAAATGTTTAAGCAAGTTAGCATGAATATTCCTCTCCTAGATGCTATTCAACAAGTCCCATCTTATGCAAGAATCCTTAAAGACTTGTGCACTAGGAAGAGAAAAACTCAAGTGCCTAAAAAGGTTTTCATGACGAGTAATGTTAGCACAGCTTTTGCCCAACAAATACCAAAGAAACGTAAGGACCCCGGCTGTCCTACAATCTCTATCTCTATTGGGGGTAAAAATATAAATCGTGCTTTACTCGATCTAGGTGCTAGCGTCAACTTGCTTCCTTATTCAGTATACGAGCAATTAGGAATTGGAGAGTTAAAACCCGCCCATTGTACTCTTCAAATGGTAGACCGATCTATCACCAAACCTCGGGGCGAACTAGAGGATGTGTTAATTAAAGTCGGGGAATTCATATTTCCAGTGGACTTTATTGTTTTAGATACACAACCTGTGGCAAACCTACGCAATCAAATCCCGGTGATACTTGGTCGACCCTTCCTAGCAACTTCTAACGCTGTGATTAATTGTCGTAACGGTTCTATGAACTTATCCTTCGGGAAAATGACAATTGAGCTTAATATTTACAAGCTAGGAATTCAGCCATCAGAACCTTCTGCTCATTTGCTGGATGTTTGTTCCATCCACGAGATAGCTCCTGAAAGTTGCATGGATGAGGAACTTTGCTTTGATGTTCTCGACAACACTAATGAGACATCGTTTGATCTTGCACCACTTCACAGTGAGGATATGTTCAATGAGTCCGACCTTGAGATTGAACCCGTTGACTCGTTGCAAAAGTCAGCAGCACTTTCCGAGTCAATATCTTATGCAAGTTTTGAACCTCTTAAGGAGTCCGAATATCATTCCGTTACCCCTCCTTCTATTGTCTCTCCGCCAATTTTTGATCTCAAACCACTACCTTCTCATCTTAAATATGCATATTTAGGAGAGAATGAGACTTTGCCAGTGATTATATCCGCTTCTCTAGCCGTAGAGCAAGAGAATGCACTTTTGGCAGTGTTGAGATCGAATCGGCAAGCATTTGGTTGGACAATGGCCGACATCAAAGGGATTAGTCCCTTAATTGTTGAACATCACATACATCTGATGGATGAAGCCAAACCAACCCGAGACCCACAAAGACGGTTAAATCCCGTTATGAAGGAGGCGGTAAAGAAAGAAATCGTCAAGTGCCTTGATAGTGGAATAATTTACCCCGTATCTGATAGTCAATGGGTAAGTCCAATTCATGTGGTCCTTAAAAAGTCTGGCATCACGGTCATCACTAATGAGGCTAATGAGTTAATCCAAACACGCACCCAAACTGGGTGGCGCGTATGTATTGATTACAGGAAACTCAATGCCGCGACGAGGAAAGATCACTTTCCTCTACCTTTCATTGACCAGATGTTGGAACGATTAGCGGGACACGATTACTACTGTTTCTTGGACGGATACTCTGGCTACAATCAGGTCCCCATCGCCGAAAAGGATCAAGATAAAACCACTTTTACTTGTCCTTTCGGAACTTTTGCTTATAGACGCATGCCCTTTGGGTTATGCAACGCTCCCGCTACATTTCAGCGGTGCATGATGGGGATATTTTCAGATATGGTGGAAAATTTTCTAGAAATTTTTATGGACGATTTCTCCATTTTTGGGGACTCCTTTGAGGGCTGCCTTCGTAATCTTGACGCTGTTCTTACCCGCTGTAAGGATAAGAACTTAACTTTGAATTGGGAAAAAATGCCATTTTATGGTCCAAGAAGGTATTGTACTTGGACATATAATTTCACGAAAAGGCATTGAGGTTGACAGAGCTAAAATAGATGTCATTCATAACCTCCCTCGTCCCAACTGCGTCAAAGATATACGATCCTTCCTTGGCCATGCAGGATTTTATAGGAGATTTATTAAGGACTTTAGCAAAATTGCTAGACCCTTAACCCTTCTATTGGCCAAGGACACTACATTTCACTTCGATTCGGATTGTGAGGCTGCTTTTGAATCGCTTAAAGAATCACTCACTACAGCCCCCGTTCTATCATCTCCGGATTGGAACCACCCGTTCGAGCTTATGTGTGACGCATCAAATTTTGCTATTGGTGCTGTCTTGGGACAGCATATTGATAAGATGCCACATGTAATTTACTATGCAAGTAGGACCTTGAATGATGCATAAATAAATTACACAACTACCGAGAAAGAACTCTTGGCAGTTGTATTTGCATTAGAGAAATTCAGGCCCTACTTGATTGGCTCGCCTATTGTGGTTTACACAGATCACTCCGCCCTACGACATCTTTTAACGAAGAAGGATGCAAAGGCCAGGCTAATACGTTGGATCCTATTGTTACAAGAATTTGATCTTGTTATCAAAAACAAGAGTGGATGTGAAAACGTTATAGCCGACCATCTTTCACGCATCACTTCTTCGCCAACTGTGACCGTACCGATAAATGACTCATTCCCTGACGAACAGCTCTTGAATGTATCCTACGAACCTTGGTTCGTGGATATCGTGAACTATCTTGCTACGGGACTTATACCTAGCGATTGGTCAAAACAAGAAAAACTTCGATTTTTATCCTAAGTAAAATATTTTTACTGGGATGAACCATATCTATTCAAGTATTGTTCCGATCAAATCATTCGCAGGTGTGTCCCTAACGATGAATTCAAGAGCGTGTTGTCATTTTGTCATGATCAGGCATGCGGAGGTCACTTTGGACCTCGAAAAACGGCGGAGAAGGTTTTGCAATGTGGCTTTTATTGGCCAACATTATTTAAAGATGCATTTGAACATTGCAAAACTTGTCCGCGATGTCAGCATTTGGGTCGGATTTCACGAAGGAATGAGATGCCGCTCCAACCTATATTGGTTGTGGAAATATTTGATGTTTGGGGTATTGATTTTATGGGCCCTTTTCCTAACTCCTTTGGGAATCTATATATCTTGTTAGCGGTTGATTATGTCTCGAAGTGGGTGGAAGCTATACCGTGTCGCACTAATGACAACAAAGTTGTCATTAAGTTCCTTAAAGAAAATATCTTTTCGCGATTCGGACACCCTCGCGCTATCATTAGCGACAACGGGACACATTTCTGCAATAGGTCTTTCGAGGCCTTGATGCGGATATATTCAATCACTCACAAGATTTCTACGCCCTATCATCCCCAAACAAGCGGGCAGGCTGAGATCTCAAATAGGCAGATCAAACAGATATTGGAGAAGACGGTTTCTAAGAACCGTAAAGATTGGTCAACCAAATTGACGGATGCTCTTTGGGCATTCCACACCGCTTATAAGACCGATCTTGGTATGTCTCCATACCGCCTTGTGTTTGGGAAGGCATGTCACCTCCCTGTCGAGATTGAACATAAGGCAATGTGGGCTATTAAAGAGCTTAATTTTGATCTTGATCATGCAGGCAGCTATCAGAAGCTGCAATTGAATAAGCTAAGCGAACTCCGCGATGAAGCTTACGATAATGCGGTGATAGTAAAGAATAGGACCAAAGTGTTCCACGATAAGAATCTTTTTAGAAAAACCTTCACATCGGGGCAACAAGTCCTTCTTTACGATTCCCGTCTCCATCTTCATCCGGGTAAGCTTAAATCTCGTTGGAAAGGACCTTTTGTGGTGCGGTATGTACACCCGCACGGGGCAGTTGAAGTCGAAAATTTGAAAAACGGTTCGATTTTTAAAGTAAATGGGCATAGATTAAAACCGTATTTTTCTGCTGACCCCGTGGAGGAGCTCCTGTTTTTACAGGAGCCGCTTTATCAAAACTAAATTTCCTCCGCCTCACCTCCATGTTTTGGTAACTTTTTCACATTTTAAGAATGGAGGTGAGTAAAAAAAAATGATTTGATTGAATATCTGTGCGTGTCAAAGAATAAGTTTGGGAAAATTTTTCATTTAACTATTATTTTACCCCTTGTATCTCTCCCTTAGTATACAGGTCCATGTTCTCAAAAGGCTATATCAGTGAGGACACTGCTGAAAACAGGTTTGGGGGGGGAGGTTTGTATTCACTGAATTATCTTTGAAACTGGGCATTAAAATTTTTTTTTATAACAAAAGAATAGAAAGTGAAAAATTACATCCAAAAGATAGGAATAATTTAAGAAAACCAAGAAAATTAGAAGTTTTCTTAAACGAACTAGTAATAAGTAGTTATGAGCTGTTGTCCCAAGGGTTAGTAAGATGAAGGAAGTCACTAATCTGAGGATAAAAATAAGTCTGAAATATAGTTTCTATTCTGGAAGCCAAACATTTGAATGTTGATACCCTACTATATGCACTTACACACGTCTTGAAACTCGGGATAGTAGAGGATACCTTGAATTGCTCTTGTCTAAAAGCCAAAGTATGAAGGAAGTGAAAAAAAAAATGAAGAAAATATAAAAATGGTGAAAAGAAAAAAATGAACACTGGTTTTGTATCGCCAAGGCAGTAATAAAAAAAATATAGCGAGGGTGCCTCTTCACCTAGTGCCCTAAGGCCAACTAGTCTGGGAGTCACTGCTAAGCCTTAGGTGGTGCAAGACGAGGAAAATATTATCACCTAATCAGCAAGCACATAAGTAATCGGTCTGTTAGTACCTCAAGAAGTATTAACGGTCGCATGAAAATGTGTGAGCAAATCTTTAATATTCATTAAATTAAAAAGTACTAAGGTAGATGGACAAGAGTATGATAGCTTGAATTGAATTCTCCGAGTATAGGGATGTCCATTTCACACACGTGGGGTTATATGATCAATGTTTGGAAGAAAGGTAGGAATGAAGAATAAAGACGATGTTTTATTGAGGGGTAATGTGATTTCTAACATTTTTTCATGACTATTAAGATAGGGCTCATGACAACTGAAAAGCTAGCATAGTTGGAAACTCTTCTTTTCAAAGTATTTCTTTTATGGTTCTTGTCTTTATATATAAATTTCACCATCTTTCTTTTGTTATTGGATTTTGTGGGTGTAATCCGCTGAAAACCCTCAGGAGACAACACTCCTCCTACTAGGGACACCTAGAGGTTTAACGGCTTGTTGCACGTGCTCAGTGCAATCGTGTCTGCCTACGAAAGTGTGCTTAGTTTTCTCCTTTCTTTTTCTCCTCTTAAATAAACTAGTTTGCTCGGGACGATCAAAGATAAGTTTGGGGGTATTTGTTCAGTTGATAAAATTGCACATTTGTATTACATTTTTCCTACCATTTTTATATTAAAAAAGGACTTTAATATAATATATTATACATATGAGGGTTTATGTGTTAAAACAACAATTTTCCATGTGTTAATATATTTTAATTATCATTTGGTAGGAAAATGTATGCAAATAAATTTATTGACCAAATCCTAGAAGAAATAAGCCTACTAAATATTATTTGAGATTATTGTGCAGAATTTTCCAAGTTGTTATGCAGAATTTATCAAACAAATCAAGTTGTTGAAGAAATCTTACCAAATTAAGAAGCAAAACTTGGAGACCAAGTCTGGAAGCAACCGAGAAAAGATTTTCAGATTCTGAAGGTGCCTAGGATTGCCACATGTCACAAGATGCAAGCCCAAGAAAACTCATAAAAAGATCTCACCCATTGAGCGCTGATCCGCGGCCAAACCCACCCTTGGGCCGCGGATCCGCCGCAATTCCAGGGAGTTAGAGCGCAAGATTTTTTGGGGTGAATCAAAGCTAAATTTTACCAAGTTTTCAACAATAAGATTCTGGCTTTGCACTATAAAAGGGCACCGAGAGCCTCTTGGAAAAGCTATCAAGCCGACGCGATCACGAAGCCCCAGACGCTCACGCATCCAGGCTGATCATCGACTGTTCGACTACCTTCTTAGGAAAGATCGAGAAGCAACTAGTTGTAATCATTTTCTATGGATTAAAAGTGTAGTTTGTTCAAGTCGATTAATAAAGGTAGTTCTTTTTAATTGTTTTTTTTAAATTATGCATTTTCTCTCCATCTCTTCTTCTTCCAACATGCGCGAGTAATTCTCCGCTTGTTAGGGTTCGTAGGATTAGGGTAGGCTAATGGACGATGAAAATAATTAAACCATTTTTAAGTCCTATAAAGTTTAGAAACTTTATCAAAAGAATCATTAACATCCTAATCGGGCGCGCTAGCAATTCTTTGCTAGTTCCGACCGCGATTAGAGATTAAATTAATGGTTATTTTGGTAAAGGCTAGATATGAACGGAGTTCCGTATCGAGATAAGGGTTAAGAGTGGGATTCCTTTTCCCTCCAGAAACCCTAATCTACACGCATCACCGTCGTTCTAGTTCTAAATCTATTAATGGATAAAAAGGGTATCTTTTAATTAATCGACCATAACTACTAAATCCTAACGAACCCTACAAGCCCTCTTATTATATTTATTACATCTTTAAAATAATCTAGATCTATATTTTACATTCTTGTTTAACGTAGATCTAGAAATCTTTCTATAAAATTCTTTATCCCTCCTCTCTTTCTCAACACATCTAAAGTAAAAGTAAAAGGTTCCACGTTTCCGAGAGGACGACCCGTACTCACCTCGGTCTAGCTACACGCGACACCGTTCTGATTGCGGTTAACTACAAAAACAAATTTTCGATACCAATCAAACAGCAATATAAATCAGGGCAATGAAAGGTAGTGTGCAGTGAGTAATCTAAACTGGTCTATTGTGTTAACTACTCTCAAGTCTTTGAAATTAATTTGATGAATCATCGATGTAACTTAATAATATCACGTGCGTGCCCGGGATCACGGTGAAGATTCTCGGGCTGAAACCGAGACATGCCGCTAGGCACTAAAAGGAAAAGGGGTAACGATGAATGATGTCCATGGCATCATCCCAAGGCTGGCCTAGCCTCTGAAAAGGTAGTGGGTACGATGGATGATGTTAGCAGCATCATCCCAAGGCTGGCCTAGCCTCTAAAAATGATCGGTAAGGTAGCGAACTGTCGAGTTACAAGTCAGGTTTCATCATTTGATTTCCCCATACCCCTAGGTTATATGTATTCAAGTCAGGTATTAAATAATCTGGAGCTAATGCCAACACAGGATCAGGCAGGTACAGGTTTGTCTGAATAGACAACAGGAAACGTCCGTAGGGACAACAGGTAAAGTTTGTTTGCATTAGTAACAAGATCAGGTAACAGGTAAAGGAATGGTACATCCGGTCATGTCAGGTAATGTATATAGGTGTCATGTCATGTCAAGTGTTGCACGGTACTATGTCGTGTCAAGTAATAGGTGTAACAAATCATGTTAGGGTGTACAAGATGTCATGTGGGTGCTCATAATCCAACTAGCATAAGCATGGGTTTACAAAACAAGCATGGGGTACTAATAGAACGATAAAATGAAATATTGTAATGTGATATGCAAAAAGGTACAGATTCAAACATATGGTTGCACGGTTATCAATTTGGGTTTAAGGGATAGTTTCAACAATACTTAAATACAGTATAACAAATATGGATGTTAAAATCATGCTAATATGTACTAAATAATCTAAAGATGCAATTGAATATGAATTAGGCCAGATGTATGCAAGCGGTCGTTCGATAGGGTATAAACTATAAAAGGTGTACTATGGGATATGCAAATAATTGTTATTTGATTTAAATATGGATGTTGGTACTATGTATAGTAAAACTAAAAGCAACATGGTATGTTTCGAGCTATAAATTTAAAATGATATAACGGGACATCGAAATGTTAAAAATGGAAATTATGGTATTAAATTTAAACTAGAGGTTTAATGTGCATTCAAATAAGTATATAGTAATTTAAATAGCATGTAGCAAGTTTCACTTGCCTCGACGGATCGCGAAGCGGTACACGGAACATCACGCGTCGGCGGGAAAAGTCGCGACGCGCGCACGGTACACGGAATGAGTCCAAACAACGCACGATGGGATCATACGAGTCAGATATCCTCGCTGGGTCGTCGGGATCGTCGCCGGCACGGTCGGATTCCAGCAACCAAGAACAACAGTGAATAACTCGAAGAAAGAAAATGCATGGAAATGAAAAGAGAAAGAAATGAAAGAGAATAGAGAAAATTGAGGAGAGGGGCTTACTCACTGGATTGCAGAGGGGTGACGGCGTCGATGGTGATGATCGGCGAAGCTCCGGCGTGGGTGCAGGTGCTTGGGTGATGGGTTAGGGTTGCACTAGGGTTTGGTTTCTGGGGTTTTGTTGCAGGGTACGTGCAGGGTCTTGGTGAGGTGATGATGTAGAGGAGAGGAAGGAGATGAGATGGTGATGATAGTGGGTGTGAGGCTGGGGTCGTCGGCGACGACCGGTGACGTTGGGTTCTTAGGGTGTTGTGGGTGTGTGCAGGGGAAGAGAGGCTCGGGAAGAAGAAAAAGAAGAACAAGATGGAGAGGAGGACTAAAGGAGATGACGAGGCTCGATTGGGGTTGAAGAGATGATGGAGTTAGGGTTTGAGGAAGACGGTGAGGTGTTGGGGTTCTCGTGGTGAGCGTTGCAGGTTTTTAAAAACAGAAGAAGAAGAAGAAAAAGATAGAAGGGAGGTAACAATAAGGAGAGAGGCGGTGTTGGGATCCTCGTTCACCGCGAGAAGAGAGAGAGAGGGACGCGAGATGAGAGAGATAAGGAGAAAGCGAGAGGAGAGTGAAAGAAGAGGAGAGATGGAATTGTTTGTTAGCGGGGTGAGAGAGAGAGAGGAAGAAAGAGGAAGAGAGAGAAGAGAGAGGGTTACGCGTGGGGCCCGGCAAATAAAAGGGAGGATTCTGATTGGTTGATGGGGAAAAAATAAATGGAAAGAGAGAATCTGTTTAGTTAAAAGTAAATGTAAAAAGATTTTAAAATATTTTTAGGAAATCTTATGAACTGAAGAAAAATATTAGAATTTAAAATTCAAATAATTGAATTTTAGCGGGATATAAAATATTTCAGAAATGCGCCCAGGTTGGGTCCAAAATTTTGGATTTGAAATACGAAAATTATAGCAAGTTCCAAAATTTAAAATGAAAGATTATATAACAGAATTGCATACCCCCAAGAACGGACGCACGCACGTGCGCGTAGCCATCCAAACACGTCCGTTTCACTGAACGGGACGAGAGCACGATGCAAGGACGCTACCACGGGGTTAGGGGTAGCATGTAGGCCTTGTCATGTATTTTTAAATTATTTTAAGTGACTTAAATTGTTATAAGAAAAAATGTGATGTTAGGGTATTCTATAACTATGAAACAACAAGTTCAAGCAAGCGGGTTGAACATAAAGTAAACTACCATTCGTATCCACACAGTAAATGAAATAAACAACACATACGGCAACAGAAATTGGTATAACTGAACTCGGTTGTTACATTATACCCAACTACAAAAAGAATTTCGTCCTCGAAATTCCAAGAACACAAAAGAATAAACGACCAACAAAATACAAGAACAGATGGGGAAACTTCTGCCGGATTTCATCTTCTCGTTCCCAAGTTGACTCTCCATGTGATCGATTACCCCAAGAAACAAGTACAAGAGGGATAACCTTGTTCTTAAGAAACTTTTCCCTTCGATCCACAATCGCAATCGGTTGCTCCTAAAAAGTCAAGTCTTCTCGTACAGTCAGCTCCGAATGATCCAACACATGTGTTTCATCTCGAACATACTTACGGAGTTGAGATACGTAAAACACGTCATGAACATTCGCCAAGGATTGCGGTAACGCCAATCGATACGCTAGCTCACCAACACGCTCCAAAATCTTAAAAAGTCTGACGAATCGAGGACTGAGCTTTCCTCGACTTCCAAAACGAATCACCCCTCTAGTCGGTGATATCTTCAAGAATACCAAATCACCCACGGCGAACTCTAGAGGTCTTCTCGACGTATCAGCCCAACTCTTATGTCGATCTTGTGCTGCTTTCATATGATTCCGGATAGCGATAACTTTCTCAACTGTCTGCACAACCAAATCTGGTCCCAACAATCTTCGTTCACCGACATCGTCCCAACAAACAGGTGAACGACACTTGCGACCATATAAAGCTTCGAATGGAGCCATCTGTATAGTCTCCTGGAAACTGTTGTTGTAAGAAAACTCCACCAAATGCAGATGATCCTCCCATGAACCCTTGAAGTCCAGCATGCAAGCTCTCAACATGTCTTCAAGAGTTTGGATCATTCTCTCCGACTGGCCATCTTTTTGAGGATGATAAGCTGTGCTAAACTTCAATCGAGTACCCAAACTTTCCTGTAAGCTATTCCAAAAGTGTGATAAGAACCGAGTGTCACGGTCGGACACGATGCTCACCGGTACTCCATGTAATCTTACAATCTCCTGTATGTACCGTTCTGCCAAAGTTTTTGTTGATTGACCAACCCGAAAAGGAATGAAATGAGCTGCCTTGGTCAAACGATCAACAATCACCCAAACTGCATTGTTTCCCTTTGGACTCCGCGGTAGGGCTGTCACGAAATCCATGGTTATATGTTCCCACTTCCATTGAGGAATCGAAAGTGGTTGCAATAAACCAGCAACCCTTTGATGTTCAGCCATAACTTGCTGACACACCATGCACTTTGTTACAAAGCGGCAATCTCCCGTTTCATGCTTTCCCACCAGAAATGCTGTCGTATATCTCGGTACATCTTCATGCCTTCTGAATGTATGGGATATGCTGAGATGTGCGCCTCCTTCATAAGTTCTTCGTGAATGTCTCTTTTTGACACACACAAACGGCTACCATATCGCAACGAACCATCTTCATGAACCAATAAGTCCGTTCGAAGTCCATCTTCAACCTGTTCTCGAAACTTCTGCAATCTTGGGTCCTACAATTGCGCTGCTTTAATATTCTCGTTCAACGACGATTGTACTTGCAGCTGCAACAACTGTCTTGAAGAATGCGGTAACACGATCTCCAACTTGAATTTCCGAAAATCTTTGATAAGCTCATTCTGTGCAGTCAACATCCGAATTGCTGGTAACCGACTAAGCGCATCGGGCACTACATTAACTTTCCCCCCGGATGGTACTTGAGACCAAGATCGTAGTCGGCCATCAACTTCAACCATCTTCGTTGTCTCACAGTTAGCACCTTCTGGGCGAACACGTACTTTAGGCTTTTGTGGACGGTGAATACTTCGACTCTTTCGCCCAATAGGTAGTGTCTCCAAATCTTCAAAGCGAATATCACAGCCGCAAGCTCCAAGTCATGAGTTGGGTAATTCTTCTCATGGGTCTTCAACTGTCTCGACGCGTAAGCTACAACCTTCCCATACTGCATCAAAACACATCCCAATCCTTTCCCAGATGCGTTGCTGTGAATCACCAGTCCTCCGGAACTGTCTGGCACGGTTAAAACAAGAGCGGTTATCAATCTCTGCTTCAACACCTCAAAAGCTGACACACACTTATCCGTCCACACAAATGGTACCTCCTTGCGCGTAAGCTTGGTCAACGGCTCCGCCAGACGAGCAAAATTCTCTATGAACCTTCTGTAATACCCGGCTAGTCCAAGAAAGCTTCTTATCTCCGCAACATTCTTCGGAATCGGCCAATCTCGAACTGCTGCAATCTTTTCGGTACCAACGGCGATTCCATCACCAGACACGACATGCCCCAAAAACGTTACTTCTTCCAGCTAAAACTCGCACTTGCTCATCTTTGCATATAATTTTTCTTGCCTCAATGTCTGCAGTGCGATCTTCAAGTGTTTTGCATGCTCTTCAATACACTTCGAGTAGACCAGAATATCTTCAATGAACACCACTATAAACTGGTCCAAGAATGGTGAAAAGATTCGGTTCATCAAGTCCATAAATATCGCCGGTGCATTCGTTACTCCGAAGGACATCACTAAGTACTCGTAATGTCCATACCGAGTTCTGAACGCAGTCTTGCAAATATCTTATGATTTAATTCGGACCTGATGATATCCGGATCGCAAATCCAGTTTCGAGAATACCCTCGCACCACTAAGCTGCTCAAATAATTCGCCAATGCGAGGGATCGGGTACTTGTTCTTAATAATTACCCGGTCTAATTCTCGATAATCGATGCACATCCTCCTTGTGCCATCTTTCTTCTTTACTAGAAGAACTGGAGCTCCCCAAGGTGAATTGCTGCTGCGAATCCAACCTTTCTCGAGTAATTCAGTAACCTGCTTCTTGACTTCTTCCAACTCTACCGGTGCCATCGGATAATACGTCTTTAAGATTGGCGATGCACCAGGAACAAGATTAATCGCAAACTCAACATCTCGTTTTGGCGATAAACCCGAGATGTCTTCGAACACGTCCATGAATTCTCGAACAACAGCTGGCGCTTCTTCCTTAATAACTTCCATCGACGAAAGAACATTGTTTGTCAGCCTAGCCCTAAACTCAACTGGCCCGACAGAACTGCTTCTTTCAGCAAAACAAGCTCCGGATGTCCGGGAATCTGGAGAATCACTTTCCTTTCCTTACAATCAATATGAGCATGGAAAGTGCCGCGAACATCCATTCCCAAGACAACAACAAACAAAGGGATGCACCAGAATTGAATAATTCTAATGCGGGGAAGACATGATCAAGTAGGATACCAAGATGACTTCATCCGAAGTCAAGATACTGAAGAAGATAGCACGGTAACCAGAATTCAAGCGTGCGATAAAACATGAACTGGAAAGCAAACAATGCAATGAAATATAACGGCCATGAAACAAGAAAGTGAATCAAGACTAGGACTCCAAGTTACTAAATAGAGTACCGCATTGTAACCATGCTGCAGTTCATGGGTATAATTACATAACTCCACTCAAGTCGCCCAAATCCTAGTATCAGAATCAAAGAACATGGAGAAACAATAGAGAACCAAAAGGTTTCAAGTCGAGATGCAAAGTGGTTTGCATATCGTCAAGGCAAAGGATAAGAGAAAGATACGATTCAAGAATCACGATAACAAGGCGGAAGGACATGTTCCTAATCACGAGTATTCTGATTCGTGTATTGGGTCCAATACCCAACTACAAAAGAATCAAACTCGATTAACCTATAACCTATGGCTCTGATACCAAAAGAACCATGTCACGCCCCGCTTCCCAGAGTACGCTAAGATGGGCACGTGACATAGCCAACCATGCTACCTGTGGATAGGAAAAATCCTTCCACAGTCACATTACGGCTATAGAGATATCAAGAACAGGAAAGTAAACTAAACTATCTAGTACATGTCCATGAGCCAGAATAAATGAGTCAAGAAATGATAATATGCGGAAGCAAAAGATACAATAAATGAAACACCTGGAAAGTAAAACTGCATACCAACAGGATCTTCACCGCTCGGTCTAACAGCGGCAATACTCCTGATCAGTCTGCAACAAAGGTAGAGGATCTGGGCCATGCAAAACCCAGACGTCAGCGCGTCATAACATCAAGCAATAATATATAAACAGTGTAGCAAGACATGCAAGTATGATCATAACTGGTAAAGCAGGTGTAACAGCAATATAAATCAGGGCAATGAAAGGTAGTGTGCAGTGAGTAATCTAAACTGGTCTATTTGGTTAACTACTCTCAAGTCTTTGAAATCAATTTGATGAATCATCGATGTAACTCAATAATATCCCGTGCATGCCCGGGATCACGGTGAAGATTCTCGGGCTGAAACCGAGACATGCCGCTAGGCACTAAAAGGAAAAGGGGTAACGATGAATGATGTCCATGGCATCATCCCAAGGCTGGCCTAGCCTCTAAAAGGTAGTGGGTACGATGGATGATGTCAGCAGCGTCATCCCAAGGCTGGCCTAGCCTCAAAAACTGATCGGTAAGGTAGCGAACTGTCGAGTTACAAGTCAGGTTTCATCATTTGATTTTCCCATACTCCCAGGTTATATGTATTCAAGTCAGGTATTAAATAATCTGGAGCTAATGCTAACACAGGATCAGGTAGGTACAGGTTTGTCTGAATAGACAACAGGAAACGTCCGTAGGGACAACAGGTAAAGTTTGTTGGCATTAGTAACAAGATCAGGTAACAGGTAAAGGCATGGTACATCCGGTCAAGTCAAGTAATGTATATAGGTGTCATGTCATGTCAAGAGTTGCACGGTACCATGTCGTGTCAAGTAATAGGTGTAACAAATCATGTCAGGGTGTACAAGATGTCATGTGGGTGCTCATAATCAAACTAGCATAAGCATGGGTTTACAAAACAAGCATGGGGTACTAGTAGAACGATAAAATGAAATATTGTAATGTGATATGTAAAAAGGTACAGATTCAAACATATGGTTGCACGGTTATCAGTTTGGGTTTAAAGGATAGTTTCAACAATACTTAAATACAGTATAACAAATATGGCTGTTAAAATCATGTTAATATGTACTAAATAATCTAGAGATGCAATTGAATATAAATTAGGCCAGATGTATGCAACGGTCGTTCGATAGGGTATAAACTATAAAAGGTGTACTGTGGGCTATGCAAATAATTGTTATTTGATTTAAATATGGATGTTGGTACTATGTGTAGTAAAACTAAAAGCAACATGGTATGTTTCGAGCTATAAATCTAAAATGATATAACGGGACATCGAAATTTTAAAAATGGAAATTATGGTATTAAATTTAAACTACAGGTTTAATGTGCATTCAAATAAGTATATAGTAATTTAAATAGCATATAGCAAGTTTCACTTGCCTCGACGGATCGCGAAGCGGTACACGGAACGTCACGTGTCGGCGGGAAAAGTCGCGACGCGCACACGGTACACGGAATGAGTCCAAACAACGCATGATGGGATCACACGGGTCAAATATCCTCGCTGGGTCGTCGGGATCGTCGCCGGCACGGTCGGATTCCGGTAACCAAGAACAACAGTGAATAACTCGAAGAAAGAAAATGCATGGAAATGAAAAGAGAAAGAAATGAAAGAGAATAGAGAAGATTTAAGAGAGAGGCTTACTCACTGGATTGTAGAGGGGTGACGGCATCGACGGTGATGATCGGCGAAGCTCCGGCGAGGGTGCAGGTGCTCGGGTGATGGGTTAGGGTTGCACTAGGGTTTGGTTTCTGGGGTTTTGTTGCAGGGTACGTGCAGGTTCTTGGTGAGGTGATGATGTAGAGTAGAGGAAGGGGATGAGATGGTGATGATGGTGGGTGTGAGGCTGGGGTCATCGGCGACGACCGGTGACATTGGGTTCTTAGGGTGTTGTGGGTGTGTGCAGGGGGAGAGAGGCTCGGGAAGAAGAAAGAGAAGAAGAAGATGGAGAGGAGGAGGAAAGGAGATGATGAGGCTCGATTGGGGTTGAGGAGATGATGGAGTTAGGGTTTGAGGAAGACGGTGATGCGTTGGGGTTCTCGTGGCGAGGGTTGCAGGTTTTTAAAAACAGAAGAAGAAGAAGATAGAAGGGAGGTAACAATAAGGAGAGAGGCGGTGTTAGGATGCTCGTTCACCGCGAGAAGAGAGAGAGGGACTCGAGATGAGAGAGATAGAGAGAAAGCGAGAGGAGAGAGAAAGAAGAGGAGAGATGGAATTATTTGTTAGCGGGGTGAGAAAGAAAGAGAAAGAGAGAGAGGAAGAAAGAGGAAGAGAGAGAAGAGAGAGGGTTACGCGTGGGGCCCGGCAAATAAAAGGGAGGATTCTGATTGGTTGATGGGGAAAAAATAAAGGGGGAGAGTGAATCTGTTTAGTTAAAAGAAAATGTAAAAAGATTTAAAAATAGTTTTAGGAAATCTTATGAACTGAAGAAAAATATTAGAATTTAAATTTAAGATTCAAATAATTGAAATTTAGCAGGATATAAAATATTTCAGAAATGCATCCAGGTTGGGTCCAAAATTTTGGATTTGAAATACGAAAATTATAGCAAGTTCCAAAATTTAAAATGAAAGATTATATAACAGAAATTCATACCTCCAAGAACGGACGCACGCACGTGCGCGTAGCCATCCAAACACGTCCGTTTCACTGAACGGGATGATAACACGATGCAAGGACGCTACCCGGGGTTAGGGGTATCATGTAGGCCATGTCATGTATTTTTAAATTATTTTATGTGACTTAAATTGTTATAAGCAAAAATGTGATGTTAGGGTATTCTATAACTATGAAACAACAAGTTCAAGCAAGCGGGTCGAACGTAAAGTAAACTACCATTCGCATCCACACAGTAAATGAAATAAACACCACAAACAACACATACGGCAACAGAAATTGGTATAACTGAACTCGGTTGTTATAAGCCAGGTCGGTGTTTGAACTCCGAGGGAGGTCCCCCATACTTTCGTATGGACCCAATTAATAACCTCGTTTCCGCAGAGGCATAATCTCGTTAACACTTTCTAGACACCTAATAGTTTAGCTAATTATGAAGTGAAAATCTCCCGAAGAGTAATACCTACTCATCAATGGGAATCGGGACTCAATTATCATCGTATGATAACTTTGACAGAAGCCGACCAAAATTACCACACTCCAGAATGTATGCGTAAATTTGGCAAGTTTTCTTTATATTTGAAACTCCCGATATGGTTTTTACCCCTAAGAACCAAGGACCTTGACGAATAATCAACAAATCAAGTGTCCTAGTCAAGTTCAACCCGTCATTATCTTGATTGCGTTAAACCTATCCGCACGACCCTTGACAAATAATCAACAAAGTCATAGGATTGTCCTAACCAATTCACATATCCTTGCGACAGAAAAGCATTACTGAGCTACCGCACACTATGCCTTGGCGAATAGCAACGACAAACGTAGCATGAATTTTAAGAAATACTAATCTAAAATGACGGAGAGCTACGGCTGGTTTTTGGTGAAAAACCTTTAACGTAATGAACTTAATATCGTTAAAGGAACTCGAGTGGCTTTGAAATGGAGTGGTTTAAGCTCCGCATTTTAAAACTGGTAACATAAACTTTTTCTTAAGAGCGAACTCCCCGTGAAGGGATCAAGGCTATTTTCTCATAGAATGAGGTGCAGGATATTCCTAACCGAATACCTAAATACAAAGCAAAAGAATATGACAGTTGTTTTGAAGTAAACGGAGTAGTTTTAAAATTGGTTCCGGCAACATCAAATAAGTTTATTTTCCTTGCATTAAAGGTATAATGCAGTCCCACCAAATCTAGTTTCTAAGACAAAACAGAAATAACCAAAATAGCATGTTTTTATATGCCATCCACATTCGCCACAGGGTTCCGGGTCTTCACCATAAGGTTACTTAACTTACGGCAGGGTGGGGATAGGGCTAACGTGGATGCAAAACATATAGAACTATCTACTAATATATATATATATATATATATATATATATATATATATATATATATATATATATATATATATATATATATATATATATATATATATCGTAGGTAGATAATAGCCATCACAGGCAGATAAGAATCATCACAGGCATGTGAACAACAATATGGAATAGCGGATAAACTTGAAGCCCCGCGTTTCATTTAAACCGTAAATGAAACGCGGCGTTCCCCGGTCATGTGGATAGCCCATACAAAGTCGAACCTACACCCTACGAGTGCGGCAAGCCACCTGCCAATTCTAGTAACTGGGTAACATGTCCTCAATGAAATGAGTTGATCACTCGCCGCTTTCTAGAATTCGGTACCTTGTGCACCCCTCCGCGGGTCAAATCCTATAACCCCTACAAGTGCGGCGAGCAACCCGCCAATTCTAGAGCGAGGCGGCCCGGTCTTAACTCCATGAGATAGCCACATGCTGCACTTCAGAACCCGGCTACTCGAGCACTTCTCCTGGGTTAATCCTAGTACATAAATGAAATATATACAATGGTGACATCGACCGCATCCTAGTAGAGCCTCAATAAAAGAATATACATAATACAGAAATTACGGCCACATGTTAGAGCTCATTCCGAACAAATGAATACAACAAAGTAAATCAAAACTGTACAAGCAACACACGAGAGGTTATCTGACACGACAATCCGACTAAACCATAAATAAGATATATATAACCACAGAAAGAAGTGATCGAAACAAGTGTGCAATCCTGTCTAATTGAGTGTATAATAATTAGAAGACATTCAACAACACATATACACTGATATGAAAACCATGACCATAGAATTTATCATAAGTAAAGCTCACACTCGAAATTCCAAACGACAAAAATTGAATGCACTTCAACATCTAAAAACTAAACTTTTTGCCAAAACAAAAAGTCTGAACGGCCCAACCACGGCCCTCGGGAACTCCCTGGGGTACCCTCTATATGCCTCATGGGTTCTCGGTCCGAACCAAGAGCCCGTGGAGATTTGAACATGCAAAACAGTTCAGTTTTGGACAGCAACAACGAAACAGAATTTAGCTATGAAAACACCGACTAATTTTCGAAAAACGACTCTGAAAACAGTTCCCTGAGACTCTACGGGTCACCCTCGATCCCCTACGGAGTCCCTGTTCTGAAACAAAAGCTCTGGGGATCCAGAACAAGCTTCAAAAACTCAGTTTTGTAACCAAAAGTTGCTGGATTTTGTGGCTGAAAACTGTCGGGGGAAAAGAATTTGTTTTGTGATGAATTCTAAAGTAATGCGAGCTAGTTTCATGTGTATGGATTGGCTCTGATACTACTGTATGGTTCCCTAGTGCTCGCGGCGCAGCGGAAGTGCATGGCAAACAAAAATTTCTAGCTAACATGAAGGAACCCCGAACCATAGAATCGATCCAAACACCTAAACTAGAAAACCAAGCATGCAAAGGTTAGAAATATTACCTTCGACGCGTGTCCACCCAATCGTGGAAGACCCCTCCAAGCTAAATATATGCCGTCCGAATCGGTCTTTAGTGGCAATCGTCCTTGTAGAAGATGATCCACCTGAGAGAACCAATCCAAGCTTCGGTTTCACCTAGTGAAGCGACCGACACTCCAAACTTGCTACAAATGGAGAGTGGGGATGTAGAAATATTTTCACTATCTTTTCTCTCTTTTTCTAAGCTCAAGTGAGCTTCTAAGATGAAGGAGGAGGAGATGAAGAAGTGTAGACATCAACAAAGAAAAATGGCTAAGTTTAAAGTGTAGAAGAAAAGATCAAGTGTAGAAAAGAATGGCTCATTTTCCCTTTTTCTCAACCATGAAAGAATAGTGAATCCAAACGATATATATCATATAAAAATCAAGCCATACTCTCTACATACTTCTTTACATCTCATCCTCCACATCATTTTTGATTTTTATTAAAAGAAAAATAAAGAAATGAAGTGTCCATCTTCTCGAACAAATTCCGTATAAATACGGAATATAACCTGGTATACATATCGAAATACATATAGCGTATTCGTACAAAAATACGAATAGAAAAGAGAGAGAAAATGAATAGTTAACAATATTACTAGAATATACATATTAAATATATATATATATATATATATATATATATATATATATAAATTATTAAATCAAAACCTGATTTAATAATCTTGCTTAATCCTAAGCTGCTAATATTATCAACCGTACAATTAAAATCCGTGTATGTACCAACATACATCATTTACATCATATCGCCTGAACCGGGAAAACTCTCGATGTGGGACTCTGAAGACTCGACAATATGCCGGCAGTGATTTATTGGATAAATCCAAAAACCACAAGCACGTCAGCGGCACTAGCTGTACGTAACGGCTGCCTAGGTATTTACCGAAAGGGAGGTCGACAATCAAGTCCGTCCGTACCCTATTGAGCCTGAATGTGGCAATCTTCGTACAGTCTGGTCTCTTCGTCTAAGATTATCGCATACCGGGTCTAGGGGTGGAAACAACAGATCCCTAATAACCCGATAAGTCGTGTTGGAGTCAAGTTCATCACCAACCGAGAAACTACTGAACTCATATCTGTAAATCTCATCTACTGTGGCCATCGATTTAGGGTGATAGCCTACTGAACACAGCACGACATCGACTCCTAATACAAGGAGAGACGAATCCCCGACAATTGCTCACTGCCTCCATGTGGCTCGGGACTGTACCCAACTAAAACCTATTTGTACGGCTCCTTTGAACCGTGGTAGAGTAGTAATCAAAGTACAGTGGTAACTCACACAAGAAAAATGACGATCTCATGTTAAAATACTAACCTGTACAAATGCCACTTGAGAACTTCCATCTGACGATAGATATAATACCATCTAGAAGTTCTCGGCGAGTCCATTCAGTGTACTCACCTCCAGTGAGCACCTGTATACTATCTTAGGTGGCATAACACCAATGGCTTGTGAGACCGGCCACCACCCATCGTCGAGGTCTCGAAACGTATACACCAGTCTACTCCGGAATATCGATGCTCGGTCTCGATACTTCCACGACTAGGGACATTTTAAGGATGTGCTTATGGACTACCCAGTTCTGACGTATATGATCGCCATCATAATATTGGTAGTAAAGAAAGAATCCTACGGGCTTCATCATTATGTATTGGTGACACATAATAACAAGTAAAACGTATACACATCAATGATAAAGACAAACTAGATAGCATACTATCATCTCGAGTAAGATTGTTCTACCTGTATAGGTCCTCCTTCAATTATCATAATCGCGTGCCTGCAATTGCAATAATTGCCTTGAGGGCATTATATCCAATAAGAACATCATAAATTAGACATAGTTTTTAGTTTAGTTGAGAGCCGTGTTGTTTGATGGACCTAGGGTATCATGCCCCGCTTCCTAAATGACGGGAGCAAGTACGTGACGAGGCCCGCGATATATTTATTCCGAGAAAATCATTTCTCAAAACAAATACGCTAAGCGTAATTAAGCAATATAACATAATAAGAAATTAACCAGTGAATAAAAATTTCAACAACTTTATTTACATTCAATACTTCCACATAGTTTTGGATACAAGAAATTGAAAAGAAAGTACAATAACATAAACGTGCCTATACAGGTGGCATACTGAAAGTAAAAGCTGAAGTAAAGAATTAATAGTCGGTCTGCTCTGCAAACTGAGAGTAATCCTCCTGAGGTCGATCTCCTCAATCTCTAAATTATCTAACGAACATTCCAAAGAAACAAAAGATGGGTGGAATGCCCATCAGCGAATTTTCGCTCGGTAAGCCCCTAAAAAAGATAGAAATGTGAATGTGGTAGAGGATAGTATGTAAATAGAATATGAATTCTAATGTGGTTATGTAAGGGTGTCAATTAAACCTAGCAACTATATGCACATGGTAAAGTATCATGAGTATGACAATATGTATATAGCAATGTAACTTAGCATGGCAAACAAGTATAGTATGGCCGTGTAGTGCAGGTATAGTGACTATGTAACAAGTAAAAGTGTTGAACATGTAATATGGAAAGACAATATACTTTAGACTAAAGGGTTTCCAAGTATTATTAAATAGTGTTATCAATGGTAGAGCATGAAAAGGGAAGAAAATAGGAACGGAGGAGAGAGAGAGGAAGATGACATACCTAGTCGATGGGAAAGAAATAAGAAAATGGCGATCGACATCGGCACGGTTAGAACATAAGGAAATATTGGAAATTCATTGGGACATTTCGTCGAACACTTCCGAGCGTAAATTTGAAACGTCGATGGATTGAAGATCCGAAAGCATGGAAATGATTGTTACGCTTACGCGGACTCGGTCCCATCCTTGGAGCCTTCATTCTCAGCCCGTAACACATCGAAGAGGCGAATAAAGGTTGATGTAGCTAGGGGTGCTTGACCAAAGCTTGAAGTTTTGCGGCTAATGATGGTCATGAGGGCTGCTGTTGGCTATAGTGCCCTCAAGTTAATTATTGAATCGCAGGCACGCGATTGCAATGATTGAGGGAGGACCTATATGGATAGGACAATCTTACTCAAAATGATAGTATGCTATCTGGTTTGTCTTTATCATCATGTACATGATTTATGTGGTATTATTGATCACTATTACATGTTGATAGAGCCTATAGGATTCTTTCTTGACTACCAGCATTATGATGGAGACCATATACGTGGAAGCTGGGTGGTCTATAAGCACATCCTTAAATGTCTCTAGTCGTGAGAGTTTCGAGACTGGGCATCGATACTCCAGACAAGACTAGTGTATACTGATTGAGACCCTGATGAGGGGCGGTGGCCAGGTCTCACAAGCCATTGGTGTTAGTTTTTTCACCTAAGATAGTATACAGGTGCTCATTGGGTTATGAGTACACTGGACGGACTCCGCCAGGAACATGCTAGTTGGTAGTGTACCTATTGTTAGATAGAAGTTCCCAGGTGACATGTGTGCAGGTTAGTCTGTCGACCAGAGATCGCCATTTGTCTCGTGTGAGTTCCCACTGTGCTTTGATTACTACCCTACCATGGCTTAAAGGAGTCATGCAAATATGTTTTAGTTGGGTACAGTCCCGAGCCATATGGAGGCAGTGAGCAGAACGTCGGGGATTCGTCTCTCCCGGTATTGGGGGTTGATGTCGTGCAATGCACGGATGGCCATCACTAGAAATCCTTGGCCAAGATAGTCGAGAATTACTGATTTAGATCAGTACTTTCTTAGTTGATGATAGGCTTCATACCAACACGAAATGTCACGTTATTAGGGGTCTGATTTTATCCACCCCTTAGACTCGATATGCGATACCCTTAGACGAACAGACCGGACTGTACGGATATTGTCACGGACAAGCTCAGTAAGGGTCAGGGTGAGTTTGCTCGTCGGCCTCTCTTTTGCTCAATACCTGGGTAGTCGTTATGTACAGCTAGTGCCGCTAACGTGCTTGTGGTTAAACCCATTGCCAGCGTATTGACGGGTCTTTAGAGTCCCACACAGAGGGTTTCCTTGCTTCGGGCGAAACGATGTAGAGGCCGTATGGTTTTACGGCAGGGTTCGATCATATACGTGCACTTATGCACGTATCATGATTCGGACGGATAATACTGGTAGGCATTGGTTTAAGTCGGATTCTAGTATTATATTGTTGGCTTATTTTCATCTCATTGTATTCGTATTTTTTGGAATATGGATACGGGTATGTATATACGGATGAGGGGTATTCTTGTAATTTATTACAAGGTGCTTCTAGAAGATGCCACCTCATTTAGTTTTAACCATTTAGGATTAAATGGTTAATGAGGTGGAGAGGATGAGGTGTTGTTTGCATTTATTGTAGCATGGCTTTGTAGTGACTCATGGTTACTATTCTAGCATGCTTGGTTTTTTGTTTGTTGTGAGATATTTTGGAGTCTTGAGATATTTTGTTGACTTAAGATATTTTGGAGACTTGAGATATTTATGGGATGCTTCATTATTGCTCATAACACACAACACAAAGGACATAGCCATTTTTCTTGAGTTGCCTCTCACTCTCATCCTCAAGCTTCTCCTTCTACCTCCACCCTTCAAGTCTCATGTGTTGAGAAACCTAGGGTGTTTGGAGACCAATTAATCCATCACTACACTCTACATCCTCTAGGCTATCTAGTTTAGCAATCTAGGTACCCCAGTTACCTCGGATATTGAGGTAGGAGCTCGGAATACAAATCCTCAGGTGGATCATCTTCGATGGAGGGAGACCGGAGATCAAGCTTGATCATGGAGGCATCTAGGAGCTTAGGATGATGGTTCAAGACCGAAGGACACAGATCGTTCGATATAACCATTCTACACTCCTTTGTATATTGCTAGTTTAGGGTTAATGGTAGATCCGGGTAGCGTGTTGTGTTTGCACTAGTTTTATAAATTTTTGTTCCGCAATCGGCTACGGTTTGATGGCCAGGGCGCTGCCATAACCCAACATAGTATCAGAGCCAACCCATTAACCCCTTACTAGCAGGTTTAGACGATGTTAAAGTAACGAAACCGAAACAACTCCGAAACAATACGGAAAATATTCCAGTTTCTGTCGATTTTTTCTAGTCTTCATAAATTTTTTTAAAACAATTGCAGAAAGCTATTTATGCAGTAACTAGAACACACACAAAACACGAGCCCAAATGCTAAAATTTGGCCGGCGAGATCAAGCCAAAAACCGGCCCGGCCGGTCCAATATGGGACTTGGGACTTGATTTTTTTGTGGTGTTCTAGTCTGTGGAATATTGGTTCTAAGGTATTGTTTGTTTTTGCCCAGGTTGGATATTCTGTTATCTTTTGTTTCGGGAAATACGGAGTGTTTCGAAGTCGCTATTTTAACGCCATTTATAGTTTTCAGTACATACATTACTATCTGCGATCGTGAATATCATTAGAGCGGTACAACTCGTCTAATTGCTATTTGTCTTTTAGAAAGGTTTGCGAACATGACATTCACGTTGATATTCTGTGTTGTGTTGTGGTTGTGGTTGGATTGTCGTGGTGGATAGCCAGTGGTGCAATGATAGTGGTACAGTTTAAATTCATTTATACATTTGATATTGCGGGGCAAGCGTCCGACATGTGGACCGCCGTCTCTGCCAGTTTGTATATTATTTGTTTGGGGCACGACCCGGTTGAGGTCGATATCACCCTTTTACATATATTTTTTCTTTTTCTGTACTAGGATTACCCCAAGGCGGAGTGCACGAATAGCCGGGTTCTAGAGGGCAACGGGTCCGCATCTTATGGCGTTGAGACGGAAATGAACTTACTCTAGAATTGGCAGGCTATTCGCCGCACTCATAGGGGGTATAGGTTGACCTACGGAGGGGTGCTCAAGTTACCGGATTCCGTAAAGTGCTGGGTGGCCCATTCACGTTGTTTATTGGGGTTTCTCGCTTCTGGGATTGGCGGGTAACTTGCCGCACTCGTAGGGGTCTTGGTTTTCATTGCACAGGCTATCCACACGACAGGGAACGTCGGGTCTCATTTGTTAGTTATATGTATGCCCTAGAGGCCATTGCTGTACATATGATGTATATTGTAGTGGATGCTTGGACATATATAGGGAGGACTTTCTTGCTCGACATGATAGTATGCTATCTGGTTGCTCTTTATCTTAACATGTACACTTATTGTCTCTCTATTATATATTGATAAAGCCCTTAGGATGAGTACTTAACTACCAGGACTATGATGCAGATCATACTAGTAGGGACAAGGTAGTCAGTAAGTGCATCCTTCAAATGTTCCTAGTCGTGGGAGTATCGAGACAGGGCATCGATACTCCAGAGTAGACTAGCGCATGCGCTTCTCGCCCCATGTGATGGGCGATGGATGATCCCATATCCATTGGTGTTTGACATCAGAGGGGGTATACGGGTGCTCAGTGGAGACTGGGTACACTGGACGGACTCGCCGAGAACTCCTAGATGGTTGATTGATCTTATTTTCCGTTGTCGGTTTAGAAAAAATGTATAGAATCACAACCAAAAATATTTTACCGCAATCAATAACGGTGTCGGATTGTAGTGCGTTAGTGAGTGCGGATCGTCCATAGGGATTGCACGATTCGTTCGTATTTTGTTTTGTTTGAATCGAAAATTTAATAGAAAATAAAAGAAAACATGATTCAAGATTTTTATCGATGAGTTTCAAGTATCACTATTCTAATCAAGAATCAAGAAAATGATAAACATCGAGAATCAAGTATCGATTGAATTCCAATCAATTTAGGTTTCAAGATTTGAAGTAAAGCTTGTAGGAATCGAGTAAATTGTAGATGTGAAGAAGATTCAAGAATACGATTTCTTATCCATTAACAAGTTGATGCTAAATCGATGTAGATTCATCGAGGATCAAGGATCTTGTGAAGAATTAGGGTTCCTCATCCTATCCTTTGTCCTTTCGATGAATCACATTCACTAGATAGCTTCTTGAAAGTCGAATGATCAATTTTTGATCTATAGATCGTGCGAAAGGAATCAAGAACGCATTCGCATCGATCTAGATCATCGATCAATTGATTTTCAAGAATTTACAATTGTTTTAAGACTTAAGAAAACGTTTTACGATTCGTCAACATCATCATTCTACAATCGTTTCGACTCCTCCACGAGCGGAGTTTTATTCAAGCATCATCACAAAGAATATATTCAAGAATCGAAATATAAGCATAATGCTCGAATTGAAAATAAGCAAGTTTAAAGAATCTTCACCTTTATTATATCAACAATTATTTACAACTCTCAAGAACTACAAGAGGATGGAACTTTGATCGTCGATTCTTGCGTCGCTCGGCTCCTTGAGTCTTAGATCGCTTGGATCTCGTGCTCCGTTGAAGTCCGGTTCCGCTTCTAAAGGATCTTGAAGACTTGCTTGGCTTGCACTCAAAGGATCTTGAATTCTTGATCTTGATTGGGGTTAGGGTTAGGGTTTTGAGGTCGTAGGAATTGGTTGAAGAACTAGAATTTAACTAGAGATTAGCCAACCATGAGCAACTAAGGATTAGCCCTTTCAAGAGAGCCTTGAGGTCTTTTTATAGGTTTTCCAAACCCTAGGTCTAGGAATTCAAATTTGAGTTTTCCATCCAAAAGTTAGTTATAGGGAGAGGCTTCTAGAAGTAGTTAGTTCGGGCTTAGCTTCTACCCTAAGCTAGGAGGTTAGGGGAAGGTTCTAGATCCTTAATAGAGTTTAGGTGAAGCTTGTTGTGGAAGCTTGGGGTGTTTAGTTAGGAACCCAATGGCTTGCTGATCTGGCAGAAGCTTCAGGATCTTTCTGGAATTTACAGTGGTTTTCTGAGATGTAGGAGCTGAAGTAGAAGTATTGCAACAGAGAAAGTATGGTGACGTGGCTAAGCCGCCGCGGTTCTGCGGCGCAAGGCGGCTCCGGCCGCGGAACCGCAGCCACTTGGCTTCTGTGGAGCTTCCTTCTTCATGTGATGGCTTCTAGTGTCTTCAAGTGTACATTATAATATGTTGATTCTCTGAATGCTTCTTAGATCATTGCCAGATTCCAATTCCTTGAGTTGGTGTATTTTAACAGTCTTCGTTTTGTAAATTTGACCGATCTCATGAAATTTCCTGCACAGACTTCGAAACACAAGTTGCGATATATAGGAATGATGCCATGCTATGAAATGCAGTCAATTTCCCTTATAGTGCTGGTTTTAAAGTCTAACACATGCAATCTGATATTTAACGACTGTTTTGCTAATATGTGCTATAAGAATGCCGAACAATTCTAGATGTGTGCAAATGATAGGGAAATTGCCGGTATAAAGATGCAGTATTTTCGACTGATCAAATTCCCCCAAACTTATTTTCGATCGCCTCGAGCGAACTTTTTATTAAAAAGAAAGGAGAAAATAAAGAAAGAGAAAAACTAACTAGCACACTTTCGTAGGCAACACGATTGCACTGAGCACGTGCAACAAGCCTTTAAACCTCTAGGTGTCCATAGTAGGAGGAGTGTTGTCTCCTGAGGGTTTTCATCGGATTGCACCCACAAAATCCAATAATAAAAGGAAGATCATGAAATTTACATTTAAAGACAAGAATTGTAAAAGAAAAGCCTTGAAAAATTAGGGTTTCTGTAACACCCTAGCCCAATGCGACTGTTTTCAGTTACTGTTTGAGCATTAATGTGGTACTCTTTTCATTTAGCCTGCCTGATTGTCACTTACTGTAAAATTTTATCTGGGAAAGTCATTTCTGCATATAAAAATTTTTGGCATCTAAAATAAAATTAAAAATATTCATCTTGGTCTACTTGACACCCCTAACCTCGTGGTAGCGTCCGTGCATTGTGTTCTCGTCCCGTTCAGTGAAATAGGCGAGTTTGGACGGCTACGCGCGCGTACAGGTGTCCGTTTTGGGGGTATGCTTTTTAATCATAAGACACTTAATTTTGAAATTCGGAACCCGCTTAAAATCCTATTATTTCAATTTCGAATTTTGGATTCGACCCGGGCGCGATTTGGAAATGTTTTGTTTGGCGCCAAAATCCCAAATTTTAATAATATTTAAACCATAATATATTCTGTAACCTATATATATTTTCACTGTTAATTAACCCACAAAAATCTTTTAATATTTTCTCCGTTACAAACTCTAGCCAATCATCATGAGGCTAGTATTCCGTGGGCCCCACCTCCTCAATCTCTCTCTCTCTATCTCTCATATCTCTTTCTCTCTCTCCCTCACCGTTTCTCTTTCTCTCTCTCCCTCAAATCTCTCTCTCTAACTTCATTCTCTCTCCCTCCCTTGTATAAATTTTCCTCTCCTCTATTTTAAAAAAAAAACGCAGCACAGAACCCATCCGAGCCTCAAAACCCTAGCCACCTTCATCCATCACCGCCGCAGCCCCGACGCCGACGCCGATACCACCAGCACCCTCGCCTCCTCCTCCTCGTCTCACCCATATCCTCTTTGCTTCCACCCTCGCAGCCACCTGTGCACCCCGCCGCAGCCACCCGCAGCCCCTACTCACCACCCGCGACCACCTGCGCCGCCCCTGGTCGTCGCCGACGATCACCAGACCCCCTGTGATCGCCTCTGTAAGTCATCCTCTTCTCTCCTCCTCTCCCTCTTCCCTCCTTCTCCCTTTTCTGTTTAAGTCCGATTCTTGATGGCCGTAGTTCATCGCAGACAAAGCACCGGAGCTCCGTCGACGTGGTCGGCAGTCACCATCCCTCCACAGATACTCGTGAGCCCCCTCGTCTCTATCCTTCTTCTCTTCCTTCTTCTTGAGTCTCCATTTGGTTGATCATTGAATTATTGAAGTTGTAGTTCGCTGTTCGCCGGAATCCGGCCGTGCCGGTGACGTGTCCCGACGATCCAGCGAGGTACCCCGACCCGCGTGGTTCCATTGTTCGTTGTTTGGGTTCAATCCGTGAACCGTGCGTCCGTCGCTAGTTTCCCCCGCCGACGTTACGTTCCGTTTTTTCCTGTTCGCAACCCGTCGAGGCAAGTACCCCTTGCTACATGCTATACAATATTTACATATATGTATTGACACCCTAAACCTGTAAAATTGAACTTGGTATAATCGTTTCCCATTTTCGGTTACAATATTGCATTATATCATTGTACTGTTAAACATGGAATCTACAGTTTGCCAATTTGAACCTAATAATCATATCTACCAGTTCAACCACATTTTACTGTTAAAATAGCTGGTAGCAATTATCCTTATAGTTCTGTTACATTCGGACACTCGTATGCATTTAACCTGAAATAACTGTATTGAACCGTTACATAAACTATTGCACCGCTAAGGGTGCTTAAACCTGTTAACATGACTAAACGGCTATATCGTTTTACTGCACTCTTGTAATTCGAATGAAACTGGTTATTATGTAATTCATTGCTTATCTCATGTTGTTAATACCCATGTTTGATTATATATCTGATTGGGAGCACACTCACGATATTGCTTACATCTTGACCTGACATTGCTACTCATATATATATATATATATATATTGATACACCTGACATGGTACCGTATACTGTTGACTTGACCTGATGTACCATGACTCGACCCGTTACCTGATCTTGTGTCTAATGCCAACAAACCTGACATGTAGTCCTCATGGACCGTTCCTGTTGTCTATCCAGACAAATCTGCTTTTACCTGATCCTGTGTTGGCATTAGTTCTTGATTACTGAATACCTGACTTGACATACATAACTTGGGGGTATGGGGAAATCAAAGGTGAAACCTGACTTGTAACTCAACAGTTCGATACCTGTTCTGATCAGTCTTACGGGCTAGGCCAGCCCCGGAGTGATGATCCTGACATCACTCGCCCATCCTTCTACCTGTTACTGCCAGCGGCACGTCTCGGATTCAGCCCCGAAGATCTTGACCGTGGTCCCGGGCATGCACGGGATACTATTGAGTTACATCGACGATTCATCAATTGATTTCAAAGACTTTAGAATAGAAAACCTGATAGAACAGTTTAGTTACTCACTGCACACTACCCTGTACTGCATGATTCACATTATTGCTACTCTCGTTTTATTCATGTTCATTTTTGCATTGCATGCTACACTGTTCATATTATATTACTTGTTGACATGACGCGCTGATGTCTGGGTTTTGCATGGCCCAGATTCTGTACCGCTGTCGCAATCCGAGCAGGAGTACTTCAGCCAGCAGGCTGAGCTGTGAGTTCAGTAGTAGTTAGTTTTATTTCCTGCATTTATTTCCTGATGTGAGCCCGCATTATGGGACATACTTTTCAGTCATTTGTATTGGATCATTTTCTTCCGCATTTATTTATTATTGACTCTTGTTATTCTGGATTATGGGCATGTTTTAGATAGTTTTATCTTGTTCTTGATATCTCTACAACCGTAATGTGACTGTGGATGGATACTTCCTACCCACGGTAGCATGGTTGGCTATGTCACGTGCCCATTCTAGCGTACTCTGGGAAGCGGGGCGTGACATGGTTCTTTAGGTATCAGAGCCATAGGTTAGTTGGGTTGATTCTTTTGTAGTTGGGTATTGTACCCAATACACGAATCAGAATGCCCGTGTTTAGGAAACATGTCCAGCCACTTTGCCGTTTACCATTCTTGAATCACATTCTTCCTGATTATATCTTTTACGACGTGCAAACTTACTTTGCATGTCGACTCGAAAAACATGATTTCTTGTTATCTATAGGACTTAGGCGACTTGGGTGGAGTTAAGTAATTGTGGCTATGATACCGCGGCATAGTTACAATGCGGTACTCTATTTAAGTATCTTGGAGTTCTAGCCTTGATCTATATATTGAATCTATCATCATGCTAATGTTGGGTGTTTTTGATTTCAGGAATATGGCAGATAAGAATTTGAAGACGTACCAGAGGCGTGTGGACGAAGCCGCCATGCTTGGAGTGATAAGATGAATGCTGGAGAATCAAAAGAGACAGACTGAGCTGATCCAGCAACAAGCAGACTCATTTCAGGAAGGTTTGCAGATCGTTCAGCAGTCTGTAAACAACGTTGGAGCTAAACCAGTTGACCGAGTAGGGACCGTGGCAGATTTCAGGTGTTTAGGTCCGTCTACATTTACTGGTTTGGAGGAGCCATTGCCAGCCGAGCAGTGGCTAGTTGACATGGAGAATTTGCTGATTGCGGCAAAAATTCCAGATGACAAAAGAGTTGATGTAGTACGCATTCAGTTAGTGGACTACGCCCGAGAATGGTGGCTTGTGGAGGAGACCCGCTTGCCCAAGCCGATCAAGTGGGCAGATTTTTCTAAGAGTTTCCTGGAGAAGTTCTTCCGGCGGACTGCACGGGAGGAAATGGAAGAGAAATTTATTGGGCTAAGGCAGAATGGAGCACCCATGGACGTGCATGCAGCAGAGTGGACGAGACTCATCAGATTCGCTGGACCTTTAGTTGCCAACGATGCAGACAGGGCACGAAGGTTCATGCGCAGTTTGGATGTGGACATCCAGAGGCAGATTGTCTCCCTGGGTTTGACCACTTTCTCACAGGTTCTTACGGCAGCTCGGGAACAACAGAGTTTATCTGGGATGAAAGGGAGCTTGCAGCAGACAACAGTTGCGGCCAGGAAGCCCGCATTTATACCTAACCGAGCTCATGGTCGCAAGGGTATTCCAGTGGACCGTCGTGGTGTAGCACCCATGAAGAAGCCTGTGATTATTGATCGAAGAAGGAGCGTGATTTGTGACTACTGCCGTTTACCCGGGCACGTGCAGAAGGATTGTCGAAAGAGGCTGGGACTTTGTTTGGTTTGTGGAGCGGCTGATCACGCAGTTGGTACTTGTCCGTCGAAGCTTCGTACGAGGGATGATATTCAGAAGCCTCCGCAGAAACCGCTCCAAGGGCAAAAACAGCTGACTCAAGGACCAAATCAGGCTCGAGCTTTTACCTTGACAGCAGAAGAACCTAAGGCATCAGGAGAAGTGGTTTCGGGTATTCTACTCATTCATGGTTTTCCCGCATTGGCATTATTTGATTCTGGTGCATCCCACTGTTTTATGTCATCCAAATTTATAACTACACACTCGATTTCCTGCACGACCCTGTCTAGTTTCTGGGACATACACACTGGGAATGGGAAAATTTTATCTAGTAGGGAATGTAAAGATTGTACAGTTGTTGTGCGGACGGGAGCTTTTTGCAGATTTCTTGGTGATTGATACGGGCAGCTATGAAGTCTTCTTGAGAATGGATTTTCTTGGCACTTTCCACGCTCACATTGACTGTAGGGCAAAGAAAGTAATTTTCCAGATTCCCGGACATCCTGAGTTTATCTTCACTGGAGGAAGCAGTTCTGTCGGGCCAGTCGAGTTTAGGGCTAGGCCGACAAACAATATTCTTGCAGCAATGAAAGTTGATAGTGGTGAAGAGCCGGCGGTTGTTCGCGATTTTATGGACGTATTCGAAGATATATCAGGTTTACCGCCGAAGCGAGACGTGGATTTCGCAATTGATCTTATTCCTGGTGCAGCGCCATTATCTAAAGCGTATTATCCAATGGCACCAGTAGAGTTGGAAGAAGTTAAGAAACAGGTTGCTGAATTGCTTGAGAAGGGTTGGATTCGAAGCAGTAACTCGCCGTGGGGAGCTCCAGTTCTTCTAGTAAAGAAGAAGGATGGCACAAGAAGGATGTGCATCGACTATCGAGAATTAAACCGGGTGACTATTAAGAACAAGTACCCTATCCCTCGCATTGGAGAACTTTTTGAGCAGCTTAGTGGCGCGAGGGTATTCTCGAAGCTGGATTTTCGATCTGGATATCATCAGGTCCGAGTGAAAACAGAAGATATTTGCAAGACGGCGTTCCGAACTCGGTATGGGCATTACGAGTACTTAGTGATGCCCTTTGGAGTAACGAATGCGCCGGCAGTATTCTTGGACTTGATGAACCGAATCTTTTCACCATTCTTGGACTAGTTCATTGTGGTATTCATTGACGATATTCTGGTTTACTCGAAGAGTTTTGAGGAGCATGCTGAGCATTTGAAGATCGCACTGCAGACGTTGAGACAGGAGAAATTGTATGCGAAGATGAGTAAGTGCGAGTTTTGGCTGGGGGAAGTGAAGTTTTTGGGGCATGTTGTGTCTGGCGATGGAATTGCCGTCGATCCAGAAAAGATTGCAGCAGTTCGAGATTGGCCTATTCCAAAGAATGCTGCTGAGATAAGAATTTTCCTTGGATTAGCCGGATACTACAGGAGATTTGTGGAGAACTTTGCTCGTCTGACAGAGCCGTTGACCAAGCTTACGCGCAAGGAGGTACCTTTTGTATGGACAGATAAATGTGCGTTAGCTTTTGAGACGTTGAAGCAGAAGTTGATAACCGCCCCTATTCTGATCGTGCCAGACAATTCCGGAGGATTGGTAATTTACAGCGACGCATCTGGCAAAGGATTGGGATGTGTTTTGATGCACCATGGGAAAATTGTAGCGTACGCATCGAGACAATTGAAGACCCATGAGAAGAATTATCCAACTCATGACTTAGAGCTTGCGGCTGTGATTTTCGCTTTGAAGATTTGGAGACACTACCTTTTGGGCGAAAAAGTCGAAGTCTTTACAGATCATAAGAGCTTGAAGTATGTGTTCACTCAGAAGGAGCTTAACATGAGGCAGCGTAGATGGTTGGAGCTGATGGCTGACTACGATCTTGATCTTAAGTACCATCCGGGGAAAGTTAATGTTGTGCCGGATGCGCTGAGTCGGTTACCAGCAATTCAGGTGTTAACTACGCAGATGGAGATCGTTGCAGATTTTCGAAGATTTGACTTGGAGGTTATGCTACCGCGTTCTACGGGACAGTTGATGCAGCTGCAAGTGCAGTCGTCTTTGATTGAGAAAATTAAAGCGACACAATCGCAGGATCCTAGACTGCAAAAGTTTCGAGAGCAAGTTGAAGCCAGACTACGAACAGATTTACTGGTCCACGAAGATGGTTCGTTGAGATATGGTAGCCGTTTATGTGTGCCAAAGGGAGATGTTCGTGAAGAGCTTATGAAGGAGGCACACAGTTCAGCTTATTCTGTACATCCAGGAGGCACAAAGATGTACCGAGATATTCGACAGCATTTCTGGTGGGAAGGCATGAAACGAGAGATTGCTCGCTTTGTGGCTAAGTGCTTGGTGTGTCAGCAAGTTAAGGCTGAACATCAAAGGGTTGGTGGTTTATTGCAACCACTTCCGATTCCTCAGTGGAAGTGGGAACATATAACCATGGATTTCGTGACGGCTTTACCGCGGAGTCCAAAAGGCAACAATGCAGTATGGGTGATTGTTGATCGGTTGACCAAGGCAGCTCACTTTATTCCTTTCCGGGTTGGTCAATCAACAGAGACTTTGGCGGAGCGGTACATGCAGGAGATTGTAAGATTGCATGGAGTACCGGTGAGCATCGTGTCCGATCGGGACACTCGGTTCTTATCACGCTTCTGGAGGAGTTTACAGGAAAGTTTGGGGACTCGATTGAAGTTTAGCACAACTTATCATCCTCAAACTGATGGTCAGTCGGAGAGAACGATCCAAACTCTTGAAGATATGTTGAGAGCATGCATGTTGGACTTCAAGGGTTCGTGGGAGGATCATCTACACTTGGTGGAGTTTTCTTACAACAACAGTTTTCAAGCAACTATCCAGATGGCTCCGTTTGAAGCTTTGTATGGTCGTAAATGCCGTTTACCTGTTTGTTGGGATGATGCCGGTGAACGAAGATTATTGGGACCAGATTTGGTTGTACAGACAATTGAGAAGGTTAACACTATCAGGAATCATATGAAGGCAGCTCAAGACAGACAGAAGAGTTGGGCTGACACGTCAAGAAGACCTCTAGAGTTCGCCGTGGGTGATTTGGTATTTTTGAAGATATCACAGACTAGAGGGGTGATTCGTTTTGGGAGTCGAGGGAAGCTTAGTCCTCAATTCGTTGGACCCTTTGAGATCTTGGAGCATGTTGGTGAGGTAGCGTACCGTTTGGCGTTACCGCAGTCCTTGGCAAGTGTGCACGATGTGTTTCACGTATCTCAACTACGAAGGTATGTTCGAGATGAAACGCACGTTTTGGATCATTCGGAGCTAACAGTACGAGAAGACTTGACTTTTGAGGAGCGACCGGTTGAAATCGTGGATCGAAGGGAAAAGGTTCTCAAGAACAAGGTTATCCCCCTTGTGCTTGTTTCTTGGGAAAATCGATCGCATGGAGAGTCCACTTGGGAGCGAGAAGATGAAATCAGACAGAAGTTTCCTCACCTCTTCTTGTAGTTTTTTGTATTCTTGGAATTTCGAGCACGAAATTCTTTTTGTAGTTAGGTATAATGTAACACCCGAGCCCAATGCTACTGTTTTCAGTTACTGTTTGAGCATTAATGTGGTACTCTTTTCATTTAGCCTGCCTGATTGTCACTTACTGTAAAATTTTATCTGGCAAAGTCATTTCTGCATATAAAAATTTTTGGCATCTAAAATAAAATTAAAAATATTCATCTTGGTCTACTTGACACCCCTAACCTTGTGGTAGCGTCCGTGCATTGTGTTCTCGTCCCGTTCAGTGAAATGGGCGAGTTTGGACGGCTACGCGCGCGTACAGGTGTCCGTTTTGGGGGTATGCTTTTTAATCATAAAACACTTAATTTTGAAATTTGGAACCCGCTTAAAATCCTATTATTTCAATTTCGAATTTTGGACCCGACCCGGGCGCGATTTGAAAATGTTTTGTTTGGCGCCAAAATCCCAAATTTTAATAATATTTAAACCATAATATATTCTGTAACCTATATATATTTTCACTGTTAATTAACCCATAAAAATCTTTTAATATTTTCTCCGTTACAAACTCTAGCCAATCATCACGAGGCTAGTATTCCGTGGGCCCCACCTCCTCAATCTCTCTCTCTCTATCTCTCATATCTCTTTCTCTCTCTCCCTCAACGTTTCTCTTTCTCTCTCTCCCTCAAATCTCTCTCTCTCTAACCTCATTCTTTCTCTCTCCCTTGTATAAATTTCCCTCTCCTCTATTTTAAAAAAAAAACCGCAGCACAGAACCCATCCGAGCCTCAAAACCCTAGCCACCTTCACCCAACACCGCCGCAGCCCCGACGCCGACGCCGATACCACCAGCACCCTCGCCTCCTCCTCCTCGTCTCACCCATATCCTCTTTGCTTCCACCCTCGCAGCCACCTGTGCACCCCGCCGCAGCCACCCGCAGCCCCAGCTCACCACCCGCGACCACCTGCGCCGCCCCTGGTCGTCACCGACGATCACCAGACCCCCTGTGATCGCCTCTGTAAGTCCTCCTTTTCTCTCCTCCTCTCCTTCTTCCCTCCTTCTCCCTTTTCTGTTCAAGTCCGATTCTTGATGGCCGTAGTTCATCGCAGGCAAAGCACCGGAGCTCCGTCGACGTGGTCGGTAGTCACCATCCCTCCACAGATCCTCGTGAGCCCCCTCGTCTCTATCCTTCTTTTCTTCCCTCTTCTTGAATCTCCATTTGGTTGATCATTGAATTCTTGAAGTTGTAGTTCGCTGTTCGCAGGAATCCGGCCGTGCCGGTGACGTGTCCCAACGATTCAGTGAGGTACCCCGACCCGCGTGGTTCCATTGTTCGTTGTTTGGGTTCAATCCGTGAACCGTGCGTCCGTCGCTAGTTTCCCCGCCGACGTTACGTTCCGTTTTTTCCGGTTCGCGACCCGTCGAGGCAAGTACCCCTTGCTACATGCTATACAATATTTACATGTATGTATTGACACCCTAAACCTGTAAAATTGAACTTGGTATAATCGTTTCCCATTTTCGGTTACAATATTGCATTATATCATTGTACTATTAAACATGGAATCTACAGTTTGCCAATTTGAACCTAATAATCATATCTACCTGTTCAACCACATTTTACTGTTAAAATAGCTGGTAGCAATTATCCTTGTAGTTCTGTTACATTCGGACACTCGTATGCATTTAACCTGAAATAACTGTATTGAACCGTTACATAAACTATTGCACCGCTAAGGGTGCTTAAACCTGTTAACATGACTAAACGGCTATATCTTTTTACCGCACTCTTGTAATTCGAATGAAACTGGTTATTATGTAATTCATTGCTTATCTCATGTTGTTAATACCCATGTTTGATTATATATCTGATTGGGAGCACACTCACGATATTGCTTACATCTTGACCTGACATTGCTACTCATATATATATATATATATATATATATATATATATATATATATATATATATTGATACACCTGACATGGTACCGTATACTGTTGACTTGACCTGATGTACCATGACTCGACCCGTTACCTGATCTTGTGTCTAATGCCAACAAACCTGACATGTAGTCCTCATGGACCGTTCCTGTTGTTTATCCAGACAAACCTGCTTTTACCTGATCCTGTGTTGGCATTAGTTCTTGATTACTGAATACCTGACTTGACATACATAACTTGGGGGTATGGGGAAATCAAAGGTGAAACCTGACTTGTAACTCAACAGTTCGATACCTGTTCTGATCAGTCTTACGGGCTAGGCCAGCCCCGGAGTGATGATGCTGACATCACTCGCCCATCCTGCTACCTGTTACTGCCAGCGGCACGTCTCGGATTCAGCCCCGAGGATCTTGACCGTGGTCCTGGGCATGCACGGGATACTATTGAGTTACATCGACGATTCATCAATTGATTTCAAAGACTTTAGAATAGAAAACCTGATAGAACAGTTTAGTTACCCACTGCACACTACCCTGTAATGCGTGATTCACATTATTGCTACTCTCATTTTATTCATGTTCATTTTTGCATTGCATGTTACACTGTTCATATTATATTACTTGTTGACATGACGCGCTGACGTCTGGGTTTTGCATGGCCCAGATTCTGTATCGCTGTCGCAATCCGAGCAGGAGTACTTCAGCCAGCAGGCTGAGCTGTGAGTTCATTAGTAGTTAGTTTTATTTCCTGCATTTATTTCCTGATGTGAGCCCGCATTATGGGACATACTTTTCAGTCATTTGTATTGGATCATTTTCTTCCGCATTTATTTATTATTGACTCTTGTTATTCTGGATTATGGACATGTTTTAGATAATTTTATCTTGTTCTTGATATCTCTACAGCCGTAATGTGACTGTGGATGGATACTTCCTACCCACAGATAGCATGGTTGGCTATGTCACATGCCCAATCTAGCGTACTCTGGGAAGCGGGGCGTGACAGTTTCCAACTAAGCTAGCTTTTCGGTTGTCATGAGCCCTATCTTAATAGTCATGAAAAAATGTCAGAAATCACGTCCTCCCTCAATAAAACATCATCTTTATTCTTCATTCCTATCTTTCTTCCAAACATCGATCATATAACCCTGCGTGTGTGTAAAGACATCCCTACACCTGGAGAATTCAATTCAAGCTAGTATACTCTTGACCATCAGCCTCAGTACTTTTTAATTAATGAATATTTAAATGAGATTGCTCACACACTTTCATGCGACCGTTAATACTTCTTGAGGTACTAACCGACCGATTACTCCTGTGCTTGCTTACTTGGTGTATTTTTCTCGTCTTGCACCACCTAAGGCTTAGCAGTGACTCCCAGACCAGTTGGCCTTAGGGCACTAGGTGAAAAGGCACCCTCGCTATATTTTTTTTATTGCTGCCTTGGCGATAACAAAACCAGTGTCCATTTTTCTCACCACTTTATATTTTCTTCATTTTTTATTTCCTTCATAATTTTGGTTTTAAGACAAGAGCATTTCAAGGTATCCTCTACTATCCCAGGCTTCAAGACGTGTGTAAGTGCAAATAGCAGGGTATCAACGTTCAAAATGTTTGGCTTCTAGAAACTATTTTTCAGACTTATTTCTATCCTCAGATTAGTGACGTCTTTCATCTTACTAACCCTTGGGACAACGGCTCATAACTACTTATTACTAGTTCGTATAAGAAAACTTCTAATTTTCTTGGTTTTCTTAAATTTTTCTAATCTCATGGATGTAATTTTTCACCATCTAATCTTTCATTATCTTATTTATGTACAAAAAATGTTTAAATATTAAACTATTTTTATATTTTGAAAATTTTAAATTTTTATGGTTTTTTGAAAGTTTTTAAATTTTTATAAATTTTTAAAGAAATGTTTTGTGCTTATGCAAATGATATGCAAATGATGCAAAAATAAGCACAAACCTCCCCCAAACTTGTTTTCAACAGTGTCCTCACTGTTGTCAACCGTTATATCTACAAAACCTGTAAGCCTGGAAGGAATTTATTAGTGGGGGCAAAATATATAAGTGACGATCCTCCCCCAAACTTATTCTTTTCACTCACCTCCATTCAACAAGATGATGCAGTGATATACCTGATATGGGGTGAGACGGAGGAATTTTAATCAAGGTAAAATGGCTTCTGTAAGAACAGGAGCTCCTCCGTGGGGTCAGTGGAAAAATACGGCTTTAGTCTATGTCCATTCACTTTTAAAAATGTGTCGTTTTTAACATTTTCTATTTCTACTGCCCCGTGCGGGTATACAGACCGCACAACAAAAGGTCCCTTCCACCGAGGTCGAAGCTTACCCGCGTGATGGTGTAGTCGTGAATCATAAAGAAGGACTTGTTGTCCTGGTGAAAATGTTTTCCTCAAAATGATTTTATCGTGAAAAACCTTAGTCCTATTCTTTACGATTACAGCGTTATCATAAGCTTCATCACGAAGTTCGCTTAGCTCATTTATTTGCAGCTTCCGAAAGTTGCAGGCTTGGTTTAGGTCAAAATTTATTTCCTTAATAGCCCACAATGCTTTATGCTCAATCTCGACGGGTAAGTGACATGCCTTCCCAAACACTATCCTATATGGAGACATCCCTAGGTCGGTTTTAAATGCAGTTCGGAATGCCCAAAGAGCATCCGTCAGTTTGGTCGACCATTCTTTTCTATTCTTAGCAACAGTCTTCTCCAGGATTAGTTTGATCTGTCTATTTGAAATTTCAGCCTGCCCGCTCGTTTGGGGATGATAGGGTGTAGAAAGTCGGTGGTTGATTGCGTATTTTTGCATCAGAGTCTCGAAAGACCTGTTGCAGAAATGTGTCCCATTATCGCTAATGATAGCGCGTGGGTGTCCAAATCGCAAAAAGATATTCTCTTTTAAGAACTTAATGACAACTTTCCTGTCATTAATGCGACATGGAATGGCTTCAACCTACTTTGAGACATAATCAACCGCCAGCAGTATGTATAGATTCCCAAAGGAGTTGGGAAAGGGACCCATAAAATCAATGCCCCAAACATCGAAAATTTCAACAACTAAGATGGGTTACTGAAGCATTTCATTTCTCCGGGAAATTCTACCCGTGTACTGACATTGTGTACAGGTTTTTCAATAGTCAAATGCGTCCTTGAATAAGGTCGGCCAATAAAATCCACATTGCAAAACCTTCTCCGCCGTCTTTTTAGGACCGAAGTGACCCCCACAGGCCTGATTATGACAAAAAGAAAGAACACTCTTGAACTCTTCTTTCAGGACACACCGGCGAATGATCTGATCAGGACAATATTTAAATAAATATGGATCGTCCCAGTAAAAGTGTTTTACTTGGGATAGAAAACGGTATTTGTCCTGTTTTGACCAATCGCTGGGTATAAGTCCCGAGACAAGATAGTTCACAATATCCCTAAACCATGGTTCATTGGATACGTTCAAGAGTTGTTCGTCGGGAAACGAATCATTGATCGGCAGGGTCACAGGGGAAGAAGAGATGCGTGAAAGATGGTCGGCTACTACGGTTTCACATCCTTTCTTATCTTTGATAACAAGATCAAATTCTTGTAACAGAAGGATCCAACGTATTAGCCGGCCTTTTGCATCTTTCTTCGCCAGAAGATGTTTTAAGGCGGAATAGTCAGTGTACACAACTATAGGTGAGCCAATTAAGTAAGGCCTGAATTTTTCTAATGCAAATACAACCCCTAAAAGTTCCTTTTCGGTGGTTGTATAATTGATTTGAGCATCATTCAGGGTCTTACTCGCATAGTATATCACGTGTGGCATCTTTTCAATGTGCTGTCCTAAGACTGCACCTACTACAAATTCGGATGCATCACACATCAGCTCAAAGGGGTAGTCCCAATTTGGAGACGATAGAATGGAGGCTGTAGTGAGGGAGTGTTTAAGTGAGTCGAAAGCTGCCTCACAGTCCAAGTCAAAGTAGAAGGTCGTATCCTTAGCCAGGAGAAGAGTTAAAGGTCTAGCAATTTTGCTAAAGTCCTTAATGAATCTCCTATAAAAGCCCGTATGGCCAAGGAATGATCGAATATCTTTGACGCTTTTGGGATGAGGGAGGTTTTGAATGACATCTATCTTAGCTCTGTCAACCTCAATGCCTTTCTGTGAAATAACATGTCCAAGCACAATTCCTTCTTGGACCATGAAATGGCATTTTTCCCAGTTCAAAGTTAAGTTCTTCTCTTTGCAACAAGTAAGAACTGCGTCAAGATTCGATAGGCAATCAGAAAAAGAGTCTCCAAAAATCGAGAAATCGTCCATAAAGATCTCCAGAAAATTCTCTACCATGTCAGAGAATATCCCCATCATAAACCGCTGAAAGGTAGCGGGAGCATTGCATAACCCAAAGGGCATGCGACTGTAAGCAAAGGTACCAAAAGGACAAGTAAAAATGGTTTTATCTTGATCCTTTTTGGCGATGGGGACCTGATTATAGCCTGAGTATCTGTCCATAAAACAATAATACTCTCGTCCCGCTAAGCGTTCCAGCATTTGATCAATGAATGGTAGAGGAAAGTGATCTTTCCTCGTGACAGCATTGAGTTTTCTATAATCAATACATACAGGCCACCCAGTTTGGGCACGTGTCTGAATCAACTCATTTACCTCATTGGTAATAACAGTGATGCCGGATTTCTTAGGGACAACATGTATAGGACTCACCCATTGGCTATCGGAGATTGGGTATATAATACCATTATCAAGGTATTTGACGATCTCTTTCATCACCGCTTCCTTCATGACTGGATTCAACCGTCTCTGTGGTTCTCGGGTTGGTCCGGCATCATCCATCACATGTATATGATGTTCAACAATTAAGGGACTAATCCCTTTGATGTCCGCCATAGTCCAACCAAACGCCTCTCTATTAGATCTCAATACCGATAAAAGTGCATTCTCTTGCTCTGATGCTAGAGAAGCGGATATTATAACTGGTAAAGACTCATTCTGACCAAAATAAGCATATTTAAGATGAGAAGGTAAAATTTTGAGATCTAATTCGGGCGGAGAAATGATAGAAGGTGGGATCATCGAGTGATTTTTGGAGTTACAAAGAAGCTCAGAGCCTGTGAAAGATACAGACTCGGGTGGAGAAAAGTCAGGAGTGTCGGACTCAAGTGTAGGAAAAGTGTCCTCACTAAGATCATGTGTAAGGTCAAACAGAGATGTGGTAGTGTCGTCAAGATCTGTAAAGCAAAGTTCCTCAACTCCGCAACTATCGGGAGCGATCTCGTGGACAGAGCACACATCGAGAATATGAGCAGAGGGTTCTGATGGCTGACTTCCAACTTTATAGATGTTTATTTCAATGGTCATATTTCCAAATGATAAGTTCATTGAACCATTTCTACAGTTAATAACAGCGTTGGAAGTGGCAAGGAAAGGACGACCCAAAATCACCGGAATTTGGCCCCGGGGGTTTGCTACAGGCTGTGTGTCGAGTACAATGAAGTCTACAGGGAATACAAATTCCCCGACCTTTATCAACACATCCTCTAGTTCACCCCTTGGTTTGGTGATTGAACGGTCTGCCATTTGGAGAGTGCATTGAGCAGGTTTCAACTCTCCAATCCCTAGTTGCTCATAGACAGAATATGGAAGTAGTTTAACACTTGCGCCAAGGTCTAAAAGAGCACGATTTATGTTTTTACCCCCAATAGAAATCGATATTGTAGGACATCCTGGGTCCTTACGTTTCTTTGGTAGCTGGGGGATAAAAGAAGTGCTAATGTTATTAGACATGAAGACCTTCTTCGGCATTTGAGTCTTCATCTTCCTAGTGCACAAGTCCTTAAGAATTTTTGCATAAGCGGGGACTTGCTGAATAGCATCTAGGAGAAGGATATTGATGTTAACCTGTTTGAACATTTCCATAATTTTCTCCATATGTGGACTCGTTCTATTACCCCTTAACTGATTCGGGTAAGGAGCTTTAGCAATAAGTGCCGGGTCCATCATAGGAGAAGGAAGAGGGGGTAGACGTGATCCCAAAAGAGGAGTGAGGACCGTCTGTGGAGAACTAGAAGGGCTATACTGAGGTGTCGAGCCTAATGGGAAATGGAGAATAGGCCCGCGAGAAGGCGGTGGGGTAGAAAAACAAGGATCAGAAGTAGAAGTGTGTGTGTGAGGAAGGGTCTCATCCGGGGTGATAGGATTTTCAATATCATCAATTCCTTCCCCGACATGGTTATTCAGCACTCTTCCCGATCTCAACGTTGTGACGGCATTTACATTGTAATGCCCAGGATCTGGTAGGGGTTGAGAAGGAAGTTTCCCTTTTTCTCTCGCACTCATTTCGGCTTTAAGTCATGCTATTTCAGCTTCCATCGATCTGATACTCTCAGCTTGGGACGCTGAGTTTTTCTTTATCTCACTGACGGAAGATCTAACCTCATTCGAAACCTCTATGAAATTTGACAAGAGTGATTTCATGGTTTGAGTGAATTGAGAGAGTTCGTCAGAACCGGTCAACTGCATAGGATTAGACTGTGCAGGAGTGTTGACCTGGTTGTGGAAATTTTGTGACTGGTAGGGGTGCTGAGTGAGTTGAAGTGGTTGCTGTTGTGGTGGAAGAGCCCTTTGGAAATAATTTTGGCTTGGAACCGTGTTTTGATGAGATCATTGTTGTTGGTTCCAAGCAAAATTCGGGTGATTCCTCCAACCCTGATTGTACGTGGAAGAATATGGATCGCTTCTAAGTCTTTGAAATGCGGCATTTGTATGCTCGTGACCTTGAAACGCAGAGTTTAATGGACATTCTTCCGTTAAGTGAGAAGGATCAGAACAACAGCCACATACAGTTTTGGGGAGCGACATTGGGTTTAAGGAGGCTGCTGAAAATTTGTGTTCCATAGCTTCGAGCTTCTTTTGCATTGCTGCCATCTCAGCTCGAACACCTATGGACACATCTATTTGGTGTACGCCACCCATATTCAATGATTGGGTTCCACTCTCCCACTGTAGTGATTTTTCAGCGAACTCTTCTAAAAATTTCCAAGCTTCGCCATCATCCTTGGTCATAAAGGTACCTTGACACATGTTTTCAAGGTTCTGTTTAGTGTTTGGGTTAATGCCCTCATATATGTTTCGGCAAAGATCCCATCTCGGGATACCATGATGAGGACATTGAACCAATAGATCCTTGAAACGTTCAAAGCATTTTGAAAATGGTTCAGTATGGAGCTGGGTAAATTGATTCAGTTCGCTACGGATTCGAGCTGTCTTTTGCATTGGGTAAAATTTCTTAAGGAATGCCGCGACGAATTCTTCCCAATTCGTAATAGAGTGTGCGGTAGTGTTATATAGCCACTTCTCGGCTATATCGCACAAAGTAAATGGAAGAAGTCGTAGACGCATAGCATCCACTGAAAGTTGTGACGTACCCATCATTGCGCATATGTTTTCAAATTTAGTGATGAAAACGTAAGCGTCCTCTGTCTCGAGTCCGTGGAATTTGGGTAAAAGGTTGATGTATTGGGGTTTAATTTCAAAATTATCCCCGTTGGCTGGTGGAATGGATAAGCAGGTCGAAAGAGGACCTCGCAATGGATAGCACCTCTCTTGGAGAGAGATGTGGGGTGGATTCTGCGCACCAACGGACGGCGGCAGATTAGTGTTAAAGAAGTTCGATGGAGGCGAATCCATCGATGTGGGTGTGGTGGTGGGTAAAGAAGAAGTAAATGGAGAAATACCGACTTCGGAGTCGATAAAGGGTACGCGGACTGAATGGGCACTAGAATCCCGTGTCCAGCCTATCTTGCACTAAAAAGGGTTAGTACAAGTGGCAGCGTTGACTTATAATTAGGGGAAATGAATGAATGAATGCGGTGTTTGTTTTGAAAAGTGGACGGATTTTTAAAAAAATTGATGCAACATAACAAATGCAACACACAAAACCCTAATTCTAGGGGTCGCCTAGGTCAAATCTCTAGACCGCTCCTAACTTCCAAAAGACAAGACGCATGATAAATCCTCCACTGCCTCTTTGTCTCTCCTGTGTCCAGGTAAGTGCCAGGTAAGTGGGAGGTTCTCCACTACGTAAGTAGTGAGCCTAATTAAGTAACCACTAGCCTTCGACACACTTGCCTTAGACACCACAAAAGAAACGCGGATAAGCAATGAATTACCCACGGCCTTCTTCTGTCCTAAGTGAGCGCGACGGTCCTTAGAATCATCTCTAGATATTTTTTAGTTAATTGGGGTAAATGCGGATGCAAATTTTGCGATTTTCGGGGCTTAGGAAGGGTAATGAACTCCCCACCTAATCTAGATTTTGTCTTTGCCCCTTAATATCCGTATTAATTATGCAAACAACCACAAAAATCAAAACAAGCACAATTTAATTTTGCTTTTTCCGCGGCGCTGCGATTTTTGCAAAGAAGCCTGCACAAAATGTTATTTGGAGCAGATTTGGAGAGAGATAAGAAAGTAAGAAGCTCACTGTGAACAAAATTGTACAGACGGGCCTCCACAGATGCGCGAAACCGTCGCAATAGGGCGCTTAGACCGCGGTTCAGCCGTTGTTGGTACTGTTCACTGTTCAAAAATTTAACAGCAGCTTGCTGTTGATTCCTCCAGCTCTCTGGAAATTTCCAAAAATTTTCCAATTGCATAGCAAGCTCCAGATTTCCTTGCAATAAACCACAACAAACCGTTTAGTGTTTTGCGCGAATTTTGATCACAAAATTACAATGGAATAAATCTTTCAATTCAAATTTCAATATAGAACGAATTAGCGCGCGATCCCGGCAATGACGCCATTTGATTGATCTTATTTTCCGTTGTTGGTTTAGAAAAAATGTATAGAATCACAACCAAAAATATTTGACCGCAATCAATAACGGTGTCGGATTGTAGTGCGTTAGTGAGTGCGGATCGTCCACAGGGATTGCACGATTCGTTCGTATTTTTTTTTGTTTGAATCGAAAATTTAATAGAAAAGAAAAGAAAACATGATTCAAGATTTTTATCGATGAGTTTCAAGTATCACTATTCTAATCAAGAATCAAGAAAATGATAAACATCGAGAATCAAGTATCGATAGAATTCCAATCAATTTAGGTTTCAAGATTTGAAGTAAAGCTCGTAGGAATCGAGTAAATTGTAGATGTGAAGAAGATTCAAGAATACGATTTCTTATCCATTAACAAGTTGATGCTAAATCAATGTAGATTCATCGAGGATCAAGGATCTTATGAAGAATTAGGGTTCCTCATCCTATCCTTTGTCCTTTCGATGAATCACATTCACTAGATAGCTTCTTGAAAGTCGAATGATCAATTTTTGATCTCTAGATCGTGCGAAAGGAATCAAGAACGCATTCGCATCGATCTAGATCATCGATCAATTGATTTTCAAGAATTTACAATTGTTTTAAGACTTAAGAAAACGTTTTACGATTCGTCAACATCATCATTCTACAATCGTTTCGACTCCTCCACGAGCGGAGTTTTATTCAAGCATCATCACAAAGAATATATTCAAGAATCGAAATATAAGCATAATGCTCGAATTGAAAATAAGCAAGTTTAAAGAATCTTCACCTTTATTATATCAACAATTAGTTACAACTCTCAAGAACTACAAGAGGATGGAACTTTGATCGTCGATTCTTGCGTTGCTCGGCTCCTTGAGTCTTGGATCGCTTGGTGGTCTATAAGCACATCCTTAAATGTCTCTAGTCGTGAGAGTTTCGAGACTGGGCATCGATACTCCAGACAAGACTAGTGTATACTGATTGAGACCCTGATGAGGGGCGGTGGCCAGGTCTCACAAGCCATTGGTGTTAGTTTTTTCACCTAAGATAGTATACAGGTGCTCATTGGGTTATGAGTACACTGGACGGACTCCGCCAGGAACATGCTAGTTGGTAGTGTACCTATTGTTAGATAGAAGTTCCCAGGTGACATGTGTGCAGGTTAGTCTGTCGACCAGAGATCGCCATTTGTCTCGTGTGAGTTCCCACTGTGCTTTGATTACTACCCTACCATGGCTTAAAGGAGTCATGCAAATATGTTTTAGTTGGGTACAGTCCCGAGCCATATGGAGGCAGTGAGCAGAACGTCGGGGATCGTCTCTCCCGGTATTGGGGGTTGATGTCGTGCAATGCACGGATGGCCATCACTAGAAATCCTTGGCCAAGGTAGTCGAGAATTACTGATTTAGATCAGTACTTTCTCAGTTGATGATAGGCTTCATACCAACACGAAATGTCACGTTATTAGGGGTATGATTTTATCCACCCCTTAGACTCGATATGCGATACCCTTAGACGAACAGACCGGACTGTACGGATATTGTCGCGGACTAGCTCAGTAATGGTCAGGGTGAGTTTCTCGTTGGCCTCCCTTTTGCTCAATACCTGGGTAGTCATTATGTACGGCTAGTACAGCTAACGTGCTTGTAGTTAAACCCATTGCCAGCGTATTGACGGGTCTTTAGAGTCCCACACAGAGGGTTTCCTTGCTTCGGGCGAAACGATGTAGAGGCCGTATGGTTTTACGGCAGGGTTCGATCATATACGTGCACTTATGCACGTATCATGATTCGGACGGATAATACTGGTAGGCATTGGTTTAAGTCGGATTCTAGTATTATATTGTTGGCTTATTTTCATCTCATTGTATTCGTATTTTTTGGAATATGGATACGGGTATGTATATACGGATGAGGGGTATTCTTGTAATTTATTACAAGGTGCTTCTAGAAGATGCCACCTCATTTAGTTTTAACCATTTAGGATTAAATGGTTAATGAGGTGGAGAGGATGAGGTGTTGTTTGCATTTATTGTAGCATGGCTTTGTAGTGACTCATGGTTACTATTCTAGCATGCTTGGTTTTTTGTTTGTTGTGAGATATTTTGGAGTCTTGAGATATTTTGTTGACTTAAGATATTTTGGAGACTTGAGATATTTATGGGATGCTTCATTATTGCTCATAACACACAACACAAAGGACATAGCCATTTTTCTTGAGTTGCCTCTCACTCTCATCCTCAAGCTTCTCCTTCTACCTCCACCCTTCAAGTCTCATGTGTTGAGAAACCTAGGGTGTTTGGAGACCAATTAATCCATCACTACACTCTACATCCTCTAGGCTATCTAGTTTAGCAATCTAGGTACCCCAGTTACCTCGGATATTGAGGTAGGAGCTCGGAATACAAATCCTCAGGTGGATCATCTTCGATGGAGGGAGACCGGAGATCAAGCTTGATCATGGAGGCATCTAGGAGCTTAGGATGATGGTTCAAGACCGAAGGACACAGATCGTTCGATATAACCATTCTACACTCCTTTGTATATTGCTAGTTTAGGGTTAATGGTAGATCCGGGTAGCGTGTTGTGTTTGCACTAGTTTTATAAATTTTTGTTCCGCAATCGGCTACGGTTTGATGGCCAGGGCGCTGCCATAACCCAACATGGTATCAGAGCCAACCCATTAACCCCTTACTAGCAGGTTTAGACGATGTTAAAGTAACGAAACCGAAACAACTCCGAAACAATACGGAAAATATTCCAGTTTCTGTCGATTTTTTCTAGTCTTCATAAATTTTTTTAAAACAATTGCAGAAAGCTATTTATGCAGTAACTAGAACACACACAAAACACGAGCCCAAATGCTAAAATTTGGCCGGCGATATCAAGCCAAAAACCGGCCCGGCCGGTCCAATATGGGACTTGGGACTTGATTTTTTTGTGGTGTTCTAGTCTGTGGAATATTGGTTCTAAGGTATTGTTTGTTTTTGCCCAGGTTGGATATTTTGTTATCTTTTGTTTCGGGAAATACAGAGTGTTTCGAAGTCGCTATTTTAACGCCATTTATAGTTTTCAGTACATACATTACTATCTGCGATCGTGAATATCATTAGAGCGGTACAACTCGTCTAATTGCTATTTGTCTTTTAGACAGGTTTGCGAACATGACATTCACGTTGATATTCTGTGTTGTGTTGTGGTTGTGGTTGGATTGTCGTGGTGGATAGCCAGTGGTGCAATGATAGTGGTACAGTTTAAATTCATTTATACATTTGATATTGCGGGGCAAGCGTCCGACATGTGGACCGCCGTCTCTGCCAGTTTGTATATTATTTGTTTGGGGCACGACCCGGTTGAGGTCGATATCACCCTTGTACATATATTTTTTCTTTTTTTGTACTAGGATTACCCCAAGGCGGAGTGCACGAATAGCCGGGTTCTAGAGGGCAACGGGTCCGCATCTTATGGCGTTGAGACGGAAATGAACTTACTCTAGAATTGGCAGGCTATTCGCCGCACTCATAGGGGGTATAGGTTGACCTACGGAGGGGTGCTCAAGTTACCGGATTCCGTAAAGTGCTGGGTGGCCCATTCACGTTGTTTATTGGGGTTTCTCGCTTCTGGGATTGGCGGGTAACTTGCCGCACTCGTAGGGGTCTTGGTTTTCATTGCACAGGCTATCCACACGACAGGGAACGTCGGGTCTCATTTGTTAGTTATATGTATGCCCTAGAGGCCATTGTTGAACATATGATGTATATTGTAGTGGATGCTTGGACATATATAGGGAGGACTTTCTTGCTCGACATGATAGTATGCTATCTGGTTGCTCTTTATCTTAACATGTACACTTATTGTCTCTCTATTATATATTGATAAAGCCCTTAGGATGAGTACTTAACTACCAGGACTATGATGCAGATCATACTAGTAGGGACAAGGTAGTCAGTAAGTGCATCCTTCAAATGTTCCTAGTCGTGGGAGTATCGAGACAGGGCATCGATACTCCAGAGTAGACTAGCGCATGCGCTTCTCGCCCCATGTGATGGGCGATGGATGATCCCATATCCATTGGTGTTTGACATCAGAGGGGGTATACGGGTGCTCAGTGGAGACTGGGTACACTGGACGGACTCGCCGAGAACTCCTAGATGGTTGATTGATCTTATTTTCCGTTGTCGGTTTAGAAAAAATGTATAGAATCACAACCAAAAATATTTTACCGCAATCAATAACGGTGTCGGATTGTAGTGCGTTAGTGAGTGCGGATCGTCAACAGAGATTGCACGATTCGTTCGTATTTTGTTTTGTTTGAATCGAAAATTTAATAGAAAAGAAAAGAAAACATAATTCAAGATTTTTATCGATGAGTTTCAAGTATCACTATTCTAATCAAGAATCAAGAAAATGATAAACATCGAGAATCAAGTATCGATAGAATTCCAATCAATTTAGGTTTCAAGATTTGAAGTAAAGCTCATAGGAATCGAGTAAATTGTACATGTGAAGAAGATTCAAGAATACGATTTCTTATCCATTAACAATTTGATGCTAAATCGATGTAGATTCATCGAGGATCAAGGATCTTGTGATGAATTAGGGTTCCTCATCCTATCCTTTGTCCTTTCGATGAATCACATTCACTAGATAGCATCTTGAAAGTCGAATGATCAATTTTTGATCTATAGATCGTGCGAAAGGAATCAAGAACGCATTTGCATCGATCTAGATCATCGATCAATTGATTTTCAAGAATTTACAATTGTTTTAAGACTTAAGAATCTTCACCTTTATTATATCAACAATTAGTTACAACTCTCAACAACTACAAGAGGATGGAACTTTGATCGTCGATTCTTGCGTCGCTCGGCTCCTTGAGTCTTGGATCGCTTGGATCTCGTGCTCTGTTGAAGTCCGGTTCCGCTTCTAAAGGATCTTGAAGACTTGCTTGGCTTGCACTCAAAGGATCTTGAATTCTTGATCTTGATTGGGGTTAGGGTTAAGGTTTTGAGGTCGTAGGAATTGGTTGAAGAACTAGAATTTAACTAGAGATTAGCCAACCATGAGCAACTAAGGATTAGCCCTTTCAAGAAAGCCTTGGGGTCTTTTTATAGGTTTTCCAAATCCTAGGTCTAGGAATTCAAATTTGAGTTTTCCATCCAAAAGTTAGTTATAGGGAGAGGCTTCTAGAAGTAGTTAGTTCGGGCTTAGCTTCTACCCTAAGCTAGGAGGTTAGGGGAAGGTTCTAGATCCTTAATAGAGTTTAGGTGAAGCTTGTTGTGGAAGCTTGGGGTGTTTAGTTAGGAACCCAATGGCTTGCTGATCTGGCAGAAGCTTCAGGATCTTTCTGGAATTTACAGTGGTTTTCTGAGATGTAGGAGCTGAAGTAGAAGTATTGCAACAGAGAAAGTATGGTGACGTGGCTAAGCCGCCGCGGTTCCGCGGCACAAGGCGGCTCTGGCCGCGGAACCGCGGCCACTTGGCTTCTGTGGAGCTTCCTTCTTCATGTGATGGCTTCTAGTGTCTTCAAGTGTACATTATAATATGTTGATTCTCTGAATGCTTCTTAGATCATTGCCAGATTCCAATTCCTTGAGTTGGCGTATTTTAACAGTCTTCGTTTTGTAAATTTGACCGATCTCATGAAATTTCCTGCACAGACTTCGAAACACAAGTTGCGATATATAGGAATGATGCCATGCTATGAAATGCAGTCAATTTCCCTTATAGTGCTGGTTTTAAAGTCTAACACATGCAATCTGATATTTAACGACTGTTTTGCTAATATGTGCTATATGAATGCCGAACACTTCTAAATGAGTGCAAATGATAGGGAAATTGCCGGTTTAAAGATGCAGTATTTTCGACTGATCAATGGTATTATACCTATCGTCGGATAGAAGTTCTCTGGTGACCCTGGTACAGGTTAATCTGTAGACCCGAGATCGTCATAGAGTTTTGTGTGATTCCCACTGTGCTTTGATTTCCACCATACCACGGTCAAGAGATCGTGCAAAAATGTGGTTTTTGGGTACAGTCCCGAGTCACATGGAGGCAATGAGCGATAGGAGGGGTTTCGTCTCTCCCGGTATTGGGAGTTGATGTTGTGCTATGCTCGATTGGCCATAACAGGAAATCCCTGGCCAGGGTTGCTGAGATCTACTGGTAAGTGTTATCAGTAGTTTCTCGAACCGTTATAGACCTTGCATCGGCATGACTTATCAGGCTATTGGGGTCTGACGTTATACCACCCCCAAGCCGTGATATGCGACATATCAGACGAAGAGACCAGACCATACGGTACTGTTACTGATTGGATTCGCAGGAGTACGAGCAGGCTTGCTTGTTGATCTTCTGATCGCTCAATGCCCGGGTGGCCATTACGTTTAGCAGACCGCTTGCGGCTTGTGGGTGTTTGATATGATCATCACCTACTGCCGGTGTATTGACTAGTCTTTAGAGTCCTACACAGAGGCTTCCTGGTTCATGCAAAATGGAGTAGGAGCACATATGTGATATGTGCGGGACCGAGATTAACGCGAGTATGTGATACCAAATTCTATTCTCGCGATTAGTGACATCGTAGGTTATATGTGATATAGCCAAGTTATCGGATCAAGTGTTGATTCGATAAGTTGTTACATTTGATATTAGTCGGTTATATGTAATATAGCCGGATTATTAAATCAAGTGTTGATTTAATAATTTAATGTATGATTATATATTTGTTATATTACATTACATTAACTAATATTAGCTCACTTAAGTATTACTTTTTCTCACTTGATGATACATTGATATATATATGATATATGTTAATTGTATTATTTTCTTTTTACACACAAAATATATATGTGATATATATTGTTGTGACATGCTAGGTTACACTTGCAACATGTATGTATGAGACTCACACCATGCTAGTATTAAGTTAGGGTTTATATTTATTTCAAGCAAATTCAAAATTGTGGAGATATTTGTCATGGTTCAAAGCTTGTAGAAGCTTGTGATCTTCATTGACTTAGTCCACTCCTTTGTCTTGCTTAAGATATTTGATAACCCAACCCTTAAACTTAGACTATGGTTTATTTTCTACATGAGTTAGGCATGACACTAACTCACCATGGTTGCAATTCTAACCTCACTCTCTCATTCATTTTCTTCATCACTTTTTCTTCTTCCTCAAGAGAAAAAGCTTGCTAGTTTTTTCTAATTAAGTGATGAAATCTTGTGAGAAAAATAAAACTAAAGTGAGCCCACTTCCTATTTCATCATCCTCTACTATTAGCCATTTAGTTTAGGGTGTTTGCTTCACTAATCTCACCATTAGTGAAGAGGTAGCATGAACTAGTGTCTCCTCGACGTAGATCATCTTCGGCCTCGAAGACTTCAATGCAAGCTTGTTCATATCTTCATGGGAGCCTTTCTAGAGTCCGGGAGTTCATGATCGCAGCGAAGGGAATACTACACGGAGCTATTGAAGTGATGGACCGGTCTACAAAGGTTGTATTCCTTGTTCACTTTAGTTGCAAAGTTGTTTGCATTCGTTTCGTCGGATTTTCTAGTTTCGATTCTAGGGTTAGGGTTAGCTAGAACGGCAAAAATTTAAATATGGCATGGATGATGCCTCCCGAAAACTTGTTGCCGTGCTAGACAACCCTGTGGTGGTATTAGAGCAATGCTAGAAAATTAGACGATGTTTGTTAGAATTACGAAACCGAAACTACTCCGAAACACCCGATACAAAATCTAGTTTTTGTCGAATTTTTAGAGGTGTCAAAAAAATTTTTAAACAGCTTCAGAGTGTTATAAGTGATATAACATGAACGTCACCAAAATTTGGAGCCTTTTTACCTAATTTTGGCCGGCCACAATGGTGTTAAAACCGAGCTCACCGGGTCAATTGTGGATTTTGGGCTTCAAATTTTCAGGGTGTTCCAGTCTCTGGGTTTTAAGGTTTCAGGTGTTGTTTGTTTTTGCTAAATTTTCATGTGATGATAACTTTCTGCAAAACCAACTCGGAGTGTTTCGTAGTCGTAATTCTAACTTGTATTTGGGTTATTTAGACGATGTTAAAAAGTTCGAACGGATATCAATAACCCAATTTTCCCCCGCTGGAAAATTTTCAAGAGTTGGATTTTTTCCGAGTTTAAAATTTTCAGAAAATCTTGCAAGCGATTCTGTGGACCCTCTGGAAGAACGAAACCCAAACTCGACTATTTTGGATCGCGGAACCGCGGTCAAACCCTAGGGTTTGCCGCAGTTCCGTGGCAACATAAGCTGTGGCATGTTCTGGGTACTTTTTTGAACTCCGCTCAAGTGTTGAGCTTGTTGGGAAATTTTGGGTGCTTGCTTATTCGATCGAAAAGTTTAACTTCGTCTAGTTATCTGTGATTGTGATACAATATTTGGAATCCACAAATAGTTATGAGATAACTAGTTTGAATTTTATAAATCTAGCAGTTTAGTCTCATTTGATCGGTTGCCATGGGATTTTGATATTGATCAAAAGTCCGTCGCAATTACGTAGTGTACGCGGATACTCGCCGGCTAACCTTACTAGATAGCCACGCCCCATAGCCCCAACCAAGTGACTGTAGGAGAACCTCGTCGCCAAAAAGCATCCGTTCGGGTGCTCGCGGCCGCGGTGTTCCGCCTTAGTGCACTTCGTCGACGGCATCGGGGGGTGCGGCCGTCTACTAAAGTTTCCGACGAGCATTCGATCAGGTTATCGGGAATCTTGTTGAATTACCCGACATGTTATTGGAAAGTGTTTTCAATATCGAGACTAAAATGCGGGGTTTATAATTGTTAGGCATGCGGTGTCTAAGGAATTCATTTGGTTAGGCATGAAATCCAATGTATGTGATATATTGGGTTTATGATATCTAAGGTGGTTGCGGATTCCAACTGTTGTAGTTTTTCACTTTCTTTTCTGCGTCCGTAAGTGTAATATATGGTGTATCGCCGGTTTCGTTGCTATATGACAACGACAATTGGGATACACATATTTACTTACGTTGATGACATGTGATGTTATGTGTTGCTGTGATATGTTATATTGGATCGTCGTGTTTTGAATAGCCGGGGTTTTTTATGTGAGATGGGAGTTTTTCATTTTCATTCATGTAAAAGCTTGTATGTAATATTCTTTTATTGGGGCACTTCCGGGTTGAGGATGATGTCATCATTAATGTATATTATTTACTTTTCCGCATTAGGATAGACCCAAGGCGGGGAGCACAAGTAACCGGGTTTTGGGGTCCAGTGGGAGACCATCTCGAGGAGTCGAGACCGGGTCTCCTAACTCTAGAATTGGTAGGGTTGCTTGCTGCTCTCGTAGGGGTCTAAGGATGTGGGTTTGGCTATTCATCGCGACCGTGGAATCCGTGTTTTATACTGGCTTAATTTAAAACACGGAAATCCTAGTATATCCATTATTTCATATATTATCTTTTGCTGCTCTGTGATGTGATCACTGTGATATGTTCAGACGGATGCCTATATTATATATATGTGATATAATTAATATTGCTGCTTTCGTTTCACATGTGATGCTTGGGAAGCATAATAAATTGGACTTCATTAATGAGATTAATGAAAGAAAAAGAAACCTAAAGATGTTGTAGAAACTTGTTTAAAAACCGGTAGCTCTAGTTCTTGCTTTGCATAGCGGTATTCCTTGTAGAATATCCAACACCTTATTCGATAAGGAAATAGCCGAGATCTCTTCACCGAGAGTGACCTCTTTAGTGAAACTAACAGATGCTACAACCCACTCGGTTTATTTTTTGATTGCTTTTATAGTTTTGGCTTTGCATAGTGGTATTTGTGAAATATCCTGCATCTTATTCGATAAGGAAAGAGCCGAGATCCCTTCACCGGAAGTGACCTCATTAGCAAAACTAGTAAAAGCCTCAAAAACACTCTTTTACAAAAATCGCTCGATTCTACAACGAGATCAAGTTCATTACGCAAAGGGTTTTCTTAAAAACCTGTCGTAGCCCTCCGTCATTTCAGATAAGTAATTCTTAGTATTCGTGCTGCGTTGTTGACCTTAGCCAAGGCGTAGTGTGCGGTAGCTAATTAGTGCTTATCTGCAAGCATATGATGCGATTGAGTTAGGTTAGTCGTGCGGCTTTGTTGACCTTAGCCAAGGGTCGCGCGGGTGGGTTTAATTCAATCAAGAAATGACGGGTTGAACTTGGCTAGCGCTTACGATTTGTTGACCTTAGCCAAGGTTATAAGTTGCTAGGGGCAAAACATTATCGGGAATTTCAAGTGTTGAAATTTGCAATGAGATTGCATACCTTCTATGAGATAGTTGGATCCCGATACCCACTGCGAGTAAGAGTTACTCCTGGGAGAGTTTTACACATTACAATTAGCCGATCAAGTAGGTGTCTAGAAAGGTGTTAACGGGGTTATGCCTATAGGAAAACGAGGTTTATTTTAATTAGGTCCGTGCGAAGGCACGGGGAACCTCCCTCAAAGTACCGACACTGGCCTGGCCGAAAGATTGGCGGACTTGCAGGGCGTAATTAATCCCGGCTAGTCTTACCTTTTATGGTTTGAAGGAAGATTTGACTAAAACAGTGGGTGCCATCCTGATTAGATAAATTAATAACGAATATAATCTTGCAAGAGCACACGCAGAGTGTTTTCTTCTCTCTCTTTCTTGGTAGCGACCATGTCACGCCTTAATCAAGATAATAATATGGATGCATTGACCGAACCTGCTTATTATACTGAGCTAGGGAACGTTAATTCCGCTTTATCTTATAACTGTTATAAGTCCGAACAGGAAATAGGGGAATATCCGGATTCCCATGCCACCCAATCGAGGAATAAACATGTTGATGCCTATTCTTCGGGTGTGTTCATTACCGAGAACTGTTTCTCAGTATCCTCTATGTCCTGGATATGTGATACCAGATCAGGATCCCGCATATGTAAGATGTTATATGGGCTACAGAAAGGTTGAGAACTGAGAATATGTGATATATCTCTAAGAGTTAGAAAATGGTGCAATTGTTGCAGCCAAGTCAGTTGGCAGATATCACCTTGTATAAATACATTGATTCTGAACAAATGTCATTAGATACCGAACCTGATATACAACATTACATCAGATTCTTTATTAAGTTAAAGAAAGATATAATTCTTTATAGGGGATAATGTTGTGAACATTTTCCTGAATCAAGAGTTGATTGGATCAGGCACGTTATATAATAACATATACGTTCTAAATCAAACCACAGTTCAAAGTATCTAGAACACACACAAGAGGAGTAGTTCAAAAATGAACGAATCCTTCTTGCGGAATTGTAGAGTAGGTCATATCAATGCGGCACGACCAGCTAAGTTACATAAGGATAAATATGAGAATCTGTTCGAATTTTCATCTTATGATACTTGCTAGTCTTGTCTCTGTAGGGTTGCTAGGCACTGCCGCAAGGGTCTACGAGGTATCAACCATGCCCGATTTAAAATTCAGCCGTGCCGAACAACCCAAAGCCGGATCTTTAAACTAGAGTTTAGGCGAAAACAAGTATGTTAAACAGTTTAACACTAAGTGAGAGGGATTACAACCTTTGTAGATCCGGTCCTTCACTTCTTAAGCTCCGTGTTGAGGTCCCTTCGCTGCGATCATCGTGTTCCAGACTCTCGAGAGGCTTCACGAAAAGAAAGATGCAGTCTTGCTTCCGATCTTCGATAACCAAGATGATCTACCTTGAAGTTTCATTAACACAAGCTAACACTCAATAAATGAATTAAACACTCTCATCTAAAGGGCAAGGATAGATGAGGATGATGAAGTAGGATTTTTGCTCTCATTTATAATCTTTTTCTCACACATAATTCATCACAAAATCAAAGCTAGAAAGCTTTTTAAGAAGGAACTCAAGGAAGAAGAAGAAAATCAATGATTAATTCTTTTGTGATGAATAATGAAAGTCTTGATAAGGTTAGAAATGCAACCATGGTTCAAGTAACTATTGTAGAGATTTTACTAGGGTTAAGGGTTAGGGTTAAGTTAAAGAAATATCTTGCAAAATATCTTTTCCAAAACAAAAATGAAAACCTTCTAGAAACTTTTAGAAATGCTTAACCCTAATCAAACCCTAACCATGTTTAATCTCCACTAAATATGTTGCATTAATAACCATATCATGTTATAATATTATATATCACATATATAATATTTATTGTACCAAAATAAAATAATACAATTAACATATATCGCATATATATCAATGTATTACCCGAGTGAGAAAAAGAAGCTTTTAGTGAGCTAATATTAGTTAATGTAATTTAATATATCATATATATTATTATACATTAAATTATCGAATCAACACTTGATCCGACAATCCGGCTATATCGCATATAACCGACTAATATATCATTTACTGATTCATCGAATCAACACTTGATCTGATGACCCGGCTGATATCATATATCGCGAGAATAGAATACGGTATCTCATATCGCATTATCCTCGGTCCTGCACATATCACATATGTGCCCCTACTCCGTTTTTCCTGAGCCAAGAAACTTCTGTGTAGGACTCTAAAGAATCGTCAATACGCCGGCAGTAGGTGATGATCATATCAAACACCCACAAGCTGCAAGCGGTCAGCTAAATGTAACAGCCACCCAGGTATTGAGCGCTCAGAAGATCAACAAGCAAGCATGTACATTCTCCTGTGAATCCAATCAGTAACACTCCCGTACAGTCCGGTCTCGTCGTTTGGTATGTCGCATATCTCGCCTAGGGGTGGTAAACGTCAAACCCCAGTAGCTTGATAAGTCGTGTCGATATGAGGTCTATAACAGTTCGAGAAACTACTGATAACACTTACCAGTAAATCTCAGCAACCCTGGCCAGAGATTTCAGGTTATAGCCAATCGAACACAGCACAACATCAACTCCCTATACCGGGAGAGACGAATCCCCTCCTATCGCTCATTACTTCCATGTGATTCGGGACTGTACCCAAAAGCCACCTTTTTGCACGCCCTCTTGGACGTGGTATGATGGAAATCAAAGCACAGTGGGAATCACACAAGACACTATGACGATCTCGGGTCAACAGACTACTCTGTACCAGTGTCACCAGAGAACTACCATCTGACGAGAGGTATAATACCATCTGGGAGTTCTCGGCGAGTCCGTCCAGTGTACCCAGTCTCTACTGAGCACCCGTACACCATCCTTGATGTCAAAACTGATGGATATGGGATCATCCATCGTCCATCATATGGGTCAAGATGCGTATACGCTAGTCTACACTGGTGTATCGATGCCCCGTCTCGATACACCCTCGACCAGGAACTGTTATAGGATGTACTCGTCGACTACCGTGGCCCTACTAGTATGATCTCATCATAGTCCCAGTAGTCGAGTACATATCCTAAGGGCTTTATCAACATGTAACATAGAGACAATGAGAGTACATGTTAAGATAAAGTACAACCAGATAGCATACTATCATGTCGAGCAAGAAAGTCCTCCCTATATATGTCCAAGCATCCATTACAATATACATCATATGTACAGTAATGGCCTCTAGGGCATACATATAACTAACAGTCTCAAAGATAAAATGACCAAAACTCCGTTTACAGAAACAGAGAAAGAGTTATTGAACTCTTGGGACAGATACATGATGATGTATACGGTCCTATGTCTACAAATGCCAAGGCTGGTTCTTGGTACTTCATTACATTCATCGACTATCTCACAAGATTCGGACATGTGTTCCTGTTGAAACATGAGTCTGAAACTTTTGAGAAATTCAAGGAATATAAACTTGAAGTTGAGAACCAGACGGGTAGAAGTATTACAGTCCTACGATGTGATCGAGGAGGCGAATACTTGGGCATGGAGTTCCTGGATTTTCTAAAAGGAGAATGTGATTCTCTCTCAGCTTACTCCTTCGAGTACACCACATCACAACGGTGTATCGGGGCAGAGGTATCGCACCCTATGAGATATACGCGCTCTATGATGAGTATTGCTGAGTTACCTATTTCCTTTTGGATTTTTGCACTTGAGAAGATGCATACTTATTGAATGAGGTTCCATCCAAATCAGGGTCTACCACTACATAAGAGATATGGAATGGGAAGAGACAATGTCTTAAACTAGTTAAGATATGGGGTTGTCCGGCCTATGTTGAAAAGCGAAATCCGGACAAGCTTGAGGCAAGGTCAGTTCTGTAAGTTTGTTAAGATATCCCAAACATTTGCGAGGGTATATCTTCTAACTAACTGAGGAGCAAAAGATATTTTGTTTCTCAGCATACCACCTTTTTAGAAAAGGAATTTCTTGTGAAGAAATTAGTGGTCATGGGGTAGAACTGGAAGGAGTTCCATCTAGAAAAACTAACAGTTGATGATTTGGTAAAACCAAAGGATTCAATAGTCTCCGACGAGCCTCGGCCTCTCCGCGAATCTGGTAGGGTTCCTTATCCACTTAAGAGATACTACGGACTTCTCGGTGACAGTGGGAGAGAGGATTGCATCATGGTTGATGATGGCCCAACTAGGTTCAGGCAGGCAATCACAACTGGGGACTCTGTGAAAAGGCTGGATGCTATGCGATCAAAGATGGAATCCATGTACACCAACAAAGTATGACTTTGCATGTTGCACCTGAAGGGGTAAAACCAATTGGGAGCAAATGGATCTTGAGAAGATTATTGGTGTAAATGGAAAAGTTGAGACTTTCAAAGCTATGCTTAAGTCCATCAGGATCAATGCAAGCATCAAGGAGTTAGAACATCTGTTTTGATATGACAATCAAAGAGTTTGACTTCATCAAAATGGTAGATGAACCTTATATATACAAGAAGGTTGTAGAGAGTAAGGTTGTCTTCCACGTATTGTACGTAGATAACATACTCTTGATAGGAAATGGTTTCCTATGCTACACTCGGTCAAGCCCCTCTTATCACGAGAATTCTCAATAGAAGATCTGGATGATACCTACTACATCTTGTGGATTATGATCTATGGTGATAGATCTAAGTGGATGTTGGGAGTGTCCCAAATCCAGATACATTAGCACCATACTAAAGGGGTTTAGTATGGAGGATTCTAAGCGTGGTGGTTTGCCCACTTACTCATGGATCACTCGCGTACGCGGGATACCCTATGCTTCGGCAGTAGGCTCTATCAGAGTGTGCGATGTTATGTACCAGACCAGGTGTAGATGACTCACTAGGTGTAGTGATAATGAATCAATCGGATCTTGGGAGAATCACTAGACAGCTGTGGAGGACATTCTTAAGTACTTGAGAAGCACTAAAAGAAAGTTCTTGGTTCCAGCTTCCAGAGTGATAAGTTTGACTGAGAGTCAGTCAAAGGCATTGTCTTTACCCTCAGTGGAGGGACGGTATGTTGGAAGAGTTCCAAGCTAGATACCGAGGCATACTAGACGATAAAGGATGAATACATTGCTACTAATGATGCTGCAAAAGTGGCTGTCTGGACATTTCTTGTTCATGAGATGAACAAGGTTCCTACCATTGAGCGTCCAATAAGTGTTATTATGACAACAATGGAGTTGTGGCTTTGGCCTAGGAACGAAGGTCCCATCAGCGTTCCAGACATATTCTGAGGCAAGTATCACCTGATTAGGGAGATGGATGATCTTCAAGGGATCGAGGTTAGGAGAGTAGACCTAAAGGATAACACAGCGGATCCACTCACAAAGGCCTTACCCCTAGAAAGACTTCTAAGGGATGGTTGAGTATGGGATACTACAACCACTGCTATATTGTTAGGTATTGGATACTACAACAGATGGCCTTAGTGCAAGTGGGAGATTGTTAGTTATATGTATGCCCTAGAGGCCATTACTGTACATGTGATGTATATTGTAGTGGATGCTTGGACATATATAGGGAGGACTTTCTTGCTCGACATGATAGTATGCTATCTGATTGCTCTATCTTAACATGTATACTTATTGTCTCTCTATTACATGTTGATAAAGCCCTAGGATGAGTACTTGACTACCAGGACTATGATGCAGATCATACTAGTGGGGACATGGTAGTCGGTAAGTACATCTTTTAAATGTTCCTAGTCGTGGAAGTATCGAGACAGGGCATCGATACTCTAGAGTAGACTAGCGTATGCGCTTCTCGACCCATATGATGGGCGATGGATGATCCTATATCCATTGGTGTTTGATATCAGAGAAGGTGTACGGGTGCTCAGTAGAGACTGGGTACACTGGAAGGATTCGCCGAGAACTCCTTGATGGTATTATACCTATCGTCGGATAGCAGTTCTCTAGTGACACTGGTACAGGTTAGTCTGTAGACCCGAGATCGTCATACAGTCATGTGTGATTCCCACTGTGTTTTGATTTCCACCATACCACGGTCAAGAGATCGTGCAAAAAGGTGGTTTTTGGGTACAGTCCCAAGTCACATGGAGGCAATGAGTGATAGGAGGGATTTTGTCTTTCCCGGTATTAGGAGTTGATGTTGCGCTATACTCGATTGGCCATAAAAGGAAATCCCTAGCCAGGGTTGCTGAGATCTACTGGTAAGTGTTATCAGTAGTTTCTCGAACCGTTATGGACCTTGCATCGGCATGACTTATCAGGCTATTGGGGTCTGACATTATACCACCTCCAGGCCGTGATATGCGACATATCAGACGAAGAGACCGGACTGTACGGTAGTGTTACTGATTGGATTCGCAGGAGTACGGGCATGCTTGCTTGTTGATCTTCTGATCGCTCAATACCCGGGTGGCCATTACGTTTAGCAGACCGCTTGCGGCTTGTGGGTGTTTGATATGATCATCACCTACTGCCGGCGTATTGACGAGACTTTAGAGTCCTACACAGAGGTTTCCTGGTTCATGCGAAACGGAGTAGGAGCACATATGTGATATGTGTGGGACCGAGATTAATGCGAGTATGTGATACCACATTCTATTCTCGCGATTAGTGACATCGTAGGTTATATGTGATATAGCCAAGTTATCGGATCAAGTGTTGATTCGATAAGTTGTTACATTTGATATTAGTCGGTTATATGTAATATAGCCGGATTATTAAATCAAGTGTTGATTTAATAATTTAATGCATGATTATATATTTGTTATATTACATTACATTAACTAATATTAGCTCACTTAAGTATTACTTTTTCTCACTTGATGATACATTGATATATATATGATATATGTTAATTGTATTATTTTCTTTTTACACACAAAATATATATGTGATATATATTGTTGTGTCATGCTAGGTTACACTTGCAACATGTATGTATGAGACTCACACCATGCTAGGGTTAAGTTAGGGTTTATATTTATTTCAAGCAAATTCAAATTGTGGAGATATTTGTCATGGTTCAAAACTTTTAGAAGCTTGTGGTCTTCATTGACTTAGTCCACTCCTTTGTCTTGCTTAAGATATTTGATAACCCAACCCTTAACCTTAGACTATGGTTTATTCTCTACATGAGTTAGGCATGACACTAACTCACCATGGTTGAAATTCTAACCTCACTCTCTCATTCATTTTCTTCATCACTTCTTCTTATTCCTCAAGAGAAAAGCTTGCTAGTTTTTTCTAAGTGATGAAATCTTGTGAGAAAAATAAAACTAAAGTGAGCCCACTTCCTATTTCATCATCCTCTACTATTAGCCATTTAGTTTAGGGTGTTTGCTTCACTAATCTCACCATGAGTGAAGAGGTAGCATGAGCTAGTGTCTTCTCAACGTAGATCATCTTCGGCCTCGAATACTTCGATGCAAGATTGTTCATATCTTCATGGGACCCTTTCTAGAGTCCGAGAGTTCGTGATCACAGCGAAGGGACTACTACACGGAGCTATTGAAGTGAAGGACCGGTCTACAAAGGTTTTATTCCTTGTTCACTTTAGTTGCAAAGTTGTTTGCATTCGTATCGTCGGATTTTCTAGTTTCGATTCTAGGGTTAGGGTTAGCTAGAACGGAAAAAATTAAATATGTCATAGATCATGCCTCCCGAAAACTTGCTGCCGCGCTAGACAACCATGTATCGTTTGCGGCTCAAGTGAAACCCGGGGCTCCAAGATTATCCACCACTCTGTGTTATTGGCTGAGATTCTGTGACGTTGCTTGTATCATGCCTGGGAAGAATGTTATATATATTTATATATATACTAGTAGATATTGTATATGTTTTGCACCCGCGCTAGTTTAGTCCCTGCTATGCCATTAGTTAAGTAACCTAACGGGTGATGACGGAGCCCAGTGGCGAATGCGGATGGCATATATGTACATTTTATTTTCGTTCGTTTCTGTGGTGTGATATGTTTAATTGATAGGACTGTGTTGATTTTGATCAATGCAAGGAAAAGAAATCTATATGATGTTGTTGGAACCAAGTATTTTAAAAACTGAAATTACAGACGTTTTCTTTTGCTTTGCACAGTGGTATTCGGTTATGAATATCCAGCACCTCATTCGACGAGGCAAGAGCCGAGATCCCTTTATCGGGGTGACCTCTTGAGCAAAAGTTTGCGTCAGTGTAAAACTTCACTATAGTCAATTTTTTTGCTTTCCATCGTGGTATTCAGTTAGGAATATCTTGCACCTCATTCGACGAGGAAAGAGCCGAGATCCCTTCACAGGGAGTGACCTCTTTAGTAAAAGTTTGCGCCACTATATATTTGTAAAGCTATCCGGTTCCTTCAACGATATCAAGTTCATTAAGCTAAAGGTTTTTCGCCAAAAACCATCTGTAGCCCTCCGTCATTTCAGATAAATAGCATATAGTATTCATGCAGTGTTTTTTGGCCAAAGTCAAGACATCGTGAATGGTAGCTATATGTTAATTATCCGTACCATAGATAGATGCATTGGTTTAGGACAGTCTTACCACTTTGTTGGCCAAAGTCAAGGGTGTGCGCAGATGGGTCAAAATCAATCTGGATAATGACGGGTAGAACTTGACTTGCGTGTTATGATTTTTTAGCTAAAATCAAGGTCATATGCGCTTGGGGCAAAAATCACATCGGGAGTTTCAAACATACAGAAAACTTGCCAGGCATGCGCATACCTTCTGGAGTGTAATGACTTGAGTGGCTTCCATCAAGTTATCATGCGATGATAGTTAGATCCCGATTCCCACTGATGAGTAGGTTTACTCCTCGGGTGATTTTAGATGATCCCGACTAATTCTCCTTTTTAGTTTGGAGGAGAATTTGAGAAAACAGTGGGAGACATCCTGATTAGATAAAGTGATTAACCATTCTGATCTAGGTTAGAGTGCACGCTGAGTGTTTCTTTTCTCTCTCTCTTTTTGGCAGCGACCATGGCCTGGCCCTAAACTAAAACTCATGAACCAAGGTAACCGAACCTTCTTAAAACACTTTGTCTTTTGGATCGTTACGGAGTCACATATATCATTGCCAATCCTACATCCCTTTTGCATTTCTCCAGAACACTTCATATCACTACGAAAATCCATATAGCTTGGATATTATATCGTATAGTTATATACGAACACGAAGGAACTTTTTCCACTTTGAGGATGGATTATGGTTCTGAAGAAATTGAATAGGATTATTCGGTTGTCTTTTCCCTTTACCTTCTCTCAAATTGCGAGGGCTCCTCGTATTAGGAGGGTACACCTATTGCGCTTATTGGATAGTCTTCTTCCAAACCAGAGGCAGGTGCCGAAAGGTGAGGAAGGAAGAAAACCAATTAGCCTAAGTGTGGTGTACAGAAGGTAATAAGTAAAGACATATAAATGGATTAGAGTAAGGGCAAAGGAAATTGCGACTAATATCATTCACGATAAAACCGCGTATACCCTTGCCACTCCTACATCACCTTTGCATTTCTCCAGAACACCCCGTATCACTACGAAGATCCATATTTATTGGATAATCAATCGTATAGTTACATACGAACTCGAAGGAACTTGTTCCAGTTCGAGGATGGATTCTGATTCAGGAGAAATAGAATAGAATTATTCAGTTGTATTTTCTATTTACCTACTCTCAGGTTGCGAGGACTCCTGGTATTAGGAGAGTACACCTATTTCGCTTATTGGATAGTCTTCTTCCAAACCTTATGCTGGTGCCAAAGGGTAGGTGTTCATACCATAATATTGCATTTTCTATTCCCCATTCTTATGCATTTTACAATGAAAACAGGTGCTTTTGACGTATGTCTGCTACATGTTACAGGTTACAGGTTCTTGAAGCGAAAACAGTGAAAACGATGTAAATACGATGAAAAAGTGGACTTTGACCAACAAATAGAAGATCTTGATCAAGCCTACATAAGAAACAGTTCACAAAGCAAGGTTCAAGACGTCAACACAAAGCCACGGTTAAAGTCCACAACAATGTTCACTGGAAATCTGGAAGAGAACCAGAAGCCCAATTGAAAATATGAATAAAGAACCAGTAAGCCCAGAGTAATACCAAGAAGCCCAGGAAATTCCATCATGAGATCTCATTAACGGGCCGCGGAACCGCGGCCCAAAGCCCACTAAGGCCGCGGATCCGCGGCCGTTTTGAAGGTTCATGGAAAGAAATTTCTTGCAGATTGTTCAGGAAGCTATGGAAAGATTTCTTGGGGCTATATTTGTAATTTTAGACATGCGGAGCAAATGTAACCCTAGGGTTTCCTATTCTTTATAAATAGGAACTCTAACCATTGTATTTTCTTCATGCCTCCCTTCATTAATAAAATTTCAGAAATCTTTTGGAGAGCATCGGTGTTTCTTTTCCATTCAGAAATTCAGATCTGACAAACCTGCATGGATGGTTGGAGGGATGCATCTGTAAGTAATTTAATTTCTTGCCTTAGGAACTTGTTTAGGGTTTAGCTTTGAGGAAGGATTTTGAGAGATGAGATCTCTCATCCCTTTCTTACCCATCATATAGAATCTATAGGTCTCCATGCATACATGCACATACCGCTCCCTACGGCACCCTATCCCTCGAGGTAGCGGTGATACTGTAGTATAAAGGCCCGGGTGTGATGTTTTCCATGGAGGTTAGGGTAAGGATCTCTAAAAGAAGGACAAGAACCTAGAGGAAGGAACACCTTCCCGAATGGATCCAATCCCCTTTATTGATAATTACCATAACTCCTCTTAGATCCTAATTTGGGTATAGAAAGCGTTGAGATTTATTTACATCTCCAAACCATTCCTAAACCTAGCCCTAGCAAGAGTAGATTTCAATTATTGCCCTACGTTAATTAGGTTTTTAGATTTAATAATCAATCCGAACACCCTTCGGAATTAACTCGTTAGCGCGATTAGGAAATTCACAACATCTCTGTGGACCGACCCGTACTCACCGGCTAGCTGCAAAGCGACGCCGTTCTTGATTGCGGTTACAAATATTTTTTGATCTATCTTTTAGAAAGCGCAAGCACGCTGAATCAAACCAATCAAATGGCGCCGTTGCCGGGGATGGCGTAGAATTTCCTTTTCGCAATTTCGGGTTAATCATAAAATTTAAAAAATCATAAAAATCTGAAAAAATCAAAAAAATATAAAAAATATATATCATTTGTTATTTTTGGAAGGGATACTTTGTGGTTGAATTTTTGCAGGATATACAAAATCGGATCTGGAAATTTCCAGAAAGCGAAACAGAAATCAGAAGATCAGAATAGAGGGGGATTTTCAAAACGAAACAACTGAAAAATTCTCGAGACGTGAGCCGCCCACTAGACCGCGATTCCGCGGCAAAAAACGCCTTCTGCCGCTCTTCCGCGGCACTCTGGTGAAATCTCGGGATCTGCGCCCGCTCCGAAGCCGCGTTTCCGCCGCGCCAAGCCGCTCATACCGCGGATCCGCAGTCCCCCTGTGTTATCAGCTGGAGAAAATTGCACTGTAAGTTCCTCTTTTCTTGCTCTGGAAATCTAGATAAATATTTTCTGAATAATGCCTGCAAGATTTTGTGTGCTTTAAAAATATATTCTCTTCCATATAACAAGTCTTGTGCAGGATTTTTGGGCCCCGCTTGAACTAAATTGATTGCAAGAAATATTTTGTTGTTGCATATCTTTTCTCGAATATCTTTTCGCAACAATTTTTTCCAAATAAAGATTCTTGTGATATGCTTCAAATAATAACCAATTGCAAGTAATATTTTGCTGTTGCATATCTTTTCTATAAAATATTTTGCTGTTGCATATCTGTTCTCTAAAAAAATCTTTTTGCAACAAAATTTTTCCAAATAAAGAGAAAGAAAAAAAATTAATGAAAAATGAAAATAACAAGGACAAATATTTTATAGAACTTGCAAAATTTTTTAGCCCCAAATAAATCCTTGCACCATCCAACCTTCCTTCTTGTCACCTTTCTTCTTCTAACATGGGTACCCCACATAAAAAATCATTAGCCGAACTTTGGTATCCCGAACCTAATTTTGCGTCGTTCGGCAATTTGTTCTGTCAATTTAAAGACGATCCTTCCGTGCCTAAAATATCGTTGAAAGATCAAATAGAAGCGTCTAGGAGAAACAATTCGACTTTTCAACCCACTTTGTGTCAACCAAGTCAACCTTTACCACCTCCATATGTTGATACCACTTTTTCAAGTCCTTCTATCACTCCTAAGCCGATGTCCATTGCTGAGCATATTGCTCAATCTCGCCGCCGATCTTTCACCCCTCTCCACTCATCTAGTTCTAGGGATCCGCATGATTATTCACCTTTTTATCCACATGTTGACCCTACCCCAGTCCAAGAACCTCGGTATCCCGAACCTAATTTTGCGTCATATGTCAATATGTTCGGTCAATTTAAAGACGATCCTTCCATGCCTAAAAAATCTTTGAAAGATCACATAGAGGAGTCTAGGAGAAATAGTTTGACTTTTCAACCCACTTTGTGTCAACCAAGTCAACCTTCACCACCTATATATGTTGACACCACTTCTTTAAGTCCTTCTGTCACTCCTAGGCCGATGTCCATTGCTGAGCATATTGCTCAATCTCGTAGCCGATCTTTCACCCCTCTCCACACATCTAGTTCTAGGGATCAACAAGACTATTCACCTTTTTATCCACATGTTGACCCTACCCCAGTCCAATCACCCACTTCCTACCAGTCCTACCCGACCTTTCCACCTTCACTAGACACTGCTTCTACACAGCCATTAGGGAGTTTCACATATCCAAAAAATTTCGAATCTTTTACCGAAACCCCCTTACCACCCAAGTCTAGTTTGGAAGAGGCGTTGGAGGCGTATATCGCAGCAACAAACAAAATGGTTAGGAATGTGGAAGCGTCTGTGGCCACCCTTATGCAACCTGCTGAACCGGTAGCTAGTTTCCAACTAGCTCCAAATTTTCCAATGTATGAGGAGGCGGTTGGACAGAGAGAGAATGTGAGAGGATTTCCAAATCAAACTTACCCATACCCTATTGAATCCAACAACTCCAATTTTCAAACATGTGTCCAAAATGATGAGTTGTGTGATTTTGTAGTGCTTGATTTGCCAAATTGTGAGGAACCCCTTTCGAGTGAAACAGCACCTAATCCGTTTGACCTTTACACTTCCACTCTAGAACCTAAATCGATAAATATCCATGCTTTTGATGAGGTGTCGGAAAAAATTGATTTTCACTTGATTGAGGATATAGACGCCGGGAATATTTCGGATGATGAACCTGTCGATTTAATTGAAATTTTATGTTCAAATCATCATCCCGAGTTATTAAATGTTTTTCCCGAATCTCATATGCATCTTGATTTTGATGATATTGGCATGGATAAGCAAATTTTTAAGGAAAATATTGATTAGAATTATGAGGATAGTACTGAGGATAATATTGAGGTTGAACCATTTTCGTTTGATGTGTCGAATTTTCCAATACACCCTCCTAAATCCTTAACTGATACCCTTCCTCACTCACTTCCTTCCGTCCTTCCTATCGTTTCGACTGTGCAAGAGACCGTTACGCTTTCATCTCCAATACCTAGTTCGACGTACCCATGTTTGCTCAAGACTCTTGAGGGATTTAATCTCATTTTTTCGCGGGTTGATAGATTAGCACAATCGCTTTTTACACATCGGTCATTACAAATTGTGCTAATCTATGCGCTCCATCCACACCCTCAAATTCGTATTCCCACTTTCTTTAGTTCTTCTAATCTTCCTTTAATGATATCGAGTGTTGATGAATCACAATCCGACATTTTGAGTTCGATAATTTTCAATTGGACCTTCGAGGAAAGTTTCGAAGATATTTTCGCCGACGAACTCGCATTCTTAAATGATATGGATTTTGTGATTAATCAACCTCCACTCGAAGAAGTAGAACCCCTACCATTTCTTCTTCCCCTCCGCCATTCCCCTCCACCGAGACCATATTATCCCTTTCTCTCCACACGGTCTCGTGTGCTTCTCATTTCTTTTCTTTCCACTCCATTCTTTCACCAACTCTACCATTACCACGATAGAATTTTTGAATGGTTGGTGCTAACCTTTGGCTTGTGTAAGGCCAAGCTTAAGTTTGGGGGGAACCTTTGTATATATGTTTTTGTTTTCTTTTTCTATAAAAAATAATAAAAACAAAAATTTCAAAACATTAAAAATATAAAAAAAAATTATAAATAAATAAACAGGGGAGTGCCGGTATTTTGACCCTCTTGGTTTAGCATGACAGTGAGGACACTGTCAAGTTCAAGTTTGGGGGTATGCTCGGTACGTCTTCTTCCCTCGCATTCATATGTACATATTTTTGCATTTGCATACTTATTTGAAAACCCATAAAAATTGAAATATTTCAAAAATTATAAAAATTACTGTATTCAATTTTGGCTAATTGACTTGAGTTTGACAAATAGGGTAACTGGCTAGGAACAACTAGATCTTAGACTTAGTGAATTAAAAACCCTAAAAATAACATTCCTTAAAGTTTAACAGTAGAAAGTATATGCCTTGTAGTTTATTTAGAAATAGGCAAATTTTGGGTTCACTTCTTGGGCTAAGTCGAAACAAGGGAAGAGTATTGATGTTCTTATTAGAGTATAAGTTTGAAAAATAGTTCCTAGCTTAAGTCTAGATTCTGAAAATGTATACCCTACAATTTGCACAATCACGCACCTTGAAACTTGGAATAGTAGAAGAGACCTTGAAATGCTCTTGTCTAAAGTCCTTAGTATGAAAAAGTGTGAATGAAAAAAAAATGGACACTGGTTTTTGTGATTACTTAAGGCTGCAAAAATAGAAAAATACTTAGCGAGGGTGCTTCATCACCTAGTGCCTTAGACCAACTGGTTTGGGAGTCACTGCTAAAGCCTTGGGTGTTGCAAAGACTAGGAAATATGCTTTAAAGTGCAAACACATTTTGTAATCGGTCGTTGGTACCTCAAGAAGTATTAACGGTCGCATGAAGGATGTGTAAGCAAATTTCATTTAAATTCACCTACTAAGAAGTGCTTTGGACAAAGGACGAGAGTACGATTGCTTGATTTGAATTTCCAAGTGTAGGGGTGACTTATACACACACGTAGGGGTATGTGATTGGAGTTTAGATGAGAAAAAGGAATGAAGAATAGAACTTGTATCTTTAGTAGAGTTGATAAAAATTCCTAAGTGGAGATGTAACCCTAGAAGGAAAACTTAAGAAATGCCGAAAGCTAGGTAATTCTACAGGATATATATAATCTTAAGTTAAATAATGAGGAAGTGTGAAGAATGTGGGTGGATAATTTGCGAGTCAAAAGATAATAGAATTCCTTGTTAGAAAACCTAATTGAAGAACAAAAGTTAATGGGCCGAATTGATAGGATTTTGTGGGTAGTATCCGCTGAAAACCCTCAGGAGACAACACTCCTCCTACTAGGGACACCTAGAGGTTTAACGGCTTGTTGCACGAGCTCAGTGCAATCGCGTTTCGCTGCGAAAGTGCGGCTAGGTTAGATTTTTATCGAGAATAAAAAAATAAGTTTGCTCGAGAACGAGCAAAAGATAAGTTTGGGGGTATTTTTTCATACCATAATATTGCATTTTCTATTCCCCATTCTTATGCATTTTACAATGAAAACAGGTGCTTTTGACGTATGTCTGCTACATGTTACAGGTTACAGGTTCTTGAAGCGAAAACAGTGAAAACGATGTAAAGACGATGAAAAAGTGGACTTTGACCAACAAATAGAAGATCTTGATCAAGCCTACATAAGAAACAGTTCACAAAGCAAGGTTCAAGACGTCAACACAAAGCCACGGTTAAAGTCCACAACAATGTTCACTGGAAATCTGGAAGAGAACCAGAAGCCCAATTGAAAATATGAATAAAGAACCAGTAAGCCCAGAGTAATACCAAGAAGCCCAGGAAATTCCATCATGAGATCTCATTAATGGGCCGCGGAACCGCGGCCCAAAGCCCACTAAGGCCGCGGATCCGCGGCCGTTTTGAAGGTTCATGGAAAGAAATTTCTTGCAGATTGTTCAGGAAGCTATGGAAAGATTTCTTGGGGCTATATTTGTAATTTTAGACATGCGGAGCAAATGTAACCCTAGGGTTTCCTATTCTTTATAAATAGGAACTCTACCCATTGTATTTTCTTCATGCCTCCCTTCATTAATAAAATTTCAGAAATCTTTTGGAGAGCATCGGTGTTTCTTTTCTATTCAGAAATTCAGATCTGACAAACCTGCATGGATGATTGGAGGGATGCATCTGTAAGTAATTTAATTTCTTGCCTTAGGAACTTGTTTAGGGTTTAGCTTTGAGGAAGGATTTTGAGAGATGAGATCTCTCATCCCTTTCTTACCCATCACATAGAATCTATAGGTCTCCATGCATACATGCACATACCGCTCCTTACGGCACCCTATCCCTCGAGGTAGCGGTGATACCGTAGTATAAAGGCCCGGGTGTGATGTTTTCCATGGAGGTTAGGGTAAGGATCTCTAAAAGAAGGACAAGAACCTAGAGGAAGGAACACCTTCCCGAATGGATCCAATCCCCTTTATTGATAATTACCATAACTCCTCTTAGATCCTAATTTGGGTATAGAAAGCGTTGAGATTTATTTACATCTCCAAACCATTCCTAAACCTAGCCCTAGCAAGAGTAGATTTCAATTATTGCCCTACGTTAATTAGGTTTTTAGATTTAATAATCAATCCGAACACCCTTCGGAATTAACTCGTTAGCGCGATTAGGAAATTCACAACATCCCTGTGGACCGACCCGTACTCACCGGCTAGCTGAAAAGCGACGCCGTTCTTGATTGCGGTTACAAATATTTTTTGATCTATCTTTTAGAAAGCGCAAGCACGCTGAATCAAACCAATCAGTAGGGAAGGAAGAAAATCAATTAGCCTAAATATGGTGTACAGAAGGTAATAAGTAAAGACATATAAAGGGATTGGAGTGAGGGCAAGAAAGTATACGGTTACTGTCATGAATCTGGATAGTGGAAGATGCATTACTAGGAATACCCGGATACCCCTTCGAAATATTTTTATGTTTCAAATTTACTGTGCGATATTAAGTGAAAACTGTTTTCCCAATAGATTCTAACTTTAGGGTATGCATCAGATTTGATTCTCACATCTATATGGCGTTACAGATGGTGAGTGGGAGTAAGATATTGGGAATTGGGTGATCAGATCCTCTATATATAGGAATTCTTTGTAATTGTGATATTTGAGGAAATCACCTGGGTTTTGCCCGACGGCAAATATTTGGTTTTGAAAATCCATTGTTATACATCAATTTCAAACTGATATATCTGTACGTTTATTTTATAAAGTGAGATATAACTTTTTGATATTATGTCTATGACATTTACCTATATCAGTTGGTGATTAGGTAAGGTGCATTCAACAGCGGTGTAATTCTTCTTAACCATAGCACAGTTTTCAACCTACGACGAACAGGGTTTGAGTTATTGAACTCAGGGGACTTATACTAAGTATTTTATGTTTTCCGATGTCCGTTAGGACAAATGGGTTGGTACTTGTACTATATTTTGTTTACTCATGACTTCTCCAGTTAGAAAAGTATTTCGTTGAAATACAAGGTCCGGATTTTGAGAAGTTATAGGTATAAGAATGAAGTAGAGAACCATATGTTGCAAGATAAAGGGTTGGTACTCATACTATATTCTCTTTACTTTTGACTTCTCTAGTTTTATACAAGTATTTCGTTGAAATACAGGGTCCAAGTTTTGAGAAGTTATAGGTATAAGAATAAAGTATAGAACCATTGTTGGAAGTATCAGTATTCTTTGAGGTAGTCGAAGATGTAGATACTTGTGCTAGGTATTCCGTTGTAAGTAATGGTTTTAAGAACTTGCATCTCTTTCAGGTTACTCATATGTGGATGTACTCCTAGATGAGTAATGCTAGTTTGCCTCCTTCCATTTGGTTGATATGCACTGAAGACAGCTACATGATTTTGAATCTGGTTCCAATTAAATTAGTGCTTTTATTTATATATTGGATATATAGAATGGATTCATATCTTAACGATGTTAAGGTATATGGAGTTTTCCGGCTGATACTTAAAACCAGAATCCGGATAAACTCAAGCCACATTTCAGTAATGGCAGTTTGTGGGTTATCCCAGGCTTTGACGAGTGTTAACTTTCTACCATCAGGAAGATCAATAGTTATATTATTCTTGACTCGCCACAGTTTTAGTAAAATGGATTCTTTTCAGAAAACATTAGTGGATGTATGGTAGAACTGGAAGTGATTCCAGAACCACAAACGATTACTCAAAATTTAATAGAACCTAAAGATTCAATTGGATTCGACATTCCATTAGCCACTCCACAGATTTAGTGGGTAACCTCAGACACTCGAGAGGTACTTCTGTCTTCTCAGAGATGGTGACAGGGAGGTTCTTGTTTATCCAGACTTGCCATTGCTACTGTTCTAGACTATGAGACCTGGCAGGAGGATGAGTACAACGTCGTTCTAAATTAGTTTTAGAATGCGCACGTGTATATGACTCTGCCAGAAGGTTTTTTTATTCAGTGGGAGCAGCGGAAGCAAAGTGGGCAAGTAGCTTAGGTCTATTTATAAACTAAAGCAGGTACAGCGGAAATAGATCATCTATTTTTGATGTGATAGTCATAGAGTTTGACTTCATTAGAATAAGAGATGGATCTGGTAAGAAGGTAGTAGAGAGTGATGTCCAGGTATTTGGATGACATGCACTTGATAGGGAAAGATCTTCTTTTACTACGATCAGTTATACTGTGGTTGTCACAAGTGGTTTCTCTATATAGGATATGGATATAATATCAGGGCTTCTGGTGACTAGATGTAACATTTCAAAAAATATAAAAATATTATTTTTCTGGAATTTAATATTAAAATAATATATTTCGCCTAAACTACCCGATTTGCGAAATTGTGGTTTTCGTAAAATGGTATAAATATAAATTAAGTTGAATGTGTGTGTATCTTTTTTTGGCCAAAATTTCCTTCATGTTTATGTCATGGCCGAAATTGTTCATGGGTGGGCTTCATTTTGGATATGATGGTGAGTCATTAAGCTGGCTTCTAGAATGGCATGGGTTTTAGTATGAGGTGGCTTTTGCATTTAATGATCTTGTTTGGCTTAAGGATATTTGTGTAAGATATTTAGTGTTGATATTTCCTTATGGTCACCCTGATGAATTCTTGTGTTCACCCCCTTTTTTACAAATTCCCAGTGAACATTCCTAGCAAGTGGCCGAGCACTTTGGGTGCTTAATGTGGTCGACCCCCATTTTGAAAAGATGCACAAAATTTCATAGCTCAATTTTCTCACTTGATTTCAAATTGGCAGCTTCATTTACCTTCACCCAATTCATTGGGTGCCTTGAGACAAAGTTTTCTACACTCTCTCTACTTCAATCTTGGACATGTCGGCTGTCAAACTTCACGTACGAGTTGCTTCGTTTTGGAGCGGGAGCCCGTATAAAGATTCCTCGACGTGTGTCCTCTTCGACGAGACCGGATAGCGAACTTCGTCGAGGCGGCCGCAACATACTGAGGACTGAGATTGAAGACCGAAGGACACGGATCGATCGGTATAATTTCTTAAACCAATTTACAGTTTACTAGTATAGGGTTGTTTGGTACGTTTGGGTGTTAGGCTTGGTGGTTTTCACGACTAGCGACCCTAGTTAGGATTTTGGCTATATTTTCCGGTATTTGGATTTCTTGGTTTTGCTATTGGATATTGTATTTGGTCGTTGGACATTTTTACGTCAACGACGATGGGTTATTGGTTGTTTTGCATGCGTAGGCTATATGTTCTAACCTATAAGTGCACCACGTGCCATATTTGGATTTCGGAACTTGATATTAAAAGCTTTGCGATTTCATATTGATTGTGGGTACATTCGCGTGGAATCCGAGACGACGAAGCGCATCGAGTACGGCTATGCGAGGAGTTTAACAAGTGAGTAGATTTATATCTACGGGGGAAGTCAAGTGGATGGCGTATAGCAGCCCCGCAAATTTATGAATGGAAACCAATATATACGTAGAATACTGTAGGAGGGACCTACATTTGAAAACTATAGATGCGGTTAAAAAGATAGTTAGTGGTGATATTAATGCTTGAGTATATATCGAGATATAAGATGAAAGCTATAGGGACATAACCCTTGTACATGATATGATAGAATTGATGTTTCGAATTGATATATATAAGGATATGAAAAGTGAATGTGAATCACAATATATAAATATGTAGTTGCACGGGTTTAAGTATGAGATTTAGAGTAGCGTGACATGAGATTCATATGATAGAATGCTTATGTAAAATGACTTGATGTGAGAGATTGATGCGATGAAAAGAGTATACGATGAGATATGATGACTTGGTTGATATGTTGTTATATGGATACGAGTTGATAGGAAATAGTTGATACCTTGCCGGTCTCCTGATACGAGATTGACGCGGATGTGACCTGAGAGATAGGTATATATCTATGGATAATGATATGCATAATGAGTGATATGTTGTACGAGACTTAGGTCCGTACCCCCGATGTTGTATAGGTTGATAGAATCCCTAAATTTTTTAAATCCGCCGTACGATAGATTACCGTACGCGATTTGTTTTACTTGTTGATTTATCTATACCCTTGATTAGAGGATGCCGTATGATGGATTGTACCGTACGTGATGTTGTGAGGCTGGATGCCGATTGATAGATTCACAAACTCGGTCATGTTAGATACGTATACCTTATAGCATTTAGTTCACGATGTACTTTATGCTGCATTCATATTATTCTCATTTGCATTATATATGTACCTATGCTAGTACACCTTCACTATTATCGATGATGCGTATGTTACACTTACACCGATTGCCGGCTCACACACTTTCATCATCGATAATTGCTATGCTACTCACACAGTAGAATTGCTACATCATGCTATGATATACTTGCTATGCTCACATCATTATACCATGTTGCATGACATACCCTGCTATAGCTGCATATACCCCTAAGTGGTGTTGTATAGTCATTTGATATTGAGACGTTGATTATTATGCTATTGTGCTTATGAGATTCATCATACATACCTGCTTACATGTAGATACTTATATCTTGCTACAGTTACATGTACACCTCATATGATGTTGCACTTGATTTCGGAGGATTTGGGAACCGCATGATATATTTTAAAAGCTGGATTCATTTAAAAGAGCGGTTTTCCCTTAATATGCTCATATTGCTGTTTTATGTTGCATATATCAGTTTTCATGGATTTACGCATTGAGATATGGATTTCATATGATTTATGGATTTGAGAACCGTAGGGGTGTTTCAAGAAACTATATATTGTTTGAAAACCCGGTTTCTCTTGATATGATATTTCAGCGTCCACCATTAGATTTCTCGGTTCTGAGATTTATGATATATACCCGATGCGAGGAGTGGAGTGGGACGTGTGCGGGTACATGGTGGAGCCCGGTATGGTTCCCCTCGGCAAGAAGATCGCAGATGATGGCGATGAGCCTGGAAGGCTGGGCAAGTACCTACCGGTGATAGTATTTGGACTCGGCGGTTATCGTGGGGATACCGACCGGAGTGATGTACGGATATGACATCAGGGTCAATCGTAGTGACGGCGCCTGAGTTATGAGGATTTACGTGTCGATGTTGGACACGGGTTTCATGATGTTTCGAGTGTCGGGGTTAGACACTCAGGTTTCCATGATTTTTACGTATCGTCAATGGACATACGTGGTTGATATCCTTACACACACACACACACACACATACAGGTATATGTTTTCATGATGTTTTCGGGTGTCGATGTTTGACACTCAGGTTACATGAGACTTACAGGATATGAGGGCCGATCTGAGGATGCGGTGTCTGAGGATTTTAGGATTTGATGTGTTAGTGATGGACACACGTTGATTTATATACTCATATTTACCTGCATATGTTTTCATGATATTTACATGCATGATGTTGTTGTGTCATTGGTTGGCACGTAGATGAGATACACATGCATACTGGCATTTATTATATTGGTTGGATGAGATCCACTTGCTGATAGGCATTGATTATGTTGTTGACACATATGCAGATACGGTCACCCTAGATATCATAGTATTAGCTTTATGATATAGTTGACCTAGGAATCATTGTTATTTCGATTTCTACCTGATGATGTTTTCTACTCACGAGTTGGCAACTCACCCCCGTTGTGCCATAGTTCTTGCAGATTGACCGCATGGATCAGTAGCGACATCGCTGGCACACAGCTGCTTTCTGGTGATTTGCTTTTGGTAGGTGGTACATGTTGGATCGTGCCTGTACATCACAGAAAACTGCATTTTATACCGTCCATTCTTATGCTCGTTTGTTTATAGATAGGTGCTTTTAATCCGTGTTTGCTACATATTTACAGGTTACAGGTTCCCAGTCTAAAATAATACAAATCAGACAAAATCTCTACAGTTATGCCAATATCCAGAACATCTGTCACAGATAGATAAAAGCCGGGTTCCAGTCATCCGTATCCGTCCAGTGCTGCGTACCAGCTCCAGAGAAAAGACGCATGACAGTGGCCATTCGTGTCTCGGACAAGCACAAAGCACGAGAGGGACAAGCACAAAGCACGAGAGGGTATGGTGCATTCAATGCATAAAGTGTTGATGTGATTCAAAAATTCAAAGATTCAAACTTCCCTCCAAACTTTGGGTGCATTCAATGCATAAAGTGTTGATGTGATTCAAAAATTCAAAGATTCAAACTTCCCTCCAAACTTTGGGTGCATTCAAATTCAAATTAAAGGAAAGGTCTTGTTTTTCCTATAAAAGGAAACCATTGGGTAAGTGAGAAAGAGTCCATTTTTTCATACATTTTGTCATTCTTTGTTGTTTTGCTTCTCTTTGTAGTTCTTGAGCTTTTGCCCCTTTGTCTTGACCTTGCAACTTCTTCATAGAACTTGCAAGCTTAAGGCTTAGGTTCTTGACTTCAAGATTAGTTGTAACTTGTTTGGAATTCAATAAAAGTTCTCATTTTTATTACCATATCTTGTTCTATCTTTCATATTTGAACTTGTGAAATTCTTGCTTTACTTTGATCTTGCAACCTCTTAAGTGAGCTTGCAACCTTAAAGTTTGATATTTGGATTTCACAGTGCACCGGCCTTAAGAACACTTGGAGATATTCGCACTTGGATTAATTGGTTCTCTCTTTATCTTTCTTTTCTCATATTTCTCATTATGTTTCTTACTCTTGTCTCTTTTCTTTATTTTTACTTTGCGAATATATGTGAGTAATCTTTTTACTTGTTAAAGGTGGAATATGGTTAGACTGTATTTGAAAATGATCTTTGTCAAAACTTTATAAACCTTAAACTTTGCATTTGAAACTCCGTGCAAATCGCTTGCAATTCCTCTCCTCTAGGCATCCTATCCTACCACGATGGCGATGATTCCTAATCGTGACCGGATTGCTAGAGGTTTGCCGGAGGCTAAAATCAAGAGATAACAACGGAAGGATAAGGGACAAGGAAGATGGATTTAGCAAAATACCGCAAATATCGTATTTCAAGTTCCCTAATCCGCGTTGTTACCTATTGCTTTAGTGTCAATACCAAAGTTGGGGCTATAAGGAATCGGCAAACATCACTTTCATACAATCTAACCTATTACTACCCTTAACAAGTCTTTTTATTATACATATCTTTGTTACGACATTTAGCTTAACCAACAAATCATAACACGTTGTTAACTCGTTAAAACAAGCTTAAAAACCCACCATCTCCCTGCGGACGACCCGTACTCATCGCGGTTCGCTACACGCGACACCGTTTTGATTGCGGTAATTTCACAACTCTTTTTAAATACGACACGGCAAAAACGTAACAATCAAATGGCGCCGTTGCCGGGGAGACGGTAACGCTTTTATACTTGTAGTCTCGGGTTAATTTGTGCATCTTTTTTATAAAACTAATTTTCTAACACATTCAAGCTGATAAAACCATTCTTTTTAAAACCATAGCAAACACAATAGAATTTTGGCTATCCATATCGCTTTTTGGCTCAAATATCCGTATTTTTCCGACATATGCAGATTTGACGGATTGTGAGTAGCGATTGTGCGGACAAAGGGGGCATTTTCAAGTACATGGGGAATGAACACTTAGTGCCAAAGATCCGGGTAGTTGGACCCGCGCAAGCGAACCATTCAACCACTCAAAGACAATATCGACACGAGTTTTCGTAACTCGACACTTTTGGTACGTATTTCTTTAAACACTTCGTCTTCTCAAACCCGACGCTCCAATATCCTTGTCTTTGCAGGATTCTTAGCAAACATCGCCGCAAAAAGCCAAAGAAAAGACTAACCGTATTTGTTGCAGCGCCACATTTAAAGTAAAAAACGAATTGATTGTTTGAAAACAAAACTTTGTTGATTTGCGCATTGCATCATTTAATACGGACTTAAGGGGCTCAAACACCAATCCAGATTGGGTGGGGATTTCATCACCCTTCCTAAGACCCCAGAAATCACTAATTGCATAAGTGTCACCTCAAGCTTAATAAAAAAAATCTAGACTCAGCCAATTAAGGACTTGTCGCGCTCAATAGGACAAAGGAAGATTGTGGGCATTCGGTCGTTTATCTAAACATGACTTTTGTGGTGCCTAGGCTAAACAAGTGAGGAGGTAATTTTAAAAGGCCCTTCTTACGGTGATCCGTGAGCGGAACCCTCCTTACCTCACTTGTGCTTACCTGACCACAACTGGCTGTGAAGAGGCGATTTGAGGGTTATCTCACAGTTTGTCGCTTTGGAACAATTAGGAGCAGGTCTAGCAGACTTAGAGGACCCTAGTCTAGGTGTTGATTATGCATTTGTGACTGTGCATTTGTGATTGTGTTTGTTGAACTGTCTTGTCAATTTCCCATTCTTTTGAAACAAACACAAATCTGCCATTTTTACCACCATCACCCAATTTTTCTCCACTTTCGTTTTCGTACCCTCACATTCTACGCTTTGACTGCACTAAACTCGTTTAGTGTATGTCCTCTTGGACTAGGGATCCTAGTGCTCGTTTAGTCCGCGTTTCGTTAGTTCCTACGGACTACGCGATCGACACCGCAGTCGAAACTCCTTCCACGCCTCTTTCACCATCACCTTTGTCGTCCGACTCTAACGTTGACCGGGATTCTGTTCATACATCTTCACCTTCACCTTCACCTTCTCCACACTCTTCTAACGAGATGTCGGGATCTCTTCATAACATCACCGTACCTCCTCCGGGAATGATTCCACCTCCGTTAGGTGCGAATAACCCGCGACCACCTCTTGTTGAAGCGCCGTAGCAAATCACGCTCCAGGATTGTTTCTATCCCACCCGCTCTGCACTTCCTACCTGTCTTTCACTCCCACCGGCTAATGGGGATAATTTAGAAATTAAGCCCCACTTCATCAACATGTTGCCCAAATTTCACGGGCTGAAATCCAAAGATACCTATATCTTCATCAACAAATTCCAGAACGTCTGTGCAATGATGAAGACAACCCAGCTGTCTGACGATGCTATATGGCTACGAGTCATTCCTTTCACTCTGTGTGACCTTGCTGAAAAATGGCTGTATAGCACCGCGTCGCATTCCATAACCAGTTGGGATGAGTTTGTAAAAGCATTTTTGAAAAAATTCTACCCAAATCACAAAACCGCGAGAATCCGAAACGAAATCAACCAATTCTCCCAGCTTCCTACCGAACTTTTTTGGAAGTGCTTTGACCGATACAAGGACCTTCTGGTTCAGTGCCCTCATCATGGTATTGAGAGATGACAACTTTGCCAAACCTTATACGAAGGCCTGAACCCAGCAACGAAGCAGTTGTTGGAAACCATTTGTCAAGGCCACTTCCTATCCAAATCTGACGAGGAAGCTTGGCAATTCTTCGACGATCTTGCGGAACAGACGCTTCAGTAGGAGAGCACCAGACCGAGTACTTCTTCTTCTTATTCCAGTTCTTTCGGTCAGTTGAGGGCAGGCATTCATCAACTTGATATCTCAATTGCAATGAAGGCCGAGATGGCAGCTATCACACGGAAACTAGAAGCAATTGAGAGCAAATTCTCGTCTCCTTTTCCTACCCCTGCTCCTCCCCCTCGTACCATCTGCGCTTGTTGTTCTGATTCATCCCATTTGACCGAAGAGTGTCCTTACAACTCACCTTATCAAGGACAGGATCAGGTCAATGCTGCCTTTCAGCAAAGACCAAGAAGTGATCCATACTCTTCCACTTACAATCCCGGTTGGAGGAACTACCCCAATTTCGCCTGGAATCAGAACCAGCATCAATTCCAAGGCAACAACAACTTCCAGAGGCCTCCTCCTCCGCAACAAAAATCTCAACAACCAACTCAACATCAATTTCAGCAGACCTTCCAACCCCAACCTTTTCAAAATCAGACGAACAATTTCACACCCAACAATTCTTTTCCTCAAAACAACTTTGTTCCGTCAAACAACGATAAGGTTTTCTCGCTAGAACGGAGTTTGGAGGCATTTGTAAAGCAATCAACTCAATCCACCGCCAACATCCAGTCTTCCATTCAGTCTTTGGTGCAACACACTACCGCTAACGGGCAAAGCATCAAAACCATTAAAGCCCAGATAGCACAGCTGAATGCAGCCTTAAGCGAGCGAGAGAAGGGGAAGCTTCCATCTCAACCACTCCCAAATCCTGGTCACCCACATAATATACATGTTGCTCTTGAACAACAGAATTATAATGTGAGTGCCGTGACTACATTGAGATCTGAAAGGATGCTGCAAGACAACATTGGGACACGGATGGATAATGACACCCGGCCGCTTCTTCTTCTTCTTCCTCATCTTCTGAGCCTATTCTTCATTCTTCAAAAGGCTCCTCTTCTTCTTCTGCTCTGAATGGACCCACATCTCACTCCACGAAAACTCCAGCTCTGGGATCCGTTCCAACTCCACAATCTGCTCCACAAACATTGGACTCAACCAATTTCAAAAACGTTCCATTTCCAAACCGGTTGAGGTCCAATAAACAAAATCCACAAATGGGGAAGATTCTGGAGTTGTTTAAACAGGTTAACATCAACATTCCCCTTTTAGATGTTGTCCAACAAGTCCCTTCCTACGCAAAAATCTTGAAGGACTTATGCACGAAAAAGAGGAAATCTCAGGTACCCAAGAAAGTTTTCTTAGCTAGTGCCGTGAGTGATGCTCTTACCCAATCTTTACCTCAAAAACAGAAGGACCCTGGCTGTCCTACGATTTCAATCACCATTGGGGATAAGAACATCAACCGCGCACTTTTGGATATTGGTGCCAGTGTAACCTGCTTCCGTACTTAGTATATGAACAACTAGGTGTAGGAGAGCTGAAACCCACACATTGTACTCTCCAAATGGCCGATGGATCTATCACCCATCCTAGGGGTGAGCTAGAGGATGTGTTAATCAAGGTTGGGGACTTCATATTCTCCGTTGACTTCATTGTTTTAGACACACAGTCTGTAGCTAACCCTCGGAATCAAATTCCGGTGATACTTGGACGTCCATTCCTTGCAACCTCTAATGCTGTGATCAATTGTCGAAATCGTTCGATGAACCTATCTTTTGGAAACATGACAATTGAACTCAACATTTTCAGATTGGGGAATCAGCCCTCTGAGCCTAATGCTCATATACTATATGTCTGTTCGATCCAGGAGATCACCTCAGAGGACTGTGAATTCAAGGAGGTTTTATTCGATCACAGCAATCTTGACGCCACTAGTGCGTTCCATTTCGAACCTGCTGCTGCTTCTGCGCCTGACAAAGACTACGAGTGTTTCACTTTTTCAAACGATCTTGGCCGGTCACCACCCGAGTTTGAATCCTTTGAATTTCCGGATGAGTTAGTTGAACCATCCAACTCGGTCGCTTACACTCATTTTGAACCTCCGCTAGAATCCTTTGAGTTCGAGACCTTTTCACCAATCTTGCCTTCAATCGTTCCACCTCCAACACTCGAACTCAAGCCATTGCCGTCTCACCTTAAGTAGGCTTACTTGGGTGAGAACGAGACCCTCCCTGTTATCATTTCGGCTTCTCTAGCTCCAGAGCAAGAGAAAGCCTTTCTTACGGTTTTGCACGGCAATAGGAAAGCATTTGGCTGGTCAATGGCGGACATCAAGGGGATTAGTCCTCTGATCGTTGAACATCATATTCATATGATGGATGATGCCAAACCAGCCAGGGATCCACAAAGGCGACTCAACCCAGTCATGAAAGAGGCTGTAAAAAAGGAGATCGTAAAGTGTCTGGATAGTGGTATCATTTACCCTATCTCTGATAGCCAGTGGGTTTGCCCCATTCACGTTGTCCCCAAGAAGTCGGGCATAACGGTCATAACCAATGAGGCGAACGAGTTAATCTCTACTCGCACCCAGACGGGATGGCGAGTATGCATCGATTACAGAAAACTCAACGCCGCAACGCGGAAAGACCACTTCCCGCTACCTTTCATTGACCAAATGCTTGAACGATTGGCTGGACACAAGAACTACTGCTTTATGGATGGCTACTCCAGCTATAATCAAATTCCCATCGCCGAAAAAGACCAGGACAAGACCACATTCACCTGTCCTTTCGACACGTTTGCATATCGTCGCATGCGCTTTGGGTTATGCAATACGCCCGCTACCTTCCAGCGGTGTATGATGGGAATCTTCTCAGACATGGTGGAAAAATTCTTGGAAATCTTCATGGATGATTTCTCCATTTTCGGCGATTCCTTTGATGAGTGTTTGCTGCATCTTGACGCTGTCCTTACCCGGTGTAAGGATAAGAACCTCACTTTAAACTGGGAGAAGTGCCACTTCATGGTACAGGAAGGTATTGTCTTAGGACATATCATCTCACAAAATGGCATTGAGGTAGATAAGGCAAAGATTGAAGTCATTTCCAATCTCCCTCCTCTCAAAAGCATCAGAGACATCCGAGCCTTCCTTGGCCATGCTGGTTTCTATAGACGGTTCATCAAGGACTTTAGCAAGATTGCTAGGCCCTTGACCCTTTTGCTGGCCAAGGACACGACATTTGACTCCAACTCGAGCTGTGTGACTACGTTCGAGTCATTGAAACGATCACTCACTTCTGCTCCCGTTCTTTCCTCTCCTGACTTGACGTATCCATTTGAGATTATGTGCGATGCATCTGACTTTTCTATCGGTGCGGTCCTTGGACAACACATCGATAAGATGCCGCACGTAATCTATTATGCCAGCCGAACCCTGAACAATGCCCAACAGAACTACACAACAACCGAGAAGGAATTCTTGGCTGTTGTGTTTGCTTTAGAGAAGTTCAGGCCTTACTTGATCGGCTCTCCAGTCATCGTCTACACGGACCATTCAGCTCTTCGCCATCTTTTTGCGAAAAAGGATGCCAAATCTCGGCTGATAAGTTGGATCCTCTTACTTCAAGAGTTTGACCTTGTCATCAAGGACAAAAGAGGATGTGAAAACGTAGTCGCCGACCATCTTTCACCACTCCCTTCTTCGCCAACGCTTCAACTTCCGATCAACGACGTTTTTCCGGATGAACAACTCTTGACAGTAACCCTGGTTTGCAGATATTGTGAACTATTTGGCCACAGGATTACTACCGAATGAATGGTCGAGTCAGGACAGACTTCAATTTTTATCCCAAGTAAAACACTTTTACTGGGATGAACCCTATCTGTTCAAGTACTGTCCCGACCAGATTATTCGTCGGTGTGTCCCTGACAATGAATTCAAGAGTGTGTTGTCGTTTTGCTACGATCAAGCATGTGGCGGACACTTTGGCCCCAGAAAGACAGCTGAGAAGATCTTGCAGTGTGGTTTCTACTGGCTACAACTCTTCAAAAACGCTCATGACTACTGTAAGACTTGCTCCCGGTGCCAACAGTTGGACCGGATATCGAGGAGAAATGAGATGCCCTCCAACCAATCTTGGTTGTGGAGATTTTCGATGTTTGAGGGATTGATTTTATGGGGCCGTTTTCCAGCTCTTTTGGGAACTTGTACATTCTTCTCGCTGTTGATTATGTCTCTAAGTGGGTCGAGGCTGTGCCCAGCCGGACTAACGACAACAAGGTTGTCGTTAGATTTCTAAAGGAAAACATCTTTTCTCGGTTTGGACACCCCCGCGCGATCATTAGTGATAATGGAACTCATTTCTGTAATAGGTCTTTCGAGGCCTTGATGAGAAAATATTCCATTAATCATAAGATATCAATGCCCTACCACCCCCAAACATGTGGGCAAGCCGAAGTTTCAAAACGGCAAATCAAGCAGATATTGGAGAAGACGGTTTCCAAGAACCGTAAGGATTGGTCTTTAAAACTCACTGATGCCCTTTAGGCATTTCGAACTGCTTATAAGACCGGTCTAGGCATGTCTCGTTATTGGCTTGTTTATGGAAAGGCTTGCCACCTTCCAGTGGAAATAGAGCATCGCGCATTTTGGGCGATAAAAGAGCTGAATCTATCTCTCAAAAATGCGGGCAGCTATCGAAAGCTACAGCTGAATGAATTGAATGAGTTTCGGGATGAGGCTTACGACAACGCGGTTACTTTAAAGAACCGAATGAAGGAGTTTCATGATATACACCTTACGCGCAAAACTTTCACACCTGGCCAACAGGTGCTTCTTTACGACACCAGATTACATTTCCATCCCGGTAAGCTCAGATCTCGTTGGAAAGGACCATTTTTTTTTTTTGCGGACTGTACACCCGCACGGCGCTGTGGATTTGGAGAATCCAAAGGACGGTTCATTTTTCAAAGTAAACGGACAAAGACTGAAACCGTACCTTAGCGCTGAACCATCAGAGGAGCTCCTGGTCTTTCAGGAGCCGGTTTACCCTGCATAATCTTCCTGTGCCTACCACCAAACTTCGGTTATCCAGCCAAAAATAGTGGACACTGTTTCAAATAAGTTTGGGGGTATGTGTATACTTTTTGTATATATATGTGGATATTTTTGTCCGGTGCATATCCATTTTTGACGAGCAATCTTGTCTGGTGATGCTCATTAAAAAAAAGTGTACATATAACCGACGATTGTGACCCTAAAAAAAGAAGAAAAAAAAGAAAAAATTTGCTTCTTGTTGTACAATGACAGTGAGGGCACTGTCCCGTTTCAGTTTGGGGGTACGCTCGGTACGCATTTCTAACCTTCGCATTCATGTGTATATTTTGCATTTGCATACTTATTAAAACACATAAAAATCAGAAAATTTTCTAAAAATATAAAAACTTTGTCGTCAAGGTAGCTAGGTAGAGAGCTTAGATTCAATATTTTCGACGGTTTTGTTTGATAAGATTGGTACAACTAAATCATATTTTTAGATTTTGAAAACCTGAAAAATAACCCTCCTTTGATGTTAACTATAGCTATTATACGTCTTTACATCACACTACACGTGTCGTGAGTTTTTGAAAACTAGATGACAAGTCTATTATGTCTGAAAACTTTAAATTGATAAACTATTTTCTGAGGATCAAATAGGTTTGTTCTGAAATAAGTAATATTAAGAAGAGTTGATGAAGTGAAGCGAATGTGAAGGGATGTATTGATGCCTTAATTGGAACTAATTCTGAAGAATAACCCATCGGAAACTTGATTGGAGTGATTACACACTTGACCCACTAAACACGTCTTTTATCCAAAAAAATAATTGAACTACCGGTTATATCTCCGTTCGCATTAAATCATCATGATTTTCACGCTAAATTAGTCTTTTGTTTTAGGGCCTAGGTAACTTGAGTAATTAAGTCCGCTGGGGTGTCTCTACACCTAATGCCCTAAAACCAACTGGTTTGGGTGCATTGGCCCAAAGCTCGCTAAGAAGCCTAGAAAGTCCAAATTAAAACAAAGCCAAGCAAGTGTTATCTCCGAGTTAAAATTCCTAACGGTTCTTTGTGTGAGAATAATCTTGACAAAAGACAGGTTTTTATAAAAATATTTCTAGCGGAGATATGAAGGTTTTATCCTATGATGAAGACTATTGCACGTTCATAGAGGTGTGTATGAAACGAAAACAAGAAAAAGGTGGAGTGAAAAATAAGACCCAGTTTCCTGTTAAGGAAGATAGAAATTCTGAATTTAAAAGCTAACTGGAAAACGAAACTTGAGAAATACTTAACTCTTTATAATACTTATGTGATCCTTTTTAAGTTTTTATCTGGGCTTTATTTTGTTACATGCTGACTTTAATCGATCCTTTTAAAACTTAACGACATTATTTGCACTACACGTAAAGACATATAAAATCTTAAGTTAAATAAGAAGCGAGGTGTGAAAAATAAGGGTTCGATAGTTCTAAATTTAGGATAATAGAATTGCTAGCTTTAAAATAAAACCTTAGGGTTTGAATCATAGTTATTTCGCAAAGCTAGCTTAACAGGATTTTGTGGGTGGAATCCGCTGAAAACCCTAAGAAGACAACACTCCTCCTACTAGGGACACCTAGAGGTTTAACGGCTTGTTGCACACGCTCAGTGCAATCGCGTTCCCTGCGAAAGTGCGGTTAGGATTCTCTTTTGTGAATAAATGGTTTTGCTCGAGACGAGCAAAAGATAAGTTTGAGGGTATTTGATCATCACAGAAAACTGCATTTTATACCTCTCATTCTTGTGCTCGTTTGTTTATAGATAGGTGCTTTTAATTCGTGTTTGCTACATATTTACAGGTTACAGGTTCCAAGTCTGAAATAATACAAATCAGACAAAATCTCTACAGTTATGCCAATATCCAGAACATCTGTCACAGATAGATAAAAGCCGGGTTCCAGTCATCCATATCCGTCCAGTGCTGCGTACCAGCTCCAGAGACAAGACATAGGTCATTCGTGTCTCGGACAAGAACAAAGCACGAGAGGGACAAGCACAAAGCATGAGAGGGTATGGTGCATTCAATGCATAAAGTGTTGATGTGATTCAAAAATTCAAAGATTCAAACTTCCCTCCATACTTTGGGTGCATTCAAATTCAAATTAAAGGAAAGGTCTTGTTTTGCCTATAAAAGGAAACCATTGGGTAAGTGAGAAAGAGTCCAATTTTTTCATACATTTTGTCATTCTTTGTTGTTTTTCTTCTCTTTGTAGTTCTTGAGCTCTTGCCCCTTTGTCTTGACCTTGCAACTTCTTCATAGAACTTGCAAGCTTAAGACTTAGGTTCTTGACTTCAAGATTAGTTGTAACTTGTTCGGAATTCAATAAAAGTTCTCATTTTTATTACCATGTCTTGTTCTATCTTTCATATTTGAACTTGTGAAATTCTTGCTTTACTTTGATCTTGCAACCTCTTAAGTGAGCTTGCAACCTTAAAGTTTGGTATTTGGATTTCACAGTGCACCGGCCTTAAGAACACATGGAGATATTCGCACTTGGATTAATTGGTTCTCTCTTTATCTTTCTTTTCTCATATTTTTCATTATGTTTCTTACTCTTGTCTCTTTTCTTTATTTTTACTTTGCGAATATGTGTGAGTAATATTTTTACTTGTTAAGGGTGGAATATGGTTAGACTGTATTTGAAAATGATCTTTGTCAAAACTTTATAAACCTTAAACTTTGCATTTGAAACTCCGTGCAAATCGCTTGCAATTCCGCTCCTCTAGGTATCCTAGCGATGATTCCTAATCGTGACCGGATTGCTAGATGTTTGCCGGAGGCTAAAATCAAGAGATAACAATGGAAGGACAATGGACAAGGAAGACGGATTTAAAAAAATACTGCAAATACCGTATTTCAAGTTCCCTAATCCGCGTTGTTACCTATTGCTTTAGTGTCAATACCAAGGTTGGGGCTATAAGGAATCGGCAAACATCACTTTCATACAATCTAACCTATTACTACACTTAACAAGTCTTTTTATTATACATATCTTTGTTACTGTAAGTGCACGGCGGCGCCCCGGCCTCCATCCCGAGGCCAAATGTGGAAGCGATGGTTAACTTTAATTTTACAAACCGGCACCACCGCGCACTATAAACCCGGATCGTGCCATTAACTAGTCCTAGCTAACTACAAGATGGGGAAGTGAGATATACCGAGCGATCCGTGTCCTTCGGTCTTCTCGCCGTCGTCCCGATCTCCCGCGGAAGCTCCGGTCTCCACCTCGTCGCCGGAAGGGCACCACGTCGCCTGCTTCTTTTACGGGCTCCCGCCTCTATACCGAGGCAACTCGGGCACGAAGCTGGCGAGTCGACGTGCCCAAGATTTGCTGTAGAATAGTATAGAGATCTATATCTCATTTGGGGTTTGTATGGAGTTGCCTTTTGGTGGAGGGATGAGTTGTGGAATTTTTGTGGAGCTATGGGATTTTTTACAAGCCAAAAGAGATGAAATCCCTCCACAAAAAATTGGGACAGCCCACTTGAGGAAGTGGCCGGCCATGCCAAGTGAGGGGAGAGTGAGAATGAGGTCAATGAATCATGGAGCCACACTCACTCATCATCCAAGAGAGAGAGAGAGGAATGGTTATCATATGAAGAAATGATCACAAAGAAAAACCAACACTCCACCAACCTCACCCTTCATCATCATCAACAATCATGATTGCACCAAAACCAATACTCCAACAAGCTAATCATCAACAACCATGATTGCACCAAAACCAACACTCCAACAAGCTAATCATCAACAACCATGATGACTCAAAAGTCAAGCCATGATGAGAAGAAGAAGAAGTCAAATGGTGGAGGAATTATCATGATACAAGAATATGCAAATAACACCCTCCACTATCCAAATTTGCATGCTTGCAAATAGGCCCTCCTCCACCAATATTCAGCCAACGAAAGATACAAAGGAAATTGGCCGAAACGGAAAGCAAACTGGCAACTCCAGAAAACTGGTCCCGTAATAAATTACAGGAAAACCGGGATACTGTGTATACACACCCGCATTTGTATTCCGACCGAAATACAAATGCAATGAGACAAAATCTACACTGTACTATACTAGGATCTGGCTTAAACCTAAAGCCGGCTAGTATTATCCGTACAATCCTGATCCGTGCAATGCCGCACGTATCTGATCGAACCCTGCCATATATCCATACGGCCTCTAGTACATACCGTCCGATCCTGATCCGTGCAATACCGCACGTATCTGATCGAACCGTGCCATATCTCCATACGGCCTCTACAGCGTTTCGCCCGAAACTTGAGTAACTGTATGTATGGTGGACTCTAAAGACTCGTCAATACTATGGCTGTGGATTTAACCACTAGCACGTCAGAGGTATTAGCCATACGTGACAGGCCACCAGCTATTGACCAAAAAGGGAAGTCGATGAGCGAACTCATCCTGACACCCTACTGAGCCTGTCGGTGACAATATCCGTACAGTCCGGTCCGTTCGTCTATGAGCATCGCATGGCGGGCCTAGGGGGTTGGTAAAAGTCAGACCCCCAAAAGCGGTACAAGTCGTGTCGGAGTGTAGCCCAGAACACCCTGAGATACTACTGGAATACCTACCAGTAAATCTCCTGCCTCGGCCGAGGGCTTCGTGTAATGGCTCTCCTAGACACAGTGCGACCTCACCCCCAATACCGGGAGAGACGAACCCCTGAAGATCCGTTCACTGCCTCCATGTGGCTCGGGACTGTACCCAACTAAAACCTGTTTGCACGTCTCCTTTGAGCGTGGTAGGGTAGTAATCAAAGTACAGTGGGAACTCACACGAGACAAATGACGATCCTCAGGTGGATGAACTAACCTGTATACATATCACCAGGGAACTGCTATCTGACGTCAGGTATAAGACCAACTAGCATGTTCCCGGCGAGTCCTGTCCGGTGTATTCATAACCCAATGAGCACCTGTATACATCTTAGGTGAACCAACTGACACCAGTGGCTTGTGAGACCGGCCACCGCCCCTCGTCGGGGTCTCGACTGTATACACTAGTCTACCCTGGAGTATCGATGCCCTGTCTCGAAACTCCCACGACTAGCGACCTTTTAAGGATGTGCTTATAGACTGCCAGCTCTCACGTATATGATCTCCCTCATACTGCTGGCAGTCAAGCAAGAATCCTCGGGGCTCTATCAACGTGTAATAGCGACATGTCAGGTCACCTAAAGCAGTACACGATGATAAAGATAAACCAGATAGCATACTATCATCTTGAGTAAGACTGTCCTACCGGGATAGGTCCACCCTCAATCATTACAATCACGTGCCTGTGATCCAATAATTGACTCTGAGGGTACTATCTCCAACAATCTTCCACTTGCACTCAAGGCTAATTATTGCGATGTCGCATACTCACAGCCCGTGTGATACCGAACACCCAACTCCTCTACTAGTCAGTCTCACAAATCCCGTTTGCGAAACTATTACGTTCGAGGAATAGCCTCAGTGAGTGGATCCGCTTTGATGTTTCTTTCTATGTCTCTCTATATCTCAAGTTCGCGGAGAAACCCATCTCCCGAAATGAGCAATACCTGTCTTAGAATGTGTCTGGAAGTCTGATGGGACCTAGCTCATAAATGAACTCCAAATCCAAACTTCTTAGACTGTATCGTCAACTGAACTTAATCAGTATCCTGCGCCATGCCTCCCTCAGTATCTGCCTGGATCACCTGTCCAAAATACCTCCCCTCATCAGAAGGAAAACTATAACTCTGACAACCTCCTTGTCGTCCGGGTCACCTTGAAGCCTGGAATGATAACTGTCTCCCGAATGAGGCTGTCGTTATCATATCCCTAGAACATCCACTTATGCTCTAAAGCTGCTTCCGACTGTTTCTCCAGGATTGGATCAATGTCAACTTATTGCATCTAGTGCCAGAACAACATCTGGTGTGGTACTTGACATCTCATGATTGACTCAATTGCCTGAGCAAGTGATCTGCCAATCATGCACATCCCTCTCCCCTTTAGTCTATAAGACACCTTTAGAGAGGGTGACTCCATTACCTACAGGTACACTACCGTGCCTGGTCTAAATACTCTTAGAATGCTGTCTAAGTACCCTTAATTGGGAAATCACCCAAATCTAGATCTAAAACCATAGATCTAGTAACCAGTATGTCTGATATAATGTCCAAGTCCCATGTGGAGAAACCACTGTGTAACGACCAACGTATAACCGATCGTAGTATAGGAATATCACTTCCTATTCTGTGTATGTCATCCAAATACCATGACATCACACCCTACTACCTTCTCAACAGATCCATCCCCTATTCTGATGAAGTCAAACCTATGACTGTCACATCAGAAATAGATGATCTATCTCCGCTACATCTGCTTTAGTCTATAAATAGACATAAGCCACCTGTCCACCAATGCTTCCGCTGCTCCCACTGACTAAGACAACCCTCTGGTAGAGTCATAAACACGTACACTTCTAAAGCTGGTTTAGAACGACGCTATACTCATCCTCCTGCCGGGTCTCACAGTCTGGAACAACAGCAATGGCAAGTCTGGGTAAACAAGAACCTCCCTGCCACCGTCCTTGAGGCTACCGGAGTACCTCTCGGGTGCCTGAGGTTACCCACCTTATCTGCGGAGTGGCCAATGGAATGTCAAGCCAGATTGAATCTTTAGGTTCCTATCAAATCTTCAGTAATCGTTTGTGGTTCTGGAATCACTTCCAGTTCTACCATACTCCCACTACTGTTTTCTGAAAAAATCCATTTTTATTAAAACTGTGGCGAGTCTAGAACAATATCACTATTGATCTTCCAGATGGTAGAAAGTCAACCCTCGTCATAGCCTGGATCAACCCACAAACAGCCATTACAGAAACGTGCCTTGAGTTATCCAGAGTCCGGTTTTAATCATAAGCCGGACAACTCCCCGTACCTTAACAACGTTAATATATGAACTGTTCTATATCCAATATAGAACCAGAGGCACTGATTTAATTGAACCAGATTCAAATCATGCAACTGTCTCCAGCGCATGTCAACTAAATGGAAGGAGGCCTATCAGCGTTACTCAACTTAGGAATGCTTCCAATTATGAGTAAACTGAAAGAGAAGCAAGTTCTCTTAATCATTACTATCAACTGAATACCATACACAAGTATCTACATCTTCGATCAACTTGAAGAATCCCGATACTTGCAACACCTGGTTCTCTTCTTTATTCAAATACCTATAACTTCTCGAAATTCGGACCCTGTGTTTCCGCGAAACACCTGTCTAAAAACTAGAGAAGTCATAAGTAAACCGAATATAGTATGAGGACCAACCCCTCTGTCCTGATGGACCCTGGACAACATACAATACTCTGTATAAGTCCCTTGAGTCTGATAACTCATTCACTGTGTGTCGTAGGTTGAAAACTGTACTTATGGTTAAGAAGAATTTCACCGCTGTTTAATGCTCCTTACGTAACCATCCACTGATATAGGTAAATGTCACAGACATAATTTCAAAAAGATATATCTCACTCTATAAAAATAGACGTACAGATGTATCAATTTGAAATTGGTGCATAACAGCGGATATTCAAAACCAAATATTTGCCATCCGGCAAACAACGCAGGTGGCCTCCTCAAATATCACCGATTACAACGAATCCCGATATAATGAGGATGATCACCCAATTCCCAATAACTTACTCCCACTCATCATCTGTAAAACCATACAGATGTGAGAATCATACCTGGTAAATACAAACCCTGGAGCAACTGTCTAACTGGGAAATCAGTTTTGCTTTAACAGTACACAGTGAAACTGAAACATTGAAATGTTTCGATGGGGTATCCTGGTATTCCTAGTAATGCATCTTCCATTATCCAGATTCACAACTGTAACCGTGTAATTCTTTGCCATGTTTCCAAATCCCTTTCTATGTCTTTAGTCATTACCTTCTGTACACCCCTTTAGGCCAAATGGTTTTCTTCCTTCCCTACCGTTCGGCACCAGCCTATGGTTTGGAAGAAGACTATCCAATAAGCATAATGGGTGTACTGTCCTAATCCTAGGAGCACTCGCAATGCGAGAGAAGGTGAAGATAAAAGACAACCGAATAAACCTTATTCCTATTTCTCCTGAACCAGAATCCATCCCCGAACTGGAACTAGTTCCTTTCGAGTTCGTATATAACCATACGATGGAGTATCCAATAAACTGTGGATCTTCATAGTGATACGGAGTGTTCAGGAGAAATACAAAGGTGATTTAGGATTGGAGAACAAATACTTGGTTTGGTCGTGAATAGCAGTCGCAATTTACTTTGCCCTCCTTCTAATCCCTTTCTTTGTCTTTACATAATACCTTCTGTACACCATCGTTAGGCTAATTGGTTTACTTCATTCCCTACCGGTCGGCACCTGCCTATGGTTTGGAAGAAGACTATCCAATTTGCGTAATAGGTGTACTGTCTCCTAAACCAAGGAGCACTCGCAACCTGAGAGAAGGTAAAAGGAAAAAACAACTAAATAATCCTATCCGTTTTCTCCAAAACCGGAAACCATCCTCGAATAAATTCCTTCGAGTTCGTATCTAACCATACGATGGTTTTGTCCAATGGAAGTAGACGTTCGTAGTAATACGGGGTGTCCTGGAGAAAAGGGTAAAAGTAGGAGTGGCAATGAGGTTTGCAACTCTGACAATCCAAAAACCAGTGTTTTAGAAGGTTCGGTCAACTTGGTCACTGAGTCATAGTCTTAGGGTCGGGTCAATGGTCGCTGCCAAAGAGAGAGAGAAAAGAAATACTCAGCGTGCACTCTAACCTAGACCAGAATGGTTACCAATTTATCTAATCAGGAAACCTCCCACTGTACCGTCAAATTCTCCTCCAAACCTGAAAGAAGAATTAGTCGGGATCACCCGAGGAGTAAACCAACTCATCAGTGGGAATCGGGATCCAACTATCATCGCATGATAACGTGACGGAATCCGCTCACGTCATCACACTCCAGAAGGTATGCGCATATCTGGCAAGTTTCAGTTTCTTTAGAAACTCCCGATGTGATTTTTGCCCCATGCTCTTATGACCTTGACTTTGGCCAACATATCATAAGTCACATGTCAAGTTCTACCCGTCATTCTTCAGGTTAATTTGAGCACACCCGTACATACCCTTGACTTTAGCCAAAATAGTAGTACGACTGCCCCAAACCAACGCATCTACCTATGCTGCATATGAATACCCAATAGCTACCAATCACTGTGCCTTGACTTTGGCCAACATACACAGCTTGAATACTATTGACCACCCATATGAAACGACGGAGGGCTACGAATGGTTTCTGGCGAAAACCTTTAACGTAGTGAACTTGATATCGTTGAAGGAACGGATAGCTTTTTTAAAAATATAGTGACGAAAACCGTAGCTAAAGAGGTCACTCCCGGTGAAGGGATCTCGGCTCTTTCCCCGTAGAATGAGGTGCAGTATATTCCAACTGAATACCACGATGCAAAGCAAAAGTAATCGGCTATAGTGAAGTCATTGCCCTGACGCAAACTTTTTGTCCAAGGGGTCACTCCCGGTAAAGGGATCTCGGCCCTTGCCTCGTCGATTGAGGAGCAGGGTATTCCAACTGAATACCACGGTGCAAAACAAAAGAGAACGTCCTTGCAATAACAACTTTTTGAAAAGTGTTCCAACAACATCAGATTAGGTTTGTTTTTAAACTTGCATTGATCCGAATCAACGCAGTCCCATCAATTGATCACACCAAAAAGAACGAAAATATACTGATGTACGTATATGCCATCCGCATTCGCCACTGGGTCCCGTCATTACCCGTTAGGTTAGCTAACTAACGACAGAGCGGGGATTGGACTAGCGCGGATGCAAAACATATACAACATCTACTAATATATATACCAATATATTATTTTCGCTCAAGGCGTGATAAAATACAACATCACAGAAATGTACAGCATCACAGAACAATACAGATATCTGGGATCCCCGGGTTTCACAGAGCCACTACTGAAACCCGACGTTCCCCTGGTCGTGTGGATAGCCTGTGCAATGAAATCCTAGACCCCTACGGGCGCGGCAAGTTACCCGCCAAAACCTGAAGCGAGGCAGCCCCCTTCAGCAACGTGAATAGACCACCCAGCACTTCACGGAATCCGGTAACTTGGGCACCCCTTCTGGGTCAACCTGTACCCCCTACGAGTGCGGCGAATAGCCCGCCAATTCTAGAGTGAAGCCCCCTCCATCTCAATGCCATGAGATGCGGGCCCGTTGCCCTCTAGAACCCGGCTATCCGTGCACCCCACCTTGGGGTAATCCTAGTACAGAAAGTAAAATATACATACAACGGGTATATCGACCGCAACCTGGTCGTGCCCCAAAATAATAATACAAACAGGCAGTGACGGCAGTCCACATGTCGGACGCTCGCCCCGCAATATCAAATGTACATAATACAACCACAACTGTACTAGCATTGCATCCAGGCTATCCCCCACGACCAATCCGCAACATCACAGCAATACACAGAACATCAACGTGAAAGTCACGTTCGCAAATCCGTCTAACCGGGCTATAGCAGTTAGACAGGATTTACCGATCAAGTGACATTCACGGTCGCAGATATAATGTAAATACTGTGAACTAATGTGTTTAAAATATCCGACCGATTAAATTTTACCAAGTGGGCCCCCAAGTACTACTGTAGCACATCAAGAAATCTGGGCCCAAAAAATAACATTCCAGAAAACCTATTTTCCACTCAGGAGCATTCTGTAGAATTTTGGGGGGCTGAACAGTTCAAGTCGCGACGGAACCGCGACCCAAGCATGGGTTTGGCCACGGTTCCGCGGTGGTTTGGACTGTTTACGAGCCCAAATTTTCACAGAACTCTTAGAATGTCCTACACATCATTCTGAAACAACCTGAAAAATTTTTGGACTTCAAAAAATTTCGACAGAAACTGATGTGATGAAAAATACGGTTTTTGGAAAATTGTTCGATCGGAAATTTAAAACACATTAGACAAAGCTAGACTATGTTAATGGCGAGGCTCTGATACCACTGTAAGTGCACGGCGGCGCCCCGGCCTCCATTCCGAGGCCAAATGCGGAAGCGATGGTTAACTTTAATTTTACAAACCGGCACCACCGCGCACTATAAACCCGGATCGTGCCATTAACTAGTCCTAGCTAACTACAAGATGGGGAAGTGAGATATACCGAGCGATCCGTGTCCTCCGGTCTTCTCGCCGTCGTCCTGATCTCCCGCGGAAGCTCCGGTCTCCACCTCATCGCCGGAAGGGCACCACGTCGCCTGCTTCTTTTACGGGCTCCACCAACCTCACCCTTCATCATCATCAACAATCATGATTGCACCAAAACCAATACTCTAACAAGCTAATCATCAACAACCATGATTGCACCAAAACCAACACTCCAACAAGCTAATCATCAACAGCCATGATGACTCAAAAGTCAAGCCATGATGAGAAGAAGAAGAAGTCAAATGGTGGAGGAATTATCATGATACAAGAATATGCAAATAACACCCTCCACTATCCAAATTTGCATGCTTGCAAATAGGCCCTCCTCCACCAATCTTCGGCCAACGAAAGATACAAAGGAAATTGGCCGAAACGGAAAGCAAACTGGCAACTCCAGAAAACTGGTCCCGTAATAAATTACAGGAAAACCCCGATACTGTGTATACACACCCGCATTTGTATTCCGACCGAAATACAAATGCAATGAGACAAAATCTACACTGTACTATACTAGGATCTGGCTTAAACCTAAAGCCAGCTAGTATTATCCGTCCGATCCTGATCCGTGCAATACCGCACGTATCTGATCGAACCCTGCCATATATCCATACGGCCTCTAGTACATACCGTCTGATCCTGATCCGTGCAATACCGCACGTATCTGATCGAACCATGCCATATCTCCATACGGCCTCTACAGCGTTTCGCCCGAAACTTGAGAAACGTATGTGTGGTGGACTCTAAAGACTCGTCAATACTATGGCTGTGGATTTAACCACTAGCACGTCAGAGGTATTAGCCATACGTGACGGGCCACCAGCTATTGACCAAAAAGGGACGTCGATGAGCGAACTCATCCTGACACCCTACTGAGCCTGTCAGTGACAATATTCGTACAGTCCGGTCCGTTCGTCTATGAGCATCGCATGGCGGGCCTAGGGGTTGGTAAAAGTCAGAACCCCAAAAGCGGTACAAGTCGTGTCGGAGTGTAGCCCAGAACACCCTGAGATACTACTGGAATACCAACCAGTAAATCTCCCGCCTCGGCCGAGGGCTTCGTGTAATGGCTCTCCTAGACACAGCGCGACCTCACCCCCCAATACCGGGAGAGACGAACCCCTGAAGATCCGCTCACTGCCTCCATGTGGCTCGGGACTGTACCCAACTAAAACCTGTTTGCACGTCTCCTTTGAGCGTGGTAGGGTAGTAATCAAAGTACAGTGGGAACTCACACGAGACAAATGACGATCCTCAGGTGGATGAACTAACCTGTACACATGTCACCAGGGAACTGCTATCTGACGTCAGGTATAAAACCAACTAGTATGTTCCCGGCGAGTCCTGTCCGGTGTACTCATAACCCAATGAGCACCTGTATATATCTTAGGTGAACCAACTGACACCAGTGGCTTGTGAGACCGGCCACCGCCCCTCGTCAGGGTCTCGACTGTATACACTAGTCTACCCTGGAGTATCGATGCCCTGTCTCGAAACTCCCACGACTAGGGACCTTTTAAGGATGTGCTTATAGACTGCCAGCTCTCACGTATATGATCACCCTCATACTGTTGGCAGTCAAGCAAGAATCCTGGGGGCTCTATCAACGTGTAATAGCGACATGTCAGGTCACCTAAAACAGTACACGATGATAAAGATAAACCAGATAGCATACTATCATCTTGAGTAAGACTGTCCTACCGGGATAGGTCCTCCCTCAATCATTGCAATCACGTGCCTGTGATCCAATAATTGACTCTGAGGGCACTATCTCCAACAGTTACGACATTTAGCTTAACCAACAAATCATAACACGTTGTTAACTCGTTAAAACAAGCTTAAAATCCTACCATCTCCCTACGGACGACCCGTACTCATCGCGGCTCGCTACACACGACACCGTTTTGATTGCGGTAATTTCACAACTCTTTTTAAATACGACACGGCAAAAACGTAACAATCAGTGCCCCTCTTGTATTATTATTTTTCTGTTGTATCTAGTTAACTCCATCAAATCAGAAACTAGTAATTGTATATGTTGAAGACATAGAAGATTTGTAGTTGCGAGACTTGAGCGATGGGTTTTATGTTCGCTTTTGGGGTTGATGTCTTACTTTACTTTATTTCCTTGTGTGGGTCTTCGCCGTTGGGCATCGTATATATATATATATATATATATATATATATATATATATATATATATATATATATATTTGTGCTTGTGGTGGTTATTTCCGTCGTTGGGCGTGATTTGCTCCCGTTTGGGGATGCTTTATTTATTTTCTGTGTTGTACCCATTTTCGGGGCTAGTTTTTACTAAGGAGGTGCTGCCCAATTTTTTTTCAAAAGACAAAACATGATTTATTATACCTTTATTTCAAAGCTTCACCCCTTATTTCTTAAAAAGGTTTAGATTTCTGGGTTTCAGCTTACTTAAATTTCGTTACACCTGTAGACGCAGCGTGATTTAAGTGCTGGTCATGAGCTAATATTTTGGGTCGTGACACTAAATCTATAGTTTTAGATCTAGATTTGGGAAGTGTCCCAATTTGGGTACTTTGACATTATTCTAAAGATGCTTTAGAATGGAAGACTCCTGGCATGGTGGTATACCCGCAGGTGATGGAATCACCTTCTCTAAAGAGTTGTCTTCTAGAATGATGAGGAGAGGGATTTGCATGATTTGCATATCACTTGCTTAGGCAATTGAGTCAATCATGAGATGTCAAGTACCACACCAGATTTTGCTTTTGCACTAGTTGCAATAAGCATATATTAATCCAATCCTGGAGAAACATTAGGAAGTAGTTATGGACATAAGTTGATGTTCTTGGGATATGGTAACGGTAGCCTTCTTCGGGAGACAGTTATCATTTCAGGCTTCCAAGGTGACCTGGATGACAGAGTAGCTGTCTGAGTTATAGTTTTCCCTCTTTTGAGGGACAGTATGTTGGACAGGTTGTCCAAGCGGATACTGTGGAAGGCATGGCTCAGGATACTGATTAAATTCAGTGGACGATACGGTCTAAGAAGTTTGTTGGATTTGGAGTTCATTTATGAACTGGATCCCATCAAATTTCCAGACAAATTCTAAGACAGGTATTGCTCAATTCGGAGGATAGTCTTTCTCCGTGAAGTTGAGATATATAGAGATATAGAAAGAGACATTGGAGCGGATCCACTCACTGAGGCTATTTCTCGAACACAATAGTTTCACAAACGAGCTTTGCCAAACTGATTAGTAGAGAAGTTGGGTATTCGGTATCACACGAGCTGTGAGTATGCGACACCACAATAATTAGCCTTAAGTACAAGTGGGAGATTGTTGGCTATAGTGCCTTCAAGTTAATTATTGAATCGCAGGCACGCGATTGCGATGATTAAGGGAAGACCTATACGGATAGAACAGTCTTAGTCAAAATGATAGTATGCTATCTGGTTTGTCTTTATCATCGTGTACATGCTTTATATGGTATTACAGATCACTATTACATGTTGATAGAGCCCATAGAATTCTTTCTTGACTACCAGCATTATGATGGCGATCATATACGTGGGAGATGGGTGGTCTATAAGCACATCCTTAAATGTCCCTAGTCGTGTGAGTTTCGAGACTGGACATCGATACTCCAGAGTAGACTAGTGTATACTGATCGAGACCCCGACGAGGGGCGGTGGCCAGGTCTCACAAGCCATTGGTGTTAGTTTGTTCACCTAAGATAGTATACAGGTGCTCATTGGGTTATGAGTACACTGGACGGACTCGCCGGGAACATGCTAGTTGGTAGTATACCTATTGTCAGATAGCAGTTCCCAGGTGACATGTGTGCAGGTTAGTCTGTCAACCTGAGATCGTCATTTTTCTCGTGTGAGCTCCTACTGTGCTTTGATTACTACCCTACCACGGCTTAAAGGAGTCGTGAAAACAGGTTTTAGTTGGGTACAGTACCGAGCCACATGGAGGCAGTGAGCGGATCGTCGGGGATTCGTCTCTCCCGGTATTGGGAGTTGATGTCGCGCAGAGCACGGGTGGCCATCACCAGAAATTCTTGGCCAAGGTAGTCGAGAATTACTGATTTGGAACAGTAGTTTCTCAGTTGGTGATGGGCTTCATACCGACACGAAATGTCGCGTTATTAGGGGTCTGACTTTATCCACCCCCTAGACTTGATATGCGATACTCTTAGATGAACAGACCGGACTGTACGGATATTGTTACGGATAGGCTCAGTAGGGGTCAAGATGAGTTTGCTCGTCAGCCTCCCTTTCGCTCAATACATGGGTAGCCATTACGTACAGCTAGTACCGCTGATGTGCTTGCGGTTATACCCACTGCCAGCGTATTGACGAGTCTTTAGAGTTCCACACGGAGGGTTTCCCTGCTTCGGGCGAAACGATGTAGAGGCCGTATGGTTTTACGGCAGGGTTCGATCATATACGTGCACTTGTGCACCTATCATGATTCGGATGGATAATACTGGTGTGCTTTGGTTTAAGCCGGATTCTAGTATTATATTGTTGGATTATTTTCATCTCATTATATTCGTATTTTTTGGAATACGGATACGGGTATGTATATACGGATGAGGGGTATTCTTGTAATTTATTACAAGGTGCTTCTAAAAGATTCCACCTCATTTAGTTTTAACCATTTAGGATTAAATGGTTAATGAGGTGGAGAGGATGAGGTGTTGTTTGCATTTATTATAGCATGGCCTTGTAGTGACTCATGGTTACTATTCTAGCATGCTTGGTTTTTTGTTTGTTGTGAGATATTTTGGAGTCTTGAGATATTTTGTTGACTTAAGATATTTTGGAGACTTGAGATATTTATAGGATGCTTCATTATTGCTCACAACACACAACACAAAGGACTTAGCAATTTTTCTTGAGCTGCCTCTCACTCTCATCCACAAGCTTCTCCTTCTACCTCCACCCTTCATATCTCATGTGTTAAGAAACCTATGGTGTTTGGAGACAAATTAATCCATCACTACACTCTACATCCTCTAGGTTATCTAGTTTGGCTATCTAGTTTAGCGATCTAGGTACACTAGTTATCTCGGATATTGAGGTAGGAGCTCGGAATAAAATCCTCAGGTGGATCATCTTCGATGGAGGGAGACCGGAGATCAAGCTTGATCATGGAGGCCTCTAGGAGCTTGGGATGATGGTTAAAGACCGAAGGACACGGATCATTTGGTATAACCATTCTACACTCCTTTGTATATTGCTAGTTTAGGGTTAATGGTAGATCCGGGTAGCGGGTTGTGTTAGCTCCAGTTTTATAAATTTTTGTTCCGCAATCGACCGCGGTTTGATGGCCAGGGCGCTGCCATAACCCAACTGCTGCTGTGCTCGGCCAAGAAGTGAGGTGAGGGAGGATGCTCGGGTCTCGGCCGTGGTGGTGGTCTCGGCGGCCAGAGAGAGGGAGGAGGGTGAAAGGAAGAGGAGAGTGTGATTGTGTATGCGTATGTGAGAATAAGAGAGAGTGATATATATATATATATAAGAAGAGAGAGATAGTGTGTGTTGAGGGAAGGGAGAGGGTATGATGTTTTAATTGAATATGGTGCTTTAATTTGGTTGGGAGTTAAAAGGTTTAGAATTTGAAATGTGGGGGTTTCGGTTTTAAAAAGAAAAAAAGAAGAGATGGAGAAGAAGAAGGAACTGTTGAATGTGAAATTAATTAGTGAAGACTGAGACGTTGGGATGTCTAGCCTGAATTTAAGGGCAGATGCTATTTGGACATATCCATCCACCTCTCCGAAGATACCAAGTTGATTTATGGCACCATATATCAGAGGTTTGGATAGATGCAACTATTGTAGCAGATTTTATCAGATTCCCCCTCATTTGTGAGGGATTTTTGATTGCGGGGACACTCTTCCTTGCAGGCGCAAGCCCCTGCAATTAATTACGTTATTGTGTTGCGATAACCAATTTCTCCTTTTCCAGAAGTTCACTTCACGTACTGTGTTATTTTGTTTGTTTAGGTTGCCCGTGGATTGTATACGGAGACTAGTTTATGTTGTTGCCCGTCGGGCGCGGATTAGTCCAAATTTGTATATTTATGAATTTGGGTTTCGAACTTAAGTTATATATTTCTTTAGTTCAAAAATATTTTGTTTTATTTAAGGACCGTTAGTCTAGTTTGAGATTATGATCAACTTAAATATATGAGCATTTGGGCTCAATTTATTTTAACTAAGGATACATTAGTCTTATTTTTAGACTAAGATCAACTTAGCAATATTTTCAGGATCATTAAATTTTATTAAGATCCAACAACAGAGCATTTAGGCTCAGCTGTAAGAAACTTTTCAGAGAGACTTAGCCAATTTGGGTTTAGTCTGCTCAGTCTTTTTCTTCTCTTTCTTTTTTTAAAAAAAGTGCTAAGCACTTATTTGTGGTTCTATTTGCTCAGCCCTTTTTCTTTTATGCAGAAATGCTAAGCACCTGTTTGGGGCTCTGGCGCTCACATATGTATCATGTGAGGCGCTCAGACATGGACGATGCCCAATCAGTGCTAAGTGGTTTAGTCATTTTGACTAACTTTATATAGTGCTAAGCATTTTGTATTGCGCTCACATGAGGGGCACATGAGGTGCTGTCTTATTTATTTCATTGGGCGCTCACGTGAGGCGCTGGGACATGGGAGTTGCCCAATCAGTGCTAAGAACTTAGTCATTTTGACTGACTTTATATTGCTTCTGCATTTTTACTCAGCGCTCACGTGTATTTCACGTGAGGCGCTGGGTCTTCCATTTTGAGCACCCACGTGAGAAACACGTGAGGCGCTGAGTCCTTTGTTTTGGGCGCTCACGTGGGAAGCACGTGAGGCGCCAAGTCTTTTCCTTTGTTGATGTTTTCTGAAGAAGTTTTAGGTTATGTTAATGGCATTTTGACCATTAATGATCTATGTTTTTGGAGATCTGAGACCGATTTCATTGAAGAACTAAGTTCTTCTATTATTATTTTTTTTGTAAGAACTAAGTTCTTTATGTAGGGTTAAACCCTGTTTATAAAGGAATTAAATTCCTAGACAATGTATCTTTATTTCCTTTTGATCTAGTTCTTTTTCCTAGACTTTGAGTTTGGAGAACAGAATCTTCCCGTTGAGAATTAAATTCTCAACTTGTGAAGAGATTTGCTTTTCAAATTTCAGATCAGGGGAAGAACTAAATTCTTTTTGTGGAGGGTTAAACCCTTGTTTTCTTTTTGTTAGGCAAAAAGATAAGTTCTATCTCTGCTTTCAGTTACCTAGGGTTTTGATGAGAAAGAATCTTTTTTCTTTAGAAGAGAATTGATTTCTCAGTTTTGTTGTGGGAAGAAGCTTGTGGTGTTGATCTCCTTTTTTTCCTTTTTTTTGTGCCTCCTTTTTTTCTCTCTCTCTCCCGAGACTTAAAGTCTCGGGTCTTTTATATAGGAGAGGCAAGTTTGTTGACTAATTTGAGAAAATCTCTCGTTTGAGAAATACTAATTGATTTTACTTTCCCTCAAAGATTATTTGGGGGATTTTATCTGCCGTTGGATCTTTGATCCGGTGCATTTATGTTTAACAAAATATGTTTTTCTTGTTTTTAACAAGATTAGGGAAATATTTTCCCATAAACAGAATTTAATTCTGTTAGACGGTGAGTTTTAACCACCATTGGATTTTTAATCCAATGACTTTTTATTTAACAGAGCACATCTTTCTTTATTTAGAAAGATATAGGGAAATGTTCTCCCATTTCATTTGATCTTTGATCCAATAAATATCCTTCTCATTTAGAAAGATTAGGGAGATATTCCCCCCAATAGAATTTAATTTTATATTTGGTTATTTTTAATCACCCTTGGATCTTTAATTCAACGATTCTCTGTTAACAGATAATATCTTTCCCTTTTAGAAAGATCAAGGGAGGTATTTTCCCAAGACTAGAATTTAATTCTATATAGGGAGGCGCACTCACGTGTTTAACACGTGACCCCGATGTAGATTTTAGTCTGTTTTATTTAGCGCACATACGCCTTGCATATGGGCGCTCATGTATTAAACACGTGAGATCAGTTTGGCCTTTAGCTACTTACTCTTAGTGCTTATATACTTTGCATACAAAAAATAGAATTTAATTCTATCTGAAGCTAATATTTCAAAAAGGTGTTCTCACGTGTTTAACACGTAACCCCAATGTGGGTTTTAATCTGTTTATTTAAGGCTTATATACTTTGCATATAAGCACTCACGTGTTGGCCTGTTTAGACTTTAGTTGTTTGCCACTTGTTTAACATGTGAGGCTCAAAACATGGGAATCCTCTTCTTTTTTACTCTCTTTTTTATAACGGAATAAATGCCCCCAGCGTTGCTCTCACGTGGTTTACACGTGAGTGCAACGGTGTCCATCTTTACCGCCGTTGTATCGCCTAGGAGAATGGGAAGTTGAATCGATCCCATCACGTATTATAAATGGGGCATTTGTCCTTGGAGTGACTACTGTTTTTTCATTTTCCTCCTTGAGTTTTTTTCTTCCTTGAGAATTTAATTCTCACTTCATAGCTTAGATCTCTGCCTTGAGAACTCCTCTGATTAGAGTTAAACTCTGCTAAAATTTTGGTAAGGATTATGAACAGAACTTAGCTCTTAGAAGACTTTTTTGGATGTCCTTTTTTATTTTGGATTTTTTTTTCCATTAACAAAGCTCGGCTCTTTTCTTGAACCGGTCTCTTAGAGATCTAAAAAAACTTTTTTTAGTAGACCATGGGTCTTGATATCCATATTAAGGGTGTGAATCAATGGGTATTCTTGAGAATTGATGATTCTCTTCTTAGGGTTTTACCCTATCATTGATCCTAACATTTGAGTGTCTCTGGAATTTAATTCCATTATGTTTGCCATCTGTTTCCCAAAATAGGAATTTCTGGGATTTAATCCCATTCCATCTTTTTGCAGAGATTAGCTTTGGTTTGATTCTTAAGAATTTTGGGAACTTTATTCCCTTTACTTTTCTTGAATATTTTCCTTTTTTAAAGGATTTTTAGGATTTTAATATCCTTTTCATAGATTTGAATATGCTACTGTTTTTAAAAGAACCCGTTTTTCGGGGATATTGGGAGTTTTTAACTCCACTGTTCATTTACTAAGAATCCTTTTTGATTCTCACAATGGGCACTTGTCTCATCATTGACGAGCCTCCATTTTAATTTTGTAGGGCCCCCTAACTTTTTAGACTTAGTGGTTCTAGCATTTTTACTGCTGACTCCACCTGGTTTCTTTTCAGGTACCATAGCTGGTCATCTTTATTATCTTGAAGAGATTATCTCTTATGAGAAGATTCGTATCTAGGTTCGCTTTCAAGGCCAAGAATACACTATGGCCCAATGCGATGAGGTGATGCGTCGCTTCGACGATTACAACGGTCAGTTGCTCCCCCGCCGTTCAGCCCTTTTGAAGATCGTCGTTGGGTCGATCTGGGAAGCTATACCTGGGCGTCTTAAGGTTATGCCGCTCCATGCACTCGATGATGCCGAAAACAAGATGCACTCCGTGTATCTGATGGGGTTGATCTCGAAGAAACGGAGAGATAATCTTGTCGCCATTTTGCACCGTGTTTTTAAAAAAAGACGATAGTATCAGCATACCAGAGGGTGGAGGACGTCATTGGTGACCCTGACGCTTGCATCCGAGAGAAGATGCATAAAAAGATGGTTGATGAGGCTGAACGTGCATTGCTCAAACTTGCTTTTGAGTTTGAGAATCCATGTCCAGAGTTCAGTGTCTTACCACTGTAGATCTAGGATTATACGTTCCCCATTTTTTTTGCACCGAGAGTATGTAGTTCTCTTTTGAAGTATGAACGAAAAGCATATTTCCTTTTCGTATCTGCACCTTCCTTTTATTGATTGTCTCACTCTAGCGCGGATTAGTTTTTGTACTCATTTCGGAGTATTTTTATTTTATGTACCCATTTCGGAGTCTCTAGTTTATTCACTCATTTCGGAGTCTCTAGTTTATTCACTCATTTTGGAGTGTTTTTAGTATACCTCCCTTAGGTTTACAGGAAAACTTGCCCTAATGTTGGATGTAGATAACCCTCATTCTTTTGTGACAAGGGTCCGTTAGCTTTGTGGTACTAGGTTTTAGTCCATCGTACCGTCGCATTAGCTGATGTATTCATCGATATGCAGTCATTAGTGTCAGTGTATATGCCCTAGGGGCCATTATTGTATCATACTAGTTTGTATATTACTTAATGGAAGCTTGGGATATTCACATGTATATAACAGTCTTGCTAAACATGGTAGTATGCTACTTGGTTTTTCTATCTTAATATGTGAGTATACGTATTGATAGAGCTCTTAGGATCTTGCTTGACTACCAGCGTTGTGATGGCAGTCACACTAGTGGGGACTGGGTAGTCTACAAGCACATCCTTATTCAGGTCCCTAGTCGTTGGATTATCGAGACAGGGCATCGATACTCCGGAGTAGACTAGTGTGTACGCTTCTCATCCCAGTTGGGGAGATGGTCTGTCCCACAGCCATCAGTACGTCGTACTGGAGATAGTATGCAGGTGCTCGTTAGGTTACGGGTACACCGGACAGGACTCACAGGGAACTGTTGGTTAGTTTTATACCAGTCGTCAGTGAACAGTTCCCAGGTGACATGAGTACAGCATAGTCCGCAGACTTGACACTGCTACTTCGCCTCGAGTGTGTCCCACTGTTCTTAGATTACTACCCTACCACGGCTCAAAGGAGTCGTGCAAACAGGTAGCAGTTGGGTGCAGTCCCGAGCACTTAGAGGCAGTGGCGGTTAGACAGGATTCGTCTCTCCCGGTATTGGGGGTTGATATCGCGCTGTGTCAGAGAGCCATTACGCAAAGTCCCTGGCCAGGGCAAGCGAGATTTTCTGGTAGGTTCCAGTAGTTTCTCAGGGTGTAATGGGCTTCGCTCCGACACGACTTATACCGCTATTAGGGGACTGACGCTTGCCGCCCCCCTAGGCCCGATATGCGATAGTCTTAGACTAACAGACCGGACTGTACGGAGATTGTCACGTCAGACTCAGTAGGAGTTCGGATGGGTTCCCTTATCGTCCTTCTTATCGACATCTACCTGGGGACCGTTACGTACAGCTAGTGCCGCTTGCGGTTTGTGGTTAAACCCACTGCCAGCGTAGTAGTCGAGTCTCTAGAGTCCCACGCAGAGAGTTTCCCTACTCCAGGCGAAACGATATAGAGGTCGTATGGTTTTACGACAAGGGTTCGGATGCATACGTGCGTTTACGCACGTACGACTTTCGGACAGTTTTTACTAGTCGGCTTTGGTTTAAGCCAGTTACTAGTATCCGGTTATTGGATTTATACAGTCTAAAGTTTTTCCGTGTTTTCACGGATAGGAGAGGCGTTCTCGTAATTGTGCGAGAAGCTTCTAGAAGATGGTGACTAAGGAAGTTAAGGTGGCATATACATTAAATGAAATTAGTGAGTCATATAGATGATTCATCCATGTCATTAATGCTTCATAATTGATTAATGACTCATGGATGTGAATCACCATTAGATATTTATCAAGCATGGTCGTAAAACATTATCTTTTCTTTTCTTGATAAAATAAAATGCTTGATATATATTATGATAACTCATTTTCTCATTTCATTATTTTATTCTCACCTTCTCTCTCCTCAAGCTCTCCCTCTTCAAACCCTAATCCTCCCCTCTAATGTGTTGAGTACAAGGATTAGTTAGACTACTTAATCCATAACCCTCTCTCTATTTCATCTAGGTATTTTGATTAGCACTTAAAGATACCTAGTTGCCTCAAGTTTAGAGGCAAAGCTTGGAGTTTAGCTCTCGTGGTGGATCGTCTACTACTTGGAGAAGGCCGAGGAGGAGGTGGAGTTCGTAAAGAAGAAGGACACGGTTCTTTAGGTATAATCCCTTCACATAGTAGTTTAGAACTTCTATGTTTGTTGTTAGTTATCATTTAGCTTCGATTCATGCGGTTAGTCGATGTTTGAGCATAGAACAATATCGTTTTTCATATTTCCGCCTCCCCACAAGTCGTGGGGTGTTGTACATCGACTTACAGTGGTATCAGAGCCTCGCTAAACAATAATTAACTCACTTGCAAAATTGTATGAATTTCGAACGGAAAAAACAAAAACCGGAAAACCCCGATATCATGGTTTCTGTCGATTTTTAAATGAGGTCCAAAAATTTTTCAGGGACCTTCAGAAAGCCTTAAATGATAGTAGAAGAACACCCAAGAAAATTGGGCTCATGAATCGGCTAAAGCGCCGTGGAACCGCGGCGAATCCCCCCGATCCGCCGCGATTCCGCCGCCGAGTTGCCGATTCACCAGCCCAAATCTCCTGTGTTGGTTCTTCGTGATATTTGGTATTTTCTGGAATTTTTAATTTTTGCTCAGGTTTCAGATTTACAGAGAAGTATTGGAGCAAAATTAAATGTGTTTAATCGATCGAAATTATACGGTATTTGCTTGTTGGATTATATCTGTGTTTGAATAATGTGTTCGTAAACCTCCCCTAACTGCTAGTATGTCGGTTGGCAGGGGGTTGCACATTTCTGTAATGGTTTTTATTGTTTGTGGATATGAACTGTATTGGACTGTTGTGATGATTAGCCGGGGTTATAAGATGGGTTGTTATTTAATTCATTTGATGTAAATGTAATTTGTTGTAATATTATTTTGCGGGGCACATCCAGGTTGCGGTTGTAGCCACCGTTGTATTATTTCATTTTACTGTTTTTTGCTCCTAGGACAGACCCAAGGTGGGGTGCACAAACTGCCGGGTGGGTAGTTTGCCGTACCCGTTGGGGTCTTGGGTGGGGTAATGGCTATTCATCACAACTGTGTAATCCGTCTTTTGTTGCAGGCTCAAAACAAACACGGATTGCTTGTAAATCCAATAAAGTTCATCTGTGATCTGGAATGCCTATTATTGCGTCTGACGAATGTACAATATCTATATATGATAGCTATTTAGACGTCACTTATGTTTTACACCCGCGCTAGCCCAGCCCCCGCTCTGTCGTTAGTTAAGTAACCTAACGGGTAATGACGGGACCCCGTGGCGAATGCGGATGGCATAAGAGGACGTACTTTCGTTGTTTTCTGCAATGATAGGTTAATGATGGGACGCATTATTTATAATGCAAAGAAAATAAACCAAAAAGTTTAATCGTTGGAACAATTTAAAAGAAACCACTCGGTTAATTTTAAAAACAGATATTTTTAAATGCGGAGCTTTAACCACTCCTTTTAAAAGCTATCAGGTTCCTTCGGTTATATCAAGTTCACTACGTTCACGGTTTCGCCAAAACCATTCGTAGCCCTCCGTCATTTCATTTGGGTATTCAGTAGTATTCAAGCTATGCATTTTGGCCAAAGTCAAGGCATAGTGTTTGGTAGCTGCTGGGTTTTCATTTGTTGCATAAGATAGATGAGTTGGTTTGGGACAGTCGTATTATCATTTGACCAAAGTCGGGGGTATATACGGATGGGTTCAAATTAACAAGATAATGACGGGTAGAACTTGACATGTGACTTATGACATTTTGACCAAAGCCAAGGTCATAAGAGCATGGGGCAAAAACTTATATCGGGAATTTCTAAAGAAACTGAAATTTGCAAAGAGATGCATACCATTTGGAGTTTGATGAATGTTGGTAGCATTCCTTCAACATTATCATACGATGATATTTGGATCCCGATCCTACTGTGAGTATATGCTACTCATCAGGATATTCGTCACTTAACGATCAATGCTATAAACCAAGTAGGTGTCAAGAAAGGTGTCAGCGGGGTTACGCCCCCAGAGAAAAGAGGTTATTTAATTAAGGAACTTCGCAAAAGCGTTGGAAAACCTCCCTCGAAGTACCGACACCAGCCTGGCTGAACGGTTAAGCAAGTATTGTACAGTGAGAATAGTCCTGGCTAATTCTTCTTGTATGGTTTGAGGAAGGATTCAAGAAACAGTGGGAGCCATCCAATTTAGATAAACTAAAAACCACTCTAAACTTGCAAGAGCATCATGCTAAAGAGTTTTCTTCTCTCTCTCCTAATTGCAGCGACCCTGAAAAGGACTGGACTTAAGTTACTTTTAGAGAAAAATATACTGACAGGGCCAAACTATAAAGATTGGCTGCGGAATGTCAAAATGGCTTTGACCTATGACAAATTGGGGTACGTCCTCACCGCTACGGCACCTGCTGTCCCTGGTCCCAAATCCAGTAATGCGGATAAGGAAATCTGCAAAACCTGGGATTTCGATTGCGCGAAAGCCAAGTGCATCGTGCTTGCCTCGATGAACAATGAACATCAGAGGAGGCACGAGGATATGGAACTAGATGCCATATTTCTCCATACAAAGGAACTTTATGGAGAGCAATCTCGTATAGCAAGATACAAGACCTCTAAGAACTTGTTTCGAGCGAGGTTGGCTGTCGGGTCATCGGTAGGAGAACATGTCCTAAAGATGACCGGCTATATAGAAGAGCTCGTAGACCTTGGGATGACTTTAGATAATGAGCTCTATACAGACCTTATTCTCCAGTCCCTTCCTTCCACCTACGCCCAGTTTATCCTGAACTTCAACATTCAAAGAAAAGAAGTTGAACTTCCGGAACTCCTGAACATGTTAAGGAGTGCAGAGGGCACCTTGCAGAAAGCAAGGGAGACACCCGCTATGTTTGTTGGCGGTGCATCTTCTTCCGGGTCCAAGGCTAGGGCCAAAGGAAGGAAGAAGAAGGCCGCACCCAGACCGAGAGGAGGTGTAAGTAAGGTGGGAGGGAATGGAAAGAAAAAGTTTGCGGTACCGGTAGTAGGCCAGGATGAGTGCTTCCATTGTCACAGGAAAGGGCACTGGAAGAAGGATTGCAAGGCGTGGAACGCCAAGAACCAGGAACCGAAGCAAGCTGTGGCTTCGACTTCAGGTGTGTTTGTAATTGAGAATTGTCTGTCAATCAACTCTACTTCCTGGGTATTGGATACCGGATCAGGATCTCATATTTGCAATTCATTGCAGGCACTGAGAAACCGTAGAGTGCTGAAGGAAGGTGATATGACCCTGATGGTTGCTAACGGAGCTAGCGTGGGAGCTGTGTCCGTAGGGGATTATCACCTGGGATTGACGAGTGGACACATTTTGGTTTTACATAACTGTTTTTGTGTACCCAGCTTAACGTGTAATATCATATATGTTTCCTTGTTATCAAATAAAGGTTATGATTTCACGTTTGGAAGTGGTGTTGTTAACATCCACCTTAATCATAGTTTGATTGGGTCCGGTACACTGGAAAACGGTATATATGTGTTAAACCAACTCCAAATTTTCAATGTCCAGAACACACTAAAAAGAAAGTCTCCATATTTAAATAAAGCTTTCTTATGGCATTGTAGACTGGGTCACATCAATTAGAGAAGGTTGACTAAGTTACATAGAGAAGGATATTTGGACTCGTTCGAATATCAAACTTATGACACTTGTCAATTTTGTCTCAAAGGAAAGATGACAAATACTCCATTTACTGGACAAGGAGTAAGAGCGAGCGAGCTCTTAGGACTCATACACAGCGATGTATGTGGTCCAATGTCTACACATGCAAGAGGTAGTTTTTCCTATTTCATTACTTTCACGGATGATTACTCAAGGTACGGATTCATTTATCTGATGAAACATAAATCCGAGGCTTTTAAGAAATTCCAAGAGTATAAGAATGAAGTAGAAAACCAAACCGGCAAAAGTATCAAGACACTAAGATCTGATCGAGGTGGTGAATACTTGAGTGCCGAGTTCCTAGGTTACCTAAAAGAGAAAGGAATTCTCTCTCAGCTTACTCCTCCATACACTCCACAGCATAACGGTGTATCGGAGAGACGGAATCGAACCCTATTAGATATGGTACGATCCATGATGAGTAATGCTGAGTTACCGCGATCTTTTTGGGGTTATGCGCTAGATTCAGCGGCATATCTTCTGAACAGGGCTCCTACCAAGACTGTGCCTACCACCCCATATCAGATGTGGAGTGGGAAGAAACCCCATCTTCAGCATATGAAGATTTGGGGATGTCCAGCTTTTGTTAAAAAGCAGCATGTGGACAAGCTTGAGGCACGATCAGTAAAATGTAAGTTTGTGGGATATCCAAAGAACTCCAAGGGATATTATTTCTATTACGCAGAGGAAAAAAAGGTTTTTGTTTCTCGTAATGCCCATTTTCTGGAACAGCGGTTTTTAGAAAAGGAAATAAGTGGGAGCGAAATAGAACTGGAAGAAATTCCAGAACCACAAGTTGCTACTGAAAGTTTGGTAGAACCGGAAGTTCAAGAAGAACAGGACATTCCCGCACCCCTCCGCAGGAGTAATAGGCCATCTCATCCGCCTGAGAGATACTACGGTTTTATCATAGATGGGGATAGAGAGGATTGCATCATAAATGATGATGAACCTACTGGCTTCCAGCAGGCCATCCAGAGCGGTGACTCGGTACGATGGCTAGATGCAATGCGGACCGAAATGGAGTCCATGTACACCAACAAAGTATGGACTTTGCTCCAGATGGGGTAAAACCCATAGGATGCAAATGGATCTTCAAGAAAAAGATTGGTGTAGATAGACAGGTGGAAACCTATAAAGCTAGACTTGTTGCAAAGGGTTTTCGTCAAAGACCTGGTTTGGACTATGACGAAACTTTTTCTCCAGTGGCTATGCTCAAATCCATTTGGGTCTTTCTTGCTATTGCTGCCTTCCATGATTATGAAATCTGGCAGATGGACGTAAAGACGGCTTTTCTGAATGGAAATTTAGAAGAGTGCGTCTATATGGATCAGCCAGAGGGTTTCAATCAGAGTGGGAGCAGCGGGAAAGTATACAAGCTGCTTAAGTCCATTTATGGGCTAAAGCAGGCATCGCGGAGTTGGAACATCTGTTTTGATGAGACAGTCAAAGAATGTGACTTTATCAAAAATCCAGATGAACCGTGCATATATAGTAAAGTTGTAGCCAGAAGTGTCTTATTCCTCGTCTTGTACGTGGATGGCATTCTATTAATAGGAAATGGCATTCCTATGCTAAATTCTGTCAAAGGATTCTTATCACACAGGTTCTCCATGAAAGACCTGGGTGATGCCTCTTACATTCTAGGGATCCGGATCTATCGTGATAGATCCAAGAGGATGTTGGGACTTTCGCAGTCCAGGTATATCGACACTGTACTGAAAAGATTCAGTATGGAAGATTCTAAGCGCGGTAATCTACCGGCTTGTCACGGAATCACCCTATCCAAAGAGATGTCTCCCAAGACTGATTTGGAAAGGGAACGCATGTCTATTATACCCTACGCTTCTGCGGTAGGCTCTATAATGTATGCGATGTTGTGCACCAGACCAGATGTAGCTTACGCACTGAGCGTGGTAAGCCGGTATCAGTCAGACCCAGGGGAGAAGCACTGGATAGCAGTAAAGAACATTCTCAAGTACAGAAGGACTAAGGAGATGTTCTTGGTTTACGACGGAAAAGACCTCAGGTTGGAGGCCTTTGCTGATTCCGGCTTCCAGATTGATAAGGACGATTCCAAGTCCATGTCGGGTTATGTCTTTACCCTCAATGGAGGGGCGGTGTGCTGGAAGAGCTCCAAGCAGGACACCGTTGCTGACTCGACGATGGAAGCGGAGTATATAGCTGCTTGCGATGCCGCAAAAGAAGCAGTCTGGATGAAGAAGTTCCTAACAGAACTTCAGGTGGTTCCAACCATAGTTGATCCAATACCTCTGTATTGCGACAACAACGGAGCTATAGCTTTAGCAAAGGAACCAAGGTCCCATCAGAAGTCCAGACACATCTTAAGGCGGTATCACCTGATCAGGGAGATCATTGATCGACAGGAGATCGAGGTTCGGAGAGTTGCTTCTGAAGAGAACATTGCTGATCCATTCACGAAGGCCCTACCTCAGATTCAGTTCGAGAGGCTACTCGAGATCATCGGTCTTCGATATGCCAGTACATGGCCCTAGTGCAAGTGGGAGATTGTTAGTGTATATGCCCTAGGGGCCATTATTGTATCATACTAGTTTGTATATTACTTAATGGAAGCTTGGGATATTCACATGTATATAACAGTCTTGCTAAACATGGTAGTATGCTACTTGGTTTTTCTATCTTAATATGTGAGTATACGTATTGATAGAGCTCTTAGGATCTTGCTTGACTACCAGCGTTGTGATGGCAGTCACACTAGTGGGGGCTGGGTAGTCTACAAGCACATCCTTATTCAGGTCCCTAGTCGTTGGATTATCGAGACAGGGCATCGATACTCCGGAGTAGACTAGTGTGTACGCTTCTCATCCCAGTTGGGGAGATGGTCTGTCCCACAGCCATCAGTACGTCGTACTGGAGATAGTATGCAGGTGCTCGTTAGGTTATGGGTACACCGGACAAGACTCACAGGGAACTGTTGGTTGGTTTTATACCAGTCGTCAGTGAACAGTTCCCAGGTGACATGAGTACAGCATAGTCCGCAGACTTGACACTGCTACTTCGCCTCGAGTGTGTCCCACTGTTCTTAGATTACTACCCTACCACGGCTCAAAGGAGTCGTGCAAACAGGTAGCAGTTGGGTGCAGTCCCGAGCACTTGGAGGCAGTGGCGGTTAGACAGGATTCGTCTCTCCCGGTATTGGGGGTTGATATCGCGCTGTGTCAGAGAGCCATTACGCAAAGTCTCTGGCCAGGGCAAGCGAGATTTGCTGGTAGGTTCCAGTAGTTTCTCAGGGTGTAATGGGCTTCGCTCCGACACGACTTATACCGCTATTAGGGACTGACGCTTGCCGCCCCCCTAGGCCCGATATGCGATAGTCTTAGACGAACAGACCGGACTGTACGGAGATTATCACATCAGACTCAGTAGGAGTTTGGATGGGTTCCCTCATCGGCCTTCTTATCGACATCTACCTGGGGACCGTTACGTACAGCTAGTGCCGCTTGCGGTCTGTGGTTAAACCCACTGCCAGCGTAGTAGTCGAGTCTCTAGAGTCCCACGCAGAGAGTTTCCCTACTCCAGGCGAAACGATATAGAGGTCGTATGGTTTTACGACAAGGGTTCGGACGCATACGTGCGTTTACGCACGTACGACTTTCGGACAGTTTTTACTAGTCGGCTTTGGTTTAGCCAGTTACTAGTATCAGGTTATTGGATTTATACAGTCTAAAGTTTTTCCGTGTTTCCACGGATAGGAGGGGCGTTCTCGTAATTGTGCGAGAAGCTTCTAAAAGATGGTGACTAAGGAGGTTTAGGTGGCATATATATTAAATGAGATTAGTGAGTCATATGGATGATTCATCCATGTCATTAATACTTCATAATTGCTTAATGACTCATGGATGTGAATCACCATTAGATATTTATCAAGCATGGTTGTAAAACATTATCTTTTCTTTTCTTGATAAAATAAAATGCTTGATATATATTATGATAACTCATTTTCTCATTTCATTATTTTATTCTCACCTTCTCTCTCCTCAAGCTCTCCCTCTTCAAACCCTAATCCTCCCCTCTCATGTGTTGAGTACAAGGATTAGTTAGACTACTTAATCCATAACCCTCTCTCTATTTCATCTAGGTACTTTGATTAGTACTTAAAGATACCTAATTGCCTCAAGTTTAGAGGCAAAGCTTGGAGTTTAGCTCTCGTGGTGGATCGTCTACTACTTGGAGAAGGCCGAGGAGGAGGTGGAGTTCGTAAAGAAGAAGGACACGGTTCTTTAGGTATAATCCCTTCACATAGTAGTTTAGAACTTCTATGTTTGTTGTTAGTTATCGTTTAGCTTCGATTCATGCGGTTAGTCGATGTTTGAGCATAGAACAAGATTGTTTTTCATATTTCCGCCTCCCCACAAGTCGTGGGGTGTTGTACATCGACTTACAATTAGGCTGCTGTTTAAGTAGCCTCGCAACTGTCGTGTTTCCGATCCCTTCTGAGGCTGGACAAGACGTCTTCAAGTAATTTTTTTTAAGTTGGTGTATATGTATTACCTTCAGAAGAACAAGCGTTAGGTATTTGCCGTGGCGCTTTTTACTTGAGGTTAGGCTCAATTTAGAACCCCGATGTGTCATAACCGCACCCGTCTGAGGTGGGATGATCTCCAACGGTCTTTAGGCTTTGTATGTACTGTCGTCAAGACCTGAAGCTAGGAATATGCCGTCACTTCGTTTTTGCTTTGACGATACCGCGCCGATTCTTTGCAGAAGTAGGGCAGACATCTATAGGACCTCTATACTGTATGTATTGTAATTGAGGTCCGAAGATAGGAATATGACATTTCTCTAATTTTATTTGATAGTTGTGTCCGCACCCTGCTGAAATGAGAGGGGAATGCCTGGATAGTCTCTAGGTTGTATATGTACCGTCAAGACTTGGAGCTAAGATTTTGCCATTACTCCATTTTTGTTTTGACCCTTGGGCCTTTTCTTTTTGATGATGGCGTTGCGTCTGCATCCTGCTGGAATGAGAAGGAACGTCGGGATAGTCTCTAAGTTGTATATGTACCGTCAAGACTCGGTTCTCCTTTTGACGAAGCGTGGTGGGAAAATATAGTCCCCTTTCCTTTTTTGTGCCCATGGATCATATACTAGAGTCAATATGGACATACTTGCAGGGCAGAAAAGTTTTATTTTGTTTTATATATATTTTTCTGCGATGCTCTATTTTTTCAGCTTTTATATCGCGAAAGTCGCGATTGCTCCATCATTTCGGCTATTTTTCGCAGTGCCCAATCATTTCGGCTATATCACTTTTTTTAATTTTTACTCACTGTTTTTTATTGCGAGTTGCCCTATCATTTCGGCTTTTTTTAAGAGTTGTGGATCTGGAATCTGATATCAACCTTGGCATCAGTATCACTGCAACTGGGATATTGCCAGGAGCTAATCATCATTTGCCTTGAGAGGACTTAAAGTTTGATACGTATTTAGGCATCAGCATCGCTACAACTGGGATATTGCCAGGAGCGAATCATTATTTTCCTTGAGAGGACTTAAAGTTGTTAGTGGATGTTGCATACCCTCACAACACTTGTGAGGAGGCGGAAGTGATAAACAATAATTTTCTTGCATGCAACACCCACATAACCCAAGATTAGTGTTTAAACCTTAACTAGCAAACCCTATCTAGAGTTCTAAACTACTATGATATGGGTTATACCTTGAGAATCGGTCCTTCGGGTCTTCGTTTGGATGCGACTCCTAGGCTCCTTGATGGTTGCAAAGAGCTCGATCTCCGGCCACCTCAAGATCCAAGAAGATCCACCCGAGAGCTATCGAACAAGCTACAAACTCTTCACAAGAGTTTAACTAAGAGATCAAGATTGCTAGAAGTTATCACTTAGATAATGTAGAGATCAAGTAATGGATTATATTTGTCCCTTGACCTATGATTCACAACTCATGTGAAGGTTTAGGTCAAGAGGTAGAGGAAGGAGAGAATTAGGAGAGAGAATGTGTATGTGATGAATGAATGAAAAATGAAGCATAACAAAAGATATGGCTCAAAACAATAATTGAAGCATACATTATTTTTTCACAAAAATAATGCACCATGCCTCAATAGTAAACCCAAATGAATATAAAATGATTTGAGCCATGCCTTCAACCATGCTAAGACTTTCTCTAAATTCCACCTCTTCATTTCCATTTTCTCAAAATGAAAATCCATTTATGAGGTGTCTCCTTATAGAATGTATTCTTATACAATTACAAGAATACCCCTCACCGTATACCGTATAAGTATACCGGTATTCGAATTCCGAAAAATACGAATACAAATAATCCAATAATATAATACAGGTATCCGGCTTAAACCAAAGCCTACCAGTATTATCCTTCCGATCATTATTCCTGTAACACTTATACGAACATGATCGAAACCATGCTGTAACAACTTACGGCCTCTACATATTTTGCCTGAACCAGGGAACTCTCTGTGTGGGACTCTAAAGACTCGACAGTACGCTGGCAGTGGGTTTAACCACAAGCACGTCAGCGGCACTAGCTGTGCGTAACGGCTACCCAGGTACATGAAGAAAAGGTGGCCGACAAGCGAACTCATCACAACCCCAACGAGCCTGTAAGAAACACTTACCGTACAGTCCGGTCTCTTCGTCTGATACGTCGCATATGAAGTCTAGGGGTGGTAAATGTCAGACCCTGGTAACTTTATAAGTCATGCTGATTTACGGCCCATAACGGTTCGAGAAACTACTGATAACACTTATCAGTAAATCTAGAGAACCCTGGCCAGGGATTTGCTGTTATGGTCGATCAAGCATAACGCGACATCAACTCCCTATACCGGGAGAGACGAAACCCCTCCTATCGCTCACTGCATCTATGCGATTCGGGACTGTACCCAAAATCTACCTGTTTGCATGGCACAGTAGAGCCGTGGTAGGGAGGAAATCAAAGCACAGTGGGAATCACACAAGACACTATGACGATCTCGGGTCTACAGACTAACCTGTACAAGTGTCACCAGAGAACTGCTATCTGAAAATAGGTATATATACCATCTAGGAGTTCTCGGCGAGTCATGTTCGGTGTACACATTCTCCAATGAGCACATGTGTACAATCTTTTATGTAAACACCAATGGTTGTGGGATCAACCATCGACCCCAGGGACAAGAAACGTACACACTAGTCAACTCAGGTAATATCGATCCCCTGTCTCGATATACCCTCAACTAGGAACAATTAAAGGATATGCTTATAGAGTGCCCTGGCCCCACTAGTATGATCTACATCATAATCCCGGTAGTCAAGCATAATCCTAAGGGCTTCATCAACATGTATATAAAGATATGAAATACAACATATCACACGTTAAGATGAAAATAAACCAGATAGCATACTATCATTTCGAGCAAAGATTGTTTCTGTACATATACATGCCTAGCATCCTATACAATACAGGCCTCTACGGCATACATATCTAACAATCTCCCACTTGCACTAAGGCTTGTAGTCGGTGCAATAAGTACCCACTGTCTACACTAGAACCAGTTGTTGGCATACCGCATGCCCAACAGCTCGAACAGTTCCTCAAACTGGACTTGAGGGATGGCCTTGGTGAATGGATTTGCTGTGTTGTCTTTCATGTTTACTCTCCGTACCTCGATGTCCTGGCGATCCACTATCTCCCTGATGAGGTGATACCGCCTCAAGATATGTCTGGATTTCTGATGGGACCTCGGTTCCTTTGCCAAAGCCATGGCTCCATTGTTATCGCAATACAGAGGTATTGGATTAGCAATGGATGGAACCACCTGAAGTTCAGAAATGAACTTCCTCATCCAGACTGCGTCTTTTGCGGCATCATTAGCAGCAATATACTCAGCTTCCATCGTGGAGTCAGCGACGGTATCTTGCTTGTAACTCTTCTAACATACCGTCCCTCCATTTAGGGTAAATACAAACCCTGAGATGGACTTACTATCATCCTTGTCGCTTTGGAAGCCGGAGTCGGTAAAGCCCTCCATTTGGAGATCTCCGTTACCAAGAATATTTCTTTAGTTCTTCTTAAGTACTTCAGAATGTTCTTCACAGCAGTCCAGTGTTTCTCCCCTGGATTGGATTGATACATGCTTACTGTACTCAGTGCATAAGCTACATCTGGGCGAGTACACAACATCGCATACATTATAGATCCTACCGCCGAAGCGTAGGGTATAATGCTCATGCGAGCCCTCTCCCCATCAGTCATTGGAGACATCTCTTTGGAGAGGGTGATCTCGTGACAAGCGGGTAAATTACCTCGCTTAGAATCTTCCATACTAAACCTCTTTTGGTGTCAATGTATCTCGATTGGGACAATCCTAATAATTTCTTAGATCTATCTCTATAGATCTTAATCCCCAGAATGTACGAGGCATCACCCAGGTCATTCATGGAGAACCTCTGCGATAAGAATAGTTTGACCGATTGTAGCATAGGAACATCATTTTCTATCAAGAGAATGTCGTCCACGTACAATACGAGTAATGTAACAGTACTCTCTACAATCCTTTTATAAATACATGGTTCATCTACATTTTTTATAAAACCAAACTCTTTGATTGTATCAACAAAGCAGATGTTCCAGCTCCGTGATGCCTGCTTTAATCCATAAATGGATTTAAGCAACCTGCATGCTTTTCCGCTGCTCCCACTATCAATGAAGCCTTCTGGCTGATCCATAAAAACGCATTCTTCTAAATCACCATTTAGAAATATCGTTTTAACATCCATCTGTCAGATCTCATAATCATAGTGAGCAGCTATAGCAAGCAAGATCCGAATGGATTTGAGCATTGCGACTGGTGAAAAGGTTTCATCATAGTCCAAGCCTGGTCTATGACGAAATCCTTTTGCGACCAACCTAGCTTTATAGGTCTCCACCTGACCATCCACACCGATCTTTCTATTAAAGATCCATTTGCACCCTATGGGTTTTACTCCAGAAGGTGTAACCTCCAAAGTCCATACTTTGTTGGTGTGCATGGATTCCATTTCGGATCCCATGGCATCCAGCCACTTCACAGAGTCACCACTCGTGATAGCTTGCTGAAAACTAGCAGGATCAACATCATCCATGATGCAATATTCTCTATCACCATCAATTAGAAAACCATAGTATCTATCAGGTGGGCGAGAAGTCCTACTAGATCTACGGAGTGGCTGAGGTTCGTCAGGTTCTATTGAAACCTCAGGTTCAACCAAATCATCGGTAATTGTTTATGTATCTGGAATTTCTTCCAGTTCTACTGCATTGCCAACAATATCATTTGTAAAAAATTCATTTTCTAAAATGTAGCATACTGAGAAACAAACACCCTTTGTTCCTGAAGGGTCCTGGCAGCGCCGTGGCCGTCGAAACGCGGCCAAAATGCGGAACAAAAATTTATCAAACCGGCGCTACCGCTACCCGAATCCCGGATCGACCTTAAACCCTATACTAGCGAGCTAACTAAGATTTAGGAAGGTTATACCAAGTTGATCTGTGTCCTTCGGTTTTCATTCCAAGCTCCTAGCGATCCTTTGGCGATGTTTGGTTGCCGGTCTTCCTCCATCTCCGATGTTCCACCCGAGGGAAACGGCGCAAGCTCCAACCGCGTCGAACGAGGTAACCGACGCTCCAAAGTCGCTAGCGATGGAGAGTGGGGGTGTATGAAAGTGTCACTACATTTTTCTCTCAAACCATGAGCTCAATAAGAAACTCAAGAAGAAGATGAAAGAAGGATGTGAACTTTTGCTAAGTCTTTTTGGGTGAAGCATGAGAGTGAGAGAGAGAGGAGGCTAGTGTAATGTTTCATATCAAAACCCCAAATGAAATTAACCCCCCACCCCAATAGTGGCATGCCCCTTCTCTCTCTCCCATCAAAAAAAAAAATCATTTCCAATTTACAAATAAACAATTGCACACCATACTTAAAGACCATGCTTTGACCCATGCCTTTTCCACATCATTCCTTCCACCTCATTTATAAAACAAATGATTTTCCAAAAAGGGAAATCATATAAATGAGGTGGCAACTTCTTCTAGAAGCTATTCCGTACAAAATACGGAATACTTCCCGGTACATGTACCGAAATACATATACGCGTATTCGTACCAAAATACGAATAGCCGAGAGAGAAAACGAATAGTGAACAATAATACTAGAATACGTATATACAAATACATATATAAATTATTAAATCAAAACCTGATTTAATAAACTGGATTAATCATAAGCCGCTAGTATTATCAACCGTCCAATTAAAGTCTGCGCAGCAAGTGCACATATTTAATCGGACATCTGTATGTATTAACATACCTCATGTACACCATATCGCCTGAACCGTAAAAACCCTCTGTGTGGGACTCTAAAGACTCGTCAATACGCTGGCAGTGGGTTTAACCACAAGCACGTCAGCGGCACTAGCTGTACGTAACGGCTACCCAGGTATTGAGAAAAAGGGAGGCCGACGAGCAAACTCATCCTGAACCCCTACTGAGCCTGTCGGTGAAAATATCCATACAGTCCGGTCTGTTCATCTAAGAGTATCGCATATCAAGTCTAAGAGGGTGGATAAAGTTAGACCCCTAACAACGCGACATTTAGTGTCGGTATGAAACCCATCACCACCTGAGAATCTATCGATCCTGGATCGATAATTCTCGTCCACCGTGGCCACGGATTTATGGTGATGGACATCCTTACACAACGCGACATCAACCCCCAATACCGGGAGAGACGAATCCCCGACGATCCAATCACTTCCTCCATGTGGCTCGGGACTGTACCCAACTAAAACCTGTTTGCACGACTCCTTTGAGCCATGGTAGGGTAGTAATCAAAGCACAGTGGGAACTCACACAAGACAAATGACGATCTCAGGTCGACAGACTAACCTGTACACATGTCACCTGGGAACTGCTATCTGACAATAGGTATAATACCAACTAGCAGGTTCCCGACGAGTCCGTCCAGTGTACTCATAACCCAATGAGCACCTGTATACTATCTTAGGTGAACAAACTAACACCAATGGCTTATGAGACCTGGCCACCGCCCCTCGTCGGGGCCTCGATCAGTATACACTAGTCTACACTGGAGTATCGATGCTCGGTCTCGATACTCCCACGACTAGGGACATTTAAGGATGTGCTTATAGACCCCCAGCTCCCACGTATGTGATCGCCATCACAATGCTGGCAGTCAAGCAAGAATCATATAGGCTCTATCAACATGTATATGATGATAAAGACAAACCAGATAGCATACTATCATCTTGACTAAGACTGTTTCATCAGTTTAGGTCCTGCCTCAATCATCATAATCACAAGTCCACGACTATGATAATTGCCTTGAGGCCACTATAGCCAACAATCTCCCACTTCCACTTAAGGCCAATTATTGCGATGTCGCATACTCACAGTCCGTATGATACCGAACACCCAACTTCTCTACTAATCAGTTTCCCAAAGCCCGTTTGCAAAAACGATTACGTTCGAGAAATAGCCTCAGTGAGTGGATCCGCTCCAATGTTTCTTTCTGTATCTCTCTATATCTCAACTTCGCGGAGAAAACTACCTCTCGAAATGAGCAATACTTGTCTTAGAATTTGTCTGGATATCTGATGGGACCCAGTTCACAAAAGAACTTCAAATACAGCAAACTACTTAGACTGTATCGTCCACTGAATTTAATCAGTATCATGAGCCATGCCCTTCCTCAGTATTCGCTTGGACCACCTATCCAACATACTGTTCCTCAAAAGAGGGTAAATCCATAACTCTGACAGTCACTCTGTCATCCAGGTCATCTTGGAAGCCTTAAATGATAACCGTCTCTTGAAGGAGGCTGTCGTAATCATTTCCCAAGAACATTCACTTATGTTCAATAACTGCTTCCTAATGTTTCTCCAGGATTGGATTAATATATTGCATCTAGTGCAAAAGCAATATCTGGTGTTGTACTTGACATTTCATGATTAACTCATTGCCTAAGCAAATGATATGTTAATCATGTAGATCCCTCTCCCCTTTAGTCTGTAAGACACCTTTAGAGAGGTTGACCCCATCACCTGCAGGTACACCACCATGCCAGGAGTGGTCCTTTTAATGTCAAAGTACCCAGATTAGGATACTTCCCAAATCTAGATCTAAAACCATAGATCTAGTAACCAGAAACCCTGATATTACATCCATATCCTGTGTGGAGAAACAACTTTGTGACAACCATAGTACAACCGATCGTAGTATAGGAATATCTCTTCCTATTAAGTGCATGTCATCCCTAATCCTCGGACATCACACCCTACTACCTTCTTACCAGATCCATCTCCCATTCTGATGAAGTCAAAGCCTATGACTGTCACATAAAAATTAGATGATCTATTTCCGCTATACCTGCTTTAGTCTATAAATAGACATAAGCTACTTGCCCACTATGCTTCCGCTGCTCCCACTGACTACAACAACCCTCTGGCAGAGTCATGTACACATGCACTTCTAAAGCTAGTTTAGAATGACGCTATACTCATCCACCTGCCTGGTCTTATAGTCTAGAACAACAGCAATGGCAAGTCTGGGAAAACAAGAACCTCCCTGTCACCGTCTCTGAGAAGACCGAAGTACTTCTCGGGTGCCTGAGGTTACCCACCAAATTCCGCGGAGTGGCTAATGGAACATCAAATCCAATTTAATCCTTAGGTTCTTTTAAATTTCCAGTAATCGTTTGTGGTTCTGGAATAACTTCCAGTTCTACCATACTCCCACTTGTGTTTTCTGAAAAAGTCCATTTTATTAAAACTATGGCGAGTCAAGAACAATATAAATATTGATCTTCCTGATGGTAGAAAGTTAACCCTCGTCAAAGCCCGGGATAACCCACAAACAGCCATTACTGAAACGTGCCTCGAGTTTATCCGGATTCTGGTTTTAAGCATCAGCCGGACAACTCCCTATACCTTAACATTGTTAAGATATAAATTGATTCTATATAAATCTAATATAGAAACAAAAGCACTAATTTAATTTGAACCAGATTCGAAATCATGCAGCTGTCTCCAGTGCATATCAATCAAATGGAAAAAGGACAATCAGCATTACTCATCTAGGAGTGCATCCATATATGTGTAACCCGAAAGAGAAGCAAGTTCTCAAAACCATTACTATCAGCGGAATACCAAACACAAGTATCTACATCTTCGAATTCATCGAAGAATCCTGATACTTCCAACAAATGGTTCTCTACTTCATTCTTATACCTATAACTTCTCAATATCTGGACCTTGCATTTCAACGAAATACATGTCTAGAACTGGAGAAGTCACAAGTAAACAGAATATAGTACGAGTACCAACCCCTTTTTCCTAATGGACACTGGACAACATACAATACTTTGTATAAGTCCCCTGAGTCCAATAACTCAAACTCTGTGCATCGTAGGTTGAAAAACTGTACTTTGGTTAAGAAGAGTTACACCGCTGTTGAATGCACCTTACCTAATCACCAACTGATATAGGTAAATGTCATAGACACAATATCAAAAAGTTATATCTCACTTTATAAAATAAATGTACAAATATATCAGTTTAAAATTGGTGCATAACAACGGATATTCAAAACCAAATATTTGCCATCCGGCAAAATCCAGATGATTTCCTCAAATATCACCAATTACAACGAATTTCGATATAATGAGGATCTAATCAGCCAATTCCCAATATCTTACTCGCACTCACCAACCGTAATAACATGCAGATGTGAGAAACCGATCTGGTAAATACATACCCTGGAGTTAGATTCCAATTGGGAAAACAGTTTTCAATTAACATTGCACAGTGAAACTGAAACATGAAAATGTTTCAAAAGGGTTAACTGGTATTCCTAGTAATGCCTCTTCCATTATCCTGATTCACGACAGTAACCACATACTTTCCCGCCCTCTCTGCAATCCCTTTATTATGTCTTTACTTATTACCTTCCGTACACCTCTTTTACGCTAATTGGTTTTCTTCATTCCCTACCTTTCGGCACCAGCCTAAGGTTTGAAAGAAGACTATCCAATAAGCGTAATAGGTGTACTCTCCTAATCCTAGGAGCCCTCGCAACCTGAGAGAAGGTAAAGAGAAAAGACATCTGAATAATCCTATCCAATTTCTCCAGAACCAGAATCCATCCTCGAAAAAGTTCCTTCGAGTTCGTATGTAACTATACGATGGATTCATCCAATGGAAGTGGATATCCGTAGTGATACGGAGTGTCCTAGAGAAAAGCAAAGTGGATGTAGGAGTAACAGGGGTATACCCGGTCTTTGTCGTGAATGATGGTGATCGCAATTTCCTTTGCAATTGTTCTAATCCCTTTATATGTCTTTACTTATTAGCTTCTGTACACCACACTTAAGCTTAATTGGTTTTCTTCCTTCCCTACCGTTCGGCACCTGCCTATGGTTTGGAAGAAGACAATCCAATAAGCTCAATAGGTGTACCCTCTCCTAATCCTAGGAGCCCTCGCAACCTGAGAGAAGGTGAAGGGAAAAGACAACCGAATAATCATATTCAATCTCTCCAGAACCAGAATCCATCCTCGAAACAGATCCTTCGAGTTCGTATATAAAAATACGATGGATTTATCCAATGGAAGTGGATGTTCGTAGTAATATGGGGTGTTCTGGAGAAATGAAAAGGTGATATAGAAGTGGCAATGATGTATTCGACACCGTGACATTCCAAAAGCCAAATTGTTTTAAGAAGGTTCGGTCAACTTGGTTTATGAGTTTTAGTCAAGGTCGGGTCATAGTCGCAGCCAGAGAGAGAGAAGAAACACTTAGCGTGCACTCTAACCTAGATCAGAATGGTTAATCATTTTATCTAATCTGGATGGCTCCCACTGTTTCTTCGAATTCTCCTCCAAACCTAAAAGGAGAATTAGTCGGAATCACCCGAGGAGTAATCCTACCCATCAGTGGGGATCGGGATCCAACTATCATTGCATGATAACTTGATGGAAGCCACTCAAGTCACCACACTCCAGAAAGTATGCGCGAGCCTGGCAAGTTTCCTGTATGTTTGAAACTCCCGATATAAGTTTTTACCCTTAGGACCCAAGTGACCTTGACACAGTCAACATATCAAAGGGTCCTAGTCAAGTTCAACCCGTCATTATCTTGATTGCATTAGACCCACCCGCACGAGTCCTTGACACAGTCAACATGACCGTACGACTGTCCTAACCAATCCACATATCCATGCGACAGAAAAGTATTACAGAGCTACCGCACACTACGCCTTGACACGGTCAACATACGTAGCACGAATACTAAGCAATACTATTCTGAAATGACGGAGGGCTACGGCTGGTTTTTGGCGAAAAACCTTTAACGTAATGAACCTGATATCGTTGAAGGAATCTAAGTGGTTTTATAAATATATATAGTGGCGAAAACTTTTGCTAAAGAGGTCACTCCTGATGAAGGGATCTCGACTCTTTCCCCGTCGAATGGGGTGCAGGATATCCCAAACTGAATACCACGATGCAAAGCAAAAATAATCGACTATAGTAAAGTTATTACGTTGACGCAAACTTTTACCCAAGGGGTCACTCCCGATGAAGGGATCTCGGCCCTTGCCTCGTCGAATGAGGTGCTGGATATTCATAACCGAATACCACTGTGCAAAGCAAAAGAGAACGTCTGTAATGTCAGTTTTTTTTTTAAAAACTTGGTTCCAACAACATCATATATATAGGTTTATTTATCCTTGCATTGATATGAATCAACGCAGTCCAATCAATTAATCACACCAGAAAAGAACGAAAATAAAATGTACGTATATGCCATTCGCATTCGCCACTGGGTCCCGTCATCACCCGTTAGGTTACTTAACTAACGACAGAGCGGGGACTGGGCTAGCGCGGGTGCAAAACATATACAACATCTACTAGTATATATAAATATATATATAACATTCGTCCCAGGCATGATATAAAGCAACATCACAGAAACATCACAAAAGCAATACATAATGGTGGATAATCTGGAGCCCCGAGTTTCACTTGAGCCGCAAGTGAGACCCGACGTTCCCTGTCATGTGGATAGCCTGTGCAATGAAACCTAGACCCCTACGAGCGCGGCAAGTTACCCGCCAAAACCAGAAGCGAGGCAGCCCCCTTCAGCAACGTGAATGGACCACCCAGCACTTCACGGAATCCGATAACTTGAGCACCCCTCCTGGGTCAACCTATACCCCCTACGAGTGCTGCGAATAGCCCGCCAATTCTAGAGTAAAGTCCCCTCCGTCTGAATGCCTTGAGATGCAGACCAGTTTCCCTCTAGAACCTGGCTATTCGTGCACTCCACCGCGGGGTAATCCTAGTACAGAAAATAAAATAATATACAAGGGTGACATCGACCTCATCTCGGTCGTGCCCTAAAAGAATAATATACAAACGGGCAGTGACGGCAGTCCACATGTCGGACGCTCGCCTCGCAATATCAAATGTATAAATGAAATAAAACTGTACTATCATTGCACCACTGGCTATCCACCATGACGATCCAACCAACATCACAGCACAATACAGAACATCAACGTGAATGTCACGTTCGCAAACCCGTCTAAAAGACATATAGCAATTAGACGAGTTTACCGATCAAATGACATTCACGGTCGCAGATAATAATATATGTACTGTCAAATGCACGCTTAAAATATCGATCGACTAAGTTCCAAATTGGCCCCAATAGCAAAACAACACTTCACAGAAACCTGGGCCAAAACAGAAAATCAAAAAAATCACAATTCCAAGTACATGAGCTACAGAAAAAATTTGGTCGCCCGTTGCCACTAAACCGCCGCGGAACAGCCGCCAAAAAGGGCTAAGTGCGGCGTATCCGCGACACTTTTGTGGAATCACGAGACCAAATTTTTCCAGTACCCTTAGCATTGTCTGCACGGATTTTTAAGATGCTGCAAATAATTGTTTGAACACTTTTGAAAATCGACAGCAACTTGAAAAATGAAATCGTGGTTTCGGTAAAATCCGTCGATCGATCTTTTAAGCACGTCTAAATAAGCTAGTAAGGGGTTTAAAGGGTGGCTCTGATACAATGAAGGGTCCCAGAAGCGCCCCGGCCGTCGAAACGCGGCCAAAATGCGGAACAAAAATTTATCAAACCGGCGCTACCGCTACCCGAATCCCGGATCGACCTTAAATCCTATACTAGCGGGCTAACTAAGAGTTAGGAAGGTTATACCAAGTTGATCCGTGTCCTTCGGTCTTCATTCCAAGCACCCAGCGATCCTTTGACGATGTTTGGTTGCCGGTCTTCCTCCATCTCCGATGATCCACCCGAGGGAAACGGCGCAAGCTCCAACCTCGTCGAACGAGATAACCGACGCTCCAAAGTCGCTAGCGATGGAGAGTGGGGGTGTATGAAAGTGTCACTACATTTTTCTATCAAACCATGAGCTCAATAAGAAACTCAAGAAGAAGATGAAAGAAGGATGTGAACTTTTGCTAAGTCTTTTTGGGTGAAGCATGAGAGTGAGAGAGAGAGGAGGCTAGTATAATGTTTCATATCAAAAACCCAAATGAAATAAACCCCCCACCCCAATAGTGGCCGGCCCCTTCTCTCTCTCCCATCAAAAAAAATCATTTCTAATTTACAAATAAACAATTGCACACCATATTTAAAGACCATGCTTTGACCCATGCCTTTTCCACATCATTCCTTCCACCTCATTTATAAAACAAATGATTTTCCAAAAAAGGAAATCATATAAATGAGGTGGCAACTTCTTCTAGAAGCTATTCCGTACAAAATATGGAATACTTCCCGGTACATGTACCGAAATACATATACGCGTATTCGTACCAAAATACGAATAGCCAAGAAAGAAAACGAATAGTGAACAATAATACTAGAATACAAATATACAAATACATATATAATTTATTAAATCAAAACCTGATTTAATAAACTGGCCAAATCATAAGCCTCTAGTATTATCAACCGTCCAATTAAAGTCTGCGTAGCAAGTGCACATATTTAATCGGACATCTGTATGTATCAACATACCTCATGTACACCATATCGCCTAAACCGTAAAAACCCTCTGTGTGGGACTCTAAAGACTCGTCAATACGCTGGCAGTGGGTTTAACCACAAGTACGTCAGCAGCACTAGCTGTACGTAACGGCTACCCAGGTATTGAGCGAAAGGGAGGCCGACGAGCAAACTCATCCTGAACCCCTGCTGAGCCTGTCAATGACAATATCCATACAGTCCGGTCTGTTCGTCTAAGAGTATCGCATATCGAGTCTAAAGGGGTGGATAAAGTCAGACCCCTAACAATGCGATATTTAGTGTCGGTATGAAACCCATCACCACCTGAGAAACTATCGATCCTGGATCGATAGTTCTCGTCCACCGTGGCCACGGATTTATGGTGATGGACATCCTTACACAACGCGACATCAACCTCCAATACCAGGAGAGAAGAATCCCCGACGATCCGATCACTGCCTCCATGTGGCTCGGGACTGTACCCAACTAAAACCTGTTTGCATGACTCCTTTGAGCCGTGGTAGGGTAGTAATCAAAGTACAGTGGGAACTCACACGAGACAAATGACGATCTCAGGTCGACAGACTAACCTGTACACATGTCACCTGGGAACTGCTATCTGACAATAGGTATATTACCAACTAGCAGGTTCCCGGCGAGTCCGTCCAGTGTACTCATAACCCAATGAGCACCTGTATACTATCTTAGGTGAACAAACTGACACCAATGTCTTGTGAGACCTGGCCACCGCCCCTCGTCGGGGTCTCGATCAGTTTACACTAGTCTACACTGGAGTATCGATGCCCGGTCTCGATACTCCCATGACTAGGGACATTTAAGGATGTGCTTATAGACCCCCAGCTCCCACGTATGTGATCGCCATTACAATGCTAGCAGTCAAGAAAGAATCCTATGGGCTCTATCAACATGTATATGATGATAAAGACAAACCAGATAGCATACTATCATCTTGAGTAAGACTGTTTCATCGGTATAGGTCCTGCCTCAATCATCATAATCATAAGTCCGCGACTATGATAATTGCCTTGAGGGCACTATAGCCAACAGTTCCTCCTTGTGGTAGAAAAGATATCCATACGAGTGTTTTGGATATCCCACAAATTTACACAAAACCGATCGTGTCTCGAGTTTGTCCGGATTCTGTTTTTTCATATAAGCCGGACAACCCCATATCCTAACTCTTTTAAGAGATGGTCTCTTCGCACACCATATCTCATATGGAGTGGTAAACACGGTTTTGGTCGAAACCCTATTCAATAGATAAATCACGATCTCCAATGCGTGCCCCCGGAATGGTATTGGTAACTCAGCATCACTCATCATAGATCGTACCATATCTAATAGGTTACGATTCCTCCTTTCCGACACACCGTTGTGATGTGGTGTCTATGGAGGAATGAGCTGAGAGAGAATCCTATTCTCTTTTAGGAAATCTAGAAACTCTGAGCTTAGGTACTCACCTTCTCGATCTGATTGAAGTTTCTTGATACTCAAGCATGTTTGTTTTTCTACTTCAGATTTATACTCCTTGAACTTTTTGAACGCTTCAGACTTATGTTTCAATAAGAACACGTGTCCGAATCTCGAGAAATCAACAGTAAAAGTTATGAAGTAGGAAAAACCACCTCTTGCATGTGTAGACATTGGTCTACATACATCACTATGTATGAGGCCTAAGAGTTTCTCTCTCCGTGTCTACTAAACGGAGTTTTGGTCATTTTACCTTTGATACAAGACTGGCAAGTCGCATAAGATTTATATTCAAACGGTTTTAAATATCCATCTTTATGTAGCTTGGTTAGTCTTGTTTCGTTAATATGACCAAGTCTACAATGCCAAATGAAAGCTTCATTTATGTCTGAAACCTTTCTTTTGTTTGTGTGTTGTATATTGAAAACTGTGTGCTGGTTTAGGACGTATATCCCGTTGTTTAATGTACCGGACCCAATCAACTCTTGATTAAGATTAATGTTCATAACATTAGATTGTAATACAAAATTATATCCAACATTATCCAACAATGATACAGATATAATATTACATAACATCGAAGGTACAAAATAACATGGGTTCAAAACCAATATACAACCCGACGGCAAACCAAGGTGATACTCTCCCACTGCTGTAGCATGTACTGAGAAACCATTCCCAACCCGGAGAGTGTGATCACCTTTCTTCAAAAACCTGCTATTTCTCAGCCCCTGCACACAATTGCAGATGTGAGATCCTGACCCGGTATCTAATACCCAGGAAGCAGAGTTAATTGAAAAACAGTTTTCTGTTACAAACACACCTAAAGTGGAAGCATCACAATGCTTCTTCTTCTTGAGGTCGGCCAGGTATCCAACACAGTTTCTCTTCCAGTGCCCAGTCTGGTGGCAGTGGAAGCATTCCCCTCGTCCTGTCGCAGCAGCCCCCATCTTTTCCTTTCCCGGTGTCTTTTTCACTCCGCCTCTCGGCTTGATGGGATTCTTCTTCTTCTTTCCCTTGGCCTTGGTTTTCGGGACGGAAGAGGAAGATGGCCCAGCAATTAGAGCGGGAGTTTTCGCTATCTTTAGCGTGCTCTCTGCACTCCTCAACATATTGAGAAGTTCGGGTAATGACTTCTCCATATTTTGCATGTTGAAGTTTACAATGAACTGAGCAAAGGCAGGGGAATGGACTGTAGAAAAATATGAGTATATTGTTCGTTCTCCATGGTCCAACCCAGGTCCTCTAGATCTTCGATAAGTCCAATCATCTTCAATACATGGTCCCCTACAGACATGCCAGCATCCATACGCATCTGAAACAACTTTCGAGATACCTCGTATCGGAGAGTACGAGATTGCTTTCCATACAACTCCTTTATATGGAAAAAGATGGATTGTACATCTATCCTCTCGTGCTACTTCTGATGTTCATTGTTCATAGAAGCAAGCGTGAGGCACTTGGCTATTGCGCAGTCTATATCCCATGTCTTGCGGATTTCTTTATCCACAACTGAAGAATCAGGTCCTAGGGTAGAAGGGGATGGAGTAGTCAGGACGTATCCGACCTTATCATAGGTCAGGGAAATATTTATGTTCCTTAGCCAATCTTTGTAATTCGGTCTCGTGAGTTTATTCTTGTATAATAAAAGCTTAAGTCCCGTCATAGGTATCTGCCATTAGGAGAGAGAAAAGAAGACACTCAGCGATTGCTTTTGCATAATTAGATTGGTTATTAATCTTTATCTAATCAATGCTCCCACTGCTTTTAATCAAATTTTCCTTCAAACCTTAAAAAGAAAACTAGCCAGGATTAATTGCAATCTACAAGTTCGCTAACCGGTCGGCCAAGCTAGTGTCGATACTCCGAGAGAGGTTCCCGTGCTTTCGCACGGACCTAATTAAAATAAACCTCATTTTCCTAGAGGCGTAACCACGTTGACACATTTCTAAACACCTACTGGATTAGCTAATTGTAAAGTTCAAAACTCTCCTAGGAGTAACTTTTACTCACAGTGGGATCGGGATCCAACTATCATATAGAAGGTATGCAATCTCATTGCAAATTTCAACTCTTGATTTTTACCCCTAGTATCTTATGACCTTAACTATGGTCAACAAATCATAAGCACTAGTCAAGTTCTATCCGCCATTTCATGATTGATTTAGACCCACCCGCATGACGCTTAACTATGGTCAACAAAGTCATACGAATGTCCTAATCGATCGCATCAAATGCTTTGTAGGAAGAAATCACTTAGCTACCATACACCACACCTTAACTATAGTCAACAAACGTGACACGAATACTAAGTACTCTGCTTCCTAAAATGGAGGAGGGCAACGGATGGTTTTTATTAAAAACCCTTAACTTTTTGAACTTGATATCGTTGTAGAATCTAGTGAAAGGAGTGGTTTAAGCTCCAGTTTTAAAAGTCGAATGGTTTTTTAGTATCTTTCTAATTTCGCTAAAGATGTCACTCCTGGTGAAGGGGTCTCGGCTCTTTCCTCGTCGAATGAGGTGCTGGATATTCATGAATACCACGATGCAAAGCAAAAGTTAGATCAACTATAAAAACAATCGAGTGCTTTGTAACATTTGTTAGTTTCGCTAAAGGGGTCACTCCCGGTGAAGGGATCTCGGCCCTTTCCTCATCGAATGAAGTGCTGGATATTCATCAAGGAATACCACCATGCAAAGCAAAAACTAGAGTTACCCATTTTAAAAAGTTTGATTCTACAATATCTTTAGGTTTCTTTTCTTAACATTAATCACATTAATGTTGTCCCATCATTTACGTTTCCTAAACATCACAGAAAATAAACGAAAATAGAACGTACGCTTATGCCATCCGCATTCGCCACGGGGCCCTGTCATGCACCGTTAGGTTACTTAACTAACGGCAGAGCGGGGGCTGGACTAGCGCGGGTGAAAAACATAAACAACGTTTATTATATATCTCATATATAAATAGCCATTCGTCGCACGTATTTATAAACATTCCAGATCACAGATGAATACATTGGATATACTAGGAATTCCGTACTTCATTTAAGCCCTTAATGAAAAACGGTTTCCACGGTCGTGATGAATAGCCAAACCCCACCCTAGACCCCTACAGGTGTGGCAAAATACCTGCCAAATTCCTGAAGTGAAGCAACCTCCCTCAACAAAGTGAGTAGGCCACTCGGTACTTCGAGAACCCGGTAGTTTGTGCACCCCACCTTGGGTCTATCCTAGGAGCAAAAATAGTAAAAAGAAAATATACAACGGTGGCTACAACATCAAACCAGATGTGCCACGCAAAATAATATTACATTGCTTTTTGCAAATTATATGAATGAAAGAAAAAACGCTCTTCTCACATCCCCGGCCATTCATCACGACGATCCAACATATTCATATACACATACCATCGCATGATACCAATACCGATGTGTGCAACCCCGACTAATCGACATATAGCAATTAGTTGACGTTTCCATAACACACATACACATCACTAAGCTTGTAAAGCAACCGCAACATTAGAATTCCGCACAAGATTAGCAAACTAAACCATTTTCCAACCCTTGAAAAAATCCAGTGAGCAACCTTTTAAAAACCGATCTTCTGAGCCAATCCGGGAGTCGAAACGAACTCGAAACCCGCCCGAACTTCGCAAAGGCGAAGAACAACATATGAACGTTCAAATGGGGGTCTTAGGGAGGTACCCACCCGGGGGGCCACCTCGAGGTGGCCCCAAAGGGTGAGCAGACCCAAGAGCACCCTGTTAGGGTGCTCTCGGGTCACCCACCCCCAAGGCCACCTTGAGGTGGTCTTGGGGTGTGGGTCTGGCCTCTGGTCCCTCCCGAGTGTCGCCGGGGTGCGCGCTCTCCACCACGTGGCTTCTCGGTTCAAACCGTGAGCCCGCAGGGTGTGCAAACAACTCAAAACTTCGATTTTCAAAACTGTTTTTCGGCAGTTTTTGCACGAGAAAAAACGGCGGAATTCTAACGTTGATACAAGCTATTTAAGGTTTAAGATAGGCTCTGATACCATGTCAGTGGAAGTTGCACACCCTCACAACACTTGTGAGGAGGCGGAAGTGATAAACAATAATTTTCTTGCATGCAACACCCACATAACCCAAGATTAGTGCTTAAACCTTAACTAGCAAACCCTATCTAGAGTTCTAAACTACTATGATAGGGGTTATACCTTAAGAATCGGTCCTTCGGGTCTTCATTTGGATGCGACTCCTAGGTTCCTTGATGGTTGCAAAGAGCTCGATCTCTGGCCACCTCAAGATCTAATACGATCCACCCGAGAGCTATCGAACAAGCCACAAACTCTTCACAAGGGTTTAACTAAGAGATCAAGATTGCTAGAAGTGATCACTTAGATGATGTAGAGATCAAGTAATGGATTATATTTGTCCCTTGACCTATGATTCACAACTCATGTGAAGGTTTAGGTCAAGAGATAGAGGAAGGAAATAATTAGGAGAGAGAATGTGTATGTGATGAATGAATGAAAAATGAAGCATAACAAAAGATATGGCTCAAAACAATAATTGAAGCATGCATTATTTTTTCACAAAAATAATGCGCCATGCCTCAATAGTAAACCCAAATGAACATAAAATGATTTGAGCCATGCCTTCAACCATGCTAAGACTTTCTCTAAATTCCACCTCATCATTTCCATTTTCTCAAAATGAAAATCCATTTATGAGGTGTCTCCTTCTAGAATGTATTCTTGTACAATTACAAGAATACCCCTCACCGTATACCGTATAAGTATACCCGTATTCGAATTCCGAAAAATACGAATACAAATAATCCAATAATATAATACCGGTATCTGGCTTAAACCAAAGCCTACCAGTATTATCGTTCCGATCGTTATTCCTGTAACACTTACACGAACATGATCAAAACCCTGCCGTAACAACTTACGGCCTCTACATATTTTGCCTGAACCAGGGAACTCTGTGTGTGGGACTCTAAAGACTCGACAGTACGCTGGCAGTGGGTTTAACCACAAGCACGTCAGCGGCACTAGCTGTGCGTAACGGCTACCCAGGTACATGACGAAAAGGTGGCCGACGAGCGAACCCATCATAACCCCAACGAGCCTGTAAGCAACACTTATCGTACAGTCCGGTCTCTTTGTCTGATACGTCGCATATGAAGTCTGGGGATGGTAAATGTCAGACCCGGTAACTTTATAAGTCATGCCGATTTACGGCTCATAATGGTTCGAGAAACTACTGATAACACTTATCAGTAAATCTCGAGAACCCTAGCCAGGGATTTGCTGTTATGGCCGATCAAGCATAGCGCGACATCAACTCCCTAAACCGGGAGAGACGAAACCCCTCCTATCGCTCACTTCCTCTATGCGATTCGGGACTGTACCCAAAATCCACCTGTTTGCACGACTCAGTAGAGCCGTGGTAGGGAGGAAATCAAAGCACAGTGGGAATCACACAAGACACTATGACGATCTCGGGTCTACAGACTAACCTGTACAAGTGTCACCGGAGAACTGCTATCTGACAATTGGTATATATACCATCTAGGAGTTCTCAGCGAGTCCTGTTCGGTATACCCATTCTCCAATGAGCACCTATGTTCAATCTTTGATGTCAAACACCAATGGTTGTGGGATCAACCATCGCCCCGAGGGACAAGAAACGTACACACCAGTCTACTCCGGTAATATCGATGCCCTGTCTCGATATACCCTCTGTATGCCCTAGAGGCCATTACTGTATATGCGATGTATATTGTAGTGGATACTTGGACATATATAGGGAGGACTTTCTTGCTCGACATGATAGTATGCTATCCGGTTGCACTTTACCTTAACATATACACTTATTTTCTCTCTATTACATGTTGATAAATCCCTTAGGATGAGTACTTGACTACCAGGATTATGATGTAGATCATACTAGTGGGGCAGAGGTAGTCGGTAAGTACATCCTTAGATTGTTCCTAGTCGTGGGAGTATCGAGACAGGGCATCGATACTCCAGCGTAGACTAGCGTATACGCTTCTTGACCCATATGATGGGCGATCGATGATCCCATATCCATTGGTGTTTGACATCAGATAAGGTATACGGGTGCTCAGTGGAGACTGGGTACACTGGATGGACTCGCCGAGAACTCCTAGATGGTCTTATATCTATCATCGGATAGCAGTTCTCTGGTGACACTGGTACAAGTTAGTCTGTAGACCCGAGCTCGTCATAGAGTATTGTGTGATTCCCACTGTGCTTTGATTTCCACCATACCACGGTCAAGAAATCGTGCAAAAAAGTGGTTTTTGGGTACAGTCCCGAATCACATGGAGGCAATGAGCGATAGGAAGGGTTTCGTCTCTCCCGGTATTGGGAGTTGATGTTGCGCTATGCTCGATTGGCCATAACAGGAAATCCCTGGCCAGGGTTGCTGAGATTTACTGGTAAGTGTTATCAGTAGTTTCTCGAACCGTTATGGACCTTGCATCGGCATGACTTATCAGGCTATTGGGATTTAACGTTATACCACCCCCATGCCGTGATATGCGACATATCAGACGAAGATACCGGACTGTACGGTAGTGTTACTGATTGGATTCGCAGGAGTACGAGTAGGCTTGCTTGTTGATCTTCTGATCGCTCAATACCCGGGTGGCTGTTACGTTTAGCAGACCGCTTGCGGCTTGTGGGTGTTTGATATGATCATCACCTACTGCCGGCGTATTGACGAGTCTTTAGAGTCCTACACAGAGGTTTCCTGGCTCAAGCGAAACGGAGTATGAGCACATATGTGATATGTGCGGGACCGAGATTAATACGATATGTGATACCGTATTTTATTCTCGCGATTTGTGATATCGGTCGGTTATATGTGATATAGCCGGGTTATCGAATCAAGTGTTGATTCGATAAGTTGTTACATATGATATTAGTCGGTTATATGTGATATAGTCGGATTATTAAATCAAGAGTTGATTTGATAATCTATTGTATAATTATATATTTGATATATTAATTTACATTAACTAGTATTAGCTCACTTAAGATTTCTTTTCTCACTAGATTTGTGCACATTGTATATATGTGATATATATTAGTGTATAAAGTTTTGTGTCATGCTTGATACCACATACAACTTGGGTGTATGAGACTTATACCAAGCTAAAGATAATCCTAGGGTTTTATTTATCAAAGTAAACTACAAATTATGTGGAAATTGGACAAATGGTTGAAGCTTGAAGAAGCTTTTGGAACCATTGACCAAGTCCACTAATTTGTTTTTACTTAGATATTTGTATATGACACTAACTCACCCATGGTTGCCATTCACGATCTCATGAGTTCATTCTTCTTCTTCTTCATCAAAGAAAAATCTCACTAGGTTTTTTCTAAGTGAAGAATTAGTGTGAGAAAAATAAATCTAAAATGAGCAAAATTCCTACTTTATCATCATTTAATACTAGCCATTTAGTATAGGGTGTTTGTTTCACTAATTCCATAATTAGTGAAGGGGTAGCTTTGGTTAGTGTCTCCTCGACGTAGATCATCTTCGGCCTCAAAGACTTTGATGCAAGCTTGTTCATTTCTTTATGGGAGCCTTTCTAGAGTCCGGGAGTTCATGATCGCAGCGAAGGGACTACTACACGGAGCTATTGAAGTGAAGGACCGGTCTACAAAGGTTGTATTTCTTGTTCACTTTAGTTGCAAAGTTGTTTGCATTCAATTCGTCGCATTTTCTAGTTTCGATTCTAGGGTTAGGGTTAGCTAGAACGGCAAAAATTTTAAATATGGCATGGATGATGCCTCCCGAAACCTTGCTGCCATGCTAGAAAACCCTGCAGCGGTATCAGAGCCATGCTAGAAAATTAGATAATGTTTGCTAGGATTACGAAACCGAAACTACTCCGAAACACCCGATACGAAAACTTGGTTTCTGTCGAATTTAAAAAGTCTTAAAAAAATTTTTTAAACAACTGCAGAATGTTGTATGAGATATGACATGAACACTAAGAAAATTTGAGGGGGTTTTGTGCAAAAGTGGCCGACCACATCATGCTAAAAACCGGCCTCCTCGGCCCAATTTTGGAGTTTTGAGTTAAAATTTTCATGGTGTTCCAGTCTCTGGGTTTTGGTGTTTCAGGTGTTGTTTGTTTTTCCTAAATTTTCATGTGATGTTAACTTTCTGCAAAGGCAACTCGGAGTATTTCGTAATCATAATTCTAACATGTATTCGGGTTATTTAGATGATGTTAAAAAGTTCGTACGGATATCAGTAACCTAATTTTTCCCCCGCTGGAAATTTTTCAAGAGTTGGATTTTTTCCGAGTTTAAAATTTTCAGAAAATCTTGTAAGAGATTCTGTGGACCCTATAGAAGAATGAAAACCTAACTCGATTCTGTGACCGTCAGAACCGCCATCAAACCCTATGGTTTCTGGTAGTTCAGCGGTGTCACAGGTGAGGCATTGGTTGACCCTTCTATGGCTGGTTCATAGGAGCTGTGGCATATTCTGGGTACTTTTTGAACTCCGCTCAAGTGTTGAGCTTGTTGGGAAATTTTGGGTGCTTGTTTATTCGATCAAAAAGTTTAACTTCGTCTAGCTAACTGTGATTGTGATACAATATTTGGAATCCATAAATAGTTATGAGATAACTAGTTTGAATTTTATAAATCTAGCAGTTTAGTCTCATTTGATCGGTTGCCACGGGATTTTGATGTTGATCAAAAGTCCGTCGTAATTACGTAGTGTACGTGGATACTCTCCAGGTAACCTTACTAGATAGCCATGCTCATAGCCCCGATCAAGTGACTGTAGGAGAACCCCATCGCCAAAAGCATCCGTTCAGGTGCTCGCGGCTGCGGTGTTCCGCCTTAGTGCACTTCGTCGACGGCATCAAGGGTGCGGCCGTCTACTAAAGTTTCTAACGAGCATTCGATCTGGTTATCGGGAATCTTGTTGAATTACCCGACAAGTTATTGGAAAGTTTTTTCAATTTCGAGACTAAAATGCGGGGTTTATAATTGTTAGGCATGTGATGTCTAAGGAATTCATTTGGTTGGGCATGAAATCCAAAGTATGTGATACATTAGGTTTATGATGTCTAAGGAGGTTGCGGATTCCAACTGTTGTAGTTTTTCACTTTCTTTTCTGCGACCGTAAGTGTAATATGTGGTGTATCGCCGGTTTCGGTGCTATATGTCAACGACAATTGAGATACGCATTTTTACTTACGTTGATAACATGTGATGTTATGTGTTGCTGTGATATGTTATATTGGATCGTCGTGTTTTGAATAGCCGGAGTTTTTTTAGGTGAGATGAGAGTTTTTCATTTTCATTCATGTAAAAGCTTGTATGTAATATTCTTTTATTGGGTCACTTCCGGGTTGAGGATGATGTCACCATTGATGTATATTATTTACTTTTCCGCATTAAGATAAAACCAAGACGGGGAGCACAAGTAACCGGGTTCTACGGTTCAGTGGGAGACCATCTCGAGGAGTCGAGACCGGGTCTCCTAACTCTTGAATTGGTAGGGTTTCTTGACGCTCTCGTAGGGGTCTAGGGATGTGAGTTTGGCTATTCATCGCGACCGTGGAATCCGCGTTTTTTATTTGCTTATTTAAAACACGGAATTCCTAGTATATCTAATATTTCATATGTGTTCTTCTGCTGCTGATATTTTGTGATGTGATCACTTGATATATTCTGAGACGAATGCGTATATTATATATATGAGTTATAATTAATATTGTTGCTTTCGTTTCATCTGTGATACTTGGGAAGCATAATTGATGGGACTTCATTAATGAGATTAATGAAATAAAAAGAAAAAGAAACCAAAAGATATTGTAGAAACTTGTTTAAAACTGGTAGCTCTAGTTCTTGCTTTGCATAGCGGTATTCCTTGTAGAATATCTAGCACCTTATTCGATAAGGAAAGAGCCGAGATCCCTTCACCGGGAGTGACCTCTTTAGCGAAACAAGCAGATGCTACAAACTCGGTTTGTCTTTTGATTACTTCTATAGTTTTTGCTTTGCATAGTGATATTTATGAAATATCCTGCACCTTATTCGATAAGGAGAGAGCCGAGATCCCTTCACCGGGAGTGACCTCTTTAGCGAAACTAGTAAAAGCCTCAAAAACACTCTTTTTCAAAATCACTCGATTCTACAACGATATCAAGTTCATTACGCAAATGATTTTCTTAAAAACCTGTCATAACCCTCCGTCATTTCAAATAAGTAGTATTTAGTATTCGTGCTACGTTTGTTGGCTTTCGTCAAGGCATAGTGTGCGGTAGCTGATTAGTGCTTATCTGCTTAAGCATGTGATGCGACTGGATTAGGGTAGTCGTACGACTTTGTTGGCTTTCGTCAAGGGTCGTGCGGGTGGGATTAATTCAATCATGAAATGTACGGGTTGAACTTGACTAGTGGACAATGGTTTGTTGGATTTCGTCAAGGTCATAGGACGCTAGGGGTAAAATATTATCGGGAATTTCAAGTGTTGAAATTTGTAATGAGATTACATATCTTCTATGAGATAGTTGGATCCCGATACCCACTGCGAGTGTAACGACCGTGTTTTCTAATATCTAATAAAATATATTTTATTTAAATTTCTACTATCAAATAATTATTTACGTGTTTCGTTGATAGAAAAATATTTTTTTGTAGTATTAATAATTTTCAGAGTAGTGAAATATGATTTAGGGAAATTTCTAAAATCTATTTATTGTTTTCCTAGGCTTAAAATGCTTTAATAAAATTTTATAATACCTTAAAATAATCTACATATTTTTATTATCGATTAAAATAATTAATTCGTAATTAAAAAAATTTTAAAGGATAAACTAGATTTTAAATAATCATAATAACTAGCTAAAACCATAGGAATGGATATATTATTTAGTTTTAGCCCAAAATTATTTTTATACTAAAGATAACGATAAAATATATTTTCTGAAATTTTTCCATAATTTTCCCGTATTTTTAACCATTTTTAACAATTTTTTAAAACCAAATTCAATTTTTAAAATAATAAACAGTTTATTATTTTTATATAAATATATATATATATATTTAAATCCCTTTGATCTGGACCATTGGATATAAGATCCAACGGCCCAGGTCGCGCGGCGGCGCCCACGTGGTGGGGACCACGCGAAACCGCGTGATCCCCAGCCACGCGGACACGTGGCGGGCTGGCGGCGGCGTGACGGTGCGTCGTGGGCTGTTCGATGCAGATCCAACGGCCAGGATCCTCTGGCGGTGGACGCAATCATCAACATATGATTCGAAAATCATTGGCGGCGCAGATTTTTGCATTGATTTAACAGATTTTTTGGATTTTCTGGTTATTGAAAAACCCTATAAATAGGCACTTCAAACATTGATTTCTCACACCTCAGAACTCCAAAAATTCTAAAAAAAAATACCAGCGCCTTCGTATCGACGACGCCGACGATACGGCTCCACCCAATCACCAAGGAAAAATCTGAGCGTGGAGCTATTGAGGAGTTTCGCACAAGCATACGTCTTCAACCGTCGGCATCCAACTCAAACAAAAGGTAGGATCCGCCTCTCTCCCATCATTCTGTCGCCTTCTTCTTTTCTCAATAACCTTAATTCCAACTTCTAATCATCAACCCCCTATTTAAAATGATGTTATAATATTCGTGCATGCCTATTCCTTGTACCCTTAATGATGATAATCTTAACCCCTAATTAAAATAGGTTCCTTAATCACTCGTATATACCAAAAAAATATTGTACCCTCATACTACATGAAATGTGACAGGCCTAATGTTATAACTCATAAATATTAATTCACCCCTTTCATACCTACTCTCACCCATACTATTGTTATAATCTCGAAATAGGTTACTTCCACGAAATACCCTCATTTTATTAAAATGTTGTATTTGTTTAAAATATCCATAAAAGATAAGATATTTGGAATAAATGTTTTAGATACGACATTCATATATTTTACTTACACTTTTTATCAACTACTTTAATTTTGTTAAATCTCTTCACCTTTTGAAAGGGGATAATACTAAATTTAAATAACGGCATCTGGTTTTTCCAACTTAGCCCCTTTCACCCGAAAGGATATTTTTATATTAATTCTTCTTAGAATGTTAACTAAAGTTTAATGAGTTACCCTAATAATAGGGTAATGTTTTACGCGAGTACCTCGTGGTTGATAAGGCAATCGTCCATGAAAAGGACACAAATCCTGCCGTCCATGTGCAGCGGTTGCCAACACGAACGTATTTTCTAAAACATTACCTCAAACTTAAAACACTATAATTTCATAAAATTATTATTTACAATAAAATACCTCAATCCATCCAAAAAAAGAGATAATTTCATTTAAATACCTGGACCTTTACTAAAAGACTATTTTCAATAAAGAACATAACCCTTGTAAATGATATTTTCCAAAAGGATATCTAAAACTTTATTAAAGGATAATTTTCAAATAAATACCATAACCTTTTATCGAAAGCATATTTTTCCGTAAAACATTATGTTTTCCAAAATGATAAATATTCCAAAGCTCATGGTTTTTCTTAGAAATAATAAAAGACAATTAAACACTATTATTTTTTTTTACTAAGCATTCCCTAAGATGACACGAAGTACTTTACGAACTTTAGAAAATAAAACGAGTGGTTGTGAAAGGCCATATTAAACGAGATCATTACTTTTTAAAATTTCCTGTATGACATGCATGACATATGATACGGCTAGGGTTAGAATGCGCGGACCTAGGTATGGAATACTTATTGAGAAGATCCCGATATTCCGGGTGACCAGTCTGATGTACGGACGACTATACATATATGAAGATCCCTGTAGGCAGGGTGACCAGTCCAATGTGTGGACGACTACTAACCCGATATTCGGGCGAATACTAACCCTATTTGAGGGCGAATGATCCAAAATGTGGATAACATACAATGTGGAAATTCCATGCCTAGAGATATACGCACTAACTCTAGACCTTTACACTGAATAACGGGGATGGGTAGTTTGATTAGGCAAGGAGATGCGGAACTCGGATTCCCCAACTACTCGATCATGATCCCGGGAAGTGAAACGGTACATTTCACTTCCCCAGTTGTTGTTCCGTGGCCACAACGGAATAATCGCGAGTATCCGGACCCTTGTTTAACAAACTAAAACGTTTACAATACCTATTGATGCTCAACACTAAACTCACATCATGTGCTATACCCACCTGTTACCTTATCTACCTTTCCGTATGAGACACGAGTTATTCGGTATCTTGGATGTTGAGATATTACCAGTTTAGACTTGTTGTTTATTATGGAACTGAAGGGTGGTAATACCTGTGCACTTGAGTGATATTCACGCTAGACAAAGCTCCATCGTAGTCATGAGACACCTTTAGGGGATGTTCACACTACCACATTGATTGCCACCCCAGGCACGAGCACCTACTCATACTGCTTCCAGCTAGTCATGGGATACCTCAAGGATACGAGTATGTTCACCAGTCAATTCCATCCATACACACCTTGTTTAACCTGATCTAACTGTTAGACTAAATATTCATTTGACTTGACTTGAACCTTTACCAAACATATACATCTGTCAACATATCTAATTTGCATACAACCTCATACCTTTATGCCCATGTACCTTATATTCATTTATTTATACACACATGTCTGTTTCTATACCTTTACTTCCTTATGAGTCAATCCTACCCGAGTATAACTCCCTGACGGCCTTCCTTTTCTTTCTCTATGTTTGGAATGTCCGTCAGATAAGAATGAGTATTATGGCGAGGATCAAGGTGTGAAGCCAACTTATGAAGATTATGCAGACTGGATGATGGAAGATTAGTTTGATTTAATTTTTGTTGTTGCCCACATGTTTAGGGCTTTTGTTTCTCCTTTGATGTAATTAAACTACTTAGTTTATTTTACTCTTTCTTTTGGGATGTAATAAAGTTTGGTTAATGGAAATAAATGCCTTTCGCTTTTATTATTTTTGTTTTGGTACACACACTGCATGTTAAATATTCATACGCTTAACGTAACTGTATTGAATAGACCACCTTCAATACAGTTAGGTTGCGGACCTTGCAACGTCATCCTTCTCCTTCTTTTGGGAAGCGGGGCGTGACAGGTTTTTATGGTGGCCCATGCAGGTCATTCTTGTGTACTAAAATGAAACCGTTAACTGACTTATTATATTTGTAAATCTCATCCATCTATACCGATTTCATAATTTTCCTGTGTCCTTTGTCCCTTCCTTGACATTCTGTATCATGTCCATGACCTTCCCTTCAGGTCATGGCAAATCTTTCCGACAAGGATGACATGTCCAATATTACTTTTGAAGCTACATCTGGAGATTCAGACGACGAAGTCGTAGACTCTCAGGCGGTTATTTCCGACAGCGACTCGGAAGACGAAGAAGTCGATGCTGCAACTCCGGAGCCTATGATGGCCAATGACTCCGAAGATGAAGAAGAAGATCCTATGAAAGAGGAGCATATACAGGAGTGGCCAGAAAAAGAGACACCTGCGGCGGAAGAGAATCCTATGGAATATGATCCTGATGGGGAGACACCTGCAGAAGAAGAAGACCCTATAGAGGTGGAATCCGAGAGCGAGGCTCCTGCCGAAGATGAGTCGAAGGACGAAGCTTCGAGTGAGGAGCAACTCGAGGCCGAAGAAACTCAGGCAGTTGTCCCCGCAGGGCACCGTGGGAATGACCGTACCTTTCTTAGTGCGAGGACCTATCACCACTTGTTGAACTCCCATAATCGAGATTAATAAGTCTTTTTCCTTTTCTTTGGCCGAATAAAACGATGTAGAATAGTAGGGGCATGTCCTTACTTTTCGTTTGTACTCTCCTTATTGAAGTTGGATAATAAAATCTTAGTTCTGAGCAATAATCTCTCTTGTGTCTCTTGCTCTTCTTATTAGTCTCTCTCTTGCATTAATTGTTGTTCTTCCAAGCAAGTTATTATCTTGTCTTACCTCAGCCGTTTGTAACCTAACCTATTCTGATTTGGATCATCAATGGCCGGACGACACCATAACCACAATAGAAGGGGAAATGGAGTCAATGAAGCCACTTCTCAGCAAGCAGCTATGCTACAAATGATGCAAGGACTACTGGAGCAACAGCAGCAGCAGACAGCTGCTCTTCATCAGGAACTACGTGAAAGTAGGCAGCAGCAAGCAGAGATTTTAATTAAGGCACTAACCCCAGTTCCTCAAGGTTCGGCGGGAGTGATGCAGTTCAGGTCACTCTACCCTAAGACTTTTTCGGGGAAGGAAGCTCCTTTAGAAGCTGAAGAATGGTTCAAGGGAACAGTCAATGATCTCAGTGCCTCTCAAATTCCGAAGGACGCATGAGTGAACATTGCCAAACTACAACTTACGGATAATGCCAGAATCTGATGGGAGGCGGAGGAAAGTAGACTGAAGGAACCCATCGACTGGGAAACGTTCAAACAACATTTTGATACCCAGTACTTTCCAGCCGTGGCACACCTAGAGATGGAAAGAGAGTTTATACAACTCCAACAAGGGAGAATGTAGGATAAGTCGGTGGACGAGTACTCTTCGGAGGTTAAGTCGGTTCGCGCATCATCTGGTGGCAACCCCAGAACTTTATGCTAAGAGATTCCGACAAGGATTGGACCTGAAGACACAGTCCTCCATGTCTTCTGCTACTCTTTCGACTTATGATAAAATCTTAGAGGCGGCGCGAAACTTTGAAGACCTTCAGCGACGCATGAGGAAGGATGACCGTTTGTCTAGCATTAAGCGACCAGCCAATCAAATTCTTGGGGGATCATCTTCCAGATTCAACGAGAGACAACAACCCAAGAGACCAGCCGGACCAACTATCTTCGGAAAACTAGCCGTTATATGCAACCATTGTTAGTTATATGTATGTCCTAGAGGCCATTACTGTACATATGATGTATATTGTAATGGATGCTTGGACATATATAGGGAGGACTTTCTTGCTCAACATGATAGTATGCTATCTGGTTGCACTTTATCTTAACATGTACTCTGATTGTCTATATGTTACATGTTGATAAAGCCCTTAGGATGAGTACTTGACTACCAAGACTATGATGCAAATCATACTAGTGGGGATAGTGTAGTCGCCAAGTACATCCTTCAAGTGTTCCTAGTCATGGGAGTACCGAGACAGGGCATCATACTCTAGAGTAGACTAGCGTATGCGCTTCTTGACCCATATGATGGGCGATGGATGATCACATATCCATTGGTGTTTGACATCAGAGAAGGTATACGGGTGCTCAGTGGAGACTGGGTACACTGGACGGACTCGCCGAGAACTCCCAGATGGTATTATACCTCACGTCAGATGGCAGTTCTCTGGTGACACTGGTACAGGTTAGTCTGTAGACCCTAGATCGTCATAGAGTCTTGTGTGATTCCCACTGTGCTTTGATTTCCATCATACCATGTCCAAGAGGGCGTGCAAAAAGATACTTTTGGGTACAGTCCCGAATCACATGAAGGCAATGAGCGATAGGAGGGGATTCGTATCTCCCGGTATAGGGAGTTGATGTTGCGCTGTGTTCGATTGGCTATAACTGGAAATCCCTGGCAGGGTTGCTGAGATTTACCGGTAAGTGTTATCAATAGTTTCTTGAACTGTTATAGACCTCATATCGACACGACTTATCAAGCTACTGGGGTCTGACGTTTACCACCCCTAGGCGAGATATGCGACATATCAGACGAAGAGACCGGACTGTACGGGAGTGTTACTGATTGGATTCGCGGGAGAAAGTACATGCTTGCTTGTTGATCTTCTGATCGCTCAATACCTGGGTGGCTGTTACGTTTAGCTGACCGCTTGCAGCTTGTGGGTGTTTGATATGATCACCACCTACTGCCGGCGTATTGACGATTCTTTAGAGTCCTACACAGAGGTTTCCTGGCTCAGGCAAAACGGAGTAGGAGCACATATATGATATGTGCGGAACCGAGAACAATACGTGTATGTGATACCGTATTAGATTCTCGCGATATGAGATATCGGCCGGGTATATATGATATAGCCGGGTCATCGGATCAAGTGTTGATTCGATGAACTGATACAAATTAGATTACTCGGTTATTTGTGAAATAGCCGGATTATCGGATCATGTGTTGATTTGATAATTTAATGTATAATAATATATTTGATATATCAAATTACATTAACTAATATAAGCTCACTAAAAGATTATTTTTCTCACTCGGGTAATACATTGATATATATGCGATATATGTTAATTGTATTATTTTATTTTGTTACAATAAATATTGTATATGTGATATATAATATTGTAACATGTTAGGGTTATTAATGCAACATGATTAGTGGAGATTAAACATGATTAAGGTTTGATTTGGGTTAATTTTTCTAAAAGCTTCTAGAAGCTTTTTGTTTTGTTTTTGCAAAGATATTTTGTAAAGATATTTTTCTAGATATTTAGTTAACCCAACCCTTCACCATGGTTAAGTCTCTACATGGGTTAAGTTATCATACTTAACCCATGGCTGCATTTCTAACCTCACTATGGATTCATTATTCATCACAAAGTAATTCATCTTCTTCTTCTTCCTTTTGCTTGAAAAGCTTTCTAGCTTTTTGAGAAGTGATGAAAATGAGTGAGATTAAGAAAACAAATGAGAGCTAAAATCCTACTTCATCATCCTAATCTATCCTAGCCATTTAGATTAGGGTGTTCACTTCATTTGTGAGTGAGAGCTTGTATTAAAGAAACTTCAAGGTAGATCATCTTTGTTATCGAAGATCGGAAGCAAGATTGCATCTTTCTCTTCGTGGATTATCTCTAGAGTCCGGGAACTCGATGATCGCAGCGAAAGGACCTCAACACGGAGCTTATGAAGCGAAGGACCAGACTACAAAGGTTGTAATCCCAAACTCTTAGAAGTAAAGTTGTTTACTTGCTATATGTTTCGCCTAATCTCTAGTAAAGATCTTGGTTAGGGTTGTTCGGCACGTCTAAATTTTAAATCGGGCATGGTTGATATCTTGTAGAACCTTGTGAGAGTGCCTAGTAACCCTACAGTGATATCAGAGCCAAGCTAGAGCTTTAGGCGAAGTCTTGACGAAGTTTAAAGTCCGATCAAACTCCGAATACCCGTAAAACCCTAGTTTCTGGAAAAAATTTCAAATGTTGATTTTTTCTGTATTAAAAATACCCAGAAAATTAAGCAGGGTAATTTAGGAATTACAGTGCAAAACGAGACACTAATCCCACTAAAACGCCGAGGAACCGCGGCAATACCATGCCTTGCACAGCGGTTCTGCGGCCGTATAGGAGAATTAGGGTTTACTGTTTGCATAGTAACATCCGTAGGCACTTCCTGATGCTTATGGGAATTTTTAATTATACTCAAGTGTTGAGTTTTCTGGGTTGTGTTGGGAACTCGTTGATTCGATCGGAAAGTTTAGCTTCGTTTTAGTTTTTCGGGTAATTTAGAACGTGTTAAAAAGTTCGAACGGATATCAATAACTCACTTTTTCCCCTGCCGGAAAATTTCCAAGTGTTGGATTTTTCCGTAGTTTAAGAACGTTCTAAGTCGTGCAAGTAACGCGGTGGACCCTCTAGAAGAACACAAACCTTAACTCGATTATGTGACCGTCTGAACCGCCTCTAAACCTTAGGGTTTGTGGCAGTACGGCGTTGCCACATGTGAGGCGTTGGTTTGACCCTTCTACGGCTGGACCATTGGTACTGTGGCATGTGATGGATGTTTTTAAACTAATTTCAAGTGTTGAGAACTATTTGGGAAATCTTGGGTGTTTGTTTATTCGATCGGAAAGTTTAACATTGTCTATTTATCTAGAATGTGATACAATATTTGGAATCCACAAGTAGTTATGAGATAACTAATTTGAATGTTATAAATCTAGCAGTTCAGTCTCAGATGATCGGTTGCCACAGAATTTTGATGCCATCAAAAGTCCGTCGCAATCGCGTAGCGTACGCGGATACTCGCCGGGTAAACTTAATAGACAGCCACGCCCCATAGCCCCGACCAAGTGACTGTAGGAGAACCCCGTCGCCAAAAGCATCCGTTCGGGTGCTCGCGGCAGCGGTGTTCCGCCTTAGTGAACTTCGTCGACGGCATCCGTGGGTGCGGCCGTCTACTAAAGTTTGCGACGAGCATTCGATCAGGATGTCGGAAATCTTGTTGAATTGCCCGACTTGATATTGAAAAGTGTTTTCGAGATCGAGACTAAAATGCGGGGTTTATAATTGTTAGGCATGCGATGTCTAAGGAATTCATTTGGTTAGGCATGCGATGTCTAAGGTGGTTGCGGATTCCAACTGTTGTAGTTTTACACTTTCTTTTCTGCGACCGTAAGTGTAATATATGGTGTATCGCCGGTTTCGTTGCTATACATCAACAATAATTGGGATACGCATATTTACTTACGTTGATGATATGTGATATTATGTGTTGCTGTGATATATTATATTGGATCGTCGCGTTTTGAATAGCCGGGGGTTTTATGTGAGATGGGAGTTTTTTTCTTTTTCATTCATGTAAAATTTATTTGTATGTAATATTCTTTTATTGGGGCACTTCCGGGCTGAGGATGATGTCACCATTGTATATTATTTACTTTTCCGCATTAGGTAGACCCAAGGCGGGGAGCACAAGTAACCGGGTTCTAGGGTCCAGTGGGAGACCATCTCGAGGAGTCGAGACCGGGTCTCCTAACCCTAGAATTGGCAGTGTTACTTGTCGTTCTCGTAGGGGTCTAGGGATGTGGGTTTGGCTATTCATCGCGACCATGGAATCCGTGTTTTATACAGGCTCGTATTAAAACACGGGCGTCCTAGTATATCCAATATTTCATATATGTTCTTCTGCTGCAATGTTCTGTGATGAAATCATATTACTGCCTGAGACGAATGTTTATATTATATATATATGAGATATATGTTATATTGCAGATTTCGTTTCAAATGTGATGCTTGTGAAGCATAATAAAATGGGACTTCATTAATGAGATTAATGAAACTAAAAGAAACCTAAAGATGTTGTAGAAACTTGTCTCAAAAACTGGTAGCTCTAGTTCTTGCTTTGCATAGCGGTGTTCCTTGTAAAACATCCAGCACCTTATTCGATAAGGAAAGAGCCGAGATCCCTTCACCGGGAGTGACCTCTTTAGCGAAACTAGCAGATGCTACAAACTCGGTTTGTCTTTTGATTGTTTCTATAGTTTTTGCTTTGCATAGTGATATTTATGAAATATCCTGCACCTTATTCGATGAGGAAAGAGCCGACGATCCCTTCACCGGGAGTGACCTCTTTAGCAAAACTAGAAAAGGCCTCAAAAACATTCCATTTAAATCACTCGATTCTACAACGATATCAAGTTCATTACGCAAAGGGTTTTCTTAAAAACCTGTCGTAGCCCTCCGTCATTTCAGATAAGTACTTCATAGTATTCGTGCTGCGTTTGTTGGCCTGCGTCAAGGCATAGTGTGCGGTAGCTATTTATGCTTATCTGTATAAGCATATGATGCGATTGAGTTAGGGTAGTCGTGCGACTTTGTTGGCCTGCGTCAAGGGTCGTGCGGGTGGGTTTAATTCAATCGGGAAATGACGGGTTGAACCATCGGACTATGGTTTGTTGGCCTGCGTCAAGGTCATAGGACGCTAGGGGTAAAATATTATTAGGAATTTCAAGTGTTGAAATTTGCAATGAGATTGCATACCTTCTATGAGATAGTTGAATCCTGATACCCGCTGCGAGTAAGAGCTACTCCTGGGAGAGTTTTACACATTACAATTAGCCGATCAAGTAGGTGTCTAGAAAGGTGTCAATGAGATTATGCCTCTGGGAAAACGAGGTTTATTTTAATTAGGTCCGTGCGAAAGCACGGGGAACCTCCCTCAAAATACCGGCACTGGCCTGGCTGAAAGATTGGCGAACTTGTAGAGTGTAATTAATCCCGGCTAGTCTTTCCTTTTAGGGTTTGAAGGAAGATTTGACTGAATCCTGATTAGATATATGAAATAACCAATCTAATCTTGCAAGAGCATACGCTGAGTGTTTTCTTCTCTCTCTCTCCTATTTACGACTATGTCACGCCTTAATCAAGATAATAATACGGATGTATTGACCGAACCCGCTTGTTATACTGAGCTGGGGAACGTTGGTCCCGCTTCAACTTATAATTGTTATAAAACAGAGCAGGAAATAGGGGATTACCAGAATTCCCATACCACCCAAACGAAGAAAGTGCATACTGATGCATCTTCTTCGGGTGTGTTCATTACCGAGAACTGTTTCTCAGTATCCTTTACGTCCTGGGTATGAGATACCGGATCAGGATCCCGCAAATGTAATTTGTTACATGGGCTACAGATAGGTAGAGAACTGAGAACGGGTGATAAGTTCCAAGAGTTGGAAATGATGCAAGTGTTGCAGCCAAGTCTGTTGGCAATTATCACCCTGTATTACCAGAATACATTGATTCTGAACAAATGTTATTAGATACCGAACCTGATATACAACATCATATCAGTCTCTTTATTAGTAAAGAAGGATATAATTTTGTATAGTTGGATAATGTTTTGAACATTTCCTATATCAAGAGTTGATCGGTTCAGGCACGTTATCTAAAAGCATAGACGTTCTAAATCAAACTACAGTTCTTAATGTACAGAACCCACACAAGAGGAAGAGTTCAGAAATGAACGAATCCTTCTTGTGGCATTGTAGACTAGGTCATATCAATGCGACCCGACTAGCTGAAGTTACATTTAGATGCATATTTAAATTAGTTTGAATTTACATCTTGTGAAACTTGTCGGTCATGTCACAAAGATAAGATGACCACAGCTCTGTTTATTGGAAACAGAGAAAGAGTTAGTGAACTCTTGGGATTGATATATGCTGATGTATGAAGGTCACCTGTCTACACATGCCAAGACTGGTTCTTTGTACTTCATTACATTCACTGATTATCTCTCATGATCCGGACATATGTTCCTGTTGAAACACAAGTCTGGAACTTTTGAGAAATTCAATGAATATAAGTTAGAAGTAGAGAACCAAAAACGGGTAAAATTATTATGTCCTTTGATGAGATCAAGGAGGAGAATACTTGAGCACGGAATTCCTGGACTATTCTAAAGGAGAATGAGATTCTCTCTCAGCATTACTCCTCCGAATACACCACAGCACGTCGGTGTATCCGGGCTGAGCAATTACACCCTATGTGATATGGTGTGCTCTATGATGAGTACTACTGAGTTGCCTGTTTTCTTTTGGGGGTTATGCACTTGAGAAGTTGCATACCTATTGAATAGGGTTCCAACCAAATCAGATGCTTACCACTCCATATGTGATATGGTATGGGAAGAGCCCATCTCTTAAAGATGTTAATATTTGGGGTTGTCCTGCCTATGTTTAAAAGCAAAATCTGGACAAGTTTGAGGCAAGGTCAGTTCTGTGGAAGTTTGTTGGATATCCCAAGCATTCGCAAGGGAATATCTTCTACCAAACTGGGGAACAAAAGGTGTTTTTGTTTCTCAGCATGCCACCTTTGTGAAAGGGAATTTCTAGTGAAGAAATTAGTGGTAATGAGGTAGAACTGGAAGAAGTTCCAGCTAAAACAGACTGCAGCTGATGATTTGGTAAAACCAAAGGATTCAATAGTTTCCAACGAACCTCAGCCTCTCCGCCGATCTAGTAGGCTTCCTCATCCACCTGAGAGATACTTCGGTTTCTCTATAACAGTGGGAGCGAGGATTGCATCATGAGATGATGACCCAACTAGTTCCGAGCAGGCTATCAAGAGTGGGACTCTGTGAGAATGGCTGGATGCTTAGTGATCTGAGATGGAATCCTTATACACCAACAAAGTATGGACTTTGGTTGCTTTATCTGAAGGGTTAAATCCCCATCAAGAGCAAGTATATCTTGAGAAGATTACTTGGTGTACATGGACAAGTTGAGACTTTCAAACCTATGCTTAAGTCCATCCAGATCCTACTTGCCACGGCTACATACCATGACTACGATATCTGGCGGTTGGGTGTCATGACTGCTTTTCTAAATGATGTTTTGGAAGAGAGCGTCTATAAGTACACAGCCAGAGGGCTTCGTAGACAGTGGGAGCAGCGGAAATGTGTGCAAGATGTTTTATGCGATAAAACAGGCATCGCGGAGTTGGAACATCTGTTTTGATGTGGTAGTCAAAGAGTTTGACTTCATCAAAATGGTAGATGAACCTTGTATATACAAAAAGGTAGTAGGGAGTATGGTGGTGATCCTCGTAGAGTACGTGGATGACATACCCTTGATAGGGAAAGGAGTTTCCTATGCTATGCTCGGTCAATCTTCGCTTATCACAAGGATTCTCCATATAGGATCAAAGAGATACCTCCTGAATTCTGGGTTTTGGATCTATGAGATAGATCTAATTGGATGTTAGGATTCTCACTAGTTGTAGTGAGATAGTATCAATCGATCCTGAGGAGAATCACTGGAAAGGTTTCAGGGTGATAAGGACAACTGAATGTCAGTCGCAGGCATTGTCTTTACCCTCAGTGGAGGGACGTTATGTTGGAAGAGTTCCAAGCTAGATACCGTGACTTACTAGACAATTAAGGCAAGATACGTCGTTACCAAGAATGCTACCAAAGAGGCAGTCTGGATATATATTTTAGTTCATGAGATGAACTTCGTTCCTGCCATTGTGTGACAATAGAGTTGTGGCTTATGCCAAGGAACCCCCGTCCCATCAGAAATCCGGATATAATTCTTAGGCAGTATCACCTAATCATGGAGATGGTTGATCTCCAGGGAGATCGAGGTTAGGAGAGTAGACACAGAGGACAACAGCACGGATCCACTCACAAAGGCCTTTTTCCTAGTAGAGACTTTTATGGGATGGTTGAGTATGAGATACTTCAACCACAGCTAATTGTTGGGTATGTGATACCACAACAGATGGCCCTAGTGTAAGTGGGAGATTGTTAGTTATATGTATGCCCTAGAGGCCATTACTGTACATATGATGTATATTGTAATAGATGCTTGGACATATATAGGGAGGACTTTCTTGCTCGACATGATAGTATGCTATCTGGTTGCACTTTATCTTAACATGTACTATGATTGTCTCTATGTTACATGTTGATAAAGCCCTTAGGATGAGTACTTGACTACCAGGACTATGATGCAGATCATACTAGTTGGGACAGTGTAGTCGCCAAGTACATCCTTCAAGTGTTCCTAATCGTGGGAGTACCGAGACAGGGCATCGATACTCCAGAGTAGACTAGCGTATGCGCTTCTTGACCCATATGATGGGCGATGGATGATCCCATATCCATTGGTGTTTGACATCAGAGAAGGTATACGGGTGCTCAGTGGAGACTGGGTACACTGGACGGACTCGCCGAGAACTCCCAGATGGTATTATACCTCACGTCAGATGGCAGTTCTCTGGTGACACTGGTACAGGTTAGTCTGTAGACCCGAGATCGTCATAGAGTCTTATGTGATTTCCATTGTGCTTTGATTTCCATCATACCACGTCCAAGAGGGCGTGCAAAAAGGTGGCTTTTGGGTACAGTCCTGAATCACATGGAGGCAATGAGCGATAGGAGGGGATTCGTCTCTCCCGGTATAGGGAGTTGATGTTGCGCTGTGTTCGATTGGCTATAACTGGAAATCCCTGGCCAGGGTTGCTGAGATTTACTGGTAAGTGTTATCAGTAGTTTCTCGAAATGTTATAGACCTCATATCGACACGACTTATCAAGCTACTGACGTTTACCACCCCTAGGCGAGATATGCGACATATCAGACGACGAGACCGGACTGTACGGGAGTATTACTGATTGGATTCGCGGGAGAAAGTACAGGCTTGCTTGTTGATCTTCTGATCGCTCAATACCTGGGTGGCTGTTACGTTTAGCTGACCATTTGCAGCTTGTGGGTGTTTGATATGATCATCACCTACTGCCGGCGTATTGACGATTCTTTAGAGTCCTACACAGAGGTTTCCTGGCTTAGGAAAAACGGAGTATGAGCACATATATGATATGTGCGGGACCGAGAACAATACGTGTATGTGATACCGTATTAGATTCTCGCGATATGAGATATCGGCCGGGTATATGTGATATAGCCGAGTCATCGGATCAAGTGTTGATTCGATGAACTGATACAAATTAGATTAGTCGGTTATTTGTGAAATAGCCGGATTATCGGATCAAGTGTTGATTTGATAATTTAATGTATAATAATATATTTGATATATTAAATTACATTAACTAATATAAGCTCACTAAAAGATTCTTTTTCTCACTCGGGTAATACATTGATATATATGCGATATATGTTAATTGTATTATTTTATTTTGTTACAATAAATATTGTATATATGATATATAATATTGTAACATGTTAGGGTTATTAATGCAACATGATTAGTGGAGATTAAACATGATTAAGGTTTGATTTGGGTTAATTTTTCTAGAAGCTTCTAGAAGCTTTTTGTTTTGTTTTTGCAAAGATATTTTGTAAAGATATTTTTCTAGATATTTAATTAACTCAACCCAACCCTTCACCATGGTTAAGTCTCTACATGGGTTAAGTTATCATACTTAATCCATGGTTGCATTTCTAACCTCACTATGGATTCATTATTCATCACAAAGTAATTCATCTTCTTCTTCTTCTTCTTTCTTTTGCTTGAAAAGCTTTCTAGCTTTTTGAGAAGTGATGAAAATGAGTGAGATTAAGAAAACAAATGAGAGCTAAATTCCTACTTCATCATCCTAATCTATCCTAGCCATTTAGATTAGGGTCTTCACTTCATTTGTGAGTGAAAGCTTGTGTTAAAGAAACTTCAAGGTAGATCATCTTTGTTATCGAAGATCGGAAGCAAGCTTGCATCTTTCTCTTCGTGGAGCCTCTCTAGAGTCCGGAAACTCGATGATCGCAGCGAAGGGACCTCAACACGGAGCTTATGAAGTGAAGGACCGGACTACAAAGGTTGTAATCCCAAACTCTTAGAAGTAAAGTTGTTTACTTGCTATATGTTTCGCCTAATCTCTAGTAAAGATCTTGGTTAGGGTTTTTCAGCTCGTCTAAATTTTAAATCGGGCATGGTTGATGCCTTGTAGAACCTTGTGAGAGTGCCTAGTAACCCTACAACCATTGTGGTAAGACCGGACACTACAGGAGAGACTGTCGCATTTTAAACAAATTTTGCATAGTCTGTGGGTCTCCGGATCATGCCATTGGGGACTGTCCTCAGAGAGGGAGGCAATCAGGCCTCGTCAACAAGCCGGCTAACTATGGGGCACCCACACAGGGAAACCGGCCACTTTCTGTCATTAAACCAACCAATTAAGGGGCATCACCAAAGGGACCACCCTTGCCATCACAGGAGCGTGTTTTTCGGCAAGCGCAGAGGAATGGGCCCAAATGCCAGACCTTCACCATGACAGCCGAGAAGGCTGATGCCGCGTGGCTAGACAGCGGAGGTACTCTTTCTTTTTCTCAACCTTTCTTTCGATACCATTCTTATTTATCTTTCGATGCAAATCTTAGTTGGACTCACCATAATTCCTCTAGTTTTCGTAATTTCGACTAGTTGCTTTTATGTTATATCTCGCAAGTTTTCCATCAATTCATAACCTCCCTTCGACTTCCAAACTTTTCTATCCGGAAGCAACTACTGATTTTACATTTTCCGATTCCTTGTACATAAACCCTTCAGAGAATTTCCATGCATCAAGTGATACACCGACTCTCGGGAACGACACATGCAGCAAAGAAGATTCCTGACAGTGTTACTGATTTCCGTGCCTAGTAGTGGCTACTCCTTTAAAAAAATTCAAATATGAAATTATTCTAAGGAGGGTAGATCGTAACTATCACAACCATTCTTGCAATTCTTAGCAAACCCAGAAGTTTTAAACATCCACAACGATTTTCAGGGAAGGGACTTCGTGGTGTGATGTATCAGCGCGGCCATATAGTTGCATGCGTCAGGACAACTAATGAATTCTGGACGCAACTATCATGTTCAGATCTAGAACTGGCGATGGTAATGTTCATCTTGAAGATATAGAAACATTACTCTAAGGAGAACCTAAGGACACGGAGGGTTGAAACACCTGAAGCGGATAATAAGGGTCAAGTTTTATATGGGAGAAGTGCCGATCGGTTAGGACGATCCTGAAGATGGAGAATTTGTAAGATTTAGATAATGGTAGAAAAAGTGGAGATGGTAATACGATGCAGCGAGCGCGGAAAGCTCAGCCCATGACTCATCGGCCGTTTAACATCTTGGAAGGAGACAGTAGGTTTGTGTATAGCCTACTTTTGCTACTTTCCTTGGAGGGTATGCTGGCAACCCTAGTCATACTTTTGATCATTCCGAGATTATGGAAAGGTTGGTGTAATCTACGAGCGGCAACCGGTCAGGATACCAGAAGGATGAAACCTTGAGGGACAAGACAATCCGGCTGGCTAGAATTATGTGGGGAAAGAACTACTAGGCAGACATACACGGAAGCGAGGAAACAGGATGGGAGTGCGAGACCTAAAATATTTAACCGCGATAATCCCCTCTCAGTGAATTCTTTTTTTCTTGACCTACCTTCTAAATTTCGAGGACGAAATTATTTTAAGGAGAGTAGATTGTAACGACCGTGTTTTCTAATACCTAATAAAATATATTTTATTTAAATTTCTACTATCAAATAATTATTTACGTGTTTCGTTGATAGAAAAATATTTTTTTGTAGTATTAATAATTTTCAGAGCAGTGAAATATGATTTAGGGAATTTTCTAAAATCTATTTATTGTTTTCGTAGGCTTAAAATGCTTTAATAAAATTTTATAATGCCTTAAAATAATCTACATATTTTTATTATCGATTAAAATAATTAGTTCGTAATTAAAAAATATTTTAAGGATAAACTAGATTTTAAATAATCATAATAACTAGCTAAAACCATAGGAATGGATATATTATTTTGTTTTAGCCCAAAATTATTTTTATACTAAAGATAACGATAAAATACATTTTCTGAAAATTTTCCATAATTTTCCCGTATTTTTAACTATTTTTAACAATTTTTTAAAACCAAATTCAATTTTTAAAATAATAAACAGTTTATTATTTTTATATAAAATATATATATATATATATATATTTAAATCCCTTTGATCTGGACCATTGGATACAAGATCCAACGGCCCAGGTCGCGCGGCGGCGCCCACGTGGTGGGGACCACGCGAAACCGCGTGATCCCCAGCCACGCGGACACGTGGCGGGCTGGCGGCGGCGTGACGGTGCGTCGTGGGCCGTTGGATGCAGATCCAATGGCCAGGATCCTCCGGCGGTGGGCGCAATCATCAATAGATGATTCAAAAATCATTGGCGGCGCGGATTTTTGCGTTAATTTAACAGATTTTTTGGATTTTCTGGTTATTGAAAAACCCTATAAATAGGCACTTCAAACATTGATTTCTCACACCTCAGAACTCCAAAAATTCTGAAAAAAATACCAGCGCTTTCGTATCGACGACGCCGACGCTACTGCTCCACCCAATCACCAAGGAAAAATCTGAACGCGGAGCTATTGAGGAGTTTCGCACAAGCCTACGTCTTCAACCGTCGGCATCCAACTCAAACAAAAGGTAGGATCCGACTCTCTCCCCTCATTCTGTCGCCTTCTTCTTTTCTCAAGAACCTTATTTCCAACTTCTAATCATCAACCCCTATTTAAAATGATGTTATAATATTCGTGCATGCCTATTCCTTATACCCTTAATGATGATAATCTTAACCCCTAATTAAAATAGGTTCCTTAATCACTCGTATATACCAAAAAAATACTGTACCCTCATACTACATGAAATGTGACAGGCCTAATGTTTATAACTCACAAATATTAATTCACCCCTTTCATACCTACTCTCACCCATACTATTGTTATGATCTCGAAATAGGTTACTTCCACGAAATACCCTCGTTCAATTAAAATGTTGTATTTGTTTAAAATATCCATAAAAGATAAGATATTTGGAATAAATGTTTTAGATACGACATTCATATATTTTACTTACACTTTTTATCAACTACTATAATTTTTTTAAATCCCTTCACCTTTTGAAAGGGGATAATACTAAATTTAAATAACGGCATCTGGTTTTTCCAACTTGGCCCCTTTCATCCGAAAGGATATTTTTATATTAATTCTTCTTAGAATGTTAACTAAAGTTTAATGAGTTACCCTAATAATAGGGTAATGTTTTACGCGAGTACCTCGTGGTTGATAAGGCAATCTTCCCTGTAAATGACACAAATCCTGTCGTCCGTGTGCAGCGGTTGCTAACACGAACGTATTTTCTAAAACATTACCTCAAACTTAAAACATTATAATTTCATAAAATATTTATTTATAATAAAATACCTCAATCCATCCAAAAAAAGAGATAATTTCATTTAAATACCTGGACCTTTACTAAAAGGTTATTTTCAATAAAGAACATAACCCTTATAAATGATATTTTCCAAAAGAATATCTAAAACTTTATTAAAGGATAATTTTCAAATAAATACCATAACCTTTTATCGAAAGGATATTTTTCCGTAAAACATTATGTTTTCCAAAATGATAAATATTCCAAACCTCATGGTTTTTCTTAGAAGTGATAAAAGTTAATTAAACACTATTATTTTTTTTTACTAAGCATTCCCTAAGATGACACGAAGTACTTTACGAACTTTAGAAAATAAAACGAGTGGTTGTGGAATGCCATATTAAACGAGATCAATACATTTTAAAATTTCCAGTATGAAATACATGACATATGATACGGCTAGGGTTAGAATGCGCGGACCTAGGTATGGAATACTTATTGAGAAGATCCCGATATTCCGGGTGACCAGTCTGATGTACGGACGACTATACATATATGAAGATCCCTGTAGGCAGGGTGATCAGTCCAATGTGTGGACGACTACTAACCCGATATTCGGGCGAATACTAACCCTATTTGAGGGCGAATGATCCAAAATGTGGATAACATACAATGTGGAAATTCCATGCCTAGAGATATACGCACTAACTCTAGACCTTTACACTGAATAACGGGGATGGGTAGTTTGATTAGGCAAGGAGATGTGGAACTCGGATTCCCCAACTACTCGATCATGATCCCGGGAAGTGAAACGGTACATTTCACTTCCCCAGTTGTTGTTCCGTGGCCACAACGGAATAATCGCGAGTATCCGGACCCTTGTTTAACAAACTAAAACGTTTACAATACCTATTGATGCTCAACACTAAACTCACATCATGTGCTATACCCACCTGTTACCTTATCTACCTTTCCGTATGAGACACGAGTTATTCAGTATCTTGGATGTTGAGATATTACCAGTTTAGACTTGTTGTTTATTATGGAACTGAAGGGTGGTAATACCTGTGCACTTGGTGATATTCACGCTAGACAAAGCTCCATCGTAGTCATGAGACACCTTTAGGGAATGTTCACGCTACCATATTGATTGCCACCCCAGGCACGAGCACCTACTCATACTGCTTCCAGCTAGTCATGGGATACCTCAAGGATACGAGTATGTTCACCAGTCAATTCCATCCATACACACCTTGTTTAACCTGATCTAACTCTTAGACTGAATATTCGTTTGACTTGACTTGAACCTTTACCAAACATATACATCTGTCAACATAATTTGCATACAACCTCATACCTTTATGCCCATGTACCTTATATTCATTTATTTATACACACTTGTCTGTTTCTATACCTTTACTTCCTTATGAGGCAATCTTACCCGTGTATAACTCGCTGACGGACCTTCCTTTTCTTTCTCTATCTTTGGAATGTCCGTCAGATAAGAATAAGTATTATAGCGAGGATCAAGGTGTGAAGCCAACGTATGAAGATTATGCAGACTGGACGATGGAAGATTAGTTAGATTTAATTTTTGTTGTTGCCCACATGTTTAGGGCTTTTGTTTCTCCTTTGATGTAATTAAACTACTTAGTTTATTTTACTCTTTTTTTTGGGATATAATAAAGTTTGGTTAATGGAAATAAATGCCTTTCGCTTTTATTATTTTTGTTTTGGTACACACCCTGCATGTTAAATATTCATACGCATAACGTAACTGTATTGAATAGACCACCTTCAATAAGTTAGGTTGCGTACCATGCAACGTCATCCTTCTCCTTCTTTTGGGAAGCGGGGCGTGACAGCGAGTAAGAGTTACTCCTGAGAGAGTTTTACACATTACAATTAGCCGATCAAGTAGGTGTCTAGAAAGGTGTTAACGGGGTTACGCACCTGGGGAAACGGGATTTATTTTAATTTGGTCAGTGCGAAAGCACGGGGAACCTCCTACAAAGTACCGACACTGGCCTGGACGAAAGATTGGCGAACTTATAGGGTGTAATTAATTCCGGCTAGTCTTTCCTTTTAGGGTTTGAAGGAAGATTTGACTAAAACAGTGGGAGCCATCCTGATTAGATAAATTAATAACCAATCTAATCTTGCAAGAGCGCACGCAGAGTGCTTTCTTCTCTCTCTCTCTCTCCTGGTAGCAACCACGTCACGCCTTAATCAAGATAATAATATGGATGCATTGACCGAACCTGCTTATTATACTAAGATAGGGAACGTTGGTTCCGTTCTTTCTTATAATTGTTATAAGTCTGAACAGAAAATAAGGGAATATTCGGATTCCCATGCCACCCATTCGAAGAAAGTACATGTTGATATATCTTCTTCGGGTGTGTTCATTACCAAGAACTATTTCTCAGTGTCCTTTACATCCTAGATATGAGATACCGGATTAGGATCTCATATATGTAATCTGTTACATGAGCTACAGAAAGGTAGAGAACTGGGAATGGGTGATATGTCTCTAAGTGTAGAGAATGGTGCAAGTGTTGCAGCCAAGTCTGTTGGCAAATATCACCTTGTATTAATACATTGATTCTGAACGAATGTTATTACATACCGAACCTGATATACAACATTACATCGGTTTCTTTAATGAGTTAAAGAAGGATATAATTCTGTATTGGAGGATAATGTTGTGAACATTTTCCTGAATCAAGAGTTGATTAGATCAGGCACGTTATGAAATGGCACATACGTTCTAAATCAAACCACAGTTCAAAGTATATAGAACACAAACAAGAGGAGTAGTTCAGAAATGAACGAATCCTTCTTGTGGCATTATAGACTAGGTCATATCAATGCGACATGACCATCTAAGTTACATAAGGATGAATATGAGAATATGTTCGAATTTTCATCTTATGAAACTTGCTAGTCTTGTCTCAAAGGTAAAATGACCAATACTCCGTTTACTGGAAACAGAGAAAGAGTTAGTGAACTCTTGGGATAGATACATGATGATGTATACGGTCCTATGTCTACAAATGCAAAGGTTAGTTCTTTGTACTTTATTATATTCATCGACGATCTCTCAATATTTGGACATGTGTTCCTGTTGAAACACGAGTCTGAAACTTTTGAAAAATTCAAGGAATGTGAGCTTGAAGTTATGAACCAGACGGGTAGAAGTATTAAGTCCTTCGATGTGATCAAGGAGGAGAATACTTGCGCATGGAGTTCCCGGAGTTTCTAAAAGGAGAATGTGATTCTCTCTCAGCTTACTCCTTCGAGTACACCACAGCACAACGGTGTATCGGGGCGGAGGTATCGCACCCTATGAGATATGGCGCACTCTATGATGAGTATTGCTGGGTCACATGTTTCCTTTTGGGTGTTATGCACTTGAGAAGCTGCATACCTATTGAATAGGATTTCGTCCAAATCAGTGCCTACTACTATATATGAGATATGGAATGGGAAGAGACCATGTCTTAAACGAGTTAAGATATGGGGTTGTCCGACCTGTGTTGAAAAGCAAAATCCGGACAAGCTCGAGGCAAGGTCAGTTCTATAAGTTTGTTAGGATATCCCAAATTTTGCGAGGATATATCTTCTACCAATCTGAGGAGCAAAAGGTGTTTTGTTTCCCAGCATGGCGCCTTTTTAGAAAAGGAATTTCTTGTGAAGAAATTTGTGGTCATGAGGTAGAACTGGAAGGAGTTCCAGCTAGACAAACTAACAGCTGATGATTTGGTGAAACCAAAGGATTCAATAGTCTCCAACGAGCCGCAGCCTCTCCGCGAATCTGGTAGGATTCTTCATCCACTTGAGTGATACTACGGTCTTCTCGGTGACAGTGGGAGCGAGAATTGCATCATGAGATGATGTCCCAACTAGGTCCAGGCAGGCCATCACAAGTGGAGACTTTGTGAAATGGCTGGATGCTATGCGATCAAAGATGGAATCCATGTACAACAACAAAGTATGACTTTGCATGTTGCACCTTAAGGGGTAAAACCCATTGGGAGCAAATGGATTTTGAGAAGATTCTTGGTGTAGATGGAAAGGTTGAGACTTTCAAAGCTATGCTTAAGTCCATCAGGATTACAGCATGCATTGCGGAGTTGGAACATTTATTTTGATGTAGCAGTCAAAGAGTTTGACTTCATCAAAAGGTAGATGAACCTTGTATATATAAGAAGGTTGTAGAGAGTAAGGTTTTCTTCCACGTATTGTATGTAGATGACATACTCTCTATAGGAAATGGTTCCCTATGCTACACTCGGTCAAGCTCCTCTTATCACGGGGATTCTCAATAGAAGATTTGAATGATACCTGCTACATCTTGTGGATTATGATCTATGGTGATAGATCTAAATGGATGTTAGGGTTGTCCCAAATCCAGGTACATTAACACCATACTAAAAGGGTTTAGTATAGAGGATTCTAAGCGTGGTGGTTCGCCCACTTACTTATGGATCACTCTCTCCAAGAATGATTTGCAGAGAGCTCGCGTGCAAGGGATACCCTATGCTTCGGCAGTAGGCTCTATCATGTATGCGATGTTATGTACCAGACCAGATGTAGATGACTCACTAGGTGTAGTGATCAGGAATCAATCGGATCTTAGAAGAATCACTGGACAACTGTGGAGGACATTCTTAAGTACTTGAGAAGCACTAAAAGAAAGTTCTTGGTTCCAGCTTCTAGAGTGATAAGTTAAACTGAGAGTCAGTCACATGCATTGTCTTTACCCTCAGTGGAGGGACGGTATGTTGGAAGAGTTCCAAGCTAGATACCGTGACATACTAGACGATAAAGGCTGAATACATTGCTACCAATGATACTACCAAAGTGGTTGTCTGGACATTTCTTGTTACTGAGATGAACAAGGTTCCAACCATTGAGCGTCCAATAACTATTATTGTGACAACAATGGAGTTGTGGCTTAGGCCTAGGAATGCAGGTCCCATCAGCGTTCCAGACATATTCTGAGGCTGATCAGGAAGATGGTTGATCTCCAAGGGATCGAGGTTAGGAGAGTAGATATGAAGGATAACACAGCGGATCCACTCACAAAGGCCTTACCCCTAGAGAGACTTCTATGGGATGGTTGAGTATGGGATACTACAACCACTGCTGTATTGTTGGGTATTGGATACTACAACAGATGGCCTTAGTGCAAGTGGGAGATTGTTAGTTATATATATGCCCTAGAGGCCATTATTGTACATGCGATGTATATTGTAGTGGATGCTTAGACATATATAGGGAGGACTTTCTTTCTCGATATGATAGTATGCTATCTGGTTGCACTTTATCTTAACATGTACACTTATTGTCTCTCTATTACATGTTGATAAAGCCCTTGGGATGAGTACTTGACTACCAGGATTATGATGCAGATCATACTAAGGGGCAGAGGTAGTCGGTAAGTACATCCATAGATTGTTCCTAGTCATGAAAGTATCGAGACAGGGTATCAATACTCCAGAGTAGACTAGCATATACGCTTCTCAACCTATATGATGGGCAATGGATGATCTCATATCCATTGGTGTTTGACATCAGAGAAGGTATATGGGTGCTCAGTGGAGACTGGGTACACTGGACGGACTCGCTGAGAACTCCTAGATGGTATTATATCTATCGTCGGATAGCAGTTCTCTGGTGACACTGGTACAGGTTAGTCTGTAGACCCGAGATCGTCATAGAGTATTGTGTGATTACCACTGTGCTTTGATTTCCACCATACCATGGTCAAGAGGTCGTGCAAAAAGGTGTTTTATGGGTACAGTCCCGAGTCACATGGAGGCAATGAGCGATAGGAGGGGTTTCGTCTCTCCCGGTATTGGGAGTTGATGTTGCGCTATACTCGATTGGCCATAACAGGAAATCCCTGGCCATGGTTGCTGAGATTTACTGGTAAGTGTTATCTGTAGTTTCTCGAACCGTTATGGACTTTGCATCGGCATGACTTATTAGGCAATTGGGGTCTGACGTTATACCACCCCTAGGCCGTGATATGCGACATATCAGACGAAGAGACCGGACTGTATGGTAGTATTACTGATTGGATTTGCAGGAGTATGAGCAGGCTTGCTTGTTGATCTTCTGATCGCTCAATACCCGGGTGGCAGTTACATTTAGCAGACCGCTTGCAGCTTGTGGTTGTTTGATATGATCATCACCTACTGCCGGCGTATTGACGAGTCTTTAGAGTCCTACACAGAGGTTTCCTGGCTCAAGCGAAACGGAGTAGGAGCACATATGTGATATGTGCGGGACCGAGATTAATATGATGTGTGATGCCGTATTTTATTCTCGTGATTTGTGACATCGGAGGGTTATATGTGATATAGCCGGGTTATCGGATCAAGTGTTGATTCGATAAGTTGTTACATATGATATTAGTCGGTTATATGTGATATAGCCGGATTATTAAATCAAGAGTTGATTTGATAATCTAATGTATATTTATATATTTGATATATTAATTTACATTAACTAGTATTAGATCACTTAAGATTTCTTTTCTCACTAGATTTGTGCACATTGTATATATGTGATATCTATTAGTGTACAAAGTTTTGTTTCATGCTTGATGCCACATACAACTTGGGTGTATGAGACTTATACCATGCTAAAGATAATCCTAGGGTTTTATTTATCAAAGTAAACTACAAATTATGAGGAAATTGGACAAATGGTTGAAGCTTGGAGAAGCTTTTGGAACCATTGACCAAGTCCACTAATTTGTTTTTACTTTGATATTTGTTAACCTAACCTATTATCATTAGCCTTAGTTTAGTCTCTACAAGGGTTAGTATATGACACTAACTCACCCATGGTTGACATTCACTCTCTCATGAGTTCATTCTTCTTCTTCTTCATCAAAGAAAAAGCTCACTAGGTTTTTTCTAAGTGAAGAATTAGTGTGAGAAAAATAAATCTAAAATGAGAAAAATTCATACTTCATCATCCTCTACTACTAGCCATTTAGTATAGAGTGTTTGCTTCACTAATTCCACAATTAGTGAAGGGGTAGCTTGGGTTAGTGTCTCCTCGACGTAGATCATCTTCGGCCTTGAAGACTTCGATGCAAGCTTGTTCATTTCTTCATTGGAGCCTCTCTAGAGTCCGGGAATTCATGATCGCAACGAATGGACTACTACACGGAGCTATTGAAGTGAAGGACCGGTCTACAAAAGTTGTATTCCTTGTTCACTTTAGTTGCAAAGTTTTTTGCATTCGATTCGTCGCATTTTCTAGTTTCGATTCTAGGGTTAGGGTTAGCTAGAACAACAAAAATTTTAAATATAACATGGATGATGCCTCCCAAAACCTTGCTGCCGTGCTAGAAAACCCAGCAGTGGTATCAGTGCCATGCTAGAAAATTAGACGATGTTTGCTAGGATTACGAAACTGAAACTACTCCGAAACACCCGATACGAAAACTTGGTTTCTGTCGAATTTAAAAAGTCTTAAATTTTTTCTTAAAACAACTGCAGAATGTTGTATGAGATATGACATGAACACCAAGAAAATTTGAGGGGGTTTTGTGCAAAAGTGTCCGACCACATCATGCTAAAAACCGGCCTCCTCGACCCAATTTTGGAGTTTTGACTTAAAATTTTCATGGTGTTCCAGTCTCTAGGTTTTGGTGTTTCAGGTGTTGTTTGTTTTTGCTAAATTTTCATGTGATGTTAACTTTCTGCAAAGGTAACTCGGAGTGTTTCGTAATCATAATTCTAACATGTATTCGGGTTATTTAGACGATGTTAAAAAGTTCGTACGGATATCAATAACCCAATTTTTCCCCCACTGGAAATTTTTCAAGATTTGGATTTTTTCCGAGTTTAAAATTTTTAGAAAATCTTGCAAGTGATTCTGTGGACCCTCTAGAAGAACGAAACCCTAACTCGATTCTGTGACCGTCAGAACCGCCATCAAACCCTAGGGTTTGTGGTTGTTCAGCGGTGCCACGGGTGAGGCATTGGTTGACCCTTCTACGGCTGGTTCATAGGAGCTGTGGCATATTCTGGGTACTTTTTGAACTCCGTTCAAGTGTTGAGCTTGTTGGGAAATTTGGGTGTTTGTTTATTCGATCAAAAAGTTTAACTTCGTCTAGCTATCTGTGATTGTGATACAATATTTGGAATCCACAAATAGTTATGAGATAACTAATTTGAATTTTATAAATCTAGCAGTTTAGTCTCATTTGATCGGTTGCCACGGGATTTTGATGTTGATCAAAAGTCCGTCGCAATTACGTAGTGTACGTGTTCAGACCATAATATTGCATTTATCATTCCCCTATTCTTATCCTTTTTATAAATAAACAGGTACTCTTGACACACGTTTGTTGCATATTACAGGTTACAGGTTTCTGGAGCAAATACAGTGAAAAAGACACAAAACAACAGAAAAAGGGACTTTTGACCAACAAGCAGACCGATCCTAGTCAAGCCTAGTCGAAGAACAGTGCAAGGTCCAAAATGTCAAGTGAACGGTTGAAAGATCGCTACAAGTATTCACTGAAAAATCTGGAGAAGACTCAGAAGCCCAACAAAGAAAATACATATAAAAATACAGAGCCCAAGAAGCAAAGAAGGAAGCCCAAAAGTCTCATGGCCCAACTCCTTCCTTTGACCGCGGAACCGCGGCCAAAGCCTACCTGGCGCCGCGGTTCCGCGGCCATCAAGCGCCCGTGTCGGTGCAGATTTTCTGGGTTGTTGCGAAGGTTCTGGTGTTGGGATTTTACGTGGGCGAATCTGTAATTGCGCATGTGCGAGAGTCTGTAACCCTAGGTTTCCTATTTTCCTATAAATTGTAATCTTAGATCTAAAAATTGTATGCCTCTTTTCAATAAATAAAATTCAGAAATTCTGGAAGTGACATTCAGATCTGTTCTTTATCGCTTGGAGGGAGCCATCACCATTAGTAAGTGTTTTTCTTTTATTCTTTTAATGTTATTTCATCCCCTAATGAGCGAGTAGTCTCCTCGCTTGTTAGGGTTAGCCTTAGGGAAAGGGTTGAGAGATGAGATCTCTCACCCCTTTCAATGCCATATTAAACTAACCCATTAAGAACTCCATGCATGCGCGCACAATCGCTCCCTGCGGCACCCTACCCCTCGAGGTAACGGTGAACCGCAGTATAAAGGGCCGGTTGCGCGCGTTTTCCATGGGGGTTAGGGTAATTAACGATAAAGGAAGGATACGAATCTAGAGGAAGAAAACATCTTCCCAAAAGAGTCGTATCCACTTTATCGATAATTACTATAACACCTAATGGATCTAAAATACGGCATTGAAAGCGGTGAGGAAACATCAATCTCCAAAACTTCCTCTAAGCCTAACCCTAGCAAGAATTTAAATTAGATTAATTAAGTTTTAGATCTAGATTTTTATAAAACCAAAACGAAAAATAGAATCAACTCGTTAAAACACATAAAAGGAATTTACCCGTCTCTGTGGATCGACCCGTACTCACCGGCTAGCTGCGAAGCGACGCCGTTCTTGATTGCGGTAATTACATGTTTTTGACACTAATCAAATGGCGCCGTTGCCGGGGACGGCGTAATCTTTCTTTTTGTGAATTTTCGGGTTGATATAAAATTTAAAAATTATAAAAATCTGAAAATATAAAAAAATATAAAAAATAATCAAATTTGATCTGTTTGAAGGGTGTATCTTTTGAATCTTGCAGGAGTAGCGAAGATCTGGAATTTTACAGAGGTAAAATCAGAAAGGTGAACATCACAACAGAGGAGGAGTGGAACAGAGGAGCAGCAGAATTTTTTCCAGAGCCCAAACCCTCTGTTCCACCGCGCTTCAGCCGCATAAAGAGGGTTCCCGTCGTGGATCCGCGCTTGCCTGGCCATGTCAGCCCTAAAAATTTATGTGGTTTGCTCTCTTTTCTTCCTCTCTGCAACCTACAATATATCTCTCTGTAAAAAGTTTTCTGCAGGATTTCTTTGCGTAAAGAGTCTTTCTTCCCCTTCTCAATAACAGATTTTCTGCAGGTTTCTTTGCGCCGCGCTAAAAATTGATTGCAAGTGAAATTTTATTGTTTTGCATAATTTAACCGGACTCTATGGGGCTAATTGACAAACTCAGATTGGGTGGGGATTTCATCACCCTTCCCAGGACCCCAGAAAACACCTAAGCATTTTTGCATCGACCACAATTAAATAAAAAAAGACTAGACTCAGACCTAAGGACATCGAGCTCAATAGGAAAAGGACTAGGGTAGGCATCGGCCGTTTATCCTAACCGACATTGCGGTGTCTAGGCTAGTGGTTATTAATTAGGCCCACTGTAGTGGTGGTTCCTTCCCACTTACCTGGCCGTATTTGTCCGTGAAGAGACGGTTTGAGGTCCTATTTCTAGCCCTAGTTAGGAGCTATCTAGTAGACCTAGGCAACCCTAGATTTAGGTCTGATTGTGCATGTGTGGTTGATAAATTTGTGTCACGAGTCCCATTTTCTAAAAACTATTTGCAAAACTCTCACATAAATAAAAAAAAAGGGAAAAAATCTTTTAAAAACTTGCAAAAATTTTGTCGCCAAGAAATCCTTGCATTCTTCTATCATGGGTACCCCACATCATAAATCTCTTGCCGAATCTTGGTATCCCGAACCTAACTTTGCGTCGTTTGTCAATGTGTTCGGTCAATTTAAAAACGATCCTTCCATGCCTAAAAAATCTCTGAAAGATCACATAGAGGAGTCTAGGAAAAACAGTTTGACTTTTCAACCCACTTTGTGTCAACCTAGTCAACATTTAACACCTACATATGTTGACACCACTTTTCCAAGTCCTGCTGTAACTCCTAGGCCGATGTCCATTGCTGAGCATATTGCTCAATCTCGCAGTCGATCTTTCACCCCTCTCCACTCATCTAGTTTTAGGGATCCACACGATTATTCACCTTCTTATCCATATATTGACCCTACTTCTGTCTTACCACCCACTTCCTACCCATCATAACCGACCTTCCCACCTTCACTAGACGCTGTTTCGTCACAGCCATTAGGGAGTTTCACATACCCAACCAATTGTGAATCTTTTACTGAAACCCCCTCACCACCTAAGTCTAGTTTGGAAGAGTCGTTGGAAGCATATATTGCTGCAACAAATAAAATGATGAGGACAATGGAAGCATCCATGGCCGCCCTTACGCAACCTAGTGAACTGGTGGCTAGTGTCCCGCTAGCTCCGAATTTTTCAATGTGTAAGGCGGCAGTTGGACAGAGTGAGAATGAGAGAGGATTTTCAAATCAAACCTACCCTTACCCAATTGAAGCCCACAACTCCGGTTTTTCATCGATTGTTCCAAATGATTCACCAGTTGAAAATAAAAATGAGTTGTGCGATTTTGTAGTGTTTGATTTGCCAAATTGTGAGGAACCCCTTTCAAGTGAAACCGTACCTAATCCTTTCGATCTTTACACCTCCACTCTAGAACCTACATTGATAAATATCCATGCTGTGGATAAAGTGTCTAAAGAAATTGATTTTCACTTGATTGAGGATATAGACGCCGGGAATATTTCGGATGATGAACCTGTCGATTTAATAGAAATTTTATGTTCAAATCATCATCCTGAGTTATTAAATGTTTCCCCCGAATCTCATATGCGTCTAGATTTTAATGATAATGGCATGGATGAATTACATATTGAGGATAGTACTGAGGAGAGCCTTGAGGATAATATCGAGGTTGAACCATTTTTATTGGATGTGTCGGATTTTCCAATTCAGCCTCCTGACTCTTTGACTGTTATATCACCCTCCCTCTTTCCTATTGTTCCGACCGAACAAATGACTGTTACGCTTTCATCTCCTATACCAAGTTCGGCGTACCCATGTTTTCTTGCGAATCTTGAGGGATTTGACCCCATTGCACGACTAGTTGGTAGGTTGGCGCAATCGCTTTTAACACATCGGTCATCACAAATTGCGCTAATTTATTCACTCAATTTACACCCTCAAGATCGCACTCCACTTCTTTCTCCTTTCCGCCATTCTTCTCCTCCACCGAGACCGTATTCTACCCTTCTTCCAACACGGTCTCGCGTGTTTCTCATTTCTTTCCTCCACACCCTATTCTTGCACCAACTATACCATTATCACGATAAGATCTTTGAATGGTTGGTGCTAACCTTTGGCTTGTGTAAGGCCAAGCTTAAGTTTGGGGGGACCTTTGTATATATGTATATATCCTTTTGTTTTTTTTTGTTTTTTTTTATATAAAAAATAAAAAAAAAATTCAAAACATTAAAAAAATATATATATATATAAATAAATAAACAGGGGAGTATCGATATTTTGACCCTCTTGGTTTAGCATGACAGTGAGGACACTGTCAAGTTCAAGTTTGGGGGTATGCTCGGTACGTCTTCTTCCTTCGCATTCATTTGTACATATTTTTGCATTTGCATACTTATTTGAAAACCTATAAAAATTTGAAAAATTTCAAAAATTATAAAAATTAATGTATTCAATTTTGGCTTATTTGACGTGAGTTTGACAAATAGGTTAACTGGTTAGGAACAACTAGATCTTAGACTTAGTAAGTTAAAAACCCTAAAAATAACCTTCCTTAAAGTTTAACAGTAGAAAGTATATGCCTTGTAGTTTATTTAGAAATAGGCAAATTTTGGGTTCACTTCTTGGTCTAAGTCGAAACAAGGGAAGAGTATTGATGTTCTTATTAGAGTATAAGTTTGAAAAATAGTTCCTAACTTAAGTCTAGATTCTGAAAATGTATACCCTACAATTGCACAATCACGCACCTTGAAACTTAGAATAGTAGAAGAGATCTTGAAATGCTCTTGTCTTAAGTCCTTAGTACGATGAAAATAAAAGAAAAAGATATGAAAAAAATGGACACTGGTTTTTGTGATTACTTAAGGCTGCAAAAATAGAAAAAAATATTTAGCGAGGGTGCTTCATCACCTAGTGCCTTAGACCAACTGGTTTGGGAGTCACTGCTAAAGCCTTGGGTGTTGCAAAGACTAGGAAGTACGCTTTAAAAGTGCAAACGCATTTTGTAATCGGTCGTTGGTACCTCAAGAAGTATTAACGGTCGCATGAAGGATGTGTAAGCAAATTTCATTTTAATAAGTGCTTTGGATGAGAGTATGATTGCTTGATTTGAATTTCCAAGTGTAGGGGTAATATATACACACACGTAGGGATATGTGATTGGAATTTAGATAAGAGAAAGGAATGAAGAATAGAACTTGTATCTTTAATAGAGTTGATAGAAATTCCTAAGTGGAGATGTAACCCTAGAAGGAAAACTTAAGAGATGCCGAAAGCTAAGTAGGTCTACATAACATATATAATCTTAAGTTAAATAATGAGGAAGCGTGAAGAATATGGGTGGATAATTTACAAGTAGAAGATAATAGAATTCCTTATTAGAAGACCTAATTGGAGAACAAAAGTTAATGGGCTGAATTGATAGGATTTTGTGGGTAGTATCCGCTGAAAACCCTCAGGAGACAACACTCCTCCTACTAGGGACACCTAGAGGTTTAACGGCTTGTTGCACGTGCTCAGTGCAATCGCGTTTCCCTGCGAAAGTGCGGTTAGGATTTTAGTGAATAAAATAATAAGTTTGCTCGAGGACGAGCAAAAGGTAAGTTTGGGGGTATTTGTTCAGACCATAATATTGCATTTATCATTCCCCTATTCTTATCCTTTTTATAAATAAACAGGTACTCTTGACGCACGTTTGTTGCATATTACAGGTTACAGGTTTCTGGAGCAAATACAGTGAAAAAGACACAAAACAACATAAAAAGGGACTTTTGACCAACAAGCAGACCGATCCTAGTCAAACCTAGTCGAAGAACAGTGCAAGATCCAAAATGTCAAGTGAACGGTTGAAAGATCGCTACAAGTATTCACTGAAAAATCTGGAGAAGTCTCAGAAGCCCAACAAAGAAAATACATATAAAAATACAGAGCCCAAGAAGCAAAGAAGGAAGCCCAAAAGTCTCATGGCCCAACTCCTTCCTTTGGCCTCGGAACCGCGGCCAAAGCCTACCTGGCGCCGCGGTTCCGCGGCCATCAAGCGCCCGTGTCGGTGCAGATTTTCTGGGTTGTTGCGAAGGTTCTGGTGTTGGGATTTTACGTGGGCGAATCTGTAATTGTGCATGTGCGAGAGTCTGTAACCCTAGGTTTCCTATTTTCCTATAAATTGTAATCTTAGATCTAAAAATTGTATGCCTCTTTTCAATAAATAAAATTCAGAAATTCTGGAAGTGACATTCAGATCTGTTCTTTATCGCTTGGAGGGAGCCATCACCATTAGTAAGTGTTTTTCTTTTATTCTTTTAATGTTATTTCATCCCCTAATGAGCGAGTAGTCTCCTCGCTTGTTAGGGTTAGCCTTAGGGAAAGGGTTGAGAGATGAGATCTCTCACCCCTTTCAATGCCATATTAAACTAACCCATTAAGAACTCCATGCATGCGCGCACAACCGCTCCCTGCGGTACCCTACCCCTCGAGGTAACGGTGAACCGCAGTATAAAGGGCCGGTTGCGCGCGTTTTCCATGGGGGTTAGGGTAATTAACGATAAAGGAAGGATACGAATCTAGAGGAAGAAAACATCTTCCCAAAAGAGTCGTATCCACTTTATCGATAATTACTATAACACCTAATAGATCTAAAATACGGCATTGAAAGCGGTGAGGAAACATCAATCTCCAAAACTTCCTCTAAGCCTAACCCTAGCAAGAATTTAAATTAGATTAATTAAGTTTTAGATCTAGATTTTTATAAAACCAAAACGACAAATAGAATCAACTCGTTAAAACACATAAAAGGAATTTACCCGTCTCTGTGGATCGACCCGTACTCACCGGCTAGCTGCGAAGCGACGCCGTTCTTGATTGCGGTAATTACATGTTTTTGACACTACTCAGTACGAGGATACTCGCCGGGTAACCTCACTAGATAGCCACACCCCATAGCCCCAATCAAGTGACTGTAGGAGAACCCCGTCGTCAAAAGCATCCATTCGGGTGCTCGCGGCTGCGGTGTTCCGCCTTAGTGCACTTCGTCGACGGCATCAGGGGTGTGACCATCAACTATAATTTCCGACGAGCATTCGATCTGGTTATCGGGAATCTTGTTGAATTACCCGACAAGTTATTGGAAAGAGTTTTCAATATCGAGACTAAAATGCGGGGTTTATAATTGTTAGGCATGTGATGTCTAAGGAATTCATTTGGTTGGGCATGAAATCCAAAGTATGTGATACATTGGGTTTATGATGTCTAAGGAGGTTGCGGATTCCAACTGTTGTAGTTTTTCACTTTCTTTTCTGCGGTCGTAAGTGTAATATGTGGTGTATCGCCGGTTTCGGTGCTATATTTCAATGAAAATTGGGATATGCATATTTACTTACGTTGATGACATGTGATGTTATGTGTTGCTGTGATATATTATATTGGATCGTTGTGTTTTGAATAGCCGGGGGTTTTTATGTGAGATGAGAGTTATTCATTTTCATTCATATAAAAGCTTGTATATAATATTCATTTATTGGGGCACTTCCGAGTTGAGGATGATGTCACCATTGATGTATATTATTTACTTTTCCGTATTATGATAGACCCAAGGCGGGGAGTACAAGTAACCGTGTTCTAGGGTTTAGTGGGAGAAGTTCAGTTGATAAAACTGCACATTTGTATTACATTTTTCCTACCATTTTCATATTAAAAAAGGACTTTATTATGATATATTATACATATGAGGGTTTATGTGTAAAGACACCATTTTCCATGTGTTAATATATTTTAATTAGTATTTGGTAGAAAAATGTATGCAAATAAATTCATTGACCAAATCCTAGTAGAACTAAGTCTACTAAATATTATTTGAGATTATTGTGCAGAATTTTCCAAGTTGTTATGCAAAATTTAGCAAGCAAATCAAGTTGTTGAAAAAAACTTGCCAAATTAAGAAGCAAAACTTGAAGACCAAGTCTGGAAGCAACCGAGAGAAGATTTCTGAATTATGAAGGTGCCTAGGATTGCCACATGTCACAATCACAATGCTCAAGAAAACTCATCAAGAGATCTCTACCTTTGGTCGCGGAACCGCGGCCAAACCCCCCTGTTGGCCGCGGATCCGCGGCAGTCTAGAAGGATCAATTGCTAAGATTTTGTGGCTTAAATCTCTGCTATATTTTACCAACTTTTGAAGCAAAAGATTGTGGCTTTGGACTATAAAAGGGCACCGAGAGCCTCTTGGAAAAGTTATCAAGTCGAAGAGATCACGAAGTCCCAGACGGCTCACGCATCCAGGCTGATCATCAACGGTTCATCTACCTCCTTGGAAGAGATCGAGAAGCAACTAGTTTTGTAATCATTTTCTAAGGAATAAAGTGTAGATTGTTCAAGTTAATTAATAAAAGTAGTTATTTTATTTAATTCTTTTGCATTTTACATTATGTTTTCCCTCTCTGTCTTTTCATCTTCTTCTCCCAACATGCGCGAGTAATTCTCCGCTTGTTAGGGTTCGTAGGATGAGGGTAGGCTAATGGACGATGAAAATAACTAAACCCTTTTTAAGTCCTATAAAGTTTAGGAACTTTATCAAAAGAATCATTAACATCCTAATCGGGCGCGCTAGCAATTCTTTGCTAGTTCCGACCGCGATTAGAGATTAGATTAATGATTGTTTTGGTAAAGGCTAGATATGAACGGAGTTCCGTATCGAGATAAGGGTTAAGAGTGGGATTCCCTTTTCCCTCCAGAAACCCTAATCTACACGCATCACCGTCGTTCTAGTTCTAAATCTATTAATGGATAAAAAGGGTAACTTTTAATTAATCGTCCATAACTACTAAATCCTAACGAACCCTACAAGCCCTCTTATTATATTATCTACATCTTTAAAATAATCTAGATCTATATTTTACATTCTTGTTTAACGTAGATCTAGAAACCATTCTATAAAATTCTTTATCCCTCCTCTCTTTCTCAACACATCTAAAGTAAAAGTAAAAGGTTCCACGTTTCCCAGAGGACGACCCGTACTCATCTAGGTCTAGCTATACGCGACACCGTTATTGATTGCGGTTAACTACAAACAAACACTTTTTCGAATCAATCAAATGGCGCTGTTGCCGGGGAAACGTGCGTAATTTTTTTATTCTTACTATTTGTGTTGAATTCTTATATGATCTATATCATAAATAAAACAAAACTGCAAATTGTATATTTAACGATTATTGTATGAATTTTGCGAGGAAATCTGGAGTCACAGACTTGAGGAAACAGGAGATCTAGGGTTTCACACTTCTCTGGTATCTTTCTTAACTCTTTATCCCTTCTCTCTTTCTCAACACATCTAAAGTAAAAGAAAAAAGTTCCACGTTTCCCAGAGGACGACTCGTACTCATCTCGGTTTAGCTACACATGACACCGTTATTGATTGCGGTTAAACTACAAAAACAATTTTTCACACCAATCAGGAGACCATCTCGAAGAGTCGAGACCGGGTCTCCTAACTCTAGAATTGGTAGGGTTGCTTGACGCTCTCGTAGGGGTCTAGGGATGTGGGTTTGGCTATTCATCGCGACCGTGGAATTCGTGTTTTTTATTGGCTTATTTAAAAAACGGAATTCCTAGTATATCCAATATTTCATATGTGTTCTTCTGCTGCTGATATTTTGTGATGTGATCACTTGATATGTTCTGAGACAAATGCATATATTATATATATGAGATATAATTAATATTGTTTCTTTCGTTTCTTCTGTGATGCTTGGGAAGCATAATTGATGGGACTTCATTAATGAGATTAATGAAATAAAAAAAAAGTAACCTAAAGATGTTGTAGAAACTTGTTTAAAAACTGGTAGCTCTAGTTCTTGCTTTGCATAGCGGTATTCCTTGTAGAATATCCAGCACCTTATTCGATAAGGAAAGAGCTGAGATCCCTTCACCGGGAGTGACCTCTTTAGCGAAACTAGCAGATAATATAAACTCGGTTTGTTTTTTGATTGCTTCTATTGTTTTTACTTTGCATAGTGATATTTGTGAAATATCCTGCACCTTATTCGATAAGGAAAGAGCCGAGAACCCTTCAACGAGAGTGACCTCTTCAGCGAAACTAGTAAAAGCCTCAAAAACATTCTTTTTCAAAATCACTCGATTCTACAACGATATCAAGTTCATTATGCAAAGGGTTTTCGTAAAAACCTTTCGTAGCCCTCCGTCATTTCAGATAAGTAGTATTTAGCATTCGTGCTACATTTGTTAGCTTTCGTCAAGGCGTAGTGTGCGGTAGCTGATTAGTGCTTATCTGCTTAAGCATGTGATGTGATTGGATTAGGGTAGTCGTACGACTTTGTTGGCTTTCGTCAAGGGTCGTGCTGGTGGGATTAATTCAATCATGAAATGTACGGGTTGAACTTGACTAGTTGACTATGGTTTGTTGGCTTTCATCAAGGTAATAGGACTCTATAGGTAAAATATTATCGGGAATTTCAAGTGTTGAAATTTGCAATGAGATTGCATACCTTCTATGAGATAGTTGGATCCCGATACCCACTGCGAGTAAGAGTTACTCCTGGGAGAGTTTTACACATTACAATTATTCGATCAAGTGGGTGTCTAAAAAGGTGTTAACGGGGTTACGCCCCTGGGGAAACGAGGTTTATTTTAATTAGGTTCGTGCGAAAGCACGGGGAACCTCCCACAAAGTATCGACATTGGCCTTGCCGAAAGATTGGCGAACTTATAGGGTGTAATTAATCCCGGCTAGTCTTGACTGTTAGGATTTGAAGGAAGATTTGACTAAAACAGTGGGAGCCATCCTGATTAGATAAATTAATAACCAATCTAATCTTGCAAGAGTGCACGCAGAGTGTTTTCTTCTCTCTCTCCCCTGGTAGCAACCATGTCACGCCTTAATCAAGATAATAATATGGATGCATTTACCGAACCTGCTTATTATACTAAGCTATGGAACGTTAGTTCCGTTCTTTCTTATAATTGTTATAATTCTGAACAGGAAATAGGGAATATCCGGATTCCCATGCCACCCATTCGAAGAAAGTACATGTTGATGTATCTTCTTCGGGTGTGTTCATTACCAAGAACTGTTTCTCAGTGTCCTCTACGTCCTAGGTATGAGATACCGGATTAGGATCCCATATATGTAATCTGTTACATGGTCTACAGAAAGGTAGAGAACTGGGAATGGGTGATATGTCTCTAAGTGTAGAGAATGGTGCAAGTGTTGCAGCCAAGTCTGTTGGCAAATATCACCTTGTATTAATACATTGATTCTGAACGAATGTTATTACGTACTGAACCTGATATACAACATTACATCGGTTTCTTTAATGAGTTAAAGAAGGATATAATTTTGTATGGGAGGATAATATTGTGAACATTTTCCTGAATCAAGAGTTGATTGGATCAAGCACGTTATGAAATGGCATATACGTTGTAAATCAAACCACGGTTCAAAGTATATAGAACACAAACAAGAGGAGTAGTTCAGAAATGAACGAATCCTTCTTGTGTCATTGTAGACTAGGTCATATCAATGCGACATGACCAGCTAAGTTACATAAGGATGAATAAGAGAATCTGTTCGAATTTTCATCTTATGAAACTTGCTAGTCTTCTCTCAAAGGTAAAATGACCATTACTCCGTTTACTGGAAACAGAGAAAGAGTTAGTGAACTCTTGGGAAAGATACATGATGATGTATACGGTCCTATGTCTACAAATGCCAAGGTTGGTTCTTTGTACTTCATTACATTAATCGACAATCTCTCAAGATTCGGACATGTGTTCATGTTGAAACACGAGTCTGAAACTTTTGGGAAATTCAAGGAATGTAAGCTTGAAGTTAAGAACCAGACGGGTAGAAGTATTAAGTCCTTCGATGTGATCAAGGAGGAGAATACTTGCGCATGAAGTTCCCGGAGTTTCTATAAGGAAAATGTGATTCTCTCTCAGCTTACTCCTTCGAGTACACCACAGCACAACGGTGTATCGGGGCGGAGGTATCGCACCCTATGAGATATGGCGCGCTCTATGATGAGTATTGCTGGGTCACCTGTTTCCTTTTGGGTGTTATGCACTTAAGAATCTGCATACCTATTGAATGGGATTCCGTCCAAATCAGTGCCTACCACTACATATGAGATATGTAATGGGAAGAGACCATGTCTTAAAAGAGTTAAGATATGGGGTTGTCCGACCTGTGTTGAAAAGCAAAATCCGGACAAGCTCGAGGCAATGTCAGTTCTATAAGTTTGTTAAGATATCCCAAACATTTACGAGGGTATATCTTCTACCAATCTGAGGAGCAAAAGGTGTTTTGTTTCCCAGCATGGCACCTTTTTAGAAAAGGAATTTCTTGTGAAGAAATTTGTGGTCATGAGGTAGAACTGGAAGGAGTTCCAGCTAGACAAACTAACAGCTGATGATTTGGTGAAACCAAAGGATTCAATAGTCTTCAACGAGCCTCAGCCTCTCCGCGAATCTGGTAGGATTCTTCATCCACTTGAGTAATACTACGGTCTTCTCGGTGGCAGTGGGAGCGAGAATTGCATCATGAGATGATGGCCCAACTAGGTTCAGGCAGGCCTTCACAAGTGGAGACTTTGTGAAATAGCTGGATGCTATGCGATCAAAGATGGAATCCAGTACACCAACAAAGTATGACTTTGCATGTTGCACCTGAAGGGGTAAAACCCATTAGGAGCAAATGGATCTTGAGAAGATTCTTGGTGTAGATGGAAAAGTTGAGACTTTCAAAGCTATGCTTAAGTCCATCAGGATTACAGCATGCATCGCGGTGTTGGAACATCTATTTTGATGTAGCAGTCAAAGAGTTTGACTTCATCAAAAGGTAGATGAACCTTGTATATATAAGAATGTTGTAGAGAGTAAGGTTGTCTTCCACGTATTGTACGTAGATGACTTACTCTTGATAGGAAATGGTTCCCTATGCTACACTCAGTCAAGCTCCTCTTATCATGGGGATTCTCAATAGAAGATTTGAATGATACCTACTACATCTTGTGGATTATGATCTATGGTGATAGATCTAAATGGATGTTGGGGGTATCACAAATCCAGGTACATTAACACCATACTAAAGGGGTTTAGTATGGAGGAATCTAAGCGTGGTAGTTCGCCCACTTACTCATGGATCACTCTCTCTAAGACTGATTTTGGAGAGAGCTCGCGTGCAAGGGATACCCTATGCTTCGGCAGTAGGCTCTATCATGTATGTGATGTTATGTACCAGACCAGATGTAGATGACTCACTAGGTGTAGTGATCAGGAATCAATCGGATCTTGGGAGAAACACTGGACAACTGTGGAGGACATTCTTAAGTACTTGAGAAGCACTAAAAGAAAGTTCTTGGTTCCAGCTTCCTTAGTGATAAGTTCGACTGAGAGTCAGTCACAGGCATTGTCTTTACCCTCAGTGGAGGGACGGTATGTTGGAAGAGTTCCAAGCTAGATACCGTGACATACTAGACGATAAAGGCAGAATACATTGCTACCAATGATACTACCAAAGTGGTTGTCTAGACATTTCTTGTTCATGAGATGAACAAGGTTCCTACCATTGAGTGTCCAATAACTGTTATTGTGAAAACAGTGGAGTTGTGGCTTAGGCCTAGGAACGCAGGTCCCATCAGCGTTCCAGACATATTCTGAGGCAAGTATCACCTGATCAGGGCGATGATTGATCTCCAAGGAATCAAGGTTAGGAGAGTAGATACGAAGGATAACACAGCGGATCCACTCACAAAGGCCTTACCCCTAGAGAGACTTCTATGGGATGGTTGAGTATAGGATACTACAACCACTGCTGTATTGTTGGGTATTGGATACTACAACAGATGGCCTTAGTGCAAGTGGGTGATTGTTAGTTATATGTATGCCCTAGAGGCCATTACTGTACATGCGATGTATATTGTAGTGGATGATTGGACATATATAGGGAGGACTTTCTTTGTCGACATGATAGTATGCTATCTGGTTGCACTTTATCTTAACATGTACACTTATTGTCTCTTTATTACATGTTGATAAAACCTTTAGGATGAGTACTTGACTACCAGGACTATGATGCAGATCATACTAGGGGGCATAGATAGTCGGTAAGTACATCCATAGATTGTTCCTAGTCGTGGGAGTATCGAGACAGGGCATCTATACTCCAGAGTAGACTAGCATATACGCTTCTCAACCTATATGATGGGCAATGGATGATCCCATATCCATTGGTGTTTGACATCAGAGAAGGTATATGGGTGCTCAGTGGAGACTGGGTACACTGGACGGACTCGCCGAGAACTCCTAGATGGTATTATATCTATCGTCGGATAGCAGTTCTCTGGTGACATTGGTACAGGTTAGTCTGTAGACCCGAGATCGTCATAGAGTATTGTGTGATTGCCACTGTGCTTTGATTTCCAACATACCATGGTCAAGAGGTCGTGCAAAAAGTGTTAGTTATATGTATGCCCTAGAGGCCATTACTGTACATACGATGTATATTGTAATGGATGCTTGGACATATATAGGGAGGACTTTCTTGCTCGACATGATAGTATGCTATCTGGTTGTATTTTATCTTAACATGTACTCTGATTGTCTTTATGTTACATGTTGATAAAGCCCTTAGGATATGTACTCGACTACTGGGACTATGATGAGATCATACTAATGGGGCCATGGTAGTCGATGAGTACATCCTATAATTGTTCCTAGTCGAGGGTGTATCGAGACAGGGCATCGATACACATGAGTAGACTAGCGTATACGAGTATGTCCCATATGATGGGCGATGGATGATCCCATATCCATCGGTGTTTGAAATCAAGGATGGTGTACGGGTGCTCAGTAGAGACTGGGTACACTGGACGGACTCGCCGAGAACTCCCTGATGGTATTATACCTTACGTCAGATGGCAGTTCTCCGGTGACACTGGTACAGAGTAGTCTGTTGACCCGAGATCGACATAGAGTCTTGTGTGATTCCCACTGTGCTTTGATTTCCATCATACCACGTCCAAGAGGGCGTGCAAAAGGTGGCTTTTGGGTACAGTCCCGAATCACATGGAGGCAATGAGCGATAGGAGGGGATTCGTCTCTCCCGGTATAGGGAGTTGATGTTGTGCTGTGTTCGATTGGCTATAACCGGAAATCCCTGGCCAGGGTTGCTGAGATTTACTGGAAAGTGTTATCAGTAGTTTCTCGAACTGTTATAGACCTCAAATCGACATGACTTATCGAGCTACTGGGGTCTGACGTTTACCACCCCTAGGCGAGATATGCGACATATCAGACGACGAGACCGGACTGTACGGGAGTGTTACTGATTGGATTCACAGGAGAATGTACAGGCTTGCTTGTTGATCTTATGAGCGCTCAATACCTGGGTAGCTGTTACGTTTAGCTGACCGCTTGCAGCTTGTGGGTGTTTGATATGATCATCACCTACTGCCGGCGTATTGACGATTCTTTAGAGTCCTACACAGAGGTTTCTTGGCCCAGGCAAAACGGAGTAGGGGCACATATGTGATATGTGCAGGACCGAGGATAATGCGATATGAGATACCGTATTCTATTCTCGCGATATTTGATATCAGCCGGGTCATCGGATCAAGTGTTTATTCGATGAATCGGTACGGATAAATATTAGTCGGTTATATGCGATATAGCCGGATTGTCGGATCAAGTGTTGATTCGATAATTTAATGTATAATAATATATATGATATATTAAATTACATTAACTAATATTAGCTCGCTAAAAGATTCTTTTCTCACTCGGGTAATACATTGATATATATGCGATATATGTTAAATGTATTATTTTATTTTGTTACAATAAATATTATATATGTGATATATAATATTGTAACATGATATGATAAATAATGCAACATGATTAGTGGAGATTAAACAAGATTAGGGTTTGATTTGGGTTAATGTTTACTGGAAGTTTCTAGAAGTTTTTTATTTTGTCATGAAAAAGATATTTTGTTATGACTTATCTTTAACCTAACCCAAACCCTACACCCTTGGTTAATTCTCTACAAAGGTTTAGCAACCATGGTTGCATTAATCATCATTATCTTCTTTGCATTATTCATCACAAAAGGAATTCATATTATTCATCTTCTTCTTCCTTCTTCTTTCTTTCATGAAAAAGCTTACTAGCATTTTTGCAAGTGATGAATGAGTGTGAGAAAAAGATAATAAAAGAGAGCAAAAATCCTTCATCATCCTCATCTATCCTTGCCATTTAGATGAGGGTGTTCACTTCATATTATGAGTGTTAGCTTGTGTCAACGAAACTTCAAGGTAGATCATCTTTGTATTGAAGATCGGATGCAAGACTGCATCTTTCTCTTCGTGGAACCTCTCGAAAGTCCAGAACACGATGATCGCAGCGAAGGGACTTCAACACGGAGCTTTAGAAGTGAAGGACCAGATCTACAAAGGTTGTAATCCCTCTCACTCAGTGTTAAAGTGTTTAACATGCTTGTTTTCGCCTAAACTCTAGTTTAAAGATCCGGGTTCGGGTTGTTCGGCACGGCTAATTTTTAAATCGGGCATGGTTGATGTCTCGTAGAACCTTGTGAGCGTGCCCAGGAACCCTACAAAAAGGTGTTTTATGGGTACAGTCCCGAGTCACATGGAGGCAATGAGCGATAGGAGGGGTTTCATCTCTACCGGTATTGGGAGTTGATGTTGCGCTATGCTCGATTGGCCATAACAGGAAATCCCTGGCCAGGGTTGCTGAGATTTAATGGTAAGTGTTATCTGTAGTTTCTTGAACCGTTATAGGCCTTGCATCGGCATGACTTATCAGGCTATTGGGGTCTGACATTATACCACCCCTAGGCCGTGATATGCGACATATCAGACGAAGAGACCGGACTGTACGGTAGTGTTACTGATTGGATTCGCAGGAGTATGAGCAGGCTTTCTTGTTGATCTTATGATCGCTCAATACCCGGGTGGCCGTTATATTTAGCAGACCGCTTGCGGCTTGTGGGTGTTTGATATGATCATCACCTACTGCCGGCGTATTGACGAGTCTTTAGAGTCCTACACAGAGGTTTCTTGGCTCAAGTGAAACGGAGTAGGAGCACATATGTGATATGTGCGGGACCGAGATTAATACGATATATGATACCGTATTTTATTCTCGCGATTTGTAACATAGGTCGGTTATATGTGATATAGCCGGGTTATCGGATCAAGTGTTGATTCGATAAGTTGTTACATATGATATTAGTCGGTTATATGTGATATAGCCTGATTATTAAATCAAGAGTTGATTTGATAATCTAATGTATAATTATATATTTGATATATTAATTTACATTAACTAGTATTAGCTCACTTAATATTTCTTTTCTCACTAGATTTGTGCACATTGTATATATGTGATATATATTAGTGTACAAATTTTTGTGTCATGCTTGATGCCACATACAACTTGGGTGTATGAGACTTATAACATGCTAAAGATAATCCTAGGGTTTTATTTATCAAAGTAAACTACAAATTATGTGGAAATTGGACAAATGGTTAAAGCTTGGAGAAGCTTTTGGGACCATTGACCAAGTCCACTAATTTGTTTTTACTTAGATATTTGTTAACCTAACTTATTATCATTAGCCTTAGTTTAGTCTCTACAGGGGTTAGTATATGACACTAACTCACCCATGGTTGCCATTCACTCTCTCATGAGTTCATTCTTCTTCTTCTTCATTAAAGAAAAAGCTCACTAGGTTTTTCTAAGTGAAGAATTAGTGTGAGAAAAATAAATCTAAAATGAGCAAAATTCATACTTCATCATCCTCTACTACTAGCCATTTAATATAGGGTGTTTGCTTCACTAATTCCACAATCAGTGAAGGGGTGGCTTGGGTTAGTGTCTCCTTGACGTAGATCATCTTCTGCCTCGAAGACTTCGATGCAAGCTTGTTCATTTCTTCATGGGAGCCTCTCTAGAGTTCGGGAGTTCATGATCGCAGCGAAGGGACTACTACACGGAGCTATTGAAGTGAAGGACCGGTCTATAAAGGTTGTATTCCTTGTCCATTTTAGTTGCAAAGTTGTTTGCATTCGATTCGTTGCATTTTCTAGTTTCGATTCTAGGGTTAGGGTTAGATAGAACGGAAAAATTTTTAAATATGGCATGGATGATGCCTCCCGAAACCTTGTTGCCGTGCTAGAAAACCCTGCACCCTCGACTAGGAACAATTAAAGGATATACTTATAGTGTGCCCAGGCCCCACCAGTATTATCTACACCATAATCCCGGTAGTCAAGCATAATCCTAAGGGCTTCATCAACATGTATATGAAGATATGAAATACAACACGTTAAGATGAAGATAAACCAGATAGCATACTATCATTTCGAGCAAACATTGTTTCTGTACATATACATGCCTAGCATCCTATACAATACAGGCCTCTAAGGCATACATATCTAACAAAAGTTTGATACCTATTTAGGCATCAGCATCGCTACAACTAGGATATTGCCAGAAGCGAATAATCATTTGCCTTTGTCGATTTGAATAAAGGTGGCTTAGCAAACAGGGTTAGGATCCTATCGACTTAGGCTTTTTGACTTTATAAGCCGTAAGGGTCTCATAAAGGTACTTCTCCCTACGAGTTGAGAGGATCCCATAGGTGTATTTTCTACTTAGGAGTCATGAGGATTCCTAAGTGCGTTTTCTCCTGTAAGTCGTAAGGATCTTACAAGAGTATTTTCTCCTTGTAAGTCGAGAGGACTTACACGTGTCGTTCACCATATGGAGGCATTTCTCACCATTGGTGGAGTTTGGTGGGAGAATATTTATTTAAGCCCATGGATTGTATACAGGGGTCAATATAGGACCGTCTGTAGGGCAAGAAAGTTTTGTAGGGTTTTGATGGCATAAGAACAGCTTTAAATCCCTGTAACTTAAGACTTTTGAATCCCATAAGCCGTGAGGGTCTCATAGGGGGCATTCTCCTTATGAGTCATGAGGATCTCGCAAGTGTAATTTCTCCCTAGGAATCGTATGGATTCCTAAGTGTGTTGTGCCTTTGTGAGTCGTAAGGATCTCACGCAGGTTTTTTTCTCCATACAAAGTCGTGAGGTCTTTGTAGGTGCATTTTTTTACAAGTTCACGCCCTTTCGGATTTTCATGGGCTCGCTGACAGTCCTGCTATTTTTACTCACGGCGCCCTTTCGGGTTTTCATCCGTACCTATTTCTCTTGTGAACATACCCCTTTTTTAGGCGGCCCGTAAAGTAACGCATCATTAGCTGTAGGCCTCGATATTTTAAAAAGGACTACATCATGTTGGACTTGGGAAAGTTATAAATCGTTTATGCCCGTGGATTGTATACGGTAATCGATATGGGGATTCACCGTAGGGATAAACATGGCGGTCCATTATCGCCGAATTTTAGGGCGAAATGCTAGTTTAGGGACGTTCCGGTCCAACATTCCCATTTTGGGGACGAATGTTAGTTTAAGGACATTTTGGTTGATTGTTAGTTTATAGACGTTTCGGTCCATTGTTAGTTTTGGGACGTTTCGGTCCTTTATTTCCATTTTTGAGGCGAAATGTTAGTTTTGGGACTTCTCGGTCCATTATTAGTTTAAGGACGTTTCGGTCCATTATTCTCGTGTTTTGGGGAATGCATTTTGGGTACTACTCTCAGAGTTCTGACTCGGGAAGATAGCGAGCGGACACAAGCGTCATCATCTATCATTGACCTTAGTCATGGCTCGTTAGGTGTAGTAATTTTTGAGGAATCGTCCGTTTATTGGCCGGAAGGGTCTTTCACCATGAATATCATTGAGTAGGTAGGCTCCACCCTGATAGACTTTGTCTATGATGTACGGTCCTTCATAGTTCGGCTCGAACTTTCCCCGTTTTGCATGATTGGGGATTATTGGTCTTTTGACGACTAGCACGAGTTCGCCTTGGCGGAATGTTCTCGACCTGGTCAATCTTTCATATGACCGCGTCATCTTTGCCTTATAAGCCTCCAGATTTTGCTGTGCTATAAGGCCAGTTTCGTCAAGGGTGTCGAGCCCCTCAAGCCTAAGATGAGCATTTTCTTCATCTTTCATCTCGTATCGAACTGCTACTCATAGAGAGGGGAGTTCTATTTTCAATGGGAGCACTGCTTCCGTGCCGAACACCAATGCGTATAGTGTCGTATTTGTGGCCATCTTGAATGTTGTTCGGTTCGCCTAGAGAGTTTCATGCAGCCTTTTGTGCTAGTCCTTTTTATTTCCGGACACCGTCTTTTTTATAATCATGGTCAAGGTCTTGTTGAAGGCTTCAGCTAGACCATTGGCCCGAGGATTATAGACTGAAGAGTATCTCCAATCTATTTTATGTTGCTGTGCGATGCGGCTTATTTTATAGCTACGGTAAGCTGGCCTATTATCCGAGATTATCCGTCGCGGAGTTCCAAACCGATATATGACATGGGTCTTGAAGAAATGGAGGATATTCTCTGTCATCACTTCCCTTAGCGGTACCGCTTCTTCCCACTTAGAGAAGTAGTCGGTTGTTGCCAGTATGAACCGATGTCCTTTGGATGATGCCGGTTCAATAGGGCCAATTATATCGGTTCCCCATATTTCGAACAGCCAGCTACCCACTGTCGGGTGTAGCGGATTTGGATGTTTATGGATAAATTCTCTATGAATTTGGCACGGGTGACACTGCTTCGCATATTCGAGACAGTTCTGAATCATTGTGGGCCAATAGTAACCCATTCTTTTTATCTTGATCTTCATCTTCGAACCCGCCTGATGGGAGCCGCAAAGTCCATCGTTTATTTCTTGGACAACTTTCTTTGCTTCTTCCGGCTCCGGGCACCTCATCCATAGGAGGTCAAATGATCTTTTATAAAGGGTATCATTGATGAAGGAGAAAGACAATGCTCATTTCATGAGCTGATATCTAAACGGCGCATTTTCGGGCGTTCGTTGGGACTTAAAGTAGCTTATAAAGACTTCCCTCCATTCATTGACCTTTTCTTCATCCCCTATTTGAAGGGCCACTTGTTCGGTCATTTCTTTTCCTTCGGATGGTTTTATCAGGTCTTCCGAAGATATATCTGTTGGCTCGAGAACCCTCTGGCTTTGCACAATGATCCTTACGTCATCGAGGTCTTCATCGGCCAATTCCTTGGCCAATTTGGCCAACGCATCCGCCTTCTTTTTTCCGCTCGCGGTATGCTTTTCAGGGTATAGGAAGGGATTTGTGTCAGCAGTATCTTTACTCTTTCGCTATATTTTATCAGCTCTGGCTTGCATGTCTGATAGTCACCATTTACTTGGCTAACGATCAGCTGAGAGTCTCCATATATAAGGAGTTCTTTGATTCCCATGTCGATAGCGATCCCAAGACCTGCTATCAAAGCTTCATATTCAGCTTCGTTGTTAGTCCTTGGCTCCGTTAAGGAAAGGGCATAATGCAATATCCCTCCTTGCGGGGTCATGAAGATAAGGCCCACCCTAGCTTTGATTATGGGGGTGTTTTGCTTTCGCCTCTTCATGGAAGATGCTCCATCGAAGTAGAGTTTCCATTGGGAATAATTTTCTAGTTTGATTGCGTCAAACGCATGTTTTTCTGGCAACTCGCAATTTAAGGGAGAGTTGGCTGGTATCGGATGCTTCGTGAGAAAGTCGGCAATGGCCTGACCTTTCACTGCTTTAAAGGGTCGATACGTTATCGAGAACTCCATCAGGAGGAGGGCCCATTTGGCAAGCCTTTCTGTTAGTATGGCCCTTGGCATTAGATATTTGAGAGGATCCACCTTCGATATGAGATGGACCTCATATGCCAGGGCGTAATGTCTAAGCTTCGTTATTGCGAAGATTAGCGCAAGGTAATGCTTTTCAATGGGGGAATAGTTGTTTTCTGCCCCCAGGAGAACTCGACTTAAATAGTACAGAGCTCTATTGTCACAACCCGAAATTTTGTTCGTGACCGGCACTTAAATCACGCAATGTCTAAAGGCGTAACGTAAACTAAGTAAGCCGAAGCCCAGAAATCTAAACCTTTTTAAAGAAAATAAAATAGGTGAAGTTTTGAAATAACGGTATGATGAAATCAAAAAATTTCTTAAATGCATAGATAATGGAACATGAAAATGCAAGTGGATTTTACTAGTTGAAAAACATGTTTCGTCTTTTAAAAATTTGGGCAGCGCCTCCCTTGTATATTTTGATCCAAAACCACATATACATGATAATATAAAAGGTGTCCCCAAGCGGGAGCTAGCTCTTCGCCAAACGGCGGAATCACAACCACGCAAGTCATAAATATATGTATACGATGCCCAACGGCGAAGATCAACACAAAGGATAAAGAATAAAGCAAGACATCAACCAACCAAGAGAACATATAACTCATCGCTCTAAGTCTCGCAACCACAAGTCTTTCTAAGTCTTACTACTTATACAAATACTAGTTTCTGATTGATGGAGTTAACTAGATACAACAGGAATAATAATATAAGAGTGGGCACGATCCAAATGTCCCACCTACCAAAGCAAATCACCCGAATGCAAGCTGTGTGCCAGCGATACCGCTACTGATCCATGCGGTCAAACCTATAAGAACTGTGGCACAACGGGGGTGAGTTGCCAACTCGTGAGTAGAAAACATCAGCAGGTAGAAATCGAATAAAAAAATGACTCCTAGGTCAACTATATCATAAAGGTAATACTATGATATCTAGGGTGACCGTATCTGCATATATGCCAACAATATAATCAATGTCTGTATGCATGTGGATATCATCCACGTGTCCACCAATGACACAACAACATCATGGAACCTGAGTGTCTAACATCGACACTCGAAACATCATGAAAGCATATGCATGTAAATATGAGGATATCAATCAACGTGTGTCCATCAACGACACATCAAAATCATGGAACCGGAGTGTCCAACATCGACACTCGAAATATCATGAAACCCGTGTGCAGTATCAACACACAAATCCTTGTATCTCGGACTCCGTCAGTCCGGATCGGCCCATATCATCTCACGACTCCGGTCGGTATCCCCCGGATAACCGTCGAGCACAAATACTATCACCGGTAAGTAATGTTCCCTCTGCCAGGCTCATCGGCTACTCCATGACAACCATTTCTTACCCCGGGGTACCATACCGGGTCCATCATGTACCCGCAGACGGTGCCTACCGCTCCTCGAATCGGGTTTCACATGCCAATCTTAGAACCGAGAAAACACATGGTGGACGTCTCGAAATATCATATCAAGAGAAACCGGGTTTTTAAAACAATACATAATTTCCTTTGAAATTTAACCACGGTTCTCAAATCCAGAATCTCATGAAAACAACATCTCAATGCGTATAATCATAAAGCATGATGTATGCAAACATAGAACAGAAATGTGAGCATATCAAGTATATCATGCGACATAGTATAGTTATGTGAGCATAGAAATATATCATGAAACATAGCATAATGATGTGACAATTCTACTGTGTAAGTGACATAGCAATTATCGATGATGAAAGTGTGTGAGCCGGTAAATCTGTGTAAGTGTAACATACGCATCATCGATAATGGTGTAGGTGTACTAGCATAGGTATATGTAATGCAGTGAGAATATCATGAACATAGCATAAAGTACATCATAAGAGAAATGCTATAAGGTATACGTATCTACAACATATCCGAGTCGGTGAATCTATCAATCGACATCCAGCCTCACAACGTCGCATACGGTAAAATCCATCGTACGGCATCCTCTAGTCAAAGGTATGGATCAATCATCAGATAAAACTCATCACGTACGGTAATCCATCGTACGACGGAATTAAACAATTAGGTATTCTATCAACCTATATGACAATGAGGGTACGGACCAAATGTCTCGTACGGCATATCACTCATTATTCGCATCATTATATATGTATAAACCTATATCTCAGGTCACATCCGTATCAATTTCATATCGTGGAACAGACAAAGGTATCAATTATCTCATATCGACTCGCTTCCGTATAACAACATATCAACCAAGTCATCATATCTAATCGTATACTCTTTCCATCACATCAATATCTCACATCAAGTCATTTTACATATACATTCTATCTTATAAATCGCATGTCAGGCTACTCTAAATCTCATACTTATTCTCGTGCACTATATATATATATATATATATATATATATATATATATATCGCGATTCACATTCACATTTCATATCCTCATATATCAGTTCTTTACATCCTTATCAATCATACCATTTCATACTAAAACCTTTAATCACATACGTGGGTTCCTAGTATAGGTTTCTCCGACTATGTTCATATATATCGGTTTCCATTTTATAATTTCGGGGGTGCTATACGCCATCCACCCGACTTCCCCCGTAGATATAAATCTACTCACCTTGATCCTTACTTGTCGAAGTCGATGTCGTCGCGCTCTTCCTTGTTGTTCAAAGTCCACATAAGGGTGCCTACATATATAAACACATAGTATAAACAGAAATCGCGCATGAAAATCAAAACGGCACACGAATCACACATAAGTTAAAACATATGGTCTACTCATGCAAAAGAACCAAACGACTCCCGATATCGACGTACAAACGTCAAGTGACCGAGACAAAACGAAATATCCAAAGTTTCAAGTCATGCAAAATCCACAAATCAAAACAGCAACTCAAGAAAATGGTTCCAGATTCTTGGTCATGTAAAATTAGGCTAAACAAGCAATACAGTGGGGTAGTATATGGGGTATGTAAGCTACAGAACCAACCTTAACACAAATACCCACAATTAACCCGGCGACATCACCTGAAAATCCGGCCTGCTCGGCCCTGGATGCATGTTATGGGTTCGTCTTCTCAGGGTGGTCTTCTAGTGTTCAGCCAAGGTCAATGGAGTTGCTAGTTTTTCTCGTAGAGGTCTCAGGTCACTCCAGATTTCCTGTAGGCTCAAGATATACACAAAACCGACATTGAAATATCTAATTCAAATTGCATGGTCTAGGCTCTGTTTGATCTGGTTTTTAACACTAAGGGGGTTTGTAGTCACCAATGTCACTTCAATTACACCATCACAACTCAAGAATTCCCTAAACTTCATCTAGGAATTTTCCAAGATCATTAAACCTCACATAATCACTTCTAAACTAAAATAGATGTTAAAGGAAATGAATTACTACACTAATAGTGAAAGAAATACCTCATTTGGCAACTCAAGAATTTTCTTGAGTTGTCCCAAGTGCTCAAAATCCCAACTTTCTTGGTCCACCATGCTTGTAGTGAGCTTGTGCACATTTTTTGTGAAGAGGATGCAATGTTTTGATGTGGATTTGGGGTTGTAGTGAGGAGGTAGAGGAGGTGGAGGGAGAGGGCAGCCATGGTGAGGGAATGGAGAAAAAATAAAATGATGAAGTGGTGAAGAATGAAGTGGAGGCTAAGGTCAAAGGCAACCCCCCTCACTCTCTCTCTCTTGCCCATACCTCCTTTCTTTATTCTATTCCTTTTATTTCTTTTTAATTTCAAATCAAAAACAATAAAAACAAAGTAATAAAAGAATGGAGCATGGTTTTCAAACAATTAACAAAATGTAACAAGTATTATGCAACATATCATGTTGCATGTCATGCATATATCATTCTTAAAGATAAATTAGTAAATACTAATCGAGTTTAGTACTAACCCATACACAATTAATTGTATACTAAATTGTAAAATCCCCAATCTTCATACATTCTTTTAAAATAAATAATTAATATAAATTTCCAAATATTTCCCAATTTATCGGTATATCATTATACCATATCATTAAAACTAATCTATATACTTTCAATATTTATAATAATTCATTATTTCATTATCTAAATTCCCAAAAATAATATTTTATTTTTCTGAAATGTTACAGTCTTCCCCCCTTAAATAAATTTGGTCCCCGGATTTAAATTTAAACCCCCAAATGCTAAAACATTTCAATAATGAGCTCAAATCAACGGGGCTCAGAAATCACGGAAGATATAGAAATACCACAGCGCATCGTGTGCGCCTGAAAACGAGTACGAAACTCAAAATCGAACTCCGTCAAGAGTCACGCAATCATTGGAGTTACAATGGAGATACAGATCTCGAAATCCACTACTGAAATCAAATATACACTAGTCGTATACTATAATACGTATATAGTATGCATCCTTGGAAAAATCTCTTAAAACTGAATAAAACACTTGCAAAATCTTTTCTGAATCGCCGTGTGATGCGTAACTCACGGTACAAGTGACGGGCGCTCATTTGTAAAGTAATAAATATATGTTCATATATGTTTTGCTCAAATATACGTTCCTCCCTTTTGAAATATCCCAAAAGGTTTTCCTTGTAAACGTTCGTGTCGCTCGCGGACACGTAGGAAATAGCGAGACTATAGCTCCTTTTTGAAAACCTCTTGTTAAACTTTTAACACATGCAAAGTAATCAGGTACTGTCCTCATATCAGTCATGTTCAGATACTACATAATATAGTGCTCATCATGAAAACAAAGTGCTCAAGAGCAAAATCAGCCTCAAAAGGTGTATCCAACAATCACGTACGTCTGGTGCGCACGGAAATCAAATCTAATACAAGTGCCACGATATGCACAAAAGCAAAACTAGGTGCAATGGGTGTTCACGAAAGCATATGTCCAGTGCAACGGATGTGCACGACAATACTATCAAGTGCATCCATAGTGCATGAAAATCTCAACCCAGTGCAACTAACATGCACGAATGAAAATCCCAATCGAGTGCATCCGGTGTGCACAAAATCACATCTCATATCATGCGCCCAACATGCGCGAAAATTCAAATCAAGTGCATCCTTCGTGCACAAATGAAATCTAAATCAAGTGCATCCAACATGCACAAATAAAATCTAAATCAAGTGCAACCAACATGCACGAATAAAATCTCAATCAAGTGCATCCGTCATGCACGAATGAAATCTAAATCAAGTGCATCCGACTTGCATGAATAAAATCTCAATCAAGTGCATCCGTCATGCATGAATGAAATCTAAATCAAGTGCATCATATGCGCACAAAATCCAATACCAAGCGCCTAATATGCGCAAAAATCCAACCCAAGCGCGTCAGGTCCGTAAAAAGCATCTAGTGCAGTAGCATGCACAAAAACGAACGTCAAGTGCAAACGCGCACAAAAACATAAATCTGGTGAAACAAATGCTCAAAGACATAAATCGGGTGCAACCAATGTACGAAGTATAAATCTAGTGCAACCAATGCACGAAATACAAATCCGGTACAACCAATGCACGAAATACCAATCTGGTGCAACAAATGCACCAAATACAAATCGAGTGCAACAAGTGCACGGAATACCCATCGATAACTCAAATACGTATAAAAACAACACCGAGTGTACCAAGGTGTATAAAAATCATAATCGTGTGCACTGCGTGCACAAAATCCATAACAATGCACTGCAAGCACATGCGAGCTATACCGAGTGCGAAAACCAAATCGAGTGCGTACCACATGCACAAAATCAAATCAACCGTATGAAATCCACGAAATCATAAACACGTGCAGCCAAGACACAAAATCAATATCAAGTGCAATAGATATGCACAAATCGCAAACCGATGTAGCGGTGTATAAACATAGATCAAGTGCAATAACTGTGCACAAAATGTAAATACCCAGTAGGTGCAGCCATGGTGCACGAAAACAATATCATGAAACTCAATCATCAAAACTCAAATCCAAACGATATAAGCGTGATACTCAGATCACAAACGCAAATCGCAACAAATGACATTGAGGTACACCTCCTACAATGTCGAATAATGTCAGCGCACCCAAAACTGGCAAAGCAAGAACATCCGCTTGCCTCCTGCTCACGGTCTGGCGTCCTCTGCCTCTGGGTCCTCATTTTCTCTGTGGACTACCAATCTCACAATCTATCGGCTCGTTGGCCCGGTCAGGTGTACTATCGGAAATGATTCCGCTCTGACACTCCTCTGGTCATCTCTCGGCTAATTAGTATGACCACTCGTAAAGCAGCACATCACTGGCGTCGGCCTCTGGCCCTCTGAATACACATGACACAACTGATCCTCGGTGAAAATCTTATCGCAGCAGTATCCTGGAAGGAACCTGCTCAAGGTCTCTTCCGATCTCGCCTATGCCGAACTATACGGAGGCTGGTACTCTTACATAATCTTTTCTCGTTTTTTGGACATCTGCGTTCTCAGCACAGCTTTTCCTCGGGAACTGGCTGTATCCCAACGCCTCTGCATACATATCCGATCTCTAATCTCAACGGGGAGTAACAATAGCTCGTTAACATCCCGCACGAACTTCTTGTTCCACTCGCATTTATTATCGTCCACTTTGACGCCACGTCATGCCATCCGCGTACTGCAATTGTTCTCGGCTACAGTCAACCCGGAGTCTCTCACACGGACTCGAAATTACAAACTCGGTATCTTCATCACTCTGTAGAAGATATCTAAACGAACACGTCCTTGGGAACTCGTCCCAACCATCGGAGGAATATACTTTATTCATCCGCTCTCGATCAACTCACAACGCATCTGGGTGAGGTCCTCTATCCGAAACTGGTCAACTTACTGATCTCCTATCGGATCATCCAACGAACAACGTCATCTCTGGATCGATCTACTCTAGATCAGAATAAGATTCTCCATACTGGAAATCTTCAACTCAACTGGGCCTACGTCGGCGCATCAAATCAGACGAATCATCTTCGTCTCTCAACTCAAGATAGACTAGCTATCTTCTGTCGCATCTCTGCCTGAAAGCTCCAGCGATCTCAGCTCGTAAGCTCTGGAAGCGGCATCCCATCCATCTCAGCAACAGCTGGGTCATCTGTCTGCAAGGTAGACGACATCACAAACTCTGAGGTAGGCTGTACATCAACAGTCCTCTCACAACTGGCAGCCTCTATCAGCGGCCCGATCATCCAGTGCAAAACCGAACACTCGCCTCAAACGAGAGGTCACAACACAAACACAAAATCGATGCGCTCCCATGTCACCAAAAAACACGATGGTCAGTCCTCGTCCATGACGAGCTTGCCCTGACCGCATCACTAGCAGCAGCTCAGTCTGCGCTCAAACCATGGTGACAGGAACCTCAAGCATATATCGATGAAGATAGTTCAAAGGGATGAAAAGAATCAACAGATCCCAAAATGGATACATGATCATAAGGAGGAACGGAATCAATGAGAGTATGATCATTGGAACGAATAGAATCAAGGATCTCAAATAGATGTATGATCAAGGGAACGAAGAGAATCACAAGTCTCAAGATATATACATCCTAAGGTCACTTAAGCGGAGTATCGTATCGTAAATATGCCGTGGAACATACGCACGGTACGTCACTCTACTTGAGTTACCTACTCCATCAATCAGGGTCAGCCTATGTAACGAAAGTTCGGGTCTAATACCCCCATGTTCAAGTCTAAGTTCCGTAAGGTCAAGCCGAGGTTCCGAACTAGATTACGCCCCAGACTTCACATAGTTAAACCTAGACTCGAACCAAGGTTAAACCTAGCGCTCTAATACCAACTATGTCAAGACCCGAAATTTAGTTCATGACCGGCACTTAAATCACGCAACGTCTAAAGGAGTAACGTAAACTAAGTAAGCCAAAGCACAGAAATCTAAACATTTTTAAAGAAAATAAAAGAGGTGAAGTTTTGAAATAACGGTATGATGAAATCAAATATTTTCTTAAATGCATAGATAATGGAACATGAAAATGCAAGTGGATTTTACTAGTTGAAAAACATGTTTCGTCTTTTAAAAATTTGGGCAGCACCTCCCTTGTATATTTTGATCCAAAACCACATATACATGATAATATAAAAAGCATCCCCAAGCTGGAGCTATCTCTTTGCCAAACGGCGGAATCACAACCACGCAAGTCATAAATATATGTATACGACGCCCAACGGCGAAGATCAACACAAAGGAAAAAGAATAAAGCAAGACATCAACCCACCAAGCGAACATATAACTCATCGCTCTAAGTATCGCAACTACAAGTTTTTCTAAGTATTACTACTTATAAAAATACTAGTTTCTGATTGATGGAGTTAACTAGATAAAACAGAAATAATAATACAAGAGTGGGCACGATCCAAATGTCCCACCTACCAAAGAAAATCACCCGAATGCAAGCTGTGTGCCAGCGATATCGCTACTGATCCATGCGGTCAAACCTGCAAGAACTGTGGCACAACGGGAGTGAGTTTCCAACTCGTGAGTAGAAAACATCAGCAGGTAGAAATCGAATAAAACAGCGACTCCTATGTCAACTATATCATAAAGGTAATACTATGATATCTAGGATGACCGTATCTGCATATATGCCAACAATATAATCAATGCTTGTATGCATGTGGATATCATCCACGTGTCCATCAATGACACAACAACATCATGGAACCTGAGTGTCCAACATCGACACTCGAAACATCATGAAAGCATATGCATGTAAATATGAGGATATCAATCAACGTGTGTCCATCAACGACACATTAAAATCATGGAACCTGAGTGTCCAACATCGACACTCGAAACATCATGAAACCCGTGTCCAGCATCGACACGCAAATCCTCATATCTCGGGCTCCGTCAGTCCGGATCGGCCCATATCATCTCACGACTCCGGTCGGTATCCCCCGGATAACCACCAAGCCCAAATACTATCACCGGTAGGTAGTGTTCCCTCTGCCAGGCTCATCGGATACTCCACGACAATCATTTCTTGCCCCGGGGTACCATACCGGGTCCACCATGTACCCGCAAACGGTGTCTACCACTCCTCGAATCGGTTTTCACATGCCAATCTCAGAACCGAGAAAACACAAGGTGGACGTCTCGAAATATCATATCAAGAGAAACCGGTTTTTTAAAACAATATATAATTTCCTTTGAAATTTAACCACGGTCAACATCTCAATGCGTATAATCATAAAGCATGATGTATGCAAATATAGAATAGAAATGTGAGCATATCAAGTATATCATGCGACATAGTATAGTGATGTGAGCATAGCAATATATCATGCAACATAGCATAATGATGTGACAATTCTGCTGTGTAAGTGACATAGCAATTATCGATGATGAAAGTGTGTGAGCCGGCAAATATGTGTAAGTGTAACATACGCATCATCGATAATGGTGTAGGTGTACTAGCACAGGTATATGTAATGCAGTGAGAATATCATGAACGTAGCATAAAGTACATCGTAAGCGAAATGCTATAAGATATATCTATCTACAACATATCCGAGTCGGTGAATCTATCAATCGGCATCCAGCCTCACAACATCACGTACGGTATAATCCATCTTACGGCATCCTCTAGTCAAGGGTATGGATCAATCATCAGATAAAACTCATCACGTACGGTAATCCATCGTACGGCGGCATTAAACAATTAGGGATTCTATCAACCTATATGATAATAAGGGTACGGACCAAATGTCTCGTACGGCATATCACTCATTATTCGCATCATTATATATGTATATACCTATATCTCAGGTCACATCCGTATCAATTTCATATCGTCGGACCGACAAAGGTATCAATTATCTCATATCGACTCGCATCCGTATAATGACATATCAACCAAGTCATCATATCTCATCGTATACTCTTTTCATCACATCAATATCTCACATCAAGTCATTTTACAAATACATCCTATCTTATAAATCTCATGTCATGCTACTCTAAATCTCATACTTATTCTCGTGCACTATATATATATATATATATATATATATATATATATATATATATATATATATATATATATATATATATATATATATCGCGATTCACATTCACATTTCATATCCTCATATATCAGTTCTTGACATCCTTATCAATCATACCATTTCATACTAAAACCTTTAATCACATACGTGGGTTCCTAGTATAGATTTCTCCGACTATGTTCATATATATCGATTTCCATTTTATAATTTCGGGGGTGCTATACGCCATCCACCCGACTTTCCCCGTAGATATAAATCTACTCACCTTGATCCTTGCTTTTCAAAGTCGATGTCATCACGCTCTTCCTTGTTGTTCAAAGTCCACATGAGGGTGCCTACATATATAAACACATAGTATAAACAGAAATCGCGCACGAAAATCTAAACGGCACACGAATCACACATAAGTTAAAACCTATGGTCTACTCATGCAAAAGAACCAAACGACTCCCGATATCGACGTACAAATGTCAAGTGACCGAGAAAAAACGAAATATCCAAAGTTTCAAGTCATGCAAAAGCCACAAATCAAAACAGCAACTCAAGAAAATGGTTCCAGATTCTTGGTCATGTAAAATTAGGCTAAACAAGCAATACAGTGGGGTAGTATATGGGGTATGTGAGCTACAGAACCAACCTTAACACAAATACCCACAATTAACCCGGCGACATCACCTGAAAATCCGGCCTGCTCGGCCTTGGATGCATGTTATGGGTTTGTCTTCTCAGGGTGGTCTTCTAGTGTTCAGCCTAGGTCAATGGAGTTGCTAGTTTTTCTCGTATAGTTCTCAGGTCACTCCAGATTTCCTGTAGGCTCAAGATATACACAAAACCGACATTGAAATATCTAATTCAAATTGCATGGTCTAGGCTCTGTTTGATCTGGTTTTTAACACTAAAGGGGTTTGTAGTCACCAATGTCACTTCAATTGCACCATCACAACTCAAGAATTCCCTAAACTTCATCTAGGAATTTTCCAAGATCATTAAATCTCACATAATCACTTCTAAACAAAAATAGATGTTAAAGGAAATGAATTACTATACTAATAGTGAAAGAAATACGTCATTTAGCAACTCAAGAATTTTCTTGAGTTGCCCCAAGTGCTCAATATCCCAACTTTCTTGGTCCACCATACTTGTAGTGAGCTTGTGCACATTTTTTGTGAAGAGGATGCAATGTTTTGATGTGGATTTGGGGTTGTAGTGAGGAGGTAGAGGAGGTGGAGGGAGAGGGCAGCCATGGTGAGGGAATGGAGAAGAAATAAAATGATGAAGTGGTGAAGAATGAAGTGGAGGCTAAGGTCAAAGGCAACCCCCCTCACTCTCTCTCTCTCTCCCATACCTCCTTTCTTTATTCTTTTCCTTTTATTTATTTTTAATTTCAAATCAAAAACAATAAAAACCAAGTAATAAAAGATTGAAGCATGGTTTTCAAACAATTAACAACATGTAACAAGTATTATGCAACATATCATGTTGCATGTCATGCACATATCATACTTAAAGATAAATTAGTAAACACTAATCGAGTTTAGTACTAACCCATACACAATTAATTGTATACTAAATTGTAAAATCCCCAATTTTCATACATTCTTACACTTAGAGAATTCGATTCAAGCTATCATACTCCTATCCATCTTCCTTAGTACTTTTTAGTCGGTGAACATTATCAGATGGAATTGCTCACATATCCTTCATGCGACCGTTAATACTTCTTGAGATACTAACCAACCGATTACCAAATGTGCTCACTCATTTAAGCGTAATATTCTCGCCTTGCAACACCCAAGGCTTAGCAGTGGCTCCCAAACCAGTTGGTCTAAGGCACTAAATGATAAATCACCCTCGCTATATTTTTTTATGCTGCCTTAAGCAATTACAAAACTAGTGTTCATTTTTCTTCACCATTTTTTTTCTTTATATTTTTATTTTTCTTCATACCAAGGCTTTTAGATAAGAGCATTTCAAGGTATCCTCTACTATCCCAAGTTTCAAGATGTGTACAAGTGCGTATAGTAGGGTATCCACGTTCAAATGTTTGGACTCAAGAATAGGGACTATTTTTCAGACTTATTTTTATTCTCAGATTAGTAATTTCCTTCATCTTACTAACCCTTGGGACAACAGCTCATAACTATTTATTACTAGCTTCGTTTAAGAAAATATCTAACTTTCTTGCTTTTCTCAAACTATTCCTATCTTTCATATATAATTTTTCACTTTCTAATCTTTTATTATCAAAAATTTTTGTGCTTATATTTATGATAATGCAAAATAATGTGTGAATAAGCGCAAACCTCCCCCAAACCTGTTTGAAACAATGTCCTCACTGATATCATCTGTTAAGCTTAAAAACCCTGTAGACTTGGGAGGAAAAGTTAGTAACGGGGACATGAATAAATGACAGTGAAATTCTCCTCCAAACTTATTTTTGGCTCTCAATTTTGTAAAAAAAATTCTTTTCGTTCAAGAGCCAAAATATATTTATCTTTCCCAAACTTGAGTAAAACAGTATTAAGCATTTTAAAATTATAAAGGTGGGATAAAGTTATTGGTCAATATAAATCTTTACAAAAACCAAAAGTCAACACCAACCATTCAAAGATTTTATCAATGTAACAATATAGTTGGTGGAAGATCGGAGATTTGAAGAAGTGGGGAGATAGGAGGCGGAGTCGATCGGGTTTACGTCTCGGTTGGTAGAGACGGAACAGTGATGGTAAACGAAAATGAGAATGTGAATAATTAGGAATGGGTAGAATAGTCACATTCTCGTATGGGATAAGAAGAAATGGTGGTGGTTCAACTTCTTCGCGTGGAGGTTGATTTATCACAAAATCCGTGTCGTTTAGGAATGCGAGTTTGTCGGCGAAAATATCTTCGAAATTTTTATCGATGGTCCGAGTGAACGTTTCAATGTCAATCTGTTTCGCGCCTGAATTCAACATACTTGATTTGTCAGAAATTATGACGGTAGGAGATTCGAAAAGCTCATCTACCTTATTTGCAAAGGAGTCTAAATCAAGGGGTTTTTCAAGAATCATAGAACTAGAAATATCGGAGTGTAATTCATCAAAACTCGGTGGAGTTAAAAGAAGATTAAACGAAGAACCAAAGAAAGTGGGTGATGAAATGGGTAAACAAATTTGGGTGTCAAGCATTGCTGACCAGATGTGGGAAATGAAGGCTGAATATCGTTCTACTTTTCGGTCATGAATTTATCATCAATTTCCAGACGCATATGGGGTTCGGGAAAAACAGTTAATGATTCGAGATGATGTCCACACAGAAGTGAAAGGACATGATGAATTGGTGAGAAACACTCATCCAAAACTGTGGGTTCATCATCCAAAATATTCCCAACGTCGATATCCTCAATCAAGTGAAAGTTAAAATTCTTAGACACTTCATCAAAAGAATGGTTTTCAATCAATTTTGGTTCTAGAGTGGAGGTGTAGAGATCAAAAGGATTGGGTGTGGTTTCACTTGAAATGGACCCTTCACAATCGGGTCGCACAACTCATCAAACATTCTATCTTCAATTGGTGAATCATTTGGTGTACTCAATAGATTTGTGAAACTGTAGTTATGGATTTTAATTTGGGATGGGGAGGTTTGATTTGGAAGGGTGTACTACTCTCTCTCACTACTCAAATTCTTAATTTGTCCTATTGCCGTATCATACATTGGAAAATTTTGAGCTAGTTGGAAACTAGTTGCTCGTTCGTTGGGTTGTATGAGGGCGGCCATGGATGGATTTAATTCCTCTATCTGGCGGCACGACTCTATCCGAAATTCTTCCAATGACCGTTCAATATTAGACATGGGTTGGGAAGGGGTTTCAGGAGAAGATTGAAATTCTTGTGGATAGGTGAAACTCCCAAATGACCGTTCAGAAGAAATGTCTAGAGAAGGTGTAAAAGTCGGGTAGGATTGATAGGAATCAAATGGTTATGAAAAATGGACAGGAGTAGGATTAACATTGTGATAAGAAGAATATTGAGATTGGTTGGTTGGTTGGCGACTGGAAACAAATGTCATCTATACCGCAAAACGAGTAGCAATACTTTCATCAGGAAATTATGGTGTTTGTTATCCTAACGGTTTGACGGGATTGAAACTCTGACTTTCAGCCCTCGCAATATGCTCAGCGATGGACATGCGTTTAGAAGTTGCCTCACTCGCTTTAAACAGATTATCATCATAAGAAGATATAGAATTTTGATGCGGTTGATAGGACCTAGAGTGAGGTGTCCAACTGTTTCTTTCCGCGTGCTCTATCCTATCTCTTAAAGACATATTAGAGTTGGATTTTTGACCGAAGCAATTACGAAAACAAGAAATATCTGGTTCTGGATAGCAAAGCTCGGCAAGAGTTCATCTGTTTGGGTTACCCATTATAAGAAGGTGAAAAGAAAAGAAAGTGAAATGATAATGATTTAATCTCTATTTGGATTGTTTTGTTCTGAAAGAAGGACTTGAGGGTTGACTCAACAAATCACAAAATGCACAAACAAACCTATAACTAAGGTTAGCTAGGCCAAGCACTAGACCGCTCCTAGACTTCCAAAGGACAAGTCGCAGGATCAATCATTTACCACCTCTTTATCACTCTTGTGGCCAGGTAAGTGCCAGCTAAGTCGGAGGTATCCGCTATATGAATCACCAAAATAGAGGGTCTAATTAAGTAACCACTTTCCTTAGTCACACTTTCCTAGACACCACAAGAGAAATGCGGATAAGCGATAGATTACCCACGACCCTCCTCTGTCCTAATTGAGCGTGACAGTCCTTAGGGCTTGGTCTATATATTTTTTATTAATGTAGGGGTTATGCATATGCTCGTTTTGTGATTTGTGGGGCCTAGGAAGGGTGATGAAATCGCCACCTAATCTGGATTTGAGTTATTGGCCCTTAAAGTCCGGTTAAAAATATGCAAAAACAACCCGAAACCAAAACGCGCAAAAAGATTTTTGAGCAGCGATATTTTGCAAAGAATCCTGCAGAAATTCAAATTATTGGATTTCTAGAGGAGAGAGAAAGATATGTAGAAGAAACCAGAGGATTTTTGATACCTAATTCCTCCAAACCACTGCCTTTCCGCCGTGAAAACCACTTATTGTCGTGGTTCCACTGCACTATGGAGGGGTCTTCTGTCAATTTTTTCTACAGTGCCTCCTTTGCTCCTCTCTGAAAGTCTATGAATCTCAATTTCCTCATTCCAGTGAATCCAGATTCCCTCGCAAAAAAGTTTTACAATAATCGTTAAATATGCAAGATGCGGTTTTGGTTTTTATTTTATGGATTAGATAAGAATTCAACCCGAATAGCAAAAAAAAAATTACGCATGTATCCCCGGCAATGGCGCCTTTTGATTGATGTGAAAAAGTGTTTATAGTAACCGCAATCAATAACGGTGTCGCGTGTAGCTAGCCGAGATGAGTACGGGTCGTCCTCAGGGATGCGTGGAACTTTTAATCTTGCTTTAAACGAGTTGATTGAAAGAAGGGAGATTGGTTGTAGATCTACGATGTACGGATGTAGAATCTATAAAGAAGAGGCTTGTAGGGTTCATAGAATTTAGTAGTAATGGATGATTAATTAAAAATGACTCCTTTTATCTTTTAATAGATTTAAAACTAGATCGATGGTGATGAATATGGATTAGGGTTCTTTTGGAAGAAACTAGGGTTTCCCCACTCTTAACCCTTATCCTTGCATTGATCTCTATTCATGTCTAGTCTTTACCAAAATAATTGTTAATCTAATCTCAAATCGCGGTCAAGACTAGCAATAAATTGATAGTGCGGCCGATAAGGATATTAACATTTACTTTGCTAAAGTTTATAAACTTTATAAGATGTAAAAGAAGTTAAGAGATTTTTTCATCCATTGATCTACCCTAATTCTACGAACCCTAGCAAGCTAGGAATTACTCACGAATAGTTGAGATAGAAGAGAAGATAGAGAAGGAAATCATAATGTAAATGCAGAAAGTAAATGCGAAATAATTAAACTAATGATCTACCTTTATTAATCAACGTTATAAGTACAAATCCTTCGAATTTAGATTACAAGAAGAAGTTGCTCTTGATCTCTGCCTCGTAGGAAGTAATTGCTCCGTCGATATTCACGTCACTCTATCACGTCGAATTGTGGATCTGTCGTGGATCTCTTGTTCTTTGATGGTGATTTTCTTCGTGTTAAAGGTGATGATTCTAACTTTAGCCCTCGGTCTTTTATATAGCCCTCAAATCAGAAACCCTAGATCTCATAGGTTTAGACTTGCCATAAAGATCCACTTTCCAAGTTTTCAGATCATATGGCCATGATTAAGCCGCGGATCCGTCGCTAATAGGGCATTTTGGCCGCGGAAGCGCCGCACTCTGGAGGATTTAGGATTTGAAATTTCTTCTGTAGCCTCATGTTGACACGTAGAGATCTTTTCCATGCTTGGGTTCTTCAGATATTTCTTGAGTCTCTGCCAGTATCGATTCTATGATTTTGGTAGATTTTTTATCCTGACATCTTGAAAATCTTGATCTCCTGACCTGAGCTAAATCTTGCAGAATATCTCCATGAATAATGTTAGTAATATTTGTTAAACTAGAGATAGTATCTTAATCACTTTATATGGTAATAAATTTTTAAGAAATTTGATTAAGATTATTTGATATGATAGGCATATTTAAATTACCAAAATATCTTATGAATATTATTTGCATATATTTTCTTTCATAATGTTAAGTATAGTGTATAAACTTATGATAAAGAGTATTTTGCAGATAAACGCACATATGTACCATAATTACCATAAACACCTTTAAGTACTTAACAAAAGTAAGGAAAATCTTCCATCAAATGCGCAATATTTTCGACTGAACATCGGTCTCGGATCATGTTCCGTTCCTCAGTCGATTTTCTTTAGGTTGTCTGCCGTGGTGTGTATCCCATCTTCCATCTCTTTTGGTGCTGGTGGAAACTCTGAGATCACTTCTTCCTCGTCTTCATTTGCGAAGCACCTAAAGAGATCATTCATACTCTTGTGCCTTCTCTCTTTTGAGAGTGTTATCATATGGCAAGTATGAGTTCGCTTCCCTTTTTGTGGTTGAGTTGGTCATATCCTGATGGGGTAGGTCTTTTTTGGCTCATGCTTTAGGGGGGTTACCCTCCAGCTATTGGATAAAGCGAACCTGCCTTGTCAATATTGGCCTTCCACCCAATCTTTGAACGTGAAGCAGTCTTCAAGGGGGTGACCTACTTCTCGGTGATGGGAGCAATAATCCGGATGATGGACCTCGTTTATTTGTACAGAGTACCGAGGCTCCGGAAGCATCATCATTTGGTGCTTTATGACAAGGTTGAATATTTTCCTTATCTTGTCTTGAGGGAAAAAGTATTCTTGACTCATTTTCTTTATAAAGGATGGGCTCCAATCGAGTTTTTCTCGATTGCACGGCGTCTTGGATCCGCTTTGTTGTCTTTGAACGTTTTTTGCGTTCTTGGCTCTGTTTTTACCTCCATTTCGGGATTTTCCCTTTTCGTGAGAACATATAGCGGACCGGGGATGAAGTGCGTTACGGTCTACTTTCTCCGTAGATTGTCGGCTGAGACGCTGCGTCTTGGCCATTTTATAAATGGCCATTTCGTGGCTGTGATTGTCCCGGTTCATTTGACAAGCTTCTTTTATTAGCTTGTCAATGTATTCTTCAAGCGACGGACCTAACGTTCTTAGAGCGGGATCTCGCTCTGATTTGACATCACAGCTACTAAGAAGAGCGTTTTTCTCTTCACTCAAGCTGTTTATGACGTGTCAACTGTAAACTTGCTCCCATTTCTTGGACCGAACATATCCGAGCCCAGTTGTCTCCATCTTCCCTTTGGGCTTCCTTCGCTGAGTCCCGGGAATATCCTAGATCTTTTTGTAGAATTGGGCTTGTCGAGCAGTTTGTTCGAGGGGTACACCTAGGAGTCTTAACAGCTCTTTCAATCCTCCCGTGTAATATCTTGGTAGACGGATGGGTTGAAACCTATCGAGTGCAAAATCAGCACCATGCCAAATTTCTTTTTCTACTTTGGTCTCCGTTGATTGGTAGAAGAGGGTCGCCTTTTCACTTCTTTGCCTAGGAGGCATGTAGAAAATATGTAGCTCTTGTACGCTGTATGTATCGAGCGTACCAAGTTTCTTGTAGTGTCGAGGCGGAGCCATTATGATTTGCAGACTCTGATCCGCTTCGGCAAGAGTCTGCATTGACGGGCGGACGGACTCTGAATCGCTGCCAAAGAAGAAAATAGGAGTAGATGGTCCAGGTTTATTGTTTTCTTTTTGGGGTTGCCCCAAGTAGACTATTTCTTCATCTTCCTCGGTATCGCTCCCAAAAATCAGGATAATAGCGATGGACTTCTATTTATTCTCTGGCTTATGACACCTTTCCATATCCTCGAAGTCTGGTAAGAAGTACTCTGCGTCTTCGTATTTCCGGACTTCGTTTACCGAGAACGGGTTTAGCTCTCCCGTGATGGTGTACTCCAAACTATCCTTGAAATACTTCATACACTGATGTTGTGTATAAGGGATGACATTGCACTCGTGTAACCAAGGTCTGCCGAGCAAAGCGTTATAGTAAGTCTTGGCGTCAATGACGTGAAATTTGATGTCAGTGACGAGTAGCCCAAAGCGTAGCATCAATATTACGGACCCAAGTGTCCGTGACGACTGTGAGTCAGACCCAGAGATAGTAATTTTATCTTGAGCAAGGTGCTGAACGTTCATGCAAATTTCCTTCAGCACTCTTACATTGAGAAGGTTAACGGAGGATCCGTTGTTGACAAGGATTTTCTCTAACTTGATGTCGTGGCAGTACCCGGTGACGTATAGCGGAAGATTATGTTCGCACGTACCGAGGAGTAGATCTTCATCGTTGAATGTAATATCAGTCGTATGGACCTCTGCCAGCTCATCTTTCATGTTCTCTTTTGTGAGGAAATCTTGGAACTGATCGGGCTCTTGTAATGCCTTGATCAGAAAATCTCGTGCCTCTTTGGACATGAGGAAAGCATCCAATATGCTTAGGTGTGAGAGTATTTTCCTCAGATATGCAAGGACGTTATAATCCACCTTGTTTTTCTTCGGCGGTTCCCTGCGGCGAGCTCTTTGATTGCTTCTTCATCGAGGGCAATTTCCTTGGGAATTTTCCCTTTCCCTTTGTCTTTCTTGTTCGAACCCTTGTTTGTAGGTCCGAGGTTCTTCTCAGGCAGCGTTCGGTTACGCAGCTGAATATTCTCGCAGTTCTTCTCCTCCTCTTCTTTTTCGGAGGCGGGGTCTTTGAAAAGAGGGTTGAGGGGGGTTTCGTCCTCAGAATCTCTCCCGAACATAAGGACCAGAGGTTTCTCTCCTTCTGAACTGGTACCAATTATATGACAGTTGCTAGTCGTTCCTTCATGCGTATTCGTCTCGCTATTTTGATGTCGATGAGCGTGAGTGATTGATCTTTAAAAAGTGTTTATGTAAATAACCGCAATCAAGACGGTATCGCTAGTAGCTAGCCGCGATGAGTACGGATCGTCCGTAGGGAAACGTGAACCTTTTTCTTACTTTAGACAAGTTGATGAAAGAAGGGTGATTGGTTGTAGATCTCTTATAATACGGATATAGAATTTATAAAGAAGAGGCTTGCAGGGTTCATAGGACTTGGTAGTAATGGATGAATAATTAAAAATGACTCCTTTTATCTTTTAAAAGTTTAAAATTAGATCGATAGTGATGAATGTAGATTAGGGTTTTTTGGAACAAACTAGGGTTTCCCCACTCTTAACCCCTGTCCTTGCATTGATCTCTATTCATGTCTAGCCCCTAACAAAACAAGTGTTAAACCAATCTCAAATCGTGGTCGTGACTAGCAATAAATTGGTAGCGCGGCCGATAAAGATGTAAACATTTATTTTGCTGAAGTTTATAGACTTTAAAATATATAAAATATGTTAAAAGATTTTATCATCCATTGATCTACCCTATCCTACATACCATAGCAAGCTAGGAATTACTCGCTCATGATTTGAGATTTAGAAGAAAGGTTGAAGAATGAAAACATGATTAAGATGCAGAAAGTAAGTGCAGAAAGTAAGTGCGGAAATTAATTGCAAAAAGAATAATAAAACACTACATTTATTAATCAACTATTGCATACAACTTTTGAAAGTAGAGTACAAGAACCCTAGTTGCTCTAGATCTCTATCTTATTGGAAGTAGATGACTAGCTGATAATCACTCGGATGTTTAGATCGCTTTAGACCTATTGATCTCTTCGATGATGATCTTCAATGTGAAGCTCTCGGTCCCTTATATAGTCACAGAAACTAGAAACCCTAGATATAGACAATGTTAAACATTTCGATCGATTTATCAAACACCCAAAATTCCCAGAGACCTCAACACTTGAGTCACACTTAAAAATACCCAGAATGTGGCACAAGTACCTATGAATCAGCACAAGAAAGTACATTCCCTGCCACACCAACGGCGCCGCGGAACCGTGGCTAAAACCATGGTTTGGCCGTGGTTGCGCGGCCGTTTGGTCAAGTTAGGCCATCGTTTTTCTTGGGGATCCACAGAAAACCCTGCACAATTTTCTGCATATTTTTTAATTGAAAAATTCCAACTTTTGAAAAAATTTCCAGAAACCCGGATTTTAGGGTTTCGAAAAGTCGATCGAACACTTTAACTTCGCTTAGACTACTCCTAATGCTCTATCTTGGCTCTGATACCACTGCTGGGTCACTTAGCACCACCGCTAGGTTTTAGCAAGCATCAAGTATGCAATTTTAAAAAATCTAGAGTGCTAAGCAACATCATCCATGAATCGAACTAGAGAATAAGGGTTTTATATGCATGTAAACAAACTTTACACTAAGTGAAATAGGAATACAACCTTTGTAGACCGGTCCTTCACTTATAAAGCTCCGTGTAGCAGTCCCTTTGCTCCAAGTAGTGGCTCCCGAACTCTTCTTAGGCTCCACTAGGCGAAACGAACAAGCTTGCTTAAGGATCTTCGAGGACGAAGATGATGTACGTCGAAGAATCTCTAACTCAAGCTACCTCTTCACTAATTGAGGATTTAGTGAAGCAAACAACCTATACTAAATGGATAGTTTGGTATAGATTGATGTGTTGGAGATAGTGCCCTCATAGTCAATTATTGGATCGCAGGTACGTGATTGCAATGATTGCGGAGGACCTATCCCGGTAGGACAGTCTTACTCGAAATGATAGTATGCTATCTGGTTTGACTTTATCAGTCGTGTACATGATCAGGTGACTGATTGCATGTTACACTTTGATAGAGCCCTTAGGATCTTGCTTTACTACCAACAGTATGAGGGCGATCATATACGTGAGAGTTGGGTAGTTTATATGCATATCCTTAATTGTGGTCCCTAGTCGTGGGAGTTTCGAGACAGGGCATCGATACTCCGGAGTAGACTAGTGTGTACAGTCGAGACCCCGACGAGGGACGGTGGCCGGTCTCACAAGCCACTGGTGTCAGTTGGATCACCTAAGATGTATACAGGTGCTCATTGGGTTATGAGTACACCGGACAGGACTCGCCGGGAATCTGCTAGTTAGTACTATACCTATCGTCAGATAGCAGTTCCTTGGAGACATGTGTACAGGTTAGTTCATCGACCTGTGGTCGTCATTTGTCTCGTGTGAGTTCCCACTGTGCTTTGATTTCTACCCTACCACGGCTCAAAGGAGTCGTGCAAACAGGTAGCTTTTGGGTACAGTCCCGAGCCATATGGAGGCACGTGAGCGGATCGGCAGGGGTTTCGTCTCTCCCGGTATTGGGGGAAAGATCGTGCTGTGTCTAGGAGAGCCATTACGCAAAGCCCTCGGCCGAGGCAGGAGATTTACTGGTAGGTATTCCAGTAGTATCTCAGGGCGTTCTGGGCTACACTCCGACACGACTTATACTGCTAATGGGGGTCTGACGTTACTAGCCCCCTAGGAGGATATGCGATACTCATTGACGAACGGACCGGACTGTATATACATTGTCACTGTTAGGCTCAGTAGGGTTTTCGGAGGAGTTCGCTCATCGGTCTCCCTTGAGTTCGCTCCTCGGCCACCCTTGAGGTCAGTCCATGGGCAGCCGTTACGCATTGCTAGTGCCGCTGACGGTTTGTGGTTAAACCCACTGCCAGGGTGCTGACGAGTCATTAGAGTCCCCCACAGACAGTTTCCCAACTTCGGGCGAAACGTTGTAGAGGCCGTATGGTTTTATGGCAGGGTTCGGAAAATGCACGTGTGTTTACGCACGTGTCGATTTTCGGACAGTTGATACTGGTCGGCTTTGGTTTAAGCCGGATCCGAGTATTATATTGAATAGGTATAATATCTTTGTCTCAGTTGCATTTGTATTCGGTCGTAATACAAATGCGGGTATATTTATACAGTTTCGGGGTTGTCCTGAAATTCGTTTCAGGATCACTTTTGGAAGTTGCCAGTTTCCAGTTTTCTATCAGCCGTCTTTTAACATTCTGTTAAAGACGGATTTAACTTTTCTTCAGATATGATGAGTCATGCTTCTAGAAGCTTCTAGAAGGTTCTAGATGAGGTGACTAGGATTAATTGGTGTTAAGTTTTCATTGGTTGCATTAATGGTGTCATTAATGCAAAGATGACTAGGTTTGTTCTTATTGGTTCAATTTAATGATTCATTCTTTCTTAATGGTTATGATAACTATCAAGGTTTATGGTCACCACTTGAACCCTCCTACACTCACCTCCCTCCTTTGATATATATAGCCTCCTCTCTCTCTCTCTCATTCACTTACTTGATTCAAGAGAGAAAAGATTATGATAGATATTTATCGGTGTATGGAATTTCACAGTCCATTTCATTCCATCACCCGATTTCCACGGCAACTTCATTAACCGATCGTCCACGGATTTGGACGAAGTGAGACAAAGTCATCTACTCATTCTCTACATCAATCTTGGTCGTCTCTTTTAGCAAACTTGACGATCGAGTTGCCTCGAGTCAGAGGCGGGAGCCCGTTTAAAGAACCGATCATGTGGTGCCACTTCGACGAGGACATCGGAGATCGACGAGATCGGAGCAGCCGCAACGGAGCGTGGGATGATGGTTGAAGAACGAAGGACTCGGATCGTTCGGTATAACCATTCTACACTCTTTACAGTTTGTTAGTTTAGCAATAATGGCAGATCCGGGTTAAAGTATACGATAGCGCCAAGTTAAAAGTTTTTGTTCCGCATTTGGCGTCTGTAGACTGCCGGGACGCTAGCGTAGACTTACAGTGGTATCAGAGCCTAACCATTTTGCTATACTAACTTGTGCTAACGCGTTTAAAACATCGATCCGACCGAAAATCGAAAAACACAAAAATCCTAGCCGACAGTTTCTGTTGATTTTAAACGGTGTCAAAATTGATTTCTGTATATCTTAAAAATCAGTGCAGGGTTTTCTAAGACATCTGAGAAAAGACGGTCACGTGATCCCACCAAAGCGCCGCGCTTCCGCGGTCAAACCTAGGGTTTGACCGCGGAACCGCCGCGCTTCAGAGGGAACAGTGCACCAGTTTTTCTCAGTTGGCTTTATTTGGGATTTTGTGATTTTTGATATATATCATTTACGCCCAGGTTTTGTTACTGTTCACCAGTAAGCCGTGGGGCCCACTTTTTGATATTTGGTCTTTGGTCGATCGAAATTTAAACACGTTAGTTTACAGTGCTTACATTATATCTCCGACCGGGAATGTCATTTGATCGGTAAACCGTGTCTGATTGCTATAGTTCTTTTAGACGGGTTTGCGAACGTGACATTCGCGTTGATGTTCTGTGATGTGCTGTGATGTTGCGGATTTGTCGTGGTGGATAGCAGTGTGCAATGGTAGTACAGTTTGTGTTTATTTGTACATTTGATATTGCGGGGCGAGCGTCCAACTTGTGGACAGCCGTCACTGCCTGTTGTATAATATTCTTTTGGGGCACGACCAGGATGCGGTCGATGTACCTATTGTACTATTTTTCATTACTGTACTAGGTTTTGCCCCGAGACGGAGTGCACGGATAGCCGGGTTCTGGGGGGCAACGGGTCCGCAGCTCATGGCTTTGAGAGGCAGAGGGGTCCCACTTCAGAATTGGCAGACTATTCGCCGCACTCGTAGGGGGTACAGGTTGACCCAAGGAGGGGTTCCCAAGCTTACCGGATTCCGTGGAGTGCTGGGTGGTCCATTCACTATGCTGTAGGGGGCTGCCTCGCTTCAGGTCTTGGTGGGTAACTTGCCGCACCCGTAGGGGTCTAGGTTTCATTGCACAGGCTATCCACACGACAGGGGAACGTCGAGTTTCAGCAGCGGCTCTGTGAAACTCGGGGATCCCAGATATCTGTATTGTTCTGTGATGCTTATTACTTTTCTGTAATGTTGCATATTATCACGCCTGGAGCGATTATGTATATTGGTTTATATACTACTAGATGTTGTATATGTTTTACACCCGCGCTAGTCCAGTCCCCGCTCTGTCGTTAGTTAAGTAACCTAACGGGTGATGACGGGACCCAGTGACGAATGCGGATGGCATATACGTACATTTTATTTTCGTTCTTTTCTGGTGTGATAATTGATGGGACTGCGTTGATTCTGATCAACGCAAAGTAATAACAAACCTGTTTGAGTTGTTGGAACAAATTTAAAAAGTGTTGTTGCAAAGACGTTTCCTTTTGTTATGCATAGCGGTATTCAGTGGAATATCCTGCACCTCATTCGATGGGGCAAGGGCTGATATCCCTTCACCGGGACTGACCCCTTGGGCAGAAGTTTGCGTCAGCGTAATAACTTCACTATAGCCGATTACAAGTTGCTTTGCATAGCGGTATTCAGTGGAATATCCTGCACCTCATTCCACGAGGAAAGAGCCGAGATCCCTTTACCGGGAGTGACCTCTTTAGCAAAAGGTTTTCGCCACTATATTTTAAAAAGCTATCAGGTTCCTTCAGCGATATCAAGTTCACTACGCTAAAGGTTTTTCGCCAAAAACCAGCCGTAGCCCTCCGTCACTTCTTTTGGGTATTCAGTAGTATTCAAGCTATGCATTTTAGCCAAAGTTAAGGCATAGTGTTTGGTAGCTGCTGGGTATTCAATTGTTGCATAGATAGATGAGTTAGTTTGGGACAGTCGTTCTGCCGATTGGCCAAAGTCAGGGGCATGTGCGGGTGGGTTCAAATTGACAAGATAGTGATGGGTAGAACTTGGCATGTGACTTATGACATTTTGACCAAAGCCAAGGTTATAAGAGCATGGGGCAAAAAACTATATCAGGAGTTTCTAAAGAAACTGAAACTTGCCGAGTATGCGCATACCTTCTGGAGTATGAGTAACGTGGATGCATTCCATCACGTTATCATGCGATGAAAGTTGGATCCTGATTCCCACTGATGAGTTGGTTTACTCTTCGGGTGATCCCGATTGATTCTTCTTTAGGTTTGGAGGAGAATTTGACAGGACAGTGGGAGGTTTCCGGATTAGATAAAATGATGACCATTCTGATCTAGGTTAGAGTGCACGTAGAGTGTTTCTTTTCTCTCTCTCTCTTTGGCAGCGACCTTTGACCGACCCTAGACTATGACTCAGTGACCAGGTTGACCGAACCTTCTTAAAATACTGGCTTTTGGATTGTCTATGTTGCATAAAGTCATTGCCACTCCTTCTTTTACCTTTTGAATTTCTCAGAACACCCGTATTACTACGGATATCCACTTCCATTGGATAGAGCCATCGTATGGTTATATACGAACTCGAAGGGACTTCTTCGAGGATGGATCAAGGTTCAGGAGAAATAGAATTGGTTTATTCAGTTGTCTTTTATTATCACCTTCTCTCAGGTTGCGAGAGCTCCTTGGTTTAGGAGAGTACACCTATTACGCCTATTGGATAGTCTTATTCCAAACCATAGGCTGGTGCCGAAAGGTAGGGAATGAAGAAAACCAATTAGCATAAGTAGGGTGTGCAGAAGGTAATATGTAAAGACAAAATAAAGGGATTAGAAAGAGGGCAAAGTAAATTGCGACTGATATCATTCACGACCAAAACCGCGTACTTCATCGCCGCTCCTATTTCACCTTTAAAAGAATAAGGTATTATTCAGTTGTCTTTTATCGTCACCTTCTCTCGAGTTGCGAGTACTCCTTGGTTTAGGAGGGTACACCTATTATGCTTACTGGATAGTCTTCTTCCAAACCATAGGCTGGTGCCGAACGGTAGGGAAGGAAGAAAACCAATTAGCCTAACGATGGTGTACAGAAGGTAACGACTAAAGACAAATAAAGGGATTTGGAGAGATGGCAATAAAATATACGGTTGAAGTCATGAATTGAATTTTGGAAGAGGCATTGCTATGAATACCAGGATACCCCTACGAAACATTTTCATGTTTCAGTGCATTGTTAAAGAAAAACTGTTTTCCCGATTAGACACTTACTCCAAGGGTATGTATTTACCAGGTTTCATTCTCATATCTGTATGGTTTTACAGATGATGAGTGGGAGTAAGATATTGGGAATTAGGTGATCATACTCATTATATCGGAATTCGTTGCAATTGGTGATATTTGAGGAAATCGCCAGGGTACAGTTTTCTACCTACAACGCACAGGTTTTGAGTTGTTTAAACTCAGCGGACTTATACAGAGTATTGTATGTTGTCCAGTGTCCATCAGGACAAAGGGGTAGGTCCTCGTACTATGTTCTGTTTACTTATAACTTCTTTAGTATTTAGACAAGTGTTTCGTAGAAATACAAGGTCTAAGTTTTGAGAAGCTGTGGGTATAAGAATAAAGTAGAGAACCAGGTATCACAAGTATCGGGATTCTTCAAAGAGATCGAAGATGTAGATTCTTGTGATTGGTATTCAGATGATAGTGATGGTTTTGAGAAACGTGTTTCTCTTTCAGGTTACTCATAATTGGATGGATTCCTAAGTTGAGTAATGCTGATTAGCCTCTTTCCATTAAGTTGATATGCACTGGAGACAGATGCATGGGTTGAATATGGTTCCAATTAAATAAGTGCCAAAGTTTCTATATTGGATATAGAATAGTTCGTACCTTAAAAGATATTAAGGTACGGGGAGTTGTCCAGCTTATGATTAAAACCAGACACTGGATAACTCAGGGCACGTTTCTGTAATGGCTGTTTGTGGGTTGACCCTGGCTATGACGAGGGTTGATATTCTACCATTTAGAAGATCAATAGTGATATTGTTCTTGACTCTCCACAGTTTTAGTAAAACTGGATCTTTTTCAGAAAACAGTAGTGGGAGTATGGTAGAACTGGAAGTGATTCCAGAACCGCGAACGATTACGGAAAAATTTAATAGGACCTATACATTCAATCAGGTTTGACATTCCAATAGCCACTCCGCAAGTATGGTAGGTAACCTCAGACACCCGAGAGGTACTTCGGTAGGCTCAAGGACGGTGACAGGGAGGTTCTTATCTACCCAGACTTGACACTACTGTTGTTCCAGGCTATGAGACCCGGTAGGAGGGTTGTCGTAGTCAGTGGGAGCAGCAGAAGCATAGTGGGCAAGTAGCTTATGTCTATTTATAGACTTGAGCAGTTATAGCGGAGATAGATCATCTAATTTTGATGTGACAGTCATGGGTTTGACTTCAATCAGAATAGGGGATGGATCAGTTAAGAAGGTAGTAGGGTGTGATGTCATGGTATCTGGATGACATACACAGAGTGGGAAGTAAAATTCCTATACTACGATCGGTTGGACTGTGGTCGTCGCACAGTTGTTTCTCCAGACAGGATATGGATATAATATTTGACATTCTGGTTTCTGGATCTATGGCTTTAGATCTGGATTTGGGTAGTTTCCCAATGTGGGTACTTTGACAGATATTCTAATGGTTTTTAGAATAGTTGACTCCTAGCATGGTAGTGTACCTGCAGGTGATGGAGTCACCCTCTCTAAAGGTGTCGTATAGACTAAAGGGGAGAGGGATGTGCATGATTGGCAGATCACTTGCTTAGGCAATTGAGTCAATCATGAGATGTCAAGTACCACACCAAATGTTGGTTTTGCACTAGATGCAATAAGTTTGTATTAATCCAATCCTGGAGAAACATAAGGAAGCAGTTTTAGAACATTGGTACATGTTCTGCGGATTTGATAACGGCAGCCTCTTTCGGGAGACGGTTATCATTCCAGGCTTCAAAGGTGACATGGATGACAGAGTGTTTGTCAGAGTTTTAGTTTTCCCTCTGACGAGGGACAGTATTGTGGACAGGTGGTCCAATGGGATACTATGGGAAGCAAGGTGCCCGATACTGATTAGGTTCAGTGATCGATTCAGTCTAAGAAGTTTGGATATGGAGTTCATTTATGAACTAAGGTCCCATCAGATATCCAGACATGTTCTAAGACAGGTACTACTCAATTCGGGAGATGGCTTTCTCCGCGAACTTGAGATTAAGAGAGATACAGAAAGAAACTTCTAGGCAGATCCACTCACCGAGGCTATTTCTCGAACACAATAGTTTTACAAACGGGCTTTGTGAAACTGATTAGTAGAGGAGTTGGATGTTCGGTTTCACACGGGCTGTGAGTAGTCGACATCGCAATATTAGCCTTGAGTGCAAGTGGGAGATTGTTGGAGATAGTGCCCTCATAGTCAATTATTGGATCGCAGGTACGTGATTGCAATGATTGCGGAGGACCTATCCCGGTAGGACAGTCTTACTCGAAATGATAGTATGCTATCTGGTTTGACTTTATCAATCGTGTACATGATCAGGTGACTGATTGCATGTTACACTTTGATAGAGCCCTTAGGATCTTGCTTTACTACCAACAGTATGAGGGCGATCATATACGTGAGAGTTGGGTAGTTTATATGCATATCCTTAATTGTGGTCCCTAGTCGTGGGAGTTTCGAGACAGGGCATCGATACTCCGGAGTAGACTAGTGTGTACAGTCGAGACCCCGACGAGGGGCGGTGGCCGGTCTCACAAGCCACTGGTGTCAGTTGGATCACCTAAGATGTATACAGGTGCTCATTGGGTTATGAGTACACCGGACAGGACTCGCCGGGAATCTGCTAGTTAGTACTATACCTATCGTCAGATAGCAGTTCCCTGGTGACATGTGTACAGGTTAGTTCATCGACCTGTGGTCGTCATTTGTCTCGTGTGAGTTCCCACTGTGCTTTGATTTCTACCCTACCACGGCTCAAAGGAGTCGTGCAAACAGGTAGCTTTTGGGTACAGTCCCGAGCCATATGGAGGCACGTGAGCGGATCGGCAGGGGTTTCGTCTCTCCCGGTATTGGGGGCAAGATCGTGCTGTGTCTAGGAGAGCCATTACGCAAAGCCCTCGGACGAGGCAGGAGATTTACTGGTAGGTATTCCAGTAGTATCTCAGGGCGTTCTGGGCTACACTCCGACATGACTTATACTGCTAATGGGGGTCTGACGTTACTAGCCCCTTAGGCGGATATGCGATACTCATTGACGAACGGACCGGACTGTATATACATTGTCACTGTTAGGCTCAGTAGGGTTTTCGGAGGAGTTCGCTCATCGGTCTCCCTTGAGTTCGCTCCTCGGCCACCCTTGAGGTCAGTCCATGGGCAGCCGTTACGCATTGCTAGTGCCGCTGACGGTTTGTGGTTAAACCCACTGCCAGGGTGCTGACGAGTCATTAGAGTCCCCCACAGACAGTTTCCCAACTTCGGGCGAAACGTTGTAGAGACCGTATGGTTTTATGGCAGGGTTCGGAAAATGCACGTGCGTTTACGCACGTGTCGATTTTCGGACAGTTGATACTGGTCGGCTTTGGTTTAAGCCGGATCCGAGTATTATATTGAATAGGTATAATATCTTTGTCTCAGTTGCATTTGTATTCGGTCGTAATACAAATGCGGGTATATTTATACAGTTTCGGGGTTGTCCTGAAATTCGTTTCAGGATCACTTTTGGAAGTTGCCAGTTTCCAGTTTTCTATCAGCCGTCTTTTAACATTCTGTTAAAGACGGATTTATCTTTTCTTCAGATATGATGAGTCATGCTTCTAGAAGCTTCTAGAAGGTTCTAGATGAGGTGACTAGGATTAATTGGTGTTAAGTTTTCATTGGTTGCATTAATGGTGTCATTAATGCAAAGATGACTAGGTTTGTTCTTATTGGTTCAATTTAATGATTCATTCTTTCTTAATGGTTATGATAACTATCAAGGTTTATGGTCACCACTTGAACCCTCCTACACTCACCTCCCTCCTTTGATATATATAGCCTCCTCTCTCTCTCTCATTCACTTACTTGATTCAAGAGAGAAAAGATTATGATAGATATTTATCGGTGTATGGAATTTCACAGTCCATTTCATTCCATCACCCGATTTCCACGGCAACTTCATTAACCGATCGTCCACGGATTTGGACGAAGTGAGACAAAGTCATCTACTCATTCTCTACATCAATCTTGGTCGTCTCTTTTAGCAAACTTGACGATCGAGTTGCCTCGAGTCAGAGGCGGGAGCCCGTTTAAAGAACCGATCATGTGGTGCCACTTTGACGAGGATATCGGAGATCGACGAGATCGGAGCAGCCGCAACGGAGCGTGGGATGATGGTTGAAGAACGAAGGACTCGGATCGTTCGGTATAACCATTCTACACTCTTTACAGTTTGTTAGTTTAGCAATAATGGCAGATCCGGGTTAAAGTATACGATAGCGCCAAGTTAAAAGTTTTTGTTCCGCATTTGGCGTCTGTAGACTGCCGGGACGCTAGCGTAGACTTACATGATGAAGTAGGTATTTTTCTCACTTTAGAATTAATTCTCTCTTTTTCTTTTTCACCTCACTCAAAAGCTAGAGAGCAAAGAAGGAGAGGAAGAAGATGATCAAGTGTGAACCATCTCAACCATGGATGAGAAAATATCACAAATGATATTTGTAGAGACTTAACCATGGCTAAAGATAGTGGTTGGGTTAATAAATATCTAGAGCAAAACAAAATTAGTGGACTAAGTCAAGGTTTCTACATGATTCCACAAGTATCCTAAACCATGTCAATTTCCACCTAATTTTGATTTATCCCTTAATAATTAAATCCCCAAATTATCTTTAGTTTGATATGAGTCTCATACACCCATGTCCAATGTATCATCAATCATGACACAAAATTAAATACATTAATATATATCACATATATATTTAAATGTATTAGTAAAAAACAAATTCTTAAGTGAGCTAATATTAGTTAATATATATTAATATATCAAATATATAATTATATATTAAATTATTAAATCAACACTTGATTTAATAATCCGGCTATATCACATATAACCGACTAATATCATTTATATCAACTTATCGAATCAACACTTGATTCAATAACCCAGCTATATCTTATATAACCGACTGATATCATATATAGCGAGATTAGAATACGGTATCACATACACGTATTAATCTCGGTCCCGCACATATCACATATGTTCCCTACTTTGTTTCTCTTGAGCCAGAAAACCTCTGTGTCGGAATCTAAAGACACGTCAATACTCCAGCAATAAGTAATGATCATATCAGTTACCCACAAGCCGTCAACGGTACTAGCTGGACGTAACGGCTACCCAGGTATTGAGCAATCAGAAGATCAACAAGCAAGCCTGTCCAAACTCCCGTGAATCCAGTAAGTAACACTACTGTACAGTCCGGTCTCTTCGTCTGATATGTCGCATATCGAGTCTGGGGTGGTAAACGTCAGACCCTAATAGCTTGATAAGTCATGCCGATGTGAGGCTCATAACGGGTCGAGAAACTACTGATAACACTTACCAGTAAATCTCAGCATCAGTCCTGGCCAGGGACTTCCTGTTAGAGCCAATCGAGCATAACGCAACATCAGTAAATCTCAGCATCAGCCCTGGCCAGGGACTTCCTGTTAGAGCCAATCGAGCATAACGCAACATCAACCCCCAATACCGGGAGAGACGAAACCCCTCCTATCACTCATTGCCTCTATGTGACTCGGGACTGTACCCAAAATCCACCTATTTGCATGCTCTCTCGAGCGTGGTAGAGAGGAAATCAAAGCACAGTGGGAATCACACAAGACTCTATGACTATCTCGGGTCTACAGACTAACCTATACCAGTGTCACAAAAGAACTGCTATCTGATGATAGGTGTAATACCATCTAGGAGTTCTCGGCGAGTCCTGTTTGGTGTACCCATTCTCCAATGAGCACCTATGTACAATCTTTGATGTCAAACACCAATGGCTGTGGGATGAACCATCGCCCCATACAGGGTCAAGAAACATACACACTAGTCTACTCTGGAATATCGATGCCCTGTCTCGATACTCCCTCGAATAAGAACAATTAAAGGATGTACTTGTGGACTACTCTGGCCCCACTAGTATGATCTGCATCATAATCCTGGTAGTCAAGTCCACATCCTAAGGGCTTTATCAACATGTAACGGAGAGACGGTATAATGATACAAGTGTACATGTTAAGATAAAGATCAACCAGATAGCATACTATCATTTCGAGCAAGAAAGTCCTCTCTATATATATCCAAGCATCCACTATAATATATAATCATGTACAATAATGGCCTCTAGGTTATACATATAACTAGCATTACCCCTTCAGGAGCAACTTCCAAAGTCCATACTTTGTTGGTGTATATGAATTCCATCTCAGATCGCATAGCATCCAGCCATTTCACAGAGTCCCCACTTGTGATGGCCTGCTCGAAACTAGTTGGGTCATCATCTTCTATAATGCAATCCACACTCCCACCGTCTATGAGAAAACCATAATATCTCTCAGGTGGATGAGGATCCCTACTAGATCTGCGGAGTGGCTGAGGTTCGTCGGGGACTATCGAATCCTCCGGTTCTACCAAATCATCAGCTGTAGTTTTGTGTAGCTGGAACTTCTTCCAGTTCTATCTCATTACCACTAATTTCTTTCACAAGAAATTCTTTTTCTAAAATGGTGGCATGTTGAGAAACAAACACCTTTTGTTTCTCAGTATGGTAGAAGATATATCCATATGAATCCTTTGGATATCCCACAAACTTGCACAAAATAGATCTTGTCTCGAGCTTGTCCGAATTTTGCCTTTTAACATAGGCCGGACAACCCCATATCTTAACTCGTTTAAGATATGGTCTCTTCCTATTCCATATCTCATATGAAGTGGTAGGCACGAATTTGGTCGGAACCCTATTCAATAGGTATGCAGCTGTCTAAAGTGCATAACCTCAAAAGGAAATAGGTAACTCAGCAATACTCATCATAGAGCGCACCATATCTAATAGAGTGCGATTCCTCCGCTCCAATACTCCATTGTACTATGGTGTATACGGAGGAGTAAGCTGAGAGAGAATCCCATTCTCTTTTAAATAGTCACGGAATTGCGTGCTCAAGTATTCTCCTTCCCGATCAGATCGAAAGATTTTAATACTTTTACCCGTCTGGTTCTCAACTTCGTACTTGTATTTCTTGAATTTCTCGAAAGCTTCAGATTTGTGTTTCAACAAGAACACATGTCCGAATCTTGAGAGATCATCGGTGAATGTAATAAAGTACGAGGAACCATTCCCGGCATGCGTAAACATAGGACCGCATACATCACTATGTATCAACCCCAAGGGTTCGGTAGCTCTTTCTTCGTGTCCAGTAAACAGAGTTTTGGTCATCTTGCCTTTGAGACATAACTGGAAAGTTTCATAAGATGTAAATTCGAACGGATTCAAATATCCATCTTTGTGCAACTTCGCTAGTCTTGTCGCATTGATAAAACCAAGTCTACATTGCCACAAGTAGGATTCGTTCATTTCTGAACTTTTCCACTTGTTTGTGTTCTGTATATTTAGAACTGTAGTTTGATTTAGAACGTATATACCGTTATACAACGTACCAAACCCAATCAACACTTGATTTAAGAAAATGTTCATAACATTTTTCTCTAGTACAAAATTATATCCTTCTTTATCTAATAAAGAAATTGATATTATATTGCATATCATTTTTGGTACGAAATAACAGTCGTTCAGAATCAATGTATTACCATTTGGTAATACAAGGTGATATTCGCCAACTGCTTTGGCTGCAACAATTGCACCATTCCCTACTACGAGAGACTTATCACCCTTTCCCAGTTCTCTACTTCTTCTTAACCCATGTAACATATTACAAACGTGGGATCCTGATCTGGTATCCAATACCCAGGACGTAGAGCATACTAAGAAACAGTTCTCGGTAACGAACACACCCGAAGAAGATGCATCATCATGCTCTTTCTTCGTTCGGGTTGCGTGGAAATCCTGATATTTCCTTATTTCTTGCTCAGAATTATCACAATCATAAGAAAAAGCGGAACTAACGTTCCCCAGCTCGGTATAATAAGTGGGTTCAGTCAATACATCCATATTATTATCTTGATTAAGGCGTGTCATGGTCGCTACCTGGAGAGAGAGAGAAGAAAACACTTTAGCATGCGCTCTTGCAAGATTAGATTGGTTATTATCTTATCTAATCAGGATGGCTCCCACTGTTTTTATCAAATTTTTCTTCAAACCCTAAAAGGTAAGATTAGCCGGGATTAATTACACCCTAAAAATTTGCCAATCGATCAGCCAGGCAGGTATTGGTACTCCGAGGGAGTCTCGCCATGCTTTCGCATAGAACTAATTGAATAACCTCATTCCTACAGGGGCATAACCCCGTTAACACCTTTCTTAGACACCTACTAGATTAGCTAATTATAAAGTGCAAAACTCTCTTAGGAGTAACTCTTACTCGTAGTGGGTATCGGGATCCAACTATCTCATAGAAGGTATGCAATCTCGTTGCAAATTTCAACACTTGAAATTCCCAATATCTATTTTTACCCCTAAGGACCTATGACCTTGACGGAGGCCAACAAACCATAGGCCGCTAGTCAAGTTCTACCTGTCATTTCTTGATTGAATTAAACCCACCCGCACAACCCTTGACGGTGGCCAACAAAGCCGTATGATAACCCTAATCCAATCGCATCATATGTGGCAGATAAGCACTAATCAGCTACCGTACACTATGCCTTGACTATAGTCAACAAACGCAACACGAATACTAAATAGCACTTATCTGAAATGACGGAGGGCTACGACTGGTTTTAAATTAAACCTTTAACGTAATGAACTTGACATCGTTGTAGAATCGAGTGATTTGAAAAGGAGTGGTTTAAGCTCCACTTTTAAAATCGAGTAGTTTTGAAAACAAACCGAGTGGGTTGTAGCTTTGCTAAATAGGTCATTCCTGGTGAAGGGATCTCGGCTCTTTCCTCATCGAATGAGGTGCTGGATATCCATCAAGGAATACCACTATGCAAAGCAAGAACTAGAGCTACCTTTTTGAAAAATTTGATTCTACAACATCTTTAGGTTTCTTTTCTTTTCATTAATCTCATTAATGGCGTCACATCATTTATGTTTCCTAAACGTCATAGAAGAAACGAAAATAAACCGTATGCTTATGCCATCTGCATTCGCCACGGGGCCCCGTAATGCACCGTTAGGTTACTTAACTAACGGCAGAGCGGGGGCTGGACTAGCGCCGGTGCAAAACATAAGCAACATTTATTATATATATCATATATATATATAGCATTCGTCTCACGCGGTTATATGATCACATCACAGAACTCAGGCAGCAGAAACAAACATATGAAATATAGGATATACTAGGAGGTCCGTGTTTTAAATTAAGCCAGTAATGAAAAACATGGATTCCACGGTCGTGATGAATAGCCAAAACCACATCCCTAGACCCTTACGAGAGCGGCAAGAAACCCTGCCAATTCTAGAGTTAGGAGACCCGGTCTCGACTCCTCGAGATAGTCTCCCATTGGACTCTAGAACCCGGTCACTTGTGCCCCCCGCCTTAGGTCTATCCTAATGCGGAAAAGTAAATAATATACATCAATGGTGACATCATCCTCAACCCGAAAGTGTCCCAATAAAATAATATTACATACAATTTTACATGAATGAAAATTGAAATGCTCTCATCTTAAACAAAAAAAACCCGGCTATTCAATGACGAAGATCCAATAGAACATATCACAAGCAACACATAACATCACATATCATCAACGTAAGTAAATATGTGTATCCCAAATGTCATTGACGTATAGCAACGAGATCGGAGATACAACACATATTACACTTACGGTCGCAGAAAAGAAATGAAAAACTACAATAATTAGAATCCACACCAAATCTTAGACATCATAAACCCGGAATATCTCATATTTTGGATTTCATGCCTAACCCAATAAATCTTGCATTTAAGTCTCAAATTGAAAACACTTTTCAATAGTCAGTCGGGTAATTCAACAAGATTCCCGATATAATGATCAAATGCTCGTCGGAAACTTTAATAAATTGTCGCACCCCCGATGCCGTCAACGAAGTGCACTTAGGCGGAAAAAAGAAGAGGAGGGAGAGAGAGAGGTGTTGGATTTAAAATATTAGGTTTAATATATTAGATATATATATATATAGAGGGGGGAGAGAGAGAAAGGATTTATCAAGATTTAAAAATATATATATATATATAGTTAAAAGTATATTATATATATTAACTGTTTACTTATATAAAATATTATAATATATAATCTAGGGTTTTATAGCTAATACAAAAATACTCCGAAAAATACCCGGGTCCTGTCAAAAAATCTAGTTTGAAAATACAGATAATATACATATTAACCAAAACCATAATGCAATGTACGGTTAAAGAAAATGCATACCCCCAAGAACGGATACACGTAAAAACACGTAGCGATCCAAACGAGTCCGTTTCACTAAACTGGACATGAGCACGATGTATGGATGCACTAGCAAGATATGGGGTATGATAACAGGCCAGGCTAGATGTTAAAATATATTATCAGGTTATAATTTGTATTATTTAAAATATATGCAGATACTAGATATAAGTTATGAAAGAGTGTCTTAGCGCATCTACTAGGTTTCCACATGCATCAAGTATGCAATTTTAAAAATTCTAGAGGTCTAAACTATACTAACCTAGAATCTAACTAAATAATTAGAGTTTATAAGCACGTAAACAAGTTTTACACTAAGTGAATAGAGAATACAACATTTGTAGACCAGTCCTTCACTTCTAAAGCTCCAAGTAGTAGTCCCTTAGCCCCAAGTAGTGGTCCCTATAACTTTTCTTAGGCTCCACTTGGTGAAAGGAACGAGCTTGCTTCGTCATCTCCGAGGCCGAAGATGATCCACCTTGAAATTACTCCAACTCAAGCTACCTCTTCACTAATCAAGAATTAGTGAAACAAACAACCTAATCTTATGGGTTAGATAAGAGTAGGTTGATGAAGTAAGAATTTTGCTCACTTTAGATGTCTCTTTTCTTTTTCTTTCTTCTAATCAAGAAAACCTAGAGAGGAAGAAGATGAACTAGGGTGAGATAAGAGTTGTGATGAATGAAAGAGAATGAACCATGGGCTAAAGATATTATTGTGATGAATAAATATCTAAGAAAGAGACAAAATGAGAGGATGAGTCATGGCTTCTCAATGCTTCTACAAGCATCCAAGACATGACTCATTTCCTCCTCATTATAATTTCCTTTTAAATATAAATCATCACAAATATTTTCAACTCTAGGTGTGAGTCTCATACACACATGTTCTATGTATCATCAAGCATGACACAAAAAGATTTTATATATAAACAAATATATATATCATATATACATATATCATTATATATAAAAAGAGAATAAAATCTTTAGTGAGCACAATATTAGTTAATATATATTAATATATCAAATATAAAAATATATATCAAATTATTAAATCAACACTTGATTCAATAATCCGGTCATATCATATATAACCGACTAATATCACTTATATGCATATCACATTATCGAATCAACACTTGATTCAATAACCCGGTCATATCACATATAACCGACAACATTCAATATACTTTATCAAATCAATACTTGATTCAATAATCCGGTCATATCATATATAATCGACCAATATCAAATATATATACATATAACATATCATTGAATCAACACTTGATTCAAAAATCCGGTTATATCACATATAACCTAACCGATATCGCATATCGCGAGTTTAGAATACGGTATCACATACTCGTATTTAATCAAGCTCCCGCACATATCACCATATGTGCACTACTTCATTTCGCTTGAGCTAGAAAACCTCTGTGTGGGATTGTAATCCTCAAACTGCAATGGTTGATCATGAACTGGTATCCTAGGGATTAATGTGACTTCATGTATGAAGTCTCTATCAATTGTAAACTCCCTATCACCCCACAGCAATTTGATAAAGCCATATTGGGCGAGACAGCCGTCTTCCATGCACTCGTAAAAATGAGTGACTAATTCCGGAAGGGCGTAAGTGTTTGGGTGATTGTATATCAAAAAATTCCAGCCTCTACGTGCTATTTCATTCGCAAAGTAACTTCCATATACCGTGTGTGAAAAAATCTGTGAAAAGTCACGCTCTAGTTGCATATTGGGTGCCATCAAATAAGCTACAGATCTTAAAAATTAAAAACAAAGATGAGTTTAAGAAATCAAACCGCCTCTAAGAAAATCAGAGGGTGACGGCAGCGGAGAGGGGCGGTTGCGCGGCGGGAAGCGCGTTTCGGCGGCGGATGCGCGGCTGAATGACGAGATCTCTCTGCACAACTTCGGCGGCGGCTAGGGTTTGCTGTGGAGATTTTGTTTTAGGGTTATGAAAACAAGGGGGTCGGGGTTATTTATATAGGGGGAAGTGTTGGCTATTTGCAAATAAAACCTTCTAAAAAGAGGAAATTATTTGCAAATAAAAATTTTATTTTATTTATTTAATCTGGAAATTTACAAAAATACCCAAAAAAAAATTTATTTTCAAATTTTTTTTATTTTTTATGTTATTTTGTATTTATAAAATTACAAATAATACATACCCCCCAAACTTGTTTGAAACAATATTTTGGCTAGATGATCGAAAATTTGAGGGTAAATGGAGGAAGATCAGTCAGTATAAATCGGCTCCTGCAAAAACAGGAGCTCCTCCGACGGGTCCGCAGTGAGGAACGGTTTGAGTAGATGTCCGTTTACTTTAAACAATGTACCGTCCTCCGGGTTTTCTAGATCTACTGCACCGTGTGGATATACGGTGCGTACCAAAAATAGCCATTTCCATCTAGATTTGAGCTTGCCGGGATGGAAATGAACGGAGTGTCATAAAGCAAAACATGTTGACCAGGTTTGAAAGTTTTGCGCATAAGGTGTTTGTCATGGAACGCCTTCATTCGGTTTTTAACAATTACCGCATTCTCATAGGCCTCATCCCGCAGCTCATCTAATTCATTCAAATGCAGCCTTCTATTGCTGCCTGCATCTCCCATGGATAAGTTCAACTCTTTAATCGCCCAAAATGCCTTGTGCTCAATTTCAACAGGAAGGTGGCAAGCCTTCCCATAAACAAGCCGGTATGGAGACAAGCCAAGATCGGTCTTGTAGGCAGTACGGAATGCCCATAGTGCATCAATCAGTTTAGATGACCGATCTTTACGGTTTTTGGAAACCGTTTTATCCAAAATTTGTTTAATCTGCCGATTCGAAACCTTGGCTTGCCCACAAGTTTGGGGATGATATGGTGTTGACAATTTGTGAGTAATGGAGTATTTGCGCATTAAGGACTCAAATGTTCTATTACAAAAGTGAGATCCATTATCACTTATAATCGTTCGAGGATGCCCAAACCGAGAAAAGATGTTTTCTTTAAGAAATCTAACAACCACCTTGTTGTTATTCGTTCGGCTGGGCATAGCCTCGACCCATTTTGACACATAGTCAACAGCCAGTAGAATATACATATTCCCAAAGGAATTTGGAAATGGTCCCAAGAAGTCTATTCCCCAAACATCAAAAATATCAACAACCAAAATTGGTTGGAGCGGCATTTCGTTTCTCCGAGATATTCGGCCTAAGTGTTGGCACTGGGAGCATGTCTTGCAGTATTCGTATGCATCTTTAAAAAGTCATGGCCAGTAGAAGCCACACTGCAAGATTTTTTCTGCTGTCTTCTTGGGGAAAAAATGCCCGCCACACGCTTGATCGTGGCAAAAAGACAGCACACTCTTAAACTCGTTTACGGGGACACACCAACGAATGATTTGGTCGGAACAGTATTTAAAGAGATACGGTTCATCCCAGTAAAAATGTTTTACTTGGGACAGGAATCGGAGTTTGTCCTGATTCGACCAATCTTTTGGTATCAGTCCGGTGGCCAAATAGTTTACTGTATCAGCGAACCAAGGTTCGCATGACACGGTTAAGAGCTTCTCATCGGGAAAAACGTCTTTAATAGGAACTTCAAGTGTTGGCGAAGAAGGAAGTCGTGAAAGGTGGTCGGCGACTACGTTTTCACATCCTCTCTTGTCTCTTATGACAAGATCAAACTCTTGTAGCAAGAGGATCCAACGTATTAGCCGAGATTTAGCATCCTTCTTCGCGAAAAGATGGCGAAGAGCTGAGTGGTCCGTGTACACAATCACTGGAGAGCCGATTAAATAGGGCCTGAATTTTTCTAGTGCAAACACAACGGCTAAGAATTCTTTTTCTGTTGTTATGTAATTCAATTGGGCCTTATTTAATGTTCGGCTAGCGTAATAAATTACGTGCGGCATCTTATTAATGTGTTGTCCAAGGATAGCACCAATAGCGAAATCAGATGCATCACACATAATTTCAAATGGATGCGTCCAGTCGGGAGATGAAAGAATGGGCGCAGAAATAAGTGAGTGTTTCAATGACTCGAACGCTTCCATGCAGGTTGAGTCAAAATCAAAAGTAGTGTCCTTGGCCAACAAAAGAGTCAAGGGTCTAGCTATCTTGCTAAAATCCTTGATGAACCGTCTATAAAAACCGGCATGGCCAAGGAAGGCTCGGATGTCTTTGACGTACTTGGGAGGAGGAAGATTGGAAATGACTTCAATCTTGGCCTTATCAACCTCAATGCCATTTTGCGAGATGACATGTCCTAAGACAATACCCTCTCGTACCATAAAGTGGCATTTCTCCCAATTTAAAGTGAGGTTCTTATCCCTACAGCGGGTAAGAACTGCGTCTAAGTGTAGCAAACACCCATCGAAGGAGTCATCGAAAATGGAGAAATCGTCCATAAAAATCTCCAAAAATTTCTCCACCATGTCTGAAAAAATCTCCATCATACACTGCTGGAAAGTAGCGGGTGCATTGCATAACCCAAAGGGCATGCGACGGTAAGCGAATGTATCGAAAGGACAAGTAAATGTGGTCTTGTCTTGATCCTTTTCGGCGATGGGAACTTGATTATAGCCGGAGTAGCCATCCAAAAAGCAGTAAAATTCGTGCCCAGCCAATCGTTCTAGCATTTGGTCAATAAAAGGTAACGGAAAGTGGTCTTTCCGTGTCGCGGTGTTGAGTTTTCTATAATCGATGCAAACTCGCCACCCAGTTTGGGTGCGAGTAGGTATTAACTCATTCGCCTCATTGGTTATGACCGTTATGCCCGATTTCTTTGGGACAACGTGAATGGGGCTAACCCACTGGCTATCGGAGATAGGGTAAATGATACCACTATCAAGACATTTGATAATCTCCTTTTTGACAGCCTCTTTCATTATGGGGTTGAGGCGTCTCTGTGGATCCCTTACTGGCTTGGCATCATCCATCATATATATATGATGTTCAACTATGAGGGGACTAATCCCCTTGGTGTCCGCCATAGTCCAGCCAAAAGCTTGCCGGTTATTTTGTAAGACCATTAAAAGGGCTTTCTCTTGCTCGAGAGCTAGAGATGCCGATATGATAACGGGAAGGGTCTCATTCTCACCTAGGTAAGCGTATTTAAGGTGAGACGGAAAAAGCTTGAGTTCGAGTTTTGGAGGTGAAAAAATTGAAAGTAACATTGGTGAAACTGTCTCAAACTCGAAGGATTCCATCAATGGTTCAAAGCGAGTGTAAGCAACCGAGTCGGATGGTTCGATTAACTCATCCGAAAAATCAAAAGACTCAAACTCGGATGGTGAGTCTTCAAAATCGTCCCAAAAAGTGAAACACTCGTAATCGTTATCCAGTGTGAAAGCTGTGTCAGATTCTAGGAAGAATGCACTAGAGGCGTCAAAACTGCTGTGATCGAACAAAAATTTTTCGAGCTCACAGTCATCCTGCGTGATCTCGTGAATCGAGCAAACATCAAGTATACTAGCATTAGGCTCGGAGGGCTGATTCCCCAACTTAAAAATGTTGAGTTCAATTGTCATATTTCCAAAAGATAGGTTCATCAAACCATTTCGAAAATTGATCACTGCATTAGAAGTCGCAAGGAATGGTCGACCGAGTATCTCCGGAATTTGACTCCGGGGGTTAGCTACAGGCTGTGTGTCCATAACAATGAAATCAACGGGGAAAATGAAGTCCCCTACTTTAATTAACACATCCTCTAACTCACCCCTAGGATGGGTGATGGATCGATCGGCCATTTGGAGAGTACAATGTGTGGGTTTAAGCTCTCCAACGCCTAATTGTTCATATACTGAATAGGGTAGCAAATTAACACTAGCACTAAGATCTAAAAGTGCGCGATTGATGTTCTTATCCCCAATTGTTATTGAAATTGTAGGACAGCCAAGGTCCTTATGTTTTTGGGGTAAAGGTTGGGTAAGAGCATCACTTACAGCACTAGCCACGAAAACTTTCTTGGGTATTTGTGACTTTCTCTTCTTGGTGCATAAGTCCTTTAAGATTTTAGCGTAAGAAGGGACTTGTTGGATTGCATCCAAGAGAGGTATGTTAATGCTAATCTGTTTGAATAACTCCACAATCTTCTCCATTTGGGGAGTTGGTTTATTGGATCTCAACCTGTTTGGAAATGGAACATTTTGAAAATTTGTTGAGTCCAATGTTTGTGGAGTAGATTGCGGAGTTGGAACGGATCCCAGTGTTGGTGTGTTCATGAAGTGAGATGTGGTTTCGTTCGAATTAGAAGAAGTAGAGCCTTGTGAAGAATGAAGAACAGGCTCTGACGAAGAAGATGAAGAAAAAGAAGATGAAGAAGAAGAAGAAGAAGAAGATGAAGAAGAAGCACCGGCAGGGGTGTCATCACTAATACCCACATTATTGTGCAACACTCTCCCAGATCTCAACGTGGTCACAACATTTACATTATGATTTTGTTGTTCATAAGCAACATGTGCGTTGTGTGTGTGACCGGGATTTGGCAATGGTTGAGATGAAAGCTTTCCCTTTTCTCGCTCGCTTAACGCAGCATTTAGTTATGCAATTTGGGCCTCAATTGATTTGATGCTTTGATCATGTGAAGCACTGTTTTGCACCAAAGATTGAATAGAAGTCTCCAACCTTGCTGCGGATTTTGTAGATTTTTTTAAAAACGCATCTAGATTTCGTTCTAGCGAGGAAACCTTATCGTTATTCGGCTGAACAAAATTGTTTTGAGGATAAGAGTTGTTGGATACAAAATTGTTCATTTAGTTTGGGTAAGGTTGGGGTTGGAAAGCTTGCTGATATTGAGTTTGTTGAGATACTTGTTGTTGTGGAGGAGGAGGCCTTTGAAAGTTGTTATTGCCTTGGAATTGTTGTTGATTTTGATTCCAAGCAAAATTTGGGTGGCTCTTCCAACCAGGATTATAAGTCGAAGAGTATAGATCATTTCTTTGTCTTTGCTGAAAGGCAGCATTGACTTGATCTTGTCCTTGAACAGGTGGATTGTAAGGACACTCTTCAGTAAGATGGGACTGATCCGAACAACAAGTGCAAACTGTGCATGGGGGTAAAGCAGGGGCAGGAGAAGGTGTTCAAACTAGAATATTGCATTATTATATTCCCCATTCTTATTCTTTTTATAAATAAACAGGTGCTTTTGACGCATGTCTGCTACATGTTACAGGTTACAGGTTCTTGGACAGAAAACGGTGAAAGCAATGTAAAGACGATGAAAATGTGGACTTTAACCTACAAACAGAGAATCTTGATCAAGCCTACATAAGAAACAATTCACAAAGCAAGATTCAAGACATCAACTTAAAGCGAACGGGTAGAAGTCCACTACAATGTTCACTGGAAATCTGGAAGAGAACCAGAAGCTAAATTGAGAAAAGATATACAGAAAGAAAAAGCCCAAGAACCCAAAAATTACAGCCAATGATCTCATTATTGGGCCGCGGAACCGCGGCCCAATCCCTACCCAGGCCGCGGCTCCGCGGCAGTACTAAGGAATTGGAGAATGAAATTTTTACCATAATCTTTTGCGGCTCTGAAAATATTTCCTAAGGGCTATTTTTGTAATTGTAGACATGCGGATCAAAATGTAACCTAGGGTTTCCTATTCTCTATAAATAGGAACTCTACAGATTGTAATTCTTTATGCCTCCTTTTAATAAAAATTAAGAAATCTTTTGGAGAGCATCGGTGTTTCTTCTCCATTCAGAAATTCAGATCTGACAACCCTGCATGGATGATTGGAGGGATGCATCTGTAAGTAATTTAATTTCTTGCTTTAGTGTAGATTTAAATTCCTTGCCCTAGGTAGATTTAATTTCATGCCCTAGGAACTTGTTTAGAGTTAGCTTTGGGGAAGGATTTTGAGAGATGAGATCTCTCATCCCTTTCTTACCTACCAAATATTTACAATAGGACTCCATGCATACATGCACATACCGCTCCCTACGGCACTCTATCCCTCGAGCTAGCGGTGATACCGTAGTATAAAGGCCCGGGTGTGATGTTTTCCATGGAGGTTAGGGTAAGGATCTCTAAAGGAAGGACAAGAACCTAGAGGAAGGATCACTTTCCCGAACGGATCTAATCCACTTTATTGATAATTACCATAACTATCTGTAACAGTTCCGCCACTGCAAATTTCTGTGAGTTTTCTCTCTCCTCCTCTGCAAATCTTGATATATCTTCTGTAAATTTGCCTGCAGGATTTCTTTGCGCTCAAAAATCTTTTCCCTTCAAAATAACAATCTTGTGCAGGATTCTTTGCGCCGCGCATAAAATAAAAATCTTTGATTGCAAGTGATTTTTCTGTTTTGCATATCTTTAAAACTGACTTTAAGGGGCTTTTTGACCAATTCAGATTGGGTGGGGATTTCATCACCCTTCCCAGGACCCCAGAAATCACATAAGGCATTTGCATTGACCATATCTTAATTAAAAAATACTAGACTCAGCCCTAAGGACGTCGCGCTCAATAGGACAGAGGACTAGTATAGGCATCGACCGTTTATCCTAACCTAACTTTGCGGTGCCTAGGCAAGTGTGTCAAGGCTAGTGGTTTTTAATTAGGCCCACAGTGTGGTTCCTTCCCACTTACCTGGCACTTACCTGGCCGCAATTGGCGGTGAAGAGGCGGTTTGAGGTCCTATTTCTAGCCCTTTGGAACAGTTAAGAGCTGTCTAGCTGACCTAGGTGACCCTAGATCTAGGTCTGATTGTGCATTTCTGGTTGATTACATTTGTGTCTAAGCCCTTTATCGAAAAAAAATTTCTGCAAACAGTCTCAAATAAAGAGAAAAAGGAAAATTTTTATAAAAGCTTGCAAAAATTTTATCGCTAAGAAATCCTTGCACCCTACTTGCACCACCTACCTTCTTCCTTTTCTCATTCTTCTAACATGGGTACCCCACATAATAAATCACTTGCCGAACTTTAGTATCCCGAACCTAATTTTGCGTCGTATGTCAATTTGTTCGGTCAATTTAAAGACGATCCCTCCTTGCCAAAAAAATCTTTGAAAGATCAAATAGAGGCGTCTAGGAGAAATAGTTTGACTTTTCAACCCACTTTGTGTCAACCAAGTCAACCTTCACCACCTCCATATGTTGACACCACTTTTCCAAGTCCTGCTGTAACTTCTAAGCCGATGTCCATTGCTGAGCATATTTCTCAATCTCGCAGTCGATCTTTCACCCCTCTCCACTCATCTAGTTTTAGGGATCAGCACGATTATTCACCTTTTTATCCATATGTTGACCCTACCCCTATCTTACCACCTACTTCCTACCAGTCCTACCCGACTTTCCCACCTTCACTAGACACCGTTTCTATACAGCCATTAGGGAGTTTCACATATCCACACGAATTTAAATCTTTTACCGAAACCCCCTCACCACCCAAGTCTAGTTTGGAAGAGTTGTTGGAGGCATATATTGCTGCAACAAATAAAATGATGAGGAATGTGGAAGCATCCATGGCCGCCCTTATGCAATCTAGTGAACCGGTAGCTAGTTTCCTGCTAGCTCAAAAATTTTCAATGTATAAGGAGGCGGTTGGACAGAGTGAGAATGAGAGAGGATTTTCAAATCAAACCTACCCTTACCCAATTGAAGCCCACAACTCCTGTTTGCCATCGATTGTTCCAAATGATTCACCAGTTGAAAATAACCACGAGTTGTGTGATTTTGTAGTGTTTGATTTGCCAAATTGTGAGGAACCCCTTTCGAGTGAAACCGCACCTAATTCTTTCTATCTTTACACCTCCACTCTAGAACCTAAATCGATACATATCCATGCTGATGAGGTGTCTAAAGAAATTAATTTTCACTTGAATGAGGATATAGACACCGGTAGTATTTCGGATGATGAACCTGTCGATTTGCTTGAAATTTTATGTTCAAATCATCATCCTGAGTTATTAAATGTTTCTCTCGAATCTCATATGCGTCTAGATTTTGATGATAATGGCATGGAGGAGTTGAATATTGAGGATAGTATTGAGGAGAGTCTTGAGGATAATATTGAGGTTGAATCATTTTTATTTGATGTGTCTGATTTTCCAATTCATCCTCCTGAACCTTTGACTGTTATATCACCCTCCCTCTTTCCCATCGTTCCAACCCCGCTTGAAGACTGTGAGCTTGAAAGCTTTTCCTTTGAATCTAACACAGTCCTCACAGACGATAACACCTACGAGTGTTTCACTTTTTCGGACGATGCTGATGACTCACCGCCAGAGTTTGAGTCCTTTACATTTTCAGATGAGCCATCAGACTCGGTTGATTATAGTAGTTTCGAACCATTAATGGAATCTTTCAAGTTCGAACCAGTTTACTACGGTGAGAAAGATACTATCCCTAATTCACTCCCTTTCATCTTTCCCATTGTTCCGACCGAACAAATGACCGTTACGCTTTCATCTCCTATACCAAGTTCGGCGTACCCATGTTTTCTTTCGAATCTTGAGGGATTTGATCCCATTTCTCGACGAGTAGATAGGTTAGCGCAATCGCTTATAACATATCGGTCATCACATATTGCGCTAATTTATTCACTCAATTTACACCCTCAAGATCGTACTCCACTTCCTTCTTCTTTTCGCCATTCTTCTCCCCCCACCGAGACCATATTCTACCATTCTTCTTTCCACACCGTCTCGCGTGCTTCTCATTTTCTTGCACCAACTATACCATTTCCACGATAAGATTTTTGAATGGTTGGTGCTAACTTTTGGCTTGTGCAAGGCCAAGCTTAAGTTTGGGGTAATCTTTGTATATATGTATATATTTTTTGCTTTCTTTTCTATAAAAATAAAAAATAAAAAAAATTTCAAAACATTAAAAACAATATTAAAAAATTATAAATAAATAAACAGGGGAGTGCCGGTATTTTGACCCTCTTGGTTCAGCATGACAGTGAGGACACTGTCAAGTTCAAGTTTGGGGGTATGCTCGGTACGTCTTCTTCCTTCGCATTCATTTGTACATATTTTTGCATTTGCATACTTATTTGAAAAACCCATAAAAATTGAAAAATTTCAAAAATTATAAAAATTATTGTATTCAATTTTGGCTAATTGACTCGAGTTTGATAAATAGGTTAACTGGCTAGGAACAACTAGATCTTAGACTTAGTAAATTAAAAACCCTAAAAATAACATTCCTTAAATTTTAACGGTAGAAAGTATATGCCTTGTAGTTTATTTAGAAATAGGCAAATTTTGGGTTCACTTCTTGGGCTAGGTCGAAACGAAGGAAAAATATTGAAGCTTTTATTAGAGTATAAGTTTGAAAAATAGTTCCTAGCTTAAGTCTAGATTTTGAAAATGTATACCCTACAACTTGCACAATCACGCACCTTGAAACTTGGAATAGTAGAAAAGACCTTGAAATGCTCTTGTCTAAAGTCCTTAGTACAATGAAAATAAAAGGAAAAAAAAAGTGAATAAAGAAAAAAATGGACACTGGTTTTTGTGATTACTTAAGGCTGTAAAAATAGAAAAATATTTAGCCAGGGTGCTTCATCACCTAGTGCCTTAGACCAACTGGTTTGGGAGTCACTGCTAAAGCCTTGGGTGTTGCAAAACTAGGAAGTACGCTTTAAAGTGCTAACGTATCTTGTAATCGGTTGTTGGTACCTCAAGAAGTATTAACGGTCGCATGAAGGATGTGTAAGCAAATTTCATTTAAAAATTCACTAATTAATAAGTGCTTTGGACAATGGACGAGAGTACGATTGCTTGATTTGAATTTCCAAATGTAGGGGTGATATTTACGGGTATGTGATTGGAATTTAGATAAGAGAGAGGAATGGAAGATAGAACTTGTATCTTTAATGGAGTTGATAGAAATTCTTAAGTGGAGATGAAACCCTAGAAGGAAGACTTAAGAGATGCCGAAAGCTAAGTAGGTCTACATAACATATATAATCTTAAGTTAAATAATGAGGAAGTGTGAAGAATGTGGGTAGATAATTTGCGAGTCAAAAGATAATAGAATTCCTTGTTAGAAAACCTAATTGGAGAACAAAAGTCAACGGGCCGAGTTGATAGGATTTTGTGGGTGTAATCCGCTGAAAACCCTCAGGAGACAACACTCCTATTAGGGACACCTAGAGGTTTAACGGCTTGTTGCACGTGCTCAGTGCAATCGCGTTTCCCTGCGAAAGTGCGGTTAGGATTTTAGTGAATAAAATAAGTTTGCTCGAGGACGAGCAAAAGATAAGTTTGGGGGTATTTGTTCAGACTAGAATATTGCATTATTATATTCCCCATTCTTATTCTTTTTATAAATAAACAGGTGCTTTTGACGCATATCTGCTACATGTTACAAGTTACAGGTTCTTGGACAGAAAACAGTGAAAGCAATGTAAAGACGATGAAAATGTGGACTTTAACCTACAAACAGAGAATCTTGATCAAGCCTACATAAGGAACAAAGGAACAATTCACAAAGCAAGATTCAAGACATCAACTTAAAGCGAACGGGTAGAAGTCCACTACAATGTTCACTGGAAATCTGGAAGAGAACCAGAAGCTAAATTGAGAAAAGATATACAAAAAGAAAAAGCCCAAGAACCCAAGAATAAGACCCAAAAATTACAGCCAATGATCTCATTATTGGGCCGCGGAACCGCGGCCCAATCCCTACCCAGGCCGCGGTTCCGCGGAAGTACTAAGGAATTGGAGAATGAAATTTTTACCATAATCTTTTGCGGCTCTGAAAATATTTCCTAAGGGCTATTTTTGTAATTGTAGATATGCGGATCAAAATGTAACCTAGGGTTTCCTATTCTCTATAAATAGGAACTCTACAGATTGTAATTCTTTATGCCTCCTTTTAATAAAAATTTAGAAATCGTTTGGAGAGCATCGGTGTTTCTTCTCCATTCAGAAATTCGGATCTGACAACCCTGCATGGATGATTAGAGGGATGCATCTGTAAGTAATTTAATTTCTTGCTTTAGTGTAGATTTAAATTCCTTGCCCTAGGTAGATTTAATTTCATGCCTTAGGAACTTGTTTAGAGTTCGCTTTGGGGAAGGATTTTGAGAGATGAGATCTCTCATCCCTTTCTTACCCATCAAATATTTACAATAGGACTCCATGCACATACCGCTCCCTACGGCACTCTATCCCTCGAGGTAGCGGTGATACCGTAGTATAAAGGCCCGGGTGTGATGTTTTTCATGGAGGTTAGGGTAAGGATCTCTAAAGGAAGGACAAGAACCTAGAGGAAGGATCACCTTCCCGAACGGATCTAATCCACTTTATTGATAATTACCATAACTCCTTACAGATCTTCATTCGGGTATAGAAAGCGTTGAGGTTTACTTGCATTTCCAAACCATCCCTAAACCTAGCCCTAGCAAGAATAGATCTAGATAATTAGTATAGATTAATTAGGTTTTTAGATTTAATAATTAATCCGAACACCCTTCGGAATTAACTCGTAAGCGCGAATCGGAAATTCACAACATCCCTGTGGACCGACCCGTACTCACCGGCTAGCTTCATGCGACGCTGTTCTTGATTGCGGTTACAAATATTTTTGATCTATCTTTTAGAAAGCGCGAGCACGCTAAATCATCCAATCAGAAGGCGATGAGAATTTGCTCTCAATTGCTTCTAGCTTTTTCGTAAGTGCAGCCATTTCGGCCTTCATTGCAATCGACATATTAAGTTGATGTATGCATGCCCTAGACTGACCTGATGAAGTAGATGAGGTGGTCTTAGTGCTTTCCCACTGAAGTGTTTGTTCAGCAAGATCGTCGAGAAACTGCCAAGCTTCCTCGCTAGATTTTGTAAGAAAGTGACCTTGACAAATGGTTTACAACAATTGCTTAGTTGCCGGGTTCAATCCTTCGTATAAAGTTTGGCAAAGTTGCCAATTCTCGATACCGTGGTGAGGGCATTGAACAAGTAGGTCCTTAAATCTTTCAAAACACTTCCAAAAAGGTTCGGAAGGAAGCTGGAAAAATTGAATAATTTCGTTGCGAATTCTCGCGGTCTTGTGGTGTGGGTAAAACTTTTTTAGAAAAGCCTTAACAAACTCTTCCCAATTTTTTATCGAGTGTGATGCTGTGCTATATAACCATTTTTCAGCTAGGTCACATAAAGTGAATGGAATGACACGTAGCCTTATAGCATCATCAGAAAGTTGTGCGGTCTTCATCATTGCGCAAACATTCTGGAATTTGTTTATGAAGATGTAAGCATCTTCGGATTCCAGCCCGTGAAATTTGGGCAACATATTGATGAAGTGGGGTTTAATCTCAAAGTTATCCCCATTAGCCGGTGGAAGTGAAAGATAAGTGGGTAAAGCGGTGCCGATAGGATAGAAAAGATCCTGGAGCGCAATTCGTTGGGGCGCTTCGACAGGAGGGTTTTGTGGGTTATTCGCACCTAGTGGAGGTGGAATCAATCCCGCGGGTAAGGAGTTGTTAGGATTGAAACCCGGCATCTCCTTAGAAGACGAAGAATATGATGATGAAGGTAAAGAAGTGGATGGAATTTCGATTTCGGAGTCGAAAGCGTCGTCAGTCGGCACTAACGAGACACAGACTAAACGGGCACTAGTATCCCTAGTTCAACTGGACATACACTAGAGAGGTAGTGTAGTCAAAAGGTGAAAACAGAAGGTGGGGGTAAGAAAACGTCAATGGAAGGAAGTGGGTGCAAGGGGGGTGCAATGGATTTCTTAGCGTCAAGTGGAAAGTTTTTTGTAAAAATTTTCTGTTTTGTGTTTTTCTTATAAGGAGCTTTTTACAAAAAGATTTTTATAAGAAGCTTAGACACAATAACATTATGCACAATCAAGCCTAGATCTAGGGTCTCCTAGGTCAACTAGACTGCTCCTAACTGTTCCAAAGGGCAAGTTGTGGGGACCTCAAATCGCCTCTTCACCGCTAATTTTGGCCAGGTAAGCACAAGTAGAGAAAGGAGGGATCCGCTCACGAATCACCGTGAGACGGGCCTTTTAAAGTTACCTTACCCCACTTGTCTAGCCTAGGCACCACAAAGTCTGGTTTAGATAAACGATCGATGCCTACAACTATTCCTTTGTCCCATTGAGCGCGACAATCCTTATAAGCTGAGTCTAATCTTTTTTAATTAACTCGATGGTTAATGCAAAATGATTTTTATGATTTTTGGGGTCCTAGGAAGGGTAATGAAATCCCCATCCAATCTGGATTGGTGTTAAAGCCCATTAAAGTCAGTTTTAAAGAATGCAAAGCAGTAAACACACAAATCACACTTGCCAAAAAAAAATTTATTGCGGCGCAAAGATTCTTGCACAAGATCAATTTATTGGAGAAGGGGAGAAGTTTTTGCGCAAAGAACCCTGCAGGAAAATTTTTCAGAGGATATCAGGGGGTTCAAAAGAAGAAAAGAAAGCTTACAGAGGGATTTTGGCTTGCTGACGTCAGCAAGCCGCGGCGGAAGCGCGATCAAAGACACCTTCTGGCGGCGGTTCCGCGGTCAAAAAGAAGGATCGGGCCTCCAAACTTCTTCTGTTGCTCTGTTGTGGTTATCCTCTGTTTTTTCAGATCTGCGGTTTGCTGTTTTGCTCACTGGATTTTTCCATATCTGAATCTGTTCGTCGATCCAGTACAATTCAAACGAAACACCCTTCAAAAAATAACAAGATGATAAATTTTTTATATTTTTTAATTTTTTCGGTTCTTTTTATGATTTTTTTTAATTTTAAATTAACCCGAAATTACAAAAAGATAATAACTACGCCATCCTCGGCAACGGCGCCATTGTGTCCCGCACATATCACATATGTTCCCCTACTTCGTTTCGCTTGAGTCAGGAAACCTCTGTGTAGGACTCTAAAGACTCGTCAATACGCCGGAAGTAGGTAATGATTATATCGGTTACCCACAAGCCGTCAGCGGTACTAGCTAGACGTAACGGCTATCCGGGTATTGAGAGATCAGAAGATCAACAAGCAAGACTGCTCATACTCCCGTGAATCCAATAAGTAACACTACCGTACAGTTGATTGTAATGTTGTCGCATGCGTGCGCTTTTAAAAGATAAATCAAAAAATATTAACCGCAATCAAGAACGGTGTCGCTTAGTAGCTAGCCGGTTGAGTATGGGTCGGTCCATAGGGATTTTGTATATTTTCTAGTTGTTCTAACGAGTTAATTCCAATTGTGGTAGATTGGATTATCAATAAAAACTAAGGTTGATTTAGATTAGGATTAAAACATTGCTAGGGTTAGGGTTAGGTTAAGTTTGGAAATTCAATATTTCTCGCCGCTTTCTATGCCCTAATTAAGATCTTTTTAGGTGTTAAGGTAATAGTTAACAAAGAGGACTAGCACGATCGGGAAGAAACTAGGTTTCTTCCTCTAGGTCCTTGTCCGTCCTTTCTTAACTCTTACCCTAACCTCCATGGAAAACATACGCAACCGGTCTTTAACTACGGTATCACCGCTACCTCATGGGATAAGGTGCCGTAGTGAGCGGTGTGTGTATGTATGCATAGAGACATATTTAAAATGTATGACGGGCAAGAAAGGGGTAAGAGATTTTCATCTCTCAAACCTTTCCTATTTCCAACCCTAACAAGTGAAGAACTACTCACTCATTAGGGAATTGATAAAAGATTTCATTTTTATGATTTTAATTTAACAACTATGGCAGATAAATAAAGTTATAACTATGGAAAATAAATAAATTTATAACTAGGGCAGAAAAGAAAATTAACTAAGGCATAGAAAAGAAAACTTACTTTTTTTTTGATGCACTCTTCAAACATTACAAAAATTAAAATTCTGAATTTAGGAATTAAAAAGAGGCATAAGAAGAGGCATGCTCCAAAAAGAGCTGTAAGGTTCCTATTTATAGATTATAGAAACCCTAGGGTTTACATCTGATCCCTATCTACATTACAAAACTACCCTGAGAAGCCTAGTCAACGCATCGCCGCCGCCGTCAAAATTGCACCGACACGTGTTCTATATGGCCGCGGATCCGCCGCCAACTGCCTTGTTTGGCCGCGGATCCGGGACCATCTTGAGAGTTCTTGGGCTCTTTTCTTCAGGTATTCTTTCTGTTGCTTTTTCCTTATATTTTCTTCACCTGGTTCTTCAGAATGTCTTCTAGTTTCTTCCAGATTTCCACAGTGCAGAATATTGTGGACTTTTACCGTTCGCTTCGTGTTGAAGTCTTGAATCTTACGTTGCCCTTGTACTTTGTGAAATTGTTCATTGATCTTCGTTTGTTCTTCAAACTGTGGGCATGATAAAGATTCTCTATTTGTTGGTCGTAGTCTCACTTTTGTAGCGTCTTTTCATCATTTTCACTGTTTTGTTCTGAGAACCTGTAACCTGCAACTATGTAGCAGACATGGATCAAAAGCACCTATTTATTTGTAAAATGAATAAGAATGGGGAATATAATAATGCAAAATTATGATATGAACAACAGTCCGGTCTCTTCATCTGATATGTCGCATATCTAGTCTGGGGGTGGTAAACGTCAGACCCCAATAACTTGATAAGTCATGCCGATGTGAGGCTCATAACGGGTCGAGAAACCACTGATAACACTTACCAGTAAATCTCAGTATCAGCCCTGGCCAGGGACTTCCTGTTATAGCTAATTGAGCACAGCGCAATATCAACCCCTAATACCGGGAGAGACGAAACCCCTCCTATCGCTCATTGCCTCAATGTGACTCGGGACTGTACCCAAAAACCACCGTTTTACACGCTCTCTTGAACGTAGTAAGGTGGAAATCAAAGCACAGTGGGAATCACACAAGACTCTATGACGATCTCGGGTCTACAGACTAACCTGTACCAGTGTCACCAGAGAACTGCTATCTGACGTTAGGTATAATACCATCTAGGAGTTCTCGGCGAGTCCTCTTCAGTGTACCCAGTCTCCACTGAGCACCCATATACCATCTTTGATGTCAAACACCAATGGATATGGGATCATCCATCGCCCATCAAATGGGTCAAGAAGCGTATACGCTGGTCTACTCTGGAATATCGATGCCCCGTCTCGATACACCCTCGACCAGGAACAATTAAAGTATGGACTTATGGACTACCCTGGCCCCACTAGTATGATCTCCATCATAGTACTGGTAGTCAAGTCCACATCCTAAAGGCTTTATCAACATGTAACAGAGAGACAATACAAGTATACATGTTAAGATAAAGAGTAACCAGATAGCATATTATCATGTCGAGCAAGAAAGTCCTCCCTATATATGTCCAAGCATCCACTATAATATACAATCATGTATAATAATGGCCTCTAGGGCATACATACAACTAACAACGGCTACCCCAGGTATTGAGTGAATAGAAGATCAATAAGCAAGCTTGTTCAAACTCCCACAAAGCCTATAAGCAACTCTTACCATATAGTCCGGTCTCTTCGTCTGATAAGTCGCATATCGAGTCTAGGGGTAGAATCGTCAAACCCCAGTAACTTGATAAGGCATGCCTATGAATGGCCTATAACGGTTCGAGAAACTACTGATAACACTTACCAGTAAATCTCATCAACCCTGACCAGGGACTTACTGTTATAGCCAATCGAACATAGCGCAACATCAACTCCCAATACCGGGAGAGACGAAACCCCTTCTATCGCTCATTGCCTCCTTGTGACTCGGGACTGTACCCAAAATCCACATGTTTGCATGACTCCTTTGAGCCATGGTTGGGAGGAAATCAAAGCACAGTGGGAACCACACAAGACACTATGACGATCTCGGGTCTATAGATTAACCTGTACCAGTATCACTAGAGAACTGCTATCTGACGATAGGTATGGTACCATCTAGGAGTTCTCGGCGAGTCATGTTCGGTGTACCCATTCTCTAATGAGCACATGTGTACAATCTTTGATGTCAAACACCAATGGTTGTGGGATCAACCATCGCCCCCATACAGGATCAAGAAACGTACACACTAGTCTACTCTGGAATATCGATGCCTTGTCTCGATACTCTCTCGACTAAGAACGGTTAAAGGATGTGCTTGCGGACTACACAAGCCCTACTAGTATGATCTGCATCATAGTCCTGGTAGTCAAGCTAACATCCTAAGAGCTTTATAAACATGTATCAGAAAGACAGAATAATATAAGTGTACATGTTAAGATAAAGAGCAACTAGATAGCATACTATCATGTCAAGCAAGAAAGTCCTCTATATATATGTCCAAGCATCCACTATATCATACAATAATGGCCTCTAGGGCATACATATTCCTAACAAGTTATATGTAATAGAGCATATATGTGTGCACGGATCCTTAGTACTAGTAAATATATGTTGTAATCTAGAACTAAGACGGGTTTCAATCATGCGGGTCGGGTCGGATATAACCATAGATACCAAATACGCTATTCTCACCCAAAACAAATAATAATCAAGAAATAGCCACAAGATTAGGAAAACCCAAATAAATTATAGTATAAATGAACTAGGGTGTTACATTATACCCAACTACAAAAGAATTTAGTCCTCGAAATTCCCGAACAAGAAAAAACAAGAAAACATGAATCTAAGAAAAGAGCTGTGGAAACTTCTGTCGAATCTCGTCTTCTCGTTCCCAAGTTGATTCTCCATGCGAATGATTCCCCCAAGAAACAAGTACTAGAGGGATAACCTTGTTCTTGAGGACCTTTTCTCTTCGATCTACAATCGCCATCGATCGTTCTTTGTATGCCAAGTCCTCCCTTACTGTCAGCTCCAAGTGATCTAGGACATGCGTCTCATCTCGAACATACTTACGGAGTTGAGATACATGAAACACGTCGTGAACACCCGCCAAGGATGGTGGTAAAACCAATCGATAAGATACTTCTCCAACGCGCTCGATAATATCGAAAGGCCCTACAAATCGAGGACTAAGCTTGGCTCGACTACCAAATCGAATCACTCCTCTGGTCGGTGATATCTTCAGAAATACAAGATCACCAACTGCGAACTCCAAAGGTCTTCGTCCTGTATCGGCCCAACTTTTCTGTCGATCTTGCGCCGCCTTCATATGATTTCAGATCACGTTGACTTTCTCCACTGTTTGCACAATAAGATCCGGTCCTAATAATCTTCATTCTCCAACACCGTCCCAACATACGGGCGAGCGAAACTTGCGACCATATAAAGCTTCGAATGGAGCCATCTGAATAGTCGCCTGAAAGCTGTTATTATATGAAAACTCTACCAAGTGCAAATGATCCTCCCAAAAACTCTTGAAGTCCAACATGCATGCTCTCAACATATCTTCAAGAGTTTGGATCGTTCTTTCGGACTGGCCATCTGTCTGCTGGTGATAGGCGGTGCTGAACTTCAAGCGAGTCCCCAAACTTTCCTGTAAACTCCTCCAAAAATGCGATAAGAATCGGGTATCACGATCGGAAACGATGCTCACAGGTACTTTAAGCAATCTCACAATCTCTTGCATGTACCGCTCTGCTAACGCTTCCGTCGACTGACCAACTCGAAATGGTATGAAATGAGCTTCCTTGGTCAATCAATCAACAATCACCCAAATTGCATTATTAACCTTTGGACTCCACGGTAATGCTGTCACGAAATCCATGGTTATATGTTCCCACTTCCACTGAGGGATCGAAAGTGGTTGTAATAAACCAGCTACCCTTTGATATTCAGCCTTGACTTGCTTACACACCAAGCACTTTGCTACATAGCGAGCAATCTCCCTTTTCATGCCTTCCCACCAGAAATGTTGTCGTAGATCGTGGTACATCTTCGTGCCTCCTGGGTGTACGGAATATGCGGAACTATGCGCCTCCTTCATAACTTCTTCACGAATATCTCCTTTCGACACACATAAACGGCTCCCATATCGTAACGAACCATCTTCATGAATCAACAGGTCCGTTCAAAGTCCCGCTTCTACCTGTTCTCGAAACTACTGCAACCTTGGATCGTACGACTGCGCTACTTTAATATTATCGATCAGGGATGACTGTACTTTCAGCTGCATCAACTGTCCCGAAGAATGCGGTAACACGATCTCCAACTCGAATCTCTGACAGTCATCTATAAGCTCCTTCTGTGCAGTCAACATCCGTATTGCTGGCAACCGACTTAGCACATCCGGCACTACATTAACTTTCCCCGGATGGTACTTTAGATCGAGATCATAGTCAGCCATCAGCTCCAACCATCTACGATGCCTCATGTTGAGCTCTTTCTGCATGAACACATACTTTAGGCTTTTGTGATCGGTGAATACTTCTACCCTTTCGCCCAATAAGTAGTGTCTCCAAATCTTCAAAGCGAAAATCACTGCTGCTAGCTCCAAATCATGAGTTGGGTAGTTCTTATCATGAGTCTTCAACTGTCTTGACGCATAAGCTATGACCTTCACATTCTGCATTAGAACACATCCCAAGATTTTCCCAGATGCGTCGCTATGAATAACCAACCCTCTAGAACTGTCTGGCACTGTCAAAATAGAAGTGGTGATCAGTCTTTTCTTTAATGTTTCAAAAGCTGACGCACATTTCTCCATCCATACGAACGGTACCTCCTTTCGTGTTAGCTTGGTCAGTGGTTCAGCTATTCGAGCAAAATTCTCCACGAATCTTCTATAATATCTTGCGAGCCCAAGAAAACTTCTGATCTCCGCTACGTTCTTTGGAAGTGGCCAATCATGAACTGCTGCAATCTTTTCAGGATCAACATGTTGGAGATAGTGCCCTCATAGTCAATTATTGGATCGCAGGTACGTGATTGCAATGATTGCGGAGGACCTATCCCGGTAGGACAGTCTTACTCGAAATGATAGTATGCTATCTGGTTTGCCTTTATCAGTCGTGTACATGTTCAGGTGACTGATTGCATGTTACACTTTGATAGAGCCCTTAGGATCTTGCTTTACTACCAACAGTATGATGGCGATCATATACGTGAGAGTTGGGTAGTTTAGATGCATATCCTTAATTGTGGTCCCTAGTCGTGGGAGTTTCGAGACAGGGCATCGATACTCCGGAGTAGACTAGTGTGTACAGTCGAGACCCCGACAAGGGGCGGTGGCCGGTCTCACAAGCCACTGGTGTCAGTAGGATCACCTAAGATGTATACAGGTGCTCATTGGGTTATGAGTACACCGGACAGGACTCGCCGGGAATCTGCTAGTTAGTATTATATCTACCGTCAGATAGCAGTTCCCTGGTGACATGTGTACAGGTTAGTTCATCGACCTGAGGTCGTCATTTGTCTCGTGTGAGTTCCCACTGTGCTTTGATTTCTACCCTACCACGGCTCAAAGGAGTCGTGCAAACAGGTAGCTTTTGGGTACAGTCCCGAGCCATATGGAGGCACGTGAGCGGATCGGCAGGGGATTCGTCTCTCCCGGTATTGGGGGCGAGATCGTGCTGTGTCTAGGAGAGCCATTACACAAAGCCCACGGCCGTGGCAGGAGATTTACTGGTAGGTACTCCAGTAGTATCTCAGGGTGTTATTGGGCTTCACTCCGACACGACTTATACTGCTTCTGGGGGTCTGACGTTACTAGCCCTCTAGGCGGATATGCGATACTCATTGACGAACGGACCGGACTGTATATACATTGTCACTGTTAGGCTCAGTAGGGTTTTCGGAGGAGTTCGCTCATCGGTCTCCCTTGAGTTCGCTCCTCGGCCACCCTTGAGGTCAGTCCGTGGGCAGCCGTTATGCATTGCTAGTGCCGCTGACGGTTTGTGGTTAAACCCACTGCCAGGGTGCTGACGAGTCATTAGAGTTCCCCACAGGCAGTTTCCCAAGTTCGGGCGAAACGTTGTAGAGGCCGTATGGTTTTATGGCAGGGTTCGGAAAATGCACGTGCGTTTACGCACGTGTCGATTTTCGGACAGGTGATACTGGTCGGCTTTGGTTTAAGCCGGATCCGAGTATTATATTGAGTAGGTATAATATCTTTGTCTCAGTTGCATTTGTATTCGGTCGTAATACAAATGCGGGTATATTTATACAGTTTCGGGGTTATCCTGAAAGTTGTTTCAGGATCACTTTTGGAAGTTGCCAGTTTCCAGTTTTCTATCAGCCGTCTTTTAACATTCGGTTAAAGACAGATTTATCTTTTCTTCTGATATGAGTGAGTCATCATTCTAGAAGGTTCTAGAAGTGATGAAGTGGCTTCATGACTCATTAGGCATTAATGGAGTCATTAAGGATAAGGTGACTAGGTTTAATGTGATTGGTTGATTATTATGTGTCATCATTTTCTTTAAAGCTTTTTGTTTTGGCTAAAGATATTTTAGTGAGAAGCTTTTTGTGATATGGTCACCTCCCTCCTCCTACACTCACCTCCCTCCTTTGATATATATAGCCTCCTCTCTCTCTCTCATTCACTTACTGGATTCAAGAGAGAAAAGATTTTGATAGTTTTGGGGTGTATGGAATTTACAGTTCATTTCATTCCATCACCCGATTTCCACGGCAACTTCATTAACCGATCGTCCACGGATTTGGACGAAGTGAGACAAAGTCATCTACTCATTCTCTACATCATTCTTGGTCGTCTCTTTTAGCAAACTTGACGATCGAGTTGCCTCGAGTCAGAGGCGGGAGCCCGTTTAAAGAACCGATCATGTGGTGCCACCTCGACGAGGAGATCGGAGATCGACGAGATCGGAGCAGCCGCAACGGAGCGTGGGATGATGGTTGAAGAACGAAGGACTCGGATCGTTCGGTATAACCATTCTACACTCTTTACAGTTTGTTAGTTTAGCAATAATGGCAGATCCGGGTTATAGTATACGATAGCGCCAAGTTCAAAAGTTTTATTCCGCATTTGGCGTCTGTAGACGGCCGGGGCGCTAGCGTAGACTTACAGTGGTATCAGAGCCTCACCATTTTGCTATACTAACTTGTGCTAACGCGTTTAAAACATCGATCCGACCGAAAAACAAAAACGACAAAATCCTTGCACGACAGTTTCTGTTGATTTTAAACGGTGTCGAAATTGATTTCTGGATGTCTTAAAAATCCGTGCAGGGAATTCTAAGAACGACGAAGAAATTTGGGCACGTGACTCAATGATACCGCCGCGGAAAGGCGGTCAAACCATAGGTTTGACCGCGCTTCCGCGGCCAAACATTGAGCTCGTGGCCCCAAATTTTTCCAGTGGGTTCTTGGTGGCATTTTGTGGTTTTTGGAATATAAAGTTTTGGCCCAGATTTTGTTACTGTTCACCAGTAAGCTGTGGGGCCCACTTTTTGAATTTTGGTCTTTGGTCGATCGTAATTTAAACACGTTAGTTTACAGTGCTTACATTATATCTCCGACCGGGAATGTCATTTGATCGGTAAACCGCGTTTGATTGCTATAGTTCTTTTAGACGGGTTTGCGAACGTGACATTCGCGTTGATGTTCTGTGTTGTGCTGTAATGTTGCGGATTTGTCGTGGTGGATAGCAGTGTGCAATGATAGTACAGTTTGAGTTTATTTGTACATTTGATATTGCGGGGCGAGCGTCCAACTTGTGGACTGCCGTCACTGCCTGTTGTATAATATTCTTTTGGGGCACGACCAGGTTGCGGTCGATGTACCTATTGTACTATTTTTCATTACTGTACTAAGTTTTTGCCCCGCGACGGAGTGTACGGATAGCCGGGTTCGGGAAAGCAACGGGTCCGCATCTCATGGCTTTGAGAGGCAGAGGGGCCCCACTTCAGAATTGACAGACTATTCGCCGCACTCGTAGGGGGTACAGGTTGACCCAAGGAGGGGTGCTCAATTTACCGGATTCCGTGAAGTGCCGGGTGTTCCATTCACTATGCTGTGGGGGACTGCCTCGCTTCAGGTTTTGGCGGGTAACTTGCCGCACCCGTAGGGGTCTAGGTTTCATTGCACAGGCTATCCACACGACAACGGAACGTCGAGTTTCAGCAGCGGCTCTGTGAAACTCGGGGATCCCAGCTTATCTGTATTGTTCTGTGATGCTTATTACTTTTCTGTAATGTTGCATATTATCACGCCTGGAGCGATTATGTATATTGGTTTATATACTATTAGATGTTGTATATGTTTTACACCCGCGCTAGTCCAGCCCCCGCTCTGTCGTTAGTTAAGTAACCTAACGGGTGATGACGGGACCCAGTGACGAATGCGGATGGCATATACGTACATTTTATTTTCGTTCTTTTCTGGTGTGATTGATTGATGGGACTGCGTTGATTCTGATCAACGCAAAGTAAAAACAAACCTGTATACAGTTGTTGGAACAATTTAAAAAGTGTTATTGCAAAGACGTTTTCTTTTGTTATGCATAGCGGTATTCAGTGGAATATCCAGCACCTCATTCGACGGGGCAAGGGCCGATATCCCTTCACCGGGACTGACCCCTTGGACAGAAGTTTGCGTCAGAGTAATAACTTTACTATAGTCGATTACAAGTTGCTTTGCATAGCGGTATTCAGTGGAATATCCTGCACCTCATTCCACGAGGAAAGAGCCGAGATCCCTTTACCGGGAGTGACCTCTTTAGCAAAAGGTTTTCGCCACTATATTTTAAAAAGCTATCAGGTTCCTTCAGCGATATCAAGTTCACTACGCTAAAGGTTTTTCGCCAAAAACCAGCCGTAGTCCTCCGTCACTTCTTTTGGGTATTCAGTAGTATTCAAGCTACGCATTTTGACCAACGCCAAGGCATAGTGTTTGGTAGCTGCTGGGTATTCAATTGTTGCATAGATAGATGAGTTAGTTTGGGACAGTCGTTCTGCCGATTGGCCAACGTCAGGGGCATGTGCGGGTGGGTTCAAATTGACAAGATAGTGATGGGTAGAACTTGGCATGTGACTTATGACATTTTGACCAACGCCAAGGTTATAAGAGCATGGGGCAAAAACAATATCGGGAGTTTCTAAAGAAACTGAAACTTGCCAAGTATGCGCATACCATCTGGAGTATGAGTAACGTGGATGCATTCCATCACGTTATCATGCGATGAGAGTTGGATCCCGATTCCCACTGATGAGTTGGTTTACTCTTCGGGTGATCCCGATTGATTCTTCTTTAGGTTTGGAGGAGAATTTGACAGGACAGTGGGAGGTTTCCGGATTAGATAAATTGATGACCATTCTGATCTAGGTTCGAGTGCACGCAGAGTGTTTCTTTTCTCTCTCTCTCTTTGGCAGCGACCTTTGACCGACCCTAGACTATGACTCTGTAACCAGGTTGACCGAACCTTCTTAAAATACTGGCTTTTGGATTGTCTGAGTTGCATAAGTCATTGCCACTCCTTCTTTTACCCTTTGCATTTCTCAGAACACCCGTATTACTACGGATATCCACTTCCATTGGATAGATCCATCGTATGGTTATATACGAACTCGAAGGGACTTCTTCGAGGATGGATCCAGGTTCAGGAGAAATAGAATTGGTTTATTCAGTTGTCTTTTATTATCACCTTCTCTCAGGTTGCGAGAGCTTCTTGGTTTAGGAGAGTACACCTATTACGCCTATTGGATAGTCTTATTCCAAACCATAGGCTGGTGCCGAAAGGTAGGGAATGAAGAAAACCAATTAGCCTAAGTAGGGTGTGCAGAAGGTAATATGTAAAGACAAAATAAAGGGATTAGAAAGAGGGCAAAGTAAATTGCGACTGATATCATTCACGACCAAAACCGCGTACTTCATCGCCGCTCCTATTTCACCTTTAAAAGAATAAGGTATTATTCAGTTGTCTTTTATCGTCACCTTCTCTCGAGTTGCGAGTACTCCTTGGTTTAGGAGGGTACACCTATTATGCTTACTGGATAGTCTTCTTCCAAACCATAGGCTGGTGCCGAACGGTAGGGAAGGAAGAAAACCATTTAGCCTAACGATGGTGTACAGAAGGTAACGACTAAAGACAAATAAAGGGATTTGGAGAGATGGCAATAAAATATACGGTTGAAGTCATGAATTGGATTATGGAAGAGGCATTGCTATGAATACCAGGATACCCCTACGAAACATTTTCATGTTTCAGTGCATTGTTAAAGAAAAACTGTTTTTCCCGATTAGACACTTACTCCAAGGGTATGTATTTACCAGGTTTCATTCTCATATCTGTATGGTTTTACAGATGATGAGTGGGAGTAAGATATTGGGAATTAGGTAATCATCCTCATTATATCGGAATTCGTTGTAATTGGTGATATTTGAGGAAATCGCCAGGGTACAGTTTTCTACCTACGACGCACAGGTTTTGAGTTGTTTAACTCAGCGGACTTATACAGAGTATTGTATGTTGTCCAGTGTCCATCAGGACAAAGGGGTAGGTCCTCGTACTATGTTCTATTTACTTATAACTTCTCTAGTATTTAGACGAGTGTTTCGTAGAAATACAAGGTCTAAGTTTTGAGAAGTTGTGGGTATAAGAATAAAGTAGAGAACCAGGTATCACAAGTATCGGGATTCTTCAAAGAGATCGAAGATGTAGATTCTTGTGATTGGTATTCAGATGATAGTGATGGTTTTGAGAAACGTGTTTCTCTTTCAGGTTACTCATAATTGGATGGTTTCCTAAGTTGAGTAATGCTGAATAGCCTCTTTCCATTAAGTTGATATGCACTGGAGACAGCTGCATGATTTGAATATGGTTCCAATTAAATAAGTGCCAAAGTTTCTATATTGGATATAGAATAGTTCGTACCTTAAAAGAAATTAAGGTACGGGGAGTTGTCCAGCTTATGCTTAAAACCAGACTCTGGATAACTCAAGGCACGTTTCTGTAATGGCTGTTTGTGGGTTGACCCTGGCTATGACGAGGGTTGATACTCTACCATTTGGAAGATCAATAGTGATATTGTTCTTGACTCGCCACAGTTTTAGTAAAACAGATCTTTTTCAGAAAACAGTAGTGGGAGTATGGTAGAACTGGAAGTGATTCCAGAACCGTGAACGATTACGGAAAATTTAATAGGACCTATATATTCAATCAGGTTTGACATTCCAATAGCCACTCCGCAGGTATGGTAGGTAACCTCAGACACCCGAGAGGTACTTTGGTAGGCTCAAGGACGGTGACAGGGAGGTTCTTATCTACCCAGACTTGACACTACTGTTGTTCCAGGATATGAGACCCGGTAGAAGGGTTGTCGTAGTCAGTGGGAGCAGCAGAAGTATAGTGGGCAAGTAGCTTACGTCTATTTATAGACTTGAGCAGTTATAGCGGAGATAGATCATCTAATTTTGATGTGACAGTCATGGGTTTGACTTCAATCAGAGTAGGGGATGGATCAGTTAAGAAGGTAGTAGGGTGTGATGTCATGGTATCTGGATGACATACACAGAGTGGGAAGTAAAATTCCTATACTACGATCGGTTGTACTATGGTCGTCACACAGTTGTTTCTCCAGATAGGATATGGATATAATATTTGACATTCTGGTTTCTGGATCTATGGTTTTAGATCTGGATTTGGGTAGTTTCCCAATGTGAGTACTTTGACAGATATTCTAATAGTTTTTGGAATAGTTGACTCCTAGCATGGTGGTGTACCTGCAGGTGATGGAGTCACCCTCTCTGAAGGTGTCTTACAGACTAAAGGGGAGAGGGATGAGCATGATTGGCAGATCACTTGCTTAGGCAATTGAGTCAATCATAAGATGTCAAGTACCGCACCAAATGTTGTTTTTGCACTAGATGCAATAAGTTTGTATTAATCCAATCCTGGAGAAACATAAGGAAGCAGTTTTAGAACATTGGTACATGTTCTACGGATTTGATAACGGCAGCCTCTTTCGGGAGACGGTTATCATTCCAGGCTTCAAAGGTGACATGGATGACGGAGTGATTGTCAGAGTTTTAGTTTTCCCTCTGACGAGGGACAGTATTATGGACAGGTGGTCCAAAAGGATACTGTGGGGAGCAAGGTGCCCGATACTGATTAGGTTCAGTGATCGATACAGTCTAAGAAGTTTGGATATGAAGTTCATTTATGAACTAAGGTCCCATCAGATATCCAGACATATTCTAAGACAGGTACTACTCAATTCAGGAGATGGCTTTCTCCGCGAACTTGAGATTTAGAGAGATATAGAAAGATACTTCTAGGCGGATCCACTTACTGAGGCTATTTCTCGAACACAATAGTTTTACAAACGGGCTTTGTGAAACTGATTAGTAGAGGAGTTGGATGTTCGGTTTCACACGGGCTGTGAGTAGTCGACATCGCAATAATTAGCCTTGAGTGCAAGTGGGAGATTGTTGGAGATAGTGCCCTCATAGTCAATTATTGGATCGCAGGTACGTGATTGCAATGATTGCGGAGGACCTATCCCGGTAGGACAGTCTTACTCGAAATGATAGTATGCTATCTGGTTTGCCTTTATCAGTCGTGTACATGTTCAGGTGACTGATTGCATGTTACACTTTGATAGAGCCCTTAGGATCTTGCTTTACTACCAACAGTATGATGGCGATCATATACGTGAGAGTTGGGTAGTTTAGATGCATATCCTTAATTGTGGTCCCTAGTCGTGGGAGTTTCGAGACAGGGCATCGATACTCCGGAGTAGACTAGTGTGTACAGTCGAGACCCCGACAAGGGGCGGTGGCCGGTCTCACAAGCCACTGGTGTCAGTAGGATCACCTAAGATGTATACAGGTGCTCATTGGGTTATGAGTACACCGGACAGGACTCGCCGGGAATCTGCTAGTTAGTATTATATCTACCGTCAGATAGCAGTTCCCTGGTGACATGTGTACAGGTTAGTTCATCGACCTGAGGTCGTCATTTGTCTCGTGTGAGTTCCCACTGTGCTTTGATTTCTACCCTACCACGGCTCAAAGGAGTCGTGCAAACAGGTAGCTTTTGGGTACAGTCCCGAGCCATATGGAGGCACGTGAGCGGATCGGCAGGGGATTCGTCTCTCCCGGTATTGGGGGCGAGATCGTGCTGTGTCTAGGAGAGCCATTACACAAAGCCCACGGCCGTGGCAGGAGATTTACTGGTAGGTACTCCAGTAGTATCTCAGGGTGTTATTGGGCTTCACTCCGACACGACTTATACTGCTTCTGGGGGTCTGACGTTACTAGCCCTCTAGGCGGATATGCGATACTCATTGACGAACGGACCGGACTGTATATACATTGTCACTGTTAGGCTCAGTAGGATTTTCGGAGGAGTTCGCTCATCGGTCTCCCTTGAGTTCGCTCCTCGGCCACCCTTGAGGTCAGTCCGTGGGCAGCCGTTATGCATTGCTAGTGCCGCTGACGGTTTGTGGTTAAACCCACTGCCAGGGTGCTGACGAGTCATTAGAGTTCCCCACAGGCAGTTTCCCAAGTTCGGGCGAAACGTTGTAGAGGCCGTATGGTTTTATGGCAGGGTTCGGAAAATGCACGTGCGTTTACGCACGTGTCGATTTTCGGACAGGTGATACTGGTCGGCTTTGGTTTAAGCCGGATCCGAGTATTATATTGAGTAGGTATAATATCTTTGTCTCAGTTGCATTTGTATTCGGTCGTAATACAAATGCGGGTATATTTATACAGTTTCGGGGTTATCCTGAAAGTTGTTTCAGGATCACTTTTGGAAGTTGCCAGTTTCCAGTTTTCTATCAGCCGTCTTTTAACATTCGGTTAAAGACAGATTTATCTTTTCTTCTGATATGAGTGAGTCATCATTCTAGAAGGTTCTAGAAGTGATGAAGTGGCTTCATGACTCATTAGGCATTAATGGAGTCATTAAGGATAAGGTGACTAGGTTTAATGTGATTGGTTGATTATTATGTGTCATCATTTTCTTTAAAGCTTTTTGTTTTGGCTAAAGATATTTTAGTGAGAAGCTTTTTGTGATATGGTCACCTCCCTCCTCCTACACTCACCTCCCTCCTTTGATATATATAGCCTCCTCTCTCTCTCTCATTCACTTACTGGATTCAAGAGAGAAAAGATTTTGATAGTTTTGGGGTGTATGGAATTTACAGTTCATTTCATTCCATCACCCGATTTCCACGGCAACTTCATTAACCGATCGTCCACGGATTTGGACGAAGTGAGACAAAGTCATCTACTCATTCTCTACATCATTCTTGGTCGTCTCTTTTAGCAAACTTGACGATCGAGTTGCCTCGAGTCAGAGGCGGGAGCCCGTTTAAAGAACCGATCATGTGGTGCCACCTCGACGAGGAGATCGGAGATCGACGAGATCGGAGCAGCCGCAACGGAGCGTGGGATGATGGTTGAAGAACGAAGGACTCGGATCGTTCGGTATAACCATTCTACACTCTTTACAGTTTGTTAGTTTAGCAATAATGGCAGATCCGGGTTATAGTATACGATAGCGCCAAGTTCAAAAGTTTTATTCCGCATTTGGCGTCTGTAGACGGCCGGGGCGCTAGCGTAGACTTACACAACAGCAATTCCATCTCCGGATACGATATGACCCAAAAACTTCACTTCTTCAAGCCAAAACTCGCACTTGCTCATCTTAGCATATAACCTTTCTTGCCTCAACATTTGCAGTGCGATCTTCAAATATTTTGCATGCTCTTCTTGGCTCCTTGAATAGACCAGAATATCATCAATAAACACTATTATAAACTGGTCCAAATACGGTGAAAAGATTCGGTCCATCAAGTCCATAAATATCGCCGATGCGTTTGTGACTCCGAATGGCATCACTAAGTACTCGTAATGCCCATATCGAGTTCGGAACGCCGTCTTGCAAATATCTTCTGATTTTACTCGAACTTGATGATATCCGGATCGCAAATCCAGCTTCGAGAATACCCTCGCGCCACTGATTTGATCGAATAATTCGTCGATGCAAGGGATCGGGTACTTGTTCTTAATAGTTACCCGATTTAATTCTCGATAATCGATGCACATTCTCCGCATGCCATCTTTCTTCTTGACTAGAAGAACTAGAGCTCACAGGGTGAATTGCTGCTGTGAATCCAACCCTTCTCTAATAATTTGACGACCTGTTTCTTGACTTCTTTAGCACCACCGGTGCCATTGGATAATATGCCTTTGAAATCGGCATTGCTCCAGGAACAAGATCAATCGCGAACTCCACATCTCGTTTTAGCCGTAAACCCGAGATGTCTTCGAACACGTCCATAAACTCTCGGACTACTGCTGGCGCTTCTTCCTTATCTACTTCTATCGAAGAAAGAACGGCACTTGTCGGCCTAGCCCTAAATTCGACTGGCCCGACAGATCTGCTACCTCCTGAAAATATAAACTCCGGATGTCCGGGAATCTGGAAGATCACTTTCTTTGCCCTACAATCGATGTGAGCATGGAAAGTGCCGAGAAAATCCATTCCCAATATGACATCATAGCTACCAGTATCAATCACCAAGAAATCCGTGAATAGCTCTCGTCCGCAAATAACAATCGACAATCCTTGCACTCGCTACTAGATATAATATTCCCATTCCCAGTGTGTATGTCCCGGCAACTAGACAGGGCTGCATGTGGAATCGAGTGTGCAGTAATAAACTTGGACGACATAAAACAATAGAATGCACCTGAATCGAATAATTCTAATGCGGGAAAATTATGAACGAGTAGGATACCTGAAACGACTTCATCTGAAGCCTTGGCCTCCTCAGCCGTCAAAGTAAAGGCACATACTTGATTAGGCCCCTGAGTAATCTGCTTCTGCCCCTGAATCTGTCTTTGCGGTGGCTTCTGAACATCACCCCTCAATCGTAGCTTTGAAGGACAAGCATCGACGGTATGATCATCTAATCTGCAAACAAGACAACGTCCAAGCCTCCTTCGACAATCTCTCCTGAAATGACCCGGTCGTTGGCAGTAATCACGAAACACCCTTCCCTTATGCTCGGGTATGACGGGCTTCTTCATAGGCAAAATGCCTCGCCTGTTCACCAGGATGCCTCTGTGTATAGGAGCTCGGTTTGGCGTAAACCCCGGCTTCCGCACTACGACGGCCTGCTGTTAAGTATTCTTCGCTTTCTCCGATAAGCTCTGCTACTCTCTGGCGGCCTTGAGAACTTGTGAGAAAGTGGTCAATCCCAGAGATATAATATGTCTCTGGATTTCCACGTCCAAGCAATGCATAAACCTTCGTGCCTTATCTGCATCGTTGGCAACCAAAGGTCCTGTGAATCGACTGAGCCGCGTCCACTCAGCCGCATGCGCATCCACGGATCCACCATTCTGCTTCAGGTTAATCAACCTTTCTTCCATTTCTTTTCGAGCAGATTGCGGAAAGAACTTCTCCAAGAAACTCCGTGAAACGCTGCCCAACTGATCGACTTGGGCAGACGAGTCTCCTCTACGAGCCACCACTCGCGAGCGTAATCCACCAGTTGGATGCGTACTACATCCACTCTCTTGTCCTCCGGAATCTGCGTGGCGAAGAGCAAATTCTCCGTATCAACTAGCCACTGCTCCGCTGGCAACGGCTCCTCCAAACCAGTAAATGTGGATGGACCAAGCCTCCTGAAGTCCGCCACGGTGCCCTCACGCTGTGCTGGCCTGGGTGCTACTGCGTCTACGGACTGTTGGACTATCCGCAGACCCTCCTGGAAAGCCTTGGCTTGCCGCTGATTCAGCTCGGTTTGTCGCTTCTAGTTTTCCAGCATTCCACGTATTACACCAAGCAATGCGGCATCATCAACACGCCTCTGGTACAATCGCAAATCTCTATCCTCCATGATTCTGAAGCCAAGACACTAAAGAGAATTAGTAACGGTACACAGGATTCAATAACAAGATAATTATAGATTCAAGAATGGCAAGATAGTAATATGGCAGGACATGTTCCTAAGTACGGATTTTCTGGTTAGTATATTGGGTTTAATACCCAACTACGAAAAAAACCAACCCGATTAATCTTAAATCCTATGTCTCTGATACCAAACAAACCCTATCACGCCTCGCTTCCCAGAGTGCGCTAACTACGGCACGTGACAGAGCCAATCATGCTACCTATGGCTAGAAAACATCCCTCCACAGTCACATTACGGCTATCTATAGGATATCAAGAATAATAAAAAAATAAAATCTATCTAATACATGTTCATTTGCCAAAATAAAAGAGTCAAGAAATGTATAAGCTGAAACGATAATAATATCCAATAACATCTGAAGATACGTCCCAATATGGGCTCACATCAAGAAATAAAAGCTGCGGAAAATAACTAACTAAACATCACTGAACTTAATTCCTCACTGCTCGGCTTGACGGCTAAAGTACTCTTGTTCAGCCTGCGATAGAGATAGAGGAACTGGGCCATGCAAAACCCAGACGTCAGTGCGTCATTACATCAAACAATAGTAATAACCATGATGTAACAAGATATATAGGCATGAATATAAATCAACAACATGAATATAAAAAGTGAGGTGTGTGTGTATGTGATGTGTAACCTAAAACTGGGCTTCTAGGTTATCTAATCTAAAGTCTTCGAAATCAATTAATGTAATCCCTATCGTAACCCATCAGTCTATACCCCGTTCATTCCCCATGGGACCATGGTAACAAGATTATTCCATAATGCCCGGAAAAACGGCAAACATGTTATTCCGTAACGCCCGGAAAAATCGCAAACAGGATATTCCGTAACGCCCGGAAAAACAGCAAACAGGATATTCTGTAACGCCCGGAAAAATGGCAAACATGTAATAATAGCCTTTTGAGTTACCCTTTGGATACATTCTTGATTTCCCCTTTACCCCCAGGTTTGTGTTCAAGTCAGGTATTGCCAAAATAGATCTAATGCTAATACAGGATCAAGAAGGTACAGGTTTTCGTCTATGCAGACAACAGGTAACGTCCGTCAGGAAAACAAGTCAGGATTGTTGGTATTAGTAACTAGATCCATATAACAAGTAAATAGTGTGTCGTGAACCTGTCAGGTGATGTATATGCATCAACTAGATATCCAATGTAAACTGTAACGAATATCGAAGCACGGTTAATGAACGGATACACATGTAACTATCTGTGATAACATTTATAATTCCATGACTACGTATGATTCACATTAGCAAGCATGTTGTACTAATAGAACAGTAGAATGATATAATAAGGTTCCGGCATGCAACTAGATATGCAGTAAACAGTACGGATACGTCCGGGTATCCAAAACGGTAAATCTATGACATGGGATGCATAATTAAAATACAAGTATTATTTTTATTCATATGGATATAAAAATAGTAGCATAGCATGTAGAAAGATAAACTTGCCTGATCGGATCCACGTTGGGGTATGTACGTCGCATTCGACGTCGGTAAACGTCGCGATGCACACACACGCGTATAAGACTGGACCAGGATACTTAAAGGTGTGACCATGCTGGATGGTGACGACGACTGGGTCGCCCGGATCGTCGGCGACATGAAATTGTTTCCTAGCACCACCATAAGGTTTTAACCGGTATCAAGCATGCAATTTTAAAAAATTCTTGATGCTAAGCTACACTAACCTAGAATCTAACTAGATCATTAAGATTTAATGCATGATATAAGAAGTTTTATACTAAGTGAAAGAAATAACAACCTTTGTAGACCAAGTCCTTCACTTCTAAAGCTCCGGGTACTAGTCCCTAAGACTCCTCGTGGCTCCACTTGAAGAAGGATCGAGCTTGCTCCTTGATCTTCCACGCCGAAGATGATCCACCCGAAATTTCTCTAGGTCAAGGTGCCTCTTCACTAATCTAGTATTAGTGAAGTAAACTGTTAAGAATATGTATGCCCTAGAGGCCATTATTGTACATTGATATATATTATAACGGATGCTTGGATATATATATAGAGGACTTTCTTGCTCGACATGATAGTATGCTATCTAGTTACTCTTTATCTTAACAGGTGCACTTAGTATTATTATACTGTCTCTATGTTACATGTTGATAAAGCCCTTAGGATATGCACTTGACTACCAGGACTATGATGTAGATCATACTGGTGGGGCCAAGGTAGTCCACTTCCTAGTCGAGGGGATATCGAGACAGTGCATCGATATTCCAGAGTAGACTAGTGTGTACATTTCTTGACCCTGTATGGGACGATGGTTGATCCCACAACCATTGGTGTGTGACATCAAAGATTGTACACAGGTGCTCATTAGAGAATGGGTACACCGAACAGGACTCGCTGAGAACTCCTAGTTGGTACTATATCTAACGTCAGATAGCAGTTCTCTGGTGACACTGGTACAGATTAGTCTATAGACCCGAGATCGTCATAGAGTCTTGTGTGGCTCCCACGTGCTTTGATTTCCTCCCTACCATAGCTCAAAGGAGTCGTGCAAACAGGTAGATTTTGGGTACAGTCCCGAGTCACATGGAGGCAATTAGTGATAGGAGGGGTTTCGTCTCTCCCGGTATTAGGAGTTGATGTTACGCTATACTCGATTGGCTATAACTGGAAGTCCCTGGCCAAGGCTGCTGATGAGATTTACTAATAAGAGTTACCATTAGCTTCTCGAACCGTTATGAGCCATACATCGGCATGACTTATCAAGTTACTGGGGTCTGACGTTACCACTCCTAGACACGATATGTGACATATCAGATGAAGAGACCGGACTGTACGATAAGTGTTACTTATAGGCTTCATGGGAGTTTGGACAATCTTGCTTGTTGATCTTCTAATCGCTTAATATTTAGGTAGTCATTACGTCCAACTAGTACCGCTGACGGCTTGTGGGTGACTGATGTGATCATCACCTACTGTTGGCATATTGACGAGTCTTTAGAGTCCCACACAGAAGTTTTCTGGTTCAAGCGAAACGAAGTAGGGCACATATACTGATATGTGCAAGGGGCCTGATTAAATACGAGTATGTGATACCGTATTATAATCTGGCGGTTATTTGTTATCAATTAGGTTATATGAGATATAACCGGATTATCGAATCAAGTGTTGATTTGATAATGTGATATACGGATAAATGATATTAGTCGGTTATATGTGATATAACCGAATTATTAAATCAAGTGTTGATTTAATATGATATATATTATATTTGATATAATTATATCTTAACTAATATTAATGCTCACTAAATATTTTCTTATGTATTATAATATATATGATATATATATAAATATATATATGAAGCATGGCATGGATTTTCTATTTTTGGAAAATAGAAAAAGAGGTGGAAAATGAGGAGCATGGGTGAAGCATGGCTTTTTGTTGGATATGTATGCCCTAGAGGCCATTATTGTATAGTACTAGTTTGTATATTACATTTTGGAAGCTTGAGATATATACACAGATTGATGACAATCTTGCTCGATATAGTAGTATGCTATTTGGTTTGTATCTATCTTAATATGTGTATATGTTTCTTTTTAACATATCGCTAATAAATATTGATAGAGCTCTTAGGATCTTTACTTGACTACCAGCGTTTTGATGGCGGTCACACTAGTGGGGGCTGGGTAGTCTATAAACACATCCTTATACAGGTCCCTAGTCGTAGGATTATCGAGACAGGGCATCGATAGTCTAGAGTAGACTAGTGTATACGCTTCTCATCCCAGCATGGGAGATGGTCTGTCCCACAGCCATTAGTACGTCATATTGGAGATAGTATGCAGGTGCTCGTTAGGTTACGAGTACACTGGACAGGACTCGTCGGGAACTGTTGGTTAGTATTATACCTTTCGTCAGGTAGCAGTTTCCAGGTGACATGAGTACAACTTAGTCCGTTGACTTGACACTGCTACTTCGGCTCAAGTGTGTTCCCACTGTTCTTAGATTGCTATCCTACCACGGCTCTATTGAGTCGTGCAAACAGGTAGTAGTTGGGTGCAGTCCCGAAGCACTTGGAGGCAGTGGCGGCTAGATAGGATTCGTCTCACCCGGTATTGAGGGTTGATATCGCGCTGTGTTTGAAGAGCTGTTACACAAAGTCCCTGGCCAGGGCAAGTGAGATTTACTGGTAGGTGTTCCAGTAGTTTCTCAGGGTGTTCTGGGCTACACTCCGACATGACTTATACCGCTATTATGGGTCTAACGTTTACCACACCCCTAGGCCCGATATGCGATACTCTTAGATGAACAGACCGGACTATACGGAGATTGTCACAGATAGGCTCAATAGGAGTTTGGATGAGCTTGCTCGTCGACCTTTTATCGACGGATACCTGGGTAGCCATTATGCACAGCTAGTGCCGCTGACGTGCTTGTGGTTAAACCCACTGCCAGAGTACTGTCGAGTCTTTAGAGTCCCATACAGGGTTTCCCAGCTTCGGGCGAAATGAGTAGAGGTCGTATGGTTTTACGACAGGGTTCGATCACATACGTGTACTTGTGCGCGTGCGGTATTCGAGCGAATAATACTAGTGGGCTTTGGTTTAAACCGGATCTTAGTATTTGATTATTGGATTAGCTTCGTCTCATAGTATTCGTGTTTCTCGGAACACGGATGCGGGTATGTACATACGGATGAGAGGGGGTATAGAAGGAGATACCTCATTAGGGTTTTGACCATTGACTTGGTCAAAACAAATATGAGGTAAAGAAAAGAATTTGTTATATTTGATAAATGATAATTATTTGGCATGGCTACTTGGGTTGAGCTTTTGACTTGGCTTGACTTGTTGACCTTAGATATTTTTGTGAGATATTTTTGAGCACTAGATATTTTTGTGAGATATTTTCCTTGCCATGCTTGAGGTCATATAAAAGATAGCCATTCCAATTTTTATTATCATTATCACAAATACCTTCTCTTTCCTCAAGCTTGCTCTCTCCTTCTTTCTCTCAAACCCTAAGTGTATCATGTATTGATAATCAAGGGTTAATGAGACTTAGCAACTCTAAATCACACTCTACTCACTCTAGTCTACTTAGATTAGCAAGCTAAGTATTCTAGTTACCTCAACTTGGAGGTTTAGCTCAAGGTTGGAACTCTCGGGTGGATAATCGTTGACACAAGGAGGCCGAAGTTTAAGCACGATCCATACTTCCATCGAGGAGCTTAAGGAGAGGATCGATGACCCGAAGGACTTTTTTTCTTTAGGTATACTTTCTATCATAGTAGATAGAACCCTCACATGCTAGTTAGGTTTATGGTAAAGATCCGGTTTAGGTGTTATCCTAGCGCCAAGTTTCTACTCGAAGTAAAAATTTTGTTCCGCATTTGGCCACGGAAGTTGGCCGGGGCGCTAGTGTAACCCTTCACTTTTATCATTATTCTATTGGTCTTGACTCACTATTGAGGCATGGTTGCTTTTGTTTATTGATGGAAATTGGATGCTTCAATTATTATGAGAATTGATAAGCCATTCTTCACTTCATTCTTCATGGGTTGTTCATTTTTCTTCACTTGAGCTCATATGCTCTCTAGCTCTTCATCTTCCATCTTCATCTTCTTCCAAGCTCAATTCCTCACATGTGTTGTGATCGCACGTTTTTGGCGTGTCGGATGTTCAAAGTTCTAAAGTTATAACCGCGATCAGGACGGTGTCGCTATGCAGCTAGCCGGTTGAGCACGGGTCGATCCACAGGGAGATGGTTGTATGTCCGTTTGAGTTTTAGACGAGTCAATAAAGAATGTGTATATGTTTGTTCAAATCTAACCTATGTGTTTTATATGCAAGTATAAAGTTATTAAGAAAAAGATACGAAAGTGTAAGCTAAAGAAATCCGCACTCAAAACCTTTGAGCTGAGTCTTGACCAATTGAAGCTAGAGCAATCGGCAACAACGTGGATTAGGGTACTTAAGCACGGTATTCGTGGAATCCGGCTTATTGACCCTTTTCCGTCCGTTCTTGTCTCTTGCTTTCGCCTCCGGCCAAACCGAACGCAACCGGTCGCGGTTAGGAATCACCGTTATCTTGGTAGGATAGGGTGCCTAACGGAGCGCTTGCATAACGTTTGGGCGTAGTTCAAAGGAAAATAACGGGAAAAGGAAATGAGGAATGAAACCTTAACTTATAATATTGTATTTATTCTTAACAACAACATATTACAACCATTCACAAAACGAACCAAAAAGAGCAAAAGAAAAGATAAACAAAGAAAAGAAAAGATTACAAGCAAGTAATTAAAAGTGCATGGAATTTAAGTGCATGAAAGTAAATGAGCAAGAAATGAAACTAGGAACCATAGAACCCAAAACAAGACATGGGTTCAATAACCAAATCTTAAACTTGCAAGCTCAATTAAGAGGTTGCAAGATTAAGAAAAGGCAAAGAACTCATGGAGAATGAAGCACAAAAGAGAGAACATTATTGATTCCAAAATGATACAACCCCTTGAGATCAATGATCAAAGCTTAAACTTGCAAGCTCACTTAAGAGGTTGCAAGATCAAGTTAAGATAGAGAGCTCAAGGGGGAAGCTAAGCAAAAGAATGATACAAAAATAACCCTCATCTTCATTTAACATCCACTCAAAAGCTCTCACAACAATTTCATGGAGGAAAGAATGAAGAAGAAGAAGAAGTAAACTAAAAACTAACAAAAAGTGGGCATGAAAAAGAACACCCATGTCTTGGCAAGTTCTGGGCTATTTATAGGCAGGAAACAGAGAACCTAGGGCAACATTCTGGCACTATATGAATTGAACCCCCAGAATATTTTCATATGACAAGCCCATACGGCCGCGGATCCGCGGCCTAAGCATGCTTATGCCGCGGAACCGCGGCCATAAAGAGGGGTTGGCCCTTCAAACTTGGTGATTTTCCCTGGTTTTCTGTACTCTTCAGTGTGGTATATGTTGTTTCTCAGAATCTCTTCACAATGTTTCCAGAATTTCAGCATATCAAAAAGGTGATGTGATGTGGATCTTTTGCCATGATTTCCTTGAGCTCCGCGTAGATTTCTTGGATTTTGTGTTGACATTGTGCTTTGTGCATGAAAATGACAATCGATTTGCCATTTTGTCCCTTAAACTGGTGTGCGGCAACACGGATAGAGAGCGTAGACCCGTGTTTTATCTGTGGTTGGCAGTAATCCGGAATTTGTCGTGCTATTCCATGAATTTCACTGTTTAGAGCTGAGAACCAGAATCCTGCAATTAACTAGAAAACACGGCTCAAGAGTACCTACCGATAAGCAAACGAGCATAAGAATGGGCGGTAGTAAAATCAATATTCTGGTGTGAACATGTTGTGAAACCTTGAGCTTATGAGAAGCCTAGTGAGTTTTAGAACCCATACTTCACCATCCCAAATTAGATTAGCACTTTGGTGTGGTGTGTTTCCTTCACTAAAGTGTTTAGTGAAGAGGTAGCTTAGATTGGCAGACTTCGGGTGGATCATCTTCAGCACGAAGGTCATCGGAGGAAGCTTGCACATTCTTCAAGTGGAGCCTAGTGGAGTCGCGTAGACTACTACCCGGAGCATTAGAAGAGAAGGACACGGTCAGCAAAGGTTGTAGCCTCCTTCCCTTCTCTTAGTTTATCATATCATCATTGTTAAACCCTAATATTCTAGTTAAGATCTTGTTAAGTGTTCATTAGCACCACGAATTTTTGAAAATTGCATGTGTGATGCCCGTTTAAACCACGCCGCGGTGCAAGCAAACACTTTCATGGTATTAGAACCAAGCTAGAACAATTGGGTAGGTCTTTACGGTATTAAAGTGTTCGATCGATTTTTCGAAGCCACAAAATATCATGTTTCTGTCGATTTTTTAAAAGTTGGAATTTTGGTGATTAAAAATATGCAGAAAATCGTGTAGGGTTTTCTATGCAGCCCCAAGAAATTTGAAGCTCCAATTCCCTTAAAGCGCCGCGTAACCGCGGCCCAAACCATAGTTTAGCCGCGGTTCCGCCGCCGTTTTGGGGTATTATGGGGTCATGTTTCTTATGCTACTCCATGGTTACATTTAGCACTTTCTGAGTGTTTTTAATGATTCTCAAGTTGTTGAGGTCTCTGGAATTTGTGGGTGGGTGTTAAATCGATCGAAATGTTTAACGTCGTATAGATCTTAATAATATGTGATACAATTGTTAGAATCCGGAATAATTAGTTTTGTGAAAACTAGTTAGTATATTGTAAATCTAGCCGTTTAGTCTCGTTTGATCGATTGCTACGGAGTTTTGGTTCGGATCAAAACTCTGTCACAATTGCGTATAGTACGCGATCACTTAGTGGGGAATCTTGTTGAATTATCCGACAGCTTATTGAAAAGAGTTTTCAATTTGAGACTAAAATGCAAGGTTTATAAGTTAAGCATGAAATCCGGAATATGAGATATTCCGGGTTTATGATGTCTAAGGATATCCGGATTCTAATTATTGTAGTTTTTCATTTCTTTTCTGCGACCGTAAGTGTAATATGTGGGGTATCCCAAATCTCGTTGCAATATATCAACGGAATTTGGGATACTCGTATTTACTTACGTTGATGGCATGTGATGTTATGTGTTGCTGTGATATGTTATATTAGATCGTCGTGAGTGAATAGCCGGGGGTTTTATGTGAGATGAGAGTTTTTCAATTTTCATTCATGTAAAATTTGTATGTAATATTCTTTTATTGGGACACTTCCGGGTTGAGGATGATGTCACCATTGATGTATATTATTTACTTTTCCTCATTAGGATTGACCCAAGGCGGGGAGCACAAGTAACCGGGTTCTAGAGTCCAGTGGGAGACCATCCCGAGAAGTCGAGACCGGGTCTCCTAACTCTAGAATTGGCAGGGTTACTTGCCGCTCTCGTAGGGGTCTAGGGATGTGGGTTTGGCTATTCATCACGACTGTGGAATCCGTGTTTTTCATTACTAGCTGAATTTAAAACACGGAACTACTAGTATATCCAATATTTCATATGTTGACTTCTGCTGCTTGGTTCTGTAATGTGATCATATAATTGCGTGAGACAAATGCTATATATATATATATATGATATATATAATAAATGTTGCTTATGTTTTGCACCCGCGCCAGTCCAGCCCCCGCTCTGCCGTTAGTTAAGTAACCTAACGGTACATGACAGGGCCCCGTGGCAAATGCGAATGGCATAAGTGTACGTTCTATTTTCGTTTCATTTTCTGTGATGTTTCGGAAACATTAAATGGTGGGACTTCATTAATGAGATTAATGAAAAGAAAAGAAACCTAAAGATATTGTAGAATCAAAAGTTTTTAAAAGGTAGCTCTAGTTCTTGCTTTGCATGGTGGTATTCCTTGATGAATATCCAGCACCTCATTCGATGAAGAAAGAGCCGAGATCCCTTCACCGGGAGTGACCTCTTTAGCAAAACTAGCAAATGCTACAACCCACTCGGTTTTGTTTTCATTGCTTCTCTAGTTCTTGCTTTGCATAGTGGTATTCATTGATGAACATCCAGCACCTCATTCGATGAGGAAAGAGCCGAGATCCCTTCACCGGGAGTGACCTCTTTAGAGAAACTAGCAAAAGCTACAAAAACACTCCTTTTCAAATCACTGAATTCTACAACGATAACAAGTTCATTACGTTAAAGGTTTTCTTAAAAACCAGTCGTAGCCCTCCGTCATTTCAGATAAGTACTATTTAGTATTCGTGCTACGTTTGTTGGCCTTCATCAAGGCGTAGTGTGCAGTAGCTGATTAGTGCTTATCTGCAGCATGTGATGCAATTGGATTAGGGTAGTCGTGCAACTTTGTTAGCCTTCGTCAAAGGTCATGCGGGTGGGTTTAATTCAATCAAGAAATGAACGGGTTGAACTTGACTAGCAGCCTATGGTTTGTTAGCCTTCGTCAAGGTCATAGGACGTTAGGGGTAAAAACAATTCTTGGGAATTTCAAGTGTTGAAATTTGCAATGAGATTGCATACCTTCTATATGATAGTTGGATCCCGATACCCACTGCGAGTAAGAGTTACTCCTGAGAGAGTTTTGCACTTTACAATTAGTCAATCAACTAGGTGTCTAAGAAAGGTGTTAACGGGGTTATTCCCCTGCGTAAACGAAGTTATTTAATTAGTTCCATGCGAAAGCATGAGGAGATTCCCTTGGAGTACCAATACCTGCCTGGCCGAACGATTGGCGAACTTGTAGGGTGTAATTAATCCCGGCTAATCGTTCCTTTTATGGTTTGAAGGAAGATTTGATAAAAACAGTGGGAGACATCCTGATTAGATAAGATAATAACCAATCTAATCTTGCAAAGAGTGCACGCTAATGCGTTTCCTTCTCTCTCTCCAGGTAGCGACCAATGACACGCCTTAATCAAGATAATAATATGGATGTATTGATTGAACCCGCTTATTATACTGGGCTAGGTTCCGCTCTATCTTATGACTGTCATAAGTCAGAGCAAGGAATAGAGGAATACCCGGATTCCTACGCCACCCGAACGAAGAAGGAGCATACTGATGCATCTTCTTCAGGTGTGTTCGTTACTGAGAACGGTTTCTCAGTTTGCTCTACGTCCTGGGTATTGGATACCGGATCAGGATCCCACGTATGTAATTTGTTACATGAGCTAAAGAGAGGTAGAGAACTGGGAAAGGGTGATAAGTCTCTAGTAGTAGAGAATGGTGCAATTGTTACAGCCAAAGCAGTTGGCGAATATCACCTAGTGTTACCAACTGGTAATACATTGATTCTGAACGGCCGTTACTACATACCAAAGATGATGTGTAATATTATATCAGTTTCTTTGCAAACTAAAGAAGGATATAATTTCACACTAGAGGATAATGTTATGAACATTTTTCTGAATCAAGTGTTGATTGGGTTTGATACGTTGTGTAACGGTATATACATTCTGAATCAAACTACAGTTCTAAACGTACAAAATACACACAAGAGGAAGAGTTCAAAAATGAACGAAGCCTACTTATGGCATTGTAGACTAGGTCATATCAATGCGATAAGACTAGCTAAGTTACATAAAGATAAATATTTGAATCCGTTCGAATTTACATCTTATGAAACTTTTGAGTCATGTCTCAAAGGTAAATGACCAAAACTTCATTTACTGGACACGGAGAAAGAGCTACTGAACTCTTGGGACTGATACATAGTGATGTATGCGGTCCTAAGTCTACGCATGCAAGGAATGGTTCCTCGTACTTTATTATATTCACCGATGATCTCTCAAGATACGGACATGTGTTCCTGATGAAACACAAATCTGAATATTTTGAGAAATTCAAGGAATATAAGTGCGAAGTGGAGAACCAAACGGGTAAAAGTATTAAAATCCTTCGATCTGATCGGGGAGGACAATACTTGAGCATGAAATTCCATGATTATTTAAAAGAGAATGGGATTCTCTCTCAGCTTACTCCTCCGTATACACCACAGCACAATGGGGTATCGGAGCGGAGGAATCGCACCTTATTAGATATGGTGCGCTCTATGATAAGTACTGCTGAGTTACCTATTTCTTTTTGGGGTTATGCTGTCACGGCCCAAATGTGGCACGTGACCGGCACTTAAATCACATGACATCTAAAGACGTCGACGCGGTTCAAGTAAGCCGAACCCGGAATCTAAACCCTTTAAAAATATTGGAGGTGAGTTTAAAATAGTCATCAGATGGAATCAGTTTAAATAACATTTAAATTTAACTAAGTATGTTTAAAAAGTATCTATGACGTTTGAAATTCGACAGCAGCTCCTTTGCATTTTGTATAACCCGATACAACATAATAATATAAATAGCATCCCAACGGGAGCTAGCCTCCACGTTCAACGACGGAGCAGCCAAACAATCTATATCAGAAGTCGACTCCTATGAATGCGACCTCACAATTTCTAGTCTCGCTTCTAAGTCCACCATATACCATTACTAAGTTGATGGAGTTTTCACTAGATACAAGAATATATGAATAATCAAGGGTGAGTACGATACAATAGTAACCCACTTACCAATCAATCACCGAAAGGAATGTGTGCCCAAGCCGCTGATAATCCAAGCGGTAAAACCTGCAAGAAACTGTGGCACAACGGGGATGAGTTGCCAACTCAGTGAATAAAAGTACATCTAAAGGTAGAAATCGAAATGCATGACGATACCTAGGTCATAAATATATACCTACCATAATCTGTACTAATATAGTATGATATGTGTATGTATCATAATGCAACACTAACTATCATGTTATCCTAAGTAGAATATCAGACATTTCAAAATGACGAGTCCCTAACTCGTGTTTGAATTCCCTTTTGTGTATATGAATGCCCATACAATATATATAGGTACTGTCCCCCGGATCAGTCCTGATCGGTTACAATAACTGTAATCTAACTGTGTACCTCATGATAGCAATCATATCAATATATATATGGATGTCCAGCATCGACACCCGAATTCAGAAATCTCTCGTGTCCATCACCGACACGTAAATGCAGATATCGTCGACACCATCTCAACAGATGATCGCCACCCGATATCCCTGGCCCCGATCGGTATCCCCTAGATATCCGTCGTGCCCAATCGAACCCCGGTCAGTATCCCCCGGATATCTGCCGTGCTCATCTCTATCTCCGGTATCGAGTATCCTCGCTAGGCTCCCCGCCTATAATGCGGCTTTCCTGACCCTCGGTCTCGACCCGGGTCCACCATGTATCCGACTGTATAACTCCCACACTCAGTCTGGATAATAACAAGTCTGAAACCGTATAGCCCCCCCACTCGGTTCGGAATAAAACCATCATAAAACATCAAACTCATGGTGGACGCCAACTCATCATATCCAGAAATATCAAGTAAAAAATGAGAATACTTGCAGAGATTATCCTGATGATATATTATATATATATATATATAACAGCGTCCCATACCACTGATATATATCATCAAAAGTAAAACATCCAGAAAACTCATAAATCAATAATAAACATCTATAGTACTGGTATTCACAATGCTTAACAAATAATAAGGTAACATGCATAAATAAATCATACAAGCAAATAACGTATCAATTCTACCGTGTCATGGCAATACTAATAATGTGTAGTGTAACATACGCGTCTGTGCTCGTGCAGCATGGCAATCATTAGTATCTGTGCAAGTATTCTAAAGGTGAAATGGACTACTTATATCAACATCTATATATGTATTACATAACATAACGGTTCTACAGTGACATGGAAGTACCAATGAGGTGTGGTGTAACATATGCATATGTGCTCGTGCAACATGATACTCATTGGTAATTGTGCAGTGTTCTATCGGAGTGTTCGTATCACGGAAACGTATAACATCGATAAATATAACGCGAACATGTAAAGTAAATCTAAGCATAACTGATAACTGTAATTACTTGTTATGCGCTATACCATTATCTTTGAAAATGGAACGATACGTTGGATTTGAAATAAAGAAGCTGCCTTCTGTTAAAATAGATATTTGTTTTGGAAATTGGCATCGCATCCTTGTGTTTTATCATTAAAAGAGAAACGAATCGTAGTTTTTAAAAGAATATAGCGCACACAAGTATTACGTACTAAAACGGAGTATCATCTAACTCTACGAGTCTAAAGAAAAACTTGGTCGTTGTTCGGCATACAAATCTCATCATTTCCAATACGTATAATTTCTCGTATAATTCCCCACCGTATCACTATATCTAAATCACCTCTAGAACGTCATAATCCTTTGTACTAACTTACCAAACTATAATTAAACTACATGCAATTGAATATCATTCTAGATGCAAACTATCTCCAATAACAATATCTTGAATAACTACTAAACTATCTAGATACCATAATACTATTTATAAGGTTGCGGGGGTGCTATACGCCATCCACCCGACTTTCCCTGTAGATGTAAATCTACTCACCAACTTCATAAGCTTGCCGAAATCCATGCTGCTATATCCGCCAACTCCATCGCGGAAATCCTCGCGACGGCACCTATAATCGTATTTAAAACCACATCGATGTAAATATCATATTGAAAACCAAAACAACGAGCTAAGCACCCGTAGGTTAGAACCTACAGCATACATAACCTAAAAACAATAATATGTCACTGAAATCTACGTATGAACGTCGATATTTCAGTCTCACTACAAACTACGTAAAAACCATATCGGAGTATCGGAAAATTTGATAAAACCATAACCAACCACTTCCAGATTTCTCTGTATACTTCTAGAAACAAAACAAACAATACTATAGATCATAAACTACCAAAAATAGGCCACAGAAGAAAACCAACACCAAAAGCCCAAAAGGGGGCCGGCGAGCTCGGAAAATGGTGGAATGTCGCCGGTTCAAGTGTGGAGTTTGGGTCTCGAGTTTTGTGTAAAGCCTTCTAATGATCATATTATAGTTTTGGTCTGGCTAGTTTTTCTAGTAATTGCACCTAATGGTTCCAGATTCAATTGCAGTGAGCTAGATATCACAATTTTCCTAGTTTATGATACTGGTGAGTTAACTGAACTTAGGTTTTTCTGAGCTAACCCTCTTCTGGTCGTAGTAGGCAAAAAAAGAACTCGTGATACGATATATCCGTGTCGTATATAGAATTTTAACTCCAAAACAGATATTTACTTCCAGATTTCATTTACTGATAAACTAACTTAAACTAGCAATACCAAACATCCTAATACATATACATAGAGCTACCCTAAAAATTCCAACACCTAACTCCCATAAAAATCCGGCGAGCTCGGATAATTTGCAGGTGTCGCCGGTCAAAGTCTGATGGAATGGGTTCGTCTTCCTAGGGATTATTCTAGTTTCACTTTATAAGATTCAGGTACTGTTTGATTGTGTTAAAAGTTTTCTAGACTATAGCAGATTCATAAACAGAGCCTAATTTATCAAAATACTGTATTTCCAATATCAAACTTATCTCATAAAACAGTATCGAACTAAGATCTGCAGAGTTTGAAACTTATACCTATTGAATGATCAACTAAAAGGCTTCCTCCAAGATGCACAAGCACTACTAATCCTAGCTTGAGGGTTGTGGTAAAGATCCCTAGTACCTTGCTTTTTTTCTTCTCTTTTAATTGGAACACATAGGAATTGGGTGTTAGTGATTGAAGAATTTGATAAGAGTTCAGTTTGAAGATGCTAAGGAGTTCCTATATGTGTGTGTGTTGTGTGGAGAAAGCATGTGGTGGAGATTGAGAGGTGGAGGTGGCTAAGAGGAGCAGGAGGTGTAAGCATGAAAGGTGGTGGTATTTTCATGCAAGAAGGAGGTGTATGCATGAAGTGTCACCAAAGTTATGTTATACCATGAGTGTGCTTTAAGCTTAACCATGACCTTTACCTTTTTACACATAAACCCTCACAAAATTCCAATTTCCACAATTAACTAAACTTTTCACAAAACACCCTCATGACTCTTCTTATTGTAAAAACAAATTATTTCTTTACTAATCTATTCTACTACATTTTAAAAGACCTTTTTATTACAAACATAATAAAATAAATGTTTTAATTAAATAAATAAAATAATTAGTTATCTAAAATATTTCAAAATGTTACAATATTTCCCCCTTAAGAAAATTCCGTCCCCGAATTTAAATTAAACCCCCTTCTTAAAACATTTTCCTTAATCCAATCTGCTCAAATTCAAAACGATTTTTCGGGGTCCAATTTAAAACATACAATGTCCGTGCAAGTAATGGAACTCCAAAGTCCCACATGAACTAAAACGCATCATAACGCAACCGTGTGCGTGAAACATCAAAATATATAAAAACGCACATAACTGTAATTCTAGCGGGCGCAATGAGAATTACTCCAGTTATGATGCAATTTGCCAAATACGAAAATCGTTGCGTATCCTAAGTACAAGATCCATTCCATAAGCGTAGTGCAACATCGGTGCACACGACCAAGCGAAAAATACATAAATCCAATCTATAAGATATCCTCTCAAGTACAATCATGAAAACAAAATCAACCCTAATGGGTTTGCGTGCAAATCTCAAACCACACGTCATGGTGTGTATGAAACTAAAACAATGCTAAGTGCAACAGACGTGCACGAAACGATATCCATTGCATCCACTGTGCAAGGAACAAAGTGTAAAAATAGTATCAAGTATATCGGGGTGCACAAAATAAATTTCAAGTGCATCGGGGTGCACAAAATCAAAACGTGCAACTGGTGTGCACGAAAACATACCAAGTATACCTGGGGTATATATATATATATATATAAAATATCTTAACCATGTGCATCTGATGTACACGGAAATATCAGTGTAGTGCATCCGGTGTACACAACACTTCAATCGAGTGCAGTCACCTCGCACGAAAATCTCAACAAGTGCACCTGGTGTGCACAATACATAAATCAAAATGAAATTAATGTACATGGAAATCTCATCAAATGCACCTGGTGTGCACAAAACATAAATTGACCCTCAAATCATCAAAAATACATACATCAAAATAACGGACGTTGAGTTGTCCTTTCTTCAACGTTGAAAATGAGATATTTAGATCATAAAAACACAATTCGAACTCAAATGACATCGAAGTATATCCTCTTCAATATCCAAAGGTGTTTATACACCCGGAACTGGCATAGCAAGGATTTCTACTTGCCGTCTGCCACGATCTAACTTTCTTTATCTCTGAATTCTGGTTCTTCTTGCGGACCTCTAACATCAGGGTCTCTTCATAAAATCGTCTAGTGAGGAGCAACGACACAATCATCCTACATGCCGATATCTCTCACCACATCTCCTTGGCCAGTAGTCCAATTTCTCATAACGCAACATGTTGATGATGGAAATCTCTATCCTCCGTTTGTGTGCTAACAACTGATCTTGGGTCCAATCTTACTTATTATCAACTTTTAGAAAGAATCCCTTTAAGTCTTCTGCTGATCTCAGCTATCCAGCCTGTCCGGAACTAGCACCCATTACTGAATCCACTTTCACTTTCGCAACAACTATCATTTCCTTAAGATTTTCCTCTGAAGTGTAGTTGTACGCGTCTCTGTATAAGCATCAAATTTTCAATATCGTCGGTGAAGAACAACTGTCCACTGAAATTTTGTAATAATTTCCCGTTCCATTACTCTTCAATCCATCAGTTTAAGGAGCATATCACGATAGTCACGCAAATTGCAAGTCATACATGGTTATGACCATGCCTGGAACCTTACAAGACTTCCAAAACACAAATCCGGCATCTCTGATAATCTGTAGAAGAATATGGCTAAGCTCACCTTCGAAAACTCGTCCCAATTCGTCGGAGGAAAACTTATTGCACGATCTCTTTCTCGAGCGACTTGCATCAGGTCTGAGCAAGATCCATCTGAAGAAGCAAATCAATTTCACCGATCTCGTATCGGGGCGCCACAACAGATTAAAAGTCCTAACTAGCCCACATCTGAATGGCTACGAATCCTTCTGATCCATCTACACTTATAAACATCGTCAATCTTTAACTTCGTGAACTCTGGAAGCAACATCTTGATAACCTCAGCAATGTTTGTTATCGCTATCTGAACAGTACGTGACACCATGATCTTCGGAGAGAAGAAAACATCATACCTCAAGTCCGGCTGATCTCTAGCAATGACTCGACCATCTGGTACGGATCCCGAAGAAACTCGCTTCAACATTAGAACTCGATCAAATATGAATAAACGACATGTCTCTATATCACCGGAAAGTCACCCTGGTCAGTCCTTGTCCCCGACAAGTCTGCTCTGACCGTATCTCTAACTACAGCCCTCTCGGCTCCCATAAACATGGTGACCGAAACAATCAACATGCACTGACGAGGATAGATCAACGGAATGAATAGAAGGAAGATCACAAGATATAACTCCTAAGGTAACTTAGGCGGAGTATCATATCGTAAATATGCCGCGGAACATATGTACGGTACGTAACTCTACTTAGCACCTACTCCATCAACAAAGGTCATCCTACATAACGAAAGTTCGGGTATAAGACCCCCAAAGTCAAGTCTAAGTCCTATAAGGTAAGTCCAGGTAACAAGAGTGCATGCCTAGATCCCATACAGTCAACCTAGACTCGAACAAAGGTTAAACCAAACGCTCTGATACCAATTTTGTTACGACCCAAATGTGGCATGTGACCGGCACTTAAATCACGTGACATCTAAAGACATCGACGCGGTTCAAGTAAGCCGAACCCGGAATCTAAACCCTTTAAAAATATTAGAGGTGAGTTTAAAATAGTCATCAAATGGAATCAGTTTAAATAACATTTAAATTTAACTAAGTATGTTTGAAAAGTATCTATGATGTTTGAAATTCGACAGCACCTCCTTTGTATTTTGTATAACCCGATACAATATAATAATATAAATAGCATCCCAACGGGAGCTAGCCTCCACGTTCAACGACGGAGCAGCCAAACAATCTATATCAAAAGTCGACTCCAATGAATGCGACCTCAAAATTTCTAGTCTCGCTTCTAAGTCCACCATATACCATTACTAAGTTGATGGAGTTTTCACTAGATACAAGAATATATGAATAATCAAGGGTGAGTACGATACAATAGTAACCCACTTACCAATCAATCACCGAAAGGAATGTGTGCCCAAGCCGCTGATAATCCAAGCGGTAAAACCTGCAAGAAACTGTAGCACAACGAGGATAAGTTGCCAACTCAGTGAATAAAAGTACATCTAAAGGTAGAAATCGAAATGCACGACAATACCTAGGTCATAAATATAGTACTACCATAATCTGTACTAATATAGTATGATATGCGTATGTATCATAATGCAACACTAACTATCATGCTATCCCAAGTAGAATATCAGACATTTCAAAATGACGAGTCCCTAGCTCGTGTTTGAATTCCCTTTTGTGTATATGAATGCCCGTACAATAAATATAGGTACTGTCCCCCGGATCAGTCCTGGTCGGTTACAATAACTGTAATCTAACTATGTACCTCATGATAGCAATCATATCAATATATATATGGATGTCCAGCATCGACACCCGAAATCAGAAATCTCTCGTATCCATCACCGACACGTAAATGCAGACATCGTCGACACCATCTCAACAAATGAATGCCACCCGATATTCCTGGCCCCGATCGGTATCCCCTGGATATCCGCCGTACCCAATCGAACCCCGGTCAGTATCCCCTGGATATCTGTCGTGCTCATCTCTATCTCCGGTATCGAGTATCCTCGCTAGGCTCCCCGCCTATAATGCGGCTTTCCTTCCCCTCGGTCTCGACTCGGGTCCACCATGTACCTGACTGTATAGCTCCCCCACTCAGTTTGGATAATAACAAGTCTGAAACCGTATAGCCCCCCCCACTCGGTTCGGAATAAAACCACCATAAAACATCAAACTCATGGTGGACGCCAACTCATCATATCCAGAAATTTCAAGTAAAGAATGAGAATACTTGCAGAGATTATCCTGATGATATATTATATATATACATATATAACAGCATCTCATACCACTGATATATATCATCAAAAGTAAAACATCCAGAAAACTCATAAATCAATTATAAACATTTATAGTACTGGTATTCATAAGGCTTAACAAATAATAAGGTAACGTGCGTAAATAAATCATACAAGCAAATAACGTATCAATTCTACTGTGTCATGGCAATACTAATGATGTGTAGTGCAACATACGCGTCTGTGCTCGTGCAGCATGGCAATCATTAGTATTTGTGCAAGTATTCTAAAGGTGAAATGGACTACTTATATCAACATCTATATACGTATTACATAACATAACGGTTCTACAGTGACATGGCAGTACCAATGAGGTGTGGTGTAACATATGCGTATGTGCTCGTACAACATGATACTCATTGGTAATTGTGCAGTGTTCTATCAGAGTGTTCGTATCACGAAAACATATAACATCGATAAATATAACGCGAACATGTAAAGTAAATCTAAGCGTAACTGATAACTGTAATTACTTGTTATGCGCTATACCATTATCTTTGAAAATAGAACGATACATTGGATTTGAAATAAGGAAGCTGCCTTCGGTTAAAACAGATATTCGTTTTGGAAATTGGCACCGCATCCTTGTGTTTTATCATTAAAAGATAAACGAATCGTGGTTTTTAAAAGAATATAGCGCACACAAGTATTACGTTCTAAAACGGAGTATAATCTAACTCTACGAGTCTAAAGGAAAAACTTGGCCGTTATTCGGCATACAAATCTCATCATTTCCAAAACGTATAATTTCTCGTATAATACCTCACCGTATCACTATATCTAAATCACCTCTAAAACGTCATAATCCTTCGTACTAACTTACCAAACTATAATTAAACTACATGCAATTGAATATCATGCTAGATGCAAACTATCTCCAATATCAATATCTTGAATAACTGCTACACTATCTAGATACCATAATACTATTTATAAGGTTGCAGGGATGCTATAAGCCATCCACCCGACTTCCCCCATAGATGTAAATTTACTCACCAACTTCATAAGCTTGCGGAAATCCACGCTGCTATATCCGTCAACTCCGTCTCGGAAATCCTCGCGACGGCACGTATAATCGTATTTAAAACCACATCGATGTAAATATCATATTGAAACCCAAAACAACGAGCTAAGCACCCGTAGGTTAGAACCTACAGCATACATAACCCAAAAATAATAATATGTCACTGAAATCTACGTATGAACATCGATGTTTCAGTCTCACTACAAAATACGTAAAAACCATATCGGAGTATCGGAAAATTTGATAAAACCATAACTAACCACTTCCAGATTTCTCTGTATACTTCTAGAAACAAAACAAACAATGCAATAAATCATAAACTACCAAAAATAGGCCACAGAAGAAAACCAACACCAAAAGCCCAAAAGGGGGCCGGCGAGCTCGGAAAATGGTGGAATGTCGCCGGTTCAAGTGTGGAGTTTGGGTCTCGAGTTTTGTGTAAAGTCTTCTAATGATCATACTATAGTTTTGGTCTTGCTAGTTTTTCTAGTAATTGCACGTAATGGTTCCAGATTCAATTGCAGTGAGCTACATATCACAATTTTCCTAGTTTATGATACTGCTCATACTAAACATGCTACGTGAAGATTTCGTGAGTTAACTGAACTTAGGTTTTTCTGACCTAACCCTCTTCTGGTCGTAGTAGGCAAAAACAGAACTCGTGATACGATATATCTGTGTCGTATATAGAATTTTAACTCCAAAACAGATATTTACTTCCAGATTTCATATACTGATAAACTAACTTAAACTAGCAATACCAAACATTCTAATACATATACATAGAGCTACCCTAAAAATCCCAACACCTAACTCCCATAAAAATCCGGCGAGCTCGGATAATTTGCAAGTGTCACCGATCAAAGTTCGATGGAATGGGTTCGTCTTCCTAGGGATTATTCTAGTTCCACTTTATAAGATTCAGGCGCTGTTTGATTATGTTAAAAGTTTCCTAGACAATCGCAGATTCATAAACAGAGCCTAACTTATCAATCGCAGATTCATAAACAGAGCCTAACTTATCAAAATACTGTATTTCCAATATCAAACTGATCTCATAAAACAGTATCGAACTACGATCTGCAGAGTTTGAAACTTATACCTATTGAATGATCAACTGAAAGGATTCCTCCAAGATGCACAAGCACTACTAATCCTAGCTTGAGGGTTGTGGTAAAGATCCCTAGTACCTTGCTTTTCTTCTTCTCTTTTGATATTAGGAACACATAGGAATTGGGTGTTAGTGATTGAAGAATTTGATAAGAGTTCAGTTTGAAGATGCTAAGGAGTTCCTATGTGTGTGTGTGTGTTGTGTGGAGAAAGCATGTGGTGGAGATTGAGAGGTGGAGGTGGCATGAGAGGTGCAGGAGGTGTAAGCATGAAAGGTGGTGGTATTTTCATGTAAGGAGGAGGTGTATGCATGAAGTGTCACCAAGGTTATGTTATACCATGAGTGTGCTTTAAGCTTAACCATGACCTTTACCCTTTTACACATAAACCCCCACAAAATTCCAATTTCCACAATTAACTAAATTTTTCACAAAACCCCCTCATGACTCTTCTTATTGTAAAAACAAATTATTTCTTTACTAATCTATTCTACCACATTTTAAAAGACCTTTTTATTACAAACACAATAAAATAAATGTTTTAATTAAATAAATAAAATAATTAGTTATCTAAAATATTTCAAAATGTTACATATGCGCTTGAGACAGCCGCACACCTATTGAATATGGTTCCCACCAAATCTGTACCTACCACTCCATATGAGATATGGAAAGGGAAGAGACCGTGTCTTAATTTTATTAAGATATAGGGTTGTCCGGCTTATGTTAAAACGCAAAATCCGGACAAGCTCGAGGCAAGATCAGTTCTGTGCAAGTTTGTAGGATATCCCAAAAATTCGTGAAGTTATATCTTCTACCACACCGAGGAACAAAAAGAGTTTGTTTCTCGACATGCCACCTTTTTAGAAAAAGAATTTTTTGTGAAAGAAATTAGTAGCAATAAGGTAGAACCGGAAGAAGTTCCAGCTATACAAACTATAACTGACAATTTGGTAGAACCGGAGGATTCAATAGTCCCCGACGAACTCCAGCCACTTCGTAGATCTAGTAGGGTTCCTTATCCGCCTGAGAGATACTATGGTTTTTTCATTGACGGTGGGAGCAATGATTGCATCATGGAAGATGATGACCCAACTAGTTTTGAGCAGGCCATCACAAGTGGAGACTCTGTGAAATGGCTGGCTGCTATGCGATCTAAGATAGAATCTATGTACACCAACAAAGTATGGACTTTGGAAGTTGCTTCTAAAGGCGTAAAACCCATCGGGAGCAAGTGGATCTTTAAGAAGAAAATTGGTGTAGATAGAAAAGTTGAGACTTTTAAAGCTAGAATTGTAGCGAAAGGTTTTCATCAACGACCGGGTGTCGACTATGATAAAACCTTTTCTCCAGTGGCTATACTTAAGTCCATCAGGATCCTACTTGCCATTGCTGCATACCATGACTACGAAATCTGGCATATGGACGTCAAGACCGCTTTTCTAAATGGTGATTTAGAAGAGAGTGTGTATATGACACAGGCAGAGGGCTTCGTAGACAATGGGAGCAGCGGAAGCATGTGCAAGATGCTTAAATCAATCTACGGATTAAAGCAGGCATCGCGGAGCTGGAACATCTGTTTTGATGAAGCTGTCAAAGAGTTTGACTTCATCAAAAACGTAGATGAGCCTTGTATATACAATAAGGTTGTAGAGAGTAAGGTTGTCTTCCTCGTATTGTACGTGGATGACATACTCTTGATAGGAAACGATGTTCCTATTCTACACTCAGTCAAGCTCTTCTTATCACATAAGTTCTCCATGAAAGATCTAAGTGATGCCTCCTACATCCTGAGGATAAAGATCTATAGAGATAGATCTAAACGGATGTTGGGATTGTCCCAATCCAGGTACATAGACACCATACTAAAGAGGTTTAGTATGGAAGATTCTTAGCAAGGTAATTTACCCGCTTGCTCAGGAATCACTCTCTCCAAAGAGATGTCTCCAAAGACTGATTTGGAGAGGGTTCGCATGCAAGGGATACCCTATTCTTCGGCAGTCGGGTCAATCATGTATGCGATGTTATGTACCAGACCGGATGTAGCTTACTCACTAGGTGTAGTGAATAGGTATCAATCAAATCCAGGGGAGAAACACTGGACAGCTGTGAAGAACATTCTTAAGTACTTGAAAAGGACTAAAGAAATGTTCTTGGCATACTCCAGGTGGAGTCCTTTACCGATTCGAGCTTCCAGAGTGATAAAGACGACAGTAAATCGGTCTTAGGTTTTGTCTTTACCCTCAATGGAGGGGTGGTATGTTGGAAGAGTTCCAAGCAAGATACCGTACGAGACTCGACGATGGAGACTGAATATATCGCTGCCAACGATGCTGCCAAAGAGGCTGTCTGGATGAAGAAGTTCATAGCTGAACTTGGTGTGGTTCCATCCATTGAGTATCCAATACTTCTGTATTGTGATAACAATAGAGCTATGGTTTTAGCTAAGGAACCCCGGTCCCATCAGCAATCCAGACATATTCTTAGGCGGTATCACCTGATCAGGGAGATAGTAGATCGTCGGGAGATCAAGGTCGGGAAAGTTGACACGAAAGGCAACGTTGCGGATCCACTCACGAAAGCCCTCCCCCAGACGCAGTTTGAGAGACTTTTTGGGATGTTGGGTATGAGATACTACAACACACGGCCTTAGTGCATGTGGGAGATTGTTAGGAATATGTATGCCCTAGAGGCCATTATTGTACATTGATGTATATTATAGCGGATGCTTGGACATATATATAGAGGACTTTCTTGCTCGACATGATAGTATGCAATCAGTTTACTCTTTATCTTAACATGTACACTTAGTATTATTATAATATCTCTCTGTTACATGTTGATAAAGCCCTTAGGATATGTACTTGGCTACCAGGACTATGATGTAGATCATACTAATAAGGCCAAGGTAGTCCACAAGTACATCCTTTAACAGTTCCTAGTCGAGGGGATATCGAGACAGGGCATCGATATTCCAGAGTAGACTAGTGTGTACATTTCTTGACCCTATATGGGACGATGGTTGATCCCACAACCATTGGTGTGTGACATCAAAGATTGTACATAGGTGCTCATTAGAGAATGGGTACACCGAACATGACTCGCCGAGAACTCCTAGTTGGTACTATACCTATCGTCAGATAGCAGTTCTCTGGTGACACTGGTACAGGTTAGTCTATAGACCCGAGATCGTCATAGAGTCTTGTATGGCTCCCACTGTGCTTTGATTTTCTCCCTACCATGTCTCAAAGGAGTCGTGCAAACAGGTGGATTTTGGGTACAGTCCCGAGTCACAGGGAGGCAATGAGCGATAGGAGGGGTTTCGTCTCTCCCGGTATTGGGAGTTGATGTTGCGTTATGCTCGATTGGCTATAACTGGAAGTCTCTGGCCAGGGCTGCTGATGAGATTTACTGGTAAGAGTTGAAGGGTTTTCTACAGCACCACTACTAGGGTTTGGTAGCAACACACATGCCATATTAAAAAAAAATAGGGTGCTAAAGAAAACATCATAAGGATCATACTAGAAAAGCTAAGGTAACAAAACTTTATACACAATCCACAAGAGGTAAAGACTGGGTTTAGAGAATACAACCTTTGTAGCTCCCTACGCTAGACTCCTTGGCCACTTGAGGGTTGAAAGAAGCTTGCTTGAGATCCTCCAAGTCCACGACGATCCACCCTGAGTTCTCTCTGTCCAAGCTTGAAGCTCCACTTGATCAAGAGAAGAAGTAGAAGCCAACACTCTAAACTAATGGGCAAGAGTAGTATAGAATGGTGATATGGTTTGTTTTCTCACTTCAAAACCCTAACTTGATCACTCTTTTGTTCACTATCAAAACCTAGAGAGCAAGAGAGTGAGGAAGAAGAAGATGGCAAAATGAAGAGCTCAAGATAATGATAAGTCTTAAGATAAGAATGAGAAAAGAAAATATATATATTTTCTTCTTCTCACTCTTAACCCAAGTTAATAAATATGTATATATTTATCTTTGGATCAAAAATGGCCATGGAAAATAACTCATGGTTAATACAAAGGTTAGTGAGGGGAATATAATAATCAACCATGAGTAATTATCCAATTCCATTTATCTTTTCCAAAAATAAATATCAACATATTTATTAAGGTGTGAGTCTTATATTACCACCATCCAATATATCAACAACCATGATAGAATTGTGTATGCATGTATGAGTGCATGCATATCCATATGTGCATCAATAAGAATAAATGCATACATCCATGCATACAACAAAAGACAAGAAGGGTTTAAAGTGAAAAAGCTTATGGTCAACGATAATCAACACTTGATTTAGCAAACCGGTCATATCACATACGACCTGACCAATAGCAAACCGTCCGATTAATATACGGTATCACATACGCGCATTCAATCGGGTCCCCGCGCATATCTCATATGCGCACCACATCGTTTCGCCTGGACTAGGTAACTCCATTGTGGGACTCTAAGACTCGTCAATACGCCGGCAGTGGGTGATGATCATATCAAGCACCCCCAATCCGCAAGAGGTCAGCTAAACGTAACGGCCATCCGGGTATTGAGCGATCATAAGAAAACAAGAGAACCTGTCACAACTCCCGTCGAGCCAACCGACAACACTACCGTACAGTCCGGTCTCTTCGTCAGATATGCCGCATACTGAGTCTAGGGATGGTAACGTCGACCCCAATAACTCAATAAGTCATGCCGATGAATGGTCTATAACAGATCGAGAAACTACTGATAACTCTTATCAGTAAATCTCAACAGCCCTGGCCAGGGACTTACTGATATAGCCAATCGTGTACAGCACAGCATCAACCCCCAATACCGGGAGAGACGAAACCCCTCCTATTGCTCATCGTCTTCGTGTGTCTTGGGACTGTATCCAAAAGCCACCTGTTTGCACGACTCGGTAGAGCCGTGGTAGGGTGGTAATCAAAGTACAGTGGGAGAACACACAAGACTCTATGACGATCTCGGGTCTACAAACTAACATGTACCAGTGTCACCTGAGAACTGCTATCCGACGATAGATATAATACCATATAGGAGTTCTCGGCGAGTCCGTCCAGTGTACCCAGTACCACTGAGCACCCGTATACGATCTCGATGTCAAACATCAATGGATGTGGGAACTTCCATCGTCCATCATATTGGTCTAGTATTATATACGCTAGTCTACTCTGGTATATCGATGCCCCATCTCGATACGCCTACGACTAGGGACATTTCAGGATATGCTTATAAACTACAGACATCCCACTAGTATGATCTCCATCATAATCATAGTAGTTAAGCAAATATCCTCAGGGCTTTATCAACATGTATGAATGAATAAAAGCATGATCAACTCAACATGTCAGATAAAGAAGAACCAGATAGCATACTATCATGTCGAGCAAGAATGTACACTAAATATATATATATATATACATGTATAAATACATCCACTATCATATAACGGCCTCTAGGGCATACATATATCCAACAAGAGTTACCAGTAGTTTCTCGAACCGTTATGAGCCATACATCGGCATGATTTATCAAGTTACTGGGGTCTGACGTTACTACCCCTAGACTCGATATGAGACATATCAGACGAAGAGACCGGACTGTACGGTAAGTGTTACTTATAGGCTTCATGGGAGTTTGGACAATCTTGCTTGTTGATCTTCTAATCACTCAATACTTAGGTAGTCGTTACGTCCAGCTAGTACCGCTGACGGCTTGTGGGTGACTGATGTGATCATCACCTACTACTGGCGTATTGATGTGTCTTTTGAGTCCCACACAGAAGTTTTCTGGTTCAAGCGAAACGAAGTAGGGCACATATGCTGATATGTGCGGGGGGCTGATTAAATACAAGTATGTGATACCGTATTATAATCTGGCGGTTATTTATTATCAGTTAGGTTATATGAGATATAACTGGATTATCGAATCAAGTGTTGATTTGATAATGTGATATACATATAAATGATATTAGTCGGTTATATGTGATATAACCGGATTATTAAATCAAGTGTTGATTTAATATGATATATATTATATTTGAAATAATTATATCTTAACTAATATTAATGCTCACTAAATATTTTCTTATGTATTAATATATATATATATATATGATATATATATATATAAATATATATGAAGCATGGCATGGATTTTCTATTTTTGGAAAATAGAAAAAGAGGTGGAAAATGAGGAGCATGGGTGAAGTATGGCTTTTATCATTATTCTATTGGTCTTGACTCACTATTGAGGCATGGTTGCTTTTGTTTATTGATAGAAATTGGATGCTTCAATTATTGTGAGAATTGATAAGCCATTCTTCACTTCATTCTTCATGATTTGTTCGTTTTTCTTCACTTGAGCTCATATGCTCTCTAGCTCTTCATCTTCTATCTTCATTTTCTTCCAAGCTCAATCCCTCACATGTGTTGTGAAACCTTGAGCTTGTGAGAAGCCTAGTAAGCTTTAGAACCCCTACTTCACCATCCTACATTAGATTAGCACTTTGGTGTGGTGTGTTGCCTTCACTAAAGTGTTTAGTGAAGAGGTAGCTTGGATTGGCGGACTTCGGGTTGATCATCTTCGGCATGAAGGTCATCGGAGGAAGCTTGCACCTTCTTCAAGTGGAGTCGCGTGGACTACTACCCGGAGCATTAGAAGAGAAGAATACGGTCATCAAAGGTTGTAGCCTCCTTCCTTTCTCTTAGTTTATCATATCATCATTGTTAAACCCTAATATTCTAGTTAAGATCTTGTTAAGTGTTCAATAGCACCACGAATTTTTGAAAATTGCATGTGTGATACCCGTTTAAACCACGTCGCGGTGAAAGTAAACACTTTCATAAACAACCTAGTCTAAAGTGCTAATCTAGACAAGGATGATGAAGTAAGGTGTTTATCTCCCTAAGAAAAACTCTAAAGTCCTAGGGTTCACAACTCATGTGAGGGTTAGGACTTTGGTGGAGGAAGAAGAAGATAATGTAGAGTGGAAGCAAATGAACTAGCCACTTCAAGAAAAAAAATGAAGAATGGCTCATATCTATACTTCACTTATTGAAGCATGAATATTTTCACATAGAAAATATGCACCATGCTTCAATAGTGAAACCAAAGTAATAAAATAATACATGAACCATGCTTCAAAACCATACCCAAAATATCTCCCATTTTCCACCTCAAATATCTATTTCTAAAATAGATAATTTCCAATATATTTATATAGGACACATATATCCATATAAATATATATTAGTAGAATAAAAACTTAAGTGAGCTTTAATATTAGTTAATATATAAATATATCAAATATAAGTATATATCATATTATTAAATCAACACTTGATTCAATAATCCGGTTATATCACATATAACCGACTAATATCATTTATCTGTATATCACATTACCAAATCAACATTTGATTCAATAATCCGGTTATATCACATATAACCTAACCGATATCAAATGTCGCCAGATTAGAATACGGTATCACATACTCGTATTTAATCAAGCTCCCGCACATATCAGCATATGTGCCCTACTTCGTTTCGCTTGAACTATGAAACCTCTGTGTTGGACTCTAAAGACTCGTCAATACGCCAGCAGTAGGTAATGATCACATCAGTTACCCACAAGCCGTCAGCGGTAATAGCTGGACATAACGGCTACCCAGGTATTGAGCGATTAGAAGATCAACAAACAAGCTTGTCCAAACTCCCATGAAGCCTGTAAGTAACACTTACCGTACAGTCCGGTCTCTTCATCTGATATGTCGCATATCGAGTCTTAGGGTGGAATCGTCAGACCCAAGTAACTTGATAAGTCATGCCGATGTATGGCTTATAACGGTTCGAGAAACTACTAATTACACTTACAAGTAAATCTCATCAGCCCTGGCCAGGGACTTACTGTTATAGCCAATCGAGCATAGCTTAACATCAACTTCCTATACCGGGAGAGACGAAACCCCTCCTATAGCTCACTGCCACCATGTGACTCGGGACTGTACCCAAAATCCACCTGTTTGCATGACTCCTTTGAGTCTTGGTAGGGAGGAAATCAAAGCACAGTGGGAACTACACAAGGCACTATGACGATCTCAGGTCTACAGACTAATCTGTACCAGTGTCACCAGAGAACTACTATCTGACGATAGGTATAGTACTATCTAGGAGTTCTCGACGAGTCCTGTTCGGTGTATCCATTCTCTAATGAGCACATGTGTACAATCTTTGATGTCAAACACCAATGGTTATGGGATCAACCATCACCCCCTACAAGGTCAAAAAACGTACACACTAGTCTACTCTGGAATATCGATGCCATGTCTCGATACTCCCTCGACTAGGAACGGTTAAAGGATGTGCTTGTGGACTACACAAGTCCCAGTAGTATGATCTGCATCATTGTCCTGGTAGTCAAGCAAACATCCTAAGGGATTTATCAACATGTATCAGAGAGACAGTATAATAATATAAGTGTACATGTTAAGATAAAGAGCAACCAGATTGCATACTATCATGTCGAGCAAGAAAGTCCTCTATATATATGTCCAAGCATCCACTATATCATACAATAATGGCCTCTAGGGCATACATATTCCCAACAATCTCCCACTTGCACTAAGGCCAGTTGTAGTATCTCATGCCCAACATCCCAAAAAGTCTCTCAAACTACGTCTGGGGGAGGGCCTTTATGAGTGGATCCGCTGTGTTATCCTTCGTGTCAACTTTCCTGGCATCGATCTCCCGTTGATCTACTATCTTCCAGATCAGGTGATACCGCCTAAGAATATGTCTGGATCTCTGATGGGACCGGGGTTCCTTAGCCAAAGCCACAGCTCTATTGTTATTACAATACACAAGTATTGGATGCTCAATGGATGGAACAACTCCAAGTTCAGCAATGAACTTCTTCATCCAGACAGCCTCTTTGGCAGCATCATTGGCAGCGATGTATTCAGCCTCCATCATCGAGTCTGCTACGGTATCTTGCTTGGAATTCTTCCAACATATCTCCCCTCAGTTGAGGGTGAAGACAAAACCCGAGACTAACTTACTGTCGTCCTTATCACTCTGGAAGCTCGAATTGGTAAAGGACTCCACCTGGAGTTCTCCATTACTATACACCAAGAACATTTCTTTAGTCCTTCTCAAGTACTTAAGAATGTTCTTCACAGCTGTCCAGTGCTTTTCCCCAGGATCTGATTTATACCTACTCACTACACCTAGTGCGTAAGCTACATTCGGTCTGGTATATAATATCGCATACATGATAGACCCGACTACCGAAGCATAGGGTATCCCTTGTATGCGAGCCATCTCCAAATCAGTCTTGGGAGACATCTCTTTGGAGGAAGTGATTCCTGAACAAGCGGGTAAATTACCACGCTTAGAATCTTCCATACTAAACCTCTTTAATATGGTGTCAATGTACCTGGATTGGGACAATCCCAACATCCGTTTAGATCTATCCTTATAGATCTTTATCCCCATGATGTATGAGGCATCACCCAGATCTTTCAAGGAGAACTTTTGTGATAAGAAGAGCTTGACCGAGTGTAGCATAGGAATATCGTTTCCTATCAAGAGTATGTCATCCACGTACAATACGAGGAAGACAACCTTACTCTCTACTACCATTTGTATATACATGGTTCATCTATGTTCTTGATGAAATCAAACTCTTTGATCGCTTCATCAAAACAGATGTTCCAGCTCCGCGATACCTGCTTTAATCCGTAGATGGATTTAAGCAGCTTGCATACCTTTCCGCTGCTCCCACTGTCTACAAAGCCCTCTGGCTGTATCATGTACACGCTCTCTTCTAAATCACCATTTAGAAAAGCGGTCTTGACGTCCATCTGCCAGATTTCGTAGTCATGGTATGCAGCAATGGCAAGTAGGACCCTGATGGACTTAAGCATAGCCACTGGAGAAAAGGTTTCATCATAGTCGACACCTGGTCATTGATGAAAACCGTTTGCTACATATCTAGCTTTGAAGGTCTCAACCTTTCCATCTACACCAATTTTCTTCTTAAAGATTCACTTGCTCCTGATGGGGTTTACCCCTTCAGGAGCAACTTCCGAAGTCCATACTTTGTTGGTGTACATGGATTCCATCTTAGATCGCATAGCATCCAGCGATTTCACAGAGTCCCCGCTTGTGATGGCCTCCTCGAAACTAGTTGGGTCATCATCTTCCATGATGCAATCCTCACTCCCACCGTCTATGAGAAAATCGTAGTATCTCTTAGGTGGATGAGGAACCCTACTAGATCTGCGGAGTGGCTGAGGTTCGTCGAGGACTATTAAATCCTCCGGTTCTACCAAATTGTCAGTTATAGTTTGTGTAGCTGGAACTTCTTCCAGTTCTACCTCATTACCACTAATTTCTTTCACAAGAAATTTCTTTTCTAAAAAGGTAGCATTCCGAGAAATAAACACTTTTTGTTCCTCGGTGTGGTAGAAGATATACCCTCGTGAATGTTTGGGATATCCAACAAACTTACACAGAACAAACCTTGCCTCGAGCTTGTCCAGATTTTGCTTTTTAACATAAGCCGGACAACCCCATATCTTAATGAAATTAAGACATGGTCTCTTCCCCTCCCATATCTCATATGGAGTGGTAGGCACTGATTTGGTCGGAATCCTATTCAATAGGTATGCAGCTGTCTCAAGTGCATAACCCCAAAAGAAAATATGTAACTCAGCAATACTCTAATAGGGTGCGATTCCTCCGCTCCGATACTCCATTGTGATGTGGTGTATATGGAGAAGTAAGCTGAGAGAGAATCCCATTCTCTTTTAAATAGTCTCGGAATTCCGTGCTCAAGTATTCTCCTCCCCGATCGGATCGAAAGATTTTAATACTTTTACCCGTCTGGTTCTCTACTCCGTTCTTATATTTCTTGAATTTCTCAAAAGATTCAAATCTGTGTTTCATCAGGAACACATGTTCGTTTCTTGAGAGATCATCGGTGAATGTAATGAAGTACGAGAAACCATTCCTGGCATGTGTAGACATAGGACCACATACATCACTATGTATCAGTCCCAAGAGTTCAGTGGCTCTTTCTCCGTGTCCTGTAAACGGAGTTTTGGTCATCTTGCCTTTGAAACATGACTGGCAAGTTTCATAAGATGTAAATTCGAACTGATTCAAATATCCATTTTTATGTAACTTAGCTAGTCTTGTCGCATTAATATGACCTAGTCTATAATGCCACAAGAAGGCTTCGTTCATTTCTGAACTTTTCCTCTTGTGTGTGTTCTGTATGCTTAGAACTGTCGTTTGATTCAGAACGTATATACCATTACATAACGTACCAAACCCAATCAACACTTGATTTAGGAAAATGTTCATAACATTATCCTCCAATACAAAGTTATATCCTTCTTTATGTAATAAAGAAACTGATATAATATTGCACATCATATTTGGTATGTAATAACAGTCGTTCAGAATCATTGTATTACCATTTGGTAATACTAGGTGATATTCGCCAACTGCTTTGGCTGCAACAATTGCTCCATTCCCTACTTTGAGAGACATATCACTCTTCCCAGTTCTCTATCTTTCCTTAACCCCTGTAACAAATTACATATGTGGGGTCCTGATCTGATATCCAATACCCAGGACGTAGAGCATACTGAAAAATAGTTCTCGGTAATGAGCACACCCGAAGAAGATGTATCATCATGCTCTTTTTCATTCGGATTGCGTGGGAATCCTGATATTCTCCTATTTTTTGCTCAGACTTATGACAATCATAACAAAAAGCGAAACCAATGTTCCCCGGCTCAGTATAATAAGCTGGTTCGGTCAATACATCCATATTATTATCTTGATTAAGGCGTGTCATGGTCGCTACCTGGAGAGAAAGATAAGGAAACGCTTTAGCATGCACTCTTTGCAAGATTAGATTGATTATTATCTTATCTAATCAGGATGGCTCCTACTGTTTTTATCAAAACTTCCTTCAAACCATAAAAGGTAAGATTAGCCAGGATTAATTACACCCTACAAGTTCACCAATCGGTCAGCCAGGCAGGTATTGGTACTCCGAGGGATTCTCCCCATGCTTTCGCATGGAACTAATTAAATAACCTCATTTCCGCAAGAGCATAACCCCGTTAACACCTTTCTTAGACACCTACTAGATCAGCTAATTGTAAAGTGGAAAACTCTTCCAGGAGTAACACTTACTCGCAGTGGGTATCGGGGTCCAACTATCTCATAGAAGATATGCAATCTCATTGCAAATTTCAATACTTGAAATACCCAATATCTGTTTTTACGCCTAACGACCTATGACCTTGACGGAGGCCAACAAAACATAGGCCGCTAGTCAAGTTCAACCCATTCATTTCGTGATTGAATTAAACCCACCCGCACGATCCTTGACGGAGGCCAACAAGGTCATACGACTACCCTAATCCAATCACATCATATGCGGTAGATAAGCACTAATCACCTACCTCACACTACGCCTTGACGGAGGCCAACAAACGCAGCATGAATACTAAATAGCACTTATCTGAAATGACTGAGGGCTACGACTGGTTTTAAAGAAAACTTTTAGCGTAATGAACTTGATATCGTTGTAGAATCTAGTGATTTGAAAAGGAGTGTTTTTTGTAGCTTTTTCTAGTTTTGCTAAAGAGGTCACTCCCGGTGAAGGGATCTCGGCTCTTTTCTCATCGAATGAGGTGCTGGATATTCATTAAGGAATACCACTATGCAAAGCAAGAACTAGAGAAGCTATCAAAACAAAACAGAGTGGGTTGTAGCATTTGCTAGTTTTGCTAAAGAGGTCACTTCCGGTAAAGGGATCTCGGCTCTTTCCTTATCGAATGAGGTGCTGGATATTCATCAAGGAATACCGCTATGCAAAGCAAGAACTAGAGCTACCTTTCTGAAAATTTTGATTTTACAACATATTTAGGTTTCTTTTCTTTCAATTAATCTCATTAATGAAGTGCCATCATTTATCTTTTCCTAAACATCACAGAAAAGAAACGAAAATAGAACGTACGCTTATGCCATCCGCATTCGCCATGGGGCCCCGTCATGCACCGTTAGGTTACTTAACTAACGGCAGAGCGGGGGCTGCACTAGCGTGGGTGCAAAACATAAGCAATGTTTATTATATATATCATATATATATATATAAAGCATTCGTCTCACGCAGTTATATGATCACATCAGAGAACTCAAGCAGTAGAAGCAAACATATGAAATATTTGATATATTAAGAGGTTCGTGTTTTAAATTTAGCCAGTAATGAAAAACACGGATTCTACGGTCGTGATGAATAGCCAAACCCACATCCTTAGACCCCTACGAGAGCGGCAAGAAACCCTGCCAATTTTAGAGTTAGGAGACCCGGTCTCGACTCCTCGAGATGGTCTCCCACTGGACTCTAGAACCTGATTACTTGTGCTCCCCGCCTTGGGTTTATCCTAATGCGGAAAAGTAAATAATATACATCAATGGTGACATCATCCTCAACCCGGAAGTGTCCCAATAAAAGAATATTACATACAATTTTTACATGAATGAAAATAGAAAAACTCTCATCTCACGCAAAATCCCCCGTCTATTCAATCACGACGATCCAATATAACATATCACAGCAACACATAACATCATATGTAATCAACGTAAGTAAATATGCGTATCCCGAATGTCGTTGACGTATAGCAACGAGATCGGAGATACCCCACATATTACACTTACGGTCGCAGAAAAGAAATGAAAAACTAAAATAATTAGAATCCGCATTTACCTTAGACATCATAAACCTGGAATATCTCATATTCCGAATTTCATGCCTAACCCTATAAACCTTGCATTTTAGTCTCAAATCGAAAACACTTTTCAATAACTTAGTCGGGTAATTCAACAAGATTCCCAACTACCTAATCGAATGCTCGTTGGGAACTTTAGTAGATGGCCTCACCCCCGATGTCGTCGACGAAGTGCACTTAGGTAGAACACCGTGGCCGCGAGCACCCAAGTGGATGTTTTTGGCAACGGGGTTCTCTTAAAGTCACTTGGTCGGGTCATGACTATCTAGTAATGTTATCCGGCGAGTATTCACATACTATACGAGATTACGACGGAGTTTTGATCCGAATCAAAACTCTGTGGCAATCGATCAATAGAGACTAAAATACTAGATTTACAATTAGCAAAATAGTTTTCACAAAACTAATTAAATGTGGATTCCAAATATTGCATTACATATCAAACTTAAACCCGTAGACGATGATAAAACTGCGACTACGAAACACTCCGTATTGCCCCAACAGAAAGATAACATCACATGCAAGCTTGGCAAAATCAAACAGTACCTGAAACCTTTAATTCCATGAGACCAGAACACCAAATAAAAACCAAGTCCAAACTCAAGTATAAAACCGGCCAGGCCGGTTTTTAGATCATTTTGGCTGGCCATGTCTTGGAGTTTGGGTCGCGAATTTGTGTGGTGTTCTATATACATGAAGAAGAGCATTCTGCAACTATTTAAAAAAAATTAGAGGCTCTGGAAAAATCAACAGAAACTAGGGTTTCGATGTGACTGTTTCGGAGTTGTTTCGTTTTCGTAATTCTAATTACACAGTCTAATGCTCTAGCTTGGCTCTGATACCATGAAAGTGTTTCCTAGCACCACCATAAGGTTTTAACTGGCATCAAGTATGCAATTTTTAAAAATTCTTGGTGCTAAGCTACACTAACCTAGAATCTAACTAGATCATTAGGGTTTAATGCATGATATAAGAAGTTTTATACTAAGTGAAAAAAATAACAACCTTTGTAGACCGAGTCCTTCACTTCTAAAGCTCCGGGTAGTAGTCCCTAATACTCCTCGTGGCTCCACTTGAAAAAGGATCGAGCTTGCTCCTTGATCTTTCATGCCGAAGATGATCCATCCGAAATTTCTCTAGGTCAAGCTACTTCTTCACTAATCTAGTATTAGTGAAGTAAACAACATAGTCTAAAGTGCTAATCTAGATAAGGATAATGAAGTAGGATGTTTAGCTCACTAAGAAAAACTCTAAAGTCTTAGGGTTCACAACTCATGTGAGAGTTAGGACTTTGGTGGAGGAAGAAGAAGATAATGGAGAGTGGAAGCAAATGAACTAGCCACTTCAAGAAAAAAAATGATGAATGGCTCATATATATACTTCACTTATTGAAGCATGAATATTTAAACATAGAAAATATGCACCATGCTTCAATAGTGAAGCCAAAGTAATAAAATAATACATGAACCATGCTTCACAACCATACCTAAAATATCACTCATTTTCCACCTCAATTATCTATTTCTAAAATAGATAATTTCTAATAAATATATATATATATATATATATATACATAAATATATATTAGTAGAATAAAAACTTAAGTGAGCTTTAATATTAGTTAATATATAAATATATCAAATATAAGTATATATCATATTATTAAATCAACACTTGATTCAATAATCCGGTTATATCATATATAACCGACTAATATCATTTATCTGTATATCACATTATCAAATCAACACTTGATTCAATAATCCGGTTATATAACATATAACCTAACCGATATCAAATGTCGTCAGATTAGAATACGGTATCACATACTCATATTTAATCAGGCTCCCGCACATATCAGCATATGTGTCCTACTTCGTTTCGCTTGAACTATAAAACCTCTGTGTGGGATTCTAAAGACTCGTCAATACTCCAGCAGTAAGTAATGATCACATCAGTTACCCACAAGATGTCAGCGGTACTAGCTGGACGTAACGGCTGTTCACACCATAATATTGCATTATTATATTCCCCATTCTTATTCTTTTATAAATAAACAGGTGTTTTTGACGCATGTCTACTACATATTACAGGTTACAGGTTCTTGGACAGAAAACAGTGAAAACAATGAAAAGACGATGCAAAAGTGGACTTTGACCAGCAAACAGAAGACTCTTGATCAAGCCTACATCGAAGGACAGTTCACAAAGTACAAGGCAATGCAAGGTCCAAGATTACAAAGCGAACGGTTAAAAGTCCACCGTAATTATTCACTGGAGATCTGGAAGAAACATAGAAGCTATTTTAATAAAAGAACCAAATAATAAGGAAGCCCAAAGACAGAAGAGCCCACAAAGGAAATTTCAAGGCCCGATACTTCCTTTTAATAAAAGATAGAGACATAAATTTTTACCAAAACTTGAAGTCTACTTTGACTAGGTCTTCCTAAGGATATTTTGGTAAATGTAGACATGCAAATCAATTGTAACCTAGGGTTTCCTATCCTCTATAAATAGGAACTCTAAATCATTGTAAAGGCTATGCCTCCCTTCATTAATAAATTTCAGCATTCTTTTGGAGAGCATCATTTTTGTAAGTTCTTTATTTTCTGCTCTAGGTTAATTTTCTATTCTTGCCCTAGATAAATTTAATTCCTTGCCCTAGTTAATCTTTTATTCTCTGCCCTAAATAAATGTATTTTAATTCCCTAATAAGTGAGTAGTCTTCTCGCTTGTTAGGGTTAGGAATAGGGAAGGATTTGAGAGATGAAGATCTCTCATCTCGTTTCTTTTGCCAATCTTTTATGAACATTAGAACTCCATGCATACCTTCTTATTCCGCTCCCTACGGCACTCTACCCTCGAGGTAACGGTGATTCCGTAGTCTAAAGGCCCGGATTTTAAGGTTTTCCATGGAGGTTAGGGTAAAGATTAAGAAAGGAAGGACAAGGATCTAGAGGAAGAATCAATCTTCCCAATCATCATAATCCCTTTTGTTAAGATTTACCATAACACTAATATGAAATCTTTAATTAAAGGCAATGGAAAGAGATGTAGATCTTTGTTTACCAAATTTTCCCTGAACCTAATCCTAGCAAGTTTCTAATCCTAGTATCATACAACTTTAATTTTTAGATTTAATTATACAACCAAACATCATTCGGAATTAACTCGTTAGCGCGACTAGGAAATTCATAAAATCCCTGTGGACCGACCCGTATTCACCGGCTAGCTATCAAGCGACGCCGTTCTTGATTGCGGTTACAAATATTTTTGATCTATCTTTTAGAAAGCGCAAGCATGCTAAATCACAAAATCAACGGCTACCCAGGCATTGAGCGATTAGAAGATCAACAAGCAAGCTTTTCCAAACTCCCATGAAGCCTATAAGTAACACTTACCATACAATCCGGTCTGTTCGTCTGATATGTCGCATATCGAGTCTAGGGCTGGAACCTTCAGACCCCGGTAACTTGATAAGTCATGCCGATGTATGGCTCATAACGGTTCGAGAAACTACTGATTACACTTACCAGTAAATCTCATCAGCCCTGGCCAGAGACTTACTGTTATAGCCAATCGAGCATAGCGCAACATCAACTCCCTATACCGGGAGAGACGAAACCCCTCCTATCGCTCACTGCCTCCATGTGACTCGGGACTGTACCCAAAATCCACCTGTTTGCACGACTCCTTTGAGTCGTGGTAGAGAGGAAATCAAAGCACGGTGTGAACCATACAATACACTATGAAGATCTCGGGTCTACAGACTAACCTATACCAGTGTCACCAGAGAACTGCTATCTGACGATAGGTATTGTACCATCTAGGAGTTCTCGTCGAGTCATGTTTGGTGTATCCATTCTCTAATGAGCACATGTGTACAATCTTTGATGTCAGACACCAATGGTTATGGGATCAACCATCGCCCCCTACAGGGTCAAGAAACGTACACACTGGTCTACTCTGGAATATCGATGCCCTGTCTCGATACTCTCTCGACTAGGAACAGTTAAAAGATGTGCTTGTGGACTACAAAAGTCCGAGTAGTATGATCTGCATCATAGTCCTAGTAGTCAAGCAAACATCCTAAGAGCTTTATCAACATGTATCAGAGAAACAGTATAATAATATAAGTGTACATATTAACATAAAGAGCAACCGGATAGCATACTATCATGTCGAGCAAGAAATTCATATATATATATATATATATATATATATATATATATATATATATATGTCCAAGCATCCACTATATCATACAATAATGGCCTCTAGGGCATACATATTCCTAACAGTGCGCGACTCCGGCGGCGTTAAGAACCGAGAAATCTGTTAGCTATAGTTCCCTCAAGTCAATTATTGGATCGCAGACACGTGATTTCAATGATTGAGGGAGGACCTATACCGGTAGAACAGTCTTACTCGAGATGATAGTATGCTATCCGGTTTGTCTTTATCATCGTGCACATGCTTTAGGTGACATTACAGATCATTATTACATGTTGATTGAACCCATAGGATTCATGCTTGACTACCAGCAGTATGATGGCGATCATATACGTGGGAGCTGGGTGGTCTATAAGCACATCCTTAAAGTGTCCCTAGTCGTGGGAGTTTCGAGACTGGGCATCGATACTCCAAGAGTAGACTGGTGTATACGGATCGAGACCCCGACGAGGAGCGGTGGCCGGTCTCGCAAGCCATTGGTGTTAGTTGGTTCACCTAAGATGTATACAGGTGCTCATTGGGTTATGAGTACACCGGACGGACTCGTCGGGAACATGCTAGTTGGTATAATACATATTGTCAGATATCAGTTCCCTGGTGACATGTGTACAGGTTAGTCTATCGACCTGAGATTGTCATTTGTCTCGTGTGAGTTCCCACTGTGCTTTGATTACTACCCTACCACGGCTTAAAGGAGTCGTGCAAACAGGTTTTAGTTGGGTACAGTCCCGAGCCACATGGAGGCAGCGAGCGGATCGTCAGGGCATTCGTCTCTCCCGGTATTGGGGGTTGATGTCGCGGAGTGCACGGGTGGCCATCACCAGAAATCCTTGGCCAAGCTAGTCGAGAATTACTGATCTAGGATCGGTAGTTTCTCAGGTGGTGATAGGCTTCATACCGACACTAAATGTTGCGTTATTATGGGTCTGACTTTATCCACCCCCCCTAGACTCGATATGTGATATTCATAGACGAACGGACCGGACTGTACGGAGATTGTCACTGTCAGGCTCAGTAGGGGTACGGATGAGTTTGCTTGTCGGCCTTCCTTTCGCTCAATACCTGGGTAGCCGTTACGTACAGCTAGTGCCGCTGACGTGATTGTGGTTAAACCCACTGCCGGCGTATTGACGAGTCTTTAGAGTCCCACACAGAGGGTTTTCACGGTTCAGGCGATATGGTGTAGATGACGTATGTTGGTACATACAGGTGTCTGATTAAATGTGTACAGGCTACACAGACTTTAATCGGACAGTTGATAATACTAGCGGCTTAGGATTACGCCGGATTGTTAAATCAGGTTTTGATTTAATAATTTATATATATATATATGAATTTTTATATATGTATTCTAGTATTATTGTTCACTATTCATTTTCTCTATTGGCTATTCGTATTTTTGTACGAATACGCGTATGTGTATTTCGATACATATACCAGGTTGTATTCCGTATTTATACGGAATAGTTTCTAGAAGATGAACACCTCATTTGTATGATTTTCTTTATAGGAAATTCATTTGTTTTACAAATGAGGTGGAGGGGTGAGTTGGCATAAACATGGCTTGATGGCATGTAGAGAGGCATGGCACCACATTAAGTTTATTTGATAAATGAAAAGAGATATTTTTCATTGCATGATTGAAATGGCAGCCACAATTCTTTGCATGCCTTGCTCATTCTTTCTTTTCTTGACTTGCTTCTTGACTTGCTTCATTTTTCTCACTTGGAGAAAAACATTTAGCATATTTTCTTTAGTTGCTCATGCCACTTGTTTTCCTCACCTCCTCTTCATCTTCTATGGTTGCTCTTTGAGCATTTGTGATGAGAGAAAACAATAGTGAGATAATCCTACACCTCCATTCTCCATTGCTAGCAACTTTGGAGCGTCGGTTGCCTCGCTTGGCGAGGCTGAAACTTGCATCGTTTCCCTCGGGTGGATCATCGTAGATGGAGGAAGACCGGCAACCAAATTCGATCCGCGGCCACTAGGAGTTTGGGATGATGGTTTAAGACCTGAAGGACATGGTTCATTCAGTATAACCATTCTAACTCCTCTTTGCATGTTTGCTAGTATAGGGTTTTTGGTTCGATCTTGAGCGGGTTTTGTTTGCGCCAAAGTTTTAAAAAATTTTGTTCCGCGTTTCGCCACGGTTTGATGGCCAGGGCGCCGGCAAAACCCAACATGGTAATAGAGCCACCCAAACACCTTAAACTAGCTAGTTGCGACATTAGAATTCACGTTTTTTCGGGCATTGAAAACTGTCGAAAAAACAGTCCCGGATTTTTGAGTTTTGAGATGTTTGCACACCCTGCGGGCTCTCGGTTTGAACCGAGAAGCCGCGGGGTGCTGCGTGGGCACCCCGGGGAGACCCCGGGGGGGCCGAATGGCTGGGCCCACTCCCCAAGACCACCACAGGGTGGTCTTGGGGGTGGGGACCCGAAAGTGCCCCTGCATGGGCAGTTTCGGGTCTGCCTCACCCTATGGCCACCTCGTGGTGGCCTCAGGGGTAGGGTACCCCCTTTAGGCCCCCCGACTTGAAGTTAATTTCGTGCTCTAACTCCCCGCGAAGGTTCGGGCGCGTTTCGTTTTGATTCGGACCTCCGAATTGGCTCGAAACACGACTTTTTTGGATGTTTAGTGCACTTGTTTTTTATCCTTAGTATATTTGGGATGTGCGCTAATTGTGTTTTGGAATTCTAATGTCGTGACTTCGTTTGCATGCGTGGATGTGTTGGTAACGTTGTCTAATTACTATATGCTCAATTAGATGGGGTTACACACTAGATTCGGTTACTTGCTTCTGTGGATATATATCTGGTTATGGTTTGTGCGGATTGTTGTGATGGATAGCCTTGGGTGCAATGGTAGTGCAGTTTAGTTTCATTTATATATTTGATATTGCGGGGCGAGCATCCGACATGTGGACTACTGTCACTGCCAGTTTGTATATTATTTGTTTGGGGCACGACCGGGTTGAGGTCGATGTCGCCCATGTACATATTATTTTCTTTTCTGTACTAGGATTACCCCGCGGTGGAGTGCACGAATAGCCGGGTTCTACAGGGTAACGGGCCTGCATCTCATGGCGTTGAGATGGAGGGGGCCTCACTCTAGAATTAGCGGGCTATTCGCCACACTCGTAGGTGGTACAGGTTGACACACGTAGGGGTGTTCAAGTTACCGGATTTCTTAAAGTGCCGGGTGGCCCATTCACTTTGATGAAGGGGGTTGCCTCACTTCTGGTTTTGGCGGATGACTTGCCGCGCTCGTAGGGGTCTAGGTTTTCATTGCACAGGCTATCCACACGACCGGGGAACGTCGGGTTTCATTTGCGGCTCAAAGGAAACCCGGGGCTCCTAGATTATCCGTTTGTTCTGTGATGCTTATCGCTATTCTATGATGTTGCTTATATCATGCTGTAAGTCGACGTTAGACACCCCACATGATGCGGGGAGGCGGAATAGGTAAAACAATCATTTTGTTTAAACTAACATCGACTAACTTTACGGATCTTTGCTAAACCCTGACTAACAACTACATAAAAGTGATTAGCTACTATGAAAGATGATTATACCTAATGAATCAAGTCCTTCTTGTTCTCGTTGATCACCTCCTCGTCGGCCTCCTCGATGTGATAGAAGATCCACCCGAGAGCTACTTCTCCAAGCTTTAACCTCTCACTTGAGGTAACTAGGTGGCTATGAGTGCTAATCAAAGCAACCTAGAGAATATAGAAGAGGATTAGGGATCTATTAGTCTTGCTAACCCTTGGATCTCAACACATGAGAGGTTAGGGTTAGTTCTTGAAGAGAGAGAGCTTGAGGAGAGAGAAGGTGTGAGTGAGAATGATAATGAATTATAACTCATTTTAGAATATATATGAAATATGATAATTATTAAAATGAATAACATAATAATAATAATAATATCAACCATGCTTCATTAACTCTCTTTGGGTGAATTATCTCATGAGTCATTAAGCAATAAATGCTTCATTAACTCATTTGATGAATCACACCATGAGTCACTAATCCATTTAATGCAAATTCCACCTAAGCCTCCAACTCATCAATCTTCTAGAAGCTTCTCGACTAATTACGAGAATGCCCCTCCTATCCGTGAAAACACGGAAATACTGAGACTGTATAAATCCAATAATCCAATACTAGAATCTGGCTTAAACCAAAGCCTGCTAGTATAAACTGTCCGAACATCGTACGTGCATAAAAACACGTATGCGTCCGAACCCTGTCGTAAAACCATACGACCTCTATATCGTTTCGCCTGAAGCAGGGAAACTCTCTGTGTGGGACTCTAAAGACTCGACACTTACGCTGGCAGTGGGTTCAACCACAGGCCGCAAGCGGTACTAGCTGTACGTAACGGTCCCCAGGTAGATGTCGATAAGAAGGCCGATGAGGAAACCCATCCGAACTCCTACTGAGCCTGATGTGACAATCTCCGTACAGTCCGGTCTGTTCGTTTACGACTATCACATATCGGGCCTAGGGGGGCGGCAAGCGTCAGTCCCCTAAAAGCGGTATAAGTCGTGTCGGAGCGAAGCCCATTACACCTTGAGAACCAACTGGAAATCCTACCAGTAAATCTCATTTGCCCTGGCCAGGGACTTTGCGTAATGGCTCTCCAAACACAGCGCGATATAAACTCCCAATACCGGGAGAGACGAATCATATCTAACCGCCACTGCCTCCAAGTGCTTCGGGACTGCACCCAACTGCTACCTGTTTGCACGACTCCTTTGAGCCGTGGTAGGGTAACAATCTAAGAACAGTGGGAACACACTCGAGACGAAGCAGCAGTGTTAAGTCTGCGGACTATGATGTACTCATGTCACCTGGGAACTGTTAACTGGCGACGGGTATAGTACCAACCAACAGTTCCCTGCGAGTCCTGTCCGGTGTACCCGTAACCCAACGAGCACTTGTATACTATCTCCAGTACAACGTACTAATGGCTGTGGGACAGACCATTTCCCCTGCTGGGATGAGATGCGTACACACTAGTCTACTCCGGAGTATCGATGCTTTGTTTCGATAATCCTACGACTAGGGACCTGAAAAAGGATGTGCTTGTAGACTACCCAGCCCCCACTAGTGTGACTGCCATCACAACGCTGGTAGTCAAGCAAGATCCTAAGGGCTCTATCAATATGTATTCTCGATATACTAACATATACACACATTAAGATAGATACAAACCAAGTAGCGTACTACCATGTTTAGCAAGACTGTTAATATAACTGTGAATATCCCAAGCTTCCATTAAGTAATATACAAGCTAGTATGATACAATAATGACCCCTAGGGCATATACACTAACAATCTCCCACTTGCACTAGGGCCATGTACTGGCGTATCGAAGACCTATCATCTCTGATAGTCTCTCGAACTGCGTCTGAGGTAAGGCCTTTGTGAATGGATCTGCAGTGTTCTCCTCTGTAGCAACTCTCCGGACCTCGATCTCCCGGCGATCTATGATCTCCCTGATCAGGTGATACCGCCTTAAGATGTGTCTGGACTTCTGATGGGACCTGGGTTCCTTTGCTAAAGCTATAGCCCCGTTGTTGTCACAATACAGAGGTATTAGATCAACAATGGATGGAACCACCTGAAGTTCTGTGAGGAACTTCTTCATCCAGACCGCTTCTTTTGCGGCATCGCAAGCAGCGATATACTCCGCTTCCATCGTCGAGTCAGCAACGGTGTCCTGCTTGGAACTCTTCCAGCACACCGCCCCTCCATTGAGGGTAAAGACATAACCTGACATGGACTTGGAGTCATCCTTGTCACTCTGGAAGCTGGAATCAGCAAAGGCCTCGATCTTGAGGTCTTTTCCGCCGTAAACCAAGAACATCTCCTTAGTCCTTCTCAGGTACTTGAGAATGTTCTTTACTGCTATCCAGTGCTTCTCCCCTGGGTCTGACTGATACCTGCTTACCACGCTCAGTGCGTAAGCTACATCTGGTCTGGTGCACAACATCGCATACATTATAGAGCCTACCGCAGAAGCGTAGGGTATTATAGACATGCGATCCCTTTCCAAATCAGTCTTGGGAGACATCTCTTTGGAGAGGGTGATTCTGTGACAAGCCGGAAAACTACCGCGCTTAGAATCTTCCATACTGAATCTTTTCAGTATAGTGTTGATATACCTGGACTGTGAAAGTCCCAACATCCTCTTGGATCTATCACGATAGATCCGGATCCCCAGAATGTAAGAGGCATCACCCAGGTCTTTCATGGAGAACCTGTGTGACAAAAATCTTTTGACAGATTGTAGCATAGGAATGTCATTTCCTATCAAGAGAATGTCATCCACGTACAAGACGAGGAATACGACAGTTCGTGCTACAATTTTACTATATATACATGGTTCATCTGGATTTTTGATAAAGTCATATTCTTTGACCGTTTCATCAAAATAGATGTTCCAACTCCGCGATGCCTGCTTCAGTCCATAAATGGACTTAAGCAACTTGCACACTTTCCTGCTGCTCCCACTCTGATTGAAACCTTCTGGCTGATCCATATAAACGCACTCTTCTAAATTACCATTTATAAAAGCCGTCTTTACGTCCATCTGCCAGATCTCATAATCATGGAAGGCAGCAATGGCAAGAAGGATCCGAATGGATTTGAGCATAGCCACTGGAGAAAAAGTTTCGTCATAGTCCAAACCGGTCTTTGACGAAAACCCTTTGCAACAAGTCTAGCCTTATAGGTTTCCACCTGTCCATCTACACCAATCTTTTTCTTGAAGATCCATTTGCATCCTCTGGGTTTTACCCCATCTGGAGCAAAGTCTAAAGTCCATACTTTGTTGGTGTATATGGACTCCATCTCGATCCGCATTGCATCCAGCCATCTTACTGAGTCGCCGCTCTGGATGGCCTGCTGGAAGCTAGTAGGTTCATCATTATCAATGATGCAATCTTCTCTATCCTCGTCTATGAGAAAACCGTAGTATCTCTCAGGCGGATGAGACGGCCTACTACTCCTGCGGAGGGGTGCGAGAATGTCATGTTCTTCTTGAACTTCTGGTTCTACCAAACTTTCAGTAGTAGTTTGTGGTTCTGGAATTTCTTCCAGTTCTATTTCGCTCCCACTTGTTTCCTTTTCTAAAAACTGTTGTTCTAGAAAATGGGCATTACGAGAAACAAAAACCTTTTGTTCCTCTGTGTAATAGAAATAATACCCCTTGGAGTTCTTTGGATATCCACAAACTTACACTATACTGATCGTGCCTCGAGTTTGTCCGCATGCTGCTTTTTAACAAAAGCTGGACATCCTCATATCTTCAGATACTGAAGATAGGTTTCTTCCCACTCCACATCTGATATGGTGTGGTAGGCACAGTCTTGGTAGGAACCCTGTTCAAAAGATATGCTGCTGATTCTAGCGCATAACCCCAGAAAGATCGCGGTAACTCAGCATTACTCATCATGGAACGTACCATATCCAATAGGGTTCGGTTCCGTCTTTCCGATACACCGTTATGCTGTGGAGTGTATGGAGGAGTAAGCTGAGAGAGAATTCCTTTCTCTTTTAGGTAACCCAGGAACTCGGCACTTAAGTATTCACCACCTCGATCAGATCTAAGTGTCTTAATACTTTTGCAGGTTTGGTTTTCTACTTCATTCTTATATTCTTGGAATTTCTCAAAGGCCTCGGATTTATGTTTCATTAAGAAAATGAATCCATACCTAGAGAAATCATCCGTAAAAGTAATGAAATATGAAAAACCACCTCTTGCATGTGTAGACATTGGACCACATACATTGTTGTGTATGAGTCCTAAGAGCTCGCTCGCTCTTACTCCATGTCCAGTGAATGGATTCTTTGTCATCTTTCCTTTGAGACATGATTGACAAGTGGCATAAGATTGATATTCGAACGAATCCAAATATCCTTCTCTATGTAACTTAGTTAACCTTGTCTCATTGATGTGACCTAGTCTACAATGCTATAAGAAAGCCTGATTTATATCTGGAGACTTTCTTTTTAGTGTGTTCTGAACATTGAAAATATGTAATTGGTTTAACACATATATACCGTTATCTAGTGTACCAGACCCAATCAAACCATGATTAAGGTGGATGTTAACAACATCGCTTACAAACGTGAAATCATAACCTTCTTTTGATAACAACGATACTGATATGATATTACACGTTAAACTGGGTACACAAAAACAGTTATGCAAAACCAAAATATGTCCACTCGTCAATCCAAGGTGATAATCCCCTACGGACACAGCACCCACGCTAGCTCCGTTAGCAACCTGGAGGGTCATATCACCAACCTTCAGCACTCTACGGTTTCTCAGTGCCTGCAATGAATTGCATATATGAGATCCTGATCCGGTATCCAATACCCAGAAAGTAGAGTTGATTGACAGACAATTTTCAATTACAAACACACCTAAAGTCGAAGCCACAACTTGCTTCGGTTCCTGGTTCTTGGCAATCCAAGCTTTGCAATCTTTCTTCCAGTGGCCTTTCCTACGACAGTGGAAGCACTCGTCCTTTGCCACTACTGGCACCGCAACTTTTGCCTTTCCCTTAGCTCCCACCTTACCAACACCACCTCTTGGTTTGGTAGCGGCCTTCTTCTTCCTTCCTTTGGCCCTAGCCTTGGACCCGGAAGAGGAAGCACCGCGAACAAACATAGTGGGTGTTTCCCTTGCTTTCTGCAAGGTGCCCTCTGCACTCCTCAACATGTTAAGGAGTTCTGGAAGTTCAACTTCTTTTCCTTGAATGTTGAAATTCAGAATAAACTGGGCGTAGGTGGAAGGAAGGGACTGAAGAACCAAGTCTGTATACAGCTCGTTCTCTAAAGTCGTCCCGAGGTCCGCGAGCTCTTCTATATAGCCAATCATCTTTAGGACATGTTCTCCTACAGATGATCCGATGGCCATCCTCGACTGAAACAAGTTCTTCGAGGTCTCGTATCTAGCTATACGAGATTGCTCTCCATACAGTTCCTTGGTGTGGAGAAATATGGATTCAAGATCCATATTCTCGTGCCTCCTCTGATGTTCATTATTCATAGAGGCAAGCACGATGCATTTGGCCTTCGCGCAGTCAATCTCCCAGGTCTTGCGGATTTCCTTATCCGCGACACTGGATTCTGGACCAGGGACAGCAGGTGCCTTAGTAGTAAGGACATACCCCAATTTTTCATAAGTTATTGCCATCTTGACATTCCGGAACCACTCTTTATAGTTTGGCCCTGTCAAAATATTTTTATCTAATAGTAACTTAAGGCCTGTCATGTTCTGGGTCGCTGCAATTGAGAGAGAAAAGGAACACTTTAGCATGATGCTCTTGCAAGTTTAGAGTGGTTTTTAGTTTATCTAAACTGGATAGCTCCCACTATTTCTCGAATCCCTCCTCAAACCAAAAAGGAAGAACTAGTCAGGACTATTCTCACCGTACAATACTTGCTTAACCGTTCAGCCAGGCCGATGTCGGTACTTCGAGGGAGGTTTTACGACGCTTTCGCGAAGTTCCTTAATTAAATAACCTCTTTTCTCTGGGGGCTTAACCCCGCTGACACCTTTCTCGACACCTACTTGGTTTATAGCATTGATCGTTAAGTGACAAATCTCCTGATGAGTACGGATACTCACAGTAGGATCGGGATCCAAATATCATCGTGTAATAAAGCTGAAGGAATCCTACCAAAATTATCACACTCCAAATGGTATGCAACTCTTTGCAAATTTCAGTTTCTTTAGAAATTCCCGATATAAATTTCTGCCCTATGCTCTTATGACCTTGGCGTTGGTCAAAATGTCATAAGTCACATGTCAAGTTCTACCCATCATTATCTTGTTAATTTGAACCCACCCGTACATACCCCTGACGTTGGCCAAATGGTAATACGACTGTCCCAAACCAACTCATCTATCTATGTAACAAATGAATACCCAGCAGCTACCAGACACTATGCCTTGGCGTTGGTCAAAATACATAGCTTGAATACTACTGAATACCCAAATGAAATGACGGAAGGCTACGAATGGTTTTGGCGAAACCGTGAACGTTGTGAACTTGATATGGTCGAAGGAACCTGATAGCTTTTAAAAGGAGTGGTTAAGCTCCGCAATTAAAAATATCTTCCGTTTTAAAAATAACCGAGTGGTTTCTTTTAAACTGTTCCAACGATTCAACTTTGGTTTATTTTCTTTGCATTAATTTAATGTGTCCCATCAATTAACCTATCATTGCAGAAAACAACGAAAATACAACGTCCTCTTATGCCATCCGCATTCGTCACTGGGCCCCATCATTCACCCGTTAGGTTACTTAACTAACGACAGAGCGGGGCTGGGCTAGCGCGGGTGCAAAACATAAGTGACGTCTAATAGCTATCATATATAGATATTGTACATTCGTTAGACGCAATAATAGGCATTCCAGATCACAGATGAACATATCAGATTTTCTACGAATCCGCGTTCCTTTTGAGCCTTCAAAGAAAGACGGATTACACAGTCGCGATGAATAGCCAAAAACCCCACCTTAGACCCCTACAGGTACGGCAAACTACCCGCCAAGTACCCGAAGTGAAGCGGTCTCCCTCAACAACGTGAGTAGGCCACTAAACACTTCAAAGTACCCGGTAGTTTGTGCACCCCACCTTGGGTCTATCCTAGGAGCAGAAAACAGTAAATGAAATAATACAACGGTGGCTACAACCTCAATCCGGATGTGCCCCGCAAAAGAATATTACAACAATTTATAAATTACATTTGAATGAAAGAAACACTCGTCTCACATCCCCGGCTATCCATCCACGACAATCCAACAAGTCTACAATCACAAACCAGTAAAAACCATTACAGAAATGTGCAACCCCATGCTAACCGGCATACTAGCAGTTAGGGGAGGTTTACGAACACATTAAACACATCACAGATATAATCAAGTTAGCCAAATATCTTAGAATTTCGATCAAGCAAACACAAATGATTCTACTCCAAACAATTCTCTGTGCACATCAAACCTGAGCAGAAAAAAATCATCTCAGAAAACACAACATCAACACAGAAGAATAACTGAGCAAATTAGGGTTGACTCGGAGTCAACTCGGCCGCGAATCCGCGGCGGATCGCTTGGATCAGCGGCGGTTCCGCGGCGCTATGGTCAAGTCACAGTCCCAAATTTCTTTATAATTCTTAAAATTCCTTGCTTGTATTTTTAAGGGTCCCTGAAAAAATTTTAGACCCCGTTTTAAAATCGGCAGAAACATGGTGAAAATGATGTTTTTTCGGGTTCGTTTTGCGATCGAATTTCTAACGACTTTGCTAACAAGTTAGTTATGGTTTAGCAAGGCTCTGATACCACTGTAAGTCGACGTTAGACACCCCACATGATGCGGGGAGGCGGAATAGGTAAAACAATCATTTTGTTTAAACTAACATCGACTAACTTTACGGATCTTTGCTAAACCCTAACTAACAACTACATAAAAGTGATTAGCTACTATGAAAGATGATTATACCTAATGAATCAAGTCCTTCTTGTTCTCGTTGATCACCTCCTCGTCGGCCTCCTCGATGTGATAGAAGATCCACCCGAGAGCTACTTCTCCAAGCTTTAACCTCTCACTTGAGGTAACTAGGTGGCTATAAGTGCTAATCAAAGCAACCTAGAGAATATAGAAGAGGATTAGGGATCTATTAGTCTTGCTAACCCTTGGATCTCAACACATGAGAGGTTAGGGTTAGTTCTTGAAGAGAGAGAGCTTGAGAAGAGAGAAGGTGTGAGTGAGAATGATAATGAATTATAACTCATTTTAGAATATATATGAAATATGATAATTATTAAAATGAATAACATAATAATAATAATATCAACCATGCTTCATTAACTCTCTTTGGGTGAATTATCTCATGAGTCATTAAGCAATAAATGCTTCATTAACTCATTTGATGAATCACACCATGAGTCACTAATCCATTTAATGCAAATTCCACCTAAGCCTCCAACTCATCAATCTTCTAGAAGCTTCTCGACTAATTACGAGAATGCCCCTCCTATCCATGAAAACACGGAAATACTGAGACTGTATAAATCCAATAATCCAATACTAGAATCTGGCTTAAACCAAAGCCTGCTAGTATAAACTGTCCGAACATCGTACGTGCATAAAAACACGTATGTGTCCGAACCCTGTCGTAAAACCATATGACCTCTATATCGTTTCGCCTGAAGCAGGAAAACTCTCTGTGTGGGACTCTAAAGACTCGACACTTACGCTGGCAGTGGGTTCAACCACAGGCCGCAAGCGGTACTAGCTGTACGTAACGGTCCCCAGGTAGATGTCGATAAGAAGGCCGATGAGGAAACCCATCCGAACTCTTACTGAGCCTGATGTGACAATCTCCGTACAGTCCGGTCTGTTCGTCTACGCCTATCGCATATCGGGCCTAGGGGGCGGCAAGCGTCAGTCCCCTAAAAGCGGTATAAGTCGTGTCGGAGCGAAGCCCATTACACCTTGAGAACCAACTGGAAATCCTACCAGTAAATCTCGTTTGCCCTGGCCAGGGACTTTGCGTAATGGCTCTCCAAACACAGCGCGATATAAACTCCCAATACCGGGAGAGACGAATCATATCTAACCGCCACTGCCTCCAAGTGCTTCGGGACTGCACCCAACTGCTACCTGTTTGCACAACTCATTTGAGCCGTGGTAGGGTAACAATCTAAGAACAGTGGGAACACACTCGAGACGAAGCAGCAGTGTTAAGTCTGCGGACTATGCTGTACTCATGTCACCTGGGAACTGTTAACTGACGACGGGTATAGTACCAACCAACAGTTCCCTGCGAGTCCTGTCCGGTGTACCCGTAACCCAACGAGCACTTGTATACTATCTCCAGTACAACGAACTAATGGCTATGGGACAAACCATTTCCCCTGCTGGGATGAGAAGCGTACACACTAGTCTACTCTGGAGTATCGATGCCCTGTCTCGATAATCCTATATCTAGGGACCTGAAAAAGGATGTGCTTGTAGACTACCCAGCCCCCACTAGTGTGACTGCCATCACAATGCTGGTAGTCAAGCAAAATCCTAAGGGCTCTATCAATATGTATTCTCGATATGCTAACATATGAAATGTTTCCCTAGCACCCTATATAGAGTTTGGAAGCATCACATGTCACAAAGTTTGAATTTTTATGGTGCTAAGCAAGCATACAAAGGAATCAATCCTAGAAAATTAGGGTTTCGAAATTTAAAGCCAATAAAAACTAGGGTTTCGAAACTACAACCTTTGTAGCTCCCTTTCGCTGGACTCTTTGGTCTCTTGGGTGTTGGAAGAAGGTCCTCTTGAAGTCTTCTCGCGTCCACGACGATCCACCCGGAGTTCCTCGTCCAAGCTCGCAACTTCGATTATCAAGATGAGAATCGAAGAGAACACTCTAAACAAGTTGGCTAAACTTGTGTAGAATGATGTTGTGGTTAAGATTCTCACTTCAAAAACCTTTCTTTATGTGTTTTTTACTCACTAGAAGAAACTAGAGAGCAAATGGTGAAGGAGGAAGAAGATGGAGGCTTTCTTTTTAACAAGAGTAATATGATAACCATTGAAAAGAAATGAAATATATCTATATATATTTTATTTCTTCTCACTACAAACCATGGTTAAATCTTTGAGTTATTATTTAATTGGGGTTTAAAACACATAAGGAAAGTTTAATCCAAGGTTAAGGGTAGGTGAGAATGGTTAGCTTAAAGAAGAGTGTAGAAACAACTCAAGAATTATCCTTTCCTTTTCTATTTTGTTTTAAACATAAAATTAAATAATAATCCATATATTTATCCATGGTGTGAGTCTTATATTGCCACCATTTCCATGTGTAAACAACCATGATAGATGGGTGTATGTATGTATGTATGTATGCACATCCATATGTGCATGAAACTAGAAAGAAAGAAAGAAACTCATACATGCATTCATACATCCATCATATTCAAGAAAGGTTTTAAGTGAGAAAACTAATGGTTAAATAATAAATCAACACTTGATTTATCAATCCGGCCATATCACATATGACCCTACCAAAAGCAAGCCGCCCGATCAATGTACGGTATCATATACGCGCATTTTAATCGGGTCCATACGCATATCGCATACGCTCACCACAACGTTTCGCCTAGACTAGGTAACTCCTGTATGGGACTCTAAGACTCGTCAATACGCCAGCAGAGGGTGATGATCATATCAAGCACCCCCAAGCCGCAAGCGGTCAGCTAAACGTAACGGCCACCCGGGTATTGAGCGATCAGAAGAAAACAAGCGAACCTGCTACAACTCCCGTCGAGCCAACCGGCAACACTACCGTATAGTCCGGTCTCTTCGTCAGATATGCTGCATATCGAGCCTAGGGATGGTCACGTCGACCCTAATAACTCAATAAGTCGTGCCGGTGAATAGTCTATAACAGATCGAGAAACTACTGATAACACTTATCAGCAAATCTCAGCAGCCCTGGCCAGGGACTTACTGATATAACCAGTCGGGCACAGCACAGCATCAACTCCCAATACCGGGAGAGACGAAACCCCTCCTATCGCTCATTGCCTTCGTGTGTCTCGGGACTGTACCCAACGGCCACCTGTTTGCACGACTCAGTAGAGCCGTGGTAGGGTGGCAATCAAAATACAGTGGGAGAACACACAAGACTCTATGACGATCTCGGGTCTACAAACTAACCTGTACCAGTGTCACCTGAGAACTGCTATCCGACGATAGATATAATTCCATATAGGAGTTCTCGGTGAGTCCGTCCAGTGTACCCAGTCACCACTGAGCACCCGTATATGATCTTGATGTCAAACATCGATGAATGTGGGAACATCCATCGCCCATCGTATGGGTCTAGTATCATATACGCTAGTCTACTCTGGTATATCAATGCCCCGTCTCGATATACCTACGACTAGGGACTTTCCAGAATATGCTTATAGACTATAGATGTCCCACTAGTATGATCTTCATCATAATCAGAGTAGTCAAGCCGATATCCTCAGGGCTTTATCAGCATGTATGAATGAATAAAAGCATGATCAAATCAACATGTCAGATAAAGAAGAACCAGATAGCATACTATCATGTCGAGCAAGAATGCATACTGAATATATATACATGTACAAATACATCTATTATCATATAATGGCCTCTAGGGCATACATATATCCAACAACATATACACACATTAAGATAGATACAAACCAAGTAGCGTACTACCATGTTTAGCAAGACTGTTAATATAACTGTGAATATCCCAAGCTTCCATTAAGTAATATACAAGCTAGTATGATAAAATAATGGCCCCTAGGGCATATACACTAACACATGCCTGGGACGAACATTATATATATATATATATATATTTATATATACCAGTAGATGTTGTGTATGTTTTGCACCCATGCTAGTCCAGCTCCCGCTCTGTTGTTAGTTAAGTAACCTAACGGGTGATGACAGGGCTCAGTGGCGAATGCGGATGGCATATACGTACATCATATTTTCGTTCTTTTCTGGTGTGATTAATTGATGGGACTGCGTTGATTCTGATCAATGCAAGGAAAATAAACATATTTGATGTTGTTGGAACCAATTTTAAAAATGATATTACAGACGTTTTCTTTTGCTTTGCACAGCGGTATCGGTTATGAATATCCAGCACCTCATTCGATGAGGCAAGAGCCGAGATCCCTTCACCGGGAGTGACCTCTTGAGAAAAAGTTTGCGTAAGCGTAATAACTTCACTATAGTCGTTTCTTTTGCTTTGCATCGTGGTATTCAGTTAGGAATATCCTACACCTCATTCGACGAGGAAAGAGCCGAGATCCCTTCACAGGGAGTGACCTCTTTAACAAAAGTTTATGCCACTATATATTTGAAAAGCTATTTGGTTCCTTCAACGATATCAAGTTCATTACTTTAAAGGTTTTTTGCCAAAAATCATTCGTAGCCCTCCGTCATTTCAGACGGATAGCACTTAGTATTCATGTTATGTTTGTTGGCCTTCGTCATGGCATAGTGTATGGTAGCTATTTGTTACTTTTCTGTTGCATAGATAGATGCGTTGGTTTGCGACAGTCGTACTACTATGTTGACATTCGTCAAGGGTATATACGGGTGGGTTCAAATTAACCTGGACAATGACGGGTAGAACTTGATATGTGACTTATGATATGTTGGCCTTCGTCAAGGTCATAAGAGCATGGGGAAGAAATCACATCGGGGGTTTCAAACATACAGGAAACTTGTCAGGCATGCACATACCTTCTGAAGTGTGATAACTTGAGTGGATTCCATCAAGTTATCATGCGATGATAGCTGGATCCCGATTCCCACTGATGAGTTGGTTTAATCCTCGGGTGATTTTAGATGATCCCGACTAATTCTTCTTTTAGGGTTTGGAGGAGAATTTAAGGATACAGTGGGAGACATCCTGATTAGATAAAGTGATTAACCATTCTGATCTAGGTTAGAGTGCACGCTGAGTGTTTCTTTTCTCTCTCTCTTTGGCAGCGACCATAGCCCGACCCTAGACTAGAACTCATAAACCAAGTTAACCGTACCTTTTTAAAACACATTGGCTTTTGGATTATCAGAGTTGCATACTTTATTGCCACTCCTTCTTTTACCCTTTTCTTTTCTTCGGAATATTCCGTATCACTACGAAAATCCACATTTATTAGATATGACAATCGTATATTTACATACGAACTCGAAGAAACTCGTTTCAGATTCGAGAATGGTTTCCGGTTCTGGAGAAATTGAATAAGACTACAGTTATCTTTTCCTTTTACCTTCTCTCAGGCTCTGAGGGCTCCTAGGATTAGGAGAGGGTACACCTATTGCGCTTATTGGATAGTCTTCTTCCAAACCATAGGCAGGTGCCGAAAGGTGAGGAAGGAAGAAAACCAATTAGCCTAAGTATGGTGTACATAAGGTAATAAGTAAAGACAAATAAAGGGATTAGAAAGAGGGCAAAGTAAAATGTGGCTGCTATCATTCACGACGAAACTGCGTATATCATCGCCATTCCTACTTCACCTTTGCATTTCTCCTGAACATTCCGTATCACTACGAAGATCCACATTTATTGGATAAGCCATCGTATAGTTACATACGAACTCGAAGGAACTTGTTCCAGTTCGAGGATGGTTTCTGGTTCAGGAAAAATAGAATAAGGATTATTCAGTTGTCCTTTCCTTTTACCTTCTCACAGGTTGCGAGGGCCCCTAGGATTAGGAGGGTACACCTATTACGCTTATTAGATAGTCTTCTTCCAAACCTTAGGCTGGTGCCAAAAGGTAGGGAAGGAAGAAAACCATTGAGCCTAAGTACGGTGTACAGAAGGTAATAAGTAAAGACAAATAAAGGGATTGGAGAGATGGCAAAGGAAATATACGGTTACAGTCATGAATCTGGTTACTGGAAGAGGCATTACTAGGATACCTGGCTACCCCTTCGAAACATTTTCATGTTTCAGTTTCACTATGCGTTGTTAATTGAAATCTGATTTCCCAATTGGATCCTTACTCCAGGGTATGTATTTACCAGGTTTGATTCTCACATCTGTATGGTATTACAGATGATGAGTGGAAGTAAGATATTGGGAATTAGGTGATTATATCCTCATTATATCGGAATTCGTTGTAATTGGTGATATTTGAGGAAATCACCTAGGGTTTTGCCTAACGGCAAATATTTAGTTTCGAATATCCGTTGTTATGCACCATTTTCAAACTGAAATATCTGTACGTTTATTTTATAAAGTGAGATATAACTTTTTGAAATTATGTCCATGACATTTACCTATATCAGTTGATGATTGGGTAAGGAGCATTAAACGGCGGTGTAATTCTTCTTAACCATAGTACATTTTTCAACCTATGACGCACAGGGTTTGAGTTATTTAACTCAGGGAACTTATACAAAGTATTGTATGTTGTCCAGTGTCCTTTAGAACAAAGGGGTTGGTGCTCGTACTATATTCTGTTTACTTGTGACTTCTCCAGTTTTAGACAAGTATTTCGTAGAAATATAAGGTCAAAATTTTGAGAAGTTATAGGTACAAGAATAAAGTAGCGAACCATGTGTTTCAAGTATCAGGATTCTTCGAGGTGATCGAAAATGTAGATACTTTTGTTTGGTATTCAGTTGATAGTAATGGTTTTTGAGAACTTTCTTCTCTTTCAGGTTACTCATATCTGAATGCACTCCTAGTTGAGTAATGCTGATCGGCCTCCTTCCATTTGGTTGACATGCACTGGAGACAACTGCCTGATTTGAATCTGGTTCCAGTTAAATCAGTGCCTCTGTTTCTATATTGTATATAGAATGGTTCATATCTTAACGATATTAAGGTATATGGAGTTGTCCGGCTTATGCTTAAAACCAGACTCTTGATAACTCTAGGCACGTTTCTGTAATGGCAGTTTGTGGGTTATCCCAGGCTATGATGAGTGTTAACTTTCTACCATCTGGAATATCAATAGTGATATTGTTCTTGACTCGCCACAGTTTTAATAAAATGGACTTTTTCAGAAAACAGTAGTGGGAGTATGGTAGAACTGGAAGTGATTCCAGAACCACAGACGATTACTGAAAATTTAATAGAACCTAAAAATTTAATTGGGTTTGACATTCCATTATCCACTCCGCAAATATGGTGGGTAACCTCAGGCGCCCGAGAGGTACTTCGGTATCCTCAAAGACGGTGACAGGGAGGTTCTTGTTTACCCAGACTTTCCATTACTACTGTTCTAGACTATGAGACCCAGCATGAGAATATGTATAGTGTCGTTCTAAACTATCTTTAGAAGTGCACGTGTATATGACTCTGCCAGAGCGTTGTTGTAGTCAGTGGGAGCAGCGGAAGCATAGTGGATAAGTAGCTTATGTCTATTTATAGACTAAAGCAAGTGTAGCGGAGATAGATCATCTATTTTTGATGTGACAGTCATAGGATTTGACATCATCAGAATAGGAGATGGATCTGGTAAGAAAGTAGTAGGGTGTGATGTCATGATATTTGGATGACATACACTTTGTAGGAAATGGAATTCCTATACTACGATCGGTTATACTTTGGTTGTCACATAGTGGTTTCTCCACACATGATATGGATATTATATCAGGCATTCTGGTTACTAGATCTATGGTTTTAGATCTAGATTTGGGTAGTTTCCCAATCTGAGTACTTTGACACTATTCTAAAGGTGTTTTAGAATGGACGACTCCTGGTATGGTAGTGTACCTGCAGGTGATGGAGTCACCCTCTCTAAAGGTGTCTTACAAACTAAAGGGGAGAGGGATGTGCATGATTGGCATATCACTTGCTTAGGCAATTGAGTCAATCATGAGATGTCAAGTACCACACCAGATGTTGTTTTTGCACTAGCTGCAATAAGTTTATATATTAATCCAATTCTGGAGAAACGTTCGGAAGCAATTTATGAACATAAGTGGATGTTCTAGGAATATGGTAACGGCAGCCTCCTTCGGGAGACGGTTATTATTCCAGGCTTCCAAGATGACCTGGATGACAGAGTGATTGTCAGAGTTATAAGTTTTCCCTCTTAACGAGGGGCAGTTGTTTGGACAGATGGTCCAAGAGGATACTGAGGGTGGCGTGGCGCAGGATACTGATTAAATTCAGCGGACGATACAGTCTAAGAAGTTTGTTGGATTTGGAGTTCATTTGTGAACTAGGTCCCATCAGATATCCAGACATATTCTAAGACAGGTATTGCTCATTTCGGGAGATGGCTTTCTCCGCGAACTTGAGATAAAGAGAGACATAGAAAGAAACATTGGAGCGGATCCACTCACTGAGGCTATTTCTCGAACGCAATAGTTTTACAAACGAGCTTTATGAAACTGATTAGTAGAGAAGTTGGGTGTTCGGTATCACACGGGCTATGAGTATGCGACACCGCAATAATTAGCCTAAATACAAGTGGGAGATTGTTGGCTATAGTGCCCTTAAGTCAATTATTGGATCGCAGACACGTGATTGCAATGATTGAGGGAGGACCTATACCGGTAGAACAGTCTTACTCGAGATGATAGTATGCTATCTGGTTTGTCTTTATCATCGTGTACATGCTTTATGTGACATTACAGATCATTATTGCATGTTGATTGAGCCCATAGGATTCATGCTTGACAACCAGCAGTATGATGGCGATCATATACGTGGGAGCTGGGTGGTCTATAAGTACATCCTTAAAGTGTCCCTAGTCGTGGGAGTTTCGAGACTGGGCATCGATACTCCAAGAGTAGACTAGTGTATACGGATCGAGACCTCGACGAGGGGCGGTGGCCGGTCTCACAAGCTATTGGTGTTAGTTGGTTCATCTAAGATGTATACAAATGCTCATTGGGTTATGAGTACACCGGACGGACTCGCTGGGAACATGCTAGTTGGTATTATACCCATTGTCAGATAGCAGTTCCCTGGCGACATGTGTACAGGTTAATCTATCGACCTGAGATCGTCATTTGTCTCGTGTGTGTTCCCACTGTACTTTGATTACTACCCTACCACGGCTCAAAGGAGTCGTGCAAACAGGTTTTAGTTGGGTACAGTCCCGAGCCACATGGAGGCAGTGAGCGGATCGTCAGGGGATTCGTCTCTCCCGGTATTAGGGGTTGATGTCGCGGAGTGCACGAGTGGCCATCACCAGAAATCCTTGGCTAAGCTAGTCGAGAATTACTGATCTAGGATCGGTAGTTTCTCAGGTGGTGATGGGCTTTATACCGACACTAAATGCCACGTTATTAGGGGTCTGACTTTATCCACCCCACTAGACTCGATATGCGATATTCATAAACGAACGGACCGGACTGTACGGAGATTGTCACTGTCAGGCTCAGTAGGGGTACGGATGAGTTTGCTCGTCGGCCTTCCTTTTCGTTCAATACCTAGGTAGCTGTTACGTACAGCTAGTGCCGCTGATGTGCTTGTGGTTAATCCCACTGCCAGCGTATTGACGATTCTTTAGAGTTCCACACATAGGATTTTCACGGTTCATGCGATATGGTGTAGATGACGTATGTTGGTACATACAAGAGTCCGATTAAATATGTGTACATGCTACACAGACTTTAATCGGACGGTTGATAATACTGGCGGCTTAGGATTAAGCCGGATTGTTAAACCAGGTTTTGATTTAATAATTTATATATATATATATATAGATATGTATTTATATATATGTATTCTAGTATTATTGTTCACTATTCATTTTCTCTCTTGGCTATTCGTATTTTTGTACGAATACGCATATGTGTATTTCGATACATATACCAGGTTGTATTCCGTATTTATACGGAATAATTTCTATAAGATGGACACCTCATTTTTATGATTTTCTTTTTAGGAAATTCATTTGTTTTATAAATTAGGTGGAGGGGTGAGTTGGCATAAGCATAGCTTGATGGCATGTAGAGAGGTATGGCACCACATTAGTTTATTTGATAAATGAAAAGAGATATTTTTCATTGCATGATTGAAATGGCAGCCACAATTCTTTACATGCCTTGCTCATTTTTTCTTTTCTTGACTTGCTTCTTGACTTGCTTCATTTTTCTCACTTGGAGAAAAACACTTGGCATATTTTCTTTAGTTGCTCATGCCACTTGTTTTCCTCACCTCCTCTTCATCTTCTATCGTTGCTCTTTGAGAATTTGTGATGAGAAGAAAACAATGGTGAGATAATCCTACACCTCCACTCTCCATTGCTAGCAACTTTGAAGCGCCGGTTGTCTTGCTTGGCGAGGCTGAAGCTTGTGTCGTTTCCCTCGGGTGGATCATCGTAGATGAAGGAAGATCGGCAACCAAATTCGATCCGCGACCACTAGGAGCTTGGGATGATGGTTGAAGACCCAAAGGACTTGGTTCATTCGGTATAACCATTCTAACTCCTCTTTGCATGTTTGCTAGTATAGGGTTTTTGGTTCGATCTTGTGCGGGTTTTGTTTGCGCCAAAGTTTTGAAAAATTTTGTTCCGCATTTCGCCACGGTTTGATGGCCGGGACGCCGGCAAAACCCAACAAAATCAAGAAATAGAAAGAAAGAAAAGAAGAAGAAGAAGAAGAAGAAGAGCCGTATTCTCTGGTGTTGGCTCTAGGGTTCTAGGACAGAGAGGGGTGACGACGATGAGGTCGTGGGTGATCGGCGGTGAGGTGGTGCGGGCGATGGGTGTGGGCTGCAGGTGAGGTTCGGGTTTGCAGGGGTTGGGGTTCTTAGGTTTTCGTCGGGGATGAAGGAGAAGAGAGGAGGTAGTGGTGATGGTGGTGATGAGGGCGGTGAGACGAGGGTGGTAGCGACGGTGAAGTTTTCCGGTGAGGGCAGATGAATTCTTGAGTTGGTCGGGGTGATCGGGTTTGTGGGTGCTCGGGAGTTTGGAGTTGGTTGTTGGGTTCTTAGGGATGGAGAATGTGACGGTGGTGATGTCGGGGTGATGGGAACGGCGACATGGTCGTCGGTGAAGGAGATGGGTGTAGTGGGTTTCTTGGGTGGGGTGTCGTCGGGGTTGTGATGGTAACGTTTGAAGAGGGAGGTGATGATGAAGATGAGGGTGAGGAGATGGTGAGAGGATGAAGGCGAAGGTGGCGACGGCGACGGCGAGGATGTGGCTAGGGTTAGGATTGGGTTTTCTATCGTGGAAGGAGCTTAGGAAAAAGAAAAGAGGAAGGGGAGGGAGGGGGAGAGAGAGAGAGAGGTGTTGGATTTAAAATATTAGGTTTAATATATTAGATATATATAGGGGAGAGAGAGGGAGAGGATTTATATATATATATATATATATATATATATATATATATATATATTAACTCTATACTTATATAAAATATTATAATATATAATCTAGGGTTTTATAGTTAATACAAAAATATTCCGAAAAATATCCGGATCCTGTCAAAAAATCTAGTTTGCAAATACAAATAATATACGTATCAACTAAAACCATAATGCGATGTCCGGTTAAAGAAAATGCATACCCCCAAGAACGGATACACGTAAAAACACGTAGTGATCCAAACGAGTCCGTTTCACTAAACTGGACATGAGCACGATGTATGGATGCACTAGCAAGATATATGGTATGATAATAGGCCATGCTAGATGTTAAAATATATTATCAGATTATAATTTGTATTATTTAAAATATGTGCAGATACTAGATAAATCAATTTGTGTTTGTGTAGTAGAGAAACCGGCCGGGACTTCTAAGTGTTTTTATGCATGTTTATTTAAACTACGGGTGCCGGCACTATTCTTGTGTTTATATGCATTACCACAATATTTGCAAACGGCGTATCTAACACCGTCCCTAAATTCAATTTTATAGTGATCCCAAATATCACTACTTGTCGCTCGTTTTTTATCTTCTCTTGATGTATAGGTAGATCCTTCGGCTTGTTGTTCGGGATGAGGAATTTGGGTTTGATGCGTATCGAATGAACTCTCCACATCAATGTTTTAACTAAATGTTAAAAAAAGAGTGTTAGAATAGAAAATTAGAAATAATAAATCAGAAACAAAAAATAAGAAAGAGAGAAGAATGGGTCGATCGGAGGCTCGGAGCTTCGAAAACTCGGAGTGTGACTGTCGGAGGATCGGATCGGAGATTCTATTCTTTAGAGAGATGGAAATTGCCGCAATAGCAATAAAGATTAAGATTAAAAAAAATAGAAAGATGAGGCATTTTTTTTGGAACAGAAAAAAGTTTGGAATGAGAAGAAATGGGGTTTGGGAGGGTATTTAAAGGTTTTTTTTTGGGGGGGGGGGTTTATATTTTTTTTGCCCGTTTATAGTCGTTACAAGGCGAGACGAGACGAATCGAAATACGCCTCATTTCGCTTAGATCCGACCGTTAGTAGCCGTTGGATAGAAGTTCCAAGACGATGTGAAGTGAACCCGAGGCGAGGCGAAGCGATTCGTCCAGCAGATGGCCGAGTTCGAGGCGGATCCGAGACGAATCGGTCAACGAGGCGAAGCGAGGCGAGGCGAATCGGTGAGTCTTGCCGATTCGAGGCGAGGCGAGGCTATTCCCGAGGCGAGTTGGCGAGTTACGCGAGGCGGACTATGACGAAACACGGCTGGAAAAGTTGGGACCCCCGCTCGCTTTGCTAATTTGTGGTCGGCGAGGCGAATAAACTGGCCAAATTCGTCCACGTCATCACGAAGCGAATTTTATTCGTTTCGTGACGAGGAGAAGCGAATCTATTCGCTGTCAATCCGCTTCATTAACCGGGCCTATCCATGGTGTTTGTCTCTGGAAACTAAACGTAGGCAAGAAAAGTATTTTTGTTTGGTAAATACAGGGGGTTTCTGCGCAATGGACCTTAACTAAGCCATCTAGATGGCATGGCTTGTTGCGCCCTATTAAAAAGGCAACACAGCCAGCTGTGACTTGACAAAGGGGGTCATTCATTGAACACCTTCTTTCTTTAACGAGATAGAAAATAAAAGGATCCATCGATCCCACCATCATCCCACCATTGGTAAAGCTCTCTCCTTTATCCTTCTCTCAATTGAATATTGGTTTCAATAATCAATTTCTTGAACGATTCTCGCTTCGAGATTTCTGGTAATGGAATCAAAATATTTGATTTCCTTTTTCTAGCCCATCTCATCAACGAATCTAACGCTTCCTTTTTCTTATTTTTTGTTTTTCGGTTTTTCTCCCTGAAATTTTAACGCTTTTTGATAAATGTTGTGTTTTAGTTTGTCAGAGCTGGGATTTAATGGAGCTGCGTTTATGTTAGAGACTTGGATTCTTTAAAAAATCATTTGTAGCACTCGATTTGCAAAGAGTCATATAAATTTTTTTCTTAATAAAACCCCTTTGTATTCTAAATTCAAGATTTTTGAAGGAAAAAACGTAGAAATTTATCCCCGTAGATTGGTTGGAATAGATGTAGCAGCCTAATGCAGAGTATCACTAATCGAGGTTTTTATTGTGTGGATTTTTGTTTAAAAATCATCAAGGGTATATATTACTGCTTGATGCTAGCAGTGATTACTTTGTATGATGAAGTTATCATGGATATGTCAAAATCTAAACTTGGTTATTTCATCTAATTGTTTGATGAGGATGCAATTAAAAGTCTAATTGATGATTGCAGCTATAATGGCCTCAGCTGCTCTGATTTGCGACACGGAGCCATGGAAGGACTTGAAGGTATCATTCAGATTTTCATATTATTGCTTGGATTTGTATAACTATCTGTCCAATATGCAAACATTTTTCTTGTTTTTTATAATGCTATGCAGAGCCATGCAGAAGATATAAAGAAGACACATTTAGGTGACTTGATGAATGATGCCGACCGTTGCAAGTCAATGATGGTGTATGAACTTCTGGATTCATTATTTACCCAACTTTAGGACACTGATTTTGGGCCCCATATAATTAGCGTGCCCTCTCTTATTTGTGCTGTTGATTTAACTTTTATAGAGAGTTTGATGGATTGATTTTGGACTGCTCACGTCAACGTGCTCGACAAGACACTATTCAAAAGCTTTTCAAGCTAGCAGAGGTGGGCTTGTTTGGATCAAGCCTTTGTTTCTAGGAATTTCATGTTGCTCTTCTAAACATCCTTTTGATAAATCATTACAGACGGCACGCCTTAACGAGAAGATTAACCGCATGTTCAATGGAGAGCGCGTAAGTAAACTTTCTGGATGTAGAAGAGAACATTTCTCTGAATGGCTATCAAGCTACACTTAATTACATGTCTATTGTTGATGCCATGTATATCACTTTTGGCGTAATCCCATGTTTTGACCATCAGAGCTTTATACGCTTATATTTGAAGGATTTCTGTACGGCAATCATCAGATGCTAGAATGAAAGTCAATCATTAAGATCATTTGCTTTTATAATTTTCACGTGTATTTATATGTGGGCTGTATGGGTGCTTTATTTCCTTTGATTAGCATATAATTTTCAAGCATTGGCTGTTTCGGAAGTTGTCAACTTGTAATATATGGATCTCAATTATGTTCCATTTCTTTCTTTTCTAGGTTGCTAGTATTTTGTATACTAGAATATTGTGGGCCTGACTAGTATTTGTTGTATCATCAATTACCAGATAAACAGCACAGAGAATAGGTCTGTGTTGCATGTAGCTTTGCGAGCCGCAAGAGATGCAACTATTTGCTGTGATGGAAAGAATGTGGTACCAGATGTTTGGAATGTTCTAGAAAAAATCAAGGAGTTCACAGAAAAAGTTCGAAGTGGTTCTTGGGTAAGAAAGAGGTACAAATGGTACAATAATTCCAGCTGAGATCAATACTAACATGTGATTATGTCAGGTTGGAGCAACAGGAAAGTCGTTAAAAGATGTTGTGGCAATTGGTATTGGCGGAAGCTTTTTAGGCCCTTTATTTGTGCACACTGCGCTCCAAACTGGTAATGTCAGTGCAACAGATATTTACAATGGACACACTGCTAGATGAGCCCATAACAAAATTATCAGGCCAAATAACTTTGAACTATGTTTTCAGTAATATTTTGTTATGCTTTAGTACTGCTTTGGTGATGAGAGCATTAATGGTTTGATTTTGGAATTTTTCAGATCCAGAGGCTGCAAAATGTGCAAAAGGGCGGCAGCTCAGATTGTAAGTGTACATACTGTTTACTTTTTATTAGAATATAAATTATATACCTCAACCCTCATCATAACTTTGGAATTGCGGTGTAGTGGAAGAGTAATTTAACATGGTATTAGAGCAACCCTGGTTTAATTCCCACCGGACGTGGCATTTAAATTGCGGATTATCAAATATTCTATTGTGCAGCATATTAGATTATAAAATATATTCTCTCAACGCTTGATGTAATGAAAGGGACATTTGACACTTTTTATTCATTCTCTCAAGTTAGTAGTCAATAAAGGATCATGCAACCGACCAACTTTGATTTTAAGTTCATAATGAATCTTACAAAATCCCTCACAGTTCTTGAACCCTATGGAATGAGACTAACCACAACATTTCACATAACAGTTCTTAAATAATGCTGAGTTTTGCCAATTACATTCTATTTAAAACTAAACAATCTTAGGCACAACAAAACCCTTTACCTAGACCTAATTTCAGTATCACGCCGATCACTGTTCTGCTGCCTTGGCTCTTCATTTTAGTCAGTTTGTTGCAGCATGTAGTTCTGGGACATAGTGCATCCATCCAAGGGCAGATGCAAGAATTTCGGTTAGTGGGAGCAAAATAAAAATAATGTTTTATTAAAAATCATTATGCAATTTTAAAGGAGAACAAACTTTAAGCTACATTGGAAATTTTTTATATTATAAAGACACTTTGAAATCTACACCACAAAAGTAAAGCATTAAATTAATTTTATTAAGAAATGAAATTTTTTTATATCATAAAAGAACTTTGAAACCCACACCAAAAAGGGCATAAAATTAACTTTAGTAAGCAGTGGGATTTGAACCAAGATCTTCTCCATGGAAGTAAACTAACTAACCATTGAGGCTAAACTCCACTATTGATTCATTTAAGCATATATATGTATTATATATCATCTTAAATATGATACGTAACCGATATTTATCTTGAGTAATTTTACAAAAGTTATGCGGGGGCAGTTTCCCCCGCTGGACCCTCTATGGATCCGCCCCCACAGCCATCTTCTTCAGGCTTCTTGAGACTGCCAAACATTTGCAGCACTGTATGTTAGTGAGGTCATATGTTGATCTTAACATTTAAGTTAGTTTTGTTCCTGTCCAACTACTTCCCATCCAAGTAATTTCCTCTGCAGTTGTAAGCTCTCCATGCTCATGTCTTGTTCCATTTGGATCATTGCTCCTCAAGAATGGCCAATTAAGTTAGTTTAGGACATTATATAATTATGTCATGGAACTTGGTTGTTCCCATAAAACTTCCTTTTTTGTCACAGTATCTTCTCTTCTCTCATCCTTAAACCTCTCACCCGTCTACACTTGCTGCAAATTTTTATCACCATTTAGATTGATGCAAACTCACATACCTTTGAACTTGGGTTATGCATCTCTAATGTAGCCACGATACTGTGATATTTGATGTATAACGCTGGAGGCCTTGTAATGGTGTCGGCCTCAAACTATTTGTCTCATTCCATTAACAATTTCAGTCATGCCAGCCTTCACGTCAGTAATCACCGGCTACTTTTTAAGTCTTTAATGTAAGGTTTGAGAGCTTTATATATTAAAACAAACCAATAGGACAACCCACCCACCCACCCCAAAAAAAGAAAGAAAGAAAACCCATCTATTATCTAATGATCAATCCACCCATCAAGAAGGAGGCGGCGGGGGGATTATTTGGATTGTATGAATTTTGATAGCAATTCATTACATTTGTTGATTGGTATCATTTTTCGCTGGTTGGCATCATTGTCGTGGTCATCTCTTGTAACTCACTTGCTCGTTTTTTAAATTTAGTTTAATCTTGTGTATTAGGCCTGTTCGTTCTATTTTTCTCCCGCATATGTTAGCACTTATTAGTTGCACAGATTGTAAACATATAAACCCCCCCCCCCCCCACAACCTTCTTTCCTACTGGTGCTGAAATCCATCAGGGTGCATGTTTACACAAATTAATATTCTGATGTAAATATTGCTGCAGTACTTACTGCAGAAATTTTGTTTTTTAACTACTAATAAAATTTGTGGGACTGGCTCTCTTTTTGAGCCCTGCTCTTCGTCAAAAAAAGAAAGTTACCATATCCTACTAGTACATCTTCCACATTTGTCATGTATGATCTAATCCATTCTGATGTTATGGAGATTATTTCCATATGTTTCTAAGAGTTGTCATATGAACTCCAAATCATTTTTTTGGATGAGTTTACATGGTGTGTGTGTGTGTGTGTGTGTGTGTGTGTTGGGGTCAGGGGAGGCTGCAGTCGATTTTTCTCAATTCACAAATTATTTTTTTCTATGATTAGTCCTCTTTATAAACCGAAAAATATACTTCTTGCTCTGATACCATGGAAGGAATTGTATAGAGAAGAGATGTTGAGAAAACTATGATTTCCGGTGTATTGATGAGGAACTCGAAGGTCACTTGTATACAATTGCTCAAGGTCAACTATTGAGTATAATGGAAACATACAATCAATAAAAATTATACTATCAAAAATCATATTCGTGATGTTTCAAGTCAACCAGTTCCTGTCTCATGCATTTAAACTAAAAATGTATATAATTGTGTTCACCTTGTTCCTGTTCTGAATTTCTTTGCTTCTCTACATTCCTCCAGGAAGCACAGTTGTTTTTGAAATGTGCTTAATGAGTAGAATCTTTCATATGCTTTATCTTATTTGAAATTTTATTGTGTAGCCTTGCAAATGTTGATCCAATTGATGTCGCTCGAAACCTTCCTGGACTGAACCCTGAAACTACTCTGGGTAATACCAACTATTTCATTCATCTTACCATATCATCAATTTTTCTGCTTACCATTTTTTTCTGTTCTTTCATCCCATCTTTGCTGTCATATATTAAGAACTGATGTTTTTTGCTATCTAAATCTTTTTCCTTGCTAATAATGCAGTTGTGGTGGTTTCGAAGACATTTACGACAGCTGAAACTATGTTGAATGCTCGAACCATGAGGGAGTGGATTTCAACCGCCCTTGGGTAAGCAAATCATTGTATTCTTAGGAAAAGGTGCCCTGCTGCTTCCAGTTTTTGTTTTCATTCATTCCTCATAATCTTACTATTTTCAGGCCCCAGGCAATAGCAAAGCACATGGTTGCTGTCAGTACAAATCTTCCGGTACTTCACGACGTCCCATCATAATTTCATACATCTTCTGAAGGGTTTCTTATAGTTCACTGACTATTTTGTTGTACGTATGAAATGTATTATAGCAGAATCATGAGAAGCAGCAAGGGTGTAGTTCATATTGATGATTAATGAGAGCACTTTATTATGTAATTAGGGTTGGCGCTGAAATAGTGGTGGATGTGGTTCATCTTAAAATGGAAGGAAAAGGAGAGTAGGATGGTAGTTGAATGTAATGATAGGAAGGTTGAGTAGTAATATAAGATATGGGTCTACTGAGGTTATCCTTTATGATGTAAAGTCATGTGGTTTTGAAGTGTTCCCACATAGGCAATGTAAAGGGAATGTTTTCCGCTGGATAAATGTGAACCTGATAAATTTCTAAAAGCTAAAGCGGCCAAATCTCATGATTTCTCATGCACATATGGATTATGGCATGAATATTATGATAAATGGCGTGAACCACCCAATGGGTGCTCCATGTGTGTTTGAGCTCGCTAATCTAGGATATTTGCTCTACTTCTTCCGAACCCTGTCTTTTCCCTCCCTCTCTCAGACAACTTGGATATGCACACCTTGCTAGCAGTATTCTGGTGCCTTATCCTTATCTTTGTGTCTACACATGTAATTTGCTGAATTATTAAGCTGTGGTGCTGGATAATATGTTCAGACCTTTTTACACAGCCACCAGCCTGTAGTGCACAGGACTAAATGCTATTGAGGATATTCATTTGTTGAAGAATGCCATATAATCTTCATTACAACGCACTTGCTCTTGTCTGTGATTTTTATGACCTTGTGGAAACATGATGTTGCAATATCTATTACATAATGGGCAACAGCTTACCTGTTGACTATATTACCAAATATTAACGCGTTTGATATCATCATGGCTCTTTTTTTTTTCAGCTTGTAGAAAAGTTTGGTATTGACCCTGCCAATGCTTTTGCTTTTTGGGACTGGGTTGGTGGTCGCTATAGCGGTGGGTATACTTATCATTTTACCGACTGTTGAACCGTATGGTTATTTAACATCCAGCAATTGATATGGAGCATTGTATTGTAGTCTGCAGTGCTGTTGGTGTGCTTCCTTTGTCTCTCCAATATGGTTTTTCAATTGTTCACAAGTACGTATCATTATCTGTATCAATAGACAATAGTGAATCTAATATTTCAGCTTGTTGATGCAGCATGAAGTGCTGTGACAGCTTTTGTTATTTGGTTGGTGGGATGGAAAGTTATTGTTTTACTGCATGGACTTTCTGATTATTATAATCAGCTTTCTTTTGCTATATAGAAAGTCAATTAGTTCGTACCATTCCTAAATTATCTTATATATATATATATATATATATATATATATATATATATATATATATATATATAATCTCTTTCTGCCTCCTCCTTTTAGTTGTTTTTATTTACTATCTATAATTGTATTTTATGATACTTTATATATATATAATCTCTTTCTGCCTCCTCCTTTTAGTTGTTTTTATTTGCTATCTATAATTGTATTTTATGATACTTCTACCTTACCAACATAAAAGGTTACTGAAGAGATGATTTAGGGATGTGGAAGTAAGGTTAAGTGTGTCAATGCAGACCAGAACTTTGTACTGATCATTTCTGAACTCAAGCCCACAAATGCATTGGAACAGAAAAAATTGCCTTGCATGAAACATAGCAGCACAAGAACTTTTGACTAAAGTGTTAGCCTGGAAGATACACGAAACAACATAATTGTGATAGAATAAGTTTGTTAAAAAGGGAACGCTAAAATAGAACAGATCAATGGAGTGGCAACATGCTAGCAAAGGACATACTACTGCATAAAATAAAATTTTAAATACAATTATACCGCAGAACATAACGTTGGAAGATATCCAGTAATCTTTTATTTATATGTATTGGAGTCTAGAACCACATTTCTTCCTTTCAAAGGAACGTTATGGTCACTATCTTTTTTATTGCCATATCTTCTCTTCACCTTTTTTCATATCCTCTTTTTAAGTATAAAAGGTAGAAGTGGAACTGTTCAATCTGATTCACCTTATAGGCTATTATGAAACAATCTACATGAAATAGACCATATTTTCTCAAAAAAGCAACAATTCCACACATAATATCTTATGTTTTTGGTACTGATTTGGTATTCAAGATATCCTTTGTTGATATTATTCTTTTTCGTCATGTTTTGGTAAAAACCTTGCGAACGGTCTTACAGATACCCTCAAATTTGATTCTGATGTCACTATCATTCACTGGACTTGATTTAAAGGCATATTTCATTTCGATATCAATAGCCTGGTAACTCACATGAGTAGTCATGTCCTGTGAATCACCTTCTGAGATGCTCTCAAACCCAAAACCAGCATAGGAGACTACTGGCATGTTGAGTACGACAAACACATCCATAGAGTTAGACTAAAAACCAATAAAGTTGTGTATTTCTAATATTTCTTTTTGCTACTGGTTGGATTGACATGCTTTGAGACTTCTTACTAGTTTCTTCTGAACATGTTGATGTAATATTTGGCGCTCTTTGGAGAACGGATGAACAAATTCTCTCAAAGCTAATAATTATTGAAATAGATGCATGCCTATTTTTACCTAATAAAAAATTAGTTTCCATTATATATAATGTTATGCGTAAATTTACATTTTGGCATTCTGTCTGTTTTCACACCCTGGTTTTTAGGGATTTTCTATTCATCTTCATACTGCATACCTTGCAACAGATGCAATGTGAGATCACCGCAGATTTACCTATCCTGTTTCCAGTCTTCAGATTATGCGGTCAAATTAGCTTAACCACGAAGAACAATATCGGTTTAATTGATTCACAAAATCTTATGATGTCTTAATTTTGTGTTCTATAAGATTTCTGAATGGAGCTGCTAGCATTGACAATCATTTTAAATCGACTCCATTTGAGAACAACATTCCTGTAAGTATCACTCTGTAACTATTTGGTTCGATCTATGTTACTTTGCATGTAACCTGTGATTTCCTTACTTTTGGTCAGGTACTTCTGGGTCTTTTGAGTGTGTGGAACATTTCCTTTTTGGAATATCCTGCAAGAGTGAGTAGCCATCTTCTGTACCAAACTGTTCATTCTAGTTATATTGGTTTCAGAAGTGCTGTACTTATTTAGCAAAATTGAATCCTTCCTCTATTTCTAGGCCATATTGCCATATTCTCAGGCACTGGAGAAGTTTGCCCCACATATACAACAGGTAGCTAAGTTTCTTTTTACACCTTACATATGGCATACTCAAAAGTGATGGGTTCTCTCTTCTGCTCATATCTGAACTTAAATTGAAATAATCATACGCTTTAGGTTAGCATGGAGAGTAATGGAAAGGGTGTATCAATTGATGGGGTCCCACTTCCTTTTGAGGCTGGTGAAATAGATTTTGGAGAACCTGGTACAAATGGTCAGCATAGTTTCTACCAGCTTATACATCAAGTAAGACTATTGTACAAATATGCCAGGCTTGTCTTTAGATCGATATGAAGTGATTTTGATCTTTACAGGAGTCATTTTTGTTTCATTCTGTCTGTTCCTTATCTACTGTTCAAACACTTAAATATCATCACACACGAAATATCATTGCACGCTTTGTTCTGTCATGTTTAACTGGAATCCTAGTGTTCTCTAGAATTATTCTGTTCACTCACGTCATTGCAATTCTTACTCTGATCTCTAAGTTTTATTTGATAATAACGATCGATTCTTTGTCAATGGAAGGTATATTTCTTTATGCATCTGTCAACCTATTTGCAGATTTCAGTTATATATATACTTTTTCTAAAATGTTGGCAGATATGGCATGTTATGTGTTAGTCGTAGATTCAAGATACTAGGTTTTGTGCTATGTCAAAACTCATTGCCTTAATTTTGTGTTATATATGTGTTATTCTCGTCAATAATTGAGTTCTGACAGTCTTACCTAATAAACTCTCGAGCAAGCAGTTTTTATGGAGTATGAAAGCATAATCTGGAATGCCTGAAAAGCATATGCTTGATAAACTAGATTTTAAGATGAAAATTTTGGAGAAAATTATATTGGATGAGTATATGGATAATTGATCAGAATTCCAAATAAACATCAGGCAAGCTGTCTTTGGCATCCTTTTATTTCTTATGCATATTTTGTCTGAAAATGTTCTGTAATATGATTCTAATTTATAATACGTGTTGTGGTTCTTCAGTTAGTTTGGCTCCGAATTTTTTTTTTATCAAACGATCACTGTATATGAAGATTCTTTTCTTAAGACCTTTTAATTTCCAACCATGTGAAGATGTGTTTTTATTTTTTCCATGAAAGCATCCAAAGATGTCCTTACTTTGTGGACTGTTGAAGTGAATGAGTTTTGTTTCTAATTGAATTTTAATTTGATATGTGTGGTTCTTCTTTCTACAGAAATATGATTTTACTCAATGCATCCCCAATTGAGTACAACCCTACTTTATTGTATGTTGTATGGGCATATCATTGCCCCCATATTCATCTGGCTTTGTAGGTCAAGAGACTTGTTACACAAAGATAGAGAGAAGCAAGTTCCTTGAAGTTAGTGGAGTGAAATAATTGCTGCATATGAATAATTAGGTGGTATAAGATTACCATATTTAAGTGGTCTGTTCTCCCGTCAAGGCGCGAGGCTTCTAAAATTCAAACACAATCAAAGCACCAAGGATCCTACTAGAACCTCCCCTACAGCCGTACTTGACTTGAACCGTTGTACCAGACTCAGGGGCGAATCTAAGTGGAGAGTAGAGGGGGCACATACCCCAGGCTGAAATTTCAAGAAAAAAGTCTAATATCGAGTAGAACTGAGTGTTGGTATTTTTGGGACATTATATATATATATATATATATATATATATATATAGAGAGAGAGAGAGAGAGAGAGAGAGAGAGAGAGAGAGCTTAATGGAGAAAAGAGGCCATAGGAGGGAATTTCCTCTTATGGCGTCGAAAAAATACACCCTCCGTCGTGTTTTCCGACGATCGGACTCCATCTTCATCGTTATCATCTAAGATGTGGGTACACCAAATTTCATGTGATTCTACAACTTTTTCACCGTTAATTTAGCATGTAAAAAGTTCTATTGTCGGTAAACCGTTAATTTTGAACCCACTAATTCAACGGTGAAAAAGTTGTAGAATCAAATGAAATTTGGTGTACCCATATCTTAGATGATAATGATGAAGATGATGGATGCCGATTCTCAGAAAAACGATGGAGATTGTATTTTTTCGACGTCATAGGAGGAAATTCCTTCCTATGGCATCTTTCCGCCATTATATATATATATATATATATATATATATATATATATATATATAATGGAGGAAAGTGGCCATAGGAGGGAATTTCCCCCTATGTCGTTAAAAAATACACCCTTTATAATTTTATCCGACGATCGGCACCCATCATCTTCATCCTTATCATATAAGTTGTGGATACACCAAATTTCATGTGATTCTACCACTCGGTAAACCGCAAATTTTGCATCCACGAAATCAACGGTGAAAAAGTGGTAGAATCGCATGAAATTTGGTATATCCCCATCTGAAATGATAAGGATGAAGATGATAGGTGCCGATCATCGGAAAAATGGTGGAGGTTGTATTTTTTCGACGCCATAGGAGGAAATTCCCTCCTACGGCCTCTTTCTTATATTATTCTCATGTCTGTGTATGTGTATATGGGAGTGATCCATTGCAAATCGGTCCGCGTTTTTAGAAAAATGGGCACTCTAGGTCTACGACATATTTGTTCGATCAGATCCGTTCAAGTTGATCACCCTACCCTCAAATATACTTTTATGAAAAATCAAAGAATTTGAAGATCTCTAACCAATGCATTGATGGGTGCAATAATGCAACATAAACTTCATCCGTTGCATTTATTAGAGGGCTTCTAATCCTTTGATTTTTCATACACGAATATTTGAGGGTCGTTACTCTCAACTAAGACAGGGCAGGCAACGACAATGCAAGGTGGTAGGTGCCGCAATTAAGCTTGTTCCTTTCTAATGATCGTTCAAATATGTCGAAGACCGAGAGTTCTCGTTTTTTTAAAAACGCGGACCGGCTTGCAATGGATCACTCCCCTATATACAGAGAGTAATGAAGAAAAGAGGCCCTAGGAGTCTTTTTCGTTAGGTGACATCAACAATCTATATCCTCCATGATGTGACATTATATATATATATATATATATATATATATATATATATATATATATATATATATAAGGTGGCGTCAACAATCTATATCCTCCATGATGTTTTCCGACGATCGGCACCCATCATCATCATGTAAGATATGGATACACCAAATTTCATGTGATTCCACACTTTTTCACTGTTGAATTAGCATTGTAAAAAGTTCTATTGTCGATAAACCATTAATTTTCACCCACAAAATCAACAGTGAAAAGGTGATGGAATCACATAAAATTTTGTGTATCCACATCTTACATGATTAAGAATATGATGTGTGCCGATCGTCGAAAAAGACCTTGGTGGGTGTATTTTTTCGATGCCACGGGAGGAAATTCCCTCCTATGGCGTCTTTCCTCCATTATCCTCGTGTGTACACACGAGGATAATGGAGGAAAGGCGCCATAGGGGAGAATACACATACGAGGATAATGAAGGAAATATGTCATGGGAGGGAATTTCCTCCTATGGCGTCGAAAAAATACACCCTCCAAGATTTTTTTAACGATCGGCATCCATCATCATCGTCTTAATCATGTAAGATGTGGATACACCAAATTTCATGTGATTCCATCACTTTTTCACCGTTGATTTAGTGGGTGCAAAATTAACGGTTTGCCGACAATAGAACTTTTTACAATGCTAATTCAACGGTGAAAAAGGGATGGAATCACATGAAATTTGGTGTATCCACATCTTACATGATGATGATGGGCGCCGATCGTCGGAAAGCATCATGGAGGATATAGATTGTTGACGCCGCCTAACGAAAAAGCCTACTAAGGCCTCTCTCTCTCTCTCTCTCTCTCTCTCTCTCTCTCTATATATATATATATATATATATATATATATATATATATATATATATATATATATATCATGAAACTAACAGAAAGATGCTTTAGCTCAAGCGGTAACACATGTTGCTTCCTAACAATAGGTCTTGAGTTCAATCCCCACAACCCACACAATCACCTATATTTTAGTGGGCATGAAATTTATTGTGGATTTTCTTTTTGAAGGTAAAGTTCTTTCTACGTTTGTAATTAAATTAATTTAAAATTCTGTTACCGCTTTTCAAATTATTTGAGAATTTTTATATAATATGTAGGATTAACTTTTTAACGAAACCTTACTATATATTTTGTGGCCCCTCTAATGAAAATTCCTGGGCCGCCTTGATACCAGTCCTATAAGTCTGTAATGACAGTCATTTTGACTTTGTAGGTTAAAGAGTATTTGGGAAGCAGGCCACGAAAAAGGAAAACTACACGTAGGCTTTGATAAATAATTTGATCGTTACTAATTCTGTTTATAAGAAAAGCCTGTAAAAGCAGTCATTTAGAGCTAATGATCTGTAATCTGTTCTATGTATAAACTTATACAGTAACATGAGATGACATGGTATTGATCAGTATTCTCCTCGCACATTGTAATTTAAGCACTGGAGATGAAAGTAGATCGTGTGATGGTAAATGAGTTGATGGTTGTAACGAAAAAAGTGATTCAAAAAGCTAGTCAACCTGAGTTATTAGGCAAAGGAGGATGAATTGAAACTATATTAGTGAACTTGGATCTCACGTCGCAACGTCGAACCCATAAAAATGCATCTGGGTGATATGGCAAACTAGATTCTAGGAGTATGGAGCCCCCATTTTTTGTTTAGGTCTGTCCTTCTTGCATAAACACGTGTACAATTATGCCTCCCCCCCCCCTCTCTCTCTCACACACACAATAGAAGAGGAGAAAAGATGGCTGTTTTTTTGGGGGGGAGGGGAGCCAAAGCACATACTTACATCCGGCCTGCACGATTTCCATTGTTAGTGCATATCCAAGGTATGTATGCATATGATATATTAACTATGTACATAAGGCACACTATGCAGATATTTAGCACATATATGTCAATTGATATACATACATGCGTGCGTGCTCGCGTGAGAATCTTATAGTCTCGAGCCCAAACTAAGCAATTCATGCACCACCCCATAAGGGAAAAGTATGGTAGTTTTTAATGATCCAAACCACCCATCTTTGTCTGCATGGTTAAAAACATAAGGACACCAAAATAAATGCTAATACAATTAATGAAGGCCATGCATTTAAAGTGCTACATGTGTGACTCCTTGGGCACTCTTAGAAATCATAATAATCATCTTCAGACCCCCTCCCCCCACAATGTGTGCACACATAAGTTGATATCGGCTAACAAAGGAGAGAGTTTCTCTCTTAGGTTGGCCAAAAAGTTAGCTCTCCATAATATTTTTTGATGATTGATATCCTCCATCATGATCTTCATGGCCTAAATCATATGTACTCCAATATTCATGTGATTTTGATATTCTTTGCCCATTTGATTTGGCTGTGGAAAACTAAATCATTAAATTTGTCCGTTCGATGCAAGTGCAAGAAGTATTAAAATCACTTTTTCTGTGTATTCCTTAAAATATGATGATTAAGATGAACGGTGCCGACATTAAAGAAGCTAATAGATTGTTAACTTTTGACCAGTCTATCGTTCTTCTCCAATGTTAACATGCTTTTTTTCTTTTATTTTTTATTATGGATCAATGGATGAGAAATATCATATAAAAGAAAAACCGTTAATTTTGCCACAATCCGAGTAAAGCTAAAACATCATGTTAATCACAAGAAGTTTGGTGTACATACGTTTTAGGCCATGTTGATCAACATGAACTGTGATGATCTTTGAACCAAAATATGTGAGGTTGACTTTTTGACCGCGCTATGAGGAAATTTTCTCCTATGGCAGCTGAGGCTCTGTTTTCTCTCTCTCACACACACACACCAGCAGCAGCAGCAATCTGTCATAATATATTATAAATGCATTTGATCATGCATATGTATACACATGATGCCCTTACTTATCCTCATGTATGAAGCATAATTAATATTCTTTTCAAAATCTCTAGGGAAGGGTCATTCCTTGCGATTTTATTGGTGTCATGAAAACTCAGCAGCCTGTCTACTTGAAAGGTATTCATATGACCATGCTGACTATTATTGCTTTTAATGTCAATATGCTGCTTGACAGCCATGGCTGCTTTGAAGTACATTTAAACTTGGCATTCCTCGTCTTATTTTAATAGGGGAAATTGTGAGCAACCATGATGAGCTCATGTCAAACTTCTTTGCACAGCCTGATGCTCTTGCTTATGGGAAGGTAGGTCTCATGAATTATGATTTATTTTCGTGTTAAATTTTATCTCATAGTTGAACTTGGTGCTTTCCAGACTCCAGAACAGTTGCTAACAGAGAAAGTCCCAGACCACCTCATCCCTCACAAGGTGATCCCGTTTGTTTCTCTTCGTATTATATACTGCCAATTGCTGTAGTTGCATTTCTTATGATAGATACTTGTAAAATTTTCAGACCTTTTCCGGTAATCGGCCATCCGTGAGCCTTCTATTGCCCTCTTTAGGTGCTTACAACATTGGACAGGTATGTGCAATATTTCTCACTCTGTAAAATTTAGTGAGCCCTTCTATTGTTATTACTATGCACCTAACTATAGATAATTCTCTTCATGTTTAGCTTAATTTATGTTTGAAATCCTTTCTTTCCTTCTGCTCTCGGTTGACTGTATAGGGGGGACTGTGCACTGTGCTAGGCATAAAGTTGACAGATTAGGTTTGTGCTAGATTCATTTAAATGGATGCTACTATTTCTTGCCATGAGAGCTGCTCGAATGAGTAAGTACAAATAAAAATGGGCTTGATACATATACATACGACTTGTCTTCTTGCTATGTTTGCTTCTGGACTATTATGTAGTCGTTAACAAATTTTATAATGTGGCTAGAAGACCTCCAGTACTTTGTGTCACAATGTTGGGAAAATAAGCAGCAGTATGTTAGAATGAGAGTAGCTGATATAAGAATTCTAAGATCGAGGAATTACAGAAGTCACGGAACTCCTGAAATATACGATAAAAAATGACTACTTGTGTAAGAAATTATTGGCACATAAAGGATAAAACGAGGAAGAACCAATTGGGGTGCTTTGGACATGTGCAACCAAGGCAGATAAATGCGCCAGTTACAAAGAGTGACAGAATTGTAGCTAATGGAGAAACAAGGGCTAGAGGTAGGTCTAAATAAATATGAATGGAAATGGTTAATAGAAGAAATGAATTCACGCTTCCAACCCTAAAAGTTTGGGATGAAGGCTTTCTGCTGCTGCTGCTTGTTTACTATATTTGAACCTTGATTGCTTCTCATTGATGCACTCAGCTATAGTATTTTAAGTTTCAAATATTTTTTTCAAAGTATGTTGAAAAGATAAATAGAGTATATTCCGCAAGACCTAGCAAAATGCATGTGTAGTGTACTTGAACCCATTGTATCATTTGATTACCTTGTTGAAAAATAACATCTGATTTATAAGTTTACATGGTAGATGCCGTAAAATTTATTATTGCAACATCTGGTGTTCTCCATATGTTTGCAGGAAATTAGGTGAAATTCAAATATTTAATATATTATTCCTTCACAAACTTACATTTCATTTCCTGAAAATAAAACGAGCAATTTATGATATCCTGCAAAACATTTATGTTATATAGGTTTTTTTCATGTGGTAATTAAAAAACATTATGATTTTTGTTTGTGATATACTTTATTATTTATTGACAGTAGTGAATTCTTATGTAAGTAGAGGTATCTATAATCCATTAAACCTGATTTGAAAGGATGCCTAACGCACTGTCTATAAATTCATAAATTAAAAATAAAATGATTATTTCAAATTTATTATTTTCGATTTTGCGTACTACATCCATTCTTTCCTATATTACTTTTACATGAGGGTTTTGCACTTCCATATCACAAAGCATTAACATATGGTTTTAAACGTATTCCGAAATTTATGAACTCACAATGCATCACTGTAGGGATTCTGAACACATTTCAAAAAAAAAAAAATTGAACTCATTGTAAATCCTTAATATTTGAGTCGATTTTCTAAACCAGAGCCTGAAACATATTGAGCCCTCTAACAATTTGATTTAGCACATGATGACAGGTTAAAATGATGCTGGTTAACAATTCTTGAAATCCGAGTTGCAGAAAATCTTATGAAAATTTGTCAGAATGAAAGCAAGAAGGGTACAGATTGAAAGTTACAATTCTAGAAAAAATTCTTCTTAGGAGGATGTGGATTTTGCATATAACTTTGTTTTTTATGCATATATGGAAGGTTACCCTAGTCGCTTGGAGGAATAAATGCCCTGGTTTTGAAAGAGTATAAAATGAATAATAAACAACCAACCGGATTGGCGTGGCTTTGCCATGTTGGATGGCCAATAGAATATGATTACTACTTCAGTTTCATACTTACTGAACTTGTATTCAAATTTCAAATATTACTCAAACTTGTTATGAAAATGTATTGGCATTTAACTACCTTGTTTTTACATAAATCATAGACCCTAGACCCGGAAAAATGGACGGTAGAAATGAATTACAAGAAATTAAGTTACCATATGTGACGGGGCATCAATTTTTGTTAATATGGAATGATGGATAAAAGTGAAATTGATTTTATGGGGAATGGGCGGAACATGTTGGACCAGTTTTAATTTATGACTGAAAGAAGAGTTTAGTTGCAGTGGAATGTCACAAATGACCCAACTTGCTTGGGTCTCATTGTTTCAAATAAGGAAAAATGTCCAATGGAATTGAAATTAATACACTTTAATCTACACTTTAATTCCCATCTAAGGACACTGACCTTGGATCCAAAAAAACTAGCATGGCTGAATGTCGGGATGGATTAGTGGTAATACTCCAAAATATAAGAAAGCGGTGAGTGTATTCGTAACGAGTTGGAGGCCGTTCCCATAGAGGATAAAATGAGAGAAAACCAGTTGAGATGATTTGGACATGTGCATCGGACATCAATGAATTCTCTCATTTGAGAAGTGACAAAGTTGTCCGTAATGGCTCAGCGTGGACTTGGGGTAGATCTAAACATACATGGATAGTTGGTTAAATAAGACATGGTAATTGTATTAACACATGAGATGATCCGTAACATAACTAAATGGAAGAAACGGATTCAAATAGCAACTCCAAAAAATTGAGATAAGGTTTGGGGTGGTGATGGTTCTTTCACCACTGTACTAAGAACTGCCTAAATTGGTCAATGACTAGTGGGATGAACTTTCCCATCAATATATTGCAGCTTTTTTTTGTTTTGTTTTCGTGTTTAATCCAATATTGCAATCATTTATGAAACTCGATTGTTTCATGAAAGTTTGGAATTATAAATAGGTAGAGTGGATATGCAAGTGTTAGGTGAAGAATTAAAGAGTTTTAGTCATTTCTTGTGCATATGGTTTTTCCCAGTATTCTGCATAAATATGTCATATATGTTTTGTTTTTTTTATCAAGTATTATTTCAAAAATTCTGTTGGGTAAAGTTTCTTGCTCCAACTGGCTCTTGAATTTTTTGTGAATTGTGGATTGAACACTCTCCTGATGCCAATGTCAAATGTTTCCCTTACAATTGGACTGCATATGGATGTCTGATAGAGTTGATATGCCATTATCTTTAGATGCAGTTTTCGTCGTCACATTTTTTTATGAGAAAAATAGACATGCCAATGCTTATTGTTATCAAATCATTGCTTTTCGACAAGGATTTCTCCCTCTTATTTCCATTTGAAGAAGTGAATAGTAGAGCATCATTAATGCATTTAGAAAAGAATAGGGATTGTTGGCAGTGTACATGACATTGTACCTAAAGATTGGAAAATTGAAAATAGAAAAGAAAAAGAATTCTGAACACATACAAATTATATACTTATATTGTAATTCTATTCCTATTCGTAGCAGCAAGAAAATAGAAAAGAAAAAGAATTCTGAACACATACAAATTATATACTTATATTGTAATTCTATTCCTATTCGTAGCAGCAAAATTGCAATATCAACGATTTCTTATTTTTAGCTACCATACCACTTTAACTGTGACCTCAATTTGTGTCAAGCTTTTAGCGATTTATGAGCACAGAATTGCTGTTGAAGGTTTTGTATGGGGGATAAACTCTTTTGACCAATGGGGCGTGGAGTTGGGAAAGGTTTGTCAAAGCAAAAAAATCCTCCATTTCATGTTTATGAAAACTCATCCATTCTTCTTTCTTTGACATATGCTTGTCAAGTATAAAATGTAATTATGTTTGTGATTACAGTCGTTAGCCTCCCAAGTTCGAAAGCAACTGCACTTGTCTCGCACAAAAGGGGAGCCTGTAAAGGGCTTTAATTTCAGCACCACAACCTTGCTATCAAGATATCTCGAGGTATGTTTAGAATGTCCTTGATCTAGACCATGTTAAAAGAACTACCAAAAAGAAATTCTATTTTTTTTCTATCTCTGATGTATATAGCGCCGTCATTAAAATCCCTTCTATACCACTACTTCAAAGCTGAGGTGATGTTTGAGGAATTTTTATATTTTCACACTCCACAGGTTGAGTGCCTTATGGGGCCAAACTGTAGGCATTTGCATAAAGTTATATTAGTTTTGTAGTCGAATGTTCAAATCTATGGTTGATTCAACTCTATGTAATTTGAACCTGGGCGGCTCTAATCCCATCATAACTTCCTTCCGGTGCACAAAAATCCGAAGTTGTATGGAAGGTCCTAGGATATATTTTTATTCTAATAGTTCTTGCCCCATGGAATTATAATTGTTTTAGTCCTCAAAGTGTATTTCTTTGGTTGCAGGCTGAATCAGGCATCCCGGCTGATTCTTCTACAATACTCCCAAAAATATAATTTAGCTATGCTGTAGAAAAACAGTCATCTCCGGTAGGATTCTGAATCAACCATCTGCTGCAAGGTTTACCTCGGTTGATTCTTTTGCGTAAATATTCTGAGTTTCTCCTGTAACTTTATTTGAGAACAAAATCTACTTTTGTCTCAGCTATATATGCGGCAGTGATTTTAACTAATAAATCTAAATCAACTGTATGAGTGAATCTGGTATTCATACTTAAGTTTTGAGGAGGAAGTTTATTTAGAGGTGTACCGTGAATTAATAAATCAAAACCTTTGATAACCTGGAATAATGTGGTGAGACGTGATGGCTTCAGTGTCTTTACTATGTTTTTTTTCTCCCTTCAATTTATGAAAATTCAAGTATCCAAAAATCTTCTTCCGGATATGGTGTGTTGCTTTGATTTATATATGGTTCATTAGGATCTTCAAAGGTGCCACGTGAATGATGTCTCCATGATTATCATGGAACTTTGTTTTATAGGTCGACTCTGTTTTGGTTGTTTTGGTTGTAAGACGGTGAATCGGTGATCGATGTTCTTGTAGACTAATGCTTGCATTTTGAAGCTACCGGTTGTAGGTGGTGAGCATACGCCAAAAGGTTTAGTGATGTCTCTGAAGTCATCAAGATTACGATTCTGTGCAGTTTGAAGCCCCGGCTCCAAGAATAAAAACTCAAGGTTGGTTGAAAAGCACCATGGTGATTTGCGTGGAATACTTCAAGCTTCGTTTTTTGAGTAGTTAAACCTTGTTAATGTGTACAAATATTGCCGCATTGCAATCTTTATAATGTTGTGTTTGTGGAAACTGAATGATTTTCATGATCACTGAAGACTTGATTTTTTCGGTCATGATATATAATAGGAACTTAATGACTGGTTCCTATTCCTTTTTCTTTTTCCCATTTTTTAAAGTGGTAGGAATATCGATGAACAAAACATTGATACATTGACGGTATATGAAAAGTCCATGGGCAGCAAAAAAGTCCATGAGCAGCAAAAAGCTAATGCACGATTAAACATTATGACCATTAGGCTTGGTAGATGAAGCTAGCCGGCCCGGCTCGTGCGAATCGCCCTACTCGTTTCACAAACAATGCGAGCTGAATTTGTCTCGCTTAGCCAGCGAGACGAGTTCAATAGTGTCGCGTCTCGTTTTTCAGAAGACGATAATGGCTCGTGATGAGAGATGCAACGTATTTACTATGAGAAGGTCATTTCCCTTAATAAATATGTTAAGCGTATGTAAGCAATATGACAATATACAAGAGCAATAAAAATAAGCAACTATTTTATTTACATTCAAAGTCCAGTACAACTGTCTGAAATAAAAAATACAATGACTGAAAGGTGCCTAAACGATGGCATACAGAAAGTAAGTACAGAAAAGGGAACTAGTAATTAGGCTGGACTGTGAGTTGATTCCAGTGCTCCTGGCTCGGTTATATCTTCTCAAAATCCAGTCTTCCTGACGAACATTTTAAGGAAAAGAAATAGAGAGGAATGTTATCGGCGAACCAGCGCTCGATAAGTCCCTAAAAAAAGTAAATAAAAATGACTGAAGGTATGTAAAAATGAATAGAAACCAAGTATTGTATATGAGAATATCTAAGCATATCATTTATGTGTATAAGATAACTATTCTAACGTGATTGTTTGTAATTTGATTTTTAAAAAATGTATTTATATATACGAGAAGAGTTCAACTTGCCCCGTGGACCAAGATAACAGGAAGTACAAGGTCTCGTCAAAACCCACAGGACAACGACACAGAAATTCTGGTTAGGTGTCTTTTAAAATGACATCTCGTGTCACGATATACGTTCCGTACTAACCTACCCCTTATCCCTATATATTGTACTGTATAGTTCAAGTTTACAGGTCTTGGTCGAATCCATGAATATAAAGAGTACAAGTTCAAGTTCAAGTTGTAATCAGGTATTCATGTCAAATTATATTCATAGTTTGGTCAAGTCAAGTGTTCAAGTTTAAGATCAAGTGTTCAAGTTTGGGTTCGAGTTCGAGTTTAAAACAAGTTCGAGTTTGTATTCAGGTTATAGTCAATATCTTATGAATGGATTTAACTTTTGAAATTCTTAAGTTCGGGAATAATCGGACAACCGCTGTACATGCACGGTAAGATTTTTGTTTTTTTTCCAAGACGGTTGTCATTGATAATTCTTTTAATTTGCAGTGTCATCTAATCTGGATAGACAAGCACTCACTTTCTCCGGCTCTCTGAGACTCAAGCGAAATGATACTGCTTAAACCTATATTAAGCTAAGGTCTTTAAAGAATTATTTAAGTTGTTTATTATGTATTTACGTTGTTTGAATTTCTCAAGAGGGTTTTATGTGAAATATTTTAATATTGTTTTAAAAACAAACCTCTTGGGTGTTTTAGAATATTATGAGTTTTATAAAAATGTATTTTACTTTTAGTGATAACATCTAACTTTTTAAAAGTTTATAGTATTTTTATGAAAACTATATTTTTGGAAACTTGATAGTATTTTTGGATAACTTTAATTTTTCATTAAAAATACAGTTTTTAAAATTGGGTTTCAAAGAAAAATACGTATTTATGATTTATGAAATTTGTCAAATGACTTAATTTGTTGAAAAAGTCTTATTATTTAAAAATCGTATTTTTATTTCCTTTCGAGACCAAATTCTCCGTGAGAAGTTCTGTATCCCACTCTACTATCTCAAGGACATGCGATAACCCGCACCATCCGCATTGGGTTCCCCTAAAAGGGTTGTAGATGCCTAATTGCTGTAAGTCTACGCTAGCGTCCCGGCCGTCTACAGACGCCAAATGCGGAACAAAAACTTTTTAACTGGCGCTATCGTATACTTTAACCCGGATCTGCCATTATTGCTAAACTAATAAACTGTAAAGAGTGTAGAAAGGTTATACCGAACGATCCGAGTCCTTCGTTCTTCAACCATCATCCCACGCTCCGTTGCGGCTGCTCCGATCTCGTCGATCTCCGATCTCTTCGTCGAGGTGGCACCACGTCGACGATTCTTTAAACGGGCTCCCGCCTCTGACTTGAGGCAACTCGATCGTCAAGTTTGCTAAAAGAGACGACCAAGAATGATGTAGAGAATGAGTAGATGACTTTGTCTCACTTCGTCCAAATCCGTGGACGATCGGTTAATGAAGTTGCCGAGGGAATTGGGTGATGGAATGAAATGAACTGTCAAATTCCATGCACCCCAAATACTATCATAATCTTTTCACAAATGAAAACCATCTAATGAGAGAGAGAGGAAGGGGGCCGGCCACTTATAGGAGTGGGAGGTGACCGTAGGAGAAAGAGGGTGACCACAAGAAAGCTTCTCACTCAAAATATCAAGAACAAATATCCTTAGCTAAACAAAATGCTTTAATGTTAAAGCATGAGTCACTTAAACACCTCATCAAGTCATTAATGCAACCAATGAAAACTCAACACCAATTAATCCTAGTCACCTCATCTAGAATCTTCTAGAACACTGACTCACCTCAACTGAAGAAAAGATAAATCCGTCTTTAACCGAATGTTAAAAGACGGCTGATAGAAAACTGGAAACTGGCAACTTCCAAAAGTGATCCTGAAACGACTTTCAGGATAACCCCGAAACTGTATAAATATACCCGCATTTGTATTACGACCGAATACAAATGCAACTGAGACAAAGATATTATACCTACTTAATATAATACTCGGATCCGGCTTAAACCAAAGCCGACCAGTATCATCAGCCCGAAAAATAACACGTGCGTAAACGCACGTGCATTTTCCGAACCCTGCCATAAAACCATACGGCCTCTACAACGTTTCGCCCGAACTTGGGAAACTGTCTGTGGGGGACTCTAATGACTCGTCAGTACCCTGGCAGTGGGTTTAACCACAAACCGTCAGCGGCACTAGCAATGCGTAACGGCTGCCCATGGACTGACCTCAAGGGATGCCGATGAGCGCACTCATCCGGAAAACCCTACTGAGCCTAACAGTGACAATGTATATACAGTCCGGTCCGTTCGTCTATGAGTATCGCATATCTGCCTAGGGGGCTAGTAACGTCAGACCCCCAATAGCAGTATAAGTCGTGTCGGAGTGAAGCCCAATAACACCCTGAGATACTACTGGAGTACCTACCAGTAAATCTCCTGCCATGGCCATGGACTTTGTGTAATGACTCTCCTAGACACAGCACGACCTCGCCCCCAATACCGGGAGAGACGAATCCCCTGCCGATCCGCTCACGTGCCTCCATATGGCTCGGGACTGTACCCAAAAACTACCTGTTTGCACGACTCCTTTGAGCCGTGGTAGGGTAGAAATCAAAGCACAGTGGGAACTCACACGAGACAAATGACGACCTCAGGTCGATGAACTAATATGTACACATGTCACCAGGGAACTGCTATCTGACGGTAGATATAATACTAACTAGCAGATTCCCGGCGAGTCCTGTCCGGTGTACTCATAACCCAATGAGCACATGTATACATCTTAGGTGATCCAACTAACACCAGTGGCTTGTGAGACCGGCCACCGCCCCTCGTCGGGGTCTCGACTGTACACACTAGTCTACTCCGGAGTATCGATGCCCTGTCTCGAAACTCCCACGACTAGGGACCACAATTAAGGATATGCGTATAAACCACCCAACTCTCACGTATATGATCGCCATCATACTGTTGGTGGTAAAGCAAGATCCTAAGGGCTCTATCAAAGTGTAACATGAAATCAGTCACTTGAACATGTACACGACTGATAAAGGCAAACCAGATAGCATACTATCATCTTGAGTAAGACTGTCCTACCGGTATAGGTCCTCCGCAATCATTGCAATCACGTACCTGCGATCCAATAATTGACTATGAGGGCACTATCTCCAACAATCTCCCACTTGCACTCAAGGCTAATTATTGCGATGTCGACTACTCACAGCCCGTGTGAAACCGAACATCCAACTCCTCTACTAATCAGTATCACAAAGCCCGTTTGTAAAACTATTGTGTTCGAGAAATAGCCTTAGTGAGTGGATCCGCCTAGAAGTTTCTTTCTATATCTCTCTTAATCTCAAATTCGCGGAGAAAGCCATCTCCCGAAACGAGTAATACATGTCTTAGAATATGTCTGGATATCTGATGGGACCTAGTTCATAAATGAACTCCAAATCCAAACTTCTTAGACTGTATCGATCACTGAACCTAATCAGTATCCGGCACCAGGCCACCCACAGTATCCTCTTGGACCACCTGTCCATAATACTGTCCCTCTTCGTCAGAGGGAAAAACTATAACTCTGACAATCACTCTGTCATCCATGTCACCTTTGAAGCCTGGAATGATAATCGTCTCCCGAAGGAGGCTGCCGTCATCAAATCCGTAGAACATGTACTTATGTTCTAAAACTGCTTCCTTATGTTTCTCCAGGATTGGATTAATACAAACTTATTGCATCAAGTGCAAAAACAACATCTGGTGTGGTACTTGACATCTCATGATTGACTCAATTGCCTAAGCAAGTGATCTGCCAATCATGCACATCCCTCTCCTCTTTAGTCTATACGACACCTTTAGAGAGGGTGACTCCATCACCTGCAGGTACACCACCATGCTAGGAGTCATCTATTCTAAAAACCATTAGAATACTGTCAAAGTACCCACATTGGGAAACTACCCAAATCCAGATCTAAAACCATAGATCCAGAAACCAGAATGTCAAATATTATATCCATATCCTGTCTGGAGAAACAACTGTGTGACGACCACAGTACAACCGTTCGTAGTATAGGAATTTTACTTCCTACTCTGTGTATGTCATCCTGATACCATGACATCACACCCTACTACCTTCTTAACAGATCCATCCCCTATTCTGATTGAAGTCAAAACCATGACTGTCATATCAAAATTAGATGATCTATCTCCGCTATAACTGCTCTAGTCTATAAATAGACATAAGCTACTTTCCCACTATGCTTCTGCTGCTCCCACTGACTACGACAACCCTCCTACCGGGTCTCATAACGTGGAACAACAGTAGTGTCAAGTCTGGGTAGATAAGAACCTCCCTGTCACCGTCCTTGAGGCTACTGGAGTACCTCTCGGGTGTCTGAGGTTACCTACCATATCTGCGGAGTGGCTATTGGAATGTCAAACCTGATTGAATATATAGGTCCTATTAAATTTTCCGTAATCGTTCGCGGTTCTGGAATCACTTCCAGTTCTACCATACTCCCACTTCTGTTTTCTGAAAAAGATCCATTTTACTAAAACTGTGGCGAGTCAAGAACAATATCACTATTGATCTTCCAAATGGTAGAATATCAACCCTCGTCATAGCCAGGGTCAACCCACAAACAGCCATTACAGAAACGTGCCCTGAGTTATCCAGAGTCTGGTTTTAAGCATAAGCTGGACAACTCCCCGTACCTTAATATCTTTTAAGGTACGAACTATTCTATATCCAATATAGAAACTTTGGCACTTATTTAATTGGAACCAGATTCAAATCATGCAACTGTCTCCAGTGCATATCAACTTTAATGGAAAGAGGCTAATCAGCATTACTCAATTTAGGAATCCATCCAATTATGAGTAACCTGAAAGAGAAACACGTTTCTCACAACCATCACTATCATCTGAATACCAATCACAAGAATCTACATCTTCGATCTCTTTGAAGAATCCCGATACTTGTGATACGTGGTTCTCTACTTTATTCTTATACCCACAACTTCTCAAAACTTAGACGTTGTATTTCTACGAAACACTTGTCTAAATAATAGAGAAGTTATAAGTAAACAGAACATAGTACGAGGACCTACCCCTTTGTCCTGATGGACACTGGACAACATACAATACTCTGTATAAGTCCGCTGAGTTAAACAACTCATAACCTGTGCGTTGTAGGTTGAAAACTGTACCCTGGCGATTTCCTCAAATATCACCAATTACAACGAATTCCGATATAATGGGGATAATCACCTAATTCCCAATATCTTACTCCCACTCATCATCTGTAAAACCATACAGATATGAGAATGAAACCTGGTAAATACATACCCTTGGAGTAAGTGTCTAATCGGGAAAACAGTTTTTCTTTAACAATGCACTGAAACATGAAAATGTTTCGTAGGGGTATCCTGGTATTCATAGCAATGCCTCTTCCATAATCCAATTCATGACTTCAACCGTATATTTTATTGACATCTCTCCAAATCTCTTTATTTGTCTTTAGTCGTTACCTTCTGTACACCATCGTTAGGCTAAATGGTTTTCTTCCTTCCCTACCGTTCGGCACCAGCCTATGGTTTGGAAGAAGACTATCCAGTAAGCATAATAGGTGTACCCTACTAAACCAAGGAGTACTCGCATCTCGAGAGAAGGTGATGATAAAAGACAACTGAATAATACCTTATTCCTTTAAAGGTGAAATAGGAGCGGCGATGAAGTACGCGGTTTTGGTCATGAATGATATCAGTCGTAATTTACTTTGCCCTCTTTCTAATCTCTTTATTTTGTCTTTACATATTACCTTCTGCACACCCTACTTAGGCTAATTGGTTTTCTTCATTCCCTACCTTTCGGCACCAGCCTATGGTTTGGAATAAGACTATCCAATAAGCGTAATAGGTGTACTCTCTTAAACCAAGGAGCTCTCGCAACCTGAGAGAAGGTGATAATAAAAGACAACTGAATAAACCAATTCTATTTCTCCTGAACCTGGATCCATCCTCGAAGAAGTCCCTTCGAGTTCGTATATAACCATACGATGGATCTATCCAATGGAAGTGGATATCCGTAGTAATACGGGTGTTCTGAGAAATTCAAAGGGTAAAAGAAGGAGTGACAATGACTTATGCAACTCAGACAATCCAAAAGCCAGTATTTTAAGAAGGTTCGGTCAACCTGGTCACTGAGTCATAGTCTAGGGTCGGTCAAAGGTCGCTGCCAAAGAGAGAGAGAAAAGAAACACTCTGCGTGCACTCTAACCTAGATCAGAATGGTCATCACTTTATCTAATCTGGAAACCTCCCACTGTCCTGTCAAATTCTCCTCCAAACCTAAAAAAGAATCAATCGGGATCACCCGAAGAGTAAACCAACTCATTAGTGGGAATCGGGATCCAACTCTCATCGCATGATAACGTGATGGAATGCATCCACGTTACTCATACTCCAGATGGTATGCGCATACTTGGCAAGTTTCAGTTTCTTTAGAAACTCCCGATATGATTTATGCCCCATGCTCTTATGACCTTGGCGTATGTCAACAAATCATAAGTCACATGTCAAGTTCTTCCCGTCATTATCTTGTTAATTTGAACCCACCCGTACATACCCTTGACGTATGCCAACAAGGTAATACGACTGTCCCAAACCAACTCATCTATCTATGCAACAAATGAATACCCAGCAGCTACCAAACACTATGCCTTGACGTATGCCAACAAACATAGCTTGAATACTACTGACCATCCATAAGAAACGACGGAGGGCTACGGCTGGTTTTTGGCGAAAAACCTTTAACGTAGTGAACTTGATATCGCTGAAGGAACCTGATAGCTTTTTAAAATATAGTGGCGAAAACCTTTTGCTAAAGAGGTCACTCCCGGTAAAGGGATCTCGGCTCTTTCCTCGTGGAATGAGGTGCAGGATATTCCACTGAATACCGCTATGCAAAGCAACTTGTAATCGACTATAGTGAAGTTATTACGCTGACGCAAACTTCTGCCCAAGGGGTCAGCCCCGGTGAAGGGATATCGGCCCTTGCCCCGTCGAATGAGGTGCAGGATATTCCATTGAATACCGCTATGCATAACAAAAGAAAACGTCTTTGCAATAACACTTTTTAAATTTGTTCCAACAACTGTAAACAGGTTTGTTTTAACTTTGCATTGATCAGAATCAACGCAGTCCCATCATTTAATCACACCAGAAAAGAACGAAAATAAAATGTACGTATATGCCATCCACATTCGTCACTGGGTCCCGTCATCACCCGTTAGGTTACTTAACTAACGACAGAGCGGGGACTGGACTAGCGCGGGTGTAAAACATATACAACATCTAATAGTATATAAACCAATATACAATAATCGCTCCAGGCGTGATAGTATGCAACATTACAGAAAAGTAATAAGCATCACAGAACAATACAGATATCTGGGATCCCCGGGTTTCACAGAGCCGCTGCTGAAACCCGACGTTCTCCTGTCGTGTGGATAGCCTGTGCAATGAAACCTAGACCCCTACGGGTGCGGCAAGTTACCCGCCAAAACCTGAAGTGAGGCAGCCCCCTACAGCATAGTGAATGGACCACCCAGCACTCCACGGAATCCGGTAATCTTGGGCACCCCTCCTTGGGTCAACCTGTACCCCCTACGAGTATGGCGAATAGTCTGCCTATTCTAGAGTGGGGCCCCTCTGCCTCTCAAAGCCATGAGATGCGGACCCGTTGCCCCCCAGAACCCGGCTATCCGTGCACTCCGTCGCGGGGCAAAACCTAGTACAGTAATGAAAATTAGTACAATAGGTACATCGACCGCAACCTAGTCGTGCCCCAAAAGAATATTATACAACAGGCAGTGACGGCAGTCCACATGTTGGACGCTCGCCCCGCAATATCAAATGTACAAATAAACTCAAACTGTACTACCATTGCACACTGCTATCCACCACGACAAATCCGCAACATCACAGCACAAAACAGAACATCAACGCGAATGTCACGTTCGCAAACCCGTCTAAAAGAACTATAGCAGTCAGACGCAGTTTACCGATCAAATGACATTCCCGGTCGGAGATATAATGTAAGCACTGTAAACTAACGTGTTTAAATTTCGATCGACCAAATATCAAAAAGTGGGCCCCACTACTTACTGGTGAACAATAACAAAATCTGGGCCAAAACGATATTTACCAAAAACCACAAAATCCAACATAGAACTCACTGTACAAATTTGGGAGCACGAGCTCACCAAGTGGCCGCGGATGCGCGGTCAAACCATGGGTTTGACCGCGTTTCCGCGGCGGTTTGGTGGGGTCACGAGCCCAAATTTTGTCGTCGTTCTAATAAAGCCCTGCACGGTTTTCTGAGATGTGTAGAAAAATTTTAGGACACCATTTAAAATCAACAGAAACTGTCAAGTTGGAATTTTGCAATTTTCGATTTCCGGTTCGATCGATGTTTTAAACGCGTTAGCACAAGTTAGTATAGCAAAATGGTTAGGCTCTGATACCACTGTAAGTCTACGCTAGCGCCCCGGCCGTCTACAGACGCCAAATGCGGAACAAAAACTTTTTAACTGGCGCTATCGTATACTTTAACCCGGATCTGCCATTATTGCTAAACTAACAAACTGTAAAGAGTGTAGAAAGGTTATACCGAACGATCCGAGTCCTTCGTTCTTCAACCATCATCCCACGCTCCGTTGCGGCTGCTCCGATCTCTTCGTCGAGGTGGCACCACGTCGACGATTCTTTAAACGGGCTCCCGCCTCTGACTTGAGGCAACTCGATCGTCAAGTTTGCTAAAAGAGACGACCAAGAATGATGTAGAGAATGAGTAGATGACTTTGTCTCACTTCGTCCAAATCCGTGGACGATCGGTTAATGAAGTTGCCGAGGGAATTGGGTGATGGAATGAAATGAACTGTCAAATTCCATGCACCCCAAATACTATCATAATCTTTTCACAAATGAAAACCATCTAATGAGAGAGAGAGGAAGGGGGCCGGCCACTTATAGGAGTGGGAGGTGACCGTAGGAGAAAGAGGGTGACCACAAGAAAGCTTCTCACTCAAAATATCAAGAACAAATATCCTTAGCTAAACAAAATGCTTTAATGTTAAAGCATGAGTCACTTAAACACCTCATCAAGTCATTAATGCAACCAATGAAAACTCAACACCAATTAATCCTAGTCACCTCATCTAGAATCTTCTAGAACACTGACTCACCTCAACTGAAGAAAAGATAAATCCGTCTTTAACCGAATGTTAAAAGACGGCTGATAGAAAACTGGAAACTGGCAACTTCCAAAAGTGATCCTGAAACGACTTTCAGGATAACCCCGAAACTGTATAAATATACCCGCATTTGTATTACGACCGAATACAAATGCAACTGAGACAAAGATATTATACCTACTTAATATAATACTCGGATCCGGCTTAAACCAAAGCCGACCAGTATCATCAGCCCGAAAAATAACACGTGCGTAAACGCACGTGCATTTTCCGAACCCTGCCATAAAACCATACGGCCTCTACAACGTTTCGCCTGAACTTGGGAAACTGTCTGTGGGGGACTCTAATGACTCGTCAGTACCCTGGCAGTGGGTTTAACCACAAACCGTCAGCGGCACTAGCAATGCGTAACGGCTGCCCTTGGACTGACCTCAAGGGATGCCGATGAGCGCACTCATCCGGAAAACCCTACTGAGCCTAACAGTGACAATGTATATACAGTCCGGTCCGTTCGTCTATGAGTATCGCATATCTGCCTAGGGGGCTAGTAACGTCAGACCCCCAATAGCAGTATAAGTCGTGTCGGAGTGAAGCCCAATAACACCCTGAGATACTACTGGAGTACCTACCAGTAAATCTCCTGCCATGGCCATGGACTTTGTGTAATGGCTCTCCTAGACACAGCACGACCTCGCCCCCAATACCGGGAGAGACGAATCCCCTGCCGATCCGCTCACGTGCCTCCATATGGCTTGGGACTGTATCCAAAAACTACCTGTTTGCACGACTCCTTTGAGCCGTGGTAGGGTAGAAATCAAAGCACAGTGGGAACTCACACGAGACAAATGACGATCTCAGGTCGATGAACTAACATGTACACATGTCACCAGGGAACTGCTATCTGACTCCCGGCGAGTCCTGTCCGGTGTACTCATAACCCAATGAGTACCTGTATACATCTTAGGTGATCCAACTGACACCAGTGGCTTGTGAGACCGGCCACCGCCCCTCTTCGGGGTCTCGACTGTACACACTAGTCTACTCCGGAGTATCGATGCCCTGTCTCGAAACTCCCACGACTAGGGACCACAATTAAGGATATGCGTATAAACCACCCAACTCTCACGTATATGATCGCCATCATACTGTTGGTGGTAAAGCAAGATCCTAAGGGCTCTATCAAAGTGTAACATGAAATCAGTCACCTGAATATGTACACGACTGATAAAGGCAAACCAAATAGCATACTATCATCTTGAGTAAGACTGTCCTACCGGTATAGGTCCTCCGCAATCATTGCAATCACGTACCTGAGATCCAGTAATTGATTATGAGGGCACTATCTCCAACAATTGCAAAGTATTTAAAAATAGCGATTAAAAAGTGTTTTGTAAAGTAATAGTATTTTAATGAAAATTGTTTCTTTTAGAATTAAACATGTATCTAAAATATCGTGTTATGAACCATAGTATATGCGAGTGGGATAGATCGTTACCCCGTGAATTTTCTATATGTATATATTCTAGATAGCGATAAAAAGATACTTTTAAAGTTCATGGTATTTATATGAAAATGTTCGATATATGTTTATTTCGCACGGAATCTTAAATACATTAAAATGTAAATGATATGAAAAATATTGTAAAGCGGTGTTAGAGTATTTGTATGACTTATATGGCCTATCAAAGATGATAAAAACGTTTAAAAGAAATGAAATTAAGGTTAACTCCATTTTGTCGATTTTTGTTTTAAATAATGGTGGGGAGGAAACGAAATTGAGAGGGGAGGAGAGACTTACAGTTTTTGAGCTTTGAAAAGAGAGGAAGAAAGAAAAGAGGTCTTGCGGAATCGTGTAGCGTCGAGAATGGATCCGGTCTTCGAACGAGCGAACTTTGACCCTAACTCTAGTTGACTAGTTTTACTCTTCTTGAACTTAGGAATTTTTATAGAATTTTGCTATAGATTTTCAGAATATGTGAGAGCTAGAGAATGAGGTGATATTTATAGGATAAAATGAGAGTGTGTGAAATAAAAAAGAATGAATTAAAAAGGGATTAAATTGTGTGAATCGTCTAGCCTGAATCTCATCGGTAGGGATCAAGTGTGCCGCGAACCTGATATGATATTGATGTCAGAATAGCTACATGTTTTACGGAATAGAATTTGAGATAAATTTTTTACCTGCTAAGCATAATGAATTCGGTATCATACTTATCCACTGATTTTACCCACGTAAGTGGATGAACTGTTGTTTATTCTTGTACATCTTGGTTATTACATTGCATTCCTAGCCCTAGGTCACAGATTCGAGCCCTGTTGCGGAATCGTTTAGCCCGAATCTCATCGGTAGGGATCGGATATGCCGTAAACCTGATATGATGTTAATGTCAGAATGGTTACGCATTTTACGGAACAGAATTTGAGACGGATTTTTTACCTGCTAAGCATAATGAATTCGGCATCATACTCATCTATTGATTTTCCCCGCATAAAGTCTTATTGTAGGTGGATGAATTGTTGTTCCATGTCAAAATGGGCAATCTCGGGAAAAAACTTTGCATCGAATATGTCGCATAATGTCTTCCACTCTATTAGATGTGCAAGACAGCTCTCCTTGGCTTTCCACCAAACTCTTGAATTGTTTGTGGGTTTGAAGCTCTGCCATACGAACCCAAACTATATTTGGTACTTGAGTTGCTGCAAGATCGTTCTCAATATTTTGGGCCCACTCTTTAGCCTCAAAGATGCTCTTTTTTCCTGAAAAGTTCTTTTGGCGCAACGCCCGAAATTGCTTCATCCCAGATGCTTTAGCTTCAGGACGGTTCAAAAAGATAGCAGTCTGCTGCTGCTGGCCCTCCAGAAGACTTTTAATGGCTTCAAGAAACACCGTATGTTTGTTGATTAGTGCTGCAAGTGGGTGGAGGTGGTAGGGTAGGCGATGGTGCGTTGCCATTGACGTTGGTACTGGTATTGTTTGGAGAATCTATCACCTTAATAGAAAAGACAGGTTATGATAGATTTAAGAATTTTGAAATGCAAGGAATGTATGGTTGCTGATTCTTATAATTCTTATGATATATTGTTTAGGAATTCATACAAAACCGACTTACATAGGCTACCAATAAAAGAAAATGAGAATGAGAAGGGAATTTGGGCTAGGCTTAGAAAAAAAGAAGAAAATAAATTGAGGGAAATAAATGAATGGGATTTAGGGTCAAAAGAAAAGAAATAATCATGACGAAAAAATAAATCCCGAAGTGAAGGACGGATTCCGAATATTCAACAAGTACCCGTATTTCAGGAGAATACGGTATTTAAATATATACAAAAGTATAAGAATTTTAGGGTCGTTACATTCTACCCTCCTTAAAAATAATTTCGTCCTCAAAATTACTCAAGAAAGATGTTGCAACAGAGCAAGAAAATAAGGTTAGGATAGTGCAGTCGCGTTTCGTTGTCGTGCTTCATCATTCGGTAAACTAAGCAAATCGCGATAAGACGACCAGAAAGACGAGAAGTTTCGAAAATCGAAAGGGATGATATTAGGATAATCAAGAGTAGTTTTGAAGAACAACACGAATAAGCACTCGAATGGAAGAAACATAAATAGGGATTGAATTGTCAAGAATGGTACACAGATAAAGAATGAAAATCAAATTTAAAATGAGAGAAGAATATAAGTTAACAAAGAAGATAGCATTCGATAATCAAGTATAAGCATATGCAGTAGAACATATCTAAATCAAGAGGAAGGAGAATCAAGGCAGAACTCTAAGTCACTCAAGTAAAGTACCGTATTATAACTATACTGCACTTCATAATTACAATCACATAACTCCATTTAAATTACCCAGATCCTACTATCAGAGCCAATGGGATAAAATAAAAAAAAACAATAAGGACCCAAGAAGATAAGATCAAACAGAGATGAAGGGTTCACGGTTTCGTTTTCTTCACGTCAATACATGATTATCTGAGAAAACAAGAAAAGATTCAAAGAGACGAAATCTTGGTACAAACGTTACAGTCTACCCTCCTTAAAAGAATTTCTCCCCCGAAATTCTCTTAAGAAGTACGATGCAATAAGGTACTAGAAACGCTAAGGACGATATCTTCTTCGAGCTCCGTCGATCGATTTTCTAATCAACCGAACTAATAGGCCTACGAGATACAAGTAGAAGGGTGGGTTAGAGATACGAATTCAAAAGTCGAGAGATTGTATTCAAGAAATTCGAAAGTGAAGTTCAAGATAGATTCAAAAAATTCGGATGAGATTCAAAGGAATTTGAAATTAAATCGAATGTAAAAGTTACCGATTCTTATAATTCTCATGATATATTGCTTAAGATTTCATACAGAACTGACCTGCATGAGCCACCAATAAAAGAAAATGAGAATGAGAAGGGAATTTGGGCTAGGCTTAGAAAAAAAGAAGAAAATAAATTGAGGGAAATAAATGAATGGGATTTAGGGTCAAAAGAAAAGAAATAATCATGACGAAAAAATAAATCCCGAAGTGAAGGACGGATTCCGAATATTCAACAAGTACCCGTATTTCAGGAGAACACGGTATTTAAATATATACAAAGGTATAAAACTTTTAGGGTCGTTATAAATAGTAGCCGACCCCAACCCTGCTCGTCTCGCCTAGGCGAATCGCAAGACGAGGCAAGTCAATTTGGGTGAGTCAGGTGAGTGACTCTATTTTTTTAATAAAAAACCTTAAAATTTTATAAGAAAATGAATAGAGTTAAAATTAATGAAAAATAAACTAAAATTTTCATTAATATAAATCAAATTACAATTAAATAATACAATTTTTTTACATTGGAGACTGAATCCACTCAGGCTGCCTACGTAACCCTCCCCAATATTGAGCTCAATGAGAGAGATCGGGTCTATGTAGTTCTTTTTCTACTATTTCTAGTTACTACTCACTACTCGTCGCCGCTGGTTGTAGTCCTCCTTCAGTGTTGGACTCTCCCAATCATGTAAGCTCCTTAGGTAGATAATCCGAATCTAAAATGATTTGATTTGTTTCCTAACAGCTGTTACCTCCCAATTTTGTGAGCAAACCATGCATTCCTTGGTGTTGTATGCTAAACTGCATCTTTTTGCTTAATATCCTGCCATCTGTGCAAAAAGTACTTTCCGACGCAACTGTGGACACTGAAATGATTAGTAAATCACGAGCCATGGCAGAAAGCACCGGATACAAATTTCCATGGATTTTCTAACAGGCTAAAACATCAATCTCATCTATAGTATAATCTACGTCTAACTCAGTGTGTAAATATATTGTTAATTCATTTAAATTTGACGATGATAAGGTCACAGGGCCTCGTGCCTGTTTCAACTGTTGAATAAGTGCAAAAGCTGGAGTCGAAGCACGTGAACTGGTTGCGGCCAGTACTCTGGTACTTCTACCAGTAGAATATCGTGCAACATATAAATCAAACACTTCATATAAATTACGTTTAATAGTATTAATATAAGCATCATTATCTAAAGTATGCCCCATGTATCCATTGAAACCTCTAAAAGAGCTTCCAAACTGTAACATCCCAGTGCATATATTTAGGATATTTCAAATCTTACGGTAAATTTCTTTCCTATTGTTACTTTTGGGTTGCGGATAGTGCAATTGGTAGTTGTGGTTATTATCCGACCCGACCCGTATGGTTGAAACCCAATATGGTTCGTGATTACATCAAATATTAGTTTGTACAGATTATTCATGCAAATCTAGATTTTATATACGTATATAATATAATTTAGACTCTAAATATCTTTTTAAAATACAAAATAAAATCAAATAATATATTTCCTTATCTAGCCTTGCATGTCATAGTACCCTATATTATGTGATTGCGCTCATATATCATGTTCATATCCTAATTGTTAAACAGATTGGTATTTGATCGCTACGTATATTTGCGTAGATCCGTATTTGAGGGTATATGTTTTTAATTGTAGAATATTGCATTATAATTTAAATTTTTACGTATATTCTCCATATTGAAAAGCTATATTTTTGAAGGGGTACGGGTAATGTTCGGAGTAATATGGTATTATTCGTAAAATCCCATATATATATATAATATTCTATATAAGTAATATATATAACTGTTAAATATATACATAATATATTATTTATTATAAAATCTCTCTCTCTCTCAGATCCCCGTCCCTACACTCCTCTCTCTTTCTAATAGTGTGTGTGTGTATGTATATATATATATTATAATATATAATAAAATTATAAGCACTCTCTTTCTCTCTCTTCCATTCTTCTTTACCACGTCCTCGCCGCGAACACGAACCCTAACCCACGCTCCCGTCGTCGCCCTCTCACCATCGTCGTTCCCATCTCCTCGCCTCCCCTGTCTCGCCGCTATCACCTCCTCCTCTCCTCTTCTCCCGACAACACCCAATCCCCCAACCACAACACCGACCACCTCCATCACCTCCTTGTCTTCTCAGCAACCCCAGAATACCCATACACCACCACCATCGACCCTGTCACGACCCGAAAGTACGGAACATGACCGGCACTTAAACTACGAACGTCTCGAGGCATACGTAATCTAAGTAAACCGACAACCCAGAAATCCAAACCAAGAAGAGTAGTAGAGAGTAGGAAAAACCAACTTAAAGCAAGTAATTTCAATAGCATAAGCCGAATTATGCGGTTTTTAAAACATCGAAAATTTACTGAAAATTTCGGCAGAGTCTCCTTTGTAAATACTGGCCCCCAAACGGGATACAACATGAATAGTATACGAAATCAAGAAAAAGGCATCCCCAAGCGGGAGCTAGCTCTTCGTCAATCGACGGCCACAACCACATAAACAATAAAATATACAACGCCAACGGCGAGGATCAAAACTCAAAAGGAAACTCAAAACCACCAGAAATATAACGAGCGACTCTAAGGTCGAAAGAATAACCAACACTGGTCTCTATCTCAATAAATACATGTTTGGTTGATGGAACTTCTAGATACAACAGAATAATGATATACAAGATATAATGATGGGTGCGATACAAATAAACCCACCTACTAGCAAGTCACCCGGAAATGGAAAGAGTGCCAGCAAGCCGTAATGAAACCTGTACGGCGAAACCTGCAAGAACTGTGGCACAACGGGGGTGAGTTGCCAACTCGTGAGTAGAGAAACATCTACGCACAGAAATCGCATAAATAACGCAATCCTAGGTCAATGATCATAATATATCCTCAAAATAAGTATATAACATGCAGCCTATAACAAGGCTAGGGTAAATATCTAACCCGAGTGTAAACTCATGTGCCCGTGTCAGTGCCTCAAGTAGCAATATATCCTATGAATGAGGTATGAATGTATGAAACAGAATACATGTAAATGATGAAACTGTTTTCATAAATTAGTGAGATTTCCTTCGTATTTTAAACTGATGTATCATAAATGAAATCAGCATCAACAGTGTCTAGCATCGACACAAAACATAAATCTCACTGTCTCGAAATATCAATGTCTCAATCTCAATATCTAGGGCGCCGTCAGTCCAGACCGGCCCCTACCATAAATCTCAAGACCACGACGGTATCCTCCGGATATCCGACGCGTCGGGTAAAATCACCGGTAGGTAGTACTCCTCTGCCAGGCTCAACGTCATCACCACATTCCTCTTGCCCCGGGGTACCGCACCGGGTCCACCATGTACCCGAAACGGTTCATCCGTCTCCTCGAATCGGGTTTCCAAATCCATCAGCAAACTCATGGTGGACGACTCATACATCATGGGAAAACCGCACTTTTTATTTTAAAAGAGAGAATATGATTATTTGTGTTTTTGCGGTTTTCCTCTAAATCCAGAAAATCTCATAGAAATCCAAATCCAAACCTCAATAGCATGCAAAATAGTGAATATATGCATGAGAATCCATGAATGCGGCATAACAATGAATAACAGTATGCATGAAGTAGCAGGTAATAACTACAATGTCTAAACTATTCGCTAATAGGCTATGTCAAGCGATAATATATTTTCTAAGGTGTACGTGACATGGCAATTACCGATGAAGATGTGTGTGAGCCGGCAAGTAAGTGTACGTGGTACATACGCATCATCGGTAATGGTGCTGGTGTCCTATCAGCATGATATTAAAATGGAGTATGAAACATAATATAAGAATGCGATGCAAAGCGAACCACAAAAAAAATGGGAGCTGAAACTAGACGTAACCAAAACTAATCTGCATTAATCTAATATAAGTCCTACGAATGGTGCCTTTTGAAATAACACGAATCATGGGGTTTTGAAAATAGGGCTACGGTGTTTTTATGAAAAGATACGTCGTTTTTTGAAATGTCCGTAGATTCTCTTGAGCTGTCTTTAAAAATGCCCACGATTCATTAGTTTTTGAAATAGGTAAGAAGTCTAATCTACTCTAACAACTACACTAAACTATACGGCCGAACTAACAAGCTGAACTACAGGTAAGGAAACCGCCTAACATCTGAGTCGATATATAAATATATATAAGTCGGTGATCCCGCCTCAATAGTATCGCGTACGATACAGTATATCATCTGACATCCTCGAGTCATGAGCGCGGATCTATCATCAATATAGGCTCGTACGGTAAATCGTCGTACGGCATCCCAAAAGCTGGGTACGGTTCAATATCACACAATCTCATCACATTTCAGATATCACTTATCATATCATATAATCTGGGGTACTGATCTAAGTCTAGTACAACTGATATCATCTACAAAGTATGAATGCGGGGGTAAACACACATCCCGAACCCGCAAGAATCACATTTCGTATCCCAAATACGAATCATATCAAATCACCGATCTCGCGGCACAAAGCCCACATCATCGACTCAACTCCAAAGTCATCCCATATCATCAAACACCGTGCAAGTATAAGAAACACACAAGTGTATGCGTGTGGGTGCAAATCTATCCTATGGTTCGCAACTAGGAACTACGCTAGTTATTTCTACCCCTAACTAACCATAACACACTAACTATCACACATAAAAATATACTACATAGTACTAATTACGGACTGCGGGGGTGCTATACGCCATCCACCCGACTTCTCCCCGTAGATATAAATCTACTCACCTGGTCCTCGCTAGCCGGTGCCGACGTTGCCACGCGCTTGCTTGTCGTCTCGAAGTCCACATGGGGGTACCTACATATCATAACGCACCATATCTCATTAAAATCCGACCCATGATCAAAACGACACACGAATCCCACATAGGTCAAAACTTATGGTTGCTTTCACAAATCGACCCAAAAACCCTCAACGTCGGTGTACAAACGCCAGACCATCGAGAAAAACCCAAATACACTCATTTGCACATTCACGAACACAAATTTTAATATAAAATAGGTTAAAACTCACAAAAACCCCAAATTCACTTTAAAAGCCGTTTTTCCGAAAAACTAGCAAGAAAAATTACCCGTTTTAGTACAAAACTCGATGTATAAACGAATCTAGCGGCCAAAATATTCACTAAATATCTTAAATAAGTCATAAAAACCATTTCCCTAATTTAATCTCATAAATTTGCATAATTTTCAAAATCCTAGTTTGCAAAAATATCAATTTTTTACACATTTTAAAGCAAAATTCACAATTCATCAATTAAGCTTGGTTTTTCATGAACTAAAGTATTAAACCACTCAATATAATATTTATAATGACATGAAACCTTAATTTGAATTTTATTTCACAAGAACATAACTATTTTAGAAACCTAGTTTACAAATTAGCATAATTAACACAATTTTTTCCATTTTAGCTCAAAACTTGGTGTTTTAATCAACTTTAAATATTTTAACAATTTTAGTGGCCATAATCCTCAATAAAACATATTAACTAAGCCACACAACAATTAACTAGAATTTAATCTCACTACTTTATATAATTTACAAAAATCTAGTTTGCAAAACAATCATAATTAGGACAATTTACATATAACAATTTGCAAACTAACAAGTTGATTATGTTTCACATTCCACAAAATGATTAATTCCACTTGCAACCATAATCACATAACAAAACCCTAACTATAATCTAAAACCATCCACTTGAATTTCCAAACTTGAATTCAAAACCCTTATATTTATTTTAACACACCAATTTAAGCTTGATTTAAACATTCAATTAACAACTAACAAATATGGATGAATCTTTATACCTCATGATCAAGAGATCAACATGAAGATTATAGCCTCCAAAATTCCAAAATTCCTCCAAGATCCATGCTAGCTTGGGCAAAGAAATAAAGGGTAAGAGTTGGATTGAAGAATTATAGAGGTTTTAGCTTGATTTTGAGGCAAAAAGATGGATTTTTTTGATGAGAATGAGAGGAGAAAAATAGGGGCTGCTGTTGGGGGGCTGTTGGGGGACCTGGTGCTGAGCCAAGAGGAGAGGAGAGAGAGGGTGTGGTGTGGGGAAAACCCATGTAAAGAAAAGTCCAAGTCAACCCAAACCCATACCTCATTTTCTTATACTTTCTTTTCCTTTTTAATTGTTTCTTTTGTGAAATGAGGAGACAAGGTTTTGGGGCTGCCAAGGGGGGCTCGGCCAGCAGCCTAGGGGGTGAGGAGAGAGAGTGTGGAGAGTGTGGGTGAGGGAAAAAAAAAGATAAATACTATACCCCAATTTCCCTTTACACTAATTTCACCGAAAAAAGCCTTTTTCATCGATAATTTCTAAACCGTTTTGGCAAACGTTTTCATTTCAAAAACTACATGATAAAATTTTATTTAATGTTTTATGATGCACAAAATTTGTTTCAACTCATTCCAATTTGTAATTTTCCCTAATTAAATGTATTAGTGACGGCTTAAAATAATAATAAAATAATATTTTTTTCAGAAAATTTGAAATTTCACCAGCGGCTCAATAAACACCAAATAATAGCAATTACATAGCTAGAATATGTATATTTAATTTTTATAATAAGATATTTGTATTTTGACTTTTTACAGAAAACCCCCTTATTTTACCGATTTTTCGAAATTCCACCGAAACGATTTTCAAAACGTTACAATCTTCCCCCCTTAAAGAAATTCGGTCCCCGAATTTAAATTCAAACTCCCCCAAATACTAAAACATCTAAGAAAACCCATCAAGTCGTCGGGGCTCCGAAATTGTAAATACATAAAACAAATCGTAGTGCAGCGCATGCGCTTGAAAAATGAGTATATAGCTCAAATCAAAACTCCTCCAAGCATCCCGCAATCATCGGAGTCAAGGAGAAGATATCAATGCCAAATCCAAATCAAAACCAATATGATATAACTCGAAACTATAAATGTAAATATCGAATCTATATCTGTAAGTATCTGAAGGAAATGCATGCCAAATCTCTTTAAGTCGCTGTGCACGCGTATAACACTGCACAGTGGCGGACGTCTACCATAAGAAAATAACTATATACATATATACTTTTGTTTGAAATGTACGTTCCGCCGTTTTGGAAACAATTTAGAAGGGTCTCCTTGTTTTAAACATTTCGTGTCATATCAGACACGTAGGTAAATACTGAGGCTATAGCTCGCTTTTTGGAAATCCCTTCAATAACTATCAATGCATGCAAAATATATTCAGGTACTGTCCTCTGACTAGTCCTGCTCAGTACGAAAACACATAGCAATATCATAAAAACGTACTACTCTATAAGAAATCAATCCCAAAATATGCACATGAATACTACGTGCGTCTGGTGCGCACGGAAATCAAAATCCATGAATGTGCCATACATGCGCACAGAAATAACATCTAAGTGCATCGGGTGTGCACGAAATATCTGTCGTAGGCAACATGTGTGCCTGACCGCAAAATCAGGTGCATCTGACATGCACGAAAAATCTCGAATTAGTGCATCTGGTGTGCACCAAATCGCATCTCGTAACAGGCGCCCAACATGCGCTAAAAATCCAATCCGGTGCATAAAATGCACAAAACAAATGTCGAGCATCACCCTCGAAATCGAAATCCAGTGTATCCAAATGCACAAAATACATGTCACTGCACTGCCAGCATATATAAACTATACAGAGTGCAGGAACCAAATCGCGTGCGTGCATACGCACAAAATCAACTCAACTGTTTAAAACCGTAAAATCACCAACATGTGAAACTAAAGCACGAAAACGATATCAAGTACAACACTGTGCAAAGATCGTAAATCCTCAATCATCAAAATCAAATTATATGAATAAATCGCCCAAAACATCGAAATCAATAATGGCGGAACAGTACTGCTCAAGCGCATCCTCTAAGAATCTCGGGCCAACTGTCGCGGTCACTAGAGGGACGTCTCGTCGATGATCATGAACTATGGCCTGCTGGTGTGCATAACAATGACCACTCCTGGGTCAAGGTCTTCACTGTGAATTACCAATCTCTCGGTCCATCGGCTCATCGGCCCTGTCAGATGTGCTAACGGGGATGATTCCGTTCCGGCACTTCTCTGGTCATCTCTCGGTCAATCATTGCGACCACTCGTAAGACAGCATATCACTGGCGTCGGCCTCTGGCTCTCTGAATGTATGTGACACATCTGATCCTGGGTGAAAGTATCCTTGCAGCAGTGTCCTGGAAGGAATCCTGCTCACGGTCTCTTCCATGTCTCGTCTCTGCCAACTGTCCGGAAGTCATCGTCCTTTCCTATATCTGCATCTTGCTCCGGAACGACTGCATACTCATCGCGACTCCTTCTGGAAGGTAAATCCAAGTACCATGCCTCGGCATGCGCATCGCATCTCTGATGTCGGCGGAGTGGAACGTCATCTCATCTAGATCTGGTACGAACCTCTTACTTCACTTTTCTCTAATGTCGTCTGCTTTGGACTCGTCTCGTCGCGGCTGCATGGACTGAGCTCCAACGCTATCCTCGTATCGGGAGTCTCCCAAGAAATGCATCTCACAACCTATCATCCGAATTAAGTCGAGCCATCCGATCGAGTCGTCAAAACCTCATAATCCCCCAAGAGCTCAACATCTTGTGCACAGTTTAATAGTATCGAGTACATACCACAGCATCGGTGATCCAGCCGTAGAAGGGCAAACCCAAGCCTCACTAATGGCGCCGTAGAACTGCCGCAAACCCAAAGGTTCAAAGGCTTTCATACGGTCATTAAGTCGAGTTAGGGTTTCATTCTTCTAGAGGGACCATAGAATTGCCTGCATGTCTTTCCGACTACTTTAAACTTGGAATAATAGATTTCTGACATTCGATCGTCTCTGTCAACTCCCAACATCTCCGCGTGAAGTCGTCTCTAGCTGGAAGCAATCTATCTGATGACCTCGCATCGGGGTAGGCGAACGAACCACATGTCCTAGTCATTCCTCCTAGGGTGACTAGCGACCTTCTATCATCTCTTAGTACAACTCGTTCTTCACTAACTCCAGCATCTGGGGAAATACCTCGTCGTTCGCGGCAACAATTGGCTCGCTCGTCTGCACGCTGAACAGTGCCTCGATCATCAGGAGTAAGCAACACACCAACGGTCATCAAAATCTGGCTGGCCTCCATCAGCGGCTCAATCCTCTGGTGTCGATCAGCACCTCCGAGTAATCTCATAAAGGCGATCCGCCAAACACTCGTGGCGCGGAAACACAGTAAAAAGATACATCTCCGTAATCGTGTGTCGCCGGAATTTCGCCCTGGTCAGTCCTCGTTCGTGACGAGCTTGTGCTGACCGCAACTCTAGCCGTAGCTCTCCCTGCCGTAACCGTAGCAGCGAAACCAAACTGGTACCGATGAGGCTAGATCAGGAAGGAATATAATACTGAACAAGAAAATGTACATCCTAAGGCTTCATAAGTGGAGTGGTGTGTCGTAAATATGCCGCGGAACATATCAACGGTACGTCACTCTACTTTAGTCACCTATTCCATCAACCAAGGGTCATCCTACGCTCCGAAGGTTAAAACCTAACGCTCTGATACCAACTTTGTCACGACCCGAAAGTACGGAACATGACCGGCACTTAAACTACGAACGTCTCGAGGCATACGTAATCTAAGTAAACCGACAACCCAGAAATCCAAACCAAGAAGAGTAGTAGAGAGTAGGAAAAACCAACTTAAAGCAAGTAATTTCAATAGCATAAGCCGAATTATGCGGTTTTTAAAACATCGAAAATTTACTGAAAATTTCGGCAGAGTCTCCTTTGTAAATACTGGCCCCCAAACGGGATACAACATGAATAGTATACGAAATCAAGAAAAAGGCATCCCCAAGCGGGAGCTAGCTCTTCGTCAATCGACGGCCACAACCACATAAACAATAAAATATACAACGCCAACGGCGAGGATCAAAACTCAAAAGGAAACTCAAAACCACCAGAAATATAACGAGCGACTCTAAGGTCGAAAGAATAACCAACACTGGTCTCTATCTCAATAAATACATGTTTGGTTGATGGAACTTCTAGATACAACAGAATAATGATATACAAGATATAATGATGGGTGCGATACAAATAAACCCACCTACTAGCAAGTCACCCGGAAATGGAAAGAGTGCCAGCAAGCCGTAATGAAACCTGTACGGCGAAACCTGCAAGAACTGTGGCACAACGGGGGTGAGTTGCCAACTCGTGAGTAGAGAAACATCTACGCACAGAAATCGCATAAATAACGCAATCCTAGGTCAATGATCATAATATATCCTCAAAATAAGTATATAACATGCAGCCTATAACAAGGCTAGGGTAAATATCTAACCCGAGTGTAAACTCATGTGCCCGTGTCAGTGCCTCAAGTAGCAATATATCCTATGAATGAGGTATGAATGCATGAAACAGAATACATGTAAATGATGAAACTGTTTTCATAAATTAGTGAGATTTCCTTCGTATTTTAAACTGATGTATCATAAATGAAATCAGCATCAACAGTGTCTAGCATCGACACAAAACATAAATCTCACTGTCTCGAAATATCAATGTCTCAATCTCAATATCTAGGGCGCCGTCAGTCCAGACCGGCCCCTACCATAAATCTCAAGACCACGACGGTATCCTCCGGATATCCGACGCGTCGGGTAAAATCACCGGTAGGTAGTACTCCCCTGCCAGGCTCAACGTCATCACCACATTCCTCTTGCCCCGGGGTACCGCACCGGGTCCACCATGTACCCGAAACGGTTCATCCGTCTCCTCGAATCGGGTTTCCAAATCCATCAGCAAACTCATGGTGGACGACTCATACATCATGGGAAAACCGCACTTTTTATTTTAAAAGAGAGAATATGATTATTTGTGTTTTTGCGGTTTTCCTCCAAATCCAGAAAATCTCATAGAAATCCAAATCCAAACCTCAATAGCATGCAAAATAGTGAATATATGCATGAGAATCCATGAATGCGGCATAACAATGAATAACAGTATGCATGAAGTAGCAGGTAATAACTACAATGTCTAAACTATTCGCTAATAGGCTATGTCAAGCGATAATATATTTTCTAAGGTGTACGTGACATGGCAATTACCGATGAAGATGTGTGTGAGCCGGCAAGTAAGTGTACGTGGTACATACGCATCATCGGTAATGGTGCTGGTGTCCTATCAGCATGATATTAAAATGGAGTATGAAACATAATATAAGAATGCGATGCAAAGCGAACCACAAAAAAAATGGGAGCTGAAACTAGACGTAACCAAAACTAATCTGCATTAATCTAATATAAGTCCTACGAATGGTGCCTTTTGAAATAACACGAATCATGGGGTTTTGAAAATAGGGCTACGGTGTTTTTATGAAAAGATACGTCGTTTTTTGAAATGTCCGTAGATTCTCTTGAGCTGTCTTTAAAAATGCCCACGATTCATTAGTTTTTGAAATAGGTAAGAAGTCTAATCTACTCTAACAACTACACTAAACTATACGGCCGAACTAACAAGCTGAACTACAGGTAAGGAAACCGCCTAACATCTGAGTCGATATATAAATATATATAAGTCGGTGATCCCGCCTCAATAGTATCGCGTACGATACAGTATATCATCTGACATCCTCGAGTCATGAGCGCGGATCTATCATCAATATAGGCTCGTACGGTAAATCGTCGTACGGCATCCCAAAAGCTGGGTACGGTTCAATATCACACAATCTCATCACATTTCAGATATCACTTATCATATCATATAATCTGGGGTACTGATCTAAGTCTAGTACAACTGATATCATCTACAAAGTATGAATGCGGGGGTAAACACACATCCCGAACCCGCAAGAATCACATTTCGTATCCCAAATACGAATCATATCAAATCACCGATCTCGCGGCACAAAGCCCACATCATCGACTCAACTCCAAAGTCATCCCATATCATCAAACACCGTGCAAGTATAAGAAACACACAAGTGTATGCGTGTGGGTGCAAATCTATCCTATGGTTCGCAACTAGGAACTACGCTAGTTATTTCTACCCCTAACTAACCATAACACACTAACTATCACACATAAAAATATACTACATAGTACTAATTACGGACTGCGGGGGTGCTATACGCCATCCACCCGACTTCTCCCCGTAGATATAAATCTACTCACCTGGTCCTCGCTAGCCGGTGCCGACGTTGCCACGCGCTTGCTTGTCGTCTCGAAGTCCACATGGGGGTACCTACATATCATAACGCACCATATCTCATTAAAATCCGACCCATGATCAAAACGACACACGAATCCCACATAGGTCAAAACTTATGGTTGCTTTCACAAATCGACCCAAAAACCCTCAACGTCGGTGTACAAACGCCAGACCATCGAGAAAAACCCAAATACACTCATTTGCACATTCACGAACACAAATTTTAATATAAAATAGGTTAAAACTCACAAAAACCCCAAATTCACTTTAAAAGCCGTTTTTCCGAAAAACTAGCAAGCAAAATTACCCGTTTTAGTACAAAACTCGATGTATAAACGAATCTAGCGGCCAAAATATTCACTAAATATCTTAAATAAGTCATAAAAACCATTTCCCTAATTTAATCTCATAAATTTGCATAATTTCCAAAATCCTAGTTTGCAAAAATATCAATTTTTTACACATTTTAAAGCAAAATTCACAATTCATCAATTAAGCTTGGTTTTTCATGAACTAAAGTATTAAACCACTCAATATAATATTTATAATGACATGAAACCTTAATTTGAATTTTATTTCACAAGAACATAACTATTTTAGAAACCTAGTTTACAAATTAGCATAATTAACACAATTTTTTCCATTTTAGCTCAAAACTTGGTGTTTTAATCAACTTTAAATATTTTAACAATTTTAGTGGCCATAATCCTCAATAAAACATATTAACTAAGCCACACAACAATTAACTAGAATTTAATCTCACTACTTTATATAATTTACAAAAATCTAGTTTGCAAAACAATCATAATTAGGACAATTTACATATAACAATTTGCAAACTAACAAGTTGATTATGTTTCACATTCCACAAAATGATTAATTCCACTTGCAACCATAATCACATAACAAAACCCTAACTATAATCTAAAACCATCCACTTGAATTTCCAAACTTGAATTCAAAACCCTTATATTTATTTTAACACACCAATTTAAGCTTGATTTAAACATTCAATTAACAACTAACAAATATGGATGAATCTTTATACCTCATGATCAAGAGATCAACATGAAGATTATAGCCTCCAAAATTCCAAAATTCCTCCAAGATCCATGCTAGCTTGGGCAAAGAAATAAAGGGTAAGAGTTGGATTGAAGAATTATAGAGGTTTTAGCTTGATTTTGAGGCAAAAAGATGGATTTTTTTGATGAGAATGAGAGGAGAAAAATAGGGGCTGCTGTTGGGGGGCTGTTGGGGGACCTGGTGCTGAGCCAAGAGGAGAGGAGAGAGAGGGTGTGGTGTGGGGAAAACCCATGTAAAGAAAAGTCCAAGTCAACCCAAACCCATACCTCATTTTCTTATACTTTCTTTTCCTTTTTAATTGTTTCTTTTGTGAAATGAGGAGACAAGGTTTTGGGGCTGCCAAGGGGGGCTCGGCCAGCAGCCTAGGGGGTGAGGAGAGAGAGTGTGGAGAGTGTGGGTGAGGGAAAAAAAAAGATAAATACTATACCCCAATTTCCCTTTACACTAATTTCACCGAAAAAAGCCTTTTTCATCGATAATTTCTAAACCGTTTTGGCAAACGTTTTCATTTCAAAAACTACATGATAAAATTTTATTTAATGTTTTATGATGCACAAAATTTGTTTCAACTCATTCCAATTTGTAATTTTCCCTAATTAAATGTATTAGTGACGGCTTAAAATAATAATAAAATAATATTTTTTTTCAGAAAATTTGAAATTTCACCAGCGGCTCAATAAACACCAAATAATAGCAATTACATAGCTAGAATATGTATATTTAATTTTTATAATAAGATATTTGTATTTTGACTTTTTACAGAAAACCCCCTTATTTTACCGATTTTTCGAAATTCCACCGAAACGATTTTCAAAACGTTACAGACCCCTTGCTCCCTCCCCGATAACCATTCAAACCTCATGGCCCCCTCGTCCAGACGACCTCGCCGCCAACGACTTCGCCCCGTTGCCATCACTTCGTCTCCACCATCACTCCTCTGTCCTCGCCAACCCCATAACCCGGCAAAAACAACCTCCTCCTTCTCTTCTTCTGTTCTTTTCTTTTCTCTTTTCTGACCGTCTCGCCGGAGTTGTGCATGTCTCCGACAATCAGGACGACCCAGTCACCGTCGTCATCTAGCCCAGTCACCATGTCACGCAGCTGCTCAGCCAGGTCCGGTCTTACATCCATAAGTTTTGCGCCATGACTTTATTTCGACGTCGGAATGTGACATCCGTATCTCGACGTGAGATCCGATCAGGCAAGTTTTAAACTTACAACATGCTACTTTATTTACATTCACATGATTAATGATAGTATACGTTTTAATATTCAACAAGTAGTAGCAATTTGCATTTTTACAGTATCCGTCTGTATCCGTACTGATAATGGGCTATCCAGTTGCATGCCGGAACATCACGATATTATTATAATAATATATTAGTTCAATATGTTATCTAGTTGCAGTATACATGGTAATAGACGTATAACGGTTATTACAGATAAATACATATGCATCTTGGCATTAGTTGTGTTTACCATATTTCGATATTGATTACAGTTTTACATTGGTATCTATTTTGGTTAATATACATTACATGACATGTTCACGACACACTACCAGACTTGTTACTTGGATCTTATTACTAATGCCGACAATCCTGACTTGTTGTCCTGACGGACGTAACTTGTTGTCAACATAGACAAGACATGTACCTGCTTGATCCTGTGTTGGCATTAGTTTATATCATCAATGCCCGACTTGAACACTTAAAACCTGGGGGGAAAAGGGAAATCAAGAATGTAACCGAAACGTAACTCAAGAGAATATTATTATTATTATTATTATTATTATTATTATTATTATTATTATTATTATTATTATTATTATTTGCCGTGATTATTGGCATGAATGGAATAATCATTGTTTATTATACCATGGTCTCGTGGGGAATGAACGGGATTATTGAGGCCAAAAATTACACCCCGGTTGACCAAGTCGAAGTCGGAGTCAACCCCAAGTAAGTGGGCCTAAGCCCAGATCAAGTGGACCAATGCCCAAGTCGAGCCCCGCTGCCGGCCTCTCCCATGCCAAAATGAAAATTATGTAATAAATAATTTTGATATAATTTTTATGAATAAATGTAAGAAAAATGGGCATAACGCCAAATTTTTGTAAAGCCCATGGCTCATGTGCAAAAGAAATGAGCACATGAGGCATGTGATGGGCAAAATGACGTTTTGTAAAGCCCAATGGGCTATGTGTAAATTTGTAAGCCTATATAAGACAACATGATGATAAAATAAACAAATAATAATTCATTCCCCTCAAAAGTTAAAGTTTATGTGTCTCCTTCTCCTTCCTCAAGGTTCTAAACCTTCTTCATTTTTTGAGTTAAATCAAGAGTTTAACTCTTCTCTTTCCAAAAAGAAAGTTTTTCACTATAAAACCCTTGAAGGGGAACTCGGATCTTCCATCAAATCCCCAAAAGGGGAGATTTTTAAGTCTCACCCCATTTTTTTCAAGATCCAGCCAACAAAGAGGAGGAAGAAGGAGACCCGTCTCTAAAAACCCCACTTTGAAAAAATCCAGGGCTAAAGGGGGAGAAAAAAAGGGTCCTCTTTGATCATCTCCAAAGATTTCTGAGAGTTCAACTCCATTTGTTAAGATCTTTTGGAGTTTAACTCCACAAATAAAACCATTTTAGGAGTTTAACTCCATTCAAAATCTTTTGGAGCTTAACTTTATGAATAAAAAATCATTTTTGGGAGTTTAACTCAAAATCTCTTAGAGTTTAACTCCATAGATAAAAATCCTTTTCGAGGGTTCAACTCATCATTCCTGGGCTAAGCATCTTCTTCATGCTGGCGCCCAGTGCCCACGTGCCGGGCGAGTGAGGCGCCGACGCCCAGCACCTAGCGCCCAACGCCCACGTGCCGGACACGTGAGACGCTGGCGCCTAGCGTCTACACGTCCTTAGGACGTTACCTACCGTTTTTTATATACTCCACACTCAAAAGACGTCCCCCGCTAGAAAAAAATTCTAATAGAACGCTGCTAGCCCCCTTCACCCCCAGCCCGCTATCCGGATAGCGGGACCCCCATAAATTCTGTGAGTCTCCCGATATACCCAAAACCCCTTAAGACACACACATACGCACACTACACATTGAGTTTGCATGACTAGTTTGACCTGTCAATTGGAGGTTCCTTCGCTTCAAAGGCGAGAGGTAATTAATGGCAGCTTAGTCCGCGGCTGCCGGAGATTCGGATCTCCATAATCAATAAAACCCGACCTACCCTAGGCAGGGGGAATCTGTATACGCCTGACAAGCGCGCGCATTCCCATCTTAATGGGGTGACGGAAACCACCCTACAAGGATATATTATGTCGTGGTCCCGTGGGTGTTTGAACGGGATATACACTGTTGAGTTACGATGAGAATTACATTAATTGATTTCAAAGACTTGTAGAATAGATAACCTAGAAGCACAGACTTTAGGATACACATCATATACATACAACTCACTGTTTTATACATGTGTTATTATTTACATGCGTGTTTAATCATAGCATCATATCCTGGTTATTGCTATTATTGCGGTATTTATGACGCACTGACGTCTAGGTTTTGTATGGCCCAGTTCCTCTGTCACTATCGCAGGCAGATCAAAAGTATTTTAGAAGCAAGCCGAGCAATGGGGAGCTAGATGTATTTTTAAGACGCTTAGTTTACTTATTTCCATAGTTTTATTTCTATTGATGTGAGCCCATATTGGGACGTGATTTATGCTGGGTTCCTTAGCACCCTCACTACGTTTTCTAAGGTATCAAGCATGCAATTTTAAAAAACCTAGAGTGCTAAGCAACCCATAACCAATGATCTAACAAGAGGATTAGGGTTTAAAACACATGTAAACTACTTTACACAAAGTGAAATTGGAATACAACCTTTGTAGACCGGTCCTTCACTTCTAAAGCTCCATGTAGTAGTCCCTTTTGCTCCAAGTAGTGGTGTCCCGGACTCTCCATTGGCTCCACTAGGTGAAAGGAACGAGCTTGCTCAAGGATTTTTGAGGCCGAAGATGATCTATGTCAAAGAATCTCTAACTCAAGCTACCTCTTCACTAATTGAGGAATTAGTGAAGAAACAACCTATACTAAATGGATAGTTTGGTATAGATTGGTGAAGTAGGAATTTTGCTCACTTTAGAATTATTTTCCTCTCTTTCTTTTTCTTCTCACTCAAAGCTAGAGAGCAATGGAGGAGATGAAGAAGAAACTCAGGAAGGATCTTGTATGAACTATGGGTGAGAAAATATCATATATAACTCATGTAGAGACTAAACCATGGCTAAACATAATGGTTAGGTTAATAAATATCTAGAGCAAAACAAAATTAGTGGACTAAGTCAATAGTTTCTATAAGCTTCTCCAAGCTTCAAGCCATGACTAATTACCACCTAATTTTGATTTTCCCTTAATAATTAAAACCCCACATTATCTTAAGTATGGTATGAGTCTGATACACCCAAGTCTAATGTATCATCTAGCATGACACAAAATAAATACATTAACATATATCACATATATATTAAATGTATAATGAGAAAAGAAATTCTTAAGTGAGTGTTCCCTTATAAAAAATTAAATAATAAATAAAAAGCGAAGGGGAAAATTCCCCAAATGGAGCATCACATGTCCACACGTGATGCGCCTTGGAGCAAAGATTATAGGCATTGCACTTAAAAATTAGGCTAAAATTGAGCCTCACGTGCAAACACGTGAGTATCTATATACAAAGTATATAGGCGTCTTCCTAAAACAAATAACGGGCCAGAGAAGCTCACGTATCAGCACGTGATGCTCTTTGATTGGGCTTAACTTCGTGGGGGTCACGTGCCACACGTGAAATTCCTGAACATCAGCTCACGTGATGCCTTTCTCTGGGACTGCTGCATATAAGCAAACCAGTTTAATGCTATAGGGGTCACGTGCTACACGTGAGGGTTCCTAATCACTTTCCAAGCTGATAGAATTAAATTCTAAATAATAGGGATCAAAACCCTATTTGGGAAATATTTCCTTAGATCTTTCTAAACAAGAAAGATTACGCTCTGTAAAACAGAGCACCGTTGGATTAAAAATCTAATGGTGATTAAAAATCACCAAGCTACAGAATCAGCTCTATATGGGAAAATATTTCCCCAATCTTTCTAAACAAGAAAGATTACGCTCTGTAAAATAGAGCACCGTTGGATTAAAGATCCAATGGTGATTAAAAATCACCAAGCTACAGAATAAGCTCTGTATAGGAAAATATTTTCCCTGTCTTGTTAAAAACAAGAAAAATATCTTCTGTAAAACAGAAGTTTTTGAATCAAAGATCCAACGGTGGATAAAATCCCCAAATCAATTAAAATCTCTCGTAGAGATTTTCTTAACTAAATCAACAAACCTGCCTCTACTATATAAAGGAGCCGAGACTTTAAGTCAGAAAAGGAGGAGACCCCCCATAAGATTTGAGGAAAAAAAAAGAATAGGAGGAGTTCTTTTTTAAGAAAAGAAACCCTACGTAAGAAAAAAAAAAGACCTAGAGATAATTTTTCTTCGCCATTACAAAGTTTAACTCTTCCAAAAAAGAACTTAGTTCTTCCTTTGGTTGAGATCTGCAGAAGCAGATCTCCCCACAAGTTGAGAATTTAATTCTCATCGGGAAGATTCTGTCATGCAGTCCCAAAACTTAGAGGAAAGAACTAAGTTTAAAGAATTTAATTCTTCTAAAAGATATAGGAATTTAATTTCTCTGATAAAACTAGGGTTTAACCCTGCTTAAAAAAAAGCAACTGAGATCGACTCACGTGTCCCACGTAACCCCTTAAAACAAGTGCTTAGCACTTATAAAAGAAAAAAAGAATAAATCAAAGACAGTTCCCATTTTGGGGCGCCTCACGTGATTTCACGTGACCCCCTAATAGTGCTTAGCACTTTTAAAAGGAAAAGGGGAATAAATCTAAAGACAGTTCCCATTTTGGAGCGCCTCACGTGATTCCACGTGACCCCCTAATAGGGCTTAGCACTTTCAAAAGGAAAGGGGGAATAAATCCAAAGACAACTCCCATTTTGGGGCGCCTCACGTGATCCCACGTGACCCCTAATAGTGCTTAGCATTTTCAAAAGGAAAAAGGCGAATAAATCCAAAGACAGCTTCCATTTTGGGGCGCCTTACATGATCCCACGTGACCCCCAATACTGCTCACCACTTATAAAAGAAAAAGGGAATAAACCCACAGAATCGGTGCCCAATTCTCAGGCGTCCCACGTGCCACACGTGAGCGCTCCAAATTTTAGTGTTTAACACTGCTTTAGAGCCTCACGTGGAAGCACGTGAGCGCCGAGCAGATATTAGTGTTTAACACTATGAGAGGCTAACCTTAGCCTAAATTATTCAAGTCTCCCAAGGCCAAAACCCCTTTGATCATCAATCAACCGAGCCCTCCTATAGTCAGGTCTCCCCAAATCGATCTTAGATCTAAAGATAACTAATGATCTCCTAACAGATGGTGTCTAAAATGGTGTTCGTTCCACAATGATCTTTCCCTTCAATCTAGAATTTGGTTCAAGGGTACATCTCTCTATACCTCTGATACATGTCGTTGTAATTCTTCAACGTTTTCAGAGAGGTGGAGGGTCCCGACAGCCAACAGCTCTTGGGTGCATCCCAAACCCATGAGCATATCACAATGGACCGCAATGTCCTTAAACTAGCAATGGACCGCAATGTCCTTAAACTAGCAATGGACTGTAAGGTCCTTAAACTGGCTGTGGACCGCAACGTCCTTAAACTAAACCCTCATATAAAAAATGGTGATCTATGGACCGTAACGTACTTAAACTAAAGCAATAGAGCCTAAATTCTTTTTTGTTGGGTCTGAATGATCCCAAAAATCTTGCTGAGTAGATCTTAGTCTAAAATTAGTCTAACGTATCCTCAACAAACATTTAAGTTGATCTTAATACCAAACGAGATTAACGATCCTTAAATCAAACCAAACCCAAATCTAAGAAAATACGGATTTGGACTAATCCACGCCCTACGGGCGACAACACAAATTAGTCTCCGTATACAATCCATGGGCAACCAAAAATAAAACAAACACACACGATACGAAGTGAAAATCTGGAGCAAAAGAAAGTGATTATCGTTACGCGGTAACGTAATTAACTGCAGGGGCTTGCGCCTGCAGGGAAGAGCGTCCCCACAATCAAAAACCCCTCACAATGAGGGGGATTCTGACGAAGTCCGCTACAATGGCCGCCTAAAACTCCGATACACAGTGCTATAAATCAACTTGGCATCTTCGGAGAGGTGGACGGATAAACCCAAATAGCATCTGCCCCCAAATTCAGGCAAGACGATCCTACACGGATCCGTCTCTGTTTTCGGCGGTGGACAGATTCTGGCACACCCGGTAGGACCTGTTTCTCTTTCCACTCCACACTTCGTGTGTCGTGTTCGCGAACAAATCGCGGTTTAATATTGTTGCCCCTGAATTTGAGGTACTAAGATTTGGTGTCTTACTCCATGCAGAAAAGAAGATAACATCGATGCCCTCCAGCCGCACTAACTGCAACAGCAACTCCCACTTTGTCCCTACCGGAGGAGTGACCTATGGGCCCCAAGCGGCCTCCATCTTTGCAATGCCGGTGGAACAGGTGACTCAGGCCACCACCGAATTGTTCTTCGGGACCATGCTCTCGCTTATGAGTGTCAATGCTTCAGTGACATCACATGAGGCTCCGAAGAAGTCGGTCTTCGATCGGCTTGCAACCATCGCGGTCCCTCTCAACGGGTCGTCCAATTCCAACGCCTCAGTCTTTAACAGGCTGAGCCTAAACTCAAGTGGGCCCGCAAATAGGCTCGCTATACCTGAAGGGGTTATCCCGAAGTGGATAGCCATTCATGTTCCGTCAAAGGGGCTTCTCCTGCTAGAGGATCGGTTTTCGCAAGACTGGCCGTTCCAACTCCTGCTGCGGGTGAGGTCGTTATAAGTGCTTTCCCCACTCGAAAGTCAGTCTTCGACAGGTTAGACATTCCCTCTCAACGGACGTCAGTCTTCGACAGGCTGACACCAACAGCAGCCTCTTATCAAAGCAAGGGGCATAACGAGATCGCTTCTACAACTGAGGTGATCTCATCCGTAAGACATGCTCGACATCGCCACTGGCGCCGAGTGAGGAAAGCTGGGGGCAGTTCCCCCTCTGGACTTACCCCACCAACTCCAATGGTGGAAATTGACGCTGCTTCTTCAACTGGGAACAGCTTCGAGCTGCTCAGGAGAGTGCGCAAAAACTCTCCAACTGCTATATTGAAGAAGTCTCCTTCGCCTGCTGAAAGCATGACATAGGTGAAGCCGGAGCAGCCTTCTCAGCGGTTGTCCTCTAAGATCCACAGAGTTTGGCGGAAAGTCCAAGGCTCTGTAATTGACAAAGATTACTCTCGCCAGCTGAAGAAGACGAAGGCTCGGCAAGAGGAAGACCACACCTCCGTCGTACAACGGAAGGTATCATCTGCGTGGGTGCCTGCTGCAACGGCCCCCTCAACCTCGACCTCCCACAAGAGGAGAAGGCCGGAGAAGATCCCCATGCCGGCAGCAAATATCAAAGGCAGTGGACAACCTAAACGCCCCAAGTCTGGGGGCATGGTAGTGCACACGGTGTATATGGCTTCTAGCAAAGAGGAAAGCCATACTTCCGCAGATCATCGACCACTTACACAGTCTGTGACAAAAGCTCAGGAGCAACAACAAAAGATCCAGGAGATGTTGACAAGGATGGCCGCACTCACTGGGCAGAAAGAAAGCCCGGAAGAATCGTCTGAGCAGCGCCGGGATCAAGAGACCGATACAGAGTTCTTGCGGAGGGTACTAGAAAGAAAGGATAAAGAAGTCGTGGAGCAAGCCGCTAACATGAAGCAGATGGCGCTCCTGTTCCAAGATATGGTCGGGATGATGATCCACCCGGACCCTCCAGCCGAAGACCCTCCAATAATCGTTGAAGACAAAAGAGGGGAGAAGTCAAACCCTCTTCCGGCTCTATCAGCAGCCAGAGAAGAGACGATCTCCAAAGCTGCCCTTGAAGACTACATAGCTCAACAAATAAGAGCTCATCAGGCAAGCGAAGCGGCTGGTCAAGTCGTCAGGACTGAGCGATCTTATCCAGGATGGTACGATCAAATTAAGTACCCACCAGGATATATGATTGAATGTTTCTTTGTGTGTCGGTATTTAGAAAATGAAATTCACAATCAAAGAATTATTTGGCCGCAATCAACTATGGTGTCGGATGTAGATTGTAAGCGAGTGCGGATCGTCCACAGGGATTGTGCGATTCGTTTGTATCTTGTTTTATTTGAATCGAAACTTTAAGAGAAAGAAAACAAACAATTCATGATTTGTATTTGAAGTTCAAGAATTAGAAAATCTAGATCTAATAACAAGAAAATGATAGAATCAAGAATTGAGAGTTTGTTGATTTTTCCAACCAAATATCAAGAATCGAAATGAGGCTCGTAGGAATCGATCGGATCTATAGATGTGATGTAATCTTATGATGACGTATTCTTATCCTTCGATGAATTGATACTAGATCGATGATGATCGACGAGAATTAGGGATTTCTAGTGAAACTAGGGTTTCATCATTTATCCCTTGTTCCTTCGTCGATATCATTCACATTCTAGCCTCTAGTAAATTCAAGAAACGATCGTAGATCCCCAATTTCGAGCGATAACAATCAAGAAAGCATCGCAACGAAACTAGGTCATCGATTCTTGAACTTGCTAGGGTTTACAAAACTCGAAGGACTTAAGAATCGTATTAAGATTTGTTACATCATCATTCTATTGATCGTCACGACTCCTTTACGAGCGGAGTTTTACTCGAACATCACAACAAGAACTACAATTACAAATTGAGATCGAATCATGATGCAAGAATTTAAAGAAAGCAAGATTAAAGAATTTCACCTTTTATTTATATCAACAATTTCATTACAATCGCTCAAGAACTACAAGAGGAAGAACTCGATCGTCGATTTGGCTTCGCTCGTCTCCGTGAGTCGCGGATCGGCTTGGATCACTCGCTCGATTGAAGATCGGCTCCGCTCCTAAAAGGTTGAAGGCTTCTTGCTTGATTTGGTACTCGGGATCTTGAATTTGGATTGGAATTAGGGTTAGGGTTTCGCACAAGTCGTGTCACTCAACTTGTGGAAGAAGATGGTGTAAGAATTTAGAGATTGAACTAATGATTAGAGATTAAGGAACTATTGAACAACCTTTTAACCCTAGATCTAGGCTCCTATTTATAGACCATCAAAACCCTAGATCTAGGATTTGAAATTTGAATTTCCCTCCAAAAGTTAGTTAGAGGAGAAGCTTCTAGATGAAGTTTGTTAAGCCGAGCCTTCTAGATGTGCCACGTGGAGAATCGGGAGTCTTCTGGAAGCTTATACCGTTATGAGAGACACGTGTAAGAAAATTGAGCATCTGAAGCCATCATAGCGCCGCGGAACCGCGGTGCTTTGGAAGCGTCGGGGCTTGGTATTTCAGCTACTTGTTTGGGCTGATATTTGTGGGCTTTTCTGATATGTTGAATTTCCAAATGAATCCCTGATCATTGCCAGATCTCTGGCCTTTGAGTTGGCGTATTTTTGATCAGCTTCTTTTGGCTTTGTTCCTGCAATTCCTCGAGACAAGTGTTGCGCAATATAGGGATGATGCGATGCCATGATAAACACACAATTCCCTCAGAAATGTTGGTTTTAGAGTCTAACACATGTAATCTGATATTTTACGACTGATTTGCTAATATGTGTAATATGAATGCCGAACACTTCTAGATGAGTGCAAAAGATAGGGAAATTGTTGTGTTAAAAATGCAGTATTTTCGACTGATCAAATTCCCCCAAACTTATTTTCGATCGTCTCGAGCGAACTGTTTTATTAAAAAGATAAGGAGAAAATAAAGAAAGAGAAAAACTAACTAGCACACTTTCGTAGGCAACATGATTGCACTGAGCACGTGCAACAAGCCTTTAAACCTCTAGGTGTCCCTAGTAGGAGGAGTGTTGTCTCCTGAGGGTTTTCAGCGGATTGTACCCACAAAATCCAATAATAAAAGGAAGATCATGAATATTACATTTAAAGAAAAGAATTGTAAAAGAAAAGCTTTAAAAATTAGGGTTTCCAACTAAGCTAGCTTTTCGGTTGTCATGAGCCCTATCTTAATAGTCATGAAAAGATGTCAGAAATCACGTCCTCCCTTAATAAAACATCGTCTTATTCTTCATTCCTATCTTTCTTCCAAACATCGATCATATAACCCTGTGTGTGTGTAAAGACCTCCCTACACCCGGAGAATTCAATTCAAGCTATCATACTCTTGCCCATTAGCCTCAGTACTTTTTAATTAATGAATATTTAGATGAGATTGCTCACACACTTTCATGCGACCGTTAATACTTTTTGAGGTACTAACCGACCGATTACTCATGTGCTTACTTATTTGGTGTATTTTCCTCGTCTTGCACCACCTAAGACTTAGCAGTGACTCCCAGACCAGTTGGCCTTAGGGCACTAGGTGAAGAAGCACCCTCGCTATATATTTTTTATTGCCCTCGGTGATAACAAAACCAGTGTCCATTTTTCTCACCACTTTATATTTTCTTCATTTCATTTTTTTATTTCCTTCATACTTTTGGCTTTACGACAAGAGCATTTCAAGGTATCATCTACTATCCCAGGCTTTAAGACGTGTGTAAGTGCGAATAGCAGGGTATCAACGTTCAAAATGTTTGGCTTCCAGAATAGAAACTATTTTTCAGACTTATTTTTATCCTCAGATTAGTGACATCCTTCATCTTACTAACCCTTGGGACAACGGCTCATAACTACTTATTACTAGTTCGTATAAGAAAACTTCTAATTTTCTTGGTTTTCTTAAAATTTTCTAATCTCATGGATGTAATTTTTCACTATCTAATGTTTTATTATCTTATTTATGTACAAAAAATATTTTTATCTTTTGAAATTTTTTAAATTTTTATAGGTTTTCAAAAATGTTTTGTGCTTGTTCCCCTCCGAACGGTGGCCGGGACGCGTGGGGCGTCTTGCCTCGGGTTCGGGGCAGATGCTAATTGGTGCTATCCGTCCGCCTCTCCGAAGATGCCAAGTTGATCTATGGCACCGTGCATCGGAGGCTTAGACGGATGCGGCCGATGTAGCAGACTTCGTCAGATTCCCCCTCGTTTGAGGGGTTTTTGATTGTGGGGACGCTCTTCCCTGCAGGCGCAAGCCCCTGCAGTTAATTACGCTACCGCATCGCGGGAACAACTTTCTCCTTCTCCAGATGGTCACTTCGTGTCGTGTGTATTTATTTTATGTTTTGTTGCCCGTGGATTGTATACGGAGACAGATTTATGTCGTCGCCCGTAGGGCGTGGACTAGTCCAAACCCGTGTTTATCTTAGATTTGGGTTTGGGGGTTTGGTTTGAGAATACGTCAGCCATACTTGAGGCTAAGATCAACTCAAACGTTTGTTAATGATACGTTAGTCTAACTTTGAGACTAAGATCAACTTAACGGGATCGTTTAGATCCGACAAAGGAGCGTTTTAGGCTCCATTATTCCAGTTCAGGGACATAGTGGTCCATCATATGTATGGCCGTCGGGACCCGTCACCTCTCTGACGACGTTGAAGGATTACAATGACGGATGTCAGAGGAGTTCAGGGATGTACCCTCGAGCCAGAGTTAATTGGGGGGATTCATGGTCCAGTCTGTTTGAAGGTTTAAGGATACGTTAGCCATCTTTGAGGCTAAGATCAACTTAAACGGGACCGTTTAGATCCGATAAAAGAGCATGCGGGGCTCTATTGTTCTAGTTTAAGGATATTGCGGTCCATGGTTAGTTTAAGGACATTGCGGTCCATGGGTAGTTTAAGGAAGTTGCGGTCCATGGGTAGTTTAGGGACATTGCGGTCCGTTGTTAGTTTTAAGACGTCTCGGTCGAGGTTAAGGACGTCGTAGTCCATGGATTTAAGGACTCCACAGTCCGGTATGTGCTCTGGATGCTTCACACGGGTTCACTGCCGTGCTTGGCGAGGACCAGGCTCCGCTCTGGACGTTTTCCGCGGGGTCAAAGAGTGACGTTATCCGCGTTCCACGTAACCAGGAATTTTGCACTAGATGCTTCACACGGGTTCACTGCCGTGCTCGACGAGGACTAGGCTCCGCTCTGGGCGTTTTCCGCGGGGTCAAAGAGTGACGTTATCCGCGTTCCACGTAACCACGAATTTTGCATTAGACATGGGTTTAAGGACCCCACAGTCCATATCAATGTGTGGTCGTCGGGACCCGTCACCTCTTTGAAGACATTGAAGGATTACAATGCCAAGTATCAAAGGAGTGAAGAGATGTACCCTAGAACCGGAATGGCTTAAATAGTCCTTGACCCAATTTAGGATCAAGACCGATTAATTATGTTATGAGCCCATTAGCCCAGTTAATTACGAATTGAAGACTCATGGCCTAGCTTGGGCTAAGTCCGATCATGTCTGGAATATTGGCTTCTTGTTGGTCTATTGAAGGAGAGGCTTTGCCTCTATCCATTTAGCCAATTGGGCCAAAGCCTAGTGTTAAACACTACAGAGCAATCAGTGTTGAACACTGGGAATGAGGTTGACAAGTTAGTGTTTAACACTAAAAGATAATTGGTGTTAAACACCAGCAACAAGGCTTTCAAATGATCATAAACACTAAAACAGATCAGTGTTGAACACTGGCAATGGAGATCTCAGATTAGTGTTAAATACTAAGGTAATCAGTGTTGAACACTGCGAATAAAGTTCTTTGATTAGTGTTGAACACTAAGGCCCAACAGTGTTTCAATACTGTATTCGAGAGTTCCAATTTAGTGTTAAACACTAAGGCAAGAGGGGTCACGTGGCAACACGTGAGAGCGCCCTCCCTTCATTTATTCTGCTGAGATTATCGCATCACGTGCCTTCACGTGAAGGGCATTTAAATACTTATATGTTAAAGCTTCTGCCGAGTGTCACGTGGGTCACGTGGGGTGCTGCCTCAAAGGGGTTTTCTGTAGATCTCTTGGGGGGGTCACGTGGTGACACGTGACCCTGCCTCTATGTATGTTGTTTAGAGGATCTGTTAATCTTTTCCAGGAATTAAATTCCTCGTAGGGTTAATACCCTGACAGTAATTTCAGAGGAATTAAATTCCTACTTCCTTTTGAAGATTTATATTCTGAATAGAGTTAGACTCTGAATTTTCTGTAGGAATTAAATTCCTTATACATGTGAAGAACTAAATAGGGTTAAACCCTAATAAAAGCTTTTAAGGAATTAAATTCCCATTCTCTGTTAAATTATGATCAAGGGAATTAAATCCCCGCTGTTCCAACAGAACTAGGTTCTTAATTAGGGTTAAACCCTGTTTCTTTTTGTTCTGAAGGAATTAAATTCCCATAACACAGGGTCAAGCCCTAGTTTTATTTTAAAGGAATTAAATTTCTATAGTTCTGTGAGAATTAAATTCTCGTGCTTCCATTCCCTCTCTATGTTTTGGATCTGCATGGCAGGATCTCAACCCATTGAGAATTAAATTCTCAAATTCAAGGGGAGATGTGCACTTTGCAGATCCTCTATCAAAAAGAGAAGAAATATATTCTTCTGTTTTATATATCAGAGTTAAACTCTGTTGAGAATTAAATTCTCCTTTCTTTCAAGGAGCTCTCCCTTTCTTACCTAGGGTTTTCTTTTGCAGAAGATCCAAGTTCCTCGAGGTATCAAGGCTCTCTCTCCCTTTCTTCCCTCTGCGTATCTGTCTCTTTTGTATCTCTTGGCTCCTATTTATAGGAGAAGCAGCCGAGTCAATTAGTTTTTGACGAATCTTCATTGAGAGATTTGATTTGCATCCATCATTCGTTCTGGACCTTTGGATTATTAGGTGAATTTTATTCACCATTGAATTTCAAATCCAGGGATTCCCCTTTGTTATTTCGGTTAGATTTAAAGGGGAAATCTTTCCAAACCCGAGATTTTCCCATAGATAGATGATATTTAATCATCTTTAAATTTTTAATTCGATTGGTTCCAGGTAATCGCTTTCCTTTGGAAAGATTTAAATCTCTTTCAGAATTTAATTCTGTTAGCAAAATGGGCTTTGAAAGCCGGTCACGTGTGACCACGTGACCCATGGTCACGTGTGGGCACGTGACCCTCTTTGGAATGAGCCTTCTTCTTTCTTTCTGCGCTTTGCTTTCTGTTCTCTGTTTAGCTGTCACGTGCCACCACGTGACAACTGGTCACGTGTGAGCACGTGACCCTGGCATGGAGCCTTCTTCTCGATTTAACCAGAGAATGAGCCTGATGTTTTGAGTGTCACGTGCCAACACGTGACCCTGGTCACGTGGGAGCACGTGACCTCTTCTGAAGCCTTTTTCTTGATTCGATCAGGGAACCGTTGTGTCTTTGCCGCTGCCTTTAAATGTCACGTGCCAACACGTGACCCAGGTCACATGGGAGCACGTGACTCTTTCTGAAGCCCCTTTCTTTGATGTGTTTGGGAAACTGAATTTGCCTTGTCGATACTTTTAGGTGTCGCGTGTCCATACGTGACTGCTGGTCACGTGTAAGCACGTGACCCTTTTCTGAAGCTTTTCCCATATGCTTTTCTGATTTTAAATCAGGAAACAAATGCCCCCACAGCGTTGTTCTCACGTGTCAGCACGTGAGTGCAACGCTGTCACCTTTTGTGACCGTTGGATTCCTTTAGGGATTTGGGGAGATGAAGCGTTTCCATCGCCTTCTATAAATACCACCGTCTCTTCCGAGGAGCCTTCACTTTGCTCATCTTCTTCTTCTGAGAACTTTTTCCTTGAGAATTTAATTCTCGCTTCCAGAGCTTAGTTCTCTGTCTTGAAACAATCTTCAGAGTTTAACTATGTTCAAAAAGAATTCTTTCCCTCAGGTAATGTTTTTGGACAAACGATGGACCTTCACATTCCTCTGGATTTTAAATCCAAAACAAGGGTTTTTACCCTTTTTTTCTTCATGTTTTCCATAAGAATAGGAAACTGCTTAACCTTCAAATTGTAGATCTCTTAGGGTTTAGATGATCTTTGGGGAGATGATGATGGCGGTTCAACTCCATGGAATTTAATTCCATCCAAAAATATTTCCTGGGAATTTAATTCCCTTTTCTTAATAAGGAATTTAATTCCAATGAAGGACTTGATTTCTTCACACGGAGGCTTCCTGGGGTCTCTTGGCCCGAGGTTGTTCTTCTGCAATTAATGAAATAGGGGTTTTCTAATGATTCTCGTGACTTTTATTTCAGGTATCATGGATGCCCATCTGTATAGTCTTGACGAGATCATTTCCTACGGGAATATTCGTGCGCTGGGCCGCAGTCAGAACCAGGAGTTCACCGATGCTCAGTGTGCCGAGATCATGAGCCGCTTTGACGAGTACAACCATCGGCTACTTCCCCGTCGCTCTTCTCTTCTGAGACTGATCGTGCTGGCGATCCGGGAGGCACTTCCTCTCTTTTGCACCGGTATACCGCTAGGGGCCTTGGACACTACTGAGGATAAGGCGCATTCGGTGTACCTTATGGGCTTGATCTCAAAAAGGAGGCGAGATCACCTCATCGATCTCTTGCACCAAGCCTTCCAGCAGTCAGCCATACTTGCCGCCTATCGGAGGGTGGAGGACATTCGTGAGGACCCCGACGCTTGCGACCGCGAGAGGAAGCATACTCGGGAGGTTCGAAATGCTTGGAGAATCTTGGACAAAGTTAATCTCGAGTTTCTCAACCCATGCCCCGCGTCTGAAGCCTTGCCATTGTAAACGTGTCCTCTTTATTTTGTATGAACTTCTTGAAAGATTCAGTGATATGTTTTATTATGTCTTTCCATGTTTGCATGCTTTTCTCTGGGATTTTACTATTTTGCTACTGTTGCTGTTGGTGCTTTCAATATGTAGGGTGCTACCCAATTTTTTCTTTTCTTTTTAGTGTACATCAGTTTTAGGCCTCATGTGTTCTGCACGTGGGGTCCCCTGATGGGGCTGTTCACAGAATTTTCCCCATGCCATATTTTCAGTGCACAATATCAGATGCAGAAAAAGGGCCTTGGAAATAGTTCCATCTCCTTGATTTTCGATGCCTTTCCTTTTTTTGGGCCTTGGAAATAGCTTCACCATGCAAGATTTTCCGCGCACAGCACTTAATGCACTTCTTTATATATGAGGCTATAGCTTTCTTTTCCCTTCACAGAGAGATTTATATTATATATATTTTTTTTACTTTGGTGTAACTTGTCTTGAGAAACAAACGAGTGCCATGGCCTGCAATCGCCCTCATGCTCGTCGACAGCCATGGGAAGTTCCTATTGAGGAGATGATCCCCCGCTTTGCTGCTCGGTTGGTGGATCCTCTCCTTTTCGACAACGAATGCGACTCAGCCATGCATGAACTCTCGATCCGTAGGGGGTCCCCCCTACCGATGGGTTCCCTCTGGCTCCGGATGATTCTCACGGCTGTGCTTGCCGACATCCCTCCTCACCCGGCGGAGATGACCCTGGCGATGCTCGACGCGGCGGAAGAAAAGCTCGAGGGCTTTCATGAAGCGTGCCTGATTACTCAGGCTTTGAAGGATTACTCAATTCATCTGCTGAGCCAGATAAAGGCCCGGCGAGCTATCATGTCTGCTTTCGCGGACGAACACGGCGCCAATCGATGGGGAGCGACTCCTCGTGAGAACCGTCGCTTCGATGTGCTGGAGAAAGCAGAGAGAGAGATGGAGAATTTTGTCCTCTGCTTCATCAATCCCTGTGCCGTTGATCCCATGTTTGGTGACATTTTCCATTAGCGTAGAACATGTTTAAATTAGTCCCTCCTTTTTTACGCTTTATGCCGAACTTCCATGTAGGCTTGGTACTAGTATGTGTGTTTCCGTTTGCATAAATAAATTTTATGTTCCTTTTATGAAAACTTCTTTTAATTATCAATACTGTAGTCATGTCGCATGCACATTAAAGCTTCGAATTTTATTTCTTTTTCGGATGCTCATATGATTGCGAACACACGCTCGATAGAATAATCATCGGAAAGTTTTTTGTTGCTTTTCATACCAGGTTATGTGAGCGCGTGCTGGATCGATTATGGCTGTCGATCGGAGGCCCATTTATATGGTCTCGAGCGTGTATGTCCCATTTCCAAGGTTGCGGTCGCAAAGTGAGCTTACATGGCCTGATAGGGCGACGCGTGGCGAACATATTGTCGTGCGAAAAAAGGGTTCGGCCGTAAATTTTCAGAGAGGGGGCTAGCTTCCAAGGCGTTGAGCGAGCTTCAGGCCAGCCTCACAGCTAAGGCCAACAAAGCATACGAACTCTGGCGAGTGCTCCAGGAGTCCATAAAAGAGGTGGTGGCTCTCGATAAAGCCGCCACGTTTACTCGCGAGAGGGTTGAGGCTCATAAGGCCACTGAGAAAGAGATTGAAGCCCGGCTTGCTTCTTATCAGGCCCAACAAGCTCAGGCGGAGGCTCGCCTTCTGGAGATCTTGCGTCATGAAGCCGTGGCTCAGCAACAGAACGATGAGCTGGTGAAATTATTGCACCGCCCGCCGGCTTGAGGACTTGTATCTTTTCTCCTTTTTTTTTGTACATACTCATGGATAAGAGTATCTTTCTTTTTGTTTCTTTCATGACTTGTATTTTGTATCCATTTTGGCTTATGAATAAAAGATACAATTTTCCTCTCAATGGTGTGTCCCCTTTTTATTGAATGTATTCTGCGGATATTCTATCTTGATCTCCTTGCAGGACAGCGATGGCTCAGGATTCAGGGTTAAGATCTGCTTTCTAAGGCTTTTGCATCTTATGAGCACGAGGGTCTCATAAAGAGTTTTTCTCCCTACAGGTCGAGAGGATCCCATAGGTGTAAGTTCTTCTTAGAGATCGTGAGGATTCTTAAGCGGGCTTTCCCTTGAGAGTCGTAAGGATCTCACAAGGGAGTTTTTTCTTCCTTACAGGTCGTGAGGGCCTGCAAGTGCTGGATGTGGTCACCCTTATCCGTGTTTCACGGGGTCAGAGGCTGCTCCAGGTATCATAGTTTAAAGACGTCGCGGTCAAGGTTAAGGACCTCATAGTCCGTGGATTTAGGGACTCCACCATCCGATGTTAGTTTTAAGACATCACGGTCAAGGCTAAGGACCTCATAGTCCGTGGATTTAGGGACTCCACAGTCCGATGTTAGTTTTAAGACATCGCGGTCAAGGTTAAGGACCTCATAGTCCGTGGATTTAGGGACTCCACAGTCCGATGTTAGTTTTAAGACATCGCGGTCAAGGTTAAGGACCTCATAGTCCGTGGATTTAGGGACTCCACAGTCCGATGTTAGTTTTAAGACATCGCGGTCAAGGTTAAGGACCTCATAGTCCGTGGATTTAGGGACTCCACTGTCCGGTGTTTGGTTGCAGGGACCCGTCATCTCTTTGAAGACGTTGAGGAATTACAACGCCAGGTATCAAAGGAGTGAAGAGATGTACCCTTAAACCAAGGCAGAATCCGTAGGGAATCGGGGTGGTTGATCGTTAGTTTTAAGACATCACGGTCGAGGTTAAGGACGTCATAGTCCGTGGATTTTAAGGACTCCACAGTCCGGTATTTTCTCTGGATGCTTCACACGGGTTCACTGCCGTGCTTGGCGAGGACCAGGCTCCGCTCTGGACGTTTTCCACGGGGTCAAAGAGTGACATTATCTGCGTTCCACGTGACCAGGAATTTTGCACTAGATGCTTCACACGGGTTCACTGCCGTGCTCGGCGAGGACTAGGCTCCGCTCTGGATGCTTCACACGGGTTCACTGCCGTGCTCTGCGAGGACCAGGATCCGCTCTGGACGTTTTCTACGGGGTCAAAGAGTGACATTATCCGCGTTCCACGTAACCAGGAATTTTGCACTAGATGCTTCACACGGGTTCACTGCCGTGCTCGGCGAGGACTAGGCTCCACTCTGGATGCTTCACACGGGTTCACTGCCATGCTCGGCGAGGACCAGGATCCGCTCTGGACGTTTTCCACGGGGTCAAAGAGTGACATTATCCGCGTTCCACGTAACCAGGAATTTTGCACTAGATGCTTCACACGGGTTCACTGCCGTACTCGGCGAGGACTAGGCTCCGCTCTGGATGCTTCACACGGGTTCACTGTCGTGCTCTGCGAGGACCAGGATCCGCTCTGGACGTTTTCCATGGGGTCAAATAGTGACATTATCCGCGTTCCACGTAACCAGGAATTTTGCACTAGATGCTTCACACGGGTTCACTGCCGTGCTCGGCGAGGACTAGGCTCCGCTCTGGATGCTTCACACGGGTTCACTGCCGTGCTCTGCGAGGACCAGGATCCGCTCTGGACGTTTTCCACGGGGTCAAAGAGTGACATTATCCGCGTTCTACGTAACCAGGAATTTTGCACTAGATGCTTCACACGGGTTCACTGCCGTGCTCGGCGAGGACTAGGCTCCGCCCTGGACGTTTTCCACGGGGTCAAAGAGTGACATTATCCGCGTTTCACGTAACCAGGAATTTTGCTGATTATATCCGCATTTCACGGAGTTGGGATTTGACTCTCTGTGGGAGTACATCGTCGAGTCATGGAACTGGGAGTTGCAGTCGCTCCGCTTTGCTCGATGATGTGTCCGTTGTGACGAGACGAGTGCTGAGGTGGAGTTGGGATTTTTCCATCACTCCGCTTTGCTGACCATGGGGTCTTTTATTAACTTTGCATGCACATCCTGCTGGACTGCGAAGGAACGCCGTTGTTAACATTGCGTCTGCTGTAATGAGACGAATGCTAAGGCGGAGTTAGGATTTTACCATTGCTCCGCTTGATGGTGTAACATCTGTGTCCTGCTGGAATGAGGAGGCACGCCGTTGTTGGTCTCCAGGCTGTAGATGTGGCCATTGAGACCCTGAAGCTCGGGATCTTCCTTTTGCTTCGTCTGTTGACATTACGTCTGCGATATTGCGACAGATGTCGAGGTTTGGCTTCGCTTTCTGGCGGAGCCTGTTGGGAAGGTATGGTTCCCTCTTCGTTTGTGCCCCTGGATTGTATACAGGGATCGATGTGATCTCACCTGTAGGGCAAAAAGTTTCATTCTTTCATCATTTTTTTATTCTTTCCGCGATGCTCTATCATTTCAGCTTTTATATCGCGAAGGTCGCGATTGCCCAATCATTTCGGCTATTTTTCGCGGTGCCCAATCATTTCGGCTATTTATTTTATTTTTACTCGCTGTTTTTTATTGCGAGTTGCCCAATCATTTCGGCTATTTATTTTATTTTTACTCGCTGTTTTTTTTATTGCGAGTTGCCCAATCATTTCGGCTATTTTGTATGCATGTGTGGCTTGCTAGCTTTTTCGCCGCAAGCTTGGGTTTTAGATACCGATTTCGGCATCAGCACCGCTACAACTGGGATGTTGCCAGGAGCGAATCATCATTTGCCTCTGTCGATGTTGAACAAAGGGGGCTTAGTAAACAGGGTTAAGGGTCCTGTCGACCAAGGCTTTGACTTCATGAGCCGTAACGGTCTCATAAAGGTATTTCTCCCTACAAGTCGTGAGGATCTTGTAGGTGTATTTTCTCCCTAGGAATCGTGAGGATCCCTAAGTGTATGTTCCTCTGTAAGTCGTAAGGATCCTACAAGAGGGCTTTCTCCTTATGGGTCGAGAGGACCTACAAGGGTTGGACTTTGCCGGGGAAATGTTTATTCGCGCCCGTGGATTGTATACAAGGGTCAGTATTGAGTCCCTTGTAGGGCAATATCGAAGGTTGTGGAGGATTTGCTTAAGGACAGGTTTAGGTCTCTGTAACTTAAGACTTTCAAATCTTATGAGCCGTGAGGGTCCCATAAGAGAGTTCTCCTTACGAGTCGTGAGGATCTCGTAAGTGTATTTTCTCCTTAGGAATCGTGAGGATCCCTAAGTGTGTTGCTCCTTTGTGAGTCGTAAGGATCTCACGCAGGTGGTTTCTCCTTACAAGGTCGAGAGGACCCTACAAGTGTCTTTTAACGAGGTTGCGCCCTTTCGGGTTTTCGCAAACACTCGCCGGTAGTCCTGCTGTTTTTACTCACGGAGCCCTTTCGGGTTTTCATCCGTGCCCATTTTGCTTATGGACATACCGTTTTTTTTTATTTTATATACCTTTTTTTTTATCTCGTCAGCCTAAGGATGCTGCGGTAGTAGTTTAGGGACGTTTCGGTCCGTCGCTAGTTTAAGGACGTTTCGGTCCGTTGATAGTTTAAGGACGTTTCGGTCCGTTGTTAGTTTAAGGACGTTTCGGTCCATCGTTAGTTTTAAGGACGTTTCGGTCCGTCGTTAGTTTAAGGACGTTTCGGTCCATCGTTAGTTTAAGGATGTTTCGGTCCATTGTTATGGGAAGGCCGGCTGCTGCTTGTAAAGTCTGAGCTTAGGAAGATAGCGAGCGGACATAGTCGTCGTCATCTATCATTGACCCAGGCTGTGGCTCATTAAGCATAGTATTTCTTTAAGAAGCGGCCGTTTATTGGCCTGAAAGGCCTTTCACCGTGCATGTCCATGAGTAGGTAGGCTCCACCCTGGTAGACCTTGTCTATGATGTACGGGCCTTCATAGTTTGGTTCAAATTTTCCTCGCTTGGCACGATTGGGGATCATAGGTCTTTTGACCACTAGTACGAGTTCGCCTTGGCGGAATGTCCTTGGCCTGGTCAATCTTTCGTACGAGCGCGTCATCTTTGCTTTGTAGGCTTCCAGATGTTGTTGCGCTATGAGCCGGGTTTCATCGAGGGCATCAAGCTCCTCAAGCCGAAGGTAAGCGTTTTCTTCGTCCGTCAGCTCGTGGTGGACTGCCACTCGTAAAGAGGGTAACTCTATCTCGAGGGGGAGCACTGCTTCCGTCCCAAATACCAACGCGTACGGCGTTGTGTTCGTGGTCGTCTTGAATGTAGTTCGATAAGCCCAAAGGGCTTCTTGCAGCCTTTCGTGACAGTCTCTCTTATTCCTGGAAACGGTCTTTTTTATGATCTTCGTCAAGGTCTTATTGAAGGCCTCGGCCAGACCGTTAGCTCGTGGGTTGTAAACTGAAGAATATCTCCAGTCTATATTGTGCTGCTGCGCGAAGCGGCTAATCTTATGGCTTCGGTAGGCCGGCCCATTATCGGAGATAATCCGCCGTGGGGTACCAAATCGATAGATGACGTGCGTCTTGAAGAAATGGAGGATATTCTCCGTCTTCATTTCCCTCAGTGGTACTGCTTCTGCCCATTTGGAGAAGTAATCAGTTGTCGCCAGGATAAAACGGTGTCCCCGGGATGATGCTGGCTCAATGGAGCCGACTATGTCAGTCCCCCACATTTCGAATGGTCAGCTAGCCACCGTTGGGTGTAGTGGATTCGGATGTTGGTGGATAAAGTCTCCATGAATCTAGCACGAGTGGCATTGCTTCGCATACTCGAGGCAGTCTTGGACCATCGTGGGCCAATAATAACCCATCCGTTTGATTTTTAACTTCATCTTCGGGCCTGCTTGTTGAGAACCACAGATTCCATCATGAACCTCTTGAACGACTCTTTCTGCTTCGTCCGGTCCTAAACATCTTAGCCATAGAGAATCAAACGATCTCTTATATAGAGTGTCGTTGACGAAAGCGAAAGACAGAGCTCGTTTCATGAGCTGATGTCTTGAGGACGCTTCTTTGGGCATTCGGTGGGACTTAAAGTAGTCTATGAAGACTTCCCTCCAGTCTTCGGCCTTCTCATGGTCTTTTATTTGTTGGGTCGTCTGCGCAGTCGCTCCCTTTTCTTTAGATAATTCCGGAGGTATTTCTGTCGGGGCGAGCACTCGACGGCTTTGTACCACGATTCTGACGTCATCGAGGTTCTCGTCAGCCAGTTCTTTAGCAAGTTTGGCCAACGCGTCTGCTTTGCTGTTTTCCGCGCGTGGTATGTTCTCCAAAGTATAGGAGGGGATTTGGGTCAATAGCTGTTGCACCTTTTCGCCGTACTTCACCAACTCCGGTTTGCACGTTTGGTAGTCACCATTTACTTAACTAACGACCAGTTGAGAATCCCCGTATATAAGGAGGTCTTCAATTCCCAGGTCGATGGCGATTTCGAGGCCTGCTATCAGAGCTTCGTATTCAGCTTCATTGTTTGTCCTCGGCTCTGTTAAGGAGAAGGCGAAGCGCATTATCCCTCCTTGTGGAGTTGCAAAGACGAGGCCTGCCCCCGATTTGATCATTGGGACACCTTGTTTCCGTTTCTTTACGGAGGACGCTCCATCGAAATAGAGTTCCCATCGGGTGCTTCCGCTGCTAATCGCATCAAATGCATGCTCGTCCGGCAAATCACAGTTCAGAGGAGAATCGGCCGGTATCGGATGCTCAGCGAGGAAATCGGCAATGGCCTGGCCTTTCACTGCCTTGAGAGGTTGATACGTTATCGAGAACTCCATCAAGAGCAGGGCCCACTTAGCGAGTCGTCCCGTCAATATGGCTTTCGACATCAAGTATTTAAGGGGATCCACCTTTGAAATGAGACGGACTTCATGTGCCAACGCATAGTGCCTGAGCTTTGTTATCGCGAAGATTAACGCCAAGCAATGTTTTTCAATGGGAGAGTAGTTGCTTTCTGCCCCCAGTAGAACTCGACTTAAGTAGTAGAGCGCCCTCTCTTTCCCCTGATCGATCTCTTGTGCCCATAATGCGCCCAAGGAACCTTCGAGGGCGGTCGTATAAAGAATGAGGGGTTTTCCCTTGACCGGCGCAGCCAACACCGGAGGGTTCTGCAGGTACTGCTTGATGTCGTCTAGTGCACCTTGGCATTTGTGATCCCAAACGAATGGAGTTCCCTTCTTCATCAGGTGGCTGTAAGGACGGCATTTGCCTGAAAGATTGGCGATAAACCGCCGGATGTATGCGAGCTTCCCTTGGAGAGACCGCAACTGTTTGAGGGTTCTCGGCGGAGGCATTCCCATGATCGTTTTAATCTTTGACGGATCTATTTCAATACCTCGGTGTCGAACGATGAATCCCAGGAATTTGCCCGAGGAGACTCCAAACGCGCATTTGAGGGGATTCATTTTCAAATTATATTGCCGAAGGCGTTGAAATACAGTCTCCAGATGCTTTAAATGATCTTCGTATGACATGCTCTTTACTACGAGGTCATCGATATAGCACTCGACGATGTCATGTATGAGGTCGTCGAAGATCTTTGTCATGGCCCTTTGATAGGTAGCGCCAGCGTTCTGTAGACCAAAGGGCATAACCCTGTAGCAGAATATACCCAAAGGGGTCCGGAAAGCGGTGTGCTTCTGGTCTTCGGGATGCATCTTTATCTGATTGTATCCTGATGAACCGTCCATAAAGGAGAAAACCTCGTGAGTGGACGTGTTATCTATCATTAGCTCGGTTACTGGTACTGGGAAATCATCCTTTGGACAGGCTTTATTGAGATCCCTGAAATCTATGCATATGCGTACCGTCCCATTCTTCTTCATTACCGGGACGATATTGGCGATCCAATCGGGGTATTGGACTTCTTGGATAAATCCTGAATCGATCAGCTTCTTGACTTCGGCGTTGATGCTCATCTCAAGCTCGAGTCACATCCTTCTTGGCGCCTGCTTGACCGGCATGATATCTGGGGATATTGCTAATTTATGCACAGCAATCTCCGGATCTAATCCTGGCATCTCGGAGTAGTTCCACGCGAAGCATTCTTTATGCCGTAGAAGCACGCTCTTTAACGCAGCCACCCTTTCTTCAGATAGCAGCTCGCTGACAAATGTCGGTCGCGAGTCGTCTGCCGATCCCAACTCAATCTTCTTGAGGTTATCTGCAGTAGTATGTATACCATCTTCCAGTTCTTTCGGGGCTGGCGGAAATTCTGAGATCACCTCATCATCGCTGTTCTCAAAGCACCGGGGAAGGTCATCCATGTTCTCGGACTCTTCTTTTAATATCGTAATCGTATAACAGGTGCGAACCCGCTCCCAGGACTGAGGTGGATCCGGTTCCGCTCTTGCGGCCTTGGGTTCATGCTTTTGCGGCGGCGTTACCCTCCAGCCGTCGGATAAAGCGAATCTGCCCCGTTGGTACTGGTCCTCGACCCAGTTCTTGAAGGTAAAGCAGTCTTCGGTAGGATGTCCTATGGCTTGGTGATAAGAGCAATAGTTCAGATGAGAAGCCTTGTTAGCTTGCTCAGGATGTCTAGACTCTGGAAGCGCGATCATTTGATGTTTTATAGCGAGCTTGAGTAACTTCTCCGTCTTGTCTCGGGGGAAGGAGTACGCTCAACTCATCTTCTTCATGAGGGACAAATCCGAGCCGTGCAACACCCGACCACGTAGCCCTCTAATCCTGCGTCGTTGTTGTCGGCTCCTCTTTCCGCTTCTTGATTTATTTCCGTCTCTGCGTCGGGCCTTTCGTACAACGGATTGACGAGGATGAGCGCCTTTGTCTTTTGCAGCATGTTGAAATAGACGTTGCGTCCTGGCCTTCTCGTAGATGGCCATTTCGCGGTTATGGTCTTCCCGAGCTTTCTGACCCACTTTCCTGATAGGCTTGCCCATTCGTTCTTCAAACGACGGACTCGGCGCTTCAATCGCGGGGTCTAATTTTGATGAGGGGTTGGCATCTCCTGACAGGGCGTCCTCTTCTTCATCAAAGGTATATATGGGGTAGCTGCTGTGGGCCCGCTCCCGTTTTCCGGCTCTCGCGTATCCAAGCCCGAGTGTTTCCATTTTCCCGTTGGGCAATTTGCATTGAGTCCCGGGGACATCCCAAATCCTGTTGTAGAACCGAGCCTGCCGAACAGTCTACTTTAAGGGTACTCCTTGGCACTTCAATAGCTTCTTTAATCCATTTGTATAGTATCTGGGCAAACGGATAGGTTGGAGCCTGTCGAGTGTAGCATCCGCGCCATGCCAGATCTCTTTCTCTATTTTTGACTCTGAGGATCGGTAGAATAGGATCACCCTCTCACCCCTTTGCCTGGGAGGGACGTAAAACGTTTGCAGGTCCTGCACATTGTGAGCTTGAAGCGTGTCGAGATCCTTGTAGTGTTCTCGCGGTACCATGGTGATTTGCAAACTATGGTCATCGCCAGGGGGTGTTTGTATTGACGGTCGATTGGCGAACACGGCATTAACTTCATCTTCTGAATCACTTCCGAAGACCAACATGGGGGCAGACGTCCCTGGGTTGTTGCGTTGAGATGGCTCTGCATAAACTATCTCTTCCTCTTCTTCGGTATCGCTCCCGAAAACAGGGATGGTGGCGGCGGTTTTGTTCTCCGGATTGCGACACCTTTCTGTATCCTCAAAATCTGGCAAAAAGTACTTCGCATCTTTGTATTTGCGGACTTCGTTCACGGAAAATGGGTTTAACTCTCCTGTTACAGTATACCCGAAACCATCCTTAAAGTACTTCATACACTGATGTTGTGTAGAAGGGATGATGTTGTACTCGTGTAGCCAAGGACGGCCGAGCAAGGCGTTGTAGCAGGTCTTGGCGTCGATGACATGGAATTTGATGTCTGTGACGAGAAGTCCAAAGCGTAATGTTAGTATCACAGATCCGAGAGTCCGTGACGATTGTGAATCGAAACCGGAGATAGTAATTTTGTCACGAGCGAGGTGTTGCACACTCATGCAGATTTCCTTCAACACCCGAACATTAAGGAGATTGACGGAGGATCCATTATCCACCAGGATCTTGCCTATCTTGATATCATGGCAGTATCCGGAGACATATAGGGGACGGTTGTGGTCGCACGTCCCGAGAAGGAGGTCTTCATCACCGAAAGTGATGTCGGCCGTACGCACTTCCTCCAGTTCATCCTTCATCTTTTCAGTGGCGAGGAAGGCTTGGAATTGCTCAGGTTCTTGTAGCGCCTTAATTAGTGAATCTCGCGCTTCTTTTGATAAAAGGAGGGTATCGAGAATGCTAAGCTGGGAAGGTAGCTTCCTTAGGTGCGCTAGAATGTTATAGTCTACCTTATCCTTCCTAGGAGGGTCTTTGGCAGCCAGCTCTCTCATGACTTGGTCATCTAAAGTGATATCTTCAGTGACCTTTTCCTTTCCCTTATCTTTTCTACTCACGGGCCCGAGATTCTTTTCTGAGAGCGTGCGATTGCGCAGCTGAATGTTCTCGCAGGCCTCTGATCTCTCCTCTTTCCCTAAAACGGATTCTTTAAAGAGAGGGCCCAGAGCCATTTCTTCATCAGAGTCGCTCCCAAAGGTGAGAACTTGTGACCCCCCGGCGTGAGCCATACAACAGTTGCCAGTAGTTCTGTCGTGCCATTCGACAGTACTTCTTCGCTCCCGACGGTTCTTGCGTTTCATGCACTTAACGTATTGTCGACGAGCAACATATCCTTGCCACCATATCTTAAAGGCGTCGCACTCATCCGTGGGGTGTGAGATTTTCCGATGATATGCGCAATAATCAGGGTGTCTCTCCACCCCATCATGTGTGTTTCCTTCCGAGGGTGGTAGCTTCATTCCCATTTACATAGCTTTGGCAAACCTTTTCCTCGTTTTGAATATCCTCTTGTCTACTTCGGATCCCTTTTGCTCTGGCAGAGGTAGTTCAACTCTTCCGTTCAATCGCCTGCATTTGGTTCCTTCTGACGCTGCCCTCTCACGCTCCTGATCCGCTTTACTTTTTAGACGAATCTCGTCTAGAAAGGCATTGATCATTTCATTCGTCGGCCCTGCACGCTCTGGTTCAGGCTCTGTCTCCAGCTTCTTAGTGCCAGGAGCTTTCTCATCATCGGTAAACGAGTGGGAGATTACATTACAACTTGCCACATACCCTTCGGATTCATCCGACGAGCTCTCTCCATCATCCCTCTCTTGAAAGATGTGGCTGAGAAACTCTTGCAGTGTGACAGGAGTTCGCGCCTTTTGATTGTATTCTTCCAGCGCGTCGATTTGCTTCTGCAAGTTCGTGTGCTCGTCTCCAAGCTTCGCGGGCTTCTTGGATTTCTTCTTTTTCTTCGAAGATTTTGACGGTTGGGCGTGAGTATTTTGGCCCTTATCGCGAGTCTTCGTAGTTGGGCGGGGTTTCAGCATCCCTTCGATAATTTGAGGTTCAAGAGGGTCCTTCCATTCGATCGCAGGGCACGCATGAAGGTCTCTCAGCATTCTTTTGGTTTTAGTTGATAGCACGACCTCCCATGGAGCTTCTTCAATAAAGGAGCAGGTTGCCCCCGGTGTATCTGCTTTCTTAGGAGTATGCGGTTGTGGTGGATTCACCTTCCACTTTTCGGACAGTACAAACTTCCCCTGGAGGTATTGATCTTCAATCCATCCTTTGAAGACGAAGCAATCTTCAATCGAATGGCTTACCGTTTGATGGTAAGGGCAATAGTTAGGGTTATTCACCTCGGTGGGTTGCGGCGGTCGTCTTGGATTTGGCAGGCTTATAAGTCTGTTGCGTATTGCCAGCTCGAATAACCGTTTTGTCTTGTCTCGTGGGAACGAGTAGGGACGTTTCATTTTCTCATTATAATACCGGCGTCTTTCTTCCAGTTGATCTGCCGGTTTCGGGGCGTTAGGTTGCTGCTGGGCATTCGCGACAAAGGTTGCCCTTCCTTTACCCTTGTCATTCCGAGGTTCTGACTTCGGGGCAGGTGGTCTATGACCCATCTGGTCCATCTGAGCCAACTTGTCGATTAAAGCCTGGAATGTGGTTGGCTTAAAGAACATCATAAACTGGGAGATAGTCGCGTGGGGGTCTAGGGTTCCCACGAACATACCCACTGCGGGTGCTTCCTCAATGCGTTGCTCGCATCTCGAGCACAAATTCCGCCAGCGTATAGCATACTGGACCCAGGTTTCGCCTGGTTTTACCCTGGCGTTAATCAATGCAGTTATTGGGGTGCGTTCGCTGGCACTTGCGAATCGCTGAGTGAATAACAACTCCATTTCAGCGAACGTTTTGATAGAATCATTCGGGAGTTCCGAATACCATTCGAACGCAGTTTCTGATAAGCTGCCCACGAACTGGCGGAGCAACAGTTTATCATCACCGCCGGTGTTACCGCAGAGGGCCCGGAACTGGGCGACATGTTGATGGGGGTTGCCGGCCCCCTTGTACACGTGGAATTTTGGTATCGTATAGCCTTGCGGGTATTTGATTTGGTCGTACCAGCTTGGATACGGCCGCCCCGTTTTCACGACTTGACCAGCTGCCTCAGTCGCGTGATGAACCCGGATTTGCTGGGCTATGTAGTCAACCAAGTCAGCCTTAGAGATTGCCTCCTCCTTGGCCGTTGAGAGGGCTGGTGGTGGATTTGACGTTTCTCCTCGATCGTCTTCAAGAACGATTGGGGGATCCTCGGCGGGTAAGTCCTGCTGGATCATCATTCCTATGATATCTTGGAAGAGAAGGCCCATACGTTGTATGTTGGCCGCTTGTTCAGCAGCCTCTTTGTCCTTTTTCTCCAGTATCCGGCGAAGGAATTCAGCGTCGGTTTCTTCCTCCTGGCGCACATCCGAGGACGTTTCTGGGCTTTCTTTTGGCCCGGTAAGTGCGGCCATAGCATTCATCATTTCCTGAAGCTTTTGTTGCTGCTCCTGGGCTTTTGTCACGGATCGGGTAAGCGGTCGGTGGCCTGTAGAAGTGCGGCTTTCCTCCTTTCCCGAGGCCATGTAAACAGTGTGCACCATCATGCCCTCAGACTTAGGGCGTCTGGGCTCAGTGCTTTTAGCCGCCGTTGCACGCTGGGGGGTCTTCTCTGGCCTCCTCTTTTTATGAGCCATGGAGGTTGAGGGGGCCGTTGAGGTGGGTGTCCAGACAGCCTTTCGGGGTTTAGCCTGGTGACCAGCCTCCGGTTGGATTTTCAGCTTCTTGTGCTGGCGGGAGAAGTTTAGATCGATGATCGAGTCTCGGGCCTGCCGCCAAACCTTATAGATTTTGGAAGACAGCCGTTGAGGAGATCGGGGCTGTTCTGGTTCTATTTCCACAGCCTTTTTTAATGGGGGAGGAGACCTCTTCAGCACTGCAATAGGAGAATTCCTTCGCACCTTATTTTGCATCTCGAAGCTGTTCCCAGTTGGAACAGCAGCATTAACTTCTGCCACCGGGGCTGATGGAGTCAGCCCAGAGGGGGAGTTGCCCCCAGCCTTCCTTACTCGGCGCCAATGACGACGTCGAGCGTATCGAGCGGACGGCGTAGGGTCAGCGGTAAGAATGGTTTCGCCTTGCCCCCTGTGTGGGTGGGGGGTCGCTGTTGGTGCTAGCCTGTCAAAGACCGATGTCCTTTGGGCAGCAGGAGCGGGAGCTGAAGCCGCTAACCATGTGAAGACCGACTTTTTGGCCGGAGGGGCCGCCTTGGCGACTTTGGGGGCAGGAGTGGCCACTTTCTTAGAAGCAGTCTCCTCTGAGATTGTAGGCCCCATGATGGATTTGCAGGATTTCCGGTCCAATCTAGAGAAGACCGAGGCGTTGACGTTGGGCGACTCGTTGAGAGGAGCCGCGGCAGGGGTAAGACGATCAAAGACCGACTTCTTGAGAGCTTCCTTTGTCAGCACCGGCGCCGTGAAGCTTATTGGCGGGAGTATAGTCCCAAAGAACAACCCGATAGTGGCCTGAGTCACCTGATCCACCGGCATTGTGAACAACGAAGCAGCTTGGGGTCCATAGGCTATACCTCCTGGCGAGGTAAAGCGTTGGTCGCAATTGCAGTCTGAGCGGTTGGAGGATTTCGCAGAAGTAGAAGCCATCGATCCTTTGCTTTCTGCAATAAGCAAGACACTAATTCTTAGTATCTTGAAACCCAAGGGCAACCATTAGCGAACCGCGATTGGTTCGCGAATCACGACACACGAAGTGTGGAGTGGAAAGAGGAAAAGGTCCCACCGGGCGTGCCAGAATCTGTTCCCCTCCGAACGGCGGCCGGGACGCGTGGGGCGTCTTGCCTCGGGTTCGGGGCAGATGCTAATTGGTGCTATCCGTCCGCCTCTCCGAAGATGCCAAGTTGATCTATGGCACCGTGCATCGGAGGCTTAGACGAATGCGGCCGATGTAGCAGACTTCGTCAGATTCCCCCTCGTTTGAGGGGTTTTTGATTGTGGGGACGCTCTTCCCTGCAGGCGCAAGCCCCTGCAGTTAATTACGCTACCGCATCGCGGTAACAACTTTCTCCTTCTCCAGATGGTCACTTCGTGTCGTGTGTATTTATTTTATGTTTTGTTGCCCATGGATTGTATACGGAGACTGATTTATGTCGTCGCCCGTAGGGCGTGCACTAGTCCAAACCCGTGTTTATCTTAGATTTGGGTTTGGGGGTTTGGTTTGAGGATACGTCAGCCATACTTGAGGCTAAGATCAACTCAAACGTTTGTTAATGATACGTTAGTCTAACTTTGAGACTAAGATCAACTTAACGGGATCGTTTAGATCCGACAAAGGAGCGTTTTAGGCTCCATTGTTCCAGTTCAGGGACATAGTGGTCCATCATATGTATGGCCGTCGGGACCCGTCACCTCTCTGACGACGTTGAAGGATTACAACGACGGATGTCAGAGGAGTTCAGGGATGTACCCTCGAGCCAGAGTTAATTGGGGGGATTCATAGTCCAGTCTGTTTGAAGGTTTAAGGATACGTTAGCCATCTTTGAGGCTAAGATCAACTTAAACGGGACCGTTTAGACCCGAAAAAAGAGCATGCGGGGCTCTATTGTTCTAGTTTAAGGACATTGCGGTCCATGGTTAGTTTAAGGACATTGCGGTCCATGGGTAGTTTAAGGACGTTGCGGTCCATGGGTAGTTTAGGGACATTGCGGTCCGTTGTTAGTTTTAAGACGTCTCGGTCGAGGTTAAGGACGTCGTAGTCCATGGGTTTAAGGACTCCACAGTCCGGTATGTGCTCTGGATGCTTCACACGGGTTCACTGCCGTGCTTGGCGAGGACCAGGCTCCGCTCTGGACGTTTTCCGCGGGGTCAAAGAGTGACGTTATCCGCGTTCCACGTAACCAGGAATTTTGCACTAGATGCTTCACACGGGTTCACTGCCGTGCTCGGCGAGGACTAGGCTCCGCTCTGGGCGTTTTCCGCGGGGTCAAAGAGTGACGTTATCCGCGTTCCACGTAACCAGGAATTTTGCATTAGACATGGGTTTAAGGACCCCACAGTCCATATCAATGTGTGGTCGTCGGGACCCGTCACCTCTTTGAAGACATTGAGGGATTACAATGCCAAGTATCAAAGGAGTGAAGAGATGTACCATAGAACCGGAATGGCTTAAATAGTCCTTGACCCAATTTGGGATCAAGACCGATTAATTATGTTATGAGCCCATTAGCCCAGTTAATTACGAATTGAAGACTCATGGCCTAGCTTGGGCTAAGTCCGATCATGTCTGGAATATTGGCTTCTTGTTGGTCCATTGAAGGAGAGGCTTTGCCTCTATCCATTTAGCCAATTGGGCCAAAGCCTAGTGTTAAACACTACAGAGCAATCAGTGTTGAACACTGGGAATGAGGTTGACAAGTTAGTGTTTAACACTAAAAGATAATTGGTGTTAAACACCAGCAACAAGGCTTTCAAATGATCATAAACACTAAAACAGATCAGTGTTGAACACTGGCAATGGAGATCTCAGATTAGTGTTAAATACTAAGGTAATCAGTGTTGAACACTGCGAATAAAGTTCTTTGATTAGTGTTGAACACTAAGGCCCAACAGTGTTTCAATACTGTATTCGAGAGTTCCAATTTAGTGTTAAACACTAAGGCAAGAGGGGTCACGTGGCAACACGTGAGAGCGCCCTCCCTTCATTTATTCTGCTGAGATTATCGCATCACGTGCCCTCACGTGAAGGGCATTTAAATGCTTATATGTTAAAGCTTCTGCCGAGTGTCACGTGGGTCACGTGGGGTGCTGCCTCAAAGGGGTTTTCTGTAGATCTCTTGGGGGGGTCACGTGGTGACACGTGACCCTGCCTCTATGTATGTTGTTTAGAGGATCTGTTAATCTTTTCCAGGAATTAAATTCCTCGTAGGGTTAATACCCTGACAGTAATTTCAGAGGAATTAAATTCCTACTTCCTTTTGAAGATTTATATTCTGAATAGAGTTAGACTCTGAATTTTCTGTAGGAATTAAATTCCTCATACATGTGAAGAACTAAATAGGGTTAAACCCTAATAAAAGCTTTCAAGGAATTAAATTCCCATTCTCTGTTAAATTATGATCAAGGGAATTAAATCCCCGCTGTTCCAACAGAACTAGGTTCTTAATTAGGGTTAAACCCTGTTTCTTTTTGTTCTGAAGGAATTAAATTCCCATAACACAGGGTCAAGCCCTAGTTTTATTTTAAAGGAATTAAATTCCTATAGTTCTGTGAGAATTAAATTCTCGTGCTTCCATTCCCTCTCTATGTTTTGGATCTGCATGGCAGGATCTCAACCCATTGAGAATTAAATTCTCAAATTCAAGGGGAGATGTGCACTTTGCAGACCCTCTATCAAAGAGAGAAGAAATATATTCTTCTGTTTTATATATCAGAGTTAAACTCTGTTGAGAATTAAATTCTCCTTTCTTTCAAGGAGCTCTCCCTTTCTTACCTAGGGTTTTCTTTTGCAGAAGATCCAAGTTCCTCGAGGTATCAAGGCTCTCTCTCCCTTTCTTCCCTCTGTGTATATGTCTCTTTTGTATCTCTTGGCTCCTATTTATAGGAGAAGCAGCCGAGTCAATTAGTTTTTGACGAATCTTCATTGAGAGATTTGATTTGCATCCATCATTCGTTCTGGACCTTTGGATTATTAGGTGAATTTTATTCACCATTGGATTTCAAATCCAGGGATTCCCCTTTGTTATTTCGGTTAGATTTAAAGGGGAAATCTTTCCAAACCCGAGATTTTCCTATAGATAGATGATATTTAATCATCTTTAAATTTTTAATTCGATTGGTTCCAGGTAATCGCTTTCCTTTGGAAAGATTTAAATCTCTTTCAGAATTTAATTCTGTTAGCAAAATGGGCTTTGAAAGCCGGTCACGTGTGACCACGTGACCCATGGTCACGTGTAGGCACGTGACCCTCTTTGGAATGAGCCTTCTTCTTTCTTTCTGCGCTTTGCTTTCTGTTCTCTGTTTAGCTGTCACGTGCCACCACGTGACAACTGGTCACGTGTGAGCACGTGACCCTGGCATGGAGCCTTCTTCTCGATTTAACCTGAGAATGAGCCTGATGTTTTGAGTGTCACGTGCCAACATGTGACCCTGGTCACGTGGGAGCACGTGACCTCTTCTGAAGCCTTTTTCTTGATTTGATCAGGGAACCGTTGTGTCTTTGCCGCTGCCTTTAAATGTCACGTGCCGACACGTGACCCAGGTCACGTGGGAGCACGTGACCCTTTCTGAAGCCCCTTTCTTTGATGTGTTTGGGAAACTGAATTTGCCTTGTCGATACTTTTAGGTGTCGCGTGCCCACACGTGACTGCTGGTCACGTGTAAGCACGTAACCCTTTTCTGAAGCTTTTCCCATAAGCTTTTCTGATTTTAAATCAGGAAACAGTGCTTATGCAAAGTATGATGCAAATGATGCGAAAATAAGCACAAACCTCTCCCAAACTTGTTTTCAACAGTGTCCTCACTGTTGCCATCTGCTAAATCTCGAAAATCCTGTAAGCTTGGGAGAAATTTATTAGTGGGGGCAAAATATATAAGTGAAGGTCCTCCCCTAAACTTATTTTTTAGCTTAAATTTTTGTAAAAATTTTCTTTTCAAGAGCCAGAAAAAAAAAATTGCCCCCCCCCAAACTTGAGTTATGCAATGTTAATCTTTAAAAATCACATGAGGGGGTCAAAAATCAATGGTCGATGCCAAGCTTTGCAAAGACCGAAAGTTAACACCAACCATTCAAAAATTTTATCGATGCAGTGCTCTTGTTGGTGGAAGAAGAAGTGGGGAAAGGGTAAGTGGTGGAATAGAATGTGTGTGCATCTCATTTTGGAGAGACAATGCAGTGAATGTGATGGATTACTCGCATTCTTTTTACAGTTCAGAAGAAGGGGTGGAGGTTCAATTTCATTGATTGGGAGATGATTCATCTCAACACCTGTGTCATTTAAAAATGCGAGTTCATCAGCGAAGATTTCCTCAGAAGTTCCATTAATACCCCGATGAATAATGTCGTCACAAAGTGCGGGGTGATCTTCAGACTCTAAAAACGGTTCATAATCAGTGTTAATTGTTGACCCGGACATCTCGGTGGAAGAGTCCGTATGTGTATGATACATAGTTGGGTCAAACAATAACGTATGAAAAGAGTCAAGATCAGTATAAAGAGGATCATCAAATTCGCTGCTGTCGACATCCATTAAGTCGACAGAACAGACATGAGCAGTAGGTTCGGAGGGTACACTTCCCAACTTGTAAATGTTCAGCTCTATTGACCTATTCCCGAAAGATAGGGTCATAGAACCGTTACGACAGTTGATAATAGCATTGGAAGTGGCCAAAAAGGGGCGACCTAAAATCACCGGAATTTGATTCCGTGGGTTCGCTACAGGCTGTGTATCAATTACAATAAAGTCCACAGGGAAGATGAATTCCCCGGTTTTTATTAACACATCCTCTAGTTCACCCCTAGCTTTGGTGATTGATCGGTCAGCCATCTGGAGAGTGCAATATGCTGGTTTCAACTCTCCGATCCCTAGTTGCTCATAAACAGAGTATGGAAGCAAGTTAACACTAGCGCCAAGGTCTAGTAGAGCACGGTTAATGTGTTTTTCCCCAATAGAAATGGAAATAGTAGGATATCCAGGATCCTTACGTTTCCTTGGTAATTGTTGGGGGAAAGCCGTGTCTACAGTCTTTGCTATGAATATCTTCTTGGGCATTTGTTTCTTCTTCTTTCTAGTGCACAAGTCTTTAAGAACTTTCGCATATGCGGGGACTTGTTGGATAGCATCTAGAAGAGGGATGTTGATGTTAACCTGTTTAAACATCTCAGTGATCTTCTCCATATGTGGACTTGGTATGTTAGCTCTTAACCGATTAGGATAAGGTGCTTTAGCAATAAGCGCTGGGTCCATCATAGGAGAAGGAAGTGTGTGTGGAACCGATCCCAGAATAGAAGTGGGGATCGTCCGTGGAGGAGTAGAAGAGGTGGGCTGAAGTGGCGAGCCTTTTGGGAAACGAAGAATAGGCTCGGAAGAAGGTGGTGGGGCAGAAGAACTGGGGTCAGAATTAGAAGTAGAAGTGTGTGTGTGAGGAAAGGTCTCAGCCGGGGTGTTGATAGGATTTTCAATATCATCAACTTCATCCCCAACATGATTGTCAAGCACTCTTCCAGATCTCAACGTGGTGATTGCATTCACATGATGTGAATAGCCAGGATTGGGTAAGGGTTGAGCTGGAAGTTTTCCTTTCTCTCTTGCACTCATTTCAGCTTTTAATCGTGCAATTTCTTCTTCCATCGATTTAATACTCTCGCTTTGGGACACAGAGTTTTTCTCAATTTTATCGACAGAAGACTTCATTTCAGCCGAAACTTGCATGATATTTGTTAAGACCAAATTCATGTATTGTGCAAATGAAGAGGATTCATCAGTTCCGGTCAACTGTAAAGGACTAGACAGTGCAGATGTGTTGACCGGATTTTGAAAGTTATGTGCTTGAAAAGGGTGCTGACTCAATTGAAGTTGTGGTTGCTGTTGTGGTGGAGGGACCCTTTGGAAATTGTTTTGGTTTGGAACCGTGTTTTGAGAGTGTGATTGGTTCCAAGCAAAATTAGGGTGATTCCTCCACCCCTGATTATATGTGGAAGAAAATGGATCGTTTCTAGGTCTTTGAAATGCGGCATTGGTATGCTCATGACCTTGAAACGGAGAATTTCGTGGACATTCTTCCGTCAAATGAGAAGGATCAGAACAGCAGCCACATACAGTTTTGGAAAGTGACATTTGATTAAGGGAGGCAGCTAAAAATTTGTTTTCCATAGTCTCGAGTTTCTTGTGTATAGCTGAAATGTCAGCTCTAACTCCGATAGAAACATCCGATTGGTTATTGCCACCCCTAAATGATGGACTTTCCCACTGTAAAGACTTTTCAGCGAACTCTTCTAAATATCGCCAAGCTTCCCCATCATCCTTAGTCATAAAAGTACCTTGACACATGTTTTCAAGGTTCTGTTTAGTGTTTGAGTTAATGCCCTCATATATGATTCGGCAAAGATCCCATCTCGGGATGCCGTGATGAGTACATTGAACCAATAGATCCTTGAAACGTTCAAAGCATTTAGAGAATGGTTCAGTAGGGAGCTGGGTAAATTGATTCAGTTCGCTACGGATTCGAGCTGTCTTTTGCATTGGGTAAAATTTCTTAAGGAATGCTGCGACGAATTCTTCCCAATTCGTAATAGAGTGTTCGGTAGTGTTATATAGCCACTTCTCGGCTATATCGCACAAAGTAAATGGAAGAAGTCGTAGACGCATAGCATCCACTGAAAGTTGTGACGTACCCATCATTGCGCATACGTTTTCAAATTTGGTAATGAAAACGTAAGCGTCCTCAGTCTCGAGTCCGTGGAATTTAGGTAAAAGGTTAATGTATTGGGGTTTAATTTCAAAATTATCCCCGTTGGCTGGTGGAATGGATAAGCAGGTCGAAAGAGGACCCTGCAGTGGATAGCACCTCTCTTGGAGAGAGATGCGGGGTGGATTCTGCGCACCAACGGACGGCGGCAGATTAGGGTTAAAGAAGTTCGATGGAGGTGGATCCATCGATGTGGGTGTGGTAGTGGGTAAAGTAGAAGTAAATGGAGAAATACCGACTTCGGAGTCGATAAAGGGTACGTGGACTAAACGGGCACTAGAATCCCGTGTCCAGCCTATCTTGCACTAAAAAGGGTTAGTACAAGTGGCAGCGTGGCTTTATAATTAGGGGTAATGAATGAATGAATGCGGTGTTTGTTTTGAAAAAGTGGACGGATTTTTGAAAAAATGATGCAACACAACAAATGCAGCACACAAAACCCTAATTCTAGGGGTCGCCTAGGTCAGATCTCTAGACCGCTCCTAACTGCCAGAAGACAAGACGCAGGATAAAATCCTCCACTGCCTCTTTGTCTCTCCTGTGGCCAGGTAAGTGCCAGGTAATCCACTACGTAAGTAGTGGGCCTAATTAAGTAACCACTAGCCTTCGACACACTTGCCTAGACACCACAAGAGAAACGCGGATAAGCAATGAATTACCCACGGCCTTCTTCTGTCCTAAGTGAGCGCGACGGTCCTTAGAGTCATCTCTAGATTTATTTTTTTTTTAGTTAATTGGGGTAAAATGCGGATGCAAGTTTTGCGGTTTTCGGGGCTTAGGAAGGGTAATGAACTCCCCACCTAATCTGGATTTGGTCTTTGCCCCTTAATATCCATATTATAATGCAAACAACCAAGAAACAAAAAACACGCACAATTTAATTTTTGCAATTTGCGCGCTACGATTATTTGCAAAGAAACCTGCACAAACTGTTAATTGGAGAAGATTTTAGAAGGAGATAAGAAAGTAAGAGGTTACCTGCCAAATTTTGCACAGAGAGGGCTTCAGCTAGCCGCGGAACCGCCGCAAATGTTGGCTCCCACCGCGCTTCTGCGGTCGTCGGTGCTGTTCACTGTACCAAATTTCAACAGCAGCTTTCTGTTGATTCCTCCAGCTCTCTGAAATTCTTCAAAAAAATTTCCAATCTCACAGCAAGCTCCAGATCTCCTTGCAATAAACCACAACAAATTGTTTAGATTTTTGCGCGAATTTTAATCTCAAAATAACAATGGAATAAATCTTTCAATTCAAATTTCAATATAAATGAATTAGCGCGTAATCCCCGGCAACGACGCCATTTGATTGAAATGAATTTCTTGTTTGTGTAAATCAAATCAAATGATCCCCGGCAACGGCGTCATTTGATTGAATGTTTCTTTGTGTGTCGGTATTTAGAAAATGAAATTCACAATCAAAGAATTATTTGACCGCAATCAACTACGGTGTCGGATGTAGATCGTAAGCGAGTGCGGATCGTCCATAGGGATTGTGCGATTCGTTTGTATCTTGTTTTATTTGAATCGAAACTTTAAGAGAAAGAAAACAAACAATTCATGATTTTTATTTGAAGTTCAAGAATTAGAAAATCTAGATCTAATAACAAGAAAATGATAGAATCAAGAATTGAGAGTTTGTTGATTTTTCCAACCAAATATCAAGAATCGAAATGAGGCTCGTAGGAATCGATCGGATCTATAGATGTGATGTAATCTTATGATGACGTATTCTTATCCTTCGATGAATTGATACTAGATCGATTATGATCGACGAGAATTAGGGATTTCTAGTGAAACTAGGGTTTCATCATTTATCCCTTGTTCCTTCGTCGATATCATTCACATTCTAGCCTCTAGTAAATTCAAGAAACGATCGTAGATCCCCAATTTCGAGCGATAATAATCAAGAAAGCATCGCAACGAAACTAGGTCATCGATTCTTGAACTTGCTAGGGTTTACAAAACTCGTAGGACTTAAGAATCGTATTAAGATTTGTTACATCATCATTCTATTGATCGTCACGACTCCTTTACGAGCGGAGTTTTACTCGAACATCACAACAAGAACTACAATTACAAATTGAGATCGAATCATGATGCAAGAATTTAAAGAAAGCAAGATTAAAGAATTTCACCTTTTATTTATATCAACAATTTCATTACAATCGCTCAAGAACTACAAGAGGAAGAACTCGATCGTCGATTTGGATTCGCTCGTCTCCGTGAGTCGCGGATCGGCTTGGATCACTCGCTCGATTGAAGATCGGCTCCGCTCCTAAAAGGTTGAAGGCTTCTTGCTTGATTTGGTACTCGGGATCTTGAATTTGGATTGGAATTAGGGTTAGGGTTTCGCACAAGTCGTGTCACTCAACTTGTGGAAGAAGATGGTGTAAGAATTTAGAGATTGAACTAATGATTAGAGATTAAGGAACTATTGAACAACCTTTTAACCCTAGATCTAGGCTCCTATTTATAGACCATCAAAACCCTAGATCTAGGATTTGAAATTTGAATTTCCCTCCAAAAGTTAGTTAGAGGAGAAGCTTCTAGATGAAGTTTGTTAAGCCGAGCCTTCTAGATGTGCCACGTGGAGAATCGGGAGTCTTCTGGAAGCTTATACCGTTATGAGAGACACGTGTAAGAAAATTGAGCATCTGAAGCCATCATAGCGCCGCGGAACCGCGGTGCTTTGGAAGCGTTGGGGCTTGGTATTTCAGCTACTTGTTTGGGCTGATATTTGTGGGCTTTTCTGATATGTTGAATTTCCAAATGAATCCCTGATCATTGCCAGATCTCTGGCCTTTGAGTTGGCATATTTTTGATCAGCTTCTTTTGGCTTTGTTCCTGCAATTCCTCGAGACAAGTGTTGCGCAATATAGGGATGATGCGATACCATGATAAACACACAATTCCCTCAGAAATGTTGGTTTTAGAGTCTAACACATGCAATCTGATATTTTACGACTGATTTGCTAATATGTGTAATATGAATGCCGAACACTTCTAGATGAGTGCAAAAGATAGGGAAATTGCTGTGTTAAAAATGCAATATTTTCGACTGATCAATATACGATCCCCAAATTCCATGTGTATAAGGGGACGGGCAATCCACACCAACATGTTGATCAATTCAGAGCTTTGTGTGGTAATACCGGAGGCGACGACAAACTGCTGCTTCGCCAGTTCGTCGGCAGCTTGGCGGAGACAACATTTGAATGATACTCTGAGCTCCCAAATGATTCTATCAAAACATTTACGGAGATGGAATTATTATTCACACAGCGGTTCGAGAGCGCAAGCAAGCGTACCCCAATCACGGTGTTAATCAACGCCAGAGTGAAACCGGGAGAGACCTGGGTTCAATACGCAATTCGGTGGCGTAACTAATGGTCAAAGTGTGAACAGCGCATAGAAGAAGCTCCTGCTGTGGGCATGTTCGTGGGAACCCTTGATCCTCAGGCAATTATATCCCAGTTTATGATGTTTTTCAACCCGACCACCTTCCAGGCCTTGATTGACAAACTAGCCCAAATGGACCAGATGGGCTATAGGTCGTCCTCTTCAAAGACAGATCTTCGGAATGAAAAGGGCAAAGGGAAAGCGACCTTCGTCGCCAACGCTCAACAACAACCGAGTGACCCGAAACCGGTAGCTCGCCAAAACACCAAAACCAAGATCCCTCGAAGAAAAGTTGAGACGTCTTTACTCGTTCCCCCGGGATAAAACAAGGAGACTATTCAAACTGGCGGTGCGTAACAGCCTCATCACTCTGCCGGATCCGAAACGCCTACTGCAACCGGGCGACGTCAACAATCCCAATTACTGCCCCTACCACCGAATAGTGGGCCACCCAATCGAAGATTGCTACGTCTTCAAAAACTGAGTCGAAGACGAGTACCAACAGGGCAAGTTCGCGCTGTCCGAAAACTAGAAGGTAAATCCGCCACAGCAGCACGCTCCTAAAAAGGTGGATACGCCGGGGGCATCATGCTCATTTGTAGAGAAAGCTCCGTGGGAAGTTGTCCTTTCGGCCAAAACTAAAAGAATGCTGAAGGTTCTTCAAGCATGTCTGGCGATTAGGTGGAAAAGCCCGGTAGAGCCTGAGATTATTGACGAAATGCTGATACCGCGCCCAATGCCGAAAGTTGTTAACAACGGGCAAAACCTCCAGGCCAAGCCTCCGACGTCTTCAAAGAAAACGAAAAAGGCCAAGAAGCCTGTGCAGCTCGATGGCAATCATACGGGTCTGTAAAAATATATCGACGCACTTGAGGAATACAATCAAAAGGCACGGACCCCAGTCATACTAAAAGAATTCTTCAAGCACATTCTTGAGAACGGAAATAGTGGCATTGATGAAGGAGACGATTCTTCAGAAGAACCCGAGAATTATGTGGCGAGTTGCCACATGATCTCTCACTCGTCAATAAGTAGAAAAGAAGCTCCTGACGTAGAGAAACTGGGGGCAGATCCAGAACCAAAATCCATGGAATCGTCAGATGACCTGATCGACAAGCTACTGAACGAAGCTCTTCAAAAGAACAAAAAGGATCGAGAACGTGAAGCGGCCATTTATGAAAAGGCCAAGCGTCGGTGTCAGGCTGAAAAAGCTCCGGTAATAAGAAGCCATAAAGTAGCTCAACCGGATCGAGGTGCCCTTGCCACTAGCAAGAGCAGAATCAAGATAAGGAAGCAGTTCTCCAAAGCTCTGTCAGTGGGAATGAAGCTGCCACCTTTCAAAGAAAATACTTCTGGGAGTACGTGTCCCGACGAATCGGATGTACATCTGAAGTACAGCTTATATCATCGGAGGGTCACACACCCTACCGAAGAGTGCAATGCCTTTAAGAAGTGGTGGCAGGGATGCGTTGCCCACCGACAACACTTCAAGCGAATAACGCAAAGCCCGTCGGGAGCAGAGAAGCACGACAGATGAGCATAAAGGAATAGTCGGTAACTATCATATAGTTGATGCCATCCCAATAAAAGGGAAGTCTCAAGTTCTTACCTTCGAGAGCGATTCGGACGAAGAAATGGCAATCGGCCCTCTCTTCAAGGAATCCACCTCTGGAAAAGAAGAAGAAATAAGGAACTGTGAGAACATTCAGTTGCGTAACCATACGTTTCCTGAAAAGAATCTCGAACCCTCAAACAAAGGTTCGGGCAAAAGAGACAAAGGAAAGGAAAATGTCCCTGGGGAGATTGCCCTCGATGATAGAGTCGTCGAAGAGCCTACAGCCAAGGACCCACCCAAGAAGAACAAGGTGGATTACAATGTCCTGGCACATCTGAGGAAGATTCCCTCACAATTGAGTATTTTGGATGCCCTTCTCCTGTCTAAAGAGGCACGAGATTCTCTGATCAAGGCGTTACAAGAGCCCGACCAGTTTCAAGCATTCCTGGTGGAAGAAAATATGAAGGACGAGCTGGAAGAAGTCCACATGGCTGATATCATTTTCAGCGATGAAGACCTCCTTCTCGGAACGTGCGAGAACAACCGTCCGCTGTATGTAACCACGAATTGTCACGATATCAAGATAGGGAAGATCCTGGTTGACAACGCGTCCTCCGTCAACCTTCTTAATGTGAGAGTATTGAAGGAGATTTGCATGAACGTTCAACACCTGGCGCGGGATAAAATTACTATCTCCGGGTTCGACTCGCAATCATTACAAATGCTCGGGTCTGTAATACTGGCATTACGCTTCGGGCTGCTCATCACTGACATCAAGTTCCATGTCATTGATGCCAAGACTTGCTACAATGCTTTGCTCGGCAGGCCTTGGTTACATGAGTACAACATCATCCCTTCTACACAACATCAGTGTATGAAGTACTTCAAAGACGGCCTCGAATACACAGTTACAGAGGAGCTGAACCCATTCTCCATAAATGAAGTCCGCAAATATGAAGACACCAAGTACTTCTTACCAGACTTTGAAGACATAGAAAGATGTCGCAAATCGAAGAATAAACAAAAAGCCGTCACCACTATCCCGATATTTGGGAGCGATACCGAGGAGGATGAAGAGATGGTCTACTCGGGACAACCCCAAGGCAACAGGCCAGGACCCTCTATTCCTATTCTGGTCTTCGGCGGTGACTCTGAAGACGAGGCCAACACAGTGTTCTCCATTCGCCCGTCAATGCAGACCTTTGCTGGAGCTGACCAGAGTTTACAAATTACCATGATTCCGCAGCGGCATTACAAAGAACTTGATGCAGTTGATACGTACAGCGTGCAAGATCTACAGACCTTCTATGTCCCTCCTAAACAAAGGGGTGAGAATGCGATCCTATTCTATCAATCCACAGAGACCAAGGTGGAGAAAGAAGTATGGCACGGTGCCGAACCTGCACTTAACATACTTTAACCAATCCGTCTGCCCAGATACTACGCAGAGGGACTGAAAAGGCTATTAAGATGCCAAGGCGTACCCTTCAAACAGACTGCTCGACAATCCCAGTTCTATAACAAGATTTGGGATGTTCCCGGGACTCAACGAAAGATGCCCAACGGGAGAATGGAGACGACTAGCCTTGGATACGTTCGGTCCAAGAAAAGGGAGCGGTTCCATGGCTGCCATATCATAAATAACTCCGGTGGAGAAGCGATGCATTTCTAGATAGCATTGATGCGAACCAGAGCGAGATCCCACCGTGAGAATACCAAGCCCGTCATTCGAAGAACAGATTTACAAGCTGATAAGAGAAGCGGGTCAAAAGGTTCGGAATGACCATAGCCGCGAAATGGGCATTTACGAGAAAGCCAGGACGCGGCGTATCATTCAGCAGGCTACGGAAGGAGAAGACGACGATGCCCTTTACCCTCAACCCGCTGTGCGCTCTCATGGCAAGGGAAAAGCCCGACGTAGAGGCAACAACAAGGTGAAGAACGAGAATGACGTTCAAAAACAGCGAAGCGATTCTAAAAAGCCACGCGAGCGAGAACAAGTCAGCTGGAACCCGTCTTTTATGAAGAAGATGGGTCGGGAGTACTCTTTCCCTCAAGACAAGATAAGGAAAATATTCAATCTTGTCATGAAGCATCAAATGATGACGCTCCCGGAGTCTCGATACCCCGAACAGATAAACGACCACTGAGTAGTAGGACATCCTCTTGAAGACTGTTTCACCTTCAAAAATTGGGTTGAAGATCAGTATCAACAACGCAGGTTTGCTCTGTCTGACAGTTGGAGGGTAGCCCCGCCATGAAAGCATGAGCCGAGAGCAACCTACACTGCGAGGGAAAGTCTAGATCGGTATCGAGCTTGGAAACGAGCTCGTACCTGCCATATGATAACATTCTCAAAGGAGAGAGAGCACGAGAATATGGACGACCTTTCCCGGTGCTTCACAAATGAAGATGAGAACGAGGTGATCTCAGAATTTCCACCAGCGCCAAAAGAGCTGGAAGATGGGATACACACCACAACAGACAATCTGAGAAAAATTGACTTGGGGACGGCAAACGAGCTAAGGCCAACGTTCGTCAGTGAGCTATTGATTGAGGAGCGGATGGCTACATTAAAAGATGTGCTTATGCAGTATAAAGACTGCTTCGCATAGAACTATTCCGAGATGCCGGGACTAGATCCAAAAATAGCCATGCATAAACTTGCAATATCACCGGACATCAAGCCAGTCAAGCAAGCACCAAGAAGAATGTGGCTCGAGCTTGAGATGAGTATCAATGCCGAAGTCAAGAAGCTAATCGACTCCGGCTTCATCTAAGAAGTTCAATACCCTGACTGGATCACCAATATCGTTCCGGTAATGAAGAAAAATGGGACAGTACGCATCTGCGTAGATTTTCGGGATCTCAACAAAGCTTGTCCGAAGGATGGCTTCCCAGTGCCTGTTACCGAGCTGATGATAGATAACACATCCACCCATGAAGTCTTCTCCTTCATGGACGGATCCTCAGAGTACAACCAAATCAAGATGCGTCTTGAAGACCAAAAGCACACTGCTTTTCCGACTCCGCTGGGCATATTTTGTTACAAAGTGATGCCCTTCGGTCTGAAGAACGCTGGCGCCACCTACCAGAGGGCCATGACAAAGATCTTTGATGACCTCATACATAAGATTGTCGAGTGTTATATTGATGACCTCATGGTGAAAAGCAAATCGTCCGAGGAGCACTGGGAGAATCTGAAGATAGTGTTCCAGCGCCTTCGGAAGTACAACCTGAAGATGAACCCTCTGAAATGCGCGTTTGGAGTTTCCTTAGGCAAATTCCTAGGATTCATTGTACGACACCGGGGCATCGAAATAGACCCGTCAAAGATCAAGGCGATTATGGAAATGCCTTCGCCAAGAACACTCAAGCAATTGCGGTCTCTCCACGGAAAGCTCGCGTATATCCGGCGGTTCATAGCTAACCTCTCCGGCAAATGCCGCCCCTACAGTCATCTAATGAAGAAGGGGAACCCGTTCATTTGGGATCATAAATGCCAAAGTGCACTGGACGAAATCAAGCAATATCTGCAGAACCCGCCGGTACTGACCACTCCAGTCAAGGGAAAGCCCCTCATCCTGTACACAACAGCCCTTGAAGGTTCTTTAGGCGTGCTATGGGCACAAGAGAACGATCAGGGGAAGGAGAGAGCTCTCTACTATTTGAGTCGAGTTCTCCTGGGGGCAGAAAATAATTACTCCTCCATCGAAAAGCATTGCCTGGCACTGATCTTCGCGGTAACAAAGCTCCGACATTACGCCTTGGCATATGAGTTCCATCTCATATCAAAGGTGGATCCTCTCAAATATTTGATGTCAAGAGCCATACTAATGAGAAGGCTTGCCAAATGGTCTCTCCTCTTGATGGAGTTCTCAATAGTATATCGACCCCTCAAGGCAATAAAAGGCGAGACCATCGATGACTTTCTCGCTGAGCATCCGATACCAGTTAATTCTCCCTTAAACTGCGAGTTGCCGGATGAACACACGTTTAACGGAATCGACGGGGAGGAAGAAGGGAGTGGTACCCGATGGGAACTCTACTTCGATGGAGCATCGTCTATGAAGAGGTGGAAGCAAAGCACCCTTATAATCAAAGCCGGAGCAGGCCTTATCTTTGTGACTCCACAAGGAGGGATAATGCGTTTTTTCCTTTCCTTAACGGAGCCAAGAACAAACAACGAAGCAGAATATGAAGCTTTGATAGCGGGTCTTGAGATTGCTGTCGACATGGGAATCGAAAACCTTCTCATATATGGAGACTCCCAAATGGTCGTTAGCCAAGTAAATGGCGACTACCAGATGTGTAAGCCAGAGCTGGTAAAATATGGAGAGAGAGTGCAGCAATTGCTGACACAAATCCCCTCTTACATTTTGGAAAGCATTCCGCGTGCAGAAAATAGCAAGGTGGATGCGTTAGCCAAGCTCGCTAAAGAACTGGCCGACGAAAACCTCGATGACGTAAGAATCATTGTGCAAAGCCGCCGGATTCTCGCACCGGTAGAGATATCTCCGAAGACGTATGAAAGAAAGGAAGCGACTGAACAAGCGGCCCTCCAAATAAAGAATGAAGAAAAGGCTAAAGATTGGAGAGAAGTATTCATAGACTACTTCAAATCCCTTCGAACACCCGAAAACGCGTTGTCAAAACATCAGCTCATGAAGCGAGCTATGTATTTCGCCTTCATCAATGATACTCTATATAAGAGATCATTTGATTGTTTGTGGCTAAGATGTCTAGGACCAGAAGAAGCAAGGAGAGTCGTCCAAGAAACTCATGACGGACTCTGCGTTTCTCATCAAGCCGGGCTAAGGATGAAGCTGAAGATCAAAAGTATGGGTTATTATTGGCCCACGATGATTCAGGACTGCCTCGAATATGCGAAGCGGTGTCACTCGTGCCAAATTCACGGAGACTTCATCCACCAGCATCCGAATCCGCTACACCCAACACTAGCTAGCTGGCCATTCGAAATGTGGGGAACCGATATAATTGGACCCATCAAACTGGCATCATCCAAGGGACATCGGTTCATATTGGCAACGACCGATTACTTCTCCAAGTAGGCAGAAGCAATACCGCTAAGAGAGGTGAAGACGGAGAACATCCTCTATTTCTTCAGGACACATGTCATCTACCGGTTCGGCACTCCGCGACGGATCATCTCGGATAATGGGCCGGCCTATAGAAGCCATAAGATCAGCCGCTTCGCACAGCAGCATCATATAGATTGGAGATACTCTTTGGTCTATAATCTCCGAGCTAACGGTCTAGCTGAGGCTTTCAACAAAACCTTGACGAAGATCATAAAGAAGACGGTGTCTAGAAACAGAAAGGATTGGCATGAGAGATTGTATGAAGCTCTCTGAGCTTATCGGACCACGTTCAAGACAGTCACGAATACAACGCCGTTCGCGTTGGTATTCGGAACGGAAGCAGTTATCCCCTTGGAGATAGAACTACCCTCTTTACGAGTGGCAGTCCGACATGAGCCGACGGATGAAGAAAATGCCCACCTTCGGCTTGAAGAGATTGATGCCCTCGATGAAACTCGTCTCATGGCGCAGCAAAACCTAGAAGCTTACAAAGCAAGGTTGCGCGCTCATACGAAAGACTGACTAGGACGAGAACGTTCCGCCAAGACGAACTCGTGTTAGTCGTAAAAAGACCTATGATTCCCAATCGTGCCAAACGGGGGAAATTCGAGCCAAACTATGATTGTCTGTATATCATAGACAAGGTCTACCAAGGTGGGGCCTACTTGCTCATGGATATGCATGGAGAAAGACCCTTCCGGCCAATAAACGGCCAGTTCCTTAAAAAATACTACGCTTGACAAGTCACGGCTACGACGCTTGTGTCCGCTCGCTGTCTTCCTGAGTCCAAACTCTATAAGTAGTATCCGGCGAAACCTCGCCTCAAAATCCCAACGGACTGCAACGTCCTTAAACTAGCTGTGGACCGAGACGTCCCTAAACTAACATTAGACCGGGATGTCCCTAAACTAACAATGGACCGTGATGTCCTTAAACTAAATACGTCACCTCAAACACGGCGATAGTGGAATTCAAGTCTGCAGGTCCCAGCGGCAAATACTGCAACTCAAATCCCACTGCCTACACAGCTACCCTGGTGGCGAATTCCCACCGTGACCAAAACAAAAAAAAAAACAAAACAGTACGTCCACAAGCGAAATGGACACAGACGAAAACCCGAAAGGGCGCCGTGAGTAAAAATAGCAGGGCTACCGGCGAGCTTGTGAAAACCCAAAAGGGCTCAATCTCGTTGTTAAAAAAACGGTACGTTCAAAAGCAAAATGGGCACGGATGAAAACCCAAAAGGGCTCCGTGAGTAAAAACAACAGGGCTACCGGCGAGTTTGTGAAAACCAGAAAGGGCGCGATCTCGTTAAAATAAAAAAAACACATGTAATGTCCTCTCGACCTTGTGAGGAGAAAACACCTGCGTGAGATCCTTATGACTCACAAGGGAGCAACACACTTAGGGATCCCCATGATTCCTAAGGAGAAATTACACTCACGAGATCCTCACGACTCGTGAGGAGAATTCCCCCTGTGAGACCCAGACGGCTCATAGGATTCAAAAGCCTTAAGATACAGGGATCTGAACATGTTCTTAAGCCATCACACTCCCCAAGTTGCCCTACAAGTGGTTCAATATTGACCCTTGTATACAATTCACGGGCACAAATAAACGTTTCCCCCACCAAGTCTCACCAAAGACGAGGAATGTCCTCATGTGGTGAGCGACACTTGTAAGTCCTCTCGACTTATAAGGAGAAAATACTCTTGTAAGGACCTTATGACTTATAAGAGAACACACACTTAAGAATCCTCATGATTCCTAAGGAGAAAACACACCTACGAGATCCTCACGACTTGTAGGGAGAAATACCTTTATGAGACCCTTACGGCTCATGAAGTCAAAAGCCTTAGTTGGCAGGATCCTAACCTTGTTTGCTAAGCCACCTTTGTTCAAATCGATAAAAGGCAAATGATGATTCGCTCCTGGCAACATTCCAGTAGCAGCGATGCCGATGCCTAAATTAATATCAAATTCCAAGTCCTTTCAAAGCAAATGATGATTCGCTCCTGGCAACATTCCAGTGGCAGCGATGATGATGACTAAATTAATATCAGATTCCAATCCCTTTCAAAGCAAATGATGATTCACTCCTGGCCATATTCCAGTCGCAGCGATGTTGATGCTAAGATTGGTATTAGATCTCAAGTTCCAAACTCACAATAAAAATCAGCGAGCCAAAAATGCATATAAAATAGCCGAAATGATGAGGTAACTCGCAACAAAAATCAGCGAGTAAAATATATGCGTATAAAAATAGTCGAAATGTTTGGGAAACTTGCAATAAAAAGCAGCGAGTAAAAAGAAAAAACAGCTGAAATGATTGGGCACTGCGAGAAATAGCCGAAATGATTGGACAATCACGACTTTCGCGATGTAAAAGCTGAAATGGTTGAGCATTGCGGAAAGAAATAAAAAATGAAATGAAACTTTTACCTTGCAGGTGAGATCACATTGACCCCTGTATACAATCCATAGGCACAAACGGAAAGGGAACCACATTTTCCCATCAAGCTCTATCAGAAGGAGAGCCAGATCTCGACGGCAGCATCTACAGCCTAGAGATCAACAAAGGCGTTTCTTCTCACTCCAACAGGATGCAGACACAACGTCAACAAAATGGAGCCATGGAAAAATTCCCTAGTTCCAAATCTCGACGGTTCACAGACAACCTAGAGACTACCTCGGAGCTATGACAAAGTCCCCTAGTTCCAAATCTCGACGGTTCTCAGACAACCTAGAGACTACTTCGGAGCCATGGCAAAGTCGCCTAGTTCCAAATCTTGACAGTTCACAGACAACCTAAAGACTACTTCGGAGCCACGGCGAAATCCCCTAGTTCCAAATCTTGACAGTTCACAAACAACCTGGAGACTACCTCAGAGCCACGGAAAAATCCCCTAGTTCTAAATCTCGACGGTTCACAGACAACCTAGAGACTACCTCGGAGCCATGGCAAAGTCCCTAGTTCTAAGTCTCGACGGCAGCATCCACAGCCTAGAGATCTCCAACATCGTTCTTCCTCCCCCCCAGCAGGATGCAGACGCGACATCAATAAACGGAGCCATGGCAAAGTCCCCTAGTTCCAAATATCTACGGTTCACAGACAACCCAGAGACAACCCGACATTCGTCGTAATATTGCAGACACAATGTCAACAAACGTAGCAAAGGAAGATCCCTAGCTTCAGGGTCTTGACGGCAACTCAAATGAGACCTGAAAGACTATCGAAGATCATCCCACTCCAGTGCGGAGTGGTCATGACTCATCGGGGATACCAAACTGAGCCTAACTTCAAGTAAAAAGCGACATGGAATATCCCTAACGCTTTCTCTTTCGACGGTAATATCACCTGGAAGGTTACTTGAAGACGTCTTGTCCAGCCCCCGAAGGGATCAGAGACACGACAGTCGCGGGGCTACTCAAACAGCAAGATTGCGTATCGAGGAATACACCGGCCAACGCGACGGTACGACGGGTAAAAAACCCTAGTACTACGGACCCTAACGGTATTCTATTAGTAGGATTTAACTGTGACGTTAGGACATCCTTGCGAGAACGTCTCGATTCGTCTTGATTCGTGAAGAAAATAATGTTCCTGCGAGAACTTCTTGACTCGTCTCGACTCGTAGGGAAAAGCCTTAGGCAATGGGGATAAGGACTTATTTCCTAAGCACTGGGGCCCTGCAAGTCGGTCCAAGATGGACTATTGCATACTATTCACGGGTCACACTCTCCAAAACCGAATATCGACAAGGAGGGAAACAACCACTTAAGAGTCCTCTCGACTTGTAAGGGGGAAAATTCTCTTGTGAGATCCTTACGACTCTCAGGAGAAAATGCACTTAGAAGTCCTCACGACTTCTAAGGAGAAAATACACCTACGAGATCCTCACGACTCGTAGGGAGAAAAGTCTTTATGAGACCCTCACGGCTCATAAAATTGAAAAGCCTTAGGCAATGGGGATAAGGACCTGTTTCCTAAGCAATGGGACCCGGCAAGTCGGTCCAAGATGGACTATTGCATACTATTCATAGGCCACACTCTCCAAAACCGAATATCGACAAAGAGAGAAACAACCACTTACGAGTCCTCTCGACTTGTAATGGGGGAAATTCTCTTGTGAGATCCTTACGACTCTCAGGAGAAAACGCACTTAGAAGTCCTCATGACTTCTAAGGAGAAAATACACCTACAAGATCCTCACGACTCGTAGGGAGAAAAGTCTTTATGAGACCCTCACGGCTCATAAAATTGAAAAGTCTTAGGCGGCAGATCTGAACATGTTTTCTAAGCCATCGCTGCCCTGCAAGGAGATCAAGATAGACTATTTACAAGACGCATTTGCTAAAAGGACACGCCAATATGAAATAAATATTTATTTTATTCATGAATTCAAGTGAATACAAGGTACATTTCATAAAAGAATCAAAATGAATGCAAGATACTCTCATTCAGGAGTAAATACAAAAAAAGAGGAGAATATACAAAAAAAATCGTTAAGCCGGCGGATGGTGCAATAAGCTTGTCAGTTCATCGTTCTTCTGTTGGGCCTCGGCTTCAAGCTTTGTTATTGCCACAAGATAGGTCTCCTCCTAAGACTGTTGAGTCTGATACGAAGCGAACCGACTCTCAAGCTCCTTTTCAGCAACTTTATGAGCTTCAGCCATCTCGCGGGTAAAGATAACGGCTTTATCAAGAGCTACCACCTCTGTGATAGCTTCTTGAAGCACCCGCCAAATTTCGTACGCACGGATGGTCTTGGTAGTGAGTTGAGCCTGGAGTTCCCCAGAGCATTTGAGGCTAGCTCCCTTTCCGAAAATTTCCGGTTGAGCCTCTTCTCCTAAGACTGTAGATTAGCGGCACACCGCTTAATCCACCCCTGCAGGCTCGCCTTTGCAGTTAGGAGCTCGGAAGGAAAGCGTATGCACTCAAGATCATGTAAGAAAGCCTCCATTCGACGACAATACTCAACCCAAAAATGCTCCAATGTTTCGTCATGATAAGTGGCAAGGAAAAGCAAAGAAGTATTGGCTTTGGCAGCAAATTCTTCGGCCGTAACAGAACTACCAGCACGAAGATCTTCAATGAGAGCCGACAAGGAGTGAATGCTTTGTCTCGCCATCCTTTCAGACACACGTCGGGCATATGGACCCAGTGGCATAGTGATTCGAGATTTTAGCGGGGTCAGGGCTGGCAAAGCTGTCAAGATTTATGAACAGTCAATGAGACTTGCAAACATGGAATAGATAAAGCAAGACCGAGGATGAAGCTTTACTTACCCACAATCATGCAAGGGGGGTTTGAAAGATCCCCAGGCCCATCGAGGATCTCAACTTCGTCATAAACTTCGAGAACTACAGAGGGCATATTGGCATCGTTATAAAAAATGATAGTAAAACAAAAGGATCAAAGAAAACTGACCTTACCCGGAAGAAAGGACTATACTTTGTGGGGATATTGCCCGTAGGGCAGCCATATCGAGTAAATGCTGGAAGGACTTCCTGGGAGATAAATCCACGATAGAAGCCGCCAATTCCCTCAATTCTGAAGGAAAGAAGAGTACAGATAACGAGGGGATCATTAAAATGAAATGTAGAAGATTACCTTCGATGCTTCGCCCGCCTTGAACTGGAGGGATAGCAGCTTCGGCAGCCTCCTCCGCGCCTTCAGGTACATCACCGGAGATATTTGCTGGCATAGCAGCTTCCAGTTGCGGAACAATAGCCGCCACTTCAGGCTCCAAAGAGGGAACAGTGGCCTTGGAGGTCCTTCGTACAATCTCCAGGACGCTACCAGAAAGATCCACTGTGTCTATGACCGGCAAGGTCGCCTCTATGGAAAGTACAGATGTTGAAGAAGTGGAGGTCATCATCGGGAGCTCCAAGATAGAACTAACAGCTTCGACAATCTCTTCTACGCCCTTCGGTGCGTCACTAAAGACATCCATAGGGTCCGCGGCCAATGGGGTCACCTCCGCTGAAGGAATGGACACCGAAGGAACAAGAGTCACCACCGGAAGTTCCACAATAGGAATGGCGGCGGTAGTGATCTCTTCTGTACATGCCGGTGCGTCATGAGAGACATCTATGGAATCTACGATCATGGCACGACCTGGGCTTAAATCCTCTTTCGTTGTTGAAGTCCCTGCAAAGTTTTCGCAAAGATAAGAAGATATAAAAGCGATACAAATTACTTGCCAAAAGAAATATACGGAAGAAACGCATACCGATACGCCATGGTTCTTCTAGTATGGCTTTTTCGAGCCGTTGTTCCTTCCTGTGGAAATGTGCTCACCGGGCTTCAAATGCAGATTCATGCCCACCGGTCTTCAGTGCCAGCTCGTCTTCAGAAGCGGCAGAGATGGGCTGTTTGAAGGCTCTTTCATCTTCCCTTCACAGAGGACCCATATGTACTCTCCGTAGCGATAGGGGGTCTTCGTAGAAGATAACCGGAGGGTAGGGCTTTTTCGGGATGTGCACATTGTAAGTGCACGGCGGCGCCCCGGCCGTCAACCCGACGGCCAAACGCGGAAACGGTGGTAAACTTAAATTTTGCGGACTTTGCAAAGCGGCACCACCGCGCACTAAACTCCGGATCGTAACCATTTACAAGTCTAAGCTACAACAAGAAAGGGAAGAGATGTATACCGACGATCCAAGTCCTCCGGTCTTCATCTCCACTCCGATCTCCTCACGGGATCTCCGTCCGTCTCCTCCTCGTTGGAAAGGGCACCACGAAGCCGGGTACTTTTATGGGCTCCCACCTCAATACCGAGGCAACTCGCGCATGAAGCCGGCAACTCGACATGCTCAAGATATGCTGTAGGAAGTGTAGTGTAGAGTGGATGTCTCACTTTGGGGTTTGTTGCCATTTGTAGATGATGGAGGAAACAAGATAAGAAGAATGGTGCTTGCATTTTTCTTAGCATGAAAAGAGATCAAGAAAGAAGAAAACTCTCAAAGATGAAGCTCTCATCTTCTTCTCACTCAACCATGGAAAAAACTTATGCATCAAGTGAGAATAATGGTGGAGGAAAAACTATATGAAGCAAGAAGGGAGGTGAGTGTAGGAGATGTAGAAAGGGTGACCACATCAAGAGACAAAGAAACATACACCATGCTTCATACTAATGAACCCATACCCTCACTTTATCACAATCAAATCTCATAAAGCAAAAGCATGGTTGAAAAGAAATGAAAGCTATCATAATCAATCTTTTACAAGAAACCCCCTCCACAAAAGTTATTTGCACAATTGCAAATAACCCCCTCCATCGGAAAAGTCCGGCCGGGAAAGAACAAAGGAAAACCGGCCGGAACGGAAAGCAAACTGGCAACTCCAGAAAACTGGTCCCGTAATAAATTACAGGAAAACCCCCATGCTGTGCATACACACCCGCATCTGTATTCCGTCCGGATACAAATGCAATGAGACAAAATCTACACTGTACTATACTAGGATCCGGCTTAAACCAAAGCCGGCTAGTAATATCCGTCCGATCCTGATCCGTGCAATACCGCACGTATCTGATCGAACGCTGCCATATAACCATACGGCCACTAGTACAAAACTGTCCGATCCTGATCCATGCAATACCGCACGTATCTGATCGGACTCTGCCACATCTCCATATGGCCTCTACAGCGTTTCGCCCGAAACTTGAGTAACTGAAAGTGTGGTGGACTCTAAAGACTCGTCAATACTATGGCTGTGGATTTAACCACTAGCCCGTCAGAGGTATAAGCCAATACGTAACGGGCCACCAGCTATTGACTAAAAGGGACGTCGATGAGGAAGCTCACCCCGACACCCAACTGAGCCTGTCAGTGACAATATCCGTACAGTCCGGTCCGTTCGTCTATGAGCATCGCATGGCGGGCCTAGGGGGTTGGTAAAAGTCAGACCCCCAAAAGCGGTACAAGTCATGTCGGAGTGTAGCCCAGAACACCCTGAGATACTACTGGAATACCTACCAGTAAATCTCCTGCCTTGGCCAAGGTCTTCGTGTAATGGCTCTCCTAGACACAGCGCGACCTCACCCCCAATACCGGGAGAGACGAAACCCCCGAAGATCCGCTCACTGCCTCCATGTGGCTCGGGACTGTACCCAACTAAAACCTGTTTGCACGACTCCTTTGAGCCGTGGTAGGGTAGTAATCAAAGTACAGTGGGAACTCACACGAGACAAATGACGATCCCCAGGTCGATGAACTAACCTGTACACATGTCACCTGGGAACTGCTATCTGACGTCAGGTATAAGACCAACTAGCATGTTCCCGGCGAGTCCTGTCCGGTGTACTCATAACCCAATGAGCACCTGTATACATCTTAGGTGAACCAACTGACACCAGTGGCTTGTGAGACCGGCCACCGCCCCTCGTCGGGGTCTCGACTGTATACACTAGTCTACTCTGGAGAATCGATGCCCTGTCTCGAAACTCCTACGACTAGGGACCTTTTAAGGATGTGCTAATAGACTCCAGCTCTCACTTATATGATCGCCCTCATACTGCCGGCAGTCAAGCAAGAATCCTAGGGGCTTTATCAACGTGCAATAGCGACATGTCAGGTCACCTAAAGCAGTACACGATGATAAAGGTAAACCAGATAGCATACTATCATCTCGAGTAAGACTGTCCTACCGGGATAGGTCCTCCCTCAATCATTGCAATCACGTGCCTGTGATCCAATAATTGACTCTGAGGGCACTATCTCCAACAATCTCCCACTTGCACTCAAGGCTAATTATTGCGATGTCGCATACTCACAGCCCGTGTGATACCGAACACCCAACTCCTCTACTAGTCAGTCTCACAAATCCCGTTTGTGAAACTATTGCGGTCGAGGAATAGCCTCAGTGAGTGGATCCGCCTTGATGTTTCTATCTATGTCTCTCTATATCTCAAGTTCGCGGAGAAACCCATCTCCTGAAATGAGCAATACCTGTCTTAGAATGTGTCTGGATGTCTGATGGGACATAGCTCATAAATGAACTCCAAATCCAAACTTCTTAGACTGTATCGTCAACTGAACTTAATCAGTATCCTGCGCCATGCCACCCTCAGTATTCCCTTGGACCATCTGTCCAAAACATTGCCCCTCATCAGAGGGATAACTATAACTCTGACAACCTCCTTGTCGTCCAGGTCACCTTGGAAGCCTGGAATGATAACCGTCTCCTAAAAAAAGGCAGCCGTTATCATATCCCTAGAACAGCCACTTATGTTCTAAAACTGCTTCCGACTGTTTCTCCAGGATTGGATCAATATCAACTTATTGCATCTAGTGCAAGAACAACATCTGGTGTGGTACTTGACATCTCATGATTGACTCAATTGCCTATGCAAGTGATCTGCCAATCATGCACATCCCTCTCTACTTTAGTCTAAAAGACACCTTTAGAGAGGGCAACTCCATTACTTGCAGGTACACTACCGTGCCAGGAGTCGTCCATTCTAAATACTCATAGAATGCTGTCAAGGTACCCAGATTAGGAAACCACCCAAATCTAGATCTAAAACCATAGATCTAGTAACCAGTATGTCTGATATGATGTCCAAGTCCTTTGTGGAGAAACCACTGTGTGACGACCAAAGTATAACCGATCGTAGTAAAGGAATATCACTTCCTACTACCTTCTCAACAGATCCATCCCCTATTCTGATGACGTCAAACCTATGACTGTCACATCAGAAACAGATGATCTATCTCCGCTACATCTGCTTTAGTCTATAAATAGACATAAGCCTGATGTCCACCAATGCTTCCGCTGCTCCCACTGACTACGACAACCCTCTGGCAGAGTCATATACACGTACACTTCTGAAGCTAGTTCAGAACGACGCTATACTCATCCTCCTGCCGGGTCTCGCAGCCTGGAACAACAACAATGGCAAGTGTGGGTAAACAAGAACTTCCCTGTCACCGTCCTTGAGGCTACCGAAGTACCTCTCGGGTGCCTGAAGTTACCCACCTTATCTGCGGAGTGGCCAATGGAATGTCAAATCCGATTGAATCTTCAGGTTCCTTATCAAATCTTCAGTAATCGTTTGCGGTTCTGGAATCACTTCCAGTTCTACCATACTCCCACTGCTGTTTTTGAAAAAACCATTTTTAATAAAACTGTGGCGAGTCTAGAACAATATTTCTATTGATCTGCCAGATGGTAGAAAATCAACCCTCGTCATAGCCTGGGTCAACCCACAAACAGCCATTATAGAAACGTGCCTCGAGTTATCCAGAGTCTGGTTTTAATCATAAGCCGGACAACTCCCCGTACCTTAACAATGTTAAGATATGAACTGTACTATATCCAATATAGAACCAGAGGCACTGATTTAATTTAACCAGATTCAAATCATGCAGCTGTCTCCAGTGCATGTCAACTAAATGGAGAGAGGCCGATCAGCGTTACTCAACTTAGGAATGCTTCCAATTATGAGTAACCTGAAAAAGAAGCAATTTCTCTTTATCATTACTATCAACTAAATACCATACACAAGTATCTACATCTTCGATCACTTTGAAGAATCCCGATACTTGCTATACCTGGTTCTCTACTCTATTCAAATACCTATAACTCCTCAAAACTTAGACCCTGTGTTTCTACGAAACACATGTCTAAGAACTAGAGAAGTTAAAAGTAAACAGAATATAGTATGAGGACCAACCCCTCTGTCCTAATGGACACTGGACAACATACAATACTCTGTATAGGTCCGCTGAGTCTAACAACTCTTTCACTGTATGTCGTAGGTTGAAAACTGTACTTATGGTTAAGAAGAATTACACCGCTGTTTAATGCTCCTTACCTAACCATCCACTGATATAGGTAAATGTCATCGACATAATATCAAAAGGTATATCTCACTCTATGAAAATAGACGTACAGATATATCAATTTGAAATTGGTGCACAACAGCGGATATTCAAAACCAAATATTTGCCGACCGGCAAACAAACCAGGTGGCATCCTCAAATATCACCAATTACAACGAATCCCGATATAATGAGGATGATCACCCAATTCCCAATAACTTACTCCCACTCATCATCTGTAAAACCATACAGATGTGAGAATCATACCTGGTAAATACATACCCTGGAGTAAGTGTCTAATCGGGAAATCAGTTTTCCATTAACAGTATACAGTGAAACTGAAACATTGAAATGTTTCGTTGGGGTATCCTGGTATTCTTAGTAATGCCTCTACCATTATCCAGATTCACAACTATAACCATATAATTCTTTGCCACCTCTCCAAATCCCTTTATATGTCTTTAGTCATTACCTTCTGCACACCCCTTTAGGCCAATTGGTTTTCTTCCTTCCCTACCGTTCGGCACCAGCCTATGGTTTGGAAGAAGACTATCCAAAAAGCATAAAGGGTGTACTGTCCTAATCCTAGGAGCACTCGCAACGCGAGAGAAGGTGAAGATAAAAGACACCTGAATGTACTTTATTCCTATTTCTCCTGAACCAGAATCCATCCCCGAACTGGAACAAGTTCCTTTCGAGTTCGTATATAACCATACGATGGATTATCCAATAAAATGGGATCTTCGTAGTGATACGGAGTGTCCTGGAGAAATACAAAGGTGATTTAGGATTGGCGAAGAAATACTTGGTTTGGTCGTGAATATCAGTCGCAATTTACTTTGCCCTCTTACTAATCCCTTGCTTTGTCTGAACTTAATACCTTCTGTACACCGTTTAGGCTAACTGGTTTTCTTCATTCCCTACCGGTCGGCACCAGCCTATGGTTTGGAAGAAGACTATCCAATTTGCGTAATAGGTGTACTACTCCTAAACCAAGGAGTACTCGCAACCTGAGAGAGGGTGAAAAGAAAAGACAACTGAATAATCCTATCCGTTTTCTCCAGAACCGGAAACCATCCTCGAATAAATTCCTTCGAGTTCGTATATAACCATACGATGGTTTTGTCCAATGGAAGTGGACGTTCGTAGCAATACGGGGTGTCCTGGAGAAAAGGGTAAAAGTAGGAGTGGCAATGAGGTCTGCAACTCTGACAATCCAAAAGCCAGTGTTAAGTAGGTTCGGTCAACTTGGTCACTGAGTCATAGTCTTAGGGTCGGGTCAATGGTCGCTGCCAAAGAGAGAGAGAAAAGAAACACTCAGCGTGCACTCTAACCTAGATCAGGATGGTTACCAATTTATCCAATCTGGAAACCTCCCACTGTACCTCAAATTCTCCTCCAAACCTGAAAGAAGAATTAGTCGGGAACACCCGAGGAGTAAACCAACTCATCAGTGGGAATCGGGATCCAACTCTCATCGCACGATAACGTGACGGAATCCGCTCACGGTATCACACTCCAGAAGGTATGCGCATATCTGGCAAGTTTCAGTTCTTTTGAAACTCCCGATGAGATTTCTGCCCCATGCTCTTATGACCTTGGCGAAGGTCAACAAATCATAAGTCACATGTCAAGTTCTACCCGTCATTATCCAGGTTAATTTGAATCCACCCGTACAAGCCCTTGACGAAGGTCAACAAGGCTATACGACTGTCCCAAACCAACGCATCTATCTATGCAGCAGAAAAGCAACAAGCAGCTACCATACACTATGCCTTGACGAAGGTCAACAAACATAGCATGAATACTACTTGCTACCCGTCTGAAATGACGGAGGGCTACGAATGGTTTCTGGCGAAAACCTTTAACGTAAAGAACTTGATATCGTCGAAGGAACGGATAGCTTTTTAAAATATAGTGACGAAAACCGTTGCTAAAGAGGTCACTCCCGGTGAAGGGATCTCGGCTCTTTCCCCGTAGAATGGGGTGCAGGATATTCCAACTGAATACCACGGTGCAAAGCAAAAGTAATCGGCTATAGTGAAGTTAATGCCCTGACGCAAACTTCTGTCCAAGGGGTCACTCCCGGTGAGGGGATCTCGGCCCTTGCCTCGTCGACTGAGGAGCAGGATATTCCAAATGAATACCACGATGCAAAACAGAAGTGAACGTCCTTGCAATAACAGCTTTTAGAAAAGTGTTCCAACAACATCAGAATAGGTTTGTTTAACTTGCATTGATCCGAATCAACGCAGTCCCATCAATTGATCACACCAATAAAGAACGAAAATATACTGATGTACGTATATGCCATCCGCATTCGCCACTGGGTCCCGTCATTACCCGTTAGGTTAGCTTACTAACGACAGAGGGGGGACTGGACTAGCGTGGATGTAAAACATATACAACATCTACTAATATATATACCAATATATTATATTCGCTCAAGGCGTGAATAGAAATGCAACATCACAGAATGTACAGCATCACAGAACAATACAGATATCTGGGATCCCCGGGTTTCACAGAGCCACTACTGAAACCCGACGTTCCCCTGGTCGTGTGGATAGCCTGTGCAATGAAATCCTAGACCCCTACGGGCGCGGCAAGTCACCCGCCAAAACCTGAAGCGAGGCAGCCCCCTTCAGCTCCGTGAATGGACCACCCAGCACTCCACGGAATCCGGCAACTTGGGCACCCCTCCTGGGTCAACCTGTACCCCCTACGAGTGCGGCGAATAGCCCGCCAATCCTAGAGTGAAGCCCCCTCCGTCCCAATGCCATGAGATGCGGGCTTGTTGCCCTCTAGAACCCGGCTATCCGTGCACCCCTCCGCGGGGTAATCCTAGTACATAATGTAAAATATATATACACCGGGTACATCGACCGCAACCAGGTCGTGCCCCAAAAGAATAATACAAACAGGCAGTGACGGCAGTCCACATGTCGGACGCTCGCCCCGCAATATCAAATGTACATAATACAACAATACAGTACTAGCATTGCATCCAGGCTATCCCCCACGACCGATCCGCAACATCACAGCATAAACATAGAACATCAACGTGAAAGTCACGTTCGCAAATCCGTCTAACCGGGCTATAGCAGTTAGACAGGATTTACCGATTGAGTGACATTCACGGTCGCAGATATAATGTAAATACTGTGAAAAAATGTGTTTAAAATATCCGATCGATCAAAAATTAACAAGTGGGCCCTCAATCAAAACTGTAGCATTCACAGAAATCCTGGGCCCAATTTTAATATTCCAAAACCCATATTTTAAGCCCAGAAGGCCTCTGAAAAAATTTGGTGATGTGATGTGAATAGTGCGCGGCGGAAGGGCCGCACGAGGTGGGGTTTCGCGGCGGATCCGCGCTCCAACTGTGGAGTTACATCGTCAAATTTTTACAGAACCCTTAGATTTTCCAGTACATCAATATTTTATAACCAGAAAAATTTTTCGAGACCAAAAATTTTCAACAGAAACTGATTCGAACTAAAATGCAGTTTTGGAACATTCGATCGATCGAAACAGAAAAACACATTACACCAAGCTAGACTATGTTAATGGCGAGGCTCTGATACCACTGTAAGTGCACGGCGGCGCCCCGGCCGTCAACCCGACGGCCAAACGCGGAAACGGTGGTAAACTTAAATTTTGCGGACTTTGCAAAGCGGCACCACCGCGCACTAAACTCCGGATCGTAACCATTTACAAGTCTAAGCTACAACAAGAAAGGGAAGAGATGTATACCGACGATCCAAGTCCTCCGGTCTTCATCTCCACTCCGATCTCCTCACGGGATCTCCGTCCGTCTCCTCCTCGTTGGAAAGGGCACCACGAAGCCGGGTACTTTTATGGGCTCCCACCTCAATACCGAGGCAACTCGCGCATGAAGCCGGCAACTCGACATGCTCAAGATATGCTGTAGGAAGTGTAGTGTAGAGTGGATGTCTCACTTTGGGGTTTGTTGCCATTTGTAGATGATGGAGGAAACAAGATAAGAAGAATGGTGCTTGCATTTTTCTTAGCATGAAAAGAGATCAAGAAAGAAGAAAACTCTCAAAGATGAAGCTCTCATCTTCTTCTCACTCAACCATGGAAAAAACTTATGCATCAAGTGAGAATAATGGTGGAGGAAAAACTATATGAAGCAAGAAGGGAGGTGAGTGTAGGAGATGTAGAAAGGGTGACCACATCAAGAGACAAAGAAACATACACCATGCTTCATACTTATGAACCCATACCCTCACTTTATCACAATCAAATCTCATAAAGCAAAAGCATGGTTGAAAAGAAATGAAAGCTATCATAATCAATCTTTTACAAGAAACCCCCTCCACAAAAGTTATTTGCACAATTGCAAATAACCCCCTCCATCGGAAAAGTCCGGCCGGGAAAGAACAAAGGAAAACCGGCCGGAACGGAAAGCAAACTGGCAACTCCAGAAAACTGGTCCCGTAATAAATTACAGGAAAACCCCCATGCTGTGCATACACACCCGCATCTGTATTCCGTCCGGATACAAATGCAATGAGACAAAATCTACACTGTACTATACTAGGATCCGGCTTAAACCAAAGCCGGCTAGTAATATCCGTCCGATCCTGATCCGTGCAATACCGCACGTATCTGATCGAACGCTGCCATATAACCATACGGCCACTAGTACAAAACTGTCCGATCCTGATCCATGCAATACCGCACGTATCTGATCGGACTCTGCCACATCTCCATATGGCCTCTACAGCGTTTCGCCCGAAACTTGAATAACTGAAAGTGTGGTGGACTCTAAAGACTCGTCAATACTATGGCTGTGGATTTAACCACTAGCCCGTCAGAGGTATAAGCCAATACGTAACAGGCCACCAGCTATTGACTAAAAGGGACGTCGATGAGGAAGCTCACCCCGACACCCAACTGAGCCTGTCAGTGACAATATCCGTACAGTCCGGTCCGTTCGTCTATGAGCATCGCATGGCGGGCCTAGGGGGTTGGTAAAAGTCAGACCCCCAAAAGCGGTACAAGTCGTGTCGGAGTGTAGCCCAGAACACCCTGAGATACTACTGGAATACCTACCAGTAAATCTCCTGCCTTGGCCAAGGTCTTCGTGTAATGGCTCTCCTAGACACAGCGCGACCTCACCCCCAATACCGGGAGAGACGAAACCCCCGAAGATCCGCTCACTGCCTCCATGTGGCTCGGGACTGTACCCAACTAAAACCTGTTTGCACGACTCCTTTGAGCCGTGGTAGGGTAGTAATCAAAGTACAGTGGGAACTCACACGAGACAAATGACGATCCCCAGGTCGATGAACTAACCTGTACACATGTCACCTGGGAACTGCTATCTGACGTCAGGTATAAGACCAACTAGCATGTTCCCGGCGAGTCCTGTCCGGTGTACTCATAACCCAATGAGCACCTGTATACATCTTAGGTGAACCAACTGACACCAGTGGCTTGTGAGACCGGCCACCGCCCCTCGTCGGGGTCTCGACTGTATACACTAGTCTACTCTGGAGAATCGATGCCCTGTCTCGAAACTCCTACGACTAGGGACCTTTTAAGGATGTGCTAATAGACTCCAGCTCTCACTTATATGATCGCCCTCATACTGCCGGCAGTCAAGCAAGAATCCTAGGGGCTTTATCAACGTGCAATAGCGACATGTCAGGTCACCTAAAGCAGTACACGATGATAAAGGTAAACTAGATAGCATACTATCATCTCGAGTAAGACTGTCCTACCGGGATAGGTCCTCCCTCAATCATTGCAATCACGTGCCTGTGATCCAATAATTGACTCTGAGGGCACTATCTCCAACACACATTCTCGGTCTCATCTTGCGAGCGCCTTAAACCTTCAGCCAATTGCATGGCTTCCTCGGCGGACGAGCCAGGGTAAATAAGACCGGCGTCCGACTCCTCCATAGTTATCGATTCGTCTTGAATGAACGGCTCGGACTCAAGCGAAGTGTCCAGCAAGCCGGTGACCGATCTTTTCCTCCTCTTCGAGCTGGAGCTAACACTAGAAGAGGATCGCTTCCTTCCCCTCGGTGCTTTGGCGCGACGTTGGCCAACCTCACTTCCGGTATCCCCTTTTGGTGATACCACCGCTGATGACACCGCCACTGATGGCACTGCCACTGGCGCCTCATTGGAAGCCTTTGCTTGGGCTCTAGTACGCACTGGCATAGCAGCAGTGCGGGGAGTCGATTCTGTTTCTGCGTCCTTGGGGATAAGTACCACACCGATATCCCTCAATAGAGGACGAACCACTATTCACGGCCGTAACAGAACACCAGTGGCTTAGACCGGAGCTGAAGATACGCCTCTCCTCGACAATGATGGGACCGACTCGATGACGATACCAACCCGTAAAAGACCCCACACACCTTGGAATATATTCAGCCTCAGGGATCATGAGACGAGAGCCAGTGTTCAGCCGCATGAAGTGATGGGCAACGTCATGGGTGACTTCCAGAGATGGAGTAGGCTCAACTAAAAACGTCTCGAAAGGGACACCCTGGTTATAGCCCAACTGCTGGGCGAAGCGGTGCACATTGTACCGCATAAAAAGGGCCGCGTTATTCTGACGGAACACCAAGTAGCACGGCCTAATCGAGTACAGGTGCATGATTTCCTCAGGCTTTAAAGACGACGCTCCACCTTTCGACAGATCAAACAGCTGCCGGATAGGCTCCGCGAGAGCAGAGAGGACTTGGTCGCTAAAAACCATCCTGCCCTTGTTGGAGTATGGGTTAAGCAGCACGCGGAGGGCTCCTAGCTGGGTCGGATCAGGAGCGGAAGCATTCACCAACCTCCTAACCCGTGGGAAGGTGTAGGAGTCATAGAAATCTGGCCGCCGGTGTGCTGCGAACGAGCAGGGTTACCTAGGACGGCAGCAAGGTTTTGGGAGGCATCGTCCATGCCAAATTCAAAAATTTGTCGTTCTAGCTAACCCTAACTAAGAATCGTATACTAGAAATCGACGGAAATACAAATGCAAACACTTTGCAAGTAAAGTGAGCAAGGAATACAACCTTTGGAGACCGGTCCTTCACTTCAATAGCTCTGTGTAGTAGTCCCTTCGCTGCGATCATAAACTCCAGACTCTAGAGAGGCTCCCATGAAGAAACGAACATGCTTGCTTCGAAGCCTTCGAGGACGGAGACGATCTACGTTGAGGAGATACTAACTCAAGCTATCTCTTCACTAATTACGGAATTAGTGAAGCAAACACCCTATACTAAATGGCAAGTAGTAGAGGATGATGAAGTAGGAAGTGGGCTCACTTTAGATTTGATTTTCTCACACTTTTTCATCAACTCCATTGAAGCTAAAAATCTTTGAGGAAGAAGAAGAAGAATGAACTCATCAAGTGAGAATGAATTAATCATAAGGTTAGAAATGCAACCATGGTGAAATAATATCATAGCTAACTCATGTAGAGAATAAACCATAGCATAGGGTTAAGTCTTGGGTTAATAAATATCTTAAGTTACACAAAAGAGTTGACTTTGTCAATGATTATCCATAAGCTTCATCCAAGCTTAAACCATGACAAATTCTCACAAATTTGTTTAACTTAATAATAAATATGAAACCCTAATTAACCCTAGCATGGTATAAACCTCATACACCCTTGTTGCATATGTAACCTAGCATGACACAAACATACATATCACATATAAACATTGTGCACATCAAGTGAGAAAAGAAATCATAAGTGAGCAAGTATTAGTTAATATAATTTAATATATCAAATATATAATTATACATTAAATTATTAAATAAACTCTTTATTTAATAATCCGGCTATATTACATATAACCGACTAATATCATATGTAATAACTTATCGCATCAACACTTGATCCGATAACCCGGTTATATCGCATATAACCGACCAATGTCACAAATCGCGAGAATAGAATACGGTATCATATATCGTATTAATCTCGGTCCCGCGCATATATCATATATGCTCCTACTCCGTTTCGTTTGAGCCAGGAAACCTCTGTGTAGGACTCTAAAGACTCGTCAATATGCCGGCAGTAGGTGATGATCATATCAAACACCCACAAGCTGCAAGCGATCTGCTAAACGTAACGGCCACCCGGGTATTGAGCGATCAGAAGATCAACAAGTAAGCCTATTCACACTCCTACGAATCCAATCAGTAACACTACCGTACTGTCCGGTCTCTTCGTCTGATATGTCGTATATCTCGTCTAGGGGTGGTAAACGTCAAACCCCAGTAACTCGATAAGTCATACCGATGTGAGGATCATAACGGGTCGAGAAACTACTGATAACACTTACCAGTATATCTCTGAAGCAACCCTGGCCAGGGACTTCCTGTTATAGCCAATCGAGCATAGCGCAACATCAATCCCCAATACCGGGAGAGACGAAACCCCTCCTTTCGCTCATTGCCTCCATGTGACTCGGGACTGTACACAAAAGCCACCGTTTTGAATGTTCTCTTGAACGTGGTAAGGTGAAAATCAAAGCACAATAGGAATCACACAAAACTCTATGACGATCTCGGATCTACAGACTAACCTGTACCAGTGTCACCAGAGAACTGCCATCTGACGTTAGGTATAATACCATCTAGAATTCTCGGCAAGTCCGTCCAGTATACCCAGTCTCCACTGAGCACCCGTATACTGTCTCCGATGTCAAACATCAATGGATATGGGATCATCCATCGCCCATCTACATGGGTCGAGAAGAAATACACTAGTCTACTCTGGTATATCGATGCCCTGTCTCGATACACCTACGACTAGGAACATTTGAAGGATGTACTTAGCGACTACCATGTCCCCACTAGTATGATCTGCATCATGATCCTTGTAGTCAAGTACTCATCCTAAGGGCTTTATCAACATGTAACATAGACACAATGAGTGTACATGTTAAGATAAAGAGCAACCAGATAGCAAACTATCATGTCGAGCAAGAAAGTCCTCCATGTATATGTCCAAGCATACACTACAATATACATCGTATGTACATTAATGGCCTCTAGGGCATACATATAACTAACAATCTTCCACTTGCACTAGGGCCATCTGTTGTAGTATCCAATACCCAACAATCAGCTGTAACAACCGAGTTCAGTTATACCAATTTTTGTTTCCGTATTCTTTTATCTGTGGTATTTTATTTATCGTGTTTGGGTGCGGATGGTATTTCACATTTTACATCGCATTCGACCCGACTCACTTTCTTGGACTGGTTGATTCATATTCATAAACTACTCTGGCCTGTTAAATAGACACGTGCATCTCATGTATACTGCATATTGACTTTATTTGGCATCGCACATTTTATCATATAACATTTTTAGATCACGTAAAATAAATTAAAATTGCATTTCATAGCCTGCATGTTACCCCTAACCCCGTGATACCGTCCGCGCATCTTGTTCTCGTCCCGTTCAGTGAAACGGACGCGTTTGGATAGCTACGCGCACGTACGTGCGTCCGTTCTTGGGGGTATGCATTTTAGTTACCTAATCATTCTTTTTAAAATTTGGAAGTCGCATTTATTTTTCGTATTTAAAATCTGAATTTTTAGACCCGACCCGGGCACATTTTGAAATACTTTTGTATCCCGATAAAATTCAAATATTTAATTTTTAAAATTTAAACATAATATTTTAACAACCTAAGATTGTTCTCAGCTAACCAAAACATTTCCTTTAAAATATAAAATCTTTTTAAATTTTTTCTAAATCTTTTTACAATCTAAATCCTATTAAAAATACCGATCTCTTCCTCAGCTCTCTCTTTTCTGTCGGCCCTACCCCATGAACCAATGAGAACGTTCCTTTTCATTACGCCGGCCCCACTCTAATCCTCTCTCTCTTCTTTCCTCTTCTCTTTCTCTCTTTCTCCCCCTCACCGCTATCTCTCTCTCCCACCAAATAAAAACAAATTCATCTCTCCTCACTATTCATCTCTCTCTCTCACCTCTCGATCTCTTTTCTCTCTCCTCTCTCTCTCAGAATCTCTCTCTCTCCTCTCGCTCTCTCTCTCTCTCTCTTTATATATTTCTTCCTCCTTCTCTTTTTCTTTTAAAAACGAACCCATAACTGAAACCCTAGCCGCCTACCTCCTCGTCTCCGTCGCCCAAAACACCGACGACGCCATTCCCGACCTCGTCGCCTCCTCACCCTCATCGCCTCCGCCTCCATCTCTCCCTCCCCGAGCCCTGTGCTTGCACCCGAGCACCCCTTCATGCCTTGCACCGGCGGAGTTGATCGCCGCCGGTGATCTCGTCTCGTTTCCCCGACTCCGTGTACCCCAGTAAGCCCTGCACTCCCTCTCCTTTCCTTCTTTCTTTCCTTCTTCCTTTCTTTTCTTTCTTTCTTCTATTTTCTTTTGATGGTTGCTGTCCTCTGCAGATCTTTTCGCCGGAGTTCCGTCGACGCCGTCAACACCTCACGACTTCCCTCTGAACCACAGTGAGCTTCTCTTCTCATTCTTCTTCTTCCTCCTTCCATTCTTCTCTTCTTCTTTCTTTCTATACTTCTCTTTTCTTTTTATATGTTCACTGTTTTTTTAGATTGCCGGAATCCGGTCGTGCCGTCGACGATCCCGACAACCCAGCGAGCATACCTGACCCGTGTGATCCCCTTGTACGTTGTTTGGATCTGTTCCGTGTACTGTGCGCGCGTCGCGACTTTTCCCGCCGATGTGTAACATTTCCGTATACCCGTTTCTTGATCCGTAGGCAAGTAAAACTTGCTACATGCTATTTATATTATTTTTATACTTATTTAACTGCATATTAAACCTGTAGATTAAATCTAATGCCACATGTTCCATTTTAACATTTCGATGTTCCATTATATCATTTAGATCTAGAACTTGAAACATATCATGTTGCATTTTAGTTTACAATACGTGGTACCCACGTCCATATTTTTATCACATAGTGCTTGGTTGCATAGCCCATAGTACCCTTTTAATAGTTTATACTTTTCGGACACCCGTTTGCATCCATCTAGCCTAATATATATACAATTGCATCCCTAGATCATTTAATCCATAATAAGGTGATTTAAACATCCCATATTTGATAAAGTGTTTCTTTAATTAGTGGTGAAACTATAACCTTAACCCAAATCGATAACTGTGCAACCATATGTTTAATCTGTACCTATTTGCATACCACATCATAATATTCCATTTTATTGTTCCATTAGTACCCCATACTTGTTTTGGTATACCCATGTTTATTATAGTTTGATTATGAGCACCCACGTGACATTTGTGCACCCCTGACATGACTTGTTATACCATTACTTGACACGACATGATACCGTGCACTACTTGACATGACATGATACCTATATACTACTTGACTTGACCTGATATTCCATGGCTTTACCTGTTACCTGATATTGTTACTAATGCCAACAAACCTGACCTGTTGTCCCTACGGACATTTCCTATTGTCTATCCAGACAAACCTTTACCCGCTGATCCTGTGTTGGTATTAGCTCCAGATTTATGAATACCTGACTTGAACGTATATAACTTGGGGGTATGGGGAAATCAATGATGAAACCTGACTTGTAACTCGACAGTTCAATACCTTTACTGATCAGTCTTACGGGCTAGGCCAGCCCCGGGGTGATGCTGTCGACATCACTCGTCATTACCTACTACCCTTTACTACCTTGCGGCACGTCTCGGATTCAGCCCGAGAGTCATAGACCGTGATCCCGGGCATGCACGGGATACCATTGAGTTACATCGATGATTCATCAAATTGATTTCAAAGACTTGAGAGTAGTTAACATAGTAGACCAGTTTAGATTACTCACCGCACACTACTTTTCACTGTCCTTATTTATATTGTTGTTTTACCCGTTTTATTGTTCATGATCATACCTGCATGTCTTGCTATCCCTGTTTATATTATTGTTTGATGTTATGACGCACTAACGTCTGGGTTTTGCATGGCCCAGATTCTTTACCTTCGCTACAGGCCGAGCAGGAGTATTTCAGTCAGCAGGCTGAGCAGTGAGGACTTGTTAGTAGTTAGTTCATTTTACTTTCGGTATTTTCATTCCTGATGTGAGCCCGCATTATGGGACATACATTCCAGTTTATTCTTGTATTGGATCTTTTGCTTCCGCATTATTTTATTCTTGACTCGTTTTATTCTGGCTTATGGACATGTGTTAGATAGTTTATTATTGTTCTTGATATCTCTACAGCCGTAATGTGACTGTGGAAGGATATTTCCTATCCACAGGTAGCATGGTTGGCTATGTCGCGTGCCTATCTTAGCGTACTCTGAGAAGCGGGGCGTGACATCAGCAGTGGTTGAAGTATCTCATACTCAACCATCCCATAAAAGTCTCTTTTGGGAATAGGCCTTCGTGAGTGGATCCACCGTGTTGTCCTCTGTGTCTACTCTCCTAATCTCGACCTCCCTGGAGATCAACCATCTCCATGATCAGGTGATACTGCCTAAGAATATGTCTGGATCTCTGATGGGACGGGGGTTCCTAGGCCTAAACCACAACTCCATTGTCATACAATGGTAGGAACGAAGTTCATCTCATGAACTTTTATATATCCAGACTGCCTCTTTGGTAACATCCTTGGTAGCAATGTATCCAGCCTTTATCGTCTAGTCTGCCACGGTATCTAGCTTGGAACTCTTCCAACATACCGGCCCTCCACTGAGGGTAAAGACAATGCCTGTGACTGACATTCAGTCGAGCTTACCACCCTGGAAGCTATCCAGTGATTATCCCCCGGATCGATTGATACCATCTCACTACACCTAGTGAGAATCCTAACATCCACTTAGATCTATCTCATAGATCCAAAACCAAGGATTTAGGTGGTATCACCTTGATTCTATATGGAGAATCTTTGTGATAAGAGGAGATTGACCGAGTGTAGCATAGGAAACTCCTTTCCTATCAAGAGTATGCCATCCACGTACAATATGAGGATCACCACCATACTCCCTACTACCTTTTGTATATACAAGGTTCATCTACCATTTTGATGAAGTCAAACGCTTTGACTACCACATCAAAACAGATGTTCTAACTCCGCGATGCCTGCTTTAACTCATAAAGCAACTTGCACACGTTTCCGCTGCTCCCACTGTCTACGAAGCCCTCTGGATGTGTACTTATAGAAGCTCTCTTCTAAATTACTATTTAGAAAAGCAGTCATGACACCCAACTGCCAGATATCGTAGTCATGGTATGTAGCAATGGCAAGTAGGATCCGGATGGACTTAAGCATAGGCACTAGAAAAGGTTTCATCATAATCCACACCTGGTCGATGACGAGAACCTTTTGCAACAAGCCTAGCTTTTGAAAGTCTTAACATTCAATGTACACCAAGTAATCTTCTCAAGATATACTTGCTCCTGATGGGGATTTAACCGTTCAGATAAAGCAACCAAAGTCCATACTTTGTCGGTGTATATAGATTCCATCTCAGATCGCTTAGCATCCAGCCATTCTCACAGAGTCACCACTCTTGATGGCCTGCTCGAAACTAGTTGGGTCATCATCTTATGATGCCATCCTCGCTCCCACTGTCATGGAAAAAACCGAAGTATCTCTCAGATGGGTGAGGAACCCTACTAGATCGGCGGAGAGGCTGAGGTTCGTTGGGAACTATTGAATCCTCCGGTTCTACCAAATCATCAGTTGCAGTTTGTATAGCTGGAACTCCTTCCAGTTCTTCCTCACGACCACTAATTTCTTCATAAAAAATTCCCTTTCATAAAGGTGGCATGCTGAGAAACAAAATACTTTTTGTTCCTCGGTGCGGTAGAAGATATTCCCTTGCGAATGCTTGGTATATCCAACAAACTTCCAAAAAACTGACCTTGCCTCGATCTTGTCCGGATTTTGCTTTTAGACATAGGTCGGACAACCCCAAATCTTAACATCCTTAAGAGATGGGCTCTTCCCATACCATATCAAATATAGAGTGGTAGGCATTTGATTTGGTTGTAACCCTATTCAATAGGTATGCAGCTTCACAAGTGCATAACCCCCAAAAGGAAATAGGTAACTCAGTAGTACTCATCATAGAGCACACCATATCACATAGGATGCGATTGCTCCGCCCCGATATACCATCGTGTTGTGGTTTATACGAAGGAGTAATGCTGAGAGAGAATCTCATTCTCCTTTAGAATAGTCCAGGAATTCCGTGCTCAAGTATTCTCTTCCCTGATCATATCAAAGGACATAATACTTATATCCGTTTTGGTTCTCTACTTCTAGCTTATATTCTTTGAATATCTCAAATGGTTCAGGCTTGTGTTTCAACATGAACATATATCCGAATCTTGAGAGATCATCAGTGAATGTAATGAAGTACAAAGAACCGGTCATGGCATGTGTAGACAGGGGACCTACATACATCATCATGTATTAATCCCAAGAGTTCACTAACTCTTTCTCTGTTTCCAATAAACGGAGCTATGGTCATCTTATCTTTGTGACATGACTGGCAAGTTTCACAAGATGTAAATTCAAACTGATTTAAATATGCATCTTAATGTAATTTAGCTAGTCGGGTCACATTGATATGACCTAGTCTACAATGCCTCAAAAAGGATTCGTTCATTTTTGAACTCTTCCTCTTATGTGTGTTCCGTACGTTAAGAACTGTGTTTTGATTTAGAACGTATATACTTTTAGATAACGTGCCTAAACCGATCAACTCTTGATATAGGAAATGTTCAAAACATTATCCAACAATACAAAATTATATCCTTCTTTACTAAATAAAGAGACTGATATGATATTGTATATCAGGTTCGGTATCTAATAACATTTGTTCAGAATCAATGTATTCTGGTAATACAGGGTGAAACTGCCAACAACTTGGCTGCAACACTTGCATCGTTTCCAACTCTTGAAACTTATCACCCATTCTTAGTTCTAAACCTATCTGTAGCCCATGTAACAGATTACATTTGTGGGATCCTGATCTAGTATCTCATACTCAGGACGTAAAGGAAACTGAGAAATGGTTCTCTGTAATGAACACACCCGAAGAAGAAACATCATCACGCACTTTCTTCGTTTGGGCGGCACGGGAATCCTGGTAATCCCCTATTTCCTGCTCGGTCTTATAACAATTATAAGTTGGAGCGGGACCAACGTTCCCCAGCTCAGTCTAACAAGCGGATTCGGTCAATACATCTGTATTATTATTTTGATTAAGGCGTGACATGGTCGCTACCTGGAGAGAGAGAGAAGAAAATACTCAGCGTATGCTCTTGCAAGAATAAATTGGTTATTAACTTATCTAATCAGGATGGCTCCCACTGTTCTAGTCAAATCTTCCTTCAAACCCTAAAAGGAAAGACTAGCCGGGATTAATTACACCTTACAAGTTCGCCAATCTTTCGGCCAGGCCAGTGCCGGTACTTTGAGGGAGGTTCCCCGTGGTTTCGCACGAACCTAATTAAAATAAACTTCTTTCTCCCAGCGGCGTAACCCCGTTAACACCTTTCTAGACACCTACTTGATCGGCAAATTGTGATGTGTAAAACTCTCTCAGGAGTAACTCTTATTCGCAATGGGTATCGGGATCCAACTATCTCATAGGAGGTATGCAATCTCATTACAAAATTCAACACTTGAAATTCCCAATAATGTTTTGCCCCGAGCGATCTATGACCTTGACAAGGTCAACAAACCATAGACCGCAAATCAAGTTCAACCCGTCATTTCCTGATTGAATTAAACCCACCCGCATGACCCTTGACAAGGTCATCAAGGTCACACGACTACCCTAATCCAATCGCATCATATGCTTATACAGATAAGCATTAATCAGCTACCGCACACTACGCTTTGACAAGGTCAACAAATGTTAGTGTATATGCCCTAGGGGCCATTATTGTATCATACTAGTTTGTATATTACTTAATGGAAGCTTGGGATATTCACATGTATATAACAGTCTTGCTAAACATGGTAGTATGCTACTTGGTTTTTCTATCTTAATATGTGAGTATACGTATTGATAGAGCTCTTAGGATCTTGCTTGACTACCAGCGTTGTGATGGCAGTCACACTAGTGGGGGCTGGGTAGTCTACAAGCACATCCTTATTCAGGTCCCTAGTCGTTGGATTATCGAGACAGGGCATCGATACTCCGGAGTAGACTAGTGTGTACGCTTCTCATCCCAGTTGGGGAGATGGCCTGTCCCACAGCCGTCAGTACGTCGTACTAGAGATAGTATGCAGGTGCTCGTTAGGTTACGGGTACACCGGACAGGACTCACAGGGAACTGTTGGTTGGTTTTATACCAGTCGTCAGTGAACAGTTCCCAGGTGACATGAGTACAGCATAGTCCGCAGACTTGACACTGCTACTTCGCCTCGAGTGTGTCCCACTGTTCTTAGATTGCTACCCTACCACGGCTCAAAGGAGTCGTGCAAACAGGTAGCAGTTGGGTGCAGTCCCGAGCACTTGGAGGCAGTGGCGGTTAGAAAGGATTCGTCTCTCCCGGTATTGGGGGTTGATATCGCGCTGTGTCAGAGGGCCATTACGCAAAGTCCCTGGCCAGGGCAAGCAAGATTTGCTGGTAGGTTCCAGTAGTTTCTCAGGGTGTAATGGGCTTCCCTCCGACACGACTTATACCGCTATTAGGGGACTGACGCTTGCCGCCCCCTAGGCCCGATATGCGATAGTCTTGGACGAACGGACCGGACTGTATGGAGATTGTCACATCAGACTCAGTAGGAGTTCGGATGGGCTTCCTCATCGGCCTTCTTATCGACATCTACCTGGGGACCGTTACGTACAGCTAGTGCCGCTTGCGGTCTGTGGTTAAACCCACTGCCAGCGTAGTAGTCGAGTCTCTAGAGTCCCACACAGAGAGTTTCCCTACTCCGGGCGAAACGATATAGAGGTCGTATGGTTTTACGACAAGGGTTCGGACGCATACGTGTGTTTACGCACGTACGACTTTCGGACAGTTTTTACCAGTCGGCTTTGGTTTAAGCCAGTTACCGGTATCCGGTTATTGGATTTATACAGTCTAAAGTTTTTCCGTATTTTTGCGGAAAGGAGGGGCGTTCTCGTAATTGCGCGAGAAGCTTCTAGAAGGTGGTGACTAAGGGGGTTTATGTGGCATATACAATGAATGTGATTAGTGAGTCATATGGATGATTCATCCATGTCATTAATGCATCATAAATGCTTAATGACTCATGGAGATGAATCATCACTAGATATTATCAAGCATGGTTGTTAAATTGATTTATTTTCTTTTCTTGATAAAAAGAAATGCTTGATATATATTATCATAACTCATTATTCTCACTTCATTATTATGTTCATCTTCTCTCTCCTCAAGCTCTCCCTCTTCAAACCCTAATCCTCCCCTCTCATGTGTTGAGTATAAGGATTAGTTAGACTAATTAAACCATAACCCTCACTCTATATCACCTAGCTTCTTTGATTAGCACTTAAAGAAGGTTAGTTGCCTCAAGTTTAGAGGCTAAGCTTGGAGTAAAGCTCTCGGATGGATCGCCTACTACTTCGAGAAGGCCGAGGAGGAGGTGGAGTTTGCAAAGACGAAGGACACGATTCGTTAGGTATAATCCCTAAACATAGTAGTATAGAACTTCTATGTTTCATGTTAGTTATCGTTTAGCTTCGATTCATGCGGTTAGTCGATGTTTAAGCAAAGAACAAGATCGTTTTTCAAATTTCCGCCTCCCCGCAAGTCGTGGGGTGTTGTACATCGACTTACAGTGGTATCAGAGCCTCGCTAAACAATAAATAACTTACTTGCAAATTTGTATGAATTTCGAACGGAAAAAACGAAACCGGAAAAGCCCGAAATCACAAGTTTCTGTCGATTTTTAAATGAAGTCCAAAAATTTTTCAGGGATGTTCAGAAAGCTTGAAAAGACAGTAGAAGAACACCCAAGAAAATTGGGCCCCTGAATCGCCTAAAGCGCCGCGGAACCGCGGCGGATCCCACCGATTCGCCGCTATTCCGCCGCCGAGTTGGCGATTCAGGAACCCAATTTTCCTGTGTTGGTTCTCTGGGATATTTGGTATTTTCTGGAATTTTTAATTTTTGCTCAGGTTTCAGATTTACAGAGAAGTATTGGAGCAAAATTAAAAGTGTTTAATCGATCGAAATTATACAATATTTGCTTGTTGGATTATATCTGTGTTTGTATAATGTGTTCGTAAACCTCCCCTAACTGCTAGTATGTCGGTTGGCAGGGGGTTGCACATTTCTGTAATGGATTTTATCTGTTTGTGCATATGAACTGTGTTGGACTGTTGTGATGTATAGCCGGGGTTATGTGATGGGTTATTATTTAATTCATTTGATGTAAATGTAATTTGTTGTAATATTATTTTGCGGGGCACATCCAGGTTGCGGTTGTAGCCACCGTTGTATTATTTCATTTTACTGTTTTTGCTCCTAGGACAGACCCAAGGAGGGGTGCACAAACTGCCGGGCGGGTAGTTTGCCGCACCCGTAGGGGTCTTGGGTGGGGTAATGGCTATTCATCACAACTGTGTAATCCGTCTTTTGTTGCAGGCTCAAAACAAACACGGATTGCTTGCAAATCGAATTAAGTTCATCTGTGATCTGGAATGAATATCATTGCGTCAGACGAATGTAAAATATCTATATATATGATAGCTATTTTAGACGTCACTTATGTTTTACACCCGCGCTAGCCCAGTCCCCGCTCTGTCGTTAGTTAAGTAACCTAACGGGTAATGACGGGACCCAGTGGCGAATGCGGATGGCATAAGAGGACGTCATATTTTCGTTGTTCTCTGCAATGATAGGTTAATGATGGGACGCATTATCTATAATGCAGAGAAAATAAACCAAAGTCTAATCGTTGGAACAATTTAAAAGAAACCATTCGGTTAATTTTAAAAACAGATATTTTTAAATGCGGAGCTTTAACCACTCCTTTTAAAAGCTATCAGGTTCCTTCGGTTATATCAAGTTCACTACGTTCACGGTTTCGCCAAAATCATTCGTAGCCCTCCGTCATTTCATTTGGGTATTCAGTAGTATTCAAGCTATGCATTTTGGCCAAAGTCAAGGCATAGTGTTTGGTAGCTGCTGGATTTTCATTTGTTGCATAAGATAGATGAGTTGGTTTGGGACAGTCGTATTATCATTTGACCAAAGTCAGGGGTATATACGGATGGGTTCAAATTGACAAGATAATGACGGGTAGAACTTGACATGTGACTTATGACATTTTGACCAAAGCCAAGGTCATAAGAGCATGGGGCAAAAACTTATATCGGGAATTTCTAAAGAAACTGAAATTTGCAAAGAGATGCATACCATTTGGAGTTTGATGAATGTTGGTAGCATTCCTTCAACATTATCATACGATGATATTTGGATCCCGATCCTACTGTGAGTATATGCTACTTATCAGGATATTCATCACTTAACGATCAATGGTATAAACCTAGTAGGTGTCAAGAAAAGTGTCAGCGGGGTTACGCCCCCAGAGAAAAGAGGTTCTTTAATTAAGGAACTTAGCGAAAGCGTTGGAAAACCTCCCTCGAAGTATCGATACTGGCCTGGCTGAACGGTTAAGCAAGAATTGTACAGTAAGAATAGTCCTGGCTAATTCTTCTTTTATGGTTTGAGGAAGGATTCGAGAAACAGTGGGAGCCATCCAGTTTAGATAAACTAAAAACCATTCTAAACTTGCAAGAGCATCATGCTAAAGAGTTTTCTTCTCTCTCTCCTAATTGCAGCGACCCTGAAAATGACTGGACTTAAGTTACTTTTAGAGAAAAATATACTGACAGGGCCAAACTATAAAGATTGGCTGCGGAATGTCAAAATGGCTTTGACCTATGACAAATTGGGATACGTCCTCACCGCTACGGCACCTGCTGTCCCTGGTCCCAAATCCAGTAATGCGGATAAGGAAATCTGCAAAACCTGGGATTTCGATTGCGCGAAAGCCAAGTGCATCGTGCTTGCCTCGATGAACAATGAACATCAGAGGAGGCACGGGGATATGGAACTAGATGCTATATTTCTCCATACAAAGGAACTTTATGGAGAGCAATCTCGTATAGCAAGATACGAGACCTCAAAGAACTTGTTTCGAGCGAGGTTGGCTGTCGGGTCATCGGTAGGAGAGCATGTCCTAAAGATGATCGGCTATATAGAAGAGCTCGCAGACCTTGGGACGACTTTGGATAATGAGCTCTATACAGACCTTATTCTCCAGTCCCTTCCTTCCACCTACGCCCAGTTTATCCTGAACTTCAACATTCAAAGAAAAGAAGTTGAACTTCCGGAACTCCTGAACATGTTAAGGAGTGCAGAGGGCACCTTGCAGAAGGCAAGGGAAACACCCGCTATGTTTGTTGGCGGTGCATCTTCTTCCGGGTCCAAGGATAGGGCCAAAGGAAAGAAGAAGAAGGCCGCCCCCAGACCTAGAGGAGGTGTAAGTAAGGTGGGAGTGAAGGGAAAGAAAAAGTTTGCGGTACCGGTAGTTGGCCAGGATGAGTGCTTCCATTATCACAGGAAAGGGCACTAGAAGAAGGATTGCAAGGCGTGGAACGCCAAGAACCAGGAACCGAAGCAAGCTGTGGCTTCGACTTCAGATGTGTTTATAATTAAGAATTGTCTGTCGATCAACTCTACTTCCTGGGTATTGGATACCGGATCAGGATCTCATATTTGCAATTCATTGCAGGCACTGAGAAACCGTAGAGCGCTGAAGGAAGGTGATATGACCCTAAAGGTTGCTAACGGAGCTAGCGTGGGAGCTGCGTCCGTCGGGGATTATCACCTAGGATTGACGAGTGGACACATTTTGGTTTTACATAACTGTTTTTTTGTACCAAGCTTAACGTGTAATATCATATCAGTTTCCTTGTTATCAAATAAAGGTTATGATTTCACGTTTGTAAGAGATGTTGTTAACATCCACCTTAATCATGGTTTGATTGGGTCCGGTACACTAAATAACGGTATATATGTTTTAAACCAACTCCAAATTTTCAATGTCCAGAACACACTAAAAAGAAAGTCTCCAGATTTAAATAAAGCTTTCTTATGGCATTGTAGACTGGGTCACATCAATGAGAGAAGGTTGACTAAGTTGTATAGAGAAGGATATTTGGACTCGTTCGAATATCAAACTTATGACACTTGTCAATCTTGTCTCAAAGGAAAAATGACAAAAACTCCATTTACTGGACAAGGAGTAAGAGCGAGCGAGCTCTTAGGACTCATACACAGCGATGTATGTGGTCCAATGTCTACGCATGCAAGAGGTGGTTTTTTCTATTTCATTACTTTCACGGATGATTACTCAAGATACGGATTCATTTATCTGATGAAACATAAATCCGAGGCTTTTGAGAAATTCCAAGAGTATAAGAATGAAGTAGAAAACCAAACCGGCAAAAGTATCAAGACACTTAGATCTGATCGAGGTGGTGAATACTTAAGTGCCGAGTTCCTAGGTTACCTAAAAGAGAAAGGAATTCTCTCTCAGCTTACTCCTCCATACACTCCACAGCATAACGGTGTATCGGAGAGACGGAATCGAACCCTATTGGATATGGTACGATCCATGATGAGTAATGCTGAGTTACCGCGATCTTTCTGGGGTTATGCGCTAGAATCAGCGGCATATCTTTTGAACAGGGCTCCTACCAAGACTGTGCCTACCACTCCATAACAGATGTGGACTGGGAAGAAACCCCATCTTCAGTATATGAAGATTTGGGGATGTCCAGCTTTTGTTAAAAAGCAGCATGTGGACAAGCTCGAGGCACGATCAGTAAAATGTAAGTTTGTGGGATATCCAAAGAACTCCAAGGGATATTATTTCTATTACGCAGAGGAACAAAAGGTTTTTGTTTCTCGTAATGCCCATTTTCTGGAACGACAGTTTTTAGAAAAGGAAATAAGTGGGAGCGAAATAGAACTGGAAGAAATTCCAGAACCACAAGTTGCTACTGAAAGTTTGGTAGAACCGGAAGTTCAAGAAGAACAGGACATTCCCGCACCCCTCCGCAGGAGTAGTAGGTCGTCTCATCCGCCTGAGAGATACTACGGTTTTCTCATAGATGGGGATAGAGAGGATTGCATCATAGATGATGATGAACCTACTGACTTCCAGCAGGCCATCCAGAGCGGCGACTCGGTACGATGGCTAGATGCAATGCGGACCGAAATGGAGTCCATGTACACCAACAAAGTATGGACTTTGGACTTTGCTCCAGATGGGGTAAAACCCATAGGATGCAAATGGATCTTCAAGAAAAAGATTGGTGTAGATGGACAGGTGGAAACCTATAAGGTTAGACTTGTTGCAAAGGGTTTTCGTCAAAGACCTGGTTTGGACTATGACGAAACTTTTTCTCCAGTGGCTATGCTCAAATCCATTCGGGTCCTTCTTGCTATTGCTGCCTTCCATGATTATGAAATCTGGCAGATGGACGTAAAGACGGCTTTTCTGAATGGAAATTTAGAAGAGTGCGTCTATATGGATCAGCCAGAGGGTTTCAATCAGAGTGGGAGCAGCGGGAAAGTATGCAAGCTGCTTAAGTTCATTTATGGACTAAAGCAGGCATCGCGGAGTTGGAACATCTGTTTTGATGAGACAGTCAAAGAATATGACTTTATCAAAAATCCAGATGAATCGTGCATATATAGTAAAGTTGTAACCAGAAGTGTCGTATTCCTCGTCTTGTACGTGGATAACATTCTATTGATAGGAAATGACATTCCTATGCTACAATCTGTCAAAGGATTCTTGTCACACAGGTTCTCCATGAAAGACCTGGGTGATGCCTCTTACATTCTGGGGATCCGGATCTATCGTGATAGATCCAAGAGGATGTTGGGACTTTCGCAGTCCAGGTATATCGACATTATACTGAAAAGATTCAGTATGGAAGATTCTAAGCGCGGTAATGTTTACCCCAATCGGAGCAAAGCTCCGATCAAATTCCGAGGTGGAAGATGAAACAACTCCCCAATCAGAAACAAAGCTTTGCTTTGAAAATTTAAACTTCAATAAAGGAAGCAACGCTTCAGTTGCCCAGGCACTGCGCTGCGCGACATGTGTCAGCGCAGATGCGCTAGCGCAGTCGCGCTGCGCTGCGCGCTGTGCGACACGTGTCAGCGCAGATGCGCTAGCGCAGAAGAAGGGGTTTAACACCAAAAGCAATTTATTCATGCAAAGTTACGTACACTTGATAATAACGAATTAAAATCATATGATGCACGAACACAACAAAGAACTAAAATAAAAGAACCCTTAACAGGCAATGAAATACTTGATTAAAAAGAAAAATGCTTATTCATTATTATTGATATTACATTTAAAAAAGATCACCGAATACGGGATCAGAAAGACAAGGATTCGCAAAAAGAAGAAGAAGATTCCCCAGCTCCCTCTCTGTCTTCTCCACCACATCGAAGCGGCGATCCTCCCGAGGGGTGGCCATCCAACGGTCGACGCCACACTCCTGGGAAAAAGTGGCGATGACAACCCGACGAGCCCATATCTGGTTCAGCAAATGGAAGGAGCAGTCCTTCAGGGCTTTGGTGATCAAGTGCGCTTCGAGAAGGCCCTCGATCTTGTCCTCGGCGGCATCCAGCATTGCCGAGGACATCTCTGCTGGAGGAGGGGGAATGTCGGAGAGCACCGAGGCAAGGGCCATCCGAAGCCAAAAGGAATTCGGAGGAAGAGGAGACCCCACACGAGTCAAAAGCTCATGCATTGCAGCGTCGCATTGCTCGTCCGAGAGAGAAGGGTCCACCAGGCGCGCAGCAAAACGGGGAACGATGTCCCGAATCGGAACCTCCCATGGTTGTCGGCGGGCATGAGGGCGGTTGCAAGCCATGATCGAAAAAGTTCTCTGAAGATGAGAGAATAAAAGCTCGGCCCTGAACTATATATAGACCCAAACACAAAAGATTTTGTGCACAATGGAATTATTTCCAAGACCCGGGAAATCAAAATCTTGGAAATACAAGTTCGACTTGGCAAAGGGGAGATGAAAAGATATCTCAGGTGAAGCAACGCTTCAGATCCTCTGCGATGGGCGCAACTTGCCACGTGTCTGGCGCAACGCGCCGAGCGCAGCGCCCAGAAAGCGCACCCAATCAGAGCAAAGCTCTGTTCAAACGAAGCAACGCTTCAACTGCACTGCACACTGCGCTGCGCGACACGTGTCAGCGCAGATGCGCTAGCACACTTGCGCTGCGCTCTGCGCTGCGCGACACGTGTCATGCGCTGGGGCATCTGTGCCAAACTGAATTAAGATTTTTATGAAATCTTTTCTGTTCTTTCCAGAACTAGAAGATTTTCTTCGGCCTTTGGATCAAAGATCCAGCGGTGGGAAAATTCCCAAAATCACTCAGGAAAGATCCTGTTAACAAATTCAACAGATTTGTGGTCACTATAAATAGGACCCTAAGCCTCAATTCAAAAGGATCAACAATTTTCTCAAAAAATCAAGAACTCTAAGCAGAGAAAACTCTGAGAAGATCTCAAGAAAAAGGTAAAGAACCTTCATGAAGTAGAAGAAAGGCCTTCTAATGGATCATTGATCTAAAAATAAAATGAATGATCTTTATATAAAAAAAAAGAAAACAGTGCTTTACACTTCTTGTGAACCTTCGGTTCTTTAAAAACAAAATAATAATAAAAGAATAAAAGAATAGTGCTTTGCACTTTTATGAACCTCTGGTTCTTCGAATAAAGAAGAAATCTATTTTTCTTTGATCTAATTTAGATCAAGAACTTAAACAGTGCTTTGCACTTCCCTTCTTGAATCTAAAAAGATTCTTAGTGCTTTGCACTTCCAAGTTGCGCCGTTGCGCTCTTAAGGGAGCGCCACGTATCGGCTATAAAACCACTTGCGCTAAGTGCCCTTAAGATAGAGCTTTGCTCTCTGGAATTGGCGCAACTCGCTGAGAGCGCGCCACGTGTCAGCAGCGCAATAGCGCAGCGCAACAGCGCATCGCACTGCGCTGGTGCGCTTGCGCTCATCAGAGCACGACACGTGTCATCACCATATGAACTTGCGCTCATTACTTGGCGCAAAGCGCAGATGCATTAAAAAGGGCCAAGCCCAATTAAGAGAAGGCCTAACAGGCTTAATGAAGCGCAAATGCATTATTTTAAGGGGCAGAGCCCAAACCAGAACAGATGCTTTGCATCATTTATAAATGGGCAGAGCCCAAATAAAATATTCAGAATGCTCTGCATTTTAAAAGGGGCAAAGCCCAAAACAAAGTAGATGCTTTGCAAATAGGCAGAGCCCAAAATAAACTGATACTCTATATCTTTTGTAGAGCCTAAATAAGAAAAATGCAATGCGAATAAAATGTTGAACTGGACTTAGCCCAATCGTGGCCATAAGTCCTTAAATTAAATTGACTGAGCAAAATAGCTCTCCTAAGTCAATCTACGTCTGGTTCGAGGGTACATCTCCGAACTCCTTTGACATCCATCGTTGTAATTCCTCAACGACGTCAAAGAGGTGACGGGTCCCAACGACCACACATCCATATGGACTGCGGGGTCCTTAAACTCGTGGACCGAGACGTCCTTTAAACTAATGTCGGACCGAAACGTCCCTAAACTAATATCGGACCGAAACGTCCTTAAAACTAATATCGGACCGAAACGTCCCTAAACTAATATTGGACCGAAACGTCCCTAAACTAATATCGGACCGAAACGTCCCTAAACTAATATCGGACCGAAACGTCCCTAAACTAGCACTGGACCACTACGTCCTTAAACTGGCGACGGACCGGAACGTCCCTAAACTAATAATGGACCACCACGTCCCTAAAACTGGCGACGGACCGCCATGTCCCTAAACTGGCACAATAGGGCCCAAACGCTCTTTTGTTGGATCTAAACGGTCCCGTCTAAGTTGATCTTAACCCCAAATACGGTTAACGTGTCCTTAGACATTTAAATAAACGATAAAACTCCAAATCAATTTTGGTTCAAGGGTACATCTCTGAACTCCTCAGACGCCTGTCGTTGTAATCCCTCAACGACGTCAGAGAGGTGACGGGTCCCGACGGCCGGATAATTAAATCAATCATGATGTTAAGTTGATCTTAGTCTAAAACAAGACTAACGTATCCTTAACGAACGTTTAAGTCGATCTTAGTCGCAACGCGACTAATGTATCCTTAAACTAAAAACACCAAACCCAAATCTAAGTAAATACGGATTTGGACTAATCCACGTCCTACGGGCGACGGCATTACTCAGTCTCCGTATACAATCCACGGGCAACCACGAACAAAACAAACACACACGACACGAAGTGAAATTCTGGAGAAGGAGAAAGTTGTTACCGCGACGCGGTAGCGTAATTAACTGCAGGGGCTTGCGCCTGCAGGGAAGAGCGTCCCCACAATCAAAAACCCCTCACCCTGAGGGGGAATCTGACGAAATCTGCTACATCGGCCGCATCCGTCTAAACCTCCGATACAAGGTGCCATAAATCAACTTGGCATCTTCGGAGAGGTGGACGGATCAAACCAAATAGCATCTGCCCCGAACCTCAGGCAACGGACGCGAAGTCCGGGCTGCCGTTCGGAGGGGAACAGATTCTGGCATGCCCGGTGGGACCTCTTCCTCTTTCCACTCCACACTTCGTGTGTCGTCTTCGCGAACCAATCGCGGTTTGTTAAATGGTTGCCTTCGGATTTCAAGTTGCTAAGATTTGGTCTTTTGTCTGGTACAGAACTCAAGCATTCAATGGCCACCAACTGCACCAACTGCTCGAAATGCCACTGCAACGGACGCTCCACCTCACCGAGAGGTGTAACATATGGGCCCCAAGCGGCTTCCTTCATGACTCTGCCGGTAGACCAGGTGACCCAAGCCACCACCGGCTTGTTCTTCGGGACCATGGTCCCACCTACAAGTTTCTCTATGCCGACACCTGTACCGGAAGTGAACAAGAAGTCGGTGTTCGACCGGCTCACTACTACCACGACCCCTATCAACGGGTCGCCTGCTACTGAACCAACAGCCTCCATTTTCACCAGGCTAGGTCAGAACTATAAAGTGGCTGTCCCAAAGAGGGCAACGGCCGCTGCTTCGGAAGTCGTTAAAACGGCTTCTCCCATCAGAGAGTCGATCTTCACAAGATTGACGGTTCCTACTCCTCCTCCAGCTGGTCAGAAGGCATCAGTCTTCGATAGGCTGACATCAGCAGTTACCCCACGCTCAAACAGGGGGCAGCAAGAAACCATCTCGATTTCCGAGCCAGTCCCAACGGCTCGTCGTGCGCGACGTCGCCATTGGCAGCGAATAAGGAAGGCAGGGGGCAACTCCCCCTCAGGACTAACCCCACCTGCTCCAGTGGTGGAGGTCGATGCTGCTGTTCCAACTGGGAACAGCTTTGAATTGCTGAGAAAGGTGAGAAAGAACTCCCCGGTTGCTACGTTGAAAAGGTCTCCTCCACCCATGGAAAAAGCTCCGGAGACGAAACAGGAACAGCCCCCTCAACGGCTGTCGTCGAAAATTTATAAAGTTTGGCGGATGGTTCAAGACTCCGTGATTGACTCAGACCACTTCCGTCGCCAGAAAAGGGCAAAGGTGGAAAAGGACAAAAACCGCCCCATTAAACAGCAGGGGGCAAAAAATGCTAGGATGCCCACTTCAACGGCTCCTTCAACCTCAATGGTCCACAAAAGGAAAAGGCCGGAGAAAGCTCCCGTGACGCTGACAAAGTTTAAAAGCGGTGAACCTAAACGCCCCAAGTCAGGGGGCATAACGGTTCACACGGTCTATATGGCTTCTGGAAAGGAAGAAAGTCGTACTTCTACGGGTCACCGACCGCTCACCCGATCAGTGACCAAGTCTCAGGAGCAGCAACAAAAGCTCCAGGAGATGATGACTACAATGGCTGCACTCACGGGGCCAAAAGAGAATCCTGAGACATCCTTAGATGAACGCCAAGAGGAAGAGACCGACGCCGAGTTCCTCCGCCGAATACTGGAAAAGAGAGACAAAGAGGCTGCTGAACAAGCAGCCAATATACAGCGTATGGGCCTCCTCTTCCAGGACATGATAGGGATGATGATACAACCAGAGCCCCCGACTGAAGAACCCCCGATCGTCCTTGGGGATGATAGGGGAGAAACATCAAACCCTCAGCCCGTTCTATCAACAGCTAAAGAGGATACAATCTCTAAAACTGATCTGGACGAATATATAGCCCAGCAGATAAAGGTCCATCACGCGGCTGAAGCAGCCGGCCACGTTGTAAAAACGGGGCGGCCATATCCGGGCTGGTATGACCAAATCAAGTATCCGCCAGGTTATACAATTCCCAAATTTCATGTCTACAAAGGGACCGGCAATCCCCATCAACATGTCGCCCAGTTCAGGGCGCTTTGCGGTAACACCGGCGGCGACGACAAGCTTCTGCTTCGCCAGTTCGTTGGAAGCATATCAGATACGGCGTTCGAGTGGTACTCCGAGCTCCCCAATGACTCTATTAAAACCTTTGCAGAGATGGAGCTGCTCTTCACCCAGCGCTTTGCAAGTGCCAGTGAGCGTACTCTGATGACGGCGCTGATTAACGCAAGGGTAAAGCCCGGCGAGACGTGGGTCCAGTACGCTATACGGTGGCGTAATCTATGGTCTAAGTGTGAACAGCGCATAGAAGAAGCCCCTGCGGTAGGAATGTTTGTTGGAACCCTTGATCAACAAGCAACCATTTCACAGTTTATGATGTTCTTCAAGCCGACTTCTTTCCAGGCTTTGATCGACAAATTGGCGCAGATGGACCAGATGGGCCATAAACCCCCTCTCCCGAAGCCGGATTCTCGAAACGATAAAGGAAAGGGAAAAGCGATTATCGTCGCTAATGCCCAACAACAACCGAACGACTCGAAGCCGGTTGCTCGTCCAAACAATACGCGCCCATACGTACCCCTGGAGGACAGGATGGGACGTGCTTACTCCTTTCCCCGTGATAAAACGAGGAGACTATTTGAGCTGGCATTGCGCAACAGGCTCATAAATCTGCCAGACCCAAAACGTCCGTCGCAACCGAGTGACGTCAACGAGCCTAATTACTGCCCTTATCATCGAGTGCTGGGACATCCGATCGAAGACTGTTACGTTTTCAAAAATTGGCTTGAAAACCAGTATCGCCAGGGCAAATTTGCGCTATCCGACAAATGGAAGGTAAATCCCCCGCAGCCCCACACCTCTAAGGGGATGAATACGCCGGGGGCAATATGCTCCGTCGTTGAAGAAACTCCCTGGGAAGTCGTATTATCGGCCAAAATGAGGAGAATGCTAAATGATCTTCAGACCTGTCCAGCGGTCAAGTGGAAGAACCCCTTGGAGCCGCAGGTTATTGAGGGGATGTTGAAGCCGCGTCCGACTCCGAAGGCCGATGGTGATAGTTCAAGCGTTCATGACCAGCCGTCAAAGTCTTCGAAAAAGAAGAAGAAGAAATCTAAGAAGCCCGTGAAGCCTGGCGACAAGCGCACGGACTTACAAAAGCAAATCGACGCGCTGGATGAATACAACCAAAAGGCGCGGACTCCCATTACGCTCCAAGATTTCCTTGAGCACGTCTTTCAAAAAGAAGATGAGGGAGAAACTTCATCGGATGAATCCGACGAATATGTGGCAAGCTGTCATATGATCTCTCACTCGACCTCGAACGATGAAGGGACTTCTGGCACCAAAATGCCGGGGGCAAATACTGAGTCAAGAGTTCCGGAATTATCAATAGAAATGATTGACGCGTTTCTTAGTAAAGCTCGATTGAAAAGTAAAGCTGATCAAGAACGCGAGACGGCGATATTCGAAACGGCCAAGCGCCAGCGACTTGAGGGAGGAGCTGAGATGATCCCACTGGAGCAAAATGCCTCCACCGCTGACAAAAGCCAATTCAAGATAAAAAAGAAGTTCGCTAAGGCCATATCGATGGGCATGAAGTTACCACCCTCAGAAGAAAAAGTTACTAGCGTGGTAGAAATGCACCCCTCTTATTGCTTATACCATCAGAAGGTCTCACATTCTACCCAAGAGTGCAAAGCGTTCGATAGATGGTGGCAAGGCTACGTCGCTAATCAACAACGCTTTAAACGGGAAAAGCGTAAGATTCGTCGGGAGCAAAGAAACACGACCAAAGTACTTGAAAGAACTGCCGGCAACTGTCACATGGTTAACACTACCAGGTCACAAGTGCCTACGTTTGGGAGCGACTCTGATGAGGAGCTAGAGCTTGCCCCTCTCTTTAAAGAGTCAACTTCGGGAAAAGAAGAGGAGCCAGTGGTTTGCGAAAATATCCGGCTGCGGAATCGGACACTGCCTGAAAAGAACCTCGGATCCTCGAATAGAAAAGATAAAGGGAAAGAAAAGGTCTCTGAAGACATCGTTTTAGATGACCAAGTTCTGGAAGAGCTAAACGCCAAGAACCCGCCGAAGAGAAATAAGGTGGATTACAACGTTCTGGCACATCTGAGGAAACTGCCCTCTCAGCTCAGTATCCTTGATGCCTTGTTACTATCAAAGGAAGCCAGAGATTCTTTGATTAAGGCGCTACAAGATCCGGACCAGTTCCAAGCCTTCTTAGCCGAAGAAAAGATGAAAGACGAATTGGAAGAAGTGCACACAGCCGACGTTGCTTTTGGTGATGAAGACCTTCTCCTCGGGACGTGTGAACATAATCGCCCCCTTTATGTCTCAGGATATTGCCATGACATAAAGATAGGTAAAATCCTGGTCGATAACGGATCATCCGTCAATTTACTCAATGTACGGGTGTTAAAAGAAATTTGCATGAGTGTCCAACACCTCGCCCGAGACAAGATCACTATCTCCGGTTTCGACTCTCAATCCTCAAAGACTCTTGGATCTGTGATATTGACGCTACGCTTCGGGTTGCTCGTCACAGACATCAAATTCCATGTTATAGACGCCAAGACGTGCTACAATGCTCTGCTCGGCCGACCATGGTTACACGAGTACAATATCATCCCTTCTACACAGCATCGGTGCATGAAGTATTCCAGGGATGGCCTCGAGTACACAGTGGCCGGAGAGTTGAATCCGTTTTCCGTGAACGAAGTTCGCAAGTATGAAGATGCCAAATATTTCTTGCCGAGCTTCGAAGACACGGAAAGGTGTCACAAACCGGAGAACAAAACTAATGCCACCATCCCTGTCTTCGGCAGTGACACCGAGGAGGAGGATATAATTTATTCAGGTCCATCCCAATCTGCCAGGCCAGGACCATCCGTTCCTTCGCTGATCTTCGGTAGTGATTCAGAGGATGAAGTTCATGCTGTATTCCCTGCTCGACTGTCAATACAAACTTCTGCTGATGAAGAGCGAAGTCTACAAATAGCCATGGTGCCGCCTAGACACCGTAAAGAACTGGATGCACTTAATATCTACAGTGTAGAAGAGTTGCGGACATTCTATATCCCTCCCAGAAGAAAGAGAGAGAAAGCAATTCTGCTTTACCGCTCTGAAGAAAATAAAGTGGAGAAAGAAATCTGGTATGGAGCAGATCCAACGCTGGACGGGCTTCAACCCATTCATTTACCTAGGTATTATACGGAAGGCTTGAAACGACTGTTAAAGCGCCAAGGGATACCCTTCGAACAGACTGTTAGGAAGGCCAGATTCTATGACAAGGTCTGGAACATTCTCGGGACCCAATGCAAACTACCTAACGGGAGAGTAGAAACCAAAGGGCTTGGGTACATCCGGCCAAAGAAGCGGGAGCTAGTAAACAGCTGTTATGCCATGTATGACTTCGATGAAGAGGCGGACGCTCAATGGGAGGATGCTAATCCTGAACCAGCAAAAGTTCCTGATACAAAACCGCCCAGTCCATCGTCCGAAGACCAGATGAGCAAACTTATAAAGGGTGCGAGTCAAAAAGCCCGAGATGATCACGATCGTGAAATGGCAATCTATGAGAAAGCTAAGACACAGCGCCTCCTCCAACAGGCAGTAAAGAACGAAGATGCCGCTCCTTGTCAACCTGCTACAAAAAAGGTTCGACGCGAGAACAAAAACAAGTCGAAAGGCAAGAGAGGCGCTCGACAAACACAAAGCAGAGCTAAGAAGCCACGCATCCGAGAGTCGAGCGTTATTGACTTAGCCCTCAGAAAGAAAATGGGTCGAGCATACTCATTTCCTCGGAACAAAACAAGGAAGATATTCGATCTCGCTCTAAAACATCAAATGCTTACGTTGCCAAAGTCCAAGCATCCCGAGCACGCAGGCGAGGTGTTCAACTCAAATTATTGCTTTTACCATCGAGCAATGGGACACCCTCTGGAAGATTGCTTCACCTTCAAGAATTGGGTTGAAGATCAATATCAGCTTGGCAAATTCGCGTTGTCTGATAACTGGAGGGTAGCGCCACCACAGAAGCACGAGCCCGAGGCCGCGAAAAAAGAACCAACTCCGCATTGGGATTGGCAGAAAATTTGCACTTGCCATGTGGTAACAATATTAACAGAAGAGTCCGAGGACATGAACAGCCTTCCTTGGTGCTTTGAAAACGGCAGCGATGAGGTAATCTCAGAATTTCCCCCAGCGCCGAAAGAGCTGGAAGATGGAATACATACCACTGCAGATAATCTCAAGAAAATTGAGTTGGGGACGGAAAATGACCCGCGACCGACATTCATCAGCGAGCTGCTATCTGAAGAAAGGGTGGCTGCGTTAAAGGATGTGCTTCTACAACACAAAGATTGCTTCGCGTGGAACTATTCCGAAATGCCGGGACTAGATCCAGAAATTGCTGTACACAAGTTGGCGATATCCCCGGACATCAAGCCAGTCAAACAAGCGCCGAGGAGAATGCGGCTCGAGCTTGAGATGAGCGTCAACGCCGAAGTCAAAAAGCTGATAGACTCTGGCTTCATCCAGGAAGTCCAATACCCTGAATGGATCGCCAACATCGTCCCGGTGATGAAGAAAAATGGGACAGTGCGCATATGCGTAGACTTTCGGGATCTTAATAAAGCCTGCCCAAAAGATGATTTCCCAGTGCCAGTCACCGAACTGATGATAGACAACACATCCACTCATGAGGTTTTCTCCTTCATGGACGGCTCATCAGGGTATAATCAAATAAAAATGCATCTAGAAGACCAGAAGCATACAGCCTTCAGGACTCCTCTTGGTATATTTTGTTATAAAGTGATGCCCTTCGGTTTGAAGAACGCCGGTGCTACTTATCAGAGGGCCATGACGAAGATCTTCGACGACCTTATACACGAAATCGTCGAATGCTATATCGACGATCTCATGGTTAAGAGCAAATCATACGAGGAACATCTCGAACATCTGAAGACTGTATTTCAACGCCTTCGGCAATACAACTTGAAGATGAATCCTCTTAAATGTGCGTTCGGGGTTTCCTCGGGCAAATTCCTGGGATTCGTCGTTCAACACCGAGGTATTGAAATAGATCCGTCAAAGATCAAAGCGATCATGGAAATGCCTCCGCCAAGGACTCTCAAACAGCTGCGGTCTCTCCAAGGGAAACTCGCGTATATACGTCGATTTATAGCCAACCTTTCAGGAAAGTGTCGTCCTTACAGCCACCTGATGAAGAAGGGAACCCCATTCGTTTGGGATCAAAAATGCCAAGGCGCACTGGATGAAATCAAACAATACCTGCAGAACCCGCTGGTGTTGGCTGCTCCGGTTAAGGGGAAGCCTCTCATTCTTTATACAACCGCCCTCGAAGGTTCTTTAGGCGCATTATGGGCACAAGAGAACGATCAAGGGAAAGAAAGAGCACTCTACTACTTAAGTCGAGTTCTGCTGGGGGCAGAAAGCAACTACTCTCCCATTGAAAAACATTGCCTGGCGTTGATCTTCGCAATAACAAAGCTTAGGTACTATGCGTTGGCGCACGAGGTCCGTCTTATTTCAAAAGTGGACCCTCTCAAATATCTAATGTCAAAAGCCATATTGACAGGGCGACTCGCTAAATGGACCCTGCTCTTGATGGAATTCTCGATAACGTATCAACCTCTCAAGGCAGTGAAAGGCCAGGCCATCGCCGACTTCCTCGCTGAGCATCCGATACCCGCCGATTCTCCTCTGAATTGCGATCTTCCAGACGAACATGCGTTCGATGCGATCGACGGTGATAATATCCGATGGGAGCTTTATTTCGATGGAGCATCTTCCATGAAGAAACGCAAACAAAGTACCCCTATAATTAAATCAGGGGTAGGACTCATCTTTGTAACTCCACAAGGAGGGATAATGCGCTACGCGTTCTCCCTAACGGAGCCGAGAACAAACAATGAAGCCGAATACGAAGCTCTGATAGCAGGCCTCGAGATCGCCATTGACATGGGAATTGAAGATCTCCTCATATACGGTGATTCTCAACTGGTCGTTAGTCAAGTAAACGGCGACTACCAAACGTGCAAACCGGAATTGGTAAAATACGGTGAAAAAGTGCAGCAACTGCTAACCCAAATTCCCTCTTACACTTTGGAAAGTATACCGCGCGCGGAAAACAGCAAAGCGGACGCACTGGCCAAGCTTGCTAAAGAATTGGCCGACGAGAACCTCGATGACGTTAGAATCGTGATACGAAGTCGTCGAGTGCTCGCCCCAGCAGAAATACCTCCAGAATCATATAAAGAAAAGGGAGCAACTGAGCAGGCGACCCTACAAATAAAAGACCATGAGAAGACCGAAGACTGGAAAGGAGTTTTCATAGATTACTTCAAGTTCCACCGAATGCCTGAAGAAGCGTCCATAAGACATCAGCTCATGAAACGAGCTCTGTCTTTCGCCTTTGTTAACGATACTCTATACAAGAGGACATTCGATTCTCTGTGGCTGAGATGCCTAGGACCTGATGAAACGAGAAGGGTCGTCCAAGAAGTTCACGACGGACTCTGCGGTTCCCACCAAGCAGGCCCTAAGATGAAGTTGAAGATAAAACGGATGGGCTACTACTGGCCCACGATGATGCAGGATTGCCTGGAATACGCGAGGCAATGTCATTCATGCCAAATTCATGGGGACTTCATCCATCAGCATCCCAATCCATTGCATCCAACAGTGGCTAGTTGGCCATTCGAAATGTGGGGAACTGACATAGTCGGCCCCATCGAACCAGCATCGTCAAAGGGACACCGTTTCATCCTGGCGACGACTGATTACTTCTCCAAATGGGCGGAGGCGGTACCGTTGAGGGAAGTGAAGACGGAGAACATCCTCCATTTCTTCAAAACGCATGTCATATACCGGTTTGGAACCCCGAGGAGGATCATCTCTGATAATGGGCCAGCCTACCGAAGTCATAAAATTAGCCGTTTCGCACAGCAGCACAATATAGACTGGAGATACTCCTCAGTTTATAACCCGCGAGCTAACGGTCTAGCTGAGGCCTTCAACAAGACCTTGACGAAGATCATGAAGAAAACAGTGTCACGAAATAAGAGAGATTGGCACGAAAGATTGCAAGAGGCTCTTTGGGCGTATCGAACTACGTTTAAAACGGCCACAAACACAACGCCGTACGCGTTGGTATTTGGGACGGAAGCAGTACTCCCTCTCGAGATAGAACTACCCTCTCTACGAGTGGCAGTCCACTACGAGCTGACGGATGAAGAAAATGCTCACCTCCGGTTTGAGGAGCTGGACGCCCTTGATGAAACCCGGCTCATAGCACAGCAAAATCTAGAAGCCTATAAAGCAAAGATGACGCGCTCATACGAAAGATTGACCCGACCGAGGACATTTCGTCAGGGCGAACTCGTACTAGTAGTCAAAAGGCCCATGATCCCCAATCGCGCCAAGCGGGGAAAGTTCGAGCCAAACTATGAAGGCCCGTACATCGTAGATAAGGTCTACCAAGATGGGGCCTATCTACTCATGAACATGCACGGTGAAAGGCCTTTCAGGCCAATAAACGGTTGCTTCCTAAAGAAATACTACGCTTAATGAGCCACAGCCTAGGTCAATGGTAGATGACGACGACTATGTCCGCTCGCTATCTTCCTAAGCTCAAGCTTTATAAGTAGTAGCCAGCCCTCTCAACGGTGGACCGAAATGTCCTTAAACTAACAGCAGACCGAAACGTCTTTAAACTAATACCGCAGCATCCTTAGGCTGATGAGATATAAAAAAAAAATAAAATAAAATAAAATAAACGGTATGTCCATAAGCAAAAGGGGCACGGATGAAAACCTGAAAGGGCTCCGTGAGTAAAAACAGCAAGGCTACCGGCGAGTGCTTGTGAAAACCTAAAAGGGCGCAACCTCGTTAAGAAACACTTATAGGATCCTCTCGACCCTGTAAGGAGAAACCACCTGCGTGAGATCCTTACGACTTACAAGGGAACAACACACTTAGGAGTCCCCACGATTCCTAAGGAGAAAATACACTTGCGAGATCCTCACGACTCGTAAGGAGAATTCTCTTATGGGACCCTCACGGCTCATAGGATTTGAAAGTCTTAAGTCACAGAGACCTAAACCTGTACTTAAGCAAACCCCCACAAACTTCCAATATTGCCCTACAAGTGGCTCAATACTGACCCTTGTATACAATCCACGGGCGCGAATAAACATTTCCCTAACCAAGGTCCATCCATGACTGGGAATACGTTCGTATGGTAAACAACCCTTATAAATCCCCTCGATTTATGAGGAGAAAACCTTCCTGTAGGATCCTTACGACTTACAGAAGAACAAAACACTTAGGAACCCTCACGGTTCCTAAGGAGAAAATACACTTACAAGATCCCCACGACTTGTAGGGAGAAATACCTTCACGAGACCCTTACGGCTCATGAAGTCAAAAGCCTTAGCCGACGGGATCCTAACCTTGGTCGCTAAGCCTCCTTTGTTCAACAACGATAGAGGCAAATGATGATTCGCTCCTGGTAATATCCCAGTTGCAGCGGTGCTGATGCCGAAATCGGTGTCCAATTTCAGGTTGACGGCGAAAGCCAGTAGACCGCTCATGCATACGAAATAGCCGAAATGATAGGGCAACTTGCAATAAAAAGCAGCAAGTAAAATATATGCATGCAAAATAGCCGAAATGATCGGGCAACTCGTAATAAAGAGCAACGAGTAAAAAATAAAATAATAAAAAAGCCGAAATGATTGGGCACCGCGAAAAATAGCCGAAATGTTTGGGCAATCGCGACCTTCGCGATATAAAAGCTGAAATGATAGAGCATCGCGGAAATAAAACAAAAAATAAGAAATGATAAAACTTCGGCCCTACAGTTAAGATCACATCGATCCCTGTATACAATCCAAGGGCGTAAACAAAGAAGGAACCATGCCTCCCCAGCGGATTCCGTCAAACGACGAAACCAAGCCTCAACGGTTCATTTCAACCGAAGAAGCCAGTGACTCCAACGAAAACTCCTCGACTCACGGATACAAACACTCCTTGACGAGAGCTTCCTGATCCGCGTCGACCCGCAGAGCCACCAGTGCCTCCGTAGGAACCCTCGACTCGTTTCAAACCCCAAGGACACAAATAATCCTTGGCACTCGGGAAACAAATAATCCCGGCAAAACTCCTCGACTCACGGATACAAACACTCCTTGACGAGAGCTTCCTGATCCGCGTCGACCCGCATAGCCACCAGTGCCTCCGTAGGAACCCTCGACTCGTTTCAAACCCCAAGGACACAAATAATCCTTGGCACTCGGGAAACAAATAATCCCGGCAAATTCCTCGAATCACGGATACAAACACTCCTTGACGAGAGCTTCCTGATCCGCGTCGACCCGCAGAGCCACCAGTGTCTCCGTAGGAACCCTCGACTCGTTTCAAACCCCAAGGACACAAATAATCCTTGGCACTCGGGAAACAAATAATCCCGGCAAATTCCTCGAATCACGGATACAAACACTCCTTGACGAGAGCTTCCCGATCCGCGTCGACCCGCAGAGCCACCAGTGCCTCCGTAGGAACCCTCGACTCGTTTCAAACCCCAAGGACACAAATAATCCTTGGCGCTCGGGAAACAAATAATCCCGGCAAATTCCTCGACTCACGGATACAAACACTCCTTGACGAGAGCTTTCTGATCCGCGTCGACCCGCAGGGCCACCAGTGCCTCCGTAGGAACCCTCGACTCGTTTCAAACCCCAAGGACACAAATAATCCTTGGCGCTTGGGAAACAAATAATCCCTCGTAAAACTTCTCAACTCGCGGATACAAACACTCCGTGACGAGAGCTTCTTTGACTCACATCTCGGGCAGTAAGGATTCAAAAACTTGCTTCCTGAACAATGGGACCCTGCAAGTCAATCCTAAATGGTCTCTTGCATACTATTCACGGGTCTCACTCTCTGAAGTCGATTCTCGACAAAGAGGGAAACAACCGCTTACGAGCCTTCTCGACTCGTAAGAGGGCAATGGGACCCTGCAAGTCAATCCTAAATGGTCTCTTGCATACTATTCACGGGTCTCACTCTCTGAAATCGATTTTCGACAAAGAGGGAAACAACCACTTACGAATCCCCTCGACTCGTAAGAGGGAAAATTCTCTTATAGGATCCTTACGACTTATAAAGAGAAAACCACACTTAGGAATCCTCACGATTCCTAAGGAGAAAACCTACCTACGAGAGCCTCTCGATCCGTAGGGAGAAAAGTCTCCATGAGACCCTCACGGCTCATGGAGTTGAAAAGTCCTAGGCGGCAGATCTGAAACTGCGGCCTAAGCCATCGCTATATCTCGAAGAAATCAAGAAGCTTACTCTACTACCTGCTAATTGTGACGACATGCTGAAAAAGAGGAAAAGCAACAAAAAAAAGCATATGATTTACACTTGATCGGGCATATGAGACGCATTCAGTCAGGTGAAAGATTCAGAGCAGAAGATAAGACAGGATAAGAAAGACAAAATTTTCATTAATATCGCCCAAAGTTCTTACAATCATAAAGCGATAAATTAAAAATGTTATTACAACGGAATAACCTCGAACCCAGGGCATGGATTGAGGAACTCGAAAGCTACCCTATCTATGACTTTCCAGGCCGCGCGGACCATCCTGGTATGCTTCCTTTCACGAGCACAAGCATCAGGGTCCCCCCTGACGTCTTCCACCCTTCGATAAGCGGCGAGTATGGCGGACTGTTGAAAGACCTCATGCAGGAGATCGATAAGGCTGTCTCGTCGCCTCTTTGAGATAAAATTCAACAGGTACACCGAGTGCACCTTGTCCTCAGCAGCATCCAACGCCCTAAGAGGTACGCCGGAACAGAAGAGGGGAAGCGCCTCCCAGATGGCTCCCACTATAAGCTTGAGAAGAGAGGAACGCCGGGGAAGCAGTGGACCATTGTATGCGTCAAAGCGGCTCATGATTTCAGCACACTCCGCGTTTGTGAACTCTCGATTTTGAGAGCGGCCAAGTCGGCGGATGTCCCCGTAAGAGATGATCTCGTTAAGAGCATACATATGGGCGTCCATTGTTCCTGTAGAAGAAGATTGACAACAATCGGTAACCCTTGAAAGCTATGTTATATAATCTAAAAGGAGCAAAGCTCCATTAATGAATCAAGAAATTACAAATCTTTTAGAGGGCAAAGCTCTATTCAAGGATTAAAACCCGCGAACAAAAGCTTAATGAAACCCCAATGGGGATCTCTTTAGATCAAAAGATCTGTGAGAGCAAAGCTCTTTGACTGAGATTAATTTGGATTAATTTGATTTACATTAAAATTTACCTAAAGTTTCCAATTTTGGAGTTGAGCAAAGCTCTGCTAGTGAAACCCCAATAGGGATCTCTTTAGATCAAAAGATCAGTGAGAGCAGGGCTCTCTGATTAAGACTAATTTAAGTTAATTTGATTTATATTAATTTTACTTAAAGTTTCTAACTTTGAAATTGAGCAAAGCTCTGCTGTTTAAGATTAATTAAAGTTAATTTAATCTAAGATTCAATTTTACCTAAAGTTTTCTCCAAAAAACTTTGGAAAGAAGAGCAAAGCTCTAGAGTTCTTGAAGGCAAGAGCAAAGCTCTGAAGCTTTTGAAAATAAAAAACGGAAAGATGATAAGCATCTGTGGGGGACCAAAGGTCCTATTTATAGGCACCAAGTGCCTCTTCGACTTCCAAAAGTCGTCACTGCGGTTGGAATTTCGCCACCATTGCGCTCACGTTTGGGGCCACGTAAGCGCAATGGTGCGGGGGGCATTTGTTTACCCCAATCGGAGCAAAGCTCCGATCAAATTCCGAGGTGGAAGATGAAACAACTCCCCAATCAGAAACAAAGCTTTGCTTTGAAAATTTAAACTTCAATAAAGGAAGCAACGCTTCAGTTGCTCAGGCACTGCGCTGCGCGACATGTGTCAGCGCAGATGCGCTAGCGCAGTCGCGCTGCGCTATGCGCTGTGCGACACGTGTCAGCGCAGATGCGCTAGCGCAGTCGCGCTGCGCGACACGTGTCAGCGCAGCTGTGCTGTGCGCTGCGCTGCGCGCTGCGCGACACGTGTCAGCGCAGATGCGCTAGCGCAGAAGAAGGGGTTTAACACCAAAAGCAATTTATTCATGCAAAGTTACGTACACTTGATAATAACGAATTAAAATCATATAATGCACGAACACAACAAAGAACTAAAATAAAAGAACCCTTAACAGGCAATGAAATACTTGATTAAAAAGAAAAATGCTTATTCATTATTATTGATATTACATTTAAAAAAGATCACCGAATACGGGATCAGAAAGACAAGGATTCGCAAAAAGAAGAAGAAGATTCCCCAGCTCCCTCTCTGTCTTCTCCACCACATCGAAGCGGCGATCCTCCCGAGGGGTGGCCATCCAACGGTCGACGCCACACTCCTGGGAAAAAGTGGCGATGACAACCCGACGAGCCCATATCTGGTTCAGAAAATGGAAGGAGCAGTCCTTCAGGGCTTTGGTGATCAAGTGCGCTTCGAGAAGGCCCTCGATCTTGTCCTCGGCGGCATCCAGCATTGCCGGGGACATCTCTGCTGGAGGAGGGGGAATGTCGGAGAGCACCGAGGCAAGGGCCATCCGAAGCCAAATGGAATTCGGAGGAAGAGGAGACCCCACACGAGTCAAAAGCTCATGCATTGCAGCGTCGCATTGCTCGTCCGAGAGAGAAGGGTCCACCAGGCGCGCAGCAAAACGGGGAACGATGTCCCGAATCGGAACCTCCCATGGTTGTCGGCGGGCATGAGGGCGGTTGCAAGCCATGATCGAAAAAGTTCTCTGAAGATGAGAGAATAAAAGCTCGGCCCTGAACTATATATAGACCCAAACACAAAAGATTTTGTGCACAATGGAATTATTTCCAAGACCCGGGAAATCAAAATCTTGGAAATACAAGTTCGACTTGGAAAAGGGGAGATGAAAAGATATCTCAGGTGAAGCAACGCTTCAGATCCTCTGCGATGGGCGCAACTTGCCACGTGTCTGGCGCAACGCGCCGAGCGCAGCGCCCAGAAAGCGCACCCAATCAGAGCAAAGCTCTGTTCAAACGAAGCAACGCTTCAACTGCACTGCACACTGCGTTGCGCGACACGTGTCAGCGCAGATGCGCTAGCGCAGTTGCTCTGCGCTGCGCGACACGTGTCAGCGCAGATGCGCTAGCACACTTGCGCTGCGCTCTGCGCTGCGCGACACGTGTCATGCGCTGGGGCATCTGCGCCAAACTGAATTAAGATTTTTATGAAATCTTTTCTGTTCTTTCCAGAACTAGAAGATTTTCTTCGGCCTTTGGATCAAAGATCCAGCGGTGGGAAAATTCCCAAAATCACTCAGGAAAGATCCTGTTAACAAATTCAACAGATTTGTGGTCACTATAAATAGGACCCTAAGCCTCAATTCAAAGGGATCAACAATTTTCTCAAAAAATCAAGAACTCTAAGCAGAGAAAACTCTGAGAAGATCTCAAGAAAAAGATAAAGAACCTTCATGAAGTAGAAGAAAGGCCTTCTAATAGATCATTGATCTAAAAATAAAATGAATGATCTTTATATAAAAAAAAAGAAAACAGTGCTTTGCACTTCTTGTGAACCTTCGGTTCTTTAAAAACAAAATAATAATAAAAGAATAAAAGAATAGTGCTTTGCACTTTTATGAACCTCTGGTTCTTCGAATAAAGAAGAAATCTATTTTTCTTTGATCTAATTTAGATCAAGAACTTAAATAGTGCTTTGCACTTCCCTTCTTGAATCTAAAAAGATTCTTAGTGCTTTGCACTTCCAAGTTGCGCCGTTGCGCTCTTAAGGGAGCGCCACGTATCGGCTATAAAACCACTTGCGCTAAGCGCCCTTAAGATAGAGCTTTGCTCTCTGGAATTGGCGCAACTCGCTGAGAGCGCGCCACGTGTCAGCAGCGCAATAGCGCAGCGCAACAGCGCATCGCACTGCGCTGGTGCGCTTGCGCTCATCAGAGCACGACACGTGTCATCACCATATGAACTTGCGCTCATTACTTGGCGCAAAGCGCAGATACATTAAAAAGGGCCAAGCCCAATTAAGAGAAGGCCTAACAGGCTTAATGAAGCGCAAATGCATTATTTTAAGGGGCAGAGCCCAAACCAGAACAGATGCTTTGCATCATTTATAAATGGGCTGAGCCCAAATAAAATATTCAGAATGCTCTGCATTTTAAAAGGGGCAAAGCCTAAAACAAAGTAGATGCTTTGCAAATAGGCAGAGCCCAAAATAAACTGATACTCTATATCTTTTGTAGAGCCTAAATAAGAAAAATGCAATGCGAATAAAATGTTGAACTGGACTTAGCCCAATCGTGGCCATAAGTCCTTAAATTAAATTGACTGAGCAAAATGGCTCTCCTAAGTCAATCTACGTCTGGTTCGAGGGTACATCTCCGAACTCCTTTGACATCCATCGTTGTAATTCCTCAACGACGTCAAAGAGGTGACGGGTCCCAACGACCACACATCCATATGGACTGCGGGATCCTTAAACTCGTGGACCGAGACGTCCTTTAAACTAATGTCGGACCGAAACGTCCCTAAACTAATATCGGACCGAAACGTCCCTAAACTAATATCGGACCGAAACGTCCTTAAAACTAATATCGGACCGAAACGTCCCTAAACTAATATCGGACCGAAACGTCCCTAAACTAATATCGGACCGAAACGTCCCTAAACTAGCACTGGACCACTACGTCCTTAAACTGGCGACGGACCGGAACGTCCCTAAACTAATAATGGACCACCACGTCCCTAAAACTGGCGACGGACCGCCATGTCCCTAAACTGGCACAATAGGGCCCAAACGCTCTTTTGTTGGATCTAAACGGTCCCGTCTAAGTTGATCTTAACCCCAAATACGGTTAACGTGTCCTTAGACATTTAAATAAACGATAAAACTCCAAATCAATTTTGGTTCAAGGGTACATCTCTGAACTCCTCAGACGCCTGTCGTTGTAATCCCTCAACGACGTCAGAGAGGTGACGGGTCCCGACGGCCGGATAATTAAATCAATCATGATGTTAAGTTGATCTTAGTCTAAAACAAGACTAACGTATCCTTAACGAACGTTTAAGTCGATCTTAGTCGCAACGCGACTAATGTATCCTTAAACTAAAAACACCAAACCCAAATCTAAGTAAATACGGATTTGGACTAATCCACGTCCTACGGGCGACGGCATTACTCAGTCTCCGTATACAATCCACGGGCAACCACGAACAAAACAAACACACACGACACGAAGTGAAATTCTGGAGAAGGAGAAAGTTGTTACCGCGACGCGGTAGCGTAATTAACTGCAGGGGCTTGCGCCTGCAGGGAAGAGCGTCCCCACAATCAAAAACCCCTCACCCTGAGGGGGAATCTGACGAAATCTGCTACATCGGCCGCATCCGTCTAAACCTCCGATACAAGGTGCCATAAATCAACTTGGCATCTTCGGAGAGGTGGACGGATCAAACCAAATAGCATCTGCCCCGAACCTCAGGAAACGGACGCGAAGTCCGGGCCGCCGTTCGGAGGGGAACAGGTAATCTACCAGCTTGTCACGGAATCACCCTCTCCAAAGAGATGTCTCCCAAGACTGATTTGGAAAGGGAACGCATGTCTATTATACCCTACGCTTCTGCGGTAGGCTCTATAATGTATGCGATGTTGTGCACCAGACCAGATGTAGCTTACGCACTGAGCGTGGTAAGCCGGTATCAGTCAGACCCAGGGGAGAAGCACTGGATAGCAGTAGAGAACATTCTCAAGTACCTGAGAAGGACTAAGGAGATGTTCTTGGTTTACGGCGGAAAAGACCTCAGGTTGGAGGCCTTTGCTGATTTCGGCTTCCAGAGTGATAAGGACGATTCCAAGTCCATGTCGGGTTATGTCTTTACCCTCAATGGAGGGGCGGTGTGCTGGAAGAGCTCCAAGCAGGACACCGTTGCTGACTCGACGATGGAAGCGGAGTATATAGCTGCTTGCGATGCCGCAAAAGAAGCAGTCTGGAAGAAGAAGTTCCTAACAGAACTTCAGGTGGTTCCTACCATAGTTGATCCAATACCTCTGTATTGCGACAACAACGGAGCTATAGCTTTAGCAAAGGAACCAAGGTCCCATCAGAAGTCCAGACACATCTTAAGGCGGTATCACCTGATCAGGGAGATCATTGATCGTCAAGAGATCGAGGTTCGGAGAGTTGCTTCTGAAGAGAACATTGCTGATCCATTCACGAAGGCCCTACCTCAGATTCAGTTCGAGAGGCTACTCGAGATCATCGGTCTTCGATATGCCAGTACATGGCCCTAATACAAGTGGGAGATTGTTAGTGTATATGCCCTAGGGGCCATTATTGTATCATACTAGTTTGTATATTACTTAATGGAAGCTTGGGATATTCACATGTATATAACAGTCTTGCTAAACATGGTAGTATGCTACTTGGTTTTTCTATCTTAATATGTGAGTATACGTATTGATAGAGCTCTTAGGATCTTGCTTGACTACCAGCGTTGTGATGACAGTCACACTAGTGGGGGCTGGGTAGTCTACAAGCATATCCTTATTCAGGTCCCTAGTCGTTGGATTATCGAGACAGGGCATCGATACTCCGGAGTAGACTAGTGTGTACGCTTCTCATCCCAGTTGGGGAGATGGCATGTCCCACAGCCGTCAGTACGTCGTACTGGAGATAGTATGCAGGTGCTCGTTAGGTTACGGGTACACCGGACAGGACTCACAGGGAACTGTTGGTTGGTTTTATACCAGTCGTCAGTGAACAGTTCCCAGGTGACATGAGTACAGCATAGTCCGCAGACTTGACACTGCTACTTCGCCTCGAGTGTGTCCCACTGTTCTTAGATTGCTACCCTACCACGGCTCAAAGGAGTCGTGCAAACAGGTAGCAGTTGGGTGCAGTCCCGAGCACTTGGAGGCAGTGGCGGTTAGAAAGGATTCGTCTCTCCCGGTATTAGGGGTTGATATCGCGCTGTGTCAGAGAGCCATTACGCAAAGTCCCTGGCCAGGGCAAGCGAGATTTGCTGGTAGGTTCCAGTAGTTTCTCAGGGTGTAATGGGCTTCCCTCCGACACGACTTATACCGCTATTAGGGGACTGACGTTTGCCGCCCCCTAGGCCCGATATGCGATAGTCTTGGACAAACGGACCGGACTGTATGGAGATTGTCACATCAGACTCAGTAGGAGTTCGGATGGGTTTCCTCATCGGCCTTCTTATCGACATCTACCTGGGGACCGTTACGTACAGCTAGTGCCGCTTGCGGTCTGTGGTTAAACCCACTGCCAGCGTAGTAGTCGAGTCTCTAGAGTCCCACACAGAGAGTTTTCCTACTCCGGGAGAAACGATATAGAGGTCGTATGGTTTTACGATAAGGGTTCGGACGCATACGTGTATTTACGCATGTACGACTTTCGGACAGTTTTTACCAGTCGGCTTTGGTTTAAGCCAGTTACTGGTATCCGGTTATTGGATTTATACAGTCTAAAGTTTTTCCATATTTTTGCGGAAAGGAGGGGCGTTCTCGTAATTGCGCGAGAAGCTTCTAGAAGGTGGTGACTAAGGGGGTTTATGTGGCATATACAATGAATGTGATTAGTGAGTCATATGGATGATTCATCCATGTCATTAATGCATCATAAATGCTTAATGACTCATGGAGATGAATCATCACTAGATATTATCAAGCATGGTTGTTAAATTGATTTATTTTCTTTTCTTGATAAAAAGAAATGCTTGATATATACTATCATAACTCATTATTCTTACTTCATTATTATGTTCATCTTCTCTCTCCTCAAGCTCTCCCTCTTCAAACCCTAATCCTCCCCTCTCATGTATTGAGTACAAGGATTAGTTAGACTAATTAAACCATAACCCTCACTCTATATCACCTAGCTTCTTTGATTAGCACTTAAAGAAGGTTAGTTGCCTCAAGTTTAGAGGCTAAGCTTGGAGTAAAGCTCTCGGGTGGATCGTCTACTACTTCGAGAAGGCCGAGGAGGAGGTGGAGTTTGCAAAGACGAAGGACACGATTCGTTAGGTATAATCCCTAAACATAGTAGTATAGAACTTCTATGTTTCATGTTAGTTATCGTTTAGCTTCGATTCATGCGGTTAGTCGATGTTTAAGCAAAGAACAAGATCGTTTTTCAAATTTTCGCCTCCCCGCAAGTCGTGGGGTGTTGTACATCGACTTACAACAAACGCAGCACGAATACTAACTATTACTTATCTGAAATGACGGAGGGCTACGACAGGTTTTTAAGAAAACCTTTTGCGTAATGAGCTTGATATCGTCGTAGAATCGAGTGATTTTAAATGGAGTGTTTTTTAGGCTTTTACTGGTTTTGCTAAAGAGGTCACTCCCAGTGAAGGGATCTCGGCTCTTTCCTTATCTAATAAGGTGCAGGATATTTCACAAATAGCACTATGCAAAGCAAAAACTATAAAAGCAATCAAAAGACAAACCGAGTTTGTAGCATCTGCTAGTTTCGCTAAAGAGGTCGCTATCGGTGAAGGGATCTCGGCTCTTTCCTTATCGAATAAGGTGTTGGATATTCTACAAAGAATACCGCTATGCAAAGCAAGAACTAGAGCTACCAGTTTTTAAAACAAGTTTCTACATCTTTTAGCTTTCTTTTATTTCATTAATCTCATTAATGAAGTCCCATTTATTATGCTTCCCAAGCATCACATATGAAACGAAAGCAACAATATATAATATATATCATATATATATATAATATAAGCATTCGTCTCATAATATAATCAATGATCACATCACAGAATATCGCAGCAGAATACAACATATGAAATATTGGATATAGTAGGATTTCCGGGTTTTATTTTAAGCCTGTATAAAACACGGATTCTACGGTCGTGATGAATAGCCAATCCCACACCCCTAGACCCCTACGAAAGCAGCAAGCAACCTTACCAATTCTAGAGTTAGGAGACCCGGTCTCGACTCCTCGAGATGGTCTCCCACTGGAACCCGGTTACTTGTGCTCCCCGCCTTGGGTATATCCTAATGCGGAAAAGTAAATAATATACAATGGTGACATCTTCCTTAACCCGGAAGTGCCCCAATAAAAGAATATTACATACAATGCATTTTACATGAATGAAAATGAAAAACTCTCATCTCATATAAACCCCCAGCTATTCAAAACACGACGATCCAATATAATATATCACAGCAACACATAACATCACATGTCATCAACGTAAGTAAATATGCATATCCCAATTGTCATTAACATATAGCACCGAAACCGGCGATACACCACATATTACACTTACGGTCACAGAAAAGAAAGTGAAAAACTACAACAGTTGGAATCCACAACCACCTTAGATATCACATGCCTTACCAAATGAATTCATTAGATATCGCATGTCTAACAATTATAAACCCCGTATTTGTAAGTCGATGTAGTACACCCCAGTACTTATGGGGAGGCGGAATTTACAAAAACTTATCAAGTTTAAACAACGAACATCGACTAACCGCTTGAATCGAAGCTAAACTCTAAATAACCGTATTCTAAAGTTTCATCTCACAAGTGATTAGGGATTATACCTAATGAAACCGGTCCTTCTTCTTTACGTCCTCCTTTGTTCTCCTCGGCCTTCTCTAGGTAGTAGACGATCCACCCGAGAGCGAAACTCCAAGCTAAACCTCTAACTTGAGGTAACTAATCAACTTTGATTGCTAATCAAAGATGAGAGGATGATATAGAGTGAAGGTTATGGATTGTTTAGTCTAACTAATCCTTTGATCTCAACACATGAGGATTAAGGATTAGGGTTAGAAGATGAGAGCTTGAGGAGAGAGAATGTGTGATATATTAATGAGAGAAGAGAGAGAGTGTATCATAATATTATGAAGCATTCTTATTTTAGAATAATCAATAAAGGAAATGAATAAGCATGCTTCACAAAATATCTTGTGATGATTCATTAGCATGAGTCATTAAGCAATAAATGTGCATTAATGAAGTGAATGAATCACCACTATGACTCACTCTCTCATCCAAAAGAAACCTCCTTAGTCACATCTTCTAGAAGCTTCTCGAGTAATTACGAGAACGCCCCTCCGATCCGTAAAAAATACGGAAAAACTTTAGACTGTAAAAATCCAATAACCGGATACCAGTAACTGGCTTAAACTAAAGCCGACTGGTAAAATCTGTCCAAAAGTCGTACGCGCGTAAACGCACGTATGCGTCCGAACCCTTTGTCGCAAAACCATGCAACCTCTATATCGTTTCGCCTGGAGTAGGAAACTCTCTGTGTGGGACTCTAGAGACTCGACTACTACGCTGGCAGTGGGTTTAACCACAGACCGCAAGCGGCACTAGCTGTACGTAACGGTCCCCAGGTAGTTGTCGATAAGAAGGCCGATGAGAAAACCCATCCGAACTCCTACTGAGTCTGATGTGACAATCTCCATACAGTCCGGTCCGTTCGTCCATGACTATCGCATATCGGGCCTAGGGGGCGGCAAGCGTCAGTCCCCTAATAGCGGTATAAGTCGTGTCGGAGTGAAGCCCATTACACCCTGAGAAACTGCTGGAACCTACCAGCAAATCTCGCTTGCCCTGGCCAGGGACTTTGCGTAATGGCTCTCTGACACAGCACGATATCTACTCCCAATACCGGGAGGGACGAATCCTGTCTAACCGCCACTGCCTCCAAGTGCTCGGGACTGCACCCAACTGCTACCTGTTTGCACGACTCCTTTGAGCCGTGGTAGGGTAGCAATCTAAGAACAGTGGGACACACTCGAGGCGAAGTAGCAGTGTCAAGTCTGCGGACTACGCTGTACTCATGTCACCTGGGAACTGTTCACTGACGACTGGTATCAAACCAACCAACAGTTCCCTGTGAGTCCTGTCCGGTGTACCCGTAACCTAACGAGCACCTGTATACTATCTCCAGTACGACGTACTGATGGCTGTGGGACAGACCATCTCCCCAACTGGGATGAGAAGCGTACACACTAGTCTACTCCGGAGTATCGATGCTCTGTCTCGATAATCCAACGACCAGGGACCTGAATAAGGATGTGCTTGTAGACTACCCAGCCCCCACTAGTGTGACTGCCATCACAACGCTGGTAGACAAGCAAGATCCTAAGAGCTCTATCAATACGTATACTCACATATTAAGATAGAAAAACCAAGTAGCATACTACCATGTTTAGCAAGACTGTTATATACATGTGAATATCCCAAGCTTCCATTAAGTAATATACAAGCTAGTATGATACAGTAATGGCCTTCTAGGGCATAAACACTAACAGTATTTTAGTCTCGATCTCGAAAACACTTTTCAATATCTAGTCGGGCAATTCAACAAGATTCCCGACATCCTGATCGAATGCTCGTCGGAAACTTTAGTAAACGGCCGCACCCCCCGATACCGTCGACGAAGTACACTAAGGCGGAACACCGCTGCCACGAACACCCGAACGGATGCTTTTGGCGACGGGGTTCTCCTACAGTCACTTGGTAAGGGCTATGGGGTGTGGCTATCTATTAAGTTTACCCGGCGAGTATCCGCGTACGCTACGTGATTGCGACGGACTTTTGATCACATCAAAATCCCATGGCAACCGATCAAATGAGACCAAATTGCTAGATTTATAACATTCAAATTAGTTATCTCATAACTACTTTTGTGGATTCCAAATATTGTATCCCATCACATGATATCTGGACGACGTTAAAATTTTTGATCTATTCATCAAAGTCCCACAATTTCCCGACAGCTCAACACTTGAGCACAGTTCAATAATACCCAGAATATGCCACAGTACCTATGCACCAGCCGTAGAAGGGCAAACACAAGCCTCACTTATATCGCCATGGAACTACGGAAAACCCTAGGGTTTGACCGCGGTTCCGCGATCTAAAAAGTCGAGTTAGGGTTTCATTCTTCTAGAGGGTTCATAGACTCACTTGCATATTTTTCCGAATACGATAAACTTGGAAAAATGGGGTTTTGACATTCGATCGAACTTTTTAACATCGCCTAGACAACATGGGAATAACCCGAAACAATATTAAAACTACGAATATGAAACACTACAAATTGCTTATAGTGTAAGATTACATCACATGCAAAATTAGCAAAAACAAACAACACCTGAAATATCAAAACCAAGCCACTGGAACACCATGAAAAATTGAGGGGGGTGCTCAGAATTTGGCCGAGATGGGGGGTATGGTGGCCGGCCAAAAAATATTGGATTTTCCTGAAATTTTCATGGTGTTCTGGAAATATCTCATACATCATTCTGTACTTATTTTAAAAAAATTTTGAAAAACTTTTAAAATCGACAGAAACTTCAATTTTCCGTTTCAAGTTTCGGAGTATTTCGGTTTCGTAATCTTAACAAAATCCGTATAAATTTCTAGCATGGCTCTTATACCACTGCAGGGTTACCTAGGACGGCAGCAAGATTTCGGGAGGCATCGTCCATGCTAAATTCAAAAATTTACCGTTCTAGCTAACCCTAACTAAGAATCGTATACTAGAAATCGACGGAAATACAAATGCAAACACTTTGCAAGTAAAGTGAGCAAGGAATACAATATTTGTAGACCGATCCTTCACTTCAATATCTCCGTGTAGTAGTCCCTTCGCTGCGATCGTAAACTCCGGACTCTAGAGAGGCTCCCATGAAGAAACGAATATGCTTGCTTCGAAGTCTTCGAGGCCGAAGACGGTCTACGTTGAGGAGACACTAACCCAAGCTATCTCTTCACTAATTACGGAATTAGTGAAGCAAACACCCTATAATAAATGGCAAGTAGTAGAGGATGATGAAGTAGGAAGTGGGCTCACTTTAGATTTGATTTTCTCACCCTTTTTCATCAACTCCATTGAAGCTAGAAAGCTTTGAGGAAGAAGAAGAAGAATGAACTCATCAAGTGAGAATGAATTAATCATGAGGTTAGAAATGCAACCATGGTGAAATAATATCATAGCTAACTCATGTAGAGAATAAACCATAGTATAGGGTTAAGGCTTGGGTTAATAAATATCTTAAGTTACACAAAAGAGTTGACTTTGTCAATGATTATCCATAAGCTCATCCAAGCTTAAACCATGATAAATTCTCACAAATTTGTTTAACTTAATAATAAATATGAAACCCTAATTAACCCTAGCATGGTATAAATCTCATACACCCTTGTTGCATGTGTAACCTAGCATGACACAAACATGTACACAAACATACTTATCACATATATATATTGTGCACATCAAGTGAGAAAAGAAACCATAAGTGAGCAAGCATTAGTTAATGTAATTTAATATATAAAATATATAATTATACATTAAATTATTAAATCAACTCTTGATTTAATAATCCGGCTATATTACATATAACTGACTAATATCATATGTAACAACTTATCGAATCAACACTTGATCCGATAACCCGACTGTATCGCATATAACCGACCAATGTCACAAATTGCGAGAATAGAATACGTTATCACATATCATATTAATCTCGGTCATGCACATATCTCATATGTGCTCCTATTCCGTTTCGCTTGAGCCAGGAAACCCCTGTATAGGACACTAAAGACTCGTCAATATGCCGGCAGTAGGTGATGATCATATCAAACACACACAAGTCGCAAGCGGTCTGCTAAATGTAACGGCCACCCGGGTATTGAGCGATCGGAAGATCAACAAGCAAGCCTGTTCACACTCCTGCGAATCCAATCAGTAACACTACCGTACAGCCCGGTCTCTTCGTCTGATATGTCGTATATCTCGTTTAGGGGTGGTAAACGTCAGACCCTAGTAACTCGATAAGTCGTGCCGATGTGAGGATCATAACGGGTCGAGAAACTAATGATAACACTTACCAGTATATCTCTGAAGCAGTCCTGACCAAGGACTTCCTGTTATAGCCAATCGAGCACAGCGCAACATCAAACCCCAATACCGGGAGAGACGAAACCCCTCCTATCGCTCATTGCCTCCATGTGACTCGGGACTGTACCCAAAAGCCACCGTTTTGCACGTTCTCTTGAACGTGGTAAGGTGGAAATCAAATCACAGTGGGAATCACACAAGACTCTATGACAATCTCGGGTCTACAGACTAATCTGTACCAATGTCACCAGAGAACTGCCATCTGACGTTAGGTATAATACCATCTGGGAGTTCTCGGCGAGTCCGTCCAGTGTACCCAGTCTCCACTGAGCACCTGTATACTGTCTCTGATGTCAAACACCAATGGATATGGGATCATCTATCGCCCATCTACATGGGTCGAGAAGCTATACGCTAGTCTACTCTGGTATTTCGATACCCTGTCTCGATACACCCATGACTAGGAACATTTGAAGGATGTACTTAGCGACTACCCTGTCCCCACTAGTATGATCTGCATTATAATCCTGGTAGTCAAGTACTCATCCTAAGGGCTTTATCAACATGTAACATAGAGACAATGAGTGTACATGTTAAGATAAAGAGCAACCAGATAGCATACTATCATGTCGAGTAAGAAAGTCCTCCATTTATATGTCCAAGCATCCACTACAATATACATCGTATGTACAGTAATGGCCTCTAGGGCATACATATAACTAACAGAACGCTCCCAGTACATGCATTTCGATCCACGACGTGAAGTAGTAGAGGGACGATATCACGACATCTGTACCTGGGGTTGAAGTGTTGGCTGCAACACTTAACCCATGATAAAGATGCGACAGTCCCGCAATGCCAACGGCCAACCGTTTCCCTTCGGCTACGCGATGAGCGGGGTAGAAGACGGAGGCTCTCATGAAGCGTCGATGCGTCGGCATGGAGAACCAACTGAGCCAAAGACCGATGAAGCCGACGAAGAAGGTCTCTTCGTCCATGCTAGGGGCCGCAATTGCATCAAAGGGCACGGCCAACGAGGTCGGAATGTAAAACTGCGGCAAGTCCACTTCTTTGGCCGGCAGCTTATTCAGGCCAAACCCAAAAGAGTCGTTAATGTTCGCAAATTTCGGAGTCTCTTTTGATAAAACATCTTCGCGGAGAAAACAAGCAATGAAGCTCTTAACGGTGACGCCCTGTCCTTCTGACTCCGCGAACAGCTTCTCGAAAATAACTAAAGTCTTGATCAGACCGAGGTACTTATGACGGACGGTGTTTTCAGTCGTCAAGCAGTCAAGCATAGCAGGCACGGTCATGAACACATACTCATCGGGAGGCAGCAACTCTTCATAGTGCTCTCCCCTGATCGGCAATCCGGAGATCTCGTAGATCTCTTCGAGTGAAATCGAGACCTTACGATCCCCTAGCAAGAAGGTGTTAGTGAGAAGATTCTATTGGTTCAGGAAAGCTTTAAACCACCAAACGTGAGGAGCCGGGTAATGAAAAAGAGACGCGTACACCGCTTGATACAGCCCAACCTTCTGTAACCATGCATGGTGGGCGGAAAGAACATACCGAGCCCAGAGAAGATAGCCTACTGGGTGGTGAGGGGTAAGACCTACTTTATAGACTTGTCCCTAAGGTTGGGCTTCACCTTGATAGATGCGGCGCCCTGAGATATCTATGGCCGGCAAGGGCCGGTTGGGTATCCCAGTTGTTGACGGCTCAAACCGACCTGCAGGAGTCCAGTTAGCCACTTCCACCGCATAAGTGGTCTGCGGACGCTCTATCAGCGATATTGGGCGGAGAGGTTCTGTTAGCATCTCATAAGTAAAGCTGCGGCGACCCCGGATGATGTGCTCATACCAAACTCCCCATAGGAGCAAACTAGTATAGCCACTATCATGGGCCCTGATCATTGCCATAGCCTCCTCATCCGACGGCGATTGCAGGAAAGCGGCGTCCGAGCGAGTAAAAAGAAAGCAGGGAAGAGAAGTCATTGTTCCTGAAATAAAAAAAAAAACCGTTAATGAAACCTATACATATATATATAAATATAACAACAGAGGGAAACGACAGAGAGTTTGTTCCATAGGACCACTGATTGTAAAACTAACGGACCCTACAAAATCAATTTGCCGGCTCACCAATGATGAGACATGACAATCATTGTGAAAAAAAGGATTATCATTAAACAGACACGGGAGTTTAAACAACTCTTGACATTCTCATAGAGAAAACAAGTTCTGTTAAAATACCTAACGAATTTAAATTCGTGCAAATAAAAAAAATCTATGAAAATGTTCTCAAGAACACCAGGGAATAAAATTCCTGAAGGGCCATCTTGATCTTTCAGAGTTAAGCTCTTTAGTGAGGAATTAAATTCCTTTTATGCGGTGAAATTAAATTCCAGAAACCCCCATGATGAGGAAACGAAAAATAAAAATGCCATGAATTCTTAAAGATCAGAGGGGGAATGCCCAAGACACTGAGGTTTACTACTCAAAGATCACGTCTTTGGATCTCTAAGAGATGGGTTTCATAAGAGAGCAAAGCTCTTATGGTGGATTAAAAATCCAGGAAATTTTTTTTAAAGAAAAGGGTTTCTTTATAGTTCAAGATCTTTACCTAAAAAGGGTTTCTTTTTCTGACAGAGTTCAACTCTGGAATTGTGATGGGCAGAGAACTAAGTTTTGAAGAAGAGAATTAAATTCTCGAAGAAGACAAGGAAGGAGAAAGATGAAAGAATAGTGGCTTCCCAGAGACAAAACCCTTGCATTTATAAGACGTGACAAGGGCGGTTCACCTCCCCATTCCCCTAGGCAATCCAACGGTTGTAAAGGTGATAGCGTTGCACTCACGTGCAAGCCACGTGAGAACAACGTTGTGGGGGAATTTGTTCCCTTATAAAAAAATAAATAATAAATAAAAAGCGATGGGAAAAATTCCCTAAATGGAGCATCTCGTGCCCACACGTGATGCGCCTTGGAGCAAAGATTATAGGCATTGCGCTTAAAAATTAAGGTTAAAATTGAGCCTCACGTGCAAACACGTGAGCATCTGTATACAAAGTATATATGTGCCTTCCTAAAACAAATAACAGGCCAGAGAAGCTCATGTGTCAGCACGTGATGCTCTTTGATTGGGATTAACTTCGTGGGGATCACGTGCTACACGTGACATTCTTGAACATCAGCTCACGTGCCAATACGTGATGCCTTTCTCTGGGACTGCTGCATATAAGCAAACCAGTTTAATGCTATGGAGGTCACGTGCTACACGTGAGGGTTCCTAATCACCTTCTAAGCTAATAGAATTAAATTCTAAATAATAGGGATCAAAACCCTATTTGGGAAATATTTCCTTAGATCTTTCTAAACAAGAAAGATTACGTTCTGTAAAACAGAGCACCGTTGGATTAAAAATCCAATGGTGATTAAAAATCACCAAGCTACAGAATAAGCTCTGTATGGGAAAATATTTTCCCAATCTTGTTAAAAACAAGAAAAATATCTTCTGTAAAACAGAAGTCTTTGGATCAAAGATCCAACAGTGGATAAAATCCCCAAATCAATTAAACGAAAATTTTCCTTAACTAAATCAACAAACCTGCCTCTACTATATAAAGGACCCGAGACTTTAAGTCAGAAAAGGAGGAGCCCCCCCATAAGATTTGACGAAAAAAAAGAAGAGGAGGAGTTCTCTTTTAAGAAAAGAAACCCTAGGTAAAAAAAAAGACCTGGAGATCATTTTTCTTCGCCATTACAAGAGTTTAACTCTTCCAAAAAAGAACTTAGTTCTTTCTCTGGTTGAGGTCTGCAGAAGCAGATCTCCCCATAAGTTGAGAATTTAATTCTCATCGGGAAGATTCTGCCATGTAGTCCCAAAACTTAGAGGAAAGAACTAAGTTTGAAGAATTTAATTCTTCCAAAAGATATAGGAATTTAATTCCTCTGATAAAACTAGGGTTTAACCCTGCATAAAAAAAAAGCAACTGAGATTGACTCACGTGTTCCCACATGACCCCTTAAAACAAGTGCTTAGCACTTATAAAAGAAAAAGAGAATAAATCAAAGACAGTTCCCATTTTGGGGTGACTCACGTGATCCCACATGACCCCTAATAGTGCTTAGCACTTTCAAAAGGAAAAGGGGAATAAATCCAAACATAGTTCCCATTTTGAAGCGCCTCACGTGACCCCTTAATAGTGCTTAGCACTTTCAAAAGGAAAAGGGGAATAAATCCAAAGACATCTCCCATTTTGGGGCGCCTCACGTGATCCCACGTGACCTCTAATAGTTCTTAGCACTTTCAAAAGGAAAAAAAGGAATAAATCCAAAGACAACTTCCATTTTGGGGCGCCTCAAGTGATTCCACGTGACCCCCAATAGTGCTCACCACTTATAAAAGAAAAAAGGGATAAACCCGAAGAAACTGTTGGATATGTATGCCTTAGAGGCCATTATTGTATAGTACTAGTTTGTATATTACATTTTGGAAGATTGGGATATATACACGGATTGACAACAGTCTTGCTCGATATAGTAGTATGCTACTAGATTTGTATCTATCTTAATATATGTATATGTTTCTTTTAATATATCGCTAATACATATTGATGGAGCCCTTAGGATCTTTGCTTGACTACCTGTGTTGTGATGGAGATCACACTAGTGGGGGTTGGGTATTCTATAAGCATATCCTTATACAGGTCCCTAGTCGTAGGATTATCGAGACAGGGTATCGATACTCCAGAATAGACTAGTGTATACGTTTCTCATCCCAGCAAGGGAGATGGTCTGTCCCACAGCCATCAGTATGTCATACTGGAGATAGTATGCAGGTGCTCATTGGGTTATGAGTTACACTGGACGGACTCGTCGGGTACTGCTGGTTGGTATTATACTATCATTAGGTAGCAGTTCCCAGGTGACATGAGTACAGCTTAGTCCGTTGACTTGACACTGCCACTTCGCCTCAAGTGTGTTCCCACTGTTCTTAGATTGCTACCCTACCACGGCTCTATTGAGTCGTGCAAACAGGTTGTGGTTGGGTGCAGTCCCAAAGCACTTGGAGGCAGTGGCGGTTAGATAGGATTCGTCTCTCCCGGTATTGGGGGTTGATATTGCGCTGTGTTTGGAGAGCCATTACACAAAGTTCCTGGTCAGGGAAAGTGAGATTTACTGGTAGGTGTTCCAGTAGTTTCTCAGGGTGTTCTGGGCTACACTCCGACATGACTTATACTGCTATTAAGGGTCTGACGTTTATCACCCCCTAGGCCCGATATGCGATACTCTTATACTAACAGATCAGACTGTACGGAGATTGTCACAGATAGGCTCAGTAGGAGTTTGGATGATCTTGCTCGTCGACCTTCTTATCGACAGATACCTGGGTAGTCGTTACGCATAGCTAGTGTCGCTGACGTGCTTATGGTTAAACCCACTGCCAGAGTACTGTCGAGTCTTTAGAGTCCCACACAGAGGATTTCCCAGTTTCGGGCGAAACGAGTAGAGGTCGTATGGTTTTACGATAGGGTTCGATCACATATGTGTACTTGTGCACGTGTGGTATTCGAGCGGACAATACTAGTGGGCTTTGGTTTATACCGAATCCTAGTATTTGATTATTGGATTAGCTTCGTCTCATAGTATTCGTGTTTCTCGGAACACGAATGCGGGTATGTATATACGGATGAGAGGGGGTATCAAAGGAGATACCTCATTAGGGTTTTGACCATTGACTTGGTCAAAACAAATATGAGGTAAAGAAAAGACTTTGTTATTTTTGATAAATGATTATTTTTGTGGCATGGCTACTTATGTTGACCTTTTGACTTGGCTTGACTTGTTGACCTTAGATATTTTGATGAGATATTTTTGACCTAGATATTTTGGTGAGATATTTTCCATGCCATGCTTGAGGTCATATATAAGTTGGCCATTCTAATTTTATAATCATTATCATAAATACTTTCTCTTTCTTCAAGCTTGCTCTCTCCTTCTTCCTCTCTCAAACCCTAGTGTATCATGTGTAGATAATCAAGGGTTAGTGAGACTAAGCCACTCTAAATCACACTCTACTCACTCTAGTCTACTTAGATTAGCAAGCTAAGTATTCTGGTTATCTCAACTTGGAGGTTTAGCTCAAGGTTGGAACTCTCGGATGGATCATCGTTGACATAAGGAGGCCGAAGTTTAAGCACGATCCATACTTCTATCGAGGAGCTTAAGGAAAGGATCGAATACTCGAAGGACTTGTTTTCTTTAGGTATACTTTCTACCATAGTAGATAGAACCCTAATTTGCTAATAGGTTTGTGGTAAAGATCCGGTTTTTGTGTTATCCTAGCACCAAGTTTCTATTCGTAGTAAATTTTTTGTTCCGCATTTAGCCACGGAAGTTGGCCGGGGCGCTAGTGTAACCCTTCAGAATCGGTGCCCAATTCTCAGGCGCCCCACGTGCCACACGTGAGCGCTCCAAATTTCAGTGTTTAACACTGCTTTAGAGCCTCACGTGGAAGACGTAAGCGCCGAGCAGATATTAGTGTTTAACACTATGAGATGCCAACTTTAGCCCAAATTAGCCAAGCCTCCCAAGGCCAAAACCCCTTTGATCATCAATCAATCGAGCCCTCCTATACTCAGGTCTTCCCAAATCGATCTTAGTTCCAAAGATTACTAATGGTCTCCTAACATATGGTGTCTAAAATGGTGTTCATTCCACAATGATCTTTCCCTTGAATCTGGAATTTGGTTCAAAGGTACATCTCTCCATACCTCTGATACATGTCGTTGTAATTTTTCAACGTCTTCAGAGAGGTGGAGAGTCCCGACAGCCAACAGCTCTTGGGTGAATTCCCAAACCCATGAGCATATCACTATGGACCGCAATGTCCTTAAACCAGCTATGGATCGCAACGTCCTTAAACTAAACCCTCATACCAAAAATGGTGATCTATGGACTTTAACATCCTTAAACTAAAGCAATAGAGCCCAAATACTCTTTTGTTGGGTCTGAATGATCCCAAAAATCTTGCTCAGTAGATCTTAGTCTAAAATTAGTCTAACGAATTCTCAACAAACATTTAAGTTGATCTTAATCCCAAACGAGATTAACGATCCTTAAATCAAACCAAACCCAATCTAAGAAAATACGGATTTGGACTAATCCATGCCCTACGAGCGACAACTCAAATTAGTCTCCGTATACAATCCACGGGCAACTAAAATTAAAACAAACACACACGACACGAAGTGAACATCTGGAGCAGAAGAAAGTGATTATCGTTACGCGGTAACGTAATTAACTGCAGGGGCTTGCGCCTGCAGGGAAGAGCGTCCCTACAATCAAAAAACCCTCACAATGAGGGGGAATCTGACGAAGTCCGCTCCAATGGCCGCATCCGTCTAAACCTCTGATGCACGGTGCCATAAATCAACTTGGCATCTTTGGAGAGGTGGATGGATAAACCCAAATAGCATAAACCCAAATAGCATCTGTCCCCAAATTCAGGCAAGATGATCCTACACGGATCCGTCTCTGTTTTCGGCGGTGAACAGTGAGCTAATATTAGTTAATGTATATTAATATATCATATATATAATTACACATTAAATTATTAAATCAACACTTGATTTAATAACCCGGTTAATATCGCATACAACCGACTAATATCATTTATATGCATATAACATATCATTGAATCAACACTTAATTCAACAATTCGGTTATATCACATATAACCTATATCGCGAGATTGGAATATAGTATCACATACACATATTAATCTCGGTCCCTCACATATCACATATGTGTCTTACTTCGTTTCGCATGAGTTAGGAAACCTCTGTGTAGGACTCTAATGACTCGTCAATACGCCGGCAGTAGGTGATGATCATATCAGTCACCCACAAGCCGTCAACGGTACTAACTGGACTTAACGGCTACCCGGATATTAAGCGATCAGAATATCAACAAGCAAGCCTGTCCATACTCCTGTGAATCCAATAAGTAACACTACCGTACAGTCCGGTCTCTTCGTCTGATATGTCGGATATCTAGTCTAGGGGTGGTAAACGTCAGACCCCAGTAACTTGATAAGTCATGCCGATGTGAGGCTCATAACGGATCGAGAAACTACTGATAACACTTACCAGTAAATCTCAGTATCGGCCCTGGTCAGGGACTTCCTGTTATAGCCAATCGAGCACAGCGCAATATCAACCCTCAATACCGGGAGAGACGAATCCCCTCCTATCACTCATTGCCTCCATGTGACTCGGGACTGTACCAAAAAACCACCGTTTTGCACGCTCTCTTGAACGCGGTATGGTGGAAATCAAAGAACGGTAGGAATCACACAAGACTCTATGACGATCTTGGGTCTACAGACTAACATGTACTAGTGTCACCAGAGAACTGCTGTCTGACGTTAGGTATAATACCATCTAGGAGTTCTCGGCGAGTCCTGTTCAGTGTACCCAGTCTCTACTGAGCACCCGTATACCATCTTTGATGTCAAACACCAATGGATATGGGATCATCCATCACCCATCAAATGGGTCAAGAAGCGTATACGCTACTCTGGAATATCGATGCTCCGTCTCGATACACCCTCGACTAGGAACAATTAAAGGATGAACTTATGGACTACCCTGGCCCCACTAGTATGATCTCCATCATAGTCCTGGTAGTCAAGTACGCATCCTAAGGGATTTATCAACATGTGAGAGAAAGACAGTATCACAATACAAGTCTACATGTTAAGATAAAGAGCAACCAGATAGCATATTATCATGTCGAGCAAGAAAGTCCTCCCTATATATGTCTAAGCATCCATTGTAATATACAATCATGTACAACAATGACCTCTAAGGCATACATACAACTAACAATTTAGATACTATTGTTTATTGGATCTTAATTCATTTCCGCTTTATGCATTTCTTGATTCTATTTATTGTGGCAGATATATATTTGTTGGCTAGATTATATATTTTACTGTTCTTGATATCCGATTGACAGCCATAATGTGATAGTGGAAGGATAATTCCTAACCACAGGTAGCATGGTTGGCTCTGTCACGTGCCGTGTTTACGTATTTTAGGAGGCAGGGCGTGACAGGGTTTGTTTGGTATCAGAGCCATAGGTTTTAGGTTAGCTGGGTTTGGTTCTTTTGTAGTTGGGTATTGGACCCAATACACTAACCAGATTCTTAAATCTTATCTTTCTCTTAACTCTTTTATCTTGACGATATGAAAATGACTTTGCATCTCAAATTGGAATCCTCCTGATTCCTTATTTTTTCTCGCTTCTTATTCCTTCGATTCTGATAATAGGATTTGGGCGACTTGAATGGAGTTATGTGATTGTAATTATGTACCGCGGCATGGTTATAATGCGGTACTCTATTTAGGTAGCCTGGAATCCTATTTTGATTCATTTTCTTGACTTATGGTCGTTGTATTACCTTGTTTCCTCTTGGCGCCATTGCTTACGAGTTTATGCCTTATTGCGAGCTTAAATCCAGCAACCGCGTTATATCTTTCCTCTCGAACCAATCCGTTTGCATTTCGAAAAAAAAGAAGAAACACAGGAGAAGCTTTTGATGATTGCAGTAGTTCGAGATTAACCCCAGCGGGAGCTGGTACAGACCGCTTCAAGGATGATCAGATATAAGATGTTTGATTGAAGAAGTTTTGACAGACCCGCCTCAAATTATCAGAGTAGCGCAGCGGAAGAGTGGTGGACTGATAACCCATAAGTCTTAAAACAAACTTGCAAATTCATGATGAAGGGAACCATTTACTGAAGGGTGAAGTTCGTAAACAAGTTGCAGATGAAACACTAATAGCAGTTCGGGATTTCATGGATGTGTTCAAGTACATCTCGAGTTTACCGTCTAAACAAGATGTGGAGTTTGCGATTGATCTTATTCCTATAGCAGCTCTATTCGAAGGCTTCTATTCGATGTTACCGGTAGAACTGGAAGAGATAAATAGACAAGTTTCTGAATTATTAAAGAAGGGTTGGATTCGCAGAAGTGGTTCACCATGGGGAGCCCCAGTTCTTCTAGTTAAGAAGAAGGATGAAACGTGGAGGATGCTCATTGACTATCGAGAATTGAATCGGGTGACTATTAAGAACAAGTACCCAATCCCTCGCATCGGCGAATTATTCGATCAACTCAGTGGCGCGAGGGTATTCTCGAAGTTGGGTTTGCGATTTAGATATCATCAAGTTCGGGTGAAATCAGAAGATATTTGCAAGACAACGTTCCGAACTCGATATGGGCATTACGAGTAGTTAGTAATGCCATTTGGAGTAACCAATGCACCGGCAATATTTATGAACTTGATGAATCGAATATTTTCACTATACCTAGACCAGTTTGTAGTGGTGTTTATTGATGATATTCTGATCTATTCAAGGAGTAAAGAAAAGCATGCAGAATACTTGAGAATCGCACTGCAAATGTTGAGACGGGAAAAGTTATATGCTAAGATGAGCAAGTGCGAGTTTTGGCTCAAGGAAATGAAGTTCTTGGGTCATGTTGTATCCGGAGATGGAATTACCGTTGACCCTGAAAAGATTCCAGCTGTTCATGATTGGCCAATTCCAAAAAAAGTAGGAGAGATCAGAAGTTTTCTTGGGCTTTCCGGATAATATAGAAGGTTCGTGGAGAACTTCGCCCGAATAGCAGAACTATTAACCAAGATAAAACGAAAGGAGGTACCGTTCGTATGGACCGAGAAGTGTGCATAAGCTTTTGAAGTGCTGAAGCAAAGATTGACAACCGCTCCTATCTTGACAGTGCCAGATGATTCCGAAGGACTAGTTATTCACAACGACGCATCTAGGAAAGGCTTGGGATGTGTTCTAATGCAGTATAGGAAGTTCATAGCTTATGCGACGAGACAATTGAAGACTTATGAGAAGAACTACCCAACTCATGATCTGGAGTTAGCAGCAGTGATTTTCGCTCTGAAGATTTGGAGACACTACTTATTGGGTGAAAAGGTAGAAGTATTTACCGATCACAAAAGCCTAAATTACGTGTTCACAGCTCAACATGAGGCAGCGTAGATGGTTAGAACTAATGGCTGACTATAATCTTGATCTAAAATACCATCCGGGGAAAATTAATGTAGTGCCAGATGCTCTAAGTCGGTTGCCAGCAATACAGATGTTGACTGCCCAAAAGAAGATTATAGCTGATCTTCAGAGCTTCGAGTTGGAGATTGTACTACCGAATTCTTTCGGACACTTGATGCAGTAGCAGGTACAGTCATCCTCGATCGATAACATTAAAGCAGCGCAGTTGCACGATCCAAGATTGCAATAGTTTCAAGAACAAGTAGAAGCAGGACTTTGAACAGATTTGTTGATTCATGAAGATGGTTCGTTACAATATGGTAGTCGTTTATGTGTGCCTAAAGGATATATTCGTGAAGAAATCATGAAGGAGGCTCATAGTTCTGCATATTCCGTACATCCGGGAGGCACAAAGATGTACAGAGATCTACGACAACGTTTCTGGTGGGAAGGCACGAAAAGGGAGATTGCTCGCTATGTATCGAAGTGCTTGGTGTGTCAGTAAGTCAAGGCTGAACATCAAAGAGTAGCCGGTTGTTGCAACCACTTCCGATTCCTTAATTTAAGTGGGAACATATAACCATGGATTTCGTGACAGTTTTGCCATGGAGTCCAAAAGACAATAATACAGTTTGGGTCATTATCGATCAATTTGACAAGGCAGCTCATTTTATACCATTTCGAGTTTGTCAGCCGACGGAGGCTTTGGCAGAGCGGTATATGCAGGAGATTGTGAGATTGCATGGAGTGCTCATGAGCATCGTTTCGGATCGTGATACTCGATTTCTATCCCACTTTTGGAGGAGTCTACAGGAAAGTTTGGGAACTCGCTTGAAATTTAGCACAGCCTATCATCCTCAGACAGATGGCCAGTCTGAAAGAACGATCCAAACTCTTGAAGATATGTTGAGATCATGCATGTTGGACTTCAAGGGTTCATGGGAGGAACATTTGCACTTAGTGGAGTTTTTATACAATAACAGCTTTCAGGCGACTATACAGATGGCTCCATTTGAAGCATTGTACGGTCGCAAGTGTCGCTCGCCTATCTGTTTCGACGATGTTGAAGAAAGAAAATTACTGGGACTGGACCTTATTGTGCAAACGGTGGAGAAAATTAACGTGATCCGAAATCATATGAAGGTGGCACAAGATCGACAGAAAAGTTGGGTTGATACTGGACGAAGACCTCTGGAGTTCGCAGTTGGTGATCTTGTATTCTTAAAGATATCATCGACCAGAGGAGTGATCCGATTTGGTAATCGAGGCAAGCTTAGTCCTCGATTCATGGGGCCTTCGGTATTATCGAGCGTGTTGGAGAAGTAGCTTATCGATTGGCTTTACCACTATTACTGGTGGGTGTTTATGACGTGTTTCATGTCTCTCAACTCCGCAAGTATGTTCGAGATGAGACGGACGTCTTAGATCACTCGGAACTGACAGTAAAGGAATATTTAATATATGAAGAGCGATCAATGGCGATTGTGGATCGACGAGAAAAAGGTCCTCAAGAATAAAGTTATCCCACCAGTACTCATTTCATGGGGGAATCGTTCGCATGGAGAATCTACTTGGGAACGTGCAGACGAGATTCGACAGAAGTTTCAACACATTTTTTCTTAGATCTATGTTTTCTTGTCTTTTCTTGTTCCGTGAATTTTGAGGACGAAATTCTTTTGTAATTGGGTATAATGTAACACCCTAGTGCATTTATACTATATATTTGGGGTATTTCAAATCTTGCGGTAAATTTCTTTCCTATTGTTGCTTTTGGGTTGCGGATAGTGCAATTAGTAGTTGTGGTTATTATCCGACCTGACCCGTATGGTTGAAACCCAACATGGTTCGTGATTACATCAAATATTTGTTAGTACAGAGTATCCATGCAAATCTAGATTTTATATACGTATATAATATAATTTATACTCTAAATATTTTTTTAAATACAAAATAAAATCAAATGATATATTTCCTTATCTAGCCTTGCATGTCATAATACCCCATATCATGTGGTTGCGCCCATATATCATGTTCATGTCCTAATTGTTAAACAGACTAGTATTTGATCGCTACGTATATTTATGTAGATCCGTATTTGAGGGTATATATTTTTAATTGTAGAATATTGCATTATGGTTTAAATTCTTACGTATATTCTCTATATTGAAAAACTAGATTTTTGAAGGGGTACGGGTAATATTCGGAGTAATCTGCTATTATCTGTAAAATCTCATATATATATATATATATATATATATATATATATATATATATATATATATATAATATTTTATATAATTAATATATATATAACTGTTAAATATATAATATATTATTTATTATAAAATCTTTCTCTCTCACTCTTATACCCGTCCCCGCACTCCTCTCTCTCTAATAGTATATATATATATATATATATATATATATATATATATATATATATATAATAAAATTATAAACACTCTCTCTCTCTCTCTTCCCTTCTTCTTCATCACGTCCCCGCTACGAATGCGAACCTTAACCTGCGCTCTCGTCACCGTCCCGTCGCCACCCTCTCACCGTTGCCATTCCCATCTCCTCGCCCCCTCCCCCGCCTCGCCGCCATCACCTCCTCCTCTCCTTTCCTCTTCTCTCGACGACACCCAAGCTCCTAACCACAACACCGACTACCCCTATCACCCCGTCACCGGAAACCCACCAACATCGACCAGCTCCATCACCTCTTTGTCTCCCCAGCAACCCCAGAATACCCATACACCACCACCACCGACCCCCTGCTCCTTCCCCGATCACCATTCAAACCTCACGGCCCCCTCTTCCAGACAACCTCGCCGCCGACGAGTTCACCTCGTCGCCGTCACTTCGTCGCCACTATCTCTCCTCTGTCCTCGCCAACCCCATAACCCGGCAGCAACAACCTCCTCTTCTTCTTCTTCTGTTCTTCTTTTCTTTTCTCTTTTCTGGTCGTCTCGCCGGAGTTGCGCACGTCGCCGACGATCAGGACGACCCAGTCACCGTCGTCATCTAGCCCAGTCACCACGTCACGCAGCTGCTCAGCCAGGTCTAGTCCAGTGTGCGTAAGTTTTGCGCCATGACTTTATTTCGACGTCGCATCGTGACATCTGTATCTCGACGTGAGATCCGATCAAGCAAGTTTTAAACTTTTAACATGCTACTTTATTTACATTCACATGATTAATGATAGTATACGTTTTAATATTCAGCAAGTAATAGTGATTTGCATTTTTATAGTATCCGTACTGATAATGGATTATCCAGTTGCATGCCAGAACATCACGATATTATTATAATAATATATTAGTTCAATATGTTATCTAGTTTGCAGTATACATGGTAATGGATGTATAACGGTTGTAATACCCAGCCCCTTTTTATACCAATATCTGTATTTCTCTTTAACTTATAAATTTTTATTTTATTTATAGTTATTTATTTATTAGTAAAACCCCTTTTTAAACACCAAACCAAGTAAATCATTTTTTTTAAAAAGCCACAAACCCAAACCATATTTTAAAGCCTCAGCCCATAATTTATTTTTCCAAGCCCACGTAAAAATAAAATAGGATTTAAATTAAACCCCGGTCCACTTCCTTCAGCCCGTTTCCTCAACAACCCGACCCGGCCCATACCCTAAACCCCTCCTTCTTCCCAACGTCTCTCCCTCTTTCCCGCTCACTGTCTTCCTCGATCCGCTTCCTCCGCCCGCGCCCATGCCCACGTCGTGCGACGTTACCCTCGCAATCCCCTCAATGTTCTCCTCTCGTTTCCCCTCATTCCTCACTCTCTCAAACTTCCTCCTCTCCATCGCTCCTATCTCCATAACCGACCTTCTCTCTCCCTCTCAAACTTTCACCCGCTTGAATCCCTGCACTCCACTCCCCGCCGACGACGTTGACGTCAACTACGACCGCCTCGTCCCCACTTCCCTTCACTCCCTCGCACCACGAGCCCGAGACCTTTCTCCACCCACGCACCCACCTCCTCTGTCACAGCCACGCCCTCGCCTGCTCTAGTCGCCGACGTTCACCCCCTTCGTCGTCGACCAGCGCCTCCTCGCCTTCATTCTCCTCACCCTAACCTCCTCCCTCATCACCTCACCTCCCTCTCTGCCGAGCCCCTCTCTCGAGCTCCAACCCGCACTGCACACCCGAGCTCGAGCCTCTGCGCCCTCTCGTCGGTGAGCCCCCACTGCATCTCATCGACTCCCCGCACCCTCCTCGTCGTCAGCAGCATCACCATTACCCCATACATCCACACGAGCCTCTACATCTCTCTCCCTCTCTCTCTCTGGTTCTCTCTGCCTCTCTTTCAATCTCTCTGTCTCTCTCTTTCTCACTCTCTCTCTCTCTCTCTAATTCTCTCTATCTCTATCTCTCTCTGCCTCTCTCTCAATCTCTCCGTCGCTCTCTTTCTCACTCTCTCTCTCTCTATCTCACTCTATCTCTCTCTATATCCCCCTCTCTGTCTCTCTCTCTTTCTCCAATTTTCTCTTCCCCTCTTTCTAAATTTCTATCTCTCTTTGTCAGCGTCTAAATCTCCCAGCACATCTCGAGAAATCGACAGAGCATACCTCTCCGCATCCAGCAAACGCGAGGCATCTCCGGACAACTCCGACGTAGAACCCGAGCGCGAGCCGAGGCCGCAAACCCTAGTCGCGCCGTTCGTCGCGCGTTCGTGCCGCTGCCACTGTCGTGTATCGCCAGAACGTCTCCAGGCAAGTATTTTACTTGCTACATGCTAATATATTCGTGTTATAAACTTAGATCGTATATATTACAAATTTATAATTCCCGATAATTTATATGACGCAACTGTTCGATGCATGATCTCAATGGAAATCCTCATTTAAATTGACGGAACATGAGGGCATTTGCTGGCCCATGTGATATTGAATTCTATGTATAAATTTCACTGGATAATACGAATGTTAGTGACTAAAATGAATACCCCCAAATATACCGGTAAAACTAGAAATTTCTCGTATCTGAAAATCGTTAAATTACCATAAATTAGGTACATACTGGAATGTTGCGTTCGGGGGCTTAAATCGAAGCCGACTCAACGAACTATAACCATATGCAAGTTTCTAATGATTTCTGTACTTAAATGGTGACAATATTTGGATCAGAGTGCGATTCTGGACTACAGTCTAGAGCGACTCTGGTTACTGTGTGCTGTCCCGTAATGGGTACCACCTTGTTTCCTTAACTCGTAGGTTGCGGAACTCCACTGTTTATTAAAGGTGAATCTGTTAGCTAGATAACACAAGTGGTTTCATTCTGTTTCATCATCGTTTGCTATTTAATCTGTGATTTAAAAGATGAGGACGTATAACAGTCCCAATAGAATCAGAATTGACATATTAGTATTGAACATTGTATAACTCCTAACGTACAGAAGCGATTGAGGATCCGTCTATTGCGTTGAAAAACTTACTGAAAAACCTAGATTTCATTCAACTGTAGCATTGCTAAAATATGATCCCAACTGGGATTAAAATGCGTTGCGAAACGGACTTCCGATTCTGAAACCGGATTTCCAGCCGTGAACGCTTAAAATGAAATGGCCATAACTAGTGATCCTGAAATCCGATTGACGTGAAACCAAATTCGCTGGATAGATAATCAAACATACTATTTATTCCCTATTCATCGTTTCGCTAAACTGTACACGTATGATTATGATAAATTATTCAAGTGGTAGAATACTGATTTATGACATCTTAATCATGCTTTACATACTGTTACCTCATCATGTCATACATATGTCACTGCATTGATAACCTAGTGATCATGTGCATTACCCAGTGTTAGGTATTAGTGATGATTGTAGCAAGTACGTTAGTGTTCGTGCATGAGTGAATAAGTGAAAGTGACACGTACTTGTACACAATCAGTGAACCCTATTATTCTATTGCATTGTCGACGTCTGTGGGACGCGTGTAAGTGTGACTATAAGTGGTATAGGACACTTATGGAAGCTCTTGCATGGGTGTCACAGATAAGGCACCAGACACTGCCATTTATCTTGGGTATTAGTCGGGACGTGCTTGATGGAGATCCTGTCTCCAGTTCTCGCGCAGACTTGTCACAGACCGATTGGTATTTGAGGTTATGGTTAGCGTTTGATGTAGACCACGGGGTGTGGGGTAGTTTGAGTGTGAGTTCAACAGAATCTCGGGAGTCCCATGACGGCTTATATGTATGGAGATATATGGAGATTTACAGGGTACATGATTATTACCGTGAGTTATATGTTGGGCCCATGGTCCCTTGCCCTTGAGTCCTATCCTTGGGTGGAGGACACTCGCGAGTGGTTGACTCTCACACTTGGACTGACGATAGGCTCAGTGACCTGTACAGTGAGACTTAGAGACTGATAGGGATAATGGAATTGATATACATTACTTACCGTGTTGACATACCTGGCATACCATTTTACTGCTTACTGTTCACCTGATCTATTAGACACTTCATTGGTTACTGCATGTTCATACCTATACCGTCTTGACTTACTGTTATATATATCTATTATCACTGTTCGAGTTGTTACTTGTATCTATATATTATATTGCTATTGTGTCGCTCTGACGACCTGAGTATGCATGCTCAGAGTGAGGAGTGGATCTAGCCTGGACCAGGACTAGACGTTCATCGCGGACATCTTGATTAGCTATCCAGAGTTATACTCTTTTTACCTTTATCAGGTCAGTTCTTGTATTTGTTTTGTTTCAGTTGCTGCATTTCTCATTACCTGCGCATTGTTTACTGATTACCATGTAAAGCTAGAAGCCGAAGTGTGACTACGGCAGGATAATTCCTTGACCGTAGGAGCATGGCTGGCCTTGTCAACCCCTCGCATTCCGTATTTTGGGAAGCGGGGCGTGACAACGGTTATTACATATATATACACATGCATCCTGGTATTAGTTGTGTTTATCATGTTTCGATATTGATTATAGTTTTACAATGGTATCTATTTTGGTTAATATACATTACATGACATGTTCACGACACACTACCAGACTTGTTACTCGGATTTTATTTCTAATGCCGGCAATCCTGACTTGTTGTCTACATAGACAAGACCTATACATGTTTGATCCTGTGTTGCCATTAGGTTATATCATCAATACCCGACTTGAACACTTAAAACCTGGGAGAAAAGGGTAAATCAAGAATGTAACCGAAACGTAAGTCAAGCGGATATTATTATTATTTGCCGTGATTCCGGACGTGAACGGAATAATCATTGTTTATTGTACCGTGGTCCCGTAGGGAATGAACAGGATATATTGTCTCGTGGTCCCATGGGGGTTTGAAGGGGATATATACTGTTGGGTTACGATGAGGATTACATTAATTGATTTCAAAGACTTGTAGAATAGATAACCTAGAATCACAGAGTTTAGAATACACATCACATACATACAGCTCACTGTTTTATACTTGTGTTATTATTTACATACATGTTTAATCATAGCATCATATTCTGGTTATTACTATTATTGTGGTATTAATAACGCACCGACGTCTGGGTTTTGCATGGCCCAGTTCCTCTGTCATTATCGCAGGCAGATCAAGAGTATTTTAGCAAGCAAGCCGAGTAATGAGGAGCTAGATGTATTTTTTAGACGCTTAGTTTACTTATTTCCGTAGTTTTATTTCATTGATGTGAGCCCATATTGGGACGTTATTCAGATACTATTGTTTATTGGATCTTGATCCGTTTCCGCTTTATACATTTCTTGATTCTATTTATTATGGCAAATGGACATGTGTCAGTTAGATTATATATTTTACTATTCTTGATATCCGTTTGACAGCCGTAATGTGACTGTGGAGGGATAATTCCTACCTACATGTAGTATGGTTGGCTCTGTCACGTACCGTGTTTACGTATTTTGGGAAGCGGGCGTGACACAAACCTTCTAATTTAATTGTACGGTCTATTATCGAACACAAACTATATACAATTAGAATTTCAGAGTAATATTTAGATATATTAGTTAACATAGTAAGTATCACGCGATGAAGTCTCTCATTAGTACAATGATTAGAAAAATATTGAGCTATATTATACAATTTAGAGACAATAATATGAGAAGTGCGGGTATAAATAGCAGAAAACCATCGGTTGCTATTTTAAAATGTAACAACCCTAAACTTTCTGTACAATTTTTTTTCAAAAATACAGAATGGGGTAATTGAGCCTAAGCACAAGCTATAACTTTGATTTGCTTTTAAACAGCAAGAAGGAGCTTGTAGCTCATTGGTAAGACCTTGCACCGCTGAACCAAAGCACCAGAGTTCAAATCTCATCAACCACGCATTTTTTTTAAATTTGATTTCTTTTAATCTTTTTAGAAGCCTGTTCATATCAGAATATTGCATTTTATACCGCCCATTCTTACGCTCGTGTGTTTATAGGTAGTTGCTTTTAATCCGTGTGTGTTACATGTTTACAGTATACAGGTTTCCAGTACAAATATTGCAAATCAGGATAAAATCTCCTCAGTTACACCAAATACAGAACATCTGTTGACAACAGATAAAAGCCGGGTTCCGGTCATCCATATCCGTCCGGTGCTGCGTACCGGTTCCTGGGACAAGACGTATGACAGCGGTCATTCGTGTCTCGGACAAGCACAGAGCACAAGAGGGGCTGCACAAGAATCAATGGGTGCACGGAGCTCGAGGGAGATAGAAGTCAAAAGGGAAAAAGATAATGCAATCTTGGACTAGGAATTCTGAAGATATTCTGGAAATATTATCAGAAAATACATGTACCAGACAACAGGGGACAGCAGACCAGGGCCGTACTGAAAAACCCACACCCTAACCCTACTATAGGGGCGCGGATCCGCGGCAATAGGGGGCTATAGGCGGCGGATCCGCGGCCGTACAGGAGCTTCAGGGCATGGGCTTTGGTGGGTATCTTGGTCTTTTTACATGTAGTCTGCTGGTTGCCCTAGAAATCCATTCTCCTGCCTATAAATACAGCAGATCAGGGCTGAGCCAAGGGAGCAATTTTTGGAGCTTTTCTTTGTTCTCTTTTTTGTTGTTTTGTTCTTCTTCTTCCTCTTCTTCATTCTTTCTCCATGACATTGTAGTGAGAGCTTTTGAGTGGAAGATTAATGAAGATGAGGGTTCTTTATCTTTCTTGTTAGTTTGCTCCCCCTTGAGATTCTTGCTTTCTCTTGCTCATTCAACCTCTTCATTGAGCTTGAATGGTTAAGGGTTAGTTATCGATCTCAAGGGTTGTATTTTCTCACGGACTAGCACTTCATTTCACATGCGTTCTCTACCCTTCCCTTGATCTTGCAAGTTCTTCATTGAGCTTGCAAGTTTAAGGGTTGGCTATTGAGCACATGCTTGGCTTGGGTCCTAGTTCCGTATTCTTTTTATTACTCGCTTTTTATTACTTGTCTTTTTATTACTTGCATTTTATTTCATGCATTTTATTCATGCTCTTTAATACTTGTCTCTTTTCTTTTCTTTGTTCTTTTCTTTTTGTTCTCTTTTGTTTATATTGTGAATGTTGTAATTATCGTCGTTGTTAAGAATGAATAAGGTATTGTAAGTTAACACATTTCTTTGCCAATTCCTTTTCCCGTTATTTTCCATTTGAACTCCGTCCGAACCATACGCAAGCGCTCTGTTAGGCACCGTACCCTGACAAGGTAACGGTGATTCCTAACCGCGACCGGTTGCGTTCAGTTTGGCCAGAGGCGAAAGCAAGAGACAAGAACGGAAGGACAAGGGTAAATAAGCCGGATTCCACGAATACCGCGCTTAAATCCCCTAATCCACGTTGTTGCCGATTGTTTAGCTTCAATTGGTCAAGACTCGGCTCAAAGGTTTTTGAGTACGGATTTCTTAGCTTACAATCTCGTATTTTCTTAACAACTTTATACTTGCAGATAAACACATAGGTTAGAACAAACAAACAAACAGATTCTTTATTGACTCGTCTAAAACAAGAAGGTAAGATAACACCATCTCCCTGTGGACCGACCCGTGCTCACCGGCTAGCTGCAAAGCGACACCGTCCTGATCGCGGTAAACTTTAATTCTTTGAACATCCGACACGCCAAGAGCGTGCGATCAAAGCCCAAGAGTCTACACGTGCATAACTCGTAAAAACCAAGAGTCACACATAAAACAAACGGATACACGAGTTAAGACCCAGTATAGAAGACACGTAGCGACAACCCCAGCCTGACTCGGGCCGGCGACTCGGCCGGCGCCGCCGGTCCGACTCGGGCCAAGCACCAATTTTCTTGAACCCCTGTGACCCTTGAACTCCCCCCATTAATCCTGTACTGTTTAATTTCCCTACACATTTACAGAGCAATTTAAATCACACATTTAATCCATTTTAATACAATTTTTATCACACCCTTTCATTTACCCTAAACCATAATTTTTCCTGTAAATACCACACCTAAAATTATCCCTCCTCACTTCCAAATCTCTGTCCAAACTCTCAAGAAAATTCCCTAGACTTTTTGTGTGCAAGTGGAGTTAGCGAAGGGGGAAGCTCCAGCGAACTTCCGACGACGTTCCGAGGAGATTCCGGCAACGAAACGACGCACCGTCACCTCCTACTTCTTCCTTTTACTCTCCTCTCTACTACAATCCAGTAAGTTCCTTCTCCCCCTTTTCTTTACTATTCTAAAAACTTAGAATTCTAAAACCCGACGGAAGTGGAGTTAATCCGACTTCCGATTCGGTTTTTCCTTCAAAATCATATTTTTCTTAAAAACAGTAATACCAAACCATCACATCATGATCATTAAATATTAACAAAATATATTGACAAGTTTCATATCAAAAGAATTCCTATTTTACTATTTATCGCAATTTTACAGAAAAATACCTTATGGTTTAGTTTCGACATAAAAATATCATTACCTTTTTCTATACCTTTAGAAAACCCACGAGGTAATGACCTATCTCCTCACAACACTCATATGTAACATAGCACGATGATATCGGGAACATAGATTTGGGGAAAATACGAGTTTACACATAACTACCTCCGACTTATAAAAACCTTCTTCTACAAGATGTGCATTTTAATAAATCTTTGCAATGCGCCGCTACAACCCATTTCGGGGAAACCGTTCGGGATGGTGTGGATTATCGCACATCCTCGGGCTTAATAGTGCGAGATGCAGACCTCCGCAAGGAGCGTATGGTCTCGAAAGATTTAAAAATACATTTTTCTTTAGAAAATGTGATTTCTATTATAAACAAAACTTATATTTTTAATAAATAAATATATATGTAATTAATATCAAAATATCTATTTTTAATATTTATAATATTCCACACTTCCAAAAATTCAAGAAAAATATCTCATTTACGAGAAAATACCATACAATTCCAATATTACAAATAAATACCAAATATTAGAAAAAATAGGTTCTATTCACTACAAATGTCACAATGATAAAATATATGTTCATAACAGAATATTGCATTTTAATACCGCTCATTCATTATCTATTTTTTGTATTTATCGGTACTTTTAACCAGTGTCTGCTCGGTATTACAGATTACAGGTATCCGTGACAAAATACTGGAAATACACTTAAAATCACGGATATATCATTTGAAAGCTGACACTGCAACCGGAACTGAAAACCGACCGATATTCCAAGAGTTTCTTTATGCAACATACTTGTGCACACACTTTTTGTCTAAATGGACCAACACAATACAAGTGTGTACACAAGACTTTTTGGCATGAGTGAACACAACTCTTAGAGCATGGATCATGATGGGGCAGCGATGAATCATGGCACAAGTAGGAATGGTGTGACGTGCATTAATGGTGCAATAAATGCAATAATGTGTGTTGACTTAAAGTTTCAAGTTCCCTCCAAGCCGTGAGTGCAACACAAAACTTTTTAGACCAAGCAAACAATATCAGAGTGATGTGGGGGAAGACACAAACCAACACACCAAATACGAGCCAAAGAGCTCGGATTTGACCCGAGATCATCACCTATGTGGTCGGCCCCTTCAGCTCTATTAGCCCCCAGTTTTATGTGGGCCCCCCTTGCTGCATTGTCATCACATTTGTATTGTTTGTTTATTCAGTTTTTAAGCCTATAAAAGCAGAACTAGGCAGCAAGGATGAGGGTCTCACATTGTATCTTTCATTTTTACACTTCAACACTTTTGTTTTCTTTTTGGTTCTCTTGTACATAGCTTTCCCTTGAGTTCATGCCCTTCTCTTGATCTTGCAACCTCTTTAGTGAGCTTGCAAGTTTAAGTTTAGGGTATTGATCTCAAGGTTGTATGTTGGACATAATAGAACTTTCATTTTGCACACTTGGGTTCCTAATATTCTTGCTCTTTTTATTCTTGCTATTTTACATTCTTACTCTTTTCATTACTTGCAATTTATTATCATGCTCTTTACTTACTTACACTTTAAATTCCATGCACTTACTTACTTGTAATGTTTTCGTTTCTTTTCTTTGCTCTTTTTGATTTGTTAATATGGTGCTATTAATATGATGTTTGTGAATATGTGTTGTTAGGAATAGAGAAAGATATTGTAAGTTAAGGTTTTGTTTCCCATTTCCTTTTCCCATATTTTTCCATTTGAAACTCCATCCAAACCTTACGCAAGCGCTCCGTTAGGCACCCTACCCTATCAAGGTAATGATGATTCCTAACCGCGACCGGTTGCGTTCGGTTTGGCCCGAGGCGAAAGCAAGAGACAAGAACGGAAGGACAAGGGTCAATAAGCCGGATTCCACGAATACCGTGCTTAAGCACCCTAATTCACGTTGTTGCCGATTGCTCTAGCTTCATTGGTTGAGTTCGGCTCAAAGGACTTGAATACGAAATCCATTAACTTACATTATCCTATCGTTTCCTAACAAGTTTAACCTTGCATATAACACATATGATAGATAAAGAACTTTCCGCCCACGTGCATTAACTCGTTACGACAAGAACCGTAAACGCTCTGTCTCGCTGCAGACGACCCGTGCTCATCGCGGCTAGCTGCAAACCGACACCGTCCTGATCGCAGTAAAACTTTAGAACTTAAAACTCGACATGCCAAAAGCGTGCGATCAAATGAAGATGGATGTGCATTTAGATAAAAAGTGTGTACACAAGTATGTTGCACAAAGAAACTCTTGGAATATCGGTCGGTTTCCAGTTCCGGTTGCAGTGTAAGCTCGCAAATGATATATCCGTGATTTTAAGTGTATTTCCAGTATTTTATCACGGATACCTGTAATCTGTAATACTGAGCAGATACTGGTTAAAAGTACCGATAAATACAAAAAATATATAATGAATAAGCGATATTAAAATGCAATATTCTGGTATGAACAAATACCCCCAAACTTATCTTTTACTCGTCCCGAGCAAAACAAAAATCCTAGCCTCACTTTCGCAGGGAACGCGATTGCACTGAGCGCGTGCAATAAGCCGTTAAACCTCTAGGTGTCCCTAGTAGGAAGAGTGTTGTCTCCTGAGGGTTTTCAGCGAATACTACCCACAAAATCCCGTCAAGCTAGTTTTATAAGTTAACGTCGATTCTATTCCTATAGTTTAGTATCTAAGTTAGAAATTCTATTATCCTAAATTAGAAATATCCAACCCTTTTGCTTCACGCCTCCTATCTCTTTAGCCTTAGATCCTATACGTTCCAAAAAAGTTTAGAAAGATGTTGGTATCTCCTGAGTTTTCCTTCTAAAAGTGCGGTCTCAAATCAGGGATTTTTATCAACTTTACGGAAAACATAAGTTTTATTCTTCATCTCTATCTTTCCTCCAAATATCGATCGTATACCCCTACGTGTGTGTAAATTTTTACCCCTACACTCAAGAATTCAATTCAAGCTATAGTACCCTTGCCTTAATACCCAATACTACTTTTTTCATTAATGATGGACGTTGTTGCTCACACACCTTTTATGCGACCATTAATGCTTCTTGAGGCACTAACGGCCGATTACCGAATGTGTGAGCTTAAAACGTAAATAGCAGTTTTCAGGTCTTAACTTTATTTATTTATTTTTCTTTTCTTTTATTTTTCTTTTTCAAGACCGGATATATTTTTCAATGATGTTTTTTTGGTGTTTAGCTTTAAATACCGTTTTTTCTTTCAGACTAGGTTTTCAAGCAAGAGTAATTCTAGGTATCCTCTACTATCCCAAGTTTCAAGATGTGTGTATGTGCAGTTTGTAGGGTATATACTTTCTAAATTTGAACTTAAGAATAAAAGCTATTTTTCAGATTTATCCTTCAGTAAACCTTCAATACCTTCCCTTCATCTTGACTTAACTCAAGAACTGAACTCAAGATTATCTACTTCTCAAAAAAACTGTAAGGACGTATAATTACCAAAGTTAAACAGAATGAGGGTTATTTTTAGGGTTTTCAATTCCTAAGTCTAGGATTTAGTTATTTCTAACGTATCAACTAAACTTTCGGAATAAAAATCTAAGTTACCCTATTAGCTAACTTGATGACAAAGTTTTTATATTTTTGTAAAATTTTTGATTTTTGTGGGTTTTAAAAATGTATGCAAATGCAAAATATACAAATGAATGCGAAGGTAGAAAGCTTACCGAGAACAAAGAAAAGAAAAGAAAACATTACAAGTAAGTAAGTACATGGAATTTAAAGTGCAAGTAAGTAAAGAGCATGATAATAAATTGCAAGTAATGAAAAGAGCAAGAATGTAAAATAGCAAGAATAAAAAGAGCAAGAATACTAGGAACCCAAGTGTGCAAAATGAAAGTTCTATTATGTCCAACATACAACCTTGAGATCAATACCTTAAACTTAAACTTGCAAGCTCACTAAAGAGGTTGCAAGATCAAGAGAAGGGCATGAACTCAAGGGAAAGCTATGTACAAGAGAACCAAAAAGAAAACAAAAGAGTTGAAGTGAAAAAATGAAAGATACAATGTGAGACCCTCATCGTTGCTGCCTAGTTATGCTTTTATAGGCTTAAAAACAGAATAAACAAACAATAAAAATGTGGTGACAAGGCAGCAAGGGAGGGACTGTGAGAAACTGGGGGCATTTGGGCACTGTTTGGCCGGTTTTGGCATGCATGTGCTCGGGTCAATTCCGAGCTCTCTGGCTCGTTCTTGTTGTGTTGGCTTGTGTTTTCCTCCACATCACTCTGATGTTGTTTGCTTGGTCTAAAATAACCTGGTTTGTCTTCAGAGTTTGGAGGGAAACTAGATGTTTTAACTCACATCAACACTTTATTGCATTTATTGCACCATCAATGCACATCACACCATGCCCACTTGTGCCATGATTCATGGTTTCCCCATCATGGTCCATGCTCCAAGAGTCTTGTGTTCACACATGCAATGTGTTGGACCAAAAATGTGTACATTTTATTTGTTTGCAAAATAACTCTTGGGATATCGGTTTGCAGTTCCGATTGCAGTGTCGGTTCACAAATGATATATCCGTGATTTTAAGTGTATTTCCAGTATTTTTTCACGAATACCTGTAATCTGTATTACTGAGCAGACACCGGTTAATAGTACCGATATATAACAAAAATAGATAAATAATGAGCGGTATTAAAATGCAATATTCTGGTATGAACAATATGCATCAATGAAAACTGTAAAGACGATAATAACATACTTGAGGTGTATTTTGAAAATTATACAACATTATTTTTACATAACCCCCCCTCAAATTATATTAAATTACAATAAGGACCCTATTAAACATAGGTTTAAGCGGGACCAGTATCTTGAGCCTCAGGGAGTCGGAGATATGGGTGCTTGCCTATTTAAGGTAGACAGCTTAACAAACGGTGTTATCAATACGGTAATCGTCTTTGAAAAAGACACAAATCCTACCGTCCATGTGTAGCGGTTACCGATAACATCAAAACTTAATTCAGGATTTCAATTTCTTTTCTAATTGTCTGACTCAGACCGAGTCTTGATATAATCAATCTGACTTGAATGAGATTCAAGTATATATATAACAATTCAACCAGAATCCATGAATCCATATATTCAATCTGTTCAATTTATCAATCTATACAACTTGACCGAACCGAACCATACATATACATCTATCTACATGATTCTCCAGTTACATCCATTTACCGATATCATGGTTTCGACAAGTTATCCATCTATACAATCTATAATATAAGACAATACAATTTATAATACAATACAAACAATACAATCAAAGTATCGCGGGGTTTAAGAGGTAAATTGGTACGGAAAGTGTTAAAAGTGGCATGAGACTGCAACCATTAAGAAACCTAACCTGAATTCAATTGCCGTTGTTCCGGGTTTTATCACGGAGCCTTGTACTCTTGATTCCGTCCACTATAGTCTCTGGTCTAACGAGACTCCTCTCGTATACACTGGCATTCTTCTGTACCAAGCTACAAACAACGACATTAACACTAAAATACAACATTAAAACAATATAATACAACTTTAAAAGATACACTCTTTCTCTGTCTATTCCACTTCTCTCTTATTTTTGGGACTTACCGAATGATTATTCGCTGACGACATTCCTTCTTTTTCTTCTTTGGAATGTTGTCAGGTGGATCGGACCTTTAGGAGATCGAGCCCACCAACGAGGATTTGGACCAGCTAGCTTTCGACCCATAGCTCTAGTTACTTGTACACATTTACATTCTGTATTTTCCATTTCTGTTATGCCACTGTTTAAGCATTGCTTCCATTCCATGTATTTACTTTTCAGATGTATTGTAAAAAGAATGTTAATAAATAAAGTTGTCGTTCAATTATATCCATTGTCATTGTCTCTTGTACATTTTACTTATATTGCTTAGATACGCTTAGCGTCTTTACTTCAGGGTAAATACGTAGCGACCAGTCGCGTCCCCTTCGCCGTACACCGAGAAGTGGGGCGTGACATAAAAGTTACAAGAAAATCTTTAAAAAGTTCGGCAACCGCCCAATGATCATTTGTTAAGTGGTTTTCCACAGGTGTTTGCTCATTCCATATGTTACTAATCATTCTGCAACCGTCTAATTTCTATAGCCTGGTATCTAGTTTTATATTCAGATTTTCTTTTGGAGGAACTTTCAATAAACATACATGCATTTTTAATTGTTTGAATATTTAAAGAAGAATATGAATCTTATACAACAAGATTAAGTATATGGCAGATACATCGAATGTGAAAAAAGCGACTATTACAAATTGGTTTGCATAGCCGTATAAGTTCAACAGCAGCAGAATTGTTACTAGCGCCGTCAAAAGAAATAGAAAAAAATCTTATTTAAACATCGTTATTCTTATAAAATAGATTTAATTTTAGAAGTTGTGATGTGCATTATGCAGGAACTGAAACTGTCTAAAAGCAATAATTCTTTTTTGTAAATACTAATCATAATCTCTCCAATGTAGTAACACAAATCCAGAGAAGATCCCTTCTATCAGTCCAAACATCAGAAGTTAAAAAAATACTAGTATTTAAATAAGCAAGAATATCAGTTAATAGTTGTTTACCTTCTTTGTAAAGCTTAAAACAACGACTTTTAAGTGTACTCCTCGGAACCATTTTGTATCCTGGTTGTAATGCCCTTTGAACGTACTGCTCAAAAGTCTGGCTTTCTTTGAATCCGAGAACGTGTTCATCTGCCATAACAAATCTTGTCATTTTTTCAACATTCAGATCATGATTATATTGAAAAAGACCTTCACCCCGGAGAAATTTATTTGTGATTGTGTGGAGGAGAAACCGTCCATATTTTCTAGGTGTTTACACAATGCAAAGTACCGGTGTCGGTACCTTCTTCATGTTTATACGGAGTGGCACAATATTTGCATATTACGTATTTAACCCTCTATGTTCAATTGTAAAGTGTTCCTAAATATTACTACTTAGTGCGCATTTTCTAGCTTTTCTAGATATCCGTGTGGGTTCTTCTTCTTCTACATGCATTTTTAAATCAGGATTAGGAAGTTGGGGGTGATATGTATTAGGTAAACCCTCCATATAATTTTTTTAACTAATTAAAAAAAATTAAATACCAAATATTAACAATACCAATTTAACCACAAGACAAGAGCTAATAAAATAAAAGTAAGAATGGCTAAAATGTTGTAGTAGAACAATTGAACAGAAGAGCAGTAGATTCTCCGGTTTATTGGTTTTATAATGAAAAGTATAGGGTTTTGTCACCTCTCCAACTATCTCTCCGTTGGGTAGGATTTGTTCCAGCTTCGTCGCTTCCGTTTTGTATGAGAGCGGGAAAAAGGCAGAAAGAAAAAACAACCCAAAAGTAAGAAAGAAGCAGAACTGAATTTCTTCCTGAAAAAATATTTGCTTTTTTAATTAAGGAACTGTAACAGTACTCATTGCTCTAACAAAAATCTATCCCTTTCTTCCCGGGAGTGATATATTCAAAGTAAGTCGGTCGGAACGTCGAAAACTCGGAGACGAAGCTTCAATTCTCGAAAACTTGAAAGTTGAGAGTAGAAACCCGAGAGAAGTTTTTTTCTAATTTGAGAGAGAAATAGATTTGGTGTGAGATGAAATGGATGTGGGGGTTCTATTTATAGAGATTTCCAAATTTTTAGTCGTTGCGAGATGAGGCGAAATCCAACGAGAATCTGACCGTTGGATTTGGATTTCGAGACGAGACGAGGCGAATTTTGACCGTTGGATATATGTTTCGAAGCGAGTTGAGACGATTCGTTTGGAATCCCACTGTTGCCGACCGTTGGATTGGAATCTCGAGGTGAGGCGAAGCGCGTTGAGGCGAGTCGGTCGTTTGAACTCGTCTAGACGAGTCAACTCGTGAGTCGGCGAGACGAGGCGAGGGGCGACTTAGACAAGACAAACTTGAGCGAAGCAATATCGAGATTTTGGGAACCGGCTCGCGTCATCCGACTCGGCCAAACGAGACGAGTTGACTCGCCGACTCGCCTAAGTTGACAACGAGGAGAATAAATTCGCCTCGTTGCGAGGCGAGACGAAACGAGTCGGCATTGACTCATCTCATTTGCCAGGCCTAACCACCATCCATCATTTTCTAAATAAATACCACATACTTTATGATTGCGGATAAATACCATGTAACCAAAAAATTCAATACGTAGATATGAAAACTGACTTTTAAAGCACGGTACCCTTTTACTTAAATTTACAGCACTGTGCCCGTTTCTTTAACTTCAAATTTACAGCACTGTGCCCGTTTCTTTAACTTCACCTTATCTTACATAGGGATTAGTTTGAATTTTCACATGACTACCACATGACAACACAAATGGTAGTGGTCTGCCATAAAAAAACAACAAAGTATATGGTATTTAACTGGGAAAATAATGAAAGTTCATGGTACTTAGGTGTAACTTGGCGGCAGCAAAATCCGTATGATGTGGGCCCGCAGCCAACGGGCGCCGGGACCCAGTACCAGCAGGAGCAGCAGTCCCTTATGTGGGTCAACAAGCCCGCGTCTCTCCAACATAGACATGCGGTCAACGGTCAGCGATTAATTCCTCACTCCTGTCTTCGGCCATTTCCTCCCCATTTTCTTTCTTCAAACAAATTATCCCCCCAAATCAAAACCCTAACCCTAATTCTTCCCCAATTTTCTCACTGGAACGAGGAATTAGGGCTTGGATCCGGCCCTAAAGAGAGATTGTAATGCGCTAATCTGCTCGTTGTTCTTCGATTAGAGCTAGGGTTTAGAGATGTCGGTTGCGGAACTGAGAGAGAGGCACGTGGCTGCTACGGAGACAGTGAATGGTCTGAGGGAGCAGTTAAGGCAAAGGAGGCAGCTTCTCCTTGACACCGATGGTGAATTCGCTACTCCTTTGATTCCCTTTCTCTCTTCATGTTTTTGGGGCTCAGATTTGCCTTTTTTGATGTGAAATTGCAGTGGCTACTTACGCGATGAGCCATGGGAAGACTGCTGTTAACTTCAATTCCACAGATCTGGTATGCTGCAGGATTCTTCAGGGTCATAGTGGGAAGGTGAGTTCTTTGTTATCTTGTAATTTGTTACATTACGCCCACGGTTTTGCTTATCGTTTGCAAAGTTGAAAATTTTGTGACTTCTTTTAGTTTTCAGCTTACTTGACTTTGAAATATTGCTGATTTTGGGTGCTTTCTAAAAGTGAAATGGAGGAGAGGAATTAAAGAGGATGAAAAGGAAATGCGTAACAGTTATGGTAAATTCAGTCCATGGTTTGTTTGGATAACTAGGAGCTTGGAACCCCAGAACCAGTATGACTTCCTTCAGGAGTTATCCATCAGTTTTACGTGTACCTTGGTTTGAAGCTTCTGTTACTTTCTCATATGGCTCTACCTTAATGCTGTGCCTGATCAAAGTCAAACTATCAAAATATTATATAGAAACTCTTAATTGTCATCTACGAGGGTATTTTGTTTTGGAAAAATAATTTAACATGCTATCTCACTGCTTCTAGAGTGCATGAAGGAAGAAAGAACTAGGGAGATTATGTACTATGTTGGTACGCTGCAACACTAAGAGGTTTAGCATACTTTTTATATGCCGATTTTTAAAGCATCTATACATATCAATGCATGCATCCTCATGAATAAGATGCACTTTCCTTGAAGTTTTCTTTTGGAGAATATCAGAAATTTGATTCGGCCTAGCATGATATTAAGTAAGTCTGACCTTTAGGTAAAGATTTGTTATTTGGAACCATCAATTTTCCTTTTAGGTTTTACAGGAATTTCCTCTTTACCTAGGAAAGAAACCAACTGAGAGGTGCTTGGTCAGTTCAGTAAACATGAGTGTGATTGAGAGCAAAAGGGGAGAGGAAATTCAAGGACACATAAACCTTTTGCTTTGGATTATTATTGGACAAAATTAAGTATGTCTTACAATATTCCGTTCTGTATAACCTATGCTGCATAGCCATTCCATCCTAATGCAGTAATGCTAGAAGGAGATGTAATGATGGAGGTTAGACCGTTAGAAGAAAAAGAATTAGAGGGTATAGTTTATAAATTATTTTTAACATTGACACCATTTCTCCCATTATGGAGGATGTGAGTTTTTATAGGGAATTGGGAAAAGGATTTGTAATCGAATTTCTCTTTGGAATATGTTGCTTTTGAGAATTAGTTGTTCTTCATGAGACTGTTATGTGAGCACCAGAAATTCAATCTCTAGGCATGCCTTATACAATACTCGGCACTAATAAGACACCAAAAAACACTACATAGCATCAAAATTAAACGATATTGATATCACTATATATATCTAATGTTTGACACATCTACATAGAGGCTTTTATTTAGAATGTCACCAAGTAAATGGTTGCTCAGTTTGATCAAGAGATTTTATGAAACGCATGCTTATAAACACCTTTACAATACAACTATGAGTTATAGTTGTATACGCATGTTAAGCTTATCAAGGTTACAATTCCAATTTATTCATAAAACATATTTACTTATATGTGATAATTGTGATACATCTGGCTATCATTGCCGATGATGTTACATAATTGGTAATTCAGTTTCATATATAATTCGCCGAATTGAAGTATAATCGTAACTTGATACATGATATGCTAAGGCTTTTGGTTGTTTGGTTTCCACTTTCAAGTCCATACCAAAACATTTTGTTGGGCTCGACTCCTTAGGTATCCCTATGTTGATAAAGAACATGTAAAATAAATATTATTACAATAGAAAAGATTTCTTTTACGTTTGGTGGGACCTACATCAATTCTCTCGTTCATTCTGCACAAATTGATTTAATTGACAATTGACATTTTGTTGACAGTTGTCATCCATGTTCGTTAAGGCCTTTTTCTAGTTCTCATTTCTACTATCTTCCTTCTTCTATCATATTAGTTCGTTGCACATGTCAAGATTATCTCAATCGATTCTCTTATTTTATCCTTTATGAAAGCTACCTCCAATTTGATACAAATATACTCGTTTTATTAACCTCTCTTTCAGTGTATGGTCATCCATCCATATTAACATTTCTTCAACTGCACTCGTTTATGTAGTGTAATATAATATCATTTAAAAAGAAAATAAAGAACATAAAAGTCCTAATAACTCAAACGAGCTAAGGGAATGAACAAGTTGGTACGAAATGGGAATGGTGACAAGAAAGTGATGTGTAAAGGCATGCCACCAACTGAAGCGGAGAGGAGCCTGGCATTTTTTGTTTAGGGAAGTTGGAATTGGTCTTACCCGTGTTCAACTTTTATCACTCCAAAATGAAAGAAAAATCTAGAATTATGCCCTTATCCTTTATTGGGGGTTTATGAAATCAAAATTAGAATGGTTAAATTGACTTACGACACTAGCTATTAAGTTTAATGATCTTAATATGGTTAACTATGAAACATAATTTATAAATTAACAATATATATGTTACATGTAGAATGCTAATACCATATGTATTGCTTGATTCATTTAGACAATCAATAATATTATTGGATGAGGCTAACCCGAATCGAGGTGGCAGTTGCAAGTTTGGCTAAATTATTAGAACACGACCCATATAAGCAATATTCAATAAACATGGTACAATTTCCAAATTGACCTAATGAGTTATGTTTACTTAAAATTGTGCTTCATCGATCATGTGTAAGCACATGTGATTATGCATATTGATAGGTGATTTGTGCTTCCAAAAATATGAATGCTTAATTGTTAGAGACATGCCATCTTTTTTTCAAGTCTATCGTAAAATCGTGAACAAGTTTGAGACTTTTGGATAGAGCAATAGGTTATGATAGATTTAAACGAGGAACCCGATTTTAATTTTTTTTAATTTGAGTTGGTATCTCACAAGCCAATGAGTACAACCTGGGAGTTTGTGACACATTCCAGTGATATGATGCTTGGTACACAATATTATTGAAATTTTGCTGAAATCTGGCATTGGATATGCTCTTAAACAAGTTTTTAACTTTTCATTGTAGTGGTTTGTAATAGAAGCAAGTATTACCGGTAATTTATCTAGGACGGATATTAGATATACAAAAGAATGCAAAAAATCTAGTTGAATCCAATATTTGCCACAACCTCAAAATTATGTATTAGAAAAAGACATTCCATTAGAATTGTTGGGTTAAGACTATAATACTAGTAGTATAGAAGTAACTAATATCTATTTCTAGTTAAATATCTATTAGATTTTTAAAATAAAATATATTTCCCTATTGATATTGAACTTTAAATGGTATCTCCATATTGTCAATAATAAGATTTAAAACTCACTCTATCTTAATCCAGATCGGTTGGATCGGAGCGGGTTTGGAAGGCAGGGATACGAGATGCAACTAAAAACTCGAGATCGGCCTTTATAGGTCATAACTTGGCAAGATTTCTACGGAATCAGCTTGACTCGGTCCAAGTCAGACCGAATCATCCAGTCAAGCTGATTTCGATCAAGATTGGTGGGGTGCGAGGCCATTGAGATTTACTTTAAAGATTGCTACATTGAAATTACCAAAATATGTTCTCTTATACAAAATATGAAATATCTTATGTTTATTAATAACAAAAATAAAATAAAAGGCCAAAAACCATAAACTCTTACAAAATATAGGATAAAACTCAAACAAAACTAAATATCATATGATAATAGAATAACATTATCGAAAAAATATATTAAAAAATATTTCTAATATCTTTTACGATTTATATAAATATTTACATTTATAAATATTCCTTTAATCAATCAATAAAAAATGATCCAGTTTCTCCAATCCGACACAGCCAATACCTATCCTAAAAATGACCATCAGATTTCGATTTTATCTTGCTTAATCATAAAATATATTCTTCATATTATTAAAATACGAAAGAGAAGAATATATAACATACAAGACTTGGCCATCAAATAATAAATTTAGGCATACAGAAAGAATCATAACGAATCTAGTAATATCCTAAAATAACTCATATAAAATATCATTAAATATCCCAACACCCTCTCTCAGACTCACGGGAAATTGAATACTGTGAGTTTGGATTACAATAAGAAACAGAAAAAAACAATTGCCGTAAAAATTTTGCCGCATAAAGATTTGATGACGGCGTGGCTGTATAATGATGGTAGAAAGGAGCCGTGAAAGATCTGGTTGACGTTTCGGAAAGATGACGGCATAGTCGCGTGATTGCAACAGGAAGAAGCCGTGGATTAAGATCTCTCGGACATACGTCGAGAACGGTATGGTCATGTGATGACGACAAGGTAGAGCTATAGAGCCGTTAAAGGAGATCTTTTTGACATCGAAATTAACGACAGCTGGAGTGCAGAGCAACATCAAGATAAGGACAAGTGAGGTGTAAGAAAATCATCATAGATGCAGAGATAACAGAAGATCTAGGGTTTTTTCTTCTTTTGGGTGGAGGAAGATGAAGTAAGAAAATTGAAACCCTAGCCATAGGAAAACCTAGCTCTGATACCATGTTAAGAAACATAAGTATTAGAGGAAGAACGAAAAATAAAGAAGAGACTACATTGTGGAAAATAAAAGAGAAACAATGGTTTATTAATAAAAGAGAAAAGTATAGTGATATCCATCTTAGAAGAGAACAACTCTCTAGTTATCTATTTATAATAAACTCTTAGGATTTAATACTTGAGCACCAAGTAACCCTAACTTGACTCCTAAGTAAATCATAATCTAATCAAATCTAAATCTTATCAATCTCTCAAACATATCAAATCATATCTCTCACAAATATGTATCTTATTCTTGACACCCCCTCTCAAGCTGAAAGACACATATGATGTGCTCTCAGCTTGTTACAAAGCCAATTTCTCGCTTTAAAAATAAAACTTGCAAGTTCAACGAATCTTCTTGTGTCTTCTGCGTTGTCTTGAAAATTTGACTTTCATGCTGTCTTGAAATCTTTCTTCGGTAATTTATCTTGGAAATTTGCAACTTGATTTGAGCTGAAATAATCTTCTATGAAGAGATTTGAATGAAAACTTGTGTTTCCGTGAACCGCCGTTAATAGTTTCTTCAAACACTTTCATAAATGTGTCATATCGCACACTTTTGTGAACTATCGTTAATAACTTATTCGAACAATTAGTTTAATGACTTAGAGGTCACCACCGCAAGTTTAATGAGTTTGAGGTCGAACGACAAGTTTAATGACTTTGTGGTCAATACCGCAAGTTTAACGACTTTTTGATCAATCAACAAGTTTAACGAATTTGTGGTCAATATCGTAAGTTTAATGACTTTGTGGTCAATATATCAAGGAGCTTCAACTAACAAATTCTTCAAACAACTTCAATATCTTCAAACAAATATCTTCAATCTCAACTTCGATCTAGCAAACTTCAACAACTTCAAATCCCAACTCATCTTCAACTTTAATATCAATGGGTATTTTACCCATATACTCTATCTCTCCTCCGCACGCGGATCTTTGAAAGAAGATCCATGTGGAGAAAAAATGTCTTATTATCAAAATGAACAATCATCATGAATTTTTAACTTTAACAATTTCAAATTTTTATCTTCACCAACGAATTTTTTTCTTCAACTTCATTTTTTTCAACTTCAATAAATTTTTTCAACTCCACCAATTTTTCAACTTCACCGATAGTATAATGTTTCTACTGGTGAGTTTTGATATATCGAACCATAAGAGGATGGAGACGCATGAAGAGAGGAGGCTCCCAAGTAAAGGAACTCCCTTCGCTTGGCCACGACGGTCGCCACCGAGAAACACCCAAAAGCTATAGCAGTTTCCACAAATGCGGATATTAGTATGCTTGGATCAATATCAATAGCAAGCTTGATCAATGGACCCACCGAGACCCCATTCATTAGGGCGGTACCCATCAATATACCAAACCGCTTCCTCTCATGAAGAGTACAAACCGCTTCCTCTCATGAAGAGTACTGAGTAACCACGATGCCCCAAGACATCCAAGAAAGGTCAAAGCACTACCAATGTTTATTAAGATGTGCAGTCAAGCATCTACAACAGATGCTCTAAGGGCACAACATAATGTCAAGTAAACCAATTTAAGGTGATTCTGAATCGTTGGCGAGATCCGGCGGGAATTCTTCGGTGATTCGTATCTCCACGAGCTTCGAGACATCGATTGCCCTAAAAAACGAGCCCATTCTTGAAAAAAGATCAAATTTGGGGAAATCTCGCAAAAACTTAAGAACCAAAGCAAAGGAGAAATTTCTTCTTTTTTCCGTGACCTCTTGTTTGTTGTCTTGGATCTCTTCTTCTCTTTGATCGACTTCTTCGATCTTTTGTTCGTCGACGGCAAACGGCGGTGGCGACAGTGACAGCGGTGGTGATTGATCCTTGGATTCTCGATAGAGATGTTGGTCGAGGACATACGAGGACAAACTTCAACTAGTGCAGATCTACATCTGCGGTTTAGAGAGGACGATCTGGAGGCAGGCGATGAGGCGTGAGGGATGCGGCGGCAAGAGAGAGAAGCGGCTAGGATTTTTTAAACGGAAACAAGCGAGGGGAAGTGGCAGGTAGCTGGTGGCAGCGCGGCGCAGCGAGGTTAGGTTTTGGGTTACGCTCTGATACCATGTTATCTTGTTTAATCATAAAATATATCCTCCATATTATTAAAATATAAAAGAGAAGAATATATAACATTCAAGACTTGGCCATCAGATAATAAATTTGGGCATACATAAAGGATCATAACGAATCTAGTAATATCCTAAAATAACTCATATAAAATATCACTAAATATCCTAATAGATCTAATCCCCAGTTTTTGAACCTTGGTCAATAGCATATCACAAGATATTTATATGTTGATGGAAGTTGTCATGCTTGATGAAGTCCTTCAAATTATTCTTTTTGTTCAAGTCTCAAAAAGCAATTATCTGTCTAGATTGACTTTTCGGTGAATGATATAGTCATGAAATTCTTCAATTTAAAAGAAATGCAAGTGGTGCCTACACATTTTATGGTTTGTTTATAGGTTTTCATTATCTTCAACTGGATAGTACTATATGGTCTTAGTTGACTATATTAAATTTAGAGCACAAGTGATGTTCTAATGTAGCTAAGATTCTTGTGAAATTGAGCTTTCATTACAGTAGATTAGACATGAATTTTATTGAGTCTAATATATACCACGTAGAATTACGGCGCAACTCTTTTCTTTTGAAGGTTATACATGCTTCTTTCTGAGAAAATATGCAAACCTAGTCAAAAGGTGCGAATTCTTTTTTTAAAATTAATTAGACTTTAGGAACCTCTTATGCATGTTGACTAAGGCGGCCTTCGGTATCTCATTTGTTAACATCTGTAACCCCTAGCTGGAACCTCAGCACTTCCTCCAACTCAGCTCTGTACTTAATTTCATCTTGTGATACTTAACCTAGTCTTCTAGATTTCAGGAATTTAACCTCTAATTGAGTAACAAGTGCGTAATTTCAAAGTCATAACGACTTTTCAAACCCGGCACTCTCCACTTATTCGACCTAAGCTGAAGTAGTGTGCTACATATTTGTATATGTGTCCTTGCATTGTTATGGTCTACTAGTTTGGACAGTTTTGTATTTCTGTACTTGCTGGTCATCTTCCCCTGTTTCATTGTTGTGTCTATGCACATCTTTGTCCCTGGTTTCGTAGGTTTTGTATGCCACAATCTAATGTCATGTCATATCTGTATTTTTTCCTTGTATAGAGAGCATGTGCAGAATTCATACCATATTTTTATTTCATTCAAATGCTTTATTTTAGCATATCTACTCTTGTAAATGAATTTGTATGAGGCTTTTGGTATAGAGATTAATTAGTAGTAGGAGATTAAGAGTCTAAGACGTCGTCTTGAATCTTACTCACATCATACCATGGAATCTTTCAGGTGTATTCACTAGACTGGACTCCTGAAAGGAATCGGATAGTGAGTGCTTCTCAGGATGGGAGGCTAATAGTATGGAATGCTTTAACTAGCCAGAAAATACATGTGATAAAGCTTCCATGTGCATGGGTCATGACTTGTGCTTTTTCTCCTAATGGTCAATCCGTTGCTTGTGGTGGCCTTGATAGTGCATGCTCTATTTTCGATCTTAATTCTCAAGCCGACAGAGATGGCAATATACCAACATCAAGAGTACTGACCGGGCACAAAGGCTATGTATCTTCATGTCAATATGTCCCAGATCAAGATAATCGCCTTATCACCAGCTCGGGTGATCAGACATGTGGTTTGTGGGATGTTACCACGGGCCAGAGGATCTCAGTTTTTGGAGGCGAGTTACCATCAGGACACACCGCTGACGTGCTAAGGTACTCCCAGATCTTTGTTGTGTTTTTCATCAACTAATGCTTATCTACAATTTATATAACTTTTGGATGAGGACCTTTGTTTTTCGTATGTTTTGTTAGGAAGAAGTTTTGCAGAATTATTTTGACAGTTATCTTTATATCCTATTTAAAACCATCATGTTATTCAACTCACTTGATACTTAAGTTCCATGGTCTAATGGGTGGTCTTCAACTGACATCTGTATTGTGGGATAGAATCTTAAAGATGATGAAGTACATATGCCTACTTTTTTCTCATCATCTATGACCGACCTGCAGTCGTTGGTTTTAGTATTTTTTGAGCATGTATCTAGTTTGTTGCATGACCACTGTTTTTAAGCTTTGCGATATGGTTTATCTTTGCATGGCTTTTGTGCTTTTTTTTTGGGTACGATTTTATGTTTTATAGTCATTCACTTCAATATGCATATTATATGAAACCGTCCACAGCATGGATACGATCATGGGCACATTTACTCAACACTTAAAGCAGATTTAACTGTCGGTATGCTTGTATATGAGATTATTTATTTTTCTTTCATCATGCCAAAAACCTTTGATAGCATTTATTCTTTTTGGCACATGCTTTACTGCAAGTACTATATGTCACATGATAAGAAATTCTCAAGTACAGAGAATAACTAGCCGAAAGATCAAGCAGATGCATAATATATTATCCGACTCCCCAGAAACCTTATTTAGGCCTGACCATCTAAATACTTCCATTTAGTTACTTTATCCATTTCGCTTTAATGCGTGGGACTGTTCTACAGCCAAGCTCTTCATCCAAAACTAAAGCGAGTTAAATCATATGGATTTGCACACATAAGGAAATCCTTTAATGTACTCCGAAAACAAGCTTAAAGGTGTTCCCGCCTATCAGATAACTGTGGGCCATCCCAATGCATGTTCCACACTGTTTATCTTGACAGAACACGTCATGGATGAAAGCTAATTTGAAATAAAAACTTTATAAAATTGTACGCCTATGGGTTGAATGGTTTTTCCGTGACAGAACATTAGGGCCATTAAGTTGATGGATTAAGAGGTTCAAAATACATCATTCTCTACCATATTTATTTTATTATGTGTGTGAATACCCGATGTCATAGTGGTGAACTTCTATCTTTTAAGTAATATGATGGGGTTAAAAGTCCTGCTTGCGTCGCCAAAATGTATTATGATCTGAAGACAGTGATGACAGATAAATATGAGTATTTTTTAAAGCCATTTGTTTTTTTTTTTTGTCAGTGTCTCGATCAACAGCTCAAATTCGAACATGTTTGTCTCTGGTTCCTGTGATGCAACTGCACGGCTTTGGGATGTACGAATAGCAAGTCGAGCTGTTCGAACATATCATGGTCATGAGGGGGATGTCAATACTGTCAGGTTCTTTCCTGATGGGCAGAGATTTGGGACTGGCTCTGATGATGGTACATGCAGGCTATTTGACATGAGGACAGGGCATCAGCTTCAAGTTTACAGTCAGCAGCAGCATAGGAATGCTGATAATGATGCCCCCACAGTCACTTCTATTGCTTTCTCTATATCAGGCAGACTCCTCTTTGCTGGATATTCCAATGGCGACTGCTATGTGTGGGATACATTAATGGCTGAGGTGTGTACTACTTTGTTTCTGCTTCAAAAAGCTATATGCAGCCAACATAATTGTAGGCATGAATATTATATGTTGTGATTTCTCTTTTGAAATAATTTGAACACCAAAAGCAAGTCATGAGTGCTTGTTTATGTTTCAAGTAATTTTTTCCCTGCTGATTTATGGAAAAATAAAAAGAGAATGGAAGGCTACGCATGTACTATTTCATATGTTTGAATGAGATGAGCTAAGAGGCCGTAACAAAATGGTATAGTTGACTTGAGAGTAGAATACAAATAAGTCAATGCCTTCTCACTCTTAATTATCCTGCCTCTAGTTCTTCTAATTAACTGAACCCCCTCATGGATATCAATGAAGATATGCCACTTTCCTAGACCGTTTTGCTTCATTGCTGCAAGTTAAGCTTAGGTGATTTGTGTTGTTAAGTAGGAATGACTGCTCTGCAGGTGGAACACTGGCCACCTCGTTTGTCAATATGTTACAGCGACAGCTCTTTGTCTTGGGACTTCCAAACAAGGGTTCATACTGTTTTGTCTCAAGGCATCTACTCGAATACATGATTCTGTTGATCACTCAGCAAGTGAAATTTTGAAGTAAATAGAAAGTACCCAACTGTAAATCTGCATTTTTTGTGATACTGAAATTGACAAGACAGCGAATCATAATTTGAAATGTTGTTTGTTCTTCAATAGGAAATATGTTGTGATGCTTGTAATTTACTTTTTGCACTGAGATCAATGTTGGTGTTGGTTCTTGCAGGCTAGATAGTGTTGCTTAAAAAAAATCACAAAGGCTCTTGTTACATGAGTCGTACATTACAGATATTTATTATATCTAACCACCTAGAATGGACCCTCTATGTGCACTGGTCTGCACAGATGTTTTCATTTTTCTGATAGTCTTATCATGTTCTGCACAATTGCTAGTATGCACATTATTTTCCTTAAACTGATTCCTTTTTCTCCTGTCGTCTCAGGTTGTTTTGAACTTGGGATCCCTTCAAAACTCACATGAAGGCAGAATAAGTTGCCTAGGTCTTTCGGCGGACGGTAGTGCCCTGTGCACAGGAAGTTGGGATAAGAACCTCAAGGTTAGTTTTTCAATTAAGCAAATCACATACGTTTCACTCGTTCATGTAACTATTAGGACAGTTTTAAAATATTTCTAGCAAAGATAGATTCTTGCAAGCATTTCAGGTGCAGTATCTTACTCTTTAGGAGACGCCTTATCTTGCTCCTTAGGAACTGTAAAACAATGGTAACTGTTTACCTCAATCAGAGCAAAGCTCTGTTTAAATTCCAAGGCGGGAAAAGAATCTATACTTCTGTTTTTCTCCAATCAGAGCAAAGCTCTGTCTTGAAAATTAAAAAGAAAATTAAAGTTAAAATAAATGAAGTAACGTACTCTATAAGAGCAAAGCTCTGGAGAGAGAGAGAGAGGAAAAAAAAAAAAAAACTGCCCGCTGCGCGGGCGCGGTGCGCGCTGCGCAGTAAAAATAATAATAATAATAAAAAAAATAATAAAATAATAAAAAAATAAAATAAAAAATAAATAAAATTTTTTTTTTATTGCGCGACACGTGTCTGCGCAGTTGCGTAAACGCTGCACGACACGTGTCACGCGCTGAGGAGTTATGCAAAAAACAGAATAAAGATTTGAGGAAATCTTTTCTGTTTTTGTTAAAACAAAGAGATTTCTTCTGTAAAAGAGAGACCTTTGGATTAAAAATCCGACGGTGGGGAAAATTCCCCAAATCACTCAGAGAATGATCTCTTTAACAAACTTTAACTAATTTATGGGCACTATAAAAAGGACCCTAGACCTCATTTCAAAATCATGAACATCTTGCTTAAAAAAAAAAGAGAGAAGAGAACTCTTGAGAACTCTTGAAGAATAAAAAAAAAGATAAAATCCTTTAAAAGAAGAGAAATTTCTCTTATGAACAGATCATAGATCTAAAAAAAAACAAGATCAATGATCTTTAATAAAAATAAAATAAAATAAAATAGTGCTTTGCACTTTTATGAACCTTTAGTTCTCTGAGATAAGAAAAACAAGAAAAACTTGTTTTTTCTTAGAAATAAATCAAATAGTGCCTTGCACTTGTTTTATGAACCATCGGTTCTTGAACCTAAAAGGTTCTTAAATTAATAGTGCTTTGCACTTCTTATGAACCACTGGTTCTCTAAAACAAGAAAAACAGAAATAAAAAAAAAGATAGTGCTTTGCACTTTTATGAACCTTTGGTTCTTGAAATAAACAAACTTGTTTTTCTTTGATCTAAATTAGATCAAGAAATCAAATAGTGCTTTGCACTTCTTTTATGAACCATTGGTTCTTGAATCTAAAAGATTCTCAAATTAATAGTGCTTTGCACTTATAAATTTGCACTGTTGTGCTTTTTGATTGGCGCAAAGCGCTTGATAAATGCAATGCATTTTCTAAAGGGCCAGGCCCAAACCAAAATGACCTGACAGGCCAAAATAAATTGCAAGGCAATAAATGGGCAGAGCCCAAATAAATTGATGCTCTGCATCCTTTATACAAGGGCAGAGCCCAAATAAAATTGATGCCCTGCATCTTTTCTGGGCAAAGCCCAAATAAAAATAAAAACAAATGCAAATAAAATATTGGACATTTTTAAATGGACTTAGCCCAATCGTGGCCATAAGTCCTTAAATTAAATTGACTGAGCAAAATTGCCCTTCTAAATCAATTTATATCCGGTTCGAGGGTACATCTCCGAACTCCTTTGACATCCGTCGTTGTAATTCCTCAACGACGTCAAAGAGGTGACGGGTCCCAACGACCACACATCGATATGGACTGCGGGGTCCTTAAACTCGTGGACCGAAACGTCCCTAAACTAATATCGGACCGAAACGTCCCTAAACTAATATCGGACCACCACGTCCCTAAACTGGCACAATAGAGCCCAAATGCTCTTTTGTCGGACCTAAACGGTCCCTTTAAGTCGATCTTAGTCTCAAACTGGACTAACGTATCCTTAACAAACGTTTGAGTCGATCTTAGCCTCAAAAATGGCTAACGTATCCTCCAAACTGACTTTAGTCCCAAATTGGACTATAAATCTCCCAAACTGGAACAATAAAGCCCAAACGCTTTTTTGTCGGATCTAAACGATCACGTTAAGTTGATCTTAGTCTCAAACAGGACTATCATATCCTTAACGAACGTTTAAGTTGATCTTAGCCGCAACGCGACTAATGCATCCTTAAACTAAAAACACCAAACCCAAGTCTAAGTAAATACGGATTTGGACTAATCCATGTCCTACGGGCGACGGCATTACTCAGTCTCCGTATACAATCCACGGGCAACCACAAACAAAACAAACACACACGACACGAAGTGAAATTCTGGAGAAGGAGAAAGTTGTTGCCGCGACGCGGTAGTGTAATTAACTGCAGGGGCTTGCGCCTGCAGGGAAGAGCGTCCCCACAATCAAAAACCCCTCACCCTGAGGGGGAATCTGACTAAGTCTGCTACATCGGCCGCATCCGTCTAAACCTCCGATACACGGTGTCATAAATCAACTTGGCATCTTCGGAGAGGTGGACGGATAAAACCAAATAGCATCTGTCCCGAACCTCAGGCAACGGACGCGAAGTCCGGGCCGCCGTTCGGAGGGGAACAGTAACATACTTCTTTTCTGAAATTTTTGGGGTTCGCTGCTCTTTATCAATTATTTGGAGGAGGGTATGTTACGAGTCTAGTTTCAGTGTTTCTACATCTATCATAATGTGCCCAATAATGTTAAGGTGTTGATTCAACATATCTTGGGTTGGAGTTTCTTCGGGCTAATGTCCTCTAACAACAATGGATCGAGTTTGCACTGAAGATCATATGCGTCCAGTGCACACATATATATATATATATATATATATATATATATATATATAATGGAGGAAAGGTGCCATAGGAGGGAATTTCCTCTTATGGCATCGAAAAAATACACCCCATGATTTTTTTCGACCACCGGCATCCATCACTTCCATTTTTATCATCTAAGATGTGGATACACCAAATTTCATATGATTCCATTGCTTTTTCATCGTTGATTTAATGGGTGCAAAATAAAACTTATTACATTGCTAATTCAACGGTGAAAAAGTGGTGAAATCACATGAAATTTGGTATATCCACATCGTCGAAAAAATTGTGAAGGGTATAAAATTTTGACACCGCCTAATGAAAAGCCATTAGGGCCTCTCTCTCTCTATATATATATATATATATATATGAGAATAATGTAGAAAGGAGGCTTTTCGTTAGGCGGCGTCAAAAAAGTATACCCTCCACCATTTTATTCGACAATCGGTACACATTGTCATCATCTTTATCATGTAAGATGGGGATACACCAAATTGCATGTGACTCCATCTTTTCACCGTTGAATTCGCAATGTAAAAAGTTCTATTGTCGGTAAACCGTTAATTTTGCATCCACTAATCAACGGTGAAAAAGTGATGGAATCATATGAAATTTGGTGTATCCACATCTTACATGATAAAGATAATGATGATGGATGCCGATCGTCGAAAAAATCGTGGAGGGTGGGAAATTCCCTCCTATGGCACTCTTCCTCCATTAAATATATAATGGAGGAAGGGCGCCATAGGAGGGAATTTCCCACCCTCCACGATTTTTTTCGACGATCGGAATCCATCATCATTATCTTTATCATGTAAGATGTGGATACACCAAATTTCATGTGATTCCATCACTTTTTCACCATTGATTAATGGGTGCAAAATTAGCGGCTTACCGACAATAGAACTTTTTACATTGCTAATTCAATGGTGAAAAGGTGGTGGAGTCACATGCAATTTGGTGTATCCCCATCTTACATAATAAAGAAGATGATGGGTGCCGATTACCAAAAAAAATCATGGTGATGCCGCCTAACGAAAAAGCCTTCTAGGGCCACTTCTCTTCATTATTCTCATATATATATATATATATTATTTTTTAAGTTGTTTCTTCAAACAACTTGTTTTCACACAATTCCCTTCTCTACAACTATAAATAAAGAAATCGAAAATTATTAATGATGAAGTAATTTCCTTCAATGGCTGATAGTAATGTTGCTTTCGAAAGCTCCTTTATTCGTTCCTGCTGTATTCGAACCACGTTTCCAGTGTTTATCGAAACGAGATAGCTTTGACCCCATACGATTAGATCAAACAGTTTCACTAAGCAAGTCGAAATTCTCACAATCATACCACAACTGACTGTTATCATTAAGACAGGGCTTGGTGTTGAAAGAACAAAAATGGTGATTGATATCTACAATTATATGTAAATCTAAAGGTGAAGTTAATTAATACATCAAACTATTTATCTTGGACAAAAAATCATGAAATAAAAAACTCTACCAATCTTCTTTCATTCACGCTATACACAATCTCTTTCTCTCTCCGCATCTCTTTTATGCATTTGGCAATCAAAGTTACTAAAGTTTGTTCTAACACCTAAATATGTAAATCATATTCATGTGCATCTCTCATGCAAAAAATAAATAAATAGGTTTTTTTAAATATGAATAGAATAATTAACAAAATAAAAACATCTCATTTCTCAGCATCACGGTTTGTGACATTGCCCAATGCCGTGTTTCCGTTCAGGGTGAGATTTTTCATTCTATACTGCAAAGAACAAATATGTTGAATCAATTTTTTTGAAATTGAATCAAATTAATAGAAAATAGAATCAAGGATCGATCTAATACTTATTTAAAATTATCAATGGACAAAATAAGTATATTAGATTAAAGAGTAAGTGCATGATAATAGAAGTATAGCGAAGATGCTTTTAAAGCGAATCTGAATTGGCATAAATGTTATATATGCATACAAATCAAGTATAGCGAAGATGCTTTTAAAACTCATGCTTATTATTTATATACAAAAAGAAATTGAAAAAAAATCTCTGATCGGTTTAAGAAATCAAAATAGAAAGCTGGCACATTCATACATACAAACGTTTAATTTAATATTTGCATCACTTTTATGTTCTGTTGAAATTAATTAATATAATTCCTGGGATTTCAACTCCATGTGATATAATAAAAAAATTCTAAAAGAATCAAGAATAGGAATTAAATGGCAAATATGCATACAAATCAAGAAGCAACATGCACATCCATATAATAACAATGTATCAAAATATAATTTTTTATTAAAAATAACTAAAAACAATAAGATCCATGAATGATGTGTTCATATTTATGATCGAGTACATATCCCAAAAACTAAGGTTTGAGAACTCGGTTTCGGATTCGGTCTCAATTTTTTATTAGTTTCGCCGGATTTCGGTTAGTTTCGCCTATCTTGGTTCAGGCTTTCGGTTTCGGTTTATATATGTAGATATATTAAATTTATTGTTGTATATCATAAGACAATGATCTTAGTGTTAAAAAATCCAGCCAAGATAAGACCTAATGCAAAATACATTAAAAATCATACTTAGATAAGTATTAATATGGGGTTTGGGTCGACTTTTGTGGCCTTCTTAGAATGAAAATAACATGACCAACTATACTACAAATGAAAGCTATGGTCTCAATTTTAGTTCTGCACTTGATGCACAAAAACTAATTAGACAGTCTTGTAAGCTAAAAAAACAGGTCTGATCAGTTTTTCAATCCCATATCTCACATCTACCCTTCTATCTCTGTCAACTCGATGAGTTTTTTTTTCTATAGCTTTCTCAATAGTCAAGATCAACCGTTTTTAGCGAGCAAGAAGCGACTACTCATCATGAAAACATCTCAGATCTAATGATGAAGGGCTATAGTGATCACGATGATAGCAAAAAACGGCAAAAAAGTTATTTCAGGTTTCGGCTGAAACCTGATTGTATGGTTGGTTTTGTATCAGTCTTCACCGAAACCTATATGAAATGATCACGAATTGGTGGTTTCGGATGATACCACGAACCTTGTGAAAACACCAAAATATTTAGAAAAATAATACTAAAAACTTCAAAAAAGGAAGAAAAGAACAATGGTAACAAAATCGAGCAACACAAAAAGACAGAAGCAAGAGCTCAGATCAACGGATCTGAGCTCAAACTCAAAAAAGCAGAAGAAAAAAGAGAGGAAACGAGAAAAAAGATGTTTTATTATCGTAGGGATAGCTCAAAGCTCGATGGAGCCAAGCAAGATGAAGATAAAAACAAAGCCAAGAAAACTATAGGCTAAGATAATTAAGTAGAATCGAAGGATTTTAACCAGAAGCTCACTGGCAGTTAGAGCACGCTAGGGTTTTGAGAGAGAGAGTGGTGGGGCTTTATATGGAGCCGGATGTTTCTAGATAATTGAATACGATTAATTTTGCTCCTCCCCTTTATTTAACTTGTAATAATGCATTTTAAGAGTTTGCTATGGACACCTGGCGGAATTTTGTTGCAACGGACGTTGAGAAGAAAATTAAATAGTCTTTATTTTGCCTCTCGTTTTGATTTATATGCAATAATTAAGGATGGTTAAATTTGGTGTTTTCCTGATTCAAATACGTCGCAATTTGTTTTAAGGCGCACAGAACAAAAGTTGTCTCTTGATTCCGGACTAACCAATCGAATTCCGAGAAATAAATAAATTAATGAATAATAATACAGGAAGAGACAAAAATCAAATGTAGTTACTATTATATTAGTAGCTTGTAAGACAAGTAGGCTTATTTCATTAAAATCTAGTTAAGGGTGATATCCAAAAAAAAACTATATTGTAGCCATTGTTCGAAATCCCGCTGAACGTCAATTATGTTATCTCAGTGTCCTCTATCGTTAACTCTCGCAATGGTTGACTTAATTACCCCTCATCTTTCCTAAATTACAATATATTAGATCCCCTTCTAAAAAGAAGAAGACCCAAGCTAAATTAGGTTACAGTTAAGGAGGAAGATCAAGACAGTGATATAGCAGATCGAGACAGTGGCATGGCAGAATGGGCAGGCACAGTCGAGTCATCGTTTGGGTTTTTTTTAAGGAGGTATTACCCAAGCAAAATTCAATTTATCTTCCATTCCATAATCAACAAATTCATGGCTGTGAAATTAGTGAACTAAGACTCTTGGAGGTACAATTTAGTGATTGCTGTGAATAAAAATTTATTGATGGCGGTATAAAAATACTTTCATTTCATCATCAACAAATCCATGTTCTATTTTCAACTGGTATAAAAATACCCCCAACATTTTTCACTGCCTAAGATCAAGGGAATTCTAGAAAACTCATTTAATCTGGGAGAGTAACTTGTAATATTGAACTATAAAAAAGAAATTAAAACAAAAATTTATTGTATAGATCAATATTTTTCAATGATAAAATCGGATGCGTTGTGCTTAACCTTATTTTATACTTATTAAATCCATCATTCGAATTTTCATAATTAAAGCACTAACTAACTGAAGGAAAAAGAACGTGGTTAAACAGATGAAAACTTTTTATTAATCTTGTAACAATAAAAATAAAGAAAGAAAATAAATTTATAAAAAGACCAAGGGAAAATTTAGAGTATACGATGTCGATTTTTGTCATCATTGTGATACCAACCTTTTTGAATCGGGGGGTATGTTTTTTATAGCGAGCTTCGGATGAGAAACAATAGATGGTAAACTGGTAGTATAAAATATTATATTTACATAATATTGGTGGATCAAGTTTCTAAGAGTTTCTGATTCATAATTAGTTGCTGTCCATAAGAATTTTCCTATTTATTTATTCTCATTTATTATGTATTTATGGACGGCATTCTGCTGAAAGTCTTTTCATACGGCTCAAAACTCACATGAGGGGAACTTTTAAGTGTTATTTTAGCAATAAGCCTTCATCTCTCGGATGCTGAAGTCCTAATGCTTGAATTTAGTACTTAACGTTTAAGTTGAGGATTACATCAAAAGAAAAAAAAACGTTTAAGTAGAGGTATTGAAGGGATCAAGCACCTTGTTCACGTACAAATGAGTTAATGACCAACTTCTTCATCTCATCAAGCACCTTGTTCGCGTACAAATCGGTTTATTTGCTATGTATTATGCTATGCTTCTAATGAATCCTCCAACCAAGTTCTACCGTCAGAATTTAAAGCCGGAAAAAGGGATGTGTACATATATCTTCAATCTCCACCAACACCCACACAAAAAAAGAAAAAAGAATCACTATCTTGTTAAAAACATGACGAACTTCTTCATCCCAGTCTTGACAAGTGACAATGACATGGGAAGCTTCTTCATCCCCATCAAATCACCAATAATATAAACCTTAGTACCGTCATTTCATCAAGCATGATGAAATCTTATGCATCTTCATGATGATAAACTAAACCTTTATGATGGGCATTTCAGTTATCATAAGTAAATAGAAGACTGCAATAATTATCAGGCATGTTTAATATAAACCTTGGTATTTCATCATGCCACACAAAATCTTAAGCATCAGGCTGATGTGTTATAAGCCAGTAACTCTTGTGATTGACAATTTTTCGACTATCAAAAGTAAATAAAGGAGCATAATATTCACAGCATACTGCTTTACATGACCCTTAACTTCATTTCTTCATGCCTCATGGAATTTTATACGTCAGCAAGAAAAATCAGCCAGCTACTTTTGTATTTGATATTTTTTCCATAGCAAAGTTAATAATTTGTATTTCCTTTCGCTATTTTGGCAGATTTGGGCCTTCGGAGGACACAGGAAGGTGATCTAAAATTTCATGTTCCGTGTGAAGAGGCGAATGTGTGCGCTGCTGCTCATATTGTAAATTTGCAGTATGTTTTATTTTTGGAATATGTAATCCTTTTCATATGAACTTTTCTAATAGGGCATGTTATGGCACTGTTATTTGTAACACTTTTAAGTGTATATCTTGGAGAAGAGAGGGAGAGATTATTTAGTGCCCATTTGAAGAAAAATAATAATATTGACCTGTTGAGAAAGTTATTACAAATATGGCTTATTCTCTTAATTAAATCAAGAGATATAGATTGCACAACTAATACACACACACACACATTAGTTATAAGAGAATTAAATATTAGGTTTCAATGTAGTGGGATACTTGGGGTAAGCTAGCCTGCGCATTGCGGAGTTTCGAGTGATATTATATAGATCTATTTGCAAGTAATTAGGAATTTAGAAGGAAATATAGAGGAAATATAGAGGAAATAAGAAGATTAAGCGGGGCAAGGTTTAGGCATCCATTTTTGATAGTCATAGACAAAATAGCTGCTATGCTCTTTTTTATATTTTACTTTTTGTGGGAGATATATACACGGACAAAAATATGAGTTTGAATAAATAGTTAAAAGCTATTAAAGCTCTTAGGTATTTACCACAAAAGGCATTGAAGAATAGACCCCTGTAAGGCAATTCAATTCTATTCTATTGTCAAAAGTAGGTAATTTTTCTTTTTTATCCATGTGTCTCATCCTTGCCTTTTTAACCATAGGTGAGTCTCGCAATAGGTCCCTGCTTCAGTCCTCTTTTTCTACAGCCACATGTGGCCATGAAGGCCACATAGCAAGCTAGAACTGTCAAGCAACACCTACTGTATAATTGCCTTGCTGTTGCTGCAAAATAGCTTAAACGGTCTATAATAAATAATAAATCTCAACTATCAATCAATCACACGAGGACATTCACTCCATATGAATGAAATTTCGGGGACAAGAAATGAAAATTCAAAAATACAAAATGGTAGCTCGAAAGATTCTTCTTCTCCAACACAACTTTACTAACCATGTTGATAGCTAAAGTCCAATGGAAAAATGCATTAGTTTCCTTTTATTCCCATTGGACTGGGCCAATCCAAAAATTTATTAATTTGGTAAAATTTTTATGAACAATTCCAATGGAAAAGTACTCAAAAATATATCTCATCTGTTGGATTCTAAAAATTAGCAAAGATCCGGTCTTCCTCATCCAAAACTCTCTTCCTCTTGAAATGTCACGTCAATCTATTTTTTCTCTCTCCCTCTCGGTTGAATATTATCCTTATCCCAACCATCCAAACATGCGTTATGTTGCGAAAATGTATTGGAATTTTGCTTTTGGAATGCACATACATTCTAAAACGTTTTGATCCTAAAGCCATTCCTATAGATTTTAACCCTAACTATCCAAACACGACCTAAGATTAATTGATATCTTACCCTAATATTATCCAAAGTTTTTACTTGTCACTTACTATACGAGGGGCTTTTAGGTCTGTCGTCGAAGTAATTTTTCTTACATCGTAATTTTACAGTTGTGATGCTAATGAGGATATCATGCATTGCATTTCAAAATTCGAATTTAATTGAAAACAAAAGAATTCGCACACAATATGCCTGCTATCCTTGCTCCAGTAACACCATGTCGTGATTCGTGAATATGCATTCAAATGTCGCATACAATCAGTTCCTAAATAGATTACTTCTTACACAAAATGTGCCACTATACTAGGAAAAGACGAACGACATGGAAGGCATATCAACACGAGTTGATATTGTCGTGCATTATTGGTAAGTGAGACGATCGAGTGTATAACATATTTCTCAATGCCTTTTTTCCCCCTTTATATATATCTAAACTATTTCTATTTGTTTTCAAAGTCAAGACCCTTGAAAGACTCTTTCCCTATACCCCAAAAGAAAAAGGGTAAATGCAAACTCTTGGAGCCGGAATATTTCGCGCAATTCTTTCTTCAAATACGCACCTTTCTCCTCCTTTTTCGATCACGATCCCTCAGAAAATCTCCTTGATCTCTCTTCTCTCAAATCAGAATGGCTGCGCCATCATCATCATCATCAGCAGCAGCAGCCGCCCAAGTGCCTAAGAACCCTCTCTCAAGCTCCAAAAGCTCAACAATGGCATCGCCATCCATCAAAACCCACCTCTTGTCAAGATCAAGAAGCTCTCCCAAAACGCCATCTTGCCTTCCCGCGCCTCTCCTCTCTCTGCTGGCTATGATCTTTCTAGGTATTTCCCCCCTTTTCTTCTGAAAAATGAATTTTTTTTTCAATCTATTTCTTAAAAAAAACAATTTTTTTTTATCAATTTTAGCGCCATGGAAACCAAAGTCCCGAGGCAAGGCCCTTGTCGCTACCGATCTCAGCATCTCAATACCAGAAGGCACTTACGCCTACATCTGAGCTTTTCCTTTTACGTCTATCAGCTGTTTGATCAATTGCTTCTTAGATATATTATAAAGGATTGAATGCCAGCTTTATTGAATTATAGCACAGAGGTCGGGGTTGGCGTGGAAGCGCTCGATTGACATCGGGGCGGGCTTGATCGACGCTGACTACCGTGGGCCCGTCGGCATTGTTATGTTCAACTATTCGGATGTTGATTTCGAGGTGAAGGTTGGCGATCGGATCGCGCAGATGATAATTAAGAAGATCATGACTCCTGATGTTGTAGAGGTGGATGATTTGGATTCAACTATTAGGGGTGAGGGAGGGTTTGGGTCGTCTGGGGTGTGATTATAGAATTTGGCTGCAGGAGATAAGTTTATCATTTGAATCTGTTTTGGCCTTTTGAATATTGTTTGCTGTGGTTTTACTTTTAAAGTTTTAATTTTGATCCTCGTGTTTTTAAATAAGCTTCTTTGTCTTATATAATTTTATTCTACATAGAGACGGCTCATGCGGGATCCAGGGGTGTCTCCATTAATAAAAAATTTAGCGAAGATTTCATTTAATCCAATCTTTCATTTATAAAAATGTGCGGTGAGATGGATTATGAGATGACCATTTATATGGTTAGATTAGAGTAGTGAATTTACCAACCTGTTGTGTGCATGTTGTGCGCTTTCTGCAGCGTGGAAAGAAGTTTCAAATTGGGTTGGGATCTTATGAACATAGACTGTTTCCAGTCTTTCTTCTTTACTGTTCGCCGCACCATTGATATTCAAGCCTATTAATTATCAGCCTGGCGGCTTTCTTTTGGCCGGAAAGGAATTCGATGATAAGGGTGAAATGCAGTAATGAATTTACCAACTTGTAATGTAAAGCTTTGTAAATATAGGGTTGGCTAAAGTTAAAGGAAGCATAACCTCAGGAATGCTTTGGAGCTATCGAACAGCTTTGGAGGTCTACATTCAGGTTGAGCCATCAGAATGCAAATTCAAGCTTCAACTCTCGTGCACGAGGAAGATCAACATCTTCAAATCTGCAGTACCCTGTTTTCTTTGTCAGTACTCTATTCGGCTTTTGTTTATTAACTCCGCTGTGTTGGGGGATTTAATTTGTCTGGGTAGAGGAGTCTTCGGAAGGAATGGTTCGGCTCTGTATTTTCTAAACCTGCTAAAAGATTATAGTGTCAATCCAGATTCCTTTTGTTTCACCTCCAACCATTGCTTTGATATTTCATCTGGTATGAAACCAGCACCAGAGAGATTCGAGCGAGAGTGGTATATCACCACCAGTTAGCCAGATGTAAGCTTTACTGCACTTCTTTTTTTGCATGGGCGTTTGTAATTTACTGTGCTTTTTTTTTTGCATGGACGTTTGTAAACAGTACAAGGTCAGATCACGGTAACGGTACATCGGTACATTGATAGCAGGTACCTTCAGATGAAGCCATGGAAGTTTCCGTAGCTGATCCACAATTTCTTTCAGGAACATGCCAAGTAACTAAAAGTCACCCACAATGAGTAACTAAAAGGTGATCAAGATCAAGATTTTCTTGTGGGCACGAACATCTACAAGCACAATTGACAGAAGGTTCCTGCCAAAATTAACTGAAGGAAGATACCATTACTCGATATCCTTCAAGAAATTTACAATTCCAGTAGAACTCCAAACTTGGGTAGTCAATCATCAACAAATCATTACATCAGGCATACTCATCAAAAATGAGAAAAAACATGGTCAACACTTCTGCAGCAAACTCGGCCAAGCCTAAAGTCAAGCAGAAAAAAGAGAGGCAAAAGCTGCCTTGAAAAACTCAATTATGGTTAAGACTATGGGGAAAAAAACATACTTAAAGTACATTCCCTATGGAAACATCCAAGCAAATAAGCAAATACACCAAGTACCTAATCTCGAAATACTTGTCCAGATATATTAGATCCAAACATATGATTGGCATATGACAAATTGAGCTGTTCCTAGTACATATGGCCAATATCCAACTTGGGTCACCCAGCATCTTAAAAACAAAGAAAAGAACATATAATCCCTTCATAGCGAGAATTACAAACCCCTACTGCTTAAGATATAGGGTTTATGCAGCTTCTTCATGTTCAATAAAACACGTTCCTAATTTCTAGTACCATTCGAACCATCAAGGTACTGCAAGCAAAAGAGTGACAGAAAGATGAGAAATAAACTTAATTTGTTAACTCCAAAGTCCAAATGCTACTAACAATTAATTATTACCTTCTTCCATTAGATCCTCATAGTTCATACTCTCGAGAGAATGACCTTTCGGATCGCTGATATCCATAGTCATGCTCAGCAACGGTCTCACCCTCCTCTCGTTGCTCAGGATCTTCATGGCCAGATTGTCCTCGATAGCCATCGTCATAGTCATCATACTGCTTCACCCGATGCCTCTCATGATCAGCCTCACCATAGTGAGGCTCTTCATGACTATGGCCATACTTAGGAGGCTCGTCGTAAAACTCATGCTCACCTGGCTCGAGATCCCTGTCTCTGGTGATGGACCGTTCTCGATCCTGCTGGGTCGGCTCGATCTGGTCGTGGTCCCCATCCCTCTCATGTGTGTGCCCGCGTTCCCTTTCGAGGGTACCACGGCCGGAGTCTCTGTCACGGTCACGTTTGAATTTGCGATCCCGTTCAGAATCGCGGTCTCGGTCGCGATCCCGTTCGGAATCGCGGTCTCGGTCACGGTCGCGGCGGCTGTCCCTGTCTCTGCCACGGCGGCTCTCTCTTTCCCTGTCTCTGTCTCTAGTCCTATCTCGGTCTCGGTCGCGGTGATGCCTGTCTTCACGTGTATCTCTATCTCGAGACTTCTCCCTCTCCCTTTCCCTGTCTCTGCCTCTTTCTCGGGACTTCTCCCTGTCCCTACAAGCACAAGTTGGTAAGTGATAATCCCGTTATAAGAGTTATGGCTTATAACAACGAATTGAGAATATATATGGTTTTCATGTTTTCTTTTAATGTTACAACGTGAGATTCCTCACCTATCAACATGACGGTCTTCACGCACTCTTGGTTCTTCAGATCTGCGATTCCCTCCTACAGATGCAAGCAGCTGCTCCCTGAAAACAAAGGACAAATCATGGGCATGACTCGCGAAACAATGCATTGAGAAATCTTCATAATCAAATAAATAGGGAAGTCCTTAAGATTTAAATAAACTGATGAGAACAAGCCAGTATAAAATTGTGCACATAACATGGCTGAAAATATGACATTACAATTAACTTTAGTACTAAATTCTGAATGGAACCAGAATATTTTTCTAGAATAAGAAAACAACTTTAAAAAAGAACGATTATTCCGCATGGGTACATGAATTTTCCCAGAAATAAAAAGTCAAAAAGAAAAGATCCAAGACCTGAAATAACACCAATGTAACACAGATATTAAAAACCACTCAGCAATTTATATGTACTACGTTTCACTAGCATAGAAAGTGATATAATGTCTAGTTGTCTGCTCCCTCAACTCCCAAGTAGGAATAGTATTGAATGAACGGACTTCACTTGGACTTTTCAGCCATCAAACAAGGAAAAGTAATTTTATTACCAACTTCTTAATCATTTTTCTAAAATGTATGGACCCTCAAAAAGAGTTAAATAAAAGTAGGTATTGGTTCAGTTACCTTCCAGAATTCTTCTGATTAAGGTCTTCACCTCCAATCCTAGTTGACCCAAGCCCACCTCCCAACCTCCGAGGTCTCCAATTTGGTACAGTTCTACCTCGCTCGACATCTACAAGAACTCTTCGATTATCCAGTTTCCTCCCATCAGCTTGTTTGTATGCAGCTGCAGCATGTAAAAGCATATCAGCATCACCAGGTGATATCATACATAACACTTAAAAGCAATGGTAATAAAAAGAAGCAATGGCAGAAACCCACTTTTCATGTCTCTTGTATGCATATATTCGATAAAGGCGTATCCTCTAGGTTTATTTGTCTCATTGTCAGTAATCAACCTGACCTGCAAAGTTCAAATAGAACATATAAAACTGTTAAAAATATCAGGATGAGAATAGAAAGCAACTGGTGAACATAATACTCTAATTGATGTCTCAAATCCTAAATTGCACGACAGACAGGCCTAATGCCACACTAGTCGTGCTCACCTTCAAAGGTGTACAGCTTCCCCGAGACGCGTCACCAGCATATCAATCAAGTTGGCAGAAAAAAACCCATGTATGTGCCCGATTACCGAAGGGAAAATTTTATTTGCCATCCCCTTACCAGGGAAATTTTAAAATAGCAAGCTCGAAGAAACATATAATAAAGAAAATACCAGAATAACTTCGGATTACTGGAAACATTTTGATTTGGCCTTTAATGTCATGGAAAAAGAAGTTTAGTAACAGTAATAATAATTATACATGAAGTCAGAAGTTAGAGGGAAGACCTGTTTAAGCCCGTGAAAAGTTTCTATACAGCACCAGGAATTCTGAGGGAGAAAAGAGGTGCTTCCCTTGTATATCTTAAGGGTGATAGGGAAGCACATTGTACTAGCGCCCGTACACATTAATAGTGGACAGAAAAAAAATGCAAATGGGATGGCATGTCAATATAGAAACTAGGGGAGTGGCGTGCCAACAGTTCCACAGTGAAGGAGATGACCATATTCTTACCACAATTTTGCCATACCAATTAGGAACACTAGGATGCCGTCTGGAACTTATGAACCTCTCTACTAACCATCATTATTGAAAAAGAAAATTACCAAATCTTTACCTGCCACTACTACAAATTTATGCCTCAAGCAAAATATTTATGATAATCTAATGGCTTCTAACCAAAATATAGTTGAGAAACTAATTAAAAAAGCATAGATCAACAAACCGGAACTGCCATCTATGGCATGTATATACCTTTCGTAACTCCCTATAACCTTGCTAAGAAACAATCTTCTGCGTCCCTAGTTCTTTTGACGGGCAACCAAACTTCACAAATTAGAATATGAAAAAGGATGCAAAAATTAAAATACCACCAACAGAACTACTATACCTGGTTGTAGACATCCCAGCACTGGTGATTTAAGATCAAAAGAGATTGCAAAATTCTCTCTTCAAAAGCATGATTATTTTTAGAAAAAGAAACAAGTATAAACTAGCAGGGAAGGGCTACTGATCAAGGAATTCTACAGGGACCTTGGTTTGGATGCGAATGTGCAATGGATGTTTTCCTTAAATATTGGTGGAAACAGGCATCAGTCAGCTAAAACCATCAGGAAGAACTTTTCGTCTTTAAATTAAAGCATGAGATGATTGATCAAAAAGAGGCCACATCAAATGGGGTGGATATTGCGACCCATTATCTTCTTATACGGTTCCACGATTTATGGAGAAATCACAAAATTAAAAAGGATATCCACATGTTCCAGATAAATACTGGTACTGAAAGGTTCCTGATTTACCAAGACAATAATTTACGGTCCAAAAAGGAACCATGTAGGTAATTTTATGGAAAGACCAAAAACAGAAGTTAGACTTCAAGAGTTCAACACAAGTTAAGATGGATAAACCTCCTTTTTCTTAAAACAGAGTGAAGTGGATGAAATGCCTTACCAAGTTAGGAGCAATAACTGAGCTCCCAACAATAATGACTGAATACTTACCCGTTTGATCGGCCCATAAGCTTCAAATTCCCTTTTGATCCTATGTTCAGTTGTCTCATAATTCTGCATGCATCAAAAACCCAAAATTAAATTATGTCAAGAGTTGGCAACAGTAAGAGGAAACGAAGATGATAAGAAATCATATGCTCACAAGTCTTGCAACAAACAGCGTCTTGTATGGATCCCCAGTTGCATTAGGATCTTTATGTGGATCATCTGTGAGAAGATTGAAATGACAGTTATAAAATGTGATAAAATTAAAATAAAATAAAAGACACACACAACATGTATGTTTATAACTTTATATAAATACAAGTACACATACATTTCAGTAACTCTTCAGCAGCCTTTGCTGCTCCCCTCTCAAGTCGAATCTTCTGAACTCTAGCTCTTTTTTCTGCCTGCAATCACATGTTATATACAAATTGAAATGTACAAGTACATATAAATTAATTGCATGTGTTATAGCGTGTACATGAAGGTGAAAGATGTCAAGATTGTTGATATTAAAGATTTAAACAACATCAATGAACTTACTAATGTAGCTTAAATTCTTAAGCACAAAGAAAGGCCCATAAACAGATATACCATTAAACTTATAATTTCATGGTAACAAACGGTTAAAACCTTCAATCTGTATCCTCTACGAAGGCGTTTCACTATAGTTAACAAATTAAAGCATCGATATAACAAGAATTAAGGCATAAAAAGTGCGGCACACGATGAGAACTGTCTACTGCAAATACAAATAAGAATTTGTCAAAAACAATTAAGGCATATAACAACTATATTGCTATAGAATGAGAAACTCATAAAAATGCAGCTGATCTCAAGAACAAAAAAGCCCACGGTACATAAATAGTCAAAAAACCAATGGAATAATCCATTGATATATTTTTTCTCTTTTTGTCTTGTGCAAAGCACAGGGTTATAATATGACAATTAACAAAATTATTCATGTTTTACCACTTGCTTCTCAGTATATTTTGTTCTTCTACATTGAACCTGAATCGCAAGACAAGATTATACTACTTGTTTGTTTATACCCTTTATTCGTATAGCCCAAATGCTATAAGATGGGATGTTGATACCCAACTCTATTTTCCCCAGTCCCAATTTATACAAATATAAGTGATTCTTAATGGCAGCTACATATGGTGCAGGCAAATGCTAAGTTCGATAAGCCTATGAAAGATAACTATGAACAGCAATATCACAATACAAGTAACATCACCCTGACACACATCTAATTATTGGTCTGAACAATGGGAACATGCATCAAAACGAAACACAAGCATAAAGTTCATACCGGGGTTTCCGCCTTAATAACAGGAGGAGAGTACTCGGGATCACCAGGCTCGGCAAATTGACTCACGAATTGCGCCATCCCCGTATACGGAAGGGGCTTCCGCTTCTCGGGAGGAGGTTTATACTCCAACGGAGGCCGAGGTTCAAAAAGCTTCAATAGGTTGTTGGTAAGACCTGTTGGATGGCTCTGACCAATCTATAAGAATGCAAACCACATATTCACAGTTAGTATTTACAAAATTCGTGGAACCCTCGACGTATTCAAACTTATATCATGATCAACACTGGAGAATACAAGCGATTGCAGCTAATTAAATATAATTCAAGAATGATGCAATTTCCTTCTAAATTCCAACAAAAAAAACTAAATAAATAGTATAATAAGCGATCGACCGATCAATTCTATCAGATGATTGATCGATCGATCATAACCCTAATCAAGCAAATCATGCGATCGATCAATCGAAACCCTAAGAACAAAGGATCCGAGATCAGATCCCATGGTGCTAAGCAAAAAAACTAGGGTTTAATACAAGATCGAATCGAAAAATCGAGGGAAAAGAAAAGGATATGGAAAATTACCAGCTTCAACTGAAGAACGTTAGCGCGGTTCTGCGCTTTGGTGCGGGCCTGAACCGCGGCGTCTTTATTGCGCATGAAGGCGTCATTGTAATCGCCCATTGTTAGGGTTTCGAAGCTCAGATCTCTGTTATTAAATGAGCTTTAGAGACAGCGAGGAGAAAAAGAAGAAAGATTAGGGTCAGCGTGTCTATCGGGCCGGGCTGGGACGGCCCGAAGCACATCAGGCTTAGCGGTCTTAAGGCCCGGCCCAGCATGAGTTCACCGGGTCCGGCCCGAAGCCTTCAAACCCAAACCCAGTCAGGCCCGTGGCCTGGCTTAGATCGGGCCGACGGACCAGCCAAATCGGGCCGGCCAATTTTAAAATAATGATTTTTTGAAAAAAAAATTTAAAAATAATTTTAAAGTAAATTTTTACTTGAAAAATAATTTGGAATTTTTTTTAAACCGGACTTCGTGTAGTTTCCGAGGCAAACCCAGATATTTTATTCATTAAAATTTTTTTTGAGAAGGGGACATAAGTTGGCAAACTTTATCCCTTATACAATTGCAAAAAAAAATTAAAAATACAATTCAATAAAAATCCTAACTGGTGGGCTCCTATCGGTGTTTAATCTTCATCGGTGTCGGAGTCTTCAAGGCTTTTAACGTGATGTTGTTTAGCTTCTGCATCAAACCAATTTTTATGGCACACTGTGATCTCTGATGCGTCATCCGACAGCCTCACCCTCTTGTTACTCAGAACCCTGTTACCTGCACTAAAAACAGATTCCGAAACTATTGTGGACACCGAAATTGTTAGTAAATCACGAGGCATGGCAGAAAGCACAAAATACATGTGTCCATGTGTTTCCACCAATCCAAAATATCAAGATTGTCTATTTGATCCGCGGTGAGAAAATTACTAAAATCGGTTTGCAAATACATTGTAAGCCCATATAAGTGGAAGAAATAGAAACGGTTGTGCTTTATTTTTTCTGCTGCAAAAACTAAAATATTTCTTTTTTGGATTTTGCTGTGAAGAGAAAGATAAAAAAGAAGATCTGTTTTGACCGTACTGTGAATCATATATACCATACAATTCATGCAAATAAAAATCTAAAACATCTTTATAATTTCCTATATCAGCACCTAAGTTTTCATGGTATCCATCTAATAAAAAAAATAAATTATTTTTTTTAACTCTATGATAAAAAACAGAAACTGAACAAAACGATGTAGGAATTTTTTGTCAATATTTATTCAATTTCGTAAGTATACTATATAACATTCCAGCAAATGCGCTTTCAGGATCAATTATATGCTCATTAATAATCTTACTAACATAAAATAACTGTTCTACTGCTAAACATGTAGTAGGATAATAAACACCAGATAAACATTTAGTTGCATTGTAAAATATTTCTAAAATTCTTAAAACATATTCACAAACAAACCAATCATAACTCTTTAAATTATTATTGGGCATTTGTTTCTAATAAAATAAAGTAATGGGCTCCCGATATTTTAAAACACATTTCAATATCTCATAAGTGGAATTCCACCAAGTTGGAATGTTGAATTTGAAAGATCTAAATTTTAAATTTAACTGGTTACAAGTTTACTTAAAAATTTGTTTTCGGGGTCCAGACATTTCAATAAATATTATTGCATCTTTAAATTTCGTTAAATAAGAATCAATTATACTAAGATCGTCATGCACAATTAAATTTAAAACATGACATGCACATCTTTGAAGAAATAATTCTCCATTCAAAACAGGATTTAAATTATTTTTTGAAATTCCTATAGCAGAATTATTATTAGTAGCATTATCAAAACCAACAGAAAATATTTTATTTTGAATATTATATTCACATACAGTAGTCAAAATACAATTACTTATGTTATTTCCACTATGTGGATGCTCTATTTTTGAAAAACCAATAATTCTTTATGTAAAAACCAATCATTATGAATGAAATGTGTAGTAACACTATAACTCATGCTCCATTTTGTAGTTCAAAAATAAGAAATTAATGCAATTTTACTTTTAAGATTTGTAAAAACATCAATCGAATTGGTTTTACCATCTTGATTTTTTTTAAAATATCACTTCTAAGTGTTGTTCTGGGTATCCTTTGAAATGCTGGATTATATGTATTTTTTACCAATGTATCAAATTTTCCATTTTCTGCAAAACCAAATGGTTGTTCAGCATGTATGACATATATTGCAAGTTCTCTTCTATTAGTATCTTGCGAATAAGAAAAACTGGTTAAAGAGTTAGACGGCATATTTAGAGTCGTCTGCCAAGACTCTGCCTTTTCGTATTTGATTAAATGTCCTTTTAGGTGGATAGTTCCACCTGAAGTGGCACAAGTAAAATCTGCTTGGTAATGAGTATAAACTGTCCGCTCGCCTTGTTTTCCCCAATCAGAGAAAAACTCTGTTCAAATTTTGAAATTTGAAATGAAGCAGCGCTTCATAATAGCGCCAGCGCTAAGAGTCAAAGACTCTGCTGCAGCGCTCATGAGCGCTGCATTCTAATCAGCGCAGCGCTAGCAGCACTGCACTCTAAGCAGCGCACCACGTGCAAAGCACGTGGCCGCTAGCGCTAAGAGCGCTGCACTCTAAGCAGCGCACCACATGCAAAGCACGTGGACGCTAGCGATAGAACAAAATGTTCTCGGCCCTTGGATCAAAGATCCAACGAACATGATTAAAAATCATCAACTGACCAGAATAAAATTCTGTTGAGCAAACATTCCTCAGAATCTTTCCAAACAGGAAAGATTATGCTCTGAAAATCAGAGCACCGTTGGATCAATGATCCAATGGTGATTAAAAATCACCAAAATACAGAATAAATTCTGTATGGGAAAAGATTTCTCAATCTTGTTAAAAACAAGAAGTTTGCCTTCTGTAAATCAGAAGCCCTTGGATCAAAGATCCAACGGGGAAAACATTCCCAAATCAATTAGAGAAAAGATCTCTTCAACCGATTCAATAAATCAGCCTTCACTATATAAAGGCCCCAAGACTTCAAGTTTCATAGAGAGACCCCCATAAACTTTGAGAAATTTCAAAAACAAAGAGCAAGCTCTCAGAAGAAGAAATTTTTCTTCAAGGTAAAAAAAAAGAATAGAGAGATGAAATCATCTCATATAAAAAGAAGAATTTACTTTTTTTCCTAAGATCATAGATCTATAAGCCCAAGGTTTTTCACAACAGAGAACAAAGTATCTCATCATAAAAAATAAGAGGAAGGACTTAATCTTCTTCAGATCATAGATCTATAAAACAAATTGTCTTTCAGAGATCATAATATCTCATTATAAAAGGGGGGAGAATAATTCAATTCTCTTAGGATCATAGATCCATAAAGACAGAGCCTTTCACCAAAAACATAAGAGATTGAAACATCTCCTATAAAAAAATAAGAACTTTGTTCTTAGATCCATGAGACAAAGTCTCTTATAAGAAAGAGAATTTAATTCTCAGGGCGCAAGGCTGCCTAAGAAGAGCCCTAGCGCTCTAATCAAAAGAAGCGCTTCAGCGCTCCAAAACTAACGCATAGCGTTGCAGAGCCTTAGCGCTCCAAATTTCACAAGAAGCGCACTGGGCGCAATGCGCTCATTGACTGACGCTCAGCGCCAAGTGCGCCACGTGCTCCTCATGTGTGCGCTAAGAGAACATAATCCGTTCTATAAAAAAGGCCCCAGAGCTATGATGTGTGCTCAACATTCAATAAAAGACAAAAAGATCATCAAAAACCAAACCGATGCTCAGCATTGTTAAATGTTTAACATTTTAACTGAATGGGCCGAGCCCAAAGTGGCCACAGAACCCTAATTTAGATTAATTGAGCCCATATGTTCATAAATCTTTGATCTTAGTCCCAAATTGGACTACAGGTCTCCCAACCAATATTGGTTCAAGGGTACATTTCTTCACTCCTCTGATATTTGTCGTTGTAATCCTTCAACGTCTTCAGAGAGGTGACGGGTCCCGAAAACCAGACATTCCATGGATTGTGGGGTCCTTAAACTCATGGACTATGATGTCCTTAAACTTTACGGACTATGGGGTCCTTAAACTCATGGACTATGATGTCCTTAAACTTTACAGACTATGACGTCTTTAAACTACGGACTGTGGGGTCCTTAAACTCACGGACTATGATGTCCTTAAACTTCTGGACCGCAAAGTCCCTAAACTAAAACAATAGAGCCCAAATGCTCTCTTGTTGGATCTAAATGATCCCGTTAAGTAGATCTTATTCTAAAATTAGACTAACGTATCCTTAACAAACGTTTAAGTTGATCTTAGTCTCAAATGAGATTAACGACCCTTAAACCCAACCCAAACCCAAATCTAAGAAAATACGGATTTGGACTAATCCACGCCCTACGGGCGACAAAATAAATTAGTCTCCGTATACAATCCACGGGCAACCAAAAACAAAACAAACACACACGACACGAAGTGACCATCTAGAGAAGGAGAAACTGGTTACCGCCATGCGGTAGCGTAATTAACTGCAGGGGCTTGCACCTGTAGGGAAGAGCGTCCCCACAATCAAAAACCCCTCAACGAGGGGGAATCTGACGAAGTCTGCTACATCGGCCACATCCGTCTAAACTTTCGATACATGGTGTCATAAATCAACTTGGCATCATCAGAGATGTGGACGGATAAAACCAAATAGCATCTGCCCCTAAATTCAGGCAAGACGTTTGTCTTCCCATCTTTCGGCGAAGAACAGATTCTGGCACGCCCGGTGGGATGTTTTCCTCTTTCCACTCCACATTTCGTGTGTCGTGTTCGCGAACGAACCGCGGTTTAATATGGTTGCCCTTGGGTTCGAGATACTAAGATTTGGTTTTGCTCCCGTGCAGAAAAAGAACATCAATGGCCTCTAACTACTCCAACTGCAACTGCAACTCCCGTACCGCCTCATCTGGAGGAGTAACCTACGGGCCCCAAGCGGCCTCCTTTTTCACAATGCTGGTGGAACAAGTGACCCAAGCCACCACTTGGCTATTCTTCGGGACCATGATCCCGCCAACAAGCTTCAGCGCTTCTGTACCATCGTAAGAAGCTCCGAAGAAGTCGGTCTTTGATCGGCTTGCAACTACTGCGGCCCCTCTCAACGGGTCATCCAAGTCCACTACCTCAGTTTTCAACAGACTGGGCTGAAGCTCAGATGGGCCCATGAAGAAGCCCACAATTCCTGAAGAGGTTATCCCGAAGCGGATAGCCATTCCTTCCCCTGAAGTCGTCAGAGCGGCTTCCCCTGCTAAGGATTCGGTCTTTGCAAGACTGGCCGTTTCAGCTCCCATTCCAGACAAAGTCATGAAGGCTGTTTCCCCTGTTTGAAAGTCGGCCTTCGCAAGACTGACTATACCTTCTCAACGGACGTCAGTCTTCGACAGGCTAGCGCCAATAACAGTCTTTCCTCAAAATAAGGAGCATGAGGAAGCTCAACCAACAGCGGAGGTGATTCCGGCCGCACAACATGCTCGACGTCGCTACTGGCGCCGAGTGAGGAAAGCTGGGGGCAGTTCACCCTCTGGATTTACGCCGCCAGCTCCAACGGTGGAAGCCGATGCTGCTGTTCCAACTGGGAACAGCTTTGAACCACTCAGGAGGGTCTGCAAGAACTCTCCGACTGCTGTGCTAAAAAGATCTCCTTCACCTATGGAGAACGTTACAAAGGTGAAGTTGGAGCATCCCCCTCAGCGGCTGTCCTCTAAAATTTACAAGGTCTGGCGTCTAGTCCAAGACTCGGTGATTGATCAAGATTACTCCCGCTGACCGAAGAAGATAAAGGTTCGGCAAGAGAAGGACCACTCTGTCGTACCAAAGAAGATGTCGTCTACCTGGGTGCCCGCTGTAACGGCCCCTTCAACTTCACCAGCCCAAAAAAAGAGAAGGCCGGAGAAAATCCCCGTGTCTGCGACAAATGTCAAGGGCACTGAGCTTAAACGCTCTAAGTCTGGGGGCATGGTGGTCATACAGTCTATATGGCATCCGGAAAAAAGGATAGCCGTATTTCCACAGGTCATCGACCGCTTACGCGATCAGTGACTAAGGCTCAGGAGCAACAACAACAAAAGCTCCAAGAGATGCTAACAGCCAAGGCCGCACTCACGGGACCAAAAGCAAGCCCAGAGACGTCCTCAGAGCAGCGTCATGAGCAGGAAACTGATGCTGAATTCCTTCGGAGAATGCTTGAGAAAAAGGACAAAGAGGCCGCGGAACAAGCGGCCAACATAAAACAAATGGCCCTTCTATTCCAAGATATGGTGGGCATGATGATCCAGCCGGACCCTCCAGCCGAAGATCCTCCAGTAATAATTGAAGATGATAGAGGAGAGACATCAAATCCTCTTCCGATTCTGTCAGCAGCCAAGGAGGAGACCATCTCCAAAGCCACGCTCGATGATTATATAGCTCAACAAATACGAGCTCATCAAGCGAATGAAGCAGCTGGCCAAGTCGTCAGAACTGGACGGCCCTATCCGGGTTGGTACGATCAAATAAAGTACCCGCCAGGATACACGATTCCTAAATTCCATGTGTACAGGGGACAGGCAATCCCCATCAACATGTCGCTCAGTTCAGGGCTCTCTGCGGTAACACCGGAGGGGATGATAAGCTACTGCTTCGCCAATTCGTCGGCAGCTTGGCGGAGACGGCGTTCGAATGGTACTCAGAGCTTCCCAACGACTCCGTCAAAACTTTTACAGAGATGGAATTGCTGTTCACCCAGCATTTCGCAAGCGCTAGCGAACGCACCCCAATCACCGCATTAATTAACGCCAGAGTAAATCCAGGCCAAACATGGGTGCAATACGCGATACGGTGGCGGAATCTATGGTCGAAGTGCGAGTAGCGCATCGAAGAAGTGCCTGCGGTAGGCATGTTCGTGGGTACTCTTGATCCGCAGGCGACCATATCCCAGTTCATGATGTTCTTCAAGCCAACTACTTTCCAGGCCTTGATTGACAAGCTGGCCCAAATGGATCAGATGGGTCATAGACCATCTTCTTCAGAGCTGGAATCTCGAAATGAAAAAGGGAAAGGGAAAGGAAAAGCGACCTTCGTCGCCAATGCTTAGCAGCAGCCCAGTAGTCCAAAGCTTACTGATCGCCAAGATGAAAGACGGCGATTCTTCTATGAGAAACTGAAGCGCCCTTATTCGTTTCCCCGGGATAAAACGAGGAGAATGTTCGAGCTGGCGGTACGCAACAGGCTCATCACCTTGCCAGATCTGAAATGCCCATTGCAATCCGGTGAGGCCAATAATCCCAATTATTGCCCCTATCACCAAGTGGTAGGCCATCCAATCGAAAATTGCTTCGTCTTCAAAGGCTGGATTGAGGACCAATACCAACAGGGCAAATTCGCACTATCCGAGAACTGGAAAGTAAGCCCGCCTCAGCCGCACGCTCTTAAAAGGGGGACACACCGGGGACATCATGCTCTTTTGTAGAAGAAGCTCCATGGGAGGTCGCCCTTTCAACCAAAACAAAAAGAATGCTAAAGGATCTCCAAACATGCCCGGCGATCAGGTGGAAAAGTCCGCTGGAACTCGAGGTCATCAAGAGAATGCTAAAGCCGCGCTCGACGCTAAGAATTGGTGGGAATGGTCAAAACGCCCATACCCAGCCGTCAAAGCCTTCAAAGAAGAAGAAAAAGACCAGAAAGCCCGTGAAGCTTGATGACAAGCGCACGGACCTGCAAAAACATATTGACGCGTTCGAAGAATATAACCAGAAGGCGGGAACCCCGGCCACGCTTCAAGAGTTTCTCAACCACATCCTTGAAGACGGAGATCGCGACAAAGATGAGAGAGAAGACTCGTCAGATGAACCTGAGGATTATGTGGCAAGCTGCTACGTGATCTCTCACTCGCCGGTAGATGATGAAGAATCTCCTAATATAGAGAAACTGGGGGCAGATCCCGAACCGGAACTCCTAGGACCGTCAGATGAGATGATTGACGTATTCCTGAACGAAGCTCTTCTGAAAAGCAAGGCTGATCGAGAGCGCGAAATGGCCATATTTGAAAAATCCAAACGCCGGCGACTGGACGAAAGGGTTAAAACACTCCCACCAGATCAAAGTGTTAGTGTATATGCCCTAGGGGCCATTATTGTATCATACTAGCTTATATATTACTTAATGGAAGCTTGGGATATTCACAGTTATATTAACAGTCTTGCTAAACATGGTAGTATGCTACTTGGTTTATTTCTATCTTAATATGTGTGTATGTTAGCATATCGAGAATACATATTGATAGAGCCCTTAGGATCTTGCTTGACTACCAGCGTTGTGATGGCAGTCACTAGTGGGGGCTGGGTAGTCTACAAGCACATCCTTTTTCAGGCCCCTAGTCATAGGATTATTGAGACAGGGCATCGATACTCCGGAGTAGACTAGTGTGTACGCTTCTCATCCCATTTAGGGAGATGGTCTGTCCCACAGCCATCAGTACGTCGTACTGGAGATAATATACAGGTGCTCGTTGGGTTACGGGTACACCGGATAGGACTCACAGGGAACTGTTGGTTGGTATTATACCCGTTGTCAGTTAACAGTTCCCAGGTGACATGAGTACAGCATAGTCCGCAGACTTGACACTGCTGCTTCGTCTCGAGTGTGTTCCCACTGTTCTTAGATTGCTACCCTACCACGGCTCAAAGGAGTCGTGCAAACAGGTAGCAGTTGGATGCAGTCCCGAAGCACTTGGAGGTAGTAGCGGTTAGATAGGATTCATCTCTCCCGGTATTGGGAGTTGATATCGCGCTGTGTTTGGAAAGCCATTATGCAAAGTCCCTGGCCAGGGCAAGCGAGATTTACTGGTAGGATTTCCAGTAGCTTCTCAAGGTGTAATGGGCTTCACTCCGACACGACTTATACCGCTTATAGAGGACTGATGCTTGCCGCCCCCTAGGCCCGATATGCGATAGTCATAGACGAACAGACAGGACTGTACGGAGATTGTCACATCAGGCTCAGTAGGAGTTCGGATGGGTTTCCTCATCGGCCTTCTTATCGACATCTACCTGGGGACCGTTACGTACAGCTAGTGCCGCTTGCGGTCTGTGGTTAAACCCACTGCCAGCGTAGTGTCGAGTCTTTAGAGTCCCACACAGAGAGTTTCCCTGCTTCGGGCGAAACGATATAGAGGTCGTATGGTTTTACGACAGGGTTCGGACACATACGTGTTTTTACGCACGTACGATGTTCGGACAGTTTATACTAGCAGGTTTTAGTTTAAGCCAGATTCTAGTATTGGATTTATACAGTCTCAGTATTTCCGTGTTTTCACGGATGGGAGGGGCATTCTCGTAATTAGTCGAGAAGCTTCTAGAAGATTGATGAGTTGGAGGCTTAGGTGGAATTTGCATTAAATGGATTAGTGACTCATGGTGTGATTCATCAAATGAGTTAATAAAGCATTTATTGCTTAATGACTCATGAGATGATTCACCCAAAGAGAGTTAATGAAGCATGGTTGATATTATTATTATGTTATTCATTTTAATAATTATCATGCTTCATATATATTCTAAAATGAGTTATAATTCATGATCATTCTCACTATCACCTTCTCCTCCTCAAGCTCTCTCTCTTTAAAGAACTAACCCTAACCTCTCATGTGTTGAGACCCAAGGGTTAGCAAGACTAATAGATCCCTAATCCTATTCTATATCCTCTAGGTTTCTTTGATTAGCACTCATAGCAACCTAGTTACCTCAAGTGAGAGGTTAAGCTTGGAGAAGTAGCTCTCGGGTGGATCTTCTATCACAACGAGGAGGCCGACGAGGAGGTGGTCTATGAGAACAAGAAGGACTTGATTCATTATATATAATCATCTTTCATAGTAGCTAATCACTTCTATGTTGTTGTTAGTTAGGGTTTAGCAAAGATCCGTAAAGTTAGTCGATGTTAGTTTAAACAAAATGATTGTTTTACCTCTTCCGCCTCCCCGCATCTTGTAGGGTGTCTAACGTCGACTTACACAAAGCACATCCGCCGCAAATAAAAGCAGGTTCAAGACAAGGAAAAGGTTCTCCAAAGCCATATCGATGGGAATGAAACTGCCACCCTCCGAAGGAAACACTCCTGATAGGATACACCTTAACGGAGAGGACGTACATCCTAACTTCTGCTTATATCATCAGAGGATTGCACACCCTACTGAAGAATGCAACGCCTATAAAAGTTAGTGGCAAGGGTATTTCACTCACAGGCAACACTTCAAGAGGATGAAGCGTGAAGCTCATCGACAGCGGAAAAATGCGACAGACGAACGAGGAAGAGCTGCCGGCAACTGTCACATGGTTGATAGCAGGGGATCGCAAGTTCTCACCTTCGGGAGTGATTCTGAAGAAGAAATGGCTCTCGGCCCTCTCTTCAAAGAATCCACCTCAGGAAAAGAGGAAGAAACGAAGAGCTGCGAGAACATTCAGCTGCGCAATCGTACGCTACCTGAAAAGAATCTCGGACTCGCAAACAACGGATCGAACAAAAAATGCTAAGGGGAAAGAAAAGGTCCCTGAGGATATCGCCCTCGGTGATCGAGTCGTCGAAGAGCTTGCAACCAAGGACCCGCTTAAGAAAAACAACGTGGATTACAACGTTCTGGCACACCTGAGGAAGATACCCTCGCAGCTAAGCATTCTCGACGCCCTTCTGCTATCCAAAGAGGCGAGAGATTCTCTGATCAAGTCATTACAAGAGCCTGACCAGTTTCAAGCTTTTCTCGCCGAAGAAAAGATGAAGGACGAGTTGGAAGAAGTTCACACAGCTGATGTCACTTTCGGCGATGAAGACATCCTCTTCGGGACGTGCAAGCATAACCGTCCCCTTTATGTCACCGGATACTGTCATGACATCAAGATAGGGAAGATCCTGGTCGACAATGGATCCCCCGTCAACCTTCTCAATATGAGAGTGTTGAAGGAAATCTGCATGAGCGTTCAACACCTCACTCGGGATAAAATCACTAACTCCGGGTTCGACTCCCAGTCATCACGGACGCTCGGGTCTGTGATACCGGCGTTATGCTTTGGGCTGCTCGTCACTGATATCAAGTTCTACGTCATTGATGCCAAGACCTGCTACAACGCTTTGCTCGGCCGGCCTTGGTTACACGAGTACAACATTATCCCTTCTACACAGCATCAGTGTATGAAGTACTTCAATGATGGGCTTGAATACACTGTAACAGGGGAACTGAACCCAGTCTCCATAAACGAAGTCCGAAAGTATGAGGACGCAAAGTACTTTCTGCCAGACTTTGAAGACACGGAAAGATGCCATAAACCCGAGGATAAGCAAAAAGCTATCACCACCATTCCGGTCTTCGGGAGCGATACCGAGGAGGAAGAAGAGATAGTCTATTCGGGACCTCCTTGATACAACAAACCGGGACCGTTTACCCCTATTCTGGTCTTTGGCAGTGACTCTGAAGACGAGGTCAACACAGTATTCTCGGCTCGTCCATCGGCGCAAGCCTTCATTAGAAATGATCAGAGTTTGCAGATCGCCATGGTTCTGCAAGAGCATTACAAAGAGCTCGACGCACTTGATACCTACAGTGTGCAAGAACTGCAGACGTTCTACGTCCCTCCCAGGCGAAAAGATGAAAAGGCGATCCTCTTTTATCGATCCGCGGAAACCAAAGTGGAGAAAGAAATCTGGCATGGCGCCGGTTCTACTCTTGACAAGCTCCAGCCCATCCGTCTACCCAGATACTACACAGAAGAATTAAAAAGGCTATTGAGGCGCCAAGACGTACCCTTCAAACAGACTGCTCAAAAAGATCAGTTCTACAACAGGATCTGGAACGTCCCCGGATTTCAGAAAAAATTACCAACGGGAGAATGGAAATGATCGGGCTTGGATATGTTCAATCCAAGAAACGGGAGCGATTCCATGACTGCTATGTTATACATGACTTTGATGAATAAGGAGATGCTCTATTAGAAGATGCTAACCCTGAACCAAAACAAGGTCCCGTCATAAAAATACCAAGCCCGTCGTTTGAAGAACACATGGACAAGCTAATAAGGGAAGCGGGTCAAAAGGTCCGGGATGACCAAAGCCGCGAAATGACCATTTACGAGAAAGCCAGGATGCAGCGCCTCCTTCAGCAGGCTGCGGAGAATGACGATGCTCTTTGTCGCCAGCCCGTCATACAAAAGACCTGACGCAGAGGCAAAAACAAATTAAAGAACGGAAAAAACGTTTGACGACAACAAAGCGGGTCCAAGAAGTCACGCGATCGAGAATTGGGCAGCATGGACCCGTATCTTATAAAGAAGATGGGTCGAGCATATTCTTTTTCCCAAGACAAGACAAGGAAGATATTCGATCTTGTCATAAAACATCAGATGATGACACTCCCGGAATCCAAGCACCCCGAGCAAGCAGACGAGGTCTCTCACCCGGATTATTGCTCCTATCACCGAGCAATAGGACATCCTCTCGAAGACTGCTTCACATTCAAAGACTGGGTAGAAGACCAGTATCAGCAAGGCAGGTTCGCTTTATCCAGCAGTTGGAAAGTAACCCCACCACAGAAGCATGAGCCGAAAACCACGTATGCAGCGAGAGTAAAGCCGGATCAACATCGGTCTTGGAAGCGATCTCGCACCTGTCACGCGATAATGCTGTCAGGAGAAGGAGTAAGCGAGGATATGGCTGATCTCCCATGGTGTTTCGAAAACGATGACGACGAGCTGATCTCCGAGTTTCCACCGGCACCAAAAGAGCTGGAAGATGTGATACATACTATTGCAGATAACCTCAAAAAAATTGACTTGGGGACGACAAACGACCCACGGCCGACGTTCATCAGTAAGCTGTTGTCTGAAGAAAGGGTGGCTACACTCAAAGATGTGCTCATGCAGTATAAAGACTGTTTCGCATGGAACTATTCCGAGATGCCAGGATTAGATCCAGAAACAGCCGTTCACAAATTGACGATTTCCCCGGACGTCAAGCCAATCAAACATGCACCGAGAAGAATGCGGCTCGAACTTGAAATGAGCATCAACGCCGAGGTCAAGAAGCTAATCGACTCCGGCTTCATCCAAGAGGTTCGGTATCCTGAATGGATTGCCAACATCGTCCCGGTGATGAAGAAAAATGGGACAGTGCGCATCTGCATGGACTTTTGAGACCTCAACAAAGCTTGCCCAAAGGATGATTTTCCTGTACCGGTTATCGAGCCGATGATAGATAATACGTCCACTCACGAAGTCTTCTCCTTCATGGACAGATCATTAGGGTACAATCAGATAAAGATGCACCCTGAAGACCAGAAGCATACCGCTTTTCGGACCCCTTTGGGCATATTCTGCTACAAAGTGATGCCCTTCGTACTGAAAAACGCCGGTGCTACCTATCAGAGGTCCATGACAAAGATTTTCGATGACCTCATACATGAAGTCGTCGAATGCTATATCGACGACTTTGTGGTGAACAGCAAATCGTACAAGGAGCATTGAGAGCATCTAAAAATAGTGTTCCAACGTCTTCGGAAATACAACTTGAAGATGAACCCTCTGAAATGCGCGTTCGGAGTTTACTCGGGCAAATTCCTAGGATTCATTGTACGGCATCGAGGCATCAAAATAGACCCGTCAAAGATCAAGGCGATTATGGAAATGCCTCCGCCAGGGACTCTGAAACAATTGCGGTCTCTCCAAGGAAAGCTCACATATATTCGGCGGTTCATAGCCAACCTCTCCGGCAAATGCCGCCCCTATAGTCACCTAATGAAGAAGGGGAACCTGTTCGTCTGGGATCGCAAATGCCAAAGCGTACTGGACGAAATCAAGCAATACCTGCAGAATCCTCCGGTGCTAACCGCTCCGGTCAAGGGAAAGCCTCTCATTCTGTATACAACCGCCCTTGAGGGTTCCCTAGGCGCACTATGGGCACAGGAAAATGACCAAGGGAAAGAGAGAGCCCTCTACTATTTGAGTCGAGTTCTCCTGGGGGCAGAAAACATCTACTCCCCTATCGAAAAACATTGCCTGGCGTTAATCTTCGCAGTAACGAAGCTCAGACACTATGCTTTGGCGCATGAGGTCCACCTCATATCAAAAGTGGATCCTCTCAAGTATTTGATGTCAAGAGCCATACTAACAGGACGACTCGCTAAATGGGCCCTGTTCTTGATGGAGTTCTCGATAACTTATCGTCCCTTCAAGGCAGTAAAAGGCCAGGCTATCGCCGACTTCCTCGCTGAGCATCCGATACCTGCCAATTCTCCCTTGAACTGCGAATTTCCAGACGAGCACGCGTTTGACACGATCGATGGGGAGAAAGGAAGGAGTGATACCCGATGGGAACTCTACTTCGACGGGGCATCTTCTATGAAGAAGTGAAAGCACAACTCCCCCATAATCAAATCTGGGGTGGGCCTCATCTTCGTGACTCCACAAGGAGGGATAATGCGCTTTGCCTTTTCCTTAACAGAGCTGAGGACAAACAATGAAGCTGAATATGAAGCTTTGATAGTAGGTCTTGAGATCGCTGTCGACATGGGAATCGAAGACCTCCTCATATACGGAGACTCCCAACTGGTCGTTAGCCAAGTAAACGGTGACTATCAGACGTGCAAACCGGAGTTGGTAAAGTACGGTGAGAGAGTGCAACGATTGCTGACTCAAATCCCTGCCTACTCCCTGGAAAGCATACCGCACGCGGAAAATAGCAAGGCAGATGCATTATCCAAACTCGTTAAAGAACTGATCGACGAGAACCTCGATGACGTAAGGATCGTTGTGCAAAGCCGCCGGGTTCTTGCACCGGCAGAAATATCTCCGGAGTTGTCCGAAGAAAAGAGAGCAACCGAGCAAGCGACCCTACAAATAAAAGACCAGGAAAAGGCTAAGGATTGGAGAGAAGTCTTTATAGACTACTTCAAATCCCGTCGAACACTTGAAGATGCGTCCTCAAGACATCAGCTCATTAAACAAGCTCTATCCTTCGCCTTCGTCAATGATACACTGTATAAGAGATCGTTCGACTCCCTATGGCTAAGATGCCTGGGACCTGAAGAAGCAAAGAGAGTCGTTCAAGAAACTCACGACGGACTCTGCGATTCTCATCAAGCCGGGCCGAAGACGAAACTGAAGATCAAAAGGATGGGCTACTATTGGCTCACAGTGATCCAAGACTGCCTCGAATAAGCGAAGCAGTGCCACTTGTTCCAGATTCACGGGGACTTTATCCACCAGCATCCAAATTCGCTACATCTAACGGTGGCCAGCTGGCCGTTCGAAATGTGGGGAACTGACATAATCGGGCCCATTGAACCAGCATCGTCCAGAGGACATCGGTTCATATTGGCAACAACCGATTACTTCTCCAAGTAAGCAGAAGCAGTACCACTAAGAGAAGTGAAGACGGAGAATATCCTCCATTTCTTCAAAACACACGTCATCTATCGGTTCGGCACTCTACGACGGATTATCTCTGATAACGGGCCAGCCTATAGAAGTCACAAAATCAGCCGCTTCGCACAGCAACATAATATAGACTGGAGATACTCTTCGGTCTATAACCACCGAGCTAACGGTCTGGCTGAGGCTTTCAACAAGACCTTGACGATGATCGTGAAACAGACGGTGTCCAAAAATGAGAAGGACTGGCACGAGAGACTGCATGAAGCTCTCTGGGCGTATCGAACTACGTTCAAAACGACCATAAACACAACGCCGTATGCATTGGTATTCGGCACTGAAGCGTTACTCCCTTTGGAGATAGAGCTACCCTCCTTATGAGTGGCAGTTCATTATGTAGGGTTTCCTTAACACCTCTATTAGGGTTTTGAAGCATCACACATGCTATAACAATAAAATTTTGAGGTGCTAAGCAAACTATACTATGAATCGAACTAGAATTTGAAGTAACTATTAATAGTATCAAAGATTAAGACTTAAGTTATACTAAGTGATGAGACTACAACCTTTGTAGACCTCTTTGGAAGACTCCTTGGCTTTGGAAGGGTTCGCTTGATCAACTCTTAGTCCATGACGATCCACCCGAAGCACTTTGCCCTAAGCTTGATGCTTCCTTCGATCTTTGAAAATCTTGAAGCACAACACCCTACACAAGATAGCAAAGGTTGTGTAGGATGATGAAGTGGTTGCTATCCTTATTTAATACCTTTTCTTTTTATTTCTCTAACTCTATTTTAACAATTAAAAGAGAGCTAGAGTGAGGAGGAAGAAGATGGCTCTCTCTTTTTCTTTTGGAGTGAATAATGATAAGAAAATGAAAAAAGAAAATGAGAGAGAGAGAGAGATATCTTATCATCACCATAACTATAGTTAAAATAATATCTAGATATTTTAATTTGGGTTAAAGGCAAAAGGAAAAAGAACCATGGTTGAGTTAAATTCAACCATGGAAATGTGTAGAAATGTGTAGAAGGAATGACTCATAAATCTTTTTCTTTTACCTTTAACTTTAATGAAAATATCTATATATGTATTTATCTACAATATGATTCTTATATTGCCATCCTCTTTGTATCATCAACCATGATACATTTCATGTATGTATGTGTGTATGCACATCATCATGTACATATACATGCATGTATCCATAAGAAGAAAAGGATTTAAATAAATAATATAAAAGTCAATATTAAATCAACACTTGATTTAATAAATCGGTCATGTCTTATACGACCCGACTAATATTAAATGCCCGATTAAAATACAGTATCACATACTTGTATTTAATCGAGCCTCCGCACATATCTCATATGCGCACCACTTCGTTTCGCCTAAGCCGAGAAACTTCTATGTGGGACTCTAAGACTCGTCAATACGCCAGCAGTAGGTGATGATCATATCAAACACCCACAAGCCGCAAGCGGTCAGCTAAACGTAACGGCTACCCGGGTATTGAGCGATCAGAATAAGAACAAGCGAACCTGTCAAAACTCCTGTCAATCCATCCGGCAACACTTACCGTACAGTCCGGTCTCTTCGTCAGATATGCTGCATATAGAGTCTAGGGATGGAATCGTCGACCCCAATAACTCAATAAGTCATGCCGGTATATGGTCTATAACAGATCGAGAAACTTACTGATAACACTTATCAGTAATATCTCAGTAGCCCTGGCCAGGGAATTCCCGTTATAGCCAATCGTGCACAGCACAGCATCAACCCCCAATACCGGGAGAGAAGAAACCCCTCCTATCGCTCACTGTCTCCATATGCCTCGAGACTATACCCAAAATCCACCTGTTTGTACGACTCAGTAGAGCCGCAGTAGGGTGGAGATCAAAGTACAGTAGGAGGACACACAAGACTCTATGACGATCTCGGGTCTACAGACTAACCTGTACCAGTGTCACCTGAGAACTGCTATCCGACATATGATATAATACCATATAGGAGTTCTCGGTGAGTCTGTTCAGTGTACCCAGTCTCAATGAGCACCCGTATACTATCTTCGGTGTCAACACACCAGACGGATATGGGATCATCCGTCGCCCATCATATGGAACAAGAATGGTATACGCTAGTCTAAACTGGAATATCGATGCCCTATCTTGATATACCTACGACTAGGAATATTTCAAGGATATGCTTATAAACTACAGATGTCCCACTAGTATGATCCGCATCATAATCCCAGTAGTCAAGCTAATATCTTTAGGGCTTTATCAACATGCACTAAATGAATATAAACATGATCAAGTGAACATATGATAAAGTAAAACCAGATAGCATACTATCATGTCGAGCAAGACTGTCCTCTGAATATATATATACATATCAGTACATACACTATCTCATAATGGCCTCTAGGGCATACATATATCCAACAATCTCCCACTTGCACTAAGGCCAGTTATTGGCATATCTCATACCCAACATCTCAAAAAGTCGTTCATGCTGCGGCTGAGGGAGGGCCTTGGTGAATGGATCCACAGCGTTGTTCTTTGTGTCTACTCTCTTAATCTCGATCTCGCGGCGATCAACTATCTCCCGGATCACATGATATCGCCTCAGGATGTGTCTGGACTTCTGATGGGACCTGGGCTCTTTGGCCAACGCCATAGCCCTATTATTGTCACAATAATGGTTGGAACTACTTCTAGCTCCGCGATGAATTTCCTCATCCAGACGGCTTCCTTGGCAGCATCATTTGCAGCAATATATTCAGCTTCCATCGTTGAGTCTGCAACGGTGTCCTGTTTGGAACTCTTCCAACTCACCGTCCCTCCAATGAGGGTAAATGCAAACCCTGAGATAGACTTGCTGTCATCCTTGTCACTCTGGAAGCTCGAATCGGTAAAAGCCTCCATTTGGAGATCCCTGTTATCATACACCAAGAACAATTCTTTAGTCCTTCGCAAGTACTTAAGAATGTTCTTCACAGCAATCCAGTGATTCTCCCCTGGGTTTGACTGATACCTGCTTACTACACTAAGTGCATAAGCAACATCAGGGCATGTACATAACATCGCATACATTATCGATCCTACTGCCGAAGCATAGGGGATAATGCTCATGCGAGCTCTCTCTATATCAGACTTTGGGCAATCGTCCTTTGAGAGAGTGACTCCGTGGCAAGCGGGTAAGGCACCCCGCTTGGAGTCTTCCATACTAAACCTCTTTAGGATGGTGTTAATGTACTTGGTTTGGGACAATCCCAATAACCGTTTGGATCTATCCCTATAGATCCGTATACCCAATATGTATGTGGCATCACCCAGGTCCTTCATGGAGAACCTTTGTGATAAGAATGATTTGACCGACTGTAGTATAGGAATGTCATTTCCTATCAGAAGTATGTCATCTACGTACAATACGAAGAATGCGACATTTCTCCCTACAGTCTTCTTATAAACACAAGGTTCATCTGGATTTTTGGTGAAATCAAACTCTTTGATAATATCATCAAAACAGATGTTCCAACTCCGTGATGCCTGCTTTAATCCATAAATGGATTTAAGCAACTTACATGCTTTACCGCTGCTCCCACTGTCAATGAAGCCTTCTGGCTGATCCATATAAACGCATTCATCTAAATCACCATTTAGGAATGCAGTTTTAACGTCAATCTGCCAGATTTCATAGTCATAGTGAGCAGCAATAGCAAGTAGGATCCGAATGGATTTAAGCATGGCTACCGGAGAGAAAGTCTCGTCATAGTCCAAACCTGGTCTTTGACGAAAACCTTTCGCTACCAACCTTGCCTTATAGGTCTCTACCTGTCCATCTACACCGATCTTTCTTTTAAAGATCCATTTGCAACCCACAGGTTTTATCCCGGAGGGTACATCTTCCAAAGTCCATACATTGTTGGTGTACATGGACTCCATTTCGGATCTCATGGCATCCAGCCATTTCACAGAGTCACCACTCATGATAGCCTGATGAAAACTGGCAGGATCATCATCATCCATAATGCAATCTTCTCTATCACTATCAATGAGAAAACCGTAGTATCTCTCTGGTGGACGAGAAGTCCTACCAGATCTACGGAGTGGCTGAGGTTCATTAGATTCTGTTATAACTTCAGGTTCAGCCAAGTCGTCATTTGTAACTTTTGTCTCTAGAACCTCTTCTAGATCTACCACATTGCCATTTGTATTATTTGAAAAAATCTCATCTTCTAAAAAGGTGGCATACTGAGAAACAAACACTTTTTGTTCCTCCTTGTGGTAGAAAAGATACCCAAACGAATGTTTAGGATATCCTACAAATATACATTTGATTGATCGTGTCTCGAGTTTGTCCGGATTCTGCTTTTTAACAAAAGCCGGACAACCCCAAATCTTAACTCTTTTAAGAGATGGTTTCTTCCCATACCATATCTCATATGGAGTGGTAGACACGGTTTTGATTGGAACTTTGTTTAACAGAAAAGCTGCCGTTTTCAATGCATGCCCCCAAAACGAGAAAGGTAACTCAGAATCACTCATCATGGATCGTACCATATCTAATAGGGTACGGTTCCTTCGTTCTGACACACCGTTGTGCTGTGGTGTGTAAGGTGGAGTGAGCTGAGAGAGAATCCCATTCTCTTTTAGGAAGTCTAAGAACTCAGTACTTAAGTACTCTCCACCTCGATCTGATCGAAGTATCTTGATACTCTTTCCTGTTTGGTTTTCTACTTCATGTTTATACTCCTTGAATTTCTCGAAAGCTTCAGATTTATGCTTTATCAAATACACATGACCAAATCTTGAGAAATCATCAGTAAAAGTTATGAAGTAAGAAAAACCGCCTCTTGCATGTGTAGACATTGGTCCGCATACATCACTATGTATGAGGCCTAGGAGCTCAGTAGCTCTTTCTCCGTGTCCTGTAAACGGGGTTTTGGTCATTTTACCTTTGATACAAGACTGGCAAGTTGCATAAGATTTATACTCAAATGAATTTAAATATCCATCTTTATGAAGCTTGTTTAGTCTTGTTTCATTAATATGACCAAGTCTACAATGCCAAAGAAAAGCTTCATTTATATCTGAAAATTTTCTTTTATTTTTGTGTTGTACGTTGAAAACCGTGTGTTGATTAAGGACGTATATCCCGTTATTTATTGTACCACAACCAATCAACTCTTGATTAAGTCTAATGTTCATAACATTGTGTTACACAGCAAAATGATACCCTTCATTGTCTAACAAGGAAACAGATATAATATTACAAAGCATACTTGGTACAAAATAACACGGGTTCAAAACCAATATACAACCCGAAGGCAAACCTAGGTGATACTCTCCTACTGAAACTGCATTTACATTGGAACCATTTCCAACTTGGAGAGTATGATCACCTGTCTTCAGAACTCTGCTATTTATCAACGCTTGCACAGAATTGCAAATATGAGAACCCGAACCGGTATCCAATACCCAGGAAGCAGAGTTAATAGAAAAACAGTTTTCAATTACGAACACACCTGAAGCTGAAGCATCACCATGCTTCTTCTTGAGTGCTAGGTACTCAATACAGTTCCTCTTCCAGTGTTCCGTCTTCTTGCAATGGAAACATTCACCTTTCCCCGATTCCCCAACCTTGGACTTGCCTTTTCCCTTTACCTTTTTGACTCCACCCTTAGGTTTGGTGGGTTTCTTCTTCATCTTTCCCTTGGCCTTAGCCTTTGGGTAAGAGGAGGAGGATTGCCCAACACTCATAACGGGAGTCTTCACTGACTTCAGTGTGCTCTCTGCACTCCTTAACATATTAAGGAGTTCAGGAAGTTCCTTCTCCATGTTGTGCATGTTGAAGTTAAAGATGAACTGAGCAAAAGTGGAGGGGAGAGACTGCAGAATAATATCTGTATACTGTTCATTGTCCATTGTCCACCCAAGGTCCTCAAGCTCTTCTATGAGAGCTATCATTTTCAGAACATGGTCTCCTACTGCTGTGCCAGCGGTCATGCGCATCTGAAACAGTTTCTTAGACGCTTCGTATCATAATACGCGAGATTGCTCTCTATACAACTCTTTTGTATGGAGAAATATGGCTTTTACGTCCATATTCTCGTGCTGCTTCTGATGTGTGTTATCCATCGATGCAAGCGCGAGGCATTTTGCCGTGGCACAGTCAGCGTCCCATGTCTTGCGGATTTCCCTATCCTCAATTGAAGATTTAGGACCTAGGGGGGGCAAGGCTGGAGCTGTAAGGACATATGATACTTTATCATAAGTCAAGGCTATGTTTAAATTCCTCAGCCAGTCTTTATAGTTGGTCCCATTCAGCTTATTTTTATCTAATAAGAGCTTAAGTCCTGTCATGGGTATCTGCCATTAAGAGAGAGAAAAGAATACACTTAGCGAAAGCTCTTGCAAAGATCAGATTGGTTATTATCTTATCTAACCGATGTCTCCTACTGTTTTTTTATCAAATTTTCTTAAAAACCTTTAAAAAGAAAACTAGCCGGGATTAATTACATTCGACAACTTCGCTAACCTCTCAGCCAGGCCAGTGCCGATACTTGAGGGAGGTTCCCCGTGCTTTTGCACGGACCTAATTAAAGTAAACCTCGTCTTCCCAGAGGCGTAGCCCCGTTTGGCACCTTTCTAGACACCTACCGAGTCAGCTAATTGTAAAGTGCAAAATTCTCCCGGGAGCAACATTTGCTCGCAGTGGGATCGGGATCCTACTATCATATAGAAGGCATACAATCTCATTGCAATTTTCAACTCTTGAAATTCCCGATATTATTTTTACCCCTAGTACTTATGACCTTAACTAAAGTCAACAAATCATAAGTACTGGTCATGTTCTTCCCGTCATTTCGTGATTAACTAGACCCACCCATATGACCCTTAACTAAAGTCAACATAATCATATGGATGTCCTAACTAATCTGCATCATATGCAGTGTAGGAAGACATCACTCAGCTACCGTACACTGCGCCTTAACTAAAGTCAAAATACGCAGCACGAATACTAAGTACTCTACTTCCTAAAATGACGGAGGGTTGCAGATAGTTTTTAAGAAAACTTTTGACGCTTAACTTGATATCGTTGTAGAATCTAATGGGTTTAAAAGGAGTGGCTTAAGCTCCGCATTTTGAAACTTGCTTTTTCATAAAAGGCCGAGCATGTTTAAAATCTGATTCCACAACATCTTTTTAGGTTCATTTATCTTTTACATTAATCTCTTTAATGTAGTCCCATCATTTAAATCCTAAGCCATTACAGAAAGAAACGAAAATATAACGTACACTTATGCCACTCGCATTCGTCACAGTGTCCTGATATGCACCGTTAGGTTACTTAACTAACGGCATACCGGGACGGGGCTAGTGCGGGTGCAAAACATAAGTAACGTCTAATATATATCATATATATATATATATATATATATATATATATATATATAAAATATTGCATTCGTCTCAGATATCTATTAAAAGATCACATCAGATAATAAAAGCAGCAGAAGCATATATAGGATATCTAGGAGGTCCGTATTTTGTATTTAGCCAGCAATAAAAATACGGATTCCACGGTCGTGATGAATAGCCAAGCCCACACCCCTAGACCCCTACGAGAGCGGCAAGCGACCCTACCAATTCTGGAGTTTAGGAAACCCGGTCTCGACTCCTCGAGATGGTTTCCCACTGAACCCTAGAACCCGGTCACTTGTGCCCTCCTCCTTGGGTCTATCATAATGCGGAAAAGTAAATAATATACAACACTAGTGACAACAACCTCAACCCGGAAGTGCCCCAAATAAAAGAATATTACATACAATTTAATTTTACATGAATGATAAGAAAACTTCCATCTCACATAAAACCCCCCCGGCTATTCATTGCGACAATCCTGCACATCAAATCTCATCGACACATAATATCAAATATCATCAACGTAAGTAAGTATGCATACACCGATCGTCGTTGATGTATAGCAACGAAAACCGGTAATACATACTACACTTACGGTCACAGAGAAATAAAATGAAAAAAATACAACAATTGGAATCTTTAACTACCTTTAGACAACACAAACCCGGAATATCACATATACAAGATTTCATGCCTAAAAAATGTAAAGCTCGCATTTGGGTCTCATTCAAGAAAACACCTTTTCAAACCAAACCGGATAATTCAACAAGATTTCCGTTTATCCCGAGACCGAACTGCTAGATTTACACGCAACAAACAAATTTGTAGATTCCAATTATTGTATCACATACTATTAAACTAGGCGCAGTTAAAACATTCAATCGAACGATTTAAACAACCACAGACTGCTCTGAAAGCTCAACACTTGAGCAGTTTTTAAAAATACCAGAAACAACAGCAAACACATACGGGCCAACAGAAGAAAATACGGCCCATGAGTCACCTACGGCGCCGCGGAACCACCGCAACATGGCCCTTCTGGCCGCGGTTCCGCGGTCGTACGGACGACTTAGGGCATCGTATTTCTGGTGGGCCCATACATTTCCCTGCTTAATTTTTTACATATTTTTAATTTGAAAAAATCCAGGGTTTTAAAAAATTTCCAGAGAGCACCCCCCGGGTGTCGTTTTTCGTCCGTTCGATGTTTTCAACGTCGTCTAGGTTACTACAAAGCTCTAGCTTGGCTCTGATACCACTGTAGGGTTTCCTTAACACCTCTATTAGGGTTTTGAAGCATCACACATGCTATAACAATAAAATTTTGAGGTACTAAGCAAACTATACTATGAATCGAACTAGAATTTATGAAGTAACTATTAATAGTATCAAAGATTAAGACTTAAGTTATACTAAGTGATGAGACTACAACCTTTGTAGACCTCTTTGGAAGACTCCTTGGCTTTGGAAGGGTTCGCTTGATCAACTCCTCGTCCACGACGATCCACCCGAAGCACTTTGCCCTAAACTTGATGCTTCCTTCGATCTTTGAAAATCTTCAAGCACAACACCCTACACAAGATAGCAAAGGTTGTGTAGGATGATGAACTGGTTGCTATTCTTATTTAATACTTTTCTTTTTATTTCTCTAACTCTATTTTAACAATTAAAAGAGAACTAGAGTGAGGAGGAAGAAGATGGCTCTCTCTTTTTCTTTTGGAGTGAATAATGATAAGAAAATGAAAAAAGAAAATAAGAGAGAGAGATATCTTATCATCACCATAACTATAGTTAAAATAATATCTAGATATTTTAATTTGGGTTAAAGGCAAAAGGAAAAAGAACCATGATTGAGTTAAATTCAACCATGGAAATGTGTAGAAGGAATGACTCATAAATCCTTTTCTTTTACCTTTAACTTTAATGAAAATATCCATATATGTATTTATCTACAATATGATTCTTATATTGCCATCCTCTTTGTATCATCAACCATGATACATTTCATGTATGTATGTGTGTATGCACATCATCATGTACATATACATGCATGTATCCATAAGAAGAAAAGGATTTAAATAAATAATATAAAAGTCAATATTAAATCAACACTTGATTTAATAAATCGGTCATATCTTATACGACCCGACTAATATTAAATGCCCGATTAAAATACAGTATCACATACTTGTATTTAATCGAGCCTCCGCACATATCTCATATGTGCAGCACTTCGTTTCGCCTAAGCCGAGAAACTTCTATGTGGGACTCTAAGACTCGTCAATACGCCAGCAGTAAGTGATGATCATATCAAACACCCACAAGCCGCAAGCGGTCAGCTAAACGTAACGGCTACCCGGGTATTGAGCGATCAGAATAAGAACAAGCGAACCTGTCAAAACTCCTGTCAATCCATCCGGCAACACTTACCGTACAGTCCGGTCTCTTCGTCAGATATGCTGCATATCGAGTCTAGGGATGGAATCGTCGACCCCAATAACTCAATAAGTCATGCCGGTATATGGTCTATAACAGATCGAGAAACTTACTGATAACACTTATCAGTAATATCTCAGTAGCCCTGGCCAGGGACTTCCCGTTATAGCCAATCGTGCACAGCACAGCATCAACCCCCAATACCGGGAGAGAAGAAACCCCTCCTATCGCTCACTGTCTCCATATGCCTCGAGACTATACCCAAAATCCACCTGTTTGTACGACTCAGTAGAGCCGCAGTAGGGTGGAGATCAAAGTACAGTAGGAGGACACACAAGACTCTATGACGATCTCGGGTCTACAGACTAACCTGTACCAGTGTCACCTGAGAACTGCTATCCGACATATGATATAATACCATATAGGAGTTCTCGGTGAGTCCGTTCAGTGTACCCAGTCTCAATGAGCACCCGTATACTATCTTCGGTGTCAACACACCAGACGGATATGGGATCATCCGTCACCCATCATATGGAACAAGAATGGTATACGCTAGTCTAAACTGGAATATCGATGCCCTATCTCGATATACCTACGACTAGGAACATTTCAAGGATATGCTTATAAACTACAGATGTTCTACTAGTATGATCCGCATCATAATCCCAGTAGTCAAGCTAATATCCTTAGGGCTTTATCAACATGCACTAAATGAATATAAACATGATCAAGTGAACATATGATAAAGTAAAACCAGATAGCATACTATCATGTCGAGCAAGACTGTCCTCTGAATATATATATATATATATATATATATATATATATATATATATATATATATACATATCAGTACATACACTATCTCATAATGGCCTCTAGGGCATACATATATCCAACACATTACGAGCTAACAGACAAGGAGAATGCTCATCTTCGGCTTAAGGAGCTCGACGCCCTCGATGAAACTCGGCTCATGGCGCAGCAAAACTTGGAAGCTTACAAAGCAAAAATGACACGCTCATACGAGAGATTGACTAGGCCGAGAATATTCCACCAAGGCAAACTCGTGCTAGTGGTCAAGAGACCTATGATCCCCAATCGTGCCAAACAGGGGAAGTTCGAGCCAAATTACGAGGGCCCGTACATCATAGACGAAGTCTATCAGGGTGGGGCTTACTTGCTCATGGATATGCATGGCGAAAGACCCTTCAGGCCGATAAACGGTCGGTTCCTAAAGAAATACTACGCCTGATGAGTCACGGCCTAGGGAAATGATAGATGACGATGCCTATGTCCGCTCGCTATCTTCCCAGGCCCAAACTCTAGAAGTGGTAGCCAACGAAACCGTTGCAACGCCGGACCGAGATGTCCTAAAACTAACAATGGACCGAAACGTCCCTAAACTAACGCCTGACCAAGACGTCTATAAACTACTACAAGCTGCAGCATCCCAAGGCTGACAAAAAAAAATGGTACGTCCACAAGTAAGATGAGCACGGATGAAAACCCGAAAGCGCTCCGTGAGTAAGAACAGCAGGGCTACCGGCGAGTTTGTGAAAACCTGAAAGGGCGCAATCTCGTTAAAAGACACTTGCAAGGTCCTCTCGACCCTATAAGGAGAAAATACCTGCGTGAGATCCTTACGACTTACAAAGGAGCGACACACTTAAGGATCCCCACGATTCCTAAGGAGAAATTATACTTACAAGATCCTCACGACTCGTAAGGAGAACCCTCTTATTAGACCCTCACGGCTCATAAGATTCAAAAGCCTTAAGCTACAGGGATCTGACCATGTTCTTAAGCTATCACAATCCCCAGATTTTCCTACAAGCAGTTCAATATTGACCCTTGTATACAATCCACGGGCAACAATAAACATTTCCCTAACAAAGTCCTACCAACGACTGGGGATATGCTCACACGGTGAACGACCCTTGTAAGTCCTCTCGACTTATAAAGAGAAAACACTCTTGTAAGATTCTTACGACTTATAAGAGACCATACGCTTAAGACTCCTCACGATTCTTAAGGAGAAAACGCACCTACGAGATCCTCAAGACTCGTAGGGAGAAATACCTTTATGAGAGCCTTACGGCTCGTAAAGTCAAAAAGTCTTAGTCAACAGGATCCTAAACCTGTTTGCTAAGCCACCTTTGTTCGACATCGAAAGAGGCAAATGATGATTCGCTCCTGGCAATATCCCATTTGTAGCGATGCTGATGCCTAAATCGGTATCAAATCCCAAACTCGCAGCGAAAAGTCAGCGAGCTACGAATGCATATGAAATAGCCGAAATGATTGGGCAACTCGCAATAAAAAATAGCGAGTAAAACGAAAAATAGCCGAAATGATTGGGCACCGCGAAAAATAGCCAAACTGATTGGACAATCGCGACCTTTGCGATATAAAAGCTGAAATGATAGAGCATCGCGGAAAGAAAACAAAAAATATACATATGAAATGAAACTTTTGCCCTACATGTGAGATCACATCGATCCCTGTATACAATCCAGGGGCGCAAACAAAGAGGGAACCATATCATCCCACCAGGCTCCATCAGAAAAGAGAGCCAAGTCTCGACGGCCACATCTACAGCCTGGAGACCCACAACAGCGTTCTTCCTCATTCCAGCAGGACCCGGACGCGACAATCAACTTCGGAGCCATGGCAAAGTCCTTAGTTCCAAATCTCGACGGTTCACAGACAACCTAGAGACCACCTCGACATTCGTCTCGTTACAGCAGATGCAATGTCAGCAAAGCAGAGCCGCGATAAAGTTCCCAGTTCCAAGACTCGGCGGTGCACAGACAACCGAGAGTCAATCCTGACACCGTATGGCTAAAGTCAGTCCTGACCCCATATGGCTAAAGTCAACCCCTGAACCAGTATGGCTAAAGTCAATCCTGACCCCATATGGCTAAAGTCAACCCCTGACCCCGCATGGCCAAAGTCAACCCCTGACCCCGTATGGCTAAAGTCAATCTTGACCCCATATGGCTAAAGTCAATCCTGACCTCGTATGGCTAAAGTCAATCCTGACCCCATATAGCCAAAGTCAACCCCTGACCCCCGTGGAACACGGCTAAAGTCAATCCTGACCCCGTGGAAAACGGCCAAAGTCAACCCTCGAGCTCCCCATCAAAGCAATGCTTTGACTCGGGAGTAGGTCAACTCATCAATCACTTACGAGTCCTCCCGACTTGTAAGGAAGAAAATTCTCTCGGGAGATCCTTACGACTCTTAAGAGAAAAACACACTTAGGAATCCTCACGATTCCTAAGGAGAAAATACACCTACGAGATCCTCTCGACTTGTAGGGAGAAAAATCTTTATGAAATCCTCACGGCTTATAAAGTTGAAAAGTCTTAGGCGGCAGATCTGAACCTGTTTCTTAAGCCGTCATTACCCTGCAAAGGGTCCAAGATAGACAGTTACCTACTATCTACAGACCACATTTTCTAAAATTACATGCTAGAGAAATGGAGGTGCCACTCAAGAACGCATAAACTGCTTCGCGCCAAGTCAAAACAAAAGGCATAACCTACAGGCATCAACCACATACCATACAAGACAGTAAAGAGAACGTTCGATTCGCATTTAGTTAAGCATTTAGAGCGTGCCCATTCATGAATATATGAAAATGTTTAACGCAGAAAATAAAAGAACGGAAACGCAAAATTTGCCATTCATACTTCAGAAAATTTTTATATTGATGAAAACAGTAAACAAAAGCATCATTAAACTGTTTACAATGGTAATACATCAAATCCAGGACATGGATTAAGAAATTCAAAAGTAAGGCCATCCAAAATTTTTCGGGCCTCTCGGACCATCTTCGTGTGCATCCTTTCACGATCACAAGCGTCAGGATCCCCACTGATGTCCTCCGCCATCCGATAAGCAGCGAGTATCGTCGCCTGCTGAAAAGCTTGATGCAGGATATCAACAAGGTTGTCCCGCCTTTTATTTGAGATCAGGTCCATCAGATATACCGAGTGCACCTTATCTTCGGCGTCATCCAATGCCTTAAGCGGCATGCCGTCGTAGAATAAAGGAAGTGCTTCCCAGATCGCTCTCACAATGAGCTTCAAAAGAGCGGAACGACGAGGGAGCAGTCGACCATTGTATTCATCAAAGCGACGCATGATTTCGGCGCACTGAGCGTTTGTAAACTCTTGGTTCTGGCTGCGGCCCAGTGCGCGAATGTCTTCGTAAGAAATAATCTCGTCAAGATCATACAGATGAGCAGCCATAACGTCTGAAAAGGAAAATCAGTGGGAGTTAGTAGGCAGACTGATTAAGAAAAAGCTTATTGAAACAGACACGGGGATTTAAACAACTCTTGATATCCTCCTGGAGAAAATAAGTTCTGATTAAGAGACACAACAAACTCAAATTTGTTTAAATAAAGGAGAAATCCTAAAAAGATTCTCATTTAATGAGGGACTCCTCGGGTAAGGATTTAAACTCCTCGAGAGCAACGCTCTGTAGACAGGAGTGTCACTTGTCAAAATCAATTATGAGTGGAATAAAAAATTCCCCAAAATTTCTAAAGAGCAATGCTGTGTAAGGAAGATGAAACAATCCATCAAGAAACCCTAAAAAGCAAAACTTCTACAGAGTAAAAACTCCAAGATCTTCAAGATCTGTGAATAAACCCTTAAGTTCTTCATGAACAATATTCCAGTTCATGGGTTAAAATCACCCTAAAAAGATTATATCTTGGAGATGAGCATAGCTCTGTTAATGGGTAAAATCCTAAAGATATATTTTTAGATCTATGATCTAAGGAGAGCAAAGCTCTGCTAATAGGTGAAACCCTAAATTATAAAATAATCTCTTCAAAAGATTTGATCTTTTACCTAAAAATTTGACAGAGTTCTGTCTCTAAGAGAGTTCTTAAAACAGAGAGCTATACTCTAAAGGAGAATTAATTCTCAGAAAACAAGGAAGGAGATGAACATAGGTCATCTCAAAGGCCAAGGGTCCTATTTATAGGCACTGAGATGCCGTTTCAACTTCTGAGTTGATCCAATGGCAGATATGCTGCCACCGCTGCACTCACGTGTGGGCCACGTGAGCGCAACGGTGGGGGGCATTTGTTTCCCCCAATCAGAGCAAAGCTCTATTCAAATTTTGAAATTTGAAATGAAGCAGCGTCGGCGCTAAGAGTCAAAGACTCTGCTGCAGCGCTCATGAGCGCTGCATTCTAAGCAGCGCAGCGCTAGCAGCGCTGCACTCTAAGCAGCGCACCACGTACAAAGCACTAAGAGCGCTGCACTCTAAGCAGCACACCACGTGAAAAGCACGTGGGCGCTAGCGCTAAGTGCGCTGCACTCTAAGTAGCGCACCACGTGCAAAGCACGCGAGCACTAGCGATAGAACAAAATGTTCTTGGCCCTTGGATCAAACATCCAACGAACATGATTAAAAATCATCAATTGACCAGAATAAAATTTTGTTGAGGAAACATTCCTCAGGATCTTTCCAAACAGGAAAGATTGTGCTCTGAAAATTAGAGCACCGTTGGATCAATGATCCAATGGTGATTAAAAATTACCAAAATACAGAATAAATTCTGTATGGGAAAAGATTTCCCAATCTTGTTAAAAACAAGAAGATTGCCTTCTGTAAATCAGAAGCCCTTGGATCAAAGATCCAACGGGGGAAACATTCCCAAATCAATTAGAGAAAAGATCTCTTAAACCGATTCAATAAATCAGCCTTCACTATATAAAGTCCCCAAGACTTCAAGTCTCATAGAGAGGAACCTCCCATAAACTTTGAGAAATTTCAAAGACAAAGAGCAAGCTCTCAGAAGAAGAAAATTTTCTTCAAGGTAAAAAAAAAAGAACAGAGAGATGAAATCATCTCATATAAAAAGAAGAATTTACTTCTTTTTCTAAGATCATAGATCTATAAGACCAAGGTCTTTCACAATAGAGATCAAAGTATCTCATCATAAAAAATAAGGGGAAGAACTTAATTTTCTTCAGATCATAGATCTATACGACATTGTTTTTCAGAGATCATAATATCTCATTATAAAGGGGGGAGAATAATTCAATTCTCTTAGGATCATAGATCCATAAAGGCAGAGCCTTTCACCAAAAACATAAGAGATTGAAACATCTCCTATAAAAAAATAAGAACTTTGTTCTTAGATCCATAAGACAAAGTCTCTTATAAGAAAGATAATTTAATTCTCAGGTGCAAGGCTGCCTAAAAAGAACCCTAGCGCTCTAATCAAAAGAAGCGCTTCAGCGCTCCAAAACTAACGTATAGCGTTGCAGAGCCTTAGCGTTCCAAATTTCACAAGAAGCACATTGCGCTCATTGTCTGGCGCACTGCGCCAAGCGCGCCACGTGCTCTTCACGTATGCGCTACTTCACCAGAAGAGCAATGCGCTCATTGTCTGGCGTACAACGCCAAGCATGCCACGTGCTCCTCACATGTGCGCTACTTCACCAGAAGCGTAATGCGCTCATTGTCTGGTGCACAGCGCCAAGTGCACCATATGCTCCTCATGTATGCGCTACTTCACCAGAAGCGCAATGCACACATTGACTGGCGCTCAGCGCCAAGCGCGCCACGTGCTCCTCACGTGTGCGCTAAGAGAACATAAACTGTTCTATAAAAAAGGCCCCAGAGGTATGATGAGTGCTCAGCATTCAATAAAAGACAAAAAGATTGTCAGAAACCAAACTAATGCTCGACATTGTTAAATGTTTAACATTTTAACTGAATGGGCCGAGCCCAAAGTGGCCACAGAACCCTAATTTAGATTAATTGAGCCCATATGCTCATAAATCTTTGATCTTAGTCCCAAATTGGACTACAGGTCTCCCAACCAATATTGGTTCAAGGGTACATCTCTTCAATCCTCTGATATTTGTCGTTGTAATCCTTCAACGTCTTCAGAGAGGTGACGGGTCCCGAAAACCAGACATTCCATGGACTGTGGGGTCCTTAAACTCATGGACTATGATGTCCTTAAACTTTACGGACTGTGGGGTCCTTAAACTCATGGACTATGATGTTCTTAAACTTTACAGACTATAATGTCTTTAAACTACGGATTGTGGGGTCGTTAAACTCACGGACCATGATGTTCTTAAACTTCTGGACGGCAAAATCTCTAAACTAAAACAATAGAGCCCAAATGCTCTCTTGTTGGATCTAAATGATCCCGTTAAATAGATCTTAGTCTAAAATTAGACTAACGTATCCTTAACAAACGTTTAAGTTGATCTTAGTTTCAAATGAGATTAACGATTTTTAAACCCAACCCAAACCCAAATCTAAGAAAATACGGATTTGGACTAATCTACGCCCTACGGGCGACAACATAAATTAGTCTCCGTATACAATCCACGGGCAACCAAAAACAAAACAAACACACACGACACGAAGTGACCATCTGGAGAAGGAGAAACTGGTTACCGCGATGCGGTAGCGTAATTAACTGCAGGGGCTTGTGCCTGCAGGGAAGAGCGTCCCCACAATCAAAAACCCCTCAACGAGGGGGAATCTGACCAAGTCTGCTACATCGCCCGCATCCGTCTAAACCTTCGATATATGGTGTCATAAATCAACTTGGCATCATCGGAGAGGTGGACGGATAAAACCAAATAGCATCTGCCCCCAAATTCAGGAAAGACGTTTGTCTTCCCGTCTTTCGGCGGAGAACATGCCTTTACCTGCAACTGATTGTACTACAAAACTTTTCCAAATATCAGAAGTTTTAGCTCTTTTATCTTTAGGGGCATAAGCTCTTGCTTTAGAAAGGATAGGATCAGGAACTTTTTCAGGGACATGACTTTGTGACGTCGCAGGGATCTCATAATTAAAAGATCCATAGTTAGGAGAATAAGAATTAAAATTAGTTTGCAGCATATTAGTTAATCTCTATCTCTTTTGTGAATTCATATCAATTTGAAATAAACGTCTCCATGAATATGAAGCATCCTTGTTACTTTGTGAAGATGAACCTCACAATCTTAATTAAAAATATCAGTAAGAGATAAAGAGATATTATAAAAAATATACGAGAAAAATTTATAATCAATACAAAAAAACCCTGATTCCAAATAGCAGAATCAAATTAGTAAAACTGAAGTGAAGATTGAGACTGCAGAAATGAAAATTGCGTGATTTCGATTTTAACAGTAAACTTCTCAGAAATTAAAGAGAGTGATTGGGAGATTCAAAATTTTGTTATTGTGAATCGTGAAAAGAATGAGAAGCGTAGATAGGTGTTTATAGAGTTTTGGATTAGGAATATAGGAATGTATAATTTTGAGTGAGAGACTTTTAGATAATTTTACAACCCTTCACTTTAATTCAAATTTCCTCCCTTTATTAAAAAACTCACCCCCATTAAAAAAAACTCATCCCAAGGAATTAATTGGCCCCCATCCAAAAAAAACCCTCCAAGGCTAAACGACCAAATTCAAATTTGAATTTAGTCGGTTTGGCCGGGCCCGGGCCCGCCACGTAGCGCTCGGGCCAGGCCGGCCCATGGACAGCCCGACCCGATATACACCTTGAGATTAGGGTATTGGATCGAGTCTGGTATTATTTATACAGGCGGGATAAGTTCGATAATTTGGTTTATCATGCCTGTAGAAATTCTGGATGGGCTGTCACGTGTTCGGGGTTCATGGGCCGTTAATGGATTTTATGGAACTTGTTTCAAATTTTATGTATCTCTATATTTACACCCAAAACCAAATTTAACTTATCCCAACCAAAAATTTTGGTTTACAAAATCAAATCAAATTTTGTTATATCTTCTTTTAAAGCAAAAGCAACTCTTTTCAATAAATAGAACTTGGTATTTGTTATTTATATTTTAATGAAAAATCAAATCAAATTTGATATAAGAAATAAAATCATATTTTGGTATAAACTAAAATTCCATAAGGGGGTTAGTCAATTGGAACAAACAGCTAGAACTGGAACATACTGGGACAATATATTAGTTAGTGTTAGCCAATTAGAACTGAAACTTAAAGTTCTAAATTTAGTGTCTGTCATGAATGGAATTGAAACTGGAACTAGAAGAAAAAATATTCAAACTAGAACATTTTTATATACAAAATGAATGTTCCACCTTTAAAAATTATCCCACATGTTTCCTCCAATAAAAGAGCAAAGCTCTGTTCAAAACTCAAGAGGCAGCGCCTCGCATGCCTTCCACGAGGGCGCCAGCGCTAGAGTTAAAAACTCTTATATCAGCAGCGCCCGTGTGCAAAGCACACAAAAATCTTAAGTAGCGCCCACGTGCACAACACGTGAGCGCCGACGCCCAGTAGAATTAAATTCTACTCTTTGTTAAGCAGAGCCGTTGGTTCAAAGATCCAACGGAGACGATAAAGCATCAGTATGCAGGATTAAATTCTGTTTAGAGGAAATATTCCTCAAATCTTTCTAAATAAGAAAGATTGCCTTCTGTAAAACAGAGTACCGTTGGATTAAAAATTCAATGGTGATTAAAGAATCACCGATCTACAGAATAAATTCTGTATGGGTAAATATTTTCCTAATCTTGTTAAAAACAAGAAAATATTTTCTGTTAAACAGAAGTTCTTGGATCAAATATCCAACGGTGGGTGAAGTCCCCAAATCATTTGGGATCTCTTAATGAGAGATTTCTTCGGAGCTAACCAACAAATTGACTCTACTATATAAAGGACCCAAGACTTCAAGTCTAAAGAGGAGGAACCCCCCCATAAGCTTAAAAAAAGAGAAAGCTTCGAAAGAACAGAGAATTAAATTCTCGAGGAAGAAGAACTCTCTTGCTGGAAATTTTAGGTAAATAAAAGTAGATAAAGATCCTGTGGATGATTAAAAAAAAAGAGTGAGCTCAGGAGTGCTTAGCACTCAGTGGGCGGCGCTCAGTGCCCAGCGCCCCACGTGCCTCTCACGTGGGCGCTGCAAAAGAACTCGGGAGTGGTTAGCACTCAGTGGGCGGCGCTCAGCGCTCAGCGTCCCATGTGCCTCTCACGTGGGCACTACAAAAGAGCTCAGGAGTGCTTAGCACTCAGTGGGCGGCACTCAGCGCCTAACGCATCACGTGCCCCTCACGTGGGCGCCACTAAATAAGGATTGCTTAGCACTTAATAAGCGGCGCTCAGCGCCTAGCGTCTTACGTGCCCCTCATGTGGATGCCTTAGAACTCAGGAGTGCGTAGCACTCATTGAACGACGCTCAACGCCCGACGCCCCACGTGCCCCTCACGTGGGCGCTACAGGAGTGCCCAACACTCATTGAGCGGCGCTCAGCGCCCCACGTGCCCCTCACGTAGGCGCTACAGGAGTGCCTAGCACTCATTAAGCGGCGCTCAGTGCCCAGTGCCTCACGTGACCCTCACGTGGGTGCCACAGAATGAAAGTGCTTGGCACCCACTAGGAAGCGCCTAGCGCCTAGCTTTTCACGTGCTTCGCATGTGGGCGCCATAAAGAGTGTTTAGCACTCCATATAAAGACAAAATGGGTAAAGCGTCTAACATTTATTGGGCAATTCCCATGACTGAAAACCCCACATGATTATATGTGAGCGTCAGAACTTACATAAGTGCTCAGCACTTTTTGCACAAAAAAGGGGACTGAGCCCAAACGAGTGCTTAGCACTCTTTTTCAAATAAAAAGAAAACTAAGTGGACCAAGCCCAAGTTGGTTAGGTCCCTTGAGAGTAGACACTCTCTAATTCAGATCAACCGAGCCCATGTGCTCACTACTTCCCAAACTGATCTTAGTCCCAAATACGACTATCGATCTTCCAACTGATGATACCCCAAAACGATATTCGTCCCACATCCCCCTGAGGAAATCTTAGTCTCAAAATACAACCAATGATTCATGGGTTTACCATTAATCCTTTTTCCCTCAATTACAGGAATTGGTTCAAGGGTACATCTATATACACCTCTGATACATGTCGTTGTAATTCCTCAACGTCTTCAGAGAGGTGGCGGGTCCTGACAACCAACTGCTTTTTGGTGCACTTCCCAAACTAACGTGCACATCCCAAATCAAATCACGTCCCAGACTGGATGCATCCCATATCATCGTTGCTCGTCCCGTCACGTAACAAATACACATGTACGCAAGATGAACAATGGACCGAGATGTCCTTAAACTAACAATGGACCGAAACTTCCTTAAACTAACCGTTGTCTCCAAAATGGCAACAACGGACCGAGACGTCCTCAAACTAAAATCTCACGTCCAAAATGGTGATCAACAGACCAAGATGTCTTCAAACTAGAACTTCGCCTCTAAAATGGCGACAATGCACTGAGACGTTTTTAAACTAAAACCTCACCTCCAAAATGGTGATCAACAGACCGGGAGATTCACGGATAAGCCATCCCATCTCGAATGAGATGTCGGAAGGAGGGGTTGAGGGGAGATGTCCTCAAATTAGAACGTCGCCTCTAAAATGGCGATAATGGACCGAAACGTCCTTAAACTAAAACAATAGAGCCCAAATGCGCTTTTGTTGGATCTGAAATAAAAATGATCCTAAAACCTCGTTAAGTGGATTTTAGTCTCAAATTGGACTAATGTATCCTTAACGAAAACAAATCGAGCCCCCAAATGCTTACATACGTTTAAGTCGATCTTAATCCTAAAATAGATTAACGGTCCTTAAATAAAAACCACAAATCTAAGATATACGGATTTGGACTAATCTACACCCTACGGGTGACAACATAAATTAGTTTCCGTATACAATCCACGGGCAACCAAAACAAATAAAAACACACACGACATGAAGTGAACTTCCGGAGTAGGAGAAAGTGGTTATCGCGATACGATAACGTAATTAACTGCAAGGGCTTGCGCCTGCAGGGAAGAGCGTCCCCACAATAAAAAAACCCCTCACAAATGAGGTAGAATCTGACGAAGTCTGCTACAACGGCCGAATCCGTCCAAACCTCCGATATACGGTGCCATAAATCAACTTGGCATCTTCGGAGAGGTGGACGGATAAATCCAAATAACATCTGCCCCCAAATTCAGGCAAGACGATCCATCTCGGTTTGTCTCTGTTTTCGGCGGTAAACAGATTCTGGCACGCCCGGTGGGACCTATTCATCTTTCCACTCCACACTTCGTGTGTCGTGTTTCGCGAACAAAAAAAATCGCGATTTGCTATGGTTGCCCTTGGATTCGATGTACTAAGATTTGGTGTCTTGTTCCTGTGCAGAAAGAAGAAGTGAGCATATGGGCCCAATGTGGCTTCCAGCTACACAAACTGCAACAGTAACTCCTGCTCCGCCCCAACCGGAGGAGTGACATATGGGCCCAATGTGGCTTCCATCTTTTCAATGCCGGTAGGGCAGGTGACTCAAGCCACCACTGGATTGTTCTTCAGGACCATGCTCCCGCCAGCAAGCTTCAGCATCCCAGTGCCACCATAGGAAGCTCCCAAGAAGTCGGTCTTCGATCGACTTGCAACCACCATGGCCCCACTCAACGGGTCGTCCAAGTCTGCCACCTCGGTCTTCAACAGGCTGAGCCGAAGTTCAAGTGGGCCCGCAAAGAAGCTCGCGATACCTGAAGGGGCTATCCCAAAACGGATAGTCCTGCCAACTCCTGCTGAGGGTGAAGTCGTCAAAGGTGCTTCCCCTATCAGAAAATCGGTTTTCGAAAGATTGGTCGTTCCCTCTCAACGGACGTCAGTTTTCGATAGGCTGGCACCAGCAGTAGCCCCTCAGTAAAGCCGGGGGCATGACAGAGCCGCTTCTACAACTGAAGAAGTCCCATCTGCAAGGCACACTCGACGTCACCACTGGCGCCGAATGAGAAGAGCTAGGGGCAACTCCCCCTCCGGACTCACCCCACCAGCTCCAATGGTGGAAATTGACGCTACTGTTCCAACTGGGAACAACTTTGATCTGCTTAGGAGGGTGCGAAAGAACTCTCCAACCGCGGTGCTGAGGAAATCTCCCCCACCTGCTGAAAACATGACGCAGGCAAAGCCGGAGCAGCCCCCTTAGCGGTTGTCCTCCCAAATCCACAGGGTCTGGCGGAAAGTCCAAGATTCTGTGATCAATAAAGACTACTCTCGCCGACTGAAGAAAACGAAGGCTCGGCAAGAGGAAGACCATCCCTCTACCATACAGCGAGGGACTTCCTCTATACAGGCGCCTGTTACAATGGCTCCTTCGACTTCGACCTCTCATAAAAGGAGGAGGCCGGAGAAAATACCACTGCCTGCGGCAAATTCCAAAGGCACTGGAATGAAACGCCCCAAGTCTGGGGGCATGATCGTCCATACGGTCTACATGGCTTCCGGGAAAGAGGATAGCCGTGCTTCCGTGAGTCATCGACCGCAATCTCGATCGTTGACAAAAGCTCAGGAGCAACAACAAAAGCTCCAGGAGATGCTAACGAAAATGGTAGCACTCACTGGACAAAAAGAAAGTCCGAAATCAGCAAGTGAACAACGCCAGGAGCAGGAGACCAATACAGAGTTCCTGCAAAGGGTGCTAGAAAGAAAAGATAAGGAGGCCGCGGAACAAGCTGCTAATATAAATAAGATGGCACTTTTGTTTCAGGACATGGTTGGAATGATGATCCAGCCAGAACCTCCAGCCGAGGATCCACCGATAATCATCGAGGACGACAGAGGAGAAACATCGAACCCTCTTCCGGCGCTATCGGTGGCCAGGGAGGAAACAGTCTCCAAAGCTTCCCTTGACAATTACATAGCTCAACAAATACGAGCTCATCAGGCAAGTGAAGCGGCTGGCCAAGTCGTCAGAACCGGGCGACCGTACCCATGCTGGTACGATCAAATCAAATACCCGCCGGGATATATGATCCCCAAATTCCATGTGTACAAAGGGACATGCAACCCGCATCATCATGTCGCTCAGTTCAGAGCTCTATGCGGCAATACTGGAGGCGACGACAAATTGCTGCTTCGCCAGTTAGTTGGCAGCTTGTCAGAAACGGTGTTTGAATGGTACTCGGAGCTCCCAAATGACTCCGTCAAAAACATTCACGGAAATGGAATTGCTGTTCACGCAGCGGTTCGCCAGCGCAAGAGAGCACACCCCGATCACGACATTAATCAACGCTATGGTAAAGCCAGGAGAAACCTGGGTTCAATACGACATCCGGTGGCGAAACCTATGGTCAAAATGCGAACAACGCATCGAAGAAGCTCCTGTCGTGGGCATGTTCATAGGGACTCTGGATCCTCAGGCGACTGTGTCCCAGTTCATGACGTTCTTTAAGCTGACCACCTTCCAGGCTCTGATCGACAAGTTGGCCCAAATGGACCAGATGGGCCACGGACATTCCTTTTCAAAAATGGACCCTCGGAATGCAAAGGTAATGGGAAAGCGGCCTTCGTTGCCAACACCCAATAACAACCGAGTGACCCAAAACTTGTTGCTCGCCAAAACAAAGCGCGCCCGCCCCAATCCCTGGAAGAGAAACTAGGACGTGCTTACTCGTTTTCCCGTGATAAAACGAGGAGACTGTTCGAACTGGCAATGCGCAACAAACTCATCACTCTGCCGGACCCAAAACGTCCACCGCAGCCCGGTGACGTCAACAACCCCAACTACCGCTCCTATCATAGAATGGTGAGCCACCCAATTGAAGATTGCTACGTCTTCAAAAATTAGATCGAGAACCAGTATCAACGGAGGAAATTTGCGCTTTCCGAGAATTGGAGGGTGAACCCGCCAAAGAGGCATGCTCCTAAATAGGTGGATATGCCGGGGGCATCATGCTCATTTGTGGAAGAAGCTCCGTAGGAAGTTGCCCTTTCAGCTAAAACCAAAAGAATGTTGAAGGATCTTCAAGCATGTCCGGCGATCAGGTGGAAAAGCCCGCTGGAGCCCGAGATCATTGAAGGGATGCTGAAACCGCGTCCCACATCGAAAACTGCTAACGATGGGCAAAACACCTAGGTCAAGCCTTCAAAGTCTTCGAAGGGAAAGAAGAAGACCAAGAAGCCTGCGCAGCCTGACGACAAGTGCACGGACCTGCAAAAGCTCATCGACGCGCTGGAGGAGTACAACCAGAAGGCGCGGACCCCAGTCATCCTCGAAGAGTTTCTCAACCATATACTTGAAAACGAAGATAGTGACGATGATGAGGAACATCGCTCATCAGGAAGAACCCAAGACTATGTGGCAAGTTGCCACATGGTTTTTGACTTGTCCTCAAATGGCAAAGAAGCTCCCTCAGCGTTAGAAAACAACGCAGAGGAACTGGGGATAGGGTCGGTACCAAAATCCCCAAAGCTGCCAGAAGGACTAATTGACAGGTTGCTAAACGAAACTTTTCAAAAGAGCAGAGCTGACCGAGAATGTGAAACAGCCATATACGAAAAGGCCAAGTATCGGCGTCAAGATGAAGAAGACGCAGCGAGGAAGAGTCACAAAGTAATCCAACCAGAGTGAAACAGTGTCACTCGTGCCAGATTCACGGGGATTTCATCCACCAACATCCAAATCCGTTACACCCAACGGTAGCTAGCTGGCCTTTCAAAATGTGGGGAACCGACATAATTGGCCCCATTGAACCAGCGTCATCTAAAGGACACCGGTTCATACTGGCAACGACCGACTACTTTTCTAAGTGGGCAGAAGCAGTACCACTAAGGGAGGTGAAGACCGAGAATATTCTCCATTTCTTCAAGACACATGTCATCTACCGGTTCGGCACTCCGCGACGGATAATCTTGGATAATGGACCAGCCTACAGGAGCCATAAAATCAGCCGCTTCGCAGAACAACATAAAATAGACTGGAGATGCTCCTCTGTCTATAATCCTCGTGCCAACGGTCTAGCTGAAGCTTTCAACAAGACCTTGACCTAGATTATAAAGAAAACGGTATCCAGAAACAAAAAGGAATGGCACGTGAGACTGCACGAAGCTCTCTGGGCATACCGAACGACGTTCAAAACGGCTACAAATACAACACCATACGCATTGGCATTCAGCACTGAAGCAGTCCTTCCTTTGGAAATAGAACTCCCTTCTCTCCGAGTAGCGGTCGATACGAGCTAACAGATGATGAAAATGCCCATCTTCGGCTTGAGGAGCTCGACGCCCTTGATGAAACTCGCCTCATGGCGCAACAAAACCTAGAAGATTACAAGTCAAGGATGACGCGCTCATATGAAAAACTGACTAGGCCGAGAACATTCTGCCAAAGCGAACTCGTGCTAGTTGTCAAAAGACCTATGATCCCTAATCGTGCATAACGAGGGAAATTTGAGCCAAACTATGAAGGCCCGTACATCATAGACAAGGTTTATCAAGGTGGGGTTTATTTGCTCATGGATACGCATGGCGAAAGACCTTTCCGGCCAATAAACGACCGATTCCTCAAGAAATACCACGCATGACGAGTCACGACTTAGGTCAATGATAGATGATGACGCTCGTGTCCGCTCGCTATCTTCCTGAGTCAAAACTCTAAGTGGTATTCGGAAAAGCTTCACCTCAAAAATTGTGATAATGGACCACTACGTTCTTTAACTGGCAATGGACCACCACGTCCTTAAACTGGCAATGGACCGAAATGTCCCTAAACTAACAATGGACCGAAATGTTCCTAAACTACCAACGGACCGTAATGTCCTCAAACTAAAGCTTCACCTAAAAAAAATGGTGATAATGGACCACTACGTCCTTAAACTGACAATGGACCGAAATGTCCCTAAACTAGTACTTCACCTCAAACATGGCGCATCGCCCCAAATACGACGATATCTTCTCTTGGGATTTATGTTGCAATCAAAGCTCCACGGCAAAGACTGCAACCCAAGTAAAAAAAACGGTACGTCCATAAGCGAAATGGGCACCGATGAAAACCCGAAAGGGCGCCGTGAGTAAAAACAGCAGTGCTACCGGCGAGCTTGTGAAAAGCTGAAAGGGCGCAATCTCATTGTTAAAAAAAGGTACGTCCACAAGAAAAATAGGCACGGATGAAAACCCGAAAGGGCGCCGTGAGTAAAAACAGCAGGGCTACCGGCGAGCTTGTGAAAACCTGAAAGGGCGCAATCTCGTAAAATTTTCACTTACGAGATCTTCTCGACTCGTAAGGAGAACTCCCCCTACGAGACACTCATGACTCATAAGATTCAAAGTCTTAAATTATAGGGATCCAAACCTGTCTTTACACCGTCGTATTACCCAAGTTGCCCTACATAAGGTCCAATATTGGCCCTTGTGTACAATCCACGGGCAACAAATAAACGATTTTTCTCCATCAAGTTCCACCAATGACGAGGAATGTCCTCGTATGGTAAACGACACTTATAAGTCCTCTTGACTTATAAAGAGAAAATACTCTTATGAGATCCTTACGACTTATAAGAGAAAACACCATTTAGAAGTCCTCACGACTTCTAAGGAGAACATATACCTACGAGATCCTCACGACTTGTAGGGAGAAATACCTTTATGAGGCCCTTACGGCTCATAAAGTCAAAAAGTCAAAAAGTCTTAGTCGGCAGGATCCTAACCCTGTTTGCTAAGCCACCTTCAGCAAAGGTAAATGATGATTCGCTCCTGGAGGTATCCCAGTTGCAGCGATGCTGATGCCTAAATCGGTGTCAAACTCCAAGTCCTTTCATGGCAAATGATGATTCGCTCTTGGCAATATTCCAGTCGCAGTGATGCTGATGCCAAGATTGGTATCAGATATTAAGTTCCATACTCGCCACAAAAATCAGCGAGTAAAAAATGCATATGAAATAGCCGAAATGATGGGGCAACTCGCAATAAAAATCAGCGAGCAAAATATATGCATATAAAACAGCCGAAATGTTTGGGCAACTTGTAATAAAAAGCAGCGAGTCAAAAGAAAGAATAGCCGAAATGATTGGGCACCGCGATAAAAAGCCGAAATGATTGGGCAATCGCGACTTTCACGATATAAAAAGCTAAAATAATAGAGCATCACGGAAAGAAATAAAATGAAATGAAACTTTTGCCCTACAAATGAGTCCACATCAACCCCTGTATACAATCCATGGGCACAAACGAAAAGGGAACCGTATTTTCCCACCAGGCTCCGTCAAAGGGAGAGCCAAGTCCTGATGGTTCACAAAACAACCTAAAGACTATCCCGGCATTCATCTCGTTACAGCAGACACAATGTCAACAACGGCGTTCCTTCTCGCTCCAGCAGGATGCAGACGCGACGTCAACAAAGACTTCAGGGTTGTTTCCCCAATCAGAGCAAGGCTCTGTTTGAATTTTGAAAATTCAAATTTTTGAAGCAACGCTTCAGATCCCGTGCGCTGCGCGCAACGCGCCACATGTCAGAAGTTGACATGCCAGCACAACGCCCAAGGTAGTGCGTCCAATCAGAGCAAGGCTCTTTAAAAAACAAAGGCAATGCTCAGTTGCGCAAGCGCACCGCTGCGCGATACGTGTCTGCGCAGTTGCGCAAGCACAACTGCGCAAGCGCACCGCTGCGCAACACGTGTCTGCGCAGTTGCGCAAGCACAACTGCGCAAGCGCACCGCTGCGCGACACGTGTCACTCATTGGGGGAGTTGCGCAAAACAGAATAGATCTTGTTGAAACAAGAAGATTTCTTTGTATAAGGCAGGGGCCTTTGGATCAAAGATCCAACGGTGGGGAAAATTCCCCAAATCACTCAGAGAAAGATCTCTGTAACAAATCTAACTAATTTGTGAGCACTATAAAAAGGACCCCAGACCTCATTTCAAAGGCATCAAGATCTTGCTAAAAGAAAGAAGAGAGAAAGAGAACTCTTGAGAATTCTGGAAGAATACAAAAAAAAGGTAAAACCTTTAAAAGAGAAAATTCTCTTAGGAACAGATCATTGATCTAAGAACAAGATCATGGATCTTCAATAAATAAATAAATAAGTAAATAAAATAAAAAGAAGTAGTGCCTTGCACTTGTTATGAACCCTTGGTTCTCTGAAATAAGAAAAAACTTGTTTTTTCTTTAGATCAAAGGATTAAAAAGTGCTCTGCACTTCTGTTTCTTGATGATTCTCAATGCAATGCATTGCTTGAAGGGCCATGCCCAAATTAAATTGCAGAGCAATAAAAGGGAGGGCCCTAAATGAAATTGATGCTCTGCATCATTTTATAGAGGGCAGAGCCCAAACAAAATTGATGCTCTGCATCATTTATAAATGGGCAGAGCCCAAACAAAATAATAAATAATGCAATGCATTATCTTAAAAGGGGCAGAGTCTAAATAAAGGTCCAACAGAGACCAAGTTTTAACGCTATGCATTATTAAAAATGGGCCAAGCCCTAGCACAGGCCATAAAACAAATAAAAGTGTTGAATATGCTGAACTGGACTTAGCCCAATCGTGGCCGTAAGTCCTCAAGTTAAATTGACTGAGCACAATTGCTCTCTCTCTCTCTCTCTCTCTCTCAAATCAATTTATATCCGGTTCGAGGGTACATCTCCGAGCTCCTTTGACACATGTCGTTGTAATTATTCATCGACGTCAGAGAGGTGACGGGTCCCGATGACCACATACGTCAATATGGACTGCGGGGTCCTTAAACTCGTGGACCGAAACGTCCTTAAACTAATATTGGACCGAAACGTCCTTAAACTAATGATGGACCGAAACGTCCCTAAACTAATATCGGACCGGAACGTCCTTAAACTAATGATGGACCGAAACGTCCCTTAACTAATATCGGACCGAAACGTCCCTAAACTAATATCGGACCGGAACGTCCCTAAACTAATAATGGACCACTACGTCCCTAAACTGGAACAATAGAGCCTCCAAATGCTCTTTTGCCGGATCTAAACGGTCTCGTTTAAGTTGATCTTAGCCCCAAATACGGCTAATGTATCCTTAGACATTTAAATGAATGATAAAACTCTAAATCAACTTTGGTTTAAAGGTACATCTCTGAGCTCCTCTGACACCTGTCGTTGTAATCCTTCAACGACGTCAGAGAGGTGACGAGTCCTGACGGCCATATATTAAATGAATCACTACGTTAAGTTGATCTTAATCCAAAACAGGACTAACGTATCCTTAACGAACGTTTAAATTGATCTTAGCCGCAACTCGACTAATGTATCCTTAAACTAAAAACACCAAACCCAAATCTAAGTAAATACGGATTTGGACTAATCCACGTCCTACGGGCGACGGCATTACTCAGTCTCCGTATACAATCCACGGGCAACTACAAACAAAACAAACACACACGACACGAAGTGAAATTCTAGAGAAGGAGAAAGTTGTTACCGCGACGCGGTAGCGTAATTAACTGCAGGGGCTTGCGCCTGTAGGGAAGAGCGTCCCCACAATCAAAAACCCCTCACCCTGAGGGGGAATCTGACGAAGTCTGCTACATCGGCCGCATCCGTCTAAACTTCCGATACACGGTGCCATAAATCAACTTGGCATCTTCGGAGAGGTAGACGGATAAAACCAAATAGCATCTGCCCCGAATCTCAGCGTCAGGACATCGCAGTTTTGTGCGCCGCCTTTCGGAGGGGAACAGATTCTGGCACGCCCGGTGGGACCTTTTCCTCTTTCCACTCCACACTTCGTGTGTCGTCTTCGCGAACCAATCGCGGTTTGTTAAATGGTTGCCTTCGGATTTCAAATTGCTAAGATTTGGTCTTTTGTCTGGCGCAGAACTCAAGCATCCATGGATTCTAACTGCACCAACTGCGCGAAGTACCACTGCAACGGACGCTCCACCTCACCTAGAGGTGTAACATATGGGCCCCAAGCGGCCTCTTTCCTCGCTCTGCCGGTAGAACAGGTGATCCAGGCCACCACCGGCCTGTTTTTCGGGACCATGGTCCCACCTACAAGCTTCTCTATGCCGATACCTGCACCGGAAGTGAACAAAAAGTCGGTGTTCGACCGGCTCACTGCTACCACGACCCCTGTCAACGGGTCGTCCACTACCAAACCGACAGCCTCTGTTTTCACCAGGCTGAATCAGAACTCTAAATTGGCTGTCCCAAAGAGGGCAACGGCCGCTGTTCCAGAAGTCGTTAAGGCGGCTTCTCCCGCCCAAGAGTCAGTCTTTTCAAGACTGATGATTCCTGCTCCTGCCCCTGCACGAAGATCTGCCTTTGACAGATTGGATATTACCCCGCAAGGAACAACCTTAGTCTTTAAGAGGTTAACACCGGCGGCGCCTCATTCAGACAGGGGGCAAAAAGAAGTTATCTCTATCGCTGAGCCAATCCCAACGGCTCGTCGTGCTCGACGTCGCCATTGGCAACGAGTAAGAAAGGCAGGGGGCAACTCCCCCTCAGGGCTAACTCCACCGGCTCCAGCAGTGGAATTCGACGCTGCTGTTCCAACTGGGAATAGCTTTGAACTGCTGAGGAGGGTATGGAAGAACTCTCCAATCGCTACATTGAAGAGATCTCCTCCACCTACGGAGAGAATTCCAGAAACGAAGCGAGAACAGCCCCCTCAACGGCTGTCTTCAAGGATTTATAAAGTTTGGCGAAGGGTTCAAGACTCTGTGATTGACCCAGGTCACTTTCGTCACCAGAAAAAGGCGAAGGTGGAAAAAGACAAGGGTTGTCCCATTAAACAGCAGGGGACAGCAGCTGCTAGGGTGCCCTTTTCAATGGTTCCTTCAACCTCAACGGCCCACAAAAGAAGGAGGCCAGAGAAAACCCCCGCGTCAGCGGCAAAAGCTAAAAATGGTGAACCTAAACGCCCCAAGTCAGGGGGCATAACAGTTCATACGGTTTACATGGCATTGGGAAAAGAAGACAGCCGTACATCCACGGGTCATAGACCGCTTACACGGTCAATGACCAAGGCTCAGGAGCAGCAACAGAAGCTCCAGGAAATGATGAACGCTATGGCCGCACTTACAAGGCCGAAAGAAACCCCGGAAACATCCTCAGAAGAACGTTAAGAACAAGAAACGGACGCCGAATTCCTTCGGCGCGTGCTGGAGAAGAAAGATAAAGAAGCTGCGGAGCAGGCATCCAACATAAAGAAAATGGCCCTCCTGTTCCAGGATATGGTGGGTATGATGATTCAACAAGATCCACCTGCTGAAGATCCCCCGATCATTCTTGAAGACGACAGGGGAGAGACATCCAATCCTCTACCGGCTCTATCCACAGCTAAAGAGGATACCATATCAAAAGCTGATTTGGATGAATACATCGCCCAGAAAATACGGGTGCATCAGGCGACTGAAGCAGCCGGCCAGGTCGTAAAGACGGGGCGGCCATATCCGGGTTGGTACGATCAGATTAAGTACCCGCCAGGTTATACAATTCCTAAGTTCCATGTCTACAAGGGGATGGGCAATCCTCATCAGCATGTTGCCCAGTTCAGGGCGCTCTGCGGCAACACCGGCGGTGACGACAAGCTGTTGCTTCGCCAGTTTGTTGGAAGTTTATCAGATACGGCGTTCGAATGGTATTCTGAACTCCCAAATGACTCTATTAAAACCTTCGCGGAGATGGAGCTGCTGTTCACTCAGCGTTTTGCAAGTGCCAGTGAGCGTACCCCGATGACGGCACTGATTAACGCCAGGGTAAAACCCGGCGAGACGTGGGTTCAGTACGCTATACGATGGCGTAATCTATGGTCGAAGTGTGAGCAGCGCATAGAAGAAGCCCCTGCGGTGGGAATGTTTGTTGGAACCCTTGATCCACAAGCAACCATCTCACAATTTATGATGTTTTTCAAGCCAACTACCTTCCAGGCGTTGATTGACAAACCAGCGCAAATGGATCAAATGGGCCATAAACCTCCTCTTCCAAGGCCGGACTCCCAAAATGACAAAGGGAAGGGAAAAGCGATCGTCGTCGCTAATGCTCAACAACAACCAACCGACCTGAAGCCAGTGGCTCGTCAAAATAATATGCGCCTATACGTACCCCTTGAGGATAGGATGGGACGTCCTTATTCCTTTCCCCGCGATAAAACGAAGAGGTTATTCGAGCTGGCGTTGCGCAACAGACTCATAAATCTACCGGATCCAAAACGTCCGTTGCAACCAAGTGACGTCAACGAACCCAACTACTGTCCTTATCATCGAGTACTAGGCCATCCGATCGAAGATTGCTACGTTTTCAAGAATTGGCTTGAGAACCAGTACCGACAGGGCAAGTTCGCGTTATCTGACAAATGGAAGGTGAATCCCCCGCAACCCCACACCTCTAAGGGGACGAATACGCCGGGGGCAACATGCTCCGTCATTGAAGAAGCTCCTTGGAAGGTTGTATTATCAGCCAAGACGAAGAGGATGCTAAACGATCTTCAAACATGTCCAGCGATCAAGTGGAAGAACCCGTTGGAACCACAGGTCATTGAAGGGATGTTGAAACTGCGTACAACTCCAAAGACCGATGGTGGTGGCTCGAACACTCGCAGCCAGCCGTCAAAATCTTCAAAAAAGAAGAAGAAGAAATCTAAGAAGCCTGTGAAGCCTGGCGACAAGCGCACGGACTTACAAAAGCAAATTGACGCGCTGGATGAATACAACCAAAAGGCACGGACTCCCATTACGCTTCAAGAGTTCCTCAATCACGTCTTTCAAGAAGAAGATGACGGAGAAAGTTCATTGGATGAATCCGAGGAATATGTAGCGAGCTGTCATATGATCTCCCATTCGATCACGAACGATGAAGAGACTTCCGGCACTAAAGCGCTGGGGGCAAATACCGAATCAAGAATTCCGGAACTATCAGTCGAAATGATTGACGCGTTCCTTAACAAAGCTCGACTGAAAAGTAAAGCTGATCGAGAACGCGAAATGGCTATATTTGAAAGGGCCAAGCGCCGGCGACTTGATGAAAGAGCTGAGATAATCCCGCTGGAACGAAATGCCTCCGCCGTTGACAAAAGCCAATTCAAGATGAGGAAAAGGTTCGCTAAGGCCATATCAATGGGCATGAAGCTACCATCCTCTAAAGGAAAAATTACTGGTGAAATAGAAATGCACCCTCCTTTTGCTTATATCATCAGAAGGTTTCGCACCCCACTCAAGAATGCAAAGCTTTCGATAAATAGTGGCAAGGATATGTTACTCGTCAACAACGCTTCAAGCGGGAAAAGCGTAAAACTCGTCGAGAGCAAAGAGATACGACCGAAGAGCTTAAAAGAACTACCGACGATTGTCGCATGGTTAACACTGCCGGGTCACAAGTGCCTACATTCGGGAGCGATTCTGATGAAGAGCTGGAACTCGCCCCTCTCTTTAAAGAGTCAACTTCGGGAAAAGAAGAAGAGCCAAAGGTTTGCGAAAATATCCAGCTACGCAATCGGACGTTATCTGAAAAGAATCTCGGACCCTTAAACAAGAAAGATAAAGGGAAAGAAAAGGTTTCTGAGGATATTACTCTAGATGACCAAGTTGCGGAAGAGCTAACCGCCAAAAATCCGCCGAAAAGAAATAAGGTGGATTACAATGTCTTGGCGCATCTGAGGAAGCTGCCCTCACAACTCAGCATTCTTGATGCCCTGTTACTATCAAAAGAGGCGAGGGATTCTTTGATTAAAGCGCTACAAGATCCGGACCAGTTCCAAGCCTCCCTGGCCGAAGAAAAAATGAAGGATGAGTTGGAAGAGGTGCACACGACCGACGTTGCTTTTGGCGATGAAGACCTTCTCCTTGGGACGCGCGAACACAATCGCCCTCTCTATGTCTCAGGATACTGCCATGAAATAAAGATAGGCAAAATCCTGATCGATAATGGATCGTCTGTTAACCTCCTCAACGTGCGGGTGTTGAAGGAAATCTGCATGAGCGTCCAGCACCTTGCGCAGGACAAGATCACCATCTCCGGGTTCGACTCCCAATCATCAAAGACTCTTGGATCTGTGATATTGACGTTACGCTTCGGGTTGCTCATCACAGATATTAAATTCCATGTCATAGACGCCAAGACGTGTTACAATGCTCTGCTCGGCCGACCATAGTTACACGAGTACAACATCATCCCTTCTACACAACATCAGTGTATGAAGTATTTTAAGGATGGTTTCGAGTATACCGTGACGGGAGAACTGAACCCGTTCTCTGTGAACGAGGTCGGCAAATACGAAGACGCCAAATACTTCTTACCGGATTTCGAAGACACGGAGAAGTGTCATAAGCCGGAGAAAAAAACTAACGCAACCATCCCTGTCTTCGGCAGCGATACCGAGGAGGAGGAGGATATAGTTTATTCGGGTCCGCCCCAATACACCGAGCCGGGACCATCCGCCCCTTCACTGATCTTTGGTAGTGATTCAGAGGACGAAGTCCATGCTGTATTCCCTGCTCAGCTTTCAATACGAGCTTCTGCTGATGAAGAGCGAAGTCTGCAGATAGCCATGGTGCCGCTTGAACATTATAAAGAACTGGATGCACTCGACGCCGACAGCGTGGAAGAATTGCAGACATTTTATATCCCTCCCGGACGAAAAGGCGAGAGGGCAATCCTATTCTACCGTTCCGAAGAAACCAAGGTAGAAAAAGAAATCTGGCATGGCGCGGATTCTACGCTCAACAGGCTTTAGCCTATCCGTCTTCCTAGATATTATACGGAAGGTTTGAAAAAGCTGCTGAAACGCCAGGGGATACCCTTCAAGCAGACCGTTCGAAAAGCCAAGTTCTATGACAAAGTCTGGAATGTTCCTGGGACTCAACGCAAACTGCCTAATGGAAAATGGAGACAATCGGGCTTGGATACATCCGGTCGAAGAAGCGAGAGTTACTACCTGGCTGTTACGTCGTATATGACTTTGATGAAGAAGCGGATGCTCAATGGGAGGACGTTAATCCTAAGCCAGTGAAGGTTCCAGATGCAAAGGAGCCCAGTCCGTCGTTCGAGGAACAAATGGGCAAACTCATAAGGGAAGCGGGTCAAAAAGTCCGAGATGATCACAATCGTGAAATGGCAATCTATGAGAAAGCCAAAACGCAGCGCCTCCTTCAACAGGCAGTGAAAGATGAAAAGGCTACTTCCTGTCAACCTGTTATAAAAAAAGGCTCAGCGCAAAAGCAGAAATAAGTCGAAAGGCCAAAAAGGTGCCCAACAACAACAAAGCAGGGCTAAGAAGCCACGCAAACGAGAGTCGAGCGCTATTGATCTATCCCTTATGAAGAAAATGGGTCGAGTGTACTCGTTTCCTCGGGACAAGACGAAGAAGATACTTGACCTCGCTCTAAAACATCAGATGCTTACACTCCCGGAGTTTAAACACCCCGAACAAGCGGGCGAAGCCTCACACCCGGACTATTGCCCTTACCATCGAGTGATAGGTCATTCTCTTGAAGATTGCTTCACCTTCAAGAATTGGATCGAAGATCAGTACCAGCTTGGTAAATTCGCTCTGTCCGACAACTGGAGGGTAACACCACCACAAAAGCACGAACCCAAGTCCACGAAAGAAAAACCAGTTCCACATTGGAACTGGAAGCGAATTCGTACTTGTCACATGATAACAATACTAAAAGGAGAACCCGAGAACATGGACAACCTTCCTTGGTGCCTCGAAAACAGCAATGATGAGGTAATCTCAGAATTTCCCCCAGCTCCGAAAGAACTAGAGGATGGAATACATACCACTGCAGATAACCTCAAGAAAATCGAGTTGGGGACGGTAAACGATCCGCGACCGACATTCGTCAGCGAGCTGCTGTCTGAAGAGAGGGCGGCTGCGTTAAAGGACGTCCTTGTGCAGCATAAAGATTGCTTCGCATGGAACTATTCCGAGATGCCGGGATTAGAGCCAGAAGTTGCTGTACATAGACTAGCAATATCCCCGAACATCAAGCCAGTCAAACAGGCGCCGAGAAGAATGCGACTCGAGCTTGAGACGAGCATCAATACCGAGGTCAAAAAGTTAATCGACTCTGGCTTCATCCAGGAAGTTCAATACCCTGAATGGATCGCCAACATCATCCCAGTGATGAAGAAAAATGGGACAGTGCGTATATGCGTAGACTTTCGGGATCTCAATAAAGCTTGCCCGAAAGATGATTTCCCAGTTCCAGTCACCGAACTGATGATAGACAACACGTCCACTCATGAGGTTTTCTCCTTTATGGACGGCTCGTCAGGGTATAACCAGATAAAGATGCAACCAGAAGACCAGAAGCATACAACCTTCAGGACCCCTTTAGGAATATTCTGTTACAAGGTGATGCCCTTTGGTTTAAAGAACGCCGGTGCCACCTACCAAAGGGCCATGACGAAGATCTTCGATGACCTTATACACGAAATCGTCGAATGCTATATCGACGATCTCGTGGTTAAAAGCAAATCATACGAAGAACATCTTGAGCATTTGAAGACCGTATTTCAACGCCTTCGGCAATACAATTTGAAGATGAATCCTCTTAAATGTGCGTTCGGGGTTTCCTCGGGCAAATTCCTGGGATTCATCGTCCGACACCGAGGTATTGAGATAGATCCGTCTAAAATCAAGGCGATCATGGAAATGCCTCCGCCGAGAACTCTTAAACAGCTGCGATCTCTACAAGGAAAGCTCGCATACATTTGACGGTTTATCGCTAATCTTTCAGGAAAGTGCCGTCCTTACAGTCACCTGATGAAGGAGGGAACCCCATTCGTTTGGGATCACAAATGCCAAGGCGCACTGGACGAGATCAAGCAGTATCTGCAAAACCCTCCAGTGTTGGCTGCTCCAGTTAAGGGAAAGCCTCTCATTCTTTACACGGCCGCCCTTGAAGGTTCTTTAGGCGCATTATGGGCACAAGAGAATGACCAGGGGAAAGAAAGAGCACTCTACTACTTAAGTCGGGTTCTACTGGGGGCAGAAAACAATTACTCCCCCATTGAAAAACACTGCATGGCGTTGATCTTCGCAATAACAAAGCTTAGACATTACGCATTAGCACATGAAGTCCATCTCATTTCAAAGGTGGACCCTCTCAAATATCTAATGTCAAAGGCCATATTGACGGGACGACTCGCTAAATGGGCCCTGCTCTTAATGGAGTTCTCGATAACGTATCGACCCCTCAAGGCAGTGAAGGGTCAGGCCATAGCCGACTTCCTTGCTGAGCACCCGATACCTGCCGATTCTCCTCTGAATTGCGATTTGCCAGACAAGCATGCGTTTGACGCAATCGACGGCGGTGATACCCGTTGGGAGCTTTATTTCGATGGAGCATCTTCCATGAAAAAGCACAAACAAAGTACGGCAATGATCAAATCGGGAGTAGGCCTTATCTTCGTGACCCCACAAGGAGGAATAATGCGCTTCGCCTTCTCCTTAACAGAGCCGAGAACGAATAATGAAGCTGAATATGAAGCTTTGATAGCAGGCCTCGAAATCGCCATTGACATAGGAATTGAAAGCCTCCTCATATATGGGGACTCCCAGCTAGTCGTCAGTCAAGTGAACGGCGATTACCAAACATGCAAACCGGAATTGGTAAAATATGGTGAAAAGGTGCAACAACTGCTAACCTAGATTCCCTCCTATACTTTGGAGAGCATACCGCGCGCGGAAAACAGCAAAGCGGACGCACTGGCCAAACTTGCTAAAGAATTGGCTGACGAGAACCTCGATGACGTTAGAATCGTGGTACAAAGCCGTCGAGTGCTTGCCCCAGCAGAAATATCTCTGGAATCATCCGAAGAAAAAGGAGCGAACGAGCAGACAACCCTGCAAGTAAAAGATTGGGAAAATACCGAGGATTGGAGAGAAATCTTTATAGATTACTTCAAGTCCCACAGAATGCCTGAAGAAGCGTCCACAAGACATCAGCTCGTGAAACGAGCCCTGTCTTTCGCCTTCGTCAACGATACTCTGTACAAGAGGTCATTTGATTCTTTGTGGCTGAGATGCTTAGGACCCGACGAAGCGAAAAGAGTCGTCCAGGAAGTTCACGACGGACTCTGCGGTTCTCATCAAGCAGACCCTAAGATGAAGTTGAAGATAAAACGGATAGGCTACTACTGGCCCACGATGATTCAGGACTGCATCGAATATGCGAAGCAGTGCCACTCATGCCAAATTCATGGGGACTTCATACACCAGCACCCAAATCCACTACATCCAACGGTGGCTAGCTGGCCATTCGAAATGTGGGGGACTGACATAGTTGGTCCTATCGAACCAGCATCTTCTAGGGGACATCGTTTCATCTTGGCGACGACTGACTACTTCTCTAAATGGGCAGAAGCAGTACCGTTAAGAGAGGTGAAGACGGAAAATATCCTCCACTTCTTCAAGACGCATGTCATATATCGATTTGGAACTCCGCGACGGATCATCTCCGATAACGGGCCAGCTTACAGAAGCCACAAGATCAGTCGCTTTGCGCAACAGCATAATATAGACTGGAGATATTCCTCGGTTTATAACCCGTGAGCCAATGGACTAGCTGAAGCCTTCAACAAGACATTGACAAAAATCATAAAGAAAACGGTGTCCCGAAATAAGAAAGATTGGCACGAAAGACTGCAAGAAGCTCTTTAGGCATATCGAACTACATTCAAGACGGCCACGAACACAACGCCATACGCGTTGGTGTTCGGTACAGAAGCAGTACTCCCCCTCGAGATAGAGTTACCCTCTCTACGAGTGGCAGTCCACTACGAGCTGACGGACGAAGAAAATGCTCACCTTCGGCTTGAGGAGCTTGACGCCCTTGATGAAACCCGGCTCATAGCGCAGCAAAATCTAGAAGCTTATAAAGCAAAGATGACGCGCTCATACGAAAGATTGACCCGATCAAGGACATTCCGCCAAGGCGAGCTTGTGCTAGTGGTCAAAAGGCCTATGATCTCCAATCGCGCCAAGCGGGAAAAATTCGAGCCGAACTATGAAGGCCCGTACATCATAGATAAAGTTTACCAGGGTGGAGCCTATCTACTCATGGACATGCACGGTGAAAGGCCTTTCAGGCCAATAAACGGTCGCTTCCTAAAGAAATACTACGCTTAATGAGCCGCAGCCTAGGTCAATGATAGATGACGACGACTATGTCCGCTCGCTATCTTCCTAAGCTCAGGCTTTATAAAAAGTAGCCGGCCTTCTCCATGACGGACCGAAATGTCCTTAAACTAACAACGGACCGAAACGTCCTTAAACTAACGACGGACCGAAATGTCCTTAAACTAATAGCAGACCGAAACGTCTTTAAACTACTACCGCAGCGTCTTTAGGCTGACAAGATATAAAAAAAATATATATAAAAATAAAAAGAATAAAAAAAAAAACGGCATGTCCATAAGCAAAAAGGGCATGGATGAAAACCCGAAAGGGCTCCGTGAGTAAAAACAGCAGGACTACCGGCGAGTGTTTGTGAAAACCCGAAAGGGCGCAACCTCGTTAAAAGACACTTATAGGGTCCTTTCGACCTTGTAAGGAGAAACCACCTGCGTGAGATCCTTACGACTCACAAGGGAACAACACACTTAGGAATCCCCACGATTCCTAAGGAGAAAATACACTTGCGAGATCCTCACGACTCGTGAGGAGAACGCTCTTATGGGACCCTCACGGCTCATAAGATTTGAAAGTCTTAAGTTACAGAAACCTTAACCTGTTCTTAAGCAACCCCCACAACCTTCGGTATTGCCCTACAAGTGGCTCAATACTGACCCTTGTATACAATCCACGGGCTGCGAATAAACATTTCCCTAACTAAGTCTCATCCGAGACTAAGGATATGTTTGCATGGCAAACAACCCTTGTAAATCCTCTCGACTTACAAGGAGAAAACCCTCCTGTAGGATCCTTACGACTTACAGCGGAACAATACACCTAGGAACCCTCATGATTCCTAGGGAGAAAATACACCTATAAGATCCTCACGACTTGTAGGGAGAAATAGCTTTGTGAGACCTTTACGGCTCATAAGGTCAAAAGCCTTAGCCGACAGGACCCTAACCCTGGTCGCTAAGCCTCCTTTGTTCAACAATGACAGAGGCAAATGATGATTCGCTCCTGGCTATATCCCAGTTGTAGCGGTGCTGATGCCGAAATCGGCCTACAGCGAAAAGCCGATAGGCCGCACATGCATACGAAATGGCCGAAATGATAGGGCAACTTGCAATAAAAAGCAGCTAGTAAAAATGTATGCATGCAAAATAGCCGAAATTATAGGGCAGCTCGCAATAAAAAGCAGCGAGTAAAAATAAAATAAATAGCCGAAATGATTGGGCACCGCGAAAAATAGTCGAAATGATTGGGCAGTCGCGACCTTCGTGATATAAAAGCTGAAATGATAGAGCATCGCGGAAATAAAATAAAATAAAAAGAAGAAATGATAAAACTTTGGCCCTACAGTTAAGATCACATCGATCCCTGTATACAATCCAAGGGCGTAAACAAAGAAGGAACCATACTTTCCCAGCGGATTCCGTCAGACGACGAAGCCAAACCTCAACGGTTCATTTCAACCGAAGAAGCCAGCCACTTCAGCAAAACTCCTCGACTCACGGATATAAACACTCCTTGACGAGAGCCTTCTGATTCGCGTCGACTCGCAGAGCCACCGGAGCCTCTATGGGAACCCTCGACTCGTTTCAAACCCCAAGGAAACAAATAATCCTTGGCGCTTGGGAAACAAATAATCCCTAGCAAACTCCTCGACTTACGGATACAAACACTCCTTGACGAGAGCCTTCTGATTCGCGTCGACTCGCAGAGCCACCAGAGCCTCTATGGGAACCCTCGACTCGTTTCAAACCCCAAGGAAACAAATAATCCTTGGCGCTTGGGAAACAAAAAATCCCTAGCAAACTCCTCGACTCACGGATACAAACACTCCTTGACGAGAGCCTTCTGATTCGCGTCGACTCGCAGAGCCACCAGAGCCTCTATGGGAACCCTCGACTCGTTTCAAACCCTAAGGAAACAAATAATCCTTGGCGCTTGGGAAACAAATAATCCCTAGCAAACTCCTCGACTCACGGATACAAACACTCCTTGACGAGAGCCTTCTGATTCGCGTCGACTCACAGAGCCACCAGAGCCTCCGTGGGAACCCTCGACTCGTTTCAAACCCCAAGGAAACAAATAATCCTTGGCTCTTGGGAAACAAATAATCCCTAGCAAACTCCTCGACTCACGGATACAAACACTCCTTGACGAGAGCCTTTTGATTCGCGTCGACTCGCAGAGCTACCAGAGCCTCCGTGGGGACCCTCGACTCGTTTCAAACCCCAAGGAAACAAATAATCCTTGGCGGTTGGGAAACAAATAATCCCTAGCAAATTCCTCGACTCACGGATACAAACACTCCGTGACGAGAGCCTCCCGACCCGCGTCAACTCGCAGAGCCACCACTGTCTCCGCGAGAGAATTCCCGGTTCGTCCCACCTTGCAAGATGAAGTCTCGGGCAGCAAAGATTGAAAAACTTGCTGCCTGAACAATGGGGCCCTGCAAGTCAATCCAAAATGGTCTCTTGCATACTATTCACGGGTCTCACTCTTCGAAGTCGATTTTCGACAAGGAGGGAAACAACCGCTTACGGGTCCTCTCGACTCGTAAGAGGGAAAAATTCTCTTATAGGATCCTTACGACTTGTAAGAGAAAACACACTTAGGAATCCTCACGATTCCTAAGGAGAAAAACCCACCTACGAGATCCTCTAGATCCGTAGGGAGAAAAGTCTCTCTGAGACCCTCACGGCTCATGGAGTTGAAAAGTCTTAGGCAGCAGATCTGAACCTGCGGCCTAAGCCATCGCTATTTCTTAAGAAAGTCAAGATGCATGCCCTATTATCCGTCAACCATGGTTACTAAGGTGGCACACTGACAACAAAAGAAAGAAAAGGGCGGAGAAATGACACAGGACATTACAAAAATGTGTATCTTTTATTCATAAATATTGATTGAGTACATGATACATTGTACTAAAGAATAAAAAATATGCATATATTCTACAAGTACAAATGATACAAGGATAATTACTGAGAAGGAAGCGTCTTGCATAGATTTAGCAATTGCTCGCATACTTCCTTCCACGCCTTCTCTTGATCGGCTACCACCGCCAGCTCCGCCTCCACTTGGACTCGTTGCTGCAAGACAGATGCAAGCTGCTCCCTGACGACTTGATAAGCAGCTTCCCGACCTGGGATATTGCGCTCAGCTACGTCAAGCTTCCGCTTCAAGTTTAGCCCATGGGAGATGCGTTCCAAGAGACCCTCAAAGATAGTCTTCACTTAGGCAGCATTTGCTTCAACCTCAGCACGCAGATGGGCCATTTCGTTCGAGGTCTTTTGGCATTCCCTTAGTTTTAAAGCTGCTTCTTGCTCCAAATGGCGGAAGTGAGAAGTGCTTTGCTCGAGCCAAGCTGTTCGTTGGGTGCTTAGGGCTAAAACTTCAGGAGAAGGACGCGTTGACTCTAGCCGATGTAGACAGGCCTCGATTTCCCTGCAGTGATTAACCCAAGATTCGACGACGCCTTCGTTATGAAAATTTACGAGCGCCGCCAACATCGGGTTAACCTCCACAGCGAAATCTACGGCAGAAGGGAGAGCGTCCATGTTAAGCTCTTCGATGTACCCGCTCAGCATGCCCAAACTCATCACAGCACCCTTTGAAGATGGACGTTTCAAGAAAGGGCCTGCCGGTGAAAGGACGCGAGACTCAAGAGGGACCGGAGCCGGAACAATAGCTGCAAAACAAAACATGGTCAAACAATGATTCAAGAGATGTTGAAGGGTTACCAAAAAGGAAATTTACTATACCAGCTGCAACGGACGGCAAAGCCGGAAGGGCCGGTGGCGTGGCGGGTCTTGCATCCCCTCCTTCGATTTGTGGCACTGCAATAAGGAAAAGGAAAAGTCAGAAATCATCCCATTGCTAAAAAAAGGGGGTAAATAAAGACATTGTAGTGAACGTATACTCACCGGCGCCACTAGAGGGAGAAGCGAGTTCGGATGGGAAGGAGAAGTGTAGGAGCAACACTTGATATAAATGATCAAAGGGCACTCCTGAAAGGACACAGTGGTATAACGTTAGTACAAAAATTACATGTTTAAAAGATTAACGCATGAGTCGTAAATCCATACCTTCCAACATCCGCGATGGTACAAGGGAAGGCGGCGAGGTGACCACCGCCAAAGCAGTAGTTGATGGTGCTCCTTCGAGCAATGGAGCGTTGGCACTGGCCGCACATGCAAAGACAAACTTGTTAGAAGAGATCACGAGATATATAAAAAGAAGAACGCTGGTAACTCAAAATTTACCCGACGAGCTGCCAGCCGAAACTGAAGCTATCCCCTCCTCTATTGACATGAGACCACCGCCCGTAGCCTCATCACCCGACTCGATGGGAACCGTTGTTGTGCTCGCAAGCCCTGGAGACGGCAAGGAACAATACGCGGGGAGGGCTATGATTGGAGTATTGCCAGATTCCAGAGAAGGAGCGGCTGGCTCGTCCTCAGGAATCGTGGCCACCTCACCTGCTACTCCTTCGGGTCCTGCGGTCACGGTTGTCTTGTCCACCGTCGCCACGAGGTCTCCAGCCTCAAGCGCCTCGCCCTCTACCGCCTTCGGCTCGGTTAAGACAATCATCTCATCTGCCGCCACTTCAGGTGTGGCATCAATGACCCTCTCGGCGGCGGATCCCTCAACCTCTGTTTCAGGCCCCGTGGCCCCAACGACGCGCCTCACCGTCGGCTCGGGTTCGGCAGGCGCCGCTTCTGCCGTTTCCCTGGGTTCAACGGTCTCCGCCTCCCCCTCAGTCGGACTAGGCCCTGCAAGATGGAAGGCATATGAGCCAATGGCTTTATAATTCTTACAACAAGGCTCTGAAAGAAATGCTACCTGAAGAGGATTTATCGTTTGCACTTCGGGCCGCGCGCGCCGCTTGCCTATAAGCAGTAGATAGGGCAACAGGGGCCTCTTCAGAAGGAGTGTCAGCGCGAGGAATAGTGCTAGGGCCCGCTCCCGTGGCCAAAGCAGCTCGGCCCGCCTTCGCTTCGCGTCTCAGCCGCTTCCGTTTCTCCCGAGCCGTTGAGACGGATGCCATTAGGGCTTCTTTAATTGAGGCGTCCTCGTCCGTGAATAGGGATGCCTCTAGATTTTTCAGGGCATCCCTCATCGTCTTGTCAAGTCGAGGCCCCTCCAGCAGCCTCGATGGGACCGGGACTTCAGTAACAGGCTCAGGAAGGATCCCCGCATCAACTGATATAACCCCTGCAGAGAAACGAAAGAAGGTTAGGTTGACCATCAGAAAAGATGACAAACTTTCCTTATAAAAGAAAAAGGGGTGGGACATACCAACGCCTGCTAGAGCGCGCTTCTCTTCCCCCTCTTGGAAGGTTTTCAAAGAGGCAGCAATAGCTTCTTCAGAAGAGACACCTGTTGAAAATCGGGCGAATATTAGTTAAAGATAATAATAAAAAGTGCAATAAAATGACGAAGAAAGTGGCTGATGATTACCTGACTCAGCGAGTTTACTTAACATCGCTTCGAGCCTCGCCGATCGCTCCGAAGCTGCAATGGCGGCAGCCAAATTAGTGTCTGCAGGGTCTACCAAGAAGCCCTCGTTGCTGCCATATTCACTTATGCCTTCGTTGGGAGGAGCCGCAGGCTCTAGGCTAAAGATCGCATCGAGGGAAAGGGTGGACTTTTTCTTCTTCTGCCCGCCAGCTTTAGGTCCACCCGTGATAGATTTGCGCTTGGCAGTTACTTTAGGGCGGCGGGTCCCAATATCTGCTCCTACGCCTGACTCTGGCGATACTACATTAGCCGCCTTCGTGGGAGCACGAGGCGCCGATGGTGCATCCACCGTAGCGGGCAGCGGCAATCCCCGCGGGGGACTCAACACGCGTGGTCGATCGACTCCAGCATCTTTTAGCGGAGGGACGACCGGGAGCCTTTGCTGCAAAGGGGCCTTGCGATCGCCGCCGGGAGGCGCACCCCTACGGTCAACCAGCATACGCTTCTCCGTTAAGATAATTGGGCCCATCGCGTGCGCATACCAGGCCACATATGAATTAAGCATCTTAGGGGCACAACTGGGTTCACTAATGAAGAAATAGGAACCTGTGTTAAGCCGTGTAAAATGATGCATCGCATTCTTTATCCCCTCTGGGCCGACCATGGGCGTTTCCAAGAAAGCTTCCAGCGGGATCCCTTGGTTGTAGCTTGACTGCCGGGCAAATCGGTGTGGGTTATATCTCATAAACAAGGCTGTTTCATTCTGCCTGAACACTAGATAGCCCGCCGGATGGAGTAGAGATGGAGGATTTCCCGAGCTTTCAATGCAGAGGCCCCATCTTTGAATTCATCACGCAGGGGCACCACTGATTTGGTGGTCTCTGAGCCTATGGTTATGACCTTATCCATAAAGAAAACCTTCGCTCCGACCAGATGTGGACGAAGGAGCAGCCCTCTAGACTCCCGTGGTTCTGGAACCACAATTGAAGCCCCGACCAACCGCATGACTCTCGGGAGTCTGTATCTCTCGAATAACGGAGGAGTCTTGTAGGCACCAAACACCCCTCGCACATGCATCTCCATCCAAGAAGTGAAGTAGTGCATCGGGAAGTTAGCGGGCTGTACCCCAGGCTCACTGGCGTCCGCCGCTACGCTAAGTCCATGATAAAGGTAAGCCAGCCCGGCAATTCCTACCGATAACTGCAAACCAGCCACCATCCGATGCGCTGGGTAAAAGACAGAGGGCCGCATGAGGATGGGGTGCATAGGGAGTGCAAAGTTGCATAGCCACAAGCCCAAGAATCCAATGAAAAAGGTTTCCTCATCCATGCCTGGGACGGCGATTTCTGAGAAAGCAGTGATGGCAGCGTTAGGGAGATAGAAATTCCGCTGGTCATTTTCCGATATAGGTCGGCGGTCCAAGCCGAAACCAAAGGGGTCAACAAGCTGAGCGAACTTCTCACTCTGCTCTGATAAGAACTCCGGGCGAATAAAGCGGGCAATAAAATCTGTGAAACTGATGCCCCGGTCGCCCGATTGAAAATGGAGTTCCTCATATATCTCCAATACCTTCACTAAGCCCGGGTACTGGTGCTGAATAGCGTTCTCCGGCGTCAGGTCAAACACCAGCGGCTTGGTGGCAAAGACGTATTCGTCGGGAGGAAGCAGCTCCTCGTAAGGCTCTCCCCTCATCGACAGACCCGAGATTTCAGCAAACTCCTCCAAGGAGATAGAGACTTCCCGGTCCGTCATCAGGAAGGTATGTGTGGGAATATTCCATTGCTCGATAAAAGCCTTAACCCACCACGTTGGAGGAGAAGGATACTCAAAGAGCGAGACGTAAATGGCCGAGTACAAACCAATCCTCATCAGATGAGTCCTCCTCGCTGATAGGATGTACCGGGCCCATTGCAAATATCCAGCAGGCGGCCGTGGGATCAGTCCAATGTTATAAGCTTGTCCCCAAGGGCGCGCTTCACCCTGACAAATTCTCCTCCCTAAAATATCTATTGCCGGCGGTGGCTGCACGGGGATAGCACCAATCGCAGGCTGGAGGAGGTCATCCGAATTCCAATTTTTGACCTCCACGGCATACTTCACCGGGGGTTCATCTGCGTAGGGGAGTGAAGATGTTGGCTCAGACGACGTAGCGGAACTGAAGCTGCGACGTCCCTGAATGATCTGGCTGTACCACCTTCCCCACAGGTGGAGCTTTTTGCACTCAGGGTCATGATCTTTAATGAGAGCGAACGCCACCCGGTCCACTGGCGAATGGGGGAACCCTCCTTCCGAGCGAACAAAGGGGAAAGACAAGTCGCCGGACATGTTTCCTGTAGAAAGACAAAAATAACCGTTAGCATTCCGACACTTGGCGTTTTGAAATCCTACTCCACACTGTGATGCAATGGGTAGGGGACAAAAAGGGGGACCCACAAAATCTGGATGACGGCGCATCATTTGATAAGACAGTCCCATCATTGGATGAGACTGTCAGTTAATGAAAAAGACCCCCAAGAGAATATCCTCATTGTGGGGGAATCCCTAGAGACAAGGAGAAAATCTTCTATTTTAGAGCAAAGCTCTGTCACAGAGTAACATTTGTCAAACTCTGGTCTCAAGGGAATAAAACTTCCTAAAAAAAGAGCCTAGCTCTGTAATAGTAATGAAAACTATAACTCCTAAGGATTAAAAAATTTTTGGGGTCTTAAAGATCCATGAAAGCTTTTAGGAGTTCTCCATCTTTATATATAAGAAAAAAGGGAAGATCTACATTTGATCTATGAGAAAGGCTCTGTTCATGGGTTAAAACCCAGGAACAAGATCTCTGTAAATTTTTGAGAGCAAGGCTCTGTTGATGAAACCCCAAAGGGGTTCTCTTTAGATCAAAGATCTATAAGAGCAAGGCTCTGTTGAGGAAACCCCAAAAGGGTTTTAGATCAAAGATCTATGAGAGCAAGGCTCTATTAATCAGCTTTAATTTAATTTAATTTAATTTTATACCTAAGATGGTTATGAACTCTGGAGTTCTTGGAAAAAAATCAAGAGCAAGGCTCTGAAAATTCTTAAGCAAGAGCAAGGCTCTGAGTCAAAATTCTTGAAATAGTAAAGAATTTTCTAAGGACCAAGGGTCCTATTTATAGGTGCCTGCGCCCCTTCAACTGACCCCCTTGATCCAACGACTAGGATCTTGCCACCGCTGCACTCACGTGCGCGCCACGTGAGCGCAACGGTGGGGGGGCATTTGTTTCCCCAATCAGAGCAAGGTTCTGTTTGAATTTTGAAAATTCAAATTTTTGAAGCAACGCTTCAGATCCCGTGCGCTGCGCGCAACGCGCCACGTGTCAGAAGTTGACACGCCAGCACAACACCCAAGGTAGTGCGTCCAATTAGAGCAAGGCTCTTTAAAAAACAAAGGCAATGCTCAGTTGCGCAAGCGCACCGCTGCGCGACACGTGTCTGCGCAGTTGCGCAAACACAACTGCGCAAGCGCACCGCTTGCGCAAACACTGTTGCGCAAGCGCTTCACTGCGCGACACGTGTCTGCGCAGTTGCGCAAACACTGTTGCGCAAGCGCACCGCTGCGCGACACGTGTCTGCGCAGTTGCGCAAGAGCAGTTGCGCAAGCGCTTCATTGTGCGACACGTGTCACTCACTGGGGGAGTTGCGCAAAACAGAATAGATCTTGTTGAAACAAGAAGATTTCCTTGTATAAGGCAGGGGCCTTTGGATCAAAGATCCAACGGTGGGGAAAATTCCCCAAATCACTCAGAGAAAGATCTCTGTAACAAATCTAACTAATTTGTGAGCACTATAAAAAGGACCCCAGACCTCATTTCAAAGGCATCAAGATCTTGCTAAAAGAAAGAAGAGAGAAAGAGAACTCTTGAGAATTCTGGAAGAATACAAAAAAAAGGTAAAACCTTTAAAAGAGAAAATTCTCTTAGGAACAGATCATTGATCTAAGAACAAGATCATGGATCTTCAATAAATAAATAAATAAGTAAATAAAATAAAAAGAAGTAGTGCCTTGCACTTGTTATGAACCCTTGGTTCTCTGAAATAAGAAAAAACTTGTTTTTTCTTTAGATCAAAGGATTAAAAAGTGCTCTGCACTTCTGTTTCTTGAAGATTCTCAATGCAATGCATTGCTTGAAGGGCCAGGCCCAAATTAAATTGCAGAGCAATAAAAGGGAGGGCCCTAAATGAAATTGATGCTCTGCATCATTTTATAGAGGGCAGAGCCCAAACAAAATTGATGCTCTGCATCATTTATAAATGGGCAGAGCCCAAACAAAATAATAAATAATGCAATGCATTATCTTAAAAGGGGCAGAGCCTAAATAAAGGTCCAACAGAGACCAAGATTTAACGCTATACATTATTAAAAATGGGCCAAGCCCTAGCAAAGACCTAATAGGCCATAAAACAAATAAAAGTGTTGAATATGCTGAACTGGACTTAGCCCAATCGTGGCCGTAAGTCCTCAAGTTAAATTGACTGAGCACAATTGCTCTCTCTCTCTCTCAAATCAATTTATATCCGGTTCGAGGGTACATCTCCGAGCTCCTTTGACACATGTCGTTGTAATTATTCATCGACGTCAGAGAGGTGACGGGTCCCGATGACCACATACGTCAATATGGACTGCGGGGTCCTTAAACTCGTGGACCGAAACGTCCTTAAACTAATATTGGACCGAAACGTCCTTAAACTAATGATGGACCGAAACGTCCCTAAACTAATATCGGACCGGAACGTCCTTAAACTAATGATGGACCGAAACGTCCCTAAACTAATATCGGACCGAAACGTCCCTAAACTAATATCGGACCGGAACGTCCCTAAACTAATATCGGACCGAGACGTCCTTAAACTAATATCGGACCGAGACGTCCCTAAACTGATAATGGACCACTACGTCCCTAAACTGGAACAATAGAGCCTCCAAATGCTCTTTTGCCGGATCTAAACGGTCTCGTTTAAGTTGATCTTAGCCCCAAATACGGTTAATGTATCCTTAGACATTTAAATGAATGATAAAACTCTAAATCAACTTTGGTTTAAAGGTACATCTCTGAGCTCCTCTGACACCTGTCGTTGTAATCCTTCAACGACGTCAGAGAGGTGACGAGTCCTGACGGCCATATATTAAATGAATCACTACGTTAAGTTGATCTTAGTCCAAAACAGGACTAACGAATCCTTAACGAATGTTTAAGTTGATCTTAGCCGCAACGCGACTAATGTATCCTTAAACTAAAAACACCAAACCCAAATCTAAGTAAATACGGATTTGGACTAATCCACGTCCTACGGGCGACGGCATTACTCAGTCTCCGTATACAATCCACGGGCAACCACAAACAAAACAAACACACACGACACGAAGTGAAATTCTGGAGAAGGAGAAAGTTGTTACCGCGACGCGGTAGCGTAATTAACTGCAGGGGCTTGCGCCTGCAGGGAAGAGCGTCCCCACAATCAAAAACCCCTCACCCTGAGGGGGAATCTGACGAAGTCTGCTACATCGGCCGCATCCGTCTAAACTTCCGATACACGGTGCCATAAATCAACTTGGCATCTTCGGAGAGGTAGACGGATAAAACCAAATAGCATCTGCCCCGAATCTCAGCGTCAGGACATCGCAGTCTTGTGCGCCGCCTTTCGGAGGGGAACAAGGGTCAAAACAAAACGGAGCCATGGCAAAATTCCTAGCTCCAAGTCTTGACGGTTCACAAAACAATCTAAAGACTACCTCGACATGCTTCTCCTTACAGCAGACGCAATGTCAACAATGACGTTCCTTCTCACTCCAGCAGGATGCAGACGCGACGTCAACAAGGACCCCAGGGTCGAAACAAAATGGAGCCATGGCAAAATTCCTAGCTCCAAGTTAAAGAATACCTCGACATACTTCTCGTTACAGTAGACGCAATGTCAACAACGACGTTCCTTCTCACTCCAGCAGGATGCAGACGCGATGTCAACAAAGGACCCCAGGGTCGAAACACAAACGGAGCCATGGCAAAATTCCTAGCTCCAAGTCTTGACGGTTCACAAAAAAACCTAAAGACTACTCCGACATTCTTCTCGTTACAGCAGACGCAATGTTAACAAAGGCTCCAAAATAGCCAAATCAAAAGGAAGCGAAGGCCGAATTCCTAGCTTCAGGGTTTTGACGACAACTCATATAAAACCCGAAAGGCTATCGGAGATCATCCCACACCAGTGCGGAGTGGTTATGACTCATCGGGGCTCCCAAACTGAGCCTAACCTCAAGTGAAAAGCGACATGGCAAAATTCCTAACGCTTGCTCTTTCGATGGTCAAACTGCCTAAGAAGATTACTTGAAGATGTCTTGTCCAGCGTCCGAAGGGATCAGAGACACGACAGTCGCGGGGCTACTCGAACAACAGCGTAAAGTCTGCATATCGGAGAACGCATCGGCCAACGCAACGGTACCACGGACTAAAACCCTAGTACCACAAAACCTAACAGACCTCTGTCGTAAAGAGCATGGGTTAACTATAACGTTAGGACAAGTTTTCCTATAAGCCCAAGGGAGGTAAACTAAACAAACTCCGAAATGAGTCCATAAACTAGAGACTCCGGAATGAGTGAATAAACTACAAACTCCAAAATGAGTCCACAAACTAGAAACTCCGAAATGAGTGAATAAACTATAGGCTCCAAAACGAGCGCATAAACTACAAACTCCGAAATGAGTAAGTAAACTAATTACCACCACATCAAGGCATCAAGATACGGATAAGCGCATAAAAGAGAATGTATATTCTTATTCATGAATCAAAATGTTTAAAAGTTACATCCGATGCAAAAAGGGGAATGCAATTACAATGATTAAGAAGGAGGCACTTTCAACAAACTAACGACCCGCTCACGCGCTCCCCCGCAATTCCTCCTCGCATTCAGCTACGGCGGCCAGCTCCGCTTCGATTTGAGCTCGTTGTTGCAAGCAGGATGAAAGCTTCTCAGCAATTTCCTATTTGACAGCTTCACAACTTTGCGTGACCCGCTCAGTGAAGTCAAGCTTCTGCCTTAGCGCCAACCCGTCAGAAATACATCGTTGGAGGTTTTCAAAAATAATTTTCAGTTGCGCGGCATTCACTTCAATCTGGGTGCCCAATTGGACGGATTCGCCGGAAGCCGTCTCATGCTCCCTTTTCCTCAAGGTCACCTCTTGTTCAAAATATCGAATGAAAGCGACACTCTGCTCGATCCATGCGGTTCGCTGAGATTTCAAAGTTAATACTTCAGGAGCGAGGCGCTTAAGCTCAATCTCATGCAGACAAGCCTCGATCTTCCTGCAATAATCAACTAAAGAACCAACGAGGTCTTCAGTGTGGAAATTCACGAGCGTCGCCAGCATTGGATTGACTTCATCGGCAAAATCCGTAGCAGAAGTGAGAGCTTCAGCGTCAAGGTCCTCGATAAACTTGCTTAACATTCGCCGGCTATTCACCGCGCCCCTGGAAGATGGACGTTTAGCGAAGGGCCCCACGGGCATGAGAATGCGGGACTCAAAAGGAGCTGAAGCTGGTGTAATCGCTGCAAAGTAAATTACAGTAAGATTTCAACTTGAAAGACAAAGAAAACACCTGAGGGACGAAATCTACCGTACCAGCTGTTGAAGGTGGCAAAACAGGGAGCTCCGGAGGCTTGGCTGTTCCTTCGCTCCCTCCTTTGAACTGTGATACTAGGGTCAATATAAGAAAGGCTTATCAGCAAAGAGTTTACTCATGAAAGGGAGAAACGCTAAACAAAGAATATACTGACCACTGCTGGAAGAGGGAATGACTTCCGATTGGAAGAAAAAGTGCGGGTGTACCAATTGGTACAAATGGTCAAAGAGCACTCCTGCAAGGTTGCGACAATATATGGTTAAGGCAAAGAAAATTGGTATCTGCAATAAAGTAACGAAATGAGAAACCCTTACCTTCGAAAACTCGGGGAGGCACAGAAGGAACCGCGACAGTTAAGGCAGCGGCCGGCGGTAATTCTTCGGCCAGTACAACTTCAGGGTTTATTACGTCTATGCCCAAAACAAAGGAAATATCATCAGAGACGCTTAGCAGGATTAAAAAACTCAAAGATAATAACCCATGGAATACCTGACAAGTCAGAAACCGAAACCGTGCCCAAAGCGTCACCAGCTGTGACGGCTTCTTCGGTTTCCATTGGGAGAGCAGATTCAACGCCCATAGCTTTATCACCTGATTCGACAAGGGCTGTCATAATGCTTGCGTCACCTACCAATATCAAAGATCTACAGGGAGAAAGAGCGGCAGTTGGAACTGTCCCAGAGTTCAGAGAAAGATTAGACGCTTCATGCTCTTTAGTTGCCGGCGCTTCACCTGTCACGCTGTCATCCAAATTTGGTCCTGTAAATAAAAAATGCCTATATTAAATAAATAGACAGGGGGATGAGCTGTTATTAAGGACCACACGATGTTCTACCTTGAAGTAGTCGTTCACTCTCTTCATGAGCAACACACACAACTTGTCTATGGGCAGTAGACAGGACAGAAGGAACGTCCACCAAAGAAATGCCAGCAGACAGAACATTGCTTGAGCCTGCACCCGCGGCAAAGACAGTACTGCGTTCCCTTGCCGCATGCTTTTTGCGCTTCCTCTTAGCCTGAGCCGTGAGAACCGACCTCCTTAAAACTTTCGACAGGGGGACGCCGTCGTCTGAACTGAGCCCTGCCTCTAGAGCCGCTACGGCGTCCATCATCGGCTGCTTCATCAACGCCTCCTGTGGTGACTTTGGATTGGCCTCGGCTGTAGTCGGTGGCTCTGGAAGATTTTCTGCGTCATCGCCTGGGATTGGAATTACACTTGGAACAACCTGGGCTTTAGTAGTCCCTGCAGCAAGATAAAGAAAAGAGTCAGACCGTGAATAGAAGGTACTAAAAGAGCAAAGTTGTAGTGAAACGAATTATACCAAGACCCAAGGTGGTGCGAAGCCTCTCTTCCTCCTCAAATGTCTTGAGGGAAGCCGCGAGAGCCTCTTCGGCATAAATGTCTGTTAAAGAAGAGAGCGTTAATAAAGCATAATAAGGGGAGAAGAGATAGATGCAGAAGAATGTAAATGAAGTATAACTGACTCCGCAATAGAGACCAACGCTGCTTCCTCATGAGCCAGTCGCTCGAAAGCTGCGAGGGCAGCCAGAAGATCAGTATCAGTTGCAGGCATGTCAAACATACCTTCATTGGTGCTATATTCGCACAAGCCCTCACTGTAGGGAGCATGGGGCTCCTGGCCGAATACGACATCAGCAGAGAATAAAGATTTCTTTTTCTTCAGCGAACTGGCACCAACAGCCGACGATAAAAGCTTTCGCTTGACAGGCCTCTTCGAACGGCGGGTCCCGATCTCTGAACCAATGCCCAATTCCGGGGACACCGTGGCTACCGCAGTCGCTGGAACATCCGGCCGAAACTTGTCAGGAAAAGCTCAGGGGAATATAGCCGTAGTGATTTCTCTTAAAGAAGGGCGAACGGCTGCCCGTCGCTTCAAAGGGGTTGCTGGATTGCCTGCTGGGACGGCATCCTTGTGATCGAGTAACAACCGCCTCTCCTCCCTGACAACAGCACACGCCGCATGCTGGTACCACACTGTTAGTGTATATGCCCTAGGGGCCATTATTGTATCATACTTGTATGTATATTACTTAATGGAAGCTTGGGATATTCACAGTTGTATATACAGTCTTGCTAAAAATGGTAGTATGCTACTTGGTTTATGTCTACTTTAATATGTGCATATGTTTCTTGTAACGTATCACTTATACATATTAGTAGAGCCCATAGGATCTTTGCTTGATTACCAGTGTTGTGATGGCAGTCACACTAGTGGGGGCTGGGTAGTCTATAAGCAACATCCTATACTTGTCCCTAGTCGTAGGATTATCGAGACTGGGCATCGATACTCCAGAGTAGACTAGTGTGTACGCTTCTCATCCCAGTTAGGGAGATGGTCTGTCCCACAGCCATCAGTACGTCGTACTGGAGATAGTATACAGGTGCTCGTTAGGTTGCGGGTACACCGGACAGGACTCGCACGGGAATTGTTGGTTGGTATTATACCCGTTGTCAGTTAACAGTTCTCAGGTGACATGAGTACAACATAATCCGCAGACTTGACACTGTTACTTCGTCTCGAGTGTGTCCCACTGTTGTTAGATTGCTACCCTACCACGGCTCAAAGGAGTCATGCAAACAGGTAGCAGTTGGGTGCAGTCCCGAGCACTTGGAGGCAGTGGCGGTTAGACAGGATTCGTCTCTCCCGGTATTGGGAGTTGGTATCGCACTGTGTCAGAGAGCCATTACGCAAAGTCCCTGGCCAGGGCAAGCGAGATTTACTGGTAGGTTCCAGTAGTTTCTCAGGGTGTAATGGGCTACGCTCCGACACGACTTATACCACTATTAGGGGACTGACGCTTGCCGCCCCCTAGGCTCGATATGCGATAGTCTTAGACGAACAGACCGGACTGTACGAAGATTGTCACATCAGGCTCAGTAGGAGTTCGGATGGGTTTCCTCATCGGCCTTCTTATCGACATCTACCTGGGGACCGTTACGTACAGCTAGTGCCGCTTGCGGTCTGTGGTTAAACCCACTGCCAGTATAGTGTCGAGTCTTTAGAGTCCCACACAGAGAGTTTCCCAGCTCCAGGCGAAACGATATAGAGGTCGTATAGTTTTACGACAAGGGTTTGGACGCATACGTGTTTAAACGCACGTACGACGTTCAGACAGTTTTTTCTAGTCGGTTTTGGTTTAAGCCAGATTCTAGTATCAGGTTATTGGATTTATACAGTCTAAAGTTTTTCCGTGTTTTCACGGATTGGAGGGGCGTTCTCGTAATTTTCCGGGAAGCTTCTAGAAGCATGGTGACTTGGGGGTTAAGGTGGCATAAGCATTAATTGCTTAATGACTCATTTGTGTGATTCATCCTTGGTATTAAATGATGCATTAATTAGTTAATGAGTCATATGATGAATCACACAAGGTGAATGCATCAACCATGATGATTAATCATTTATATTATTTATTTGATAAATTGTTATGGTTGATATATTCAAATGAGCTCATTATTCATATTCATTCTTATCATCACCTTCTCTCTCCTCAAGCTCTCTCATTCTTGAAACCCTAACCCTAACCTCTCATGTGTTGAGATCAAGGGTTAGCTAGACTAATACATCCATAACCTCACTCTATATCCCCTAGGTAGCTTAGATTAGCACTTTGAGCAATCTAGTTATCTCAAGTTAGAGATGAAGCTCGGCGTAGGAGCTCTCGGGTGGATCGTCTTTGACTCGAGGAGGCCGTTGAGGTGCCGATGTTCCACGGAGCCTACGAGGAGTGAAGGACAGCGATGAAGACCCGAAGGACAAGTAACGTGAGGTATAACTTCGAATCCGAGTAGTTAAACCTCTCGTAGTTTGCTAGTAACGGTTTAGATACGATTCATGCGCTCAAGTCCGTGTTACGAAGCTTTGATAATCGTTTTTCATATATTCTGCCTCCCCACAAGTTCGTGGGGTGCGTGACATGGACTTACAGTGGTATCAGAGCCAACTAAACCATTACTAGCTTGTTAGCAACTAATTAGAACTTGGATCGACGGATAAACGCGAAAACAAAACCCTAACCCTAACAGTTTCTGTAAATTTGAAACGTGTCGATTTTTTTTTTTTGATATGCCTTAAAATTCACAGCAGGGAAATATAAGAATACTAGGAAAATACGAGTTCTTAACTCGGCAAGATGGCCGCAGATCCGCGGCAAGATGGTGCTTTTGGCCGCGGATCCGCGGCGGAGTCAACTCCGAGTTTACTCGGATTTTCACAGTAATTCATATTTTTTGGTTTTTTGTTTTCCTGTATATTCTGTTTCTGCCCAGGTTACTTCAGTGCTGGTTTACTTTTGGGGTAGACACGGAAAATGGTGATCGATCGATGTTCTAAGATATTTGCTAATTGGGTTTTTATCTGTAATGTTTAATGTGTTCGTAAACCTCCCCTAACTACTAGTATGTCAGTTGGCAGGGGGTTGCACATTTCTGTAATGTTTACTGTTTGTGTATATGGACTTGATTGGAGTGTTGTGATGATTAGCCGGGGTTTGAGATGGGTTTAATATTCATTCATTCGATGTAAATGTAATATGATGTAATATTCTTTTGCGGGGCGCATCCAGGTTGCGGTTGTAGCCACCGTTGTATTATTTCTTTTTACTGTTTTTGCTCCTAGGATAGACCCAAGGTAGGGTACACAAACTACCGGGTACGTCGAAGTGTTTAGTGGCCTACTCACGTTGTTGAGAGAGACCGCTTCACTTCGGGTACTTGGCGGGTAGTTTGCCGTACCCGTAGGGGTCTAGGGTTGGGGTAAAGGCTATTCATCACAACTGTGTAATCCGTCTTTTATTGCAGGCTCAAAGCAAATGCGGATTGCTAGTATATCCAATAAAGTTCATCTGTGATCTGGAATGCTTATTATTGCGTCTGACGAATGTACAATATCTATATATGATAGCTATTAAACGTCACTTATGTTTTACACCCGCGCTAGCCCAGCCCCCGCTCTGTCGTTAGTTAAGTAACCTAACGGGTGACGACGGGACCCCGTGGCGAATGCGGATGGCATAAGAGGACGTGGTATTATCGTTGTTTTCTGCAATGATAGGATAAATGATGGGACGCATTATTATAATGCAAAGAAAATAAACCAAAATTCAATCGTTGGAACAAATTTAAAAGAAACCGCTCGGTTATTTTAAAAGATCAGAATTTTTTATTGCGGAGCTTTAACCACTCCTTTTAAAAAGTATCAGGTTCCTTCGATTATATCAAGTTCACTACGTTCACGGTTTTGCCAAAACCATTTGCAGCCCTCCGTCATTTCATATATATAGTCAATAGTATTCAAGCTGTGTTTGTTGACTAAAGTCAAGGCACAGTGTTTGGCAGCTGTTGGATATTCATATGCAGCATAGATAGATGCGTTGGTTTGGGACAGTCGTATTACCTTGTTGACTAAAGTCAAGGGTATGTACGGGTGGGTTCAAATTAACCTGGATAATGACGGATAGAACTTGACATGTGACTTATGATTTGTTGACTAAAGTCAAGGTCATAAGAGCATGGGGGCAAAAATCCATATCGGGAATTTCTAAAGAAACTGAAATTTGCAGGAAGTTGCATACCATTTGGAGTTTGATGAATGTTGGTAGGATTCCTTCAATATTATCATACGATGATATTTGGATCCCGATCCTACTGTGAGTATATATTACTTATCAGGAGATTCGTCACTTAACGATCTATGCTATAAACCAAGTAGGTGCCAAGAAAAGTGTCAGCGGGGTTACGCCCCCAGAGAAAAGAGGTTCTTTAATTAAGGAACTTCGCGAAAGCGTTGGAAAACCTCCCTCGAAGTATCGACACTAGCCTGGCTGAATGGTTAATCAAGTATTGTACAGTGAGAATAGTCCTGGCTAATTCTTCTTTTATGGCTTGAAGAAGGATTCGAGAAACAGTGGGAGCCATCCTGTTTAGATAAATTAAAACCACTCTAAACTTGCAAGAGCATCATGCTAAAGTGTTTTCTTTTCTCTCTCTTAATTGCAGCGACCTTATGACCACGACTAGGTTACATCTAGATAACAAATTGACTGAATCTGACTTATATGACTGGCAAAGGTCTGTCCAGATGTCCATTGCCTATGACAAGCTGGACCACCCTATTACTACTCAAGATCCCGCCGTCCCAGGTCCAGTTTCCATCGTCACGGATATGGATATCCGCCAGACAAGGGAAAAAGATATAGCGAAAGCCAAGTGCCTCGTGTTAGCTTCAGTTGATGGTGTATACCAGAAGCAGCACGAGAAGATGGACTCAGTTTCTATCTTTCTCCATAACAAAGATTTATATGGAGAGCAATCTCATATCACAAGATACGAGACCTCGACCGAATTAATTCAAGCGAGGTTGGCCGTCGGGTCATCTGTAGGGGACAACGTCCTTACAATGACTAGCTATATTAATGATCTAAAGGACCTGCAGACCACGTTGGGAAACAGGTCAGATACTGACTTGGTTCTTTAGTCTCTGCCTTCTACCCTGAAGGAAACCGGGGATATAGAAGGAAAGAGAAAGGCAAAAGTTTCGGGACTGGATATAGTAAAAGAGGGACATTCCTATTGTTACAGGAATGAACATTGGCAGAAGGATTGCAGGGATAGCAAAGCCAGTAGCCAGGATTCGAAGCATGTTGTGGCTTCGGCTTCAAGTGTGTTTGTAATTGAGAACTGTTTGTCAATTAACTCTACTTCCTGGGTACTAGATACCGGAGCAGGATCTCATATCTGTAATTCATTACATGCTTTGAGAAACCGTAGAGTTATAAAGGTAGGTGATTGGTCTCTCAGAGTTGCAAACGGAATGAGCGTGGACGCTGAATCCGTGGGAGAATATCGCCTAGGTTTGACAAGTGGGCAGATATTGATTCTACGTAACTGTCTGTATGTACCTAGTATGACTTGTAACATCATATCAGTATCCTCACTTTCGAGAGAGGGATATGATTTTACATTCGTAGGCGATGTAGTTCACATCCACCTAAATCAAGTTTTGATTGGGTCCGGTACATTAGATAACGACATATACGTATTGAGTCAAGCTCAGGTTTTCAATGTCCAGAACACACTTAAAAGAAAGTCTCCGGAATTAAATCAGGCTTTCTTATGGCATTGTAGACTGGGTCACATCAATGAGAGAAGGTTGACTAAGTTACATAAAGAAGGATATTTGAATCCGTTCGAATATCAATCTTATGCTACTTGTGAATCTTGTCTCATAGAAAAGATGACAAAAACTCCGTTTACTGGACACGGAGTAAGAGCGAGCGAGCTCTTAGGGATCGTACACAGTGATGTGTGCGGTCCAATGTCTACACATGCGCGAAGCGGTTATTCATACTTCATTACTTTTAAGGATGACTTTTCAAGGTACGGATATGTCTTCTTAATGAAACATAAATCTGAAGCCTTTGAAAAATTCCAGGAATACAAGAATGAAGTAGAAAACCAAACAGGCAAAAGTATCAAGACAATGAGATCTGATCGAGGTGGTGAATACTTAAGTGCCGAGTTCCTAGGTTACTTAAAAGAGAATGGAATTCTCTCTCAGCTTACTCCTCTATACACACCACAACATAACAGTGTATCGAAGAGACGGAACCGAACCCTATTGGATATGGTACGTTCCATGATGAGTAACGCTGAGTTACCGCGATCATTCTGGGGATATGCACTAGAATCAGCTGCATATCTTTTGAACCGAGTTCCAACCAAGACTGTGCTTACCACACCATATCAGATGTGGAGTGGGAAGAAACCCTGTCTTAAGTATCTTAAAACATGGGGATGTCCAGCTTTTGTAAAGAAGCAGCATACGGACAAACTCGAGGCACGCTCAGTACAGTGTAAGTTTGTGGGATATCTAAAGAACTCCATGGGATATTGTTTCTATTACGCAGAGGAACAAAAGGTCTTTGTTTCTCAACATGCCCGCTTCTTGGAAACTGAATTTTTGGAAAATCAGAAGAGTGGGAGCACAATAGAACTGGAAGAAATTCCAGAACCAAAAGCTATTACTGAAACCTTGGTAGAACAAGAAGGTTCAGGAGAACCGGACATCCCAGCGCCACTCCGCAGGAGTAGTAGGCAGTCTCATCCGTCCGAGAGATACTACGGTTTTCTCATAGACGGGGATAGAGAGGATTGCACTATTGACTATGATGAGCCTACTAGCTTCCAGCAAGCCATTCAGAGCGGCGACTCGGTAAAATGGCTAGATGTAATGCAGACCGAAATGGAGTCCAAGTACACCAACAAAGTATGGACTTTGGACATTGCTCCAGATGGGGTAAAACCCGTAGGATGCAAATGGATCTTCAAAAAGAAGATTGGTGTAGATAGACAGGTTGAAACCTATAAGGCTAGACTTGTTGCAAAGGGTTTCCGTCAAAGACCTGGTTTGGACTATGACGAAACCTTTTCTCCAGTGGCTATGCTCAAATCCATTCGGGTCCTTCTTACTAGTGCTGCCTTTCATGATTATGAGATCTGGCAGATGGACGTAAAGACGGCCTTTCTAAATGGAAATTTGGAAGAGAGCGTCTATATGGATCAGCCAGAGGGATTCATTCAGAGTGGGAGCAGCGGTAAAGTATGCAAGTTACTTAAGTCCATTTATGGACTAAAGCAAGCATCTCGGAGTTGGAACATCTGTTTTGATGATACTGTCAAAGAATTTGACTTTATCAAAAATCCAGATGAACCATGCATATACAGAAAGATTGTATGGAGAGCTATAGTATTCCTCGTCTTGTACGTGGATGACATTCTCCTAATAGGAAATGATATTCCTATGTTACAGTCAGTCAAAAGATTCTTGTCACAGAAATTCTCCATGAAAGACCTGGGTGATGCCACCTACATTCTGGGAATCCAGATCTATCGTGATAGATCAAAGAAGATGTTGGGACTTTCACAGTCCAGGTACATAGACACCATATTGAAAAGATTCAGTATGGAAGATTCTAAGCGCGGTAACCTACCGGCATGTCACGGAATCACCCTCTCCAAAGAGATGTCTCCCAAGACTGATTTAGAAAGGGATCACATGTCAATTATACCCTACGCTTCAGCGGTAGGCTCTATAATGTATGCGATGTTATGTACCAGACCAGATGTAGCATACACATTGAGCGTTGTAAGCCGGTATCAGGCAAACCCAGGGGAGAATCACTGGATAGCAGTAAAGAACATTCTCAAGTACCTGAGGAGGACTAAGGAGATGTTCTTGGTGTATGGCAGAAAAGACCTCCAGATGGAGGCCTTTGCCAACTCCGGCTTCCAGAGTGACAAGGATGACTCCAAGTCCATGTCAGGTTATGTCTTTACCCTCAATGGAAGGGCGGTCTGTTGGAAGAGTTCCAAACAAGAGACCGTTGCTGACTCAACGATGGAAGCGGAGTACATAGCTGCTTGCGATGCCGCAAAATAAGCTGTCTGGATGAAGAAGTTCCTCACAGAACTTCAGGTGGTTCCTACCAGTGTTGATCCAATACCTCTGTATTGTGACAACAACGGCGCTATAGCTTTAGCGAAGGAACCCAGGTCCCATCAGAAGTCCAGACACATCTTAAGGCGGTATCACCTGATCAGGGAGATCGTAGATCGCCGGAAGATCGAGGTGAAAAGAGTAGAGACAGAGAATAACATTGCTGATCCATTCACAAAGGCCATTCCTCAGACGCAGTTCGAGAGGCTATTCGAGATGATAGGTCTACGATATGCCAGCTCATGGCCCTAGTGCAAGTGGGAGATTGTTAGTGTATATGCCCTAGGGGCCATTATTGTATCATACTTGTATGTATATTACTTAATGGAAGCTTGGGATATTCACAGTTGTATATACATTCTTGCTAAAAATGGTAGTATACTACTTGGTTTATGTCTACTTTAATATGTGCATATGTTTCTTGTAACGTATCACTTATACATATTAGTAGAGCCCATAGGATCTTTGCTTGATTACCAGCGTTGTGATGGCAGTCACACTAGTGGGGGCTGGGTAGTCTATAAGCAACATCCTATACTTGTCCCTAGTCGTAGGATTATCGAGACTGGGCATCGATACTCCAGAGTAGACTAGTGTGTACGCTTATCATCCCAATTAGGGAGATGGTCTGTCCCACAGCCATCAGTACGTTGTACTGGAGATAGTATACAGGTGCTCGTTAGGTTGCGGGTACACTGGACAGGACTCGCAAGGGAACTATTGGTTGGTATTATACCCGTTGTCAGTTAACAGTTTCCGGGTGACATGAGTACAGCATAGTCCGCAGACTTGACACTGCTACTTCGCCTCGAGTGTGTCCCACTGTTCTTAGATTGCTACCCTACCATGGCTCAAAGGAGTCGTGCAAACAGGTAGCAGTTGGGTGCAGTCCCGAGCACTTGGAGGCAGTGGCGGTTAGACAGGATTCGTCTCTCCCGGTATTGGGAGTTGGTATCGCACTGTGTCAGAGAGCCATTACGTAAAGTCCCTGGCCAGGGTAAGCGAGATTTACTGGTAGGTTCCAGTAATTTCTCAGGGTGTAATGGGCTACGCTCCGACACGACTTATACCGCTATTAGGGGACTGACGCTTGCCGCCCCCTAGGCTCGATATGCGATAGTCTTAGACGAACAGACCGGACTGTACGGAGATTGTCACATCAGGCTCAGTAGGAGTTCAGATGGGTTTCCTCATCAGCCTTCTTATCGACATCTACCTGGGGACCGTTACGTACAGCTAGTGCCGCTTGCGGTCTGTGGTTAAAACCACTGCCAGCGTAATGTCGAGTCTTTAGAGTCCCACACAGAAAGTTTCCCTACTCCAAGCGAAACGATATAGAGGTCGTATGGTTTTACAACAAGGGTTTGGACGCATACGTGTTTAAACGCACGTACGACGTTCGGACAGTTTTCTCTAGTCGGCTTTGGTTTAAGCCAGATTCTAGTATCAGGTTATTGGATTTATACAGTCTAAAGTTTTTCCGTGTTTTCACGGATTGGAGGGGCGTTCTCGTAATTTTCCGGGAAGCTTCTAGAAGTATGGTGACTTGGGGGTTAAGGTGGCATAAGCATTAATTGCTTAATGACTCATTTGTGTGATTCATCCTTGGTATTAAATGATGCATTAATTAGTTAATGAGTCATATGATGATTCACACAAGGTGAATGCATCAACCATGCTGATTAATCATTTATATTATTTATTTGATAAATTGTTATGGTTGATATATTCAAATGAGCTCATTATTCATATTCATTCTTATCATCACCTTCTCACTCCTCAAGCTCTCTCATTCTTGAAACCCTAACCCTAACCTCTCATGTATTGAGATCAAGGGTTAGCTAGACTAATACATCCATAACCTCACTCTATATCCCCTAGGTAGCTTAGATTAGCACTTTGAGCAACCTAGTTATCTCAAGTTAGAGATCAAGCTTGGCGTAGGAGCTCTCGGGTGGATCGTCTTTGACTCTAGAAGGCCGTTGAGGTGCCGATGTTCCAAGGAGCCTACGAGGATTGAAGGACAACGATGAAGACCCGAAGGACAAGTAACGTGAGGTATAACTTTGAATCCGAGTAGTTAAACCTCTCGTAGTTTGCTAGTAACGGTTTAGATACGATTCATGCGCTCAAGTCCGTGTTACGAAGCTTTGATAATCGTTTTTCATATATTCCGCCTCCCCGCAAGTTCGTGGGGTGCGTGACATGGACTTACACACGCCATGTGAGCATTCGAAGTTTTCAGCACATAGCTCGGCTCGCTGACCAGGAAATGGGACCCCGTATTTAATCGCATAAAATGATGCATCACGCTGCTGTTTCCTCTAATAAGAGCAAAGCTCTGTTCAAATTTTGAAATGAAGCGTCGCTTCATAAAAGCGCTAGCGCTAAGAGTCAAAGACTCTGATACAACGCTCACGTGCAAAACACGAGAGCGCTAGCGCCAGCAGCGCTAGCGCTAACGGCGCCAGTGCTAAATGCGCCAGCGCTAAGAGTCAAAGACTCTGATGCAGCGCTCACGTGCAAGGCTTGAGAGCGCCTGCGCTAGCAGCGCCTGCGCTAAGAGTCAAAGACTCTGATGCATCGCTCACGTGCAAAGCACGAGAGCGCTAAGTGCGCTAGCACCAAGAGTCAAAGACTCTGATGCAGCGCTCACATGCAAAGCACGAGAGCGCTAGCGCTGGAACTAAATGTTCCCCACTCTTGGATCAAAGATCCAACAAAGACGACTAAAAATCATCAAGTTACCTCTGAAAATTAGAGCACCGTTTGATCAAAGATCCAATGATGATTAAAAATCACCAAGATACAGAATAAGTTCTGTATGGGGAAAGATTTTCCCAATCTTATTAAAAATAAGAAGATTGCCTTCTGTAAAACAGAAGCCCTAGGATCAAAGATCCAACGGTGGGAAACATTTTCAAATCAATTAGAGAAAAGATCTCTTCAACCGATTCAATAAATCAACCTCCCCTATATAAAAGACCCAAGACTTCAAGTCTAAAAAAAAAGAACCCCCCCCACAAACTTTGAGAAATTTCAAAGAGAAGAGCAAGCTCTCGGAAGAAGAATTTCTTCAAGGTAAATAAAACAGAGAGATCAAAGCACCTCATCAAAAGGAAGAAGAACTTAATTCTCTTTCTACATCTTACATCTATAAGACATATGTCTTTCACAAAAAGAGATTGGAGCATCTCATTATAAAAAGGGACGGAGAAAAACTTAATTCTCTTCAGATCATAGATCTATAAAATAAAGACGAAGTCTTTCACAAAAACAAAGAGATCATAGTATCTCATAAAAAAGAGAAGAACATAGTTCTCAGATCCATGAGACAAAGTCTCTTAAAAATGAGAGTTTAATTCTCAGAACGCAGAACTGATCAAAGCTGCCTAAAAAGAGCCTTAGCACTCCAAGACTGGCGCACAGCGCCGCAGCGCTCCTAGCGCTCCAATTTAAAGAAGCGCCCAGCGCTTCAAGGTTGGCGCTCAGCGCCAAACGCTCCACGTGCTCCTCACGTGTGCGCTATCTCACAAGGAGCGCTCTGCACTCATTAACTGGTGCTCAGCGCCAAGCGCACCACGTGCTCCTCACGTATGCGCTATCTCACAAGGAGCGTTATGCACTCATTAACCGCCGCTCAGCGACAAGCGCGTTACATTCTCCTCACATGTGCGCTATCTCACAAGGAGCGCTATGCGCTCCAAATCTGGCGCTCAGAGCCAAGCGCAGCACATGCTCTTCACTTGTGCGCTACTTCATAAGAAGCAACTTAGCGCTCTAAATCTGGCGCTCAGCGCCAAGCGCGCCACGTGCTCCTCACGTGTGCGCTATCTCACAGGAAGCACTTTAGCACTCTAAGTCTGGCGCTCAGCGCCAAGCGCGCCACGTGCTCCTCACGTGGGCACTGAGGGAACATAAACTATTCTTTAAATAAAGCCCCAGAGCCATAATGAGGGCTCAACACTCAATAAAAGACAGAAAGGTTGTCAGAACCAAAACCTATGCTCAGCACTGTTAAATGAAAAAAGACTGAGCCTAATTAAATGTTCAACATTTTAACCGAGTGGGCCGAGCCCAAGTTGGCCACAGACCCCTAATTCAGATTAATTGAGCCCATATGCTCATAAATCTTTTTAACTGATCTTAGTTCCAAACTTGACTACAGATCTCCTAACCAACATTGGTTCAAGGGTACATCTTTTCATACCTCTGATACGTGTCGTTTTAATTCTTCAACGTCTTTAGAGAGATGGAGGGTCCCAATAACCAATAACTTTTGGCGCATCCCCAAACGGTTGAACCAAAACCACATAGACTATGACGTTTTTAAACTGTACTATGATGTCCTTAAACTTTATGGACTATGATGTCCTTAAACTTATGGACCGCAATGTCCCTAACAATAGAGCCCAAATGCTCTTTTGTTGGATCTAAATGATCCTGTTAAGTAGATCTTAGTCTAAAATTAGACTAAAGTATCCTTAACAAACGTTTAAGTTGATCTTAGCCTCAAATGAGATTAACGATCCTTAAACCAACCCAAACCCAAATCTAAGAAAATACGGATTTGGACTAATCCACGCCCTACGGGCGACAACATAAATTAGTCTCCGTATACAATCCACGGGCAACCAAAAACAAAACAAACACACACGACACGAAGTGACCATCTGGAGAAGGAGAAAGTGGTTACCGCGATGCGGTAGCATAATTAACTGCAGGGGCTTGCGCCTGCAGGGAAGAGCGTCCCCACAATCAAAACCCCTCAACGAGGGGGAATCTGACGAAGTCTGCTATATCGGCCGCATCCGTTTAAACCTTCGATGCATAGTGTCATAACTCAACCTGGCATCATTGGAGAGGTGGACAGATAAAACCAAATAGCATCTGCCCCCAAATTCAGGCCGGACGTCCCAACGTCCCGGTCGCTGTTTTCGGCGGTAAACAGATTCTGGCATGCCCGGTGGGACCTTTTCCTCTTTCCACTCCACACTTCGTGTGTCGTGTTTCGCGAACAAATCGCGGTTTGCTGTGGTTGCCCCTGGATTCGAGGTATTAAGATTCGGTGTCTTGCTCCGTGCAGAAAACATAAGATCAATGGCTTTAAACTGCACAAACTGCAACAACTACAACAACTCCCATTCTGTCCTTACTGGAGGAGTGACTTATGGGCCTCAAGCAGCCTCCATTTTCAAGATGCCAGTGGAACATATGATGCAAGCCACCACTGGGCTGTCCTTTGGGACCATGCTCCCACCCATGAGCTTCAACGCCCCACTGCCGTCGCAAGAAGCTCCGAAAAAGTCGTTCTTTGATCGGCTTACGACTACCGCGGCCCCTCTCAACGGGTCGCCCAAATCCAACGCCTCAGTCTTTAACCGACTGGGCCAAAACTCCAATGGGCCTGTGAAGAAGCCCGCAATACCTGAAGGGGTTATCCCGAAACGGATAGCCATCCCTGCTCCATCAAATGAAGTCATCAGAAAGACTTCTCCTACTAAGGGGTCGGTCTTCACAAGAGTGACCGTTCTGACTCCCGCTTCGGGTGAAGTCACCAAGGTTGCTACCCCTGCTCAAAAGTCAGTCTTCGATAAGTTGGACGCTTCTTCTCAGCGGACATCAGTCTTCAAGAGGCTGACACCAGCAACAACATTCCACCAGAGCAGGGGGCATGATGAAGCCATCCCCATAGCTGAGCCAATACCGTATGCAAGGCATGCTCGACGTCGCCACTGGCGTCGAGTGAGAAAAGCTGGGGGCAGTTCCCCCGCTGGATTTACTCCGCCAGCTCCAACGGTGGAAGTCGATGCTGCTGTTCCAACTGGGAACATCTTTGAACCACTTAGGAGGGTGCGCAAGAACTCTTCGACGACCATGCTAAAAAGGTCTCCTCACCTATGGAGAATACTATAATGACAAAGCCAGAACAGCCCCTCAGCGGCTGTCCTAAAAAATTCACAGGGTCTGGCGAAGGGTCCAAGACTCAGTAATCGACAAGGACTACTCCCGTCGATCCAAGAAAATAAAGACTCAGGAATAGGGGGACCATCCCTCCGCCACGCCACGAAAGGTGTCGTCTGCACAGATGCCTACATCGCCAGCTCCCTCAACTTCAACCATCCACAAAAGGAGAAGGCCGGAGAAGATCCCTGCATCTTTGACGAATCGCAAGGACATTGAACCTAAACGCCCCAAGTCTGGGGGCATGGTAGTGCATACTGTTTATATGGCTTCCGAAAAATAGGAAAGCCGTGCTTCTACGGGTCACCGAACGCTCACCCGATCAGTAACAAAGGCTCGGGAGCAACAACAGAAGCTCCAGGAGATGCTGACAAAGATGGCCGCACCACTGGGACAAAAGAAAGCCCGGAGACATCTTCGGAGCAGCGCCAGGAGCAGGAAACCGATGCCGAGTTCCTCCGAAGAATGCTCGAGAAGAAAGACAAAGAGGCCACGGAAGAAGCGGCCAACATAAAACAAATGACGCTTTTATTCCAAGATATGGTCGGAATGATGATACAGCCGAATCCTCCAGCTGAAGACCCCCCGATTATCCTTGAAGACGACAGAGGGGAGATATCGAACCCTCTTCCGTCTCTATCAGCAGCCAAAGAGGAGACCATTTCCAAAGCCACCCTTGACGACTATATAGCTCAACAGATACGAGCTCATCAGGAGAGCGAAGCGATTGGCTAAATTGTTAAGACTGGACGACCCTATCCGGGTTGGTACGACCAAATAAAGTACCCACCGGGATATACGATCCTTAAATTCCATGTATATAAAGGGAAGGGGAATCCACACCAGCACGTTGCTCAATTCAGAGCCTTGTGCGGTAATACTGGGGGGACGAAAAACTGCTGCTTTTCCAGTTTGTTGGCAGCTTGTCGGAGATAGCGTTTGAATGGTACTCTGAGCTCCCGAATGGCTCCGTTAAGATATGCGCAGAAATGGAGTTACTGTTTACACAAAGGTTCGCAAGCGCTAGAGAACGCACCCCAATCACGGCATTAATTAATGCCAGGGTGAAGCCAGGCGAAACATGGGTTCAGTACACGATACGGTGGCGGAATCTATGGTCGAAGTGCGAACAACGCATCGAAGAAGCTTCTGCAGTAGGCATGTTTGTGGGTACCCTTAATCCGTAGGCGACCATATCCCAATTCATGATGTTTTTCAAGCCGACTACCAGGCCTTGATCGACAAGCTGGCCCAAATGGATCAGATGGGTCATAGACCGTCTTCTTCAAAGATGGAGCCTCGAAACGAAAAGAGGAAAGGGAAAGCGACCTTCGTCGCCAATGCTCAGCAGCAGCCCAGTGGTCCAAAACCAACTGATCGCCAAAACGATAAACAGCGATTCTTTAACGAGAAGCTAAAGCGCCCTTATTCGTTTCCTCGGGATAAAACGAGGAGACTGTTCGAGCTGGCGGTGCGGAACAGGCTCATCACCTTGCCGGATCCAAAACGCCCACTGCAGCCCGGTGATGTCAACAATCCCAATTACTTCCCCTATCACCGAGTAATAGGCTATCCAATCGAATATTGCTTCGTCTTCAAAGGCTGGATTGAGGACCAATACCAACAAGGAAAATTCACACTGTCCGAGAATTGGAAAGTAAGCCCGCCCCAGCCGCACGCTCTTAAAAAGGTGGACACCCCAAGGGCATCGTGCTCTTTTGTAGAAGAAGCTCCATGGGAGGTCTCTCTTTCAGCCAAAACGAAAAGAATACTGAAAGATCTCCAAACATGCCCGACGATCAGGTGGAAAAGTCCGCTAGAACCCGAGGTCATTGAGGGAATGCTGAAGCCGCGCCCGACGCCAAGAATTGGTAGTGATAGTCAAAACGCCCATGCCCGGTCGTCAAAGTCTTCAAAAAAGAATAAGAAGACCAAAAAGCCCGTGAAGCCTGATGACAAGCGCACGAACCTGCAAAGACATATCGATGCACTGGAAGAATATAACCAGAAAGCGCGAACCCCGGTCACGCTCCAAGAGTTCCTCAACCACATCCTTGAGGACGGAGATGATGACAATGAGGGGGGAGAAGACTCGTCAGATGAACCTAAGAACTATGTGGCGAGCTGCCACGTAATCTCTCACTCGTCAATAAATGGTGAAGAAGATCCTGATGCAGAGAAACTGGGGGCAGATCCTGAACCGGAACTCCTAGAACCGTCAGACGAGATGATTGACATGTTGCTGAACGAGGCCTTTCAAAAAAGGAAAGTCGATCGAGAGCGCGAAATGGCCATATTTGAAAAAGCCAAACGTCGGCGGCTGGACAAAAGGGTTGAAGCACTCCAACCAGACCGAAGCATGTCTACGACAGATAAAAGCAGGCTTAAGGCAAGGAAACGGTTCGCTAAAGCCCTGTCAATGGGAATGAAGCTGCCATACTCCAAAGGAAACACTCCTGGCGGGATACACCTTGACGAAGCGGATGTCCATCCTAGCTACTGCTTATACCATCAAAGGATTGCGCACCCCACCGAAGAGTGCAATGCCTTTAAAAACTGGTGGCACGGATATGTTGCCCACCGACAACATGTCAGGCGATTGAAGCGTAAGACTCGTCGGGAGTAAAGAAGCACGACTGATGAGCATAAAAGAACTGCCGGCAACTGTCACATGATTGATAGCAAGTGTTCAGTTGATAAAACTGCACATTTGTATTACATTTTTCCTACCATTTTCATATTAAAAAAAGGACTTTATTATAATATATTATACATATGAGGGTTTATGTGTAAAAACACTATTTTCCATGTGTTAATATATTTTAATTAGCATTTGGTAGAAAAATGTATGCAAATAAATTCATTGACCAAATCCTAGTAGAACTAAGTCTACTAAATATTATTTAAGATTATTGTGCAGAATTTTCCAAGTTGTTATGCAGAATATATCAAAGAAATCAAGCTGTTGAAGAAGACTTGCCTAATTAAGAAACAAAACTTAGAGACCAAGTCTGGAAGCAACCGAGAGAAGATTTCTGAATTCTAAAGGTGCCTAGGATTGCCACATGTCACAAGAAGAAAGCCCAAGAATTTTGATCAAGAGATCCTCACCTTTGAGCGCGGATCCGCGGCCAAACCCCCCTTGGGCCGCGGATCCGCCGCACTTCTAGGGAATTGGGAAGCAAGATTTTTTGGCATAAATCTATGAAGAATTTTACCAACTTTTCAACAATAAGATTCTGGCTTTGCACTATAAAAGAGCACCGAGAGCCTCTTGGAAAAATTATCAAGCCGACGAGATCACGAAGTCCAAGACGGCTCACGCATCCAGGCTGATCATCAACTATTCGTCTACCTCCTTGGAAGAGATCGAGAAGCAAACTAGTCTTTGTAATCATTTTCTAAGGAATAAAGTGTAGATTGTTCAAGTTGATTAATAAAGGTAGTTGTTTTATTTTATTCTTTTGCATTTTACATTATGTTTTCCCTCTCTTTCTTTTCATCTTCTTCTCCCAACATGCGCGAGTAATTCTCCGCTTGTTAGGGTTCGTAGGATTAGGGTAGGCTAATGGACGATGAAAATAACTAAACCCTTTTTAAGTCCTATAAAGTTTAGGAACTTTATCAAAAGAATCTTTAACATCCTAATCGGGCGCGCTAGCAATTCTTTGCTAGTTCCGACCGCGATTAGAGATTAGATTAATGATTGTTTTGGTAAAGGCTAGATATGAACGGAGTTCCGTGTCGAGATAAGGGTTAAGAGTGGGATTCCTTTTCCCTCCAGAAACCCTAATCTACACGCATCACCGTCGTTCTAGTTCTAAATCTATTAATGGATAAAAATGGTAAATTTTAATTAATCGTCCATAACTACTAAATCTTAACGAGCCCTACAAGCCCTCTTATTATATTAACTACATCTTTAAAATAATCTAGATCTATATTTTACATTCTTGTTTAACGTAGATCTAGAAACCATTCTATAAAATTCTTTATCCCTCCTCTCTTTCTCAACACATCTAAAGTAAAAGTAAAAGGTTCCACGTTTCCCAGAGGACGACCCGTACTCATCTCGGTCTAGCTACACGCGACACCGTTATTGATTGCGGTTAACTACAAACACACTCTTTCGAGACCAATCAGCAAGGAATCGCAAGTTCTCACCTTCGAGAGCGACTCCGATGAAGAAATATCTCTCGACCCTCTCTTCAAGGAATTCATCTCCGAAACAGAAAAGATGAAGACCTGCGAGAACATTCAGCTGCGTAATCGCACGTTACCCGAAAAGAATCTCGGACCCACAAACAAGGGACCGGACAAAAAAGATAAAGGGAAGGAAAAAGTCCCTGAAGATATCGCCCTCGATGATCAAGTCGTCAAAGAGCTGACAGCCAAGGACCCGCCAAAGAAAAACAAGGTGGATTACAACGTTCTGGCACACCTGAGGAACATACCCTCGCAGCTAAGCATTCTCGATGCCCTTCTGCTATCTAAAGAGGCGAGAGATTCTTTGATCAAGGCACTACAAGAGCCCGAGCAGTTCCAAGCTTTCCTTACCGAAGAAAAGATGAAGGACGAGCTGGAAGAAGTGCACACTGCCGACGTCACTTTCGGCGACGAAGATCTCCTCCTCGGAACATGCGAGCACAACTGTCCCTTATACGTCACCGGATACTGCCATGACATCAAGATAGGGAAGATCCTAGTTGACAACATGCCCTCTGTCAACCTCCTAAATGTGAGGGTATTAAAAGAAATCTGCATGAGCGTTCAACACCTCGCTCGAGATAAAATCACTATCTCCGGATTCGACTCCCACTCATCATGGACGCTCGGGTCTATAATTCTGACGTTACGCTTTGGGCTGCTCGTCACTAACATCAAATTTCATGTCATTGACGCCAAGACATGCTACAACGCTTTGCTCGGCAGGCCTTGGTTACACGAGTACAACATCATCCCTTCTACACAACATCGGTGTATGAAGTATTTCAAGGATGGTCTCGAGTATACCGGAACGGAGGAGCTGAACCCATTCTCCGTGAATGAAGTCCGAAAGTAAGAAGATGCAAAGTACTTCTTACCAGACTTCGAAGACACGGAAAGATGCCATAAACCAGAGAATAAGCAAAAAGCTAACACCACCATTCCGGTCTTCGGGAGCGATACCGAGGAGGAGGAAGAGATAGTTTATTCAGGACCGCCCCAATGCAACAAGCCCAGACCGTCTACCCCTATGTTTGTCTTCGGCAGCGACTCTGAAGATGAGGTCAATGCAGTATTTTCTGTTCGGCCATCAATACAAGCCTTCACTGGGGATGAACGGCGTTTGCAAATCGCCATGGTTCCACAAAAACATTACAAAGACCTCGACGCACTTGATACATATAGTGTGCAAGAACTGCAGACATTCTACGTCCCTCCCAGGCGAAAAGATGAAAAGGCGATCCTCTTCTATCGATCCGCGGAAACTAAAGTGGAGAAAGAAATCTGGCATGGTGCCGATTCTGCACTTGACAGGCCCTAGCCCATTCGTCTTCCCAGATACTACATAGAAGGATTAAAAAGGCTGTTAAGGCACCAAGGCATACCCTTTAAGCAGACCGCGTGACAAGTTCAGTTCTACAACAGGATCTGGAATGTTCCTGGAACTCAGTGAAAATTGCCCAACGGGAGAATGGAAACGATCGGGCTTGGATATGTTCAATCCAAGAACGAGAACGATTCTATGGCTGCTACGTTATACATGACTTTGATGAAGAAGGAGATGCTTTGTTAGAAGACGCTAACCCTGAACCAAAACGAGGTCCCTCCATGAAAGTGCCAAGTTCTTCGTTCGAAGAACAGATGGACAAGCTAATAAGGGAAGCTGGTCAAAAGGTCCGGGATGACCACAACCGTGAAATGGCCATTTACGAGAAAGCTAGGACGCAGCGCCTCCTTCAGCAGGCTGCGGAGAATGATGATGCTCTTCGTCGCCAACCTGTCATACAGAAGACCCGACGCAGAGGTAAAAACAAGCTAAAGAACGGAAAAAACATTCGACAGCAGCAAAGCGGGTCCAAGAAGCCACGCGATCGAGAATTGAGCAGCCGGGATTCGTCTCTTATAAAGAAGATGGGTCGAGCATATTCTTTTCCCCAAGACAAGACAAGGAAGATATTCGATCTTGTCATGAAACATCAAATGATTACGCTCTCGGAGCCCAAACACCCCCAACAAGCAGACGAGGTCTCTCACCCGGATTATTGCTCCTATCACCGAGCGATAGGACATCCTCTCGAAGATTGCTTCACATTCAAGAACTGGGTCGAAGACCAGTATCAGCAAGGCAGGGTCGCTCTATCCAGCAGTTGGAGGGTAACCCCACCACAGAAGCATGAACCAAAAGCCACGTATGTGGCGAGAGTAGAACCAGACCAACATCGGTTTTGGAAACGATCCCATACCTGTCACGTGATAACGATGTCGGAAAAAGGAGAGCGTGCGAGTATGGATGACCTATCCCGGTGCTTCGAAAATGAGGATGAAGAGGAATTGATCTCGGAATTTCCGCCGGCGCCAAAAGAGCTGGAGGATGGGATACATACTACTGTAGATAACCCCAGAAAAATCGACTTGGGGACGGAAAACGACCCACGGCCGACGTTCGTCAGTGAGCTGTTGTCTGAAGAAAAGGTGGCTACGCTCAAAGACGTACTCATGCTGTATAAAGATTGCTTCGCATGGAACTATTCCGAGGTGTCAGGATTAGATCCAGAAATAGCCGTCCACAAATTGGCAATATATCTAGATATCAAGCCAGTCAAACAAGCGCCGAGAAGAATGCGGCTCGAACTTGAAATGAGCATCAATGCCGAGGTCAAGAAGCTAATCGATTTTGGCTTCATCCCAGAGGTTCAATACCCTGACTGGATCGCCAACATTGTCCCAGTGATGAAGAAAAATGGGACGGTGCGCATATGCGTGGACTTTCGGGATCTCAACAAAGCTTGCCCAAAGGATGATTTTCCTGTACTGGTTACCGAGCTGATGATAGACAACACGTCCACTCACGAAGTCTTCTCCTTCATGGACGGCTCGTCAGCGTACAATCAAATAAAGATGCATCCCGAGGACCAGAAACATACCGCTTTCTGGACTCCTCTGGGAATATTCTGCTACAAAGTGACGCCTTTCGGTCTGAAGAACGCCGGCGCCACCTATCAGAGGGCCATGACGAAGATTTTCGATGACCTCATCCATGAAATCGTCGAATGCTATATTGACGACCTCGTGGTTAAGAGAAAATCGCATGAAGAACATTGGGGGCATCTGAAAATCGTGTTTCAATGCCTACAGAAATACAACCTGAAGATGAACCCTCTCAAATGCGCGTTCAGAGTCTCCTCCGGCAAATTCCTAGGATTCATCGTATGACATCGGGGCATCAAAATAGACCCATCAAAGATCAAGGCGATCATGGAAATGCCTCCACTAAGATCTCTCAAGCAACTGCGATCTCTCTAAGGGAAGCTTGCGTATATTCGGCGGTTCATAACAAATCTCTCCGGCAAATCCCGCCCCTACAGTCACCTAATGAAGAAGGGGACCCCTTTCATCTGGGATCGCAAATGCCAAAGTGCACTGGACGAAATCAAGCAATACCTGCAGAACCCGCCAATACTGACCACTCCAGTCAAGGGAAAGCCTCTCATTCTATATACTACTGCCCTTGAAGGTTCCTTAGGCGCATTGTGGGCACAGAAGAATGACAAAGGGAAGGAGAGAGCCCTATACTATTTGAGTTGAGTTCTCCTGGGGGCAGAAAACAACTACTCCCCCATTGAAAAACACTGCCCGGCGTTAATCTTCGCAATAACGAAGCTCCGGCACTATGCGTTGGCGCATGAGGTCCACCACATATCGAAAGTGGATCCTCTCAAATATTTGATGTCAAGAGCCATACTAACAGGGAGACTCGCTAAATGGGCCCTACTCTTAATAGAATTCTCGATAACATATCGACCGCTCAAGGCTGTGAAAGGCCAGGCCATCGCCGACTTCCTCGCTGAGCATCCAATACCTGCCGATTCACCCCTAAATTCCGAATTGCCAGACGAGCACGCGTTTGACACAATCGACGGGGGGAGAAGAGAGAATGATACCCGATGGGAACTCTATTTCGACGAAGCATCTTCCATGAAGAAGTGAAAGAACAGCTCCCCTATAATCAAATCGGGGGTAGGCCTCATCTTCGTGACTCCACAAAGAGGGATAATGCACTTTGCCTTCCCCTTAACGGAGCCGAGGACGAACAATGAAGCCGAATGTGAAGCGTTGATATCAGGTCTTGAGATCGCTGTGTTAGTGTATATGCCCTAGAGGCCATTACAGTATCATACTAGCTTGTATATTACTTAATGGAAGCTTGAGATATTCACAGTTGTATAGACAATCTTGCTCAAAATAGTAGTATGCTACTTGGTTTGTTTCTACTTTAATGTGTGCATGTGTTTCTTTTAGCATATCGCCTTTACACATTAGTGGAGCCCTTAGGATCTTTGCTTGATTACCAGAGTTGTGATGGCAGTCACACTAGTGGGGGATGGGTAATCTACAAGCACATCCTTATACAGGTCCCTAGTTGTAGGATTATCAAGACGGGGTATCGATACTCCGGAGTAGACTAGCGTATGCGCTTTTCATCCCAGCAGGGGAGATGGTCTGTCCCACAGCCATTAGTACGTCGTACTTGAAATAGTATGCGGGTGCTCGTTAGGTTACGAGTACACTGGACAAGACTCGTCGGGAACTGTTGGTTGGTACTATACCTATCGTCAGTTATCAGTTCCCAGGTGACATGAGTACAGCTTAGTCCGCTGACTTGACACTGTCACTTCGCCTCGAGTGTGTTCCCACTGTTCTTAGATTGCTACCCTACCACGGCTCAAATGAGTCGTGCAAACAGGTAGCATTTGGGTGAAGTCCCGAAGCACTCAGAGGCAGTGACGGTTAGACAGAATTCGTCTCTCCCGGTATTGGGGGTTGATATCGCGCTGTGTCTAGGAGAGCCATTACACAAAGTCCCTGGCCAGGGCAAGCGAGATATACTGGTAGCGTTTCCAGTGTTATCTCAGGGTGTTCTGGGCTACACTCCGACATGACTTATACCGCTATTAGGAGACTGACGTTTACCGCCCCTAGGCCCGCCATGCGATACTCTTAAACGAACAGACCGGACTGTACGGAGATTGTCACATTCTGGCTCAGTAGGAGTTCGGATGGGTTCACCTCATCAGTCTTCTTATCGGCATCTACCTGGGGACCGTTACGTACAGCTAGTACCGCTTACGGCCTATGGTTAAACCCACTGCCAGCGTAGTGTCGAGTTTTTAGAGTCCCACGCAGAGAGTTATTCGCCTTTGGGCAAAACAGAGTAGAGGTCGCATGGTTTTGCGACGGGGTTCGTTCACATCCGCGCACTTGTGCACGTTTGGTGTCCGGACAGTTATTACTAGCAGGCTTTGGTTTAATCCAGATCCTAGTATATGTTTTGGGATTGGTTTTATCTCATTGTATTCGTGTTCCTCGGAACATGGATGCGGGTGTGTATGCACAGTTGACTGAGGCAGAGGCAGAGGATTTTCATTAGGGTTGATGACCGTTGTCTTTTTCCAAAACCTAATGAATATGTGAAATATGATTAATAATATTAATTAAAGATAATTGTGTTATGGTTAGGGTTGTTGATCATTTGACTTTGGTTGACTTGTTGACCCATGTTGACATATTGACCATCATCATTTCACATGAAAGATGCTCTTCGATTCTTGCAAAATTCATTAAATGTGAAATGATAATGGTCATTCGAAATGAACCATCACAATTTCCTTTTAATTATTATTGTTAATTCATAATTCACATATATGTGAGAATGGTTGATAATTATCCTCACTCTCTCTTGCTCATTCTCTCTCATCCAAAGCTCATCTTCTTCCTCTCTCTCAAAGCTCTCATCTCTCATGTGTTGAGAACCATTAGCTATTGAGATAAAACCACCAAAACTCCTCTCTACTCATTCTAGGGTTCTAGGTTTAGCAAGCCAAGCACTTTAGTTACTTCTAGGTTGAGGTAGAAGCTCAAGGTAGAAGCCTTCGGGTGGATCTTTCTTCGACAAGAGAAGGCGACGAGGAGGAGCCGTTCAAACCACTCCAAGGAGCAAGAAGAGAAGGAGTTCAAGACCTAGGTATAACCTACTAACCGAGTAGCTAAATCTTTTAGCATGGTTGTTAGTTTTTGTTTAGCAAAGATCCTCTATTTCTAGTCCATGTTACCTTGTGTTAAGAAAAATCGTTTTTTACCTATTCCGCCTTCCTGTAAGCACCGGGGTGGGTAACGTGGACTTACAGTGGTATCAGAGCCTAGCTAAACAACAACAAGCTTGTTAGCAAAGTATTTAGAATTTCGATCCGGAAAAAAATCGCAAAACACGTCCGAAAACCATACGTTCTGCCGATTTTTAAAACTGCTTTAAAAATAATTCCACATACTTTAAAAATCGGCTCAGGGTTTTGTAAGAACATACAGCACAAACGAGCCCATGACTCGGTCAACTCACCGCGGAACCACGGCAAAACCATGCGTTTCGCCGCGTCTCCGCGGCCGAGTTGACTCGGCCGCGACTCGTCTTTGCTGCAGTTTAATCAGTGTTTTGTTTTGGGATTTTTAGGATATGTTGTTTCTGCCAGAATTTCCAGAGAACAAAGTTGTGTTTGGGGTAGTTGCAAATCCGTATTTTTGATCGAAGTTCTGTAGACTTTAGCTAATGGGTTATATCTGTGATGTGATATATGCACTGAACATAGACTAATCGCTATACGTCGATTAGTGGGGGTTGTGCATATCTGTGATCTGTAATGTTGTTGGAGTGTGTATATGAACTCGTTGGATTGTCGCGGATTAATAGCCGGGGGTTGTGAGATGAGAGTTTTCTTTATCTTTCAATTGATGTAATATGTAAAATTTGATGTAATATTATTTTATGGCCGCACATCCGGGATGAGGTTGTAGCCGCCATTGTATATTATTTCTTTTACTGTTTTTGCTCCTAGGATAGACCCAAGGTGGGGTGCACAAACTACCGGGTACTTTGAAGTGCCGAGTGGCCTACTCACGTTGTTGAGAGAGGTTGCTTCACTTCGGGTACTTGGCGGGTAGTTTGCCGCACCCGTAGGGGTCTAGGATGGGGTTTGGCTATTCATCGCGACCGTGTAATCCGTCTTTCGTTGCAGGCTCGAACGAAACGCGGATTCCTAGTATATCCAATGTGTTCATCTATGATCTGGAATGGCTATCATTGCATATGACGAATGTATATATCTATATATGATATCTAGTAGGCGTTGCTTATGTTTTGCATCCGCGCTAGTCCAGCCCCCGCTCTGTCGTTAGTTAAGTAACCTAACGGGTGATGACGGGGCCCCATGGCGAATGCGGATGGCATAAGAGTACGTCATATTTTCGTTGTTTTCTGCAATGGTAGGATTAATTGATGGGACGCATTAAATTAATGCAAGAAAATAAACCAAAGTTAAAGTCGTTGGAACAATTTCAAAACCACTCGGTTTCTTTTCAAAACAGAAAAATTTTAAAACGCGGAGCTTGAACCACTCCTTTTAAAAGCTATTTCGTTCCTTTGATTATATCAAGTTCACTACGTTCACGGTTTCGCCAAAACCATTCGTAGCCCTCTGTCATTTCATATGGATAGTCAATAGTATTCAAGCTGTGTTTGTTGGCCAAAGTCAAGGCATAGTGATTGGTAGCTATTGGATATTCATATGTAGCATAGATAGATGCGTTGGTTTGGGACAGTCGTACTGCCTTGTTGGCCAAAGTCAAGGGTAGGTACGGGTGGGTTCAAATTAACCTGGAAAATGACGGGTAGAACTTGACATGTGACTTATGATTTGTTGGCCAAAGTCAAGGTCATAAGAGTATGGGGCAAAAATCCACATCGGGAGTTTCTAAAGAAACTGAAACTTGCTAGTGCTGCATACCATTTGGAGTGTGATGATTCTGGTAGGATTCCTTCAGTTTTATCACACGATGATATTTGGATCCCGATCCTACTGTGAGTATATGCTACTCCTCGGGAACTTTCTCACTTAACGATCAATGTTATAAACCAAGTAGGTGTCTAGAAAGGTGTTAGCGGGGCTACGCCCACAGGGAAAAGAGGTTATTTAATTAAGGAACTTCGCAAAAGCGTTGGAAAACCTCCCTCGAAGTACCAACACTGGCCTGGCTGAACGATTAAGCAAGTATTGTACGGTGGGATTGATCCCGACTAATTCTTCTTTTTTGGTTTGAGGAAGGATTCGAGAAACAGTAGGAGTCATCCTGTTTAGACAAATTAAAAACCACTCTAAACTTGCAAGAGCATCATGCTAAAGTGTTTCTTCTCTCTCTCCTAATTGCAGCGACCAAGCATCATGACCGGCCTTAAGTTACTACTAGATAAAAATATACTGACAGGGCCAAACTATAAAGATTGGCTCAGGAATGTCAAAATGGCAATCAATTATGATAAGTTGGGGTATCTCCTTACCACCAAAGCTCCCCCTGTCCCAGGTCCCAAATCTAGCGTTGCGAATAAGGAAATCCGTAAGACCTGGGAGATTGACTGCGCGAAGGCCAAGTGCCTTGTGCTTGCCTCTATGGACAATGAACATCAGAGGAGGTACGAGAATATGGACCTTGAATCCATATTTCTCCATACTAAGGAACTATATGGAGAGCAATCCCGTATCTCTAGATACGAAGTCTCGAAAAAGTTGTTTTCGGCGAGATTGACCCTCGGATCATCTGTAGCGGAACACGTGCTTAAGATGATTGGATACATTCAAGAGCTCGTTGACCTCGGGACCACGTTAGAGAACAAGCTCTACACTGACTTGATTCTCCACTCCCTTCCTTCCACTTACGCCCAGTTTATCCTGAACTTCAACATGTAAGGAAAATAAGTTGAACTTCTGGAACTCCTCAACATGTTAATGAGTGCAGAGGGCACCCTACAGAAAGGTAGGGAAACATCCACTTTGTTTGTTGGAGGAGCTTCCTCTTCTAGGTCCAAGGCGAGAGCCAAAGGAAGGAAGAAGAAGGCCTCCACCAAACCAAAGAGCGGTGTTAGTAAAGTGGAAGCCAAGGGAAAGTCAAAAGTAGCAAAGGTAGCGGGAAAGCTTGTGGGAAAGGAAGAGTGCTTTTACTGTCACAAGAGTGGACACTGGAAGAAAGATTGCAGGGCTTGGAAGGCCAAGAACCAGGACCCGAAGCAAGTTGTGGCTTCGGCTTCAGGTGTGTATGTTATTGAAAACTGTCTATCAATAAACTCTACTTCCTGGGTATTGGATACCAGATCAGGATCTCATATCTGTAATTCTTTGCAGGCACTGAGAAAGCGTAGGGTTTTGAAGACAGGTGATATGACCCTCAGAGTTGCAAACGGAGCTAGCATGGATGCTGAGTCCGTGGGGGACTATCACTTGGGATTGTCAGATGGACATGTTTTGGTTTTGCGTGATTGTTATTTTGTACCCAGTTCGACTTGTAATATCATATCTGTATCTTTAATGTCTAAAGAAGGTTATGATTTTGCATTTGTAAGCAATTTTTTAAACATTCACCTTAATCATGTTCTGATTGGGTCGGGTACATTAAGCAACGGTATATACGTATTGAACCAACCACAGATTTTCAATGTCCAGAATACATACAAAAGAAAGTCTCCAGAAATAAATCATACTTTCTTATGGCATTGTAGACTGGGTCACATAAATGAGACAAGGTTAACTAAGTTGCATAAAGAAGGATATTTGGATCCGTTCGAATATCAATCATATGCAACTTGTCAATCATGTCTCAAAGGAATGATGACAAAGACTCCGTTCACTGGACACGGAGTAAGAGCGAGCGAGCTCTTGGGACTCGTACACAGCGATGTATGCTGTCCAATGTCTACACATGCGCGAAGTGGTTATTCTTACTTCATTACTTTTACGGATGATTTTTCAAGGTACAGATATGTCTTCTTAATGAAGCATAAATCAGAAGCCTTTGAAAAATTCCAGGAATACAAGAATGAAGTAGAAAAACAAACAGGCAAAAGTATCAAGACACTGAGATCAGATCGAGGTGGTGAATACTTGAGTGCCGAGTTCCTGGGTTACTTAAAAGAGAATGGAATTCTCTCTCAACTTACTCCTCCATACACCCCACAACATAATGGTGTATCGGAGAGAAGGAACCGAACCCTATTGGATATGGTACGTTCCATGATGAGTAATGCTGAGTTGCCGCGATCATTCTGGGGATATGCACTAGAATCAGCTGCATATCTTTTGAACCGAGTTCCAACTAAGACAGTGCCTACCACACCATATCAGATGTGGAGTGGGAAGAAACCCTATCTTAAGCACATTAAGACATGGGGATGTCCAGCTTTTGTCAAAAAGCAGCATGCGGACAAACTCGAGGTACGCTCAGTACAGTGCAAGTTTGTGGGATATCCAAAGAACTCCAAGGGATATTTCTTCTATTGCGCAGAGGAACAAAAGGTTTTTGTTTCTCGTCATGCCTGCTTCTTGGAAACTGAATTTTTGGAAAATCAGATAAGTGGGAGCGCAATAGAACTGGAAGAAATTCCAGAACCACAAGCTATTACTGAAAGCTTAGTAGAACCAGAGGGTTTGAAAGAACAGGACATTCCTGCGCCGCTCCACAGAAGTAGTAGGCAGTCTCATCCGCCCGAGAGATACTATGGTTTTCTCATAGACGGGGATAGAGAGGATTGCATCATTGATAATGATGAGCCGACTAGCTTCCAGCAGGCCATTCAGAGCATTGACTCGGTAAGATGGCTGGATGCAATGCGGACCGAAATGGAGTCCATGTACACCAACAAAGTATGGACTTTGGACGTTGCTCCAGAAGGGGTAAAACCCGTAGGCTGCAAATGGATCTTTAAAAGGAAGATTGGTGTAGATGGACAGGTTGAGACCTATAAGGTTAGACTTGTTGCAAAGGGTTTCCGTCAAAGACCTGGTTTGGACTATGACGAAACCTTTTCTCCAGTGGCTATGCTCAAATCCATTCGAATCCTTCTTGCCATTGCTGCCTTCTACGATTATGAGATTTGGCAAATGGACGTAAAGACCGCTTTTCTAAATGGAAATTTAGAGGAGTGTGTCTATGGACCAGCCAGAGGGTTTCATTCAGAGTGGGAGCAGCGGGAAGGTGTGCAAGTTGCTTAAGTCCATTTATGGACTGAAGCAGGCATCGCGGAGTTGGAACATCTGTTTTGATGAGACGGTCAAAGAATTTGGCTTTATCAAAAATCCAGATGAACTATGCATCTATAGTAAAATTGTAGCACGAACTGTCGTATTCCTTGTTTTATACGTGGATGACATTCTCTTGATAGGAAATGACATTCCTATGCTACAATCTGTCAAAGGGTTCTTGTCACACAGGTTCTCCATGAAAGACCTGGGTGATGCCTCTTACATTCTGGGGATCCGGATCTATCGTGATAGGTCCAAGAGGATATTAGGACTTTCATAGTCCAGGTACATCGACACCATACTGAAAAGATTCGGTATGGAAGATTCCAAGCGCGGTACTTTACCAGCTTGTCACGGGATCACCCTCTCCAAAGAGATGTCTCCCAAGACTGATTTGGAAAGGGGTCGCGTGTCTATTATACCCTACGCCTCTGCGGTAGGCTCTATAATGTATGCGATGTTGTGTACCAGACCAGATGTAGCTTATGCACTGAGTGTGGTAAGCCGGTATCAGTCAAACCCTGGGGAGAAGCACTGGATAGCGGTAAAGAACATTCTCAAGTACCTGAGAAGGACTAAGGAGATGTTCTTGGTGTAAGGCGGAAAAGACCTCCAGATCGAGGCTTTTGCTGACTCCAGCTTCCAGAGTGACAAGGATGACTCCAAATCCATGTCAGGTCATGTCTTTACCCTCAATGGAGGGGCGGTGTGTTGGAAGAGTTCCAAACAGGAAACCGTTGCTGACTCGACGATGGAAGCGGAATATATCGCTGCATCTGATGCCGCAAAAGAAGCCGTCTGGATGAGGAAGTTCTTGACAGAACTTCAGGTGGTTCTATCCATTGTTGATCTAATACCTCTGTATTGTGACAACAACGGGGCTATAGCTTTAGCGAAGGAACCCAGGTCCCATCAGAAGTCCAGACACATCTTGAGGCGGTATCACCTGATCAGGGAGATCGTGGATCGCCGGGAGATCGAGGTTCGGAGGGTTGCTACAGAAGATAACACTGCAGATCCATTCACGAAGGCCTTACCCCAGACTCAGTTCGAGCGGCTGATCGAGATGATAGGTCTTCGATACGCCAATACATGGCCTTAGTGCAAGTGGGAGATTGTTAGTGTATATGCCCTAGAGGCCATTACTGTATCATACTAGTTTGTATATTACTTAATGGAAGCTTGGGATATTCACAGTTGTATAGACAATCTTGCTCAAAATAGTAGTATGCTACTTGGTTTGTTTCTACTTTAATGTGTGCATGTGTTTCTTTTAGCATATCGCCTTTACACATTAGTGGAGCCCTTAGGATCTTTGCTTGATTACCAGCGTTGTGATGACAATCACACTAGTGGGGACTGGGTAATCTACAAGCACATCCTTATACAGGTCCCTAGTCGTAGGATTATCGAGACGGGGCATCGATACTCCGGTGTAGACTAGCGTATGAGCTTCTCATCCCAGCAGGGGAGATGGTCTGTCCTACAGCCATTAGTACGTCGTACTTGAGATAGTATGTGGGTGCTCGTTAGGTTACGAGTACACTGGACAGGACTCGTCGGGAACTGTTGGTTGGTACTATACCTATTGTCAGTTATCAGTTCCCAGGTGACATGAGTACAGCTTAGTCCGCTGACTTGACACTGTCACTTTGCCTCGAGTGTGTTCCCACTGTTCTTAGATTGCTACCCTACCACGGCTCAAATGAGTCGTACAAACAGGTAGCAGTTGGGTGCAGTCCTGAAGCACTTAGAGGCAGTGACGGTTAGACAGGATTCGTCTCTTCCGGTATTGGGGGTTGATATCGCGCTGTGTCTAGGAGAGCCATTACACAAAGTCCCTGGCCAGGGCAAGCGAGATATACTGGTAGCGTTTCCAGTGTTATCTCAGGGTGTTCTGGGCTACACTCCGACACGACTTGTACCGCTATTAGGGGACTGACGTTTACTTCCCCCTAGGCCCGCCATGCGATACTCTTAGACGAACAGACCGGATTGCACGGAGATTGTCACATTCAGGCTCAGTAGGAGTTCAGATGGGTTCACCTCATCAGTCTTCTTATCGGCATCTACCTGGGGACCGTTACGTACAGCTAGTACCGCTTGCGGCTTGTGGTTAAACCCACTGCCAGCGTAGTGTCGAGTTTTTAGAGTCCCACACAGAGGGTTATTCGCCTTTGGGCAAAACAGAATAGAGGTCGCATGGTTTTGCGAAGGGGTTCGTTCACATCCGCGCACTTGTGCACGTTTGGTGTCCGGACAGTTATTACTAGCGGGCTTTGGTTTAAGCCAGATCCTAGTATATGTTTTGGGATTAGTTTTATCTCATTGTATTCGTGTTCCTCGGAACATGGATGCGGGTGTGTATGCACAGTTGACTGAGGCGGAGGCAGAGGATTTTCATTAGGGTTGATGACCGTTGTTTTTTTCCAAACCCTAATGAATATGTGAAATATGATTAATAATATTAATTAAAGATAATTGTGTTATGGTTAGGGTTGTTGACCATTTGACTTTGGTTGACTTGTTGACCCATGTTGACATATTGACCATCATCATTTCACATGAAAGATGCTCTTTGATTCTTGCAAAATTCATTAAATGTGAAATGATAATGGTCATTCCAAATGAACCATCACAATTTCCTTTTAATTATTATTGTTAATTCATAATTCACATATATGTGAGAATGGTTGATAATTATCCCCACTCTCTCTTGCTCATTCTCTCTCATCCAAATCTCATCCTCTTCCTCTCTCTCAAAGCTCTCATCTCTCATGTGTTGAGAACCATTAGCTATTGAGATAAAACCACCAAAACTCCTCTCTACTCATTCTAGGGTTCTAGGTTTAGCAAGCCAAGCACTTTAGTTACCTCTAGGTTGAGGTTGAAGCTCAAGGTAGAGGCCTTCGGGTGGATCTTTCTTCAACAAGAGAAGGTGACAAGGAGGAGCCGTTCAAACCACTCCAAGGAGCAAGAAGAGAAGGAGTTCAAGACCTAGGTATAACCTACTAACCGAGTAGCTAAATCTTTTAGCATGGTTGCTAGTTTTTGTTTAGCAAAGATCCTCCATTTCTAGTCCATGTTACCTTGTGTTAAGAAAAATCGTTTTTTACCTATTCCGCCTCCCCGTAAGCACCGGGGTGGGTAACGTGGACTTACACGCTGTCGACACGGGAATCAAAAACCTCCTCATATACGGAGACTCCCAACTGGTCGTTAGTCAAGTAAATGGCGACTATCAAACGTGCAAACCAGAGTTGGTGAACTACGGCGAGAGAGTACAACAGTTGCTGACTCAAATCCCTGCCTACGCCCTGGAAAGCATACCACGTGCGGAAAATAGCAAAGCGGATGTGTTAGCCAAACTCGCTAAAGAACTGGCTGACGAAAACCTCGATGAAGTGAGGATCGTTGTACAAAGCCGTCGGGTTCTTGCACCGGCAGAAATATCTCCGGAATTGTCCGAAGAAAAGGGAGCGACCAAGCAAACGACCCTGCAAAAGACCAGGAAAAGGCTAAGGATTGGAGAGAAGTCTTTATAGACTACTTCAAATCCCGTCGAACACCTGAAGATGCGTCCTCAAGAAATCAGTTCATGAAACGAGCTCTGTCTTTCGCCTTCGTCAATGATACTCTGTATAAGAGATCGTTCGACTCTCTATGGCTAAGATGCCTGGGACGTGAAGAAGCAAAGAGGGTCGTCCAAGAAACTCACGACGAACTCTGCGGTTCTCATCAAGCCGGGCCAAAGATGAAGTTGAAGATCAAAAGGATGGGATACTATTGGCCCACGATGATCCAAGACTGCCTCGAATACCCGAAGCAGTGCCACTCGTGCCAAATTCATGGAGACTTCATCCACCAGCATCCAAATCCGCTACACCCAACGGTGGCTAGCTGGCCGTTCGAAATGTGGGGAACCGATATAATCGGGCCCATCGAACCAGCGTCATCCAGAGGACACCGGTTCATATTGGCGACAACTGATTACTTCTCTAAGTTGGCAGAAGCAGTACCGCTGAGAGAAGTGAAGATAGAGAACATCCTCCATTTCTTCAATATGCACGTCATATATCGGTTTGGCACTCCGCGACGGATTATCTCCGATAACGGGCCAGCCTACAGAAGTCACAGAATCAGCCGCTTCGCGCAGCAACATAATATAGACTGGAGATACTCTTCAGTCTATAATCCTCGGGCTAATGGTCTAACTGAGGCCTTCAACAAGACCTTGACAAAGATCATAAAGAAGACGGTGTCCAGGAATAGAAGAGATTGACACGAAAGATTGCATGAAGCTCTCTGGGCGTATCGAACCACGTTCAAAACGGCCACAAACACGACGCTGTATGCATTGATATTCGGTGCAGAAGCGGTACTTCCCTTGGAGATAGAGTTACCCTCTCTACGAGTGGCGGTTCATTATAAGCTAACAGATGAAGAGAACGCTCATCTTCGGCTGAAGGAGCTCGACGCCCTTGACGAAACCCGGCTCATGGTGCAGCAAAACCTGGAGACTTACAAAGCAAGGATGACGTGCTCGTACGAAAGATTGACTAGGCCGAGAACATTCCGCCAAGACGAATTCGTGCTAGTCGTAAAAAGACCTATGATCCCTAATCGTGCCAAACGGGGGAAATTCGAGCCAAACTATGAGGGCCCGTATATCATAGACAAAGTCTACCAAAGTGGGGCTTACTTGCTCATGAATATGCATGGCGAAAGACCCTTTAGGCCAATAAACGGTCGGTTCTTGAAAAAATACTACGCTTGACCGAAACGTCGGTAAACTGCTACGAACCGCAGCATCCTAAGGCTGACAAAAAAAATCATTACGTCCATAAGCAAAACGGGCACGGATGAAAACCCGAAAGGGCTACGTGAGTAAAAACAGCAGGGCTACCGGCGAGTTTGTGAAAACCCGAAAGGGCGCAATCTCGTTAAAAGACACTTCCAAGATCCTCTCGACCTTGTAAAGGGAAATACCTGTGTGAGGTCCTTACGACTCACAATGGAGCAACACACTTAGGGATCCCCACGATTCCTAAGGAGAAATTACACTTATGAGATCCTCACGACTCGTAAGGAGAATTTCCTTATGAGACCCTCACGGCTCATAGGATTCAAAAGCTTTAAGCTACAGGGATCTAAACCTGTTCTTAAGCCATCACACACCCCGATATTGCCCTACAAACGGTTCATTGTTGACCTTTGTATACAATCCACGGACACGAATAAACATCTCCCCAACAGAGTCCCACCAGCGACGAGGGATACCCTCACATGGTGAACGACCCTTGTAAGTCCTCTCGACTTATTAGGAGAAAACATTCTTGTAAGATCCTTACGACTTACAAGAGAACACACCACTTAGAAGTTCCCACGACTTCTAAGGAGAAAACACACCTACAAGATCCTCACGACTCGTAGGGAGAAATACATTTATGAGACCCTTACGGCTCATTAAGTCAAAAGCCTTAGTCGACAGGATCCCAACCCTGTTTGCTAAGCCATCTTTGTTCGAACCGACGAAGGCAAATGACGATTCGCTCCTGGCAATATTCAAGTTGTAGCGATGCTGATGCCTAAATCGGTATCAGATCTCGAGTTCCATACTCGCGGAAAAATTCAGCGAGCCATAAATGCATAAAAATAGCCGAAATGATGGGGCAACTTGCAACAAAATCAGCAAGTAAAATATATGCATACAAAATAGCCGAAATGATTGAGCACCGCGAAAAATAGCCGAAATGATTGGGCAATTGCGACTTTCGCAATACAAAAAGCTGAAATGATAGAGCATCGCGGAAAGAAAACAATATACGTATAAAATGAAACTTTTGCCCTGCAGGTAAGTCCATATTGACCCCTTTATACAATCCATGGGCATAAACAAAAAGGGAACCACATTTCCCCACCAGGCTCTTTCAAACGGAGAGTTAAATCTCGACGGCAACATCTACAGCCTAGAAACTTACAACGGTGATCCTCCTCATTCCAGCAGGATTCGGACGTGACACTACCAATCGGAGCCACGACAAAGACTCTATGGTTCCCCACAAGACTCGGTTCCCCACGACCAATCGGAGCCACATTTCCTCACAAGACTCCATGGTTCACAGACAACCTGAAGTCGACTCCCGACACCGTAGAAAATGGAGAAAGTCAATCCCCGACACCGTAGAAAACGGAGAAAGTCGATCCCGACACCGTAGAAAACGAAGAAAGTCGATCCCCTACACTGTAGAAAATGGAGAAAGTCGATCCTGACACCGTAGAAAACGGAGAAAGTCAACCCCGACACCGTAGAAAACGGAGAAAGTCGATCCCCGACACCATAGAAAACGGACAAAGTCGATCCCCGACACCATAGAAACGGAGAAAGTCAATCCTGACACCGTAGAAAACGGAGAAAGTCGATCCCAGACACCGTAGAAAACGGAGAAAGTCAACCCCGACATCGTAGAAAATGGAGAAAGTCAACCCCGACACCGTAGAAAACGGAGAAAGTCAATCCCCGACACCGTAGAAAACGGACAAAGTCGATCCCCGACACCGTAGAAACGGAGAAAGTCAATCCTGACACCGTAGAAAAAGGAGAAAGTCGATCCCAGACACCGTAGAAAATGGAGAAAGTCAACCCTCGACCTCCCCGTTGAAGCAACGCTTCGACTCGGGAACAAGTCAACTCATCAAACACTTACGAGTCCTCTTGACTTGTAAAGGAGAAAATTCTCTTGCGAGATCCTTACGACTCTCAAGAGAAAGCACACTTAGGAATCCCCACGACTCCTTAGAAGAAAATGCACCTACGAGATCCTCACGACTCGTAGGGAGAAAATTCTTTATGAGACCCTCACGGCTCAGATAATTGGAAAGTCTTAGGTAGCAAATCCTAACCCTGTCTCCTAAGCCATCGCTACCCTACAAAGAGTTCAAGACGAACTGTTACTTATTATCTACAAGTCACACTTGCCAAAATTACATGCCATCGAAATCGAGGTGCTACTTAAGAGTACGTAAACAGTTTTGCGCCAAGTCAAAACAAAAGGCATAACCCATGGACGTCAATCACCTATTATGCAAGGCAATAAGGAGAACATTTGATTTACATCCAATTGAGCGTCCGAAGCGTACCCACTCATGTATGTACGAAAAGGATAAAATAAACGCATGGAAAGGAAAAATTTGTTATTCATACCTCAGAAAAGTTCTTACATTGATGAAAACAGTAAACAAAAGCATCATTAAAATGTTTACAATGGCAAAACATTAAATCCGGGACACAGATTAAGAAATTCGAAAGTGAGGCCGTCTAAAATGTTTCTGGCCTCTCTGACCATTCTCGTGTGCATCCTCTCACGATCGCAAGCGTCAGGATCCTCGCTGATGTCCTCCACCCTCTGATAAGCAGCGATTATCGTCGTCTGTTGGAAAGCTTGATGCAAAATATCAATGAGATTATCTCGCTGCTTCTTCGAGATCAGTGAAGGGTCCCGGCAGCACCCCGGCCATCGAAACGCGGCCAAAATGTGGAACAAAAAATTTCTAAAACCGGCGCTACCGTTACCCGATTTCCGGATCGACCTTAAACCCTATTCTAGCGAGCTAACTAAGAGTTAGAAAGGTTATACCGAGATGATCCGAGTCCTTCGGTCTTCATTCCAAGCTCCTAGCGATTCTTTGATGATGTTTGGTTGCCGGTCTTCCTCCATCTCCGATGATCCACCCGAGGGAAACGACGCAAACTCCAACCTCGTCGAACGAGGCAACCGACGCTCCAAAGTTTCTAGCTATGGAGAGTGGGGGTGTATTAAAGTGTCACTACAATTTTCTCTCAACTTGTTTTGCTCAATGAGCAAGCATAGAAGATCAATGAGGTGAACCTTTTGCATGAGCTAAAATGGCTAAGTTTTTGTGAGAATGAGAGTGGAGTGTTATGAAGTAAGTGTAAATCAACCAAATGAAAATCCCTTGACCAAAAGTGCCCCCCCTTTCTCATTCCCACAAAAACAAATTCATTTGTTTAATTTCATTAAACAATGTGAACCATACTATGCTACATGCTTTGACCCATGCCTTATGCCACCTCACACCCTCCACCTCATTATCAAACAAATGATTTTTCTAAAAAGAAAAAATCAATAATGAGGTGGCACATCTTCTAGAAGCCATTCCGTATAAAATACGGAATACTTCCCGGTACATGTATCGAAATACATATACGCGTATTCGTACAAAAATACGAATAGCCAAGAGAGAAAATAAATAGCGAACAATAATACTAGAATATATATATATATAAATACATATGTAAATTATTAAATCAAAACCTAATTTAATAAACTGGCTTAATCCTAAGCCGCTAGTATTATCAACCGTCCAATTAAAGTTTGCGCAGCAAGTGCACATATTCAATCGGACATCTGTATGTATCAACATACCTCATGTACACCATATCACCTGAACCGTGAAAACCCTCTGTGTGGGACTCTAAAGACTCGTCAATACGCTGGCAGTGGGTTTAACCACAAGCACGTCAACGGCACTAGCTGTACGTAACGGCTACCCAGGTATTGAGCGAAAGGGAGGCCGACGAGCAAACTCATCCTGAACCCCTACTGAGCCTATCAGTGACAATATCCGCACAGTCCGGTCTGTTCGTCTAAGAGTATCGCATATCGAGTCTAGGGGGTGGATAAAGTCAGACCCCCAACAACGCGATATTTAGTGTCGGTATGAAATCCATCACCACCTGAGAAACTATCGATCCTGGATCGATAATTCTCGTCCACCGTGGCCACGGATTTATGGTGATGGCCATCCGTACACAACGCGACATCAACCCCCAATACCGGGGAAGAAGAATCCCCGACGATCCGATCACTGCCTCCATATGGCTCGGGACTGTACCCAACTAAAACCTGTTTGCACGACTCCTTTGAGCCATGGTAGGGTAGTAATCAAAGCACAGTGGGAACTCACACAAGACAAATGACGATCTCAGGTCGACAGACTAACCTGTACACATGTCACCTGGGAACTGCTATCTGACAATAGGTATAATACCAACTAGCAGGTTCCCGGCGAGTCCGTCCAGTGTACTCATAACCCAATGAGCACCTGTATACTATCTTAGGTGAACAAACTAACACCAATGGCTTGTGATACCTGGCCACCGCCCCTCGTCGGGGTCTCGATCAGTATACACTAGTCTACACTGGAGTATCGATGCCCAGTCTCGATACTCCCACAACTAGGGACATTTAAGGATGTGCTTATAGACCCCCAGCTCCCATGTATGTGATCTCCATCACAATGCTGGCAGTCAAGCAAGAATCCTATGAGCTCTATCAACATGTATATGATGATAAAGACGAACCAGATAGCATACTATCATCTTGAGTAAGACTGTTTTATCGGTATAGGTCCTCACTCAATCATCATAATCACAAGTTTGCGACTATGATAATTGCCTTGAGGGCACTATAGCCAACAATCTCCCACTTGCACTTAAGGCCAATTATTGCGATGTCGCATACTCACAGCCCGTGTGATACCGAACACCCAACTTCTCTACTAATCAGTTTCGCAAAACCCGTTTGCGAAAATGATTGCGTTTGAGAAATAGCCTCAGTGAGTGGATCCGCTCCAATGTTTCTTTCTGTATCTCTTTTAATCTCAACTTCGCGGAGAAAGCTATCTTCCGAAATGAGCAATACCTGTCTTAGAATTTTTCTGGATATCTGATGTGACCCAGTTCAAAAATGAACTCCAAATCCAGTAAACTTCTTAGACTGTATCGTCCACTGAATTTAATTAGTATCCTGCGCTATGCCTTTCCTCGGTATTTGCTTGGACCACCTGTCTAACATACTGTCCCTCAAAAGAGGGAAAACTATAACTCTGACAGTCACTCTGTCATCCAGGTCACCTTAGAAGCCTAAAATGATAACCGTCTCCCGAAGGAGGCTGCCGTAATCATTTCCCAAGAACATTCACTTATGTTCAATAACTGCTTCCCAATGTTTCTCCAGAATTGGATTAATATATCTGCTTATTGCATCTAGTGCAAAAGCAATATCTGGTGTGGTACTTGACATTTCATGATCAACTCAATTGCCTAAGCAAGTGATATGTTAATCATGTAGATCCATCTCCCCTTTAGTCTGTAAGACACCTTTAGAGAGGTTGACTCCATCACCTGCAGGTAGACCACCATGCTAGGAGTCGCCCATTTAATGTCAAAATACCCAGATTAGGATACTTCCCAAATCTAGATCCAAAACCATAGATCTAGTAACCAGAAAACCTGATATTATATCCATATCCTGTGTGGAGAAACAACTTTGTGACAACCACAATATAACCGATCGTAGTATAGGAATGTCCCTTCCTATCAAGTGCATGTCATCCCAATACCTGGACATCACTCTCTACTACCTTCTTACCAGATCCAGATCCTATTCTGATGAGGTCAAAGGCTATGACTGTCACATCAAAATTAGATGATCTAATTCTGCTATACCTGCTTTAGCCTATAAATAGACATAAGCTTCTTGCCCACTACGCTTCCGCTGCTCCCACTGACTACAACAACCCTCTGGCAGAGTCATATACACGTGCACTTCTAAACCAAGTTTAGAATGACGCTATACTCATCCTCCTGCCGGGTCTTATAGTCCAGAACAACAGCAATGGCAAGTCTGGGTAAACAAGAACCTCCCTGTCACCGTCTCTGAGAAGACCAAAGTACCTCTCGGGTGCTTGAGGTTACCCACCAAATCTGCGGAGTGGCTAATGGAACGTCGAAACTAATTGAATCCTCAGGTTCTATTAAATTTTCAGTAATCGTTTGTGGTTCTGGAATTACTTCCACTTTTACCATACTCCCACTTCTGTTTTCTGAAAAAATCCATTTTATTAAAACTGTGGCGAGTCAAGAACAATATAAATATTGATCTTCCTGATGGTAGAAAGTTAACCCTCGTCAAGGCCCGGGATAACCCACAAACAGCCATTACTGAAACATGGTTTGAGTTTATCCGGATTCTGGTTTTAAGCATCAGCCGAACAACTCTCTATACCTTAACATCGTTAAGATATAAATTGATTCTATATATAAATCTAATATAGAAACAAAAGCACTAATTTAATTTGAACCAGATTCAAAATCATGCAGCTGTCTCCAGTGCATATCAACCAGATGGAAAAAGGACAATCAGCATTACTCATCTAGGAGTGCATCCATATATGAGTAACCTGAAAAAGAAGCAAGTTCTCAAAACCATTACTATTATCTGAATACCAAACACAAGTATCTACATCTTCGACTTCCTCGAAGAATCCTGATACTTACAATAAATGGTTCTCTACTTTATTCTTATACCTATAACTTCTGAATATCTGGACCTTGCATTTCAACGAAATACATGTCTAGAACTGGAGAAGTCATAAGTAAACAGAATATAGTACGGGTACCAACCCTTTTGTCCTAATGGAAACTGGACAACATACAATACATTGTATAAGTCCCTTGAGTTCAATAACTCAAACCCTGTGCGTCGTAGGTTGAAAAATTGTACTATGGTTAAGAAGAATTACACCGCTGTTAAATGCACCTTACCTAATCACCAGCTGATATAGGTAAATGTCATAGACATAATATCAAAAAGTTATATCTCACTTTATAAAATAAATGTATAGATATATCAGTTTGAAATTGGTGCATAACAACGGATATTCAAAACCAAATATTTGCCATCCGGCAAAAACCAGATGATTTCCTCAAATATCACCAATTACAACGAATTCCGATATAATGAGGATCTAATCACCCAATTCCCAATATCTTACTCCCACTCACCATCTGTAATAACATACAGATGTGAGAAACCGATCTGGTAAATACATACCCTGGAGTTAGATTCTTATTGGGAAATAGTTTTCAATTAACATCGCATAGTAAAACTGAAACACGAAAATGTTTCAAAAGGGTTAACTGGTATTCCTAGTAACGCCTCTTCCTTTATCCTGAATCATGACAGTAACCATATACTTACCTGACCTCTCTGCAATCCCTTTATTATGTCTTTACTTATTACCTTCTGTACACCTCCTTTACGCTAATTAGTTTTCTTCATTCCCTACCTTTCGGCACCAGCCTAAGGTTTGGAAGAAGACTATCCAATAAGTGTAATAGGTGTACTCTCCTAATCCTAGGAGCCCATGCAACCTGAGAGAAGGTAAAGAGAAAAGACAACCGAATAATCCTATTCAATCTCCAGAACCAGAATCCATCCTCGAAAAAGTTCTTTCGAGTTCGTATGTAACTATACGATGGATTTATCCAATGGAAGTGGATATCCGTAGTGATACGGAGTGTCCTAGAGAAATGCAAAGTGGATGTAGGAGTGGCAGGGGTATACACGATCTTTGTCGTGAATGATGGTGATCGCAACTTTCTTCGCCATTATTCTAATCCATTTATATGTCTTTACTTATTACCTTCTGTACACCATAGTTAAGCTTGTTGGTTTTCTTCCTTCCCTACCGTTCGACACCTGCCTATGGTCTGGAGGAAGACTATCCAATAAGCTCAATAGGTGTACCCTCTCCTAATCCTAGGAGCCCTCACAACCTGCGAGAAGGTAAAGAGAAAAGACAACCGAATAATCCTATTCAATCTCTCCAGAACCAGAATCCATCCTCGAAAAAGTTCCTTCGAGTTCGTATGTAACTATACGATGGATTTATCCAATGGAAGTGGATGTTCGTAGTAATACGGGGTGTTCTGGAGAAATGCAAAGGTGATATAGAAGTGGCAATGATGTATGCGACACCGTGACATTCCAAAAGCCAAAGTGTTTTAAGAAGGTTCAGTCAACTTGGTTTATGAGTTTTAGTCAAGGGTCGGGTCATAGTCACAGCCAGAGAGAGAGAGAGAGAGAGAGAGAAGAAACACTCAGCGTGCACTCTAACCTAGATCAGAATGGTTAATCATTTTATCTAATCTGGATGGTTCCCACTGTATCCTCGAATTCTCCTCCAAACCTAAAAGGAGAATTAGTCGGAGTCACCCGAGGAGTAATCCTACTCATCAGTGGGAATCGGGATCCAACTATCATCGCATGATAACTTGATGGAAGCCACTCAAGTCACCACACTCTAGAAGGTATGCGCAAGCCTGGCAAGTTTCCTGTATGTTTGAAACTCCCGATATGTGTTTTTACCCCTAACGACCTATAACCTTGACGCTTGCCAACAAGTTATAGGCCACTAGTCAAGTTCAACCCGTCATTGTCCTGGATTAACTCGAACCCACCCGCACAAGCCCTTGACGCTTGCCAACAAAGCTGTACGACTGTCCCGATCAATCGCATATCCATGCTACAAATAAGTATTATTCAGCTACCATACACTATGCCTTGACGCTTGCCAACAAACATAGCACGAATACCAAATAGTACTTATAAGAAATGACGGAGGCTATGGCTGGTTTTTGGCGAAAAACCTTTAACGTAATGAACTTGATCTCGTTGAAGGAATCCAAGTGGTTTTGCAAATATATAGTGGCGAAAACTTTTGCTAAAGTGGTCACTCCCGGTGAAGGGATCTCGGCTCTTTCCCCGTAGAATGAGGTGCAGGATATTCCAAACTGAATACTACGATGCAAAGCAAAAGGAAATGACTATAGTGAAGTTATTACGTTGATGCAAACTTTCACTCAAGGGGTCACTCCCGATGAAGGGATCTCGGCCCTTGCCTCGTCGAATGAGGTGCAGGATATTCCAAAATGAATACCACGATGCAAAGCAAAAGTGTACGTCTGTAATGTCAGTTTTTAAAAACTTGGTTCCAACAACATCATATATAGGTTTGTTTTATCCTTGCATTGATAAGAATCTATGCAGTCCCATCAATTAATCACACCAGAAAAGAACGAAAATAAAATGTACGTATATGCCATCCGCATTCGCCACTGGGTCCCGTCATCACCCGTTAGGTTACTTAACTAACGACAGAGCGGGGACTGGACTAGCGCGGGTGCAAAACATATACAATATCTACTAGTATATATAAATATATATATAACATTCGTCCCAGGCATGATATAAAGCAACATCACAGAAACATCACAGAAACAACACAGAATGGTAGATAATCTGGAGCCCCGGGTTTCCCTTGAGCCGCAAGTGAGACCCGACGTTCCCTGTCGTGTGGATAGCATGTGCAATGAAACCTAGACCCCTACGAGCACGGCAAGTTACCCGCCAAAACCAGAAGTGAGGCAGCCCCCTTCAGCAACATGAATGGACTACCCAGCACTTCACAGAATCCGGTAACTTGAGCACCCCTCCTGGGTCACCTATACCCCCTACGAGTGCGGCGAACAGCCCGCCAATTCTAGAGTAAGGTCCCCTCCGTCCCAACGCCATGAGATGCGGACCAGTTGCCCTCTAGAATCCAGCTATTCATGCACCCCACCGCGGGGTAATCCTAGTACAGAAAATAAAATAATATACAAGGGTGACATCGACCTCAGCCCGGTCGTGCCCCAAAAGAATAATATACAAACTGGCAGTGGCGGCAGTCCACATGTCGGACGCTCGCCCCGCAATATCAAATGTACAAATGAAAACAACTGTACTATCATTGCACCACTGGCTATCCACCACGACGATCCAACCAACATCACAGCACAACACAGAACATCAACGTGAATGTCACGTTCGCAAACCCGTCTAAAAGACATATAACAATTAGATGAGTTTACCGATCATATGACATTCACGGTCGCAGATAGAAATGTATGTACTGTTAAACGCATACTTAAAATATCGATCGACTAAATTCCAATTTGGCCCCAATAGCAAAAACAACACTTCACTGAAACCTAGGCCAAAACAGTATATGTCAAAAATCGCAATTCCAAGTCAGAGGGCTACAGGAAAAATTTAAAAGCCCGTCGCCACTAAATGGCCGCGGAACCGCCACTAATGGGGGGTAAGTGCGGCGGTTCCGTGGCTCTTTGGAGGCTTCATGGGCTCAAATTTTTTCTGTACCCTTAAAATTGCCTGCACGGATTTTTAAGCCTCTGGAAATAATTTTCTGACCACTTTTGAAAATCGGCAGAGAACAGATAATTGAAAACGTGATTTTGGCAATTTCCGTCGATCGATCTTTTAAACACGTTTAAACAAGCTAGTAAGGGGTTTAAAGGGTGGATCTGATACCATGAAGGGTCCCGGCAGCACCCCGGCCATCGAAACGCGGCCAAAATGCGGAACAAAAAATTTCTAAAACCGGCGCTACCGTTACCCGATTTCCGGATCGACCTTAAACCCTATTCTAGCGAGCTAACTAAGAGTTAGAAAGGTTATACCAAGATGATCTGAGTCCTTCGGTCTTCATTCTAAGCTCCTAGAGATTCTTTGATGATGTTTGGTTGCCGGTCTTCCTCCATCTCCGATGATCCACCCGAGAGAAATGGCGCAAGCTCCAACCTCGTCGAACGAGGCAACCGACGCTCCAAAGTTGCTAGCTATGGAGAGTGGGGGTATATTAAAGTGTCACTACAATTTTCTCTCATCTTGTTTTGCTCAATGAGCAAGCATAGAAGATCAATGAGGTGAACCTTTTGCATGAGCTAAAATGGCTAAGTTTTTGTGAGAATGAGAGTGGAGTGTTATGAAGCAAGTGTAAATCAACCAAATGAAAATCCCTTGACAAAAAGGGGCCGGCCCCCCCTTTCTCATTCCCACAAAAACAAATTCATTTGTTTAATTTCATTAAACAATGTGAACCATACTATGCTACATGCTTTGACCCATGCCTTATGCCACCTCACACCCTCCACCTCATTATCAAACAAATGATTTTTCTAAAAAAAAATCAATAATAAGGTGGCACATCTTCTAAAAGCCATTCCGTATAAAATACGGAATACTTCCCGGTACATGTATCGAAATACATATACGCGTATGGGTACAAAAATACGAACAGCCAAAAGAGAAAATAAATAGCGAACAATAATACTAGAATACATATATATAAATACATATATATCAATACATATGTAAATTATTAAATCAAAACCTGATTTAATAAACTGGCTTAATTCTAAGCCGCTAGTATTATCAACCGTCCAATTAAAGTCTGCGCAGCAAGTGCACATATTTATTCGGACATCTGTATGTATCAACATACCTCATGTACACCATATCGCCTGAACCGTGAAAACCCTCTGTGTGGGACTCTAAAGACTCGTCAATACGCTGGCAGTGGGTTTAACCATAAGCATATCAGCGACACTAGCTGTACGTAACGGCTACCCAGGTATTGAGCGAAAGGGAGGCCGACGAGCAAACTCATGCTGAACCCCTACTGAGCCTGTAAGTGACAATATCCGCACATTCCGGTCTGTTCGTCTAAGAGTATCGAATATCGAGTCTAGGGGGTGGATAAAGTCAGACCCCCAACAACGCGATATTTAGTGTCGGTATGAAACCCATCACCACCTGAGAAACTATCGATCCTGGATCGATAATTCTCGTCCATCGTGGCCACGGATTTATGGTGATGGCCATCCGTACACAACGCGACATCAACCCCCAATACCGGGGAAGACGAATCCCCGACGATCCGATCACTGCCTCCATGTGGCTCGGGACTGTACCCAACTAGAACCTGTTTGCACGACTCCTTTGAGCCGTGGTAGGGTAGTAATCAAAGAACAGTGGGAACTCACACGAGACAAATGACGATCTCAGGTCGACAGACTAACCTGTACACATGTCACCTGGGAACTGCTATCTGATAATAGGTATAATACCAACTAGCAGGTTCCCGGCGAGTCCGTCCAGTGTACTCATAACCCAATGAGCACCTGTATACTATCTTATGTGAACAAACTAACACCAATGGCTTGTGAGACCTGGCCACCGCCCCTCGTCAGGGTCTCGATCAATATACACTAGTCTACACTGGAGTATCGATGCCCAGTCTCGATACTCCCACGACCAGGGACATTTAAGGATGTGCTTATAGACCCCCATCTCCCACGTATGTGATCGCCATCACAATGCTGGCAGTCAAGCAAGAATTCTATGGGCTCTATCAACATGTATATGATGATAAAGATGAACCAGATAGCATACTATCATCTTGAGTAAGACTGTTTTATCGGTATAGGTCCTCACTCAATCATCATAATCACAAATCCGCGACTATGATAATTGCCTTGAGGGCACTATAGCCAACAATCAGGCCAGTCAGATACACTGAGTGCACCTTATCTTCAGCGTTATCCAGTGCATTAAGCGGCATGGCTTCATAAAAAGTGCTCCCCAAATTGCCCTCACTATAATCTTTAAGAGAGCGGAGTGACGAGGAAGTATTCGACCGTTGTGTGCATTAAAACGATTTATAATTTCAGCGCATTGGGCGTTTGTGAGCTCCTAGTTTTGACAACGTCCTTGTGTGCAAATGTCCTCATAAGAAATGATTTCGTCAAGACAGTACAGATGAGCGACCATAGCACCTGAAAATGAAAATTAGCGAGAGTTTAGTGGACAGACTAATCAAGACACGAGGATTTAAACAACTCTTGATCTCCGCATGAAGAAAACAAGTACTGATTAAGACACCCAACAAATTCAAATTTGTGCAATTAAGGAGGGAATACTAAAAGGATTCTCATTTAATGAGCGCCCCTTGGGCCAAGGAGTAAATCTCCCTTGAGAGCAGCGCTCTGCAACAGATATGATATCTGTCATAATTAATAATGAAGGGAATAAAATTCCCCCCAAAATTTCTAAAGAGCAATGCTCTGCGAGGAAGATGGAATAATCCATCAAAAACTCTAAAAAGCAAAGCTTTACTGAGTTAAAGACTCTGAGATCTTTAAGATCTGCAAGATGAACTCTAAGAGTTCTTCTTTAAATAGGTTAAGAGACCCTAAGAAAGATCTCTTTAGATCTGTGATTTCAAGAGAGCAAAGCTCTGTTAACAAAATCCCAAAAATTTCTTTAGATCTATGATCTGAAAAGAGCAAGGCTCTGTTAATGGGTGAAACCTTCGATTATGAAGTAATCCCTTCAAAGATTTAATCTTTACTTAAAATTTTCGACAGAGTTCTGTCTCTAAGAGAGTTCTTAAGACAAAGAGCTATGCTCAGAAAAAGAATTAATTCTTAGAAAAACAAGAAAGAAGATGAACAGAGGCCATCTCAAGGGCCAAAGGCCCTATTTATAGGCACTGAGAGCCGTTTCAACTTCTAAGTTGATCTAATGGCGCAGATGCTGCCACCGCTGCACTCACGTGTAAGTCACGTGAGAGCAACGATGGGGGGCATTTGTTTCCCCCAATCAGAGTAAAGCTCTGTTCAAATTTTGAAATTTGAAATGGAGCGGCGCTTCATAAAAACGCTGCGCTAAATGCGCCAGCGCTAAGAGTCAAAGACTCTGATACAGCGCTCACGTGCAAAGCACGAGAGCGCTGGCACTGAATTCGCCAGCGCTAAGAGTTGAAGACTCTGATGCAGCGCTCACGTGCAAAGCACGAGAGCGCTAGCGCTAGCAGGGCCAGCACTAAGAGTCAAAGACTCTGATGCAGCGCTCACGTGCAAAGCACGAGAGCGCTAGAACTAAGTACGCTAGCACCAAGAGTCAAAGATTCTGATGCAGCACTCACATGCAAAGCACGAGAGCGCCAGCGCTGGAACTAAATGTTCCCCACCCTTGGATCAAAGATCCAACAAAGATGACTAAAAATCATCAAGTTACCTCTGAAAATTAGAGCACCGTTGGATCAAAGATCCAATGGTGAATAAAAATCACCAAGAGACAGAATAAGTTCTGTATGGGGAAAGATTTTCCTAATCTTGTTAAAAACAAGAAGACTGTCTTCTGTAAAACAGAAGCTCTAGGATCAAAGATCCAACGGTGGGAAACATTCCCAAATCAATTAGAGAAAAGATCTCTTAAACTGATTCAACAAATCAACCTCCCCTATATAAAGGACCCAAGACTTCAAGTCTAAAAAAAAAAGAACCCCCCCCAAACTTTGAGAAATTTCAAAGAGAAGAGCAAGCTCTCGGAAGAAGAATTTCTTCAAGGTAAATAAAACAGATATATCAAAGCATCTCATCAAAAGGAAGAAGAACTTAGTTCTCTTTCTAGATCATAGATCTATAAGACAGATGTCTTTCACAAAAAAGGATTGGAGCATCTCATTATAAAAAGGGAGGGAGAAAAACTTAATTCTCTTCAGATCATAGATCAATAAAATAAAGACGAAGTCTTTCACAAAAACAAAGATATCATAGTATCTCATAAAAAAGAGAAGAACATAGTTCTCAGATCCATGAGACAAAGTCTCTTAAAAACGAGAGTTTAATTCTCAGAACGCAGAACTGATCAAAGCTGCCTAAAAAGAGCCTTAGCGCTCCAAGACTGGCGCACAGCGCCGCAACGCTCCTAGCGCTCCAATTTAAAGAAGCGCCCAGCGCTTCAAGGTTGGCGCTCAGTGCCAAGCGCGCCACGTGCTCCTCACGTGTGCTCTATCTCACAAGGAGCGCTCTGCACTCATTAACTGGCTCAGCGCCAAGCGCGCCACGTGCTCCTTACGTGTGCGCTATCTCACAAGGAGCGCTCTACACTTATTAACTGGCACTCAGCGACAAGCGCGCCACGTGCCCCTCACGTGTGCGCTATCTCACAAGGAGCGCTCTGCGCTCCAAATCTGGCGCTCAGCGCCAAGTGCGCCACGTGCTCCTCACGTGTGCGCTACTTCATAAGAAGCACCTTAGCGCTCCAAATCTGGCGCTCAGCGCCAAGCGTGCCACATGCTCCTCACGTGTGCGCTATCTCACAGGAAGCGCTTTAGCGCTCTAAGTCTGGCGCTCAGCGCCAAGCGCGCCACGTGGTCCTCACGTGGGCGCTGAGGGAACATAAAATGTTCTTTAAATAAAGCCCCAGAGCCATAATGAGGGCTCAACACTCAATAAAAGACAGAAAGATTGTCAGAACCCAAACCTATGCTCAGCGCTATTAAATGAAAAAGGACCGAGCCTAATTAAATGTTCAACATTTTAACTGAGTGGGCCGAGCCCAAGTTGGCCACAGACCCCTACTTCAGATTATTTGAGCCCATATGCTCATAAATCTTTTTAACTGATCTTATTCCCAAACTTGACTACAGATCTCCCAACCAACATTGGTTCAAGGGTACATCTCTTCATATCTTTGATACATGTCGTAGTAATTCTTCAACGTCTTCAGAAAGATGGAGGGTCCCAATAACCAATAACTTTTGGCGCATCCCCAAACGGTTGAACCAAAACCGCATAGACTATGACGTCTTTAAACTGGACTATGATGTCTTTAAACTTTATGGACTATAATGTCCTTAAACTTATGGACCGTAATGTCTCTAAACTAAAACAATAGAGCCTAAATGCTCTTTTGTTGGATCTAAATGATCATGTTAAGTAGATCTTAGTCTAAAATTAGACTAACGTATCCTTAACAAACGTTTAAGTTGATCTTAGCCTCAAATGAGATTAACGATCCTTAAACCAACCCAAACCCAAATCTAAGAAAATACGGATTTGGACTAATCCACGCCCTACGGGCGACAACATAAATTAGTCTCCGTATACAATCCACGGGCAACCAAAAACAAAACAAACACACACGACACGAAATGACCATCTGGAGAGGGAGAAAGTGGTTACCGCGATGCGGTAGCGTAATTAACAGTAAGGGCTTGCGCCTGCAGGGAAGAGCGTCCCCTCAATTAAAAACCTCTCAACAAGGGGGAATCTGACGAAGTCTGCTACATTGGCCGCATCCGTTTAAACCTTCGATGCATGGTGTCATAAATCAACTTGGCATCATCGGAGAGGTGGAAGGATAAAACCAAATAGCATCTGCCCCCAAATTCAGGCCGGACGTCCCAACGTCCCAGTCGCTGTTTTCGGCGGTAAATAGCTGCGAATACCCTCCTCCGTAGCAACTGGCTCGACTAAAAACGCGTCAAGAGGAACACCTTGATTATAACCCAATTGTTGAGCGAAGCGGTGCGGGTTGTACCTCATGAACAACACCGAGGCGTTCTGTCTAAACACTAGGAAGCCTGTAACGCCTTGAAAAAAATCGTTTAGGTAATTTCCTGATAATCGGTAAATAACTGGTATTTTCCGTAATATGTAATTATAATTATTTTTCAATATAGGTCTAATTATACCTAATTTAGATAGGTAATTGCTAGTATTTGGTAATTAATTAGTCACTTATAAAATTCTAGTTGTTTAAATATTTTTCCTTAATTAATTATTTTTTATATTATTTTAAGCTTTTAAATATACATTAAATTAGTGATAAATACAAATTTGAATGGGCTAATTACTTACTTAAGAACCATGACAACTAAAATCTAGTTTGTAACATAAATTGTTATCATGTTATTCCAAGTTCTAGTTGTTTCTAGGGTCAAAGGAAAAAAATAAAATAAAATAAACTAAAACTAGTAATGATATAACTTGCAATTATGAAACTTGAGGGGTGTTTTTAGCATGGAAAATTCTATACAATCACCCACACATCCTCACCCCTCATCATGGTCGAGCCCACCTGCAGGGAACCCCCCCAATTTCCTTCACCTCTTTTGAAAAGAGAAATAATGTGAGAGGAATATAATATATTAATTGAAGTATGGTGTATTAATGAGGTATGGGAGGGGTTTCGACTTGGAAATATCTTCAATACCCACACACTATCCCCTCAATTCCCTGCTGGCCAAAAAATCTGCAGCCTTCCCCCATTGTTTCCATCTCTTTTCTGTCTAAAAAAAATCCCCAAAATGCATCAAAAATCCAATTAAAACCTCACAAATTCAAGCCAATTCTTCATCTTTTCTCCTTTGCCAAATCTTGCTTGAATCTTGGAGCAAGGAGACCATTTTGGGGAGGCTAAGTCACATGTTAGATCTCTAAAATTTGAGGTATAAATCTTCACCCAATTGATACTTTGTTGGTTAATTTCCTTAAACTAAATTGTTTAAGTGTTAATTTGGTGCTAATTTCAAATTTAGATTTTTAAAGATTAGGGTTTGAGTTAGAACTAGGATTTCAACCATCATTACTATGTTAACTAAGTTTAGTTTGTTATCTAGTTCTTATACAAACCTAATCTAAGTGGTTACCTTGCTTAAGTGGGCTTCAATTTATTCTAATCAAGTGATTATGCAAGCAAATTGCATGATTTTTGTGTGTTTTGTGGGAGATTATTTTAAGTAGTGGAGCATGGCTTAATTTAGATGTTTACTTGTGAATGTGGCCATTAGGTCGTTAATCCATGAATGTTTGCACCGAAATCTCATTTGAATGCTTACTAGGTTTTTTTTTATAATTAGGTGTTGATTTAATTTGATGTTGTGACTATATATATAACATCTCCTATGATAATTAGGGTATTGTGAATGAGCGATAGGTATGATCAGGTTCTAGGGTTGGTGGTTGTTTCGTATAGCAATCCTAGTTGAGGTTGTGGCGATGTCGTACACATTTTTTTGTGCATACAAGTATAGCTTGAGGACGTTTATTCTTTGTATCGTTGTCCTCGTACCTTATCAGAGTTTTAGCTTGATGTTTTGCGTTTTTGCAATTCCAGGATTGGTCGCGGAGACTTCGAACGCGGCACGGAAAGGAAAAGCGGTGATTGGACCAGGCTAGCTGAGGCTTTCCGGTGAGTAGATGCACACATCTACGGGGAAATCGTTTGGATGGCGAGACGCCCGATAGATAGAATTTCATTTAGTACTTATAATTATATGCGTAGTTCCTAATTAATCATCCCGTTGCATTGCATCATTTATCATATATATATATATGTATATATATACTGTGCTAGTACCTCATAGGACACTCGCACTATTACCATTGGTTTATGCTGCACGGGAACTATTCATGGGGACACACATGCCTTGGTAATTGCTATGCCACGAACACTTTATCACTTGTTTAAATCCGCATCTTATCACTTGCGCCAATTATTGATTAATAAACCTGCAATTGATATATTTAATTCATCAATATGGATATGCAGGATTGCTAGTCACATGCACATATCTTATTGCATCATTGTTCATGCATAGCTTTCTAGTTTCCGCATTGCATTGCATATTGTTAATATCATAGACATTCATGTATCATGATTCTTCTCGAGGATTTCCGTATTTATGAGATTAATGGATTTGGAGAAACCGCAAGGATTTGAAAATATATTACCATTTAAAAAATGTAAGTTGCGGTTTTCTCGTGATATGATGCATCTTTCGTCCACCAAGAGATTTCTCAGTGCCTGAGCAGTATCATACACCCGATTCGAGGAGGAAGACGAACCATCTGTGGGTGCATGGTGGACCCGGTGCGGTACCCCGGGGCAAGATGGTCGCAGATGATGGCGTTGAGCCCGGCAGGGGAGCACTACCGACCGGTTAATTGTGACGCGGTGGATATCCGGAGGATACCGACGTAGTCTTGAGTTATGATGATATGGGCCAGTCCAGATTGCCGGAGCCCTAGATCAGATATTTTGGGCCAGTCCGGATTGCCGGAGCCCTGGATAATTGAGATATTCATATTTGGTGCCGATGCTTGACACAGATTTATATTGATTTCATTGATGAAACTACAGCTAAATTACAGAAGTTTAATAAGATAAGAATACAGATTTCCCATGTTAATTATATTCAAATCTCGTGTTATTTATTGCATTCATGTTGCATGCATATTATTACATCGCATCATATTAGTATATGTAGGTTGTGACATCATTGTGTACATGCTTATGATAGCCTTATTAGATGTTACTTATTACTCACGAGTTGGCAACTCACCCCCGTTGTGCCACCGTGTTTTGTAGGTCTGACCCGTCAGCACAGTAGTGGCGGGCGCACCTCCTCTTTTGCTCCTTTTGCTTGGACTCGCAGCATTGTTCATAGGTGGGTTACGGGGTTATTTTGTTGCCACCTTGTATCATTATTGTATCTAGTGTACTCCATCTATCATATCTACCACTTGTATTATTGTATTAGCGACTTAGAGATGAGACAGTGAGATTTGTACTTTTTATGTTGTATCTCTGGGTCGAGATCACTTGAGCCGACATGATACTTTATTACTTTGTGCCTTTACATGCTTATTTTGCACAGTGATAATTTATATTGCGTGTGATTTTGAGTCCGCCTTGGGCGAAGAGCTAGCTCCCGCTTGGGGATGCCTTATTTCATGTTATATATATATATATATATATATTCTTGTTTTGTACCCGTTTGGGGCCAGTATTTACAAAGGAGACTCTGCCGAAATTTTCAGAAAATGATGTCGCTTTTAAAAATCTTGATGTGACTTAATTGATTTACAATCGCTTTCAATAATTTTGTTTTCCTTCACTCTACTGCTCTATTTGGTTTTGGTTTCTGGGTTTTGGCTTACTTAGATTACGTACGCCTCGAGACGTTCCGTAATTTAAGTGCCAGTCATGCTCCGTACTTTTCGAGTCGTGACAAAGTTGGTATCAGAGCATTAGGTTTTTACTTTCTGAGTGTAGGATGACCCTTGGTAGATGGAGTATGTGACTTAAGCAAAGTAACGTAGCGTGTGTATGTCCGCGGCATACTTGCGATACGGTACTCTGCCTAAGTGACCTTAGGATATAATTGCTTGCAGTTCCTTCTTTAATTCCTTATATCTTATGATACTATTGCAATGTTCTTATTATCCTGTTTCCTGTACCAGCCACTATGCCGCCGAAGGCTACGGGGGTTCAGAGGGCTGCCGCCAGAGATGAGATTCGAGCGGGCTCGTCCGAGACGAGGACCGATCAGGACAGCGTGCCTACCCCTCAGGGACAGATTGATCTGCCTTCCCCAGGCCGCATTGACAGGCTAGAGTCAGGTATGCAGGAGCTACGTCAGATGATGGGATCCTTAGTCGAGTCCAGTCGTGCATAGAGATATGAGGATGTACCTACCACTGCACAGACTACGATTGTACCTGCTGCCCAGACAGTTGTTCCTGCTACTATCGAGACCATTCCCGTATCATTTTTGGAGTTTATGACGCTGAGACCTCCAGTCTTTACTGGCACAGATGCAGCGGAGGATCCACAGACATTCCTCGACAGATTGGCTAAGATTTTCCATTCGCTGATATGTTCTGACGATAGATGGGTGGAGCTTGCGAGTTTTCGTCTGGAGGGCCTTGCTCAGACGTGGTGCGAGTCGGTCGAGAGAGGTCGAGCTACAGTTTTACCACCTATGATGTGGGACGAGTTCACAGCGGTGTTTCTTGTTCGTTTCCTTCCAGAGAGCGTCCGTGATGCTCGAGCCCGTAGTTTTGAGGTTTTGCGCAAGACTCCAGGGATGACCATGTCCGTGTATGATATCAATTTTACTCAGTTGTCCCGATATGCTCCTTACCTGGTGGACACCGAAGAGAAATACATGAAGAGGTTCGTACGTGGGTTAGACACGCAGCTATTCCTTGTCATTGGCGCCCAACACTTCGACACCTATGCAGCCGCGGTGGATGCAGCCTTACTTTTGGTGGAGCGCATTTCGGAGACTTCAGTCGTGTTAGTTATATGTATGCCCTAGATGCCATTACTGTACATGAGATGTACATTGTAGTGGATGCTTGGACATATATAGGGAGGACTTTCTTGCTCGACATGATGGTATGCTATCTGGTTACTCTTTATCTTAACATGTACACTGATTGTCTCTCTGTTACATGTTGGTAAAGCCCTTGGGATGCGTACTTGACTACCTAGATTATGATGCGAATCATACTAGTGGGACAAAGGTAGTCAGTAAGTACATCCTTTAATGTCCGTAGTCGTGGGTGTATCGAGACGGGTCATCGATATACCAGAGTAGACTAGCGTATAGCTTCTCGACCCATGTAGACGGGCGATTGATGATCCCATATCCATTGGTGTTTGACATCAGAGATAGTATACGGGTGCTCAGTGGAGACTGGGTACACTGGACGGACTCGCCGAGAACTCCCATATGGTATTATACCTCACGTCAGATTGCAGTTCCCTGGTGACACCGGTACAGGTTAGTCTGTAGACCCGAGATCGTCATAGAGTCTTGAGTGATTCCCACTGTGCTTTTATTTCCTCCTTACCACATTCAAGAGAACGTGCAAAACGATGGCTTTTGGGTACAGTCCCGAGTCACATGGAGGCAATGAGCGATAGGAGGGGTTTCGTCTCTCCCGGTATTGGGAGTTGATGTTGCACTGTGCTCGATTGGCTATAACAGGAAGTCCCTGGCCAGGGCTGCTTTAGAGATATACTAGTAAGTGTTATCAGTAGTTTCTCGACCCGTTATGAGCCTCATATCGACATGACTTATCGAGTCACTGGGGTCTGACGTTTACCACCCCTAGACGAGATATGCGACATATCAGACGAAGAGACCGGACTGTACGGTAGTGTTACTGATTGGATTCGCAGGAGTACTAGCAGGCTTGCTTGTTGATCTTCTGATCGCTCAATACCCGGGTGGCCGTTACGTTTAGCAGACTGCTTGCGGCTTGTGGGTGTTTGATATGATCATCACCTGCTGCCGGCGTATTGACGAGTCTTTAGAGTCCTACACAGAGGTTTCCTGGCTCAAGCGAAACGGAGTAGGAGCACATATGTGATATGTGCGGGATCGAGATTTATACGATATGAGATACCGTATTGTATTCTCACGATTTGTGACATCGATCGGTTATATGCGATATAGCCGGGTTATCGGATCAAGTGTTGATTTGATAAGTTGTTACACATGATATTAGTTGGTTATATGTGATATCGCCGGATTATTAAATCAAGAGTTGATTTAATAATTTAATGTATAATTATATATTTGATATATTATATTACATTAACTAGTATTAGCTCACTTAAGATTTCTTTTCTCACTAGATGTGCACATTGTATATATGCGATATATTTTTGTGTACATGTTTTGTGTCATGCTTTATGATACATGCAAGATGGGTGTATGAGACTTATACCATGCTATGATTAATCCTAGGGGTTTTAATGGATTAAGTAATTCAAAACTAAAGTCTTTTGTCAAGGCAAGAAGCTTTTGGAAGCTTGGATTTGCATTGACTAAAGTCTTCAAGTTTTGTTTTGCATTAAGATATTTGTAAACCCTACCCTTAACCTTAGCCCTTGGTTAATTCTCTACATGAGTTAGGCATGAGGGCTTAACTCACCCATGGTTGTAATAATTCATTTGGATGAGGATTAATTCATGGGATGAGTTCATCATCATCATCTTCTTCTTCTTCCCAAAAAGCTTTCTAGCTTCAATGGAGGTATGAGAAATAATGTGAGAAAATTAATTCTAAAGTGAGCCCACTTCCTACTTCATCATCCTCTACTACTTTCCATTTAGTAGAGGGTGTTCTCTTCACAAAGTTCTTGACCTAGTGAAGAAATAGCTTGGGTTAGTGTCTCCTCGACGTAGATCATCTTCGGCCTCGAAGACATCGAAGCAAGCATGTTCGTTTCTTCATGGGAGCCTCTATAGAGTCCGGATTTCACGATCGCAGCGAAGGGACTACTACACGGAGCTATTGAAGTGAAGGACCGGTCTACAAAGGTTGTATTCCTTGCTCACTTCTTATTGCAAAGTGTTTGCATTTCATATTCCGTCGATTTCTAGTTTACGATTCATGGTTAGGGTTAGCTAGAACGGCAATTTTTTGAATTTGGCATGGACGATGCCTCCCGAAAACTTGTTGCTGTCTTAGGTAACCCTTCAGGTCATTCCAGGATCGAAGAGGATTCGTACAGATATACCAGCTCCAGTACAGTTTGGCAGAGGTATGGCAGGGAGAGGTCAAGGCGGATTCTTTCCAGGCCGTGGTGATGGTCGAGGCATGATGCGTGGCCAATTGTTCAGTTCCTATTCACCAGGTCAGCGGCCACCTCCAGTATGTTATTGCGGGAGTCCAGGTCACCTTTTCAAAAATTGTACCGCGAGGCGCCAGGGTGAGCCGACAGTTCCTTATGTGACCCTTCCACCCTCACCCCCTACTCAGAGAGCTCTACTTCCTACCCCTGGTGGTACTCCACACCAGGCAGACGTTCCCAGAGGCCGTGGACGTGGCGGTCCTGCTCAAAGAGGAAGAGGAGACAGAGGACGAGGCAGTGGATAGCCAGCTATTGGTGGGGGACATGCCCGAGTGTTCGCTTTGACTCCGCAGGATGCGCATGCATCCAATGCCGTTGTGACAGGTACCTTGCCAGTATGTTCTTTCGACGCACGAGTATTATTCGACCCAGGTTCCACACATTCGTATGTATCTACACACTTCGCACCGAGGTTGGGCAGAGAGTCGTCGTCGTTAGATCAGCCGCTTATTGTTGTTACTCCGGTAGGCGAGTCGTTTGTCGCTCGGTTTATGTTTCGATTGTGTTCTGTTCGTATCGGGGAGAGGGATTCTTCGGTTGATTTGATTCTCCTCGATATGTTAGACTTTGATGTTCTTCTAGGCATGGACTGGTTATCCACCTGTTATGCATCCGTGGACTGCTGTGAGAAGGCGTTCAGTTTTAGTTTTCCGGGTGAGCCAGTTCTTGTTATTCAGGGAGACCGCAGCGTCACCCTTCCCAGCTTGATTTCGTCTCTTTGCGCTGGTCAGCTCTTGAGGAAAGGATGTCAGGGATTCCTAGCATATGTTTGTGATACTAGATCTACAGAGGTCCCATTGGACTAGGTCCCGATTGTGTGTGAGTTTCCTGATGTCTTTCCTGACTAACTGCCTGGGTTACCGCCTGAGCGTGACATTGAGTTCTGCATTGACCTGATCCCCGGCACGGGGCCTATTTCCATACCGCCTTATCGGATGGCCCCGACGTAGCTTAGAGAGCTGAAGGGTCAGTTGCAGGATTTCCTAGATAAAGGGCTTATTCGACCGAGTGTGTCACCTTGGGGTGCTCCTGTCCTGTCCGTCAAGAAGAAGGACGACAGTTTGCGTTTGTGTATTGATTACCGTCAGCTGAACCGGGTGACAGTGCGGAACAGATATCCCGTACCTCATATCGATGATTTGTTCGACCAGCTCCAGGGCGTGGGGCATTTCTCGAAGATTGACTTGCGATCAGGCTACCATCAGTTGCAGGTTCGGCAGGATGATATTCTGAGGACGGTTTTTCACACGCGTTACAGACACTACGAGAGTTTGGTGATGTCGTTCGGACTCACCAACGCCCCAGCAGCGTTTATGGACTTGATGAACCGCATTTTCAGGCCGTATCTTGATCAGTTCATCATCGTTTTCATTGATGACATCTTAGTATATTCCCGGAGCCGAGAGGAGCATGAGCAGCACTTGCGGATCACATTGCAGACTTTGAGAGAGCACCAGCTATTCGCGAAATACTCCAAGTGTGCATTCTGGCTTGACATCGTTGATTTCGTGGGTCACGTGGTTACGAGAGATGGTATACGTGTGGACCCAAAGAAGATCGAGGCCGTTCAGCATTGGCCCAGACCGACATCAGTTACAGAGATCCGCAGCTTTTTAGGCCTGGCTGGCTACTATCGACGTTTTGTTCAGGACTTCTCCCGTATCGCTGCACCGTTGACCGGGTTGACCCGGAAGGGAGTTCCTTTTGTTTGGACCGAGGCGTGCGAGCATAGCTTCCAGCAGTTGAAGACTTGTTTGACTACTGCACCAGTGTTATTATTGCCTTCGGGATCGGGCGGTTTTGTGGTTTTTTGTAATACTTCTCGAGTGGGCCTAGGCTGTGTGTTGATGTAGCACGATAGGGTCATCGCTTATGCTTCTCGGCAGCTGAAGAAGCACGAATAGAATTATCCCGCTCACGACTTAGAGATAGCTGCGGTGGTCTTTGCACTCAAGATCTGGAGACATTACCTATACGGCGAGTCGTGCCAGATATTCACGGACCACAAGAGTTTGAAGTATATATTTCAGCAGCAAGACCTGAATCTGAGACAGCGCCATTGGATGGAGCTAGTGAAGGACTACGATTGCGAAATCCTTTCTCATCCGAGCAAGGAGAATGTAGTAGCTGATGCTTTGAGTCGGAGGTCCGAAGGTAGTTTATCTTGTTTGAGCGCAGTTCAGAGGCAGTTATCGGCAGATTGGCAGATTCTATGCGACAGCAGTGTGCAGTTCGAGTTTACTCCGACCGGAGGACAGCTTGCGCATATCCGTGCACGTCCACAGTTGCTTGACCGTATCCATGAGGCACAGTGCAATGATGACCTTTGTTCAGAGATCATGGCGCAGGTTAGACATGGCAGAGATTCCGAGTTCGTGATCGATGATCAGGGGATACTATGATTTGGGACTAGACTGTGCGTACCAGCTTCTGAGGGACTGAGGCATGAGATTCTTGAGGAGGCACATCGATCGGTGTACAGTGTTCATCCAGGTTCCACCAAGATGTACCATGATTTGAGAGACGTTTACTGGTGGGAAGGGATGAAGAGGGACGTCACAGACTTCGTATCGAGATGCTTGACTTGTCAGCAAGTCAAGGCCGAGCACCAGAGGCCAGCGGGAGAGTTGCATCCTTTGCCCATTCCGGAGTGGAAGTGGGAGCAGATTTCTATGGACTTCATTGTGGGTCTACCCAGGACCAGTCGAGGGTATGACTATATTTGGGTGATCGTGGATCGATTGACGAAAGCGGCTCACTTTCTGCCAGTGAAGACAACTTTTGGATTTGCTCAGTATGCCTAGATATACATCGACGAGATTGTACAATTGCACGGCGTCCCAGCTTGTATTATGTCCGACCGAGGCACCCAATTCACCAGCTGACTATGGCAGAGACTTCAGGAGGCTTTGGGCACCCGATTGAGTTTCAGCATAGCATTTCATCCGCAGACCGACGGCCAGTCAGAGCGGACTATTCAGACTATTGAGGACATGCTCCGAGCTTGCATTTTAGATTTTGGTGGCAGCTGGGATCATCATTTGCCCTTGGTAGAGTTCTCCTACAACAACAGCTTCCAGGAAACCGTTCAGATGGCACCCTTCGAGGCTATATATGGGAGGAGATGTCGATCGCCCGTCTGTTGGACAGAGATCAGCGAGAGCAGTATTTTGGGGCCGCAAATCATACAAGAGACGACCACAAAGATCCAGCTGATTCATGATAGGATGAGAGCGGCCCAGAGCAGGCAGAGATCTTATGCGGACCGACGACGGCGCATGCTTGAGTTTGCTGTAGGCGACCATGTTTTCTTGAGGGTCTCCCCAAAGAAGGGCGTGATGAGATTTAGGAGGAAAGGGAAACTTAGTCCCAGATATGTGGGCCCCTTCGAGATCGTATTGGCACAGTTGCTTATCAGTTGGCTCTTCCGCCCAGTTTCCCAGATGTTCACCCCGTATTCCACATATCGATGCTCCGCAAATACCTTCATGACCCTTCTCATGCGATTCAGCACCCGATGATCCAGCTGGAGCGCGACCTTTTTTTTGCAGAGCATTCGGTGGTCATCCTGGATCGGCAGGTGAAGAAATTGAGATCAAGGGTTATACCGTCCGTAAAGGTCCTTTGGCGTGGCCCGAGCAGCGAAGAGGTCACCTGGGAGACCGAGGACGAGATGAGAAAGAAATATTCCCATCTCTTCGAAGGTACGCTTAGCTAGATTTTTAAATTCGGAGACCAAATTTCTTTAAGGGGGAAGATTGTAACGCCTTGAAAAAAATCGTTTAGGTAATTTCCCGATAATCGGTAAATAACTGGTATTTTCTGTAAAATGTAATTATAATTATTTTTCAATATAGGCCTAATTATACCTAATTTAGATAGGTAATTGCTTGTATTTGGTAATTAATTAGTCACTTATAAAATTCTAGTTGTTTAAATATTTTTCCTTAATTAATTATTTTTTAACTATTATTTTAAGCTTTTAAATATACAGTAAATTAGTGATAAATACAAATTTGAATGGGCTAATTACTTACTTAAGAACCATGACAACTAAAATCTAGTTTGTAACATAAATTGTTATCATGTTATTCCAAGTTCTAGTTGTTTCTAGGGTCAAAGGAAAAAAATAAAATAAAATAAACTAAAACTAGTAATGATATAACTTGCAATTATGAAACTTGAGGGGTGTTTTTAGCATGGAAATTTCTATACAATCACCCACACATCCTCACCCCTCATCATGGCCGAGCCCACCTGCAGGGAACCCCCCCAATTTCCTTCACCTCTTTTGAAAAGAGAAATAATGTGAGAGGAATATAATATATTAATTGAAGTATGGTGTATTAATGAGGTATGGGAGGGGTTTTGACTTGGAAATATCTTCAATACCCACACACTATCCCCTCAATTCCCTGCTGGCCGAAAAATCTGCAGCCCTCCCCCATTGTTTCCATCTCTTTTCCATCTACAAAAAATCCCCAAAATGCATCAAAAATCCAATTAAAACCTCACAAATTCAAGCCAATTCTTCATCCTTTCTCCTTAGCCAAATCTTGCTTGAATTTTGGAGCAAGGAGACCATTTTGGGGAGGCTAAGTCACATGTTAGATCTCTAAAATTTGAGGTATAAATCTTTACCCAATTGATACTTTGTTGGTTAATTTCCTTAAACTAAATTGTTTAAGTGGTAATTTGGTGCTAATTTCAAATTTAGATTTTTAAAGATGAGGGTTTGAGTTAGAACTAGGATTTCAACCATCATTACTATGTTAACTAAGTTTAGTTTGCTATCTAGTTTTTATACAAACCTAATCTAAGTGGTTACCTTGTTTAAGTGGGCTTCAATTTATTCTAATCAAGTGATTATGCAAGAAAATTGCATGATTTTTATGTGTTTTGTGGGAGATTATTTTAAGTAGTGGAGCATGGCTTAATTTAGATGTTTACTTGTGAATGTGGCCATTAGGTCGTTAATCCATGAATGTTTGCACCGAAATCTCATTTGAATGCTTACTAGGTTTTTGTTATAATTAGGTGTTGATTTAATTTGATGTTGTGACTATATATATAACATCTTCTATGATAATTAGGGTATTGTGAATGAGCGATAGGTATGATCGGGTTCTAGGGTTGGTGGTTGTTTCGTATAGCAATCCTAGTTGAGGTTGTGGCGATGTCGTACACATTTTTTTTGTGCATACAAGTATAGCTTGAGGACGTTTATTCCTCGTATCGTTGTCGTCGTACCTTATCAGAGTTTTAGTTTGATGTTTTGCGTTTGTGCAATTCCAGGATCGGTCGCGGAGACTTCGGACGCGGCACGGAAAGGAAAGGCGGTGATTGGACCATGCTAGCTGAGGCTTTCCGGTGAGTAGATGTACACATCTACGGGGAAATCGTTTGGATGGCGCAAGACGCCCGATAAATAGAATTTCATTTAGTACTTATAATTATATGCGTAGTTCCTAATTAATCATCCCGTTGCATTGCATCATTTATCATATATATATATATATATATATATATACTGTGCTTAGGATAAAAGGCTCAGTTGTTGTTGTTGTTGTTGATATATATATACTGTGCTAGTACCTCATAGGACACTCGCACTATTACCATTGGTTTATGCTGCACGGGCACTATTCATGGAGACACACATGCCTTGGTAATTGCTATGCCACGAACACTTTATCACTTGTTTAAATCCGCATCTTATCACTTGCGCCAATTATTGATTAATAAACGTGCAATTGATATATTTAATTCATCAATATGGATATGTAGGATTGCTAGTCGCATGCACATATCTTATTGCATCATTGTTCATGCATAGCTTTCTAGTTTCCTCATTGCATTGCATATTGTTAATATCATAGACATTCATGTATCATGATTCCTCTCGAGGATTTCCGTATTTATGAGATTTATGGATTTGGAGAAACCGCAAGGATTTGAAAATATATTACCATTTAAAAAATGTAAGTTGCGGTTTTCTCGTGATATGATGCATCTATCGTCCACCAAGAGATTTCTCAGTGCCTGAGCAGTATCATACACCCGATTCGAGGAGGAAGACGAACCATCTGTGGGTGCATGGTGGACCCGGTGCGGTACCCCGGGGCAAGATGGTCACAGATGATGGCGTTGAGCCCGGCAGGGGAGCACTACCGACCGGTTAATTATGACGCGGTGGATATCCGGAGGATACCGACGTAGTCTTGAGTTATGATGATATGGGCCAGTCTGGATTGCCGGATCCCTAGATCAGATATTTTGGGCCAGTCCGGATTGCCGGAGCCCTGGATAATTGAGATATCCATATTTGGTGTCGATGCATGACACAGATTTATATTGATTTCATTGATGAAACTACAACTAAATTACAGAAGTTTAATAAGATAAGAATACAGATTTCCCATCTTAATTATATTCAAATCTCATGTTATTTATTGCATTCATGTTGCATGCATATTATTACATCACATCATATTAGTATATGTAGGTTGTGACATCATTGTGTACATGTTTACGATAGCCTTATTAGATGTTACTTATTACTCACGAGTTGGAAACTCACCCCGTCGTGCCACAGTGTTTTGCAGGTCTGACCCGTCAGCACTAGAGCGGCGGGCGCACCTCCTCTTTTGCTCCTTTTGCTTGGACTCGCAGCATTGTTCATAGGTGGGTTGCGGGGTTATTTTGTTTCCACCTTGTATCATTATTGTATCTAGTGTACTACATCTACCGTATCTACCACTTGTATTATTATATTAGCGACTTAGAGATGAGACAGTGAGACTTGTACTTTTTATGTTGTATCTCTGGGTTGAGCTCACTTGAGCCGACATGATGCTTTATTACTTTGTGCCTTTACATTCTTATTTTGCACAGTGATGATTTATATTGTGTGTGATTTTGAGTCCGCTTTGGGCGAAGTGCTAGCTCCCGCTTGGGGATACCTTATTTCATGTTATATATATATTCTTATTTTGTACCCGTTTGGGGCCAGTATTTACAAAGGAGACTCTGCCGAAATTTTCAGAAAATGATGTTGCATTTAAAAAGCTTGATGTGACTTAATTGATTTACAATCGCTTTCAATAATTTGGTTTTCCTTCACTCTACCGCTCTATTTGGTTTTTTTTCTGGGGTTTGGCTTACTTAGATTGCGTACGCCTCGAGACGTTCAGTAATTTAAGTGCCAGTCACGCTCCGTACTTTTCGGATCGTGACAAAGCCCGACCAGATAGAGTACAGGTGCATGACCTCCCGGGCCCTCAACGCAGAAGCCCCATCCTTAAAAGTATCGTGCAACGGTTGGACCACCTTGGTGGATTGTTCATCTCGGAAAACTGTAAGTTAATACCGCTCATTCATTATCTATTTTTGTTTATATCGGTGCTATTAACTGTTAGTTATGTATATGCCCTAGAGGCCATTGTTGTACATTTGATGTATATTATGATGGATGCTTAGCTATATACAGAGAGGACTTTCTTGCTCGTCATGATAGTATGCTATTTGGTTTCACTTTATCTTAACATGTTGACTTGTATTGGTTTACTGTCTTTCTCTCACATGTTGATAAAGCCCTTAGGATCTGTACTCGACTACTGGGATTATGATAAGATCATACTAGTGGGGCCACGGTAGTCGATGAGTACATCCTATAAATGTTCCTAGTCGAGGGTATATCGAGAAAGGGCATCGATACACCAGAGTAGACTAGCGTATACGCATATTGACCCATATGATGGGCGATGGATGATCCCATATCCATCGGTGTTTGACATCAAGGATGATGTACGGGTGCTCAGTGGAGACTGGGTACACTGGACGGACTCACCGAGAACTCCCGGTTGGTGATATACCATACGTCAGATGGCAGTTCTCCGGTGACACTGGTACAGGGTAGTCTGTAGACCCGAGATCGTCATAGAGTCTTGTGTGATTCCCACTGTGCTTTGATTTCCACCTTACCACGTCCAAGAGGGCGTGCAAAACGGTGGCTTTTGGGTACAGTCCCGAATCACATGGAGGCAATGAGCGATAGGAGGGGATTCGTCTCTCCCGATATAGGGAGTTGATGTTGTGCTGTGTTCGATTGGCTATAACTGGAAGTCCCTGGCCAGGGCTGATATAGAGATATACTGGTAAGTGTTACCAGTAGTTTCTCGACCTGTTATGAGCCTCACATCGACACGACTTATCGGTTACTGGGGTCTGACGTATACCACCCCTAGACCTGATATGCGACATATCAGACGAACAGACCGGACTGTACGGGAGTGTTACTGATTGGATTCACAGGAGAACGCACAGGCTAGCTTGTTGATCTTCTGATCGCTCAATACCTGGGTGGCTGTTACGTTTAGCTGACCGCTTGCAGCTTGTGGGTGTTTGATATGATCATCACCTGCTACCGGCGTATTGACGATTCTTTAGAGTCCTACACAGAGGTTTCTTGGCTCAGGCGAAACGGAGTAGAGGCACATATGTAATATGTGCAGAACCGAGGATAATGCGATATGAGATACCGTATTATATTCTCAAGATATTTTGATATGAATCGGGACATCGGATCAAGTGTTGATTCGATGAATCGGTACATGATATATTAGCCGGTTATATTCGATATAGCCGGATCGTTGGATCAAGTGTTGATTCGATGATTTAATGTATAATAATATATATGATATATTGTATTACATTATCTAATATTGGCTCACTTTATTATTTCATTTTCTCACTGGATTAATACATTGATATATATACGATATATGTTAAATGTATTATTTTCTTTTGTTGCAAATATATAATATATATGTGATATATATTATTGTGACATGATATGATTTATCATTAAACATGTTTAAGGATGATTAAATGGGATTAGGGTTAGCTTCTTCTTGCACATTCTAGAAGCTTTTCCTTTTGTCTTGGTTAAGATATTATGGTTGATACTTATCCTTAACCTAACCAAACCCTAACTCTAGTTTATTCTCTACAAACTCTTAGCCACTCATCCTTGACCATGGTTGATATATCAATCATATAGATTTCTTTTCTATTCATCACAAAAGGAATTATATTTTTATTATCATCTTCTTCTCTCTTGAGTTAAAAAGGAAAAGCTTACTAGAAATTCCATTTGTGATGATAAATTGTGAGAAAGTGAATTAAAAAGAAAGCATAAATACTACTCCCTCATCCTCATCTCATCTAGCCCATGAGATTAGGGTGTTCATCTCTATAGAGTGAGAAAGCTTGGGTTTTTGCAACTTCGACGTAGATCATCGGAGATTCGGAACAATTCAAGCTAGCATGGATCGTTCGAGTCGTGGAGCCTCTCTTGAGTCCGGGAGATCGTGGATCGCGGCAAAGGGACTTCTACTCGAAGCTTGTGAAGCGAAGGAGCGTACTACAAAGGTTGTAATCCCTCACACTTAGATAAAAAGTTGTTATCTTGCATGCTAAACCCTAATAGTCTAGCAAAGATCCCGTCTTTGGGTTGTTCGGCACATGTAGAATTTTATTCGGGCATGTTTGATGCTCTATGAACCTTCACTAGTGTTCCTAGGAACCCTTCAGTGGTATCAGAGCCTAGCTAGAGCATTAGACGACGTGTTTACGAAGTTAAAACTCCAATCGAACCCGAACCGACAAAATTTACCCCCTCTATGGAAATTTTTCAAAATATGGGATTTTTCTGAATTAAAAATACCTGAAAAATACAGTAAGGAAAAATAAGAATTTCGGTGAAAAAAGTATCTCCTGATCCGTACAAACCGCCGCGGAACCGCGGCCGTACCTTGCTTGGGCCGCAGAACCGCGGTAGTATGAAGAGATCAAGGAATCATTTTTGCACAGTAATTAATATTTCTGTGATATATATTTTATGGGTATTTTTATTTTGACTCAAGTGTTGAGTATTCTGGGGTTTGTTTTGTAATCGTAGATTCGATCGGAATATTTAAATTCGTTTTTATTTCCGGATATTTAGAAACTGTTAAACTTTTTGAACGGATATCATTAACCCACTTTATCCCGGCACGGCAAACTTTCAAGTGTTGAATTTTTATCGGCTTTAAATCTTTCGGAAAAATTGTACAAGTTAAGCGGTGGACCCTCTAGAAGACAACAAACCTTAACTCGATTATGTGACCGTCTTGAACTGCCTTTTGAACCTTCGGGTTTGGGGCAGTACAGCGTGCCACATGTGAGGCGTTGGCTTGACCCTTCTACGGCTGGATCACTGGTACTATGACATATTCTGGGATTATTTGAACTCCGCTCAAGTGTTGAGCACTTTGGGAAATTTTGGGTATTTGATTATCTGTTCGAAAAGTTTGATACTGTCTATTTATCTGGAATGTGATACAATATGTGGAATTTATTGTGTTAGGCATGAAATGCGAAGTATGTGATATTTCGGATTTACGATGTCTAAAGTGTTTGTGGATTCCAAATATTGTAGTTTTACAATTTCTTTTCTATGACCGTAAGTGTAGTATGTAGTTGTATTGCCGGTTTTCGTTGCTATACATCGACGACGATCGGTGTATGCATACTTACTTACGTTGATGATATGAGATATTATGTGTTGCTGAGATATGATGTGCAGGATTGTCGCGATTGAATAGCTTGGGGTTTTATGTGAGATGAGAGTTTTATATTTTCATTCATGTAAATTCAAATGTAATGTAATATTCTTTTATTTGGGGCACTTCCAGGTTGAGATTGATGCCACCAGTGTTGTATATTATTTACTTTTCCGCATTAGGATGGACCCAAGGAGGGGAGCGCAGGTGACCGGGTTATGGGGTTCAGTGGGAGGCCATCTCGAGGAGTCGAGACCGGGTCTCCTAAACTCCAGAATTGGTAGGGTCGCTTGCCGCTCTCGTAGGGGTCCAGGGTGTGGGCTTGGCTATTCATCGCGACTGTGGAATCCGTATTTTCTATTGTTGGCTAAATACTAAATACGGACGTCCTAGTATATCCCACATTATATCTATGTTTCTGCTGCGATATCTGTGATGTGATCATTTGATATGTTCTGATGGATACAATATATAGTATATATGATATATTATATAGATGCTACTTATGTTTTACACCCGCACTAGCCCTGCCCTGCTCCGTCGTTAGTTACCTAACCTAACGGTGCACGAGAGGACATCAAGACGAATGCGGATGGCATAAGTGTACGTCGTATTTATCTGTGATGCTTAGGAAGCATAAGCTGATGGGATTTTATTAATGAGATTAATAAAAAGAAAAGAAACCTAAAGATATTGTAGAATCAAAACTTTATAAAAAAGGGTAGCTACAGTTTTGCTTTGCACAGCGATATATATGATATGTCCTGCACCTTATTCGATAAGGAAAGAGCCGAGATCCCTTCACCGGGAGTGACCTCTTTAGCGAAACTGGCAGATGCTACAAAACTCGGTTTGTCTTTTGATTGCTTTTAGAGTTTTGCTTTGCACAGCGGTATATATGATATATCCTTCACCTTATTCGATGAGGAAAGGGCCGACGATCCCTTCACCGAGAGTGACCCTTTTAGCAAAACTAAGAAAAGCCTCAAAGACACTCCTTTTTTCAAAAACTACTCGATTCTACGACGATATCAAGTTCATTACGCTCAGGGTTTTCTGGAAAACCTGCGTAGCCCTCCGTCATTTCAGATAGATATTATTTAGTATTCGTGCTATGTTTGTTGACTTAGTTAAGGCATAGTGTACGGTAGCTAAGTAATGTTTATCTGCTAAAACATGAGATGTGATTGGATTAGGGTATTCGTACGGCCTTGTTGACTTAGTTAAGGGTCGTACAGGTGGGTTTAATTCAATCGGGAAATGTACGGGTTGAACTTGACTTGCGATTTATGATTTGTTGACTTAGTTAAGGTCATAGATCGCTAGGGGCAAAATATTATCGGGAATTTCAAGTGTTGAAATTTGCAATGAGATTGCATACCTTCTATGAGATGGTTGGATCCCGATACCCACTGCGAGTAAGAGTTACTCCTGGGAGAGTTTTACACAGGACAATTAGTCGATCAAGTAGGTGTCTAGAAAAGTGTTAACGAGGTTACGCCTCTGGGAAAATGAGGTTTTTCTTTAATTAGGTCCGTGCGAAAGCACGGGGAACCTCCCTCAAAGTACCGACACTGATCTGGCTGAAAGATTGACGAAATTGTAGGGTGTAATTAATCCCGGCTAATCTTACCTTTTAGGGTTTGAAGGCAGATTTGATAAAAACAGTGGGAGACATCCTGATTAGATAAGATAATAACCAATCTAATCTTGCAAGAGCATACGCTAAAGTGTTTTCTTCTCTCTCTCTCTCCAGGTAGCGACCATGTCAGGCCATAATCAAGATAATAATATGGATGTATTGACTGAACCCGCTTATTATACTGAGCAGGGGAACGTTGGACCCGTTCTTTCTTATAAGAGTTATAAGACTGAACAGGGAATAGGAGAATATCTGGATTCTCACGCCGCCCAAAAGAACATGCATGTTGATGCATCTTCTTCAGGTGTGTTAGTTATTGAGAACTGTTTCTCAGTTCACCCTACGTCCTGGGTATTGGATACCGGATCAGGATCCCATATATGTAAATTGTTACATGGGCTACGTAAAGGTAGAGAACTGGGAAAAGGTGATCATTCCGTTCAAGTAGGGAACGGTGCAAGTATTGCAGCCAAAGCAGTTGGCGAATATCACCTTGTATTGCCAAGTCGTAATACACTGATTCTAAATGAGTGCTATTATATACCGAACATGATGTGCAACATTATATCAGTTTCTTTATTAACTAAAGAAGGATATAATTTTGTAGTAAAGGATAATGTTATGAACATATTCCTAGATCAAAAGTTGATTGCATCAGGATCATTACATAATGGCATATTCATTCTAAATCAGAATACAGTCCTCAATATACAAAACACACACAAGAGGAAAAGTTCAGAAATAAACGAATCCTTCTTGTGGCATTGTAGACTTAGTCATATCAATGCGACACGACTGGCTAAGTTACATAAGGATGGTTATTTGAATCCATTCGAATTATCATCTTATGATACTTGCCATTCATGTCTCAAAGGAAAAATGACCAAAGCTCCGTTTAGTGGACACGGAGAAAGAGTTACAGAACTCTTAGGACTGATACATAGTGATGTATGTGGTCCCATGTCTACGCATGCCAGGAACGGTTCTTCCTACTTCATTACATTCACTGACGATCTCTCTAGATACGGACATGTGTTTCTAATGAAACACAAGTCTGAAGCTTTTGAGAAATTCAGAGAATATAAGCACGAAGTAGAGAACCAAACGGGCAAAAGTATTAAGATTCTTCGATCTGATCGAGGAGGTGAATACTTAAGCAGTGAGTTCCTAGATTATCTAAAAGAGAATGGGATTCTCTCTCAGCTTACTCCTCCTTATACACTACAGCACAACGGTGTATCGGAACGAAGGAATCGGACCCTATTAGATATGGTGCGATCTATGATGAGCGATGCTGAGTTACCTATTTCCTTTTGGGGGTATGCGCTTGAGACAGCCATATACATATTGAATCTAGTTCCGTCTAAATCTGTACCTACCACACCATATGAGATATGGAGTGGGAAGAGACCATATTTTAAACGAGTTAAGATATGGGGTTGTCCGGCATATGTCAAAAGACAAAATCCAGACAAACTCGAGGCACGATCAGTTCTTTGCAAATTTGTGGGATATCCTAAGAATTCTCAAGGATATATTTTCTATCACGCTGAGGAAAAAGGTGTTTGTTTCTCAATATGCCACCTTTTTAGAAAAGGAATTTCTTGCAAAAGAAATTAGTGGCAAAGAGGTAGAGCTGGAAGAGGTTCCAGAAACACAAATTGCAACTGAAGATTTAGTAGAACCAGAGGATTCAGTAGTACCCGACGAACCCCAGCCTCTCCGCCGATCTAGCAGGGTTTCTCATCCACCTAACAGATACTACGGTTTACTCATTGATGGTGGAAGTGAGGATTGCATCATGGAAGATGATGACCCGACTAGTTTCGAGCAGGCCATCACGAGTAGTGACTCGGTGAAATGGCTGGATGCAATGCGATCTGAGATGGAATCCATGTACACCAATAAAGTATGGATTTTGGAAAATGCTCCTGAAGGGGTAAAACCCATTGGGAGCAAGTGGATTTTTAAAAAGAAATTTGGTGTAGATGGAAAAGTTGAGACTTTCAAAGCTAGACTTGTAGCAAAGGGTTTTCGTCAACGACCAGGTGTGGATTATGACGAAACCTTTTCTCCAGTGGCTATGCTTAAGTCCATCCGGATCTTACTTGCCATTGCTGCATACCATGACTACGAAATCTGGCAAATGGATGTTAAGACCGCCTTTCTAAACGGTGATTTAGAAGAGTGCGTGTACATGACTCAGCCAGAGGGCTTCGTAGATAGTGGGAGCAGCGGAAAGGTGTGCAAGCTGCTTAAATCCATTTATGGGTTAAAGCAAGCATCGCGGAGTTGGAACATCTGTTTTGATGTTGTAGTCAAAGAGTTTGACTTCATCAAAAACATAGATGAACCTTGTATCTATAAGAAGGTAGCAGAGAGTAAGGTTGTCTTCCTCGTATTGTACGTGGATGACATACTCTTGATAGGAAATGATATTCCTATGCTGCAATCAGTCAAGCTCTTCTTATCACAGAGATTCTCAATGAAAGATCTAGGTGATGCCTCCTGCATATTGGGAATCATGATCTATAGAGATAGATCTAAACGGATACTGGGATTGTCCCAATCCAGGTACATTGACACCATCCTAAAGAGATTTAGTATGGAAGAATCCAAGCGTGGGAACCAACCCACGATCTCTGGGCTCACTCTCTCCAAAGAGATGTCTCCCAAGACTGATTTGGAGAGAGCTCGCATGCAAGGGATACCCTATGCTTCGGCAGTGGGCTCTATCATGTATGCGATGCTATGTACCAGACCCGATGTAGCATACTCACTAAGTGTAGTGAGTCGGTACCAAGCAGATCCTGGAGAGAGTCACTGGACAGCTGTGAAGAACATTCTCAAGTACTTGCGAAGGACTAGAGACATGTTCTTGGTGTATGGTAACGGAGAACTCCTGGTGGAGTCCTTTACCGATTCCAGCTTCCAAAGTGATAAGGATGACTCTAATTCGCATTCGGGTTTTGTCTTTACCCTCAATGGAGGGGCGGTATGTTGGAAGAGTTCCAAACAGGATACCGTTGCAGACTCGACGATGGAGGCTGAATACATCGCTGCCAACGATGCTGGCAAAGAGGCTGTCTGGATGAAGAAGTTCATTAGTGAACTTGGTGTGGTTCCATCCATTGAACATCCAATACCTCTGTATTGCGATAACAATGGAGCTGTGGCTTTGGCCAAGGAACCCAGATCCCATCAGAAATCCAGACATATTCTGAGGCGGTATCACCTGATCAGGGAGATAGTTGATCGCTGGGAGATCGAGGTCAGGAGAGTAGATACGAAGGACAACACTGCGGATCCACTCACGAAGGCCATTCCCCAGATACAGTTTGAGAGATTATTCGGATGCTAGGTATGAGATACTACAGCAGCTGGCCTTAGTGCAAGTGGGAGATTGTTAGTTATGTATATGCCTAGAGGCCATTGTTGTACATTTGATGTATATTATGATGGATGCTTAGATATATACAGAGAGGACTTTCTTGCTCATCATGATAGTATGCTATTTGGTTTCACTTTATCTTAACATGTTGACTTGTATTGGTTTACTGTCTTTCTCTCACATGTTGATAAAGCCCTTAGGATCTGTACTCGACTACTGGGATTATGATGAGATCATACTAGTGGGGCCACGGTAGTCGATGAGTACATCCTATAAATGTTCCTAGTCGAGGGTATATCGAGACAGGGCATCGATACACCAGAGTAGACTAGCGTATACGCATCTTGACCCATATGATGGGCGATGGATGATCCCATATCCATCGGTGTTTGACATCAAGGATGATGTACGGGTGCTCAGTGGAGACTGGGTACACTGGACGGACTCGCCGAGAACTCCCGGTTGGTGATATACCACACGTCAGATGGCAGTTCTCCGGTGACACTGGTACAGGGTAGTCTGTAGACCCGAGATTGTCATAGAGTCTTGTGTGATTCCCACTGTGCTTTGATTTCCACCTTACCACGTCCAAGAGGGCGTGCAAAACGGTGGCTTTTGTAAGTGCACGGCGGCGCCCCGGCCGTCAATCCGACGGCCAAATGCGGAAGCGGTGATAAACTTTAATTTTGCGGACTTAGCAAACCGGCACCACCGCGCACTAAACACCCGGATCGAACCATTAAACTAGATCTAGCAACTACAAGAAAGGGAAGAGATGTACCGACTGATCCGAGTCCTCCGGTCTTCATCTCCACTCCGATCTCCTCGCGGGATCTCCGTTCGTCTCCTCCTCGTCGGAAAGGGCACCACGAAGCCGGGTACTTATACGGGCTCCCACCTCAATACCGAGGAAACTCGGGCGCGAAGTTGGCTAGCCGACGCGCCCAAGATTTGCTGTAGAATGTAGTGTAGAGTGCATGTCTCACTTTGGGGTCGTTGCCATTTGAAGATGATGGAGGAAATAAGATAAGAAAAATGGTGCTTGCATTTTTCTAGCATGAAATGAGATCAAGAAAATGAAACTCTCAAGAATGAAAACTCTCTTCTTTTTCTTTTCCTCAACCATGAAAAAACTTATCCTCTTAGAAAAATGGTGGAGGAAAGAATATGAAGCATGAAGGGAGGTGATGGTAGTAAAAGGAGGAGGGTGACCACATCTAAACATCATCATCACAAAACACAAAATCAATCCTAATCCTTTCTCATCTCATTAAAGCAAAGGAAAAGACTAAGAAAGAATCAAAATGATGGTTGAAAAGAAAAGATGCCATCATAATCAAAACAATTGCAAGAAACTCCCTCCACAATTGTTATTTGCAAACTTGCAAATAACACACTCCATCGGAAAAGTCCGGCCGGGAAAGAACAAAGGAAAACCGGCCGGAACGGAATGCAAACTGGCAACTCCAGAAAACTGGTCCCGTAATAAATTACAGGAAAACCCCGATACTGTGCATACACACCCGCATCTGTATTCCGTCCGGATACAAGTGCAATGAGACAAAATCTACACTGTACTAAACTAGGACCGGCTTAAACCAAAGCCGGCTAGTAAAAACCCGTTCGATCCTGATCCGTGCAATACCGCACGTATCTGATCGAACCTTGCCATATAACTATACGGCCACTAGTACAAACCGTCCGATCCTGATCCGTGCAATACCGCACGTATCTGATCGGACCCTGCCATATCTCCATACGGCCTCTACAGCGTTTCGCCCGAAAGCTTGAGTAACTGAAAGTGTGGTGGACTCTAAAGACTCGTCAATACTATGGCTGTGGATTTAACCACTAGCACGTCAGAGGTATAAGCCAATACGTGACGGGCCACCAGCTATTGACCAAAAGGGACGTCGATGAGCGAACTCATCCTGACACCCTACTGAGCCTGTCGGTGACAATATCCGTACAGTCCGGTCCATTCGTCTATGAGCATCGCATGTCGGGCCTAGGGGGTTGGTAAAAGTCAGACCCCCAAAAGCGGTACAAGTCGTGTCGGAGTGTAGCCCAGAACACCCTGAGATACTACTGGAATACCTACCAGCAAATCTCCTGCCTTGGCCAAGGACTTTTCATGTTCTGGCTCTCCTAGACACAGCGCGACCTCACCCCCAATACCGGGAGAGACGAACCCCTGCAGATCCGCTCACTGCCTCCATGTGGCTCGGGACTGTACCCAACTAAAACCTGTTTGCACGACTCCTTTGAGCCGTGGTAGGGTAGTAATCAAAGTACAGTGGGAACTCACACGAGACAAATGACGATCTCAGGTCGATGAACTAACCTGTACACATGTCACCAGGGAACTGCTATCTGACGTCAGGTATAAGACCAACTAGCATGTTCCCGGCGAGTCCTGTCCGGTGTACTCATAACCCAATGAGCACCTGTATACATCTTAGGTGAACCAACTGACACCAGTGGCTTGTGAGACCGGCCACCGCCCCTCGTCGGGGTCTCGACTGTATACACTAGTCTACTCTGGAGAAACGATGCCCTGTCTCGAATCTCCCACGACTAGGGACCTTTTTAAGGATGTGCTTGTAGACCCACAGCTCCCACTTATATGATCGCCCTCATACTGCTGGTGGTCAAGCAAGAATCCTAGGGGCTCTATCAACGTGTAATAGCGACTTGTCAGGTCACCTAAAGCAGTACACGATGATAAAGATAAACCAGATAGCATACTATCATCTCGAGTAAGACTGTCCTACCGGGATAGGTCCTCCCCTCAATCATTGCAATCACGTGCCTGTGATCCAATAATTGACTCTGAGGGCACTATCTCCAACAATCTCCCACTTGCACTCGAGGCTAATTATTGCGATGTCGCATACTCACAGCCCGTGTGATACCGAACACCCAACTCCTCTACTAGTCAGTCTCACAAAGCTCGTTTGCGAGACTATTGCGTTCGAGGAATAGCCTCAGTGAGTGGATCCGCTCTGGTGTTTCTTTCTATATCTCTCTATATCTCATGTTCGCAGAGAAAACCATCTCCCGAAATGAGCAATACCTGTCCTAGAATGTCTGGATGTCTGATGGGACCTAGCTCATAAGTGAACTCCAAATCCAAACTTCTTAGACTGTATCGTCAACTGAACTTAATCAGTATCCTGCGCCATGCCTTCCCTCAGTTTCCACCTGGACCACCTGTCCAAAATACTGCCCCTCGTCAGAGGGAAAACTATAACTCTGACAGCCACTCTGCCATCCAGGTCACCTTGGAAGCCTGGAATGATAACCGTCTCCTAAAGGAGGCTGCCGTTATCAATTCCTTAGAACATCAACTTATGTTCTAAAACTGCTTCCGATTGTTTCTCCAGGATTGGATCAATATCAACTTATTGCACCTACTGCAAGAACAACATCTGGTGTGGTACTTGACATCTCATGATTGACTCAATTGCCTGAGCAAGTGATCTGCCAATCATGCACATCCCTCTCCCCTTTAGTCTGTAAGACACCTTTAGAGAGGGTGACTCCATTACCTGCAGGTACACTACCGTGCCAGGAGTCGTCCATTCTAAATACTCATAGAATGCGGTCAAAGTACCCAGATTGGGAAACCACCCAAATCTAGATCTAAAACCATAGATCTAGTAACCAGAATGTCTGATATAATATCCAAGTCCTTTGTAGAGAAACCACTGTGTGACGACCAAAGTATAACCGATTGTAGTATAGGAATATCACTTCCTACTCTGTGTATGCCATCAAATACCAGGACATCACACCCTACTACCTTCTTAACAAATCCATCCCCTATTCTGATGAAGTCAAACCTATGACTGTCACATCAGAAATAGATGATCTATCTCCGCTATATCTGCTCTAGTCTATAAATAGACATAAGCCTGATGTCCACCAATGCTTCCGCTGCTCCCACTGACTACGACAACCCTCTGGCAGAGTCATATAGATGTGCACTTCTAAAGCCAGTTTAGAACGACACTATACTCATCCTCCTGCCGGGTCTCATAGTCTGGAACAACAGCAATGGCAAGTCTGGGTAAACAAGAACCTCCCTGCCACCGTCCTTGAGCATACCGAAGTACCTCTCGAGTGCCTGAGGTTACCGACCATATCTGCGGAGTGGCCAATGGAATGTCAAACCAGATTGAATCTTTAGGTTCTTATGAAATCTTCAGTAATCGTTTGTGGTTCTGGAATCACTTCCAGTTCTACCATACTCCCACTACTGTTTTCTGAAAAAAAAAAACATTTTTGATAAAACTGTGGCGAGTCAAGAACAATATCACTATTGGTCTTCCAGATGGTAGAAAGTCAACCCTCGTCATAGCCCGGGTCAACCCACAAACAGCCATTACTGAAACGTGCCTTGAGTTGTCCAGAGTCTGGTTTTAAGCATAAGCCGGACAACTCCCCGTATCTTAACAATGTCAAGATATGAACTGTTCTATATCCAAAAACAGAGGCACTGATTTAATTGAACCAGATTCAAATCATGCAGCTGTCTCCAGTGCATGTCAACTAAATGGAAAGAGGCCGATCAGCGTTACTCAACTTAGGAGTACTTCCAATTATGAGTAACCTGAAAGAGAAGCTAGTTCTCTTAATCATTACTATCAACTGAATACCATTCACAAGTATCTACATCTTCGATCACTTTGAAGAATCCCGATACTTGCTGCACCTGGTTCTCTACTCTATTCAAATACCTATAACTCCTCAAAACTTAGACTCTGTGTTTCTACGAAACACATGTCTAAGAACTAGAGAAGTTAAAAGTAAACAGAATATAGTATGAGGACCAACCCCTCTGTCCTAATGGACACTGGACAACATACAATACTCTGTATAAGTCCGCTGAGTCTAACAACTCATTCACTGTGTATCGTAGGTTGAAAACTGTACTTATGGTTAAGAAGAATTACACCGCTGTTTAATGCTCCTTACCTAACCATCCACTGATATAGGTAAATGTCATCGACATAATATCAAAAGGTATATCTCACTCTATGAAAATAGACGTACAGATATATCAATTTGAAATTGGTGCACAACAGCGGATATTCAAAACCAAATATTTGCCGACCGGCAAACAGCCCAGGTGATTTCCTCAAATATCACCAATTACAACGAATCCCGATATAATGAGGATGGTCACCTAATTCCCAATAACTTACTCCCACTCATCATCTGTAAAACCATACAGATGTGAGAATCATACCTGGTAAATACATACTCTGGAGTAAGTGTCTAATCGGGAAATCAGTTTTCTTTTAACAGTACACAGTGAAACTGAAACATTGAAATGTTTCGGTGGGGTATCCCGGTATTCTTAGTAATGCCTCTTCCATTATCCAGATTCACAACTATAACCGTATAATTCTTTGCCACCTCTCCAAATCCCTTTATATGTCTTTAGTCATTACCTTCTGCACACCCCTTAGGCCAAATGGTTTTCTTCCTTCCCTACCATTCGGCACCAGCCTATGGTTTGGAAGAAGACTATCCAATAAGTATAAAGGGTGTACTGTCCTAATCCTAGGAGCACTCGCAATGCGAGAGAAGGTGAAGATAAAAGACAACCGAATAAACCTTATTCCTATTTCTCCTGGACCAGAATCCATCCCCGAACTGGAACAAGTTCCTTTCGAGTTCGTATATAACCATACGATGGAGTATCCAATAAACTGTGGATCTTCGTAGTGATACGGAGTGTCCTGGAGAAATACTAAGGTGATTTAGGATTGGCGAAGAAATACTTGGTTTGGTCGTGAATATCAGTCGCAATTTACTTTGCCCTCTTACTAATCCCTTGCTTTGTCTTAATCTTAATACCTTCTGCACACCGTTTAGGCTAATTGGTTTTCTTCATTCCCTACCGGTCGGCACCAGCCTAAGATTTGGAAGAAGACTATCCAATTTGCGTAATGGGTGTACTATCTCCTAAACTAAGGAGTACTCGTAACTTGAGAGAAGGCAAAAAGGAAAAGACAACTGAATAAACCTTATCCGTTTTCCCCAGAACCGGAAACCATCCTCGAATTCCTTCAAGTTCGTATCTAACCATACGATGGTTTTGTCCAATGGAAGTGGACGTTCGTAGCAATACGTGGTGTCCTGGAGAAAAGGGTAAAAGTAGGAGTGGCAATGAGGTCTGTAACTCTGACAATCCAAAAGCCAGTGTTAAGAAGGTTCGGTCAACTTGGTCTCTGAGTCGTAGTCTTAGGGTCGGGTCAATGGTCGCTGCCAGAGAGAGAGAGAGAAAAGAAACACTCAGCGTGCACTCTAACCTAGATCAGAATGGTTACTAATTTATCTAATCTGGAAACCTCCCACTGTACCTCAAATTCTCCTCCAAACCTGAAAGAAGAATTAGTCGGGGTCACCCGAGGAGTAAACTAACTCATCAGTGGGAATCGGGATCCAACTATCATTGCATGATAACGTGACGGAATCCGCTCACGGTATCACACTCCAGAAGGTATGCGCATATCTGGCAAGTTTCAGTTCTTTTGAAACTCCCGATGTGGATTTTTACCCCATGCTCTTATGACCTTGACTTTGGCCAACAAATCATAAGTCACATGTCAAGTTCTGCCCGTCATTCTCCAGGTTAATTTGAGTCCACCCGTACAAGCCCTTGACTTTGGCCAACAAGGCTATACGACTGCCTCAAACCAACGCATCTATCTATGCTGCATATGAATAACCAACAGCTACCAAACACTGTGCCTTGACTTTGGCCAACAAACACAGCTTGAATACTATTGACTACCCATATGAAACGACGGAGGGCTACGAATGGTTTCTGGCGAAAACCTTCAACGTAATGAACTTGATATCGTTGAAGGAACTGATAGCTTTTTAGAAAATATAGTGACGAAAACCTTTACTAAAGAGGTCACTCCCGGTGAAGGGATCTCGGCTCTTTCCCCGTAGAATGGGGTGCAGGATATTCCAAATGAACACCATGATGCAAAGCAAAAGTAATCGGCTATAGTGAAGTTAATGCCCTGACGCAAACTTCTGTCCAAGGGGTCACTCCCGGTGAAGGGATCTCGGCCCTTGCCTCGTCGACTGAGGAGCAGGATATTCCAAATGAATACCACGATGCAAAACAAAGGTGAACGTCCTTGCAATAACAGCTTTTTGAAAAAGTGTTCCAACAACATCAGAATAGGTTTGTTTATCTTGCATTGATCTGAATCAACGCAGTCCCATCAATTGATCACACCACAAAGAACGAAAATATACTGATGTACGTATATGCCATCCGCATTCGCCACTGGGTCCCGTCATCACCCGTTAGGTTAGCTAACTAACGGCAGAGCGGGGACTGGACTAGCGCGGATGAAAAGCATATACAACATCTACTAATATATATACCAATATATTATATTCGCTCAAGGCGTGATAAGAAATGCAACATCACAGAAATGTACAGCATCACAGAACAATACAGATATCTGGGATCCCCGGGTTTCACAGAGCCACTACTGAAACCCGACGTTCCCCTGGTCGTGTGGATAGCCTTTGCAATGAAATCCTAGACCCCTACGGGCGCGGCAAGTTACCCGCCAAAACCTGAAGCGAGGCAGCCCCCTTCAGCGCCGTGAATGGACCACCCAGCACTTCACGGAATCCGGTAACTTGGGCACCCCTCCTGGGTCAACCTGTACCCCCTACGAGTGCGGCGAATAGCCCGCCAATTCTAGAGTGAAGCCCCCTCCGTCCCAATGCCATGAGATGCGGGCTTGTTGCCCTCTAGAACCCGGCTATCCGTGCACCCCTCCGCGGGGTAATCCTAGTATAGAAAGTAAAATATACATACAACGGGTACATCGACCGCAACCAGGTCGTGCCCCAAAAGAATAATACAAACAGGCAGTGATGGCAGTCCACATGTCGGACGCTCGCCCCGCAATATCAAATGTACATAATACAACCACAACTGTACTAGCATTGCATCCAGGCTATCCCCACGACCGATCCGCAACATCACAGGAAAAACAGAACATCAACGTGAAAGCCACGTTCGCAAATCCGTCTAACCGGGCTATAGCAGTTAGACCGGATTTATCGATCAAGTGACATTCACGGTCGCAGATATAATGTAAATACTGTGAAAAATGTGTTTAAAATATCCGATCGATCAAAAATTAACAAGTGGGCCCCCAAGCAATACTGTAGCACTCACAGAAAATCTGGGCCCAATATTAATATTCCAAAACCCCTAAAATTAGCCCAGAAGCCCACTGGAAAAAAATGATACAGTGACGTCACCAATGTGCGGCGGAACCGCGGCCCAAGGGGGGTTTGGCCACGGTTCCGCGCTTCATTGGTCGACTGAATGTGTCGAATTTTTCCAGTAGTCTTAGAATTTCCAGTACAGTAGTTTTTTACAACCTGAAAAATTTTTAGACACCAAAAAATTTTAACAAAAAACTGATGTGGACTAAAATTGGGTTTTTGGAATTTTGGTCGATCGGAACTGAAAAACACATCAAACGAAGCTAGACGAAGTTAATGGCGAGGCTCTGATACCATTGTAAGTGCACGGCGGCGCCCCGGCCGTCAATCCGACGGCCAAATGCGGAAGCGGTGATAAACTTTAATTTTGCGGACTTAGCAAACCGGCACCACCGCGCACTAAACACCCGGATCGAACCATTAAACTAGATCTAGCAACTACAAGAAAGGGAAGAGATGTACCGACTGATCCGAGTCCTCCGGTCTTCATCTCCACTCCGATCTCCTCGCGGGATCTCCGTTCGTCTCCTCCTCGTCGGAAAGGGCAGCACGAAGCCGGGTACTTATACGGGCTCCCACCTCAATACCGAGGAAACTCAGGCGCGAAGTTGGCTAGCCGACGCGCCCAAGATTTGCTGTAGAATGTAGTGTAGAGTGCATGTCTCACTTTGGGGTCGTTGCCATTTGAAGATGATGGAGGAAATAAGATAAGAAAAATGGTGCTTGCATTTTTCTAGCATGAAATGAGATCAAGAAAATGAAACTCTCAAGAATGAAAACTCTCTTCTTTTTCTTTTCCTCAACCATGAAAAAACTAATCCTCTTAGAAAAATGGTGGAGGAAAGAATATGAAGCATGAAGGGAGGTGATGGTAGTAAAAGGAGGAGGGTGACCACATCTAAACATCATCATCACAAAACACAAAATCAATCCTAATCCTTTCTCATCTCATTAAAGCAAAGGAAAAGACTAAGAAAGAATCAAAATGATGGTTGAAAAGAAAAGATGCCATCATAATCAAAACAATTGCAAGAAACTCCCTCCACAATTGTTATTTACAAACTTGCAAATAACACCCTCCATCGGAAAAGTCCGGCCGGGAAAGAACAAAGGAAAACCGGCCGGAACGGAATGCAAACTGGCAACTCCAGAAAACTGGTCCCGTAATAAATTACAGGAAAACCCCGATACTGTGCATACACACCCGCATCTGTATTCCGTCCGGATACAAATGCAATGAGACAAAATCTACACTGTACTAAACTAGGACCGGCTTAAACCAAAGCCGGGTAGTAAAAACCCGTTCGATCCTGATCCGTGCAATACCGCACGTATCTGATCGAACCTTGCCATATAACTATACGGCCACTAGTACAAACCGTCCGATCCTGATCCGTGCAATACCGCACGTATCTGATCGGACCCTGCCATATCTCCATACGGTCTCTACAGCGTTTCGCCCGAAAGCTTGAGTAACTGAAAGTGTGGTGGACTCTAAAGACTCGTCAATACTATGGCTGTGGATTTAACCACTAGCACGTCAGAGGTATAAGCCAATACGTGACGGACCACCAGCTATTGACCAAAAGGGACGTCGATGAGCGAACTCATCCTGACACCCTACTGAGCCTGTCAGTGACAATATCCGTACAGTCCGGTCCGTTCGTCTATGAGCATCGTATGTCGGGCCTAGGGGGTTGGTAAAAGTCAGACCCCCAAAAGCGGTACAAGTCGTGTCGGAGTGTAGCCCAGAACACCCTGAGATACTACTGGAATACCTACCAGCAAATCTCCTGCCTTGGCCAAGGACTTTTCATGTTCTGGCTCTCCTAGACACAGCGCGACCTCACCCCCAATACCGGGAGAGACGAACCCCTGCAGATCCGCTCACTGCCTCCATGTGGCTCGGGACTGTACCCAACTAAAACCTGTTTGCACGACTCCTTTGAGCCGTGGTAGGGTAGTAATCAAAGTACAGTGGGAACTCACACGAGACAAATGACGATCTCAGGTCGATGAACTAACCTGTACACATGTCACCAGGGAACTGCTATCTGACGTCAGGTATAAGACCAACTAGCATGTTCCCGGCGAGTCCTGTCCGGTGTACTCATAACCCAATGAGCACCTGTATACATCTTAGGTGAACCAACTGACACCAGTGGCTTGTGAGACCGGCCACCGCCCCTCGTCGGGGTCTCGATTGTATACACTAGTCTACTCTGGAGAAACGATGCCCTGTCTCGAATCTCCCACGACTAGGGACCTTTTTAAGGATGTGCTTGTAGACCCACAGCTCCCACTTATATGATCGCCCTCATACTGCTGGTGGTCAAGCAAGAATCCTAGGGGCTCTATCAACGTGTAATAGCGACTTGTCAGGTCACCTAAAGCAGTACACGATGATAAAGATAAACCAGATAGCATACTATCATCTCGAGTAAGACTGTCCTACCGGGATAGGTCCTCCCCTCAATCATTGCAATCACGTGCCTGTGATCCAATAATTGACTCTGAGGGCACTATCTCCAACAGCTTTTGGGTACAGTCCCGAATCACATGGAGGCAATGAGCGATAGGAGGGGATTCGTCTCTCCCGGTATAGGGAGTTGATGTTGTGCTGTGTTCGATTGGCTATAACTGGAAGTCCCTAGCCAGGGCTGATATAGAGATATACTGGTAAGTGTTACCAGTAGTTTCTCGACCTGTTATGAGCCTCACATCGACACGACTTATCGGTTACTGGGGTCTGACGTATACCACCCCTAGACCTGATATGCGACATATCAGACAAACAGGCCGGACTGTACGGGAGTGTTACTGATTGGATTCACAGGAAAACGCACAGGCTAGCTTGTTGATCTTCTGATCGCTCAATACCTGGGTGGCTGTTACGTTTAGCTGACCGCTTGCAGCTTGTGGGTGTTTGATATGATCATCACCTGCTACCGGCGTATTGACGATTCTTTAGAGTCCTACACAGAGGTTTCTTGGCTCAGGCGAAACGGAGTAGAGGCACATATGTAATATGTGCAGAACCGAGGATAATGCGATATGAGATACCGTATTATATTCTCAAGATATTTTGATATGAATCGGGACATCGAATCAAGTGTTGATTCGATGAATCGGTACATGATATATTAGCCGGTTATATTCGATATAGCCGGATCGTTGGATCAAGTGTTGATTCGATGATTTAATGTATAATAATATAAATGATATATTGTATTACATTATCTAATATTGGCTCACTTTATTATTTCATTTTCTCACTGGATTAATACATTGATATATATGCGATATATGTTAAATGTATTATTTTCTTTTGTTGCAAATATATAATATATGTGTGATATATATTATTGTGACATGATATGATTTATCATTAAACATGTTTAAGGATGATTAAATGGGATTAGGGTTTGATTAGGGTTAGCTTCTTCTTGCACATTCTAGAAGCTTTTCCTTTTGTCTTGGTTAAGATATTATGGTTGATACTTATCCTTAACCTAACCAAACCCTAACTCTAGTTTATTCTCTACAAACTCTTAGCCACTCATCCTTGACCATGGTTGATATATCAATCATATAGATTTCTTTTCTATTCATCACAAAAGGAATTATCTTTTTATTATCATCTTCTTCTCTCTTGAGTTAAAAAGGAAAAGCTTACTAGAAATTCCATTTGTGATGATAAATTATGAGAAAGTGAATTAAAAAGAAAGCATAAATACTACTCCCTCATCCTCATCTCATCTAGCCCATGAGATTAGGGTGTTCATCTCTATAGAGTGAGAAAGCTTGGGTTTTTGCAACTTCGACGTAGATCATCGGAGATTCGGAACACTTCAAGCTAGCATGGATCGTTCGAGTCGTGGAGCCTCTCTTGAGTCCGGGAGATCGTGGATCGCGGCAAAGGGACTTCTACTCGGAGCTTGTGAAGAGAAGGAGCGGACTACAAAGGTTGTAATCCCTCACACTTAGATAAAAAGTTGTTATCTTACATGCTAAACCCTAATAATCTAGCAAAGATCCCGTCTTTGGGTTGTTCGGCACATGTAGAATTTTATTCGGGCATGTTTGATGCTCTATGAACCTTCACTAGTGTGCCTAGGAACCCTTCATTAACCAGTGTCTGCTCAGTAAATATAGATTACAGGTATTCGTGATAAAATACTGGAAACACACTCAACATCACGGATATAACGTTTTGGAGCCGACACTGCAATCAGAACAGGAAACCAACCGATATTCAAAGAGCTCTTTTGCAAATAAACTAGTGTACACACATTTTGGTCCAACACAATACATGTGTGACACTAGCTCTTTGACATGGACCATGGTGGGGGCTGCCTTTGCACAATTTATGCAAGTGGGGGTTGGTGACATGAGTTAATGCAAAAAGTATTGATGTGATATCATGCATCATGTTTCTCTCCAAATCTTCTGAGCACAAACCAGGATTAAATAGAGAAATCAAACAGCACCAGCATAATATTAAAGAGCACTCAAGTTCACCATGCCAACACGGGCACAAATGCCCAAGTTTGGACCGGCGAAACCCCCCCAAAAACCGGTGTCACCGGGTCCCCTAGCTCCTAACCTCCCCATTTTTTTCTGGTCATTTCTTTAGGTCACATTATCTTATTTTTATTGTTTATTTATTCTGTATTGAGGCCTATATATACCAGAACAGATTAGAGAGAGGGGATGCACATATTCTATAGTTTTGTTTTAGTTTTTGGTTTAGGCTTGAGAGTTGTGTGGGCTTTAACTTGGTTTCTTCTTTTTCTCCCCTCTTGAAGCTTTCTTTTGAGAGCTTCATTATGGAAGTTGAACAAGTTACCAATATCTTGTACCTCAAGTTCATCAAGTGTTAATAATATTGTTATTGCTTTGTTTCTTTAGTTCTTTTTCTTTCTTGCTTTCTTTTGCTATTGTTATGTGTAACTAATCTTTCTTTGGTTGTGGTGATGGTGAGGAAATGAGATGAAAGACTTTGCCTTCCTCCTCCTTTTGTTTATGTTTAAAATGCTTAATGTGATTCTAACTTAAAGATTGTTTAATATATTGATGTGATATGGTATTTTGAAACCATGGTTACTTTGTAACCTCTTCATATATCATATTCACTCCCTTTCTCCATTTCATAATGTTTAAGTTAAGATCAATTTTGTGTTAAGTATGCTAAGTTTAGATACGGTATTTTGTGACCAAGTGGCTTGACAAACTTCGTGGTTTTCATATACCCTATACTATCACAAACACTTAGAAAAGTTAACACTAAAACTAATTGCTCTCACTCACTAATTAGTGTTTTTGATATTGTGGTATGCTTGCTAACCCTTGTGCTTAGTATTGATACTTCAAGCTTGGACATACAAACGGTAAGTGAACAATACGGACTCGTTTCGTGTTTTGAGTCAAAATCCGAGAACTTGATGATTTGTGCTTTGCAACTTCTTTGAAAAGTCATGCTTCATTTCAGGATCGACATAAGGACGGACAACTGATGACCAAGAGAGCGTCGAAGGAATCGTCGCGATTCAACCATCCGAGCCAAAACCACGGCCATTTCCTTCTTAACTTGTTTTCTTTGCTTTCGTGTTTTATATTTTTTTTGTGACAACCAAACAATTCCTTATTTGTTGAACCTTAGGCAACAAAACCTAATACACAATTCCCTGTGGATCGACCCATACTTACCGGCTCGCTACAACGCGCCGTGCACTTGCGGTTTATAAATTTTAAAATGAGACCAAGCTCGCGTGCACATCCAATTCCAAAACCGATTCTATTTTCAAAACATATGCGTTTGCGTGCGTGGGTAAAGTCCAACATGGATTCTTTGTCGATAGTCAAGACTCTATCGATAAAGGTCATACTTTCCCCAACCATGCATGGTCGAAAGAGTAATCGTCGAGCCTCTCGCTGTGTTAGGTCTGGAGCAGAAGCGTCAACTAGATGCATGACTCGGAGGAAGTTGCAGCTTTCATATATTCAGGGTCGTTTATGAACACTAAAGGAACCCAACACGTGCATCTCGATCTATGATGTGAAGTAATGCAATGGGAGATACACGGGCTTTACCCCCGGCTGAGTAGTGTCAGCTGCTAAACTCAGGTCGTGGTATAGATGAGCTAACCACGTGATCCCAACAGCCACGTGCGTCCCTGCGATGAGCCGGATAAAAAACAGATGGCCTCATGTAGCGGGGGTGCATCGGAAGCGCGAACCAACTCAGCCATAGGCCAATGGACCCTAAAAAGAACGACTCTTCGTCAACACCCGGGGCAGCGATCTCCGCAAAGGGGACAACTGGAGTGTCCGGAATAAAGAAATTCTTTAGATTCGTGTCACGACCCGGAAAGGTACGGAACATGACCGCCACTTAAATTACGAAACGTCTCAAGGCGTACGTAATCTAAGTAAGCCAAAACCCAGAAATCAAAACCCAATTAAGAAGTAGAGTGAAGAAAACCCAATTTATTGAAAACGATTTTAATCCAATAAGTTACATCAAGCTTTTTAAAAGCAACATCCATTTTCCGAAAATTCCGGCAGAGTCTCTTTTGTAAAATGTGGCCCCCAAACGGGTACAAAACATGAATATATAAATGAATAACATGAAATAAGGCATCCCCAAGCAGGAGCTAGCTCTTCGCCGAAGCGGACTCAAATCCTACGCAATGTAAATCGGCAATGTGCAGGATCAGTAAAAAGCACAAGTAGCAACATCATGTCGACTCAAGTGAGCTCGACCCCAAAATACAACATAAGAGTCCACAAATCTCACTGTCTCGTCTCTAGATCAATATACATCAATATAATAACAGGTACAGAAGATACAGTAGATGGAGTACTCTAGATACAATGAATATACAAGATGGTACAAAATAATATCACAACCCATCTACGAGCAAAAGCCTCGAGTCAAGGCAAAAGGAGCAAGTGCGTCCGCCGCTACTGTGCTGACGGAGCGGAACTGCAAAAAGGCTGTGGCACAATGGGGGTGAGTTGCCAACTCGTGAGTAATAAATAACATCTATAGAGGCTATCGCAAGCATGCACGCAAGTGTCATAACATCATTAATACTGGTATGGTATGATATACTAGCAATTAGGTATGCAACATGAACCAATGTATAGTACTAATCTGGCATGAAGTACTAGCAGGTATGTATGCAACATGAATCAACTCATGGTCTGAATATGTAGATATAAGAATCATTATTTTATTCTTAGAAATCTCTTTTGAAATATCGGCATAATATTAATAGAATCAACAGAAATCCATGTCCAGCATCGACACCTCAAACCACTATCTCAAATCTCATGTATCCATATCACAGTATCTCTGGCCTCAGCCGTCCGGCTGACCCATCTCAAAGTATCAATATCTCAACATCTCACGGCCACGGTCGGTACCCTCTGGGTATCCGCCGCGTCAACAATCACCGGTAGGTAGTCTGCCCCTGCCAGGCTCATCGTCTACAACTCGATCTTCTTGCCCGGGGGTACCTTACCGGGCCCACCATGTACCCGAGACGGTTCATCCAACTCCTCGAACGGGTCTCGAAAACCAACAGAAAAACTTATGGTGGACGACACATTCATTACTAGAAAACCGCAACTTGCATATTTTAAAAAGGGTAATAAGTTTATAATTCCTTGCGGTTTCCCCCCAAAATCCAGAAATCTCATAAATCTCAAGAAAATCATCATTAATGCACATGTCAATGATAATGAATGCATATGGTATCAACAAATCAAGCTACAATATATGATTAATAGACTAGGCATGAACGAATGATGTAATGAGGTGCATGCATATGAATAGCAATCCTACATGTTCATCTTGAGGAATTTAAATACATTAGCACAGGTTTAAGCATCATACATGGTGAAATTGTTCTAGATTGCAAGTTATCTAGTGTCGTGGCATAGCAATTACCAAGGCGTGTGTGTCCGCATGAATAGTGCTCGTGCTCTATAAAAACCCTGGCGATGGTGCAGGTGTCCTATGAAATGAGTTCGCACATGTATGTAAATATATAGGATCATGAATGCAGCAAGATGTTCAGGCAAGCATTATACTCATAATTACTAATACCACTAGAAGTCTTTTAAATTACTCAAACTATCGGGCGTCTTGCGCCATCCAAACGATTGTCCCTCATAGATGTTACATCTACTCACCCGTGATCTCGCTCTAGGTGTATCCGACCACCTGCTTTCCTTTCTCCGCGGCGCTCGAAGTCTCCGCCTGCGAACCTATAATTTACATAAAGTAACACACAAAGTAACACACATAAGGCAAATCCTGCAAAAATGCAATATCACGATCAAAGGAAAAACTCGCGTTGGAAACTAAACGCGCGTGCACTCAATACGTCAAAACGTGTAAAACCTCACCAGAAACCACCCCGACTTGCTGTGTCGCGTAGTGCACCACAGACCCAACACAGAACATGCATGTGTCGCATGAGTTAAAAAGTATCGAAAAAGGGTTTTAAGTTCCAGATTTTGACTCGAGTGAAAATATAAAAAGTTGCATATACCAAAAACCCTAATTATACAGCAGACTCCTACAGACGAAAACCCAACACCCACACCCACCTTCTGGCCGCAATAAACGGCCAGACAGAATAAATCTGCAGCCTAAAGGGGGAGAGGGTGCCCCGTGCTTCGTGTGTGTGTCTCTGGCTCGGTCACTATGCTACAGTATCAGCAACTTTTTCCTGAAGTTCCCGAGTCAAGAGCAGATCACAGAATGGCTAAAAAAATCTAAACTAAATGCTAAATTACACTAATTTGAACAATATGGTATTTTAGTGAAATCTGGGGCAAATCTTAGTTTAAATGGCCTTATAAATACTTAGTCAAGCTACACTAACCATCAAAATCATCACTTGGCCAAAACTCTACTTAAATCACCATAACTAGCACTAAAATCACATTAAACCCACATTTTAGCTTAAATAACCATATTCTAGCAAGAAAGAAGTTAAGTTTAAGAAATTATACCTCACTTGACCTTAGGTGCAAGAAGAAGAAGAAGGAGAAGGGGGTGAGCTCTGCTGCAGCTGCTGCTGCTGCTTGCTGCTGTTGTTGCTGCTGCTTGTTGCTGATGCTGCTACTGTGCTGATGCTGATGCTGATGCTGCTGCTGCTGCTGCTGTTATGTTGTTGTAGTTGGTGTTGCTGCTGCCGCCTTGCTGCTATTGTTGTTGCTGGCTGCTGCTGTGCTGCTGTTGTTGTTGCTGGCTGCTGCTGTTGTTATTGTTGTTGCTGCTGCTACTTCCTCTGTTGCTGCTGTTGTTATTGTGTGTGTGTGAGAGTGAGAGGGAGAGAGATATGTGAGAATGAGCGTGAGGGAAAATAATTGTATTGAAACCAAATGAGAGTCAACCCCTCACTCTCTCTCCTCATTAATTGCAAGCATGGCACAAGCCATCATGCCCTCTCTCTCTCTTCAACTCTCAAAACTAATTATATTTAAAAAAACTAACACTTAACAAATTTCAAATTAGCTTAATAAAATGGGTTAGTCCACCATGGTTGCTAAACATGGTTTAACCCTAACTTAACCCTAGTTTACATGCACATGTGTGTGCAAGCCAAATAAAATTCTAATAAAATATTCATAAATCTAGATAAAATATTTGAAAACCGTTTTGGTAAACTTTTCTCTAAAAAACCCACACTAAAACACAAATAACCACTAATCACATTCTAAGGTGTTACAATCTTCCCCCCTTAAAGAAAATTCGTCCCCGAATTTAAATATAGCTACGCGTACCTTCAAAGAGATGAGAGAATTTCTTCCGCATCTCGCCCTCGGCCTCCCAAGTGATCTCATCACCATTTGGGTTGCGCCAAAGAACCTTCACAGATGGCAAGACCTTTGATCGAAGTTTCTTCACCTGCCAATCCAATATCACTACTGGCTGCTAGGTGAACGAAAGATCGCGCTCAAGCTGAACAGTCTGATACTGAATCGTGTGAGAAGGGTCACGAAGATATCTGCGTAGCATCGACACGTGAAATACAGGGTGAACATCCAAAAATCTGGGTGGAAGAGCCAAATGATATGCAACCGTGCCGACACGCTCGAGGATCTCAAAGGGACCCACAAATCTGGGACTAAGCTTTCCTTTTCGCCCAAATCTCATCACGCCCTTCATCGGAGAGACCCTCAGAAAAACGTGATCGCCAACTGCGAACTCTAGTCTACGACGGCGTCTGTCTGCATATGATTTCTGCCTGCTCTGAGCCGCTCTCATCCGATCTCGAATCAACTGTACTTTCTCGATCGTCTCCTGCACGATCTGCGGCCCCAAAATACTGCTCTCGCTAAGCTCAGTCCAACTGACGGGCGATCTACATCTCCTTCCATACAAGGCCTCGAAAAGTGCCATCTGAATAGTATCCTGGAAGCTGTTGTTGTAGGAGAACTCCACTAAGGGTAAATGATGATCCCAGCTACCTCCGAAGTCTAAAACGCACGCTCGGAGCATGTCCTCGAGAGTCTGAATAGTCCGCTCTGACTGGCCATCAGTCTGCGGATGAAATGCTGTGCTGAAACTCAAATGAGTGCCCAGCGCCTCCTGGAGTCTCTGCCATAGTCTGCTGGTAAACTGGGTACCTCGGTCTGACACGATACAAGTCGGGACGCCATGCAACCGTACGATCTCGTCGATGTAAATCTGGGCATACCGAGCAAAACTGAAAGTGGTCTTCACTGGCAGGAAGTGAGCCGCTTTCGTCAATCGATCCACGATCACCCAAATGGAGTCATACCCTCGACTAGTCCTGGGTAGACCCACAACGAAGTCTATAGAAATCTGCTCCCATTTCCACTCCGGAATGGGCAAAGGCTGCAACTCTCCCGCGGGCCTCTGGTGCTCGGTCTTGACTTGCTGACAAGTCAGGCATCTCGACATGAAGTCTGTGACGTCCTTCTTTATTCCGTCCCACCAGTAAACATCTCGCAAGTCGTGGTACATCTTGGTGGAACCGGGATGAACGCTATACATCGATCTATGGGCTTCCTCAAGAATCTCACGCCGCAGTCCCTCAGAATCTGGTACGCACAATCGAGTCCCAAATCGCAGTACTCCCTGACCATCGATTACGAACTCGGAATCTCTGCCCTGCCTAATCTGCCCAATGATCTCTGAAAGACAGTCATCACCGGGCTGTGCCTCGCGAATACGGTCAATCAACTGCGGACGTGCATGAATATGCGCAAGCTGTCCCCCTGTCGGAATGAACTCGAACTCAACTCGGCTGTCGCATAAAATCTGCCAATCTGCTGACGACTGCCTCTGTACGGCACTCAAATGAGATAGACTACCTCCGGGCCTCCTACTTAAAGCATCTGCCACAACGTTTGCCTTGCCCGTATGGTAAAGAATCTCGCAATCGTAATCTTTCACCAGCTCCATCCAACGGCGCTGTCTCAGGTTCAAGTCTCGCTGCTGAAATATGTACTTCAAGCACTTGTGGTCCATAAATATCTGGCATGACTCTCCGTATAGGTAATGTCTCTAGATCTTGAGTACAAACACCACTGCAGCCATCTCTAAATCGTGCGTAGGATAGTTCTGTTCATGCGTCTTCAGCTGTCGAGAAGCATACGCAATAACTCTGTCGTGTTGCATCAACACGCAACCTAGTCCCACTCGCGAAGCGTCGCAATAAACCATGAATCCGCCCGAACCCAAAGGCAATGACAACACTGGTGCAGTAGTCAGACGAGTCTTCAACTGCTGGAATCTATGCTCGCACGCCTCGGTCCAATCAAAAGGAACTCCCTTCCGGGTCAACCCGGTCAACGGTGCAGCAATACGGGAGAAGTCCTGAACGAATCGTCGGTAGTAGCCAGCCAGGCCTAGGAAATTGCGGATCTCCGTAACTGATGTCGGTCTGGGCTAATACTGAACGACCTCGATCTTCTTCGGGTCCACACATATGCCATCTCTCGTAATCACGTGACCCAAGAAATCAACGCGGTCAAGCCAAAACACACACTTGGAGAATTTTGCGAAAAGCTGGTGCTCCCTCAAAGTCTGCAATGTGATTCGTAGGTGCTGCTCGTGCTCCTCTCGGCTCCGGGAATACACCAAAATGTCGTCAATAAACACGATGATGAACAGATCTAGATACGGCCTGAAAATACGGTTCATCAAATCCATAAATGCGACTGGTGCATTGGTGAGCCCGAACGGCATCACCAAAAACTCGTAGCACCCATAACGCGTGCGAAAAGCCGTCCTCGGAATATCCTCCTGTCGCACCCGCAACTGATGGTAACCCGATCGCAAGTCAATCCTCGAAAAGTATCCCGCACCCTGAAGCTGGTCGAACAAATCATCGATACGTGGTAAGGGATATCTGTTTCATACGGTAACTCTGTTCAGCTGGCGGTAATCAATGCACAAGCGCAAACTGTCGTCTTTCTTCTTGACGAACAAGACAGGAGCACCCCACGGAGAAACACTAGGTCAAACAAGCCCTCTATCTAACAAATCCTGCAACTGATCCTTCAGCTCTCTAAGCTCCGCCGGAGCCATCCGATAAGGCGGTATGGAAATATGCCCCGAGCCGGGAATCAAGTCAATGCAGAACTCAACTTCGCGCTCAGGCGGTAGCCCAGGCAGCTCGTCAGGGAAAACATTAGGGAACTCACACACAATCAGGACCTGGTCCAACGGAAGCTTTGAAGCTCGAGTATCACAAATAGATGCTAAGAATCCCTGACATCCCTTCCATAATAGCTGACCAGCGCGGAGAGACGAAATCAAGCTGGGAAGGGTGACACCGCGGTCTCCCTGAATAACAAGGACTGGCTCTCCTAGAAAGCTAAATCTGACTACCTTCTCACGGCAGTCCACAGATGCATAACAAGTGGCTAGCCAGTCCATGCCCAGAAGCACATCAAAGTCCAACATATCGAGGAGAATCAAATCAACCGATGAATCCCTCTCCTCGATACGAACGGAACACAAACGAAACACAAAACGAGCGACAAACGACTCGCCGACCGGTGTAATAACCACAAGTGGCTGATCTAACGACGACGACTCACGGTACAATATCGGTGCAAAGTGTGTAGATACATACGAATGTATAGAACCTGGGTCGAATAATACTCGCGCGTCGAAAGAACATACTGGCAAGGTACCTGTCACAACGGCATCGGATGCCTGCGCATCCTGCGGCGTCAAAGCGAAAACTCGGGCCTGTCCCCCACCAATAGCTGGCTGATCTCTGCCTCGGCCTCTGCCTCTGCCTTCTCGCCCTCTCTGAACAGGACCGCCGTGCCCACGGCCTCTGGGGGCATCTAACTGACGTGGAGCATCGCCGGGGGTAGGAAGTAGAGCTCTCTGAGGAGGTGGTGAAGGTGGTAAAGTCACGTGTGGAACTGTCGCCGCTCCCTGTCGCCTCACCGGACAGTCTCTGATACGATGGTGTGGACTTCCGCACCCAAAACATCCTGGCGACGCCTGCTGTCTCTGCAGATAAGAACTAAATAGCCGACCTCGTCCAACTCCTATGCCACCACCATCTCTCGGAAAGAATCTGGCACGATGCCTCTGAGCTGGCATATCGGTACGAATCCTCTTCGGCCCAGAAACGGCCAAAGTCTCTGAAATGCGCGCCTCCATCTGTAAGGCCGTGTCCATAACAGCAGCATATGTGTCAAAGTGCTGGGCGCCGATAGCAAGAAATAACTGGGTGTCAAGTCCCTGCATAAACCTTTTCACCCTCTTCTCTTCAGTATCAACCAAGTACGGAGCGTATCTGGACAACTGAGTAAACTGGATATCATATTCGGACACTGTCATCCCTGGAGTCTTGATCAAAGCCTCAAAACTACGAGCTCTAGCATCACGAACGCTCTCGGGAAGGAAACGGGCTAGGAACACTGCTATGAACTCGGCCAAAGTCATAGGAGGTAGACCTGCAGCTCGACTCTCCCGACCGACTCACACCAAATCTGCGTAAAGCCCTCTAAATGGAAACTCGTAAGCTCCACCCATCTGTCGTCGGAACATCTGAGCGAACGGCAAATCCTAGCTAAATTGTCAAGGAATGTCTGTGGATCCTCCGCTGCATCGGCGCCGGTGAAGACTGGGGGTCTCAGCCTCATGAAATCCTGTAACGATACTGGGATAGCCATGGTAATAGGAGGAGGAGCAATTGTCTGGGAAGCAGGTACTATGGTAGTCTATGCTGCGGTAGGTACGTCCTCCGATCTCGGTGCACGACTGGCGTCTACTGAGGATCCCACCAACTATCGTAACTCCTGCATACCTCCCATCATCTGTCGTAGCTCCTCCATACCAGACTCTAACCTATCCATACGGCCTGGGGAAGGTGGTTCAGTCTGTCCCTGGGGAGTAGGTACACCATCCTGCTCGGTCCTCGTCTTGGACAAGCCTGCTCGGATCTCATCTCGGACGGAAGCTCTCTGCGCTCTCATAGCCTTCGGTGGCATAGTGGCTGGTACAAGAAACAGGATAATAAGAATAGTGCAAAAGAACCATAGGATACACGGAATGGAAGAAGGAATTTCAAGCAAGTATATCCTAAAATCACTTAAGCGGAGTACCGTATCGCAAGTATGCCGCGGACATACGCACGCTATGTTACCCTGCTTAAGTCATTTACTCCATCTACCAAGGGTCATCCTACACTCAGAAAGGTAAAACCTATCGCTTTGATACCAACTTTGTCACGACCCGAAAAGGTACGGAACATGACCGACACTTAAATTACGAAACGTCTCAAGGCGTACGTAATCTAAGTAATCCAAAACCCAGAAATCAAAACCCAATTAAGAAGTAGAGTGAAGAAAACCCAATTTATTGAAAACGATTTTAATCCAATAAGTCACATCAAGCTTTTTAAAAGCAACATCCATTTTCCGAAAATTCCGGCAGAGTCTCCTTTGTAAAATCTGGCCCCCAAACGGGTACAAAACATGAATATATAAATGAATAACATGAAATAAGGCATCCCCAAGCGGTAGCTAGCTCTTCGCCGAAGCGGACTCAAATCCCACGCAATGTAAATCGGCAATGTGCAGAATCAGTAAAAAGCACAAGTAGCAACATCATGTCGGCTCAAGTGAGCTCGACCCCAAAATACAACATAAGAGTCCACAAATTTCACCGTCTCATCTCTAGGTCAATATACATCAATACAATAACAGGTACAGAAGATACAGTAGATGGAGTACTCTAGATACAATGAATATACAAGGTGGTACAAAATAATATCACAACCCACTTACGAGCAAAAGCCTCGAGTCCAGGCAAAAGAGACAAAAGAGGCAAAAGGAGCAAGTGCGTCCGCCGCTACTGTGCTGACGGAGCGGAACTGCAAAAAGGCTGTGGCACAACGAGGGTGAGTTGCCAACTCGTGAGTAATAAATAATATCTATAGAGGCTATCGCAAGCATGCACGCAGGTGTCATAACATCATCAATACTGGTATGGTATGATATACTAGCAATTAGGTATGCAACATGAATCAGTGTACAATACTAATCTGGCATGAAGTACTAGCAGGTATGTATGCAACGTGAATTAACTCATGGTCTGAATATGTACATATAAGAATCATTATTTTCTTCTTAGAAATCTCTTTTGAAATATGAGCATAATATCAATAGAATCAACAGAAATCCGTGTCCAGCATCGACACCTCAAACCACTATCTCAAATCTCATGTATCCATATCACAATATCTCTGGCCTCAGCCGTCCTGCTGACCCATCTCAAAGTATCAATATCTCAACATCTCACGGCCACGGTCGGTACCCTCTGGGTATCCTCCGCGTCAACAATCACCGGTAGGTAGTCTGCCCCTGCCAGGATCATCGTCTACAACTCGATCTTCTTGCCCCGGGATACCTTACCGGGCCCACCATGTACCCGAGACGGTTCATCCAACTCCTCGAAACGGGTCTCGAAAACCAACAGAAAAAATCATGGTGGACGACACATTCATCACTAGAAAACCGCAACTTGCATATTTTAAAAAGGGTAATAAGTTTATAATTCCTTGCGGTTTTCCCCCAAAATCCAGAAATCTCATAAATCTCAAGAAAATCATCATTAATGCACAGGTCAATGATAATGAATGCATATGGTATCAACAAATCAAGCTTCAATGTATGATTAATAGACTAGGCATGAACGAATGATGTAATGAGGTACATGCATATGAATAGCAATCCTACATGTTCATCTTGAGGAATTTAAATACATTAGCACAGGTTTAAGCATCATACATGGTGAAATTGTTCTAGATTGCAAGTTATCTAGTGTTGTGGCATAGCAATTACCAAGGCGTGTGTGTCCGCATGAATAGTGCTTGTGCTGCATAAAAACCATGGTGATGGTGCAGGTGTCCTATGAAATGAGTTCGCACATGTATGTAAATATATAGGATCATGAATGCAGCAAGATGTTCAGGCAAGCATTATACTCATAATTACTAATACCACTAGAATTCTTTTAAATTACTCAAACTATCGGCCGTCTTGCGCCATCCAAACGATTGTCCCCCGTAGATGTTACATCTGCTCACCCGTGATCTCGCGCTAGGTGTATCCGACCACCTGCTTTCCTTTCTCCGCGGCGCTGGAAGTCCCCACCTGCGAACCTAGAATTTACATAAAGTAACACACATAAGGCAAATCCTGCAAAAACGCGATATCACGATCAAAGAAAAAACTCGCGTTGGAAACTAAACACGCGTGCACTCAATACGTCAAAACGTGTAAAACCTCACCAGAAACCACCCCGACTCGCTGTGTCGCGTAGTGCACCACATACCCAATACAGAACACACACGTGTCGTATGAGTTAAAAAGTATCGAAAAAGGGTTTTAAGTTCCAGATTTTGACTCGAGTGAAAATATAAAAAGTTGCATATACCAAAAACCCTAATTATACAGCAGACTCCTACAGACGAAAACCCAACACCCACCTTCTGGCCGCAATTTGCGGCCAGAAGGAATAAATCTGCGGCCTAAAGGGGGAGAGGGTGCCCCGTGCTTCGTGTGTGTGTCTCTGGCCTCGGTCACTATGCTACAGTATCAGCAACTTTTTCCTGAAGTACCCGGGTCAAGAGCAGATCACGGAATGGCTAAAAAATCTAAACTAAACGCTAAATTACACTAATTTGAACAATATGGTATTTTCGTGAAATCTGGGGTAAATCTTAGTTTAAATGGCCTTATAAATACTTAGTCAAGCTACACTAACCATAAAAATCATCACTTGGCCAAAACTCCACTTAAATCACCATAACTAGTACTAAAATCATATTAAACCCTCATTTTAGCTCAAATAACCATATTCTAGAAAGAAAGAAGTTAAGTTTAAGAAATTATACCTCACTTGACCTTAGGTACAAGAAGAAGAAGAAGAAGAAGAAGAAGGAGAAGAGGGGTGAGCTCTGCTGCAGCTGCTGCTATGCTGCTGTTGTTATGTTGTTGTAGTTGGTGTTGCTGCTGCTGCCTTGCTGCTGTTGTTGCTGCTGGCTGCTGCTGTGCTGCTGTTGTTGTTGCTGGCTGCTGTTGTTGTTATGTTGTTGTTATTGTTGTTGCTGCTGCTACTTCCTCTGCTGCTGCTGTTGTTATTGTGTGTGTGTGAGAGTGAGAGGGAGAGAGATATGTGAGAATGAGTGTGAGGGAAAATAATTGTATTGAAACCAAATGAGAGTCAACCCCTCACTCTCTCTCCTCATTAATTGCAAGCATGGCACAAGCCATCATACCCTCTCTCTCTCTCTTCAACTCTCAAAACTAATTATATTTAAAAAAAAACTAACACTTGACAAATTTCAAATTAGCTTAATAAAATGGGTTAGTCCACCATGGTTGCTAAACATGGTTTAACCCTAACTTAACCCTAGTTTACATGCACATGTGTGTGCAAGCCTAATAAAATTCTAATAAAATATTCATAAATCCAGATAAAATATTTGAAAACCGTTTTGGTAAACTTTTCACTAAAAACCCCACACTAAAACACAAATAACCACTAATCACATTCTAAGGAATTACAATCTGTTTCCACCGTCGGAAAGTTATCTAAACCAAACCCGAACGGGTCGTCGAGTTTAGCGAATTTCGCAGCCTGCTTAGACAGAACTTTCGGACGAAGAAAGTTGGCGATAAAATCTGCGAAGCTCATGCCCGCTAGACTCCAGGAATAAATTCTCGTACATGTTCAACACCTTGATCAAGCTGGGGAACTGATGTTGAACGGCGTTCTCCGGGGTAAGGCCCATTACCACTGACTTAGTAGCAAAGATGTACTCATCGAGGGGGAAGTATCTCCTTATAGTGCTCCCCTCTGACGGTAAGCCGGAGATCTCCGCGAACTCTTCCAATGAAATCGAAACTTCCCGATCTGATAAGAGAAAGGTATGGGTTGGGATGTTCCATTGTTCCAAAAAAGACTTGATCCACCACACATGGGGAGCGTGGTAATGAAAGAGATGCGTAGATTGCAGGGTACAACCCGGTCTTTAATAGCAGCGACTTCTTGGCCGACAGGATATACCGGGCCCACTGTAGATAGCCGGCCGAATGACGGGGCGTCAATCCTATCATATAAACTTGCTTCCAAGGGCGCGACTCTCCTTGGCATATGCGTCGCCCTAAAATGTCCAAGGCCATCGGTGGCTGTACGGGTATCGACGCCATAGAAGGCTGAAGACGACCTTTCGAGGTCCAGTTAACCTCTTCTACGGCGTAAGTCATTTGAGGCAGATCAGCGTAATGAATCGCTGGGATTGGCTCCGAAGGCGCTGCACAAGAAAAACTGCGCCGATCCTGGATAATCTGACTATACCATGACCCCTACAAATGAAGAGATTTTTGCTCTGGGTCATTATTCTTAATAAGCGCGAAGACTTCCTGATCTACGGGCGCGTCGGCGAAAACGCTGTCCGAACATACGAAGGGAAAAGAGGAATCGGAAGCCATAGTACCTGCACAAAAAAGGAGGAGTCAGCTATCGACACGATGATTAAGGCCTTAACATTCTTGTCACTTAAAATTGTACTGCACCACAGTTAAAAAGGGGGGACAGGGCCCCTATAAAATCAAGATGACGCGCCATCAATGATGGGGCAGTCACTCATTAAAAATAGAATCCAAAAGGATTCTCATTTAATGAGAAAACATCATTGGACTCGGGAGTTAAACTCTCTCGAGCACTGTGTTCTGCAAACAGATTTCAAATCTGTTAAGAAAATTAGAGAGGGAATAAAATTCCCAAAAATTTTCGGAGTCATGCTCTGTAGAACAATGGGATAACATCCCAGAACCCTCAAAAGCAAAGCTTTCTAACAGGGTAAAACCCTAAAAGATCTTTAAGATCTACGATCTACTCAAGTAAAAAAAAGTTTCCTTTTTTTGAGATCTCTAAGAGATCGTTACAAGAGAAGTGCAAAGCTCTGTTAATGGGTTAAAACCCTAAAATATGAAGAGATTCTTTCAAGAGTTTGGTCATAATTCTTACCAAATTTTGACTCTAAAAGAGTTTTCTTGGACAGAGATCTGAGCTCTGGAAAGAGAATTAAATTCCCAGAGAAAGAAGAGGGTTAGGGAAGATGAAAAATAGTCATCTCAAGGGCCAAAGGCCCTACTTATAGGCACAGGAAGACGGTTCAACTTCCAAGAAGATCAAACGGTGGAAAAGGTGCCACCGCTGCACTCACGTGTGAGCCAGGTGAGCGCAACGGTGGGGGGCATTTGTTTCCCCCAATAAAAGAGCAAAGTCTGTTCAAAACTCAAGAGACAGCGCCTCATGTGCCTTCCACGAGGGTGCCAGTGCCAGAGTTAAAAACTCTTATATGAGCAGCGCCCGTGTGAAAAACACACAAAAATCTTAAGCAGCGCCCACGTGCACAACACGTGAGCGCCGGCACCCAGTAGAATTAAATTCTATTCTCTGTTAAGCAGAGCCGTTGGATCAAAGATCCAACGGAGACGATAAATCATCAGAATGCAGAATTAAATTCTGTTTAGAGGAAATATTCCTCAAATCTTTCTAAACAAGAAAGATTGCCCTCTGTAAAACAGAGTACCGTTGGATTAAAAATCCAATGGTGATTAAAGAATCATCGATCTACAGAATAAATTCTGTATGGGTAAATATTTTCCTAATCTTGTTAAAAATAAGAAAATATTTTCTGTAAAACAGAATTCCTTGGATCAAAGATCCAACGGTAGGTAAAGTCCCTAAATCATTTGGGATCTCTTAATGAAAAATTCTTCGGAGCTAACCAACAAATTGCCTCTACTATATAAAGGACCCAAGACTTCAAGTCTAAAGAGAAGGAACCCCCCATAAGCTTAAAAAAAAGAGAAAGCTTCGAAAGAACGGAGAATTAAATTCTCGAGGATGAAGAACTCTCTTCTTGGAAATTTTAGGTAAATAAAAGTAGATAAAGATCTTGTGGATCATTCAAAAAAAAAAGAGCTCAGGAGTGCTTAACACTCAGTAGGCGGCGCCCAGCGTCCCATGTGCCTCTCACATGGGCGCTACAAAAGAACTCAGGAGTTCTTAGCACTCAGTGGGCGGCACCCAGCGCCCCACGTGCCTCTCACGTGGGCGCTACAAAAGAACTCGGGAGTGCTTAGCACTCAGTGGGCGGCGCTAACGTGCCCCTCACGTGGGCGCCACTAAATAAGAAGTGCTTAGCACTCAATATGCGGCGCTCAGCGCCTAGCGTCTCACGTGCCCCTCATGGGACGCCTCAGAACTCAGGAGTGCTTAGCATTCGTTGAGCAGCGCCCAGCGCCCTACATGCCCCTCACGTGGGCGCTACAGGAGTGACTGGCACTCATTGAGCGGCGCTCAGCGCCCAGCGCCCCACGTGCCCCTAACATGGGCGCTACAGGAGTGCCTAGCACTCATTAAGCGGCGCCCAGTGCCTCACGTGACCCCCACGTGGGCGCCACAGAATGAAAGTGCTTAGCACCCACTAGGCAGCGCTTAGCGCCTAGCTCTTCACGTGCTTCGCACATGGACGCCATAAAAAGTGTTTAGCACTCCAACTAAAGATAAAAGGAGTAAAGTGTTTAACATTTATTGGGCAATTCCCATGACTGAAAACCCTACATGATTATATGTGAGCGTCAGAACTTACATAAGTTCTCAGCACTTTTTGCACAAAAAAGGGGACTGGGCCCAAACAAGTGCTTATCACTCTTTTTCAAATAAAAAGAAAACTGAGTGGATCAAGCCTAAGTTGGTTAGGTCCCTTGAGAGTAGAAACTCCCTAATTCAAATCAACCGAGCCCATGTGCTCACTACATCCCAAACTGATCTTAGTCTCAAATACGACCATCGATCTTCCAACTGATGATATCCCAAAACGATATTCGTCCCACATCCCCCTGAGGAAATCTTAGTCTCAAAATACGACTAATGATTCCTGGGTTTACCATTAATCCCTTTTCCCTCAATTACGGGAATTGGTTCAAGGGTACATCTCTCTACACCTTCTGATACATGTCGTTGTAATTCTTCAACGTCTTCAAAGAGGTGGCGGGTCCCGTCAACCAACTGCTTTTTGGTGCACTTCCCAAACTGACGTACACATCCCAAATCAAATCACATCCCAGACTGGATGCATCCCATATCATCGTTGCTCGTCCCGTCACGTAACAAATACACGTGCACACAAGATGGACAGTGGACCGAGATGTCCCTAAACTAACAACGGACCGAAACGTCCTTAAACTAACCGTTTTCTCCAAAATGGAAATAACGGACCGAGACGTCCTTAAACTAAAATCTCACCTCCAAAATGGTAATCAACAAATCGATATGTCCTCAAACTAGAACTTCGCCTCCAAAATGGCGACAACGGACCGAGACGTCCTTAAACTAAAACCTTACCTCAAAAATGGTGATCAACAGACCGAGATGTCCTCAAACTAGAACGTCGCCTCTAAAATGGCGATAATGGACCGAAACGTTCTTAAACTGAAACAATAGAGCCCAAATGCTCTTTTGTTGGATCTGAAATAAAAATGATCCTCAAACCTCGTTAAGTGGATCTTAGTCTCAAATTGGACTAATGTATCCTTAACGAAAACAAATCGAGCCCATAAATGCTCACATACGTTTAAGTCGATCTTAATCCTAAAATAGATTAACTGTCCTTAAATAAAAACCCCAAATCTAAGATATACGGATTTGGATTAATCCACGCCCTACGGGCAGCAACATAAATTAGTCTCCGTATACAATCCACGGGCAACCAAAACAAATAAAAACACACACGACATGAAGTGAACTTCCGGAGCAGGAGAAAATGGTTATCGTGATGCGATAACGTAATTAACTGCAGGGACTTGTGCCTGCAGGGAAAGGGCATCCCCACAATCAAAAAACCCTCACAAACGAGGGAGAATCTGACGAAGTCTGCTACAACGGCCGCATCCGTCCAAACCTCCGATGTACGGTGCCATAAATCAACTTGGCATTTTTGGAGAGGTGGACGGATAAATCCAAATAGCATCTGCCCCCAAATTCAGGCAAGACGATCCATCCCGGTTCGTCTCTATTTTCGGTGGTAAACACCACCTATTTAGATGGAACAAAAATAAAAATTCAGAACTACCAAACTCTAGCCTCCCCCCTCTTCCCCCTTCCTCCCCTCCCTCCTCCTTCTGATGTTCCTCCTCCATTTTCTTTCTATAAGCTTGCAAATCTTTTTCTTCCATCTTTTTTATCAACTAATCCAATTGAATCAAAACAAAACTTTATGACCTCTTTTAAATCCATCTAATTTAGAGACACCCAAAATTAACTAGAAAATATAAAATTTATTAAACATGTATGTAATCCTAATTTGATCAAACTAAAAGAAAAATATGTTTAATTATGTTTTATCAGTATACAGAAAGCTCATTTTCTATAATTAAAACAATAAATTAATTTTTTTAATGTCAAAACCATTAAGAAACAATTAAATATTTTCTAATTGAGCTTATATGTATAATTTGGACTTCACCAATAAAAATAAAGTAATCTAATATAGTTTCAATTTTCAATTCTAATTTAGTTCTCGAATCATATAAAAAAGTCCTAGTTCTATTAAACTCCTACGAAAATGTTCTAGTTTCAAAAGTTATATTTTTATCGAAAAGTCTCAATTGACTAACAAGCCCTAACAATAAAACTTAACAAGTCTTTATGATATACCGATACTTTTTTTTTATAAAAAAACTATTTCTTTTCAAAGCAAATAGTATCGCATTTGTTGCTTAACTTTTTATGAAAAATGAAAAGTACATAATCAATGAATGAGAAATTTATTTTCGTCAATAACTTTTATAACAACATTTATGAAAATAGGAAATGGGGCATGTAGTGTCCCCTCCCTACAGTGGCCTCATTCAGAGACGGTGTTGGTAGACACTCGTGCTTGTGCCACAAATTTGCGGCCAAGGTGGAATACAAAACGAAAATTTTCAAATCAAGAGCATGAACTCTACGACCTAGAATCGAATCCAAACATTAAACCAGTAAACACTAGAAGGAGTTTAGCTACTCGGTTAGTAATTACAAGCTCTGTAGTCGTGTCCTTCGTCTTCTATACTACTTCTTTAGCTTTTAGGTCGTCGCGAATGAGTTTGGGAGCCGGTCTTCCTCTTCGAAGATGATCCACTTGAATAAATCCAAATCAAGGCTCTAGCTTCACACAAAATAGCAAAGTGAAGTAACTAGTGATCAAAACTTGCAAAGAATTGATCACTAGAATGTAATAGTAGCTAATCTCTAAGTGTTCTCTTTTTTTTCTTTCTCTACTTAGAAAAAATCAAGAGAGAGTAAGAAGAAGCTCAAGGATGATGAAGAAGCAAGCATGACTAAAAAAAATCTTATCCTCTTTTTCTTTTTCTTTCTTTTTTTTAAAGTTTGAAGTGGGTGGAATTGTGACTCACACGTGTGAGTCATAAGTCCACACACTTCTACTTTCTACAAGAAAGAATGAGAAGAAAATGATGAGCCATGTCATTTGTACACACACACAAATATATACATACAATAATACAAGTATATGCTACAAATACACACACCCGTATTCGTATCAAAATACGAACACCGTATTCGTATAAAATACGAATACCCATATTTATATAAAGACACAAATACACGTATTTATACAAATACCCGTATTCGTAAAAATACTGTATTCTGTCAAAATACGAATAACGAAAATAGAGATACTAAAAAGAGATATATAATACTAGCTCATATTTTATCCAAATGTGATAATGTGGTTATCTTTCAAGCTGGCTAGTATTAACAAAATGTCCGATTAAAAGTACGTGTACAAAAACACATGTTTTAATTGAACCTAAGTACGTATCAAAATACGTACAATATATCGTTTCGCCTGAGTTGGGAAACTCTCTGTGTGGGACTCTAAAGACTCGACAATACGCTTGTTGGATATGTATGCTATAGCAAAACAAAAAATCATAACCTCACTTTCGCAGGGAACGCGATTGCACTGAGCTCGTGCAACAAACCGTTAAACCTCTAGGTGTCGCTAGTAGGAGGAGTGTTGTCTCCTAAGGGTTTTCAGCGGATTACACCCACAAAATCCCGTCGAGCTAGTTTCATAAGTTAACATCGATTCTACTCCTACGGTTATGTATCTTGGTTTGAAATTCTATCATCCTAAATTAGAAATATCCAACCCTTATATTTCACGCCTCTAATTTATTCAACCTCAGATCCTATACGTTTTACACTTTAAAAAGATCTTGGTTCTCTTGAGTTTTCCTTCTAAAGTGCGGTCTCCAATCAGGGATTTTTATCATTTTTACGGAAAACATAAGTCTTATTCTTTATTCCTATCTTTCCTCCAAACATCGATTGTATAGCCCTACGTGTGTGTAAAATTTCACCCCTACACTTAAGAATTCAATTCAAGCTATAGTACCCTTGCCCTAATGCCTAATACTACTTCTTTTCGTTTAATGATGGACGGTTTTGCTCACACACCTTTCATGCGACTATTAATACTTCTTGAGGCACTAACCAGCCGATTACTGAATGTGTGAGCGTAAATATCAGTTTCCAGGTCTTGACTTTATTTATTTTCTTTTCCTTATTTTTTTTCAAGACCGGATATATTTTTCAATAATGTTCTTTGGGTGGTTAGCTTTAAATACTGTTTTTTCTTTCATATTAGGTTTTCAGGAAAGAGTATTTCTAGGTATCCTCCACTATCCAAAGTTTCAAGATGCGTGTATGTGCAGTTTGTAGGGTATAAACTTTCTAAATTTGGACTCAAGAATAGAACATATTTTTCAGACTTATCCTTCAGTAAAGCTTTCAATACTTTCCCTTCATCTTGACTTAACTCAAGAACTGAACTCAAGATTACCCACTTCTATAAAAAAAACTGCAAGGACGTATAATTACCAAAGTTAAACAGAATGAGGGTTATTTTTAGGGTTTTCAATTCCTAAGCCTAGGGTTTAGTTATTTCTAACATATCAACTAAACTTTCGGAATAAAAATCTAAGTTACCCTATTAGATAACTTGACGACAAAGTTTTTGTATTTTTGTAAAAAATGTTGATTTTTATGGGTTTTTAAATAAGTATGCAAATGCAAAATATACACATGAATGCGAAGGTAGAAAGCTTACCGAGCACACCCCAAACTTAAACTTGACAATACCCTCACTGTCAGGCTACACCAAGGGAGTCAAAATTGTCGGCGCTCCCCTGTTTTTTTGTTTTTTTATTTTATACAAAACAAAAAGCAAACCAAAAATATATACACAAAAAGATCCTCCCCCAACTTAATTGAAACAGCGTTGCCACTGTTTAAGCGTTAATGTTCAGAGTTAGGGGGGACAGAATAGTATTAATCTATACAAGGCCTTACACATGCCAAAAGTGAGCACCAACCATTCAAATTTTTTATCGGGATAAGGCCCGGGCTGGTGAAAGCATGCGGAGAGAAAAGAAATGGAGAATATGCAAGACCGTATGGGGATAGAAGTGGTATACGGTCTCGGTAGAGGAGAAGAATGGCGGAGGGGAGAAAGAAATGGAATACAAACTTGAGGGTGGAAATGGAGTGAATAAATTAATACAATATGTAATGACCGATGTGTAAAAAGCAATTGTACTAATCTATCAACCCACTAAGAAATGGGGTCAAACCTCTCAAGATTCGTGAGAAAACATGGGTAGACCGAACTTGGTGAACCAGACATAGGAAATGAAAGTGATACGGTGTCTTGCAAGGTCGGAACGATGGAAAGGATGGAGGAGAGTGATCGAGGAATGATATTGGTTAAAGATTCAGGAGGGTGTACACAGTCAATGAAAGGGATAGGATGAATTGGAAAATCTGACTCATCAAGTAAAACTGGTTCATCCTCAATATTATCCTCAAAATTCTCCTCAAAAATTAGCTCATCCATGCATTTTTCATTAATATCTAGACGCATATGATGTTCGGGAAAAACAGTTAATGACTCGGGATGATGTCCACACGGAAGTGAAAGGACATGATGAATTGGTGAGAAAAACTCATCCAAAACTGCGGGTTCATCATCCAAAATATTCTCAGCGTCAATATCCTCAATCGGGTGAAAATAGATTTTCTCAGACACCTCATCAAAAGCATGGATTTTAATCAATTCAAGTTCTAAAGTTGAGGTGTAGAGGTCAAAAGGGTTGGGATTCGTTTCACTTGACAGGGTCCCTTCACAATCGGGTAAATCAAACACTACAAGGTCGCACAACTCATTAAACATTCTATCTTCAATTGGTGAATCATTCAGGACACTAGAAAGACTTTCAAAACTGGAGTTGTGGAATTCAATTTGTAATGGGTAGGTTTGATTTGGAAGGGTGTACCGCTCACTCTCACGACTCAATTCCTCAATCTGTCCTACCGCCTCATCATACGTTGGAAAATTTGGAGCTAGTTGGAAACTAACTACCGGTTCGTTAGGTTGTATGAGGGCGGTCATGGATACATTCAAATCCATCATCTGTTGGTACGGCGCTACCCAAAAGTCTTCCAATGACTGTTCCAGACTAGACATGGGTTGTGAAGGGGTTTCAATAAAAGATCCAAAGTTGTTTGGATACTGGAAACTCCCAGTCAAATTTCGAGCAATGTCTAGGGAAGGTGTAAAAGTCGGGTATGATTGATAGGAATCGAATGGTTGGACAGGGTTAAGATCAACGTTATGATAAGAAGGTGAATGGAATTGTTGATCAAAAGAATTGGAAGTGGTGAAAGGAGTGATAGATCGACTACGGGATTGTTCAATACGTTCAGCAATAGACATAGGTCTTGGAGTTACAACAGGACTCTCAAAAGGGGTATCAACGTAAGAAGGCGGTGAAGGTTGAAATGATTGATACAAGGTGGATTGCGGAGTCCAATTGTTTGTCCTAGACGCGTCTATCCGATCTTTCAAAAAAAAATTGGGCATGGAGGATCGTTCGAAGTTCGACCAAAGCAAGAACCGTAAGAAGAAATGTCTGGTTGTGGGTACCAAAGTTCAGCAAGAGTTTTTCTAGGTGGGGTACCCATGATATGAAGAGAAGGAGAAAAGAAAAGGAGAGGAAAAGAATGTGGTTTTTTTTGTTTTTTTTAAAAATTTTTTATGTTAGTTATTAACAAAAGAATGAAATATACACACAAAAATAATCACGACACAATACCACACACCTAATTGGTCTAGGGTTCACCTAGGTCAACTAGACCTGCTCAAGAACTTGATTGTCGAAGTAAAACTGTGTCGAGAAACGGACTCAAGATATACTGATCACGAAGCCAGGTAAGTGCAGAGATAATGGGAGGATTTCCAACGCTTTCGCGAAGATCCTTAATTAGACAACCCTTTCTCTTTTGGCGGTTTTGCCGTGAACACTTTCCCAGACACCCTGTGAACGATATACCGTTAAGCGGTGTTCTAAACACAGTTAACTTCTCCAAATGAACGCGAAGTCCTTAAAGGCTTAAAGTCTAGTTTCTTTTAAAAATTGTGTGGGTAAACGTTATGCTCAATTTCGTGATTTGTAGGCCACGGAAAAGGTGATGAAATTCTTTACCGTATGTTGTGTGGTTCGCTTGCCCTTAAGTCCGTATTAATGGATATAATGCGCAAATCAATGAAAAAGTTGTTAAAAACCTAAAAAAAAAATCGATTTTTATGTTTAAGCACGGCACTGAAACAAATACGGGTTAGTCAATTTTTGCGTTTGATAGCGAACTTGCAAAGAATCCTGCAAAGATATTATATTGGATGCGTCGGATTTGAGAAGAAGGTGTTAGGAAAATACGTACCGATAAGTTTTTGGGTTAAGAAACCCCCGTTGAAGTGAATCTGGTTAGCTTGAAAAGTTCGCTTGCGCGGGTCAAACTACCCGGATCTTTGGCACTGTACTTCGTAATCACCTTAGCTTTGAATGTACCCTTTGCTCCACACAATCGCAGTTCGCAAATCCGTAAAAATCTGAAAATGTCGGAAACATGGATTTTTAGTGCGAAAAAGCGATACGAATGCCCAAAATCCTGCACACAAAAAATTATAAAAATCAAGCAATAAAATTGGGACAAAATTAGAACACTGGAGCACAGAGAAAAAATTGGGAGCGGAATAAGAAGATCAGGCCTGCGGCGCCGGAAAATGTGATGAAGTCGCCGGGCTCCTGGGGGCAGATGGGCTCCAATTTTCTTTTGGTGTCTTAGTGTTCTACTAGTGTCTCAATAGTATTGTTTAATTTTTTTATTTAGTTCCAGAGTGCTTGCAGGTCAAAAATCCAGAGAACAAAATGTTAGCAATGACAATTTTTTGTTGTTTTTTTTGAATTTTTTTGATTTTTAGTTTTATTTTAAGAATGGTGTTAGATTTATAAACAAGATGTACAGAGATTAACCCAAAAAAACAAGAATAAAAACATTACCGTCTCCCCGGCAATGGCGCCATTTGATTGAAAGAGTTTTTGTTACCGCAATCAGGACGGTTTCGCTTGGTAGCTAGCCGCGATGAGTACGGATCGTCCGCAGGGAGACGGTGCGTTTTAAGTTCTTGTTATCACGAGTTAAAGCGCGAGGGGCGGAGATGTTCATTTCTAACCTATGTGTATATATGCACAGTATAAGTTGTTAGGATTATAGAGGTTAATGTAAGTTAGTGAAGTCCGTACTCATTCCTTTGTGTCGAACTTGACTATTGAAGCTAGAGCAATCGGCAACAACGTGGATTAGGGTACTTAAGCACGATATTAGTGAAATCCGGCTTATTGACCCTTGTCCGTCCGTTCTTGTCGCTTGACTTTAGCCTCCGGCAAAACCGAACGCAACCGGTCACGGTTAGGAATCACGATACCTTGGTAGGGTAGGGTGCCTAATGGAACACTTGTGTAAGGTTTAGGCGGAGTTCAATTGGAAAATAATGGGCAAAGGAATTGAGAAATGAAAACCTTAACTTACAACACCATTCTTTTTCCTAACAACAATATATTCACAAACCATCAAAACTACAAAAAGAGAGAGTAAATGAAAAGATAAAAGAAAAGAATGGAGCAACATTACAAGAAAGTAAATGGAAAGGTAATAAAATGCAAGTAAATGGCAAGAATTAAATTGCAAGTTAGTAAAGAGAGAGAAATACTAAGAACCAAAAGCGATATTACAAACCATGGGTTCAATAACCTAAATTTAAACTTGCAAGCTCAATGAAGAGATTACAAGATTAAGAGAAGGCTAAGAACTCAAGGCAAAATGAAAGCTTTATTGATTCCAAATAATGATACAAACCTTGAGTTCAATAACCAAAACTTAAACTTGCAAGCTCAATGAAGAGGTTGCAAGATCAAGAGAAGGCAAAGAACTCAAGGGGAACTAGTTATGTACAAGAACAAAATGAAAACAAAAAGAGTATGAAGTCTTGGACACTATGTGATTACCTTCCCTTGCTCACTAATCTGCCTTTTATAGGCACAAAAGAAGATTAAACAAGCAATAAAATATGGATGATGTGATTGCAAAGGAAGGCCAGAGAAAAATTGGGGACATTTGGACATGCAAAAATCGGTGGGGTCGGTTATATTGAGCATGTCGCCGGTCAAATTCCGAGCAATGTGGCTCATGTTGGTGTGGTGCAGGTGTGTGCTCTCCACAATCCCACTGGTGCTGCTTGATTTTTTATATGAACCTAGTTATACTCAGTAGACTTGGAGGGAAACTTGATGCTTTTTAAATCACATCACATCTTTTTGCATTTAACACACATCACCTCACATGTGCCCACTTGCACCAAGGCAGCCCCCTCTCTATGTCCATGTACCAACAAGCTAGTGTACACACTTGTATGTGTTGGACCATTTAGATAAAAAGTGTGTACACATGCATGTTGCAAAAAGAAACTCTTGAAATATTGATTGGTTTGCAGTTCTGATTGCAGTGTCGGATCGCCAATGTAATATCCGTGCATTTGAATGTGTTTCAAGTATTTTGTCACGGATACCTGTAATATGTAATTACTGAGCAGACACTGGTTAATAGTACCGATCAATAACAAAACCGATAATTAATGAGTGGTATTGAAATGCAGTTTTCTGTGATAAAAAATGCCCTAGATGCCATTATTGTATATGTATACAAGTGGATGCTTGGACATATGCATGTACAGGACATAGTATGTTATTTGGTTTGTCTTTATATTAACATGTACATATGTTTTACTTGTTATTACGTATCATTAATACATGTTGATAAAGCCCGTAGGATCATTGCTTGACTACAAGCATTGTGATGACAATCATACTTGTGGGAGATGGATAGTCGATAAACACATCCTTAAATGTCCCTAGTCGTGGGAGTATCGAGACAGGGTATTGATACTCTAGAGTAGACTGGTGTATACGTTTCGAGACCCCGACAAGGGGCGATGGTTGGTCTTGCAGCCATTAGTCTTTGGCATCTAAGATCGTATACAGGTGCTCACTAAAGGTGAGTACACTGGACGGACTCGCCGAGGACTGGATAGATGGTATTATACCAATCGTCAGATAGCAGTTCTCTGGTGACATAGTGTGCAGATAGTCTGTCGATCTGAGGTCATCATTTTTCTTGTGTGAGTTCCCACCGTGCTTTGTTTACTACCCAACCACGGCTCTACTGAGTCGTGCAAATAGGTTTTAGTTGGGTACAGTCCCGAGCCACATGAAGGCAGTGAGCGATTGTCGGGGATTCGTCTCTCCCGGTATAAGAAGTCGATGTTGCGCAGTGTTCGGTTAGCCAACACCATAAGTCCTTGGCCAGGGCGGATTGAGAATTACTGATAGGTAGATCAGTAGATTCTCGGATGGTCTTGAGTCATATCAGCATGACCTGTCAGGTTATCAGGGGTCTGACGTTTTCTACCCCCTGGACCTGGTATGAGATACTCTTAGACGAACAGACTGGACTGTATGGAGATTGTTACAGATAAGCTCAGTAGGAGTTCCGATGAGTTTGTTCGTCGTCTTTCTTTTCGACAGGTATATGGGCAGCCCTTACGTACAGCCAGTGCCGCTGACGTGCTTGTGGTTAAACCCACTGCCAGTGTACTATTGAGTCTTTAGAGTCCCACACAGAGGATTTTCTTGGTTCAAGCAAATCGATATAGAGGTCGTATGGTTTTACGTGCAGAATTTCGATCATATACGTGTACTGGCTACACGTATTTTGTTCGAACGGATAATACCAACAGGCTTAGGATTAAGCCGCATTCTAGTATTATACTATTGGATTATTTTATCTCTTGGTATTCATATTTTTTGTAGTACGAATACGGGTATGTATATACGGTGGGGTATTCTAGTAATTTCACTAGAATGCTTCCAGAAGAAGACACCTCATTTAGTTTTAAATCTATTTATTTAAATAGATAATGAGGTGGAGGGATAAGGTGTTTTGAAGCATGGTTGAAACATGGATACTTGATTTTGTTTATTCATTTGTTCTAACTATTCAAGCATGGTTGCGATATTCTATGAGAAATATTGCATGCTTGATATTTTCCAATACTTAGTCATTCTTCACAAGCTAGTTTGATTCTACACTTAGCTTTCTCTTTCCTTTTTTGCTCTCTTCTTCTTCCCAAAACCATAACCCTCTCATGAGTTGAGAATCCATGTTTTTTATGAGATAACACAATCCAATTAACTCTTTACATCTTCTTAGCTACCTAGATTAGCAAACTACGTACTTTAGTTACCTCAAGTTTGAGATTGGAGCTTGAACTATAGACTCTTAGGTGGATCGTCTTCGATTCGAGAAGGCCGACGACCAAGCTCGATCCCGACGGACAAGGAGCTTAAGAAGAGGAAAAGAAGACCTGAAGTACTCGGTTCATATAGGTATAATCACTTCATAGTAGATTAATACCTTTACAAGTTTTTGTTATCTAGGGCTTACGGTAGATCTTGGGATTAGTCGGTGTTGCAAGTCTTTAAGACCGTTTTTGAAAATTCCACCTCTCTACAAACCTAGTAGAGTGTGCGACACCACCTAACATGGTATCAGAGACACTCCATAAACCTTAGATAGCTCATAGCGACGTTAGAAATCCACCGTTTTTGTCGCGCACGAACTGCCGACAAAAACGGTTCCAAAAAAATGATGTTTTGAAATGTTTGCACACCTTGCGGGCTCACGGTTTGAACTGAGAAGCCGCAGGATGGAGTATGGGAACCACAGGGATACCCTGGGGGGACAAAAGGTTAGGGCCACCCCCCAAGACCACCACAAGGCGGCCTTGGGGGGTGGTGGCCCGAGAGCGCCCCAAAAGGGGGCTCTCGGGTCTGCATTCCCTTGGGGGCCACCTCGTGGTGGCCCCCGGAGGTGGGTACCCCCCTGAGGCCCCCAGTCGACAGTTAATTATTCCCCCTTCGCGTGCATGAAGATTCATGTGGGTTTCGAGTTCGTTTCGACTCCCGGATTGGCTTAAAATGCTCGTTTTTGGAACTTTAGCTCACTGAATTTTCTAGTTTTGGAAATTTGGTTTCGTTTGCTAATTGTGCGTGGAATTCTAACGTCGTGGTTTTATTTACTTTCTTCTGTGATGCATACATGTGTTGTTTAATGTCTTCAAATCGCTATACGTCTATTAGAAGGGGTTGCAGACTTCTTGTTTATCTGTGGTGTTACTTGTGATATCTTTGAGATGGTTTTGTCGGATTGTCGTGATGGATAGCCTATAGTGCAATATTTGTAGTACAGTTTTGATTCATTTGTATATTCATTATTGCGGGACGAGCGTTCGACATGTGGACTATTGTTTCTGCCTTGTTGTATATTCTTTTATTGGGGCACGACCGGGTTGAGGTCGATGTCACCACTGTATATTTTTGTTTTCTGTACTAGGATTACCCTGTGGCGGTGTGCTCGAGTAGACGGGTTATAGAGGGCAACGGGCCTCCATCTCATGGCGTTGAGACCGGAGTGCTTTACTCTAGAATTGGCAGGCTGCTCGCCGCACTCGTAGGGGGTATAGAATGACCCATGGAGGAGCGCTCAAGTTATCGGATTTCGTGAAGTGTTGGGTGACCCATTCACCTTGTTGACTGGGGTTGCCTCTCTTCAGGAATTGGCAGGTAACTTTCCATGCTCGTAGGGGTCTTTGTTATATATTGCACAGTCTATCCACACGATTGGGGAACGTCGGTTTTCATTTGCGGCTTGAATGAAACCCGGGGCTCCAAGTTTATCCGCTTTTCCATATTGCTTATCACTTATCTGTGATGTTGCTTATATCATGCCTGGGACGAATGGTTATATATATATATATATATATATATATATATATATATTAGTAGATGTTGTATGTCTTGCATCTGCGCTAATCCAGCCCCCGCTCTGCCGTTAGTTAAGTAACCTAACGGTGTATGACGGGTCCCGTGGCGAATGCGGATGGCATATACGTACATTGTATTTTCGTTCTTTTCTGGTGTGATAGATTTTAATTGATAGGATCGCATTAATTTTGAATAATGCAAGGAAAATAAACCTAAAATATATTGACGGAACAAATTTCAAAAAACTATAGTCGTATTCTTTCACTTTGCAATGTGGTATTCGTTAAGGAATATCCAGCACCTCATTCTAGGAGGTAAGACCCTAAATCCCTTCACGGGGAGTGCCCTGTTGAGCAAAAGTTTATGACACAATAGATTACTCGGTTTTCTTCAAAAACCACTAGTTTTCAAAAGCGGAGCCTAAACCACTCCTTTTCAAAACTACTCGGTTCTTTCAACGATATCAAATTCATTACGTTAAAGATTTTCGCTAAAAACCAGCCGTTGCCTTTGTTAGTTATATGTATGCCCTAGAGGCCATTATTGTACATGATTGTATATTATAGTGGATACTTGGACATATATAGAGAGGACTTTCTTACTCGACATGATAGTATGCTATCTGGTTGCTCTTTATCTTAACATGTAGACTTGTATTGTGATACCGTCTTTCTCTCACATGTTGATAAAGCCCTTAGGATGTGTACTTGACTACCAGGACTATGATGGAGATCATACTAGTGGGGCCAGGGTAGTCCATAAGTTCATCTTTTAATTGTTCCTAGTCGAGGGTGTATCGAGACAGGGCATCGATATTCCAGAGTAGACTAGCATATACGCTTCTTGACCCATATGATGGGCGATGGATGATCCATATCCATTGGTGTTTGACATCAAAGATAGTATACGGGTGCTTAGTAGAGACTGGGTACACTGAACATAACTCGTCGAGAACTCCTAGATGGTATTATACCTGACGTCAGATAGCAGTTCTCTGGTGACACTAGTACATGTTAGTCTGTAGACCCGAGATCGTCATAGAGTCTTGTATGATTCCCACTGTGCTTTGATTTCCACCTTACCACGTTCAAGAGAGCGTGCAAAACGGTAGTTTTTGGGTACAGTCCCGAGTCATATGGAGGCAATGAGTGATAGGAGGGGATTCGTCTCTCCCGGTATTGGGGGTTGATGTTGCGCTGTGCTCGATTGGCTGTAACAGGAAGTCCCTGGCCAGGGCTGATGCGGAGATTTACTGGTAAGTGTTATCAGTGGTTTCTCGACCCGTTATGAGCCTCACATCGGCACGACTTATCAAGTTATTGGGGTCTGACGTTTACCACCCCTAGACTAGATATGCGATATATCAGACGAAGACACCGGACTATACAATAGTGTTACTTATTGGATTCACAGGAGTATGAGCAGGCATGTTTGTTGATCTTCTGATCGCTCAATACCCGGATAGCCGTTACGTGCAGCTAGCACTGCTGATGGCTTGTGGGTGACTGATATGATCATCACTTACTGTCGGCGTATTGACGAGTCTTTAGAGTCCTACACAGAGGTTTCCTGGCCCAGGAAAAACGAAGTAGGAGCACATATGTGATATGTGCGGGACCGAGATTGATACGCGTACGTGATACCGTATTCTAATCCCACGATTTGTAATATTGGTCGATTATATGTGATATAGCCGGGTTATCGAATCCAGTGTTGATTCGATAAGATGATGCAATTGATATTAGTCGGTTATATGTGATATAGCTGGATTATTAAATCAAGTGTTGATTTAATAATTTAATCTATAATTATATATTTGATATATTAACATACATTAACTAATATTAGCTCACTTAAGGATTTCTTTTTCTCACTTTTTACACTTAATATATATGTGATATATATTATTGTGTTTATCTTTGTGTCATGCTTGATGATACATTGCACATGGGATTATGAACTCATACTATGACATGGATAATTAAAGGTTATTAATTATTTAAGATAAATACAAAATTAGTGGAAAATTGTCATGGCTCAAGATGCTTTTAGAAGCATGTATAACTATTGACTAAGTCCACCAATTTTGTTTTACTTAAGATATTTATTAATCTAACCATTATCTATAGCCATGGTTAAGTCTCTACATGGGTAATATGAGATATTATCTCACCCATGGTTGCCATTCTCATTGATTCCATTCTCCACTTGATCTTCTCCTTCATCAAAAGAAAGCTCTCTGGGTTTTCAAGAGGTGAAGAAATTTAGTGAGAAAAATAATTCTAAAGTGAGCAAAAATCCTACTTCATCAACCTACACTGGATTAGCCATTTAGTTTAGGTTGTTTGCTTCACTAATTCCCAATTAGTGAAGAGGTAGCTTGAGTTAGAGATTCCTTGACGTAGATCATCTTCGGCCTTGAAGACTTCAAGCAAGCTTATTTCTTTCGCCTTGTGAACCCTTACTAGAGTCTGGCAGATCACTACTTTGAGCGAAGGAACTACTACATGGAGCTATTGAAGTGAAGGACCGGTCTACAAAGGTTGTATTCCTCATTCACTTAGTGTAAAGTTGTTTACATGCATAGCTTACTCTTAATCCTCTAGTTAGATCCTTGGTTTGGGTTACTTATGTAAGTCGATGTACAACACCCCACGACTTGCGAGGAGGCGGAATAATGAAAAACGATCTTGTTTAAAGCATAAACATCGACTAACCGAGAATCTTTGCATAAACAATAACTAACAACAAACATAGGAGTTAACAACTACTATGAAAAATGATTATACCTGTAGAACCGAGTCATTCGTCTGGTCGTTCTCCACGTCCTCTCCGGCCTTCTCTAAGTAGTAGAAGATCCACCCAAGAGCTTTACTATAAGCTTCACCTCAAACTAGAGGTAACTAGGTTTCTTAAATCGCTAATCTAAGCAACCTAGGTGATATAGAGAATGGTTAAGGATTAAGTAGTCTAATCTAATCCTTGTACTCAACACATGAGAGGGGATGATTAGGGTTTGAAGAGGGAGAGCTTGAGGAGAGAGAAAGTGAGCAAGAGAATGGAATGAGATAATGATCTCTCATAATACATATGAAGCATAAACAAAATCAAGATAAATCAAATAAATGATTTAACAACCATGCTCCATAAATATCTAATGGGTGATTCATCTCCATGAGTCATTAAGCATTTATGATGCATTAATGACATGGATGAATCACTCAAATGAGTCACTAATCCCATTTAATGCATATGCCACCTTAACCCCCAAGTCACCATCTTCTAGAAGCTTCTCGCGCAATTACGAGAACGCCCTTCCTATCCGTGAAAACACGGAAAAACTTTAGACTGTATAAATCCAATAACCGGATACTAGAAACTGGCTTAAACCAAAGCCGACTAGTAAAAACTGTCCGGATGTCGTACATGCGTAAACATACGTATGCGTCCGAACCCTTGTCGTAAAACCATACGACCTCTATATCGTTTTTCCTGGAGTAGGGAAACTCTCTGTGTGGGACTTTAGAGACTCGACTACTACGCTGGCAGTGGGTTTAACCATAGACCGCAAGCGGCACTAGCTGTACGTAACGGTCCCCGGGTAGATGTCGATAAGAAGGCCGATGAGGAAACCCATCCGAACTCCTACTGAGTCTGATGTGACAATCTCCGTACAGTCTGGTATGTTCGTCTAAGACTATCGCATATCGGGCCTAGGGGCGGCAAGCGTCAGTCCCCTAATAGCGGTATAAGTCGTGTCGGAGTGAAGCCCATTACACCCTGAGAAACTACTGGAACCTACCAGCAAATCTCGCTTGCCCTGGCCAGGGACTTTGCGTAATGGCTCTCTGACACAGCGTGATATCAACCCCCAATACCGGGAGAGATGAATCCTGTCTAACCGCCACTGCCTCCAAGTGCTCGGGACTGTACCCAACTGCCACCTGTTTGCACGACTCCTTTGAGCCGTGGTAGGGTAGCAATCTAAGAACAGTGGGACACACTCGAGGCGAAGTAGCAGTGTCAAGTCTGCGGACTATGCTGTACTCATGTCACCTGGGAACTGTTCACTAACGACTGGTATAAAACCAACCAACAGTTCCCTGTGAGTCCTGTCCGGTATACCCGTAACCTAACGAGCACCCGCATACTATCTCCAGTACGACGTACTGACGGCTGTGGGACAGACCATCTCCCCAACTGGGATGAGAAGCGTACACACTAGTCTACTCCGGAGTATCGATGCCCTGTCTCGATAATCCTCCGACTAGGGACCTGAATAAGGATGTGCTTGTAGAATACCCAGCCCCCACTAGTGTGACTGCCATCACAACGCTGGTAGTCAAGCAAGATCCTAAGAGCTCTATCAATACGTATACTCACATATAAGATAGAAAAACCAAGTAGCATACTACCATGTTTAGCAAGGCTGTTATATACATGTGAATATCCCAAGCTTCCATTAAGTAATATACAAACTAGTATGATACAATAATGGCCCCTAGGGCAAATACACTAACAATCTCCCACTTGCACTAGGGCCATGTACTGGCATATCGAAGACCGATGATCTCGAGTAGCCTCTCGAACTGAATCTGAGGTAGGGCCTTTGTGAATGGATCAGCAATGTTTTCTTCAGTAGCAACTCTCCGAACCTCGATCTCCCGACGATCAATGATCTCCCTGATCAGGTGATACCGCCTTAAGATGTGTCTGGACTTCTGATGGGACCTTGGTTCCTTCGCTAAAGCTATAGCTCCGTTGTTGTCGCAATACAGAGGTATTCGATCAACAATGGTAGGAACCACCTGAAGTTCTGTTAGGAACTTCTTCATCCAGACCGCTTCTTTTGCAGCATCGCAAGCAGCAATATACTCCGCTTCCATCGTCGAGTCAGCAACGGTGTCCTGCTTGGAACTCTTCCAGCACACCGCCCCTCCATTGAGGGTAAAGACATAACCTGACATGGACTTGGAATCGTCCTTATCACTCTGGAAGCCGGAATCAGCATAGGCCTCCATCCTGAGGTCTTTTACGCCGTAAACCAAGAACATCTCCTTAGTCCTCCTCAGGTACTTGAGAATGTTCTTTACTACTATCCAGTGTTTCTCTCCTGGGTCTGACTGATACTGGCTTACCACGCTCAGTGCGTAAGCTACATCTGGTCTGGTGCACAACATCGCATACATTATAGAGCCTACCGCAGAAGCGTAGGGTATAATAGACATGCGTTCCCTTTCCAAATCAGTCTTGGGAGACATCTCTTTGGATAGGGTGATTCCGTGACAAGCCGGTAGATTACCGCGCTTAGAATCTTCCATACTGAATCTTTTCGGTACAGTGTCGATATACCTGGACTGCGAAAGTCCCAACATCCTCTTGGATCTATCACGATAGATCCGGATCCCCAGAATGTAAGAGGCATCACCCAGGTCTTTCATGGAGAACCTGTGTGACAAGAATCCTTTGACAGATTGTAGCATAGGAATGTCATTTCCTATCAATAGAATGGCATCGACGTACAAGACGAGGAATACGACGGTTCTTGCTACAACTTTACTATATATGCACGGTTCATCTGGATTTTTGATAAAGTCATATTCTTTGACCGTTTCATCAAAACAGATGTTCCAACTCCGCGATGCCTGCTTCAGTCCATAAATGGACTTAAGCAACTTGCATACTTTCCCGCTGCTCCCACTCTGATTGAAACCCTCTGGCTGATCCATATAGACGCACTCTTCTAAATTACCATTCAGAAAAGCCGTCTTTACGTCCATCTGCCAGATTTCATAATCATGGAAGGCAGCAATAGCAAGAAGGACCTGAATGGATTTGAGCATAGCCACTGGAGAAAAAGTTTCGTCATAGTCCAAACCAGGTCTTTGACGAAAACCCTTTGCAACAAGTCTAGCCTTATAGGTTTCCACCTGTCCATCTACACCAATCTTTTTCTTGAAGATCCATTTGCATCCTATGGGTTTTACCCCATCTGGAGCAAAGTCCAAAGTCCATACTTTGTTGGTGTACATGGACTCCATTTCGGTCCGCATTGCATCTAGCCATCGTACCGAGTCGCCGCTCTGGATGGCCTGCTGGAAGCCAGTAGGTTCATCATCATCTATGATGAAATCCTCTCTATTCCCATCTATGAGAAAACCGTAGTATCTCTCAGGCGGATGAGACGGCCTACTACTCCTGCGGAGGGATGCGGTAATGTCCTGTTCTTCTTGAACTACCGGTTCTATCAAACTTTCAGTATTAGTTTGTGGTTCTGGAATTTCTTCCAGTTCTATTTCGCTCCCACTTGATTCCTTTTCTAAAAATTGATGTTCTAGAAAATGGGTATTACGAGAAACAAATACCTTTTGTTCCTCTGCGTAATAGAATAGATATCCCCTGGAGTTCTTTGGATATCCCACAAACTTACATTTTACTGATCGTGCCTCGAGCTTGTCCACATGCTGCTTTTTAACAAAAGCTGGACATCCCCAAATCTTTATATACTGTAGATGGGGTTTCTTCCCACTCCACATCTGATATGGAGTGGTAGGCACAGTCTTGGTAGGTACCATGTTCAAAAGATATGCCGCTGATTCTAGCGCATAACCCCAAAAAGATCGTGGCAACTCAACATTACTCATCATGGATCGTACCATATCCAATAGGGTTCGATTCATTCTCTCCGATACACCGTTATGCTGTAGAGTGTATGGAGGAGTAAGCTGAGAGAGAATTCCTTTCTCTTTTAGGTAACCTAGGAACTCGGCACTCAAGTATTCACCACCTCGATCAGATCTTAGTGTCTTGATACTTTTGTCGGTTTGGTTTTCTACTTCATTCTTATACTCTTGGAATTTCTCAAAAGCGTCGGATTTATGTTTCATCAGATAAATGAATCCGTACCTTGAGTAATCATCCGTGAAAGTAATGAAATAGGAAAAACCACCTCTTGCATGTGTAGACATTGGACCACATACATCGCTGTGTATGAGTCCTAAGAGCTCGCTCGCTCTTACTCCATGTCCAGTAAATGGAGTCTTTGTCATCTTTCCTTTGAGACAAGATTGACAAGTGGCATAAGTTTGATATTCGAACGAGTCCAAATATCCTTCTCTATGTAACTTAGTCAACCTTCTCTCATTGACGTGACCCAGTCTACAATGCCATAAGAAAGCTATATTTAAATCTGGAGACTTTCTTTTTAGTGTGTTCTGGACATTGAAAATTTGGAGTTGGTTTAACACATATATACCGTTATCCAGTATACCGGACCCAATCAAACCATGATTAAGGTGGATGTTAACAACACCACTTCCAAACGTGAAATCATAACTTTTATTTGATAACAAGGAAACATATATGATATTACACGTTAAGCTGGGTACACAAAAACAGTTATGTAAAACCAAAATGTGTCCACTCTTCAATCCCAGGTGATAATCCCCTACGGACACAGCTCCCACGCTAGCTCCGTTAGCAACCATCAGGGTCATATCACCTTCCTTCAGCACTCTACGGTTTCTCAGTGCCTGCAATGAATTGCAAATATGAGATCCTGATCCGGTATCCAATACCCAGGAAGTAGAGTTGATTGACAGACAATTCTTAATTACAAACACACCTGAAGTCGAAGCCACAGCTTGCTTCGGTTCCTGGTTCTTGGCGTTCCACGCCTTGCAATCGTTTTTCCAGTGCCCTTTCCTGTGACAATGGAAGCACTCATCCTGGGCCACTACCAGTACCGTAAACTTTTTCTTTCCCTTCCCTGCCACCTTACTAACACCTCCTCTAGGTCTGTTGGCGGCCTTATTCTTCCTTCCTTTGGTTTTAGCCTTGGACTCGGAAGAAGAAGTACCGTGAACAAACATAGCGGGTGTTTCCCTTGCCTTCTGCAAGGTGCCCTCTGCACTCCTCAACATGTTAAGGAGTTCTGAAAGTTCAACTTCTTTTCTTTGAATGTTGAAGTTCAGAATAAACTGGGCGTAGGTGGGAGGGAGGGACTGGAGAATAAGGTCTGTATAGAGCTCATTATCCAAAGTCGTCCCAAGGTCTGCGAGCTCTTCTATATAGCCAATCATCTTTAGGATATGTTCTCCTACCGATGATCCGACGGCCAACCTCGCTTGAAACAGCTTCTTTGAGGTCTCGTATCTTGCTATACGAGATTGCTCCCCATACAGATCTTTTGTATGGAGAAATATGGATTCAAGATCCATATCCTCGTGCCTCCTCTGATGTTCATTGTTCATCGAGGCAAGCACGATGCACTTGGCTTTCGCGCAATCTAAATCCCAGGTTTTGCAGATTTTCTTATCCGCATTACTGGATTTGGGACCTAGGACTTCAGGTGCCTTAGTGGTGAGGACATACCCCAATTTGTCATAAGTCGAGGCCATTTTGACATTCCGCAGCCAATCTTTATAGTTTGGCCCTGTTGGTATATTTTTCTCTAAAAGTAACTTAAGTCCAGTCATTTTCAGGGTCACTGCAATTAGGAGAGAGAGAAGAAAACTCTTTAGCATGATGCTCTTGCAAGTTTAGAATGGTTTTTAATTTATCTAAACTGGATGGCTCCTACTGTTTCTCGAATCCTTCCTCAAACCATAAAAGAAGAATTAGCCAGGACTATTCTCACTGTACAATACTTGCTTAACCGTTCAGCCAGGCTGGTGTCGGTACTTCGAGGGAGGTTTTCCAACGCTTTCGCGAAGTTCCTTAATTAAATAACCTCTTTTCTCTGGGGGCGTAACCCCGCTGACACCTTTCTTGACACCTACTTGGTTTATAGCATTGATCGTTAAGTGACGAATATCCTGATGAGTAGCATATACTTACAGTAGGATCGGGATCCAAATATCATCGTATGATAATGTTGAAGGTATCCTACCAACATTCATCAAACTCCAAATGGTATGCAACTCTTTGCAAATTTCAGTTTCTTTAGAAATTCCCGATATATATTTTTGCCCCATGCTCTTATGACCTTGGCGTTAGGTCAAAATGTCATAAGTCACATGTCAAGTTCTACCCATCATTATATTGTTAATTTGAACCCATCCGTATATATCCTTGACGTTCGGCCAAAATGATAATACGACTGTCCCAAACTAACTCATCTATCTATGCGACAAATGAATACCCAGCAGCTACCAAACACTATGCCTTGGCGTTAGGTCAAAATACATAGCTTGAATACTACTGAATATCCAAATGAAATGACGGATGGCTACGAATGGTTTTGGCGAAACCGTGAACGTGGTGAACTTGATATGACCGAAGGAACCTGATAGCTTTTAAAAGGAGTGGTTAAAGCTCCGCAATTTAAAAATATCATCTGGTTTAAAATAACCGAGTGGTTTCTTTTAAATTGTTCCAACGATTCATCTTTTGGTTTATTTTCTTTGCATTATAAATAATGCGTCCCATCATTAACCTATCATTGCAGAAAACAACGAAAATATAACGTCCTCTTATGCCATCCGCATTCGCCACTGGGTCCCGTCATCACCCGTTAGGTTACTTAACTAACGACAGAGCGGGGGCTGGGCTAGCGCGGGTGTAAAACATAAGTGACGTCTAAATAGCTATCATATATAGATATTGTACATTCGTCAGACGCAATAATAGGCATTCCAGATCTCATATGAACTTTATTGGATTTGCAAGCAATCCGCATTTGTTTAGAGCCTGCAACAAAAGACGGATTACACAGTTGTGATGAATAACCATTACCCCACCCAAGACCCCTACGTGTACGGCAAACTACCCGTCAAATACCCGAAGTGAAGCGGTCTCCCTCAACAAAGTGAGTAGGCCACTCAACACTTCAAAGTACCCGGTAGTTTGTGCACCCCATCTTGGGTCTATCCTAGGAGCAAAAACAGTAAAATGAAATAATACAACGGTGGCTACATCCGCAACCTGGATACGTCCCGCAAAATAATATTACAACATATTACAATTACATCGAATGAATGAATATAACAACCCATCTCAAACCCCGGCTAATCATCACAACAGTCCAATACATTTCACAACCACAAACAGTAAAAATCATTACAGAAATGTGCAACCCCCTGCCAACCGACATACTAGCAGTTAGGGGAGGTTTACGAACATATTATACAAACACAGATATAATCATATTAGCAAACATCGTAAAATTTCGATCGAGCAAAACACTTTAGATTCTACTGTAAAACTTCTCTGTGCACCTGAGATCTTAGCAGAAAATAAAATATCCAGAAATATCATTGTTAACACAAAGGGGTTACTGAAAAAATTTGGGCCGACTCGAGCCTAACTCGGCCGCAAATCCGCGGCGGATCGCATGGATCCGCCGCGGTTCCGCGGTGAGTTAGCCGAGTTGGGAGTCCAAATTTCTTCAGTAGCCCTATAATTTCATGCTTGTTATTCTGCAGGTCCCTGAAAAAATTTTAGGGCTTGTTTTAAAATCGACAGAAACTGTGTTAAAACGATGATCTTTCCGGTTCTTTTTGCGTTCAAAATACTTACGACTTTGCTAATGAGTTAATTATTGTTTAGCGAGGCTCTGATACCACTGTAAGTCGATGTACAACACCCCACGACTTGCGGGGAGGCGGAATAATGAAAAACGATCTTGTTTAAAGCGTAAACATCAACTAACCGAGAATCTTTGCATAAACAATAACTAACAACAAACATAGGAGTTAACAACTACTATGAAAAATGATTATACCTGTAGAACCGAGTCCTTCGTCTGGTCGTTCTCCATGTCCTCTCCGGCCTTCTCTAAGTAGTAGAAGATCCACCCGAGAGCTTTACTACAAGCTTCACCTCAAACTAGAGGTAACTAGGTTTCTTAAATCGCTAATCTAAGCAACCTAGGTGATATAGAGAATGGTTAAGGATTAAGTAGTCTAATCTAATCCTTGTACTCAACACATGAGAGGGGAGGATTAGGGTTTGAAGAGGGAGAGCTTGAGGAGAGAGAAAGTGAGCAAGAGAATGGAATGAGATAATGATCTCTCATAATATATATGAAGCATAAACAAAATCAAGATAAATCAAATAAATGATTTAACAACCATGCTCCATAAATATCTAATGGGCGATTCATCTCCATGAGTCATTAAGCATTTATGATGCATTAATGACATGGATGAATCACTCAAATGAGTCACTAATCTCATTTAATGCATATGCCACCTTAACCCCCAAGTCACCATCTTCTAGAAGCTTCTCGCGCAATTACGAGAACGCCCTTCCTATCCGTGAAAACACGGAAAAACTTTAGACTGTATAAATCCAATAACCGGATACTAGAAACTGGCTTAAACCAAAACCGACTAGTAAAAGCTGTCCGGATGTCGTACGTGCGTAAACACACGTATGCGTTCGAACCCTTGTCGTAAAACCATACGACCTCTATATCGTTTCGCCTGGAATAGGGAAACTCTCTGTATGGGACTCTAGAGACTCGACTACTACGCTGGCAGTGGGTTTAACCACAGACCGCAAGCGGCACTAGCTGTACGTAACGGTCCCCAGGTAGATGTCGATAAGAAGGCCGATGAGGAAACCCATCTGAACTCCTACTGAGTCTGATGTGACAATCTCCGTACAGTTCGGTCTGTTCGTCTAAGACTATCGCATATCGGGCCTAGGGGGTGGCAAGCGTCAGTCCCCTAATAGCGGTATAAGTCGTGTCGGAGTGAAGCCCATTACACCCTGAGAAACTACTGGAACCTACCAACAAATCTCGCTTGCCCTGGCCAGGGACTTTGCGTAATGGCTCTCTGACACAGCACGATATCAACCCCCAATACCGGGAGAGACGAATCCTGTCTAACCGCCACTGCCTCCAAGTGCTCGGGACTGCACCCAACTGCTACCTGTTTGCACGACTCCTTTGAGCCGTGGTAGGGTAGCAATCTAAGAACAGTGGGACACACTCGAGGCGAAGTAGCAGTGTCAAGTCTGCGGACTATGCTATACTCGTGTCACCTGGGAACTGTTCACTGACGACTGGTATAAAACCAACCAACAGTTCCCTATGAGTCCTGTCCGGTGTACCCGTAACCTAACGAGCACCTGCATACTATCTCCAGTACGACGTACTGAAGGCTGTGGGACAGATCATCTCCCCAACTGGGATGAGAAGCGTACACACTAGTCTACTCCGGAGTATCGATGCCCTGTCTCGATAATCCTCCGACTAGGGACCTGAATAAGGATGTGCTTGTAGACTACCCAGCCCCCACTAGTGTGACTGCCATCACAACGCTGGTAGTCAAGCAAGATCCTAAGAGCTCTATCAATACGTATACTCACATATAAGATAGAAAAACCAAGTAGTATACTACCATGTTTAGCAAGACTGTTATATACATGTGAATATCCCAAGCTTCCATTAAGTAATATACAAACTAGTATGATACAATAATGGCCCCTAGGGCATATACACTAACAACTTAGCACTCTAGGTTTTTTAAAATTGCATACTTGATGCCCTAAAAAAACATAGTGAGGGTGCTAAGGAACCCTTCAGCCTTCCGTCATTTCCTATAAGTAATACTTAGTATTCGTGCTGCGTTTGTTGACTGTGTCAAGGCGCAGTGTACAGTAGCTAAGTAATGCTTATTTGTAGCATACGATACGATTGGTTAGGACAGTCGTGTAACCTTGTTGACTGTACTAAGGGTTATACGGGTAGGTTTAATGCAATCAAGATAATGACGGGTTGAACTTGATTATGACCTTTTGATTTGTTGACTGTGTGAAGGTCACTAGGGTCCAAGGGGCAAAAACCACATCGGGAGTTTCAAATATACAGGAAACTTGCTGGTGTTGCATACCTTCTGGAGTGTGGTGACTAGAGTGGCTTCGATCTAGGTTATCACACGATGATAGTTGGATCCCGATCCCACTGATGAGTAGGATTACTCTTGAGAAATATTTTTCACTTCACAATTAGCTAATTTATTAGGTGTCTAGAAAAGTGTTAACGGGGCTACGCCTTTGCAGAAATGAGGTTTATTCTAATTAGGACCGTGCAAAAGCACGGGAAACCTCCTTCGGAGTACCAACACCCACCTGGCTGAACGGTTAGTGAACTTGTAAAGTATTAATGATCCCGACTAGTTCTCCTTTTGGGGTTTGAAGGAGAATTCAGGAAAACTGTAGGAGCCATCCTATTTAGATTAAATAATAACCAATCTAAACTTGTAAGTGCGCACGTTGAGTGTTTTCTTTTCTCTCTCTCCAGGTAGTAACCATGTCACGCCTTAATCAAGATAATAAAATGTATGACTTGACCGACTAGGATTCTTATTCGAGGCTGGGAAATGTCAGTTCAGCTCTAACTTGTGATGAATGTCACGAGCTTGAGCAAGGTAAAGAGGATTGCATGAATTCCTTGATAACCCAAACGAAGAAGAAGCATGCTATTGCGTCTCCTTCAGGTGTTCTTGTTATTGAGAACCGTTTTTCGGTCAGTCCTACATCCTGGGTACTAGATACCGGATCAGGATCTCATATCTGTACTTTATTGCAGGTACTGAGAAAAAGTAGGATGGTTGGACCTGGTGATATGTCCCTCAGAGTAGGGAACGGAGCACAAGTTGATGTTGCTGGCGTCGGTGAATATCACCTAGTATTGCCAAGTGGCAATACTACGATTTTGAACAACTGATACTATGTACCTTCCATGGTTTGCAACATCATAACAGTTTCTTTACTTGATAAAGATGGATATAACTTTGTTCTAAATAGAAATATCATGAACATTTACCTTAATCAGGTATTGGTTGCAGAAGGTACACCGTGTAATGGTATCTACGTTCTAAATCAAAACACAGTTTTCAATATACAAAACACACGCAAGAGGAAGAGTTTAGAAATGAACGAAGCCTACTTGTGGCATTGTAGACTTGGTCATATCAATGAGAAAAGACTGTTGGGGTCAAAAATTACACCCCGGTTGACCAAGTCAAAGTCAAAGTCAACCCCAAGTAAGCGGGCCCAAGCCCAGCTCAAGTGGGCCCATGCCCAAGTCGAGCCCCGCGGCCGGCCTCCCCAATGCCAAAATGAAATCATGTAATAAATAATTTTGATGTAATTTTTTATGCATGAATGGACATAAAGCCAAATTTTTGTAAAGTTCATGGCCCATGTACAAAATAAATGAGTACATGAGGCATGAGATGGGCAAAATGTCATTTTTTAAAGCCCAAGGGGCTATATGTAAGTTTGTAAGCCTATAAAAGGCAACATGATAATGAAATAAAAATAATAATAATTCATTCCCCTCAAATTCTAGGGTTTCTGTGCCTCCTTCTCCTTCCTCAAGGTTCTAAACCTTCTTCCCCTTTTTGAATTAAATCAAGAGTTTAACTCTTCCTTTTTCAAAAGAAATAGTTTTTCACCATAAAACCCACAAAGGGGAGCTCGGATCTCCCATCAGATCTCTAAAGGGGAGATTTTGAATCCCATCCCCCTTTCCTTCAAGATCCAGCCAACGAAAAGGAGGAAGAAGGAGACCCATCTCCAAAAATCTCATTCCGGGAGGATCCGAGACTCAAAAGAAGATCCAAAAATTTCTAGGAGTTTAACTCCATTCAAGATCTATTGGAGTTTAACTCCAATTCTATACATAATCCCTGTTAGGAGTTCAACTCCAAAGCCCCCTTGGGTGTTTAACTCCTAACCCAGGGGCTAAGCCCCTTTTCCGCTGGTGTTTCCAGCGGCCGCGTGCCGTGCACGTGACCTGCGAGCGCCCAGCGGCCGCGTGCTGCGCACGTGACCCGCGGGCGCCCAGCGGTCGCGTGCAGGGCACGTGACCAGCGGACGCTAAGCGCCTACGTGCGCCTCACGCGACCCGCGGGCGCTCAGCACCGAGCGATCGTATGCAGCTCACGTGACCCATTGGCGCCCAGTGGTCGCGTGCTGCTCACGTGACCCATGGGCGCCAAGCGCCCACGCGCCAGGCACGTGACCCGCGGGCGCCCAGCGTCCACACGCCAGGCACATGACCCGTAGGCGCCCAGCGCCCACGTGCCATGCACGCGTCTTTAAAAGGCTCCTCACCCCTCATTTTCCATGCACTCCACACCAGAAACACGTCTCCCGTTAGGAAAATTTTTCTAACGGGGCGCTGCCCCGCACCCTGCAAGGAGGCTGCTAGCCCCCTTAACTCTCAGCCCACTATCCGGGTAGTGGGACCCCGTAAAACTTTGCGGGGCCCCCGATATATCCAAAACCCCCTTTCAAAACACAACACACACACTGCACATTGAGTTCGCATGACCAGTTCAACCCGTCAATCGGAGGTTCCTTCACTCCAAAGGCGAGGGGTAATTAACGGCAGCTTAGATCGCGGCTGCCGGAGATTCGGATCCCCACGATCGATAAACCCCCATCTACCCTAGGCAGGGGGAATCTGTAGTACGCCTGACAAGCGCCCGCGTATTCCTATCTCAATGGGTTGACAAAAAACACCCTACAAAGACCATCTAAGTTACATAAGGATGGATATCTGAATCCGTTCGAATTTTTACCTTATGAAACTTGTCAGTCTTGTCTCAAAGGAAAGATGACCAAATCTCTATTCACCGGATACAGAGAAAGAGCAACAGAGCCCTTGAGACTCATACACAGTGATGTATGTAGTCCAATGTCTATACATGCAAGGGGTGGGTTCTCATAATTCGTAACATTCACTGACGATCTCTCTAGGTTTGGATATGTGTATCTTTTGAAACACAAATCTGATGCTTTTGAGAAATTCAAAGAATACAGAAACGAAGTACAGAACCAGATTGGTAAAAGTATCAAGATCCCCCGATCTGATAGAGGAGGGGAGTACTTAAGCACGGAATTCCTAGAATACCTAAAAGAGTATGGTATTCTCTCTCAGCTTACTCTTTCTTATACACTAAAGCACAACGGTATATCGGAGCGGAGAAACCGTAACCTATTAGATATGGTTTGCTCCATGATGAGTAGTGCTGATCTGCTTCTTTCATTTTGGGGACATGCGCTTCAGACAGCTGCATATATTTTGAATCAAGTTCTATCTAAATCCGTGCCTAAAACTCCATATGAAATATGGCGTGGCAAGAGTTTGTATCTTAAACGTGTTAAGATATGGGGTGGCTCTGCTTATGTCAAAAAGCAGAACCCAGACAAACTCGAGACACGATCAGTTTTCTGTACGTTTTTGGGATATCTAAAGAATTCTAATGGATATCTATTCTACCACGCAGAGGAACAAAGAATTATTGTTTCTCGGAACGCCACATTTTTGGAAAAAAGAATTTCTTACAAAAAATATTAGTGAGAGCGTAGTAGAACTGAAGATTTGGTGGAACCGCTAGATTCAGTAGTATCCGACGAACCTCAGCGACTCCGCAGATCTAGTAGTATTTCTCATCCGCCCGAGAGATACTATGGTTTTTCATAGACGGGGATCGAGAGGATTGCATCTTGGAAGAAGATGATCTTACTAGTTTCAAGCATGCCATTACCAGTAGAGACTCTGATAAATGGCTGGATGCTATGCGATTCGAAATCGAGTCCATGTACATCAATAAAGTTTGGACCTTGGATATTGCTCCTCCTGGGGTAAAACTCGTTGGATGCAAATGGATCTTCAAAAAGAAGATTGGTGCAGATGGACAGGTGGAAACCTATGAGGCTAGACTTGTTGCAAAAGGTTTTCATCAAATACCAGGTGTGGACTATGACGAAACCTTTTCTTCGGTGGCTATGCTCAAATCCATTTGGATCCTACTTGCCATTGCTACCTTCCATGACTATGAAATCTGACAGATGGACGTAAAAACGGATTTTCTAAATGGAAGTTTGAAAGAGTGCATTTATATGGATCAGCCGGAGGGATTCGTGGACAGTGGGAGCATTGGGAAGGTATGCAAATTGCTTAAATCCGTTTATGGATTAAAGCAGGCATCGCGGAGCTGGAACATCTGTTTTGATGAAACGGTCAAGGAATTTGACTTCATCAATAACGAGGATGTGCCTTGTATCTATTAGAAGATTGTAGGACGAGCTGTTATATTCCTAGTCTTGTACGTGGACGACATTCTTTTGATAGGAAATGACATTCCTATGCTAAAATCGGTCAAGTTGTTCTTGTCACAAAGGTTCTTCATGAAAGACCTGGGTGATGCCTCCTACATTCTAGGGATTAAGATCTACAGAGATAGATCCAAGAAATTATTGGGACTTTCACAGTCCAGGTACATAGAGTCCATACTAAAGAGATTTAGTATGGACGATTCCAAGCACGGTAATATACCCGCATTGCACGGAATCACCCTCTCCAAAAAGATGTCTCCCAAGCTGATGAGGAGAGGGTTCATATGAGCATTGGCGGTAGGATCTATAGTGTATGCGATACTATGTACCAGACCAGATGTAGCTTACACACTTAACGTGGTGAGCCGCCCAGGAGAGAACCACTGGATAGCAGTGAAGAACATTCTTAAATACCTGAGAAGAACTAAGGAACTATTCTTGGTATACGGTAATGAGGACCTCCAGGTGGAGTTGTTTACCGACTCAAGCTTCCAGAGTGATAAGGATGACAGCAAGTTTGTCTCGGGTTTTGTGTTTACCCTCAACGAAGGGGCGATCTGTTGGAAGAGCTCTAAACAGGACACCGTCGCAGACTCGACGATGGAGGCTGAATACATTGCTGCAAACGATACCACAAAAGAAACTATCTGGATAAAGAAGTTCATTACTGAACTTGAGATGGTTCCATCCATTGTTGATCTAATAACTTTGTATTGCGACAATAATAGGGCTATGGCTTTATCGAAGGAACCACGGTCTCATCAGAAATCTAGATACATCTTGAGGCGGTATCACTTGATCAGGGAGATCATTGATCGCCGGGAGATCGAGGTGTGGAGAGTAGACACCAAAGAAAATATGGCGGATTCATTCCCAAAGGCCTTTCCTCAAGCACAGTTCGAGAGACTATTTGAGATGTTGGGTATGTGATACACCAACAACTGGCCCTAGTGCAGACGTTGGGTACTCGATACGCCAATATATGACCTTAGTGCAAGTGGGAGATTGTTGGATATGTATGCCCTAGAGGCCATTATTCTATATGTATACAAGTGAATGCTTGGACATATGTATGTACAGGACAATCTTGCTCGATATGATAGTATGCTATTTGGTTTGTTTTTATCTTAACATGTACATATGTTTTACTTGTTATTACGTATTATTAATATATATTGATAAAGCCCTTAGGATCATTACTTCACTACCAGCGTTGTGATGACAATCATACTTGTAGGAGCTGGTAGTCGATAAGCACATCCTTAAATGTCCCTAGTCGTGGGAGAATCGAGACATGACATCGATACTCTGGAGTAGACTGGTGTATACGTTTTGAGACCCCGATGATTGTTTCGATAAAGTGTTTGTAGTTTAACCGCAATCAGAACGGTATCGTGCGTAGCTAGACCGAGGTGAGTACGGGTCGTCCTCTGGGAAACGTGGAACCTTTTACTCTTACTTTAGACGTGTTGAGAAAGAGAGGAGGAAGAATAAAGAATATTGTAGAATGGTTGTAGGATCTAGATCTACGTTAAACACGGATGCAAAATATAGATCTAGATTAACTACGGATGTAAGTTTATATAAGAAGAGGGCTTGTAGGGTTCATTAGGATTTAGTAGTTATGGATGATTAATTAAAGATTACTCTTTCTATCCTTTAATAGATTTAAAACTAGAACGACAGTGATGCATGTAGATTAGGGTTTCTGGAGGGAAAAGAAATCCCACTCTTAACCCCTATCTCGACACGGAACTCCGTTCATGTCTAGACTTTACCATAACAATCATTAATCTAATCTCTAATCGCGGTCGAGACTAGCAATGAATTGGTAGCGCGCCCGATTAGGATGTTAATGATTCTTTTGGTAAAGTTTATAAACTTTATAGGACGTAAAAAGATTTTAGGTATTTTCATCATCCATTAACCTACCCTAATCCTACGAACCCTAACAAGCGGAGAATTACTCACGCATATTGGGAGAAGAAGAGATGGAGAGAGAAATCATATTAAAACTACAAAGAAATAGAATAAGAAAAAGAACTACCTTTATTAATCAACAAAATTCATTTACACTTTGTTCCCTTAGAAAATGATTACAAATACTAGTTTGCTTCTCGATCTCTTCTAAGGAGGTAGACGAATAGTTGATGATTGGCCTGGATGCGTAAGCCTGTCTTGGACTTCGTGATCTCGTCGACTTGATGATTTTTCTAAGGGCTCTCGGTCCTTATTTATACTCCAAAAGCCAGAAACCTAGCTTCCAAATTTGGAAGCCAACAGTTAGGATCCAAACCACCAAAATTATAGCTCCTATCTCCTCTGGCACGCGGCGGATCCGCGGCCAAAAGGGGGGTTTGGCCGCGGATCCGCGGCATTATGATGTGGTCCGTTGATTTGGTTTCTGGGGTTTTTCTCTTTATGACACATGGAGTTCTCTGGAACCTTTGGAAATTGGAAATCTTTTCTTTGTTTCTGCCAGACTTGATTTCTTAGTTTGCTTTCTTAATTAGGCAGGTTTGCTCTTAACAACTTTGATTCCCTTGATTTTTAGCCCTGAAAAATTCTGCACAATCTCAACAAATAATATTAGTGGAGTTTTGTTCTATTGAGATATTAATTTCAACATTAAGATTTGGTCAATGGTATTTTTGCATACATTTTCCTACCAAATTTCAATTATAATATATCAACACATGAAAATAGTATTTTTACAGATAAACCCTCATATGTATCATATATTATAATAAACACCTTTTCTAGTATAGAAATAGTAGGAAAAATGTAATAACAAATGTGCAGTTTTATCAACTGAACAAATACCCCCAAACTTATCTTTGATCGTCCCGAGCAAACTAGTTTATTCAAGAGAAGGAGAAAGAAGAAAGGAGAAAACTAAGCACACTTTCATAGGCAAACACGATTGCACTGAGCACGTGGAACAAGACGTTAAACCTCTAGGTGTCCCTGGTAGGAGGAGTGTTGTCTCCTGAAGGTTTTCAGCGGATTACACCCACAAAATCCTATAATAAAAGAAAGATGGTGAAATTTACATATAAAGATAAGAACCATAAAAGAAAGACTTTGAAAATAAGAGTTTCCAACTACACTAACTTTTCAGTTGTCATGAGCCCTATCTTAATAGTCATGAAAAAATGTTAGAAATCACATTATCCCTCAATAAAACAACGTCTTTATTCTTCATTCCTACCTTACATCCAAACATCGATCATATAACCCTACGTGTGTATAATGGACATCACTACACTCGGAGAATTCAATTCAAGCTATCATACTCTTGTCCATCTACCTCAGTACTTTTTTAATTTATGGATTTGCTTACACATTTTCATGCGACCGTTAATACTTCTTGAGGTACTAACCGACCGATTACTTATGTGCTTGTTGATTAGGTGATAGTATTTTCCTCGTCTTGCACCACCTAAGGCTTAGCAGTGACTTCTAAACCAGTTGGTCTAAGGCACTAGATGATGAAGCACCCTCGCTGTATTTTTTTATTGCTGCCTTGGCGATAACAAAACCAGTGTTCATTTTTTCTTCACCATTTTATCTTTTATTCATTTTTTATTTCCTTCATACTTTGGCTTTTAGACAAGAGCATTTCAAGGTATCCTCTACTATCCCGAGTTTCAAGACGTGTGTAAGTGCATATAGTAGGGTATCAACATTCAAATGTTTGTCTTCCAGAATAGAAACTATTTTTCAGACTTATTTTTATCCTCAGATTAGTGACTTCCTTCATCTTACTAACCCTTGGGACAACAGCTCATAACTACTTATTACCAGTTCGTTTAAGAAAACTTCTAATTTTCTTGGTTTTCTTAAACTATTCCTATCTTTTGGATGTAATTTTTCACTTTCTGTTCTTTTGTTATAAAAGAAAAATTTTAAAACTTTTGAAATTGTTGTGTTTATGCAAAATATGATGCAAATTGATGCGTAAATAAGCACAAAACTGCGCCATTTGATTGTTTCGATAAAGTGTTTGTAGTTTAACCGCAATCAGAACGGTGTCGCGTGTAGCTAGACCGAGATGAGTACGGGTCGTCCTTTAGGAAACGTGGAACCTTTTACTCTTACTTTAGACATGTTGAGAAAGAGAGGAGGAAGAATAAAGAATATTGTAGAATGGTTGTAGGATCTAGATCTACGTTAAACACGAATGCAAAATATAGATCTAGATTAACTACGGATGTAAGTTTATATAAGAAGAGGGCTTGTAGGGTTCATTAGGATTTAGTAGTTATGGATGATTAATTAAAGATTACTCTTTCTATCCTTTAATAGATTTAAAACTAGAACGATAGTGATGCATGTAGATTAGGGTTTCTGGAGGGAAAAGGAATCCCACTCTTAACCCCTATCTCGACACGGAACTCCGTTCATGTCTAGCCTTTACCAAAACAATCATTAATCTAATCTCTAATCGCGGTCGAGACTAGCAAGGAATTGGTAGCGCGCCCAATTTAGGATATTAATGATTCTTTTGGTAAAGTTTATAAACTTTATAGGACGTAAAAAGAGTTTAGGTATTTTCATCATCCATTAACTTACCCTAATCCTACGAACCTAACAAGCGGAGAATTACTCGCGCATGTTGGGAGAAGAAGAGATGGAGAGAGAAATCATATTAAAACTACAAAGAAATAGAAAAAGGTAAAGAAAAAGAACTACCTTTATTAATCAACAAAATTCATTTACACTTTGTTCCCTTAGAAAATGATTATAAATACTAGTTTGCTTCTCGTTCTCTTCTAAGGAGGTAGGCGAACAGTTGATGATCAGCCTGGATGCGTGAGCCTGTCTTGGACTTCGTGATCTCGTCGACTTGATGATTTTTCCAAGGAGCTCTCGGTCCTTATTTATACTCCAAAAGACAGAACCCTGGCTTCCAAATTTGGAAGCCAACAGTTAGGATCCAAACCACCAAAATTACAGCTCCTATCTCCTCTGGCACGCGGCGGATCCGCGGCCAAAAAGGGGGTTTGGCCGCGGATCCGCGGCCTTATGATGTGGTCCGTTGATTTGGTTTCTGGGGTTTTCTCTTTATGACACGTAGAGTTCTCTGGAACCTTTGGAAATTGGAAATCTTTTCTTTGTTTCTGCCAGACTTGATTTCTTAGTTTGCTTTCTTAATTAGGCAGGTTTGCTCTTAACAACTTTGATTCCCTTGATTTTTAGCCCTGAAAAATTATGCACAATCTCAACAAATAATATTAGAGGAGTTTTGTTCTATTGAGATATTAATTTCAACATTAAGATTTGGTCAATCGTATTACATTTTCCTACCAAATGTCAATTATAATATATCAACACATGAAAATAGTATTTTTACAGATAAACCCTCATATATATCATATATTATAATAAACACCTTTTCTAGTATAGAAATAGTAGGAAAAATGTAATAACAAATGTGCAGTTTTATCAACTGAACACCCGACGAGGGGCGATGGTTGGTCCCGCAGCCATTGGTCTCGGCACCTAAGATCATATACAGGTGCTCACTGGGGGTGAGTACACTGGACGGACTTGCCGAGAACTGGCTAGATGGAATTATACCAATCGTAAAATAGCAGTTCTCTGGTGACATGAGTGCAGATAATCTATCGACCCGGGGTCGTCATTTGTCTCATGTGAGTTCCCACTGAGCTTTGATTACTATCCTACCACGGTTTTACTGAGTCATGCAAACAGGTTTTAGTTGGGTACAGTCCCGAGCCACATGGAGGTAGTGAGCGATTGTCGGGGATTCGTCTCTCTCGGTATAAGGAGTCGATGTCGTGCTGTGTTTGGTTGGCGAACACCATAAGTCCCTGGCCAGGGCGGATTGAGAATTACTAATAGATAGATCAATAGATTCTCGAATAGTTTTAAGCCACATCAACACAACTTGTCAGGGTATTAGGGGTCTGACGTTTTCCACCCCTAGACCTGGTATGCGACACTCTTAGACAAACAGACGGGACTGTATGAAGTTTGTCACGGATAAGCTCAGTGTACTACTTGCTGTTAGCATTCCTTGAGTTCAGGATTCGCTAAAAGTTCGGATGAGTTTGCTAGTCGGCCTTTTTTTCGACAAGTACCTGGGTAGTCGTAACATAGAGCTAGTGTCGCTGACGTGCTTGTAGTTAAACCTACTGCCAGCGTACTGTAAGTTTTTAGAGTCCCACACAGAGAGTTTCCCTGGTTCAGGAAAATCGATGTAGAGGCCGTATGGTTTTACGTGCAAGGTTTCGATCATATACGTGTACTGGCTACACGTATTTTGTTTGGACGGATAATACCGGTGGGCTTAGAATTAAACCGCATTCTAGTATTATACTATTGGATTATTTTATCTCTTGGTATTCGTATTTTTTGTAGTACGAATACGGGTATGTATATATGGTGGGGGTATTCTAGTAATTTCACTAGAATGCTTCTAGAAGAAGACACCTCATTTTGTTTTAAATCTATTTATTTAAATATATAATGAGGTGGAGGGATGAGGTGTTTTGAAGCATGGCTACTTGATTTTGTTTATTCATTTGTTCTAACTATTCAAGCATGGTTGCAATATTCTATGAGAAATATTGCATGCTTGATATTTTCCATGACTTAGCCATTCTTCACAAGCTAGTTTGATTCTACACTTGGCTTTCTCTTTCCTCCTTTGCTCTCTTCTTCTTCCCAAAATCGTAACCCTCTCATGAGTTGAGAATCCATGGTTTTTATGAGATAATACAATCCAATTAACTCTATACATCTTCTAAGCTACATAGATTAGTAAACTAGGTATTTTAGTTACCTCAAGTTTGAGGTTGGAACTTGAACTATAGACTCTTAGGTAGATCGTCTTCGATACGAGGAGGCCGACGACCAAGATCGATCCCAACGGACAAGGAGCTCAAGAAGAGGTAAAGAAGACCCGAAGGACTTAGTTCATATAGGTATAATCACTTCATAGTATATTAATACCTTTGCAAGTTTTTTTTATCTAGGGCTTACGGTAGATCTTGGGATTAGTTGTGTTGCAAGTCTTTAAAATCGTTTTTGAAAATTCCGTCTCTCTACGAATCCAGTAGAGTGTATGACACCGCCTAACAATGCTGACAGTAGGTTTAAGCACAAGCACGTCAGCAGCACTAGATGTACGTAACAGCTACCTAGGTATTGAACGAAAGGAAGGTCGACAAGCAAACTCGTCTGTATTCCTACTGAGACTGAAAGTGACAGTCTCCGTACAGTCCGGTCTGTTCGTCTAAGAGTATCACATATCGGGTTTAAGGAGTTGGATAAAGTCAGATCCCTAAAAACGCTATAAGTCATGTCGGTGTGAAGCCCATCACCTACGGAGAAACTACTGATCTAAATCAGTAAATCTTGTCCACCTTTGCCAAGGATTTCTGGTGATGGCTACCTGTGCACAACGCGACATCTACCCCTAATACCAGGAGAGTTAAATCCCTGACGATCCGCTCACTGCCTCCATATGGCTCTGGACTGTACCCAACTAAAACCTATTTTCACGACTCAGTAGAGCCGTGGTAGGGTAGTAATCAAAGCACAGTGGAAACTCACACGAGACAAATGACGATCTCAGGTCGACAGACTAAGCTGTACTCATGTCACCAGAGAACTGCTACCTGACAATAGGCATAATACCATCTAGCATGTTCCCAACGAGTCCGTCCAGTGTAACTCATAACCCAATGAGCACATGTATACAATCTTTGGTGACTAACTAACACCAATGGCTGTGAGACCGGCCATCGCCCCTCGTCGGGGTCAAGAAACATATACACTAGTCTACTCTGGAATATCGATGCCAAGTCTCAATATTCTACGACTAGGGACATTTAAGGATATGTTTATAGATTACTGTCCACATCAGAATATTGCATTTAATACCGCTCATTCTTATTCGCATTTGTATATAGGTAGGTGCTTTTGATCCGTGTTTGCTACATGATTACAGATTACAGGTTCTCAGTCCAGAACAACGCAAATCACACACATTCTCTACAGTTATGAAAAATTCAAGACAACTGCCGAAAATAGATAAAATTCGGGTTCCGGTCATCCACATCTGTCAGGTGCCGCTTACCAGTTGTCACGACCCAAACGTGGAACGTGACCGGCACTTAAATCACGCAACGCCTAAAAGCGTAACGTAATTCAAGTAAGCTGAAAACCCAGAATCTAAACCGTAATTAAAGGTAGAGTGGTAAAAATCTTTGTTTAAAAAATGTTAATTTAAGGTGCAAAAGAATTATATCAAACTTTTTGAAGATCGAGTTATTGTAAAAACTTCGACAGCGTCTCCTTTGTAAATCTGATCCAAACTGATACATAAGCATGATATATTATAGCATCCCCACTTGGGAGCAATCTCAACGCCATCCGGCGGAACACAATCATAAAGCAAGATATACGACGCCATACGCGAAGAAGTAAGGAAATAAGAAAAGAAATCAATATCCACAATAAAAACATAAAAGTCGGCTCACACGAGCACGACACATTTGATTAGCACGCTTTTGGCGTGTCGAGTTTTACAGTTCTAAAGTTAACCGCAATCAGGATTGTATCGCTTTGCAGCTAGCCGCGATGAGTACCGGTCGTCCGCAGGAAGACGGAGCGTTTAAAGTTCTTGTTTTCATGAGTTAATGCGCGAGGCGGAAATGTTCTTATCTATCCTATGTGTTTATATGCAACTTAAACATTTGTTAGGATTAGATATGTTAGTGTAAGTTAAGGAATTCTGTACTCAATCTTTTGATCCAAGCTCAACCACTAAAGCTAGAGCAATCGGCAACAACGCAGATTAGGGTGCTTAAGCACGGTATTTATGAAATCCGGCTTATTGACCTTTGTCCGTCCGTTCTTGTCGCTTGCTTTCGCCTCCGGCCAATCCGAACGCAACCGGTCACGGTTTGGAATCACCAATACCTTGGTAGGGTAGGGTGCCTAACGGAGTGCTTGCGTAAGATTTGGGCGGAGTTTAATGGAAAAGATCGGGAAAAGGAAATGAGAAAGGAAATCTTAACTTACAATATCGTTTTCTTTCCTAACAACATCAATATTCACAACCATTACAACAACAAACAAAAAGAGCAAAGAAAAGATAAACAAAGAAAAGAAAAGAGCATTGCAAGAAAGTAAATGACAAGATAATAAATTGCAAGTAAAGAGCAAGATAATAAAGAGCAAGTAAGTAAAGCAAGTAAGAAAATACTAAGAACCAAAGAATGAAAGCTTCGTTAACTCAATGTGACAATACAAGCCATGGGTTCAATAACCTAATCTTAAACTTGCAAGCTCAATGAAGAAGTTACAAGATCAAGAGAAGGCAAAGAACTCAAGGTGAAGTGAAGGTAAAATGAAAGCTTTATTAATCTTCAAGTAATGATACAACCCTTGAGATCAATAACTAAAACTTAAACTTACAAGCTCAATGAAGAGGTTGCAAGATCAAGAGAAGGCAAGGAGCTCAAGGAGACTAGCTATGTACAAGAACAAAACAAAAAGAGAAACAAAAAGAAAACTAGAGTGTAACAAATGTGAGGTAAATGTGAGACCCCCATCCCTTGCTCACTGGTCTGCTTTTATAGGCACGAAAGAAAAATAAACAAGTAATAAAAATAAGATGACGTGGCAGCAAGGGATGGACCACAGAAAATTGGGGATCGATGGGGGTAGGGGGCCGGCCGACTCGGAATTTTGGAGGGTGTGGCCGGCCCAAAACCGAGCAAGCTTGCTCGTATTTATTGTGTGGTCTTGTGTGCTCCCCAATATCATTCTGGTGCCGCTTGATTTCTCAATAGAGTCCTGGGTTGCACTCAATGATTTGGAGGGAAACTTGTAGCTATACATCACATCACATCTTTTTGCATTTATCACTCTTGTCCCCCCAATTGCACAAGCCATCATTTGTGTGTGCCATGGGCAGCCCCACCATGGTCCATGCCAAAGAGTTGTGTGCACACTTGCATTGTGTTGGACCAAAAATAGTATGCACACATTTATTTGCAAAAACTCTTTGGATATCGGTCGGTTTCCAGTTCCGGTTACAGTGTCGGCTCATAAACGATATATCCGTGATTTTAAGTGTATTTCCAATATTTTGTCATGGATACCTGTAATCTGTAATTACTGTGGAAACACTGGTTAATAGTACCGATATATAACAAAACAGATAATGAATAAATGGTATTGAAATGCAGTTTTCTGTGATAAACAACACCCAGAGTCAAATATAATACAAATCTCTCAGTCTCGTCTCAAAATTAAATATACATATGGTAAATGGAGTATACTAGATACAATGAGAAAATGTACAAGGTAGAAGACAAAAGAATACTCGCAACCTACCTACAAAATATCACGTCCAAAAAGTCGTAGCAAAAGTAGTAGTAATATACCTTGCCGCGACTATACTGAAGGATCGGCTCTGCAAGACACTGTGGCACAACGGAGGTGAGTTTCCAGCTCATGAGTAGTAAGTAACATCATAAGTGGCAATCGCAAGTATGTACGTACAACGATAGATCCTAAGTATGAATTTATGATGCAGTGTACTAGTATAGATGCAACATGAATAAGTGAGCGAAGTATGAAATTTGGGGTGTAGTAGCTATAAGATACTGAATATGTCATAATAAATTCTATATGGTAGAACTAAAAGTATCATCAGTAAGAACAGCATAAATCCTGTGTCAAGTATCGACACTCAAAAATCTCAATATCTCGGGCGTCGTCTCTCAGATCGGCCCTCAAATCCATCTGATCACACGACTCCGGTCGGTATCCTTCGGATATCCGCCGAGCCAAACAATCACCGGTAGGTATTGTTCCCCAGCCAGGCTCAACGTCTCTCTATACGATCTTCTTGTCCCGGGGTACCATATCGGGTCCACTATGTACCCGCAGACGGTGCCTCCTCTCTCCTCGAATCGGGTATACACATAACTCGGAATCCAGAAAACTCATGGTGGATGCCACACATCATATCAAGAGAAACCGCGTTTTTAAAACAATCATAAGTTTTCAAAATGTAACTGCGGTTTCTCAAATCCAGAAATCTCATGAAAACAGAAATCTCACAAAATATCATAATATATGCATATGGCGATGATAGCAAATGCACATAGTATTAATGTGATGCAGGCTAGATGAATAATATGAGGATCTATCTATCAATAAGATGCAATGCAAATGCAAGTTATCATGCGAGTTCTATAATGTACGTGACATAGCAATTACCAGTGGCGTGTGTGTACATATAGGTTAGTGCACGTGCGTCATAAACTATTGGTAATGGTGCAAGTGTCTTAGTGTGGAGATATCAATGTTTATGATAATGCGTATGCAACATGGAAATGTACATAGTTATATATATATATGAAATTTTGTAACTTAGTTCTAAATATCGGGCGCTTTACGTCATCCGAACGATTCCTCCACAGATGTTAAATCTACTCACCGGAATGGCCTCGGCTACTCGAATCTGACCACCTCGTTTCCTTTCCTAACCGCGTCTGAAGTCTCCGCAACCGATCTTAGAATCGCACAAAACATAGCACATGAGGCTAGAAATCTGATATGACACGCAAACATATATTACACGAACGAACTAACTCTTACGAGTTGACGCGTGTGAACTTAGCGTGTTAAATGCATGTAACAAACACTTACGACTACCCTTAAGGGCTGTTAACCAAGAGAAACACTAACATAAGAATCCGAAGGTCCGTATCGTACGTTATCATAACGCCAAAAATAAGGTAAAATGGCCCCAGATTTATATATATAATTAGAAAAAGTTGCACATTCCAGAGGCCTAATTGAAGTTCCAGAGAGCCCCAACAGAAACCTACGGCTAAACTCCCTGAAGGGGCCGCAATTTGCTGCCAAAACGGATAAATTGGCGGCCAAAGTGTTTTGAGGATGTATTTGTGGTCCTAAGACTAGCTCCCAGTAAATGCAACTTCTCTCTGTGATCACTGGTATGATAGCAGATTCTAATTAGAACCTTAATCTCTAACTAAAACTAGTTTTGACACTAATTCAAAACATTAAAGTGGTTTGGTGAAAACTTGGTAGTTAAATAAGGCTATATAGAATTAAAGTACTCTTGACTAACCTATTTTAGATTATGATTACTCTACAAGTCATCACAACCCCCCAAGCTTAGTTTAAACATCACTTTAGATTCTAAAACTACTCAAAACACAAACTTTAATCTAAATTATAAATTATTAAGGCACAAGGTTAGTAAAGCATACTTAAACTTGGCTCATACTTTAAAAAGAAAAGAAGAAGACCCTAATTTGAAAAGGTTGCTTTTAGATGAAGACTTGTCTCAAAAGAACTCTTGAAGAGATTAAAAATTTGGATTTTGAGATGATTTGTGAAGGATTTTATAGTGATTTGTGTAGAGTTTTGGGAGGTAAAAAAGAGTTTAAGTGAAGGTTATGAAGAATAAAGAAGAAGAGAGAATGAAGGAGAGAAAGATCTAGAGAGAAATGACAAATTTGTAGCCATGGCACAAAATAACCCTCATTTAATACACCATACCTCCATGTCTCCCTTTTCCATTTTTTCTTCTTTTTCTCTATTTTTCTAGAACTATCCTAATATATTAAATATTAAAAAAGAAAATATAAAATGGTTTAAATTGGCATGGTTACTAAAACAAGTTTTACCCTAAACTAACATCTTTTTAATACTAGATTGGTGTGTGTGTGTGTGTGTGTAATTAAAATAATTTAATAAATAAATATGTGTGTGTGTGTGAGAAAATAATTATTAGCTAAGTTTTATTGAAAAACACATGTTTTACCTCTAATTAAATTATAATTAACTCTAAACAAATTTTAAGTCTTTACACCAGTACAGGGGACAAGATCAAACGATGGTCATTCATGTATGGGACAAGCACAGAGTACGAGGGAGGCAGCACAAGGATCAAGATGGCAACGCGGAGCTCGAGAGAGATCAAGGCACAAAAGACAAAAAGAGTTGCCATTTTGGATTGTTGTAAATATGAGAATATTTAGGAATTATTTTGCAAATTTTAACCTACCAAACAGAAGAAAATAGCAACACAAGAACCCATATGAAAAACGGCGCGCCAATTCCACAAAATGAGCGGAATCGCTAAATTTAGCATATATTGGCAGCGGATCTGCGGCCTTATCATAGTGTCTCACGACGAATTTTCATGGGTGTTTTTGTAATTGTACAAGGGCTCAGAATATTGCCATAGGATTTCACTTCTTTGCCTATATATACTCCAAATCTGAGCCAAACCATGGATACTTTACTTTCATTAGGATTAATTTAGTTTAGTATAGTTTTCTTCTTCATCATCATCTCTTCTCCATTAAAATGTAGCGAGAGATTTTGAGTGGATGAATAATGAAGATGAGAGATTTTTTACCATGTATCTTTATTTTTTTGTATTATCTTTTAATTCTTAGTATAACTTTTATTACTTGTTTATTAAAATAGTTGTTGGTTTTATTGTTCTTCTTCTCTTCTTTCTAATCTCTATTTTTAAGTTATGATACTCAATGGAGTCTTTTGTTTAGGTGAGGGCCCAAGTAGTTAGTTTGTTATTGTTTGTTCTCATTGTATTCTTCCATTCTTTCTTCTCTTCTTCTTGTTTATTTTCTTTTCATGAATGAGTAGATTACTCACTTGTTAGGGTTAAGGATGGGTGGTATGAGGGATGGAAAAATCCCTTATGCTTCTCTTCGCCAAACATCTTGAAATTGAATTTAGACCAAACAAACACTGTTAGGAATATGTATGCCTTAGAGGCCATTATTGTATCATATAGTGGATGCTTGGACATATATATATAGAGGAATTTCTTGCTCGACATGATAGTATGCTATGTGGTTGCTCTTTATCTTAACATATACATTTGTATTATTATACTGTCTCTCTGATACATGTTGGTAATGTTGGATATATGTATGCCCTAGAGGCCATTATGTGATAGTGGATGTATTTATACATGTGTGTATATATATATATATATATATATATATATATATATATTCAGTGTACATTCTTGCTCGACATGATAGTATGCTATCTGGTTCTTCTTTATCTGACATGTTGATTTGATCATGCTTTTATTCATTCATACATGTTGATAAAGCCCTGAGGATATTGACTTGACTACTGTGATTATGATAGAGATCATACTAGTGGGACATCAGTAGTTTATAAGCATATCCTGGAATGTCCCTAGTCGTAGGTGTATCGAGACGGGGCATCGATATACCAGTGTAGACTAGCGCATATGATACTAGACCCATATGATGGGCGATGGATGTTCCCATATTCATCGATGTTTGACATCGAGATCGTATACGGGTGCTCAGTGGTGACTGGGTACACTGGACGGACTCGCCGAGAACTCCTATATGGAATTATATCTATCGTCGGATAGCAGTTCTCAGGTGACACTGGTGCAGGTTAGTCTGTAGACCCGAGATTGTCATAGAGTCTTGTGTGTTCTCCCACTGTACTTTGATTACCACCCTACCATGGCTCTACTGAGTCGTGCAAACAGGTGGCCGTTGGGTACAGTCCCGAGACACAGGAAAGCGATGAGCGATAGGAGGGGTTTCGTCTCTCCCGGTATTGGGAGTTGATGCTGTGTTGTGCTCGACTGGCTATATCAGTAAGTCCCTGGCCAGGGCTGTTGGGATTTGCTGATAAGTGTTATCAGTAGTTTCTCGATCTGTTATAGATCATTCATCGGCATGACTTATTGAGTTATTGGGGTCGACGTTACCATCCATAAACTCGATATGCAGCATATCTGACGAAGAGACCGGACTGTACGGTAGTGTTGCCGGTTGGCTCGACGAGAGTTGTAACAGGTTCGCTTGTTTTCTTCTGATCGCTCAATACCCGGGTGGTCGTTACGTTTAGCTGACCGCTTGCGGCTTGGGGGTGCTTGATATGATCATCACCCACTGCCGGCATATTGACGAGTCTTAGAGTCCCACAATAGAGTTACCTAGTCCAGGCGAAACGTTGTGGTGCGCATATGCGATATGCGCATAGACCCGGTTAAAATGCGTGTATGAGATACTGTATATTAATCGGGCGGCTTGCTTTTGGTCGGGTCATATGTGATATGACAGGGTTGCTAAATCAAGTGTTGATTTATCATTAACCATTAGTTTCTCACTTGAAATCCTTTCTTGTCTTTATGCATGCATGTATGCATTCATTCTCATTCATGCACATAGGATGTCCATGCACACATACATGCATACATAAAGGTTATCATGGTTGATTATATAGTAGATGGTGGCAATATAAGACTCACACCTTTGTAAAATATTTATGGATATTATTTATTTGGAAAAAGATAATTGAAATGGAAATTGTTTCATGGTTTATTGCTTTGACCTTGCATTAACCCTTTGACTAACCATGATCTAATTTCTATGGTCATTTCTTTTCCAAACAAAAATATCTAAGATATTTTACAACCATGGTTAAAGATGAGAGAGTGAAAATATATATTTTCATTTTCTCATTTTTATTTGTAAGCTTATCATTATCTTTGAGCTTAGAAAGCCATCATCTTCTTCCTCCTTTCTCTCTTGCTCTCTAGTTCTTTCAAGTAAGCAAAAGAGTAAACAAGTTAGGATTTTGAAGTGAGAAAACCAACCACAACACCATTCTACACTAGTCTTGCCCACTTGTGAAGAGTGTTAGCTTCCATTTTCTTCTCTTGATCTTGTAAAGTTTCAAGCTTGAACAAAGAGGACTCCGGGTAGATCATCGTGGACCTAGAGGTTCTCAAGCGGACGTTTTTCCAACCCTTAAGTAGCCGAGGAGTCTAGCGTAGGGAGCTACAAAGGTTGTACTCTCAAAACCCTAGCTTTATCTACTTGTGATGATGTGTATGTTTAGAAACCCTAAAATTCTAGTGATGATTCTTTGCATGTTCACTTAGCACCTTAAAAATTTAATTTTGAGACATGTGATGCTTGCAAACCCTTCATGAGGTACTAGGTAAACCTAACAGGTAAAGCCCGTAGGATATTTGCTTGACTACCAGGACTATGATGCGGATCATACTACTGGGACTTGTGTAGTCCACAAGCACATCCTTTAACTGTTCCTAGTCGATGGAGTATCGAGACAGGGCATCGATATTCCAGAGTAGACTAGTGTGTACGTTTCTTGACCCTGTAGGGGGTGATGGTTAATCCCATAACCATTGGTGTTTGACATCAAAAATTGTACACAGGCGCTTATTAGAGAAGGGGTACACCGAACAGGACTCGCCGAGAACTCCTAGATGGTACCATACCTATCGTCAGATAGAAGTTCTCTGGTGACATTGGTACAAGTTAGTCTGTAGACCCGAGATCGTCATAGTGTCTAGTGTGGTTCCCACTGTGCTTTGATTTCCTCCCTACCACGGCTCAAAGGAGTCGTGCAAACAGGTGGATTTTGGGTACAGTCAAGAGTCACATGGAGGTAGTGAGCAATAGGAGGGGTTTCGTCTCTCCCGGTATAGGGAGTTGATGTTGCGCTATACTCGATTGGCTATAACATTAAGTCCCTAGCCAGGGCTGATGAGATTTACTGGTAAGTGTTATCAGTAGTTTCTCGAACCGTTATAAGCCATACATCTGCATGACTTATCAAGTTACTGGGGTCTGACGATTCCACCCCTAGACTCGATATGCGACATATTAGACGAAGAGACCGGACTGTACCGTAAGTGTTACTTATAGGCTTCATAAGAGTTTGGACAAGATTGCTTGTTGATCTTCTAATTGCTCAATACCGGGGTAGTCGTTACGTCCAGCCAATACCGTTGTCGGCTTGTAGGTAACTGATGTAATCATTACCTGTTGCTGGCGTATTGACAAGTCTTTAGAGTCCCACGCAGAGGTTTCCTAGCTCAAGAGAAACGAAGTAGGGCACATATGATGATATGTGCGAGAGCCTGATTAAATACGAGTATGTGATACCGTATTCTAATCTGGCGATAAATGTTATCGGTCAGGTTATATGTGATATAACCGGATTATTGAATCAAGTGTTGATTTGATAATATGATATACAGATAAATGATATTAGTCGGTTATATATGATATAACCAGATTATTAAATCAAGTGTTGATTTAATAATTTGATATATATTTATATTTGATATAATTATATATTAACTAATATTATTGCTCACTAATTATTTTCTTCTCTTAATATATATTAATATATATATATGTGTGTGTGTGTGATATATGTGTGTGTGTGTGTTATAAACATGGATTATCTATTTTGTGAAAATAGATAAAGAGGTGGAAAATAGGAGATATTTGTGGAATGGGTGAGGCATGGCTTTTTCAATTGTTTATGCAAGGTTGCCTAGCACGGCAGCAAGGTTTCGGGAGGCATCATCCATGCCATATTTAAATTTTTGCCGTTCTAGCTAACCTTAACCCTAGAATCGATACTAGAAAATCCGACAAAACGAATGCAAACAACTTTGCAACTAAAGTGAATAAGGTATACAACCTTTTTAGACCGGTCCTTCATTTCAATAGCTCCGTGTAGTAGTCCCTTCGCTGCGATCGCAAACTCCCGGACTCTAGAAAGGCTCCCATGAAGATATGAACAAGCTTGCATCGAAGTCTTCGAGGCCGAAGATGATCTACGTTGAGGAGACACTAGCTCATGTTACCTCTTCACTAATGGTGAGATTAGTGAAGCAAACACCCTAAACTAAATGGCTAATAGTAGATGATGATAAAGTAGGAAGTGGTGTCACGCCCCGCTTCCCAAAATACGGAATACGAGGGGTAGACAAGGCCAGCCATGCTCCTACAGTCAAGGAAATGTCATGCCATAGTCACACTTCGGCTTCTAGTTTTTCATGGTAAACAGTAAATGATGCGCAGGTAATGAGAAATGCAGTAACTGAAAGAAACAATGTAAAGACTGACCTGAAGCGGAACAAACGAATGTAACTCGGAATGGCAAGTCAAGAAGTCTGTGATGCACGTCTAGTTCTGGTCCAGGCTAAATCTTCTCCTCACACTGAGTATGCATACTCAGGTCGTCAGAGCGACACAATAGCAATATAATATATATAAAATCAAGTAACAGTTCTAACAGTGGTAATAGATATGTGAAACAGTAAATCAATGACAGCATGAATATGAATGTGCAGTAATCAATGCAGCGGAGCAGTAAGGCAGTAGAACGATATGTCACGTATGTCAACACAGTATATAAGATATATAAATGCCAGTATCCCTATCAGTCTCTAAGTCTCACTGCACAGGTCACTAAGCCTATCATCAGTCCAAGTGTGAGAGTCAACCACTCGCGAGTGTCCTCCACCCAAGGGTAGAACCCAAGGGCAAGGGACCACGGGCCCAACATGTAACATGTATATCACGGTGTATATCGCATACCCTGTAAATCTCCATATATCTACCTAAATATATAAGCTGGCATGGGACTCCCGAAATTCTGTTGAACTCATACTTAAACTACCCACACCCCGTGGTCTACATCAAACGCTAACCATAACCCCAAATACTAATCGATCCGTGACATGTCTGCGCAAGAACTGGAGGCAGGGCCTCCATCAAGCACGTCCCGACTAATATCTAAGATAAATGGCAGTGTCGGATGCCTTATCTGTGACACCCATGCAAACGCTTCCATAAGTGTCCTATACCACTTATAGTCACACGTACACGCATCCCACAGACGTCGACAATGCAATAGAATAATAGGGTCACTGATTGTGTACAAGTACGTATCACTTTCACTTAATCACGGATACACGAACACTGACGTACTTGCCACAATCATCGCTAGAATCTAACACTGGGTAAATGCACGATATCATTAGGTTATCACTACAATGATATGGGTATGATATGATGCGTGAACAGTATATAAGCACAATTAAGGTGTCATAAAAACAGTATTCTATCACTTGTACGATTTATCATGAAACGTACGTATATAATTTAGCGAAATGATAAACAGGTAGTAATTAGTATGTTCAGTTGTCTATCCATCGAATTTAGTTTCAAGCCAATCAGGTTCCAGGATCATTAATTATAACCATTTCATTTTAAGCGTTCGCGGCTGGAAATCCGGTTTCAGAATCAGATGTCCGTTTCGTAACGCATTTTAACCCCAGTTGGGATCAGATTTTAGCGACACTACAGTTGGATGAATTCTATAGTTTTCAGTACAGTTTTCAACGCAGCAGACGGATCTTCGATCGCATCTGTACGTCAGGAGATATACACTATTCAATACCAATATGTCGGTTCTGATTCTGCTGGAACTGTTATGTGTCCCGATCTTTTAAATTATAGAATAAATAACAAATGGTAACGAAACAGAATGAAATCAATTGTGTTGTCTAGCTAACAGATTTATCTATACTAACCAGTGGAGTTCCACAACCTACGAGTTAAGGAAATATTGTGGTACCCATTACGGAACAGCAAGCAACAACTGGAGTCGCTCTGGACTGCAGTCCAGAGTCGCACTCCGATCCAAATATCATCACAGTTTAAGTACAGTAATACCAGGAAACCAGTATAGGGTTAAAGTTCGTCGAGTCGGCTTCGATTTGAGCCCTCGAACGCACCATTCTATTATGTATATGATTTATGGTGAATTTAACGGTTTTCAGGTACAATAAAATTCCAGTTTTACGGTTAAACTTGGGGGTAGTTGTTTTAGTTGTTAACGGTCATAATTTCCAGCGAAACTTGCACAAGGTGTTCATCACAGCAAGGGCCAAAGTAAATAATCCAGTTCCGTCAATTTAGAAAAGTATTTTCTTTGGGAACACGCGTCGAACAGGTATGGCACATAATTGGTTTAAATTTTGTAACTTTATAATCTATGTATTTAGTGATTGTACCATAAGTAAATAGCATGTAAGCAAGTAACAACTTGCCTGGAGGCGTCTAGTGCGATGCACGGCAGTGGCAACTATGATCTCTGTAGGTGCTCGACGGAATATCGGGGCTCGACTCGGCTTGGGTTTGCGTCGCAGCCTTACTGTTGATGCGTGAATGCTCGATTGTGCTGGGCCATTAATGAGGGAGAGGGAATGAGAGGGATACGTAGAGAGAGTTGTAGAGGGGGAGAGAGAGAGACAGAGTTAGAGAGAGAAAGAGAGAGAGAGAAATGAGATAGAGAGAGAAAGAGAAGGCACAGAGGGAGAGTTAGAGAGAGAGAGGTGTACAGAGGGTTGAGATGTAAGGAGAGAGGGAGGGAGTTAGGCTGTGAGAGAGAGATAGAGATTTGAGAGAGACTGAGGCAAAGGAAGAGAAGGAGAGAGAGTTTGAGGGACTGAGGGAGAAGGTTCTGCGATGATGAAGGGGTGTAGGGGAGGCTAGCCGGCGAGAGGAGGTGGCCGGAGGTCGGAGCGGTAGAGGATGGTCGGTTGCGGGTAATGGTGGATTGGTGGGTGCGACGAGATGCAGTGGGTTCTGGTGAGGGGTGCAGGTGAGGGTGATCGAGGATGATGGTGGCTGCCGTCGACGAGGGAAGCGAGTGAGGGAAAATCGGAGTGCAGGGTCGGCGGGGGAGAGGAGGAAAGAAAGAGAACGAGGGAGAGAGAAAGAATGAGATGGGAGTGAAGCGTGGGGGTGATCGCGAGTAGAGATCGAGACGCGCGTCGTGGGAGTAACGCGCGCGAGCGTCGGCGGAGGCGGAGGCGAGAAACGCGGCGTTAGCGGAGGAGGCGGGAAAGAGAGCCGTTGGGAAGATGAACTGTAGGTGCGGGTCGAGTCGAAGTAGGCGCGGGTGGGGGATGAAGCGGGCGTGGGCCAACGTGAGCTGGGCGGGAGAGTGGGCTGGGATATTAAGGATTTATTAGGGAAAATTTAGTGGGCTGCTGGTATTTTGTGGGCCGAGTAAAATATATATATAAAAGGGAAAAATGGAAAAGGCCGGGCCGAGGGGATTTGTTAAAGAAAAAGAATGGGTGGGCTCGGGGTTTTATAAAAATAAAGGAGAAAAACATGGGCTGGCTGGAATTGATAAGAGAAAGAAAGCAGAGGTTGGCTTTGGGCTGTGGGATTTGGGCTAAAGAAAATGAATTTATTTAATGAATGAGATTGGGTTTCTATTGAAGACGAATGGTATTGGCTAAGGGAATTTGTTGGAAAAATATAATAGGGTCTGGGTTTTGAAAATATAAATAATAAATTTATAAAATAAAATAAATAGATAGATAATTCTTAATTAAGAAATAAATAGAATTAAAGGTACAAATTTTGGTATAAAAGGGCTGGGTATTACATCATACCACCCTTATAAAAATTTCGTCCTCGAAATTTAAAATAAACGATAAATAATACAACATAGGCGAAAGCTATTGTATTGCAACTAACACATCAAGTTTTATTTGAAATAGGCGGATGAAGAAATTTGAAGGTTTGTATATGTGAGAACATCATACAAAATACCGGTTTAAATAAGTATAAAACAATAACAACTACAAAGATAACCTATGAGAATAATAATAACAACAATAATGAACAATGATATTGAAGACATACTCGAAAATCGAAACTCAATTACATGCATATGTAAGTATATCAAAAGTAGTACGTCAGAAATAAATAGTATAAGGTACAAACATTAATAATAGTAACCATAGACACAATACTCGAAAATAAAGTAACGACAAATAAATAGCGAAAATTAGTCGGTAAGTTAAAACATTTTAGAATAAAGTATCGATCGAATAACTTAGAAACTCACATAGTGAAAATAAGAAGTATGGTACAAAATATGCGCGGTGTAACTGAAAATAAAGATAATAGTAGTGTGCTTTGAAATACATAAAGCTAATTAGTCAACAATATGCACTCTTCGACAATTACAAGATAATGAAACCAAATTCCAAATAATAAAGTCCTTAAATATATATATAGGGTAATAGGAAAACACATAAAATGTATAGGGCTAGCTAGGGTAAGGATTACAAGAAAATGTGGATCATTCGATGGTCGGAATATGGCGGCTTTAGGCTGAAGATCAAGAAGATTGGGATCGGGTCGGCACAGAAAATAAGGGTGAGCAAAAGAGGACTACTAGGAGAAAATATGGGGAGGACGACGGTCGGTATATTATATGAATCAAAGATTTGAAGGGTTAACGAATTCGGAAATTTCACAAGATATGTTCTCCTCCCAGAAGGATCTCAGGGGCACAGACGAAGGGTGGAAAGTGAACCTCAAAAATCGGGTGTGGTACTTGTTAATCTGAGCGAGGGTCGAATCAGTACGAGATGTAGGTGTGGACATTAAGGGTCTCAGGAGGGGAAAAAACGGTAAGGGAAAAATAGAAACATTGAGTGAACCAGCAAATAAAAGATTTGCGAACTCAGAAGATTTATTTCATTCCAAAAGATTTTAAACAAAGTATCATCAAAACGAAATGTGGCCCTAAACTATTCACAGATTTTATTTGGCCAGAAAAGGACAACATCTAAAAGAAATTCCATCAGTCGCGGTCGTGGAGATTCAGTAGGTTGCGGTAGGCTCGCGCACTCAGGTAAGGGCGTCCATTTCCATATCGCCTCGCGGGCATCACCATTGGAAGTTCTTCCACAGCAGGGTCTTGATCTTCCGGTCCTTCCTCCTCGGCTGGAGCTTCTTCATCGAGGTCCGATTCCATGTGTTCCTCTCCTTCTGGGTTCTCTTCCATGGGGTCTTCCTCCACTGGATTTTTCTTCTATCGGCTCTTCCTCAGGATCTTCTTCTATTGGGTTTTCTTCAAGGTCTTCTTCCTCTTCGTCAGAATCGCCCATCATGTCAAACTCTGGGGCGGCTACTCCTTCGTCCCCTGAATCATTGTTTCCGAAGTTAACCTGGGGACTGTTGATCTCATCGTCAGAACTCATCAGCGTGCGGTCTAGGGAAACGCATGACTATGCATCCTCGTCTAGATGCGGCGCTGCTCCGGGGTGGGCCATGGTCTGAAAAGAAAAGTCATGATTAGATAGTGGGATACATCAAGGGAAAGCTCAGGGTACGAAGTATAGGTAAATATGCAATTGCAGGAACTGAAAAATCAGGATAGAAACGCTGTGATAACGAATAATATAAATTAGGAGAAAACAAGAGAATGATGCATATATTATGATTCAAGTTTTATTGCATTCAATCAAAAGTTCAGCGGATACAAGATTTCAAATGGAAAGAAATATTCATAAAAAGATGACAACATTATTACTGAGAGTAGATAACATGAAAAATCCTTCTTCGACTACTATAACGTTGCATTCTCGTCGCGTGAGTTGAATCCTGCGTTAGGTCCGCCTTATCGTCGAAGTTCGAACTACGCGACAATCCTCACTTGGCAGAAGTGGGGAGTGTGGACGAGTTTCCTCCTTTTAGCTCCTTCCTTTCTGGGCAGCCGTTGATGAGATGTTCGCTGGATCCACAAATCAGACATTTCCCTTGGGCACGGCGACAATCCCTCTGAAGATGTCCCGGTCTCTTACAATACCCACAACATGGGGTCTTCTGCTGCTTCTGTCGCGGGGAAACAAATTGACGCTTCATCTTCTTCTTCTTTTCTCGTCTAATGGAAATCCCTTTATGATAGGAGACTCCCTTGGGGTCTGACTCACCTTCCTTCTCAGCCCTTCAGCTAATAAGTCGTTTGTTCGCTCCTGTGCTTCCTTTAAACCTTGCAGTGCACTAAGGATCTCAACTGTCTGATTCTGGGGAGTGGAGATAGAGGAAGAGTCGTTGAAAGACATGATCCTGAAACAACAATTTTGAAGATGATATAAGGCACAAGCCATAAGATTCAAATATAATAAGGGTTGGACAAAGATTCAAAAATACCAGATGTGATGAAACTTATTACAAGCGGAAAAATCAACTGTATGACTCCAAGTCGCCTAAACAAAGTATGGTAGTGTAATCATGATGTAGTTCACCATTACAACCACGAAACTTTGCCAAGTCATCTGAAACCCTAGTGAATGGATAGCTGAACACACGATGTGAATATGGATCAAGAATGACAAGTTTACAACCTAGACTAAGGAGTGTCTTAGATTGCCAAACTATGCACGGAAAACTGCAATCCCAATCGATGCAAAACCTGTCTCTGATACCAACTAAACCATGTCACGCCCCGCTTCCCAAAATACGGAATACGAGGGGTAGACAAGGCCAGCCATGCTCGTACGGTCAAGGAAATGTCCTGCCGTAGTCACACTTCGGCTTCTAGTTTTTCATGGTAAACAGTAAATGATGCGCAGGTAATGAGAAATGCAGTAACTGAAAGAAACAATGTAAAGACTGACCTGAAGCAGAACAAACGAATGTAACTCGGAATGGCAAGTCAAGAAGTCTGTGATGCACGTCTAGTTCTGGTCCAGGCTAAATCTTCTCCTCACACTGAGCATGCATACTCAGGTCGTCAGAGCGACACAATAGCAATATAATATATATAAAATCAAGTGACAGTTCTAACAGTGGTAATAGATATGTGAAACAGTAAATCAATGACAGCATGAATATGAATGTGCAGTAATCAATGCAGCGGAGCAGTAAGGCAGTAGAACGATATGTCACGTATGTCAACACAGTATATAAGGTATATAAATACCAGTATCCCTATCAGTCTCTAACTCTCACTGCACAGGTCACTAAGCCTATCGTCAGTCCAAGTGTGAGAGTCAACCACTCGCGAGTGTCCTCCACCCAAGGGTAGAACCCAAGGGCAAGGGACCACGGGCCCAACATGTAACATGTATATCACGGTGTATATCACATACCCTGTAAATCTCCATATATCTCCCTAAATATATAAGCCGGCATGGGACTCCCGAGATTCTGTTGAACTCACACTTAAACTACCCCACACCCCGTGGTCTACATCAAACGCTAACCATAACCCCAAATACTAATCGATCCATGACATGTCTGCGCAAGAACTGGAGGCAGGGCCTCCATCAAGCACATCCCGACTAATATCTAAGATAAATGGCAGTGTCGGATGCCTTATCTGTGACACCCGTGCAAGCGCTTCCATAAGTGTCCCATACCACTTATAGTCACACGTACACGCATCCCACAGACGTCGACAATGCAATAGAATAATAGGGTCACTGATTGTGTACAAGTACGTATCACTTTCACTTAATCACGGATACACGAACACTGACGTACTTGCCACAATCATCGCTAGAATCTAACACTGGGTAAATGCACGATATCATTAGGTTATCACTACAATGATATGGGTATGATATGATGCGTGAACAGTATATAAGCACAATTAAGGTGTCATAAAAACAGTATTCTATCACTTGCACGATTTATCATGAAACGTACGTATATAATTTAGCGAAACGATAAACAGGTAGTAATTAGTATGTTCAGTTGTCTATCCATCGAATTTATTTTCAAGCCAATCAGGTTCCAGGATCATTAATTATAACCATTTCATGTTAAGCGTTCGCGGCTGGAAATCCGGTTTCAGAATCAGATGTCCGTTTCGTAACGCATTTTAACCCCAGTTGGGATCAGATTTTAGCGACGCTACAGTTGGATGAATTCTAGATTTTTCAGTAAAGTTTTCAACGCAACAGACGGATCTTCGATCTCGTCTGTACGTCAGGAGATATACACTATTCAATACCAATATGTCGGTTCTGATTCTGCTGGAACTGTTATGTGTCCCGATCTTTTAAATTATAGAATAAATAACAAATGGTAACGAAACAGAATGAAATCAATTGTGTTGTCTAGCTAACAGATTTATCTATACTAACCAGCGGAGTTCCGCAACCTACGAGTTAAGGAAATCTTGTGGTACCCATTACGGAACAGCAAGCAACAACTGGAGTCGCTCTGGACTGCAGTCCAGAGTCGCACTCCGATCCAAATATCATCACAGTTTAAGTACAGGAATACCAGGAAACCAGTATAAGGTTAAAGTTTGTCGAGTCGGCTTCGATTTGAGCCCTCGAACGCACCATTCTATTATGTATATGATTTATGGTGAATTTAACGGTTTTCAGGTACAATAAAATTTCAGTTTTACGGTTAAACTTGGGGGTAGTTGTTTTAGTTGTTAACGGTCATAATTTCCAGCGAAACTTGCACAAGGTGTTCATCACAGCAAGGGACAAAGTAAATAATCCAGTTCCGTCAATTTAGAAAAGTATTTTCTTTGGGAACACGCGTCGAACAGGTATGGCACATAATTGGTTTAAATTTTGTAACTTTATAATCTATGGATTTAGTGATTGTACCATAAGTAAATAGCATGTAAGCAAGTAACAACTTGCCTGGAGGCGTCTAGTGCGTTGCACGGCAGCGGCAACTACGATCTCTGTAGGTGCTCGACGGAATATCGGGGCTCGACTCGGCTTGGGTTTGCGTCGCAGCCTTACTGTTGATGCGTGAATGCTCGATTGTGCTGGGCCGTTAATGGGGGAGAGGGAATGAGAGGGATACGTAGAGAGAGTTGTAGAGGGGGAGAGAGAGAGACAGATTTAGAGAGAGAAAGAGAGAGAGAGAGAGAAATGAGATAGAGAGAGAAAGAGAAGGCACAGAGGGAGAGTTAGAGAGAGAGAGGTGTACAGAGGGTTGAGATGTAAGGAGAGAGAGAGGGAGTTAGGCTGTGAGAGAGAGAGAGAGATTTGAGAGAGACTGAGGCAAAGGAAGAGAAGGAGAGAGAGTTTGAGGGATTGAGGGAGAAGGCTCTGCGATGATGAGGGGGTGTAGGGGAGGCTCGCCGGCGAGAGGAGGTGGCCGGAGGTCGGAGCGGTAGAGGATGGTCGGTTGCGGGTAATGGTGGATTGGTGGGTGCGACGAGATGCAATGGGTTCTGGTGAGGGGTGCAGGTGAGGGTGATCGGGGATGATGGTGGCTGCCGTCGACGAGGGAAGCGAGTGAGGGAAAATCGGAGTGCAGGGTCGGCGAGGGAGAGGAGGAAAGAAAGAGAACGAGGGAGAGAGAAAGAATGAGATGGGAGTGAAGCGTGGGGGTGATCGCGAGTAGAGATCGAGACGCGCGTCGTGGGAGTAACGCGCGCGAGCGTCGGCGGAGGCGGAGGCGAGAAACGCGGCGTTAGCGGAGGAGGCGGGAAAGAGAGCCGTTGGGAAGATGAACTGTAGGTGCGGGTCGGGTCGAAGTGGGCACGGGTGGGGGATGAAGCGGGCGCGGGCCAACGTGAGCTGGGCTGGAGAGTGGGCTGGGATATTAAGGATTTATTAGGGAAAATTTAGTGGGCTGCTGGTATTTTGTGGGCCGAGTAAAATATATATATAAAAGGGAAAAATGGAAAAGGCCGGGCCGAGGGGATTTGTTAAAGAAAAAGAATGGGTGGGCTCGGGGTTTTATAAAAATAAAGGAGAAAAACATGGGCTGGCTGGAATTGATAAGAGAAAGAAAGCAGAGGTTGGCTTTGGGCTGTGGGATTTGGGCTAAAGAAAATGAATTTATTTAATGAATGAGATTGGGTTTCTATTGAAGACGAATGGTATTGGCTAAGGGAATTTGTTGGAAAAATATAATAGGGTCTGGGTTTTGAAAATATAAATAATAAATTTATCAAATAAAATAAATAGATAGATAATTCATAATTAAGAAATAAATAGAATTAAAGGTACAAATTTTGGTATAAAAGGGCTGGGTATTACAAGTGGGCTCACTTTAGTTTTATTTTTCCCACAAGATTTCATCACTTAGAAAAAACTAGCAAGATTTTTCTCTTGAGGAAGAAGAAGAAGTGATGAAAAAAATGAATGAGAGAGTGTGAGGTTGGAATTGCAACAATTGTGAGTTAGTGTCATGCCTAACTCATATAGAGAATAACCATAGTCTAAGGTTAAGGGTTGTGTTAACAAATATCTTAAGCAAGACAAAGGAATGGACTAAGTCAATGAAGACCACAAGCTTCTACAAGCTTTGAACCATGACAAATATCTCCACAATTTTGAATTTGCTTGAAATAAATATAAACCCTAACTTAACCCTTGCATAGTGTGAGTCTCATACATACATGTTGCAAGTGTAACCTAGCATGACACAACAATATATATCACATATATATTTTGTGTACAAAAAGAAAATAATACAATTAACATATATCACATATATATCAATGTATCATTAAGTGAGAAAAAGTAATACTTAAGTGAGCTAATATTAGATAATGTAATGTAATATATCAAATATATAATCATACATTAAATTATTAAATCAACACTTGATTTAATAATCCGGCTATATTACATATAACCGACTGATATCCTATGTAACAACTTATCGAATCAACACTTGATCCGATAACTTGGCTATATCACATATAACCGACGAATGTCACATATCGCGAGCATAGAATGCGGTATCACATACTCGCATTAATCTCGGTCCCGCACATATCACATATGTTCTCCTACTCTGTTTCGCATGAACCAGGAAAGCTCTGTGTAGGACTCTAAAGACTCGTCAATACGCCGGCAGTAGGTGATAATTATATCAAACACCCACAAGCCGCAAGCGGTCTGCTAAACGTAACGGCCACCCGGGTATTGAGCGATCAGAAGATCAACAAGCAAGCATGCTCATACTCATGCGAATCCAATCAGTAACACTACCGTACAGTCCGGTCTCTTCGTCTGAATGTCGTATATCACAGCCTGGCAGTGGTTCAACGTCAGACTCCAATAGCCTGATAAGTCATGCCGATACAAGGTCCATAACGGTTCGAGAAACTACAGGTAACACTTACCAGTAAATCTCAGCAACCCTGGCCAAGGATTTCCTGTTATGGCCAATCGAGCATAGCGCAACATCAACTCCCAATACCGGGAGAGACGAAACCCCTCCTATCGCTCATTGCCTCCATGTGACTCGGGACTATACCTAAAAACCACCTTTTTGCATGATCTCTTGACCGTGGTATGGTGGAAATCAAAGCACAGTGGGAATCACACAAGACTCTATGACGATCTCGGGTCTACAGACTAACCTGTACCAGTGTCACCAGAGAGTTGCTATCCGACGATAGGTATAATACCATTTAGGAGTTCTCGACGAGTCAGTTCAGTGTACTCAGTCTCCACTGAGCACCTGTATACCTTCTCTGATGTCAAACACCAATGGATATGTGATCATCCATCGCCCATCATATGGATCGAGAAGCGTATACGCTAGTCTACTCTGGAGTATCGATGCCCTATCTCGATACTCCCATGACTAGGAACGTTTGAAGGATGTACTTATCGACTACCTCTGCCCCACTAGTATGATCTGAATCATAATCCTGGTAGTCAAGTACTCATCCTAAGGGCTTTATCAACATATAATAGATAGACAATAAGTGTACATGTTAAGATAAAGTGCAACCAGATAGCATACTATCATGTCGAGCAAGAAAGTCCTCCCTATATATGTCCAAGCTGTTAGTTATATGTATGCCCTAGAGGCCATTACTGTACATACGATATATATTGTAGTGGATGCTTGGACACATATAGGGAGGACTTTCTTGCTCGACATGATAGTATGCTATCTGGTTGCTCTTTATCTTAACATATACTCTGATTGTCTCTGTGTTACATGTTGATAAAGCCCTTAGGATGAGTACTTGAATACCAGGATTATGATGCAGATCATACTAGTGGGGATAGTGTAGTCGGTAAGTACATCCTTCAAATATTCCTAGTCATGGGTGTATCGAGACAGGGCATCGATATACCAGAGTAGACTAGCGTATAGCTTCTCGACCCATGTAGATGGGCGAAGGATGATCCCATATCCATTGGTGTTTGACATCAGAGACAGTATACGGGTGCTCAGTGGAGACTGGGTACACTGGACGGACTCGCCGAGAACTCCCAGATGCTATTATACCTCACGTCAGATGGCAGTTCTCTGGTGACACTGGTACAGGTTAGTCTGAAGACCCGAGATCGTCATAGAATCTTGTGTGTTCCCACTGTGCTTTGATTTCCACCTTACCACGTTGAAGAGAACATGCAAAACGGTGGCTTTTGGGTACAGTCCTGAATCACATAGAGGCAATAAGCGATAGGAGGGGTTTTGTCTCTCCCGGTATTGGGGGTTGATGTTGCGCTGTGCTCGATTGGCTATAACAGGAAGTCCCTGGCCAGGGCTGCTTCAGAGATATACTGGTAAGTGTTATCAGTAGTTTCTCGACCCGTTATGAGCCTCATATCGACATGACTTATCGAGTTACTGGGGTCTGACGTTTACCACCCCTAGACGAGATATGCGACATATCAGACGAAGAGACCGGACTGTACGGTAGTGTTACTGATTGGATTCGCAGGAGTTTGAGCAGGCTTGCTTGTTGATCTTCTGATCGCTCAATGCCCGGGTGGCCGTTACGTTTAGCAGACCGCTTGCGGCTTGTGAGTGTTTTATATGATCATCACCTACTGCCGGCGTATTGACGAGTCTTTAGAGTCCTACACGGAGGTTTCCTGGCTCAAGAGAAACGGAGTAGGAGCACATATGTGATATGTGCGGGACCGAAATTAATACGATATGAGATACCGTATTCTATTCTCGCGATTTGTGACATCGTTCGGTTATATGTGATATAGCCGGGTTATCGGATCAAGTGTTGATTCGATAAGTTGTTACATATGATATTAGTCGGTTATATGTGATATAGACGGATTATTAAATCAAGAGTTGATTTAATAATTTAATGTATAATTATATATTTGATATATTACATTACATTAACTAATATTAAGCTCACTTATGATTTCTTTTTCTCACTTTGTGCATAAGTATATATGTGATATATATTTGTGTACATAATTTTGTGTCATGCTTGATGATACATGCAACTTGGGTGTGTGTATGACTTACACCATGCTTGGTTTAATTGCTAGGGATTTTAATTATTTTGGTAATTACAAATGGTGGCATTTTGTCATGACAAATAGCTTGTAGAAGCTTGTAGCCTTCATTGACCAAGTCCACTCTTTTGTTTTGCCTAAGATATTTGTTAACCCAACCAATTAAACCTAGCCATGGTTAACTCTCTACAAAGGTTAGTATATGATACTAACTCACCTAGGGTTGCCATTATCCTATGGATAATTATCATGAGATATTTTCTTCTTCTTCTTCCTCAAAGTTTTCTAGCTTCAATGGAGATGTGTGGAAAAATATGAGAAAATCAATTCTAAAGTGAGCACACTTCCTACTTCATCATCTTCTACTACTTGACATTTAGTATAGAGTGTTTGCTTCACTAATTTCACAATTAGTGAAGATATAGCTTGGGTTAGTGTCTCCTCGACGTAGATCATCTTCGGCCTCGAAGACTTCGAAGCAAGCATGTTCGATTCTTCAAGGGGGCCTCTCTAGAGTCCGGGACTTCATGATCGCAGCGAAGGGACTACTACACGGAGTTAATGAAGTGAAGGACCGGTCTACAAAGGTTGTATTCCTTGTTCACTTTACTTGCAAAGTCGTTTGCATTTCATTCCGTCGGATTTCTAGTTAACGATTATAAGTTAGGGTTAGCTAGAACGGCAAATTTTGAATTTGGCATGGACGATGCCTCCCGAAACCTTGCTGTCGTCCTAGGCAACCCTGCAGTGGTATTAGAGCCATGCTAGAAATTTAGATGGATTTTGTTAAGATTACGAAACCGAAATACTCCGAAACTTGAAACGCGAAAATGTAGTTTCTGTCGATTCTAAAAAGTTGTCAAAATTTTTTTTAAACAAGTACAGAATGTTATATGGGATATATCATGAACACCATGAAAATTTCAGGCAGTTTGCTCAGATTTTGGCCGAGATCAAGGTAGTTGTGGCCGGCCAAAAAATGTTGGTTTTGCTTGAAATTTTAACTGTGTTCCGGTGATTGGGTTTATGATGTCTAAGGTGGTTGCGGATTCCAATTGTTGTAGTTTTTCACTTTCTTTTCTGCGACCGTAAGTGTAATATGTGGTGTATCGCCGGTTTCGTTTCTATATGTCAACGACAATTGGGATACGCATATTTACTTACGTTGATGACTTGTGATGTTATGTGTTGCTGTGATATGTTATATTGGATCGTCGTGTTTTGAATAGCCGGGGGTTTTATGTGAGATGAAGGTTTTTATTTTCATTCATGTAAAATTCATTGTATGTAATATTCTTTAATTGGGGCACTTCCGGGTTGAGGATGATATCACCATTGTATATTATTTACTTTTCCGTATTAGGATAGACACAAGGCGGGGAACACAAGTAACCGGGTTCTAGGGTCCAGTGGGAGACCGTCTCGAGGAGTCGAGACTGGGTCTCCTAACTCTAGAATTGGTAGGGTTTCTTGCCGCTCTCGTAGGGGTCTAGGGATGTGGGTTTGGCTATTCATCACGACCGTGGAATCCGTGTTTTATACAGGCTTAATTTAAAACCCGGAAATCCTAGTATATCCAATATTTCATATGTTGTGTTCTGCTGCGATATTCTGTGATGTGATCACTGTATATATTGAAATAGATACTGGATATAGTATATGTGATATATTATATAAACGTTGCTTATGTTTTTCACCCGCGCTAGGACTGCCCTGCTCTGCCGTTAGTTACCTAACCTAACGGTGCATGAGGGGACATCGAGGTGAATGCGGATGGCATAAGCGTACGTTGTATTTATCTGTGATGTTTAGGTAACTTACAAGATGGGACTTCATTAATGAGATTAATGAAAGAAAATAAACCTAAAGATATTGTGGAATCGAATTTTCAAAAACAGGTAGCTACAGTTCTTGCTTTGCATAGCGGTGTTCCTTGTAGAACATCCTGCGCCTTATTCGATAAGGAAAGAGCCGAAATCCCCTCACCGAGAGTGACCTCTTTAGCAATAACTAGCAGATGCTACAACCTTCGGTTTCGTCTTTTGATTGATTTTCTAGTTCTTGCTTTGCATAGTGGTATTTTTGAAATATCCTGCACCTTATTCGATAAGGAAAGAGCCGACGATCCCTTCACTAGGAGTGACCTCTTTAGCGAAACTAACAAACCCTCAAAAACACTCCATTTTTAAATCATTTGATTCTACAACGATATCAAGTTCATTACGCAAAAGGTTTTCATAAAAACCTGTCGTAACCACCGTCATTTCAGATAAGTACTTCATAGTATTCGTGCTATGTTTATTGGCCTGCGTCAAGGCGTAGTGTGCGGTAGCTATTTATGCTGATCTGCTAAAGCATATGATGCTGATTGAGTTAGGGTAGTCGTGCGACTTTGTTGGCCTGCGTCAAGGGTCGTGCGGGTGGGTTTAATTCAATCATGAAATACACGGGTTGAACTTGACTAGTGGACTATGGTTTGTTGGCCTGTGTCAAGGTCATAGCCTGCTAGGGGTAAAATATTATCGGGAATTTCAAGTGTTGAAATTTGCAATAAGATTGCATACCTTCTATGAGATAGTTGGATCCCTTTACCCACTGCGAGTAATAGTTACTCCTATGAGAGTTTTACACATTACAATTAGCTGATCAAGTAGATGTCTAGAAAGGTGTCAACGAAGTTACGCCCATGGGAAAACGAGGTTTATTTTAATTAGGTCCGTGCGAAAGCACGGGGAACCTCCCTCAAAGTACCGGCACTGGCCTAGCTGAAAGATTGGAGAACTTGCAGGGTGTAATTAATCCCGGCTAGTCTTTCCTTTTAGGGTTTGAAGGAAGATTTGATTAAAACAGTGGGAGCCATCCTGATTAGATAAATTAATAACCAGTCTAATCTTGCAAGAGCATACGCTGAGTGTTTTCTTCTCTCTCTCTGCAGGTAGCGACCATGTCACACCTTAATCAAGATAATAATACGGATGTATTGACCAAACCCACTTGTTATTCTGAGCTAGGGGAACGTTGGTCCCGCTCCAGCTTATAATTGTTATAAGACCGAGCAGGAAATAGAGGATTAGCAGGATTCCCGTGCCGCCCAAATGAAGAAAGTACATGATGATGCATCTTCTTCGGGTGTGTTCATTACCGAGAACTGTTTCTCAGTTTCCTTTACGTCCTGGGTATGAGATACCGGATCAGGATCCCACATATGTAATATGTTACAAGGGCTTCTGATAGGTAGAGAACTGAGAATGGGTGATATGTTTTAAGAGTTAGAAACGGTGCAATTGTTGCAGCCAAAGCAGTTGACAGTTATCACCCTGCATTACCAAATACATTGATTCTGAACGAATGTTATTAGATACTGAACCTGATATACAACATCATATCACCCATTCTCAGTTCAAATTTCAACACTTGAAATTCCCGATAATATTTTGCCCCTAGCAACTTATGACCTTAACAAGGTCAACAAATCATAAGCGCTAGCCAAGTTCAACCCGTCATTTCCTGATTAAATTAAACCCACCCGCACGACCCTTAACAAGGTCAACAAAGTCGTACGACTACCCTAATCCAATCGCATCATATGCTTATGCAAACAAGCACTAATCAGCTACCGCACACTACGCCTTAACATGGTCAACAAACGTAGCACGAATATTAAGTAGTACTTATCTGAAATGACGGAGGGCTACGACAGGTTTTTATGAAAACCTTTTGCGTAATGAACTTGATATCGTTGTAGAATCGAGTGAATTTTAAAAGGAGTGTTTTTGAGTCTTTTACTAGCTTTGCTAAAGAGGTCACTCCCGGTGAAGGGATCTCAGCTCTTTTCTTATCGAATAAAGTGCAGGATATTTCACAAATACCACTATGCAAAGCAAAAACTATAAAAGCAATCAAAAGACAAACCGAGTTTGTAGCATCTGCTAGTTTCACTAAAGAGGTCACTCCCGGTAAAGGAGTCTCGGCTCTTTCCTTATCGAATAAGGTGCTGGATATTCTAAAAGGAATACCGCTATGCAAAGAAAGAACTAGAGCTACCAGTTTTTAAACAAGTTTCTACAACATCTTTAGGTTTCTTTTATTTCATTAATCTCATTAATGAAGTCCCATTTATTATGCTTCCCAAGTATCACATATGAAACGAAAGCAGCAATATTAATTATATCTCATATATATAATATAGGCATTCGTCTGAACATATCACAGTGATCACATCACAGAGCAGCAGAAGATAACATATGAAATATTGGATAAACTAGGATTTCCGTGTTTTAAATTAAGCCAGTATAAAACACGTATTCCACGGTCGCGATGAATAGCCAAACCCACATCCCTAAACCCCTACGAGAGCGGCAAGCAACCCTACCAATTCTAGAGTTAGGAGACCCGGTCTCGACTCCTCGAGATGGTCTCCCACTGGACCCCAGAACCCGGTTACTTATGCTCCCCGCCTTGGGTCTATCCTAATGCAAAAAAGTAAATAATATACATCAATGGTGACATCATCCTCAACCCGGAAGTGCCCCAATAAAAGAATATTACATACAAGCTTTTACATGAATGAAAATGAAAAACTTTCATCTCACATAAAAAAACCCGGCTATTCAGAACATGACGATCCAATATAACATATCACAGCAACACATAACATCATATGTCATCAACGTAAGTAAATATGCGTATCCCAGTTGTCGTTGACATATAGCACCGAAACCGGCGATATACCATATATTACACTTACGGTCGCAGAAAAGAAAGTGAAAAACTACAACAGTTGAAATCCGCAACCACCTTAAACATCATAAACCCAATATATCACATACATTGGATTTCATGCCTAACCAAATGAATTCCTTAGACATCGCATGCCTAACAATTATAAACCCCGCATTTTAGTCTAGATATTGAAAACACTTTCTAATAACCTGTCGGGAAATTCAACAAGATTCCCGATAACCAGATCGAATGCTCGTCGGAAACTTTGGTAGACGGCCGCACCCCCCGATGCCGTTGACGAAGTGCGCTAAGGCGGAACAAAGCTGCCGCGAGCATCCGAACGGATGCTTTTGGCGACGGGGTTCCCCTACAGTCACTTGGTCGGGGCTATGGGGTGTGGCTATCTAGTAAAGTTACCCGGCGAGTATCCGCGTATACTATGTGATTGCGACAGACTTTTGATCACATCAAAATCCTGTGGCAACCGATCAAATGAGACTAAACTGCTAGATTTATAAAATTCAAACTAGTTATCTCATAACAATTTGTGGATTCCAAATATTGTATCGCAATCACAGATAGCTAGACGAAGTTAAACTTTTCGATCGAATAATCAAACACCCAAAGTTTCTCGATAAGCTCAACGCTTAAGCGGAGTTCAAAAAGTACCCAGAAACTGCCACAGCTCCTATGAACTGGCCGTAGAAGGGTCAACCAATGCCTCACATGTGGCACCGCTGAACTACCACAAACCTTAGGGTTTAATGGAGGTTATGACGGTTACATAATCGAGTTAGGGTTTCGTTCTTCCAGAGGGTCCACAGAATCGCTTGCAAGATTTTATGAAAATTTTAAACTCGGAAAAAATCCAACTCTTGAAAAATTTCCAGCGGGGGAAAAATTGGGTCATTGATATCCGTTCGAACTTTTTAACATCGTCTAAATAACCCGAATACATGTTAGAATTACGATTACGAAACACTCCGATTTGCCTTTGCTTTAAGTTAACATCACATGAAAATTTAGCAAAAACAAACAACACCTGAAACACCAAAACCCAGAGACTGGAACACACTGAAAATTTGAAGCCCGGACTCCATTGGAAAACCAAGCAGGCTGGTTTTTAGCATGATGTGGCCGGCCAAATTTGCACAAAACCCCCTCAAATTTTCACAGTGTTCATGTTATATCTCATACAACATTCTACAGTTGTTTAAAAAAAAAATTGAAGACCTTTTAAAATCGACAGAAACCAAGTTTTCGTATCGGGTGTTTCGGAATAGTTTCGGTTTCGTAATCCTAGAAAATATCGTCTAATTTTATAGCATGGCTCTGATACCACTGCAGGGTTGCCTAGCACGGCAACAAGGTTTCGGGATGCATCATCCATGCCATATTTAAATTTTTGCCATTCTAGCTAACCCTAACCCTAGAATCGATACTAGAAAATCCGGCAAAACGAATGCAAACAACTTTGCAACTAAAGTGAACAAGGAATACAACCTTTGTAGACCGGTCCTTCATTTCAATAGCTCCGTGTAGTAGTCCATTCGCTGCGATCACGAACTCCCGGACTCTAGAAAGGCTCCCATGAAGATATGAACAAGCTTGCATCCAAATCTTCGAGGCCGAAGATGATCTACGTCGAGGAGACACTAGCTCATGCTACCTCTTCACTAATGGTGAGATTAGTGAAGCAAACACCCTAAACTAAATGGTTAATAGTACAGGATGATGAAGTAGGAAGTTGGCTCACTTTAGTTTTATTTTTCTCACAAGATTTCATCACTTAGAAAAAACTTGCAAGCTTTTTCTCTTGAGGAAGAAGAAGAAGTGATGAAGAAAATGAATGCGAGAGAGTGAGGTTAGAATTGCAACCATGGTGAGTTAGTGTCATGCCTAATTCATGTAGAGAATAAACCATAGTCTAAGGTTAAGGGTTGGGTTAACAAATATCTTAAGCAAGACAAAGGAGTGGGCTAAGTCAATGAAGACCACAAGCTTCTACAAGCTTTGAACCATGACAAATATCTCCGCAATTTTGAATTTGTTTAAAATAAATATAAACCCTAACTTAACCCTAGCATAGTGTGAGTCTCATACATATATGTTGCAAGTGTAACCTAGCATGACACAACAATATATATCACATATATATTTTGTGTACAAAAAGAAAATAATACAATTAACATATATCACATATATATCAATGTATCATCAAGTGAGAAAAAGTAATACTTAAGTGAGCTAATATTAGTTAATGTAATATAATATATCAAATATATAATCATACATTAAATTATTAAATCAACACTTGATTTAATAATCCGGCTATATTACATATAACCGACTGATATCATATGTAACAACTTATCGAATCAACACTTGATCCGATAACTTGGCTATATCACATATAACCGATGAATGTCACATATCGCGAGCATAGAATGCGGTATCACATACTCGCATTAATCTCGGTCCCGCACATATCACATATGTGCTCCTACTCCGTTTCGCATGAACCAGGAAAGCTCTGTGTAGGACTCTAAAGACTCGTCAATACGCCGGCAGTAGGTGATGATCATATCAAACACCCACAAGCCGCAAGCGGTCTGCTAAACGTAACGGCCACCCGGGTATTGAGCGATCAGAACATCAACAAGAAAGCCTGCTCATACTCATGTGAATCCAATCAGTAACACTACCGTACAGTCCGGTCTCTTCGTCTGATATGTCTCATATCACAGCCTGGGGGTGGTTTAACGTCAGACCCCAATAGCCCATAAGTCATGCCGATACAAGTTCCATAAAGGTTCGAGAAACTACTGGTAATACTTACCAGTAAATCTCAGCAGCCCTGGCCAGGGATTTCCTGTTATGGCCAATCGAGCATAGCGCAACATCAACTCCCAATACCGGGAGAGACGAAACCCCTCCTATCGCTCATTGCCTCCATGTGACTCGGGACTATACCCCAAAACCATCTTTTTGGACGATCTCTTGATCGTGGTATGGTGGAAATCAAAGCACAGTAGGAATCACACAAGACACTATGACGATCTCGGGTCTACAGACTAACCTGTACCAGTGTCACCAGAGAACTGCTATCCGACGATAGGTATAATACCATCTAGGAGTTCTCGGCGAGTCCGTTCAGTGTACCCAGTCTCCACTGAGCACTCGTATACCTTCTCTGATGTCAAACACCAATGGATATGGGATCATCCATCGCCCATCATATGGATCGAGAAGCGTATACGCTAGTCTACTCTGGAATATCGATACCATGTCTCGATACTCCCACGATTAGGAACGTTTGAAGGATGTACTTATCGACTACCTCTGCCCCACTAGTATGATCTGCATCATAGTCCTGGTAGTCAAGTACTCATCCTAAGGGCTTTATCAACATGTAATAGAGAGACAATAAGTGTACATGTTAAGATAAAGTGCAATCAGATAGCATACTATCATGTCGAGCAAGAAATTCCTCCCTATATATATCCAAGCATCCACTACAATATACATCACATGTACAGTAATGACCTCTAGGGCATACATATAACTGACAATTTATTCATTTGTTTGCATTATTGAAGCATGGTTCAATATATGTATTGAGATACATTCATGCTTCAATGAGCGAGATAATTGATAAGCCATTCTTCACTTGATTTTTCTAGACTTGTTCTTTAACTTAGCTCATTTTCTTGCAATCTCCTTTTTTCTTCTCCTTCTTCACTTCAAGCCCTAACCCTTACATGTGTTGTGAACCCTAGGGCTTTGGAAAATTCTAAGTGAGCTAAAACACCTACTTCATCAACCTACTCTAGATTAACACTTTAGAATAGGTTGTTTACTTCACTAATAAGAGATTAGTGAAGAGGTAGCTTGACCTAGAGAAACATCGGGTGGATCACCTTCGACACGAAGATCGCGAAGCAAGCTCGATCCTTCTTCAAGTGGAGCTACGAGGAGTCGTAGGAACTGTTAGTTATATGTATGCCCTAGAGGCCATTACTGTACATGCGATGTATATTGTAGTGGATGCTTGGACATATATAGGGAGGACTTTCTTGCTCGACATGATAGTATGCTATCTGGTTGCTCTTTATCTTAACATGTACACTTATTGTCTCTCTATTACATGTTGATAAAGCCCTTAGGATGAGTACTTGACTACCAGGATTATGATGCAGATCATACTAGTGGGGCAGAGGTAGTCGGTAAGTACATCCTTATATTGTTCCTAGTCGTGGGAGTATCGAGACAGGGCATCGATACTCCAGAGTAGACTAGCGTATGCGCTTCTCAACCCATATGATGGGCGACAGATGATCCCATATCCATTGGTGTTTGACATCAGAGAAGGTATACGGGTGCTCAGTGGAGACTGGGTACACTGAACGGACTCGTTGAGAACTCCTAGATGGTATTATACCTATCGTCGGATAGCAGTTCTCTGGTAACACTAGTACAGGTTAGTCTGTAGACCCGAGATCGTCATAGAGTCTTGTGTGATTCTCACTGTGCTTTGATTTCCACCATACCACGGTCAAGAGATCGTGCAAAAATATGGTTTTTGGGTACAGTCCCGAGTCACATGGAGGAAATAAGCGATAGGAGGGGTTTCGTCTCTCCCGGTATTGGGAGTTGATGTTGCGCTATACTCGATTGGCCATAACAGGAAATCCCTGGCCATGGTTGTTGAGATTTACTGGTAAGTGTTACCAGTAGTTTCTCGAACCGTTATGGACCTTGCATCGGCATGACTTATCAGGCTATTGGGGTCGGACGTTATACCACCCAGGTCTGACGTTATCAATCTTACCTGAATTTTACACATTCTTTAGACATTTCTTCTGAACATCAATTTGGGAGTTTCACGTATCCAAATGATTTCGAATATTTTATTGACACCTGTCATGCCTCGCTTCCCAAAAGAGCGATAACGGCATGTGACAAACCCGCGACGTATTTATTCCGAGAATGTCATTTCTCGAAACAAATACGCTAAGCGTATATAAGCAATATAAAATGACAAGAAAAGACATGATAATGAAAATCCAACTTTATATATTTACATTCCCAACTTTCACAAGTTTCAAACTGAATACATGATGTCTGAAAACAAAGATACATAAAAGAAAGTGCCTAAATAAGTGGCATGCTAGAAGTAAAAGCTGAAAAGAAAGAATTGGTAGTCGGTCTGCTCCGCAAGCTGAAAGTAATTCTCCTGACTCGGCTCGATCTCTTTAATCTCTAGATTATCTGACGAACATTCTAAGAAAACAATGAAATTGGTGGAATGCCCGTCAGCGAACTTGCGCTCGGTAAGTCCCCAAGAAAGGTGGGATGTGAATGTATATAAATGAATATGCATGGTGACATGTGATATAGTATGAATGGAAATAAAACATGAACAAGTATAACATGGTAATGTTAATGACAACTATGTAAGCATGGCAATATAATATGAGCATAGAAAACAAGTATAGCATGGCCGTGGAGTGTAGGTATAGTGAACATGAAGTGAATGTAAGTGTCCTAAAAAGGTAAAATTAACTAACATGAGTTCAAGTGTGAATGTCAACCAATCTCAAGAGTATTCTCGAACCCAAGGCTATCGTCCATGGGTAAGGAATCACGGGCCCAAAATAGCGGGATTTCAATTGTTATTGAAGTATTCCAAACCCAACAGGCTATCATCCAGGGGCTTGGAAACACGGGCCCTCATTCGTGAATTCATGATTTGTATTATTTCATCCCGGTACCACAGCAACATGATTTGTACCGTTTCAGCCCGATACCACATCAACATGATTTGTATTAATGGACATGCGATTCCATTGGATTCATACTCAAACTACCCCATCACCTCATGTTTATTAGTTTATGATTAATGCTATGAGTCTTGATCGAATCCATGAATACAAAAGGTAATGTATGATATCAAGTTCTCAAGATTGAGTTCATGTAGGCATGTTAAGTGCAAGTCATGCCAATTGTATTCATGATTCGAGTCAAGTTGGTTCAAGTTTACATACTGGGTTCAAGTATTCATGATTGAGTCGTGTCAAGATCAAGTCAATTCTTACATATAATGATTTAATCACAAGTCATATAAATAAAAATAAATAAGCAATCACATAACATGATATGAGATAAATATACAAGTAACGTCCAAAACAATGTTGTAAATATGTAATATGTACGACTAGTTAATCAAGTCATTTGAAATCAGAATATAAACGAAAACATAGACTTAAGTGTTATGCACATGTGAGTTCCAGTCTCGCCTAAATACGACTACCGGTTTGGAAGATATATATGTTTTCGTATCGTCGCGCAAAACAGAATCTGTTCAGCACCGTCACACATTTTTAAAACGCAATTTGAGTTAATTTTCATCAGGTTTCATGTTACAAAAATTAATAGAAAATTGTAGTTATTTCGATATACTTATCCAAAACACCAAGATTCATGTGATTTGGATTCCTGAACCTTTAGTTTTGATCATTTTAATATCAGCGTTTAAAAAGGAAATTTAGATTTCTGGACAACAACTATATGTTATATTGCAAAGCCTATATCGGTTTTTTTATGCTTTTCTAAGTAATAAAATATACATGAAATTATAGTTCTATCAATTGTGCATCTATATATCTAAAGTTTTTCACGAACGGATATCGAGAGTTCGAGTTATGTCCTATTTAAAAACAATGTGCGAATCAGGACAGATTCTGTCCAGATTCGTCGCTTAACATGTAACGCAGTTTTTTATATTTTACGTCGATTTTAAGTAAAAACATAAAACTATGAAAATCTAGATCTTTCGATATAGATGTTCAAAATATCTGAAAACACTTAATTTGGATCACCGATTATAGAGTTATGATCTCTCGAATAAGACGCTTATTGGCAGTTTTCTGGTTTTAAAAACAGTGAATAAAAAATTATGTAACTCCTAAACCGTTATTCGGTTTGATATGAAATTTTTACTGTAGATTTGGAATTCTTTCTATTATTTTATCCTAATATTCCAAGAATTTCTAGAAGTGGAAATTAATTTATAAAAATTATTTTAAGGATAAAGGTTTTGTAAGATCGTATTTGAAAATGATAAATCTATGGTATTTATTTATAACTTTGTTTTCTTGTATGCAAAAATAAATATAAGTAAATAAAATTTCAGCGATAAATAACATGAATTAACATATGTGAAGCAAACATATGATCCGGTCATGATTAATCGCCTAAAACAATAATACTTAACATGTTATCAACCATTGCATGCAAGATTTTATAACTAAACATATATGCTTTATTTCAACCATTTTTTAATTTAACAAAAACCTTTATCATGAGACTAACTAGTTATCTCAAAATTCGGCATGATGGAGGCATGGTAAGGGGATGAATTTTAAGTAGAGAAAAGGAGGAGGAGAGAGGACTTACAGGTTGTGTGAGTCGGTATAACAACCGGCTCACCGTTTAGATAAAATCTTCAACCGAGTCTTTGAAGCTTAATGGAACCAGTGTTTCTCCAAGCTCAAGGAAAAAGAGATTTTATTTTATTTTTTTAGAATTTATCAAAAGGAAATGGCTAAGGTGTGATGAAGAAAAGATGAAGAGAGAGATAGGAAATGATAGAAATGTGAGATGAAGAAAAAAAAGAAGAGTGACATATAAAAAAAGTTTATGACCACCATAATTTTAATAAATTATAGCTCATAACCATTCTAATTATTTTGGGAGTTAAAAAGAAAATAAAATGAAAGGTCCCATTGGTAGGTTATGAGAAGGATAAAAATTGATATAAAAAAATAATTGCAAGAATGAGGATTTGAACATGTGACCTATGAAATAACAATGCAAGGATTTAACCAATAAGCTATAAAATTGTTCATGCATATATTTAATTAGAATTAAATATATGATGTTGCTTGATAAGAAAGTGGGCTTTTGGGCTCATAGTTTTATAAAAGAAAATGAAAATGAGATTGTATTTGGGTTATGTGCTCAGTCAAGTCTTGCGTTTAATTTGAAATAGGTTAAAATTTAGTTTCAAGAAATGAGTTTGGGAAAAATAGATGAAATAATAAAATAATATATTTAATAGAAAACAAAATATACAGAAAAATACTAAGAATAAATAAATACAATATTTTACAAAAGAATGAAAACACGAAGGTATAGTAATATTAGGATAGTTACAAAACCCCTTCACAACCTATGTCTAGTCTTGAAAGAACATTGGAAGAATTTCAGGTAGCTTCATGCCGAAAAATTGAGAAATTGAATGTATCCATGGCTGTACTCATACAACCTAACGAACCAGCAGCTAGTTCCCAACTAGGTCAAAATTTTACAGTGTATGATGAGGCGATAGGATAATTTGATGATTTGAGTAGTGAAAGTGAGCAATCCACCATTCAGAATCAAACCTACTCATTCCCAATTGAATTCCACAGCTCCAGTTTCGAAAATCTTTTGAGTACGCCAAATGATTCACCAATTGAGGATAGCATGTTTGATGAGTTGTGCGACCACTGTGTGTTTGATTTACCAGATTGTGAAGGGACCCTGTCAAGTGAAACCACCACCACTCCGTTTGATCTCTACATCTCTAATCTAGAAAACCAGCCGAGTGCGATTTGTAATCCACCAATTGAAAACCATGCTTTTGATGAGGCGTATGAGAAATTTAACTTTCACTTAATTGAGGATAGACGCTGGGGATAACTTGGATGATGAACCCACAGTTTTGGATGAGTTTTTCTCACCAATTCGACACATTTCTTCAAATCCATGTTGGCATCATCCCGAACCATTAACTTTTTTTTTCCGAACCCCATTTGCGTCTGCATGTTATTGATGATGATGAATGTATGGATGAGCTGAATTTTGAGGAGAATTTGGAGGATATCATTGAGGATAAGCCTGTTTTATTGGATGAGTCGGATTTTCCGATTCATCATGTCCCTTCCATCAACTGTGAACATCCTCCTGAACATTTAACCGACACCATTCCTCGATCATTTCCCTCCACCTGTTCCATCGTTACCAAACTGCAAGACAACTTGTCACCTTCATCTCCTACGTCTAGTTCACCAAGTTCGGTCGGCCTATGTTTTTTTTCGAATGTTAAGAGGTTTGACCCCATTTCTCAACGAATTGATAAATTAGTACATTTAGAAAATTCCGGTTTCACGTCATTACAAATTGTACTAATTTATTCAATCAATTTTCAACCTTAAGTTCGTGTTCCATTTCTTTCTCCGCTTCATTCATCTTCTCATCTACCGAGACCGTATCTCATTTCCATCCACACACGGTCTTGTGAATTCTTCATTTATTTTCTTTACACGTTCTTTCTCCAACCATGGTATCATCACGATAAAATTTTGAATGATTGATGTTAACTTTTGGTCTGTGTAAGACCTTGTATAAATTGATGATGTTCCATCCCCCCTAAGTTTGAACTTTAACGCTTAAACAGTGGAAATACTGTTTCACTTAAATTTGGGGAGACCTTTTTGTGTGTGTATATTTTATTTACTTTTTTGTATTAAAACAAAAACAAAAAAAGGAACCGACAAATTTTGACCACTCAACAATTTTGACCCTCTTTGTGTATCATGACAGTGAGGGCACTGTCAAGTTTAAGTTTGGGGGTGTGCTTGGTAAGCTTTCTATTTTTGCATTCATGTGTATATTTTGCAATTACATACTTATTTGAAAACCCATAAAAACTGAAATTTTTTCCAAAACATAAAAACTTTGTCGTCAAGTTAGTTAGAAGGGTAACTTAGATTTTATTCCGATAGCTTGATAGGTTAGAAATGTTAGTTATATATATGCCCTAGAGGCCATTGTTGTACATATGATGTATATTATAATGGATGCTTGGATATATATAGAGAGGACTTTCTTGCTCGTCATGATAGTATGCTATTTGGTTTCTCTTTATCTTAACATGTTGACTTATATTAGTTTACTGTCTTACTCTCACATGTTGATAAAGCCCTTAGGATATGTACTCGACTACTGGGACTGTGATGAGATCATACTAGTGGGGCCACGGTAGTCGATGAGTACATCCTATAAATATTCCTAGTCGAGGGTGTATCAAGACAGGGCATCGATACACCAGAGTAGACTAGCGTATACGTATCTTAACCCATATGATGGGCGATGGATGATCTCATATCCATCGGTGTTTAACATCAAAGATAGTGTACGGATGCTCAGTGGAGACTGGGTACACTGGACGGACTCGCCGAGAACTCCCAGATGGTATTATACTACCTCACGTCAGATGGCAGTTCTCTGGTGACACTGGTACAGGGTAGTCTGTAGACCCGAGATCGTCATAGAGTCTTGTGTGATTCCCACTGTGTTTTGATTTCCACCTTACCACGTCCAAGAGGGTGTGCAAAATGGTAGTTTTTTGGTACAGTCCCGAATCACATGGAGGCAATGAGCGATAGGACGGGATTCGTCTCTCCCGGTATAGGGAGTTGATGTTGTGCTGTGTTCGATTGGCTATAACTGGAAGTCCCTGGCTAGGGCGGATATAGAGTACTACTGGTAAGTGTTATCAGTAGGTTCTCGACCTATTATGAGTCTCATATCGACACGACTTATCAGTTACTGGGGTCTGACGTATACCACCCCTAGACTAGATATGCGACATATCAAACGAAGAGACCAGACTGTACGGGAGTGTTACTGATTGGATTCACAGGAGAATGTACAGGCTTGCTTGTTGATCTTCTGATCTCTCAATACCTGGGTGGCTGTTACGTTTAGCTGACCGCTTGCAGCTTGTGGGTGTTTGATATGATCATCACCTGCTACCGACGTATTGACGATTCTTTAGAGTCCTACACAGAGGTTTCTTGACTCAGGCAAAACGGAGTAGGAGCACATATGTGATATGTGCAGGACCGAGGATAATACGATATGAGATACCGTATTATATTCTCGCGATATTTTGATATGAGCCGGATTATCGGATCAAGTGTTGATTCGATGAATCGGTACTTGATATATTAGTCGGTTATATTCGATATAGCCGGATTGTCGGATCAGGTGTTGATTCGATAATTTAATGTATAATAATATATATGATATATTGCATTACATTATCTAATATTGGCTCGCTTTATTATTTCATTTTCTTACCGGATAATACATTGATATATATGTGATATATGTTAATTGTATTATTTTCTTTTGTTATAAAAATATATTATATATGTGATATATAATATTGTAACATATTATAATTACTAATGCAACATGATTAGTGGAGATTAAACATGGTTAGGGTTTGATTTGGGTTAGCTCTTTCATGATGCTTCTAGAAGGTTTTACTTTGTTTCTAGCAAAGATATTATGGTTGATATTTTGCTAGATATTTCTTTGACCCAAACCACACCCTTAACCCTAGTTAAGTCTCTACATTGGTTAGCCTTGTCATCTTTGACCATGGTTGCATTTGTAATCATATATCTTTTTCATTATTCATCATAAAAGGATATTCATTCTTCTTCTTCTTCCTTGAGCTCATAAAAGCTTTCTAGGTTTTTATTTTGTGATGAATGAGTGTGAGAATTTGATAATAAAAGAGAGCATAAATCATACTTCATCATCCTCATCTAATCTAGCCAATTAGATTAGGGTGTTCACCTCATTAGTGAGCGAGAGCTTGAGTTAAAGAGATTTCAAGGTAGATCATCTTCGAATAGGAAGACTACAAGCAAGCATGGATCATTCGGGTTGTGGAGCTTCTCTTGAGTCCGGGAGATCATGGATCGCGGCGAAGGGACGACTACTCGGAGCTTATGAAGTGAAGGAGCGGACTACAAAGGTTGTAATCTCTCACTCTTAGTTGTAAAGATGTTTACTTGCATGTGTAACTCTAATTATCTAGCAAAGATCCTCACTTTTGGTTGTTCGGCACGTCTAAATTTTAAATCGGGCATGGTTGATGCCTTATAGACCCTTGTAAGAGTGCCTAGGAACCCTACAGTGGTATCAGAGCCTAGCTAGATCATTAGGCGACGTGTATACGAAGTTAAAACTCCGATCGAACCCCGATACGTCGGTTTTGACACATCTCTGGAAATTTTGTAAAAATGTGATTTTTTCTGAATTAAAAATACTCAAAAAAATCAGCAGGGATTCTAAGGATAACCATGAAATACGAGCCCCCAAGGCTCTCAAAGAGCCGCGGAACCGCGGCAAGAACATGCTTGTCGCGGCGGTTCCGTGGCCAGAAGAGGGAATTGGGGACACGTATTTGAACAGTAATATCCGCAGGCGTTTCTGCATATTTCTGGGTATTTTTAATCTTACTCAAGTGTTGAGTTTTCTGGAGATCTTTTGGTACTCGTTGATTCGATCGGAAAGTTTAACTTCGTTCTGTTTTCTGGATAATTTAGAAAGTATTAAAATGTTCGAACGGATATCATTAACTCACTTTTTCCCGACACGAAAAACTTTCAAGTGTTGAATTTTTCTTGAGTTTAAATCTTTTCGGAAAAACGTGCAAGTAACACGGTGGGCCCTCTAGAAGAACACAAACCTTAACTCGATTATGTGACCGTCTGAACAGCCTCTAAACCTTAGGGTTTGGGGCAGTACGGCGTTGCCACATGTGAGGCGTTGGTTTGACCCTTTTACGGCTGGACCATTGGTGCTGTGACATATTCTAGGATTTTTTGAACTCCGCTCAAGTGTTGAGCTATTTAGGAAATCTTGGGTATTTGATTATTCGATCGGAAAGTTTAACTTTGTCTATTTATCTGGAATGTGATACAATATGTGGAATTCATAAAGTTAGGCATGAAATGCGAAGTATGTGATATTTCGGATTTACGATGTCTAAAGAGATTTTGAATTCCAAATGTTGTGGTTTTACACTTTCTTTTCTGTGACCGTAAGTGTAGTATGTAGTTGTATCACAGATTTTCATTGCTATACATCAACGACAATCGGTGTATGCATACTTACTTACGTTGATGATATGAGATATTATGTGTTGTTGTGATATGTTATATTGGATCGTCGTGTTCTGAATAGCCGGGGGTTTTATGTGAGATGAGGGTTTTTATTTTCATTCATGTAAAATTCATTTGTATGTAATATTCTTTTATTGGGGCACTTCCGGGATGAGGTTGATGTCACCAGTGTATATTGTTTACATTTCCGCATTAAGTAGACCCAAGGAGAGGAGCACAAGTAACCGTGTTCTGGGGTACAGTGGGAGGCCATCTCGAGGAGTCGAGACCGGGTCTCCTAACCCTAGAATTGGCAGTGTTACTTGCCGCTCTCGTAGGGGTCTAGGGATGTGGGTTTGGCTATTCACCGCGACCGTGGAATCCGTGTTTTTTACAGGCTCGAAATAAAACACGGACGTCCTAGTATATCCAATATTTCATATGTTATCTTCTGCTGCAATGTTCTATGATGAGATCATATTACTGCTTGAGACGTATGCTTATACTATATATATATGCTGATATATAAATATTACTGCTTTCGTTTCTACTGTGATGCTTAGGAAGCATAAGCTGATGGGATATATTAATGAGATTAATAAAAAGAAAAGAAACCTAAAAGATGTTGTAGAATCAAAACTTTATAAAAAGGGTAGCTACAGTTTTGCTTTGCATAGCGGTGTATATGATATACCCTGCACCTTATTCGGAGGAAAGAGCCGAAATCCCTTCACCGGAAGTGACCTCTTTAGCAAAACTGGCAGATGCTACAAACTCGCGATTTTGTTTTTTGATTACTTCTACAGTCTTACTTTGCACCGCGGTATATATGATATACCCTGTACCTTATTCGATGGGGAAAGAGCCGAGATCCCTTCACCGGGAGTGACCTCTTTAGCGAAACTGGAAAAGCCTAAAAAACACACCTTTTCAAAATCACTTGTTTCTACAACGATATCAAGTTCTTTACGCTCATGGTTTTCTGAAAAACCTGTGTAGCCCTCCGTCATTTCAGATAAAGACTAGTTAGTATTTGTGCTGCGTTTGTTGACCTTAGCCAAGGCGTGGTGTACGGTAGCTAATTAGTATTTATCTGCTAAAACATGAGATGTGATTGAGTTAGGGTAGTCGTACGACTTTGTTGACCTTAGCCAAGGGTCGTACGGGTGGGTTTAATTCAATCGGGAAATGACGGGTTGAACTTGGCTAGCACTTATGATTTGTTGACCTTAGCCAAGGTCATGAGTTGCTAGGGGCAAAAGCATTATCGGGAATTTCAAGTGTTGAAATTTGCAATGAGATTGCATACCTTCTATGAGATAGATGGATCCTGATACCCACTGCGAGTAAGAGTTACTCCTGGGAGAATTTTACACAGGACAATTAGCCGATCAAGTAGGTGTCGAGAAAGGTGTTAACGGGGTTATGCCTCTGGGAAAACGAGGTTTATTTTAATTAGGTCCATGCGAAAGCACGGGGAACCTCCCTCAAGTACCGACACTGATCTGGCTGAAAGATTGACAAAATTGTAGGGTGTAATTAATCCCGGCTAATCTTACCTTTTAGGGTTTGAAGGAAGATTTGATAAAAACAGTGGGAGACATCCTGATTAGATAAGATAATAACCAATCTAATCTTGCAAGAGCATACGCTAAAGTGTTTCCTTCTCTCTCTCTCTCCAGGTAGCGACCATGTCAGGCCTTAATCAAGATAATAATATTGATGTATTGACTGAACCCGCTTATTATACTGAGCAGGGGAACGTTGGTCCCGTTCTTTCTTATAAGTGTTATAAGACTGAACAGGGAATAGAACAATATCTGGATTCTCACGCCGCCCAAACGAAGAACAAGAATGTTGATGCATCTTCTTCGGGTGTGTTAGTTATTGAGAACTGTTTCTCAGTTCACCCTACGTCCTGGGTATTAGATATCGGATCGGGATCCCACATATGTAAATTATTACGTGGGCTATGTAAAGGTAGATAACTGGGAAAAGGTGATCATTCCGTACAAGTAGAGAATGGTGCAAGTATTGCAGCCAAAGCAGTTGGCGAATATCACCTTGTATTACCAAATAGTAATACACTGATTCTGAATGAGTGATATTATATACCGAACATGATGTGCAACATTATATCAGTTTCTTTATTAAGTAAAGAAGGATATAATTTTGTAATACAGGATAATGTTATGAACATCTTCCTAAATCAAAAGTTTATTGCATCAGGCTCGTTACATAATGGCATATTCATTCTCAATCAAAATACAGTCCTTAATATACAAAACACACACAAGAGGAAGAGTTCAGAAATGAACGAATCCTTCTTATGGCATTGTAGACTTGGTCATATCAATGCGACACGGCTAGCTAAGTTACATAAGGATGGATATTTGAATCCGTTCGAATTATCATCTTATGATACTTGTCATTCATGTCTCAAAGGTAAAATGACCAAAACTCCGTTTAGTGGACACGGAGCAGGAGTTGAGGAACTCTTAGGGCTGATACATAGTGATGTATGTGGACCCATGTCTACACATGCTAGGAACGGTTCTTCCTACTTTATTACATTCACTGACGATCTATCTAGATACAGACATGTGTTCCTGATGAAACACAAGTCTGAAGCTTTTGAGAAATTCAGAGAATATAAGCATGAAGTAGAGAACCAAACGGGCAAAAGTATTAAGATCCTTCGATCTGATCGAGGAGGAGAATACTTGAGCAATGAGTTTCTGGACTATCTAAAAGAGAATGGGTTTCTCTCTCAGCTTACTCCTCCTTATACACCACAGCACAACGGTGTATCGGAACGGAGGAATCGCACCCTATTAGATATGGTGCGCTCTATGATGAGCACTGCTGAGTTACCTATTTCCTTCTGGGGGTATGCGCTTGAGACAGCCATATACCTATTGAATAGAGTTCCAACCAAATCTGTGCCTACCACTCCATATGAGATATGGAATGGGAAGAGACCATCTCTTAAAAGAGTTAAGATATGGGGTTGTCCAGCCTATGTTAAAAAGCAAAATCCGGACAAGCTCGATGCACGATCAGTTCTTTGCAAGTTTGTAGGATATCCAAGCAATTTGTATGGATATTTATTCTACCACAGTGAACAACAAAAGGTGTTTGTTGCTCAACATGCCACCTTTTTAGAAAAGGAATTTCTTGCAAAAAAAATTAGTGGTGATGAGGTAGAGCTGGAAGAGGTTCCAGCACCGCAAACTACAACTGATGATTTATTGGAACCAGAGGATTCAGTGGTACCCGAAGAACCCCAGCCTCTCCGCCGATCTAGCAGGGTTTCTCATCCACCTGAGAGATACTACGGTTTTCTCGTTGATGGTGGGAGCGAGGATTGCATCATGAAAGATGATGACCCGACTAGTTTCGAGCAGGCCATCACGAGTGGTGACTCTATGAAATGGCTGGATGCAATGTGATCTGAGATGGAATCCATGTACACCAACAAAGTATGGACTTTGGAAATTGCTCCTGAAGGGGTAAAACCCATTGGGAGCAAATGGATCTTTAAGAAGAAAATTGGTGTAGATGGAAAAGATGAGACTTTCAAAGCTAGACTTGTTGCAAAGGGTTTTCGTCAACAACCGGGTGTGGATTATGAAGAAACCTTTTCTCCAGTGGCTATGCTTAAGTCCATCCAGATCTTACTTGCCATTGCTGCATACCATGACTACGAAATCTGGCAGATGGATGTTAAGACCGCCTTTCTAAATGGTGATTTAGAAGAGTGCGTGTACATGACTCAGCCAGAGGGTTTCGTAGATAGTGGGAGCAGCGGAAAGGTGCGCAAGCTGCTTAAATCCATTTATGGGTTAAAGCAAGCATCGCGGAGTTGGAACATCTGCTTTGATGTTGTAGTCAAAGAGTTTGACTTCATCAAAAACGTAGATGAACCTTGTATAGATAAAAAGGTTGCAGAGAGTAAGGTTGTCTTCCTCGTATTGTACGTCGATGACATACTCTTGATAGGAAATGATGTTCCTATGCTGCAATCGGTCAAGCTCTTCTTATCACAAAGATTCTCAAGAAAAGATCTAGGTGATGCCTCCTGCATACTGGGAATTATGATCTATAGAGATAGATCTAAACGGATACTGGGATTGTCCCAATCCAGGTACATTGACACCATACTAAAGAGATTTAGTATGGAAGATTCCAAGTGTGGGAACCTACCCACGATCTCTGGACTCACTCTCTCCAAAGAGATGTCTCCCAAGACTGATTTGGAGAGAGCTCGCATGCAAGGGATACCCTATGCTTCGGCAGTAGGCTCTATCATGTATGCGATGCTATGTACCAGACCCGATGTAGCATACTCACTAAGTGTAGTGAGTCGGTATCAAGCAGATCCTGGAGAGAGTCACTGGATAGCTGTGAAGAACATTCTCAAGTACTTGCGAAGGACTAAAGAGATGTTCTTGGTGTATGGTAACGGAGAACTCCAAGTGGAGTCCTTTACCGATTCCAGCTTCCAGAGTGATAAGGACGACTCTAAGTCGCACTCGGGATTTGTCTTTACCCTCAATAGAGGGGCGGTGTGTTGGAAGAGTTCAAACAGGATACCGTTGCAGACTCGACGATGGAGGCTGAATACGTCGCTGCCAACGATGCAGCCAAAGAGGCTGTCTGGATAAAGAAGTTCATTTATGAACTTGGTGTGGTTCCATCCATTGAGCATCCAATACCTTTGTATTGTGATACCAATAGAGTTGTGGCTTTGGCCAAGGAACCCAGGTCCCATCAGAAGTCCAGACATATTCTGAGGCGGTATCACCTGATTAGGGAGATAGTTGATCGCTGGGAGATCGAGGTCAGAAGAGTTGATATGAAGGACAACACTGCGGATCCACTCACGAAGGCCATTCCCCAGATACAGTTTGAAAGATTATTCGGGATGCTAGGTATGAGATACTACAATAGCTCGCCTTAGTGCAAGTGGGAGATTGTTAGTTATATATATGCCCTAGAGGCCATTGTTGTACATATGATGTATATTATAATGGATGCTTGGATATATATAGAGAGGACTTTCTTGCTCTTCATGATAGTATGCTATTTGGTTTCTCTTTATCTTAACATGTTGACTTATATTAGTTTACTGTCTTACTCTCACATGTTGATAAAGCCCTTATGATATGTACTCGACTACTGGGACTGTGATGAGATCATACTAGTGGGGCCACGGTAGTCGATGAGTACATCCTATAACTGTTCCTGGTCGAGGGTGTATCGAGACAGGGCATCGATACACCAGAGTAGACTAGCGTATACGTATCTTGACCCATATGATGGGCGATGGATGATCCCATATCCATCGGTGTTTGACATCAAAGATGGTGTATGGGTGCTCAGTGGAGACTGGGTACACTGGACGGACTCGCCGAGAACTCCCATATGGTATTATACCTCACGTCAGATGGCAGTTCTCTGGTGACACTGGTACAGGGTAATCTGTAGACCTGAGATCGTCATAGAGTCTTGTGTGATTCCCACTGTGCTTTGATTTCCACCTTACCATGTCCAAGAGAGCGTGCAAAACGGTGGCTTTTGGGTACAGTCCCGAATCACATGGAGGCAATGAGCGATAAGAGGGGATTCGTCTCTCCCGGTATAGGGAGTTGATGTTGTGCTGTGTTCGATTGGCTATAACTGGAAGTCCCTGGCCAGGGCAGATATAGAGTACTACTGGTAAGTGTTATCAATAGGTTCTCGACCTGTTATGAGCCTCATATCGACACGACTTATCAGTTACTGGGGTCTAACGTATACCACCCTTAGACTAGATATGCGACATATCAGACGAAGAGACCGGACTGTACGGGAGTGTTACTGATTGGATTCACAGGAGAATGCACAGGCTTGCTTGTTGATCTTCTGATCGCTCAATACCTGGGTGGCTGTTACGTTTAGCTGACCGCTTGCAGCTTGTGGGTGTTTGATATGATTATCACCTGCTACCGGCGTATTGACGATTCTTTGGAGTCCTACACAGAGGTTTCTTGACTCAGGCAAAACGGAGTAGGAGCACATATGTGATATGTGCAGGACCGAGGATAATACGATATGAGATACCGTATTATATTCTCGCGATATTTTGATATGAGCCGGATCATCGGATCAAGTGTTGATTCGATGAATCGGTACTTGATATATTAGTCGGTTATATTCGATACGGCCGGATTGTCGGATCAAGTGTTGATTCGATAATTTAATGTATAATAATATATATGATATATTGCATTACATTATCTAATATTGGCTCGCTTTATTATTTCATTTTCTCACCGGATAATACATTGATATATATGCGATATATGTTAATTGTATTATTTTCTTTTGTTATAAAAATATATTATATATGTGATATATAATATTGTAACATATTATAATTACTAATGCAACATGATTAGTGGAGATTAAACATGGTTAGGGTTTGATTTGGGTTAGCTCTTTCATGATACTTCTAGAAGGTTTTACTTTGTTTCTAGCAAAGATATTATGGTTGATATTTTGCTAGATATTTCTTTGACCCAAACCACACTCTTAACCCTAGTTAAGTCTCTACATTGGTTAGTCTTGTCATCTTTGACCATGGTTGCATTTGTAATCATATATCTTTTTCATTATTCATCACAAAAGGATATTCATTCTTCTTCTTCTTCCTTGAGCTCACAAAAGCTTTCTAGGTTTTTATTTTATGATGAATGAGTGTGAGAATTTGATAATAAAAGAGAGCATAAATCATACTTCATCATCCTCATCTAATCTAGCCAATTAGATTAGGGTGTTCATCTCATTAGTGAGTGAAAGCTTGAGTTAAAGAGATTTCAAGATAGATCATCTTCGAATAGGAAGACTACAAGCAAGCATGGATCATTCGGATTGTGGAGCTTCTCTTGAGTCCGGGAGATCATGAATCGCGGCGAAGGGACGACTACTCGGAGCTTATGAAGCGAAGGAGCGGACTACAAAGGTTGTAATCCCTCACTCTTAGTTGTAAAGATGTTTACTTGCATGTGTAACCCTAATTATCTAGTAAAGATCCTCGCTTTGGGTTGTTCGGCACGTCTAAATTTTAAATCGGGCATGGTTGATGCCTTATAAACCCTTGTAAGAGTGCCTAGGAACCCTACAAGAAATAACTAAATTCTAGGTTTAGAAATTGAAAACCCTAAAAATGACTCTCATTGAGTTTAACCATAGTAAATATACGTCCTTGCAGGTTTTTTAGAAGAAAGTAATTTTGAGTTCAGTTCTTGAGTTAAGTTTAGATGAAGGGAAAGTATTGAAAGGTTTATTGAAGGATAAGTCTGAAAAATAGTTTCTATTCTTGAGTCCAAATTCAGAAAGTATATACCCTATAAACTGCACTTACACGCACCTTGAAACTTGGGATAATAGAGAATACCTAAAAATACTCTTGCCTGAAAGCCTAATAGGAAAGAAAAAACGGTATTTATAGCTAACCACCAAAAGAGCGTCGTAGAAAAATATACCCGGTCTTGAAAAGAAAAAAAGAGAAAAAGAGAAAAAATGTGTATATTATAAGACATGGAAACTGCTATTTACGCATTAATAAACTCACACATTCGGTAATCGGCTGATTAGTGCCTCAGGAAGCACTAGTAGTCGCATGAAAGGTGTGTGAGTAAATCCGCCCACCATTAATAAAAAGAAGTAGTATTAGTTATTAGGGTAAGAGTACTATACCATGAATTGAATTCTTGAGTGTAGATGTGAAATTTACACACACGTAGGGATATACGATCGATATTTGGAGGAGAGGTAGGAATGAAGAATAAGCCTTATATCTTTCTTAAAGATGATAAAAATTCCGGATTGGAGACTACGCTTTAAAAGGAAAACTCAAAAGAAACTAAGGCCTTTATATACTGACAAAACGTGTAGGATCTTGGGTTGGGTTGAATGAATATGAGGTGTGAAGAATAAGGGGTGGATCTTTCTAACTTAGGATGATAGGGTTTCTAACTTAGATACTAAACCGTAGAATTAGAGTCGAGGTTAACTTATGAAACTAGCTTGACGGGATTTTGTGGGTAGTATCTGCTGAAAACCCTCACGAGACAACACTCCTCCTGCTAGGGACACCTAGAAGTTTAACGGCTTGTTGCACACGCTAAGTGCAACCGTGAAGCCTACGAAAGTGAGCTTAGAACTTTTTGAAAATAAAATGGTTTTACTCGGGATGGGCAAAAGATAAGTTTGGGGGTATTTGTTCACATCAGAATATTGCATTTAATACCGCTCATTTTTATGCACATTTGTATATAGGTAGGTGATTTTGATCCACGTTTGCTACATGATTACAGATTACATGTTCTCAGTCCAGAACAACGTAAATCACACACACTCTCTACCGTTATGACAAATTCAGGACAACTACCGAAAACAGATAAAATCCGGGTTCCGGTCATCCACATCTATCAGGTGCCGCTTACCAGTACAAAGGATAAGATCAAGTGATGATCATTCGTGTTTGGGACAAGTACAGAGTACGGGAGAGGCAGCACAAGGATCAAGGTGGCAACGCAGAGCTCGAGGGAGATCAAGGCACAAAAGACAAAAAGAGTTGCCATTTTGGACTGTTGTAAATATAAGAATATTTTGAAACTATTTTGCAAATTTGAACCTGCTAAACAGAAGAAAAGAGCAACACGAGAACCCACATGAAAAACGGCGCGCCAATTCCACAAAACGACCGCGTAATCGCGAAATTTAGCCCATATTGGCGGCAGATCCGCGGCCTTATCATAGTTCTCGCGGCTAATTTTCATGGGTGTTTTTGTAATTGTATAAGAGCTCATAATATTTCCCTATTCACTTCTCTTTCTATATATACTCCATATCTGAGCCAAATCAGGGATGGTTTACTTTCCTTAGGATTAGTTTAGTTTAGTGTAGTTTTCTTCTTCTTCATCATCTCTTCTCCATTAAAATGCAGCGAGAGATTATGAGTGGATGAATAATGAAGATGAGAGTTTTTTTACCATGTATCTTTATTTTCTTGCATTATTTTTTAATTCTTAGTATAACTTTTATTACTTGTTTGTTAAAGTAGTTGTTGGTTTTATTGTTCTTCTTTTCTTCTCTTCTAATCTCTATTTTTAAGCTATGATACTCAATGAAGTCCTTTGTTTAGATGAGGGCCTAAATAGTTAACTTGTTATTGTTTGTTCTCATTGTATTATTCCATTCTTTCTTCTTTTCTTCTTGTTTATTTTCTTTTCATGTGTGAGTAGATTACTCGCTTGTCGGGGTTAAAAAAGGGTGGTATGAGAGATGGAAAAATCCCTCGTGTTTCTCTTCGCCAAATAATTTGAAATCGAATTTAGACCAAACAAACACAACTTTCTCCCTTAGGCGCGCTATAAGTGATATATACTCACGATCTAAGTCGAGAATTCCTTTAGACGCACTATAACATGACATATAGTTGTGACATAATTGAAGACTTGTTGTGTGTGTTTGGTCTAGGGTTGAAAATAAGAGCATGGAACGGACGGACAAGGGGCAATAAGAATGAATTTAGCGTTGGAAAGTTTACTTAAACTCGCAAATACCATTTCTATGTCCTCCTAATCCCCGTTACTTCCGATTATTCCAACATCATTTCAGTGATGGCACAAGACAAGTACAAGATTAATTCCTAACTCTACCAACCAATCCTAACCCTAATAAATTCTCTTGAACATAAACACTTAGGATATAATTGAACAAATTTGTACATTTTTACTTGACTCGTCTAAAATAAGAACGAAAATACATATCAACTTTCCGTGGATTGACTCGTATTCTACCGGCTAGCTACCAAGCGAAACCGACTTGATTGTGATAAGTAGAACAAATAGCACGCATATCATATCGCGAAATTTCTACCAATCAACTACACAGTTCTCACAAGTGTGATCGCCATAATAATTCTGGTAGTCAAGTATGAATCCTATGGGCTCTATCAACATGTAATAATGTAATACCACATAATACATATACATGATGATAAAGTCAAAGCATATAACATATTATCATTTCGAGTAAGACCGTTATACCCGTATAGATCCGCCCTCAATCATTATAATCGCCTGCCTGCGAATACAATACTTGTCTTGAGGGCACCATAGCCAACAGACGGATGGAGCCTAGAGGCTTTATTGCGAAATCACTCCTGTCCCCACCCACCTTTGGATAAGGACACTTTAGACAGGGCCTGCAGGGTGTAGACCCCTTAAAGCCTTGTGAAAAACTTGGTTTATAAGTGCATGATTTTCTACATGAAACTGACATGCCACGGACCATGGGCATAACATGTGAAAATCTATTCTCTGTAGAAAAAATGGGTCAAGCTTTCTTGACCCAAAAAACAATAGGAGAAACTTTCTACTTCTAAAATGCTTGTAAAAATCTCACCATCTTAAAAAAGCTGTAGGTTTAAGTCAAGTATGCAAACCATTTTTGCCATTTTTCCACACCACCCTCGTAACATTTTTGGCGATAACTACTACATTAAACGAACAACTACATTGCTTAATAACCACTGCATTTACTTTTTTTTTTGAACTGCCGTACACATCACACACGCAGGGGTCCCATGGATTTGCGCCGAATGCGTTAAATTATGCACGCATCACACACGATGTAAAGGTCCCACAAATTATTCCTATATCAAATATGTATCCATTTTTGTCAGCTTGACTAGCTTGGCTATTTTGGTGAAATATAACCTTATGCTATATTTTTTTAATTTTTACACATCAGAATTATCAAACAATACAGAAATTACAAGCTCTCCTTGTGAACGGCAGGTAACAAGTTAAGTAAATAAATTAATTGATTAATATTGATCTATTATATATACTACTATGGGTACAAATTTCAATTCAGAAAATGAACACAGTACAGTACGGGTGTGTGGTTTTAGCTTGCAATGCAGAGGCAAAAATTGAGCATGGGCAATGGCCAACACTGAGAAGAATAGATCGGTGTGGATATCAATAACAAACAGAACTATTTTTCTCTCTGTACCAGAAACAAAGAAATTATAAACTTCTCTCTGAATATCTTCCAACCTAATAGGAGATGCAAACTCCAAACTTCCATAAATCTGTAAAAACTTCGACTTCTATCCGAATAAATGTTGTCTGATGATACAGGCTTAGCCATTAACGATTACATGGATGGTGTCGCTAATTGCTGGATAGTCGGATCTCACTGTAAGTTTCATAGCAACTTGCTTAGGCCCAACAATCCCGAACGATGATCTCACAAGCACCCTCACATTGCCTATGAACACACCGGACAATAGGCACGTGTGCGATCTCGCATTACTCGGGACGGTATCAGATCCCTGCCAATAAAAAGTATGAATATATCATTGCTTACAGTGCAACATTTTGATTCCAAGCAAAACAGAAACCGAAAGAAAGAATAATACAATGTTATATAATATAAGAAACCTAATCTGATCTTTAAATTACTCTACTTACACCAAACAAATCAGTCAGCTTTATTTCGCAGAACCTAAATCCCGGTTAGATATTGTTGTGATCATAGAAACGAAAACCATAGATTCATAAAATATTTAAATATTTTTCAATGTGAACATCTAAGAAAGGACCAATGACATCTCACTTTGGAAAGGAAAGTTTTACCACAAGGCTATGTTTTTATGGTTGTCATCTAATAATTAGATCAGGTCTGATTGAGGTTGAACTCAAATGGGATCAAATTGATAGAAAAAACACATTAAGCAATGTAGAATAAGCAATGTGCTAAATAAATTTAAACATTGATGCTGCAGTACATCAGATAACTCAAGCATCTGAGTGAGAATTTTTGCATGGACCAAAATATGAAACCAGGTTTTCTTCAGACTCGAGCTTCCTCCTCAATTTTAAACTTGCTAACCTACTAAAGTCCTCACAAACCCATTTCCAAAACATAACTGAAAACAAGAGGCAAGGGACTTACAGAGCTCAGCAGACTGAGAACTTATAGGTTTTCGTCACATAGCTTTAACTGGAAAATGTACTAACCTCACAGGGTTGCATGCCAAGAATGTTAATGACAGTATTGACGGCCTCAGCCAAGCTCTCTCTCGTATCGAGTCCATACTCATCAAAACGCTCACAATCTGGATCCATACTGTCCCAAGCAATTTTAAAATTGGATACTCCCACCTTCAGCATGTAATCGGCCGCCACGACCTCAAAATCTTCTAACTGGTATTCATCTTCCACACCTCCATCCTCTATTTCCCCAGAAGCCCGATCTACGTGCTAATAGCACCATTGCCAATGCATCAATTAAACACATAATAAGTTAGTTCACAAGGCCAAAATCAAAGTAAACAGCACATGATTATTTCCCAACCATCATCCTTCAGCTCATCAAGATTCAAGTAGACATTAAATACCAACCTGTGTTTAAAGAACAATTCCACAATTCGCTGCTTGGTGTCTACCTAATATAAAGTTTGACTATGCTCCTACGATAAGATTTGATAACTATCACGAAACAATGGAAGATTTTTCCATAACACAAACACACATCTCAAAGAAAATCAAATTATCAAGCGGCTACAAAGTCAATAGGATTTTATTTTTTTTCAAAATCATATCCGCCATGTAGAAATCTGCATTGGGATGTGTACACAATGTCACTGCGAGAACTATGAAATATTTCTTATATATTGCTTGCACATATCTCAATACGAATTCAATGGCTACAAAGTTGAAGGATTTGTCTCCAAATCCACATACAGTATAGTCAGAAAGTATTTACAGATAATATTCTTGAATATCCTTTTTTAAATCATCCACAATGTCATAAGCAGATGTTTCATGTAAGCAAGAAAATCTTGCTAGAAGCCAAGGGGCAGAAATACAAAAGGATCGCATCTTTGCGAAGTTCCATATAAGATAAAACAATTACAATGATTCGCCAAGGAAAATCACAAAAAATGAGGGATAAGAACTGTAATTAAAATAATTATTTTGAACAGGGTTTATTTTACTATCTGTCGAGGTTAAAGCTTCAGGGTTTCAAAACACAAAGCAATCTCCAATAATAAAGTCCAAGAATATGAAAATTTATATTTCACGTAGGCATATGACTTCATCAGGTGATTGTATACACCCGTGAGACATCAATGGAGAGAACTAACAAAATATCTCCCTACAAAACAAAATACTTCTACATGCATTAATAAATTGAGTAAAACTTAAAGGTCTGAGTAAGCACTGTTACACGACTGATGTGTGCCCATGAGCTATACATGCAATCTCTTAAAAAATTTGAGGACTGTTACATGCCTGGATGCTGTGTAAGGGCAATTGTTTATATCATACACCACAAGGAACAATACACTTGTGCACAAAGACAAAAAAAGAACTGGACACCCTCAATCGTAAGTAGCTTTTAAGATGTTGTGGAGTGTTAATGAGTTGCCTCAAGCAAAATAATCATTTGAAACCAAAGATGACTGACTTACAAACTATGCGTCACCTATTAACTTATCATCATTCCCAACAGGTTTGTGAAAGATAACCAAACATCATAAAGTGACAAAACTAGGATGCATGTTGGCTAGTGTAACTATAGCATCGATAGTACCTCTTTAACAATGAACTTCAATATATTTGAGAATTTCCCAACAGCTGGAACTCCAGCTGGTTTCGCCAAAGCCACAAAAGTCTGCCCTGGTGAATTATAATGTAAGATCTTTGATGGCTTTGTCGCAACTTGTGAAAATTCCTCAGCTTCAGAGGCATCAACAAAAACGGTGACCTGAAGGCATTTAGAAAACTTAAACATGGAAAAAAGGGTCTAAATAGCATAAGTAACGGATGCTTCTTCCATGGACAACTACTCACATTTTCCAGTAGCTGCTCAGGTATGGTATCTGTACAATTGTACTGGAATACGATGTGTCCATCATAAATGTGCTTCACTACATTAACTGCGTACTCAGTTTCAGCTTCTGTCAGCTCTACAGGCGAAGACGACTGGAAGGAGGCATAAAATCAAGACAAAATATGTAAATTCGTGGACAGCTGGAGCCACCATGATAATTATAAGCTAGAAGTATAAGAACCTTGAAGAGTTTGCCAAAGCTGGAGAATTCGGGAATGGATATAAGCAATTCTTCATAAGAATCAACAACCGATGTAGGAGCACTTGGAGAAGCACCCAAACCAGAAGGTATATTCCCTGCAGGCATTTTCTCAGAAAGAGGTTGCAACTTCACTTCCTTGGGTACCGAAGGAATATCAAAAGGTATTTCAGAAGCTTCCTGTTATTTATATCAAATAGAAGTGAGGAAATTGCATGAATGCAGATATCACGACTTCCAATTAACACGTACATAATTGTGCAAACTTCTCTCCAAGTTAACCAGGGGAACATCCAATGAGCCAAAAAGGAATCCTTTAACATCTTTGTCAATTTCAGCAGCTACACCATCACCAGCTTCTAGTGTAATGAGATAAAGTGTAGCCCGGTCACGGACCTGTGTGGATTATAGAAGATAAAAAGTAACGAAAAGAAAAGGTCAGTACAGCACATTATCTCACCTTGGAACAAAGACAATTCAGAGTTGTATAATGATTATAACATGAGTAAGCATTCATCGCAAAGCCAATGAGCAAAAGCTATATAGACCTTTCTAGTCATTGTTTGTAATATTCTCAAATCAATTACAGGGGGATCCTTCCTGAGTGGCTGGCGAAATGTTGAAGTGACGGCATATATTAAAAATGTGACGTTAGTGGTTGCCTACCAAAATCTTTTGTACACAGAACATACAGTTATTTGAGAATATGCTGACCAACTTCTACATACTACATAGTCAGATGAGAACATGGAAATTCCTTGTTGTTTAATCTGGATGACTAGACCTCAAACGCAACAACTCATAGCTTACTTCCACGGCCATAATGTGAAAAAACAAGCTCACCTCATCATCGATGTCAAATAGGCAGCGCCTTAGGAGAACAAATATGCATGGCTGCAGAAAAAGATCCAAAATCCCGAAACTATAAAACGAAAATAATTCAGTGTCATGAAATTGGCATGTATCTAATCAACAGTGGAAACAACATGCCTTTGAAAAAACCAAACGATATACAATACCTTCAATGAATCAACAAACGCGCCGAACTTTGCCAAGGTACTTACTGCACAAGCTCGAATAGTCTCATTTTCAAGTATCACACGGTTATTGATGTATCTTATCTATATACTGGGGTATGCAGTCTTCGGCCCTTCATTCCCCAGAAGGTGAAGTATCTAAAATTTTGAGACAGGAAAAATAGTCATCACTGTCATCATTTCTCATTAATACAGCCTCAACTAATATCGGCCGTAACTAGAAACATCAAATAAATGCAAAAAAAGAATACTGGACATGTCAAAACACACACACACACACGGGCTTCTTAAACAGAGACATTATATATAAAACTCATGTACACATGTATCCTCAAGTCTAATTAATTACACCGCAAAAGATTTAATTGAGGAAGAAGAAACAAAAACTGAATCAAAATTTAATATTCAATAAAAAATAGTGAGGTTTATATGACGATTCCTCGATGTTTCTGGGCATATAATACTGTAGGGAAAAAAGACCATTTGGAATATGACAAGAGTTGAGTGATGAATATGTCGATAAAGTAAAGTTTATTAACTGGCATAAACATATATTTTAAAAACAAAAGGCCTATACCTAATTATGTTGGCATATTATATACTTATTTTGCTCTCCAGAATTTTCTGGTGTAATCAAACTGCTTCTTTTGAACGCAACCTATTCTGTGTCTTCGGTGTATCTAGATCTGCCCCTTCCTCTTTTTTTCCTTGTATAGACAAGCTACCCTCTCTACTTTATTACAAACACTGTTCAAGCACAATGACAAAACCTTCTAATTGTTTTATGTAAATTGAATATAAGTCATATAGCATCGTTTTTGTAAATTTTTTATTGAGATGATAATGTAATATTTCAAATTAAATTTTGTTTTGTAGATTATCACTACTTTTATAATCAAAACCAAATGAATTAATGCTATTTTTCTTTTTCCCATTCCCAAGAAAGAAGAGAAAAAATGAAAGGAAAAAAAATTCTAGCCTCAAGCGCTTCATATCAATATAGGTCTCCCCTCTTTATAAGACACTAATTTGCAGTTCATAATTATTCTTCAGACACGACTCTAAATAGCTATTAACGAACACGACGTATATTAAAATTAGTTTGTTTTGTAGTTTTACCAAAGGCATGATTTGTATGGTATAATCCAAGATATAAAGTCTTGTTATGCAAAAATGTTATGTATACAATTTTCTTATATTAATGATTATATCTTAAATATATACATTATATGTATTTTCATAAAATTATTTTCTTATATTACAAACTTAGAACTTTTCGATGGAACCTTGGTGCTATCATATGTGCCCCCACTGACCAAAATTCCTGGGTCCATCACTGGTTGGGGGGGATAGCTTGGAAGTTGGAACATCTATCTAGTGGTTTTATCTCAAATAAGAAACAAATAGGAAGAGTTGGTAGAAATTTTGGCTCCAAAACACTATGAAAATTGCTCCCTGGGCAACCATCAAAAGAGGAATACATTTCTATTCATGTATGCCTCGAAAACATTTACCCACTTTTTTGTAATTTGAATAAACAGCTAACTTTATCCAAGCTAGATTTTATAGAACAAAAAGTGATTTTTGTGAACACTTATAACCAAAAGCTAAATACTTAGATTCATGACAAATATACCATTTAAATGTGTATCGAAAAGATATGATACAAGTTTTAATGCAAAATAATAAGTTATGAAGGACATTTGTATAATACGCATGTTCAGATTTGTTCTGACCTATGAAGATGTTACTTGGCATTCTGTGAGGCCTTAATCTATGACAAAATGCAAGCTCTCGTATGAGAGGGTCTGAACTACTATATAGTAGCAAAATACAAGCATGCACAGGATCTTTAACGATAACCTATTGAGAAGAATGATTAAGTTCATAAAGCAAGATGAACGGTTCAAATTGTAAAGCGGCGCAGGATGGAAAGAACAGGCTACTCTATGTATGTGTGGGTGGGTGCACATGACTAAAGTAAGTAAACTATCATGTATTAAAATTCTGGACCCGTAAATGTAATTGATGCAAAACATAGGAAAATAGATGCAAGTTCTGAACTAAATGCAAACCGCACATGAAAGAGATCTAAAATTTAACAATTGCGATAGTTGTAGTATAAACTATCGGGCATAATATCACAATTGACTTAGGATTTATAGCAATGGATTCCATAATGATAACAGAAAGCCCACGAGTGTAAACTACTCAATCGTTGTAACAAATTCAGTGTTATATTGTCAGGAAATCAGATTCAAATAGTCTAGGCTTAGATATTTTTGAAGTGTTAAACTTATAACAAATTTCTGACAAGAAAACAATTAAACTTCCTTTACCCTGAAAGTTATCTGGTGTTGTGTGTATAACCCATTTTTTATGCTTGTTTCCATGCAAGAAATGGTCAGAATGATTCTGGCTTGACATCGATCCAGATTGGTATTGGATATAGACTGCAACTGGTTCAAATTCAGATCTAGGCATCAGTAATGGGTGGCTGAATTTTGATGTAAGGCGATTGATGATTAGTTGGTGGGGACGACGATCGAAGATATACAAGTCTTCATCATATGCGCTATCACCTATCTGGTTGTGGAATTATAATCAGCAAACAGAAAATCGGCTAGGCGATGAGGTTGACGAGGATGATCTGATGGTGAAAGCTGAAGTGTTGACAACTTGAAGGCCCGCTGTTGATGACGCCGGGATGATGACAACAACAATGATATGAAGATTTTGTCGGCTGTTGAGAATGTGGATAACATAATCCCACATCGGGAAAATTTGGGATGCATATGGGTATAAGATATAAGATTGGATAAGCTTTAATAAGTTTTAAATTTTTTGGATGTAGTCTCACTATATTGAAAGCTTATATATATTCATGTGTGGGCTTAAAACCGAGTTTTCGGATGGAGTCCCCACTATATGAAAAAAGCTAATATTCACAAAACAGATTTCAGAACTCGCTATGGACTGGACATTACGAATTTCTAGTGATGCCATTTGGAGTAACCAATGCACCAGCAATATTCATGAACCTAATGAATCAAGTTTTCTCACCAACCGAAAGTTCGATCGAAGTTCGATCACAGTCAAATAAAAGGTCTGGCCCAAAAATAACTAAGTGTGTTTTCTCTAAATTGGATGTTCGTACAGGTTATCATCAGGTGAAGGTGAAGAAAGCTGATATTCACAAAACAGATTTCAGAACTCGCTATGGACTGGACATTACGAATTTCTAGTGATGCCATTTGGAGTAACCAATGCACCAGCAATATTCATGAACCTAATGAATCAAGTTTTCTCACCAACCGAAAGTTCGATCGAAGTTCGATCACAGTCAAATAAAAGGTCTGGCCCAAAAATAACTAAGTGTGTTTTCTCTAAATTGGATGTTCGTACAGGTTATCATCAGGTGAAGGTGAAGAAAGCTGATATTCACAAAACAGATTTCAGAACTCGCTATGGACATTACGAATTTCTAGTGATGCCATTTGGAGTGACCAATGCACCAGCAATATTCATGAACCTAATGAATCAAGTTTTTCGGGAGTATTTAGACAGGTTTGTTGTCATCTTCATCGACGACATCCTGGTGTATTCTAAGAGTCGGAAAGAACATGCCAAGCACCTACGAATTGTCCTGGAAACTCTTCGACAACATCAGCTCTATGCCAAGTACAGCAAGTGCGAGTTTTGGCTAAAGCAAGTTGGTTTTCTTGGACATATCGTATCAGGTGATGGAATCTTTGTGGATCCAGCGAAAGTTTCAGCAGTTAACGAATGGCCTACACCAAATTCAGTGAAGGACATTCGGAGTTTCTTGGGTTTAGCTGGATATTACAGAAGATTTATTGAAGGCTTTTCAAAGATAGCAACACCCCTGACCAAGCTCACACGTAAAGATGAAGATTTTGTGTGGTCAGAAGCATGCGAACAAGTTTTCGTAGAACTCAAGTCAAGATTGACATCAGCACCTATTCTCGTCATACCGGATCAATCTGGAGGATTCGAAGTGTATTACGATACATCCGATAAGGGATTAGGATGTGTTCTACATCAGCACGGTAAAGTTGTGGCTTATGCTTCAAGACAACTGAAGATTCATGAGCACAATTATCCGACGTATGATCTGGAGTTGGCAGCCGTCATCTTTGCTCTCAAGATTTAGCGCCATTATCTACTTGGTGAACGAGTGAACATCTACACAGATCATAAGAGTCTGAAGTACGTGTTTACTCAGAAGGAGTTGAATATACGGCAGAGAAGATGGTTAGAACTCATGGCGGACTTTGACATCAACTTACAATATCATCCAGGGAAGGTGAATGTGGTACCTGATGCTCTTAGTCGTCAACCATTTTCGATGAATCTCACCGCTCAGTGGAAGCTTCAACAAGACTTGCATCAGATGGAGATTGAAGTAGTCATGCCAGGTAATACTTCAAGTTTGATGAATTTACAAGTTCGATCAACCATTGTCAATCAGATCAAAGCAGCTCAAGTAAGTGATACTAAGTTACAAAAGATCAGAGAACAAGTGGAGAATGTACTCAGAACAGAGTTCATCATCCATGAAGACGGATCTTTGAGATACGGCAGCAGATTGTGTGTACCAAAAGGTCCTGTTCGGGAAGAGTTAATGAAAAAACTCACAGCTCTCCCCACTCAGTACACCCTGGAGGTACCAAAATGTACAAAGATCTATGTCAAAATCATTGATGGCATGGAATGAATCGTGAAGTAGCCAGAAGCGTCACAAAATGATTGGTGTGTCAACAAGTAAAGGCTGAACATCACAGGACTGCTGGATTACTTCAACCATTACCAATCACAGAATGGAAGTGGCAACACATCACGATGGATTTTATGATTGCTCTTCCTCGCAGTACAAAGGGTAACGATGCCGTATGGGTCATTGTGGATCGACTCACAAAGTCGGCTCACTTCATCCCATTTCGAGTTGGCCAATCAACTGAGACACTAGCAAAGAAGTACATGGAGGTAATAATCTACTTAAAGATTTAAACTCTTCATAATGTACTATCTCTGATACCCATGAATTCATACAGGAAATTGTGAGACTTCATGGAGTACCGGTTTGCATTGTCTCCGATCGTGACACCAGGTTCCGATCGCAATTTTGGCAGAGTCTGCAAGCGAGCTTGGGAACAAGTTTGAACTTCAGCACGACTTATCATCCACAAACAGATGGTCAGTCTGAGCGAACTATTCAGATCTTGGAGGATATGCTCAGAACATGTATGTTAGACTTCAAAGGATCGTGGGAAGATCACCTACATCTTGTGGAGTTTTCGTACAACAACAGCTACCAAGCAAGCATAGGAATGGGACCTTTTGCAGCATTGTATGAAAGGAAGTGTCGATCGCCATTAAGTTGGGACGACATCGGAGATAGGGAAATTCTTGGACCAGAGATGATAGTAACGACTGTTGATGTGATTCGTACTATCAGGGAAAGGATGCGCATAGCCCAAGATCGACAGAAACACTGGGCTAATGCAAAGAGACGACACTTGAAGTTCCAGCCAGGAGATCGCGTATTCTTGAAGATATCTCCGAACCGCGGAGTGATCCGATTTGGAAGACGGGGTAAATTAAGTCCGAGATATATTGGACCGTTCGACATACTCGAACGAGTCGATGAAGTGGCATACCGCTTAGCGCTTCCACCCTCATTGGAAGGAGTGCATAATGTGTTCCACATATCCCAACTCAGAAGGTATGTGAGTGACCCCAGCCATGTTCTTGATCATTCCGAGCTCACTATACAACCCGACTTGTCTTGTGAGCAACAGCCTGTGGAGATCCTGGATAGGAAAGTGAAGACACTTCGGAACAAGGAAGTTAACTTGGTCCGAGTGATGTGGAGGAAAGACACTCCAGGAGAGTCCACTTGGGAAAGGGAAGATGAAATGCGTGCAAGATATCCACACCTCTTTGTAAACTAATACTCAAATAAAAGTTGTAAATTTCGAGGATGAAATTTTTGTAAAGAGGGTAAACTGTAACAACTCCATTTTTAGTGTACATAAATTTGCTTTAAATTTAAGGTATACTTGGAGTATGTAATGTTGTTGTTACCATTTTAAGTAATTGTTTCACACCATAATTACAAGAAGGAGCTTGTAGCTCATTGGTAATACCTTGCATTGCTGAACCAAGCCACCAGAGTTCAAATTCCATGCCCCAGATTATTTTTAATATTTATTTGTTTTAAATTTTATAGAAGCCCAACAGTCAACACGTGATAACTCCAAATTTTCCCACTACACCCACAAAACTAAAAATACCAGAGGCTTAACCAGGCGATCCCCCACCTCCCGAGACCCCGACTCGGCCTGACTCGGGCCGGCGCCGCCGGCCGGACTCGGCCGGTCGGCCGAGTCATCAACATGAAAATCTTGTCTTTTCCCCTTCCCAACTTCCCTGCATACTTTAATTTTTGAGATCGGTTCCAAAGAGCTTTTAAAACCCCCTTTACTCCATTTTTAATGATTTTTAATATATTTTTACATTTTTTAAATTAAAATCCTACATCTACCCTAATCCTAGCCTAACCCTATAAATACACCCCTACCCTCTACCCTCTCATCCCATAACTCTGAGCCAACTTTCTAAAATCCTCAAGAATCGTGTGTACTTTAAAAACGAGCGAAATGCGAAGCTCCAGCGAACTTCCGGCGATCGTTTTAGGAACTACTGGCGACGACGCAACACATCGGCGAATCCCCTACTTCCATTTCACTCTCTTGTGTGACCTAAAACCCGTAAGTCCCTTTTCTATCTCTCTTTTCTATTCTAAAAATACGAAATTACAAAACCTGATGGAATCGGCACAAATCCGATTTCTGATTCGGTTTTCTTATAAACTTCACTTCTCGTTATTTCAATTATGTTTAAACACTCTCATGTTGACTATTAAACACTAATCAACTAAATTGATCAAGTTTAAATTCATAAAATGATAGCTATTTCCATTTATCGTATTTTTCACTTAAATACCACATTGTTTCAATTATACATTTAACTCCATTAAACTTGCTATACCTTTAAATAGATCACGAGGTAACGACCTATCTCCTCACACACTCATATGCAAACATAACACGATACCTCGAGAGCTTAGAATACGGGAAAACAAACATTTTCATTTAAATACCCTTTACTTAATAAAAACCAATTCTAAAAGATTTAGTATTGATACATCTTTATAAATAAATAACTTTTGAACTAATAAAAAATATCTAGACTCAGCCAATTAAGGACTGTCACATTCATTAGGCCAGAGCTAGGTTGTGGGCATTCAGTCGTTTATCTAAACCTGAGTTTGTGGTGCCTAGGCTAGACAAGTGAGAAATGTAACTTTAAAAGGCTCGTCTCACGGCGATTCGTGAGCGGATCCCTCCTTTCTTCACTTGTACTTACCTGGCCACAATTGGCGGTGAAGAGGCGATTTGAGAGATATCTCACAACTTGTCGCCAACTAGGAACAATCTAAACCATAGAATACTGGAAATCAACATCTTTTGCAAATAAATACCATTAACTTAATAAAACCGTTTTTCTTTAAATATTAGTATTTAAACAAATCTTTGCAAAGCGCCGCTACAACCCACTTTGGGGAACCCGTTCGGGATGGTGCGGATTATCGCACATCCTCGGACTTAGTAGTGCGAGATGCAGAACTCCGCAAGGAGCATTCGGTCTCGAAAGATTTAAATACGAGATCTTAAGAAAAAATGAGATTTCTAGATTATATTAAATATATAAAAATTTGTTTTCATATAAATATAGGTATATGTAACTCCAAAATACCTACTTTGAATTATTATGAATATTCAACCTTCTTCTAAAAATGGCATAAGAATCGGTTTACACTAAAATACCATGAATTCCATTTAAACGATATTTACACTTAAATACCTTTATTTATGGAATTAGGTTATTCTAATTAGAAATATCACTAATATAAAATCTACAATTATTAAAACTCTAAAAATGATAATAATTACTTAGGGTTTATCTTGAAAACTATATAAAAATATTTTTACATAAAACCCCCTCAAGTTTTATAAATTACCCTAAGGACCCTAGTAAATATAGGTTTAAGAAATAATCAAGACTTCGATTTACATTTCTAATTGTCTGACTCGGGTTTGAGTCTGATTATATCTGACTTGAATATGATTCAAGTACAATCTACAATATTCCAATTCAATATGAACACATGAATCCATGTATCCAGTTATCAATCTATACAACTTGACTGAATCAAACCATGGATATACATCCATTATCCAGTTATTCCATTTACATGATTATGCAGTTACATCCGTTTACTGATATCATGGTTTTGGTCAGTCATCCAACTATACAATACAAGACAAACAATACAATCAAAACACTACGAGGTTTAAGGGGTAGATTGGTACGGAAGGTGTTAAAAGTGGCACGAAACAGTAAGATTAAGACACCTAAACTATATTCCGTTGCTGTTGTACCGTGGCTTAACGGTTCCTTGTACATTCCGTTTGCCCTTGTCTCTAGCATATAGGGACCCCTCTCGTATACACTGGCATTCTTCTGTACCAAGCTACAAACAACATCGTTAACATAATATTACAACAATATAATACATCTTTAAAAGATACCTTCTTATTCTGTCTATTCTATTTCTCCCTTGTCTTTGGGACTTACCGAGCGACCTGTTCGCTGACGACATTCTCTTTCTTCTTCTTTGAATGTCGTCAGGTGATTTGGACACGTCAGAGATCGAGCCTACTGCTGAGGACTTGGATCAGTTTGCTGAAGACTCAGAGCTCTAGACATTGTACATTTTCCATTCAGTACTTTTCATTTCCTTTTATGCCATTGTTTAGGCATCGCTTTTATTTTAGTTGTATTTACTTTTCATGCATTGTATAAAAAGAATGTGAATAAATAAAGTTGTTGTTCAATTTATATCTCGTCTCTTGTGCTTTATTTTTATATTGCTTAGTTACGCTTAGCGTATTTGTTTCTGAGTAAATACGTAGCGGTCTCGTCGCGTCCTCTGCCCGTATACTGGGAAGCGGGACGTGACAGGAACATCTGAGTTATGAGACAAATACCGTCTAATAATAAGTAAAATTGTGTTTACCATTCTATAATTTTTGAATTAAGCTTACTAAAGGGTAGTGGGTTTACTAATGGGTCAATGAGTTAATTAATGATTTAATGGGATGGGTTTATTATAGGTTATTTGGTTATTATGGCTAGTTTGACATCATTAAGTACAATAGAATTTGACAAATTGTTTATATTTACTTAAAATGTTTATTTAAAAGATTTCTGTAATTCTTTAAAAAAATCTCAAACGATATAAAATCCGATATAGAGGAGATTGTCGATTCCGATCCCAAAAGTGACCATCCGGTACCGATCCCGATACCGAGATTTTAAACCTTTGTCTGTACTCCCTCTTCCAACGGATGCAAGCCTTTATATAGGCTATTACAAAGACTTTTAACATTGCATATTTACATTCTAATAAAAACTTAAACATTAAGCTATAAAACTGACTCATTAATATCAAGATGCCTATTTATTTTTGTAACTATTCATAAAGACATGAAAAGAGCATTCCATCAATTAATGGTCCACCATCATCAAGTGGTCGGAAAATTGATCAATGGTACCTGGGTTGAAAGATGCGTGAATTCACAATCTTCTATAAACTCACACAGATGATACAGGCCACTTTCTTTAGCATCAGGTATTTCTCTGATAAGAATGACAATAGAATCAACAATTGTCTTTTTAAATTCAAAGCTCCCTGCTCCTCTAAGAATGTTACTCAAAAAGGCCATCCTGGAGGTCAGTAACATGGTATACAATTAGTTTTCAGTCAAATAGAAGGAAATTAAATCAAAATCCACAGTTTTTTTATGATCAACCATAAATACAAAATGATAGCAATAAACCTATGAGTTCTACTTACATTGAGCGGTGCTTCAGAGGGAACTTCAGGCACAGAGATCTTATAGCTTCGACGACGACAATCTTGGACTCATCTGCAATATCCGACATAAATTTGCTGATTTGTTTTATCAAGCGGTCTACACTTGATTCATTGCCTGTTTTCAGGAGTGTAGTAATGGCAAGAGTTGCAATACTCATGTTTTGGTCAGAGATTAAGCTTTCCATATCAATATTGCAATTTGTAACTACCAGAGAATGTGTCATTGCAACCTGGATAGAATACCATAGATACTCTTAGTACACCGTATTCATAAACAAACTCTTTCCCAAGTCCCATGCCTTGCATGTACAAGAAAAGCAAAAGCAGGAACTAGAAATCGCTTAGTTGCATAATATAATTAAGCTTCAACCATGCTGGAATAAAAGTTTGCAAGTAAATTCTGACTCGTAATACAAAATCCCTCTAACTAGCTCGCCGTCGGATCAATTTATGCCCCAGTTAAAAGAAATGACAAATTTGTAGTTAATGGAACAACTAGGGATAGGGATAGACCTAAACAAACATGGTTAGAGGCACTGGAGAACGATAAGTTAATTGTTAATTAACCAAGGAGACAGTCCTTAACAAAGCAGAATGAAAGAAAATGATTCATATAGCTGACCCAAAAATTTGGGATAAAGGCTTGTTTTTGTCGTTGTTACTCGGTCACCGTCACAGTTTGATCTGTTGGCTAAAATACGCAATGAAGTGAGGCTAAGAAAGAGAGAGAAAACGGAGGAAACAAAACAAGATCAGAGGAAAGAGGACTTAGAGAACGGGTATATATGTATTTTGAAGAACCTTTGAAGCCCATTTCATGATTCATAAATAAAGGTCCTAATAAAATGTATAGATTGCTAAAGAACCAAAATAGATGTCAAATCGTCAACTATTCGATACATCAAGTATGAAGTAGCTATGAATCTTCTCTTAATTTCTCTAATAGTCCGATTTGCATGCACCTTAAAATATCCAAGAGACGGTGCTCAATCCGTGGCTACCTCGAGTGTCATGATAGACCAATTAGAACCTTACAAATAGAAATTTATAATTAGATTGCAACGCTGTGCTTACTAACATGATTATTAAAAATTAGAAATTTATTATTAAAAACCTTTGAATGTCACACCTATCATGATTTCAACTTCTAAAAGCCTGGGAAGTAAATTCATTTGCCCTCTGATCTAATGTAAGAAAACATTAAGTTTGGAGACGCAGTAGCTCAAGATCATGTGTTTACGCGCTTTGGCATTCGAAACCCATAACAATATATACTTATTCGTCCACATTGATTGCCTTCTTTAACAAATTTCAAAATAATATCCAGTTCCGGGTATGCATATATACTTTCTCTTACATACTGCATCAAAAAAGCGTATATTTGGTACGACCAGTTTTGCATTGACCAAACAAACTTCGAGGGTTCCTATAAGAAATCATGCGTATCCTCCCTATGCTGTAGTATATGAATCCAATAATTATCTGGATAAAATATGGGAAATGATATCACTACTTCAAGAATAATTGCATTGTGTTCTCTTCATCCATCACATTTTTAAGCTACAAAATATTAGATGTTATAAAAGATTTGAAATGAATTCTTGTTCCAAAAATTAGCACCCGCCAACATCGGCATCGAAATATGTGTTGAAGAAGACAGCGTGCAAATGTATAATTTAGATGGCACCGTCTCCTTAAGTTAAAAAATGAAAAAGGAAACTCCATGTTGCCAACATGCCTTACAAAGGGAGTTTCATGTAAACCGGAAATGCCGCCAGATACTGAATTGTTCCTGTTAACCTAAATTACTTAAAAGCATTTATATGATCAGGAAATACTAGTTACAGAAGATGTGGCTTCTCAGATATATATCATAGGTTTCAAGCATTATTTCCGTATTATTCATCCAACACTAAGTTTCTCAATTAATTGATTTCTAATTATGACATAGACAGTGCGGTCAAAAAGGAAGATGGCACCACTTGATCATATTTGAAATTAGAACAATTCTTAGGCGAAACCTAGATATCAACATATGGTTGTTACAAATTAAAATATTAACAACATAAACCACAACCCTCAGCATAACTTTAATTTTTTCATACAATGGCAGGAACTTTTCATATCAATCCAGTTTCAAATCCAACGGAGTGTTGGGAGGGAGAGTCGATCCACGGAACAATACTCGCGACAAAACCCAAATCACGCAAAAGTACAATCACGCAATTAAACGATGAAAGACAATATAAATTAAAAATGCAGGAATAAGAAAACAATCAATCACAAACAAGATAGATTTGTTAACGAGGTTCACCCACCGTATGGCTAGTTCCCGGCAGAGCGGAATCTGCAAACGTCTACTATACTTGAATCAAGTTTACACACAAGAACAACCCTAGAGGATTTCTCTCAAATCTCTCTATACAAATCTCTCTTAGCCTTTGCCTCTTGTGATGACGCTTGTGATTGGATACAAAATACCTTTCATAAAATGTGCTTTTATAGCACCTAGGACAATGTCACTATCTAACAAAGTCACCATCTTTCAAGGTGATGCATGTCAAAAGGTGGCACCTAACCATAGACTTTAATTTGCATCAATTTTCAACAAACTCCACCTTGATGCAAATTCATCACAATCTCGACATTGTCCCACTTGGAGTAATTTTTTTGGCTTGATTCTCGCACTAGTAAACTTCACACGATTCCGCTGCTGCTCTCTTCTCATTAAATTTTCATGGAGAGATTCACCAATCTGCAACAGAGATTCAGCTTATCTCTGTCTACTATTTTGGTGAACATATCCGCCGGATTCTTTTCTCCCGCGATCTTCTGCAGTGTCAACTCACCATCTTCTAATGACATGCGTATGAAGTGGTACTGCACCATGATATATTTCGTCCGAGAATGATATGCTGCATTCTTTGCCAAATGTATTGCACTTTGGCTGTCGCTCCACAAGGTATTGAAGTCTTGCATCTTACTCAACTCTTCGAGTAACCCTTGTAGCCATATCATCTCTTTCCTGGCTTCCGTGATCGCCACGTACTCGGCCTCCGTAGTTGACAATGCTACCACTTTTTGCAGTTGAGATATCCAACTTACCGTTGTTCCCCCAACTGTAAATACGTAACCCGTTGTGCTCTTTCCACTATCTCGATCATCCGAGTAGTCCGCATCAACGTAACCTTGCACCATTAGAGAGTCGCCCCCGAAACATAAGCAGTGACTAGACGTACCCCTAAGATACCTCAAAATCCACTTCACCGCATTCCAATGTTCCTTTCCCGGGTTTTGCATATACCGGCTCACAACTCCTACTGCATGTGCAATATCTGGTCTCGTAATCACCATTGCATATATTAAACTCCCACCGCAGAAGCATAAGGCACTCTTACTATCTCGTCTTTCTGCTCTTGAGTTGTCGGGCAAAACTTCTTCATGAATTTGAAATGTTTTGCTAAAGGCGTACTCACCGGTTTTGACTTGTCCATGTTGAACCGCTTCAAAACCTTCTCGATATAGTCGCTTTGCGATAACCACAGCTTCCGCTGCTTCCTATCTCGAACGATCTTCATGCCCAAAATTTGTTTGGCCGCTCCCAAATCTTTCATGGAAAACTTTTCGGCCATCATCTTCTTCAGACTTTGAATTTTCTCGAAATTCAAACCCGCTACCAACATATCATCTACATAGAGTGATAGAATGATATATTCTCCATCCTCAAAAGTCTGAATATAGACACAGTGATCCGACTCACCACGCATAAATCCCGTCTCTAGCATGAACTGATCGAATTTGAGATATCACTGCCTTGGAGCTTGCTTAAGGCCGTACAAGCTCTTTCGCAGTTTACACACCATAGATTCTTTTCCCTTCACCTCGTATCCCAGTAGCTGCATCATATAGATCTCCTCCACCAAACTCCATGAAGGAACGCGGTCTTCACATCAAGCTGCTCCAAGTGCAAATCCTCCACCGCCACAATACTAAGGATCACCCGAATTGATGTCATTTTCACCACAGGGGAAAATATCTCTTGATAGTCAATTCCTTGCTTTTGCGCATATCCCTTGACTACCAAGCGATCTTTGTACCGCTTCACACCATCGGCCTCATCTTTTATCCTGTACACCCATCTATTCAGTAACGCTTTTCGACCTTCGGGTAGCTTCACTAGGTCCCACGTGCGGTTCTTCTTCAAAGAATCCATATCCTCGTCCATAGCTCGCTCCCACTGTTTACTAGCACCGTCTTGCGTCGTCTCTTTAAGGGATTTAGGCTCTTCCGAATCCGTGTACAAAATGAAGTCGGTCACAAGTTTTTCAGGTAGTCTTCTTTCTCTCGTAGATCTCCTCAAAACTGGTACATCTGGTTGCTGAACATGGTCGCCATCATGTTCTTGAACCTGATCCTGCACTGTAGCTTCCTCCATGTTTTGATCCCCACTTGAAGACACCTGATTGTTCTTTTGAGTTCTGTTTAACTCCACGAACTCAGACACAACACCATCTTTGGCTTGCTTTTCTTCTCTATATAAGTGTTGCTCATCAAAGACAACGTTCCGGCTTCGTATTACTTTCTTACTTGTGTAATCCCACAGCCGATATCCGAACTCATCTCCACTATACCGGATGAAAGCACACTTCTTAGATTTGGAGTCAAGCTTACTCCTTTCTGCCTTATCAATCAAAGAATATGCAATACAGCCAAATACTCTAAGGTGCGAATAGTTGACCGGTTTACCCGACCAAAGTTCTTCTGGAATGCCTCCATCAAGCGCACTTGCCGGGTTTCTGTTGATCAGATACACAGCAGCATCGACCGCTGCTTCCCATAAGAATTTTGGTAGATTCGCATCCAAGATCATGCTTCGCACTCGCTCTAGGATCGTTTTGTTCATCCTTTCAGCGATGCCATTCTGCTGTGGTGTTCCAGGTACCGTCTTCAACCAACGAATACCCTTTTTCGAGCAAAACTCCTCGAACTCTTGGGTGCAGTATTCCCCGCCATTATCGGACTTTAGGCATTTAACCTTCATCCCCGTTTGGTTCTCCACCTGCGCACTCCAGTGTTTGAAGATGCCAAACACATCGGACTTTTTCTTCATCGCGTACACCCATGTATTCCGACCTGTATCATCGATGAACGTCACGAAATACCGATTTCCTCCATAAGACTCCACCGAGGCCGGACCCCACACGTCCGTATGCACCATCTCCAGTTTCTTGGTCTTTTTCGCTACGCCTCCAATTTGAAATCTGAGCACGCTTTGCTTTCCATAAACGCAGCTCTCGCAAAACCCCAACTCCACCTTTTTCAGCCCCGAAAGAACTCCCTTAGCTTGAAGAATATTCATGTTCTTCTCGCTGAGGTGTCCCAATCTTTTATGCCACAACGAAGTCTCGGAATCTTTCTCCGAACTTGACGTCAATGCAACCGAGCCTTCGCTGCTCCCATTGAATGAGTACAACGAACCGCTCAGCTTGTCCCTTGCGACCACCAACGATCCTTTGGAAATCTTCCATTAAGAATTCCCAAACGTTGTAGTAAACCCTTCGTTGTCTAGCTGACTTGTGGAAATCAAGCTTTTCTTCAAATCCGGAATGTGACGAGCATTCTTCAATTTGATTTGACCACCTCCTGATGGTTGCAAGATGATCGTCTCCTTTCCAACGATCTTACACGATTGACCGTTTCCCACCGTCACATGTCCAAGATCGCCCTGAACATACTCGCTAAAATGATGTCTGCCTGAAGTGCAATGAAAAGAAGCCCCTGAATCTAGGAACCAAGTATCCGCCTTTATGTTCTCGCTCGCCGATAGACAAAGACCTTGTTCCCCTTGTTCTTGTATAGACACTACATTCGCTTCCTTTTCATCCGTCTTCTCATCTGAGCCTTTCATCGGAAGCTTACATTCACTTTTTCTGTGGCCCTTCTTACCGCAATTCCAACATGCGCCTTGGATTTTTTCTTGAGATTTACCCCGGCTTTTAGACTTGCCCTTTTTCCACTTTCCCCTTTCCATTGTTCTGCCACGATTCTCCACCGAAAGTGCAGAAGTTCCAGAACTCCCACTCACGGACTTTCTTCGAATCTCATTGTTTAATATGCAGCTTACCGCATCATTAAACGTGAGAATCCCCGAAATAGAGTTGCTAACCGCCATCACTAGGTTCTCCTAACTCTCTGGCAACGAACATAGGAACAGTAGGGCTCGAATCTCGTCTTCAAAGATGATTGAAACGGACTCAAGTTAGCTTGTCACACTGTTGAACTCGTTCAGATGCTCTATCACCGAACCATCCTTTACCATCTTCATGTTGAAAAGCTTCTTCATCAAAAATATTTTATTTGATGCTGATGGCTTCTCATACAACTTCGCTAACGTCGTCATCAGCGCCTTAGTTATTTTCTCCTTTGAGATATTAAAGGCCACCTGCGGAGTCAATGACAATCTGATCGTCGCCAAAGCTTTCCTATCCAAAAGGTTCCACTCATCATCGGTCATCTTCTCGGGCTTTTTCCCTAGCAACGGAAGATATAGATCCTTTTGGTATAGACAGTCTTCTAACTGCATACGCCACCAACCAAAATTGTGACCGTTGAATTTCTCGATTCTTATCTTATCCTCTGCCATCTTTCGCCTGTATCGCAGCAAACCCGACTTCCTCCTAGATCTGAACCAACGCCTTCAAAACTACAATCTAAGAAAGTGGGGAAGATGACACAAGCGTTGTTACCCACCGTTACCTAGATTATAGAATCGAAGAACCCTAGGTTCTCTTAACCTTGCTCTGATACCAGTTGTTGGGAGGGAGAGTCGATCCACGGAACAATGCTCGCGACAAAACCCAAATCACGCAAAAGTACAATCACGCAATTAAACGACGAAAGACAATATAAATTAAAAATGCAGGAATAAGAAAACAATCAATCACAAACAAGATATATTTGTTAACGAGATTCACCCACCGTATGGCTAGTCCCCGGCAAAGCGGAATCTGCAAACGTCTACTATACTTGAATCAAGTTTACACACAAGAACAACCCTATAAGATTTCTCTCAAATCTCTCTATACAAATCTCTCTTAGCCTTTGCCTCTTATGATGATGCTTGTGATTGGATACAAAATGCCTCTCATAAGATGTGCTTTTATAGCACCTAGGACAATGTCACTATCTAACAAAGTCACCACCTTTCATTGTCACACCTAACAATGTCATGGATGTCAAAAGTAACACCTAACAAAGTCACCACCTATCATTGTCATCACCTAACAATGTCATGGATGTCAAAAGTAGCACCTAACAAAGTCACCACCTATCATTGTCATCACCTAACAATGTCATGCATGTCAAAAGGTGGCACCTAACCATAGAATTTAATTTGCATCAATTTTCAACACAAAGCACATGTTTAAGAAACGAATCACAATACCTTTACTCAATGACCTGGTCTTGACCTGACAAAAAGGGTGCTCCACATATAGGGGAGTGCTAGGATTCAAAAAAATGAAAATGAAAATAAAAATAGTGCTCATCAATCCTCAGAGCAACTTCTGTTTTGGTGCACCGGCAAGAACTACAAGAGTGATCAAAGGCAGGGATGGATCTAGCTAAGGCCCAGCGGGAGCAGTTGCCCCCATTAAAATGTCGAAAAGATATTTCTATACCCTATTGTTACAGGTATTTTACAGATCAAGGTTATTCAATATATACGATTTCTATATAAACAAGCAACTAGTGACTTGGTTTCTAGGTTAGAGGCTATAATTCCAGTTCAAGAGGATTAAGTTGGGCGACCCAAGATCCGAATCCCCCCCTCACTAAATTTGATTTTCGGTAAATTCTATTTGTCATTCACTTTTACTTTCTATATGTTATTACACTTTTATTTTCCATATGGTTGTATCACAAAGACACCTACATAGACTTCAACTAACAACAAAGAGGAGAATTTATAGTTCTACAGTTTCTCATATTTATATATTTGATGTATTTTCATATTTATTTATATGCCTGGAAACCTCAAATTGTTTGAAATGGTTTTTTCTTTAGCCTTATCCAAAATTTGATTAGTAGATTATTTGCTAAACTTATTGTGTTAAATTTTTTGCATATTCTTCTTGTTTTCTACCACATAACTATCTAAAGTTTTAGAACTTCTCTAAATTTTCTCGATTTTGCGCAAATAATGCTAGAATAACTTTTAGAAAATAACTTATATAACTTTTTGAAAATAATTTAAATAAAAGAAAACAATATGTAGAAATATAAAGGAATTCATAGATACGAAAGAGTTTATGGGTATATCTACGAAAGAACAACCCTTGGTTTTTGTTTGTATACTACTCTATATATTTACAATGTTAGAATACAATAAAAAGAATGATCTGCTTTATATGTATTTTAAATAAAAACTTGTTTAATAATTGAGCAACTTTATATATAAAAAATTAAATTAAATGGACAATGCAAGCATAACAATATGAGTTTGGTGTCATGATTGATATCCTCTCAAGTTCAAGTCTTCTTTTAAACAATTTTTTATTTTTGAGATACCACATGACATTTAATAAAAACCTAATTGGTATAAAATTTTGCACCCACTTAACAAAAATTATAGATCCGTCCTGATCAAAGGAGAATAATATTCTCTAATTGATGGGGATTATACAGATATTATGCGCAACAACAAAGCACTTTCTCAAATGTTCTGTGTTGGCTACAAAAGTCCTTTTTCTTCATTGAAGTTTACATAATATCATTTTGTTAAGTTTACATAACCGCAGGGAGCTCCATCTATAGCTAACCAAACAGCCCCTAAGAGTTTATCCCAAATGCCAAGGAAATACAAATGCAAGCCCCAGCCTCGCACAAAAACCTGGGGGACAAGTGGGTTTGTAGGAAAACACCTATAACATTGATCCTGCAATTTAATCTCGAGAAATTAGGGACCCTTAATTTTCATAGACAGTAAATAAAGCTAGAAAGAGAAACAAGATAAAGTTTTCCAGAGAGTTATACAGTCATCTATAGAGATCCCATAGCGTTATTAGTATCTCATAATAATACTTTTATAATGGTTGTGGTGGGGATAGAGGAGGTGGCAGAAGAGATGGTGGTAGCAAAGATGGTCGATCAGAAGAAGGTGGTGGTGTTGCAGTTGCAAGACAAGAAGAGGTGGATATGATGGTGGCCGAAGAGAAGGTTTAAGGTGAAGGAGGGGGGCGAAATGAACAGAGCAAAAGAGGTTAGGGTTAGAAGCAGTTAATTAAGTTTGAGTTGTTTAACTGAAGGTTTTTTAATTATTAACTTTTTTTAAGGATTTAAAAATGAAATAAATGAAACTTAGGGATGGAATCCGCCAAAAGGGGCTTTTTGTGAAATGCGGGGCTTGTTTAGTCAATAACTAAAAATAGGAGGCTTTTTTGTAAATATAAAAAATTGAGGGGCTCCTTGTAAAAAATCCATGATTTTTATGATAGCGGGTTAGAAGCAGTTAATTAAGTTTGAGTTGTTTAACTGAAGGTTTTTTAATTATTAACTTTTTTTAAGGATTTAAAAATGAAATAAATGAAACTTAGGGATGGAATCCGCCAAAAGGGGCTTTTTGTGAAATGCGGGGCTTGTTTAGTCAATAACTAAAAATAGGAGGCTCTTTTGTAAATATAAAAAATTGAGGGGCTCCTTGTAAAAAATCCATGATTTTTATGATAGCTGAACTGTTCAAGGGACATTTGGACCTTAATTAGATGATGGGAGAACTGAGATATGATCGACATTTCAACCATGCCAAACTTGGAATACCCAAGGTTGTAAAAAAACCCTAGGCAGAACTGAGCGGTTGGGATACCCAAGGTTGTAAAAAACCCTAGACAGAACTGAGCGGGTTTTCTATTTTTAATTAAATTACATTTCATGCGCACACTCACATACAGTAGCAAAAAACACAAATATTCTTAAAAATCATGAAAAATTCTAAAACAACGTAGTTAGAAAATATATAGGAAATTTATATAGCAACTCAAAATGAATGGAGTGCTACAATTAAAAAATTACTTCATGACATTAGGTGAAATATAATGATAAAATCAAAATTTTCTAATTGAACTTGCAAATTGCATACCTCGTTAGATAGAAATTGAAGAGCATGGTTGAGACATTTAACTGATTTTTAGACAAATTACTTAGGTTTTTGCTTTAGAGATTTAAGAGGAGAGTAATGAAAGGAAAGCGCCGCCGATGAGCATTTAGGAGAGACGGCGCCGACAGAACAAGATCGAAGAGAGGAGAGCAAGAGTAAGACGAAAAGACTTTAGGGTTTCTTTGTTCGTGTAATTTGAAATCCATTGAGACGTGTATTGTAATTTATAAAGCGTTTTAGATTAGGTTTTGATAGAAAACACCTTAAACCAATCCATGAAGCTTGTAATATAACCCACTTAAACGCCCGTTTGGACGGGCCAGCCCTCTAAGAACTTGTAAAGCGTCTTAACCACTTAATGCAACCGCCTAGGGTCAAAGCGGAGCAGTTTAGGGCCGCTTAGACCGTTTTTTAGAAGATTGGGAATACCAATAGGATTTTTTTCTCCATTACCTGCCAATTAATTCTCTAGTAAGGAGCAAATCAATAGGTTTTTCAGATATGGAAAATACATGAACCAAGTACGAGAGCATACATAACTGCAAAATTTCGTCTATAGCTAATCTAAGATGCAGATATTAGACTAGTATTTAGATATAAGACTAGAAATAAAACAATGAGAATTCATTAAACTTAAAAAGATATCATGAATTCAGCTAATTTGCAAACAAAGCCAGTCTCAAGTGGAAGTATTAATAGATTCATCTTTCAGAATACTAAATAAGCAGACCGTATTTAGAGTGCGAACAGCTGCAAATCGGAGAACTGGCTTGGGGGAGCTCAAAAATAACTGTAGAGCTGTAATTGCAAGGGTCGGTTCTCGACTGGTCACACCGCTCAGTTCTATAATTGCCAACCCTCTATTAGTTCGAGCCACATTCCTGGCTGAGATAACCATGAACAAGGGAGGAAATTGACTTGATTCTCAATTATTTTATAAAAATGACAAATTGATAATAGCCTGTTGTGAGAAATGGCTATATTGTGTAATCTCCTGATTAGCCAAAAACAGACGCAAAAAAGAGGGAATATGGAACAGAAATGAAACCATTTCCATAATCTGATTTTCAAGCCATATGTACTATAAATGCAAAACTATACCGCAAACAGGGAAATCTCTTCATCGCTAGCATAGAAGTTGTACATGAAACAAACAAAAATGAATGAAGATCCATTAAACAATTAGCCAATGGTCACGAACATAATAATACATATTTAAAGCTTATATGGTATCAGTTCTATGTAGATGGAAACAGCTTAACAACGAAGATGTTTAATCTGCACAGTGCTAGAAAGAATTAACTAATTAAGGACAACAGTGTCATAAATGCCCATGTAAGCTAATGTAATCGAGGGTTCTACAATAAACTTATAATTAGGACCTAAGCTCTGCTATGACCCTAGCAAAATAATTAATTAAAATGGGCTTTCAAATAGGGAAACAAGTATAGTTTCTTCTGGAATTTGAGGTCTATTTGAACACTCCGCTTTCTTCTGTTTGGCTTAATTATTACGGTTGAACTTGTGTCATACGATCTTCTGTTTTGATTATATTTAAAGAATTCATATTTTACTAACGACGCTTCCAGGTTTTTATTCTTGAGTATAGCAAGCATAATATCTCAACATCAAGCAAAATTGTCTACAATAGCATTCGCACTCAAAACGTCGATATGACATGAAGACTTGACGCAAGCAAAGAACGTAATGCAAGCTTTATCAAGAAACAAAAACGTCTCAAAATAAACATCTTAAGGAAATGAAGACCAAAGAAGAACAAGTTGAAAAAAGTAGATTTAACTTTTATTAAAGAGTCTAGTGTTGATCTCAGAAGGTTAGAAACCACTTTCTAACATATTTCTATTCTTCAGACGTCTCCTCTTTCATCAAGGAGGTCTAACATATCCGTTGGAATTCAAACTGCTCAACTTTCAAATCTGATATTTAAAACATGTCAGACTGCAGATGTTTGTACCAGACGTCTACCTAAGAATTTTTGAACCGCGAGACGTCTGTAGACGGAAATTTCCATATTCAGTTTTCTATTTATCTCTTAAAGATGACTCATCGGACGTCTTCTTAAGAAAAATTTTGAACACCAGGCGTCTCCTACAGACGTCTGCTGAAGGAAATTTTCATATGCCAGTTTTTATTTTTGAACTGCAGACATCTGGCACCAGACGTCAGCCTTAGCAGTTTCTGACAGTTATTTTCTCTTTGAATTTTTGAATGAACGGATATTTACTCCAGTTTGATTCTAAACCGTTTCCAACGATAATTAACAGTTATTGGCAGTTACAATAACTGCCTCTTTTTACTCCTATAAATATCCTAGAGGTCAAACACTTGAACATATATTCATTGAGAAGCTTCTTATTCTTCTTGTGCCTAAAAGTTCTTACTCTGTTCATCATTTTCTCAAGAGCCAAAACTTTCAATAATCTCTCAATACAATCCTTGTGCCAAACTGGTAAAATCTTTTGAGATCATAGGATTGTGAGTGAGCATTTGGTCGTTATAAACGATTGTAAATTCTTGAAAAAGATTCGATATTCTTCCCTACGAGAGAAGGGGTCTCGCGGATTGGAAAGGAAAAAAAGTTTTTCCTAAGGAATCGCGGATTCGAGAGGAAAAAGAGTTTTTCTAGGGAATCGCAAGTTCAAGCGGGAAAAAGGGGTTTCTTCGATTGTATGACTCACTACTCTGTGGTATAGGCAATACAAGGGATTGTCGATCATCTTCGCTTCATGAGGCTTTTTCAACTCTGGCAGTTGTAGACCGTTGTTCAGGACGTCCTTGAATATTTTCCGGACCTTGTCCCTTCTGAAAGAGTAGATCTTATCATTTTCTTTTCCAGAGTTGATCCTTCTCTTCCCGGTACTGGACTTTGAGGCCGGTCAGTTTTTGCTCTGCCTGTTCCTTGCTTGCTGAAAGAATCGATACTGTTGGAATTTTCGCCTTTGCGGTTGTCGTCCCTTCGGTTCTTCCAGGGTTTGTTGTTAACTTGGAGGTCTAGAGTGAACTCGTGCTTTGAGCGTTCCAATATTTGAACGTTCTTAGTCAACTCCTAGAATGTTTTGAGGCCCGCTGTGGATAGGAAAGGATTCATCTAGTTGTCGAGATTTTCTATAAGAAGGCTGACGGACAAGTCTTGATCTAACGGCGGTTCACACTTGATGGGGGAGACTGCGTCATCGGACTATAAAATCCGTGTTGCTTTCGTTGTTCCTTGGCTTGGTTCTTACAAGGTCGGCAATGGTGATTTTATCGCTAACACTCATGAACCTTTGCTTGAACAGGGATTCCATTTGAGCGAAAGTCGTGACCGAGTCATCCGGTATGCTTGCATACCAATCGAAAGTAATATCGGTCAAGCTGTTAACAAATTTCCAAAGGAGAAGTGCATCATTGCCCCTAGTATTTCCGCATGATGTTTTAAAGTGGGCAATGTGCTGGCTTGCATTTCCCGTTCCATCAAATCTTCCGAACTTGGGAACAACGTAGTCCCTAGGAAACTCCACGAGATCATATCGTGTCGCGTACGGTCTCCCACTACTGACGACTTTTTTCTGCGCTTCGGCTGCGACCACCAATGCCTTGACTTTACCGGTGACCAAGTCCATTATTTTATCTTGGGTTAACGCACTACCGTCGTCGAGGGTCAAAACATCTCCTAAGGCTAAGTGCGGTCGACTCCCCTGTGGCTCGCCTGCTTTTGGACTTAGAGGGACAGGCGTCAGCTGCTTCAGGGCATCGCTTCCCTGTTTATGGATGGAGCCCTGCATTTGATTAGACCACCCTTGGCCGATTTTGGCTGTGAGTTGCAGCACACCATTTGTTAAGTCGTCAATCTTGGAGCAGAGCTTAGCCATCTCCTTGTCTTTGCTTTTGAGCTGTTTCCGAAGTTCTTGAAGCAGCTGTTGTTCTGCAGTCTTAGGGACGAAAATCGGCTCCTCGCCGCTCTCTGAGTTTGACTCCCCGGGAATTGAAGGATCTTTCTTCTTATCAGCCTCGCCGAAAGGGTTTTCATTGTCTTCCAAAGAAGGCTGGGCTTAGGAAGTGGCAGCCACATTCAGACCAGATTGGGCTTGAGATGTGGTGGCCCCATCTTTGCTTTTACCGTGGAGGTTATCACTGGGACGTGCGCTGGCCATATAAACTGTGTGGACCGTGCATCCGGCCAAGCCTTTACCATTGACAGCAGAATTTACCGAGCCTTCGGTTTGTTGTTTCGACCCATTCTTTTTGGGGAAAGACAGGTGGCTGAAGACGGATAGTCTAGCCGGAGCTTCGAGTAAAACTGGTACCCTCTGCTCGGACTCCCTTCTTGGTTTTCGGGCAGCTACGAGTGCTCGGTAGACTTTTGAGGAGATAATGGCATGCTTTCTGTGCTGAGGCTTCGACACATCTCTTCGCAGCACCGTTCGGATTAATGTCTTCTTGATTCTTGCCCTCATAGAGTTTTTCTGAACCTACTTCAAGTGTTTGAAAGAATTGTTGATTTTTATGGTCGACTCGGCTTGCGTCGCGAGGTAACCATCTTTCTGGAACCTCATGAAGTTTAGTGGCGCAGAAGCCTTAGTCCTTTAGTTGGCTCTGTATCTGAGCCTTTTCTGTCGTAACTTCTCGATTTTAAGGGCTTGGCGGGTATATGCTTTCCTGGCAGCCGCTGTTGGCTGATTAACGGGGAGTTTTGACAAGACACCCGGTCGAGATGTTGTCAAGGGCATCGCCTGCACCTGCCCGATACGCCTTAGGGTTTCCTTGGTTTTGACGACTTTGCCCCCAGCTGGAGAAACAGATAGCGTTCAAAGATGGATTTGCGATTGAGTTAGGGTGCCTTTGCCACCGCCACATTTTGCCTCCTACCCCTTGAGGAGGGCTTAGCCACTTGGCTTGCCAGGGTTTCGACGGTAGGAGCGCTGAAAGCTAAATAGATCAAGACGAAACCGAACTGACGTGCCTGTTCTTTCCATTGCCATGCAAGACCCGTCGGGAGAACCACCTGCGAATTCATCTTGACGACGTACGTGATCGGAGTTGTGTCGGAAACTGAATTCATCTTGGGAGATATCGTCTTTAGTTGTTGAAAGTTGATTGTTGATTGCTGCATAAAAGAGCAGATTTTAGTACAGATAACAATATATGTGTTGCATAAGTTCGCATGATCGGTTAACCCGAAATATAGGAGAAAAGAAATGTCCAACTGGGCGTGCCAGAATCTGTACAGTGTTTTTCGTCACCCTATTAAGATAGAAATGCGCGCTCTTGTCAGGCGTGTACAGATTCCTCCGGTCTAGGATAGGCTGGAGTTTAATGATTGTGAGGATCCAAATCACCGGTATTCGCGGACAAAACTATCGTTAATTACCCCTCTCTTGTAGAGCAAGCGAACCTCCGATTAACGGGTCAACCAGATCATGCGAACTCAATGTGCAATATGTGATGTGTGTGTTGTGTTTTGAAAATAATGTAAAAAGGCGCGTTCATTTCATTTTTTTATTTTTGCAAATATGTACAAGAAAAACTTTAAAATAAAAGAAGTTTTAAAAGAAAAATTTTAGAATCTTTTTCTTTATTATTATTATTACTATTATATATATATATATATTTAAGTTTTATTCAAAATAGATTTTTTTTTAAAAAAAAGCTATCTATTTTATATTAAAAAAAGGGTGCGTGCATACGTGCGCATGTGTGTCGCACGCCCGCGGCGTGCGATGAGGGGCCAAAAGGTCCCGTATGAGCCAAAAGGTGCGGTTTTGGGGACTAAGCCCGGGTTTGGAGCTCAAGGGGGTGTTCTTCTTCTCTTTTGGTCTTGAGAAGCTCTCTTAATTCTTCAAAACTTGGATCTTGAATAATGAAAAGGGCCTTCTTTTCCCATTCTCAAGTTTTGAACCTTCTCTTGAAGGAGTTTTGATAAGGGGTTATCCTTCTTTCTTCTCTTTCAAATTGGATCTTGAGAAGGAAAAAAAAAGATGGGTAAAAAAATCTTTCCTTTTGGGGATTTGATGAGAGATTGGTGTTCCTCTCAATAAGTTTATTGCTATAATCAATTTTGTTTTGAAAAAGGAAAGCTCAAGTTCTTAATTTAATTAAAAAAGAGATGTAGATGAAGAACTTGAAGAGAGAGAGGCGAGGGAGACACAAACCCTAATAGGGAATTGATTATTATTGATTTCTTCATAATATTTGCCTTATATAGGCTACATATTTTATACATAACCTCTTGGGCTTTATAAAATGGCATTTTTTCCATCTCATACCCATGTGCTCATTTATTTTTGCACATAAACCATGGGTTTTACATAATTTTGGATTTTTGCCTACCTAATTTACAATTTAACATTTATTTGCATATAAAAGCTATTTATTATATATTTCTCTTTTTTCAATCTTCTTCAACGTGTAGGGTTCCTAGGCACTCTAACATGGTTCTATAAGGCATCTACCATGCCCGATTCAAAAAATTAGCCGTGCCGAACAACCCTAACCAAGATCGTATACTAGAGATTATGCGAAAACTAGCAAGCAAACAATTTTAACACTAAGTGAAAGGGATTACAACCTTTGTAGATCCGGTCCTTCACTTCTAAAGCTCCGTGTTGACGTCCCTTCGCTGCGATCATCGGGATCCCGGACTCTAGCGATGGTTTCTTCGGAAAAATGAGCGGGCTAAGTCGTTGACTTCGAGGCCGAAGATGATCTACGTCGAGGAGACTCAAACTCAAGCTCCATCTTCACTAGGTCAAGAACTTTGTGAAGAGAACATCCTAAACTAAATGGCAAGTAGTAGAAGAAGATGATGAAATAGGAAGTGGGTTCGCTTTGGATTTGGGTATCTCACTCTTTTTCTTCACTTGAAAAAAATCTAGCAAGCTTTTTCTTCTTCTTGAAGAAGAAGAAGAAAGAATAAGAATGAATTATCTAATTTGAATAATCAAGTGAAATCTATCATAATGCAACCATGAGTGAGCTAACCTTTGTAGAGACTAAACCATAGTTAATTATAATGGTTTGGTTAATGAATATCTTAATCAAGACAAAAAGAGTGGACTTTGTCAAAGTTGCTTCAAGCTTCATAAAGCTTCAAGCCATGACAAAAGAAGCCACCATTTTGAATAATTAAGATAAATAAAAACCTAAATTATAATTAACATGGTGTATGTCACACACACACCCATGTTTGCATGTATCATCAATCATGATACAAACTAGTGCACAAACATATATCACATATACAACTTGTGCACATCAAGTGAGAAAATCAATCTTAAGTGAACCAATACCAGTTAATGTAAAGTAATATATCAAATATATAATTATACATTAAATCATTAAATCAACACTTGATTTAACGGTCCGGTCATATCGCATATAACCGACTAATATCTAGTGTATCAATGTATCGAATCAACACTTGATTCGGTAACCCGGCTATATCTCATATAACTGTCCGATGATACAAATCGCGAGAATAGAATACAGTATCACATACTGGTATTATTCTCGGTCCCGCACATATCTCATATGCGCTCCTATTTCGTTTCGCTTGAGCCAGGAAACCTCTGTGTAGGACTCTAAAGACTCGTCAATACGCCGGCAGTAGGTGGTGATCATATCAATCACCCACAAGCCGCAAGCGGTCTGCTAAACGTAACGGCCACCCGGGTATTGAGCGATCAGAAGATCAACGAGCAAGCCTGCTCACACTCCTGCGAATCCAATCAGTAACACTTACCGCACAGTCCGGTCTGTTCGTCTGATATGTCGCATATCTCGCCTAGGGGTGGTAAACGTCAGACCCCAGCAGCTTGATAAGTCATGCCGATGTAAGGTCCACAACAAGCGTGAAACTACTGATAGCACTTACCAGTAAATCACTGCACCCTGGCCATGGATTTCCAGTTATGGCCAGTCGAGCATAGCTCAACATCAACCCCAAATACCGGGAGAGACGAATCCCCTCCTATCGCTCATTGCCTCCATGTGAATCGGGACTGTACCCAAAAACCACCTGTTTGCACGACTCGGTAGAGGCGTGGTAGGGTGGAAATCAAAGCACAGTGGGAGACACACAAGACTCTATGACGATCGCGGGTCAACAGACTAAGTTGTACCAGTGTCACCTGAGAACTGCCATCTGACGTGAGGTATAATACCATCTGGGAGTTCTCGGCGAGTCCGTTCAGTGTACCCAGTCTCCACTGAGCACCCGCATACCGTCTCTGATGTCAAACACCAATGGATATGGGATCATCCATCGCCCATCACATGGGTCGAGAAGATATACGCTAGTCTACTCTGGAATATCGATACCCCGTCTCGATATTCCCTCGACCAGGAACATTGAAGGATGTACTCATGGACTACCCAGGCCCCACTAGTATGATCAGCATCATAGTCTTGCAAGTCGAGTACATATCCTAAGGGCTTTATCAACATGTAACAGAGAGACAAAAAGTATACATGTTAAGATAAAGAGCAACCAGATAGCGTACTATTATGTCGAGCAAGAAAGTCCTCCAAATATATGTCCCAGCATCCACTACATTATACATCTCATGTACATTAATGGCCTCTAGGGCATACATATAACTAACAATCTCCCACTTGCATTAGGTCCATCTGTAGCAGTGGTTGCAGTATCTCATACTCAACCATCCCATATAAGTCTCTCTCTGGGAAAAAGCCTTTGTGAGTGGATCCGCCGTGTTGTCCTCTGAGTTTACTCTCCTAACCTCGATCACCCTGGAGATCAACTATCTCCATGAACAGGTGATACTGCCTTGGAATATGTCTGGGTCACTGATGGGACCGTGGTTCCTGGGTCAAAAACCACACTTCCATTATCACACAATGGTAGAAACCTAGTTCATCTCATGAACTATTATACACCCAAACTGTCTCTTTGGTAGTATCTTTGATAGCGATGTCACCAGTCTTTATCGTCTATTTTGCCACGGTATCGTAGCTTGGAACTCTTCCAACATACCGTCCCTCCACTGAGGGTAAAGACAATGCCTGCGACTGACATTCAGTCGTCCTTATCACTCTGGAACTTTTCCAGTGATTCTCCCCAGGATCAACTGATACCATCTCACTACAACTAGTGAGAATCCTAACATCCAATTAGATCTATCTCATAGATCCAAAACCCAGGATTTAGGAGGCATCACTTTGATCCTATATGGAGAATCCATGTGATAAGAGGAGATTGACCGAGCGTAGCATAGGAAACTCTTTTCCTATCAAGAGTATGTTGTCCACGTACAATACGAGGATGACCACCTTACTCTCTACTACCTTTTTGTATATACAAGGTTCATCTACTATTTTGATGAAGTCAAACTCTTTGACTACCACATCAAAACAGATGTTCCAACTCCGCGATGCCTGCTTTATCACACAAAGTATCTTGCACACGTTTCCGCTGCTCCCACTGTTTACGAAGCCATCTGGCTGTGTTCTTATAGACGCTCTCTTCTAAATCAATATTTAGAAAAGCAGTCATGACACCCAACCACCAGATATCGCGGTCATGGTATGCAGCAATGGCAAGTAGGATCCGGATGGACTTAAGCACAGCCACTGGAAAAGGTTTCATCATTATCCACGCCTGGTCGATGACGAAAACCTTTAACAAGTCTAGCTTTGAAAGTCTCAACTTTTCCATCTACACCAAGTAATCTTCTCAAGATATACTTGCTCCTGATGGGGATTTAACCCTTCAGATATAGCATCCAAAGTTCATACATTGTTGGTGTACATGAATTCCATCTCAGATCTCTAAGCATCCAGCCATTCTTACAGAGTCCCCACTCTTGATGGCCTGCTCGAAACTAGTTGGGTCATCATCTCATGATGTAATCCTCGCTCCCACTGTCATCGAGAAACCGAAGTATCTCTCAGGCGGATGAGGAACCCTGCTAGATCGGCGGAGAGGCTGAGGTTCGTCGGAATCTATTGAATCCTTTGGTTCTACCAAACCTTCTGTTGTAGTTTGTATAGCTGGAACTCCTTCCAGTTCTACCTCATGACCACTAATTTCTTCATAAGAAATTCCCTTTCACAAAGGTGGTATGTTGAGAAACAAAACATATTTTGTTCCTCTGTTAGGTAAAAGATATTCCTTTGCGAATGCTTGGGATATCCAACAAACTTCTACAGAACCGACTTTGCCTCGAGCTTGTCCGGATTTTGCTTTTAGACACATGCCGGACAACCCCAAATCTTAACAAACTTAAGATATGGGCTCTTCCCATTCCATATCACATATGAAGTGGTAGGCAATGTATTTGATTAGAACTCTATTCAATAGGTATGCAGCTTCTCAAGTGCATAACTCCCAAAAGGAAATAGGAAACTCAGTAGTACTCATCATAGAGCGCACCATATCACATAGGGTGTGATTGCTCCGCCCCGATACACCGACGTGCTGTGGTGTATACGGAGGAGTAATGCTGAGAGAGAATCTCATTCTCCTTTAGAATAGTCCAGGAATCCCGTGCTCAAGTATTCTCCTCCCTGATCACATCAAAGGACATAATACTTATACCCGTTTTTGGTTCTCTACTTCTAACTTATATTCGGTGATTATCTCAAAAGTTTTGGACCTGTGTTTCAACAGGAACATATGTCTGAATCTAGAGAGATCATCAGTGAATGTAATGAAGTACAAAGAACCGATCCTGGCATATGTAGACTGGGGACCTGCATACATCACTATGTATCAGTCCCAAGAGTTCACTAACTCTTTCTCTGTTTCCAGTAAACGGAGCTATGGTCATCTTATCTTTGTGACATGACTGGCAAGTTTCATAAGATGTAAATTTAAACTAATTTAAATATGCATCTAAATGTAACTTAGCTAGTCGAGTCGCATTGATATGACCTAGTCTACAATGCCTCAAGAAGAATTCGTTCATTTCTAAACTCTTCCTCTTGTGTGTGTTCTGTACGTTAAGAACTGTGGTTTGATTTAGAACGTCTATGCTTTTAGATAACGTACCTGAACCGATCAACTCTTGATATAGGAAATGTTCAAAATATTATCCAACAATACAAAATTATATCCTTCTTTAATAAAAAGAGACTGATATGATATTGTATATCAGGTTCGGTATCTAATAACATTCGTTCAGAATCAATGTATTCTAGTAATACAGGGCGATAACTATCAACAGACTTGGTTGCAACACTTGCACCGTTTCTATCCCATGAAACTTATCACCCGTTCTCGGTTCTCTACCTTTCTGTAGCCCATGTAACAGATTACATATACGGGATCCTGATCCGGTATCTAATACCCAGGACGTAGAGGATACTGAGAAACAGTTTTTTGTAATGAACACACCCGAAGAAGATGCATCATCATACACTTTCTTCGTTTGGGCGGCATGGGAAATCTGGTATTCCCCAATTTCCTGCTCTGTCTTATAACAATTATAAGTTGGAGCGGGACCAACATTCCCTAGCTCAATATAGCAAGCTTGTTCGGTCAATACATCTATATTATTATCTTGATTAAGGCGTGACATGGTCGCTACCTGGAGAGAGAGAGAAGAAAACACTCTGCGTGCGCTCTTGCAAGATTAGATTGGTTATGTATTTTATCTAATCAGGATGGCTCCCACTGTTTTTATCAAGTCTTCCTTCAAACCCTAAAAGGAAAGACTAGCCGGGATTAATTACTGTCACGCCCCGCTTCCCAAAATACGGAATACGAGGGGTAGACAAGGCCAGCCATGCTCCTACGGTCAAGGAAATGTCCTTCCGTAGTCACACTTCGGCTTCTAGTTTATCATGGTAAACAGTAAATGATGCGCAGGTAATGAGATATGCAGTAACTGAAAGATACAAAAAATATAAACTGGCCTGAAGTGAACAAACGAATGTAACTCGGAGCAGCAAGTCCAGAAGTCTGTGATGCACGTCTAGTTCTGATCCAGGCTAAATCTTCTCCTCACACTGAGCATGCATACTCAGGTCGTCAGAGCGACACAGTAGCAATATAATATATATGAAATCAAGCGACAGTTCTAACAGTGGTAGTGAATATGAATAACAGTAAACCAACGACAGTATGAATATAAATGTACAGTAGTTAATGCAGCGGAACAGTAAAACAGTATAACGATATGTCACGTATGCCAACACAGTATATAAGGAAATATAAATGCCAGTATCCCTATCAGTCTCTAAGTCTCACTGTACAGGTCACTAAGCCTATCGTCAGTCCAAGTGTGAGAGTCAACCACTCGCGAGTGTCCTCCACCCAAGGGTAGAACCCAAGGGCAAGGGACCACGGGCCCAACATGTAACAAGAATATCACGGTGTATATATCACGTACCCTGTAAATCTCCATATAACTCCCTAAATATATAAGCCGGCATGGGACTCCCGAGATTCTGTTGAACTCACACTTAAACTACCCTACACCCCGAGGTCTACATCAAACGCTAACCACAACCCTAAATACTAATCGATCCGTGACAAGTCTGCGCGAGAACTGGAGGCAGGACCTCCATCAAGCACGTCCCGACTAATACCTAAGATAAATGGCAGTGTCGGATGCCTTATCTGTGGCACCCGTGCAAGCGCTTCGATAAGTGTCCCATACCACTTATAGACACACGTACACGCATCCCACAGACGTCAACAATGCAAAAGAATAATAGGGACACCGATTGTACACAAGTACGTATCACATTCACTTAATCACGGATACACGAACACTGACGTACTTGCCACAATCATCACTAGAATCTAACACTGGGTAAATGTACGATATCACTAGGTTATCACTACAATGATATGGGTATGATATGATGCGTGAACAATATATAAGCACGATTAAGGTGTCACTAAAACAGTATTTTATCACTTGAACGATTTATCATGAAATGTACATATATAATTTAGCGAAACGATAAACAGGTAGTAATTAGTATGTTCAGTTGTCCATCCATCGAATTTAGTTTCAAGCCAATCGGGTTCCAGGATAACTAGTTATAACCATTTCATTTTAAACGCTCGCGGCTGGAAATCCGGTTTCAGAATCAGAAATCCATTTCGCAACGCATTTTAATCCCAATTGGGATCAGATTTTAGCGACTCTACAGTTGGATGAATTCTAGGGTTTTCAGTAAGGTTTTCAACGCAACAAACGGATCTTCAATCGCGTTTGTACGTCAGGAGATATACTCTATTCAACTCTAATATGTCAGTTCTGAATCTGTTGGGACTGTTATGCGTCCCGATCTTTTAAATTACAGATTAAATATCAAACGGTAACGAAACAGAATGAAACCAATTGTGTTGTCTAGCTAACAGATTTATCTAAAATAAACAGCAGAGTTCCATAACCTACGAGTTAAGGAAATCTTGTGGTACCCATTACGGAACAGGAAGCAACAACTGGAGTCGCTCTGGACTGCAGTCCAGAGTCGCACTCCGATCCAAATATCATCATGGTTTGAGTACAGGAATATCTGGAAACTAGTGTAGGGTTATAGATCGTCGAGTTGGCTTCGATTTGAGCCCTCGAGCACATCAATCCAGCATGTATATAATTTATGGTGATTTTTATGGTTTTCAGGTACAGAAAATATCCAGTTTTACAGGCAGACTTGGGGGTAGTCGTTTTGGTCATAAACGATGAAATTATCCAACGAAACTTGCACACGTTGTTCATCCCTACAAGGGCCAAAGTAATTTATCCAATTCCGCCTAACTTGATAATGATTTCCTATGTGAACAAGCATCGAACAGCTGTGCCGAATAATATAACGGAAGGTAAAGTATGATTTATACACGATGTTGGTTTGTAACATAGATAAAATAGCATGTAAGCAAGTAAAGAACTTGCCTGGACACCGTGGACTGACGGCGTGGCAGCGTCAACGGCACGATCGCGACACACGCGCGGCACGGCACCACAGTGACAAAAGTCTCGATCCTGGCTCGAGCTTGTCGGAGTTGGCTGTTGCGGGCTTGGGCAATGTCGTGCGGTGGTGTAGGTTGATAGAGGATGGAAAGACGGTGCGATTTGGAGAGAGAGAGAGTGCTAGAGAGAGAGAGAGATGGAGTGAGAAAACTGAGAGAGAGAGAGAGAGAATGAGAGAAACCAGTGAGATTGAGAGAGAGGAAGAGAGGGGAAGACAGAGAGAGAGTGTGTGTAGGCGGAGAGAGAGAGTGGGCAGAGGCAGATAGAGGGAGAGTTGTAGAGTGAGAAAGAGAGAGAGGGACAGTGTGTGAGGTCGGAGAGAGAGAGGGTTATAGAGAGAGAGAGAGACTAAGAGTTACAGAGAGAGACAGAGGGAGAAAGAGAGCTGAGTGAGAGGGAGAGAGAGAGTGAGTGTTAGAGAATTTGAGAAAGAGAGGGACAGAGGAAAGGAAAGAGAGGGAGAGAGATAGAGACGAGAGGGAGGTGAAAGGCAGGGAGAGAGAGAGACGATGACGACAACGACGATGATGATGGGGTGACGGCGTGGGTCGACGAGAGGCGACGGGTTCAGGTGAGGGGTGCAGCTCGGGAAATGGTGGTGGCTGCCACCGACGAGGGAAACGAGTGAGGGAAAACAGAGTGCAGGGGGCGGTCAATGGTTGCAGGGGAGATCGGCCGGCGAGAGGCGTAAGGTGGCCGGTGAGTGAGTCGGGGAAGTAGGTGAAGGAGACGAGAAGGAAGTGGAGGAGCTCGGTGGTTTTGGGTATTGAGTGGTGGTTGCCGAGGAGAGCGAGGGAAGGAGTTTTGAAGGGGGTAGGGTCGTCGGCGGTGGCGATGGCGAGCCCAGCCGTGGGTTCGAGCGAGGGAGTGGGAACAGAGAAGGGAGAAAGTGCGAGATGAGAGAGAGTATGTGTGTGGGTGTGCACGAGAGAGGAGAGGTGGTTTTGGGTAGAGGGGACAAAGGGTGCGCGTCGTGGGTAACGCTCGCGCGAGCGAGGGCGGAGGAGGCGGATCGCGCGCGGTGAAGGGGAGTGACCGTTGGGGATTCAAAGAAGATGCACAGTAGTGGGGAGTCGGGTCGGGTGAGTGGGGAAGCGGGCGCGAGACTGAGGGCTGAAGAGGGAAAGGGCTGAAGCGGGCCTGGGCTGGGCCAAAAAGAAATGAAAATTAAATTAAAATGAATGGGGAACTGCGGCCTGAGGAAGATAAATGAACGTTGGTAAGGGATGTGGGAGACTGGGCCGGGCCGAAACAATAAAGGAAAAAAATAATAAACTGGAGGATTAAGATGGTGGGCTTCTGGGCCTGAATTAAAATTTAAAGAATTTAAAGGAAAGGAATGGGAACGGGCCAAGGATAATACACTTTAATATACCAGAAATTAGATTGGGCTGAGACAAATAAGGGTAGCAAAAATTAGAGAAGGGAAAATCAAAGGCCGGGCATGATGGTATTAAAAGAGAATTTGGTGAACAATTTTGGAAGTGGGCCATAGGAGAAAATTAAATAGAGAAAAGGAAAAGAAGGGCCGGGCTTGGGTTATTTAAAGAGACAAAGGAAATAAATTTTGGGGACAGACAAGAAACGGGCCTGAGACGGGTTTGGGCTATGGGAATTAAGGAAAAATAAAAAGGAGTAGGCTTAGGAAATTTTCTTTTGGTTTTAGGGTTTAGTTTTAAGTAGATAAAAGAAATGGTTGAAAGGGAAAAATTTCCAATAAAATTAAAAGGGGACTTTAACAAGATAATTAATTATATAAGAATAGATAAAATTACAAATAAAATCATTAAAATTTTAAATGAGGATAAATAGGATTCTAGAGTAACAAAATGCAGACTTTGGTATAAAAGGAACTGGGTATTACATCATACCACCCTTACAAAAATTTCGTCCTCGAAATTTAAATAAACTATAAGTTATAGAAACATAAGCGAAAGCTATCATAATTGCAACTAACATATAAGGATTTACTAGGAATCCGGGGACAAAGAAACTTGAAGGTATAAACATGTAAGGACATCATACAGAAGATAAGTCTAAAATAGGTATAAGGTAGGAATAACCATAAGAGCAATCTACAAGTACACGAGAATATGGATAACGATGATGGACAAAAATAATCAAGGCGTATTCAATAAAAACGAAACCCAAACAGGTGTACATACAAGTATATTAAAGGTAGCACGACAAAAAAATAAATATAAGGTACAATCATTTATAATAGTAATCATAGGCACAAAACCCGAAAATAAAATAACAAGAATAAAGTAGTGGAAATCTAGTCGGTAGGTTAAAACATTTTAGGTTAATGCATCGGTCAAATAGTATCAAAATAGCTTAGAAAACTCACATAGTGAAAATAAGAAACATGGAACAAAATGTGCGCGGTTTAAGGTTGCGCTACTAAAAAGAATAATAATAATGCACTTAAAATACGTAAAACGGGGTAATCAATAACGCATACTCTTTGATAAATTCAAAATAGTGAAAAACTAAATTTTCGAATAACATTATCCCTTTATATAGTTAGGGTAATAGGAAGAACACAAAAATGTATAGGCTAGCTAGGGTAGGGTTTCAAGGGAGTGTGGTTCATTCCAAGTATCAGGGTGCGGTACTTTCTAGTCGAATCGAGGGTGAAAACTATACCATGAGTAGGGGTGGACTGTCAGGAATCTCAGCAGAAAATAAATGGATATGGGCAATAAACAAGTATTAAGCGAACCAACAATCAAAAGGTCTACGAATTCTAGAAGATTTATTTCATTCAAGAAAATTTGAAACAAGACATCCCCAAAGACGAAAAGTGGCCCTAAACTATACACATTTTATTTGGCCAGAAAGACAACATCAAGAGAAATTCTGTCAGTCGCGGTTGTGGAGATTCAGTAGGTTGCGGTAGGCTCGCGCACTCAGGAAGGGGCGTCCATTTCCATATCGCCTCGCAGGCATCGCCACTGGAAGTTCGTCCCCAGCAGGGTCCTGATCTTCTGGTCCTTCTTCCTCGGATGGAGCTTCTTCATCGAGGTCCGATTCCATGTGATTCTCTTCCTCTGGATTTTCTCCCACGGGATTTTCCTCCGCTGGATTTTCTTCTATCGGTTCTTCCTCGGGGTCTTCCTCTATCGGGTTCTCTTCAGGATCTCCTTCTTCTTCGTCGGAATCAGCTATCATGTCAAACTCTGGGGCGGCTGCTCCTTCGCCCTCTGGATCGTGGTTTTCGAAATTGACCTGGGGGCCGTTGATCTCGTCGTCAGAACTCATCAGCGTGTGGTCTAAGGAAACGCATTGTTGGGGTAAAAATTTATACCCCGGTTGACCGAGTCAAAGTCAAGGTCAACCCCCAAGCTAGGTGGGCCCAAGCCCGGGTCAAGTGGGCCCATGCCCAGGTCGAGTCCGAAACATGAAGCGGCCGACCCTCCCCGTGCTAAATATAAATCATGTCATAAATAATTTTTATGTAATTTTTTATGCATGAATGTAAACAAAATGAGCATAAAACCAATATTTTGTAAGCCCATGGCTTATGTGCAAAAATGAAATGGCACATGAGCCATGGGATGGCAAAATGCCATTTTGTGAAGCTCAAGGGGCTATGTGTAAAATGTATGGCCTATAAAGGCAAGGATAATGAAATATCCCAACAACTTTTTCTCTCTCTAAAAAAAGTTTCCAGATCTGAGATCTATTCTTCTTCTTCAAGGTTCCAAAACCTTCTTTATTCTCTTGAATTAAATCAAGAGTTTTACTCTTCCTTTATCAAAAACAAATTAGTTTCTCACCACAAAACCCATAAAGGAGAACTCAGATCTCCCATCAGATCTCAAAAAGGAGTGATTTTTAAAATCTCCTACTTATTGATCTTCAAGATCCGGCCAAACAACAGGAGGAAGAAGAAGAACATCTTTCATTAAACCCCCAAAAAGAGAAAAAAACACTCAGGAGTCCAACTCCTCTTTGATTTCTCTTCAGAGAAATCTTTTTAGGCTAAAAGCCTCTTGTCCTTTCCGGCGCGCAGCGCAAGTGCGCAAAGCGCCAGCGTGCCGACACGTGGCGCGCGCTTGCGCACCTGCGCGCTTGCGCAAGTGCGCAAAGCGCCCGCGTGCCGACACGTGCCGCGCTTGCGCAAGTGCGCAAAGCGCCCGCGTGCCGACACGTGGCGCGCGCGCTTGCGCACCTGCGCGCTTGCGCAAGTGCGCAAAGCGCCCGCGTGACGACACGTGGCGCGCTTGCGCAAGTGCGCAAAGCGCCCGCGTGCCGACACGTGGCGCGCGCGCTTGCGCACCTGCGCGCTTGCGCAAGTGCGCAAAGCGCCCGCGTGCCGACACGTGGCGCGCGCGCGCTTGCGCACCTGCGCGCAGCGCTCTTGCGCAAAACGCCCACGTGTCGACACGTGGCGCGCGCGCCTGGGCGCACAGCACCTTAGCGCACAGCGCTCTAGGCGCTGGCCCCACGCATCCTTTGGATGTCTTTTTCCCCTTTACTTATATATACATGTATATATGTATATATGCATACATATTTACACACACACATACTCCACGACACTGTTCCTGTTAGAAAAAAAATTTCTAACGGGGCGCTGCCCCGCACCCCGCAAGGGGGCTGCTAGCCCCCTTGACCCCCAGCCCGCTATCCGGGTAGCGGGACCCCCGTAAAAACTCTGCGTGGCTCCCGATATATCCAAAACCCCCTTTCAAAACAGAACACACGTACACTGCACATTGAGTTCGCATGACCAGTTTAACCCGTTAATCGGAGGTTCCCCCGCCCCAAAGGCGAGGGGTAATTAACGGCAGCCTAGTCCGCGGCTGCCGGAGATTCGGATCCCCACAATCATTAAACCCCAGCCTTCCCTAGGCAGGGGGAATCTGTAGTACGCCTGACAAGCGTGCGCGTATTCCCATCTCACTGGGGTGACGAAAAACACCCTACAGATTCTGGCACGCCCGGTGGGACCAATCTCTCCTCCCATATTTCGGGTTAAGCATTCATGCGAACTCAATCTATATACATGTCTATATTTATACTAAAATGATGCTTTTTCATGCAGATTTTCGAGCAATCACCTTCCGACGATGTCTTCGATGATGAACTCGGCTCCCGTCTCCTACACGATGAGGATAGACTCCAGGACGGTCCTTCCGGCCAGTCTCGGGCGACAATGGGAGGAGCCGCTGCTACCATTCGGCTCTATTATGTTCATACCAATTGGCGCCATCCCAGCTCCTCAAGCTCCAGCAACAGACAAACTGGTCTCGAAAGGCAGGAGGCCAAACGTGGTAGTCTCGAGGATGCCCCAACCCAAACGCAAGTCGGTATCTGAACGACTTTCCTGGGCCCCAGCTGGGGGCAAGGCCATCAACACCGACAAAGCAACAAGGCCTCTCGAGCAAGCTCCGGCGGTGCCCTTGACAACTGCTCGATCGGGTATCTTCTCAAGCATCCCCATCACTCGGCCTATGGCGGCTTCCCGAAGAGAAGAAGCTTACCAAGCGCTTAAGGCAGAGAAGCTGAGGCAGAAGCGGCTCAGATATAGAGCCAACAAAAGGGCTAGGGCTCTGGCCATGTTAAAATTTATGAATTTCCAAAGCCCGGACCGCTCCGCGAAACCAGCTGCCAGTGGTGAAAGAATGGCTGAATGTGTTATCCACACTGTCTACATGGCCGGACATGAAGAAACGAACCCTCTTCTTCTTCACAGCCATGGTGATGATACGGTTGACGCTACCCAGCATCGGCTCGATCTAAATGATGAAGAGCCCGCTCAGGCTGATAAGCCAGAGGAGCCCGTGGTTCCTACGGAATGGAGCTCAGGCAATAAAGATTACCCGGTTGTCATAGCCGGAACTACAGAGCAAGCATTATTCCAATGGCTTCAAAGGCAATTTCAGGACAGGGATGAGAAGATGGCCGAGGTCTATTCCAAAGTCGACGAGCTGGCAAACGTCGTGGCAGATCTTGCGACCCAAGTCGCCCGATTGCAATTACAGCAGAATCAAATTTTGGCTCATGAGCCAGGGATTGATACCCGGGGGCAGCCAACTGATATCCCTTCCAACCTAAAAGCGGAGCGCCTTCGCGAGAAACGGCCGCAATCAGCCTCCAGTCCCTCCGATACATACACCGGGGGGGAATCGCCTCTGAAAGAGAAGCTGGAAAAGGTCTATTCCTTCAAGAGGGAAAAGGTCCATAAGATATTCAGGGACGCCCTAAGAAACGGTCTACAACTGCCAGAATCAAAGAGACCGCAAGAAGAGAATATGACCGACGACCCAAAATATTGCCCCTATCACAGGGTAATAGGTCATGCCATTGAGGACTGCTTCGTCTTCAAAGATTGGGTCGAAAGGCAATACAAGATGGGAGAGATGGAACTGTCTAAAGGCGTGTTAGCGAACAGTCAAGCTACGATCGCCGATTTTATGCAAATAGAGACCGAAACCTTTCGGGAACCTAATCCTCCCAGACATGTGCCTCGAGGACCAGCATCAGTAAAGGCACCTACTCCAATGGAGGGAAAGAAGAAGGTATACTCCTTCAAGAGGGATGAAGTCCGCAAAATATTCATGGACGCCCTGAACAGCGGTCTGCAACTGCCTGTTCCAAAGAGGCCACAGGAAATGAACATGACCGGCAATCCCATATACTGCCCATATCATAGAGTGGTGGGTCATACCATCGAAGACTGCTATATTTTCAAAGATTGGGCAGAGAACCAATATAAGCTTGGAAAAACCTCACAATTCTCGGATGTATCGGCAAGCCACAGAGCTAGGTCATCAACCCAGCTCCGCCAAGATCAAAGTTCAAGGAGCTGGGATAAGCAAAGAGGACCGCCATGTCATTAAACTGGGAACAGTCGACCTCTAAGTCGTTAAACTGGGAATGTAAAAAAAAAAAAAAAAATGTAAATAAAAAAAATGTGTAAATAAAAGAAAAATAAAGAAAAGCCGAAATGATGGGGCAACTCGCAATAAAAATCAGCGAGTAAAAATAAAAATGAAAACAAAGCCGAAATGATCGGGCAACCGCGAATAAATAGCCGAAATGATAGGGCAATCGCGACCTTCGCGATAAGAAAAGCTGAAATGATAGAGCAATCGCGGTAAAAAAAAAAAAAAAAAAAAATGACGGCGAATGATGAGTCGCTCCTGGTACCATATTCCAGTGTAGCAATGCAGACGCCAACCAAAATCCAGTTTCCCAAAATTCTTCTGGCCCTACGGTTAGTCCCCAAATTGACCACCGTATACAATCCACGGGCTCAAATAATTCTCAGCATAGCCATGCCCTACCGCAATCATCAGTCCAGCGGTTGGTCTCTGCCCTCAGAATTATGCTCCATTGGGGAGACCCACTTATGTGTCCTGGCACCTCTGCTTCAGTGCTAGCAACGCTGATGCCGGCCCCTACCCCAAAAAATTTCCAAGCTCGCCATCCGACGACTTCTACGTCATTAAACTGGAAACAGACGACCTCTAAGTCGTTAAACTGGAAACAGATGACCTCTACGTCTTTAAACTGGAAACAGACGACCTCTACGTCATTAAACTGGAAACAGATGACCACCAAGTCTTTAAACTGGAAACAGATGACCACCACGTCGTTAAACTGGAAACAGATGACCACCAAGTCTTTAAACTGGAAATAGATGACCTCTACGTCCTTAAACTGGAAACAGACGACCTCTACGTCATTAAACTGGAAACAGATGACCTCTAAGTCTTTAAACTGGAAACAGTAGACCCCTAAGTCTTTAAACTGGAAACAGACGACCTCTAAGTCGTTAAACTGGAAACAGATGACCTCTACGTCTTTAAACTGGAAACAGACGACCTCTACGTCATTAAACTGGAAACAGATGACCACCAAGTCTTTAAACTGGAAACAGATGACCACCACGTCGTTAAACTGGAAACAGATGACCTCTAAGTCGTTAAACTGGAAACAGATGACCTCTACGTCGTTAAACTGGAAACAGAGGACCACTACGTCATTAAACTGGGAACAATCGACTGCCACGTCATTAAACTGGAAACAATCGACTGCCACGTCATTAAACTGGAAACAATCGACCTCTAAGTCATTAAACTGGGAATGAGGTAAATCCACTCATGTGTTCTCACAATACATGAGGAGAACAAACCTTTGTGGGATCCTTACGACTCATAAAGGAAAAACACACTTAGGAGTCCTCACGACTCCTAAGGAGAAAATACACCTGCGGGATCCTTACGACTCGCAGGGAGAAAATACCTTTATGGGACCCTCACGGCCCATAAAATTGAAAAGCCTTAGGCGGTAGGGATCTAAACCTGTCTCCTAAGCCATCGCTCCCCAATCCCCAAGTGGCGAACGATGAGTCGCTGCTGGTACTACATTCCAGTACAGCGATGCAGACGCCAACCAAATTCCAACTCCCATACCCCAACGGCGAATGATGAGTCGCTGCTGGTACTACATTCCAGTACAGCGATGCAGACGCCAACCAAATTCTAAATCCTATGTCCCAACGGCGAATGATGAGTCGCTCCTGGTACCATATTCCAGTGCAGCGATGCAGACGCCAACAAAGTCCCAAAAATTTTTTTATGGCCCTACGGTCTGGATCATACATCCTGCAAAACAGTATACAATCCACGGGCGTAAAACAATCCCCATCTCTCCAAAAAAAAAAAATAAATAAATAAAAATAAGAGAACGGTATGTCCACAAGCAAAACGGGCACGGATGAAAACCCGAAAGGGCTCCGCGAGTAAAAACAGCAGGACTGCCGGCGAGTTTGTGAAAACCCGAAAGGGCGCAAACTCGTAAAAAAAAAGAAATGCACTCGCAAAGTCCTCTCGACTTTGTGAGGAGAAAATTCCCGCGTGAGATTGCTACGACTCACAAAGGAGCAACACACTTAGGAGTCCCCACGACTCCTAAGGAGAAAATACACCTGCGGGATCCTCACGACCCGTAGGGAGAAAATGCTTCGTGAGACCCTTATGGCTCACAAAATGGAAAAGCCTTAGGTGATAGGGATCTAAACTTGTCTCCTAAGCCACCAATTCCCAAATCCTCTCGGGGCAAATGATGAGTTGCTCCTGGCATCATTCCAGTGCAGCAATGCAGATGCCGACAAAAAATCCCCAAATCCTCTCGGGGCAAATGATGAGTTGCTCCTGGCATTATCCCAGTGCAGCAATGCAGATGCCAAACAAAAACCCCAATTCCCAAATCCTCTCAAAGACAGATGATGATTCGCTCCTGGTACCATATTCCAGTGTAGCGATGCTGATGTCAACCCAAATCAAATCAAACCAACAACCTCTACGGCGGAATCATGCTCTGTCCCAGAATTTACCCCGTGTCGAAATCATGCTCCGCCTCGGGATATCTACCTTCCCTGCCGGAATTATGCTCCGCCTCGGAATCAAGTCAACCCGACACTCCGCGCCGGGGAAAAGTCCATCAGCGACACTCCGCGCCGGGGAAAAGTCAACCAGCGACACTCCGCGCCGGGGACAAGTCCATCAGCGACACTCCGTGCTGGGGAAAAGTCAACCCGACACTCCGCGCCGGGGAAAAGTCCATCAGCGACACTCCGTGCCGGGAAAAGGTCAACCCGACACTCCGCGCCGGGGAAAAGTCGATCAGCGACACTCCGTGCCGGGGAAAAGTCAACCAGCGACACTCCGCGCCGGGGAAAAGTCGATCAGCGACACTCCGTGCCGGGGAAAAGTCAACCCGACACTCCGCGCCGGGGACAAGTCCATCAGCGACACTCCGCGCCGGGGAAAAGTCCATCAGCGACACTCCGCGCCGGGGAAAAGTCCATCAGCGACACTCCGTGCCGGGAAAAAGTCAACCCGACACTCCGCGCCGGGGAAAAGTCGATCAGCGACACTCCGTGCCGGGGAAAAGTCAACCAGCGACACTCCGCGCCGGGGAAAAGTCGATCAGCGACACTCCGTGCCGGGGAAAAGTCAACCCGACACTCCGCGCCGGGGAAAAGTCGATCAGCGACACTCCGTGCCGGGGAAAAGTCAACCAGCGACACTCCGCGCCGGGGAAAAGTCGATCAGCGACACTCCGTGCCGGGGAAAAGTCAACCCGACACTCCGCGCCGGGGACAAGTCCATCAGCGACACTCCGCGCCGGGGAAAAGTCCATCAGCGACACTCCGTGCCGGGAAAAAGTCAACCCGACACTCCGCGCCGGGGAAAAGTCCATCAGCGACACTCCGTCCCGGGGAAAAGTCAACCAGCGACACTCCGCGCCGGGGAAAAGTCGATCAGCGACACTCCGTGCCGGGGAAAAGTCAACCCGACACTCCGCGCCGGGGACAAGTCCATCAGCGACACTCCGCGCCGGGGAAAAGTCCATCAGCGACACTCCGTGCCGGGGAAAAGTCAACCCGACACTCCGCGCCGAGGAAAAGTCAACCAGCGACACTCCGCGCCGGGGAAACGTCGGCCAGCGACACTCCGTGCCGGGGAAACGTCTACCATGGACACTCCGTCTCGGAGACGCGTCAAGCGTCGACCGTCCATGTCGCAAAAAGGGCAGTGCAGGCTTCCTACAAAGCAGGAATCAGATCGCTCCGGGCCAGGGAAACGTCTACCACGGACACTCCGTCTCGGAGACGCGTCAAGCACTGACCGTCCATGTCGTAAAAAGGGCAGTGCATCCCAAAAAGTGGGAACCAAGGCAAGTCGCCTCCATGCAAAAGAAGATCCATCAATTTCATGCACACGACCTACATATGCTGTGTGCATTTATTGATGGGGGGCAATTTGTTGGGGTAAAAATTTACACCCCGGTTGACCGAGTCAAAGTCAAGGTCAACCCCCAAGCTAGGTGGGCCCAAGCCCGGGTCAAGTGGGCCCATGCCCAGGTCGAGTCCGAAACATGAAGCGGCCGACCCTCCCCGTGCTAAATATAAATCATGTCATAAATAATTTTTATGTAATTTTTTATGCATGAATGTAAACAAAATGGGCATAAAGCCAATATTTTGTAAGCCCATGGCTTATGTGCAAAAATGAAATGGCACATGAGCCATGGGATGGCAAAATGCCATTTTGTGAAGCTCAAGGGGCTATGTGTAAAATGTATGGCCTATAAAGGCAAGGATAATGAAATATCCCAACAACTTTTTCTCTCTCTAAAAAAAGTTTCCAGATCTGAGATCTATTCTTCTTCTTCAAGGTTCCAAAACCTTCTTTATTCTCTTGAATTAAATCAAGAGTTTTACTCTTCCTTTATCAAAAACAAATTAGTTTCTCACCACAAAACCCATAAAGGAGAACTCAGATCTCCCATCAGATCTCAAAAAGGAGTGATTTTTAAAATCTCCTACTTATTGATCTTCAAGATCCGGCCAAACAACAGGAGGAAGAAGAAGAACATCTTTCATTAAACCCCCAAAAAGAGAAAAAAACACTCAGGAGTCCAACTCCTCTTTGATTTCTCTTCAGAGAAATCTTTTTAGGCTAAAAGCCTCTTGTCCTTTCCGGCGCGCAGCGCAAGTGCGCAAAGCGCCAGCGTGCCGACACGTGGCGCGCGCTTGCGCACCTGCGCGCTTGCGCAAGTGCGCAAAGCGCCCGCGTGCCGACACGTGGCGCGCTTGCGCAAGTGCGCAAAGCGCCCGCGTGCCGACACGTGGCGCGCGCGCTTGCGCACCTGCGCGCTTGCGCAAGTGCGCAAAGCGCCCGCGTGACGACACGTGGCGCGCTTGCGCAAGTGCGCAAAGCGCCCGCGTGCCGACACGTGGCGCGCGCGCTTGCGCACCTGCGCGCTTGCGCAAGTGCGCAAAGCGCCCGCGTGCCGACACGTGGCGCGCGCGCGCTTGCGCACCTGCGCGCAGCGCTCTTGCGCAAAACGCCCACGTGTCGACATGTGGCGCGCGCGCCTGGGCGCACAGCACCTTAGCGCACAGCGCTCTAGGCGCTGGCCCCACGCATCCTTTGGATGTCTTTTTCCCCTTTACTTATATATACATGTATATATGTATATATGCATACATATTTACACACACACATACTCCACGACACTGTTCCTGTTAGAAAAAAAATTTCTAACGGGGCGCTGCCCCGCACCCCGCAAGGGGGCTGCTAGCCCCCTTGACCCCCAGCCCGCTATCCGGGTAGCGGGACCCCCGTAAAAACTCTGCGTGGCTCCCGATATATCCAAAACCCCCTTTCAAAACAGAACACACGTACACTGCACATTGAGTTCGCATGACCAGTTTAACCCGTTAATCGGAGGTTCCCCCGCCCCAAAGGCGAGGGGTAATTAACGGCAGCCTAGTCCGCGGCTGCCGGAGATTCGGATCCCCACAATCATTAAACCCCAGCCTTCCCTAGGCAGGGGGAATCTGTAGTACGCCTGACAAGCGTGCGCGTATTCCCATCTCACTGGGGTGACGAAAAACACCCTACACGCATGACTGTGCATCTTCATCTAGATGTGGCGCTGCTCCAGGGTGTGCCATGGCCTGAAAAGAGAAGTCATGATTAGACAGTGGAATACATCAAGGAAAGCTCAGGGTACGAAATATAGGAAGATATGCAGTTGCAGGAACTGAAAGATCAGAATGAAAATACTGTGATAATGAATAGAGTTTGACATAGAGAAAGCATGAGAATGATACCTATATTATGATTCAAGTTTTATTTCATTCAACTAAAGTTCGACGGATACAAAGGTTCAAATGGAAGGAAATATTCATAAAAGATGACAACATTATTATTGAAATTGGAAATCATAGAATTCTTCTTCGATTGCCAGAACGCTGCATCATCGTTACGTGAGTTGAATCCTGCGTTAGATCCGCTTTATGGTCGAAGTTCAAACTACGCGATGATCCTCACTTGGTAGAAGTGGGGAGTGTGGACGAGTTTCCTCCTTGTAGTTCTTTCCTTTCTGGGCAACCGTTGATGAGGTGTTCGTTGGAACCGCATATTAGACATTTCCCTTGGGCGCGGCGACAATCCCTCTGAAGGTGTCCTGGCCTCTTACAATATCCACAGCAAGGGTTCTTCTGATGCTTCTGTTGACGCTTCATCTTCTTCTCCTTTCCTCATCCAATAGGAATTCCTTTATGATAGGAGACTCCCGCTGGGGTCTGACTCACCTGTCTTCTCAGCCCTTCAGCCAACAAGTCGTTTGTTCGCTCCTGGGCTTCCTTCAGACCTTGCAGTACGCTCAGAATCTCAATGGTCTGATTCTGGGGAGCGGACATAGACGAAGAGTCGTTAGAAGACATGATCCTGAAACAATGATTTTAAGGATGATATAAGTCACAAGATATACGAATATAATATGGATAGGACAACGATTCAAAAATATCAGAGGTGATGAATTTATTACAAGTGGGGAATCAACTGTATGACTTTAAGTCACTTGAATAGAGTACGGTAGTGTAATTGCAACCATGAAACCTTGTCAAGTAACCCAAAACCATAGCGAATGGATAGCTGGACACACGATGTGAATACAGATCAAGGATATCAAGTTTACAACTTAGACTGAAGGATGTCTTAGATTGCCAAACTATACACGGAAAACTGCAATCCCAATCGATGCAAAACCCGGCTCTGATACCAACTAAACCATGTCACGCCCCGCTTCCCAAAATACGGAATACGAGGGGTAGACAAGGCCAGCCATGCTCCTACGGTCAAGGAAATGTCCTTCCGTAGTCACACTTCGGCTTCTAGTTTATCATGGTAAACAGTAAATGATGCGCAGGTAATGAGATATGCAGTAACTGAAAGATACAAAAAATATAAACTGACCTGAAGTGAACAAACGAATGTAACTCGGAGCAGCAAGTCCAGAAGTCTGTGATGCACGTCTAGTTCTGGTCCAGGCTAAATCTTCTCCTCACACTGAGCATGCATACTCAGGTCGTCAGAGCGACACAATAGCAATATAATATATATGAAATCAAGCGACGGTTCTAACAGTGGTAGTGAATATGAATAACAGTAAACCAACGACAGTATGAATATAAATGTACAGTAGTTAATGCAGCGGAACAGTAAAACAATATAACGATATGTCACGTATGCCAACACAGTATATAAGGAAATATAAATGCCAGTATCCCTATCAGTCTCTAAGTCTCACTGTACAGGTCACTAAGCCTATCGTCAGTCCAAGTATGAGAGTCAACCACTCGCGAGTGTCCTCCACCCAAGGGTAGAACCCAAGGGCAAGGGACCACGGGCCCAACATGTAACAAGAATATCACGGTGTATATATCACGTACCCTGTAAATCTCCATATAACTCCCTAAATATATAAGCCGGCATGGGACTCCCGAGATTCTGTTGAACTCACACTTAAACTACCCCACACCCCGAGGTCTACATCAAACGCTAACCACAACCCTAAATACTAATCGATCCGTGACAAGTCTGCGCGAGAACTGGAGGCAGGACCTCCATCAAGCACGTCCCGACTAATACCTAAGATAAATGGCAGTGTCGGATGCCTTATCTGTGGCACCCGTGCAAGCGCTTCCATAAGTGTCCCATACCACTTATAGACACACGTACACGCATCCCACAGACGTCGACAATGCAAAAGAATAATAGGGACACCGATTGTACACAAGTACGTATCACATTCACTTAATCACGGATACACGAACACTGACGTACTTGCCACAATCATCACTAGAATCTAACACTGGGTAAATGCACGATATCACTAGGTTATCACTACAATGATATGGGTATGATATGATGCGTGAACAATATATAAGCACGATTAAGGTGTCACTAAAACAGTATTTTATCACTTGAACGATTTATCATGAAACGTACATATATAATTTAGCGAAACGATAAACAGGTAGTAATTAGTATGTTCAGTTTTCCATCCATCGAATTTAGTTTCAAGCCAATCGGGTTCCAGGATAACTAGTTATAACCATTTCATTTTAAGCGCTCACGGCTGGAAATCCGGTTTCAGAATCAGAAATCCATTTCGCAACGCATTTTAATCCCAATTTGGATCAGATTTTAGCGACTCTACAGTTGGATGAATTCTAGGGTTTTCAGTAAGGTTTTCAACGCAACAAACGGATCTTCAATCGCGTTTGTACGTCAGGAGATATACTCTATTCAACTCTAATATGTCAGTTCTGAATCTGTTGGGACTGTTATGCGTCCCGATCTTTTAAATTACAGATTAAATATCAAACGGTAACGAAACAGAATGAAACCAATTGTGTTGTCTAGCTAACAGATTTATCTAAAATAAACAGCGGTGTTCCGTAACCTACGAGTTAAGGAAATCTTGTGGTACCCATTACGGAACAGCAAGCAACAACTGGAGTCGCTCTGGACTGCAGTCCAGAGTCGCACTCCGATCCAAATATCATCATGGTTTGAGTATAGGAATATCTGGAAACTAGTGTAGGGTTATAGCTCGTCGAGTTGGCTTCAATTTGAGCCCTCGAGCACATCAATCCAGCATGTATATAATTTATGGTGATTTTTATGGTTTTCAGGTACAGAAAATATCCAGTTTTACAGGCAGACTTGGGGGTAGTCGTTTTGGTCATAAACGATGAAATTATCCAACGAAACTTGCACACGTTGTTCATCCCTACAAGGGCCAAAGTAATTTATCCAATTCCGCCTAACTTGATAATGATTTCCTATGTGAACAAGCATCGAACAGCTGTGCCGAATAATATAACGGAAGGTAAAGTATGATTTATACACGATGTTGGTTTGTAACATAGATAAAATAGCATGTAAGAAAGTAAAGAACTTGCCTGGACACGGTGGACTGACGGCGTGGCAGCGGCAACGGCACGATCGCGACACACGCGCGGCACGGCACCACAGTGACAAAAGTCTCGATCCTGGCTCGAGCTTGTCGGAGTTGGCTGTTGCGGGCTTGGGCAATGTCGTGCGGTGGTGTAGGTTGATAGAGGATGGAAAGACGGTGCGATTTGGAGAGAGAGAGAGTGCAAGAGAGAGAGAGAGATGGAGTGAGAAAACTGAGAGAGAGAGAGAGAGAATGAGAGAAACCAGTGAGATTGAGAGAGGGGAAGAGAGGGGAAGACAGAGAGAGAGTGTGTGTAGGCGGAGAGAGAGAGTGGGCAGAGGCAGATAGAGGGAGAGTTGTAGAGTGAGAAAGAGAGAGAGGGACAGTGTGTGAGGTCGGAGAGAGAGAGGGTTATAGAGAGAGAGAGAGAGACTAAGAGTTACAGAGAGAGACAGAGGGAGAAAGAGAGCTGAGTGAGAGGGAGAGAGAGAGCTGAGTGAGAGGGAGAGAGAGAGAGTGAGTGTTAGAGAATTTGAGAAAGAGAGGGACAGAGGAAAGGAAAGAGAGGGAGAGAGATAGAGACGAGAGGGAGGTGAAAGGCAGGGAGAGAGAGACGATGACGACAACGACGATGATGATGGGGTGACGGCGTGGGTCGACGAGAGGCGACGGGTTCAGGTGAGGGGTGCAGCTCGGGAAATGGTGGTGGCTACCACCGACGAGGGAAACGAGTGAGGGAAAACAGAGTGCAGGGGGCGGTCAATGGTTGCAGGGGAGATCGGCCGGCGAGAGGCGTAAGGTGGCCGGTGAGTGAGTCGGGGAAGTAGGTGAAGGAGACGAGAAGGAAGTGGGGGAGCTCGGTGGTTTTGGGTATTGAGTGGTGGTTGCCGAGGAGAGCGAGGGAAGGAGTTTTGAAGGGGGTAGGGTCGTCGGCGTTGGCGATAGCGAGCGCAGCCGTGGGTTCGAGCGAGGGAGTGGGAACAGAGAAGGGAGAAAGTGCGAGATGAGAGAGAGTATGTGTGTGGGTGTGCACGAGAGAGGAGAGGTGGTTTTGGGTAGAGGGGACAAAGGGTGCGCGTCGTGGGTAACGCTCGCGCGAGCGAGGGCGGAGGAGGCGGATCGCGCGCGGTGAAGGGGAGTGACCGTTGGGGATTCAAAGAAGATGCACAGTAGTGGGGAGTCGGGTCGGGTGAGTGGGGAAGCGGGCGCGAGACTGAGGGCTGAAGAGGGAAAGGGCTGAAGCGGGCCTGGGCTGGGCCAAAAAGAAATGAAAATTAAATTAAAATGAATGGGGAACTGCGGCCTGAGGAAGATAAATGAACGTTGGTAAGGGATGTGGGAGACTGGGCCGGGCCGAAACAATAAAGGAAAAAAATAATAAACTGGAGGATTAAGATGGTGGGCTTCTGGGCCTGAATTAAAATTTAAAGAATTTAAAGGAAAGGAATGGGAACGGGCCAAGGATAATACACTTTAATATACCAGAAATTAGATTGGGCTGAGACAAATAAGGGTAGCAAAAATTAGAGAAGGGAAAATCAAAGGCCGGGCATGATGGTATTAAAAGAGAATTTGGTGAACAATTTTGGAAGTGGGCCATAGGAGAAAATTAAATAGAGAAAAGGAAAAGAAGGGCTGGGCTTGGGTTATTTAAAGAGACAAAGGAAATAAATTTTAGGGACAGACAAGAAACGGGCCTGAGACGGGTTTGGGCTATGGGAATTAAGGAAAAATAAAAAGGAGTAGGCTTAGGAAATTTTCTTTTGGTTTTAGGGTTTAGTTTTAAGTAGATAAAGGAAATGGTTGAAAGGGAAAAATTTCCAATAAAATTAAAAGGGGACTTTAACAAGATAATTAATTATATAAGAATAGATAAAATTACAAATAAAATCATTAAAATTTTAAATGAGGATAAATAGGATTCTAGAGTAACAAAATGCAGACTTTGGTATAAAAGGAACTAGGTATTACAATTACACTCTACAAGTTCGCCAATCTTTCAGCCAGGCCAATGCCGGTACTTTGAGGGAGGTTCCCCGTGCTTTTGCACGGACCTAATTAAAATAAACCTCGTTTTCCCAGGGGCGTAACCCCGTTGACATCTTTCTAGACACCTACTTGATCGGCTAATTGCAAAGTGCAAAACTCTCCCAGGAGTAACAATTACTCGCAGTGGGTATCGGGATCCAACTATCTAATAGAAGGTATGCAATCTCATTGCAAATTTCAACACTTGAAACCCCCGATGATGGTTTTTACCCCTAGCACCTATGACCTTGGCTATGGTCAACAAATCATAAGCACTAGTCAAGTTCTATCCGTCATTTCGTGATTAATTAGACCCACCCACATGACCCTTGGCTAAGGTCAACAAAGTCACATGACTGTCCTAACTAATCGCATCATATGCTGTGTAGGAAGACATCACTTAGCTACCGTACACTACGCCTCGGCTATGGTCGACAAACGCAGCACGAATACTAAGTACTCTACTTCCTAAAATGACGGAGGGTTGCGGATGGTTTTTAAGAAAACCTTTAACGCTTTGAACTTGATCTCATTGCGGAATCAAATGGTTTTAATTGGAGTGTTTTTTAGGCTTTCGCTAGTTTCGCTAAAGAGGTCACTTCCGGTGAAGGGATCTCGGCTCTTTCCTCGTCGAATGAGGTGCATGATATTCACAATACCACTTCGCCTCGATGTCCCGTCTGCACAGTTAGGTTAGGTAACTAACGGCAGAGCGGGGCAGGGCTAGCGCGGGTGTAAAACATAAGCAACGTCTATACAATATATCATATATACTATATACAGTATCTATCTGAACATATCACATGATCACATCACAGATAACGCAGCAGAAAACATCATATGAAATATTGGATATACTAGGACATCCGTATTTTATTTTGAGCCTATATAAAACACGGATTCCACGGTCGTGATGAATAGCCAATCCCACACCCCTAGACCCCTACGAGAGCGGCAAGCAACCCTACCAATTCTAGAGTTAGGAGACCCGGACTCGACTCCTCGAGGTGGTCTCCCACTGGACCCTAGAACCCGGTTACTTGTGCTCCCCGCCTTGGGTCTATCCTAATGCGGAAAAGTAAATAATATACAATGGCGACATCATCCTCAGCCCGGAAGTGCCCCAATAAAAGAATATTACATACAAGTTTTTACATGAATGAAAATGCAAAACACTCATCTCACATAAAAAAAACCCGGCTATTCAAACACGACGATCCAATATAACATATCCAGCAACACATAACATTACATGTCATCAACGTAAGTAAATATGCGCATCCCAATTGTCGTTGACATATAGCAACGAAACCGGCGATATCACATATTACACTTACGGTCGCAGAAAAGAAAGTGTAAAACTACAACAGTTGGAATCCGCAACATCCTTAGACATCATATGCCTAACCAAATGAATTCCTTAGACATCGCATGCCTAACAATTATAAACTCCGCATTTTAGTCTCTATATCGAAAACACTTTTCAATATCTAGTCGGGCAATTCAACAAGATTCCCGACATCCTGATCGAATGCTCGTTGCAAACTTTAGTAGACGGCCGCACCCCCGGATGCCGTCGACGAAGTGCACTAAGGCGGAACACCGCTGCCGCGAGCACCTGATCGGATGCTTTTGGCTACGGGGTTCTCCTATAGTCACTTGGTCGGGGCTATGGGGCGTGGCTATCTATTAAGTTTACCCAGCAAGTATCCGCGTACGCTACGTGATTGCAACGGACTTTTGATCACATCAAAATCCCGTGGCAGCCGATCAAATGAGACTAAAGTGCTAGATTTATAACATTCAAATTAGTTATCTCATAACAATTTGTGGATTCCAAATATTGTATCACATTCCAGATAAATAGACAATGTTTAACTTTCCGATCGAATAATCAAACACCCAAGTTTTTCCAAATAGCTCAACACTTGAAATAAGTTTAAAAACATCCATTTCATGCCACAGTACCAACGGTCCAGCCGTAGAAGGGTCAAGCCAACGCCTTACATGTGGCACGCCGTATCGCCCCAAACCCTAAGGTTCAAAAGGCAGTTCAAGACGGTCACATAATCAAGTTAAGGTTTGTTGTTTTCTAGAGGGTCCATCAAGTAACTTGTACGATTTAGAACGTTCTTAAACTACGGAAAAATCCAACACTTGGAAATTTTCCGGCAGGGGAAAAAGTGAGTTATTAATATCCGGTCGAACTTTTCAACACGGTCTAAAAATTACCCGGACAAACTAAACAAAGTTAAATTATCCGATCGAATCAACGAGTCCCCAATACAACCCTAAGAAAACTCAACACTTGAGTGGAATTAAAAAATTCCCAGAAAAAATTGACAAAAAAGGGCCTAAGAATAAATATATGAAGTATGAGGGACTAAGTCATAATTTGGGCCGCGGAACCGCCGCCAAACCCTTGGTTTGGCCGCGGTTCGGCGGTCATATAGACGAATCAGTGGGCCGTACTTCACAGTAATTCTTAGTTTTTCCTGCTTAATTTTCTGAGCATTTTTAATTCATAAAAAATCACAGTTTTGAAAATTGTCCAGAGAAGAGTATTCGTCGGGGTTTACGGGTTCGATCGGACTTTAAACTTCGCCTAGACTTCGCGTAAAGCTCTAGCTTGGCTCTGATACCACTGTAGGGTTTCTAGGCACTCTAACATGGTTCTACAAGGCATCTACCATGCCCGATTCAAAAAATTAGCCGTGCCGAACAACCCTAACCAAGATCGTATACTAGAGATTATGCGAAAACTAGCAAGCAAACAATTTTAACACTAAGTGAAAGGGATTACAACCTTTGTAGATCCGGTCCTTCACTTCTAAAGCTCCGTGTTGATGTCCCTTCGCTGCGATCATCGGGATCCCGGACTCTAGCGATGGTTTCTTCGGAGAAATGAGCGGGTTAGGTCGTTGACTTCGAGGCCGAAGATAATCTACGGCGAGGAGACTCAAACTCAAGCTCCATCTTCACTAAGTCAAGAACTTTGTGAAGAGAACACCCTAAACTAAATGGCAAATAGTAGAGGATGATGAAATAGGAAGTGGGTTCACTTTGGATTTGGGTTTCTCACTCTTTTTCTTCACTTGAAAAAAATCTAGCAAGTTTTTTCTTCTTCTTGAAGAAGAAGAAGAAAGAATAAGAATGAATTATCTAATTTGAATAATCAAGTGAAGTCTATCATAATCCAACCATGGGTGAGCTAACCTATGTAGAGACTAAACCATAGTTAATTATAATGGTTTGGTTAATGAATATCTTAATCAAGACAAAAAGAGTGGACTTTGTCAAAGTTGCTTCAAGCTTCATGAAGTTTCAAGCCATGACAAAAGAAGCCACCATTTTGAATAATTAAGATAAATAAAAACCTAAATTATAATTAACATGGTGTATGTCACACACCCACCCATGTTTGCATGTATCATCAATCATGATACAAACTAGTGCACAAACATATATCACATATACAACTTGTGCACATCAAGTGAGAAAATCAATCTTAAGCGAACCAATACCAGTTAATGTAAATTAATATATCAAATATATAATTATACATTAAATCATTAAATCAACACTTGATTTAACGATCCGGTCATATCGCATATAACCGACTAATATCTAGTGTATCAATGTATCGAATCAACACTTGATTCGGTAACCCGGCTATATCTCATATAACCGTCCGATGATACAAATCGCGAGAATAGAATACAGTATCACATACTGGTATTATTCTCGGTCCCGCACATATCTCATATGCGCTCCTATTTCGTTTCGCTTGAGCCAGAAAACCTCTGTGTAGGACTCTAAAGACTCGTCAATACGCCGGCAGTAGGTGGTGATCATATCAATCACCCACAAGCCGCAAGCGGTCTGTTAAACGTAACGGCCACCCGGGTATTGAGCGATCAGAAGATCAACGAGCAAGCCTGCTCACACTCCTGCGAATCCAATCAGTAACACTTACCGCACAGTCCGGTCTGTTCGTCTGATATGTCGCATATCTCGCCTAGGGGTGGTAAACGTCAGACCCCAGCAGCTTGATAAGTCATGCCGATGTAAGGTCCACAACAAGCGTGAAACTACTGATAGCACTTACCAGTAAATCACTGCAGCCCTGGCCATGGATTTCCAGTTATGGCCAGTCGAGCATAGCGCAACATCAACCCCAAATACCGGGAGAGACGAATCCCCTCCTATCGCTCATTGCCTCCATGTGAATCGGGACTGTACCCAAAAACCACCTGTTTGCATGACTCAGTAGAGCCGTGGTAGGGTGGAAATCAAAGCACAGTGGGAGACACACAAGACTCTATGACGATCTCGGGTCAACAGACTAAGTTGTACCAGTGTCACCAGAGAACTGCCATCTGACGTGAGGTATAATACCATCTGGGAGTTCTCGGTGAGTCCGTTCAGTGTATCCAGTCTCCACTGAGCACCCGCATACCGTCTCTGATGTCAAACACCAATGGATATGGGATCATCCATTGCCCATCACATGGGTCGAGAAGATATACGCTAGTCTACTCTGGAATATCGATGCCCCGTCTCGATATTCCCTCGACCAGGAACATTGAAGGATGTACTCATGGACTACCCAGGCCCCACTAGTATGATCTGCATCATAGTCCTGCAAGTCGAGTACATATCCTAAGGGCTTTATCAACACGTAACAGAGAGACAAAAAGTATACATGTTAAGATAAAGAGCAACCAGATAGCGTACTATCATGTCGAGCAAGAAAGTCCTCCCTATATATGTCCCAGCATCCACTACATTATACATCTCATGTACAGTAATGGCCTCTAGGGCATACATATAACTAACACAACGGCCGGCCGGCTTCGTTTGGATTTGAGGCGATTTGAGCGTGGGCCTAGTTGCTTGGGTTCGGATCCAGGTCCACTTAGACGTTGACTTTGACCCGTTGACTTTGACTATTTTGACTATTTTGACTTTTAATTTGGATTTTTGATTTTGGTAATGGGTGTAAATTTTGACCCCAATAGTCATATGTACTATTCTACCTAGTGGAATATTTTTTTCTAAGAGACGGCCTTAATGTTACAGTGTTGCATCTAAGTTTATATTCAGATTTTCTTTTTTCAGAACTTTTAATAAATCTACATACATTTTTAATTGTTTGAATATTTGAAGATTATAACTGATATGTATCCTGTGCAACAAAATTAAGTATATGACAGGCACATCGAATATGAAAAAAATGATCATTGCAAATTGATTTGCACAGCCTAATAAGTTCAGTAACATCAGAATTGTTGTTGCTATTATTGTCGAAAGAAATAGAAAAAAATTTATTTGCACATTGGTATTCTTCTAAAACAAATTTAATTTCAGAAAATATATTAAAAGCATTATGCGGGAATTGATATCGTCTAAAAGCAATAATTTTTTTGCAAATACTAGTCAGAATCTATCTAATGTGCAGTAACACAAATCCAGGAAAATTGCCTTCTATCAGTCCAAATATCATAAATTAATGAAAAACTAATATCTAAAAATGTATGAGTAGCAATTAATAGTTGTTTACATTCGTTGTAGAGCCCAAAACAACGACTTTTAAGTATACTCCTCGGAAGCTTTTTGTATCCTGGTTGTAATGCCCTTTGAACGTACCACTCAAAAACTTGGTTTTTTCCGAATCCAAAAACGTGTTCATCTGCCATAACAAATCATATCATTTCTTCAACATTTAGATTATGATTATATTGAAAAAGACCTTCACCAGAAAAAATAATTTATGATTGTGTAGAGAAGTAACTAGTTATGCTTTCTAAATGTTTTTAAAAATGTTTATGTAAAGTACCGGTGCTAATACCTTCCTTATGTTTATACGAAGCAGCACAATATTTGCATATTGTATATCTAACCCCTTCTATATGTTCAATTGTAAAGTGTTTCCAAACATTACTACTAAGTATACGTTTTCTACCTTCTCTAGATGTCTGTGTGAGTTATTCACCTTCTACATGCATTGCTAAATCAGGATTAGGAACTTGGGTGTGATGTGTATCAGACGAACCCTCGATATAACTAATTAAAATAATTAAATACTAAATATTATCAATACCAATTTAACCGTAAGAAGAGAGTTAATAAAATAAAAGCAAGAATAGCTAAAATGTTGTAGTAGAGCAATTAAGCAGAAGCGCCGTAGAGTGGAATAAGTCGGTCGGAACGTCGAAAACTCAGAGTCGGAGTTTCAAATCTTCAAAACTTGAAAGTTGAGAGCAGAAACTTGAGAGAAGTTTTTTTTTAAAATTTAAGAGAAATAAATTTGGTGTAAGATGAAATGGGTGTGGAGTTGTATTTATGAGGATTTTAATTTTTTTAAAATTTTTAGTCGTTACGAGACGAGACGAGGCGAAACGTCACAAAATCCAACGAATTCGACCGTTTGATTTAGATTTCGAGACGAGGCGGGACGAATTGTCACAAAATCCAACGAATCCGACCGTTGGATTTGGATTTTGAGACGAGACAAGGCGAATTTTTACCGTTGGATGTGGGTTTCGAAGCGAGACGAGGTGGGGCAATTCGTTTGGAATCCCACCGTTGCCGACCGTTGGATTGGAATCTCGAAGCGAGTTGAGATGAGGGGCGAGTTAGGCGAGACGAGCTGGAGCGAGTCGGCCAGGCAAGACGAGACGAGGGGCGAGTTAAGCGAGACGAACTGGAGCGAAGCAACATCGGGAAATTTAGGAATCCGCCCGCTTCGTCCAACTCGGCTAGATTCGGCGAGTCGACTCGCCGACTCACCCACGTCAGCAACGAGGCGAATAAAATTAGCCTCATTGCGAAGCTCGGCGAGTCGCCGTCAACTCGCCGAATTTGCCAGGCCTACTTGTTTGATCAAAAATACTTTTCCTACCACAATTTTCCTAACCAAAAGTTTACCAAAGAGACAAACACCATAAGCCCACATGTTTAACACTATTACCTAGGTGTTGTGGGTCATATCATTTTGTCTAAGCCCACATGTTTAACACTATTACCTAAATGTTGTGGGTCATATCATTTTGTCTCTTGGTAAACTTTTGGATAGACAAATTGCGGGTATGAAAAGTATTGCTCTTGTTTGATAGTTCAAAAAAAAGTAAAAAGTACTTTCTACTTTTTTGTCCTATATGTATTTTTCTCCAATCCACTTTCTCATCAAAACTTAAGAAAGCGAAGGAAAGTAAAATGAAAGCGAATATTTTATTATTTTTTAATGTTGTTTTATTCTACATTCCTTTTTTTTATTTACTTTCTTATTTTCTACTATTCCAACCAAACAGTCCAATTTCACTTTCCATTGCTGCATAAGTGTCAGCTCTGTTTTTTTCTCATTTTCTATTTAACAAAACAAACAAGAATTGGAATTTTCTTTTCAATTTTTTTTCCATTTCACCAACTACTTTTTTACTTTCCTGCTTTCTTTTCACTTTCCATTTGCCAAAAGGCCCCTTTAAGACAAAAAAGCTCATGAAAGTGTCATCTCATTAAACTTGACAACACTATCCAATACTCTAGCATTCCCTAAAAATTCATCACCAGCATTTACTTTATGAAAAATATGAGAAACTCGAAAAACTCTCTAGCAGCTTAATCCCATGCCGTATTGTATTAAGGGCCTGTTTGGATATGCACTTTCAATTGGATTAAAAGCATAAATTCCATATTTATTCCGGATTAAGCTAATCCAGCGGAATTGTTTGTTTGGATGTGCTTTTCTAAGAGTAAATCCGGAAGGAAAAAAGCCTCCAAATTGTCCATCACCCCGGATTAGAAAAATTAGCTCAAACATAATTTTTCTGGTCCTAATATTGAATGCTTGTTTTTTTTTCTTGGAATTTGAACCATTTATTATCTCTTTCTTTCATTTTTCTTTATCTTAATAAACGAACAAAATATTTCTTTTCTATATTTTCAGCTCCCAATGTTTTTAATGTAATTATGAAGTGCAAATCCTTACCTTAGATTAGCCAAATATGTATTAACATGAAATTTTCTATCATTTTTTACTTGAAGAAATGTAGATGCATTTCTTGACATTATTATCCAAAACTTAATCCGTCGGATTTTAATTTAGAATTTTTTCCCTTCTTCAAGTTTTTTCCTATGTTTGGATACAAGCTCTCCTTAGATGCTCGATAGTTGAGCTCATGTCTATCTCACATCAAAAAGATGGAAACGCATTTCCTCTTAAATTGTAGTGAAAAGGTTGGACACTTTTTTTAACTAAATATGTCTTGATTATGTATGGGACACATGGCAATTGGAGATTATACTTATTCTAAAATAAAATAAAATAAAAAGTGTAACTATTATTTTCCTTTCAAAACAAACACGTGAGGAGATGGAAAAGCAATACATTGTTAAAAAGACTATCCTATTTTCATTTTATCCAAACATTGAAAACCATTTCAATGACAAGTAGGGTACTTCATTTCATTGGAGGAAATGCATTTCCTTATTTACTTTCTTTGAGCCAAACATGCCCAAATACAATTTCTAAATTCTGCTTTGCACCAAGCCATGTCAGCAAAATGGAGAATTGCTTTGCGCTCTCAAAGCTTGGAAATAGCAAGGAAACCCGACAACTTCTGGCCAAAAATTTATTTAATTAATGCTTGGAAGAGAGAGGTAGAGACATCATTCAGACCCAATGTATGTGCATCTTTGAGATCTCTCTCTCTCTTCTCCCAAAACAGACCCAATGTGTATACACCACACCAGCGGCGGATCCCTGCATTTGGATCAATGGAAGCATAATAATATATAGTAATATTCCATTGAAAAAGTCCAAGTACATAATTTATAAAATTAATTTCAATGTAATACTTTTTTTTCTAGACTTTATAATCTAGACTTGGCATATACACCGTTCATTTGATGAAAACAGTCTTATATTAGTGCACATGTGGTGCACGTGTGTGTATGTATGAATTTATGTATATCTATTCAATTTTATTTTGTGTGAGAGAGAGAGAAGCATCGGAAGCTATATATTTTTTATCAGTTTCTATTCAATTTTATTTTGAAAAGAGAGGAGGCATTTGTTGGGTTTTGGTTATGGCAGTAGTGATGATTTACGAACAAGATTTTAAAATATTCTATTATCTTCTCAATCAAAATTGTGAAAAGAATACATGATAACATTGATAATTAAATACTTCTAAAAAAATGCCAAAACTCAAGCAATTAAAAGTGCCATGCCACCTATTAACTAAGCAAAAGCATCTTTATGTTATGATTATAAACAAAATATATATAATATACCCTCATTTATATGTATTTGCATTAATAGATCGAAATAATGACTTTTCTTATCCGAAAATCTCAGTGGGGGAACGTGCCTCCCTCTGGGCTTTATGTGGGTCCGCCCTTGCACCACACAGCCTTATAGGTTTTTCATATTTATTTTATTTTAGCTATTTTTCCTTAATAATTTGAATATAGAATGCATTTAGGCGTGGATGTGGATTTGGCAAAATATTTATGCTTAAATCTACGAATATCTACCTCACCACTCCTACACACACACACCTAAGAAAAAAGGGCAAAAAAAACAATATGATGAGCCTCACCATGCATAATATTATAAATCTATAATACTTGCGGTTGCGGTTTACAGAGACATAGAAATGAAGGTTATGAGTAGAAATATTAGGGTTTTGTACGTGCGATACATGTGTACACCATTATAAATATCTTGTACAAAATACAAGTCCTTTTCTTTTAAATAGTCAAGATCTTACAATTTGTAACCGTCTCCCATAAGAAAGAAAATAGCAAAATGACACCTAGCCTAGTCCGGGTTATTGTTTTTTCGAAAGGGCTGCAGATTTAAGCAACTAAATTAGCATTGAATAGTTTAGATAAGATTAAAAAAAAATAACGGTGCTCCAAATAAAAATGTCAAATTTATACATTTGCAGATCCGTCCCATTTTTATCGAATTTGGTATGGCTCTAGGCCAAAGTCATATGGTTACTTGAAACTTGAAAGCGAGCAGCAAACGGCTCATTTGTCAAAAGCCTTACCACAAACTCCAATGGCGTGCACTTGAAGTTTATGGGAACTGAAACAATCGAGACTACAATGACGGTCCATAAGTTAAGAATTGCGACAAATTAAACAACCATTCAGGACGATATATGAAAGGAAAGAACCGAAGCATTTAAGCCTATGGTGATGTTCCCTAAGTTACAAATTTTGCAACATGCCAACTATATTCCGAACCATGCATAAAAAGAATGAACCGAAGCAATCAAGACTGCGGTGATGTTCCCTAAGTTATTGCAATTCCAAACCATGGATAAAAAGAAAGAGCACATTATTTGATAGAGTGGGGATTTGATGCCTGCAGACAGATGATCTGAGAAGTCCACTGTATCCAACTCTGATCACTGACCATGATCTCTCTTTCCTCTAGAATGAAATAGAGGGAAGGGATTACACTGCCTCCTTAATGTTTGTTACACATGATGGGAGGAAGAAAGCCATGATCAAAAGGTTAATCTAATTTGACTTTCCTTTTCCGATGTCATCGAAGCAGCTCTTTATTCGACATGGAGGTATGGACGCTTTACTTACCTTAATGCTTAGCTTCACGACGCGGATTGGATTATAGAGTCCATTTTCTTGAGATCGAGGATATTGACTCTGTGTCTCTAGCGACTCTACAACTCTACTAGTCTATATTCCTGCCATTTGTTATTAGGGGCATCCCGAAAACGATAGGGTTTAGATATGCTTCTCAAATTAAGTTCCAAATTATTACATATTGCCAAATGGAGTGCCAATGCCATATGCAAAACGGAAGAGATTCATAGAACAGCAAAAGCAAATAAAGCCTCTGCACATTTGCGTCGATCCATCAGATATATATTGAGATATAGATCGATGAATGCATACCTCTAGGAAAATAATAAATAGAAAAACAAAGAATCAAAATTGATCTATATATTTTGCATTGGTTATTAAGGGCATCCGAAAACGTCCAGGTCTAAATATGGTTATCAAATTAAGTTCTAAATTAGCACATAATACCAAATGCAAAGCAGAAAAGACTTTTAGAACCTCAAGGGTAAATAAAGCATTTTGCACATTTACTTAAATCAGTCAATATGAGATCAGATATAAATTCATAGATACATAGCTCTCGATTGGAAAATAATCAATAGAAAAATAACGAATCAAACTCGATTGTTACTTTCTTCTGAAACAAAAAAGAAAAAAAGATGAAACATAAAGCATGGAACTCGCTTGATTATAACAAGAAAGAGAAATCAATACTGCTGGGCTATTTGAAAAATGGTAAAATTTGGAGGCTTGGAGGTGATATATGAAAATAGGTGGTTTGTGTGGGCGCATGAGACCAACCTAATTATAGTGTATTTTTATCACCATTTACCGCCTTGAAATAATCTCCCCCAAGCTCCAACCAAAACCGCCACCAACTCCAAAACCCCAACATGAAGGGCGCGTCCGATCTGCTACCGACATCCGCCCCCGCTACCAACAAACTTTTCGGAAAGGCCGCTACAAACTCTACGCTCTCCTCGCCGTTCTCCTCCTCGCCTCTTGTTCCATGCTCACCGCCACCGTCTCCTTGAACTCCTCCGCCGCCGACGCCGACGCCGACGCCACGATCCGCTCCGATCTCGACGTCTTGGTTCGTAACGGTCGAGATCGATCGCGTTGATTCCTCCCCAAGTTGTCATTTTATTCGATTCATGTTCTTTTTCGTTTGATTTAGGAAGTGGAGGAGAGAGAGAAAGTCGTGAGAAATTTGTGGGACGTTTATTCTCACAATCGCCAGATTCGATTGCCGAGGTTTTGGCGAGAGGCGTTCGAGGCTGCGTACGAGGAGCTCGCTCACGATGAGCTTCGGATCAGGGAGGATGCGATCTCTGAGATCGCGGAGATGTCGATGCATAATTCAAAGGTATTGAATGTGTAATTATTTATTAAATTTGATCATTTAGATTCGAATATGCGATAATTCTGAATTCTTGATACAATATATTCTTTTAGTTTTAGATTTGTTTTGTTAAGTCCAGTTTTGAGTCTATATGTAGGATGATTGCCTTTGTAATAGTATGAATTCAATCACTCGTATGTTTAGACTTCATTTTGTTGTCAAAGCACCTTGCGATAGGCTTTCATTTCTAATATTAAACTAAACTTCCATGTAATGCGTTGTTTGGTTGATTTACTTTTTTTTTTTTAAAGTTTCTTGATTTTTTATTTATTAAATGTGGTGCAAGAGCCAAACAAGGGGAGTTGGTCTCCCCTACTTAAATCTCAAGTGGGGCCAACTGTTATACGCTCTTGTGCCCGCAGCCTCTTAAACCTCATAAGTTGATGTTACTTCGCAACTCTTGGTTTTTATATGTATGTACGTATCTGTAACATGTATATATATGTGTGCATGTAAATGTATATCTCTCTGTGTGTGTGTGTGGGGAGAGAGAGAGAGAGAGAGTTCCAAAGAGCTAAAGAAGAGGAGTAGAAGACCGAAGGATGCGGATCTTCAGGTAAACATTCTAACAGAGTAGTTAGAATCCTCTTAGTTTACTAGTTTTAGTGTTTGGATAGATTCTAGGTCGTAGTTGTTAGCGCCAAGTTTTTAAAAGTTAAAAGTTTTTCCTTCCGTAACGGCCATGGTTAGCAGCTAGGACGCTAGGAACTATAACATAGTATTAGAGCCACCCAAACACATAAACTAATTAGGTACAAAGTTCGAATTCCGTTGTTAGCGCCAAGTTTTTAAAAGTTAAAAGTTTTTCCTTCCGCAACGGCCATGGTTAGCAGCTAGGATGCTAGGAACTATAACATAGTATCAGAGCCACCCAAACACATAAACTAATTAGGTACAAAGTTCGAATTCCGTTGTTTTCGTCGCGCAAAAATTGACGACAAAAACAGTCCCTAAATTCCACATGACCTGACCATTGGAAAGTTTGTAGTCACCATGTTGCAGCAAATACGATCACGAAAACAAAACAAACGATATAGAAAAGAAACAAAATCACTGGCAAATAAAAAACACGAGAACTTACTAATAAGACGAAGGCGATGCTTTATTTATAACAAAAAGTGGAGGAGTACAAACAGTGGATGAATACAAATCCCTCTCACAAATAGTTCTCTCTCAAAAAACCATCTCAAATGTATCAATTTCTAGGGTTACAAAATACTACAATATATAGTATACTAGAGATAAGTTTAAATAACTAGAGACAAGTCTAAATAACTAATTTCCCAACTAATAAATATCCATCTTGCATGTAGATAAGCCTGAATATGTCATCGCTTGCCTAGTAGATAAATCTGAATCTGTTATCCCTTAGTTTGTAGATAACTCTGAATTTATAGGAAATCAATAGGGATCGGAATGGAAGGCATACATAACAAATCTCTATCTTGTCTCACATTTCTACAAACTCCTCCATCAAAATTAATAATAGCTTTACCTTCACCATAAAACCCCTCAAGGGCTTAAATGAATGCGATGCATTCCAATAAAGTTCAAGCAATACTCAAACTTAACAACCGAAAGAGACTTTTTCAACATGTCGGCTGGATTATCCGCTGTGCCAACCTTCTTCATAATAAAAACTTCTTTCTCAACGACTTTCAATACAAACCATTACCTCATATCAATGTGCTTCGTCCTATCATGATGCATATGATATTTCATTAAGTGAATCGCGCTTTGGCAATCACAGTAGACTATTATGGTATCCTTTTGAATACCAAGTTCCGAAAATAGTTCCTTCAACCAGATCGCTTTCTTAATGGTCGCAACAACGGCCATATACTCCGCCTCCGTCGTAGACAATGCTACTGTAGGCTGTAATGAAGCACACTAACTGGTGGCACATCCTCCCAAAGAGAATACATTACCGGTGATCGATCTTCGTCTATCAAGATCACCCGCATAATCAGAATCGCTGAATCCAACCAAACCGTCGTTCCTTCCAAACACCAACCCCACTCAGACGTACTTCGTAGGTATCGTAATATCCATTTCACTGCATGCCTATGGCCTTTATCAGGAGAAGCCATATAGCGACTAACAACACTAACAACATATGAAATGTCGGGTTGTGTACAAATTATGGTATACATGATGCTACCCACCGCATTCGCATATGGAATATTCGACATATACTTAATCTCATTCTCTGTTTGCGGTGATGAACGAGATGAAAGTTTAAAATGAGCTACCAATGGAGTACTTACAGATATAGCGTCTGCCATGTCGAAACACTCCAAAACTTTCTCAACGTATCGCTGTTGAGACAAGTAAAACTTTCTTCCTTTGTGATCGCGCCTGATCTCCATACCAAGTATTTTCTTGGCCGCTCCTAATTCCTTGGTCTCGAACTTGCCTTTCAATTGCTCCTTTAAATTCTGAATGTCAACCATATGCTTTACTGCTATCAACATATCACCAATATAAAACAATAAGTATATGAAAAAACTATCGGCGAGCTTCGAATATACACAACCGTCGTCCATATTTCTCGTAAACTCAATTTCTTTCATGAAAGAGTCAAACTTCTTATACCAACGTTTAGGTGATTGCTTCAAACTGTTTAGAGACTTCTAGACAATAAGTCACAACAATTCAGTATAGTCAGCATTGGTAATAATCTAAGTAGCAGGTCTTGTAACACGTCATGAACATGTCAGGTAGTATTTTAACATGATAAATACTAGTTGGAAAACAATAGCCAGTTTATTTAAACAGTGTAGGAATAACTAATGTATTTTATTTAAAAAGAAATGTAAAATTAATTAATCAACTAATTTACTATATATATAAACCTGTGCGTAGTAATATTTACGTCTGCTACTCAACATACGGTCATATAGTTAAAGGATCACGAATTATAATAGAATTATATTGAAACTATCATGAACTAGCATGCAACCAGATAAACTTGTTATCGGTAAAATACAGATTAATGCTATAATATTGAAAAATGATATTACTTACTAAACAATATAATGTGTACACTTTAAATAATTGTATAAAAATTGGTGTAGATAAAATAACATGATGCAAGTTTAGGAACTTGCCTTGATTGATATATTCACGACGAAATACGGATTTTCCGAATGACGACGACGTTTGAAATCACGACGTATACACAACCTTGGCCACAAATGACTGTGTACTGCTTGGGGTAATCGCTGGTGCTCTGTGGAATTCCCAGAGGCTGGTGTTTAGTGTCAAAGGAGACAGCGACGAGTCGGGGTTCGCCGGCGACGAAACGAAGTCGGGAAAACAACTTGAGAAAGAAGAAAGAGAGAAAAGAGATGAAGGGGTTCTGGATTTGAAGAGAGGGTGACTGGAGATGAGTTCTGGGTCAAGTTCGTCGGCGAGGAACTGGGATGACGACGGTGATCGGCTTCGGCGAAGCAACGATAGAGAACCGAGAAGAAAAGAAGAAGGAGAAGAAGATACCGGGATGAGGTAGGTGGTGAAAGGATTGTTGGAGACGACGAGAAGGAAGGAGTGATGAGGGTGATGGCGGGGGTGATCGGGTTCTGACGACGGTGAGAGGGGAAGACGAAGGAAGTGGGTTCGGTTGTGGGGGGTCGGAGCTCAGGTGTAACACCCTAGCACTATTATACTATATCTTATTTGGGGTATTTCAATCTTGCGACAGATTTCTTGATTACTATTGCTTTTGGGTGCGGATAGTGCATTTAGTAACCGTGGTTAGTATCTGACTCGACCCGCATGTTTGAAACCCATCATGGTTCAAGATTACGTCATATATTTGCTAGTACAGAGGATCCATGCACATCTAGATTCTATACACATATATGATATATTTTATATCCGCATATCTTTTAATAATACAAATAAAAATCAAATAATATATTTTGATATCTAGCATGGCATGTTATCGTACCCCATATCATGTGGTTGCATCCATACATCATGTTCATGTCCAAATTGTTAAAACAGACTCGTTTGGATCGCTACATATATTTACGTAGATCCGTACTTAGGCGTATGCATTTTTATTGACCGGGTATCGCATTATGGTTTTAACTTATACGTATATTCTTTATATTTAAAAACTAGATTTTTAGAAGAGACTCGTGTAATTTTCGGAGTAATTTGATATTAGCTGTATAAACCCAAAACATATATATTATAATATTCTTATACTAACAGTATATATATATAATATTTATAATTAACTAAATTATTTCTTAGCCTCTCTCTCTGTCTCTCTTATCATCTTTTCTCTCTATCTCTCTCTCTCTATATATATATTAAACCTAATTATTATACCTAACCCTTCACCTTTCTCTCTCCGCTCTTTCTTTTCTTCTTCTGTTCTTTCACCCGCCGCGAAACCCAAACCTTGGCCTACGCCCGCACCCTCGCCGCCGACCTCTCATCGTGGTCATCCTCACCACCTCGCCATCATCACCTTCGTCACCACCTGCACTTCCTCTCCCTCTTCTCCATTCCCGAAGCATCCTGCAACCCTGACGACCCCGTGCAACAACCCCAGAAACCCTATCTAGTCGGAGACCTCGCCGTCGCCACCCGCCATCACACCCACCTTCACCTCCTCACCTCCCTCTCCTCTCCCGACAGCCCAGACCACCAACACCAACTCCACGACACCCCGTGCACCCCGAGCACCAACTCAAGAAACCCATAGCCACCTGCTGCTGACGGCGGCTCATCGTCGCCATCATCGTGCCTTTGTTCTCGCCACCCACTACCTCAGAGCCCAACATAACAGCACCCATTCTTCTTCGTCTTCATTTCTTGTTCTCATCTCGATCGTTTCTTGATTTTCAAATCGGCTCGCCGCCGATGATTCAGACGATCCAGTCACCGTTGTCGTTCAGCCTAGTCACCACGTCACGTCACCGCTCAGCCAAGTCCAGTCCTGCACGCGTAAGGTTACATCACGACGTTATTTCGACGTCAGACGTAACATCCGCATCTTGACGTGAGATCCGATCAGGCAAGTTTTAAACTTGCAACATGCTATGTTATATTATATCGATCTCTATATGATTAAGAATAGTGCATGTGTTTTATTATTCAGAGAATAGTACCGATTTACAGTTTTACGATATCCGTTCGTATCCGTACTGATAATCGTTTATCTAGTTGCATGCCGGAACATCATGATATCGTTATACTACTATACCAGTACAATATGTTATCTAGTTTGCATCATACATGATAATGGAGATACATATGCATCCTGGCATCAGTTGTGTCATGCCCCGCTTCCCTGAGTGCGCTAAGATAGGCACGTGACAGAGCCAACCATGCTACCCGTGGATAGGAAATATCCCTCCACAGTCACATTACGGCTGTAGAGATATCAAGAACAATAATAAACTATCTAACACATGTCCATAGGCCAAAATAAACGAGCCAAGAATAAAATAATATGCGGAAGCAATAGATCCAATAAACAAAACACCTGGAAAGTAAAACTGGATACCAACTGGATCCTCACTGCTCGGCCTAACGGCGGAAGTACTCTTGATCAGCCTGCAACAAAGGTAGAGGATCTGGGCCATGCAAAACCCACACGTCAGTGCGTCATAACATCAAGCAATAATACATCAAGGAGTAGCAAGACATGCAGGCACAAGTATGAACAGTAATAAAGGTATAACGGTAAGAAAATAAATAAGGACAGTGAAGGGTAAGGCATAGGTGATGTGCAGTGAGTAATGGGTTAATTACTCTCAAGTCTTTGAAATTAATTTGATGAATTGTCGATGTAACTCAATAGTATCCCGTGCGTGCCCGGGACCACGGTCAAAGACTTTCGGGCTGAATCCGAGACGTGCCGCAAGGCAGTAAAAGATAGTATGTAACGACGAATGATGTCAGCAGCATCATCCCGGGGCTGGCCTAGCCCGTAAGACTGATCAATATAAGTATCGAACTGTCGAGTTACAAGTCAGGTTTCATCATTGATTTCTCCATACCCACAAGTTATGTGTTCAAGTCAGGTATTGATAAATATGGAGCTAATGCCAACACAGGATCAAGCAAGTACAGGTTTGTCTGAATAGACAACAAGAAATGTCCGTAGGGACAACATGTCAAGATTGTTGGCATTAGTAACAAGATCAGGTAACAGGTCAAACTGTGGTACATCATGTCATGTCAGGTAGTGTATATGGATCCAATCATGTCAAGAAGTGCACATGTATCAAGTTGTGTCAAGTAGTGGTGTATCAAGTCATGTCAGGGGGTGCACAAATATCACGTGGGGGTTCATAATTAAACTGTAATAAGCATGGGTACACAAAAACAAGTATGGGGTACCAATATAACAATAAAATGGAATAATGTGATGTGGTATGCAAATAGGTATAGATTCAAACATATGGATGCATAGTTATCGATTAGGGTTAAAGTTATAGTTCCAACACCAATTAGGATGCATTTTATTAAACATGGAATGTTAATATCACCGTATTATGTATTAATATGATCTATGGATGCAATTATATATATATTAGACGAGATGGATGCAAACGAGTGTCCGAAATGTTATAAACTATAAAATGGTACTATGGGATATACAAATAAGCACTATGTGATATAAATATTGATATGGGTGCAGTATATTGTAATCTAGTATGCAACAAGATATGTTTTCCATGACCTAGATCTAAAATGATATAAACGGAACATCGAAACGTTATAAAATGAAACATGGGGAACTAGATTTAAACTACAGGCATGATATATATTTAAATAGGCATATAATGATATAGCATGTAGCAAGATTAACTTGCCTAGACGGATCAAGAAACGGGTGTGTACGGAACGTCTCACGTCGACGAAATGTCGCGACGCGCGCACGGTACACGGGACGGATCCAAACAACGCACAAAGGTGATCACACAAGTCAGGTACGACGTCTGGATCGTCGGGATCGTCGATGTCATGTCCGGCTCCGGCGAACTATAAAAGGCAGAGAACTATTTTAAGGGAAAAAGAACAGAAGATAGAAAGGAAAGGAAAGAAAGGAAGAAGGAAATGGGGAAGAAGAAAGCTCACTGTGGTGTACTGGAGTCGGAGAACGAGGGACGAGGACGAGATCGACGGCGGCGATCAACTCCGGCGATGTAACGTGTGCAGGGGGTGCTCGGGTGTGGGTTTGAGGGTGTGCAAGGCTCGGGGAAAAAGAGAGGACGTGGAGGTAATGATGAGGGTGAGGAGGCGGCGACGAGACGGCGACGGCGACGAGGTAGGCGAGGGGGCGACGGTTAGGGTTCGCGGGTTGCGTGGGTTTAAAAAAAGAGAGAAGGAGAATGAATATATATAAGGAGAAAGATAAAGAAAGTGGGAGAGAGAGAGAATCTGAGAGATCGAGAGGAGATCGAGAGGAAAGAGAGGGAGGGTGTGGTGAGCGGTGAGGAGAAAGAGTTTTGGAGGTTTGTGGGAGAGAGAGAAAGAGACAGCGGGGAGAGAGAGAAAGAGAAAGAGAGAAAGAGGTGGGGGCCATGAATCAGAGGAATTGAGCTGGGGTTGTGCTGGAAATGCAATTCGTTTTGATTTTAATTTTTAAAAATATTTAGTTGGCTGTAAAAAAATCTTTAGACTGTTAAATAAATTTTAAACGAATTTAAATTTTTTAAATAATTAGAATTTTGGCGGGATACAAAAGTATTCCAAAACGCGCTCGGGTCGGGTCTAAAATTTCAGATTTAAAATACGAAAAATGTATGCGACTTCCAAATTTTAAAAAGAATGCTCAGGTAACGAAAATGCATGCCCCCAAGAACGGATGCACGTACGTGTGCGTAGCCATCCAAACACGTCCGTTTCACTGAACGGGACGAGAACAAGATGCGCGGATGCTACCACGGGGTTAGGGGTATCATGCAGGCTATGAAATGTATTTTAAAGATATTTTCTGTGACTTAAAATGTTATATGGTAAAAGATGCAATGCCAGATGAAATGCCAGTATGCACTAAACATGAAATGTACAGTCTATGTAACAAGTCGAGCTAATCCATAAATATGAATCAAACAAATTCCAAGCAAGCGGGTCGGTCGAATGCAAAGTAAAATGAAAAATATATTCGCACCCAAACACGATAAATCAAGAAAATACCATAGATAAGGAAATACGGGATCTGGAATAGGTATAAATGAACTAGGGTGTTACATTATACCCAACTACAAAAAGAATTTCGTCATCGAAATTCCAAGAACAAGATAGGATAAACAATCAAGAAACTACAAGAATAAACGTGGAAACTTCTGCTGGATTTCATCTTCTCGTTCCCAAGTTGATTCTCCATGTGAGCGATTTTCCAAGAAACAAGTACAAGAGGGATAACTTTGTTCTTAAGAATCTTTTCTCTTCGATCCACGATCGACATCGTCGCTTCTCAAAAGTCAAATCTTCTCGTACAATCAGCTCCGAATGATCCATCACGTGTGTTTCATCTCGAACATATTTACGGACTTGAGATACGTGAAACACGTCATGAACATTCGCCAAAGATTGCGGTAACGCCAATCGATATGCTACTTCTCCAACACTCTCCAAAATCTCGAAAGGTCCAACGAATCGAGGGCTAAGCTTGTCTCGACTTCCAAAACGAATCACTCCTCTAGTCGGTGATATCTTCAAGAATACCAGATCACCAACAGCGAACTCTAGAGGTCTTCTCGATGTATCTGCCCAACTCTTTTGTCGGTCTTGTACTGCCTTCATATGATTCCGGATAGTATTAACTTTCTCAACTGTTTGCACTACCAAATCCGGTCCCAACAATCTTCATTCTCCAACATCGTCCCAACAAAAAGATGAACGACACTTGCGACCATATAAAGCTTCGAATGGAGCCATCTGAATAGTCGCCTGAAAACTGTTGTTGTACGAAAACTTCACCAAGTGTAGATGATCCTCCCATGAAACCTTGAAGTCTAACCTGCAAGCTCTCAACATATCTTCAAGAGTTTGGATCGTTCTCTCCGACTGGCCATCTGTCTGGGGATGATAAGCTGTGCTAAACTTCAATCGAGTCCCCAAACTTTCCTGTAAGCTCCTCCAGAAATGTGATAAGAAACGGGTGTCTCGGTCGGACACAATGCTCACTGGTACTCCATGCAATCTTACAATCTCCTGCATGTACCGTTCTGCCAAAGCTTCTGTTGATTGACCAACTCGAAATGGTATGAATGAGCTGCCTTGGTCAATCGATCAACAATCACCCAAACTGCATTGTTGCCTTTACTCCGCGGTAAAGCCGTCACGAAATCCATGGTTATATGTTCCCACTTCCATTGAGGAATCGGAAGTGGTTGCAATAAACCATCAATCCTTTGATGTTCAGCCTTAACTTGCTGACACACCAAGCACTTTGCTACAAAGCGGGTAATCTCCCGTTTCATGCCTTCCCACTAGAAATGTTGTCGTATATCTCGGTACATCTTCGTGCCTCCTGGATGTACGGAATATGCTGAACTGTGCGTCTCCTTCATAACTTCTTCGCGGATATCTCCTTTTGGCACACACAAACGACTACCATATCGTAACGAACCATCTTCATGAATCAATATGTCCGTTCGAAGTCCAGCTTCAACCTGTCCTCGAAACTTCTGCAATCTTGTGTCCTGTAATTGCGCTGCTTTAATATTCTCGATCAACGACGATTGTACTTGCAACTGCATCAATTGTCCCGAAGAATGCGGTAGCACAACCTCCAAATCGAATCTCCGAAAGTCTTCAATAATTTCCTTCTGTGCAGTCAACATCTGAATTGCTGGCAACCGACTAAGTGCATCCGGCACAACATTAACTTTCCCCGGATGGTACTTAAGATCAAGATCGTAGTTAGCCATCAGCTCCAACCGTCTACGCTGCCTCATATTAAGCTCCTTCTGTGTGAACACATACTTCAAGCTTTTGTGATCAGTGAATACTTCGACTCTTTCGCCCAATAAGTAGTGCCTCCAAATCTTCAAAGCGAAAATCACAGCTGCTAGCTCCAAGTCATGAGTTGGGTAATTCTTCTCATGGGTCTTCAACTGTCTTGATGCGTAAGCTATAGCCTTCCCATGCTGCATCAAAACACACCCCAATCCTTTCCCAGATGCGTCGCCGTGAATCACCAATCCTCCGGAACCGTCTGGTACGGTCAAAATAGGAGCGGTTATCAATCTTTGCTTCAACACCTCAAAAGCTGACGCACATTTATCCGTCCATACGAATGGTACCTCCTTTCGTGAAGTTTGGTCAAAGGCTCAGCCAAACGGGCAAAATTCTCAACGAATCTTCTGTAATATCCGGCAAGTCCAAGAAAAACTTCTGATCTCTGCTATGTTCTTCGGAATCGGCCAATCTTGAACTGCTGCAATTTTCTCAGGATCAACGGCGATTCCATCTCCAGCTACGACATGCCCCAAAAACTTTACTTCTTCAACCCCCAAAAACTTCACTTCTTCAAGCCAAAACTCGCACTTGCTCATCTTTGCATATAATCTTTCTTGCCTCAATGTCTGCAGTGCGATCTTCAAGAGTTCCGCATGCTCTTCAATACTCTTTGAGTAGACCAGAATATTATCGACGAACACCACTATAAACTGGTCCAAGAACGGTGAAAAGATTTGGTTCATCAAGTCCATAAATATCGCCGGTGCATTCGTGACTCCGAATGGCATCACTAAATACTCGTAATGTCCATACCGAGTTTGGAACGCAGTCTTGCAAATATCTTCTGATTTAACTCGGACCTGATGATATCCGGATCGCAAATCCAGCTTCGAGAATACCCTCGCGCCACTAAGCTGCTCGAACAATTCGCCAATGCGAGGGATCAGGTACTTGTTCTTAATAGTCACCCGGTTTAATTCTCGATAATCGATGCACATCCTCCTTGTGCCATCTTTCTTCTTTACTTAAAGAACTGGAGCTTGCCAAGGTGAATTGCTGCTGCGAATTCAACCCTTCACCAGCAATTCGGTAACCTGCTTCTTTACTTCCAACTCCACTGGTGCCATCGGACAGTATGCCTTTGAGATTAGCGCTGCACCAGGAACAAGATCGATTGCGAACTCCACATCTCGTTTTGGCGGTAAACCCGAGATGTCCTCGAACACGTCCATAAACTCTCAAACTACAGCTGGCGTTTCCTCCTTATCAACTTCCATTGACAAAAGAACATTGCTTGTCGGTCTAGCCCTAAACTCGACTAGCCCGACAGAACTGCTACCTCCAGCAAAACAAACTCTGGATGTCCGGGAATCTGGAAAATCACTTTCTTTGCCCTACAATCAATGTGAGCGTGGAAAGTGAGACCATCAATTTCCAAGACAACTTCATAACTGCCGGTATCGGTCACCAAGAAATCTGCAAAACATAAACTGGTAAGCAATGAAACGGAGAGAACCAAGGTAATAGAATGACCATGAAGCAAGGAAATGAAACAAGATCAGGACTCCAAGTTACTTAAATAGAGTACCGCATTGTAACCATGCTGCAGTTTCTGGGTACAATCACATAACCATGTTCAAGTCGCCCAAATCCTAGTATCAGAATCAAAGGAACAGGGGAAAACAATAAGGAACCAAAAGGTTTCAAGCCGAGATGCAAAGTCGTTTGCATATCGTCAAGACAAGGATCAAAAGAAAGATGTGATTCAAGAACCACGATAACAAGGTGGCAGGACATGTTCCTAATCACGGATTTTACGATTCGTGTATTGGGTCCAATACCTAACTACAAAAAGAATCAAACCCGATTAACCTAAATCCTATTGCTCTGATACCAAACAAACCCTGTCACGTCCCGCTTCCCAGAGTGCGCTAAGATAGGCACGTGACAGAGCCAACCATGCTACCTGTGGATAGGAAATATCCCTCCACAGTCACATTACGGCTGTAGAGATATCAAGAATAATAATAAACTATCTAACACATGTCCATAGGCCAAAATAAACGAGTCAAGAATAAAATAATATGCGGAAGCAATAGATCCAATAAACAAAACACCTGGAAAGTAAAACCGGATACCAACTGGATCCTCACTGCACGGCCTAACGGCGGAAGTACTCCTGATCAGCCTGCAACAAAGGTAAAGGATCCGGGCCATGCAAAACCCAGACGTCAGTGCGTCATAACATCAAGCAATAATACATCAAGGAGTAGCAAGACATGCAGGCACGAGTATGAACAGTAATAAAGGTATAACGGTAAGAAAATAAATAAGGACAGTGAAGGGTAATGCATAGGTGATGTGCAGTGAGTAATGGGTTAACTACTCTCAAGTCTTTGAAATCAATTTGATGAATCGTCGATGTAACTCAATAGTATCCCGTGCGTGCCCTGGACCACGGTCAAAGACTCTCGGGCTGAATCCGAGACGTGCCGCAAGGCAGTAAAAGGTAGTATGTAACGACGAATGATGTCAGCAGCATCATCCCGGGGCTGGGCTAGCCCGTAAGACTGATCAGTATAAGTATCGAACTGTCGAGTTACAAGTCAGGTATCATCATTGATTTCCCCATACCCCCAAGTTATGTGTTCAAGTCAGGTATTGATAAATATGGAGCTAATGCCAATACAGGATCAAGCAAGTACACGTTTGTCTGAATAGACAACAGGAAATGTCCATAGGGACAACGGGTCAAGATTGTTGGCATTAATAACAAGATCAGGTAACAGGTCAAGCTGTGCTACATCATGTCATATCAAGTAGTGTATATGGATCCAATCATGTCAAGAAGTGCACATGTATTAAGTCGTGTCAAGTAGTGGTGTATCAAGTCATGTCAGGGGGTGCACAAATATCACGTGGGGGTTCATAATTAAACTGTAATAAGCATGGGTACACAAAAACAAGTATAGGGTACCAATATAACAATAAAATGGAATAATGTAAGGTGGTATGCAAATATGTATAGATTCAAACATATGGATGCATAGTTATCGATTAGGGTTAAAGTTATAGTTCCAACACCAATTAGGATGCACTTTATTAAACATGGAATGTTAATATCACCGTATTATGTATTAATATGATCTATGGATGCAATTATATATATATATTAGACGAGATGGATGCAAACGGGTGTCCGAAATGTTATAAACTATAAAATGGTACTATGGGATGTACAAATAAGCACTATGTGATATAAATATTGATATGGGTGCAGTATATTGTAATCTAGTATGCAACAAGATATGTTTTCTATGATCTAGATCTAAAATGATATAAACGGAACATCGAAACGTTATAAAATAAAACATGGGGAACTAGATTTAAACTACAGGCATGATATATATTTAAATTGGCATATAATGAATTATATAGCATGCAGCAAGATTAACTTGCCTAGACGGATCAAGAAACGGGTGTGTACGGAACGTCTCACGTCGACGAAATGTCGCGACGCGCGCACGGTACACGGGACGGATCCAAACAACGCACAAAGGTGATCACACAAGTCAGGTACGACGTCTGGATCGTCGATGTCACGTCCGGCTCCGGCGAACTATAAAAGGCAGAGAACTATTTTAAGGGAAAAAGAACAGAAGAAAGAAAGAAAAGAAAGGAAAGGAAAGAAAGGAAGAAGGAAATGGGGAAGAAGAAAGCTCACTGTGATGTACTGGAGTCGGAGAACGAGGGGCGAGGACGAGATCGACGGCGGCGATCAACTCCGGCGATGTAACGTGTGCAGGGGGTGCTCGGGTGTAGGTTTGAGGGTGTACAGGGCTCGGGAAAAAAGAGAGGACGTGGAGGTAATGATGAGGGTGAGGAGGCGGCGACGAGACGGCGACGACGACGAGGTAGGCGAGGGGCAACGGTTAGGGTTCGCGAGTTGCGTGGGTTTAAAAAAAGAGAGAAGGAGAATGAATATATATAAGGAGAGAGCTAAAGAAAGTGGGAGAGAGAGAGAATCTGAGAGAGAGAGGAATGAGAGAGGAGATCGAGAGGAGAGAGGGTGTGCTGAACAGTGAGGAGAAAGAGTTTTGGAGGTTTGTGGGAGAGAGAGAAAGAGATAGCGGGGAGAGAGAGAAAGAGAAAGAGAGAAAGAGGTGGGGGCCACGAATTAGAGGAATTGAGCTGGGGTTGCGCTGGAAATGCAATTCGTTTTGATTTTAATTTTTAAAATTATTTAGTTGGCTGTAAAAAAATCTTTAGACTGTTAAATAAATTTTAAACGAATTAAATTTTTTCAAATGATTAGAATTTTGGCGGGATACAAAAGTATTCCAAAACGCGCCCGGGTCGGGTCTAAAATTTCAGATTTAAAATACGAAAAATGTATGCGACTTCCAAATTTTAAAAAGAATGCTCAGATAACGAAAATGCATGCCCCCAAGAACGTATACACGTACGTACGCGTAGCCATCCAAACACGTTCGTTTCACTGAACGGGACGAGAATAAGATGCGTGGATGCTACCACGGGGTTAGGGGTATCATGCAGGCTATGAAATGTATTTTAAAGATATTTTCTGTGACTTAAAATGTTATATGGTAAAAAATACAATGCCAGATGAAATGCCAGTATGCACTAAACATGAAATGTATAGTCTATGTAACAAGTCAGGGTAATTCATAAATATGAATCAAACAAATTCTAAGCAAGCGGGTCGGGTCGAACGCAAAGTAAAATGTAAAATACTATTCGCACCCAAACACGATAAATCAAGAAAATACCATAGATAAGGAAATACGGGAACTGGAATAGGTATAAATGAACTAGGGTGTTACAAGTTGTGTTTATCGTATTTCGATATTGATTACAGTCTCACATTGGATATCTATTTGGTTCATATGCATTACATGACATGTTCACAACACACTACCAGACTTGTTACTTGGATCTTATTGCTAATGCCAACAATCCTGACGTGTTGTCATGACGGACGTAACTTGTTGTCTGCATAGACGAGAACTGTACCTGCTGGATCCTGTGTTGGCATTAGATTTATATCGGAAATACCTGACTTGAACACAAACCTTGGGGGAAAAGGGAAAATCAAGAATGTAACCGAAACGTAACTCAAGAGAATATTATTATTGTTTGCCGTTTTTCCTGGCGTTACGGAATAAATACTTGTTTGCCGTTTTTCCTGGCGTTACGGAATAAATACTTATTTGCCGTTTTTCCGGGCATTTCGGAATAAATACTTGTTTGCCGTGTTTCCGGACGTTACGGAATAAATACTGTTACCGTGGCCCCGTGGAGAATGAACGGGATTTATGCTGTTGGGTTACGATAAGAATTACATTAATTGATTTCAAATATTTTTAGAATAGATAACCTAGAAACACAGATTTATGTTACACATCATACGTCCATACATACACATAGCTCACTATTTATACTTGTGTTTAATATTTATATTCATGTTTAATTATATCATTATATCCTTGTCATTACTATTATTTTGATACTGTGACGCACTGTCTTCTGGGTTTTGCATAGCCTAATTCCTCTACCTTTATCGCAGGCAGATCAAGAATATTTTAGCAATCAAGTTGAGCAATGAGGAATTGAACGTGTATTTAGAGATGTTTAGTTTATTTCCGCAGTTTTATTTCTTTGATGTGAGCCCATATTGGGACATGATTCAGATATTGTTTATTGGATCTTGATTCGTTTCCACTTTATGCATTTTCTTGACTCTATTTATTGTGGCAATAAACATTGTTTCCCCCAATCAGGGCAAAACTCTGTTTTGAAATTCAAAATTCAAAAAATTGAAGCAACGCTTCAGATCCAGCGCTAGGCGGGCTGCGCGCCACGTGTCAAACACGGATGCGCTAGCGCCAGGTGCGCTGCGCCCTAGGCAGTGCACCATGTGTGCGCTAGCGCTAGGCGCTCCACGTGTCAAACACGGGTGCGCTAGCGCAGGGCGCGCTAGCGCAGGGCGCGCTACGCTCTGGGCAGCGCACCACGTGTCAAACGTAGGTGCGCTAGCGCAAAGTGCACTGCGCTCTGAGCAGCGCACCACGTGCAAACCACGGGTGCGCCAGCGCTGGAATTATAAAATTCCCCACCGTTGGATCAAAAGATCTAATAATGATAAATCATCAATCAATTAGAATTAAAATTCTGTTATGAAAAGATCTTCCAATCTTGTTAAAAACAAGAAGATTGCCTTCTGTAAAACAGAAGCCCTAGAATCAAAAAATCCAATGGTGGGAAACATCCCCAAATCAATCAGAGAAAGATCTCTTTAACTGATTTAACAAATCAACTTGCCCTATATAAAGGCCCCAAGACTTCAAGTCTGATATAGAGAAACCCCCTTGCAAACTTTGAGAAAACTCAAAAGAAAGAGAGCAGGCTCTTGAAAGAAGATAATTTATTCAAGGTAAAAAGAATGATTCTTGAACAAATTGATGAAATCATCTCATTAAAACAGAAGAATTATCTTCTTAAAAGATCATAGATTTATAAAGACCAAGGTCTTTCATAAAAGAGATCAAAAGATCTCATCATATAATAAAGAAGAACATATTCTTCACACAGATCATTGATCTACAAAGGCAAAGCCCTTTCAAAAATAAGAACTATTGTTCTTGAAACTTGAGGCAAAGCCTCCTTTAAAAAGAACATAAATTTGTTCATAGATCATAAATTTGATCAAATGCGCTATTGAAAACTGTCTTGCACTCTTGAATTGCGCTTCTGCGCTCCTTGGACCGGCGCTCAGCGCCAAAACGTGCCATGTGTTAACCACGTATGCAACTTGCGCTTTGCGCTTTTGAAACAGCGCACCGCGCTCATGGGCCGGCGCTCAGCGCCAAGCGCGCCACGTGTCACTCACTTGTGCGCCACTAAACTGGCGCAACGCGCTCATAAATTGAAAGCGCAATGCGCCAATAAACTGGCGCAATGCGCCCATCATCTGGCGCTTAGCACCAAGCGCGACACGTGTCCTTTTCGTGTGCGCTACTTGGCAGAAGCGCAATGCGCGCTTTAATTGGCGCAAAGCGTCTGGCGCGCCACGTGGCGCGCTGTCAAAACAAACATTGTTCTGATGAATGCTATGCATTCAATACAAGACAAAAAATGTCAAGATCTAATGCTCAGCATTATTAAAAGGGCGAACAATAAAATGTTAAACATTTATTGGACTTAGCCCAATATTGGCCATAAGTCCTCAACTTATATTTAATTGAGCCCGTCTGCTCATAAATATTTAACAGATCTTAGTCCCAAATTGGACTACAGATCTTTCAACCAGCTTACACCGGTTCGAGGGTACATCTCTTTACTCCTCTGATATCTGTCGTTGTAATCCTTCAACGTCTTCAGAGAGGTGACGGGTCCCGACAACCACACATAACCTGGACTGTGGGGTCCTTAAGCCCATGGACCACGATGTCTTTAACCTGGACGGTGGGGTCCTTAAGCCCATGGACTACGATGTCCTTAACCTGGACTGTAGGGTCCTTAAGCCTACGGACTACGATGTCCTTAACCTCGGACTGTAGGGTCCCTTTAAACCCACGGACTACGATGTCCTTAATCTCGGACTGTGGGGTCCCTTTAAGCCCACGGACTATGATGTCCTTAACCTTGGACCACCATGTCCTTAAACTGGTAATCGACCGCAATGTCCCTAAACTAAACAATAGAGTCCAAATACTCTTTTGTTGGATCTAAACGATCCCGTTAAGTTGATCTCAGTCTAAAATTAGACCGACGTATCCTTAACAAGCGTTAAGTTGATCTTAGTTTAAAATTAGACCAACGTGTCCTTAACAAACGTTTAAGTTGATCTTAGTCTCAAATGAGACTAACGTATCCTTAAACCCAAACCAAAAACCCAAATATAAGAAAATACGGATTTGGACTAATCCACGCCTGACGGGCGACAACATACATTAGTCTCCGTATACAATCCACGAGCAACCAAAAACAAAAACGAACACCCACGACACAAAGTGACCATCTGGAGAAGGAGAAAGTGGTTGCCGCGATGCGGTAGCGTAATTAACTGCAGGGGCTTGCGCCTGCAGGGAAGAGCGTCCCCACAATCAAAAACCTCTCAAATGAGGGGGAATCTGACAAAGTCTGCTACATCGGCCGTATCCGTTTAAACCTTCGATACATGGTGTCATAAATCCACTTGGCATCTTCGGAGAGGTGGACGGATAGCACCAATTAGCATCTGCCCCGAAATTCAGGCAAGACGCACGCCGCGTCATCGTCCGTGTCTTTCGGCAGGGAACAGATTCTGGCACGCCCGGTGGGACCTTTTCCTCTTTCCACTCCACACTTTGTGTGTCGTGTTCGCGAACGAATCGCGGTTTGCTATGGTTGCCTGAGAATTCGAGGTGCTAAGATTTGGTGTCTTGCTCCGTGCAGAAAACAGAAGATCAATGGCTTCAAACTGCACTAACTGCAACTGTCACTCTCGCTCCGTCCCGTCCGGAGGAGTGACTTACGGGTCCCAAGCGGCCTCCATCTTCGTTATGCCGGTGGAACAGGTGACTCAGGCCACCACTGGGTTATTCTTCGGGACTATGCTCCCACTGATGAGCTTCAATGCCCCAATGTCGTCGCAAGAAGCTCCAAAGAAGTCGGTCTTTGATCGGCTTACAACTACCGCGTCCCCTCTCAACGGGTCGCCCAAGTCCAATGCCTCAGTTTTCAGCAAACTGGGCCAAAACTCAAGTGGGCTCATGAAGAAGCCTGCGATACCTGAAGCGGCCATCCCGAAGCGGATTGTCGTTCCTGCTCCTAAAGTCGTCAAGACAGTTTCCCCTGCTAAAGGGTCGGTCTTCACAAGACTGTCCGTTTCAGCTCCTACTCCATGCGAAGTCACGAAGGCTGCTTTCCGTGTTCGAAAGTCAGCCTTCGCAAGACTGACTATCCCCTCTCAACGGACGTCAGTCTTCGACCGGCTAGCGCCAATAACAGCCTCTCCTCAAGACAGGGGGCATGACAAAGCCATCCCTATAGCCGGACCAACACCATCTGCACGACATGCTCGTCGTCGTCACTGGCGCCGAGTACGGAAGGCTGGGGGCAGCTCTCCGTCTGGATTTACTCTACTAGCTCCAACGGTGGAGATCGGTGCTGCTGTTCCAATCGGGAACAGCTTTGAATTGCTGAACAAGGTGCGCAGGAACTCTCCTACCGCCGTACTAAAAAAATCTCCTCCGTCCGTGGAGAATGTTATAGAAGCAAAGCCGGAGCAACCCCTCAGCGGCTTTCTTCCAAAACTTACAAAGTCTGGCGACGAGTTTAGGACTCAGTAATTGATCAAGATTACTCTCGCCGACCCAAAAAGCTCAAAGCTCAGCAAGAAAAGGGCCATCTTGAGGTACCACAGAAAATGTCATCTGTCTGGGTGCCCACCGCAACGGTTCCCTCGACTTCAACTACTCAAAAGAGAAGGAGACCAGAGAAAGCCCCTGTGACTGCGGCAAACCGCAAAGATGTTGAGCCCAAACGCCCCAAGTCTGGAGGCATAATGGTGCATACTGTTTATACGGCTTCCGGAAAAGAGGAAAGCCACGCTTCGACGGGTCACCGAATGCTCACCCGATCCGTGACAAAAACCCAGGAGCAGCAACAGAAGCTTCAGGAAATGCTAACGCAAATGGCCGCACTCACCGGGCTAAAAGAAAGCCCGGAGGCGTCATCGGAGCAGCGTAATGAACAAGAAACCGACGCTGACTTCCTCTGCAGAGTCCTCGAAAAGAAGAACAAAGAGGCAGCGGAACAAGCTGCCAACATAAAACGAATGACGTTTCTCTTCCAAGACATGGTTGGGATGATGTTACAGCCAGAACCTCCAGCTGAAGACCCTCCGATCATTATTGAAGATGATAAAGCAGAAGCGTCAAATCCTCTGCCGGCTCTGTCAGCATCCAAGGAGGAAACCATCTCAAAAGCCACGCTTGATGATTATATAGCTCAACAAATACGAGCTCACCGAGCGAACGAAGTGGCTGGCCAAGTTGTCAAGACTGGACGACCCTATCCGGGCTGGTATGACCAAATAAGTTACCCGCCGGGATATACAATCCCTAAATTCCATGTGTATAAGAGGACATGCAATCCCCATCAATATGTTGCTCAGTTCAGGGTTCTTTGCGGCAACATCGGGGGCGATGATAAATTGCTACTTCGTCAATTCGTCGGCAGCTTGTCGGAAGCGGCATTCGAGTGGTACTCCGAACTTCCCAACGACCCCGTCAAGACTTTTGCGGAAATGGAACTATTATTCACCCAGCGATTCGCGAGTGCTAGTGAACGCACCCCGATTACAACATTGATTAACGCCAGGGTAAAGCCGGGCAAGACATGGGGTCAATACGCAATACGATGGCGGAATCTATGATCGAAATGTGAACAGCGCATCGAAGAAGCGCCGGCGGTGGGCATGTTCGTGGGCACTCTTGATCCGCAGGCGACCATCTCCAAGTTCATGATGTTTTTCAAGCCAACTACTTTCCAGGTCTTGATTGACAAGCTGGCCCAAATGGACCAGATGGGTCATAGACCGTCTCCTCCAAAGCTGGACTCTCGAAATGAAAAAGGGAAAGGAAAAGCAACTTTCGTCGCCAATACTCAACAACAGCCGAGCAACTTAAAGCCGGTTGTTCGCCAAAACAATATGCGTCCACGCCCATCCCTCGAGAAGAGATTAGGACGTCCTTACTCGTTTCCCCAAGATAAAACGAGGAGACTGTTCGAGCTGGCAGTGCGCAACAGACTCATCAATCTACCAGATCCAAAACGTCCGTTGCAGCCAGACGATGTCAACAATTCTAATTACTGCCCTTACCACCAAGCAGTAAGCCATCCAATCGAAAATTGCTTCGTCTTCAAAGGCTGGATTGAAGACCAATACCAACAAGGCAAGTTCGCATTATCCGAAAACTGGAAGGTGAAACCGCCACAACCTCACGCCCCTAAAAAAGTGGACGTGCCGGGGGCATCGTGCTCATTCATAAGGGAAGCCCCTTGGGAAGTTGTTCTTTCGGAAAAGACGAAAAGAATGCTGAAGGATCTCCAAACGTGCTCAGCAATCAGGTGGAAAAATCCACTGGAACCCGAGATCATCGAGGGAATGCTGAAACCGTGCCCAACTACAAAAGTTGGTGGTGATAGTCAAAGCGCTCGCACCCAGCCGTCAAATTCTTTGAAGAAGAAAAAGACCAAAAAGCCCGTGAAGCTTGATGACAAGCGCACAGACCTGCAAAAACAAATTGACGCTCTGGAAGAATATAACCAGAAGGCGCGGACCCCGGTCACTCTCAAAGAATTTCTCAACAATATCCTTGAGAACAGAGATAACGGCAGACAGGGATGACTCGTCAGAAGAATCTGAGGACTATGTGGCAAGTTGCCACATGATCTCTCATTCGGTATTAACTAATGAAGAAACGCACTCGGCGATAGAAGACAGCATAAAAGAGCTGGGGGCAGGATCGAAGCCAAAACCTTTGGAACCGTCCGACGAGATGATCAACTTGCTACTGAACGAAGCCCGTCAGAAAAGCAAAGCCAATCGAGAGCGTGAACTGGCTATATTCGAAAAAGCCAAACGTCGACGACCGGAGGAAAAAGGTCGAGACACCCCAACTGGAGCAAAGCATCCCTATCGCCAGCAAAAGCAAGCTTAAAGTAAGAAAACGATTTGCTAGGGCCTTGGCAATATGAATGAAGTTGCCATCTTTCAAAGGAAATTCCCCCGGCGATATACGTCTTTATGAAGCGGACATACATCCTAACTTCTGCCTATACCATCAGAGGATTGCACACCCTATCGAGGAGTGCATAGCCTTTAAAAACTGGTGGCAGGGATATGTTGCCCATCGACGACACGTTCAACGAGTGAAGCGCAAGGCTCGTCGGGAACAGAAAAGCACGACAGATGAGCACGAAAGAGCTGCTGGCAACTGTCACATAACCGACACCAAGGGATCGCAAGTTATCACCTTTGGGAGCGGCTCTGACGAAGAAATCTCCCTTAGCCCTCTCTTCAATGAATCCACCTCCGACACAAAACATGCGAAGATTTGCGGCAAAATCTAGCTGCGTAATTGTACGTTGACTTATGACCAAAACGTCGTTAAACTACTACCAACCAGCGGCATCCTCAGGCTGACGTGGTAAAAAAAAGGTACGTCCACAAGCGAGATGGGCACGGATGAAAACCTGAAAGGGCTCCGTGAGTAAAAACAGCAGGGCTACCGGCGAGTTTTGTGAAAACCCGAAAGGGCGCAACCTCGTTAAAAGACACCTGCAATGTCCTCTCGACCTTGTGAGGAGAAACCACCTGCGTGAGATCCTTACGACTCACAAGGGAACAACACACTTATGAATCCCCACGATTCCTAACGAGAAATTACACTTGCGAGATTCTCACGACTCGTATGGAGAACCCTCTTATGAGACCCTCACGGCTCATAAGATTCAAAAGTCTTAAGCTATATGGATCTGAACCTGTTCTTAAGCGGCCACCACAACCTCCAATGCTGCCCTACAAATGGCTCAATATTGATCCTTGTATACAATCCACGGGCGCGAATAAACATTTCCCTAACAAAGTCCTACCCGTGACTAGGGATATGCTCGCACGGTAAACAACCCTCGTAAGTCTTCTCGACTTATAAGGAGAAAACACTTTTGTAAGATCCTTACGACTTATAAGAGAGCACACACTTAGGAATCCTCACGATTCCTAAGGAGAAAACGCACCTACGAGATCCTCACGACTCGCAGGGAGAAATACCTTTATGAGACCCTTACGGCTCATGAAGTCAAAAGCCTTAGTCGACAGGATCTTAACCCTGTTTGCTAAGCCATCTTTGTTCGACATCGACAGAGGCAAATGATGATTCGCTCCTGGCAATATTCCAGTTGTAGCGGTGCTGATGCCGAAATCGGTGTCTAAATTCCACGCCTGCAGCGAAAAGCCAGCAAGCCACACATGCATGCAAAATAGCCGAAATGATGGGGCAACTTGCAACAAAATCAGCAAGTAAAAATGTATGCATGCAAAATAGCCGAAATGATTGGGAAACTCGCAGTAAAAAGTAGCGAGTAAAAATAAAATAAATAGCCGAAATGATTGGGCACCGCGAAAAATAGCCGAAATGATTGGGCAATCGCGATCTTCGCGATATAAAAGCTGAAATGATAGAGCATCACGGAAAGAAATAAAAAAATGAAATTTTTGCCCTACAGGTGATATCACATCAATCCCTGTATACAATCCAGGGGCGCAAACAAAGAAGGAATCATACCTTCCCCCCAGGCTTTATCAGAAAACGAAGCCAAATCTCGACGGTGCAGGGTAGCCTAGAGATCATCATCAGCGTTCCTCCCCGTTTCAGCAGGATTCAAACGCTGTAATCAACTCTGGAGTTACGGCAAAGTCCCTACTCCAAATCTCGATGGTTCCCAGAAATCCCAGCTCCATCTCAGCATTCGTCTTGTCACACCAGACGCAATGTCAACAACGGCATTCCTTCGCAGTCCAGTAGGATGCAGATGCAACGCCAACGAAAGACCTCACGGTCGAAACAAAGCGGAGTGATGGCAAAATCCCAGCTCCACCTTAGCATTCGTCTCGTCACACCAGACGCGATGTCAACAACGGCGTTCCTTCGCAGTCCAGCAGGATGATGCGGCCGCAACGTCAACAAAAAACCTTACGGTCGAAACAAAGCGGAGTGATGACAAAATCCCAGCTCCACCTCAGCATTTGTCTCGTTACGCCAGACGCGATGTCAATAACGACGTTCCTTCGCAGTCCAGCAGGATGCATATGCAACGTTAACGAAAGACCTCACGGTCGAAACAAAGCGGGATGATAGCAAAATCCCAACTCCACCTCAGCATTCGTCTCGATACAGCAGACGAGATGTCACTACAGCGTTCTTCCTCCAGCATGATTCGCACGCGCTAAAACAAACGAAGCGAAGGCCAAATTCCTAGCTTCAGGGTCATGACGACAACTCATATAAAATTGAAAGACTATCGGAGATCATCCCATGCTAGCGCGGAATGGTCACCACCTCGACGTTCGTCTCGATACAGCAGACGATATGTCACTACAGCGTCCTTCCTCCAACAGGATTGGGACACACCAAAGCAAACGAAGCGAAGGCCACGAAGCAAAGACCAAATTTCTAGCTTCAGGGTCTTGACGGCAACTCATATAAAGTTTGAAAGACAATCGGAGATCATCCCACACCAGCGCGGAGTGGTCACCCTGACGTTCGTCTCGATACAGCAGACGAGATGTCAATACAGCGTCCCTCCTCCAACAAGATTCGGATACGCCAAAGCAAACGAAGCGAATGCCAAATTCCTAGCTTCAGGGTCTTGACGGCAACTCATATAAAACCTGAAAGACTACCGGAGATCATCCCACATGGAGTGGTCACCATCTCAACGTTCGTCTCGATACAGCAGACGAGATGTCACTACATCGTCCTTCCTCTAACAGGATTCAGACACGCCAAAGCAAACGAAGTAAATGCCAAATTCCTAGCTTCAGGGTCTTGACGGCAACTCATATAAAACCTGAAAGACTATCGGAGATCATCCCACACTAGCGCAGAGTGGTCACCAACCTCGACGTTCGTCTCGATACAGCAGACGAGATGTCACTGCAGCGTTCTTCCTCCAGCAGGATTCAGAAGCGACAATCAAACAACGGAGCCACGGCAAAATCCCTAGTTCCAAACCTCGACGGTTCACCAGCAACCTAGAGACAACCGCGACATTCGTCTCGATACAGCAGACGCAATGCCAGCAAACGAAGCAAAGGCCAAATTCCTAGCTTCAGGGTCTTGACGGAAACACATATAAAACCTGAAAGACTATCGGAGATCATTCCACCTCAGCGCGGAGTGGTTATGACTCATCGGGGCTCTCCAAAATGAGCCTAACCTCAAGTAAAAAACGGCATGGCAAAATTCCTAACGCTTGCTCTTCCGACGGTCAAACTGTCTAGAAGGATTGCTTGAAGACGTCTTGTCCAGCCTCCGAAGGGATCAGAGACACGACAGTCGCAAGGCTACTCAAGCAGCAAGATTGCCTATCGAGGAATACATCAGCCAACGCGATGGTATGACGGACAAAACCCTAGTACCACAGACCCTAACGGACCTCTGTCATAAAGAGCAGAGGTTAACTGTGACGTTAGGATATTCTTGCGAGAACTGCTCGATTCGTCTCGACTCGTAAGGAAATTAGTATCTTTGCGAGAACTTCTCGATTCGTCTCGACTCGTAGGGAAAAAACCTTAGGCAATGGGGATAAGAACCGGTTTCCTAAGCACTGGGGCCCTTCAAGTCGGTCCAAAATGGACTCTTGCATGCTATTCACGGGCCACACTCTTCAAAGTCGAATTTCGACAAGGAGGGAAACAACCGCTTACGAGTCCTCTCTACTTGTAGGAAGGAAAATTCTCTTGTGAGATCCTTACGACTCTCAAGAGAAAACGCGCTTAGGCATCCTCACGATTCCTAAGAAGAAAATACACCTACGAGATCCTCGCGACTCGTAGGGAGAAAAGTCTTTATGGGACCCTCACGGCTCATGAAGTTGAAAAGTCTTAGGTAGCAAATCCGAACCTGCTTCCTAAGCCATCACTACCTCTCAAAGAGTTCAAGACGGAATGCTCTCTATCATCTACAGGCTACGTTTATTAAGGTAACAAGCCGGCAACAAAGAAAAGAGAAGAAAGCGACAGTGAGGAAAACATTTTATTCACATTCAGTCGAACAAGACATATCCATTCATGCATGTGCGAAAAAGTTTGACGCATAAGATAAACACATAGAAATGAAAAAGCTTGCTATTCATACTTCGGAAAATGCCTACACCGAGGGAAACAGCAAATAAAAACATAACTGGAATGTTTACAAAGGCACGACATCAAATCCAGGGCATGGATTGAGAAACTCAAAAGTAAGGCCATCTAAAATGTTCCAGGCCTGTCGAACCATCCTAGTATGCTTTCTTTCGCGATCACAAGCGTCAGGATCCTCACCGATGTCCTCCACCCTCCGATAGGCAGCAAGTATTGCCGCTTGTTGAAAAGCCTGATGCAGAAGATCAACAAGATGGTCCCGCCTTTTCCTTGAGATTAGGCCCATCAGATACACCGAGTGCACCTTGTCTTCGGCATCATCCAATGCCTTAACGGTATGCCGGCACAGAATAGGGGAAGTGCTCCCTAGATCGCTCCCACGATAAGCTTCAAGAAAGAGGAATGTCGAGGAAGAAGTCGACCATTGTATGCACCAAAGCGACCCATGATTTCGGCACACTGGGCGTTTGTGAATTCTCGGTTTTGAGAACGTCCGAGTGAGCAGATATCTCCGTAAGAGATATTCTCATCAAGATCATACAAATGAGCAGCCATAACGTCTGAAAAAGAAAATCAGTGAGAGTTAGTAGACAGACTGATTAGAAAAGCTTATCGAAACAGATACGGGATTTACACAACTCTTGATATCCCCAGGGTGGGAATAAGTGCTACTTAAATCACCTGATGGATTTAATTCTGTGAAGTTAAGAGAAAAATCCTAAAGAGAATTTCGTATTTAATAAAAAGGGGCCCCTCGGGCCAAAGAGTTGAACTCCTCGAGAGCAATGCTCTGCAAACAGGAGTGACACCTGTCAAAGCTAATTATGAAGGGAATCTAAAAATACCCCGAGAATTCTAAAGAGCCATGCTCTGTAAAGATAATGGAATAACCCATCAAAATGCTTAAAAGATCTCTTAGGATCTAAAGATCTAATAAGGGCAAAGCCCTGTTAAGAAACCCTAAAAAGGTTTTCTTGAAGATCTATGATCTAAGTAGAGCAAAAAGCTTCGATAATGAGTGAAACTCCAGACTATTAACTAATCCCTTTAAAGATTAATCTTTATCTAGAAAAATCTGACAGAGTTTTAACTCTTAACTTTCTTTAAAAAGAGAGCAATGCTCTGAAGAAGAGATAATTCTCAGAAAACAAGGAGATGAAAATCATCTAAGGGACTAAAGGTCCTATTTATAGGCATTGAAACGCCTCTTCAACTTCCGAGTTGATCTAAGGACGCAGATGTCGCCACCGTTGCACTCACATGTGGGCCACGTAAGCGCAACGGTGGGGGGACATTTGTTTCTCCCAATCAGGGCAAACCTCTGTTTTGAAATTCAAAATTCAAAAAATTGAAGAAACGCTTCAGATCCAGCGCTAGGAACGCTGCGCGTCACGTGTCAAACACGGATGCGTTAGCGCCGGGTGCGCTGCGCCCTAGGCAGTGCACCATGTGTGTGCTAACGCTAGGCGCGCTGCGCGCCACGTGTCAAACACTGGTGCGCTAGCAGGGCGCGCTGCGCTCTGGGCAGCGCACCACGTGTCAAACGTAGGTGCGCTAGCGTAAAGTGCACTGCGCTCTGAGCAGCGCACCACGTGCAAAGCACGGGTGTGCCAGCGCTGGAATTATAAAATTCCCCACCGTTGGATCAAAAGATCTAATAATGATAAATCATTAATCAATTAGAATTAAAATTCTGTTATTAAAAAATCTTCCAATCTTGTTAAAAATAAGAAGATTGCCTTCTGTAAAACAGAAGCCCTAGGATCAAAAATCCAACGGTGGGAAACATCACCAAATCAATCAGAGAAAGATCTTTTTTACTGATTTAACAAATCAACTTGCCCTATATAAAGACCCCAAGACTTCAAGTCTGATATAGAGACACCCTCCTACAAACTTTGAGAAAACTCAAAAGAAAGAGAGCAAGCTCTTGAAAGATCATTTTTTCAAGGTAAAAAGAATGATTCTTGAACAAAGAGATGAAATCATCTTATTAAAACAGAAGAATTATCTTCTTAAAAGATCATAGATCTATAAAGACCAAGGTCTTTCATAAAAGAGATCAAAAGATCTCATCACATAATAAAGAAGAACATATTCTTCACACAGATCATTGATCTACAAAGGCAAAGCCCTTTCAAAAATAAGAACTATTGTTCTTGAAACTTGAGGCAAAGCCTCCTTTAAAAAGAACATAAATTTGTTCACAGATCATAAATTTGATCAAATACACTTTGCGCTATTGAAAAGTGCCTTGCACTCTTGGACTGCGCTTCTGTGCTCCTTGGACCGGCGCTCAGCGCCAAAACGTGCCACGTGTCAACCACGTATGCAACTTGCGCTTTGCGCAATAGCGCACTGCGTTCATGGGCTGGCGCTTAACGCCAAGCGCGCCACGTGTCACTCACTTGTGCGCCACTAAACTAGCGTAACGCGCTCATAAATTGAAAGCGCAATGCGTCCATCATCTGGCGCTTAGCGCCAAGCGCGACACGTGTCCTTTTCGTGTGCACTACTTGGCAGAAGCGCAACGCGCTCTTTAATTGGCGCAAAGCGCCTGGTGCGCCACGTGGCGCGCTGTCAGAACAAACATTGTTCTGATTAATGCTATGCATTCAATACAAGACAAAAAAGGTTAAGATCTAATACTCAGCATTATTAAAAGGGCCAAGCCCAAATTAAGGCTCAATAGCCAGAACAATAAAATGTTAAACATTTATTGGACTTAGCCCAATATTGGCCATAAGTCCTCAACTTATATTTAATTGAGCCCGTCTGCTCATAAATATTTAACAGATCTTAGTCCCAAATTGGACTACAGATCTTTCAACCAGCTTACACCGGTTCGAGGATACATCTCTTTACTCCTCTGATATCTGTCGTTGTAATCCTTCAACGTCTTCAAAGAGGTGACGGGTCCCGACAACCACACATAACCTGGACTGTGGGGTCCTTAAGCCCATGGACCACGATGTCCTTAACCTGGACTGTGGGGTCCTTAAGCCCATGGACTCCGATGTCCTTAACCTGGACTGTGGGGTCCTTAAGCCTACGGACTGCGATGTCCTTAACCTCGGACTGTGGGGTCCCTTTAAACCCACGGACTACGATGTCCTTAATCTTGGACTGTGGGGTCCCTTTAAGCCCACGGACTATGATGTCCTTAACCTTAGATCACCATGTCCTTAAACTGGTAATCGACCGTAATGTCCCTAAACTAAACAATATAGTCCAAATGCTCTTTTGTTGGATCTAAACGATCCCGTTAAGTTGATCTCAGTCTCAAATTAGACTGACGTATGCTTAACAAGCGTTAAGTTGATCTTAGTCTAAAATTAGACTAACGTGTCCTTAAAAAACGTTTAAGTTGATCTTAGTCTCAAATGAGACTAACGTATCCTTAAACCCAAACCAAAAACCCAAATCTAAGAAAATACGAATTTGGACTAATCCACGCCCTACGGGCGACAACATACATTAGTCTCCGTATACAATCCACGAGCAACCAAAAACAAAAACGAACACCCATGACACGAAGTGACCATTTGGAGAAGGAGAAACTGGTTACCGCGATACGTTAGCGTAATTAACCGCAGGGGCTTGCGGCTGCAGGGAAGAGCGTCCCCAAAATCAAAACCCCCTCAAATGAGAGGGAATCTGACGAAGTTTGCTACATCGGCCGCATCCGTTTAAACCTTCGATACATGGTGTCATAAATCAACTTGGCATCTTCGGAGAGGTGGACGGATAACACCAATTAGCATCTGCCCCGAAATTCAGGCAAGACGTCTGCCGCGTCTTCGTCCGCGCCTTTCGGTGGGGAACAGACATGTACTAGATAGATTATATTCTTTTTTGTTCTTGATATCCGATAAACAACCGTAATGTGACTGTGGAGGGATGATTTCTAGCCCAGGTAGCATGGTTGACTCCGTTACGTGCCATAGTTTACGTATTTTGGAAAGCGGGACGTGACATCAGGCGAGGCTCGGGAAGGGAAGAGGTGGCGACTACGAAGAAGAGGAGATAAAGATGAAGGGTGTGGCGACGACGAGGAGTGGTGAACGGCGGCGAGGTTCTGAAGATGGGTTAGGGCTAGGACGAGAAAAAGAAGAACGAGAAGAGAGGAAGAGTACGACGGGGGAGAGAGAGAGTTTATAATTAGAATGTTTATAATATATATAGTATATGTATTATAGATTTACATATATTATAATTTGTAGATAATCTCAATTGTTACCAAACTTTTACCTGAAAATCTTTTAAAATATATTTTTGAAAGATATACCCATACGTAAGATCTTAAACCATAATGCAATATTCCTATAATAAATACATATGCCCCCAAGTAAGATTAAAAAAACATATATAAAGTTTTAATTAAAGATATAAGATTATTAAATATTTTGTTAACTTATATTTTAGGATTTGCATATAAAAGATAAGAGTGAAATGAGATATGAGGTGATATACTATGCAATGTCAGTTAGCAACAGAATTATTTTATTCATAACTTTTGATATATAAATATATAAAGATCTAAATATATATAATGTGGGTATTATTCTAGATTCACATAGATACACTTCACTGATAAATCTCAGATACAATCTTACATCATATTGGGTTCTAAACATGCGGGTCGGGTCGGATAACGACTACTATTATTCGAATCATTTTTAACCCAAAAGGTGAAATAAAAGAATTATAAAACAAGACTTAAAATCCCAAGTTATATTGTATAAACGTATTAGGATGTTACAGACGTGTTGTTAGGTAGTAGAACAATGTCATGTATAGATGAATGATGTCAGTATCATCATTCCGGCGCCCGAAGCTCGTATCGACTGATCAATCTCTGGAAAGTAGTGAGCTGTTGAGTTACAAGTTGGATTTCATTCTTGATTTCCTCTTTTCCCCAGGTTTCATATTCTAGTCAGGAATCAATAGAATGTCTACCTAATGCCAACACATGAATAATCACGAACATGTCTTGTCTAGCAAGACAATAAGTCAGGTCAATCAGTATAACAAGTAAATATTGGTGGCATCGGTAAACAATACAGGTAACATGTATAAGCAATATAACAATAACAGTAGGTCGCAGGCATATCAGGTATTGTGTCATAAGCAGGTGAAATATTTGCTTGCGCAACCTGTCACAAAGCAGTAATATAATTGTCATGATTATCTAGTTGTAACGAGTCAATGTATGCATCATTACTTGTTAAAAGATACATCTAAACATATTTGTAATAGCGTTTTACACTTGTTAATTATTATCAACTAAATTGTATCTACTAAAATAGTTCATATAAGTAATTTTGCATAGCCTCAACAATTGTAACTATGCACGTGCTATTGTTACTAAATAATAAAGTATAGATTATCTTTATAAAATTGTATAATGATTATAACTTGCAATATTATAAATGTATGTATATATATTATAAATAGATATATTTAGGTATAGGTAAACTACCATGTTGCTAGATAAACTTGCCTCGATCGGTATAAATACGATGACGACGGATACCCGCACGACGACAACGATCGCAAAAAACGACGCAAACAAGACCTCGGCTAAAAGTGACGATGTAACTGTGCCGGGGTAGTCTGCTCGGCTCTGGAACTTTAGAGAGCTCGGGTTTGAGATCAGCGACGGCGACGATGAGGGTTATCATGGTGATGGGTTTCCGGTCAAGGGTCGGAGGTGGTGTGAATGGATGTTCGATGAAGGGAGATAGAGTCTGGGTTGTTTGGAGGATGGAAATTAGTGAGTCGAGGGGTTGCAGGTGATCAGGGGTGCCAAAGGAGGCGACAGTGTAGAGAGGAATCAGCTCCGGCAAAGAGAAAAAGGAGAATAAAATGTTGCTGCTGATGATCAAGGTGGTGCTTGGGTTCAGGCGAAGAAGAAAAGGAAGGAGTCAACAACGACGAGGAAGGCGAGGAAGGTTGAGGTCGACAGTGAAGCGAGGAAGGATGCGCGGTGATGGCGGCGACGAGGACGACGACGACGACGACGATGGGCTTGGGTTCTTGGTTGAGACGGCGGAGGAGGGTCGGTGCCGATGAGGACGACGACAAGATGGAGGAGATGAGTAAGGGGGTGAGGTAGGGTGCAGGCGATGGTGGGTTAGGGGATTGGGGGCAAGACGAGGGAGTTAGGGAGAGAGAAGGGTTTTGTTTTGGAAAAATAGAATTATATATATTTTATATATAGTATTAGGTTATAAATATATATTATAGTTTTAATGTATATAAATAATATCAAACTACAGCCGATCTCCACCAAAATCTCATCAAAAATATATTTTGGAAAATAATTCATATACATAACCTTTTTAAACCATAACGCAAGAATATAATTTAAATAAATTATACCCCTACTATAAGATTTAAAAGGATTTTAGATTTAATAAATATTTGGTATTAAATATCTTGAGATTTTAACGTAAAAAAAATAAGATATGGGATGCTTAACCATATGATGACAATTGACAATTATAAATTATCCTCAACTTGTGGCTACAAAAGATATGTGATTATAATTTAGATATTATGTATATATGCTATACTAGATTCTTACGGATTTAGTTTACGGATAAATATTAAACAAAATATTAATCTAACACCATACTGGGTTTCACACATGCGGGTCGGATCGGATAAATACCTCTACTATTCGAATTGATCGCAACCCAAATGAATAAAATAAAAGAAATATAAAGCAAGTTTTAAAATACTAATTAATATCGTATAACCGTACTAGGGTTTTACAGTTTTGATTCCGGTTCCAGACAAAATTAGGGTGGTTCCTCCAATCGGGATTATATGTGGAAGAGTATGGATCATTTCTTGGTCTTTATTGAAATGCGGCATTAACCTGATTCTGTCCTTGAGATGGTAGATTATAAGGACACTCTTTCGTCAAGTGTGACGGATCCGAACAACAAGCACAAATGGTGCGTAGAGGAGTAACAGGGCTAGGGGCAGGGATGAAAATTTGCTCTCAACCGCTTCAAGTTTCTGCATGATTGAGATCGATCCGGCTTTCATCACAATTGAGATGTCCAGATGGTGAACTCCTGTCCTAGGTTGGCCGGAAGGGATGTAGAAGATGAAGAGGTCGGTCGGGTGCTTTTCCATTACAAAGTTTGCTCAGCAAGATCTTCTAAGAATGGCCAAGCTTCCTCGTTGGATTTAGATAGAAAGTGGCATTGATAAATAGTTTCCAGTAACTGTCTAGTTTCTGGAAGCAGTCCTTCATATAAAGTGCGGCAAAGTTGCCATTTTGCAAAACCATGATGAGGACCACACAAGGAGATCCTTGTACCATTCGAAACACTTCAAAAATGGTTCATTAGGAAGATGAGTAAATTAATTGATTTCGGTTCATATGCGCATAGTCTTATGATTTGGATAAACTTATTTAAAAAGGTTTTTACGAACTCATCCCAACTGAATATGGAATGAGATGCGGTGGAATAAAACCATTTTCCCGTTAAATCGCAAAGGATGAAAGGATCATCCTTAAGTGGACCGCATCATCAGAAAGTGAGTTGTTTTCATCATCCGACAAACTTGCTGAAATTTGTTGATGAAGACGTACGGGTCTTCAGAATCAAGCCTGTGAAATTTTGGCAAAATATTGAGAAAATATGGCTTGATCTCAAAATTATCCCCATTGGCTAGTGGTATAGAAAGGTAGGCGGGAAGAGCTGTATGGATATGATAACATTGGTCTTGTAACGCGATGCGTGGTGGTGCTCCTACGGGAGATAGATTATCCGCACCAAGAAGAGGTGGAATCATTCCCGGAGGAGGTGGATTATTCGCACCAAAAGGTGGTGGAATCATGTTGGGAAATGCAGGATTGGTTTGATCGAGAAAAGGTGGAGGTTCCGAAATTTCACGAGAAGAGGAATGGGATAAAGAAGGTGAAGATGTGTGAACAGAATTCCGGTCAACCTCGGTGTTGACCGGTAAAGGTAAGATGTGCGTAGGGAAGATGATTTGACTTTAGAGTCGACCGCGTAGTCGGTAGGGACTAGCGAAACACGGACTAACCGGGCACTAGTGTCTCGAGTCCAAGAAGATATACACTAAACATGTTAGTGTTGTCAAAACGTGTTGGTAGAATGTGAGGGTAAGAAAACGATTATGAGAAATGTAGGTGAAAAGTAGGTGGAATGGAAATTTGGTGTTAAATGGTAAGTTTTTATGAGTTTTTGGGTTTTATTTATCTTTTTTATAGAGTTTTGAAAAAATATACAGAATTAAGGACACAATTTCAAACAATTACAGTCACAATATGCACAATCACACCTAGAGTTATGGTTTTCAAAGTCCAACTAGATTGTTCCTAACTGTTCCAAAGTGACAAGTGAGATAACTTTCGAATCGTCTCTTCACTGCCAATTGTGGCCAGGTAAGCACAAGTGAGATAAGGAAGGTTTCGCTCACGAATCACCGTGAGACGAGCCTTTTAAAGTTACATATTCACTTGTCTAGCTTAGACACCACAAAGTCAAGTTTAGATAAACGACCGAATGCCTACAACATTTCTCCGTCCTATTGAGCACGACAAGTCCTTAATTGGCTGAGTAGATATTTTTTAATTAAGCTCGATGGTAATGCGTATGCTTTTTGTGATTTTTGGAGTCTTAGAAAGGGTGATGAAATCCCTACCTAATCTGAATTGGTGTTATAGCCCTTTAAAGTCCGTATTATTTATGCAAAACAATAACAAACAAAATCTAAAACACTTGCAAAAATTTTATTTGGCGGCGACGTAAAGAATCTTGCACAAAAACAATTTATTGGAAAGGGGGAGAGTTTGTGCAAAGAACACTGCAGAAAAGGCAATTCAGTGGAGTTAAGATGGGTTTCTGGAAGAAAGAACTCACAAAAGTTTTTGGGCCCTGAAGCAATCTTTTGACCGCGGAACCGCGGTCAAATCCCTTCACTGGCCGCGGAAGGGCGGTGGAAATTTGGAGTTTTGACTTAAAATTTCTTAGGTGTACTCTGGTTTTGTTCTTCTATGGTTCAGTCCCTGCTTCTTGATTTGGTTACTGAATTTGCTTTACGGTTAGCCGCGGTTTCGCCTTGATCCGCCGCGGTGTAGCCGTGAGATGTGGGTCTATCTTCCCATGACTTTGACACTGAACTTACTCTTCTCCCTATCCTGCATACTCGCACAAAAATAATCAATGAATAACAAGATTTTTATGGTTTTGTTTTTTTTATTCACAAATTAACCCGAAACTACAAAAAGAAATAAACTACCGTCTTCTTGGCAACGGCGTCATTTGATTGGAAGGGTTCCATCCTAGTTTTTAAAGTCCTATTCCGTAATCAAGACGGGTTCGTTTGGTAGCTACCCGGTTGAGTACGAGTCGATCTACGGAGAGATGAGAGGCTTTTTCTTTATGTTTTAACGAGTTAAGTCAAGTTTGTCCATGTTTGTTCAAAGCTAACTGTGTTTGGTTAAGTAAGTTAAAGAAAGCTGGTTAGGATTAGGTTAGTTTGAATTAGAAATTCGCTCACTTCTATTTGCCTATCTTGATATTGATGTTACGGAAGGATACTTGCGAGTATAAGCTAGGCTTTCCAACGCTTAATCCTTTTTCTTTGGTCATTATCCGTCCGTTCTCGACTCTTAGTCATAACCTCCGGTCAATTCACCCACAACCGGTCTTATTAGGGTGTCACCACTATCATAGAGGATATGGTGTCTTAAAGAGCGAATTATGGATGCTTTGACGGGAGTTTACTCAAGTTGTTGGGCAAAAAAAAGAACGAGGAAGATTTCTTTCTCTCAAACTTCCTTATCCTATCCTAATAAGTGAGAAAAACTACTCACCCATGTTAAAAAAGAAAACAAGAAGCATAGAAGAAGATAGAAAAGAATGAAGGGTAGAAAAGAACAACTAGCTATTTGGGACCTCACTTAGATAAGATTACAGTTGAGCATTATAGTTGCAAGGATAAAAGAAAAGAAAAGCAGAAAAAGAAAGCAATAAAAAAACTACTTATCAAAGAAAATAGCAAAGCAATAAATACAACCAAGTTACTAAATGAGACAAGATAAGCAATAGCTCTTAATCTTCATTTATCATCCACTCAAATTCTCTCACTACAATTTTAATGGAGGAAGGACGGTGAAGAAAAAAACTACACTATTTTAAAGAAAAATATACATGGTTTCTTTGGAACAGATATGGTGTATTTATAGGAGTTGGATCGAGCAACTGTAGCAATGAGAAGACCCACTTTGATAAGACCAAGCGGCTCCAGAAATTTTGCGCCGAACGGCGCCGAACGTGCGGTGGATCCGCGGCGCCTCTTTGCAATTGACGGCGATTTGGCGGCGGTACTGTAGATTTAGGCGACCATTTTTCTTCAATGATCTTCTAGCTCTTTTTCTGGGTGTTTGGGCTATTGATATTTTTATTTGGGCTTCATTGAAATCTCCAGGGTTTGACCATTGACCTGTTGATTTTGATCAGTCCAAATTGTTCCATTTTAAGTTCGCAAGTCCGTCAATTGCTCCAGTACCTGTTTTCCTGCACTTATTGAGCAAACACATCAAAAGTATCTATCTACATGCAATGCGATCAAGAATTGGTGGTATAAAAGTACAAAATTCTGATATGAACAATTGGAGCTCTCTCAGCGTAAGTATGCACTTGATCTTTTATCTGAGACAGCATTTCTGGAATGTAAACCAGCAAACATCCCTATGGATTTCTCAGTAAAGCTATCTCGATTAAGCTCTCTTTCGGATCCTCCACTACTTGACCCAGGACGATATCGACATCTAGTTGGGAAACTTATTTGCCTCACTGTCACTCGGCCAGATATTGTCTTTGTCGTTAGCACAGTGAGTAAATATATGCAGAATCTTTTGACCTCCCATCTTAAGAAAGTTGAGCATATTCTCATATATATCAAAAGTTCTCCAGAACAGGGTTTCTTTATAAATCATCATCTATGTTGTCGCTCACAGCCTTTGCAGATGCTAACTTTGCTGGATTCGTTGATGATCGCCGTTCCACGTGTGGTTATTGTGTCTTCTTGGGAGGAAATTTGGTTACATGGAAAAGTAAAAAGCAAAATGTAATTGCTCATTTTTCTGCAGGGTCTGAGTATAGATTTATGGCGTATACAGTTGCTGAGTTGGTATGGCTGACCTTTCTGTTGGCAGATCTTAGAGTTCGTTCTTCTCTTCCGATTACATTATTCTGTGATAACAAGGCCGCAGTTCACATTGTTGAGAATCCGGTTTTTCATGAGCGGACCAAATATATCGAGATAGATTGTCATTTCATTCGTGACAAAGTGACAGATAAGGTGGTTACACTCCAGCATGTTTCCTCTGCAACTCCTAGCAGGTATTCTTACCAAAGTTCTTTTTCGACCGGTTTTTCGCTCATCTTCTGTCCAAATTTGATATGATTGACATCTACGCTCCAGCTTGCATGGGAGCGTTATGAATATTGTTATGTAAATATATTTAGTTATTCTATTCAGTTATTAGTTTGATTGGTTATTATATGTTTATTAGGAGATGCGTTCTATTACTCTATATAGTTGTATGAACCATTACTTTTCTAATAAGCCAATAGAATTTTCCTCTCTTCAATTTTGTTCAAGATAGATAGAGGGGCAGGTTTCTTTCTCTAGGAGGGAGAATTGCGTTATTGAATGCAGTTCTTTCGGCGATCCCAACGTACTAATCATTTTATAAAATGCCTATTTGGGTAAAGAGTCGTATAGATAGAGCATGACAGACATTTTTATGGAAAGGAGTAAACGACAATGCAAAGGGATACCCATTAGTCCACTGGTCGGAGGTTTGCAAAAAGAAGAAGAATGATTGGGTCTCATCAATCTATGAAATATGAATAGGGCATTGCTGAGTAAATGGTGGCGGAAACTTCATAGTGGCGAGCATCCGTCATGGGCAAAATCATTAATAAAAGGTTATTCTCATTCAGAGGTTTTGAGTGGGAAGAATAAGAACGATACTACATTATCTGGATTTTGGAAGGGAATTCACAAAGTGAGGTTTGTTTTATGCAGGAGCCAACTTTTCAATTGGTCGAGGGGATCATATTAATTTTTGGAAAGATAGATGGTGCGGATGACAAGCATTATGATACAAGTTTCCGGGATTATTACATCTTGCGAAAGATAAGCATGCGCCGTTTCAAAGGAACGAGTGGAAAATTCGATTCAAGCGAAGACTATGAATAACGGAGTGTATGTGTCTTTACGAGTTACAACACTACTTGGAAGATAGGAAACGACACAAGCTACAAGAAGATAAATGTGTATGGAGATGGGATGCTAAAGGAAATTTCACAGTGAGGTCTTTATATGATATACTTAATAAGGGAGGATCAATCAAGACGGTGACATCAAATATGGAGAGCTAAGGTTCCACACAAAGTTAAGGCTTTCTGTTGGTTGGCATTTAGAAACTCTATTTTGACGATGGACAATTTACAAAAGAAGGGATGGCAAGGGACATCTGTGTGGGCGCTTTGTAGAGGAGACTCTCAAAGAGTGGATCATTTGTTGTTGAGGTGTCCATTTTCTGAAAGAGTGTGGGCGGAATTTACTTTTAGATTTCAACCGCAGTCCTATCCGATTTCATTTTTTGAGATCGAAGTAGTAAACCCTGATTTTAGAGAGGGATAGGATTTGGTGGTAATTGCTTATTCTATGGGGGTTATTGCGGGAACGTATCGATTGAGTTTTTAACAACAAATGTCATTCTATCAATTCAATTATAGCTTCAATTTATGCTACCATTACTAATTGGATGCTCTTGGCGTCGGATCGTACTCGGAAGGAGATGAGTATAGTTTTGCCGCAGATAGACCAAGAAGAGCAGCATTGACAAGGATATCAGAGCTTCGGAGTTGCAAAAATATAAAAGTCATGGCAAATGAACTATAGAGAGAGAGTATGATGCTTTTTAGCATTTGTTATGTTGGTTGTTGTTTTTTGTCTTTCATTTGTAGAATGGTATAAGTTTGAGGGGCTTGGAGTTTTGTAATCATTAAATTCTTTTTAATGAACTTTAAGGGGGCTAATCATCCCACCTTTTTTTCTCAAAAAAAAAAAAAAACACCACAAGACAGTACAGTATAGACATTTATGGTGACTGTTATTACTGGTAACACAAACCTATAAATAAATCTGGTCCATTTCAAATATATATACTTGATGCCTTATCTTATCCATATCCTAATGGTAATGTCACGACCCGCAATTCGGCCCGTAACCGGCACTTAAACTACGTAACGTCTACAGGCGTACGTAACTTAAGTAAGCCGAAAACCCAGAAATCTAAACCACCCAAGACTGGATCAACGGAGAAAACATAATTTAAAAGTATTAGAGTTGTCATTTAAAATCTCTAACTCTAGTTTTCTTTCATAAAAATTTCGGCAGCACCTCCTTTGTAAAACTGGCCCCGTAAACGGGTACAACACAGATAATATATAAATCATCCCAAGTGGGAGAAAAATCACGCCCACCGGCGGAGACAATCACCACAACAAGTATACGACGCCAAAGCGAAGAAATATCAAGAGAACGACTATATCAAGAAGTAAACACTTCCAAAATAACCTGCTTCTACGAGCACGGTTCCCAAAACCAATATACAACACTGATATCTCACAAGTCGTCTCTAAGTCATATACAACAAGGGTAGATGGAGAATACTAGATCCAACCCAAAAATGATATACAACGTACAACGGATAACCGCAAACCCACCTATAAAGCAACGGCCTCACTGCCAAGGTAGCGGTATCCACAAAAGTAGTGATGATAAGCTGCCCTGCCGCGACTACTCAGAGGGTAAGTCCTGCAAAACACTGTGGCACAACGGGGGTGAGTTGCCAACTCGTGAATAGTAATTAACATCATACAGTAATCGCAAGTATGCACTAACAGCAATGATCAATAACATGTGAACTGATAGCATGAGTATGACAATATGAATATGCAACTATCATGATATCCATATCAAGTGAATACTGAGTGCGGGATAGTAAATAATCTCATGCACAAATCATAAGTATGGAAAACACGGTGTAACTCAGCAACACCCAAATCCCAAAATACTCAGATCGGCCCTCAAATCGGCCCTCAAATCCTGTACATCTCATGAAACCTGAGTGTCAAACATCGACACTCAAAAACATCATAAAAACTAGTGCCCATCATCGACACATAAATACTGATATCCATACGTTCCTCGAAAACCAAGTATCCAACCTCGATACTTGCGTTTCCACGTATCGGTCTTTCTGATATTCATACGTTCCTCGAAAACCAAGTATCCACCTCGATACTTGCGTTTCCACGTATCGGTCTTTCTGATATTCATACGTTCCTCGAAAACCAAGTATCCACCTCGATACTTGCGTTTCCACGTATCGGTCTGTCAAATCCCATATATCTCTCGGAAATTAAGTGCCCAACATCGACACCTTAATTTCCCATATCGCATCTCAAATGCATAAATCCATAAAAAAGTAGCATATGCAACATAAAACATCAATATGAGCATATCACGGAACGAATCGCCAAATCCAGAATACATATATATACAGCGTCCCATACCACCGATATATATGCAATACAAATCATGTAAATCCAAATCCAAAATACATATATATACAGCGTCCCATACCACTGATATATATGCTATAAAAACTGTAATATCCAAATTCAGAATACATATATATACAGCGTCCCATACCACTGATATATATGCAATAAAAAGTGATCATATAACAATAGCAAGGTATATGTGCGAACGAGTAATATAGCATGGTATACATATGAGCATGTAGGTATACAGGTATGTTCTATGTAATATGCATTGTCGCACAAGTATAACTGTTTTAATGTCGCTAACTAATAGCAAGGTATACAATAAGCATTTGTATTGTGCGTGTCATGGCAATTACCGACAGGGTGTGTGTAGCATATCATTGGTGCTCGTGCAACATGGACTGTCGATAATAGTGTAGTGTACAACAGGTACAGTACTAAGCACAAGTAACTATATGCAACATGAATCATGCAATATCTCTATATAAGCAAATGATCATACGGCTAATATTATATCATATCTAGCCCCGACGCGTAGCGCCATACGGGCGATTCCCCGTAGATGTTAAATCTACTCACACTGTGGTCTCCAGCTATGAAGATCCGACCACCTGCTTCCCTTTGTTCGCAGCGTCTGAAGTCCCCGCTTGCGACGCTATAATATCACAAATACAAGAAATAAAGCGAACATCTCAGAAGCAATCACAATAACGTAAAACTACGTATTATAAAACGTATCAACACACTAAACCAACTCACGAATACACGTCTAGTGCAAACACACGAAACGATACCTAAACCCAAACTGAGTACGTCGCAGCACGACACACGACTCGTGTCGCAACACGTATCACGCGAACTCAAAACACACGATTATAGGTAATCGATCCCAGATTTTGTATACTGCATTTATTAAGTAAATCAACAGTACCAAACAACCCCAAATAACAGCAGACAACTACCCACAGGAACCCCACCCCAAAACTCTCCAAGTCGGCCGGCGTCGCCGGCCCCCTCCTTAAGGCTCGCCGGCCCAGGCCGGTGGGATGGTCCCCGTCTCCTGGGTGGTGTCTCAGGTCAACCTGCACACTCCTCTGAAGTTGTTTCCTCAATCACTAAAACTCCCAGATCACAGCAGATACCAATATCACTAAAAAGACACTAAAAACCCGATATCGCCTCAAACGATATAAACTACGTTCTACGCAGAATTTAACGATCGAAACCACACAAAAACTACAATTTAACAGTATAGGGGATATACCTAACAACTTTGCTCTCAAGTTCCAAGCTTTTCCTATCTCCAAGTGATCAAGAGCAAGAAAATCCAAAGCTTTTGGTATTTTTGTGATAGGTTTCAGAATTTTGAGGATTTTGTGAGTTTAGAAAGATAAATGATGAGGAATAATTGAGCAAGGGCAGTAGGAAGGAGGGGATTTCGGCCAAGGGTGAGGAGGTGGAGAATTGTGATGAATTTCCTAGCAATTACCTCATTAATGCAACATTTAAAGCCTTGCACACATACACACACATGCATGCATCTACTTTACCTCTTATCTTTTCTTTTTCTTTTAATTTCCAAGTTTAATTCTAGTCCACACAATGAATCCTAAGGGTGAAGTGAGAAGGATTCTTTAACTTAAGATTTTTAAAGAAAAGATCGCATAAGGAAATTTTCCCAAAATTTGAATACCGCATTAAAATAATATTAAAAATTGGGAAAAATCAAATTGAACCAAAACGTCCCATATACTCCCAAAGCTCGCGCACTAGCTTTATTTTAGCTAATCTAGGTGCTGGCAAGTCTATATGGTCGTTTGTTCACAGTCGGGTAAAAACGGAAAATACCGACAAACTTACCCTAAAACGGACGAAATCGCATAACGATTTCCAAAACGTTACAATCTCCCCCCTTATAGAAATTCGGTCCCCGAATTACAATTTCATACTAAAACGTACCTTCAAAAAGATAAGGGAATTTCTTCCGCATCTCGCTCTCGATCTCCCAAGTGATCTCCTCACCAGTCGGACTACGCCACAGAACCTTTACAGAAGGCAAGTCCCTAGACCGAAGTTTCTTCACCTGCCGATCCAAAATAACTATCGGCTGCTCGGTGAACGAAAGATCACGCTCAAGCTGAACGGTCTCGTGCTGAATCATATGAGAAGGATCATGAAGGTATTTTCGAAGCATCGACACATGAAAAACGGGGTGAACATCTGGAAAACTGGGCGGGAGCGCCAAACGATAAGCAACCGAACCCACTCGCTCGAGGATCTCGAAAGGACCTACAAATCTGGGACTGAGCTTCCCTCTCTTCCCAAATCGCATAACGCCCTTCATCGGAGAAATCTTCAGGAATATATGATCTCCCACTGCGAACTCAAGTCTGCGACGACGACGGTCGGCATAAGACTTCTGCCTGCACTGGGCTGCTCTCATCCTGTCCTGAATCAGCTGGATCTTCTCCGTAGTCTCCTGAACAAGCTGGGGTCCCAAAACCACACTCTCACTAAGCTCGGTCCAACAGACTGGCGATCGACACTTCCTACCATATAAAGCCTCAAAAGGTGCCATCTGAATAGTCTCCTGAAAGCTGTTATTATAGGAGAACTCAATCAACGGCAAGTGACGATCCCAACTGCCCCCAAAATCAAGCACACATGCACGGAGCATATCCTCCAGAGTCTGAATAGTCCGCTCCGTCTGACCATCTGTCTGCGGATGAAAAGCGGTGCTAAAACTCAATCTGGTACCCAAAGCTTCCTGAAGCTTCTGCCATAGACGGCTAGTAAACTGGGTACCTCTGTCGGATACTATGCATGTGGGAACACCGTGCAAACGCACAATCTCATCTATATAAAGCTGAGCGTACTGAGCATAGCCGAAAGTGGTCTTCACTGGAAGGAAGTGAGCCGCTTTCGTCAACCGGTCTACAACAACCCAAATGGAGTCATACCCTCTACTGGTCCGGGGTAGATCCACAATGAAGTCCATGGATATCTGCTCCCATTTCCACTCCGGAATGGGTAAAGGCTGCAACTCTCCAGCCGGTCTCTGATGCTCAGCCTTGACTTGCTGACAAGTCAGGCACCTCAAAACGAAGTCTGAAATATCGCGCTTCATCCCTTCCCACCAGTAATAGCCTCTCAAGTCTCGGTACATCTTGGTGGAACCTGGATGAACGCTAAAAGCCGACTGATGTGCCTGCTCTAGGATCTCGCGTCTCAACCCATCAACATCCGGTACACACAAGCGAGTCCCGCATCGTAGCACACCCTGGTCATCAATCGTGAACTCCGAAACTGTACCCTGTCGAACAAGCTCAAGAATCTCAGACAAGCGAACATCACCGGGTTGCGCCTCACGAATACGATCAACAAGTAGAGGACGGGCGCGGACATGAGCAAACTATCCCCCAGTGGAGGTGAACTCGAACTGCACTCTACTATCACACAAGAGCTGCCAATCTGCAGAAGACTGACACCGAACGGCGCTCAGCTTGGACAAGCTACCCACGGGCCTACGACTCAAAGCATCGGCTACCACATTCGCCCTGCCCGGGTGATAAAGGATCTCATAATCATAATCCTTCACTAGCTCCATCCATCGGCGCTGTCTCAGGTTCAGATCTCTCTGCTGGAAGATGTACTTCAGACTCTTGTGATCCGTGAAGATCTGACACGACTCCCCATACAAGTAGTGCCTCCAGATCTTCAACGCAAAAACTACCGCTGCCATCTCAAGATCGTGAGTGGGGTAATTCTGCTCGTGCTTCTTCAACTGCCTAGAAGCATATGCAATCACCCTATCATGCTGCATCAAAACACAGCCGAGCCCCACTCGAGAAGCATCACAATACACAACGTAGCCTCCCGATCCAGAAGGTAAAGAAAGAACTGGTGCTGTCGTCAACCGAGTCTTCAACTGCTGAAAACTCTGTTCGCACGCATCAGTCCAGAGAAAAGGAACCCCCTTCCGGGTCAGTCCAGTCAGCGGTGCAGCGATACTCGAAAAATCCTGCACAAAACGGCGATAATAACCAGCTAAGCCCAAAAAGCTGCGGACCTCAGTCACCGATACAGGTCTGGGCCAAAGCTGTACAGCCTCGATCTTCCTCGGGTCCACGAGAATACCATCACTAGTCACCACATGACCCAGGAAGTCCACTCGATCAAGCCAAAATGCGCACTTTGAGAATTTAGCATACAGCTGGTGCTCTCTCAATATCTGCAAAGTAATCCCCAAGTGCTGCTCATGCTCCTCTCGACTCCTAGAGTAAACCAGTATGTCATCAATAAACACGATAATGAACTGGTCGAGGAACGGCCTGAAAATCCGGTTCATCAGATCCATGAACGCTGCTAGCGCATTGGTGAGTCCGAACGACATCACCAAAAACTCATAATGCCCATAGCGCGTACGAAAAGCAGTCTTCGGAATGTCATCATCCCGAACCCGCAACTGATGATACCCCGAACGCAAATCAATCTTCGAAAAATGTTTCGCACCCTGGAGCTGATCGAATAAATCGTCAATGCGGGGTAAAGGATACTTGTTCCGCACCGTAACACGGTTCAACTGACGATAATCCACACATAACCTCAAACTGCCGTCCTTCTTCTTGACGAACAGAACAGGAGCTCCCCACGGCGAAACACTCGGACGCACAAGTCCCAAATCAAGCAACTCTTGCAATTGATCTTTAAGCTCTCTAAGCTCTGCCGGAGCCATCCGATAAGGCGGTATAGAAATAGGCTCCGTGCCAGGAATCAGATCAATGCAAAACTCAATATCGCGCTCTGGCGGCAACCCAGGTAGCTCATCGGGAAAAACATCGGGAAACTCTCGCACGGTAGAAACCTGGTCCAGCAGCTCCACTGTGGCTCCAGTATCATGAATGAACGCCAAGAATCCCCGACATCCCCTCCTCAAAAGCCGACTAGCGCACAAAACAGAAATCAAGCTGTGAGGGGCGGCACTACGGTCCCCCTGCACAACCAACACCGACTCGCCGGGAAAACAAAATCTAACTGTCTTCTCGCGGCAGTCCACGGACGCATAGCAAGTAGCTAGCCAATCCATGCCCAACAACACGTCGAAGTCCAACATCTCCAGAAGGATCAAGTCGACGGGCAGATCCCTGTCACCAATACGGACGACACAAGATCGAAACACATAACGCGCAACAAACGACTCTCCCACAGGAGTAGTCACGATCAGCGGCTGATCCAGCAAACACGACTCTCGGCCTAACCTCGGCACGAAGTGCGTAGAAACATACGAATGCGTGGATCCCGGATCAAAAAGAACATGCGCATCATAAGAACATACAGAAAGAGTACCTGAAACCACGGCATTGGACGCCTGAGCGTCCTGGTGAGTCAAGGCAAAAACCCTAGCCTGACCTCTACCGGCTACTGGCTGTCCTCTGCCTCTGCCACCTCGACCTCTCGGTACAAAACCTCCGCGACCACGACCTCGCTGAACAGGAGTCTGACGCGGCGCAACTACAGGAACAAGAGGCAACGCTCTCTGAGGTGGAGAAGGTGGTAAGGTAACCTGCGGTACAGCTGGCTCGTTCACACGCGGCTCCGTACAATCTCGAATCCGATGACCAAAACTACCGCACCGGTAACATCCCGAAGCAAACTGCCGATCATCCCGAGGGTAAGAACCATAAAGTCGACCCCGTCCCGAACCGCCACTATCAGAACGGAAACTGTCTCGACGTCTAAACGTCTGTCTCGCTGCCGAATCACCTATACGAACTCTCTTCGGTCCCGGAGCAACTGATGTCTCAGCTAAACGCTCCTCTACCGAAAGAGCTGCATCCACCGCTGCTGCATACGTGTCACAATGCTGAACGCTGATGGCTAAGAATATCTGGGTAAGTAGGCCTCGAACAAACCTCTTCACCCTCATCTTCTCAGTCGCCACCAGGTATGGAGCATATATCGACAGCTCAGTAAACAATACATCATAATCCGACACCGTCATCCCCGGCGTCTGACGTAAAGACTCAAATCTGCGCGCTCGCGCATCCCTGACGCTCGGTGGAAGAAAACGAACGAGAAAAGACGTCACAAACTCAGCCCAGGTCATAGGAGCAAGACCAGCGGCTCTGCCTCTCTCCAACGACTCATACCACTTCTGGGCCATGCCCTCCAGACGAAAACTGGCAAACTCTACCCATCTCTCGTCGGAACATCGGAGTGAGCGACAAATCCTGGCCATCCGGTCGATAAACGACTGCGGATCCTCGGTAACATCTGTACCCGTAAACACCGGAGGTCTCAACCTCATGAAATCCGTCAACGACACAGAAATAACCCCCGGAGCTGCAACTGCGACTATCGGAACCGTAGGTACCATCGTAGCCTCCGCAGCGGGTGGAACAACTGCCTGCCCCTGCGCTCGGATGGTCTCTACCAAAGTCCCCACAATCTGGCGCAGATCCTGCATACCAGCTCCAATCATAGCAATATACTCCGGTACAACAGGCGTACCACCCTGGTCAGTCCTCGCCTCAGGCGAGTCAACTCTGACCTCGGCCCTTGCGGCCGCTCTCTGAGCCCTCGTAGTCTTCGGCGGCATATGGGCTAGAAATTGAAACAAGATTCGATAAGGAAACGGAAATCGAATCACAAGATGTATATCTATCACGGAAGGAATATCAATCAACAAGCCCTAAGGTTACTTAGGCGGAGTACCGTGTCGTAAGTATGCCGCGGAACATACGCACGCTACGTCACTCTGCTTAAGCTACCTACTCCATCATACCAAGGTCATCCTAGACTCCGAAAGGTAAAACCTAACGCTCTGATACCAACTTTGTCACGACCCGCAATTCGGCCCGTAACCGGCACTTAAACTACGTAACGTCTACAGGCGTACGTAACTTAAGTAAGCCGAAAACCCAGAAATCTAAACCACCCAAGACTGGATCAACGGAGAAAACATAATTTAAAAGTATTAGAGTTGCCATTTAAAATCTCTAACTCTAGTTTTCTTTCATAAAAATTTCGGCAGCACCTCCTTTGTAAAACTGGCCCCGTAAACGGGTACAACACAGATAATATATAAATCATCCCAAGTGGGAGAAAAATCACGCCCACCGGCGGAGACAATCACCACAACAAGTATACGACGCCAAAGCGAAGAAATATCAAGAGAACGACTATATCAAGAAGTAAACACTTCCAAAATAACCTGCTTCTACGAGCACGGTTCCCAAAACCAATATACAACACTGATATCTCACAAGTCGTTTCTAAGTCATATACAACAAGGGTAGATGGAGAATACTAGATCCAACCCAAAAATGATATACAACGTACAACGGATAACCGCAAACCCACCTATAAAGCAACGGCCTCACTGCCAAGGTAGCGGTATCCACAAAAGTAGTGATGATAAGCTGCCCTGCCGCGACTACTCAGAGGGTAAGTCCTGCAAAACACTGTGGCACAACGGGGGTGAGTTGCCAACTCGTGAATAGTAATTAACATCATACAGTAATCGCAAGTATGCACTAACAGCAATGATCAATAACATGTGAACTGATAGCATGAGTATAACAATATGAATATGCAACTATCATGATATCCATATCAAGTGAATACTGAGTGCGGGATAGTAAATAATCTCATGCACAAATCATAAGCATGGAAAACACGGTGTAACTCAGCAACACCCAAATCCCAAAATACTCAGATCGGCCCTCAAATCGGCCCTCAAATCCTGTACATCTCATGAAACCTGAGTGTCAAATATCGACACTCAAAAACATCATAAAAACCAGTGCCCATCATCGACACATAAATACTGATATCCATACGTTCCTCGAAAACCAAGTATCCAACCTCGATACTTGCGTTTCCACGTATCGGTCTTTCTGATATTCATACGTTCCTCGAAAACCAAGTATCCACCTCGATACTTGCGTTTCCACGTATCGGTCTTTCTGATATTCATACGTTCCTCGAAAACCAAGTATCCACCTCGATACTTGCGTTTCCACGTATCGGTCTGTCAAATCTCATATATCTCTCGGAAATTAAGTGCCCAACATCGACACCTTAATTTCCCATATCGCATCTCAAATGCATAAATCCATAAAAAAGTAGCATATGCAACATAAAACATCAATATGAGCATATCACGGAACGAATCGCCAAATCCAGAATACATATATATACAGCGTCCCATACCACCGATATATATGCAATACAAATCATGTAAATCCAAATCCAAAATACATATATATACAGCGTCCCATACCACTGATATATATACTATAAAAACTGTAATATCCAAATTCAGAATACATATATATACAGCGTCCCATACCACTGATATATATGCAATAAAAAGTGATCATATAACAATAGCAAGGTATATGTGCGAACGAGTAATATAGCATGGTATACATATGAGCATGTAGGTATACAGGTATGTTCTATGTAATATGCATTGTCGCACAAGTATAACTGTTTTAATGTCGCTAACTAATAGCAAGGTATACAATAAGCATTTGTATTGTGCGTGTCATGGCAATTACCGACAGGGTGTGTGTAGCATATCATTGGTGCTCGTGCAACATGGACTGTCGATAATAGTGTAGTGTACAACAGGTACAGTACTAAGCACAAGTAACTATATGCAACATGAATCATGCAATATCTCTATATAAGCAAATGATCATACGGCTAATATTATATCATATCTAGCCCCGACGCGTAGCGCCATACGGGCGATTCCCCGTAGATGTTAAATCTACTCACACTGTGGTCTCCAGCTATGAAGATCCGACCACCTGCTTCCCTTTGTTCGCAGCGTCTGAAGTCCCCGCTTGCGACGCTATAATATCACAAATACAAGAAATAAAGCGAACATCTCAGAAGCAATCACAATAACGTAAAACTACGTATTATAAAACGTATCAACACACTAAACCAACTCACGAATACACGTCTAGTGCAAACACACGAAACGATACCTAAACCCAAACTGAGTACGTCGCAGCACGACACACGACTCGTGTCGCAACACGTATCACGCGAACTCAAAACACACGATTATAGGTAATCGATCCCAGATTTTGTATACTGCATTTATTAAGTAAATCAACAGTACCAAACAACCCCAAATAACAGCAGACAACTACCCACAGGAACCCCACCCCAAAACTCTCCAAGCCGGCCGGCGTCGCCGGCCCCCTCCTTAAGGCTCGCCGGCCCAGGCCGGTGGGATGGTCCCCGTCTCCTGGGTGGTGTCTCAGGTCAACCTGCACACTCCTCTGAAGTTGTTTCCTCAATCACTAAAACTCCCAGGTCACAGCAGATACCAATATCACTAAAAAGACACTAAAAACCCGATATCGCCTCAAACGATATAAACTACGTTCTACGCAGAATTTAACGATCGAAACCACACAAAAACTACAATTTAACAGTATAGGGGATATACCTAACAACTTTGCTCTCAAGTTCCAAGCTTTTCCTATCTCCAAGTGATCAAGAGCAAGAAAATCCAAAGCTTTTGGTATTTTTGTGATAGGTTTCAGAATTTTGAGGATTTTGTGAGTTTAGAAAGATAAATGATGAGGAATAATTGAGCAAGGGCAGTAGGAAGGAGGGGATTTCGGCCAAGGGTGAGGAGGTGGAGAATTGTGATGAATTTCCTAGCAATTACCTCATTAATGCAACATTTAAAGCCTTGCACACATACACACACATGCATGCATCTACTTTACCTCTTATCTTTTCTTTTTCTTTTAATTTCCAAGTTTAATTCTAGTCCACACAATGAATCCTAAGGGTGAAGTGAGAAGGATTCTTTAACTTAAGATTTTTAAAGAAAAGATCGCATAAGGAAATTTTCCCAAAATTTGAATACCGCATTAAAATAATATTAAAAATTGGGAAAAATCAAATTGAACCAAAACGTCCCATATACTCCCAAAGCTCGCGCACTAGCTTTATTTTAGCTAATCTAGGTGCTGGCAAGTCTATATGGTCGTTTGTTCACAGTCGGGTAAAAACGGAAAATACCGACAAACTTACCCTAAAACGGACGAAATCGCATAACGATTTCCAAAACGTTATAGGTAATGATAGTCAAGGACTCTAGAAGTTAAGTTTATGCAAATATTGATTTATAGATACAATGACCGCCCTTGTTGTTGTAAGGAATTCCCTATATGCAACCTTGGAACGGTGCCCATACAGTGGACTTCTTTCTTGCCATTAACTGAAAAGCGGACACGATGCATGTTATGGCTATTTACCAAAATTTAGTTTCCGATGAATTATCTGTTAATGTACAATCATGGTAACTATTCTTGTAGCTAGAATTGATACTTAACAGAATTAAGGGTTATGAAAGCGTCATACCCCACAGAACTAAAAATATATAGGATAAACAAGAACAAAACATACCATATGGCAAAACTTAGTTTCTAAAGAATTAACTTCAACCTACAGTTCTAGTAACTAATTATGTAGATATAACGAATTCTGCTAATACGACCTTTAATTAGTAACTATACATTGATCTTTAACGAATTAACAAGTAACAACCATGAAACCATTGCTGCTGCCACCGGATCGATGAAAATATGCAGGATGTACAAGAACTGAACACATAATAGCATACATTTGCAATGCAATGACTATTATTAGTTATTATTGTCACATATACCTATGACCTCATCTAGTCTTCAAATGTAGTAGTTCCACACTCAATTACAACTATGCAATAATCGTGATGGGTGCTTATATAATGACTTATTGTAATCATAATGGTACAAAGAGTCACAAATTGTCATTAGTAATTATTAAAATTTTAGTTTGAGTGGGTTAATATATTGATCTATATATATTAATGATCATTGTTACATGGATTCCTCATATATATTATAACCTTCAATTGTCGCTAATGCATTGTGCGTGTTTAACTGTACAAAAAATCATGATGCATCTCATGGCTATTTGCTTAAACTTAGTTTGCAATGAAATTCACTCTATGATTATAGACTTATAGTAACTATCTATGGCTACAACAAATTTTGCGAATACAACCTTCAACCAATAGCTATGTATTGAACTTCTTATCGATTGTTTAACAGAAACAATGACCATGAAATCATCGTTGCCCCACACCGCAAAAATGCCAAAAATATATGGACAAATAAGAACACAACAATAGTATAAATTTCCAAGACTACTACATAAACATGCAAATACATATATGGTAAGATTAAAAGTTCATGCTATGTTCGTTCACCCTCGATTCTCACGAGTCATCGCCACCTTGCGACATCAAACTTGGACCTTCACCATTTACTACCTGATGTTTTTTGAAAGCTGCCAATTTTGCTTCACTAATCCACTATAAAGTCCTTGCATACCTCTCACCCTAATCCTCCATCCCGTCAGGCAACATGGAGAAGAAGACTAAAGGTCGCCAGAAGGTGGAGATGAAGAAGATAGATGATGTAGATGCTCGCCAGGTCTGCTTCTCGAAACGCTGAATGGGGATGTTCAAAAAAGCCAGTGAACTATCCACCCTTTGCGGTGCAGATATTGCAATTTTGGTGCACTCACCCGCCGGCCGAGCATTCACGTTCGGCCAGCCGGGAGTGGAGTCGGTCATAGATCGATTTGTGGGGAGCAGCTCCGGGTTGGGCCCGAAAGTATTCCCTAACCGAAACCCAAACCCTGATCCTGTGGAGCTTCTCCGCAATGCCAGTATTCAACATTCAAATAGTTGCTGCATGGAGTTTGATGAGTTCCTCGACGCACAGAGAAAGAGGAAGGAGGCACTTGATCGAAGGCTCCGCGTGCTTGCTCACAGCCCCCTGGGAGCTTTGGAACGAGGGCTTGTGGGGCTTGAGAGCCTTGGACTCGAGGACTTGCTGGAGCTAGCAAAAGCGTTGGAGGATCTGAAACAGAAGGCTACTGCTAGAGCTAATGAGTTACTGAAAGAAGCAAACAGGGTCATTGGGTGTGCCTTTAATTTCTGGTTAACCCTGTTCACATGGTTAACCCTATTCAGATGGCTAAACCTTATGGGAATATGGTTCGCTCAAATGGGAGCGAAACGATGGGCACCACCCTTACCCCTAGTTGGTTTCCGGGAGCGGGTGACCCAAGCTTCAAGTAATGTGTTTGATTGAACTATGTTCTAGTATTCGGAAAATTGAATAATGGAGTTTTATGAAAGTTGAATTATGGTGAAGGATGGGTGCCATTTATTATTATTTTTTTGTTTCTGTTATGCCGAACTTTTTTTATGATTTTATTTATTCAGGGGCAGTGAATTTTTATGAATTAAAAAAGTGTAAAAATGTGAAGTGACAGTTATAGAACTTGATGGATCTTGAATAATGAGGAAAAAGCGAAATATACAATATGCAGTATACTTAAAAAATGAATATGGATTAGACTTATTATTGATTGCTGATATGCCTGAAGAACAACCCTTTTTGGATTAATTCATGATGGTGGGATCAAGGAGGACATCGTTTGTAAGATTGAAGCAGGATAGTTAATGTGGAGACATGATTTCAGAAAACATCATGTCTAGATTTTATGACATATACAATATGTAGTAGAAAGATTATATGACATGGGTTTATGCATTAGGCAGCTTAGACCACTGCGACAATTAGGTAGAGCTGAATTTTGGTTTAAGCAACAACTGTGACTAGGTCTGGACGAAAATGAACCTAAATTGGTGCAGACACTTGTTAATTTGATCAACAAGGCCACACTTCATAGAGTTCAATGCAAAGCAGGAAAGGATCCCTGCAGGAGACCACAAAATTTGAGGATAGAATTTCTTTGCTCCCGGAAAAAGCCTTTAGGTAGATGATTTCATTTCTCTTTGTCATATGCAACATAGGGAGAAGGAAAAATTCAAGTTTACTGTCTTGGCGTTGTGTTGAAATTAAACAATGCGGATGAAAGGATTTACTATTCCTAGCCTGATCTAATTATAATAGCCTATTTTGGTGAACGATCTCTCTGGATGAAGCCTTTAAGCTCAGCTAGTTAAGCTTTAATAGGATTGAGATAATCAAAATGTGGATGATTGCATTTCACAGCTTCTAAAAACAAATATTATTGTCACTCATATCTTAATGTTCTCATTTCAACTTCTTATGAATGCACTTATTTTCGCATTGGTCTCTTAAGTCATTGTCCCTTGTCTATCTTAATGTACTTGATTCATTTACACTATATTTTGGACGTGTTGTTTCTTAATTGCTGAACGTTCCAATTCAAATCCCATAGAAAACATATTTGGATAAAGTGGACAAGTCAAAAACCACTGCAGATACCATGTTTCGACCCTAAATAAGGAGCTTAGTCTACAGGGTTGTGTCAGAATATAAAAATATATACCTCAACTTCACAAAAAAAAACGTTCGAGTTTTGATGTGGAGGTAGAGGCTTAAGCAATAATATCTCACCAGAGAATCGCTGTATACAAGTTCACTGGAAGATTAGCAATATTTGAAAGAGATGAGTGCATCATATCTCAAACTGCTTGCTGGTTGCATGGGCATGGGCTAAATACTATTTGACTAAAAAGTTTAGTTTCCCATGCACATACCAATCTTATAGCATCACAATATGTTTTCCTCTTCCCAGAAATTGTCACCAATTCCTTGGTTTCCATCAGAGCGGACTTTGACCAATTCTGAGGATGGCAAGTTTTAAATGAAGTGAGGTCAGTATTTGTATGTAGCCTTTTGTTAGCACCTAATAGAAATGCTGCAAATGCATATCACATGCCAATGAGAGGCATGATGATCGATTGCTAAATACACACGGATCGTTTCATTTACATCCTTCTGTTATTTTCTTTGTACATGTAGTGGTGGACCTCTCACTTTAACCATTTCTTTCTCTTGTGGACTTGTGGCTTGGGATCCATGTTATATTTTTCATTTGTTGTGGAGACATCTCAGTATCTGATTCATTTCTAAATTAGATTCATATCAGATTCGTCGAGGATACTTTTGGAGTCTTTTTGATGCATCTTAAAAATTGTATTGACGGATTCGTCGAGGATACTTTTTGGAGTCTTTTTGACCGACTTCAGATTACCAAATATGTATCAATGATCAAGACATCAATAATCGGTGCATCAATAGTTCATAATTTAATTTACTTCAGAAATGAATTAATGTTATGCTTTTTAGTGGAAAAATATAAAAGACCATAATTTTTCAGGTAACTACTACTTCGCATAAACAATAACCAGTTGACGGCCTTTATATTCTACCCAAATGGCTGGGATTGTCTGTAAGTAGAAGGAATCTTCATGTAGATTTGTTCAAATCAGAATCTTTTATGATTCTGTGTATATATCTAAAAAGGTTAATAAAAATTGCAATATCCCATTATCCCAGTGTATAGTTTTCTTGATGTCTGAAGAATTATGGACCGGTGAATCCAACTCATATTGTGTCTCATATCCATCGAGTCTCTGCTACTTAATTTCGGGGCACCATTGTTTGTTGGTCGAATCTTGCATCTATATCTCACGCATTGATCAGGAGGAACAATACATTTTCCCTTCCTTTGAGCTCATCACCAGGGGAACAAAGCTCCCCAAAATGGCGAAAACCCTTGCAAAAATCTGCTGTGGCGAACACCCTTGTCATTAGAGTTTGGCTCCATATCCAAACCTTTATGCAACAAAGCTGAGATGCAGATCTTGATGCATAGGCTAAGATGCTGATAACGATCGTTCTTGGAACTCAAAATTGACATATTTGGCCATACTTGGCCATATTTGGCTGCATCTTTCTGGCACTTCTCCGGGTTAAATTGTTGCAACCAAATTGTTATAATATTCATGTATTATTGTTACTGCAAATAGGTACTTGGCTTAATAAGCATGTGTGTAATCCTTGTTTTCTTTTTTTCTTCCTTCCCAGAACACGGTAGATGAGAAGAATCACCAAGCCAAGGAAAGGCAAAGGTGAAGTAGTCATCCATGTTGGAAGAAGCTTTACGGATGTTCCTTATATCAAAGTATTGTTCTTATTGGCCTTTTGTCCAGAAAGCATCGCTAACTGAATTTGCTTTTGAAAAGTAAATTACATGTTGTTTACTTGTGTTCTAGGTTGTAGCTTCAGGTTCTTGTTACCTGCGAAACCAGTTTATGAAAAATGTTACACATTAATCTTAAAATACCAGATAATTTTGAATGCTTGTAATGGTGTGAGGTAAATGTCTGTGAAGCTCATAACTTCCCTTTTTGTGTTATGTTGCAGGCTATGAGTTCTTATTAGCAGGTCTTGAGTCGAGGTTTGTTTCCACGCCTGATGAACAAAAATTTCCTTGTCGTACATCATTCGTAGAAAATTTGTTCTCTCTTTATGGTGGGGTGCCTTCATCAATCTTTGTTAATAGCATTCTGAAGGCTAGGATTCTCAAAACCGATGTGCATTTTGTGTATTTACAATCTCTTCTGTAGTTAAGTTTAATCATCAGAAATGATTATTCTCTATTTCCTATGTTGCAATATAATTGCATTACATCTTTCCTTTCCAAGGAGCGTGTAAGCTTCAAAATGTTAACATAACAGCGCTCAGTGATCGACATTATGGCGCAGAATTTCATCTTATTCATCCACAGGACAAGTTAATAATTGTAAATTTCACCTTATTTCACTGTACTCCCACTAGAACAACTAGTAAGTTGACAGCAATTACATTGTTTTCCTTGAAAACATGGAACATTAATTCCTGCGCAAGTAAATTTTTTTGACTTGTTTTTCAAATTTCTTTTTGTAATAATGTTGCCTCTTTGGTTTCCTTAGCTTTTTGATTCATATTATTTGCAAGTAGACTTTATACAGAGTTTTTCTTTTGGTTGCAAAAGTTGGAATAAAGTTTACAAAAAGTTAGGTATTTTTTATTCAATTTCAGGGTCGTGTAGGCCACATAATGGTGCTCTTTCTTTTCTGTCAATCTGCATAGATAATAACTTTGATAATATTAGAAACCTCCGTGTTTGGAACAGATCTTTTACATACTGTAGGATTGGAAAATGTTTTTCTCATCAGATTTGTGAATAGGTGTCTTTATACTTGTATAGTAATTATGAGATGTGAATTCCATAATTCAAAATTGTCGAACTTCAACACCCTCCAGCTGTTCTTTAATAATTTCTATCCATAAATGCTTATTAGTCATTTTAAAACTTATCTGTGCTAGTTGGATTTGAGTTGTGCATGTTTCCTACACAACAATTACTGGATGCTCCGTGTTCAAGAAACTTTTATACATATTTTCATAATTCATTAGCATATTTGCAAATCGTTTTAATATGCATTGCACATTATGGGGTATGATTTCTTTCATTTTCTTTTATATATGTATCTTAAAACAGTAGAGAGCATTGGAATGCAATAAATAATTTATATATGTTACAGTATAGAAGAGATAGATCATGGCAATTGAAAGATTAAAGAAGATGATTTATAACCTTCCGTTTTTAGATTTTATGTCATATTATTGTTGAATTACAAGTTATATTTGTATTTTAGTCTTTTAGAACTTGTTATGTCTGTGGATTGTTTGTCATGCTTAATTTTTGGCAGTCACTTTCTATTCATTTCTTTACTTTGCCGAATTTGAAGCCGGTTTCTGATATTAAGAAGCCGTTTATGCTGGCTACATGCATATTATAGTCGATTTCGTTTCCACAACAAACTTAATTTGCTAAATCAGAGCTAAATGCAAATGGTATGATTGAGCTGTCTTGAGCAGTTGAACAAAATGCAAATGGCATGAACATTATGCTTTGATTTTGGTGCATGTGTGCATGTATTTGTTCCATTACTAAGGTGTTGTATCTACAATTCTTCATTTAAGGTTGCCTATTTACAATTCCAACTGTTGAATGCACAGCTAAATGTTTGTATTCCTTTGTAGTGTGCTGCCCATCTGGTTGCTTGCTGTTGCACCAATATTTTTAGTTTTTGGTTTAACTCAGCTGCAACATCATTAGTTTTCTTTACTCAAAGTTTAGAAAGATATTGGAAGGAATTTAATATGTGGAGATAAGAGCAAGTCTGTGTCATCACTTGTCATTTGATGTATAGACTAATGCATCATGTGATTAGCAGAAAATGATGTTTGATGCCTTTCGTGATTTGAATTACTTGAGGTGACCAATTCTTGTCAGTTTGCTGCTGCCTCGACTTGATCTTGATCTTGCCTACTCATGTTAGGTGAACTGATTCTCAATCATACTTGATTTGCTACAATATACAACAGCTAACCAAGGCCATTTTTGGTTTCAGCAGTATAGAATAAATTTATTTATTTTGATGAAAAGTTGAGCAGTAACTTGCCTAATCACATTCGTATATTAACAATGGTAAATATTTCTTACTCTAATTTTATATCTTAACCATTTTTGGCAGGAAGAAAGGCCGCATTTTCTGATTTTCCTCAATCTGTCCGGTTCCCTGTAAATTAGAGTTGCAGCACTATGATTACAGTCGCACTCCATTTATATTTGCCTTTGCTTGGTGTGTGGTAAAAAAAAAATTAGACCAAATTCTGTAAGGGTATGTTTGGCAATTGGAAAATGAACAGAAAGTACAAAACTAAGAAAGTGGTAAGAAAATGAAATGAAAAGAAAGTATTAATTCTTATTTGTTTTGTTAAAATGAAAGTGGGAAAAAAGCCGAGTTGACGTTTATGCAGCATTGGAAAAAGAGATTGAGTTGTTTGGTTGAAAAAGAAAATAAGTCAGTAGAATAAAATAATAATTAACACTTTCTAGCATTTTCCTATCACTTTGTACAGTTTTGCTAAGAAATTGAAATCACTCCAAAAGCCCATGTGGCAAGAAAGTGAGAAAACACTTTCTCATATTTTTCCCATTAACCAAACAAATCAAGTTGGAAAGTACATTCACTTTCTACTTTGTCTTCTATTTTCCATTTGCCAAACATCCCCTGAAGTCATGCCAAATGCTCAAATGTAGTTTTGATCCATTAAGTTGGATTAAAACAAGTCATCCACTATTTACAAATTAGTTACAATTTCTTGTTACAAATAAAATTTGCAATACCTAATCTCCAACCGACAATCTTTATTCCTTGCACTGTTTTCAAGTGAAAAAACGCTAGCTATTATAATTGTATCTCTGCTATTATAATGCCAAAGGAAGGGGCTTAGTTACTTTCTTTGAAATTGATACCCTGGTTTTATGCCAAGTAAGATTTAGTTATGTGTCAAAATATTATTATATTATCATTTTAATGTTAAAAAAAGATCTTATAACTAAATTCTCCATTATAGAAATTATTTCCATTTTTCGTGGACAATTATTTTTATTTCTAAAACTAATCATATCATTTAAAAATTAAGAAACTTTTAGTGTTTAATTGTTTTATTTTCAAAGTGCATTGCTGTGCAAAGTTACTCGTCACATACAGGGATAAGATGCAACACATCTTTCCTTTCATCATTAGACCATTTCCCATATCCAAATTAGTAAATAGATTAAGAGCCCTTCATAGTTGTTCCCCCTCCGGTCTATTACAAATAGTACATCTAAGTAATGTCACACTCAAGTCCCATGACATGTGAAGCCCTTGTCAATTGATGTTGGAACAATCCACTTTCAATAAATAATTTGCTGGGACAGGTCAGAGGAGGAGGTGGAATTATGTTTTTCTTTTCTTTCCTTTTCTATTGGAGTCTTGATTGAGATCATGTCCATTGATTATGGATATTTTACTAAAGCTAAGCAAGTTCCCCCAAAAATTACATCAGCTCCAGTCCATCACAATTCACAAAGCAATAGCCCAAACAGATTACAAAATATCCACTTTAATAGTCCTTTTGCAAATTTTTTATAAATGTTATGTTATGGTAAAATCAGCTTCCAGTCTCACTATATATACATCCCGATTCCTCTTAATAGTATTTAGGGATTGATTGGATTTTTAAGAATTTCTCTTCGGTAGATATTGCCGTTTTGTTGATTTACTATTGCTTCATCTATCTTAGAATCGAACATTACTTTTTCTTGCGCATTTCTGAACTTTCTTATTTTATACCCTTTTTGTTGTCTTGTAAGATATTGTGGATGCCAAAGATGGCTTGGGATTATGGTAGGCATATTTTAGAGAAGTGATGCATTATTTCTCAAGTTTTTTTATGACCCTATTTTGATGGAAAATTCTTCAAGGTTGAAGATAATGACCTGGCTATCAAGTTGCACCCTATTTTGTTTGAAAGACCAATATCAAAAAAACAAGCAATAGAGAACAAGCCAGTTAATGCCTTTGAGCAGTTGGCTTGTGTGGAGGATTACATTTTTTTGATGTTATTCCTCACCTTTTCAAATCCTAGAAAGATAATAATGGCCAACAAGAGCTAGCCAATCATTTCAAATAAGGTGCAAGGATTTCTTCTCTCATTAATTTATTTGTTTCCTTTTGCGCTAACCTTTGGATTGGATTAGGCAATCCTCCATATGCAAACACATTATTAGCACATGGAACTTTGTACTAGTGAAAGAAAGAGGTGATGGTTGCACTCCTCTTTTGGAATGATTTCCAAGTCCCTGCCCCAATCCCCATTATTTTCCCCTTCCTTTTTTTCCCCCTCAACTTTAACTATATAATAACCCTATTCCACCAACCCAACAAATCAATTCATCCATCCATCGAGAGTCAAATGATATAGCAACCTCATTTATATAGCCCCACATTGAGGAATTTGCAAAGTGTTGTTAAAGATCTTGTGCATCCATCTTATATTTGTTAATTTGTATCCTTTTGTTAATGGTGCATGGGTTTAGCTTTTACAAATTATGGTAATTTTGTCGGTCTTTACCTGCCCCAATGCGATAAAAAAAAATACGGGCATAATGTATCATTTTATACGACAATTCTGATGCGAGATGCTTTGGTCGTCTTTTGAGATCATGTGCCCGTAAAAGATGCAAATTCCGTCATCAATCAATAGATGATGTGGATCATGTAAACATGTACATGAAAAGGATTAAAAAGCATCAATCGAATAAGCATTGTGATATGGTGCAACTAGAGCTAGGTGTATGCTTTTTAGGATAGGATATGAAATCCCAAACACAAAATGCATGAATGGTACTGTATGAGATACTAAAGGGGAAAGAGGATAGCTATACCCTCTCCCTCTCTCTCCCTTTTGAGGTAAGGGGGTAACTGATTCATTCATCCTTATACAAAAGCTCAAGGGGGGAGGAGTAAATGCATGGGCCACTTCAAAAAGACAAGGAATATATACATAGAACAAAGGAAGAACCCACATCACATCTTCAAGTGGAGGAGACTACATGTGTGTTCATTAAAGGAAGAAATAATTAATCCACATTCATTCTTTCAAAGGTGAAGCTTTTAGAAAGTTAGGGTTATCATCTGTTATTAGGGCAAAAGTATTGGTATTTCTTGAAATAGTCGTTTATTTATTAAGGTTAAAATTTATCATCATAGAACCGGTGATTTTGCAACCATTTGTTGAAGGGAAAAAGTAAGGGTTTCCACCGTTGTAAAGTTAAATAAAAGAATATTTCCGTCCCTTTCATTTGTAGTAGGCCCTATATGAAACACAAGGTATAATTATTGTGAAAGCAAAGGCATGGCCTAAGATGCTTACTGAGCCTCCAAATGGACCACCAAGTTAAGCTAAATTAGCTAGCCAAGCTAGCAATGTTGTTTCTTATATATATATAACATAATTATAATAAAAAAGACATAAATAAATTAAATTAAAAGCATTGGGCAATATGTGTCTGCATCTACCCTTCATCGTGGGCAGGTTGCCTTGCGTTTGTACATCTGATGACAGACAGGTGGTGCTCCAATATACTGTCATTCGATATGTTCGACGCCGACTTCATTATCTCCACCATTTTTACGTAAGTAGTTACCGGATAAACATACCGGTAAACAATTTATTGAGCAAAAAAGGGAACAAAAGCGAGGCTTGTGACCCACCTATACTGTTGTCTCCATTCTTGTTTTGTTTCTTGTTGGTTAGAAAAGTGTTATTTAGGGATACTTTCCTTTAGGTTTCTTTACCAAAACACATGGGATGCACATGACCAATCCAATTTAACACAACAAGAAAACAAACTTTTTGTTCACGTTCGAAGTACTTGCATTAGGAAAAATTGGAATTCCTTTGGCCGTGGAGAAGGAAATTCTCCTTCTAAGTTTTTCAAAAGATGCAACCATATATCCAGCATTTCTTTGGATGATCTCATGACCTAAGTTAAACTTTATGCACAGCAATTTTTGATGTAATTTGATATTATTAGTCGGTTAGTATCAGGACGAGAAATGCTTTGTTGTCTCTGGATCATTGAATGTTGGCTGACTGACCCCGTATTTGTGTTTTCTCATACCGAATGTTTATACCAGCAGTTATGTCGATCAATATTTATTTCTAAACCGATATATCGGACGAAATAGCATCGAACACCCTTTGTGCATGGTGGAGATGGAGCCCCACATAAGACTGCTATGTTAAAGACAATGGAAAGGCTTAGAATATATATAGAGACAGAGAGAGAGAGAGAGAGTATTTTACTGTTTGATATGATCTGATTCGATATAGTTCTATCTTTTAACTATTTGTTTGCTAGATAGGTCCTTGATATCATTAACAGAGGTTGGCATTTTACCTTCATACCCCCGCCACTTCACTTATTCTTTTGGTTTTGCAGCTAGTGTTTCGAAGTTAATTGGTATCTTCTTCTTGGATCGTGAAGTTTAGTAGAATTTGATAGCAAGATTAGTTTTTCGTTGAGAGAAAGAACAAGTATTATGTAGAAAACGAAATGGCGGAGAAGGAGTAAAGGCGGGGACAGCACTAAAAAAAATAAAAAGAGTGATAACTACTTCCATAAGGGTATTTTGGTCTTTAAGAAATCCTAAAGCCGTCATTTAACATGCTACTTGGATAACTGAAGGAGAGGATATTTAAGTGTAAAATCCGGGATGGTTTAAGGTATTTGTCTATAATTCCTAAACTTTAAGGTACTATCTGAAAAGTGTCAATAATTAAGCATATTTATATGAAGTTTACCCATGACAAGGGAATTTTTTTGGTAATAATGGCCATAGAGTCCTGATCATCTTCTTGATCAGAAAGCCCTCTGCGGCATGTCTTCTTTCGACATGTGTCCCGAGCATATTTATTATACACATCATCACTCAAATTTATAGATTCATGTAACTAGAGAAAAAGAGAACCTTTACTAAAACCTTTAATCTTATATATGTAAAATTAACCATTTTCTTCTCCAATTCTAAAGAACCCTCTTTGAACTAGTTTGAATAACATATCCTTTTTTGCCGTCTTCATCTTTGTTCGTCTCCTGGTAACTTTTGCCTCAGGCCTGTATAACCAACAAACGATGAGTCAATATATAATCTACTCAAATAAATTAGAATGATAAAATATTACAAGTATCATGATATAAAATTAATTAAGCACGCAATACCTATGTAATACCCAGATCCCTTGTGAATATTTTTCCGTATTTGTAAATTATGTTTCCCAAATTTTCTGAATTTAAATATTTCTATATTTTATTTATAAACCCTAACCTTTAATTTATTTATTTTAATTTTTCTAAATCCTTCTTCTTTAAAACCTAATCTAAATCCTAAACAACCCAAACCTTAAACCCTTTTTATTTTATTTTATTTTTCTTTTTCTAAGCCCAGCCCATGACTTACACCCTAAACCCTTATATTTATTTTCCCCTAATTCTTTCTAATCCTTTAACTCAAATCCCAACCCACAACCCTAACAAACCTGACCCGACACCCTACCCGAACACAGACTCGGTCCGTCCCTCTAAACCCGACCCGAACCCTCACCCCTCTCCTTCTTCTTCTCCCCCTCATTCTTTCCCGCCTCTTCCTCAGCCCACGACCCGTTCCCTCACCCTACACCCCCGCGACCCGCTCCACCACATCCTCGCTCCTCTCTCATCAACTACCCCGCGTGCTTCTCTCGCCAAACTTCTCCATCTCCTCAACGTCCCCCTCCCCTTCGCGCTCCACGAGACCCACGCCCACTTTCCCACTCCCGCGAGACTCGCTCCCCTCAACAACCCATGATCCCCTTCACCTCCCTCTCTTCTCACAACCGAACCTCTCTCTTCGTCTCTCTCTCTCTCTCTCTCTCTCTCTTTCTTGTTCCCTCACTCTCGCCCCATCTTCTTCTGCAACCCCTACCAACCTCCATCAATTCCTAACTCAAACCCCATTTTACCATTGTCCACCTTAAGCTCCACTTCAACACCATTATCTCAACACCACCCTGCTCCTCTACCTCTCGCCGACGAGTCACCGACGACCACCGAACTCCCCAGCTCCTCCTCCTTCAGCTTGAGCCACGCCCCAAGACTGGCATGTCACGCCCCGCTTCCCAAAATATGGGATACAAGGGATGACTAGGCCAGCCATGCTCCTACGATCAGGGAATAATCCCGCCGTAGTCACACTTCGGCTTCTAGCACTACATGGTAGTTAATAAACAGTGCTTGAGTAAAGGAAAAATCATAGCTTACGACTTTATTACATTGCAATTGAAAAGAGTTCGAGGTACATTTATTTCACAGAATAAACAACTAACCAATAACAAATGTTGAAATCAAAGAAAGTAGCGCTGGTGGTGCAGTCTAGATCCCCGCAATCTCGAAGGATAAGTCCTGCTCCTGGGCTGGATTCACTTCGTCCTCTGAGCATGCACACTCAGGTCGTCAGGGCGACACATATAGCAATAAATATGTATAATAGGCGTGCAGTATTATTAAACATGGGGAGTACAATGGATTGCAGAACATGTATATAATGACATCAACTGAAAATGAATAGTGCACTATGAGTAAGATGTCGGTGAACTAAGCAATGTATATGTCACTACTTGACGGTCATTAAGTCCATGAAATCAATTGGTGGAGAGAATACCCGTGTTTAACAAGGGTCTCGTGCATGCCCGAGACTACGGTCCATTGTACCCGGGACATAACTCTGTCAGCCGTGCCGCTAGGCCCACGACCTAAAGTGTGTGTGTGTGTGTGTATCACTAATAGCGAATGATCATCCTCTAAATTATTGTACCTCGCTAAATACGAGTTCAATTCCACCTTGATTTCCCCATTCCTCCAGGTTATGGTATGTATTCATGAATCAGATAGGTTGTGAACAATACGTATCACTGTCGTTTTCAATCACTTTTTTTCCACTTATCAATATCACTGTCGTATTTGCCACAACCCAATCACTAATCATTAATATATCGACAATGCAAATGATTCACTATGCGGCAGGTATAACTCAAGCATGGGAAAATATGTAGAAATGCACTGAATAGGTATTCATTATACTATAACGACTAATGCCACATAACTTGCAAAATTCATGGTAAATCATAAGCTTAGAATTGACCAAAACAATATAAAGAGAGTATGAATCACACCGGATTATCTAAGCAATAAAATTTATTTCAGGTCAATCGGAGTTCAGGTTAGAGAATTATCATCGTTTGAAGGCAGCGATCGATTTCTGAGATTCCAGTTCCAGAACTGGAAGCCCAACTTCGCGTGCAGTTTATCAGTAATTATGTGCAGATTCAGCTTTTTCCTTAGTTGAATAAAATTTAGTTCTGCCAGTTAAGTTTCCAACGCACCAAACGGATTATCAATCGCACCTTTACATCAGAAGTTATGTCTAGATTAAAGTGACAATGTACTGAACATTTCTGCAGAAACTGCAGAACGCACTGACATTCTAAAATACGATTTAAATACCAAACGACCGTAAAAATGCACGGGACCGATTTCAGGTGTTAGACAATTAAGTTATCTACGTTACCATATGGAGCTCCGCGCATTTTCAGTTTTAAGCAGGTGTGTACGGGTGCTTAGAATTCAGTTTCCCCCATGGATTGCTACCCCGGACTGCAGTCCAGAATAATAAGTCGATACAGTTTTCACTATTTAAACCACATGATTTCTGTGACCGTATACATGGATTCATAGATTATTCGTTTCCTTTCACAACGAGCTTAATCACGGCACGTTCCGATTTTTTTATAATTTATTATGAAGCTAACAAGGCTGCATGATCAGATAATTCAGTTTTTACGATGCATCCTGAGTGCATCGTATTATGGTTGGAACTTCAATAATTTAACACCAATTTTATACACACTATCGGTTAACAGTACCTGGATCCTTTAAATCATAAATTTGGGGAATTTCAAACGAGCTTTTGGTTCAAGACAATTGATCGAGAACGTAGTATACACATGAAACTATCGATCGGAACTTCGTGTTTCGTCTAATCGATTCAAACGGGATTGATTCCCATGTATTAACCCTGGGTTATAGTCCCGATTACAAATGATCACGCATAACACCAAGCCATTACAGGTCGTAGAAGAAACTAGTTGATAACAATACGACTGACACACACCCAATTTCTCTTGTCTCATTTGTTTCTAATTGAAATTAAAGAATACCAATTCCAATGGTCTAATCCATTTCAATTGTCTCGTAGGTTCAAGATATAGCATGATAAGTAAGTAGAAGATACTTGCCTTAGGCGAAGGTGACACGGCAGCGACGACGAGCACGATCAAGGTATGATGCGCGCTCGACTGGGCTAGTTCGGAGCACTCAGGCTCAGCACTGGCGTGAAGGCGGTCATGGCAGGGGTTTCTGTAAGTCCACGGTAGCGCCCCGGCCGTCTAACAGACGCCAAATGCGGAACAAAAACTTTTTACAACTTGCTCTATCGTGTACCGTAACCCGGATCTGCCATTAAAGCTAAACTAATAAACTATAAAGTGGGTAGAAACGTTATACCGAGTAATCCGAGTCCTTCGGACTTCAATCATCATTCCACGCTTTGTTGCGGCTGCTCCGATCTTCTGAATCTCCAGTCTTCTCGTCCAGGTGGCACCACGTCGACGGATCTTTAAACGGGCTCCCGCCTCTGAACCTAGGCAACTCGGTCGTCAAGTTTGCTAAAAGAGATGACCAAGATGAAGTAGAGAATGAGTAGAACACCTTGTCTCGTTACGTCCAAAGCTGTGGACGAACGGTTAATGAAGTTGCCTTTTGGATCGGGTGAAATGAGAAAGAGCCTATCTAATTTTCATGAACCCGAATCTATCATAATCTTTTTTCTAGTGAACCACCATGAGCATGAGAGGGGGGGGGGGGAGGCCGACCACATATTTGTAGGAGGGAGGTGAGTGTAGGAGAGATGAGAGGGTGACCATAAACCATGATACTTATCATAACACCTTGTATGAAAGCATTAATGAAAACAATGAATCACTTAACCTTGTCATCACAAGTATTAAATGACCATTAATGCACTAATGAGTCACAAGCTTAGTCATCATCCTAGTCACCTCTTCTAGAAGCTTCCACACTCATCCCAAGAAAAGATAAATCCGCATTTAACCAAATGTTAAATACGGCTGATAGAAAACTGGAAACTGGCAACTTCCAAAAGTGATCCTGAAACGAATTTCAGGATAACCCCATATCAGTATAAACATACCCGTATTTGTATTACGACCGAATACAGATGCAACTGAGACAAAGATATTATATCTACACAGTATAATACCGGGTTCCGGCTTAAACCAAAGCCTACCAGTATTATCTGCCCGAAAATGGACACGTGCGAAAACGCACGTGCATTTTCCGAACCTTGCCATAAACCCATACGGCCTCTACAACGTTTCGCCCGAACTTGGGAAAGTGTCTGTGGGGGACTCTAATGACTCATCAACACACTGGCACTGGGTATAACCACTAGCACGTCAGAGGTACAAGCTGCACGTAACGTTTTGCCTATGTATTGATTGGAAGGGAAGCTGACGAGCGAAGTCATATATAAACCCTACTGAGCCTGACAGTGATAATGTATATACAGTCCGGTCCGTTCGTCTAAAGAGTATTGCATATCGAGTCTAGGGGGTGGATAAAGTCAGACCCCTAATAACGCGATAAATCGTGTCGGCATGAAGCCCATCACCTCCTGAGAAACTGCTGATCCAAATCAGTAATTCTCCACTACCTTGACCGAGGATTTCTAGTGATGGCAACCCGTGCACTGCGCGACATCAACCCCCAATACCGGGAGAGACGAATCCCCGACGATCCGCTCACTTGCCTCCAATGTGGCTCGTGACTGTACCCAACTAAAACCTGTTTGCACAACTCCTTTGAGCGTAGTAGGGTAGTAATCTAAGCACAGTGGGAACTCACATGAGACAAATGACGATCTCAGGTCGATGAACTAACCTGTACATATGTCACCAGGGAACTGCTATCCGACGATATGTATAATACCAACTAGTATGTTCCCGGCGAGTCCTGTCCGGTGTACTCATAACCCAATGAGCACATGTATACATCTTAGGTGATCAAACTGACACCAATGGCTTGTGAGACCGGCCTTCGCCCCTCGTCGGGGTCTCGACTGTATACACTAGTCTACTCTGGAGTATCGATGCCCTGTCTCGAAAACTCCCATGACTAGGGATACTTTAAGGATGTGCTTATAGACCCCAGCTCCCACGTATATGATCACCATCATACTGCTGGCTGTCAAGCAGAATCATATGGGCTCTATCAATCATGCAATAGCGAAACAAAGCATGTATACGATGATAAAGACAAACCAGATAGCAAACTATCATCTCGAGCAAGACTGTCATATCGGTATAGGTCCTGCCTCAATCATTGCAATCACGTACCTACGATCCAATAATTGACTTTGAGGGCACTATCTCCAACAATCTCCCACTTGCACTCAAGGCTAATTATTGCGATGTCGCATACTCACAGCCCGTGTGATACCGAACACCCAACTTCTCTACTAATCAGTTTCACAAAGCTAGTTTGTAAAACTCTTGTGTTCGAGAAATAGCCTCAGTGAGTGGATCCGCCCTGATGTTTCTTTCTATATCTCTCTAAATCTCAAATTCGCGGAGAAAACCATCTCCCGAATCGAGTAACACCTGTCTTAGAATATGTCTGGATATCTGATGGGACCTAGTTAATAAATGAACTTCAAATCCAAACTTCTTAGACTGTATCGATAACTGAATCTAATCAGTATTCAACACCATGCCTCCCACAGTATCCTCCTGGACCACCTGTCCATAATACTGTCCCTCGTCAGAGGAAAAACTATAACTCTGACAATCACTCTGTCATCTATGTCACCTTGGAAGCCTGGAATGATAACCGTCTCCCGAAGGAGGCTGCCGTCATCAAATCCGTAGAACAAGCATTTATGTTCTAAAACTGCTTTCTTTTGTTTCTTCAGGATTGGATTAATATAAACTTATCGCATCTAGTGCAAAAACAACATCTGGTGTAGTACTTGACATCTCATGATTGACTCAATTTCCTAAGCAAGTGATTTGCCAATCATGCACACCCCTCTTTCCTTTAGTCTCTAAGACACCTTTAGAGAGGGCGACTCCATCACCTGCAGGTACACCACCATGCCAGGAGTCATCTATTCTAAAATACCATTAGAATACTGTCAAAATACCCATATTGGGAAACTACCCAAATCTAGATCTAAAACCATAGATCTAGTAACCAGAATGTCAGATATTATATCCATATCCTTTGTGGAGAAACAACTGTGTGACGACCAAAATATAACCGATCATAGTATAGGAATTCTACTTCCTACTCTCTGTATGTCATCCAAATACCAGGAAATCACACCCTACTACCTTCTTAACAGATCCATCCCCTATTCTGATGAAGTCAAAGCCATGACCGTCTCATCAAAATTAGATGATCTATCTTCGCTATAACTGCTGAAGTCTATAAATAGACATAAGCTACTTGCCCACTACGCTTCCGCTGCTCCCACTGACTATGATAAACCTCTGGCAGAATAATATCTACGTACACTTCTAAAGCTAGTTTAGAACGACGCTATACATATCCTCCTGCCGGGTCTCATAGTCTGGAACAACAGTAGTGTCAAGTCTGCGTAAACAAGAACCTCCCTGTCACCGTCCTTGAGGCTATCGGAGTACCTCTCGGGTGTCTGAGGTTACCCACCATATCTGCGGAGTGGCTATTGGAATGTCAAAGCTGATTGAATATATAGGTCCTATTAAATTTTCCGTAATCGTTTGCGGTTCTGGAATCACTTCTAGTTCTACCATACTCCCACTAAAAAAATCCATTTTACTAAAACTGTGGCGAGTGTAGAACAATATCACTATTGATCTTCCAAATGGTAGAAATGTCAACCCTCGTCAAAGCCAGGGTCAACCCACAAACAGCCATTACAGAAACGTGCCTTGAGTTATCCAGTGTCTGGTTTTAAGCATAAGCTGGACAACTCCCCGTATCTTAACATCGTTAGGATATGAACCATTCTATATCCAATTTAGAAATAGATGCACTAATTTAATTGGAACCAGATTCAAATCATGCAGCTGTCTCCAGTGCATATCAATTTAATGGAGAGAGGCTAATCAGCATTACTCAACTTAGGAATCCATCCAATTATGAGTAACCTGAAAGAGAAACAAGTTTCTCAAAACCATTACTACCATCTGAATACCAATCACAAGAATCTATATCTTCAATCTCTTTGAAGAATCCCGATACTTGTGACACCTGGTTCTCTACTTTATTCTTATACCCACAACTTCTCAAAACTTAGACATTGTATTTCTGCGAAACACTTGTCTAAAAACTAGAGAAGTCATAAGTAAACAGAACATAGTACGAGGACCTACCCCTTTGTCCTTACGGACACTGGACAACATACAATACCCTGTATAAGTCCGCTGAGTCCAATAACTCAAAAAAAAAACTTGCGCATCGTAGGTTGAAAACCGTACCCAGGCGATTTTCTCAAATATCATCAATTACAATGAATTCCGATATAATGAGGATGATCACCTAATTCCCAATAACTTACTCACACTCATCATCTGTAAAACCGTACAGATATGAGAATGAAACCTGGTAAATACATACCTTGGAGTAAGTATCTAATCGGGAAATCAGTTTATAATTAACAATGCACAGTGAAACTGAAACATGAAAATGTTTCGTAGGGGTATTCTGGTATTCTTAGTAATGCCTCTTCCATAATCCTATTCATGACTGTAACCGTATATTTCTTTGCCATCACTCTAAATCCCTTTATTTGTCTTTAGTCGTTACCTTCTGTACACCTCTTAGGCTAAGTGGTTTTCTTCATGCCCTACCGTTCGGCACCAGCCTATGGTTTGGAAGAAGACTATCCAGTAAGTATAATAGGTGTACCCTCCTCAACCTAGGAGTACTCGTATCTTGAGAGAAGGTGATGATAAAAGACAACTGAATAATACATTATTCTATTTCTCCCGAACTGGGGAAAAAGCAAAGGTGAAATAGGAGTAGCGATGAAGTACGCGGTTTGGTCATGAATGATAACAGTCGCAATTTACTTTGCCCTCTTTCTAATCCCTTTATTTGTCTTTAGTTATTACCTTCTGTACACCCTACTTAGGCTAATTGGTTTTCTTCATTCCCTACCTTTCGGCACCTGCCTATGGTTTGGAATAAGACTATCCAATAAGCGTAATAGGTGTACTCTCCTAAACTAAGGAGCCCTCACAACCTGAGAGAAGGTGATAATAAAAGACAACTGAATAAACCAATTCTATTTCTCCTGAACCTGGATCCATCCTCGAAGAAGCCCCTTCGAGTTCGTATATCACCATACGATGGATCTATCCAATGGAAGTGGATGTTCGTAGTAATACGGGGTATTCTGAGAAATACAAAGGGTAAAGGATGGAGCGGCAATGACTTATGCAACTCGGACAATCCAAAAGCCAGTATATTAAGAAGGTTCGGGCAACTTGGTCACTGAGTCATAGTCTAGGGTCGGTCAATGGTCGCTGCTAAAGAGAGAGAGAAAAGAAACACTCTGCGTGCACTCTAACATAGATCAGAATGGTTATCAATTTATCTAATCAGGAAACCTCCCACTGTAATCTCAAATTCTCCTCCAAACCTGAAAGAAGAATTAGTCGGGATCACCCGAAGAGTAAACCAACTCATCAGTGAGAATCGGGATCCAACTATCATCGCATGATAACTTGATGGAAGCCACTCAAGTTATCACACTCCAGAAGGTATGCGCATGCCTGGTAAGTTTCCTCTATGTTTGAAACTTCCGATTTGAATTTTGCCCCATGCTTTTATGACCTTGACGAAAGCCAACAAATCATAAGTCACATGTCAAGTTCTGCCCGTCATTGTCCAGGTTAATTTGAACCCACCCGTACATACCCTTGACGAAAGCCAACAAGGTAATACGACTGTCCCAAACCAACACATCTATCTATGCTACAAATGAATACCCCAGCAGCTACCAAGCACTATGCCTTGATGAAAGCCAACAAACATAGCTTGAATACTACTGACCATCCATAAGAAATGACGGAGGGCTACGGCTAGTTTTTTGCGAAAAACCTTTAACGTAATGAACTTGATCTTGTTGAAGGAACCTGATAGCTTTTTATAAAAATATAGTGACGAAAACGTTTTGCTAAAGAGGTCTCTCCCGGTGAAGGGATCTCGGCTCTTTCTTCGTGGAATGAGGTGCAGGATATTCCAACTGAATACCGCGATGCAAAGCAACTTGTAATCAACTATATTAGTTACTACCCTGACGAAACTTCTACCCAAGGGGTTTTTCCCGGTGAAGGGATATCAGCCCTTGCTTCGTCGAATGAAGTGCAGGATATTCCAACTGAATATCTCTATACATAACAAAAGGAAATATCTTTGCAATAACACCTTTTTAAAATTTGTTCCAACAACATCAAATATAGGTTTGTTTTATCCTTGCATTGATAAGAATCAACGCAGTCCCATCAATCAATCACACCAGAAAAGAACGAAAATATAATGTACGTATATGCCATCCGCCTTCGCCACTGGGTCCCGTCATCACCCGTTAGGTTACTTAACTAACGACAGAGCGGGGGCTGGATTAGCGCGGGTGTAAAACATATACAACATCTAATAGTATATATACCAATATACAATAATCGCTCCAGGCGTGATAATATGCAACATTACAGAAAAGTAATAAGCATCACAGAACAAAACAGATAATCTGGGATCCCCGGGTTTCACAGAGTCGCTGCTGAAACCTGACGTTCCCCTGGTCGTGTGGATAGCTTGTGCAATGAAACCTAAACCCTTACGGGTGCGGCAAGTTACCCGCCAAAACCTGAAGCGAGGTAGTCCCCACAGCATAGTGAATGGAACACCCGGCACTTCACGGAATCCGGTAAATTGAGCATCCCTCCTTGGGTCAACCTGTACCTCCTACGAGTGCGGCGAATAGTCTGCCAATTCTAGAGTGATGGTCCCTCTGCCTCTCAAAGCCATGAGATACGGACCCGTTGCCCTCCAGAACCCGGCTATCCGTGCACTCCTTCGCGGGATAAACCTAGTATAGAATAAAAAATATGTACAACGGGTACATCGATCTCGACCCGGTCGTGTCCCAAAAGAATATTATACAAACAGGCAGTAACGACAGTCCACATGTTGGACGCTCGCCCCGCAATATCAAATGTACAAATAAATCCAAACTGCACTATCATTGAACCCTGCTATCCACCACGACAAATCCGCAATATTACAGCGCAACACAGAACATCAACGCGAATGTCACGTTCGCAAACCCGTCTAAAAGAACTATAGCAATCAGACGCGGTTTACCGATCAAATGACATTCCCGGTCGGAGATATAATGTAAATACTGCAAATTAACAAATTTAAAATTTCGATCGACTAAATTTCCCGAAGTGGGCCCCACGTACATCTGCTGTACAGTAACAAAATCTGGGCCCAAAAGAACTATACAAAAACCCACAATTTCCTCATAGAAGCTCACTGGAAAAAAATGAATCACTGTTCCCACTGAAGCGCCGCGGTTCCGCGGTGCTCTTGTGGGAACACGTGCCCAACTTTTTCCAGTATGCTAATAAAACCCTGCACGCTATTCTGTGATATGCAAAATTATTTTTAGGCCCTTTGAAAAATCGACAGAAACCCAGTGTGCATGAAATTGCGATTTCGGAAATTCCGTTCGATCGATCTTTTAAACGTGTTAGCACAAGTTAGTATGGCTTAATGGTGAGGCTTTGATACCACTGTAAGTCCACGGTAGCGCCCCGGCCGTCTAACAGACGCCAAATGCGGAACAAAAACTTTTTACAACTTGCGCTATCGTGTACCGTAACCCGGATCTGCCATTAAAGCTAAACTAACAAACTACAAAGTGGGTAGAAATATTATACCGAGTGATCCGAGTCCTTCGGTCTTCAACCATCATCCCACGCTTTGTTGCGGCTGCTCCGATCTCCTGAATCTCCAGTCTTCTCGTCCAGGTGGCACCACGTCGATGGATCTTTAAACGGGCTCCCGCCTCTGAACAGAGGCAACTCGGTCGTCAAGTTTGCTAAAAGAGACGACCAAGATGAAGTAGAGAATGAGTAAAACACTTTGTCTCATTACATCCAAAGCTGTGAACGAACGGTTAATGAAGTTGCCTTTTGGATCGGGTGAAATGAGAAAGAGGCTATCTAATTTTTATGAACCCGAATCTATCATAATCTTTTTTCTAGTGAACCACCATGAGCATGAGAGGGGGGGAGGTCGGCCACATATTTGTAGGAGGGAGGTGAGTGTAGGAGAGATGAGAGGGTGACCATAAACCATGATACTTATCATAACACCTTGTATGAAAGCATTAATGAAAACAATGAATCACTTAACCTTGTCATCACAAGCATTAAATGACCATTAATGCACTAATGAGTCACAAGCTTAGTCATCATCCTATTCACCTCTTTTAGAAACTTCCACACTCATCCCAAGAAAAGATAAATCCGCATTTAACCAAATGTTAAATACGGCTGATAGAAAATTGGAAACTGACAACTTCCAAAAGTGATCCTGAAACGAATTTCAGGATAACCCCGTATCAGTATAAACATACCCGCATTTATATTACGACCGAATACAAATGCAACTGAGACAAAAATATTATATCTACATAGTATAATACTAGGTTCCGGCTTAAACCAAAGCCTACCAGTATTATCTGCCCGAAAATGGACACGTGCGAAAACGCACGTGCATTTTCCAAACCTTGCCATAAACCCATACGGCCTCTACAACGTTTTGCCCGAACTTGGGAAAGTGTCTGTGGGGGACTCTAATGACTCATCAACACACTGGCACTGGGTATAACCACTAGCACGTCAGAGGTACAAGCTGCACGTAACGTTTTGCCTATGTATTGATTGGAAGGGAAGCTGACGAGCGAACTCATCTATAAACCATACCGAGCCTGACAGTGATAATGTATATACAGTCCGGTCCGTTCTTCTAAAGAGTATCGCATATCGAGTCTAGGGGGTGGATAAAGTCAGACCCCTAATAACGCGATAAATCGTGTCGGCATGAAGCCCATCACCTCCTGAGAAACTACTGATCCAAATCGGTAATTCTCCACTACCTCGGTCGAGGATTTCTAGTGATGGCCACCCGTGCACTGCGCGACATCAACCCCCAATACCGGGAGAGACGAATCCCCGACGATCTGCTCACTTGCCTCCAATGTGGTTCGGGACTGTACCCAACTAAAACCTGTTTGCACAACTCCTTTGAGCGTGATAGGGTAGTAATCTAAGCACAGTGGGATCTCAGACGAGACAAATGACGATCTCAGGTCGATGAACTAACCTGTACACATGTCACCAGGGAACTGCTATCCGACGATATGTATAATACCAACTAGCATGTTCCCGGCGAGTCCTGTCCGGTGTATTCATAACCCAATGAGCACTTGCATACATCTTAGGTGATCAAACTGACACCAATGGCTTGTGAGACCGGCCATCGCCCCTCGTCGAGGTCTCGACTGTATACACTAGTCTACTCTGGAGTATCGATGCCCTGTCTTGAAAACTCCCACGACTAGAGACACTTTAAGGATGTGCTTATAGACCCCATCTCCCACGTATATGATCACCATCATACTGCTGGCTGTCAAGCAGAATCATATGGGCTCTATCAATCATGCAATAGCGAACTAAAGCATGTATACAATGATAAAGACAAACCAGATAGCAAACTATCATCTCGAGCAAGACTGTCATATCGGTATAGGTCCTGCCTCAATCATTGTAATCACGTACCTGCGATCCAATAATTGACTTTGAGGGCACTATCTCCAACAGTTTCCGGCGACTCCGTCGAAGTGCTCGAGTGTAGAGGGGATGCCGGCAGTGAGCTCAGGCGACTCGGGGATTGGAGCTGGTGAGTCGTGGAGCTCGGGGTTGCAGGGAATCGATGCAGTGGCTCTGTTGGCGAGGTGTTGGTGGCCCAGCGGATGTGTGCGAGGCGATGTGGCAGCGACGGCGGTGAGTTTGCAGGCGTGGGTTCTCGTGACGAGGGGAAGCTGGTGCGGCGATGGTTCCTCGACGGTGAGGGATCGAGAGGGGAAAGGAGCTCGGGTGTGGTGGCTGTCGGCAGTGAGCAGGGGAGGGGAGGAGACGGGGATTGAGCTCATCGGCAGGGTTGTGCTGGTGGTAGCCGCGGTGATGGTCCGAGCTCGGTGGGGAGTTCGGCGGCGGTTTAGGATGGCGCCGGTGGGGGTTGTTGGGAGTGGCAGTGGGTGTTGGCGAGGAGATGTTAGAGGTAGCGAAAGAGAGCGGGAGAGTGAGAAAAACAGAGAAGGAGTGAGGGAGAGGGGTGAAGTAGTGATGAGGGAGTCATGGCCGTTGGAGTCGAGGACGTGGAGAGAATGGGTGCGCCGTTGGGGAGTGAGCGGATCAAGTGGCGGCTGGCGCGAGGAAGTTGCGAGCGGGCATGAGGAGTGGGCGTGGGAAGCGTTCGTCGTGGGCGCGAGAAGCGGGGCGACGTGGGTTGCGCGAGGGAAATGGCGGGAAAAGAAACGAGGGAGTGAAGAAGAAAGATGAAAGCGGGTCGGGTCCGGGTTGGTTCGGGCGTGGGTAGAAAATAGGATTTGGGTTTGGGAATTTTTGTTTTGATTAGAGTTTAGGAAATTAATTTAAATAATAATAAAATATATAAAAATGAAATAAATTTGGATTAAATTCTGAAAAAAAATACGGAAAATTTTTATTTGGAACTGGGGATTTACATCATACCTTCCTTACAAAAATTTCATCCTCAAAATTAAAACAAAAACAACGGGACCACATTATTCAAATAAATGTGGAAAACGTAAGCCCACCCACTAGAAAGCATGTAACCCACCAGAGACGTGCACGGATGTCCTCCTCGCGTTCCCAGGTAGACTCTCCTGGAGAACGACCACCCCAAGAAACACGAACCCGTGGAATGACCCTGTTCTTCAGCACTTTATCCTGACGATCGAGAATAGTGGTAGGCCGCTCCTCGTAGGAAAAATCTGTGTCCAAAGTTAATTCCGAATGATCGAGAATATGGTTGTCGTCCCGAACATAGCGCCTCAATTGGAATACGTGAAAGGTATTGTGCACACCAGCTAGCGATGGAGGCAAGGCAAGTCGATAGGCCACCTCTTCTACTCGCTCTAGCACCTCAAAAGGTCCGATGAAACGGGAACGGAGTTTCCCGCGACCTCCAAACCTGATAACTCCACGGGTAGGGGAAATCTTCAGGAATACGTGATCTCCGACTTCAAATTCTAGTGCTCTCCTGCTGGCATCCGCCCAACTCTTCTGTCGATCCTGAGCCGTCTTAATGCGCTGTTTGATCATTTGGACTTTGTCTACCATCTGCATAATGAGTTCCGGGTCCAGTAATTTTCGTTCGCCCACATCATCTCAACAAACGGGGAATCGACATTTACGCCTGTAAAGTGCTTCGAAAGGAGCCATCTGGATGCTAGCCTGGTAATTGTTGTTATAAGAAAATTCGACTAGGCGCAGATGATCTTCCCAGGAACCCTGGAAGTCCAGCATGCAAGCCCTCAACATGTCCTCGAGCGTCTGAACCGTGCGCTCGGATTGCCCGTCCGTCTGCGGATGATACGCTGTGCTAAACTTGAGGCGGGTACCCAAACTCTCCTGCAAGCTCCTCCAAAAGTGCGAAACAAATCTGGTGTCTCGATCTGACACAATGCTGAATGGAACTCCGTGGAGTCGCACTATCTCCTGCATGTATCTCTTCGCAAGTGACTCTGTCGACCGTCCCACCCGGAAGGGTATAAAGTGTGCAGCTTTCGTGAGGCGGTCGACGATAACCCAAACGGCGTTGTTTCCCCCAGGGCTCCGTGGTAAGGCCGTCACGAAATCCATAGTAATGTGCTCCCACTTCCATTCTGGTTTCGGAAGCGGTTGTAACAGTCTTGTTGTCCTCTGATGTTCCGTCTTTACTTGCTGGCATACCAAGCACCTGGATACAAACCGCGCAATTTCTCGCTTCATCCCGTTCCACCAAAAGTGCTGCTTTAGATCTCGATATATCTTCGTGCCTCCCGGATGCACAGAATAAGCTGAACTATGATTCTCAGCTAGTACCTCTTCTCGAACATCCCCTTTGGATACGCAGAGTCTGCTACCGAATCTCAGAGAACCGTCTTCATGTATGAGTAAGTCCGTTCTCAGCCCGGCTTCTACCTGCGCCCTGAACTTTTGCAATCGGAGATCATCCGCTTGCGCAGCCTTGATGCGATCCACAAGAGAAGACTGCACATGTAGTTGCCAAAATTGCCTGATTGTGCTCGGTGTAACGACCTCAAGCTCGAGTCTCTGAAAATCCTTAATGATGCTCCTCTAACTGGTCAACATCATGATCGCTGGCTTGCGACTGAGAGTATCTGGTACAACATTTACTTTTCCCGGATGATACTGAAGGTCCAAGTCGTAATCCGCCATTAGTTCTAGCCATCGGCGCTGCCTCATATTCAGTTCTTTCTGGGTGAAGACGTACTTCAGACTCTTTTGATCTGTGTACACCTCTACCTTCTCGCCCAACAGGTAATGTCTCCAGATCTTCAATGCAAAGACCACCGTGGCTAACTCCAAGTCGTGCGTAGGGTAGTTCCTTTCGTGATTCCTCAGCTATCGTGAGGCGTAAGCAACCACCTGACCGTGCTGCATCAGAACACAGCCTAAGCCTTTCCCTGAAGTATCACTATGTATCACCAAACCACCGGAATCATCTGGCACTGTAAGAATGGGCGCCATGGTTAACTTCTGCTTCAGTGCCTCAAATGCCCGAGTACACTCCTCTGTCCACACAAACGGTACCTCCTTCCGTCTCAGCCTCGTTGTTCCCGTCAAAAATTTCTGCGCAAAAAAGCCCAAGGTATCAAATGGCAGTGATACGCTTAAGAAAATGCGAACCAGTATTTTCCGGGCTGTTTTTTGATAAACTCCCGAATGAGAAACAGTTAAATTCTGACGATATTGGAAGCATCTCGAAAAACCCTTCGATTTGATATATTATGGGCTTCATAATTTATCCGGGATCAAAAGTTATGAGCAACCATGCTATGCACTGTTCCCTGATCAATGGTCACGTGTTGACATGTGATAGTTAAAACAGAAATAAAAACAAACGGCTGAAGAAGGACCCAATTAGGGGTCACGTGCTCACACGTGATCAATGGTCACGTGTTGACACGTGATAGTTAAAACAGAAATAAAAACAAATGGCTGAAGGAAATACCTCAATGAGGTATCACGTGCTCACACGTGACCAATGGTCACGTGTTGACACGTGATGGTTAAAACTGAAGCGTAAATAAACGCTGAGAAAAAGACTCAATTGGGGGTCACGTGCTCACACGTGACCAAGGGTCACGTGTCAGCACGTGACTGGTTTCGAAAGCCTTACAGTTTAATAGAATTAAATTCTAAAAGCTTCTAAACCTTTCCAAATGAAAAAGGATTATGGGGACCGTTGGATTAAAAATCCAGGGGTGATTAAATATCACCAATTTATGGAAAAATCTTAGACAAGGAAATATTTCCCTAAATCTCACCAGAAATAACAAACAAAATATCTTTGGATTTAAAATCCAACGATAAATAAAATTCACTGAATGATCTAAAAGATCATATTAATTATGAAAGCAAACAAAATCTTTCAATGAAAGATTTACTAAACAAATTGATTCTTTTCCTTCTCCTATAAATAGGAGCCAAGAGAAGAGAAAAAAAAGGGAGGAGATAGAGTTTTGGAATCTTGAAATTTCAGAGAGAAAAGAGAGGAGAATTTAATTCTCTATAAAAGAAAAACCCTAGGTAAGAAAAGAAAGGGGATCAAAACTTCAATAAAGAGAATTTAATTCTCAATCTAAGAGTTTAACTCTTCTATAAAAAAGAACTTAGTTCTTCTTCTGGTTGAAGATTTGCACAGAGCATATCTCCCCATAAGTTGAGAATTTAATTCTCATCTGGTCGAGATCCTGCCATGCAGATCCAAAACTTAGAGGGGGAATTGAGTTTATAGAATTTAATTCTCCCGAACTCACAGGAATTTAATTCCTCCAAGATATGAAATTAGGGTTTGAACCCTATCTGAGAATTTAATTCTCCCAAAATTATAGGAATTTAATTACTTCAAGATGAATGAAACCAGGGTTTAACCCTAATTGAGAATTTAATTCTCTCAGATTAACAGGAATTTAATTCCTACAAGACAGAATCAGGGTTTCACCCTATACAAGATTTTTTTTTTACATATATGGGAATTTAACTCCTCTAAAAGAAATTAGGGTTTAACCCTACATAAGAATTTAATTCTTTCATAACAGGAATTTAATTCCTCCAAAATCATGATTAGGGTTTGACCCTACAGAGAATTTAATTCTTAAAATAAAGAGACTTGAAATATCTCCATGCACATAAAGAATATTGGTCACGTGATGACACATGACCCCAATCCGCAGTGATCAGAAAAGAAGGAATAAAACTAGGTCACGTGTCCCCATGTGACCCCTAAAAAGATCCCCAAAAATAAAAAGGAAACAGCTTTGAGGCAATGCCTCAAGTGCTCCCACGTGACTCGCAAAACGCAGAAAGAAAAAGCAAAGGAAATGAAGGTTTTGGGCGCTCTCACGTGTTACCACGTGACCCCTTGGCAAACGCTTTAACAGTCAACGCATAAATCCCCATCACGTGTCAACACGTGACGCTCAAAATAAAAATAATAAAAAGTGTTTAACACTTAATTGCAGAACGAGGTAAAAAGGGATCTGGTCCCCACCTTTGGACGCTCTCACGTGTCCCCACGTGACCCCTCTTTCTTTAGTGTTTAACACTAATTCGAGAACTTTATACCCAGTGTTTAACACTGCTATTTTCTAGTGTGTAACACTAATTTGACAACTTCATTTCCAGTGTTTAACACTGTTGTTTGCTAGTGTTTAACACTAATTTAGGGGATTATATTTCCAGTGTTTAACACTGATTATCTTTTAGTGTTTAACACTAATTTGAGAGTTTATCTCCAATGTTCAATACTGATGTCCTCCAGTGTTTAACACTACTTTTAGCCAAATTGGCTAATTTTCCAGAGGCAAAGCCTCCCATTCAAAATTGAGTAAAAATCAGAACTATAATGTCTACTACTCAATCAAAGATAAAAATGTTACTAAAGCCCTCAAACTCTTATTTAGCATTGCTAAACAATGTGGGCCTGAAACCAGACAAATGTCTAATGGGCCAACAAAGGGCCAACATTTTGAATCTAATTGGACTTAGCCCAAGTTGGCCATAAGTCCTCAATTCAGACTTAACTGAGCCAATTCGCTCACAACATAATTAATTGATCTTAGTTCCAAATTGCACTACAGATCACTTAATCCATATTGGTTCAAGGGTACATCTCTTCACTCCTCTGATATATGTCGTTGTAATCCTTCAACGTTTTCAGAGAGGTGACGGGTCCCGAAAACCAGCAAATCTTACAGACTATGATGTCTCTAAACTACGACTGTAGGGTCCTTAAACTCATGGACTATGATGTCCTTAACCTCGGACTGTGGGGTCCCTTTAAACCCATGGACTATGATGTCCTTAACCTCGGACTGTGGGGTCCCTTTAAACCCATGGACCACTATGTCCTTAAACTGGTAATGGACTACCATGTCCTTAAACTGGTAATCGACCGCAATGTCCCTAAACTGATCATCGACCACAATGTCCATAAACTAAACAATTAAGTCCAAATGCTCTCTTGTTGGATCTAAACGATCCTGTTAAGTTGATCTTAGTCTAGAAATTAGACTAACGTATCTTTAACAAACGTTTAAGTTGATCTTAGTGTAAATCCCCGTTTCCATATTAATAAAGGTTTCTTTTTCCTGAATCCCAGTGGCTTCTTTTCTTTTTCCTTCATATTTTGAATTGGTTGTTTAAGCTTAATATGTATATTTTTTCTTAACCCTAAAAGTCAAAACCCAGAATTTAAAACCAAAAACTAAAGCAAATAAAACTAATTTAAGTTAACCCTTACTTTTCACTAAACCCTCAGCCCAAAATTTTTCTTTAACAATTAAAAGTCCCCGGCCCACTCTATTTTTTAGGAAATCCTTTATTTAAAAAAAAAAATCGCCCGGCCCTTTTCTTCCCCTGCAGCCCACTTCTGTTTTATTTTTAAAAAAAATTTTTTTTTAGCCCGGCCCACTCCCTTTAACCCAAGCCCGCTTCCTTTTTACCCGACCCGACCCCCATTCCTATTCATCTTCCCTCTCCTCCAACGGTAACTTTTCCCTGTTCACGCGCGATCCCATTTCCTCGCCGCGCCTTACGCCCACGCCCACGCCCTCGCTCCTGCCGTTACACCCACGAATTCAACCCGTTCTCTTCCCTCACACCCCATCTCTCTTCTCTGTTTTTTCAAAGCTAATCCCTCATCTCTCTCCCTCATATAAAAATTCACAGAGCACCAAAACCATTGCCACCTCCACCGCCGGCGATCATCCCACCGTTTCGCTCGACCCACGACGACGACAGCCACACGTTCACCCCTTCTCCCTCTACGACTTCACACCCTCACCAACTCGAGACCCTCTGCACCCACTCTCCTGCACACCCAAACCCATTTTTGCACCTAACCACGGCCACCCCTTGGCACTCAACGCCGGCGAGCCCCTCTAACCTGAACCACCCTGCGATCCTCTACATCCTCAGCACCATCCTCACCACTCCAAACCCGACCCCACTGCTCCCCCTCTCTTTCCAAAACCCATTTGCAAACATTTTCCCCTCACTGTGAACTGCACTGCGGCCCATCGCCGGAGCGACGCCGTCGACCGTCGGCAACCCCAACACTTCTCAGGCGAACCACAGAGCACCCCCTAAGCTTCCAGCGCGCACATGACGACTCCGAGAAAATCCGACGTAAAACCCGTGTTTCGAACCAAGCTCGCGAGAATCCGTTACACGGCGTACGTCACGCGTCCGTGATGCCACGGCTGTCGTACGACCCCGAGACGTTTCCAGGCAAGTGTTTACTTGCTTCATGCTAATATAGTTGTGTTACAAACCTAGATCACGTAGTTTATAAACTTACCGATTACCGATATGTATCATGACCTAGGTGTTCAATGCTAGTCTCTCATGGAAATAATAGTTTATTTTGACAGAAAATGATATTTTCTATTGGCCCATTTGATAATAAATATTGTGTATGAATATCGCTGGAAAATACGATTGTTCGTGACAAAAATTGATACCCCCAAATATGCCGTTAAAACTAGAATTTTCTCGTACCTGAAAACGAATAAAATCACCATAAATTATATTCAAACTGGAATGCTGCGTTCGAGGGCTTAAATCAAAGCCGACTCGACGAACTTTAATCCTATGTAAAATTTTAATGATTTCTGTTCTGTAACCGTGATGATAATTGGATCGGAATGCGACTCTGGACTGCAGTCCAGAGCGTTTCTGATTATTGCGTTCTGTCCAAAGACTTGTGTCACTGTGTTTCCTGAAGTCGTATGTTACGGAACTCTACCGTAGATTAAAGATAAATCTATTAGATAAATAAAAACAAGTGGTTCCATTCCGTTTCATCGCCGTTTGCTATTTTAAACTGTATTTAAATGGGCAGAACGTATAACTGTCCAGAACAGATTCTGAAATGACACACTGAGGTTAAACTGTGTATAACTTTCAACGTGCAGATGCGATTGAGGATCCATCTATTGCGTTGAATACTATATTGAAAACCCTAGATTTCATTTAACTGTAATATCGCTAAATTCTGAGCCCAACTGGATGCAATTCGTGTCGCGAAACGGACGTTCAGTTCTGAAACTGAATTTCCAGCCGCGAGCACTTAAAATGAAATAGCTATATCTTGAAAATCGGAATCCCGATTGAAATGAAACAAATTTTGATAAATTACTGACTGAGTGTTCTATTTATCTTACTTGTATTATTTTGCTGAATTCTTAACATATTAATTTATGCAAATTAATTTAATTAATGACATGCGTGTTGATTCATAACATACAGAGTTTATTGGTAGCATACAATACATATATCATACCCTTGCCATATATTCAGTGTTAGTGCGTGTGGACATTGCATTATCGTGCGTGATAGATGTTGGTTTAGGAGTAACGAGTACACCAATGGAAAGTGAATATTCGTGACAGTGATTGATACAGTGAACAGTGATAAAACCGTGCCATTGGTATACTTGTACACAACTAGATCAAGATCATAAATAGTGTAAACCTGGGAAAAAGGGAAAATCAAAGTGGAAAGAGTATCGTATTTAGCGGGACCGTGTTTAGAGGATGATCATTCGAACCGTGATACTGATACGTGTAGGGTAGGATCTAGCGATCCGGCTGACAGGGTTATGTCCCGGGCATGTGGGCCGTTGTCTCGGGTATGTACGAGACTCCTGTTAAACATGATCCTCCTTCCACTATGTGATTTCAAACATGACCTAGAGACCGATAGGGACACATAATATATTCTGCATCATATAGTGACACAGTGATTACTTGCATTGTTCTTATACCAGTATTACCTCGTTTACCTGTTTCATCTTATTATAATAATACTGTTATTGTGTCGCTCTGACGACCTGAGTATGCATGCTCAGATCCCGCGGGAGGACCAGCACAGGAGACGGATCTACCCTTTGAGTTCACGGAGATATAGTTGGGTGTACCTTCTTCTTTTACTGCTTTCCATAAAAGTGATCGTGAGATCGAACTTGGTTAGTTATTGTTCTTATTATCTGTAGTTTTGTGAACAATGGAATTTTAATGTAATAAATTAGTGATGTGATTCCTTTAATACTGTGCTTTATTTACTGATTACCATGTAGTTCTAGAAGCCGAAGTGTGACTACGGCGGGATGATCCCTTGACCGTAGGAGCATGGCTGGCCTAGTTATACCTCGTATTCCGTATTTTGGGAAGCGGGGCGTGACACTTAGTCTCAAATGAGGCTAACTATCCTTAAACCAAACCTCCAAATCCAAATCTAAGAAGATACGGATTTGGACTAATCCACGCTCTACGGGCGACAACATAAATTAGTCTTCGTATACAATCCACGGGAAACCACAAACAAAACAAACACCCACGACACGAAGTGACCATCTGGAGAAGGAGAAAGTTGTTACCGCGATACGGTAGCGTAATTAACTGCAGGGGCTTGCGCCTGCAGGGAAGAGCGTCCCCATAATCAAAAACCCCTCGACGAGGGGGAATCTGACAAAGTCTGCTACAACGGCCGCATCCGTCTAAACCTTCGATACATGGTGTCATAAATCAACTTGGCATCTTCGGAGAGGTGGACGGATAGCACCAATTAGCATCTGCCCCTAGATTCAGGCAAGACGTCAGTCTTTCCCGGTTTCCGGCGGTAAACAGATTCTGGCACGCCCGGTGGGACATTTTCCTCTTTCCACTCCACACTTCGTGTGTCGTATTCATGAACCAATCGCGGTTTGCTAATGGTTGCCCTTGGGTTTCGAAGTACTAAGATTTTGCGTTTTGCTTGGTGCAGAAAGCAAAGGATTAATGGCGTTCACCTGCTCAAAGTGCTCCACATGCAGCTGCAATCCACGTCCTGCCTCAACTGGGGGCATAACCTACGGGCCCCAAGCGGCTTCCCTGTTCACGATGCCCGTGGAACAGGTCACTCAAGCCACCACAGGGTTGTTTTTCGGGACCATGCTCCCGCCAACGAGCTTCACCGCTCCTGTGCCAACACCGAAAGCTCCCAAGAAGTCGGTCTTTGATCGGCTCACACCTACTACGGCCCCTCTCAACGGGTCATCCAGCACCGGCGCCTCGGTCTTCTCAAGATTGAGCCAAAATTCTTGCGGGCCCACAATAAAGCCTGCAATCTCAGAGAAGGTTATTCCGAAGAGAGTAACCAACCCTGCTCCCGAAGTCGTCAAGGAAGCTTCTCCCGCCAAGGGGTCGGTCTTTACAAGACTGACTGTCCCAACTCCCACTCCGACTCCTGCTACTCAAAGGACATCAGTCTTCAACAGGCTGACGCCAGCAACAGCCTCTCACCTGAACAGGGGGCAAGATAAAGCTATCCTCGTCACCGAACCAACTCCATCAGCTCGACACGCTCGACGTCGCCACTGGCGCCGAGTAAGGAAAGCCGGGGGAAACTCCCCCTCTGGGCTAACTCCACCAGCCCCAACGGCGGAAATTAATGCTGTTGTTCCAACTGGGAACAGTTTTGAGCTGCTGAATAGGGTGCGCAGGAATTCTCCTACCGCCGTACTGAAAAGATCCCCTCCATCCATGGAGAATGTTGCGGAAACAAAGCCAGAACAGTCCCCTCAGTGGCTGTCCTCCAAAATCTACAAAGTTTGGCGGCAGGCTCGGAACTCAGTAATTGATCAAGATTACCCTCGTCGACAGAAAAAGGCGAATGTTCAAAAAGAAGAGAACCATCCTGCCAAATCACAAAAAGCTGTCTGGGTGCCCGCTGCGACGCCCCCCTCAACTTCAACTGCTCAAAAGAAAAGGAGGCCGGAGAAAGCCCCTGTGGCTGCGGCAGACCGCAAAGGCATTGATCCCAAACGCCCCAAGTCTGGGGGCATGATGGTACATACTGTCTACATGGCTTCCGGAAAATAAGAAAGTCGCACTTCGACGGGCCACCGACCGCTCACCCGATCAATGATAAGGGCTCAAGAACAACAACAGCAGAAGCTTCAAGAGATGCTGACTGCAATGGCTGCACTCACCGGACCAAAAGAAAGCCCGGAGGCGTCATCGGAACAGCGTCACGAACAAGAAACTGATGCTGACTTCCTACGCAGGGTCCTCAAAAAGAAGGACAGAGAAGCAGCAGAACAAGCTGCTAACATAATACAAATGGTGCTTCTCTTCCAAGACATGGTCGGGATGATGTTACAGCCGGATCCTCCAGCCGAAGACCCTTCGATCATTATTGAAGACGACAAAGGGGAAACGTCAAATCCTCCTCCGGCTCTTTCAGCGGCCAAAGAGGAAACTATCTCCAAGGCCACCCTGGATGACTATATAGCTCAGCAAATACGAGCTCACCAGGAAAATGAAGCGGCCGGTCAAGTCGTTAAAACTGGGCGACCCTACCCGGGCTGGTATGATCAAATAAAGTATCCGCCGGGATATACGATCCCTAAATTTCATGTATACAAAGGGACGGACAATCCACATCAGCATGTCGCTCAATTCAGGGCCTTATGCGGCAACACTGGAGGCGATGACAAACTGTTGCTTCGCCAATTCGGCTTTTGAATGGTACTCGGAGCTTCCCGACGACTCCGTCAAAACGTTTACAGAAATGGAGTTGCTATTCACTCTAAGATTTGCAAGCGCCAGTGAGCGCACCCCAATCACCGCATTGATTAACGCCAAGGTAAGGCCGGGGGAAACATGGGTTCAATATGCAATACGGTGGCGGAACCTATGGTCGAGATGCGAACAATGCATAGAAGAAGCGCCTATGGTAGGCATGTTCGTGGGTACTCTTGACCCTCAGTCGACTATCTCCCAATTCATGAGCATAGAAGAAGTGCTGACACGTGATGGGGATTTGGGTATTTGACTGTTAAAGCTTTTGTCAAGGGGTCACGTGGTAGCACGTGAGAGCGCCCAGAGCTTGGATTCCCTTTGCTTTTTCTCCTCTGTCACGTGGGAGCACGTAAGGCGTTGCCTCAAAGTTCTTTTCTGTAGATCTTTACAGGGTAACGTGGGAACACGTGACCCTGGTTCTTTGCCTGTTTTGAAGATCTCTTTATCTTTTTTAAGAATTAAATTCTTCATAGGGTTAAACCCTAGCAATAACTTTAGAGGAATTAAATTCCTATCTTCTTTTTGAAGAATTATATTCTTGGATAGGGTTAAACCCTAATTTCCCTTCTGTAGGAATTAAATTCCCATATATGTAAAGAATTAAGTTCTGGTATAGGGTGAAACCCTAATTTCTTTTTTTTAAAGGGGAATTAAATTCCTGTGAGTTTGAGAGAATTAAATTCTCAATTAGGGTAAAACGCTGGTTCTGTCCATCTTGAAGGAATTAAATTCCTATACTTTTGGAGAATTGAATTCTCACATAGGGCTAAACCTTAATTTTATCTTGAGAAATTAAATTCCTATAATTTTAGAGAATTAAATTCTCAGAACTCAATTCCTCCTCTATGTTTTAGATCCGCATGGCAGGATCTCGACCCGATGAGAATTAAATTCTCAACCTATGGGGAGATGTACACTTTGCAGATCTTCAACCAGAGAAAGAACTAAGTTCTTTTCTTTTTATATAAGAGTTAAACTCTTGGATTGAGAATTAAATTATTTTTTTGAAGCCTTTACCCCCTTTCTTTTCTTACCTAGGGTTTTTCTTGTAGAAAATTAAATTCTTCTTTCTTTTCTCTCTGAATTTCCAAGATTCCAAGGCTTTCTCTCTCTGTATATCCCCCAAAACTCTCTCCTTTGGCTCCTATTTATAGGAGAAAGAGGAGAATCAATCTGTTTAGTAAATCTTTCATTGAAAGATTTGATTTATTTTTATCATTAATCCGGGCCTTTAGATTATTAGGTGAATTTTATTCACCGTTGGATTTTAAATCCAAAGATATTTCTTTGTTATTTCGGTGAGATTTAGGGGAAATCTTTCCTTGTCCAAGATTTTTCTCTAAATTGGTGATATTTAATCACTCTCGGATTCTTAATCCAACGGTTTTGCATAATTCTTCTCCATTTTGGAAAGATTTAAATGATTTTATTCAGAATTTAATTCTGTTGAACAGCAGGGATTTTAAAGCCAGTCACGTGTTGCCATGTGATCTTTGGTCACGTGTGAGCACGCGACCCCCGGTCACGTGTGAGCACGTGACCCTGAATGGACTCCTCTTCTGCGCTCTGTTCTTTGCCGCTGCTTTAACCATCACGTGCTCACACGTGACCATTGGTCACGTGTGAGCATGTGATGCCTCTTCTGAAGTTTTTTTTCTGATTTTTAATTAGGGAACAGTGCATAGTATATTTGCTCATAACTTTTGATTCCGGATGAATTATGAAGCCCATAATATATCAAATCGAAGGGTTTTTCGAGATGCTTCCAATATCATCAGAATTTAGCCGTTTCTCATTCGTGAGTTTGTCAAAAAACAGCCCGGAAGATACTGGTTCGCATTTTCTTAAGCGTATCATTGTCATTTGATACCTTGGGCTCTTTTGCGCAAAAAAAATTTTTGGCGGGAACAAATGCCCCCCACTACTTTGCCCACGTAAGTATATACGTGGGTGAAGTAGTGTAGAGTAATGCATAGCGTATGACCAGTTTCGGGTTGATATATAACTTTCAGAATCTTGATCTGAGAAGATAACGAGCGGACACAAGCGTCGTCATTTATCATTGACTCAAATCTCGACTCTTAAGGGATATAGTTCCAAACCCTCAGCCCTATGAGCCGCACCCATCTATATCTTTATGATTTACTCTGGCGTGAAGTACTTTATATGCTCATGAGTAACTTCTCCATTTCAGTGGCATGTGGGTTTGGCAAGTGTGGTTCATAGATGGTCCATCTTGACCTCTTTGCAGGGCAGCGATGGCTTAGGAGACAGGGGTAGGATCTGCCACCTGAGAATTTTCAACTTTATGATCCGTGAGGGTCTCATAAAAAGTTTTTCTCCCTACAGGTCGAGAGGATCCCATAGGTGTAAGTTCTCCTTAAGAATCGTGAGGATTCTTAAGCGGGTTTTCCCTTGAGAGTCGTAAGGATCTCACAAGAGAGTTTTCTTCCCTACAGGTTATGAGGACCCGCAAATGCTGGGTACGGTTGCCCTTATCCATATTTCATGGTGTCAGGGGTTGCTTTGGATGTTTTCCAGGATACCGTAGTTTAAAGACATCGCGGTCGAGGTTAAGGACATCATAGTCCGTGGGTTGAAGGACTCCACAGTCCCATGTTAGTTTTAAGACATCACGGTCAAGATTAAGGACATCATAGTCCATGGATTTAAGGACTCCACAGTCCAATGTTAGTTTTAAGACATCCCGGTCAAGGTTAAGGACATCATAGTCCGTGGGTTTAAGGACTCCACAGTCCAATGTTAGTTTTAAGACATCACGGTCAAGGTTAAGGACATCATAGTCCGTGGATTTTAAGGACTCCACAGTCCAATGTTAGTTTTAAGACAACACGGTCAAGGTTAAGGACATCATAGTCCGTGGATTTAAGGACTCCATGGTCCAATGCTAGTTTTAAGACATCACGGTCAAGGTTAAGGACATCATAGTCCGTGGATTTAAGGACTCCACAGTCCGATGTTAGTTTTAAGACATCACGGTCAAGGTTAAGGACATCATAGTCCGTGGATTTAAGGACTCCACAGTCCGATGTTAGTTTTAAGACATCACGGTCAAGGTAAAGGACATCATAGTCCGTGGATTTTAAGGACTCCACAGTCCAATATTAGTTTTAAGACATCACGGTCAAGGTTAAGGACATCATAGTCCGTGGATTTAAGGACTCCACAGTCCGATGTGTGGTTACTGGGACCCGTCACCTCTTTGAAGACGTTGAGGAATTACAACGACAAATATCAAAGGAGTGAAGAGATGTACCCTTGAACCAAGGTAAAATCAGTCTAGAATCATCATGGTTGATCGTTAGTTTTAAGACATTACGGTCGAGGTTAAGGACATCATAGTCCATGGATTTTAAGGACTCCACAGTCCGATATTTGCTCTGGATGCTTCACACGGGTTCACTGCCGTGTTCGGCGAGGACCAGGCTCCGCTCTGGGCGTTTTCCACGGGGTCAAAGAGTGACGTTATCCGCGTTCTACGTGACCAGGAATTTTGCACTAGATGCTTCACACGGGTTCACTGCCGTGTTCGGCGAGGACTAGGCTCCGCTTTGGATGCTTCACACGGGTTCACTACCGTGCTCTGCGAGGACCAGGATCCGCTCTGGACGTTTTCCACTGGGTCAAAGAGTGACGTTATCCGCGTTCCATGTGACCAGGAATTTTGCTCTGGATGCTTCCCACGGGTTCACTGCCGTGTTCTGCGAGGACCAGGCTCCGCTCTGGACGTTTTCTACAGGGTCAAAGAATGACGTTATCCGCGTTCCACGTGACCAGGAATTTTGCTCTGGATGCTTCACACGGGTTCACTGCCATGCTCTGCAAGGACCAGGATCCGCTCTGGACGTTTTCCACGGGGTCAAAGAGTGACGTTATCCGCGTTCCACATGACCAGGAATTTTGCTCTGGATGCTTCCCACGGGTTCACTGCCATGTTCTGCGAGGACCAGGCTCCGCTCTGGACGTTTTCCACGGGGTCAAAGAGTGACGTTATCCGCGTTCCACGTGACCAGGAATTTTGCTCTGGATGCTTCACACGGGTTCGCTGCCGTGTTCGGCGAGGACCAGGCTCCGCTCTGGACGTTTTCCACGGGGTCAAAGAGTGACGTTATCCGCGTTCCACGTGACCGGGAATTTTGCTCTGGATGCTTCCCACGGGTTCACTGCCGTGTTCTGCGAGGACCAGGCTCCGCTCTGGATGTTTTCCACGGGGTCAAAGAGTGACGTTATCCGCGTTCCACATGACCAGGAATTTTGCTCTGGATACTTCACACGGGTTCACTGCCGTGCTCTGCGAGGACCAGGATCCGCTCTGGACGTTTTCCACGGGGTCAAAGAGTGACGTTATCCGCCTTCCACGTGACCAGGAATTTTGCTCTGGATGCTTTCCACGGGTTCACTGCCGTGTTCTGCGAGGACCAGGCTCTGCTCTGGACGTTTTCCACGGGGTTAAAGAGTGACATTATCCGCGTTCCACGTGACCAGGAATTTTGTTGATTATATCCGCATTTCACGAGGTTGGGATTTAACTCTCAGTGATCTGTACACTGCCGAGTCATGGAACTGGGAGTTGCCGCTGTTCCGCTTTGCTCGAGGTTGTATTTGCCGCAATGAGACGAATGTTGAAAAGATCTCTAGGTTGTTTGTGGTCCGTCGAGATTTGGCTTCTTCCTCTGATGAAACCTGGGGGGAGGAGTATGATCCTTTCTTTATTTGCGCCCCTGGATTGTATACAGGGATTGATGTAATATCACCTGTAGGGCATAAATTTCATTTTTATTTTATTTCTTTTCCCGTGATGCTCTATCATTTCAGCTTTTATATCGCGAAGGTTGCGATTGCCCCATCATTTCGGCTATTTTTCGCGGTGCCCAATCATTTCGGCTATTTATTTTATCTTTACTCGCTGTTTTTATTGCGAGTTGCCCAATCATTTCGGTTATTTATTTTATCTTTACTCGCTGTTTTTATTGCGAGTTGCCCAATCATTTCGGCTATTTTTCATGCATACATTTTTACTTGCTGCTTTTTATTGCAAGTTGCCCCATCATTTCGGCTATTTCATATGCATTTTAGCTCGCTGATTTTTATCGCGAGTGTAGAACTTGGAATCTGGTGTCAATCTCAGCATCAGCATCGCTACGACTGGAATATTGTCAGGAGCGAATCATCATTTGCCATGAAAGGATTTGGAATTTGATACCGTTTTAGGCATCAGCATCGCTGCACCTGGGATATTGCCAGGAGCGAATCATCATTTGCCATGAAAGGACTTGGAATTTGATACCGTTTCAGGCATCAGCATCGCTGCAACTGGGATATTGCCAGGAGCGAATCATCATTTGCCCCTGTCGATGTTGAACAAAGGTGGCTCAGTAAACAGGGTTAGGGTCCTGTCGACTAAGGCTTTTGACTTCATGAGCCGTAAGGGTCTCACAAAGGTATTTCTCCCTAGAAGTCGTGAGGATCTCGTAGGTGTGTTTTCTCTTTAGGAATCGCGAGGATTCCTAAGTGCATGTTCCCCTGTAAGTCGTAAGGATCTTACAAAAGGGTTTTCTCCTTATAAGTCAAGAGGACTCACAAGGGTTGTTTACCGTGCGAACATATCCCCAGTCACGGATCGGACTCGGTTAGAGAAATGCTTATTCACGCCCGTGGATTGTATACAAGGGTCAGTATGAGCCGCTTATAGGGCAATATCGAAGGTTGTTGGGGTTGCTTAAGAACAGGTTCAGGTCTCTGTAACTTAAGACTTTCAAGTCTTATGAGCCGTGAGGGTCCCATAAGAGAGTTCTCTTTACGAGTCGTGAGGATTGTTAGTGTATATGCCCTAGAGGCCATTACTGTATCATACTAGTATGTATATTACTTGATGGAAGCTTGGGATATTCACAGTTGTACAGACAATCTTGCTCAATATAGTAGTATGCTACTTGGTTTGTCTCTGCTTTAATGTGTACATGTGTGTTTATTTATTATATCACCTATACGCATTAGTATAGCCCTTAGGATCTTTGCTTGATTACCGGCGTTGTGATGGCGATCACACTCGTGGGGGCTGGGTAATCCACAAGCACATCCTTATACACGTCCCTAGTCGTAGGAGTATCGAGATAGGGCATCGATACTCCGGAGTAGACTACCGTATGCGCTTCTCATCCCAGCACGGAAGACGGTCTGTCCCACAGCCGTCAGTACGTCGTACTTGAGATAGTATGCGGGTGCTCGTTAGGTTACGAGTACACTGGACAGGACTCGTCGAGAACTGATGGTTGGTATTATACCTATCGTCAGTTATCAGTTCCCAGGTGACATGAGTACAGCTTAGTCCGCTGACTTGACACTGTCACTTCGCCTCAAGTGTGTTCCCACTGTTCTTTGATTACTACCCTACCACGGCTCTACTGAGTCGTGCAAATGGATAGTAGTTGGGAGCAGTCCCGAAGCACTTGGAGGCAGTGACGGTTAGACAGGATTCGTCTCTCCCGGTATTGGGGAGTGACATCGCGATGTGTCTAGGAGAGCCATTACACGAGTAGTCCCTGGCCAGGGCAAACGAGATATACTGGTAGGTTTCCAGTGTTATCTCAGGGTGTTCTGGGCTTCACTCCGACACGACTTGTACCGCTATTAGGGGACTGGCGTTTACCGCCCCCTAGGCCCGCCATGCGATGTATCAGACGAACAGACCGGACAGTGTGGAGATTGTCACATATAGGCTCAGTAGGAGTTCGGATGGGTTCACCTCATCGGCCTTCTTATCGACATCTACCTGGGGACCGTTACGTACAGCTAGTGCCGCTTGCGGTCTGTGGTTAAACCCACTGCCAGCGTAGTGTCGAGTCTTTAGAGTCCCACATAGAGAGTTTCCCTGCACTGAGCAAAACGTGTAGAGGCCGTATGGTTTTACGGCAGGGCTGCGATCACTTACGTATACCTGTATGCGTATGGTGTTCGGGCAGGCAATACTAGTGGGCTTTGTTTTAAGCCGGATCCTAGTATTGCATGGATGGATTTGTTTTGTCTTCTGTGCATCCGCATTCTACGGAATACGGATGCAGGTGTGTATGCACAGTTTTCCGGAGCGGTGAAGGAGGAGGTGCCTCATTAGGTTTTGGCAGTTGGTTCGGCCAAAACCGTTATGTGGCAGGCTCATTAGGGTTTTGACAGTTGATTCGGTCAAAACCATTTTGAGGCGACTCATTAGGGTTTTGACAGTTCGTTTGGTCAAAACCATTATGAGCCGCGGATATCATTTACTAATCCTTTTAGTGATAATTTTATGATGGCTAATTGCATTGACCATTTGACCCCGTTGACCTCTCTTGACTTTGTTGACCGGTTGACCGCGTTGACCATTGACTTTCAAGAGAGATCTACACTCTTCTTTTCTTTTTCTTTTTCTTTTGGATTATGATAATGGTCATTTCAATGTAGCCATCAAACTTTATCTTGATGGGATTAGTAATGATGTTGTTTTTGCATTATTGGAACCATGGTTACTTTTCTTTGTATCATAATTTCTTTCTCATTCTCTCTCTTGTTTTTTTTCAAGTGAGAAGAAAAGAAATGAACCATGGTTGTTGCTCCTCCTTCTTCTTCCTCCTCTTGATTCATCTTTTGATCTCATGTGTTGAGAGATAAAGATCCCACAAAGACAAAACCATCTATTGATCACTTCTACACAATCTAGGGCTTCTAGATTAGCAATCTCTTTGCCCTAGTTACCTCGGCTCGAGGTGGAGCTCGGTGTACATCTCTCGGGTGGATCGTCTTCGACTCAAGGAGGCCGCGGAGGTGAGCAGAGTCCGGATCAAGCCTCAAAGCAAGGAAGGAGAAGAACAATAAGAAGAGAAGGCGTTCAAGTTGAGGTATAACCCTTAACCGAGTAGACAAATCTCTAATTATGATGCTAGTGTATTGTTTAGCAAAGATCCGGCTTTTACGGTCCATGTTACCAAGTCCAGAAATTTTTTTGTTTTACCGTTTCCGCAACCCCGAAAGTACCGGGAGAGGTAACGTAGACCTAACAGTGGTATCAGAGCCTAGCTAAACACACCCTAGCATGTTAGCAATGTATTTAGAATTTCGACCGGACGAAAAACCGCAAAACACCCCGGAAATTTGAAGTTTCTGCCGATTTTTTGAACTGTTCCTAAATTAAAAAATCATGCATTAAAAATCGGCTCAGGCTTTTATTAGAAAACTGCAAAAATTTGATCACCCAACTCGACTAAACCGCCGCGGTTCCGCGGCATAAGCTTGCTTATGCCGCGGAACCGCGGCCAGTTTGGCTCCGTTGGGGGTTCTCCTTCTTGCAGTTTTCTTATATGGGTATTTTGGGATTTTTACAATATGACTTTTCTGCCCAGATTTTCCAGAAAGAAAAATTAGTTTTTGGGGCTCAAAAATCCGTATTTTTGGTCGATGTTCTGTAGACTTTGGCTAATGGTTATATCTGTAATGATATATGTGTATTGAACGTCCACTAATCGCTATACGTTGATAAGTGGGGGTTATACATATCTGTGATCTGTGTTGTTGATGGTTTGTGTATATGAACTCGTTGGACTGTCGTGGATGAATAGCCGGGGTGGATGTGAGATGAGAGTTTCTTTTTCTTTCATTCATGTAATAAATTTGTAAATTGATGTAATATTATTTGTATGGCCGCACAACCGGGTCGGGGTTGTAGCCGTCATTGTATAATTATTTTTACTGTTTTTGCTCCTAGGATAAACCCATGGAGGGGGTGCACAAACTACCGGGTATCTCGAAGTGCCGAGTGGCCTACTCACGGCGTTGAGGAAGGTTGCTTCGCTTCGGGTACTTGGCGGGTAGTTTGCCGCACCAGTAGGGGTCTTGGGTGGGGTATTGGCTATTCATCGCGACCGTGTAATCCGCTTTTCGTTGCAGGCTCGAACGAATCGCGGGTTCCTAACATATCCAAAGTGTTCATCTGTGATCTGGATTGGCTATCATTGCTATATATCTATATATAATAACTATTTAGGCGTTGCTTATGTTTTACAGCCGCGCTAGCCCAGCCCCCGCTCTGTCGTTAGTTAAGTAACCTAACGAGTGATGACGGGGCCCCGTGGCGAATGCGAATGGCATAAGCATACGTCATATTTTGGTTGTTTTCTGCAATGGTAGGATTTATATGATGGGACGCATTAAAAGAACTAATGCAAGAAAATAAACCTAAAAGACGTTGTTGGAACAAGTTTTTCAAAAAGCTGTTATTGCAAGGACGTTCATTTTTGTTTTGCATCGCGGTATTCGATTATGAATGCCCAGCACCTCAGTCGACGAGGCAAGGGCCGAGATCCCTTCATCGGGAGTGACCCTTTGGACAAAAGTTTGCGTCAGGGTAATAACTTCACTATAGTCGATTATTCTTGCTTTGCATCGAGGTATTCAATTTGGAATATCCCGCACCTCATTCGACGAGGAAAGAGCCGAGATCCCTTCACAGGGAGTGACCTCTTTAGCAAAAGTTTTCGCCACTATATTTTTCAAAAAGTCTATCATGTTCCTTCAACTACATCAAGTTCATTACGTTAACGGGTTTTTCGCCAAAAACCCAGCCGTAGCCCTCCGTCGTTTCGGATAATTAATGCTTAGTATTCGTGCTGCGTTTGTTGATTATTCGTCAAGACACAGTGAACGGTAGCTGAGTAATAATTCTCTGTTGCACTGATAGATGCGATTGGTTAGGATGGCCGCGTGATTTTGTTGATTATTCGTCAAGGATCATGCGGGCGGGTCTAATGCAATCCTGGATAATGACGGGTTGAACTTGACTAGGACCTTTTGATTTGTTGATTATTCGTCAAGGTCACTTGGGTCCTAGGGGCAAAAACCACATCGAGAGTTTCAAAAGTACTGAAACTTGCAGATTTAGCATACCTTCTGGAGTGTGGTGACTAGAGTGGATTCCATCTAGGTCATCACACAATGATAGTTGGATCCCGATCCCACTGATGAGTTGGATTACTCTTGGGAGATTATTTTCACTTAACAATCAATGCCATAAACCTAGTAGGTGTCTAGAAAGGTGTTAGCGGGGCTACGCCCCCAGGGAAAAGAGGTTCTTAAATTAAGGAACTTCACGAAAGCGTTGGAAAACCTCCCTCGAAGTACCGACACTAGCCTGGCTGAAAGGTTAAGCAAGTATTGTAACGTGAATTAAAATCCCGACTAGTTCTTCTTTTAAAAGGTTTTAAGAAGAATTTGAGGAAACAGTGGGAGACATCCTGGTTAGATAAATTAATAAACCAATCTAATCTTGCAAGAGCGTACGCTGAGTGTTTCTTTTCTCTCTCTCCAGGTAGCAACCTTTTCACGCCCTAATCAAGATAATAAAATGTATCGCTTGACCGATCCGAATTCTTATTCGGGGCTGGGGAACATTGGTTCAGCTCTAACTTGTGACAACAGTCATATGTATGAGCAAGGGAAAGGGGATTGTATGGATTCCCAGGATACCCAATTGAAGAAGAAGCATGGTTTTGCATCTACTTCAGGTGTTCTTGTAATTGAGAACTGTTTTACGGTCAGCCCTACCTCCTGGTTACTTGATACCGGATCAGGATCTCATATCTGTAATTTATTGCAGGGACTGAGAAAAAGTAGGAAAGTTGCACCGGGTGATATGTCGCTCAGAGTAGCGAACGGAGCACAAGTTAATGCGGCAGCCGTCGGTGAATATCACCTAGTATTGCCAAATGGCAAGACTATGATTTTGAACGATTGCTACTATGTACCCTCCATGGTTTGCAACATCATATCAGTTTCTTTACTCGATGAAGATGGATATAACTTTGTTCTTGATAGAAATATCATGAACATTTACCTTCATAAGGTACTGGTTGCAGAGGGTACACTGTGTAATGGTATCTACGTTCTAAATCAGAATACAGTTCTCAATATACAAAACACACGCAAGAGGAAGAATTCAGATACGAATGAATCCTACTTGTGGCATTGTAGACTTGGTCATATCGGAGAGAAAAGACTGAGTAAGTTGCATAAAGATGGACTCTTGGATGCATTCGAGTTTTCATCTTATGAAACTTGTCAGTCTTGTCTCAAAGGAAAGATGACCAAATCTCCGTTCACCGGACATGGAGAAAGAGTAGCAGAGCTCTTGGGACTCGTACATAGTGATGTATGTGGTCCGATGTCTATACATGCAAGGGGTGGGTTCTCGTACTTCATCACATTCACTGACGATCTCTCTAGGTTCGGATATGTGTATCTGATGAAACACAAATCTGAAGCTTTTGAGAAATTCAAGGAATTCAGAAACGAAGTAGAGAACCAGACAGGCAAAAGTATCAAGATCCTCCGGTCTGATAGAGGAGGGGAGTACTTAAGCTCGGAATTCCTAGATTACTTAAAAGAGAATGGTATTCTCTCTCAGCTTACTCCTCCTTATACACCACAGCACAACGGTGTATCGGAGCGGAGGAATCGTACCCTATTAGATATGGTTCGTTCCATGATGAGTAGTGCTGAGTTACCTCTTTCATTCTGGGGACATGCGCTTCAGACAGCGGCATACCTTTTGAATCAAGTTCCGTCCAAATCTGTGCCTAAAACTCCGTATGAAATATGGAGCAGTAAGAAACCATGTCTTAAGTTTATTAAGATATGGGGTTGTCCGGCCTATGTGAAAACACAGAAATCGGACAAGCTAGAGGCACGATCAGTTCTGTGTAAATTTATGGGATATCCTAAAGACTCACTGGGATATCTGTTCTACCACACTGAGGAACAGAAGGTGTTTGTATCTCGCCACGCTACCTTCTTAGAAAGGGAGTTTCTTGCAAAAGAAACTAGTGGGAGTTCGGTAGAACTAGAAGAAATTCAGCGACCACAAAATATAACTGAAAATTTGGAGGAACCGCTAGATTCAATAACCCCAAACGAACCTCAGCCACTCCGCAGATCTGGTAGGATTTCTCATCCGCCCGAGAGATACTACGGTTTTCTCATTGACGGGGATCGAGAGGATTGCATCTTGGAAGAAGATGACCCTACCAGTTTCAGGCAGGCCATTATCAGTAGGGACTCTGATAAGTGGCAGGAAGCAATGCAATCCGAAATGGAGTCCATGTACGCCAATAAAGTGTGGACCTTGGACATTGCTCCACCCGGGGTAAAACCCGTTGGATGCAAATGGATCTACAAAAGGAAACTTGGTGTGGATGGGCAGGTGGAAACCTATAAGGCTAGACTCGTTGCAAAAGATTTTCGTCAAAGACCTGGTTTGGACTATGATGAAACTTTTTCTCCGGTGGCTTTGCTCAAATCCATTCGGATCCTACTTGCCATTGCTGCCTTCCATGACTATGAAATCTGGCAGATCGATGTTAAAACGGCTTTCCTAAACGGTTGTTTGGAAGAGTGCGTTTACATGGATCAACCAGAAGGTTTCGTAGACAGTGGGAGCAGCGGGAAGGTGTGCAAGTTGCTTAAATCCATTTATGGATTAAGGCAGGCATCGCGGAGCTGGAACATCTGTTTTGATGAGGCAATCAAGGAATTTGATTTCATCAAGAACGAGGATGAACCTTGTGTCTATAAGAAGATTGTAGGACGAACTGTCGTATTCCTAGTCTTGTACGTGGACGACATTCTTTTGATAGGAAATGACATTCCTATGCTACAATCGGTCAAGCTATTTTTGTCACAACGGTTCTCCATGAAGGACCTGGGTGATGCTTCGTACATTCTGGGGATCAAGATCTATAGAGATAGATCCAAGAGACTACTGGGACTTTCGCAGTTCAGGTACATAGAGACCGTACTAAAGAGATTTAGTATGGAGGGTTCCAAGCGCGGTAACATACCCGCATTGCATGGAATTACCCTCTCCAAGAAGATATCTCCTAAGACTGACGAGGAGAGGGTTCGCATGAGCACTATACCCTACGCTTCGGCGGTAGGATCTATAATGTATGCGATGCTATGTACAAGACCAGATGTAGCTTACGCGCTGAGCACGGTAAGCAGGTATCAGTCAGACCCAGGTGAGGACCACAGGACAGCAGTGAAGAACATTCTCAAGTACCTGAGAAGGACTAAGGAGATGTTCCTGGTTTACGGTAATGGAGACCTCAGGGTCGAGTCCTTTACCGATTCAAGCTTCCAGAGTGACAAAGATGACAGCAAGTCTGTCTCGGGTTTTGTGTTTACCCTCAACGGAGGGGCGGTATGTTGGAGGAGTTCCAAACAGGATACCGTCGCAGACTCGGCGATGGAGGCTGAATACATTGCTGCAAGCGATGCCGCAAAAGAGGCGGTCTGGATGAAGAAGTTCATTAGTGAACTTCAGGTGGTTCCGTCCATTGTTGACCCAATACCTTTGTATTGCGATAACAATGGGGCTATAGCTTTAGCGAAGGAACCAAGGTCCCATCAGAAATCCAGGCACATCTTAAGGCGGTATCACCTGATCAGGGAGATCATTGATCGCCAGGAGATCGAGGTGCGGAGAGTGGACACAAAGGACAACACAGCGGACCCATTCACGAAGGCCTTACCCCAGACTCAGTTCGAGCGGCTGATCGAGATGATAGGTCTTCGATACGCCAGTACATGGCCTTAGTGCAAGTGGGAGATTGTTAGTGTATATGCCCTAGAGGCCATTACTGTATCATACTAGTATGTATATTACTTGATGGAAGCTTGGGATATTCACAGTTGTACAGACAATCTTGCTCAATATAGTAGTATGCTACTTGGTTTGTCTCTGCTTTAATGTGTACATGTGTGTTTATTTATTATATCACCTATACGTATTAGTAGAGCCCTTAGGATCTTTGCTTGATTACCGGCGTTGTGATGGCGATCACACTCGTGGGGGCTGGGTAATCCACAAGCACATCCTTATACACGTCCCTAGTCGTAGGAGTATCGAGATAGGGCATCGATACTCCGGAGTAGACTACCGTATGCGCTTCTCATCCCAGCACGGGAGACGGTCCGTCCCACAGCCGTCGGTACGTCGTACTTGAGATAGTATACGGGTGCTCGTTAGGTTACGAGTACACTGGACAGGACTCGTCGGGAACTGATGGTTGGTATTATACCTATCGTCAGTTATCAGTTCCCAGGTGACATGAGTACAGCTTAGTCCGCTGACTTGACATTGTCACTTCGCCTCAAGTGTGTTCCCACTGTTCTTTGATTACTACCCTACCACGGCTCTACTGAGTCGTGCAAACAGGTAGTAGTTGGGAGCAGTCCCGAAGCACTTGGAGGCAGTGACGGTTAGACAGGATTCGTCTCTCCCGGTATTGGGGGTTGACATCGCGCTGTGTCTAGGAGAGCCATTACACGAGTAGTCCCTGGCCAGGGCAAACGAGATATACTGGTAGGTTTCCAGTGTTATCTCAGGGTGTTCTGGGCTTCACTTCGACACGACTTGTACCGCTATTAGGGGACTGACGTTTACCGCCCCCTAGGCCCGCCATGCGATGTATCAGACGAACAGACCAGACTGTGCGGAGATTGTCACATATAGGCTCAGTAGGAGTTCGGATGGGTTCACCTCATCGGCCTTCTTATCGACATCTACCTGGGGACCGTTACGTACAGCTAGTGCCGCTTGCGGTCTGTGGTTAAACCCACTGCCAGCGTAGTGTCGAGTCTTTAGAGTCCCACATAGAGAGTTTCCCTGCACTGAGCGAAACGTGTAGAGGCCGTATGGTTTTACGGCAGGGCTGCGATCACTTACGTATACCTGTATGCGTATGGTGTTCGGGCAGGCAATACTAGTGGGCTTTGTTTTAAGCCGGATCCTAGTATTTCACGGATGGATTTGTTTTGTCTTCTGTGCATCCGCATTCTACGGAATATGGATGCAGGTGTGTGTGCACAGTTTTCCGGAGCGGTGAAGGGGGAGGTGCCTCATTAGGGTTTTGGCAGTTGGTTCGGCCAAAACCGTTATGTGGCAGGCTCATTAGGGTTTTGACAGTTGATTCGGTCAAAACCATTTTGAGGCGGACTCATTAGGGTTTTGACAGTTCGTTTGGTCAAAACCATTATGAGCCGTGGATATCATTTACTAATCCTTTTAGTGATAATTTTATGATGGCTAATTGCATTGACCATTTGACCTCATTGACCTCTCTTGACTTTGTTGACCGGTTGACCGCGTTGACCATTGACTTTCAAGAGGGATCTACACTCTTCTTTTCTTTTTCTTTTTCTTTTGGATTATGATAATGGTCATTTCAATGTAGCCATCAAACTTTATCTTGATGGCATTAGTAATGATGTTGTTTTTACATTATTGGAACCATGGTTACTTTTCTTTGTATCATAATTTCTTTCTCATTCTCTCTCTTGTTTTTTTTTTCAAGTGAGAAGAAAAGAAATGAACCATGGTTGTTGCTCCTCCTTCTTTTTCCTCCTCTTGATTCATCTTTTGATCTCATGTGTTGAGAGATAAAGATCCCACAAAGACAAAACCATCCATTGATCACTTCTACACAATCAAGGGCTTCTAGATTAGCAATCTCTTTGCCCTAATTACCTCGGCTCGAGGTGGAGCTCGGTGTACATCTCTCGAGTGGATCGTCTTCGACTCAAGGAGGCCGCGGAGGTGAGCAGAGTCCGGATCAAGCCTCAAAGCAAGGAAGGAGAAGAACAATAAGAAGAGAAGGAGTTCAAGTTGAGGTATAACCCCTAACCGAGTAGACAAATCTCTAGTTACGATGCTAGTGTATTGTTTAGCAAAGATCCGGCTTTTACGGTCCATGTTACCAAGTCCAGAAAAATTTTTGTTTTACCGTTTCCGCAACCCCGAAAGTACCGGGAGAGGTAACGTGGACCTAACAAGCATCTCGCAAGTGTAATTTCTCCTTAGGAATCGTGAGGATTCCTAAGTGTGTTGCTTCCTTGTGAGTCGTAAGGATCTCACGCAGGTGGTTTCTCCTTACAAGGTCGAGAGGACCCTGCAAGTGTCTTTTAACGAGGTTGCGCCCTTTCGGGTTTTCACAAACACTCGCCGGTAGCCCTGCTGTTTTTACTCACGGAGCCCTTTCGGGTTTTCATCCGTGCCCATTTTGCTTATGGACATACCGTCTTTTATCTTTTATTTTTTTTATTCTTTTTTTTGTTTTGTATTGGTTTTGGGATGCCGCGATCCATCGTAATTTGTCGACATCTCGGTCGACAGCTAGTTTTAGGACGTAGTGGTCCGTTATTAGTTTAAGGACGTTTCGGTCCGTTGTTACTTTAAGGACATTTCGGTCCGTCGTTAGTTTAGGAACTTTTCGGTCCGTTACCCAGCTACTACTTATAGAGTTTTGGGCTTATGAAGATAGCGAGCGGACATAATCGTCGTCATTTATAATTGACCTAGGCCGTAACTCGTTAGGCGTAGTATTTCTTCAGGAAGCGGCCGTTTATCGGTCTGAAAGGTCTTTCGCCATGTATGTCCATGAGTAGATAAGCTCCACCCTGGTAGACCTTGTCTATAATGTATGGGCCTTCATAATTCGGCTCAAATTTTCTCCGCTTGGCGCGATTGGGGATCATAGGTCTTTTGACCACCAGCACGAGTTCGCCTTGGCGGAATGCCCTTGGCCTGGTCAATCATTCATATGAGCGCGTCATTTTCGCTTTATAAGCTTCCAGATTTTGCTGCGCCAGGAGCCGGGTTTCGTCAAGGGCATCAAGCTCCTCAAGCCGAAGGTGAGCGTTTTCTTCGTCCGTCGGCTCATAATGAACTGCCACTCGTAAAGAAGGTAACTCTATCTCGAGGGGGAGTAATGCTTCTATACCGAATACCAACGCGTATGGCGTTGTGTTCGTGGCCGTCTTGAACGTAGTTCGATACGCCCAGAGAGCTTCTTGCAGTCTCTCGTGCCAGTCCTTCTTATTTCGGGACACCGTCTTCTTCACGATCTTTGTTAAGGTCTTGTTGAAAGCCTCAGCTAAACCGTTAGCTCGGGGATTATAAACTGAGGAATATCTCCAGTCTATGTTGTATTGTTGCACGAAGCGTCTAATCTTGTGACTTCTGTAGGCTGGCCCGTTATCGGAGATGATCCGTCGCGGGGTTCCAAACCGGTAAATGACGTGCGTCTTAAAGAAATAGAGGATATTCTCCGTCTTCATTTCTCTCAGCGGTACTGCTTCTGCCTATTTGGAGAAGTAGTCAGTCGTCGTCAAAATGAATCGATGTCCCCTGGACGATGCTGGTTCGATGGGGCCGACGATGTCAGTCCCCCACATTTCGAACGGCCAACTAGTGACTGTTAGATGTAGAGGATTTGGGTGCTGATGGATGGAGTCCCCGTGGATCTGACATGAGTGGCATTGCTTCGCATATTCGAGGCAGTCCTGAATCATCGTGAGCCAATAGTAGCCCATCCGTTTAATCTTCAACTTCATCTTTGGGCCTGCTTGGTGAGAACCGCAGAGTCCGTCGTGAACTTCCTGAATGACTCTTTTCGCTTCATCAGGTTCCAGGCATCTCAACCACAGAGAATCAAACGATCTCTTGTACATAGTATCATTGACGAAGGCGAAAGACAGAGCTCGTTTCATAAGCTGATGTCTTGAGGACGCATCTTCAGGCGTTCGACGTGATTTGAAGTAGTCCATAAAGACTTCTCTCCAATCTTCAACCTTCTTTCGGTCTTTTATTTGCAGAGCCATTTGCTCAGTTACTCCCTTTTCTTCGGATGATTCCGGAGGTATTTCTGCTGGGGCAAGTACCCGACGGCTTTGTACCACGATTCTGACGTCATCGAGGTTCTCATCAGCCGGTTCTTTAGCGAGCTTGGCTAACGCATCCGCTTTGCTATTTTCTGCACGCGGTATGCTTTCCAGCATGTAGGAGGGAATTTGAGTCAGCAGTTGCTGTACTCTCTCGCCGTACTTTACCAGTTCTGGTTTGCACGTTTGGTAGTCGCCATTTACTTGACTGACGACCAGTTGAGAATCTCCATATATGAGGAGGTTTTCAATTCCCATGTCGATGGCGATCTCGATGCCTGCTATCAAAGCTTCATACTCGGCTTCATTGTTCGTCCTCGGCTCTGTTAAGGAGAAAGCAAAGCGCATTATCCCTCCTCGCGGGGTCACGAAGATAAGGCCTACCCCTGATTTGATTATAGGTGTGTTCTGTTTGCGCTTCTTCATGGAAGATGCTCCATCAAAGTAAAGTTCCCATCGGGCATTACCACCGTCGATCGCATCAAATGCGTGTTGGTCTGGCAGCTCGCAATTCAAAGGATAATCGGCAGGTATTGGATGCTCAGCGAGGAAGTCGGCGATGGCTTGGCCTTTCACTGCCTTAAGTGGCTGATAGGTTATCGAAAACTCCATTAAGAGCAGGGCCCACTTAGCGAGTCGCCCTGTCAATATGGCCTTTGACATCAAATATTTGAGAGGGTCCACCTTCGAAACGAGACGGACTTCATGCGCCAACGCATAGTGCCTGAATTTTGTTATTGCGAAGATCAACGCGAGGCAGTGTTTTTCGATGGGAGAATAATTGCTTTCTGCCCCCAGTAGGACTCGACTCAGATAGTAGAGCGCTCTCTCCATCCCTTGGTCGCTCTCCTGTGCCCACAATGCGTCTAAGGAACCTTCAAGGGCGGTTGTATACAGAATGAGAGGTTTTCCCCTGACCGGAGCAGCCAACATTGGCGGATTCTGCAGATATTGCTTGATTTCGTCCAGCGCGCTCTGGCACTTGTGATCCCAAATGAAAGGGGTTCCTTTCTTCATCAGATAACTATAAGGACGGCACTTGCCAGAGAGATTGGCTATAAATCGCCGGATGTACGCGAGCTTCCTTTGGAGAGACCGCAATTGTTTGAGTGTCCTTGGCGAGGGCATTTCCATGATCGCTTTGATTTTTGACGGATCTATCTCAATCCCTCGGTGCCGGACAATGAATCCTAGGAATTTGCCTGAAGAAACTCCGAATGCGCATTTGAGAGGGTTCATCTTCAAGTTGTATTGCCGAAGACGTTGAAATACGATCTTCAGATGCTCGAGATGTTCCTCGTACGATTTGCTTTTCACCACGAGGTCGTCGATATAGCATTCGACGATTTCATATATGAGGTCATCGAAGATCTTCATCATGGCCCTCTGATAGGTGGCACCGGCGTTCTTTAGACCGAAGGGCATCACCTTGTAGCAGAATATGCCCAAAGGGTTCCGGAAAGCGGTGTGTTTCTGGTCTTCGGGATGCATCTTTATCTGATTATATCCTGATGAGCCGTCCATGAAGGAGAAAACCTCGTGAGTGGACGTGTTGTCTATCATCAGCTCCATGACGGGCACTGGGAAATCGTCCTTCGGGCAAGCTTTTTTGAGATCCCGGAAATCCACACATATGCGCACTATCCCATTCTTCTTCATCACTGGGACGATGTTGGCGATCCAATCGGGGTACTGAACTTCCTGGATAAACCCAGAGTCGATCAGCTTCTTGACTTCGGCGTTGATGCCCATCTCAAGCTCGAGCCGCATTCTTCTCGGCGCTTGTTTGACTGGCCTGATGTCCGGGGATATCGCCAATTTATGGGCGGCTATTTCTGGATCTAGTCCTGGCATTTCGGAATAGTTCCATGCGAAGCAATCTCTATGCTGCATAAGCACGTCTTTTAACGTAGCTACCTTTTCTTCAGATAACAGCTCGCTGATGAATGTCGGTCGCGGGTCAGTCGCCGTCCCCAAATCAATCTTCTTAAGGTTATCCGCAGTGGTATGTATCTCATCTTCCAGCTCCTTTGGCGCCGGTGGAAACTCTGAGATCACCTCGTCATTGTTGTTTTCAAAGCACCAAGGGAGGTCATCCATATTCTCAGGCTCTTCTCTTGATATCCTTATCATATGACAAGTACAAGCTCGCTTCCAAGACTGATGTAGGTCTGGGTCTATCCTCGCTGTATGCGCGGCTTTTGGTTCATGCTGCTGCGGCGGACTTATCCTCCAGCTGTTGGATAGAGCAAACCTGCCTTGCTGATATTGGTCTTTGAACCCAGTTCTTGAAGGTGAAGCAATCTTGGAGAGGGCGCCCTATTGCTTGGTGATAAGAGCAATAGCCCGGATGAGAGACCTCGTTAGCTTGCCCAGGGTGTTTAGACTCCGGAAGTGTAATCATTCGATGTTTTAAAGCGAGATCAAGTATCTTCTTCGTCTTGTCTTGAGGGAAAGAATATGCTCGACTCATTTTCTTCATGAGGGATAAATCCGGACCGTGCAATTCCCGATCACGTGACTTTTTGGTCCCGCTTTGTCGTTGTCGAATCCCTTTTCCGCTCTTTGACTTATTTCTGCCTCTGCGTCGGGCCTTTTGCACAACAGGTTGATAGGGAGGAGCATTTTCGCCTTTCGCAGCCTGTTGAAGAAGACGTTGCGTCCTGGCTTTCTCGTAGATGGCCATTTCGCGGTTATAGTCGTCCCGAGATTTTTGACCCGCTTTCCTGATAAGCTTGTCCATTCGTTCTTCAAATGACAGACTCGACACTTTGATTGCGGGATCTAGTTTTGGTACGGGGTCAGCGTTTTCTGACAGGGCGTTCTCTTCTTCATCGAAGTTATATATGGCGTAGCTACTATGGACTCGTTCCCGTTTCCCGGATCTCACATATTCAAGCCCAACCGTTTCCATTCTCCCGTTGGGCAACTTGCGCTGAGTCCCAGGGACATCCCAAATCATGTTGTAGAACCGAGCTTGTCGAATAGTCTATTTTAAGGGTACCCCTTGGCGCTTCAATAGCCTTTTCAGTCCGTTCGTGTAATATCTGGGCAAACGGATGGGTTGGTGCCTGTCAAGTGTAGAATCCGTGCCGTGCCAGATTTCTTTCTCCACTCTTGTTTCCGTGGACTGGTAGAATAGAATCTCCTTTTCACCTTTTCGCCTGGGAGGGACGTAAAATGTCTGCAGGTTTTGCACATTGTAAGCTTTAAGCGCGTCAAGGTCCTTGTAGTGCTCCCGTGGAATCATGGTAATTTGCAAACTCTGATCATCACCAGGGAATGCTTGTATTGACGGCCGATTGGAGAACACAGCATTAACCTCATCTTCTGAGTCGCTTCCGAAGATCAATATGGGGGCGGACGGTCCCGGGTTGTTGCGTCGAGACGGCCCAGCGTAAACTATCGCTTCTTCTTCTTCGGTATCACTCCCGAAAATAGGAATGGCGGCGGTGGCTTTGTTCTCCGGTTTGCGACACCTCTCTGTGTCTTCGAAATCTGGGAAAAAGTATTTTGCATCTTCGTACTTGCGGACTTCGTTTATGGAGAACGGGTTCAGCTATCCTGTTACAGTATACTCGAGACCATCCTTGAAATACTTCATACATTGATGTTGCGTAGAAGGGATGATGTTGTACTCGTGTAACCAAGGACGGCCGAGCAGAGCATTGTAGCAGGTCTTGGCGTCAATGACGTGAAACTTAATGTCCGTGATGAGTAGCCCGAAGCGTAATGTTAGTATCACCGATCCGTCCGTGATGACTGAGAATCAAAACCGGAGATAGTAATTTTATCACGAGCGAGTTGCTGAATGCTCATGCAGATTTCCTTCAACACCCGTACATTAAGGAGATTGACTGAGGATCCATTATCAACCAGGATTTTTCCAATCTTGATATCATGGCAGTATCCGGAGACATATAGGGGACGGTTGTGGTCGCACGTCCCAAGGAGAAGGTCTTCATCATCGAACGTGACATCGGCTGTGTGCACTTCTTCCAGTTCATCCTTCATCCTTTCTTCTGTGAGGAAGGCTTGGAATTGCTCGGGCTCTTATAGCGCCTTGATTAATGAATCTCTCACTTCTTTTGATAATAAGAGGGCATCGAGAATGCTGAGCTGCGATGGTAGTTTCCTCAGGTGCGCCAGGATGTTGTAGTCCACCTTACTCTTCTTGGGCAGGTCCTTGGCAGTAAGCTCTCTCATGACTTGGTCATCTAAAGCGATATCCTCAGCGACCTTTTCCTTTCCCTTATCTTTTCTAGTTGAGGGTCCGAGATTCTTTTCGGGTAGCGTGCGATTATGCAGCTGAATGTTTTCGCAGGCCTCTGGTTCTTCCTCTTTCCCTAAGATGGATTCTTTAAAGAGAGGGCCCAGAGCCATTTCTTCGTCAGAGTCGCTCCCAAAGGTGAGAACTTGTGATCCTCCAGCGTTGACCGTGCAACAGTTACCGGTAGCTCTTTTGTGCTCCTCGGTCGTACTTCTCTGCTCCCGACGAGTTTTGCATTTCATTCGTTTGAAATGTTGCCGGTGAGCAACATATCCCTTCCACCATGTTTCAAAAGCGTCGCACTCCTCGGTGGGGTGCGAAATCTTTCGATGATATGAGCAGTAATTAGGATGCATCTCTGCTCCACCAAGAGTGTTTTCTTCCAAGGGTGGTAGCTTCATTCCCATTGATATGGATTTAGCAAACCTTTTCCTCGTCTTGAATCTATTTTTATCCGCACCGGATGTCTTCTGATTTGGCGGGAGTGCTTCGACTCTTTCGTCTAGTCGCCGGCGTTTGGCTCCTTCCAATATGGCCATCTCACGCTCCCGATCGGCTTTACTTTTCAGACGAATCTCATTCAGGAAGGCGTCGATCATCTCGTCTGACAGTCACGCAAGTTCCGGCTCAAGATCTACCCCCAGCTTCTCAGTGCAAGGAGTTTTCTCATCGTCTATAAACGAGTGGGAGATCATATGACAACTTGCTATGTATCTCTCAGATTCATCCGACGAGCTTTCTCCATCCTCTTCCTCCTGAAAGACGTGGCTGAGGAACTCTTGGAGCGTGATGGGAGTCCGTGCCTTCTGATTATACTCCTCCAGCGCGTCGATCTGTTTCTGTAAGTCCGTGCGCTTATCGTCAGGCTTCACGAGCTTTTTGGATCTCTTCTTCTTTTTCGCAGATTTCGACGGCTGGGTGTGAGCGCTTGGGATATCACCACCGATCCTTGGAGTTAGGCGCGGCTTCAACATTCCTTCGATGATTTGAGGTTCAAGCGGGTTCTTCCATCTGACCGCCGGGCATGTCTGGAGCTCATTCAGCATCCTTTTGGTTTTGGATGATAACACGACCTCCCATGGGGCTTCTTCAACAAAAGAACAAGTTGCCCCCGATGTGTCCGTCTTCTTAGGAGTGTGCGGCTGTAGTGGGTTTACCATCCACTTCTCGGACAGCGCAAACTTGCCTTGAAGGTACTGGTCTTCGATCCATTCTTTAAAGACGAAGCAATCCTCAATCGGATGGCTTACCGTTTGATGGTAAGGGCAGTAATTAGGGCTATTCACCTCGCTGGGTTGCGGTGGTCTCCTTGGTTTTGGTAAGTTGATAAGCCTGTTGCGTACTGCCAGCTCTAACAGCCTCTTCATTTTATCCAGCGGGAATGAGTAAGGGCGCTTCATTTTCTCATTGTAATAACGCCGTCTCTCTTCCAATTGATCCGCCAGTCTTGGAGCACTGGGTTGCTGTTGAGTGTTTGCAACGAAGGTCGCCTTCCCTTTGCCCTTGTCGTTCCGAGGTTCCGGTTTCGGGGGAGACGGTCTGTGACCCATCTGGTCCATCTGGGCCAATTTGTCAATTAGCGCCTAGAACGTGGTCGGTTTAAAGAACATCATGAACTGTGAAATAGTTGCATGAGGGTCTAAGGTGCCCACGAACATGCCCACCGCTGGTGCTTCCTCGATACGTTGTTCGCACTTCGACCATAGGTTCCGCCATCGGATTGCATATTGGACCCAAGTTTCACCCCGCTTCACTCTTGCATTAATCAAAGCTGTTATCGGGGTGCGATCGCTGGCGCTCGCGAAACGCTGAGTGAATGGCAACTCCATATCTGCGAAAGTTTTGACGGAGTCGTTCGGAAGCTCAAAGTACCACTCAAACGTCGTCTCTGATAAACTGCCGACGAATTGGCGAAGCAAGAGCTTATCATCGCCGCCAGTGTTGCCGCAGAGAGCCCTGAACTAGGCCACATGTTGATGGGGATTGCCTGTCCCCTTGCAGACATGGAACTTTGGGATCGTGTAGCCCGGCGGGTATTTGATCTGATCATACCAGCTCGGATATGGTCGTCCCATTTTGACAACTTGGCCGGCTGCCTTAGTTGCCTGGTGAACTCATATCTGCTGGGCTATATAGTCATCCAAGGAAGCTTTAGAGATCATTTCCTCTCTGGCTGTTGAAAGAGCCGGAGGTGGATTTGACGTCTCCCCTTTATCGTCTTCAACAATGATCGAAGGGTCTTCAGCTGGGGGGTCCGGCTGTAACATGTCCTGGAACAGAAGGGCCATTCGTTTTATATTAGCTGCTTGTTCCGCAGCCTCTTTGTCCTTCTTTTCAAGTATCCTGCGAAGGAATTCAGCGTCAGTTTCTTGCTCCTGGTGTTGGTCCGAGGACGCTTCGGGGCTTTCTTTTGGCCCAGTGAGTGCCGCCATCGCAGTCATTATTTCTTGGAGCTTCTGCTGCTGCTCCTGAGCTTTAGTCACCGATCGCGTAAGTGGTCTATGACCTGTAGATGTATGGTTGTCCTCTTTCCCGGACGCCATGTAGACTGTGTGCACCACCATGCCTCCAGACTTAGGGAGTTTAGGCTTACTGTCTTTGACATTTGCTGCAGGCGTGGGGACTTTCTCTTGCTTTCTGCTCTCACGGGCAGTTGACGTCGAGGGGGCCGTTGCAGCGGGTAGTTGTCGTCCTTTGCGGTTTGACAGGACGGTTCCTTTCTTCCTGAACCTTCACCCTATTCTGCCGGTGAGAGTGATCTCGATCGATTACTGAGTCCTGAACCCGTCGCCAGACCTTGTAAATTTTGGAGGACAGCCGTTGAGGGGCTGTCCTGGCCTTGTTTCGGTAACATTCTCCGCAGGTGGAGGGGATCATTTCAGCGTGGCGGTCGGAGAGTTTCTGCGCACCTTGTTGAGCAGTTCAAACTGTTCCCAGTCGGGACAGCAGCATTGATTTCCACCGTTGGAGCTGGTGGGGTTAGCCCGGAGGGGGAGTTTGACTGTTAAAGCTTTTGTCAAGGATTTGGGGGTTTGGTTTAAGGATAGTTAGCCTCATTTGAGACTAAGATCAACTTAAACGTTTGTTAAGGATACGTTAGTCTAATTTCTAGACTAAGATCAACTTAACAGGATTGTTTAGATCCAACAAGAGAGCATTTGGGTATTTGACTGTTAAAGCTTTTGTCAAGGGGTCACGTGGTAGCACGTGAGAGCGCCCAGAGCTTGAATTCCCTTTGCTTTTTCTCCTCTGTCACGTGGGAGCACGTGAGGCGTTGCCTCAAAGTTCTTTTCTGTAGATATTTACAGGGGTCACGTGGGATGACTATCTCCCAATTCATGATGTTTTTCAAGCCGACGACTTTCCAGGCCTTGATTGACAAATTGGCCCAAATGGACCAGATAGGCCATAGACCATCTCCTTCAAAGACGGATCCTCGGAATGAAAAGGGGAATGGAAAAGCAACTTTCGTTGCCAATATTCAACAACGGCCGAGCAACTTAAACCCGATTGTTCGCCAAAATAACGTGCGTCCACGCCCATCTCTCGAGGAAAGACTAGGACGTCCTTACTCGTTTCCCCAGGATAAAACGAGGAAACTGTTCGAGCTGGCAGTGCGCAACAAACTCATCAATCTGCCGGATCCAAAATATCCGTTGCAGCCAAACGACGTCAACGATCCTAATTACTGCCCTTAGCACCAAGCAGTAAGCCATCCAATCGAAGATTGTTTCGTCTTCAAAGGCTGGGTGGAGGACCAATACCAACAAGGCAAGTTCGCATTATCCGAAAATTGGAAGGTGAACCTACCACAACCTCACGCCCCTAAAAAGGTGGACATGCCGGGGGCATCATGCTCATTCATAAGGGAAGCCCCATGGGAGGACGTTCTTTCAGCCAAGACGAAAAGAATGCTGAAGGATCTCCAAACATGCCCGGCGATCAGGTGGAAAAATCCACTGGAACCCGAGATCATCGAGGGAATGCTGAAACCGCGCCCAACTCCAAAAACTGGTGGTGATGGTCAGAGCGCTCACACCCAGCCGTCAAAGTCTTCAAAGAAGAAGAAGAAGACCAAAAAGCCCGTGAAGCCTGGTGGCAAGCGCACGGACCTGCAAAAACAGTTTGACGTGTTGGAAGAATACAATCAAAAAGCGCGGACCCCAGTCACACTCCAAGAATTTCTCACTCACATCATTAAGGATGGAGATGATGACAATGGAGAAGACTCGTCGGATGAATCTGAAGATTATGTGGCAAGCTGCCATGTGATCTCTCACTCGTCGATAAACAACAAAGGAGCTCCTTATACAGAGAAGCTAGGGGCAGATCCTGAGCCAGAACTTCTAGGACCATCAGACGAAATGATTGATGCATTCCTGAACGAAGCCCGTCTTAAAAGCAAAGCTGATCGAGAGCGCGAGATGGCCATATTCGAGAAAGCCAAACGCCGGCGACTAAATGAAAGGGTTGAAACACTCCCACTGGATCAAAGTACATCCGCCGCAAATAAAAGTAGGTTCAAGATAAGGAAAAGATTCGCCAAAGCCATATCGATGGGAATGAAGCTTCCCTCTTTCAGAGGAAATTCTCCCACCAATATATATCTTGATGAAGCAGACATGCATCTTAACTTCTGCTTATATCATCAGAAGATTGCACACCCTACTGAAGAATGCAATACCTTTAAAAACTGGTGGCAGGGATACGTTGTTCACCGGCAGCACGTTCAGCGATTGAAGCGCAAAGCTCGTCGGAAACAGAGAAGCACGACAAATGAGCATATGAAAACTGCCGCAACGGTTACATGGTTGACGGCAGAAGATCGCAAGCTCTCACCTTCGGGAGCAATTCTGAAGAAGAAATGACTCTCAGCCCTCTCTTCAAAGAATCCACTTCAGGAAAAGAGGAAGAAAAGAAGAGCTGCGAGAACGTTCAGCTGCGCTATCGCACGCTACCCGAAAAGAATCTTGGACCCGCAAACAAGGGATCGAACAAAAGGGATAAGGGGAATGGAAAAGCGACCTTCGTCGCCAACGCTCAACAACAGCCGAGTAACCCGAAACCGTTTGGTCGTCAAAACAACAAGCCGCGATATCTCAATGAGAATTTGAAACGTCCTTACTTGTTTCCCAGAGATAAAACAAAGAGACTGTTCGAGCTAGCGGTGCGCAGCGGGCTCATCACTCTGCCGGATCCAAAACGTCCGTTGCAGCCAGGTGACATTGACAATCCTAACTATTGTCCCTACCACAGAGTAATGGGTCATCCACTCGAAAATTGCTATGTCTTCAAAGGCTGGATTGAGGATGAATACCAACAGGGCAAATTCCCGTTGTCTGACAATTGGAAGGTGAGCCCGCCACGACCATATGATCCGAAAAAGATGGACATGCCGGGGGCATCATGCTTGTTCATAGAGAAAGCCCTATGGACCACTATGTCCTAAAACTGACTGATGACCGAAACATCGTTAAACTACTACCAACCCGCGGCATCTTCGGGCTAACGTGGTAAAAAAAAGGGGTACGTCCATAAGCAAGATGGACACGGATGAAAACCCGAAAGGGCTCCGTGAGTAAAAACAGCAGGGCTACCGGCGAGTTTTGTGAAAACCCGAAAGGGCGCAACCTCGTTAGAATAAAAAAAAGAGAGAGAAAAAAAGAAAAAAGGAAAATGGTATGTCCATAAGCAAAGGGGCACGGATGAAAACCCGAAAGGGCTCCGTGAGTAAAAACAGCAGGGTTGCCGGCGAGTTTTGTGAAAACCCGAAAGGGCGCAATCTCGTTAAAAGACACTTGCAAGGTCCTCTCGACCTTGTAAGGGGAAACTACCTGCGTGAGATCCTTACGACTCACAAAGGAGCAACACACTTAGGGATCCCCACGACTCCTAAGGAGAAATTACACTTGCGAGATCCTCGTGACTCGTAAGAAGAACCTTCTTATGAGACCCTCACGGCTCATAAGATTCAAAACCCTTAAGCTACAGGGATCTGAACCTGTTCTTAAGCAGTCACACCCTCCGATTTTGCCCTACAAGCGGCTCAATGCTGACCCTTGTATACAATCCACGGGCACGAATGAACATTTCCCTAACAGAGTCCCACCAGCTACTAGGGATATGCTCACACGGTGAACAACCCTTATAAGTCCTCTCAACTTATAAGGAGAAAGCACTCTTGTAAGATTCTTACGACTTATAAGAGACCATGCACTTAGGAATCCTCACGACTCCTAAGGAGAAAACGCACCTATGAGATCCTCACGACTTGTAGGGAGAAATACCTTTATGAGACCCTTACGGCTCATGAAGTCCAAAGCCTTAGTCGACAGGATCTTAACTCTGTCTACTAAGCCACCTTTGTTCGATATCGACAGAGGCAAATTATGATTCACTCCTGGCAATATCCCAGTTGTAGCGATGCTGATGCCAAAATCGATGTCTAATTCCAAGCTTGCAGCGAAAAGCCAACGAGTCGCACATGCATACGAAGTAGCCGAAATGATGGGGCAACTTGCAACGAAATCAGCAAGTAAAAATGTATGCATACAAAAACAGCCGAAATGATTGGGCAACTCGCAATAAAAAGCAGCGAGTAAAAAAAAAAATAGCCGAAATGATTGGGCACCGCGAAAAATAGCCGAAATGATTGGGCAATCGCGATTTTCGCGATATAAAAAGCTGAAATGATAGAGCATCGCGGAAAGAATAAAAAAATGATGAAAGAATGAAACTTTTTGCTCTACAGGTGAAATCACATCGATCCCTATATACAATCCAGGGGCACAAACAAAGAGGAAACCATACCTTCCTGACAGGCTCCATCAGAAAGCGAAGCCAAATCTCGACGGTTCATAGACAATCTAGAGACAACCTCGACATTTGTCGCAGGATACAGACACAATGTCAACAAATGAAGTAAAGGAAGATCCCTAGCTTCAGGGTCTCGGCGTCAACGTCGACAACTTAGAGATCACCAACGACGTTTCTCCTCACTCCAACCAGATGCAGACGTGACGTAAACAACTGACCTCAGAGTCGCAACAAAACGGAGCCATGGCAAAGTCCCTAGTTCCAAATCTCAATGGCCACATCTACAGCCTGGAGACCAACAACGGTGTGCCTCCTCATTCCAGCAGGACACAGATGTTACACCATCAAACGGAGCCACGACATAGTCCTTAGTTCCAAATCTCGACAGTTCACAGACAACCTAGAGACCATCTCAGCATTCGTCTCGTTACAGCAGACGAGATGACAACGACGGCGTTCCTCCGCAGTCCAGCAGGATGCAGATGCAACGTCAACAAAAGACCTCACGGTCGAAATAAAGCGGAGTGACACCAAAATCCCAGCTCCACCTTAGCATTCGTCTCGTTACAGCAGACGCAATGTCAACAACGGCGTTCCTTCGCAGTCCAGCAGGATGCAGATGCAACGTCAACAAAAGACCCCATGGTCTAAACGAAGAGGAGTGAAGGAAAAATCCCAGCTCCATCTCAGCATTCGTCTTTGAAAGGTTTGCTTAGCACCCTATGAAGAGTTTTGAAGCATCACATGACCCAAAGTTTTAATTTTTATGGTGCTAAACGAACATGCAAAGGGATCGATCCTAGAAAATTAGGGTTTCGAAATAAAAAGCGAACTAATCTAGGGTTTCGAGACTACAACCTTCGTAGCTCCCTTTCGCTGGACTCCTTGGTCTCTAGGGTGTTGAACGAAGGTCCTCTTGAAGTCCCCTTGTGTCCACGACGATCCACCACGGAGATCTCCGTCCAAGCTCGCAACTTCGTAAAACCGAAGAGAACACTCTAAACAAAACGACTAAGCTTGTGTAGAATGATGTTGTGGTTAGGTTTCTCACTTCAAAAACCTATCTTTAAGTGGTATTTGCTCACTAGAAAAAACTAGAGAGCAAAAGAGCAAGAGGAAGAAGATGGTGGCAATTTTTAACAAGAGGTAAAAAGATAACTCTAGTGAAGAAAAAGAAATATATCAATATATATTTTATTCCTTCATGCTATGAACCATGGTTAAAGTGATGGAGACATTATTTAACTTGAGTTTTGAATGATAAAGAGAAGGATAACCATAGGTTAGTGGTAGTTGAGCATGGTTAGGTCAAAGGAAGAATGTAGAAGCAAGAATGATTATCCTTTCCTTTTCATTTTCTTTTTAAATCCAAAATCAAATAATAATCCATTATATAATCCATGGTGTGAGTCTTATATTGCCACCATTTCCATATGCTAACAACCATGATGGATGGGTGTATGTATGTATGCATGTATGCACATCCACATGTGCATGAAACTAGCATGAAAGAAAGAAAGAAAAGCACACATGCATGCACACATCCATCATCCAAGAAAAGGTTTTAAGTGAGAAAACTAATGGTTAAATGATAAATCAACACTTGATTTATCAATCCGGTCATATCTCATATGACCCCACCAAAAGCAGTTCACCCGATCAATGTTCGGTATCATATACGCACATTTCAATCGGGTGCATGCGCATATCGCATACGCGCACCACAACGTTTCGCCTGGACTGGGTAACTCCTTTGTGGGACTCTAAGACTCGTCAATACGCCGGCAGAGGGTAATGATCATATCAAGTACCCTCAAGCCGCAAGCGGTCAGCTAAATGTAACGGTCACCCGGGTATTGAGCGATCAGAAGACAACAAGCGAACCTGCTGCAACTCCCGTCGAACCATCCGGCAACACTACCGTACAGTCCGGTCTCTTTGTCAGATATGCTGCATATCGAGCCTAGGGATGGTCACGTCGACCCCAATAACTCAATAAGTCGTGCCGGTGAATGGTCTATAACAGATCGAGAAACTACTGATAACACTTATCAGCAAATCTCAGCAGCCCTGGCCAGGGACTTACTGATATAACCAGTCGGGCACAGTACAGCATCAACTCCCAATATCGGGAGAGACGAAACCCCTCCTATCGCTCATTGCCTTCGTGTGTCTCGGGACTGTACCCAACGGCCACCTGCTTGCACGACTCAGTAGAGCCGTGGTAGGATGGGGTGGTAATCAAAGTACAGTGGGAGAACACACAAGGCTCTATGACGATCTCGGGTCTACAGACTAACCTGTACCAGTGTCACCTGAGAACTGCTATCCGACGATAGATATAATTCTATATAGGAGTTCTCGGTGAGTCCGTCCAGTGTACCCAGTCACCACTGAGCACCCGTATATGATCTTGATGTCAAACATCGATGAATGTGGGAACATTCATCGCCCATCGTATGGGTCTAGTATCATATACGCTAGTCTACTCTGGTATATCAATGCCCCGTCTCGATATACCTACGACTAGGGACGTTCCAGGATATGCTTATAGACTACAGATGTCCCACTAGTATGATCTCCATCATAATCAGAGTAGTCAAGCCGATATCCTCAGGGCTTTATCAGCATGTATGAATGAATAAAAGCATGATCAAATCAACATGTCAGATAAAGAAGAACCAGATAGCATACTATCATGTCGAGCAAGAATGCAAACTGAATATAGATACATGTATAGATACATCCACTATCACATAATGGCCTCTAGGGCATACATATATCCAACAATCTCCCACTTGCACTAAGGCCAGTTATTGGCGTATCTCATACCCAACATCTCAAAAAGTCGCTCATGCTGTGGCTGAGGGAGGGCCTTGGTGAGTGGATCCGCGGCATTGTTCTTTGTGTCTACTATCTTAATCTCGATCTCGCGGCGATCTACAATCTCCCGGATCAAATGAAAGCGCCTCAGGATATGTCTGGACCGCTGATGGGATCTGGGCTCCTTGGCTAACGCCATCGCCCTATTATTGTCACAATACAAAGGTATTGGATCAATAATGGTTGGAACTACTCCTAGCTCCGAGACGAACTTCTTCATCCAGACGGCTTCCTTGGCGGCATCATTTGCAGCAATGTACTCAGCTTCCATCGTAGAGTCTGCAACGGTATCTTGTTTGGAACTCTTCCAACTTACCGCCCCTCCATTGAGGGTAAATACAAACCCTGAGATAGATTTGCTGTCATCCTTATCGCTCTGGAAGCTCGAATCGGTAAAGGCCTCCATTTGGAGATCTGTATTACCATACACCAAGAACAATTCTTTAGTCCTTCGTAAGTACTTAAGAATGTTCTTCACAGCTGTCCAGTGGTTCTTCCCTGGGTTGGATTGATACCTGCTTACAACACTAAGTGCATAAGCTACATCTGGGCGTGTACATAACATCGCATGCATTATAGATCCTACTGCCGAAGCATAAGGTATAATGCTCATGCGAGCTCTCTCTTCATCGGTCTTTGGACAAGAATCCTTGGAGAGAGTGACTCCATGGCAAGCGGGTAAGGCACCCCGCTTGGAGTCTTCCATACTAAACCTCTTTAGGAGGGTGTTGATGTACCTGGTTTGGGACAATCCCAATAACTTTTTGGATCTATCCCTATAGATCCTTATGCCCAGGATGTATGTGGCATCACCCAGGTCCTTCATGGAGAACCTTAGTGATAAGAATGATTTGACCGACTGTAGCATAGGAATATCATTTCCTATCAGAAGAATATCATCCACGTACAATACGAGGAATGTGACAGCTCTTCCTTCAGCCTTCTTATAAACACAAGGTTCATCTGGATTTTTGATGAAATCAAACTCTTTGATAACATCATCGAAACAGATGTTCCAACTCCAAGATGCCTGCTTTAACCCATATATGGATTTAAGCAATCTACATGCTTTCTCGCTGCTCCCACTGTCAATGAAGCCCTCTGGCTGATCCATATAAATGCATTCTTCTAAATCTCCATTTAGAAATGCTGTTTTAACGTCCATCTGCCAGATTTCATAGTCGTAGTGAGCAGCAATAGCAAGTAGGATCCGAATGGATTTAAGCATGGCTACGGGCGAAAAAGTTTCGTCATAGTCCAAACCTGGACTTTGACGAAAACCTTTCGCCACAAGTCTTGCCTTATAGGTCTCCACCTGCCCATCCACACCAATCTTTCTTTTAAAGATCCATTTGCACCCTACAGGTTTTACCTCAGGGGGTACAACGTCCAAAGTCCATACTTTGTTGGTGTACATAGACTCCATTTCGGATCTCATGGCATCCAGCCACTTCACAGAGTCACCACTCGTGATAGCTTGCTGAAAACTGGTAGGATCATCATCATCCATGATGCAATCTTCTCGGTTACCATCAATGAGGAAACCGTAGTACCTCTCCGATGGGCGAGAAGTCCTACCAGATCTACGGAGTGGCCGAGGTTCTTCAGTTTCTGTTGCAACAGCCGGTTCAACCAAATCGTCATTTGTAGTTTGTGTCTCTAGAACCTCTTCTAGATCTACTACCTTGCCATCATCTTTATCTGTGAAAAACTCTTTTTCCAAGAATGTGGCATATTGAGAAACAAACACCTTTTGTTCCTCTTTGTGGTAGAACAGATATCCATAAGAATTCTTTGGATATCCCACAAAGTTACACATGACTGACTGTGTCTCGAGTTTGTCCGGATTCTGCTTTTTAACATAGGCCGGGCAACCCCAAATCTTAATTCTTTTAAGAGATGGTCTCTTCCCATTTCATATCTCATATGGCGTGGTAGACACGGCTTTGGTTGGAACCCTGTTTAGCAGAAACGCTGCAGTCTCCAATGCATGTCCCCAAAACGAGACTGGTAACTCAGCGTCACTCATCATGGACCGGACCATATCTAATAGGGTCCTATTCCGTCGTTCTGACACACCGTTGTGCTATGGTGTGTAAGGAGGAGTGAGCTGAGAGAGAATCCCATTCTCTTTTAGGAAGTTTGCAAATTCTGTACTGAGATACTCTCCACCTCGATCTGATCGAAGCATCTTAATACTCAAGCCGGTTTGTTTTTCTGCTTCTTGTTTATATTCAATGAATTTCTCGAAAGCGTCGGACTTGTGCTTTAATAAAAATACATGACCGAATCTTGAGAAATCGTCAGTGAATGTAATGAAGTATGAAAAACCGCCTCTAGCCTGTGTAGACATAGGCTCACATACATCACTATGTATGAGGCCCAGGAGCTGAGTAGCCCTTTCTCCGTGTCCGGTAAACGGAGTTTTGGTCATTTTACCCTTGATACAAGACTGGAAAGTCGCATAAGATTTATATTCAAAAGAATTTAAATATCCATCTTTGTGTAACTTGTTTAGTCTTGTTTCGTTAATATGACCAAGTCTACAGTGCCAAAGAAAAGCTTCATTTAATTCTGAAATTTTTCTTTTATTAGTGTGTTGTATACTGAAAACTGTGTGTTGATTTAGGACATATATTCCGTTATTAAGCGTATCATACCCAACCAACATTTGATTCAGGTGAATGTTCATAACATTGTTCTGCAACACAAAATTATATCCTTCATTGTCCAACAAAGAAACGGATATTACATAGCATACTTGGTACAAAATAACATGGATTCAAAATCAAAATATATCCAGATGGCAACCCCAAGTGATACTCTCCCACTGCGACTGTATGTACATTGGAACCTGAACCGGTATCCAATACCCAGGAAGCCGAGTTTATAGAAAAACAGTTTTCAGTCACAAACGCACCTGAAGCGGAAGCATCACCATGCTTCTTCTTGAGACTTAAGTACTCCGTGCAATTGCGCTTCCAATGTCCTGTCTTGTGGCAATGAAAACACTCGCCTTTCCCCGGGTCTCCAGCTGTGGACTTTCCCTTTCCCTTCACCTTTTTGACTCCGCTCTTAGGATTAGTGGGTTTCTTCTTTTTCTTTCCCTTGGCCTTAGCTTTCGGGCGAGAAGAAGAAGACTGTCCAATAGTCATAACGGGGTCTTTGCTGACTTCATAGTGCTCTCTGTACTCCTTAACATATTAAGGAGTTCAGGGAGTTCCTTCTCCATGCCATGCATGTTAAAGTTCACTATGAACTGAGCAAAGGTGGAGGGGAGGGACTGCAGAATAATATCTATATATTGTTCATTGTCCATTGTCCATCCGAGGCCCTCAAGCTCTTCTATAAGAGCTATCATCTTCAAAACATGGTCTTTTACTGGTGTGCCAGGGGCCATTCGCATCTGAAACAGTTTCTTTGATGCTTCGTATCGTAATACGCGGGATTGCTCCCCATACAACTCCTTTGTATGGAGCAATATTCCGTGAATGTCCATGTCCTCGTGCTGCTTTTGATGTGTGTTGTCCATCGATGCAAGCGCGAGGCATTTTGCCGTGGCACAGTCAGCGTCCCATGTCTTGCGGACTTCAATGTCCGCAACTGAGGATTTTGGACCTGGGGCGGGCGGGGCTGAAGCCGTGAGGACATATGATACTTTATCATAAGTCAAGGCGATCTTCAGATTCCTTAGCCAGTCTTTATAGTTGGTCCCATTCAGTTTGTTTTTATCTAGTAGAAGCTTAAGTCCAGTCATTGGTATCTGCCATTAAGAGAGAGAAAAGAATACACTCAGCGAAAGCTCTTGCACAGATTAGATTGGTTTATTATCTTGTCTAATCGATGTTTCCCACTGCTTTTTATCAAGTTTTCTTTCAAACCTTGAAAAGAAAAACTAGCCAGGATTAATTACAGTCTACAACTTCGCTAACCGTTCAGCCAGGCCAGTGTCGGTACTTTGAGGGAGGTTCCCCGTGCTTTCGCACGGACCTAATTAGAGTAAACCTCGTTTTCCCAGAGGCGGAGCCCCGTTAACACCTTTCTAGACACCTAATGAGTTAGCTAATTGTAAACTGTAAAACTCTCCTAGGAGCAACTATTGCCCACAGTGGGATCGGGATCCAACCATCACATGGAAGGTATGCAATCTCGTTGCAAATTTCAACACTTGAAATTCCCGATGTAATTTTTACCCCTAGCACTTATGACCTTAACTATGGTCAACAAATCATAAGTACCAGCCAAGTTCTACCCGTCATTTCTTGATCAATTAGACCCACCCATATGACCCTTAACTATGGTCAACAAAGTCGCATGAATGTCCTAATTAATCTGCATCATATGCAGTGTAGGAAGACATCACTTAGCTACCGTACACTACGCCTTAACTAAAGTCAACAAACGTAGCACGAATACTAAGTACTCTACTTCCTAAAATGACGGAGGGTTGCGAATGATTTTTAAGAAAATCTTTAACGCTTTGAACTTGATATCGTTGTAGAATCAAACAGTTTTCAAAAGGAGTGGTTTAAGCTCCGCAGTTTTGAAATGTAGCTTTTTCATAAATAGCCGAGTAGTTTTCAAATCCGATTCTACAACATCTTTTTAGGTTTATTTTCTTTACATTAATCACATTAATGTAATCCCATCATTTAAATCCTTAAGCCAATCACAGAAAAGAAACGAAAATAACACGTACGTTTATGCCATCCGCATTCGCCGCAATGTTCCGTTATGCACCGTTAGGTTACTTAACTAACGGCATACCGGGACAGGACTAGCGCGGGTGTAAAACATAAGCAACGTCTACTATATATCATATATATAATATGTCATTCGTCTCAGATATCACAGAACACAGGCAGCAGAAACATAGATATAACGTGGGATATCCTAGGACGTCCGTATTTAATATTTAGCCAGAATAGAAAATACGGATTCCACAATCGCGATGAATAGCCAAGCCCACACCCTGGACCCCTACGAGAGCAGCAAGTGACCCTACCAATCCTGGAGTTTAGGAGACCCGGTCTCGACTCCTCGAGATGGCCTCCCACTGAACCCCAGAACCCGGTCACCTGTGCTCCCCTCCTTGGGTCCATCCTAATGCGGAAAAGTAAATAATATACAACACTGGTGACACAACCTCAACCTGGAAGTGCCCCAAATAAAAGAATATTACATTTGAATTTACATGAATGAAAATATAAAACTCTCATCTCACAAAAAAACCCCGGCTATTCGATCGCGACAATCCTACACATCATATCTCAGCAACACATAATATCTCATATCATCAACGTAAGTAAGTATGCATACCCCAATTGTCGTTGATGTATAGCAACGAAACCGGCGATATCTAACATACTACACTTACGGTCACAGAAAAGAAAGTGTAAAACTACAATATTTGGAATCCAGATTCTCTTCAGACATCATAAATGCGAAATATCACATATTTCGTATTTCATGCCTAAACTATATGAATTCCACATATTGTATCACATTCCAGACAAACAGACAGTATTAAAGTTTTCGAACGAACAATCAAGCACCCAAGATTCACTAAAGCTCAGCACTTGAGCAGGGTTCAAAAATCCGGAGTGTGACACAGTAGTAGCGGTCCAGCCGTAGAAGGGTCAAGCCAACGCCTCACATGTGGCACGCCGTACTGCCCCAAACCCTAGGGTTCAAAGGGCAGTTCGAGACGGTCACATAATCGAGTTAAGGTTTGTTGTCTTCTAGAGGGACCACCGCAAAAAGACTTGCACATATCTCCAAAGTATTTAAACCCCGTGAATAGCGAGCAAATGATATTCGTTCAAACACTTCAATACTTTCTAATTTACCCGGAAAAGCTACGAAATGAAAATACCGATCAAAATAACGCGTCCAAAACCATCTCCAGATAATACAGTACAACATTCAGATTAAACATACCTAAAACACTATACAAGCAGAAATATGAATTACAGTGAAATCCCCATGCAATGACACTACAGTACGGCCGCGGAACCGCGGCCTAAGCAAGGATTTGCCGCGGTTCCGCCGCCACATCAACTGTTCATGTGTTCGTATTTCACCAGAACTCTTATAATTCCCTGCTGTATTTTTTAAGTATTTTTAATTCTGAAAAAGGTCAGATTTTAGAATTTGTCCAGAGAGGGTCCAAGAAAACCGTATTTTTGTCCGATCGGGGTTTTCACTTCGTAAAAACGTCGCCTAATGTTCTAGATCGGCTCTGATACCAATGAAAGGTTTGTTTAGCACCCTATGAAGAGTTTTGAAGCATCACATGACCCAAAGTTTTAATTTTTATGGTGCTAAACGAACATGCAAAGGGATCGATCCTAGAAAATTAGGGTTTCGAAATAAAAAGCGAACTAATCTAGGGTTTCGAGACTACAACCTTCGTAGCTCCCTTTCGCTGGACTCCTTGGTCTCTAGGGTGTTGAACGAAGGTCCTCTTGAAGTCCCCTTGTGTCCACGACGATCCACCACGGAGATCTCCGTCCAAGCTCGCAACTTCGTAAAACCGAAGAGAACACTCTAAACAAAACGACTAAGCTTGTGTAGAATGATGTTGTGGTTAGGTTTCTCACTTCAAAAACCTATCTTTAAGTGGTATTTGCTCACTAGAAAAAACTAGAGAGCAAAAGAGCAAGAGGAAGAAGATGGTGGCAATTTTTAACAAGAGGTAAAAAGATAACTCTAGTGAAGAAAAAGAAATATATCAATATATATTTTATTCCTTCATGCTATGAACCATGGTTAAAGTGATGGAGACATTATTTAACTTGAGTTTTGAATGATAAAGAGAAGGATAACCATAGGTTAGTGGTAGTTGAGCATGGTTAGGTCAAAGGAAGAATGTAGAAGCAAGAATGATTATCATTTCCTTTTCATTTTCTTTTTAAATCCAAAATCAAATAATAATCCATTATATAATCCATGGTGTGAGTCTTATATTGCCACCATTTCCATATGCTAACAACCATGATGGATGGGTGTATGTATGTATGCATGTATGCACATCCACATGTGCATGAAACTAGCATGAAAGAAAGAAAGAAAAGCACACATGCATGCACACATCCATCATCCAAGAAAAGGTTTTAAGTGAGAAAACTAATGGTTAAATGATAAATCAACACTTGATTTATCAATCCGGTCATATCTCATATGACCCCACCAAAAGCAGTTCACCCGATCAATGTTCGGTATCATATACGCACATTTCAATCGGGTGCATGCGCATATCGCATACGCGCACCACAACGTTTCGCCTGGACTGGGTAACTCCTTTGTGGGACTCTAAGACTCGTCAATACGCCGGCAGAGGGTAATGATCATATCAAGTACCCTCAAGCCGCAAGCGGTCAGCTAAACGTAACGGCCACCCGGGTATTGAGCGATCAGAAGACAACAAGCGAACCTGCTACAACTCCCGTCGAGCCATCCGGCAACACTACCGTACAGTCCGGTCTCTTCATCAGATATGTTGCATATCGAGCCTAGGGATGGTCACGTCGACCCCAATAACTCAATAAGTCGTGCCGGTGAATGGTCTATAACAGATCGAGAAACTACTGATAACACTTATCAGCAAATCTCAGCAGCCCTGGCCAGGGACTTACTGATATAACCAGTCGGGCACAGTACAGCATCAACTCCCAATATCGGGAGAGACGAAACCCCTCCTATCGCTCATTGCCTTCGTGTGTCTCGGGACTGTACCCAACGGCCACCTGCTTGCACGACTCAGTAGAGCCGTGGTAGGGTGGTAATCAAAGTACAGTGGGAGAACACACAAGGCTCTATGACGATCTCGGGTCTACAGACTAACCTGTACCAGTGTCACCTGAGAACTGCTATCCGACGATAGATATAATTCCATATAGGAGTTCTCGGTGAGTCCGTCCAGTGTACCCAGTCACCACTGAGCACCCGTATATGATCTTGATGTCAAACATCGATGAATGTGGGAACATTCATCGCCCATCGTATGGGTCTAGTATCATATACGCTAGTCTACTCTGGTATATCAATGCCCCATCTCGATATACCTACGACTAGGGACGTTCCAGGATATGCTTATAGACTACAGATGTCCCACTAGTATGATCTCCATCATAATCAGAGTAGTCAAGCCGATATCCTCAGGGCTTTATCAGCATGTATGAATGAATAAAAGCATGATCAAATCAACATGTCAGATAAAGAAGAACCAGATAGCATACTATCATGTCGAGCAAGAATGCAAACTGAATAAATATACATGTATAGATACATCCACTATCACATAATGGCCTCTAGGGCATACATATATCCAACAGTCTCGTTACAGCAGACGCAATGTCAACAATGACGTTCCTTCACAGTCCAGTAGGATGTAGATGCAACGTCAACGAAAGATCTCATGGTCAGCAAAGAGGAGTGACGGCAAAATCCCGGCTCCACCTCAGCATTCGTCTCATTACAGAGGACGCAATGTCAACAATGGCGTTCCTTCGCGGTCCATCAGGATGCAGATGCAACGTCAACAAGAGGCCTCACGGTCAAAACAAAACGAAGCAAAGGCCAAATTCCTAGCTTCAGGGTCTTGACGGTAACTCATATAAAACCTAAAAGACTACCAGAGATCATCACACACTAGCGCGGAGTGGTCACCACCTCGACGTTCGTCTCGATAGAGCAGACGAGATGTCACTACAGCGTCCTTCCTTCAACAGGATTCGGACACACCAAAGCAAATGAAGCGAAGGCCAAATTCCTAGCTTCAGGGTCTTGACGGTAACTCATATAAAACCTGAAAGATTATCGGAGATCGTCCCACATCAGCGCGGAGTGGTCACCACCTTGACGTCCGTCTCGATACAGCAGACGAGATGTCAATACAGCGTTCTTTCTCCAGCAGGATTCGGACGCGCCAAAACAATGAAGCAAAGGCCAAATTCCTAGCTTCAGGGTCTTGACGGCAACTCATATAAAGCCTGAAAGACAATCGGAGATCATCTCGCACCAGCGCGGAGCAGTCACCACCATGACGTCCGTCTCGATATAGCAGACGAGATGTCAATACAGCGTTCTTTCTCCAGCAGGATTCGGACGCGCCAAAACAACGAAGCAAAGGCCAAATTCCTAGCTTTAGGGTCTTGACGGCAACTCATATAAAGCCTGAAAGACAATCGGAGATCATCCCGCACCAGCACGGAGTGGTCACCACCCCGACGTTCGTCTCAGTACAGCAGACGGGATGTTACCACAGCGTTCTCTCTCCAGCAGGATTCAGACGCGACAATCAAACAACGGAGCCACGACAAAATCCCTAGTTCCAAACCTCGACGGTTCACCAGCAACTTAGAGACAACCGCGACATTTGTCTCGATACAGCAGATGCAATGCCAACAAACGAAGCAAAGGCCAAATTCCTAGCTTCAGGGTCTTGACGGCAACTCATATAAAACCTGAAAGACTATCGGAGATCATCCCAGACCAGCTCGGAGTGGTTATGACTCATTGGGGCTCTCCAAAATGAGCCTAATCTCAAGTAAAAAGCGGCATGGCAAAATTCCTAACGCTTGCTCTTCTGACGGTCAAACTGCCTAAGAAGATTGTTTGAAGACGTCTTGTCCAGCCCCCGAAGGGATCAGAGACATGACGGTCGCAAGGCTACTCGAACAGCAAGATTGCCTATCGAGGGATACATCAGCCAACGCGACGGTAAGATGGAAAAAACCCTAGTACCACAGACCCTAACGGACCTTTGTTGTAAAGAGCAGACGTTAACTATGACGTTAGGATATCCTTGCGAGAAATGCTCGATTTGTCTCGACTCATAGGGAAAAGCCTTAGGAAATCGGGATAAGAACCGGTTTCCTAAGCACTGGGGCCTTGCAGGTCAGTCTAAAACGGACTCTTGCATACTATTCACGGACCACACTCTCCAAAGTCGAATCTCGACAAGGAGGAAAACAACCACTTACGAGTCCTCTTGACTTATAAGCGGGAAAATTCTCTTGTGAGATCCTTACGACTCTCAAGAGAAAACACACTTAGGAATCCTCACGACTCCTAAGGAGAAAAGACACCTACGAGATCCTCACGACTCGTAGGGAGAAAAGTATTTATGAGACCCTCACGGCTCGTAAAGTTGAAAAGTCTTAGGTGGCAGATCCTATCCCTGTCTCCTAATCCATCACTGCCCTGCAAAGAGGTCAAGATGGACCATCTATGAGCCACACTTGCCAAAGTTACATGCCACTGAAATGGAGAAATTACTCATGAGCATATAAACTACTTCACGCCAGAGCAAGACATAAAGAAATGGAAGGGTGCGGCTCATGGGGCTGAGGGCTTGGAACTATATCCCTTAAGAGTCGAGATTTGAGTCAATGATAAATGACGACGCTTGTGACCGCTCGTTATCTTCTCAGATCAAGATTTCGAAAGTTATATACCAACCCGAAACTGGTCATACGCCATGCATAACTCTGCACTACTTCACCCACGTACATACTTACGTGGGCAAAATAGTGGGGGGCATTTGTTCCCGTCAAAAATTTCTGCGCAAAAGAGCCCAAGTTATCAAATGGCAGTGATACGCTTAAAAAAATGCGAATCAGTATTTTCTGGGCTGTTTTTTGATAAACTCCCGAATGAGAAATAGCTAAATTCTGATGATATTGGAAGCATCTCGAAAAACCCTTCGATTTGATATATTATGGGCTTCATAATTCATCCAGGATCAAAAGTTATGAGCAACTTTGCTATGCACTGTTCCCTGATTGAAAATCAGGAATTACCTCAATGAGGTATCACGTGCTCACACGTGATCAGTGGTCACGTGTTGACACGTGATAGTTAAAACAGAAATAAAAACAAACGGCTGAAGAAGGACCCAATTAGGGGTCATGTGCTCACACGTGATCAATGGTCACGTGTTGACACGTGATAGTTAAAACAGAAATAAAAACAAATGGCTGAAGGAAATACCTCAATGAGGTATCACGTGCTCACACGTGACCAATGGTCACGTGTTGACACGTGATGGTTAAAACTGAAGCGTAAATAAACACTGAGAAAAGGACTCAATTGGGGGTCACGTGCTCACACGTGACTAAGGGTCACGTGTCAGCACGTGACTGGCTTCGAAAGCCTTACAGTTTAATAGAATTAAATTCTAAAAGCTTCTAAACCTTTCCAAATGGAAAAGGATTATGAGGACCGTTGGATTAAAAATCCAGGGGTGATTAAATATCACAAATTTATGGAAAAATCTTAGACAAGGAAATATTTCCCTAAATCTCACCAGAAATAACAAACAAAATATCTTTGGATTTAAAATCCAACGATGAATAAAATTCACTGAATGATCTAAAGGATCATATTAATTATGAAAGCAAACAAAATCTTTCAATGAAAGATTTACTAAACAACTTGATTCTTTTCCTTCTCCTATAAATAGGAGCCAAGAGAAGAGAGAAAAAAGGGACGAGATAGAGTTTTGGAATCTTGAAATTTCAGAGAGAAAAGAGAGGGGAATTTAATTCTCTACAAAAGAAAAACCCTAGGTATTTAAAGAAAGGGGATCAAAACTTCAATAAAGAGAATTTAATTCTCAATCTAAGAGTTTAACTCTTTTATAAAAAAGAACTTAGTTCTTCTTCTGGTTGAAGATTTGCACAGAGCACATCTCCCCATAAGTTGAGAATTTAATTCTCATCGGGTCGAGATCCTGCCATGCAGATCCAAAACTTAGAGAGGGAATTGAGTTTAGAGAATTTAATTCTCCCAAACTCACAGGAATTTAAGTCCTCCTAGATATGAAATTAGGGTTTGAACCCTATCTGAGAATTTAATTCTCCCAAAATTATAGGAATTTAATTCCTTCAAGATGAATGAAACTAGGGTTTAACCCTAATTGAGAATTTAATTCTCTCAGATTAACAGGAATTTAATTCCAACAAGACAGAATCAGGGTTTCACCCTATACAAGAATTTAATTCTTTTACATATATGGGAATTTAACTCCTCTAAAAGAGATTAGGGTTTAACCCTACATAAGAATTTAATTCTTTCATAACAGGAATTTAATTCCTCCAAAATCATGATTAGAGTTTAACCCTACAGAGAATTTAATTCTTAAAATAAAGAGACTTGAAATATCTCCATGCACATAAAGAATATTGGTCACGCGATGACACGTGACCCCAATCCGCAGTGATCAGAAAAGAAGGAATAAAACTAGGTTACGTATCCCCATGTGACCCCTAAAAAGATCCCCAAAAATAAAAAGGAAACAGCTTTGAGGCAATGCCTCAAGTGCTCCCACGTGACTCCCAAAACGCAGAAAGAAAAAGCAAAGGAAATGATGGCTTTGGGCGCTCTCACGTGTTACCACGTGACCCCTTGGCAAACGCTTTAACAGTCAGCGCATAAATCCCCATCACATGTCAACACATGACGCTCAAAATAAAAATAATAAAAAGTGTTTAACACTTAATTGCAGAACGAGGTAAAAGGGGATATGGTCCCACCTTTGGGCGCTCTCACGTGTCCCCACGTGACCCCTCTTTCTTTAGTGTTTAACACTAATTCGAGAACTTTATACCCAGTGTTTAACACTGCTGTTTTCTAGTGTGTAACACTAATTTGACAACTTCATTTCCAGTGTTTAACACTGTTGTTTGCTAGTGTTTAACACTAATTTAGGGGATTATATTTCCAGTGTTTAACACTGATTATCTTTTAGTGTTTAACACTAATTTGAGAGTTTATCTCTAATGTTCAATACTGAGGTCCTCCAGTGTTTAACACTACTTTTAACCAAATTGGCTAATTTTCCAGAGGCAAAGCCTCCCATTCAAAATTGAGTAAAAATCAGAACTATAATATCTACTGCTTAATCAAAGATAAAAATGTTACTAAAGCCCTCAAACTCTTGTTCAGCATTGCTAAACAATGTGGGCCTGAAACCAGACAAATGTCTAACGGGCCAACAAAGGGCCAACATTTTGAATCTAATTGGACTTAGTCCAAGTTGGCCATAAGTCCTCAATTCATACTTAACTGAGCCAATGCGCTCACAACATAATTAATTGATTTTTGTTCCAAATTGCACTACAGATCACTTGATCCATATTGGTTCAAGGGTACATCTCTTCACTCCTCTGATATATGTCGTTGTAATACTTCAACGTCTTCAGAGAGGTGACGGGTCCCGACAACTAGAAAATCTTACGACTATGATGTCTCTAAACTTGGACTGTGGGGTCCTTAAACTCATGGACTATGATGTCCTTAAGCTCGGACTGTGGGGTCCCTTTAAACCCACGGACTATGATGTCCTTAACCTCGGACTGTGGGGTCCCTTTAAACCCATGGACCACTATGTCCTTAAACTGGTATTGGACCACTATGTCCTTAAACTGGTAATGGAACACCATGTCCTTAAACTGTTCATCGACCGCAATATTCCTAAACTAAACAATTGAGTCCAAATGCTCTCTTGTTGGATATAAACGATCCTGTTAAGTTGATCTTAGTCTAGAAATTAGACTAACGTATCCTTAACAAACGTTTAAGTTGATCTTAGTCTCAAATGAGGCTAACTATCCTTAAACCAAACCCCCAAATCCAAATCTAAGAAGATACGGATTTGGACTAATCCACGCCCTACGGGCGACAACATAAATTAGTCTCCGTATACAATCCACGGGCAACCACAAACAAAACAAACGCCCACGACACGAAGTGACCATTTGGAGAAGGAGAAAGTTGTTACCGCGATACGGTAGCGTAATTAACTGCAGGGGCTTGTGCCTGCAGGGAAGAGCGTCCCCACAATCAAAAACCCCTCGACGAGGGGGAATCTGACGAAGTCTGCTACAACGGCCGCATCCGTCTAAACCTTCAATACATAGTGTCATAAATCAACTTGGTATCTTCAGAGAGGTGGACGGATAGCACCAATTAGCATCTGCCTCTAGATTCAGGCAAGATGTCAGTCTTTCCCGGTTTCCGGCGGTAAACACTCGTCAAAGGTTCAGCGATTCTTGAAAAGTCTTGGACAAACCGCCGATAATATCCTGCCAGTCCCAGAAAGCTTCTGATCTCGGCCACTGACTTCGGTGTTGGCCAATCTCTGACAGATTCTATCTTTGCCGGGTCCACTGAGATGCCTTCGCCCGAAAAAATGTGTCCCAAGAACTGAACCTCGTCGAGCTAGAACTCACACTTGCTCAATTTTGCGTACAGCTTCTCTTCCCGAAGAATTTATAGAACCGTGCGCAAGTGCTCGACGTGCTCCTCCCGGGTTTTCGAGCAAACTAGTATGTCGTCGATAAATACAACGACAAACGTGTCTAAGTAGTTCGCAAACACCATGTTCATCAAATCCATAAATATCGCTGGAACATTGGTAACACCGAACGACATCACAAGAAACTCATAGTGTCCGTATCGAGTCCTGAAAGCTGTTTTGCATACATCTTCGGCCGCTACTCTGATCTGATGATAGCCCGAATGGAGATCCAACTTCGAAAATACCTTGGCCCCACTTAACTGATGAAATAAGTCGTCGATACGTGGAATGGGGTATTTATTCTTTATCCTGACTTTGTTCAGCTCTCAATAGTCTATGCACATCCGTAGCGATCCATCCTTTTTCTTTACCAACAAAACTGGTGCACCCCACGGTGAAGCGCTTGGGCGGATAAATCCTTTCTCCAGGAGTTCTTCAATTTGCTTCTTCAATTCCGCCAACTCAACCGGTGCCATTCTGTACGGGGCCTTGGAAACTGGTGTTGTACCTGGAATCAAATCAATCAAGAATCCCAAGATACGGGGAGGTGGTAGACCTGGTAAATGTTCAGGAAATACGTCCAGAAAATCCCGAACAATCTCTGGGGCTGGACTCTCATCAATCTCCATAACTGTCAACGCTTTTGGCTTGGCTCTAAACTTGGCTGGCTCCAAAGACTTGCTCCTGCCTTCGAAAACAAATTCAGGGTGATTGGGAATGCGGAAAGTCACCTTCCTCGCTCGGCAATCAATAATTGCATAGAATGTACGCATCCAATCCATCCCGAGAGTCGCATCATAACTGCCAGTCCCGATTAAAAGGAAATTCGCATAGAATTTCCTGTCACATACTACCACCGGACATAAGCTACACTCTTGATCGGACATAATAATACCATTACCCGTATGTATCTTCCAACCCTTGGTTAACGGCTCATGAGGTATAGAGTGTGTGTGGACAAACCGCGTGGAAATGAAACAATGCGAAGCACCCGAATCGAAAAGAACTCTAGCTGGTACAGAATAAACGAGGATGGTACCTGTAACCACATCTCCAGAAGCCTCTGCCTGCTCGGCGGATAGGGGGAAAGCCCGTCCCTGATTCCGACCTGAAATAGTCTGCCTCTGATCGAAGGACCGCTGCTAGGGCACCTGAGGTGGACCCCTCTGAGCTGATGTGCTATACGACGGTTTTTGTTGCTCCAACCCTCCCTGTAGCTCAGATCTCTGTGGACACCCGTTGATCCTGTGCTCGCTGGATCCGCAAATTAGGCACTGCCCTTTAGCTCTACGGCAATCTCTCTGCATGTGTCCCGGCCTCTGACAATAATCGCAAAATAGGGCCCCCCGCTGCGGCTGCTGAGGTGAGAAGGTACGCTTCATCTGTGTGACACCTGGCCTGTGAACTCGGATGGCTCCACGGGGTGGGATGGTAGGCCGTGCCAGAACTACGTGGGGTCTTCTGTCCATTGATCGTTGGCCCTTGGCCTTCTCTGCTAATCTGTCTTGTATTCGGGCATCGTTCAAAACTTGGGCAAAGGTTGGTAGGTCGAGAGCCGCGATGAATTATTGCAGTTCAATATCGAGCCCTTGCTGGAAACGTCTTGCCCTGGCGGATTTGGTGGCTACCATGTACGGTGCGAAGCGACTCAGCCGATTGGACTCTGCGGCATAGACATCTACTGAGCGTCCATTTTGCTTCAACATAATAAACTTTTCCTCCATCTCGGCCTTGGCAGTAGCCGGAAAGTAATGATCCAGGAAGCACGTGGAGAACGTGTCCCATCCAATAGGCTTCTCTAGCCGGCTCTCCTCTACCGACCACCACGTGTGGGCATCGTCTTCTAGTTAAATCTTCACTACGTTCACTCTGTCGTCGTCAGGAATTTGAGCGGCAGTCAGGAGGTTCTCTACATTGATGAGCCATTGCTCGGCTTCAAGTGGACTTGCTGATCCTGTGAACACTGCTGGATGGAGCCTCCTGAAATCTGAAACGTTACCAACCCTAGCCTGTGCAATCGGTACGACCGCGCCCTCAGGGGCGGCGGGAACAGCCGTAGATCTCTCTAGGGCGGTAATTGCGGTCTCTTGTACTGCCTTCAATCTCTCGGCCAGAAGATCGGTCTTTCTCTCTTGAGCTTGGGCCAAGGTCGTCAGTGTGCTAAGAATCTTCTCGGTACGATCGTGGTGACCGACACCTGAGGAGTTTCCTGAGGAGTCCATATTCCTGAAAGATCAAAAGAAATCAGATTCAAGCAAGGCTTCACAATGATTCAACGATGATTAGGAAGTGAGGAAGAATGCAATAAGGCATACGCTAAAGGTGTAACTCAATCTAGAGGTCCCTCCACGGAACTGTAATTTCATCCAAAACCTGGCTCCGATACCAACAAAACCATGTCACGTCCCGCTTTCCAAAATACGGGATACGAGGGATGACTAGGCCAGCCGTGCTCCTACGATCAGGGAATAATACCGTCGTAGTCACACTTCGGCTTCTAACACTACATGGTAGTTAATAAACAGTGCTTGAGTAAAGAAAAAATCATAGTTCACGATTTTATTACACTGCAATTTAAAAGAGTTCGAGGTACATTTATTTCACAGAATAAACAACTAACCAATAACAAATGCTGAAATCAAAGAAAGTAGCGCTGGTGGTGCAGTCTAGATCTCCGCAATCTCGAAGGATAAGTCCTGCTCCTGGGCTGGATCCACTTCGTTCTCTGAGCATGCACACTCAGATCGTCAAGACAACATATATAGCAATAAATATGTATAATAGGAGTGCAGTATTATTAAACATGGGGAGCACAATGGATTGCAGAACATGTATATAATGACATCAGCTGAAAATGAATAGTGCACTATGAGTACGATGTCGATGAACTAAGCAATGTATATGTCACTACTTGACGGTCATGAAGTCCATGAAATCAATTGGTAGAGAGGATACTCATGTTTAACAAGGGTCTCGTGCATGCCTGAGACTACGGTCCACTGTGCCCGGGACATAACCCTGTCAGCCGTGCCGCTAGGCCCACGACCTAAAGTATATATATATATATATATATATATATATATATATATATATAGCGAATGATCATTCTCTAAATCACTGTACCTCGCTAAATACGAGTTCAATTCCACCTTGATTTCCCCATTCACCCAGGTTATGGTATGTATTCATGAATCAGATATGTTGTGGACAATACGTATCACTGTCGTTTTCAATCGCTTGTTTCCACTTATCAATATCACTGTCGTATTTTCCACAACCCAATCACTTATCATTAATATATCGACAATGCAAATGATTCACTATGCGGCAGGTATAACTCAAGCATGGGAAAATATATAGAAATGCACTGAATAGGTATTCATTATACTATAACGACTAATACCACATAATTTGAAAAATTCACGGTAAATCATACGCTTAGAATTGACCAAAACAATATAAAGGGCGTATGAAGCACACTGGATTATCTAAGCAATAAAATTTATTTCAGGTCAATCGAAGTTCGGGTTAGAGAATTATCATCGTTTGAAGGCAGCGATCGATTTCTGAGATTCCAGTTCCAGAACTGGAAGCCCAACTTCGTACGCAGTTTATCAGTAATTATGTGCAGATTCAGCTTTTTCCCTAGTTGAATAAAATTTAGTTCTGCCAGTTAAGTTTCCAACGCACCAAATGGATTATCAATCTCACCTCTACATCAGAAGTTATGTCCAGATTAAAGTGACAATGTACTGAACATTTCTGCAGAAACTGCAGAACGCACTGACATTCTAAAATACAATTTAAATACCAAACGACCGTAAAAATGCACGGGACCGATTTCAGGTGTTAGATAATTAAGTTATCTACGCTACCATATGGGGCTCCATGCATTTTCAGTTTTAAGAAGGTGTGTACAGGAGCTTAGAATTCAGTTTCCCCCATGGATTGCTACCCCGGACTGCAGTCCAGAATAATAAGTCGATACAGTTTTCACTATTTAAACCACATGATTTTCTGTGACTGTATACATGGATTCATAGATTATTCAGTTCCCTTCACAACGAGCCTAAGCACGCCACCATCCGATTTTTTTTTATAATTTATTATGAAGCTAACAAGGCTGCATGATCAAAAAATTCAGTTTTGACGATGCATCCTGAGTGCATCGTATTATGCTTGGAAGTTCAATAATTTAACACCAATTTTATACACACTACCGGTTAACAGTACCTGGATCATTTAAATCATAAATTTGGGGAATTTCAAACGAGGTTTTGGTTCAAGACAATTGATCGAGAACGTAGTATACATATGAAACTATCGATCGGAACTTCGTGTTTCATCTAATCGATTCAAACGGGATTGATCCCCATGTATTAACCCTGGGTTATAGTCCCGATTCCAAATGATCACGCATAACTCCAAGCCATTACAGGTCGTAGAAGAAACTAGTTCATAACAATACGACAGACACACACCCAATTTCAATTGTCTCATTTGTTTCTAACTGAAATTAAAGAATACCAATTTCAATGGTCTAATCCATTTCAATTGTCTCGTAGGTTCAAGATATAGCATGATAAGCAAGTAGAAGATACTTGCCTTAGGCGAAGGTGACACGGCAGCGACGACGAGTACGATCAAGGCACGATGCGCGCTCGACTGGGCTAGATCGGAGCACTCGGGCTCAGCACTGACGTGAAGGCGGTCACGACAGGGGTTTCCGGCGACTCCGTCGAAGTGCTCGAGTGCAGAGGGGATGCCGGCAGTGAGCTCAGGCGACTCGTGGATTGGAGCTGGTGAGTCGTGGAGCTCGGGGTTGCAGGGAATCGATGCAGTGGCTCTTTCGGCGAGGTGTTGGTGGCCCAGCGGACGTGTGCGAGGCGATATGGCCGCAACGGCGGTGAGTTTGCAGGCGTGGGTTCTCGTGACGAGGGGAAGCTGGTGCGGCGATGGTTCCTCGACGGTGAGGGATCGAGAAGGGAAAGGAGCTCGGGTGTGGTGGCTGTCGGCAGTGAGCAGGGGAGGGGAGGAGACGGGGATCGAGCTCGTCGGCGGGGTCGTGCTGGTGGTAGCCTCGGTGATTGTCTGAGCTCTGTGGGGAGTTCGGCGGTGGTTCAGGATGGCGGCGGTGGGGGTTGTTGGGAGTGGCAGTGGGTGTTGGCGAGGAGATGTTAGAGGTAGCGAAAGAGAGCGGGAGAGTGAGAACAACAGAGAAGGAGTGAGGGAGAGGGGTGAAGTAGTGATGAGGGAGTCGTGGCCGTTGGAGTCGAGGATGCGGAGAGAATGGGTGCGCCGTTGGGGAGTGAGCGGATCAAGTGGCGGCTGGTGCGAGGAAGTTGCGAGCGGGCGTGAGGAGTGGGCGTGGGAAGCGTTCGTCGTGGGCACGGGAAGCATTCGTCGTGGGCGTGGGAAGTGGGACGACGTGGGTTGCGCGAGGGAAGTGGCGGGAAAAGAAACGAGGGAGTGAGGAAGAAAGATGAAAGCGGGTCGGGTCCGGGTTGGTTCGGGCATGGGTAGAAAATAGGATTTGGGTTTGGGAATTTTTGTTTAGGTTAGAGTTTAGGAAATTAATTTAAATAATAATAAAATATATAAAATTGAAATAAATTTGGATTAAATTCTGAAAAAAATACGGAAAAATTTTATTTGGAACTGGGGATTTACATGGCATCTCCCCGAGCCAACTCCTAGCTATCGCCTCCTCTCACCACCTCCTCGACGTCACCCCCATCTCATGACGAGAAACCCGAGCCAGCCACCATCAACATCATCTCGCCATTTCCCCTGGCCCACCATCACCGCTTCTGCCTCACCCCCTTCTCCTCCTTGCAACCCAGTAGCCTCTTCTCCTCCTCGAACTCAACCCCAAACACTCAACCCCTCACTTCCCCTAGCCGAGAACCGCCCCGGAGCTACCTGAGCATCACCGCCCTCCACCTTCGACGATCACCAGCACCGCTGACCTCGCGGAGTCGCCATTAGCCGAGCCCAACCAAGCTTGCTGCCGTTGCTGCTGCACGTGTTGGTGCCGTATCACTTCCGTTGTCGTTGTCCTTGCTGGTGCTCGTGTCGTTGCCACCTTTACCGTGTCGTCGTCGTCGCGCCGTCGCCAGGCAAGTTTCTGAACTTGCTATCATGCTACATATACTTAAATATACTTATGTATGTATATGTGATACATTGTTATAAAACCCCATAATGATTATTAAAACTCGATAATCACCTTTTGATATATATATATATATATATATATATATATATATATATATATATATATATGTTCCGGTCAATTAAAACTCCCGTTTCGTGATATATAGATCGCACACTGATAATTAACTACATGTTGGGATCTAAAAGTTAACGTTTCTATATTGAAATGATATTCCCGAGAACTGACGCTAAATCTGGAAATCACCGTACATATCACGTTGTAAAATTAATAGTAAATTAAATACAAATCGAAATGCGATTTTTTAGGGTTCGTATCGAATTCAACTAAATAACCTAGAACCCTCTGCAAATTTTTATTTAATATGATCTCAATATGATATTGAAAACTGCAGAGAAATACGGCTCTGGACTGCAGTCCAAAGCAGTATTTTCCAACGACACCTGATTTTAGATGCATATACATCCCGGTAAAAATCTGAAAAAACGCGGAGTCCTATATCATAGCGTAGACAATCAAGTTATCTAAATAATGGTGTTAGTTTCATTTAATTTAAATAATTTTTCCTATTTTAGAAGTATTTTAGATCGTCGACATATCCTGCAGTTTTCTGCAGTGACAGTTTGTACACATTGATATTAAACTGAACATATCTCCCCGTAAATAGCGGTTATTATTGATTCTTCTATTGCATTGGAAACCTAACTGATAGGGCTAGATTTTATTAATCTGTAAAGCTCCCTAAATCTGATCATAATCTACAGAAAATTGCGCTTGAAATTGGACTTTCAGTTCTGAAACTGGAATTCCAGCAGCTTACACCCATTCTAAAATAAACATAACTCCTTAATCGGAAAACCTATTGATATAAAACCATTTTTACTTCTTAGATAATCAAGTATGATTCATATGCCTTTTATATTTTTTGCTCAATTCTGCACGTGTGATTTATAATGAATTTTGCAAGTTATATGACACTGGCTGCTGATATTTTTATTCATATCGTAATCAATTGCATTTTTACCATATCATGTAGCGGTTATACCCTCATTGAATAGTGGTCATAAAGCATTGATAACCTAGTGATCGTGAACATTACCCAGTGATTGATATTAGTGATTGGATTGTGGCAAGTACGTTAGTGTATAAGCGTGATAGAATAGTGAAAGTGACACGTACTTGTACACAATCAGCGGAACCAGTTAATTATTGCATTGTCGACGCCTATGAGGCATATGTAAGTGTAACTATAACTGGAATGGGACGGTTATGGAAACACTTATATTAGTGTCATAGGTAAGACGTCGAGTACTGTACATTTATCTTGGATACCAGTCGAGATATGCTTGATGGAGACCCTGTCTCCAGTTTTCGCGTAGACTTGTCATGGAGCGACTAGTATCTGGGTTTACGGTCGGTGTTTGATGTAGACCACGGGGTGTGGGGTAGCTTGAGTGTGAGTTCGATCAACGGAATCTCGGGAGTCCCACTGCCGACATATACAGCGATTCTGGGAGTCATATGGGTGATATTACTGATTATTAGCGAGTGTGTTTCGGGCCCGTGTTTCCTTGCCCCTGGGGCCTACCCTTAGGTTGGGGATACTCCTGCGGTGGTTGACGCTCACACTTGGACTGACGATAGGTTTAGCAACCCGGACAGTGAGACTTAGTGACCGATAGGTTTAGTGACATGGACATGCATTGATTACTGATTCGATATACCTGCTTTATTGTTTACCTGTACCGATTATTTCATGCGCATCATCATTCTATATTTACTGCTTCATGTTCGTCATTATTGCACGTGTTTACATATGTTTATATATATATATATATATATATATTGCTATTGTGTCACTCTGACGACCTGAGTATGCATACTCAGAGTGAGAAGGGGACTGAGCTCGGATCAGGACCTGTCGTACCTTGAGGATATTGCGGACATCTAGATCAGCGACGTCAGCGTTATCTTTCTTTTGACTTTATCTGGTTAGTTTTATATCTGTTTTGATTTAGTGACTGCATTTCTCATTACCTGTGCATTGATTACTGATTATCACGTAAAGCTAGAAACCAAAGTGTGACTACGGCAGGATATTTTCTTAATCGTAGGAGCATGGCTGACCTTGTCACCCCTCGTATTCCATATTTTGGAAAGCGAGGCGTGACAACCTAGGTCAATAAATAACGAGTTTGCAAAATACAAGGCAGGGCTAAGGCTCATGAGGCTATTTGGTCAAGGCCCATGTGGATCCATGCTTGTTCCTTGTGAAGGAACACTGGGTCCATCGTGTGTGGGGCCCATAAGATTATTAAGAAACATTTAAATAAAGGTTATATTTTCTAAACGATCCCCTTATCTTCATATTGCTAAAACAGCCTCTCTTAATTAATCTATTTGTTCTATCAGATATAATAAGATTATTAAGAAATATTTAAATACAAGTTATATTTTCTAAATGATCCCCCTTATCTTCATATTTCTAAACAAGCCCTCACGATTCTCTTAATTAATCAATTTTTTTGCCTCCCATGTTGTTTATCGTCCATCAAATGTTAGAAAATTCAGTTAAATAGATAATTTTACCATAACGCTCTCACTCCCGAAACACGAAGAAGAAGATGATGATAGAAGAAGAAGAAGAAAAAGGAGGCGACAACGAAACGTGCATAGCGGCAAGCAACAGGCATGTATGATGATATACACATAGCTACAGACATGAAGCTCAAGATGGTCGGTGCCAATCGTGAAAAATTGATGGAGGACTGTCTTTTAGAGATATCTGCTAATGTACAAATATTTTCTATTCGTGTTACCCTGTTTTCTCTTGGAGTATATGTGCAGTAGAAAACGTTTCTATTTATTTTGATCTCTATATCGCCATTTTTATCTTATTCATTCTCGCTGTTATTTTCTTGGATTCTATATGTTATTGCATTAGATAGAATGTTAACCAATTAAAATAGTTTATAAGTGGTTTTGTGCCCATGCATTTTTTGTCAAAATTGCATTTATTGCTTTTGTCTTATTATGACGACATGGCATTATCAAATTCATTATAAATGATAACAATTTTACTTTTATTTTTCAGGTATATGAATGCGGTACATGAGTTGCCGTCACAACAGGAGAGGTGATTGATTATTTTGCATTCATTGCATCAATTTCCATGAATCACTTTCAAAGTAGCAACAAAGCAAAAATAAAAAGCATCACCACCTGGCACAATGAAAATCCAACCGTGAAAGTTTTTATTTCATGTGAGCCCACTTGTTCTCTCATACACGACAACCTAGGTTTGGCAAGCGTCATCCCAATCTTCACACCCTTTTTTGTCTCGTTCATCAATAATCCACAATTTTTACATCCATACAACAGGAAAAATTATACGGGTCCCTTAGAAACTTGGTAATTTGCACAGATTCATTAATCATCCAAAAAAGATGAAATTTAAATATGAATTCGTGAAAGAAATCACATGGGATTGATCAGAAATAGGACAAAATCCACGCCGTGCATCATGGATACGTTAATTATTGTCGGACCGCATCCATCCTTTTCACTTTACTATGCATGATGCCGACGTGTTTCAGTGCATCACACGTGGCAGAATACCTTAACTATTTTAAAGAGAAGAAGAGTCGAAGAGTCCATGATGGAAGAGTCCAACCTCTTCCGTTTTGTCTCACAACTCATTAGAGAGTAACCTCTTCTATTTTAAATACGTCGGCGGATCAGATCAAGAGACATCGACGGACTCGCACAATGTATTTCAATTGTTTTTCATCATCAGCTTTACTTATCCTTATACCTGCATTCGAAACAAGATAAATACGGCGAAATAAAAGTTATGGCTCGCACAAGTGTTGATTATTAATCTTAAATATAAATCCGCAATTAAAAATCCAACCGAAGCACCATTTTAATTTAATGATAGAATTCTCGAAAATACATAACTTCCATAGGATGATAGAAATATAGTAAACAAGATACATGCCATTCTAATAAAATTAACCATATCAGTTTTCATTGAACCAAAAAAAAAAAATTTGAAAATAACCATAACAGTATCTTAAACAAAATAAAATTATAAAATATCAATATTTAATTATAGGTGTACTTTAAATTTAGAAACTTGAAAATTTTAAGGATGTACTCTTCTCAAAAACGTTAATATAAAGACATTTCAACTCGCTCTTGAAATTAAATGAAATAATTAAAAAAAAACAAGATTAGTAAACTCTTGAGAATTAAATCGGTGATAATTCCAATCTAAATGTATCAATAGTTATCTAATCTCAATACGTACATACACTCTCTTTTTTCAAGGGAAAAAAAAAACAGCTGCCAAATTATAACTTTCTCGAACTTTATATATATAATGCTTCATCAACTCTTTCTAATAAAAAGTTGTAAAATAAAATAAAAAAGAAAAATAATTGTAGCCAGCTACATTAATTCTAACCTCAACACAAATTTACATTGACACTCCCAGTCATGCTGCATTTACAAATCGGACAGGCGTCGATGGCCGGCCCGCACGCCGCGCAGACGCACATGTGCCGGCACGGCAGCAGCAGCACCGACGGCTCTCCGTCACCGCAGCACCTGCACTTCATCCTCCAGCAACCACCATCATTATCTCCCCCCTCGCAGCGGGACTCCGCGTCCTCGGCCGCGGCCGCCGCCGCCTGATCCGCCAGCACCCGCTCGAGGTTCGCCCCGATGGCGGCCGCGGCCGCCTCGTGGGTCTGCGCCAAGTATCTCCAGGCATTGTTCTCGACGCCGAGGCTCTCGATCCTCTCCTCCATCGCCCTGTTCAGCCTCTTCAGCCGCTCGATCTCTTCGTCCTTCGGCCTCAGCTGCTTCGCCAGCGCCTCGTGCGCCGCCGACACGATCTGGCTCGAAAACCTCTTCCTCTTCCGCGACAGCTCCGCCCTCGCGTCAACTATCTGAGAAAACTAAAATTAATCAGTAAAATCATTCAATACATAATCGTAAAAATCCATATATATTAATTTATGGCCGATCGAGGAGGGAGGGATTCGAGGATTAATTATATATATTAATTACATGTTGGACGAGGAGGCGGTCGACGTCGAGCATGTGGTTGAGGACCTGAGAGGATATGTCTTCGCCGAGGAACGACAAGCTGGACTCATGATGTTTGACGCATCGGTTCTCCACCTGCATCAAGCCCATTTGTTGGTTGACACCATAATTCTCTACAGTGTTCATAATTTCTCTGATACAAGAAAACAACACGAAATAAGTATATATGGATACAAGGTTGGGATAATATTTGTGTGGGCTATATGGCTACCTGGCTTTGTAGAGCTGAGCGGTGAAGATGCCAACATATTGTGCTTCAACTGCCATTAGAGTGCTTATATTATAAACTTTTTATTTTGGCTTTTTTCTGGGAGAGAGGGTGAGGGTGAGGGTGAGGGTGAGGGAAGTGGGGAACATGCAACAAGAATGGGGGGGTGACGGTGGGGATTTATTACGGGGGTTGAGGTTTAGAGAGAGAAACATGGGGAATGAACATGTGGCCAATCAATTAATTAATTAAAAAGACATAGTGGAGTGAGAAATATTTGGTGACGAATTTGGTGATTTATATGGTTCCTTTTGCTTAATTATGAATTCTGTTACTTCTATGACCTTTGTTTCACTGTATATCAGATTTGAAAACAGAGGTGATTGTGTTTTGCTTAGCGTATAAGATAGTGCCTTAAAATTAAGCTGTAGAAAAGATTTAATGAGAAATGAAAAGGGGAAACTTGGTCATATATATATAGAGAAGTTATAATTTTTGCAATCTTTTCTTTCTTCGTTAGAAGTAGAATGAGGAAAAAACATTAAAATTGCTTCTGTGTCTGGGGTTATTCAGGGAAGGGGCGGGGGCATTTTGGGAAGGGGAAATGAATGCATGCACCGTCGTTGGAGGCGTGTCGTGTTGTTGGGGCGCGGCGCCACGTGGCAGGCCGAACAGGCGGGGGCACCTAATTCACTCACTCTCGCGATCGTCGTGAATGGGCCGCCCCCACGTGGGCCCCGAGGACACGCGAGTGTGGGGCCAGGCGCTGCGGATCCGACGACGGGACCACAGCTGGGGCCCGCACGTGTGGAGCCTAGCCTTAGAAATCTTTCTTGCCTCTGTCTTGGCACACGACAATTACGCTATTGCAAACTTCATCTTTACAGCAAGCATTACGTTTACGAAATAGGGCAAACAATTTAGGTATTTGCAGGTGAGGGTTTCCTTTCTTTTCCACCACTTTTTAGAAAAGCTAAAAGATAACCCTAAAAATTCTTGGTTTATGTATATCGGTAATGTTCTAAATGTACATATGCATACAATCTTTTTTTCTCGGTATTAAATTATGGCATAAGTAAAATTAATTTGTACGTGATCAACGCCGCTTGTCCACAGTAGTACAATCCGAGCGTCAAGTATTATATATGGGAATGCTCCAATGCAAACCGGTCCGTATTTTTTAAAAACGGGAACTCCCAATCTACGGCATATTTTCACTATTAGATTCGTTTAAGTTGATCACCCTACCCTCAAATATATGTGTATGAAAAATCAAAGAATTTAAAGGTTTCTAGCCTATGCATTGGATGACGTTTATGCTGCATTATCGAAATACGTTCATTTTTGCACTCATTGATGCATAGCTTAGTGCTCTTTAAATATCTTAATTTTTCATACACATATATTTGAGAATAGGATGATCAACTTGAACAGATCGGATCGTTGAAATATGTCGCAGATGAGGAGTTCCCGTTTTTAAAAAAACGCGAATCAGTTTGCAATTGATCACTCCCCTGTGTGTAGAGGAAATAATGGAGGAAAGATGCCATAGGAGGAAATTTCCGCCTATGACGTCGAAAAATTACACCCTCCACGATTTTTAAAAAAATACGACATATATATCGTTATTTGTACTGAAATCATGCAAAATCAATCAACATATATATCGTTATTTGTACTGAAATTATGCTCTTTCATACAGATTATCAATCTTCAGCAACAAGCAACAAGCAACAACCAACATCACTCGACAATTTCTCCGAAGACAAACTCGGCTTCTGATCCAATCCCAATCTCGTATATAATCAAGACGACTGCTCGAGTGATTCTCCCGTCAAATCTCATGCGGCAGTAGGAAAAACCACCGCTTCAATTCGGTTCCATCCTATTTTCTTTAGCCTTCAGTGCTCCCACCGTGGAGCTTCAGCATGCCAAGTGGCTAAACCAGCCTCAATATGGAGGAGATCAAATGTCGTAATTGTGAGGGCGTTCGAGCCCAAATGCAAGTCTGTCTTTGAACGGCTCTCTGTTGCTCTACCTGGAGGAAAGGCCGGAAACACCAAGGAAACGAAAAGGCGTCTCGGGCAAGCTCAGGTGCTGCCTTTGACAACCGCAAGCTCGAATGTCTTCTCCACACTCTTGGTCAATCGGCCTACGGCGGCTTCCAGGAAAGCAGATGCCTACCAAGCCCTGAAAAATGAGAAGCTAAGGCAGAAACATCTCAGATACAAAGCCAACAAAAAGGCTAGAGATCCTGCGCAGCCAGATTTCATGAGGTTCCAGAAGGATAGTTACCCCGCGACACAAGTTGGGCCGGCTGTGAAGCTCGCTAACTTTTTTGAACCATTAAAGTTGGTTTAGAAGAATGCTATGACCGTGGGAATAAAGAAGCAGGCAATTCGAAAAGTCCTGCAAAGATGCGTGTCTAAGCCCCAAAATAGAAGGCACGATACGATCTCATCAGGAGTATATCAAGCTCTCGTTGCCGCACAGAGGACAAGGAGAGAGGTACCATTTTTATTCGAAACTCCAGCCAGATTAATTGTCTTTAGCCGCCTATCCTTTCCCAAGAAGAGCGGGTCGAAGCAATGGGCTAAAGGCTCGGCAAATGCTGTTGCCAATGGCAAAGGCTTGGATGGATGCATGGTCCATACGGTATATATAACAGGCACGCGCCTCAGTGATAACCTTCGCAGTATAACTAAGATGGGGCTATCACTTCCCAGGACCAATTGGGTTTGAATGTGGCTGCCACTTCACAGCCTCCTCTGGAAGATAATGAAAACCTTTTTGGCCAGGCTGCTAAGAAAAAAGATCTCTTGATTTAGGAAAAGTCGGACTCGGACAGTGAGGATGAGCCAATTTACATCCCTAAGACCGCAGAACAACACCTGCTCCAAGACTTCCGGAAGCAGCTCAAAAATAAAGACAAGTGATAGGATTTTTATAGTTCTCCAAATTAAACCACAAGTATACAGCTATATCGCAATAGTACTTAAGGATCGTTCCCACGAAGAGGTGTGCTTAATTAATTTTAATTAAGTTTCAAAAAGTTGTTGGTTTTAAAGTCTAAAAAATTTAAAAGCGCAAATTAAAAATAAAAAGTTGGTTTTCAAGAGAGATAAGAATCTAAGGTTTTATTTACCTTCTTTTTATGGTTTTTAAAATGATTATTTTCTTTTCTAATCCAGTTTTAATATGTTGCCATTAATTATATGAAAGCATAGGTTATATTTAAATTGTTAAACATAGCCTATCAAGCATATAACGTCATCTAGATTCATATTAAAACCATAGTTCTAGTTAATTAAAAGCAATCTAGTTTTAATCTTCCAAAATATTTGTAGGCGATCTACAATTATTATTTTATCGATTAATCTAGATCTCTTGTAACTACTAAGATTGAATATTCTACATTTAAATTATTCTCTTAATTTCTTATCTTCTCTAATTAAGTTTCTAGGTGTCAACTATCATCAATTTAATTAAATTATTTGTGTTATCACCATTCCGTAATCCAATTCTAGGTGTCATATTTCATTATTAGATTAGTTTATTTGATGAAAAATATTAAGGTAATAAAATTAAACACAAGACATTCAGTTATAAACATAGAATAGAAGACATAAGAAATTATCCAACCATAAGAAAAACCCAATCATAAGAAGATTAGTTACTCATGATATAATAAAAAACTAAATTTTTATTAACATTCATAAGAAAACTTACAAATCACTCGATCTCTTCTTCTTGAAAACTCCTAAATTTGAAGTATATGGAAGAGATGTCTAAACCCTAGACTGTACAGAGCTTTTTATACTACTTCGATACAATTTTGGAAAATAGAAACAAAATTTACAAAATAACCAGAAGACACAAAATATTGGTAAAAATCTCGACTTCACTACTTCCAAAATTTCGGCTCTTTTTGATATTATGGTGAAATCGGCCTAAATTTTGGAAGATTTGATATTCTGGTTTTTTCATCTTCTGTGATTTGATCTTGAGATTTTCAAAATTTCTTCCAATTTTGCGAAATGCTTCTCTATTTTTCTGATTATCTCCATGAAGTAAATTTCACGCACGTGATCTTCATTTTAGCGCATTTTCCGTCTTTTTTGCGTTTAAGCCCTGTTATCTGCGTTTATTCGCAAGAACACCCGAAGTAGCATAAATATGAAATATAAATGATAAATGTGATATAAAAATATACAATAAATTGCAACTATCAACAACGAAATGAGTAAGTTCTACTCTAAGATCAACGATTTGACGATTGTCGTGATACAACTCATAACTAAGGTCGCTTAAGAGCAGTCTAAGCAAGCATAATATTCTACTCATTGAAGGGTTGTCGATGCTAGGGTCATAACACTTGTGACCATGGAGGAATCAACAAATCAATTTTTTACAAGTTTTAGCATCAAACATACAACCACAAGATCATTCATTCACTACAAATGCAAAAACATGCAATCAAGAGAAGGGTTTAGCAAGCTACAACCTTTGTAACGTGTCCACCTAATCTTGAAAAACCCAAACTAAATCTCGCCGCCATCTGTGATAAGTTTGCAAACCGGCCTCCTTACCGAAAATGATCCACATCGAGGAAACCTCGGCTGAAGCTTCAGATCCACCAAAGAACTATTCTTGTGAAGTAACTTGGGCTTCATGAGTTGCTAATTTACGAAGGAAAGTGATGTAGTAAACACACTAATTTTTCTCCCATTATGTTGCTCTCATTCTAAACTCAAGATCAAGAAGAAGAAACTAAGAAGAAGCAACCATAAGAAAAAGAATAAAATTAGAGATCAAGAAAGAAAAAGAAGATATAAGAAACTTTCTTTTCTTTTCTCTTCTTCTCTTTTCTTTTCTTATCTCTTCTTTTATTTTCCCTTATTATATTTTAATTAGAAATGAGGTGTTAAGTTTCAAGATGTTTAACACGCGCGCGCACACACACACATACATAATATATAAACATTTGCATATATATGTATCGTATACATATACCCGTATTCGTATTGAATACAAAATACGTATGAGGGAGAAAAAATAATGTGAACATGATACTATATATATTATTAAATCACTACATGATTTAATAATTCGGTTTAAATCTAAACCAACTAGTATTACTAGACGTCTGATTATCACACACACATATATATAATCGAACTCCCGCATGTATCACCATTTACGCACTACATCATTTTGCCTGAGCGGGAAAAATCTCTACGTGGGACTCTAAAGACTCAATCAACACGCTGACAGTAGGTTAGAATCATATCCATCAACCCAAAAACACGTCAGCGGTACTAACTGCATGTAACGACTATCCAGGTATTAATCGAAAGAAAGGCGGGCAAGCAAACTCATTCGAACGCAATTAGAACCTATTAGTGACAGTCGTTGTACAGTCCGGTCTTTTCGTCTTAGATTGTCTCATATTGGATCTGGGGGGTGGAATTTGTCAGACCCCAATAACCCGATAAGTCGTGCTGATGTAAACTGCATAACTACATGAGATACAACTGATAACACTTATCAGTTTATCTCAACTGCTTTGGCCGAAGACTTCTGGTTATAGTTAATCAAGCATAGCGCGACATCAACCCCCTATCCCGGGAGAGATGAATTCCTTCGACCACTCACTACCTCCATATGCTTCGGGACTATACCCAACTAAAACCTGTTTGCATAACTCACTGGAGCAGTGGTAGGGTAGTAATCAGAGTACAGTGGGAACACACACAAGACACTATGGCGATCTCAGGTCTAGGGACTACCCTGAACTCATGTCTGTTGGCTATAGTGCCCTCAAGTCAATTATTGGATCGCAGGCACGTGATTGCAATGATTGAGGGATGACCTATACCGGTAGAACAGTCTTACTCGGGATAATAGTATGCTATCTAGTTTGTCTTTATCATTGTGTACATACTTCAGGTGACATTACAAATCACTATTACATGTTGATAGAGCCCATAAGATTCTTGCTTGACTACCAGCAGTATGATGGCGATCATATACGTGAGAGTTGGGTGGTTTATAAGCACATCCTTAAAGTGTCCCTAGTTGTGGGAGTTTCAAGACTGGGAATCGATTCTCCGATAGTAGACTAGTGTATACGGATCGAGACCCCGACAAGGGGAGGTGGCCGGTCTCATAAGCCATTGGTGTCAGTTGGTTCACCTAAGATAGTATACAGGTGCTCATTGGGTTATGAGTATACCGGACGGACTCACCGGGAATATACTAGTTGGTATTATACCTATTGTCAGATATCAGTTCCCAGGTGACATGTGTACAAGTTAGTCTATAGACCTGTGATCGTAATTTGTCTCGTGTGAGTTCCCACTGTGCTTTGGTTACTACCCTACCATGGCTCGAAGGAGTCGTGCAAACAGGTTTTAGTTGGGTACAGTCCCGAGCCGCATGGAGGCAGTGAGCAGATCGTCAGGGGATTCGTCTCTCCCGGTATTGGGGGTAGAGGTCACGGTGTGCACGGATGGCCATCACCAGAAATCCTTGGCCAAGGTAGTCGAGAATTACCGATCTAGGATCGGTAGTTTCTCTGGTGGTGATAGGCTTCATACCGACACTAAATATCGCGTTATTAGGGGTCTGACTTTATCCACCCCCTATACCCGATATGCGATACTCATAGACGAACGGACCGGACTGTACGGATATTGTCACTGTCAGACTCAGTAGGGTTTCTGGATGAGTTCGCTTGTCGGTCTCCCTTTCGCTCAATACATGGGTAGTCGTTACGTACAGCTAGTGCCACTGACGTGCTTGTGGTTAAACCCATTGCCAGCGTATTGACGAGTCTTTAGAGTCCCACACAAAGGCTTTTCTTAGTTCGGGTGAAACGTTGTAGAGACCGTATGGTTTTATGGCAGGGTTCGATCATATACGTGCACTTGTGCACGGATCATGATCGGACGGATAATACTAGTGGGCTTTGGTTTAAGCCGGATCCTAGTATTATATTTGTGGATTACTTTCATCTCGTTGTATTCGTATTCAGTCGGAATACGGATGCAGGTATGTATATACAGATGAGGAGTATTCTTGTAATCCGTTATAAGATTACTTTTGAAGATGCCATTTATTTTTATTGTATTAAACATTTAGTTTTTTTTGTAAATGTTTAATATTTTGTTATGTGTAAAGTGTGAGGGCAAGTTTTGGCTTGTGGCATTAATGAGGCATGAGAGACCATGCTTTATTATTTATATTATTGTTGTAGGATATTTGTGATGGTATCATGATATTTTGTGCTATATATTTTTACTTGAAAAATCACAAATATCACACAACACTTGGTGAGAGGGCAGCCACCTCTTTTGCTTTCTCATGTGTTGCATTTTTCTTTTGCAAGCCAAGTCTTGAAAGCTCACACTTCACACATACATGGCTTCTTCTTCACCTCCATTCTATCCCTCTCATGTGTTGAGAATTCTAGAGTGTTTTGAGACAAAGTATTCACATACTATCTCTACATCATCTTGGGCACCCAGGCTAGCAAACAAGTTGTTCGAGTTGCTTCGGTTTTGAAGCGGGAGCCCGTATTAAGAATCCTCGATGTGGATCGTCTTCGACGAGGGAGACCGGATAGCGAATTTGTTCGGGGCAGTCGTGAAGGAGCTTGGACAGAGGTTGAAGACCGAAGGACACGGATCGATCGGTATAATCTCTCCAGACTCTTTTCTGTTAGCTAGTAAACGGTTAATGGTTCGATCCAGGTAATTGGTTGTGGTAGCGCCAAGTTTTACAAATTTTTGTTCCGCATTTGGCCACGGATTGATGGCCGGGGCGTTGCCGTAACCCAACATGGTATCAGAGCCAACCCATTAACCGTATACTAGTGGTTTAGACAATGTTAAACTATCGAAATCGAAATAACTCCAATTCACTGCACTGCTGATTCCAGTCTCTGTTGTGTTTTAAAGTGTCTTCTAAAATTATTCTAGCAACCGCAGAAGACTATTTAGGTGACCATTAGAGCACACACCAAATACGAGACCATTCCATCCAAGTAGGACCGACCACATAGCACAAAAAACCGATCTGGCCGACCCAGAACATGAGTTTGGAGTTCGTGTTTTGTGTCTGGTCTGGTCTCTGGAATGTTGGTTCAGTGGTATTGTTTGTTTAGGCCAGTTTTGATATGGTTTTATCTAGTTGTTTTGGGCTATTCGGGGTTATTTCGAACTCGATATTTTCTAACATTATTTAAAGTTTATAGTATATACATTTCTATCTGCGACCGTGAATGTCATTCGAGCGGTACAACTTGTCTAATTGCTATAGTTCTTTTAGACGGGTTTACGAACGTGACATTCACGTTGATGTTCTGTGTTGTGCTGTATTGTTGCGGATTCGTCGTGGTGGAAAGCTTGGGTGCAATGTTAGTACAGTTTAGTTTTATTTGTACATTTGATATCGCGGGGCGAGCGTCCGACATGTGCTCCTATATGTTAAATCATGCACACTCATAAGAATCGAAACGCAAACGTTACTCAAATTCTAACACACATAGATTAAGATGCACGATCGACGTATTCTAACGCGTGCTATCTATATCGAACTACCCCCGGCAATAACGAAATCCAAAACTAAAGTTTTAAAAACGTAAAATATTGAACTACAATAAGCTATGTGCTCCAGATTTTTCTACAAGTAATCTGGAACAAAACAAAGTATAAAAGGATCTAATTGAGACGTTGAGAAGCTACTACAAAAAATCCCACACCATGAATCATCTTCCAAACCGTAAATTGCGGTAATATGCATCAAATCTGTGGCCAAGATTCCTCCAGATGGGCTTAGGCTTTGGATGTGGTCTCAAGTTGGTCTTACTGTATCAGAAAAACACTCCGATAAATTTTCAAAGCTCTCAAATAACAGCTGATATCATTTGAGTACCAAAAACACTAAAATCTTAGTTCAAAAACTTAGTTTACAAATACTAAAACACTTCTATTTTTTCCAAACTGGTAGAAATTATACACAAAACCACGTAAACCAGGAAAGATAAGAATACAACTTGAATAAATTTTTTTTTACCTTCTTGAAGAATATAGAGAGGGATCCAAGCTTTAGTGGTGTCAAAATGAAATTTTTTTAAGGGACATATACTTAACTTGGTGTCTAGATCAACTTACTTAAAGAAATCCTCAAAAAAACATGGTGATTTATGATGAAGGAATTGTAAGTCGATGTCGCACACCCCACGGGTTCGTGGGGAAGCGGAATATGCAAAAAACGATTTTTACCGGCTTCGCAACACCGACTTGAACTCCAGGATCGATACTAAACCCTAACTAGCTAAACTGAATGAGGTTAACTATTTGGAAAGAGTGTTATACCTCACAGTATCATGTCCTTCGGGTCTTCTTGCTGTCCTCCTCCTCGTCATAAGCTCCTCGGATCGTATACGGATCGCGCCTCCTCGTCGGTCTTCTCAAGTCAAAGACGATCCACCCGAGAGTCTATAGTCCGAACTCCAACCTCAAATCCGAGGTAACTAAGGCACCTAATTCGCTAAACTAGATGTCCTAGATGATATAGAGAGTGAAGATGGATTAGTTTGTCTCTAAATACCCTAGGTTTCTCAACACATGAGATATTTAGGGTTAGAGGAAGAAGAAGAGGAGCTTGAGGAAATGAGAGCGAAGATAGACATTATAATGAAGAAGGCTCTCATTTGTGATGAATAATGAAGCATACAATAATGCAATCCTTAAAATATCAAGCATCCTTGCAAAATATCTAGCATGCTTCAATTATCACTTAGTGAGTCACCTCCATGAGTCACCAAGAAGCCATGCCTCATTTAATGTAAATCTCCACCTCAATAATCTTTTAATCGAAACATTAAATACAAAATGAGTTGTCTTCTTCTAGAAGTATACTTGAGCAAATTACAAGAATACCCCTCACCGTATATACATACTCGTATCCGTATTCCGAAAAATACGAATACTTAGAGACGAAAATAATCCAACAATATAATACTAGGATGTTGATTAAACCAAAGCCCACTAGTATTATCCGTCCGAACATCATCCATGCACAAGTACACGTATGTGATCGAAGCCCTGCCGTAAAACCATACGGCGTCTACATCATTTTCCCGATGCAGGGAAACCCTCTGTGTGGGACTCTAAAGACTCGACACTACGCTAGCAGTGGGTTTAACCATAAGCCGTCAGCGGTACTAGCTGCATGTAGCGGCTACCCAGGTATCTGTCGATAAGAAGGCCGATGAGCAAGCTCATCCGAACTCCTACTGAGCCTATCTGTGACAATCTCCGTACAGTCCGGTCTGTTCGTCTAAGAGTATCACATATCGGGCCTAGGGGGCGGTAATCGTTAGACCTCTAATAGCGCAATAAGTCATGCTGGAGTGTAGCCCAAAACACCCTGAGAAACTACTTGAGTACCTACCAGTAAATCTCGCTTGCCCTGGCCAGGGACTTTGTGTAATGGCTTTTCGAACATAGCACGATATCAACCCCCATACCGGGAGAGATGAATCCTATCTAACCACTACTGTCTCCAAGTGCTTCGGGACTGCACCCAACTACTACCTATTTGCACAACTCCTTTGAGCCGTGGTAGGGTAGTAATCTAATAACGGTGGGAACACACTTGAGGCGAAGAAGCAGTGTCAAGTCGACGGACTAAGTTGTACTCATGTCATCTGGGAACTGCTACCCGACGATAGGTATAATACCCACCAGCAGCTCCCTACGAGTCATGTCTTGTGTACTCATAACCCAATGAGCGCCTGCATACTATCTCCAGTACGACGTACTAATGGCTGTTTGACAGACCATCTCCCCAGCTGGGATGAGAAGTGTATACACTAGTCTACTCTGGAGTATCGATGCCTCGTCTCGATAATCCTATGGCCAGGGACCTGTATAAGGATGTGCTTATAGACTACCCAGCTCCTAAGGGCTCTACCAATATGTATAAGCGATATGCTAAAAGAAACACATGCACATATTGAGGTAGAAACAAACCAGGTAGCATACTACCATTCGGACAAGACTGTTACTGTATCCGTGTATATCCTAAGCTTCCAATTATAACATACAAACCAGTATGATACAATAATGGCCTCTAGGGCATATATCACTAACAATCTCCCACTTGCACTAAGGCCATGCATTGGCATACCGCAAACCTATCATCTCGAATAGTCTCTCGAACTGTGTCTGAGGGATGACCTTTGTGAGTGGATCTGCAGTGTTGTCCTCCGTATATACTCTCCGCACCTCGATCTCCCGGCGATCAACGATTTCCCTGATCAGGTGGTACCGCCTCAAGATGTTTCTTGGCTTCTGATGGGACTTGGGTTCTTTTGCTAAAACTATAGCGTCGTTGTTGTCATAATACAGAGGTATTGGATCTATAATGAACATAACCACCTGAAATTCTGTTAGGAACTTCCTCATCCAGACTGCTTCTTTCGCGGCGTCACAAGCAGCGATATACCGCGCTTCCATCGTCGAGTCAGCAATGGTGTCCTGCTTGGAACTCTTCCAACAGAATGCCCCTCCATTGAGGGTAAAGACATAACCCGACATAGACTTGGAGTCATCCTTGTCACTCTGGTAGCTGGAGTCAGCAAAGGCCTCGATCTGGAGGTTTTTTTCCGCCATACACCAAGAACATCTCCTTAGTCCTTCTCAGGTACTTGAGAATGTTCTTTACTGCTATCCAGTGGTTCTCTACTGGGTTTGACTGACACCGGCTTACCACGCTAAGTGCGTAAGCAACATCTGGTCTGGTATACAATATCGCATACATTATAGAGCCTACCGCAGAAGCATAGGGCATAATCGAAATGCGAGCCCTTTCCAAATCAGTCTTGGAAGACATCTCTTTGGAGAGGGTGATTCCATGATAAGCCGGTAGACTACCGCGCTTTGAATCTTCCATACTAAATCTCTTTAGTATGGTGTCGATGTACCTGGACTGCGAAAGTCCCAATATCCTCTTAGATCTATCACGATAGATCTGGATCCCCAGAATGTAGGAGGCATCACCTAGGTCTTTTATAGAGAACCTTTGTGATAAGAATTCTGTGACTGATTGTAGCATAGGAATGCCATTTCCTATCAAGAGAATGTCATCCACGTACAAGACTAGGAATACCACAATTATCGCTACAATCTTACTACAGATACATGGTTCATTTGGATTTTTGATAAAGTTAAATTCTTTGACTGTCTCATCAAAACAGATGTTCCAACTCCACGATGCTTGCTTTAATCCATAAATGGATTTAAGAAACTTGCACACTTTCCCGCTGCTCCTATTCTAAATGAAACCCTCTGGCTGATCCATATAGATACGCTCTTCCAAATTACCATATAGAAAAGCGGTCTTTACGTCCATCTTCCAAATCTCATAATCGTGGAAGGCAGCAATGGCAAGAAGGATCCGAATGGATTTGAGCATAGCCACTGGAGAAAAGGTTTCATCATAGTCCAAATCAGGTCTTTGACAAAAACCTTTAGCAACAAGTCTATCCTAATAGGTTTCAATCTGTCCATCTACACCAATCTTCTTTCTGAAGATCCATTTGCAGCCTACGAGTTTTACCCCTTCTAGAGTAATATCCAAAGTCCATACTTTGTTAGTGTACATGGACTCCATCTTGATCCGCATTGCATCCAGCCATTTTACCGAGTCACCGCTCTGAATGGCTTGCTGGAAGCTAGTTGGCTCATCATTGTCAATGATGCAATCCTCTCTATCCCCATCTATGAGAAAACCGTAGTATCTCTCGGGCGGATGAGACTTCCTACTAGTCCTGCGGAGTGGCATGTGGATGTCCTGTTCTTTTGAAACCTTTGGTTCTACCATGCTTTCAGTAATAGTTTGTGGTTCTGGAATTTCTTCCAGTTCTATTGCGCTTCCACCAGTTTCTTTTTCCAAAATTTGATTTTCCGAAAAAAGGCATAACGAGAAACAAAGACCTTTTATTCCTCTGCATAATAGAAAAGATACCTCCTGGAGTTCTTTGGGTATCCCACAAACTTACACAGTACTGAGCGTGCCTCGAGCTTGTCCGCATGCTGCTTTTTTACAAAAGTTGGACATCCCCATATCTTCATATACTGAAGATAGGGTTTCTTCCCACTCCACATCTGATATGGTGTGGTAGGCACAGTCTTGGTAGGAACCTTGTTCAAAAGATATGCAGCTGATTCTAGTGCATAACCCCAGAAGGATCGCGGTAACTCAGTGTTACTCATCATGGAACGTACCATATCCAATAGGGTTCTGTTCCGCCTTTCCGATACACCGTTGTGTTGTGGTGTGTATGGAGGAGTAAGGTGAGAGGTAATTCCATTCTCCTTTCAGTAATCCAGGAACTCGGCACTTAAGTATTCACCACCTCGATCAGATCTCAGTGTCTTGATACTTTTGCAGGTTTGTTTTTCCATTTCATTCTTATATTCTCGGAATTTCTCAAAGGCCTCGGATTATGTTTCATCAAGAAGACATGTCCATACCAAGAGAAATCATCCATAAAGGTAATGAAATAGGAATAACCACTTCGTGCATGTGTAGACATTGGACCACACACATCGCTGTGTATGAGTCCCAAGAGCTCGCTCGCTCTTACTCCGTGTCCAGTGAGCGGAGTCTTTCTCATATTTCCCATGAAACATGATTGACATGTTGCATAAGACTGATATTTGAACGGATCCAAATATCCTTCTTTATGTAACTTCGTTAACCTTGTTTCATCGATGTGACCCAGTCTACAATACCATAAAAAAGCCTTATTTAATTCTGGAGACTTTCTTTTAAGTGTGTTCTGGACGTTGAAAACCTGAGTTTGATTTAACACGTATATACGGTCCTCTAGTGTACCTGACCCAATCAAACTTTGATTAAGGTGGATGCGGACCACATCTCTTACAAATGTAAAATCATATCCTTCTTTAGAAAATAAAGATACAGATATGATATTACAAGCTAGACTAGGTACACACAAACAGTTACGTAAAATCAATATCTGCCCACTTGTCAATCCTAGGTGATATTCCTCTATGGATATAGTGTCCACGCTCATTCCGTTAGCAACCGTGAGAGTCATATCACCTACCCTGATAACTCTACGGTTTCTCAAAGTCTGTAATGAATTACAGATATGAGATCCTGATCCGGTATCTAGTACCCAGGAAGTAGAGTTAATTGACAGACAATTTTCAATCACAAACACACCCGAATCCGAAGCCACAACGTGCCTCGGATCCTGGTTCTGGCTTTCCAAGCCCTGCAATCCTTCTGCCAATGCCCTTTCCCATGACAATAGGAACAATCCTCCTTCCCTACTGTTAGCCCCACAATTTTTGCCCTTCTCTTTCCTTCTACCTTACTGACACCGCCTATCGTCTTGGTGAATACCTTCTTCTTCTTTCTCTTGGCTTTCTCCTTGGATCTAGAAGAGGAAGATTCCCCAATAAGCAGAACGGGTGTCTTCCTGGTTTCCTTCAAGGTGTAAGTAGAAGGGAGGGACAGTAGAATCAAGTTAGTACATAACTCGTTCTCCAACGTGGTCCCTAGGTCCGTGAGCTCTATAATATAGCTGATCATTGTAGGGACGTGGTCCCCGACAGATGACCCGACAGCCAACCTCGCTTGAAGCAATTCCTTCGAGCTCTTATATCTTGCCATACGAGATTGGTCTCCATATAAATCTTTGGTATGGAGGAAGATGGAAGCGTCCATCTTCTCGTGCTGCCTCTGGTGTTCACTATCCATTGAGGCCAACATGAGACACTTGGCATTTACACTGTCCTTTTCCCTTGACTTACGGATATCAACATCCGCGACGGTGGAAACTGGACCCGGGACGGCGGGGGTTTTAGCATTAAGGAGGTGGCCCAGCTTTTCATAGGTAATGGACATCTGGACAAATCTTTGCTAATCAATATAGTTTGGCTCAGTCAATTTATTATCTAGCTGTAACCTAAGTTCGGTCATCTGGTCGCTGCAATTAAGAGATAGAGAGGAGGAAACACTCAGCATGATGCTCTTGCAAATTTAGATTGGTTATTAGTTTATCTAAACAGGATGGCTCCCACTGTATCTCGAATCCTTCCTCTAATCATAAAATAAGAATTAGTCAGGATTAATCTCACTCTTACAATACTTGCTTAACCTTTTCGGCCAGGCTGGTGTTGGTACTTCGAGAGAGGTTTTCCAACGCTTTCGTGAAGTTCCTTAATTACATAACCTCTTTTCCCTGGAGACGTAGCCCCGCTAACACCGTTCTTGACACCTACTTGGTTTATAGTATTGATTGTTTAGTAAAAAAATCTCCCGAGGAGTAGCGGATACTCACAGTAGGATCGGGATCCAAATATCATCGTGTGACAACTTTAAAAGAATCCTACCAAAATCATCACACTCCAAATGGTATACAAAACTAGCAAGTTTCAGTTTCCTTAGAAACCCCCGATGTGGATTTTTGCCCCAAGCTCTTATGACCTTGACGGAGACCAACATATCATAAGTCGCAAGTCAAGTTCTACCCGTTATTGTTCAGGTTAATTTGAACTCACTCATACATACCCTTGACGAATGCCAAAATAGTAGTATGACTGTCCCAAACCAACGCATCTATCTATGCAACAGATGAATATTCAGCAGCTACCAATCACTATGCCTTGGCGAAAGTCAAAATACATAGCTTGAATACTACTGAATACCCATCTGAAATGACGGAGGGCTACCAATGGTTTTGGAGAAACCGTGAACGTAGTGAACTTGATATAATCGAAGGAACCATGATAGCTTTTAAAGTAGTGGTTTAAGCTCCGCATTTAAAAGTTGCTTTTTGAAAAAAACCGAGCGGTTTTTGAAATTGTTCCAACGAGTCAGCTTTGGTTTGTTTGCTTTGCATTAAACATATAATGCAGTTCCATCATTTACACCTACCATTGAAGAAAGAAACGAAAATACCACGTATGCTTATGCCATCCACATTCGCCACTGGGCCCCGTCTTACACCGTTAGGTTACTTAACTAACGCCAGAGCGGGGGCTGGACTAGCACGGGTGTAAAACATAAGCAATGTCTATTATATAATATATCCATTCGTCTCACACAATAATAGGCATTCCAGATCACAGATGAACATATTAGATATACTAGGAATTCCATGTTTCGTTTAAGCCTGTAACGAAAGACGGATTTCACGGTTGTGATGAATAGCCAAACCCCACCCTAAACCCCTACAGGTGTGGCAAACTACCCGCCAAATTTCCGAAGTGATGCAGCCTCCCTCAGTAAAATGAGTAGGCCACTCGGCACTTCAAGAACCCGGTAGTTTGTGCACCCTATCTTGGGTATATCCTAGGAGCAAAAAGCAGTAAAAGAAATAATACAACGGCAGCTACAACCTCTACCCGGATGTGCCCTACAAAATAATATTATATCACTTTACAATTTACATCGAATGAAAGAAAGAGAACTCTCTTCTCACATCACCAGCAATTCATCCACGACGATCCAATATTCCATATCCACAAACCAACATCACAGATATGTGCAACCCCCAACTAACCGACATATAGTAATTAGCGGAAGTTTACGAACACATATATCCAAACACAGAAAAACCGATAGCCAAGAACTTTAGAATTTCGATCGAAACATATTTTCCGTGTCTGCCCCAAGTGCAAACCAGCACACAAACAATACTGGGTAGAAACCAAATATACCAGAAAACAGAATACCAAAAATAAGAAGCACAGAAGAAATACGAGTTGAATCGGCTTCGACTCGGCCGCGGAACGGTGGCGAAACCCACTGTGATGAATAATGAAGCATATAATAATGCGATCCTTAAAATATTAAGCATCCTTGCAAAATATCTAGTATGCTTCAATTATCACTTAGTGAGTCACCCTATGAGTCATCAAGTAGCCATGCCTCATGTAATGTAAATCTTCACCTCATTTCCTCCACCTCATTAATTTTTTAATCAAAAGATTAAATACAAAATAAGGTGTTTTCTTCTAGAAGTATAATTGAGCAAATTACAAGAATACCCCTCACTGTATATACATACTCGTATCCGTATTCTGAAAAATACGAATACTTAGAGACGAAAATAATCCAACAATATAATATTAGGATCCGGTTTAAACCAAAGCTCACTAGTATTATCCGCCCGAATATCATTCGTGCACAAGTACACGTATATGATCGAAACCCTGCCGTAAAACCATACAGCCGATACATTTTTTGCCCGATGCAGGGAAACTCTCTGTGTGTGACTCTAAAGACTCGACACTACGCTGGCAATGGGTTTAACCATAAGTCATCAGCGGTACTAGTTGCACGTAACGGCTACCCAGGTATCTGTCAATAAGAAGGCCGATGAGCAAACTCATCCGAACTCCTACTCAGCCTATTTGTGACAATCTCTGTACAGTCCGATCTGTTCGTCTGAGAGTATCGCATATCGGGCCTAGGGGCGGTAATTGTCAGACCCCTAATAGTACAATAAGTCGTGCCGGAGTGTAGCCCAAAACACCCTGAGAAACTACTTGAGTAGCTACCAGTAAATCTCGCTTGCCCTGTCCAGGGACTTTGTGTAATGGATTTCCAAACACAGCACGATATCAGCCCCCATACCGGGAGAGACGAATCTTATCTAACCACTACTGCCTCCAAGTGCTTCGGGACTACACCCAACTACTACCTGTTTGCACGACTCCTTTGAGCCGTGGTAGAGTAGTAATCTAAGAACAGTGGGAACACACTCGAGGCGAAGAAGCAGTGTCAAGTCGACGGACTAAGCTGTACTCATGTCACCTGGGAACTGCTACCTGACGATAGGTATAATACCCACCAGCAGCTTCCTACGAGTCATGTCTAGTGTACTCATAACCCAATGATCACCTGTATACTATTTCCAGTACGACGTACTAATGGCTGTGGGACAGACCATCTCCCTTGCTGGGATGAGAAGCGTATACACTAGTCTACTATAGAGTATCGATACTCCGTCTCGATAATCCTACGGTTAGGGACCTGTATAAGGATTTGCTTATAGACTACCCAGCTCCCACTAATGTGACTGCCATTACAACGCTGGTAATCAAGCAAAGATTCTAAGGGCTCTACCAATATGTATAAGCGATATGCTAAAAGAAACACATGCACATATTGAGGTAGAAACAAACCAGGTAGTATACTACCATTTCGAGCAAGACTGTTACTATATCCGTGTATATCCCAAGCTTCCAATATGTAATATACAAACTAGTATGATACAATAATTGTCTCTAGGGCATATATTACTAATAGGAATGTTATGTTGGAGTGAGAGTGAAGAAGAGCTTAGATATTTCATTTGTGTTTGTGAAGAATGATATAAAGAATGAGAGGATAAGCCATGACATATATGATATTTAAGATATTTGTTACATATTTGTATGGTATCATATTGTGAGAGTGAGAACACAATAGTATTACCTTTTCCCTTCTTTTCATTTTCAAAATAAATAGAATTTAACCAAACTTAAATGAGAACATGATGTTTTTTGCCATGACACATGTAAAAATAGATTTTGAAAAAAAAATAAATATTGTCTCATATATAAAATTTAAATTATTATTAAATAAATGAAAAAATAAATATTTTAAATTTTTACGAAATGTTATAATCATCATCAACATCTCCATCAACATCTTCCTCCTCTTCTTCAACTCGTCGCTGCCATCTCCTCCTCCTCCTCCTCCTCCGCCACCACCATTTTCTTCTTCTTTCTCATTTTCTTCAACACCACCACCACCACCACCATCATCTCTCCCACGAGCATCCTCCCCCTCCCCTACTCCAGCTCCTTGCCTTCCTAAGCCGTCCCTCCCTCCAACCCCTATTCTTCCTTCGATCCTGTTCCCTCGCTCTTGCGCCGCCACCACCACCACCACCGCCGCCGTCGCCATCATAACCGCTGTCTAAATCACTGCCACAATCAATCGTTGCCGCAACCGCCATTAGCCCGCCCCACCCTCCAATTCCCCTCCATCTCTCGGTCTCCCCTGCCCTATCTCATCTTCGAGCCTCTCCCGAGTCCCTAACCTCCCCGCCCCATTTTCGAGGACCCTGACAAAAAAATATCAATTTATTAAATTAATAGTTAATAAGTATAGAAATATTAATACCATACTTAATAATTAATTATTTGTTTTATGATATGTCAAACTGGTCTTTTACTTTGAAATTTAACACCGTTAATTTAAACTGTTAATTTATGGTATTTTCTTGATAGTTTTAAAGATAATGATAGTTTTGTTAAAATGACGCAGACCTGCTAGGTGTTTTCAGCAAATAAGCCTTGTATATATCCTCTATTCAAGCTAGTGTTTTACACATGCGATGCACGTTGGTAATTGAAAGAAATTTGTGAGTTCGTTATTGAAAGAGATAGTGGAGAAGTAGTTAGTCCAGAGAGAGAAAGAGAGTAGTTAGCATATTTTATTTTATTTTAATTTTTTGTACTTGAGAAAATGAAAAGAAAATTTATAGCCATTCAGAAGGCTGTCATTGAAATTGAATTCTCAATTTTGATGTCCCTCTTTTTAGTATTATAATAATAGAGATAGAGATAAGCCACGTTGTCAACTTGATCACGTTTCTTGTTGCCTTTATCTTGGCTTCTTAATTAGTGTCATGTCTCATTCCATAGGTAGGTCGTTGTGATTAATATGTGGAATTCTCTAATCTGTTGACAATTGTGAAGACTTCACAAATTTCTACCTAAAGTTTCTAATTAATTATATATAGAGTAGTTGTTTCCGATTTAATTTTCATATTGTATAGTTTATTAAATGTTCTATTCTCTTTTTTATTTTTTGGAATTTGAATAATAGGTAATCAGATTAAAACATGATTTTAACTCCAAACCTGTTCCTGATCAACAGCAAGGGTGGCTTTGACATTAGGTAATTATGGCATTCATATATTTTGTATATTATATATGATTTATTTTTATTTTACTTTATTTTTTTGCCTTTCCAAACTTAACATATTGAAAAGGTGCATCTCATCTTATGAACTCAAACTGGCTTATAATGTTCACTAATAGCTCCATGACTATCCTCATATTTATCATTTTCAAACTTTTCCTAACAACCTACTTATCTATGGACAATGAAATTTGTGATTATCCTAAATTTTTCTTATAAGTACATCAAAACCGACCGCCCCGGTTTCACCCCTACACGCACCCAGATGACCCATGAATTTTGTCACAGAAACGTTAATTTATGGCCATATTCCTAAGGATTGAACCCCACACTCTCCCCATGAGGGGAAGCGCCGTACCAATTGAACATTATTGCTAATTGGTTATTATTTAAACAAATTATGCTGACTTATACAATTGCCAGTAGCACAATTATGCCTTTAGTAACTAATTTTCTATATATACCCAACTTAATTTTAGTTAGTTTCTCTATAAAACAAACTTGGAGAACTCTCATATCATTTAGAACTCGGTAGATGATGCTTTTAGGCTTCTAAATGGAGATCAATTGGTTTGTATTTCTAAACATTGTCTAAGAATTCATTTTCTAAACCAAGAGAATGAGATACAACACACAAGGCTCATTAGATATATATTGTACTGATATGCTTGTCATTTGGATAAAATAATACATAGATTCAGTCTCCTACTACTGAAAGGGGAAAATATTATTTTGGATAAAGAAGTCCACCAATTCCAAACCAAAATTTGAGTAATAATAAAGCCCATGTTGCATAACAAGCCATTGTTGCATGATTCCTTAATCTATTCAAGGTGTTGTATATCTAATTGCAATGGGCATAGATATTGCTGCTTAGCCTTAAAATACTTGTCCTTTTGACCTAAATTAGAGTTGGCAAGGATAAATAAAGCTTATAGCTTATGCTTTCAACTTTCCCTTTAATATAATAGTTAGGCAACTATTAAGATAATCATGATCTCTCGCATTGAGAGACGGAGAGCGTATTGATATGCTCTGCATCATATATTCTTTTTTATAATCTTTCGATTCGTTAACTAGGTTTAACTTTAAGATTGTCCATGATGTGAATCTTTTCTCTTCAATCTTGCTCTCTGAATTCATCTTTTCTTTTTTCTCCTTAATGCCTCGTGACTCGATGTAAGCTATCATTACTATTACTAAATGGACGACATATGTAGCGCTTCAAGTTGGCCCACCAAGACGCCATCCTCACTCGTTCCTCGAACCGCTCCATTCGATCGGATAAAAAGGAAAAGAGCTAGGAAAAAGAAGAAAGGAAGAAAAGAGAAGCCAAGAAAAGGAAATGCCCATCAAAGAGCATATAAATATGTGCAAGGGATCCTCTGCACTAACATTATTGCACCCCTCACTCACAACTATATTCATCTCCCCCCACTTTGTTTTAACCACCAGCTATATAAAAAGGAAGGGAAAGGTTCACACAACCCTCACATCATTTAGGTAGGTCTAACATGATTCGATAGGGATGAGAATTGGACGGCCAGGATTGTCCGTCCGTCATCGAGCATTTTAGATCTCGACCATCGATGAATCTCTTGAAAAGGAAATGAAAGAAAAAGAGAGGTTATATTCGTGCTTGTGCCTCCCTCTTTTAGAGTCAATTTGCAAGCACCTTGACTTGTGTGTGGGATCTCCTTGTTGTAAGGATTATGTATTTATACACAGCGGAAATCCAAGGACTTTGTTTTAAGGTAGATTGAAAAAGACCATCCGACAGATATTAAATCATACGAAAAGAACACACCAAAAAACACACATAAGATTTACCCAGGTTCGGCACAACTAGCACATAATCCTGCAAACCGCGACGAGAACTTCCACTATGAGAAAGAATTATATGAGATTACACTGACTTCTTACCCTCATAAACACGCTCTTACAAAATTTCTTTTTATCATACGACCGTGCTTGGCCGTCTCTCCCACTCTAATCAAACCGTATGTTATTAGAAATTTATGGATTCTTTAAAAAAACTAGAGAAAGCCTCATTCTCATATATATAGGGTATATAAATATTATGAGATAAATACATATTTAAAATAAAAATAAATATAAATTTAATTTAGAGATTAGATTTAAATCGTATCTGATCCGAATTTAAATCGAATTTCACACTCCACGGACACTCTTTCACTTTCCCATCTTAACTCAAAAGTTAAATCCTATGGCCATGTGCCCTTTATTTGTTTCTTTTTAAAATCATCATTATTGTCCTGGGTGAGAATCTCACTGACCCTTACCCTCCTCACCTTTTCCTTTTCACTTTAATTTTCTTCTGGTTTCTTATTCACGGATCATATACTCATATATCATTGTTACTGTATCAAAATCTTAGAATTGAAAAAAAATACTTTTATTCTCTAAACCAATATTCATAAACAATATCAAGCATTTTTGTTTGCAGGAACATGTACTTTTTTCCATGATTATATCTCCTTTTCAATTTAGCTTTTTCCGGTATGCGACTTAGTTTCTTGATACTTTGGAACTACTTTAAGATTTCAAATAATACATCAAAACTCGAAAATTATATTTAATTAAAAATTTACAATTTTTTTATGCAAGATTGAAAAATTACTTTATAATCTTGCTTTCTCAAAGTTGACCAATATTTTAGTAGAGTGAAACCTATACGTTTTTGGAAAGCAAATAGATATTCCACATTTATGTTTTAAATGCGTTTTCTGCTGAAATTAATCTGGTTGCAAATATTTTCTTATATGTTTTACACCCTAATTTTAATTAAGATATATATGATGACAACTGATGAAATTTTTCGCAGTTTCGGCATATAGCACTTATAATATACCCCTCATGGCATTTATTAAAGCAAACACTCTCTGCACATTGACAAAACTTATTAAAGCTTTTAAATTCTACTCTAAAAAATACAAAAATAAAGACTGAAGTTAAATCAGATAACCGTTGCTTTAGAACATGGTTTGCTCGAAGATAAACTTTATAAGTGATTATGACAAATAAGTTGTTTGGTGTTATTTGGATAATTTTGTATGAAAAGTGATAGATAAGTGATTATTGAGTGTAAAATGATCGTATCATCAATGCCATTTCAAAATTTGGATGAATAGATAAGAAGTATTATGGTATATTACCTGATCAATTTAGTATTCTATAATCACTTATCATAAAAGTTAGGAATCCGAGCTTATTTTTAAGTGGGGAAAAATGCCATTTTTAAGTGGAAACATACAATTCAAAGCAATAATCACTTATTCTCGGGATGCATCCAAACAAGCTTATTGATGCGGGACCCACGTTGATGGAAAAAATAAATGGTTGTTGACCAAATTATTTTGCATGGAAACATGCCCAGCGTCGAAAGCAAAGGCTGTACCATATTCTGAGCAGAAGCACCAGAGGAAAGATTCAAAGATTGGGAGAGGGTCAGGTTCCCAACACACACATGAAAGTTTTGAAAGTTGCTTAGAGGCATGCAATGCAATGAGGGCAAGACTTTCTCTGCCATCAATGTCATCACCACCACTATCTAAAAATTGTGAAGGGTTTTGGTTGGTCTCCCAACTCCATCATTATTTCTTGTGCTAGAAACATGCCTAAATTAATTTACTTGCCCACTTGTTCTCTCTCACAATGACCTCACTTTCTTCTATAAAGAAAAGAAAAGAAAAGAAAAGGATGAGAATCCCCCCTTGCTCTAAATCTTTGACCTTTTGGCCCCCAACATTGATGTGGAGGCTGATTACAAGGGAGAAAGAATTCCTGGAACAAGGTATATATGGGGTTCATACTTCAATTTATTAGCAGGTCCTCCACATGCAAGTAAGAAATGATATTTGGTAAATGATGGATTTAATTAGAAGCAAACTAAATTGTTAATTTGATATGCATGCATGGAAAATGAGGTCATCCTATTCAAGAAGTAAAACAAGCCGAGGTGCAGGCAGAGAGGAAAGTATGTGTTGAGTTTGTGGTGATCGATTATTGTGAAAAGTAAAAACTTGAAAATTTGAGAAGTTGAAAAGCCTAAAGTAAAAACTTGAAAATTTGAAAACTTTATATCCCATAAATTATAACTTGAAAATTTGAGGAATTAAGAATTTGAAAACGAAAATCCGAAAACCCTGAAGTAAATGCTCAAAAACTTGAAACCCTAAAATAAAAACATGAAAATCCTAAAATAATACTTAAAAACTTGAAAACCCTAAGGCCAAAACTATGAAACTTGAAAACTTAAAAACCTAGAAATCGAATTATAATAAAACAAGAAATGATGATACGAAAACCCTAATTAATAACTATGAAACTCCTAAGCAAAAACTTAGAAACTTCAAAAGCGAAAAGAAACCCTTATCCATGTTTATGATATAACTCGATGATAACACGGAAATCCATGTTATCATTGAGGATATCACAGAATAAATCATCGCGCCTTAGTACTCGTCTATCAATTATATGCGTAATAGTTTTCGTCGTGACATAAAACTCCTTGATGGTTGTCATCATCAAGCGTTAATAGTATGTTTTTGACAACCGTCATATAGTTTATTTGAAGAGGAAACTAGTCGTACTATAACTGATAGATTTGTTCAGTGTTAACACATTAAGAATTTATAACGCAAACACATCATGCATTTGTGCTTTCATTTGTTTCGAGATTGGTTTTGTCGGCACCTTTTTGCTGGTTCTCCTTGTACAAATATAGAGGGGATGGTCATTTCAATATTGATATTTAGTATTGAAATGATTATTATCCCTTCAATGGTAGCGTACTCGAAGAACAGCGAGGAGGTGCTGCCGAAATTTTCTCAAAATGAATGAAAGCATAAATGCATAGGTGTTTGCGTTATAAATTCTTAATGGGATAGAAATCTTACCCTCAACAACTAATGTGATATATTGATGGATGATCGTGTCTTTGTTAGTCAACCTGAAACATTAAACCTAATCTACAAGCCATAAACTAAAATTTCAAAATGATATGCTAATTATTTAAAACATGATGTTAGATATTGGAAAGTAATGGATAAGAGTTGGATGAAACTAATGAAATTTAGTGATGATTATACGGCATGCGTCGAAGAGTTTATGGAATTTGCGTTGAAGGACCGATCACTTGAAGGTTTGATTTCGTGTTCGTATAGAAAGTGTGTGAACGGTATCGACCTTCGTTAAGATATTGTTTATGACCATCTACTGAATAACAAGATTTCACAAGGTTATATATAATGGAAGTATCATGGAGAAGCTACACTGAGCATCGAACTTTCTATGAGTCGTTGGATCAGAAAAAATGATCCTCCTCGTAGGTGTTGTAGGGACACGGGTTTGAATAATATGTTGGACGAGCTCCGAACTGGTATACATCCTGAGCTTGATATTGCCCCCGAACCTAATATTGGAAAGAAAGATATCCATAGTCTCCCTGATGCAGAATCAGCAAAATATATGAAATATATGGATGATATGAATATACCCATTTTCGAAGGTGCAAACATTTGTAACTTGGGTTGGATTGTCAAAATATTTCATATCAAATGCCAGAATAATTGGAGTGACAAGTCATTTGATCAGTTTCTTAAGGTGCAAAGGGAGAATTACCTGAAAGCAATATTGCCGAAAAACAACACAGAGATGAAGAAGATCTTGAAGGAGATAGGTTTTGGTTATCAGAAAATCGAATCATGTCCGTGAAAGTAGATCCTAGTACCTCTACTAGGGTTTTAAGAACATCAAGTGTGCAATTTAAAAATTTCTAGAGAGCTAAGTCTACATATAAGATCATACTAAAGGATTATGGTTTCAAAGTTAGCAAACTAGAATACTATTCTAAGTGAAAAGAAGCTACAACCTTTGTAGTCGAGTCCTTCACTTCAATAGCTCTTTGTAGTAGTCTCTTGAACTGCTTCTAAGGCTCCACTTGAAGAAAGGAACGAGTTTGCTTGAAATCTTCTTCGTCGAAGTTGATCCACCTTGAGGCAACTCACACTCAAAAGTTCACACTTCACTAATCAAGATATTAGTGAAGAGAATAATCTAAACTAAATTGCTAGAATAGTTTAGATTGATAAAGTAGGGTTTTCGCTCACTAAAAATCTTTCTTTTTTCTTTTTCTCTTGAGTTGATAGTATCACAAAAGAAGAAGTGAAGAAGATCAAGATGATGATGAGAATGAGCTTGGAGATAGGATAAGTATAGAAACGATAAACTTAAATGAATAAGATAAAGAAAAAAAATGAGTCATCCAAACTAGGATGTTCCAAAAGTAACGACTCATTGTTTCTTCATTTAAATTCAAATAATGAAATCATTATCCTCTTATCTTGTCTCCTATATAATTCTTATACATCCAACTTTCATGTATCATCAACCATGACACAAATGAATATATATTTATATCATATATATAAATATATAAAGAGAAGAAAATATCAAGTGAACATAATATTAGTTAATATATATATATATATATCAAATTATTAAATCAACATTTGATTCAATAATCTGGTTATATCATATATAACCCGACTAATATCAATTAATACTAGATTAGAATACAATATCATATACTCGTATTTAATCAAGCTCCCGCACATATCTTTATACATGCCCTACTTCGTTTCTCTTGAACTAGGAAACCTCTATGTGTGACTCTAAAGACTCGCCAATACGCTGGCAGTAAGTAATAATCACATCAAACACCTACAAACCGCCAGCGGTACTAGCTGCACGTAACGGCTACGCAGGTATTGAACGAATAAAAGATCAACAAGTAAATTTGTCCAAACTCTCGTAGAGCATATAAGAAACACTTACCGTACAGTCCGTTCTTTTCGTCTGATATGTCGCATATCGAGTCTGGGGGTGGAATTGTCAGACCCAAATAACTCGATAAGTCATGCTGATGTGTAGCCTATAACAAATCGAGAAACTACTAATAACACTTATCAGTAAATCTCATCAGCCCTGACCGGGACTTGCTGTTATAACTAATTGAGTATAACACAATATCAACTCCCAGTACCAGGAGAGATGAAACCCCTCTCCTATCACTCACTGCCTCTATGTGATTCGGAATTGTACCTAACTACCACCTATTTACACGACTCAGTAGAGCCGTGATAGAGAGGTAATCAAAGCACAGTGGGAACCACACAAAACACTATGACGATCTCGGGTTTTCAGACTAATCAGTACAAGTGCCATCAGAGAACTACAATATGATGATAGGTATGGTACCATTTAAGAGTTCTCGGCGAATCCGTTCGGTGTACTCATTCTCTAATGATCACTTGTTAGTGATATATGCCCTAGAGACCACTATTGTATAGTACTAGTTTGTATATTACATTTTGGAAGCTTGGAATATACACAGATATAATACCGGTCTTACTCAAAATGGTAGTATGCTACTTGGTTTGATTCTACCTCAATATGTGTTTATGTTTCTTTTAGGATATCGCTAATACATATTGGTAGAGCCCTTAGAATATTTGCTTGACTACCAGCGTTGTGATGGCAGTCACACTAGTGGAGGCTGGGCAGTCTACAAGAACATCCTTATAAAGGTCCCTAGTCGTAGGAATATCGAGACAGGGGCATCGATACTCCAGAGTAGACTAGTGTATACGCTTATCATCCCAGCATGGGAGATGGTCTATCTCAAGTCATTGGTATGTCATACCGAAGATAGTATATAAATGATCATTGGGTTATAAATTACACTGGACGGACTCGCGGGGAACTCCTGGTTGGTATTATACCTATTGTCAGTTAGCAGTTTCCGGGTGGCATGAATACAGGTTAGTCCGTTAACTTAATATCACTATTCGTCTCGACTGTGTTCCTACTGTACTTAGATTACTACCCTACCATGGCTCAAAGGAGTCGTGTAAACATGTAGTAGTTGGATGCAGTCCCGAAGCACTTAGAGGAAGTAGTGATTAGATAGGATTCGTCTCTCCCGGTATTGGGGGTTGATATCACGCTGTATTCGGAAAACCATTACACAAAGTCCCTGGGCAGGGAAAGCGAAATTTACTGGTAGGTACTCCAGTAGTTTCTCAGGGTGTATTTGGCTCTACCCCGGCACGAATTATTATGCTATTAGGGGTTTGACGGTTACCATCCCCCTAAGCCCGATATGCGAGTATCCTAGACGAACAGACCGAACTGTACGGAGATTGTCACAGATAGGCTCAGTAGGAGTTCGGATGAGTTTGCTCATCAGCATTCTTATCGACATATATCTGGATAGCCGTTATGTGCAGCTAGTACCATTGACGGACTTATGGTTAAACCCACTGCCAGTACCGCTGACGGACTTATGGTTAAACCCACTGCCAGTGCAGCTAGTACCGCTGACGGACTTGTGGTTAAACCCATTGCCAGTGTACCGTCGAGTCTTTAGAGTCCTACACAGAGGGTTTCCCTGCTTCGGGCGAAACGATGTAGAGGCCGTATTGTTTTACGACAGGGTTCCGATCATATGCGTGTACTGGCTACACGGATGTTGTTCGGACGGATAATCCTAGTGGGCTTTAGTTTAAGCCGGATTCTAGTATTATATTATTGGATTATTATTATCTTATTATATTCGTATTTTTTGGAATACGAATACAGGTATGTATATACGGTGAGGGCATTCTTGTAATTTCATAAGAATGCTTCTAGAAGGGGACACCTTATTATTTGGATTTATCTATTTTGGAAATAGATTAATGATGTGGAAAATGGAGATATTTGAGGCATGGGAGTGAAGCATGGCTTATGCATTTGTTTATTAGTTTGGATACACTATTGAACCATGGTTGTTATTTTCTATGTGAAAATAATCCATGCTTCACGAGTGATGTAGTATGAGCCATTCTTCACTTGGCAAAAGACTTAATCATTTGCTCATTTTCTTTCTCTCTCCATTTTCTTCTCTTTCTTCCTCAAAAACCCTAACCTTCACATGTGTTGTGAGCCATATGGTTATTTGAGATAAAACACTCCATTAGATAATCTACATTTTCTAAGCTATCTACCTTAGCAAACTAGGTACCTTAGTTACCTCGGTTTAGAGGTAGGAGCTTGAAGTACATACTCTCGGATGGATCATTTTCGACACGAGGAAGCCGACGTTTCAAGTGCGATCCGATCTTCAAGGAGATCAAGAAGAGGAAGAGAAGAAGACCCGAAGGACTTGTAAACAAGGAGGTATAAAACTCTTACTGAGTAGTTAAACCTCCAAGTAGAATAACTAGTTAAGGTTTCCGTAAAGATCCTGGAGTTAAAGTCGGTGTTGCATAGTATGAAAAATCGTTTTTTGTAAATTCCGCCTCCCTACAAGTCCGTGGGTTGTGCGACATCGACTTACAGTGGTATCAGAGCCTACTAAGACCTTAACTAGTTTATTAGACGATGTTTCAAGTTACGAAACCGAAATAACTCCGAAACAGTTGAAACGAAATCCAAGTTTCTGTCAAATTTCAAAAAGCCTCTAAAAATTATTTAAACAATTGCAAAGTGCTCTTTTAGTTGTAACTAGAACACCATAGAAAAACGAGGCCCAAACTCTAAAACTTGGCCGGCGGAATTGCTCAATTTCCCGGTATGGCCGGCCAAAATGAAGAGTTAGGTCTTGAGTTTTGTGTGGTGTTTTGGAATCTTGGATTTAGGTTTTTAAATGTTGTTTGTTTTTGCCCAGATTTCATATTATGTTATCTTTGTGTTGGGGCAATATGGAGTATTTCGAAGTCGCGGTTTTAACATCGTTTATAAGTTTCAGTTTGTATATGTGTTGCTAAACGTCTGCTAATCTCTATATGTCGATTAGTAGGGGTTGCACATATCTGTATTGTGATGGTTTGTGAATATGAAGTATTGGATCGTCGTGGATGTATAGCCGGAGGGATGTGAGAAAAGAGTTTTCTTTTCTTTCATTCATGTAAATTTTTAAATTGATGCAATATTATTTTTGCGGGGCACATCCAGGTTGAGGTTGTAGCCACCGTTGTATTATTTCATTTACTTTTTCTTGTATCTAGGATAGACCTAAGGTAAGGTGCACAAACTACCAGGTTCTTGAAGTTCCGAGTGGCCTACTCATTTTATTGAGAGAGGTTGCTTCACTTCGGGAATTTGGCGCGTAGTTTGTCGCACCCGTAGGGGTCTAGGGTGGGGTTTGGCTATTCATCACCACCATGGAATCCGTCTTTCGTTCTAGGCTAAAACGAAACACCGAATTCCTAGTATATCCAATATATTCATTTATGTTGCTGTGATCTGGAATGCCTATTATTACGTGAGACGAATGGAGATATATATATATATATATATATATATATATATATATATAATAAACGTTGCTTATGTTTTGCACCCGCGCTAGTCCAGCCCCTGATCTGCCGTTAGTAAAGTAACCTAACGGTGCAAGACGAGGCCCCGTGGCGAATGCGGATGGCATAAGCATACATTCTATTTTCGTTTCTTTTCTGCAATGATAGGGTTAAATGATGGGACCGCATTAATATTGATTAATGCAAGGAAAACAAATCAAAGTTTAAATCGTCAGGACAATATCAAAACCACTCGGTTTTCTTGAAAAACAACTTTTAAATGCATACCCTAAACCACTCATTTTAAAAGCTATCATGGTTCCTTCGACTCTATCAAGTTCATTACGTTCACGGATTCACCAAAACTATTCGTAGCCCTCCGTCATTTCATATGGGTATTCAGTAGTATTCAAGCTATGTATTTTGACCTTCGCCAAGGCATAGTGATTGGTAGCTGCTGGGTATTCATCTGTAACATATATAGATGCGTTGATTTGGGACAGTCGTAGAGCTATTTTGGCCTTCGTCAAGGTTTTGTACGGATGAGTTCAAATTAACCTGGATAATGACGGGTAGAACTTGATTTGCGTCTTATGATATGTTGGTCTTGGTCAAGGTCATAAGTGCCTGGGGCAAAAATCCACATCGGGAGTTTCAAAGGAAAATGAAACCTGCTAGTGTTGCATACCATTTGGAGTGTGATGATTTTGGTAGGATTCCTTCAAGATTGTCACACAATGATATTTGGATCCCGATCCTACTGTGAGTATCCGCTACTTCTCGGGAGAATTTTTCACTAAACAATCAATGCTATAAACTAAGTAGGTGCCTAGAACGGTGTTAGCGAGGCTACGCTTCCAGGAAAAAGAGGTTATGTAATTAAGGAACTTCACGAAAGCGTTGGAAAACATCCCTCGAATTACCGACACTACTCTGGCCGAAAGGTTAAACAAGAATTGTATGGTGAGATTAATCCTGACTAATTCTTCTTTTATGGTTTGAAGGAGGATTCGAGAAAAAGTGGGAGCCATCATGTTTAGATAAACTAATAACCAATCTAAACTTGTAAGAGTATCATGCTGAGTGTTTTCTTCTTTCTCTCTTGACAGCAGCGACCAAAAATGACCGAGCTTAAGTTACTGCTAGATAATAATAAATTGACTAGGCAAAATTATAAAGATTTGCTAAGTAATGTCCAGATGGCCATTACCTATGACAAGCTGGGCTACCTCCTTACTACCAAAGCCCTCGCCGTCCCAGGTCCAGATTCTACCATCGCGGATGTTGAAATCCGTAAGACATGGGAAATAGACAGTGCGAGAGCTAAGTGCATCGTATTGACCTCAATAGATAATGAACACCAGAGACGGAATGAGAAGATGGACTTAGCTTCCATCTTCCTCCATATCAAAGATTTATATAAAGAGCAATCTCGTATCGTAAGATATGAGATCTTAAAGAAATTGTTTCAGGCGAGATTGGCTGTCGGGTCATCTGTAGTGGACCACGTCCTTAAGATGATTAGCTACATTGAAGAGCTCGCGGAGTTTGGGACACGTTGGAGAATGAGTTATAGACTAACTTGATTCTACAGTCCCTCCCCTCTACCTACGTCCAGTTTATCTTGAATTTCAATATTCATGGTAAGGAAGTTTCACTTCTAGAACTCCTCAATATGTTGAGGAGCGTTGAGGGAACCCTGCAGAAATCCAGAGGGACACCCGCTCTGCTTATTGGGAAATCTTTCTCTTCTAGATCCAAGGCGAAAGCTAAAGGGAAGAAGAAGAAGGTCCCCACCAAACCGAAAGGCGCTGTCAGTAAGGTAGAGGGAAAGGACAAAGCAAAAGTTTAGGGGCCGACAGTAGGGAAGGAGGAATGTTTTTATTGTCACAGAAAAGGCCATTGGAAGAAGGACTGCAGAGCTTGAAAACCCAGAAACCGGGATTCGAAGTATATTGTGGCTTCGGCTTTAGGTGTGTTTATGATTGAAAATTGTCTATCAAATAACTCTACTTTCTGGGTACTAGATACCGGATCAGGATCTCATATCTGTAATTCATTGCAAGCTCTGAGAAACCGTAGAGTTATCAAGGCAGGTGATATGACTCTCAGGGTTGCTAACGGAATGAGCGTGGATGCTGTATCCGTAAGGGAATATCACCTAAGATTGACAAGTGGGCAGATTTTGGTTTTGCATAACTGTTTTTGTGTACCTAGTTTGATATGTAATATCATTTCTGTATTTTTACTATCTAAAGAAGGTTATGATTTTACATTTGTAAGCGATATCGTCCACATCCACCTTAATTGTGGTTTGATTGGGTTAGGTACACTAGACAACGGTATTGAAAGCCTACCCTAGCACCGCCATGAGGTTTTAGTAGCATCAAACATTCCAAATTTTAAAATTTTTAGGTGCTAAGTTAGATTAACAAGATCTTTAACTAGAATATTAGGGTTTAAAACTATGATGATATAAAAAATAAAGAGAAGGAAAGGAGGATATACCCTCGTAGATCGAGTCCTTCGCTTCACTAGCTCCGCATTGTGGTCCACGTGACTCCACTAGGCTCCACTTCGAGTTGAATGAACCTCCTCGGAGATCTTCGCACCGAAGACGATCCATCCGGAGTCCTTCTGGCTCAAGCTACTTCTTCACTAAACTATCTTTAGTGAAGGCAACACACCACACCAAATTGTTGATCTAGTGTGGAATAGTGAAGTAGGGGTTTTGAAAGCTCACTGGGATTCTCACAAGCTCAATGATTCACATCACATATGAGGGTTTTGAGCTTGGAGGTGAGATGAAGAAAGTGTAGAGATCAAGAGAGAGCAAGAGTTCAAGAAGAAGAAAATGGCTAAGGCATGAACTCAAGAATAAGCAAGCATAGAATGAAAAATCAATGGCTCCTCACTTATTCAAGCATGGAATAAATTGCAATTTTAAATTGCAACCATGCTTGAATAGTGAGTCAAGACCAATATAATATGATAAAGACCATTCCTTAAACCATACCCAAAATATCTCCATATTTTACACTTCATTTTTCTATTTTCATAAAATAGAAAATCATGCCACGCTTATATGTGTGTGTGTGTGTGTGTCAAATATATATTAACATATATATATATATATATATATATCAAATATATATGAACATATATATATAAAGCAATTAGTGAGCTAATATATTAGTTAATATATAATTATATCAAATATAATTTATATAAAATTATTAAATCAACACTTGATTTAATAATCCGGTTATATCGCATATGACCGACTAATATCATTTATCTGTGTATCACATTATCAAATCAACACTTGATTCGATAATTTGGTTATATCACATATAACCTAACTTGATAACAGATAACTGCCAGATTACAATACGGTATCACATACACGCATTTAATCAGGCCCACGCACATATCACATATGTGCCTTACCTCGTTTCGCTTGAACCAGAAAACTTCTGTGTGGGACTCTAAAGACTCGTCAATACGCCAGCAGTAAGTGATGATCACATCAGTCACCTACAAGCCGTCAGCGGTACTAGATGGACGTAACGGCTACCTGGGTATTGAGCGATATGAAGATCAACAAGTAAGCTCATCCATACTCTCCATGAAGCCTATCAGTAACACTACCGTACAGTCCGATCTCTTTGTCTGATATGTGGCATATCATGTCTAGGGGTGGTAAATGTCACACCCCGGTAACGTGATAAGTCATGCCGATGTCTGGCCTATAACGGTTCAAGAAACTACTGATAATTCTTATCAGTAAATCTCAGCAGCAGTCCTGGCTAGGGACTTCCTGTTATAGCGAATCGAGCATAGCGCAACATCAACCCCCAATACCGGGAGAGACGAAACCCCTCTTATCGCTCATTGCCTCTATGTGACTTGGGACTGTACCCAAAATCCACATGTTTGCACATCTATTTTGAGCGTGGTAGGGAGAAAATCAAAGCACAGTGGAAGCCACACAAGACTCTATGATGATGTTGGGTCTACAGACTAACATGTACCAGTGTCACCAGAGGACTGCTATCTGATGATAGGTATACCACCAACTAGGAGTCCTCGGCGAGTCCTGTTCGGTGTATCCATTCTCCAATGAGCACATAAGTACAATCTTTGATGTCGCACACCAATAGTTATGGGATCAACCATCGCCCTCTAAGGGACAAGAAACATACACACTAGTCTAATCTGGAATATCGATGCCCTATTCTTGATATCCCTTCGACTAAGAACTGATTAAAGGATGTACTTTTGGACCACCCTGGCCCCACTAGTATGATCTCATCATAATCCTGGTAGTCAAGTACATATCCTAAGGGCTTTATCAACATGTGAAAGAAAGACAGTAAAGAATACGAGTCAACATGTTAAGATAAAGAGTAAGCAGATAGCATACTATTATGTCAATCAAGAAAGTCCTCTATATATATGTCTAATTATCCATTATAATATACATCAATGTACAATAATGGCCTTTAGGGCATACATATTCCTAACAATCTCCCACATGCACTAAGGCCATGTGTTATAGTACCTCATACCCAACATCCTAAAAAGTCTCTCAAACTGCATCTGGGGAAGGGCCTTCGTGAGTGGATCCGCTAAGTTGTCCTTCGTGTCATCTCTCCTGACCTCGATCTCCTGGCGATCTACTATCTCCCTGATCAGGTGATACCACCTAAGAATATGTTTGGATCGCTTATGGGACCGGGGTTCCTTGGCCAAAGCCACAGCTCCATTGTTATCACAATACACAGGTATTGGATTCACAATGGATGGAACCACACCAAGTTCAGCTATGAACATCTTCATCCAGACAGCCTCTTTGGCAGCATCGTTAGCAGCGATGTATTCAGCCTCCATCGTCGAGTCTGCTACGGTGTTTTGCTTGGAACTCTTCCAAAACACCACCCATCCGTTGAGGGTAAAGACAAAACCCGAGACCGACTTACTGTCGCCTTAATCACTCTAAAAGCTCGAATCGGTAAAGGACTCCACCTAGAGTTCACCGTTACCATACACCAAGAAAATTTCTTTAGTCCTTCTCAAGTACTTAAGAATGTTCTTCACAGCCGTCCAGTGTTTCTCCCCAGGATCTGATTGATACCTGCTCACTACACCTAGTGAATAAGCTACATCCGGTCTGATACAAAACATCGCATATATGATTGACTCGATCGCCGAAGCATAGGGTATCCCTTACTTGTGAGCCCTTTCTAATTCAGTCTTAGGAGACATCTCTTTGGAGAGAGTGATTCCTGAGCAAGCGGGTAAATTACCTCGCTTGGAATCTTCCATACTAAACCTCTTTAGTATGGTGTCTGTACCTGGATTGGGACAATCCCAACATCCGTTTAGATCTATCTCTATATATCTTTATCCCCAGGATATAGGAGGCATCACCTAGATCTTTCATGGAGAACTTATGTGATAAGAAGAGCTTGACCGAGTGTAGCATAGGAACATCGTTTCCTATCAAAAGTATGTCATCCACGTACAATACGAGGAAGACCACTTTACTCTCTACAGCCTTCTTATATATACAAGGTTCATCTACATTTTTGATGAAGTCAAACTTTTTGACAGCTTCATCAAAACAGATGTTCCAGCTCCGCGATGCCTGCTTCAATCCGTAGATGGATTTAAGTAGCTTGCACCTTTCCGCTGCTCCTACTGTATACGAAGCCCTCTGGCAGTGTCATGTACATGCTCTCTTCTAAATCAGCATTTAGAAAAGCGGACTTGACATCCATCTGCTAGATTTCGTAGTCATGGTATGCAGCAATGGCAAGTAGGATCCTGATGGACTTAAGCATAGAGACAGGAGAAAATGTTTCATCATAGTCGACACCAGGTCGTTGACGAAAGCCTTTTTCTACAAGTCTAGCTTTGAAAGTCTCAACTTTTTCATCTACACCAATCTTCTTTTTGAAGATCCACTTACTCCCAATGTGTTTTACCCCTTCAGGAGCAACCTCCATAGTCCATACTTTGTTAGTGTACATGGATTCCATCTCAGATCGCATAGCATCCAACCATTTCACAGAGTCCCCACTCGTGATGGCCTGCTCGAAACTAGTCGGGTCATCATCTTCCATGATGCAATCCTCGCTCCCACCGTCTACGAGAAAACCGTAGTATTTCTCAGGTGGATGAGAAACCCTACTAGATCTGCGGAGTGGCTGGGGTTCTTTGGGTACTATTGGATCCTCCGGTTCTACCAAATCATCAGTTGTAGTTTGTGCTATTGGAACTTCTTCTAGTTCTACCTCATTGCCACTAATTTCTTTAACAAGAAATTCTTTTTCTAAAAAGGTGGCATGTTGAGTAACAAATACTTTTTGTTCCTCATATGGTAGAAGATATATCCATAAGAATCCTTTGGATATCACACAAACTTGCACAAAATAGATCTTGCTTCGAGCTTGTCCGGATTTTTCCTTTTAACATAGGCCGGACAACCCCATATCTTAACTCATTTAAGAGACGGTCTCTTTCCATTCCATATCTCATATAGAGTGGTAGGCACTAATTTAGTCGGAACTCTATTCAATAGGTATGCAGCTGTCTCAAGTGCATAACCCCAAAAGAAAATAGGTAATTCAGCAGTACTCATCATAAAGCGCACCATATCTAATAAGGTGCGATTCCTCCACTCCGATACTCCATTGTGCTGTGGTAAATATGGAGGAGTAAGCTGAGAGAGAATTCCATTCTCTTTTAAATAGTCTCGGAATTCCCCGGTCAAGTATTCTCCTCCCCGATCAGATCGTAAGACTTTAATACTTTTGCCCGTCTGGTTTTCAACTTCGCACTTATATTCCTTGAATTTCTCAAAAGCTTCAGACTTGTGTTTCAACAAGAACACATGTCCGAACCTTGAGAGATCATCGGTGAACGTAATAAAGTATGAGAAACTATTTATGGCATGTATAGACATAGGACCGTATACATCACTATGTATCAGTCCCAAGAGTTCCGTAGCTCTTTCTCCATGTCCAGTAAACGGAGTTTTGGTCATCTTGCCTTTGAGACATGACTGGAAAGTTTCATAAGATGAAAATTCGAACGAATTCAAATATCCATCTTTATGCAATATAGCCAGCCTTATCGCATGGATATGACCTAGTCTACAGTGCCACAAGAAATCTTCGTTCATTTCTGAACTCTACTTCTTGTGGGTGTTCTGTACGTTAAGAACTGTACTTTGATTTAGAACGTATATACCGTTACATAACATACCAAATCCAATCAACACTTGATTTTGGAAAATGTTCAAAATATTATCTTTTAATGTGAGATTATATCCTTCTTTAGTTAGTAAAGAAACCAATATAATGTTTCACATCATCTTTAGTACGTAGTAACAGTCGTTCAGAATCAATGTATTACCTGTTTGTAACACTAGGTGATATTCGCCAACTGCTTTGGCTGCAACAATTGCACCATTCCCTACTGTTAGAGATTTATCACCTTTTCCCGGTTCTCTACCTCTCTTTAGTCCATGTAATAAATTACATACGTGGGATCCTGATCCGGTATCCAATACCCAGGACGTAGAACAAACTAAGAAACAGTTCTCGGTAATGAACACACCCGAAGAAGATACATCAACATGCTTTTTCTTCGTACAGGTGGCATGGGAATCCTGATATTCCCTTATTCCTACGGAACCAACGTTCCTCTGCTTTGTATAATAAGAGGGTTTGGTCAATACATCCATATTATTATCTTGATTAAATCGTGACATTAGTTGCTGCCTGGAAAGAGAGAGAAGGAAACACATTAGTGTGCGCTCTTCGCAAGATTAGATTGGTTATTATCTTATCTAATCAGGATGGCTCCCACTGTTTTTCTCAAATCTTCCTTCAAACCATAAAATGTAAGATTAGCTGGGATTAATTACACCCTACAAGTTCTCTAATCGTTCAGTCAGGCCGGTGACGGTACTCCGAGAGAGGTTTCCCGTGCTTTCGCATGGACCTAATTAAAATAAACCTCATTTCCCTAGAGGCATAACCCCATTGACACCTACTGGATTAGCTAATTGTAAAGTGCAAAACTCTCTCAGGAGTAACTCTTACTTGCAGTAGGTATCGGGATCCAACTATCATATAGAAGGTATGCAATCTCATTGCAAATTTCAACACTTGAAATTCCCGATAATGGTTTTTACCCTAGCAATTATGACCTTGGCTATGGTCAAAAAATCATAAGTGCTAGCTAAGTTCAACCTGTCATTTTTGATTGAATTAAACCCACCCGTACGACCCTTGGATAAAGTCAACAAAGTCGTACGACTACCCTAATCCAATCGCATCACATGCTGCAGACAAGCACTAATTAGCTACCGCACACTACGCCTTGGGTATGGTCAACAAACGCAGCACGAATACTAAATAGTTCTTATCTGAAATGACGGAGGGCTGCGGCTGGTTTTTAAGAAAACCTTTTGCGTAATGAACTTGATATCGTTGTAGAATCGAGTGATTTTGAAAAAGAGTGTTTTTTAGGCTTTTGCTAGTTTCGCTAAAGAGGTCACTCCCGGTGAAGGGGTCTCGGCTCTTTCCTCATCGAATGAGGTGTTGGATATTCATCAAAGAATACCACTATGCAAAGTAAGAACTAGAGAAGCAATTAAAAGGCACGACCAAGTGTGTTGTAACATCTTCTAGCTTTTGCTAAAGAAGTCACTCCCCATGAAGGGATCTCGGCTCTTTCCTCATTGAATGAGGTGCTGGATATTCATCAAGGAATGCCACTATGCAAAGCACGAACTAAAGCTACTCTTTTTGAAAAATTTGATTCTACAACATCTTTAGGTTTCTTTCTTTTCATTAATCTCATTAATGAAGTCCCATCATTTAATGTTTCCTAAACATTATAGAAAAATGAAACGAAAATAGAATGTACGCTTATGCCATCCGCATTCGCTACTGTGTCCCGTCATGCACCGTTAGATTACTTAACTACCGGCAGAGCAGGGGATGGACTAGCATGGGTGCAAAACATAAGCAACGTTTATTATATATCATATATATAATATAACATTCATCTCACGCAGTTATATGATCACATTACAGAACCAAGCAGCAGAAATACCATATGAAATATTGGATATACTAGGATACCCGTGTTTTAAATTTAGCCAGTAATATAAAATATGGATTCCACGGTCATGATGAATAACCAAACCCACATCCCTAGACCCCTACGAGGGCGGCAAGTAACCATACCAATTCTAGAGTTAGGATAACCGGTTTCAACTCCTTAAGATGGTCTCCCACTGGACTCCAGAACCCGGTTACTTGTGCTCTCCGCCTTGGGTCTTTTCTAATGCGGAAAAAATAATATACATCAATGGTGACATCATCCTCAACCCGGAAGTTCCCCAATAAAAGAATATTTCATACATATTTTATATGAATGAAAATAAAAACTCTGATCTCACATAAAACTCCCCGGCTATTCATTCACGATGATCCACTAAATCATATCACCAGCAATACATAACATCTCATATCATCAACGTACGTAAATATGCGTATCCCGAAATTTCATTGACATATAGCAACGAGATCGGGATACCCCACATATTAAACTTATGGTCGCAGAAAATAAATAGAAAACTACAATAATTAGAATGCATATATCCTTAGACATCATAAACCCGGACTATCTCATATTCCGGATTTCATGCCTAACCTATAAACCTTGTATTTTAGTCTCAAATTGAAAACACATTTCAATATGCCATATGCGTATATTGTAGCTTGAAAACGATTTTGAGGGTGTTGGGGAGCTCTTGAAAGGGAGAAGGACGCAAAAGTGCATGCACCCTTTATATATATATAAGATTTAATGAAAAGTTGGGATAAATAAAAAAATTAATTCCTTTTTTTCTCTTTTTTCTTTTAAAAATACAGGTTTTATTTAAAGAAGGGAGTGGGCGTGCGCGCGGACCGCCTGCCAACCATGTGCACTGTGCGTGCGCGTCGTGCGCACGGGCTGTGCCCGTGCAAAGGGTCAAAACTCGGGGGAGTCTTAGCTCAAGAGAGGTCACCCTCAACTTCCTCCTTGTTTAGCCTCAAAGGGCTTTCTTGAATCTTCAAAGCCTTCGGTTTAAATTTAAAATGATGAATAAAATGGCTCCCTTTTCCCTCTCTAAAGCTTTGAATCTTACCAAAATGGTGTTTTTGGTGGTGTGTTCTTCTTCTTCTTCCTCTTCTCTCTTTGGATCTTGAGGGAGAAGAAGAAGAGATGCAAATCTCTCTCCTTTTGAGATTTTGATGTGAGATTTTCTCTCTTTTCAATTGATTTGTGGCCTAATCCTATTTATTTTTTAAAAAAGAATGGGTTTTCCCTTGATTTAATTGAAAAAAGAAGAAAGAGATGAACCTTGAACTTGAAGAGAGAGAGAAGGGAGGCACAAAACCCTGGAAAGATTGCGAAGAGAATAATTGTTGTTATCATTCATCATGTTGGCTTTTTATAAGCTTACAAGTTTACATATAGCCTCTTAGGCTTTACAAAATGGCACTTGTGCCTTTTTCATGGCTGTGTGCTCATTTCTTTTTGCACATAAATCATGAGTTTTACAAAATTTAGCTTCTTATCTATTTACTTTACATTTATTTTCTAACAATTACACTTAAATTTATTCATTACATAATTTTGTCTATTCATGGCATGGGGCCAGCCCCTCCCCTCTGGCCTGACTTGGGCTCAGGTCCGCTTGGCTTGGGTTTGGGCCCACTTGGCTTGGATGTTGATATTGATTTTGACTCGGTCAATGGGGTGTAATTTTAACCCCAACAGACCCCATCTAGGATGTCCTGCTTACACTTCAAAATGAAGTGATGTGGCCCCTACATAAGGCAGTGCCTATCAACTTTTATCAAGTTAACACTAAAATACCCCTAAGTACTGAAAACAAACTCTTAAATTGGATCTCATGTAACATTACATTTCTTTGCAATATTGATGTAATTTACATTCAAATTGTACAAAAAATATGAATGAGTGAATAAAATACATATTCTTTTGTTTATCACTTGCAAGTGTTTTATATTTGTACATACGCTCTTTTTTCATAACGATACGATTTAAAGCAAGTTAGTATGGTATCCCGTCTTAGACGTGCTCTAAGATAATAGGATGTAATTAATGGTATGCACTTGCGCTGCCGAAAGTCTTGACCCCAGGACATTCAGGTCAAATTTTAAAACTGCAAACTTGTTTTGTTTAAATTCTACCTATTCATTTTAACGTTCAGTCGTTGGAGATCCTAAAGAGGGTAAACAGAGACGAGAGTACAGATCATAGAGAGCTTGAAGTCTCAAGGGAAGTAAATACCGGTGTAAGTTTCATAATCCTTGGTTTCAATACATTTTTCATATAAAACAAAAAAATGTGTACTAATAATTGTCTATTGATAACACTATAGTATCTGCTCGATTTCAATGATTTTCCGAACGACGGCGATGGCGAAGAGTAAGCTCGAGATAGTGATAAGCACCCGACGCGCACATCGATATTCAAATCACTCCATTTTAATGAATTTCTCGAATTCTATAATTTCTTGAAGTTTTATTAGAAAATGAAATTTATTTCAATATCTTCTGGTATCGTAATGGATTTGTGTCTATTATATAATATCTTATGAATTGATTATGGAAATGATTGATTTTGTATGCGGCACGACCGCGTTTATTATGATGTGTATTGGTTGTTTGTTGGTTATGATTTTAGTAAATGAATTAAATTTGTATCGAATTATCGAATGAAAACCAAAAAACCGCTCACTGTTTTCTCCTCTGTACAACACTTATTCTGTCTTATATCCGACGAAATAATTTATTTCTTCGGATAGAAGCCGACGAGATAAGTGTTGTATTGAGAAAAAATCCAAGTTCAGACGAGTTTATTTCATTGATAAGTGTTGAACTGAGAAAAAAATCCAAGTTCAGACGAGTTTATTTCGTTGGATTGTATGCGACTGAATAGAGTACCCGACGAAATAAATTTATGACCCGGCGGAATAAATTTATTTCGTCGACATTTGTTCCGTCGGATTGCGCTCGATGAAATAAATTTATTTCGTCGGATACCCCTTTATTCAGTCTGGCGGGGTGTTTCTTGTAGTCATGGTTGACTTATAATCCTTATACCTGTAACAAAGATCAGAAAATAAATGACTTGTTTTTATCTGGAACTCTACCAGATTTGTATCATAAAAGGATGAGTTACTTAATCCTAATAAATACCTTCTTAGGTATGTTAATCTTTACGGATAACACCAAATAACAAATTGGGGTTCGGGGTACGGGTACCGGCACGAACAAATTTGGAATAATACATGAGGGTTTTTGGATATTAAAAATCTAGGGTTTTGACGCAACCTGGATCACGCCAAGATGTTACCTTCCGTTGATCTGCCGATGACGGCGACGGGTGGTTGAGATTGGATCTGGAGGCTGTCGCTCCTTAAGCGTGTGGATCCCAATGGGTTTGAGGTTGTGGTTGCCGAGCTACCTACAAGGAAGTCCTGGGGTGGTTGTACCACCGAGAACCCTCCGACGGTCAAGTTAGACTAGAGATCCGAGCAGAGTAACGGCTTAGTGGAGTAAAAATGGCTTATTTGAACCGTCTAAAGAAGGGGTTTATATAGCGGTGGCAGCAGGCAGGGCAGGCGCGAGAATCACGCCGGCCGTTACGCTCCCGACGTCACGCCCGCGTGATGAGCATGACCTCCCATTAATGGCGAGACAGGCTCGTTAATGGGGGATCGTGATGGCATGGAATGTAGGATGTGGCCGGCGGAGATCTCGCACATGGCGAGATTCGCGGGATGGCGGTTACGCCTGCAAGCGGTGTCGTTGGTCGATCGATGAGACCGAGGAAGATGACCTCGGCGGGAGAGCTCGCGGAGGGACGGTAGAGCTCGCGGAGGAGCGGGAAAGCCGAGGTATTTTGGTTCTGCTCGAGCCCGGAGGTGAGCTAAGGGGGCCGAGGAGGCTCGGGCCTGTGATAGCTCAGAGACGAGCTGTGGGGCTAAGGAGTCCAATTGTGCTTGGGGCTCGGAGGTGAGTCAGTGTTTGCCTGTAGGACGGGCACAGGAGTGGTCTGGCCGGCCACTGTAGGTCCTTTCTTGTGAGCCCTGGGACACGTCATCTGCCACGTGTCCCGATCTGGGAGATCACCGATATCGAGCATCATCATTAGCCCCTCACTCTCGTCCCGACCAGCTGATGGGTCGGGTCGAGAGTGGTTTGCCGGGTCACCCGAGGTGATCTCCTTTCCGAAGATATCGTTGGGCGTGTCTCTAGGCAATTGGTTGTGTTTTCTGGATGAGGCCAGTGAATCAGGGGGAGATCCTTTACATTAAAGAGGGTGCGCCGGATCGTGTGCACTTTTGCTGAAGTGACAGACCATGTGTCGGGAGCCGGTTGGCTGATGTGACATGCCGCAGGCTTCTGGCGTCCAATGGGACGTCACCAATGCGCTTGCGACAGGTGGGACGATCGTGGCCATCGAGTGAACTGAATCGTTTTGGCGGGAGTCGACTGTCGCCGCTGAATGAGGACGCCGGTAGAATAAATAGGGAGGAGGCCTGATTCAGGATCTCTCTCTCCTTACATTTTTCTCATTCTGAGTCTTATTTGCTCGGCGCTCTCCTTTTAGGCGAGATCTTGCATTTTCTCTTCTCGAGGACTTCTTCTCATCAGGTTAGATATCTTGTTTTGAGGAGTCCGTAGATACCGTAGGGGTAGATTCTAGGGATTCTTCCCCTGGGTTGGAGCCTCTTCAGGAAGTTGGGGTCAGATCCTCTTCCCGGGGTCGCGCGTCTGGGGCGGTTCCCGGAGCGGTGGCAGCGAACGCTCCTGGTGCGTCGTCCTCAGTGAGATATGAGGACGAGCTTGCCACCGCTCGGGCTCGTTTCCATATCCCTTCTGGCTACACGCTACGATTGGCCGAGAAAGGAGAGAGGGCAGATCAGGTGAGAGGTAGAGAGATCGCCTTGTACCTGGAAGCCCTTTGGGCCGGAATGCGCCTGCCTTTCTCTTCCGAGGTTGTAGCTGCGTTGAATTACTTTGGGTTAGCCCCGGGCCAACTAGTGCCGAACTCCTGGAGGATTCTCCTTGGGTTCCTGGTACGGCTGAAGTTGCAGATGATCCCCTTTAGTCTGTCCATCCTTGCCTCCTCCCTTATTTACAAAAGTCACCCCGGGACTCGCACGGGCGACCCAAGGTGTGTTTACCTCTCCTTTAGGAAGCAACGGGGGAGCATAGTCGGGTCAGGGGTTGTCGTCTTGCCTTCTTCCATCCACGATTGGAAAAAGAAGTTTTTCTTCGTCGGGCTGCCAGAGGGTGATGACTGGCTCGTACCCATCCAATGGTCTAGGGATAGGTGCTGGCTGGGAAATCCGTCCAATCACCCGACGAGGCGAGAGTGGCGGCATAGGAGCCTATTCCTTGGGCTGATGTGCTACTTTCTGAGCGGGCCCTCAGTTGGGTCGGGCTCAGTCCCGCCCAGTTTGTTGGTAAGTTAGGAGCTTGTATTTGTTTTTACTTTGTTGGTGTCGCTGATCCCATTATATCTTGTCTTGTGCAGAAACCATGGACGCGGACCTCCTCCGAGCAGCCATGCGCAGGCCGAAGAAGGGGTCGAAGGCTGGAGGGGCCAGCTCTTCTCGTCAGATGCCGGTCCCGCTTCCCCGAGCAGCCGTCGCACCCTAGCGCTCGAGTGGGGATCGGGCCCCGGAGCCCAGCCAGGCGCCGAGCAGAAAAAGGGCTCGGGGAAAGGACACCCAGGCTTCGGAGGTGGAGACGAGCTCTCCGTCGTCGTCTCTCAAGAGGTTCCCCCGAATAGTTCCGCGGTCCCCGGCCTCTCCGATCTTGGTGGATGAGGGTGGGCTCCGCTTTAAGGTGCCCTCAGGGCTCTCCGTCGCTGACAGCTTGTTGCACGACATGGAGAGGTCGGCCGGAGGCCGGGTCCCTGGGGGATGCTGAAGGCGCAAATGGCGTCCATCGCCCAAGAGGTCGTGCAGGTGAGTGTTCGTACATTGTCTCATCATTTGCGAGATTAAATGCCCCTTTTTCTTTCTGACCCCCCTTCGATTTCTTCAGGTCCTCCAGCACATCGCTATCATCGCCCGGATAGAGGAGGAGGAGATAACCCCGGCGATACGAGCCGCGGACGAGCTCTCCTCGCTAGGGGAGAGCTCGAAGCGGGAGCTGGAGGCAGCGATGGCGAGGGTCGCTGCCCTTGAAGGTGAGGTGGCTGTAGGGAGGCAGGAGGCGGCGGCCGTGAAGCAGGAGGCGGCGGCCGTGAAGTAGGAGGTGGACAGGCTCCGCGAGGCTGCATAGGCAGCCGAGGTCAAGCTTCAGGACTCCCAGGTGCTCGTCGGTACCATGAATAAGTCAGTGAGCACCCTTCGAAAGGAGTTGGGGGCTGCGGTAGAGACGGCGAAGCGAACCGAGATCAGGGCGGCGGAGGCAGTGGAGAACTTCCAGAAGTCGGAGCAGTTCTACACCGTCCTAGCCTCGGCCACCACCCTCATCTGGCATGAGGCTCTCGACCCCGTCAAGGCCCGGTTGCCGGAGTTCGCTGATGAAAAGCTCCGGGCAGAATATCCCTGCTGGGATGACGAGCAGAGGGACGCCCCCGGGAGCACTGCCGGGGTAGGGACTCTCGGCGAGGGCGGCGTCGAGGCTCCCGTGATGGACGCATCCCTAGTCGTGGTGGCCGTCGAGCTCATCGGTATCGCGTCCGGCCCTGAGGCCTGAAGCGCCTCGTCTTCTCTTTGTCTTTTCCTTTGTTGCCTCGTTGTTTTGTGGGCCTCCGGGCATTCTATAAGGCTGGGGAGCCTATAATGCCCTTGTAAAGGCTTTGACTTCTTGAATAAAGATTTTTTGTTTTCGCAGTAGTGTTTGTGCCTGTACTTCCTTTTGTTGGTAGACAATTGTATTCGCACAATAGATTTATGTTTGGCATGTTCCTCGTCTAGCGATTACTCGTCGACTTGAATCCGATCACTTGCCGAGTGTGCGAGGACCAGTGGGAAGACGGTGTCTCCATGGCCCCAAAATCAAAGTGGAGATCGCTAAGGCATTGATAGACCGGATGCCTCTTGTTGAGTTCATGTTCCTTAGTTGTTGGAGGGGCCGTGAGTGGCCTACTAAGGATAGCGCCGACCAAGATAGCTGCTCGGTGCCTCATGGCGAGGGCTTTGATCCTTAGCGTGGGAGAGGCCGTGAGTGGCCTACTAAGAATGGCCGAGCAGGGTAGTTGCTCGGTGCCTCATGGCGAGGGCTTTGATCCTTAGCGTGGGAGGGGCCGTGAGTGGCCTACTAAGGATGGCCGAGCAGGGTAGCTGCTCGGTGCCTCTTAGCGAGGGCTTTGATCCTTAGCGCGGGAGGGGCCGTGAGTGGCCTACTAAGGATGCGGCCGAGCAGGGTAGCTGCTCGGTGCCTCTTAGCAAGGGCTTTGATCCCTGGTTTGTTAGGGTAGGGAGCTACCAACCAGGGATAACCGAGCAAAGGCGGGCCCGGTTGCCTCTTGTGAGGGCTTTAATCCTTAAGGACGAGCCGGGCAGGGTTGCTGTCCGGTGCCTCTTTGCGAGGGCTTTGATCCCTGGTTTGGTAAGGAGCTACCAGCTAGGGATAACCGAACAAAGGCGGGTCCGGTAGCCTCTGTGAGGACTTTGATCCCTGGTTTGTTGGGGTAGGGAGCTACCAGCCAGGGATAAACGAGCAAGGGCGGGCCCGGTTGCCTCTTTTCGAGGGCTTTTCATCCTTAGCGCGGGAGGGGCCATAAGCGGCCCACTGAGGATGGCCGAGCAGGGTTACTGCCCGATGCCTCTTGGCGAGGGCTTTTTGTCCTTAAGGATGGCCGAACAGGGTTGCTACCCAGTGCCTCTTGGCGAAGGCTTTGATCCCTGGCGTTGTGGGGTAGAGAAGTTACCAGCCAGGGATAACCGAGCAGGGTAGTTGCAGGGCTGCCTCTTGACGAGGGCTTTGATCCCTAGCGTTGTGGGGTAGGCGAGCTACCGGCTAGGGATAATCGAGCAAGGTAGCTGCAGAGCTGCCTCTTGGTGAGGGCTTTGATCCCCGGCGTTGTGGGGTAGGCGAGCTACCTGTCAGGGATAATCGAGCAGGGTATCTGCTGGGCTGCCTCTTGGTGAGGGATTTGATCCCTGGCGTTGTGGGGTAGAGAAGCTACCAGCCAGGGATAGCCGAGCAGGGTAGCTGCTGGGATGCCTCTTCGTGAGGTCTTAGATCCCTGGCGTTGTGGGGGTAGGGGAGCTACCAGCCAGGGATAGCCAAGCAGGGTAGCTGCTGGGATGCCTCTTCGTGAGGGCTTAGATCCCTGGCGTTGTGAGGTAGGGAAGCTACCAGCCAGGGATAGCCGAGCATGGTAGCTGCTGGGCTGCCTCTTCGTGAGGACTTAGATCCCTGGCGTTGTGGGGTAGGGAAGCTACCAGCCAGGGATAGCCGAGCAGGGTAGCTGCAGGGCTGCCTCTTGGCAAGGGCTTTGATCTCTGGCGTTGTAGGGTAGTCGAGCTACCGGCCAGGGATAGCCGAGAAGGGTAGCTGCAGGGCTGCCTCTTAGTGAGGGCTTTGATCCCTGGCATTATGGGGTAGGCGAGCTACCTGCCAGGGATAGCCGAGCAGGGTAGCCGTTGGGCTACCTCTTGGTGAGGGCTTTGATCCCTGGCGTTGTGGGGTAGAGAAGATAACAGCCAGGATAGCCGAGCATGGTAGCTGCTTGGCTGCTTCTTCGTGAGGGCTTCGATCCTTGGTGCTGGAGGGGCCATGGGAGGCCTGCCAAGGATGAACCAAGCAATGAGGCTGCTCGGTCGCCTCTTAGTGAGGGCTTAGATCCCTGGCGTCATGGGGTAGGAAAGCTACCAGCCAGGGATAGCCAAGCAGGGTAGCTGCTGGGCTGCCTCTTCGTGAGGTCTTAGATCCCTGGCGTTGTGGGGTAGGGAAGCTACCAGCCAGGGATAATCGAGCAGGGTAGCTTCTGGGCTGCCTCTTCGTGAGGGCTTTGATCCTTGGCGCTCAAGGGGCCGTGGGAGGCCTGCCAAGGATGAACCAAGCAGTGAAGCTGCTCGGTCGCCTCTTGGTGAGGGCTTCGGGAAGATGGACGGTCGCGATTGACACGTGCCACGAACGCATGGAGGATGTAAAGTGCCAGAGCCGCGTCATTTTGATTTCGCATTGAGCGGCGCGGTGTCTGCCGCGTGGCGGCACAGTTATGGGCGACCGTTGAACTCCGGAGGCGTTGTGGGCTATAAAATGGAGGGATTGTTGATGACTCCTTTCCTCACACTCAAAATGCCAGAATGGAGGACTTCCCATTCACCATCCCCGAAATCATAAGCTTCGAGGACGTGTATCTCTATGATCAGTACTGCACTGATGACACGGTGCAGTTGGTGATAGGCCGTATCGAAGATCATTTCGGCCGATTGCTCCCCCGGCGCTCCTCCCTGCTTCAGCTGTTGATGTACTCCATCTGGAGGGCATCGCCAGGGCTCTACAATCCCTTATCCGAGCAGCTGAAAGAAGAGGTCGTTGGTAAGCTGAGGTCTCTAAGGCGTTTCGGCCTGATCTCTGCAAGCCGGCTAAATCGCTCGAAGGCGCTCGTCCTTGAGTGCTTCCACTTTAGGCTCGATAGCGACGCCAGCGGGGGTCATCGAAGGGAGAGGTTAGACGCCGTGAGGGCTCGGCTGGCAGAAATATCTTCAGAGTACCACGAACGGTGCTCTTTGTACCCCATTCCCCCGCTGTTGTAATATATATTTTTATGTACGACTGAGGAGCCTATAGTACCTTTTGAATGAATAAGATTCTTTTTCTTTTCTGCAATGCTTTATTGATCCCTTTATTATATAAACAAAAGATCTCAAGAAAGATGTACATTGCTCTGAAAAGAAAATACATGCTAGTAGATGTTCTTATTCATGCATCTTGAGCCCCCCGGATGTCTGTTGGCATCTATGCCCGGCACAGGGTATCGATCTTCGATTGGTACTAGGCGTATCCTCCGCTGACACTACCATGATCTGGCCATGATCAGCTCGGCGGGAGGGGGACGCTGCTCCTGCTCGCGGTCTGGTTGTCGCTTGTCCCTTAGGTACGCTGTGAGGTGCCCCTAGCGGATGAGCTCTTCAATGTAGTCCCGGAGTTGTTTGCAGCTCTCCATGGAGTGGCCTAGCGACCTTTGGAACTCGCAGTAGGGGCCCCGGGTTCGCTTTGAGGCCATTCGCGGGACCGGGGGAAGCTTGAAGAACCCCCCACTCTTGGCCTCCTCTAGTAGCACCGCCTGGGAGATGTTGAGCGGGGTGTACTCCTGGAATTTTAGGAGATAGGGTTTTTGCCGCTCAGGACCCCTTCTCTCTTCTCTTGCCCTCTTCTTTTGGTCGGTTTGCTCTGCCCGGGGGAGATTTGCGTTTACCTCAGATTCGAGCTGGACCTCGCGCTCGGTCCAGGTCTTCACCTCGGCCATGGTCTTAGGTTGCGCTAGTGCAAAGGAGCGTAACCACTCCTTATTCTTAAGACCAGACCTTAGTGTCATGATGACCGTCTCATCCCGGTGCTTGAGGACCTCGAGAAAGGCGTTGTAGAAGAGGGTGACATACGCTTTGAACGTCTTTTTATCCCCGCTCTTGATCGTGAAGAGGTGGTCGACGGTGCGTTTTTGCCGCCTATTCCCGACGAAGTGGCCGAGGAATTGGGTGGCCAGCTCGTCGAAAGTTGAGATCGAGCACGGCTCGAGTCCTCAGAACCAGTCTCACCCGGAGCGGATGAGAGTTGCCGGGAAAGCCCGCTACTGGGCAGCAACGGAGTCGTCTTGGAAGCTCATTCCCACGGTGAATGCATCCAGGTAGTCCTTCGGGTCAGATTTGCCGTCGAAGAGGGAGACCTTTGGGAGCTTGTTGCGGGAGGAAACGTGGACGGCGAGCAGCTCCTCGGTGAATGGTTTTGTGAGCGAGTCAGCGGCGTACTTAGCCCCGTCGCTCGAACGGTGTCCTTCCCGGTGCATACCATTGATCTTCTTCTCGAGGGCGTCGAGTCGGTCGTGGTATCCCGATGACTTGGCGCATTCAGATCCCCGGCCTCTGCTGTTGGAGGCCTGCGTCTGGCCACGGCTCCGGTTCTTCTCAATAAGGTTCCTTAGATCCCTCGGCGAGGTGGCCCTAGAGCCGCCGCGGCGAGTTCCGTCCACGCGACCCCATCGAGGGAAGGGGTGTCGGTTATGCCTGGTAACAGGCGAGCTGACAGACATCTCCTCGGGAGGGACAGGCGCGCGGAGGATCTCGGGGCGAGGCGCTCTGGCGACGGACTTCGGTGTTGAACTATGGGGTGCCCAGCGGGTTTCAGAACGTATCGGCCCGGGAGATCTACGGCCGTGGGAGGTAGCGAGGCGGTGCCGACGCGAACGGAGTCCTCTCTCCCCCTGTAGGGGTCCTGGTCCCGAGGCGGGGGAGCGGCGGCTTGGTGATCTTGCCCCGCCGTTTGGACACGGATCAGCGCCTCCACAATAGACGCGAGTCGGTCTATCCAGACGGCGAGGACGTTGATGGAATTCAGCGGAGGATGTTCATCCGTGCCTCCATTCAGAGGGAGGCGGTGGCTGGTGCTTGGATCATCGTGGTGATTGCTCGCCATTGGATTGAGATCGGAAAGTGAACTTTTGTTCTTGTGGAATCAAGGAGTTCCCACAGACGGCGCAAGCTGACGCGACCTGGATCGGGCCAAGATGTTACCTTCCGTTGATCTGCTGATAGCGGCGACGGGTGGTTGAGATTGGATCTGGAGGCTGTCGCTCCTGAAGCGTGTGGATCCCAATGGGTTTGAGGTTGTGGTTGTCGAGCTACCTACAAGGAAGTCCTGGGGTGGTTGTACCACCGAGGACCCTCCGACGGTCAAGTTAGACTAGAGATCCGAGTAGAGCAACGACTTAGTGGAGTAAAAATGGCTTACTTGAACCGTCTGAAGAAGGGGTTTATATAGCGGTGGCAGCAGGCAGGGCAGGCGCGAGAATCACACCAGCCGTTACGCTCCCGACGTCACACCCGCATGATGAGTGGGACCTCCCATTAATGGCGAGACATGCTCGTTAATGGGGGATCGTGGTGGCGTGGAACGTGGGATGTGGCCGGCGGAGATCTCGCGCATGGCGAGATTCGCAGGATGGCGGTTACGCCTGCAAGCGGTGCCGTTGTTCGGTCGATGAGACCGAGGAAGATGATCTCGGCGGGAGAGCTCGCGGAGGAGCGGGAGAACCGTGGTATCTTGGTTCTGCTCAAGCCCGGAGGCGAGCTGAGGGGGCCGAGGAGGCTCGGGCCTGTGATAGCTCGGAGACGAGCTATGAAGCTGAGGAGGCCAATTGTGCTTGGGGCTCGGAGGTGCCAGCGTTTGCCTGTAGGACGGGCATAGGAGTGATCTGGCCGGCTACTGTAGGTCTTTTCTTGTGAGCCCTGGGACACGTCATCTGCTACGTGTCCCGATCTGAGAGATTACCGATATCGAGCATCATCAGGTTTGTTTTTGACATTTATAGGTTGAAGTATAGATGACTTCCTCCCATAAAAAAAAATAATAATAACTTTAAGTTTTGATTGAGTTAAGCATATGGAGCACAAATATGAATTTGACATGAAGTTGATTACCTCTATTTAGAGAAACAATATACTCTGGGTAGCGCACATGCCAGGTCAAACTCGTTCCGCTTATCAGACTCGCTCTGCTCTGGAAAGACTATGAACGGTTGGTAAACAGAGCTAGTTTGGAAAACATCACAGAGTTAGAATTCAAGACATCCCAATAAATTTCCACCTTGACTAAATCCTATCATATGTAAAATGAACTGTTAGAAATCTGTGACTTCATTACCCCTTAAAGCTATCTCCATCTATTAATACTATGCAATTTCAAACAATGTCTGAACGTGAGAGTAGAAACCGGCTTAGTAAACATATTTGTTGGATTTTCTTCTATTTTTTATTTTGATCATTTTCTTCGTATGTATGAAATGATATCTCATGTCAATGTGTTTGGTTCTGTCATGCCGCATCTAATCTTTTGCCAAATATATAACACTTAAGCTGCCATGGAATAATACAACTTGATCCTCATGTACGTCAAGATCACCAACTAAACCTTTTAATCAGATGTCCTCCTGCAATGCTTCCGTCAATGCCATACATTCTTCCTCGAAAAAGTTATTGAAGGTTGTAAAGTAGCCTTCTAATTGATGACAGAACCAGAAAATGTGAAAACATAATCAATCTCTGATCTCCTCCCATCAAGATTTGCTGCATAACGAAAATCTGAATAACCGGCCATTTCGCAACATGTATCGCCAGCTCCATAAATAAGGCCAACATATGTTGTTCCTTTAAGACATCGAAATGACTGATTCACTGTTTTCCAATGCTTCATTTCAGGTTGAACCATGTACCTACTAACTGCATATACAATATCCGGCTTAATGCGCATCATGGCATATATCAAACTTTTCATAACAGCAGTCTGTGAGACTCGAGATATATACTTTGTTTTTACTTCTAACTAGGACATAAGAATTGCCAAAAGACGAAAATGTCCCGCCAATGCAAAACTCAAGGTCTTCAAATCTGTCATACGAAATCTCTTCAACATATTCTGAATGTATCTCTCTTGTGATAAGCAAAGCTTCCGCGACTTGCGACCCTTGTGAATTTTCATATCCAAAATCTTTCATCTCGAATTCACTACTAAAAAACACCTTCAACTTTTGACTTTTGAATTGTCTGGAGCCGCAGGAGCATATCATATACATACAGAAATAAGTAAACAAATGAGCCATCCTTGAGTCTCATGTGATAAATATAACTATCATACGGACCAGGGTTTGATAGAATATTTACAACATTTGGATTCGAAAGGAATGATTAGGCAATTATGAAAGTGAAGGAGGAATTTTGAGATGGAGAACCAAAGTATGGGTTTGAACAGTCTTTTCTCCTTCTTCCTTTTTATTTTTTTGTAATTTCTATGAAATCAATGTTCTTATGATGCTCATGAGACCTATGTGAGATTGAATTTAAACAATTTAGTTTATTTACTTGAATTATTGCACCGGTTGGGTTTTTTTCTTTTAATGGAATGATTATGAGAAGAGAGAAACATAGATGCTTATGAGAAGAATAGAGTTGAGGAGAAACCAAAAACATATGATTTTGTTGATTTTTAACCAACCATCACCAAATGATTTGTGCCTTGAATCCTATTTTCTTCGTATTGAAGTAGAGTTTGTTTCAGTCTGATTTTTTTTATAACACAAGTGTGGATCACAACTATTATTTCAACCAAATTTTTTTAAAAAATAATAAGGTTTAATCTCTTAAAAGTTTATGGTGTTTCATTGATTGAGAAATTGGTTATGGATTGGTTATGGATTGATTATGTCCAGAACAGGAGGAGCTTGGTTTTGATTTTGATGGGTTTAAAATTTGGAAGAGGAATGAGATTAGATGAAGACCAAAGGACGGCTGGGTTGCGGCTCTGGGAATGCACTGAGTTCGCACGAGGCGCGTATAGTAATGAACCAATACGTGGTGACTTATGATTGGTTGAAACGGGATTTGAGGGGGGAGGGGAAGGACGCATAATCATAATTATTCGGCGAATTCGTGAATAATTCACGAATTTTTGAATTGGATCCCTTTCTTTCATTGCATGACTTGTTTTTAATTTTTTGTATGGGGTTTGTTCCCTTGGAATTTTGAATGTCTTTTTTTCTTCTTTCTTTCTGTGACTTTGAACAGTCATTTCATTAAAAAAAAATTAATGAAACATGGGGTGTTTTATCCTTCCTTTAGTCCAAAAAAGAAAGAAAGAACCTATAGATATTCTTGATACTTATTTGTAGAATTATTGGAACATGTTGTCGTTTTCCCTAAGTTCCCCACAAGTTTATCTACAACCACATTTCACCTTCTAAAATCATGCCTACTTAATTTAACATGACTTTTATTTCAAGAATCATTAGAGCCCATTGATTTGGATGATGCTGGGCCTTGAAGATCCATTTTAGAGAGCTATCTACCAACCAATATTAATTTGACAAATTAGGCATGATATAAGCTTGGTAGGGCTAAATTGGGTGGCAATAATTTTTTTTATAATCATTTAGAAGCCATTCTTCACTCTCCTTCACTTCTTCCTTTTTCCAAACATTCTATTGCTATTTGACAAGACCAAGAACTAACAAATCAAAGAATAATTATGTCATATATAGAGCCTAATTTGTGGATGCAATTTAAGGATAGATGACAAGCCTAGTATTAAGCATCATCCATGAGGAATTTGATATTACTCCTCAAAAGTGTCTATAGCTATGCATTAGGTTTCATAGTCGTCATTTTCATATTTTATAAAATATTTTGACAAACTAACATCAACTCTATGATCAACCCATTAAGTAAAAGGCCGCGTTGTCCGAAACAGCTGATCCAAATTCAACTAGACTTGATGGAGCAAAACAAAAGAAAAAAGATAGGTTTGTTTCAGACAATTATATTCTACTTTAAACTATAGATAGATAGTGAAACATAACCCTCCTCCACTCATTGCTATATATCTATGAAATATGCAAACGTCATGTCATGTTGTAGGAGATCATGACACGCTGCAGAGGACTTGTCCCGATACTCACGGAAACATGACAAGGACTACACATTGGAGGCGTCTTCCCGGGCTATCGTCCCGCTGTCTGGACCCGACCTTCGAGAATTCCCTGAACAGTCATGTGGTCGGTGGGTATATGACCGTTAGCTCACCACCAAGCCCTCCTACACGCTGAGCTTCCTCAGCCCTCCCAACTCGTCTCCAAGCTATCACAAAACCGAGCTTTCTCGGCCTTCCGCTCACCTTCGAGCCTCCCGCCGAGCTAAGCTTCCTCGGTTCTATCGAGCGAATTAGAACGCAGATCACCAGCGTCTCCGCCACGGCTCCGTGAATCTCGCTAGACGCGAGATATCCGCCGCCCAACGATCCTGCATTCCACGCCGTCGCATCCCCCCATTAACGAGCGTATCTCGTCATTAATGGGGATCCCGCCATTCTCGCAGGCGTAATGCCAGGGGCGTAACGGCCGGCGAGAATCTCGCGGCCGCTAGCTCATGGCTGCCACTATATAAACCCCTCTCTCAGACGACTCAGGTAAGACAATTCTTATCCAATAGACCGTTACTCTGTCCAAATAGCTCGACTAACTTGATCGTCGGAGGGTCCACGGTGATACGACCACCCCGGGACTTCTTTGCAGGTAGGTAGCTCGGCTTCGCACCAAACAAAACTTATTGAGATCCACACGCCTCAGACGACAATCCTCAAACCCAATCTAAGCCGTTCGCCTACGCCGTCGGCAAATCGTTGGAAGACAACATCTGAAGAAAATCCAGAGCTCCATCGGAGAGGCATGACATTAATGCCTCATTTGTAGAGAAGATTAAAGTCCCTTTTTGCTTGTAAATACATTCCAAGATAAACACATCTCCATCATCAGAATCTGGTATGCATCATCAACATCAAATAGCACAGGTTTATGTCTTTGCCTAATTAATAGAAAGAGCAATCCATGTGCTTGAATAAATTAGAGGGGTTGCTATAAAACTTGCTAAAATGGAACACGATTAAAATCAAATGAATTTCCTAAAATTTTGGCTTTTGAAAACTAAAGACAATTGGTGTGCAATGCATATCAAACAAACTTTAACTTGTTTCTGCTTGTATGGTCCTTCGGTATATTAAATTGCCATAACGAAACCGTGTTGAAAACCACTTAAACCGATGGATCATGGACTAACAATGCTCAAGTAAACTTAACAATTGGTCAACTTTACAAAATGGTTGAAGACCTCTACCCTAAATTTTTGATATGATTCCAAAATGAAGACTATTAACAAATAAAATTTGAGACTCAAATCTGTGGATGCCTCCGAAAATGTTTGTTCGAAAGAGGCTCTTTGATTGCAATTTTCAAAGGGAAAAAAAAGCTAGTTAAAATGGAGGAATCTATTGAGAGACAGAAATGGGGAAGCAAAGGGGTGGAAGATGTGATGTATAACAAGAAAGACTGTAAGACAAATAGTCCTGACAAGTGACATGAAATTATGTGTTGACAGGCACAAACCATGTGCTTCATAGCCAATAATTGATCAATAGAAAGGTGACCACCATGCTAAGATATGAAATACATAACAAGCAAATATCATATCATACATGATGCTTTTGTCATCGATGTTTAGAAAGCAACTGCAAATAAAAATTGGTCCCCATCATGGATTGAGACTTGAGAAAAAGCACAAATCATTCATGGCATCCACCAAGAGACTGTAGTTCAAGTCTCAATCCAAAGCATGAACATAGAAATATATATAAATTCTTGCACTTTTATTGTCATTACTCATTGCAGTGAAAGGAAGAAGCAAATGGCCCACCATTTCATTAATTGAGAGAATTGGAGGTAATACACGTCAAAGATATCATGTTCCCTTCTCATTACCTAATTCAGAAGGCTAATGTAACTATCTGATTTCCTTTCTTGATGTCTACCACTGTGAAACGAGTCCTCACCAATAAAAAAGCCAATTTCAATGAGCAGTAAAAGGTACAAAGCTCATTTCATATAATATCTCAACTCCTATACAATACCTTCTTTCTAAACAAAGTTTAATTACATATGTTAGAGAGATATGAAAGCATTATATGGCTTATCTTGTTAAAATAATCCCAAAATTAATTTAGTGCCATTATATGATGAGAAGGTAGGGTGCCAACCCATTGGAGATCTACTACTACACTTAATACTCAGGCATGATAATTTCATCATTTCATAGGGCATGTTTGTTTGCCATGAAGTAGTATGGAAGTACCGGAAATAGGCTTACTTCTGATACTTCAAGTATTTGTTTTGACAAGCAATAATATTTGAAGTTACTTCCATATGATGATGTGGATCCTATATGGAGTCCTGATGAAGCTCATAAACGGGAATTCCTCAGATTGCGACACGTGGAAGATGACGTGTAGTCTACGCAATCCCGATGGATTCCTGGGGGCTACGAAGGGGAATGTGATACATTGGGAATCTTCCTTGGGACCTCGTCTCCGAGGTGGCACTTGACCTTTCGGAAGCCTTCCCGGGGTACCCGCCCTATGCAATTAGCAGCCAGCCAACGACTCGCCCCCGAGGCAGTTGGGCAGCCGAGCTTTCATGGCCTCCTTGATCGTCTCCGAGCTGATAAAAAGCTGAGCTTCTTCGGCCTCCTCGCTCGCCTCCGAGCTATCCACCGAGCTGAGCTTCCTCGGCTTCCCTATTCAACCGAGAGCACGTAGCCCAAGCGTCCCCGTAACGGCTCCGTGTATCTCACCAGAACGAGATCTCCGTTGTTCTACATCCCGCGTCCCACGCTGGCATATCTCTATATTAATGGGCGTACCCCGCCATCAACGCGAACGTGTCGTAGGGGCGTAATGGACGGAGAGAATCTCGCGCCGGTTCGCCTCCCATGCGACCGCTATATAAATCCTCTCTTCCAGACGACACAGGTAGGTCAAACTCAATCCAATACGCCGCTACCCTGCCTTTTATTTCTCGGTACTTACTTTGATCGTTGGAGAGTCCTACGGTGGTTACCTACCCCGGGACTTCTTTTGCAGGTAGCTCTGCGTCAACAACAACCCATTGAGATCCACACATTCAACCCTCACTTCCAATCTCAACCATTCAAAACCGCTTGCAGCAAAATCGACGGAGAACAACAACTGAGGGAGATTCCGACTTCCATCAGCCGGCGCCATCTGTGGAAAAAGCGAAGGACTTTTCCACCACAAAAAGTTGATCCCCCGCCTTCGATTTAATGGCAAGCGACAACCGCGACGATCCCAGCGCGAACCGCCCCGTCCTCCATAACGGAGGCGAGGGCGGTCCTACTCCCCCTCCTAACATCATCAACGCCTTATCCGCTAGGATCGACAAGCTCACGGCGATGGTGGATGCGTTCGTCCGCGTTCAAGCGGCCAGCCATGCCCACCAAACCGCGGTTTTCCCTCCCCGGGATGACGATGTACGCAGGCTGACGGGACCATACACTCAGGCTCTTGACCTCAATCACGCTCATCCTGATGTTACCGAACGCCGGCGTGCCGATTCCGACAGTCATGACCCGCATGCGGGGAATAATTCCATGACCCGATAGACGCTGGACAGTTCGACGCCCCGATCTCAGGGGAGACCAGGCCATCGTTTCGACACCCGCCGCATTTTCTCACCCCGTGAAGAGGTGTCGGTCATTTCGCCTAGTTCTAAGAATGACCGACGCCCCTACTTCCGTCGAAGCTGGGCCTACGGCGAACGTCGGGACTATCCATGAAGGGTCTCCCCCAAGGATTTAAGAGATGTGATAGAGCAAAACCGAAGCTGCTCCATTGTGCAAGCCCGGAGTATAGATAGCAGGCGTGTCACGACCCGGAAATTTAGCACGTGACCGGCACGAGAATCACGCAACGTCTAAAGGCGTAACATAATTCAAGTAAGCCGAAACCCATAAATCTAAACCATTTTGCGGAAAATAGTGGCAGTGCAGTTTTGAAATAAAGGTGTAATGAAATCAAGTTTTTCTTTAAATACATAAATAATGATATATGAAAATGCAAGTGAATTATATACTAGTTGAAAACATTTTTCGTCCTTTAAAAATTTGTGCAGTACCTCCCTTGTATATTTTGATCCAAAACCACATACATGCAATATATATAGGCATCCCCAAGCGAGAGCTAGCTCTTCGCCAATTGGCAGAATCATAACCACGAAATAAAGCAGTAAATATACGACGCACTACGGAGAAAATCAAACACAGAAAGAACAATAAATAAAGCAGGACATCAAAACCCTCAAATAGAGAACATACACCCATCGCTCTAAGTCTCGCAAACACAAGTTTGTCTAGGTCTACCAATATACAAAATTTAGTTTCTGATTTGATGGAGTTTATCTAGATACAATACAATATAAAAGGTATACGAGTGGGCACGATCCAATGTGTGTCCTACCTACTATAGCAAAACACCCTGAATGAAGCTGTGTGCCAGCGATACCGCTACTGATCCAAGCGGTCAAACCTGTAAGAAAGCTATGGCACAACGGGGATGAGTTGCTAACTCGTGAAGAGAAAATATCTGCAGGTAGAAATCGAATAAATAACGATTTCTAGGTCATACTGTATCATGAAGGTAATACTATGGTATCTTGGGTGACCATATATGCATTATGTATCAACAATATAATCAATGCCAATGACAACATGTAAAATCAAATCATTTGAAATCATTTACCTATATGTATGAGGAAAATCAACAAACATGTGTCCATCAACGACACATCAACATCATGGAACCTGAGTGTCCAACATCGACACTCAAAATATCATAAAACTCGTGTCCAGCATAGATACGTAAATCCTCATATGTCAGGCGCCACATCCTCTGATTGGCCCTCATATCTATCTCACGACTTCGGCCGGTATCCTCCGGATAACCGCCGGGTCCAAACTATCACCGGTAGGTAATATTTCCCCTGCCGGGCTCATCGCCTAACTCTACGAGCTTCTTGCTCCGGGGTATCTCACCGGGTCCACCATGTACCCGCAAACGGTTCCTCTCTACCTCGAGTCGAGTATCACATAGTTCAGAACCGAGAAAACTCATGGTGGACACGAAATATCATATCAAGAGAAACCGCGTTTTTGTAAAACAATACACAATTTCCTTTGAAATATAACCACGGTTCTCAAATACTGAGATCTCATAAAAACAGCACATCGATGCATATAATCATAAAGTACGATATATGCAAACATAGAATAGTAATATCAGCATGTCAAGTATAACATGTAAGCATGTCCTATGATAGTGCTGAACAATGAATGTACTTTTACGGTTAAAATTAATATCATGATATGGCAGTTCTACTGTGCAAGTGGCATGGCAATTACCGATGATAAATGTGTGTGAGCCGGCAAATCTGTGTAAGTGTAACATGCGCATCATCGGCAATAGTGCAGGTGTACTAGCAGACGATATCATAAAGCGGTAAATATCAGAAACATAATACGTATCTCACGAGTGATAATCCAACATAGACATAAACGATAATAAGGTACGTAACTACACATGAACCATACAATCAGTTTAAATGACACGAATCATAGTTTTGAAAGTAGGGGTTGCGGTGTTTTTGAGAAAAAGACGCCATTTGAAAATCCGTAGCTTCCCTTGAGGTTTCCATTTAAAAGTATATACGATTCGTTAGTTTTGGAAATAAGCATGGTTCAGGTGACATCCTTACGTCGGTGATCCAGCCTCATAATATCCGATATGGCAATATCCTCGATCATCATTCTCAAATCATGAGCGTGGATCAATCATCATGTACATCTCATCGCGTACGGTAATCCATCATACGGCGGCATCAATGTAACAACTCCAATTTTCGTGTACATAAAATTCATTTAAAGTTAATGTATACTTGGGGTATCTACAATTCCTGTGAGTACTATCAGAATTTATTTTGCTTTTGAACAGCAAGAAGGAGCTTGTAGCTCACTGGTAAAACCTTGCACTGCTGAACCAAAGCACCAAAGTTCAAATCTCATCAACCACACATTTTTTTTAAATTAAATTCTTTTAATCTTTTAGAAGCTCAAAGGTCTACACGTGCACAACACGTAAAACCAAGAGTCACACATAAAACAAACGAGTCCACTGCAGTAGACCAAGCGTCAGGGACACGTGGTGCCAAGACGAGCTCCGACTCGCCCGACTCGGGCAGGCGAAACGGTTGACTCGGCCGGCGCCGCCGGTCCAACTCGGTCCGATCCCAATTTTTCTTTAACCCCCTGCACCCTTTGACCAACCCCACTCCCCCTGCACTGTTTAAATTCTCTGCAATTAACCAGAGAATTAAAATACCCCCATTTAATCCATTTTAATACAAATTTTTAATACACCTTTTCACTACCTTAAAACCCTAATTTTTTCTATAAATACCACCCTCAAATCACCCATCCTCACTCCCAAATCCCTGCCAAAACTCTCAAGAAAATTTCCAAGTCTTTTGTGTGCAAGTGGAGTTAGCAAAGGGCGAAACTCCGACGAACTTCCAACGGCAATCCGAGAAGATTCCGAGGACGAAACGACGCACCGACACCTCCCACCTTGTAACAACCCTATTTTTCTACACCAAAATTTTTCAAATATTTTTTTCAAAAATCCACAAAGGGGTATTTTAGCATGAGCACAAGATATAAGTAATTATTTTGTTTTTAATTACAAGCTACAAGAATGTAATAACTCTATTTTTAGTGTACAAAAAATTACTTTAAATTTAATGTATACAAGGAGTATTTATTCTTGTTGCTATCATTTTAAGTAATTAAATACCACAATAATTACAAGAAGGAGCTTGTAGCTCATTGGTAACACCTTGCACTGCTGAACCAAGCCACCAGAGTTCAAATCCTGTGCCCCACATTATTTTTATATTGTTTTGTTTTAATTTTTTTGGAAAGTCAACAGCCATAACTCTCAAAATTTATATTGAACCCAAAAAGTTAAATATACCATAAATCCCCCTAGGTGAAGCCCTACCCATAGGTATCCCGACTCGGCCGAGTCGGCCGGCGGACCGGCCGACTCGGGCCTGCGCCGCCGGCCAGACTCGGCCGGACGGCCGAGTCGTCAACACGGAATTTTTCCGTGTTGACTTGGTCATACCCCCTGCATACTTTATTTTTTTTGATCGGTTACCAGATTCTCAATAAATCACTTTTATTTGAAAATTTAATGATTTTTTAATGTTTTTATATATTTTTTATATATTTTTTTTAATTAAAACCTTAACCCTAGCCTAGCCCTATATAAACACCCGTACCCTCTACCCTTTCACTCTATATTCCTAAGTCCACTCTCTAAAAAAATTCAAGAGAACTCGGTACGTTAGAAAAAGAGCAAAAGGCGAAGCGCTGCCGAAATCGACGACGAATTCCGGCGATCGTACTAGGACCCTTCATGACGTTTTGACGCACCGACAACCCACTACCTTCCTAGCACTCTCTAGCTTGTCCAAACCCGTAAGTCCCCATCTTTCTATCTTTCTTTTCTTTTAAGAAAAATATGACTTTATAAAACCCGACGGAAATCGGAATAAACCGATTTCCGATTCGGTTTTCTATCAAAACTCACTTGCCACAAATTACATAATGCTTAAACATATTTATGTTGACTATTAATCACTTAAAAATCAATTTGGATAAAGTTTTTCACATGAAATGGTAACGTTTCCATTTATCGTATTTCTTTCACTTAAATACCACAATGTTTAGTTATCACATTTAACCCTTAACAATTGCTATACCTTAACGTAGATCACGAGGTAATGACCTACCTCCACACACACGCAAATACAACCCTAATTGATATCATCAAAACTCAGAATACGAAAATACAAGACTTTACATTAAAATACCATTTTCTTTATAAACCTTTTCTGAAAGTTCTAAGTTGTTTACAATTTTAAAACAAAACCTTTTAATAGGAAAATACGATGTGTCATGGACATCGATCGTCTATCTAAACTGACTTTGTGGTGTCTAGGCTAGACAAGTGAGCTTGGGTAACTTTAAAAGGCCCGCCTCACGATTCGTGAGCGGATCCCTCCCTCCTCACTTGTACTTACCTGGCCGCAATTGACGGTGAAGAGGCGATTTGAGGCTTCTAATGACTTATCGTTTAGACCCTTTAGAAATATGTTGGTTGGCTTAGGAAACCCTAGAAACTAAAATACGAAAATTTGCACCTTTTACAGATAAATACCTCATCTTTATAAAACCGTTTTCTAAATGACTAGTATTTAATAAATCTTTGCAAAGCGCCACTACAACCCACTTTTGGGGAACTCGTTAGGGATAGTACGGTTAATCGTGCACCCTCGAGCTTAGTAGTGCGAGATTCAGACCTCCGCAAGGAGCATTCGGTCTCGAAAGGTTTAGAATACGACATTTATAAAAAATGAAATTTTGGAAAATAAAATATTTATTTAAAATTATTCTTGTATTAACATATATATAATTATGATTTAAACGCCTATTTTGTTATAAGATAAACTTTCCACATTTTCCTAAAAATTACAAGATTAAAAGTTACATTAGAATGCCATGATTTTCAAATAAATCAATATTATAATTTAATACTTTTATTAGGATATATTCACTAGAATAACACAAATAAAATTTACACTCATTATAACAATAAAGACGAATAATAAATACTTGGGGTGTATCTTGAAAACTATACAAAAGTATTTTTACATAAAAACCCCTTAAGTTTTATAAATTACAATAAGGATCCTAACAATTATAGAACTTCAAATTACATTTCTTTTAGTCTGACTCGGATTTGAGTCTGATTATTTCTGACTTGAATATGATTCAAGTCAATCTATATTCTTTAATATTCCAACTCAATATGAACACATGAATCCCAGAATCCAGTTAACAATCTATACAACTTGACTGAATCAAACCATGGATATACATCCATTATTCCGTTATTCCATTTACCTGATATTGCAGTTACAATCTGTTTACCGATATCATGGTTTTGGTCAGTCATCCAACTTACACAATACAATACAACAATACTATCAAAACACTACGGGGCTTAAGGGGTAGATTGGTACGGAAGGTGTTAAAGGTGGCACGAGGTGGTCAGATTAAGACACCTAACATGAATTCAATTGCCGTTGTTCCGGGTTGTATAACGGAGCCTTGTACTCTATATTCCGTTTGCCTTGGTCTCTAGCATATAGAGACCTCTCTCGTATACACTGGAATTCTTCTGTACCAAGCTACAAACAACAGCGTTAATACAATATTACAATATTATAATACAACATTAAAAGCGCTCTCTCTCTCTCTCTTACTTTCTGTCTATTTCTCCCTTATCTTTGGGACTTATCGAGCGACCTGTTCGCTGACGACATTCTATTTCTTTCTTCTTTGAATGTCGTCAGGTGCTTTGGACCCAGCAGAGATCGAGCCCACCGGTGAAGACTTGGAGCAGTTTCACGAAGATCTCGAGCTCTAGATATTGTACCTTGTTCTATTCAGTATTTTCATTTCCTGTTATGCTACTGTTTAGGCATCGCTTTTCATTTCAGTTGTATTTATTTTTCATGCATTGTATAAAAGAATGTTATTAATAAAGTTGATGTTATTTCTATATCTCTTGTCTCTTGTGATTTACTTTTATATTGCTTAGATACGCTTAGCGTATGTACTTCTAAGTATATACGTAGCGGACCTCGTCGCGTCCACTTCGCCGTACATCGGGAAGCGGGGCGTGACACACCTCTTCCTCCTTCTCTCTTCTAGTCAAATAATTTGTAAGTCTCTACTTCTTCCTCTTTTCTCTATTCTAAAAACATTCAAAAACAAACCCGACGGAAGCGGAGTTAGTCCGACTTCCGATTCGGTTTTCTTTAAAAACTACACTTTTCCTTAACGAAATAAAACCATACTCTTATATGTTGACTAATAAACATTAGCAAACTTAATAAAACAAGTTGCACATCAAACTAATCATTTTTTGTAACTTTTATTATACTTTTACAGAAAAATACCATATAGTTTAGTTTCGATATAAAGCATCATAATTCTTTGTTATACCTATAGATAGCTCACGAGATAATGACCTGCCTCCTCACAACACTCATATCTAACATAGCACGATGGAATTTGGTAACATAGCTTCGAAAAATACGACTTTATATATAACTACCTTCGACTATTAAAACCTTTTTCTACGAGAAGTGTATTTTAACAAATCTTTGCAATTGCGCCTCTACAACCTATTTGGGGAACCCGTTCAGGATGGTGCGGATTATCGCACATTCTCGGGCTTAGTAGAGTGAGATGCAGACCTCCGCAAGGAGCATACAATCTCGAAAGATTTTAATACAATTTTCTTTAGAAAAATATGATTTCTATTATAAATAAAACTTATATTTTTATAAATATATATATATGTAATTAATATCAAAATATCTATTTTTAATATTTATAATATTCCACATTTCCAAAATTCAAGAAAAACATCCTATTTACAAGAAAATACCATACAATTCCAATATTACAAATAAATACCCTATATTATGAAATTAGGTTTTATTCAATAGAAATGTCATATTGATAAAATATACATCTATGAAAACTCTAAAGACGATAATAAAATACTTGAGATGTATTTTGAAAATTATACAAAATTATTTTTACATAAAACCCCCTCAAGTTATACTAAATTACAATAAGGACCCTAGTAAACATAGGTTTAAGCGGGACCAGTCTCTTGAGCCTCAGGGAGCCAGAGATATGGGTGCTTGCCTATTTAAGGTAGAAAACTTAACAAACGGTGTTATCAATACGGTAATTGTCTTTGAAAAAGACATAAATCCTGCCATCCATATGCAGCAGTTACCGATAGCACCAAGACATAATTCAGGACTTCAATTTCTTTTCTAATTGTCTGACTCAGACCGAGTCTCAGTATGATCAATCTAACTTGAATATGATTCAAGTATGAAATTACAAAACTACAATTCAACATGAATCCATGAATCTATATATTCAATCTATTCAATCTATACAATTTGACTGAACCGGACCATAGATATATTCCATTTGTATGATCATCCATTATATCCGTTCCATTACTGATATCATGGTTTTGGCAAGTTATCCATCTATATACAATATACAATTCATACAATACAATCAAGACATCGCGGGGTTTATAAGGTGTAGATTGGTACAGAAGGTGTTAGAAGTGGCACGGGACAGCAGCCATAAAGACACCTAATCTGAATTCAATTGCCGTTGTACCGTGGCTGAATGGTTCCTTGTACTCTGTATACCGTAGTCTCTGGTCTAGTGAGACTCCTCTCATATACACTGGTCTTTTCTGTACCAAGCTATAAACAACAGCGTTAACACTAAATACAACATTATAATAATATACTCTCTATTCTGTCTATTTCATTCTTGTCTATTTACGGGACTTACCGAGCGATTTGTTCGCTGACGAAATTCTCTTCTTCTTCTTTAGAATGTCGTCAGGTGATTTGGACTCATTGGAGATCGAGCCCACCAGCGAGAATTTGAACCAGCTAGCTTTCGACCCAGAGCTTTAGATTCCTTATTCACATTTATATTCTGTATTTCCATTTCTGTTATGCCACTGTTTAGGCATTACTTTCCATTCCATGTATTTACTTTTCAGATGTATTGTAAAAAGAATGTTAATAAATAAAGTTGATATTCATTTACATCCTGTCTCTTGTGCAGTTTACTTACATTGCTTAGATTCTCTTAGCGTGTTTACTTCTGAGTAAATACGGCATCGTCACGTTCTCTGCCCGTATACTGGAAAGCGGGACGTGACAATCAAACAGAATAAGGATCCTATCGTCCTATTTATCAATAAGGGTACAGATCTATGGTCTCATACAGCATATCATCTTTGATTCTCATCCATATATATAACATCAATCTCATGTCATGGCTATATTAATCTTATAATGTATCTTGGCACATGTATTTGTGCATCTATACCGCCTCACATCCTCATATCAAGTATATCCGCACATATCATCTTATGTCATCATAAGCTCATATATCAATCCGAGTCATCTTTTATTTAACATATCGTCACACCCTAAATCCTTTGATCATGTCCATAGGTTCATACCTATATTTTCTCCTAATTATAATTTATATATCGATTTTCCATATCAATGGTTGTGGGGGTGTTATACACCATCCACCCGACTTCCCCCATAGATATAAATCTACTCACTTGTAATCATTTTGCTTAGTCGAAGTCGATGTGCTTCATCGTCTCGGAAGTTCACGCGAAGGTACCTACAATCAAAACACATCGTAATGCTATTAAAACCAAGTCCGAAAAACCGATACGGCACACGAACTGCTCATAGGTTAGAACATATAGCCTATGCATGCAAAAACAACCAAATAACCCTCGTCGTTGACGTACAAACGTCCAACGACGAAATCCAAACTAAAATACCAAAACCAAGTTCCGGAAACACGAAATCAGCAACTAAAGAAATCTCTCCTAGATTCTACCCTAAGTCAAATCAAGACATTTTGCATATAAGGTTGCTCTAGATATCACAGAAGGAAGCCACTCACAAAAAACCAAACCCTGACTCACAAACATGGCCATAATTTGTAGCCATACACAATAAATTTGAGGCATGAACCTGTTAGTCCACGTTGCCCACCCCGGTGCTTACGGGGAGGCGGAAAACGGAATAAAAATCGAATTTTTATGAGCTTAGGCAACATGGACTACACTAAGAAGGATCTTTGCTAAACAAAAACAAGCTAAAGCTAACTAGAAACTAGCTAAGTGCTAGAAAGGTTATACCTTGGGCGTTATGTCCTTCTCTCCTTGCTCCTTGGAGTGGTGGAAAGAGGTCACCTTTGTCGTCTTCTCACGTCGAAGAAAGATCCACCCGAAAGCCTCAACCTTTGGCTTCAACTCCAAGCTAGAAGTAACTAGGGTGCAAGAAGTGCTAATCCTTGAACCCTAGATGAGAGTAGAGATTATCAAGAAAGGGTTTTTCTCAAGCTCAAGTGTTTCTCAACATATGAGAGGGGAGAGCTTGAGGGAGATGAAGAACAAGAGAGAGAATGTGAATAATAGAATGAGAGAATAATATGAAGCATTCTCTCATATATGTGAATTATTGTAATTAGAAAATTAGTGAGATAATTGTCATGGCTTAATCAAGACATGACCATTATCATTTCATTTTTAATGCAAATTGCAAGGATCAAAAAGCATCTTCCAAATGAAATGATGATGGTCAAAGTGTCAACCAAGGTCAACAAGTCAAGAAGGTCAAATGGTCAACAACCATAACCATGCACAATTATAAAACTAATATCAATTAACCATAATACACACATAAGCATTAGGGTTAATAAAATGACAATAGTCATTAACCCTAATCAAAGTCCTCTCCCTCTGTCTCAAGCAACTGTGCATACGCACCCGTACTCGTGATCCGAGGAACACGAATACAATGAGAAAAACCAATCCCAAATCATATACTAGGATCCGGCTTAAACCAAAGCCCGCTAGTATAAGCTGTCCGGACAGCAAACGTGCACAAGTGCGCGGATGTGAACGAACCCTGTCGCAAAACCATGCGACCTCTACTAATTTTGCCTAAAGGCGAATAGCTCTCTGTGTGGGACTCTAAAGACTCGACACTACGCTGGCAGTGGGTTTAACCACAGACCGCAAACGGCACTAGCTGTACGTAACGGTCCCCAGGTAGATGTCGATAAGAAGACTGACGAGGTGAACCCCATCTGAACTCCTACTGAGCCTGTATGTGACAGTCTCCGTACAGTCCGGTCTGTTCGTCTGATACATTGCATGGCGGGCCTAGGGGCGGTGAACGTCAGTCCCCTAATAGCGGTACAAGTCGTGTCGGAGTGAAGCCCATAACACCCTGAGATAACACTGGAAACCTACCAGTATATCTCACTTGCCCTGGCCATGGACTACTCGTGTAATGGCTCTCCTGGACACTGCGCGATGTCAACCCCCAATACCGGGAGAGACGAATCCTGTCTAACCGTCACTGCCTCCAAGTGCTTCGGGACTGCACCCAAAAACTAGCTGTTTGCACGACTCCTTTGAGCCGTGGTAGGGTAGTAATCAAAGTGCAGTGGGAACACACTCGAGGCGAAGTGACAGTGTCAAGTCAACGGACTAAGCTGTACTTATGTCACCTGGCAACTGTTAACTGACGATAGGTATAATACCAACCAACAGTTCCCTACGAGTCCTGTCCAGTGTACTCGTAACCTAACGAGCACCCGTATACTATCTCAAGTACGACGTACTGACGGCTGTGGACAGACCGTCTCCCACACTGGGATGAGAAGCGCATACGCTACTCTACTCCGGAGTATCGATGCCCTGTCTCGATAGTCCAATGACTAGGGACCCGTATAAGGATGTGCTTATAGATCACCCAGCTCCCACGAGTGTGAGCGCCATCACAACGCTGGTAATCAAGCAATAATCCTAAGGGCTCTACTAATATGTATATCTGCGATATGCTAAAAGAAACACATGCACATATTAAAGCAGAGACAAACCAAGTAGCATACTACCATTTCGAGCAAGATTGTATATACAACTGTGAATATCCCAAGCTTCCATCAAGTAATATACAAACTAGTATGATACAGTAATGGCCTCTAAGGCATATACACTAACAATCTCCCACTTGCACTAAGGCCATGTACTGGCGTATCGAAGACCTATCATCTCGATCAGCCGCTCGAACTGAGTCTGGGGTAGGGCCTTCGTGAGTGGATCTGCAGTGTTGTTCTCCGTATTTACTCTCTTCACCTCGATCTCCTGGCGATCTATGATCTCCCTGATCAGGTGGTACCGCCTCAAAATGTGCCTGGACTTCTGATGGGATCTGGGTTCCTTCGCTAAAGCTATAGCTCCGTTGTTGTCGCAATACAGCGGTATTGGATCAACAATGGTAGGAACCACCTGAAGCTCCATAAGGAACTTCTTCATCCAGACAGCTTCCTTTGCGGCATCGCAAGCAGCTATGTACTCCGCTTCCATAGTTGAGTCAGCAACGGTCTCCTGCTTGGAACTCTTCCAGCAAACCGCCCCTCCATTGAGGGTAAAGACATAACCCGACATGGACTTGGAGTCCTCCTTGTCACTCTGGAAGCTGGAGCAGCAAAGGCCTCAAGCTGGAGGTCTTTTCCGCCATACACCAAGAACATCTCCTTAGTCCTCAGGTACTTGAGAATGTTCTTTACCGCTATCCAGTGTTTCTCCCCTGGGTTCGACTGATACCAGCTTACAACGCTCAATGCGTATGCTACATCCGGTCTGGTACACAACATCGCATACATTATAAAGCCTACCGCAGAAGCGTAGGGTATAATAGACATGCGATCCCTCTCCAAATCAGTCTTGGGAGACATCTCTTTGGAGAGGGTGATCCCGTGACAAGTCGGTAGATTACCGCGCTTGGAATCTTCCATACTGAATCTTTTCAGTATGGTGTCGATGTACCTTGACTGTGAAAGTCCCAACATCCTCTTAGATCTATCACGATAGATCTGGATCCCCAGAATGTAGTTGGCATCGCCCAGGTCCTTCATGGAGAACCTCTGCGACAAGAATCCTTTGACTGACTGTAGCATAGGAATATCATTTCATATTAGAAGAATGTCATCTACGTACAAGACGAGGAATACTACAGTTCTCCCTACAATCTTACTGTAAATGCATGGTTCATCTGGGTTTTTGATAAAGTCGAATTCTTTGACAGTATCATCAAAGCAGATGTTCCAACTCCGCGATGCTTGCTTAAGTCCATAGATGGACTTTAGCAACTTGCACACTCTACCGCTGCTCCCACTCTGAATGAATCCCTCCGGCTGATCCATATAGACGCACTCTTCCAAATTTCCATTTAGGAAAGCCGTCTTTACGTCCATCTGCCAGATTTCATAATCGTGGAAGGCAACAATGGCAAGAAGGATCCGAATGGATTTCAGCATAGCCGCTGGAGAAAAGGTCTCGTCATAGTCCAAACCAGGTCTTTGACAAAAACCCTTTGCAACAAGTCTAGCTTTATAGGTCTCAACCTGCCCATCTACACCAATCTTCTTTCTGAAGATCCATTTGCAGCCTACGGGTTTTACCCCTTTTGGAGCAAAGTCCAAAGTCCAAACTTTGTTGGTGTACATGGACTCCATCTCGGCCCGCATTGCATCCAGCCATCTTACCGAGTCGCCGCTCTGAATGGCTTGCTGAAAGCTAGTAGGCTCACCATAATCCATGGTGCAATCCTCTCTATCCCCGTCTATGAGAAAACCGTAGTATCTCTCGGGCGGATGAGACTGCCTACTACTCCTGCGGAGTGGCGCTGGGATGTCCGGTTCTCTTGAAACTTCTGGTTCTTCCAAGCTTTCAGTAATAGCTTGTGGTTCTGGAATTTCTTCCAGTTCTATTGCGCTCCCACTTATCTGATTTTCTAAAAATTCAGTTTCCAAGAAGTGGGCATGCTGAGAAACAAAAACTTTTTATTCCTCTGCGGAATAGAAAAGATACCCCCTGGAGTTCTTTGGGTATCCCACAAACTTACACAGTACTGAGCGTGCCTCGAGCTTATCCGTATGCTGCTTTTTTACAAAAAGCTGGACATCCCCATGTCTTAAGGTACTTAAGACAGGGTTTCTTCCCACTCCATATTTGATATGGGGTGGTAGGCACAGTCTCGGTTGGAGCCTTGTTCAAGAGATATGCTGCTGTTTCTAGCGCATAACCCCAGAAGGATCGCGGTAACTCAGCCCTACTCATCATGGAACGAACCAATAGGGTTCGATTCCGCCTTTCCGATACACCGTTGTGTTGTGGTGTGTATGGAGGAGTAAGCTGAGAGAGAATTCCATTCTCTTTTAAGTAGCCCAGAAACTCGGCACTCAAGTATTCACCACCTCGATCAGATCTTAGTGTCTTGATACTTTTGCCTGTTTGTTTTTCAACTTCATTCTTGTATTTTTGAAATTTCTCAAAGGCCTCGGATTTGTGCTTCATCAAGAAGACATGCCCATACCTAGAGAAATCATTTGTGAAAGTAATGAAGTATGAATAACCACTTCGCGCATGTGTAGACATTGGACCACACACATCACTGTGTATGAGTCCCAAGAGCTCGCTTGCTTTTTCTCCGTGTCCAGTGAACGGAGTCTTTGTCATCTTTCCCATGAGACAGGATTCACAAGTGGCATAAGACTGATACTCAAACGGATTCAAGTATCCCTCTTTATGTAACTTTGTTAACCGTGTCTCATTAATGTGACCCAGTCTACAATGCCATAAGAAAGCCTGATTTGTTTCCGGAGACTTTCTTTTAAGTGTGTTCTGGACACTGAAGATCTGAGCTTGATTCAATACGTATATACCGTTTTGTAATGTACCTGACCCAATCAGAACTTGATTTAGGTGGATGTTAACTACATCGCTTACAAAAGTAAAATCATATCCTTCCTTAGAAATTAAGGATACAGATATGATATTACAAGTCGCACCTGGTACATAAAAACAGTTACGCAGAATCAATATCTACCCAGTTGTCAGTCCTAGATGATATTCCCCTACGGATTCAGCATACATGCTCATTCCGTTAGCAACCCTGAGAGTCATATCACCTTTCCTGATAACCCTACGGTTTCTCAGAGCCTGTAACGAGTTACAGATATGAGATCCTGATCCGGTATCCAATACCCAGGAAGTAGGGTTAACTGACATACAGTTCTCTATTACAAACACACCCGAAGCCGAAGCCACAACATGCTTCGAATTCTGGCTACTGGCTTTGCAAGCCCTGCAATCCTTCTGCCCATGTTTATTCCCGCAACAATAGGAACATCCCTCTTTTATTGCATCCATTCCTGAAACTTCTGCCTTTCTCTTTCTTTCTACTTCCCTAGTTTCCTTCAGGGTAGTAGGTAGAGACTGTTGAACTAAGTCAGTATCTGACCCGTTCTGCAACGTGGTCTTCAGGTCCGAGAGCTCAAAAGAGCTGGTCTCTGTAAGGACGTTGCCCCCTACAGATGACCCGATAGCCAACCTCGCTGGAAGCAATTCGTTCGAGGTCTCATATCTTGCGATACGAGATTACTCTCCATATAAAACTTTGTTATGGAGGAAGACAGAAGCTGAGTCCATCTTCTCGTGTACCTCTGGTATATACCAGCAACTGAGGCTAACACGAGGCACTTGGCTTTTGCACAGTCTTCTTCCGATGTCCTACGGATATCAATATCCGTGACAGGGGAAACTGGACCTGAGACAGCAGGGGTGGGATTAGTCAAGAGGTGTCCCAGCTTGTCCTGGGCAATGGACATCTGGACAGACCTTTGCCAGTCATAACAGTCAGATTCAGTCAACTTTTTATCTAGATGTAACCTAGGTGAGGTCATTGGGTCGCTGCAGTTAAGAGAGAGAGAATAAAACACTTTAGCATGATACTCTTGCAAGTTTAGAGTGGTTTTTAATTTGTCTAAACTGGATGGCTCCCACTGTCTCTCGAATCCCTTCTCAAACCGTAAAGAAAAGATTAGTCAGGATCAATCTCACCGTACAATACTTGCTTAACCGTTCAGCCAGGCCAGTGTCGGTACTTCGAGGGAGGTTTTCCAATGCTTTCGCGAAGTTCCTTAATTAAGTAACCTCTTTTCCCTGTGGGCGTAGCCCCGCTAACACCTTTCTAGACACCTACTAGGTTTATAGCATTGATCGTTAAGTGAGAACTTTCCCAAGGAGTAGCATATACTCACAGTAGGATCGGGATCCAAATATCATCGCGTGATAAAACCGAAGGAATCCTACCAGAATCATCACACTCCAAATGGTATGCAGCGCTAGCAAGTTTCGGTACTTATGAAACTCCCGATGTGGATTTTTTCCCCATGCTCTTATGACCTTGACGAAGGTCAACAAATCATAAGTCACATGTCAAGTTCTACCCGTCATTATCCAGGTTAATTTGAACCCACCCGCACATACCCTTGACGAAGGTCAACAAGGTAGTACGACTGTCCCAAACCAACGCATCTATCTATACTACATATGAACACCCAACAGTACCAATCACTATGCCTTGACGAAGGTCAACAAACATAGCTTGAATACTATTGAATATCCATACGAAATGACGGAGGGCTACGAATGGTTTTGGGGAAACCGTGAACGTAGTGAACTTGATATCATCGATGGAACGAGATAGCTTTTAAAAAGGAGTGGTTCAAGCTCCGCATTTAAAAGTTTAGTTTTGAAAAGAACCGAGTGGTTTTCAAAGTGTTCCAATCGACTTTTACTTGGTTTATTTTCTTGCATTAGTTCTTTTAATGCGTCCCATCATTTAATCCTACCATTGCAGAAAACAACCAAAATATGACGTACGCTTATGCCATTCGCATTCGCCACGGGGCCCCATCATCACCCGTTAGGTTACTTAACTAACGACAGAGCGGGGGCTGGGCAAGCGCGGCTGTAAAACATAAGCAACGCCTAAATAGTTATCATATATAACTATATAGCAATGATAGACATTACAGATCACAGATGAATACATTGGATATACTAGGAATCCGCAATACGTTCGAGCCTGCAACGAAAAGTGGATTACACGGTCGCGGTGAATAGTCAATACCCCACCCAAGACCCCTACGGGTGCGGCAAACTACCCGCCAAGTATCCGAAGCGAAGCAACCTCCCTCAACACCGTGAGTAGGCCACTCGGCACTTCGAGATACCCGGTAATTTGTGCACCCCCTCCATGGGTCTATCCTAGGAGCAAAAACAGTAAAAAGAATTATACAATGACGGTTACAACCCCGACCCGGTTGTGCGGCCAAACAAATAATAATATTACATCAATTTACATATTACAATGAATGAAAGAAAAAGCAACACTCATCTCACATCCACCCCGGCTATTCACCCGCGACAGTCCAACATATTCATATACACATACCATCATCAAACACAGATCACAGAAATGTATAACCCCGACTAATCGACATATAGCGATTAGCCGACGTTCAATACATGCAAACATCACAGATATAACCCTTTAGTCAAAGTGTATTGAAGTTCGATAAAAAAATACGGATTTATAGGCCCCCAAAAACAAATTTCTATTCTGGAAAATCTGGGCACATATAAACCATCTTAAAAATCCCAAAACCAAGCCAGAAATACACTGCACCAAACTCGACCCAGAGAAGAGACAAGATGGCCGCGGTTGCGCGGCAATAGCTTGCTATTGCCGCGGAAACGCGGCTCTATGGTCGAATCTTTGGATTTTTTTTGGTGGCTTTCTTCACAAAACCCTGAGATGATTTTTGGAGTATAAATTATTTTGTTTTGAATAGAAAAATTTTTAACAGAAACTGAGGGTTTTGAAAACTCGGTTTTTCGATTTTTCCGATTCGAACTTTGATACACTTTACTACCTAGCTAGTTTATGTTTAGTTAGGCTCTGATACCACTGTTAGTCCACGTTGCCCACCCCGGTGCTTACGGGGAGGCGGAAAACGGAATAAAAATCGAATTTTTATGAGCTTAGACAACATGGACTACACTAAGAAGGATCTTTGCTAAACAAAAACAAGCTAAAGCTAAGTAGAAACTAGCTAAGTGCTAGAAAGGTTATACCTTGGGCTTTATGTCCTTCTCTCCTTGCTCCTTGGAGTGGTGGAAAAAGGTCACCTTTGTCGTCTTCTCACGTCGAAGAAAGATCCACCCGAAAGCCTCAACCTTTGGCTTCAACTCCAAGCTAGAAGTAACTAGGGTGCAAGAAGTGCTAATCCTTGAACCCTAGATAAGAGTAGAGATTATCAAGAAAGGGTTTTTCTCAAGCTCAAGTGTTTCTCAACACATGAGAGGGGAGAGCTTGAGGGAGATGAAGAACAAGAGAGAGAATGTGAATAATAGAATGAGAGAATAATATGAAGCATTCTCTCATATATGTGAATTATTGTAATTAGAAAATTAGTGAGATAATTGTCATGGCTTAATCAAGACATGACCATTATCATTTCATTTTTAATGCAAATTGCAAGGATCAAAAAGCATCTTCCAAATGAAATGATGATGGTCAAAGTGTCAACCAAGGTCAACAAGTCAAGAAGGTCAAATGGTCAACAACCATAACCATGCACAATTATAAAACTAATATCAATTAACCATAATACACACATAAGCATTAGGGTTAATAAAATGACAATAGTCATTAACCCTAATCAAAGTCCTCTCTCTCTGTCTCAAGCAACTGTGCATACGCACCCGTACTCGTGATCCGAGGAACACGAATACAATGAGAAAAACCAATCCCAAATCATATACTAGGATCCGGCTTAAACCAAAGCCCGCTAGTATAAGCTGTCCGGACAGCAAACGTGCACAAGTGCGCGGATGTGAACGAATCCTGTCGCAAAACCATGCGACCTCTACTCATTTTGCCTAAAGGCGAATAGCTCTCTGTGTGGGACTCTAAAGACTCGACACTACGCTGGCAGTGGGTTTAACCACAGACCGCAAGCGGCACTAGCTGTACGTAACGGTCCCCAGGTAGATGTCGATAAGAAGACTGACGAGGTGAACCCCATCTGAACTCCTACTGAGCCTGTATGTGACAGTCTCCGTACAGTCCGGTCTGTTCGTCTGATACATCGCATGGTGGGCCTAGGGGGCGGTGAACGTCAGTCCCCTAATAGCGGTACAAGTCGTGTCGGAGTGAAGCCCAGAACACCCTGAGATAACACTAGAAACCTACCAGTATATCTCGCTTGCCCTGGCCAGGGACTACTCGTGTAATGGCTCTCCTGGACACTGCGCGATGTCAACCCCCAATACCGGGAGAGACGAATCCTGTCTAACCGTCACTGCCTCCAAGTGCTTCGGGACTGCACCCAAAAACTACCTGTTTGCACGACTCCTTTGAGCCGTGGTAGGGTAGTAATCAAAGTGCAGTGGGAACACACTCGAGGCGAAGTGACAGTGTCAAGTCAACGGACTAAGCTGTACTCATGTCACCTGGGAACTGTTAACTGATGATAGGTATAATACCAACCAACAATTCCCTACGAGTCCTGTCCAGTGTACTCGTAACCTAACGAGCACCCGTATACTATCTCAAGTACGATGTACTGACGGCTGTGGGACAGACCGTCTCACACACTGGGATGAGAAACACATACGCTAGTCTACTCCGGAGTATCGATGCCCTGTCTCGATAGTCCAACGACTAGGGACCTGTATAAGGATGTGCTTATAGATCACCCAGCTCCCACGAGTGTGAGCGCCATCACAACGCTGGTAATCAAGCAATAATCCTAAGGGCTCTACTAATATGTATATCTGCGATATGCTAAAAGAAACACATGCACATATTAAAGCAGAGACAAACCAAGTAGCATACTACCATTTCGAGCAAGATTGTATATACAACTGTGAATATCCCAAGCTTCGATCAAGTAATATACAAACTAGTATGATACAGTAATGGCCTCTAGGGCATATACACTAACAGAACCTGGGAAAATGGGCTCGGGTTTCAGGTGTTTCTTCATGGTTGCCTGCTCGTCTCACTGTCATGGGAACTTAATTTATGGGGCTCTCTAATCATCCCAGATTCCAAAATACCCTCACAATCTGTCAAATATTCGATGTCGGGAAAATTCTAAGTCCGTGGTTTTGGGTTCTAGTCTCTGGTCTTGGCCAGTAAAACATCACTAAGGTCAAGTAAACACTCAATACACTTCAATTTACCACATACAAGTCTAAACTTCCACTAAACATGAACCTAGAAATTCTAAGATCACAATCTACACTAAAATGAACTCTACACTAAACTAGAAGGTTAAGAAACCAATTACAAGATAAGAAGTGGAATTATACCCCATGAAAGCAACTCAAGAAAACCCTAAATGGTTGAAAGTCTTCAAAATCCAAACTTGAGATTGCTATAGGGTGTAGGATAAGATGGTGATCATTTTTAATGAAGGGAGTGTAGGGTTTTGAGATGGTTTTGAGGATGATTCATGGAGGTAGAGGAGGTGGAGAAAGGAGGTGAAGTTGAAGAAGTGTAGTGAAGAAATAATGAAGGATGAAGGAAAGAAAATAAATGAGGAATTGTCAAGGGTTGTAGGAACCATACCCACTCTCTCTCTCTCTCTCTCTCTCTCTCTCATACTCTCACAAACCCATGCTCTCAGAACCAAGATACGTCGGCTCTTCCACTCGTCCGCGAGCTCTCCCCCGTGGTCATCTTCCTCGGTCTCATCGACCGACCAGCGGCACCGCTCACAGGCGCAACCGCCGTCCTACGAATCTCGCCATGTGCGAGATATCCGCCGGCCGCATCCCACGTTCCACGCCATCACGATCCCCCATTAACGAGCCTGTCTCGCCATTAATGGAAGATCCCGTTGATCACGCAGGCGTGACGTCAGGAGCGTAACGGCCGGCGTGATTCTCGCGCCTGCCCTGTCTGCTGCCACCGCTATATAAACCCCTTCTTCAGACGGTTTAAGTAAGTCATTTATACTCCACTAAGCCGTTACTCTGCTCGGATTTCCTCTCTAACTTGACCGTCGGAGGATCCTCGGTGGTACAACAACCCCGGGACTTCCTTGCAGGTAGCTCGGCCCAACCAATCTCAAACCCATTGAGATCCGCACGCTTTAGGAGCCTGCCACCGGCTCAAAACTCAGCCATCAATCGCCGCCATCAGCAGATCAACGGAAGGTAACATCTTGGCGCGATCCAGATCGCGCCACCAACTTTATGAATATCTCTAGATTGCAAGTGTAAAACACTAGAGTATATAATGCCAACTCTTCCAGGATATTTGTAATTTCTATGTGATTTGAATTGATACACTCTAGATAAATGACATCTCAGTCTACTAATTATACAGAATCCTCAAAAGTAAATGTTGTACCCAGGCGGGCCCCAATTGAATCTACACCTCGTATGCTTTTTTGGGAAAAAATGGATGTGGGGATCACAACACGGTGAAGGTCTACCACATGTTAAAACAGATCTAAATTTAGAATTGTAATCGTACATAAATCCTATTTGCATATACAACTTTATTAAGGAAACATGCAAAACAGGTTTTTAATTGTATAACTTATTCTATAGATTTCGATACCATTTCTTAAAATATTAATAAAAAATGCAAACAAAGTAATATTCATGAATATATTTTCAGAATTACTGCTCAAAAATTGCCATAACTTTATATTCGAAATAATATATATAGTTTGGAAAATGAAACAAAGGTATAAAAATTTATGGTAAACTGTCAGGAAAAAAACCGGCCTGCTTCAAATTTGTGTAAAACCCTGAGCCTTTAGCTTTTGTTAAAAAACCTCTGGGCTCAATTAAAACCTCCTTTATACTAGTAACATGTACTATATAAGCAGTTGTCTGTAATATCTAAACAGTTACATGTAATATCTTATCAGTTGGAAGGAATAAAGGCCTAAATAAAATGCAGCCCGGGGTTTTTCACAAAGATTTTGAACAGTAGGCCATTCCTAACAATTTCGAAAATAACAGGGGTTTTAAGACACCTCTCGAGCAGGCCAAGGGCTTTTTGACAATTTACCCAAAAATTTATCATTGTTACCCTATCGAATTTGACAGGTCATTATGGAAAAGCAATGAAATATATTTCTTTTATCTAATTATACTTATGCATGGCACGTGCTTAAGATCTAATATATATTCAATTTAAACAACACATTTTCTAATTTGACACAAATTATTTAATTTGAGAGACATACAAAAAAAAATTATTCTCATCTAGCATCTATCAATTACAATCAAATTACATAGTAAGCAAAAACTCAAGTGGTATGTACAAACTCATGGATGAACTCATTAACTTAGCCCGAAATAGACCTATAGGTTGGCTATAACTTTAAGGGCCTTAGAAATAAGTTCATCCAGCCCATATATCATGTCTAGCTTTATATGGGCCGAAGCTCAAATTAAAACTACTGTTAATTTTAAATTTGTGTGGCGCTATGAAGTTCCCACCTACGCAGACCCAGTTCTATAAATTTTCAAGGTTCTTGATTTAAGGATTTACCATAGATAATCCTTTTTTCTTGTTTCGGGCCTATTGCTTTTCGTAATCGACCATATTTTATGATTGATCTTTGAGAAAGCCGCTCCGATCGATAAGATCTTATATGTCCTTAGCACGACTAAGAACCATAGACAGGACAAATCCCTGAAGGATAAAGATCCAATAGAATCCCCATTTGATGTAAAAAGGTAGAAGATGATATCCACCGTCCATGGTGTGATACATGAACGATTGAAATTTAAAAGGAAGAAAAAATGATCTCAAAAATAAGAATTAGTTTTTTTCTTTTAATCTCAACCGTCCATGTATCACACCATGGATGGTGGATGATCAGCTTCTATCTTTTTGCATCGGATAGTGATTCTACTAGATCTTTACTCATCTCGGAAGCAGGCATGCAACCCTACTGAACTTTTGAGAAGGAAACAATAAACTGATACCAATTATTAACAAGGTTTGTCGTATTAGCTGGTGTCATGTCCCGCTTCCCGAAAGACAGGAGCAGGCGACGAGGCCCGCGGCGTATTTATTCCGAAAAGTTTTTTTCTCGAAACAAATACGCTAAACGTTTATAATCAATATGAAATATAGCAAGAATAAACATGATACTAAAAATTCCAACAAACTATCTTATTTACATTCAGTTTCCACAAGTTTCAAACTGGTACAAGATATCTGAATAAGAAACATAAACATAAAGTGCTTAAATATGTGGCATACTGAAAGTAAAAGCTGAAGAAACTAAGGATCGATTTGTGATACAAACTGGTCGTAATCCTCTACATTCGATTCCACTTCCTCGAACCCTAGATCACCTGTCAAACATTCCAAGAAAATAAAGAAATAGACGGAATGCCCATCAGCAAACTTGTGCTCGGTAAGGTCCCAAGATAGACGTGAATTATAGGATTAAAGTGCAAAGTAATATGTGATATAGTATGAATGGGAATCGTAAAACATGAACAAGTATAACATGGCAGTGTTAATAGAGACTATGTAAGCATGGTAAGATAAAATGAATTTGGCAGTAAGTTATAGCATGTGTTGGTCAACGTGAGCAGCTAATAAGTGAAAGTACTGAACATGAAGTAAATCGCAATGTATCCTAAAGGTCTCTGCAAGGGTCATCTAATCTAACGTCTGTTCAAGTGTGAATGTCAATCAAATCTCAAGAACGTTCTCGAACCCAATAGGCTATCATCCAGGGGTAAGGAACCACGGGCTTGAATCAAGTGTAACGATCCTAAAATTCATATACTTTCGTATTAGTAAAATACGGTATTTAATTGTTTTTGTGTATTTTCCGTATATTTTATTAAAGATATTATTTCATTCCTCTATCTATTTTCCTATCTTATTATTTTCCAAAACCCATTTCTTTTTAACCAAAACTTAACCCAAGCCCAAAACCCAAACCCTCTCACCAAATCAAATAACACATAAACCCTAACCTATATTCTTTCTCCTTTCTTTCAAACCCAAAAGCCCACAACTCCCAACCCATCTAATTAAATCTATTTTCCTATTTAAATCTCAATTTAACCCACATCCTGGCCCTCAAGAAAATTATTATAATTGCAGATGGACGATTATGATAATTGAAAGAGGACCTATACAAGTAGAACAATCTTATTCAAGATAATAGTATGCTATCTGGTTTGATTTTATCATTCATGTGTATGAGTTTTACTAGTTATTACGCATTTCTAATAAGCCCGTAGGATTCTTACTTGACTACCTGCATTTTGATGGTGATCATATACATGAGAGCTGGGTAGTCCATAAGCATATCCTTAAATATCCCTAGTCGAAAGAGTATCAGACTCGGCATCGATATTCCGGAGTAGACTAGTGTATACGTTTCTAGACCCCGACGAGAGGCGGTGGCCGATCTCATAAGCCATTGATGTTGTGTCACCTAAGATAGTATACAGGAGCCCACTGGAGGTAATTACACCGGACGGACTCGTCGAGAACTTCTAGATGATATTATACATATCGTCGGATAGCAGTTCTTTAGTGGCATGAGTATTGTAACACCCGGCCCCTTTTATACCAAAGACCGTATTTTGTTACTTAGAATTCTCTTTATTTTTAATTAGGAATTATTTATTTTATTTATAAACTAATTATTATATTTTATTTATCAAACCCGTTGAACCCAAACCCTAATTCTAATTACTTTTCCAAATCAATCCCAAGCCCAAACAACCAAACCAAACTAATGAAACCATTTCCCTTTTTACCATAACCCTCAGCCCAAACTCATTCTAGTGAATCTTATTCCTTGCCGGCCCAGATTAAATACTTTTTATTTTCAGTTTAAATCTCTGGCCCGACTCAGCCCAGCCCACTCCACTCCACTAAAATTCATTATTCTTTTCCTTTCAATTATTCCCTTCAGCCCAGCATCCCTTCAGCCCACTTCAACTATTCTTTCCACCAATTTTTCTCTTTTAATCCTTAGCCGGCCCGCTCATTTTCCCTCAGCCCACTTGCGAAATTCTAAAAGAATTCTTCTCCATCATTTCTCTCCAGCCCAGCCCACCAAGCCACGTCCCCACTCCTTCTTCAGCCCACGCCTTTCTTTCCCCTACCCGACCCGCCTTCTACTGTTTATCTCCTCCCTTTTAAATTCCCAACGGTCACTCCCCTTCAATCGCGCGCGAGATCCGTTCTCCTCGCCGTCGCTCACGCCGCCTCCTCCGCCCACGCGCTGCCGTTACCCCACGATGCGCACTCCCCCTCTAACCCCGTCGCCTCATTTCCTTCACGATACTCGTTCTCTTTCCTACTTCTTTTTTTCCTTCAACCCCGTCACCTGGGCACTTCGTGCTCCCACCCTCGCCGCCGTCGCTACCCTCCATTCTCCTCTCTCGCGCACCCTCAGCCGACGCCAAGTTTCCCTGCTACCACTCTTCCATCGAGCCCCACCGCGACCACCTTGCGTCACTCGTTCTCCTCCTCCCAACACCTCTCATCCACCCTCCTTCTTCCGCAATCGAGCGCCACCCCCTGCACGCAATCGCCACCGACTCTCCCCCGCGACGACGACGACAAACTCCTCGTCGACTCCCTCATCTCCCCTCACTGCCTCACCACGTCTCTCCCCTGCGCCTTCAAACCCACCGAGCTCCCCCTCTCTTCCTCCTCACTGCCGCCGCCGCCGACGATCTCTCTCTCCCAATCTCTGTCTCTCTCTCCCCTGTGCTGCTCTCTCACTCTCACCCTCTGAATCCCCTCTCTCTCACTGTCTCTCTTTCCCTCTCTCACTGCTCTCTCTCTCTCTTTCTCTTTCTCACTGAACCCTCTCTCTGTCTCTCTCTCTCTCTCGTTTCTCTCTCTCTCTCTCTCAGCCTATACTCTCTCTCTCAATCCCCTGTCTGCATTTCTTTCTCTCTCTCCCTCTCTAATCATTGTCTCTTCCTCACTCTAACCCCCTCTCTCTCTAAACCTAACTCTCTCTCCCTCTCTCTCCGTCTAACTCTGACTCTCTCTCTCTTTCTATCAACCGACCACCCCCACAGCATCGCCTGAGCTCGCAGCCGTCACAGCCATTGCATAAGAGCCAAGCTTCACAGCCGAGCCCCGACCACCAAACTGCGAGCCGTCGTGTCGAGACTCGTGTTCGAGCCAAGTCAGGTGCCGAGCCGCGCGTGTGTCGCGCGTTCGTGAGGTCACAGCCACCGTACATTCCCGGGTTGTCTCCAGGCAAGTTTTTACTTGCTTTCATGCTATTTACTATTAAGTTACAAATCAAAATCGTAGATATAAAACATGTTTTGCTTGATGCTAAATATTGCCATAAAACCGTTCGATGCTTGTTCTCATAGAAAAATCATTATCCAATTTGACGGAACTAGATATAATGCTGTGGCCCTTGATATGTTGAATACCTTGTGCAAGTTTCATTAGAAAATACGACTGTTAAAGATTAAAACGACTACCCCCAAGTTTAACCGTAAAACTGTAATTCTGTTGCACCTGAAAACCGTTAAATCCACCATAAATCATATACATACGAGAATGGTGCGTTCGAGGGCTCAAATCAAAGCCGTCTCGATGAACTTTAACCCTGTGCTAGTTTCCAGACATTTCTGTATTTAAACCATGATGATATTCGAATCGGAGTGTGACTCTGGACTGCAGTCCAGAGCGACTTCAGTTATTGGTTGCTGTTCCATAATGTGTATCACAGGGTTTCCTTAACACTTAGGCTGCGGAACCCCGCTGTTCACTATAGGTAAATCTGTTAGCTAGACAACACAATTGATTTCATTCTGTTTCGTTACCGTTTGATATTTAAATTGTAATTTAGAAGATCGGGACACATAACAGTCCCAGCAGAATCAGAATTGACATGTTAATATTAAACAGATTGTAACTCCTAACGTACAGACGCGATTGAAGATCCGTTTGTTGAGTTGAAAACTTTACTAAAAACCCTAGAATTCATTCAACTGTAGCGTCGCTAAACTATGATCCCAACTGGGGTCAAAATGCGTTGCGAAATGGATTCCTGATTCTGAAACCAGATTTCCAGCCGCGAGCGCTTAAAATGAAATGGTTATAACTTTTGATTCTGGAACCCGATTGGCTTGAAACAAAATTCTATGGATGGATAACTGAACATATTAATTACTACCTGTTTATCATTTCGCTAAATTATATACATATATTTCATGATAAATCGTGCAAGTGATAGACTGTTGTTTTTATGATACCTTAGTTGTGCTTCTTATGCTATTCATGCATCATATCATACCTATATCATTGTAGTGATAACCTAGTGACATCGTGCATTTACCCAGTGTTAGATTTTAGTGATGATTGTGGCAAGTACGTCAGTGTTCGTGCATTCGTGATTAAGTGAAAGTGATACGTACTTGTGCACAATCAGTGTCCCTTTCATTCTATTGCATTGTCGACGTCTGTGGGATGCGTGTATGTGTGACTATAAGTGGTATGGGACACTTATGGAAGCGCTTGCACGGGTGTCACAGATAAGGCATCCGACACTGCCATTTATCTTAGGTATTAGTCGGGACGTGCTTGATGGAGGTCCTGTCTCCAGTTCTCGCGTAGACTTGTCACGGATCGATTAGTATTTAGGGTGATGGTTAGCGTTTGATGTAGACCACGGGGTGTGGGGTAGTTTAAGTGTGAGTTCAACAGAATCTCGGGAGTCCCATGCCGGCTTATATATTTAGGGAGTTATATGGAGATTTACAGGGTATGTGATATATACACCGTGATACACTCGTTACATGTTGGGCCCGTGGTCCCTTGCCCTTGGGTTCTACCCTTGGGTGGAGGACACTCGCGAGTGGTTGACTCTCACACTTGGACTGACGATAGGCTTATTGACCTGTGCAGTGAGACTTAGAGACTGATAGGGTTACTGTCATTTACATTCCTTATATACTGTGTTGACATACATGATATATTGTTATACTGCGTTACTGTTCCGCTGCGTTGATTACTACACATGCATATCCATGATGCCATTTATTTACTGCTTCACATACCTATTATCACTGTTAGAACTGTCACTTGATTTTATACATATTATATTGCTATTGTGTCGCTCTGACGACCTGAGTATGCATGCTCAGTGTGAGAAGACGGTTTAGCCTGGACCAGTGCATCACAGACTTCCTGACTTGCCGTTCCTAGTTACATCCGGTTGTTCCACTTCAGGTCAGTTTACATTATTGTATCTTTCTGTTACTGCATTTCTCATTACCTGCGCATCGTTTACTGTTTACCATGATGAACTAGAAGCCGAAGTGTGACTACGGCAGGACTTTTCCTTGACCGTAGGAGCATGGCTGGCCTTGTCTACCCCTCGTATTCCGTATTTTGGGAAGCGGGGCGTGACAAGTATAGATTAGTCTTTTGATCTAAGATCATCATTTGTCTCTTGTGAGTTCCCACTGTACTTAGATTACTATCCTACCACGACTCAAAAGAGTCGTGCAAACAAGTTTTCGTTGGGTAAAGTGCCGAGCCATAAGGAGGCAGTGAGTGATTGTCAGGAATTCGTCTTTCCTGGTATCAGTAGTCGATGCCGCGTTGTATTCGGTTGGCCATGACTATAAATTCGTGGCCACGATGAATGATATTTGCTGATAGGAGTTCAGTAGTTTCTCGGTTGGTGATGAGCTTGACTCTGGCACGACTTATCGAGTTTTTACGGGTCTGACGTTATCTACCTCTTAGACCCGTTATGCGATACTCTTAAATGAAGAGACCAGACTATACAGAGATTTTCGCATTCAATCTCGGTAGGGTACGCACGAACTTGATTGTCGACCTCCCTTTCGGCAGATACCTGGGTAGCCGTTACGTACAGCTAGTGTCGCTGACGTGCTTACGGTTTTAGATTTATCCAGTAAATCACTATCAGCGTATTGTCGAGTATTTAGAGTCCCACGCAAATGGTTTTCCCGGTTCAGACAATATGCTATAGAGGTCGTATATTGATACGTGCAGAGACCGTATATGTCTACACAGACTTAAACGGACACTAATAATACTAGCCGGTTTATGATTAAACCGGATTATTAAATCATGTTTTGATTTAATAATTTATATTATATATATATATATATTCTAGTATTATGTTCATTATTCATTTTCTCTCTCTTGGCTATTCGTATTTTTTATACGAATACGTGTATTTATATTTCGATACATATACCTGGGTAATATTCCGTATTTAAACAGAATACTTCTAGAAGGAGGACGCCTCATTATTGATTTTCTTTTAGGAAATCAATAGGAAATGAGGTGAAGGGTGAAGTGGCTTTGATTATGGTTGAGGGCATGTAGAGAGGGACGAGATTCATTTATTTATTGAAAAAAGGTTAAGTCTCATTTTTTCTTTTATGGTTGAAAAATGATATGAAGTCATTCTTGCCTTATATTCATTCACACATATACGCTCTCTCTCCTCTGTTCTCCTCTTTCCTCTTGAACGAGGATGCTCTCTTGAGCATGTAAAATGAGAGAAAATGATAGTGGAAAAATCCTACATTTCCACACTCCATTTCTACTAAGTTTGGAGCGTCGGTTGCTTCACTAGTTGAAGCTGGAGCTTGGATTGGTTTCTCTCAGATGGATCATTTTCGGTAAGGGCGGTCTCCTCTAAAGCTTGTTCCCGACGGCCTACGAGTATCTTGGAATGGTCTTCCATGATTGGGCAGACACGCATCAAAGGTTGTAATCCCTAAATCTTGCATGCTTAGTTTTCTAGTTTTGTGTTTGGAACAATCGCTAGGGATTAGTTTCTAGTGCTCCCCGTAAAATTTTTGTTTTTCAATTCTGCATCGGCCGTGGTTGTAGCAGCAAGGGCACTAGAAACTTTTAATGGTATCAGAGCCATCCAAACATTAGAAGTAGTTGTAGACAATATTTTAGTTTCGATGCCAAAAGTTTTGCCGAATCAAGTTTCGAATTCCAAATTTCTGTCCATTTTTTGAAAACACACCTGAAGATGTTTTAGAGTATGTCAGTGGAACTGTTTTGATGTATGAAAACATGGTACAAAACCAGAGGACCTAACTCAAAACTTGGGCCGCCGAAATATTCATTTTGGCCGCTATTTACTTCCCAAAATTTTCCCTGGGTTTTGATGGTTGCTTGGAATTGATGAAACTTGATTTTTGGTATCATCTGTTTTTGCCCAGATTTTTTTGTTTTCTATTTGTGCGTTGGGGCAATACGGAAAACTTTCGATCGAAATTTTTGCATCGTTTATGATCCGCTTGTTTGTAAATATTGTTAAACGTCATCTAATTGCTATATGTTCGATTAGACGGGGTTGCACATATATTGTTGCTTGTTATGTAATATATATATATATATATATATATATATATATATATATATATATATATATATATATTGTGATAGTTTAGCCGGATTGTCATGACGGATAACCCCACGTGCGATTGCTTGTACAGTTTTGATTTATAATGCTGTATTCATTTGTTCGGAACGAGCTCCAACTTGTGGCTGCCGTTTCTGCATTATGTGCATTCTTTTATTGGGGCTCAACCAGAATGCGGTCGATATCACCACTGTATATATATTTTATTTCTGTACTAGGATTAACTCAGGAGAAGTTCTCGAGTAGCGGGGTTCTAGAGTGCGGTAGGTGGCCATCTCATGGTGTTTGAGATCGAGCCGTCTCACTCTAGAATTGGCGGGTTGCTCTCCGCACTTGTACGGATTACAGGATCACCCGCGGAGGAATGTCCAAATTACTGGATTTTAGAAAGCGACAGGTGACTGACCCATGATATTGAGGTCGGGTTATCCAGTTTCTAGAATTAACAGGCTGCTTGCCGCACTCATAGGGGTCTATGATCGATATTTTATGGGCAATCCACATGTCCGGGAAACGTCACGTTTTATTTATAGCTCAAATGAAACGTAGGGCTCCTAATTTATCCGCTATTCCATTTTGTTTGCTGCATGCCTGTGATGATAATATTATATATATATATATATATATATATATATATATATATATATATATATTACCTCCATATGTTTTGCATCTGCGCTAGCCATGTCCCTGCCTTGCCGTAAGTTAAGTAACCTTACAGTGAAGACCCGGGACCCCGTGGCGAATACGGATGACATATAAAAGGATGTTATTTTGGTTGTTTCTGGTGTGGCTTAGAAACCTGTAATGATGGGACTGCATTATATGTAAGGAAAATAAACCCGAACGATGTTGTCGGAACCAAATTTTAAAACTTATAGTTATATTATTTTTCTTTGCATAGAGATGTTCGGTTAGGAATATCATGCACCTTATTCGATGAGGAAAGAGCCTTAATCCCTTCATAGGGAGTTCACTCTTAAGAAAAAGTTTATATTACTATAACACTCGGTTTTATTCAAAACCACTCGTTTTTAAAATGTGGAGCCTAAACCACTCCTTTTCAAAACCACTCATTTTCCTTCAATGATATCAAGTTCATTATGTTGAAGGTTTTTCGCCAAAAACTAACCGTAGCCCTCTGTCATTTCAGATTAGTATTGCTTAGTATTCGTGCTACGTTTGTCGTGCTTGTTAGTCATACAGCGAACCCTATCCAATGGGGTCGTCGTAGCACCTATAGTCCCCTCAGCAGCTACTTTTTACGCATTCTCCCTCTCGAGGACTACAACCCTTACGGAACCATTCCGGTCTTGAGACACCCAGAGGTTAAGAGCCCATGCTTGGCCACAATGTCACATATTGAGAACCCCCATAGGTCGGCATCCAATGCCTAGTAGCTCTGATACCACTGTTAAGACCCTAGTGCTCGTGCCATAAAATTTACGGCAAAGGCGGAAGCGAAAACAAAAACTTTTATGCAAAAACTAGCAACCAAAACCCCAGAATCAATTCCAAATACTAAACTAGATATCATACATACAAGGTTAAGGGGACTAGCTACCTTTGTAGTGTGTCCGCGCAATTGCGGAAGACCCCTACACCACTCCAAGGACTCTAGTAAAGCTCCGAAGTCGTCGGGAACAAGCTTGGTCACCGATTTTCCTCGTCGAAAATGATCCACCAGAGAGAATCCGGATTCAAGATCTAACTTCACACCACTTGATCTAGTAAAGCAACTCATGATCACAACCTGCTAGGAAGTGATGATGACATTGATGTAGTGAAGATTATCACTTTGTTTTCTCTCTTTTTCAAATTTTCCTTTTCTTTTAGAAGCTAGCAAAGAAGAAGAAGAGAGAAAAAGGAAATGAACAAAACTGAGCTTATCCATTCTCTCTCTCTCTCTCTCTCTTCTTTTTGCTTTTATGGAGAGGTGGTGAGTATGTGTGACTCATACATATGACTCACCCCTTCACTCACATAACAAAGATTCTAAAAAGAACTAGAAAAGAATAGAGTGTGTATGTGTACATACACACATAAATCCATACATATATAACATACATATATATACATATATACATAACTCGTATATGCCACAAATACATATTTCCGTATTCGTATCAAAATATGAATACCGTATTCATATAAAAATACAAATACCCGTATTTGTATTGAGATAAAAATACATGTATTCGTATTAATACAAATACATGTATTTATACAAATACTCGTATTCATATAAATACCGTATTCGTATCAAAATACAAATACCCGTATTCATAAAAAAATGCGAATACCCAAAAGAGAGAATAATACTAGCTCACAATGATCCATCTATTTTGTAACACCTTAGAATGTGTTTTGTAGCTAATTATATTTTAATGTGTGATTTTTAATAAAAAGTTTACCAAATTAAGTTTTAAATATTTTATCCTATTTATTGTGTATTTTATTAGAATTTTGTTAGGCACACACACACTTGTGCATGATAACTAGAGTTGTTTTTGGGGTTAGACCATGTTTAGCAAGCATGATAAATTAACCCATTCTCTTTAGGTTAGTTTCTTGATTTGTTTAGATGTTTTGGGTTTAATAGTGTTATGGTTGGTTTTAATTAAAATGATTTGGGAAATGAATTTAAATGGGACTTTTGTATGGTTGATTGGTTGACTTTGTGAGAGAGAGAGAGAGAGAGAGAGAGAGAGAGAGAGCATGGGCATTATGGCTTTGCCCATGCCTCATTTAATGAGAAAGAGAAAGAGAGGGGGGGGGTCTTGGTTGCTTGCTCCCATTCTCCACTCATTTCCATCTCTCATTCTCTCACTCTCACATACACACACACAAGCAAGCAGCAGCAGAAGCAGCAGAGGCAGCAGCAGCAACAGAGTGAGAAAGAGAGAGGCAGCAACAGCAACAGCTTCATCTTCACACACACACACTCACACCTTGTGAGAGAGAGAAGCAGCAGCAGCAACAGGATCAGCAGGAGCAGGAGCAGCAGCTGCAGGCATCCTCATCATCATCATCACAACAACAACACACAACAACAACAGCAACAACACCAGCAACAATAGCAGCAACAGCAGCAACAGCAACAAGGGGCAGCAGCAACAGCAACAGGGACCCCAGCTCTCGCAGGAGCTCTTCTCCACACCTTCACCTGCCTTCTAGGGTTCAGTGGGTATATTTCCTTAACCCCATTGCATGGTTTGCTTAGTTGTGCATCGATTGATTGGATTAGTGCTAAATTAGCTAATTTGTGCTAAATTGTGGTGTTTAAGTGGAATTTTCGTAAATTGTTGATTTGGTTAGCTACCTTAGGTTGGTTTAGTGTTAGTTAGGCCACTTCAACTAAGATATTAGCCAAACTTCACTAAAATACCATAGATTTCTTAAATTGTGCAAATTTATGACTTTTGATGTGATTTTGTGATATCTGGTACCTGCTGTGATCCGAGGTGAATACTAGAAAATTAAACATAGTGGTAGTGTTGTACTAGGGGACCTGGAGCACCACCTTCAAGATGGACCCCAGGCCACCGGCCAGGGCCGGCGGCTGCTGAAGGAGGGGCCGGCGACGCCGGGCTAGTTGGAGAGTTAGGGTTTGGGTTTTGTTCTGTAGGTGTCTGCTATAGTTAGGGTTCCTCTGGTCTTGTTGAATTGTTTAGTTTTCACAGTAGTCAAAATCTGGGATCATATGTCGGTTTTGGTGTCCGTTGTGTTTGCGCGATACGCGCGATACGTGTGTGGGTTCTGTGATCCAGCGTATCGTGGCGTGTCGCGATGGTTTCTAGACGCGTACACACACGATTCAGCGTATCGTGCACACGCGCGCTTAGTTCGCGACGCGAGTTTCTCGTTTCGATTCGATATCGCGTTTCGCGAGATATTTGGCTTTTATGTGATTTCCTTATCTTATTTGCAGGTTTGCAGGCAGGGACCACGGACACGGCTACAGAGGGAGCAGACGGTAGAATTCACCCCGCGTGGAGTTTAGGTGAGTAGATATAACATCTACAGGGGAATCGCCCGCATGGCGTTATGCGTCTGGGCTAGGATTCAATTACCTGTCGCACACTCTACGTCATTGTAGAATTGCGCATTTACTGCATTTCCTTAGATATTGTTATACTGTGACTAGCAGCCGTAGGACACTGCACACATTATTGACGGTCCATGTTGCACGAGCACGGATTGCATGCTACACACACACAGTCAATAATTGCCATGTCACACACTGCCCCTTATAGCTACTATTGCTTGCCACACATGACATCTAGCTTATCGGTATACCTATAGTGTATGATACCTTTAGTGATAGGTATATTTTCACTTTGCGATACAACTACAGGTATACCTCCTACATATTTTACCTATACCGGGAGGGATTTCCTACATATGTTACTTATACCCAGGGGGGTATACGACATCAGTTCCTATAGGTAGATACCTATACCTTGCTACACCTGTATGATAGATACATATTCAGTTGTTGTCGCATATTCACATTTACTGATGTTACTTAGCTGTACATTATCATGATTTCGCATACATCTGGTTCAGCTATATACTTGTGTTTACCTGCTCGCATTCAGATATATCGCATACATTATTCCTGGATTTACGCACTGTTTTATCTGGATTTTATATGATGTTTTCGGGATTTGGGAACCGCGGGAGTTCATGAAATTATGCATGCATGTAACAACCCGGTTTCCTTGATATGATATTTGAGCGTCCCCCATGAGTTTTATCGGTGCTGATTATCTACTCCATACGATGTGTGGTTGCCGTATGAGAGTACATGGTGGGGCCCGGTATGGTTCCCCTCGGCAAGAAGATCGATGGGTTTGCCGATTGAGCCTGGAGGCGGGCGAGTACCTACCGGTGATTGTTTGGACCTGGCAGTAGTCCGGAGGCTACTGGCCAGAGTAGAGAGATGGATGCGGGATGACCTGTACTGTCGGGGCCGAGGGCCGACACTGCAGACGGAGCCCCATATACGAGGATTTCTGTGTCGATGCTTGGCACACGGTTTCATGATATTTCTTTAACCCCCTTTTTGTATATATAACAGGGGATTTAGCCGTTGTTATATATACCCTTACACCAATATTAGTGGAATGGGACGCTAATATATGTGTATTGCCCCCATCATATTTATTTCTGTACATATATATACCTTTAGGATGTTAGATTCTTACGTGAGATTGGACTTGGGATACTAGGTGATTCATTGGGATTTGGACATTGGATATACCTATGTGATTGATGATTTGTACATTCGGGATACAGGAGATTACTCGATATTGTACATTGAGGAGATGCGAGACTTATATGATGTGACTGCCCTATGTGGGGGCAGATTTGAGGGTTTGGGATTGGAGTATCCTGATGGATTGTGATCCTGCCACGACGTCAGGTTTCCGTGGAAGATGACATATTCCACCCTATACCTCACCCTTACCTACCTTATGCACAGATTCATATATTGGTAGTACTTGTAGTGTACCCTTATGATAGTTGCATATTGCTTTCTCATATCTCTATTGCATGGTTATTGCATACTATTTACATGTCATCATTGCTTCACATATTGATTGTACCTGCTAGTGTACTCTCCTTATTTCAGCATTGCATGACATACTATTATTGTAATCGCATATCTTAGATTCATGCTGTACGTGCATTCCTGCGATTACCTGCATATGTTTTATACTATTCACGAGTTGGCAACTCACCCCTGTTGTGCCACAGGTGTTTCAGGTTGTTCCCCAGAGTAGTCAAGGCAGGCTATTCCTTTATTCAGCTATCCAGCTACCACCTTTTGCTACAGATACCGCATCAGCTCACAGTACCTTTTTGCTTAGGTGGGTTAGACGGTTATCTGTATTTCATATTGTACCTTCGTTGTATATTGTACTCTCTCTCCATCTACTATTGTATATTTGACATAGAGACTTGGTGAGGACGTTAGTGTGTATTATTATGGATTTGATGTCTTTTATATACATCTTTCTCTCTACTGTCTTTATTTCTTCGCTACGGCGTCGTATATTTGCATTGTATTCATCTTTGCTGGTTTTTACAAAAAGGGGAGTTGCTAAAATTTTAAAGAAAGAAAGTAAGACTTTTAAAGAATTTGGGTTGCGATTTCAATTGTTTCAAAACTTATATTATCTTTTCCGTATTTTTATGGTTTAGATTTCTGGGTTTGGCTTTCTTTTACGACGTTGCGTCTTTAGGCGTTGCGTAGTATTAGGGCCGTCACGGGCCAATTCTGGGTCGTGACAAAGTTGGTATCTGAGCGTTAGGTTTTACCTTTCGGAGTGTAGGATGACCTTAGTATGATGGAGTAGGTAGCTTAAGCAGAGTAACGCAGTGTGTGTATGTCTGCAGCATACTCACAGCGCGGTACCTTGCATTAAGTGACCTAAGTACAAATTGCTTGACATTCCTTCCTTGATGATTCATATCTTTGGGATTCGATTTCCTCATTCTTATTGAGTCTCATCTTATATCTATTTATAGCCTTGCCGCCGATGACTATGGGGACTCAGAGCGATGCAGCGAGGGCCGAGGTCAGAGTTAGCTCGGGTGAGACGAGTACTGACCAGGATGGCACTCTAGTTGCACAGGTGCAGACGGATCAGCCTATGACTTATACTATGGATAGACTTTTGGTAGAGATGCAGGAGTTCCGCCAGACGATGAGTTCTTTGGTTGATGTCGTTCGGGAGCTACGACAGGAGGTTGTCACCCCTGTTACTCAGCTGTCCCTTACGATCAGCGTGCAGCAGTCCGTCACCTACATAGCACCAGTTGTTGCAGCTCCAGTTGACGAGGCGCATATTTCGGAGGCTCAGAGAGTTCCAGGACAGTGGAGGACTCGTACCAGTGTACCAGCCTAGAGACGGAGGTTTGGTCGTCGAGACAGATTTCGTGGCCACTACGGGAGTAGCAGAGGCTTGGGACGAGGACAGTCGTTCAGCTCTCATCCCCGGGATGGTCAGCAGTCAGCACGTGGATGTTTTCGATGCGGAAGCCTTCAGCACTTCGTCAGGGATTGTTCCTCAGCGCGGCGTCAGGATCGTATTCAGAGAGGCCGTGGACGTGGAAGATTCGCTCAGAGGGCTCAGTTTACCAGAGGAGTTCATCCAGCTGCGAGTAGAGGGCAGACACAGGAGTTTGCTTCTACTCATCGGGACGCGCAGACGTCCAATGTGGAGTTTTCAGGTACCCTTGAGTTATATTTTCTCTTGGTGTATTTGTTTGGTTCTTGCTTGTACCGTGGTTGGGTAGATTAGTAGTAGTTGTTTTAACTTCTGGCAGCGATCCTTTTGTTGCGCGACACGTATTCCAGTTTTGTGCCAATCGGATAAGAGATAGAGATTCGTCCGTCGTTTTGATCCTTCTAAGAGATGTTGGATTTGACGTTCTCCTGGGCACGGATTGGTTAACTACGTGTTAGGCGTCTGTGGACTACCGCGAGGAAACAAGTTAGGTTTTGTTTTCCCCGGCAAGTCAGTTCTTGTTGTGCAGGTGGATAGTTGTGCCGCCTCTCACAGCTTGAATTCAGCCTTTTTCGCTAGTCGGCTACTGAGGAGATGTCGTGGATTCTTGGCGTTCATTCGTGATACCGGAGTCACCGTGGGATTGTTGGACCGGGTTCTTTTCGTGCGAGAGTTTATCCGACGTTGTTCCTGATGAGCCGGCGAAGCTGAGGGAGCTTAAGGATCAGCTGCAGAGTTTCGGTTTGGGGAGTTTTGTGCGTCTGAGTGTTTCGCTTTAAAATAAAGCCCTAAAGCTATGATGAATGCTCAGCATTCAATAAAAGACAAAAATATTGTCAGAATTCAAATCAATGCTCAGCATTGTCAAATGTTTAACATTTTAACTGAGTGGGCCGAGCCCAAGTTGGCCATAAACCCCTCATTCAGATTAACTGAGCCCATATACTCATAAATCTAAGATCTTAGTCCCAATTGGACTACAGATCTCCCAACCAAAATTGGTTCAACGGTACATCTCTTTACTCCTCTGATATTTGTCGCTGTAATCTTTCAACGTCTTCAGAGAGGTAACGGGTCCCAACAACCATACATTCCATAGACTATGACGTCTTTAAATCGGATTGTAGGGTCCTTAAACCCATGGACTATGATGTCCTTAACCTTGGACTGTGGGGTCCTTAAGCCCATGGACTATGATATCCTTAACCTTGCACCGTAATGTCCTTAAACTAATTATGGACCGCAAAGTCCCTAAACCAAACAATAGAGCCTAAATGCTCTTTTGTTGGATCTAAACGATCCTGTTAAGTTGATCTTAGTCTAAAATTAGACTAACGTATCCTTAACAAACGTTTAAATTGATCTTAGTCTCAAATGAGACTAACGTATCCTTAAACCCAACCCCAAACCCAAATCTAAGAAAATATGGATTTGGACTAATCCACGCCCTATGGGCGACAACATAAATTAGTCTCCGTATACAATCCACGGGCAACCAAAAACAAAACAAACACACACCCACGATACGAAGTGACCATATGGAGAAGGTGAAAGTGGTTACCGCGATGCGGTAGCGTAATTAACTGCAGGGGCTTGCGCCTGCAGGGAAGAGCGTCCCCACAATCAAAAACCCCTCAACGAGGGGGAATCTGACGAAGTCTGCTACATCGGCCGCATCCGTTTAAACGTTCGATATACGGTGCCATAAATCAACTTGGCATCTTCAGAGAGGTGGGCGGATAGCACCAATTAGCATCTGCCCCCGAAATTCAGACCCTGACGTCCCAACGTCCCGGTCGCGTCTTTTCGGCGGAGAACGGATTCTGGCACGCCCGGTGGGACCTTTTTCTCTTTCCACTCCACACTTCGTGTGTCGTGTTTCGCGAACGAATCGCGGTTTGCTATGGTTGCCCCTGGATTCGAGATACTAAAATTTGGTGTCTTGCTCCCGTGCAGATCAATGGCTTCCAACTGCACCAACTGCAACAAATGCAACAACTCCCGCTCTGTCCTCGCAGGAAGAGTGACTTATGGGCCTCAAGCGGCCTCCGTTTTCACAATGCCGGTGGAACAGGTGACCCAAGCCACCACTGGGCTATTCTTCGGGACCATGATCCCGCCAACAAGTTTCAGCGCTCCTGTACCATCGCAAGAAGCTCTGAAAAAGTCGGTCTTTGATCGGCTTGCAACTACTGCGGCCCCTCTCAACGGGTCGCCCAAGTCCACTGCCTCAGTTTTCAACAGACTGGGCCGAAGCTCAGATGGGCCCGTGAAGAAGCCCACAATTCCTGAAGAGGTTATCCCAAAATGGATAGCCATTCTTACTCCTGAAGTCCCCAAGGCGGCTTCTCCTGCTAAGGGGTCGGTCTTTACAAGACCGGCCGTTTTAGCTCCTACTCCACGTGAAGTCATGAAGGCTGTTTCCCCTGTTCGAAAGTTGGCCTTCGCAAGGCTGACTACCCCCTCTCAACGGGTGTCAGTCTTCGACAGGTTAGCGCCAATAACAGTCTCTCCTCAAAGCAGGGGGCATGAAGAAGCTTATCCAACAGCGGATGTCACGCCCCGCTTCCCAGAGTACGCTAAAATGGGCACGTGACATAGCCAACCATGCTACCCGTGGGTAGGAAGTATCCATCCACAGTCACATTACGGCTGTAGAGATATCAAGAACAAAATAAAACTATCTAAAACATGTCCATAATCCGAGATAACAGGAGTCAATAATAAATAAATGCGGAAGCGAAATATCCAATACAAATAACTGGAATGTATGTCCCATAATGCGGGCTCACATCAGGAATAAAATGCATGAAAGAAAACTAACTACTGCTGAACTCACAGCTCAGCTTGTTGGCTGAAGTACTCCTGCTCGGGCTGCGACAGCGGTACAGAATCTGGGCCATGCAAAACCCAGACGTCAGCGCGTCAAGTCATCAAATAATAACATAATAAACAGGCAATGCGAGTATAAACATTAATAAAGCAAGGGTGACAATAATATGAATCAGAGCAGTGCAGGGTAATGTGCAGTAGGTAAACTGGACTATTCTATCAGGTTCTCTGTTCTAAAGTCTTTGAAACCAAATTGATGAATCATCGATATAACTCCATAATATCCCATGCATGCCCGGGACCACGGTCTAAGACTCTCGGGCTGAAACCGAGACGTGCCGCTAGGCACTAACAGGGAAAGGATAAAGGCCAACGATGTCAGCAGCATCGTCACGAGGCGGGCCTGGCCTCTAAAACTGATCAGTACAGGTAGTGAACTGTTGAGTTACAAGTCAGGTTTCACCTTTGATTTCCCCATACCCCCGAGTTATATGTGTAAGTCAAGTCAGGTATCCCGAAATCAAGAAACTAATGCCAACACAGGACCAGGTAAACAGGTTTGTCTGGATAGACAACAGGAACGGTCCATGAGGACTACATGTCAGGTTTGTTGGCATTAGACACAAGATCAGGTAACGGATCAGGTCATGGTACATCATGTCAAGCCAAGCAATATACGGTACCATGTCGGGTAGATCAACATATATATATATATATAGCAAGTTAGGTCAAGATGTAAACAATATCATGGGTGTGCTCACAATCAGTTATACAAGCAAGCGTGGTTATCATCACATGATCTAAGCAATGAATTTAAGCAATAAGCAGATTTACTCAATTTGCAGTACAGCTATCAGTTGTGTCACAGAGATGATTTCAATGTTATGCGAATGCAGGATGACAATTATGGCCTTTTAAACATGTTAACAAGTTTAAGAACTTTAGAGGTTCAATGATTTATATATACAGGTTCAATACAGCTATTACAGGTTAAAATGCACACGAGTGTCCAAATGGAACAAAACTATAGAGATAAATGCCATAAGCTATGTCAATATTAAAATGTGATTAAACGGTAAATGTGGTTTTTAGGTTCAATTGCAAACTGTAGGTTCCAAGTTTAAAGATAAAATGATATATAACAATATTGTACATGAAAATGAGAAATGATCGTACCAAAGTTAAATTTACAGGTTTAGGGTGTCATAATATTTATGTAAATGTTGTATAGCATGTAGCAAGGGGTACTTGCCTCGACGGGTCGCGAACCGGGAAAAACGTAACGTAAAACGTCGGCGGGGAAACTCGCGACGGGCGCACGGTTCACGGAATGAACCCGAACGACGAATAATGGAACCGCACGGGTCGGGGTACCTCGCTGGAACGTCGGGTCACATCGTCGGCATCGCCGGATTCCGGCCAAATGTGAACAGTAAAGATCAAGGTATGCAATCAAGAATAGAAAGAAACTAGAGAAGAAAGGAAGGAGGGAAAGAGGAGAAGAAGGCTTACGGTGGTCTGCAGAGGGGTCGTGAGGATCGACGGCGCCGAAGAAACTCCGGCGACCAACCTACGACGACGGCGAGAAAAGCTGCAGATTAAGGAAGTCTTTAACAGAGAAGGAAAAGAAGGGAAGAGGAGGGAAGCTAACACACCGAAGGAGGCTTGCGAGGCCGGGGAGGCGGATCGAGATCGCCGGCGGTGACTCAAGGCGGTGCGACGGGTGTGCAGGGGTGCGCGCAGGCCGCGGTGAAGGTGCAGGGGTCACGGTGAGGGTGCAGGGCGCGCGGTGGTCGATGAAGGAGGACGTGGGTGCGATGAGGCTGAGGAGGCGAGGAGGTCGGTGGTGGAGGCGTCGGCGTCGGGGCTGCGACGGCGAGGGAGCCGGAGACTAGGGTTCGCGATGGGTTACGTTCTGTGGTTTAAAAAAAGAAAGGAAGGAGGGAAAATTATATAGAGAAGAGAGAGAGAGAAAAGTGAGTGAGAGAGAGAGAGATAGAGATTCAGGGGGGAGAGAGAGAGAGAAAGAGATATTCAGGGGGGAGAGAGAGAGAGAGAGATCGGGGATGAGGGGCCCACGGGAAAAAGGTTGATTGGCTGAGAAGGAATCATTTGTTAGGAAAAAATATATTTAAAAAGATTATACGGAACAGTGAAATCTATATGGTTAGAAATTATATGATGGTTTAAATATATTTGAATTTGGGATTTTGGCGCAAAATAAAATATTTCCAAATCGCGCCCGGGTCGGGTCCAAAAATTTGAAATTGAAATAAAAGAATTTTAAGCGGGATCCAAAACTGAAAATGAAGTATTTTGCAATCAAAAAGCATATCCCCAAAACGGACACACGTACGTGCACGTAGCCGTCCAAACTTGCCCGTTTCACTGAACGGGACGAGAACACGATGCACGGACGCTACAGCAGGGTTAGGGGTGTCAAGTAGGCCAAGATGAATATTTTTAATTTTATTTTAGGTGCCAAAAATTGTTATATGCAGAAATGAATTTGCCGGGTAAATTTTTTTACAGTAAGTAACAATTAAGCAAGATAAATGAAATGAAGGTCACACTCCATTCATAAAGTAACAGAAATTAGTAGTATTGGGCTCGGGTGTTACAGCGGAGGTGATCCCGGCCGCACGACATGATCGACGTCGCCACTGGCGCCGAGTGAAGAAAGCTGGGGGCAGTTCACCCTCCGGACTGACTCCGCCAACTCCAACTGTGGAAGTTGATGCTGCTGTTCCAACTGGGAACAACTTTGAACTACTTAACAGGGTACGCTGGAATTTGCCAACTGCTGTGCTGAAAAGATCTCCTCCACCTATGGAGAATGCCCCAAAGGCGAAGCTGGAGCAGCCTCCTCAGCGGCTGTCCTCTAAAATTTATAAAGTTTGGCGACAGGGCTAGGACTCCGTGATAGATCAAGACTATCTCCGCCGACAGAAAAAGATGAAGTTTCGGCAAGAAAAGGATCACCCTGTCAAGCCACAGAAGACGACAGCTACTTGGGTGCCCACTGCAACGGCCCCCTCAAATTCGACCGCCCATAAGAGGAGAAGGCCGGAGAAAATTCCCATGTCTGCGACAAATGTCAAGGGCACTGAGCCTAAACGCCCTAAGTCTGGGGGCATGGTGGTGCATACCGTCTATATGGCATCCGGAAAAGAAGATAGCCGTATCTCCACAGGTCATCGACCGCTTACGCGATCTGTAATAAAGGCCCAGGAGCAACAACAGAAGCTTCAGGAAATGCTAACGCAAATGGCCGTACTCACTGGGCCAAAAGAAAGCCTGGAAACATTATCGGAGCAACGTCAAGAACAAGAAACCGATAATGAGTTCCTCCGCAGAATCCTCGAAAAGAATGACAAAGAGGCAGCGGAACAAGCTGCCAACATAAAACGAATGGCGTTCCTATTCCAAGACATGGTCGGGATGATGTTACAGCCGGAGCCTCCAGCTGAAGATCTTCCGATTATCCTTGAAGACGACCGAGTGGAGACGTCAAACCCTCTTCCGGCTTGTTCAGCGGCCAAAGAGGAAACTATCTCAAAAGCTGTCCTGGATGATTACATCGCTCAGCAGATACGAGTTCATCAAGCGAATGAAGCGGCTGGGCAAATTGTTAAGACTGGACGACCCTATCCGGGTTGGTACGACCAAATAAAGTACCCGCCGGGATATACGATCCCTAAATTCCATGTATATAAGGGGTCGAGGAATCCACACCAGCACGTTGCTCAATTTAGGGCTCTGTGCGGCAACACCGGAGGTGAAGACAAACTGCTGCTTCGCCAGTTTGTTGGAAGTTTGGAGGAGACGGCCTTCGAATGGTATTCGGAGCTTCCAAACGACTCCGTCAAAACATTCACGGAGATGGAGCTGTTATTCACCCAGCGTTTCGCAAGCGCCAGCGAACGCACCACAATCACGGCGTTGATCAATGCCAAGGTGAAACCAGTCGAAACATGGGTTCAGTATACGATACGGTGGCGCAACCTATGGTCGAAGTGCGAACAGTGCATAAAAGAGGCTCCTGCAGTAGGCATGTTGTGGGAACCCTTGATCCGCAGGCGACCATATCCCAATTCATGATGTTCTTCAAGCCGACCACCTTCCAGGCCTTGATCGACAAGCTGGCCCAAATGGACCGGATGGGCCATAGACCGTCCTCCTCAAAGACGGATCCTCGGAATGAGAAGGGGAAATGGAAAGCAACCTTCGTCGCCAACGCTCAACAACAACCGAGTGGCCCGAGATCGGTTGTTCGCCAAAGCAACAAGTGACAATCCCTTGATGAAAAGTTGAGACGTCCTTACTCGTTTCCTCGGGATAAAATAAGGAAACTGTTTGAACTGGCAGTACGCAATGGACTCATTACTCTACCGGAGTCGAGACACCGACCGCAACCAAATGAAATCAATGATCCCAATTATTGCCCCTACCACCGAGTATTGGGCCATCCGATCGAAGACTGCTACGTCTTCAAAAACTGGGTTGAAGACCAATACCAACAGGGCAAGTTCGCGCTATCTGAAAACTGGAAGGTGAATCCGCCACAACATCATACTCCTAAAAGGGTGGACACACCGGGAACTTCGTGCTCTTTTATAGAAGAAGCTCCATAGGAGGTCGCTCTTTCAGCCAAGACGAAAAGAATGCTGAAAGATCTTCACACATGCCCGGCAATTAGGTGGAAAAGTCTACTAGAGCCTGAGATCATTGAGGGAATGCTAAAACCGCGCCTGATGCCGAGAATTGGTAGCGATGGTCAAAATGTTCAGACCCAGCCATCAAAGTCTTCAAAGAAGAAGAAGAAGCCCGTGAAGCCTGATGACAAGCGCACGGACTTGCAAAAGCATATTGACGCGCTGGAGGAATACAACCAAAAGGTGCGAACCCCGATCATACTCCAAGAATTTCTCAACCATATCTTGGAGGGCGGAGATAGCGATGATGATGAAGGAGACAACTCGTCATAGGAACCAGAAGATTATGTGGCAAGTTGCCGCATGATCTCTCATTCATCGCTAAATAACAAAGAAGCTCACTCGGCATCAGAAGATAATGTAGAGGAGCTGGGGGCAGGATCAATGCCAAAATCCTTGGAACCGTTAGACGAGATGATCAACATGCTATTGAACGATGCCCGTCAGAAGAGCAAAGCTGATTGAGAACGCCAAATGGCCTTATTCGAAGGGGCCAGGCGTCGGCGTCAAGTTGGAAAAGCCGTGATAGGGATGGGTCACAAAACACTCTAACCATATCAAATCACACCCTAAATGGGTGTATTCCACATCAGCGTCATGTATCCCGTCACGTGACAAATGCACGTGCATACAGGATAAACAATGGACCGAAACGTCCCTAAACCAATGATGGACCACAATGTCATAAAACTTGCAACGGACCGAAACGTCCCTAAACTAACGATGGACCGCAATGTCCTAAAACTTGCAACTGACCGAGACGTCTATAAACTACTACGGACCGCAGCATCCCAAAACTGACGTAAAAAAATGGTACATCCATAAGCGAGATGGGCACGGATGAAAACCCAGAAGGGCTCCGTGAGTAAAAATAGCAGGACTACCGGCGAGTTTGTGAAAACCCGAAAGGGCGCAATCTCGTTAAGAGACACTTACAAGATCCTCTCGACCTTGTAAGGAGAAAATACTTGCATGAGATCCTTACGACTCACAAAGGAGCAACACACTTAGGGATCCCCACGATTCCTAGGGAGAAATTACACTTACGAGATCCTCACGACTCGTAAGGAGAACCCTCTTATGAGACCCTCACGGCTCATAAGATTCAAAATCTTTAAGCTACAGGGATCTGAACCTGTTCTTAAGCCATCACAATCCCAGATTGCCCTATAAGCGGTTCAATATTGACCCTTGTATACAATCCATGGGCACGAATAAACATTTCCGTAACAAAGTTCCACCAGCGACTAGGGATATGCTCACCCGGTAAACAACCCTTGTAAGTCCTCTCGACTTATAAGGAGAAAACACTCTTGTAAGATCCTTACGACTTATAAGAGAACATACACTTAGGATTCCTCACGATTCCTAAGGAGAAAATGCACCTACGAGATCTTCACGACTCGTAGGGAGAAATACCTTTATGAGACCCTTACGGCTCATGAAGTCAAAAGCCTTAGTCGACAGGATCTTAACCCTGTTTGCTAAGCCACCTTTGTTCGAACGGACAAAGGCAAATGATAATTCGCTCCTGGCAATATCCCAGTTGTAGTGATGCTGATGCCTAAATCGATATCAGATCCCAAATCCCATACTCGCGATAAAAATCAGCGAGCCAAAAATGCATATGAAATAGCCGAAATGATGGGGCAACTTGCAACGAAATCAGCAAGTAAAAATGTATGCATACAAAAACAGCCGAAATGATTGGGCAACTCGCAATAAAAAGCAGCGAGTAAAAAGAAAAACAGCCGAAATGATTGGGCACCGCGAAAAATAACCGAAATGATTGGCAATTGTGACTTTCGCGATATAAAATGCTGAAATGATAGAGTATCGCTGAAAGAAATAAAAAAATAAAAGAATGAAACTTTTGCCCTACAGGCAGTCCATACTGACCCCTGTATACAATCCATGGGCATAAACGAAAAGGGAACCATATGTCCCCCACCAGATCCTGTCAAAAGGGAAAGTTAGATCTCAACGGTAACATCTGCATCCCAGAAGATCAACAACGGCGTTCCTTTTTATGCCAGCAGGGCACGAAAGCGACACAAAGAAACGGAGCCATGGCAGAGTCCCTAGTTCCAAATCTTAACGGCAACATCTACAGCCTAAAAATCAGCAACGGTGATCCTCCTCATTCCAATAGGATTCAAACGCAACATCACCAAACGGAGCCACGGTAAAATCCCTAGTTCCAAGACTCTACGGTCCATAGACAATCTAGAGTCAACCAATGACCTCCCCGCCGGATCAACGCTCCGTCTCGGAAACAAGTCAACCAACTCCGAGGAAATCAATGTCCTTGGCAAAAACCTCGATTCAGGGAAATCAGCGTCCTTGACGAGAGCACCTCGATTCGCGTCGACCCACAGAGAAGTCAGTGTCTTTGCAGGAATATCTCGATTCGTCTCAACTCCGAGGAAATCAGTGTCCTTGGCAAAATACCTCGATTCAGGGAAATCGGCGTCCTTGACGAGAGTATCTCGACTCGTGTCGACCCGCAGAGAAGTCTGTGTCTTTGCAGGAATACTTCGATTCGTCTCAACTCCGAGGAAATCGGTGTCCTTGGCAAAATACCTCGATTCAGGGAAATCAGCGTCCTTGATGAGAGCATCTCGATTCGCGTCGACTCGCAAGAAAATCAGTGTCTTTGCAGCAATATCTCAATTCGTCTCAACTCTGAGGAAATCAGTGTCCTTGGCAAAATACCTCGATTTAGGGAAATCAGCGTCCTTGACGAGAGAATCTCGATTCGCATCGACCCGCAAGGAAATCAGTGTCTTTGCAGGAATACCTCGATTCGTCTCAACTCCGAGGAAATCAGTGTCCTTGGCAAAATACCTCGATTCAGGGAAACCAGCGTCCTTGACGAGAGCATCTCGATTCGCGTCGACCGGCAGAGAAGTCAGTGTCTTTGCAGGAATACCTCGATTCGTCTCAACTCCGAGGAAATCAGTGTCATTGGCAAAATATCTCGATTCAGGGAAATCAGCGTCCTTGACGAGAGCATCTCGATTTGCGTCGACTCGCAAGGAAATCAATGTTTTTGCAGGAATACCTCGATTCGTCTCAACTCCGAGGAAATCAGTGTCCTTGGTAAAATAACTCGATTCAGGGAAATCGGCGTCCTTGACGAGAGCATCTCGATTCGCGTCGACCCGCAAGGAAATCAATGTCTTTGCAGGAATATCTCGATTCGTCTCAACTCTGAGGAAATCAGTGTCCTTGGCAAATACCTCGATTCAGAGAAATCAGCGTCCTTGGCGAGAGCATCTTGATTCGCGTCGACCCGCAAGAAAATCAGTGTTTTTGCAGGAATACCTCGATTCGTCTCAACCCACAGGGAAATCAGCGTCCTTGGCAAATACCTCGATTCAGGGAAATCAGCGTCCTTGACGAGAACATCTCGATTCGTGCCGACCCGCAGAGAAATCAGTGTCTCTGCAGGAATATACGACGTCATCAAAACAGAGCCGCGACAAAGTTCCCAGTTCCGGGAACACGGCCAAAGACAACCCCTGACACCGTGAAATGCGGATAAAGTCAACCCCCTGACTCCGTGAAATGCGGATAAAGTCAACCCATGACGCCGTGAAATGCGGATAAATTCAACTCCTTGACTCCGTGAAATGCGGATAAAGTCAACCACTCCTGGCCCCGTAGAACATGGCTAAGGTCAATCCTGACCCTGTGAGAAATAGCCAGAGCAAACCCTCGACCCCCCCCCCCCCCCCCGTCGAAAGCAATGCTTTGACTCGGGAGCAGGTCAAATCATCAATCACTTACGAGTCCTCTCGACTTTTAAGGAGAAATTCTCTTGTGATATCCTTACGACTCTCAAGAGAAAATGTACTTAGGAATCCTCACGATTCCTAAGGAGAAAATACACCTACGGGATCCTCTCGACCTGTAGGGAGAAAAGTATTTGTGAGATCCTCACGGGTCATAAAGTTGAAAAGTCTTAGGTGACAGATCCTAACCCTGTCTCCCAAGCTATCATTGCCTCACAGAAAGGCCAAGGTAGATTTTCTAAAGGCCACACTCTCCGACAAGAAAGGAAACAATCGCTTACGAGTCATCTCGACTTGTAAGGAGAAAATTTTCTTGGGAGATCCTTACGACTCTCAAGAGAAAACACACTTAGGAATTCTCACGATTCCTAAGAAGAAAATACGCCTACGAGATCCTCTCGACTCGTAGAGAGAAAAGTCTTTATGAGACCCTCATGGCTCATAAAATTGAAAAGTCTTAGGCAGCAGACCTGAACCTGTTTCCTAAACCATCGCTGCCTTGCAAAGAGTCCAAGATGGACCGTCACTCACTATCTACCGGTCACACTTGCTAAAATCACATGGTAACGACACAACAAAGAGAAGAAAGCAACGGTAGAACAAAAAAAATGTGTATCTTTTATTCATGAATTCAATAGAGTACAAGTTGAATCATATGAAAGAATAAAAAAATAGATACACGTTATTCAATGATTATAAGCAAAACAGCTACTGAGAAGGAAGCGTCTTCAATAAGTCAGCAAGTTGCTCGCGCACTCCTTTCAGTGCCTTCTCATGATCAGCCGCCGCGGCCAGCTCTGCTTTGATTCGAGCCCGTTGCTGCAAGCACGATGAAACCTTCTCATCGATTTCCCGTTGGGCAGCTTCGCGACTCTGCGTAACTCGCTCAATAGAGTCGAGCTTCCACCTCAATACCAGCCCGTCCGAGATACATTGCTGCAAGTTGTCAAAGACAGCTCTCAGTTGTGCTGCATTTGCTTCAACTTGGGCGCGGAGCCGGGCAGATTCACCTGAAGCCTTCTCGCGTTCCTTCCACCTCAAGGTCGTTTCTTTTTCAAAATGGTGGAGGAAGGACGCACTCCCAGCGACCCAAGCAGCCCGCTGGGAGTTCAAAACCATAATCTCAGGAGCAGGACGCCTAAGCTCAAGCTCATGCAGCCAGGCCTCAATCTTCCTGTAGTGGTTAACCCAAGACTCATCGACGCCCTCGTTATGGAAGTTCACAAGCGTCGCCAACATTGGATTAACCGTGGCACCAAAATCTGCACCGAATATAGGGGCCTCCGCGTCAAGCACCTCGATGTAGTCACTCAACATACGCAAACTGGTCACGGCGCCTTTTGAAGATGGACGTCTAGAAAAAGGCCCTGCCGACATTATGATGCGAGACTCGAACGGAGCTGGAGCCGGTGTCACCACTGCAAAACAAATCATAATCAGATGACGGCTCAAGAAATTAAAAAAAATGCACGAACAATAGAGTTTACTATACTGGCTACAACATGGGGCAGAGCTGGGAGTACTGGTGGCGCGACGATACCCTCGTCCCCTCCTTCAATTTGTAAGACTACAAGTAATGCAAAGAAGAATTAGCAATAACATGGCTGCCCGTTAAAGAAAAGAAAAAACGTCGGTTAGAAAAGATACTTACCGACACCAGCGGGCGGACTAATCTCCGACTGGAAGGAGAAGTGCGGGTTCACCACCTGATACAGGTGATCAAAAAGAACTCCTGCAAGATTACGATGATACATAATCAGTACACGGAAGATGTTGTCCCTGATTTAAATTAATTACAAACCCATACCTTCCAGCATTTGAGAGGAGATAAGAGGAGACGAAGGGGCAGTGACCATCAAAACAGCAGCTGGTGGTGCTTCTTCAGGTATCATAACCTCAGCGCTCACCACACCTACATTTGAAAGAAATAAAATGTCGTCAGAAGGGATTGCAAAATGAAAAGAATGCAGCAACCCGAGGCTTAACAGATAGGTCATCAGCCAAAACTGTGATGGAACCATCGCCAAGCATCACGACTTCTTCGGTCCCATTCGAAGGGATGGTTTCACCGCCCGTGGCTTCGTCCCTGACTACACGAGGGTCGTCGTGACACTTGCAATGCCAGGAGATGGCAGGGAACCACAGGTGGAAAGAGCGACAATTGGAGCAGTACCGGACTCCTGAGAAAGAGTAGCCGCTTCTGGCTCAGTAGTTGTCGTCATCTCGCCTGCCACCTCCTCACCCGGACTTGGCTCTGCAGGGTAGGGTATATAAGAATCTGAGGATTAAAACTCTGACAAAAGGACCCGGTGTTACGTTACCTTGGATCGGCTTTTCAATTGCTTCCCGAGCCGCGCGTACCACCTGTTTATAAGTGGTAGACAGGGTGACCGGAGCACCCTCTGAAGAAGCAGGGACATGGAAGCAGCGCTCGAGCCTGCACTTACAGCCAAGGCGGCGTTACGTTCTCTTGCTGTACGCCCCCTGCACTTCCTTTCCGCCTGGGCCGTGAGAGCTGATCTTCTTAGAAGCTCCGTTAAGGAGACGTCATCGTCCGCGCCAAGAGCTACCTCTGGAGTCGTTATGGCGTCCGTCGTCGGTTGTTTAAGCGAAGCCTCTTTTGGTAACACTGGGGAAGCTGGCACTTCGGTAGCCAGCCTTGGAAGCGTCTCCGCACCACCCTGCGAAGTCGGCAAGGCACTTGGGATAACTTGGGTCGAAGTAGTCCCTGCGATAAGATGAAAAGGGGTTAGATTACCCATAAGATAGGGGAATGAAAGCATAATGAGCCGAAATATACCAACACCCAGCGAAGCGCGAAGCCTCTCTTCCTCCTCAAAAGTCTTGAAGGAAGTCGCGAGAGCCACTTCAATGGAGATGCCTGTGGAATAAGAAGTGTCAGCCAAAACATGATAATAAAAAAAACATAATAGCGAAAAGATACGACTAAAGTCTACCTGACTGCGCAAGGATGACCAGTCCTGCTTTGTGGCTAGCTAGTCGCTCGGAAGCCGCGATGGCAGCCTCCAGATCAGTATTATCTGGCGCTATGAATAGACCCTCGTTGGTCCCGTATTCGCTTAAGCCTTCGCTATAAGGAGCATGGGGCTCCTGGCCGAATACAACATCTGCAGAAAGAATCGACTTCTTCTTCTTCTGCGAGCGAGTGCCCATAGCCGCTAGCACAAGCTTACGCTTGGTGGGCACCTTTGGACGACGAGTTCCGATATCTGAACCCACGCCAGACTCAGGAGATGCCACAGCTGCCACTTCAATGGGAGCACGGGGTAGCGGTAGCTCAGGCATATCACGCGGAACTACAGCCGCAACAACTTCTCTCAAGGGAGGACGGACAATGGTCCGTTGCTTCAGAGGAACATTTGGATTACCAGCCGACGCTGCACCCTTGCGATCAAGCAGCAATCTTTTTTCCTCTCTAATGACGGCGCCCATCGAATGTTGATACCACGCCACATACACATTCAGGGCCTTCGGAACACAGCTCGGTTCACTAATGAAGAAGTTAGACCCTGTGCTTAGGTGCATAAAATGATGCAGCGCGCTCCGGATACCCTCTTCGGTAGCAGCGGGTTCTACCAAGAAAGCCTCAAGCGGGATGCCCTGATTGTAGCTTAACTGCTGGGCGAAATGATGCGGGTTGTATCTCATGAACAACGCCGCATCATTCTGCCTAAATATGAGAAAGCCCGGCCTGATGGAGTATAGATGAAGAATCTCTTGAGCTTTCAAGACAGAGGCCCCGTCTTTAAAAATGTCCAGCAATGGCAGCACCGTTTTCACGGATTCCTGGCCAACGGTCAAAATTTTATCGGTGAAGGACATACCATCTCCAACCGTGCCTGGACGAAGGAGCAAACCCCTAGCTTCCCGCGATGTCGGATTTACGATGGATGCGTCGACTAGCCGCATGATCTGAGGGAACTTACATTTGTCATAAAAGGAAGGCCTTCTGTGGATACCGAAGATGCCAAGCACGTGCAACTCGAGCCACGAAGTGAAATAATGCATTGAGAAGTTGGCAGGCTGCACCCCTGGCTCAGTAGTATCCGCTTCCAAGCTGAGGCCGTGATACAAGTGGGCTAACCCAGCGATCCCGACGGCCACTTGTATCCCAGCAACCATTCGATGCGCTGGGTAGAAGACGGACGGTCTCATACGACGAGGGTGCATCGGAAGCGCAAACCAGCTCAGCCATAACCCGAGAAACCCCAAAAAGAACGTTTCTTCGTCAATCCCAGAAGCTGCCAGCTCTGCAAAAGGGACGACCGGGGTGCCAGGGAGAAAGAAATTCTTCTGATCCGCCTCCGCCGTCGGCAGGTTGCCCAAACCTAAGCCAAAAGGATCGTCAAGTTTGGCGAACTTCGCGGCTTCTTTCAACAGTACTTCCGTACGGAGAAAACAAGCGATAAAATCCGTAAAATTGACCCCACGACCTTCGGATTCGAGAAAAAGGTTCTCATAGATATTCAGCACCTTTATCAAACTCGGAAATTGGTGTTGAATAGCGTTTTCCGGGGTAAGACCCATTACCATTGATTTGGTGGCAAAAATATACTCATCCGGAGGAAGCAGCTCCTCGTAATGTTCTCCCCTAATGGGTAAACAAGAGACCTCAGCAAATTCCTCCAAAGAAATGAAGACTTCTCGATCCAATAAGAGGAAAGTGTGGGTCGGAATGTTCCATTGCTCTAGAAATGCCTTGACCCACCATGTAGGAGGTGCGGAATACTGGAACAAAGAAGCATAGATCGCAGGGTACAATCCGAGCCTTAGCAGCTGTAACTTCTTCACCGATAAGATGTATCGGGCTCACTGCAGATATCCGGCTGGGTGACGGGGAGTTAGTCCTATGTTGTATGACTGTCCCCAAGGGCGCGATTTGCCCTGACATATGCGCCGCCCTAGAGTGTCCAAAGCTACCGGCGGCTGCACGGGTATTGCGGCCATAGAAGGCCGAAGGAGACCTTCTGAAGTCCAATTCATCTCCTCCACAATATAGTTTATCGGGGGTGCATCTGCATAAGGGATCGCCGAGATAGGCTCCGAGGGTGTCGCACAAGAAAAGCTCCGCCGGCCTCTGATAATTTGATCATACCATCTACCCCATAGATGAAGATTCTTGTGCTCTGGGTCATGATCCTTTATCAATGCGAAGACTTTCCTATCCACTGGCGCTGTACGGAATCCGCCTTCTGAACGAACAAAGGGAAACGAAGTATCGAGAGACATAGTACCTGCACGGAAAAGAACAAAGTTGGCCATCAATGCTACAAATCAAGTTCGGTACTTGGTGCTTTAAATCCGTACCACACTGCAATGCAGTGAAAAGGGGCCAAAGGGGACCCACAAAATCTAGATGACAGATCATCATTAACAAAACAGCCTCATCATTTATGAGACTATCATTAAATGAGGAAATCCTCAAAAGATTCTCATTCAATGAGAACCCCTCGGGCAGAGGAGTAAATCTCCCCTTAAGAGCAATGCTCTGTGATAGAATGACATCTGTCAGATTCTAACGATGAAGGAATAAAAAATTTCCCCAAAGAGAATTCCTCAAGAGCCTTGCTCTGTAAAAATGATGGAATAACCCATCAGAAAAATTGAAGTAAAATTTTTGAGATCTTCAAGATCAATGAACAAACTCTTAAGAGTTCTTCATAAGAGATTAATAAATCTACATGATTTGAAAAGAGCAAAACTCTGTTAATGGGTTAAGAAACCCCAAGAAAGATCTTTTTAGATCTGTGATTCAAGAGAGCAAAGCTCTGTTAATAAAACCCAAAAAAAAGGTTTTCTTTAGATCGAAGATCTATGAAGAGCAAAGCTCTGTTAATGGGTGAAACCCTAGATTCTTAAATAATCCTTTAAAAGATTTAATTTTTACCTAAAAATTTGACAGAGTTCTGTCTTTTAGAGAGATTCTCAGAAACAGAGAGCTATGCTCTAAAGGAGAAATTGATTCTCAGAAAACAAGAAAGAAGATGAACAGAAATCATCTCAAGGGCCCAGGGTCCTATTTATAGGCGTTGAGAGCCGTTTCAACTTCTGAGTTGATCAAATGGCAGAAATGTTGCCACCGCTGCACTCACGTGTGGGCCACGTAAGCGCAACGGTGGGGGGGGGCATTTGTTTCCCCCAATCAGAGCAAAGCTTTGTTCAAAATTTTAAATTTTGAAATGAAGCAGCGCTTCATAGCAGCCCAGCGCTGAGAGAGCCAAAGACTCTAAGACAGCGCTCACGTGCAAAGCAGATGAGCGCTAGCACTAAGAGCGCTGCGCTCTAAACAGCGCACCACGTGCAAAGCACGTAAGCGCTAGCGCTAAGAGCGCTGCACTCTAAGCAGCGCACCACGTGCAAAGCACGTAAGCGCTAGCGCTGGAACTAAATGTTCTCAACCATTGGATCAAAGATCTAACGAACATGATTAAAAATCATCAATTGATCAGAATAAAATTCTGTTAAGGAAAGATTCCTCAAAATCTTTCCAAACAGAAAGATTGTGCTCTGTAAATCAGAGCACCTTTGGATCAACGATCCAATGGTGATTAAAAAATCACTAAAATATAGAATAAATTCTGTATGGGGAAAAATTTCCCAATCTTGTTAAAAATAAGAAGATTGCCTTCTGTAAATCAGAAGCCCTTGGATCAAAGATCCAACGGTGGGAAAATCCTCAAATCAATTGGAGAAAAGATCTCCTTAACCGATTGAACAAATCAGCTCGCCCTATATAAAGACCCTAAGATTTCAAGTCTCAGAGGAGAGAAAAACATAGAGAGGAACCCCCCCCATAAACTTTGAGAAATCTTAGAAAGAAGAGCAAGCTCTCGGTAGAAGAAGAAAATTCTCTTCAAGGTAAAAAGAACAGAAAGACGAAATCGTCTCATATTAAAAGAAGAATTCACTTCTTTTCTTTAAGATCATAGATTTACAAGATCAAGATCTTTCACAAAGAGATCAAAGTATCTCATCACAAAGAATAAGAGAAAGAAATTGGCCTTCTTCAGATCATAGATCTATAAGACAAATTGTCTTTCAGAGATCATGAACATCTCATTATAAAAGGGGGGAGAATAATTCAATTCTCTTTGATCACAGATCCATAAAGGCAAAGCCTTTCACCAAAATAAGAGATTGAAACATCTTCTATAAAATAAGAAATTTGTTCTTAGAATCTTGAGACAAAGTCTCTTATAAAAAGAGAATTTAATTCTCAGAGCGCAAACTGATCTAAGTTGCGTAAAAGAAGAGCCTTAGCGCTCCTAATTTAAAAGAGCTTCACCGCACCACATCTAGCGCAAAGCGCTGCAAAGCCTTGGTGCTCTTAATTTAAAAGAGCTTCAGCGCTCCACATCTAGCGCAAAGCGCCGCAGAGCCTTGGTGCTCTTAATTTTAAAGAGCCTTGGTGCTCAAATATAGCGCACAACGCTCATTGACTGGCGCTCAGCACCAAGCGCGCCACGTGCTCTTCACGTGTGCACTACTTAACAGAAGCGTCTCAGCGCTCCACATCTAGTGCAAAGCGCTGCAGCGCCTCAACGCTCCAAATATAGCGTAGGCGCTAGCGCCAAGCGCGCCACGTGTTTCTCACGTGTGCGCTGATAGAATATAAACTGTTTTTTAAAATAAAGCCCTAGAGCTATGATGAATGCTCAGCATTCAATAAAAGACAAAAATCTTGTCAAAATTCAAATCAATGCTCAGTATTGTCAAATGTTTAACATTTTAACTGAGTGGGCCAAGCCCAAGTTGGCTATAAACCCCTCATTCAGATTAATTGAGCCCATATGCTCATAAATCTCACATCTTAGTCCCAGTTGGACTACAGATCTCCCAACCAAAATTGGTTCAAGGGTACATCACTTTACTCCTATGATATTTGTCGTCGTAATCCTTCAACGTCTTCAGAGAGGTGACGGGTCCCAACAACCATACATTTCATAGACTATGACGTCTTTAAATCGGACTGTGGGGTCTTTAAACCCATGGACTATGATGTCCTTAACCTTGGACTGTGGGGTCCTTAAACCCATGGACTATGATATCCTTAACCTTGGACTGTGGAGTCGTTAAGCCCATGGACTATGATGTCCTTAACCTTGGATCGTAATGTCCTTAAACTAATTATGGACCGCAAAGTCCCTAAACTAAACAATAGAGCCCAAATGCTCTTTTGTTGGATCTAAATGATCCCGTTAAGTTGATCTAGTCTAAAATTAGACTAACATATCCTTAACAAACGTTTAAGTTGATCTTAGTCTCAAATGAGACTAACGTATCCTTAAACCCAACCCCAAACCCAAATCTAAGAAAATACGAATTTGGACTACTCCACGCCCTACGGGCGACAACATAAATTAGTCTCCGTATACAATCCACGGGCACTAGCGTAATTAACACACACCTATGACACGAAGTGACCATCTAAAGAAGGAGAAAGTGGTTACCGCGATGCACTAGCGTAATTAACTGCAGGGGCTTACGCCTGCAGGGAAGAGTGTCCCCATAATCAAAAACCCCTCAACGAGGGGGAATCTGACGAAGTCTGCTACATCGGCCGCATCCCTTTAAACCTTTGATATACGGTGCCATAAATTAACTTGGCATCTTTGGAGAGGTGGACGGATAGCACCAATTAGTATCTGCCCCCGAAATTCAGACCCTAACGTCCCAACGTTCCGGTCGCGTCTTTTCGGCGGAGAACATAGGGTAGTAATCTAAGTACAGTGGGACTCATACGAGACAAATGACGATCTCAGGTCAACAAACTACCTGTACTTATGTCACCAGAGAACTGCTTTCTGACGATAGGTATAGTACCATCTAGAAGTTCTCGGCGAGTTTGTCCAGTGTAATCACCTTCAGTGAGCACATGTATACAATTGTAGGTGCAATACACTAATGGCTAAGAGACTTGCCACCGCCTTTCGTCGGGATCTAGAAATGTATACACTAGTCTACTCTGGAATATCGATGCACAGCCTCGATACTCCCACGACTAGGGATATTTAAGGATGTGCTTATGTTAGTTGTATATATGCCCTAGAGGCCATTGTTGTACATATGATGTATATTATAGTGGATGCTTGGATATATATAGTGAGGACTTTCTTACTCGATATGATAGTATGCTGTCTGGTTTCACTTTATCTTAACATGTTGACTTGTATTGGTTTACAGTCTTACTCTCACATGTTGATAAAGCCCTTGGGATATGTACTTGACTACTAAGACTATGATGAGATCATACTAGTGGGGCCAGGGTAGTAAACGAGTACATCCTATAACTGTTCCTAGTCGAGTGAGTATCGAGACATGGCATCGATACTCCAGGGTAGACTAGCGTATACGCATCTTGACCCATATGATGGGCGATGGATGATCCCATATCCATTAGTGTTTGACATCAGAGACAGTATACGGGTGCTCAGTGGGGACTGGGTACACTGAACGGACTCGCTGAGAACTCCTAGATGGTATTATACCTATCGTCAGATAGCAGTTCTCCGGTGACACTGGTACAGGTTAGTCTGTAGACCCAAGATCGTCATAGAGTCTTGTGTGATTCCCACTGTGCTTTGATTTCCACCTTACCACGTCCAAGAGGGCGTGCAAAATGGTGGCTTTTGGATACAGTCCCAAATCACATGGAGGCAATGAGCGATAGGAGGGGTTTCGTCTCTCCCGGTATAAGGAGTTGATGTTGTGCTGTGTTCGATTGGCTATAACTGGAAGTCCCTGGCCAGGGCTGATATGGAGTGCTACTGGTAAGAGTTATCAGTAGTTTCTCGATCTGTTATGAGCCTCACATCGACATGACTTATCGGTTACTAGGGTCTGACGTTTACCACCCCTAGACTTGATATGCGACATATGGGGCGAAGAGACCGGACTGTACGGTAGTGTTACTGATTGGATTAATATGATAATGTACAGGCTTGCTTGTTGATCTTCTGATCGCTCAATACTTGGATGGCCGTTACGTTTAGCTGACCGCTTGCAGCTTGTGGGTGTTTGATATGATCATCACCTACTGCCGGCGTATTGACGATTCTTTAGAGTCCTACACAGAGGTTTCTTGACTCAGGCAAAACGGAGTATGAGCACATATGTGATATGCGCGGGACCGAGAATAATACAATATGAGATATCATATTCTATTCTCGCGATATGAGATATCGGCCGGGTATATGTGATATAGCCGGGTCATCGGATCAAGTGTTGATTCGATGAATTGGTACATGTTATATTAGTCGGTTATATGCAATATAGCCGGATTGTCGGATCAAGTGTTGATTCGATAATTTAATGTATAATTATATATGTGATATATTACATTACGTTAACTAATATAAGCTCGCTTTATTGATTCATTTTCTCACTGGATAATACATTGATGTATATGCGATATATGTTAATTGTATTATTTTCTTTTGTTACAAAATATATTATATACGTGATATATAATATTGTAACAAATTAGGGTTACAAATGCAACATGGTTTTTTAGTTTAAACCAAGTTTGGGTTTGGATTAGGGTTAGCTATTCGGATGAGGGTTAAGGAAGCTTCATGAAGCTTTCATTTTGTCATCTTGATTTGATATTTTGTAAAGATATTTGTTAACCTAACCCAAACCCTTAACCTATGGTTTATTCTCTACAAGGGTTAAGCCTTTCATTCTTAACCCATGGTTGCAATTGTAACCACAACAATAATTCATTATTCATCACAAAATATTTAGCTTCTTATTCTTCTTCTTACTTTTGAAAGAAAAGCTTCACTAGGTTTTTGATTTGTGATGATTAATAGTGAGAAATTGAAAACAAAAGAGAGCAAAATTCCTACTTCATCATCCTCATCTATTCTAGCCACTTAGATTAGGGTGTTCACTTCTCTAATTACTTCATTAGTGAAGTGTAAGCTTGGGTTAAGGTAGATCATCTTAGATCAAGAAGACTTCAAGCAAGATGCATCATTCACCTCTTGGAGCCTCACGAGAGTCGAACTTCTTGATGATCGCAGCGAAGGGACCTCAACACGGAGCTTATGAAGCGAAGGAACGGACTACAAAGGTTGTAATCCTACTCTCTTTACTTCTTTGTATGTGATACAAACTTGTTATCTTAGATTTTTTAGTAAAGATTCATGGTTTGCTTGCTTTGCACCTCTCTAAATTTTAAAGTGGCATGAGTGATGCTACCAAACTCTAGACTAGGTGCAAGGGAAGCCCAACAGTTGTATCAGAGCCAAACTAGAATTTTAGATACGGTGTTAAAACAATTATGAAAACGAAATCGACTTCGAAATACGATATTATGAAAACCCCATTTTGCTCTCTGTAAATTTTGTAAAAAGTCCTTTAAAAATATTTCAAACAGGTGCAGAATTCAGTATGGTACATTTTAAGAACATGGGTGAAATACAGAGAGAGGGGCTCGGATTTTGGCCGAGCCCCAAGCCAATTTTTCCGGCCTGGCCGGCCCCCCTGCCTCCTCTGCTCATCGTATTTCCCCTGTGCTCTTTTGTCTCCATTTTGGGTTTCCTAGTATTGTTTATTTAGCCCAATTTTCATGTGATGATTAGTTTGACCTGGGGCTAATTCGTAGTGCTTCGTAGTCGTATATTTTAACACTGTATTGGTAACCTTGACTATTTTTAGCAGTTCGATCGAACTTCGCACATTGCATCTTGTACCCCGCTGAAATTTCCAAGTGTTGTAATTTTCCGAAGTTAGTTATATTCGTAAAATCGTGCAACTACCCCTATGGACCCCCTAGAAGACTATAATAACCTTAATTCGATTCTATGCCCACGGAACCGCGTTCGAACATTCTGGTTTGCCGTAGTTCCGTGGTGTCATAGGTGAGGCGTTGGTTAACTCCTTCTACGACTGGTCCATGGACATTGTGGCACGGTTTTTGAGTGTTTCGACTTTGCTCAAGTGTTGAGCTCACGGGGGTAATTTGTGAGTGTATGTTGATTCGATCGAAACGTTAAACATTGTCATGATATTCTGTGATTGTGATACAATATGTGAAATTCATATAGTTAGGCATGAAATCCGTAATATGTGATATTTCGGGTTTACGATGTCTAAGGCGACCGTGGATTCCAAATGTTGTAGTTTTTCACTTTTCTTTTCTGCGACCGTAAGTATAGTATGTGGGGTATTACCGGCTTCGTTGCTATACATCAACGACAATCGGGATACGCATACTTTCTTACGTTGATGATATGAGATATTATGTGTTGCTGTGATATGTTATATTGGATCGTCGTGTTCTGAATAGCCGGGGGTTTTATGTGAGATGAGGGTTTTTATTTTCATTCATATAAAATTCATTGTATGTAATATTCTTTTATTGGGGCACTTCCGGGTTGAGGATGATGTCATCATTGTATATTATTTACTTTTCCGTATTAGGTAGACCCAAGGAGGGGAGCACAAGTGACCGGGTTCTAGGGTCCAGTGGGAGACCATCTCGAGGAGTCGAGACCGGGTCTCCTAACCTTAGAATTAGCAGAGTTACTTGCCGCTCTCGTAGGGTTCTAGGGATGCGGGTTTGGCTTTTCATCGCGACCGTGGAATCCGTGTTTTATACAGGCTCGAAATAAAACACGGTCCTCCTAGTATATCCAATATTTCATATGTTTCTTCTGCTGCTGATATACTGTGATGTGATCATATTATATGCGTGAGACGAATCCTTTATTATTGTATATATGATATATAATAAACGTTGCTTATGTTTTACACCCGCGCTAGTCCCATCCCGGTATGCCATTAGTTAAGTAACCTAACGGTGCATAACGGAACATTGTGGCGAATGCGGATGACATAAGCATACGTTGTATTTTCGTTTCTTCTGTGATGCTTAGGAAGCATAAATAATAGGATTTATTAATTAGATTAATAAAAGAAAAGAAACCTAAAAGATGTTGTAGAATCAAATTTTCAAAAAGGGTAGCTACAGTTTTTGCTTTGCATAGCGGTATATGTGATATACCCTGCACCCTATTCGATGAGGAAAGAGCCAAGATACCTTCACCGGGAGTGACCTCTTTAGAAAAACTGGCAGATACTACAAACTCACGGTTTAGTTTTTGATTGCTTCTATAGTTCTTGCTTTGCACCGCGGTATTTGAGAAATATCATGTACCTTATTCGATAAGGAAAGAGCCGAGATCCCTTCACCGGGAATGACCTCTTTAGCGAAATTAGAAAATCCTCAAAAACACTCCTTTTCAAAATCACCTGTTTCTACAACGATATCAAGTTCATTACGCTCATGGTTTTCTGAAAAACCTGCGTAGCCCTCCGTCATTTCAGATAAGTCCTACTTAGTATTCGCGCTGCTTTTGTTGACCTCCGTCAAGGCGTAGTGTGCGGTAGCTAATTAGTGTTTATCTGCAAAAATATGAGATGTGATTGTTTTAGGGTGGTCGTACGACCTTGTTGACCTCCGTCAAGGGCCGTGCGGGTGGGTTTAATTCAATCAGGAAATGACGGGTTGAACTTGACTAGTACCCTATGGTTTGTTGACCTCCGTCAAGGTCATAGGATGTTAGGGGCAGAATATTATCGGGAATTTCAAGAGTTGAAATTTGCAATGAGATTGCATACCTCTTATGAGATAGTTGGATCCCGATACCCACTGTGAGTAAGAGTTACTCCTGGGAGAATTTTACACAGGACAATTAGCTGATCAAGTAGGTGTCTAGAAATGTGTTAACGGGGTTATGCCTCTGGGAAAACGAGCTTTATTCTAATTAGGTCCGTGTGAAAGCACGGGGAACCTCCCTCAAAGTACCAACACTAGCCTGGCCGAAAGATTGGCAAACTTGTAAGGTGTAATTAATCCCGGCTAATCTTACCTTTTAGGCTTTTAAGGAAGATTTGATAAAAAGCAGTGGGAGCCATCCTGATTAGATAAGACAATAACCAATCTAATCTTACAAGAGAATACGCTTAAGTATTTTCTTCTCTCTCTCTCTCCAGGTAGCGACCATGTCAGGCTCTAATCAACATAATAATATGGATGTATTGACCGAACCCGCGTTTTATACTGAGCATGGGAACGTTGGTCCCGCTCTAACTTATAATTGTTATAAGTCCGAGCAGGGAATAGGAGAATATCTGGATTCTCACGCCGCCCAGACAAAGAACAAGCATGCCGATGCATCTTCTTCGGGTGTGTTAGTTATCGATAACTGTTTCTCAGTTCACTCTACGTCCTGGGTATTAGATACCGGATCGGGATCCCATATATGTAATATGTTACATGGGCTACGAAAAGGTAGGGAATTGGGAGAGGGTGACCATTCCGTAAGAGTAAGGAATGGTATAAATGTTGCAGCCAAAGCAGTTGGCGAATATCACCTTGTGTTGCCAAATGGTAATACATTGGTTTTGAATGAATGCTATTACATTCCGACCCTGATATGCAATCTTATATCAGTTTCTTTATTGAGCAAAGAAGGATATAATTTTGTAGTACAAGATAATGTTATGAACATATTCCTGAATCAAAAGTTGATTGGATCAGGATCATTAAATAATGGCATATACGTTCTTAACCAAACTACAGTACTTAATGTGCAAAACACGCACAAGAGGTAGAGTTCAGAAATGAACGAATTCTTGTGGCATTGTAGACTAGGTCATATCAATGCGACACGACTAGCCAAGTTGCATAAGGATGGATATTTGAATCCATTCGAATTTTCATCTTATGACACTTGCCAGTAATGTCTCAAAGGCAAGATGACCAAAACTCCGTTTAGTGGACACGGAGAAAGAGTTACGGAACTCTTGGGACTGATACATAGTGATGTATGTGGTTCCATGTCTACACATGCCAGGGATGGTTCCTCATACTTCATTACATTCACTGACGATCTCTCAAGATACGGACATGTGTTCCTATTGAAACACAAGTCTTGAAGCTTTTGAGAAATTCAGAGAATATAAGAAAGAAGTAGAGAACCAAAAGGGTAAAAGTATTAAAATCCTTCGATCTGATCGAGGAGGAGAATACTTAAGCAATGAGTTCCGGGATTATCTAAAAGAGAATGGGATTCTCTCTCAGCTTACTCCTCCTTATACACCACAGCACAACGGTATATCGGAGCGGAGGAATCACACCCTATTAGATATGGTACGCTCTATGATGAGCACTGCTGAGTTGCCTATTTCCTTCTGGGGGTATGCGCTTGAGACATCCATATACCTATTGAACATAGTTCCTACCAAATCAGTGCCTACCACTCCATATGAGATATGGGAGGGGAAGAGATCATATCTTAATTATGTTAAGATATGGGGTTGCCTGGCCTATGTTAAAAAGAAAAATCCGGATAAGCTCGAGGCAAGATCTGTTCTGTGTAAGTTTGTAGGATATCCCAAGCATTCGCGATGACATATCTTCTACCACCCTGAGGAATAAAAGGTGTTTGTTGCTCAGCATGCCACCTTTTTAAAAAGGAATTTCTCGCTAAGGAAATTAATGGCAAGGAGGTAGAACTGGAAGAGGTTCCAGCAACACAAACTACGACAGAAGATTTGGTGGAACCAGAGAATTCAGTAGTTCCTGACGAACCCCAGCCTCTCCGCCGATCTAGTACGGTTTCTCATTCACCTGAGAGATACTATGGTTTTCTCATAGATGGTGGGAGCGAGGATTGCATCATGGAAGATGATGACCCGACTAGCTTCAAGCAGGCCATCACAAGTGGAGACTCTGTGAAGTGGCTGGATGCAATGCGATCTGAGATGGAATCCATGTACACCAACAAAGTATGGACTTTGGAAGTTGCTCCTGTAGGGGTAAAACCTATTGGGAGCAAGTGGATCGTTACGAAGAAAGTTGGTGTAGATGGAAAAGTTGAGACTTACAAAGCTAGACTTGTTGCAAAGGGTTTTCGTCAACGACCAGGTGTGGACTATGACGAAACCTTTTCTCCAGTGGCTATGCTTAAGTCCATCAAGATCCTACTTGCCATTGCTGCATACCATGACTACCGAATCTGGCAAATGGATGTTAAAACCGTCTTTCTAAATGGTGATTTAGAGGAGTGCGTGTACATGACTCAGCCAGAGGGCTTCATAGATAGTGGGAGCAGCGGAAAGGTGTGCAAGCTTCTTAAATCCATCTACGGGTTAAAGCAGGCATCGCGGAGTTGGAACATTTGTTTTGATGTTGTAGTCAAAGAGTTTGACTTCATCAAAAACGTAGATGAACCTTGTATTTACAAGAAGGTTGCAGAGAGTAAGGTTGTCTTCCTCGTATTGTACGTGGATGACATACTCTTGATAGGAAATGATGTTCCTATGTTGCACTCGGTCAAGCTCTTCTTATCACATAGATTCTCAATGAAAGATCTAGGTGATGCCTCCTGCATTTTGGGAATCAAGATCTATAGAGATAGATCTAAACGGATACTGGGATTGTCCCAATCCAGGTACATTGACACCATACTAAAGAGGTTTTAATGGAAGAATCCAAGCGTAGGAACCAACCCACGATTTCTGGACTCACTCTCTCCAAAGAGATGTCTCCTAAGACTGGTTTGGAGAGAGCTCGCATGCAAGAGATACCCTATGTTTTGGCAGTAGGCTTTATCATGTACGCGATGCTATGTACCAGACCCGATGTCGCATACTCACTAAGTGTAGTGAGTAGGTATCAAGCAGATCCAGGAGAGAGTCACTGGACAGCTATGAAGAACGGTCTCAAGTACTTGAGAAGAACTAAGGAGATGTTCTTCATGGATGGTAACGATGAACTCCAGGTGGAGTCCTTTACCGATTCAAGCTTCCAAAGTGATAAGGACGACTCTAAGTCGCACTCGGGATTTGTCTTTACCCTAAATGGAGAGGCGGTTTGTTGGAAGAGTTCCAAGCAAGAAACCGTGGCAGACTCGACGATGGAGGCTGAATACATCGCTGCCAACGATGCTGCCAAAGAGGCTGTCTGGATGAAGAAGTTCATCACTGAACTTAGTGTAGTTCCGTCCATTAAGCATCCAATAACTTTGTATTGTGATAACAATGGAGTTGTGGTTTTGGCCAAGGAACCCAGGTCCCATCAGAAGTCCAGACATATTCTGAGGCGGTATCACCTGATCCGGGAGATAGTTGATCGCCGCGAGATCGAGGTCAGGAGAGTTGACACGAAGGACAACACTGCGGATCCACTCACGAAGGCCATTCCCCATATACAATTTGAGAGACTCTTTGGGATGTTGGGTATGAGATACTACAACAACTGGCTTTAGTGCAAGTGGGAGATTGTTAGTTGTGTATATGCCCTAGAGGCCATTGTTGTACATATGATGTATATTATAGTGGATGCTTGGATATATATAGTGAGGACTTTCTTGCTCGATATGATAGTATGCTATCTGGTTTCACTTTGTCTTAACATGTTGACTTGTATTGGTTTACAGTCTTACTCTCACATGTTGATAAAGCCCTTAGGATATGTACTTGACTACTAGGACTATAATGAGATCATACTAGTGGGGCTAGGGTAGTCAACGAGTATATCCTATAACTGTTCCTAGTCGAGCGATTATCGAGACAGGGCATCGATACTCCAGAGTAGACTAGCGTATACGCATCTTGACCCATATGATGGGCGATGGATGATCCCAAATCCATTGGTGTTTGACATCAGAGACAGTATACGGGTGCTCAGTGGAGACTGGGTATACTAAACGGACTCGCCGAGAACTCCTAGATGGTATTATACCTATCGTCAGATAGCAGTTCTCCGGTGACACCGGTACAGGTTAGTCTGTAGACCCGAGATCGTCATAGAGTCATGTGTGATTCCCACTGTGCTTTGATTTACACCTTACCACGTCCAAGAGGGCATGCAAAACGGTGGCTTTTGGATACAGTCCTGAATCACATGGAGGCAATGAGCGATAGGAGGGGTTTCGTCTCTCCCGGTATAGGGAGTTGATGTTGTGCTGTGTTCGATTGGCTATAACTGGAAGTCCCTGGCCAGAGCTGATATGGAGTGCTACTGGTAAGAGTTATCAGTAGTTTCTCGATCTGTTATGAGCCTCACATCGACATGACTTATCGGTTACTGGGGTCTGACGTTTACCACCCCTAGACTTGATATGCGACATATGAGACGAAGAGACCGGACTGTACGGTAGTGTTACTGATTGGATTCATAGGAGAATGTACAGGCTTGCTTGTTGATCTTTTGATCGCTCAATACCTGGGTGGCTGTTACGTTTAGCTGACCGCTTGCAGCTTGTGGGTGTTTGATATGATCATCACATACTGCCGGCGTATTGACGATTCTTTAGAGTCCTACACAGAGGTTTCCTCGCTCAGGAAAAACGGAGTAGGAGCACATATGTGATATGTGCGGGGCCGAGAATAATATGATATGAGATACCGTATTCTATTCTCGCGATATGAGATATCGGCCGGGTATATATGATATAGCCGGGTCATCGGATCAAGTGTTGATTTGATGAATTGGTATATGTTATATTAGTCGGTTATATGCAATATAGCCGGATTGTCGGATCAAGTGTTGATTCGATAATTTAATGTATAATTAAATATGTGATATATTACATTACGTTAACTAATATAAGCCCGCTTTGTTGATTCATTTTCTCACTGGATAATACATTAATGTATATGCGATATATGTTAATTGTATTATTTTCTTTTGTTACAAAATATATTGTATATGTGATATATAATATTGTAACATGTTAGGGTTACAAATTCAACATGGTTTTTGAGTTTAAACCAAGTTAGGGTTTGGATTAGGGTTAGCTATTTGGATGAGGGTTAAGGAAGCTTCATGAAGCTTTCATTTTGTCATCTTGCTTTGATATTTTGTAAAGATATTTGTTAACCCAACCCAAACCCTTAACCTATGGTTTATTCTCTACATAGGTTAAGTCTTTCATTCTTAACCCAAGGTTGCAATTGTAACCACAACAATAATTTATTATTCATCACAAAAGGTTTAACTTCTTCTTCTTCTTCTTGCTCTTGAAAGAAAAGCTTCACTAAGTTTTTGATTTGTGATGATTAATAGTGAGAAATTGAAAACAAAAGAGAGCAAAATTCCTACTTTATCATCCTCATCTATTCTAGCCACTTAGATTAGGGTGTTCACTTCTCTCATTACTTCATTAGTGAAGTGTAAGCTTGGGTTAGAGATTCTTCAAGGTAGATCATCTTAGATCAAGAAGACTTCAAGCAAGATGCATCATTCACCTCTTAGAGCCTCACGAGAGTCGAACGTCTTGATGATCGCAGCGAAGGGACCTCAACACGGAGCTTATGAAGCGAAGGAATGGACTACAAAGGTTGTAATCCTACTCTCTTTACTTCTTTGTATGTGATACAAACTTGTTACCTTAGATTTTCTAGTAAAGATTCATAGTTTGCTTGCTTTGCACCTCTCTAAATTTTAAAGTGGCATGAGTGATGCTACCAAATCCTAGATTAGGTGCAAGGGAAGCCCAACAGCTTATGGACTATCCAGCTCTCACAAGTATGATCGCCATCATAACTCTGGTAGTCAAGCAAAAATCCTACGGGCTTTATCATTATGTATTAGCAACACATAATAACCAGTAAAACGTATATACATCAATGATAAAGACAAACAAGATAGCATATTATCATCTCGAGTAAGACTGTTTTACCTGTATAAGTCCTCCTTCAATTATCATAATCGTCTACTTTCGATTACAATAATTGCCTTGAGGGCACTATAGCCAATAATCTCCCACTTGCACTTAAGGCCAATTATTGCGGTATCGCATACCCACAGCTCGTGTGCTACCGAATACCCAACTTCTCTATTAACAACTCGTGTGTTCGAGAAATAGCCTCAGTGAGCAGATCCGCTACAATACTTCTAACTTTCTCTCTATATCTCAATTTTGCGGAGATCAACTATCTCCTAAAATGAGCAACACCCTGCCTTAGAATTTGTCTAGATACCTGATAGGACCAAGTTTATAAATGAACAACTTTATCCAACAAATTTCTTGGGCTGTATCATCCTGGGATCAAAATCAGCAATCCCCACCATGTCTACCTCAGTATTCTGCTTGGAATTCCGTCCAACATACTGTTCCTCAGAAGTGGATAAATTTATAACTCTGACAATCACTCTGCCTTCCAAGTCATCTTGGAAGGTAGAACTGATAATCGCCTCCTGAAGGAGGCAGCCGTTACCACATCCTAAGAACATCCCGATATATTCTTCAGCACTTCCTTTTTTCTCTAGGATTAATATCTACTTACTACACTAAGTGTCAAAGCAACTTTTGGTTTGGTACTTGAAATTGCATAATTGACCCAATTGTCAAAGCAATTGGTATGTCATTCATGCGAGTCTCTCTCTTCATCAGCCTAGAAGGCATCTCTTTAGAGAGGGTGACTCCATTACCTACGGGTACACTACTACGTCAGGAGTCCTTCATTCTAAAATCCTTTAGAATGGTATCCAAATACCCAAATTCAGACATGTTTACCCCAATCGGAGCAAAGCTCCGATCAAATTCCGAGGTGGAAGATGAAACAACTCCCCAATCAGAAACAAAGCTTTGCTTTGAAAATTTAAACTTCAATAAAGGAAGCAACGCTTCAGTTGCCCAGGCACTGCGCTGCGCGACACGTGTCAGCGCAGATGCGCTAGCGCAGTTGCGCTGCGCTATGCGCTGTGCGACACGTGTCAGCGCAGATGCGCTAGCGCAGCCGCGCTGCGCTGCGCGCTGTGCGACACGTGTCAGCGCAGATGCGCTAGCGCAGCCGCGCCGCGCTGTGCGCTGCGCGACAGCGCAGATGCGCTAGCGCAGAAGATGGGGTTTAACACCAAAAGCAATTTATTCATGCAAAGTTACGTACACTTGATAATAACGAATTAAAATCACATGATGCACGAACACAACAAAGAACTAAAATAAAAGAACCCTTAACGGGCAATGAAATACTTGATTAAAAAGAAAAATGCTTATTCATTATTATTGATATTACATTTAAAAAAGATCACCGAATACGGGATCAGAAAGACAAGAATTCGCAAAAAAAAGAAGAAGATTCCCCAGCTCCCTCTCTGTCTTCTCCACCACATCGAAGCGGCGATCCTCCCGAGGGGTGGCCATCCAACGGTCGACGCCACACTCCTGAGAAAAAGTGGCGATGACAACCCGACGAGCCCGTATCTGGTTCAGCAAATGGAAGGAGCAGTCCTTCAGGGCTTTGGTGATCAAGTGCGCTTCGAGAAGGCCCTCGATCTTGTCCTCGGCTGCATCCAGCATTGCCGGGGACATCTCTGCTGGAGGAGGGGGAATGTCGGAGAGCACCGAGGCAAGGGCCATCCGAAGCCAAATGGAATTCGGAGGAAGAGGAGACCCCACACGAGTCAAAAGCTCATGCATTGCAGCGTCGCATTGCTCGTCCGAGAGAGAAGGGTCCACCAGGCGCGCAGCAAAACGGGGAACGATGTCCCGAATCGGAACCTCCCATGGTTGTCGGCGGGCATGAAGGCGGTTGCAAGCCATGATCGAAAAAGTTCTCTGAAGATGAGAGAATAAAAAGCTCGGCCCTGAACTATATATAGACCCAAATGTGCACAATGGAATTATTTCCAAGACCCGGGAAATCAAAATCTTGGAAATACAAGTTTGACTTGGAAAAGGGGAGATGAAAAGATATCTCAGGTGAAGCAACGCTTCAGATCCTCTATGCTGGGCGCAACTTGCCACGTGTCTGGCGCAACGCGCCGAGCGCAGCGCCCAGAAAGCGCGCCCAATCAGAGCAAAGCTCTGTTTAAACGAAGCAACGCTTCAGTTGCGCTGCGCTCTGCGCTGCGCGACACGTGTCAGCGCCGATGCGCTACCGCACTTGCGCTGCGCTCTGCGCTGTGCGACACGTGTCAGCGCAGATGCGCTAGCGCACTTGCGCTGTGCTCTGCGCTGCGCGACACGTGTCATGCGCTGGGGCATCTGCGCCAAACTGAATTAAGATTTTTATGAAATCTTTTCTGTTCTTTCCAGAACTAAAAGACTTTCTTCGGCCTTTGGATCAAAGATCCAACGGTGGGAAAACTCCCAAAAATCATTCAGGAAAGATCCCGTTAACAAATTTAACAGATTTGTGGTCACTATAAATAGGACCCTAAGCCTCAATTCAAAGGAAGGAGGAATTTTCTCGAAAAATCAAAAACTCTAACCAGAGAAAACTCTGAGAAGATTTCAAAAAAAAAAAGGGTAAGGAACCTCCATGAGGTAGAAAAAAGGCTTTCTAATAGATCATCGATCTAAAAATAAGATCAATGATCTTTATATAAAAAAAACAGTGCTTTGCACTCCTTATGAACCTTCGGTTCTGTAAAAACAATAAAAATAATAAAATAACAAAAGAATAGTGCTTTGCACTTTTAAGAACCTCTGGTTCTTCAAATAAAGAAAAAACTTCTTTTTTCTTTGATCTAATTTAGACAAAGAAATTAAACAGTGCTTTGCACTTCCCTTCTTGAATCTAAAAGATTCTTAGTGCTTTGCACTTCCAAGTTGCGCCGTTGCGCTCTTAAGAGAGCGCCACGTGTCGGCCATAAAACCACTTGCGCTAAGCGCTCTTAAGATAGAGCTTTGCTCTCTGGAATTAGCGCAACTCGCTGAGAGCGCGCCACGTGTCAGCAGCGCAATTGCGCAGCGCAACGCGCTGCGCTAGTGCGCTTGCACTCATCAGAGCACGACACGTGTCGTCACCGTATGGACTTGCGCTCATTACTTAGCGCAAAGCGCAAATACATTCAAAAGGGCCAAGCCCAATTAAGAGAAGGCCTAACAGGCTCAATAAAGCGCAAATGCATTATTTTAAGGGGCAGAGCCCAAATCAAAACAGATGCTTTGCATCATTTATAAATGGGCAGAGCCTAAACAGAATCTTCAGAATGCTGTGCATTTTTACCAGGGGCAGAGCCCAAATCAAACAAATGCATTGCATCATTCATAAATGAACAGAGCTCAGAATAAATTGATGCTCTGCAGAGCCCAAATGCAATGCATTACTTAACAAAAATGTTGAACATTTCAACTGGACTTAGCCCAATTTTGGCCATAAGTCCTTAAATTAAATTGACTGAGCAAAATCGCTCTTCTAAATTAATTTACATCCGGTTCGAGGGTACATCTCCGAACTCCTTTGACATCCGTCGTTGTAATTCCTCAACGACGTCAAAGAGGTGACGGGTCCCAACGACCACACATCGATATGGACTGCGGGGTCCTTAAACTCGTGGACCGAGACGTCCTTAAAACTAATATCGGACCGAAACGTCCCTAAACTAATATCGGACCGAGACGTCCTTAAAACTAATATCGGACCGAAACGTCCCTAAACTAATATCGGACCGAAACGTCCCTAAACTAATATCGGACCGAAACGTCCCTAAACTAATAATGGACCACCACGTCCCTAAAACTGGCGATGGACCACTATGTCCTTAAACTGGCGATGTACCGAAACGTCCCTAAACTAATATCGGACCGAGACGTCCTTAAAACTAATATCGGACCGTAACGTCCCTAAACTAATATCGGACCGAGACATCCTTAAAACTAATATCGGACCGAAACGTCCCTAAACTAATATCGGACCGAAACGTCCCTAAACTAATAACGGACCGAAACGTCCCTAAACTAATAATGGACCACTACGTCCCTAAACTGGCGACGGACCACCACGTCCCTAAACTGGAATATGGACCACTACGTCTTTAAACTGGCGACGGACCGAAACGTCCCTAAACTAATAATGGACCCCCACGTCCCTAAAACTGGCGATGGACCGCCATGTTCCTAAACTGGTACAATAGGGCCCAAATGCTCCCTTGTTGGATCTAAACGGTCCCGCCTAAGTTGATCTTAACCCCAAATACGGTTAACGTGTCCTTAGACATTTAAATAAACGATAAAACTCCAAATTAACTTTGGTTCAAGGGTACATCTCTGAACTCCTCAGACGCCTGTCGTTGTAATCCCTCAACGACGTCAGAGAGGTGACGAGTCCCGACGGCCGGATAATTAAATCAATCATGATGTTAAGTTGATCTTAGTCTAAAACAAGACTAACGTATCCTTAACGAACGTTTTAAGTCGATCTTAGTCGCAACGCGACTAATGTATCCTTAAACTAAAAACACCAAACCCAAATCTAAGTAAATACGGATTTGGACCGATCCACGTCCTACGGGTGACGACATCACTCAGTCTCCGTATACAATCCACGGGCAATCACAAACAAAACAAACACACACGACACGAAGTGAAATTCTGGAGAAGGAGAAAGTTGTTACCGCGATGCGGTAGCGTAATTAACTGCAGGGGCTTGCGCCTGCAGGGAAGAGCGTCCCCACAATCAAAAACCCCTCACCCTGATGGGGAATCTGACGAAGTCTGCTACATCGGCCGCATCTGTCTAAACCTCCGATACACGGTGCCATAAATCAACTTGGCATCTTCGGAGAGATAGACGGATAAAACCAAATAGCATCTGCCCCGAACCTCAGGCACGGACGTCCTAACGTCTCGGCCGCCGTTCGGAGGGGAACAGATTCTGGCACGCCCGGTGGGACCTCTTCCTCTTTCCACTCCACACTTCGTGTGTCGTCTTCGCGAACCAATCGCGGTTTGTTAAATGATTGCCTTCGGATTTCAAGTTGCTAAGATTTGGTCTTTTGTTTGGTACAGAACTCAAGCATTCAATGGCCACCAACTGCACCAACTGCTCGAAGTGCAACTGCAACGGACGCTCCACCTCACCTAAAGGTATAGCATATGGGCCCCAGGCGGCTTCCTTCCTGACCCTGTCGGTAGGCCAGTTGACTCAGGCCACCACCGGCTTGTTCTTCGGGACTATGGTCCCACCTACAAGCTTCTCGGCGCCGATACCCACACCGGAAGCGAGCAAGAAGTCGGTGTTCGACCGGCTCACTGCTACTGCGACCCCTGTCAGCGGGTCGCCTACTACTGGACCAACAGCCTCCGTTTTCACCAGGCTGGGTCAGAACTATAAGGTGGCTGTCCCAAAGAGGGCAACGGCCGCTGCTTTGGAAGTCGTTAAAGCGGCTTCTCCCATCAGAGAGTCAGTCTTCACAAGATTGACGGTTCCTACTCCTCCCCCAGCTGGTCAGAAGGCGTCGGTCTTCGATAGGCTGACATCAACAGTTACCCCACGCTCAAACAGGGGGCAACAAGAAACCATCTCAATCTCCGAGCCAATTCCGGCGGCTCGTCGTGCGCGACGTCGCCATTGGCAGCGAGTAAGGAAAGCAGGGGGCAACTCCCCCTCAGGGCTAACCCCACCTGCTCCAGTGGTGGAAGTCGATGCTGCTGTTCCAACTGGGAACAGCTTTGAAATGCTGAGGAAGGTGAGAAAGAACTCTCCGGTGGCTACGTTGAAAAAGTCTCCTCCACCCATGGAAAAAGCTCCGGGGATGAAACAGGAACAGCCCCCTCAACGGCTGTCAGCGAAAGTTTATAAAGTTTGGCGGAGGGTTCAAGACTCCGTGATTGACTCAGATCACTTCCGTCGCCAGAACAGGGCAAGGGTGGAAAAAGACAAAAATCGCCCCGCTAAACGGCAGGGGGCAACGAATGCTAGGATGCCTGCTTCAACGGCTCCTTCAGCCTCAAAGGCCCATAAAAGGAAGAGGCCAGAAAAAGCTCCCATGACGCTAACAAAGTCTAAGAGCGGTGAACCTAAACGCCCCAAGTCAGGGGGCATCACAGTTCATACGGTCTATATGGCTTCGGGGAAAGACGAAAGTCGTACTTCTATGGGTCACCGGCCGCTTACCCGGTCAGTGACCAAGTCTCAGGAGCAGCAACAAAAGCTCCAGGAGATGATGACTACAATGGCTGCACTCACGGGGCCAAAAGAGAATCCTGAGACGTCCTTAGATGAACGTCAAGAAGAAGAGACTGATGCCGAGTTCCTTCGCCGAGTGCTCGAAAAGAGAGACCAAGAGGCTGCTGAACAAGCAGCCAATATACAGCGCATGGGCCTTCTCTTCCAGGATATGATAGGGATGATGATACAACCAGAATCCCCGATTGAAGAACCCCCGATCGTCCTTGGGGATGATAGGGGAGAAACATCAAACCCTCAGCCCGTTCTATCGACGGCTAAAGAAGACACAATCTCTAAAACAGATCTGGACGAATATATAGCCCAGCAGATAAAAGTTCATCACGCGGCCGAAGCAGCCGGCCACGTTGTAAAAACGGGACGGCCATATCCGGGCTGGTATGACCAAATCAAGTACCCGCCAGGTTACACAATTCCAAAGTTTCATGTCTACAAGGGGACCGGCAATCCCCATCAACATGTTGCCCAATTCAGGGCGCTTTGTGGTAACACTGGAGGCGACGACAAGCTCTTGCTGCGCCAGTTTGTTGGAAGCTTATCAGATACGGCTTTTGAGTGGTATTCAGAGCTCCCCAACGACTCCATTAAAACCTTCGCAGAGATGGAGCTGCTCTTCACCCAACGCTTCGCAAGTGCCAGCGAACGTACTCCGATGACGGCGCTGATTAACGCCAGGGTAAAGCCCGGCGAGACATGGGTCCAGTACGCTATACGGTGGCGTAATTTATGGTCTAAATGTGAACAGCGTATAGAAGAAGCCCCTGCGGTGGGAATGTTTGTCGGAACCCTTGATCCACAAGCAACCATTTCGCAGTTTATGATGTTCTTCAAGCCAACTTCTTTCCAGGCTTTGATCGACAAATTGGCGCAGATGGACCAGATGGGCCATAAACCCCCTCTCCCGAAGCCCGACTCTCGAAACGACAAAGGAAAGGGAAAAGCTATCATCGTCGCTAATGCCCAAAAGCAACCGAACGACTCGAAGCCGGTTGCTCGTCCAAATAACACGCGCCCATACGTACCCCTTGAGGACAGGATGGGACGTGCTTACTCCTTCCCCCGTGATAAAACAAGGAGGTTATTTGAGCTGGCATTGCGCAATAGGCTTATAAATCTGCCGGATCCAAAACGTCCGTCACAACCAAGTGACGCTAACGAGCCTAATTATTGCCCTTACCATCGAGTGTTAGGACATCCAATCGAAGACTGTTACGTGTTCAAAAATTGGCTCGAAAACCAGTACCGTCAGGGCAAGTTTGCGCTATCTGACAAATGGAAGGTGAATCCTCCGCAGCCCCACACCTATAAGGGAACGAATACGCCGGGGGCAACATGCTCCGTCATTGAAGAAGCTCCCTGGGAGGTTGTATTATCAGCCAAAACGAGGAGAATGCTAAATGATCTGCAGACCTGTCCAGCGGTCAAGTGGAAGAACCCCTTGGAGCCACAGGTTATTGAACAGATGTTGAAAACACGTCCGACTCTGAAGACCGATGGTGGTAGTTCAAGCGTTCATAACCAGCCGTCAAAATCTTCGAAAAAGAAGAAGAAGAAATCTAAGAAGCCCGTGAAGCCTAGCGACAAGCGCACGGACTTACAGAAGCAGATTGACGCACTGGACGAGTATAACCAAAAGGCGCGGACTCCCATTACGCTCCAAGATTTCCTTGATCACGTCTTTCAAAAAGAAGATGAGGAAGAAGCTTCATCGGATGAATCCGACGGAGATGTGGCAAGCTGTCATATGATCTCTCACTCGACCTCGAACGATGAAGGGACTTCTAGCACCAAAACGCCGGGGGCAAATACTGAGTCAAGGGCTCCGGAATTATCAATAGAAATGATTGACGCATTTCTTAGTGAAGCTCGATTGAAAAGTAAAGCTGATCAAGAACGCGAGACGGCGATATTCGAAACGGCCAAGCGCCAGCGACTTGAGGGAGGAGCTGAGGTGATCCCACTGGAGCAAAATGCCTCCACCGCTGACAAAAGCCAATTTAAGATAAAAAAGAAGTTCGCTAAGGCCATATCGATGGGCATGAAGCTACCACCCTCAGAAGAAAAAGTTACTAGCGTGGTAGAAATGCACCCCTCTTATTGCTTATATCATCAGAAGGTCTCACATTCTACCCAAGAGTGCAAAGCTTTCGATAAATGGTGGCAAGGATACGTCGCTAATCAACAACGCTTTAAACGGGAAAAGCGCAAGGTGCGTCGGGAGCAAAGAAACACGACCAAAGTGCTTGAAAGAACTGCCGGCAACTGTCACATGGTTAACACTACCAGGTCACAAGTGCCCACATTTGGGAGTGACTCTGATGAGGAACTAGAGATTGCCCCTCTCTTTAAAGAGTCAACTTCGGGAAAAGAAGAAGAACCGAAGTCTTGCGAAAATATACAGCTGCGGAATCAGACACTGCCTTAAAAGAATCTCGGACCCTCGAGTAGAAAAGATAAAGGGAAAGAGAAAGTCTCTGAAGACATTACTTTGGATGACCAAGTCGCGGAAGAGTTAACCGCCAAAAATCCGCCAAAGAGGAGTAAAGTGGATTACAATGTCTTAGCGCATCTGAGGAAGCTACCCTCACAACTCAGCATCCTCGATGCTTTGTTACTATCAAAGGAGGCGAGAGACTCTTTGATTAAGGCACTACAAGATCCGGACCAGTTCCAAGCCTTCTTGGCCGAAGAAAAGATGAAGGACGAATTGGAAGAAGTACACACAGCCGACGTTGCTTTTGGTGATGAAGACCTTCTCCTCGGGACGTGTGAACACAATCGCCCTCTTTATGTCTCAGGATATTGCCATGACATAAAGATAGGTAAAATCTTGGTCGATAACGGGTCGTCCGTCAATTTACTTAACGTACGAGTGTTAAAGGAGATTTGCATGAGTGTCCAACACCTCGCCCGAGATAAGATCACTATCTCCGGTTTCGACTCTCAATCCTCAAAGACTCTGGGATCTGTGATATTGACGTTACGCTTCGGGTTGCTCGTCACAGACATCAAATTCCATGTTATAGATGCCAAGACGTGCTATAATGCTCTGCTCGGCCGACCATGGCTACACGAGTACAACATCATCCCTTCTACACAGCATCAGTGCATGAAGTATTCCAGGGATGGCCTCGAGTACACTGTGGCCGGAGAGTTGAATCCGTTTTCCGTGAACGAAGTTCGCAAATATGAAGATGCCAAATACTTCTTGCCGAGCTTCGAAGACACGGAAAGGTGTCACAAACCGGAGAACAAAACTAATGCCACCATCCCTGTCTTCGGCAGTGACACCGAGGAAGAGGATATAATTTATTCAGGTCCATCCCAATCTACCAGGCCAGGACCATCCGTTCCTTCGTTGATCTTCGGTAGTGATTCAGAGGATGAAGTTCATTCTATATTCCCTGCTCGGCCTTCGATACGGATTTCCGCTGATGAAGAGCGAAGTCTGCAGATAACCTTGGTGCCACTTGAACATTACAAAGAACTGGATGCACTCGACACCAACAGCGTAGAAGAATTGCAAACATTCTATATCCCTCCCGGTCGAAGGGGCGAGAAGGCAATCTTATTCTACCGTTCTGAAGAGAACAAAGTAGAAAAAGAAGTTTGGCATGGCGCGGATCCTACGCTCGACAGGCTTCAGCCTATCCGTCTTCCCCGGTATTATACCGAAGGTTTAAAGAAACTGCTAAAACGTCAGGGGATGTCCTTCACACAGACCGTTAGAAAAGCCAAATTCTATGACAAGGTCTGGAATATTCCCGGGACCCAATGCAAACTGCCTAACGGGAAAGTAGAAACCAAAGGGCTTGGGTACATCCGGCCAAAGAAGCGGGAGCTAGTAAACAGCTGTTATGCCATGTATGACTTCGATGAAGAGGCGGACGCTCAATGGGAGGACGCTAATCTTGAACCAGCAAAAGTTCCTGATACAAAACCGCCCAGTCCATCGTCCGAAGACCAGATGGGCAAACTTATAAGGGATGCGAGTCAAAAAGCCCGAGATGATCACGATCGTGAAATGGCAATCTATGAGAAAGCTAAGACACAGCGCCTCCACCAACAGGCAGTAAAGAACGAAGATGCCGCTCCTTGTCGACCTGCTACAAAAAAGGTGCGACGCGAGAACAAAAACAAGTCGAAAGGCAAGAGAGGCGCTCGACAACTACAAAGCAGAGCTAAGAAGCCGCGCATCCGAGAATCGAGCGTTATTGACTTAGCCCTCGGGAAGAAAATGGGTCGAGCATACTCTTTTCCTCGGAACAAAACAAAGAAAATATTCGATCTCGCTCTAAAACATCAAATGCTTACGTTGCCAGAGTCTAAACACCCTGAACAAGCAGGCAAGGTCTCCAACCCGAAGTATTGCTTTTACCATCAAGTAGTAGGGCATTCGCTTGAAGATTGCTTCACCTTTAAGAATTGGGTTGAGGACCAATATCAGCTTGGCAAATTCGCGTTGTCTGACAGTTGGAGGGTAGCGCCGCCGCAAAAGCACGAACCCGAAAACACAAGAATAAAACCAACTCCGCATTGGGATTGGCAGAAAATTTACACCTGCCATGTGATAACAATATTAAAAGAAGGGGCCGAAGACATGAACAACCTCCCTTGGTGTTTTGAAAGCGGCAGCGATGAGGTAATCTCAGAATTTCCCCCAGCTCCGAAAGAACTGGAAGATGGGATCCATACCACTGCAGATAATCTCAAGAAAATTGAGTTAGGGACGGAAAATGACCCGCGACCGACATTCATCAGCGAACTGCTATCTGGAGAAAGGGTGGCTGCGTTGAAGGATGTGCTTCTACAGCACAAAGATTGCTTCGCGTGGAACTATTCCGAAATGCCGGGACTAGATCCAGAAATTGCTGTACACAAGTTAGCGATATCCCCAGACATTAAGCCAGTCAAACAAGCGCCGAGAAGAATGCGACTCGAGCTTGAGATGAGCATCAACGCCGAAGTCAAAAAGCTGATAGATTCAGGCTTCATCCAAGAAGTCCAATACCCTGAATGGATCGCCAACATTGTCCCGGTGATGAAGAAAAATGGGACAGTGCGCATATGCGTAGACTTCCGGGATCTCAATAAAGCCTGCCCAAAAGATGATTTTCCAGTGCCAGTCACCGAACTGATGATAGACAACACATCCACTCATGAGGTTTTCTCCTTCATGGATGGCTCATCGGGGTATAATCAAATAAAAATGCACCCTGAAGATCAGAAGCATACAGCCTTCAGGACTCCGCTTGGTATATTTTGTTATAAAGTGATGCCTTTCGGTTTGAAGAACGCCGGTGCTACTTATCAGAGGGCCATGACGAAGATCTTCGACGACCTTATACACGAAATCGTCGAATGCTATATCGACGATCTCGTGGTCAAGAGCAAATCATACGAGGAACATCTCGAGCATCTGAAGACTGTATTTCAACGCCTTCGGCAATACAACTTGAAGATGAATCCTCTTAAATGTGCGTTCGGGGTTTCCTCGGGCAAATTCCTAGGATTCGTCGTTCGACACCGAGGTATTGAAATAGATCCATCAAAGATCAAAGCGATCATGGAAATGCCTCCGCCGAGGACTCTCAAACAGCTGCGGTCTCTCCAAGGAAAACTTGCGTATATACGGCGATTTATAGCCAACCTTTCAGGAAAGTGCCATCCTTACAGCCACCTGATGAAGAAGGGAACCCCATTCGTTTGGGACCAAAAATGCCAGGGTGCACTGGACGAGATCAAGCAATACCTGCAGAACCCGCCGGTGTTGGCTGCTCCGGTAAAGGGGAAGCCTCTTATTCTTTATACAACCGCCCTCGAAGGTTCCTTAGGCGCATTATGGGCACAAGAGAACGATCAGGGGAAAGAAAGAGCGCTCTACTACTTAAGTCGAGTTCTGCTGGGGGCAGAAAGCAATTACTCTCCCATTGAAAAACACTGCCTGGCGTTGATCTTCGCAATAACAAAGCTTTGGCACTATGCGTTGGCGCACGAGGTCCGTCTGATTTCAAAAGTGGACCCCCTTAAATATTTAATGTCAAAAGCCATATTGACAGGACGACTCGCTAAATGGGCCCTGCTCTTGATGGAATTCTCGATAACATATCAACCTCTCAAGGCAGTGAAAGGCCAGGCCATTGCCGACTTCCTCGCTGAGCATCCAATACCCGCCGATTCTCCTCTGAATTGCGATCTTCCGGACGAACATGCGTTCGATGCGATCGACGGCGATAATATCCGATGGGAGCTTTATTTCGATGGAGCATCTTCTATGAAGAAACGCAAACAAAGTACCCCTATAATTAAATCAGGGGTAGGACTCATCTTCGTAACTCCACAAGGAGGGATAATGCGCTACGCGTTCTCCCTAACGGAGCCGAGAACAAACAATGAAGCCGAATACGAAGCTCTGATAGCAGGCCTCGAGATCGCCATTGACATGGGAATTGAAGATCTCCTCATATACGGTGATTCCCAACTGGTCGTTAGTCAAGTAAACGGCGACTACCAGACGTGCAAACCGGAATTGGTAAAATACGGTGAAAAAGTGCAGCAACTGCTAACCCAAATTCCCTCTTACACTTTGGAAAGTATACCGCGCGCGGAAAACAGCAAAGCGGACGCACTGGCGAAACTTGCTAAAGAACTGGCGGACGAGAACCTCGACGACGTTAGAATCGTGGTGCAAAGCCGTCGAGTGCTTGCCCCAACAGAAATATCTCCAGGATCATATAAAGAAAATGGAGCAACTGAGGAGACAACCCTGCAAATAAAAGAAAGGGAAAATACCGAGGACTGGAGAGAAGTCTTCATAGATTACTTCAAGTTCCACCGAATACCTGAAGAGGCGTCCACAAGACATCAGCTCACGAAACGAGCTCTGTCTTTCGCCTTCGTCAATGATACTCTATACAAGAGGTCATTCGACTCTCTGTGGTTGAGATGCTTAGGACCTGACGAAGCGAGAAGGGTCGTCCAAGAAGTTCACGACGGACTCTGCGGTTCCCACCAAGCAGGCCCTAAGATGAAATTGAAAATAAAGCGGATGGGCTACTACTGGCCCACGATGATGCAGGATTGCCTGGAATATGCGAGGCAATGTTACCCATGCCAAATTCATGGGGACTTCATCCATCAGCATCCCAATCCACTGCATCCAACAATGGCTAGTTGGCCATTCGAAATGTGGGGAACTGACATAGTCGGTCCCATCGAACCAGCATCGTCAAAGGGACATCGTTTCATCTTGGCGACGACTGATTACTTTTCCAAATGGGCAGAGGCGGTTCCGTTGAGGGAAGTAAAGACGGAGAACATCCTCCATTTCTTCAAAACGCATGTCATCTACCGGTTTGGAACCCCGAGAAGAATCATCTCTGATAATGGGCCAGCCTATCGAAATCATAAAATTAGCCGTTTCGCACAGCAGCACAATATAGACTGGAGATATTCCTCAGTTTATAACCCGCGAGCTAACGGTCTAGCTGAAGCCTTCAACAAGACCTTGACGAAGATCATAAAGAAAACAGTGTCACGAAATAAGAAAGATTGGCACGAAAGATTGCAAGAGGCTCTTTGGGCGTATCGGACTACGTTTAAAGCGGCCACGAACACAACGCCATACACGTTGGTATTTGGGACGGAAGCAGTACTCCCTCTCGAGATAGAATTACCCTCTCTACGAGTGGCAGTCCACTACGAGCTGACAGACGAAGAAAATGCCCACCTTCGGTTTGAAGAGCTTGACGCCCTTGATGAAATCCGGCTTCTAGCACAACAAAATCTGGAAGCCTATAAAGCAAAGATGACGTGCTCGTATGAAAGATTGAGCCGCCCGAGGACATTCCACCAAGGCGAACTCGTGCTAGTGGTCAAAAGGCCCATGATCCCCAATCGCGCCAAGCGGGGAAAATTTGAGCCAAACTATGAAGGACCGTATATCATTGATAAGGTCTACCAAGGCGGAGCCTATCTACTCATGGACATGCACGGTGAAAGGCCTTTCAGGCCAATAAACAGACGCTTCCTAAAGAAATACTACGCTTAATGAGCCACAGCCTAGGTCAATGGTAGATGACGACGACTATGTCCGCTCGCTATCTTCCTAAGCTCAAGCTTTATAAGTAGTAGCCAACCCTCTCAACGGCGGACCGAAATGTCCTTAAACTAATATTAGACCGAAACGTCTTTAAACTAATACTGCGGCATCCTTGGGCTGACGAGATAATAAAAAAAAAAAAAGAAGAAATATAAATAAAATAAAAAAAAAGGGGGCGGTAAGTCCATAAGCAAAATGGGCACGGATGAAAACCCGAAAGGGCTCCGTGAGTAAAAACAGCAGGACTACCGGCGAATGTTGTGAAAACCCGAAAGGGCGCAACTTCGTTAGAGAACACTTATGGAGTCCTCTCGACCCTGTAAGGAGAAACCACCCGCGTGAGATCCTTACGACTTACAAGGGAACAACACACTTAGGAATCCCCACGATTCCTAAGGAGAAAATACGCTTGCGAGATCCTCACGACTCATAAGGAGAACTCTCTTATGGGACCCTCACGGCTCATAGGATTTGAAAGTCTTAAGTCACAGAGACCTAAACCTGGGCTTAAGCAAACCCCCACAAACTTCCAATATTGCCCTACAAGTGGCTCAATACTGACCCTTGTATACAATCCACGGGCGCGAATAAACGTTTCCCTAACCAAGGTCCATCCATGACTGGGAATACGTTCGTATGGTAAACAACCCTTATAAATCCCCTCGATTTATGAAGAGAAAACCTTCCCGTAGGATCCTTACGACTTACAGGAGAACAAAACACTTAGGAACCCTCACGGTTCCTAAGGAGAAGATACACTTACAAGATCCCCACGACTTGTAGGGAGAAATACCTTCACGAGACCCTTACGGCTCGTGAAGTCAAAAGCCTTAGCCGACGGGATCCTAACCCCGGTCGCTGAGCCTCCTTTGTTCAACAACGATAGAGGCAAATGATGATTCGCTCCTGGTAATATCCCAGTTGCAGCGGTGCTGATGCCGAAATCGGTGCTCAATTTTAGGTTGACGGCGAAAGCCAGTAGACCACTCATGCATACGAAATAGCCGAAATGATAGGGCAACTTGCAATAAAAAGCAGCAAGTAAAATGTATGCATGCAAAATAGCCGAAATGATTGGGCGACTCGTAATAAAAAGCAACGAGTAAAAATAAAAAAAATATAGCCGAAATGATTGGGCACCGCGAAAATAGCCGAAATGTTTGGGCAATCGCGACCTTCGCGATATAAAAGCTGAAATGATAGAGCATCGCAGAAATAAAATAAAACAAAAAAATAAGAAATGATAAAACTTCGGCCCTACAGTTAAGATCATATCGATCCCTGTGTACAATCCAAGGGCGTGAACAAAGAAGAAACCATACCTCCCCAGCGGATTCCGTCAAACGACGAAACCAAACCTCAACGGTTCATTTCAACCGAAGAAGCCAGTGGCTTCAACGACAAATTCCTCGACTCACGGATACAAACACTCCTTGACGAGAGCCTTCTGATCCGCGTCGACCCGCAGAGCCACCAGTGCCTCCGTAGGAACCACCGACTCGTTTCAAACCCCAAAGGACACAAATAATCCTTGACGTTCGGGAAACAAATAATCCCGGCAAATTCCTCGACTCACGGATACAAACACTCCTTGACGAGAGCCTCCTGATCCGCGTCGACCCGCAGAGCCACCAGTGCCTCCGTAGGAACCCTCGACTCGTTTCAAACCCCAAGGACACAAATAATCCTTGGCGCTCGGGAAACAAATAATCCCGGCAAATTTCTCAACTCACGGATACAAACACTCCTTGACGAGAGCCTCCTGATCCGCGTCGACCCGCAGAGCCACCAGTGCCTCCGTAGGAACCCTCGACTCGTTTCAAACCCCAAGGACACAAATAATCCTTGGCGCTCGGGAAACAAATAATCCCGGCAAATTTCTCAACTCACGGATACAAACACTCCTTGACGAGAGCCTCCTGATCTGCGTCGACCCGCAGAGCCACCAGTGCCTCCGTAGGAACCCTCGACTCGTTTCAAACCCCAAGGACACAAATAATCCTTGGCGCTCGGGAAACAAATAATCCCGGCAAACTTCTCGACTCACGGATACAAACACTCCTTGACGAGAGCCCTCTGATCCGCGTCGACCCGCAGAGCCCCCAGTGCCTCCGTAGGAACCCTCGACTCGTTTCAAACCCCAAGGACACAAATAATCCTTGGCGCTCGGGAAACAAATAATCCCTGCAAATTCCTCAACTCACGAATACAAACACTCCTTGACGAGAGCCTTCTGAGCCGCGTCGACCCGCAGAGCCACCAGTGTCTCCGTAGGAACCCTCGACTCGTTTCAAACCCCAAGGACACAAATAATCCTTGGCGCTCGGGAAACAAATAATCCCAGCAAACTTCTCAACTCACGGATACAAACACTCCGTGACCAGATCTTCTATGACTCACATCTTGGACAGTAAGGATTCAAAACTTACTCCCTGAACAATGGGATCCTGCAAGTCAATCCTAAATGGTCTCTTGCATACTATCCACGGGTCTCACTCTCTGAAATCGATTCTCGACAAAGAGGGAAACAACCGCTTACGAGCCTTCTCGACTCGTAAGAGGGCAATGGGACCCTGCAAGTCAATCCTAAATGGTCTCTTGCATACTATCCACGGGTCTCACTCTCTGAAGTCGATTCTCGACAAAAAGGGAAACAACCGCTTACGAGCCCTCTCGACTCGTAAGAGGGAGAAATTCTCTTATAAGATCCTTCCGACTTATGAGAGGAAACCACACTTGGGAATCCTCACGATTCTTAAGGAGAAAATCCACCTGCGAGATCCTCTCGATCCGTAGGGAGAAAAGCCTCTATGAGACCCTCACGGCTCATGGAGTTGAAAAGTCCTAGGCGGCAGATCTGAAACTGCGGCCTAAGCCATCGCTATATCTCGAAGAAATCAAGAAGCTTACTCTACTACCTGCTAATTGTGACGACATGCTGAAAAAGAGGAAAAGCAACAAAAAAAAGCATATGATTTACACTTGATCGGGCATATGAGACGCATTCAGTCAGGTGAAAGATTCAGAGCAGAAGATAAGACAGGATATGAAAGACAAAATTTTCATTAATATCGCCCAAAGTTCTTACAATCATAAAGCGATAAATTAAAAATGTTATTACAACGGAATAACCTCGAACCCAGGGCATGGATTAAGGAACTCGAAAGCTACCCTATCTATGACTTTCCAAGCCGCGCGGACCATCCTGGTATGCTTCCTTTCACGAGCACAAGCGTCAGGGTCCCCCCTGATGTCTTCCACCCTTCGATAAGCGGCGAGTATGGCGGACTGTTGAAAGACCTCATGCAGGAGATCGATAAGGCTGTCTCGTCGCCTCCTTGAGATAAAATTCAACAGGTACACCGAGTGCACCTTGTCCTCAGCAGCATCCAACGCCCTAAGCGGTACGCCGGAACAGAAGAGGGGAAGCGCCTCCCAGATGGCCCCCACTATAAGCTTGAGAAGAGAGGAACGCCGGGGAAGCAGTGGACCATTGTATGCGTCAAAGCGGCTCATGATTTCAGCACACTCCGCGTTTGTGAACTCTCGATTTTGAGAGCGGCCAAGTCGGCGGATGTCCCCGTAAGAGATGATCTCGTTAAGAGCATACATATGGGCGTCCATTGTTCCTGTAGAAGAAGATTGACAACAATCAGTAACCCTTGAAAGCTATGTTATATAATCTAAAAGGAGCAAAGCTCCATTAATGAATCAAGGAATTACAAATCTTTTAGAGGGCAAAGCTCTATTCAAGGATTAAAACCCGCGAACAAAAGCTTAATGAAACCCTAATGGGGATCTCTTTAGATCAAAAGATCTGTGAGAGCAAAGCTCTTTGACTGAGATTAATTTGGATTAATTTGATTTACATTAAAATTTACCTAAAGTTTCCAATTTTGGAGTTGAGCAAAGCTCTGCTAGTGAAACCCCAATAGGGATCTCTTTAGATCAAAAGATCAGTGAGAGCAGGGCTCCCTGATTAAGACTAATTTAAGTTAATTTGATTTATATTAATTTTACTTAAAGTTTCTAACTTTGAAATTGAGCAAAGCTCTGCTGTTTAAGATTAATTAAAGTTAATTTAATCTAAGATTCAATTTTACCTAAAGTTTTCTCCAAAAAACTTTGGAAAGAAGAGCAAAGCTCTAGAGTTCTTGAAGGCAAGAGCAAAGCTCTGAAGCTTTTGAAAATAAAAAGACGGAAAGATGATAAGCATCTATGGGGGACCAGAGGTCCTATTTATAGGCACCAAGTGCCTCTTCGACTTCCAGAAGTCGTCACGGCGGTTGGAATTTCGCCACCATTGCGCTCACGTTTGGGGCCACGTAAGCGCAATGGTGCGGGGGGCATTTGTTTACCCCAATCGGAGCAAAGCTTCGATCAAATTCCGAGGTGGAAGATGAAACAACTCCCCAATCAGAAACAAAGCTTTGCTTTGAAAATTTAAACTTCAATAAAGGAAGCAACGCTTCAGTTGCCCAGGCACTGCGCTGCGCGACACGTGTCAGCGCAGTCGCGCTGCGCTGCGCGCTGTGCGACACGTGTCAGCGCAGATGCGCTAGCGCAGCCGCGCTGCGCTGTGCGCTGCGCGACAGCGCAGATGCGCTAGCGCAGAAGATGGGGTTTAACACCAAAAGCAATTTATTCATGCAAAGTTACGTACACTTGATAATAACGAATTAAAATCACATGATGCACGAACACAACAAAGAACTAAAATAAAAGAACCCTTAACGGGCAATGAAATACTTGATTAAAAAGAAAAATGCTTATTCATTATTATTGATATTACATTTAAAAAAGATCACCGAATACGGGATCAGAAAGACAAGGATTCGCAAAAAGAAGAAGAAGATTCCCCAGCTCCCTCTCTGTCTTCTCCACCACATCGAAGCGGCGATCCTCCCGAGGGGTGGCCATCCAACGGTCGACGCCACACTCCTGAGAAAAAGTGGCGATGACAACCCGACGAGCCCGTATCTGGTTCAGCAAATGGAAGGAGCAGTCCTTCAGGGCTTTGGTGATCAAGTGCGCTTCGAGAAGGCCCTCGATCTTGTCCTCGGCTGCATCCAGCATTGCCGGGGACATCTCTGCTGGAGGAGGGGGAATGTCGGAGAGCACCGAGGCAAGGGCCATCCGAAGCCAAATGGAATTCGGAGGAAGAGGAGACCCCACACGAGTCAAAAGCTCATGCATTGCAGCGTCGCATTGCTCGTCCGAGAGAGAAGGGTCCACCAGGCGCGCAGCAAAACGGGGAACGATGTCCCGAATCGGAACCTCCCATGGTTGTCGGCGGGCATGAAGGCGGTTGCAAGCCATGATCGAAAAAGTTCTCTGAAGATGAGAGAATAAAAAGCTCGGCCCTGAACTATATATAGACCCAAACACAAAAGATTTTGTGCACAATGGAATTATTTCCAAGACCCGGGAAATCAAAATCTTGGAAATACAAGTTTGACTTGGAAAAGGGGAGATGAAAAGATATCTCAGGTGAAGCAACGCTTCAGATCCTCTGCGCTGGGCGCAACTTGCCACGTGTCTGGCGCAACGCGCCGAGCGCAGCGCCCAGAAAGCGCGCCCAATCAGAGCAAAGCTCTGTTTAAACGAAGCAACGCTTCAGTTGCGCTGCGCTCTGCGCTGCGCGACACGTGTCAGCGCCGATGCGCTAGCGCACTTGCGCTGCGCTCTGCGCTGTGCGACACGTGTCAGCGCAGATGCGCTAGCGCACTTGCGCTGTGCTCTGCGCTGCGCGACACGTGTCATGCGCTGGGGCATCTGCGCCAAACTGAATTAAGATTTTTATGAAATCTTTTCTGTTCTTTCCAGAACTAAAAGACTTTCTTCGGCCTTTGGATCAAAGATCCAACGGTGGGAAAACTCCCAAAAATCATTCAGGAAAGATCCCGTTAACAAATTCAACAGATTTGTGGTCACTATAAATAGGACCCTAAGCCTCAATTCAAAGGAAGGAGGAATTTTCTCGAAAAATCAAAAACTCTAACCAGAGAAAACTCTGAGAAGATTTCAAAAAAAAAAGGGTAAGGAACCTCCATGAGGTAGAAAAAAGGCTTTCTAATAGATCATCGATCTAAAAATAAGATCAATGATCTTTATAAAAAAAAAAACAGTGCTTTGCACTCCTTATGAACCTTCGGTTCTGTAAAAACAATAAAAATAATAAAATAACAAAAGAATAGTGCTTTGCACTTTTAAGAACCTCTGGTTCTTCAAATAAAGAAAAAACTTCTTTTTTCTTTGATCTAATTTAGACAAAGAAATTAAACAGTGCTTTGCACTTCCCTTCTTGAATCTAAAAGATTCTTAGTGCTTTGCACTTCCAAGTTGCGCCGTTGCGCTCTTAAGAGAGCGCCACGTGTCGGCCATAAAACCACTTGCGCTAAGCGCTCTTAAGATAGAGCTTTGCTCTCTGGAATTAGCGCAACTCGCTGAGAGCGCGCCACGTGTCAGCAGCGCAATTGCGCAGCGCAACGCGCTGCGCTAGTGCGCTTGCACTCATCAGAGCACGACACGTGTCGTCACCGTATGGACTTGCGCTCATTACTTAGCGCAAAGCGCAAATACATTCAAAAGGGCCAAGCCCAATTAAGAGAAGGCCTAACAGGCTCAATAAAGCGCAAATGCATTATTTTAAGGGGCAGAGCCCAAATCAAAACAGATGCTTTGCATCATTTATAAATGGGCAGAGCCTAAACAGAATCTTCAGAATGCTGTGCATTTTTACCAGGGGCAGAGCCCAAATCAAACAAATGCATTGCATCATTCATAAATGAACAGAGCTCAGAATAAATTGATGCTCTGCAGAGCCCAAATGCAATGCATTACTTAACAAAAATGTTGAACATTTCAACTGGACTTAGCCCAATTTTGGCCATAAGTCCTTAAATTAAATTGACTGAGCAAAATCGCTCTTCTAAATTAATTTACATCCGGTTCGAGGGTACATCTCCGAACTCCTTTGACATCCGTCGTTGTAATTCCTCAACGACGTCAAAGAGGTGACGGGTCCCAACGACCACACATCGATATGGACTGCGGGGTCCTTAAACTCGTGGACCGAGACGTCCTTAAAACTAATATCGGACCGAAACGTCCCTAAACTAATATCGGACCGAGACGTCCTTAAAACTAATATCGGACCGAAACGTCCCTAAACTAATATCGGACCGAAACGTCCCTAAACTAATATCGGACCGAAACGTCCCTAAACTAATAATGGACCACCACGTCCCTAAAACTGGCGATGGACCACTATGTCCTTAAACTGGCGACGGACCGAAACGTCCCTAAACTAATATCGGACCGAGACGTCCTTAAAACTAATATCGGACCGAAACGTCCCTAAACTAATATCGGACCGAGACGTCCTTAAAACTAATATCGGACGTCCCTAAACTAATATCGGACCGAAACGTCCCTAAACTAATAACGGACCGAAACGTCCCTAAACTAATATCGGACCGAAACGTCCCTAAACTAATAATGGACCACTACGTCCCTAAACTGGCGACGGACCACCACGTCCCTAAAGTGGAATATGGACCACTACGTCTTTAAACTGGCGACGGACCGAAACGTCCCTAAACTAATAATGGACCCCCACGTCCCTAAAACTGGCGATGGACCGCCATGTCCCTAAACTGGTACAATAGGGCCCAAATGCTCCCTTGTTGGATCTAAACGGTCCCGCCTAAGTTGATCTTAACCCCAAATACGGTTAACGTGTCCTTAGACATTTAAATAAACGATAAAACTCCAAATTAACTTTGGTTCAAGGGTACATCTCTGAACTCCTCAGACGCCTGTCGTTGTAATCCCTCAACGACGTCAGAGAGGTGACGAGTCCCGACGGCCGGATAATTAAATCAATCATGATGTTAAGTTGATCTTAGTCTAAAACAAGACTAACGTATCCTTAACGAACGTTTTAAGTCGATCTTAGTCGCAACGCGACTAATGTATCCTTAAACTAAAAACACCAAACCCAAATCTAAGTAAATACGGATTTGGACCGATCCACGTCCTACGGGTGACGACATCACTCAGTCTCCGTATACAATCCACGGGCAATCACAAACAAAACAAACACACACGACACGAAGTGAAATTCTGGAGAAGGAGAAAGTTGTTACCGCGATGCGGTAGCGTAATTAACTGCAGGGGCTTGCGCCTGCAGGGAAGAGCGTCCCCACAATCAAAAACCCCTCACCCTGAGGGGGAATCTGACGAAGTCTGCTACATCGGCCGCATCTGTCTAAACCTCCGATACACGGTGCCATAAATCAACTTGGCATCTTCGGAGAGATAGACGGATAAAACCAAATAGCATCTGCCCCGAACCTCAGGCACGGACGTCCTAACGTCTCGGCCGCCGTTCGGAGGGGAACAAGACACTTCCTAAATCTAGATCTAACAATATAGATCTACTTACCAGAATTCCTGATATATTATCCAGATCTTATATGGAGAAACAATTATGACAACCACAGTTTAACCGATTGTAATATAGAAATATCACTTCCTATCTGGAGTATATCATCCAAATCTCAGGATAGTACTCCCTACAACCTTCTTATTAAGTTCATCGATTCTTTTGATGAAGTCAAACACCTTTATTTTCACATCAAAACAGATGATCTGTCTCCGCTATGCCCGCTTTAGTTTATGAATAAATATAAACAACTTGCACACCTTCCGCTGCTCCCACTGACTATGACAACCCTCTGGCAGAGTCATATACACGTGCACTTCTAAATCCCCATTTAGAAAGACGTTAATCCACCTGCCAGATTCATAATCATGAATAGCAGCAATGGAAAGTAATATCTGTATGGAGTTCAGCACAAGCATTGAAAAAAATTCATCACAATCCACAGTGGGTATTTGATGAAAACTCTTTACTACAAGTCTAGCCTTATTAGGTTATTACATTTCCACTTGCACTGATCTCGAAAGATCTACTTACTCCTAATAGGTTTTACCTCTTCAGAAGCACCGAGCAAATTCCATAATTGCTGAAGTGCGTGGAGTCCAACTTGGATATTTGGCATCTGGCCATTATCCGGAAGTCACCATTTCCCAATGGCTAGTAGATAACTAATAGGGACATCTTAACCATGATGCAAACCTTCCTTTCACTGTCTACGAAGAAACCGAAGTGTCTCTCGGATGGCTGAGCTTACCTACTAAAATCCATAGCGTGGCTATGGTTTGTCGAATTCAATTGAATTTTTAGGTTTAACTAAATTTTCAGTAATTATTTGTGGTTCTGGAATCACTTCCAGTTCTATCATACTCTCACTAAATTCTTTTGTAAAGAATTCCTTTTATAAAAAGGTGGCAAGTCAAGAACAATGAAACTATTGATCTTGCAAATAGTAAAAGTTAAATCCTTGCGAAAACTTGGGATAACACACAAACTGTCACTACAAAGCGTGCCTTGAGTTCATCTAGATTCTGTTTTAAAAAAATACGGATAACTCCATATCTTAACAACCATAAGATATGCTACCATTCTATATCCATATAGAATCAAAGGCACTAATTTAGATGGAACCATATTCAAAAAGTTATGCAACTGTGTCCAGTGCATATCCCCTAAATGAAAAAAGGCCATACGGCATTACTCATCATGAAGCGCACCCATGGATAAGTAACATGTGAGTGAAATGATATTCTCATTATTACTATGATGGAATACCTAACATAAGTATCTACATCTTCGATTACTTCGAAAAATCTTGATACTTCCAAAGTATGTTTCTCTACTTTATTCTTATACCTATGAACTTCTCAAAATCTTTAGACATTCCATTTCAACGAGTGCGTATCTAAAACAAGAGAACTCATAGGTAACCTGAATGGAGTGAGAGTACCAACCCCTTGTCCCGAAAGACACTGGACAATATACATTTTCATGTATAAGTCGTAAGAGTTTGCTAACTCAAATTCTGTGTGTTTGTAAGTTGATAATTGTATTTTGTTAAGAATGTCTTACACCATTATTTAATGCACCTTACCTTATCCTCAACTAATAAAGGTAAATATTTTTCAAAAAATATATCTCACTTTATAAAATAAAGAGACATATATATCAGTTTTAAAAATTGGAGCATAACAACGGTTATTCAAAACCAAATATTTGTTGTTAGGCAAAACCAGGTGATTTAATCCAATATCACAAATTTCTACGAATTCCGATATTGAGGATCCAATCACGCATTTCCCAATATTCCGCTCCTTCTCAGTATCTGTAACGACATACAAATGTGAGATTCCAATTCGGTATACACATACCCTGGAGTCAAAATTAATTGGGAAATAGTTTTTCAATTACAAACACGCAGAAAAACCGAAACATGAAAATGTTTTAGAGGTGGCTTGGTATTCCTAGTAATGCCCTTTCCAATACCCAGATTTGTGACAATGGTTGCAATTTCCTTTGCCCTTACTTCGATCCCTTTATATGTTTCCACTTTTTACTTTCTGTACACCATACTTATGCTAGTTGGTTTTTTCTTCCTTCTCTACCCTTCTCTACCTTTCAGTACCAGCCTAAGGTTTAGATGAAAACTATCCAACAAGCATAATTAGTGTCCTTTCATAATACAATCATCTCACAACTTGAGAGAAGTTGAAGAAAAGGAGACAACCGAATTACGCAATTCAATTTCTCCAGAATCCGTGGCCATCCTCGAACTGAAATAAATTTTTTGAGTTTGTATGTAACTATACGAGATGGACATTCCAAGCAATATGTATATCCATAGTAACACAGAGTGTTCTGGAAAAGGCAAAAGGTTAAGTAGGAGTGGCAGGGATATATACAACTTTGTCGTGAATCATGACAATCCAAAACCAGATGTAAAAAGGTTCGGCTAACTTGGTTTACGAGTTATAGTTTAGGTCGGTCATGGTCGCTGCCAAAGAGAGAAGAAATACTCAGCGTGCACCCTATCAAAATTAGATTGGTTAATTAATTTATCTAATCAGGATGGCTTCCACTGTTTTCTCAAATTCTCCTTCAAACCCTAAAAGGAGAACTAGTCACGATCATTTACACCTTATAAGTTCGCTAACCATTCAGCAAGGACAGTGTTGGTACTCTGAGGGAGGCTTCCCATGCTTTCGCACGAACCTAATTAAATAACTCCGTTTCTGTAAAGGCATAACCCCGTTAACACTTTTCTAGACACCTAATAGGTTAGCTGGTTGTAAAGTGAAATACCTACTCATCAGTAGGAATCCACTGTAATAGTTTTGTGAAATACCTACTCTCCTGGGAGTAATACCTACTCATCAGTAGGAATCAAGACCAAACTATCATTGTGTGATAACTTTGATGGAAGCCAACCAAAGTCACCACACTCCAAAAGGTAAGCGCACACTTGGCAAGTTTCCCTTATATTTGAAACTCCTGATATAGTTTTTTACCCGTAACGACTTATGACCTTGACTAGGTCAATATATCAAAAATCTGAAGTCAAGTTCAACCTGTCATTATCCTAGATTAATTTAGACCCACCCGCATGAGTCCTTGACTAGGTCAAAATGACCGTGCGACTGTCCTAGATAATCGAATCACCATGCAACAGATAAGCATTACAGAGCTACCGAACACTACGTCTTGACTAGGTCAATATACGCAGCACGAATACTAAGCAATACTAATCTGAAATGATGGAGGGATACAACTGGTTTTTGGCGAAAAAACCTTTAACGTAATGAACTTGATATCGTTGAAGGAACTCGAATGGCTTTGAAAATGAGTGGTTTAGGTTTCGGTTTTAAAACAATTGGTTTTAAAGAAAACTGAGTAGTTTTAAAATTTGGTTCCGACAACATCAATATGTTTGTTTACTTTGCATTAAATATATAATGTGAATCCATCATTTAAGTTTCAAGCCACAAAAGAAATAGCCAAAATAGCATGCTTTACATGCCATCCACATTCATCATGGGGTCCCGGGTCTTCACCGTAAGATTGCTTAACTTATGGCAGGGCCGGGATAGGGCTAGCACGGATGCAAAACATATAGAAGCGCACACACACACACACACACACACACACACACACACACACACACACATATATATATATATATATATCACAAGCAAGTAATAAATATCACAGGCATGCGATAAACAACAAATAAGATAGAATAGCGGATAAACTAGGAGCCCCATGTTTCGTTTGAGCCGTAAACGAAAACCAACGTTCTCCGGTCATATGGATAGCCCATACAATATCAAGCCAAGACCCCTACGAGTGCGGCAAGTTACCCGCCAATTCTAGAAATGAGGAAACCCACACTCAATGTCATGAGTAGGCCACCCTACACTTCTTGAAATCCAGTAACTTAAGCACTCCTCTATGGGTCAACCTAAAACCCTTAAAAGTGCGGCGATCAACCCACTAATTCTAGAGCGAAGCGGCTCAAACTCATCACCATGAGATGACCACCTTCCGCACTTAAGAACCCAGCCACTCGAGAAATTCTCCCGGGTTTATCCTAGTAAAAGAATGAAATATATACAATGGCGACAACAACCTCAGCCCGGACATGTCCCAAAAAGAATATACATCAAGCGGAAATGACGGCTATAATCCGGCCATTCGTCCTGAATAAATGAATACAAATATCAAAACTGTACAACCAATTCACACGATGAGTTATCGATTTACGACAACCTGGCTAAACCACACAAGATATATATCCAAAACAACATAACAAGTAACCATTGTGCAACCCCATGTAATCGAACATATAGCAATTAGACGACATTATCCAACACACAAACAAAGATACGGATCATAAACGATGCATTAGTTTTGACCGAAAAGTTTCCCGAACTTGCCCGAATACAAAGATAACACAAACTGAAATCTGAGCAAAAACAAATATCACATAAAATCAAGTTTCATAGCATCCACAAAAATCCAGGGACCAAAACCAAAAATTTGGCTGACGGAAAAGTAAAACTGGCAGCCAATCCGGCCAAAATGCCTCGAATTTTATGCCATGTTTTCTTTTTAAAAAAGGAGTCCACTGTAATAGTTTTGAAAAATTTCAGGTGCCATTTTAAAAAATGGACAGAAACTTGGTTTTTGAAACTTGATACGGTTAAACTTTCGGTTTTGAAACGTAAATATCGTCTACAACTAGTTAAAGTGTTTGGCATGACTCTGATACCACTGTTAGTCAAACAACGAACCCCATCCAATGGGGTCGCCATGGCACCTACAGGTCCCTCGGCAGCTAGTTTTTTCACATGCCCCCTTCGAGGACTATGACCCTCACGGAACCATTTCGGCCTTAGGACACCCTGGGGGTTAAAAGCCCATGGTTCGCCACACTGACACACGGTGAGAACCCTCCATAGTTCGGCATTCAATGCCCAGTAGCTCTGATACCACTGTGACCCTAGTGCTCGTGCCGCAAGACTCACGGCGGAAGCGGAAGCGAAAACAAAAACTTTTATACAAGCACTAGCGACCAAAACCCTATAATTGATTCCAAACACTAAACTAGATATCATACATACAAGGTTAAGGGGGCTAGCTACCTTTGTAGCGTGTCTACACAATTACGGAAAACCCCTACACCGCTCCAAGGACTCTAGCAAAGCTCTGAAATCGCCGGGAACAAGCTTGGTCACCGATCTTCCTCGTCGAAGATGATCTACCCGAGATAATTCGGATTCAAGCTCTAGCTTCATACCACCTGATCTAGTGAAGCAACTCATGATCATAACTTTCTAGGAAGTGATGATGAGATTGATGTAGTGAAGATTATCTATTTGTTCTATCTCTTTTCCAATTTTCTTTTTCTTTTAAAATCTAGCTAAGAAAAAGAAGAAAGAAAAAGGAAAGAAAAAAAACTAAGCTTATCCACTCTCTCTCTCTCTCTCTTCTTTTTTGCTTTTATGGAGAGGGGGTGAGTATGTGTGACTCACACATATGACCCGCCCCTTCACTCACATAACAAAGCTTCTAAAAAAAACTAGAAAAGAATACAGTGTGTATGTGCATGTACACACATAAATACATACATACATACATATTTACATAAACTCGTATATGCCACAAATATACATACCCGTATCCGTATAAAAATATGAATACCCGTATTTGTAACATTTTGAAAATTATAAATATTTTTTTATAATTTAAATACGGATTTTATATGTTACGATAATCGTATTATGTATGGATTTTGGGTTTTCGATTGATCTCCTCATGTGTATCATTTTGAGAAAAATAAAAAAAATATGAGATATTTTAAAAATAATAAGTATTTTGTTTTGAGAATGATATGGGATTTTGGTTTGAAGTTAATGTGTTATTTGGTTAAGAGAGAGAGAGAGAATATCTTAGCATGTAACATCACATCCTCCCTCCAACATATTATAGCTACACTTCATTCTTCACTCACTTCTTATTATCCTCTCATTTCTAATTATCCTCTCATGGAAATACCCTCAACCCAAACCCGCCACCAAAAATCATAGCTTTCTCCATTAAAATCCCTTCATGAGCCAAGATTTGTAGCTAGGACTTTAAGAGCTTCAAGTAGACTTCTCAAAAGCTTAGATCTCCACTTTTAATCACACGTATTGGTAAAAATATATCTTTTACTCAAGTTCTTTATGATCTAAAGTGTTTGGATATGAAAAGGTGTAGTTTTTATGTTAAGATTGGGATTTTGAAAAGTTATAGGTTTTAAAACATGGATTTTATGAAGTTTTTGATATTCAAATTGAATCTGGAGTAAGTGGAGTTCTCTAAAAAAATTAAAGAAGAGTATTTTGAGATGATGGGACAAGTAGAAGACCACCATAGAAGTCTGAACCCCTGATTCTCTTTGATGGCCGCAGATTTAATCCATCTGGCCGCAAATTGCGGCCAGAACATCAAGCTGGGCTTTAGTTTTTTGTCAGTAGATCACACACTTAATAACTTAACCCCTAGTAGACCCTTTTTTATCCCAGATTCTCTGTATCAAAATCTGGGAGCACTTTGGATAGTTTGTAACAATGTTTTCCAGTTTTTAAACTTAGTTTTTGGTATTTCTATATTTTGACTTGATCGTTCGATGTTCATATGTCGACGTCAGGGGTATTTTGTCGTATTTGGCATATGTTGGCCATAAGTTCTAACCTATGTGCGCTTCGCTCGTTGTGACGCTTTCGATTTAGATATTTATGTAGTTGTGTTATGATTTCGATTGTAGGTACGATCGCAGGAACTTCTGAGACGGCGAGGCAGTTGTAGGTTTCGACTAGCTCGAGACGTCGGTGAGTAGATTTATATCTATGGGGGAAGTCGGATGGATGACGTACAGCATCCCCGCAACCAATTAACTAGAATACTTATACTATATACCTAGGCTATAGTGTTATTTTAGAAAACTTAGTTTATAACTAATTTAGTATATAGTTTGTATCTAGTAGGCTATATGTATGTGTGGATATATATTTATATACGATTATTGTTATATTCATACACGATTTGTTGGGTTCCCTAGTGCGGCAGCGGGGTTTCGGGAGGCATCTTCCATGCCGTTTTCAATTTTTTGTCATTCTAAAGAACCCTAACCTAGAATCTTTAACTAGAGTTTTAAACGAAACGATATGTAAACAACTTTACAACTAAGTGAATGGGGAATACAACCTTTGTAGACCGGTCCTTCACTTCAAATGCTCCGTGTAGTGGTCCCTTCGCTGCGAGTAATGATCTTCCGAACTCTTGAGAGGCTCCACAAGGTGAAAGATGCAAACTTGCTCGAAGTCTTTGAGTCCGAAGATGATCTATGTCGAGGAGACTCAAGCTCATGCTACCTATTCACTAAATTAGGGTTTTGTGAAGCAAACACCCTAAACTAAATGGCTAATAGTAAAGGATGATGAAGTAGGAAGTGGGCTCACTTTAGATTTTATTTTCTCACAATATTTTCTCACATAGAAAATCTAGCAAGCTTTTTCTCATGAAGAAGAAGATGAAGTGAAGATGAGAGAATGAACTCATGAGGTTGAGAGTAGCAACCATAGGTGAGTTAGTGCCATACACTAACTCATGTAGAGAATAAACCATGGATTAACAATAATGGTTGAGTTAATAAATATCTTCAAGTAAAACAAAATGAGTGGACTTGGTCAATGGTTCCACAAGCTTCTACAAGTTTCAACCATGTGACTAATTACCACTAATTTATGAATTACCAAGATAAATAAAAACCTTAGGATTATCATAACCATGGTGTAAGTCTCATACACCCATGTTGCATGTGGCATCAAGCATGACACAATAGTTGTACATTAATATATATCCCATATATACTAAATGCACACAAGTGAGAAAAACAAATGTTTAAGTGGGCTAATATTAGTTAATGTAAATTAATATATCACATATATAATTATACATTAAATTATCAAATCAACACTTGATTTAATAATCCGGCTATATCACATACAACCGACTAATATCAAATGTAACAATCTATCGAATCAACATTTGATTCGATATCCCGGCTATATCACATATAACCGACCGATACCACATATCGCGAGAATAGAATACGGTATCACATACGCGCATTAATCTCGGTCCCGCACATATCACATATGTGCTCCTACTTCGTTTTGCATGAACCAGGAAACCTCTGTGTAGGACTCTAAAGACTCGTCAATACGCTGGCAGTAGGTGATGATCATATCAGTCACCCACAAGCCGCAAGCGGTCTGCTAAACATAACGGCCACCCAGGTATTGAGTGATCAAAAGATCAACAAGCAAGCATGCTCGTACTCCTACGAATCCAATCAGTAACACTACCGTACAGTCCGGTCTCTTAGTCAGATATGTCGCATATCAAAGCCTGGGGGTGGTAAAACGTCAGACCCCAATAGCCTGATAAGTCATGCCGATGAAAGGTCCATAACGGTTCGAGAAACTACTGATAACACTTACAAGTAAATCTCAGCAACCCTGGCCAGGGATTTCATGTTATGGTCAATCGAGCATAGCGCAACATCAACTCCCGATACCGAGAGAGACGAATCCCCTCCTATCGCTCATTGCCTCCATGTGACTCGGGACTGTACCCAAAAACCACCTTTTTGCACTATCTCTTGACCGTGGTATGGTGGAAATCAAAGTACAGTGGGAATCACACAAGACTCTATGACGATCTCGGGTCGACAGACTAACCTGTGCCAGTGTCACCAGAGAACTGCTATCTGACGATAGGTATAATACCATCTAGGAGTTCTCAGCGAGTCCATTCAATATACCCAGTATCCACTGAGCACCCGTATACCTTCTCTGATGTCATACACCAATAGATATGGGATCATCCATCACCCATCACATGAGTCGAGAAGCGCATACGCTAGTCTATTCTAGAGTATCGATGCCCTGTCTCGATACTCCCACGACTAGGAAAAATTATAGGGTGTACTTGTGGACTGCGCTTGGCCCCACTAGTATAATCTACATCATAGTTCTGGTAGTAAAGTACACATCCCAAAGGCTTTATTAACATGTGAGAGCAAGACAGTATCACTTATACAAATCAACATGTTAAGATAAAGAGCAACCAGATAGCATACTATCATGTCGAGCAAGAAATTCCTCCCTATATATGTCCAAGCATCCATTATAATATGCATCTCACGTATAATAATGGCCTCTAGGGCATACATATAACTAACAATCTTCCACTTGCACTAAGGCCATCTGTTGTAGTATCCAATACCCAACAATTTAGCAGTGGTTGTAATATCCCATACTCAACCATCCCAAAATCTCTCAAATAGTATTTGGGGAAGCAGGCCTTGGTGAGTGGGTCCGCCATGTTATCCTTCGTGTCAACTCTCCTGACCTCGATCCATTGGAGATCAACCATCTCCATGATCACGTGATACTGTTCTTAGAATATGTCCGGAACGCTGATGGGACCTGCGTTCCTAGGCCAAAGCCACAACTCCATTGTTGTCACAATAAAAGTTATTGGACGCTCAATGGAAGGAACCTTGTTCATCTTATGAAGAAGAAATGTCCAGACAACCTCTTTGGTAGCATCGTTGGTAGCAATATATTCAGCCTTTATCGTCTAGTATTTCATGGTATCTAGCTTAAAACTCTTCCAACATACCGTCTCTCCACTGAGGGTGAAGACAATGCCTGTGACTGACTCTCAGTCGACCTTATCACTCTGGAAGCTCGAACCAAGAACATTCATTTAGTGCTTCTCAAGTACTTAAGAATGTCTTCCACAACTGTCCAGTGATTCTCCTAAGATCCGATTGATTCCTGATCACTACACCTAGTGAGTCATCTACATCTGGTCAAGTATATAACATCGCATACAAGATAGAGCATACTGCCGAAGCATAGGGTATCCCTTGCACGCGAGCTCTCTCCAAATCAGTCTTGGAAGACATCCTTTTGAAGAGAGTGATTCCTGAGTAAGTTGGCAAACCACCATGCTTAGAATCTTCCATACTAAACCCCTTTAGTATGGTGTTAATGTACCTGGATTTGGGACACTCCCAACATCCACTTAGATCTATCACCATAGATCATAATCCACAAGATATAGTAGGAATCATCCAGATCTTCTATTGAGAATCCTCGTGATAAGAAGAGCTTGACCGATTGTAGCATAGGAAACCCTTTCCCATCAAGAGCATGTCATCTACGTACAATACGTGGAAGACAACCTTACTCTCTACAACCTTCTTGTATATACAAGGTTCATCTACCATTTTGATGAAGTCAAACTCTTTGACTGCCACATCAAAACAGATTGTTCCAACTCCGCGATGCGCATATTGATCCTGATGGACTTAAGTATAGCTTTGAAAGTCTCAACTTTTCCATCTACACCAAGAATCTTCTCAAGATTCATTTTCTCCCAATGGGTTTTACCCCTTCAGGTGCGACATGCAAAGTCATACTTTATTGGTGTATATGGATTCCATCTTTGATCGCATAGCATCCAGCCTTTTCACAGAGTCGCCACTCGTGATGGCCTGCCTGAACCTAGTTGGGCCATCATCTACCATGATGCTATACTCGCTCCCACTGTCACCGAGAAGACCATCGTATCTCTCAAGTGGATGAGGAACCCTACCAGATTTGCGGAGAGGCTTAGGTTTGTTGGAGACTAATGAATCCTTTGGTTTCACCAAATCATCAGCTGTTAGTTTGTGTAGCTGGAACTCCTTCCAGTTTTACCTCATGTCCACAAATTTCTTCACAAGAAATTCCTTTTCTAAAAAGGTGGCATACTGAGAAACAAAACACCTTTTGTTCCTCAGTTTGGTAAAAGATATTCCCTCACAAATGTTTGGGATATTCTAACAAACTTATACAGAACTGACCTTGCCTCGAGCTTGTCCGGATTTTGCTTTTCAACATAGGCCGGACTACCCCATATCTTAACTCGTTTAAGATATAGTCTCTTCCTATTCCATATCTCATATGGAGTGGTAGGCACTGATTTGGATGGAACCCCATTCAATAGGTATGCAGCTTCTCAAGTGCATAACACCAAAAAGAAATAGGTAACTCAGCAATACTCATCATAGAGCACGCCATATCTCATAGGATGCGATACCTCCGCCCCGATACACCATTGTGCTGTGGTGTATACGAAGGAGTAAGCTGAGAGAGAATCATATTCTCCTTTAATTAATCCAGGAACTCCATGCCCAAGTATTCTATTCCTCGATCACATCGAAGGACTTAATACTTCTGCCCGTCTGGTTCTTTAACTTCAAACTTATATTCCTTGAATTTCTCAAAAGTTTCAGACTTGTGTTTCAACAGGAACATATGTCCGAATCCTGAGAGATGATCAGTGAATATAACGAAGTACGAAGAACCAACCTTGGCATTTGTAGATATAGGACTATATAGATCATCATGTATCTGTCCCAAGAGTTCAGTAACTCTTTCTTTGTTTCCAGTAAACGGAGTATTGGTCATATTATCTTTGAGACAAGACTGGCAAGTAGCATAAGATGAAAATTCGAACAGATTCTCATATTCTTCCTTATGTAACTTAGTTGGTCATGTCGCATTGATATGACCTTGCCTACAATGCCTCAAGAAGGATTCGTTCATTTCTAAACCGATCCTCTTGTGTGTGTTTTACATACTTTGAACTGTGGTTTGATTTAGAACGTATATACTATTATATAACGTGCCTGATCCAATCAACTCTTGATTTAGGAAAATGTTCACAACATTATCCTCCAATACAGAATTACATCCTTCTTTAACTCATTAAAGAAACCGATGTAATGTTGTATATCAGGTTCGGTATGTAATAACATTCGTTCAGAATTAATGTATTAATACAAGGTGATATTTTCCAGCTGATTTGGCTGCAACACTTGCACCATTTTCTACACTTAGAGACATATCACTCATTCCCAGTTCTCTACCTATCTGTAGCCCATGTAACATATTACATATGTGGGATCCTGATCCGGTATCACATACACAGGACGTAGAGGATACTGAGAAACAGTCTCGGTAATGAACACACCCGAAGAAGATGCATCAACATGCACTTTCTTCGATTGGGTGGCATGGGAATCAGGAAATTCCCCTATTTCCTGCTCGGAATTATAACAATTATAAGATATAGCGGAATCAATGTTCCCCAGCTCAGAATAATAAGCAGGTTCGGTCAATGCATCCATATTATTATCTTGATTAAGGCGTGACATGGTCGCTACCAGGAGAGAGAGAGAAGAAAACACTCTGCGTGCACTTTTGCAAGATTAGATTGGTTATTATTTTATCTGATCAGGATGGCTCCCACTGTTTTTATCAAATTTTCCTTCAAACCGTAAAAGGTAAGACTAGCCGGGATTAATTATACCCTACAAGTTCGCCAATCTTTCGGCCAGGCCAGTGTCGGTACTTTGAGGGAGGTTCCCCGTACTTTCGTACAGACCTAATTAAAATAAACCTCATTTTCTCAGAGGCGTAACCCCGTTAACACCTTTCTAGACACCTACTTGATCGGCTAATTGTAATGTGTAAAACTCTCCCAGAAGTAACTCTTACTCGCAATGGGTATCGTGATCCAACTATCTCATAGAAGGTATGCAATCTCATTGCAAATTTCAACATTTGAAATTCCCGATTATATTCTGCCCTAAGCGATCTATGACCTTGACAAGGTCAACAAACCATAGACCGCAAGTCAAGTTCGACCTGTCATTTCCTGATTGAATTAAACCCACCCGCACGACTCTTGACATGGTCAAAAGGTCATACGACTACCCTAATCCAATCGCATCATATGCTAGCAGATAAGCACTAATCAGCTACCGCACATTACGCCTTGACAAGGTCAACCGCAGCACGAATACTAAATATTACTTATCTGAAATGACGGAGGGCTACGACGGGTTTTTAAGAAAACCCTTTGCTTAATGAACTTGATATCGTTGTAGAATTTAGTGATTTTGAAAAGGAGTGTTTTTGAGACTTTGACTAGTTTCGCTAAAGAGGTCACTCCCGGTGAAGGGATCTCGGCTCTTTCCTTATCGAATAAGGTGCAGGATATTTCATAAATATCACTATGCAAAGCAAAGACTATAGAAGCAATCAAAAGACAACTCGAGTGGGTTGTAGCATCTGCTAGTTTCGCTAAAGAGGTCACTCCCGGTGAAGGGATCTCGGCTCTTTCCTTATCGAATAAGGTGTTAGTTATTCAACAAAGAATACCGCTATGCAAAGCAAGAACTAGAGCTACCAGTTTTTAAAACAAGTTTCTACAACATCTTTAGGTTTCTTTTATTTCATTAATCTCATTAATGAAGTCACATCAATTATGCTTCCTAAGCATCACATATGAAACGAAAGCAGCAATATTAATTATATCTCATATATATAATATAGGCATTCGTCTCAGGACATATCAAGTGATCACATCAAAAAATATCAGCAGCAGAAGAACACATATGAAATATTGGACATACTAGAAATTCCATGTTTTATTTAAGCCTGTATAAAACAAGGATTCCACGGTCGCGATGAATAGCCAAACGCACATCCCTAGACCCCTACGAGAGTGGCAAGAAATCCTACCAATTCTAGAGTTAGGAGACCCGATCTCGACTCCTCGAGATGGTCTCCCACTGGACCCTAGAACCCGGTTACTTGTGCTCCCCTCCTTGGGTCTATCCTAATGCGGAAAAGTAAATGTTATACATCAATGGTGACATCATCCTCAACCCGGAAATGCCCCAATAAAAGAATATTATATACAAGTTTTTACATGAATGAAAATGAAAAACTCTCATCTCACAAAAAAAAAACTCGGCTATTCAAAACACGACGATCCAATATAACATATCACAGCAACACATAATAATACATGTCATCAACGTAAATAAATATGCGTATCCCAATTGTCGTTGACGTATAGCAACGAAACCGGCGATACACCACATATTACACTTAAGTTCGCAGAAACAAAGTGAAAAACTACAATAGTTGGAATCCGCAACCACCTTAGACACATAAACCCAACGCATCACATACATTGGATTTCATGCCCAACCAAATGAATTCCTTAGACCTCACATGCCTATCAATTATAAACCCTGCATTTTAGTCTCGATATTGAAAACACTTTTCAACAACCTGTCGGTTAATTCAACAAGATTCCCGATAATCTGATTGAACGCTCGTCGGAAACTTTAGTAGACAGCCGCACCCCCCGATGCCGTTGACGAAGTGCACTAAGGCGGAACACCGCGGCCACGAGCACCCGAATGGATGCTTTTGGCGACGGGGTTCTCCTACAGTCACTTGGTCGGGGCTATGGGGTGTGTCTATCTAATAAGGTTACCCGATGAGTATTCGCGTACGCTACGTAATTACGACAGACTTTTGATCAACATCAAAATCCCGTGGCAACCGATCAAATGAGCTAAACTGCTAGATTTATAAAATTCAAATTAGTTATCTCATAACTATTATGTGGATTCCAAATATTGTATCACAATCACAGATAGTTAGACGAAGTTAAAAATTTTGATCGAATAAGCAAGCACCCAAAATTTCCCAACAAGCTCAACACTTGAGCGGGTTCAAAAAGTACCCAGAAACTGCCACAACTCCTATGAACCATCTGTAGAAGGGCCGACCCATGCCTCATTCAAGTCGCCACGGAACTGCGGCAAACCCTAGGGTATGACCGCGGTTCCGCAATCCAAAAAGTTGAGTTTGGGTATCGTTCTACTAGAGGGTCCACAGAATCGCTTGCATGATTTTCTGAAAATATTGAACTTGGAAAAAAAATCCAACTCTTGGAAAATTTTCGGCGGGGAAAAATTGGGTTATTGATATCCATTCGAACTTTTTAACGTCGTCTAAATAACCCGAATACATGTTAGAATTACGATTACGAAACACTCCGAATTGCCTTTGCAGAAACTTAACATCACATGAAAATTTAGCAAAAACAAACAACACCTGAAACACCAAAACCCAGAGACTGGAACACCATGAAAATTTGAAGCCAAAAAACCCACTTTGACCCGGTGAGCTCGGTTTTTAGCCCTATGTGGCCGGCCAAATTCCACCAAATTGCTCCAAATTTTCATAGTGTTCATGTTATATCACATACAATATTCTGCAGTTGTTTAAAAAAAAATTGACTCCTTTAAAAATTCGACAGAAACCATATTTGTGTATCGGGTGTTTCGGAGCAGTTTCGGTTTCGTAATCTAACAAATATCGTTTAAATCTCTAGCTTGGATCTGATACCACCGTTGGGTTCCCTAGCGCGGCAGCGGGGTTTCGGGAGGCATCTTCCATGCCGTTTTCAAATTTTTTGCCGTTCTAAAGAACCCTAACTTAGAATCTTTAACTAGAGTTTTAAACGAAACGATATGTAAACAACTTTACAACTAAGTGAATGAAGGATACAATCTTTGTAGACTGGTCCTTCACTTCAAATGCTCCGTGTAGAAGTCCCTTCGCTGCGAGTAATGATCTCCCGAACTCTTGAGAGGCTCCACAAGGTAAAGGATGCAAACTTTCTCGAAATCTTCAAGGCCGAAAATGATCTACGTCGAGGAGACTCAAGCTCATACTACCTCTTCACTAAATTAGGGTTTAGTGAAGTAAACACCCTAAACTAAATGGCTAATAGTAAAGGATGATGAAGTAGGAAGTGGGCTCACTTTAGATTTTATTTTCTCACAATATTTTCTCACTTAGAAAATCTAGCAAGATTTTTCTCATGAAGAAGAAGATGAAGTGAAGATGAGAGAATGAACTCATGAGGTGAGAATAGCAACCATGGGTGAGTTAGTGTCATACACTAACTCATGTAGAGAATAAACCATGAGTTAACAATAATGGTTGAGTTAATAAATATCTTCAAGTAAAACAAAATGAGTGGACTTGGTCAATGGTTCCACAAGCTTCTACAAGTTTCAACCATGTGACTAATTACCACTAATTTGTGAATTACCAAGATAAATAAAAACCTTAGGATTATCATAACCATTGTGTAAGTCTCATACACCCATGTTGCATGCGGCATTAAGCATGACACAATAGTTGTACATTAATATATATCCCATATATACTAAATGCACACAAGTGAGAAAAACAAATGTTTAAGTGGGCTAATATTAGTTAATGTAAATTAATATATCACATATATAATTATACATTAAATTATCAAATCAACATTTGATTTAATAATCCGGCTATATCACATACAACCGACTAATATCAAATGTAACAATCTATCGAATCAACACTTGATCCGATAACCCAGCTATATCACATATAACCGACCGATAACACATATCGCGAGAATAGAATACGGTATCACATACGCGCATTAATCTCGGTCCCGTACATATCGCATATGTGCTCCTACTTCGTTTCGCATGAACCAGGAAACCTCTGTGTAGGACTCTAAAAACTTGTCAATACGGCGGCAGTAGGTGATAATCATATCAGTCACCCACAAGCCTCAAGCGGTCTGCTAAGCGTAATGGCCATCCGGGTAAAAGATCAACAAGCAAGCATGCTCGTACTCCTGCGAATCCAATCAGTAACACTACCGTACAGTCCGGTCTCTTCGTCAGATATGTCGCGTATCAAAGCCTGAGGGTGGTAAAATGTCAGACCCCAATAGCCTGATAAGTCATGCTTATGCAAGGTCCATAACGGTTCGAGAAACTACTGATAACACTTACCAGTAAATCTCAGCTATCCTGTCCAGGGATTTCATGTTATGGCCAATCGGGCATAGCACAACATCAACTCCCAATATCGGGAGAGACGAATCCCCTCTTATCTCTTATTGCCTCCTTATGACTCGGGACTGCACCCAAAAACCACCTTTTTGCATGATCTCTTGACTGAGGTATGGTGGAAATCAAAGCACGGTGGGAATCACACAAGACTCTATGACGATCTCTGGTCGATAGACTAACCTGTACCAGTGTCACCAGAGAACTGCTATCTGACGATAGGTATAATACCATCTAGGAGTTCTCGGCGAGTCCGTTCAGTGTACCCAATCTCCACTGAGCACCCGTATACCTTCTCTGATGTCAAACACCAATGGATATGGGATCATCCATCGCCCATCACCTGGGTCGAGAAGAGCATACGCTAGTCTACTCTGGAGTATCGATGCCGTGTCTCGATACTCCCACGACTAGGAACAATTATAGGGTGTACTTGTGTACTACCCTTGGCCCTACTAGTATGATCTATATCATAGTCCTGGTAGTCAAGTACGCATCCTAAGGGCTTTATCAACATATGAAAGCAAGACAGCATCACTTATACAAGTCAACATGTTAAGATAAAGAGAACCAGATAGCATACTATCATGTCAAGCAAGAAAGTCCTCCCTATATATGTCCAAGCATCCATTATAATATACATCTCATGTACAATAATGGCCTCTAGGGCATACATATAACTAACACGATTATAGATCCGTACGATATTGATTGGATATTTGATAGATATTGTACGAGAGATGATTTCGTACTTATTATGATGAGGATAATTTTCCGAATACAGCCGAGATTCATTTGGACTCGCAGAGTCATGCGTTTATCCCGATTGGGGCATTGCGATTGCTTGAGCTATAGTATTTTGAAAACCAACGATTCGTTTTCCACTTTTAAATGATAAATGGTAAGGATGTGTTGCTAATTTAAAACAGGTATCTATTTTAAATATATTGCTGCTTCCTTATTTGCAAAACAATGTTTTGTTCTATTTTAAATTATAACGGTATAGCTCATAATAGTTAGCTATATTTAACGATTGTTCATGTTACAATTAGGTTACTCTTTATACGCTCGCGATTCGATTACCTATTATATATGTTGGTTATGTTGCTATTCTCATACGAACACACTGATAGAACACTACACAACTACCAATGAATGCTATGTTGCACAAATCATAAACACACATGTTACACCACACCTCATTGGTTCTGCCATGACACTATAGGATTGCCACGCTTGATAGTGTTGATGTTATTATATGAATGTGATGATTGATATATCTGTGTGATTAATCATCAACTAACGTAGATGCATGACACATTGTTGATGATTGTGATAGCGATGTTCGAACACATTGATAGAACACTTGCACAATTGCTAATGATTGCCATGTGATACAAGCATGGATGCATATGCTACACTATACATCATTAGTATCACCATGGCACAGAAGAAACTGCCATGATTACTCATGCTCTAGATATCCATGATAGATGTAATGATACTTATCATGATTTTGATATACGAATATCATTACTATGGATATTCGTATATAATGGTAGTTAATTGTGGCAAGGACGAATTATATATGAGTTCTTCGAAACTTATTGTCTTCCATGGATTTGAGAAACCGCGGGTATATTTTTACAAATTGATTATATTTTCAAAAGTGCGGTTTTCTCGTGATATGATGATTTGACGTCTGTTCTCGCCAAAATCTTCGGCCAAGAGCTATTTGTGCGTGTTACACCGGTTTAAGTTTTGTTTACAGATATGTGTGAAATCGGGCTCATTCATATACGCACATGCACATATCAGAGGAAGAACAGGAGTTAGAAAGAGAGCATTTGGTAGTCAACGACAAAAAGAAAGCATTTAATTGAACAGTTTATTCTACAGGAAATAGATCACCAAACATGGGATCTAAAGTACAGGGATTCACAAAACTATGGATAAAATTCTCTAACTCCCTCGCTGCCTTCTTCACCATGTCAAAGTGGCGATCTTCACGAGGAGTCGCTTCCCATTGGTCAGCGACATGCCCATCAGTGAAGGCAGACATGACAACCCGCTGAGCTCGTATCTGGCTTAGCAGCCGAACAGAGCGATCCCTCAGAGCTGCGGAAATCAAAAGTGCCTCGTGAAAGCAATCGATCTTGTCTTCGAGCATTGCCGGAGTCATCTCCGCCGGATGAAGGGGAATGTCATCGATCACGGACAAGAAAACCATCCGGAACCAAATGGAGCTGATGGGGAGAGGAGATCCTCTACGAGTCAAGAGCTCGTGCAGCACCATGTCGCATTGGTCATCCGTAAGAGTAGGGTTCACTAAGCGTGCGGCAAAACGAGGAACAATTTCCACAATAGGCACCTCCCATGGCTGCCGGCGAGCATGTAGACGATTACAAGCCATAGCTCTTCTCCGTTAAGATGATTCTCTGAAAGTGAAGAGAAAAGAAGCATTGCTTCAAATTATAAAAGGGAGACAATTAAGTCTAGGCACAGAAAATTTTGTGCATGAGGGAAATGTTTCTAAGCACTGTTAAGAGAAGGCATTGGGAAAGAGAAGTTTGACTCAGGAAAAGCAGAGAAAAAAAGCGAAAAGACACCTTCAGTATAAAGGCAGCGCCTCATGTGCCTTGTACGAGAGCTCCAGCGCCCAGAGTTAAAAACTCTGAGGCAGTGCCTCATGTGCAAGGCATGAGAGCGCCAACGCCAAGAGTTAAAAACTCTGAGGCAGCGCCTCACGTGCAAAGCACGAGGGCGTTGGCACCAGAACTAAAAGTTATCTGCCGTTGGATCAAAAATCCAATGGTGATTAAAAATCACCAAGATACAGAATTAAATTCTGATTGAGGAAATACTCCTTAAATCTTTCTAAACAAGAAAGATTGTGCTCGGTAAACCAGAGCATCGTTGGATCAAAGATCCAATTGTGATTAAAAATCACCAAGATACAGAATTAAATTCTGATTGAGGAAATACTCCTCAAATCTTTCTAAACAAAAAAGATTGTGCTCTGTAAATCATAGCACCGTTGGATCAAAGATCCAGTGGTGATTAAAAATCACCAAGATACAGAATAAGCTCTGTATGGGAAAATATTTCCCAATCTTGTTAAAAACAAGAAAAATGTCTTCTGTAAAACAGAAGTTCTTGGATCAAAGATCCGACGGTGGATAAATTCCCCAAATCAATTAAGAAATATCTCAATGAGAGATTTCCTTAACTGAATCAACAAATCAGCCCCCCCTATATAAAGGACCCAAGACTTCAAGTCTTGTACAGAAGAACCCCCCCTAAACTTCAAACTTCAAAGACGAGAGCAATTTCTTCTCAAGGTAAATAAAAAGAAGTAAGATCACAGCATCTCCTCCATATTTAAGAGTTTAACTCTCACATAAAAAGAACTTAGTTCTTTTTCCAGATCTCAGATCTATAAGACAAAGTCTTTCCCAAGTGAGAATCTAATTCTCAGAGAATTGAATTGAACAAAAGAGAAAACTCGGTGCTTAAGAGTTTAACTCTCACATCAAAAGAACATAGTTATTTTTCCAGATCTCAGATCTATAAGACAAAGTCTTTCATAGTTGAGAATTTAATTCTCAAAGAATCGAATTGAGAAGAACATAAAATTCAGCGCTTAGCACTCCAAGTCTGGCGCTCAACACCGAGTGCTCCACGTGCTCCTCACGTGGGCGCTATTTTATAAGAAACGCTTAGCACTCCAAGTCTGGCGCTCAGCGCCTGGCGTTCAGCGCCTGGCGTTTAGCGCCGAGCGCTCCACGTGCTCCTTACGTGGGCGCTATTTTATAAGAAGCGCTTAGCACTCCAAGTCTGGCGCTCAGCGCCGAATGCTCCGCGTGCTCCTCACGTGGGCGTTATTTTATAAGAAGCGCTTAGCACTCCAAGTTTGGCGCTCAACGCCAAGCGCCCCATGCGCCCTTCACGTGGGCGTTGACAAAATAAAGAGCGCTCTGTAAATAGAGCCCGGCACCATAAAGAGTGTTCAATACTCAATACAAAACAGAGAAAAAAGGGTGGGCGTCAAAACCAATGTCAATGCTTAGTATTGTTGAACAAAAAGGGATTAAGTCCAAATAAGTAATCAAGTGGGCAGAGCCCAAGGTTGGCCAAACCCCAAATCAACCGAGCCCATATGTCTTCTTTTAAATTGGCCTTAGTGCCAAACAGGACTACCAAGTCCCTGACGAACATTCTTTCGTTCAAGGGTACATCTCCCCACACCTCTTATATATGTCGTTGTAATTCTTCAACGTCTTCAGAGATGTGGCGGGTCTCGACGACCAACAACAAAACTCCATGGACCGTAATGTCCTTAAACTAATTGTGGACCGTAAAGTCACTAAGCTAAACTCTATGGACTATGATGTCCTTAAACTCTATGAACCATGATGTCTTTAAACCCAATAGACCGCAACGTCCTTAAACTAAACTCCATGGACTATGATGTCCTTAAACCCAATAGACTGTAACGTCCTTAAACTAAATTGATAGGGCCCAAATGCTCCTTCATTGGATCTAAATGATCCTAAAACCTAGTTAAGTAGATCTTAGTCTAAAATTAGACTAACGTATCCTTAACAAACATTTAAGTTGATCTTAATCTCAAACGAGGTTAACGAGCCTTAAATCCACCAAACCCAAATCTAAGAAAATACAGATTTGGACCGATCCCCACCCTACGGGCGACAACATAAATTAGTCCCCGTATATAATCCACGGGCAACCAAAAATAAAACAAACACACACGATACGAAGTGAACATCTGGAGCAGGAGAAAGTGGTTATCGCTATGCGGTAACGTAATTAATTGCAGGGGCTTGCGTCTGCAGGGAAGAGCGTCCCCACAATCAAAAACCCCTCGCAAACGAGGGGGAATCTGACGAAGTCTGCTACAACGGCCGCATCCGCCCAAACCTCCGATACACGGTGCTTTAATTCAACTTGGCATCTTCGAAGAGGTGGACGGATAAATCCAAATAGTATCTGCCCCCAAAATTCAGGCTAGACGTCCTAACATCCCGGTCGCGTCTTTCGACGGTAAAAAATGTCCACCATGAGTTTTCTGGTTTTCATAATGAGATATCCGAATCAAGCTAGGGGTTAACCGATTATGGATACATGGTGGACCCGGTACGACTCCGAGGGGCAGGAAAAGCATAGGGAGGTACGGGGAGCGTAGCGAGTACGATCAATACCGGAGATGACATTAGAGCGCGGCAAATATCCAGGAGATACCGACCGAGGCTATTCGATATCGAGAGAGAACCGGTCTGACAAGACAGTGCCTATGATATCTGGATTTTATGTGTCGATGATAGACACGAGATTTATGATGATTTTAAGTGTCAGTGATGGACACTCGGTGGATGATGAGTTAGAGTGTCAATGATGGACACACGTGAGATTTGGAATGTCGATGTTGGACACTCATATGTTGTTATTTGCGCGATCTGTCGTGATGCGCTGTTATAGATTATTCTATATAGTAGCCGAACAGGACTGATCCTTGGGACAGTATCTGAATACTATTTTCATATATCGATATATATTAAAGAGGTTTCTAAATGAGCTATAGTCTCACTTTTCTGACGTGTCTATGACGACATAAGAATATTTCAAACGGAAACCCTCTTAAAATTCATTTCTAAAAAGCGAGACGTATACTTTAAACAAAACGCAAATAATGCTTCATAAACCACGTCTACTACTTGTGCTGTGATATACGCATCATACGGCTATTTTGAAAGGATTTTACATACATCTTTCGGCTATTTTATAGGCTTATATATGGATGCATGCTCTCTCTCTCTCTCTCTCTCTCTATATATATATATATATATATATATATATATATATATATATATATATATATATATATTTCCATGTTTACGCGATCGATATTGATGTGCGTATAGTACTTGTGCATTATACATATATTAGTATAGGATATGATAGTACTATATTTTATGACCTAGGTAAATCGTTATGCATTTCGATTTCTACCTTGCGATATATTTTTATTCACTGAGTTAGCTACTCACTCCCGTTGTGCCTTAGTTTCTTGCAGGATGACCACTCGGATCAGTAGCGGCTTGCTGGGACACTTCTTACTTTGGTGATTGCTTTGGTAGGTGGGTTACATGTGTTGGATATGTATGCCCTAAAGGTTTGTATTGTATAGGATGCTAGGGATATGTATGTATAGGACAATCCTGCTTAGTTGTATAGTATACTATTTGAGTTGTCTTTATCTGAACATATGTATTTGTTTTTCTTGCTGCTTTGTATTGCTTATACATGTTGATAAAGACTTGATAAAGTGGTATACTATTTTGGTTTGTCTTTATCTTAACATATGCATATGTTTTACTTGAAATCGCATATGGCTGATACATGTTGATAAAACCCGTAAATTTTGCTTGACTACTAGCGTTATGATGGCGATCATATTTGTAGGGGCTGGGTAGTCCATAAGCACATCTTTAAATGTCCCAAGTCGCAGGAGTATCGAGACCGGACATTGATATTCCAGAGTAGACTTGTGTATACGTTTCTAAACCCTTATGAGGGGCAGTGGTTGGTCCCACAGCCATTGGTGTGATCACCTAAGATTGTATACTGATGCTCACTGGGGGTGAGTATATTGGACGGACTCGCCGAGAACCTCTAGATGGTAATATACCTATCGTCAGATAGCGGTTTTTAGGTGACATGAGTACATATTAGTCTTTAGACCTGAAATGTTCATTTGTCTCATGTAAGTTCCCACTGTACTTAGATCACTACCCTACCATGCCTGAGTCGTGCAAATAGGTTTTGGTTGGGTACAGTCCCGAGCCATATGGAGGCAGTGAGCGATTGTCAGGGATTCGTCTCTCCCAGTATTGGGAGTCAAAATTGCACTGTGTCCGGTTGGCCAGAACCATAAGACCTTGGCCAAGACAGTTGAGATTTACTGATGGTTAGATCGGTAGTTTCTCAGATCGGTCCTGAGCCACATCGACACGACTTATCAGGTTATTAGGGGTCTGAAGTTTACCACCCCCTAGAACCGGTATGCGATACTCTTAGACAAAGAGACCGGACTGTACGGAGATTGTCACAGATAGGCTCAGTAGGGGTTCAGATGAGCTTGCTTGTCGGCCTTCTTTTCGACAGGTACCTGGTAGCCATTACGTACAGCTAGTGCCGCTAACTTGCTTGTGGTTAAACCCACTGCCAGTGTACCATCGAGTTTTTAGAGTCTCACACATAGGGTTCCCCTGGTTCAGGCGAAACGATGTAGAGGTCGTATGTTTATACATGCAGGGTTCCGATTAAATATATGTACTAGTTGCGCGAAATTTAATCGGGAAGTTTGTGGTACAAGAGGGCTTAAGATTATTCCAGTTTATTAAATCACGTATTGATTTAATTATAGTATCATGTTATTTGATTTATATATCTCTTAGTATTCGTATTTTTTGTACGAATATGGGTATGTATATATTGTTTGATATTCTTGTATTTATACAAAAATAGCTTCTAAAAGATAGACACCTCATTTAGGTTTTTCTATTTATTGAAAAATAAGAAATGATGTGGCATGCAAGGTCCCAAAGTCGGAAGACCCCCTGGGGGTCCCGAAACAGGGAACCCTATTGGGGGGTTTTGAAGGCGGGAACCCCCTTTGGGGGGTTCCGGAATAGGAACCCTAGAGAGGATCCCGAAACAGGGATCCCAAAAGGGATCCTGAGGCTGAACACGGGGTGCGTCCCGTGTTCACACGATAGGGAACATAGGTTGCGACCCATGTTTCCATGGATCTCTTGGGGAGATCCGGCGCCAGCGTGGTGAAAGCCATGGGCTTTCACCGAGTTTATGTGTTCGAAAATATGCTTGTCTGGGGTGAAACCCATAGGCTTTTACCCTGGGGATCCTTCTTCTTCCTTGTTATTCGATTTGATGAAGAAAGGTTGCTCATTTCTTTGGTTTTGGTCTAGGATCTTGAGTTCTTGAGATAAAGTTTTCTTAAAGAGATGGGATCTCTTTAATGGGTTGTTTTTGGATAGAAAAAGATGATGGAGATGAGAGAAATCCAAAAGGAACACTTTTTCTCTTAGATTTCTCTCTCTCTTTGAAGAAGAAGATGAAGGAGAAAGAGACTTGCCTCTTTCTTGATGGAGCCTCAAAACCCTAGCAAATTTTCTGAGGAGAGAAAAACTTGTTCATTTCATCATATGGTGAGTTTAAATACCCTTACACATTTGCATACTAGCTTTTGGGTTTTACAAAATTGGCTTTTTCTCATTTTTCTTACATTATTCCTACTTATTACATAATATATTTATTTATTACATTTTAATTTTTTTTCTTGGCATGGAGCCGACCCTCATGCTTAAGATTGGACAGGCTTGGGCCTAGCTTGGGTTCGGGTTTAGGCCCACTTGACTTGGATTCAGGTTTAGATCTAGGCCCACTTTTTGAGCATTGACTTTGACACTTTTTTTACTTTTGACTATGACCATGGGGTGTAATTTTTTTACCCCAGTAGTTGGTTAGTCTTGAAACTTCCTCCTCATCAGAGTTTCGACAAAAAGATAGATTGAGAAACTGGGGCATGTGAGATATGACCTGGTCATAGGATCGAGGGAAGAATCAAACACAAAATGCCGACCACCAGAAAGTGAAGGAATGAAGGCGAACCACGTACAAGGCCGAAGAAGGTTTGTAATCAATACAATGGTCGGCAATTCGCAATTGGGTATATGAAAATCAGAAATTCCTCTCGCGAGATCAAGATCGGGAAAGACGGGGTCTCGGAGGCCAAAGGTATCCGATTAAATAATGGGGACAGAAATGCCTTTTGCCATGTTGAATTGCTGAGTAGCTATATGGGGGTGATAAGCCTCAACCCCGTTAGTTTTCTTGTTTAGGGTAACACTGAGTAAAATATCCCTTGGGACGAGAATACTACTATAAGAACCCCGGAGACTAAGGGGTAATTCTTAACAATGTCGGTGTAGAGGGGGAAGGTCATGCTTTTCGTCTCGATAGAATTTGCTGAAGTATTGAGAGAAGGGGAGCGGTTTGTACCGAATAGCCTGTTGCCAAAGAGGGAGTTCTAGGACTATGGCCTCTGGTATGTTGTGGAACTAATTTGTATGTCAAAAACTATTTCTAAACCGCAATCAAGAACGGCGTCGCTTTGCAGCTAGCCGGTGAGTACGGGTCGGTCCACAGGGATGTTGTGAATCTCCTAGTTGCGCTAACGAGTTAATTCCGAAGGGTGTTCGGATTGGTTATTAAATCTAAAATCTAAATCTATCTATCTACGATTATCTAGATCTATTCTTGCTAGGGTTAGGTTTAGGGATGGTTTGGAAATGCAAGTAAATCTCAACGCTTTCTATACCCGAATGAAGATCTATGAGGAGTTATGGTAATTATCAATAAAGGGGATTAGATCCATTCGGGAAGGTGTTCCTTCCTCTAGGTTCTTGTCTTTCCTTTAGAGATCCTTACCCTAACCTCCATGGAAAACGCGCGCAACCGGGCTTTTACACTACGGTATCACTGCTACCTCGAGGGATAGGGTGCCGTAGGGCGCGGTGTGTGCGTGTATGCATGGAGTCCTATTGTAAATATATAATGGGTAAGAAAGGGATGAGAGATCTCATCTCTCAAAATCCTTCCCCAAAGCTAACTCTAGCAATTTATCTACGGCGAGGAAATAAATCTACCTAGGGCAAAGAATTAAAATCTAAACTAGAGCAGGAATTAAATCTACTTACAAATGCATTTCTCCAATCATCAATACAGGGTTGTCAGATCTGAATTTCTGAATTGAAGAGAGGCACCGATGCTCTCCATAAAGAATTTTGGAATTTTTATTAAAATGAGGCATAAAATTTACAATGATTTAGAGTTCTATTTATAGGAAATAGAAACCCTAGGTTACATTTTGATCCGCATGTCTACAATTACAAAAATACCCCTAAGTTGACTAGTCAAAGCCGCCGCCATATTTTGGTAAAAATTTTAGTTTCTGATTGCTCAATACCGCCGCGGAACCGCGGCCCGGGGCATGGTTTGGCCGCGGTTCCACAGCCAAATAATGGAATTGGGCTCTCTAAATTCCTGGGCTGGTTTATGTCATTTTAGGCTTCATGTTTATTCAGGTCTTTTCTCAATTGGGCTTCTATATTGGTTCCAGATCTTCAGTGAACAATTGCAGTGGACTTTAACCGTTTGCCTTGATATTCTGGATCTTGCGTTGCCTTGTTGATTGTGAATTGTTCTTCGTCTATGCTTGATTAAGATCCTCCTATTTGTTGGTCAAAGTCCACTTTTGCATCGTCTTTTCATCGTTTTCACTGTTTCCTGTCCAAGAACCTGTAACTTGTAACATGTAGCAGACATGCGTCAAAAGCACCTGTTTATTTATAAAAAGAATAAGAATGGGGAATATAATAATGCAATATTATGGTGTGAACAAATACCCCCAAACTTATCTTTTGCTCGTCCTCGAGCTAACTTATTTTTATTCATGACAAAAAATCTAACCTAACCGCACTTTCGCAGGGAAACGCGATTGCACTGAGCTCGTGCAACAAGCCGTTAAAGCTCTAGGTGTCCCTAGTAGGAGGAGTGTTGTCTCCTGAGGGTTTTCAGCGGATACTACCCACAAAATCCTATCAATTTGGCTTTTCGACTTTAATTCTCCAATTAGGTTTTCCAACAAGGAATTCTATTATCGTCGACTCATAAATTATCCACCCATATTCTTTACACTTTCTCATCATTTAACTTAAGATTATATATGTTCTATAGACTTATCTAGATTTCGGCATCTCTTAAGTTTTCCTTCTAGGGTTACATCTTCACTTAGGAATTTTTATCAACTCTACTAAAGATACAAGTTCTATTCTTCATCCCTCTCTCTTATCTAAATTCCAATCACATACCCCTACGTGTGTGTATAGATCACCCCTACACTTGGAAATTCAAATCAAGCAATCATACTCTTGTCCGTTGTCCAAAATACTTATTAGTAGATGAATTTTTAATTGAATTTTGCTCACACATCCTTCATGCGACTGTTAATACTTCTTGAGGTACCAACAACCGATTACAAGATGCGTTTGCACATTTAAAGCGTACTTCCTAGTCTTGCAACACCCAAGGCTTTAGCAGTGACTCCCAAACCAGTTGGTCTAAGGCACTAGGTGATGAAGCACCCTCGCTAAATATTTTTTCTATTTTTGCAGCCTTAAGTAATCACAAAAACCAGTGTCCATTTTTTTATTCTTTATTCACACTTTTTCTTTCTTTTCTTCGTACTAAGGACTTTAGACAAGAGCATTTCAAGGTCTCTTCTACTATTCCAAGTTTCAAGGTGCGTGATAGTGCAAATTGTAGGGTATACGTTTTCAGAATCTAGACTTAAGCTAGGAACTATTTTTCAAACTTATACTCTAATAAGAACATCAATACTCTTCCCTTGTTTCGACTTAGCCCAAGAAGTGAACCCAAAATTTTCCTATTTCTAAATAAACTACAAGGCATATACTTTCTACCGTTAAACTTTAGGGAATATTATTTTTAGGGTTTTTTAATTCACTAAGTCTAAGATCTAGTTGTTCCTAGCCAGTTAACCTATTTGTCAAACTCAAGTCGATTAACCAAAATTGAATACATTAATTTTTTTAATTTTTGAAATTTTTCAATTTTTTATGGGTTATCAAATAAGTATGCAAATGCAAAAATATGTACAAATGAATTCGAAGGAAAAAGACGTACCGAGCATACCCCCAAACTTGAACTCGACAGTGTCCTCACTGTCATGCTAAACCAAGAGGGTCAAAATGCCGATACTTCCCTGTTTATTTATTTATAAATTTTTTTTTTATTTTTTTAATGTTTTGAATTATTTTTTAATTTTTTTTTATAGAAAAAGAAAACAAAAAATATATATACATATATACAAAAAGGTTCCCCCCAAACTTAAGCTTGGCCTTACACAAGCCAAATGTGAGCACCAACCATTCAAAAATCTTATCATGGTAATGGTATAGTTGGTGCAAGAATGGGGTATGGAGGAAAGAAATGAGAAACACGCGAGACCGTGTGGAAAGAAGAATGGTAGAATATGGTCTCGGTGGGGGAGAAGAATGGCAGAAAAGAGAAAGAAGGGTCGCGCGATCTTGAGGGTGTAAATCGAGTGAATAAATTAGCGCAATTTGTGATGACTGATGTGTTAAAAGCGATTGCGCTAACCTATCAACCCGTCAAGAAATGGGGTCAAATCCCTCAAGATTCGCAAGAAAACATGGGTACGCCGAACTTGGTATAGGAGATGAAAGCGTAACGGTCACTTGCACGGTCGGAACAATAGGAAGGACGAAAGGGAGTGAATTATGGATAGTATCATTCTCACCGTAGTAAACTGTCTCGAACTTGAAAGATTCCATTAATGGTTCGAAACTACTGTAAACAACCGAGTCTGATGGTTCAACTAACTCATCTGAAAATGTAAAGGACTCAAACTCGGGCGGTGAGTCATCAACATCGTCCGAAAAAGTGAAACACTCGTAAGTGTTAACGTCTGTGAGAAGTGTGTCAGATTCAAAAGAAAATTTTTCAAGCTCACAGTCTTCAAGCATGGTCGGAACGATGGAAAGGAGGGAGGGTGATATAACAGTCAAAGGTTCAGAAAGCTGAATTGAAAAATCAGACACATCAAACACAAATGGTTCAACCTCAATATGATCCTCAATACTCTCCTCAATACTATCCTTATAATTCTCCTCAAAATTTATCTCATCCATGCCATTATCATCAAAATCAAGACGCATATGAAATTCGGGAGAAACATTTAATAACTCGGGATGATAATTTGAACATAAAATTTCAATTAAATCGACAGGTTCATCATCCGAAATATTCCCGGCGTCTATATCCTCAATCAAGTGAAAATCAATTTCTTTAGACACCTCATCAAAAGCATGGATATTTATCAATTTAGGTTCTAGAGTGGAGGTGTAAAGATCGAAAGGATTAAGTGCGGTTTCACTCGAAAGGGGTTCTTCACAATTTGGCAAATCAAACACTACAAAATCACACAACTCGTTTTTATTTTCAACAGGTGAACTATTTAGGGCAATCGATGGAAAACCGGAGTTGTGGGCTTCAATTGGGTAAGGGTAGGTTTGATTTGGAAATCCTCTCACATTCTCACTCTGTCCAACCGCCTCCTTATACATTGAAAAATTTTGAACTAGCGGGAAACTAGCTACCGGTTCACAAGGTTGCATAAGGGCGGCCACAGACGCTTCCACATTCCTAGTCATTTTGTTTGTTGCTGCGATATATGCCTCCAACGACTCTTCCAAACTAGATTTGGGTGGTAAAGGGGTTTCGGTAAAAGATTCGGAATCGTGTGGATATGCAAAACTCCCTAATGGCTGTGTAGAAACAGTGTCTAGTGAAGGTGGTAAGGTCGGGTAGGACTGGTAGGAAGTGGGTGATTGGACAGGGATAGGGTCAACATATGGATAAAAAGGTGAATAGTCGTGTGGATCCCTAGAACTAGATGAGTGGAGAGGGGTGAAAGATCGACTGCGAGATTGAGCAATATGCTCAGCAATGGACATCGGCTTAGGAGTGACAGAAGGACTTGAAAGAGTGGTGTCAACATATGAATGTGGTAAAGGTTGACTTGGTTGACACAAAGTGGGTTGCAAGGTCAAACTGTTTCTCCTAGACGCTTCTATTCGATCTTTCAAAGATATTTTTGGCAAGGAGGGATCGTCTTTAAATTGACCAAACAAATTGACATACGACGCAAAATTAGGTTCGGGATACCAAAGTTCGGCAAGTGATTTATTATGTGGGGTACCCATGTTAGAAGAAAGGGTGAAAAGAAAGAATGTTTGTGGGGGTGCAAGGATTTGTTTGGGGCAAAAAATTTGCAAGTTTCCTAATAATAATTTTCCTTTTTATTTTTTCTTTACTTGATAATTGTTGCAAAAAAGATTTTTAGTTAAAGATATGCAACCAAAAAATATTACTTGCAATCAGTTATTATTTTAAGCATATCACAAGAATCTTTATTTGGAAAAATTGTTGCAAAATGATATTCGAGAAAAGATATGCAACAAAAAAGATTACTTGCAATCAATATCTATTTTGAGAAGGGCCCAAAAATCCTGCACAAGACTTGTTATATGGAAGGGAATATATTTTATAGCTCACGGAATCCTGCAGGAATTTTCAGAAAAAAAATATTTCAAAAATTACAGAGGAGAAACAGAAGATCTTACAGAAAATTTTTCAGAAGAAGATGCCACCAGATGGCCGCCCTTCCGCGGCAATAGAGCTCTAACACCGCGGTTCCGTGGTCTTCTTGATGGCTCGGATCCCCAGAAATTTTTTCGTGCGACGAATCGACAAGGCGGCCGCATTTCCGCGGCCTAAGGTGGGTTTTGGCCGCGGAAGCGCGGCGGGGTAAGGGATTTGGGTCTCCAGAAAAATTTCCCTGTTCTATTATTTAAAATCGCTTCTGTTCCGATGTTTTGTTTCCTGTTTTGCTTTCTGGAAATCTCCAGATCCGTATTTGTATATCCTGCAAAAATTCAAATAACAAAGTATCCCTTCCAAAAATAACAGATTATATATATTTTTATATTTTTTTTATTTTTCAGATTTTTCTGATTTTTTTTAATTTTAGATTAACCCGAAATTGCAAAAAGGAAAGTTCTACGCCATCCCCGGCAACGGCGCCATTTGATTTATATGTCAAAAACTATTTCTAAACCGCAATCAAGAACGGCGTCGCTTTGCAGCTAGCCGGTCAGTACGGGTCGGTCCATAGGGATGTTGTGAATCTCCTAGTCGCGCTAACGAGTTAATTCCGAAGGGTGTTCGGATTGGTTATTAAATCTAAAATCTAAATCTATCTATCTACGATTATCTAGATCTATTCTTGCTAGGGTTAGGTTTAGGGATGGTTTGGAAATGCAAGTAAATCTCAACGCTTTCTATACCCGAATGAAGATCTATGAGGAGTTATGGTAATTATCAATAAAGGGGATTAGATCCATTCGGGAAGGTGTTCCTTCCTCTAGGTTCTTGTCCTTCCTTTAGAGATCCTTACCCTAACCTCCATGGAAAACGCGCGCAACCGGGCTTTTACACTACGGTATCACCGCTACCTCGAGGGATAGGGTGCCGTAGGGCGCGGTGTGTGCGTGTATGCATGGAGTCCTATTGTAAATATATAATGGGTAAGAAAGGGATGAGAGATCTCATTTCTCAAAATCCTTCCCCAAAGCTAACTCTAGCAATTTATCTACGGTGAGGAAATAAATCTACCTAGGGCAAAGAATTAAAATCTAAACTAGAGCAGGAATTAAATCTACTTACAAATGCATTTCTCCAATCATCAAAACAGGGTTGTCAGATCTGAATTTCTGAATTGAAGAGAGGCACCGATGCTCTCCATAAAGAATTTTGGAATTTTTATTAAAATGAGGCATAAAGTTTACAATGATTTAGAGTTCTATTTATAGGAAATAGAAACCCTAGGTTACATTTTGATCCGCATGTCTACAATTACAAAAATACCCCTAAGTTGACTAGTCAAAGCCGCCGCCATATTTTGGTAAAAATTTTAGTTTCTGATTGCTCAATACCGTCGCGGAACCGCGGCCTGGGCATGGTTTGGTCGCGGTTCCGTGGCCAAATAATGGAATGGGGCTCTCTAAATTCCTGGGCTGGTTTATGTCATTTTGGGCTTCATGTTTATTCAGGTCTTTTCTCAATTGGGCTTCTATATTGGTTCCAGATCTTCAGTGAACAATTGCAGTGGACTTTAACCGTTTGCCTTGATATTTTGGATCTTGCGTTGCCTTGTTGATTGTGAACTGTTCTTCGTCTAGGCTTGATTAAGATCCTCCTATTTGTTGGTCAAAGTCCACTTTTGCATCGTCTTTTCATCGTTTTCACTGTTTCCTGTCCAAGAACCTGTAATCTGTAACATGTAGCAAACATGCGTCAAAAGCACCTGTTTATTTATAAAAAGAATAAGAATGGGAAATATAATAATGCAATATTATGGTGTGAACAGGAACTCCGGGAAATACATCAGCAATCACAATTGAAGGATCTAGAGGGGGCCAAGCTAGTTGTGGATTTGGTGTAAGCCTCCCTCAAACCAAAGGTTGAGGCAACAGTAGAGGTTCGAGAGAAGAATCTGGTCGAAAGGAAGAGTATTTCCTGTTAGTGATATGTATGCCCTAGAGGCCATTATTGTAAATTATAGTGGATGTTTGGATATATATAGAGAGAGGACATTCTTGCTCAACATTATAGTATGCTATCTGGTTACTCTTTATCTTAACATGTACATTTGTTCTAGTTTACATTTTCACTGATGCATGTTGATAAATCCCTTAGAATGTTTGCTTGACTACCAGGAATATGATGTAGATCATACTAGTAGGGCCTGTGTAGTCTACAATCACATCCTTTAAGTGTTCCTAGTCGAAAGAGTATCGAGACAAGGCATCGATATTCCAGAGTAGACTAGTGTGTATGTCACGCCCCGCTTTCCAGTTTACGGGCAGAAGACGCGACGAGGCCGCTACGTATTTACTCTGAAGTAAACACGCTGAGCGTATCTAAGCAATATAAATGAAATGCACAAGAGACAGAGACAATAGATATATATTGAACAGCAACTTTATTTATTAACATTCTTTTTACAATACATCTGAAAAGTAAATACATGTAATGAAAAGTAATGCCTAAATAGTGGTATAACAGAAATGGAAAGTACTGAAATGAAATGTACAAGTAACTAGAGCTCCGGGTCGAAAGCTAGCTGATCCAAATCCTCGCTGGTGGGATCGATCTCCAGTGAGTCCTAATCACCTGACGACATTCCAAAGAAGAAGAAAGAGAATGTTATCAGCGAACAAATCGCTCGGTAAGTCCCGTAAATAGACAAGAATGGAATAGACATAATAGAGAGTATATTGTTATAATGTTGTATTTAGTGTTAACGCTGTTGTTTGCAGCTTGGTACAGAAGAGGCCAGTGTATACGAGAGAAGTCGCACTTTCCCCGGAGACTAAGGTATCAGGAGTACAAGGAACCGTTCAGCCACGGTACAACGGCAATTGAATTCAGGTTAGGTGTATTATGGTTGCAGTCTCGTGCCACTTCTAACACCTTTCGTACTAGTCTACCCCTTATAAACCCCGTGATGTCTTGATTGTATTGATATATTGTTTGAATTTATTTTTTGTATATAGATGGATGACTTGCCAAAACCATGATATCAATAAATGGACGTAACTGGAGAATCATGTAGATGAATGTATATCCATGGTTCGGTTCGGTTAATATAAATTGAACAGATTGAATATATGGATTCATGGATTCATGTTGAATTGTAGTTTGTACTTGAATCATATTCAAGTCAGATTGATTATATTAAGACTCGGTCTGAGTAAGACAAATAGAAAAGAAATTGAATCCTGAATTAGGTTTTGGTGTTATCGGTAACCGCTGCACATGGACGGCAGGATTTGTGTCTTTTTCAAAGACGATTACCGTGTTGATAACACCGTTTGTTAAGTTGTCTACCTTAAATAGGCAAGCACCCATATCTCCGGCTCCCTGAGGCTCAAGAGACTGGTCCCGCTTAAACATATGTTTACTAGAGTTCTTATTGTAATTTATTATAACTTGAGGGGGGTTTTATGTAAAAATAATTTTGTATAATTTTCAAAATATACCTCAAGTATTTTATTATCGTCTTTAGAGTTTTTATTGATGTATATTTTATCAATGTGACATTTTTAGTGAATAAAACCTAATTTCATATTGTATGGTATTTATTTGTAATTTTGAAGTTGTATGGTATTTTCTTATAAATAGAATGTTTTTCTCTTGAATTTTGAAAATGTGAAATATTATAAATATTAAAAATAGATATTTTGATATTAATTATATATATATTTATTTATTAAAAATATAAGTTTTATTTATAATAGAAATCACATTTTCTAAAGAAAATTGTATTTTAAATCTTTCGAGACCGTATGCTCCTTACGGAGGTCTGCATCTCGCACTACTAAGCCCGAGGATGTGCGATAATATGCACCATCCCGAAATGGGTTGTAGCGGCATATTGCAAAGTTTGTTAAAAATACACATCTTGTAGAAAAATGTTTTTTTATAAGTCGAAGGTAGTTATGTGTAAAATTGTATTTTTTCCCAAATCTATATTCCCAAATATCATCGTGCTATGTTACATATAAGTTTTGTGAGGAGGTAGGTCATTACCTCGTGAGTTTTCTAAAGCTGGCATGGTTTAAAGCTATAAACATGTCGATATGAAACATAAAGGTATTTTACTGTAAAAGTGGAATAAAATTTGCTACGATTATCATTTTAATGTCAAACTTTTTCTATTGTCTTAGTTAATGAGTATTAAACAATATATATTAAAGGTTGTAGGTTTGTTATTAAGAAAATATTGTATTTTTAAAAGAAAAGATAATCGGAAGCCGGATAACCCCGCTTCCGACACATTTTAAGAGTTAAGAATTTGAGAATAGTGAAAGAGAGAGAGAAGGGGGACTTACGGGATTAGGGTCAAGAGAAGAGGAAGAGGAAGATTGGGGAAGCACCGGTGCGTCGTTTCGTCGCCGGAAACTTCTCGGATTGTCGTCGGAAGTTCGCCGGAGCTTCGCCCTTTGCTAACTCCACTTGCACACAAAAAGTCAAGGGAATTTTCTTGAGAGTTTGAGCAGAGATTTGAGAGTGAAGGGGGTGATTTGAGGTGTGGTATTTATATGAAAAATTAGGGTTTAGGTTAATGAAAGGGTGTATTAAAAAGGGATTAAATGGGGTTTTAATTTGCTCTGTAAATGTGCAGGGAAATTAAATAGTACAGGGGTTATGGGGGGAGTTCAGGGGTCGCAACAAGTCAAGAAAAATAAGGTTTCAGCCGAGTTAACCCGGCGGCACCGGTCGAGTCAGCCGCGTCGCCAGCCCGAGTCAAGCGAGTCAGGCCGTGTCTCCATGCCACGTGTCCCCGTCGCTTCGTCTACTGCAGTGGACTCGTTTGTTTTATGTTTGACTCTTGGTTTTACAGGTTATGCACGTGTAGACTCATGGGCTTCTAAAAAGACTACAAGAAATCAAAATCAAAATAATGTGTGGCTGATGGGATTTGAACTCTGGTGCTTTGGTTCAGCAGTGCAAAGTCTTACCAATAAGTTACAAGCTCATTCTTTGTAGGGTTCCTAGGCACTCTCAAGAGGTCTCACAAGGCATCAACCATGCCAATTTCAAAATTCCGGGTGCCGAGAAACCCGACTACGGATCGTTGGCTAGAAATCTAGGCGAAAATGAAATCTAGTTAACAATTTAACTAAGTGAACGGAAATACAACCTTTGTAGATCCGGTCCTCCACCTCCACGGCTCCATGATGAAGTCCTCTCCGCTGTCCAAATGCAATCCCGGGCTCTAGCGTTGGCTTCATCGGAGAATGGACAGGCTAGGTCATCGACGACGTGCCGAAGATGATCTACGTCGAAGCATCACTAGATCAAGCTCCACCTTCACCAAGCCATGAAAACTTGTGAAGGAAACACACTCTACTACTTGGCAAGAGGTAGAGGATGAAGAAATAGGAAGTGGGTAGACTTTAGAATTGGATTTCTCACTCATTTTCATCAATCACCATTGATGAAGTGAAGGTTTCTTCATTGAAGAAGATGAAGAAGAAGAAGATGATGATATGATAAGTATTATGTAAAAAGAAAATAATAAGAATACTTATCATCTCTCAACCATGGTCAAGTGTAGAGAACAAATCATGGTTAGTGGGAATGGTTAGGGTTAAGCAAGAGACAAAAAAGTCACAAAGTCAAAAGCTTCATGAAGCTTCATAATCCATCTAAAGAAAACCACCATTTATTCTTAATGCTAATGATTTTCCAAAAAGAATAAAGAATAAATAAATAGATATGAAAAACAAAACCCTAACCATTTAAATAACTATAGTTTAATCTTTACACTTAACCAAATAAGCATGCATCATCAATCATGATACAAACTTGTGTACAAAAGTATATCACATATACAATGTGCACAATCCGAGTGAGAAAATCCATTTAAAGTGAACCAATACTAGTTAATGCAAAGTAATATATCAAATATATAATTATGCATTAAATCATTAAATCAACACTTGATTCAATGATCCGGTCATGTCGCACACAACCGACTAGTATACAATGTATCGGCTTATCGAATCAACGCTTGAATCGATAACTAGGTTATATCGCATACAACCATTCGACACATTGATCGCGAGAATGAAATACGGTATCACATACACGTATTATTCTCGGTCCCGCACATATCTCATATGCGCTCCTATTTCGTTTCGCTTGAGCCAGGAAACCTCTGTATAGGACTCTAAAGACTCGTCAATACGCCGGCAGCAGATGATGATCATATCAAACACCCACAAGCCGCAAGCGGTCTGCTAAACGTAACGGCCACCCGGGTATTGAGCGATCAGAAGATCGACGAGCAAGCCCGCTCACACTCCAGTGAATCCAACCAGTAATACTACCGTACAGTCCGGTCTGATCGTCTGATATGTCGCATATCTTGCCTAGGGGTGGTAAACGTCAGACCCCAATAGCTCGATAAGTCGTGTCGATATGAGGTCTATAACAGTTCGAGAAACTACTGGTAACACTTACCAGTAAATCTCAGCAACCCTGTCCAGGGATTTCCGGTTATAGCCAATTGAACACAGCGCAACATCAACTCCCTATACCGGGAGAGACGAATCCCCTCCTATCGCTCATTGCCTCCATGTGATTCGGGACTGTACCCAAAAGCCACCGTTTTGCACGCCCTCTTGGACGTGGTAAGATGGAAATCAAAGCACAGTGGGAACCACACAAGACTCTATGACGATCTCGGGTCAACAGACTACTCTGTACCAGTGTCACCTGAGAACTGCCATCTGACGTAAGGTATAATACCATCTGGGAGTTCTCGGCGAGTCCGTCCAGTGTACCCAGTCTCTACTGAGCACCCGTATATCATCTCTGATGTCAAACACCGATGGATATGGGATCATCCATCGCCCATCTGTATGGGTCGAGAAGGTACACGCTAGTCTACTCTGGTATATCGATGCCCCGTCTCGATACACCCACGACTAGGAACTTTGAAGGATGTACTTATGGACTACCATGTCCCCACTAGTATGATCCGCATCATAGTCTAGGTAGTCAAGTACACATCCTAAGGGCTTTACCAACATGTAATAGAGAGGCAATCTGTGTACACGTTAAGGTAAAGAGCAACCAGATAGCATACTATCATGTCGAGCAAGAAAGTCCTCCCTATATATGTCCCAGCATCCACTACAATATACATCCTATGTACAGTAATGGCCTCTAGGGCATACATATAACTAACAATCTCCCACTTGCACTAGGGCCATCTGTAGCAGTGGTTGTAGTATCTCATACTCAACCATCCCATAAAAGTCTCTCTTTGGGAATAGGCCTTCGTGAGTGGATCCGCTGCGTTATCCTCTAAGTCTGCTCTCCTTGCCTCGATCAACCTGGAGATCAACCATCTCCATGATCAGGTGATACTGCCTTAGAATAAGTCTGGATCACTGATGGGACCGGCGTTCCTTGGCATAAGCCACAACTCCATTGTCTCACAATGGTAGGAACGTAGTTCATCTCATGAACCATTATACATCCAAACAGCCTCTTTGGTAGCATCTTAAGTAGCGATGTATCCTGCCTTTATCGTCTAGTATGTCACGGTATCTAGCTTGGAACTCTTCCAACATACCGTCCCTTTAGTGAGGGTAAAGACAATGCCTGCGACTGAAATTCAGTCATCTTTATCACTCTGGAACACTTCCAGTGATCCTATATGGAGAATCATTGTGATAAGCGGAGATTGACCGAGCGTAGCATAGGAAACTCCTTTCTTATCAAGAGTATGTCATCCACGTACTCTACGAGGATCACCACCATACTCCCTACTACCTTTTTGTTTATACAAGGTTCATCTACCATTTTGATGATGTCAAACTCTTTGACTAACACATCAAAACAGACGTTCCAACTCCGCGATGCCTGCTTTATCAGATAAAACATCTTGCACACGTTTCCGCTGCTCCCACTGTTTACGAAGCCCTCTGGCTGTGTACTTACAGACGTTCTCTTCTAAAACATCATTTAGAAAAGATGTCATGGCACCCAACCGCCAGATATCGTAGTCATGGTATGTAGCCGTGGCAAGTAGGATCTGGATGGACTTAAGCATAGATACTGGAAAAGGTTTCATCATTATCCACGCCTGGTTGATGACGAAAACCTTTAACAAGTCTAGCTTTGAAAGTCTCAACCTTTCCAAGTACACCAAGTAATCTTCTCAAGATATACTTGCTCCTAATAGGGATTTAACCCTTCAGATATAGCAACCAAAGTCCATACTTTGTTGGTGTATAAGGTTTCCATCTCAGATCGATAAACATCCAGCCATTCTTACAGAGTCTCACTCCTGATGGCCAGCTCGAAGCTAGTTGGGTCATCATCTCATGATGCATTCCTCGCTCCCACTGTCATAGAGAAACCGAAGTATCTCTCAGGTGGGTGAGGAACCCTACTACATCGGCGGAGAGGCTGAGGTTCGTTGGAATCTACTGAATCCTTCGGTTCTACCAAATCATCAACTCCAGTTTGTATAGCTGGAACGTTTCCAGTTCTACATAACAGACGTTGCCTCGAGCTTGTCCGGATTTTGCTTTTAGACATAGGCCGGACAACCCCAAATCTTAACTAACTTAAGATATGGGCTCTTCCCTTTCCATATCACATATGAAATGGTAGGCTTTGATTTGATTCGAACCCTAATTCAATAGGTATGCAGCTTCATAAGTGCATAACTCCCAAAAGGAAATAGGTAACTCAGTAGTACTCATCATAGAGCACACCATATCGAATAGGGTGCAATTGCTCCGCCCCGACATACCATCGTGCAATGGTGTATACGGAGGAGTAATGCTGAGAGAGAATCTCATTCTCCTTTAGAATAGTCCAGAAATTCTATGCACAAGTATTCTCCTCCTTGATCTCATCAAAGGACATAATACTTTTACCTGTATTTTGGTTCTCTACTTCTAAATCATATTCTGTGAATATCTCAAAAGATTCGGACTCATGTTTCAACAGGAACATATGATTGAATCTTGAGAGATTATCAGAGAATATAATGAAGTATAAAGAATCAGTCCTGGCATGTGTAGACTGGAGACCTTACATACATCATCATGTATCAGTCCCAAGAGTTCATTAACTCTTTCTCTGTTTCCAGTAAACGGAGCTATGGTCATCTTATCTCTGTGACATGACTGGCAAGTTTCACAAGATGTAAATTCAAACTGATTTAAATATGCATCTACATGTAACTTCAGCTGGTCGGGTCGCATTGATATGACCTAGTCTACAATGCCTCAAGAAGGATTCTTTCATTTCTGAACTCTTCCTCTTGTGTGTGTTCTGTATACTAAGAACTGTAGTTTGATTTAGAACATCAATGCTTTTAGATAACGTGCCTGAACCGATCAACTTTTGATATAGGAAATGTTCAAAACATTATCCAACAATACAAAATTTTATCATTTCTTTACTAATAAAGAGACTGATATGATTTTGTATATCAGGTTCGGTATCTAATAACATTCGTTCAGAATCAATGTATTACAATACATGGTGACAGTGACCAACAGACTTGGCTGCAACACTTGCCCCGTTTTCTGTCTCATGAAACTTATCACCCGTTCTCAGTTTTTCTACCCTTTTGTAGCCCTATGTAACAGATTACATATCTGGGATCCTTATCCGGTATCATATACCTAGGATGCGGAGGATACTGAGAAACAGTTCTGTATAATGAACACACCCGAAGATGATGCATCAGCATGCACTCTCTTCGTTTGGGCGGCACGGGAAATCTGGTATTCCCCAATTTCCTGCTCTGTCTTATAACAATTATAAGTTGGAGCGGGACCAACGTTCCCCAGCTCAGTATAACAAGCGGGTTCGGTCAATTATCCGTATTATTATCTTGATTAAGGCGTGATATGGTCGCTACCTGGAGAGAGAGAGAAGAAAACACTCAGCGTGCGCTCTTGCAAGAATAGATTGGTTTTTATTTTATCTAATCAGGATGGCTCCCACTGCTTTTTATCAAATCTTCTTTCAAACCCTAAAAGGAAAGACTAGCCGGGATTAATTACACACTACAAGTTCGCCAATCTTTTAGCCAGGCCAGTGTCGGTACTTTGAGGGAGGTCCCCCATGCTTTCGCACGAACCTAATTAATGTAAACCTCGTTTTCCCAGAGGCGTAACCCCGTTGACACCTTTCTAGACACCTACTTGATCGGCTAATTGTAATGTATAAAACTCTCCCAGGAGTAACTCTTACTCGCAGCGGGTATCGGGATCCAACTATCTCATAGAAGGTATGCAATCTCATTGCAAATTTCAACACTTGAAATTCCCGATAATGTTTTGCCCCTAGCGTCCTATGACCTTGACAGAGGTCAACAAACCATAGACTGCTAGTCAAGTTCAACCCGTCATTTCTTGATTGAAGTAAACCCACCCGCACGACCCTTGACAGAGGTCAACAAGGTCGCACGACTACCCTAAATCAATCACATCATATGCTTATGCAGATAAGCGCTAATCAGCTACCGCACACTACGCCTTGACAGAGGTCAACAAACGTAGCACGAATACTAACCAGTACATATCTGAAATGACGGAGGGCTACGACAGGTTTTTCTGAAAATCTATTGCGTAATGAACTTGATATCGTTGTAGGATCGAATGAATTTTGAAATATAGTGTTTTTGAGGCTTTTCTAGTTTTGCTAAAGGAGTCACTCCCGGTGAAGGGATCGTCGGTCCTTTCCTCGTCGAATGAGGTGCGGGATATATCATATATATCACTGTGCAAAGCAAAAACTTTTAAAAGCAATCAAAAGACAAACCGAGGGTGTAGCATTTGCCAGTTATTGCTAAAGGAGTCACTCCCGGTGAAGGGATCTCGGTCCTTTCCTTATCGAATAAGGTGCAGGATATATCATATATACCGCTGTGCAAAGCAAGAACTGTAGCTACCTGTTTTATTTTGAAATTCGATTCTACAACATCTTAGGTTTCTTTTATATCATTAATCACATTAATGAAGTCCCGTCATTAATATTACCTAAACATCACAGATAAATACGACGTACACTTATGCCATCCGCATTCGCCTCGATGTCCCCTCGTGCACCGTTAGGTTAGGTAACTAACGGCAGAGCAGGGCAGGGCTAGCGCGGGTGTAAAACATAAGTAACGTCTATATAATATATCATATATACTATATACTGTATCTATCACAGAACATCACATGATCACATCACAGATATCGCAGCAGAAGAAACATATGAAATATTGGATATACTAGGAGGTCCGTGTTTTCAATACGAGCCAGTATAAAACACGGATTCCACGGTCGTGATGAATAGCCAAACCCACACCCCTAGACCCCTACGAGAGTGGCAAGCAACCCTACCAATTCTGGATTTAGGAGACCCGGACTCGACTCCTCGAGTTGGTCTCCCACTGGACTCCAGAACCCGGTTACTTGTGCCTTCCTCCTTGGGTCTGTCTTAGTGCGGAAAAGTAAATAATATACAACGGGTGACAACTTCCGCAACCTGGAAGTGCCCCAATAAAAGAATATTACATACAAGTTTTTACATGAATGAAAATGAAAAACACTCATCTCATATAAAAAAAACCCCGGCTATTCAAACACGACGATCCAATATAACATATCCAGCAACACATAACATCACATGTCATCAACGTAAGTAAATATGTCCATCCCAATTGTCGTTGACATATAGCAACGAAACCGGCGATATCACATATTACACTTACGGTCACAGAAAAGAAAGTGTAAAACTATAACAGTTGGAATCCGCAATCTCTTTAGACATCGCATGCCTAATCAAATGAATTCTTTAGACATCACATGCCTAACAATTATAAACCCCGCATTTTAGTCTCATTATCGAAAACACTTTTCAATGCCAAGTCGGGTAATTCAACAAGATTCCCGACATCCTGATCGAATACTCGTCGCAAACTTCAGTAGACGGCCGCACCCCCGATACCGTCGACAAAGTGCACCAAGGCGGAACACCGCTACTGCGAGCACCCGAACGGATGCTTTCGGCGACGGGGTTCTCCTACAGTCACTTGGTCGGGGCTATGGAGTGAGGCTGTCTATTAAGTTTACCCGGCGAGTATCCGCGTACGCTACATGATTGCGACGGACTTTTGATCATATCAAAATTCCGTGGCAACCGATCAAGTGAGACTAAACTGCTATGTTTATAACATTCATTCAGTTATCTCATAACTATTTGTTGATTCCAATTATTGTATCCCATTCCGGATAAATAGAAAATGTCAAACGTTCCGATCAAACAAACGAACACCCAAGTTTTCCCGATACAGATCAACACATGAAACAAGTCTAAAAACATTCAGTTCGTGCCTCAGTACCAACGGTCCAGCCGTAGAAGGGTCAAGCCAACGCCTCACATGTGGCACGCCGTACTGCCCCAAACCCGAAGGTTCAAAGGGCAGTTCAAGACAGTCACATAATCGAGTTAAGGTTTGTTGTCTTCTAGAGGGTCCATCGAGTTACTTGCACTACTTAGAACGTTTTTAAACTACGGAAAAATCCAACACTTGGAAATTTCCCGACAGGGGAAAAATTGGGTATTTATATCCGGTCGAACTTTTTAACATATTCTAAAATTTATCCGGAAAGCCACACAGACAAAATTTGATACTCCGATCGAAACACCGAATCCCCAAAACAACCCCAGAAAATTAAACTCTTGAATAAAAAATAAAAATTTCCAGAAGACTCAGCACTTTGACACAAGAATTACTGTGCAAGACACGTGGTATAAATCACCAACATGGCCGCGGAATCGCCGTGAAACCCAGGGTGGGGCCGCGGTTCCGCGGCTCGTTGGTCGATTTAGAGCCACGTGCTTCACAGTAACTCATAGGATTCCCTGCTGAATTTTTTGGCAATTTTTAATTTGGAAAAATCTACGTTTTCAGAAAAAGTCCAGAGAGCATGGAAATTATGGGGTTTCGGTTCGTTCGGACTTCAAACTCCGTCGGGATTTCGCCTAAGGCTCTAGCTAGGCTCTGATACCACTGTAGGGTTCCTAGGCACTCTCAAGAGGTCTCACAAGGCATCAACCATGCCAATTTCAAAATTCCGGGTGCCGAGAAACCCGACTACGGATCGTTGGCTAGAAATCTAGGCGAAAATGAAATCTAGTTAACAATTTAACTAAGTGAATGGAAATACAACCTTTGTAGATCTGGTCCTCCACCTCCACGGCTCCATGATGAAGTCCTCTCCGCTGTCCAAATGCAATCCCGGCTCTAGCGTCGGCTTCATCGGAGAATGGACGGGCTAGGTCATCGACGACGTGCCGAAGATGATCTACGTCGAAGCATCACTAGATCAAGCTCCACCTTCACCAAGCCATGAAAACTTGTGAAGGAAACACACTCTACTACTTGGCAAGAGGTAGAGGATGAAGAAATAGGAAGTGGGTAGACTTTAGAATTGGATTTCTCGCTCATTTTCATCAATCACCATTGATGAAGTGAAGGTTTCTTCATTGAAGAAGATGAAGAAGAAGATGATGATATGATAAGTATTATGTAAAAAGAAAATAATAAGAATACTTATCATCTCTCAACCATGGTCAAGTGTAGAGAACAAATCATGGTTAGTGGGAATGGTTAGGGTTAAGCAAGAGACAAAAAAGTCACAAAGTCAAAAGCTTAATGAAGCTTCATAATCCATCCAAAGAAAGCCACCATTTATTCTTTATGCTAATGATTTTCCAAAAAGAATAAAGAATAAATAAATAGATATGAAAAACAAAACCCTAACCATTTAAATAACCATGGTTTAATCTTTACACTTAACCAAATAAGCATGCATCATCAATCATGATACAAACTTGTGTACAAAAGTATATCACATATACAATGTGCACAATCCGAGTGAGAAAATCCATTTAAAGTGAACCAATACTAGTTAATGCAAAGTAATATATCAAATATATAATTATGCAATAAATCATTAAATCAACAGTTGATTCAATGATCCGGTCATGTCGCACACAACCGGCTAGTATACAATGTATCGGCTTATCGAATCAACGCTTGAATCGATAACTAGGTTATATCGCATACAACCATTCGACACATTGATTGCGAGAATGAAATACGGTATCACATACACGCATTATTCTCGGTCCTGCACATATCTCATATGCGCTCCTATTTCGTTTCGCTTGAGCCAGGAAACCTCTGTGTAGGACTCTAAAGACTCGTCAATACGCCGGCAGCAGATGATGATCATATCAAACACCCACAAGCCGCAAGCGGTCTGCTAAACGTAACGGCCACCTGGGTATTGAGCGATCAGAAGATCGACGAGCAAGCCCGCTCACACTCCAGTGAATCCAACCAGTAACACTACCGTACAGTCCGGTCTGATCGTCTGATATGTCGCATATCTTGCTTAGGGGTGGTAAACGTCAGACCCCAATAGCTCGATAAGTCGTGTCGATATGAGGTCTATAACAGTTCGAGAAACTACTGGTAACACTTACCAGTAAATCTCAGCAACTCTGGCCAGGGATTTCCGGTTATAGCCAATCGAACACAGCGCAACATCAACTCCCTATACCGGGAGAGACGAATCCCCTCCTATCGCTCATTGCCTCCATGTGATTCGGGACTGTACCCAAAAGCCACCGTTTTGCACGCCCTCTTGGACGTGGTAAGATGGAAATCAAAGCACAGTGGGAACCACACAAGACTCTATGACGATCTCGGGTCAACAGACTACTCTGTACCAGTGTCACCTGAGAACTGCCATCTGACGTAAGGTATAATACCATCTGGGAGTTCTCGGCGAGTCCGTCCAGTGTACCCAGTCTCTACTGAGCACCCGTATATCATCTCTGATGTCAAACACCGATGGATATGGGATCATCCATCGCCCATCTGTATGGGTCGAGAAGGTACACGCTAGTCTACTCTGGTATATCGATGCCCCGTCTCGATACACCCACGACTAGGGACTTTGAAGGATGTACTTATGGACTACCATGTCCCCACTATTATGATCCGCATCATAGTCTAGGTAGTCAAGTACACATCCTAAGGGCTTTACCAACATGTAATAGAGAGGCAATCTGTGTACACGTTAAGGTAAAGAGCAACCAGATAGCATACTATCATGTCGAGCAAGAAAGTCCTCCCTATATATGTCCCAGCATCCACTACAATATACATCCTATGTACAGTAATGGCCTCTAGGGCATACATATAACTAACATTCTTGCTGTTCAAAAGCAAATCAAATTTATAGCTTGTGCTCGGGCAAAAGTACCCCTTTCTGTATTTTTTTGAAAAATTGTACAGAAAGTTTAGGGTTTTTATAGTGTATGTTTCTTGATCCTGTATAGTGCGATAGTTAATCCCACAACCATTGGTTTTTGACACCAAATATTGTACATATATGCTCATTGGAGAATGAGTACACTGAACGGAATCGCAGAGAACTCTTATATGGTACCATACCTATCGTAAGTTAGCAGTTCCCTTGTAACACTTATACAGATTAGTCTGTAAACCAGATATCGTCATAGTGTCTTGTGTGGTTCCCACTGTACTTTGATTACCTTCCTACCACGGCTCTACTGAGTCGTGCAAACAGGTGGTAGTTGGGTACAGTCCTAAGTCATATGAATACAATGAGCGATAGGAGGGATTTCGTCTCTCCCGGTATTAGGAGTTGATGTTGTGCTATGCGCGATTAGTTGTAACTGCAAGTCCCTGGATAGGGCTGATGAGATTTACTGATAAGTGTTATCAGTAGTTTCTCGACTGGTTATAGGCCACACATCAGCATGACTTATCGAGTTATCGGGGTCTGACGATACCACCTCCCAGACTCGATATGCAATATATTAAACGAAGAGACCGGACTGTACTGTAAGTGTTGCTTATATGCTCTACAGGAAGTTTGGACAAGTTTACTTGTTGATCTTCTATTTGTTCAATACCTTGGTAGTCGTTACATAGTATCGCTGACGTGCTCGGAGGTGTTTGATGTGATCATTACATACTGCCAGCGTATTGGCGAGTCTTTAGAGTCCCATATAAAGCTTTCCTAGCTCAAGCAAAATGAAGTAGGGCATGTATGGAGATATGTACGAGAGCTTAATTAAATACGGATATATGATACCGTATTCTAATATAGCATTATTTGATATTAGCCGAATTATATTTGATATAACCAGATTATTAAATTAAGTGTTGATTTAATAATTTGATATATATATATATATATATATATATATATATATATATATATATGTCACGACCCGCAGGGTACGGAACGTGACTGGCACTTAAGTTACGAAACGTCTTAAGACGTCCGTAAAATAAGTAAGCCAAAGCCCAGAAATCAAAACCAAAAAGCAGACGAGTGAAGGAAAACCAATCAATTGAAAGAGAGTTTATCAAATAAGTCATATCAAGCCTTTTTTAAAAACAATATCAATTTTTCCGAAAATTTCGGCAGAGTCTCCTTTGTAAATATTGGCCCCCAAAATGGGTACAACAAGAATATATATGAATACAACAAATAAGGCATCCCCAAGCGGGAGCTAGCTCTTCGCCACAAGGCGGTCACAAATCCCATGCAATGTAAATCAGCAATGTGCATAAATAAACATAAGAAGCGCAAGTAAAACATCATGTCGACTCGAGTGAGCTCGACCCCAAATACAGCGTAAAAAGCCCACAAATCTCACAGTCTCGTCTCTAGGTCAATATACAACAATACTGGTAGATACAGTAGATGGAGTACTCTAGATACAAAGAATATACAAGGTGGTACAAAATAATAATACAACCCACCTACGAGCAAAAGCCTCGAGTCCAGGCAAAAGAGGCAAAAGAAGCAAGTGCGCCCGCCGCTACTGTACTGACGGAGCGGACCTGCAAAAGGCTGTGGCACAACGGGGGTGAGTTGCCAACTCGTGAGTAATAAATAACATCTATATAGGCTATTGCAAGCATGCACACAAGTATCCTAGCATCTATAATACAGGTATGACAGAATATACTAGCAGGTATGCATGCAACATGAATGTACTAGCAGGTATGAATGCAATATGAATCAACTCGTGATCTGAATATATAGGTACAAGAAGTCACATTTTTCATTTAGGAATCTCTTTTCTTTTAAATATCAGCACAATACCAATAGAATCAACAAGAATCCGTGTCCAGTATCGACACCTCAAAACTGTCTCAATCTCATGTATCCATATCATAGTATCTCTGGCCTCAGCCGTCTGACTGACCCATCTAAAATATCCATATCTCAACATCTCGTGGCCACGGTCGGTATCCTCTGGATATCCGCCGTGCCAAAAAGTCACCGGTAGGTAGTCTATCCCCTGCCACGCTCAACGTCAGCAACACGACCTTCTTACCCGGGGGTACATTACCGGGCCCACCATGTACCCGAGACGGTTCATCCAACTCCTCGAAACGGGTCTCGAAAACCACAGCAAACTCATGATGGACGACACTTACATCACTAGAAAACCGCAATTTACATATTTTAAAAAGGTAATAAGTTTAGAAATTTTGCGGCTTTCCCCCGAAATCCAGAAATATCATAAAATCTCAAGAAATCCTCATAAGTGCATATGTCAATGATAATGAATGCATATGGTATCAATAATTAAGTTGCGATGTATGATTAATAGACTAGGCATGAACAAATGATATGATGAGGTACATGCACATGAATAGCAATCCTACGATTTCATTTTAAGGATTTAAAGGCAATAGCACATGTTTAAGCATCAATTATAGTAAAAGGTTTCAAATTATAGGTTATCTAGTGTGGTGGCATGGCAATTACCAGGGCGTGTGTGTACGCATGAATAATGCTTGTGCTGCATATAAAAACCCTAGCAATAGTGCAGGTGTCCTATAGAATGGGTTTGCATATGTATGTCAAATAAAGTATGGATGTAGTTACTAATATTACTAGAAATCTTTAACTACTTAAACTATCGGGTGACTTGCGCCATCCAAACGATAGTCCCCCGTAGATGTTACATCTACTCACCGGAATCCCCAGCTAGCTACGTCCAATCACCGCTTTCCCTTTTCGTGCCGCGTCCGAAGTCTCCGCGACCGAACCTGGAATTTGCACCAATACAAAATATAAGGTTACATATCATGAAACGATGCAAATCCCAAACGAAAGTATCAACGTTCATGAGTTAGGCACAACGTGCACAGGGTGCGCGGAACACACACGAAAATCGCAAAACTAACTAGAATCATCGTTTTGGGCGCCCGACAAAGCTAAAACCCGATAAAACCAAAAATCCTCATTCACACACCCTAAAAGTCGTAGGAGATGCTAAAAATATCATCAAGGAATCACAAATAATTCACCACTTAATTTTTATAAAAACCTAGCAAGCACTAAGGATTTCCAAATTCGTGCAAACATCGCGGATTCGCGATAAAGTGCTCACATTATCACACAAACATCCAAGTTAAACCATTAGAAAGCCACAACAATTAAATTAATCCCCTTTTCCATGCATCAAAACCCACTTTCCATACATAAACCTTTTCTTGATTTTTCATAATAGCAATTTCAATCCAAACTATACATGAAAACACCAAATTAACACTAATTTGAAGCCCACACAAATAAAGTAACCTCATTAACTTAGGTTAGCAAACAGCTAGATAGCAAAATAATTTAATTAACCTAATAATGGTTTCTAAAACCCTAGCTCAAATCAAACCACTCACTTTAAAAACCAAGACTAGAAATCAACAACAAAAATTAACACATCAAGTTCTAATTTAGCACACTTGACTACAAATTAACCAAAGATTTAAATTATACCTCACAAGTTTGGAACCCCAGGTTGCACTTAGCCTCCAAAGACACCTCCTTTCTCCAAGCTTTAAACCAAATTAGGTTTGAGAAGAAATAGAATAGGGTTTTGTGTTGAATTTTTGAAGGAAATTGTGGATTTTGATGTGTTTTTTGATGAGTTTAGAAGGAAAATGAGAGGGAAAATTTTGGGGACAGCAGCTGGAGGTTCTCTCGGCCAGAGGAGATGGGGAGGAGAGTGAGGGAATTTGTGTGGAAAAAGTCAAGGGTCAAAGCCATAACATATCACATAAAACTCATACCTCAAATTAACATATTTTAATCCTATCATACCATTTCATTCACAAGAGTTAAAGGCAAAAAGGAGGGGGTGATTCCTGCTGTGGTGGGGCTGTCCAAGGGAGTGAGGAATGAGTGTGAGAGATATCAAAAAAAACTATGCAAAAAGACCCCCCCCCCCCCCCCAATACCATATTTGTAAGTTTTAGTTCAAAATAATTATATTTTTGTTTTCCATAATAAAAACCCATTAAAACTTGAAATAAAATTCTAAAAAAATTATATTACAACTAGATTTTAATTAACATGATTTTAAAGATTAAAATTAGCCCATTTAAATTTGTATTTATCGCTAATTTAATGTATTTTTTTACCGGCTTAAAATAATATTAAAAATTGAAAAATTAGGGAAATATTTTAAACGACCACCAGAATTTTATAAGTAACTCATTAGCTACTAAAAACTAGCAATTACCTACCCAAATTGGGTATAATTAGGCCTAAACTGCAAATAAACAAAAAAGACGATTTACGGAAAAATATCAAATTTTCACCGATTTTCGGGAAAACACCAAAATGACTTTTCAAGGAGTTACAATATATATATATATATATATATATATATATATATATATATATATATATAAATTTATCATGTTTGATTATACACAAGAGTTGTGTATATAAGAATTACATATGGGAAAGGATAAGATGATAATGATTTGCTTTTTTGATAAAATAAAACGAGTCATTACTTTGGATGGTTGTAGTAGTATGACTCATTCTCTTTTATCATTTAAAAAGAAAATAAATTTATAATTTGTAACGACCGTGTACTCTTGATATGTTATAAAAAACGTTTTATAATTTTTTTAGATGTCAAAACAATTATTTTACCGCTTCTATTATTAGAAAACACTTTTAAAATATTTTTCCATGATTAAAATGGATTAATATGATTTTTAGGAATTTTTATGAATTTTAAAGAATTTAAATGGATATTTTATTGAAGGGAAAAGTTTTCAAAATCGACAAGAGGAGTTATTTTGGACCAAATTTGATTTCAAATAATAGAAAATATCAAAATATATTTTCTATAATTTCTCCAAATTTTTATAATATTTTTAACTATTTTAAAATAATTTTTAGAAGCCAAAAACAATTTTTAAATATTAAAAATGAATTTTAATTATTTTTTAGAGCGGGAGTGAATCTGGACCATTGGATATGGAAACCAACGGTCTATATCCGACCGACAGTTTTTACAAAGAAAAAAGAAAAATAAATAAATAAAAATGCGCCTTTGATCTGAACCGTTGGATTAAAGATTTAACGGCCTAGACGGCCCAGATCAGCAGCGTCAGTGCAAAGTCGGGGCCCATGCTAGCTCACGCGCGACAGGACATTGGTCGTTGGATCTGGTCAATCGACGGTGTGGATCTGGTCGGCTCGTGGGGCCGGCTCCTGTAGCAGCTAGGGAAAATAATAAGGATTTTTAATCCCGGAAAATAATAAGGATTTCTTTTAAAAACACGGGGAAACAGACAACCCCCAATTCATTTTTGGACATATGGAACTAAGTTATAAAGCGACTATCATGACCGGGACAACTTTTACAGGAATAAATGTACTTATTCGACGGCATTAAATAAAGGTTATCGATAATTAGTTCCCTAATTATTAAAATATGGAAAATCATAGTATATTTTTATATACTGGTTATTTTTAAATAAAATTGATGGTAAACTTGGGAAACCATATTTTCACTAAAATTTCTATTTCGTAAAAATAGCATCAACTCCTAATAATTTATATTTTCATTATAATACCACGAACTTTGGAAAAATAGTGTTTTCCTTAAAATACTCTAAACTTTTCTAAGCGATATTTTTATTAAAATATCACAAACCTTTCTGAATCATAACTTTTACTAAAACACCATGAACATTGGTAGACTAATTATTTATGTTAAAATACTATGAACTTCTCTGAATTATACTTGCACAAAAATACCATGAATGATTATGAAAATCCAATCACACCAGCATGGCCCTATACTTTACACAACTCATGACACGCCACAAGACATGGCATCAAGTACGGTTAAGGCTAGATGCATGAATCTAAGTATGGTATATTATACTATATGTATAAAGATCCCTTAACCGGGTAACCAATCTTAATACTGGCGATACATAAAGATCCTTTAACCGGGTGACCAGCCCAATATACGAACGACCATTATTATTAAAGATTCCATACTTGGAGGATATACGCACTAACTCTAATTCGTAAAACCTTTACACTGAATAAAACGGGGCTGGATAGTTTGATTAGACAAGATAGAATACGGACTTGGATTCCCCTATTACTCGATCATATTCGGAAAAGTGGAACGGTACATTTCACCTTCCCCAACTATATTCCATGGTTAGAACGGAATAATCTCGAGAACACGTTACCCTTGTCTAACAAACTAAATGAGCATATTAATTATTTTTACCTTACGCGGTATACCATAATTTACCAAATACCTACAACATATACATCATACTTCTACATACATATGACATCATACATGATGCACACTCGTTCTCTTTATCATTACTTCTATTGAGAAAATCCTATCCGAGTGTATCTCACTGACGGACTTCCTTTTTTCTTCTCTATCCCTGAAACGTCCGTTAGATGAGGACGAGGTTGCTGAAGAAGGAGACTATGGAGTGAAGCCCACTAATGAAGACTTCGCGGAGTTGACGCAAGAATATTAGGATTAGCTCTTCTATTGCCCACCTGTTTAGGGCTTGCTTTCTTTTCATCGATATCATCAAACTATTTAGTTTGTTTTCAGTACTAGGGATATAATCATTTTAGTTAATAGAAATAAATGCTTCTGCTTTTATTATCAATTTTGGTATATTACCTGCATGACACACACACACACACTTAACGTAACTGTATCGAGAAAGACCACCCTCAATACAGTTAGGTTGCGGACCGTGCCACGTCATTGTTTCCGTACTTTTGGGAAGCGGGACGTGACATAATTTGATCTTATCTCAACCATAAGTTTTTCTCATTCTCATCACCATTTTCATCTTCTTCATCTCTTCTTGAATCACTATTCATCTAAGAGTGAAGGAAAAGAAAAGAAAGTTTAGTGAGCAAAAACCCTACTTTATCAACCTAAACTAAACCGGTAAATTAGTTTAAGTTGTTCTCTTCACTAATAATTTGATTAGTGAAGTGTGAGCTTGATTTAGAGTAGCCTTAAGGTGGATCATCTTCGACATAGAAGACTTCGAGAAAGCTAGTTCATTTCTTCAAGTGAAGCTCAGGAAAAAGTTTTAGGGACTACTACAAAGAGTTTTAGAAGTTAAAGACTTGGCTACAAAGGTTGTAACTTCTTCATCATTTAGTTAAACTCTAGTTTGCTTTCTTTTCAAATCATAAACCTGTAGTTTGATCCTAACCTGTAGACGTAGCCCTTTATATTTTTTTAGATTGCATACTTGCATTCATTAAAACTCTAGTAGAGGTGCTAAGACCTAATTTCATGGTTTCAGAGCCAAAATATAGGCTTAGGCAAAGTTTAGACAAAGTTAAAATATTCAATCGATCATTTCTTTCCGTATTTTGCACCTTGCTGTCCATTTGTTCAAACTGCAATTTTTTTCAAATTAAAAATTCAAAAAATCATCCAAGCTTTTTTATGGCGCCACAAGAAAACGGAGCCCCTAAAACACTAAATTCGCCGTGGATCCGCCGCCCAGGCTATACCTTTGCCGTAGATCCACCGCCGACTGAGAGCCTTAGAACTCCAGTTTTCTTCTGGTTCTTTATTTTGAGAAAATGGATTTTTTGGATGCTTTAGTTAGGACTCAAGTGGTTGAGGTATCTGCTTATTGAAGTAGAAATGAAAGTCGATCAAATTGTTAACGTCGTTTAAATGTTATGGTTGTTTGATACAATTTTTAGAATCCACATTAATTAGTTTTGTGAAAACTAGTTATATATAAATCTAACCTTTTAGCCTTACTTGAAGAGTTACCACGGAGTTTACATTTGGATTAAAACTCCGTCGTAATTTCGCAACGTACGTGAAGACTCGCCGGGAGATACTAGAGGAAAGCCACACACCATAGCCCCGACAAAATGACCATGGGAGAACCTCATGACCAAGGGCATCCACTTGGGTGCTCATGGCCATGGTGTCCCACCCAAAGCCACTTCGTCGACAGTCTCGAGGGGTGCGGCCATTCTTAATATTCCTGATGAACCTTCGACTCATTCACCGAAAATATTGTTGAATTACTCGGCTTTATCATTGAAAATGGTTTTCAATTCAAGGCTTAAATGTAAGGTTTATAGGGTTAGGCATGAAATTCGGACTATGAGATAATCCGGGTTTATGATGTCTATAGTTGCGGATTCTAATTGTTGTAGTTTTCATTTCTTTTCTGCGACCGTAAGTGTAAAATGTGGAAGTATTCCCAATCTCGTTGCTATACGTCAACGACATTAGGAATACACATATTTACTTACGTTGATGATATGTGATGTTATTATGTTGCTATATCGATATAATATATTGGATCATCGTGATTGAATAGCTGGGGGTTTATGTGAGATGAGAGTTTTTTCATTTTCATTGATGTAAATTATAGTATATAATATTCTTTTATTGGGGCAATCCAAGAGTGAGGATTTAGTCATCTGGATGTATATTATTTACTTTTCCGTATTAGGATAGACCCAAGGCGAAGGGCTCGATTCTAAAGTCCGGTGGATGGCCATCTCGAGGAGTTGAGACCGGTCGCCTAGCTCAAGCATTGGTAGGGTTACTTGCCGCTCTCGTATGGGTCTAGGGGTGTAGGCTTGGCTATTCATCACGACCGTGGAATCCGTGTTTTCGTTAATGGATTAATCTAAAACACGGAACTCCTAGTGTATCCTATATTTCATATATTTTTGCTTCTGCTGTGATGTGATGTGATCATATAAACGCGTGAGATGAATACTGCTTATATATATGATATATTAGTAGACATTATATATATTTTGCATCCGCGCTAGTCCTGACCCCACCTTACCGTAAGTTAAGTTAGCTTACGATAAAGACCCGGGCCCCTGTGGCGAATGCGGATGGCATATATGTGTGTTTTATTTTCGTTTCTTCTGTGATATTAGGAACTTAAATGATGGGACTTCATTAATAAGATTAATGAAAAGAAAAGAAATCTAAAAGATGTTTTAAAACCTAAATTTTTTAAAAGGTGGCTCTAGTTTTTGCTTTGCATAGAGGTATTCATTTACGAATATCCAACACCTCATTCAATGAGGAAAGAGCCTAGATCCTTTCATAAGGAATGACCTATTTAGCAAAAACTAGTATATACTACAACCTACTCGGTTTTTTTTGAAAACTACTCGATTTTTAAAGCGGAGCTTAAACCACTCCTTTTCAAATCACAAGGTTCTACAGCGATATTAAGTTCATTAAGTGAAAGGTTTTCTTCAAAACCAGTCGTAACCCTCCATCATTTTAGAAAATTAGAGTACTTAGTATTCATACTGTATTTGTTGACTATGTTAAGGCACAGTGATCAGTAGCTAAGTGATAATTTTCTGCAGGATAAAATGTGATTGGTTAGGACACCCATACTGCTTTGTTGACTATGTTAAGGGAAGTGCGGATGGATCTAAATCAATCACGAAATGACAGGTTGAACTTGACTTGCAATTTATGATTTGTTGACTATGTTAAGATCATAAGCCGCAAGGGGTAAAAACATTTATCGGGAATTTCAAGTGTTGAAATTTGTATTGAGATTGCATACCTTCTATGTGATAGGTGGATCCCGATACCCACTGCGAGTAAGAGTTACTCTCTGGAGAGTTTTCTACTTTACAAATAGCTAATCTAGTGGGTGTCTAGAAAGGTGTTAACGGGGTTATGCCTCTATGGAAACGACGTTATTTAATTAGTTCCATGCAAAAGCACAGAGAGACTCCCTCGGAGTACCAACACCAACCTAGCTGACCGATTAGCAAACTTTTAAGGTGTAATTAATCCCGGCTAATTTTTCCTTTTACGGTTTGAAGGAAGATTTGATAAAAACAGTGGGAGCCATCCTGATTAGATAAGATAATAACTATTTTAATCTTGCAAGAGCAAACGCTAAAGTGTTTCTTCTCTCTCTCCAGGTAACAACCATGTCATACCTTAATCAAGATAATAATATGGATGTATTGACCGAACCCGCTTATTATACTGGGCTGGGAATGTTGGTTCTACTCTAGCTTATAACAATTGCATGAGTCAAGGCAACGGATAGGGGAATGCAAGGATTTCCACGCAACGCTATTGAAGAAGGAGCATTCTGATGCATCTTCTTTACGTGTGTTAGTTATTGAGAACTGTTTCTCAGTTTGCTCTACGTCCTGAGTATTGGATACCGAATCAGGATCCCGCATTTATAATTTGTTATAAGGGTTAAAGAGAAGTAGAGCGCTAGGGAAGGGTGATATGTCTCTCAGAGTAGGGAACGGAGAAATTGTTGCTGCGAAGCCATAGGCGAATATCACCTTGTATTACCTACTGGTAATACATTGATTTTGAATGACTGTTATTTCATACCATCTAAAATGTGCAATATAATATCCATTTCTTTATTAGATAAAATGGATATAACTTTGCATTAGAGAAAAATGCTATGAACAATTTCCTAAATTAAGTGTTGATTGGGTTTGGTACGTTATGTAATAGTTTGTATATTCTAAATTAAAATACGGTTCTAAACATACAGAATACACACAAAAGAAAAAGTTCAGAAATGAACGAAGCTTTCTTATGGCATTGTAAATTTGGTCATATTAATGCGACCGGACTAACTAAGTTGCATAAGGATGGATATTTGAATCCGTTCGAATTTACATCTTATGAAACTTGTCAGTCTTGTCTCAAAGGAAAAATAACCAAAACTCCATATACATGACACAGAACAAGAGCTACCGAACTCTTAGGGCTGCTACATAGTGATGTATGCGGTCCTATGTCTACACATGCTAAGGGTGGTGTTCCCCTTTGAAAGACGTGCAAGACAGACATCTTGCCTGGGATTCGGGGCAGATGCTAATTGGTGCTATCCGTCCACCTCTCCGAAGATGCCAAGTTGATTTATGGCATCGTGCATCGAAGGTTTAAACGGATGCGTCCGATGTAGCAGACTTCGTCAGATTCCCCCTCGCTTGAGGGGTTTTTTATTGTGGGGACGCTCTTCCCTGCAGGCGCAAGCCTATGCAGTTAATTACGCTACCGCATCGTGGTAACAACTTTCTCCTTCTCCATGTGGTCACTTCGTGTCGTGGGTGTTTGTTTTGTGTTCGGTTGCCCGTGGATTGTATACGGAGACTAATTTGTACTGTCGTCCGTAGGACGTGGATTAGTCCAAATCCGTATCTTTCTTAGATTTGCGTTTGGGGTGTGTGTTTAAGGATACGTTAGCCTTATTGAGGCTAAGATCAACTCAAACGTTCATTAAGGACACGTTAGTCTAATTTTAGACTAAGATCGACTTAACGGGATCTTTTAGATCCGACAAGAGAGCAATTGAGAGCTTTATTGTTTAGTTTAGTGACATTGCGGTCGATAAGTAGTTTAAGGACATTGCGGTCCAATGTTAGTTTTAAGACGTTGCGGTCAAGGTTAAGGACATCATAGTCCGTGAGCTTAAGGACCTTACAGTCCGATATTAGTTTTAAGACATCGCGGTCGAGGTTAAGGACATCATAGTTCGGTATTAGTTTTAAGACATCACGGTCGAGATTAAGGTCATCATAGTCCATGAGTTTAAGGACCCCACAGTCCGTAGCAGTGTGTGGTTGTCGGGACCCGTTACCTCTCTGACGACGTTGAGGAATTACAACGACGGATGCCAGAGGAGTAAAGAGATGTACCCTCGAACCGGGTGTAAATTGATTGAGAGAGCAGTTGTGCTCAGTTCAATTTATATTGAGGACTTATGGCCAGAATTGGGCTAAGTCCATTTGAAAATGTGTAACATTTTATTTATATTTAGCCTGTTAGGCCTTTGCTTGGGCTCTGCCCTTTTAAACAATGCATAGCATTAGGCTTTTTAATTAAATGCATAGCATTTATATTAGGCCTGTTAGGATTTTTAATTGGGCTCTGCCCTTTTCTAAATAATGCACAGCATTTAGTGGTCTGACAATGTGCCACGTGGACTGTCAGGCGCTTTGCGCCAATTAAGGAGCGCAAGGCGCCAGCGCATATGGAGGTAACACGCGTCACGCTCTGCTGAGCACAAGTCTGTTAGCGCAGTGCGCTGCGCCAGCGCGCTGCTGACACGTAGCGCGTTCTGGTGAGTTGCGCCAGTCCAAGAGCGCAGTGCGCTATTTTAGAAGCGCCAAGCGCAGATCATTCTATGGTTGACACGTGGCGCGCTCTGGTGAGTTGCGCCAGTCCAAGAGCGTAAAGGCGCATTTCAAAAGTGCAAGGCACTGTAAAAAAGCGCAGAGCGCATCTTGATCCAATTAAGATCAAAGAAACAGGTTCTTCTTGTTCAAAAGAGGTTTTACCTCAAGATTCAAGAACCAATGGTTCATCAATAGGCTGTGCCTTTATATAGATCAAAAGATCTAGGGATGAAGTAAATTACTTCTTTAATTTTTGTGATTGGATCTTTTTTGATCTTTTTCTTTTTGTAGTGAAGATCTTGATCTTGTTCTTAGATCTTTGATCTTTTTTAGAAGACATTCTTATTTTTGTGAGTTGTTTTCATCTCTGTTCTTCCAAGAATTTTAATTCTTTACCTTGAAGAAGATGATCTTCTTTCTTCAAAGGCTTGCCTTTCAAATTTTTTTCAGAGTTCTCTCCTTTTTTCTATTTCTCTGTATCTTTGAGATTTGGAGTCTAGGGGCCTTTATATAGGGCTAATTGGTTTGTTGAGTTAGTTACATAGATCTTTCTCTGATTGATATGGGGATATTTCCCCACCGTTGGATCTTTGATCCTAAGGCCTCTGTTTTACAGAAGATAATCTTCTTATTTTAATAAGATTGGAAAGATCCTTCTAGAATTTTAATTCTGATTAATTAAATAATTTATTATTTAAATTTTAGTGCTGGCGCAGTTGGCGCAAGCGCACCTGCGCTTGACACGTGTCGCGCATTGCAAAGTGCAGCGCAACTGCGCTGATACGTGTCGCGCAGCGCAGAGCGCAGCGCAACTGTGCTAGCGCACCACTGTTTGATACGTGGCGCGCAACGCAGAGCGCAAATTATCAGAAGCGTTGCTTCCTTTATTTAAAATTTGAATTTTAAAACAGAGCCTTGCTCTGATTGGGGGTACGCTGCCTTGGGCGCAGTGCCCCCCTGCGCTGTCGTGTCTGCTTTTGACACGTGGCACTCTGCGCGCAGCGCAAGAGATCTGGAGCGTTGTTTCACCTTTTGAATTTGAAATTCAAACAGAGCTTTACTCTGATTGGGGGAAACAGGTGGTTCCTCGTACTTCATTATATTCACAGATGATCTCTCTAGATTCGGACATATGTTCCTATTGAAACACAAATCTGAAGTTTTTGAGAAATTCAAGAAATATAAGAACGAAGAAGAGATCCAGATGGGAAAAAGTATCAAAATCTTTCAATCTAATCGAGGAGACGAATACTTAAGCACGAAATTCCAGAGCTATCTAAAAGAGAATAGGATTCTCTTTCAGCTTACTCCTCCATATATTCCATACCACAATGGTGTATTGGAGTAGAGAAATCCCACCATATTAGATATGGTTTGCTCTATTATAAGTAATACTGAGTTATCTATTTTCTTTTAGGGATATGCGCTTGAAACAGTAGAATATCTATTGAATAATGTTTCATCCAAATCCATGCTTAAAACTCCATATGAGATATGGAGTGGAAAGAGACCATATCTCAAACAAGTTAAGATATGGGGCTGTCCTGCTAATGTCAAAAGGCAAAACCCAGACAAACTCGAAGTACGATCAGTAATTTGCAAGTTTGTGGGATATCCAAAGAATTCTCTAGGATATCTATTCTACCATATCGATGAACAAAAGGTGTTTGTTTCTCAATATGTCGCCTTTTCAGAAAAGAAATTTCTTGCAAAAGAAATTAGTGGTAATGTAGTAGAACCGGATGAAGTTCTAGAAACACAAACTACAACTGAAGATTTGGTAGAACCGGAAAATTCAATAGTCCCCGACGAACCTCAGCCACTCCGCAGATCTAGTAGGGTTCCTCATCCACCTTAGAGATGCTGCGGTCTTCTCATAGACGGTGGGAACGAGGATTGCATCATGGAAGATGATGGCCCGACTAGTTTCGAGCAAGCCATTACAAGTGGGGACTCTGTGAAATGGCTGGATGCTATGCGATCTAAGATGGAATCCATGTACACCAATAATGTATGAACTTTAGAGGATGCTCCTGAAGGGGTAAACCCCATTAGGAGCAAATGGGTCTTCAAGAAAAAGATAGGTGTAGATGGAAAGGTTGAGACCTTCAAACCTAGACTTGTAGCAAAAGGTTTTCGCAACGACCGGGTGCCGACTATGACGGGACCTTTTCTCCTGTGGCTATGCTTAAGTCCATCAGGATCCTACTTACCATTGCTACCTATCATGACTATAAAATCTGGCAGATGGATGTCAAGACCACTTTTCTAAATGGTGATTTAGAAGAGAGCATGTATATGACACAGCCAGATGGCTTCGTAGACAATGGGAGCAGCGGAAAAGTGTGCAAGCTGCTTAAATCAGTCTACGAATTAAAACAGGCGTCGCAGAGTTGGAACATCTGTTTTGATGTAGCAGTCAAAGAGTTTGAATTCATCAAAAATATAGATGAACCCTATATATATAAAAATGTAGTAGAGAGTAAGGTCGTTTTTCTCGTATTGTACGTGGATGACATACTCTTAATAAGAAATGACGTTCTTATGCTGCACTCGGTCAAACTCTACCTATCACAAAAGTTCTCCATGAAAGACCTGGGTGATGCCTCCTACATCCTAAGGATAAAGATCTATAGGGATAGATCTAAAAGGATGTTAGGATTGCCCCAATCCAGGTACATAGTCACCATACTAAAAAGATTTAGTATGAAAGATTCCAAGCGTGGTAACTTACCCGCTTGCTCAGGAATCATCCTCTCCAAAGAGATGTCTCCCAAAACGGATAAGGAGAGTGCTCGCATGAACATGATACCCTATGCCTCTACAGTCAGGTCTATCATGTATGCGATGTTATGTACTAGACTGGATGTAGTTTACGCACTCAGTGTAGTAAGTAGGTATCAATCAGACCCGGGGGAGAAACACTGGATAGCTGTGAAGAACATTCTGAAGTACTTGCGAAAGACTAAAGAAATGTTCTTGGTGCGTGGTAACGGAGAACTCTAAATGGAGTCCTTTACCGATTCGAGTTTCCAGAGTGACAAGGATGATAACAAGTCTGTCTTGGGTTTTGTTTTCACCCTCAATGAAGGGACGACATGTTGGAAGAGTTCCAAGCAATATACCATTGCAGACTCGACGATGGAGGCTAAATACATCGCTGCTAATGATGCTGCCAAAGAGGCCGTCTGGATGAAAAGGTTCATTACTAAACATGGCGTGGTTCCATCCATTGTTGATCCAATACCTATGTATTGTGATAACAATGGAGCTGTGGTTTTGGCCAAGGAACCTCGGTCTCATCAGCGATCCAGATTCTGAGGTTGTATCACCTGATCCAGGAAATAGTTGATCGCCGCGAGATCGAGGTCAGGAGAGTTGACATGAAGAACAACACGGCGGATTCACTCATGAATGCCTTTCCTTAGACGCAGTTTGAAAGACTTTTTGGGATGTTGGGTATGCGATACTACAACACTGGCCTTAGTGCAAGTGGGAGATTGTCAGTGATATGTATGCCCTAAAAGCCATTATTGTAAATTATAGTGGATGCTTGGAGATATATATATATATATATATATATATATATAGGACATTCTTACTCAACATGATAGTATGCTATCTGGTTACTCCTTATCTTGACATGTACATTTGTTCTAGTTTACTTTTTCACTGATACATGTTGATAAAGCCCTTAGGATGTTTACTTGACTACCATGAATATGATGTAGATCATACTAGTAGGGCCTATGTAGTCAACAAGCACATCCTTTAAGTGTTCCTAGTCGAGAGAGTATCAAGACAGGGCATCGATATTGTCACGCCCCGCTTCCCAAAATACGGAATACGAGGGGTAGACAAGGCCAGCCATGCTCCTACGGTCAAGGAAAAGTCCTGCCGTAGTCACACTTCGGCTTCTAGTTTATCATGGTAAACAGTAAACGGTGCGCAGGTAATGAGAAATGCAGTAACAGAAAGATACAATAATGTAAACTGACCTGAAGTGGAACAACCGGATGTAACTAGGAACGGCAAGTCAGGAAGTCTGTGATGCACTGGTCCAGGCTAAACCGTCTTCTCACACTGAGCATGCATACTCAGGTCGTCAGAGCGACACAATAGCAATATAATATATATAAAATTAAGTGACAGTTCTAACAGTAATAATAGGTACGTGAAGCAGTAAATAAATGACATCATGAATATGCATGTGCAGTAATCAACGCAGCGGAACAGTAAAGCAGTATAACGATATATCACGTATGTCAACACAGTATAAAAGTAATATAAATGCCAGTATCCCTATCAGTCTCTAAGTCTTACTGTACAGGTCGCTAAGCCTATCGTCGGTCCAAGTGTGAGAGTCAACCACTCGTGAGTGTCCTCCATCCAAGGGTAGAACCCAAGGGCTAGGGACCACGGGCCCAACATGTAACAAGAATATCACGGTGTATATATCACGTACCCTGTAAATCTCCATATAACTCCCTAAATATATAAGCCGGCATGGGACTCCCGAGATTCTGTTGAACTCACACTTAAACTACCCCACACCCCGTGGTCTACATCAAACGCTAACCATCACCCTAAATACTAATCGATCCGTGACAAGTCTGCGCGAGAACTGGAGGCAGGACCCCCATCAAGCACGTCCCGACCAATACCTAAGATAAATGGCAGTGTCGGATGCCTTATCTGTGACACCCGTGTAAGCGCTTCCATAAGTGTCCCATACCACTTATAGTCACACATACACGCATTCCACAGACGTCGACAATGCAATAGAACAATAGGGTCACTGATTGTGTACAAGTACGTATCACTTTCACTTAATCACGGATACACGAACACTGACGTACTTGCCACAATCATCACTAAAATCTAACATTGGGTGAATGCACGATATCACTAGGTTATCACTACAATGATATAGGTGTGATATGATGCATGAACAGTATATAAGCACAATTAAGGTGTCATAAAAACAACAGTCTATCACTTGCACGATTTATCATGAAACATATGTATATAATTTAGCGAAATGATAAACAGGTAGTAATTAATATGTTCGGTTAGCTATCCATCTAATTTGGTTTCGAGCCAATCGGGTTCCAGGATCATTAGTTATAACTATTTCATTTTAAGCGCACGCGGCTGGAAATCCGGTTTCAGAATCAGAAATCCATTTCGCAACGCATTTTAACCCCAGTTGGGATCATAATTTAGCGACGCTACAGTTGAATGAATTCTAGGTTTTTCAGTAACGTTTTCAACGCAACAAACGGATATTCAATCGCGTCTGCACGTTAGGAGTTATAATCTGTTTAATATTAACATGTCAATTCTGATTCTGCTGGGACTGTTATGTGTCCCGATCTTCTAAATTACAATTTAAATATCAAACGGTAACGAAACAGAATGAAATCAATTGTGTTGTCTAGATAACAGATTTATCTATAGTGAACAGTGGGGTTCCGCAACCTAAGAGTTAAGTAAATCCTGTGGTACCCATTACGGAACAGCTACCAATAACTGGAGTCGCTCTGGACTGCAGTCCAGAGTCGCACTCCGATCCTATCTTCATCATGATTTAAGTACAGGAATGTCTGGAAACTAATACAGGGTTAAAGTTTGTCGAGTCGGCTTCGATTTGAGCCCTCGAACGCACCATTCTACTATGTAAATGATTTATGGTGAATTTAACGGTTTTCAGGTGCAACAGAATTACAGTTTTACGGTTAAACTTGGGGGCAGTTGTTTTAGTCGTTATCGATTACATCATCCAACAAAATTCACACACTATGTTCACAGCCCTACGGGCCAACCTACACCATTGAGTTCCGTCAGATTTGATAATGTTTTCCTAAGAGAACAAGCATCGAACAGTTGTGTTGCAATATTTAACATAAGGCAAACATGGGATATATATACGATATTGACTGGTAACATATATAGAATAGCATGAAAGCAAGTAAAAACTTGCCTGGACACGTTTTGGGGCACACGGCAGCGGCACGACACACGTGCGGCACGGCAACGGCTAGTACGACGACTTGTATCCGTCACGGTAGTAAATCGGTTGGGTTTAAGCTTTAGTGGAGTTTGGGCTCGAGAGCTAGGAGGATTGACTTGGGCTCTGTGCAATGGCAGTGACGGTTGCGAGCTCAGGCGATGCTGTGGGGGTGGTTGGTTGATAGAAGGAGAGAGAGAGAGTTAGAGTTAGACAGAGAGAGAGAGGGGATTAGAGAGGGAGAAAGAGACACATAGAGAGAGGGAAGTTAGAGAGAGAGAGACAGAGAGAGAGAGTGAGAGAGAACTGGAGAGAGAGAAAGAGGGAAATTGCAGAGAGCCAGAGAGAGAAAGAGAGATCAAGAGAGTGAGAGAGAGATGCAGAGAGAGTGAGAGAGAACTGGAGAGAGAGAAAGAGGGAAATTGCAGAAGAGAGAGCGATCTGAGATGAGGAGGGGAAGAGATGACGACGACGATGAGGAGCTCGCCGGCGTCGGGGCAAGGGACTCGGTGTACAGGTGAGTGGGTGCTGGGGGGGAAAGTGGGTGCAGGCGAAGGCGCTCGGGGGCAGTGGAGGAAGAGAGGAGGAGGAGGAGAGGGAGGAGCGAGAAGAGAGAGCGAGTGGGTGAACGATGGTGGTGGAGGGCTGTCGTGGCGGTGGTGATGGAGGGAGGTGGCCGGAGTTTTCTCGCGAGAGAGAGGGGAGGTTTGAGATTGAAAGTGAGAGGAGAGTATGCAGAGAGAGAGACGTGGGGAGAGAGATGAGACGAGGCGAGCATCGTAGGGTAACTGTTGCGACGTGGGCGCAGGCGGAGGAGGCGGCGCGAGAAGCGCGCATGCGAGCGGGAAAAAGGGAAAGGACCGTTGGAGTTTGAAGAAAATGAACAGGGAGTCGGGTCGGGTGAAGCGGGTGCTGGGGAAAAACTGGGTCGGGCCAAAGGAAAATAGAAGTTTATTAAGGGGAAAAATTTTAGTGGGCTCGGGCCAGGAAAATTCAAAGAAAGAAAATGAATTTAATTAGAGGATTTAAGGGAGTGGGCCAGAAATGAGTGGGCTAGAGAAATGGGAAACATTTTAAGGGAAATGTGAATTTAGAGCGGGCCGGCTGTTGGGCTCAGTGAATTGAAAAAGAAAATGGTGGGAAAAGTGTGGGCTGATGGGCTGCAGAATAAAAATCAGATGGATAAATTATGGGATTGGGAATAAATAAGGATAAGGAAAAATTTAGGGAAAAGGGGCCGGTCTGGAGATAACAAATCAAAGAATCTGGGAAAGATGTAAAATGGATAGGTAATAGGGTTTTTAAACTAACTTAAACAAATTTTAAATTCAACTAACAAATTTGTAAGTGATGATTTAAATAAATACGGACATTGGCGTATAAAAGGAACCAGGGTATTACATCATACCACCCTTACAAAAAATTTCGTCCTCGAAATTTAAAGGAACAACTAGCTTTAAATAATAAGTGAGGAGTTATCATACCGAAAACTAATACATGTTGATTTACTTAAAAAAACGGATAGACAAAGTTTTGGAGGTACATACACATACATAAGAACCACATACAAAAGGTTAGGTCAAAAAGGCATAATGCAGGAACACTATAAGGGCAACTACAAATATACGGGAACATAAGTAACAATAACGTATAATAACAATCAAAGTGTGCTCGATAAGAATCGAGACTCAAATATGTGCACATCTATGTTTCTCAAAAATAAGCAAAAAGAAAAATAATAATAATAAGGCTCAACCATTTATAATAGTAATCATAAGCACAAAACCCAAAATAAAGTAACGACAATAAAGCGGTGAAAATCAGTCGGTAGGTTAAAACATTTTAAGATTATGTATCGATACAATGGGTTTAAAATAATTTAGAAAGCTCGTATAGTGAAATTAAGAAACATGGATCAAAAGTATGCGCGGTGTAAGGTTGCGCTACTGAAAATGAAAATAATAATAGTGTACTTAAAATACAAAAACGGAGTAATCAATAACACACGCTCTGTGATAAATTTAAAATAATGAAAACTAAATTTTGAATAATAATGCCCCTAAATATATTTGGGGTAATAGAGAAATCACCAATATGAATAGGGCTAGCTGGGGTAGTGATTACAAGAAGATGTGGCTCAAACAGAAGGTCGGAGTGTGGCGGCTTTAGGCTGAATGTTAAGGAGATCTGGGATCGGGTCAGCTCAAGAAGTAAGGGTGAGCAATAAAGGACTTCAAGAAGAAAATGCATGGGGAGGATACTGGTCGGTACGTCGTGTGAATCAAAAATTTGAAAAGTTAATGAACTCGGTAATTCACAAGATATGTTCTCCTCCTAGAAGGATCTCAAAGGGCACAGATGAATGACGAAGGGTGGACCTTGAAAAGATCGGGGTGTGATATTGCTTATTCTGAGTGAGGGTTAAGGCAAGGTAAGAAGTAAGTGTAGACAGGTCCCAGTAGAAAGAATAATTGTACATAAGGAATAATCAAGTAGCATGCGAACTAAGAAGGTCGAAGGATTTGTGAACTCAGCAATATATTTCATTTCAAAAGATTCCAAACCAAACATTCTCAAAGAAGAAAGGTAGCCCTAAATTATACACAGTTTTTTATTTGGCCAAGGAAGACAGCATCTAAAAGAAATTCCATCATTCGCAGTTGTGGAGATTCAGCAGGTTGCGGTAGGCTCGCGCACTCAGATAGGGACGTCCATTTCCATAGCGCCTTGCGGGCATTGCCACTGGAAGTTCTTCCACAGCAGGGTCTTGATTTTCTGGTCCTTCTTCCTCGGATGGAGCTTCTTCATCGGGGTCCGATTCCATATGATTCTCTTCTTCTGGATTTTCTTCCACGGGGTTTTCCTCCGCTGGATTCTCTTCTATCGGTTCTTCCTCGGGGTCTTCCTCTATCAGGTCTTCCTCTATAGGGTTCACTTCAGGATCTCCTTCTTCTTCGTCATAATCAGCTATCATGTCAAACTCTGGGGCGGCTGCTCCTTCGTCCTCTGAATCGTTGTTTCCGAAGTTGACCTGGGGACCGTTGACTTCATCATCAGAACTCGTCAGTGTGTGATCTAAGGAAACGCATGACTGTACATCCTCGTCTAGATTCGGCGCTGCTCCAGGGTGGGCCATGGCCTGAAAAGAGGAATCATGATTAGACAGTGGAATACATCAAGGAAAGCTCAGAGTACGAATATAGGAAAATATGCGGTTGCAGGAACTGAAAGATCAGAATGGAAATACTGTGATGATGATTAGAACTTGACATAGAGAAAACATGAGAATGATACATGTTTTATGATTCAAATTTTATTTCATTCAACTAAAAGTTCGACAGATACACAGGTTCAAATGGAAGGAAATGTTTATAAGAATATGGCAACATAATACTGAAATTTGAAAAAAAAAAACATAAAATTCTTCTCTGACTGCCAGAACGCTGCATCATCGTTACGCTAGTTGAATTCTGAGTTAGATCCGCCTTATGGTCGAAGTTCAAACTACGCGATGATCCTCACTTGGTAGAAGTGGGGGTGTGGACGAGTTTCCTCCTTGCAGTTCTTTCCTTTCCGGACAGCCGTTGATGAGATGTTTGTTGGAACCGCATATCAGACATTTCCCTTGGGCACGGCGGCAATCCCTCTGAAGGTGTCCTGGCCTCTTACAATATCCACAACAAGGGTTCTTCTGATGCTTCTGTTGACGCTTCATCTTCTTCTCCTTTCCTCGTCCAATAGGGGTCCCTTTATGATTGGAGACTCCCGCTGGTGCCTGATTCACCTGTCTTCTTAGTCCTTCAGCCAACAAGTCGTTTGTTCGCTCCTGGGCTTCCTTTAAACCTTGCAGTACACTCAGAATCTCAACAGTCTGATTCTGGGGAGCGGATAAAGATGAAGAGTCGTTGCAAGACATGATCCTGAAACAACAATTTCGAGAATGATATGAGTCACACGCTAAATGAATCGAAATATGATATGGATGGAACAAGGATTCAAGAATATCAGAGATGATGAATTTTATTAAAGTGGGGAATCGACTGTATCACTTTAAGTCACTTGAATAGAGTACGGTAGTGCAATTGCCACCACGTACCCTTGTCAAGTCACCCAAAACCATAGTGAATGGATAGCTGGACACGGTGTGAATATGGATCAAGAATGACAAGTTTACAACCTAGACCAAGGATGTCTTAGATCGCCAAACTATACACGGGAAACTGCAATCCCAATCGATGCAAAACCGGGCTCTGATACCAACTAAACCATGTCACGCCCCGCTTCCCAAAATACGGAATACGAGGGGTAGACAAGGCCAGCCATGCTCCTACGGTCAAGGAAAAGTCCTGCCGTAGTCACACTTCGGCTTCTAGTTTATCATGGTAAACAGTAAACAGTGCGCAGGTAATGAGAAATGCAGTAACAGAAAGATACAATAATGTAAACTGACCTGAAGTGGAACAACCGGATGTAACTAGGAACGGCAAGTCAGGAAGTCTGTGATGCACTGGTCCAGGCTAAACCGTCTTCTCACATTGAGCATGCATACTCAGGTCGTCAGAGCGACACAATAGCAATATAATATATATAAAATTAAGTGACAGTTCTAACAGTAATAATAGGTAAGTGAAGCAGTAAATAAATGACATCATGAATATGCATGTGCAGTAATCAACGCAGCGGAACAGTAAAGCAGTATAACGATATATCACGTATGTCAACACAGTATAAAAGTAATATAAATACCAGTATCCCTATCAGTCTCTAAGTCTTACTGTACAGGTCGCTAAGCCTATCGTCGGTCCAAGTGTGAGAGTCAACCACTCGTGAGTGTCCTCCACCCAAGGGTAGAAACCAAGGGCTAGGGACCACGGGCCCAACATGTAACAAGAATATCACGGTGTATATATCACGTACCCTGTAAATCTCCATATAACTCCCTAAATATATAAGCCGGCATGGGACTCCCGAGATTCTGTTGAACTCACACTTAAACTACCCCACACCCCGTGGTCTACATCAAACGCTAACCATCACCCTAAATACTAATCGATCCGTGACAAGTCTGCGCGAGAACTGGAGGCAGGACCCCCATCAAGCACGTCCCGACCAATACCTAAGATAAATGGCAATGTCGGATGCCTTATCTGTGACACCCGTGTAAGCGCTTCCATAAGTGTCCCATACCACTTATAGTCACACATACACGCATCCCACAGACGTCGACAATGCAATAGAACAATAGGGTCACTGATTGTGTACAAGTACGTATCACTTTCACTTAATCACGGATACACGAACACTGACGTACTTGCCACAATCATCACTAAAATCTAACACTGGGTGAATGCACGATATCACTAGGTTATCACTACAATGATATAGGTGTGATATGATGCATGAACAGTATATAAGCACAATTAAGGTGTCATAAAAACAACAGTCTATCACTTGCACGATTTATCATGAAACATATGTATATAATTTAGCGAAATGATAAACAGGTAGTAGTTAATATGTTCAGTTAGCTATCCATCTAATTTGGTTTCGAGCCAATCGGGTTCCAGGATCATTAGTTATAACTATTTCATTTTAAGCGCACGCGGCTGGAAATCCGGTTTCAGAATCAGAAATCCATTTCGCAACGCATTTTAACCCCAGTTGGGATCATAATTTAGCGACGCTACAGTTGAATGAATTCTATGGTTTTTAGTAACGTTTTCAACGCAACAAACGGATATTCAATCGCGTCTGTACGTTAGGAGTTATAATCTGTTTAATATTAACATGTCAATTCTGATTCTGCTGGGACTGTTATGTGTCCCGATCTTCTAAATTACAATTTAAATATCAAACGGTAACGAAACAGAATGAAATCAATTGTGTTGTCTAGCTAACAGATTTATCTATAGTGAACAGCGGGGTTCCGCAACCTAAGAGTTAAGTAAATCCTGTGGTACCCATTACGGAACAGCTACCAATAACTGGAGTCGCTCTGGACTGCAGTCCAGAGTCGCACTCCGATCCTATCTTCATCATGATTTAAGTACAGGAATGTCTAGAAACTAATACAGGGTTAAAGTTTGTCGAGTCGGCTTCGATTTGAGCCCTCGAACGCACCATTCTACTATGTAAATGATTTATGGTGAATTTAACGGTTTTCAGGTGCAACAGAATTACAGTTTTACGGTTAAACTTGGGGGCAGTTGTTTTAGTCGTTATCGATTACATCATCCAACAAAATTCACACACTATGTTCACAGCCCTACGGGCCAACCTACACCATTGAGTTCCGTCAGATTTGATAATGTTTTCCTAAGAGAACAAGCATCGAACAGTTGTGTTGCAATATTTAACATAAGACAAACATGGGATATATATACGATATTGACGGGTAACATATATAGAATAGCATGAAAGCAAGTAAAAACTTGCCTGGACACGTTTTGGGGCACACGGCAGCGGAACGACACACGTGCGGCACGGCAACGGCTAGTACGACGACTTGTATCCGTCACGGTAGTAAATCGGTTGGGTTTGAGCTTTAGTGGAGTTTGGGCTCGAGAGCTAGGAGGATTGACTTGGGCTCTGTGCAATGGCAGTGACGGTTGCGAGCTCAGGCGATGCTGTGGGGGTGGTCGGTTGATAGAAGGAGAGAGAAAGAGTTAGAGTTAGACAGAGAGAGAGAGAGTTAGATTTAGAGAGAGAGAGAGGGGATTAGAGAGGGAGAAAGAGACACATAGAGAGAGGGAAGTTAGAGAGAGAGAGACAGAGAGAGAGAGTGAGAGAGAACTGGAGAGAGAGAAAGAGGGAAATTGCAGAGAGCCAGAGAGAGAAAGAGAGATCAAGAGAGTGAGAGAGAGATGCAGAGAGAGTGAGAGAGAACTGGAGAGAGAGAAAGAGGGAAATTGCAGAAGAGAGAGCGATCTGAGATGAGGAGGGGAAGAGATGACGACGACGATGAGGAGCTCGCCGGCGTCGGGGCAGGGGACTCGGTGTACATGTGAGTGGGTGCTGGGGGGGAAAGTGGGTGCAGGCGAAGGCGCTCGGGGGCAGTGGAGGAAGAGAGGAGGAGGAGGAGAGGGAGGAGCGAGAAGAGAGAGCGAGTGGGTGAACGATGGTGGTGGAGGGCTGTCGTGGCGGTGGTGATGGAGGGAGGTGGCCGGAGTTTTCTCGCGAGAGAGAGGGGAGGTTTGAGATTGAAAGGGAGAGGAGAGTATGCAGAGAGAGAGACGTGGGGAGAGAGATGAGACGAGGCGAGCATCGTTGGGTAACTGTTGCGACGTGGGCGCAGGCGGAGGAGGCGGCGCGAGAAGCGCGCATGCGAGCGGGAAAAAGGGAAAGGACCGTTGGAGTTTGAAGAAGATGAACAGGGAGTCGGGTCGGGTGAAGCGGGTGCTGGGGAAAAACTGGGCCGGGCCAAAGGAAAATAGAAGTTTATTAAGGGGAAAAATTTTAGTGGGCTCGGGCCAGGAAAATTCAAAGAAAGAAAATGAATTTAATTTGAGGATTTAAGGGAGTGGGCCAGAAATGAGTGGGCTAGAGAAATGGGAAACATTTTAAGGGAAATGTGAATTTAGAGCGGGCCGGCTGTTGGGCTCAGTGAATTGAAAAAGAAAATGTTGGGAAAAGTGTGGGCTGATGGGCTGCAGAATAAAAATCAGATGGATAAATTATGGGATTGGGAATAAATAAGGATAAGGAAAAATTTAGGGAAAAAGGGCCGGTCTGGAGATAACAAATCAAAGAATCTGGGAAAGATGTAAAATGGATAGGTAATAGGGTTTTTAAACTAACTTAAACAAATTTTAAATTCAACTAACAAATTTGTAAGTGATGATTTAAATAAATACGGACATTGGCGTATAAAAGGAACCAGGGTATTACATCATACCACCCTTACAAAAAATTTCGTCCTCGAAATTTAAAGGAACAACTAGCTTTAAATAATAAGTGAGGAGTTATCATACCGAAAACTAATACATGTTGATTTACTTAAAAAAACGGATAGACAAAGTTTTGGAGGTACATACACATACATAAGAACCACATACAAAAGGTTAGGTCAAAAAGGCATAATGCAGGAACACTATAAGGGCAACTACAAATATACGGGAACATAAGTAACAATAACGTATAATAACAATCAAAGTGTGCTCGATAAGAATCGAGACTCAAATATGTGCACATCTATGTTTCTCAAAAATAAGCAAAAAGAAAAATAATAATAATAAGGCTCAACCATTTATAATAGTAATCATAAGCACAAAACCCAAAATAAAGTAACGACAATAAAGCGGTGAAAATCAGTCGGTAGGTTAAAACATTTTAAGATTATGTATCGATACAATGGGTTTAAAATAATTTAGAAAGCTCGTATAGTGAAATTAAGAAACATGGATCAAAAGTATGCGCGGTGTAAGGTTGCGCTACTGAAAATGAAAATAATAATAGTGTACTTAAAATACAAAAACGGAGTAATCAATAACACACGCTCTGTGATAAATTTAAAATAATGAAAACTAAATTTTGAATAATAATGCCCCTAAATATATTTGGGGTAATAGAGAAATCACCAATATGAATAGGGCTAGCTGGGGTAGTGATTACAAGAAGATGTGGCTCAAACAGAAGGTCGGAGTGTGGCGGCTTTAGGCTGAATGTTAAGGAGATCTGGGATCGGGTCAGCTCAAGAAGTAAGGGTGAGCAATAAAGGACTTCAAGAAGAAAATGCATGGGGAGGATACTGGTCGGTACGTCGTGTGAATCAAAAATTTGAAAAGTTAATGAACTCGGTAATTCACAAGATATGTTCTCCTCCTAGAAGGATCTCAAAGGGCACAGATGAATGACGAAGGGTGGACCTTGAAAAGATCGGGGTGTGATATTGCTTATTCTGAGTGAGGGTTAAGGCAAGGTAAGAAGTAAGTGTAGACAGGTCCCAGTAGAAAGAATAATTGTACATAAGGAATAATCAAGTAGCATGCGAACTAAGAAGGTCGAAGGATTTGTGAACTCAGCAATATATTTCATTTCAAAAGATTCCAAACCAAACATTCTCAAAGAAGAAAGGTGGCCCTAAATTATACACAGTTTTTTATTTGGCCAAGGAAGACAGCATCTAAAAGAAATTCCATCATTCGCGGTTGTGGAGATTCAGCAGGTTGCGGTAGGCTCGCGCACTCAGATAGGGGCGTCCATTTCCATAGCGCCTTGCGGGCATTGCCACTGGAAGTTCTTCCACAGCAGGGTCTTGATTTTCTGGTCCTTCTTCCTCGGATGGAGCTTCTTCATCGGGGTCCGATTCCATATGATTCTCTTCTTCTGGATTTTCTTCCACGGGGTTTTCCTCCGCTAGATTCTCTTCTATCGGTTCTTCCTCGGGGTCTTCCTCTATCGGGTCTTCCTCTATAGGGTTCGCTAGGGTTCGCTTCAGGATCTCCTTCTTCTTCGTCAGAATCAGCTATCATGTCAAACTCTGGGGCGGCTGCTCCTTCGTCCTCTGAATCGTTGTTTCCGAAGTTGACCTGGGGACCGTTGACTTCATCATCAGAACTCGTCAGTGTGTGATCTAAGGAAACGCATGACTGTACATCCTCGTCTAGATTCGGCGCTGCTCCAGGGTGGGCCATGGCCTGAAAAGAGGAATCATGATTAGACAGTGGAATACATCAAGGAAAGCTCAGAGTACGAATATAGGAAAATATGCGGTTGCAGGAACTGAAAGATCAGAATGGAAATACTGTGATGATGATTAGAACTTGACATAGAGAAAACATGAGAATGATACATGTTTTATGAATCAAATTTTATTTCATTCAACTAAAAGTTCGACAGATACACAGGTTCAAATGGAAGGAAATGTTTATAAGAATATGACAACATAATACTGAAATTTGAAAAAAAAAACATAAAATTCTTCTCTGACTGCCAGAACGCTGCATCATCGTTACGCTAGTTGAATTCTGAGTTAGATCCGCCTTATGGTCGAAGTTCAAACTACGCGATGATCCTCACTTGGTAGAAGTGGGGGGTGTGGACGAGTTTCCTCCTTGCAGTTCTTTCCTTTCCGGACAGCCGTTGATGAGATGTTTGTTGGAACCGCATATCAGACATTTCCCTTGGGCACGGCGGCAATCCCTCTGAAGGTGTCCTGGCCTCTTACAATATCCACAGCAAGGGTTCTTCTGATGCTTCTGTTGACGCTTCATCTTCTTCTCCTTTCCTCGTCCAATAGGGGTCCCTTTATGATTGGAGACTCCCGCTGGTGCCTGATTCACCTGTCTTCTTAGTCCTTCAGCCAACAAGTCGTTTGTTCGCTCCTGGGCTTCCTTTAAACCTTGCAGTACACTCAGAATCTCAACAGTCTGATTCTGGGGAGCGGATAAAGATGAAGAGTCGTTGCAAGACATGATCCTGAAACAACAATTTCGAGAATGATATGAGTCACACGCTAAATGAATCGAAATATGATATGGATGGAACAAGGATTCAAGAATATCAGAGATGATGAATTTTATTACAAGTGGGGAATCGACTGTATCACTTTAAGTCACTTGAATAGAGTACGGTAGTGCAATTGCCACCACGTACCCTTGTCAAGTCACCCAAAACCATAGTGAATGGATAGCTGGACACACGGTGTGAATATGGATCAAGAATGGCAAGTTTACAACCTAGACCAAGGATGTCTTAGATCGCCAAACTATACACGGGAAACTGCAATCCCAATCGATGCAAAACCGGGCTCTGATACCAACTAAACCATGTCACGCCCCGCTTCCCAAAATACGGAATACGAGGGGTAGACAAGGCCAGCCATGCTCCTACGGTCAAGGAAAAGTCCTGCCGTAGTCACACTTCGGCTTCTAGTTTATCATGGTAAACAGTAAACAGTGCGCAGGTAATGAGAAATGCAGTAACAGAAAGATACAATAATGTAAACTGACCTGAAGTGGAACAACCGGATGTAACTAGGAACGGCAAGTCAGGAAGTCTGTGATGCACTGGTCCAGGCTAAACCGTCTTCTCACACTGAGCATGCATACTCAGGTCGTCAGAGCGACACAATAGCAATATAATATATATAAAATTAAGTGACAGTTCTAACAGTAATAATAGGTAAGTGAAGCAGTAAATAAATGACATCATGAATATGCATGTGCAGTAATCAACGCAGCGGAACAGTAAAGCAGTATAACGATATATCACGTATGTCAACACAGTATAAAAGTAATATAAATGCCAGTATCCCTATCAGTCTCTAAGTCTTACTGTACAGGTCGCTAAGCCTATCGTCGGTCCAAGTGTGAGAGTCAACCACTCGTGAGTGTCCTCCACCCAAGGGTAGAAACCAAGGGCTAGGGACCACGGGCCCAACATGTAACAAGAATATCACGGTGTATATATCACGTACCCTGTAAATCTCCATATAACTCCCTAAATATATAAGCCGGCATGGGACTCCCGAGATTCTGTTGAACTCACACTTAAACTACCCCACACCCCGTGGTCTACATCAAACGCTAACCATCACCCTAAATACTAATCGATCCGTGACAAGTCTGCGCGAGAACTGGAGGCAGGACCCCCATCAAGCACGTCCCGACCAATACCTAAGATAAATGGCAGTGTCGGATGCCTTATCTGTGACACCCGTGTAAGCGCTTCCATAAGTGTCCCATACCACTTATAGTCACACATACACGCATCCCACAGACGTCGACAATGCAATAGAACAATAGGGTCACTGATTGTGTACAAGTACGTATCACTTTCACTTAATCACGGATACACGAACACTGACGTACTTGCCACAATCATCACTAAAATCTAACACTGGGTGAATGCACGATATCACTAGGTTATCACTACAATGATATAGGTGTGATATGATGCATGAACAGTATATAAGCACAATTAAGGTGTCATAAAAACAACAGTCTATCACTTGCACGATTTATCATGAAACATATGTATATAATTTAGCGAAATGATAAACAGGTAGTAATTAATATGTTCAGTTAGCTATCCATCTAATTTGGTTTCGAGCCAATCGGGTTCCAGGATCATTAGTTATAACTATTTCATTTTAAGCGCACGCGGCTGGAAATCCGGTTTCAGAATCAGAAATCCATTTCGCAACGCATTTTAACCCCAGTTGGGATCATAATTTAGCGACGCTACAGTTGAATGAATTCTATGGTTTTCAGTAATGTTTTCAACGCAACAAACGTATATTCAATCGCGTCTGTACGTTAGGAGTTATAATCTGTTTAATATTAACATGTCAATTCTGATTCTGCTGGGACTGTTATGTGTCCCGATCTTCTAAATTACAATTTAAATATCAAACGGTAACGAAACAGAATGAAATCAATTGTGTTGTCTAGCTAACAGATTTATCTATAGTGAACAGCGGGGTTCCGCAACCTAAGAGTTAAGTAAATCCTGTGGTACCCATTACGGAACAGCTACCAATAACTGGAGTCGCTCTGGACTGCAGTCCAGAGTCGCACTCCGATCCTATCTTCATCATGATTTAAGTACAGGAATGTCTGGAAACTAATACAGGGTTAAAGTTTGTCAAGTCGGCTTCGATTTGAGCCCTCGAACGCACCATTCTACTATGTAAATGATTTATGGTGAATTTAACGGTTTTCAGGTGCAACAGAATTACAGTTTTACGGTTAAACTTGGGGGCAGTTGTTTTAGTCGTTATCGATTACATCATCCAACAAAATTCACACACTATGTTCACAGCCCTACGGGCCAACCTACACCATTGAGTTCCGTCAGATTTGATAATGTTTTCCTAAGAGAACAAGCATCGAACAGTTGTGTTGCAATATTTAACATAAGGCAAACATGGGATATATATACGATATTGACTGGTAACATATATAGAATAGCATGAAAGCAAGTAAAAACTTGCCTGGACACGTTTTGGGGCATACGGCAGCGGCACGACACACGTGCGGCACGGCAACGGCTAGTACGACGACTTGTATCCGTCACGGTAGTAAATCGATTGGGTTTGAGCTTTAGTGGAGTTTGGGCTCGAGAGCTAGGAGGATTGACTTGGGCTCTGTGCAATGGCAGTGACGGTTGCGAGCTCAGGCGATACTGTGGGGGTGGTCGGTTGATAGAAGGAGAGAGAGAGAGTTAGAGTTAGACAGAGAGAGAGAGAGTTAGATTTAGAGAGAGAGAGAGGGGATTAGAGAGGGAGAAAGAGACACATAGAGAGAGGGAAGTTAGAGAGAGAGAGACAGAGAGAGAGAGTGAGAGAGAACTGGAGAGAGAGAAAGAGGGAAATTGCAGAGAGCCAGAGAGAGAAAGAGAGATCAAGAGAGTGAGAGAGAGATGCAGAGAGAGTGAGAGAGAACTGGAGAGAGAGAAAAAGGGAAATTGCAGAAGAGAGAGCGATCTGAGATGAGGAGGGGAAGAGATGACGACGACGATGAGGAGCTCGCCGACGTCGGGGCAGGGGACTCGGTGTACATGTGAGTGGGTGCTGGGGGGGAAAGTGGGTGCAGGCGAAGGCGCTCGGGGGCAGTGGAGGAAGAGAGGAGGAGGAGGAGAGGTGTTCCCGCCAAAAATTTCTGCGCAAAAGAGTCCAAGGTATCAAATGGCAGCGATACTCTTAAGAAAATACGAACCAGTATCTTTCGGGCTGTTTTTTGACAAACTCCCTAAGGAGAAACGGATAAACTCTGATTGTATTGAAAGCGTCTCGAAAAACCCTTCGATTTGATATATTATGGGCTTCATAATTCATCCGGGATCAAAAGTTATGAGCAAATGTCTATGCACATGTGATTTAAGGAAGAAGATGCGAACCAGTATTTTCCGAGCTGTATTTTGACAAACTCCGGAACGAAAAACAGCTAAATTCTGATGATATTGAAAGCATCTCGAAAAGACCTTCGATTTGATATATTATGGGCCTCATAATTCATCCGAGATCAAAAGTTATGAGCAAATGTATTATACACGTGTAATCTAAAGTAATACTCTACTACATAGGGAATGCATTTTTTAGTCCCACATCGGGAAAAGGAGAGATGGCTTCTCTACCACTCCCATATAAATAAGAGGGCATACCTCTTAGAAAGGTAGAGTAAAAATTCTCAAAGGATTCAATACTCAAAGGAGCTTAGTTCTCCAAGATAGGAGCATGCTCCTCCATAATGCGCATATGCGCAAGCGCCATGTGCGCTACGTGCAACGCACGTGTGCCTGCCATGCGGCACTACGTGCAACGCACGTGCGCACCACATGAGAATATTTAATAATATTAAAAGGAGCTTGTTCTCCATATATAGAAGCTTTGCTTCTCCTCATAATGCGCATGTGCGCCACGTGCAACGCACGTATGCCCGCCATGCGGCACCACGTGCAACGCACGTGCGCACAACAGATAGTGCCTTGCACTTGCTATGAACCTCTGGTTCTCAGATAAATAAATAAATAAAAATAGTGCCTTGCACTTGCTATGAACCTCTGGTTCTCAGATAAATAAATAAATAAAAATAGTGCCTTGCACTTGCTATGAACCTTTGGTTCTCTGATATAAGAAAAACAAGAAGAATTTGTTTTTTCTTAGATCTAAATAAAAATAGTGCCTTGCACTTGTTATGAACCTTTGGTTCTCTAAGATAAGAAAAACAAGAAAAACTTGTTTTTTCTTAGATCTAAAAAAATAGTGCCTTGCACTTGTTTTATGAACCATCGGTTCTTGAACCTAAAAGGTTCTTAAATTAATAGTGCTTTGCACTTTTATGAACCTTTGGTTCTTGAAATAAAAAGGAAAAAACTTGTTATTCTTTGATCTAAATTAGATCAAGAAATCAAATAGTGCTTTGCACTTCTTTTATGAACCATTGGTTCTTGAATCTAAAAGATTCTCAAATTAATAGTGCTTTGCACTTATAAATTTGCACTGTTGTGCTTTTTGATTGGCGCAAAGCGCTTGATAAATGCAATGCATTTTCTAAAGGGCAAGGCCCAAACCAAAATGACCTGACAGGCCAAAATAAATTGCAAGGCAATAAATGGGCAGAGCCCAAATAAATTGATGCTTTGCATCCTTTATACAAGGGCAGAGCCCAAATAAAATTGATGTCTTGCATCATTCCTAAAAGGGCAGAGCCCAAAACAAATTGATGCTCTGCATCCTTTCTGGGCAAGGCCCAAATAAAAATAAAAAAAAGAAATGTAATGCAAAAGCAAATAAAATGTTGAACATTTCAACTGGACTTAGCCCAATTTTGGCCATAAGTCCTTAAATTAAATTGACTGAGCAAAATTGCTCTTCTAAATCAATTTACATCCGGTTCGAGGGTACATCTCCGAACTCCTTTGACATCCGTCATTGTAATTTCTCAACGACGTCAAAGAGGTGACGGGTCCCAACGACCACACATCGATATGGACTGCGGGGTCTTTAAACTCGTGGACCGAAATGTCCATAAACTAACATCGGACCGGAACGTCCCTAAACTAATATCGGACCGGAACGTCCCTAAACTAATATCGGACCGGAACGTCCCTAAACTAACATCGGACCGGAACGTCCATAAACTAACATCGGACCGGAACGTCCCTAAACTAATATCGGACCGGAACGTCCCTAAACTAATATCGGACCGGAACGTCCATAAACTAATATCGGACCGGAACGTCCCTAAACTAATATCGGACCGAAACGTCCCTAAACTAATATCGGACCACCACGTCCCTAAACTGGCGATGGACCACCACGTCCCTAAACTGGAAAGTGGACCACTACGTCCCTAAACTGGAATAATAGAGCCTCCAAATGCTCTTTTGCCGGATCTAAACGGTCCCGCATCCTTAGACATTTAAATGAATGATAAAACCCCAAATCAACTCTGGTTCAAGGGTACATCTCTGAACTCCTCTGACACCTATCGTTGTAATTCTTCAACGACGTCAGAGAGGTGACGGGTCCCGACGGCCATAAATGCGATGGACCACCACGTCCCTAAACTGGAATATGGACCACCACGTCCCTAAACTGGCACAATAGAGCCCAAATGCTCTTTTGTCAGACCTAAACGATCCCGTTAAGTTGATCTTAGTCTCAAATTGGACTAACGTATCCTTAACAAACGTTCGAGTCGATCTTAGCCTCAAAAATGGCTAACGTATCCTCCAAACAGACTTTAGTCCCAAATTGGACTATGAATCTCCCAAACTGGAACAATAGAGCCCAAACGCTCTTTTGTCGGATCTAAACGATCACGTTAAGTTGATCTTAGTCTCAAACAGGACTAACGTATCCTTAACGAATGTTTAAGTTGATCTTAGACGCAACGCGACTAACGTATCCTTAAACTAAAAACACCAAACCCAAATCTAAGTAAATACGGATTTGGACTAATCCACGTCCTACGGGCGACGGCATTACTCAGTCTCCGTATACAATCCACGGGCAACCACAAACAAAACAAACACACACGACACGAAGTGAAATTCTGGAGAAGGAGAAAGTTGTTACCGCGATGCGGTAGCGTAATTAACTGCAGGGGCTTGCGCCTGCAGGGAAGAGCGTCCCCACAATCAAAAAACCCCTCACCCTGAGGGGGAATCTGACGAAGTCTCCTACATCGGCCGCATCCGTCTAAACCTCCGATACACGGTGCCATAAATCAACTTGGCATCTTCGGAGAGATAGACGGATAAAACCAAATAGCATCTGCCCCGAACCTTAGGCACAGGACGTCCTAACGTCTCGGCCGCCGTTCGTAGGGGAACAGATTCTGGCACGCCCGGTGGGACCTCTTCCTCTTTCCACTCCACACTTCGTGTGTCGTCTCCGCGAACCAATCGCGGTTTGTTAAATGATTGCCTTCGGATTTCAAGTTGCTAAGATTTGGTCTTTTGTTTGGTACAGAACTCAAGCATTCAATGGCCACCAACTGCACCAACTGCTCGAAGTGCAACTGCAACGGACGCTCCACCTCACCTAGAGGTGTAGCATATGGGCCCCAGGCGGCTTCCTTCCTGACACTGCCGGTAGGCCAGTTGACTCAGGCCACCACCGGCTTGTTCTTCGGGACCATGGTCCCACCTACAAGCTTCTCGGCACCGATACCCACACTGGAAGCGAACAAGAAGTCGGTGTTCGACCGGCTCACTGCTACTCCGACCCCTGTCAGCGGGTCGCCTGCTACTGGACCAACAGCCTCCGTTTTCACCAGGCTGGGTCAGAACTATAAAGTGGCTATCCCAAAGAGGGCAACGGCCGCTGCTTTGGAAGTCGTTAAAGCGGCTTCTCCCATTAGAGAGTCAGTCTTCACAAGATTGACGGTTCCTACTCCTCCTCCAGCTGGTCAGAAGGCATCAGTCTTCGATAGGCTGACATCAACAGTTACCCCACGCTCAAACAGGGGGCAACAAGAAACCACCGCAATCTCCGAGCCAATCCCGGCGGCTCGTCGCGCGCGACGTCGCCATTGGCAGAGAGTAAGGAAAGCAGGGGGCAACTCCCCCTCAGGGCTAACCCCACCTGCTCCAGTGGTGGAAGTCGATGCTGCTGTTCCAACTGGGAACAGCTTTGAAATGCTGAGGAGGGTGAGAAAGAACTCCCCGGTGGCTACGTTGAAAAGGTCTCCTCCACCCAAGGAAAAAGCTCCGGAGATGAAACAGGAACAGCCCCCTCAACGGCTGTCAGCGAAAGTTTATAAAGTTTGGCGGAGGGTTCAAGACTCCGTGATTGACTCAAACCACTTCCGTCGCCAGAACAGGGCAAGGGTGGAAAAAAACAAAAACCGCCCCGCTCAACGACAGGGGGCAACAAATGCTAGGATGCCCGCTTCAACGGCTCCTTCAACCTCAAAGTCCCATAAGGAAGAGGCCAGAAAAAGCTCCCATAACGCTGACAAAATCTAAGAGCGGTGAACCTAAACGCCCCAAGTCAGGGGGCATCACAGTTCATACGATCTATATGGCTTCGGGGAAAGAAGAAAGCCGTACTTCTACGGGTCACCGACCGCTTACCCGGTCAGTGACCAAGTCTCAGGAGCAGCAACAAAAACTCCAGGAGATGATGACTACCATGGCTGCACTCACGGGGCCAAAAGAGAATCCTGAGACATCCTTAGATGAACGTCAAGAGGAGGAGACTGATGCCGAGTTCCTTCGCCGAATGCTCGAAAAGAGAGACCAGGAGGCTGCTGAACAAGCAGCCAATATACAGCGCATGGGCCTTCTCTTCCAGGATATGATAGGGATGATGATACAACCAGAATCCCCGACTGAAGAACCGCCGATCGTCCTTGGGGATGATAGGGGAGAAACATCAAACCCTCAGCCCGTTCTATCGACGGCTAAAGAAGACACAATCTCTAAAACAGATCTGGACGAATATATAGCCCAGCAGATAAAAGTTCATCACGCGGCCGAGGCAGCCGGCCACGTTGTAAAAACAGGGCGGCCATACCCGGGCTGGTATGACCAAATTAAGTACCCGCCAGGTTACACAATTCCAAAGTTTCATGTCTACAAGGGGACCGGCAATCCCCATCAACATGTTGCCCAATTCAGGGCGCTTTGTGGTAACACTGGAGGCGACGACAAGCTCTTGCTGCGCCAGTTTGTGGGAAGTTTATCAGATACGGCTTTCGAGTGGTATTCCGAGCTCCCCAACGATTCCGTTAAAACCTTCGCAGAGATGGAGCTGCTCTTCACCCAACGCTTTGCAAGCGCCAGCGAACGTACTCCGATGACGGCGCTGATTAACGCCAGGGTAAAGCCCGGCGAGACGTGGGTCCAGTACGCTATACGGTGGCGTAATTTATGGTCTAAATGTGAACAGCGTATAGAAGAAGCCCCCGCGGTGGGAATGTTTGTTGGAACCCTTGATCCACAAGCGACCATTTCGCAGTTTATGATGTTCTTCAAGCCGACTTCTTTCCAGGCTTTGATCGACAAATTGGCGCAGATGGACCAGATGGGCCATAAACCCCCTCTCCCGAAGCCCGAATCTCGAAACGACAAAGGAAAGGGAAAAGCGATCATCGTCGCTAATGCCCAACAGCAACCGAACGACTCGAAGCCGGTTGCTCGTCCAAATAATACACGCCCATACGTACCCCTTGAGGACAGGATAGGACGTGCTTACTCCTTCCCCCATGATAAAACAAGGAGGTTATTTGAGCTGGCATTGCGCAATAGGCTTATAAATCTGCCGGATCCAAAACGTCCGTCACAACCAAGTGATGTTAACGAGCCTAATTATTGCCCTTACCTTCGAGTGCTAGGACATCCAATCGAAGACTGTTACGTGTTCAAAAATTGGCTCGAAAACCAGTACCGTCAGGGCAAGTTTGCGCTATCCGACAAATGGAAGGTGAATCCTCCGCAACCCCACACCTATAAGGGAACGAATACGCCAGGGGCAACATGCTCCGTCATTGAAGAAGCTCCCTGGGAGGTTGTATTATCAGCCAAAACGAGGAGAATGCTAAATGATCTTCAGACCTGTCCAGCGGTCAAGTGGAAGAACCCCTTGGAGCCGCAGGTTATTGAGGGGATGTTGAAACCACGTCCGACTCCGAGGACCGACGGCGGTAGTTCAAGCGTTCATAATCAGTCGTCAAAATCTTCGAAAAAGAAGAAGAAGAAATCTAAGAAGCCCGCGAAGCCTAGCGACGAGCGGACGGACTTACAGAAGCAGATCGACGCGCTGGATGAGTATAACCAAAAGGCGCGGACTCCCATTACGCTCCAAGATTTCCTTGATCACGTCTTTCAAAAAGAAGATGAGGAAGAAGCTTCATCGGATGAATCCGACGGATATGTGGCAAGCTGTCATATGATCTCTCACTCGACCTCGAACGATGAAGGGACTTCTGGCACCAAAACGCCGGGGGCAAATACTGAGTCAATGGTTCCGGAATTATCAATAGAAATGATTGACTCGTTTCTTAGTGAAGCTCGATTGAAAAGTAAAGCTGATCAAGAACGCGAGACGGCGATATTCGAAACGGCCAAGCGCCAGCGACTTGAGGCAGGAGCTGAGATGATCCCACTGGAGCAAAATGCCTCCACCGCTGACAAAAGCCAATTTAAGATAAAAAAGAAGTTCGCTAAGGCCATATCGATGGGCATGAAGCTACCACCCTCAGAAGAAAAAGTTACTAGCGTGGTAGAAATGCATCCCTCTTATTGCTTATATCATCAGAAGGTCTCACATTCTACCCAAGAGTGCAAAGCGTTCGATAAATGGTGGCAAGGATACGTCGCTAATCAACAACGCTTTAAACGGGAAAAGCGCAAGGTTCGTCGGGAGCAAAGAAACACGACCAAAGTGCTTGAAAGAACCGCCGGCAACTGTCACATGGTTAACACTACCAGGTCACAAGTGCCCACATTTGGGTGCGACTCTGATGAGGAACTAGAGATTGCCCCTCTCTTTAAAGAGTCAACTTCGGGAAAAGAAGAAGAACCGAAGTCTTGCGAAAATATACAGCTGCGGAATCGGACACTGCCTGAAAAGAACCTCGGACCCTCGAATAGAAAAGATAAAGGGAAAGAGAAGGTCTCTGAAGACATCACTTTGGATGACCAAATCGCGGAAGAGTTAACCGCCAAAAATCCGCCAAAGAGGAGTAAGGTGGATTACAATGTCTTAGCGCATCTGAGGAAGCTACCCTCACAACTCAGCATCCTCGATGCCTTGTTACTATCAAAGGAGGCGAGAGACTCTTTGATTAAGGCGCTACAAGATCCGGACCAGTTCCAAGCCTTCTTGGCCGAAGAAAAGATGAAAGACGAATTGGAAGAAGTGCACACAGCCGACGTTGCTTTCGGTGATGAAGACCTTCTCCTCGGGACGTGTGAACACAATCGCCCCCTTTATGTCTCAGGATATTGCCATGACATAAAGATAGGTAAAATCTTGGTCGATAACGGATCGTCCGTCAATTTACTCAACGTACGAGTGTTAAAGGAGATTTGCATGAGCGTCCAACACCTCGCCCGAGACAAGATCACCATCTCTGGGTTTGACTCTCAATCCTCAAAGACTCTCGGATCTGTGATATTGACGTTACGCTTCGGGTTGCTCGTCACAGACATCAAATTCCATGTTATAGATGCCAAGACGTGCTACAATGCTCTGCTCGGCCGACCATGGCTACACGAGTACAACATCATCCCTTCTACACAGCATCAGTGCATGAAGTATTCCAGGGATGGCCTCGAGTACACTGTGGCCGGAGAGTTGAATCCGTTTTCCGTGAACGAAGTTCGCAAGTATGAAGATGCCAAATACTTCTTGCCGAGCTTCGAAGACACGGAAAGGTGTCACAAACCAGAGAACAAAACTAATGCCACCATCCCTGTCTTCGGCAGTGATACCGAGGAGGAGGATATAATTTATTCAGGTCCATCCCAATCTACCAGGCCAGGACCATCCGTTCCTTCGTTGATCTTCGGTAGTGATTCAGAGGATGAAGTTCATGCTGTATTCCCTGCTCGGCCTTCGATACAGATCTCCGCTGATGAAGAGCGAAGTCTGCAGATAACCATGGTGCCGCTTGAACATTACAAAGAACTGGATGCACTCGACACTAACAGCGTAGAAGAATTGCAGACATTCTATATCCCTCCCGGACGAAGGGGTGAGAAGGCAATCTTATTCTACCGTTCTGAAGCGAACAAAGTAGAAAAAGAAGTTTGGCATGGCGCGGATCCCACGCTTGACAGGCTTCAGCCTATCCGTCTTCCCCGGTATTATACCGAAGGTTTGAAGAAACTGCTAAAACGCCAGGGGATGTCCTTCACACAGACTGTTAGAAAAGCCAAATTCTATGACAAGGTCTGGAACATTCCCGGGACCCAATGCAAACTGCCTAACGGGAAAGTAGAAACCAAAGGGCTTGGGTACATCCGGCCAAAGAAGCGAGAGCTATTAAACAGCTGTTATGCCATGTATGACTTCGATGAAGAGGCGGACGCTCAATGGGAGGACGCTAATCCTGAACCAGCAAAAGTGCCGGATACAAAACCGCCCGGTCCATCGTCCGAAGACCAGATGAGCAAACTTATAAGGGATGCGAGTCAAAAAGCCCGAGATGATCACGATCGTGAAATGGAAATCTATGAGAAAGCTAAGACACAGCGCCTCCTCCAACAGGCAGTAAAGAACGAAGATGCCGCTCCTTGTCAACCTGCTACAAAAAAGGTTCGACGCGAGAACAAAAACAAGTCGAGAGGCAAGAGAGGCGCTCGACAACTACAAAGCAGAGCTAAGAAGCCGCGCATCCGAGAATCGAGCGTTATTGACTTAGCCCTCGGGAAGAAAATGGGTCGAGCATACTCTTTTCCTCGGAACAAAACAAGGAAAATATTCCATCTCGCTCTAAAACATCAAATGCTTACGTTGCCAGAGTCTAAACACCCTGAACAAGCAGGCGAAGTCTCCAACCCAAAGTATTGCTTTTACCATCGAGTAGTAGGGCATCCGCTTGAAGATTGCTTCACCTTTAAGAATTGGGTCGAGGACCAATATCAGCTTGGCAAATTCGCGTTGTCTGACAGTTGGAGGGTAGCGCCGCCGCAAAAGCACGAACCTGAAAACACAAGAATAAAACCAACTCCGCATTGGGATTGGCAGAAAATTCGCACCTGCCATGTGATAACAATATTGAAAGAAGGGTCCGAAGACATGAACAACCTCCCTTGGTGTTTTGAAAGCGGCAGCGATGAGGTAATCTCAGAATTTCCCCCAGCTCCGAAAGAACTGGAAGATGGAATCCATACCACTGTAGATAACCTCAAGAAAATTGAGTTGGGGACGGAAAATGACCCGCGACCGACATTCATCAGCGAACTGCTATCTGGAGAAAGGGTGGCTGCGTTAAAGGATGTGCTTCTACAGCACAAAGATTGTTTCGCGTGGAACTATTCCGAAATGCCGGGACTAGATCCAGAAATCGCTGTGCACAAATTGGCGATATCCCCGGACATCAAGCCAGTCAAACAAGCGCCGAGAAGAATGCGACTCGAGCTTGAGATGAGCATCAACGCCGAAGTCAAAAAGCTGATAGATTCAGGCTTCATCCAAGAAGTCCAATACCCTGAATGGATCGCCAACATCGTCCCAGTGATGAAGAAAAATGGGACAGTGCGCATATGCGTAGACTTCCGGGATCTCAATAAAGCTTGCCCGAAGGATGACTTCCCAGTGCCAGTCACTGAACTGATGATAGACAACACATCCACTCATGAGGTTTTCTCCTTCATGGACGGCTCGTCAGGGTATAATCAAGTAAAAATGCATCCAGAAGACCAGAAGCATACAGCCTTTAGGACTCCTCTTGGTATATTTTGTTATAAAGTGATGCCCTTCGGTTTGAAGAACGCCGGTGCCACCTATCAAAGGGCCATGACGAAAATCTTCGACAACCTTATACATGAAATCGTTGAATGCTATATCGACGATCTCGTGGTTAAAAGCAAATCATACGAGGAACATCTCGAGCATCTGAAGACTGTATTTCAACGCCTTCGGCAATACAATTTGAAGATGTATCCTCTTAAATGTGCGTTCGGGGTTTCCTCGGGCAAATTCCTGGGATTCGTTGTTCGACACCGAGGTATTGAAATAGATCCGTCAAAGATTAAAGCGATCATGGAAATGCCTCCGCCGAGGACTCTCAAACAGCTTCGGTCTCTCCAAGGGAAACTCGCATACATACGGCGATTTATAGCCAACCTTTCAGGAAAGTGCCGTCCTTATAGCCACCTGATGAAGAAGGGAACCCCATTCGTTTGGGATCAAAAATGCCAAGACGCACTGGATGAGATCAAGCGATACCTGCAGAACCCGCCGGTGTTGGCTGCTCCAGTTAAGGGGAAGCCTCTTATTCTTTATACAACCGCCCTCGAAGGTTCCTTAGGTGCATTATAGGCACAAGAGAACGATCAAGGGAAAGAAAGAGCACTCTACTACTTAAGTCGAGTCCTGCTGGGGGCAGAAAGCAACTACTCTCCCATTGAAAAACACTGTCTGGCGTTGATCTTCGCAATAACAAAGCTTAGGCACTATGCGTTGGCGCACGAGGTCCGTCTTATTTCAAAAGTGGACCCTCTTAAATATTTAATGTCAAAGGCCATATTGACGGGAAGACTCGCTAAATGGGCCCGGCTCTTGATGGAATTCTCAATAACGTATCAACCTCTCAAGGCAGTAAAAGGCCAGGCCATCGCCGACTTCCTTGCTGAGCATCCCATACCTGCCGACTCTCCTTTAAATTGCGATTTGCCGGACAGACATGCATTTGACGCAATCGACAGTGGTGATACCCGTTGGGAGCTTTACTTCGATGGGGCGTCTTCTATGAAAAAGCACAAACAAAGTATGCCAACGATCAAATCAGGGGTGGGACTCATCTTTGTGACTCCCCAAGGAGGAATAATGCGCTTCGCCTTTTCCTTAACAGAGCCGAGAACGAATAATGAAGCTGAATATGAAGCTCTGATAGCAGGCCTCGAGATCGCCATTGACATGGGAATTGAAGATCTCCTCATATACGGCGATTCCCAACTGGTCGTTAGTCAAGTAAACGGCGACTACCAAACGTGCAAACCGGAATTGGTAAAATACGGTGAAAAAGTGCAGCAACTGCTAACCCAAATTCCCTCTTACACTTTGGAAAGTATACCGCGCGCGGAAAACAGCAAAGCGGACGCACTGGCCAAACTTGCTAAAGAATTGGCTGACGAGAACCTCGATGACGTTAGAATCGTGATACAAAGCCGTCGAGTGCTCGCCCCAACAGAAATACCTCTGAAATCGTCTGAAGAAAAAGGGGCGAAAGAGGAGACAACCCTGCAAATAAAAGACAGGGAAAATACCGAGGACTGGAGAGAAGTCTTCATAGATTACTTCAAGTTCCACCGAATACCTGAAGAGGCGTCCACAAGACATCAGCTCACGAAACGAGCTCTGTCTTTCGCCTTCGTCAATGATACTTTGTACAAGAGGTCATTCGATTCTCTGTGGCTGAGATGCTTAGGACCTGACGAAGCGAGAAGGGTCATCCAAGAAGTTCACGATGGACTCTGCGGTTCCCACCAAGCAGGCCCTAAAATGAAGTTGAAAATAAAGCGGATGGGCTACTACTGGCCCACGATGATGCAGGATTGCCTGGAATACGCGAGGCAGTGCCATTCATGCCAAATTCATGGGGACTTTATCCACCAGCATCCCAATCCACTGCATCCAACAGTGGCTAGTTGGCCATTCGAAATGTGGGGAACTGACATAGTCGGCCCTATCGAACCAGCATCGTCAAAGGGACATCGTTTCATCCTGGCGACGACTGATTACTTTTCCAAATGGGCAGAGGCGGTTCCGTTGAGGGAAGTAAAGACGGAGAACATCCTCCATTTCTTCAAAACGCATGTCATATACCGGTTTGGAACCCCAAGAAGGATCATCTCTGATAATGGGCCAGCCTATCGAAGTCATAAAATTAGCCGTTTCGCACAGCAGCACAATATAGACTGGAGATATTCCTCAGTTTATAATCCACGAGCTAACGGTCTAGCTGAGGCCTTCAACAAGACCTTGACGAAGATCATGAAGAAAACAGTGTCCCGAAATAAGAGAGACTGGCACGAAAGATTGCAAGAGGCTCTTTGGGCGTATCGGACTACGTTTAAAACGGCCACAAACACAACGCCATACGCGTTGGTATTTGGGACGGAAGCAGTACTCCCTCTCGAGATAGAATTACCCTCTCTACGAGTGGCAGTCCACTACGAGCTGACAGACGAAGAAAATGCTCACCTTCGGTTTGAAGAGCTTGACGCCCTTGATGAAATCCGGCTTCTAGCACAACAAAATCTGGAAGCCTATAAAGCAAAAATGACGCGCTCATATGAAAGATTGAGCCGCCCGAGGACATTCCACCAAGGCAAACTCGTGCTAGTGGTCAAAAGGCCCATGATCCCCAATCGCGCCAAGCGGGGAAAGTTTGAGCCGAACTATGAAGGACCGTATATCGTTGATAAGGTCTACCAAGGTGGGGCCTATCTACTCATGGACATGCACGGTGAAAGGCCTTTCAGGCCAATAAATGGACGCTTCCTAAAGAAATACTACGCTTAATGAGCCACAGCCTAGGTCAATGGTAGATGACGACGACTATGTCCGCTCGCTATCTTCCTAAGCTCAAGCTTTATAAGTAGTAGCCAACCCTCTCAACGGTGGACCGAAATGTCCTTAAACTAATAGCAGACCGAAACGTCTTTAAACTAATACTGCGGCATCCTTGGGCTGACAAGATGAATAAAAATAAATAAATAAAATAATAATAATAAAAATAAAAAAAAATAAAAAAAGCGGTAAGTCCATAAGCAAAATGGGCACGGATGAAAACCCGAAAGGGCTCCGTGAGTAAAAACAGCAGGACTACCGGCGAATGTTGTGAAAACCCGAAAGGGCGCAACTTCGTTAAAGAACCCTTATGGAGTCCTCTCGACCCTGTAAGGAGAAACCACCCGCGTGAGATCCTTACGACTTGCAAGGGAACAACACACTTAGGAATCCCCACGATTCCTAAGGAGAAAATACGCTTGCGAGATCCCCACGACTCGTAAGGAGAACTCTCTTGTGGGACCCTTACGGCTCATAAGATTTGAAAGTCTTAAGTTGCAGAAACCTTAACCTGTTCTTAAGCAACCCCCACAACCTTCGATATTGCCCTACAAGCGGCTCATAATGACCCTTGTATACAATCCACGGGCATGAATAAATATTTCCCTAACAAAGTCCCATCCGTGACTAGGGATATGCTTGTACAGCAAACAACACTTGTAAGTCCTCTCGACTTATAAGGAGAAAACCCTTTTGTAAGATCCTTACGACTTACAAGAGAACATGCACTTAGGAATTCTCACGATTCCCAAGGAGAAAACACACTTACAAGATCCTCACGACTTGTAGGGAGAAATACCTTTGTGAGATCCTTACGGAGTCAAAAGCCTTAGCCGACAGGACCCTTAATCCTGTTTACTAAGCCACCTTTGTTCGGGATCGACAGAGGCAAACGATGATTCGCTCCTGGCAATATTCCAGTTGCAGCGATGCTGATGCCTAAATCGGTATCAAATTCCAAGTCCTTTCATGGCAAATGATGATTCGCTCCTGGCAATATCCCAGTTACAGCGATGCTGATGCCTAAATCGGTATCAAATTCCAAGTCCTTTCATGGCAAATGATGATTCGCTCCTGGCAATATCCCAGTTGCAGCGATGATGCTGATGCCTAAATCGGTATCAAATTCCAAGTCCTTTCATGGCAAATGATGATTCGCTCCTGACAATATCCCAGTTGCAGCGATGCTGATGCCTAAACCGGTATCAAATTCCAAGTCCTTTCACGGCAAATGATGATTCGCTTCTGGCAATATTCCAGTCGCAGCGATGATGATGCCAAGATTGGTATCAGACCCCAAATTCCCTACTCGCAAAAAAAAAAAAAAAATCAGCGAGCCCAAAAAAAAAATGCATACGAAATAGCCGAACTGATGGGGCAACTTGCAAACAGAATCAGCAAGTAAAAATGTATGTATACAAAACAGCCGAAACGATTGGGCAACTCGCAATAAAAAGCAGTGAGTAAAAACATAATAAACAGCCGAAATGATTGGGCAACTCGCAATAAAAAGCAGCGAGTAAAAATAAAGTAAACAGCCGAAATGATTGGGCACCGCGAAAAATAGCCGAAATGATTGGGCAGTCGCGACCTTCGCGATATAAAAGCTGAAATGATAGAGCATCGCGGGAAAAAAAAGAAAAAGAAAATGAAAGAATGAAACTTTTGCCCTACAGGTGAAATCACATCGATCCCTGTATATAATCCAGGAGCACAGATAAAAAAGGAACAATACTTTCCCAACAGGCTCCACCAGAAAGCGAAGCCAAATCTCGACGGTTCATAGACAACCCAAAGACAACCTCGACATCTGTCGCAATATCCCAGACATAATGTCAACAGACAAAGCAAAAGGAAGATCCCGAGCTTCAGGGTCTCGATGGCCACGTCTACAGCCTAGAGACCAACAACGGTGTGCCTCCTCATTCCAACAGGACACAGATGTTACACCATCAAGCGGAGCGATGGCAGAATCCCAGCTTCACCTCAGCATTCGTCTCGATACAGTAGACGCAATGTCAACAACAGCGTTCCTCCGCAGTCCAGCTGGAGGCAGATGCAACGTCAACAAAAGACCTCACGGTCGAAACAAAGCGGAGTAACGGAAAAATCCCAACTCCACCTTAGCATTCGTCTCGTTACAACAGACGCAATGTCAACAACGGCGTTCCTTCGCAGCCCAGCGGGGTGTACATGCAAAGTTAACAAAAGACCCCATGGTCGAAACAAAGCGGAGTGATGGCAAAATCCCAGCTCCACCTCAGCATTCGTCTCAATATACCAGACGCAGTGTAAGCAAACGAAGTGAAGGCCACATTCCTAGCTTCAACGTCTTTACGGTAACTTACATAAAACCGGAAAGACAATCGGAGACCATCTCACAGAAAGTGGTCACCTCCTTGACGTTCGTCTCGATACAGTAGACGAAATATCAACCCCAGCGTTCTTCCTCCAACAGGATTTGGACACACCAAAGCAAACGAAGCGAAGGCCACATTCCTAACTTCGACGTCTTAACGGTAACTCACATAAAACCGGAAAGACAATCGGAGACCATCTCACATGAAGTGGTCACCTCCATGACGTTCGTCTCGATACAATAGACGAAATGTCAACCTCAGCGTTCTTCCTCCAGCAGGGATTCAGACACGACAAAGCAAATGAAGCGAAGGCCACATTCCTAGCTTCAACGTCTTTACGGTAACTCATATAAAACCGGAAAGACAATCGGAGATCATCTCGCACCAGTGTGGAGTGGTCACCACTTCGACGTCCGTCTCGATACAGCAGACGAGATGTCACCCCAACGTTCGTCTCGACACAGCAGACGTAACGTCATCAAACAAACGGAGCCACGGCAAAATCCCTAGTTCCCACCGCGACATTCGTCTCGATACAGAGGACGCAATGCCAGCAAACGAAGCGAAGGCTAAATTCCTAGCTTCAGGGTCTTAACGGCAAGTCATATAAAACCGAAAAGACAATCGGAGATCATCTCGCACCAGTATGGAGTGGTCACCACTTCGACGTCCGTCTCGATACAGCAGACGAGATGTCACCCCAACGTTCGTCTCGACACAGCAGACGTAACGTCATCAAACAAACGGAGCCACGGCAAAATCCCTAGTTCCAAACCTCGGCGGTTCACCAGTAACCTAGAGACAACCACGACATTCGTCTCGATACAGAGGACGCAATGCCAGCAAACGAAGCGAAGGCTAAATTCCTAGCTTCAGGGTCTTAACGGCAAGTCATATAAAACCGGAAAGACAATCGGAGATCATCTCGCACCAGTGTGGAGTGGTCACCACTTCGACATCCGTCTCGATACAGCGGACGAGATGTCACCCCAACGTTCGTCTCGACACAGCAGACGTAACGTCATCAAACAAACGGAGCCACGGCAAAATCCCTAGTTCCCACCGCGACATTCGTCTCGATACAGAGGACGCAATGCCAGCAAACGAAGCGAAGGCTAAATTCCTAGCTTCAGGGTCTTAACGGCAAGTCATATAAAACCGGAAAGACAATCGGAGATCATCTCGCACCAGTGTGGAGTGGTCACCACTTCGACGCCCGTCTCGATACAGCAGACGAGATGTCACCCCAACGTTCGTCTCGACACAGCAGACGTAACGTCATCAAACAAACGGAGCCACGGCAAAATCCCTAGTTCCCACCGCAACATTCGTCTCGATACAGCAGACGCAATGCCAGCAAACGAAGCAAAGGCCAAATTCCTAGCTTCAGGGTCTTAACGGCAACTCATATAAAGCCCGAAAGACTATCGGAGATCATCCCCACACCAGCGCGGAGTGGTTATGACTCATCGGGGCTCTCCAAAATGAGCCTAACCTCAAGTAAAAAGCGGCATGGCAAATTCCTAGCGCTTGCTCTTCTGATGGTCAAACTGCCAAGGAGGATTGCTTGAAGACGTCTTGTCCAGCCCCCGAAGGGATCAGAGACACGGCAGTCGCAGGGCTACTCGAACAGCACGATTGCCTATCGAGGACTATATCAGCTTATGCGACGGTACGATGGCCAAAACCCTAAGTACCACCAACCTTAACGGGCTTCTGTCGTAAAGAGCAGAGGTTAAATGCGACGTTAAGATGTTCTTGCGAGATCTGCTCGATCCGTTTCGACTCGTGAGGAAATTGATGTCTTTGCGAGATTTTCTCGATGCGTCTCGACTCGTGAGATAAAGCCTTAGGCAGTAGGGATTAAAAAACCTGTTTCCTAAGCACTGGGACCCTGCAAGTCGGCCCAAAACGGTCTCTTGCATACTATCCACGGGTCACACTCTCCAAAGTCGAATCTCGATAAGGAGGGAAACAACCGCTTACGGGTCCTCTCGACTCGTAAGAGGGAAAACTCTCTTATAGGGTCCTTACGACTTATAAGAGAAAACACACTTAGGAATCCTCACGATTCCCAAGGAGAAAATACACCTACGAGATCCTCACGACTCGTAGGGAGAAAAGTCTTTATGAGACCCTCACGGCTCGTAAAGTTGAAAAGCCTTAGGTGGCAGATCCTACCCCTGTCTCCTAAGCCATCACTGCCCTGCAAAGAAGTCAAGATGGGCCGACCATCTATGGGCCACACTTGCCAAAGCTACATGCCACTGAAATGGAGAACTTACTCATAAGCGTGTGAACTACTCCACGCCAGAGTGAGACAAAAAAAGAAATAGAAGGATGCGGCTCATGGAGTTAAGGGTTGGAACTATATCCCTTAAGAGTTGAGATTTGAGTCAATGATAAATAACGACGCTTGTGTCCGCTCGTTATCTTCTCAGATCAAGATTCTGAAAGTGATACATCAACCCAAAACTGGTCATACGCCATGCATAACTCTGCACTACTTCACCCACGTACATACTTACGTGGGCAAAGTAGTGGGGGGCATTTGTTCCCACCAAAAATTTCTGCGCAAAAGAGTCCAAGGTATCAAATGGCAGCGATACGCTTAAGGAAATACGAACCAGTATCTTTCGGGCTGTTTTTTGACAAACTCCCTAAGGAGAAACGGATAAACTCTGATTGTATTGAAAGCGTCTCGAAAAACCCTTCGATTTGATATATTATGGGCTTCATAATTCATCCGGGATCAAAAGTTATGAGCAAATGTCTATGCACATGTGATTTAAGGAAGAAGATGCGAACCAGTATTTTCCGAGCTGTATTTTGACAAACTCCGGAACGAAAAACAGCTAAATTCTGATGATATTGAAAGCATCTCGAAAAGACCTTCGATTTGATATATTATGGGCCTCATAATTCATCCGAGATCAAAAGTTATGAGCAAATGTATTATACACGTGTAATCTAAAGTAATACTCTACTACATAGGGAATGCATTTTTTAGTCCCACATCGGGAAAAGGAGAGATGGCTTCTCTACCACTCCCATATAAATAAGAGGGCATACCTCTTAGAAAGGTAGAGTAAAAATTCTCAAAGGATTCAATACTCAAAGGAGCTTAGTTCTCCAAGATAGGAGCATGCTCCTCCATAATGCGCATATGCGCAAGCGCCATGTGCGCTACGTGCAACGCACGTGTGCCTGCCATGCGGCACTACGTGCAACGCACGTGCGCACCACATGAGAATATTTAATAATATTAAAAGGAGCTTGTTCTCCATATATAGAAGTTTTGCTTCTCCTCATAATGCGCATGTGCGCCACGTGCAACGCACGTATGCCCGCCATGCGGCACCACGTGCAACGCACGTGCGCACAACAGATAGTGTCTTGCACTTGCTATGAACCTCTGGTTCTCAGATAAATAAATAAATAAAAATAGTGCCTTGCACTTGCTATGAACCTCTGGTTCTCAGATAAATAAATAAATAAAAATAGTGCCTTGCACTTGCTATGAACCTTTGGTTCTCTGATATAAGAAAAACAAGAAGAATTTGTTTTTTCTTAGATCTAAATAAAAATAGTGCCTTGCACTTGTTATGAACCTTTGGTTCTCTAAGATAAGAAAAACAAGAAAAACTTGTTTTTTCTTAGATCTAAAAAAATAGTGCCTTGCACTTGTTTTATGAACCATCGGTTCTTGAACCTAAAAGGTTCTTAAATTAATAGTGCTTTGCACTTTTATGAACCTTTGGTTCTTGAAATAAAAAGGAAAAAACTTGTTATTCTTTGATCTAAATTAGATCAAGAAATCAAATAGTGCTTTGCACTTCTTTTATGAACAATTGGTTCTTGAATCTAAAAGATTCTCAAATTAATAGTGCTTTGCACTTATAAATTTGCACTGTTGTGCTTTTTGATTGGCGCAAAGCGCTTGATAAATGCAATGCATTTTCTAAAGGGCAAGGCCCAAACCAAAATGACCTGACATGCCAAAATAAATTGCAAGGCAATAAATGGGCAGAGCCCAAATAAATTGATGCTTTGCATCCTTTATACAAGGGCAGAGCCCAAATAAAATTGATGTCTTGCATCATTCCTAAAAGGGCAGAGCCCAAAACAAATTGATGCTCTGCATCCTTTCTGGGCAAGGCCCAAATAAAAATAAAAAAAAAGAAATGTAATGCAAAAGCAAATAAAATGTTGAACATTTCAACTGGACTTAGCCCAATTTTGGCCATAAGTCCTTAAATTAAATTGACTGAGCAAAATTGCTCTTCTAAATCAATTTACATCCGGTTCGAGGGTACATCTCCGAACTCCTTTGACATCCGTCATTGTAATTTCTTAACGACGTCAAAGAGGTGACGGGTCCCAACGACCACACATCGATATGGACTGCGGGGTCTTTAAACTCGTGGACCGAAATGTCCATAAACTAACATCGGACCGGAACGTCCCTAAACTAATATCGGACCGGAACGTCCCTAAACTAATATCGGACCGGAACGTCCCTAAACTAACATCGGACCGGAACGTCCATAAACTAACATCGGACCGGAACGTCCCTAAACTAATATCGGACCGGAACGTCCCTAAACTAATATCGGACCGGAACGTCCATAAACTAATATCGGACCGGAACGTCCCTAAACTAATATCGGACCGAAACGTCCCTAAACTAATATCGGACCACCACGTCCCTAAACTGGCGATGGACCACCACGTCCCTAAACTGGAAAGTGGACCACTACGTCCCTAAACTGGAATAATAGAGCCTCCAAATGCTCTTTTGCCGGATCTAAACGGTCCCGCATCCTTAGACATTTAAATGAATGATAAAACCCCAAATCAACTCTGGTTCAAGGGTACATCTCTGAACTCCTCTGACACCTATCGTTGTAATTCTTCAACGACGTCAGAGAGGTGACGGGTCCCGACGGCCATAAATGCGATGGACCACCACGTCCCTAAACTGGAATATGGACCACCACGTCCCTAAACTGGCACAATAGAGCCCAAATGCTCTTTTGTCAGACCTAAACGATCCCGTTAAGTTGATCTTAGTCTCAAATTGGACCAACGTATCCTTAACAAACGTTCGAGTCGATCTTAGCCTCAAAAATGGCTAACGTATCCTCCAAACAGACTTTAGTCCCAAATTGGACTATGAATCTCCCAAACTGGAACAATAGAGCCCAAACGCTCTTTTGTCGGATCTAAACGATCACGTTAAGTTGATCTTAGTCTCAAACAGGACTAACGTATCCTTAACGAACGTTTAAGTTGATCTTAGACGCAACGCGACTAACGTATCCTTAAACTAATAACACCAAACCCAAATCTAAGTAAATACGGATTTGGACTAATCCACGTCCTACGGGTGACGACATCACTCAGTCTCCGTATACAATCCACGGGCAATCACAAACAAAACAAACACACACGACACGAAGTGAAATTCTGGAGTAGGAGAAAGTTGTTACCGCGATGCGGTAGCGTAATTAACTGCAGGGGCTTGCGCCTGCAGGGAAGAGCGTCCCCACAATCAAAAAACCCCTCACCCTGAGGGGGAATCTGACGAAGTCTGCTACATCGGCCGCATCCGTCTAAACCTCCGATACACGGTGCCATAAATCAACTTGGCATCTTCGGAGAGGTAGACGGATAAAACCAAATAGCATCTGCCCCGAACCTCAGGCAACGGACGCGAAGTCCGGGCCGCCGTTCGGAGGGGAACTGGATGCACTCGACACTAACAGCGTAGAAGAATTGCAGACATTCTATATCCCTCCCGGACGAAGGGGTGAGAAGGCAATCTTATTCTACCGTTCTGAAGAGAACAAAGTAGAAAAAGAAGTTTGGCATGGCGCGGATCCCACGCTTGACAGGCTTCAGCCTATCCGTCTTCCCCGGTATTATACCGAAGGTTTGAAGAAACTGCTAAAACGCCAGGGGATGTCCTTCACACAGACTGTTAGAAAAGCCAAATTCTATGACAAGGTCTGGAACATTCCCGGGACCCAATGCAAACTGCCTAACGGGAAAGTAGAAACCAAAGGGCTTGGGTACATCCGGCCAAAGAAGCGAGAGCTATTAAAAGGTCCCACCGGGCGTGCCAGAATCTGTTCCCCTCCGAACGGCGGCCCGGACTTCGCGTCCGTTGCCTGAGGTTCAGGGCAGATGCTATTTGGTTTTATCCGTCTACCTCTCCGAAGATGCCAAGTTGATTTATGGCACCGTGTATCGGAGGTTTAGACGGATGCGGCCGATGTAGCAGACTTCGTCAGATTCCCCCTCAGGGTAAGGGGTTTTTTGATTGTGGGGACGCTCTTCCCTGCAGGCGCAAGCCCCTGCAGTTAATTACGCTACCGCATCGCGGTAACAACTTTCTCCTACTCCAGAATTTCACTTCGTGTCGTGTGTGTTTGTTTTGTTAAATGATTGCCTTCGGATTTCAAGTTGCTAAGATTTGGTCTTTTGTTTGGTACAGAACTCAAGCATTCAATGGCCACCAACTGCACCAACTGCTCGAAGTGCAACTGCAACGGACGCTCCACCTCACCTAGAGGTGTAGCATATGGGCCCCAGGCGGCTTCCTTCCTGACACTGCCGGTAGGCCAGTTGACTCAGGCCACCACCGGCTTGTTCTTCGGGACCATGGTCCCACCTACAAGCTTCTCGGCACCGATACCCACACTGGAAGCGAACAAGAAGTCGGTGTTCGACCGGCTCACTGCTACTCCGACCCCTGTCAGCGGGTCGCCTGCTACTGGACCAACAGCCTCCGTTTTCACCAGGCTGGGTCAGAACTATAAAGTGGCTATCCCAAAGAGGGCAACGGCCGCTGCTTTGGAAGTCGTTAAAGCGGCTTCTCCCATTAGAGAGTCAGTCTTCACAAGATTGACGGTTCCTACTCCTCCTCCAGCTGGTCAGAAGGCATCAGTCTTCGATAGGCTGACATCAACAGTTACCCCACGCTCAAACAGGGGGCAACAAGAAACCACCGCAATCTCCGAGCCAATCCCGGCGGCTCGTCGCGCGCGACGTCGCCATTGGCAGAGAGTAAGGAAAGCAGGGGGCAACTCCCCCTCAGGGCTAACCCCACCTGCTCCAGTGGTGGAAGTCGATGCTGCTGTTCCAACTGGGAACAGCTTTGAAATGCTGAGGAGGGTGAGAAAGAACTCCCCGGTGGCTACGTTGAAAAGGTCTCCTCCACCCAAGGAAAAAGCTCCGGAGATGAAACAGGAACAGCCCCCTCAACGGCTGTCAGCGAAAGTTTATAAAGTTTGGCGGAGGGTTCAAGACTCCGTGATTGACTCAAACCACTTCCGTCGCCAGAACAGGGCAAGGGTGGAAAAAGACAAAAACCGCCCCGCTCAACGACAGGGGGCAACAAATGCTAGGATGCCCGCTTCAACGGCTCCTTCAACCTCAAAGGCCCATAAAAGGAAGAGGCCAGAAAAAGCTCCCATAACGCTGACAAAATCTAAGAGCGGTGAACCTAAACGCCCCAAGTCAGGGGGCATCACAGTTCATACGATCTATATGGCTTCGGGGAAAGAAGAAAGCCGTACTTCTACGGGTCACCGACCGCTTACCCGGTCAGTGACCAAGTCTCAGGAGCAGCAACAAAAACTCCAGGAGATGATGACTACCATGGCTGCACTCACGGGGCCAAAAGAGAATCCTGAGACATCCTTAGATGAACGTCAAGAGGAGGAGACTGATGCCGAGTTCCTTCGCCGAATGCTCGAAAAGAGAGACCAGGAGGCTGCTGAACAAGCAGCCAATATACAGCGCATGGGCCTTCTCTTCCAGGATATGATAGGGATGATGATACAACCAGAATCCCCGACTGAAGAACCGCCGATCGTCCTTGGGGATGATAGGGGAGAAACATCAAACCCTCAGCCCGTTCTATCGACGGCTAAAGAAGACACAATCTCTAAAACAGATCTGGACGAATATATAGCCCAGCAGATAAAAGTTCATCACGCGGCCGAGGCAGCCGGCCACGTTGTAAAAACAGGGCGGCCATACCCGGGCTGGTAAGACCAAATTAAGTACCCGCCAGGTTACACAATTCCAAAGTTTCATGTCTACAAGGGGACCGGCAATCCCCATCAACATGTTGCCCAATTCAGGGCGCTTTGTGGTAACACTGGAGGCGACGACAAGCTCTTGCTGTGCCAGTTTGTGGGAAGTTTATCAGATACGGCTTTCGAGTGGTATTCCGAGCTCCCCAACGATTCCGTTAAAACCTTCGCAGAGATGGAGCTGCTCTTCACCCAACGCTTTGCAAGCGCCAGCGAACGTACTCCGATGACGGCGCTGATTAACGCCAGGGTAAAGCCCGGCGAGACGTGGGTCCAGTACGCTATACGGTGGCGTAATTTATGGTCTAAATGTGAACAGCGTATAGAAGAAGCCCCCGCGGTGGGAATGTTTGTTGGAACCCTTGATCCACAAGCGACCATTTCGCAGTTTATGATGTTCTTCAAGCCGACTTCTTTCCAGGCTTTGATCGACAAATTGGCGCAGATGGACCAGATGGGCCATAAACCCCCTCTCCCGAAGCCCGAATCTCGAAACGACAAAGGAAAGGGAAAAGCGATCATCGTCGCTAATGCCCAACAGCAACCGAACGACTCGAAGCCGGTTGCTCGTCCAAATAATACACGCCCATACGTACCCCTTGAGGACAGGATGGGACGTGCTTACTCCTTCCCCCGTGATAAAACAAGGAGGTTATTTGAGCTGGCATTGCGCAATAGGCTTATAAATCTGCCGGATCCAAAACGTCCGTCACAACCAAGTGACGTTAACGAGCCTAATTATTGCCCTTACCATCGAGTGCTAGGACATCCAATCGAAGACTGTTACGTGTTCAAAAATTGGCTCGAAAACCAGTACCGTCAGGGCAAGTTTGCGCTATCCGACAAATGGAAGGTGAATCCTCCGCAACCCCACACCTATAAGGGAACGAATACGCCAGGGGCAACATGCTCCGTCATTGAAGAAGTTCCCTGGGAGGTTGTATTATCAGCCAAAACGAGGAGAATGCTAAATGATCTTCAGACCTGTCCAGCGGTCAAGTGGAAGAACCCCTTGAAGCCGCAGGTTATTGAGGGGATGTTGAAACCACGTCCGACTCCGAGGACCGACGGCGGTAGTTCAAGCGTTCATAATCAGTCGTCAAAATCTTCGAAAAAGAAGAAGAAGAAATCTAAGAAGCCCGCGAAGCCTAGCGACGAGCGGACGGACTTACAGAAGCAGATCGACGCGCTGGATGAGTATAACCAAAAGGCGCGGACTCCCATTACGCTCCAAGATTTCCTTGATCACGTCTTTCAAAAAGAAGATGAGGAAGAAGCTTCATCGGATGAATCCGACGGATATGTGGCAAGCTGTCATATGATCTCTCACTCGACCTCGAACGATGAAGGGACTTCTGGCACCAAAACGCCGGGGGAAAATACTGAGTCAATGGTTCCGGAATTATCAATAGAAATGATTGACGCGTTTCTTAGTGAAGCTCGATTGAAAAGTAAAGCTGATCAAGAACGCGAGACGGCGATATTCGAAACGGCCAAACGCCAGCGACTTGAGGGAGGAGCTGAGATGATCCCACTGGAGCAAAATGCCTCCACCGCTGACAAAAGCCAATTTAAGATAAAAAAGAAGTTCGCTAAGGCCATATCGATGGGCATGAAGCTACCACTCTCAGAAGAAAGAGTTACTAGCGTGGCAGAAATGCATCCCTCTTATTGCTTATATCATCAGAAGATCTCGCATTCTACCCAAGAGTGCAAAGCGTTCGATAAATGGTGGCAAGGATACGTCGCTAATCAACAACGCTTTAAACGGGAAAAGCGCAAGGTTCGTCGGGAGCAAAGAAACACGACCAAAGTGCTTGAAAGAACTGCCGGCAACTGTCACATGGTTAACACTACCAGATCACAAGTGCCCACATTTGGGAGCGACTCTGATGAGGAACTAGAGATTGCCCCTCTCTTTAAAGAGTCAACTTCGGGAAAAGAAGAAGAACCGAAGTCTTGCGAAAATATACAGCTGCGGAATCGGACACTGCCTGAAAAGAACCTCGGACCCTCGAATAGAAAAGATAAAGGGAAAGAGAAGGTCTCTGAAGACATCACTTTGGATGACCAAGTCGCGGAAGAGTTAACCGCCAAAAATCCGCCAAAGAGGAGTAAGGTGGATTACAATGTCCTAGCGCATCTGAGGAAGCTACCCTCACAACTCAGCATCCTCGATGCCTTGTTACTATCAAAGGAGGCGAGAGACTCTTTGATTAAGGCGCTACAAGATCCGGACCAGTTCCAAGCCTTCTTGGCCGAAGAAAAGATGAAAGACGAATTGGAAGAAGTGCACACAGCCGACGTTGCTTTTGGTGATGAGGACCTTCTTCTCGGGACGTGTGAACACAATCGCCCTCTTTATGTCTCAGGATACTGCCATGACATAAAGATAGGTAAAATCTTGGTCGATAACGGATCGTCCGTCAATTTACTCAACGTACGAGTGTTAAAGGAGATTTGCATGAGTGTCCAACACCTTGCCCGGGACAAGATCACTATCTCCGGTTTCGACTCTCAATCTTCAAAGACTCTTAGATCTGTGATATTAACGCTACGCTTCGGGTTGCTCGCCACAGACATCAAATTCCATGTTATAGATGCCAAGACGTGCTATAATGCTCTGCTCGGCCGACCATGGCTACACGAGTACAACATCATCCCTTCTACACAGCATCAGTGCATGAAGTATTCCAGGGATGGCCTCGAGTACACTGTGGCCGGAGAGTTGAATCCGTTTTCCGTGAACGAAGTTCGCAAGTATGAAGATGCCAAATACTTCTTGCCGAGCTTCGAAGACACGGAAAGGTGTCACAAACCAGAGAACAAAACTAATGCCACCATCCCTGTCTTCGGCAGTGATACCGAGGAGGAGGATATAATTTATTCAGGTCCATCCCAATCTACCAGGCCAGGACCATCCGTTCCTTCGTTGATCTTCGGTAGTGATTCAGAGGATGAAGTTCATGCTGTATTCCCTGCTCGGCCTTCGATACAGATCTCCGCTGATGAAGAGCGAAGTCTGCAGATAACCATGGTGCCGCTTGAACATTACAAAGAACTGGATGCACTCGACACTAACAGCGTAGAAGAATTGCAGACATTCTATATCCCTCCCGGACGAAGGGGTGAGAAGGCAATCTTATTCTACCGTTCTGAAGAGAACAAAGTAGAAAAAGAAGTTTGGCATGGCGCGGATCCCACGCTTGACAGGCTTCAGCCTATCCGTCTTCCCCGGTATTATACCGAAGGTTTGAAGAAACTGCTAAAACGCCAGGGGATGTCCTTCACACAGACTGTTAGAAAAGCCAAATTCTATGACAAGGTCTGGAACATTCCCGGGACCCAATGCAAACTGCCTAACGGGAAAGTAGAAACCAAAGGGCTTGGGTACATCCGGCCAAAGAAGCGAGAGCTATTAAACAGCTGTTATGCCATGTATGACTTCGATGAAGAGGCGGACGCTCAATGGGAGGACGCTAATCCTGAACCAGCAAAAGTGCCGGATACAAAACCGCCCGGTCCATCGTCCGAAGACCAGATGAGCAAACTTATAAGGGATGCGAGTCAAAAAGCCCGAGATGATCACGATCGTGAAATGGAAATCTATGAGAAAGCTAAGACACAGCGCCTCCTCCAACAGGCAGTAAAGAACGAAGATGCCGCTCCTTGTCAACCTGCTACAAAAAAGGTTCGACGCGAGAACAAAAACAAGTCGAGAGGCAAGAGAGGCGCTCGACAACTACAAAGCAGAGCTAAGAAGCCGCGCATCCGAGAATCGAGCGTTATTGACTTAGCCCTCGGGAAGAAAATGGGTCGAGCATACTCTTTTCCTCGGAACAAAACAAGGAAAATATTCCATCTCGCTCTAAAACATCAAATGCTTACGTTGCCAGAGTCTAAACACCCTGAACAAGCAGGCGAAGTCTCCAACCCAAAGTATTGCTTTTACCATCGAGTAGTAGGGCATCCGCTTGAAGATTGCTTCACCTTTAAGAATTGGGTCGAGGACCAATATCAGCTTGGCAAATTCGCGTTGTCTGACAGTTGGAGGGTAGCGCCGCCGCAAAAGCACGAACCTGAAAACACAAGAATAAAACCAACTCCGCATTGGGATTGGCAGAAAATTCGCACCTGCCATGTGATAACAATATTGAAAGAAGGGTCCGAAGACATGAACAACCTCCCTTGGTGTTTTGAAAGCGGCAGCGATGAGGTAATCTCAGAATTTCCCCCAGCTCCGAAAGAACTGGAAGATGGAATCCATACCACTGCAGATAACCTCAAGAAAATTGAGTTGGGGACGGAAAATGACCCGCGACCGACATTCATCAGCGAACTGCTATCTGGAGAAAGGGTGGCTGCGTTAAAGGATGTGCTTCTACAGCACAAAGATTGTTTCGCGTGGAACTATTCCGAAATGCCGGGACTAGATCCAGAAATCGCTGTGCACAAGTTGGCGATATCCCCGGACATCAAACCAGTCAAACAAGCGCCGAGAAGAATGCGACTCGAGCTTGAGATGAGCATCAACGCCGAAGTCAAAAAGCTGATAGACTCTGGCTTCATCCAGGAAGTCCAATACCCTGAATGGATCGCCAACATCGTCCCAGTGATGAAGAAAAATGGGACAGTGCGCATATGCGTAGACTTTCGGGATCTCAATAAAGCCTGCCCAAAAGATGATTTCCCAGTGCCAGTCACCGAACTGATGATAGACAACACATCCACTCATGAGGTTTTCTCCTTCATGGACGGCTCATCGGGGTATAATCAAATAAAAATGCACCCTGAAGATCAGAAGCACACGGCCTTCAGAACTCCGCTTGGTATATTTTGTTATAAAGTGATGCCTTTCGGTTTGAAGAACGCCGGTGCTACTTATCAGAGGGCCATGACGAAGATCTTCGACGACCTTATACACGAAATCGTCGAATGCTATATCGACGATCTCGTGGTCAAGAGCAAATCATACGAAGAACATCTCGAGCATCTGAAGACTGTATTTCAACGCCTTCGGCATTACAACTTGAAGATGAACCCTCTTAAATGTGCGTTCGGGGTTTCCTCGGGCAAATACCTGGGATTCGTCGTTCGACACCGAGGTATTGAAATAGATCCGTCAAAGATCAAAGCGATCATGGAAATGCCTCCGCTGAGGACTCTCAAACAGCTGCGATCTCTCCAAGGGAAACTCGCATACATACGGCGATTTATAGCCAACCTTTCAGGAAAGTGCCGTCCTTATAGTCACCTGATGAAGAAGGGGACCCCATTCGTTTGGGATCAAAAATGCCAAGGCGCACTGGATGAGATCAAGCAATACCTGCAGAACCCGCCAGTGTTGGCTGCTCCGGTTAAGGGGAAGCCTCTCATTCTTTATACAACCGCCCTCGAAGGTTCTTTAGGCGCATTATGGGCACAAGAGAACGATCAAGGGAAAGAAAGAGCACTTTACTACTTAAGTCGAGTCCTGCTGGGGGCAGAAAGCAATTACTCTCCCATTGAAAAACACTGCCTGGCGTTGATCTTCGCAATAACAAAGCTTAGGCACTATGCGTTGGCGCACGAGGTCCGTCTGATTTCAAAAGTGGACCCTCTTAAATATTTAATGTCAAAAGCCATATTGACAGGACGACTCGCTAAATGGGCCCTGCTCTTGATGGAATTCTCGATAACATATCAACCTCTCAAGGCAGTGAAAGGCCAGGCCATTGCCGACTTCCTCGCTGAGCATCCGATACCCACCGATTCTCCTCTGAATTGCGATCTTCCGGACGAACATGCGTTCGATGCGATCGATGGCGATAATATCCGATGGGAGCTTTATTTCGATGGAGCATCTTCCATGAAGAAACGCAAACAAAGTACCCCTATAATTAAATCAGGGGTAGGACTCATCTTCGTAACTCCACAAGGAGGGATAATGCGCTACGCGTTCTCCCTAACGGAGCCGAGAACAAACAATGAAGCCGAATACGAAGCTCTGATAGCAGGCCTCGAGATCGCCATTGACATGGGAATTGAAGATCTCCTCATATACGGTGATTCCCAACTGGTCGTTAGTCAAGTAAACGGCGACTACCAAACATGCAAACCGGAATTGGTAAAATACGGTGAAAAAGTGCAGCAACTGCTAACCCAAATTCCCTCTTACACTTTGGAAAGTATACCGCTCGCGGAAAACAGCAAAGCGGACGCACTGGCCAAACTTGCTAAAGAACTGGCGGACGAGAACCTCGACGACGTTAGAATCGTGGTGCAAAGCCGTCGAGTGCTTGCCCCAACAAAAATATCTCCAGGATCATATAAAGAAAACGGAGCAACTGAGGAGACAACCCTGCAAATAAAAGACAGGGAAAATACCGAGGACTGGAGAGAAGTCTTCATAGATTACTTCAAGTTCCACCGAATACCTGAAGAGGCGTCCACGCGACATCAGCTCACGAAACGAGCTCTGTCTTTCGCCTTCGTCAATGATACTCTATACAAGAGGTCATTCGACTCTCTGTGGTTGAGATGCTTAGGACCTGACGAAGCGAGAAGGGTCGTCCAAGAAGTTCACGACGGACTCTGCGGTTCCCACCAAGCAGGCCCTAGGATGAAGTTGAAGATAAAGCGGATGGGCTACTACTGGCCCACGATGATGCAGGATTGCCTGGAATACGCGAGACAATGTCATCCATGCCAAATTCATGGGGACTTCATCCATCAGCATCCCAATCCACTACATCCGACAATGGCTAGTTGGCCATTCGAAATGTGGGGAACTGACATAGTCGGCCCCATCGAACCAGCATCGTCAAAGGGACATCGTTTCATCTTGGCGACGACTGATTACTTCTCCAAATGGGCAGAGGCAGTACCATTGAGGGAAGTGAAGACGGAGAACATCCTCCATTTCTTCAAAACGCATGTCATCTACCGGTTTGGAACCCCGAGAAGGATCATCTCTGATAATGGGCCAGCCTATCGAAGTCATAAAATTAGCCGTTTTGCACAGCAGCACAATATAGACTGGAGATATTCCTCAGTTTATAACCCGCGAGCTAACGGTCTAGCTGAAGCCTTCAACAAGACCTTGACGAAGATCATAAAGAAAACAGTGTCACGAAATAAGAAAGATTGGCACGAAAGATTGCAGGAGGCTCTTTGGGCGTATCGGACTACGTTTAAAACGGCCACAAACACAACGCCATACGCGTTGGTATTTGGGACGGAAGCAGTACTCCCTCTCGAGATAGAATTACCCTCTCTACGAGTGGCAGTCCACTACGAGCTGACAGACGAAGAAAATGCTCACCTTCGGTTTGAAGAGCTTGACGCCCTTGATGAAATCCGGCTTCTAGCACAACAAAATCTGGAAGCCTATAAAGCAAAGATGACGCGCTCATATGAAAGATTGAGCCGCCCGAGGACATTCCACCAAGGCGAACTCGTGCTGGTGGTCAAAAGGCCCATGATCCCCAATCGCGCCAAGCGGGGAAAATTTGAGCCAAACTATGAAGGACCGTATATCGTTGATAAGGTCTACCAAGGTGGGGCCTATCTACTCATGGACATGCACGGTGAAAGGCCTTTCAGGCCAATAAACGGACGCTTCCTAAAGAAATACTACGCTTAATGAGCCACAGCCTAGGTCAAGGGTAGATGACGACGACTATATCCGCTCGCTATCTTCCTAAGCTCAAGCTTTATAAGTAGTAGCCAACCCTCTCAGCGGTGGACCGGAATGTCCTTAAACTAATAGCAGACTGAAAACGTCTTTAAACTAATACTGCGGCATCCTGGGGCTGACGAGATAAAAAAAAAAAAAAAAACGGTAAGTCCATAAGCAGAATGGGCACGGATGAAAACCCGAAAGGGCTCCGTGAGTAAAAACAGCAGGACTACCGGCGGATGTTGTGAAAACCCGAAAGGGCGCAACTTCGTTAAAGAACCCTTATGGAGTCCTCTCGACCCTGTAAGGAGAAACCACCCGCGTGAGATCCTTACGACTTACAAGGGAACAACGCACTTAGGAATCCCCACGATTCCTAAGGAGAAAATACTCTTGCGAGATCCTCACGACTCGTAAGGAGAACTCGCCTATGGGACCCTCACGGCTCATAGGATTTGAAAGTCTTAAGTCACAGAGACCTAAACCTGTGCTTAAGCAAACCCCCACAAACTTCCAATATTGCCCTACAAGCGGCTCAATACTGACCCTTGTATACAATCCACGGGCGCGAATAAACGTTTCCCTAACTAAGGTCCATCCATGACTGGGGATACGTTCGTATGGTAAACAACCCTTATAAATCCCCTCGATTTATGAGGAGAAAACCTTCCTGTAGGACCCTTACGACTTACAGAAGAACAAAAACACTTAGGAACCCTCACGGCTCCTAAGGAGAAAACACACCTACAAGATCCCCACGACTTCTAGGGAGAAATACCTTCACGAGACCCTTACGGCTCATGAAGTCAAAAGCCTTAGCCGACAGGATCCTAACCCTGGTCGCTAAGCCTCCTTTGTTCAACAACGACAGAGGCAAATGATGATTCGCTCCTGGTAATATCCCAGTCGCAGCGGTGCTGATGCCGAAATCGGTATCCAATTTCAGATTGACGGCGAAAGCCAGTAGACCGCTCATGCATACGAAATAGCCGAAATGATAGGGCAACTTGCAATAAAAAGCAGCAAGTAAAATGTATGCATGAAAAATAGCCGAAATGATCGGGCAACTCGTAATAAAGAGCAACGAGTAAAAAACAAAATAATGAAAAGCCGAAATGATTGGGCACCGCGAAAAATAGCCGAAATGTTTGGGCAATCGCGACCTTCGCGATATAAAAGCTGAAATGATAGAGCATCGCGGAAATAAAATAAAACAAAAAGAATAAGAAATAATAAAACTTCGGCCCTACAGTTAAGATCACATCGATCCCTGTATACAATCCAAGGGCGTAAACAAAGAAGAAACCATACCTCCCCAGTGGATTCCGTCAAATGACGAAACCAAGCCTCAAAGGTTCATTCCAACCGAAGAAGCCAGTGACTTCAACGAAAATCCCTCGACTCACGGATACAAACACTCCTTGACGAGAGCCTCCTGATCCGCGTCGACCCACAGAGCCACCAGTGCCTCCGTAGGAACCCTCGACTCGTTTCAAACCCCAAGGACACAAATAATCCTTGGCGCTCGGGAAACAAATAATCCCGGCAAATTTCTCAACTCACGGATACAAACACTCCTTGACGAGAGCCTCCTGATCCGCGTCGACCCACAGAGCCACCAGTGCCTCCGTAGGAACCCTCGACTCGTTTCAAACCCCAAGGACACAAATAATCCTTGGCACTCGGGAAACAAATAATCCCGGCAAACTTCTCAACTCACGGATACAAACACTCCTTGACGAGAGCCTCCTGATCTGCGTCGACCCACAGAGCCACCAGTGCCTCCGTAGGAACCCTCGACTCGTTTCAAACCCCAAGGACACAAATAATCCTTGGCGCTCGGGAAACAAATAATCCCGGCAAACCTCTCAACTCACGGATACAAACACTCCTTGACGAGAGCCTCCTGATCCGCGTCGACCCGCAGGGCCACCAGTGCCTCCGTAGGAACTATCGACTCGTTTCAGACCCCAAGGACACAAATAATCCTTGGCGCTTGGGAAACAAATAATCCCTCACAAAACTTCTCAACTCACGGATACAAACACTCCGTGACCAGAGCTTCTATGACTCACATCTTGGGCAGTAAGGATTCGAAACTTGCTTCCTGAACAATGGGACCCTGCAAGTCAATCCTAAATGGTCTCTTGCATACTATCCACGGGCCTCACTCTCTGAAGTCGATTCTCGACAAAGAGGGAAACAACCGCTTACGAGCCCTCGCGACTCGTAAGAGGGAGAAATTCTCTTATAGGATCCTTCCGACTTATGAGAGGAAATCACACTTGGGAATCCTCACGATTCCTAAGGAGAAAATTCACCTGCGAGATCCTCTCGATCCGTAGGGAGAAGAGTCTCTATGAGACCCTCACGGCTTATAGAGTTGGAAAGTCTTAGGCAGCAGATCTGAACCTGCGGCCTAAGCCGTCGTTATTTCTTAATAAGGTCGGGATACTCGTCCCGATCGTTCGTCAATTGTGGTTATTAAGGTGGCGTACTGATTATAAAAGAAAAGAAAGACAGAGACATGACACAAGACATTACAAAATGTGTATCTTTTATTCATAAAAAATTGGTTGAGTACAGGATACATTGTGCTAAAGGATAAAAAAATATATACATATAATTTACAAAGACAAATGATACAAGGGGGATTATGGGGAAGGAAGCGTCTTGTACAGATGTAGCAATTGGTCGCATACGTCCTTCCATGCTTTCTCCTGATCAACTGCCACTGCCAGCTCCGCCTCTACTTGAGCCCGCTGTTGCGTGAAGGATGCGAGCTCTTCCCCAACAACCTGATGAGCTGCTTCTTGGCCTTGGGCATCGCGCTCAGCAGCATCAAGTTTCTGCTTCAACGCTAGCCCATTAGATATACGCTTAAGAAGACCTTCAAAGACAGCTTTCACCTCAGCAGCATTCGTCCTAACTTCGGCACGAAGGCAAGCGGTCGCGTTTGAAGATTTCTGATGCGCCTTTAGCCGTAAAGCTGCCTTCTGCTCCAAATGGCGGAGATAAAAGGTGCTTTGCTCAAGCCAAGCTATCCGTTCGGCGCTCGCGGCCAAAGCCTCGGGAGAAGGGCGTGTCGACTCCAACCGATGCAGGCGAGCTTCGATCTCTCTGCAGTGGTTAACCCACGATTCGACGACGCCTTCGTTATGGAAAGTTACGAGCGCCGCCAGCATTGGGTTAACGTCCACAGCGAAATCTACGGCCGAAGGAAGGGCATCCATGTTGAGCTCTTCGATGTACCCGCTCAACATACCCAGGCTCATTACAGCACCCTTTGAAGACGGGCGTCGCGAGAAAGGACCCGCCGGTGAGAGGACCTGAGATTCAAAAGGAATTGGAGCTGGGACAACAGCTGCAAAAAACGAAACATGGTCAAACAATGATTCGAAAAGTCGATGAAAGATCATATAAAAAGAGGAAAGGAATATCTGTACCAGTCGCAACGGACGTCAAAGCCGGAAGCGCCGGTGGCAGCACAAGCCCGGCGTCCCCTCCTTCGATCTGAGGCACTGCAGTCAGGAAGAAGAAAAGTCAGATACGATCCTATATTCCCTCGAAAAAGACCAAGACGGCACTCACCGGTACCCTTAGAGGGAGAAGCGAGCTCGGATGGGAAGGAGAAGTGTGGGAGCAACACCTGATATAGATGATCAAAGAGCCCTCCTGAAAAGGCACAATGGCGTAGCATTAGTACAAAAGCCACATTTTTGAAAGATTAATGCATGAGTCGTGAATCCGTACCTTCCAACATCCGCGACGGCACGAGGGAAAACGGGGAAGTGACCACCGCCAAAGCAGTAGTTGACGGTGCTCCCTCAAGCAATGGAGCGTCGGCACTGACCGCACCTGCAAAGACAAGCTTGTCAGAAGAGATCACGAGATATATACAAAAAAAATGGAAACGCTGGTGACTCGAAAATTCACCTGACGAGCTGCCAGCAGAAACTGAGGTAGTCCCTTCCTCCACTGACGGAAGACCACCGCCTGTAGCTTCGTCACCCGACTCAAGGGGAACCGTTGTTACGCTCTCAAGCTCTGCAGGCGGCGGGGAACCATAGGCAGGAAGGGCCAAGATAGGAACATTGCCCGATTCCTGAGAAGGAGCGCCTAGCTCGTCTTCAGGAATCATGGCCACCTCACCTGCTGTTCCCTCAGGATCAGCGATTACAGTTGTCCCGTCCACCGGCACCACGAGGTCCCCAGCCTCAAGTACCTCGCCCTCTACCGCCTTCGGCTCGGCTGAGACAATCATCTCATCTGCCGCCACTTCGGGTACGGCATCAACGACTTGCTCCGCGGTAGGTTCTTCAATCCCGGCTCCAGGCCCCATGACCTCGACAAAGTTGTCCACTGTCGGTTCGGGTTCGGCGAGTACCGCGTCCTCCGCTCCCTTGGGCTCGACGGTCGTTTCCCCCTCCCCCTCAGTAGGACTCGACCCTACAAAATGGAATACGTATAAGCCAACAACTCTACAATTCGTATGACGAGATTCTGAAAGAAGTACTACCTGAAGTGGATTTGTCATTGGCGTTCCGAACCGCGCGCGCCACTTGCCGACGAGCAGTAGACAGGGCCACAGGGGGCTCTTCGGAAGGAGTACTAGCGTGAGGAACAGTGCTAGGGCCCGCTCCTGCGGCCAGAGCAGCTCTGCGCGCCTTCGCTTCGCGTCTAGACCGCTTCCGCTCCTCTTGAGCCGATGAGGCAGATGCCATCAGAGCTTCCTTGAGTGAAGCCTCCTCATCCGTGTAGAGGGATGCCTCCAGATTTTTCAGAGCATCCCTCGTCGTTGCATCGAGCCGAGGCTCTTGCGCCAGCTTCGACGGAGCTGGGACTTCGATGACAGGCTTGGGAAGGGTCCTTGCACCGATTAATACAACCCCTGTAAAGAAACAAGAGAAGGTCAGGTCGACTATCATAAAAAGACAACAAACTTTCCTTATAAAAAAAAAGAACGGGGTAAAACATACCGACGCTTGCTAAGGCGCGCTTCTTCTCCTCCGCCTGGAAGGTCTTCAGAGAGGCAGCAACGGCCTCTTCAGTAGATCCACCTGCTGAAAATGAGGCAAATATTAGCTAAAGATAATAGTAAAAGTGGGATAAAATGACAAATAAGGAGGCTGAGGATTACCCGACTCAGCGAGTCTGCTTAACATTGCTTCGAGCCTCGCCGATCGCTCCGAAGCTGCAATCGCGGCGGCTAGGTTGGTGTCCTCAGGGTCCACCACGAAACCCTCGTTGCTGCCATACTCACATATAGTCTCGGCAGGATGAGCCGCGGGTTCTAAGTTAAGAATCGCGTCAAGGGATAGGATGGATTTCTTCTTCTTCTGTCCACCAGCCTTGGATCCACCCGGAGCATCTTTGCGCTTTCCAGTTTTGGCAGTCACTTTCGGGCGGCGAGTCCCGATGTCCGCTCCTACACCCGACTCCGGTGAGGCCGCTTTAGCCGTCTTCGTCGGAGCACGGGGTACCGTTGGAGCATCCACCGCAGTGGGCAGTGGCAGTCCACGCGGAGGGGCCAATACGCGTGGTCGATCGGCTCCAGCCTCTTTCGTCGGAGGGATAACCTGAACCCTGGGCTGCAATGGAGCCTTACGATTGCCACCGGGAGGCGCGGCCCTACGATCGACCAATAGACGTTTCTCCATCAAGATGATTGGTCCCATCGCGTGCGCGTACCAGGCCACATACGAATTGAGTATCTTGGGGGTACAGCTGGGCTCGCTGATGAAAAAGTAAGAGCCTGTATTTAGCCGGATGAAGTGATGCATCGCATTCCGTACCCCCTCTGGACCGACTGCAGGTGTTCCCAAGAAGGCTTCCAATGGGACCCCTTGGTTATAACTCGATTGCCGGGCAAATCGATGCGGGTTATACCTCATGAAGAGGGCCGTGTCATTCTGCCTAAATACCAAGTAGCCCGGCCGAATGGAATAAAGGTGAAGAATTTCCCGAGCCTTCAACACGGAAACACCGCCTTTAAAGTCATCACGCAGCGACACCACTGACTTAGTGGTCTCGGAACCCATGGTGATGACCTTATCCACAAAAGAGGTCTTCGCCCCGACTAAATGAGAACGCAGAAGCAGTCCCCTGGACTCCTGTGGAGGTGCAAAAACGATGGAAGCCCCGACCAATCGCATGATTCTTGGAAGTTTGAATCTCTCAAAGAACTGAGGAGTTTTATGGGCACCAAACACTCCCCGAACATGCAGCTCCATCCAAGAAGTGAAGTAGTGCATCGGGAAGTTAGCAGGCTGTACCCCAGGTTCATTAGCGTCCGCCGCTATGCTAAGTCCGTTGTAAAGGTAAGCCAATCCAGCGATCCCCACTGATAACTGCAGGCCGGCCACCATCCGATGCACCGGGTAAAATACAGAAGACCGCATGAGGCGTGGGTGCATAGGAAGCGCGAAGCTGCACAGCCACAGACCTAAGAACCCTATGAAGAAGGTCTCCTCATCCATGCCAGAGACGGCGATCTCTGAGAAAGGGACGATAGCAGTCCCGGGAAGGTAGAAACTCCGCTGATCAATTTCTGATGAAGGCCGACGATCCAAGCCGAAACCAAAAGGGTCAGCAAGTTGGGCGAACTTATCACCTCGCTCTGATAAAAATTCCGGGCGAATAAAGCGAGCAATGAAGTCCGCGAAACTAACGCCTCGGTCGCCCAATTCCAAATGAAGCTCCTCGTAAATCTCCAAAACCCTCACCAGGCCCGGATGCTGATGCTGGATGGCATTTTCCGGAGTTAAGTCGAGTACCACCTGCTTGGTGGCAAAGACGTACTCATCAGGAGGAAGCAGCTCCTCATAATGCTCCCCCCTCGCCGGTAAACCCAAAAGCTCAACGAACTCCTCTAGAGAAATAGAAACTTCCCTATCCGCCGTCAGGAAAGTATGCGTGGGGATATTCCATTGTTCAATGAAAGCCCTTGTCCACCACGTTGGAGGAGTAGGATATTCGAAAAGCGAGACATAGACGGCGGAATATAAACCGATCTTCGTCAGATGAGCTCTTTTCGCCGCTAGGATGTACCGGGCCCATGGCAGGTATCCAGCAAGCGGTCGCGGATTCAATCCAATATTATAGGCCTGTCCCCAAGGGCGTGCTTCACCCTGACAGATTCGCCTTCCTAGGATGTCTATGGCCGGCGGCGGCTGTACCGGAATAGCGCCGATTGCGGGCTGGAGAAGATCGTCCGAATTCCAATTTTTAACCTCCACGGCATACTCCACCGGGGGTTTATCTGCGTAGGGGATCGTGACTATGGGTTCAGAAGGCGAGGCGGAACTAAAACTACGGCGGCCTTGGATAATCTGACTGTACCACCTTCCCCATAGGTGGAGATGTTTGCACTCAGGATCACGATCTTTAATCAAGGCAAACACTACCCGGTCCACTGGTGCGTGTGGGAACCCTCCTTCTGAGCGAACGAAGGGAAAAGACAAGTCGTCAGACATTCTTCCTGCATAAAATATATATATATCATTAGTGGCCTGACACTTAACATTTAATAAAAATAATATATATAAAAAAATATATATATATATATAATAATAATAATAATAATAAATAAAAAGCTGGCTCCACGCTGTGATGCAGTGGGTAGGGGACAAAAGGGGGACCCACAAAATCAAGATGACGGCGCATCATTTGATAAGGCAATCCCACCATTGGATGAGACTGTCAGTCAATTAAAAGACCCCCAAGAGAATATCCCCATTGGGGGGACCCCTAGAGACAAGGAGAAGATCTCCTCTTTTCAGAGCAAAGCTCTGCCACAGAGTGACATTTGTCAAACTCCTGTTTCAAAGGAATAAAACTTCTTAAAAAGAGCCTAGCTCTGCAGTAGTGATAAAAATTTATAACTCCTAAGAATTAAAATTTTGGGATCTTAAAGATCCATGGAAACTTTTAAAAAGTTTTCTAGTTGATCTATGAAGCAGGGCTCTGTTCATGGGTTAAAACCTAAGAACAGAGTCTCTGTAAATTTGGAGAGCAAGGCTCTGTGAATAAAAAAAAAAAAAAAAGAAACCCCAAAGGGGTTTCCTTTAGATCAAAGATCTATAAGAGCAAGGCTCTGTTGAAGAAACCCCAAAGGGGTTTCCTTTAGATCAAAGATCTATAAGAGCAAGGCTCTGATTAGTTAAATTTAATTTAAATTAAATTAATTTAATTTTACCTATAATGGTTCTGAAGTTAGAACTTGGAAGTTCTTAAGGAAATCACAAGAGCAAGGCTCTGGAAGTTCTCAAGTAAGAGCAAGGCTCTGAAATTCAATTTCTTGAGAATGGTAAAAAAAATTACCAAGGACCAAAGGTCCTATTTATAGGCGCCTGCGCCTGTTCACCTGACTCGTCGATCCGACGATCAGGATCTTGCCACCGTTGCACCCACGCGCGCGCCACGTGAGCGCAACGGTGGGGGGGCATCTGTTTCCCCCAATCAGAGCAAGGCTCTGTTGAATTTTGAAAATTCAAAAATTCGAAGCAACGCTTCGGTTTCCGTGCGCAGCGCGCAATTTGCCACGTGGCAGAAGCTGAATGGGCAGCGTAACGCCCGAAACAGTGCGTCCCATCAGAGCAAGGCTCTTCAGAAAACGTAATTAAAGACTTAACTGCGCAAACGCACGGATGCGCGACACGTGTCTGCGCAAGCGCTTGGATGCACGACACGTGTCTGCGCAGTTGCGCAGTCGCAACTGCGCAAACGCACGGATGTGCGACACGTGTCTGCGCAAGCGCATGGATGCCCGACACGTGTCTGCGCAGTTGCGCAGTCGCAGCTGCGCAAACGCACCGATGCGCGACACGTGTCTGCGCAAACGCACAGATGCGCGACACGTGTCTGCGCAGTTGCGCAGTCGCAGCTGCGCAAACGCACGGATGCGCGACACGTGTCTGCGCAGTTGCGCAGTCGCAGCTGCGCAAACGCATGGATGCGCGACACGTGTCTGCGCAGTTGCGCAATCGCAGCTGCGCAAGCGCTCGGATGCGCGACACGTGTCATTTGCTGGTGAGTTGCGCAGCAACTGAATGAAGATTTAGATAAATCTTTTCTGTTCTCCTGTAAAACAGGAACCCTTGGATCAAAGATCCAATGGTGGGAAAATTCCCAAAATTATTCAGGAAAGATTTTGTTAACAAATCCAACAAATTTGTGGGCACTATAAATAAGACCCCAAGCCTCATTCAAAAAAAATGAGAGAGGAGGAGATAATCAGAGAGAGAATCAATCATCAAGAGAAGGAAAAACTTCTGAAAGAAAAGGCTCTTGAAGATTAATCAAGAACAAAAAGAAGGTAAAATTTCTGAAGAACAGAAGATTAAAAAAAAGTGAATAATAAAAAAAATAGTGCCTTGCACTTGATATGAACCCCTGGTTCTAAAAAAAAATAAATAAATAAATAAAAGAATAATAAATAGTGCCTTGCACTTAATATGAACCCTTGGTTCTGTATGATCAGGAAAAAACAAGAACTTGTTTTTCCTTTGATCCAAATTCAAATCAAAAGTGCCATGCACTGGTGTTCTTCAATCTGAAGATTTCTAGGGTTCTGCAACCCCTTGTTTTGGGTCAGGCCCAAATTAAGTTGAAATAATAAAAGGGCAAGGCCCTGTTTAGAAAAATTCCTGAGTTTCTGCAAACTCATTATTTAAAAGGGCCTGGCCTAAACTAAACTGCAGAACAATAAAAGGGCAAAGCCCTGTTTGTAAAAATTTCCTGAGTGCCTGCAACTCATCATTTAAAAGGGTCTGGCCCAACCCAAGGAAATTATTGAGTTTCTGAAACTCATTATTTAAAAGGGCAAGGCCCTGCTTGGAGAATTCCTGAGTTCTTGTAACTCATTAAAAGGGCCTGGCCCAAACCAGACTTGCAAAATAATGAAAGGGGCAGAGCCCTGTTTAGATCAATTCTTCTAATCGGGCAGAGCCTAAAAATAAAAATTGGACTTAACCCAATCCTGGCTGTAAGTCCTTAAATTGGATGCCTCTCATGAAACAAGTCATGACCGGTTCGAGGGTACATCTCCGAACTCCTTTGACACCTGCCGTTGTAATTCCTCAACGACGTCAAAGAGGTGACGGGTCCCAACGACCATTCAAACTAATATCGGACCGAAACGTCCCTAAACTAATATCGGACCGAAACGTCCCTAAACTAATAATGGACCATTACGTCCCTAAACTGGCGACGGACCGCCACGTCCCTAAACTGGAATATGGACCACTACGTCTTTAAACTGGCGACGGACCGAAACGTCCCTAAACTAATAATGGACCCCCCACGTCCCTAAAACTGGCGATGGACCGCCATGTCCTTAAACTGGCACAATAGGGCCCAAAGGCTCCTTTGTTGGATCTAAACGGTCCCGCCTAAGTTGATCTTAACCCCAAATACGGTTAACGTGTCCTTAGACATTTAAATAAACGGTAAAACTCCAAATTAACTTTGGTTCAAGGGAACATCTCTGAACTCCTCAGACGCCTGTCGTTGTAATCCCTCAACGACGTCAGAGAGGTGACGAGTCCCGACGGCCGGATAATTAAATCAATCATGATGTTAAGTTGATCTTAGTCTAAAACAAGACTAACGTATCCTTAACGAACGTTTAAGTCGACCTTAGTCACAACGCGACTAACGTATCCTTAAACTAAAAACATCAAACCCAAATCTAAGTAAATACGGATTTGGACTAATCCACGTCCTACGGGTGACGACATCACTCAGTCTCCGTATACAATCCACGGGCAATCACAAACAAAACAAACACACACGACACGAAGTGAAATTCTGGAGTAGGAGAAAGTTGTTACCGCGATGCGGTAGCGTAATTAACTGCAGGGGCTTGCGCCTGCAGGGAAGAGCGTCCCCACAATCAAAAAACCCCTCACCCTGAGGGGGAATCTGACGAAGTCTGCTACATCGGCCGCATCCGTCTAAACCTCCGATACACGGTGCCATAAATCAACTTGGCATCTTCGGAGAGGTAGACGGATAAAACCAAATAGCATCTGCCCTAAACCTCAGGCAACGGACGCGAAGTCCGGGCCGCCGTTCGGAGGGGAACAGATTCTGGCACGCCCGGTGGGACCTCTTCCTCTTTCCACTCCACACTTCGTGTGTCGTGTTCGCGAACAAATCGCGGTTTGCTGTGATTGCCTGTGGATTCAAGGTACTAAGATTTGGTGTCTTGCTCCGTGCAGAAAACAGAAGATCAATGGCTTCGAACTGCATCGTCCGCAGCGATAACTCTCGCTCCGTCATTGCTGGAGGAGTGACTTATGGGCCCCAAGCGGCCTCCCTTTTCAAAATGCCGGTGGAGCAGGTGGCTCAAGCCACCACTGGACTTTTTTTTGGGACCATGCTCCCATCAATGAGCTTCAACGCCCCAATGACATTGCAAGAAGCTCCAAAGAAGTCGGTCTTCGATCGACCCACCACTGCCGCGACACCTCTCAACGGGTCGTCCAACTCCACTGCTTCAGTTTTTAACGGACTAGGCCAGAGCTCTAACAGGCTCATGAAGAAGCCTGCCATACCAGAAGGCGTTATACCGAAGCGGATAGCCATTCCAACTCCCGTTCTTGGCGAAGTCACCAAGGTTGCTTCCCATGTTCGGAAGCCCGCTTCTGACAGGTTGGCCGTCCCCGTTCAACGGACGTCGATCTTTAAAAAGCTGGTACCGGTATATTCTGACCAACACAGGGGGCATGAGGAGGTCACCCCTATAGCTGAAACAACTCCATCAGCACGACATGCCCGACGTCGTTACTGGCGCCGAGTGAGGAAGGCTGGGGGCAACTCCCCCTCTGGACTTACTCCTCCAACTCCGATGGTGAGGATCGATGCTGCTGTTCTAACCAAGAACAGCTTTGAACTGCTCAACAAGGTGCGCAGAAACTCTCCTACTGCGATGTTGAAACGAACTCCTTCACCTGTGGAGAATACTCCAGAGAAGAAGTCAGAGCAGCCCCCTCAACGGCTGTCCTCTAAAATTTACAAAGTCTGGCGACATGTCCAAGAGTCGGTGATCGATCGAGACTGCCTCCGACGACAGAAAAAGATGAAGGTTCGGCAGGGGAAGGATTACTCTGTCAAACCACAAGAAACAAAAGCTACTCGGGTGCCCACTACAACGGTTCCCTTAACTCCAATCACTCAAAAAAGGAGGCCGCAAAAAGCCCCTGTGTCTTCGGCAAATCGTAAAGACACCGAACACAAACGCCCCAAGTCTGGGGGCATGGTGGTGCACACTGTTTATATGGCTTCTGGAAAGGAGGAAAGCCGCACTTCTACGGGCCACCGACCGCTCACCCGATCCGTGACGAAAGCTCAGGAGCAACAACAAAAGCTTCAGGAAATGATGACTACAATGGCTGCACTCACTGAGCCAAAAGAAAGCTCTGAAATGTCTTCGGATGAGCGTCAAGAACAAGAAACCGACGCTGACTTTTTACGCAGAGTCCTCGAAAAGAGGGACAAAGAAGCTGCAGAGCAAGCGGCTAACATAAAACAGATGGCGCTCCTCTTCCAAGATATGGTAGGGATGATGTTACAGCCGGACCCTCCTGCTGAAGATCCTCCGATCGTCCTTGAAGACGAAAGGGGAGAAACGTCAAATCCTCCGCCGGCTCTATCAACAGCCAAGGAGGAGGCAATCTCCAAAGTTGACCTAGACGAATATATAGCTCAGCGGATCCGGGTTCATCAGGCGAATGAAGCGGCCGGGCAAATTGTTAGAACCGGACGACCGTATCCGAGCTGGTATGACCAAATCAGTTACCCGCCAGGATATACGATCCCTAAATTCCACGTATATAAAGGGACAGGGAATCTGCATCAGCATGTCGCTCAATTCAGGGCCTTATGCGGCAATACTGGAGGCAATGATAAGTTGTTGCTACGTCAATTCGTCGGCAGCTTAGCAGAAACAGCCTTTGAATGGTATTCGGAGCTACCTAATGACTCTGTCAAAACATTTGCAGAGATGGAGCTGCTGTTTACACAAAGATTCGCGAGTGCTAGTGAACGCACTCCGATAACAGCACTGATAAATGCCAGGATAAGGCCCGGCGAAACGTGGGTCCAATACGCAACACGATGGCGAAACCTATGGTCGAAATGCGAACAACGCATAGAAGAGGCACCTGCGGTAGGCATGTTTGTGGGCACTCTCGATCCGCAGGCGACCATCTCTCAATTCATGATGTTCTTCAGGCCGACCACCTTCCAGGCCTTGATCGACAAATTAGCCCAAATGGACCAGATGGGCCATAAACCGTCTCCTCCAAGACCCGATCCCCGAAATGAGAAAGGAAAAGCGATCATCGTCGCCAACGCTCAGCAACAGTCGAGCAACTCAAAGCCGGTCGCTCGCCAAAACAACGTGCGTCCACGCCCATCCCTCGAAGAGAGACTAGGACGTCCTTACTCGTTTCCTCAGAATAAAACGAGAAGACTGTTTGAGCTGGCAGTGCGTAACAGACTCATCAATCTGCCGAGTCCAAAGCGTCTGTCGCAGCCAGGCGATCTTAATAATCCCAATTATTGCCCTTACCACCAAACGGTAAGTCACCCGATTGAGGATTGTTTCGTCTTTAAGGGATGGATCGAGGATCAATACCTGCAAGGCAAGTTCACGCTGTCTGAAATCTGGAAGGTAAACCCCCCACAACCACACTCTCCAAAGAAAATGGACACGCCGGGGGCAACTTGTTCTTTCGTCGAGGATGAAAACGATGGAGAAAACTTATCGGATGAATCCGATGAATCCGAAGACTACGTAGCGACTTGTCATGTGATTTCTCATTCACTGACGGATGATGAGGAGCATCCTTGCGCTGAGAAATCAATGGCGGACCCTAAAACAGAAATTCCGCGGCCGTCAGACAAGTTGATCGATGCCTTCCTAAATGAAATTCGTCTGAAAGCAACAGCCAATCAAGAGCAGGAAATGGCCATATTGGAAAGAACCAAGGTATTCCCGTCAAATCAAAAGCCACACACTGCGGGTAAAAACAAATTCAAGACAAGGAAACGGTTCGCCAAAGCTCTATCAGTAGGAATGAAGCTACCGCCCTCTGAAGAAAATGCTTTCTCTGAGGTAGAGGTGCACCCTAACTTCTGTTTATATCATCAGAAGATCATACATCCTACCGAAAACTGCGAATCCTTTAACTGTTGGTGGCAAAGGTATGTCGCTCAAAAGCGACACTCCGACAGAACAAAGTGTGAAGCTTGTGGACATCGAAAAAATGCGATAGATGAGCGCAAAAGAGCCACCGCCGACTGTCATATAGCCGACTTCAAGGGATCACAAATTATCACCTTTGGAAGCGACTCTGACGAAGAAGCTACCCCCAACTCTTCCATCGGGGAATCTATTTCAAAAATAAAGGAATTGAGAAGCTGCGAGAACGTTCAGCCGTGCAATCGCATGCTACTCGGAAAAAATCTCGGCCCCGTAAACAAAGGATCGAACAAAAAGGATAAAAGAAAAGGAAAAAAGGCCCTTGTCGCCAGCACTCACCAACAATCAGGTGACCCTAGACCGGTTGCTTGCCAAAGCAACAAGCGTCAATCCCTCCAGGAAAAGTTGAAACGTCCTTACTCGTTTCCGCAAGATAAAACAAGGGGACTGTTCGAGCTGGCAGTGCGCAACAGACTCATCAATCTGCCGAGTCCAAAACGTCCGTTGTGGCCAGGCGATATTAATAATCCTAATTATTGCCCTTACCACCAAATGGTAGGTCATCTGATCGAGGATTGCTACGTCTTCAAGAACTGGGTTGAAGACCAATACCAACAGGGCAAGTTCGCGTTGTCCAGAATTTGGAAGGTGAACCCGCCACAACCGCATGCTCCGAAAAATATGGACACGCCGGGGGCATCATGCTCATTCATAGAGAAAGCCTAGCGGACCACTACGTCCTAAAACTGGATAACGGACCGAAACGTCCTTAAACTAACAACGGACCGATATGTCCTTAAACTAATGATGGACCGCAATGTCCTAAAAACTTGCAAATGACCGAAACGTCGTTAAACTACTCCCAACCCGCAGCATCTTCAGGCTGACGTTAAAAAATAAAAATAAAAATAAAAAAATAATAATAATGCGCATATGCACTGCGATGGAACAAGAGGGAGGAGCGAGAAGAGAGAGCGAGTGGGTGAACGATGGTGGTGGAGGGCTGTCGTGGCGGTGGTGATGGAGGGAGGTGGCCGGAGTTTTCTCGCGAGAGAGAGAGAGGAGGTTTGAGATTGAAAGGGAGAGGAGAGTATGCAGAGAGAGAGACGTGGGGAGAGAGATGAGACGAGGCGAGCATCGTTGGGTAACTGTTGCGACGTGGGCGCAGGCGGAGGAGGCGGCGCGAGAAGCGCGCACGCGAGCGGGAAAAAGGGAAAGGACCGTTGGAGTTTGAAGAAGATGAACAGGGAGTCGGGTCGGGTGAAGCGGGTGCTGGGGAAAAACTGGGCCGGGCCAAAGGAAAATAGAAGTTTATTAAGGGGGAAAATTTTAGTGGGCTCGGGCCAGGAAAATTCAAAGAAAGAAAATGAATTTAATTAGAGGATTTAAGGGAGTGGGCCAGAAATGAGTGGGCTAGAGAAATGGGAAACATTTTAAGGGAAATGTGAATTTAGAGCGGGCCGGCTGTTGGGCTCAGTGAATTGAAAAAGAAAATGGTGGGAAAAGTGTGGGCTGATGGGCTGCAGAATAAAAATCAGATGGATAAATTATGGGATTGGGAATAAATAAGGATAAGGAAAAATTTAGGGAAAAGGGGCCGGTCTGGAGATAACAAATCAAAGAATCTGGGAAAGATGTAAAATGGATAGGTAATAGGGTTTTTAAACTAACTTAAACAAATTTTAAATTCAACTAACAAATTTGTAAGTGATGATTTAAATAAATACGGACATTGGCGTATAAAAGGAACCAGGGTATTACAGATATTCCAGAGTATACTAGTGTGTACGTTACTTGACCCTGTATGGGGCGATAGTTAATCCCACAACCATTGGTGTTTGACACCAAAAATTGTACACATGTGCTCATTGGAGAATGAGTACACCGAACGGACTCGTCAAGAACTCCTATATGGTACCATACTTATCCTCAGATAGCAGTTCTCTGGTAACACTTGCATAGGTTAGTCTGTAGGCCCGAGATCGTCATAGTGTCTTGTGTGGTTCCCACTATGCTTTGATTACCTCCATACCATTGCTCTACTGAGTCGTGCAAACAGGTGGTAGTTAGGTACAGTCCCGAGTCACATGAAGGCGGTGAGTGATAGGAGGGGTTTCGTCTCTCCCGGTATTGGGACTTGAAGTTATGCTATGCGCGATTAGTTATAACCGCAAGTCCCTGGCTAGAGATGATATGATTTACTGATAAATGTTATCAGTAGTTTCTCGATTTATTATAGACCACACATCGGCATGACTTATCGAGTTATTGGGGTCTGACGATACCATCCCCAAACTCGATATACAACATATTCAACGAAGAGACCAGACTGTATGGTAAGTGTTGCTAATAAGCTCTACAGAGAGTTTGGACAAGTTTACTTGTTGATCTTCTATTCGTTCATTACCTGGGTAGCCATTACATGAAGCTAGTACCGCTGACGTGCTTGTAGGTGTTTGATGTGATCATTACCTACTGCCAGCGTATTGGCAAGTCTTTAGAGTCTTACATAGAGGTTTCCTAGCTCAAGTAAAACGAAGTAGGGCATGTATGGAGATATGTGCGGGAGCTTGATTAAATACGGATATATGATACTGTATTCTAATCTAGCGTTATTTGATATTAGCCGAATTATATTTGATAGAACCGGATTATTAAATCAAGTGTTGATTTAATAATTTGATATATATTTATATATATGATATATATATTAACTAATATTATGCTCACTTTAAATTTTGATCTCTTTATATATTATTTGTATGGGATATAAATAATATATATAAATTTATCATGATTGATTATACACAAGAGTTGTGTATATAAGAATTACATATGGGAAAGGATAAGATGATAATGATTTGCTTATTTGCTATTTTGAAAAAAGAAAATGAGTTATTACTTTGGATGGTTGTAGTAGCATGACTCATTCTATTTTATCCTTTAAAAAGGAAATAAGTTTATAATTTGATCTTATCTCAACCATAAGTTCTTCTCATTCTCATCACCGTCTTCATCTTCTTTATCTCTTCTTGAATCACTATTCATCCAAGAGTGAAGAAAAAGAAAAGAGAGTTTAGTGAGCAAAAACCCTATTTTATCAATTTAAAATAAACTAGCAGATTAGTTTAGATTATTCTCTTCACTAATAGTTTGATTAGTGAAGTGTGAGCTTGATTTAGAGCAACCTCAAAGTGGGTCATCTTCGACATAAAAGATTTTGAGAAAGTTAGTTCATTTTTCAAGTGGAGCTTAAGAAAGAGTTCTAGGACTATTATAAGGAGTTTTAGAAGTGAGGAACTTGGCTACAAAGGTTATAGCTTCTTCATCACTTAGTTAAACTCTACTTCGCTTTCTTTTCAAACCCTAAAGCTTTAGTTTGATCCTAGCTTGTAGACTTAGCCCTCTAGATTTTTAAAATTGCATACTTGCTTTCATTAAAACCCTAGTAGAGGTGTTAGGACCTACTTTCATTTCCCTCGGCCAAAGCGATAGCCAGGGAAAGGTACTGGGGGCCAGTTTTTTTGCGGTGGTCATAAAGATGTTCCGACTCGGCCAAAACAACAGGAAGGCAATGTGCTCGTCTTTAGAAATGTCGCTACTCGACTGCTTATACTTGCTTATGAAACCCTCGAAGGAGCCTTTCGTTGTTGCTATTACAGAGGTCTGGTTCTCGTAGTTTTGTTGAGGAAGTAGGTCGAAACAATTTCGAATGTTGACTTCAAAAAGTAGCTGCATATCGAGAAGAGTGGGAGTGGCTGGACCAAAGCGAAAATGAAAGCTGTTCGAAGTCGGTGATCAGAAAAGAAGGGTTGCCGACGGTAAATCGATGTTGAGAGGAAGAGGTCTGAAAGAAAGGGGTAAGAGTGAAGAAATGCTCTGGTTTTCCCATTGAGCATGATACTTTGGGTATGCCCTTTGATACCAACTATCCCACCCCTTCGGGACATTCTTGGGCCATATCTATAGGAACTTTTCAAAACAAAGGCCGAAGGGTTCTGATGCTGGAGAGTCGGCCGAAATTGCATGACCGAAAAGACCCATTTCGTCCGGACGCCTGGGGAAGAAATTGGACCACAAAGCCAGCGGTGTCACAGCGATATATTGAAGGCCCATAGACGCGTAGCCAAGAGCATCAGAAGCTTAAAGGGGTCTTCCCAATCGAAAGTGGGAAAGGAACAGACTGCTTCTATATGAAAGATGTCTGACCGCCGTAGGAATTCATCGCAATATGGGACTGGGACCATGGAGTTTTCACAGAAGATCGCATCCTTTTAGGAAAGCTCTTCAGATGAGAGGTTCACGAGTGGGAGAGTGATCAGAAGAGGAATCGAAGCTTTGGGAGCCATCGGAAATAGCTAACAACTTAGAGAGGATGACGGAGGAGGAAGCAGAGGCCTTTGGTATGCGCTGGAGTGAAAAGGAGCAGATTTACAGAAAAATGGAGAAGAAGACTCTCTTCATATTTGATCTAGGGTTAAAAAGGACCGGCGACCGGCTGATGAGTGACACGTATCCCGATCGAGTGGTGGATACAGAGCATGATGATCAAAATTCCCACCATGACTCAAATTTTTTTTATACGGTGAGAAGAATAAAGAGATGCGCCGGCTGACATCAACGATTTAATCGCAAAAGAGAAGGCATGTCAATCGCATTAAATGTAGATGTCGCTAGAGTGATTCACGTGTGCTCGGCCTTGAAATGCTTCGGCAGGGAACACGTGAAGGGGAAAATGTTTGCACAAAAGAGCGGCATCCGCTTGGACGGGCCAAATAAGGCAGGATAAAGAAAGGATAGTTCGGCCCAAACCATTTGGGGTCAAACCGGTTACTTAAGGAACCGGCTCGAGATAGTCCAGGGAGATACGAAAGATCAGGACAGGGTCTCATGAGAGATTTGCTATCAATCAGAGGCCGGTGATTGTGACACATAAGCACTGAGCAATGGTATGATCGGTACTTAAATCTAAGAAAGTCTAGGGTTCTTGATTTGCTTTCCAACAAACCCTAGTTTTATAAAAGTCAAAGTTCAAGATGAAGAAAACTATCTCTCTCAATCAATCAACCAATTATCAATTTTTCCTAGTTTTGGGGCTTCTCAAACACCCTACCGTAGTTCATATAACCTAAATTCTGGTGATTAACGCCATCTCCATCGAGGCCTTGTCGAGACTTGAGACGACCAGCCCTCCTCGATCAGGTATGCCTCCACATTCCTTTAGATATACAGAAAGTAAAGCATGAAGATGAAAAAACGTCCCTTGGCCCTCCTTTCGACGCGCCAGCAACCATATAGCGCCGATTGGGACATGGCCGAGGGTACCAACGGCCGGATCATGGCTGTTATCATGCATATGAGTGGTTTAGACGTCCATCCCTACTCTCGTAACATGATAATAGAATTGATCTCGGCCTCCGACCGTATCAAGCTTAGTGGTCATAACACAGGAGATTTAGACGCCCATTCCTGCCCTTGCGTTATGATTCTGGGATTGGTCTTGGTCTGGACGAGACGACCGGCCCTCCGATAGGTCTGGTAATAAACGACCGAACGATTTAGACATCCACTCCTACGCTCGGGTATTGAGAGCAGACCGAACGGTGTGGCCTATATATCATAATTCGGTTTAAGGCTCGTTGTGTAGGAGATTTAGACGTTCATCCCTGCTCTTGCACTCGGTCTTCAAGACGAGATCATGATCCAAGGATTTGAGAGTTTATTATTATTGTCAAATCACATGTAACTGTAACCCAAATTTTTATCTATAATATGATGGATGGATGACTGTTATTTTTACTGTGTCATTTATAAATTATTGTCCATGCAACCAAAGTGTCTATTTCTATCCATTTAAGGAAGAACGTTCTCGCCTTCGTCTAACGGCAGGTCATCCGTCGAGAGAGACAGTGTTGCGCTGATTATTTTTGTCTCTAGTGCAGATCTAATTTTAGATAGAACGCTATGGCCACGGGCATGGACATGGAGCGGCACTACACTGTGACAGATAATAAGGAGGGACGCGAGTCGACATTGAGTAGAAATCATGTCATTGCACAAGTAAGCTTCTTTTGCTTCCACTCAAAACTCTGCTGGATTAATGTATACTGAATTACCGATGTTAGGCAAAATTTGAAATTTGGGAATAATTAATATTGCACATTGGTTCTGGAAATGGGAATTATTGTTCACTCAGCGGTGATAGGGCTATCAATGGGAGCATCTCAGAACCCTTGCACCAGCCGGCCTCTCATCGCCGCTCTCTGCTTCCACCAACTCTTCGAAGGGATGGGCCTCCGTGGTTGCATTCTTCATTCTTCGGGTAACAATAGCGAAAACGTTTTGGAACTTTCATTTTGGATTTCTTGCAACCTAGCTTCATTTCATATTATATACAATTTGCCTTGGCAGGCGGAATACGGGACGAAGATGAAATCGATTATGGTCTTCTTCTCGACCATGACCTCATTCAGGATTGCTATCGGGATAGGGTTGTTGAATATGTACAGCGACAACAGTCCGACCGTGCTGATCGTAGTCGGGCTGCTCAACACCTCCTCGGCGGGGCTTTTGTACAACATGGCTCTAGTTGATCTCCTTGCTGCGGATTTCTGGGGCCCAAGCTGCAAGGGAGTGTCAAGCTACAGATATGGGCTTCTGTTGCAGTGCTGTTGGGTGCTGGTGGCCTCGTCTCTTATGGCTAAATGGGCTTCAAGAGTTAATCGTCTGCTATGGCTTTAAAGGTTTTAATGTGTTTTTGTGATTGTTGTTTGTCAGCATGAACCTCACGGGTGAGATTTGTGTCTAATAAAAAACATATGAATTGTATATGGACAATATTGTATCTCTGCTGTTGTAACTAGAACCTATAAGATAACATATGACATTTTGTCATTTTTCAAGAAAAAACTATTATTTAAAAAAATTCTATATTTATTTCTAGATTCTTGATTTTCCACATCACTCGGTCTTCTCTCCTCTCTTCCCCTCCCTCCCCCCAATCCCCCAAAAAAGATACCTATGCATCTTGGAACTTGAGAAGGACAACTATATATCCCTTCAATACTTATTAATTTATACATATTCATTTTTATCATTGATTTCTCTTTGAACTTTCATGTGCATCGCACGTGCATAAATTCTAGTATGTATAATTAAAAAGATGGATAAATAATGAGGTGTGCACCTTTCTCTCTCTCTCTCGCAATGTCATTGTCTATATAAAACCATTTCGTATATGCGCTATTTTAGCTTTTAAAAAAACTTAAATATGAGGAATATAAGAATTTAGAAGCCAGTTAATTTCAATTTATAAACTTAATTAAAGTATGTGTGCTCTTTTGTATATAGTATGATAAAATCAAATTTAAAATATCATTTTTATAATAATTAGCAATATCAATTATATCGGTATCATATTCTTGGAAATACAAATTGATCAGCAATAACAAAATTGTGTCTCGTATTACAAATTAAACAGAATACAGCGAAGATAAAGTATGATTTTCGATTATGTAAATTAAACGTTAGATTTACCATTCTAAATAAACTTTCTTAAAGTTAGGATTTATCATACCGAAAAAAGCAATTATACAAAAATACAAAAAATTGAGTCACGAATTCAATAAACATAAAATTAGTTCATCCATATAAGCTGTAGGAACAGACCTCAAGCTGTAAAAAAAATTTAAATGTTTTTTTTAACGTTCGTCTTGTGGTGTTCTATGGCTGGAAGAAGAGAAAATGAGTTGAGAGAAAAAGAGAAATGAGGAAGAAACCTAGAAAACAAACTAAAAATAACATGTAGAGAAAGGGGGAAGAGAGGGTTCTGATTTGACGATCAAGTTCAACAAAAATAGTTGGGAAGATTTTAGAGGGTGGAGTTGGAGAGTCTTTATATAGTTGAATAAAATTTAGAACTTTTGACCCATCAGTCCCAGTCCCAGTTCTATCCATGAATAACACAAAAAATATAATTTTTAGTTCCAGTTCCAATTGATTAATACCATTAGTTTTATTATCCCAATGTAGTTCAGTTACACTCATTGGTTCTAATTTACTAACCCTAAAGAATTTGTGATGGTTAAATAAAAAAAAAATGGGCATGTTGGATACTTAAAAGGCTGTTCCTATAGCAAGGTTAGATTCAACCTATATATAAAGAGGAAAATGACAATTCCCCTACGGATGCACCCACTCACATGGGTCCACCCATTCGCTTTGTAAGCACGTGCTAATGTTCATTTTGGTCGTATACAAATTTGATCAGTGTATCATCATAGAAAACTATCAAACCCTTTTTATCTGGTTATTTTACTCAGAGAAAAATTTTATCATCGACCAAAAGCGCGGGAGTATAACTCAAAAGAAGGTGCGTATGAAGTCTGGGTCTATCCGAATCACAAAACGGGTGCAAAAGTTGAAACAAACACTAGTATGAGAAACCAAAAGTGTAGCCCTAAATACAAGAACAATCTCATCAAGCCTTTGGCTGTTGGATTTAGACTAAATTGCCGACCATATTCGATAGTCATGTTATATCTTTTGTCAAATTTCACTATAGCCTCATGGCCTTTGAATGCTTTAACTGTAATGTACCCAATAAATTTCAAACAGATGATATGAACCTGGTGTTCAAAATTAAGCTTTCGATATTCTTCTGCTCAAATAGCCATTTTCTAATGAAACCGCTTGTGCAAACAAGAATTTGCTTGGAAAGAATGATCTATGCCGTCAAAGTGAAATTTTTTGAGTTCTTTAGAACACACTAAGTTTATCGGTTTGCAATTTATAAAGTGTATACCGTTTATCTTAAAATACTGAAAATTCATGATATCCAAAAGGATAACTCCACAATCCCGCTTTGATCGAGGTCGGAATCTTCCTCGGATATTGTCCTCCATTGTTTTTGCCGCCAGCGGGGGCTGAACGGTTGGGAGTCGGTGTGAGAATTGAGTGTGTGGGTCTTAATGGGTTGTCGGTTGTTGCTGACACCGAGTTACCTGCAAGGGAAGTACCGGGGTGGGAAACCGTCGCAGGATCCTCCGACGATCATGTAAGTACCGAGAAGTAATTGGACAAAGTAGCGGTGTTTTGAGAATGAGTTCGATGTACCGAGTCGTCTGGAGAAGGGGTTTATATAGGGGTCACATTGGAGCGAGCCGATACGAGATTCTCGCTGTCTGTTACGTCCCTGCGTCACGCTCGCGTTGAAAGCGGGATATGCCCATTAATGACAAGATACACTAGCGTGGGATGCGAGACGTTGAGCGGCGGAGATCTTGTTGTGGCGGGATACACAGAGCCGTTGCGGGGGCTTTGGGCTCCGTGCTCTATGCTGGATAGGGAAGCTGAGGAAGCTCAGCTCGGTGACAGCTCGGAGACGAACGAGGAGGCTGGGGAAGCTCAGCTCTGTGACAGCACGAAGACGAACGAGGAGGCTGAGGAAGCTCAGCCGTAGGATAGCTCGGAGGCGAGCTGTTGACTGATTGCTAGGCTAATAGGGAATGTACTTAGTGGATGCCTCCAAAGGTCAGATGATACCTCGGAGATGAGGCGCCGAGAAATGTCCCCTTCGCATGATACTTCAAAGAGCTGGTCGGTGCACGTGAGAGACTTGCCATCCGTCACGTGTCTTCATCAGAGGAATCCACACTTATGAGCACCATCACACCTGCAGTTCACTCTATCTACCCATTGATCAAAACTCTTAAAAACATTCAAATTCAGCTCAGCTCAAAGGATTGTCTAATTTAATTCGAGAGCTGGAATGTTTTTGAGGGCTTTGGTTTTGCAAAGGGCCGATGGCCCAAAATCGTACAAAGCAAATAACTGGGCCCACATTATTATTTCAGCATCCGCGGGCGGACCCTCACTTGCTCTCTCGCGTGCTCTTCCGCATCCTGTCGCACGATTCTCCCCTGCGTTAGGTTTTTATTCTTTTTTTACCCGAAAAGCCTAAAGCCGAACAGCGCCCCTATTCCCTTCGTCGAGATCGCGTCAAAAACCTAGTATTAAAGCGGTGGCGACGAAGAAGAGGAAAGCCGAGCAGGCAATGGCGAGGCAAGGGCCGAAGAAGGCCAAAGGAGCCCAGCAGCAGCAGCAGCAAGGGTCAGTCAATGAGGCGACTCGTATTCGGATCGGCAAATAGCTTGAGGAGTTTCGCGCTTCTGATGCCCAAGGTTTGATATTTTATTATTACGATGCGTGTTTGATGCTCTGTGTAATGATCTTGCTTTGGAAATTTTGTCTTATCGTTAGTGTTTGTGATTTTATGATTTCAGTTTGGAACACAGCTGTCGTGCAAAGATTTGGTGTGGAGTAACAATGAGGGGTGATGCATAAATGGAAAATTAAAGGTCTCTTTGGGCATGGAGTTAGAATAACCAGAGTTTATTTCATAATGGAGGTATGGGCTATGCAAACTCTAGTTTGCGAGGTACTAAATCCACGTAAAAGATTAAGTTTGATTGGTTGTTTGGCGTTGCGTTATCTAAACTCCAAAATGTTGTTTTTGGAGTGATTGAATCTCGGAAATGGGTGTTTTCTTCCCACAACATGATGTTTAGAAATATGTGGCTGGATTTGAGTTCTCTAACTCTGGACAAAATTTAGGATTTAGCACTTTTTTAGAAGTAACTAGGGATGTAGCAAAGTTTTAAAACTATTTAAAGAAATAGCATATTCGGGTCACATTAAAGACACGTAAGTGCCACGTAGGAGATGCAGTTGGTGGATTTGGCGCGTTTTAAGTCGCACTTACGAAGTATGGATTAGGACTTGGACTGTGTCAAGTCCTAATATGCACTTTATAAGTGCGGATTAAGACTTGGGTCTCACCCAAGTCCCTACCCTAGGCATTGGCTTCCATGAGTTTTAGCCCGCACTTTGCAAGTGCGGCCTAAAACACTAGGCTAAGAGTCTCTCGGATTTTAAGCCGCACTTTGCAAGTGCGGCTTAAAATACCGGACACTTGACCCATCCCAGAATTCTGTTCTATGTCCTTATTATAATTTTTTTTACACCAGACGGCTTAAAACACCACACTTAAAGAGAGAGAGTTGGCCCTAAACAGGACATGGATATTTTGACACCGATAGTTAACGTTTGAAAAACGGACATCACCACCTTTATAAATTTTGACTAAATTTCTGTACAACATCAATAAAATAAATGCAACCCCACATGGGAGCTAACTCGACGCCAAACACGGCGGAGAAACAATCCACACAAAATATACGGCGTCTAAAAGTGAATAACAACAAGCGGAACACAATAACCGGTATATATAAATAAAGCGAAGCCGACTCCACAAGAGTTCGACACCCAAATATATACATCTCATGAATTCGATAAAAAACAAGTACAAAAGAGAGTGTCACAACAAGCATGAGAACGCCCGTGGAATCCTTGATCTACCGCGACGACGCTGCGATGGACCAGGTATATCCTCCGGTTGTGTGACTGGCTGTAAGAGTCCTGGTTGGTTCGTAGTTCTAGAAGGTCCAGCTTCGTCTCTATGTCGGCGATGTTGACGTTGATAAGTCAAGGTCACAGGTGGTCGAGGGGAAGGAGCAGGACCCGGATGTCTTATTGGACACCATTGAAAGAAATGACTGACCGATCTCCATATGGCCTCGATCCCACTAGCTGGTGCCGTATGTCTATCTATTACGCTGTCTGCGACATCATGGACATGAAATAAGACGTCAGCCTCTAACATAAATAAGTAAATATCTTAAATATATAATTTTAAGAAATTACATAACAAAAAATAGAAAGCAACAACAAAGTGTTTACCATCTCACGCTCAACGAGTCCCTATGGTTCATACGTCGCCCGTGAAGGACACACCGTCTGAATATACCGCCGTGTTATCCTCGATTACCAGCGCTGGTAATCTTCTATTGTTATAGGTGATTCTCTCTGGTGTTCGACAAGCAGAGCACGTGTATCTCATCGAACGATATAGATATGTCGAAAAGCCCTCCAATCTACAGATCTACCTCTCCATCTGACCCGATCAATCTGCCCTACCGAATCTGGGATGTGCTACACAAGCCCGAACTGTCATAATACACGGTCGGGGACATGATATGCGACGATGTCGAAACATATAATAATTCGATATAATTATATTAAATTGAATTCATTTCTTACTGTCACACATGTCGTCGCCTGATGTCGGTCCGACAAATATAAAATAGACGGATCTACAGATCCTGGGTCCATCGACACAATATCTGCCAAAATTAATAATTCGAAAATAAGTACCAATTATACATCAGCAGATACAATACTTAATTATAGATAAAATATAATATATTGAACGAATATAATACGTAACTAGCGATAAAATACAATACATCGAACGAACACAATATGTAATTGGCAATATATGATACAATACATTAAGCGACACAATACAATACTGAATATATGATACAAAATATCAACAAACACAATACATAACTGAATATAGGTTATAATATATCAAGCGACACAATACAATACTGATTCGACGGATACCAAACATCGAACGAACACAATACACAACTGAATAAAAGCTACAATGCATCATTGCGGTTGATTCTGATGTTGAGGGGATGTTAGGACATCGTGATTTTTTATGACCATAGTTTTTGCAATTGCTGCACCTGTTTTGTCCTTTTACCCCTTCGCTCCTTTTATCCATAACATCCTTGATATGACAACTTGGAGGCCTGCCTTTTTTTCTCGTATTGCTGGGTGGGAATATACATAGCCCATGATATCCCTCTCAGTATTGTTGATCTGGAACATGGCTAAACAAAGGGGCATATGACTCGATAATATTGTGTAATACTCTGCACGACATAATATCTCGTATGATATGCTTAGCCCCCTGAAGCTCGTGAACAAGCTGCCATCACATGTCTGCATGGAAGTTTTTGTAGTAAAGATATATTACAACTACAACGATACCATCATCGTCTACACCAACGTCATACATAATTCCATCTTTATCTACCACTTCCCAACGATACTTAGAGAATCGATGAAGTTGGCAATATCTCGCATTGGCATTTCCTTTTGTCAATATACTTTCATTTTTCGGAGTGAACAGTTTGTCCTATTTAGCCGTTGCTTCACGACATGTGACGAAGTACGTGTTGAGATGATAGAAGGTTCTAGTAATTAATGCCTGTATAGGTAATGCACGAGCTCCTTTAAAAACACTATTAAAGCTCTCGAAATAATTCGTAGTCATAATACGATACCTTACACCGTCGTCCATACATAACACCCAATGATTTTCGTACCCCTAAACTTTTGTTAGTCCAAGTATCCGCCTTCGGATTTAATTCTCTAATACGAGCTCTTTTTTTAGCATAAATTAGAGGATCCAAAGCACGGCTAGCTTCATAAAACAAAAGCTGTAATGATTCGTCTTTGATTTTTTTCTCGAGAAATTAGCTCTGATATGCCTCAAACAGTATCGATGATGATGGGGCATATGCCGGCCCTGAGCCAGTGCCCTTGGAAGTCCCTTCATCTGATCAGACAACCAAGTAATCTCTCGACAGCTTACACATGGGATATACATACGAATACATGCAAAGAACTATTCCCAATTTGCTTCAATTTCACCACCGACAACCGCAAATGCCAAAGGATACAAACTAACATTCGCATCCACCCCGGTTGCAATAAGCAAAGTTCTCTTATATTTACCATATAAGTGTGTGCCATCAATGCTCAGAACTGGACGACAATATTCAAATCCCTTAATTGATGGTCCAAATGCCCAGAACATGCTGGTAAACTGGACTGCTGGTGGATGCAGCTTTTCGTAGGTGATTTTGTAGACTGTGCCGGGATTGCTCTTTGTGATTTCCTCCAGGTACCGTGGCAGAGTTAGATATGATTTCTCCCAATCCCCAAATATCATGTATAAAGCCTTCTTTCTCGCCCCCGACGTTTTGAAATAAGAAACATTAATATGATATGCCCCTTCCATTTGATCTTAAATGGCAGCCGGTGTCGTATCAAGCCGCCTCTTCAATAAAGGCAATATGCATTGTCATATATATGTTGATGTGGCCTGTTTGCGCCCTACATCCCCAACAGTATTTTGGCACCGACGCTCCAGATTATATTCCTTTATAATGAAGTATGTCGAATGTGACCACCGTTTTGCAATTATTGCATGAAGTTACTAAAGGTATTGTCCGGGGCCCGTACCTGGATTGTTAGCACACACTACGGTGTACTTTGATTTGGTACTCATGGCTGTTTTGAATAACACCCCTTTTAATGCACTGTCTTCTTGAATCAAATTTCCATTCGTCGAAAATATCTGTCTGGTTTGAAATCCGGCATTATCGTCCGTTCGCGTCGCCGAACGAGCGTCGTCGATGATCATATCCTCAGTAGCATATGCTTATACCATAGTATCATCGATTGCCTCATCAGGATACGGCTTTTCAAACTCAGCATATTCGTTAGCATATGCTTGATGCACCCACTGATCGTCCATTTCATCTTGGACCGCGTATTGCATACTATCTTCTTGCCTGCCACCACCTGCTTCACGATCAGTATCTTCATCATCACCATCTCCTTCGTTTTCGGAGTCATCTCTTTCTTCAACATGATGTGAGGAAGATGGTCTCGCATAAAGTGTTCCAACTCCTAAAGATGCACCGGCACCAAACTCCTCTTGCATTGAACTTTGTGTTCGCATATGCTCCATTACAAAAAATGAAGACTTATGCAACATAAATTTAAACATCAAATGTCAATTAACCATGATTCGATATACGAAGAGTATCGTCAGTTTTATTTAATATAGTATGTTACATATTGGCTCTAGCCATCCCATTGTGCAATCCGTATTGTACAGATTTGACATTGTTTGATCATATAAATCCCAACCACAGTTATACATATTTGCGTCAACCTACGTGCCATGGAATGGAATTTGCATGGAATTGAATCCGTCGTCAAGCACGTTGAGCTCTCCGGGACTAAATATAGCCGCATTGAGCATGCGTGTAAATTCCTCTTGTGGTTCATAAGTTTGATATGATTGTACTGATTCTTGTTGCGATTATACTGATTCTTGATGCGATTGTACTGCTTCTTTCACCACCAACACTTGTATCGATGAATTTTCAAGATACAAGCTAAGTATCGTGCTTGTATCCTCGTCATCGGCCATTTCAATACTTGTGTAGTCCTGACTTGTGATCGGAACCGTACATACCAAATTGATATTATACTCTCTTCGATTTATCCGCGTGCTTGCATAAATTTTTCGCTTCAAATCGTTATATGTGTACGATGTATTAACTCATTATTTTACTTTTCCCACTAACGTAATTAAGTCGACCACTAGTTTCAATATTTAAGGTTCCGTTATAATGACAAATCAACACAACATTCTCATTTGCCATCGTACCTAATATTAACAATAATTGTAAAATTATCGAAAACTCAAGAAACAAATTTATACACTCTGTAACACTGACACCCTAACCATAAACTCTAACCCATCGCCTTCTATCCCACTAACACCCTAACCATAACACTGACATCCTAACCCCAAAAATACCCTAACCCTAATCCCCAAAATACCTTAACACTAAAATATACTAACACCCTAACCCTAAAATACCTTTACCCTAACCCCAAAATACCCTAACACTAAAATACACTAACACCCTAACCCTAAAATATCCTAACCCTAAAATACACTAACCAAAAATACTCTAAATTGCCCTAACCCTAACCCCAAAATACGCTAACCCTAACCCTAAAATACCCTAAATTACCCTAACCCTAACCAACTCCCGAAATACCCTAACCCTAACACTAAAATCCTAACCCAAAACAATTATTTAAAAACCAAAATTATTATAATTTCAAACAATTAATTTTAAAAAAATCTCACCGTTGAGAAAGAGAGGGTCGACCACTATAGGATCGACGAGGAGGGGCTCGACCACTATAGGAGACGAGAGGTCTGCAGAGGAGGGGGGTTGGAGATCACTAGAGGAGACGGGTGACGGGAGAGAGATATCGAGAGGAGAGAGAGTTGCGAGAGGAGAGAGATAGGTGAAATATGAGAGTGAGTGGAATAATAAAAAAGGAAAAAGGGGTGGAGTCACCTGCAACTAGGTCTTTAAATTTAGTCATAGATCCATTCCGCACTTAGAAAGTGCGAAATAGGACTTGGTCCTCACCCAAAGAGCCGAGTATAGAGACTTGGCTCTCTAGATGAGGGCCAAGTCTATTCCGCACTTTGAAAGTGCAGATTAGAACTTGGCCTAAAGCCAAGTCTATTCCTCACTTTAAAAGTGCGGAATATACTTGGCCAAACCCAAGTCTATTCCGCACTTACAAAGTGCGGCATAAGACATGCCCAACCTTCCAACCGCCTCTCCTACGTGGCGTCTACATGTTTTTGATGTGACCCAAATATGCTATTTCTTTAAATAGTTTTAAAAAGTTCCTAAATCCCTAATTACTTCTAAAAAAGTGCTAAATCTAAAATTTTGTCTCTCTAACTCTAGCTATCTCAACTTTGAAGTTTACATAACCAGAGTTTTTAAAGCTCCAAATCAAAGCCAACCGAGGGATAATTAGGATTTCAAAATTAAAATTTAGACAATTTATGAAAATCCGATTATCCTAAATTCCAAAGTCAAATTGGCCTTAGAGGTGTTGTAAGACTAAAAAAGATGGAATAGAACCGAAGAAGTTTATTGATTGAACAATATGGGTTTTAGAGGATTCATGAACTCTTGTTCGTTTCTTACAACACTATCATCTCTCTCCATCCCCTGCTCTCTCTCTTTTCACTCTTATTTATTTAGAAATCTCCCTTCAAAACTCATTAATAAAAGACAAACGGAACCCAATCAAGTGGCTTTGGTTAAGCTGCTAAAGGAGGTTCCATCTAAATATGCGGTTGTGATCTCGGCATTTGAACCTCAGCTTGGTATGGTTGGATTAATCTGTCCCTTCGATCCTGTTCATAGTTCTCCACTAATCACTGTAATTGGTGTATGATAGACATGAATCTGACATTCTGCTGAAATATTCGTCGTATTCGCATTGTCTGTGAATCGACGAGCTGGCGTAGCCTTTCAACTTCTTCATTCAACTCAGAAATGGTTTGTGATGCTGTCAAATGCATGTCGTTATATCTTCCGCATGCGTTGAAGAAAAAGGTAACAACCTCCGTCAGATCTGATCAGGACATAGATTCTAAATGAGGCCGAGGAAACGTTTGAGGAGAAGGCGATCTCGGACACACTGCGTTTCCAATCAAGTAGTTAGTGTCATTAAGTTCCAAATAGTTAGGGTTAGCCTAAGGTTACCACTGCTTGTGCCTTGCCATTTATGTATTCCTATGATCATATGTGTGTTCTAGATTCCTATATATGTTTTTTTCTTCTCTAAGTATCGTCTAGAGACCTAAAATTACTTTTGTTCTTGACTTAGTTGTAGCTTAGTCTGGCCATACCAGACCTTTGTCTAATCTTGTGCTTGGTCCTAGATTTAAGCTAAACACAACCATGCTCAGACCAGACCGACCACACACGTTTGGGACTATTTCGGCTCATTCGTTGCCCCAACTATTTCTTAAGCTTGTGATGACCATGCCTAGACGAAGTCGATTTTAAATCACTGCCTAACTACTGGATAGACCGGTCACTTTCATGGTTAGTGGTTGGCAGTGGCACTGTTTCAGTTCTTGTTACGTTACATTCTTCTGCTTGGCATAGGTTGTGAGTGAATCATAATAGATGCCAATTTTGTAGCTTGATGTTTTGACTTGATTATTACTTCGTATCTGTAATGTTATTGAGTAGCTCATGGAGAATAAAATCAAGAAGAACAGATTGAGATGTTTTGGATATGCACGATAATGCTGAAAAATTGCTACAAAAATTTGTAAAAATGATGAAATTGTCCGCAATGCAATGAGTGCTAGAGTTGCCATTAAAAATGTCTATTAGTGATTAAATTAATTAACAAGACGATTTTAGAAAAGCTGAAAAATGAAAGAAAAGGCCAATCAGAAGTTTGGAATGAATGCTTGTTATTGCTATATAACTTGTTTGTATTTTAAAAGTTAAAATTTTGACTATAAATTGGATTCTCTCCTAACTTATAAAATATCACTTCAGCACAACGGCAGATCCTTTAAGGGACCAGGTTAGGCAGTCACCTCACCTGGATTCCAGAATTTCTCACACGCATATTGGTAGAGTTAGTTAACCAATAAAATTGAAGTTACAATTAGAACATTAATGATCTTGGTTATAGTGATTTGGTCTTTAGAGTAAAAAGCTAGATGTTGTATGTTCAACTCTTTATGACTTTTATTTGGACTCATGTTTTGTTATAGGCTCTCGAAACTACATATCTATATTTGCATATAGCCTGTTGAATTATCTTAAAACTATTTTATATCTATATATGCATAGAGCTCCTTGAATTATTGAATCTGATAACTTTTCACATCAATAATTTGTTTAAAACTACATGTTTAACAATTGCAATTTCAAATTATTTAATTATTTTAAGATAATACATAGAATGTCATTTTCTAATATCATCATATGGTAGTCAAATTTAATTTTTACTATGAAATTCTTTCTATATGTTAAATAATATATCTTTATTTTTATTTTGTAATTTTATGCATGTTCGTAAACTCGAATTTTTTTCGCCCTATTTGACATATGGTTCAAGATTCGCTATTGCTTGACCGCGTTCTTATGTTCAGTATTCTCCATGATTGTAGGAAGTAGGAAACAATTCAGTGTGATAATTATTTATAGTTCATTGACATTTTGTGGTGTTAGGCCCATGACATTGTTAAGCCAACCATTTTACTTATTTTTATTAAATGTAAATGTGGAAAATGCATACTGCTGTTTATTATATGAGTTGAACTTGATAATTTGTGGTCTCAGTTTAGTTCCACCAAATAATGGATGCAATTTATTAACATTCATAGAATGATAATATTGGATTATTAAATGAGTGCATGTACTTGCCCATTAGTTTAACCAAATGGTGCCTAAAGTTATAGATAAGCGAATGTAAAGGTCGTGTGCAAGACAATCTCTGAACCCTTCATATTCTATATCTTTTACCTTGCTTTTAACCAAACGGTGCCTAAAGTTATAGATAAGCGAATATAAAGGTCGTGTGCAAGACAATCTCTGAACCCTTCATATTCTATATCTTTTACCTTGCCAAATGATGCTGGCAGTAAGCCTGGCAAATGAGGCGAGTCAAGGCCGACCTGCCTCGCAACGGGGCAAGTTTTATTCGCCTCGTTGTCAACTTAGGCCGAGTCAGGTGATGAGAGCCGGTTTCCCAAAATCTTGATGTTGCCTCGCTCCCGTCCGCCTCGCCTAAATCGTCCCTCGCCTTGCCAACTCGCCTAAGTCGTCTCTCGCCGACCCGCCTCAACCCGCGATGATGGTGGTGTCCTCGAAGATGGCGACTAATGATGGTGAAGAAGAAGATGATGGCGGGTGATGGTGGTAAAGAAGATGATGGCGGGTGATGATGGCGGGTCAAGTTGTGAAGAAAATGATCTAGATGTGGCGGTGGCGGGTGGTGAACAGTGTTTTAAAAGTGGAAAAGAAAAGCGGAGTGGTCAAGAAGCCAAAACGCTTAAACGCCACTTAAGCGGCCGCTCAGAAATCAGAACAGTGGTGTTTCATCAATATTTCTTTTTTTTTGTCAATAAATAATGATTCTCATTACGTTCTAACTATTTTTATGTTGTTTTTATACTAGCAAATGCCTAAATTTAACCCAAAATTTAACAAATTTGCTTCAGACAATATATTATTTGCTAAAATATGCTCAAATAATTCAATACAAAATTGAAATTTTCTTAGAATTTATTAGCTTATATAGTGCTTAAAAGTTTTTCGATGCCCAACTTCAAGCATCATATCTCAAATCAGTAAAATTACTTACCAAATTATTAAAAAAGTATCTAAAAAATTGTACATTGAAATCAGATGGAGTCAAAATCGAATTGGAATTTCAAGATCGAAATTCAAAAACTACTCGAAATCGAAATAGAGAACTCAAGGATTGCTCGAAATCGATTTAGATATCGACTTCTTGAAGTTGATAAACCTAAAATTTTGGAATTTTGAAACCTAAATCTTGAAGTGTCTCAAAACCGGCTCGACAACTGTGGAATTTATCGAGTCAAGCACGAAAAATAGAAACGTAGAAAAAGAGAAAAAGAAAAGATGGAATGTTGTATTAATTTGTATTTGTGTATTCTTACTCCAATAACAATACTTATATACCCTTTACAACACTTATGAGGTGTATACATCAATAAAGTAGATTATACAATATCACCCGCTTAAGCGGGATAAATCGGAGCGGCGAAACCCACTCAGCCGTTTAAGCGGCCGCTTTTCAAAACACCGGTGGTGAAGATGTGGTGATGGCGGTGGCGAGTTGGGCAGCAACGGTGCGATGAAGATGACGGTGGAAAAGATGGTGATGGCGGGTGAGGTGGCGGTGGTGAATATGGTGATGGCGGCGGCGACTTGGACATCGGCGGCGAGTTGGGAAGTGGCAGCGTGGTGAAGATGGCGGAGGTGATGATGCTGATGGCGGGTGAGGTGGCGGTGGTGAAGGCGGTGATGGCGGCGGAGATGACTTGAGCGGCGACGGCGGCGAATTGGACGGCGGCAAAGTTTGGGAGGAACCTAGATCTTCCAAGTGGGGGAGAAGAGGCAAAAAAAAATGAGTGAGGTTTTTTTCTTTTTAAGAATTTTTTATTTAAAAAAAATATAGCCAGGCGAGTTGGCTCGCCCAAGTCATCTTGTTTCGTCTCGCGATTCGTCTAGACGGAGACAGCGAGGCGAGCAGAGTTGGGTCGGCTACTGTCGAACTCGTCTCGCCTCACTTCGCCGGCTAAACGAGGCGAGTTCAACTCGTCTCGTTTGTGAAGCGAGTCGAGCGATTCGCGAAGCGAGTCGGTCTGGCTCGCTTCATTTGCCAGCCTTATTAGGCAGTCGGTGTTGCCGACTATGAGATCTTGGCTGCCACTTAGGAAATAATCTATTGTGTGTCTTCTTGTTATATGCGCAAATAGCGATTTCACATAAGAAACAAACTATACTTTGACGATCTCTAACATGTTTATTAGATATATCATTTTTAATTTTAACTTTGCATACATTGTTTCAACCATTAAGGTACCAAGTGTCTTGATACCTTTTTTGTTCTATTCCTTGGTCTCCCCATATGTTTAATTGTGTTATATATGCATCCTAGGTCTCTTGAGAACCACTTTATATTATCTGGAATATATCTATTTCTCCCTTGTAATAACACATTTCATCTTCAAGGCATTTCCTTTATAGCAAGTACTGTATAGTAAAAAAATAAATTAACTAAGAGAATACAAATGAAAATTTTGATCTTTCTTGGAGCTTTCGTAGCTCAAATCAAATTACTTGATGTATTTCACAACCATCATTAATAATGAATTTATAGGCTATTTTGATGATGTTTTTTCTGATAAATTCAAAGAAGAATTATTATGATGATTCCTATCACCATTTCCTAAAATTCATACCCTTTCAATATTATACTTTTTTCTTGATAATATTCTTAGTTTCATTGGTGTGACCAAGGTTCTAAATACAGCCCTTCAGATCTATTGATTCATTGATTGGAGTTAATGCCATCTTGATCCTAAACGTCCTTCGAAAATTTTGGAAATGAGGCATTCTAGGGCCTTCCTCTTAGTACTTACCCTTCTTGCCATACATTTCTAGGTCATAGACGACTTTGATATGCAATTCTTCAAAATTGAGTCCATACTCTGCATACTCATCTTCCTATTCACCATGTCTTTCCGTTAGAATTATATTTTTAGCAGTTTGTTCCTATATTATTGGGTTCCTTATAGCCTTTTTTCAGACATTTTACATAGCAATGTCTTCTTATGTCTTGATTTTACATCCCACTAAACCCTTCTTTTCCTTGCATGTATTTTCTCAATATATCACGAAAATCCCATTTTCCAATCATTATTTCTATAATGAAAGTTCCTCATATGTCAGTAAATTTCCTTAATAACATATGCTGGTAGTTCATAGATGAACATGATGGCATACTAATTCTCCATGGTTCGTGACCCACAGTTAGACAAACACAATCACAAAGGTCTCAATATATGGAAAGGAAAATGAGAGGATGTGGAAATTAAATATTCTATCACAACACAAGTTAACTTCTAAGATACGGGATACATACAAAGCCAAAAGTTTTTAAACATTATAAGATTCCCATATTGATCAGTTAACTAAAACACCTATTAAAATAGCAACATATACATAATACTAAAAATTTTAGAAGGTTTTGACTGCGTTTACTTTATTAATACCTTAGTGCATTTTTACATAGCACACATACATTATGAATGGATGTTCAACCCAATCTTAATTTGTTCAAAGTTAAACGAGTTCAATATGATACTGCGTGAGCTAATCTTTATATAGCTGATATTATACTTAAGGTTTGGCATGACTGCATGGGTTTAATGAATGAATATGTGCAAGTCATTATTAAGCTAAGCTAGGATATTCATGAATTACATACTTAAATTATTTTAAAAGATAATTTTTTTACTAGTAAGCAACCATGATGTCCAAATAGGAAACTTAACAAGCGGGATTAAGGTTGCATCCGGATCTAGATACTCAAATAATATCCGGATACAGATATTTTTCAGATATGAAAACGGATTTTTCAGAATGATCGATAGGGATAGGGATACGGATATATAAAATATTTTTCCAGATATGGATACCAATATAGTTTTAGCAAAATTATCCGGACACTGATACAAATATCCGGACATATGATTTGGATATGGATATCGATAGACAAGTAGAAGAAAATATATCATTATAAATTGATTTTTTGGTTAATAATGCTTATTTAAACCATACAATTTTTTGCCGTGTTTATATGTTATGCATGTAAAAAATATATATTATTTGGTAATATTTGTTTCAAAATATGCAAAATAGGTTGGTAATATGTATATTATATTTGTTAACATATTTACTTATTCATATACTATTTCATTTGCATACATTTTAGTCTTCATCAAATATTTTCTGTACTCATATTAAATAAGTATTCAAATACATATCTATCAATTACACATACAATCCTGGCCAGCATCCATATTTGTTCTATTGTAAATATTTTTTATACCCATATCCGTTCCATATCCTTTTTCGTCTCTTTAGCATCCATTCCGTATTAGTATCCAATTTTGTCGAAATACATATTTGACTTTTTATTACCAAACTATATTTGTATACATATCCATCACTAAGAAACAAATATGGATATGGTAATACTCATATTCGCACTGTATATGCAACCCTAGGTGGGATCGTAACTTTCTTTAATTGTCGAATAATTAGGAAAATTTGGCACGGTAGGTTCTTTAATCCTTCGGTCTAATTTTGTTTCAAACAGAAAAATGAGTCTCATACCCCTGCATAGTTTATTAATAAGAACGCGTTTGTGCTTAGAGCAGCAGCCCATCTTAGTAAATTACTCAATGATTTAGAGAATCCATTTGGGGCAAGGTGTTGACAGGGTCATACATATGTTGGTATCTTTATTCTGGAATTCTAATCTAGTAAAATTAACTACCCTTTCTATTAATGTGCGGCTAGCCACCTAGGCAGGATAAACTCTGGAATTGTAAGATATGGTACAGAGATGCGATATCACTAAGACACCATGACAATAAAAACTTGGGATTAGTATTGATATTGATTAGGGTAATTACAAAATGATATTTGTTTCCATTAATTTTGATCTTGTTTTGAGCATTTATTTATCAATATGAAAATCCAAAGCATATACTGAAAAAATAGAAACAAAAACAAACTGGATTCTATTGCAAAAAATATCCTTGTGCTAGAGGCCAGTTTGATGATTGCAATAAATAAGTCCATCCAATCAGTCTCAGCACAACCTGATGCAATGTAAGTTTGTGTACATCCATGTGGGCAGGAGTCTAACATGGCGTGTCTTGCATGTTTAGGAATTAAGATATGCCAAGCACCTCTTTCTTTATTTATTACAGACAAGCTCGGGCTTTGTCTGCCCTGACTCCATGTGTGCATATGCTGTCTGGTCAACATGGCCAACCTGACATAGTTGATAATGTGATGTGCTTATGCTGGTTAAAAAAACTGCACTCACTTGTAGAGAAAAAGAGACTAAAGAACTTTAATTCACATATTAAATAGTATAAATTCAAACCAATTATCAATCCTTTTGTTTTGGAGCATGTTTCTTGATCTCCTAGGTTATTGATTTACCTGTTTGAATTGTCTTAAGCTCTCTGTCAGTTAAAGAATATTTTGGTCAATTCTATTTGCCTTTATCTCTGAATGATTCATTGTTTTGGGCCTTTTTTGGATCCTTTTCTGTTGCATCTTTTGGATTTTATTTGCTTTGCTTTATTTCTCTTTGTGAACTGAATTAAGTTTTAAGAATTCAAACCTTCTTTGTAATCCTATACTGCCATCAGTTTATGTTAAGCAAATCCTATGATCTGATGGTTTCCTCAGGCTCCCATTGTTAGATTCAATCATAGATATCTGACTGCATGTAGTTATTTTTCACGAATATTTGCATGTAGCTTTAAGATTCATAGATTTATTGTTTGTACAGTTGACCATTCAAACTACAGTTAAACAACTTATCCAGATGAGTGTATGAAACTTATTCTATTTAGTTATCTCCTCTAATTGCAGTATACACATTTGAGCCTGGGATGTCAAAACAAGATCGGGCTGCAGTACACCAAATGTGCCGTAAAATGGGAATGTTATCAAAAAGTTCTGGATAAGTTTTGAATAGCATCCACTTGTTACTTGAGAAAAGTACAGTTTACCAGTTACAGGTTGCATCTCTGCAAGCAGCACTATTGCAATTTATGTTGACTAGCAGCGAATAGCCAGCCAGCCTTTAATGTTAGAACTTTCTAATTTCCTTTTCACTATATTTTCTCATGGAAGTGTTATTTAACTTTACATATGATGATGACAATGATGATGATGACTTGGTGGAGGAGTATTAGGCATTACCTGTACAGATTTCTTGCAGAAAATTCTGTATATAACAAGTACCAATTTTTAACGAGTCCCTTGTATCCTTAACTGTGTCATGGAATTTTCTATCTAATCGCACCTTGCTTATGACTTTTAAATGAATTAGCTGTCTTTGCTTTTCGGTTGTGCACCTTGTAACAACAGTGTTTAAAAGGCCAAAAAGAAGCAATGCGAAACGGTAGACCCCTTATGGTGCAAGCTGAGCTTCAATGTGCGAGGCAAAAACATCATGAGTTTCCTTTTTCCCCTTAGCTAAAAAATTTCTAAATATCATAAAAATTCAGAAAGTAAAATGACAAAAGCTTGTGGTTTTAAATTTTAAGTAGATTTGGCTATAATCATCCTTCCTTCAGTTCAAGTTACCTTTTTTTTATTGAAAATATTTAACCTCATTTATTCAGAAGCAACCATTTTCAGCAGAATGTTGTTAAAGTAACCTTGTTTCCATACTGAACCTTAAACTCAATAGGTATGGGGATCACCGTTGCCTTTCTTTTTACAAGAGTAAGAAGCAGAAACCCAACAAGAATGAAGAAACTTGCCTTGTTTGACATTATCTGAAGAGGCCAAAAATGTCTTACAAGATCTATTTATAAGTTACCCTCCTGATGATGGAGAATCGAGTGAAGGTACTCTCAAGAATTGTAGTGAGGCGGCTGGTAAAGTGCAGCGGAAGCCAGATTCTAGCTTTTGCAAACCTTCAATTCGAAAGGCTGAAATTGCCAAGAAGGCCGAGCAGCTTACAAAAAGAATGAACCAAGTCCCAAACTCAAGAAAGGTTTTACTTGTTATTTACCTTATTTGTGTTGTGTAAGAATAGATAAACATGAACTTTGGTTTCTCATTTGTTTTATACTTCCATAGATTGGAATTTGACAGTTACTGAAACGAATAAACATGCAGATTGCAGAAGACCGGAGGAAACTTCCTATTGCATCCTTCAAAGATGTCATCACTTCCAAATTAGAAACACAGCAGGTCCGTAATTTTGCCACTTTAATTCCCTGCTATATGTTGCTCCATTTCTTTTTCGTAATTTACGGTGCATGGGTTTTCCCCTCAATGTTACACCTTTTAGGAATACACATCTACTTAACATAATACTGGACCAGTAATTTGTTTTGGAAAATAAATATTTATGGCTTTCTTGTGTGACATTGTTAAAAAAAAAATTTGGAATGCAACCCCTTTGAGGATTGAACCGGTGACCTCCACTTTGGAGAGGAAATTGATACTAACTGAGCTATACCCATTTGGTCATTGTTAAAAGAAGTCAGAAGTATATCTTAAAGACCTGTAAAAGGAGTCTTTATCAGATATAACTTCTACCATATGTCTTGAAAGACGTCAAACTTGTCATATTCGGGCGTGACTTATATTAAAATTTGGAAGAATATGTTCACCTCTATTTAGACATCCTATGGCTATCGAGATATTCGTCAGGCTGGACATGTTTCTTTGTTTTCTTTTTCTTTTTAGAGGAAGGACCCGAGAGGCTTTTTCCTTTGTCTTCGGCTTTTGGAGTGGGACGTGGCTTTAACATCCCCTTAATGATTTGTGGTTCAAGCGAGCTTTTCCACTTGATTGCCAGACATGCTTGGAGTTCTTTCAGCATCTTCTTTGTTTTTGATGAAAGAACCATTTTCCATAGAGTTTCTGCTACTCTTGAACAAGACGCCCCTGCCATATCAGCTTTCTTGGGGGTATGTTGTTGCGGTGGATCCACCTTTCAGCTATCCGCCTGCATAAACTTGCCCTGCTTGTATTGGTTTTCGACTCAGTTTTTGAAAACAAAGCAATTCTCGATCGGGTGACTTACAAGCCGATGGTAGGGACAGTAGTTAGGGTTGACCTAATTTGCTTGAGCCAGACGCCGAGTTTCGGGCTGTGCTAACATACGATTCTTTTTGGTAAGTTCGAACAATTTCCTCGTTTTGTCGTGAGGGAAAGAGTATTCCTGTCCCAACTTCTCTTTGAGGACAGGACCCGAACGATTATCATTTCGGCGACCTGCTGCTTTGGAACCGCCTGGCTGATGTTGAGAGTTGGCGACAAACGCCACCTTGTTCTTATTTTTATTGCGTGATTCCCCGCTTGAAGAGGAAGGGGTTTTGACCAATCTGCTTCATCTGGACTAAATTATTGATTAGTTCTTGATAATTCGTAGGCTTGGTAAAGACCAGGAACGGGTACACCTTCGAGTGTGGATCAAGGATACTTATAAACATCCCAACGACTGGACCCTCAGCGATGCGTTGTTCGCATTTGGACCAAACGTTCATCCATCGAATAGCGTATTGTACGAGCGTTTCATTGGATCTCGCCCTTTCATTGATCAATGCACAGATTGTAGTGCGTTCACTTGCACTAACGAATCTATGTGTGAAGAGTAACTCCATATCAGCGAAGGTCTTAACGGGGTCATTTAGGAGCTTCGAATACTATTCAAAAGCTGTGTGCCCGACTGCCAACAAACTGTCGAAGGAGCAGCCTATCGTCACCTCTGGTGTTACCACACATGGCTCTAAACTGCGCGATATGTTGTGGGCTTCCCGACCCCTTGAAAACAGTAAACTTCAGGATCATATATCTTGAAGGGTGCTGCAGATGGTCGTACGACGCTGGATATGACCGACCAGTCTTGACCAACTTGTTCGCTATTTCGTTGGCATGGTGAACTTTGATTTGCGAGGCGATACATTCGTCGAGTTGTGCCTTCGAGATCATATTGTTGGCTATAGTGCCCTTAAGTCAATTATTGAATCGCAGGCATGTGATTGTGATGATTGAGGGAGGACCTATACCGGTAGAACAGTCTTACTCGAGATGATAGTATGCTATCTGGTTTGTCTTTATCATCATGTACAGTATTATGTGGTATTATAGATCACTATTACATGTTGATAGAGCCCATAGGATTCTTGCTTGACTACCAGGATTATGATGGCGATCATATACGTGGAAGCTGGGTGGTCTATAAGCATATCCTTAAATGTCCCTAGTCGTGGGAGTATCGAGACTGGGCATCGATATTCCACAGTAGACTAGTGTATACTTATCGAGATCCTGACGAGAGGCGGTGGCTGGTCTCACAAGCCATTGGTGTCAGTTAGTCACCTAAGATAGTATACAGGTGCTCATTGGGTTATGAGTACACTGGACGGACTCGCCGGGAACCTGCTAGATGGTATTATACCTATTGTCATATTGCAGTTCCCAGGTGACATGAGTACAGGTTAGTCTGTCGACTTGAGATCGTCATTTGTCCCGTGTGAGTTCCCACCGTACTTTGATTACTATCCTACCATGGCTCAAAGGAGTCGTGCAAACCGGTTTTTGTTGGGTACAGTCCCGAGCCACATAGAGGTAGTGAGCGGATCGTCGGGGATTCGTCTTTCCCGGTACTGAGGGTTGATGTCGCGCAGTGCACAGGTGGCCATCACCAGAAATCCTTGGCCAAGATAGTCGAGAATTACTGATTTGGATCAGTAGTTTCTCTGTGGGTGATGGGCTTCATACCGACACGATATGTCGCGTTATTAGGGGTCTGACTTTATCCATCCCCCTAGACTCCATATGCGATACTCTTAGACGAACAGACCAGACTGTATGGAGATTGTCACGGATAGGCTCAGTAGGGGTTTGGATGTGTTTGCTCGTCGGCCTTCTTTTCGCTCAATACCTGGGCAGCCGTTACGTACAGCTAGTGCCGCTGACATGCTTATGGTTAAACCCACTGCCAGCGTATTGACGAGTCTTTAGAGTCCCACACAGAGGGTTTTCAAGGTTCAGGTGATATGGTGTAGATGACGTATATTGGTACATACAGTTGTCCGATTAAATATGTGTACAGGCTACACAGACTTTAATCGGACGGTTGATAATACTAGCGGCTTAGAATTAAGCCGGATTATTAAATCAGGTTTTGATTTAATAATTTATATATATGTATTATAGTATTATTGTTCACTATTCATTTTCTCTCTTGGCTATTCGTATTTTTGTACGAATACACGTATATGTATTTCAATACGTATACCAGGTTGTATTCCGTATTTATACGGAATAGCTTCTAGAAGGTGGCCACCTCATTAATTGATTTTCATTTTAGAAAATCATTTTGGAAATGAGGTGGATGGGTGAGTTGGCATGAGCATGGGTTTGGCATGAAGAGAGACATGACTCTCATTTGTTTATTGGAAAATTGAAAGAGATATTTTTGATGCATGGTTGAAAATTAAAGTAGACATATTCTTTACATGCCATCCATTCATTCCTTCTTGACTTGATCATTCTCTCTCTCTTGAGAGACTTAGCATTTTTTCATGGTTGCTCATGCCATTAGTTTCCTCACCTCCTTCATCTTCTTGGGTTGCTCTTTTGAGCATTAATGATGAGAGAAAAATATAGTGAGATAATCCTACACCTCCACTCTCCATTGCTAACAACTTTGGAGCGTCGGTTGCCTCGCTAGGCGAGGCTGGAGCTTGCGTCGTTTCTCTCAGGTGGATCATCTTCGATGGAGGAAGACCGGCAACCAAACTCGATCCAGACGACTACTAGGAGCTAATGAAGATGGTAGAAGACCGAAGAACTTGGTTCATTCGGTATAACATTCTATCATAGAAGATTAGCCCTCTTTAGTTAGCTAGTATAGTTTATAGTTTCGATCTTGGGACGGGTTTTGTTTGTGCCAAAATTTTTGAACGCCAGTTTTTGTTCCGCATCGGCCACGGTAGATGGCCAGGGCGCCGTCGAAACCCATCACATATCACCCTTGACGGTTGAAGGGGCTGGCAGAGGACTTGAAGCTTCTCCCTTTTCATTGTCAAGAACCGCTTGCGGATCTTCGGCCGGCGATTCCAAGGGTTGAGACATTATCCCGCATATATTTTATATCAAGTGAGCCATCTTGTTCATATTAGCCGCCATTTCCGTTGCTTGATCTTTTCTTTCAAGAGCATGCTTTTAAGAGTCAACTTCCGACCCTTGTCCCTCAAGATTTTCGTGTTTGTCCGTGCTTGCTTTTATGGGAGGAGTAACGAGTGATGCAGCCTGAGCAGCCACTTCCTGCAATTGCTGTTGTCTCTCAGCTTGAGTCAATGACCTAATATGAGGTCTATGACTGGCGGAAGTGTTATTTTCACTTCCAGAGTTCACCATGTACTCGGTGTGCACTATCATGCCCCATGCTTAGGGTGTTTAGAACCTTACCCCTTGGGATTTGCCTTTGGTCGTTGAACTTTTTCTGGCCTTTGTCTTTTATGAGGGACCATCTTAGGCTTGGGAGAGAGCTTGTCAGCTTCTGGCCGAGTTTTGATCTTCTTTGGCCTGGGAGAGGAGCCGTTGACGATGACAGAGCTCTTGACCTCTTTCTAAACTTTATATATCGTCGAGGACAGTCACGGCGGTGAGCGCACAGGTTTTGTCTCAACCGCTGTTTCCACTGGTGGTGGAGACCTCTTTAGAACAACAGTAGGCGAGTTGCGTCTGACCGTATTCAACAGCTCGAAGCTGATCTCAGTTGAAACGACCACTTTGACGGTTGGCAGCTGTGGAGTCAGTCCAGATGGGGAACTGTCCCAGCCTGCCTCACTCGACGCCAGTAGCGACATCGAGCACCTCTTGTAGTCGGCGCTTCTTCAGCTTTGGGAGTTGCCTGGACTTGCCCCCTGCGTTGATCTTGACCTTCGACAAGCGGCAGTCGTTTGAAGACTAACTGTTTCGGCAGAGTAGGAGATGTCAGTCTGTGGAAGACAGAAGGCCTTGGAGGTGAAGCGCCCTTTGACGCTTTGGGAGCAGCAGGGGCTGTGTCAGTCTCTTAGTGACAGTCTTCCTAGGAATGGCCAGGACGGTTGAAGCGTCCGGAGCAGCAAAGCTCAGCCTCTTGAAGACTGATTTCTTTGGAATCATGGGCTTCTTGGCGAGGCCTACGGAGCTTGTGTTCAGCCTCTTGAAGATTGAACCTTCAGACTTGGCAGGCTTCTTGGAAGGGCCTACGGAGGTGGTTGTCAGCCTGTTGAAGACTGAATCCTTCCGAATTTTACCATTCGGCGTTGAAACACCTATGGTGGGTTAGGGAAGCATTACTCCGAATTGGAGTCTATTGAGATCCTGCATGATTTGGGCAGTCGGGATGTAGAGTAATGGAGCCATGACCCCGGCAGAGAAAACCACCTTGGATGGAGTGGTGTTGGTGTTGCAGTTGCATTTGCCGGAGGATGCCATCGAGTTCTTTATAGGAAGGAGAACACCAGTTTTAATATCCCAAAACCCAAGGGCAACCATAAACATAAAAAAACCGCGATTTTGTTCATGAAAACAAGACATACGAACCAGAGTGGAAAGAGAAAGAGGTCCCACTGGGCGTGGCGGAATCTGTTTACTGCCGAAAATTGGACTAAGGCGCGGGGAGCGCGTCTAGCCTGAATTTAGGGGCAGATGCATAGGTACGATCCATCCACCTCTCCAAAGATACCAAGTTGATTTATATCACCGTATATCAGAGGTTTGGAAGGATGTGACCGATATAGTTGACTCTAGATTCCCTCTCAGGGTGAGCTTTGTTGATTGTGGGGACGGATCTTTCCTGCAGGCGCAAGCCCCTGCAGTTAATTACGTTATCACAAATGATAACATCTTTCTGCTACTCCAAGGTTTGTTTCGTATGTCGTGTTTTGTTTATTTAGTGTTGTCGTTGGATTGTATACGAAGACTAATTTTGTTGTCACCCGTAGGGCGCGGATTAGTCCAAACCCGTATATATTTTAGATTTAGAATTTTGAGTCCACGTTGGTATCTTAGTTTGTCAACGGGAGTGAACATAGGTTGTATTTCTCATATTTGTGAGGTCCATCCGTTCACGGGTACTTGGGTTTGATCTAAGGATCGTAAATCTTGTTTTAGATTAAAATCAACTTAGATAACATGGTCATAAATTTGAAAATATATTCTCTGTTGATCATTAGATCGCATATGAAGCATAAGCTTCTATATTTAGCTTATTTTACTATGTCGTCAAAAATTGGCTTGATATCATGTACGCCTGCGTAGTGTGGATGCGCAGGGCATCAGCGCACGTGCATAGCACGGGGTGCACATGCCTTTGCATAGTTCTCAATAGGACTTGACGCATGTGTTTTTCACGTGTACGCAGAGCATTCTTTTCAGAGGAGAGCGCTATTGACTTATGCGTACATGCATACACATGGTGCGTATATATTTATAGAAGGTGCTTTCCACTGGCGCACACGTGTATAGCACGTGGCGAAGCGCATAGTAAGATTGTAGGGAGTGCATCCAAAGTGCGTCCTTAATTTTTCAAGAAAAGTTTTGCTTTCAAAAGACCGAAACCTATTCTTTGTGGCACGTGGCATTGCGTTTCCATGCAGGTGCGCAATTTGTTGGGTGTATCCTAGTTTTTGTAGAGGAGACTGCTTCTTGGGAAAACTATATTTTCAATGATGTTAAAGTTTCAGTGATTTTCTTTGAGTGCGCATGTCCTTTTTTTTGGGTGAGCATCATGAAAAAAGTGAAGGCTTTCAAGAAAGCGATGGCTTTCGATGAAGCGAAGGCTTCAAAATATGATTTTTCATCAAAGTTCTTTTTGGGTGCGAACATATGTTCATATTGAGAACCAAGGTTCTATGAAGTCCGTGCTTTGTACCATGATGATTATTTACATCCTTTTTGATAGCAAATCGAAGTTTTTCCTCATAAGATCTTTAGATCTTGCAAAGAGTCAAAACTCTATCAAAGTCGATGCTTTATATGACAACAGAGAATTTTAATCTCTTTTCTTTACCTAGTTGATGCTAGGGTTTTTTGTCGAAGAAGATGGAGGTGGAGATCTTGAGATTTTTTATCTCAGTTGAAGAGAAAGATGCTGATAATAATTATCGCCGATCCTTTTTCTTTCTCCCAAGGGGTTCCTATTTTTATGAAGGGAATAGTTAAGGTTTGTTGCTAACTATATAATTTTAAAAATCTTCAATTGATTTCAATTGACTTCTATCAAATTAGGGTGCATGCGCACCGTTGGATCGTTGATCCCAACAGCCTTTTGTTAATAAAGCTATCAAGAGAATATTTCCTTACAAGAATAAAGTTTCGGCTCAATAGATACACATGCGTTAACGCGGTGTGCTTGTGCACCACCAGGAAGTGCACACGTGCTTTGCATGGGTCGCATAGTTTATGCGTACGTGCATTGCATGGGTTGTCTATGCTCACGTGCATTGCACGGGTCACATCGCATCAAGGGCTTAGCCTATATGCACATGCATTGCACGGGTCGCATCACGCACAATGGTACTTATGCCAAGTACGCGCCCTAATTGGCGGGGAACAATTCCGCGTTCTAGGTAACACACATACATATGTACATATGTATACGCATATCTGTGTGCGTGTCTCTGTGTGTGTGTGTGTGTGTGTGAAGGCGTTAATTAAAGCGAGGACGCACGAAGGGTGTCAGGGCTTCAGTGCGTCATAGTAGTTGATAGGGTCATATATTTAATTTTCGTATGTTCTGTATGTATGTATGTATGTATATGTGTGTGCGTGAGATTGGCTCAGGTTATTATCCTAGCTATTAGTTAATTCTTCAGCTGTCGGATATGCAACTTTAAGTATCGTAGACTATATTTTATATTTTCTGTGCTAGTGACAGTAGTCTTTCATGTGAATGTTAATTACCGGTCACAGAGATATATTATACATAGAAAAAAATTTCAGTGAACTTCATCGATATATGTCTTGTATGCTATTTAGGTAGCATATTAAGTTGGGTATTATTGATTTTATACCTGTACAATGCAACCCTTCAATGGCGTCGTCCTGTGGAATAATTGTTCGGTTGATATTGGGCTAGACATCAGGAAGCAAAAATTTGGCCAATTCTTTTGTTTACTTTCTTGGACTTTGGATCGACTCTACAACCAACTACACCTTTTTGTTAGTAAATGCTTAGACGACGATGCTAAGTTATATACGTTCCTATATGGTCAAAAATGTTCCTGGCCCATCTCTGCCTAAAGGATTACTTTCGGTCTAAATAGATTACTTAGTCTGTTTGGCCTTGAGTTGGGACGTTGGTTTTATTGACCTTATTCAATTTAGGATAATCCAGTGTCAATTATTATGGGAAACAAGTTTTTCTAGATTATGGACGTTTGTTTGTTGCTAAACTAAGACCCAGCCAGTCTTTTCCATTTGTGCATGATCTGCAAGGTTGACAGACTTTGAATATTCAAGCTGAATTTGTGTGCATACAAGCCGAGAAAAACCTCGGCTTGGATGACCTGCCATAAAACCACTGTAGAATTTGTTTGTAAAGTTGCAGGCTAAGCGTGTTGGTTGATGGAAGATGCCCAAAAGGAATATACTGAGATTTAGTAATATATGTATATAATAAGTTGAAAACCGGAGCACACATTCCTATTTGGCGGATACCTATCTTGTTTGGGTATCATGCCCATTACTAAATGCTTCATAGGTTTATTTCTGGTTATAATGCAGTTATTGCATTTTCTTAAAATTGGAAACTGGAATCGGATAGCTGATGCGGTAAATCTTGTCTTAAAAATTTGCAACTGCAGTTTTGATGCCATGGCAATTCCTCAGTGCTGTGCTTTGTCTTATTTGTTCATTGTCTGCCGCTACTTGCAAGCAGGTAAAGGTCGATGGCTGCAGAAGGTAGCTAGTAGCGAGCGTAGAACTTAAATCTATATGAAATGAATCCTATAGAGTACGGATTGGAGTGTTCAATGGGGCAGAATGGAGGGAAATAATTCTTGTAGCCCATCTCAAAAGCTTGAGTTAAAAAGGTTTCATTCTTGCTGCTGTTGTACTGCTGATGCCATGACATTGTGTATACATACCAAATAATCTTGATTCAGAATGAGCCGCGCCTCTGATTGTTGGCCATGCTTTCAGAGTATAATATATTATTACAATGTGGTTTGTTAGTGTTTCAATGAAACTGCAATGACGGGATTTCCCCCCATTATTATTAGTGAGAACATAGATTTATAAGATGAATCTCTAATCACTTTTGGTCTTTTGGATGTTGGTTATATTGCTCTGAAAAATGTCAGCTGCATACTTCTTTTACTTTGTCTGCTCATTATTTTTCCCTCTTAAATACTTCAGGCCCCTCAATATATCTTGGATTATATGTGGGGAAAGGGTGAAACTTGTAAAATTGCATGCACACAGCCAAGACGTATATCAGCTATTTCAGGTGACTTTTCTCTCTCTATTCATTGCTGTGGTTAAATATATTCCTTGTGGGTTTTGAGTTCTCTTATACTTATGTCTGAGCTTTTCATGTAGTTGCTGAGCGGATCTCTTATGAAAGAGGAGAAAGTGCTGGTGATACTGTTGGATATAAGGTACAATTTTACTTGATGCATTTTAGGTCATACATTATTTGTCTTAACAGAGTGGTGGTAACACGCTAACCATCCATTTTATATAAGCACTACTCATCATTAATGACATGCGGCACTTCCTTCCCTATATTAATATTTGAAGAATGTTGAATAAGTAATAGATAATCTAGCTAAAACTTGAAATCTAAAGACTCCTGACTACCTTGTTAACGACGACACCATGACTGCTTGATATATAACAGTGCTACCCAACCAATACTTGGTGTTTGTCATGGGAAACTTTTAACAGTATTTTTGAAGAATTCCAGGTCAACCTTTCGTCCATACTCAAGAGTGAACATACTATTTGATTTATATTTATGCACTTTTCCCTAAAGATTTTAAAAAAGTAAATATTATGATTAACCAATTACCCTCGAACTAGCCAGGTTATCTATGAAATAAAGAAATGTTTTTTCCAGTTCTAAATGTGTGATACATGCAAGACCCGCCCTTAAGTAAGATCATAGAAGTTTAAATCTGTATGTATGTCGGAAACATCCTAAGCAAGTAGAAATTTTATCTTATATAGTCCTTAACAATTTACAGTAAACCACTTTAAGTGATTGTTCTAAAGCGATGTCTAATAATGAAAGAAATGTAAGCTTCACATAAAGATTTTAATCACGCTATATATTCTATATTTATCAAAAATAAAATAACTATTTCAAAATTGGATTCATCATTGACTTAAGCGTAGGTTATCTTTTATGAACGGTCCACCTTCAAATGTGATGAAATGAGGTTATGAAAGTCAACCATTTATAGAAATGTGCTGTTCCTGCACTTTGCAATTAATGCTATAATAAATATTAATATATTTCTCCTTTTGATTTGCAGATACGCTTGGAGTCTAAAGGTGGGAAACAATCATCAATTATGTTCTGCACAAATGGTGTCCTTTTGAGGTTGTTGGTTAGCCGAGGCACAAATACGTCGAAGGAAGAATCTGCAACCAAGTCTCTTAAGGATGCTATGTTGGAAATAACTCATATCATTATGGTATGTGTTGGACTTCAACTTGCATGGCAATTTTTATTTTGTATAACCTAATCTGGCATGATACTGTAGGTGTAACCCATATTATCATGGTATGCGTTATACTATGTAATGTTATTAAATTTTGTCTGTATAATTTGATCCTCCCATACTGTAGCCGAAAATAAAACCATGTTGGTGGCTTAGTTCAAAAAGGCATCAAGTAAAAAAAAAATTAGTTGAGGAAAGTAGTGCCAACTAATTCATGGAGCCTAGTGGCTGTAGCAAATCTAACGTAAGCAAAGGCTAGACAGCGAGCCACATTTAGCAACAAGCGGACAAAATAGAACCGCAACAAGCACGTAAAAGAAAAGGGTCAGAAACATGAAGGCACAAATCTTTGATCAGACTAGAACCTCGTTAGATGAAAGATTGGATTGAGAAGAGAATCAGTGGGTCGGTGGAGGAGTTCTAGGAAAATAAAGATGATAAAGTTTAATATAGCAGAGAACAATTATCATACTGAATAGGCCACCAGTATTGCGTGAAAGCTGTCAAGTACTTCGCTTAAAATTGGCTGCAGCTGGTAAAGGTGATTCAGAGTGCATGACATATTTTTCTTCACCCTTTTATACGGGGCACATAAGAGTGTCTGTCACGCCCCGCTTCTCAAAATATGTAATTACGGCACGTGACAGAGCTAACTATGCTACATATGGTTAGGAATTATCCATCCATAGTCACATTACGACTGTCAATCAGATATCAAGAACAATAAATAAAATTTAACAAACACATATCCATCTGCCACAATAGATAAAAGTTAAGAAATGCATACAGCGGAAACAAATCAAGATCCAATAAAGAACAATATCTGAATCACGTCCTTTATGGGATCGCATCGATAAAATAAAACTACGGAAATAAAATAACTAAACATCTCTAAAACTAAATATCTAGCTCCTCAGTACTCGGCTTGCTTGCTAAAATACTTCTGATCTGCCTGCGACAAAGGCAAAGGAACCGGGCCATGCAAAACCCCGACGTCTGTGCGTCATAAATATCAAAATAATAGTAATAACCATAATAGGATGCTATGATTAAACATAAGTATAAATAATAAACACATACATGAAACAATGAGCTATATATATGTGATGTGTATTCTAAAGTCCGTGCTTATAGGTTATCTATTCTACAAGTCTTTGAAATCAATTAAATGGAATTGTCGATATAACTCAATAATATCCTGTGCGTGCCCGGGATCACGGTCAAGACTCTCGGGGCTGAATCCGAGACGTGCCGCTAAGCAGTGAAAACATGTATCATGTACAGACGAATGATGTCAACAACATCATTCCGGGACCGGCCAAAGCCCATATCAACTGATCAGTCTCTGGAAATATCGAACTGTTGAGTTACAAGACTGGTTTCATTATTGATTTCCCCTTACCTCCAGTTTTTGTGTTCAAGTCAGGTATTGATGATCTCAATCTAATGCCAACACAGGATTAAACATGTACAGATCTTGTCTATGTAGACAACAAACCACGTCCATCAGAACAATAAATCAGGATTGTCGGCATTAGTAATAATCCAAGTAACAGGTCTGGTAATGTGTCATGTACAAGTCAGACTATATTTTAACCAAAATAGATACCAAAAGAAAACTGTAACCAATATCTAAATATGGTAAACATGACTAATGCCCGGATGTATAACCGTTTTATGTCCATTACCAAGTATAATGCACTCTAGATAAAATACCGAATTGATTTAGCAGTATAATAATATTGTGATGATCCGGCATGCAACTAGATAAACCATTATTGGTACGGATACAGACTGATAATATAAAACCGTAAATCGATATTATTTGTTGAATAGTAAAACACATGTACTATAATAAATCACATAAATATTGATATAAAAAATAGCATGTTGCAAGTTTAGAACTTCCCTCGATGATGTACTCACGACGAATACGGATTTTCCAAACGACGGCGACGTCCGAAATCACGACGTAAATACGACCTTACCCACAAACTATTGCGTAATGTTCTGGGTAGCTGCTGATGCTCTGTGGAATTTCCAGAGGCCGCTGTTCAGGATCGAAAGCGACAACGACGAGTCGGGGTTCGCCGGCGATGAGATAAAGTCGGGTTTTGAACTTGGAAAGAAGAAAAGAAAGAGAACGAGATGAAGAGGATCTGGGTTTTGCGGAGATTTCAAATGGGGACGAGGTCTGGGTTGTGCTCGTCGGCGACGAGGTGACGACGAGTGCAGGAGGCGATGGTGATGGATTTAGCGGCAGGGTGGCAGTGTTGCTGGTGGCTGGTGATGGGTGATGGAGTTAGGACTAGAATCGGGATTGGGATCGAGAACGAGGGAGTAGGAGATGGAGGTGGTCGCGACGACGGTGAGATGGGTGCTCGGGTGTGACGACGTGAGGTCGAGGGTTGATGGTAATCGGGAACGAGAAGATGAAGACGAAGAAGTTGCGGTGTGGTGTGTGGGTGTTCTGGTGATGCTGACGAGGAGGAAAGGTGATGGGGTGATGGTGGTGGTCGGTTCAGGCGACGGCGAGAAGGAGTTGATGGGTTCTCGGCGTCGGGGTCGGCACGGTGAGCTCTCGGGGGAAGAGGAGGTATGGCCGGTGGTGGTGATGAGGAGGTGAGGGTGAAGGAGTGGGGACGGCGACGAGAGGGGGACGGCGACGGCGTGGATTTGACGTGGGTTAGGGTTCGGTGAGGAAGAGAAGAAGATGAATACAAGAGAGGAGAGTGTTTTATTAAAATATTATACGATTAATATTTTATATATATAGGGAGAGAGGTAGCGACGGAGAGAGCGAGCGACAGAGAGAGAGTTTTTAATAAATAAAATATTAATATAATTTATATATTTATATATATATATATTCTGTTATATATTATAGTTATAGTAAAATAATATATATATATATATATATATATATATATATTGTAGGATTTTGCAGATAATACCGGATCTTTCCAAATATTACCCATACCCGTATCCCTTTAAAAACATAGTTTTCAAATATAAAGAGCATACGTAAGAATTTTAATCATAATCCAATATTCTGTAGTTAAAAACATATACCCCAAATAAAATCTACGTAAATATACTTAGCGATCCAATTACTAATCTGTCTAACCCTTCGGATATGAACATGATATATGGGCGCAACCACTTGATATGGAGTAATTTGCCATGCAAGGCTAGATAGGAAAAGAGTATTATTCGTTTTTATATTGTATTATAAAGAGATATTTAGAGCTTAAAATATTATATATATATATATATATATATATATATATATATATATATATATATATATATATATATATATATATATTACTCGATTCACATGGATACACTATACTAGCAAATATTTGATATATTCTCGCACCATATTGGGTTTCAACATGCGGGTCGGGTCGGATAATGACCATAGCTACTAATTGCATCATTCGCAACCCAATAACAACAATAGTCAAGAATTTCACCGCAAGATTTAAAATACCAAAAATATATAGTATAAATGCACTAGGGTGTTACAGTGCCGTGAGGGGCGGAAGATGTTTTGGAAGAGGGTGGTATATAGAAGTTTGGATAAATCCCAAATGGGTGGAAGATGTTTCTCATCACCACAAATGAAAAAAAAAAAACAAGGCACACAGATTCGTAGTTTTTTTCTTATTCTCATTTCTCTTTTATTCCTTCATGGCGGTTGGCAATTTAAGTAACTACTGTATCCAATAAAAACCAAATCAATGAGATTTGGAATTTTGATATTCCTTTCTCCAACTTTATTGCTGTGTAGTTTAGAAGACGAGAGGCTGGGCTTGTGGCTGGTGGCTAGCAATTGTTACAATTGGGGCTAGGAGTCTTGTTCCATCACCTGTTCTATTTATCTAATAATACTACCAGAACACCTCTCAAGTCTTTTTATTTATTTTCTACCTTTTTGGGGCATGTACATTGAGATGCAAGCTCTATAAAGAGTAACATACAAGCTGTAGTTATTCTAATTACTATAGGAAGTGAGATTTCTCCCCTTTGAGTTTGGTAGCTTTTAAATTGGAATGTGATAAATGAAAAACAGCTCTATTATAAGACTGTAGGCGCTGTTCTTTTCATATTACAGTATTTTAATGACCCTCTTGAAGGAATTATCACTATTTTGCAATATTTGGAATTATTTTAGTTATTACTGTGGGTATAAGTCTGCTACTTTTATGGTTTGTGTACATCTACGTGTGACCAGGTAAATAGTTAACTTTAGAAGGCACCATTCGTTCATTGTCATAGTAGTAGTCGTATAGTCGGATGGTCGTACGATTATTCAAGTTACTTTTAGCTTACAAAAGGCATGATCTTCTAGTAGAAGTTGATGTCTTAATAATTTACAGGATGAAATTCATGAAAGGGACTGGTTTTCCGATTTCATGCTTGCAATTCTAAGGTACATCATTATCTCTTTTTTTTCTTCTAGTTTATCACTTCGTCAAGATTTCTTGCATCGTTTATGAAAAATTATCATGTTATGAAACAGATCCTAGTGATATGTCATCAATATATTGGATATTTGGTATCTGAGCAGTCTTAGAATGGTCCGTTGAACCTCTACCTCCTTTCAAAAGATTGTCTGCATCTCTTTTGTGAATCGATACACTAGAATCACTTAATGCTTCTGATCAATACACGTCATCGACTGAATTTTATGACATGTCCCATTCCACATATCTTATAAATATCAGAAGATGGAATTTCAAATGTATCTACTATAGAAAACCTGGTTCTAATCTTTGTGGTGCTTGTCTGCAGAGATCTGCTGCCTGCATATCCTCATCTGCGTCTGGTGAGCATGATCCACTTACTATATTTATTAGAAGGCAGCATGTTGCATGACCTGGAATGTTGCACATAATTTCCTTTAAATTAACCAGTGTTTCATTCCGTTCTTCATTCATTCAGGTTCTCATGAGTGCGACTCTTGATGCCGAGCGATTTTCTCGGTACTTTGGTGGTTGCCCTATTATTCAGGTCCCAGGATTTACTCATCCAGTAAGAGCTTCTCACACTTGCTTTACAAGTATTTATACACTTGTAACAAAACTATAGAAATCTGGTGTAATTCAATGGTTTTGTGCTTTAGGTCAAAACGTTTTTTCTTGGAGGATGTGCTTTCATTCTTAAGGTCGGCAGATGATAATCATCTGAATCTTGCTGATTTAAGCAGTGTGGAGGATGCGTCTCCATTAACAAAAGATTACAAAGCAGCCGTCGATGAATCGATTGACTTGGCTTTATCAAGTGATGAGTTTGACCCTTTGCTGGAACTACTTTCATCCCAGCGAACTTCAGAATTATATGACTATCAGCATTCGTTGACTGCCATATCACCGTTGATGGTGTTTGCCGGAAAAGGAAGGGTAAGGGATGTCTGTATGCTTCTTTCATTTGGTGCTGACTGCTCTTTGAGTGCCAAAGTTGGAAGCTCAGCATTGGATTGGACTCAGAGAGAAAAACAACAAGAAGTTTATGATATTATCAAAAAGCATATGGAGAAAGACTCATCGAAGTTAGCTGAAGAAGAGGAGCTACTCGAGAAATACCTATCAAGTATCAATCCAGAACTTATTGACACCGTACTTATAGAACGATTACTTAAGAAAATATGTACCGATTCTAAGGAAGGGGCTATCCTAGTGTTTCTTCCAGGATGGGATGACATAAATCAAACAAAACAGAAGTTGCTTGCTTCTCCATATTTTGCGGACACTTCAAAATTTATTATATTCTCTCTCCATTCTATGATTCCATCTGCTGAGCAGAAGAAAGTTTTCAAACGCCCACCAGCCGGTGTTTGCAAAATAATTCTTTCAACGAACATTGCTGAGACTGGTGTTGCAATCGATGACGTTGTATATGTTATAGATAGTGGTAGAATGAAGGAGAAAAGCTACGATCCTTATAGCAATGTATCCACTCTCCATTCTTCTTGGGTTTCAAAGGCTAGTGCGAAGCAGCACGAGGGACGAGCTGGCCGTTGTCAGCCAGGAACTTGTTATCATCTCTATTCAAAATCCCGAGCAGCATCTTTTTCGGAGTACCAGGTTCCCGAAATAAAGAGTATGCCAATTGAGGAACTCTGCTTGCAGGCAAGTGCCGTTTTCGGAGTACCAGATTCCCGAAACAAACTTTTTGCAGAAAACTTTGGACCCTCCAGTGTATGAAACTGTACGCAACGCAATTATCGTTCTTCAAGACATTGGTGCTTTAACACAAGATGAAAAGCTTACAGAGCTTGGGAAAAAACTGGGTGCACTCCCAGTTCATCTGTCAACCAGCAAGATGATTTTGTTTTCTATCTTGATGAACTGGCTTGAAACTGCGTTAACATTAGCATGTGCTGCTGATTATAGGGACCCCTTTCTTCTGCCAATGGTCCCTGAGGAGAAGAAGAAAGCTGCTGCTGCAAGAGCTGAGCTAGCTTCCTTGTATGGTGGCTATAGTGATCAACTGGCAGTTGTCGTAGCTTTTGAGTGTCGGAAGCGAGCAAAAGATAGAGGTCAAGAGTCTCAGTTCTGTTCGAGGTGTGTTGTCTCGTCCAACACAATGGGCATGTTATTTCACATGCGTAAGCAGCTTCAGAACGAATTGGTTAGAATTGGATTTATTCCTGAGGACATGTCCAGCTGCAGCTTAAATGCCCAGGATGCAGGCATTTCGCGGTCTGTACTTACAGCTGGTACTTATCCGATGGTCGGAGAACTGCTCCCACGCCGCAAACAAAATAGAAGAGTTATGGTGGAGACTTCTGGTGGTGCTAAAGTTTGCCTGCGCCCTCATTCCTTAAACTTCAATTTATCTTTTAGTAATTGTAGTGGTAATCCAATTATTATTTATGATGAGGTTACTTGTGGAGATGGGGGATTGTACATCAGAAATTGCTCTTTTGTAGGGCCATATCCATTATTGTTACTTGCGATGGATTTGGCAGTCGCTCCTTCAACTGAGAATGATGAAGACAGCGATGAAGATCTGGAAGCTTCTAGTGATGAGGAAGATGTGATGAAGACTAAGATGTGTTCTGGACAGCAAGGAGAACAGATTATGTTCTCCCCTGACAATACTGTCTCGATTGTTGTTGATCGGTGGCTAAAGTTTGAATCAACTGCCCTTGATTTTGCTCACGTTTACTGCTTAAGGGAGCGCCTGTCTGCAGCAATGCTCTTCAAAGTAAGATTTCTTAATTGCTAATTATGGAATATTGAACAGATGAGCATAGCCTAAATAGCCATTTATGTTTTTTTGATAATTTTATTCTTGATGTTATAACTTAAATGGAGAAGACATGGTCATAATTCTTCCACCTCTAATTAGATATTATTTTATGTTGACGGTCTGTACTTCAATTTTCAGGCCCTTCAGCCGAAAATTGATCACGCTTGCATTTTATCAACAACATGATTTCGTACTTACAATGAAGCTTATTTTGTGCAATCTTTTTTTTTTCCAGTAATGCACACCTTAATGCCAGCTAGTTTTAGTATTAGATATGTTTGGTAAACATGTAACAGATCTCATGAAGTGAAAACTGTTCTGTGCAATAACATGTTTTATTTCAGATTAATTTAGATATTTATGTATTTTAAGTTGAGCCTTCACAAGAAGAGGCTTCGATTTACTTTTAATGGGACATCTAAATATTATAATATACTATTAGTTGACATTTTTCATAAATATAGTTCTTTTCGGAAATTGTTAAATTAGAGCTTGGGCTTCTATCCTTGTATTTCTGAAGTAAATACTTGGACTTGTACAGTTTGTTTGTTGGTGTTATCCCTGATCATTTGTTCTCATAGTTGTGAAAAAATATTTGGATTGGAGAAGCTGAATAAATATGTTTTGCTTACTTTTCTGAATAGTTTATGGGTTATTCTTATATCCCTCCTTAAATTCTCTCGTATTTTTTTAAAAACAATCTCTCTAATCTTAATATTTTAAATTTCTCCCTTAGCTCTCTTATGTCATTTCATATTTTCCTTTTAATAATGTCCATTCAAAAAATACCCTTTCGTTACCAAAGTTGTTTTATAACTAAAATTATGATCTCTCTGTAGCATTTTGCGTATTATGATGGTAGTATTGGTTAACATAACGTTGGCTTGGATTAATTTTTGGATGGAAAATTTTAGAAGCGATATATGAAATATCTTAGGAGATAATATTTTTGGTGGTGGAAGACAATATTTTTGGTGGCGAGAAGAATTTTTTTTCCAAAATACTTTATTTGTTTGCTTTCCTCGTACTTATTTTAGAACACTTAAGATAACATGCTTCAAACATTGCTTTCAGTGAGATTTATTGTTATTTTTGTATAATAGCGTCAATACACTCCGAATCTGTGTTGAAGTAGGTGTATCTATGCAACTTCTAATTGTCTTAGAAGTATGCGTAATTCGGGCATGATCCACCAGATCACATGTTGGTTCTATTCTTAAGGCCATAGATTTATTAGCAAAAACATTGAAGTCATGTCCACAGGCAAGATACTTCCGGATCACTGTCATTTGTGCTAAAATAAAGGAAATAGAGCTGGGGCAAAAATTGGAATAATTATAGGTAATCTCTGTTGCCTTTTTCTTTAATGGAAACAGTCGCATTTTTTTGGGTGACAAGATGAAGGTATATTTCAGTAATCAATGATCTTTGTGTGGAAGATGAGTTCCAGGAGTTATGCACACTATAAAATATGCTTTTTACCTTGATGCAGAACATTGATCATTTTGAAGTAATATTATATTTAGGGTATAATCTCTGGGACAAAATTTGATCTCTATTTTAAATAGATTTGTTCAAGTTTCAATTTATTATGTTAGTTCTTTTTAAATATGATTTAGTTAGGGTTTATTTGATTATATTTTTTCCATATCTTTCAGGGAGGCTGTAAAAGAGCTAAATGCAATCCTCTTGTATTAAGACTTTATTTGTAAATTTTTGACTTAAACTCAGTTTTTGTGGATCCTAAACGATTTGGTGAATTCTGATCGAACGCCCCCTATGTTCATATTATCAATTCTTAATGCTAGAAAGTTGGCGCTTATAAACAAGAACATACCACAAGCAACGTAGAGAAACTTCCTATATAATCTGCATTTTCCCCAGAACCTCTATCTTTTTTCCAACACGCATGTGTGCTGCTTTATACAAGCTATCTTCAAGAGTCTTAATTCTGAAACACAGTTGTAATCCATGAATATTCAGATAATTTATGTAAATCCCGCGTGCACTTGAAAATCCATCGTGGACAAGGCTGCAGAGTGTTTGGATAAAAAATAAAAGCAACTATATATGCTTCCCATGAAGTTCACTCTCTTGTGTTTTAAATACATATCAAAGATGATGTCCTTGTTCTTGACTTCATATTAAGGACAACACCTGTTGTATACATCTTTCTTTTTAAATGGTATGTCGCATCCTCATATTCTAAATTTTTCAGAGTTCAGGTTATAGAATCTGAGGGCATCAACAATTATGGCCTCATTATCAATCTTAGCAACTTCAAGTATTTACTTGGATTGGGAGTTTTTGTCAAAATATTTGTATGTGCAGGTTCGATTTGGAAGGAAACGTTTTTTAAGAAACTTACTAAACGATTTCAAGCTCCGCCTTGTTATCAAAATGAGTTGTTCATTCTTTATTTTAATTGTTTGATAGATACTTTGTTCTTTAGGGGCCACTCTTTTCATTCTTGATTTGTTCCTAGAATAAAAGCATTATGGGAAAACAATTCATAACTTATTTCAGCTAAGAATAATATTAAATCTTATATGCATAATTACATAAACCCACCGTTGCCGGTCCCAAGTCCGGATGAGAAAGAGTGAGGGTTGTGGTAGGCTTGTGACAGCCAACGTAAAACTTTGTCACATTCTATGACATGAACCATAATAAGAATATCATTGGGGCGTCCCCTACTCAGCGACGCGCTGCATCGGATCCCGGGTGTAGTGTTAAATATGCAAGGGCTTCTCGGTCGTCGTCCAGATGCGACGTGCTATATCGGACCCCGGGTGTAGTGACAAATAAGCAAGGGTCGTCGTCCAGAGACGGCGCGCTACATCGGACCCCGGGTGTAGTGACAAATAAGCAAGGGTTTCATAGGATCCGTCTAGCTTCCTGGAACATAGGTTCCCTTACGGGTAGACTAATAGAATTAGTGGAGGTGATGATTAGGAGGAGAGTTGGTATTATGTGTTTGCAAGAAACTAAGTGGGTAGGTGAAAAGAGTAGAGTCATAGAGCCTTGGGGTTATAAGCTTTGGTATACGGGTAGAGATAAAAATCGAAATAGGGTAGGCATAATCATAGATAGACGGTTGCTTGAGGATGTAGTTGAGATTAGGAGAAAAGGTGATAGAATTTTACTGGTTAAGCTTATTCTAGGTGGAGAGATCCTTAATATTATTAGTGCTTATACACCACAGATAGGTCTTGATGACGCTAGTAAGCGTATATTCTGGGAGGATTTAGACGAGGTGGTGCAAAGTATACCTAGTAGAGAGAAGTTATTTATTGGTGGTGATCTTAATGGACATGTAGGTACTAATCGTAGTGGGTTTGATACTATCCATGGAGGTTTTGGTTTCGGACAAAGGAATGAAGTAGATGACTCGATTCTAGATTTTGCTTTATCTTATGACTTGATCTTAGCAAACACCTGGTTTAGGAAAAGAGAGTCCCACCTTATCACTTTTAGGAGCGGATCAAGTGCTAGTCAAATAGACTTTTTTCTGACGAGAAGAATAGATAGAGGTTGTTGCATCGACTGTAAGGTAGTGCCAGGTGAGAGTGTAACCACTCAACATAGACTTTTAGTTCTAGATTTTCGATTTAGAAGAGAACCTAGGAAGATTAGACGTAAGGTAGAGCCTAAAATTAAATGGTGGCGATTGAAAGAAGGTAACCAAAAGGCTTTTATAGATCGTGTAGTACAAGAAGCGGATTGGCGGTCGGAAGATGACCCAGACAAAACATGGAACAAAATAGCTAGTTGTATCAAGAAAGTAGCTAGAGATTTACTTGGTGAGTCGAGAGGTGGTGCTCCACCATCTAAGGACATATCATGGTGGAATGAAGATGTAAAGGCTGCTATTAAAATTAAAAGGGATTCTTATAAAGATTTGAAGAAAAGTAGAGATGTGGAGAGATTTGAGAATTACAAAATGGCTAAAAAGGAAGTTAAGAAAGCTGTTCGGGAAGCTAAATCTAAGGTCTACAAGGAGGTGTATGAGAAATTAGACAGTAAAGAAGCTGCAAATGATATATACCGGATTGCTCGAATGCGGGAAAGGAAGACTAGAGACTTATGTGCGGTCAAGTGTGTCAAAAATGAAAATCAGAAGGTTTTAGTTCGAGATGAGGATATCAAGGAAAGATGGAGAGATTATTTTGACAAATTGTTCAATGAAAGCTTTACTAAGAATTTGGATGGACTTGTCATTCAATCTCAAGATATAAATCGTGATTTCATGCGTAAAATAAGACTTCCTGAGGTTAAAGAAGCTTTGAACAGAATGAGTTTAAGAAAAGCGGTTGGTCCTGACGGGATTTCTATCGAGATTTGGAGATGCTTAGGAGAAATAGACGTTAAATGGCTGACAGATCTGTTTAATAAGATTTGGCAGACAAAAAAGATGCCAAATGAATGGAGGAAAAGTATCCTTGTACCTATCTACAAGAATAAGGGTGACATTCAAAGTTGCTCAAACTACCGTGGAATAAAACTGATGTGTCACACCATGAAACTTTGGGAGAGAGTGATTGAACACAGGCTAAGGAAGGATATTAAGATAACAGAGAACCAATTTGGGTTCATCCTGGACGATCGACGACAGAGGCAATTCATTTGCTTCGTCAACTTGTCGAGCGCTTTCGAGAGAAGAGAAGAGATTTGCATATGATATTTATTGATTTAGAAAAAGCGTACGACAAGGTACCTAGAGAGGTATTATGGGGGACAATGATGAAGAAGGGGGTCCCCGTCAAGTATATTGACATAATCAAGGATATGTACGACGGAGTAGTGGCAAATGTCAGAACTTGCGGTGGCTTAACAAGTGATTTTCCGATTACTATTGGTTTACATCAAGGATCTGCATTAAGTCCATTTTTGTTTACCATCGTGATGGATGAGCTTACTAGAACTATCCAAGATGAGGTCCCTTGGTGTATGCTATTCGCTGATGATATTGTTCTAGTAAATGAGACGAAAGCAGGGGTTAATGCCAAATTGGAATTATGGAGGCAAACATTGGAATCTCGGGGATTCAGATTGAGCAGGTCCAAGACAGCATATATGCACTGCAAATTTAGTAGCCAGAGAAGTCAAAACCATATTGGTATAACATTGGAAGGGCAAGAGATATCACCGAGCGACCAGTTTAGATATCTAGGTTCCATCATCCAAAGGAATGGGGAGATCGATGGTGATGTTAATCAAAGGATCCAAGCTGGTTGGTTGAAATGGAGGAGTGCAACAGGGATTTTGTGTGATCGTAACTTTCCGTTAAAATTGAAAGGGAAGTTTTATCGTCGGCCTGCCTTATTATATGGTACAGAATGCTGGGCTCCTAAGAAGCATCATACACAGAAGATGCACGTAGCGGAGATGCGCATGCTTCGTTGGATGTACGGTAACACTAGAAAAGATAAGGTGCGAAATGAGGATATTCGTGCCAAAGTTGGTGTAGCACCCGTGGAGGAGAAGATGCGGGAAAACCGGCTAAGATGGTTTGGTCATGTGCGACGCAGACCTATGGAAGCACCGGTTCGACGAATAGATACTCTCGATATGGGCAATGGCAAAAGGGCAAAAGGGAGACCGAAGAAAACATGGATGGAGGTGATACGAAACGATATGGTTGCCAAAGGACTCAATGAAAGTATATTGTTTGATAGAAGTGAGTGGAGACAGAGGATTCATGTGCTGGACCCGGCGTGATTCTTATGTTGGTTCATATAGCCTACCCCATATGCTTGGGATAAAAGGCTCAGTAGTTGTTGTTGTTGTCGTCGTTGTGATATGCATAATTACATACTAACATGATATGATATTTAACATTTGCAGCTAAATTATGTCATTATGAAGCATTTCACACTAGACAAATCATAACATGAGTTCCTCAATTATAACATTTATAGATAAAAGTGAACGAATAACAGTTAATCATAACATAGCTCACTAAATAATGACACTTCAATACATAAATATCTAAAATCAGACACATCATAACATGATGCCCCAAATTATATCATTTATAGATAAAATTAACATATCTCACCAAATAATGACACTTTTATACATAAACATCTAACATTAGACACATCATAACATGATTATGCAAATCATAACATTTATAGATAAATATGAATGGATATATGTTAATTGTAACATATCTCACTAAATAATGACACTTATATGCACAAACATTTAATATTAGATAAATCATGACATAATCACTCAAATTCTAGTAATAAACTTAAAAAATTTAATCAAACTTACAATGTGTAATCTCACTGGATATCATTGAAGAATTCTATGTAAACATATAGCGGGATCCATAGAGGTTGAGGATATCGATCTCAAGATTGGCTTACAAAAGCCATGGTCGATATTTTAAAGCCCAAAATAGATGATACACATAATGCATGGGATATTTTTTTCCAGAAATTCAAGTATACTCTTAAGCAATTAAATGTATATTGGATTCTCTCTACTCCCGTAGCTGCTATTCACTGCTCCATCTCTTTGGTGCTTCTTTCCAAATTTTCCATCTCGTTTCTTAATTTTATCATCTTCGTTCCCCATTCCACTATCTCTCTCAATTTCTGCATTTTCGCTCCCAATTTTCTCATCTTCGCCCTCAATTCCCTGTCTCTACTAATTTCTTGCATCTTCACTTTCAATTCCCCATCTCTTATCCTAGTTTCTGCATCTTGGCTCCAAATTGCCCATCTCATCTCCCAATTTCTGCGTCCTAATCCCGACATCTCCTCACCTAATTTCTTGATCTTCGCTCTCAATTTTCCTCGTTGCCTCAATTTTACTAACACTAACAATGACCGCGGTTTTTTTTATTGAAAATCTTGAGATCGATACAATTCAACCTTTATGGATCGCACTATATCTTTGCATAAAATTCTTCAATGATATGTGGGATTATCGATCAGTCTAAAATATTGCATATTTGAATGAACATTTTCCCTACTATTTTAATAAATAAAAGGTGTTAATTGTAAATATGGAACATATGTGGATTTATTTGTAAAAACATTATTATCATATATTTCTACATTTTAATTAACATAATTAGGAAAAATATATGCATATAATATTTAAATGAAAAATTAGTAATTAAAATATGCATATCATATCAAATATTTCTAATCAATATTCTTAAAATTTAATATAATATAAAATGGTTAGGATAATATCTCAAAAATACCAAATGCTACCAACACTTTGATTTGAGAAATTATGCAGATATTAGCTCAGGATTGGAACCCAAGAGATCCGAGTTAAATCGGGATGTCGAAATTGAATCTGCCAAAAATATAGAAGTAAATCAAGAGATCTAGCAACGACAGAGACTCGGAGTATGATTTGCAGAATTTAGATATCAAAAGGATCTCCACATGTCACCACAAAAGACCAGAAGAAATCCTAAAACATGAAGCCACTAGGTTGCGACGGATCCGCGGCTAAATTGAGGGATATGCGGCGAAACCGCGGCTCAATAAGGGCTGTAGGATATGAGATTTTATGACTTGGATCTTAACAACATATATTCACTTATGGCATTTAGGGTTTCTGGTTGCTGTGACTATATATGGGACCGAGAGCTGCACATTAAAGATCATCACCGATGAGATCAAGAGATCCAAGAGGTCCGCGTATCTGAGTGATCATCATCTATTCGTCTACCTCCCACAAGAGAGAGATATAGAACAAACTAGAGTTCTTGTATTTTACTTTCTAAGGAGCATTGTAAATGCAATAGTTGATTAATAAAGATAGTGTTTTTATTATTCTTTTTGCAATTAATTTCCGCATTTCCTTACTGCACTCACATTTCTGCATTCTTAATCATATTTTCATTCTTCTTTAACCTTTCTTCTAAATTTTTAATCATGAACGAGTGATTCCTAGCTTGCTAGGGTTCGTAGGATAGAGCATAACAATTGATGATAAAATCTTTTAACATCTTTTATACATTTTAAAGTTTATAAATTTTAGCAAAATAAATGTTAACATTCTTATCGGGCGCGCTGTCAATTTATTGATAGTCACGACCATGATTTGAGATTGGTTTAACACTTGTTTTGTTAAGGGTTAGACATGAATAGAGATCAATGCAAGGACAAGAATTAGTAGTGGGGAAATCCTAGTTTCTTCCAAGAACCCTAATCTACATTCATCACTATCGATCTAGTTTTAAACTATTAAAAAATAAAATGAGTCATTTTTAATTATTCATCCATTACTACTAAGTCCTATGAACCCTACGAGCCTTTTCTTTGTAAATTCTATATTCGTAACGACAAACAATCACCCTTCTTTAATCAACTCATCTAAAGCAAGAAAGAGTTCACGTTTCCCTGCGGACGACCCGTACTCATCGTGACTAGTTACTAGCGACACCGTCTTGATTGTGGTTACTTTACAAAACACTTTTTTAACGATCAATTAAATGGCACCGTTGCCGGAAATACGGTCGTAATTTTTTTCTTATTATTCGGGTTGATTTCTTATAAAATCCAGCAAACATATTATAAACGAGAACCAAAACCGCATAACGATTATTGTGCGAGTTTTGCAAGGGAATATGGAGTAACTGGAGCAAGAAAATAGAGATTCAGAAATTTCAATTTAGACCAGAGGAGCATAGGGGAGCGCTAAAGAAATATTGGCAAAAGGTCCCTCAAAACAGCAGCGGAACTGCGGCAGAACTAGGGGTTTGGCGGCGGAACCGCGGCGCTTTGGGAGAATTGGGCCCCCAAAATCCTCTTGTATTTTCTTATTATTTTTCTCTCTCCTTTAAGATCCAATAATCCGATTTTTTCTGCAGGATTCTTTGCAAATATCGCCGCTTAAAAAAAAATCTTTTTGCGTGTTTTGATATCGGTTTGTTTGTGCATATCTAAACTGAACATTAAGGGGCAATAACCCAAATTCAGATTAGGTGGGGATTTCATTACCCTTCCTAGGCCCCACAAATCACAAAACGAGCATACTATCACCCTATATTAATTAAAAAAATATCTAGACCAAGGCTTTAAGGACCGTCGCGCTCAATTAGGATAGAGGAGGGTCGTGGGTAATCTATCGCTTATCCGCATTTCTCTTATGGTGTCTAGGCAAGTGTGACTAAGGAAAGTGGCTACTTAATTATGCCCGCTATTTCGATGATTCGTATAGTGGACAACTCCCACTTACCTGTCACTTATCCGGCTACAAGATTGATAAGGAGGTAGTAGAGGATTGATCATGCGACTTGTTCTTTGGAAGTCTAGGAGCGGTCTAGTGACTTGACTTAGGTGACCCTAGTTCTAGGGATTGATTGTGCATTTTGTGATTTGTTGAGTCAAGCCTCAAGTCCGACTATTTTTCAAAACAAACCCTCTAAAAATCATTCTCACACACACTGCCACGTGCACTATGTTGGGATTCCTCAGCACCCTACTGGGTTTTCTATGCATCTTCCATACCAATTTCAAAAATTATAACAGTGCTAAGGAACCCTAGACTAGGATCAAGCTAGAGTAATTAAACAATCAAGCATGTAATCAAACATTACAACAAGTGAATAAGGAATGCAACCTTTGTAGACCGGTCCTTCACTTCAATTAGTTTCTTGTAGTAGTCATTTCGCTGCGAGTAGTGATCTCCCGAACTCTAGTCTGGGTTCCCTTGAAGAAATGAACAATCTTGCTCGAAGTTTTCGAAGCCGAAGATGATCTACGTTGAGGGGACTCAAACCCTAGCTAGCTCTTCACTAAATTAGGGTTTAGTGAAGCAAAAACCCTAAAATAAATGACTAATCTAGAAGAAGATGATGAAGTAGGAATTTTGCTCACTTTGGATTTATTTTTCTCACTAGGATTCATCATCTCATGAAACCCTAGAAAGCTTTTGAGATGGGGAAGAAAATGAAGAGAAAAATGAACAAGTGAATGAGTTGTGTGAAAATAGAAACCATGGTAAGATAATATCTCATACTAAACTCTTGTAGAGAATAAACCATGGTCAAGGATAAATGGTAAGGTTAATAAATATCTTAAGCAATACAAATGAAGTGGACTAAGTCAATGGTTTATCCAAGCATCTACATGCTTCCAACCATGACCAATTTCACTTCATTTTGAATTACTTTAAATAAGTAAAACCTTAGATTTATCCAAAGCATGGTGTTAGTCTCATACACCCATGTTGCATATATCAACAACCATGACACAATCACATAATATGTAAAGTGTACACAAAAGTGAGAAAAAGAAATGTTTAAGTGAGCTAATATTAGTTAATGTAATTCAATATATCAACTATATAATTATACATTAAATTATTAAATCAACACTTGATTTAATAATCCGGCTATATCACATACAACCGGCTAATATCAAATGTAACAACTTATCGAATCAACACTTGATCCGATAACCCGGCTATATCACATATCGCGAGAATAGAATACGGTATCACATATCGTATTAATCTCGGTCCCGCACATATCACATATGTGCTCCTACTTCGTTTCGCTTGAGCCAGGAAACCTCTGTGTAGGACTCTAAAGACTCGTCAATACGCCGACAGTAGGTGGTGATCATATCAGTCACCCATAAGCCGCAAGCGGTCTGCTAAACGTAATGACCACCCGGGTATTGAGCGATCAGAATATCAACAAGCAAGCCTGCTCATACTCCTGTGGATCCAATCAGTAACACTACTGTACAATCCGGTCTCTTCGTCTGATATGTCGCATATCTAGTTTAGGGGTGGTAAACGTCAGATCCCAGTAACTTGATAAGTCATGCCGATATAAGGTCCATAACGGTTCGAGAAACTACTGATAACACTTACCAGTATATCTCAGCAACCCTGGCCAGGGATTTCCTGTTATTGCCAATCGAGCATAGCGCAACATCAACCCCCAATACCGGGAGAGACGAATCCTCTCCTATCGCTCATTGCCTCTATGTGACTCGGGACTGTACCCAAAAACCACCTGTTTGCATGAATCAGTAGAGCCGTGGTAGGGTGAAAATCAAAGCACAGTGGGAGACACACAAGACTCTATGACGATCTCGGGTCGACAGACTAACCTGTACCAGTATCACCAGAGAACTGCTACCTGACGTGAGGTATAATACCATCTAGGAGTTCTCGGCGAGTCCGTTCAGTGTACCCAGTCTCCACTGAGCATCTGTATACCATCTCTGATGTCAAATACTAATGGATATGTGATCAACCATCACCCATCACATGGGTCGAGAAGCTATAAGCTAGTCTACTCTGGAGTATCGATGCCCTGCCTTAATATTCCCTCGACTAGGAACAATTAAAGGATGTACTCACAGACTACCCAGACCCCACTAGTATGATCTCTATCATAATCCTGGAAGTCAAGTACACATCCTAAAGGTTTTATCAACATGTAACAGAGAGACATCAAGTGTATATGTTAAGATAAAGAGCAACCAGATAGCGTACTATCATGTCGAGCAAGAAAGTCCTCCCTATATATGTCCCAACATTCACTATAATATACATCATATGTACAATAATGGCCTCTAGGGCATACATATAACTAACACACTAAACCCGCTTAGTGCATGATAGGCTGGACACGGGATTCTAGTGCCCGTCTTGTCCGCGTTTTTTCTATCGATTCCGAAGTCAGTACTTCTTCATCTTCTATTTCCCCTCCACCCACCACATCTTCCGAAATGGACAGATCTCCATCGGGATTTAACGATACCACCATGTTACCACCCTTAGGTGCGCATAATCCACCGCGCATCTCTCTCCAAGAAAGATGCTACCCCGTACGTGGACCCCTTCCTGCTTGTGTGTCTCTTCCACCGGCCAATGGAGATAATTTTGAAATTAAACCCCACTTCATCAACCTGTTGCCCAAATTTTACGGGCTTGAATCTGAAAACGCATACATTTTTATAACCAAATTCGAAAACGTATGTGCAATGATGAGCACAGCCCAACTTTCAGGGGATGCTATGCGATTACGTCTACCTTGTGCGATCTAGCAGAAAAATGGCTTTACAGCACTGCTGCACATTCTATCACTAAATGGGATGAATTCGTTATAGCATTTCTTAAGAAATTTTATCCACATCACAAAATCGTCCGTGTTCGAAGCGAGATTAACCGGTTTACCCAACTTCCCAATGAACCATTCTGAAAATGCTTTGAACGGTTTAAGGATCTTCTTGTATAATGCCCCCATCACGGAATTGCTAGATGGCAACTTTGTAGAATTATATATGAGGGTGTTAATCCAGTGACAAAACAAATGCTTGAAACCATTTGTCAATGTCATTTCATGTCAAAAGACGATGGCGAAACTTGGCAATTTCTGGAAGATCTGGCCGAACAAACCTTACAATGGGAGAGCACTAGACCAACATCGTCTTCATCTAGGGCAGGTATCCATCAGCTCGATATTTCTATCGCAGTGAAATCTGAAATGGCCGCGATGCAAAAGAAACTAGAAACTATCTAAAACAAATTCTCGTCAGCCTTCCTAAACCAAGTCACGCTCCCCAAAACCGTGTGTGGTTGCTGTTTTGACCCATCACATTTAACGGAAGAATGTCCTTTGAATCCTTGGTCTCAAGGTCATGAATAAACCAATGCTGCTTTTCAGCAACAACTTAGAAATGGCCCTTATTCATCCATATATAATTAGGGATGGAGGAATCATACTAATTTTGCTTGGAACCAAAACCAATCTCAAAATCAAAATCAGTTCCCAAGCCAAAATAATTATCAAAGTTTTTCTCCACAATAACAGCCACCACACCAAATTCAGCAACCCTTTCAACCGCAATCTCTTCAAAATCTGGCCAACAACTTTGCTCCTTATAATAATATTTCAACGGTCGGTACCGATAAAACATCTGCACTCGAACGAAACTTAGAAACGTTTATTAAACAATCAACACAAACGGCAGCTAATTTAACGTCATTTATCCAAACGTTAGTGAAACACACAGCTTCCCACGGTGAAAGCATAAAATCGATAAAAACACAATTTGCACAGTTAAATGATGCGATAAGTGAGAGAGAGAAAGGGAGACTTCCATCTCAATCTCTACCAAATCCCGGCCACTCACAAAGCGCAAATCTCATCATTCATAATCATAATGTGGGTGCCGTAACTACGTTGAGATCGGAAAGAGTGCTAAATAACAATGTTAGTAAACAAGTTGAAGTTGATGATATTGATGAAACCCCGGCTGCTATTTCTATTCCTGCTTCATCTAATCCAACATCTTCTTCTGAGCCTATTCTCCGTTTCCCACTAGGCTCGAACCCTCAGCCCATTTCCTTGAAGGAATTACCATCTACGACCATCCCAAATCAAATTTTGGGATCCATTTTATCCCCACAAACTTCTCCTCAAAAGTTGGACCCAACCCTTATTGATAAAGCTCATTTTCCAAACAGGTTAAGGGCCAACGGACCAAATCCCTAAATGGAGAAGACTGTGGACATTTTTAAACAAGTTAACATAAATATTTCTTTCCTATATACTATCAAACAAGTTCCTTCCTATGCAAAAATTTTAAAGGACTTGTGCATTAGGAAAAGAAAAATTCAAGTGCCTAAAAAAGTTTTCTTACTAAGTAATATGAGCAATTCTCTTACCCAATTGGTGCCCACGAAACATAAGGAACCCGATTGTCCTACAATATCTATAACTATTGGGGGTAAAAATATCAATCGTGCTCTACTCGATTTAGATGCTAGTGTTAAGTTGCTTCCGTATTCTGTTTATGAGCAATTAGGCATAGAAGAGTTGAAATCTGCGTATTGCACTCTTCAGATGGCCGATCGATCTATCACCCAAGCTCAGGATGAGCTGGAGGACGTGTTAATCAAAGTAGGGGAATTTATATTCCCTATGAACTTTATAGTTATAGATACACAGCCTGTGGCAAACCTACGGAACCAAATTCTGGTGATTCTAGGTCAACATTTTCTAGCAACTTCCAACGCGATAATCAATTATCGTAACGTTTCTATGAACCTGTCCTTTGGCAAGATGACAATTGAGCTTAACATCTATAAGCTAGGAAGTCAACCCTCCGAACCCTATGCTCATATAGTTGATGTATGTTCTGCCGAAAAGATAGATTCCGACAGTTGCGAATTTGAGGAGCTTCACGATACTAATCTAGACTCCAATAGTGCGTTATTGTTTGATCCTGCTATTTATGATACACATGAGAACCCTTCTATCAACAAGTCCACACCCATGTCTAAATCCTTTGACTTGTCGAATGAGTTAGTCGAGCTGTCCGGGTCAATATCTAACGCTAAATATGAACCTTTTATGGAGTCCGAGTATCAGCCCGTTCTTTCCGATGAGATTATCATTCAGAATATCGACGGTGTTTTGAAAACATTTTTGCCGAAAAACTCGCATTCCTAGAAAACATGGGAGTTGTGATGAATCAACCCCCACCTAAAAAAGTTGAATCGCCACCCTTTCTTCTTATCAAGAACGAGAATGCGAGTAGTGCGCCATCACTGTTTTGTCTCTACCAACCGAAACGTAAACCTGATCGATTACGTGTAACACCCGAGCCCAATAATACTTTTTCTATTGCTAGTTGAGTGTTATACATTGCTCATTCCAATTCTCCTGATTGTTTGGTGTTTATTGCTAAATGTTAACCGGTTAAGTCATTTTGGCACATAACAAATTTTAACACCTAAAATGAAATTTAAAATATCCATGTTGGCCCACTCGTCGCCACTAGTCGCGTGGTAGCGTCCGCGCGTCGAGATTTCGTCCCGTTCGGCTAAACGGGCAAGTTTGGACGACTACGCGCGCGTGCAAGTGTCCGACTTGGGGGCATGCATTTTAATCACTAAACACCCCTTTTCAAAATTTGGAACTCGCTTAAAATCCTATAATTTGAATTTGAAACATTTGGGCGCAACCCGGGCGCGATTTGGAAATGTTTCATTTAGCGCCGAAAATGCCCATTTAATTAAATATCATAAAACTAAAATATATATACGAATATAATCTTCTTTAACCGTTAAAACATTTAAATCCTTTCAAATCTCCTTTTTAAATTGCGCCTCAGCCAATCAGGCTTCCCTTCGTGGGCCCCCTTTCCCTCTCTCTCTCTCCGTCTCTCTCTATCTCTCTCTATTCTCCTTCTCTCTCTATCTCTAAAATCTTTCTCTTTACCTAACAATCTCTCTCTCTCCTCCTATATATTACGCAGCCGCCTCCTTCTTCTCCTCCATCGCGAGAACAACCCCCGAACCCTAACCCTAGCCTCCTCGTGCCTGCGCCGTCGACCTCCCCGCGACCTCGCAGTCGCCGTCCTCGCCTCCACGGCCTTACCGCACCCTCTACCTCCTTCCTCCGTTCTCTTTCCGCGCCTGCACCCAACCCCCGACGCCACCACCAGCCGCAGGTCTCGCCGTCGCCGCCGCCTCCCATCGCCGACGACACCAGAATCCTCCTCCCTTCACCCTCGCCCCGACCTCGTCGTCGTCTTCCTCCTCCCCTCGCCGGACCACCACCAGAACCCGAGCCCGACCCTAGCACCAATCCCCGGGTCGCCGGAAAACGTGCCGACGATCCTCGCCGTCGTCACCAGAGCCACCTCCGACCACCTCCTCTTCCCTGCGACCAGAACCCGGCCTTTACCTCCCCTCATCGCACAGCACCACCCTTTCCAACGAGCCCAGCAGCTGTCCAGCCTTCGCTGCCGTTGCCGCTGCTTCGCCGGCGTCCCATCGCCGTCGAACCCGTCACGGTTGCCACCTTTGCCATCCCTGTAAGCATCTCTTGACTTTCCTTTAAGGTTAGACCCCCTCGCTGGTCCTTGTTCACGTTTATCGTATGGTTGCTAACTTGTCGTCGTTTTGACTTTTGCCGGATTCCGACCGTGCCGTCGTTTGGACCCGACGCTCCAGCAAAGTACTCTGGTCCGTGTGGTCCCGCTGTTCGCTGTTAGGACTCGATCCGTGGCCTGTGCACCCGTCTCGTGTTTTCCGCCGACATTGCATCCGTACTTTCCGGTTTGCGAACCGTCGAGGCAAGTATCCGAATACTTGCTTTAACATGCTAGTACACAAGATCAAGTCTTGCGATAAACTTAATCATCATATTATTACTATAACCACACAGCTATTGGTAATATCGATATTATATTATAACTTAGAATTTACAAGATCTAGTCTTGCTATGCAGTTGAATATCATATTATATAATACAACAACTTAATGACGGTAATATCCCTATTAGATTATAGCTTAGAATTGACAGTTGCAATTATCCTTAACATGGAATCATTATAGTAGTTTCTTGTAATCAATCGGTCTACTATCAATCCATACTCTAACTAACTGAACCAATTAGATCTTCCTTGCTTTATTCGTTAAATCATCCATGAGACAATTAATTATGCTTTAGTCTTAAACTCATGTAGCTTCATTACTGTATGTGGTTGATATTGCTTCACCTTGCAACTACTGCACCCCAAGGGTGCTTGAACCTGTTAATAAAGATAATACAAAGCACCATTGTGATTAAATGACTATCATTGCCGTTTACTTTAATTCTCGCTACTGTTTATTGTTCGATTGTATACCTGTTGTGAGCACGTACTCGATTGCACTACATGTTGACCGGACCTTGCTACATACGACATATTTACATACTGATACACCTGACATGGTACCGTATACTGTTGACTTGACCTGATGTACCCTGACCTGACTTGTTACCTGATCTCATGCCGACAAACCTGACTTGGGGGTCCTCATGGACCATTCCTGCTGTCTATCCAGACATACCTGCTTTTACCTGATTCTGTGTTGACATTAGTCCTTGACTACTGAATACCTGACCTGACATACATAACTTGGGGGTATGGGGAAATCAAAGATGAACCTGACTTGTAACTCGACAGTTCACTACCAGTTCGAGTGTACACATTCTTATTTTGTGCCTAGCGGCATGTCTCGGTTTCGGCCGAGAATATTGTGGCCGTGATCCCGGGTATTTACGGGGTACTACCGAGTGTACACTTTCATGTTTTGTGCCTAGCGGCATGTCTCGGCTGCAGCCGAGAATATTGTGGCCGTGGTCCCGGGTATGTACGAGATACTATTGAGTTACATCGACGATTCATCAATTGATTTCAAAGACTATAGAGTAGAAACCTGTTAGGACAGTTTAGTTACCACTGCACGTTACCGCTGCACTGCTATTCCACAGTACTGCTTTATTCATGTTCATACCTGCATTGTTTACTACCATGTTTATATTATATTATTGGTTGACATGACGCGCTGACGTCTGGGTTTTGCATGGCCCAGATTCCTTACCACTGTCGACGACCCAGCAGGAGTACTTCAGCCAGCAGGCTGAACTGTGAGTTCCTTAGTGATTAGTTTAGTTATTTCATTTCATTTCCAGATGTGAGCCCGCATTATGGGACGTACTGTTTATTTATTGTATTGGATCATTTGCTTCCGCACTTATTGTTTATTGATTCTTGTTATTATGGATTTGGACATGTGTTAGATTAGTTTATTATCTTGTTCTTGATATCCTTACAACCGTAATGTGACTGTGGATGGATACTTCCTACCCACAGGTAGCATGGTTGGCTATGTTACGTGCCCATTCTTGCGTACTCTGGGAAGCGGGGCGTGACATGGTTCTTTTGGTATCAGAGCCATAGGTTAATTGGGTTGATTCTTTGTAGTTGGGTATTGCACCCGATACACGAATCATAATACCCGCAATTAGGAACATGTCCTGCCACCTTGATCGTTTTACCATCCTTGAATCATTCTATTCTTCCGGATTATGTCGACATGCAAACTTACTTTGCATTGTCAACTCGAAAACCTAATTTCTTGTTATCTCCGGGACTTAGGCGACTTGGGTGGAGTTAAGTAATTACGGCTATGATACCGCGGCATAGCTACAATGCAGTACTCTATTTAAGTATCTTGGAGTTCTAGCCCTGATTTATATATTGAATCTATCATCATGCTAATGTTGTTTGTTTTGATTTCAGGACCATGGCAGATAAGAATTTCAAGACGTATCAGAGGCGTGTGGATGAAGCCGCCATGTTAGGAGTGATACGTGGGATGTTGGAAAATCAGAAGAGGCAAACTGAGCTGATCCAGCAGCAAGCGGATACATTTCAGGAGGGTTTGCAGGACATTCGGCAGTCTGTAAACACCGCTGTAGCGAAGCCAGTTGACCGAGTAGGGACCGTGGCAGATTTCAGACGGTTGGGTCCTACTACTTTCACTGGTCTGGAGGAGCCGTTGCCAGCCGAGCAGTGGCTAGTGGACACGGAGAATTTACTGATTGCGGCACAGATCCCTGAAGACAAGAGAGTTGATGTGGTGCGCATTCAGCTGGTGGATTACGCCCGAGATTGGTGGCTTGTGGAGGAGACCCGCTTGTCCAAGCCAATCAGTTGGGCGGATTTCTCTAAAAGTTTCTTGGAGAAGTTCTTCCCGCGGACTGCACGGGAGGAAATGGAAGAGAAATTTATTGGGCTGAGACAAAATGGAGCAGCTGTGGATGTACATGCAGCGGAATGGACGAGACTCAGCCGCTTCGCTGGACCCTTAGTCGCCAAGGAGGCTGACAGGGCGCGAAGGTTCTTGCGCAGTTTGGATGTGGACATCCAGGGGCAGATTGTCTCCCTGGGTTTGACCACTTTCTCGCAGGTTCTTACGGCAGCCAGAGAGCAGCAGAGTTTGTCAGGATTGAAAGGGAACCTTCAGCATACAGCAGTTGCAGCCAGGAAACCCGTTTTTGCACCTAACCGAGATCATGGGCGCAGAGGTATTCCAGTGGACCGTCGAGGCATAGCACCCATGAAGAAGCCTGTGGTCGTTGATCGAAGGAAGAGCATGAATTGTAACTACTGCAATTTACCGGGCCACATGCAAAAGGATTGTCGAAGGAGGCTGGGACTTTGTCTAGTTTGTGGAGCAGCCGATCACGCAGTTGGTGCCTGTCCGTCGAAGCTTCGCATGAAAGATGATATACAGAAGCCTCCGCAGAGACCGTTCCAAGGGCAGAAACAGCTGACTCAAGGACCAAATCAGGCTCGAGCGTTCACGTTGACAGCTGAGGAAGCCAAGGCATCAGGAGAAGTGGTTTCAGGTACTTTACTCGTTCATGGTTTTCCCGCATTGGCATTATTTGATTCCGGAGCATCCCACTGTTTTGTGTCATCCAAATTTACAACTACACACTCGATTAGCTGCACGACCATGTCTAGTTTCTGGGACATACACACTGGGAATGGGAAAATCATAGCTAGTAAGGAATGTAGAGATTGTACAGTTGTTGTTTGTGGACGGGAGCTTTTTGCAGATTTCTTGGTGATAGATACGGGCAGTTATGAAGTAGTCTTGGGAATGGATTTTCTTGGCACTTTCCACGCACACATTGACTGTAGGGCAAGGAAAGTAATTTTCCAGATTCCCGGACACCCTGAGTTTGCTTTCACTGGAGGAAGCAGCTCCGTCGGGCCAGTCGAGTTTAGGGCTAGGCCGACAAACAGTGTTCTTGCGACAATGGAAGTGAATAGTAATGAAGAGCCGGCAGTTGTTCGCGACTTTATGGATGTATTTGCAGATATTTCGGGCTTACCGCCGAAGCGAGATGTGGAGTTCGCGATTGACCTTATTCCTGGTGCAGCGCCAGTATCAAAATCTTATTATCCGATGGCACCAGTGGAATTGGAAGAAGTTAAGAAACAAGTTGGTGAATTACTCGAGAAGGGTTGGATTCGAAGCAGCAACTCGCCTTGGGGAGCTCCAGTTCTTTTAGTAAAGAAGAAGGACGGCACGAGAAGGATGTGCATTGATTATCGAGAATTGAATCGGGTGACTATTAAGAACAAGTACCTGATCCCTCGCATTGGAGAACTTTTTGAGCAGCTTAGTGGCGCGAGGGTATTCTCGAAACTGGATTTGAGATCAGGATATCATCAGGTCCGAGTGAAGGCTGAAGACATTTGCAAGGCGGCGTTTCGAACTCGATATGGGCATTTCGAGTATCTAGTGATGCCCTTCGGAGTAACGAATGCGCCGGCAATATTCATGGATTTGATGAACAGGGTCTTTTCACCATACCTGGACCAGTTTATTGTGGTATTCATTGACGATATTCTGGTGTACTCGAAGAGTCCGGAGGAGCATGCTGAGCATTTAAGGATCGCACTGCAGACGCTGAGACGGGAGAAATTATTCGCGAAGATGAGTAAGTGCGAGTTCTGGCTGGAAGAAGTGAAGTTTCTGGGGCATGTTGTGTCGGGCGATGGAATCGCCGTTGATCCCGAGAAGATTGCAGCAGTTCGAGATTGGCCAACTCTAAAGAATGTTGCGGAGATAAGAAGTTTTCTTGGACTCGCCGGTTACTACAGAAGATTTGTGGAGAACTTCGCTCGTGTAGCTGAGCCGTTAACCAAGCTCACGCGCAAGGAGGTACCGTTTGTTTGGACTGATGGATGTGCATTGGCCTTCGAGACGTTGAAGCAAAAGTTGATAACCGGCCCGATCCTGACCGTACCAGATAATTCAGGAGGACTGGTGATTCACAGCGACGCATCCGGAAAAGGATTGGGATGTGTTTTGATGCAGAATGGGAAAGTCGTGGCTTACGCATCGAGACAACTGAAGACTCATGAGAAGAATTATCCGACTCATGACTTGGAGCTTGCAGCCGTGATCTTCGCCCTGAAGATTTGGAGACACTACCTTTTGGGCGAAAGAGTCGAAGTCTTTACAGATCACAAGAGCTTGAAGTACGTGTTCACTCAGAAGGAGTTGAACATGAGGCAACGCAGATGGTTGGAGCTGATGGCCGACTACGACCTTGACCTTAAGTACCATCCAGGAAAAGTTAACGTCGTGCCGGATGCGCTAAGTCGGTTACCAGCAATTCAGATATTAACTGCACAGAGGGAGATCATTGCGGATTTTCGAAGATTTGACTTGGAGGTTGTGTTACCACATGCTACGGGGCAGTTGATGCAATTGCAAGTACAATCGTCCTTAGTTGAGAAGATTAAAGTGGCACAATCGCAGGATCCTAGGCTGCAAAAGTTTCGAGAGCAGGTTGAAGCCGAACTACGAACCGATTTACTGATCCATGAAGACGGTTCGTTGAGATATGGTAGCCGTGTGTGTGTGCCAAAAGGGGATGTGCGTGAAGAGCTTATGAAGGAGGCACACAGTTCAGCTTACTCTGTACATCCAGGAGGGACAAAGATGTACCGAGATATTCGACAGCACTTCTGGTGGGAAGGTATGAAACGGGAAATTGCTCGCTTCGTGGCTAAGTGCTTGGTGTGACAGCAAGTCAAGGCTGAACACCAAAGGGTTACTGGTTTGTTGCAACCACTTCCAATTCCTCAGTGGAAATGGGAACATATAACCATGGATTTCGTGACGGCTTTACCGCGGAGTCCAAAGGGCAACAATGCAGTATGGGTGATTGTCGATCGGTTGACCAAGGCAGCTCACTTTATTCCTTTTCGGGTTGGTCAATCGACGGAGACTTTGGCAGAGCGGTACATGCAGGAGATTGTAAGATTGCATGGAGTACCGGTAAGCATCGTGTCCGATCGGGACACTCGGTTCTTGTCGCACTTCTGGAGGAGTTTACAAGAAAGTTTGGGGACTCGATTGAAGTTTAGCACAGCTTATCATCCTCAGACTGATGGACAATCGGAGAGAACGATCCAGACCCTTGAAGATATGTTGAGGGCTTCCATGTTGGACTTCAAAGGTTCTTGGGAGGATCATCTACACCTGGTGGAGTTTTCGTACAACAATAGCTTCCAAGCGACTATTCAGATGGCTCCGTTTGAAGCGTTGTATGGTCGTAAGTGCCATTCACCGGTTTGTTGGGATGATGTTGGTGAACGAAGGTTACTAGGACCAGATTTAGTAGTACAGACAGTCGAGAAGGTGAATACAATCAGGAAGCATATGAAGGCAGCTCAAGACAGACAGAAAAGTTGGGCTGACACGTCAAGAAGACCTCTAGAGTTCGCCGTGGGTGATTTGGTATTCCTGAAGATATCACCGACCAGAGGGGTGATTCGCTTTGAAAGTCGGGGAAAGCTTAGTCCTCGATTCGTTGGACCCTTCGAGATATTGGAGCGTGTTGGAGAGGTAGCGTACCGTTTGGCGTTACCACCGTCATTGGCAGGAGTGCACGATGTGTTTCATGTGTCTCAGCTACGGAGGTATGTTCGTGATGAAACTCACGTCTTGGATCATTCGGAATTAACTGTACGGGAGGACCTAACTTTTGAGGAGCGACCAGTTGAAATCAAGGATCGAAGAGAAAAGGTTCTTAAGAACAAGGTTATCCCTCTTGTGCTAGTTTCTTGGGGTAATCGATTGCATGGAGAATCCACTTGGGAGCGAGAAGACGAGATCCGGCAGAAATTTCCTCACCTTTTCCTGTAGTTATCTATCTTGTATTCTTGGAATTTCGAGGACGAAATTCTTTTTGTAGTTGGGTATGATGTAACAGCCGAGCCCAATAATACTTTTTCTATTGCTAGTTGAGAGTTATACATTGCTCATTCCAATTCTCCTGATTGTTTGGTGTTTATTGCTAAATGTTAACCGGTTAAGTCATTTTGGCACATAACAAATTTTAACACCTAAAATGAAATTTAAAATATCCATGTTGGCCCACTCGTCGCCACTAGTCGAGTGGTAGCGTCCGCGCGTCGAGATTTCGTCCCGTTCGGCTAAACGGGCAAGTTTGGACGACTACGCGCGCGTGCAAGTGTCCGACTTGGGGCATGCATTTTAATCACTAAACACCCCTTTTCAAAATTTGGAACTCGCTTAAAATCCTATAATTTGAATTTGAAACATTTGGGCGCAACCCGGGCGCGATTTGGAAATGTTTCATTTAGCGCCGAAAATGCCCATTTAATTAAATATCATAAAACTAAAATATATATACGAATATAATCTTCTTTAACCGTTAAAACTTTTAAATCCTTTCAAATCTCCTTTTTAAATTGCGCCTCAGCCAATCAGGCTTCCCTTCGTGGGCCCCCTTTCCCTCTCTCTCTCTCCGTCTCTCTCTATCTCTCTCTATTCTCCTTCTCTCTCTATCTCTAAAATCTTTCTCTTTACCTAACAATCTCTCTCTCTCTATCTCTAAAATCTTTCTCTTTACCTAACAATCTCTCTCTCTCCCCTCCTATATATTACGCAGCCGCCTCCTTCTTCTCCTCCATCGCGAGAACAACCCCCGAACCCTAACCCTAGCCTCCTCGTGCCTGCGCCGTCGACCTCCCCGCGACCTCGCCGTCGCCGTCCTCACCTCCACGGCCTTACCGCACCCCCTACCTCCTTCCTCCGTTCTCTTTCCGCGCCTGCACCCAACCCCCGACGCCACCACCAGCCGCAGGTCTCGCCGTCGCCGCCGCCTCCCATCGCCGACGACACCAGAATCCTCCTCCCTTCACCCTCGCCCCGACCTCGTCGTCGTCTTCCTCCTCCCCTCGCCGGACCACCACCAGAACCCGAGCCCGACCCTAGCACCAATCCCCGGGTCGCCGGAAAACGTGCCGACGATCCTCGCCGTCGTCACCAGAGCCACCTCCGACCACCTCCTCTTCCCTGCGACCAGAACCCGGCCTTTACCTCCCCTCATCGCACAGCACCACCCTTTCCAACGAGCCCAGCAGCTGTCCAGCCTTCGCTGCCGTTGCCGCTGCTTCGCCGGCGTCCCATCGCCGTCGAACCCGTCACGGTTGCCACCTTTGCCATCCCTGTAAGCATCTCTTGACTTTCCTTTAAGGTTAGACCCCCTCGCTGGTCCTTGTTCACGTTTATCGTATGGTTGCTAACTTGTCGTCGTTTTGACTTTTGCCGGATTCCGACCATGCCGTCGTTTGGACCCGACGCTCCAGCAAAGTACTCTGGTCCGTGTGGTCCCGCTGTTCGCTGTTAGGACTCGATCCGTGGCCTATGCACCCGTCTCGTGTTTTCCGCCGACATTGCATCCGTACTTTTCGGTTTGCGAACCGTCGAGGAAAGTATCCGAATACTTGCTTTAACATGCTAGTACACAAGATCAAGTCTTGCGATAAACTTAATCATCATATTATTACTATAACCACACAGCTATTGGTAATATCGATATTATATTATAACTTAGAATTTACAAGATCTAGTCTTGCTATGCAGTTGAATATCATATTATATAATACAACAACTTAATGACGGTAATATCCCTATTAGATTATAGCTTAGAATTGACAGTTGCAATTATCCTTAACATGGAATCATTATAGTAGTTTCTTGTAATCAATCGGTCTACTATCAATCCATACTCTAACTAACTGAACCAATTAGTTCTTCCTTGCTTTATTCGTTAAATCATCCATGAGACAATTAATTATGCTTTAGTCTTAAACTCATGTAGCTTCATTACTGTATGTGGTTGATATTGCTTCACCTTGCAACTACTGCACCCCAAGGGTGCTTGAACCTGTTAATAAAGATAATACAAAGCACCATTGTGATTAAATGACTATCATTGCCGTTTACTTTAATTCTCACTACTGTTTATTGTTCGATTGTATACCTGTTGTGAGCACGTACTCGATTGCACTACATGTTGACCGGACCTTGCTACATACGACATATTTACATACTGATACACCTGACATGGTACCGTATACTGTTGACTTGACCTGATGTACCCTGACCTGACTTGTTACCTGATCTCATGCCAACAAACCTGACTTGGGGGTCCTCATGGACCATTCCTGCTGTCTATCCAGACATACCTGCTTTTACCTGATTCTGTGTTGACATTAGTCCTTGACTACTGAATACCTGACCTGACATACATAACTTGGGGGTATGGGGAAATCAAAGATGAACCTGACTTGTAACTCGACAGTTCACTACCAGTTCGAGTGTACACATTCTTATTTTGTGCCTAGCGGCATGTCTCGGTTTCGGCCGAGAATATTGTGGCCGTGATCCCAGGTATGTACGGGGTACTACCGAGTGTACACTTTCATGTTTTATGCCTAGCGGCATGTCTCGGCTGCAGCCGAGAATATTGTGGCCGTGGTCCCGGGTATGTACGAGATACTATTGAGTTACATCGACGATTCATCAATTGATTTCAAAGACTATAGAGTAGAAACCTGTTAGGACAGTTTAGTTACCACTGCACGTTACCGCTGCACTGCTATTCCACAGTACTGCTTTATTCATGTTCATACCTGCATTGTTTACTACCATGTTTATATTATATTATTGGTTGACATGACGCGCTGACGTCTGGGTTTTGCATGGCCCAGATTCCTTACCACTGTCGACGACCGAGCAGGAGTACTTCAGCCAGCAGGCTGAACTGTGAGTTCCTTAGTGATTAGTTTAGTTATTTCATTTCATTTCCAGATGTGAGCCCGCATTATGGGACGTACTGTTTATTTATTGTATTGGATCATTTGCTTCCGCACTTATTGTTTATTGATTCTTGTTATTATGGATTTGGACATGTGTTAGATTAGTTTATTATCTTGTTCTTGATATCCTTACAACCATAATGTGACTGTGGATGGATACTTCCTACCCACAGGTAGCATGGTTGGCTATGTTACGTGCCCATTCTTGCGTACTCTGGGAAGCGGGGCGTGACATTACGTCTCTTATCTCCTCACTTATTCACATCTATGATCTTCTACCAACTATATTATTATATCGATAAAATATTCGAATGGTTGGTGTTGACTTTTGGTCTTTGTAAAACTTTGTATAGACCAATAACTTTACCCCCTCTTATAATTTAAAATACTTAATACTGTTTCACTCAAGTTTGGGGGGGGATATTTTGGCTCTTGAAAGAAAAGGAAATTTTTTGTACAATTGTGAGCCAAAAATAAGTTTAGGGGAGGAGTTCACGGTCATTGACTTTTTGTCCCCTTTTGCTACTAATTGAGAACTTTTCCTCCCAAGTTTACAGGTTTTGCGATTAAAAGATAACATCATTGAGGACACTGCTGCAAATATGTTTGGAGGAGGTTTGTGCTTATTCACGCATCATTTTGCATTATACTAAATAAGAAGCACAAAAAAATTTGATAATAAAAGTTAGGATGTGAAAAATACATATAAAAGATAGGAAGAGATTTAAGAAAAGCAAGAAAATTAGATATTTTAACAAAGCTAGTAATAGGTAATCATGAGTTGTTGTCTCAAGGGTTAGTAAGATGAAGGAAATCACTAATCTAAGGATAGAAATAAGTCTGAAAAATAGTCGCTATTCTTGAGTCCAAACATCTGAACGTTGATATCCTACTATACGCACTTACACACATCTTGAAACTTGAGATAATAGGGGATACTTTGAAATGCTCTTGTCTAAAAGTCTTAGTATGAAGAAATACACACACACACACACACACACACACACACAAACAAAAATATAAATGACATAAAAATGGTGAAGAAAAATGAACATTGGTTTTGTCATTACTTAAGACAGCATAAAAAAATATAGCGTGAGTGTCTTATCACCTAGTGTCTTAGACCAACTGGTTTGGGAGTCATTGCAAAGCCTTAGGTGTTGCAAGACTAGGATGTTCCTAATTATGCCTTAATGAGTGAGCACATTTGGTAATCGGTTGGTTAGTAGCTCAAGAAGTATTAACGGTCGCATGAAGAATGTCTGAGCAATTCCATCTGAAAATATTCACCGAGTAAAAAGTACTAAGAAAGATGGACAAGAGCATGATAGCTTGAATTGAATTCTCTAAGTGTAGGGATGTCTTTTACATACACGTAGGGGTATATGATCGTTGTTTGGAAGAAAGGTAGGGAGGAAGACTAAAGGCGGTGTTTTATTGAAGGATGATGTGATTTCTGATATCTTTTCACGACTATTAAGATACGGCTCATGACAACTAAAAAGTTAGTATAGTTTGAAACTCTTCTTTTCAAGTTCTTTCTTTTATATGTTCTTATCTTTGTATGTAACTTTTATTTTCTTTCTTTTATTATGGGATTTTGTGGGTATAATCCGCTGAAAACCCTCAGGAAACAACACTCCTCCTACTAGGGACACCTAGAGTTTTAAAGGCTTGTTGCACGTGCTCAGTGCAATCGTGATTGCCTACGAAAGTGTGCTAGTTAAGTTTTTCTTTTTCTCTTTAATAACTAGTTTGCTCATGACGATCAAAGATAAGTTTGGGGGTATTTGATTAGTCTAAAATATTGCATATTTGAATGTGTTAGGAATATGTATGTCCTAAAGGCCATTATTGTATGATATAGTGGATGCTTGGACATATAGAGAGAGGATTTTCTTGCTCGACATGATAGTATGCTATCTGGTTGCTCTTTATCTTAACATACACACTTGTATTATTATACTGCTTGTCTGATACATGTTGATAAAGCCCTTATGATGTTTGCTTGACTATCACGACTATGATGCGGATCATACTATTGGGACTTGTGTAGTCTACAAGCATATCCTTTAACTGTTCCTAGTCGAGAGGATATCGAGATAGGGCATCGATATTCCTGAGTAGAGTAGTGTGTACGTTTCTTAACCCTGTAGGGGGCGATGGTTGATCCCATAACCATTGGTGTTTGACATCAAAGATTGTACACATGTGCTCATTAAAGAATGGATACACCGAACAAGACTCGCCGAGAAATCCTAGATGGCACCATACCTATTGTCAGATAGCAGTTCTCTGGTGACCCTGGTACATGTTAGTCTGTAGACCTGAGAGCGTCATAGTGTCTTGTATGGTTCCCACTGTGCTTTGATTTCCTCCCTACCACGGCTCAAAGGAGTCATGCAAACAGGTGGATTTTGGGTACAGTCCCGAGTCACATGGAGGCAGTGAGCGATAGGAGAGGTTTCGTCTCTCCCAGTATTGTGAGTTGACGTTGCGCTATGCTCGATTGGCTATAACAGTAAGTCCCTGGCCATGGCTGATGAGATTTACTGGTAAGTGTTATCAGTAGTTTCTCGAACCGTTATGAGCCACACATCGGCATGACTTATAAAGTTATTGGGGTCTGACGATTCCACCCCTGACTCGATATACGACATATTAGACGAAGAGACCGGACTGTACGGTAAGTGTTACTTATAGGCTTCATAGTAGTTTGAACAAGCTTGCTTGTTGATCTTCTATTTGCTCAATACCTGGGTAGCTGTTACGTCCAGCTAGTACCGCTGACGGCTTGTGGGTAACTGATGTGATCATTACCTACTGCTGGCGTATTGATGAGTCTTTAGAGTCCTACACAGAAGTTTCTTAGTTCAAGTTAAACGAAGTAAGACACATATGTTGATATGTGCGGGGGCCTGATTAAATACGAGTATGCGATACCGTATTCTAATCGGCGATAAATGCTATCAGTTAGGTTATATGTGATTGTTCCCCTCCGAATGGCGGCCTAGACTTTGCGTCTGGCCTGAGATTCGGGGCAGATGCTATATGGTTTTATCCGTCTACCTCTCCGAAGATGCCAAGTTGATTTATGGCGCCGTATATCGGAGGTTTAGACGGATGCGGCCGATGTAGCAGACTTCGTCAGATTCCCCCTCAGGGTGAGGGGTTTTTGATTGTGGGAACGCTCTTCCCTGCAGGCGCAAGCCCCTGCAGTTAATTACGCTACCGCATCGCGGCAACAACTTTCTCCTTCTCCAGAATTTCACTTCGTGTCGTGTGTTTTTTGTTTTGTTTGTGGTTGCCCGTGGATTGTATACGGAGACTGAGTAATGTCGTCGCCCGTAGGACGTGGATTAGTCCAAATCCGTATTTACTTAGATTTAAGTTTAGTGTTTTTAGTTTAAGGATACGTTAGTCGTATTGAGACTAAGATCGACTTAAACGTTCGTTAAGGATACTATAGTCCTGTTTGAGACTAAGATCAACTTAACGGGATAATCCATTTAATATCTGGCCATCGGGACTCGTCACCTCTCTAACGTCGTTGAAGGATTACAACGACAGATGTCAGAGGAGTTCAGAGATATACCCTTGAACCAAGGTTGATTTAGAGTTTTATAATCCATTTGGATGTTTAAGGATACGTTAGCCGTATTTGGGGCTAAGATCAACTTAAACGGGACCGTTTAGATCCGGCAAAAGAGCATTTGGAGGCTCTATTGTTTCAGTTTAGGGACGTAGTGGTCCATTTTCCAGTTTGTGGACGTGGTGGTCCATCGCCAGTTTAGGGACGTGGTGGTCCATCATTAGTTTAAGGACGTTTCGGTCCATGTTCCAGTTTAGGGACGTGGTGGTCCATGTTAGTTTCAGGACATCTCGGTCCAATATTAGTTTAAGGACGTCTCGGTCCGATATTAGTTTAAGGACGTCTCGGTCCGATATTAGTTTAAGGACGTTTCGGTCCAACATTCCCATTTTGGGGACGAATATTAGTTTAAGGACATCATAGTCCATGAGTTTAAGGACCCCACAGTCCGTAGCAAGGTGTGGTTGTCGGGACCCGTCACCTCTCTGACAACGTTGAAAGATTACAACGACAAATATCAGAGGAGTTCAGAGATGTACCCTTGAACCGGGTGTAAATTGATTTGGGAGAGCAGTTGTGCTCAGTTCAATTTAATTTGAGAACTTATGGCCAGAATTGGGTTAAGTCCATTTGAAAATGTATAACATTTCATTTTTATTTGGCATGTTAGGCCTTTGCTTGGGCTCTGCCCTTTTATTTAATGCATAGCATTTTGTTTGGTCTGTTAGACCTTTTAATTGGGCTCTGCCCCTTTTTAATAATGCATTGCATTTTTATTAGGCCTGTTAAGCCTTTTAATTGGGTTTAGCCCTTTTGTAAGCAATACAGTGCATTTGTCTGGCGCTTTGCTCCAAGTAATGAGCGCAAGCTCATATGGTGATGACACGTGTCATGCTTTGGTGAGCGCAAGCGCAACAACGCAGTGCGCTGCGCTAGTGCGTTGCGCTGTTGCGCTGCTGACACGTGGTGCGCTCTGGTGAGCGCAACAGCGCAGTTTGCAAGTGCCGAGCACTAAGAATCTTTTAGATTCAAGAATCAGAAGTGCAAAGCACTGTTTAATTTCTTGATCTAAATTTAGATCAAAGAAATTCTTTTTTTCTTTTTTGTTTCAAGAACCAGAGGTTCATAAAAGTGCAAAGCACTAATTTTCTTTTATTTTATTCTTTTCTTGTTTTAAAGAACCAAAGGTTCATAAGAAGTGCAAAGCACTGTTTTTTATGTAAAGATCATTGATCTTGTTTTTAGATCAATGATCTATTAGAAGAAATTTCTTCTTCTATTTTATGAAGGTTCTTTACCTTTTTCTTGGAATTTTCTCAGAGTTCTCTCTGTTTGAAGCTCTTGACCCCTTTTTTATTAAGAAATGTTCATGCCTTTGAATTGAGGCCTAGGGTCCTTTTTATAGTGCCCATAAATTAGTTAGATTTGTTACATAAATCTTTTTCTGAGTGATTTGGGGAATTTTCCCCACCGTTGGATCTTTGATCCAAAGGCTTCTGCTTTGCAGAAGAAAATCTTCTTGTTTTAACAAGAACAGAAAAGATTTCTTGAAATTTTATTTCTGTTTGGCGCAGATGCCCCAGCGCGTGACACGTGTCGCGCAGCGCACAGCGCAGCGCAACTGCGCGAGCGCATCTGCGCTGACACGTGTCGCGCAGCGCACAGCGCACAGCGCAGCGCAACTGCGCTGACACGTATCGCGCAGCGCAACTGCGCTAGCGCATCTGCGCTGACACGTGTCGCGCAGCGCAGCACCCGCGCAACTGAAGCGTTGCTTCCTTTAATAGAGCTTTGCTCTGATTGGGCACGCCTTCTTGGGCGCCGCGCTGGTGCATCTGCGCCTGACACGTGGCGCGTTGCGCACAGCGCAAAGAATCTGAAGCGTTGCTTCATTTATTAAAGTTTAAATTTTCCAAGCAGAGCTTTGCTCTGATTGGGGTAAGATGAAGCGTTGCTTCATCTCCCGCCTCGGAATTTGAACAGAGCTTTGCTCTGATTGGGGTAAACAAATGCCCCCCACCGTTGCGGTTACGTGGCCCCAAACGTGAGCGCAATGGTGGCGGAATTCCAACCGTCGTGACAACTTTTGGAAGTCAAAGAGGCACTTGATGCCTATAAATAGGACCTTTGGTCCCCCACAGATGCTTATCATCTTTCAGATTTTTATTTTCAAAAAAAATTCAGAGCCTTGCTCTTACCTTCAAGAACTCCAGAGCTTTGCTCTCCTTTTCAAAGTTTTTAGAAAAACTTTAGGTAAAATTGATTCTTATATTAAATTAATTTTAATTAATCTTAACCAGCAGAGCTTTGCTCTCATAGATCTTTTAATCTAAAGAGATCCCCATTGGGGTTTCACTAGCAGAGCTTTGCTCATTTTCAAAGTTAGAAACTTTAGGTATAAATCAAATTAATTTAAATTAATCTCAGTCAAAGAGCTTTGCTCTCACAGATCTTTTGATCTAAAGAGATCCCCATTGGGGTTTCATTAAACTTTCGTTCATGGGTTTTAATCCCTGAACAGAGCTTTGCTCTCTAGGAATTTAGCCCTCTATGTATATTATTTTTCTTCTATCGCTAATCTTCTTGTGGTATTTCCTCCAGGCATAATGGCGGTGCACCTATACAGTTTGCACGAGTTTATCACCTATGACGATATTCGCGCACAGGGTCGTCAACAAAACCAGGAGTTTACAGACACTCAATGTGCAAAGGTCATGGGTCGTCTGAACGCAAGCGGTGGTTGGCTGCTACCCCGTCGTTCGGCTCTTTTGAAAGTCGTGCTGGGAGCAATATGAAGAGCACTTCCGGGTCTTCACGAGGCCTTACCACTGAATGCGCTGGATGATGCCGAGGACAAGGTGCATTCAGTGTACCTGACGGGGCTGATCTCGAAGAAACGGCGGGACAGCCTCATTGACATCCTACACCAAATCTTCCAGCAGACGACGATAGTTGCTGCTTATCGAAGACCGGAAGGGCTTGCCGACGATATCGACACAGAGGAGCGCGAGAGGCTGCGCATAAGAATAATTAGAAAGGCCAGAAGAACTCTGGATGGCCTTACTTTTGAATTCCTCAATCCGTGCCCCGGATCTGAGGTTATTCCATTGTAATAATATTTTTCTTCCATTGCTTTTTATGATTGTAAGAATTTTGGGCAATATTAATGGAAATTTTTTTTTATCCCAGCTTGTCTTTATTATGTATCTTTTGTCCTGAGTCTTTTTGCCCATGCATGAATGAATACGTCTTGAACGCTTGATCAAACGTAAATCAGGTGCTCTTTCTGTTGCTTTTCCTCTTTCTCAGCATGTCGTCACAATTAGCAGGTAAGAGAGTAAGCTTCTTAATTTCTTCATGAGATAGCGAGGGCTTAGGCCGCAGGTTCAGATCTGCCGCCTAAGACTTTTCAACTCTATGAGCCGTGAGGGTCTCATAGAGACTTTTCTCCCTACGGATCGAGAGGATCTCGCAGGTGGGTTTTTCTCCTTAGGAATCGTGAGGATTCCTAAGTGTGGTTTTCTCTTGTAAGTCGTAAGGATCCTACAAGAGAATTTTTCCCTCTTACGAGTCGAGAGGACTTGTAAGCGGTTGTTTCCCTCCTTGTCGAAGTTCGACGTTGGAGAGTGAGACCCGTGGATGGTATGCAAGAGACCGTTTTGGGCCAACTGGCAGGGTCCCAATGCTTAGGAAACGGGCTTCTTTTATGCCCACTGCCTAAGGCTTTATCTCACGAGTCGAGCCGTCTCGACAATTTTTCACAAGTCGAGACGAATCGAACGTTTCTCGCAAGAACATCTTAACGTCGCATTTAACCTCTGCTCTTTACGACAGAAGCCCGTTAAGGTTGGTGGTACTTAGGGTTTTGGCCATCGTACCGTCGCATAAGCTGATATAGTCCTCGATAGGCAATCATGCTGTTCGAGTAGCCCTGCAACTGCCGTGTCTCTGATCCCTTCGGGGGCTGGACAAGACGTCTTCAAGCAATCCTCCTTGGCAGTTTGACCGTCGGAAGAGCAAGCGCTAGGAATTTGCCATGCCGCTTTTTACTTGAGGTTAGGCTCATTTTGGAGAGCCCCGATGAGTCATAACCACTCCGCGCTGGTGTGGGATGATCTCCGATAGTCTTTCGGGCTTTATATGAGTTGCCGTCAAGACCCTGAAGCTAGGAATTTGGCCTTTGCTTCGTTTGCTGGCATTGCATCTGCTGCATCGAGACAAATGTTGCGGTGGGAACTAGGGATTTTGCCGTGGCTCCGTTTGTTTGGTGACGTTGCGTCTGCTGTGTCGAGACGAACGTTGGGGTGACATCTCGTCTGCTGTATCGAGACGGACGTCGAGGTTGTCTCTAGGTTGCTGGTGAACCGTCGAGGTTTGGAACTAGGGATTTTGCCGTGGCTCCATTCGTTTAATAACGTTGCGTATGCTGTGTCGAGACGAACGTTAGGGTGACATCTCGTCTGCTGTATCGAGACGGACGTCGAGGTGGTGACCATTCTGTGCTGGTGCGAGATGATCTCTGATTGTCTTTCCGGTTTTATATAAGTTACCATCAAGACGTCGAAGTTAGGAGTGTGGCCTTCGCTTCGTTTGCTTTGGTGTGTCCAAATCCTGTTGGAGGAAGAACGCTGGGGTCGACATTTCGTCTGCTGTATCGAGACGAACGTCAAGGTGGTGACCACTCTGTGCCGATGCGAGATGATCTCCGATTGTCTTTCTGGTTTTATGTGAGTTACCGTAAAGACGTTGAAGCTAGGAATGTGGCCTTCGCTTCGTTTGCTTACACTGCGTCTGGTGTATTGAGACGAATGCTGAGGTGGAGCTGGGATTTTGCCATCACTTCGCTTTGTTTCGACCATGGGGTATTTTGTTAACTTTTCATGTACACCCTGCTGGGCTGCGAAGGAACGCCGTTGTTGACATTGCGTCTGCTGTAATGAGACGAATGCTAAGGTGGTGTTGGGATTTTGCCGTTACTCCGCTTTGTTTCGACCGTGAGGTCTTTTGTTGACGTTGCATCTGCCTCCAGCTGGACTGCGGAGGAACGTTGTTGTTGACATTGCGTCTACTGTATCGAGACGAATGCTGAGGTGAAGCTGGGATTTTGCCGTTACTCCGCTTTGTTTCGACCGTGAGGTCTATTGTTGACGTTGCATCCGCCTCCAGCTGGACTGCGGAGGAACGCCGTTGTTGACATTGCGTCTACTGTATCGAAACGAATGCTAAGGTGGAGTTGGGATTTTGCCGCTACTCCGCTTTGTTTCGACCGTGAGGTCTTTTGTTGACGTCATGTCTGCATCTAGTTGGAGTAAGGAGAAACGTCGTTGGTGATCTCTAAGTTGTCGATGTTGACGTCGAGACCCTGAAGCTCGGGATCTTCGTTTGCTTCATTTGTTGACATCGTGTCTGTAATATTGCGATAAATGTCGAGATTGTCTCTAGGTTGCCTATGAACCGTCGAGATTTGGCTTCGCTTTCTGATGGAGCCTGTTGGGAAGGTATGGTTCCCTCTTTATCTGCGCCCCTGGATTGTATACAGGAATCGATGTGATTTCACCTGTACGGCGAAAGTTTCATTCTTTCATTTTTTTTATTCTTTCCGCGATGCTCTATCATTTCAGCTTTTTATATCGCGAAAATCGCGATTGCCCAATCATTTCGGCTATTTTTCGCGGTGCCTAATCATTTCGGCTATTTTTCTTTTTACTCGCTGCTTTTTATTGCGGGTTGCCTAATAATTTTGGCTATTTATTTTATTTTTACTCGCTGTTTTTTTTTATTGCGAGTTGCCCAATCATTTCGGTTTTTTGCATGCATACATTTTTACTTGCTGCTTTTTTATTGCAAGTTGCCCCATCATTTCGGCTATTTCGTATGCATGTGCGGCCTACTGGCTTTTCGCCGTAAACATGAAATTGGACAGCGATTTTGGCATCAGCACCGCTACAACTGGGATATTGCTAGGAGCGAATCATCATTTGCCTCTATCGATGTTGAACAAAGGTGGCTTAGTAAACAGGGTTAAGGGTCCTGTCGACTAAGGCTTTTGACTTCACGAGCCGTAAGGGTCTCACAAAGGTATTTCTCCCTACAAGTCGTGAGGGCCTTGTAGGTGTGTTTTCTCCTTGGGAATCGTGAGGATTCCTAAGTGCATGTTCTCTTATAAGTCGTAAGGATCTTACAAAAGGGGTTTCTCCTTATAAGTCGAGAGGACTTACAAGTGTTGTTTGTTGTACAAGCATATCCCTAGTCACGGATAGGACTTTGTTGGGGAAATATTTATTCGTGCCCGTGGATTGTATACAAGGGTCAATATGAGCCACTTGTAGGGCAATATTGGAAGTTTGTAGGGGTTTGCTTAAGCACAGGTTTAGGTCTCTGTAACTTAAGACTTTCAAATCTTATGGGTCGTGAGGGTCCCATAAGAGAGTTCTCCTTACGAGTCGTGAGGATCTCGCAAGTGTATTTTCTCCTTAGGAATCGTGGGGATCCCTAAGTGTGTTGCTCTCTTGTGAGTCGTAAGGATCTCATGCGGGTGGTTTCTCCTTACAAGATCGAGAGGATCTTGTAAGTGTTCTTTAACAAGGTTGCGTTCTTTCGGGTTTTCACAAACACTCGCCGGTAGCCCTGCTGTTTTTACTCACGGAGCCCTTTCGGGTTTTCATCCGTGCCCATTTTGCTTATGGACATACCGTTTTTTTTTGTTTTTTTTATTTCTACACATTTTTTTACGAGGTCGCGCCCTTTCGGATTTTCACGAACACTCGTCGGTAGCCCTGCTGTTTTTACTCAAGGAGCCCTTTCGGGTTTTCATCCGTGCCCATTTTGCTTATGGACATACCGTTTTTATTTTTATTTTTTATTTCTACACATTTTTTTTACGAGGTCGCGCCCTTTCGGATTTTCACGAACACTCGCCGGTAGCCCTGCTGTTTTTACTCACGGAGCCCTTTCGGATTTTCATCCGTGCCCTTTTTGCTTATGGACATACCGTTTGTTTTTGTTTTTTATTATTTTTTTTTTGATATATTTTTTTTTATCTCGTCAGCCTAAGGATGCTGCGGTAGTAGTTTAAAGACATTTCGGTCATTTGCAAGTTTTAGGACATTGCGGTCCATCATTAGTTTAAGGACATCTCGGTCCGCCGTCACCGTATTTGAGGCGAATATCTAGTTTATTGACTTTTCGGTCTATGAGTCCTTTTCCATGAATGAACATGATGCCCCCGGCGTATCCATCTTCTTCGGAGCGTGCGGTTGTGGCGGACTCACCTTCCAGTTCTCAGACAGCGCAAACTTGCCCTGTTGGTATTGGTCTTCAACCCAGTTTTTGAAGACGTAGCAGTCCTCGATCAGGTGACCTACTGTTTGGTGGTAAGGGCAATAATTAGGATTATTAACATCGCCTGGCCGCAACGGACGTTTTGGACCCGGCAGATTGATGAGTCTGTCGCACACTGCCAGCTCGAACAGTCCCCTTGTTTTATCTTGCGGAAACGAGTAAGGACGTTTCAACTTTTCCTGGAGGGGTTGCCGCTTGTTGCTTTGGCAAGCAACCGGTCTAGGGTCACCTGATTGTTGTTGAGCGCTGGCGACGAGGGCCTTTTTCCTTTTCTTTTATCCTTTTTGTCCGCTCCGTTGTTTGCGGGGCCGGGATTTTTTTCCAAGTAGCATGCGATTGCATGGCTGAACGTTCTCGCAGCTTCTCAATTCCTATATTTTTGAAATAGATTCCCCGAGGGAAGAGTTGGGGATAGCTTCTTCATCAGAGTTGCTTCCAAAGGTGATAATTTGCGATGCCTTAGAGTCGGCTATATGGCAATCGTCGGCGACTCTTTTGCACTCATATATCGCATTTTTCCGATGTCCACAAGCTTCACACTTTGTCCCGTCGAAGTGTTGCTTTTGAGCGACATACCCTTGCCACCAACAGTTGAAGGATTCGCAGTCTTCGGTAGGATATATGATCTTCTGATGATATAAACAGAAGTTAGGGTGTATCTCTGCCTCAGCGAGAGTATTTTCTTCAGAGGGTAGTAGCTTCATTCCTACTGACAGAGCTTTGGCGAACCTTTTCCTCGTCTTGAATTTGTTTTTACCCGCAGTGTATGGCTTTTGATTTGACGGGAATGCCTTGGCTCTTTCCAGTATGGCCATTTCATGCTCTTGATTGGCTTTTGCTTTCAGACGAATTTCACTTAGGAAGATATCGATCAACTCGTCTGATGGCTGTAGAATCTCCGGCTCAGGATTCGCTATTGGTTTCTCAGCGCAAGGAGCCTCTTTATCATCCGTCAGTGAATGAGAAATCATATGACAAGTCGCTACGTAGTCTTCGGATTCATCCGATGAGTTTTCTCCATTGTTTTCATCCTTGACTAAAGAACAAGCTGCCCCCAGCGTGTCCGTCTTCTTTGGAGAGTGTGGCTGTGGTGGGTTTACCTTCCAGCTTTCAGACAACGCGAACTTGCCTTGCAGGTATTGATCCTCGATCCATCCCTTAAAGACGAAACAATCCTCAATCGGGTGACTTACCGTTTGGTGGTAAGGGCAATAATTGGGATTATTAAGATCGCCTGGCTGCAACGGACGTTTTGGATTCGGCAGATTAATGAGTCTGTTGCGCACGGCCAGCTCGAACAGTCTTCTCGTTTTATTCTGAGGAAACGAGTAATGACGTCCTAGCCTCTCTTCGAGGGATGGGCGCGGACGCACGTTGTTTTGGCAAGCGACCGGTTTTGAGTTGCTCGACTGTTGCTGAGCGTTGGCGACGATGATCGCTTTTCCTTTCTCATTTCGGGGATCGGGTCTTGGAGGAGACGGTCTATGGCCCATCTGGTCCATTTGGGCTAATTTGTCGATCAAGGCCTGGAAGGTGGTCGGCCTGAAGAACATCATGAATTGCGAGATGGTCGCCTGCGGATCGAAAGTGCCCACAAACATGCCTACCGCAGGTGCCTCTTCTATGCGTTGTTCGCATTTCGACCATAGGTTTCGCCATCGTGTTGCGTATTGGACCCACGTTTCGCCGGGCCTTATCCTGGCATTTATCAGTGCTGTAATCGGGGTGCGTTCACTAGAACTTGCGAATCTTTGTGTAAACATCAGTTCCATCTCTGCAAATGTTTTGACAGAGTCGTTAGGTAGCTCCGAATACCATTCAAAGGTTGTTTCTGCTAAGCTGCCGACGAATTGACGTAGCAACAATTTGTCATCGCCTCCAGTATTGCCGCATAAGGCCCTGAATTGAGCGACATGCTGATGCGGATTCCCTGTCCCTTTATATACGTGGAATTTAGGGATCGTATATCCTGGTGGGTAATTGATTTGTTCATACCAGCTCGGATACGGTCGTCCGGTTCTAACAATTTGCCCAGCCGCTTCATTCGCCTGATGAACCCGAATCTGCTGAGTTATATATTCGTCTAGGTCAACTTTGGAGATTGCCTCCTCCTTGGCTGTTGATAGAGCCGGCGGAGGATCTGACGTTTCTCCCCTGTCGTCTTCAAGGACGATCGGAGGATCTTCAGCAGGAGGGTCCGGCTGTAACATCATCCTTACCATATCTTGGAAGAGGAGCGCCATCTGTTTTATGTTAGCCGCTTGCTCTGCAGCTTCTTTGTCCCTCTTTTCGAGGACTCTGCGTAAAAAGTCAGCGTCGGTTTCTTGTTCTTGACGCTCATCCAAAGACGTTTCAGAGCTTTCTTTTGGCTCAGTGAGTGCAGCCATTGTTGTCATCATTTTCTGAAGCTTTTGTTGTTGCTCCTGGGCTTTCGTCACGGATCGGGTGAGCGGTCGGTGGCCCGTAGAAGTGTGGCTTTCCTCCTTTCCAGAAGCCATATAAACAGTGTGCACCACCATGCCCCCAGACTTGGGGCGTTTGTGTTCGGTGTCTTTGCGATTTGCCGAAAACACAGGGGCTTTTTGCGGCCTCCTTTTTTGAGTGATTGGAGTTAAGGGAGCCGTTGTAGTGGGCACCCAAGTAGCTTTTGCTTTTTGTGGTTTGACAGAGTAATCCTTCCCCTGCCAAACCTTCATCTTTTTCTGTCGTCGGAGGCAGTCTTGATCGATCACCGACTCTTGGACCTATCGCCAGACTTTGTAAATTTTAGAGGACAGCCGTTGAGGGGGCTGCTCTAGCTTCTTCTCTGGAGTATTCTCCACAGGTGAAGGAGTTCGTTTCAACATCGCAGTAGGAGAGTTTCTGCGCACCTTGTTGAGAAGTTCAAAGCTGTTCTTGGTTGGAACAGCAGCATCGATCGTCACCATCGGAGCTGACGGAGTTATCCCAGAGGGGGAGTTGCCCCCAGCCTTCCTTACTCGACGCCAGTGGCGACGTCGAGCGTGTCGTGCTGATGGAGTTGTTTCAGCTATAGGGGTGACCTCCTCATGCCCCCTGTGTTGGTCAGAATATACTGGTACCAGCTTTTTAAAGATCGACGTCCGTTGAACGGGGACGGCCAACTTGTCAGAAGCGAACTTCTGAACATGGGAAGCAACCTTGGTGATTTTGCCAGGAACGGGAGTTGGAATGGCTATCCGCTTCGGGATAACGCCTTCTGGTATGGCAGGCTTCTTCATGAGCCTGTTAGAGCTCTGGCCTAGTCCGTTAAAAACTGAAGCAGTGGAGTTGGACGACCCGTTGAGAGGGGTCGCGGCAGTGGTAAGTCGATCGAAGACCGACTTCTTTGGAGCTTCTTGCAATGTCATTGGGGCGTTGAAGCTCATTGGTGGGAGCATGGTTCCAAAAGATAGTCCAGTGGTGGCTTGAGCCACCTGCTCCACCGGCATTTTGAAAAGGGAGGCCGCTTGGGGCCCATAAGTCACTCCTCCAGTAATGACGGAGCGAGAGTTGTTGTTGCAGGCGATGCAGTTCGAAGCCATTGATCTTCTGTTTTCTGCACGGAGCAAGACACCAAATCTTAGTACCTTGAATCCACAGGAAACCACAGCAAACCGCGATTTGTTCGCGAACACGACACACGAAATGTGGAGTGGAAAGAGGAAGAGGTCCCACCGGGCGTGCCAGAATCTGTTCCCCTCCGAATGGCAGCCTAGACTTTACGTCTGGCCTGAGATTCGGGGCAGATGCTATATGGTTTTATCCGTCTACCTCTCCGAAGATGCCAAGTTGATTTATGGCGCCGTATATCGGAGGTTTAGACGGATGCGGCCGATGTAGCAGACTTCGTCAGATTCCCCCTCAGGGTGAGGGGTTTTTGATTGTGGGGACGCTCTTCCCTGCAGGCGCAAGCCCCTGCAGTTAATTATGCTACCGCATCGCGGCAACAATTTTCTCCTTCTCCAGAATTTCACTTCGTGTCGTGTGTTTTTGTTTTGTTTGTGGTTGCCCGTGGATTGTATACGGAGACTGAGTAATGCCGTCGCCCGTAGGACGTGGATTGGTCCAAATCCGTATTTACTTAGATTTGGGTTTAGTGTTTTTAGTTTAAGGATACGTTAGTCGTATTGAGACTAAGATCGACTTAAACGTTCGTTAAGGATACGATAGTCCTGTTTGAGACTAAGATCAACTTAACGGGATAATCCATTTAATATCTGGCCATCGGGACTCGTCACCTCTCTAACGTCGTTGAAGGATTACAACGACAGATGTCAGAGGAGTTCAGAGATGTACCCTTGAACCAAGGTTGATTTAGAGTTTTATAATCCATTTGAATGTTTAAGGATACGTTAGCCGTATTTGGGGCTAAGATCAACTTAAACGGGACCGTTTAGGTCCGGCAAAAGAGCATTTGGAGGCTCTATTGTTTCAGTTTAGGGACGTAGTGGTCCATTTTCCAGTTTATGGACGTGGTGGTCCATCGCCAGTTTAGGGACGTGGTGGTCCATCATTAGTTTAAGAACGTTTCGGTCCATGTTCCAGTTTAGGGACGTGGTGGTCCATGTTAGTTTCAGGACATCTCGGTCCAATATTAGTTTAAGGACGTCTCGGTCCGATATTAGTTTAAGGATGTTTTGGTCCAATATTAGTTTAAGGACGTTTCGGTCCAACATTCCCATTTTGGGGACGAATATTAGTTTAAGGACATCATAGTCCATGAGTTTAAGGACCCCACAGTCCGTAGCAAGGTGTGGTTGTCAGGACCGGTCACCTCTCTGACAACGTTGAAGGATTACAACGACAAATATCAGAGGAGTTCAGAGATGTACCCTTGAACCGGGTGTAAATTGATTTGGGAGAGCAGTTGTGCTCAGTTCAATTTAATTTGAGGACTTATGGCCAGAATTGGGTTAAGTCCATTTGAAAATGTATAACATTTCATTTATATTTGGCCTGTTAGGCCTTTGCTTTGGCTCTGCCCTTTTCTTTAATGCATAGCATTTTATTTGGTCTGTTAGACCTTTTAATTGGGCTCTGCCCCTTTTTAATAATGCATTGCATTTTTATTAGGCCTGTTAAGCCTTTTAATTGGGTTTAGCCCTTTTGTAAGCAATACAGTGCATTTGTCTGGCGCTTTGCGCCGAGTAATGAGCGCAAGCTCATATGGTGATGACACGTGTCATGCTCTGGTGAGCGCAAGCACAACAGCGCAGTGCGCTGCGCTAGTGCGTTGCGCTGTTGCGCTGCTGACACGTGGCGAGCTCTGGTGAGCGCAAGCACAACAGCGCAGTGCGCTGCGCTAGTGCGTTGCGCTGCTGACACGTGGCGCGCTCTGGTGAGCACAACAGCGCAGTTTGCAAGTGCCGAGCACTAAGAATCTTTTAGATTCAAGAATCAGAAGTGCAAAGCACTGTTTAATTTCTTGATCTAAATTTAGATCAAAGAAATTCTTTTTTTCTTTTTTGTTTCAAGAACCAGAGGTTCATAAAAGTGCAAAGCACTATTTTTCTTTTATTTTATTCTTTTCTAGTTTTAAAGAACCAAAGGTTCATAAGAAGTGCAAAGCGCTGTTTTTTATGTAAAGATCATTGATCTTGTTTTTAGATCAATGATCTATTAGAAGAAATTTCTTCTTCTATTTTATGAAGGTTCTTTACCTTTTTCTTGGAATTTTCTCAGAGTTCTCTCTGTTTGAAGCTCTTGACCCCCCTTTTTTTTAAGAAATGTTCATGCCTTTGAATTGAGGCCTAGGGTCCTTTTTATAGTGCCCATAAATTAGTTAGATTTGTTACATAAATCTTTTTCTGAGTGATTTGGGGAATTTTCCCCACCGTTGGATCTTTGATCCAAAGGCTTCTGCTTTGCAGAAGAAAATCTTCTTGTTTTAACAAGAACAGAAAAGATTTCTTGAAATTTTATTTCTGTTTGGCGCAGATGCCCCAGCGCGTGACACGTGTCGCGCAGCGCACAGCGCAGCGCATCTGCGCTGACACGTGTCGCGCAGCGCAACTGCGCTAGTGCATCTGCGCTGACACGTGTCGCGGAGCGCAAAGCGCAGCACAACTGCGCTAGCGCATCTGCGCTGACACGTGTCGCGCAGCGCAGCACCCGTGCAACTGAAGCGTTGCTTCCTTTAATCGAGCTTTGCTCTGATTGGGCGCGCCTTCTTGGACGCCGCGCTGGTGCATCTGCGCCTGACACGTGGCGCGTTGCGTACAGCGCAAAGAATCTGAAGCGTTGCTTCATTTATTAAAGTTTAAATTTTCCAAGCAGAGCTTTGCTCTGATTGGGGTAAGATGAAGCGTTTCTTCATCTCCCGCCTCGGAATTTGAACAGAGCTTTGCTCTGATTGGGGTAAACAGTGATATAACCAGATTATTGAATCAAGTGTTGATTTGATAATGTGATATACAGATAAATGATATTAGTCGGTTATATGTGATATAACCAGATTATTAAATCAAGTGTTGATTTAATAATATGATATATATTTATATTTGATATAATTATATATTAACTAATATTATGCTCACTAATTATTTTCTTATCTTAATATATATATATATATATTATGCTCACTAATTATTTTCTTATCTTAATATATATATATATATATATATATATATTATGCTCACTAATTATTTTCTTATCTTAATATATATATATATATGATATATGTATATATATATATGATATATGTGTGTATATATATATTATTTAAGAAACATGGCATTGATTTTCTATTTTATGAAAATAGAAAAGAGGTGGAAAATGAGGAGATATTTGTGGAATGGTGAAAGGCATGGCTAAAACAATTGTTTATTCATTTGTTTGCACTATTGAAGCATGTTGCATTATATGTATTGATTTATATTCATGCTTCAATAAGTGAGCAAACATATGAGAGCCATATGACTTCACTCATTCTTCACTTTAGATTTTCTTGAGCTTATTTACTCTCTAGCTCTCTTCATCTTCTTCCTCAACCTCAAAGCCATATGAACCATAGGACTTTGCATCAACGTAGTGAGTTTAGAAGCCCTACTTCATCATTCTACACTTGACTAGCACTTAAGTTTCAGGTGTTTCTGTTAGTGATATATGCCCTAGAGGCTATTAATGTATCATACTGGATTGTATATTACTTAATGGAAGCTTGAGATATACACGGATATAGTAATGGTCTTGCTCGAAATGGTAATATGCTACCTGGTTTGTTTCTACCTCAATATGTGCATGTGTTTCTTAGCATGTCGCTTATCCATATTGGTAGAGCCCTTGGGATCATTACTTGATTACCAGCGTTGTGATAGCAGTCACACTAGTGGGGGATGGATAGTCTATAAGCATATCCTTATATAGGTCCCTAGTCGTAGAATTATCGAGACGGGGCATCGATACTCCAGAGTAGACTAGTGTATACGCTTCTCATCCCAGCAGGGGAGATGGTCTGTCCCACAGCCATTAGTACGTCATACTGGAGATAGTATGCATGTGCTCATTGGGTTATGAGTACACTGGACAGGACTCGTCGGGAACTGTTGGTGGGTATTATACCTATCGTCGAGTAGAACTTCCTAGGTGACATGTGTAACAACTCCAATTTTTGTATACATAAAATTGATTTAAATTTGAAGTATACCTGGGGTATTTAATGTTGCTGTTACCACTTTAAGTATTTATTTTCCCACAATAATTACAAGAAGGAGCTTGTAGCTCATTGGTAACATTTTGCACTGTTGAACCAAGCCACCGAAGTTCAAATCCCCTGCCCCACATTATTTTTAGATTATTTTTGTTTTAAATTCCTTGGAAGTCCAACAGTCCACAGACCATAACTCCCAAACTTTGAACTGAATCCAGAAATCTAAATATACCAGAGCCTACCCCACGAGAACCCCCACCTCTCGACCTTCCGACTCGGCCCGACTAGGGGCCGGCGCCGCCTGCCGGACTCGGCCAAACGGCCGAGTCGGCAACTGAAAAGTTGTGACTTTTCAGTTGCCCAACTCCTCTGTACACACCATTTAATTGGATCAGTTCCCGAAACTTAATTATCCCCCATTTACTACAATTTTTAATGAATTTCTACATTTTTTATAATTTTTTTTATTAAAAATCTTTCACCTACCCTACCCTATAAATACACCCCCTACCCTCTCATCCCAAAACCTTAAGCTCACTCTCTCAAAAAATTTCCAAGAGTTGTATACCTTGAAAACAAGTGCGCGGCGAAGCTCCGGAGAAATTCCGGCGAAAATTCCGGCGACGTTTTTAGGAACAACCGGTGACGAAGCAACGCTTCGGCAACCGCTCTAGTCCCCCCTTCACTTCTTTGCCTAATCGAAACCCGTAAGTCCCATTCTATCTCTCTTTCTTATTCTCTAAAATACGAAATTTCAAAACCCGACGGAATCGGAACAAATTCGATTTCCGATTCAGTTTTCTATAAAATTTCACTTCTCACCAATACATTCATGCCTAAACATCTTTATGTTGACTATTAAACATTTAACAATCAATTTGAATAAGTTTCATCACATGAAATGATAGCCTTTCCAATTTATCGTATTTTTCACTTAAATACCACAATATTTCGATTTCACATTTAACCCCTTAACTTTGCTATATATTTAATGTAGAGCACGTGATAATGACCTACCTCCACACACACGCAAATACAATCTAAACGACATCATCAAAAACTTAGAATATGATAAAACAATACTTTTATTTAAATATCATATTCTTAATAAAATCATTTCTAAAAGTTTTAGCTTTGATACACTTTTAAATAAATACCTCTTATTAGGAAAACATGATAAGTTGTGAACATCGATGGTTTATCTAAACCTGGCTTTATGGTGTCTAGGCTAGGCAAGTGAGAAAATGTAACTTTAAACGGCCCGTCTCATGATTCGTGAGCGGATCCCTCCTTTCCTCATTTGTACTTACCTGGCAACAATTGGCGGTGAAGAGGCAATTTAAGGCTTCTAACGACTTGTCATTTAGACCATTTAGAAATAGGCTAGTTGACTTAGGAAACCCTAGAATCTAAAATACGGAAAATTTACACCTTTGCAAATAAATACCTTTTACTTTATAAAACCGTTTTCTAAAGGATTAGTATTTTACAATCTTTGCAAAGCGCCGCTACAACCCATTTTTGGGGAACCCGTTCGGGATGGTGCGGATTATCGCACATCCTCGGACTTAGTAGTGCGAGATTCAGACCTCCGCAAGGAGCATTCGGTCTCGAAAGGTTTAAAATACGATATCTTAAGAAAATGAGATTTTTGGAATATAAAATATTTATTAAAATTATTGTATAAATATATGTATATTTATCATTTAAATATCTATTTTATTATAATATAAATTTTCCACCTTTTTCTAAAATCACAAGAATAAATTTTACATTAAAATACCATGAACTTCAAATAAATCAATATTACAGATAAATACCCTTATTTATATAAACTATGATATTATCACTAGAAATGTCACAACATAAAATCCACCCTCATTACAACTCTAAAGACGAACAATAAATACTTGAGGCGTATTTTGAAAAGTATATAAAAGTATTTTTACATAAAACCCCCTCAAGTTTTATAAATTACCCTAAGGACCCTAGCAATTATAAGACCTCGATTCACAATTCTGATTGTCTGACTCGGGTTTGAGTCTGATTAATCTGACTTGAATATGATTCAAGTCAATCTATAATCTATAAGATTCCAATTCAATGTGAACACATGAATCCATGAATACATTTATCAATTTATACAACTTGACTAAACCGAACCATGGATATATTCTTTTTACATGATTCTCAGTTATTCCATTTACATGACCCTACGGTCACAACCGTTTCCTGATATCATGGTTTCGGTCAGTCAGTCAATCAATCATACAACCAATACAATTTACAAGATAACAATACAAACAAGATATCGCGGGGTTTAAGGGGTAGATTGGTACGGAAGGTGTTAAAGATGGCACGAGGTGGTCAGATTAAGACACCTAACCTATACTCCGTTGCTGTTGTACCGTGGCATAAATGGTTCCTTGTACTATACGTGTCTCTAGTCTCTGGCATATAGAGACTCCCCTCGTATACACTGGCATTCTTCTGTACCAAGCTACAAACAACAGCGTTAACATAACATTACAACAATAGTATACACTTTAAAAGATATCTTCTTATTTTGTCTATTCTACTTTCCTCTTACCTTTGGGACTTACCGAGCGACCTGTTCGCTGACGACATTCTGTTTCTTTCTTTTTTGAATGTCGTCAGGTGATTTGGACCCGGCGGAGATCGAGCCATCTCAAGAAGACTTGGAGTAGTTTGCCGAAGACCCTGCACTTTAGTTTCATTGTACACTTTTCCTTTCTGTACTTTTCATTTCCTGTTATGCCACTGTTTAGGCATCTTTTTATTTCAGTTGTATTTCCTTTCATGTATTGTACAAAGAATGTTAATAAATAAAAGTTGTTCTTTTTTTTATTTCTTGTCTCTTGTGTATTTATTTTATATTGCTTAGATACGCTTAGCGTATGTACTTCTGAGTATATAAGTGGACCTCGTCGCGTCCCCTTCGCCGTACACTGGGAAGCGGGGCGTGACAGGTTTTGTTGGTGGCCCATGCAGGTCAGAGCTGTATGAATCCCTATCATGCAGTTCTGTTCTGCGTGAATAACCTAAGCAATATAACACAAGAACCAACAACTAAAACATTCTTTACAATTCATGTTCCTTGAATCTTACAATTTCATATTTCTTGAACCTTATCACTTCATGTACCTGAATCTGTCCTAACCCGAATTTTTTTTCAAGGTTATGGATTCCCCGAACAACACCAGCACCAACATCAACAACACACCTCCAGCACTACCCCTCACACCTGTTGTTTCTACGCCACCCACCGAGCAAACAGTGCTATTTGAGGAGATCCACAGCCTTCTCGAGGGACAGCAACAACTCCTGAACCGTCCTGAGACTGACGCACCGGGGGTAAAGCAATTCAGGGCTTTACATCCGTAGCAGTTCTCCGGAAAAGGAATCCCTCTTGAAGCTGAAGATTGGGCACAAAGCATAGAAGATGATCTGGCAGTAGCACAAGTGCCAGACATAGCTTGGGTCCGTGTGGCGAAACTACAGCTCACGGACAATGCTCGCAACTTGTGGAAGGCGGAAGAAAGCCGTCTTGTACAGCCTATTGAATGGAAGACTTTTCGCGAGAAGTTTGACCCGAAATACTTCGCTGTGACTGCCAGGTTTGCCATGGAGCAGCAGTTCATTCATCTACAACAAGGATCGATGTGGGACAAATCAGTAGATGAATACGACGCTGAATTCACCATGTTAAGCCGGTAAGATATGTCGCAATAGTTCAATTTTTAAATATCACATACTACACAGCTAACACCATCCTTAAACAGATTCGCAGCACATTTGATACCGACGGACGAGATCAGAGCCCGTCGCTTTCAACAAGAACTGGACACAGAGATTCAGGCTGCTCTAGCCACAGGAAAATTTTTGACTCATGAGGATACTCTGGAAGCTGCCCGCAGTTATGAGGCAGTGATAAAAGCAAGGGGCAGACCTCAGTCTGCAGGAGTCAAGCGCCCTGCCAACCAGATGGAAGGTGGAGCCTCATCCAGACCACCTTTTGTGCCAAGGCGACCCGGAGTACCGAACCATCGTCCCATCCCAGCCTTTTGTAACTACTGCAAGAGAGCTGGACATATGATGAAAGACTGCCGGCGAGCCAACCGCCTTTGCTTAGTCTGCGGCTCAGCTACTCATGATATTGTGTCTTGTCCCCAAAGGCAAAACCCTGCTACTGCACCCAGGCCAGCAAACAATTACCCACAGCGCCCAGCCATCCAAGCACCCGCTCCAAGACTTGCACTACCTGCACTACCCAGAGGACCACAAGCTGCACCACCTCTTCGTCAGTTCCATCAAGCTCAAAGGAACGTTTCGAGGAATTCTCCTCAGGCCAGGAGGAATGTACCAAAGCGCCAGGCTTTGACGATGTCCGTGGAAGAAGCTGAGGCCACTGGCCAAGTCATCACTGGTAAACTTTCCTTCTCAAACTTATCTTCTAGTCTTGTTTATTTACACACTTTCCCTATACCTAAAACATATCCCACATACTTTAGGTACAATCCTAGTAGCCTCACTACCTGCACTTGCACTGTTTGATACTGGAGTATCCCACTGCTTTATGTCGCAACGGTTCGTCCGAACCCATGCGATTCCAGTCTCACCGCTTGTATCCAGCTGGAATGTCAGTTTAGGAAATGGCATTCTAAAGGCAACTATGGGATACAACTTGTGTCCAGTCGTCGTCTGTAGCAGAAAGTTTTATGCTGACTTCAAAGTACTAGACATACCGAACTTCGATGTGGTTTTAGGAATGGATTGGCTTGGAACTTTTTATGCTACCATTGACTGTCGGCAAAGGAGGGTAGTATTCGAGATTCCAGACCATCCGGTCTTCTATTTCAAGAGCGGAGACCGTACCTTGGAGCCAAGTACATACAAAGAGAAGCCAAGGGAAGCAGTAGTTGCAACAGCTCAAGCAGAAGAAGAATTAAGACCAGAGGTAGTTCGAGAGTTCGACGATATATTTCCTGACGATATATCAGGTTTGCCTCCCTATCGAGCTCTTGAATTCAGTATTGATTTAGTACCAGGAGCACAACCGGTGATCAAAGCACCTTATAGATTAAGTCCGGAAGGTTTGAAGGAAGTCCGAACACAGTTGGACGAATTATTGGCGAAAGGATGGATTCGTCGCAGCACTTCAAGTTGGGGAGCGCCTGTACTACTGGTGAAGAAGAAGGAAGGTTCATACAGAATGTGCATCGATTATAGAGCTTTGAACGAAGTCACTATAAAGAACAAATATCCACTCCCACGTATCGATGATTTATTCGATCAGTTAAGTGGATCTTGTGTGTTCTCTAAATTGGATCTTCGTTCAGGTTATCATCAAGTGAAGGTCAAGGAAGCTGATATTCACAAAACAGCTTTCAGAATTCGCTATGGACATTACGAATTTCTAGTGATGTCATTTGGAGTGACCAATGCACCAGCAATATTCATGAACCTAATGAATCAAGTTTTCCGGGAGTACTTAGACAAGTTTGTTGTCATCTTCATCGACGACATCCTGGTGTATTCTAAGAGTCGGAAAGAGCATGCAGAGTACCTACGAATTGTCCTGGAAACTCTTCGACAACATAAGCTTTATGCCAAGTACAGCAAGTGTGAGTTTTGGCTAAATCAAGTTGGTTTTCTTGGACATATCGTATCAGGAGAAGGAATTTCTGTGGATCCAGCCAAAGTTTCAGCAGTTAGCGAATGGCCTACACCAAAGTCAGTGAAGGATATTCGGAGTTTCTTGGGTTTAGCTGGATATTACAGAAGGTTCATTGAAGGATTCTCAAAGATAGCAACACCCCTGACCAAGCTCACACGAAAAGATGAAGAATTTGTGTGGTCAGAAGCATGCGAACAAGCTTTCGTAGAACTCAAGTCAAGATTGACATCTGCACCTATTCTCGTAATACCGGATCAATCTGGAGGATTCGAAGTGCATTGTGATGCATCCAGTAAGGGATTAGGATGTGTTCTTCATCAGCACGGTAAGGTTGTGGCTTATGCTTCAAGACAACTGAAGACTCATGAGCGCAATTATCCAACGCATGATCTGGAGTTGGCAGCCGTCATCTTTGCTCTCAAGATTTGGCGCCATTATTTACTTGGTGAATGAGTGAACATCTACACAGATCATAAAAGTCTGAAGTACGTGTTTACTCAGAAGGAGTTGAATATGCGGCAGAGAAGATGGTTAGAACTCATGGCGGACTTTGACATCAACTTACAATATCACCCAGGGAAGGTGAACGTAGTACCTGATGCTCTTAGTCGCCAACCATTATCGATGAATCTCACCGCTCAGTGGAAGCTTCAGCAAGACTTGCATCAGATGGAGATTAAGTAGTCATGCCAAGTAATGCTTCAAGTTTGATGAATCTACAAGTTCAATCAACCATTGTCAATCAGATCAAAGCAGCTCAAGCAAGTGATGCTAAGTTGCAAAGGATCAGAGAACAAGTGGAGAATGGACTTAGAACAGACTTCATCATCCATGAAGACGGATCTTTGAGATATGGCAACAGATTGTGTGTACCAAAAGGTCCTGTTCGGGAAGAGTTAATGAAAGAAGCTCACAGCTTTCCCTACTCAGTACATCCTGGAGGTACCAAAATGTACAAAGATCTACGTCAGAATTATTGGTGGCATGGAATGAAGCGTGAAGTAGCCAGAAGCGTCGCAAAATGTTTGGGGTGTCAGCAAGTAATGGCTGAACATCACAGGACAGTTGGACTACTTCAACCATTACCAATCCCGGAATGGAAGTGGCAACACATCACGATGGATTTTGTGACTGTTTTTCCTCGCAGCACAAAGGGTAACGATGCTATATGGGTCATTGTGGATCGACTCATAAAGTCGGCTCACTTCATCCCATTTCGAGTTGGTCAATCAACTGAGACACTAGTAAAGAAGTAAATGGAGGTAATAATCTATTTAAGATTTAAACTCTTCATAATGTACTATCTCTGATACCCATGAACTCATACAGGAAATTGTGAGACTTCATGGAGTACCGGTCTGCATTGTCTCAGATCGTGACACCAGATTCCGATCGTAATTTTGGCAGAGTCTGCAAGCTAGCTTGGGAACAAATCTGAACTTCAGCACGACTTATCATCTACAAACAGGTGATCAGTCGGAACGAACTATTCAGATCTTGGAGGATATGCTCAGAGCATGTATGCTAGACTTCAAAGGATCGTGGGAAGATCACCTGCATCTTGTGGAATTCGCGTACAATAACAGCTACCAATCAAGCATAAGAATGGCACCTTTTGCAGCATTGTATGGAAGGAAGTGTCGATCATCATTAAGTTGGGATGACATCGGAGATAGGGAACTTCTTGGCCCAGAGATTATAGTAGCGACCGTTGATGTGGTTCGTACTATCAAGGAACGGATGCGCATAGGCCAAGATAGATAGAAGCACCGGGCTGATGCAAAGAGACGACACTTGGAGTTCCAGACAAGAGACCATGTATTCTTGAAGATATCTCCGAACCGCGAAGTGATCCGATTTGGAAGACGGGGTAAATTAAGTCCGAGATACATTGGACCGTTCGACATACTCGAACGAGTCAGTGAAGTGGCATACCGCTTAGCACTTCCACCCTCATTGGAAGGAGTGCATAACGTGTTCCATATATCCCAACTCAGAAAGTATGTGAGTGACCCCAGCCATATACTTGATCATTCCGAGCTCACTATACAGCTCGACTTGTCTTGTGAGCAACAGCCTGTAGAGATCCTGGACAGGAAAGTGAAGACACTTCGGAACAAAGAATTTAACTTGGTCCGGGTAATGTGGAGGAAAGATACTCCAGGAGAATCCACTTGGAAAAGGGAAGATGAAATGCGTGCAAGATACCCTCACCTCTTTGTAAACTAGTTCTCAGATAAAAGTTGTAAATTTCGAGAATGAAATTTTTGTAAGGAGGGTAGATTGTAACAACTCCAATTTTTGTATACATAAAATTGATTTAAATTTGAAGTATACTTGGGGTATTTAATGTTGTTGTTACTGCTTTAAGTATTTATTTTCCTACAATAATTACAAGAAGGAGCTTGTAACTCATTGGTAACACCTTGCATTGCTGAACCAAGCCACCAGAGTTCAAATCCCCTGCCCCACATTATTTTTAGATTAATTTTGTTTTAAATTCCTTGAAAGCCCAACAGTCCACAGACCATAACTCCCAAACTTTGAACTGAACTCAGAATCTAAATATACCAGAGCCTACCCCACGAGACCCCCCACCTCCCGACCTTCCGACTCGGCCCGACTCGGGCCGGCCGGACTCGGCCGGACGGCCGAGTCGGCAACTGAAAAGTTATGACTTTTCAGTTGCCCAACTCCCTTGCACACACCATTTAATTGGATCGGTTCCCGAAACTTAATTATCCCCCATTTACTACAATTTTTAATGAATTTCTACATTTTTTACAATTTTTTTTTATTAAAAACCTTTCACCTACCCTATAAATACACCCCCTACCCTCTACCATCTCATCCTAAAACCCTAAGCTCACTCTCTCAAAATTTTTCCAAGAGTTGTGTACCTTGAAAACAAGTGCGCGGCGAAGCTCCGACGAAATTCCGGCGACGTTTTTAGGAACAACCGGCGACGAAGCAACGCCTCGGCAACCTCTCTAGTCCCCCCTTCACTCTTTTGCCTAATCGAAACCCGTAAGTCCCATTCTATCCCTCTTTCTTATTCTCTAAAATACGAAATTTCAAAACCCGACGGAATCGGAACAAATCCGATTTCCGATTCGGTTTTCTATAAAATTTTACTTCTCACCAATACATTCATGCCTAAACATCTTTATGTTGACTATTAAACATTTAACAATCAATTTGAATAAGTTTCATCATATGAAATGATAGTCTTTCCAATTTATCGTATTTTTCACTTAAATACCACAATATTTCGATTTCACATTTAACCCCTTAACTTTGCTATACATTTAAATTAGAGCACGAGATAATGACCTACCTCCACACACACACAAATACAATATAAACGACATCATCAAAAACTTAGAATACGATAAAACAATACTTTCATTTAAGTACCATATTCTTAATAAAATCATTTCTAAAAGTTTTAGTTTTGATACACTTTTAAATAAATATCTATTATTAGGAAAACACGATAAGTTGTGGACATCGATCGTTTATCTAATCCTGACTTTGTGGTGTCTAGGGTAGGCAAGTGAGAAAAGTTAACTTTAAAAGGCCCGTCTCACGATTCGTGAGCGGATCCCTCCTTTCCTCATTTGTACTTACCTGGCCACAATTGGCGGTGAAGAGGCGATTTGAGGCTTCTAACGACTTGTCGTTTAGACCATTTAGAAATAGGCTAGTTGATTTAGGAAACCTTAGAATCTAAAATACGGAAAATTTACATCTTTGCAAATAAATACCTTTTACTTTATAAAACCGTTTTCTAAAGGATTAGTATTTTACAATCTTTGCAAAGCGCCGCTACAACCCATTTTTGGGGAACCCGTTCGGGATGGTGAGAATTATCGCACATCCTCGGACTTAGTAGTGCGAGATTCAGACCTCCGCAAGGAGCATTCGGTCTCGAAAGGTTTAAAATACGACATCTTAAGAAAATGAGATTTTTGGAATATAAAATAATTATTAAAATTATTGTATAAATATATGTATATTTATCATTTAAATATCTATTTTATTATAATATAAATTTTCCACCTTTTTCTAGAAATCACAAGAATAAATTTTACATTAAAATACCATGAACTTCAAATAAATCAATATTACAGATAAATACCCTTATTTATAAAAACTATGATATTTTCACTAGAAATGTCACAACATAAAATCCACCCTCATTACAACTCTAAAGACGAACAATAAATACTTGAGACGTATTTTGAAAAGTATATAAAAGTATTTTTACATAAAACCCCTCAAGTTTTATAAATTACCCTAAGGACCCTAGCAATTATAAGACATCGATTCACAATTCTGATTGTCTGACTCGGGTTTGAGTATGATTAATCTGACTTGAATATGATTCAAGTCAATTTATAATCTACAAGATTCCAATTCAATGTGAACACATGAATCCATGAATACAATTATCAATTTATACAACTTGACTGAACCGAACCATGGATATATTCCTTTTACATGATTCTCAGTTATTCCATTTATATGACCCGACGGTCACAACCGTTTCCTGATATCATGGTTTCGGTCAGTCAGTCAATCAATCATACAAATAATACAATTTACAAGATAACAATACAAACAAGACATCGTGGGGTTTAAGGGGTAGATTGGTACGGAACGTGTTAAAGGTGGCACGGGGTGGTCAGATTAAGACACCTAACCTATATTCCGTTGCTGTTGTACCGTGGCATAAATGTCCCCCCCCAAACTTGAGTTATGCAATGTAATTCTTTTAAAATCACAAGTGGGGGTCAAAAATCATTGGTCGATGCCAAGTTTTGCAAAGACTGAATGTTAACACCAACCATTCGAAAATTTTATCAATGCAGTGCTCGGGTTGGTGGAAGAAGAAGTGGGGAAAAGGTAAGTGGTGGAATAGAATGTGTGTGCGTCTCATTTTGGAGAGACGATGCAGTGTATGTGATGGATTACTCGCATTCTTTTTACAGTTCAAAAGAAGGGGTGGAGGTTCAATTTCAGTGATTCGGAGATGATTCATCTCAACACCCATGTCATTCAAAAATGCGAGTTTATCAGCGAAGATCTCCTCAAAAGTTCCATCCATACCCCGAAAAATAATGTCATCACAAAGTGCGAGGTGATCTTCAGACTCTAGAAACAGTTCATAATCAGTGTTAATTGTTGACCCGGACATCTCGGTGGAAGAGTCCATATGTGTATGATACATAGTTGGGTCAAACAATAACATATGAAAAGAGTCAAGATCGGTATCAGGAGGATCATCAAATTCGCTGCTGTCGACATCCATTAAGTCGACAGAACAGACATGAGCATTAGGTTCGGAGGGTACACTTCCCAACTTGTAAATGTTCAGCTCTATTGACCTATTCCCGAAAGATAGGGTCATAGAGCCATTACGACAGTTGATTATTGCATTGGAAGTGGCCAAAAAGGGGCGACCTAAAATCGCCGGAATTTGATTCCGTGGGTTCGCTACAGGCTGTGTATCAAGTACAATAAAATCCACAGGGAATACAAATTTCCCGATTTTTATTAACACATCCTCCAGTTCACCCCTAGGTTTAGTGATTGATCGGTCAGCCATTTGGAGAGTTATGCTCGAGGGCTTTAACACTCCGATACCTAGTTGCTCGTATACCGAGTAAGGAAGTAAGTTAACACTAGCGCCAAGGTCAAGTAAAGCACGGTTGATGTGTTTCTTCCCAATAAAAATGGAAATAGTAGGACAGCCAGGGTCCTTACGTTTCCGTGGTAATTGTTGGGGAAAAGCCGTGTCTACAGTACTCGACATGAAGATTTTTTTAGGCACTTGAGTCTTCCTCTTCCTAGTGCACAAGTTCTTAAGAGTTTTTGCATAGGACGGAACTTGTTGAATAGCATCTAGGAGAGAGATGTTGATGTTAACTTCCTTAAACATGTCCACGATCTTCTCCATTTGGGCATCATGTTTCTTGGGCCTCAACCTATTTGGAAATGGAGCTCTATTAATAAGTGTTGGGTCCAACATTTGTGGAGAAGTTTGTGGGGGTGGAAAAGATGAGGTGGGTGGAGGGTTCGAGCCTTTGGGAACACGGAGAATAGGCTCGGAAGAAGAAGGTAGGTTAGACGAAATAGGGTAAGAAATAGAAGTGTGAGTGGAAGTGGAAGTTGAAGCCGGGGTGTTAATGATCAATTCATCATTATCAATTTGTTCACCCAAATGATTGTCTAGCACTCTTCCAGATCTCAACGTTGTAAAAGCGTCCACATTAGTGCAATGTGAAGGTCTAGGATCAGGTACGGGTTGAGATGGAAGATTCCCTTCTTCTCTAGCACTTATTTTGGCTGTTATTTGTTCAATTTGTGCTTCCATTGATTTGATATTCTCATTTTGAATGAGAATGATCTTTATCATATTATCAATGGAAGATTGAAAACTTGCCGACTCTTGGGTGGATTGTTTCATGAAAGTAACCAAGGTTTGCACCAGTGCAGAGATATTATCAGTACCGGCCAATTGCAAAGAGTTTTCATGTAGTGCAAAAGTGTTGGCAGGATTTTGAAAATTTTGTGGTTGGAAGGGGTGCTGACTCAATTGAAGTGGTGGTTGCTGTTGTGGTGGAGGGACCCTTTGAAAATTGTTTAGGATTGGAACCGTATTTTGAGATTGTGATTGGTTCCAAGCAAAGTTCGGGTAATTCCTCCAATCATGATTATATGAGGAAGAAGAGGGATAGTTTCCAGGTCTTTGCTGAAGTTCAGCATTAGTGTGACCTTGAAACGGTACATTCAAAGGACATTCTTCCGTCAAATGTGAAGGGTTTGAACAGCAGCCACACACGGTTTTGGGAAGTGTGGATTGGTTTAGGGAGGCTGAAGAGATTTTGTTTTCTATAGCGTCGAGTTTCCTTTGTATTGCGGCCATTTCGGCTTTCAAGGTGACGGAAACATCGAGCTGATTGACATCTTCCCTAGATGGTGGTGGTCTAACACTTTCCCATTGTGATGTGTTTTGAGCTAAATCTTCTAAGTATTTCCAAGCTTCACCATCATCTTTAGATAGGAATTGGCAATGACACATGGTTTCAAGCATCTGTCTAGTGGTGAGATCAATACCCTCATAGATAATTCGACACAAATCCCATCTGGGGATTCCGTGATGAGGGCATTGGATAAGAAGATCCTTGAACCGTTCAAAGCATTTCCAAAATGGTTCATTGGGAAGTTGGGTAAATTTAGAGATTTCGCTCCGAACACGGGCGGTCTTGTGATTGGGATAAAATTTCTTAAGGAATGCTGCAACGAATTCGTCCCATGTTGAAATAGAATGTGCGGGTGTGATGTAAAGCCACTTCTCGGCTAAATCGCACAAAGTGAATGGGAGAAGACGTAAACGCAGAGCATCCAAAGACAGTTGTGAATTCCCCATCAAAGCACATACGTTTTCAAATTTGGAAATAAACATGTATGCGTTTTCAGAATCAAGACCATGAAATTTGGGTAATAGTTTGATGAATTGGGGGTTGATTTCAAAATTTTCCCCGATGGAAGGTGGTATAGAAAGACAGGTGGGAAGGGTAACACGTGTAGGATAGCATCTCTCTTGGAGAGAAATGCGTGGAAGATTCTGCGCACCTGCGGGCGGTGGCAGAGTAGTGTTAAAGTTTGATGGATTTGGGTCCATCGCGGTCGTGGTGGGTGGTGGGGGAGAAGGCGAAGAATTACCGACTCTGGGGTCGATAAAAGAAACGCGGACAAGAAGGGAAATGGAATCCCGTGTCCAGCCTAACATTGTGCTAAATGGTTGTAGCGCAAGTGGCAGCGTTAGTATAATTAGAGGAAATGAAGTGTTGGTGTTTGTTTTGAAAATAATACGGATTTTTTAAAAAATGATGCCACACAACAAATGCAACACACAAACCCTAGAATCTAGTGGTCACCTAGGTCAAACTCTAGACCGCTCCTAACTGCTAAAAGACAAGTCGCAGGACAAATCCTCCACTGCCTCTTTGTTCCCCTGTGGCCGGATAAGTGCCAGGTAAGTGGGAAGGTACTCCACTACGTAAGTAGTGGGCCTAATTAAAAACCACTAGCCTTAGACACACTCGCCTTAGGCACCACAAGAAAACGCGGATAAGCAATGAATTACCCACGGCCTTCTCTTGTCCTAATTGAGCGCGACGGTCCTTAGAGTCATCTCTAGATATTTTTTAGTTAATGTGGGTCAATGCGGATGCAAGTTTTGTGGTTTTCGGGGCCTAGGAAGGGTAATGAAATCCCCACCTAATTTGGATTTGGTCGTGCCCCTTAAATTTCCGTATTAATATGCAACAACCACAAGAATCAAAAACACGCACAAATTTATTTTTCTTTTGCGGCGCTGCGATTTATTTGCAAAGAATCCTGCACAAAATATTAGTTGGAGCAGATAAAGGAGAAGATAAGAAAGCAGAGGAGTATACCTGAAAGTTTGGTGCAGAGAGGAGCTAGAAGAGCGGCGGATCCGCCGCGGATGAGGCCTATTGCCGCGCTTCCGCCGCGGTACTTTGGGATCAGTGCACAAAAATTTGTGCACAGGCTTCTGTTCACCTAAACAGCTCTCTGGATATTTTTAAAAAAAAATTCTCCAGCTCCAATGATTCCAGATTTTTTCGCAACAAATCACAACACACGTATTAGGGTTTGTACGAGTTTAGATCTAAAAATTATGATGAAATAAATTGTTCAACTCAAATTTCAAAATACGAACTATTAGCGCACTATCCCCGGCAACGGCGCCATTTGATTATAATAAAATCTTGTTGTGTGTAAATCGAATCAAATAGTCCCCGGCAACGGCGCCATTTGATTGAATGATTTTGTTGGATGTATAATATCGAATCAAATAGTAAAGAAATCACAACCAAAAATTATTTGACCGCAATCAACTACGGTGTCGGATGTAGATTGTTAGTGAGTGCGGATCGTCCACAGGGAAAGTGTAATCGTTCGTCTTTTGAATTAGATGAATTGAAACTTTAAAGAAAGAAAACAAAACAATTCAAGATTTATAGTTGAAGTTCAAGAATGAGAAAATACTAGATCTAAGAAAGCATTAAAAGATAGAATCAAGAATTGATAGTTTGATGATTTTTCCAAACCAAATCTCAAGAATCGAAATGAGGCTCGTAGGAATCGATCGGATCTATAGATGTGATGTAATCTTAGAATTACGTATTCTTATCCTTCGATGAATTGATACTAGATCGATGATGATCGATCGAGAATTAGGGATTTCTTGTGAAACTAGGGTTTCATCTTATCCCTTGTTCTTTCGTCGATATCATTCACATTCTAGCCTCTAGTAAATTCAAGAAACGATCGTAGATCCCTAATTTCGAGCGATCACAATCAAGAAAGCATCGCTACGAAACTAGGTCATCGATTCTTGAACTTGCTAGGGTTTACAAAACTCGTAGGACTTAAAAATCGTTTAAAGATTTGTTACATCATCATTCTACAATCGTCTCGACTCCTTTACGAGCGGAGTTTCACTCACACATCACAACAAGAGCAACAATTACAAATTGAGATCTAATCATGATGCAAGAATTAAAAGAAAGCAAGATTAAAGAATTTCACCTTTTATTTATATCAACAATTTAGTTACATTCGCTCAAGAACTACAAGAGGAAGAACTCGATCGTCGATTTGGCTTCGCTCGTCTCCGTGGATTGCGGATCGGCTTGGATCACTTGCCCGATTGAAGATCGGCTCGGCTCCTAAAAGGTTGAAGGCTTCTCACTTGATTTGGTACTCAAGATCTTGGATTTGGAGTGGAATTAGGGTTAGGGTTTCGCACAAGCCTTGTCACGAGACTTGTGGAAGAAAATGGTGTAGAATGAACCAATGGTTATTGATTTTTGATTAAAGATTGATTAGATTTTAACCCTAAGTCTAGGTTCCTATTTATAGATAACTAACCCTAGATCTAGGATTTCAAATTCTAAGTTTCCCTCCTAAAGTTTGTTGAGAAATTCAAATTTACCTCCAAAAGTTAGTTAGGGGAGAAGCTTCTAGATGTAATTAGTTAGGAGGAGCTTCTAGAAGAGGATTAATTAGGAGCTTAATTAGGATTAGCCTTCCTTAATTTTCTTTGCTGATCTGGCAGTCGCTTCGAGAGAGTTCTGGAATTTGGAGTGCATTTATGGAATGTGGGCCCTGACAGAAGCATTGTGGTGCAAATTTTACTTGATGACGTCACCAATGAGCCGCGCTTCCGCGGCACAAGAAGGCTATGGCCGCGGATCCGCGGCTCCTTGATGGGCTTGGGCCTTGGTATTTCAGGTTCTGTCTTGTACTGCTATTTGGGCTTTTCTCTGATGTTTTGATTTGTATTTTTCTATCTGAATTGCTACAAGATCTGAAGTGATTGGCGTATTTTTGATCAGCTCTTTTGCTTTTCTTCCGTATTTCCTGCACAGACTCAAGACAAGTGTTGCGCAAATACAGAAATGATGCGATGCCATGAAATGCGGTTAATTTCCTTTAAAGTGTCGGTTTAAAAGTCTAACACATGCAATCTCATATTTTTTGACAGATTTGCTAATATGTAGAATATGAGTGCCGAACACTTCTAAATGTATGCAAATGTTAGGGAAATTGCCGGCTAAAATATACAATATTTTCGACTGATCAAATACCCCCAAACTTAATTTCGATCGTCTCGAGCGAATGTTTTATTAAAAAGAGAAGGAGAAAATAAAGAAAGAGAAAAACTAACTAGCACACTTTCGTAGGCAACACGATTGCACTGAGCACGTGCAACAAGCCTTTAAACCTCTAGGTGTCCCTAGTAGGAGGAGTGTTGTCTCCTGAGGGTTTTCAGCGGATTACACCCACAAAATCCAATAATAAAAGGAAGATCATGAATATTACATTTAAAGATAAGAATTGTAAAAGAAAAGCCTTGAAAATTAGGGTTTCCAACTAAGCTAGCTTTTCGGTTGTCATGAGCCCTATCTTAATGGTCATGAAAAGATGTTAGAAATCACGTCCTCCCTCAATAAAACATCGTCTTATTCTTCATTCCTATCTTTATTCCAAAACATCGATCATATCACCCTGCGTGTGTGTAAAAGACATCCCTACACCCGGAGAATTCAATTCAAGCTATCATACTCTTGCCCATCAGCCTCGGTACTTTTTGATAAACGAGATTGCTCACACACTTTCATGCGACCGTTAATACTTCTTGAGGTACTAACCGACCGATTACTCCTGTGCTTGCATGCTTGGTGTATTTTCCTAGTCTTGCACCACCTCAGGCATAGCAGTGACTCCCAGACCAGTTGACCTTAGGGCACTAGGTGAAGAAGCACCCTTTTGCTATATATTTTTTTTAATTCCCTTGGTGATAACAAAACCAGTGTCTATTTTTCTCACCATTTTTTTTTCCATACTTTTGGCTTTTAGACAAGAGCATTTCAAGGTATCCTCTACTATCCCAGGCTTTAAGATGTGTGTAAGTGCGAATAGCAGGGTATCAACGTTCAAAATGTTTGACTTCCAGAATAGAAACTATTTTTCAGACTTATTTTTATCCTCAGATTAGTGACGTCTTTCATCTTACTAACCCTTGGAACAACGGCTCATAACTACTTATTACTAGTTCGTATAAGAAAACTTCTAATTTTCTTAGTTTTCTTAAATTTTTCTAATCTCATGGATGTAATTGTTCACTATCTAAACTTTTATTATCTTATTTATGTACAAAAAATATTTTTATAATTTTGAAAATTTTTAAATTTTTATAGGTTTTTCAAAAATGTTTTGTGCTTATGCAATGTATGATGCAAATGATGCGAAAATAAGCACAAACCTTCCCCAAACTTGTTTTCAACAGTGTCCTCACTGTTGCCATCTGCTAAATCTCGAAAAACCTGTAAACTTGGGAGGAATTTATTAGTGGGGGCATAATATTTAAGTGAAGACCCTCCCCCAAACTTATTTTTGGCTCAACATTTTGTAAAAATTTTCTTTTCAAGAGCCAGAAAAAAATGTCCCCTCCCCAAACTTGAGTTATGCAATGTTAATCTTTTAAAATCACAAGTGGGGGTCAAAAATCATTGGTCGATGCCAAGCTTTGCAAAGACCGAATGTTAACACCAACCATTCGAAAATTTTATCAATGCAGTGCTCGGGTTGGTGGAAGAAGAAGTGGGGAAAAGGTAAGTGGTGGAATAGAATGTGTGTGCGTCTCATTTTGGAGAGACGATGCAGTGTATGTGATGGATTACTCGCATTCTTTTTACAGTTCAAAAGAAGGGGTGGAGGTTCAATTTCAGTGATTCGGAGATGATTCATCTCAACACCCATGTCATTCAAAAATGCGAGTTTATCAGCGAAGATCTCTTCAAAAGTTCCATCCATACCCCGATGAATAATGTCATCACAAAGTGCGGGGTGATCTTCAGACTCTAGAAACAGTTCATAATCAGTGTTAATTGTTGACCCGGACATCTCGGTGGAAGAGTCCATATGTGTATGATACATAGTTGGGTCAAACAATAACATATGAAAAGAGTCAAGATCGGTATCAGGAGGATCATCAAATTCGCTGCTGTCGACATCATTAAGTCGACAGAACAGACATGAGCATTAGGTTCGGAGGGTACACTTCCCAACTTGTAAATGTTCAGCTCTATTGACCTATTCCCGAAAGATAGGGTCATAGAGCCATTACGACAGTTGATTATTGCATTGGAAGTGGCCAAAAAGGGGCGACCTAAAATCACCGGAATTTGATTCCGTGGGTTCGCTACAGGCTGTGTATCAAGTACAATAAAATCCACAGGGAATACAAATTCCCCGATTTTTATTAACACATCCTCCAGTTCACCCCTAGGTTTAGTGATTGATCGGTCAGCCATCTGGAGAGTTATGCTCGAGGGCTTTAACACTCCGATACCTAGTTGCTCGTATACCGAGTAAGGAAGTAAGTTAACACTAGCGCCAAGGTCAAGTAACGCACGGTTGATGTGTTTCTCCCCAATAAAAATGGAAATAGTAGGACAGCCAGGGTCCTTACGTTTCCGTGGTAATTGTTGGGGAAAAGCCGTGTCTACAGTACTCGACATGAAGATTTTTTTAGGCACTTGAGTCTTCCTCTTCCTAGTGCACAAGTTCTTAAGAGTTTTTGCATAGGACGGAACTTGTTGAATAGCATTTAGGAGAGGGATGTTGATGTTAACTTCCTTAAACATGTCCACGATCTTCTCCATTTGGGCATCATGTTTCTTGGGCCTCAACCTATTTGGAAATGGAGCTCTATTAATAAGTGTTGGGTCCAACATTTGTGGAGAAGTTTGTGGGGGTGGAAAAGATGAGGTGGGTGGAGGGTTCGAGCCTTTGGGAACACGGAGAATAGGCTCGGAAGAAGAAGGTAGGTTAGACGAAATAGGGTAAGAAATAGAAGTGTGAGTGGAAGTGGAAGTTGAAGCCGGGGTGTTAATGATCAATTCATCATTTTCAATTTGTTCACCCAAATGATTGTCTAGCACTCTTCCAGATCTCAACGTTGTAAAAGCGTCCACATTAGTGCAATGTGAAGGTCTAGGATCAGGTACGGGTTGAGATGGAAGATTCCCTTCTTCTCTAGCATTTATTTCGGCTGTTATTTGTTCAATTTGTGCTTCCATTGATTTGATATTCTCATTTTGAGTGAGAATGATCTTTATCATATTATCAATGGAAGATTGAAAACTTGCCGACTCTTGGGTAGATTGTTTCATGAAAGTAACCAAGGTTTGCACCAGTGCAGAGATATTATCAGTACCGGCCAATTGCAAAGAGTTTTCATGTAGTGCAAAAGTGTTGGCAGGATTTTGAAAATTTTGTGGTTGGAAGGGGTGCTGACTCAATTGAAGTGGTGGTTGCTGTTGTGGTGGAGGGACCCTTTGAAAATTGTTTAGGATTGGAACCGTATTTTGAGATTGTGATTGGTTCCAAGCAAAGTTCGGGTAATTCCTCCAATCTTGATTATATGAGGAAGAAGAGGGATAGTTTCCAGGTCTTTGCTGAAGTTCAGCATTAGTGTGACCTTGAAACGGTACATTCAAAGGACATTCTTCCGTCAAATGTGAAGGGTTTGAACAGCAGCCACACACGGTTTTGGGAAGTGTGGATTGGTTTAGGGAGGCTGAAGAGATTTTGTTTTCTATAGCGTCGAGTTTCCTTTGTATTGCGGCCATTTCGGCTTTCAAGGTGACGGAAACATCGAGCTGATTGACATCTTCCCTAGATGGTGGTGGTCTAACACTTTCCCATTGTGATGTGTTTTGAGCTAAATCTTCTAAGTATTTCCAAGCTTCACCATCATCTTTAGATAGGAATTGGCAATGTCACATGGTTTCAAGCATCTGTCTAGTAGTGAGATAAATACCCTCATAGATAATTCGACACAAATCCCATCTGGGGATTCCGTGATGAGGGCATTTGATAAGAAGATCCTTGAACCGTTCAAAGCATTTCCAAAATGGTTCATTGGGAAGTTGGGTAAATTTAGAGATTTCGCTCCGAACACGGGCGGTCTTGTGATTGGGATAAAATTTCTTAAGGAATGCTGCAACGAATTCGTCCCATGTTGAAATAGAATGTGCGGGTGTGATGTAAAGCCACTTCTCGGCTAAATCGCACAAAGTGAATGGGAGAAGACGTAAACGCAGAGCATCCAAAGACAGTTGTGAATTCCCCATCAAAGCACATACGTTTTCAAATTTGGAAATAAACATGTATGCGTTTTCAGAATCAAGACCATGAAATTTGGGTAATAGTTTGATGAATTGGGGGTTGATTTCAAAATTTTCCCCGATGGAAGGTGGTATAGAAAGACAGGTGGGAAGGGTAACACGTGTAGGATAGCATCTCTCTTGGAGAGAAATGCGTGGAATATTCTGCGCACCTGCGGGCGGTGGCAGAGTAGTGTTAAAGTTTGATGGATTTGGGTCCATCGCGGTCGTGGTGGGTGGTGGGGGAGAAGGCGAAGAATTACCGACTCTGGGGTCGATAAAAGAAACGCGGACAAGACGGGAAATGGAATCCCGTGTCCAGCCTAACATTGTGCTAAATGGTTGTAGCACAAGTGGCAGCATTGGTATAATTAGAGGAAATGAAGTGTTGGTGTTTGTTTTGAAAATAATACGGATTTTTTAAAAAATGATGCCACACAACAAATGCAACACACAAACCCTAGAATCTAGTGGTCACCTAGGTCAAACTCTAGACCGCTCCTAACTGCTAAAAGACAAGTCGCAGGATAAATCCTCCACTGCCTCTTTGTTCCCCTGTGGCCGGATAAGTGCCAGGTAAGTGGGAAGGTACTCCACTACGTAAGTAGTGGGCCTAATTAAAAGCCACTAGCCTTAGACACACTCGCCTTAGGCACCACAAGAAAATGCGGATAAGCAATGAATTACCCACGGTCTTCTCCTGTCCTAATTGAGCGCGACGGTCCTTAGAGTCATCTCTAGATATTTTTTAGTTAATGTGGGTCAATGCGGATGCAAGTTTTGTGGTTTTCGGGGCCTAGGAAGGGTAATGAAATCCCCACCTAATTTGGATTTGGTCGTGCCCCTTAAATTTCCGTATTAATATGCAACAACCACAAGAATCAAAAACAGGCACAAATTTATTTTTCTTTTGCGGCGCTGCGATTTATTTGCAAAGAATCCTGCACAAAATATTAGTTGGAGCAGATAAAGGAGAAGATAAGAAAGCAGAGGAGTATACCTGAAAGTTTGGTGCAGAGAGGAGCTAGAAGAGCGGCGGATCCGCCGCGGATGAGGCCTATTGCCGCGCTTCCGCCGCGGTACTTTGGGATCAGTGCACAAAAATTTGTGCACAGGCTTCTGTTCACCTAAATAGCTCTCTGGATATTTTTAAAAAAAAATTCTCCAGCTCCAATGATTCCAGATTTTTTCGCAACAAATCACAACACACGTATTAGGGTTTGTACGAGTTTAGATCTAAAAATTATGATGAAATAAATTGTTCAACTCAAATTTCAAAATACGAACTATTAGCGCACTATCCCCGGCAACGGCGCCATTTGATTGTAATAAAATCTTGTTGTGTGTAAATCGAATCAAATAGTCCCCGGCAACGGCGCCATTTGATTGAATGATTTTGTTGGATGTATAATATCGAATCAAATAGTAAAGAAATCACAACCAAAAATTATTTGACCGCAATCAACTACGGTGTCGGATGTAGATTGTTAGTGAGTGCGGATCGTCCACAGGAAAAGTGTAATCGTTCGTCTTTTGAATTAGATGAATTGAAACTTTAAAGAAAGAAAACAAAACAATTCAAGATTTATAGTTGAAGTTCAAGAATGAGAAAATACTAGATCTAAGAAAGCATTAAAAGATAGAATCAAGAATTGATAGTTTGATGATTTTTCCAAACCAAATCTCAAGAATCGAAATGAGGCTCGTAGGAATCGATCGGATCTATAGATGTGATGTAATCTTAGAATTACGTATTCTTATCCTTCGATGAATTGATACTAGATCGATGATGATCGATCGAGAATTAGGGATTTCTTGTGAAACTAGGGTTTTATCTTATCCCTTGTTCTTTCGTCGATATCATTCACATTCTAGCCTCTAGTAAATTCAAGAAACGATCGTAGATCCCTAATTTCGAGCGATCACAATCAAGAAAGCATCGCTACGAAACTAGGTCATCGATTCTTGAACTTGCTAGGGTTTACAAAACTCGTAGGACTTAAAAATCGTTTAAAGATTTGTTACATCATCATTCTACAATCGTCTCGACTCCTTTACGAGCGGAGTTTCACTCACACATCATAACAAGAGCAACAATTACAAATTGAGATCTAATCATGATGCAAGAATTAAAAGAAAGCAAGATTAAAGAATTTCACCTTTTATTTATATCAACAATTTAGTTACATTCGCTCAAGAACTACAAGAGGAAGAACTCGATCGTCGATTTGGCTTCGCTCGTCTCCGTGGATTGCGGATCGGCTTGGATCACTTGCCCGATTGAAGATCGGCTCGGCTCCTAAAAGGTTGAAGGCTTCTCACTTGATTTGGTACTCAAGATCTTGGATTTGGAGTGGAATTAGGGTTAGGGTTTCGCACAAGCCTTGTCACGAGACTTGTAGAAGAAAATGGTGTAGAATGAACCAATGGTTATTGATTTTTGATTAATGATTGATTAGATTTTAACCCTAAGTCTAGGTTCTTATTTATAGATAACTAACCCTAGATCTAGGATTTCAAATTCTAAGTTTCCCTCCTAAAGTTTGTTGAGAAATTCAAATTTCCCTCCAAAAGTTAGTTAGGGGAGAAGCTTCTAGATGTAATTAGTTAGGAGGAGCTTCTAGAAGAGGATTAATTAGGAGCTTAATTAGGATTAGCCTTCCTTAATTTTCTTTGCTGATCTGGCAGTCGCTTCGAGAGAGTTCTGAAATTTGGAGTGCATTTATGGAATGTGGGCCCTGACAGAAGCATTGTGGTGCAAATTTTACTTGATGATGTCACCAATGAGCCGCGCTTCCGCGGCACAAGAAGGCTATGGCCGCGGATCCGCGGCTCCTTGATGGGCTTGGGCCTTGGTATTTCAGGTTCTGTCTTGTACTGCTATTTGGGCTTTTCTCTGATATTTTGATTTGTATTTTTCCATCTGAATTGCTACCAGATCTGAAGTGATTGGCGTATTTTTGATCAGCTCTTTTGCTTTTCTTCCGTATTTCCTGCACAGACTCAAGACAAGTGTTGCGCAAATACAGAAATGATGTGATGCCATGAAATGCGGTTAATTTCCTTTAAAGTGTCGGTTTAAAAGTCTAACACATGCAATCTCATATTTTGTGACAGATTTGCTAATATGTAGAATATGAGTGCCGAACACTTCTAAATGTATGCAAATGTTAGGGAAATTGCCGGCTAAAATATACAATATTTTCGACTGATCAAATACCCCCAAACTTAATTTCGATCGTCTCGAGCGAATGTTTTATTAAAAAGAGAAGGAGAAAATAAAGAAAGAGAAAAACTAACTAGCACACTTTCGTAGGCAACACGATTGCACTGAGCACGTGCAACAAGCCTTTAAACCTCTAGGTGTCCCTAGTAGGAGGAGTGTTGTCTCCTGAGGGTTTTCAGCGGATTACACCCACAAAATCCAATAATAAAAGGAAGATCATGAATATTACATTTAAAGACAAGAATTGTAAAAGAAAAGCCTTGAAAATTAGGGTTTCCAACTAAGCTAGCTTTTCGGTTGTCATGAGCCCTATCTTAATGGTCATGAAAAGATGTTAGAAATCGCGTCCTCCCTCAATAAAACATCGTCTTATTCTTCATTCCTATCTTTATTCCAAAACATCGATCATATCACCCTGCGTGTGTGTAAAAGACATCCCTACACCCGGAGAATTCAATTCAAGCTATCATACTCTTGCCCATCAGCCTCGGTACTTTTTGATAAACGAGATTGCTCACACACTTTCATGCGACCGTTAATACTTCTTGAGGTACTAACCGACCGATTACTCCTGTGCTTGCATGCTTGGTGTATTTTCCTAGTCTTGCACCACCTCAGGCATAGCAGTGACTCCCAGACCAGTTGACCTTAGGGCACTAGGTGAAGAAGCACCCTTTTGCTATATATTTTTTTTAATTCCCTTGGTGATAACAAAACCAGTGTCTATTTTTCTCACCATTTTTTTTCCATACTTTTGGCTTTTAGACAAGAGCATTTCAAGGTATCCTCTACTATCCCAGGCTTTAAGATGTGTGTAAGTGCGAATAGCAGGGTATCAACGTTCAAAATGTTTGGCTTCCAGAATAGAAACTTTTTTTCAGACTTATTTTTATCCTCAGATTAGTGACGTATTTCATCTTACTAACCCTTGGGACAACGGCTCATAACTACTTATTACTAGTTCGTATAAGAAAACTTCTAATTTTCTTAGTTTTCTTAAATTTTTCTAATCTCATGGATGTAATTGTTCACTATCTAAACTTTTATTATCTTATTTATGTACAAAAAATATTTTTATAATTTTGAAAATTTTTAAATTTTTATAGGTTTTTCAAAAATGTTTTGTGCTTATGCAATGTATGATGCAAATGATGCGAAAATAAGCACAAACCTCCCCCAAACTTGTTTTCAACAGTGTCCTCACTGTTGCCATCTGCTAAATCTCGAAAAACCTGTAAGTTTGGGAGGAATTTATTAGTGGGGGCATAATATTTAAGTGAAGACCCTCCCCCAAACTTATTTTTGGCTCAACATTTTGTAAAAATTTTCTTTTCAAGAGCCAGAAAAAAATGTCCCCCCCCCAAACTTGAGTTATGCAATGTTAATCTTTTAAAATCACAAGTGGGGGTCAAAAATCATTGGTCGATGCCAAGCTTTGCAAAGACCGAATGTTAACACCAACCATTCGAAAATTTTATCAATGCAGTGCTCGGGTTGGTGGAAGAAGAAGTGGGGAAAAGGTAAGTGGTGGAATAGAATGTGTGTGCGTCTCATTTTGGAGAGACGATGCAGTGTATGTGATGGATTACTCGCATTCTTTTTACAGTTCAAAAGAAGGGGTGGAGGTTCAATTTCAGTGATTCGGAGATGATTCATCTCAACACCCATGTCATTCAAAAATGCGAGTTTATCAGCGAAGATCTCTTCAAAAGTTCCATCCATACCCCGATGAATAATGTCATCACAAAGTGCGGGGTGATCTTCAGACTCTAGAAACAGTTCATAATCAGTGTTAATTGTTGACCCGGACATCTCGGTGGAAGAGTCCATATGTGTATGATACATAGTTGGGTCAAACAATAACATATGAAAAGAGTCAAGATCGGTATCAGGAGGATCATCAAATTCGCTGCTGTCGACATCCATTAAGTCGACAGAACAGACATGAGCATTAGGTTCGGAGGGTACACTTCCCAACTTGTAAATGTTCAGCTCTATTGACCTATTCCCGAAAGATAGGGTCATAGAGCCATTACGACAGTTGATTATTGCATTGGAAGTGGCCAAAAAGGGGCGACCTAAAATCACCGGAATTTGATTCCGTGGGTTCGCTACAGGCTGTGTATCAAGTACAATAAAATCCACAGGGAATACAAATTCCCCGATTTTTATTAACACATCCTCCAGTTCACCCCTAGGTTTAGTGATTGATCGGTCAGCCATCTGGAGAGTTATGCTCGAGGGCTTTAACACTCCGATACCTAGTTGCTCGTATACCGAGTAAGGAAGTAAGTTAACACTAGCGCCAAGGTCAAGTAACGCACGGTTGATGTGTTTCTCCCCAATAAAAATGGAAATAGTAGGACAGCCAGGGTCCTTACGTTTCCGTGGTAATTGTTGGGGAAAAGCCGTGTCTACAGTACTCGACATGAAGATTTTTTTAGGCACTTGAGTCTTCCTCTTCCTAGTGCACAAGTTCTTAAGAGTTTTTGCATAGGACGGAACTTGTTGAATAGCATTTAGGAGAGGGATGTTGATGTTAACTTCCTTAAACATGTCCACGATCTTCTCCATTTGGGCATCATGTTTCTTGGGCCTCAACCTATTTGGAAATGGAGCTCTATTAATAAGTGTTGGGTCCAACATTTGTGGAGAAGTTTGTGGGGATGGAAAAGATGAGGTGGGTGGAGGGTTCGAGCCTTTGGGAACACGGAGAATAGGCTCGGAAGAAGAAGGTAGGTTAGACGAAATAGGGTAAGAAATAGAAGTGTGAGTGGAAGTGGAAGTTGAAGCCGGGGTGTTAATGATCAATTCATCATTATCAATTTGTTCACCCAAATGATTGTCTAGCACTCTTCCAGATCTCAACGTTGTAAAAGCGTCCACATTAGTGCAATGTGAAGGTCTAGGATCAGGTACGGGTTGAGATGGAAGATTCCCTTCTTCTCTAGCATTTATTTCGGCTGTTATTTGTTCAATTTGTGCTTCCATTGATTTGATATTCTCATTTTGAGTGAGAATGATCTTTATCATATTATCAATGGAAGATTGAAAACTTGCCGACTCTTGGGTGGATTGTTTCATGAAAGTAACCAAGGTTTGCACCAGTGCAGAGATATTATCAGTACCGGCCAATTGCAAAGAGTTTTCATGTAGTGCAAAAGTGTTGGCAGGATTTTGAAAATTTTGTGGTTGGAAGGGGTGCTGACTCAATTGAAGTGGTGGTTGCTGTTGTGGTGGAGGGACCCTTTGAAAATTGTTTAGGATTGGAACCGTATTTTGAGATTGTGATTGGTTCCAAGCAAAGTTCGGGTAATTCCTCCAATCATGATTATATGAGGAAGAAGAGGGATAGTTTCCAGGTCTTTGCTGAAGTTCAGCATTAGTGTGACCTTGAAACGGTACATTCAAAGGACATTCTTCCGTCAAATGTGAAGGGTTTGAACAGCAGCCACACACGGTTTTGGGAAGTGTGGATTGGTTTAGGGAGGCTGAAGATATTTTGTTTTCTATAGCGTCGAGTTTCCTTTGTATTGCGGCCATTTCGGCTTTCAAGGTGACGGAAACATCGAGCTGATTGACATCTTCCCTAGATGGTGGTGGTCTAACACTTTCCCATTGTGATGTGTTTTGAGCTAAATCTTCTAAGTATTTCCAAGCTTCACCATCATCTTTAGATAGGAATTGGCAATGACACATGGTTTCAAGCATCTGCCTAGTGGTGAGATCAATACCCTCATAGATAATTCGACACAAATCCCATCTGGGGATTCCGTGATGAGGGCATTGGATAAGAAGATCCTTGAACCGTTCAAAGCATTTCCAAAATGGTTCATTGGGAAGTTGGGTAAATTTAGAGATTTCGCTGTGAACACGGGCGGTCTTGTGATTGGGATAAAATTTCTTAAGGAATGCTGCAACGAATTCGTCCCATGTTGAAATAGAATGTGCGGGTGTGATGTAAAGCCACTTCTCGGCTAAATCGCACAAAGTGAATGGGAGAAGACGTAAACGCAGAGCATCCAAAGACAGTTGTGAATTCCCCATCAAAGCACATACGTTTTCAAATTTGGAAATAAATATGTATGCGTTTTCAGAATCAAGACCATGAAATTTGGGTAATAGTTTGATGAATTGGGGGTTGATTTCAAAATTTTCCCCGATGGAAGGTGGTATAGAAAGACAGGTGGGAAGGGTAACACGTGTAGGATAGCATCTCTCTTGGAGAGAAATGCGTGGAAGATTCTGCGCACCTGCGGGCGGTGGCAGAGTAGTGTTAAAGTTTGATGGATTTGGGTCCATCGCGGTCGTGGTGGGTGGTGGGGGAGAAGGTGAAGAATTACCGACTCTGGGGTCGATAAAAGAAACGCGGACAAGACGGGAAATGGAATCCCGTGTCCAGCCTAACATTGTGCTAAATGGTTGTAGCACAAGTGGCAGCGTTGGTATAATTAGAGGAAATGAAGTGTTGGTGTTTGTTTTGAAAATAATACGGATTTTTTAAAAAATGATGCCACACAACAAATGCAACACACAAACCCTAGAATCTAGTGGTCACCTAGGTCAAACTCTAGACCGCTCCTAACTGCTAAAAGACAAGTCGCAGGATAAATCCTCCACTGCCTCTTTGTTCCCCTGTGCCCGGATAAGTGCCAGGTAAGTGGGAAGGTACTCCACTACGTAAGTAGTGGGCCTAATTAAAAACCACTAGCCTTAGACACGCTCGCCTTAGGCACCACAAGAAAACGCGGATAAGCAATGAATTACCCACGGCCTTCTCTTGTCCTAATTGAGCGCGACGGTCCTTCGAGTCATCTCTAGATATTTTTTAGTTAATATGGGTCAATGCGGATGCAAGTTTTGTGGTTTTCGGGGCCTAGGAAGGGTAATGAAATCCCCATCTAATTTGGATTTGGTCGTGCCCCTTAAATTTCCGTATTAATATGCAACAACCACAAGAATCAAAAACACGCACAAATTTATTTTTCTTTTGCGGCGCTGCGATTTATTTGCAAAGAATCCTGCACAAAATATTAGTTGGAGCAGATAAAGGAGAAGATAAGAAAGCAGAGGAGTATACCTGAAAGTTTGGTGCAGAGAGGAGCTAGAAGAGCGGCGGATCCGCCGCGGATGAGGCCTATTGCCGCGCTTCCGCCGCGGTACTTTGGGATCAGTGCACAAAAATTTGTGCACAGGCTTCTGTTCACCTAAACAGCTCTCTGGATATTTTTAAAAAAAATTTCTCCAGCTCCAATGATTCCAGATTTTTTCGCAACAAATCACAACACACGTATTAAGGTTTGTACGAGTTTAGATCTAAAAATTATGATGAAATAAATTGTTCAACTCAAATTTCAAAATACGAACTATTAGCGCACTATCCCCGGCAACGGCGCCATTTGATTGTAATAAAATCTTGTTGTGTGTAAATCGAATCAAATAGTCCCCGGCAACGGCGCCATTTGATTGAATGATTTTGTTGGATGTATAATATCGAATCAAATAGTAAAGAAATCACAACCAAAAATTATTTGACCGCAATCAACTACGGTGTCGGATGTAGATTGTTAGTGAGTGCGGATCGTCCACAGGAAAAGTGTAATCGTTCGTCTTTTGAATTAGATGAATTGAAACTTTAAAGAAAGAAAACAAAACAATTCAAGATTTATAGTTGAAGTTCAAGAATGAGAAAATACTAGATCTAAGAAAGTATTAAAAGATAGAATCAAGAATTGATAGTTTGATGATTTTTCCAAACCAAATCTCAAGAATCGAAATGAGGCTCGTAGGAATCGATCGGATCTATAGATGTGATGTAATCTTAGAATTACGTATTCTTATCCTTCGATGAATTGATACTAGATCGATGATGATCGATCGAGAATTAGGGATTTCTTGTGAAACTAGGGTTTCATCTTATCCCTTGTTCTTTCGTCGATATCATTCACATTCTAGCCTCTAGTAAATTCAAGAAACGATCGTAGATCCCTAATTTCGAGCGATCACAATCAAGAAAGCATCGCTACGAAACTAGGTCATCGATTCTTGAACTTGCTAGGGTTTACAAAACTCGTAGGACTTAAAAATCGTTTAAAGATTTGTTACATCATCATTCTACAATCGTCTCGACTCCTTTACGAGCGGAGTTTCACTCACACATCACAACAAGAGCAACAATTACAAATTGAGATCTAATCATGATGCAAGAATTAAAAGAAAGCAAGATTAAAGAATTTCACCTTTTATTTATATCAACAATTTAGTTATATTCGCTCAAGAACTACAAGAGGAAGAACTCGATCGTCGATTTGGCTTCGCTCGTCTCCGTGGATTGCGGATCGGCTTGGATCACTTGCCCGATTGAAGATCGGCTCGGCTCCTAAAAGGTTGAAGGCTTCTCACTTGATTTGGTACTCAAGATCTTGGATTTGGAGTGGAATTAGGGTTAGGGTTTCGCACAAGCCTTGTCACGAGACTTGTGGAAGAAAATGGTGTAGAATGAACCAATGGTTATTGATTTTTGATTAAAGATTGATTAGATTTTAACCCTAAGTCTAGGTTCCTATTTATAGATAACTAACCCTAGATCTAGGATTTCAAATTCTAAGTTTCCCTCCTAAAGTTTGTTGAGAAATTCAAATTTCCCTCCAAAAGTTAGTTAGGGGAGAAGCTTCTAGATGTAATTAGTTAGGAGGAGCTTCTAGAAGAGGATTAATTAGGAGCTTAATTAGGATTAGCCTTCCTTAATTTTCTTTGCTGATCTGGCAGTCGCTTCGAGAGAGTTCTGGAATTTGGAGTGCATTTATGGAATGTGGGCCCTGACAGAAGCATTGTGGTGCAAATTTTACTTGATGACGTCACCAATGAGCCGCGCTTCCGCGGCACAAGAAGGCTATGGCCGCGGATCCGCGGCTCCTTGATGGGCTTGGGCCTTGGTATTTCAGGTTCTGTCTTGTACTGCTATTTGGGCTTTTCTCTGATATTTTGATTTGTATTTTTCCATCTGAATTGCTACCAGATCTGAAGTGATTGGCGTATTTTTGATCAGCTCTTTTGCTTTTCTTCCGTATTTCCTGCACAGACTCAAGACAAGTGTTGCGCAAATACAGAAATGATGCGATGCCATGAAATGCGGTTAATTTCCTTTAAAGTGTCGGTTTAAAAGTCTAACACATGCAATCTCATATTTTGTGACAGATTTGCTAATATGTAGAATATGAGTGCCGAACACTTCTAAATGTATGCAAATGTTAGGGAAATTGCCGGCTAAAATATACAATATTTTCGACTGATCAGGGCATTTTTGTAATTTGTTCAAAAATGCTTCTAGAAGAGACACCTCATAATTTGTATTAAACATTTTAGGTTAAATGTTTATTGAATTATGAGTGGAGGAAATGAGATGTATTTTGCATATATTTGAGCATGGCTCTTGGTGACACATGTAGGGTTTTCAAACCATGACTCACTAAGTTGAAAATGATTATTTCATTTTCTAATATGAATTACTCACTTGAGAAAAGGTATGGTGCTGTTTAGACACAAAAGTGTTCATGCTCTTTTTTTATGCAAAACTTTCTCACTAGCTTTTCCTCAAGAGTTCGTCTTCTACTTACCTCAAGCCATTCTTGTCTCATGAGTTGAGAATCCTATGGCTATGAGAAACAAACCATTCCATCTATATTCTCTATATCGTCTACGACATCTAGTGTAGTGAACTAGATGCCCTAATTACTTCAGTTGAGGTGGGAGCTCGATCTACAGACTCTCGGATAGATCGTCTTCGACATGAGAGGACCGACGAGGAGGCTCGATCCAAACGATCTATGGAGCCTATGACGAGATGGAGGACAGCGACAAGAAGACCCGAAGGACATGTATTCATGAGGTAAAAACTTCTTTCCGAGTAGTTAACCTCTTGCATGTTTGCTAGTTAGGGTTTAGCAACGATCCTGGAGTTCAAGTCGGTGTTGCGATCTTTGTAAAATCCGTTTTTTAAATATTCCGTCTTCCCGCGGACTCGCGGGATCCGCGGCATTGACTTGCAGTTTCCTTCACTAAAGAGAGTTTAGTGCAAAGGTGGCTTGGATTAGAGTAATTTCGGATGGATTATCTTCGACACGAAGATCGCGAAGCAAGTTCGTGCACATCTTTAAGTGGAGCCTAGAGAAGTCGTAAGGACTACTACTCAGAGCTTTAGAAGAGAAGGACACAGTCTATAAATGTTGTATTATCTTTCTCTTAGTGTAAAGCTCTTATATATCATGCTTAATCCTAATCATCTAGTTAGATCCTTGGTTAGTCTAGCTTAGCACCCCGAAAATTTTAAAATAGTATGCATGATACCGGTTTAAACCTCATGGTGGTGCTAGGGTAGACTTTCAGAATGAACATTTTCCCTACTATTTTTAATAAATAAAAAGTGTTAATTGTAAATATAGAACATATGCGGGTTTATTTGTAAAAAAAGTATTATCATATGTTTCTACATTTTAATTAACATAATTAGGAAAAATATATGCATATAATATTTAAATGAAAAATTAGTAATTAAAATATGCTTATGATATCAAATATTTCTAATCAATATTCTTAAGATTTAATATCATATAAAATGGTTAGAATAATATCTCAAAAATACCAAATGCTATTAACACTTTGATTTGAGATATTGTGCAGATATTAGCTCAGGGTTGGAACCCAAGAGATCCGAGTTAAATCGGGATGTCGGAATCGAATCTGCTAAAAATATAGAAGCAAATCAAGAGATCTAGTAACAGCAGAGATTCAGAGTATGATTTGCAGAATCTAGACATCAAAAGGATCTCCACATATCAACACAAGAGACCAGAAGAAATCCCAAAACATGATACCACTAGGTTGCGGCGGATCCATGGCTAAATTGAGAGATATGCGGCGAAACTGCGGCTCAATAAGGGCCGTATGAGATTTTGTGACTTGGATCTTCACAGCATATATTCACTTATGGCATTTAAGATTTCTGGTTTCTGTGACTATATATGGGACCGAGAGCTGCACATTAAAAATCATCACCAATGAGATCAAGAGATCCAAGAGGTCAACGTATCCGAGTGATTATCATCTATTCATCTACCTCCTACAAGAGAGGGATCTAGAGCAAACTAGGGTTCTTGTATTCTACTTTCTAAGAGGAATTGTAAATGCAATAGTTGATTAATAAAGGTAATGTTTTTATTATTCTTTTTGCAATTAATTTCCGTACTTATATTTCTGCGTCTTAATCATGTTTAATCATGTTTTCATTCTTCTTCAACCTTTCTTCTAAATTTTTAACCATGAGCGAGTAATTTCTAGCTTACTAGGGTTCGTAGGATATGGTAGAATAATGGATTATAAAATCTTTTAACATCTTTTATATATTTTAAAGTTTATAAACTTTAGCAAAATAAATATTAATATCCTTATAGGCCTGGGAATGAATTCACCGTCGTTTGGTTGGCCGGCGATTACTAGCGATTCCGGCTTCATGCAAGCGAGTTCCAGCTTGCAATCCGAACCGAGGACGGGTTTTTGGAGTTACCTCATCCTCGCGGGATCGCGACCTTTTGTCCCGCCCATTGTAGCACGTGTGTCGCCTAGGGCATAAGGGGCATGATGACTTGACGTCATCACGCTACCAATTTATTGATAGTCACGACCACGATTTAAGATTGGTTTAACACTTGTTTTGTTAAGAGCTGGACATGAATAGAGATCAATGCAATGACAAGGGTTAGTAGTGGGGAAACCCTAATTTATTCTAAGAACCCTAATCTACATTCTTCACTATCGATTTAATTTTAAACTATTAAAAGATAAAAAGAGTCATTTTTAATTATTCATCCATTACTATTAAGTCATATGAACCCTACGAGCCTTTTATTTATAAATTCTATATCCGTAACGACAAACAATCACCCTTCTTTAATCAACTCCTCTAAAACACGAAAAGAGTTCGCGTTTCCCTGCGGACGATCCGTACTTATCGCAGCTAGTTACTAGCGATACTGTCTTGATTGCGATTACTTTACAAAACATTTTTTTAACGATCAATCAATTACACATTGTAAGTTTGATTAAATTTTAATTACTAGAATTTGAGTAATTAAGTTATAATTTATCTAATGAGGCCACAATTGTTCATGCCCTCCTCAGATGCTATAACTCGGAATAGAAGGACGCGACATACCATTTAAAGAGGAAGATGTACATAAACTGACATGATTACCAACGGGAGGTGTTATCCTTGATATGAAGTCAAGAAGGAAGGACAACACCATCCTTGATATGTATTTAGAAGACGAGAGAGAGTGAACTTGATGGGAAACCCATGGCAATATGTAAATAAAGGAAGATAAATTGGTTGAGTTGTTTAAAGATCCTGAAAAATCTCTAAATTGTGTGAAAATGTTGATTGCATATATAGTTTTGATTTTTTGTCTAAACACCATGCGGACGATGGATCATCAGTAAATTATTCGAATATTCATGGACTATTGTTGTGTTTTAAGACTCTTGAAGATAGCTTTATAAAAGTCCAAGGGCAGTCCCGCCTCCTGCTCTCGGAGCATCTATGTATGCCATCGCCTGCATCCTATCGTATGACGGACTGTCGGGCATATCACCTGACAACAATGACGAATCTTGTGATCCCCAAGCTTCGAAGCTCAACGCAGCTGACACAAACAAATCCGCTTTGGGAAGAAAAGCGTCGGGATTTATTGCACCTGGTGGTTTCTTGAAATCCTTAATGTCAGACAACAACAAAACGTCCTCTTCACATTCTCATAGGGTGAGCGGTTCTATGCCAAATGCTCCACCACCACATAAGAGGTTCCAACATCAAAACCCTAAAGTTAGGGCAGAGGTACCGAGTTATGGTCCGGTCCCTAACATGTTCAAATAAAAGCAAGGTAAAAGTGCATGATATTTGTACTTTTTTAATTTTTGGTTGTGAAAGGTGTGAACTACTACTGGGAGTAACTTTTAACTGGTTGAATTTATTGCAGGTTTCAGGGTGCTTGTTTTCTTTGTTCTTCGCTGACAGGCATGGATGAGTAAAAGTTGTCCAGTATGAAATTATCATAATTTGGATACAGTAAAAATCCGTTTTCAAACTGTTGAAGTTATTTTAAAAATAGAGTAGAGTTGGGCTTTTACACATAGGCTTTTAATGATAAGTGGGTTCCAATATTAAGGCTCAAGCCCTTTTAAGATTTGAACTATTTTATATTTTATATCCATTTGTTTCTTTTGTTGTTTCCAACGTGGGACTATCATTAAAATCTCATCATTTGTTTTTTACTTTCAACACTCCCCCTCACGTGCAACCATTATTTTTTCCATTGATGTGGTTGTCACGTGGAAAGTACAACACTTGATAGTATTATCGAGTTGAGTTTCGATCGAGTCATTGGCTCTGATATCATGAAAAGAACCAAAAGGAAAATATTTTATTGGCATAATAAAAACAACAGTTCATATAACTATATATAGAGAGTCATATATCACCTCTCATATTTTAACCGATTTAATAACTAATTATATTCATAACAGAAGCTAACTGGGCATAACTCATGCGCTGAGAATTTACTCTCCAAAGTGAAAGGTCATTGAATTGATTATTGAAGGGGTCGTGTCCAAAAATATTTTAAAAACAAACATCTGTTTTGATGCTAGTTCTAAGAATCGAAGAATTTTCTTGAAACCGTACTCTGTTAAATTGTTCTTGCCATTTTTCAATTAATATTATATTTGTTATTACGAGTAGATGTTGATGATCTGGTTTTTTATTGTTAATCGACTGCAACCAAAATCTAATTTGTTCTTGCCACTTCTGAAATCTGTCTTTAAAGTGTGATAGGATTAGAGAGTTCTTCTTTGATTAAATTCTATTATTTAGCCAAAATTTTAAATAGTTCTAGGGTTTATTTCGGGATGCAACCTTTTTGGGAATCGAACCGGCGAACTCTTATTTTGGAGAGGAAAGTTGTTCCGCATGAGCTATGCCAAATCGGTAACAAGCATAAGATTTTGACAATTTGATGCTGCTACTTATAAGTATAATAATTGTCTATATCGTATTTGAGTAGAATTTCCTATGCAAGCACAATAATTACCTGTATCTTATGAAAAACAGTTGAAGGTTTTCTTTCTCAGCTTTCTTTCTTCTTTTATGAAAGTTCCTTGCTCTATAAAGGTTGAAAATGTCAATTGAGTTCAAATTTGGTTCTCCCACATAAACATCTTTGTGCTGTCTAAAATACTATATTAAAGTGGTTCACATATCTCTCTCATTGGATTGTTTCGTTTGTCAAATTGAAAATGGTAACCGAATATTCGCTAATTAAAAGCCACTGGATTAAGTAGCTAGTCTCTGATTAGCAAGCAGTAGTTATAATATCCAAGTCCGTGAATGAGTTGGTGACAACTCGAGTAGTGCAGTCTGTGCCGAAGACCACCATTAATTTTAGAAGTCCTGCAACTTCTTAATTGGACACAGAGGAAAGTCTCTAATCACTAATGACTTATGTGCCCTAATCACTAACCAGTAATGTACCAAAGAATCAGATTATTGGACGGAAGCTTATATATATACACTTAAGTTTCTAAAGGAGCGCGGTTGACTTGGTGCACTAATACTCTTTACGCTGACAAAGTTGGCAACACTGCAAGCAGAAAGTATGGACTCCCATCAAAATCCAATTTGATTGGAGTTTCAGTGCTTGGGTCTTTTAGTTCTCAAATCAACAGCTAATAGTAAGAAAACCGAATATATAAGGTCATCGAGGCCTTTTGCTTTCGAGTTTTTGCTTCAAGTGGTTCACTTTCAATAAAGTGGTTGCTTAGTATGAAGCAAGAAGAGCAAGAGCCCATTTGCTCCTCTAACTAATGCCTCGACTTTTTGCCGTCTTCTCTATTAACAAGTGCATTATTCTCTCTCTTCTGAAGATTATTTATGTGCATGATGGGGCCTTTGAAGAGGAGGTGAAAGATGCTTTGCCGCAAGATTCCTTCTGAGAGTTTTGAGTGAGGACAGTGCTCCACCATAGGTTTCTTATGCAACTTGGTACTTTAATTATTTATTTGAAAGCTATGCATCATCAATATCAGAATGAGATTTTGAAGTTTTGGTACGAGAGACTTTAGATTAATGGTATCAGCACTATCAAGTTCAAATTTAAAATGCGTGTGTGTAGGAGTGATCCATTGCAAACCGGTCCGCTTTTTAAAAAAAATGAGAACTCCCGATCTACGGCATATTATCGATTCGATCTGTTCAAGTTGATCATCCTACCATCAAATATATGTGTAAGAAAAATCAAAGGATTTAAAGACCTATCATATGCATCAATGAATGCAAAAATGGACGTCTTTCAATAATGCAACATAAAATTCATCCTATACATAAGCCAAAGGTCTTTAATTCCTTTGATTTTTAATGCACATATATTTGAAGGTAGGGTGATCAACTTGAATGGATCGAATCGTTAAAATATGTCATAGATTGGGAGTTTCCATTTTTAAAAATCACGGACCGGTTTGTAATGAAGCACTCCCATATATATATGTGTGTGTGTATTGTGTTGTATATATAGAAAAGATGCGCTAGGAGACTTTTCGTTAGCCGGAGTCAAAAAACCACACCCTCCACCATTTTATTCGACGATCAGCATCCATCATCATCATCTTTATCATGTAAGTTGTGGATACACCGAATTTCATGTGATACCACTACTTTTTCACCATTGAATTAGCAATGCAAAAAGTTCTATTGTCGGTAAACCGTTAATTTTGTATCTACTAAATCAACGGTGAAAAGGTAATGTAATCACATGAAATTTGGTGTATCCACATCTTATATGATAAAGATGATGATTATGGGAGCCGATTGTTGAAAAAATTGTGGAGGGTGTATTTTTTGACGCCATAGGAGGAAATTCCCTCTTATGGTACCTTTCGTCCATTACTCTCTCTCTCTCTCTCCCTCCCTCTCTCTCTCTCTATATATATATAGAGAGAGAGAGAGAGAGAGAGATTAATGGAGGAAAGAGGCCATAGGAGGGGATTTCCTCCTATGGCGTGGAAAAAATACAATCTTCGCCATTTTTTCCGACGATCGACACCCATCATCATCATCGTTATCATCTAAGATGTGCGTACACCAAATTTCATGTGATTCCACAACTTTTTCACCGTTGATTTAGTGGGTTCAAAATTAACGGTTTACCGACAATAGAACATTTTACATTGCTAAATCAACGGTGAAAAAGTTGTAGAATCACATGAAATTTGGTGTACCCACATCTTAGATGATAACGATGAAGATGATGGAGGCCGATCGTCGAAAAATTGGTGAAGGTTGTATTTTTTCCACGCCATAGGAGGAAATTTCCTCCCATGGCCTCTTTTCTCCATTATTCTCATATATATATATATATATATATATATGCACCAAACTATCTAGTGAATATTACCGAAGAACAATTTAAGCGGAGTTAAATATATATTCACTAGATAGTCCAGGTTTGAATTTGATGGTGTTGATGCCATTAATCTAAAGTCTGGTGTAAGATGAACAATTTAAGCGGATTAAAAAACTAGATTGCTAGAGAAAAACCGTGTTTCAATCCACAAGAAGATCCCTCAACTTATGGAAGATTGTTACGAAATAAATATATGCTAAATTACACCGAACTTCCCACATTTTTGCTGATGAGGATAGAGCAACATATTAATCTTTTTGCAAAAGTTGCGCCGTTTAGTCATTTGATGTAACAGCTGTTGTTAAAGCAGGAGCAAAGGGTAGTGTTTAGGGGGGAAAATGGTGGTATTCTTCCATACAAGGGAAAAAATTGTTTCATGCAAACTTTAGAGTTTTAGTGTACCGGCTCATACAATCGGGAACTTCTCACCCTTGAACCTTAAGATTTTTGTAGTGTTATCATTACTACAATATAGGGTTGTCCCTACGGCTACAGGAATCCATAGGGGCAACTTTTTATTGCCCCTACGGATTAGTCCGTAGGTCCCCATGGTTGTCCTTACGGTGTCCTACGTTTTAATTTAAAAATATCAAATCGTAATTTGTTGTTTGGCCCTACGGAGCCGCAAACAAATGACCTACGGTTAAATCCGTAGGGGCATATATATGGGTTATTAATAAAAAAAAGCACAGAAAATTCCTCGCCGTTCCCAAAAATTCTCTCTCTCACTCTCCCGGGTCTCGATCGTTCCCGCGCCTCGATCCCGCGCCTCGTCGTCACCGCCCTTCGCTCGCGGCCCGCCACCTTCCTCGATCGTTCCCAAAACTTCCTCGTCGACTTTCTCGTCACCACCGCCTGCGACTCGTCGCCGATTGCGTCGTCGACCACCGGTCTCCTCCGTCGTCTCCTCCACCGCCCGCTACATGTTAGTAAATCTCAAATTATTTATAATTTTGATGATGTTTGGGCTAGGGTTCAGGGTTCGGATAGGGGTTAGGGTTAGGCATCGGGTTCAGTTTAGGGTAGGGTTAGGGTTAGGGTTCGGTTGGGGTTGGGGTTAAGGTTCGGTTGGGGTTGGGGTTGGGGTTAGGGTTAGGGTTCGGTTGGGGTTGGGGTTAGGATTAATGTTAGGGTTAGGGTGGGAGCATCAACTCCGTTCCTTTGGGCTTTTGAGGAGCGGGAGAAATTGTTGGAATTCTAGAAACTCACTGGTCAACAAAAAAAAGAGGATCGATGTAGCTGCGGATCTCCCTTATCGGTTGGGGTTGGGGTTAGGTTAGGGTTCGGTTGGGGTTGGGGTTAAGGTTAGGGTTAGGGTTGATTAATTGGGCTTAGGGTTAGTGTCGGGATCCGGTTCTTGCTCACGGTGCAAAGTGCCACACGGAACAAAGTGCCACGCCAAGTGTCGTGTTAAGTAGACGGGGGCCACCTCTTGAATCCGTGGGGGGCACCTCTTGAGTCCGTGGGACCCACTGTAGAACAATGAGGACTCTTCGGAATACATTCCGAAAGAGGGTAGATCTGTACTATAAATGGAATGATACCACTCTTCAATACAGAGGCGCCTTTTAAGTGAACCGGCACTACAGGAGCTTGAGAACTCCGTAGTTAAGCGTGCTCAAACCAGGGAAGTTCTGGGATGGGTGACCTCCTGGGAAGTGGCCCATGGTCGGGTCCGGTTCGTCCCGAAGGACAAAACCGTGCGGTTTCGGCCAGAGCGGACAATACTCTCTGTATTGGAGGTGGGGCGTGACAGAATGATATCAGAGCTGGTCCCTCAATAGTAGGTCTGTGGTTCGAGAACGAACCGTTGTTCAAACGTGGGGAGAATGTCGGGACCCGGTTCTTGCTCACGGAGCAAAGTGTCACACGGAACAAAGTGTCACGCCAAGTGTCGTGTTAAGTGGGCGGGGGCCACCTCTTGAGTCCGTGGGACCCACTGTAGAACAATGGGTCCGAAGAGGGCAGATATGTACTATAAATGGAATGATACCACTCTTCAATACATAGGCGCCTTTTAAGTGAACCGGCACTACAGGAGCTTGAGAACTCCGTAGTTAAGCGTGCTCGAGCCAGGAAAGTTCTGGGATGGGTGACCTCCTAGGAAATGGCTCCTGGTCGGGTCCAGTTCGCCCCGAAGGACAAAACCGTGCGGCTTCGGCCAGAGCGGACAATACTCTTAGGGTTGATTAGGTTAATTTGGGTAAATTGGGTTAAGTTTCGTTTGATTAGGGTTAATTGGGTTAAGTTTGGGTTAATTAGGGATAATTTGTGTTAGGGGAACGATTATGGTTAATTGTGGTTATTTAGGGTTAAGGTTTAGAGTGCACTAGTTCATTGCAGTAGAATACTCGATGATTGGGTTAATTAGGGATAATTTGTATTAGGATAACGATTTTGGTTAATTGTGGTTAATTAGGTTATTTAGGGTTAGGGTTTAGGGTGCACTAGTTCATTATAGTAGGGTACTCGATGATAACGTAAACGTATAATTTTACCGTAAACGCAAGAAAAATTTACCCTAAACTTGAAATTTTGAACCCTTAATAACGAAACGTAAACATAAAACCTATTCATGTTAAATGTTCAAGTTAAAACCAATATATGATACTAGATGATAATATGAAACTTTTATATTCTCATCGATACTCATATATGAAACTCAAAGCGCCACTTAGTCTCCGTCTATCGGTTAACATACGTTCGATGTTCGTCGTGACATAGAACTATACGAAACTTGTTAAATATCAGACGGTATAGATCGGTACTAACAAGCATCGTGTAGTCTATATGACGAGAAGATTCAATCGTATGATAACCGATAGATTTATCCCGTGTGGACAAATTAGGAATGTATAAGGCAAACACATGCATTCACTTGTATTTTCATCCGTTTCGAGATATTTCGTTCGTACTTTTCCGCTGGTTCTCTGTGTACAAAGATAGATTAGATGTTCATTTCAACGTTATTTCACAGCTTTGAAATGATTATCTATTCTATTACAGTATACTCGGAGAACAGCGGGGAGGTGCTACCGAAATTTACTCGAAACGGTTGAAAGCACAAGCGAATGGGTGTCTGCTCTATACATTCTTAATGGGATAGAAGCCTTACCCCCGACAGCCGAAACACACACATACAACACGAATACATAACAAACGCATCATTACACAGTGATTCAAGATGTTCAAGTTAAAAATAATATATGATACTCGATGATAATATGAAACTTTCATATTCTCATCGATACTCATATATGAAACTCAAAGCGCCACTTAGTCCCCATCTATCGGTTAACATACGTTCGAAATTCGTCGTGACATAGAACTATACGAAGGTTGTTAAATATCGGACGGTATAGCTCGGTACTAACAACCGTCGTGTAGTTTATGTGACGAGAAGATTCGATCGTATGATAACCGATAGATTTGTCCTATGTGGACAAGTTAGGAATGTAAAAAGCAAACACCTGTATTCACTTGTGTTTCATCCATTTCGAGTTATTTCGTCGGTACTTTTCCGCTGGTTCTCCGTATACAAAGATAGATTAGATGTTCATTTAAACGTTGTTTCACAGCTTTGAAATGATTATCTATTCTATTACAGTGTACTCGGAGAATAGCGGAGAGGTGCTGCCGAAATTTTCTCGAAACGGTTGAAAGCACAAGCGAATGGGTGTCTGCTCTATACATTCTTAATAGGATAGGAGGCTTACCCCCGACAGCCGAAACACACACATACAACACGAATACACAACAAACGCACACACAGCACATACACACTAACAACCCTACACTTAAGCGAAATCATAAATTGAAACACACATATATAGAATACAACTCATACATGGGTATCCTCAAATCTAACTTTGATTATCGATAATTTATTCTTTTCAACGACAAACGCACACACAAAGCATATACACGGATTTTCTTCTTTGTCAGTAACCATCCCGTTCTTAGATTTCTCAATATAGTCATCATAACCTACAATTTATATGTTATACAGTCTAACATGGCCCATGAGTACGTCAGAGTTAAGGACTGGATGTATGTGGATTGGCAACAACGTATGCAACCTAAGTTTGTCGCAGGAGTTGCTGCTTTTTATTGAATTTGCACGCGCACATAATAAGATCGTGATAGAGAAGATTCTCTGCCCGTGCGATAGATATGGAAATAAGTACCGACAGAATGTAGAATTTGCAGAGCTTCATATCGTTAAATATGGTTTTACTAGATTTTATACAACTTGGCTATATCACGGGGAAGGTGAAGAACACAGTAATGCGGCAGAAGGAGAAGGAGAAGACGATCATACGGCAGGAGAAGAAGGAGAAGACGGTAATGCGGCAGAAGAAAAAGACGGTAATTTCTTTCCATCAGAAGAAATGGAGGATATGGTAGAGGCTGCCCTAGGTGAATCTATTCGTACCGAAGATGACATTCCTTCCGGTCAAGGACCGCGTGCGGATAAGTATGAAAATTTCATGAATGATGCTAGAAAACCAATTTATGAGAATGTAAAGTATTCCACCCTCTCATGGTTCGTCCAACTTTTCCAGATTAAGTGCCTAAATAGATGGAGCAACAAGTCATTCACAATACTTTCTTCGTTCTTGAAAGATTCTATTCCCCCGGGAAATAACGTGCCCGACAGCTGGTACACAGCCCAGAAGATGATGTCTGATTTGGGTCTGAAGTATGAGAAGATTCAAGCATGTCCTAAAATTGCGTGTTGTACCGGAAAGAGAATTCAGATTTGAAAGAGTGTCCAACATGTGGAGAGGTCAGGTATAAGCCGAAAGATTCTGATAAGAAGCCCGATATACCTGTCAAGATAGCACGATACTTTCTGTAATACCCGGTTCTTTTATACACCAATAACCGTATTTTTGTTACTTACAAAATTTAATTATTTATAGTTACAATTATTATTTTTATTATTTTAAAAAAAACCCAACCTAATTTAATCTAATACCTTTTCAAATTTTCCTAAACAACTAATAACCCTATTCCCTTTATTTTCCTAACCCAAACCCTATTCCCTTTTATTTTTCTTTTCTTTTCCCGACCCAACTTCCCCCGAGCCCGGCCCAACTTCCCCCGACCCGACCCGACCCGCTTCCTCCCCTTTCTTCCTCCTTCGTTCTCCTTTTCCCGCCCATTTGTTTCCCCGTTTCTCGTGCCGTTCACCCGCGCCCACGTCCCCGCGGCTCGCGCCCCACATCCCCACGACCTCGCGCGCACGCGTCGCGACCCTCCCTCGACCCCGTCTCCATCTCTCTCCCCCTCGTAACCACCTCCCTCTCTCTCTTCATCACTCTTGTTCACTCCCTTTCTCTCTTTCTCGTCTCCCCGCTTCTTCCTCCTCACCCCTACGAGAACCCTACGCTCCCCTCCACCGACGACGAGAACCCTTTCGCCTGCACACTCGAGCCCCCATCACCCATCACCGTCGTCCCAGCACTACCACCGCAACTCCAACCCACGCCGGCTGCAGCACCCATCGCTCACCCTGAACACCACGACGGCCACCTCCGTCGCCGACCACTCCTTCTACCGTCGACGAGTTCCTTGACCTCTTCACCACCAAGCTCCCCCTCTCTTTACCACTCACTTTCTCTCTCTCTCCCTCTCTCATAGCAACATCTCTCTCTCTCTCTCTCTCTCTCTCTCAGCAACATCTCTCTCTCTCTCTTATCTCTTCTTCAAAAGAACCTTAGACCGAACCTAACCCAACCTCTAGTCGAGCCCAACACCTTGACCCCTCCTTCATCTTCTCCATGGACGCATCATTCTCCCTCCACCCTCTTGCAAGCACCCACCAACCATGCCCGGGCCATGCCAGCACCATGCCTGAGCCACCACTGGGCTACGCCCATACCAGGCACACACCACGACAGCGCCACGTCCAGGCTTGGACCCGCACCACTGCTACACCGCGCTCGTACCACGCTTGCATTGCGCGCGTGCCACACCTAACACCACCGAGCCTCCCCACTGCATCACCACCGTCGAGGCCATCATCGCTGGCAACCCCTGCACACCACCATTGCCACTGCCGTACCGTCGTCAATACGTCACCAGGAAAGTTTAATACTTGCTTCATGCTAATTTTATCTATTACAATTCAATTTACCAATAAATTCCGCATATACTTTTCATGTGAATCGTTATAATTCAAGTGTTCGATACAAAACCCGAATGGAAAACCCCGTTAAATTGACGGAAACAAATAACATGTGATGGCCCGAGTTATAATGAATGTCCCTTAAGACTTTGGTTACAAAACAATGTCGTTTGCTCACGTAAAATGGTGTCCCGATTTCTGTCGTAAAACCTGAAAACTTTCGTACATGCTAAACCGTAAAATTTATAATAAATTATGTATAAATCGGATTTTAGCGTTCCATGGCTCGTATCGAAGATAAATGTTTAACCTACAGTAGTCTATAGTTGGTCACTGAATTTTAACAAATTATGATAGAGATAATTGCGGAGGATTACGATACTGGACTGCAGTCCAGAATGGAAATCCCAGTTAATCCCTGTATTTAAATCCCTGTATATTCCTGTTAAAATACGAGAATGTGCGGAACCCTATATCGTTACTTAGAAAATTGAGTTATCTTTCTTACTCCACTGGTCTCACTAGATTCCTCAACTGTATGATATTTTAACACATTTTGTAACGTCGGTATGTTCTGCTGAATTCTGCAGTAACAGATTCTGCACATCAACCTTAACCTGATTATAACTCCCTGTTGAGATAGTATATTACTGATCTGCCAATTGCAGTGGAAACCTAACTGATAAGCCTAAATATTGTTCAACTATAGCGTTGCCTAATTACTATCCCAACTGGGATTAAAATGTGTTACGAAACGGACTTCCGATTCTGAAACCGGATTTCCAGCAGTGAACACTTAAATTGAAATGGCCATATCTAGCAAAACTGGAACCCGATTGGCGCGAAACTAATTTTGATTGATAGATAATTAAACATACTGCTTACCCCCTTTACATTATTTTGCTTAATTCTACATGTATGACCTATAATAAATTATGCAAGTGGTAGGACACTGACTGATCATATCTTAATCATGCCTTAATTATTGTATTCTCATCACATCATATAGATGTCATTGCATTGGTAACCTAGTGATCATGTGCATTACCCAGTGTTAGGTATCAGTGTTCTGATTGTGGCAAGTACGTAGTGATAAAGTGTGAATGAATAAGTTGAAGTGACACGTACTTGTACACAATCAGCGGACCCTATTGATATATTGCATTGTCGACGTCTATGGGACATGTATAAGTGTAACTATAATTGGTATGGGACGATTATGGAAGCACTTATATGGGTGTCATAGATAAGGTACCAAACACTGTCCATTTATCTTGGGTATCAGTCGAGACATGCTTGATGGAGATCCTGTCTCCAGTTCTCGCATAGACTTGTCATGGACTGACTGGTATTTGAGTTTATAGTTGGTGTTTGATGTAGACCATGGAGTGTGGGGTAGTTTGAGTGTGAGTTCAACAGAATCTCGGGAGTCCCATTGCCGGCACATACAGTGACTCTGGAGATATATGGGGATATTACTGATTATTAGCGAGCGACTCGGGCCCATGTTCCCTTGTCCTTGGGTCCTACCCTTGGGTAGGGGATACTCATGAGTGGTTGACTCTCACACTCGGACTGACGATAGGCTTAGCGACCTGTACAGTGAGACTTAGAGACTGATAGGGTTAGTGACATTGACATGCATTGCTTACTGATTCAACTTACCTGCCATATTGTTTACTGCTTTACTGTTTGCCTGCTCTATTAGTTACCTGTATTGGCTACTTCATGCTCACGTCATTATTCCATGCTTACTGTTTCATATTCATCATTATTGCACGTGTTCACATTTGCATATATATATATATATATATATATATATTTGCTATCGTGTCGCTCTTACGACCTGAGTATACATATTCAGAGTGAGAAGTGGATCTAGCTTGGACCAGGACCTGACGTACCTCGAGGACATCGCGGACATCTTGATCAGCGACCCAGAGTTATACTTCCTTGATCTCCATCTGGTTAGTTCTTTTGATTTAGTGACTGCATTTCTCATTACCTGTGCATTGATTACTGATTACCGCGCAAAGATAGAAGCCGAAGTGTGACTACGGCAGGATGTTTCTTCGACCGTAGGAACATGGCTGGCCTTGTTAACCCCTCGTATTCCGTATTTTGGGAAGCGGGGCGTAACACTTTCTCATAATACAGAGGCTGCAGAGGTTATTCAGGTGCAAGAAAACAGCCGAGATAATGATTTGGCATTATCGTGCTCCTCCAAGTAAAGATGGAAAAATGAGTCATCCAAGAGATTCACCGGCATGGAAGGATTTCGATAGGAGGCACGCAATATTAAGTAGCGATCCTCACAATGTTAGGCTCGGACTGGCTAGTGATGGCTTCTGCCCATTCAACTATATGGCTGGAAGCCTGTCACGCCCCGCTTCCCAGAGTACGCAAGATTGGGCACGTGACATAGCCAACCATGTTACCTGTGGGTAGGAAGTATCCATCCACAATCACATTACGGCTGTAGAGATATCAAGAACAAGATAAAAATATCTAACACATGTCCATAATCCAGAATAACAGGAGTCAATAATAAATAAATGCGGAAGCAAATGATCCAATACAAATAACTGAAAAGTGTGTCCCATAATGCGGGCTCACATCAGGAAATAAATGCAGAAAAAAAAAACTAACTACTACTGAACTCACAGCTCAGCCTGCTGGCTGAAGTACTCCTGCTCGGACAGCGACAGTGGTAAAGAATCTGGGCCATGCAAAACCCAGACGTCAGCGCGTCATGTCATCAAGTAATATAATATGACATTGTAACAGGCAATGCAAAATAAACATGAAATAAGCAAGAGTAACAATAATATGAATCAGAGCAGTGCAGGGTTGTATGCAGTGGGTAAACTAAACTGTGCTATCAGGTTCTCTGTTCTAAAGTCTTTGAAACCAGGTAAGATAATCCTCATCGTAACTCGTCGGTAGTTATTCCGTAACGCCCGGAAAGACGGCAAACAATAGGTATTCCGTAATGCCCGGAAAAACGGTAAACAATAGGATATTCCGTAACGCCCGGAAAAACGGCAAACAATAGGATATTCCGTAACGCCCGGAAAAACGGCAAACAATAGGTATTCCGTAACGCCCGGAAAAACGGCAAAAATAGGATATTCCGTAACGCCCGGAAAAACGGCAAACAATAGGATATTCCGTAACGCCCGGAAAAACGGCAAACAATAGGATATTCCGTAACGCCCGGAAAAACGGCAAACAATAGGATATTCCGTAACGCCCGGAAAAACGGCAAACAATAGGATATTCCGTAACGCCCGGAAAAACGGCAAACAATAGGTATTCCGTAACGCCCGGAAAAACGGCAAACAATAGGATATTCCGTAACGCCCGGAAAAACGGCAAACAATAGGATATTCCGTAACGCCCGGAAAAACGGCAAACAATAGGATGGCCCTTGGAGTTACGTTCGGTTACAATACTGATTTCCCCATACCCACAAGTTATATGTGTAAGTCAAGTCAGGTATCCCGTAATCAAGAAACTAATGCCAACACAGGATCAGGTAAACAGGTTTGTCTGGATAGACAACATGAACGGTCCATGAGGACTACATGTTAGGTTTGTTGGCATTAGACACACGATCAGGTAACGGGTCAAGTCAAACAGTATACGGTACCATGTCGGGTAGATCCATATACATGTAGTAAGTCAGGTCAAGTTGTGAACAATATCATATGTGAATTCACAGTCAGTTATAGAATCAAGCATGGTCATCAACAACATGATATAAGCAATGAATTAAGCAATAGGCAGATGCACTCAGTTTGCAGTACAGTTATTAGTTGTGTCACAGAGAGGATTTCAACATTACAAGAATGCAGTAAGACAATTATAGTCATTTAATCATGTTAATAAGCTTAAGACTTCATGGATGCAATTATATGCAACTTAAATGCGATGGATGCAAACGGGTATCCGAAAGGTTATAAAACTATAAAATGGTAATGTGGGATGCACAACTAAGCAATATGTGATATAAATATTGATATAATAATATTAATATGGATAGCATATTCAAAGCGATTAATAACTATAAAAGTGGTATTGATTAACCACGCACAAGAAGGTTCCGTTCAGAAATTCAGCGTCACCCTAATTTGTAAAATAGCTTAAAAATAACAAATGTTCTCCAAAAGAGACGTATCTTATACCAAAACAAAGATAATTCAATAAGGTTTTCAGTTTTATAAGTATAAGCATCTCAGGTTATCCCTACAAAAAGTTATGAATATTCGAAGTTGAAAGTTTGCTGCTGGAATTTCCCTGGACAGCAGTTTAAAGGCATTTTCATTTGCATTTTATGTTATTTAAACAATTTATTTTGCCAGTAAATACTTTATAGAGTTATAGTATTCTGAATTAGCTTCGTAACGAACTAAAGAACGTATACTAATGATTTTTCTATGATTTATAATGAATTTTATAAGATAAGGTGTACAGTAAATTTCAGATTTGTCATATCCGATTTTCCAACGACGTTTCATGTGTAAACTATAAGATTTTCAAATGTATAACATTATAAAATGAAGATTATAAAAGTATATAGCATGTAGCAAGATTAACTTGCCTCGATGGATCGCGAATCGGGAAAACGGAACGTTAACCGTCGGCGGGGAAAACTCGCGACGGGCGCACGGTTCACGGAATGAACCCAAACGACGAACAAAGGAACCACACGGGTCGGGGTACCTCACTGGAACGTCGAGAAGCGTCACCGGCACGACGGAATTCCGGCAACAAAAGAACAGTTAAAAAAAATGAAAAACGGAACATGAAGCAAGAAGAGAAAGAATGATAAAGAGAAGTACGAGAGAATATATGAGGGAGAGGGAGAGGGAGAGAGAGAAAAAAGTGGAGAGAGAGAGAGAGAAAGTGGGGCCCACAGGGTTAAAGGGGAGGTTGCGATTGGCTGAGAGAATAAATTAAGAAGGATATAAAAGATTGTAAAAATATTATATGGTTAACTTAAAGATTTAAAAGATAGGTAATGAACAGTAAGATATCAGGTTAGTTAGAAAAAATATATGTGATGGTTTTAATAATTTGGGATTTTGGCGCCAAATAAAACATTTTCAAATTGCGCCCGGGTTGGGTCTAAAAATTCGAAATTCAAATAATAGGATTTTAAGCGGGTTCCAAATTTTAAAATGAAATGTTTTATGATTAAAAAGCATACTCCCAAAACGGACACACGCACGTGCACGTAGCCATCCAAACTCGCCGGTTTCACTGAACGGGACGAGAATACAATGCACGGACGCTACCATGAGGCTAAGGATGTCAAGTAGGCCAAGAAGAATATTTTCAATTTTATTTTAGGTGCTAAAATTTGTTATATGCAGAATGACTTAGCCGGTTAAAATTTTGCAATAAGAACCAAACAAGCAGGATAAATGAAATGAGCAATGCCGAACACTCAACCAGTAACAGAAATAGTATTATTGGGCTCGGGTGTTACATCATACCCAACTACAAAAAGAATTTCGTCCTCGAAATTCCAAGAATTCAAGATAGATAACTACAGGAAAAGGTGAGGAAACTTCTGCCGGATCTCGTCTTCTCGCTCCCAAGTGGATTCTCCATGCGATCGATTACCCCAAGAGACTAGCACAAGGGGGATAACCTTGTTCTTAAGAACCTTTTCCCTTCGATCCCCGATTTCAATCGGTCGCTCCTCAAAAGTCAAGTCTTCTCGTACTGTTAGCTCCGAATGATCCAAAACGTGTGTTTCATCTCGAACATACTTACGGAGTTGAGATACGTGAAACATATCGTGCACATTTGCCAAGGACTACGGTAACGCCAAACGATATGCTACCTCACCAACACGCTCCACGATCTCAAGGGTCCAACGAATCGAGGACTAAGCTTTCCTCGACTTCCAAAACGAACCACCCCTCTAGTCGGTGATATCTTCAAGAACACCAAATCACCCACGGTGAATTCTAGAGCTCTTCTCGACGTGTCAGCCCAACTCTTCTGTCTGTCTTGTGCTGCCTTCATATGATTTCTGATAGTGTTAACCTTCTCAACTGTCTGCATCACCAAATCTGGTCCCAACAATTTTCGTTCACCGACATCATCCCAACAAATAGGTGAACGACATTTACGACCATACAAAGCTTCAAACGGAGCCATCTGGATAGTTGTCTGGAAACTGTTGTTGTAAGAAAACTCCACCAAGTGTAGATGATCCTCCCACGAACCCTTGAAGTCCAACATGCAAGCTCTCAACATATCTTCAAGAGTCTGGATCGTTCTCTCCGACTGCCCATCAGTTTGAGGATGATAAGCTGTGCTAAACTTCAATCGAGTCCCCAAACTTTCTTGTAAACTCCTCCAGAAGTGCGACAAGAACCGAGTGTCCCGATCGGACACGATGCTCACCGGTACTCCATGCAATCTTACAATCTCCTGCATGTACCGCTCTTCCAAAGTCTCCGTTGATTGACCAACCCGGAAAGGAATAAAGTGAGCTGCCTTGGTCAATCGATCGACAATCACCCATACTGCATTGTTGCCCTTTGGACTTCGCGGTAAAGCCGTCACGAAATCCATGGTTATATGTTCCCACTTCCACTAAGGAATCGGAAGTGGTTGCAACAAACCAGCAACCCTTTGGTGTTCAGCCTTGACTTGCTGACATACCAAGCACTTAGCCACGAAGCGAGCAATCTCCCGTTTCATGCCTTCCCACCAGAAATGTTGTCGAATATCTCGGTACATCTTTGTACCTCCTGGATGTATAGAATAAGCTGAACTGTGTGCCTCCTTCATAAGCTCTTTACGAACATCCCCCTTTGGCATACACAAACGGCTACCATACCTCAACGAACCATCTTCGTAGACCGGTAAATCTGTTCATAGTCCAGCCTCAACCTGCTCTCGAAACTTCTGCAGTCTAGGATGCTGCGATTGTGCCGCTTTAATCTTCTCAACCAAGGACAACTGTACTTGCAACTACATCAACTGTCCCGTAGAATGTGGTAGCACAACTTCCAAGTCAAATCTTCGAAAATCTGCAATGATCTCCCTCTGTGTAGTTAACACCTGAATTGCTGGTAACCGACTAAGCGCATCCGGCACAACATTAACCTTCTCCGGATGGTACTTAAGATCAAGATCGTAGTCAGCCATCAGCTCCAACCATTTACGCTGCCTCATGTTAAGCTCCTTCTGTGTAAACACATACTTCAAGCTCTTATGATCTGTAAAAACTTCGACTCTTTCCCCCAAAGGTAGTGTCTCCAAATCTTCAAAGCGAAAATCACAGCCGCAAGCTCCAAGTCATGAGTTGGATAATTCTTCTCATGGGTCTTCAACTGTTTTGATGCGTATGCTACAACCTTCCCATGCTGCATCAAAACACATCCCAATCCTTTCCCAGATGCGTCGCTATGAATCACAAGTCCTCCGGAATTGTCTGGTACGGTCAGGATAGGGGCGGTTATCAACTTCTGCTTCAACGTCTCAAAAGCCAACGCACACTTATCCGTCCATACAAAAGGTACCTCCTTGCGCGTAAGCTTGGTCAACGGTTCTGCCAAACGAGCGAAGTTCTCCACAAATCTCCTGTAGTATCCGGCTAATCCAAGGAAACTTCTTATCTCAGCTACATTCCTTGGAATAGGCCAATCTCGAACTGCTGCAATCTTTTCGGGATCGACGGCGATTCCATCGCCCGACACAACATGCCCTAGAAACTTCATTTCTTCCAGCCAAAATTCGCACTTACTCATCTTCGCATACAATTTCTCTTGTCTCAATGTCTGCAGTGCGATCCTCAAATGCTCAGCATGCTCCTCCAAACTCTTCGAGTAAACCATAATATCGTCAATGAATACCACAATAAACTGGTCCAAGAATGGTGAAAAGATTCGGTTCAACAAGTCCATGAATACTGCCGGCGCATTCGTTACTCCGAAGGGCATCACTAGATACTCGTAATGTCCATACCGAGTTCAAAACGCCGTCTTGCAAATATCCTCTACTTTCACTCGGACCTGATGATATCCGGATCGCAAATCCAGTTTCGAGAATACCCTCGCGCCACTAAGCTGCTCAAAAAGCTCTCCAATGCGAGGGATCGGGTACTTGTTCTTAATAGTTACCCGGTTTAATTCTCGATAATCGATGCACATCCTCCTCGTGCCATCCTTCTTCTTTACTAGAAGAACTGGAGCTCCCCAAGACGAGTTGCTGCTTCGAATCCAACCATTCTCAAGCAATTCAGTAACTTGTTTCTTAACTTCTTCCAATTCTACTGGTGCCATTGGATAATACGCTTTAGATACTGGCGCTGCACCAGGAATAAGGTCAATTGCGAACTCCACGTCTCGCTTCGGCGGCAAGCCCGATATATCTTCAAACACATCCATAAAATCGTGAACAACCGCCGGCTCTTCACTATTATCAACTTCCATTGCTGCAAGAACATTGTTAGTCGGCCTAGCCCTAAACTCGACTGGCCCGATAGAACTGCTTCCTTAACGCAACTAGTGTCTGCTGCAAACTCCCTTTCATCCCAGATAAACTCTGCTGCTCTTGGCTGCTGCAAGTATTTATGAGAAAGTGGTCAAACCCAGAGATACATTCTGCCTCTGGATGTCCACGTCCAGCCTGCGCATGAACCTCCGTGCCCTGTCTGCATCGTTGGCAACTAAAGGTCCAGCGAAACTACTAAGTCTCGTCCATTCTGCTACATGCACATCTACGGGTGCTCCCTTCTGCTTTAGTCCGATGAACTTCTCTTCCATTTCCTCCCGTGCAGTCCGCGGGAAGAACTTCTCCAGGAAACTCTTAGAAAAATCTGCCCACTTGATCGGCTTGGGCAAGCGGGTCTCCTCAACAAGCCACCATTCTCGGGCGTAGTCCACTAGCTGAATGTGTACCACAACAACTCTTTTGTCCTCTGGGATCTATGCCGCAATCAGCAAATTCTCCGTGTCAACTAGCCACTGCTCGGCTGGCAACGGCTCCTCCAAACCAGTGAATGTAGTCGGACCCAAACGTCTGAAATCTGCCACGGTCCCTACCCGGTCAACTGGTTTAGCTCCAGCGCTGTTTACAGACTGCCGAACGATCTGCAAACCCTCCTGAAACGAATCTGCTTGCTGCTGGATCAGCTCAGTATGCCTCTTCTGATTTTCCAGCATTCCTCGTATTACTCCCAACATGGCGGCTTCATCCTCGCGCCTCTGGTACGTTTTCAAATTCTTATCTGCCATAATCCTAAACTCAAAACACCCAACATTAGCATGTGATAGATTCTGAATATGGATCAAGGCTAGAACTCCAAGATACTTAAATAGAGTACCGCATTGTAACTATGCCGCGGTATCATAGCCACAATTACTTAACTCCACCCAAGTCGCCTAAGTCCTAGGGATAATAAGAAATCAGGATTTTGAGTCGACATGCAAAGTAAGTTCGCACATCGATATAATCAGGAAGAATGTGATTCAAGAATGGTAAAACGGTCAAGGTGGTAGGACATGTTTCCTAAACACGGGTGTTCTGATTCGTGTATTGGGTACAATACCCAACTACAAAAGAATCAACCCAACTAACCTATGGCTCTGATACCAAAAGAACCATGTCACGCCCCGCTTCCCAGAGTACGCAAGATTGGGCACGTGACATAGCCAACTATGTTACCTGTGGGTAGGAAGTATCCATCCACAGTCACATTACGGCTGTAGAGATATCAAGAACAAGATAAAAATATCTAACACATGTCCATAATCCAGAATAACAGGAGTCAATAATAAATAAATGCGGAAGCAAATGATCCAATACAAATAACTGAAAAGTGTGTCCCATAATGCGGGCTCACATCAGGAAATAAATGCAGAAAAAAAACTAACTACTACTGAACTCACAGCTCAGCCTGCTGGCTGAAGTACTCCTGCTCGGACAGCGACAGTGGTAAAGAATCTGGGCCATGCAAAACCCAGACGTCAGCGCGTCATGTCATCAAGTAATATAATATGACATTGTAACAGGCAATGCAAAATAAACATGAAATAAGCAAGAGTAACAATAATATGAATCAGAGCAGTGCAGGGTTGTATGCAGTGGGTAAACTAAACTGTGCTATCAGGTTCTCTGTTCTAAAGTCTTTGAAACCAGGTAAGATAATCCTCATCGTAACTCGTCGGTAGTTATTCCGTAACGCCCGGAAAGACGGCAAACAATAGGTATTCCGTAACGCCCGGAAAAGCGGTAAACAATAGGATATTCCGTAACGCCCGGAAAAACGGCAAACAATAGGATATTCCGTAACGCCCGGAAAAAAGGCAAACAATAGGTATTCCGTAACGCCCGGAAAAACGGCAAAAATAGGATATTCCGTAACGCCCGGAAAAACGGCAAACAATAGGATATTCCGTAACGCCCGGAAAGACGGCAAACAATAGGATATTCCGTAACGCCCGGAAAAACGGCAAACAATAGGTATTCCGTAACGCCCGGAAAAACGGCAAACAATAGGATATTCCGTAACGCCCGGAAAAACGGCAAACAATAGGATATTCCGTAACGCCCGAAAAAACGGCAAACAATAGGATGGCCCTTGGAGTTACGTTCGGTTACAATACTGATTTCCCCATACCCCCAAGTTATATGTGTAAGTCAAGTCAGGTATCCCGTAATCAAGAAACTAATGCCAACACAGGATCAGGTAAACAGGTTTGTCTGGATAGACAACAGGAACGGTCCATGAGGACTACATGTTAGGTTTGTTGGCATTAGACACACGATCAGGTAACGGGTCAAGTCAAACAGTATACGGTACCATGTCGGGTAGATCCATATACATGTAGTAAGTCAGGTCAAGTTGTGAACAATATCATATGTGAATTCACAGTCAGTTATAGAATCAAGCATGGTCATCAACAACATGATATAAGCAATGAATTAAGCAATAGGCAGATGCACTCAGTTTGCAGTACAGTTATTAGTTGTGTCACAGAGAGGATTTCAACATTACAAGAATGCAGTAAGACAATTATAGTCATTTAATCATGTTAATAAGCTTAAGACTTCATGGATGCAATTATATGCAACTTAAATGCGATGGATGCAAACGGGTATCCGAAAGATTATAAAACTATAAAATGGTAATGTGGGATGCACAACTAAGCAATATGTGATATAAATATTGATATAATAATATTAATATGGATAGCATATTCAAAGCGATTAATAACTATAAAAGTGGTATTTATTAACCACGCACAAGAAGGTTCCGTTCAGAAATTCAGCGTCACCCTAATTTGTAAAATAGCTTAAAAATAACAAATGTTCTCCAAAAGAGACGTATCTTATACCAAAACAAAGATAATTCAATAAGGTTTTCAGTTTTATAAGTATAAGCATCTCAGGTTATCCCTACAAAAATTTATGAATATTCGAAGTTGAAAGTTTGCTGCTGGAATTTCCCTGGACAGCAGTTTAAAGGCATTTTCATTTGCATTTTATGTTATTTAAACAATTTATTTTGCCAGTAAATACTTCATAGAGTTATAGTATTTTGAATTAGCTTCGTAACGAACTAAAGAACGTATACTAATGATTTTTCTATGATTTATAATGAATTTTATAAGATAAGGTGTACAGTAAATTTCAGATTTGTCATATCCGATTTTTCCAACGACGTTTCATGTGTAAACTATAAGATTTTCGAATGTAAAACATTATAAAATGAAGATTATAAAAGTATATAGCATGTAGCAAGATTAACTTGCCTCGATGGGTCGCGAATCGGGAAAACGGAACGTTAACCGTCGGCGGGGAAAACTCGCGACGGGCGCACGGTTCACGGAATGAACCCAAACGACGAACAAAGGAACCACACGGGTCGGGGTACCTCACTGGAACGTCGAGAAGCGTCACCGGCACGACGGAATTCCGGCAACAAAAGAACAGTTAAAAAAAATGAAAAACGGAACATGAAGCAAGAAGAGAAAGAATGATAAAGAGAAGTACGAGAGAATATATGAGGGAGAGGGAGAGAGAGAAAAAAGTGGAGAGAGAGAGAGAAAGTGGGGCCCACAGGGTTAAAGGGGAGGTTGCGATTGGCTGAGAGAATAAATTAAGAAGGATATAAAAGATTGTAAAAATATTATATGGTTAACTTAAAGATTTAAAAGATAGGTAATGAACAGTAAGATATCAGGTTAGTTAGAAAAAATATATGTGATGGTTTTAATAATTTGGGATTTTGGCGCCAAATAAAACATTTTCAAATTGCGCCCGGGTTGGGTCTAAAAATTCGAAATTCAAATAATAGGATTTTAAGCGGGTTCCAAATTTTAAAATGAAATGTTTTATGATTAAAAAGCATACTCCCAAAACGGACACACGCACGTGCACGTAGCCATCCTAACTCGTCCATTTCACTGAACGGGACGAGAATACAATGCACGGACGCTACCACGAGGCTAAGGGTGTCAAGTAGGCCAAGAAGAATATTTTCAATTTTATTTTAGGTGCTAAAATTTGTTATATGCAGAATGACTTAGCCGGTTAAAATTTTGCAATAAGAACCAAACAAGCAGGATAAATGAAATGTGCAATGCCGAACACTCAACCAGTAACAGAAATAGTATTATTGGGCTCGGGTGTTACAAAGCCACAGCACATGGCCCGTTGTAATGATAGTTTATAATCTGTCGCCTTGGTTGGCTATGGACCAATCATACTTTATGATACCTCTTCTTATCGACGGACCAAATTCACTGGGAAACAATATCGAAGTCTATCTCCGACCTCTGATCGAGGAGTTAAAATCTTTATTCATTGATGGTGTAGAGACTTACGATGCAAACACAAATACAACTTTTATACTGCGTGCGGCTTTAATGTGGACAATTAATGAATTTTCTGCATATGGAATGCTATCATGTTGGTCCGTACATGGTCACAAAGCATGTCCTCATTGCCATCAACATACAACATCGAAATTCTTGAATTTTAGTAGGAAGGTTTGTTATTACAGCTATCGACGTTTTCTGTCTCTAGACCACCCCTACAGGTTAGACGTTGTTCACTTTGATGGTCATCGGGAGATTCTTGGACCTCCAGCCCCATTGTCCGGAGAGGTTGTGACTGCTCAGTGGGATGGTTACAATAATGTGACCTTCGGGATGGATCCGACAAAACAGGTCAAACCACTATTCTGGAACAAGTTAAGCATTTTCTTTGAGCTTCCGTACTGGTCAACAAATTTAGTGCGTCATTGTCTAGACGTCATGCACATAAAGAAGGGAGTATCCGAGCACGTACTCAACTTGCTTCTTTGTAAAGACAGGAAATCGAAAGATAACCTCAATACTCGGATGGATCTACAGGACTGGGAAATTAGAAGTGAATTGCTTCCTAAACCGGTAACGGGTAAACCAGGCAAGTTTGTACTTCCTAATACTGCTTATCACATGTCACAACCGGAGAAGAAAAGATTTCTGCAGGTGTTGCATGATTTGAAAGTACCCACAGGTTTCTCAGGATCATTCAGCAAGAAGATAAATATTGTGAAAGGCATGATCGATGGGCTGAAAAGCCATGATCACCGTGTTATTATGGAGGACCTTCTCCTATTAGCCCTCAGGACTTTCCTCCCCGAATTGGTTGGTCTAGTAATCAATGGCCTATGTTGTTTTTTCAGAGAATTATGCGCTAAAACACTGGATGTTGTGACACTGGATAAACTAGAAAATTCTATTGCGTTGATACTTTGCAAGTTTAAGCGTATTTTCCCACCATTATTTTTCGATATCATAATACACCTGACGGTTCATCTTGCAACTTAGGCTAAATTAGCCGGACCGGTACAATATCGATGGATGTATCCCGTCGAGAGGTGCGTGGAATTTTTCGTTTTGCGCAATTTGTAAAATTATTGTTGTTATGTATGCCCGTATTTATTTATTTAACATATTTTTCTTTAGGTGCCTCTACACTCTTAAAAAGTATATACACAATAGAAATCGACCAGAGGGTTCTATCATGCAAGGTTATCTTCTAGATGAATCAACCACATTTTATTTCCGCTATCTGAACGAGAATATTGAGACGAGATTTAATCGGCCTTGAAGAATTCAGGACGGGCCATATGGTAAAGCCGATTATAAGAGGGTAGACACTATATTTATCTACAAGATATACCGGTTTATCCTCCTCAATAGCGCATGTCTTGAAAAAATTAGAGAGTAAGTTTTTTTGGATTAATTATTATATTGTTTTTATGTGTGTATGAAATGATATAATATTAATGTCATAATTTATTGTCGAGAATATAATTCATTTTAACGAGGTACGTGAGGGGTATCCTGATTGGAACGATGAACGATTGGAAAAATATCATCAGGATAACTTTTGCGATTGGGTTGCAGATCATGTAAGTTATTCGAATAACATGTTATTGCTATCAGTTTTAATCTAAATTTATATCGTTATGTATTTGTCGTAAAATTTGTTTTGTTAGATCCACGATCCGAACTTGTCTGCATCATTAGAGAGTGATTCAAGATGTTTAGCTCAGTTTCCTAGTATGGAGGTTGCATATTATAAAGGATTTGGTGTCCTTGGATACAAATTCGAAGTTAAGAACATAGAAACATCTAGAACCACTCAGAATAGTGGGATTGCGACGGTAGGATCGGATGGTGTGATTTATTATGGATACTTAAATTGTATACTCGGCATCCAATATCCCGGACGATCAGAACCCTTTTATATATTTCAGTGTACTTGGTACGATACACGAACCAATACGGATAAGTGGAGAAGCAATCTTGGGACTTGGAAAGATGAATATGGATTGACCAGTGTGAACACACTTCGATTTTACGATCAGGAAGATCCGTTTATCTTTCCGAACCAAGCGTTCCAAGTATACTACTCACAGTGTTTGAAGCATCCGGGATGGAGTGTAGTATGCCGTTGGAAATCCAGGGATGTTTACGATATTCCAGAATTCGAGGACAGCGATGGGGATGAAGAAGAGAGAAGACATAGAGTGCTCCGACCGTCTGTTTTGAAAGACGGGTTGTCTTCGGCTGATCATGAAGTTACGTGGATTAGAAATGACATCGATGATGAAATCCAAGTAGATGTGTCTAATGCGTCCACGAAACGAAAAAGATTATCAGTAATGTTATATTATTACTTCACATTTTACGATCTATACATATATAGCATGCATATGTAATGATTGTCTAATGCGTCCACAAACTGTTTTATCTAGATTTGATGACGACGACGGGAGCAGCGAGGGGCGGCAGGAGCTCCATCCACGGCACCGGCAGAGGCAGAGGCAGAGCGGTTCTGCCGCCCGGAGAGCTGCGTAGGGAGCTTCAGAGGGCCGGTCTTGCACCCCGATCGGAGACCCCTTCGGATGCCTCCTTCCGTGTGGACTTGGCCGCACCTCCAGGTATATTGCACGCATATTCATTTTGAATGTAATATTATAGATATACATGCATATTCATGTCAAAATTACCTACATAGTCAATGTTTGATTATCTAGTTGGTGGTGGTGCGTCCACATCAGGGACAGAGGCCACTCCCACACCTCCAGGTATGTTGCACGCATATTCATTTTGAATGTAATATTATAGATATACATGCATATCCATATCAAAATTACTTACATAGTCAATGCTTTTCATGTCTAGCTATTGATGCGTCCATATCAGGGACAGAGGCCACTCTCGCACCTCCAGGTATGTTTATATATCATATAGTGCATGTATATTGATTTAGAATGCTATATCATAAATATACATACATTCTTTTTGCTCTTACATACTTACATCAGGGGCAGAGCCCACCACCACACCTGCGGGTATATTTATATATCTTATAGTGTATACATGTTGATTTAGAATGTTATATTATTGATATACGCATTCTTTTTGCAATTACTTATATAGTCAATGTTTGATTGTCTAATTATAGGTGGTACGTCCACGTCTGGTGCATGGGGCACTCTCGTCACTTCCATACCCTCCGCTCAGTCTGCAGGTTTGTATGAATAAATATAAAATATTTATTCATTTTACATATCCTTTAAGAATAAACATGAACTTCATGTAATTTTATCGATGTTTATTTTCTAGTTGGAGGGGATGCGTCCACGTCCGGGTCACCGTCTGTTACTCACCGGAGGAACTATCGCCCCGCTCGTGCTGCTGTCCGGGCCCAGGCTCGTGCTTCTGTCGCCGGAGGTATATATCACACTTCAATATTCGTTAAACCTTGATTTCTTAATACCACTTTATCTTAATATTGATTGTCTTGATATTTCTTATAGACGCAGGGCATCCCTATCTTGAGAGGGGGACTCGAGGCCGAATCAGTCCCACAGGCTGAGGCCCGACAGAGCTAGGGGGAGGCAGCATTCCCCCTCTTCTTTACCCTTGATTATCGCTATACCGGCGATTATGCCAGAGCTTCGGCCGGTATATGGGGGATGAGAGCCGCCTCGTGAAGAAGTATCCACTTCACGTTGAGTGGGGCGACCAGCACCGGCGCTCATTCGCCCTCTTCCGGGATCAGGCTCGGGTATTAATATATATTTTCATTTGATTTATCCAATATATTTATTATTAACACTTGCAATTTAATAACATTGTTTTTTTGTATTTGCAGTTGGATTACGATTTTCAGCCTGTACCCGACCCTGATCACCCTGGGAGGGTGCTCGATCTTCACGCTCTGTACCATGGCCTGATGAAGAACATGCAATCGAAGGTCCGATACAATAGGAATGAGCTGAAGATCGACTGCTATTCCCTGTGGATGGCGACCCCCGTGGCAGAGAGAGCGGCCCTCCTACATACTCCGGCCTTTGCGAGAGTCGACGTAGATTTATGGCCTCTATTATGCCAATATTTCGACTCTCAGCACAAACAAGTATGTATTTTAAATGTAATTCATTGTTTAATATATAATTTATTTTTTTGTGTTGCCTAATTAGAAAACTAAATCTGAATGTGTTGTGCAAAAACAGGTGGATCAAATTAAAGAGAATAGGAAGTCGGCAAAGAGAGATCGCCCCACTTATACAGGTGGCTCGAGGAATATTACTCGTGCTATGGAGGCATCGGTAAATTACAATAGATCTATTATGATATAATGTAATATTAAGAGTTATTTTATAATATATGTAAATTTTTTGCGAATTGCAGAGAGCTCAAACCCTGGCACAACGTGGTACACCGAGCGTGCTGTCCGCGTATCTTGCCATTCACGGCACCTCGACAGATCCCGCAACGGGCGAGCTTCGATACCCCGACACCGCTACCTAGGAGTATTGCATAAGTGTTAATATTTATTCAACCCCTATTTGAAATTTTTGTTTTGAAAAGTTCAAATTTAAATGATATACTTATATTTTACTGGTTAATGTGGGTGTAGGAGTGGGTGGTTGAGCAGGCGGAGGCATCGGGGATCAATTTTACTGGACAGAACGATCCGATGCTGCTGACCCCAGTCCTAGATGCCGCACACGGAGGGCACCACGGAGGTTGGGAGAGAGGCCGGGGACTGGGTCCTAGCAGGGCCCATATGAGGTTGGACTCCACTCCGACGGTTACTCCCTCTATCTCCCGTGAGTGACGTCTAGAGCAAGAACTTGATACCTTGAAAGCCACCGTCCAGGAGTTGAAAGAGATGATGGTATGTATACTACTTAATAGTAAAATATTATGTCATATTATAGATAGCAACATATTCAATATTAATACGTAGCCTGAGCTTATTTGGTTGTAGACTTAGCTTTGATTAATCATACATACATAGAACTGTCTAATTAAAATAAACTACGGTTTTCCAAACTAGATATCTAAACGAGGCCTAAGTCCCTAAGTATTCATAGATTGGGGTTTCGCAATAACCTGATAATAATACGAATTCGACTAATACACAATTCTTACTCGTTTATTACACGCAAAACTGAACAGACGCGACAGGGTAATTCAGCTGAGGCTCCACATGCATCTCCTTCGGCTGCGGCTCCGCAAGCCACTACCTCGGCTGCGGTTGCACAGACCACTCCTACAGCTCCACAGCCCGCTCAAACTCCCGCAGCCGCGGCTCCGCAAGCCACTACCTCGGCTGCGGTTGCGCAGACCACTCCTATAGCTCCACAACCCGCTCAGACTCCCGCACCGTCCGCATTGCTCGAGTTGTTGACTCAGGGTTTATCCGAGGAGCAGGTGCGCCAGATTACGACGATTATCAGAGGTGGAGCTGGACCGAGCTAGGGTAGCTTTTTGATTTTTATATTTTAAATATGTATTTACTTATATGATACATATTGTATATATTTTGGATGATATTTGTGGTGTTTTTGTGTTCATATTGATTTAGATTGATATCGTATTCTGCTTGTTGATTTCTTTTATATATTATGCGTGAGATGTTGATTATGAATACCGCGGTATATATTCTGCTTGTTGATTACTTCCATATATGATGTATATATTATTGTGCGCAGGGCGAGGAAAAAACGGACAGCTATTTTTTAAAAAAACCCTGATAATATGTCCCTATGGATTAATCCGCAGGGACACATGTTGCACCTACTGTTTAATCCGTAGGGTCCAACTTTGCCCCTACACATTTATCCGTAGGGACAAAATATCAGGATGCCTGATATTTTGACCCTATGGACTCAGTAACAGGGGTTAGGCTTGTTCCTATGGAGTAATCCGTAGGGACCTTAGCTTTACCCCTACACATTTACCCGTAGGGACAAAATATCAGGATACATGATATTTTGCCCCTACATATCTGGACCTACGCATTAAGCCGTAGGGGTATGTATTTATCCCTACGGAGTTATCCGGAGGGGCAACTGTTTTATTTTATAAACCGATAAATTAAATAAATATTTTGTCCCTACGGTGTAATCCGTAGGGACAGATGGACCTATGCATTAAGCCGTAGGGGCAATTATTTCACCGTAGGGGCATATTTAAGGCTAAGACTTGCAACTGCGGCGTGTGCATCTACGGCGTATTTTTGTACCCCTACGAATATAGCCGTAGGGGCAACCCCCTATTTGTTGTAGTGTATATCTCAAGTAATCATAAGAAAATTCCAATTTTTTTGAATCTTCATCCCCTTGGTACTATCCTCACCTCATATCACTAGTGCTATAAGAGTTAACCTGTCTATTTACTGAACACCACCAAATCTCCTAATGTTTCCTCTCCTGGTCCAATTATATTCGGTTACTTCAATGAATTTCTACCCTCGTCAACTCCACTCTTTCCCTACCAAACTAATGAGACAACAAAATAAATAAAAATTCCATCCAATTAATTAAGCTAATTTATTCTATAAGTAGTCCCAATTATCTCTAATCCTCTAACTATACTCATTGCTCAACGCTAGCCTTTGTGTTTTTGTGCTTGGTAGTGCCGCCTTGTTCTAATATAAATAATCTCCATTTGGTCTCATTCCTACTCTTCTTTCTCTGCCATGGATTCCAAGGACAAGGGAAGAGCTCGAGGTGGCCGCAGCCATGGCAGCAGAGGTAGAGCTCAAAAGTCCAATTCGAACAACAAGACTCGAGGGGCTACTTCAAAAGGCAGTAATGGTCATGGCCATAGGAAATCAGTGAACCAGTTTGATGCATCGAGTAACGTTCTTAGCCAAAGAGTCGCATGTGAGAGTAACAAAGGGCCGGACGTTGCGCCAGTTGCGGTTTTTCCTCCTCCGCTTCCGCCTGCTAGTAATGGTGAGTGAAGATTATCTCATGTTTTATCCCTTCCAAGGCCTAATTTGAGTAGTAATTGTTAGAATTTGCAAATATTCCCCTCGATCCTTTGTCAAAACTTCAGAGTTTTGGCGCAGTTATATGAACTTTAAAACGAATCAGGGTAGCTCAATCCCAATGTGCTGATAACTATGATTGAGGGTACAAAACTATATCTTAAACCTCATTAGAACCTCAAGTTATGAGAGTTATGTTGCAGCGTCAGAGAGTTTAAGACTAATGAGAAGTTCCATGCTATAAGTTTAAGTTAGTCTGAGTCTTTCGATACTCATTAAGAAGAGGGGTCAAGCACTTAGAGATAACATTTTGGGTTTTCCTTGTGTTTTCATTGTAATAAAATGTGTTCGACTTGCAGATGCCTTGGCATCAAATCTTGGCTCATTGCAAATTTCAGCATCCAAGTTGGTGCCCATGCGAAGGCCCGATCGAGGGGGGACTTCTCGCATCCAATCTATCAATCTCCTCATCAACCAATTCCCTATCAATTATGACGAAGAAACCAAAATCTTCCACTATGAATTCATTGTAGAATTCGAAGAACCTCCCAAAATCAATGCAGAAATCTCAAAGTTCGACTATTTCTCTATCAAAAACAAATTATTCGACTCAGAGACTAATCTCTTTCCACAATCATCGATAGCCTACGATGGCCACAGGTACTTGTATAGCACAATCCAACTACCCATCAACAATTTCAAAGTCGAATTCCATCGAAAAACTTACATTGCGTCCTTTGAATTCAAGAAAGAGATATTTCTCTCCAAACTCAAGGAAACGCCTGTCCATAGAGAGATTCTACAGGCACTCGATATTGTAATTCGACAAGCTTCAATTGGCAAAAAGCTCGCTCGTGGTCGAAGCCTATACTCAAAAGAAAATGGTTATTCTTGTGATCTAGGAAGAGGAATCGTAGCTCTTCGAGGCTCACAACAGAGTATACAGCTCACTGAACAAGGCCTTAAGCTATTACTTGATTTATCCGTTTTGCCATGTCGAAAAGCTGGGCCTGTACTAAAATACATTGAAACAAACTTGTGCATTACATTCAGAGAATACACGCAGTTAAGCATCACACAGAGAGCAGCGACAGATACTGCGTTGAAAGGATTGAGAGTTATAGTGAGACACCGGAGCAGCAAGCAAAAGTATACGATTAATGGGTTGACGAGTTTGATGGCGAAAGATATTGTGTTTGATGATGATAGCTCGGGGAAAGAGAAGAGATTGTTAGATTACTATAGGGATAAGTATGGGGTTGAGATTAGGTATAAGAGGCTTCCTTGTTTGGATCTAAGTAAGGAGAATAATATGAATTATGTGCCAATGGAGTTTTGTGAGATTGTTGAGGGGCAGATTTATCCAAAGGAGGACCTGAGGAAGGATGAAGAGAGGAAGTTGCGGGATTTGGTGTCCGATAATCCGAAGAAAAGGGAGGAGGAGATCATGAATGTGATCAATGCAGCAGACGGACCTCTCAGGTATAGATCCAAACTAATATTTATTTTCATTCTATTAAAAAACAAAGTCATAGTGCAGAATTATAATCTCAGTTGTATTTATAGTTTCGATGTTTTTACGGATACTTCCTTTTTTTCCCAGATGAAGATGTTACTCACATCTTTGCTTCACCTGTAAACGTCCCATTCAACTTTCAGTGTCCTGTGAGAATAATTTTCAGTTTTTGCTTTCAAATTTGTATATTATTCTGGACAGCAGTTAATTCTATACCAAAAGGCCAACCAGAAATTTGAAAGCAAAACAGAAACTTCAATATTTACTTTAAAATTTAAAGCCGATATGCGCACGTCTGTAATCACTTATATATGATTGGAAACAAATAATACAAACTTCACATTTCACAATTTTGATGAAATATTTTTGTATCGAAATGTATTGACTCCATCCTAGTTTCTTAAGAAGCAAAAGAAGCAGGCTGTGAAGAAGCAAAAGAAGCTAGCTGTGTACCGAAATCAGCATTCTTCGGCTTTCACATAGGCAGCACACAGCTGTATGAGAAGTGAAGTTTACATAAGTGATTAATTAGAGTTAGGAAATCATTCTTTTTCTGAAAAATTCAGTTGTGATTAAAATTCTGCAATATTTACATGCACATTATTTTACCATATTTCAATATTTTTTACCTTTCTTTTCTGAAACAGTGGAGACCCGGCTAAAAACTTCAAAATTTCCCTCACAAAACAGATGACAGAGATATCCGCCCGTGTCCTCGACCGGCCAATCCTCAAACTCTCCACCACAAACAATAAAACCTGCAAATTCAAAATCCCAAAAGACGACTGCAATTACAACCTCTTCAAGAACAAGCTCATCAGACCACAACGCATCGAAAAATGGGCGATCCTCGACTTCAGCTCAGCCCCATCAAACCCTAAACACCAATCTTTACACGTTTCTTCATTCGTCCCCAACCTCGTTCGCAAATGCCACGATCTCGGCATCCAACTAAACCCGAAGCCCATTTTCGTTCGCGGATCTGCGATGGATGTGCTCTCGGACTCGAGTTGGCTTTACGAAGAGCTCTCAGGGATTGAAAACGTCGATTTGCTTATCTGTCCGATGTCTGATAAGCATACTGGGTACAAGACTTTGAAGCTGATTTGTGAGACTGAGCTTGGGATTCTGACACAGTGTTGTTTGAGTTTTCATGCTAATAATCCGGTTAAGAAGGATTTATATCTTGCTAATCTTGCATTGAAGATTAATGCTAAACTTGGAGGGAGCAATGTGGAGCTCTTTGATGAGCTGCCGCGGATATCTTCGGGCGGGGGCCCGTTTATGCTTATCGGGGCGGATGTTAATCACCCGGGTAGCTGGAATAAGACAAGCCCGTCGATTGCTGCCATGGTTGCTACCATTAACTGCCCACAAGCGGACAGGTATTGATTCTTGTTGATTTAGAGGTTGTTTGGTTTGCTGCAAACTAAGATATGGTCTTGAATCGATTCTGCTTCGCGTAGCTTCTGTTGTGTGTGCTTGATTTGAAACTGATATTTGCTATTTAGTTCTTGCTAAGGTGTGGCATTGAAATTTCAATTATCGCTATTGCATTTTGCAACTCATATACAATTTAGAATTATGAAAATTAGAATTTCTTTAAATGAATGTTGCATGCAGCTGTATATTCTTCCCCTCAAACATATGCTTATTGATGGGATCCAACAAAAAACCCTGCAGGTACATTTCAAGAGTCCGGGCACAAACCCACCGTGTGGAGAAGATCCTCGACGCAGGCACAATGTGCAAAGAGCTCATTGATGCCTTCGAAGAATTCAACCGATGCAAACCCGAAAAGATCATCTACTTTCGGGACGGCGTCAGCGACGGCCAATTCGACATGGTCCTCAACGAAGAACTAAACTCCATCAAATCCGCAATTGAATCCAAAAACTACAAGCCAACATTTACGGTCATCGTAGCCCAGAAAAGACACCACACCCGCCTCTTCCCCAAGCACGGCGGGGTTTCCAAAAACGGAAACGTGCCGCCTGGCACCGTGGTTGACACAGGCATCGTGGACCCCGCCACGTTCAACTTCTACCTCTGCAGCCATTATGGGAGCTTAGGCACAAGCAAACCCACACATTACTATGTGTTGTATGACGAGCTTGGATTTACTAGCGATGAGCTGCAAAGGCTTGTGTACAACTTGTGCTTCACGTTCGCGAGGTGCACGAAGCCCGTCTCGTTAGTAACGCCTGTGTATTATGCTGACGTGGCGGCATACCGTGGGAGAATGTACTATGAAGGATTGTCGGAGAGGTCGCCGGTGTCGAGAGTGTCTACGAGCTCTTCATCAAGCTCTTCTATGTCTTATGGCTCATCAGGGGCACTAGTTGGTTTTGAGTTGCCTAAGATGCATTGGAAAGTTTTGAATTTAATGTTTTGGTTGTAGTGTTTAAGCTATGGTTGGATTTTGGAGGGGATTTTTGTGCAGAAATTAAGAAATCTCACTGAGGGTGCATTCGTTGTTTTCTTTGATGGAAATGATTGGAAATGCCTTGACTATAGTTGAACTAGTATTTTGCAGGTTTCTATGCTGGTATAAATTGTGGGACATAGGAGGAAAAAAAGTTTGAGAATGTTCTAAAAATTCAGTTAGAAGGGTCAAGATTTTAAACCTTTTTAACAGATATTTTCCAAAATTTTGAATGTTAGAAATATATTTTTTAAATACTTTGTGTTTTCTAATTATGGGGAACCTTGTTGCCGTGTGCCATGGAATCAAATTAAAGAACAAGTAGTAAAGTCCGGTCTCTTTTTCCATAAAAACGAAAAAAACAAGTGTGTTGACGGGCTATCTTACCAGTTCCATGAACCTTATGTTTGAAAATGAAAAAATTGTGAAAAATCCAATTCCTTCGATTTTGTAGGCCCGTCTTGGGCAACTTGTGAACTCTCAACCATAATGCCAAAGTTTTTCATCCGCATCTAATCAGCTGGTCTCAGCCCTTACAATAAAATGAGTACAAAAACCTAACCCTACATATTTATGAGTAATTACTCTGAAAAATTTATGTACCGATCCCACCATAATTCTCAGCCCATCGACATCAGAACGCAGACCATTTAACCAATCAAAATGAACGCCCCAGATGTTCCAATTCAACCATTTCTTTATTTTTGCTTGTATCCTACGAAAACCCAAGGAAATCCCTTCAAAATCCCCCCATTTTTTTCTCAATTTTTTCGTGAAGAAGAAGAAGAAGAAGAGAACTCTAGAACGATCATTGGTGACTTTTGGGTGCTGCGGTTTTTGTTTGCATTCAAGCAAAGGTGAAGAACAAAACCCATCTCCTTTTTCTTTTCTTTCTGATGCTCTCTCTCTCTCTCTCTCTGTTCAAGTAACAGAATCTGTTGAGTTCTGACATTGTTTCTTGTTCTTTTTTCTTTTATGTAGCTTGCTGTTTCTCCTCTCTCGATCTCCCCAAGCTTCTGCGGCTGTTGGTTTCGAGAGTTGAAGGTAGGGTTTCTGGTGATTTTGTTAGATTTCATTTCTTGCATCATTGAATTGGGTCAAAGTTTTGAGTCTATGCGTTTGTGGGGATGAAACCCTTGTTTGATTATGTTATCTGAATTGATTAGATGAACCCCATGTCGAATTATGGGTGATCTTGGTACCGGAAATTGAAACTTTGTGATGACCCAATTGGTAATGGTCGTCAGATCTTTCATTACATTGTAGCTACTGCCCTTTAGTTTATATGCATGATCGTCGGTGAACGAGCTGTGCCTGTTCGTTTTTCGATACATGTATGTATTACAATTTCTTATCATATGCACACAGCAAGTATATTTAAAAACTAATTGATTCTAATAATACACAAATGTTTAATGGATGTGTTAAATTGATTCTCAACCGAGCTGGAAGAAACCTTAGGCTTGTGTATGTCCTTAAAGAATAGAAGAAGTTAGCTTAAAATTTGAGACTGGTCTAAAATACGATGACTGCTAGAAATAAGCATTTTCATTTTCTGGGTTGGCTCTAGCATCATGTGTTATATGCTTTGTTTTATAGGTTCCTCGAAGTCCACATTCTTGTGTGACTTGCGCCCTTCATTTATATTGCACACATCTTTACTGTCTCAATTGTTTTGAAATTGCCTGATCTTGTGTCGGTACAAAATTGAAACTTCATCTAATTCTCTCATTGTTTAATCATGTTTCAATGCTTGTTCAGTGCATTCACTGCAATATAACCTCAATCTTGTTCCATAACAATACTCAAGTGTTTTTCTCTGGTTATATCACATCAGGGTGATTCATGGTTATTTGTGAAACCTTATTTTAGCATTCACCTACAGAATGCGGGAATAGAAGGTTAAGTACTTGCGATCTGTGTATAGACCACCAAAAATAGCTGCCAGTGCTGTTATGCTTAATTTGCAGGCTTGCAATTTTTTTAAAATTGTATTTCTTTTGTTCAACCAGTTAACCTACATGTCAAATTCCCTTTAGTTTTGATTATTTTACAAAACCATACTTTAAATATACCGTATGTTACTAACCATGTCAGATAACGTCAATATGCTACACAACTGGAGTTGTTCAAGCATAAGGACAATCAGCACTGCAATGGACATTGACATCAATGAAATCGTACGACTCAGAAACTACAATGTCAATTCAAAGGAGATAACGGAGAAATCAATCAATGGAGATATTCAAGAATTTTTCCATTTTCTTCGAGTCTAGAGACGTGTCGATCTCAAACGGTTAGAATCTATTTTCCAAATCTATATTTACTTTCTAAACTCGTATTTACTAAAACCAACAATTTCATTTCAAAAATTCCCAAAGTCTTAAGTTTCCGTGTTTGGATTTATCAGACATAGAGACGTCCTATGGGATATCCATTACAGCTGAATTTTTTTCTTCAAATTTTCTGTTTTTGGTGTATAATTCAAATTTCAATGGCTATAAACTGCCAAAAACGGCCCTAACAATCAGGAGCAGTTATTTTAACTTTTCCAGCTGCCTTAAAATGATTTTCTATAAATATGACCATTTAGTAAAGAATTTTCACTCACTTTTTCACTCGTTTATCATTTTCTTTTGAAAACCTTGCCTCTCTTTGCTCTCAAGTTTTTACAACACATTTTTAGAGAGGATCTTTCTAGTGCCCTTTAGACTTTTCTAATCTTTTAGAAAAGAAAGATCTCGAAAGTTTCGAAAAAGCGATTGTTTTTCAAATTTGTTTTTAATCTTGAAAACTTCTTCGAATTGATTTTAAATTTTCTTAATCTTCAAAATACAATCCCTCATCTTCTTCAGACGAAAATTTGATTTATCCATTTGAGATCGTTAGGATTGTTGAAGTTGGTCTGTAAAGATTGTAAAATCTTACTTTGTACGACCTAGTGAATAAAGGTCTAAGATTTTTATATCATAAAGGTTTAGACTTGAGCCTTGAAAAAGATCTAGGCGTTCGCCGTCTGAAAGTGTAAAGGTTTGGATCTGAGCCCGCAAAAGATCTGGGTTTCTCCACCCATGAAGGAGTCATGGGCTAATGAATTTGAATTCTGAGCAGGAGTTCTTAGGTGGGGATTAGCCACATGATTGGAGAATCTCGATAACAATTCTCGATGTCCATTCACTTTTTTGTGATTCTGTGTTGTTTCTGTGATTCTGTGTTGCGATAGTATTTGTATTTTATACTCTGGTTTTATATTCCATTGCATAAATTTTAAATTGTTACAAGTCACGCTGAGTTTGCTTTAAAACCTTATTCACCCTTTTTAAAGTTGTTTTCAATTGGTATCAGAGCAGGTTACTCTACTGGTAAGATTAACCTCTTGAGTTTCTGATTCTATGGCAAATCAAATGGAAGAACAAGCCATTAATCGTCCTCCTCTTTTCAATGTTACAAACTATCAGTTCTGGAAAACTAAGATTAAGGTTTTCTTTCAATGTATAGATCTAGAAAATTCTAGAGATCATTGAAAATCCTTTTGTTCCTCCTACCACGAATCCCTTATCTGAAGCCGACAAGAGATTGTTGACATTAAATGTCAAGGCGATGAATGCATTTCATTGCTAGTTGAATTTAGAGGAATTCAATAGAATCTCTAGGTGTCAAACTGCCAACGAGATTTGGACCACTCTTCAGACTGCCCATGAAAAAACCAATCAAGTTAAAGAGAGTAAAATCGACCGTCTCATGCACGATTATGAGATGTTCCAAATGAGAGATGATGAATCTATCGACTCCATGTATTCCAGGTTCAACAATGTCATTACCGAATTTTTCAATTGAGGAAAGAAATTTGATGACAAAGAAAAGTGTTATAAGTTGCTGAGATATCTATATCGTGTCAACCTAAGATCACTGCCATCAAAGAGGCTAATGACACAACGTTGAAGGTTGATACCCTTATAGGAAAATTAAAGACTTATGAGATGCAATTAGGGGATCTCAAACAAAAACAGGACACTCAAAAGAAAAATATCGTGCTAAAGGCAACCACCAAGTCAAAGCATAAGGAATCATCAAGAGATGATGACAACGACGATGAACAAATGACCAATATTGCTATACACTTCAAGAAGTATCTGAAGTCTAGAAAATTCCTCCAGAAGAAAGGTACGTATAAATCTAAAAAGAATTTTAATACTAGTAAAATTTTGTGTTGTTTTGAATGTAACAAGGAAGGCCATTTGAAATTAGAGTGTCCGACTCTCAATAAGGACAAGTGGAAGTCACTGAAAGAATAAGAAAAACGTTCGTTCCAAGCAATTTGGGACGATACGGATTTCAGCGGCTCGGAAACCGAAGAAGACGTCAACGTGTGCTTCATGGCGCTAGACAATGAGGTAACTGACGACGACTTTGATATTGAATCTCTCAGTAAAATAGATTTAATAAGTCTTTGTTATTATCTTAAAGATAATTATGATAAATTAAATTTTAAGTATAAGAATTTAAAGTCTAAATTATCTACCAGGAATAGTTTAAAAAAATCAACTCAAGAAGAATTAAAGGAAATTAAATTAGAAAATGAAAGTTTAAATGATAAAATAAAAACCATATCTTTAACTAAAGAAAAATCAAATGAAACTAATGAAACTTTAAATTTTGAAATATTTGATCTTAAAAGAAAACTAGAATTAAAAGGCAAAATGCTCTTAAATTTTACCAAAAGTAAAGATAATTTAGATATTATGTTAGGACAATCCATAAAATATTGTAATAAAGAAGTATAGGCTATGCCAAATATTCAGAGTTAGTCCTTAAAACCAAGTTGTTTAGACATAAATACTATTATAAATTTGGAAATAAATACGCTAACTCCACATGTGGCTTGTTGCACGTTAGGACATATATCACAATATTGTCATATTAAAAACAACTCTAAGTATAAATATCACTTTACTCCTAAAATTAATTCAAATCAACCTAAGATGATGTGGGTCCCAAAAGTAACACTTTTTTTTTCCTGTGTTGCAGGATTTCCAAAGACGTAGGAGTCGATGGATCCTTGATAGTGATTGCTCTTGGCATATGACTGGAAACGTTCAAAGATTCGAGACGCTATTTGTTTTGAATGTAACTTTGCGTTGTTTTGAATATAACGAGGAAGGCCATTTGAAATTAGAGTGTGTCCGCCTCTCAATAAGGATAAGTGGAAGTCAACGAAAGAGTCAGAAAAACGTTCGCTTCAAGCAATTTGGGACGATACGGATTTCAGCGACTCGGAAACCGAAGAAGACATCAACGTGTGCTTCATTGCGCTAGACAATGAGGTAACTGACGAAGACTTTGATATTGAATCTCTCAGTAAAATAGATTTAATAAGTCTTTGTCACTAGCTTAAAGATAATTATGATAAATTAAATTTTAAGTACAAGAATTTAAGGTCTAAATTATCTGCTAGGAATAGTTTAGAAAAATCAAACTCAAGAAGAATTAAAGGAAATTAAATTAGAAAATGAAAGTTTAAATAATAAAATAAAAACCATATCTTTAACTGAAGAAAAATTAAATGAAACTAATGAAACTTTAAATTTTGAAATATTTGTTCTTAGAAGAAAACTAGAATTAAAAGACAAAATGCTCTTAAATTTTACCAAAAGTAAAGATAATTTAGATATTATGTTAGGACAATCCATAAAATATTGTAATAAAGAAGTATAGGCTACGACAAATATTCAGAGTTAGTCCCAAGCTTTTTAGACAAATACTATTATAAATATGGAAATAAATACGCTAACTCCACGTGTGACTATTGTTGCACGTTAGGACATATATCACAATATTGTCATATTAAAAACAACTCTAAGTATAAATATTACTTTACTCCTAAAACTAATTCAAATCAACCTAAGATGATGTGGGTCCCAAAAGTAACGCTTTTTTTCTTGTGTTGCAGGATTTCCAAAGACGTAGCAGTCGATGGATCCTTGATAGCGATTGCTCTTGGCATATGACCGGAAACGTTCAAAGATTCGAGACGCTATTTGTTTTGAATGTAACTTTGCGTTGTTTTGAATATAACAAGGAAGGCCATTTGAAATTAGAGTGCCCGACTCTCAATAAAGACAAGTGGAAGTCAACGAAAGAATCAAAAAAACGTTCGCTTCAAGCAATTTGGGACGATACGGATTCCAGCGACTCGGAAACTGAAGAAGACGTCAACGTGTGCTTCATGGCGCTAGACAATGAGGTAACTGACGATGATTTTGATATTGAATCTCTCAGTAAAATAGATTTAATAAGTCTTTGTCACTATCTTAAAGATAATTATGATAAATTAAATTTTAAGTACAAGAATTTAAAGTCTAAATTATCTGCTAAGAATAGTTTAGAAAAATCAACTCAAGAAGAATTAAAGGAAATTAAATTAGAAAATGAAAGTTTAAATGATAAAATAAAAACCATATCTTTAACTAAAGAAAAATTAAATGAAACTAATGAAACTTTAAATTTTGAAACATTTGTTCTTAAAAGAAAACTAGAATTAAAAGACAAAATGCTTTTAAATTTTACCAAAAGTAAAGATAATTTAGATATTATTGTTGGGGTCGAATATTGCACCCCGGTTGACCAAGTCAAGGTCAAGGTCAAACCCCAAGCCAGGTGGGCCCAAGCCCAGATGAAATGGGCTCATGCCTGAGTCGAGCCCGAACATGAAGCGGCCGGCCTCCCCTATGCCAAAATAGAAAATCATGTAGTAAATAATTTTGATGTATTTTTTATGCATGAATGTAAGAAAATGGGCATAAAGCCAAATTTCTGTAAAGCACATGGCTTATGTGCAAAAAGAAATAGCACATGAGACATGGAACGGGCAAGATGCCATTTTGTAAAGCCCAATGGGCTATGTGTAAATGTGTAAGCCTATATAAGGCAACATGATGATGAATAAAAATAGAACAACTCATTCCCCCTCAAAAATTAGGGTTTGTGTGCCTCCTTCCCCTTTCTCAAGGGTCTAAAAGCCTCTTCCTCTTTTTGAATTAAATCGAGAGTATAACTCTTCCTTTCTAAAAAAGTAGTTTCTCACCATAAAACCCACAAAGGGGAGCTCGGATCTTCCGTCAAATCTCTGAAAGGGGAGATTTTGAATCTCACTTCCCTTTCCCCCCAAGATCCGGCCAACCGAGAGGAAGAAAAAGGAGACTCATCTCCAAAAATCCCACGTTGGGAGGATCCAAGGCTCAAAAGAAGAGCTAAAGATTTCTAGGAGTTTAACTCCTTTCTAGATCTGTTGGAGTTTAACTTCATAAATTAAATTTCTGTTAGGAGTTCAACTCACCAACCTAGAGGCTAAGCCCCTTTCCGTTGGTGTTTCCAGCGGTCGCGTGCCGCGCACGCAACCCACTGGCGTCCAGCGGTCGCGTGCCTTGCACGTGACCCGCTGGCGCCCAGTGCCCGTGCGTGCCGCGCACGTGACCCGCGGGCACCCAGCACGCGCCCACGCCGTGCACGTGACCCGCGGGCGCCAGGCGCCCACGCGCCAGGTACGTGACCCGCGGACGCCTACGCGCCAGGTACGTGTTTCGCGGGCGCGCGCCGGGCACGTGACCCGCGGGCGCCAAGCGCCCACGCGCCGGGCACGTGACCCACGGGCGCCAAGCCCCCATGTGCCACGCATACATCTTTAAGACGCCCTTCACCCCTCATTTTTCATGCACTCCACACCAAAACATGTCCCTCGTTGGAAATTTTTTTCTAACGGGACGCTGCCTTGCACTCCGCAAGGGGGTTGTTAGCCCCTTTGACCCTCAGCCCGCTATCCAGGTAGCCCGTAAAAACTCTGCGGGGCACCCGATATATCCAAAACCCTTTCAAAACATACGTACACTGCAAATTGAGTTCGCATGACCTGTTTGACCCGTCAATCGGAGGTTCACTCGCTCCAAAGGCGAGGGGTAATTAACGACAGCTTAGTCCGCGGTTGCCGGAGATTCGGATCCCCACAATCAATAAACTCCAGCCTACCCTAAGCAGGGCAAATCTATAATGCGCCTGACAAGCGCGCGCGTATTCCCATCTCAATAGGGTGACGAAAAATACTCTACAGATTCTGGCACGTCCGGTGGGACTTATCTTTCCTCCCATATTTCGGGTGAAACATTCATGCGAACTCAATCCATGTACATATCGATTGTCTGTACTGAAATCATGTTTCTTTGTGCAGGTTAACATTTTCGAATTGCAATCTTCGGACGCAGCAAAAATGTCTCTAAGGACAAGCTCAGCTCTCGACAGAGCTTCTATCTCCTACACGATGAAGATAAACACCAGGACGGTCCTCCCGGCCAGTCTCGGGCAACAATGGGAGGAGCCGCCGGTACCATTTGGCTCTATTCTGTTCGTGTCAGCTAATGTCATCCTAGCTCCTCAAACTCCGGTAACAGACAAACCAGCCTCGAAAGGCAAGATGCCAAATGTGGTGATCTCGAGGGCGCCCCAACCCAAACGCAAATCCATTTCCGAACGATTCTCCATCGCTCCAGCTGGGGGCAAGGCCATCAATGTCAACGAAGCAACGGGGCATCTCGGGCAAGCTCCAACGGCACCCTCGATGCTCGATCGGGTATCTTCTTTAAGCTCCTTATCAATCGACTCACGGTGGTTTTCCAGAAAACGGATGCCCGCCAAGCCTTCAAAATCGAGAAGCTAAGGCAGAAAAGGCTCATATACAGAGCCAACAAAAGGGTTAGGGCTCATGCTAGGCTGAGCTTCATGAGGCTCCAAGAATGGGGTTACCCCGCCAAAGATAAAGAGACGGCTGAATATGTGGTCCATACTGTCTACATGGTCGGACATGAAGAGACAAACCCTCCTATGCTTCACAGCCATGGTGGTGATATGGTTGATGCTACCCAAAGCCGACTCGGTCTAAATAATGAAGAGCCCACTCAGGCCGATATGCCAAAGGAGCCCGTGGTTCTCGTCGGATCAAGCTCAGGCGGTAAAGATGACCCCGTTGTCACGTCCGGAACTACAGAACAAGTGTTATTCTAATGGCTTCAAAGGCAACTTCAGGACAGGGACGAGAAGTTGGCCAAGGTCCATTCCAAAGTCGATGAGCTGGCAAACGTCGTGGCAGATCTCACGACTCAAATTGCCCGATTGCAATTACATCAAAATCAAATTTTGGTTCATGAGCCAGGGATTGATACCCGGAGGCAGCCAACTGATACCCCATTCTACCCAAGAGTGGAGCGCCTTCGCGAAAAATCGCCGCGATCAGCCTCCAGTCCCTCCGATACGTACACTGAATGTCGTAAGCGGACAACAGACGAATCTAATACCGACCAACCTCGAAAAACAGTGTTGGGAGGGGGAGGAGAATCACCTTTGAAAAAGAAACTGGATAAGGTATATTCCTACAAAAGGGACAAAGTCCGTAAAATATTCAAAGACGCCCTAAGAAACGGTCTACAACTGCCAGAATCAAAGAGACCGTAAGAAGCGAATATGACCGACGGCCTACAATATTGTCCCTATCACAGAGTGATAAGTCATGGCATTGAGGACTGCTTCGTCTTTAAAGATTGGGTCGAAAAGCAATACAAGACGGGAGAGATAGAACTGTCTAAAGGCGTGTTAGCAAACAGTCATGCTACGGCCGCCAATTTCATACAAATAGAGACCGAAGCCCTTCGGGAACCTGATTCTCTCAGGCATATGCCATTATTTGAAAAGGGCGAACCAAAGACTGATCGGCCTCAAGGACCAACATTAGTAAAGGCACCTACCCCAATGGAGAGAAAGAAGAAGGTATACTCTTTTAGGAGGGATGAAGTCCGCAAAATATTCGTGGACGTCTTGAACAACGGTCTGCAACTGCCTGTTCCAAAGAGGCCATATGAAATGAACATGACCGATAATTCCATATACTGCCCATATCATAGAATGATGAGTCATACCATTGAAGACCGCTATATTTTCAAAGATTGTGTGGAGAACTAATACAAACTTGGGAAATCCCCACAGTCGTCAGATGTAACGACAAGCCACAGAGCTACGGTCATCAACACAACTTCGCCAAGATCAAAATTCGAGGAGCTGGGATAAGCAAACTGACCACCACGTCGTTAAACTGGGAACACCGACCCCTAAGACGTTAAACTGGGAATAAAAAAATATGTGTAAATAAAAAAATGTGTAAATAAAAGAAAAAAGAAAAGCCGAAATGATGGGGCAACTCGCAATAAAAATCAGCGAGTAAAATAAATAAGGAAATAAAGTCGAAATAATGGGGCAACCGAGAATAAATAAAGCCGAAATGATAGGACAATCGCGACCTTCGTGATAAGAAAAGCTGAAATGATAGAGCAATCGCGGTAAAATAAATGGCGAATGATGAGTCGCTCATGGTACCATATTCCAATGCAGCGATGCAGACGCCAACCAAAATTCAAATTCCCAACGGCGAATGATGAGTCGCTTTTGGTACCAATATTCCAGTGCAGCGATGCAGACGCCAACCAAAATCTAATTTCCCAAAATTCTTCCAGTCCTACCGTTGGTCCTAAGTTGACTACCGTATACAAGCCACGGGCTCAATGATTCTCATCATACCCATGCCCCACAACAACCACCAGTAACACGGTCGGTCTCCGCTCTTGAAATTATGCTCCATTAGGAAAGACCCACTCATGTGTTCTCACGATGTATGAGGAGAACAAACCTTCGTGGGAACCTTACGACTCACAAAGGAAAAACACACTTGGGAGTCCCCACGATTCCTAAGGAGAAAATACACCTGCAGGATCTTTTCGACTCGTAGGGAGAAATGCTTTTATGGGATCCTTACGGCTCATAAAATTGAAAAGCCTTGGGTGATAGGGATCTAAACCTGTCTCCTAAGCCATTGCTCTCCAACAGGCAAAGGCAAATGATGAATTGCTCCTGACACCTGTGCTTCAGTGTTAGCAACGCTGATGCCGACCCCTACCCCAAAATTCCAAGCTTCCGATCTATAGACCCCTAAGTCTTTAAACTGGGAACAGATGATCTCTAAGTCGTTAAACTGGAAACAGATGACCCCTAAGTCGTTAAACTGAAAACGAGAGAGATTCCCTCAAGGCGAATGATGAGTCGCTTCTGGTATCATATTCCAGTGCAGCGATGCAGACGCCAACAAAGTCCTGAAATTCTTCCGGCCCTACGGTCTGGATCATACATCCTTCAAAACCGTATACGATCCATGGGCGTAAAATGATCCCAATCTCTCCCAAGTCCTACCGGCGTGACCACATTCAAAGTCCCACCAGCGATGAAGATTCCAGAAAAAAGGTATGTCCACAAGCAAAATGAGCACGGATGAAAACCCGAAAGGGCTTCGTGAGTAAAAACAGCAGGATTGCCGGCGAGTTTGTGAAAACCCGAAAGGGCGCAAACTCATGAAAACAGATGAAATACACTCGCAAAGTCCTCTCGACTTTGTGAGGAGAAAATTCCCGCGTGAGATCCTTACGACTCACAAAGGAAAAACACACTTTGGGGGTCCTCACGACTCCTAAGGAGAAAATGCACCTACGGGATCCTTACGACTCGTAGGGAGAAAATACTTTTATGGGACCCTTACGGCCCATAAAATTGAAAAACCTTAGGTGATAGGGATCTAAACCCGTCTCCTAAGCTATCGCTTCCCAATAAGCAAAGGCAAATGATGAGTCGCTCTTGGTACCATATTCCAGTGTAGCGGTGCTGATGCCAACCCAAAAACCAATTCCCAAATCCTCCCGGTGACAAGTCGATCAGCGACACTCTGTCTCGGGGAAACGTCGACCAACGACACTCCATGCCGGGGATAAGTCGAACAGCCAGCGACTATGCCGGGGACAAGTCGACCAGCGACATTCCGTGCCGGGGAAAAGTCGACCAGCGACACTCCGTGCCGGGGACAAGTCGAACAAAATGCGACGCTCTGCGCCGGGGAAACGTCGAACAACGATACTCCGTGCCGGGGACAAGTCGAACAACCAGCGACATTCCGTGCCGGGGACACGTCGACCAGCGACACTCCGTGCTGGGGAAAAGTCGACCAGCGACACTCCGTGCAGGGGAAAAGTCGACCAGCGACACTCCGTGCCGGGGACAAGTCGAACAAACAGCGACACTCCGTGCCGGGGAAACGTCGAACAGCGACACTCCGTGCCGGGAACAAGTCGAACAGCCAGCGACACTCCGTGCCGGGGAAAAGTCGACCAAACAGCGACACTCCGCGCCGGGGAAACGTCGAACAACGACACTCCGTGCCGGGGACAAGTCGAACAACCAGCGACGCTTCGTGCCGGGGACAAATCGAACAGCGACACTCCGTGCCGGGGACAAGTCGAACAACCAGCGACACTTCGTGCCGGGGAAAAGTCGACCAACCAGCGACACTCCGTGCTGGGGACAAGTCGAACGAACAGCGACACTCCGCGCCGGGGAAACGTCGAACGAACAGCGACACTCCGTGCCGGGGAAACGTCGACACTCCGCGCCGGGGAAACGTCGAACGAACAGCGACACTCCGTGCCGGGGAAACGTCGAACAGCGACACTCCGTGCCTGGGACAAGTCGAACAACGACACTCCGGGCCAGGGACAAGTCGAACAGCCAGTGATACTCCGTGCCGGGGGCATGTTGACCAAATCACTACGGGCCAGGGAAAAGTCTACCACGAACACTCCACCTCGGAGACGCGTCAAGCGTCGACCGTCCATGTCGTGAAAAGGGCAGTGCAGGCTTCCTACAAAGCGGGAACCAAATCACTCCGGGCCAGGGAAAAGTCTACCACGAACACTCCGCTTCGAAGACGCGTCCAGCGTCGACCGTCCTTGTCGTGAAAAGGGTAGTGCAGGCTTCCTACAAAGCGGGAACCAAATCACTCCGGGCCAGAGAAACATCTACTACGGACACTCCGTCTCGGAGACGCGTCCAGCGTCGACCGTCCATGTCGTAAAAAGGGTAGTGCATCCCCAAAAGTAGGAACCAAAGCAAGTCGCCTCCACGCGAAAGAAGATCCATCAATTTCATGCACACGACCCATATATGTGGTGTGCATTTATTGATGGGGGCACTTTGTTGGGGTCGAAAATTGCATCCCGGTTGACCAAGTCAAAGCCAGGTGGGTCCAAGCCCAAATCAAGTAGGCTCATGCCCGAGTCGAGCCCGAACATGAAGCGGCCGGCCTCCCCGATGCCAAAATAAAAAATCATGTAATAAATAATTTTGATGTATTTTTTATGCATGAATGTAAGAAAATGGGCATAAAGCCAAATTTCTGTAAAGCCCATGGCTTATGTGCAAAAAGAAAAAGCACATGAGACATGGGACGGGCAAGATGCCTTTTTGTAAAGCCCAAGAGGCTATGTGTAAATGTGTAAGCCTATATAAGGTAACATGATGATGAATAAAAAAAAGAACAATTCATTCCCCCTCAAAAACTAGGGTTTGTGTGCCTCCTTCCTCTTTCTCATGGGTCTAAAACCATCTTCCTCCTTTTGAATTAAATCAAGAGTTCAACTCTTCCTTTCTAAAAAAAAAGTAGTTTCTCACCACAAAACCCACAAAAGGGAGCTCGGATCTCCCATCAAATCTCTGAAAGGGGAGATTTTGAATCTCACTCCCCTTTCCCCCAAAATCCGGCCAACCGACAGAAAGAAAAAGGAGACCCATCTCCAAAAATCCCACATTGGGAGGATCCAAGGCTCAAAAGAAGAGCCAAAGATTCATAGGAGTTTAACTCCTTTCTAGATCTGTTGGAGTTTAACTTCATAAATTAAATTTCTGTTAGGAGTTCAACTCCCCAACCTAGGGTCTAAGCCCCTTCTCGCTGGTGTTTCCAGCGGTCGCGTGTCGCGCACGTGACCCGCGGACGTCCAGCACGCGCGCGACCCGCGGGCGCCAGGCGCCCATGTGCTAGGTATGTGACCCGCGGGCGCCAAGCGTCCACGCGCCGGGCACGTGACCCGCGGACGCCAAGCGCCCACGTGCCACGCACGCGTCTTTAAGACGCCCCCCGCCCCTCTTTTTTCATGCACTCCACACCAAAACACGTCCCCCGTGGGGAAAATTTTTCTAACGGGGCGCTGCCCCGCACCCCGCAAGGGGGATGCTAGCCCCCTTAATCCCCAGCCCGCTATCGGGTAGCGGGACCCCCGTAAAAACTTTGCGGAGCCCTCGATATATCCAAAACCCTTTCAAAACATACGCACACTGCATATTGAGTTCGAATGATCTGTTTGACCCATCAATCGGAGGTTCTCTCGCTCTAAAGGCGAGGGGTAATTAACGGCAGTTTAGTCCGCGGCTGCCGGAGATTTGGATCCCCACAATCAATAAACCCCATCCTATCCTAGGCAGGGGGAATCTGTAATGCGCCTGACAAGCGTGCGTAGTCCCATCTCAATAGGGTGACGAAAAACACCTTACAATTATATTAGGACAATCCATAAAATATTGTAATAAAGAAGTATAGGCTACGACAAATATTCGGAGTTAGTCCCTAAAACCAAGCTTTTTAGACATAAATAGTATTATAAATATGGAAATAAATACGCTAACTCCACGTGTGACTATTGTTGCACGTTAGGAACATATATCACAATATTGTCATATTAAAAACAATTCTAAGTATAAATATCACTTTACACCTAAAACTAATTCAAATCAACCTAAGAGGATGTGGGTCCCAAAAGTAACATTTTTTTCCTGTGTTGCAGGATTTCCAAAGACGTAGCAGTCGATAGATCCTTGATAGCGATTGCTCTTGGCATATGACTGGAAACGTTCAAAGATTCGAGACACTATCAAGAAAAGAAAGTGGTAACGTCACTTTTGGAAACAATAAAGGCAGGATCATCGGTAAAGGTGATATTTGTTTTAATAATATATCTAATACAACTATTATAAAAGACGTATTATATGTAGGAAACATAAAACGTAATCTATTTATTGTAAGCCAGTTTTGTGATAGGATATAACATTATTTTCAAAAAGGATATTTGCAACATATTATATGATAATAAAATAGTTTTAACCGGTAAAAGATACAACATATATATTATTTATACCCAAGATTTTAAAAATCAAGATATTAAATGTTTAATAGCAATAAATGAAACAAACTCTTTACTTTAGCATTGGAGATTAGGTCATTTCTCAATGGACACTTTATCCAAAATCATAAGGAATAATCTTGTCAAAGGCATTCCCAATATAAAATTCATAAAAAATAGATTATGTGATGCCTGCCAAAAAGGAAAACAAATTAAAACTTCATTTAAACCTAAAAATAATGTTTCAACTGACACTCCACTCCAGTTGGTTCTTATGGATCTTTTTGGTCCAAGTCGCAATGTGAGTCTAGGAAGAAAATTTTATGCATACGTAATTATAAATGATTACTCAAGATTTACTTGGGTTTTCTTCTTAAAAACCAAAGAAGAAACTTTTAATACTTTAAAAATCTTCTCTAAACAAATTTAAAACAAAATGAACTTAAGAATATCAAGATTAAGAGTGATCATGGTGGAGAATTTGAAAACCAAGTATTTGAAGAATACTGTAATAAAAAGGGTTTCAAACATAAATTCTCCTGTGCCAGAACTCTATAACAAAATTGAGTCGCTGAAAGAAAAAATTATACCTTACAGGAAATGATACGTACTATGCTCAATGAAAATAATTTACCAAAATACTTATGGGCTGAAGTAATTAATACTTCATGCTACATAATAAATAGGGTAATAATTAGAAAATATTTAAATAAAACACCATATGAACTATTTTATGGTAAAGTACCTAATGTTAAACACTTCAAAGTTTTTTGTTGTAAATGCTATATACTTACTACCCTAGATAACTTAGGAAAGTTCGACTCTAAATGCGATGAAGGTATATTTGTTAGTTACTCTATGACCAGCAAAATCTCTCGCTTTTACAATAAACGAACTTTAACAATTCAAGAAAGCATGCACGTCCAATTTGATGAAACCAACCCTTTAAAACTCGAAACCATTCTGGATGATGATGATCCAATCTTAATAAAAGGTTCGGATAACTCATCATCAGACAAAAAAGTTGAAACCAATCAAATGGATCAACAAAGAAAGTAGTTAACATTTCTCTTTCAAAATATTGACAATTCAACAAAAACCATCCTAAGAACCTAATTATAGGAGATATAGATAAAAGAGTGGTTACTTGATCATCAACGTTTAACCTGTGCATCAACTCAGCTTTTATTTCGGTTATAGAACCGATTTTTTTTTTTAAAAAGCTGAGAATTATGAGCATTGGATAGAAGCAATGCAAAAATAGTTAAACTAGTTTGAAAGAAATAGAGTTTGGAATTTAGTTCCAAAACCCGATAATAGACATATTGTTGGTACAAAATAGGGTTTTAGAAACAAGTTAGTCGAGTCAGAAAATATCGTAAGAAACAAAGCACGTCTGGTTGCTTAGAGTTATAATCAAGTCGAAAGAATCGATTATGATGAAATTTACGCATCTGTCGCAAGACTTGAGCCTATCAAAATATTGTTAGCCTTCATTTGTTTCAAAAACTTTAAAATATTTCAAATGGATGTTAAAAGTGCGTTATTGAATGATAAGATAGAAGAAGTATACGTAGCACAACCTTCACGGTTTGAAGACTGCAAACATCCAGAATATGTATACAAGTATCAATAGCCTTGTCTATCCCTGAAGTAGAATACATTGCCGCCGGTGCATGTTGCGTATGAAGTCTTTGGATCAAATATACCTTGGAAGACTATAAGGAATTTGTAACACCCTAATACGATTATACAATGTTAATTGGTATAACACCTGCTTTATATTTCTTCTATTTTCTTCATTTGGGTTGCGATCGATTCGAACAGTAGAGGTAGTTATCCGACCAGACCCGCATGTGTGAAATTCAGTATGGTGATGATATTTATCAGTAAACTGAATTTATATGAATCTAGTATAATATATATCTAGATCATCATATATCTTTTAATAGTTACAAGTTAAGGATAAGTTATATTTTGCTAACTGCCATAACACGGTTTATCATCCCATATCTTATTTTGGTTTTATCGATTACGTTTAAATCTTATGAAAACTAGATATCAAATATTTCTTAAAATTATAATACATTTAAAATCTTTTTAAATCTTATATTAGAGGGTATAATTTATCTAAGTCATATCATTGCATTATGGTTTAAAACATTCCGTATAAGTACTATTTTACAAAATATATTTTTGATGAATTTTTGGTAGAGATTGGCTGAAGTTTGATATTATATAGTTATAATTATATTATAATATATATTTATATCTTAACCGTTAACTTACTATACTATATATATTATATACTTTATTATTTTTATTATTAAATAAGAACTCTCTCTCTAACGCCTCCCTCGCCCCTCGCCCTAACCTACGCCACTCACCTCACCTCACCTTCATCCCTTCTTCCATCTCGTCATCGCCTCCTTCCTCCTCATCATCTCGTTGTCATCCTCTTCAAAAACCCCGAGACCCATCTCCTGTCGCCGCTTCCATCTTCTTCTTTCTCCCCTCTTCGCCGAAGCCGACCCCTCGCCACACCGCCGCCTCCACCTTGCCTCCTCTCGCTTCTTATTCCAACCCAGACCCGTCTCCATCGACCACTTCCTCACGACCCCGACACCACCTCGCCTGAAAACCCACAACTTCTTCATCGCCGGCCATCTCCCTCAATCGCAGCAACCACCTCCGTATCGCCGTCGAACCATCGTCGTAGCAGCCCAAAACCCAAGTTTCTGAAGTCCAGAGCACGAGTAGACTACCCTATAGTAGTACTTGCCGGGCCGAGACTTGCTTGGGTCGTACGTCGTGTTTTACGTCGCCGTGCGAGTATCCGTATTAGTCATCAAATTTTACTGATCAAGGCAAGTTTAGAAACATGCTATGTTACACATACCAATATATATATATATATTTATGATATACCTATATTTATGACTTTGCAAACTATTGTCAATATACAATTTTGTGAAAATAATCCGTACTTTATTATTTAGTAATACTAACACGTGTGTAGTTGCAACTGATGAAGTTATACAAATTACCTACACGGACTATTCTAGTTGATACCGTTCAATTTATAATAATTAACAGTCGTAAAATAAATACGGTTAGATATAATATATATATATATATATATCATTTTCGTTATATCTAGATAACCATGACGATTATATTACTGCTTTTATTATGATTGGTTGCGTGATTAAATAATTATCCTGTTAATACACAATACCTGACATGTGCGCGACACGTTTCTTGCCATTGCCATTATTATATTGTTTATACCTGTTACCTGAATAACCGCCGATGCCAACAATACTGTATTGTTATCCTGATTGACCCGACTTATTGTATTGCTAGACAAAGCCTGTACACGATTATTCCTGTGGTGGCATTAGGTAGACATTTTATTTATACCTGACTTGAACGCGAAACCTGGGGAAATCAATAATGAAACCCGACTTGTAACTCAACAGTTCACTACTTTCCAGAGACTGATCAGTCGATACGAGTTTCGGGCTCCGGAATGATGATGCCGACATCATTCATCTGTACATGACATTGTTTTACTGCCTAGCGGCACGTCTCGAATTCAGCCTCGAGAATCATGACCGTGGTCCCGGACACGTACGAGATACTATTGAGTTACGATGATGATTATATTAATTGGCTTCAAATACCGCTAAGGATAGATAACCTAGAATCACAGACTTTAGGATACATGTGAGGTACCTATAGCCTACTGTTATATCATTTGTGATTGTTTGTTTATAATTATACATTACTTTGCACATAACACCCTATATAGTACATTGCTCAGTTATTATTATTATTATGATATTTATGACGCACTGACGTCTGGGGTTTGCATGACCCAGTTCTTTTAATCTTGTCGCGGGAAGATCGAGAATATTTTGACAAGCAAGCTGAGCAGTGAGGAGCTTTGCTGATTAGTTTAGTGATGTTTAGTTTTATTTTCTAGTTATGGTTAACGTTGTGATCCCATAAGGGACGTAGCTATGATATTATTTTGTCGGATCCTTATTCGTTTCCGTTATTTTCTTGTTATTATTTTATTGTGGCAGTTGGACATGCGATAGTTAGATTTTATTTATTGTTCTTGATATCTGATTGAAATCCGTTATGTGACTATGGAAAGATATTTTCTCGCTATAGGTAGCATGGTTGGATTTGTCACATACCGTATTTAAGTATTTTGGGAAGTGGGGCGTCACAAGATTTGGTTGGTATCAAACCGCATAGGTTTTAGGATTAGTCAGGTTTGGTTCAATTTGTAGTTGGGTATTGGACCCAATACACTGACCAGGAAGCCCGGAACTAGGAACACGTCCTGCCACATTACTACCTTACCAGTCTCGAATGTATAGCTTATCGACTACTTGTTTATTGAATCATGTTTCCGTTGCCAATCCTCCTCGATGTTCTTGGCTTTAGAATCATGGCAGAAAGAGATTTGCGGGCATACCAGAGGTGTGTGGACGCCGCCGCATTACTTGGGGTCATACGTGGTATGCTGGAAAACCAGAAGCGTCAAACAGAATTGAACCAGTGACAGGCTGAGGCTTTCCAAGAGGGCCTGAGGACGGTCCAACAGACTGTTATCACAGCAGCTGAGATGGCAGTAGCTCCCAAACTAACACAGCGTGAGGGCACCGTAGCGGATTTCAGAAAGCTCGGTCTGACCACGTTTGCAGGATTAGAAGAGCCATTACCAGTGGAGCAGTGGCTAGTGGATACAGAGAATCTTCTTGTTGCTGCACAGATTCCAGATGAGAAAAGAGTGGATGTAGTACGCATCCAGTTAGTAGATTACACTCACGAGTGGTGGCTTGTTGAGGAGATCCGTCTGACCAAGCCAATCAGTTGGGCGACTTTTTCGCGAAGTTTCTTGGAGATGTTCTTTCCACGAAGTTTCTTAGAGAAGTTCTTTCCGCAATCTGCAAGGGAGGAAATGAAAGAGAAGTTTTTTCCGCAATCTGCCAGGGAGGAAATGGAAGAGAAGTTCATTAGCTTAAAGAAGAATAGAGGATCCGTTGATATAAATGCGGCTGAGTTGACCCGGCTCAGTCGATTTGCGGGGCCTTTGGTTGCCAATGAGGCAGATAGGACAATGCGGTTTATACGTAGTTTGGATGTGGAGATTCAAAGACACATCATATCGTTGGGATTGACCACCTTCTCTCAAGTTCTCAAGACGGTTAGGGAATAACATAGCTTATCAGTAAGAATAAAGGTACTCAACAGTAAGAGGTTGTAGTGCGGAAGACTCCGTATGCACCCACCAGAATTCCTGGATGTAGAGGCATTCCGGTAAACAAGCGGGGGACAACACCTATGAAAAGGCCTTTTGTATCATATCAGAAAAAGACTGTGATTTGTGACTTCTGCCGTCTACCCGGCCATACGCAGAAAGATTGTCGAAGAAGGCTTGGACTTTGTTTAATTTGTAGATCAGCTGACTATACCATTGGTACGTGTCCTTCTAAACTACGATTGAGAGACGATGTTCAAAACCACCGTAGAAGCAGACCTATGGGCAGAAGCATATCATTCAGAGGCCTAATCAGGGACGTGCCTTCACCTTGACGGCCGATGAGGTTGAAGTTTCAAATGTTGTTTCAGGTATCCTATTTGTTTATAATTTTCCCGCATTGACATTATTCAATTCTGGTGCATCCCATTGCTTTATGTCGTCCAACTTTATTAATTCATACTTTATCCCACACACGACCCTATCTAACTGTTGGGACATACACACTGGGAATGGGAGAATTATATCTAGTAGTGAGTGCAAGGTTCGATTGTTATCTGCGGACGACAGTTATTTGCTGATTTCTTGGTGATTGATACTGTCGGTTATGATGTTGTCTCGGAAATGGATTTTCTTGGCATTTTCCATGCTCACATGGATTGTAGAGCGAAGAAAATGATTTTCCAGATTCCCGGACATCCGGAGTTCGTATTCTTGGTGTTGGATATAGTGCTCTCAAGACAATTATTGTGATTGCATGTAGGTGATTATGATAATTGAGGGAGCACTTATACGGGTATAAATGTCTTACACGAAATTATAGTATGCTATCTGATTTGTCTTCATTATTGATGAAGCCCATAAGATTCTTTCTTTACTACCAGTATTATGATTGCGATCATATACGTGGGAGCTGGGTTGTCCATAAGCACATCATTAAATGTCCCTAGTCGTGGGAGTATCAAGACTGGGTATCGATATTCCGGAGTAGACTAGTGTATACGTTTCGAGACCCCGACGAGGGGCGGTGGCCGGTCTCACAAGCCATTGGTGTTGTGTCACCTAAGATAGTATACAAGTGCTCACTGGGGGTGAGTACACCGGACGGACACGCCGAGAACTTTGAGATGGTATTATATCTATCGTCCGATGGAAGTTCTCAGGTGGTATGAGTACAAATTAGTCCTTTGACCTGAGATCGTCATTTGTCTCGTGTGAGTTCCCACTGTACTTTGATTACTACCCTACCACGACTCAAAGGAGTCGTGCAAACAGGTTTTAATTGGGTACGGTCCTGAGCCACATGGATGCAGTGGTCGATTGTCAGGGATTTGTCTCTCCTGGTATTAGGAGTCGATGTCGTGCTGTGTTTAGTTGGCTATCATACTAAATTCGTGGCCACGGTGGATGAGATTTACTGATAGTTGATCAGCAGTATCTCTGTTGGTGATGAGCTTGACTTAGACACAACTTATCGGGTTAGTAGGGGTCTGACGTTATTCATCCCTAGACCCGATATGCGATACTCTTTGACGAAAAGACCGGACTGTACGGAGATTGTCACATTCAGGCTCAGTAGAGTAAGAACACACTTGATTATCGACCCCCTTTCGGCAAGTACCTGGGTAACCGTTACGTACAGTTAGTGCCGCTGACGTGCTTGTGGTTAAACCCACTACCAGCGTATTATCGAGTCTTTAAAGTTCCACAAAGAGAGTTTTCCCGGTTCAGGCGATAAATGTAGGAGCTCTACGTTGGTACGTGCAGATGTCCGATTAAATACGTATACGGGGTATATTGACTTTATTCGGACGGTTGATAATGCTAGCTGGTTTATGATTAAGCCAGATTATTAAATCAGGTTTTGATTTAATAATTTATATATATATATATTGATATATATATTTTAGTATTATTGTTCACTATTCATTTTCTCTCTTTGGTGATATCCTTAGTTTATACGGATATGAGTATATGTAGCGATGCATATACTGGGTGAAGTATTCTGTATTTATACGCGAATGCTTCTAGAATGACACTTCATATTTGATTTTATTTTTGGAAAATCAAATGGAAATGAGATGGAGGGTTAGGTGGCATGAAGCATGCTTGCATACATGTAGAAAGGTATGGCTCTGTTTTTAAAAATGAGAAAAGCAATTGTGTTCACTATTGATTAATGGTGGTAGAAAGTAGTAGCCATTCTTTCTACACTTGAGTTTTTTCCTACATGCTAGTGTTGTTTCATGGTTGAGCTCAACACTTGGCTATTTTCCTCACCTCTTTCTCCTTCTTCTTGCTCTCTTGAGCATGGATTTTTGAGAGAAAAGTTAGTGGAAAAATTCCTACATCACCCACAATCCATCCTTAGCAAGTTTGGATCGTCGGTCGGATCATTTTTTCGGTTTCTCTCGGGTGGATCTTCTTTGGTAAAGATGGTCGGCTTTCAAGCGCGTTCCTGGTGACTACGAGTTTGGAGGGGTCTTCCATAATTAGGTGGACACACGTCGAAGGTTGTATCTTCTAAACCCTTGCATGTTAGTTTCTAGTTTTAAGTGTTTGGATCGATTCTAGTTTATAGTCTCTAGTTGCCCCTTTGATAATTTTTGTTTTCAACTTTCGCATCGGCCGCGGCCTCCATGATGACGGCACTAGGGACTTACACTTGGGAGGTAGCAAATCTGTCGGGCCAGTCAAATTTAGGGCTAAGCCGACAAGTGCCACTTTTTCGTCAATAGAGGTAATCAAGGAGGAAGCATCAATAGTAATTTGGGATTTTATGGATGTGTTCGAGGACATCTCAGGTTTACTGCCAAAACGAGATGTGGATTTTGCGATTGATCTTATTCCAGAAGCAGCGCCAATTTCAAAGGCTTATTACCCGATGGCATCGATAGAACTGGAAGAGGTAAAGAGACAAGTTTTTGAGTTACTAGAGAAGGGCTGAGTTCGCAGCAGCGGTTTACCGTGGGAAGCTGCAGTTCTTCTAGTCAAAGAAGAAAGATGGCACACGGAGGATGTGCATCGACTATTGAGAGTTAAATCGGATGACTATTAAGAATAAGTACCCAATCCCCGAATAGGCAAATTATTTGATCAGCTCAGTGGCGCGAGAGTTTTCTCGAAGTTGGATTTGCGATCAGGGTATCATCAAGTTCGGGTGAAAGGAGACATTTGTAAGACGGCGTTTCAAACTCGATATGGGCATTACGAGTATTTGGTTATGCCATTTGGAGTTACTAATACACAGGCGATATTTATGGACTTGATAAACCGAATCTTTTCACCATTTCTAGATCAGTTCATGGTAGTATTCATTGACGATATTTTGGTGTATTCAAGGAGCAAAGAAGAGCATGAAGAACACTTGAGAATCGCATTACAGACGTTGAGACAAGAAAAGTTATATGCTAAGATGAGCAAGCGCGAGTTTTGGCTCGAAAAAGTGAAGTTCTTGGGTCACGTTGTGTCTGGAGATGGAATTGCAGCTGACTCCGAAAAGATTGCAGCTGTTCATGATTGACCAATTCCAAAGAATGTAGGAGAGATCAGAAGTTTTCTTGGGCTTGCTAGATACTATAGAAGGTTTTTGGAGGACATCACTCGGATAGCAGAACCCTTGACCAAGCTAACACGAAAGGAGGTACCATTTGTTTTGTTCGAAAAGTGTGCTTTAGCTTTTGAAGTACCGAAGCAAAGGTTGCCAACCGCTTCTATTTTAACAGTGCCAGATGGTTCCGGAGGATTAATTATTCACAGCGACGCATCTTGAAAAGGCTTGGGATGTGTTCTGATGCAGCATGGAAATGTTGTAGTGTTGCGTCGAGACAATTGAAGACTCATGAGATGAACTACCCAACTCAAGATTTGGAACTTGCAGCAGTTATTTTTGCGCTGAAGATTTGGAGACACTACTTATTGGGCGAAAGGGTAGAGGTGTTTACTGATTACAAGAGCCTAAAATACGTGTTTACGTAGAAAGAGCTCAACATGAAGCAGCGTAGATGGTTGGAGCTGATGTCTGACTATGATCTTGATCTAAAGTATCATCCGGAGAAAGTTAATGTAGTACCGGATGCTTTAAGTCTAGTGTCAGCGGTACGGATGTTGACTGCACAGAAGGAGATTATAACAAATTTTCAAAGATTCGAGTTGGAGATCGTACTACCAGATTGTTCAAGACAGTTGATGCAGTTACAAGTTCGGTCATCCTTAATTGATAGTATTAAGGCAGCACAGTTGCACGATCTTAGATTACAGAAATTTCGTGGACAAGTGGAAGCGGGACTTTGAGCAGATTTATTGGTTCATGAAGATGGTTCGTTAAGATATTGAAGTCGTTTGTGTGTGCATAAAGGAGATGTTCGTGAAGAAGTCATGAAGGAAGCTCATAGTTCCCCGCATATTCAGTACATCTAGGAGGCACGAAGATGTATAAAGATTTGTGATAATATTTTTGGTGGAAAGGCATGAAAAGAGAGATTGCTCGTTACGTGTCGAGGTGCTTGGTGTGTCAGCAAGTCAAGGCCGAATATCAAAGAGTAGCTGGTTTGTTGCAACCACTTCCGATTCTTCAATGGAAGTGGGAACATATAACCATGGATTTCGTGACAGCTTTATCACGAAGTCCAAAGGGCAATAACGCAGTTTAGGTGATTGTCGATCGACTGACCAAGACAGCTCATTTCATACCATTTTCGAGTTGGACAGTCGACAGAGGCTTTGGTAGAGTGGTGCATACAGGAGATTGTAAGGGTACCGGTGAGTATTGTTTCTGATCGTGACACCTGGTTCCTATCATATTTTTAGAGGAGTCTACAGGAAAGTTTGGGAACTTGCTTGAAATTTAGTACAGTTTGTCATCCTCACACAGATGGACAGTTCGAGAGAACGATCCAAACTCTTGAAGATATGTTGAGAGCTTGTATGTTGGACTTCAAGAGTTCGTGGGAGGATCAATTACATTTAGTGGAGTTTTCATACAACAGTTTTCAGGCGACTATACAGATGGCTCCATTCGAAACGTTGGACGGTTGTGTCGCTCGCCTGTTTGTTGGGACGGTTGTGGAGAAAGAAAATTGTTGGGACCGGAACTCATTGTGCAAACTGTGGAGAAGGTTAACTTGATTCGTGATCATATGAAGATGGCACAAGATCGACAGAAAAGTTGGGCTGATACTGGAAGAAGAACTTTGGAGTTTGCTGCCGATGATCTTGTGTTCTTGAAGATATCGCCAAATAGGGGAGTAATTCGATTTGGTAGTCGAGTCAACCTTAGTTCTCGATTCGTGGGGCCTTTCGATATCATTGAGCGTGTTGGAGAGGTAGCTTATCCATTGGTTTTACTACCATCCTTGGCGGGTGTTCATGACGTGTTTCATGTATCTCAACTCTGTAAGTATGTTCGAGATGAGACATACATTCTAGATCACTCAGAACAGACAGTGAGAGAAGATTTAACTTATGAAGAGCAACTAATGGCTATTGCGGATCGACGAGAAAATGTTCTCAAGAATAAAGCGATCCTTTTGGTACTTGTTTCATGAGGAAATCGTTCGCATGGAGAATCTACCTGGGAACGTGAAGACGAGATTCGACAAAAGTTTCCACATCTCTTTTCTTAGATCCGTATCTTGTCTTTTCTTATTTCGTGAATTTCAAGGACGAAATTCTTTTGTAGTTGGGTATAATATAGCACCCTAGTACGATTATATAATGTTAATTGGTATTTTAACACTTGTTTTATATTTCTTCTATTTTATTCATTTGGGTTGCGATCGATTCGAACAGTAGAGGTAGTTATCCGACCCGACCAGCATGTATGAAACCCAGTATGGTGCTGATATTTATCAGTAAACCGAATCTATGTGAATCTAGTATAATATATATATATATATATATAATATCTTTTAGTAGCCACAAGTTAAGAATAAGTTATATTTTGTTAACTGCCATAACATGGTTAATCATTCTATATCTTATTTTGGTTTTATCTATTACGTTTAAATCTTATGAAAATTAGATATCAAATATTTCTTAAAATTATAATATATTTAAAATCCTTTTAAATCTTATATTAAGGGGATACAATTTATCTAAGTCATATCATTGCATTATGGTTTAAAACATTACGTATAAGTACTATTTTACAAAATATATTTTTGATGAATTTTTGGTAGAGATTGGGTGAAGTTTGGTGTTATCTAGTTATAATTATATTATAATATATATTTGTATCTTAACCATTAACTTACTATACTATATATATTATATACTTTATTATTTTTATTATTAAACAAGAACTCTCTCTCACGCCTCCCTCGCCCCAAGCCCTAACCCACGCTGCTCACCTCACCTCACCTTCATCCCTTCCTCCATCTCGTCGTCGCCTCCTTCCCCGTCATTATCTCGTTGTCATCTTCCTCTTCAAAAACCCTGAGACCCATCCCCTGTCGTCGCCTCCATCTTCGGCTTTCTTCCTTCTTCGCCGGAGTCGACCCCTCGCTACACCGCCGCCTCCACCTTGCCTCCTCTCGCCTCTGATCCCAACCCAGACCCGTCTCCATCAACCACTTCCTCACGACCACGACACTACCTCGCCTGAAAACCCACAGCTTCATCACCGGCAATCTCCCTCAACCGCAGCAACCACCTTCGTATCGCCGTCGAACAATCGTCGCAGCGACCCAAAACCTAAGGACCCGAGTCTTTGAAGTCCAGAGCATGAGCAGACCACCCCATCGTCACACTTGCCGGGCCGAGACTTGCTTGGGGCGTATGTCGTGTTTTACGTCGTCGTTGTGCGGGTATCCGTATCGGTTGTTAAATTTTACAGATCAAGGCAAGTTTTCTAAACTTGCAACATGCTATGTTACATATACCAAAATATATATTTTTATGATATACATATATTTATGACTTAGCAAACTTATGAAAATAATCCGTACTTTATTATTTAGTAATACTAACACGTGTGTAGTTGCAACCGATGAAGTTATACAAATTACTTACACGAACTATTCTAGTTGATACCGTTCAATTTATAATAATTAACAGTCGTAAAATAAATACGGTTTGATATATAATATATATCAATTCCGTTATATCTAGATAACCATGACGTTTATATTACTGCTTTTATTATGATTGGTTACGCGATTAAATAATTATCCTGTTAATACACAATATCTGACATGTGCGCGACACGTTTCTTGCCATTGCAATTACTATATTGTTTATACTTGTTACCTGAATAACTGCCGATGCCAATAATACTGTATTGTTATTCTGATTGACCTGACTTGTTGTCTTGCTAGACAAGGCATGTACACGATTATTCCTGTAGTGGCATTAGGTAGACATTTTATTTATACCTGACTTGAACGCGAAACCTGGGGAAATCAATAATGAAACCCGACTTGTAACTCAACAGTTCACTACTTTCCAGAGACTGATCAGTCGATACGAGATTCGGGCTTTGGAATGATAATACTGACATCATTCATCTGTACATGACATTTTTTTACTGTCTAACGGCACGTCTAGGATTTAGCCCCGAGAATCATGACTGCGGTCCCGGGCACGCATGATATACTATTGAGTTACGATGAGAATTACATTAATTGATTTTAAATACCGTTAGGATAGATAACCTAGAATCACAGACTTTAGGATACACATGAGGTACTTATAGCCTGCTGTTATATCACCTCTAATTGTTTGTTTATGATTATACATTACTTTGCACATAACATCCTGTATTGTACATTGCTCAGTTATTATTATTATAATATTTATGACGCACCGACGTCTGGGTTTTGCATGACCCAGTTCCTTTAGTCTTGTCGCAGGAAGATCGAGAATATTTTGACAAGCAAGCTGAGCCGTAAGGAGTTTTGCTGATTAGTTTAGTGATGTTTAATTTTATTTTCTAGTTATGGTTAACGTTGTGATCCCATAAGGGACGTAGCTAGGATATTATTTTATCGGATCCTTATTCGTTTTCATTATTTTTTTGTTATTATTTTATTGTGGCAGTTGGACATGTGATAGTTAGATTTTATTTATTGTTCTTGATATCTGATTGATAGCCGAAATATGACTATAGAAGGATATTTTCTCGCCATAGGTATCATGATTGGATTTGTCACGTACTGTATTTAAGTATTTTGGGAAGCGGGCGTGACAGAATTAGTCTCTAAGATACCAATAATTTGTGACAATACTAGTACAGTCCAAATGACTAAAAACTCTGATAAACATAGTCGAACGAAACATATAGATGTTTGATATCTCTTCCTACAAGATCATTATCACAAAGGTGATATTGTTCTTGAATATATACTTACAGTTGGCCGATATATTCACAAAACCTTTGTATCACGTCCCGCTTCCCAGTAGACGGAAACGGTGACGTGGCAAGCCCGCGGCATATTTATCCAGAGAAGGTCATTCCCTAAATAAATATACTAAGCGTATTGAAATAATAATACACAATGCAAGAATAAATGGAGAATGTAATTTTTTTTCAATAAATATCTTTATTTACATTCAACTTCCAATATTTATAAGTACATGAGTTTCAACTAGAAAGTAAATATAATAAAGGAAAATGCCTAAACATGTGGCATACATAAGCTGAATAAAAAGTGAAGTTGAGCTAGTCCTGAGTAGCGATCCGGTTGTAGTCTTCCTCAGTGGTTTCTACTTTCTCTGTCTCGACCGTATCTGACGAACATTCCAAGAGAAGAAAAGTGGATGGAATGCCCGTCAGCGAACTAGCGCTCGGTAAGTCCCAAGAATAAAATAAGAGTAAAAGAATGACAAGTATAGAATATATATATGACGAGTAAAAGTATATGTTCATGGGTAAATATGTACTATAGGTCGCTTTATGGTCACTATGTTAACGTTAAGTTCCAAGTGTGAATGTCAATGCAGCCGTAGAAGTATTCACGAGCTTAAGAGTGGACCTCGGGAGCAAGGAAACATGGGCCAATTTCATGTGTTAGTATCGGGGCTTAGGCCGTAGATGAGTCAACCCGACTGATATTCGAGTAAAATAAAAAAGAGGTTAATACGGGACTGCTGAAGCTCCGTTGGATTCACACAAGAAACTATCCTAAGCACCCGAGTATAACTAGTTTATAACAGTATAGTTTACTTAATTAAATTGATTGATTGGTTATAACATGGTTTGATCGAAACCATAGATTACAAAAGGTGTAAAATGAAGTCGAGTGAGTCGAGTAATATGCGAGTCATGACAATTGCAATTTTGGTTCGAATCAAGTTGGTTCGAGTTCATATTCGAATTTAAATTCGAGTTGGGTTAGAGTACGAGTTTGTGTTCGAGTTCGAGTTCTAAGTTTAGATTCGAGTTTGGATATGAGTTTTGGATTCGAGTTCAGATCTTTTCATATGAATTTATTTAAATTATTAAAAATCTTATGTTTGGAAGAAATCGGCAACCGTTGCATATGGACGGCAGGATTTGTGTTTTTTTCCAAGACAATTGCTATTGATCACTCCGTTAAGTTGTCTAACCTGAATAGGCAAGCACTCTCTTCTCCGACTTTTTGGGGCTCAAGAGAAATGATACTGCTTAAACCTATATTAATCTAGAGTCCTTAATTATTGTTTGCATATCTCGAGGGGTTTTTATGAAAAATACTATAATATTTATAGTTTAAAAATAAATCTCGAGGGTGATTTATAATATTTAGGATTTTCGTGAGACATGTATTTTAATTGCTATAGTGTTTTGGTGATAAAACCCAGCTTTTAAAAGTTTATGATATTTTCATGAAAACTAGCTCTTTTGGAAACTTGATGGTGTTTTATTAAAATTTTATTCTTTCATTTTAAAAATATAGGTTCATAATATGTCTTTGTTGAAAATACGAATTCATAGCTTTATATAATTTTCCAAAATTTAGTTTTGTTTAGAAAAGTCATATTTCTTAAAAACCGTATTTTTTTATTTCCTTTCGAGACCGAATACTCCGTGAGGAGTTCTGCATTTTGCTTTATTATCCCAAAGATGTGTGATAATTCGTACCATCCATTAGCGGGTCCCCTAACGAGGATTGTAGGGGCGTAATTGCCAAGGATTTAAAAATATCGTTTTAAAAGAAACCCATTTTTGTAAAAGTGTGGTATTTTAATGTAAAACCTATACTTTAAATTAGCCATATGTTTAGAATACCGTGCTATGAAATCATAGTGTGCGTATGGGGTAGGTCGTTACCCCGTGAAGTTTTCCTAAAAGTAGATAAACTAGTTATCGAGAAAGATTATACTAAAATATAAATGATTGCAAAATAAGGTTACAAGTGGTGTGAGAAAGTTAGTTTGACCTAAAAGTAGATAAACTAGTTTTCATGGTATTTTAATGAAAAAGTTCATTATTTGATTATTTCTCATGAAAAATTTATTAAACTAAAATATAAATGATTGCAAATAAGATTACGAGTGGTGTGAGAAAGTTAGTTTGACCTACTTTGCTTAAAGAGGGGAGTATAAGAGGTTAAATCTACTCGTATCGGAGTTAACTCCACTTTACCGATATGTTTTTAGAAGATGATTTGAGATGAAAGAAAAATAGAGAAAAGGAACTTGCTCGTTGTGTAGCGTTGGGAAGCGGTTAAAGAAGAGAGGGGGTTTCGTGGCTTCGTGGAAACTCCAGAAACGACTTCGATTTTCGACGAAAAGAGCTTGGTTGCTAACTCCACTTGCACTTAGAAACTTTTGGGATGATTTTGATAGAAATTTTCAGAATGGAGGGGAGTTAGGGGATGGGGTGGTATTTATAGTGAAGAAATTAGGGTTTGGGAATTAAAAATTGGATTAAAAGATTTAAAATGGGTGTTAAATGATGAATTGAAGGGTCACTGTTTAATTGCAGGGAAATCAAACAGTGCAGGGGAGTTGAAGGGGGGTGAATGTGTAAAGTACGGAGGGAATTTGAGCCATCACGACCGTCGGCGCCGGCCAAATCTCAAGAATGGGTGGTCGGATCTTGGGCAATTGCCTCGAGACTTTAATCTCTGTTTACTCCTTTTTGCGCATGTTTGATTTTTCTGAAACTTTTTGTTTTTCCGTGAATTGCACGTGCAATTCTTGAGCTTCCAAAAAATTAAAAAGAAAATTCCTAAAATTAATTGGGTTTGATGGGAATCGAACGCACATGCTATGTCATAGCAGTGTAGAGGTTTTATCAGTGAGCTACAATTTGCTTCTTACTTTTATTGAACAAAAATAACTTATAACTCTTATACAGGCTGAAACATCCTTTTCTATACAATAAACAAGAAATTTTTGTACAGGAATTTCAGAGTCGTTACACTTTGGATAAAACTCGTTTTGCAAAAATAAGAAGTGAACTTAACATGCTAGAACAACCACCTTAAAAAAATCGTCAAAACTTAAAACTTTCAGACAAAATTCTAAGTTCTATAGGACAATAGGCGTCCTATTAGACGTCCCTATAAACGTCCTATAAGACGTCTATAGAAATGTCTATTCACAAATTTTGTGCAGTTTTTGTGTTAACTTTTTTCAGATTTTGAATTTTAAACTCTAATTAGTTTCTGAACGTTTTTAAAACAATTTTCTGGTTTTAAAACTACCAATCATCTCTATAAATTGATGGGCATTGTTCTCTTTCAATTCACAATCCATCTTTTTATTCAAAACTTGCAATTATTCCTACCAACATACTTTAATCAAGCCAAAGCGAACGATGGCTACTAGGACAACCCCTCTTATAGAGAAGGGTTCATCATCGTCAAAGAGAGTCAAAGAAGAACGAATTTCTCCGATTCGTCCTTCTCCCAATCCCTCAAGGTCCCTTTCTTTCTGCCAAAATCTCTTTCGCCGCCTTCATCCGAAGAACACCTTTCGGAAGAATCGTTTGAAAAAGAAAATCCGGTTCCTGCTCTTCCAATCGACGAAAACCCTTCTCCATTCGATTCGCCACCACATCGGCCACCACCAAACAGTCCGAACGCGAATCGCTACTACCATACCCCACATGGTTTCAAAACAGGAGAAAATGACCCATTTTACGTTCATCCCGGTCAAGATGAACGTATGATGTTCATTGCTCGAGTTGAAACACACGAAACCCAGATTCAAGCGTTCGACAGCGTGAAAGGGGAATTTGTCAAAGAGAAGGAGACGAAAATGACTGAAGTTTGGGAGTATCTCCCTTGCTTCTAAATTCCGCCGTTTTCTAAAAAATTTGTGTGTTTTGTTTCAGTTAATGTTTGTTTGTGTATTTGTTTGTATTGTTGGTTTAGTTCGTTGTTGTACTAGGATAGATTTCTTTTTCTTTGTTTATGTATTTGTTATGTACATTTTATATTAATGAAATAAACATGTTTGTTGTTCATTAAAAATTGTTTCTTATCTGTCCATTAGACGTATATACTACGTATATACCCTAATAATCACTAATAGACACCACACATCACCAAACAACCTTTCAAAATCATCTTTTCCCAAGAATTCACACTTCATTGTTTTTCAGAAATTACGTTGCAGGGACGCCTAAATAGATGTTCATAGAGACGTCTATTTGGCCATAGACGTCCTCTAGGACGTCTATATCGTGATTTTTTCATGCATCAACGTCTATTCTGGTTGGATATGACCGTTGGTTTTCTCTCCTTTTGATCTAAGACGTCCGTTGGAGTCTTATAAAGTTTCCTAACTTTGTCCTAACCCTCTATACTATATCTTTCTTCCTCCATCTCCATCTCCAAAACTTTAAAACCCTAGTTTCCAAAAAAAAATGGTGGAAACCGAGAATGTAGGGAGTGAAGAATATTCCAATCTCAAACGCCCTCGACGTTATACTCGTTCTCCTTCTCAACCCATTGAGGAATCCGAAAATCCTACCTATTAAGAGAAATCCAACAATAGTGATGAAGTTCGTGCCGATGAAAAAGAAAGGCTGGAAGATGAAGACTTCATCGTTTGCTTCAACAATGCCAACACCAAAGCTCTCTACGATTGTCTTGTCAAAAAGAAAATCGTCACCGGTTGCTATGTCCGATTGATTGTGATAGCAAATTTCCAACTCTCCCATTTGTTTGAATTCCAAGGCTGGCTTCCTTTTTTATGTTTGGATTGTAACACCGATCAAACATTTGTTTATCTTTTCTACGCAAACCTTACTAGCAATCAAGAGAATGTAACCGTTCTTAGAAGACGGTTGCAAAAACAAGTTATCACCATTTCTCCTGCATCATTCGCTAGGATGCTTCAGGATCCTAACAATGGTGTCGATATTTTTCGCCAACCCTTTTCTAATTTCGAGCACTATCCATCCAATTTCACCAAATAAGACGTCTCTAAACTTCTTCATAGTGATGATTACCCTCACCTTTTTGATGATACACACCCAAACCCTTGTCCCTCGTGCTCGTGTTTTAGCCTCTCTTCTAGGAAAAACCGTTTGTCCAAAATCCGATGGAAGGGATCATATCACCACCACACAAACTTATGACATATTGTGTGCTTGCCTAATTCCAATCAACCTACTGTTATTCCTTATCCATACAATGTGGAATTTACCTTCTTCCAAATCGAATCTCTATTATGGCATTGTGATTAGCAAAATCATCGAGGATGCCGATATCAATTCATCTCTTGACTTGACCATTCAACTACCCGATAAACACTCTGGCCTCTACAATATGCACCTTATGTATCTTGCCAACTTCAATGTTCAAGCACCACCTTCTCCTCCACACGAACTACCACAACATCACTCCCCTCCACACGAACCACAACATCACTCTCCTCCACAAGTACCACCACCTCCTCTTATTTATGGCAATCATGAAATTCCTCAATACACGTACGATTTTCACGAATTTGAAAACCGTATGTTTCAATACATGACCGATCTTCATCTTGAGACTCGCCAGCATATGGATACTCGCATACATGACGTTCGTACTCATTTTGATACAAGTATTCAAAATGTCACCTTTCAAATCGAAGAAACTCATGCTTTTGTACATCACCACTTCGATTACATGTATGCTCAATCCATGTATCCTCCGGCACCGTCCATTTGTTATCGGCCACCGATAGATTTTGATCAGCCACCACCGCCTTAGGACGATGCCTAGTTTGTTTATTTTTAGATTTTTGCTTATGTATTACGAGTTGGTTGTATTAAATTTTATGTCTGTTTGCTTTTGAACTCTATGTCGTTTACTTATATGTGATGTACTTGTAGTTTAATTATGTGGGATGAAACCTTAAGTTCAGTCTCTTACCATCCTATTTACATTCATTTTAGTTCATATTAATAACTAATTCTATGTTTCCTCATTTTTTTTTATATATTTCTTCCTCCATGTTTCAAATTTTTTGCTATTTACAAAAAGGGGAAGAAATAATGTATATATTCAGGGGGAGCATATGAGTATATTTTTCCATTATTCATGTTTTGTAAATATCAAAAAGGGTGAGATTGTTGACCTACGTGCCAAATTCCCTTTAGTTTTGATTATTTTACAAAATCATACTTTAAATATACCGTATGTTACTAAGCATGTTAGATAACGTCAATATGCTACACAACTTGAGTTATTCAAGCATAAGGACAATCAACACTGCAACATACATCGCGAAAAGTAACATCCATGAAATCGGACGACTCAGAAACTACAATGTCAATTCAAAGGAGATGACGGAGAAATCAATCAACGGAGATATTTAAGAATTTTTCCATTTTCTTTGAGTCTAAAGTCGTGTCGATTTCAAACGATCAGAATCTATTTTCCAAATCTATATTTACTTTCTAAACTCGTATTTATTAAAACCAAAAATTTCATTTAAAAAATTTCCAAAGCCTAAGTTTCTGTGTCTGATAAATTTATTAAACATAGGACGTCCATTGCAGTTGAATTTTTTTTTCAATTTTTCAATTTTTGGCATATAATTCAAATTTCAACATGTATAAACTGCCAAAAACAGTCCTAAAAATTAGGGACGGTTATTTTAACTTCCCCAACCGCCCTAAAATGATTTTCTATAAATAGGACTATTTAGTAAAGGTTTTTCACTCACTTTTTCACTCGTTTCTCATTTTTTTACTATCGAGTTTTTTTTCCATGAAAACCTTGCCTCTCTTTGCTCTTAAGTTTTTTACCACACATTTTCAGAGATCTTTCTAGTGCCCTTTAGACTTTTCTAATGTTTTAGAAAAGAAAGATCTCGAAAGTTTCAAAGAAGCGATTGATTTTCAAATTTGTTTTTAATCTTGAAAACTTCTTCGAATTGATTTTAAATTTTCTTAGTCTCTAAAATACAATTCTTCATCTCCTTGAATCGAAAATTTGATTTATCTATTTGAGATCGTTAGGATTGTTGAAGTTGGTCCGTAAAGATTGTAAAATCTTATTTTGTACGACCTAGTGAAGAAAGGTCTAAGATATTTATATTGTAAAGGTTTGGACTAAGCCTTTGAAAAGGTCCGGACTAAGCCTTTGAAAAGGTCCAAGCACCCGCCGCCTAAAAGTGTAAATGTTTGGATATGAGCCCGCAAAAGATCTAGATTTCTCCACCCGTGAAGGAGTCACTGTTTAGTGAAATTGAATCTGAGCAGGAGTTCTCAGGCGGTGATTAGCCACAGGGTTGATGAACCTCGATAACAATCTTCTGTGTCCATTTACTTTTCTGTGATTCTGTGTTGGCTCAGTGATTTGTGTTGTGATAGTATTTGCATTTTAGACTCTGATTTTATATCCCACTGCATAATTTTCAATTTGTTACAAATCACGCCGAGTTTGCCATAAAGCCTTATTCACCCCCTCTAAAACTGTTTTATCAACCTACTTTGATTCTTAGCTCGGGAAATATAGGAGTCCTACCTATTCCAGGATAAAATGACTTACTCGATGGGAACAAAGTTAATTCATTCAATTAACTCAAGGACAATTAAGGCCATGAGCTAGAAGTTAAAGAAATTGCATTGAAGGGACAATATTGAGGATTTATTAATAATTGCAATACTATCTCAATGCTGAATGGTGGGTTATAATTTATAATATCACTGCTGATGTGTGAGATTGAGATTGATTGTATCGGAAGGTTTATAGTTTTGGAGTGAGTGCATCCTTTGTGGAAGAATACACATAAGTAACAAATTTGTTCATATTTAATATTTTATATTGTTGGATTTAAGATATAGCTCAAGTTTTTTGATGTGGAAAACTTTGAAGAAACAAATTATCTATATGAAGTGTTGACATGTAAATATCAAGTTGATAGTAGTCGAACATTATAGTGCCGTGTGAGAAACCCATAATTGTTCACAGAGAGAGGGAGGGAGGGTACACCTTTTTCCTGAGGTGAGAAACCCATAATTGTTTAGAAAAGATTTATCGAATAATTTATTAACCTTACTAGGAAACAAAGAAGCCTGTGAAGAAGTACCAAAAAACAGCCTTACCAAGTTTTTGTACCACATAATTACATCATTTGTTTTTGCAATGTACCCAGTCTCTCTTCTCAAGATCCTTGTATTCATTTGTATCTTGGATTTGGTCCTCGTGATGAAAAGAGTGGGATGGATGATGATAGTTAGCTGAATGCATGAACAATTGTTCATGTGCCAAGCAATTGCTGAGAATTCCATCGTCGTTTATTTGCAACACTTCTGAATCTATGTACTGCAGCGTTCGTGGGAAAAGCTATATGATAAAAATAACTTGGACCCCCCTATTTTTCCTGGATACAAAGAATGGTAGTTCTAGTGCATACCGCTTGAATATGTGACAATTCCCTTCATAATGAATATTCCTCATGACAAACCTTTACTAAAGAAACGTTTTGACTTGTCGACCTTTTAAATTATAGTTTTAATTTTTTTTTTATGGTTTACATAAGTGCACCATTTTTACAAGTTTTGCATACCTATGGAGATCAAATTTGAATGTGCACGATGTTTTGTCTCTTTGAGGATTATACTGATTTGATGTGTAGTTCAAGATATAAATTATTAATGCAGGCTTCTAGAGCTTCGGTTATGGCTATGAAGTTCTACAGGTACCAGGCAGAGTTACTGGTTAGAGACTGCTTGTTAGCAGATCCATTTGTTCCATACTCCTCCGTCCTCTGTGGCATTTTCATGTGCAAGATGGTATGTCTCATATCGCTTCCTTCTTTAAAAAAAAATTGTTTATAACAGTTTATTTTACGATTTCCATTGTAGCTAGATTGTAATACATTATGGAAATATGCATATCAAAGGAAAATATAAAAATGATGAGGTGAAAGGTTTGATTGCAAAAGGTTTAGAGGTGTCCTTAATTTGCATTCTTGCTTTTGTTAGTAATTTGATTAGCGAGAAAATAAACTCCAGGTCTAAACTACATAATTTCTGTTATTTCTTATGACTCCATGGAATCACTCAACACTGTCAGTTCTTAATTACTTACATGGCAAACATATTGTCTTTTAGCAGAAACCGCTTGATGTTAGGCAATAGCCAATAGGCATCATAGGAGCTATCAACTTGAGAGAAATAATGTTGAAGGAACCTATGGTTTTCTTGAGCGGCCACCCTTGAACAAAGCCGTTGTTTTATTCATCTAATATCAAGCACTATTACTGTTTTGCTTACAAGTTGTTTCTTTTCTTTTAGTCATCCATTTTGCTTACACTTTGGTGCCTGGTGGGAACAGGTTGTTTATGCTAATTTACGTTTGAAATGAAAGGAAAAAGTTTCCCTAGTGCATAAATAGGTGATGGAGAAACTGATGGAATTATTAACTTTCAACGTCCTGCTTTATTATCAATTCTACTAATGCACTTATTTGTCAAATCCTGTTGGACTTTGTATTATAAGCATATGGGTAAATATTCCTTTGGACTCGGTGAAAATTTTCTTCCCAGTGATCAAAGATTATTAAATGTAGACAGAAGTCTTTGCATACAGCATGGTATTACTTACTCCCGTAACGTTCATTTAGGTCCACTGGCAACTTCATTCTTTATAGATATAGAAACATTGTCATCATGCTCTACCTTTCCTTTTGGTTCCATATCCCAATCTGTGTACTAATCGTGTATGTGTCTCTGATTTCAAAGACTTTTCTTTAGTTCTTAAAAAATATAATAATTGTTTGTCAGTATTATCAATTGGGTCTTTTCCCCCATCAAAATGGAATTGGGTACAGAGGATTCATTAAAGGATCAGCCAAACTCTAATCCCTGGGATCTTCGAGGAATTGTCATGAAAATGTTGGCAAATTTTGTTAGAGAAAAGTTTCTTGAAAAGTATTATATATATTTAAGAGAAATCTAACATATTTTTTATTTTTATTTAAGCACAAATAGTTGATCTTTATTGGTATTTGAGACCATGAAAGAACTTGGATGGAAAGGGAATAAGAGAAGTTCTGCCATATGCGTCGTATTCATGAAAGCGCTTGGTGGTGCTAGTCAACAGAGTCGACTGGCCACCTAGTCACTTTTATTGTTTAATCGGATACATATCTTTACTATTATAACTTGAACTCATGAAGGTATGTCAAAAAGTTTCTCATTTTTTCATTAAAAGAATACAAAAAAGGAGAAAAATCCATGAGAGGATTCTAGAGTAAAAGCATGCCATGTCATCCTCTCATACACATGTTATTACCTTTATACCCGTCAACAATGCTCAATGCAAATATCTTAAACTTAGTCAAAAAGTCCTTGAATTAATGACCATCAAGAGAGCATACAAATATCATGGGTATGACAAATTTTATTCTCCACACACGTGCACATGTTGTTGCTAGTGTTTAATAGTATAAGCATAACATAACGTTGAAATGCATTAAAATCTATAAACACAAACATATAAAATAATATGGATTTTTAGTAAAAAGCCCCCTATACTTTGCTAATTACTAAAACACCCCCATACTTCGTATTTACTTAAAGGACCCTCGTACATGTAAATTGCACTAAAAGACCCTCTCAGTAATTTTCCATCCAAAGTTAGCATCCGGTTAGTGAGATGGAGCTGGAACTTTAGCTTGAGCCACTCTTTTACCTTTTAGATGTTGTCTTTCTCCCAAAAAAAGAATCCAAATCCTCGCTTAATTGAAGATTAGGATTCAGCGCAACTAAAGAATCTTTCTCCTTTCGAATGAGCTTGCCCACTAACTAGAAGTTTGCAATTGACGGGATAACGACATTTGACAAGCTTGTTGCTGGAGAAGGTTAAAAAAGACGAGCTGATTTTCATTATCAATTTGAGAGATCTTTGATCAAAACCTAACCCTAAAGCCAATTTGGAGGAAAAGATAGGAATTTTGACGGAAGAGGGGCTGGGGTGTTTTAAAACCTTAACCCGATACTTACTGTTAACCCTCTAACGAAATAATGGAAGATGGTAAAAAATTCTCTTTTTTTGGCATGTTGGGTTCTTTTAGTGCAATTTAAATGTATGGGGGTCTTTTAAGTAGATATGAACTATGAGGTTTTTTTTTATTAATTAGTAAGTATGGAGGGTCCTTTTAGTAAAAATCCCTTTATTAATAGTAATGTACTGAATTTACATGTAACATATGCACGAAGTGATGGAATATTAATGACCTTAGTTGGATTATAATTATCAACAATCAAAATAACAAATAACAATATAACTAACGTGTAGGACGGCTCCATTCCCACCCAAACCCTCTTAATTTCCCTCTAGCAGACCGATCCGCTTATAATTTGGGCTAGGTCAAGGTGTTCTATTGTTCTTCTTTTTTGAACAGTGTCTAGCCCCAAACCAGCCCGCCGCTTCCGCCTAAGCATCTACCGGACCGCTTTTTAATATAATACACATAGTATAGCTTGAGTATGTACTACACAATAATTGTGATGTCCGTAGCCGTTCAGCTTGTATTCTGACTAATAGTTTGTATGGAATATTTTGATGTAAAGATTTTAGTTCAAGTCTATTTGGATCCTGTCTTTACAAGTTGCTTCATTTTTGCAGGCATATGACCTTACTCGGTTAATTAGTTCTTTCTACTTCAAGAGCTACCCTTCTCTAACAAAGATTCAACGGATTGAGTGGAACAATCGGTAGGGATTGGATTATCTTTCTTTTATCATCTTAGTTTTTCTCCCTCCTATATCATTAAATGTTTGTATGAACTTCTTTTGCAGGGGTATGTCCAGCTTCCATGCGATTTATATCACATTAATGTCACTATACCTAGTCTTCTTTTCACATCTATTTTCTGATCGCTATGAAGGGCTAGTTACATTAAGAAGTTCGAACCTTTCTACTTTCACATTGGGAGTATGTAACATTGTTGCATTTAATACCTAGCTTTTTATTTATATTTCCTTTTGTCATTTAAATCTCATTATCTGACATGTTATCAATGTGGAACAGGTTTCTGTAGGGTATTTCATCTCAGACCTTGCAATGATATTTTGGTTATATCCTTTGCTTGGTGGAATGGAGTATGTAAGTAAACTTCCTTGAAAAGCTTTCGTTTACCTGCCAACATGGTTATCCTGGAGCTTGATAAAAACATTATGCATTGTGTCCTTCCTTCCCCCGCAAACACAAAAAAAATTAACTTAGATAATTATAATTCTCTTACAGGTTCTTCATCATTTGCTCTCACTTTGCACCATATCATATGCCATGTTGACTGGTGAAGGGCAGCTATATACTTACATGGTGTTGATATCTGAGGCAACTACCCCTGGGGTTAATTTGCGATGGTAAAATTGTAGTGTCTGCTAGAAAATTGTTGTCATGATCAAAACCTTATTTTTTGTACTTCAATCTGTTGACACTTGATAGCCCCCACCCCCTCCCAACCCAATATTTGAAGGTTTCTTGACACTGGAGGAATGAAAAGATCCAATGCATATCTTATCAATGGTGTCGCCATGTTCCTTGCTTGGCTGGTATGTATTAAAACTTGCTTTGTTTAAGTCACAGACAAAGCATAATAGCAAAGAGATCCTTACTTTTTCATAATTTTTCTCCCGGTTGTAAATATGCTAATATGAAACACATACGATAGTCTGAACTTCTAGAGTATAAACTATACAATCTAATAGTTAGTGATTCGAAATGATACACTATGAGCCCAAATGCGTACACAGATTTTTTTTTGTTTTTAATTTTTTTGTTAGTTTCAAGGTTTGTCACTCAATCCCTTCCCTATGTAAATAGGGTCGGTATTCTCTCTCCTCCTTTTGGCTGCTTGCTTTAAACATGTGCCCTTGTCACTGCATTTACATGCTCCACCCACTCTTCTCACTCTCTCAGGTTGCTTACAAAGGAATGTTGATCCTATACTTAGGGTCTAAATCTTCTGAAGACATGTTAGATTGGCTTGAGGATCTACATCCAGTTATTTGACTTGCTTCTCGATGACTTACATGCTATTAAGCATGGATACTTCTATATGCCTCACGAATCGTCCCCGATTGCGTATAGGAGTCCAAGACTCTTGGAACTCTCAGATTCTTTCAGATTCGCTCGGTCTTGTAAATGTCTCACCAATCTCTCTTAAATCGACACCTCTTTCTCACGAAAATTAAGGTTATCGAAAATTTGAAAGTATATTGAATATCTAAATTATTCCATTATTTATTTATATTATTATATAATATGTATATCTTAATATAATCTAATTAAAAATTGATATAAAATGTATCACGTATCCTTGGTTTTTGAAAAATTATGAATTCGTATCATATCGTATCCCGCATCCATACTACATAGCATTTATGTTTATACTAAGGTTCTGTCAATATCTACAAGAACCATAATCTTTCTTCTAACCTTTTGAGTTCCTTTAGGAGAAACCTATTGAAGCATATTAAGAATTTCTACTAGGCTTGTAAATTGATCCGGTTGGATTTAGAACATGTTCTAGATCCAAATCCGCTTTATCTTCAATTTATCTAGGCCCACCCTTTTATCCTATGTGCAGTTAAGAAACATACCCAAAAAATGAATGTGGTTGAAATGTGAATGTTAAGATGAATGCATGATAATACACTAAAAGATAGGATAAGAAATGAGTGTATTCGTAAGAAGGTATAAATAGCTCCCATAAAGGATAAGATGCGAGAGAATCGAATGCGATGGTCTAGACATGTGCCACAGATCGGTCGATGGCTCGATTAGAGAAAGCTATAAAATTGTAGTTCTTGGCACAACTAGGGACAAGAATAGACCTAAACATAGGATATATGTTATTAAGAACGATATGTTAATTATTAATTTAACAGAGAAAATGGTCGACAGAGCAAAATGGAAAACGAAGGATTCATATAGACGATCCCAAAATTTTGGATGAAGGCTTGTTGTTGTACCCTTTTATCCTACGTGAGCATGCGTGTGAGTGATAAATCCAAATCCAGAAACTAACCGGGGGCAGACCTGATTATCCAGATATATTAATCTCGTTTCCGTTTTTAAAATAAACTTAACAGGCATAAACTTGTATTGAATTAAGGGATATGCCGAAAATAAAGATAATTATAAATTACAAAAATGTAATACACCGAATTTTATTGCAATGAATTGAAAGTATGAAGAGATTTTTGACTTAATTAATTTAAAAATTTGTAGATAGTTAAGGTTTTATCTCAATATTTATTAGGATTTGAAATATGATGAATACTCTCGATATGGATAATTTATAAGATAACAAGCGGTTCTAATTTGTGATGAGAAAAGATTCGAAACATGGATATGGAAATATAAAACGATATGCTAGTTTAGATAAATTTAGAAATAATTTGATTATTCTAAAATATCTATAACTATAGAGAATTATCAAATATTAATATTACTAATATATATATATATATATATATATATATATATATATATATATATATATATAAGGATTTCATAGTTGGTAGAACTAATGAGATATCTCATCTCAACAAAATCTGTTGCGATTTCGATTATATTGTTTAGGTTAGTTAAAATCTAATTTCTTTATAATCATGTGTGAAAATTTCACCCAGTATTTTCTACTAAGCCAAAAGCTTCATCCAGTATTTTCTGCTAAACTAAAATATTTTAGAGTAATAGAGAAAAAGAAAGGAGAAGAAGAATGGATTCGGTTGGGTTTAGCCGATTCTTCCATTTTATATGTATCAGCCTACAGGTCTAATTCTTCTATATTTTGATAATTTTGTTTATGATTAGGATATGGCATGTAGATATTAAAAACATGAGCTTTAAAGAAAAGTACAACTTTTGTTAAGGTAAGATAAAATTATTTATGTTCTGCATATATATGGTGGATATATTATAATAATAATAAAATAGTTTCTTTTACTTGAGGTAAAATAAAAAATATATATTTAAAAGAGATTAATATTAATTATAATTTCAAAATAAACGTTATTATAATAAGATCCATAATCGATTTATAAACCAGTTTAAATAAAAAAATATTTTCTTTTACTTGAGGTAAAATAAAAATATATATTAAAAAGAGATTAATATTATTTCAAAATAAACGTTATTATTAATAAGATCCATAATCAATTTATAAATTAATTTAATAGACTTAAATGTATGCATGTCAGTAATATTAGTTATCTATCCATAAACCTATTATTATTATTATATCCACCATATATATGCAGAACATAATCAATTTTATCCTATTTTAACAAAGTCTATAATTTTCTTCAAAGTTTATGTTTTTAGTAACTACATGCCATATCCTAATCATAAACAAAATCATTAAAATATAGAAAGATAAGATCTTACTTACATGCTCCTAATTATAACTTGGAAGAATTAGCTAAACTACCTGGATCCTTTCTTCGTCTCCTTCTCTCCCTCTCTCAATCATCTCATTCTAAAATATTTTAGTTTAGCAGAAAATACTGGATGAAACTTTTTCTTACATCTATCTGTATCTATATTATTTTTATAAGCAAATCGATACTTTTTTGGTCCGTATGTTTAGTTAAGATTTGTTATGAATTAAAATATCCTTACTATAACAAATTTAAATATAAGATTTATTAAAATAAGATATATAAATTTAGAAAAACTTTATAAGTTGTAATTTCTTTTTTACATTGAAAAAGTATCTTTTCAAAACAAACAAATCATGTGGGAATAAATATGTGAATTTAAAAGATATAGAACTTTTAAATTTTAACCATGATACGTATGTAATTATCAATTTTGTTTTCAAATAATAAATACTTTATCAATCTCTATGTGTAGCATGTGAAAATATTTATCTATTTGTACAATATTATACTTGCTACTCTTATAAACAAATTAGTCTAATTTTTCGTCTGTCATATCCTGATTAGTTTCATATTCCAATTAAAATTATTTTCTTAAAAGATACATTACAATTGGTTGAAAATAATCATATCATATCAATTGTTTCAATGTATAAGGTACATAGCAACCGTTTCAATTTAAAGTTCAAACCCAAACTCTATTTTATAAAGTAGTTTATTTAAATATAATTGAGTTATCGGTTAAGATTTTTATCTTTTACTTTTGTTATGATATGTATATATGAAAAGCAAACCAAGATTTCCTTACAATATTTTTGAAAAAGAAATTTTTTAATAAATAACTTTAAAATTTATGTATGTTCTTTTATCTATAATCTATCTATTTCTACACTTGTCCTCATCTATATTTATAGTACTCTTAAATGTAAATTCATTTTATTTTATCCCCTAGGTTATGATTAAGCGAATTTTTTATTTTTCAATTTTTTAAAATTATAGATAAAGTTTAATATTATTAGTTTATTTGAATTATTTAGTTTGCATATTTTGCTATATCTATAATGTATCTACAAATTATGTTTTGTTTAGTCAAACAAACTCATATGCTATATAAACACCCATCGTTTCTCCTTTGTCTGTGTTTTATTTTACATACGATCAATAATGTTGATTTCTTTTTAATTCCACATGACTATTTATTTTTATATATTTTTTATTATTGAAAAGTTCACATTGTTCTTAGAAAAGATTCGGTGTTAATTTACCTTTTCTTATTTTATAATTTTTTCCCAGATGATATGAAGGTGGTTGTTGCACAGGCTAAGCAGGATTACACTAATTTGATTCTTCTAATAATTTATTGGAATCTTTATTGAATAAATTTTTATTTGGTTTTATACTTTACATAAATCCGATATATTTTTATGTGTTTATTTATTTTTTATGGAAAAAGTTTGCATCTTTTTATATTTTTTGTATATTTCAGAATATAGGAAGCCTATTTTTGCATAAGCAAGGTAGGTTACTTTTATCTGATCCGTTAATTGCTAATTGAATTTTTACTTTTTGCAGAAGATAGATAGCTTGTTATCCTTATCTGATTCCATTTATTATAAATTATAAATATTATTTTATTTAGTAATTTTTTTTTGAAATTTGTGTTTTGTGTAATACTGATATCTTTTCTTATCTGTTACTTTTCTATCCAAAAGTTTGCAAAGGATAGAAAGCCAATTATTGCATAGGACAATGAGTATTACTCTCATCTTAATCTGGTAATTACTAATTAAAAATCTTATTTAATTCATCAAATTTTTTATTTGAATTTGTAAGTTGTATCTGATTCCGGTAACTACTATTTAAAAACCTTATTCAATTTAGTAACTTTCTATTTGAATCTGTATTTTATGTAAAATTGATATCTAATATCTTTTTTATCTGTTGTGTTTATTGAAAAGTTTGCATCTTATTTCAAATAGCACATGATTCTTAATTTAAAATTTTAATTAATTATTTAACAGAAAATAGAAAAAAAACCCACTGTTGCCGGTCCCATGTCCAGATGAGAAAGGGTGAGGATTGTGGTAGGCTTGCGACAGCCAACGTAAAATTTTGTCACATTCTATGACATGCACCATAATAAGAATATCGTTGGGGTGTTTTCTACTCAGCGATGCGCTACATCGGATCCCGGGTATAGTGTTAAGTATGCAAGTGCTTCTAGGTCGTCCGGAAGAGGTACGCTACGTCGGACCCCGGGTGTAATGACAAATAAACATGGGTTTCATAGGGTTCGTACGGCTTCTTGGAACATATGTTCTCTTACGGATAGACTAACAGAATTAGTGGAGAGGATGCTTAGGAGTAGAGTTGGTATTATGTGTTTGCAAGAAACTAAGTGAGTATGTGAAAAAGACAGAGTCATAGAGCTTTGGGGTTATAAATTTTGGTATACGGATAGAGATAAAAATCATAATGGGATAGGCGTAATCATAGATAGACGGTTGTTTGAGGATGTAGTTGAGATTATGAGAAAAGATTATAGAATTTAACTGGTTAAGCTTATTCTAGGTGGGGAGATCCTTAATATTATTAGTGCTTATGCACCACAGATAGATCTTGATAATGCTAGTAAGCGTCTATTCTGAAAGGATTTAGACGAGATGGTGCAAACGATACTTAGTGGAGAGAAATTTATTGGTGGCAATCTCAATGGATATGTAGGTACTAGTCGTAGTGGGTTTGATACTATCCATAGAGGTTTTGGTTTTGAACAAAAGAATGAAGCAGGTAGCTCGATTCTAGATTTTTCTTTTTCTTATGACTTTATCTTAGTAAACACTTGGTTTAGAAAAAAGAGTCTCACTTTATCACCTTTAGGAGCGGATCAAGTGCAAGTCAAATAGACTTTTTTCTGATAAGAAAGATAGATAGAGGTTGTATCGACTGTAAGGTAATGCCGTGTGAGAGTGTAACCACTCAATATAGACTTTTAGTTCTAGATTTTCGATTTAGAAGAGGACCTAAGAAGATTAGTCGTAAGGTAAAACCTAGAATTAAGTGGTGACGACTGAAGGAAGGTAATCAAAAGGTTTTTATAGATCGTGTAGTTCAAGAGACGGATTGGCAGTCTGAAGATAATTCAGATAGAACATGGAACAAGATGGCTAGTTGTATCAAGATGGTAGTTAGAGATCTATTTGGTGAGTCGAGAGGTGGTGCTCCACCATCTAAGGACACAACATGGCGGGACGAAGAAATAAATGTTGCTATTAAAATCAAGATGGATTCTTATAAAGATTTGAAAAAAAAAATAGAGATGCGGAGAGATTTGAGAAGTATAAAATGGTTAAAAAGGAAGTTAAAAAAACTGTTCGGGAAGCTAAACCTAAAATATACAAGGAGCTGTACGACAAGTTGGACAATAAGAAGACTGAAAATGATATATACTGGATTGCTCGGATGCGGAAAATAAAGACCAGAGACTTATGTGCGGTAAAGTGTGTCAAAAATAAAGATCAAAAGGTTTTAGTTCGAGATGAGGATATCAAGGAAAGGCAAAGAGATTATTTTGATGAATTGTTCAATGAGAGCTTTACTAAGAATTTGGATGTACTGGTCATTCAATCTTAAGATATAAATCGTGATTTCATACGTAAAATAAAAATACATGAGGTTAAATAGGTTTTGAAGAGAATGAGATCAAGAAAAGCGGTTGGTCCAGACAGGATTCCTATCGAGATTTTGAGATGTTTAGGAGAAATAGACGTTAAATGGCTGACAGATCTGTTTAATAAGATTTGACGGACTAAAAAGTTGCCAAATGAGTGGAGGAAAAGTACTCTTGTTGGTATATACAAGAACAAGGGTAACATTCAAAGTTGCTCAAACTACCGTGGAATAAAACTTATGTAAGTCTACGCTAGCGCCCCGGCCGTCTACAGACGCCAAATGCGGAACAAAAACTTTTAAACTGGCGCTATCGTATACTTTAACCCGGATCTGCCATTATTGCTAAACTAACAAACTGTAAAGAGTGTAGAAAGATTGTACCGAACGATCCGAATCCTTCGTTCTTCAACCATCATCCCACGCTCCGTTGCGGCTGCTCCGATCTCGTCGATCTCCGATCTCCTCGTCGAGGTGGCACCACATGATCGGTTCTTTAAACGGGCTCCCGCCTCTGACTTGAGGCAACTCGATCGTCAAGTTTGCTAAAAGAGACGACCAAGATTGATGTAGAGAATGAGTAGATGACTTTGTCTCACTTCGTCCAAGTCCGTGGACGATCGGTTAATGAAGTTGCTGAGGGAATCGGGTGATGGAATGAACTGTAAAATTCCATGCACCCCAAATACTATCATATCTTTTCTACAAATGAAATCAAGTAACCAAATGAGAGAGGGGAGGGGCCTTTCTTATAAAGAGAAGGAGGAGGGTGAGTGTAGGAGCAAGAGAGTAACCTTAAGCACAAAATATCATATGTGAACACATAATAATATCTTAAGGAAAACAAGAAAGGTTTGAAATCAAAGCATGAGTTATTATTGCATTAATGACACCATTAATGCACTAATGACTCACAAGCCTCATCATCACTTCTAGAAGCTTCTAGAATGATGACTCATCCTAACAGAAGAAAAGATAAACCCGTCTTTAACCGAATGTTAAAAGACGGCTGATAGAAAACTGGAAACTGGCAACTTCCAAAAGTGATCCTGAAACGACTTTCAGGAAAACCCTGAAACTGTATAAATATACCCGCATTTGTATTACGACCGAATACAAATGCAACTGAGACAAAGATATTATACCTACTCAATATAATACTCGGATCCGGCTTAAACCAAAGCCGACCAGTATTATCTGCCCGAAAAATAACACGTGCGTAAACGCACGTGCATTTTCCGAACCCTGACATAAAACCATACGGCCTCTACAACGTTTCGCCCGAACTTGGGAAACTGTCTGTGGGGGACTCTAATGACTCGTCAGTACCCTGGCAGTGGGTTTAACCACAAACCGTCAGCGGCACTAGCAATGCGTAACGGCTGCCCATGGACTGATCTCAAGGGTGGCCGAGGAGCGAACTCAAGGGAGACCGATGAGCGAACTCCTCCGAAAATCCTACTGAGCCTAACAGTGACAATGTATATACAGTCCGGTCCGTTCGTCAATGAGTATCGCATATCTGCCTAGGGAGCTAGCAACGTCAGACCCCCAATAGCAGTATAAGTCGTGTCGGAGTGAAGCCTCAATACACCCTGAGATACTACTGGAGTACCTACCAGTAAATCTCCTGCCATGGCCATGGACTTTGTGTAATGGCTCTCCTAGACACAGCACGACCTCGCCCCAATACCGGGAGAGACGAATCCCCTGCCGATCCGCTCACGTGCCTCCATATGGCTCGGGACTGTACCCAAAAACTACCTGTTTGCACGACTCCTTTGAGCTGTGGTAGGGTAGAAATCAAAGCACAGTGGGAACTCACACGAGACAAATGACGACCTCAGGTCGATGAACTAACCTGTACACATGTCACCAGGGAACTGCTATCTGACGATAGATATAATACTAACTAGCAGATTCCCGGCGAGTCCTGTCCGGTGTACTCATAACCCAATGAGCACCTGTATACATCTTAGGTGATCCAACTGACACCAGTGGCTTGTGAGACCGGCCACCGCCCCTCGTCGGGGTCTCGACTGTACACACTAGTCTACTCCGGAGTATCGATGCCCTGTCTCGAAACTCCCACGACTAGGGACCACAATTAAGGATATGCATATAAACTACCCAACTCTCACGTATATGATCGCCATCATACTGTTGGTAGTAAAGCAAGATCCTAAGGGCTCTATCAAAATGTAACATGCAATCAGTCACCTGAACATGTACACGACTGATAAAGGCAAACCAGATAGCATACTATCATCTCGAGTAAGACTGTCATACCGGTATAGGTCCTCCGCAATCATTGCAATCACGTACCTGCGATCCAATAATTGACTATGAGGGCACTATCTCCAACAATCTCCCACTTGCACTCAAGGCTAATTATTGTGATGTTGCGTACTCATAGCCCATGTGAAACCAACACCCAACTCCTCTACTAATCAGTTTCACAAAGCCCGTTTGTAAAACTATTGTGTTCGAGAAATAGCCTCAGTGAGTGGATCCGCCTAGAAGTATCTTTCTATATCTCTCTTAATCTCAAATTCGCAGAGAAAGCCATCTCCCGAATCGAGTAACACCTGTCTTAGAATATGTCTGGATATCTGATGGGACCCAGTTCATAAATGAACTCCAAATCCAAACTTCTTAGACTGTATCGATCACTGAACCTAATCAGTATCGGGCACCATGCCACCCACAGTATCCTCTTGGACCACCTGTCCATAATACTGTCCCTCTTCGTCAGAGGGAAAAACTATAACTCTGACAATCACTCTGTCATCCATGTCACCTTTGAAGCTTGGAATGATAACCGTCTCCCGAAGGAGGCTGCCGTTATCAAATCCGTAGAACATGTACTTATGTTCTAAAACTGCTTCCTTATGTTTCTCCAGGATTGGATTAATACAAACTTATTGCATCTAGTGCAAAACCAACATTTGGTGTGGTACTTGACATCTCATGATTGACTCAATTGCCTAAGCAAGTGATCTGCCAATCATGCACATCCCTCTCCCCTTTAGTCTATACGACACCTTTAGAGAGGGTGACTCCATCACCTGCAGGTACACCACCATGCTAGGAGTCAACTATTCTAAAAACCATTAGAATATTTGTCAAAGTACCCATATTGGGAAACTACCCAAATCCAGATCTAAAACCATAGATCTAGAAACCAGAATGTCAAATATTATATCCATATCCTGTCTGGAGAAACAACTGTGTGACGACCACAGTACAACCGATCGTAGTATAGGAATTTTACTTCCTACTCTGTGTATGTTATCCAGATACCATGACATCACACCCTACTACCTTCTTAACTGATCCATCCCTTATTCTGATTGAAGTCAAACCCATGACTGTCACATCAAAATTAGATGATCTATCTCCGCTATAACTGCTCAAGTCTATAAATAGATATAAGCATCTTGCCCACTATGCTTCCACTGCTCCCACTGACTACGACAACCCTCCTACCGGGTCTCATATCCTGGAACAACAGTAGTGTCAAGTCTTGGTAGATAAGAACCTCCCTGTCACCGTCTCTGAGGCTACCGAAGTACCTCTCGGGCGTCTGAGGTTACCTACCATACTTGCGGAATGGCTATTGGAATGTCAAACCTGATTGAATGTATATGTCCTATTAAATTTTCCGTAATCGTTCGCGGTTCTGGAATCACTTCCAGTTCTACCATACTGCCACAACTGTTTTCTGAAAAAGATCCATTTTACTAAAACTGTGGCGAGTCAAGAACAATATCACTATTGATCTTCCAAATGGTAGAATATCAACCCTCGTCATAGCCAGGGTCAACCCACAAACAGCCACTACAGAAACGTGCCCTGAGTTATCCAGAGTGTGGTTTTAAGCATAAGCTGGACAACTCCCCGTACCTTAATATCTTTTAAGGTACGATCCATTCTATATCCAATATAGAAAACTTTGGCACTTATTTAATTGGAACCATATTCAATCCATGCATCTGTCTCCAGTGCATATCAACTTAATGGAAAGAGGCTAATCAACATTACTCAACTTAGGAATCCATCCAATTATGAGTAACCTGAAAGAGAAACACGTTTCTCAAAACCATCACTATCATCTGAATACCAATCACAAGAATCTACATCTTCGATCTTTTTGAAGAATCCCGATACTTGTGATACCTGGTTCTCTACTTTATTCTTATACCCACAACTTCTCAAAACTTAGACCTTGTATTTCTACGAAACACTCGTCTAAATACTAGAGAAGTTATAAGTAAACAGAACATAGTACGAGGACCTACCCCTTTGTCCTGATGGACACTGGACAACATACAATACTCTGTATAAGTCCGCTGAGTTAAACAACTCAAAACCTGTGCGTTGTAGGTGGAAAACTATACCCTGGCGATTTCCTCAAATATCACCAATTACAACGAATTCCGATATAATGAGGATAATCACCTAATTCCCAATATCTTACTCCCACTCATCATCTGTAAAACCATACAGATATGAGAATGAAACCTGGTAAATACATACCCTTGGAGTAAGTGTCTAATCGGGAAAACAGTTTTTCCGTTAACAATGCACTGAAACATAATGTTTCGTAGGGGTATCCTGGTATTCATAGCAATGCCTCTTCCATAATCCAATTCATGACTTCAACCGTATATTTTATTGCCATCTCTCCAAATCACTTTATTTGTCTTTAGTCATTACCTTCTGTACACCATTGTTAGGCTAAATGGTTTTCTTCTTTCCCTACCGTTCGGCACCAGCCTATGGTTTGGAAGAAGACTATCCAGTAAGCATAATAGGTGTACTCTCCTAAACCAAGGAGTACTCGCAACTGAGAGAAGGTGATGATAAAAGACAACTGAATAATACCTTATTCTTTTAAAGGTGAAATAGGAGTGGCGATGAAGTACGCGGTTTTGGTCGTGAATGATATCAGTCGCATTTTACTTTGCCCTCTTTCTAATCCCTTTATTTTGTCTTTATATATTACCTTCTGCACACCCTACTTAGGCTAATTGGTTTTCTTCATTCCCTACCTTTCGGCACCAGCCTATGGTTTGGAATAAGACTATCCAATAAGCGTAATAGGTGTACTCTCCTAAACCAAGGAGCTCTCGCAACCTGAGAGAAGGTGATAATAAAAGACAACTGAATAAACCAATTCTATTTCTCCTGAACCTGGATCCATCCTCGAAGAAGTGCCTTCGAGTTCGTATATAACCATACGATGGATCTATCCAATGGAAGTGGATATCCGTAGTAATACGGGTGTTCTGAGAAATTCAAAGGGTAAAAGAAGGAGTGGCAATGACTTATGCAACTCAGACAATCCAAAAGCCAGTATTTTAAGAAGGTTCGGTCAACCTGGTCACTGAGTCATAGTCTAGGGTCGGTCAAAGGTCGCTGCCAAAGAGAGAGAGAGAAAAGAAACACTCTGCGTGCACTCTAACCTAGATCAGAATGGTCATCATTTTATCTAATCCGGAAACCTCCCACTGTCCTGTCAAATTCTCCTCCAAACCTAAAGAAGAATCAATCGGGATCACCCGAAGAGTAAACCAACTCATCAGTGGGAATCGGGATCCAACTCTCATCGCATGATAACGTGATGGAATGCATCCACGTTACTCATACTCCAGATGGTATGCGCATACTTGGCAAGTTTCAGTTTCTTTAGAAACTCCCGATATTGTTTTTGCCCCATGCTCTTATAACCTTGGCGTTGGTCAAAATGTCATAAGTCACATGCCAAGTTCTACCCATCACTATCTTGTCAATTTGAACCCACCCGCACATGCCCTTGACGTTGGCCAAAATGGCAGAACGACTGTCCCAAACTAACTCATCTATCTATGCAACAATTGAATACCCAGCAGCTACCAAACACTATGCCTTGGCGTTGGTCAAAATACATAGCTTGAATACTACTGAATACCCAAAAGAAGTGACGGAGGGCTACGACTGGTTTTTGGCGAAAAACCTTTAGCGTAGTGAACTTGATATCGCTGAAGGAACCTGATAGCTTTTTAAAATATAGTGGCGAAAACCTTTTGCTGAAGAGGTCACTCCCGGTAAAGGGATCTCGGCTCTTTCCTCGTGGAATGAGGTGCAGGATATTCCACTGAATACCGCTATGCAAAGCAACTTGTAATCGACTATAGTAAAGTTATTACCCTGACGCAAACTTTTGCCCAAGGGGTCGGTCCCGGTGAAGGGATATCGGCCCTTGCCCCGTCGAATGAGGTGCAGGATATTCCACTGAATACCGCTATGCATAACAAAAGAAAACGTCTTTGCAATAACACTTTTTAAATTGTTCCAACAACTGTATACAGGTTTGTTTTTACTTTGCGTTGATCAGAATCAACGCAGTCCCATCATTTAATCACACCAGAAAAGAACGAAAATAAAATGTACGTATATGCCATCCGCATTCGTCACTGGGTCCCGTCATCACCCGTTAGGTTACTTAACTAACGACAGAGCGGGGACTGGACTAGCGCGGGTGTAAAACATATACAACATCTAATAGTATATAAACCAATATACAATAATCGCTCCAGGCGTGATAATATGCAACATTACAGAAAAGTAATAAGCATCACAGAACAATACAGATAATCTGGGATCCCCGGGTTTCACAGAGCCGCTGCTGAAACCCGACGTTCCCCTGTCGTGTGGATAGCCTGTGCAATGAAACCTAGACCCCTACGGGTGCGGCAAGTTACCCGCAAAAACCTGAAGCGAGGCAGCCCCCTACAGCATAGTGAATGGACCACCCAGCACTTCACGGAATCCGGTAATCTTGGGCACCCCTCCTTGGGTCAACCTGTACCCCCTACGAGTGCGGCGAATAGTCTGCCAATTTTAGAGTGGGGCCCCTCTGCCTCCCAAAGCCATGGGATGCGGACCCGTTGCCCTCCAGAACCCGGCTATCCGTGCACTCCGTCTCGGGGCAAAACCTAGTACAGTAATAAAAATAGTACAATAGGTACATCGACCGCAACCTGGTCGTGCCCCAAAAGAATATTATACAACAGGCAGTGACGGCTGTCCACAAGTTGGACGCTCGCTCCGCAATATCAAATGTACAAATAAACTCAAACTGTACTACCATTGCACACTGCTATCCACCACGACAAATCCGCAACATCACAGCACAACACAGAACATCAACGCGAATGTCACGTTCGCAAACCCGTCTAAAAGAACTATAGCAATCGGACGCGGTTTACCGATCAAATGACATTCCCGGTCGGAGATATAATGTAAGCACTGTAAACTAACGTGTTTAAATTTCGATCGACCAAAGACCAAATATCAAAAAGTGGGCCCCACTGCTTACTGGTGAACAGTAACAAAACCTGGGCCAAAAAGATATATACCAAAAATCACAAAATCCAGAGAAGAACCCACTGATAAAATTTGGGAGCACGAGCTCACCACGTGGCCGCGGATGCGCGGCCAAACCATGGGTTTGGCCGCGTTTCCGCGGCGGCTTGGAGGAATCACGAGCCCAAATTTTGTCGTGGTTCTTAGAAAAGCCTGCACAGATTTTTAAGACATGTAGAATTTGTTTTTGAGACCATTTAAAATCAACAGAACTGTCGAGCTAGGATTTTGCAATTTTCGATTTCCGGTCGGATCGATGTTTTGAACGCGTTAGCACAAGTTAGAATAGCAAAATGGTGAGGCTCTGATACCACTGTAAGTCTACGCTAGCGCCCCGGCCGTCTACAGACGCCAAATGCGGAACAAAAACTTTTAAACTGGCGCTATCGTATACTTTAACCCGGATCTGCCATTATTGCTAAACTAACAAACTGTAAAGAGTGTAGAAAGATTGTACCGAACGATCCGAATCCTTCGTTCTTCAACCATCATCCCACGCTCCGTTGCGGCTGCTCCGATCTCGTCGATCTCCGATCTCCTCGTCGAGGTGGCACCACATGATCGGTTCTTTAAACGGGCTCCCGTCTCTGACTTGAGGCAACTCGATTGTCAAGTTTGCTAAAAGAGACGACCAAGATTGATGTAGAGAATGAGTAGATGACTTTGTCTCACTTCGTCGAAGTCCGTGGACGATCGGTTAATGAAGTTGCCGAGGGAATCGGGTGATGGAATGAACTGTAAAATTCCATGCACCCCAAATACTATCATATCTTTTCTACAAATGAAATCAAGTAACCAAATGAGAGAGGGGAAGGGCCTTTCTTATAAAGAGAAGGAGGAGGGTGAGTGTAGGAGCAAGAGAGTAACCTTAAGCACAAAATATCATATGTGAACACATAATAATATCTTAAGGAAAACAAGAAAGGTTTGAAATCAAAGCATGAGTCATTATTGTATTAATGACACCATTAATGCACTAATGACTCACAAGCCTCATCATCACTTCTAGAAGCTTCTAGAATGATGACTCACCCTAACAGAAGAAAAGATAAACCCGTCTTTAACCGAATGTTAAAAGACGGCTGATAGAAAACTGGAAACTGGCAGCTTCCAAAAGTGATCCTGAAACGACTTTCAGGAAAACCCCGAAACTGTATAAATATACCCGCATTTGTATTACGACCGAATACAAATGCAACTGAGACAAAGATATTATACCTACTCAATATAATACTCGGATCCGGCTTAAACCAAAGCCGACCAGTATTATCTGCCCGAAAAATAACACGTGCGTAAACGCACGTGCATTTTCCGAACCCTGCCATAAAACCATACGGCCTCTACAACGTTTCGCCCGAACTTGGGAAACTGTCTGTGGGGGACTCTAATGACTCGTCAGTACCCTGGCAGTGGGTTTAACCACAAACCGTCAGCGGCACTAGCAATACGTAACGGCTGCCCATGGACTGACCTCAAGGGTGGCCGAGGAGCGAACTCAAGGGAGACCGATGAGCGAACTCCTCCGAAAACCCTACTGAGCCTAACAGTGACAATGTATATACAGTCCGGTCCGTTCGTCAATGAGTATCGCATATCTGCCTAGGGGGCTAGCAACGTCAGACCCCCAATAGCAGTATAAGTCGTGTCGGAGTGAAGCCTCAATACACCCTGAGATACTACTGGAGTACCTACCAGTAAATCTCCTGCCATGGCCATGGACTTTGTGTAATGGCTCTCCTAGACACAGCACGAGCTCGCCCCCAATACCGGGAGAGACGAATCCCCTGCCGATCCGCTCACGTGCCTCCATATGGCTCGGGACTGTACCCAAAAACTACCTGTTTGCACGACTCCTTTGAGCCGTGGTAGGGTAGAAATCAAAGCACAGTGGGAACTCACACGAGACAAATGACGACCTCAGGTCGATGAACTAACCTGTACACATGTCACCAGGGAACTGCTATCTGACGATAGATATAATACTAACTAGCAGATTCCCGGCGAGTCCTGTCCGGTGTACCCATAACCCAATGAGCACCTGTATACATCTTAGGTGATCCAACTGACACCAGTGGCTTGTGAGACTGGCCACCGCCCCTCGTCGGGGTCTCGACTGTACACACTAGTCTACTCCGGAGTATCGATGCCCTGTCTCGAAACTCCCACGACTAGGGACCACAATTAAGGATATGCATATAAACTACCCAACTCTCACGTATATGATCGCCATCATACTGTTGGTAGTAAAGCAAGATCCTAAGGGCTCTATCAAAATGTAACATGCAATCAGTCACCTGAACATGTACACGACTGATAAAGGCAAACCAGATAGCATACTATCATCTCGAGTAAGACTGTCATACCGGTATAGGTCCTCCGCAATCATTGCAATCACGTATCTGCGATCCAATAATTGACTATGAGGGCACTATCTCCAACAACTTATATGTCACACTATGAAGTTTTGGGAGACAGTGATTGAACACAAACTAAGAAAGGATGTTAAGATAACAGATAACCAGTTTGGGTTCATGCCTGGACGATCGACGACATAGACTATTCATTTGTTTCGTTAACTTATCGAGCGTTTTCGAGAGAGGAGAAAATATTTGCATATGATATTTATTGATTTAGAGAAAGTTTATGATAAGATACCTAGAGAGGTACTATGAGGGACAATGAAGAAGAAGAGGGTCCCCGTCAAGTACATTAACATAATCAAGGACATGTACGATGAAGTAGTAGCAAATGTCAGAACTTGCGGTGGCCTAACGAGTGATTTTCCGATTACAATTGGCTTATATCAAGGATCTGCATTAAGTCCATTCATGTTTACCATCGTGATGGATGAGCTTACCAGAACTATCTAAGATGAGATATTTTGGTGTATGTTATTCGCTGATGATATTGTTCTAGTAAATGAGACGAAAGCAGAGGTTAATGCCAAATTGGAGTTATGAAGGCAAACGTTGGAATCTCGGAGGTTCAGATTGAGCAGGTCCAAGACAACATATATGCATTACAAATTTAGCAAACAGAGAAATCAAGACCGCATTAGTATAACGCTGGAAGGGCAAGAGATATCACCGAACGATCAGTTTAGATATCTAGGTTCCATCATCTAAAAGGATGAGGAGATCGATAGCGATGTTAATCAAAAGATCCAAGCTGGTTTGTTGAAATGGAGGAGTGCAACAGGGATTTTGTGTGATCGTAACTTCCCATTAAGGTTGAAAGGAAAGTTTTATCGGAGTACTATTCGGCCTGTCTTATTATATGGTGCAGAATGCTGGGCTCTTATGAAGTATCATATACAGAAGATGCACGTAGCGGAGATGCGCATGCTTCGTTGGATGTGTGGTAACACTAGAAAAGATAAAGTGCGAGATGAGGATATTCGTGCAAAAGTTGGTGTAGCGTATGTGGAGGAGAAGATGCGGGAAAACCGGCTAAGACGGTTTAGTCATGTGCGACGCAGACCTATGGAAGCACCGGTTTGACGAATGGATACTCTCGATATAGGCAATGTCAAAAGGGCGAAAGGGAGATCGAAGAAAACATGGATGAAGGTGATGCAAAAAGTTATGGTTGCCAAAGACCTCGATGAAAGTATATTGTTCGATAGAAGTGAGTGGAGACAGAGGATTCATGTGTTGGACCCGGCGTGATTCTTATGTTGGTTCATGTAGCCTACCCTATATGCTTGGGATAAACAAGTCAGTTGTATTTTACAGAGGATAGAAAGTATGTCGTATAGGCCAAAAAGGATTGTCTCATTTGATTTTGGTAACATGTATTTTACTTGAATTTTCATATTTTGTAAAACTTATATCTTTTTTATTTGTTATTGTATTGTATTTTTTACGAATATTGAAGGAAATTTTTTCAGGGTTTTAGACAACTACTTCAGACCCAAGGGTTTTTTTGTTAGTAGGAAAACATGCCGAGGGTTTTGATAATTTACCCCTTTTTTAAATATGTGATATTACTTTTAATAACTTTGTAAATTATCTTTAAAAAATTAAGATAAGACTATTGTTTCATAGATCAATGCTCTGTTTTTAATTTTTTTTATTACAGACTTTACTTGCAATGGCATGTATTGATTAAATTTAGTATTGATTTAGTTCCCTAAGAACATCCATAAAATTCTTATATTCATGGATGATAAGTGCATATAGAAATTTATTATGAAATAATATTTTATATTTGCAAGAAGATAGCAAATCACGTGCGTGGCACGTGCAAAAAATCTAGTATAATTATAAAGGAATTAGATTTTTATTAACCCTATGATCTAAATATCAATAGATTTTGTTGAGATAAGATATCTAATTAGTTCTATCAACTATAAAATCCTTATATATTCATAATATATATTATAGTAATATTAATATTTGATAATTATATATAGTTATAAATATTGTTAGAATAATCAAATTATTTCTAAACTTATCCAAACTAGCATATCACATTATATTTCCATATCTACGTTTCGAATCTTTTCTCATCATATATACCGTTTGTTATCTCATAAATTATCCATATTGAAAGTATTCATCATATTTCAAATCCTAACAAATATTGAGATAAAACCTTAACTATCTACAGAGTTTTAAATTAATTAAGTCAAAAATCTTTTCATACTTACAATTCATTGCAATAAGATTCGATGGAAATAATCCATATTTCAAAAATGACAATAAAAAAACCAAAAGCTGTTATATTAATGCTTACATTTTAGAGCTTTGTATAGGCAAAGAAAGCCTGTGAATGTTCTAACAATTTTTTTATCAATATGAAAAACATATCAAACAAATTAGCATTAAACTATTTTCAATGATATATATTAGCATTCATCTAAAATGAATCGAATTTGGAAACATGTCCATATCAATTTACATACAGTGTACTACAGGATATATAAAGAGTATATAAATATGCGGTGTGTGTGTGTGTGTGTGTAAATTTAAACAGGTTCGGTGTAAATGCATGTGAACGAGGCATATCTGAGGTCAACTCATTTATTAGATCCTTTATTGCTTCCGGTTGCGTAAGGGTAAATGGGTCTAGAATCTGTATCAGATCCAGCTTTTAGAGGCGGGCTGTGATCGGAGATCTGACCCATTGACAAGCCTAAGGCTCTTTATGTGTTGTATTCGTATTGCTCCTTTTAAAACGTAAAGAAAAGCGAAGTAAAGAATGAAACTTTACAAGCTTTGCTCCTCAATTAACAATGCTAAATTGATCTTTTGGAGGGATGGATTTACCTTGAAAATACAGTTATTCATATTATAAAACTTATATAGCTTATTTTTCGTATGGAATTAAATAATGCTACCATATTTCTTACCTTATCTTAGAATTTAGGGACAGAGACATGAAAAAGTCTCTGGTTTGAATTCAACTAATCAATGAGACGCCAATCGTCCTTGCACCCTTTTTCAAGGTTGCAGGGAGGGGCGGAACCAAGAATTTTCATTAGAGGGGGCACCAAACAAAGCAATATTACGTTAAGAAATTAATTCTTATTAATATAAGAATTATAGCAAAATCTTCAGTTATTTAGATGGCAACAAATTTTTTAAATAAGTTGATTAGAAACATAGAGGAAAACTTGTCCTTTACAAAGAAAAAGATTAATGAAATTCATAGTTATTTAACTATAATCCAAAATAATTTTAAAGTAATTGTGGGTAGTGGGAATTGAACCCATGACCTTTTATTGGGAAACAAAAAACGCATTACCCCTTGAGCTAAAGCACAATGTTGTTTTATTTATGCCATAATATATTATGCATGCCCAAATATCCCAACATTTGTTTATAATCCGCATTAGTCTTTTTCGGTTAAAACTTCAGGGAAGGCACGTGCCCCCTCTTGCCTCATACTGGGTCCGTCCCTGGTTGAAGGAAAAGGGGCACTAATCTTATGCTCGATAACTCTAAAGCTGTGTTTGTTTGGAGGGAATGCCGGTGTAAAGAAAGTTGGAAGAATAGAAAATGGAAAGAGAAAAGAAAAGGAAGTCAAGGAAAATTGTATTTCTTGTTGGAGCGAAAAAGTATAATTGTAAAGAAAGTCGCTGCGAAAATAATCACACTTGAAGCTCAACCCTGAATCAACAAAGATCGAGCAAGGCCCAAGATACGACGAACTTTAGATAAGGTCCAACAAGATTTATGTCTTTATTAAAATTCTTTAACTTTCACTAGGTGGAAGAAGAGAATGAAAATGATTTTTTTTTGCTAAAAATCATCTTATTTTCCTTTGAAACCAAACAAAATAACTTTCTCGCTTATTTTCTTTTCTTTTCATTCGCTTTCTCTCAAACCAAAGATAGCCTGAGTGAAACTTCAGAAACTTTTTTTACAATTTAAAACTTCAGATAATTTTTGAAAGTTTAAAGAATTAATCCAAACAAATGAAACCTTTTGTTGAACTTATCAATACAATCAGATATGACTCATTCGTTCTACTAATTTTTCTGGTTTGATACAGGTGGCTAGAATTCTTTTGTTTGTTTACTTGTTCTATCACATCTATTTGCATTACAGTCAGGTAATAGCCATATCAGCCGCCTCTGAAATAATTTTACCTTATAAAAAATTGTGTATAATTCTCATCTTCCTTCTCTACACTTTTCAGATAGAGCAGATGCAAACGTTTGGTTACCTCTTGGTGTTTGTGGTGCCCACAGCATTGGCGATCATGAACATGATGTGGTTTGGAAAGATATTGAAGGGGCTCAAGAAACAACTCGCCAAGAGGCAGTAAAAGATAATGGAACGACGCAAAAATTCATATTACTATTAACACCCTTACCACCCTTGTATTATAGCAAACCCTTTTATCTTTTGTGTATAGATTGGTGAAATATTCTGAAGTGGAAAGGAAAAGCTAGCAAGAGAATTCCAGGGTTGGGTGATTTTTGGTCCTTGATGTAGTGCAGATTTGTAGGTAGGTTGTATGTGAATATTGTTAATACTTGCACATCAAGTGAAGCTAATGTTGCTTTAATCTGGTTAAAATCCATCGATGCTCTTGTAATCATGTCGAACGTCTGCAAATGAAGTTAAAGAACAAAGTAAACATGTGTTCTTTTCATTGGCCAGGAGCTGCAAATCGGAGATGTTTCTGCATGATCTGTTGCGATGGATGCAAGTTGATCTTTTTCCAGTGCAGATGTATCAAATTATCTTTAGTAAGTTTTTACTGGGGTTCTCCTTGTATCTTAAGTGAAGGTTGGGTTTAGTGTGTCTTAGAATGGGAAATGCAATATTAAATATAGGCGACTTTGTTCTGAAATGGGCTTCGTTTTTAAATGCTTGCAGTTACTATTGCAGGATTGTGTTTAATGTAAGTTCAGTGCTTTTGGTGCAAAATTTTAGGCTGGCCTTTATGGCCTTTCTTTTAGGTAGCAAAAGTTAAGAGATTTGATTTTCATAACTGTAAAATTACTGAAAGAGAGTTAAAGTTATTTTTTTTTCCCTTTTTATTTTATTTATACCTAAAAATATTTACAGACCCCACAATAGCATGACACAATGTAAAGGCTTCCTTTGGTAATGGATTAAAGCTCACTTAATTCCTTCCACCAAATGAATTGTATTAAATATAGAAGGCTTGTTGAGTTGGGTTTACAAATGGCAACAAAGCTAACAATAATAAATTAAAAAAGTGGGATATGGGATGTCTCCAAAGAAAATAATAGTAGTGGAGGCTCTCCTCCTACTAATCTCACCATCCGTTCTTAAATGGATGATGAGATGAATATTGTATCTAAACATCCATTCAACAATGGAAGATGAGATTAGTAGAAGTGCAGTCTTCACTGTTAATAATAGTGGTACACTACATGATTGACAAAACACATCTAGAACTTCACCGGATGAAGTGTCAAGTTTCACGAGCATAACAAATCTTACTGGCTAGGTTATAACATGACTATACAAATGTTAAAATCCTCATATGATATAGTTTTAAAGAAATTAAAAACCAATGGTAGCTTATATTTATAACTAAAGAACCGAGGCAAAATTTTGTTATCAAGGTGCTCCCAGATAATTTATTGAAATTAGCCTAATTTAATGACACATTTGCTTTACATTCGTCTTTTCATTAAAAAGATAAGTTATAATGAGCAGCAACTCAGTTGATATGGCACTTTCCCTTCCAAAAAGAATGCGGGTCGATCCCCAAGAGAAAGTGTCCACAATTTAACGCTTGTGTTGTGCGCGTGTTGTGTTGTGCTTTCAGTGTAAAAAAAAAACCCAAAAGCCAAAAGGGAGAAACGAGGGTATGTAAATAAATAGGATAAATTTGGAGGGGGTTTCTGAACAACTTACCGACTGAAATTCTTCTTTGACAATAACGCCTCACCCGCGAATCATCGACCAACCCCCCTCGTCTTCTGACGAGTCCACCAAAAACCCTAACTATTATTATTCTCTTCTTCAAATCCTCCATCTTCGATCATGGCCTCTAACGGCAACTCTACGGTGAGCTCTCTCGTCGATGCTCCCAATTTTTCTTAGCTAGGGTTTTTGCTTTGTGTTGCCAAATTTGATCGATCAATCGTTGCCCTCTTTCGATTTTGGGAGATTTCAGAATGTGGGAGAAACCGAGAGCAGCTTGGAGAAGATCAAGCGGCAGCTGACTTCGGGTTCGGGTCGGAATCTCCTCCAGGGCCCGCTTCTCAAGCGATCCGAAACGGTGAGATTTAGGATCTTTAAATTTTAATAATTAGTTTTCTTAAATTTGAAGTTTTCTCTGCATTGATGAGTACTAGGATTCTGTGATTCAACCGAGATAGTTTAAGGTTATATATGTTTGTTTGGATTGATGGATTTGATTTGTAGAAGCAAATGAATGTTTGGTCCATTTTTAAAGAACTAGAGTTAGAATAATTCTACTATGGAGCCAAACACCTCTTCATGAGACAACTGGAGTTATTTTGAAGTGGGTGGGTGGGGGGTGGGGGGTGGGGGTAGAGCCTCCCAAAGTAGAGTTTCTATAATCTATGCTTATCAGTTAACTCTAAAGCCTGACAAGGCTTAAGTAGGTTTAATAATTCTAATATATTCTTGTTTAATTAGAGCGATGCTCGATAATTGTGCATCGAGGCTGACTAAAAACATGACATATTGAAACCATGACGCCAATTGTACGGGAGTGTTTGAAAGCACATGACACCACTTGAATGATTTCGTGGCTTGATTCGATGCTATTTGTTTTCTCTTTCTGTGTATTAAATGAATTTGCTTATGGCATTTTCCTTAGTTATACGTGGACCAAACATTTTAATTTACCTAATGTTGTTTCAGAAATCTCTTAAAAGTAGCTTCTTGGCTTTTACTTTAGCTTTGACAATTAGTATTCGTTGTTTCATTTTTTATGTCGGTGAGAGGACCATGATCATCATCACGAATATAACAAATGAGTTATTCTGTGCATCTAAAGGGAATCACATAGTGAAGTTGGTTGTAGTCACAGATAACTCCGAAATACAATGTCATAATGACCCACATATATTTCCGAAATACAATGTCATATTTTCCCTTGCATTTTTTAGTCTTTTAGGATGGATATCTTATTAAAGTAGATGCCCAAAACCGAACAAATTAGAATCAAATTGAATAGAAAACAACAAACAATTTTATTTTTTAAGATCTCAATTAAAATCCAAATTCTAACTCACTCCTATATACTTCCAAATGTTAGAACTCTTAAATTGTAACTAAGATACCTATGACAAGTTGACAACTAGCTGATGAAATCATTCATAATATAATCAAAGATTGCATTATCAAACTTACCAACGGCTGAATATTTGACAAAATCTGTGCCGATGGATTAAAATTGAATTATTTCTATAAATAAGTTTGTCCAATCGCCGAAAAATTTATCTGTATGACAAGCAGTGTTTTAAAAGTGGAAAAAAGTGGAGCGGTCGAGAAGCCAAAACGCTTAAGCGTCAGAAATCAGAAGAGCGGTGTTTCATCAATATTCCCTTTCTTGTCAATAAATAACGATTCTCATTATGTTCTAACTATTTTTATGTTGCTTTTGTACTAGCAAATGCCTAAATTTAACCAAAAATATAACAAATTTGCTTAGACAATATATTATTTGCTAAAATATGCTCAAATACTTCACTGCAAAATTGAATTTTTCTTAGAATTTATAAGCTTAGTGCTTATAAGTTTTTCGATGTCCAGTATCAAGCATCATAGCTCAAATCAGTAAAAATATTTAAAAAATTATTTAAAAAAATATAATTGTAGCTCGAAACCAGATGGAGTCAAAATCGAATTAGAATTAGAATTTCAGGATCGAAATTCAAAAACTACCCGAAATCGAAATAGAAAACTCATGGATTGCTCGAATTCAATTTGGTTCTCGACTTCTTGAAGTTGATAAGCCTAAAATTTTGGAGTTTTGAAACCCAAATCCTTGAGTGTCTCAAAGTCGGCTCGACAATCATGGAATTTATCGAGTCGAGTACGAAAGATAGAAACGTGGAAAAAGAGAGAAAAGATGGAATGTTGTATTCATTAGTATTTGTGTATTCTTACTCCAATAACAATACTTATACATCCTTTATAACACTTATGAGGTGTATACATCAATAAAATAGGGTATGCAATATTACTCACTTAAGCGGGATAAAGCGGAGCGGCGAAATCCGCTCGGCAGCTTAAGCGGACGCTTTTTAAAACACCGATGACAAGTGCCTCAATGAAGACAATGATAGCTGATGTGGAAGAGTAAAATACAGTACCCAACCATGCGGACAACAGCTTCAGACCGCACTTACAACTTGGTAGCTTTTTTGATCAACATATTAACATGTTTATTGAATTAAGGCTTCAAACTTGGTCTTAGAGAATTCTTTGCTGCTTATATGTAGTCCCTTCGGCTACCTGCTATGTTATAATTATTATGTGGTGTTGGAAATTAACTACAAAGAATGATATTTCTAGAAATGATGGGAAGATGTAAATTTCCTTTTTCTTTTATTTATTAAACAGTTGAGAAAATGGAACGAGCGATGGGTAATCCTAGATCCAACCACTGGAAAGATGGAATACAAGTAAGTCTTCCCATTGTAAAGAACTGTAGTTCTAATTCCTAAATAGCATTAGAATTTTATGACAATGGACCATTCTTGGCTTAGGGCCCGGAGAAATGATACAGCTGTGAAAGGGACAATCGTATTTGATGCAAACAGTACAATTACTGTATCCCCAGTGAATTTCCAGTAAGAGATTCCATCTTCATAATCATGTTTCAAAAGGAATTTACTCCTAGTTTAGATTCTTGCAAATCTATTTCTTAAATTTATATTTATATTATTTATTTATTTTTGCATTGCAGTGGACTTCCAAAGTACGACGGCTGCTGCTTTTGTATCCATATAGTGTCTTCGAATGCCAAAAGCTAACATTTTCGATATATATTTCGTTAAAGTTGTCATTATGGCTGCCAGGTTATCATATATATATATATATATATATATATGAGAATAATGGAGGAAAGATGCCATAGGAGGGAATTTCCTCCTATGGCGTTGAAAAAATGCAACCTCCATTTTTTCCGACAATCGGAACTCATCATCTTCATCGTTATCATCTAAGATATGGGTACACCAAAACTCATGTGATTCAACAACTTTTTCACCGTTGAATTAGTGGGTTCAAAATTAACAGTTTACCGACAATAGAACTTTTTGCATTGCTAAATCAATGGTGAAAAAGTTGTAGAATCACATGAAATTTGGTGTATCCACATCTTAGATGATAACGATGAAGATGATGGATTCCGATCGTCGGAAAACACGATGGAGGATGCATTTTTTCGAGGCCATAGGAGGACTCCTATGGCCTCTTTCCTCCATTACTCTCTCTCTCTCTCTCTATATATATATATATATATAGAGAGAGAGAGAGAGAGAGAGAGAGAGATTACTTTCTACGATGGAGAGTGTATTTTTTCGACGCCATAGGCGGAAATTTCCTCCTATGGCCTCTTTCCTCCATTACTCTCTCTCTCTCTCTCTATATATATATATATATATATATCAATGGTTACATCTGTTCTTGCATTTCTTAACTAACTCGGTAGACATTGGAACTCCACAGAAAACAGATTACTTTCTTTGTGCGGAAACTCCTGGTGCTGCAAGAGCATGGGTATCTACTTTACAGTAAGCTTGTGGAACAACTTTCAGCAATACTTATAGCATATGCATGTAAATTATTTAACTGTATTTTCATCTTACTTTGTATATCAACTAGTTATCTGAGATAAATATCTGTGAGAAATTTGTAAATAGTTAGACATATGCTAAGATATCAGTAGCAGATTTAAAATCTTTGGATCCAGAACTCTCTTGTCATCTCCATTTCTTGTTGTTCTAATACAAGAATAGACGTGTCATGAGCTGCCAAGAAGTTAGATAATCACTCTCTAGTCATACAAAAGCTTAGCATTGGCCTGAAGCAAATATTTAAAGTAGCTTCAGTTGTCTTTTAGTTTAATTCTTATGTTTATTGGTCTCTGTTATTTGGGTTGAGGTTTAGAGGAGGTAAGAGAAAGAGAGGTTGAGAGAGTGATTTGGGGGAAATGAAATTGGATAGAAAGGGATTAGCACCATCCTATTCTTTATATAGGCATTACCATTATGCAATTACATCCCTACTTAGTATTTAATTACATAAAGACTAGTTTTTAGAATACGCTAGAAACTCTTATACAAACATATGTATTCTAACACTACTCCTCAAGCTGAAGCATACATATCATACATGCCCAGCTTGGTACAAATAAAATGCACTATATTCCTTTCCAACGGCTTCGTAAACAAATCAGCTAATTGATGAGCACGGTTGAGAATGTAGAATATAGTCCCACATCGGGAAAATTTTGGGATGCATATGGGTATAAAATATAAGATGCGATAAATCTCCATAAGGCTTAGAGTCTTTTGGATGGAGCCCCATTATATTAAAAGCCCATGTGCATCCATGTGTGGGCCCATATATTGTGGGTCCAAACCAAGTTTTACATGGTTTCAGAGCTCATGTGTTTGTTTGTCCACGCTGTTCAAGGTGGAGTTCGACAACATTGCACGTGAAGTCATTGCATGTGAGGTGGAGTTCGTCCACTTTGCACATAAGGGGGAGTGTTGAGAATGTGAGAATATACTCCCACATCGGGAAAATTGTGGGATGCATATAGGTATAAAATATAAGATGGGATAAATCTCTACAAGGCTTGAATCTTTTGGATGGAGTCCCACTATATTAAAAGTCCGTGTGCATTCATGTGTGGGCCTATGTGTTGTGGGCCCAAACTGAGTTTTATAGTCTCCAAATTCATTAGTTAAAGCTTTAAACACATATTTAGATGCATCGGTATATCTTAGCAACCCAAATAAAATTGCTTTAAACATGTTATAGTCTTAAAAGCTGATATACCCTATGTTCATGCATAAGTAGAGTTCGTCCACTTTGCACATAAGGGGGAGTGTTGGGAATGTGAGAATATACTCCCACATCGGGAAAATTGTGGGATGCATATATGTATAAAGTATAAGATGGGATAAATCTCTACAAGGTTTGAGTCTTTTGGATGGAGTCCCACTATATTAAAAGTCCATGAGCATTCATGTGTGGGCCTATGTGTTGTGGGCTCTGAGTTTTATAGTCTCCATATTCATTAGTTAAAGCTTTAAACAAATATTTAGATGCATCAGTATATCTTAGCAACCCAAATAAAATTGCTTTAAACGTGTTATAGTCTTAAAAGCTGATATACCCTATGTTCATGCATAAGTAGATTTATGCTTACTTATGGGCCTTTTTCTACGTAATTCAACTCTGCTGAGAAGTTATATACTTATATGTACCTTGAAATATTATCTAAAATATTATTTGTTTGCTGTGAGCTTTAAATAATCTAATTTGAACTCATTTGGAACTTCACCATTGATCTCATTCAAAATTCATGTTAACCTTTAATTATGTGATCATTAGTTACACATTAGAAAAAAGGTTATTCATGCTTTGTGCTCTCTGATAGGTTTCACAATTAGACTAAATCGAAGTATGATCTTTTATTGTAATTCTAACTACAATGACCATATCATGTTACTGTAACTGAAATAAATTCCCTTTTTCTATTCCCTATTATGGCTTGGTGGCCTATCTGGTGAGTATTCAAGGAATGAAAATTTAATTTACAAGAGACACCACCTCCTTATGTATACTGTATTGATAATGAGGATCCTTAGCCCGATGAAAGGTATGCTTTGCCTGTTGAACTTCATAGGAGTTTCCTTTTATGGCTTGATGATCATGGGGTCATTTTTTTATATATCATATCCTCATATTTCAATTGTCTTTTGTAATATTTGGCTAGCCTCTTATCTTATATCACTAGGCAGCCTTCAATTAAGTTTATTGCATCTTTAAATGCTAGTTTTGGGCTTGTGCCAAGACAAATTGATATGGATGAGAGAGATAAGCTAGATATTGAGATTATAGGTTGCAGCTTTTTGTGTTATTTTCAGCTCAAGGCATATAAATACAAAGTTTGTATTTTGTTAAAACAACTTACCATGGTTGTTACGGCGTCACGGTGAATCACGATGGTGGTGAACCGCCAGGACCCCATGGCGACACGGTTCCTCCATGGCGTCCGTACGGCGACAAATCGTTCACAATGTGCTACATTATATATATATATATATATATATATATATATATATATATATATATCCAATATATAATTACAAGAACTATAGAATACCATCAAGCACACAACTATATCATCATTTAACCATCGAACATAAAATATTTTATCAAATTGGGATATTATTAGTTTATTACAATGGGAATCACTTGGGTATTTGGAGGGAACGCAATGAAAGAATTTTTAGGGGAAAGAATAAATGTTTATATGATGTTTATCAAATTCAAACTCGATTCATAGTTGGTCTCATATATATGCAGACAAGGTGAAGCTTAAAATAGGAAAGATGAATCACGGCGGTAGTGAACCACTGCGGTAGCAAATCACGGCGGTAGAGAACCGCCGCGACGCCGTGACAACTATGCAACCTACCATTGGACAGACACATTGTGCTATATTGAAACTGCCTATTTATGGAGGCCAAGCACTTTGTGTCTGGATATATTGTAGGATTTGGTCTTCATGTAAGTCGGAGATTTGGGAACTGTAATTTAATGTTTTGCAAGATTACACCGGATATCAATGAGAAACTTGAGCAGAGCTTAAGAATCTTGGAGAAACTAAGAGACACATGTTCACTGCATTTTATTATACACAGGTTTTCATTTCAAGATTAACAACAGAGCTGTAGTTCGTAGCTGCTTTGGTTTGGTGATATGCAGAGTACACTTTGTTGTGAAGGTGGTCTCCTGATCTGGTAAACAAGACTTCCATGTTTACCAGGGGGCTAAGCTTGGCTTTGCACATTAAAATGAACTAGCATCAGTTAATTAGAATATCCCCAGCTTTATTTACAACATGAGTCATGAGCAGAGGAACTGCCTATAGTTGCTCTAACTCATCTTATTTGAGAGAAATCTGATGTCAGATGCAGTGCAGTGCTCTGAGAAGCACCATAGTGTAGTTTCATGCTGGTTCTATTTATATTAGTGTTGTGGGGAATTCAGATTGTGAGTTTCTTTTGGTTGGATTTAATCTCTCTTTTGTGTTTTAATGACCACGAGCCTGCTAAGTTTGTTCTGATATTTTTCATCTACTTGTGAAAATTTTCAGCTTGAATCAATTATAAAATTAACGATAATTTCATATGACCTCCCATAGCTATAGTAGTTATGCCACTTCTAACCCCAGAACATGGTTAAGTAGAAAATAACATTCTTATTGCGGCTTGGGTGGTGGTTGCTAATTAACCATGCCCAACAAATTATAAGTGGTACTGATATCAGCTAAAGGAGTATATGCAGTTTAGCGTAAAATTGATTTTGCATTATACAACTCAGAGCGTATATCATGTTATGTTACCAGCAATCAAACCATTGTTTCTCGGTTCTTATGCCATTTCCTCTTGTTCAGGGCAAGTCAATTGGTGTTGCGGGCCCATAAAGAGGCTGTGAATTCATTAAGTGGAAATGGTTCTGCAAAACTTGGAACTGTTGCCACTGTCGTTGCGGCTGCCAATTCAGCATCAGTGGAAGCCTCAAAAGAAATCGAAGCAGCGATGAAGATATCTATGAGAGCAGCTCTTGGCTTGGTAACAAATAAGGCAAATGACAATCAACTGGATGATCTGACAATAATGAAGGTATGTAATGAGAAAATGCTATATTCTTTTGAGAGGGAGCCATGACTCTGATATCTTGTTTTGGACAGCCCTGTTTTGAGATGAATACCATGAATCTGATAACTTTAAGGCTATAGGCTGCTATTTAGTTGCATTGCATTTCATATGGGGATATAACATTGAATTCATCTGCTTACTGATGGTGTTTACATGCCTTTTTAGTTAATGGCGTTCGTAACCAGTCATTTTAGTTTGGGATACTAATCATGTTTCTCTCTTCGTTTTCTTTGATTACTGTCAAGGCATTTCTTGTCTACATTGTAAATTAATGTTGTCTTTATTTTATTATTATGAGATAAAATGATCAGAAGTAAAGGAAATAAATAACATGAATTCTCGAGACCATTTTATTGGAAAAGGCTTACATGATGATAAGTATGATTTTGAGGAATGACAAATCTGTAATAGCATAGGTAAAAAGGAAAATTCCAGAAGCAAGATTGCTTCTGTCGACATTTTGCTGTATCTATTAACTTGCACTATGGCCTAAATTTTATGTTTGTATAGCGTTCTCCCTCTCAATTGTCAGAGAATGCATTGTTTTGCAACTTGCAAATGCTATATTACTAATTAATTAATAGCTAGATGAGATAATTGTTAGATGCTGAAGTAAAACATTTTAGTAAGGCGTTGCAAGATAAGGACTAATAATTAGTAGGAAAAAATTCAATAAAAGATTAAAAAATTAAAAATCATAATATACGGATTGAAATGTTCGTTATATGGGACCATGGGTTGTGAGAATAAGGCCTTGATCAAACTTAGTTGCCAAATGATCTTTTTTTGTTATCTTGTGCCTATTGCGCTAAAATAATAAACAATTTATGGATATCTGTTAGCATATTTGTGTTGGAGCTGTGTGGATGAATTAGAGAACTGCTTCTACTTTATGTGATTGATACATCTCTATGCAAAAAGAAAACTTTTGCATAGTGATAACGACAACAATTTTGTATTCAGAATGTTGAGAAATAAAGAGTGTCCAGGCCCATTTTTTTCGTGGAGTCCAAGCAAATTAAATGTATTGTATTTGGATGAGATATGATATAATCGATGCCATGGAATGTTGTAAGTGATTCCATATGCTTAAGGACCGCATACCAGATAAGTGGATTATGCATGACATTTGTGGACACATGCAATTTGCATTTTTTAAATAAAGTATTCAAAATATAAGAAAATTTTGAAATAAATACCAAGAATGTGTACAAAGTATTTAAAGTGTCCACAATGCCACTTCTACGAAAATTAATAATTAATCGGGTAACTAACTTATTTCAAATATTAAAAAAGAGGCAATCGTATAACATGATATTATAAAATTTAGGCTATTATTTATTGCAACATTATGTATAAACATAATATAATGCTAGGATAAAGAGTTTTTATCTAAAAAAACTGTCTTGCCAGAGTCTTTGCTAAAGAGACGAGGAAGTTGGTAGGAACAAAACCCTAGTTGAGACCTAGGAAAAAGAATAGAGACGACAAGACATGTAGAAAAGTGTTTCGTACTTTGGAGTTAGGTTTTATATTTGGATTATAAGTTTGTTAGGTTATTGGTTTTCTTGGACCGAGCCATACACGCTTGACAAATCCAACCAAATTTAATGATACCTTGTGTTTCATCCACCAAATGACGCAATATGTGGTCGCATATTACATTCCGAAGCCGCACAATCATTTGTGTGTGCTGATGATCAATTCTTCTTCGCATATTGTGAAATTTGCACTCATTTTATGTGCCTAGGTCGCGCATACACAGATGCGTACTGCATATTTTGACTTATTCCACATTAGAGATTATAATGGTGGATGCTTGATAAAAGTAAAGGTAATAAGAATGTTGTGATGAGTTTTAACTCTCTCTGCAGGTCGAGGCCTTTGGCATGAAACTAGGGCTTTTGCACCCTTGTACGTTCTTAATCCGGTATTTAAATGCATACTTGGTGGGGAATTGAACTTGGATTGCTCCTATACCATCTTAAATGTCCTTATCGTTTCACCGAAACTCCAAATTTATGGTGAGGGTTGAGAGATATATGTTATATAATAGGATGTCGTGGAGGTTGAGCATCCTATTTATGGGTCAAAATCTGGACTTTTGCTTGGCGTTTTAAAAGATTAATCCGCTTTAAATAGTGCCTAGTGGGAGTTTAACGTAGATTGCTTTGATACCATCTTGCTGCAGCACCAACACTCTAAAGTTGTGATGAGAATTGAGGATATAATTATATTCTAACGAGGAGCAATATTGTTAAAATGCAAGTATGCAACATAATTCAATTTATTGAATATGGAGAAGTACCTAATGCGTACCCGCCTACCCGGTAATGTCATAAAGTGGTGTAGTTCTGTTGAAGGCTCACGGAAATAAGAAGGGAGCATCAAAGTTAAGTTGGATATATGACATATATACTTGGTGAAATTATAAATAGGTGTTGCCATTTTCTCAAATGATTACCTAAAAATATTTCGAAGCCGAAATCAGTAGATGGACTGGTGCGAGAGTCACCTTAGAGCCATATATGCAAGTTCAGAGGCCTAAAATTGATTTAAGCTTGAATTTGTGTTACCAGATCATAAAGAAAGATTGAAAATTAGACAATAATACTGAGAATGGATTTGGAAAAGGCTTCTATTTATGTTGGAGGTCTTAGCCAAAATGAGCAATCAGGTAGACTAGGCTATGAATCAAAATGAACATCCAGAAAGGACCAACAACTTAAAACTGGATAGTTGGGATAAATTTGTAGATTTCACTAGTGAATTTTTACTTGGCTACCTCTTACCTCAGTTTGTCGCGTCAATATATGAGTATGTTTTTAATCATTACTGCCATATAGGTACTGATGTTTCAACCTGGTCACTACAACTAGTGCATTAAAGCGATTTATCTTATTATAGATGGAATTACATTCCACCTCCAGAGCTGTTGCCTGTATGTTTCAAAGTGCACAATTTTTGAATTGAGAAATAATAAGTGCTTGTTTGGCTTTGGAGTTGGGTTATGATAACAAGAGTTTATCTAAGTTGACTCCAATTTCCTAATGCACTGTCTGGATTTCATTTTGGAGTTTATATAGCCGTTCCATTCCAACCCTTTTTATCTGGAAAGCCAAAAACGAGAAAAAAACACACCCATTTTAGAGATTTGATACTCCAAGACAACCCTTTTGGAGTCAAACAATTCCAAAGACAAACAAATCATCATAGTTAAATTTTAAGTGGAGGTACAGCCAAGCAAACTAGAGTTTGTATAACCTATACCTCTATTTAAAAATAAACTCTGTTATTATTACTCCAAACCCAAACAGGTCTAGATGCAGTTTTCTTGATCTTCTATTTTCGGCAACCAGGCCTTAAAAGATAATTTGCATTAGAATGGATTAGTCCATTAGAGTTGGAATGTTTTCCTTCTACTGAAGTTGACTAATTGATTTTATTTATTGCTGGCACATGACAGAGGTCATGGTCATGGTGAGTGTGATGTTGCTGAGAAAGCTATCCCAGTTCTCTGCATTTTAGTCAATCTAAAATCAATCTATAAATTTTATGTTCTTAGGAGTCTACGAGGTATTATAGTATATTATTCCATTGCTGTTGTGACATCCATACATTGCAGTGGTAGTGATTCAGAATTTAAATTATGTCTTTATCGTGTTTTTTTATGCAATGAGTAGGATGTACGAGCTAGCTGCATATTTGAATTCTTCATTCTAGTTATTTATGTGGTATTCCCTCCCCTAGATTTGGTTTTAAATCTTGCAGGAGACTCTTCGTGTAAAAGATGAAGAGCTTCAACAGTTGGCGAAGGAACTGCGTGCGAGGAATGCCACCATAAAAGAGATTGCAGAAAAATTAACAGAAACTGCTGAAGCTGCTGAAGCTGCTGCATCTGCTGCTCTTACATTGGACGAAGAGAGAAGACTTGCATATACAGAAGTTGAACGGTTAACCATGGACATCGAGAAGCAGCGCGAGTCATCCTGGCAAAAGGTGTTGTTTCTTGTTTTCCCTCCCCTCCTATATGGGGGTATTGCTGTTGGTGCTTATAATCTGCCAAGTCTTTATTTAATGAAACTGAATCCAAGTTGCTTTGATAATACTGTTAATTGGATTGAGCCAATGATTATATCTGTTCATGAAAATATATAAAAGCTTCTTCAAGTGCATTATATATTCCCGTCAGACGAGTTCTTCGGAAATCCTTCTTTATTCGTTGCCAGCTCCTCCTACTACGCACCTATCGACCTCGAGCATCAGTGTCCTAGCAGACTTGGTTTTTCCCGTCTTTATATGAAGAAAATTCCAAGAAAAGATTTTACTGTAAAATTTGAGGGCATTGTCGTTGTACTACTAATTATAACAGGGTCATATCATATGTACACATACTTTCAAAATGTTTTGGCATATAAAGCAGTGACAGTTTACTGTGTTCTACTGCTGAGTCTCTGCAGGATGTTTCGGTTGTTAGGCCAGATTGGTTTTATTCTTATTTCCGATTTTGGAGCGACTGAAGCTAGCAAGAACACTTTATAAACACATTCGATATACTTGCCTAGTGATAAATTATTAGGTACATGTAGCACTCATGAATCAAAAATAATATTATAAATGATATCCAGGCTATTTTGATGCAGCAACTTGTTCACATGCATTCACTCTATGCATGAACTTTTGTAGGAGCTGCATGTTCCTTGAGATTGGAATGATCCTTGTGAAACTACAAATTCCAGTTGCATTCTTTTTTTTTTAGAGGAGTCATAATTTTATTGCCTCTGCACTTCTAGTATATTTCGCTCTGGCCATAATATACAATAAAGTGAATCTATGGGAGAGAATTGATCTCCTTTCTATTTCTATCCATCTTACAGTTGAAGGAATCCGAAGAGAAGGTGATGGCTCTAAGCAAAGAGAGGGAAGTTCTGCTAAAGCAGAGAGACTCTGCCCTTCAGGAGGCGCACCTATGGCGTTCTGAGCTCGCCAAAGCTAGAGATCGTGCTGTGGTGTTGGAAGCAGCTGTTCTAAGAGCTGAAGAAAGGGCTAGGGTTTCAGAGGCAGGTGCTGAGGCTCGTGCAAAAGATGCTGCAGAAAAAGCACTGGCTGCTGCGAAAGAAAAGGAAGAACTTGTAGCAGTCATGAACATTTTGCAGTTACAAGTTCAAAGGTTTTGGTTTACTCTCATCTGTGTTTCTTCTTTCGTATATTCCTCGTCTGTTTTTTTGGTTAAATTACACTAAACTATCGTTTACTATTACTGTTTGTCAGTTAACTACCTTGATGTTTTTTGATTAAAGAAAGCTCCCTAAAATTGCTATATTTAAGGGTATTTTAGTTTTAAAAAATGTCCCTTGAACCAAAGTTATGTAATGAAAACTTCTGAGGTAGTATAGCGTAAAACAAATGTAGTGGGTATAGCTTAGTGTACTTTGGCCTTGTTTTTTTTAAATTTTTTTATCAGTATAAATATCAAATTGGGGGTAATTCGCCTTCAATGGAAAGAAATGACCTACTCTAGAATTGTACCAAGAATGAACAAGTACATATTGGTATGTCGGTGAACGTGATACCCTATGATACCCTTTAATGAACCAAGATATGTTCACCATGCACAAAACGTTACACCCTTTAATACCCTCATATTTGTGTTTGTTTGCAGACAACAAAGCAGCACAAAGCAAGTTTGTGAAGAGAGGTCAGAGTCCAGCTGTTCCGGCACTGCTGACACAAAACATGTGGACTCATCCGAGGACGACGTGGATAAGGCCTGCTTAAGCGATTCAAAAACAGTTCCAATCTCTGCAGACAGCGAAGTCCAGCTGGCCATAGACGGAGTCGAGATCCATTCCATCGGTGAGGCCGAGTGGACCGATTTCCAATCGACCGATGCAAGAATAGCTGATGTAAGGGAGATTTCTCCCGAAACAGAGGGCAACAGCTTAGATATCTCGGTCGTGAGCCCTCAAGTTGAAGATCATCAGCAAGGTGGTAACTCTTCGCAACCTTGATGTGATATTATTCTGATATTTTTTTGAGGAATTCTATGGGCATTTTTATATGTTATAAGTAAATAAAGGTAATATTATAGTGTGATATTGTGAAAAATCCCGGAGGCTTGAATTTGTTACTGCGAGGATGTTTGAAGAACTGTTGGGGTATATATTTATGTTCTTGTGTTGTCAGATCATTCATAAAGGTGGTGGTGTTTGACTTGGAAGGGTTAAGATTAAAATTGTATTACACTATGGCCTTTGTAAAATTATGAAGTTTTCCCTGAGCCTACTGTTGTTTCTTTGTAATTATCTTTTCGCATGGAAATTCCATGTGAGAGAGAACAACTGAGGACAAAGGTCTTGGGAGAGGATTTCCTATGGCGTCGGAAAAAAGTGCATCTTCCATTGTTTGTTTCGATGATCTGTATCCATCATCTTCATCGATTAAAGCGTAGATATATCAACTTTCATGTAATTCTAACTTTTTTTCACCGTTGATTTAATGAGTGGAAAATTAACGGTTTTCCGATAATATAATATAATATTTTTAGAAATTTTCCATCACTGGATGATCAACGCTCAAAAGGTGTTAAAATCATGAAATTTGGTGTATCTACATCTTACATGATAAGGATCAAGATAGACTGTTGTGATTGTCGAAAAACGCTAGAGCGTATACTTTTTCCAATCCCATTGTAGAGTTTTCCTTTAGAGCCTATTTCCTCCTTCTGTATTTTAGCTTTTTCTTATGGAATTACAGTAATGAACATTTCTGGAAATCTAGATCTCTGGCCTTTTGCTTGCTCTTGCAGAATTCTCATTTGATATTCATAGTTAGAAATTGGCTCTCTGGTGTAATACATGAATGTTTGAGATTGTTAAAATAAAATAAAAAATTGTTTTGTTTTAATGATATTTTTTTATCTTATAACTCTTAATTGACGGTATATCACATCCTGGATGAAGAATAATCACTTATAGGATCCATTTATTTCTGTCCACACCATTTTCCTACTTTTTACACGTGGACCAACTCAATTCTTATTGGACAAAAAATAGATATGATATCCAAATTTTCCTGGGGACAGGGACTGCAATTCCTTATGTAGTTGATATCATATCATTTTTTACCCAATGAGAATCCATATAGCTTACATGGATTGTATCGCACCGGTATTAAAAGTATTACTCTTCCTTAATATCCTTACCATTAATGTTATTATAGCTGCCTGTCACTCTTGACTCCTGTTTCCTTATCTTCGCATTAATAAGAGAAGACAAGACTAGCCATTTTTCCTCTTCAAAAATAGCTTAGTTGGTTGAAAAGAAAAATGCGTTCCCAATGAGGGGATGCTCCTATGAAGTATGAAAACCCCAACAGGTCTTCTAAAGCTTAATTGTGCCCATATGATTGGTATACTTAACTAATTAATATGAGGGATTGGCTTCTTAATAATCACTCCATGATTATTATCATAGAAAGCTTACCCTTGGAACTTACCTAATTATCAGTATTAATTCGAGTTGACTTTTGGTCATGTCTAATTCTTAATTTTGCCTGCAGGTGCCCTAACCATGAAGGCATCAAGTCAACACCATTCTCATTATATGGATCAATGTGCTTAATTAATTAGCATCTGAGCTAGTTTCTAGAAGACTGACTAGCTTCAATAATTAACCAAATTTATGAGGTCAAATATTGTTACATCTCAAAGAAACTTGCTAGTTCTTCTCATTCGCTTTCATTTACGACCTTTCCATCAAAGTAACATGAAAAAAATTATAATCAAGCAATGATATCTTCCTCCTTTTTGCGCCCCACTTAATCAAAGTTCAATTTTTGACAAGAAAAGCTATGATTAAGGAAAGTTTCAAATGCGCTCTGCTAGCATTTTGAAAAAGCGCATAAAGGTATGATCATAAATGAAACCAAATGCATAAAACAAAACGCATTTTGTCAACTTCTTGAGATAACATTTACAATTAAAAGAGACGAGGAGGAGGAGGAGGAGGAGGAGGAGAATATGTACATAAGAGGGAAGAAGTCAAGCAGCAATTAAAACAAAAGTTATCATCAATTTTCAACTATCCAGATAAATAGAAACTATCCTATTTATATTATAATATATATAAAGAGAATAATGGAGGAAATATGCCATAATTTCCTCCTATGGCGTCGAAAAACACACCCTCCATCGTATTTTCCGACGATCGGAATGCATCATCTTCATCTTTATCATCTAAGATATGGATACACCAAATTTCATGTGATTCTACAACTTTTCCACCGTTGAATTAGTGGGTTCAAAATTAACGGTTTACCAACAATAGAACTTTTTGCATTGCTAAATCAACGGTGAAAAGGTTGTAGAATCACATGAAATTTGGCGTATCCACATCTTAGATGATAACGATGATGATGATATACTCCGATCGTCGGAAAACACGATGGGGAGTGTTTTTTCGACGTCATGAGAAAATTCCCTCTTATGATTTTCATATATAAAGCTAAATGAAAAAAATATTTTCTCCAATCTTCTCTTATCAAGATTGGACTTTGGTGGAAATATTATTATCTAGCCCCCTATTTAATTCTCTTACCATATTTAGGTTATGGAAATTTTTTTGGGGTCCCTATTCTTACTTACACTCTTTTATCCCATACAGCTAAGTTTATATGGTGGAAAATTCTGATCGAATCCATGCATTAAAATCTCTTTCTATTTTTTCCCACTATTTAGTTTTTACACACAAAATATTGTAAAGTTTCACAATTTTTGTATGCGTGCTATAGGTTGCAAAATACTGAAAAATCGAAACAATAATAAATTTTTAGAATTTAAAAATTTCTTAATCTTCATTTGTTATTTGCACAAAAATATATAGAAACACAAAAATATATAGAAAAGCCAGACAAAAAAAAATTTTGAAGCTAAATCATTAAGATGGGGCTATTCTATCAAAAAGAATTCATTATTCTCCGAAATCTTAGGCATCTACCTTAGCAAGCATTGCAACCGATGCTTTACCACTTGGCTATGTCCCACTTCTACCTATTTTGACACTAAAAACACGGTTATGTGCTTTGGTTCTTCGTCAACACTTCGTGCCTCATACTCTGGTTGAGTGCATGGGTAATGCTCCTCTAGCTGACCTGGTCCGATCTAGGAAGAATGCTAGAGAACAATCATTAAGAGTATCTCCCCTTCGAGATACCCAAGGGGTACGGTACACAGGAGAGGTTGTTCTTTCTCAACGTGGTGTATTGCATGAAAAACCATTCACAAGGTTTCGCTAATCAAGTGTCAATGGTGCGTCACGCGTACTTGATCGAGCCTTTGCCCTGCCTGTGAGACTGAAAGAAGGATTTGATTACCAATGTCGGGAAAGATGGTTATGGAAAACGTATCATGACATCGTTATATAGCATGAAAAATATTAAAATTTTAAAGAAAAGGGAAAATTGGATATTTTTGAAATTTCACGATTTTCATGTCATAGCATGCATAATATTAAAAAACGAAAGAAAACAAAATTTATGATTTTCTTCTGTTATAGTATGTAAAAATAGAAAAATAGAAGAAAACAGAAAATGTTGAGACTTTTGAAAATTTCACGATATTCGTATTTTATAGCAAAATAATATCGAAAACTGTAGAAACAAAAAAAAAATTAAGTTTTTTAAAAATTTCATGATTTCCTTGTGTTATGAGTACAAAATATAATAATTTTTTTATTTCATGTAATTTCAGTGCTTTCCAGTCATTCGAACCGGATTTCTTTGTTTTGTTTGGTGCGATCTTCCTAAGCCTAGTATAATCATAGTTCCGCTCGATAATACGTTGCTCCTATATTCCACGATACGGTTGTTATACCGTATCACACCATGAGTAAGTCCCTATAATTCCCTTTCCCTTTCAAATCTCATCTAATTGTCGTGTCACCAAATCATCTAAATTAGTCCACAAAATTCTATTCCTTTTTTTCACTATCGATTGAATCGAATTAATACAAATTTTTCTAAAGCTTCACAACTTCACTTTTAAAATAAATAAATAAAATGAGTATGCTATAAAATAGGTAATCATCACTTTTCCCTACATGATATTACTCGATGACTTCAATAGAACTTTATGGCATGTTAACAAAAACACTTTTAATCGATATATGCTATTTAACATTTTAATACCATAATCTTTCTACTAGTTCGATATCTTTCTTTCTTATGACATGATAATATCGCACGGGGTATTGACTTACCTCTTACGCACACATTGGACACATAGCACGATAATATATTTATAGCGATATTTTTTTAGAATCGTATTTCGCTAAAATACCCTATTTTATAACAAACAATTTTTAACTGCAATTTTCTTTTGCAGTTACGCCACTTTAACTCTCGTTAGGGGAACCCGTTTATGGTTGGTGCAGATTATCGCACATTCTGTGGTTTAGTGGAGTGGGGTGCAGAACTCTTTACGGAGATACGGTCTCGAAAAGAATAAAATACAGTTTTAAAGAAAAATAAACAATTTCTATAAAATTTAAAATAAAAGAAATTAAAGATAGAAAATTAAGTTAATTAGGGTTATCTTTATTTAAATTAAAGCAAGTTTTTTTAAATTAAAGTTTTTAATAAAATACCCTTAAGTTTCCAAAAGTTAGATTTTTCATTAAAATACCATAAACTTTTAAACGCTAGTTTTTGTTGCTAAAATACCATAAAATATAAAATACGTCTTTATGAAAAAACTTGATATTTTAATTAACATTTTTTTTATTAAAAACACCCTTGAGATTTTAGGATGAATTAAAACCTCTCGAGAAATTTTTAAAGGACATTTTTCATATAAATATCTTAAAAATCAAGAAGCTAGTCTATATTACGTATTTAGACTGCCGATTAGTTTGAGTGACATCTTCTCTTGTCAGTGCCTCGGGATTTCTGGAGACAATAATGCACCACTTGAATCTCCACTTGCCTCTCCCTAAATGTAGATTGTAACTTTATGGTAGAATTATTGTTGGAAATCGTCTTTGAAAAGTCACAAATACTGCCGCTCATATGCTGGGGTTGCCCGATTGTTTCTAAACTCAAGAAGATTACTAGAATAAAATCCTTGCTAAATTAAAATGTAATATTACTTGAATCAAATCATAGGACTCGAACTTGACTTGAATTCCAATCTAACTTGAACTCGAACTCAAACTCAAACTCAAACATGGCTTGAACTTGAACACTTGATCTGAATCATGAATATGATTTGATATGAACTTGACATGACTACTTGAACCTGAACTTGTATTCTTTATATTCAGGGATTCGGTCAATACCTGTAAACTTGATGTATACAATAAAATACGCAGGGGATAAAGGGTAGGTTGGTAAGGAATGTATGACGTGGCATGAGAGTCCACTAAAAGATATCTCTTGAATATGCTTTTTTCGTTGTTCCGTGGGTTTGACGGAGCCTTGTACTCTCTTATACCTTTAGTCCGTGGGGTACGACAGACCACTTTCGTATACATGCATACCTTCTTTATCAAACTATAAACAAGCACGTTAGAATAGAATAACCAGATTCTTATACATGTCATGCTTAAGATATCTAATTAACACTCTTACATCTCCATTTTTATTTAAAATTCATTTTCTAATTACAAATATTCCCTTTACTATAATTTATATTTATACTCTTTTGGGGACTCACCGAGTGCTAGTTCGCTGACGGTTTTCCTTCCTCTTTGTTTTCCTTGGAATGTTCGTCAAGTGACTTAGAGACTGAGGAGATCGAGCCGATTCAGTAAGAGTATGATCAGATTGTAGCACAGTCATACTTCTAGTTTATTTCAGCTTTATTTCCGGTATGCCACTTGTTTACGCACCTTCTTGCATTTGTACTTTTATTTCGAACATCTTGTAATCAGTTGAATCTTTATGGAAGTGAATGTAAATAAAGTTGTTGTTGAATTTTAATCACTAATTTTTGCATGTTTTTATATTGCTTATAAACACTTGGCGTATTTGTTTCGAGAAATGACCTTCTCATAATAAATACGTTATGGGCCTCATCACATGCTGTTACATTCTTTTGGAAAGCATGGCATGGCACTAACAGTTTTCTAATTGTTCTCTCCACAACATAAATTTGTTGTAGAGTTTACGGTTCATCAGCTATTTGACGACTCCTTTTCCTTCATTCAGTTCCCTAAACTACTAAAATAAATACTCATGGTTTGCTTACAGTACTCAAAACTGCTCTGTGAAACGCACACAACCCTGTTTGCGTGAACTGACTCTACGCTTTACTGATACAGCGCATGATACAAATAACGCTTCAGTTCCGGTGAGATTGGTAGCCGTTTCGACTAATTATTAATGAAGGTGTTGAATTAGGAAACTCCATTATGTCTCTTCTTGTTTATTGGTCTGTATTTATTGGAGTGAATTATCTGCAACGGATTTCTAAATGGTTTTCCTCTGGTAGTTTTTCCTCCAAGGCAACTCTTACAAGTATTTGATTTGATTTTGGCTCAAATGCCAACTAATCCACTCTAAATGGTTAAATCATCTCATTTACCTGTTGATCTAATCTACTATGTCACTTATGGCATTCATAGAAGGGGGCTCAAAACCATAAGAAACTCATAAGATAGATTGTCCCATTAAGCTAATCAAGTACCTAAGCCGAAACTGAAACTGAAACTGACAGAAAAATGATTTGTGGATAGTTATCTGCATCCCCGATGCAGAATAGACTCATATATCCTCGATATAAGATTTGCTTCTACAAATTTTTCTGCTCCCAACAGAAAACCTACTTCCACTCAGTATCCTGACGAGTGGAGCGGTTCAAATTCCTACAGTCAAAAGTTTGGACTTATTATTTCCATTATTGTGAGCACATTTCTCCATGTCAGATCACTTAAATTGTTGGCGCGTTACTCCTGTTTCTTAACTCGATTGAACTCTTCTTACGTTAGGACGCCTGCCCTTATGTACTGTTGATCTCGTCAATAAATCAGCAGCGCCCCGGACGATTAAATTTTAAATTTCGGTTACTCAAACGTACTAGCAAATGTCATCACATTCTCTTCCCGTATAACTAATTCCTCATAGATCGAGTAGAAAATATGAAACCGCCTACTGCTATCGCTTAGCAGTTTAACTTGAGCAGCACTCTTCAAATCCCGGATCGATGAAGATATAACTATTAAGTGTATCCATATTACGTGGTTCAACTCCTTATGTGAAAATAAGGTCAAACCGAGAAATAATGTAACGTTGCCATGTTGCATAGATTACCCCGTAATCATTGCACAACTTATCTCTTGGCACGTAGATACCCTGTAACTACCCCTCAGCATAAACTGCAAGTGCTCGGCAATAAATTCTAAAATCACTAATGATATCGCTCTTCATCACGTACAACGCGAAGAGCGATCCTAGACGCGCCAATCCTCCGAAGATCGCCGTATTTCGATGGTGCTGCGTCTTGTAGCCACGTTACATTGCCACCACATCGATGGTGCTGCATCGTGTACCCGCACTATATCGCCGCCACCTTGTTGTCACCAGCGTACAGATATTTCAGCTTGTTCAAGCAAATTAATATTTATATTTTATTATGTTATTGTCATCTACTATCTCATCTCTGGTAAGACTGACGATATTTTGACTTTATTATGAATGCGTTAAGACTATCGACATTTACTGAAGTATCGTTCTTTCTTAAAGAACACTTCGTTTTCAACCCATCTTAACAACAATAATAAATCTGCACCCCGAAAAAAAAGAAGGCATACAACCCTAACCATATCATTCAAAATATAAAATTTAAAATTTTGTTAAAATGATTGGATAACGGATCATAGATTTTCTAAAAACTGAGTAAATTGGATAGCTGAATCTCACTCGCGTCTCCTTTCGAAATCTCCCATTTGAAAATTTTCAGATTTTAATTAATGAATGCAGCATGCATCTTAAATAATTAGGCATGCCATGTGTATCACAAATGCAACAACCAATCTAACAAATTTCATTTTTCATTAAACCACCCCATTTAATCTTGTCCCTTTTATTAGGTTTTTTGTTTTTTCATGAAATTGGCACGTGCCCCAGACGCTCCCACTGGAACAACTACCTATCAAATCTCCAAGATTTTAAGTGAATAAATTTTGAAACTTTTGGTGAGCAAACGAAATTTTCGAAAAAATGTAACTCTCAGAGTTAATAGTAAAAACTCTCAACTAAACCAAAACTTGAGTGAGAAATCCCAAAAAAATAATAAAACTCATAAAAATAATTTTTATAAATTTTCTGGATATTTTTAAAAAAAATTGTTTTTTTTGCAGGCCGACCCAGCTTGTTGGGCTCGGCTCGGCTCGGCTCAGCAGCAGGCTCGGCTTGCACGGCGGCAGGCCTGCAGGATTGGTCTGCCCTACAGCAGGCCCGACCTGCACACAGAAAAAATATTAATAAAACTGTTTTTTTGTGGATTTTCTGAAAATCCGGAAAAAAATACCAAAAATTCTTTAATCCATAAATATATATTTTTTTGTTTAAAAAAATATTTGGACGTACCTGCCAAATCAAAAAAAAAATCTCAGTAAATCCAGAAAAATCTTATCAATTTATTTTTCTTTCAAAAAAATATTTGGCCTTGCTAAATCAAAAAAAATTCCCCAGAAGATAAACTTTTATCCATAAAATATATAATTTTTGTTAAAAAAATTATTTCGTCCCTGCCAAATCAAGAAAAAATCCAACAAGTTTATCCAAAACTAGGGTCAGGATTTTGAAAATTTTGCAACCTAGCAGCCATAAAATCTCACCAAAAAGAAAAATTAATTTTTTACTCAAAAAGATCCAATCTTAATTTAAAAAAAAAAAATTTACTCACTTTTATTTCATGCGCAATCTCACATTGCGAAAAAAAATCTATACATCAAAGTGTCATTAAGAAAATAGATCTAATCTATTGTGATATATGATGCAAAAGTTGATAGTTCTTTGAAGATCCATAAAAAACGATAACCCTAAAAAACATAGATCTATCAAAAATAATTAAGAAATTTTTTTGATCTACTTTTACATTAAAAAAACGTAACTTTTGAGTTGCAATATTTAAAAACGATAGATCTATTAATCTATGAAGGCGTGCATGCAACCTCTGATACCAATGTAGCATGAATGTGCGTAGATACAATACATACAATAAAAGCAGCAGAAATAAATGTGTATCTACGTTAGGCTATTACCGAAATACCTGATCCGATTGGTGAGATCATTATTTTCGTCCACGTCACGTTCTAGATCCGATCTCTTACGCCTCCATGCAACAACCCGAGGGAAACCACCTTTGAAGAAGCGAGAATCTCCCACATGATCACCCCGCAAGCCAACCGTAGTAGAATAGGACAGAGGAAGGAGACGACGGTTCGATATTTGTTTCTCTATTTGCTCTCTAGAATATTCTTTATATGTTATGTCTCATATCTAAAACCCTACCCTCTATATATGAATATATAGGGTATCCATTCATATGGACGGAATTGAGCCGGGTCAGGCCCAATGGCTAACCGAAATATTGAAAAGTCAAAGAAAAAAGATAATCTTATTGGTTTTAAAAATTTAACCATATTTGAATTCTGTAGAAAAAGATATATTGAAAAGCAGAAGAAAAATACAAAATTATTTGCAAGCTAGTATTTCTTATAATTAACATATGAAATTTATAAACAAGAGATATTACAATTTACAATCACGTAATAATAAAATTTTAAATTGATATGATTTTTTCTTGATTTTGAAGGTTGTATACAACGGGAGGCTTGCTTGTTATCAATAAAACTAATTTGACTTTTAACCTGAAATTTAATGTAATGCCCCAATATATAAATGAAACGGTGCATGGAGAGTGTGGTTTTGCATTTATGTGTCACCTAGTGACTAATGTGACATTGATGATTTGACTTTATCGCAATTCTATGACTATTTGGTTCTAAGATTTTTTTAAATTTTTTTTTTTAAACTACCCTTATAATATTAAATGTGTAGAGGGTTTTCCCCCCTTTCCCTTTTATTTTCTTTCAGAAAAAGATGTGTAGAGTTAATTAATCAAGAAAAAGAGGAAAAATGCGTAGAAAGAAAATTTCTCTAATAAAAAAAAAACCTATTAAAATGAGAAAGAAGAATGTGACTCCAATCGGTTCATCTATATATTAATTTTATAATCATTTGAAATTAATCAATGAAAGAGGAGGCAAGATTCCAAATTTATACCAGTATTATTTTTGTGATAAAATTGGTGGCAAATTCCGAATAAGAACAATTTCAATGGATAAAAGCTTACTTGAATATTTCACACAAATAACGCAAAAGAAGACAAGAACATGTTGGAACTTTTGACTGCTTGGATTCTAGAATATCATGGAATTTTCTAAGGACGCTAGCTAGAAGGTTTGAAGTTTGAACTCCTCACATCCTGGTAGCCATGAGAATGTTCAAAAGTTTTGGACAATAATAGAGAAATCTCCCATCCAAAATACTTTCGACATATGGAATACAATCAATATCGACAAATGTCACGAACACTGTAAACATCAAGGAGAACCATGTTGTGCAAAAAGTCCCATGTAACGTCTCATCATTTCCCCTGCTATAAAGTCATGTTTCGATGCATGCAAGCTAACCTACAATATTTTTTTTCTATAATAGACGCACACGATCAAGAAAGACAATGTTATGCAATAAGTCTCAAGTGACGCGTCTCCAATTTTTTCCTTCTTAATCCGTGTTTCCGATGTATCCGCAAATTCGCATGAAGAACCTACTATACGGATTGATATGCTTCGACTTAGCCTATCAATGCTAATACACTCTCTACAAGTAGGGTTCAAATATACATGCTCAACAGCAAGGGGGCTTTCCTACAAGGCTATAATGGCACTCATCAAAACTTGCCATATTGATTGGGAATGTTGTTATCAGTTGGTATAATCTTGCATTAAAAATTTATATCACAAATATAAACACAAACAGGGATGGGTCAAACAGCAAGGCGAGAGGGGCATGTGCCCCCTCTCAAATTTCGGGAAAAAAGGACGAGTATTAATTGCAATTGAACTCGGGTATTTTTTGGATATATGTTATATATATTTATTTCTTCTAAATCAACTTATAATTAGTTATTTAACTCCAGCGGTAATACATTTTAATTCCAAAATTGAAGGTCATGTGTTCAAATCACATAATACTCGTAAAATAATTTTGATTTTATTTAGTGTTTTTTTATAATGAAGGAAACTTAGTCGCACATTAAAAACTTAACGAAGGACTAGCAACTTTGTTTTTCAATCTGCGGCGCACATGAAAAGTCTATTGACCATGCGAAGTCAAATGCGGAAGGTGGAGCTAAGTTTGGTCATGCAATGTTCAATTGTGGAACATTGTTGGCTGCTATTTTCGAGGCCATGAGCGATACGAAACCTGATATTTGAATACTGTTGAGGATCTTATTGCAATAACAAAATCCTTAAATGAGGCTCGGGATAGTAAACGTCTTAAGTAGGCTTTTGTCGTGTATGGTGCATTGATGATATGGAAGGAATAAAATGAAGTGGTCTTTAACAACCTCTAGCTGATGCTCAATAAGGTGAAAGAAAAAACTCTATTTCAAGCAAAAGAATTCTTGTGTCATGAGCTCAATATCTACTCAAGTTCATCAACGGTCAATTGGTGTGACCCTGTGTTCTCCAGACATCCTAACAGTTCCTTTGTTTTTCAATGTTTATACCCACAACATGATGAACTCAAAGCTAATTTTGATGACTCTGTTAAGAAATTCTCTATAGCAGGGGAAGGTGTTCTGTTCCGCGACGAACGAGGTCATGTTCTACAAACTAAGTGGTGGAGACTTGTGGATCATATAGTGCCATTGGTCGAACTATCTTCAGGCAGAGAGGTTGTGCACGTTGTGTTATTTGAACTACATGCAACCAAATTTTGGTTAAAAGGTGATTCAGCTTTGGTTATACGTTAGAGTAATCATAAAGGTTCTTCTTCTGATAGTACAAAGCTGGTATTTGATGATATATGAAATTGGATTTAATTGCTTGATGGTTTTCGAGTTTCTCACATTTTCAGTGAAGTAAATGCTAGTGTTGATTATTTGGCAGATGTTGAAACACTGGAGGGTGTGGTCGGGTTTGTTGAGATGGCTATTTTAGGGGCTTTATTACAGTTGGTCCGGAATGACTGCCAAGGTTGCTTTCTTGCCAGATTTTAAGAAGCATTTTTGCAAAAAAAAAAGAATTAGTAACTTTTAAATAAAACCTCCAAATTATTTTTTTTATTTTTTTATGAAGTCTAGATGTATAATATTATAAAAATTATTATTCTATGCATTGTTTTCGATGTGCCCCCTTGACCAAAATTCCTGGATCCGTCCCTGAACACAAATATAGAGTTTTTTCCGACCAGAACACACATTAATATGTACATCAGTGTCTTTGATTCTTCTTCAAAGAATCTCTTCCATCATATGGCATTGATGTCTAAATATCTTTGATTTTGATCAGGTTTCTTCTTTGCTCAGTCAGACTTTAAGTCTTCGGAAACCTAGTATGCAATCGGGCTACCTTTTGCTATATCGACGTCATCAATTATGCTACCTTCCGTCATATCAGATTCTAAGATTTCGGATGCCTAGCTCTTGATCAGGTCTTCTATCGCCGGATCATACCCAAACCTTCATAAGCCTAGGCTTCGATAGTTGGACTCTAAGTATTCAGACGCCTCGTCCTCGATTGGGTCACTTTTCTCCAGATTGGACTCCAAGTCTTCGGGCACTTACTCCTCATTAAGTGTAACACCCTGGTACGTTTATACAATATAATTTGGTATTTTAAATCTTTCTTTATAATTATTTTATTTTATCTTTTGGGTTGCAAATGATTTGAATAGTAGTATTCATTATCCGACCCGACCCGCATGTTTAGAACCCAAAATGGTGCAAGATTATATTTGAGATTTGCCAATAAAGTGTGTCCATATGAATCAAGCATAATACCTATATTATATATTTAGATCTTTACATATCTATTTATAATAAAAGATATAAGTAAATAATATTTTTCTAACTAACTTTGCATGGTATATCACCCCATATTTTATTGTTATTCTTATCTATTATGGTCAAATTCTAAAATATAGACAACAAAATATTTAGTAAATCTTTATGTATATTTATTTAAATTTTATTTGGGAGTATATGTATTTAACACTAGATTATTGCATTATGCCCAAAATCTTTACGTATATATTTTATTTTCAAAACTATATTTTTTGACTAGATTCGGGTAATATTTGGAGTGATTTGATATTATCTAGTCACCCTAATATATATATATATATATATATATATATATATATATATATAACTTTTTCTCTCCTCTCGTTCTCAATTACACCACCGTGTCATCACCAGACCACCACCATGCCATCACCATGCTACCACCAGTCTACCATCATGCCGCCACCAGACCACCACTAGACTACCACCATGTCATTACCAGACCACCACCAGACCATACACCATACCCAGACCAGACAACCACCAGACCATGTACCGTACTCAGACCATGCCATGACCGTGTTATCACCGTACTCAGACCGTGCCACGCCATGCCCGCTTCGTGCTCAGCTCATGCCACTTGTGTGCCACCATCGCATCAGCCACGTGTCACAGCAAGGCACAGTATCGTGTCGTGTCGCTTTATGCACCGTGTCTTGTTGTGTTGCGCCGAGCCGCTGCATACCTTTGTCATTGCCGACGCCATTGTCTTTTGATTCTTTATGTAGCAATAGTCGAGCAACCTATTGACGTCACCGCCTGCACATTAACCGTTGTTTCCGAGACAAGTTTCTAAACTTTCAACATGCTACTTTGCTTATATCAATATTTATATAATTATTTATAGTACATGTATTTTAATATTTAGCAAGTATTATCAATCTACAGTTTTATAGCATCAATTCGTATTCATACCAATAACGGTTTATCTAGTTGCATACTGGTTCATCATAATATTATCATAATGTTTCGTTTCAGTTCACTATTCTTTATCTAAACTACAGTATATCTAGTAGCAAACATAAAACGTTATTACATACACACACATATTAATTACATATTACACCATAGATAATACGCATTAGTCATTTCTACCGTATTTAGATAACTGGTTACTGTTTTCCATCTAGTATTCTTTCTGTTAATACACACTTCCTGACATGTTCATAATACATTATCAGACATGTTACTTGGATTATTACTAATGCTGACAATTGTGACTTGTTATTCTGATGGACGTGACTTGTTGTCTAGATAGACAAGACCTGTACTTATTTGATCCTGTGTTGGCATTAGGTAGATATCGTCAATATCTGACTTGAACACAAAACCTGGTGGAAAAGGGGAAATCAATAATGAAATCTGACTTATAACTCAACAGTTAGATACTTCCAGAGACTGATCAGTCGATACGGGCTTCGGCCCCGGAATGATGATGCTGATATCATTCATCTTTACATGATACCATATTTTTACTGCTTAGAGGCATGTCTCGGATTCAGCCCCGAGGGTCTTGACCGTGGTCCCAGGCATGCACGAGATACTATTGAGTTACATCGACAATTTCATTAATTGATTTCAAAGACTTGTAGAATAGATAACTTAGAAGCACAGACTTTAGGATACACGTGACATATTTATAGCCCATTGTTTTACACCTGTGATTATGGTTTATACTCATATCTTCTTTATAGCATCCTGTTCTGATTACACTATTATTTTGATATTTATGACGCACTGACGTCTGGGTTTTGCATGGCTCAGATACTTGATATAGCATGTGAGTATTCGACAGGACCGCCGATCAGTGATGACCACCTCATTGATATAGCTCTTATGCGGGTTAGTTATTTCTTGAATCTTTATTGCTTCCGTTATCTTTTCCAGTTATTGTTTTTGTGGCTATTAGACATATGATCGATAGATTTAGTAATTTATAGTTCTTGATTACTGATTGACATGTTTAATGTGACTAAAGAAGGATATTTCCTTACCATAGGTAGCATGGCTGGTTTTGTTACGTCTCAAAATTTTCGTATTTTGGAAAGCGGGGTGTGGCAATTGTTAGTTATATGTATGCCCTAGAAGCCATTACTGTACATACGATGTATATAGTAGTGGATGCTGGGACATATATAGGGAGGACTTTCTTGCTCGACATGATAGTATGCTATCTGGTTGATCTTTACCTTAACGTGTACACTGATAGTCTCTCCGATACATGTTGGTAAAGCCCTTAGGATGTGTACTTGACTACCTGGACTATGATACGGATCATACTAGTGGGGACATGGTAGTCCATAAGTACATTCTTCAAGGTCCCTAGTCGTGGGTGTATCGAGACGGGGCATCGATATACCAGTGTAGACTAGCGTATACCTTCTCGACCCATCCAGATGGGCGATGGATGATCCCATATCCATTGGTGTTTGACATCAGAGATGATATACGGGTGCTCAGTGGAGACTGGGTACACTGGACGGACTCGCCGAGAACTCCCAGATGGTATTATACCTCACGTCAGATGGCAGTTCTCAGGTGACACTAGTACAGAGTAGTCTGTTGACCCGAGATCGTCATAGAGTCTTGTGTGGTTCCCACTGTGCTTTGATTTCCACCTTACCACGTCCAAGAGGGCGTGCAAAACGGTGGTTTTTGGGTACAGTCCCGAGTCACATGGAGGCAATGAGCGATAGGAGGGGATTCGTCTCTCCCGGTATAGGGAGTTGATGTTGCGCTGTGTTCGATTGGCTATAACCGGAAATCCCTGGCCAGGGTTGCTGAGATTTACTGGTAAGTGTTACCAGTAGTTTCTCGAACTGTTATAGACCTCATATCGACACGACTTATCGAGCTATTGGGGTCTGACGTTTACCACCCTTAGGCGAGATATGCGACATATCAGACGACGAGACCGGACTGTACGGTAAGTGTTACTGGTTGGATTCACAGGAGTGTGAGCGGGCTTGCTCGTCGATCTTCTCATCGCTCAATACCCGGGTAGCCGTTACGTTTAGCAGACCGCTTGCGGCTTGTGGGTGTTTGATATGATCATCACCTGCTGCCGGCGTATTGACGAGTCTTTAGAGTCCTACACAGAGGTTTCCTGGCTCAAGCGAAACGAAATAGGAGCGCATATGAGATATGTGCGGGACCGAGAATAATACGTGTATGTGATACCGTATTCCATTCTCGCGATGATTGTATCGAAAGGTTGTGTGCGATATAACCTAGTTATCGAATCGAGGATTGATTCGATAAGCCGATACATTGGATACTAGTCGGTTATATGCGACATGACCGGATCATTGAATCAAGTGTTGATTTAATGATTTAATGTATAATTATATATTTGATATATTACTTTGCATTAACTAGTATTGGTTCACTTTAAATGGATTTTCTCACTTGCATTGCACAAGTTGTATATGTGATGTACTTTTGTGCACTTGATTGTATCATGTTTGATGATACATTATTGCTAGGGTTTTTATTTTATCATTCATTTATCTTTTTAATTTAGATAAAAAAGAAATGGCAAAAGAAAACAAAATGGTTTTTTTATTTCTTTCTTTCTTTCATGAAGCTTGTTGAAGCTTTATGAAGTTTTGACCAAAGTGACCACTTTGTCTTCATCCTTAACCCTAACCATTCATCTAACCTTAGTCAACTCTCTACACATAACCATGGTTCATTATGATAAGTATTCATTTTCTTTTGGATTTAAAAAAAATAACTTATCATAATATTCATCTTCTTCTTCTTCTTCTTCAAGAAGAAACTTGCCTCCATCAATGGCAACTTGATGAAATGAGTGAGAAATCCAATTCTAAAGTGAACCCGCCTCCTATTTCTTCATCCTCTACCTCTTGCCAAGTAGTAAAGGGTGTTTCCTTCACAAGTTTTCATGGCTTGGTGATGTTGGAGCTTGATCTTGTGATGCCTCGACGTAGATCATCTTCGGCATCGTAGTCGATGACCTAGCCCGCCCATTTTTCCGATGAAGCCGACGCTAGAGCCCGGGATTCGATTTGGACAGCGAGGAGACTTCATTGCGGAGCTATGGAGGTGGAGGACCGGATCTACAAAGGTTGTATTTCCGTTCTTTTAGTTAAGTTGTTAACAAGTTTCTTTTGTCGCCTAAAATTCTAGTTAACGATCTAGTCTAGGGTTTCTCGGCACCGTAAAATTTGAAATCGGCATGGTTGATGCCTTGTGAGACCTCTTGAGAGTGCCTAGGAACCCTACAGTGGTATCAGAGCCTAGCTAGAGCCTTAGACGATGCTTAGACGATGTTAGAAGTCCGATCGAACCCGAAATCCCCGCTTTTCACCCCTTTATGTACATTTTTGTAAACTATGGTTTTTTCCAGATTAAAAATATGCAGAAAAATGAGCAGGGTTTTCTATGAATTACGGTGCAAAATGGTGCCCTAACTCCGTCAAACAGCCGCGGAACCGCGGCCTTACCCCACGTGGCGCGGCGGTTCCGCGGCCATTTTGTTGACTCTTTGACTACTCTTTGCACAGTAATTATTATATTTCACTCCTGTATTTTCTGGGTATTTTTAAATTTATTCAAGAGTTGAATATTCTGGGGTGTTTTGAAGCTTCGTTGATTCGATCGGAAATTTCAAACTTTGTCTATGTGGCTTTCCGGGTATTTTTAGAATATGTTAAAAAGTTCGACCGGATATTAATACCCACCTTTTCTCCTGTCGGGAAATTTCCAAGTGTTGGATTTTTCCGTGGTTTAAAGACGTTCTAAGTAGTGCAAGTAACGCGATGGTCCCTCTAGAAGACAACAAAACTTAACTCAATTATGTGACCGTCTTGAACTGCCCTTTGAACCTTAGGGTTTGGGGCAGTACGGCGTGCCACATGTGAGGCGTTGGCTTGACCCTTCTACGGCTGGACCGTTGGTACTGAGGCATGAACTGAATGTTTTTAAACTTATTTCATGTGTTGATCTGTTTCGGGAAAACTTGGGTGTTTGAATGTTCGATCGGAAAGTTTAACATTTTCTAATTATCCGGAATGTGATACAATAATTGGAATTCACAATAAGTTATGAGATAACTGAATGAATGTTATAAACATAGCGGTTTAGTCTCACTTGATCGGTTGCCACGGAATTTTGATGTGATCAAAAGTCCGTCGCAATCACGTAGCGTACGCGGATACTCGCCGGGTAAACTTAATAGACAGCCTCACTCCATAGCCCCGACCAAGTGACTGTAGGAGAACCCCGTCGCCGAAAGCATCCGTTCGGGTGCTCGCGGTAGCGGTGTTCCGCCTTGGTGCACTTCGTCGACGGCGTCGGGGGTGCGGCCGCCTACTGAAGTTTGCGACGAGTATTCGATCAGGATGTCGGGAATCTTGTTGAATTCCCCGACTTTATATTGAAAAGTGTTTTCGATAATGAGACTAAAATGCGGGGTTTATAATTGTTAGGCATGTGATGTCTAAGGAATTCATTGATTAGGCATGCGATGTCTAAAGAGATTGCGGATTCCAACTGTTGTAGTTTTACACTTTCTTTTCTGTGACCGTAAGTGTAATATGTGATATCGCCGGTTTCGTTGCTATATGTCAACGACAATTGGGATGCGCATATTTACTTACGTTGATGACATGTGATGTTATGTGTTGCTGGATATGTTATATTGGATCGTCGTGTTTGAATAGCCGGGGGTTTTTATGTGAGATGAGTGTTTTTCATTTTCATTCATGTAAAAACTTGTATGTAATATTCTTTTATTGGGGCACTTCCAGGTTGCGGAAGTTGTTACCATTTGTATATTATTTACTTTTCCACACTAGGATAGACCCAAGGAGGAGGGCACAAGTAACCGGGTTCTGGAGTCCAGTGGGAGACCAACTCGAGGAGTCGAGTCCGGGTCTCCTAACTCTAGAATTGGTAGGGTTTCTTGCCACTCTCGTAGGGGTCTAGGGGTGTGGATTTGGCTATTCATCACGACCGTGGAATCCGTGTTTTATACTGGCTCGTATTGAAAACACGGACGTTCTAGTATATCCAATATTTCATATATTTCTTCTGCTACGATATCTGTGATGTGATCATGTGATGTTCTGTGATAGATACAGTATATAGTATATATGATATATTATATAGGCGTTACTTATGTTTTACACCCGCGCTAGCCCTGCCCCGCTCTGCCGTTAGTCACCTAACCTAACGGTGCATGAGGGGACATCGAGGCGAATGAGGATGGCATAAGTGTACGTCGTATTTATCTGTGATGTTTAGGTATTTAAATGATGGGACTTCATTAATATGATTAATGAAAGAAAAAAGAAACCTAAGATGTTGTAGAATCGAATTTCAAAATAAAACAGGTAGCTACAGTTCTTGCTTTGCACAGCGGTATATATGATATATCCTGCACCTTATTCGATGAGGAAAGGACCGAGATCCCTTCACCGGGAGTGACTCCTTTAGCAATAACTGGCAGATGCTACAACCCTCGGTTTGTCTTTTGATTGCTTTTAAGAGTTTTTGCTTTGCACAGTGATATATATGATATATCCCGCACCTCATTCGATGAGGAAAGGACCGACGATCCCTTCACCGGGAGTGACTCCTTTAGCCAAACTAGAAAAGCCTAAAAAACACTCCATTTCAAAATTCATTCGATCCTACAACGATATCAAGTTCATTACGCAATAGGTTTTCAGAAAAACCTGTCGTAGCCCTCCGTCATTTCAGATAAGTCATGTTTAGTATTCGTGCTGCGTTTGTTGACCTTATCAAGGCGCAGTGTGCGGTAGCTAACCAGTATTTATCTGCTTATGCATATGATGCAGATTGGGTTAGGGTAGTCGTGCGGCCTTGTTGACCTTGTCAAGGGTCGTGCGGGTGGGTTTGATTCAATCAAGAAATGACGGGTTGAACTTGACTTGCGGTCTATGGTTTGTTGACCTTGTCAAGGTCATAGATCGTTCGGGGCAAAATATTATCGGGAATTTCAAGTGTTGAAATTTGCAATGAGTTTGCATACCTTCTATGAGATAGTTGGATCCCGATACCCGCTGCGAGTAAGAGTTACTCCTGGGAGAGTTTTACGCATTACAATTAGCCGATTAAGTAGGTGTCTAGAAAGGTGTTAACGAGGTTACGCCTCTGGGAAAACGAGGTTTACATTAATTAGGTTCGTGCGAAAGCACGGGGGACCTCCCTCAAAGTACCGACACTGGCCCGGCTGAAAGATTGGCGAACTTGTAGCGTGTAATTAATCCCGGCTAGCCTTTCCTTTTAGGGTTTGAAGGAAGATTTGATAAAAAGCAGAGGGAGCCATCCTGATTAGATAAAATAATAACTAATCTATTCTTGCAAGAGCGCACGCTGAGTGTTTTCTTCTCTCTCTCTCTCCAGGTAGCGACCATATCACGCCTTAATCAAGATAATAAAACGGATATATTGACTGAACCCGCTTGTTATACTGAGCTGGGAAACGTTGGTCCCGCTCCAACTTATAATTGTTATAAGACAGAGCAGGAAATTGGGGATTACCAGAATTCCCATGCCGCCCAAACGAAGAGAGTGCATGTTGATGCATCATCTTCGGGTGTGTTCATTACAAAGAACTGTTTCTCAGTATCCTCCGCATCCTGGGTATATGATACCGGATCAGGATCCCAGATATGTAATCTGTTACATAGGGCTACAAAAAGGTAGAAAAACTGAGAACGGGTGATAAGTTTCATGAGGCAGAAAACGGGGCAAGAGTTGCAGCCAAGTCTGTCGGTCACTATCACCCTGTATTACCAATACATTGATTCTGAACGAATGTTATTAGATACCGAACCTGATATACAAAATCATATCAGTCTCTTTATTAGTAAAGAAATGATAAAATTTTGTATTGTTGGATAATGTTTTGAACATTTTCTATATCAAAAGTTGATCGGTTCAGGCACGTTATCTAAAAGCATTGATGTTCTAAATCAAACTACAGTTCTTAGTATACGGAACACACACAAGAGGAAGAGTTCAGAAATGAACGGATCCCTCTTGAGGTATTGTAGACTAGGTCATATCAATGCGACCCGACTAGCTGAAGTTACATATAGATGCATATTTGAATCAGTTTGAATTTACATCTTATGAAACTTGCCAGTCATGTCACAAAGATAAAATGACTATAGCTCTGTTTACTGGAAGCAGAGAAAGAGTTAGTGAACTCTTGGGATGATACATGTTGTATATTAGGTCCCCAGTCTACACATGCCAAGACTGGTTCTTTATACTTCATTATATTCTCTGATAATCTCTCAAGATTCAGTCATATGTTCCTGTTGAAACATGAGTCCGAATCTTTTGAGATATTCACAGAATATAAGTTAGAAGTAGAGAACCAAAATACGGGTATAAGTATTATGTCCTTTGATGTGATCAGGGAGGAGAATACTTGAGCACGGAAATCCTGGACTATTCTAAAGTAGAATGAGATTCTCTCTCAGCATTACTCCTCTGTATACACCATAGCACGATGGTATATCGGGGCAGAGCAATCACACCCTATGTGATAAGGTGTGCTCTATGATGAGTACTACTGAGTTACCTGTTTCCTTTTGGGAGATATGCGCTTGAGAAGCTGCATACCTATTGAATACGGTTACAATCAATTCAGTTGCCTACCACTTCATATTTGATATGATAAGGGAAGAGCCCATCTCTTAAGTTAGTTAAGATTTGGGGTTGTCCGGCCTATGTCTAAAAGCAAAATCCGGACAAGCTCAAGGCAAGGTCTGTAATGTAGAACTGGAAAGGTTCCAGCTATACAAACTACAGCAGATGATTTGGTAGAACCAAAGGATTCAGTAGATGCCAACGAACCTCAGCCTCTCCGCCGATCTAGTAGGGTTCCTCACCCACCTGAGAGATACTTCAGTTTCTCTATAACAGTGGGAGCGAGGATTGCATCATGAGATGATGACCCAACTAGTTTCGAGCTGGCCATCAGGAGTGGGACTCTATAAGAATGGCTGGATGTTTAGTGATCTGAGATGGAATCCTTATACACCAACAAAATATGGACTTTGGTTGCTATATCTGAAGGGTTAAATCCCTATCAGGAGCAAGTATATCTTGAGAAGATTACTTGGTGTACTTGGAAAAGTTGAGACTTTCAAAGCTAGACTTGTTAAAGGTTTGCATCATTGACCAGGTATGGATTATGTTGAAACCTTTTCTAAGGATCTATGCTTAAGTCCATCCAGATCCTACTTGCCACGGCTACATACCATGACTACGATATCTGGTGGTTGGGTGTCATGACAGCTTTTCTAAATGATGTTTTAGAAGAGAACGTCTATAAGTACACAGCCAGAGGGCTTCGTAGACAGTGGGAGCAACAGAAACGTGTGCAAGATGCTTTATAGGATAAAGCAGGCATCGCGGAGTTGGAACGTCTGTTTTGATGTGTTAGTCAAAGAGTTTGACATCATCAAAATGGTAGATGAACCTTGTATAAACAAAAAGGTAGTAGGGAGTATGGTGACGATCCTCGTAGAGTACGTGGATGACATACTCTTGATAGGGAAGGAGTTTCCTATGCTACGCTCGGTCAATCTCCGCTTATCACAATGATTCTCCATATAGGATCAAAGTGATATCTCCTAAATCCTGGATTTTGGATCTATGAGATAGATCTAATTGGATATTAGGATACTCACTAGTTGTAGTGAGATGATATCAGTTGATCCTGGGGAGAATCACTGGAAGGGTTCCAGGGTGATAAAGACGACTGAGTGTTAGTCACAGGCATTGTCTTTACCCTCGATAAAGGGACGATATGTTGGAAGAGTTCCAAGCTAGATACCGTGACATACTAGACGATCAAGGCAGGATACATCGCTACTTAAGATGCTACCAAAGAGGCTGTTTGGATGTATATTGGTTCATGAGATGAACTACGTTCCTACCATTGTGAGACAATGGAGTTGTGGCTTATGCCAAGGAACGCAGGTCCCATCAGTGATCCAGACATATTCTAAGGCAGTATCACCTGATCAAGGAGATGGTTGATCTCCAAGGAGATCGAGGTTAGGAGAGTAGACTCAGAGGACAACACGGCGGATCCACTCACGAAGGCCTATTCCCAGAGAGAGACTTTTATGGGATGGTTGAGTATGAGATACTACAACCACTGCTATCAGATGGCCCTAGTGCAAGTGGGAGATTGTTAGTTATATGTATGCCCTAGAGGCCATTACTGTACATACGATGTATATAGTAGTGGATGCTGGGATATATATAGGGAGGACTTTCTTGCTCGACATGATAGTATGCTATCTGGTTGATCTTTACCTTAACGTGTACACTAATAGTCTCTCCGATACATGTTGGTAAAGCCCTTAGGATGTGTACTTGACTACCTGGACTATGATGCGGATTATACTGGTGGGGACATGGTAGTCCATAAGTACATCTTTCAAGGTCCCTAGTCGTGGGTGTATCGAGACGGGGCATCGATATACCAGTGTAGACTAGCGTATACCTTCTCGACCCATACAGATGGGCGATGGATGATCCCATATCCATTGGTGTTTGACATCAGAGATGATATACGGGTGCTCAGTGGAGACTGGGTACACTAGACGGACTCGCCGAGAACTCCCAGATGGTATTATACCTCACGTCAGATGGCAGTTCTCAGGTGACACTAGTACAGAGTAGTCTGTTGACCCGAAATCGTCATAGAGTCTTGTGTGGTTCCCACTGTGCTTTGATTTCCACCTTACCACGTCCAAGAGGGCGTGCAAAATGGTGGTTTTTGGGTACAGTCCTGAGTCACATGGAGGCAATGAGCGATAGGAGGGGATTCGTCTCTCCCGGTATAGGGAGTTGATGTTGCGCTGTGTTCGATTGGCTATAACAGGAAATCCCTGGCCAGGGTTGCTGAGATTTACTGGTAAGTGTTACCAGTAGTTTCTCGAACTGTTATAAACCTCATATCGACACGACTTATCGAGCTATTGGGGTCTGACGTTTACCACCCTAGGCGAGATATGCGACATATCAGACGACGAGACCGGACTGTACGGTAAGTGTTACTGGTTGGATTCACAGGAGTGTGAGCGGGCTTGCTCGTCGATCTTCTCATCGCTCAATACCCGGGTGGCCGTTACGTTTAGCAGACCGCTTGCGGCTTGTGGGTGTTTGATATGATCATCACCTGCTGCCGGCGTATTGACGAGTCTTTAGAGTCCTACACAGAGGTTTCCTGGCTCAAGCGAAACGAAATAGGAGCGCATATGAGATATGTGCGGGACCGAGAATAATACGTGTATGTGATACCGTATTCCATTCTCGCGATGATTGTATCGAAAGGTTGTGTGCGATATAACCTAGTTATCGAATCGAGGATTGATTCGATAAGCCGATACATTGGATACTAGTCGGTTATATGCGACATGACCGGATCATTGAATCAAGTGTTGATTTAATGATTTAATGTATAATTATATATTTGATATATTACTTTGCATTAACTAGTATTTGTTCACTTTAAATGGATTTTCTCACTTGCATTGCACAAGTTGTATATGTGATGTACTTTTGTGCACTTGATTGTATCATGTTTGATGATACATTATTGCTAGGGTTTTTGTGTAAAGAATTAAACCTTGGTTAAGTAAATGGTTAGGGTTTTTATTTTATCATTCATTTATCCTTTTAATTTAGATTAAAAAGAAATGGCAAAAGAAAACAAAATGGTTTCTTTCTTTCTTTCTTTCTTTCATGAAGCTTGTTGAAGCTTCATGAAGCTTTGACCAAAGTGACCACTTTGTCTTCATCCTTAACCCTAACCATTCATCTAACCTTAGTCAACTCTCTACACATAACCATGGTTCATATTATGATAAGTATTCATTTTCTTTTGGATTTAAAAAAAATAACTTATCATAATATTCATCTTCTTCTTCTTGTTCAAGAAGAAGCTTGCCTCCATCAATGGCAACTTGATGAAATGAGTAAGAAATCCAATTCTAAAGTGAACCCACCTCCTATTTCTTCATCCTCTACCTCTTGCCAAGTAGTAAAGGGTGTTTCCTTCACAAGTTTTCATGGCTTGGTGAAGTTGGAGCTTGATCTTGTGATGCCTCGACGTAGATCATCTTCGGCATCGTAGTCGATGACCTAGCCCGCCCATTTTTCCGATGAAGCCGACGCTAGAGCCCGGGATTCGATTTGGACAGCGAGGAGACTTCATTGCGGAGCTATGGAGGTGGAGGACCGGATCTACAAAGGTTGTATTTCCGTTCTTTTGGTTAAGTTGTTAACAAGTTTCTTTTGTCGCCTAAAATTCTAGTTAACGATCTAGTCTAGGATTTCTCGGCACCGTAAAATTTGAAATTGGCATGGTTGATGCCTTGTGAGACCTCTTGAGAGTGCCTAGGAACCCTACAACAATAAGGATGACTTTATGTTGGATCGGACTCTTATAATCTTTGTATGCCTACTCTTCGATCAGACCACCTACCGACGGATCGAACTCCATGTCTTCGGACGCTTAGTCCTAGATCAGGCCACCTTCACCAGATCAAATCCCATATAGTCAGATCAAACATCCAATTTGATCAAATTATTAGTTGTCATCATATCGTGAAGCACACAACGAATCAAAGTCTTTTTTCCCCAAAAGGCGGACCTTTTCAAGCTATATCACATCCCTTCCCACCAACTCCTATCCCGCTTCGTTAATATCGTCAGCGCCATATTGGAACCGGTCTCTGCTCCCGATTTAGCTGAGGATCGCGCTCTAACATATTTTTTAATGAGAGATTTCACCAAAACCACTATAAGCTTTAGTCTATGTTACCAGAACCACTTTGAAGAGAATTCCCATCACAGAAACCTCTTAAGGTTACCTCTATTAAACACGACCCCCCGCGACCCCCTGACCGTTAAATCTATTGTCAAATGACCAAAATACCCTTTCTTCTTTTTTCCTCTAATTTATAGGAAGAAAGAACATGAAGAAGTAGAAGAAGAGGAGGGCCTCAACAATGGAGACAGCGGCGGCGACATTAGAGATGGTCTTGGCTTCGTCTCTCGCTTTGCATTAGTTATCTGGGCTTCACAGCTCGTGCTTGTTGTCACGCCCCGCTTCCCAGTAGACGGAAACGATGATGTGGCAGGCCACAATATATTTATTAAGAAATAAATACGTTAAGCATAATTAAGCAATATATAAAATGTACAAGAGTATAAAATAAACAGCAACTTTATTTACATTCATCTTTACATACAAATGTTTGAAAAGAAAAGATACAATGAGTAAAGCAGTGCCTAAACAATGACATATAAAAATGAAAGTAAGTACAATGAACTAGAAGTCAGTCTGGGCCGCAAGCTGGTCTAAGTCCTCCTGGCTCGGCTCGATCTCCTGAGAGTCTGGTCCTCCTGACGAACATTCCAAAGAAAGAAATAGAAAGGAATGTCGTCAGCGAACTAGCGCTCGGTAAGTCCCAAAAGAAGAACGAGAATATAACAAGTAATGTGAAAGAACAGGTAAGTTGTACATGTATATGATGGTTATTATAACGTGGTTGCTTGTAGCTTGATACAGAAGATATTCATGTATACGAGTGGAGTCCATCTTACCCCGTGGACTATGGTAACATGTAGTACAAGGCCCCGTCATAACCCATGGGACAATGACACAAGAATTCATATAGGTTTCTTTTAAGTGACCTCTCGTGCCACGATATATGTTCCGTACCAATCTACCCCTTTATCCCCTCGTAATGTATTGTATAGATTATAATTACAAGTCTTGTCGAAATACAAAATGTTCATGATGTAATCAAGTATTCAAGTAGTCAAGTCAAGTTATAACCATGGTTCGGTCAAGTCAGGTCAAGTATACATGTTTGATATTGATGTTTGCTTTTCAAGTATTCATGTTCATGATCAAGTATTCATGTTTTATATTGGATTCAGATTTGAATTGGACTCAGACTGAGTCAGACACTTGTGAACAGATTTAGATCTTGAATTAGGTTCGGGAGTTATCGGTAACTGCTGCACATGGACGACAGGATTTGTGTCATTTTCCAAGACAATTACCATTGATAACTCTGTTAAGTTTTCTACCTTAAATAGGCAAGCACTCACTTTCTCTGGTTTCCTGGGGCTCAAGAGAATTGATCCCGCTTAAACCTATATTTACTAAAGTCCTTAAATATTGTTTTTATATAACTCGAGGGGGTTTTATGAAAAAATATTTTAATATAGTTAAAATTAAAACCTCGAGGGTGATTAGTATTATTTGAGGTTGTTATGAGCATGGATTTTAAGTATTTGGGGTATGTTTTAGTGATAATTACTTAGCTTGGAAAATTTATGGTATTTTACTATAAAACTTGCATTTTTGATATCTTGATGGTATTTTATTGACAATTGTTAATCTTTTCATTTTTGAAAAACACAGATTTATTATATTTTAAAAATATGGATTTATAATTTTATATAATTTTAATTTTAAAAAATAATTTTATTTTATTTAGAAAATTCGTATTTTTTAAAAACCGTATTTAAATCATTTCGAGATCGAATGCTCCGTGAGAAGGTCTGCATCTCGTTCTATTAGCTCAAGAATGTGCGATAATCTACACCATCCATTAGCGAGTCCCCTAAACAGGGTTGTAGATGCGTATTCGCAAAGGATATGAAATATCGATTTAAAAGAAATCCGGTTTTTTAGAGTTATGTGGTATTTTATCGTAATATTATCTTTGTAACAAATATCCATACAAAAGAGACATCGTGCTATGGATCCAAGTATGTGTGTGGGGTAGGTCATTATCCCATGAAGTTTTCTTAAAAGTATTGTTTTAGCAAATACTAAAAGGTGTTTAATAAGTTCATGGTATTTTAATGAAAAAGTGCTACTATTGTTATTTCACATGAGAATTTGATGAAATTTGATTCTAAACATTATGTTTTAAGGTTACAGGTGATGTGTAAAAGTTAGATTGAACAAAGTATTAAGGAGAAGGAGTTTTCTAGGGTTTAGAAAAAGATATCGGTATTAACTCCACTTACCGATATACGTTTTGAAATGGAATTTCAATGAAGAGGAAAAGAGATTGAGAGGGACTTACTGTTTGATTATGTTAAGAAGAGATAGAAGAAGAGAAGGGCATTGTCGTGGCATCGCCGGAGCTTCGGATGTTGTTTCGATCTTCGCCGGAAGTTGCTTGCTTGCTAACTCCTCTTTACTCCACTTGTGCTTAGGAATTTTTTGAAAGAATTTTGCTATAATTTTCAGAATGGAGCCGAGCTAAGATAGGAGATGGTATTTATAGTGGAGAATTAGGGTTTTGGAATTAAAATGATGGATTAAAAAGCATTAAAATTGTGATAAATTGTGAAATGAAGGGTCTCTGTTTGATTGCAGGGAAATCAAATAGTGCAGAGGGGTTAGGGGTAGCTGAAGGGGTTTGTGTGCAAAGCCCGGGGTTTTTTGGCTTCATCTACCCCTCCCCGTTGGCCCTTTTGAGGCTTTTGGCCGGTCGATCTCGAGGCTTTTGCCTCGAGATTCGTGCCACCTGATAAACTCTGTATTTAAACCCTTTTGCACATATTTGATTTTTTGAACTTTTCATTTACCCGTGTATTGCACGTGCAATCTTTTGGGCTTCCAAAAGGTTAAAAAAAATTCAAAAAAAATAACGTGTCTGATGGGAATCGAACATAGGGGCTACGTCACAGCAGTGCAAGGCTTTACCAGCGAGCTACAAGTTATTTCTCGCTGTTATTTAACAAAATCGACTTATAACGCAAACTCAAGCTGTAAACTCATTTCTGTACATTAAAATAGATAGTTCAGTACAGTAAATTCAGAGTCGTTACATTCTACCCTCCTTATAAAAAATTCGTCCTCGAAATTTACAATTATATATGGATTAATTTTCAAGGAGGTAAGGGTATCTTGCACGCATGTCTTCTTCTCGTTCCCACGTTGATTCTTCTGGCGAATCCTTTCTCCACATCACTCAGACCAAGTTTACTTCCTTGTTCCGCAGTGTCTTTACCTTTCGGTCCAGGATCTCAACGGGTTGTTGCTCACAAGTTAGGTCCGTCTGTACTGTATACTCGGAGTGATCAAGGATGTGGCTGGGGTTGCTCACATATCGTCGTAGCTAGGATATGTGGAACACGTTGTGCACTCCTTCTAATGAGGATGGTAATGCTAAACGATATGTCATTTCTCCAACTCATTCGAGTATGTCGAACGGTCCTATGTATCTCAGACTTAACTTAGCTCTTTTGCCAAAGCGGATCACTCCTCTGTTTAAAGAGATTTTTAAGAAAACATGGTCTCCAGGTTGGAACTCCAGATGTTGACGCTTTGCATCTGCCCAATACTTCTGTCAATCTTGGGCCATGCGCATTCTTTTTCTGATCGTGCGAACTACGTCTACAGTTGCCACGATCATTTATGGTCCAAGGAGTTCACGATCTTTGACGTCGTCTCATCTTAGTGGCGAACAACACTTCCGTCCGTAGAGTGCTGCGAATGGTTCCATTCTAATGCTTGCCTGATTGCTATTGTTGTATGAAAACTCCACAAGGTGTAGGTGATCTTCCTACGAACCTCCGAAGTCTAACATACAAGCTCTTAGCATGTCTTCTAGAATCTGAATTATTCGCTCAGACTGTCCGTCCGTTTATAGATAGTAAGCCGTGCTGAAGTTCATACTCGTTTCCAGGCTAGCTTGCAGACTCTGCCAAAATTATGATCGGAATCTGGTATCACGATCGGAGACGATGCAAACAGGAACTCCATGTAATCTTACGATCTCCTGTATGAGTTCATGGGTATCAAATATAGTACACTTTGAAGGTTTAAAGCTTACTTTAGATTTATGCTTACCTCCATGTATTTCTTTGCTAACGTCTCGGTAGATTGGCCAACTCAAAAGAGAATAAAATGAGCCGACTTGGTGAGTCGATCCACAATAACCCATACCGCGTCGTTACCTTTCGTGCTACCAGGAAGGCAGTCATGAAGTCTATGGTAACGTGCTGCCATTTCCATTCTGGGATCGGTAACAGCTGAAGTAGACCAGCAGTTCTATGATATTCAGCCTTCACTTGCTGACACACCAAACATTTGGCTACGCTCCTTGCTACTTCGCGCTTCATTCCATGCCACCAGTAGTGTTGCTGTAGATCCTTGTACATTTTTGTACCACTGGGGTATACAGAATAAGGAGAGCTGTGAACTTTTTTCATCAACTCTTCTCGAATGGGCCATGTGGCACACATAACCGACTTCCATATCTCAAGAATCTATCTTCGTGGATGATGAATTCATTTCAAAGTTCACTTTCTACTTGTTCTCGGATCTTTTGTAGCTTGGCATCATTTATTTGAGCTGCCTTGATCTGATTGACAAGAGTGGACTTGATTAGTCTAAAATATTGCATTTTTGAATGAATATTTTTCCTACTATTGTTAAGTACTAAAAGGTGTTTATTGTAAATATCGAACATATGCGAGTTTATTTGTAGGAAGTTTATTATCATATGTTTCTACATTATATTTAACATAACGAGGAAAAATATATGCATATAATATTTAAATGAAATCTTTGTAATTAAAATATGCATATCATATCAAATATTTCTAATCAATATTCTTAAGATTTAATATCATGTAAAATGATTAGGATAATAACTCAAAAATACCAAATACTACTAACATTATCACTTGAGATATTGTGCAGATATTAGCTCAGGTATGGAATCTAAGCAAGAGATCCGAGTCAAATCGGGATATCAAAACCGAATCTACAAAAATTTAGAAGCAAATTGAGAGATCTAGCAACGGCAGAGACTCAGAGCATTATTTTCAGAATATAGACATCAAAAGGATCTCCACATGGCAACACAAGAGACTAGAAGAAATCCCAAGTCCTGATTCCACTAGGTTGCGGCGTAAGGGCGGCCAAAGTGTCACATTTGCAGCGGATCCGCGGCGGTTTGGTGGAGTTGGGATGTGATATTTTGTAGTATGGATCTTAACAGCATATATTCACATAGGGAATTTTGGGTTTCTGGTTTAGTGACTATATAAGAGACCGGTAGCTTCACATTCAGAATCATCACCGAAGAGACCAAGAGGTCCAAGCGATCTACGCATCCGAGTGATCATCAGCTAGTCATCTACCTCCAACAAGAGAGAAGATCTAGAGTAACTAGGGTTCTTTGTAATTTACTTTAAAAAATGAGAGTTGTATGAAATAGTTGATTAATAAAGGTAGATCTTAGTTTATTTCTTTTCGCATTTACTTTCTGCATTTAATTTCTGCACTTACTTTCTACACTTACATTAGATTTCATTCTTCAATTTTTCTTCTAAATCTCCAACTATGAGCGAGTAATTCCTAGCTTGCTAGAGTTCGTAGGATAGGGTAACACAATGGATGAGAAAATCATTTAACTTCTTTTAAACATTTTAAAATCTATAAACTTTAGCAAAATAAATGTTAACCTCCTTATCGGGCGCGCTACCAATTTATTGATAGTCACGGCCACGATTTGAGATCTGTTTAACACTTGTTTTGTTAAGGGCTAGACATGAATAGAAATCAATGCAAGGACAAGGGTTAATAGTGCGGAAACCCTAATTTCTTCCAAAAACCCTAATTTATATTCATCACTATCGATCTAGTTTTAAACTATTAAAAGATAAAAAAAAGTCATTTTTAATTATTCATCCATTACTACCATGTCCTATGAGCCCTACAAGCCTTTTTCTTATAAATTTTACATCCACATTAAAATAGATCTACAACTAATCACCCTATCTTCCATCAACTTGTCTAAATCAAGAAAATGGTTCATGTTTCCCTGCGGACAACCCGTACTCATCGCGGCTAGCTACTAGCGACACCGTCTTGATTGCGGTTATTTACGAACACACTTTTTAACGACTAATCAAATGGCGCCGTTGCCGGCGAAACGATTGTAATTTTTTTCTTGTTATTCGGGTTGATTTCTTATAAAATCCGGCAACCATAAAAAACCCACATATTATGTATTTAACGATTATTGTACGAGTTTTGCAAGGGAACCTTGAGTAACTGGAGCAAGAAATTTAGAGATTTCAACTTAGACCAGAGGAGCATAGGGGAGCGTTGAAGAAATATTGGCAAAAGATCCCTCAAAACAGCGGCGGAACTGCGGCGGAACTAGGAGTTTGGCGGCAGAACCACGGCACTTTGGGTGAATTGCGACCCCAAAATCCTCTGGTATTTTCATAAGATCTTTCTCTTTCCTCTAAAATTCCTATAATCTGATTTTACCTGCAAGATTCTTTGCAAATATCTTCGCTAAAAATCTTTTTGCGTGTTTTAGATTTTGGTTTGTTTTGCATATCTAAAACGGATATTAAGAGCCAATAAACATAAATTCAGATTATGTGAGAATTTCATCACCCTTCCTAAGCCCCACAAATCACAAACGAGTATACTATCACCCTGCATTAATAAAAAATATTTAGACCTAGCCCCTAAGGACATTCGTGCTCAATTAGGACAGAGGAAGGTCGTGGGTAATCTATTGCTTATTCGCATTTTTCTTGCGGTGTTTAAGGCAAGTGTGACTAAGAAAAGCGGTTACTTAATTAGGCCCGCTATTTCGATGATTCGTATAGCGGATACCTCCCACTTATTTGGCACTTACCTGGCCACAAGATTGATAAGGAGGTACTAAAGGATTGATCATGTGACTTGTCCTTTGGAAGTCTATGAGCGGTCTAGTGACTTAACATAGGTGACCCTAGTTCTAGGGATTAATTGTGCATTTTGTGATTTATTGAGTTAAGCCTCAAGTCCCCCTTTCAAAGCAAAACAATTTCCAAATTCCAAAAAAAAGCTTAAATCGTTACCATTTCACCATCTTTTCTTTTCACTTTCTTATAATAGGTAACCCAAACAGATGAACTCTTGCCGAGTTTTGCTATCCAGAAGCAGACATTTCTTGTTTTCGTAATTGTTTCGGTACAAAATCCAACTCTACCATGTCTTTAAGAGATAGGATAGAGCAAGCGGAAAAAAATAGTTGGATACCTCACTCAAGATCCTATTAACCGCATCAAAATTCAACATCTTCTTATATTGATAATCCGTTTAAGACGAGTAAGGGAACTTCTAAACACATGTCCATTGCTGAGCATATTGCGAAGGCTGAAAGCCAAAGTTTCAATCCTTTCACTAATCTAAAACCGTTAGGACAACAAACACCATCATTTTCATATGAAAATATTGATACTCGTTTTGAGGCGAATAGTCGCCAACTAACCAACCAATCTCAATATTCTTCATATCACAATGTTGATCCTAACCCTGTTTATGAAACTTGGGTACACCATTCTAATTCTTATCCACAGTACCAAATTTTTACACGCTCTCATGTTGACACTTATTTTGAGACTAATGGGGCAAATCATAAACGCATGTTGATTGCGGAACACATTAAACTCGCCCGTAGCCAACAAGTAAAGGCATATCTTCTTAACATTTCTCTTCAGGCAAATGCGGAAAATCATAAACGCATGTCAATTGTGGAACACATTGAACTCGCCCGTAGCCAACAATTAGACATATTCCAACCATACTCAACTTCCTCACCTTATCTAGACAGCGCTTCTAAAAATCAATTAGGAAGTTCTACGGTTCAAAGAGAATCCTTCATTGGAATTTCTTCACAACCCATGTCTAGTCTTGAAGTAGAGTTGGAATTGAGTAGTGAAAGAGAACAAGAGATCCATCAAATTCAAACCAAAACCAATTCTTTTGATCTCGACACCTTCCATCCTGCACCCCAACCGAATATTTTCGATATTCAACCGCTTCATAGTCTAAGTGATGAAGTGCCTGAGAATAACATGTTTGACTTTGCTAATAGTGAGTATGAATGAGAGCTTGACACCATTTCAAATCAAACCGATCCTTATTCGACTACACTTGATATTTCAAACCTTCCAACTGCTTCAAGTGAACCAAGTGATTTATCGATTGCGGATAATATAATTGATGAATTCTTGAATACCTATTCGTTTGATTTGACCGAAGGTGTTAGTAAGAGCGGTGATGAAAATATCGTTGAATATGAACCCGTTATGTTGGATGAGTTGAATTCTCCGACCCATCATGTCCCTTCTATTGAACACGAACATCTTTTTGTACAATTAACCGATCCTATTCTTACCACTGACCTAACTGATAAGCAAAACGATATTCAGCCTTCATCTCCCACATCTGGTTCAACATTACTCGACACATAAATTTGTTTATCCATTTCAACACCCATTTTCTTTGGTTTTTCTAATTTTCTTTCAACTCTACCGGGTTTTGATGAATCACACTCCGACATTTCGAGTTCTATGATTCTTGAAAGACCACTTGATTTAGACTCTTTTGAAAATGAAGGAGATGAGCTTTTCGAAGCTCCTACCTCCATAATTTATGACAAATCATGTGTTGAATTCTGGCACGAAAAAGATTGACCTTGAATCTTTCAGTCTTCCTAGAGAATCTGCTTATTCCACTGATTCTTTTCTTTTCGATGTGATCATCATCGATGAAAGTTTCGAAAATATTTTCGCCGAAGAACTCGCGTTTCTTAAAGACTTGGATGTTGTGATGAATCAACCTCTATTGGAAATTCGTGCGCTTCCATTTGAGGCCGGAAAAGTTGAACCACCACCCCTTCTTCTTATCCTATACGAGAATGTGACTATTTCACCCATTCCTAATCATTCACATTCTCGTTTTCATCCCCCATCACTGTTTCTTCTCTACCAACTAAGACGTAAACCCAATCGATTACGCCTCTTATCTCCCCACTTCTTCACGTCTATGATTTTCTACCAACTATGTTGTTACATCGATAAATTTTTTGAATGGTTGGTGTTGACTTTTGGTATTTGTAAAGCTTTGCATAAACCAATAACTTTACCCTTCCTCTTATAATTTTAAATGCTTAATACTGTTTCACTCAAGTTTGGGGGGGGGGGATATTTTGGCTCTTGAAAGAAAAACAAAATTTTACAAAATTGTGAGCCAAAAATAAGTTTGGGGGGGGGGGATTTCATTGTCATTAACTTTTTTTCCCCTTTTGCTAATAATTGAGAACTTTTTCTCCTAGGTCTACAGATTTTTAAGCTTAAAGATGACATCAATGAGGACACTGCTGCAAATAGGTTTGGGGGAGGTTTGTACTTATTCACGCATCATTTTGCATTATACTAAATAAAAGCACAAATTTTTTTTTGATAATAAAAGTTAGGAAGTGAAGAATATATATGAAAGATGGGAAGAAATTCAAGAAAAGCACGAAAATTAGATGTTTTAAAACGAAACTAGTAATAGGTAGTCATGAACTGTTGTCCCAAGGGTTGGTAAGATGAATGAAATCACTAATCTGAGGATAGAAATTAGTCTGAAAAATAGTCTCTATTCTTGAGTCCAAACATCTGAACGTTGATACCCTACTATACGCACTTGCACACACTTGAAACTCAGGATAGTAGAGGATACCTTGAAATGATCTTGTCTAAAAGTCTTAGTATGAAGAAAAAATATATAAACAAAAATATAAATGATACTGAAAATATAAATGGTAAAGAAAAATGAACACTGGTTTTGTAATTACTTAAGGCAGCATAAAAAAATATAGCGAGGGTGCCTTATCACCTTGTGCCTTAGACCAACTGGTTTAGGAGCCACTGCTAAGCCTTATGTGTTGCAAGACGAGAATATTACTAATTACGCCTTAATGAGTGAACACATTTAGTAATCGGTTGGTTAGTACCTCAAGAAGTATTAACGGTCGCATGAAGAATGTGTGAGCAATTCCATCTAAAAATATTCACCGACTAAAAAGTACTAAGGAAGATGGGCAAGAGTATGATAGCTTGAATTGAATTCTCTAAGTGTAAGACTCTAAGGACCGTCGCGCTTAACTAGGACAGAGAAAGGTTGTGGGTAATCTATCGCTTATCCGCATTTCTTTTGTGGTGTCTGTTCCCCTCCGAATGGCGGCTAAGACAGGGACGTCTTGCCTGAGATTAGGGGCAGATGCTATTTGGTTTTATCCGTCCACCTCTCCGAAGATGCCAAGTTGATTTATGGTACCATATAGCGAAGGTTTAGACGGATGCGGCCGATGTAGCAGACTTCGTCAGATTCCCCCTCGTTAAAGGGGTTTTTGATTGTGGGGACGCTCTTACCTGCAGGCGCAAGCCCCTACAGTTAATTACGCTACCGCTTCGCGGTAACAACTTTCTCCTTCTCTAGAATTTCACTTCGTGTCGTGGGTATTTTTTTTGTTTGTGGCTGCCCGTGGATTGTATACGGAGACTAATTTATGTCGTCGCCCGTAGGACGTGGATTAGTCCAAATCTGTATTTTCTTAGATTTGGGTTTGGGGTTTTTGTTTGTGGCTGCCCGTATCAATCACCAAGAAATCCGCAAAAAGCTCCCGTCCACAAACAACAACAGTACAATCTCTACATTCCTTACTAGCTATGATTTTTCCATTCCCAGTGTGTATGTCCCAAAAACTAGACAGGGTCGTGCAGGTGATCGAGTGCGTAGTTATAAAATTTGATGACATAAAACAGTGGGATGCTCCGGAATCAAATAATGCCAAAGCAGGAAAACCACGAACGAGTACAGTACCTGAAACCACTTCTCCTGATGCCTTGGCTTCCTCAGCTGTCAAAGTGAAAGCTCGACCCTGGTTGGGTCCTTGTGTCAGCTGTTTCTGCCCTTGGAACGGTCTCTGCGGAGGCTTCCGTATATCATCTCTCGTGCGAAGCTTCGACGGACAAGTACCAACTGCGTGATCGGCTGCCCCACAAACCAGACAAAGTCCTAGTCTCCTTCGACAATCCTTCTGCACGTGCCCAGGTAATCGGCAGTAATCACAAATCACGCTCTTCCTTCGATCAACGATCACAGGCTTCTTCATTGGCGCTACACCTCGACGGTCCACTGGAATACCTCTGCGCCCATGATCTCGGTTAGGTACAAATGCAGGCTTCCTGGCCGCAGCTGCTGTCTGGTGAAGGTTCCCTTTCGATCCTGATAAACTCTGCTGCTCTCTGGCTGCCGTGAGAACCTGCGAGAAAGTGGTCAAACCCAGGGAGACAATCTGCCTCTGGATGTCCACATCCAAACTGCGCAAAAACCTTCGCGCCCTGTCTGCCTCCTTGGCGACTAAGGGTCCAGCGAAACGGCTAAGTCTCGTCCACTCCGCTGCATGCACATCCACAGCTGCTCCATTTTGTTTCAGCCCAATAAATCTCTCCTCCATTTCCTCCCGTGCAGTCCGCGGGAAGAACTTTTCCAAGAAACTTTTGGAGAAATCCGCCCAAATGATTGGCTTGGACAAGCGGGTCTCCTCCACAAGCCACCACTCTCGGGCGTAATCTACCAGCTGAATGCGCACCACATCAACTTTCTTGTCTTCTGGGATCTGTGCTGCAATCAGTAAATTCTCCGTGTCCACGAGCCACTGCTCGGCTGGCAACGGCTCCTCCAAGCCAGTAAAAGTAGTAGGACCCAACCGTCTGAAATCTGCCACGGTCCCTACTCGGTCGACTGGCTTCGCTACAGCGGTGTTTACAGACTGCTGCATAGCCTGCAAACCCTCCTGAAATGAATCTGCTTGCTGCTGGATCAGCTCAGTTTGCCTCTTCTGATTTTCCAACATCCCGCGTATCACTCCCAACATGGCGGCTTCATCCACACGCCTCTGATACGTCTTGAAATTCTTATCTGCCATGGTCCTGAAATCAAAACAAACAACATTAGCATGATGATAGATTCAATATATAAATCAAGGCTAGAACTCCAAGATACTTAAATAGAGTGCTGCATTGTAGCTATGCCGCGGTATCATAGCCGCAATTACTTAACTCCACCCAAGTCGCCTAAGTCCTAGAGATAACAAGAAATTAGGTTTTCGAGTTAACAATGCAAAGTAAGTGTGCATGTCGACATGATCTGGAAGAATGATTCAAGGACGGTAAAACGGTCAAGGTGGCAGGACATGTTTCCTAATCACGGGTATTCTGATTTGTGTATCGGGTGCGATACCCAACTACAAAGAATCAACCCAATTAACCTATGTCTCTGATACCATAAAACCATGTCACGCCCCGCTTCCCAGAGTACGCAAGATTTGGGCACGTGACATAGCCAACCATGCTACCTGTGGGTAGGAAGTATCCATCCACAGTCACATTACGGTTGTAAAGATATCAAGAACAGTAACAATAAACTAAACTAATACATGTCCACATCCATAATAACAAGAATCAATAAACAATAAGTGCGGAAGCTAATGATCCAATACAATGAAATAACAGTATGTCCCATAATGCGGGCTCACATCTGGAAATGAAATGACATAAATGAACTAAACTCTAAAGAACTCACAGTTCAGCCTGCTGGCTGAAGTACTCCTGCTCGGTCGACGACAAAGGTACGGAATCTGGGCCATGCAAAACCCAGACGTCAGCGCGTCATGATATCAAGTATATAGCATAAACATGGTAATAAACAATGCCAGCATGAACATGAATAAAGCTGTAAAAAGAGGTAACAAGCAGGGTAAGGTGCAGTGGTGACTAAACTGTCCTATCAGGTTTTCTACTCTATAGTCTTTGAAACCAATTGATGAATCGTCGATGTAACTCAATAGTATCCCGTGCGTGCCCGGGACCACGGTCATGATCCTCGGGGCTGAATCCGAGACGTGCCGCTAAGCAGTAAAAGGTAGTAGGATAGATGAGTGATGTCAGCATCAACACTCCGGAGCTGGCCAAGCCCGTAAGACTGATCAGAACAATGTATCGAACTGTTGAGTTACAAGTCGGTTTCACCTTTGATTTCCCCATACCCCCAAACTATGTATGTCAGTCAGGTATTCAGTAGTCAAGGACTAATGCCAACACAAGTCAAGTAAAGGTAGGTCTGTCTGGATCGACAGCAGGAATGGTTAGGTCTGTCGGCATTAGGCACGAGATCAGGAACAAGTAATGTCAAGGTACAACGGGATGAGTCGGTAAGTATGTATATGTCAGGTGTAGCAGGGTCAGGCCAATATGTCGTGCAATCGATAAGTGCTCACAACAGGTACACAATCAATAATGAACAGTAGCAGGAAACAGTAAATAACCATATTAATCTAGGTAAACACAGTGATGTTTCGTATTCTCTTATTAATCCGGTTCACGCACCTTTGAGGTGCAGTAGCCACAAGACGAACAATATCGATAATATACGTAATGGAGTTACATGAATTTGAACTAAGCACAATAATTGTCTCATGAGTGATTTTAACAAATGAAGTGGGGATGATCTACTTGGTTTGATTAGTTAAGTATGAATTAATAGCAGACCGGTTAAAGCGAGCAATGATTTCATTGATTTAAAGTTACGGACAATCGTGGCTAGCAATTCTAAGTTATAAAATGTATCGATGTTATACTAGTTGTGTGGTTATAATATGATGATTAAGTTGTAGCATGTTAAAGCAAGTATTCGGATACTTGCCTCGGCGGTTCCGCAAACCGAAACACGGATGCGGTGTCGGCAGAAACTGCGATATGAAAGCACGGGCCACGGATCGAGTCCCAACAGAGGTCAACGGGATCACACGGACCAGGGGGCTTCGCTGGAGCGTCGGGTTCGCCGGACGGCACGGTCGGATTCCGGCAAAATGTCAAAAGTAACGGAGTTAGCGACAAAAATACGATACACGCAAAACTAACGACCAGCGGGGGTTGTACCAAAAGGAAGGAGAAGGAAACTTACAGAGAGAAACAGGGTGCAAACACGATGGCTCGACGGCACTGGATCGCCGGCGAAACGACGGCGGCGGCTGCAGCAAGGGGAAAGGCCTCGGGTGTGCAGGGTAGTGTGCTGCGGCGAGTTGGAGGAGGGTGTGGTCGGCTCTGGTGGTCGTGGGAGAGAGAGAGGTGGTCGGAGGTGGTGTCGACGGGGTCGCCGGCACGTCTCTCCGGCGAACAGCGGGGGTAAGCGAAGGATGAAGGCTAGGGTTCACTGTTCCGGCGAGGGGAGGAGCGGGAGAACGGGGAAAAGAGGGTAGGTAGGTGCGGTGGAGGTCGTGGTGGTGAGGGCGGCGACGGCGAGGTCTCGAGGAGGCCGGCGGTGGGATCGCGAGACTAGGGTTAGGGTTTGCGTCGGGTTTCTCATGGTCGCGTGGGGATGAAGGCGGCTGTGCATGGTGTTAATATATATATGGGAAGAGAGAGAGAGTTGTTGAAAGAAGGAGAGAGAAGGAGAGATTATGATAGATAGAGAGAGAGAGAATGAGTAGAGAGAGACAGAGATGAGGAAAGGGAGCGGGGCCCACGCGAAGGGAAACCCCAGCTCGCGATTGGTTGATGCAGGATACTGAAATATTGAAGTAAAGATTTTAGGGAAATAAACTGTTAAGGGAATTAGATTTGTATATAATTATTTTAGTTTATATTAAATTGAAACGGGCCCTTTTTGGCGCGAAATGAAACATTTCCAAATCGCGCCCGGGTTGCGCCCAAATGTCCCAATTTCAAATTATATGATTTTAAGTGGGTTCCAAATTTTGAAAAGAGGTGTTTAGTGATTAAAATGCATGCCCCCAAGTCGGACACTTGCACGCGCGCGTAGTCGCCCAAGCTTGCCCGTTTAGCCAAACGGAACGGAATCTCGACACGCGGACGCTACCACGCGACTAGTGGCGACGAGTAGGCCAACATGGACATCTTAAATTTCAATTTAGGAGTTAAAATTTGTTATGTGCCAAAATGACTTAACCGGGTAAAATTTAGCAATAAACACCAGAAAATCAGGAAAATTGGAAAGGGCAATAAATAACCCTCAACTAGTACTATACATAGTATTATTGGGCTCGGGTGTTACATCAATACCCAACTACAAAAGAATTTCGTCCTCGAAATTCCAAGAATACAAGATAACTAACTACTGGAAAAGATAAGGGAATTTCTGCCGGATCTCGTCTTCTCGCTCCCAAGTAGATTCTCCATGCGATCGGTTACCCCAAGAAACTAGCACAAGAGGGATAACCTTGTTCTTAAGAACCTTTTCTCTTCGATCCTTGATCTCGACTGGTCGCTCCTCAAAAGTCAGGTCCTCCCGAACGGTCAACTCCGAATGATCCAAGACATGAGTCTCATCACGAACATACTTCCGTAGTTGAGACACATGAAACACATCGTGAACTCCTGCTAATGATGATGGTAACGCCAACCGGTACGATACCTCTCCAACACGCTCCAATATCTCGAAGGGTCCAACGAATCGGGGACTAAGCTTTCCCCGACTTCCAAAGCGAATCACCCCTCTAGTCGGTGATATCTTCAGGAATACCAAATCGCCCACGGCGAACTCTAGAGGTCTTCTTGACGTGTCGGCCCAACTCTTCTGTCTGTCTTGAGCTGCCTTCATGTGCTTTCTGATTGTATTCACCTTCTCGACTGTCTGCACCACCAAATCTGGTCCTAGTAACCTTCGTTCACCAACATCATCCCAACAAACCGGTGAACGGCACTTACGACCATACAGCGCCTCAAACGGAGCCATCTGAATTGTCGCTTGGAAGCTATTGTTGTACGAAAACTCCACCAGGTGTAGATGATCCTCCCAAGAACCTTTGAAGTCTAACATGCAAGCCCTCAACATATCTTCAAGGGTCTGGATCGTTCTCTCTGATTGTCCGTCAGTCTGAGGATGATAAGCTGTGCTAAACTTCAATCGAGTCCCCAAACTTTCTTGTAAACTCCTCCAAAAGTGTGACAAGAACCGAGTGTCCCGGTCGGACACGATGCTTACCGGTACTCCATGCAATCTGACAATCTCCTGCATGTATCGATCTGCCAAGGTCTCCGTCGATTGACCAACCCGAAAAGGAATAAAGTGAGCTGCCTTGGTCAACCGATCGACAATCACCCATACAGCGTTGTTACCCTTTGGACTCCGCGGTAAAGCCGTCACGAAATCCATGGTTATATGTTCCCACTTCCATTGAGGAATCGGAAGTGGTTGCAACAAACCAGCAACCCTTTGGTGTTCAGCCTTGACTTGCTGACACACCAAGCACTTAGCCACGAAGCGAGCGATTTCCCGCTTCATACCTTCCCACCAGAAATGCTGTCGAATATCTCGGTACATCTTCGTCCCTCCTGGATGTACAGAGTAAGCTGAACTGTGTGCCTCCTTCATAAGCTCCTCACGCACATCTCCTTTTGGCACACACACACGGCTACCATATCTCAACGAACCATCTTCATGGATCAGTAAATCGGTTCGTAGTCCAGCTCCAACCTGCTCTCGAAACTTTTGCAGTCTAGGATCCTGCGATTGCGCCACTTTAATCTTCTCAACTAAGGACGATTGTACTTGCAACTGCATCAACTGTCCTGTAGCACGTGGTAGCACAACCTCCAAGTCAAATCTCCGAAACTCCTCAATGATCTCTCTGTGTGCCGTCAATAACTGAATTGCTGGTAACTGACTTAGTGCATCTGGCACGACATTAACTTTTCCCGGATGATACTTAAGATCAAGGTCGTAGTCGGCCATCAGCTCCAACCATCTGCGTTGCCTCATGTTCAACTCCTTCTGAGTGAACACATATTTCAAACTCTTGTGATCCGTAAAGACTTCAACTCTCTCGCCCAGAAGGTAGTGTCTCCAAATCTTCAGGGCGAAGATCACGGCTGCAAGCTCCAAGTCGTGAGTCGGATAGTTCTGCTCATGAGTCTTCAGCTGTCTCGATGCGTAAGCGACGACTTTCCCATTCTGCATCAAAACACATCCCAATCCCTTTCCAGATGCGTCGCTGTGAATCACCAGTCCTCCTGAATCATCCGGTACGGTTAGGATAGGGGCGGTTATCAGCTTCTGCTTCAATGTCTCGAAGGCCAATGCACATCCATCTGTCCAAACAAACGGTACCTCCTTACGCGTAAGCTTGGTTAACGGCTCAGCTAAACGAGCGAAGTTCTCCACAAATCTTCTGTAGTAACCGGCGAGTCCAAGAAAACTTCTTATCTCTGCAACATTCTTTGGAACAGGCCAATCTCGAACTGCTGCAATCTTCTCGGGATCAACGGCGATTCCATCGCCCGACACGACATGCCCCAGAAACTTCACTTCTTCCAACCAGAATTCGCACTTACTCATCTTCGCGAATAATTTCTCCTGTCTCAGCGTTTGCAGTGTGATCCTTAAGTGCTCAGCATGCTCCTCCGGACTCTTCGAGTACACCAGAATATCGTCAATGAATACCACAATAAACTGGTCCAAGAACGGTGCAAAGATCCTGTTCATCAAGTCCATAAATATTGCCGGCGCATTAGTCACTCCGAAGGGCATCACTAAATACTCGAAATGCCCATACCGAGTCCGAAACGCCGTCTTGCAAATGTCTTCTGCCTTCACTCGGACTTGATGATATCCTGATCGTAAGTCCAGTTTCGAGAATACCCTCGCGCCACTAAGCTGCTCAAAAAGTTCTCCAATGCGAGGGATCGGGTATTTGTTCTTAATAGTCACCCGGTTTAATTCTCGGTAATCGATGCACATCCTTCTCGTGCCATCTTTCTTCTTTACTAAAAGAACTGGAGCTCCCCAAGGTGAGTTGCTGCTTCGAATCCATCCCTTCTCGAGTAATTCACCCACCTGTTTCTTAACCTCTTCCAATTCCACCGGTGCCATCGGATAATAAGATTTTGTTACTGGCGCTGCACCAGGAATGAGGTCAATCGCAAACTCCACATCTCGCTTCGGCGGTAGGCCTGAAATATCTTCAAACACATCCATAAAGTCGCGGACAACTGCCGGCTCTTCATTTCTATCCGCAACCATAGCCGCAAGAACATTGTTCGTCGGCCTAGCCCTAAACTCGACTGGCCCGACAGAACTGCTTCCTCCGATGAAAGTAAACTCAGGGTGTCCGGGAATCTGGAAAATTACTTTCCTTGCCCTACAATCAATGTGTGCGTGGAAAGTGCCAAGAAAATCCATTCCCAAGACTACTTCATAACTGCCCGTATCAATCACCAAGAAATCCGCAAAAAGCTCCCGTCCACAAACAACAACAGTACAATCTCTACATTCCTTACTAGCTATGATTTTTCCATTCCCAGTGTGTATGTCCCAAAAACTAGACAGGGTCGTGCAGGTGATCGAGTGCGTAGTTATAAAATTTGATGACATAAAACAGTGGGATGCTCCGGAATCAAATAATGCCAAAGCAGGAAAACCACGAACGAGTACAGTACCTGAAACCACTTCTCCTGATGCCTTGGCTTCCTCAGCTGTCAAAGTGAAAGCTCGACCCTGGTTGGGTCCTTGTGTCAGCTGTTTCTGCCCTTGGAACGGTCTCTGCGGAGGCTTCCGTATATCATCTCTCGTGCGAAGCTTCGACGGACAAGTACCAACTGCGTGATCGGCTGCCCCACAAACCAGACAAAGTCCTAGTCTCCTTCGACAATCCTTCTGCACGTGCCCAGGTAATCGGCAGTAATCACAAATCACGCTCTTCCTTCGATCAACGATCACAGGCTTCTTCATTGGCGCTACACCTCGACGGTCCACTGGAATACCTCTGCGCCCATGATCTCGGTTAGGTACAAATGCAGGCTTCCTGGCCGCAGCTGCTGTCTGGTGAAGGTTCCCTTTCGATCCTGATAAACTCTGCTGCTCTCTGGCTGCCGTGAGAACCTGCGAGAAAGTGGTCAAACCCAGGGAGACAATCTGCCTCTGGATGTCCACATCCAAACTGCGCAAGAACCTTCGCGCCCTGTCTGCCTCCTTGGCGACTAAGGGTCCAGCGAAACGGCTAAGTCTCGTCCACTCCGCTGCATGCACATCCACAGCTGCTCCATTTTGTTTCAGCCCAATAAATCTCTCCTCCATTTCCTCCCGTGCAGTCCGCGGGAAGAACTTTTCCAAGAAACTTTTGGAGAAATCCGCCCAACTGATTGGCTTGGACAAGCGGGTCTCCTCCACAAGCCACCACTCTCGGGCGTAATCTACCAGCTGAATGCGCACCACATCAACTTTCTTGTCTTCTGGGATCTGTGCTGCAATCAGTAAATTCTCCGTGTCCACGAGCCACTGCTCGGCTGGCAACGGCTCCTCCAAGCCAGTAAAAGTAGTAGGACCCAACCGTCTGAAATCTGCCACGGTCCCTACTCGGTCGACTGGCTTCGCTACAGCGGTGTTTACAGACTGCTGCATAGCCTGCAAACCCTCCTGAAATGAATCTGCTTGCTGCTGGATCAGCTCAGTTTGCCTCTTCTGATTTTCCAACATCCCGCGTATCACTCCCAACATGGCGGCTTCATCCACACGCCTCTGATACGTCTTGAAATTCTTATCTGCCATGGTCCTGAAATCAAAACAAACAACATTAGCATGATGATAGATTCAATATATAAATCAAGGCTAGAACTCCAAGATACTTAAATAGAGTGCTGCATTATAGCTATGCCGCGGTATCATAGCCGCAATTACTTAACTCCACCCAAGTCGCCTAAGTCCTAGAGATAACAAGAAATTAGGTTTTCGAGTTAACAATGCAAAGTAAGTGTGCATGTCGACATGATCTGGAAGAATGATTCAAGGACGGTAAAACGGTCAAGGTGGCAGGACATGTTTCCTAATCACGGGTATTCTGATTTGTGTATCGGGTGCGATACCCAACTACAAAGAATCAACCCAATTAACCTATGTCTCTGATACCATAAAACCATGTCACGCCCCGCTTCCCAGAGTACGCAAGATTTGGGCACGTGACATAGCCAACCATGCTACCTGTGGGTAGGAAGTATCCATCCACAGTCACATTACGGTTGTAAAGATATCAAGAACAGTAACAATAAACTAAACTAATACATGTCCACATCCATAATAACAAGAATCAATAAACAATAAGTGCGGAAGCTAATGATCCAATACAATGAAATAACAGTATGTCCCATAATGCGGGCTCACATCTGGAAATGAAATGACATAAATGAACTAAACTCTAAAGAACTCACAGTTCAGCCTGCTGGCTGAAGTACTCCTGCTCGGTCGACGACAAAGGTACGGAATCTGGGCCATGCAAAACCCAGACGTCAGCGCGTCATGATATCAAGTATATAGCATAAACATGGTAATAAACAATGCCAGCATGAACATGAATAAAGCTGTAAAAAGAGGTAACAAGCAGGGTAAGGTGCAGTGGTGACTAAACTGTCCTATCAGGTTTTCTACTCTATAGTCTTTGAAACCAATTGATGAATCGTCGATGTAACTCAATAGTATCCCGTGCGTGCCCGGGACCACGGTCATGATCCTCGGGGCTGAATCCGAGACGTGCCGCTAAGCAGTAAAAGGTAGTAGGATAGATGAGTGATGTCAGCATCAACACTCCGGAGCTGGCCAAGCCCGTAAGACTGATCAGAACAATGTATCGAACTGTTGAGTTACAAGTCGGTTTCACCTTTGATTTCCCCATACCCCCAAACTATGTATGTCAGTCAGGTATTCAGTAGTCAAGGACTAATGCCAACACAAGTCAAGTAAAGGTAGGTCTGTCTGGATCGACAGCAGGAATGGTTAGGTCTGTCGGCATTAGGCACGAGATCAGGAACAAGTAATGTCAAGGTACAACGGGATGAGTCGGTAAGTATGTATATGTCAGGTGTAGCAGGGTCAGGCCAATATGTCGTGCAATCGATAAGTGCTCACAACAGGTACACAATCAATAATGAACAGTAGCAGGAAACAGTAAATAACCATATTAATCTAGGTAAACACAGTGATGTTTCGTATTCTCTTATTAATCCGGTTCACGCACCTTTGAGGTGCAGTAGCCACAAGACGAACAATATCGATAATATACGTAATGGAGTTACATGAATTTGAACTAAGCACAATAATTGTCTCATGAGTGATTTTAACAAATGAAGTGGGGATGATCTACTTGGTTTGATTAGTTAAGTATGAATTAATAGCAGACCGGTTAAAGCGAGCAATGATTTCATTGATTTAAAGTTACGGACAATCGTGGCTAGCAATTCTAAGTTATAAAATGTATCGATGTTATACTAGTTGTGTGGTTATAATATGATGATTAAGTTGTAGCATGTTAAAGCAAGTATTCGGATACTTGCCTCGGCGGTTCCGCAAACCGAAACACGGATGCGGTGTCGGCAGAAACTGCGATATGAAAGCACGGGCCACGGATCGAGTCCCAACAGAGGTCAACAGGATCACACGGACCAGGGGGCTTCGCTGGAGCGTCGGGTTCGCCGGACGGCACGGTCGGATTCCGGCAAAATGTCAAAAGTAACGGAGTTAGCGACAAAAATACGATACACGCAAAACTAACGACCAGCGGGGGTTGTACCAAAAGGAAGGAGAAGGAAACTTACAGAGAGAAACAGGGTGCAAACACGATGGCTCGACGGCACTGGATCGCCGGCGAAACGACGGCGGCGGCTGCAGCAAGGGGAAAGGCCTCGGGTGTGCAGGGTAGTGTGCTGCGGCGAGTTGGAGGAGGGTGTGGTCGGCTCTGGTGGTCGTGGGAGAGAGAGAGGTGGTCGGAGGTGGTGTCGACGGGGTCGCCGGCACGTCTCTCCGGCGAACAGCGGGGGTAAGCGAAGGATGAAGGCTAGGGTTCACTGTTCCGGCGAGGGGAGGAGCGGGAGAACGGGGAAAAGAGGGTAGGTAGGTGCGGTGGAGGTCGTGGTGGTGAGGGCGGCGACGGCGAGGTCTCGAGGAGGCCGGCGGTGGGATCGCGAGACTAGGGTTAGGGTTTGCGTCGGGTTTCTCGTGGTCGCGTGGGGATGAAGGCGGCTGTGCATGGTGTTAATATATATATGGGAAGAGAGAGAGAGAGTTGTTGAAAGAAGGAGAGAGAAGGAGAGATTATGATAGATAGAGAGAGAGAGAATGAGTAGAGAGAGACAGAGATGAGGAAAGGGAGCGGGGCCCACGCGAAGGGAAACCCCAGCTCGCGATTGGTTGATGCAGGATACTGAAATATTGAAGTAAAGATTTTAGGGAAATAAACTGTTAAGGGAATTAGATTTGTATATAATTATTTTAGTTTATATTAAATTGAAACGGGCCCTTTTTGGCACGAAATGAAACATTTCCAAATCGCGCCCGGGTTGCGCCCAAATGTCCCAATTTCAAATTATATGATTTTAAGTGGGTTCCAAATTTTGAAAAGAGGTGTTTAGTGATTAAAATGCATGCCCCCAAGTCGGACACTTGCACGCGCGCGTAGTCGCCCAAGCTTGCCCGTTTAGCCAAACGGAACGGAATCTCGACACGCGGACGCTACCACGCGACTAGTGGCGACGAGTAGGCCAACATGGACATCTTAAATTTCAATTTAGGAGTTAAAATTTGTTATGTGCCAAAATGACTTAACCGGGTAAAATTTAGCAATAAACAGCAGAAAATCAGGAAAATTGGAAAGAGCAATAAATAACCCTCAACTAGTACTATACATAGTATTATTGGGCTCGGGTTTTACATGGCTTGAGCCAACCTAAGAGCACAACAGTGCAAATTTTACAAGTGCAGTGCAGTGTCTTATATTTTGATCAAATTTAGATCAAAGAAAACAAGTTTTTCTCGTTTTCCAGAGAGGTTTTACCTCAAATATCAAGAACCAGTGGTTCATCAAAGGCAATGCCTTTATTATTATTATATATTTTTTTATTGAAGATCTTTGATCTTGTTCTTAGATCAATGATCTTTTTAGAAGAAACTCTTCTTTTTATTCAAAGAGTTTTACCTTTATTTTTTTGTAAGCTTTTCTCAAAATTTTCTAGAAAAGTTCTGAATATCTCTCTCTGTTTTTTTTGTTCTTGTTCCCCTTTTAGACTTGGAGTCTAGGGGCCTTTTTATAGTGCCAATTGATTTGTTAAATCAGTTAAAGAGATCTTTCTCTGAGTGATTTAGGGATTTTCCCCACCGTTGGATCTTTGATCCAAGGGCTTCTGTTTTACAGAAGAGAATCTTATTGTTTTAATAAGATCAGAAAGATCTTTCTAGAATTTTAATTCTGTTTTGGTGCTGGCACAGCTGGCGCAAGCACACTTGCGCTTGACACGTGTCGCGCAGAGCGCAGCGCAACTGCGCTGACACGTGCGTGCAGCGCAGAGCGCAAGTCAGCTGAAGCGTTGCTTCAATTTTTGAATTTTGAAATTCAAACAGAGCTTTGCTCTGAAAGAGAGATTTTCTCCTTTATTATTATTTATTTATTTATTTATTTTTATTTCATGTTATTATTATTATTTTATACGGAGCGGGTTTTGAGCCAAAATTTTGGCGGGAACAGTGTCTAGGTAAGCGTGACCAGGAAAGTGGTTACTTCATTAGGCCCGCTATTTTCGATGATTCGTATAGAGGATACCTCCCACTTACCTGGCACTTACCTGACCACAAGAGTGATAAAGAGGTGGTAGTGGATTCATCCTGCGGCTTGTCCTTTGGAAGTCTAGGAGTGGTCTAGTGCTTGACCTAGGTGACCTTAGTTTTTGGGTTTGTTTATGCATTTTGTGATTTGTTGAGTCAACCCTCAAGTCCTTTTTTCAAAGCATAACAATCCAAATAGAGCTTAAATCTTTCCATTTTCACCCTCTTTTCTTTTCACCTTCTTATAATGGGTAACCCAAACAAACGTACTCTTGTCGAGCTTTGCTATCCAAAACCAGATATTTCTTGTTTTCGTAATTTCTTTGGTCAAAATTCCGACTCTAGCATATCTTTATGAAATCAGATAGAGCAAGCGGAAAGAAACAGTTGGACACCTCATTCCAGGTCCTATCAACCGCATCGAAAATCTACATCTTCTTATGTTGATACTCCATTTAAAGCGTGTGAGGGAACTCCTTAAATATCTTGCGGACTTTATCCTTTCTGAAAGAGTAAACTTTCTTCTTTCTCTCCATCAGAGTTGGTTCTCCCCCTACTACCGGTCTTCGAGGCCGATCAGTTTTTGATCTGTTTGTTGCTTGCTTATCCCGTTCAGCAGACGTGTTGAAAGGGTTGGTATTACTGGAACTTTCGTAATGGCGGGTGTTGTCTTTCCGATACCCCGATTTATGATTAATTTGGAGATTCAGAGTGAACTCGGGATTTGCACACTCTATCAACTAGACCCTTTCAGTCAAGTCCTAAAGAGTTTTGGGATATGACGTGCATAAGGAGGGGGTCATCCAGTTATCGGCATTTTCCCTAATAAGGATGACGGCTTGCCCCTGTTCTATCGGCTGTTCATGTTTGGTGTGATAATTACGCTGTCGGTTTACATGATCAACAACGCTGCCATTTTTATCCCGTTTAGTCTTCATGAGGTCAGCCATAGTGATTTTATCATCGACACTCATGAATTTTTGTTTGAACAGTGATTCCATTTGAGCAAATGTCTTGACCGAGTTGCCTGGTATATTTGTGTACCAGTGAAAAGCAAAGTCAGTCAAACTTTATATGAACCGTTTGAGGAGTAGCACATCATTGCTCTCCATGTTTCCGCATGACGCCATGAAATAGGCAATATGTTGATAGGCGCTCCCTATCCCGTTGAACCTTTCGAAGTTGTAACACCCTAAATTTCATATCCCATCCATTTTTTTAATTAATAAAAGATATTGTTTTCTGATCTTGAATCGCGTTATAAGTAATTATTTTAAAATAAGTGCAAAAAATCCATATAACTCACCGGTTAAGCCTCTACACCGCTGTTCCATAGTCCGTATGTTTGAATCCCTACAGTTCAATTATTTTTATTATTTTTTCTTTTGACGCTTTGGGAAGCTCAAGAGTTTGCATGAGTATCGCATGGAGTTACGAAACGTTGTAACAGAAAAGATATATAAAAATGGACTTGAAACACTGAACCAAGACCATGGCCTAAAGCCAGCATTGGGCTGACCGGAGGCGGGTTTGGACGGCCTGGAGGAGCCCAATCGCCTCCATCTTCTGCCCGTGCGTCCATTCAACTCCTTTCTACCCCTTTTAATATGCTAAAACTTCTAAATTTAACCAGAGAACATCAGTCTCTTCATTTCTCCATTTAACCTCTTTTTAAATGCAGTTTAATCAAATTCTTTATACCACCCCTTCAATCCTCATTCTTATATAATCCCCAACTTGCCTTAACACTCTTCCTTTCTGAAATAATCTAAAAATTTCACTCAAAAACTCTCTCTCTCAAGTTATATTCTATCTAAGAAGTTAACCACCCTCAAGTTCCTTTAGAAGTCAAATTTCCTTAAGGATCCAATCCAAGCTCAAGGTTCCCTCAAGTTCGTTCTTGGCGTCGTCAATTTTTCTTCTCACATCGTTAGTCTTGGTTGTTCCAACCGAGGCTTTGTCTTCATCCCCTCTTGTACACGCAAACCCGTAAGTCTCCCATCTCTCTCATAGTCTCACTTTGAATCTAATCCCTTGTCATGATGCCAATTTCCACACTTAAATGATATCCTCTTTATACTAAATCCACCCATCACATCATAAACCTTTTCATGAAATAGAATTTTATGACATGTTAACCAAACATTATTAATCGATATATAAATATCAATTAACGTTTTAGTACCATATTCTTTTATTCTTGCTCGATAATATTTTCTTGTGACATGTTTAACGCATGGGGTAATGACCTACCCCACATGCATACTTGAAATTATAGCACGATCATATATATAGCGTTTTTCTAAAGAATCAAATTTCATTAAAATACCCTCAAGTTCAAAATACAGAAATTTATCGATACTTCTTTCTCTTGGCAATTTCTCCCCTCACAACCTTCGTTAGGGGATCCCTACTAAAATATGGCGCGGATTATCGCACGTCTTGGGTCTAGTAGGTGAGATCGGAGCTCTTCACGGAGCGCGTTTTCGAAGGAAAAGAAAGTACGGTTTTAAACAAAATAAAACAATTTCAATCACTTTTAAAATACTAATTAATAATCATATATATATATATATATATATATATATATATATATTGTAATACCCAGTTTTTTTCGCACCCTAATATCCGTATTTTTATAAAGTGTTGCTTACAAAATTTATTTATTTATATTTCTAATTATTTTATTTATTTTAAAATCCTAACCTTTAAACCTATTCAAACCCTAACCCTATTTCCTTTTTATTTTTCCATTTCCTCAACCCAGCTCACTCCCTCTCTATCTCTCTTTTATTTGTCCTGGCCTAAGAACTCACACCCGGCCCAACTTTTCCCTAACCCGACCCGACTTCACCCCCTCTCCTTCTTCTTCTCCTCCCCCGTTCTTTTTTCCCGCCTACGTTTTCCCCAACGGCTCCTGCTTCCCACGCCCGCTCGCCACGACCCAGCCACGCCCCTCTTCTCGCAACCACCGCGACCCCTCGCCTTCATCTCCACACTCCCCTCTACCCTCCTTGCTCCCTTCTTCTCTTCACATCTTTCTGTTGGGGTAAAAATTTACACCCCAGTTGACCAAGTCAAAATCAAAGTCAACCTTAAGCCAGGTGGGCCCAAGCCCAGGTCAAGCGGACCCATGCCCAAGTCAAGCCCACGGCCAGCCTCCCCATGGCAATGACAAAATCATGTAATAAATAATTTTTATGTAATTGTTTATGCATGAATGTAAACAAAATAGGCATAAAGCCAATATTTTGTAAGCCCATGGCTTATGTGTAAAAATGAAATGGCACATGAGCCATGGGATGGCTAAAATGCCATTTTTGTAAAGCCCAATGGGCTATATGTAAATATGTAAGCCTATAAAAGGCAACATGATGATGAATAAAGCAACACTTTTCATTCCCCCAAAAACTAGGGTTCTTTGTGCCTCCTGCTCCTTCTCCAAGGTTCTAAACCTTCTCATTTCTTTTGAATTAAATCAAGAGTTTTACTCTTTCTTTTCCAAAACTAAGTAGCTTTCCACCACAAAACCCACAAAGGGGAACCCAGATCTCCCATCAGATCTCAAAAAGGAGTGATTTTTAAAATCTCCTACTTCTTGATCTTCAAGATCCGGCCAAACAACAGGAGGAAGAAGAAGAACCTCCTTCATCAGCTTAAAAACATCCTAGGAGTTTAACTCCATATATATATATATATATAATAAATATTTCCTTTTTGAAGCATAGCTTCTGGTTCTAGGCTAAAAGCCTCCTTTTCTCGCCGGTGCTCAAGCGCAGAGTGCCTACGTGCCGACACGTGGCGCGCTTGCGCTCAAGCGCTCAGCGCTCGAGCGCAAAGCGCCCACGTGCCGACACATGGCGCGTTTGCACTACAGCGCCCTACGCTCAAGCGCAAAGCGCCCACGTGCCGACACGTGGCGCGCTTGCGCTCAAGCGCAAACGCTCGAGCGCAAGTTGCCCCGGTACCGACACGTGGCGTGCTTGCGCTCAAGCGCAAGCGCTCGAGCGCAAGTCGCCTCGGTGCCGACACGTGGCATGCTGGCGCTCGAGCGCAAGCGCTTGCGCTCGAGCGCAAGTCGCCCCCGTGCCGACACGTGGCGCGCACGCGCTCAGGCGTAAGTCGCCCCCATGCCGACACGTGGCGAGCACGCGCTCAGGCGTAAGTCGCCCCCATGCCGACACGTGGCGAGCTTGCGCTCAAGCGCAAGTCGCTCCCGTGCCGACACGTGGCGCACTTGCGCTCAAGCGTCAGGCGTTGAAGCCCAAAGCGCCCACGTACCGACACTCAAGCGCCCAACGCTCAAGCGCCCAGCGCTCAAGGCGCTGGCCCCCACGCATCCTTTGGATGTCTTTTCCTCCTTCTTTTTTTTATATATATACACACATATATATATACATATGCATACATATGTACACATACACATATTCCACGACACTGCCCCGCACCCTGCACCCCGCAAGGGGGCTGCTAGCCCCCTTGACCCCCAGCCCGCTATCCGGGTAGCGGGACCCCCGTAAAAAATCTGCGTGGCTCCCGATATACCCAAAACCCCCTTTCAAAACACATCACATGCACACCGCACATTGAGTTCGCATGACCAGTTTAACCCGTCAATCGGAGGTTCCCTCGCTCCAAAGGCGAGAGGTAATTAACGGCAGCTTAGTCCACGGCTGCCGGAGATTCGGATCCCCACAATCGTTAAAACCCGGCCTACCCTAGGCAGGGGGAATCTGTAGTATGCCTGACAAGCGTGCGCATATTCCCATCTCAATGGGGTGACGAAAAACACCCTACAGATTCTGGCACGCCCGGTGGGACCGATCTCTCCTCCCATATTTCGGGTTAAACGTTCATGCGAACTCAATCAATATACATATCTATATTTATACTAAAATAATGCTTTTTCAAGCAATCACCTTTCAACAATGTCTCCGAAGATGAACTCAGCTCCCATCTCATACACGATGAAGATGGACTCCAGAACGGTCCTTCCGGCCAGTCTCGGGCGACAATGGGAGGAGGAGCCGCTACCATTTGGCTCTATTATATTCGTGTCAGCTAACGCCATCCCAGCTCCTCAAGCTCCGGTGACCGACAAACCGGCCTCAAGAGGCAAGAGGCCAAATGTGGTGGTCTCGAAGGTATCCCAACCCAAACGCAAATCGGTGTCTGGACGGCTTTCCATGGCCCCAACTGGGGGCAAAGCTATCGGAACAAAAGAAGTTGCCAGACGTCGTGGGCAAGCCCAGGCAATCCCTTCGACGGACACGCGGGCAGATGTCTTCTCAAGCATCCCCATCATTCGGCCTATGGCGGCTTCCCGAAGAGCAGAAGCCTGCCAAGCGCTTAAGGAAGAGAAGCTGAGGCAGAAGCGTCTCAGATATAGAGCCAACAAAAGGGCTAGGGCTCCGGCCATGTTAGAATTTGTGAATTTCCAAAGTCCGGACCGCTCCGCGAAACCAGCTGCCGGTGATGAAAGGATGGCTGATGTGTTATCCACACCGTCTATATGGTGGGCACGCGTCCCAGCGACAACCTTCGCAGCAAAAGCAAGGATGGGGCCACCATGTCTCAAAGCCAACCGGGTGTGAATATAACTGTCTCTTCTCAAGACCAGCCTCCTCCGGAGGGTGATGAAAATCCTCCCAGTGAGGCTGATAGGCAGATAGAGCCCTCAGTTCATGAGGAGTCGGGCTCGAAAAGCGAAGATGAGCCAATCTTCTGTCCCAAGAATGCGGAGCAGCAACTTCTCCAAGAGCTCCGAAAACAGCTCAGAAGCAAAGACAAGGAGATGGCCAAACTCTACTCCAAAATTGACGACTTGACGAATGTCGTCTTACAGCTTATGGCCCAACTTGCTTCTCAGCCGCCCAATCAAGCGCAGGGCTCTGCTCGTGAACCGGGAAACGGTGTCCCAAGGCAGCCGATGCCTATTCCCTCAAATCCAAGGGTGGGCGGACCGCACGAAAGTTAGTCTCATCCTATCTCGGCAAATGTCTTGGCTACCGATGACAGTAGCCTGCTAACTCAAGATTAAATCATAGATTTGGTTACCGACAAAGTCAAAACCTTAGTAGCCGAAGCCGAAGCGCAAAAAGATGTCAGCAGTAGTGGGAGACCATATCCTGCTCAGTATGATCTGGTAGAATTTCCTAGCGGCTATGTCATCCCCAAATTCGGAAGATTCGACGGGACGGGAAATGCGAATCAGCACATCGCCCACTTCAAAGCCTCATGCGGGAACACTGGGGGCAACGATGCGCTTCTCCTCCGCCAGTTCGTTAATAGCTTGACCGATATTGCTTTCGACTGGTATGCGAGCATACCGGATGGCTCCGTTACTACTTTCGTCCAAATGGAGTCTTTGTTTCGACAAAGGTTCATGAGCGTCAGTGATCAGTCGAAAATACTGTATTTTTAACACGGCAATTTCCCTATCATTTGCACTCATCTAGAAGTGTTCGGCATTCAGATAACACATATTAGCAAATCAGTCGTTAAATACCAGATTGCAAATGTTAGACTCTAAAACCAGCACTATAAAGGAAATTGACTGCATTTCATGGCATCGCATCATCCCTATATTGCGCAACACTTGTCTTGAGAATTTGCAGGAACAAAAGCCAGAATTATGAAAACAGTGCTGAAAAATACGCCAACTCAAAGGCTAAAGATCTGGAAGTAATCTGGAAAGCATTTTGAGAATCAACATATCAGATACATACCCCAAAGGAAGCCTAAAGCAGCACCAGAAGTACCAAACCCCAAGCCTCCAACATGGCCGCGGAACCGCGGCCGGAGCCGCCTTGCGCCGCGGTTCTGCGGCGGCGCTGTCGCGTCAGCCCTCCGACTTTGGTGCAAAAGTCTTCCCTCAGCTTCTACAGCTCAGAAATCTATGGCAAATTCCAGAAGAATCCAGAAGCTTCTGCCAGTTCAGCAAACTAGGGTTTCTAAGCTTAAACAATCCTAGCTTAAAACCTAAGCTAAGCTCCTAACAAACTATTTCTAGAAGCTCCTCAACAAACTTTTGGAGGGAATTGTAATTTCAAAACCGAGACCTAGGGTTTGGGAAGTCTATAAATAGAAGCCTAGACCTAGGGTTAAATCTAATCTAGATATCTCATAACAGATCTCTACTTCTTCAATCTCTAATCATTAGTTCAATTCTCCATCTTCTTCCACAAGTCTAGTGACAAGACTTGTGCGAAACCCTAGCCCTAATTCCAATCAAAATTCAAGATCCCGAGTACCAAATCAAGCAAGAAGCCCTTCAACCTTTTAGGAGCGGAGCCGATCTTCAACAGAGCAAGTGGTCCAAGCCGATCCACGACTCACGGAGACAAGCGAAGCCAATTCGACAATCGAGTTCTTCCTCTTGTAGTTCTTGAGCGTCTGTAATGAAATTGTTGATATAAATAAAAGGTGAAATTCTTTTATCTTGTTTTCTTTAAATTCTTGCATCATGATTCAATCTCAATTTGTAATTGTAGTTCTTGTTGTGATGTTTGAGTAAAACTCCGCTCGTCGAGGAGTCGAGACGATCAATAGAATGATGATGTAATAAATCTTAAAATGATTCTTGAGTCCTACGAGTTTTGTAAACCCTAGCAAGTTCAAGAATCGACGACTTAGTTTCGTTGTGATGCTTTCTTGATTGTTATCGCTCGAAATTGGGGATTTACGATCGTTTCTTGAATTTACTAGAGGCTAGAATGTGAATGATATCGATGAAAGAACAAGGGATAAAAGATGAAACCCTAGTTTCACTAGAAATCCCTAACTCTCGTCGATCATCATCGATCTAGTAACAACTCTTCGAAGGATAAGAATACGACATCTTGAGATTACATCACATCTATAGATCCGATCGATTCCTACGAGCCTCATTTAGATTCTTGATATTTGGTTGGAAAAATCATCGAAACTCGATTCTCGATTGTTTATCATTTTCTTGATTCTTGATTAGAATAGTGACACTTGAATCCATCGATAAAATCTTGAATCATGTTTTCTTTTCTTTTCTATTAACTTTTCAATTCAAACAAATCAAACATACAAACGAATCGCACAATCCCTGTGGACGATCCGCACTCGCTAACGATCTACATCTGACACCGTAGTTGATTGCGGTCAAATAATTCTTTGATTGTGAATTTTATTCATTTTCTAAATACCGACACAAAGAAACTTATTCTAGTTACACGACACAATCGGAATTTACGAATCAATCAAATGGCGCCGTTGCCGGGGATCGCGCGCTAATTCGTTTTATATTGAAATTTGAATTGAAAGATTTATTCCATTGTTATTTTGAGATCAAAATTCGCGCAAAAATCTAAACAATTTGTTGTGGTTTATTGCAAGGAGATCTGGAGCTTGCTGTGAAATTGGAATTTTTTTTGGAGAATTCCAGAGAGCTGGAGGAATCAATAGCAAGTTGCTGTTGAAGTTTGGAACAGAGAGCAGCACATACGGCCGCGTTTCCTCGGTATTAACCTCCTTTTGCGGCGGTTCCGTGCCTCTGTGAGGGGATCTCAGTGCAAATTTTCCTCAGGTAACTTCTTACTTTCTTATCTTCTTCTCTCTCTGCTCTGACTAACAAATTTCTGCAAGCTTCTTTACAAATAATCGCAGCGCGCAAAATAGCAAAATTAAATTGTTCTTGTTTTGATTCTTGTGGTTGTTTGCATAATTAATACGGACATTAAGGGGCAAAGACCAAATCCAGATTAGGTGGGGAGTTCATTACCCTTCCTAAGCCCCGAAAACCGCAAAACTTGCATCCGCATTTACCCCAATTAACTAAAAAGATCTAGAGATGACTCTAAGAACCGTCGCGCTCACTTAGGACAGAAGAAGGCCGTGGGTAATTCATTGCTTATCCGCGTTTCTCTTGTGGTGTCTAGGCAAGCGTGTCGAAGGCTAGTGGTTACTTAATTAGGCCCACTACTTACGTAGTGGAGAACCTCCCACTTACCTGGCACTTACCTGGCCACAGGAGAGACAAAGAGGCAGTGGAGGATTTATCCTGCGTCTTGTCTTTTGGCAGTTAGGAGCGGTCTAGAGATCTGACCGAGGCGACCCCTAGAATTAGGGTTTTGTGTGCTGCATTTGTTGTGTTGCATCATATTTTCAAAAATCCGTCCTAATTTCAAAACAAACACTGCATTTCATTCATTCATTACCCCTAATTATAAGTCAACGCTGCTGTTTACCCCAATCAGAGCAAAGCTCTGTTCAATTCCGAGGCGGGAGATGAAGCAACGCCTCATCTTCCCCCAATCAGAGCAAAGCACTGCTTTGAAAATTTAAAATTTAATAAATGAAGCAACGCTTCAGATCATTTATGCTGCGAAACACGCCACGTGGCAGGCGTAGACGCATCAGCGCAGCGCCCAAGGCAACACACCCAATTAGAGCAAAGCACTGTTTTAAACAAAATTAAATGAAGCAACGCTTCAGCTGTGCAAGCACTGCGCTGCACGTGTCAGCGCAGATGCGCTAGCGCAGTGGCGCTGCGCTGTGCGCTGCGCGACACGTGTCAGCGCAGATGCGCTAGCGCAGTTGCGCTGCGCTGTGCGCTGCGCGACACGTGTCACGCGCTGGAGCATTTGCGCCAAACAGAATTAAGATTTTAAAGAAATCTTCCTGTTCTTGTTAAAACAAGAAGATTTTCTTCTGTAAAACAGAAGCCCTTGGATCAAAGATCCAACGGTGGGGAAAATTCCCTAAATCACTCAGAGAGAGATCTCTTTAACAAATTTAACTAATTTATGAGCACTATAAAAAGGACCCCAGACCTCAATTCAAAGGGGATCAACATTCTTGAAAAAAAATCAAGAGCTTCAAAGAGAAAGAATTCTGAGAAAATTTCAAAGAAAAAGGTAAAGACCTTCACGAGAGAAAAGAAATCTCTTTTAATAAATCATTGATCTAAAAACCAGATCAATGTTCTTCACATAATAAACAGTGCTTTGCACTTCTCATGAACCACTGGTTCTTTAAAAATAAGAAAACAACAAAATAAAAATAGTGCTTTGCACTTTTATGGACCTCTGGTTCTTGAAACAAAAAGAAAAACTTATTTTTCTTTGATCTAAATTAGATCAAGAAATCAAATAGTGCTCTGCACTTCTGTTCTTGAATCTAAAAGATTCTTAGTGCTTTGCACTTCCAAACTGCGCTGTTGCGCTCTTGAGAGAGCGCCACTTGTCTGCTATAGAACAACTTGCGCTACGTGCTCTTGAAATAGAGCTTTGCTCTCTAAAATTGGCGCAACTTACCAGAGCGCGCCACGTGTCAGCAGCGCAACAGCGCAGCGCATTGCGCCGTTGCGCTTGCGCTCACCAGAGCATGACATGTGTCCTCACCACAAGCGCTTGCGCTCAGTAATTGGCGCAAAGCGCCAGACAAATGCAATGCATTTCTTTTCCTGAAGGGCCAGGCCCAATTAAAAGACCAAGCAGGCCTAATTAAATTGATGCTCTGCATCATTTATAAATGGGCAGAGCCCAAACGAAATAATAAAAATGCTACGCATTTTAAAAGGGGCAGAGCCCAAACAAAATAGATGCCTTGCATCATTCATAAATGAGCAGAGCCCAGAATAAATTGATGCTCTGCATCTTTATGGGCAGAGCCCAAACAAAAAAATGGAAGCAATGCAATGTATTATTTAATAAAAGTGTTGAACATTTCCAACTGGACTTAGCCCAATTTTGGCCGTAAGTCCTCAAATTAAATTGACTGAGCATAGCTCTCTCTTAAATCAATTTATATCCGGTTCAAGGGTACATCTCCGAACTCCTCTGACACACGTCGTTGTAATCATTCAACGTCGTCAGAGAGGTGACGGGTCCCGACGACCACACCCTTCAATGTGGACTGCGGGGTCCTTAAACTCGTGGACTGAAACGTCCTTAAACTAATATTGGACCGAAATGTCCTTAAACTATTAATATCGGACCGAAACGTCCTTAAAACTAATGTTGGACGGAAACGTCCTTAAACTAATCATGGACCCCCACGTCCCTAAACTGGAATATGGACCACCACGTCCCTAAACTGGCCATGGACCCCACGTCCTTAAACTGGAATATGGACCACCACGTCCCTAAACTGGCGATGGACCACCACGTCCCTAAACTGGAATATGGACCACCACGTTCCTAAACTGGCGATAGACCACCACGTCCCTAAACTGGAAAGTGGACCACCACGTCCCTAAACTGGAATATGGACCACCACGTCCCTAAACTGGCGATAGACCACCACGTCCCTAAACTGGAAAGTGGACCACCACGTCCCTAAACCGGAGTATGGACCACCACGTCCCTAAACTGGAACAATAGAGCCTCCAAATGCTCTTTTACTGGATCTAAACGATCCCGTTTAAGTTGATCTTAGCCCCAAACACGACTAACGTATCCTTAAACATTCAAGTGGACTACAAAATTCCAAATCAACTCTGGTTCGAGGGTACATCTCCGAGCTCCTCTGACACCTGTCGTTGTAATCCTTCAACGACGTCAGAGAGGTGACGAGTCCTGACGGCCATATATTAAATGAATCACTACGTTATGTTGATCTCAGTCTCAAACAGGACTGACGTATCCTTAAAGAACATTTAAGTTGATCTTAGCCGCAACGCGACTAATGCATCCTTAAACTAAAAACACCAAACCCAAATCTAAGTAAATACGGATTTGGACTAATCTACGTCCTACGGGCGACGGCATTACTCAGTCTCCGTATACAATCCACGGGCAACCACAAACAAAACAAACACATACGACACGAAGTGAAATTCTAGAGAAGGAGAAAGTTGTTACCGCGATGAAGTAGCGTAATTAACTGCAGGGGCTTGCGCCTGCAGGGAAGAGCGTCCCCACAATCAAAAACCCCTCAAGCGAGGGGGAATCTGATGAAGTATGCTACATCGGCCGCATTTGTCTAAACCTCCGATACACGGTGCCATAAATCAACTTGGCATCTTCGGAGAGGTGGACGGGTAAAACCAAATAGCATCTGCTCCGAATCTCAGCGTCAGGACATCGCGGTCCTGTGCGCCGCCTTTCAGAGGGGAACAGATTCTGGCACGCCCGGTGGGACCTTTTCCTATTTCCACTCCACACTTCGCGTGTCGTCTTCGCGAACCAATCGCGGTTTGTTAAATGGTTGCCTTCGGATTTCAAGTTACTAAGATTTGGTCTTTGCCTGGCGCAGAACTCAAGATTCAATGGTCTTTAACTGCACCAACTGCTCGAAATGCCACTGCAACGGACGCTCCACCTCACCAGGAGGTGTAGCATATGGGCCCCAAGCAGCTTCCTTTCTCACTCTGCCGGTAGGCCAGGTGACCCAAGCCACCACTGGCCTGTTCTTCGGGACCATGATCCCACCTACAAGCTTCTCTGCGCCAATACCTGCACCGGAAGTGAACAAAAAATCGGTCTTCGACCGGCTCACTGCTACGACGGCCCCTGTCAATGGGTCGTCCACTGCCAAACCAACAACCTCTGTTTTCACCAGGCTAAATCAGAACTCTAAACTGGCTGTCCTAAGGAAGGCAATACTGCTGCTCCAGAAGTCGTCAAGGCGGCTTCCCCTGTCAAAGAATCAGTCTTTTCAAGACTGACGATTCCTGCTCCTGTCCCTGCTCGAGGATCTGTCTTCGATAGGTTAGATATCACATCTCAGAAGACAACCTCAGTCTTTAAGAGGTTAACACCGGCGGCGCCTCATTCAGACAGGGGGCAAAAAGAAGATGTCTCAATCTCCGAGCCAGTCCCAACGGCTTGTCATGCTCGACGTCGCCATTGGCAACGAGTGAGAAAGGCAGGGGGCAACTCCCCCTCAGGGCTAACTCCACCGGCTCCAGTGGTGGAAGTCAACGCTGCTGTTCTAACTGGGAACAGCTTTGAACTGCTGAGGAGGGTACGTAAGAACTCTCCAACCGCTACACTGAAGAGATCTCCTCCACCTGCGGAGAGAGCTCCAGAAACGAAGCAAGAACAACCCCATCAACGGCTGTCCTCAAGAATTTATAAAGTTTGGAGGAGGGTTCAAAACTCTGTGATCGACCCGGATCACTCCCGTCAACAGAAACTTCAACGGTTCCTTCAACCTCAACGGCCCACAAAAAAAGGAGGCCAGAGAAAACTCCCGCGTCAGCGGCAAAAGTTAAAAATGGTGAACCTAAACGCCCCAAGACAGGGGGCATAACAGTTCATACGGTTTACATGGCATCGGGAAAAGAAGACAGCCGTGCATCCACGGGTTATAGACCGCTTACACGGTCAGTGACCAAGGCTCATGAGGAGCAACAGCAAAAGCTCCAAGAAATGATGAATGCTATGGCCGCACTTACAGGGCCAAAAGAGAACCCTGAAACGTCCTCAGATGAGCGCCAGGAGGAAGAAACCGACGCCGAATTTCTTCGTCGGATATTGGAGAAGAAGGACAAAGAGGCTGCTGAACAAGCAGCCAACATACAGCGTATGGGCCTCCTCTTCCAGGACATGATAGGGATGATGATACAACAAGATCCCCCGGCTGAAGAGCCCCCGATCGTCCTTGGAGACGATAGGGGAGAGACATCAAATCCTCCACCAGCTCTATCGACAGCTAAAGAGGATACAATCTCCAAAGCTGATTTGGATGAGTACATCGCCCAGCAAATACGGGTTCATCATGCGACCGAAGCGGCCGGTCAGGTCGTAAAAACGGGACGGCCATATCCAAGTTGGTACGATCAAATCAAGTACCCACCCGGTTACACAATTCCCAAGTTCCATGTCTACAAAAGGATGGGCAATCCTCATCAGCATGTTGCCCAGTTCAGGGCACTCTGCGGCAACACCGGCGGTGACGACAAGCTGTTGCTTCGCCAGTTTGTTGGAAGCTTATCAGATACGGCGTTCGAATGGTACTCTGAGCTCCTGAACGACTCTATTAAAACCTTTGCGGAGATGGAGCTGCTGTTTACTCAGCGTTTTGCAAGCGCCAGTGAACGTACCCCGATGACAGCACTGACTAACGCCAGGGTAAAGCCAGACGAGACATGGGTTCAGTATGCTATACGGTGGCGGAACTTGTGGTCGAAGTGCGAGCAGCGCATTGAAGAAGCTCCCGCGGTGGGTATGTTTGTGGGAACCCTTGATCCGCAAGCGAACATCTCACAATTTATGATGTTTTTCAAGCCAACTACCTTCCAGGCCTTGATTGACAAACTAGCGCAAATGGATCAAATGGGCCATAAACCCCCTCTTCCAAGGCCTGACTCCCGAAATGACAAAGGGAAGGGAAAAGCCATTGTCACGCCCCGCTTCCCAGTGTACGGCGAAGTGGACGTGACGAGGCCCGCTACGTATGTACTCAGAAGTACATACGCTAAGCGTAACTAAGCAATATAAAATAATCACAAGAGACAAATGATATTGAAATAACAGCAACTTTTATTAATATCATTCTTTGTACAATGCATGAAAAGGAAAATACAACTGAAATGAAAAGCGATGCCTAAACAGTGGCATAACATGAAAATGAAAAAAATACTGGAAAGAACAAGATACAATATCTAGAGCTCGAGGTCTTCGTGGAACCGCTACAAGTCTTCACTGGTGGGCTCGATCTCAGCTTGGTCCGACGCACCTGACGACATTCAAGAAGAAGGAAATAGAATGTCGTCAGCGAACAGGTCGCTCGGTAAGTCCCAAAGATAATGGAGAAATAGACAGAGAGTAAAAGAGAGAGAGAGAGTAGTTTTTAATGTTGTATTGTATTGTCATATTATAGTAGTATGGTGCTAACGCTGGTGTTGTAGCTTGGTACAGAAGGATGCCAGTGTATACGAGAGGGATCTCTATATGCTAGAGATCAGGGCAAATGGAAGTACAAGGCTCCGTTATACAACCCGGAACAACGGCAATTGGATTCAGGTTAGGTGTCTTAATCTTACCATCTCATGCCACCTTTAACACCTTCCGTACCAATCTACCCCTTAAACCCCGCGATGTCTTATTTGTATTGTTATCTTGTAAAACTTGTAATGATTGCATGATTGACTTGATTGACTGACCGAAACCATGATATCAGGAAACGGTTATAACCGTAGAGTCATGTAAATGGAATACTGGGAAACATGTAAAAGGAATATCCATGGTTCGGTTCAGTCAAGTAGATTGTTAACTGGATTCTGGGATTCATGTATTCATCTTGAGTTGAAATATAAAGAATATAGATTGACTTGAATCATTTTCAAGTCAGAAATAGTCAGACTCTAACCCGAGTCAGACTAAAAGAAAGTGAGTTGAAGTTCAATAATTGTTAGGGGCCTTATTGTAATTTATAAAACTTGAGGGGGTTTATTGTAAAAATACTATTGTATATTTTTCAAAATACAACTCAAGTATTTAATTATCGTCTTTATGTACATACAACAATTTCATGATCAAGATAAATATGTATACAAGTTCGAATAACATGAAATGAGTCAAGTATATTATTCGAGTAACTACCATAAACAATGCTGTAAAGAAATATTATGTACGACTAATTAATCAAGTTGAACGAATGCGGAATATAAACAGAGATATGTCTCTAAATGTTTTGCATGTGTAAGTTCCAGTTTCACCTAAATACGACTACCGGTTTGAGAGATATATATGTTTTCGTATCGTCGCGCAAAACGGATCAGAATCTATTCGGCACCGTCACATATTTTTAAAACGCAGTTTGAGTTAATTTCTATCGGGTTTCAGGTTACGAAGATTATTAGAAAATTGTAGGTATTTTGAATTACTTATCTAAAACACCAAGATTCATATGATTTGGATTTCTAAAGATCTAGTTATGATCATTTTAATATCAGCGTTTAAAACAGAAATTCAGATTTCTGGACAGCAACTATATATTCTATTGCAAAGCCTATATCAGGTTGTTTCATGCATTCCTAAGTAATATAATATATAGAAAATTATAGTTCTATCAATTTTGCATCTACACATCTAAATTTTGTCACAAACGGACATCGGGTGTTCGAGTTATGTCCAATTTAAAAACAGTGTGCGAATCGGAACAGATTCTGTCCAGATCCGTTACTTAATATTGTAATGCAGTTTTCTTTATCTTAGATATGTTTTCGGTAAAACTATAAAACTAAGAAAATCTATATCATTCGATGTAGATATCAAAAACACCTGAGTTTGCTCAATTTGGATCCCGGTATACCAAGTTATGTGTCCTAGAAATTGACCGATAACTGCAGTTTTCTGTTTTACGATCAGTGAATAAATACGATGTAATTCCTAAACCGTTATGCGGATCGATCTAAAATTTTTACAGCGTGTACAAAATAATATATTTTATCATATGTAAATTCCGTGAAATTTTCAGAAGTAAAAATTAATTTCTAAAAATTATTTTAAAGCTAAAGGTATTGATGTGTATACTAAAATCGGCAGAAAGATTAACTCGTATTTTATGCAGGCTTCTATTTTTCTTTTAATAAACAAACCGATTTCATGTGACATTATAGATATATTGTGGCATAAAATTTGTGTTCTCATAACTTGTAATAAACATTCCTAGTCATGAACAAAGAATTAAAAATACTTTAATTTGAACAAGAGATAATAAGATATTATTAAACCATATAGAATCATATATATCTAAACTTATGTATATGTATATGTATATGTTTATGTGTATCTTCTCTTATGGATTATGATATGAAAAGAATAGGGGGTTCACGATGCATGACAAGAGGAAAATAAGAGGTGGGGGGAAAGGAGAGAGAAGGGACTTACACGCACAAGCTGGTATTGTCACCGGGCTTGTCTATCCGCCGATAGCCTCGCGTTAGTAGCGAGACCTTCTTGAAGACTTCTTCATGTTCTTCTTCTTGGACTCTAGGTGAAGAGGAAGAAGTGAGAGATAGAAAAATGTGAGGAAGGAAAAGATAGAGGAGGACAATAAAGATGGTGTAATGGTGAATTATGTATAATAATATATGCATTCAACATGAGAATTAAAAGAGAAATGAAAGGACACCATTCAATTTGGAAATGAAAGGTCTCATTTGTAGGTTATGAGAAGAATAAAAAAAAATGATAAAAATAATTGCAAGAATAGGGATTTGAACATGTGACTTATGGAATAACAATGCAAGGACTTAACCAATGAGCTATAAGGTTGTTCATGCATATATTTAATTAGAATTAAATATATGATGTTGCTTAAAAAGAAAATGAGCTTTTTAGATGGGCTGGGGAGAATAAGAATAATGGATTTGGGTTAAATATTTAAGAAAGGAAAAATAAGAATGAGAAGTTAAAAACTTAAATATAAGAAAAAGAAATTGTACCTAAAAAAAATACATAATAGATTGAGGAATAAAATAATAATAAATTTAATAGAAGAAGGAAAATACCAAGTACAAATAAATACGGTATATTATTGAAGAGGGATAATACAAATGTATAAAGATTTTGGGGTCATTACAGCCATCGTCGTCGCTAATGCTCAACAACAACCGAGCGACCCGAAGCCAGTTGCTCGTCAAAATAATATGCGTCCGTACGTACCCCTTGAGGATAGGATGGGACGTCCTTATTCCTTTCCCCGCAATAAAACGAGGAGGTTATTCGAGCTGGCGTTGCGCAACAGACTCATAAATCTGCCGGATCCAAAACGTCCGTTGCAACCAAATGACGTCAATGAGCCCAACTACTGTCCTTATCATCGAGTACTGGGCCATCCGATCGAAGATTGCTACGTTTTCAAGAATTGGCTTGAAAACCAGTACCGACAGGGCAAGTTCGCGTTATCTGACAAATGGAAGGTGAATCCCCCGCAGCCCCACACCTCTAAAGGGACGAATACGCCGGGGGCAACATGCTCCGTCATTGAAGAAGCTCCTTGGGAGGTTGTATTATCAGCCAAGACAAAGAGGATGCTAAACGATCTTCAGATATGTCCAGCAATCAAGTGGAAGAACCCGTTGGAACCGCAGGTCATTGAGGGGATGTTGAAGCCACGTCCAACTCCAAAGACCGATGATGGTGGTTCAAGCACTTGCAGCCAGCCGTCAAAATATTCGAAAAAGAAGAAGAAGAAATCTAAGAAGCCCGTGAAGCCTGGCGACAAGCACACGGACTTACAAAAGCAAATTGACGCGCTGGATGAATACAACCAAAAGGCACGGACTCCCATTACGCTCCAAGAGTTCCTCAATCACGTATTTCAAGAAGAAGATGAGGGAGAAAGTTCATCGGATGAATCCGAGGAATATGTGGCGAGCTGTCATATGATTTCCCATTCGATCACGAACGATGAGGAGACTCCTTGTACTGAAATGCTGGGGGCAGATCTTTAACCAAAATTTCCGGAGCTATCAGATGAAATGATTGACGCGTTCCTTAACGAAGCTCGATTGAAAAGTAAAGCTGATCGAGAACGCGAGACGGCTATATTTGAAAGGGCCAAGCGCCAGCGACTTGATGGAAGAGCTGAGACAATCCCGCTGGAGCAAAACACCCCCGTTACCGACAAAAGCCAATTCAAGATGAGGAAAAAGTTTGCTAAGGCCATATCAATGGGCATGAAGCTACCATCCTCTGAAGGAAACATCACTGGTGAAATGGAAACGCACCCCTCCTATTGCTTATATCATCAGAAGGTTTCGCACCCTACTCAAGAGTGCAAAGCTTTCGATAGATGGTGGCAAAGGTATGTAGCTCATCGACAACACTTTAAACGGGAAAAGCGTAAAACTCGTCGGGAGCGGAGAAATATGACCAAAGAGCTTAAAAGAAATACCGGCCATTGTCGCGTGGTTAACACCGGCGGGTCACAAGTGCCTACATTCGGGAGTGATTCTGATGGAGAGCTAGAACTTACCCCTCTCTTTAAAGAGTCCGCTTCGAGAAAAGAAGAAAAGCTGAAGGTCTGCGAGAATATCCGGTTGCGGAATCGGACGCTGCCTGAAAAGAACCTCGGACCCTTGAACAGAAAAGATAAAGGGGAAGAAAAGGTCTCTGAAGATATCGTCTTAGATGACCAAGTGGTGGAAGAGCTAAACGCCAACAACCCGCCGAAGAAGAATAAGGTGGATTACAACGTCTTAGCACATCTGAGAAAGCTGCCCTCACAACTCAGCATTTTTGACGCCCTTTTGCTATCAAAAGAGGCGAGAGATTCGTTGATTAAGGAGCTCCATGACCCAGAAAAATTCCAAGCATGCCTGGCCGAGGAAAAGATGAAGGATGAATTGGAGGAAGTGCACACGGCCGATGTTACTTTTGGCGATGAGGACCTTCTCCTTGGGACTTGCGGACACAATCGCCCCCTCTATGTCTCAGGATACTGCCACGATATAAAGATAGGCAAAATCCTGATCGACAATGGATCATCCGTTAATCTCCTCAACGTGCGGGTATTAAAAGAAATCTGCATGAGCGTCCAGCACCTTGCTCGTGACAAAATCACCATCTCCGGGTTCGACTCCCAGTCATCAAGAACTGTTGGGTCTGTGATACTGACGCTACGCTTCGGGCTACTCGTCACGAACGTTAAGTTCCACGTCATAGACGCCAAGACGTGCTACAACGCTTTGCTCGGCCGGCCATGGTTACACGAGTACAACATCATCCCTTCTACACAACATCGGTGTATGAAGTATTTTAAGGATGGTTTCGAGTATACCGTGACGGGAGAACTGGACCCGTTCTCTGTGAACGAGGTCCGCAAATACGAAGACGCCAAATACTTCTTGCTAGATTTCGAAGATACGGAGAAGTGTCACAAACCAGAGAATAAAGCTAACGCCACCATCCCTGTCTTCGGCAGTGATACCGAGGAGGAAGAGGAGATAGTGTATTCAGGTCCTCCCTAGCACAGTAAGCCAAGACCGTCCACTCCTACGTTGATCTTTGGTAGCGACTCGGAAGATGAGATCCACGCTGTATTCTCTGCTCGACCTTCAATACGAAAGTCCGCTGACGAAGAACAAAGTCTACAAGTCGCCATGGTGCCGCTTAAACACCATAAAGAACTGGACGCACTTAATATTTACAATGTAGAAGAGCTACAAACATTCTACATCCCTCCCAGGCGAGAGAGCAATAAAGCAATTTTGTTCTACCGCTCTGAAGAAACCAAGGTGGAAAAAGAAATCTGGCATGGCGCGGATCCTACGCTCGACAGGCTTCAGCCTATCCGTCTTCCCAGATATTATACAGAGGGTTTGAAAAAGCTGCTGAAACGCCAGGGGATATCCTTCAAGCAGACCGTTCAAAAAGCCAAGTTCTATGACAAAGTCTGGAACGTTCCCGGGAATCAACGCAAACTGCCCAATGGGAGAATGGAGATGAAAGGACTCGGATACATCCTGTCAAAGAAACGAGAGCTACTAAACAGCTACTATGTCATGTATGACTTCGATGAAGAAGCAGATGCTCAATGGGAGGATGCTAATCCTGAGACGGTGAAAGTTCCTAATGCAAAAGAGCCTAGTCCGTCGTTCGAAGAACAAATGGACAAGCTCATAAGGGAAGTGGATCAAAAAGTCCGAGACGACCATAACCGCGAAATGGTCATCTATGAGAAAGCCAAGACGCAACGCCTTCTCCAACAGGCCGTGAAGGGTGAAAATGCCGCTCCTTGTCAATCTGTTATAAAGAAGGCTCAGCGCAAAAGCAGAAATAATTCGAAAGGCTAAAAAAGCACTCAACAACAACAAAGTAGGGCTAAGAAGCTACGCAAACGGGAGTCGAGCGTCATTGATCTATCCCTCATGAAGAAAATGGGTCGAGTGTACTCGTTTCCTCGGGACAAGACGAGGAAGACACTTGATCTTGCTCTAAAGCATCAAATGCTTACACTGCCGGAGTCAAAAAACCCCGAACGAGCAGGTGAAGTCACTGACCCAAATTATTGCTCTTACCATCGAGGAATAGGGCACCCTCTCGAAGACTGCTTCACCTTTAAGAATTGGGTCGAAGATCAGTACCAGCTTGGCAAGTTCGCTCTGTCTGACAACTGGAGGGTAACACCGCCACAAAAGCACGAACCTAAAACCACAAGAATGGTGCCAACTCCACATTGGGATTAGAAGCGAATTCGCACCTGTCACATGATAACAATATTAAAAGAAGAGCCCGAGGACATAGATGAGCTCCCTTGGTGCTTCGAAAACAGCAACGATGAGGTGATCTCAGAATTCCTACCAGCGCTAAAAGATCAGGAAGATGGAATCCATACCACTGCAGATAACCTCAAGAAGATTGAGTTGGGGACGACAAACGATCCACGACCGACATTCATCAGCGAGCTGCTATCTGAAGAAAGGGTGGCTGCGTTAAAGGATGTGCTTCTACGGCATAAAGATTTCTTCGCATGGAACTATTCCGAAATGCCGGGACTAGATCCAGAAATTGCTGTACACAGATTGGCGATATCCCCGGACATCAATCCAGTAAAACAGGCGCCGAGAAGAATGCGGCTCGAGCTTGAAATGAGGATCAATGCTGAAGTCAAAAAGCTGATCGACTCTGGCTTCATCCAGGAAGTTCAATACCCTGAATGGATCGCCAATATCGTCCCGGTGATGAAGAAAAATGGGACGGTGCGCATATGCGTGGACTTTCGGGATCTTAATAAAGCTTGTCCGAAGGACGATTTTCCAGTGCCGGTCACCGAACTGATGATAGACAATACGTCCACTCATGAGATTTTCTCCTTCATGGATGGCTCGTCAGGATATAATCAGATAAAAATGCATCCAGAAGACCAGAAGCACACAGCCTTCAGGACCCCTTTAGGAATATTCTGTTACAAGGTGATGCCCTTCGGTTTAAAGAACGCCGGTGCCACCTACCAAAGGGCCATGACAAAGATCTTCGATGACCTTATACACGAAATCTTCGAATGCTATATCGACGATCTCGTGGTTAAAAGCAAATCATACGAGGAACATCTCGAGCATTTGAAGACTGTATTTCAACGCCTTCGGCAATACAACTTGAAAATGAACCCGCTCAAGTGTGCATTCGGAGTTTCCTCAGGCAAATTCCTGGGATTCATTGTTCGACACCGAGGTATTGAAATATATCCGTCAAAGATCAAAGCGATTATGGAAATGCCTCCGCCGAGGACTCTCAAACCGTTGCGATCTCTCCAAAGGAAGCTCGCATACATACGGCGATTTATAGCCAATCTTTCAGGCAAGTGTCGTCCCTACAGCCACCTGATGAAGAAGGGGACCCAGTTCGTCTGGGAGCAAAAATGCCAAAGCGCACTAGACGAGATCAAGCAATACCTGCAGAATCCGCCGGTGTTGGCTGCTCCAGTTAAGGGAAAGCCTCTCATTCTCTACACGACCGCCCTCGAAGGTTCCTTAGGCGCATTATGGGCACAAGAGAACGATCAAGGGAAAGAGAGAGCACTCTACTACTTAAGTCGAGTTCTGCTGGGGGCAGAAAGCAACTACTCTCCCATTGAAAAACACTGCCTGGCGTTGATCTTTGCGATAACAAAGCTCAGGCACTATGCGTTGGCGCATGAAGTCCGTCTCATTTCAAAGGTGGACCCCCTTAAATACTTAATGTCAAAGGCCATATTGACGGGACGACTCGCTAAATGGGCCATTCTCTTAATGGAGTTCTCGATAACCTATCAACCTCTCAAGGCAGTGAAAGGCCAGGCCATCGCCGACTTCCTCGCTGAACACCCGATACCCGCCGATTCTCCTCTGAATTGCGATCTTCCAGATGAACATGCGTTTGATGCGATCGACGGTGATAATATCCGATGGGAGCTTTATTTCGACGGAGCATCTTCCGTGAAGAAGCGCAAACAAAGTACCCCTATAATTAAATCAGAGGTAGGACTCATCTTTATAACTCCACAAGGAGGGATAATGCGCTACGCGTTATCCCTAACAGAGCCGAGGACAAATAACGAAGCCGAATATGAAGCTCTGATAGCAGGCCTCGAGATCGCCATTGACATGGGAATTGAAAACCTCCTTATATACGGGGATTCTCAACTGGTCGTTAGTCAAGTAAACGGCGACTACCAAACGTGCAAACCGGAATTGGTGAAATACGGTGAAAAGGTGCAACAATTGTTGACCCAAATTCCCTCTTATACTTTGGAGAACATACCGCGTGCGGAAAATAGCAAAGCAGACGCGTTGGCCAAACTTGCTAAAGAACTGGCTGACGAGAACCTCGACGATGTTAGAATCGTGGTACAAAGCCGTCAAGTTCTCGCCCCAGCAGAAAGATCTTCGGAATCATCCGAAGAAAAAAGAGCGAGCGAGCAGACGACCCTGCAAGTAAAAGATTGGGAAAATGCCGAGGATTGGAGAGAAGTCTTCATGGACTACTTTAAATCCCACCGAATGCCTGAAGAAGCATCCACGAGACATCAGCTCATGAAACGAACTCTGTCTTTCGCCTTCGTCAATGATACTCTGTACAAGAGGTCATTTGATTCTTTGTGGCTGAGATGCTTAGGACCTGACGAAGCGAAAGGGTCGTCCAGGAAGTTCACGACGGACTCTGCGGTTCTCACCAAGCAGACCCAAAGATGAAGTTGAAGATCAAACGGATGGGCTACTACTGGCCCACGATGATCCAGGACTGCCTCGAATATGTGAAGCAATGCCACTCATGCCAAATTCATGGGGACTTCATCCACCAGCATCCAAATCCACTACACCCAACGGTGGCTAGCTGGCAATTCGAAATGTGGGGGACTAATATAGTCGGCCCCATCGAACCAGTATCGTCTAGGGGACATCGTTTCATTCTGGCAACGACTGACTACTTCTCCAAATGGGCAGAGGCAGTACTGCTGAGGGAAGTAAAGACGGAGAATATCCTCCATTTCTTCAAAACGCATGTCATATATCGGTTTGGAACTCCGCGACGGATCATCTCCGATAACGGGCCAGCTTACAGAAGCCACAAGATCAGTCGCTTCGCGCAACAGCATAATATAGACTGGAGATATTCCTCGGTTTATAATCCGCGAGCCAACGGACTAGCTGAAGCCTTCAACAAGACCTTGACAAAAATCATAAAGAAAACGGTGTCCCGAAATAAGAAAGACTGGCACGAAAGACTGTAAGAAGCTCTTTGGGCATATCGAACTACGTTCAAGACGACCACGAACACAACGCCGTACGCGTTGGTGTTCGGTACAGAAGTAGTACTCCCCCTCGAGATAGAGTTACCCTCTCTACGAGTGGCAGTCCACTACGAGCCGACGGACGAAGAAAATGCTCACCTTCGGCTTGAGGAGCTTGACGCCCTTGATGAAACTCGGCTCATAGCGCAACAAAATCTGGAGGCCTATAAAGCAAAGATGACGCGCTCATATGAAAGATTGATCCGGCCAAGGACATTCCGCCAATGCGAACTTGTGTTAGTGGTCAAAAGGCCTATGATCCCTAATCGCACCAAGCGGGGAAAATTCGAGCCAAACTATGAAGGCCCATACATCATAGATAAGGTCTACCAGGGTGGGGCCTATCTACTCATGGACATGCACGGTGAAAGGCCTTTCAGGCCAATAAACGCCCGCTTCCTAAAATGATACTACGCTTAATAAGCCACGGCCTAGGTCAATGATAGATGACGACGACTATGTCCGCTCGCTATCTTCCTAAGCTCAAACTCCATCAGCAGTAGCCAGCCTTCTCAAACGTCGGACCGAAATGTCCTTAAACTAATTGCAGACCGAAACGTCTTTAAACTACTACCGCAGCAACTTTAGGCTGATGAGATATATAAAAAAACATATAAAAATAAAATAAAATAAAAACGGTATGTCCATAAGCAAAGAGGGCACGGATGAAAACCTGAAAGGGCTCCGTGAGTAAAAACAGCAGGGCTACCGGCGAGTGTTCGTGAAAACCCGAAAGGGCGCGACCTCGTAAAAAAAAGAGAAGAAGAAAATAAATTAAAAAAAATAATAATATAAAATAAAAACGGTATGTCCATAAGCAAAATGGGCACGGATGAAAACCAGAAAAGGCTCCGTGAGTAAAAACAGCAGGACTACCGGCGAGTGTTTGTGAAAACCCGAAAGGGCGCAACCTCGTTAAAAGACACTTATAAGGTCCTTTCGACCTTGTAAGGAGAAACCACCCGCGTGAGATCCTTACGACTCACAAGGGAGCAACACACTTAGGGATCCCCACGAGTCCTAAGGAGAAAATACACTTGCGAGATCCTCACGACTCGTAAGGAGAACTCTCTTATGGGACCTTCACGGCTCATAAGAGTTGAAAGTCTTAAGTTACAGAGACCTAAACCTGTGGTTAAGCAACCCCCACAACTTCCGATATTGCCCTACAAGTGGCTCAATACTGACCCTTGTATACAATCCACGGGCGCGAATAAACATTTCCCTAACCAAGTCTCATCCGTGACTGGGGATATGTTCGCATGGTAAACAACGCTTGTAAATCCTCTCGATTTATGAGGAGAAAACCCTCCTGTAGGAACCTTATGACTTACAGAGGAAACGAACACTTAGGAATCCTCACGAGTCCTAAGGAGAAAATACACCTACGAGATCCTCACGACTTGTAGGGAGAAATAACTTCGTGAGACCCTTACGGCTCATGAAGTCAAAAGCCTTAGTCGACAGGACCCTAACCCTGGTCGCTAAGTCATCTTTGTTCGACATTGACAGAGGCAGATGATGATTCGCTCCTGGTAATATCCCAGTTGTAGCGGTGCTGATGCCGAAATTGGTCTACAGCAAAAAGCCAATAGGCCGCATATGCATACGAAATAGCCAAAATGATAGGGCGACTTGCAATAAAAAAAATCAAGTAAAGAAAATGTATGCATGGAAAATAGCCGAAATGATTGGGCAACTCGCAATAAAAAGCAGCGAGTAAAAATAAAATAAATAGCCGAAATGATTGGGCACCGCGAAAAATAGCTGAAATGATTGGGCAATCGCGACCTTCGCGATATAAAAGCTGAAATGATAGAGCATCGCGGAAATAAAATAAAATAAAAAGAAGAAATGATAAAACTTTGGCCTTACAGTTAAGATCACATTGATCCCTGTATACAATCCAAGGGCGTAAACAAAGAGAGAACCATGCTTTCCTAACAGGCTCTGCCAGAAGACGAAGCCAAATCTCGACGGTTCAGTCCAACTCCGAAGAAACTAGTGTCTTCAACAGACTCCTCGACTCACGGATACAAACACTCCTTGACGAGAGCCTCCTGATCCGCGTCGACTCGCAGAGCCACCAGTGCTTCCGTGGGAAATCCTCGACTCGTTTCAAACCCCAAGGAAACAAATAATCCTTGGCGCCTGGGAAACAAATAATCCCTAGAAAACTCCTCGACTCACAGATACGAACACTCCTTGACGAGAGCCTCCTGATCCGCGTCGACTCGCAGAGCCACCAGTGCTTCCGTGGGAAATCCTCGACTCGTTTCAAACCCCAAGGAAATAAATAATCCTTGGCGCCCGGGAAACAAATAATCCCTAGCAAACTCCTTGACTCACGGATACAAACACTCATTGACGAGAGCCTCCTGATCCGCGTCGACTCGCAGAGCCACCAGTGCCTCCGTGGGAAATCCTCGACTCGTTTCAAACCCCAAGGAAATAAATAATCCTTGGCGCTTGGGAAACAAATAATCCCTAGCAAACTTCTCGACTCACGGATACAAACACTCCTTGACGAGAGCCTCCAGATCCGCGTCGACTCGCAGAGCCACCAGTGCCTCCGTGGGAAATTCTCGACTCGTTTCAAACCCTAAGGAAACAAATAATCCTTGGCGCTTGGGAAATGAATAATCCCTAGCAAACTCCTCGACTCACGGATACAAACACTCCTTGACGAGAGCCTCCTGATTCGCGTTGGCTCGCAGAGAAACCAGTGTCTCCGCGGGAAATTCCCGATTCGTCTCAACATGCAAATGAAGCCCCGGCAGCAAGGACTAAAAAACTTGCTTCCTGAACAATGGGACCCTGCAAGTCAATCCAAAATGGTCTCTTGCATACTATTCACGGGTCTCACTCTCCAAAGTCGAATTTCGACGAGGAGGGAAACAACCGCTTGTGGGTCCTCTCGACTCGTAAGAGGGAAAAATTCTCTTATAAGATCCTTACGACTTATAAGAGAAAACCATACTTAGGAATCCTCACGATTCCTAAGGAGAAAACCCACCTACGAGATCCTCTCGATCCGTAGGGAGAAAAGTCTCTATGAGACCCTCACGGCTTATAGAATTGAAAAGTCTTAGGCAGCAGATCCGAACCTGCGGCCTAAGCCATCGCTATTTCTTAAGAAAGTCAGAATACTCGTTCTAAACATCCGTCAACCATGGTTATTAAGACAGCCTGCTAACAATAAAAGAAAGAAGAAAATGATAGAAAGAACATCCGATTTACATTTGATCAGGCGTTCGAGACGCATTCATTTATGCATGGGCAGAAGACTCGGGACGAGAAATAAGACAAGCCGAAATTAAAAAAACGTTTCCATTCATATTGCTAAAAATTCTTACAATCACAAGAGCAATGAATAAGAAACATTATTCAAATTATTACAACGGTATAACCTCAGATCCGGGGCACGGATTGAGGAATTCAAAAGTAAGGCCATCCAGAGTTCTTCTGGCCTTTCTAATTATTCTTATGCGCAGCCTCTTGCGCTCCTCTGTGTCAAGATCCTCGGCAAGCCCTCCCGGCCTTCGATAAGCAGCAACTATCGTCGTCTGCTGGAATATTTGATGTAGGATGTCAATGAGGCTGTCCCGCCGTTTCTTCGAGATCAGCCCTGTCAAGTACACTGAATGCACCTTTTCTTCGGCATCATCCAGCGCATTGAGCGGTAGGGCCTCGTGAAGACCCGGAAGTGCTCTCCATATTGCTCCCAGCACGACTTTCAAAAGAGCCGAACGACGAGGTAGCAGCCAACCACCGCTTGCGTTCAGGCGACCCATGACCTCTGCACATTGAGCGTCTGTAAACTCTTGGTTTTGTTAACGACCCTGTGCGCGGATATCGTCATAGGTGATGAACTCGTGCAAACTGTATAGATGCACCGCCATTATGCCTGGAGGAAATACCACAGGAAGATTAGCGATAGAAGAAAAATAATATACATAGAGGGGTAAATTCCTAGAGAGCAGAGCTCTGTTCAGGGATTAAAACCCATGAACAAAAGCTCAATGAAACCCCAATGGGGATCTCTTTAGATCAAAAGATCTGTGAGAGCAAAACTCTTTGACTGAGATTAATTTAAATTAATTTGATTTACATTAATTTTACCTAAAGTTTCTAACTTTGAAAATGAGCAAAGCTCTGCTAGTGAAACCCCAATGGGGATCTCTTTAGATCAGAAGATCTATGAGAGCAAAGCTTTGCTGGTTATGATTAATAAAAAATTAATTTAATCTAAGAATCAATTTTACCTAAAGTTTTTCTAAAAACTTTGGAAAGGAGAGCAAAGCTCTGGAGTTCTTGAAGGTAAGAGCAAAGCTCTGAAATTTTTTGAAAATAAAAATCTGAAAGATGATAAGTATCTATCGGGGACCAAAGGTCCTATTTATAGGTATCAAGTGCCTCTTCGACTTCCAAAAGTTGTCACGGTGGTTGGAATTCCGCCACCGTTGCGCTCACGTTTGGGGCCACGTAAGCGCAACGGTTGGGGGGCATTTGTTTACCCCAATCAGAGCAAAGCTCTGTTCAAATTCCGAGGCGGGAGATGAAGCAATGCCTCATCTTCCCCCAATCAGAGCAAAGCTCTGCTTTAAAAATTTAAAATTTAATAAATGAAGCAACGCTTCAGATCATTTGCGCTGCGCAACACGCCACGTGGCAGGCGCAGACGCATCAGCGCAGCGCCCAAGGCAGCGCACCCAATCAGAGCAAAGCTCTGTTTTAAACAAAATTAAATGAAGCAACGCTTCAGTTGCGCAAGCACTGCGCTGTGTGACACGTGTCAACGCAGATGCGCTGCGCTGTGCGCTGCGTGACACGTGTCAGCGCAGTTGCGCTGCGCTGTGCAATGTGCCAGATGCGCTGCGCTATGCGCTGCGCGACACGTGTCAGCGCAGTTGCGCTGCGCGACACGTGTCACGCGCTGGGGCATTTGTGCCAAACAGAATTAAGATTTTAAAGAAATCTTTCTGTTCTTGTTAAAACAAGAAGATTTTCTTTTGTAAAACAGAAGCCCTTGGATCAAAGATCCAACGGTGGGGAAAATTCCCCAAATCACTCAGAGAGAGATCTCTTTAACAAATTTAACTAATTTATGAGCACTATAAAAAGGACCCCAGACCTCAATTCAAAGGGGATCAACATTCTTGAAAAAAATCAAGAGCTTCAAAGAGAGAGAATTCTGAGAAAATTTCAAAGAAAAAGATAAAGACCTTCACGAGAGAAACGAAATCTCTTTTAATAAATCATTGATCTAAAAACCAGATCAATGTTCTTCACATAATAAACAGTGCTTTGCACTTCTCATGAACCACTGGTTCTTTAAAAACAAGAAAACAACAAAATAAAAATAGTGCTTTGCACTTTTATGGACCTCTGGTTCTTGAAACAAAAAGAAAAACTAATTTTTCTTTGATCTAAATTAGATCAAGAAATCAAATAGTGCTCTGCACTTCTGTTCTTGAATCTAAAAGATTCTTAGTGCTTTGCACTTCCAAACTGCGCTGTTGCGCTCTTGAGAGAGCGCCGCGTGTCAGCTACAGAACAACTTGCGCTACGCGCTCTTGAAATAGAGCTTTGCTCTCTGGAATTGGCGCAACTCACCAGAGCGCGCCACGTGTCAGCAGCGCAACAGCGCAGCGCACTAGCGCAGCGCACTGCGCCGTTGCGCTTGCGCTCACCAGAGCATGACACGTGTCCTCACCACAAGCGCTTGCGCTCAGTAATTGGCATAAAGCGCCTGACAAATGCAATGCATTTCTTTTTCTGAAGGGCCAGGCCCAATTAAAAGACCAAGCAGGCCTAATTAAATTGATGCTCTGCATCATTTATAAATGGGCAGAGCCCAAACGAAATAATAAAAATGCTACGCATTTAAAAAGGGGCAGAGCCCAAACGAAATAGATGTCTTGCATCATTCATAAATGAGCAGAGCCCAGAATAAATTGATGCTCTGCATCTTTATGGGCAGAGCCCAAACAAAAAAAATGGAAGCAATGCAATGTATTATTTAATAAAAGTGTTGAACATTTTCAACCGGACTTAGCCCAATTTTGGCCGTAAGTCCTCAAATTAAATTGACTGAGCATAGCTCTCTCTTAAATCAATTTATATCCGGTTCGAGGGTACATCTCCGAACTCCTCTGACACACGTCGTTGTAATCATTCTACGTCGTCAGAGAGGTGACGGGTCCCGACGACCACACCCTTCAATGTGGACTGCGGGGTCCTTAAACTCGTGGACTGAAACGTCCTTAAACTAATATTGGACCGAAACGTCCTTAAACTAATATTGGACCGAAACGTCCTTAAACTATTAATATCGGACCGAAACGTCCTTAAAACTAATGTTGGACGGAAACGTCCTTAAACTAATCATGGACCCTCACGTCCCTGAACTGGAATATGGACCACCACGTCCCTAAACTGGCCATGGACCCCCATGTCCCTAAACTGGAATATGGACCACCACGTCCCTAAACTGGCGATGGACCACCACGTCTTTAAACTGGAATATGGACCACCACGTCCCTAAACTGGCGATAGACCACCACGTCCCTAAACTGGAAAGTGGACCACTACGTCCCTAAACTGGAGTATGGACCACCACGTCCCTAAACTGGAACAATAGAGGCTCCAAATGCTCTTTTACTGGATCTAAACGATCCCGTTTAAGTTGATCTTAGCCCCAAACACGGCTAACGTATCCTTAAACATTCAAGTGGACTACAAAATTCCAAATCAACTCTGGTTCGAGGGTACATCTCCGAGCTCCTCTGACACCTGTCGTTGTAATCCTTCAACGATGTCAGAGAGGTGACGAGTCCTGACGGCCATATATTAAATGAATCACTACGTTAAGTTGATCTCAGTCTCAAACAGGACTGACATATCCTTAACGAACGTTTAAGTTGATCTTAGCCGCAACGCGACTAATGCATTCTTAAACTAAAAACACCAAACCCAAATCTAAGTAAATACGGATTTGGACTAATCCACGTCCTATGGGCAACGGCATTACTCAGTCTCCGTATACAATCCACGGGCAACCACAAACAAAACAAACACACACGACACGAAGTGAAATTCTGGAGAAGGAGAAAGTTGTTACCGCGATGCGGTAGCGTAATTAACTGTAGGGGCTTGCGCCTGCAGGGAAGAGCGTCCCCACAATCAAAAACACCTCAAGCGAGGGGGAATCTGATGCAGTCTGCTACATCGGCCGCATCCGTCTAAACGTCCGAAACACGGTGCCATAAATCAACTTGGCATCTTCGGAGAGGTGGACGGGTAAAACCAAATAGCATCTGCCCCGAATCTCAGCGTCAGGACATCGAGGTCCTGTGCGCCGCCTTTCGGAGGGGAACAACTGCCACTTGTACTAACCCTTTTTAGTACAAGATAGGCTGGACACGGGATTCTAGTGCTCGTTTAGTCCGCGTACCCTTTATCGACTCCGAAGTCGGTATTTCTCCATTTACTTCTTCTTTACCCACTACCACACCCACATCGATGGATCCACCTCCATCGAATTTCTTTAACCCTAATCTGCAGCCGTCCGTTGGTGCACAGAATCCACCCCGCATCTCTCTCCAAGAGAGGTGCTACCCTTTGCGAGGTCCTCTTTCGACCTGCTTATCCATTCCACCAGCCAACGGGGATAATTTTGAAATTAAACCCCAATACATCAACCTTTTACCCAAATTCCACGGACTCGAGACTGAGGACGCTTACGTTTTCATTACCAAATTTGAAAACGTATGCGCAATGATGGGTACGTCACAACTTTCAGTGGATACTATGCGTCTACGACTTCTTCCATTTACTTTGTGCGATATAGCCGAGAAGTGGCTATATAACACTACCGCACACTCTATCACGAATTGGGAAGAATTCGTCGCGGCATTCCTTAAGAAATTTTACCCAATGCAAAAGATAGCTCGAATCCGTAGCGAACTGAATCAATTTACCCAGCACCCTACTGAACCATTCTCTAAATGCTTTGAACGTTTCAAGAATCTATTGGTTCAATGTCCTCATCACGGCATCCCGAGATGGGATCTTTGCCGAATCATATATGAGGGCATTAACCCAAACACTAAACAGAACCTTGAAAACATGTGTCAAGGTACTTTTATGACCAAGGATGATGGGGAAGCTTGGAAGTTTTTAGAAGAGTTCGCTGAAAAATCACTACAGTGGGAGAGTGGAACCCAACCATTGAATAGGGGTGGCGTGCACCAAATAGATGTGTCCATAGGTGTTCGAGCTGAGATGGCAGCAATGCAAAAGAAGCTCGACGCTATGGAACACAAATTTTCTGCAGCCTCCCTAAACCCAATGTCGCTCCCCAAAAATGTATGTGGTTGCTTTTCTGATCCGTCTCATTTAACGGAAGAATGTCCATTAAATTCTGCGTTTCAAGGTCACGAGCATACAAATGTCACATTTCAACGACCTAGAAACGATCCATATTCTTCCACGTATAATCAGGGTTGGAGGAATCACCCGAATTTTGCTTGGAACCAACAACAATCTCAAAACACGGTTCCAAGCCAAAATAATTTTCAAAGGGCTCTTCCACCACAACAACAACCACTTCAACTCACTCAGCACCCCTATCAGTCACAAAATTTCCACAACCAGGTCAACACTCCTGCACAGTCTAATCCTATGCAGTTGTCCTGTTCTGACGAATTCTCTCAATTCACTCAAACCATGAAATCACTTTTGTCAAATTTCATAGAGGTTTCGGTTGAGGTTAGAACTTCCGTCAGTGAGATAAAGAGAAACTCAGCGTCCCAAGCTGAGAGTATCAGATCGATGGAAGCTGAAATAGCACGACTTAAAGCCGAAATGAGTGCGGGAGAAAAAGGGAAACTTCCCTCTCAACCCCTACAAAATCCTGGGCATTACAATGTAAATGCCGTCACAACGTTGAGATCGGAAAGAGTGCTGAACAATCATGTCGGGGAAGGAATTGATGATATTGAAAATCCTATCAATAACACCCCGGCTGAGACCTTTCCTCACATACACACTTCTACTTCTGATCCTTGTTCTTCTACCCCACCACCTTCTCGAGAGCCTATTCTCCATTTCCTACTAGGCTCGACACCTCGACCCAACCCTTATAGTTCTCCACAGACGGTCCTCACACCTCTTTTGGGATCTCGTCTACCCCCTCTTCCTTCTCCTATGATGGACCCGGCGCTTATTGCGAAAGCTCCTTACCCGAATCGGTTAATGGGTAACAGAACGAGTCCTCATATGGAGAAAATTATAGAAATGTTCAAACAGGTTAACATCAACATCCCTCTCCTAGATGCGATTCAACAAGTCCCCGCTTATGCGAAAATTCTTAAGGGCTTGTGTACTAGGAAGAGGAAGACTCAAGTGCCGAAGAAGGTCTTTATGTCTAATAATATTAGCACTGCTTTTATTCCCCAGCTACCAAAGAAACGAAAGGACCCAGGATGTCCTACAATATCGATTTCTATTGGGGGTAAAAACATAAATCGTGCTCTTTTGGATCTTGGCACAAGTGTTAACCTACTTCCATATTCTGTATATGAGCAACTAGGGATTGGAGAGTTGTAACCTGCTCACTGCACTCTCCAAATGGCAGACCGTTCAATCACCAAACCAAGGGGTGAACTAGAGGATGTGTTAATAAAAATCGGGGAATTTGTTTTTCCTGTAGACTTCATTGTACTCGATACACAGCCTGTAGCAAACCCCCGGGGCCAAATTTCGGTGATTCTGGGTCGTCCTTTCCTTGCCACTTCCAACGCTGTTATTAACTGTAGAAATGGTTCGATGAACTTATCATTTGGAAATATGACCATTGAACTAAACATCTACAAAGTTGGAAGTCAGCCATCAGAACCCTCTGCTCATATTCTCGACGTGTGCTCTGTCCACAAGATCACTCCCGATAGTTGTGGAGCTGAGGAACTTTGCTTTACTCATCTCGACGACATTACCACATCTCTGTTTGACTTTACACAAGATCTTGGTGAGGACACTTTTCCTACACTTGAGTCCTGCACTCCTGACTTTTCTCCACCCGAGTCTGTATCTTTCACAGGCTCTGAGCTTCTTTGTAAATCCAAAAATCACTCTATGATCCCTCCTTCTATCATTTCTCCGCCTGAATTAGATCTCAAACTTTTACCTTCTCATCTTAAATATGCTTATTTAGGTGGGAAGGAGTCTTTACCGGTTATAATATCCTCTTCTCTAGCATTAGAGCAAGAGAATGCACTTTTATCGGTATTGAGATCTAACAAAGAGGCGTTTGGTTGGAGTATGGCGGACATCAAAGGGATTAGTCCCTTGATAGTTGAACATCATATACATGTGATGGATGATGCCAGACCAACCCGAGAACCACAGAGACGGTTGAATCCCGTCATGAAGGAAGCGGTAATGAAAGAGATCGTCAAATGCCTAGATAATGGTATTATATACCCCATCTCCGATAGCCAATGGGTGAGTCCTATACATGTTGTCCCTAAGTAATCCGGCATCACTGTTATAACCAATGAGGCGAATGAGTTGATTCAGACACGCGCCCAAACTGGGTGGCATGTATGTATCAATTATAGAAAACTCGATGCTGCCATGAGGAAAGACCACTTTCCTCTACCATTCATTGATCAAATGCTGGAACGCTTAGCGGGACGAGAGTATTATTGTTTTATGAACGGATACTCAGGCTATAATCAGGTCCCCATTACCAAAAAGGATCAAGATAAAACCACTTTTACTTGTCCTTTTGGTACCTTTGCTTACAGTCGCATGCCCTTTGGGTTATGCAATGCTCCCGCTACTTTTCAGCGGTGTATGATGGGGATATTCTCTGATATGGTAGAGAATTTTCTGGAGATCTTTATGGACGATTTCTCGATTTTTGGAGACTCTTTTTCTGATTGCCTAGCGAATCTTGACGCTGTTCTTACTCGTTGCAAAGAGAAGAACTTAACTTTGAACTGGGAAAAATGCCATTTCATGGTCCAAGAAGGAATTGTTCTTGGACATGTTATTTCACAGAAAGGCATTGAGGTTGACAGAGCTAAGATTGATGTCATTCAAAACCTCCCTCATCCCAAAAGCGTCAAAGATATTCGATCTTTCCTTGGCCATGCGGGCTTTTATAGAAGATTCATTAAGGATTTTAGCAAAATTGCTAGACCTTTAACTCTTCTCCTGGCTAAGGATACGACCTTCCATTTTGACTCGGACTGTGAGACAGCTTTCGACCCACTTAAACACTCACTCACTTCAGCCCCCGTGCTATCGTCTCCAAATTGGGACTACCCCTTTGAGCTGATGTGTGACGCATCCGATTTTGCAGTAGGTGCAGTCTGAGGACAGCACATCGAAAAGATACCACACGTGATATATTATGTAAGTAAGACCCTGAATGATGCACAAATCAATTATACAACCACCGAAAAGGAACTTTTAGCGGTTGTATTTGCATTAGAAAAATTCAGGCCTTACTTAATTGGCTCACCTATAGTTGTGTATACTGACCATTCCGCCTTAAAACATCTTCTGGCGAAGAAAGATGCAAAAGGTCGACTAATACGTTGGATCCTTCTGTTACAAGAATTTGATCTTGTTATCAAAGATAAGAAAGGATGTGAAAACGTAGTAGCCGACCATTTTTCACGCATCTCTTCTTCCCCTGTGACCCTGCCGATCAATGATTCGTTTCCTGACGAACAACTCTTGAGCGTATCCAATGAACCATGGTTCAGGGATGTTTCCTGATTTAAAATCAGAAAAGCTTATGGAAAAGGCTTCAGAAAAGGGTCACATGCTTACACGTGACCAGCAGTCACGTGTTGGCACGTGACATCTAAAAGCATCAGCAAGGCAAATTCAGCTTCCCGACTGCATCAAAGAAAAGGGCTTCAGAAAGGGTCACGTGTTCCCACATGACCTGGGTCACGTATTGGCACGTGACAATTAAAAGCGGCTTCAAAGGAAAACCGGTTCCCTGATCGAATCAAGGAAAAAGGGCTTCAGAAGAGGTCACGTGCTCCCACGTGACCAGGGTCACGTGTTGGCACGTGATATTCAAAGCAGCAGACTTGTTCTCCGTTTAAATCAAGAAAAAGAGTCCAGCCGAGGGTCACGTGCTCACACGTGACCAGGGGTCACGTGGTGGCACGTGACGGTTAAGCAGCAACCAGAAGACAGAGCGCAAAAAGAAAGAGGAAGGCTCGTTCCAAGGGGGTCACGTGCCCACACGTGACCAAGGGTCACGTGGCCACACGTGACCGACTTCAAAGCCTATTTGTTAACAGAATTAAATTCTGAGAAAAGACTTGTCAAATCTTTCCAAAAGAACCGATTGAATTAAAGATTTAAAGGTGATTAAATATCATCTATCTAAGGGAAAATCTCGAACATGGAAAGATTTCCCCTTAAAATCTAACCGAAATAACAAAGGAGAATCTCTGGATTTAAAATCCAATGGTGAATAAAATTCACCGAATAATCCAAAGGTCCAAAACGAATGATGGATACAAATCAAATCTCCCAATGGAAGATTCATCAAAAACTAATTGACTCGGCTGCTTCTCCTATAAATAGGAGCCAAGAGACACACAAAAGGAGAGAGAGGGGAGATATACGCGGAGGGAAGAAAAGAGAGAAAGCTTGATACGATAGAGGAATTTGGATCTTCTGCAAAAGAAAACCCTAGGTAAGAAAGGGAAGGTTTCATTGAAAGAAAAGAGAATTTAATTCTCAATAGAGTTTAACTCTGATATAAAACAGAAGGACATATTTCTTCTCTTTTTGATGGAGGATCTGCAAAGTGCACATCTCCCCTTGAGTTGAGAATTTAATTCTCAATGGGTTGAGATCCTGCCATGCAGATCCAAAGCATAGAAAGAGAATGGAAGCACGAGAATTTAATTCTCACAGAACTATAGGAATTCAATTCCTTTAAAATAAAATTAGGGTTTGACCTTATGTTATGGGAATTTAATTCCTTCAGAATGAAAAGAATCAAGGTTTAACCCTAGTTAAGAACTTAGTTCTGTTAAAACAGCAGGAATTTAATTCCCTTAATCTCATTCCCCAGAATAATTCTTTAACAGAGAGTGGGAGTTTAATTCCCCAAAACTTTTATTAGGGTTTAACCCTATTCAGTTCTTCACATATATGAGGAATTCAATTGCTACAAGAAATTCAGAGTTCAACTCTTCAAAAGGAAGTAGGAATTTAATTCCTTTGAAATTATTGCCAGGGTTCAACCCTACGAGGAATTTAATTCCTGAAAAGGATTAACAAATCTTCTAAACAACTACAGAAAAGCAGGGTCACGTGTCACCACGTGACCCCCCCAAAAGATCTATAAAGAGCCCCTTGAGGCAGCGTCTCACGTGACCCATGTGACCCTTGGCAGAGACTTTAACATACAAGCGTTTGAATGTCCGTCACGTGATGGAACGTGATGCTCTAAAAGATGCAATAGTCTCAGAAGAACAAATGAAGGGAGGGCGCCCTCACGTGTTACCACGTGACCCCTCTTACCTTAGTGTTCAACACTAATTCGGGATTTCTGATGCCAGTGTTTAACACTGGTTAGTTTTAGTGTTTAACACTAGTTTGAAAGCTTTGTTGCTGGTATTTGACACCAACTATCTTTTAGTGTTAAACACTGACTTATCAATTTCATTCCCAGTGTTCAACACTGATTGGTCTTTAGTTTTTAACACTAGGCACTAGCCCAATTGGCTAAATGGCCAGAGGCAAAGCCTTTCCTTCAAGGGACCAACAGGAGGGCCGATCTCCCAGACATGATTGGACTTAGCCCAAGCTGGCCATAAGTCCTCAATTCGTAATCAACTGGGCTAATGGGCTCATAACATAATTAATTGGTCTTGATCCCAAATTGGGCCAAAGACTATTTAATCCACTCTGGTTCCAGGGTACATCTCTTCACTCCTTTGATACTTGGCGTTGTAATCCCTCAACGTCTTCAAAGAGGTGACGGGTCCCGATGACCACACATTGATATGGACTGTGGGGTCCTTAAACCCATGGACTACGACGTCCTTAACCTTGACCGAGATGTCTTAAAACTAACAATGGACTGTGGGGTCCTTAAACCCATGGACTACGACGTCCTTAACCTTGACCGAGATGTCTTAAAACTAACAATGCACTGTGGGGTCCTTAAACCCATAGACTACGACGTCCTTAACCTTGACCGAGATGTCTTAAAACTAACAATGGACTGTGGGGTCCTTAAACCCATGGACTATGACGTCCTTAACCTTGACCGAGATGTCTTAAAACTAACAATGGACTGTGGGGTCCTTAAACCTATGGACTACGACGTCCTTAACCTTGACCGAGATGTCTTAAAACTAACAATGGACTGTGGGGTCCTTAAACCTATGGACTACGACGTCCTTAACCTTGACCGAGATGTCTTAAAACTAACCATGGACTGTGGGGTCCTTAAACCCATGGACTACGACGTCCTTAACCTTGACCGAGATGTCTTAAAACTAACAATGGACTGGTGGGTCCTTAAACCCATGGACTACGACGTCCTTAACCTTGACCGAGATGTCTTAAAACTAACGATGGACCGCAATGTCCTTAAACTACCCATGGACCGCAATGTCCTTAAACTAGCGATGGACCACCTAAACTGGAACAATAGAGCCCAAACGCTCTTTTGTCGGATCTAAACGATCCCGTTTAAGTTGATCTTAGCTTCAAATACGGCTAACGTATCCTTAAACCTTTCAAACAAACTTTAGTCCCAAACTGGACTATAGATCCCCCCAATTAACTCTGGTCCAAGGGTACATCTCTGAACTCCTCTGACATCTGTCGTTGTAATCCTTCAACGTCGTCAGAGAGGTGACGGGTCCCGATGGCCATACATTAAATGGACCACTATGTCCCTAAACTGGAACAATGGAGCCCAAATGCTCTTTTGTCGGATCTAAACGATCCCGTTAAGTTGATCTTAGTCTCAGGTTAGACTAACGTATCCTTAACAAACATTTGAGTTGATCTTGGCCTCAAATACGGCTAACGTATCCTCAAACCAAACCCCCTCAAATCCAAATCTAAGATAATACGGATTTGGACTAGTCCGCGCCCTACGGGCGACGACATAACTCGGTCTCCGTAAACAATCCACGGGCAACAAAACCTAAAATAAACATACACGACATGAAGTGACCATCTGGAGAAGGAGAAAGTTGTTACCGCGACGCGGTAGCGTAATTAACTGCAGGGGCTTGTGCCTGCAGGAAAGAGCGTCCCCACAATCAAAAAACCCCTCAAACGAGGGGGAATCTGACGAAGTCTGCTACATCGGACGCATCCGTTCAGACCTTCGATGTACGGTGCCATAAATCAACTTGGCATCTTCGGAGAGGTGGACGGATAGCACCAATTGGCATCTGCCCCGAATCTCAGGCAAGACGTCAGTCGCGCCGCCATTCGGAGGGGAATAGATTCTGGCACGCCCGGTGGGACCTTTTCCTCTTTCCACTCCACACTTTATGTGTCGTGATTCGCGAAGCAATCGCGGTTCGCTAATGGTTGCCCTTGGGTTTCAAGATACTAAGAATTGGCGTCTTGCTTATTGTAGAAAGCAAAGAATCGATGGCTTCTACTTCTGCGAAATGCTCCAACTGCTCGGACTGCAATTGTTACCAACGCTCTGCCTCGCCAGGAGGTATAGCCTACGGACCCCATGCTGCTTCGTTATTCACAATACCGGTGGACCAGGTGACTCAGGACACTACCGGATTGTTCTTTGGGACTATGTTCCCACCAACAATCTTCACGGCGCCGGTGCTGACAAAGGAAGCTCACAAGAAGTCGGTCTTTGATCGTCTTACCCCTGCCGCAGCTCCTCTCAACGGGTCGCCCAACATCAGCGCCTCGGTCTTCTCTAGATTGGGCCAGAAATCCTGTGGACCCATCATAGGGCCTACAATCCCAGAGAAGGATGCTTCTAAGAAAGTGACCGGCCCTGCTCCTGAAGTCATCAAAGCGACTTCCCCTGCCACAAAGTCGGTCTTTACAAGATTGACGGCTCCAGCTCCCGCTCCTGCTACCCAAAGGACATCGGTCTTTGACAGGCTAACATCAGCAGTGACCCCCACCTACACAGGTGGCAAGACGAAGCCATTCTCACCGCTGAACCAACGCCATCCGCTCGACACGCTCGACGTCGCCACTGGCGCTGAGTAAGGAGAGCTGGGGGCAGCTCCCCCTCTGGGCTAACTCCATCAGCCCCGATGGCAGAAGTTAATGTTGCTGTTCCAACGGGGAACAGCTTCGAGATGCTAAATAAGGTGCGAAGGAATTCTCCTACTGCGGTGCTAAAGAGGTCTCCTCCCCCACTAAAAAAGGTTGTGGAAATAAAGTCAGAACAGCCCCGATCCCCTCAACGGCTATCTTCCAAAATCTACATGGTTTGGCGGCATGCCCGAGACTCGATGATCGATCCAAACTTCTCCCGCCAGCACAAGAAGCTGAAAATCCAATCGGAAGCCGGTCACCAGGCTAAACCACGAAAGGCTGTCTGGACGCCCACCTCAACGGCCCCCTCAACCTCCACTGCTCATAAAAGGAGGAAGCCAGAGAAGATCTCCCAGCCTGCAACGACAGCTAAAAGCACTGAGCCCAGACGCCCAAAGTCTGGGGGCATGATAGTCCACACCGTATACATGGCGTCAGGAAAAGAAGACAGCCGTGCATCTACAGGTCATAGACCGCTCACACGGTCGGTGACCAAAGCTCAGGAGCAACAGCAAAAGCTCCAGGAAATGATGAATGCTATGGCCGCACTTACCGGGCCAAAAGAAAACCCAGAAACGTCCTCAGACGAACGCCAGGAGGAAGAAACCGATGCCGAATTCCTTCGCCGGATACTGGAGAAGAAGGACAAAGAGCCTGCTGAACAAGCAGCCAACATACAGCGTATAGGCCTTCTCTTCCAAGATATGATAGGAATGATGATCCAGCAGGACCCACCCGCCGAGGATCCCCCAATCGTTCTTGAAGACGACCGAGGAGAAACGTCAAATCCACCACCGGCCCTCTCAACGGCCAAAGAGGAGACAATCTCTAAGGCTGATTTGGTCAACTATATAGCCCAGCAAATCCGGGTTCATCATGCGACTGAGGCAGCTGGTCAAGTTGTAAAGACGGGCCGGCCGTATCCAAGCTGGTACGACCAAATCAAATACCCGCCGGGTTATACAATACCAAAATTCCACGTGTATAAGGGGACCGGCAATCCCCATCAACATGTTGCCCAGTTCAGGGCCCTTTGCGGTAACACCGGTGGTGATGATAAACTGTTGCTTCGCCAGTTCATGGGCAGCTTATCAGAAACAGCGTTCAAATGGTATTCGGAACTCCCGAACGATTCTATCAAGACGTTCGCTGAAATGGAGCTGCTATTCACTCAGCGATTCGCAAGCGCCAGCGAACGCACTCCAATAACGGCACCGATTAACGCCAGGGTAAAACCAGGTGAAACCTGGGTCCAGTATGCTATACGCTGGCGGAATTTGTGGTCGAGATGCGAGCAACGCATTGAGGAAGCACCCGCAGTGGGCATGTTCGTGGGAACCCTAGACCCTCACGCAACTATCTCCCAGTTTATGATGTTCTTTAAGCCAACCACATTCCAAGCTTTAATCGACAAGTTGGCTCAGATGGACCAGATGGGTCATAGACCACCTCCCCCGAAGTCGGAACCTCGGAATGACAAGGGTAAAGGAAGGGCAACCTTCGTCGCGAATGCCCAGCAGCAACCTAACGCCCCGAAGCTGACAGATCAATTGGAAGAAAGACGCCGGTATTATAATGAGAAGATGAAGCGTCCCTACTCGTTCCCACAAGACAAGACGAAACGGTTATTCGAGCTGGCAGTACGCAACAGACTTATAAACCTACCAAATCCAAGGCGACCGCTGCAACCCACTGAGGTGAATAACCCTAACTATTGCCCTTACCATCAAACGGTAAGTCATCCGATTGAGGATTGCTTCGTCTTCAAAGGATGGATTGAAGATTAATACCTCCAGGGGAAGTTTGCACTGTCCGAAAAGTGGAAGGTGAACCCACCACAGCCGCATAATCCTAAGAAAGTAGATACACCGGGGGCAACCTGTTCCTTTATTGAAGAAGCTCCATGGGAGGTCGTGCTATCAACTAAAACCAAGAGAATGCTAAGAGACCTTCATGTGTGCCCTACGATCGAATGGAAGGTCCCTCTTGAACCTCAAATTATCGAAAGGATGTTGAAGCCCCGCCCAACTACGAAGACTCGTGATAGTGGCCCAAATACTCACGCCCAACCGTCAAAATCTTCTAAGAAAAAGAAGAAGAGATCCAAGAATCCCGTGAAGCCTGGAGACGAGCACACGAACTTGCAGAAGCAAATCGACGCGCTGGAAGAGTACAATCAAAAGGCGCGAACTCCTGTCACACTGCAAGAGTTCCTCAACCACATCTTTCAAGAGGGAGATGATAGAGAGAGTTTGTCGGATGAATCCGAGGGATATGTGGCGAGTTGTAACGTTATCTCCCACTCGTTTACCGACGATGAAAAGACTCCTGGCACTAAGAAGCTGGGGACAGAGCCTGAACCAGAGTGTGCGTGGCCAACAGATAAAATGATCAACGCCTTTCTAGACGAGATTCGTCTAAAGAGTAAAGCGGATCAGGAGCGTGAGATGACCGCATCGGAAGGAGCTAAATGCAGACGATCGAACGGAAGAGTTGAAGTGCTCCCGCCAGATCGAAAAGCATCCGAGGCAGACAAGAAGATATTCAAGATGAGAAAAAGGTTTGCCAAAGCCATATCAATGGGATTGAAGCTACCACCCTCGGAAGAAAACACGCTTAACGGTGTGGAGAGGAACCCTGATTATTGCGCATATCATCGGAAAATTTCACACCCCACGGAAGAGTGCGACGCCTTTAGGATATGGTGGCAAGGATATGTTGCTCATCGGCAACATTTTAAGCGCATGAAACGCAAAACTCATCGGGAATGAAGAAGTAATGCCGACGGGCACAACAGAACCACTGGAAACTGCTACATGGTTAACGCCTCACAAGTTCTCACCTTTGGGAGCGACTCTGATGAAGAAATGGCTCTGGGCCCTCTCTTTAAAGAATCCGTTTTAGGGAAAGAGGAGAAATCGGAGGCCTGCGAGAACATTCAGCCGCGCAATCGCACACTCCCACAAAAGAATCTTGGGCCCGCGAGTAGAAAAGATAAGGGAAAGGAAAAGGTCACTGAGGATATCACTTAGCATTCTCGATGAAAACTGACTACCAAAGACCCTCCCAGGAAGGGTAAGGTGGACTACAATATCCTAGCGCACCTAAGGAAGCTACCTTCTCATCTTAGCATTCTCGATGCCCTCCTATTATCAAAAGAAGTGCGAGATTCACTAATTAAGGCGTTACAAGAACCTGAGCAATTCCAAGCCTTCCTCGCCACTGAAAGGACGAAGGATGAACTGGAGGAAGTGCATACGGCCGACATCACTTTCGGTGACGAAGACCTCCTTCTCGGGACGTGCGACCACAACCGTCCCCTATATGTCTCTGGATACTGCCATGATATCAAGATAGGCAAGATCCTGGTGGATAATGGATCCTCCGTCAATCTCCTTAATGTTCGGGTGTTGAAGGAAATCTGCATGAGTGTGCAACACCTCGCTCGTGACAAAATTACTATCTCCGGTTTCGATTCACAATCGCCACGGACTCTCGGATCCGTGATACTAACATTACGCTTTGGACTCCTCGTCACAGACATCAAATTCCATGTCATTGACGCCAAGACCTGCTACAACGCCTTGCTCGGTCGTCCTTGGCTATACGAGTACAACATCATCCCTTCTACACAACATCAGTGTATGAAGTACTTTAAGGATGGTTTCGAGTATACCGTAACAGGTGAGTTGAACCCATTTTCCGTGAACGAAGTCCGCAAATATGAAGATGCGAAGTACTTTTTGCCAGATTTCGAGGATACAGAAAGGTGTCGCAAGCCGGAGAACAAAGCTGCCGCCACCATCCCTGTTTTCGGGAGCGATACCGAAGAAGAAGAAGAGATAGTTTATGCCGGGCCATCTCAACGCAACAACCCGGGGACGTCCGCCCCCATGTTGGTCTTCGGAAGTTACTCGGAAGATGAGGTCAATGCCGTGTTCTCCAGTCGGCTGTCAATACAAGCACCCCCTAGTGATGATCAAGGTTTGCAAATCACTATGGTGCCGCGAGAACACTACAAGGATCTCGACACACTTCAAGCTTACAATGTGCAGGACCTGCAAACGTTTTATGTCCCACCCAGGCAAAGGGGTGAGAAGGTAATTATATTCTACCGATCCTCAGAGTCCAAAGTAAAGAAAGAGATCTGGCATGGCGCGGATGCTACACTCGACAGGCTCCAACCCATCCGTTTGCCCAGATACTACACAAATGGACTAAAGAGGCTATTGAAGCGCCAAGGGGTACCCTTAAAACAGACTGTTCGACAAGCTCGGTTCTACAACAGGATTTGGGATGTCCCTGGGACCCAACGCAAATTGCCCAACGGGAAAATGGAAACACTTGGGCTTGGATACGCGAGAACCGGATAACGGGAACGGGCCCACAGTAACTACGCCATATATACCTTTGATGAAGAAGAAGACGCCCTGTCAGGAAATGCCAACCCCTCATCAAAACTAGACCCCGCGATTGAAGTGCCGAGTCCGTCGTTTGAAGAACTAATGGACAAGCTTATCAGGAAAGTGGGTCAAAAAGCTCGGGAAGACCACAACCATGAGATGGCCATCTACAAGAAGGCCAGGATGCAACGTCTGTTTCAACAGGCTGCAAAAGACAAAGATGCCCATCCTTGTCAACCCGTTGTACGCAAGGCCCGACGCAGTGACGGAAATAAATCAAGAAGCGGAAAGAGGAGCCGACAACAACAACACAGGATTAGGGGGTTACGTGATTGGGTATTGCACGGCTCGGATTTGTCCCTCATGAAGAGGATGAGTCGAGCGTACTCCTTCCCCCGAGACAAGACGGAGAGGTTACTCAAGCTCGCTATAAAACATCAAATGATCGCGCTTCCAGAGTTTAGATACCCTGAGCAAGCTAACAAGGCTTCTCGTCTGAGCTATTGCTCCTATCACCGAGCCATAGGACATCCTACCGAAGACTGCTTCACCTTCAAGGACTGGGTCGAGGACCAGTACCAATAGGGCAGATTCGCTTTATCCAACGGTTGGAAGGTAACGCCGCCACAAAAGCACGAACCCAGAGCCGCAAAAGCAAAACCAGATCCACCTCAGTCCTGGAAGCGGATTCGCACCTGTTATACGATTACATTATTAAAAGAAGAGCCCGAGAACGTGGATGACCTCCCCTGGTGCTTTAAGAACAGCGATGATGAGGTGGTCTCAGAATTTCCGCCAGCTCCAAAAGAACTGGAAGACGGCATACATACTACTGCAGATAACCTCAAGAAGATTGAGTTGGGATCGGCAGATGACCCGCGACCGACATTTGTCAGCGAGCTGCTATCTGAAGAAAGGGTGGCCGCGTTAAAGAACGTGCTTCTACAGCATAAAGACTGCTTCGCGTGGAACTACTCCGAGATGCCAGGATTAGATCCGGAGATTGCTATGCATAAATTAGCAATATCCCCAGATATCAAGCCGGTCAAGCAGGCGCCAAGAAGGATGCGACTCGAGCTTGAAATGAGCATCAACGCCGAAGTCAAGAAGCTGATCGATTCTGGATTTATCCAAGAAGTCCAATATCCTGACTGGATCGCCAATATCATCCCGGTAATGAAGAAGAATGGGACGGTACGCATATGCGTGGATTTCAGGGATCTCAATAAAGCCTGTCCAAAGGACGATTTCCCAGTACCAGTAACCGAGCTAATGATAGATAACACGTCCACTCATGAGGTTTTCTCCTTTATGGACGGTTCATCAGGATAAAATCAGATAAAGATGCATCCCGAAGACCAGAAGCACACCGCTTTCCGGACCCCTTTGGGTATATTCTGCTACAGGGTTATGCCCTTTGGTCTAAAGAATGCCGACGCTACCTATCAAAGGGCCATGACAAAAATCTTCGACGACCTCATACATGACATCGTCGAGTGCTATATCGATGACCTTGTAGTAAAGAGCACGTCATACGAAGAGCATTTAAAGCATCTGGAGACTGTATTTCAATGCCTTCGGCAATACAATTTGAAGATGAATCCCCTCAAATGCGCGTTTGGAGTTTCCTCGGGTAAATTCCTGGGATTCATCATCCGACATCGAGGTATCGAAATAGATCCATCTAAGATCAAGGCGATCATGGAAATGCCTCCGCCAAGAACACTCAAACAGTTGCGGTCTCTCCAAGGGAAGCTCGCATACATCCGACGGTTTATCGCCAATCTTTCAGGCAAGTGCCGTCCTTACAGCCACCTGATAAAGAAGGGAACTCCATTCGTTTGGGATCATAAATGCCAAGGTGCACTAGACGAGATCAAGCAGTACCTGCAGAACCCTCCGGTGTTGGCTGCGCCGGTCAAGGGAAAACCCCTCATTCTTTATACAACCGCCCTCGAAGGTTCCTTAGGCGCATTATGGGCATAAGAGAATGATCAAGGGAAAGAGAGAGCACTCTACTACTTAAGTCGAGTTCTGCTGGGGGCAGAAAGCAACTACTCTCCCATTGAAAAACATTGCTTGGCGTTAATCTTCGCGATAACAAAGCTCAAGCACTATGCGTTGGCACATGAAGTCCGTTTCATCTCGAAGGTGGACCCTCTTAAATATTTGATGTCAAAGGCTATATTGACGGGTCGACTCGCTAAATGGGCTCTACTCCTGATGGAGTTCTCAATAACGTATCGACCTCTTAAGGCAGTGAATTCAATTGTCTTTTCCTTTTGCCTCCTCTCCGGTTACGAGTACTCCTTGGTTTAGGAGTAGTACACCTGTTACGCAAATTGGATAGTTTTCTTCCAAACCTTAGGCTGGTGCCGACCGGTAGGGAATGAAGAAAACCAATTAGCCTAACGATGGTGTGCAGAAGGTATTCTCCATAACAGAGCCGAGGACAAACAATGAAGCTCTGATAGCAGGCCTCGAGATCGCCATCGACATGGGAATTGAAAATCTCCTCGTGTATGGGGACTCCCAACTGGTCGTTAGTCAAGTAAACGGCGACTACCAGACATGCAAACCAGAATTGGTGAAATACGGCGGAAAGGTGCCACAACTGTTGACCCAAATTCCCTCCTATACTTTGGAAAGTATACCACGTGCGGAAAATAGCAAAGCAGACGCGTTAGCTAAGCTCGCTAAAGAACTGGCTGACGAGAACCTCGATGACGTCAGAATCGTGGTACAAAGCCGTCCAGTGCTCGTCCCAATGGAAATATCTCCGGAATCATACGAAGAAAAGGGAGCGACTGAGCAGACGACCCTACAAATAAAAGACCGTGAGAAGGCCGAGGAATGGAGGGAAGTCTTCATAGACTACTTTAGGTCCCACCGAATGCCCGAAGAAGCGTCCTCAAGACATCAGCTCATGAAACGAGCTCTATCTTTCGCTTTTGTCAACGACACTCTATACAAAAGATCGTTTGATTCTCTGTGGCTGAGATGCTTAGGACCTGACGAAGCAGAAAGAGTCGTTCAGGAAGTTCACGACGGACTCTGCGGTTCTCACCAAGCAGGCCCAAAGATGAAGTTAAAAATTAAACGGATGGGTTACTACTGGCCCACGATGATCCAGGACTGCCTCGAGTATGCGAAGCAATGCCACTCGTGCCAGATTCATGGAGACTTTATCCACCAACATCCGAATCCACTACACCCAACGGTGGCTAGCTGGCTATTCGAAATGTGGGGGACTGACATCGTCGGCCCCATCGAGCCAGCATCATCCCGAGGACATCGCTTCATCCTGGCGACAACTGATTACTTCTCCAAATGGGCAGAAGCAGTACCACTGAGGGAAGTGAAGACGGAGAATATCCTCCACTTCTTCAAGACGCACGTCATCTATCGGTTTGGAACCCCACGGCGGATTATCTCCGATAATGGGCCAGCCTACAGAAGCCATAAGATTAGTCGTTTCGCGCAACAGCATAATATAGATTGGAGATACTCCTCAGTCTACAATCCACGAGCTAACGGTCTGGCCGAGGCCTTCAATAAGACCTTGACGAAGATCATAAGAAAGATGGTGTCCCGGAATAAGAGAGACTGGCACGAGAGGCTGCAAAAGGCCCTTCGTGCCTATCGAACTACATTCAAGACGGCCATGAACACAACGCCGTACGCGTTGGTATTTGGGACGGAAGCAGTGCTTCCCCTCGAGATAGAGTTACCCTCTCTACGAGTGGCAATCCACTACGAGCTGACGGATGAAGAAAATGCTCACCTTCGGCTCGAGGAGCTTGATGCCCTCGATGAAACCCGGCTCATAGCGCAACAAAACCTAGAGGCCTACAAAGCAAAGATGACGCGCTCGTATGAAAGATTGACCAGGCCGAGGACATTCCGCCAAGGCGAACTCGTACTAGTGGTCAAGAGACCTATGATCCCCAATCGCGCCAAGCGGGGAAAATTTGAGCCGAACTATGAAGGCCCGTACATCATAGACAAGGTCTACCAGGATGGAGCCTATCTACTCATGGACATACATGGCGAGAGGCCTTTCAGGCCAATAAACGGCCGCTTCCTAAAGAAATACTATGCTTAGCGAGCCACAGCCTGGGTCAATGATAGACGACGACGACTATGTCCGCTCGCTATCTTCCTAAGCTCAGACCTCATAAGCAGTAGCCGACCTTCCCCCTAACGACGGACCGAAATGTCCTTAAACTAATAACGGACCGAAATGTCCTTAAACTAACGACGGACCGAAACGTCCTTAAACTATCGACGGACCAAAATGTCCTTAAACTAACGACGGACCGAAACGTCCTTAAACTATCGACGGACCGAGACGTCCTTAAACTAACGACGGACTGAAATGTCCTTAAACTAACGACGGACCAAAACGTCCCTAAACTACTACCGCAGCATCCTTAGGCTGACGAGATGAATAAAAAAAAGGGAGAAAAAGAAAAATAAAAAAAATGATAAAAAAAAACTGTATGTCCATAAGCAAAATGGGCACGGATGAAAACCCGAAAGGGCTCCGTGAGTAAAAATAGCAGGGCTGCCAGCAAGTGTTCGTGAAAACCCGAAAGGGCATGATCTTGTAAAAAAAAGAGAAAAGGAATAAAAAAACGGTATGTCCATAAGCAAAAGGGGCACGGATGAAAACCCGAAAGGGCTCCGTGAGTAAAAACAGCAGGACTACCGGCGAGTGTTTGTGAAAACCTGAAAGGGCGCAACCTCGTTAAAAGACACTTATAGAGTCCTCTCGACCTTGTAAGGAGAAACCACCTGCGTGAGATCCTTACGACTCACAAAGGAGCAACACCCTTAGGGATCCTCACGATCCCTAAGGAGAAAATGCACTTGCGAGATCCTTACGACTCGTAAGGAGAATTCTCTTATGGGAACCTCACGGCTCATAAGACTTGAAAGTCTTAAGTTACAAAAACCTAAACCTGTTCTTAAGCAAATCCCCCACAACCTTTGATATTGCCCTACAGGAGGCTCAATACTGACCCTTGTATACAATCCACGAGCATGAACAAACATTTCCCCAGCAAAGTCACACCCGTGACTAGGGACATGTCCATATGGTGAACAACCCTTGTAATTCCTCTCGACTTATAAGAAGAAAATCCTCTTGTAGGATCCTTACGACTTACAGAGGAACATACACTCAAGGATCCTCACGATCCCTAAGGAGAAAATACACCTGTAAGATCCTCACGGCTTGTAGGGAGAAATACCTTTGTGAGACCCTTACGGCTCATTAAGTCAAAAGCCTTGGTCGACAGGACCCTTAACCTTGTTTACTAAGCCCCCTTTGTTCAACATCGACAGAGGCAAATGATGATTCGCTCCAGGCAACATCCCAGTTGTAGCGGTGCTGATGCCGAAATCGGTGTCTAAAATCCACGCTTGCGGCGAAAAAGCTAGCAAGCCACACATGCCTACGAAATAGCCGAAATGATGGGGCAACTTGGAATAAAAAACAGCAAGTAGAAATGTATGCATGAAAAATAGCCGAAATGATGGGGCAACTCGCAATAAAAAGTAGCGAGTAGAAAATAAATAAATAGCCGAAATGATTGGACACCGCGAAAAATAGCCGAAATGATGGGGCAATCGCGACCTCCGCGATATAAAAGCTGAAATGATAGAGTATCGCGGAAAAAGAAATAAAAAATAAATAAAAAAGGGGTTTCAATTTATGCCCTACAGGTGATGTTCCATCACACCCTGTACACAATCCAAGGGCGTAAACAAAAAGGGAACATACCTCCCCCCCCCAGGTTTCACTAAAGAAAGAAGCTAAATCTCGACGGGCCACAAGCGACCTCGAGATCATCCCAACACTCGTCTCGTAACGACGGACACAACTTCAAGCTAAGCGGAACACCAGCAACTCCCAGTTCCATGGCTCGGTGGTATACATATCGCCAACAGTCAAACCTCCACCCCGTGAAATGCGGATGCAATCGGCAAAATTTCTGGTTACGTGGAACGCGGATAACGTCACTCTTTGACCCCGTGGAAAACGTCCAGAGCGGATCCTCGTCCTCGCAGAGCACGGCAGTGAACCCGTGTGAAGCATCCAGAGCGGAGCCTAGTCCTCGCCGAGCATGGCAGTGAACCCGTGTGAAGCATCTAGTGCAAAATTCCTGGTTACGTGGAACGCGGATAACGTCACTCTTTGACCCCATGGAAAACGTCCAGAGTGGATCCTGGTCCTCGCAGAGCACGGCAGTGAACCCGTGTGAAGCATCCAGAGCGGAGCCTAGTCCTCGCCGAGCACGGCAGTGAACCCGTGTGAAGCATCTAGTGCAAAATTCCTGGTTATGTGGAACGCGGATAATGTCACTCTTTGACCCCGTGGAAAACGTCCAGAGTGGATCCTGGTCCTCGCTGAGCACGGCAGTGAACCCGTGTGAAGCCATCCAGAGCGGAGCCTAGTTCTCGCCGAGCACGGAAGTGAACCCGTATGAAGCATCTAGTTCAAAATTCTTGGTTACGTGGAACGCGGATAACTTCACTCTTTGACCCCGTGGAAAACGTCCAGAGCGGATCCTGGTCATCGCAGAGCACGGCAGTAAACCCGTGTGAAGCATCCAGAGCGGAGCCTAGTCCTCGCCGAGCACGGCAGCGAACCCGTGTGAAGCTTCTAGTGCAAAATTCCTGGTTACGTGGAACGTGGATAACGTCACTCTTTGACCCCGCGGAAAACGCCCAGAGCGGAGCCTGGTCCTCGCCAAGCACGGCAGTGAACCCGTGTGAAGCATCCAGAGCAAATACCGGACTGTGGAGTCCTTAAAATCCATGGACTATGATGTCCTTAACCTTGACCGTGATGTCTTAAAACTAACGATCAACCACCCCGATTCCCTACGGATTCTGTCTTGGTTTAAGGGTACATCTCTTCACTCCTTTGATACCTGGCGTTGTAATTCCTCAACATCTTCAAAGAGGTGACGGGTCCCTGCAACCAAACATCGGACCGTGGAGTCCCTAAATCTACGGACTATGAGGTCCTTAACCTTGACCGTGATGTCTTAAAACTAACATCGGACTGTGGAGTCCTTAAATCCATGGACTATGTGGTCCTTAACCTTGACCGCGATGTCTTTAAACTACGATACCTGGAGCAACCCCTGACCTCGCGAAACACGGATAAGGGTGACCACATCCAACACTTGCAGGTCCTCACAACCTGTAAGGAAGAAAAAACTCTCTTGTGAGATCCTTACGACTCTCAAGGGAAAACCCGCTTAAGAATCCTCACGATTCTTAAGCAGAACTTACACCTATGGGATCCTCTCGACCTGTAGGGAGAAAACTCTTTATGAGACCCTCATGGCTCATAAAATGCGAAAGTCTTAGGAAGCAGATCTTAACCCTGAATCCTGAGCCATCGCTGTCCTGCAGGGAGATCAAGATAGAATATCCGCATAATACATTCAATAAAAAGGGGACACACCATTGAGAAGAAAAATGTATCTTTTATTCATAAACCAAAATGGATACAAAAGTACAATTCATGAAAGAAACAAAAAAAAGAAAGATACTCTCATCTATGAGTATGTACAAAAAGGGGAAAAGATACAAGTTCTCAAGCCGGCGGGCGGTGCATAATTTTACCAGCTCATCGTTCTGTTGCTGAGCCATGGCTTCGTGACGCAAGATCTCCAGAAGACGAGCCTCCGCCTGAGCTTGCTGAGCCTGATACGAAGCAAGTCGAGCTTCGAGCTCTTTCTCGGTGGCTTTATGAGCCTCGACCCTCTCCCGAGTGAACGTGGCGGCTTTATCGAGAGCCACCACCTCTTTTATGGACTCCTGGAGCACTCGCCAAAGTTCGTACGCTTTGTTGGCCTTGGCTGTGAGGCTGGCCTGAAGCTCGCTCAGCGCCTTAGAAGCCAATTCCCCCTCCGAGAACTTGCGGCCAAGCCTCTTCTCGCATGACGTCATGTTGGCTGAGCATCGTGCTATCAGACCCCGCAACTCCGCTTTTGCAGCCACGGCTTCCAAGGAAAGGCGAGAACATTCGAGAGCGTACAAACAAGCCTCCACCTTCCTACAGAACTCCACCCAGACCCGCACCACCTCCTCGCTATGATAGGTGGCGAGAAAAGGAAGGGAGCCGTTAGCTTCAGCGGCAAACGCTTCGGCTGTGGTTGCGCTACCAGCACGGAGTTCCACGACGAAAGAAGATAGGGAGACGAGGCTTAATTGGGCCAAGCGTTCTGAAGCCCGCAAAGCATAAGGGCCGGGCGACATCACAATGCGCGATTCCAAAGCCATGGAGACTGGCAGGGCTGTTCAAATTTGGCAAATGTTAGTAAAACTCTTAAACACAGAACGAACGGGACTATAATAAAATGTCACTCACCGACAGTCATGCACGTAGGAGCTGAAGGTTCCCCTGGCCCTTCAACAACCTCGACCTCATCGTCAGCTTCCAAAACTATAAGAGACATCAACGTCATTTCGCGAAATAGTAACAATGCTATGGTAAAAAAAAATGGCGAATGACGCTAACCTTGCCCAGAGGAAAGGATAATACGCTGAGGGGAGATCGCCTGCGGAGCTGCCATCTCCAATAAACATTGAAATGACTGTCGAGGCGACAGATCAGCGATAGTGGCTACCAAACCGCGCAATTCTGGGGAAGATAAAAAAAGTTTATACTATGAAAGGGTTGATAATTTAAAACGCAGAGGGTTACCTTCAACGCTCCTCCCATTCCGAGCCGGGGGGATAGCAGCTTCAACGATCTCCGCCGTAACATCAGGATTCAACAAAGGAAGAGTAGTCCCGACTACTTCTCTTCCAGCCTCTGAGCCGTCCTCAGTAAGGGTCATTGGGGCGGCGACCTCCAAAGGAACTTCCCCCAAAGGGGCAAGCGCTCCCTGATCAAGAACCACCGCTGGAGGCTCTACCATGAGAGGAGCAGCCTCATCAGCCCCCTCCACATCAGGCAAGGCTTCATTGAGAATTCCGACGGGCTTTAGCTTTAATGGGCCCATAGAGAGCTCCCCCAGCGTCGAAGATTCTGCATGATTCGGATAAAAATAATGATACATATGCACTGGCATAAATAATCGGAAAGACTACAAAAGGAGCACAACGTACCTATATGCAAAGAAGCCCTCAATATGGCTTCTTCAAGCCGCTGCTCCTTCTCAAGGAGGTAGGCTCGCCGGGGTTCAAGGGTAGACTCATGACCACCGGTCCATAAAGAGAGTGCATCAGCTGCGTCTTCGGAAGCGGCCTGCTTCAAAGCCCTTTCCCCCCATTCCTCCAAAGGACCGATAAATCGCCGCCGAATCCACGAAGGGTCTTCGTAAAAAATTACAGCGGGATAAGACTTCTTTGGAACCTTGGCGTTATGAGACGCGTCTTTTGAACGCCGTATGGCCTCAGCCAGCTGTGCGGCCTCCTCATCAGCCGAACTCGGGAAGAGAAGTCCAGCGTCTGACTTTTGCAGGGCCAATGGTTCATCTTCAAGAATAGGCTCAGACTCCGCCAAAGAATCGAGCAGGTTGGTGGCCGCTTTCCTCCACCGTTTAGACCCAGAGCCGGTCGCTGAGGATGACCGCTTCCTCCCTCGCGAAGTCTTGGGGCGGCGCCGGCCCACATCGCCCTCAGCACCCTCATCCCTATTACTCTCGCTCGGTGCCACAACCGAGGATGACATCGCCATTGTCGATGCCACAGGGGGTGGTGCCGCCACCGGCAGGGGTGCTACCACTAGGGCCCGTTTACCCCGCGATCGGGAACCCAAGGGCATACCAGCTGTTGGAGTAAGGTCTACCCCTGACTCCCCCGGAATGAGCGCAGCGCCAATCTTCCTCAAAGGGAAGCCGACCGAAACCCTCGGTCGCAGCTTAGCCCTCGAAACCTGAGGAGGAGCATTGTGACCAAGAAGCACCCTCCTTTCTTCAAGAATAATTGGGCTGATCCGATGAAGATACCAACCCGTAAATGCACCCACACAGCGGGGCATGTACTCAGCTTCAGGGACCATGAAACGAGAGCCGGTGTTCAACCTCATGAAATGATGAGCGGCATCACGAACAACATCGAGCGAAGGGATCGGGGCGACTATAAAAGCCTCGAAAGGAACACCCTGGTCATATCCAAGCTATCGGGCGAATCGATGCGGATTGTACCGCATGAAAAGAGCTGCACTATCTTGGCGAAACACCAAGTAGCCCGGTCTAATTGTATACAAATGCGCGGCCTCCCGGGGCTTCAAAGAAGGTGCGTTGTCTTTCGACTGGTCCCAGAGTTGTTGGACAGGACCCGAGGGAGTAGACAAGACCCGATCATTAAAAACCAGCCCACCAGTGGCGGCGTGAGGAAAAATCAGCACCCGAATAGCCCCGAATTGAGTCGGGTCAGCAGCAGAAGCACCCACCAGTCGCATAAGTTGCGGGAAGGGATAGGCATCGTTAAACGCGGGCCTCTGATGCATAGCGAAAGCCCCCAGCACATGCATTTCGACCCAGGATGTGAAATAATGAAGCGAAAAGTTCACTACATCCACGCCGGGTGTAGAGGTATTAGCTACGGTGCCTAACCCATGATAAAGGTGCGCCAGGGCCGGGATGCCGATGGCCAATCGCGTCCCCTCAGCAATACGATGAGCCGGGTAGATGACCGAGGCTCTCATGAAGCAGTGATGCATGGGGATAACGAACCAACTGAGCCAGACACTAACAAACCCCACGAAGAACGTCTCCTCGTCCATGCCGGGAACAACGATGGATTCAAAAGAGGTCGGTGACATAATAGGGATGTAGTACTGAGGTAAGTCCGATTCAATGGTTGGCAGCTTCTTCAGACCGAACCCAAAGGGGTCTCCAATGTTGGCAAACTTCGGAGCCGTCTTCGATAGGGCGTCCTCGCGAAGGAAACGAGCAATGAAGCTCTTGAAAGTAACACCCTGCTCTTCGGATTCGGTGAATAATCGGTCGAAGATACCTAGCGCCTTGATTAAACTGGGACGCTTGTGGCGGACGGCATTGTCAGCAGACATGCCATCAACTGGGGCGGGCTCGGGTTCAAAAATATACTCGTCAGAAGGCAGCAACTCCTCGTATAGACTACCCCTGATTGGCAACCCCGAGATGTCATAAAATTCGGCCAGAGAGATCGAGACCTCACGATCTCCTAGAATGAAAGTGTTGGTGGGAAGATTCCATTGGTTCAAAAACGCCTTGACCATTGTAATGGAAGAGTGACGTGTATATTTCCTGATAAAGCCCGACTTTCTGCAACCCCGCACGATGGGCAGAAAGGATGTAGCGAGCCCAGAGAAGGTAGCCCGTAGGGTGCCGAGGAGTAAGCCCTATCTTATAAATTTGCCCCCACGGGTGGGCCTCACCCTGGCAGATACGCCGCCCCAAGATGTCTATGGCCGGGATCGTATGGTTTGGAATACTGGTCGTCGAAGGCTCGAGCCTCCCCGTTGGAGTCCAGTTGGGCATTTCCACAGCAAAAATCGTCCTCGGAGGATCCATCGGTAAGAATGGGAAAGTGGGCTCCGTCGGTACTGCGCAAAGAAAACTCCGGCGACCCTGAATAATCTGACTATACCAAGATCCCCATTGAAGAAGGTTGGTACAGTTCGGGTCATGGGCCCGGATCATCGCCATTGCTTCCTCATCAGATGGCGACTGAGGAAAAGCAGCCTCCGAGCGAGAGAAGGGAAAGCACGGAACAGAAGCCATCGCACCTGAAATCCAATAAAAGGAGACCGTTAAAAGCAAATTCAGCGATATAAATCCATGCATAAACATGAAGAATAGTTAAAGAAAGCAACAACAGTGTTTTCTGGGACCATTGGCTACAAAACACATGGGCCCCACAGAATCAGGATGACGGCTCATTAATAATGAGACCAAATAGTTACAATAAAACAAAGAGAATATCCTCATTTAATAAAGAATGGTAACCCTGCACATTCCCCCCAACATGATCTGCCTCGAGCTCTACAATGGATCCAACAAGATCAAAGGAATTGAATTCCCACAGAAGACATCATTACAAAGCTCCTATTGCATTGATTGCAGAAGGATAACCTCGGGTCGAGAGCCCCCAAGAAGCCTCCGTGTGAAGAAACTGAGTTCTTCATTGGAATTAAATTCCTTATTAAGAAAAGGGAATTAAATTCCCAGAAACATTTTTGGATGGAATTAAATTCCATGGAGTTGAACTGCCATCATCATCTCCCCAAAGATCATCCGACCCTAAGAGATCTACTGTTGGAGGTTAAGTGGTCTCATATTTGGTTAAAGAACTTGAAGAAAAATGGGTCCTTTGTGAAACCCTTGATACGGATTTAAAATCCAGAGAGTTTTGTCAAAATGAAGGTGCTTCGATCACCATTACCTGAGGAGTAAGAGTCCTTTTAAACAGAGTTAAACTCTGAAAATGTTTCAAGGCAGAGAACTAAGCTCTGGAAGAAGAGAATTAAATTCTCAGAAAAAGTTCTCAAAGGAAGGAGATGAGCAACGTGAAGGCTCTTCGGAAGGCACATGAACATTTATAGGAGGTGATGGAAACGTTTCATCTCCCCAAATCCCTAGAGGAATCCAACGGTCACAAAAGGTGACAGCGTTGCACTCACGTGCGGACACGTGGGAACAACGCTGTGGGGGCATTTGTTTCCTGATTTAAAATCAGAAAAGCTTATGGAAAAGGCTTCAGAAAAGGGTCACGTGCTTACACGTGACCAGCAGTCACGTGTTGGCACGTGACATCTAAAAGCATCAGCAAGGCAAATTCAGCTTCCCGACTGCATCAAAGAAAAGGGCTTCAGAAAGGGTCACGTGTTCCCACGTGACCTGGGTCACGTGTTGGCACGTGACAATTAAAAGCGGCTTCAAAGGCAAACCGGTTCCCTGATCAAATCAAGGAAAAGGGCTTCAGAAGAGGCCACGTGCTCCCACGTGACCAGGGTCACGTGTTGGCACGTGATATTCAAAGCAGCAGACTTGTTCTCCGTTTAAATCAAGAAAAAGAGTCCAGCCGAGGGTCATGTGCTCACACGTGACCAGGGGTCACGTGGTGGCACGTGACGGTTAAGCAGCAACCAGAAGACAGAGCGCAAAAAGAAAGAGGAAGGCTCGTTCCAAGAGGGTCACGTGGCCACGCGTGACCGACTTCAAAGCCCATTTGTTAACAGAATTAAATTCTGACAAAAGACTTCTCAAATCTTTTCAAAAGAACCGATTGAATCAAAGATTTAAAGATGATTAAATATCATCTATCTATGGGAAAATCTCAAACTTGGAAAGATTTCCCCTTAAAATCTAACCGAAATAACAAAGGAGAATCTCTGGATTTAAAATCCAATGGTGAATAAAATTCACCGAATAATCCAAAGGTCCAAAACGAATGATGGATACGAATCAAATCTCCCAATGGAAGATTCATCAAAAACTAATTGACTCGGCTGCTTCTCCTATAAATAGGAGCCAAGAGACACACAAAAGGAGAGAGAGGAGATATACGCGGAGGGAAGAAAAGAGAGAAAGCTTGATACGATAGAGGAATTTGGATCTTCTGCAAAAGAAAACCCTAGGTAAGAAAGAGAAGGTTTCATTGAAAGAAAAGAGAATTTAATTCTCAACAGAGTTTAACTCTGATATAAAACAGAAGAACATATTTCTTCTCTTTTTGATGGAGGATCTGTAAAGTGCACATCTCCCCTTGAGTTGAGAATTTAATTCTCAATGGGTTGAGATCCTGTCATGCAGATCCAAAGCATAGAAAGGGAATGGAAGCACGAGAATTTAATTCTCACAGAACCATAGGAATTCAATTCCTTTAAAATAAAATTAGGGCTTGACCTTGTGTTATGGGAATTTAATTCCTTCAGAATGAAAAGAATCAGGGTTTAACCCTAGTTAAGAACTTAGTTCTGTTAAAACAGCAGGAATTTAATTCCCTTAATCTCATTCCCCAGAATAATTCTTTAACAGAGAGTGGGAGTTTAATTCCCCAAAACTTTTATTAGGGTTTAACCCTATTCAGTTCTTCACATATATGAGGAATTCAATTCCTACAAGAAATCCAGAGTTCAACTCTTCAAAAGGAAGTAGGAATTTAATTCTTCTGAAATTATTGCCAGGGTTCAACCCTACGAGGAATTTAATTCCTGAAAAGGATTAACAGATCTTCTAAACAACTACAGAAAAGCAGGGTCACGTGTCACCACGTGACCCCCCCAAAAGATCTATAAAGAGCCACTTGAGGCAGCGTCTCACGTGACCCACGTGACCCTTGGTAGAGACTTTAACATAGAAGCGTTTGAATGCCCGTCACGTGATGGCACGTGATGCTCTAAAAGATGCAATAGTCTCAGAAGAACAAATGAAGGGAGGGCGCCCTCACGTGTTACCACGTGACCCCTCTTACCTTAGTGTTCAACACTAATTCGGGATTTCTGTTGCCAGTGTTTAACACTGGTTTGTTTTAGTGTTTAACACTAGTTTGAAAGCCTTGTTGCTGGTATTTGACACCAACTATCTTTTAGTGTTAAACACTGACTTATCAATTTCATTCCCAGTGTTCAACACTGATTGGTCTTTAGTGTTTAACACTAGGCACTAGCCCAATTGGCTAAATGGCCAGAGGCAAAGCCTCTCCTTCAAGAGACCAACAGGAGGGCCGATGTCCCAGACATGATTGGACTTAGCTCAAGCTGGCCATAAGTCCTCAATTCGTAATCAACTGGGCTAATGGGCTCATAACATAATTAATTGGTCTTGATCCCAAATTGGGCCAAAGACTATTTAATCCACTCCGGTTCCAGGGTACATCTCTTCACTCCTTTGATACTTGGCGTTGTAATCCCTCAACGTCTTCAAAGAGGTGACGGGTCCCGATGACCACACATTGATATGGACTGTGGGGTCCTTAAACCCATGGACTACGACGTCCTTAACCTTGACCGAGATGTCTTAAAACTAACAATGGACTGTGGGGTCCTTAAACCCATGGACTACGACGTCCTTAACCTTGACCGAGATGTCTTAAAACTAACAATGGACTGTGGGGTCCTTAAACCCATGGACTGCGACGTCCTTAACCTTGACCGAGATGTCTTAAAACTAACAATGGACTGTGGGGTCCTTAAACCCATGGACTACGATGTCCTTAACCTTAACCGAGATGTCTTAAAACTAACAATGGACTATGGGGTCCTTAAACTCATGGACTACGACGTCCTTAACCTTGACCGAGATGTCTTAAAACTAACAATGGACTGTGGAGTCCTTAAACCCATGGACTACGACGTCCTTAACCTTGACCGAGATGTCTTAAAACTAACCATGGACTGTGGGGTCCTTAAACCCATGGACTACGACGTCCTTAACCTTGACCGAGATGTCTTAAAACTAACAATGGACTGTGGGGTCCTTAAACCCATGGACTACGACGTCCTTAACCTTGACCGAGATGTCTTAAAACTAACGATGGACCGCAATGTCCTTAAACTACCCATGGACCGCAATGTCCTTAAACTAGCGATGGACCACTATGTCCCTAAACTGGAACAATAGAGCCCAAACGCTCTTTTGTCGGATCTAAATGATCCTGTTTAAGTTGATCTTAGCTTCAAATACGGCTAACGCATCCTTAAACCTTTCAAACAAACTTTTGTCCCAAACTGGACTATAGATCCCCCCAATTAACTCTGGTCCAAGGGTACATCTCTGAACTCCTCTGACATCTGTCGTTGTAATCCTTCAACGTCGTCAGAGAGGTGACGGGTCCCGATGGCCATACATTAAATGGACCACTATGTCCCTAAACTGGAACAATGGAGCCCAAATGCTCTTTTGTCGGATCTAAACGATCCCGTTAAGTTGATCTTAGTCTCAGGTTAGACTAACGTATCCTTAACAAACGTTTGAGTTGATCTTGGCCTCAAATACGCCTAACGTATCCTCAAACCAAACCCCCTCAAACCCAAATCTAAGATAATACGGATTTGGACTAGTCCGCGCCCTACGGGCGACGACATAACTCGGTCTCCGTAAACAATCCACGGGCAACAAAACATAAAATAAACACACACGACACGAAGTGACCATCTGGAGAAAGAGAAAGTTGTTACCGCGACGCGGTAGCATAATTAACTGCAGGGGCTTGCGCCTGCAGGGAAGAGCGTCCCCACAATCAAAAAAAACCCCTCAAACGAGGGGGAATCTGACGAAGTCTGCTACATCGGACGCATCCGTTCAGACCTTCGATGTACGGTGCCATAAATCAACTTGGCATCTTCGGAAAGGTGGACGGATAGCACCAATTAGCATCTGCCCCGAATCTCAGGCAAGACGTCAGTAGCGCCGCCATTCGGAGGGGAACAAGGGATATTGTGAACTATCTTGTCACGGGAGTTATACCCAGCGATTGGTCAAAACAGGACAAATACCGTTTTTTATCCCAAGAAAAACACTTTTACTGGGACGATCCATATTTGTTTAAGTATTGTCCTGATCAGATCATTCGCCGGTGTGTCCCGAAAGAAGAGTTCAAGAGTGTTCTTTCTTTTTGTCATGATCAGGCCTGTGGGGGTCACTTTGGTCCTAAAAAGATGGCGGAGAAGGTTTTGCAATGTGGATTTTATTGGCCGACCTTATTCAAGGACGCATTTGACTATTGCAAAACCTGTACACAATGTCAGTACACAGGTAGAATCTCCCAGAGAAATGAAATGCCTCAGCAACCCATTCTGGTTGTTGAAATAATCGATGTTTGGGGCATTGATTTTATGGGTCCCTTTCCCAACTCCTTTGGGAATTTGTACATACTGCTGGAGGTTGATTATGTCTCAAAGTGGGTGGAAGCCATTCCATGTCGCACTAATGACAGGAAAGTTGTCATTAAGTTCTTAAAAGAGAATATCTTTTCGCGATTTGGACATCCACGCGCTATTATTAGCGATAATGGGACACATTTCTGCAACAGGTCTTTTGAGACTTTGATGCGGAAATACTCAACCAACCACCGACTTTCTATACCCTATCATCCCCAAACAAGCGGGCAGGCTGAAATCTCAAACAGACAAATCAAACTTATCCTAGAGAAGACTGTTGCTAAGAATAGAAAAGACTGGTTGACCAAACTGACGGATGCTCTTTTGGCATTCCGAACGGCATTTAAAACCGACCTAGGGATGTCTCCATATAGGATAGTGTTTGGGAAAGCATGTCACTTACCCGTCGAGATTGAGCATAAAGCATTGTGGGCTATTAAGGAAATAAATTTTGACCTAAACCAATCCTGCAACTTTCGGAAGCTGCAACTTAATGAGCTAAGCGAACTCCGCGATGAAGCTTATGATAACGCTGTAATCATAAAGAATAGGACCAAGGTTTTTCATGATAAAAACATTTTGAGGAAAACATTTTCACCTGGTCAACAAGTCCTTCTTTATGATTCACGATTACACCTTCACGCGAGTAAGCTCCGATCTCGGTGGAAGGGACCTTTTGTTGTGCGATCTATACCCGCACGGGGCAGTAGAAGTAGAAAACGTTAAAAACGGCACCTTTTTCAAAGTAAATGGACATAGACTGAAGCCATATTTTTTCATTGACCCCACGGAGGAGCTCCTATTCTTACAGGAGCCAGTTTATCTTGATTAAAATTCCTCCGTCTCATCTTCATGTCCTGCATATCACTGCATCATCTTTTGAATGGAGGTGAGTGAAAAGAGTAAGTTTGGAGGAAGTTCTTCACTTATATATTTTGCCCCCACTAATAATTCCTCCCAGACTTACAGGTTTTGTAGATATAGCTGTTGGCAACAGTGAGGACACTGTTGAAAACAAGTTTGGGGGAGGTTTGTGTTTATTTTTGCATCATTTGCATATCATTTGCATAAGCACAAAACATTTCTTTAAAAACATATAAAAATTTCAAAATCCATAAAAATTTAAAATTTTCAAAATAAAAAAATATTTTAACATTTAAGCATTTTTTGTACATAAATAAGATAATGAAAGTTTAGATAGTGAACAATTACATCTATGAGATTAGAAAAATTTAAGAAAAATAAGAAAATTAGAAGTTTTCTTATACGAACTAGTAATAAGTAGTTATGAGCCGTTGTCCTAAGGGTTAGTAAGATGAAAGACGTCACTAATCTGAAGATAAAAATAAGTCTGAAAAATAGTTTCTATTCTGGAAGCCAAACATTTTGAACGTTGATACCCTGCTATTCGCACTTACACACGTCTTAAAGCCTGGGATAGTAGAGGATACCTTGAAATGCTCTTGTCTTAAAGCCAAAAGTATGAAGGAAATAAAAAAAAATTAAATGAAGAAAATATAAAGTGGTGAGAAAAATGGACACTGGTTTTGTTATCACCAAGGGCAATAAAAAAATGTATAGCGGGGGTGCCTCTTCACCTAGTGCCCTAAGGCCAACTGGTCTGGGAGTCACTGCTATGCCTGAGGTGGTGCAAGACGAGGAAAAAACACCAAGTAAGCAAGCACAGGAGTAATCGGTCGGTTAGTACCTCAAGAAGTATTAACGGTAGCATGAAAGTGTGTGAGCAATCTCATCTAAATATTCATTAATTAAAAAGTGCTGAGGCTGATGGGCAAGAGTATGATAGCTTGAATTGAATTCTCCGGGTGTAGGGATGTCTTTACACACACACAGGGTTATATGATCAATGTTTGGAAGAAAGATAGGAATGAAGAATAAGACGATGTTTTATTGAGGGAGGACGTGATTTCCGACATCTTTTCATGACCATTAAGATATGGCTCATGACAACCGAAAAGCTAGCTTAGTTGGAAACCCAAATTTTCGAAGCTTTTCTTTTACAATTCTTTTCTTTAAATGTAAATTTCATGATCTGCCTTTTATTATTGGATTTTGTGGGTGCAATCCGCTGAAAACCCTCAGGAGACAACACTCCTCCTACTAGGGACACCTAGAGGTTTAAAGGCTTGTTGCACATGCTCAGTGCAATCGTGTTGCCTACGAAAGTGTGCTAGTTAGTTTTTCTCTTTCTTTATTTTCTCCTTCTTTTTAGTAAAAGTTCGCTCAAGACGATCGAAAATAAGTTTGGGGGAATTCCTAGTTTCACTAGAAATCCCTAATTCTCGTCGATCATCATCGATCTAGTATCAATTCATCGATGGATAAGAATACGTCATCGTAAGATTGCATCACATCTATAGATCCGATCGATTCCTACGAGTCTCATTTAGATTCTTGATATTTGGTTGGAAAAATCATCAAACTATCAATTCTTGATTTTAATGCTTTCTTAGATCTAGATTTTTCTCTTTCTTGAAATGCAATTTTAAATCATGAATTGTTTTCTTTTCTTTTCCTTAAAGTTTCGACTCATCTAATTCGAAACACGAACGATTACACTTTCCCTGTGGATGATCCACACTTACTAACGCGCTACATTCGACACCGTTATTTATTGCGGTCAAATATTTTTGGTTGTGATTTCTATACAATTTTCCAACTACACAATCCGAAATCGTTTCAATCAGTCAGCGATAAGATCACCATTGCCGAGCTCGTAAGGACCAGGCCCAAGAACAACGAAAGCAGCACGGATTTTATAACCCGATGGCGCAATCTCTCCGTCAAATGTGAACCGCCGATAGAGCAGGACTAATCTGTCAGTCTCCTTGTCGGAAATCTCAATAATTGGATGGCCCCATTTCTATGCACCGCGGGCCTTAAAACATTCCAAGAGCTGACCAAAAAGGTCCAAACGTTGGAACGCTCAAAGCCCGAGTCTGCTCAGGACCTTCAGTTCACAAACAGACCGAAATCTTGGAGGGACGACAACCGAAAAGGCGGAAGTTCTAACAGCACCGATTCTCTAAATAAACAGAGAACGGATGGAGCAAAAACTGACCAGTCTCGAGAGCCAACTTTGGAGGAGAGAAGAAATAAGGTCTACTCATTCCGAAGGGACAAGGTCCACAAAATTTTTAAAGATGCTCTGAAGAATGGCCTGCGGCTACCAGAGCCAAAAAGGCTAAGTGAAGCGAACAGGACTGATCATCCTAACTTTTGCCCATACCACCGAGTGCTGGGGCACACTATTGAAGACTGTTGCATCTTCAAGGATTGGGTCGAGAAACAATATAAGGCGGGAGAAATATCATTGTCCCCTGGCGTGTTAACAAACAATCAAGCTGCGACCGCCAATTTCATACACAAGGGGACCGAAGTCCTTCAGGGACCTGATTCTCTCAAACACCCGTCTTTCTCTGGGAACGATCGGCCGCCACGTCATTAAACTGGGAACAATCGACCACCACGTCATTAAACTGAGAACAATCGACCTCTAAGTCGTTAAACTGGGAATGTAAAAAATGTAAAAAAAAATGTGTAAATAAAAGAAAAAAATAAAAGCCGAAATGATGGGGCAACTCGCAAGAAAAATCAGCGAGTAAAATAAAGATGAAATAAAAGCCGAAATGATGGGGCAACCGCGAATAAAAGTCGAAATGATAGGGCAATCACGACCTTCGCGATAAGAAAAGCTGAAATGATAGAGCAATCGCGGTAAAAAAAAAGGAATAACAAAAACAAACAAACAAAAAAAACAACGGCGAATGATGAGTTTCTCCTGGTACCATATTATAATGCAGCGATGCAGACGCCAACCAAAATCTAATTTCCCAAAATTCTTCCAGCACTACGGCCAGTCCCAAATTGACTACCGTATACAATCCACGGGCTTAAATAATTCTCATCATACTCATGCCCCACTGTAATCACCAGTTACGCGGATGGTCTCCGCTTTTGGAATTACGCTCCATTAAGAAGACCCACTGATGTGTCCTCACGATACATGAGGAGAACAAACCTTTGTGGGATCCTTACGACTCATAAAGGAAAAACACGCTTAGGAGTCCTCACGACTCCTAAGGAGAAAATACACCTGCGAGATCCTTACGACTCGTAGGGAGAAAATGCTTTTATGGGACCCTCACGGCCCATAAAATTGAAAAGTCTTAGGTGACAGGGATCTAAACCTGTCTCCTAAGCCATCGCTCCTCAACCCCCAAAGTAGCGAATGATGAGTCGCTCCTGGTACCATATTCCAGTGTAGCGATGCAGACGCCAACCAAATTCTAAATCCCATACCCCAACGGCGAATGATGAGTCGCTCCTGGTACCACATTCCAGTGCAGCGATGCAGACGCCAACAAAGTCCTGAAATTTTTCCGGCCCTACGGTCTGGATCATACATTCTGCAAAACCGTATACAATCCACGGGCGTAAAACAATCCCGATCTCTCCAAAAAAAAGAAAGAAAGAAAAAAAAGAACGGTATGTCCATAAGAAAAATGGGCACGGATGAAAACCCGAAAGGGCTCCGTGAGTAAAAATAGCAGGACTGCCGGCGAGTTTGTGAAAACCCGAAAGGGCGCAAACTCGTAAAAAAAGAAGAAGAAAGAAATGAAATGCACTCGCAAAGTCCTCTCGAATTTGTGAGGAGAAAATTCCCGCGTGAGATCCCTACGACTCACAAAGGAGCAACACACTTAGGAGTCCCCACGACTCCTAAGGAGAAAATACACCTACGGGATCCTTATGACCTGTAGGGAGAAAATGCTTTGTGAGACCCTTACGGCTCACAAAATGGAAAAGCCTCAGGTGACAGAGATCTAAACCTGTCTCCTAAGCCACCAATTCCCAAATCCTCTAGGGACACATGATGAGTTGCTTCTAGCATTATTCCAGTGCAGCAATGCAGATGCCAAACAAACCAAATCCAAATCCTCTCGGGGTACATGATGAGTTGCTCCTGGCATTATTCCAGTGCAGCAATGCAGATGCCAAACAAAAAAAACCAAATCCAAATCCTCCCGGGGCACATGATGAGTTGCTCCTGGCATTATTCCAGTGCAGCAATGCAGATGCCAAACAAAAAAAAACAAATCCAAATCCTCCCGGGGCACATGATGAGTTGCTCCTGGCATTATTCCAGTGCAGCAATGCAGATGCCGACAGAAAACCAATTCCCAAATCCTCTCAAAGACAGATGATGATTCGCTCCTGGTACCATATTCCAGCGTAGCGATGCTGATGTCAACTCAAATCAAACAAATCAATCCAACCAATTCCAACATCTACCTCTGCGTCGGACAACAGACACTCCGTCTAGGGGACACGTCAACAAGCGACACTCTGCATCGGGGAAACGTCCAACACAGACACTCCGCATCAGGGAAATGTCCGACAACGACACTCCGTGCCGGGGAAACGTCAAGCAGACACTCCGTGCTGGAGACACGTCAACAGAGACACTCTGTATCAGGGAAACGTCCAACACAGACTCTCCGCATCAGGGAAACGTCCGACACCGATACTCCGCCTCGGGGAAACGTCAAGCAGACACTCCGTGCCGGGGGCACATTAACAACAAACACTCCGTCTCGGGGACACGTCAACCAGTCGATACTCCGCCTCGGGGAAACGTCAAGCAGACACTCCGTGCCGGGGGCACATCGACAACAGACAATCCGTCTCAGGGAAACGTCCGACAGCGACACTCCATGCCAGGTAAACGTCAAGCAGACACTTCGTGCCGGGGACAGGTCAACCAGTGACACTATGCATCGGGGAAACGTCCAACACAGACACTCCGCATCAGGGAAATGTCAACCGGCGACACTCTGCATCAGGGAAACGTCCAACACCGACACTCTGCATCAGGGAAACGTCCAACAACGACACTCCGCGCCGGGGAAAAGTCGATCAGCGACACTCCGTGTCAGGGAAAAGTCAACCCGACACTCCGCGCCGGGGAAAAGTCGATCAGCGACACTCCGTGCCGGGGAAAAGTCAACCCGACACTCCGCGCCGGGGAAAAGTCGATCAGCGACACTCCGTGCCGGGGAAAAGTCAACCCGACACTCCGCGTCGGGGAAAAGTCGATCAGCGATACTCCGTGCCGGGGAAAAGTCAATCAGCGACACTCCGTGCTGGGGAAAAGTCAACCCGTGAAACTCCGCGCCGGGGAAAAGTCGATCAGCGACACTCCGTGCCGGGGAAACGTTAAGCAGACACTCCGTGCCGGGGACACGTCAACCAGCGATACTCTGCATCGGGGAAACGTCCAACACAGACACTCTGCATCGGGGAAACGTCCAACACAGACACTCCGCATCAAGGAAACGTCCAACAGCGACACTCCGCCTTGGGGAAACGTCGACTAGCGACACTCCGCGCCGGGGGCACGTCAACGAAATCACTCCGGGTCAGAGAAACGTCTACCACAGACACTCCGTCTCGGAGACGCATCAAGCGCCGACCGTCCAAGTCGCAAAAAGGGCAGAACCGACCGTTCATGTCGTAAAAAAGACAGTGCATCCCAAAAAGTGGGAACCAAAGCAAGTCGCCTCCACGCAAAAGAAGATCCATCAATTTCATGCACACGTCCCACATATGCTGTGTGCATTTATTGATGGGGGGCAATTTGTTGGGGTAAAAATTTACACCCTGGTTGACCAAGTCAAAATCAAAGTCAACCCCAAACCAGGTGGGCCCAAGCCCAGGTCAAGCGGACCCATACCCAAATCAAGCCCACGACCAGCCTCTCCATGGCAACGACAAAATCATGTAATAAATAATTTTTATGTAATTGTTTATGCATGAATGTAAACAAAATGGGCATAAAGCCAATATTTTGTAAGCCCGTGGCTTATGTGCAAAAATGATATGGCACATGAGCCATGGGATGGCTAAAATGCCATTTTTGTAAAGCCCAAGGGGCTATATGTAAATATGTAAGTCTATAAAAAGCAACATGATGATGAATAAAACAACACTTTTCATTCCCCCAAAAACTAGGCTTCTTTGTGCCTCCTGCTCCTTCTCCAAGGTTCTAAACCTTCTCATTTCTTTTGAATTAAATCAAGAGTTTTACTCTTTCTTTTCCAAAACTTAGTAGCTTTCCACCACAAAACCCACAAAGGGGAACCCAGATCTCCCATCAGATCTCAAAAAGGAGTGATTTTTAAAATCTCCTACTTCTTGATCTTCAAGATCCGGCCAAACAACAGGAGGAAGAAGAAGAACCCCCTTCATCAGCTTCAAAACATCCTAGAAGTTTAAATCCATATATATATATATATATATAATAAATATTTCCTTTTTGAAGCATAGCTTCTGGTTCTAGGCTAAAAGCCTTCTTTTCTCGCCGGCGCTCAAGCGCAGAGCGCCCGCGTGTCGACACGTGGCGCGCTTACGCTCAGCGCTCGAATGCAAAGTGCCCACGTGCCGACACGTGGCGCGTTTGCACTACAGCGCCCTACGCTCAAGCGCAAAGTGCCCACGTGTCGACACGTGGCGCGCTTGCGCTCAAGCGCAAGTTACCCCGGTACCGACACGTGGCGCGCTTGCGCTCAAGCGCAAGCGCAAGTCGCCTCGGCCCCGACACGTGGCACGCTGGCGCTCGAGCGGAAGCGCTCGAGCGGAAGCGCTCGAGCGGAAGCGCTCGAGCGCAAGCGCTCGAGCGCAATTCGCCCCCGTGCCGACACGTGGCGCGCAAGCGCTCAGGTGCAAGTCGCCCTCGTGCCGACACGTGGCGCGCTTGCGCTCAAGCGCAAGTCGCTCCCGTGCCGACACGTGGCGCACTTGCGCTCGAGCGTCAGGCGCTGAAGTGCAAAGAGCCCACGTACCGACAAGTGGCGCGCTTGCGCTCAAGCGCCCAGCGCAGAGCATCCACGTGCCGACACGTGGCACTCTAGCGCCTGAGCGCACAGCACTTAAGCGCACAGCGCTCGAGGCGCTGGCCCCCATGCATCCTTTGGATGTCTTTTCCTCCTTCTTTTTTTTTATATATATACACTCACACATATCTATATATATATGCATATATATGTACACATACACATACTTCACGACACTGTCCCTGTTAGAAAAAAATTTCTAACGGGGCGCTACCCCGCACCCCGTAAGGGGGCTGCTAGCCCCATTGACCCCCAGCCCGCTATCCGGGTAGCGGGACCCCCGTAAAAACTCTTCGTGGCTCCCGATATACCCAAAACCCCCTTTCAAAACACATCACACGCACACCGCACATTGAGTTTGCATGACCAGTTTAACCCGTCAATCGGAGGTTCCAAAGGCGAGGGGTAATTAACGACAGTTTAGTCCGCGGCTGCCGGAGATTCGGATCCCCATAATCATTAAAACCCGGCCTACCCTAGGCAGGGGGAATCTGTAGTACGCCTGACAAGCGTGCGCATATTCCCATCTCAATGGGGTGACGAAAAACACCCTACACTTTCTTTCCTCCTTCTCTCACTCTCGTTCTCCCCCTCACTCCCAAGACACCACAACCACCACCGCAATTCCAACCTACCCCACCTCCACCATCGATACCTCACTCGACCCACACCTCTCCGCCTCTACCTCACGACGAGACCCCCGCTTCCTCTGTCGCCGTCACCACCACGCCGGCCGAGCACCATCGCCGTCACCACTCCCTGCACCGCCATGTCGCTGCAAACCATCGCCGGAGTCATCTCCATCATCGCCAGCAACACTGAGTCTCCAATTCCGACAAGCTCGAGCCCCGCAACCCATCTCCCCGCAACCAACCCAAGAAAACCCATCGCCATCGCCTTACCACCGACGCTCGAACCATCAACACCATCGACGGTAAACCCCGGCCACCAAGCACCCAAGCGACCTCCCTCCTCACCTTTATTCCAACCACTGCCCGAGCTCCCCTTCACGGCCGCCTGCCACCTCCGACCACCGTGCGACCTCCCCTGACACCACCATCATCACCACCGTTGCCTGCCTGCGTCATCTGAGCCTCGCGTCGCCTCCTCTGCCACGACAACTCCACCTCTCCGCTGCTCTGAGGCCAGACCCGGGAAACCTTGCTATCTAGCTGAGCCCTTGCTGCCACCTTCGCCGGAGCTCCTTGAACCATCGCCGATCACCATCTCCTCTTTAGGCCGCAATCATCGTCATCGCCATCGTCCCATCCTCCTTCAACCCGAGCTTCACTGTGTTGAGGCCAAGCTCCTCCCCATAGCCGAGCATCCCTAGTTGCTGCTGCTGCTTATGCTATTGCCATCGCTGCCGTGTTACCGTCATCGAATCACCGCAAGGCAAGTGAACTCATCACTTGCTACATGCTATTACATACTAAGTCTATGGTTTAATTAAGCTAATAACATATATACATATGTATGCAATTGTAGTGAGTATTGTTCGAGTTATACTGATACCTTTGTTGTTTGAACCTGATGTGAATTGTTCGGTATTAAGTTAGAACCCAATGATAATGGTATAGGGAAATGCATATAGAAATCGTCTCGAATTTGGGTATATAACATAAGATCCCAACATGTTGAGTTAATTGCTCGCTGCAAAACCCAGAACTAAAGCCTACTTTAAATGGCGGAACTAGTGATCATTAAACCCTTTTACTGTTCATAGAGGTACCACAGAAATTTGGTTGAAAATCAATATCGTTTCACCTATAAAATGTTACCCCCGATAACCATTGCCAAATCAGGATTTCCCTGAACACGCTAGACCGTTAAATTCATACTAAATCTTTTACAAATTGGATTTGAGCGTTCCATGGCTCGTATCAAATCTAACAGTTTAACCTAGAGTAATATATAGTTTATTTCTAAATTTGAACTAGTTATGATAGAGAAAACTGGGGAGAATTACGATCTTGGACTGCAGTCTAGAGCAGTAATCCCAATTAACCCTTGTTTTTAAATCACTGTATATCCTTGTTCAAATGCGAGAATGTGCGTAACCCTATATCGTTAGGTATAAATTTGAGTTGGCTTTCTTATCCCACTGATTTCACTGGATTCCTTTTCTGTATGATATTTTTAACATTTTTATAATGTCGACGTGTCTAGCTGAATTCTGCAGTGACAGATTTTACACATCAACCTAAACCTAACCATAACTCCCTGTTGATATAGGATATTACTGATCCATCAATTGAGTTGGAAACCTAACTGATAACACTAAATATTGTTCAACTATAGTGTTGCCTAATTACGATCCCAACTGGGAGTAAAAGGTGTTACGAAACGGACTTCCAATTCTGAAACCGGATTTCCAGCAGTGAACACATAAATTGAAATGGCCGCAACTAGTAAACCTGAAACCCGATTGGAGCGAAACCAATTTTGAAGGATAGATAATTAAACATACTGATTACCCCTTTTGCTTTGTTTCGCTTAATTCTGTATGTATGATTTATAGTGAATTACGCAAGTGGTAGGACACTGGCTGATGATATTTATTCATACTGTAATCATTGCATTCTCATCATATCATGTAGATGTCATATACATTGGTAACTTAGTGATTGTGTACATTACCCAGTGATAGATATTAGTGTTTTGATTGTGGCAAGTATGTAGTGTTAAAGTGTGATTGAGTAATGAAAGTGACACGTACTTGTACACAATCAGCGGACCCGGTTGATCTATTGCATTGTCGACGTCTATGTGGTATATATAAGTGTAACTATAACTGGAATGGGACGGTTATGGAAGCACTTATATTAGTGTCATAGGTAAGGCATCAAACGCTGTCCATTTATCTCGAGCACCAGTCGAGACATGCTTGATGGAGATCCTGTCTCCAGTTCTCGCGTAGACTTGTCATGGACTGACTAGTATTTGGTTCATGGTTGGTATTTGATGTAGACCACGGGGTGTGTGGTAGTTTGAGTGTGAGTTCAACGGAATCTCGGGAGTCCCATTGCCGGTATATACAGCGATTCTGGGAATCATATGGATGATATTACTGATTATTAGCGAGCGACTCGGGCCCGTGTTCCCTTGTCCCTGGGGCCCTACCCTTAGATGGGGGATACTCACGAGTGGTTGACTCTCACACATGGACTGACAATTGGCTTAGCGACTTGGATAGTGAGACTTAGAGACTGATAAGTTTAGTGACATGCATTGATTACTTATTCAATATACCTGCCTTACTGTTTACCTGCTTTACCGTTTACCTGTACTGGCTCCTTCATGCTCATGTCATTACTCCATGCTTACTGTTTCATGCTCATCTTCATTGCACGTGTTTATATTTCTATTTCTATTTATTGCTTTTGTGTCGCTCTGACGACATGAGTATGCATGCTCAGAGTGAGAAGTGGATTTAGCTTAGATCAGGACCTGACATACCTCGAAGATATTGTGGACATCTAGATCAGCGACTCAGCGCTATCTTTCCTTGATCTCCATCTGGTTAGTTTTTGTATTTGTTTAACTTAGTGACTGCATTTCTCATTACCTGTGTATTGATTACTGATAACCATATAAAGTTAGAAGCCGAAGTGTGATTACGGTAGGATGTTTTCTTCACCGTAGAAGCATGGCCGGCCTAGTCAACCCCTCGTATTCCATATTTTGGGAAGCGGAACGTGACATATATATATATATATATATATATATATATATATATATATATATATATAACTTAAAGAAAACAAATTTGCAAAAAATTAAATTCAATAAAATACTCTAAATTAAAGATTAAGTTTTTAATAAAATACCTCAAGTTTTCCAAAAGTAAGATTTTTTATTAAAATACCATAAACTTGTAAAATATCTTTTAATCAAAACCCTCGACAATCAAAATAATATATTTTTACCATAAACACCCTTGAGATTTTTTTCGCATAGAATATTTTAAATAAAACCCCCCTCGAGAATTTAAATGTTTATTTTGCATAATACCACTAAGTTATCAATAAATACCTTAGAATTTAAAAGACTAGACTGTGTTACGCATTTAGATTGCAAATTGGTTTGAGTAGCGTCTTTTCTCGACAATTCTCGGGGTGCCAGATGTTGGGTCCCATCGCATCCTAACTAGGATTTATGGGGCATCAAGTATGCAGTTTTAAAAAACCTAGAGAGCTATGCAACCCATGCCAAGGATCTAACTAGAAAATTAGGAGTTAAGCTAGCATGTAATCAAATATTTCACTGAGTGAATGAGGAATACAACATTTGTAGATCGGTCCTTCACTTCTAAAGCTCCGTGCAGTAGACCCTTCACTCCATGTAGTGATTTCCCGGACTCTAGTAAAGGTTCACAAGGCGAAAGGAATAAGCTTGCTTGAATTCTTCGAGGTCGAAGATGATCTACGTCGAGGAAACTCCAACTCAAGCTACCTCTTCTCTAATTGGAAATTAGTGAAGCAAACAATCTAAACTAAATGGCGAATCTAGTATAGGTTGATGAAGTGGTATTTTTGCTCACTTTAGAATAATTTTTCTCACTATATTTCTTCACTTTTCAAAAAGCTAGAGAGCTTTTGGAGATGAAGAAGAAGATGAAGATGAGAATGGAATGAGAGTGAGAAATCGGTGAGAATAGCAACCATGGGTGAGTTAATATCATATACTAACTCATGTAGAGACTAAACCATGGCTAAATATAATGGTTAGGTTAATAAATATCTCAAGTAAAACAAAATTAGTGGACTAAGTCAATGGGTTTTACAAGCTTCCACTAAGCATCAACCATGAATAATTTCCAACCAATTTTGAATTAATTTAAATAAATAAAACCTTTTAATTATCTAAAGAATGGTGTAAGTCTCATACACCCATGTTGCATGTATCAACTAGCATGACACAATAATATATATCACATATATATTAAATATGCACAAGTGAGAAAAAGAAATACTTAAGTGGGGTAATATCAGTTAATGTACATTAATATATCAAATATATAATTATACATTAAATTATTAAATCAACACTTGATTTAATAACCCGGCTATATCACATACAACCGACTAATATCATTAGTATCAACTTATCGAATCAATACTTGATTCGATAACTCGGCTATATCACATATAACCAACCGATATCACAAATCGCAAGAATAGAATACGGTATCATATGCGCGTATTAATCTCGGTCCCACACATATCACATATGTGCTCCTACTTCGTTTCGCCTGAGCCAGGAAACCTCTGTGTAGGACTCTAAAGACTTGTTAATACGCCGGCAGTAGGTGGTGATCATATCAGTCACCTACAAGCCGTCAGCGGTCTGATAAACGTAACGGCCACCCTGGTATTGAGCGATCAGAAGATCAACAAGCAAGCTTGATCATACTCCTGCGAATCCAATAAGTAACACTACCGTACAGTCCGGTCTCTTCGTCTGATATGTCGCATATGCAGCCTGGTGTGGTAAACGTCAGACCCCAATAGCCTGATAAGTCATACCGATGTGAGGCTCATAACGGTTCGAGAAACTACTGATAACACTTATCGGTAAATCTCAATAACTATGGCCAGGGATTTCTTGTTATGGCCAATCGAGCATAGTGCAACACCAACCCCCAATATCGGGAGAGACGAAATCCCCTCCTATCGCTCATTGCCTCCATGTGACTCGGGACTGTACCTAAAAACCACCTGTTTGCACGACTCAGTAAAGCCATAGTAGGGTGGAAATAAAAGTACAGTGGGAGACACACAAGACTCTATGACGATCTCGGGTCGACAGACTAACCTGTACCAGTGTCACCAGAGAACTGCTATCTGACGATAGGTATAATACGATCTAGGAGCTCTCGGCGAGTCCGTTCAGTGTACCCAGTCTCCACTGAGCACCCGTATACCTTCTCTGATGTCAAACACCAATGGATGTGAGATCATCCATCACCCATCATATGGGTCAAGAAGCGTATACGCTAGTCTACTCTGGAATATCGATACCCCGTCTCGATACTCCCACGACTAGGAACAATTAAAGGATGTACTTACCGACTACCCTATCCACACTAGCATGATCTGCATCATAATCCTGGTAGTCAAGTACTCATCCTAAGGGCTTTATCAACATGTAACAGAGAGACAATAAGCATACATGTCAAGATAAAGAGCAACCAGATAGCATATTATCATGTCGAGCAAGGAAGTCCTCACTATATATGTCCAAGCACCCACTATAATATACATCATATGTACAATAATGGCCTCTAGGGTATACATATAACTAACACCAGAGACAATGATGCATCACTTGCCTCTCCCTAAATGTAGATCGTAATTTCAGGAAAATCAAACTATATAGGACTCGAAACTTAAACATGAACATGAACTCGAACTTGAATTTGAAAACCTGAACTGTAACAACTCCAATTTTAGTGCACAAAAATTTGTTTAAAAATTAATGTATACTTGGGGTATTTGCATTTACTGTGATTGCTATAAGTAATTAATTTGCTTTTTAATAGCAAGAAGGAGTTTGTAGCTCATTGGTAATACCTTGTATTGCTGAACTAAGCCACTAGAGTTCAAATCCCATACCCTACATTATTTTTAATATTAGTTTCGTTTTACACTTTTAGAAGACCAAGAGTTTACACGTGCATAGCTCGTAAAAACCCCACTACACTAAATAAACTAAATGGCCCGGGGGTTAATGAAGCGACGGGGAACTTTCTGGGTGCCTGACACAGTCGGACTCGGCCGAATCGGCCGGCGACTCGGCTCGGGCCGCCGCCGCCGGCAGGACTCGGCCAGACCGCCGAGTCCCTAACATGAAAGTTGGGCCTTTTCACCTCCCCATCACTCCTGCATACTTTATTACCTTGGATCGGTTCCAGAGACCCTTTAAAACCCCAATTACTCCATTTTTAATACATTTTATTACATTTTAATACATTTTTTCAATTCAACCTTTCACCAACCCTAAACCCTAGCCTTACCCTATAAATACAACCCCTAGACACACCTTCCTCACTCCAAACTTCTGATCAAAACTCTCAAGAAATCTCTAGAAGTTTTGTGTACTTTTGGAGTTAGCAAAAGGCGAAAGCTTCGGCGATTTTCCGAAGACAACCTTTGGAGCTCCCGGCGACGAAAAGACGCACCGGCGCCTCCTACTGCTTCCTCTCTCTCTTTTCTAAGCTTTAAACCCGTAAGTCCCACCTCCCTCTTCTCTTTTCTTTTCTAAAAATACGAAATTCCAAAACCCGACGGAATCGGAATTAATCAGATTTCCGATTCGGTTCTTTCTAAAAATTCAACCTTTTCTTAAATAGAAATCATACCAAACCATTATATGTTGACTATTAAACATTAATAAACATGTTGAACAAGTCTCATGACAATCTATTTCATTTTGTAACTTTTACAGCTCTTTTCAGTAAAATACCATGTAGTTTCATTTCGACATTAAAACATCACAATCTTGCTATACCTTTAAGTAGATCACGAGGTAATGACCTACCTCCTCACACACTCATATGCAATATAGCACAATACCTTTTGGGAACATAGAATACGGGAAAACGAAACTTTACGTATAAATACCATAAACTATTAAAACCGTTTTCTATAAGAATTCGTATTTTTATAAATCTTTGCAAAGCGCCGCTACAACCCATTTTGGGGAACCCAACTGGGATGGTGCAGATTATCGCATATCCCTGGGCTTAGTAGTGTGAGATGTAGACCTCCGCAAGAAGCATTCGGTCTCGAAAGATTTAAAATACAAATATCTTAAGAAAATGAGATTTCTAGAAATATAATATATATTAAAATTATTTTTATATAAATATGTATATATGTATCATTAAAATATCTATTTTATGATAATATAAATATTCCAACTTTTTCCTAAAATCATAAGGATCGCTTTACATTAAAATACTATGAAATCCATATAAGTTCAATATTACAATTAAATACCATGTATTATGAAAATTAGGTTATTCTCACTAGAAATGTCACAAATATAAATCTACATTTATTACAACTCTAAAGACGATAAATAAACACTTGGGGTGTTTTTTGAAAATTATACAAAGTATTTTTACATAAAACCCCCTCAAGTTCTATAAATTATCCTAAGGACGCTAGTAAATATAGGTTTAAGCGGGACCAATCTTTTGAGCCTCAAGGAGCCGGAGAAGTGGGTGCTTGCCTATCTAAGGTAGACAACTTAACAACGGTGTTATCAACACGGTAATCGTATTTGAAAAAGACACAAATCCTGTCGTCCATGTGCAGCGGTTACCGATAACATCAAAACAATCAGTACTTCAATTTCTTTTCTAATTGTTCTGACTCAGACTGAGTCTCATAAATAATCTGACTTGAATATGATTCAAGTACAATCTGCAATCCAACATGAATCCATGAATACATATATTCAATCTATTCAAGCTGTATTGACCGAACCGAACCATGGATATAGTTCCATTTACATGGTTCTCCAGTTACATCCATGATTCTCCAGTTATATCCATTTACTGATATCATAGTTTCGGCAAGTCATCCAATTATACAATCTATATTAGAAGACATTACAAGTTGCAATACAACACAAACAATACAAATAAGACATCGCGGGGTTTAAAAGGGTAGATTGGTACGGAATGTGTTAGAAGTGGCACGAGACTGCAAGATTAAAACACCTAACCAATATTCCGTTGTTGTTATACTGTGGCATAACGGTTCTTTATACTTCCGTTTGCTCTAGTCTCTGGCATATAGAGACTCCTCTCTTATACACTGGCATCCTTCTGTATCAAGGTACAAACAATAGCGTTAACACTAATACAATATAATACAACTTTAAAAACTACTCTCTCCCTCTGTCTATTCTATTTCTCGGTTATCTTTGGGATTTACCGAGCGATTGTTCGCTGACGACATTCCTTTTCTTTCTTCTTTGGAATGTTGTCAGGTGATCTTGATACTCAGGAGATCGAGCCTACCAGCGAGGACTGGGACCAGCTTGCATACGATCCAGAGCTCTAGCTGTAAGTCGACGTTAGACACCCCACATGATGCAGGGAGGCGGAATAGGTAAAACAATCATTTTGTTTAAACTAACATCGACTAACCTTACGGATCTTTGCTAAACCCTAACTAACAACAACATAGAAATGATTAGCTACCATGAAAGATGATTATACCTAATGAATCAAGTCCTTCTTGTTCTCGTAGACCACCTCCTCGTCGGCCTCCTCGTTGTGATAGAAGATCCACCCGAGAGCTACTTCTCCAAGCTTAACCTCTCACTTGAGGTAATTAGGTTGCTAAGAGTGCTAATTAAAGTAACCTAGAGGATATAGAATAGGATTAGGGATCTATTAGTCTTGCTAACCCTTGGATCTCAACACATGAGAGGTTAGGGTTAGTTCTTTGAAGAGAGAGAGAGCTTGAGGAGAGAGAAGGTGAAAGTGAGAATGATATGAAATAATATCTCATTGTGAATATATGAAGCATAAGATATTATTAAATGAATTAAAAATAATAATATCAACCATGCTTCATTAACTCACTTTGTGTGATTCATCTCATGAGTCATTAAGCAATAAATGCATCATTAACTCCTTTGGATGAATCACACCATGAGCCATTAAATCATTTAATGCAAATGCCACCTAAGCCTCCAACTCATCAATCTTCTAGAAGCTTCTCGACTGATTACGAGAATGCCCCTCCCATCCATGAAAACACGAAAATACTGAGACTGTATAAATCCAATAATCCAATACTAGAATCTGGCTTAAACCAAAAACTGCTAGTATAAACTGTCCGAACATCATACGTGCGCAAAAACATGTATGTGTCCGAACCCTGTCATAAAACCATACGACCTCTATATCGTTTCGCCCGAAGCAGGGAAACTTTCTGTGTGGGACTCTAAAGACTCGACACTACGCTGGCAGTGGGTTTAACCACAGACCGCAAGCAGCACTAGCTGTACGTAACGGTCCCCAGGTAGATGTCGATAAGAAGGCCGATGAGAAAACCCATCCAAACTCCTACTGAGCCTGATGTGACAATCTTCGTACAGTCCGGTCTGTTCGTCTAAGACTATCGCATATCGGGCCTAGGGGGCGGCAAGCGTCAGTCCCCTAAAAGGCGGTATAAGTCGTGTCGGAGTGAAGCCCATTACACCTTGAGAAGCTACTGGAAATCCTACCAGTAAATCTCGTTTGCCCTGGCCAGGGACTTTGCGTAATGGCTCTCCAAACACAGCGCGATATCAACTCCCAATATCGGGAGACACGAATCCTATCTAACCGCTACTGCCTCCAAGTGCTTCGGGACTGCACCCAACTGCTACCTGTTTGCACGACTCCTTTGAGCCGTGGTAGGGTAGTAATCTAAGAACAGTGGGAACACACTCGAGGCGAAGCAGCAGTGTCAAGTCTGCGGACTATGCTGTACTCATGTCACCTGGGAACTGTTAACTGACGACGGGTATAATACCAACCAACAGTTCCCTGCGAGTCCTGTCCGGTGTACCTGTAACCCAACGAGTACCTGTATACTATCTCCAGTACAACGTACTAATGGCTGTGGGACAGACAATTTCCCCTGTTGGGATGAGAAGCGTACACACTAGTCTACTCCGGAGTATTGATGCCCTGTCTCGATAATCCTATGACTAGGGACCTGAAAAAGGATGTGCTTGTAGACTACCCAGCCCCCACTAGTGTGACTGCAATCACAATGCTGGTAGTCAAGCAAGATCCTAAGGGCTCTATCAATATGTATTCTCGATATGCTAACATATACACATATTAAGATATAAATAAACCAAGTAGCATACTACCATGTTTAGCAAGACTGTTAATATAACTGTGAATATCCCAAGCTTACATTAAATAATATACAAGCTAGTATGATACAATAATGGCCCCTAGGGTATATACACTAACAATCTCCCACTTGCACTAGGGCCATGTACTGGCGTATCGAAGACCTATCATCTCGAGTAGCCTCTCAAACTGATTCTGAGGTAAGGCCTTAGTGAATGGATCTGCAGTGTTCTCCTCTGTAGGAACTCTTCGAACCTTGATCTCCTGGCGATCTATGATCTCCCTGATCAGGTGATACTGTCTTAAGATGTGTCTGGACTTCTGATGGGAACTGGGTTCCTTTGCTAAAGCTATAGCTCCGTTGTTGTCGCAATACAGCGGTATTGGATCAACAATGGTAAGAACCACCTGAAGTTCTGTTAGGAACTTCTTTATCCAGACTACTTCTTTTGCGGCATCGCAAGCAGCGATATACGCGGCTTCCATCGTCGAGTCAGCAACGGTGTCCTGCTTGGAACTCTTCCAGCACACCGCCCCTCCATTGAGGGTAAAGACATAACCTGATATGGACTTGGAGTCATCCTTGTCATTCTGGAAGCTGGAGTCGGCAAAAGCCTCGATCTGGAGGTCTTTTCCGCCGTAAACTAAGAACATATCCTTAGTCCTTCTCAGGTACTTGAGAATGTTCTTTACTGCTATCCAGTGCTTCTCCCCTGGGTCTGACTGATACCTGCTTACCACGCTCAGTGCGTAAGCTACATCTGGTCTGGTGCACAACATCGCATATATTATAGAGCCTACCGCAGAAGCGTAGGGTATAACTGACATGCGATCCCTTTCCAAATCAGTCTTGGGAGACAACTTTTTGGATAGGGTGATTCCGTGACAAGCCGGTAAATTACCGCGCTTAGAATCTTCCATACTGAATCTTTTCAGTATAGTGTTGATATACCTGGACTGCGAAAGTGCCAATATCCTCTTAGACCTATCACGATAGATCTGGATCCCCAGAATGTAAGAGGCATCACCCAGGTCTTTCATGGAGAACCTGTGTGACAAGAATCCTTTGACAGATTGTAGCATAGGAATGTCATTTCCTATCAATAGAATGTCATCCATGTACAAGACGAGGAATACGACAGTTTGTGCTACAATTTTACTATATATACATGGTTCATCTGGATTTTTGATAAAGTCATATTCTTTGACCGTTTCATCAAAACAGATGTTCCAACTCCGCGATGCCTGCTTTAGTCCATAAATGGACTTAAGCAACTTGCACACTTTCCCGCTGCTCCCACTCTGATTGAAACCTTCTAGCTGATCCATATAGACGCACTCTTCTAAATTACCATTTAGAAAATCCGTCTTTATGTCCATCTGCTAGATCTCATAATCATGGAAGGCGGCAATGGCAAGAAGGATCCGAATGGATTTGAGCATAGTCACTGGAGAAAAAGTTTCGTCATAGTCCAAACCAGGTCTTTGACGAAAACCCTTTGCAACAAGTCTAGCTTTATAGGTTTCCACCTGTCCATCTACACCAATCTTTTTCTTGAAGATCCATTTGCATTCTATGGGTTTTACCCCACCTGGAGCAAAGTCCAAAGTCCATACTTTGTTGGTGTACATGGACTCCATCTCGGTCCGCATTGCATCCAGCCATGTTACTGAGTCGGCGCTCTGGATGGCCTGCTGGAAGCTAGTAGGTTCATCATTATCAATGATGCAATCCTCTCTATCCCCATCTATAAGAAAACCGTAGTATCTCTCAGGCGGATGAGACGGCCTATTACTCCTGCGGAGGGGTGCGAGAATGTCCTGTTCTTCTTGAACTACTGGTTCTACCAAACTTTCAGTAGTAGTTTGTCGTTCTGGAATTTCTTCCAGTTCTATTGTGCTCCCACTTGTTTCCTTTTCTAAAAACTGCTGTTCTAGAAAATGGGCATTACGAGAAACAAAAACCTTTTGTTCCTCTGCGTAATAGAAGAAATACCCCTTGGAGTTCTTTGGATATCCCACAAACTTACACTGTACTGATCGTGCCTCGAGTCTGTCCGCATGCTGCTTTTTAACAAAAGCTGGACATCCCCATATTTTCAGATACTAAAGATAGGATTTCTTCCCACTCCACATCTGATATGGCGTGGTAGGCACAGTCTTGATAGGAGCCCTGTTCAAAAGATATGCAGCTGATTCTAGTGCATAACCCCAGAAAGATCGTGGTAACTCAGCATTACTCATCATGGAACGTACCATATCCAATAGGGTTCGGTTCCGTCTTTCCGATACACCATTATGCTGTGGAGTGTGTGGAGGAGTAAGCCGAGAGAGAATTCCTTTCTCTTTTAGGTAACCTAGAAACTCGGCACTTAAGTATTCACCACCTCGATCAGATCTCAGTGTCTTGATACTTTTGCCGGTTTGGTTTTCTACTTCATTCTTATATTCTTGGAATTTCTCAAAGGCCTCGGATTTATGTTTCATTAAGAAAATGAATCCATACCTAGAGTAATCGTCCGTAAAAGTAATGAAATATGAAAAACCACCTCTTGCATATGTAGAAATTGGACCACATACATCGCTGTGTATGAGTCCTAAGAGCTCGCTCGTTCTTACTCCATGTCCAGTGAATGGAGTCTTTGTCATCTTTCCTTTGAGACATGATTGACAAGTTGCATAAGATTGATATTCGAACGGATCCAAATATCCTTCTCTATGTAACTTAGTTAACATTGTCTCATTGATGTGACCTAGTCTACAATGCCATAAGAAAGCCTGATTTATATCTTGAGACTTTCGTTTTAGTGTGTTCTGGACATTGAAAATCTGTAATTGGTTTAGCATGTATATACCGTTATCTAGTGTACCGAACCCAATCAAACCATGATTAAGGTGGATGTTAACAACATCGCTTACAAACGTGAAATCATAACCTTCTTTTGATAACAACGATACTGATATGATATTACACGTTAAACTAGGTACACAAAAACAGTTGTGCAAAACCAAAATATGTCCACTCGTCAATCCTAGGTGATAATCCCCTACGGACACAGCACCCACGCTAGCTCCGTTAGCAACCTGGAGGGTCATATCACCGACCTTCAGCACTCTACGGTTTCTCAATGCCTGCAATGAATTGCATATATGAGATCCTAATCCGGTATCCAATACACAGGAAGTAGAGTTGATTGACAGACAATTTTCAATTACAAACACACCTGAAGTCGAAGCCACAGCTTGCTTCAGTTCCTGATTCTTGGCAATCCAAGCTTTGCAATCTTTCTTCCAATGGCCTTTCCTACGACAGTGGAAGCACTCGTCCTTTGCCACTACTGGCACCGCAACCTTTGCCTTTCCCTTAACTCCCACCTTACCAACACCACCTCTCGATTTGGTAGTGGCCTTCTTCTTCCTTCCTTTGGCCCTAGCCTTGGACCCGAAAGAGGAAGCACCGCGAACAAACATAGTGGGTGTTTCCCTTACTTTCTGCAAGGTGCCCTCTGCACTCCTCAACATGTTAAGGAGTTCTGGAAGGTCAACTTCTTTTCCTTGAATGTTGAAATTCAGAATAAACTGGGCGTAGGTGGAAGGAAGGGACTGAAGAACCAAGTCTGTATACAGCTCGTTCTCTAATGTTGTCCTGAGGTCCGCGAGCTCTTTTATATAACCAATCATCTTTAGGACATGTTCTCCTACAGATGATCTGACGGCTAGACTTGACTGAAACAAGTTCTTCGAGGTCTCGTATCTAGCTATACGTGATTGCTCTCCATACAGTTCCTTGGTGTGGAGAAATATGGATTCAAGATCCATATTCTCGTGCCTCCTCTGATGTTCATTATTCATAGAGGCAAGCACGATGCATTTGGCCTTCATGCAATCAATCTCGCAGGTCTTGCGAATTTCCTTATCCGCGACACTGGATTCTGGACCAGGGAAAGCAGGCGCCTTAGTGGTAAGGACATACCCCAATTTGTCATAAGTAATAGCCATCTTAATATTCCGGAAACAATATTTATAGTTTGGCCATGTCAAAATATTTTTATCTAATAGTAACTTAAGGCCTGTCATGTTCTGGGTCGCTGCAATGAGAGAGAGAGGGAACACTTTAGGATGATGCTCTTGCAAGTTTAGAGTGGTTTTTAGTTTATCTAAACTGGATGGCTTCTACTGTTTTTCGAATCCCTCCTCAAACCAAAAAAGAAGAACTAGTCAGGACTATTCTCACCGTACAATACTTGCTTAACCGTTCAGGCAGGCCAGTATCGGTACTTCGAAGGAGGTTTTACGACGCTTTCGCGAAGTTCCTTAATTAAATAACCTCTTTTCTCTGGGGTGTAGTCCCGCTGACACCTTTCTCGACACCTACTTGGTTTATAGCATTGATCGTTAAGTGACGAATCTCCTGATGAGTAGTGGATACTCACAGTAGGATCGGGAACCAAATATCATCGTGTGATAAAGCTGAAGGAATCCTACCAAAATTATCACACTCCAAATGGTATGCAACTCTTAGCAAATTTCAGTTTCTTTAGAAATTCCCGATATAAATTTCTGCCCCATGCTCTTATGACCTTGGCGTTGGTCAAAATGTCATAAGTCACATATCAAGTTCTACCCATCATTATCTTGTTAATTTGAACCCATCCGTACATACCCCTGACGTTGGCCAAATGATAATACGACTGTCCCAAACTAACTCATCTATCTATGCAACAAATGAATACCCAGCAGCTACCAAACACTATGCCTTGGCGTTGGTCAAAATACATAGCTTGAATACTACTGAATACCCAAATGAAATGACGGAGGGCTACGAATGGTTTTGGCGAAACCGTGAACGTAGTGAACTTGATATGATCGAAGGAACCTGATAGCCTTTAAAAGGAGTGGTTAAAGCTCCGCAATTTAAAAAATATCTTCTGTTTTAAAATAACCGAGTGGTTTCTTTTAAACTGTTCAAACGATTCAACTTTTGGTTTATTTTCTTTTCATTAATATAATGCGTTCCATCAATTAACCTATCATTGCAGAAAACAACGAAAATAGAACGTCCTCTTATGCCATCCGCATTCGCCACTGGGTCCCGTCATTCACCCGTTAGGTTACTTAACTAACGACAGAGCGGGGGCTGGGCTAGCGCGGGTGCAAAACATAAGCAACGCCTAATAGTTATCATATATGTTAGTTATATGTATGCCCTAGAGGCCATTACTGTACATACGATGTATATTGTAGTGGATGCTAGGACATATATAGGGAGGATTTTCTTGCTCGACATGATAGTATGCTATCTGGTTGTACTTTATCTTAACATATACTCTGATTGTCTCTATATTACATGTTGATAAAGCCCTTAGGATATGTACTCGACTACTGGGACTATGATGAGATCATACTAGTGGGGCCACGGTAGTCGACGAGTACATCCTATAATTGTTCCTAGTCGTGGGTGTATCGAGACAGGGCATCGATGCACCAGAGTAGACTAGTGTATACGTATCTTGACCCATATGATGGGCGATGGATGATCCCATATCCATTGGTGTTTGACATCAAGGATGGTGTACGGGTGCTCAGTGGAGACTGGGTATACTGGACGGACTCACCGAGAACTCCCAGATGGTATTATACCTCACGTCAGATGGCAGTTCTCCGGTGACACTGGTACAGAGTAGTCTGTTGACCCGAGATCGTCATAGAGTCTTGTGTGATTCCCACTGTGCTTTGATTTCCATCATACCACGTCCAAGAGGGCGTGCAAAAAGGTGGCTTTTGGGTACAGTCCCGAATCACATGGAGGCAATGAGCGATAGGAGGGGATTCGTCTCTCCCGGTATAGGGAGTTGATGTTGTGTTGTGTTCGATTGGCTATAACCAGAAATCCCTGGCCAGAGTTGCTGAGATTTACTGGTAAGTGTTATCAGTAGTTTCTCGAACTGTTATAGACCTCATATCGACACGACTTATCGAGCTACTGGGGTCTGACGTTTACCACCCCTAGGCGAGATATGCAACATATCAGACGACGAGACCGGACTTTACGGGAGTGTTACTGTTTGGATTCACAGGAGAATGTACAGGCTTGCTTGTTGATCTTCTGAGCACTCAATACCTGGGTAGCTGTTACGTTTAGCTGACCGCTTGCAGCTTGTGGGTGATTGATATGATCATCACCTACTGCCGGCGTATTGACGATTCTTTAGAGTCCTACACAGAGGTTTCTTGACTCAGGCAAAACGGAGTAGGGGCACGTATGTGATATGTGCGGGACCGAGGACAATGCGATATGTGATACCGTATTCTATTCTCGTGATATTTGATATCAGCCGGGTCATCGGATCAAGTGTTGATTCGATGAATCGGTACGGATAAATATTAGTCGGTTATATGCGATATAGCCGGATTGTCGGATCAAGTGTTGATTCGATAATTTAATGTATAATAATATATATAATATATTAAATGACATTAACTAATATTAGCTCATTAAAAGATTCTTTTTCTCACTCGGATAATACATTGATATATATGCGATATATGTTAATTGTATTATTTTATTTTGTTACAATAAATATTATATATGTGATATATAATATTGTAACATGATATGATTACTAATGCAACATGTTTAGTAGAGATTAAATATGGTTAGGGTTTGATTAGGGTTAAGCCTTTCTAGATGTTTCTAGAAGGTTTTCATTTTTGTTTTGGAAAAGATATTTTAGCATGATATTTCTTAACCCAACCACACCCTTTAACCCTAGTTCAATCTCTACAATGGTTACTTTACCATGGTTGCATAATTCATCATTATCTCTTTTATTATTCATCACAAAAGGAATTCTTATTCATCATTCTTCTTCATCTTCTTCCTTCATCTTTCTTCATGGAAAAAGCTTGCTAGCTTTTTTCAATGTGATGAATAAATATGAGAAAAAGATAAATAAAGAGAGCAAAAAATCCTACTTCATCATCCCCATCTTCCCTTCCCATTTAGATGAGGGTGTTCACATCATTTCATGAGTGTTAGCTTGTGTTAACGGAACTTCAAGGTAGATCATCTTAGTATCGAAGATCGGAAGCAAAGCTTGCATCTTTCTCTTCGTGGAACCTCTCGAGAGTCCGGATCCCGATGATCGCTGCGAAGGGACTACAACACGGAGCATATGAAGTGAAGGACCGGATCTACAAAGGTTTTAATCCCTCTCACTTAGTGTTAAAGTTGTTAACATGCTAGTTTTCGCCTAATCTCTAGTTTAAAGATCTGTATTCGGGTTGTTCGGCACGGCTAAATTTTTAATCGGGCATGGTTGATGCCTCGTAGACCCTTGTGCGCGTGCATAGCAACCCTACAGTGGTATCAGAGCCAAGCTAGAGCTTTAGGCGAAGTCTAGACGAAGTTTAATGTCCGATCGAACCCGGAAAACCCGATATACCCTAGTTTCTGGAAATTTTTTTAAACTGTGATTTTTTCCAAATTAAAAATGCTCAAAATAATCAGCAGGGAAATACAAGAGTTACTGTGAAGCACGTGCGCCTGATTCCACCAAAGCGCGGCGGAACCGCGGCACATGCATGGCATGTACGGCGGTTCCGCGGCACTTTAGTCACTTCACTGTTTGAAATTTGCACAGTAATTCTTGTCTTTTAGAGCTGTATTTTCTAGGATTTTTTAATATTTATTCAACTGTTGAATTTTCTAGGTTGTATTGGGGATTCGATGATTCGATCGGGAACTTTAACTGCGTCTTTGTGTTTTGTCCAGATAACTTTTAGAAACTGTTAAAAAGTTCGAACGTATATCAATAACTCACTTTTTCCCCTGTCGGAAAATTTTTCAAAAGTTGGATTTTTTCTCGTGTTTAAGAATGTTCTAAGTCGTGCAAGTAACTCGGTGGACCCTCTAGAAGACAACAAACCTTAACTCGATTATGTGACCGTCTTGAACTGCCTTTTGAACCTTAGGGTTTGGGGCAGTACGGCGTGCCACATGTGAGGCGTTGGCTTGACCCTTCTACGGCTGGACCATTGAAACTGTGGCATGTGATGGATGTTTTTAAACTGATTTCAAGTGTTGAGATATATTGGGAAAATCTTGGGTGTTTGATGATTCGATCGGAAAGTTTAACTTTATCTATTTATCTGGAATGTGATACAATATTTGGAATCCACAGGTAGTTATGAGATAACTAATTTGAATATTATAAACATAGCAGTTTAGTCTCAGATGATCGGTTTCCATGGAATTTTGATGTGATCAAAAGTCCGTCGCAATCAAGTAGAGTACGCGGATACTTGCCGGGTAAACTTAATAGACAGCTACGCCCCATAGCCCCGACCAAGTGACTATAGGAGAACCCCGTCGCCGAAAGCATCCGTTCGGGTGCTCGCGGCAGCGGTGTTCCGCCTTAGTGCACTTCGTTGACGGCATCTGGGGGTGCGGCCGTCTACTAAAGTTTGCGACGAGCATTCGATCAGGACGTCGGGAATCTTGTTGAATTGCCCGACTTGATATTGAAAAGAGTTTTCGATAATGAGACTGAAATGCGGGGTTTATAATTGTTAGGCATGCGATGTCTAAGGAATTCATTTGGATTGGCATGCGATGTCTAAGGAGGTTGCGGATTCCAACTGTTGTAGTTTTACACTTTCTTTTCTGTGACCGTAAGCGTAGTATGTGGTGTATCGCCGGCTTCGTTGCTATACATCAACGACAATCGGGATACGCATACTTGCTTACGTTGATGATATGAGATATTATGTGTTGCTGTGATATGTTATATTGGATCGTCGCGTTCTGAATAGCCGGGGGTTTTATGTGAGATGAAAGTTTTTTTCTTTTTCATTCATGTAAAATTCATTTGTATGTAATATTCTTTTATTGGGGCACTTCCAGGTAGCGGAAGATGTCACCTTTGTATATTATTTACCTTTTCGCATTAGGTAGACCCAAGGCGGGGAGCACAAGTTACCGGGTTCTAGGGGCCAGTGGGAGACCATCTCGAGGAGTCGAGACCGGGTCTCCTAACCCTAGAATTGGCAGTGTTACTTGCCACTCTCGTAGGGGTCTAGGGATGTGGGTTTGGCTATTCATCGCCACCGTGGAATCCGTGTTTTATACAGGCTCGTATTGAAAATACGGACGTCCTAGTATATCCAATATTTCATATATGTTTCTTCTGCTGCGATGTTCTGTGATGAGATCATATTACTGCCTGAGACGAATGTTTATATTATATATATGAGATATATGTTATATTGCAGATTTCGTTTCAAAAGAGATGCTTGTGAAGCATAATAAAATGGGACTTCATTAATGAGATTAATGAAATAAAAGAAACCTAAGATGTTGTAGAAACTTGTTTAAAAACTGGTAGCTCTAGTTCTTGCTTTGCATAGCGGTGTTCCTTGTAGAACATCCAGCACCTTATTCGATAAGGAAAGGACCGAGATCCCTTCACCGGGAGTGACTCCTTTAGCAATAACTGGCAGATACTACAAACTCGGTTTGTCTTTTGATTGCTTCTATAGTTTCTGCTTTGCATAGTGATATTTGTGAAATATCCCGCACCTTATTCGATGAGGAAAGGGCCGACAATCCCTTCACCGGGAGTGACCCCTTTAGCAAAACTAGAAAAGCCTCAAAAACACTCCATTTAAAATCACTCGATTCTACGACGATATCAAGTTCATTACGTAATAGGTTTTCTTAAAAACCTGTCGTAACCCTCCGTCATTTTAGGAAGTAGAGTACTTAGTATTCGTGCTGTGTTTGTTGACCATAGTTAAGGCACAGTGTACGGTAGCTAAGTGATGTCTTCCTATATAGCATATGATGCGATTAGTTAAGACAGTCATATGACTTTGTTGACCTTAGTTAAGGGTCATGTGGGTGGGTCTAATTAATCAAGAAATGACGGGTAGAACTTGACTAGTGCTTATGATTTGTTGACCATAGTTAAGGTCATAAGTCACTAGGGGCAAAATATTATTGGGAATTTCAAGTGTTGAAATTTGCAATGAGATTGCATACTTTCTATAAGATAGTTGGATCCCGATACCCGCTGCGAGTAAGAGTTACTCCTGGGAGAGTTTTACACATTACAATTAGCCGATCAAGTAGGTGTCTAGAATGGTGTTAACGGGGTTACGCCTCTGGGAAAACGAGGTTTACTTTAATTAGGTTCGTGCGAAAGCACGGGGGACCTCCCTCAAAGTACCGACACTGGCCTGGCTGAAAGATTGGCGAACTTGTAGCGTGTAATTAATCCCGGTTAGTCTTTCCTTTTAGGGTTTGAAGGAAGATTTGACTAAAACAGTGGGAGACATCCTGATTAGATATATTAGAAAACCAATCTAATCTTGCAAGAGCATACGCTGAGTGTTTTCTTCTTTCTCTCTCCAGGTAGCGACCATATCACGCCTTAATCAAGATAATAATACGGATATATTGACCGAACCCGCATGTTATACTGAGCCGGGGAACGTTGGTCCTGCTCCAACTTATAATTGTTATAAGACAGAGCAGGAAATTGGGGAATACCAGATTTCCCGTGCCGCCCAAACGAAGAAAGTGCATGCTGATGCATCATCTTCGGGTGTGTTCATTACAGAGAACTGTTTCTCAGTATCTTTTACGTCCTGGGTATGTGATACCGGATCAGGATACCGCATATGTAATCTGTTACATGGGCTACAGAAAGGTAGAGAACTGAGAACGGGTGATAAGTTTCATGAGACAGAAAACGGTGCAAGTGTTGCAGCCAAGTCTGTTGGTCACTGTCACCCTGTATTACCGGAATACATTGATTCTGAACAAATGTTATTAGATACCGAACCTGATATACAAAATCATATCAGTCTCTTTATTAGTAAAGAAAGGATATAATTTTGTATTGTTGGATAATGTTTTGAATATTTCCTATATCAACAGTTGATCGGTTCAGGCACGTTATCTAAAAGCATTGACGTTCTAAATCAAACTACAGTTCTTAGTATAACGAACATACACAAGAGGAAGAGTTCAGAAATGAATGAATCCTTCTTGAGGTATTGTAGACTAGGTCATATCAATGCGACCCGACTGGCTGAAGTTACATTTAGATTCATATTTAAATTAGTTTGAATTTACGTCTTGTGAAACTTGCCGGTCATGTCACAAAGATAAGATGACCACAGCTCCGTTTATTGGAAACAGAGAAAGAGTTAGTAAACTCTTGGGATTGATACATGCTGATGTATGAAGGTCCCCAGTCTACACATGCCAAGACCGGTTCTTTGTACTTCATTATATTCTCTGATGATCTCTCAAGATTCAGACATATGTTCCTGCTGAAACACAAGTCCGAAGCTTTTGAGATATTCACAGAATATAAGTTAGAAGTAGAGAACCAAAATACGGGTATAAGTATTATGTCCTTTGATAAGATCAAGGAGGAGAATACTTGAGCACGGAATTCCTGGACTGTTCTAAAGGAGAATGAGATTCTCTCTCAGCATTACTCCTCCGTATACACCATAGCACGATGGTATATCGGGGCGGAGCAATAGCACCCTATTTGATATGGTGTGCTCTATGATGAGTACTACTGAGTTTCCTATTTCCTTTTGGGAGTTATGCACTTGAGAAGCTGCATACCTATTGAATAGGGTTCAAATCAAATCAGCTGCCTACCACTTCATATATGATATAGAAAGGGAAGAGCCCATATCTTAAGTTAGTTAAGATTTGGGGTTGTCCGGCCTATGTCTAAAAGCAAAATCCGGACAAGCTCGAGGCATGGTCTGTTATGTAGAACTAGAAATGTTCCAGCCATACAAACTGCAGCTGATGATTTTGTAGAACCAAAGGATTCAATAGTTTCCAACGTATCTCAGCCTCTCCGCCGATCTAGTAGGGTTTCTCACCCACCTGAGAGATACTTCGGTTTCTCTATGACAGTGGGAGCGAGGATTGCATCATGAGATGATGACCCAACTAGTTTCAAGCTGGCCATCAGGAGTGGGACTCTGTAAGAATGGCTGGGTGCTTATCAATCTGAGATGGAATCCTTATACACCAACAAAGTATGGACTTTGGTTGCTTTATCTGAAGGGTTAAATCCCCATCAGGAGCGAGTATATCTTGAGAAGATTACTAGGTGTACATGGAAAAGTTGAGACTTTCAAAGCTATGCTTAAGTCCATCCAGATCCTACTTGCCACGGCTACATACCATGACTACGATATCTGGTGGTTGGGTGTCATGACTGCTTTTCTAAATGATGTTTTAGAAAAGAGCGTCTATAAGTACACAGCCAGAGGGCTTCGTAGACAGTGGGAGCAGCGGAAACGTGTGCAAGATGTTTTATATGATAAAACAGGCATCGCGGAGTTGGAACATCTGTTTTGATGTGGTAGTCAAAGAGTTTGACTTCATCAAAATGGTAGATGAACCTTGTATATATGAAAAGGTAGTAGAGAGTATGGTGGTGATCCTCGTAGAGTACGTGGATGACATACTCTTGATAGGGAAGGAGTTTCCTATGCTACGCTCGGTCAATCTCCACTTATCACAACGATTCTCCATATAGGATCAAAGTGATACCTCCTAAATCCTGGGTTTTTGGATCTATGAGATAGATCAAATTGGATGTTAGGACACTCACTAGTTGTAGCGAGATGGTATCAATCGATCCTGGGGAGAATCACTGGAAAGGTTCCAGGCTGATAAGGACGACTGAATGTCAGTCGCAGGCATTGTCTATACCCTCCGTGGAGGGACGGTTTGTTGGAAGAGTTCCAAGCTAGATACCGTGACTTACTAGACGATTAAAGGCAAGATACATCGTTACCAAGGATGCTACCAAAGAGGCAGTCTGGATATATATAAGTTCATGAGATGAACTTCGTTCCTACTATTGTGTGACAATGGAGTTGTGGCTTTAGCCAAGGAACTACCATCCCATCAGAAATCCAGATATAATTCTTAGGCAGTATCACCTGATCATGGAGATGGTTGATCTCCAGGGAGATCGAGGTTAGGAGAGCAGACACAGAGGACAACAGCACGGATCCACTCACAAAGGCCTTTTTCCCAGTAGAGACATTTTACGGGATGGTTGAGTATGAGATACTTCAACCGCAGCTAATTGTTGGGTATGCGATACCACAACAGATGGCCCTAGTGCAAGTGGGAGATTGTTAGTTATATGTATGCCCTAGAGGCCATTACTGTACATACGATGTATATTGTAGTGGATGCTAGGACATATATAGGGAGGACTTTCTTGCTCGACATGATAGTATGCTATCTGGTTGTACTTTATCTTAACATGTACTCTGATTGTCTCTATATTACATGTTGATAAAGCCCTTAGGATATGTACTCGACTACTGGGACTATGATGAGATCATACTAGTGGGGCCACGGTAGTCGACGAGTACATCCTATAATTGTTCCTAGTCGTGGGTGTATCGAGACAGGGCATCGATGCACCAGAGTAGACTAGCGTATACGCATCTTGACCCATATGATGGGTGATGGATGATCCCATATCCATCGGTGTTTGACATCAAGGATGGTGTACGGGTGCTCAGTGCAGACTGGGTATACTGGACGGACTCGCCGAGAACTCCCAGATGGTATTATACCTCACGTCAGATGGCAGTTCTCCGGTGACACTGGTACAGAGTAGTCTGTTGACCCTAGATCGTCATAGAGTCTTGTGTGATTCCCACTGTGCTTTGATTTCCATCATACCACGTCCAAGAGGGCGTGCAAAAAGGTGGCTTTTGGGTACAGTCCCGAATCACATGGAGGCAATGAGCGATAGGAGGGGATTCGTCTCTCCCGGTATAGGGAGTTGATGTTGTGCTGTGTTCGATTGGCTATAACCAGAAATCCCTGGCCAGGGTTGCTGATATTTACTGGTAAGTGTTATCAGTAGTTTCTCGAACTGTTATAGACCTTATATCGACACGACTTATCGAGCTACTGGGGTCTGACGTTTACCACCCCTAGGCGAGATATGCAACATATCAGACGACGAGACCGGACTGTACGGGAGTGTTACTGTTTGGATTCACAGGAGAATGTACAGGCTTGCCTGTTGATCTTCTGAGCGCTCAATACCTGGGTAGCTGTTACGTTTAGCTGACCGCTTGCAGCTTGTGGGTGATTGATATGATCATCACCTACTGCCGGCGTATTGACGATTCTTTAGAGTCCTACACAGAGGTTTCTTGACTCAGGCAAAACGGAGTAGGGGCACGTATGTGATATGTGCGGGACTGAGGATAATGCGATATGTGATACCGTATTCTATTCTCATGATATTTGATATCAGCCGGGTCATCGGATCAAGTGCTGATTCGATGAATCGGTACGGATAAATATTAGTCGGTTATATGCGATATAGCCGGATTGTCGGATCAAGTGTTGATTCGATAATTTAATGTATAATAATATATATGATATATTAAATGACATTAACTAATATTAGCTCATTAAAAGATTCTTTTTCTCACTCGGATAATACATTGATATATATATGCGATATATGTTAATTGTATTATTTTATTTTCTTACAATAAATATTATATATGTGATATATAATATTGTAACATGATAGGATTACTAATGCAACATGTTTAGTAGAGATTAAACATGGTTAGGGTTTGATTAGGGTTAAACCTTTCTAGATGTTTCTAGAAGGTTTTCTTTTTTGTTTTGGAAAAGATATTTTAGCATGATATTTCTTAACCCAACCACACCCTTTAACCCTAGTTCAATCTCTACAATGGTTACTTTACCATGGTTGCATAATTCATCATTATCTTTTTTATTATTCATCACAAAAGGAATTCTTATTCATCATTCTTCTTCATCTTCTTCCTTCATCTTTCTTCATGGAAAAAGCTTGCTAGCTTTTTTCAATGTGATGAATAAATATGAGAAAAAGATAAATAAAGAGAGCAGAAAATTCTACTTCATCATCCTCATCTTTCCTTGCCATTTAGATGAAGGTGTTCACATCATTTCATGAGTGTTAGCTTGTGTTAACGGAACTTCAAGGTAGATCATCTTAGTATCGAAGATCGGAAGCAAAGGTTGCATCTTTCTCTTCGTGGAACCTCTCGAGAGTCCGGATCCCGATGATCGCAGTGAAGGGACCACAACACGGAGCATATGAAGTGAAGGACCGGATCTACAAAGGTTGTAATCCCTCTCACTTAGTGTTAAAGTTGTTAACATGCTAGTTTTCACCTAATCTCTAGTTTAAAGATCCGTATTCGGGTTGTTCGGCACGGTTAAATTTTTAATCGGGCATGGTTGATGGCTCGTAGACCCTTGTGCGCGTGCATAGCAACCCTACAATATATAGATATTGTACATTCGTCAGACGCAATAATAGGCATTCCAGATCACAGATGAACATATTGGATTTTCTACGAATCCGCATTCCTTTTGAGCCTGCAAAGAAAGACTGATTACACAATCGCGATGAATAGCTAAAACCCCAACCTAGACCCCTACGGGTACGACAAACTACCCGCCAAGTACCCGAAGTGAAGCAGTCTCCCTCAACAACGTGAGTAGGCCACTAAACATTTCAAAGTACCCGGTAGTTTGTGCACCCCATCTTGGGTCTATCCTAGGAGCAGAAAACAGTAAATGAAATAATACAACGGTGGCTACAACCTCAACCCGGATGTGCCCCACAAAAGAATATTACAACAATTTACAAATTACATTTGAATGAAAGAAACACTCGTCTCACATCCCCGGCTATCCATTCACGACAATCCAACAAGTCCACAAACACAAACCAGTAAAAAACCATTACAGAAATGTGCAACCCCCCTGCTAACCGACATACTAGCAGTTAGAGGAGGTTTACGAACACATTATACCACATCACAGATATAATCAAATTAGCCAAATATCTTAGAATTTCGATCAAGCAAACACAAATGAATCTTCTGCAAATAATTCTCTGTGCACCTGAAACGTGAGCAGAAACAAAACATCCCAGAAAATACAACATCAACAAAGAAGAGTTACTGGGCAAATTTGGGCTAATTCGGCTTCAACTCAACCGCGGATCTGCGGCAGATCGCTTGGATCTGCCGTGGATCCGCGGCGGTTTGGCCGAGTTACGATCCCAAATTTCTCCAGTAATCTTATAATTCCCTGCTTGTATTTTTAAGGGTCCCTGAAAAATTTTTAGACCCCGTTTTAAAATCGGCAGAAACTAGGTTAAAATGATGTTTTTTCGGCTTCGTTTTGCGATCGAATTTCTAACGACTTTGCCAACAAGTTAGTTATGGTTTAGCGAAGCTCTGATACCACTGTAAGTCGACGTTAGACACCCCACATGATGTAGGGAGGCGGAATAGGTAAAACAATCATTTTGTTTAAACTAACATCGACTAACTTTATGGATCTTTGCTAAACCCTAACTAACAACAACATAGAAGTGATTAGCTACTATGAAAGATGATTATACCTAATGAATCAAGTCCTTCTTGTTCTCGTAGACCACCTCCTCGTCGGCCTCCTCGTTGTGATAGAAGATCCACCCGAGAGCTACTTCTCCAAGCTTAACCTCTCACTTGAGGTAACTAGGTTGCTAAGAGTGCTAATCAAAGTAACTTAGAGGATATAGAATAGGATTAGGGATCTATTAGTCTTGCTAACCCTTGGATCTCAACACATGAGAGGTTAGGGTTAGTTCTTTGAAGAGAGAGCTTGAGGAGAGAGAAGGTGAGAGTGAGAATGATATGAAATAATATCTCATTGTGAATATATGAAGCATAAGATATTATTAAATGAATAACAAATAATAATGTCAACCATGCTTCATTAACTCACTTTGTGTGATTCATCTTATGAGTCATTAAGCAATAAATGCATCATTAACTCCTTTGGATGAATCACACCATGAGTCATTAAATCATTTAATGCAAATGCTACCTAAGTCTCCAACTCATCAATCTTCTAGAAGGTTTTCGACTAATTACGAGAATGCCCCTCCCATCCGTGAAAACACGGACATACTGAGACCGTATAAATCCAATAATCCAATACTAGAATCTGGCTTAAACCAAAGACTGCTAGTATAAACTGTCCGAACATCGTACGTGTGCAAAAACACGTATGTGTCCGAACCCTGTCGTAAAACCATACGACCTCTATATCGTTTTGCCCGAAGCAGGGAAACTCTCTGTGTGGGACTCTGAAGACTCGACACTACGCTGGCAGTAGGTTTAACCACAGACCGCAAGCGGCACTAGATGTACGTAACAGTCCCCAGGTAGATGTCGATAAGAAGTCCGATGAGGAAACCCATCCGAACTCCAATTGAGCCTGATGTGACAATCTCCGTACAGTCCGGTCTGTTCGTCTAAGACTATCGCATTTCAGGCCTAGGGGGGACAAGCGTCAGTCCCCTAAAAGGCGGTATAAGTCATGTCGGAGTGAAGCCCATTACACCTTGAGAAGCTACTGGAAATCCTACCAGTAAATCTCGTTTGCCCTGGCCTGGGACTTTGCGTAATGGCTCTCCAAACACAGCGCGATATCAACTCCCAATACCGGGAGACACGAATCCTATCTAACCGCCACTGCCTCCAAGTGCTTCGGGACTGCACCCAACTGCTACCTGTTTGCACGACTCCTTTGAGCCGTGGTAGGGTAGTAATCTAAGAACAGTGGGAACACACTCGAGGCGAAGCAGCAGTGTCAAGTCTGCGGACTATGCTGTACTCATGTCACCTGGGAACTGTTAACTGACGACGGGTATAATACCAACCAACAGTTCCCTGGGAGTCCTGTCCGGTGTACCCGTAACCCAACGAGCACCTGTATACTATCTCCAGTACAACGTACTAATGGCTATGGGTCAGACCATTTCCCCTGCTGGGATGAGAAGCATACACACTAGTCTACTCCGGAGTATCGATGCCCTGTCTTGATAATCTTATGACTAGGGACCTGAAAAAGGATGTGCTTGTAGACTACCCAGCCCCCACTAGTGTGACTGTCATCACAACGCTGGTAGTCAAGCAAGATCCTAAGGGCTCTATCAATATGTATTCTTGATATGCTAAGATATACACATATTAAGATAGAAATAAACCAAGTAGCATACTACCATGTTTAGCAAGATTGTTAATATAACTGTGAATATCACAAGCTTCCATTAAGTAATATACAAGCTAGTATGATACAATAATGGCCCCAGGGCATATACACTAACACTAGCTACATTGTACACTTTTATTTCAGTATTTTTCTTTTCTGTTATGCCACTGTTTAGGCATCGCTTTATTCCATGTTTTATCTTTCCATGCATTGTACAAAAGAATATTAATAAATAAAGTTGTTTTTTTATATCTTGTCTCTTGTGCATTTATATTTATATTTCCTAGATACGCATAGCATATTTACTTCAGAGTAAATGCGTAGCGGCCTCGTCGCGTCCCGTTCGCCGTATACCGGGAAGCGGGGCGTGACAGGTTTTGTTGGTGACCCATGCAGATCAGAGATGTATGAAATCCTATCATGCAGTTTTGTTCTGCGTGAACAACCTAAGTAATATAACACAAGATCCAGCAACTAAAACATTCTTTACAATTCATATTTCTTGAATCTTATCATTTCATATACTTTGAATCTGTCCTAACCTAAATTTTTCTTTAAAGGTTATAGATTCCCCGAACAACACCAGCACCAATATCAACAACACACCTCCACCACTACCACTCACACCTGTCATCCCTGCTCCACTCAACGAGCAAACGGTTCTGCTTGAGGCAATCCGCAGCCTCCTCGAGGGACAGCAGCAGCAGATTGCTCTTTAAATGAACCGTCCTGAGGCAGAAGCACCCGGAGTGAAGCAATTCAGGGCTTTGCACCCCAAACAGTTTGCAGGAAAGGAGATCCCACTGGAAGCTAAGGAATGGGCTCAGAGTATCGAAGATGATCTGGCCGCAGCACAAGTGCCAGAAATAGCTTGGGTTCGTGTTGCAAAATTACAACACATGGACAATGCATGGAACTGGTGGAAGGCGGAAGAAAGCCGTCTTGAACAACCCATCGAACGGAAGACTTTCCGCGACATGTTCGACGCTAAGTACTTCCTTGAGACTGCCAGGTTCGACATGGAACATCAGTTCATTCATCTGCAACAAGGTTCGATGTGGACCAAGTCGGTAGATGAATATGACGATGAGTTCACCATGCTTAGTCGGTAAGATATGTCTCAATAATTTGAATTGTTCAATATATCATATACTACACAGCTAACACAATCTTTTAAAAGCTTTGCGGCACACCTGATACCGACGGATGAGATCAGAGCCCGTCGATTTCAACAAGGTTTGGATTCAGATATCCAAGCTGCACTGGCCACAGGAGATTTTCCGACTCATGAATTGGCTCTGAAAGCCGCCCGCCGTTATGAGGCAGTGGTAAAGGCGAGGGGCAGACCTCAGTCTGCGAGAGTTAAGCGCCTTGTCAACCAGATGGCAGGAGGAGCCTCGTCAAGGCCACCTTTTGTGCCAAGGCGACCGGAAGTACCAAACAACAGGCCCAGCCTAGCCTTTTGTACATACTGCAAGAGAACTGGACATATGATGAAAGATAGCCGGCGAGCCAACCGTCTTTGCTTAATCTGCGGTTCAGCTACTCATGATATTGGGTCTTTTCCCCAAAGACAAAACCCAGTTGCTGCACCCAGGCCAGCGACAGCAGCGACCAGCCCTTCAGGCACCCGCTCCAAGACTTGCACTATCTGCTCCACCACCTAGAGGACCACAAGCTGCACCTCCTCCTCGTCAGTTCCATCAAGCTCAAAGGAACGTTCTGAGGAATGCTCCTCAGGCCAGGAAGAATGTACCACGGCCCCAGGCTTTCATGATGACCGTGGAAGAAGCTGAGGCCACTGGCCAAGTTATCACTGGTACAATCCTAGTAGCCTCACTCCCTGCACTAGCACTCTTTGATACTGGAGCATCTCACTGCTTTATGTCGCAACGGTTCGTCCGAACTCACGCGATTCCAGTCACACCACTTGTATCCAGCTGGAATGTCAGTTCAAGGAATGGCGTTCTAAAAGCAACAATGGGATACAGCTTGTGTCCAGTAGTTGTCTGCAATAGAGAATTCTACGCCGAGTTCAAAGTACTGGACATACCGAACTTCGATGTGGTTCTAGGTATGGATTGGCTAGGAACCTTTTATGCTACCATCGACTGTCGTCAAAGGAGGGTAGTATTCGACATTCCAGACCATCCGGTCTTCTATTTCAAAAGTGGAGATCGTACCCTGGAGCCGGGCACATACAAAGCAAAGCCAAGGGAAGCAGTGATTGCAGCAACTCAAGCAGAGGAAGAATCAAGGCCAGAAGTGATTCAAGAGTTCGACGACGTGTTTCCTGACGATATATCAGGTTTGCCTCCCGATCGAGCTCTTGAATTCAGCATTGATTTAGTACCAGGAGCACAACCGGTGATCAAAGCACCTTATCGATTAAGTCCGAAAGGTTTGAAGGAAGTCCGAACACAGTTGGACGAATTATTGGCGAAAGGATGGATTCGTCCCAGCACTTCAAGTTGGGGATCACCAGTACTGCTTGTGAAGAAGAAAGAAGGTTCATACAGAATATGCATCGATTATAGAGCCTTGAACGAAGTCACTATAAAGAACAAGTATCCACTCCCGCGTATCAACGATTTATTCGATCAGCTAAGTGGATCTTGTGTTTTCTCTGAATTAGATCTTCATTCAGGTTATGATAAGGTGAAGGTCAAGGAAGCTGATATTCATAAAACGGCTTTCAGAACTCGCTATGGACATTACGAATTTCTAGTGATGCCATTTGGAGTGACCAACGCACCAGCAATATTCATGAACCTGATGAATCAAGTTTTCCGGGAGTATTTAGACAGGTTTGTTGTCATCTTCATCGACGACATCCTGGTGTATTCCAAGAGTCGGAAAGAACATGCCGAGCACCTACGAATTATCCTGGAAACTCTATGACAAAATCAATTATATGCCAAGTACAGCAAATGCGATTTTTGGCTAAATCAAGTTGGTTTTGTTGGACATATCGTATCAGGAGAAGGAATCTCTGTGGATCCAGCGAAAGTTTCAGCAGCAAGCGAATGGCTGATACCAAAGTCAGTGAAGGACATTTGGAGTTTCTTGGGTTTAGATGGATATTACAGAAGGTTCATTGAAGGCTTTTCAAATATAGCAACACCCCTGACCAAGCTCACATGTAAAGATGAAGAATTTGTGTGGTCGGAAGCATGCGAACAAGCTTTCGTAGAACTCAAGTCAAGGTTGACATCAGCGCCTGTTCTCGTTATACCGGACCAGTCTGGAGGTTTCGAAGTGCACTGTGATGCTTCCGGTAAAGGATTATGATGTGATCTATGTCAGCACGGTAAGGTTGTGGCTTATGCTTCAAGACAGCTGAAGACTCATGAGCGCAATTATCCGACGCATGATTTAGAGTTGGCAGCCGTTATTTTTGCTCTCCAGATTTGGCGCCATTATCTTCTTGGTAAACGAGTGAACATATACACAGATTATAAGAGTTTGAAATATGTGTTTACTCAGAAAGAACTTAATATGCGACAGAGACGATGGTTAGAACTCATGGCGGACTTTGACATCAACCAGCAATATCACCCAGGGAAGGTGAATGTGGTTCCAGATGCTCTTAGTCGTCAACCATTAGCAATGCATCTCACCGCTCAGTGGAACCTTCAACAAGACTTGCATCAAATGGAGATTGAAGTAATCATGTCAGGTAATGCTTCAAGTTTGATGAATTTACAAGTTCAATCAACAATTGTCAATCAGATCAAAGCAGCTCAAGCAAGTGATGCTAAATTGCAAAAGATCAGAGAACAAATGGAGAATGGACTCAGAATAGACTTCATTATCCATGAAGATGGATTTTTGAAATACGGCAGTAGATTATGTGTACCAAAAGGTCCTGTTCGGGAAGAGTAAATGAAAGAAGCTCATAACTCTCCCTACTCAGTACACCCTGGAGGTACAAAGATGTACAAAGATCTACGTCAGAATTACTGGTGGCATGGAATGAAGCGAGAAGTAGCCAGAAGCGTCGCTAAATGCTTGGTGTGTCAGCAAGTAAAGGCTGAACATCACAGGACTGCTGGATTACTTCAATCGATACCAATTTCAGAATGGAAGTGGCAACACATCACAATAGATTTTGTGACTGCTCTTCCTCGTAGCACAAAGGGTAACGATACGGTATGGGTCATTGTGGATCGACTCACAAAGTCGGCTCACTTCATCCTATTTCTAGTTGTCCAATCAACTGAGACATTAGCAAAGAAGTACATAGAGGTAATAATCTATCTAAGATTTAAACTCTTTAAATATGTACTATCTCTGATACCCATGAACTCATACAGGAAATTGTGAGACTTCATGGAATACCGGTCTGCATGTCTCCGATCGTGACACCAGGTTCCGATCGCAATTTTGGCAGAGTCTGCAAGAAAGCTTGGGAACAAGTCTGAACTTCAGCACGGCTTATCATCCACAAACAGATGGTCAGACTGAGCGAACTATTCAAATCTTAGAGGATATGCTCAGAGCATATATGTTAGACTTCAAAGGATCGTGGGAAGATCACCTACATCTTGTGGAGTTTTCATACAACAACAGCTACCAAGCAAGCATATGAATGGCACCTTTTGCAGCACTATATGGAAGGAAGTGTCGATCGCCATTAAGTTGGGACGACATCGGAGATAGGGAACTTCTTGGATCTGAGATGATAGTAGTAAATGTTGATGTGGTTTGTACTATCAGAGAAAGAATGCGCATAGCCCAAGATCGACAGAAGCACTAGGCTGATACGAGACGACACTTGGAGTTCCAGCCAGGAGATCACGTATTCTTAAAGATATCTCCGAACCGCGGAATGATCCGATTTGGAAGACGGGGTAAGCTAAGTCCGAGATACATTGGGCCGTTCGACATACTCGAACGAGTCGGTGAAGTGGCATACCGCTTAGCACTTCCACCTTCATTGGAAGGTGTGCATAATGTGTTCCACATATCCCAACTCAGAAGGTATGTGAGTGACCCCAGCCATGTTCTTGATCATTCCGAGCTTACTATACAGCCCGACTTATCCTGTGAGCAACAACCTGTGGAGATCCTGAATATAAAAGTGAAGTCACTTCGAAATAAGGAAGTCAACTTGGTTCGAGTGATGTGGAGAAAAGACACTCCAGGAGAATCAACTTTGGAAAGGGAAGATGAGATGCGTGCAAGATATCCTCACCTCTTTGTAAACTAGCCCTTAAAATAAAAGTTGTAAATTTCGAGTACGAAATTTTTGTAAGGAGGGTAGACTGTAACAACTCCAATTTTAGTATACAATTTTTTTTTCAAAATTAATATATACTTGGGGTATTTGCATTTACTGTGATTGCTATAAGTAATTAATTTGCTTTTTAATAACAAGAAGGAGCATGTAGCTCATTGGTAATACCTTGCATTGCTGAACCAAGCCACCAGAGTTCAAATCCCATACCCCACATTATTTTTAATATAAGTTTCTTTTTAAACTTTTAAAAGACCAAGTGTTTACACGTGCATAACTCGTAAAACCACCACTACACTAAATAAACTAACTGGTCCAGGGGGTTAATGAAGCGACGGGGAACTTTTTGGGCGCCTGACTCGGGCCCCCGCCGCCGGCCGGACTCGGCTAGACCGCCGAGTCCCCAACATGAAAGTTGGGCCATTTCACCTCCCCATCACTCCTGCATACTTTATTACCTTGGATCGGTTCCAGAGACCCTTTAAAACCCTAATTACTCCATTTTTAATACATTTTTTCATTTCAACCTTTCACCTACCCTAAACCCTAGCCTCACCCTATAAATACAACCCCTATACATCCCCCCTCACTTCAAAATTCTGATCAAAACTCTCAAGAAATCACTAGAAGTTTAGTGTACTTTTGGAGTTAGCAAAAGGCGAAAGCTTCGGCGATTTTCCGACGACAACCCTAGGAGCTTCCGGCGACGAAACGACGCACCGGCGCCTCCTACCGCTTCCACTCTCTCTTTTCTAAGCTCTAAATCCTTAAGTCTCACCTCCCTTTTCTCTTTTCTTTTCTAAAAATACGAAATTCCAAAACCCGACGGAATCGGAATTAATCCGATTTCTGATTCGGTTCTTTCTAAAAATTCAACCTTTTCTTAAATAAAAATCATACCAGACCATTGTATGTTGACTATTAAACATTAATAAATATGTTGAACAAGTCTCATGACAATCTATTCCGTCTTGTACCTTTTACCGCCCCTTTTCAGTAAAATACCATGTAGTTTCATTTCGACATTAAAACATCACAATCTTGCTATACCTTTAAGTAGATCACAAGGTAATGACCTACCTCCTCATACACTCATATGAAATATAGCACAATACCTTTCGTGAACATAGAATACGGGAAAACGAAACTTTACGTATAAATACCACAAACTATTAAAACCGTTTTCTATAAGAATTCGTATTTTTATAAATCTTTGCAAAGCGTCGCTACAACCCATTTTAGGGAATCCGACTGGGATGGTACAGATTATCGTACATCCCTGGGCTTAGTAGTGCGAGATGCAGACCTCCGCAAGGAGCATTCGGTCTCGAAAGATTTAAAATACAAATATCTTAAGAAATAAGATTTCTAGAAATAAAATATATATTAAAATTATTTTTATATAAATATGTATATATGTATCATTAAAATATCTATTTTGTGATAATATAAATATTCCAACTTTTTTCTAAAATCACAAGGATCACTTTACATTAAAATACCATGAAATCCATACAAGTTCATTATTACAATTAAATACCATGTATTATGAAAAATAGGTTATTCTCACTAGAAATGTCACAAATATAAAATCTACATTTATTACAACTCTAAAGACGATAAATAAACACTTGGGGTGTATTTTGAAAATTATACAAAGTATTTTTACATTAAACCCCTTCAAGTTCTATAAACTCTAAGGACCCTGGCAAATATAGGTTTAAGCGGGACCAATCTCTTGAGCCTCAGGGAGCCGGAGAAGTGGGTGCTTGTCTATCTAAGGTAGACAACTTAACAACGGTGTTATCAGCACGGTAATCGTATTTGAAAAAGACACAAATCCTGTCGTCCATGTGCAGCGGTTACCGATAACATCAAAACAATCAGGACTTCAATTTCTTTTCTAATTGTTCTGACTCAGACTGAGTCTCATAAATAATATGACTTGAATATGATTCAAGTACAATCTACAATCCAACATGAATCCATGAATACATATATTCAATCTATTCAATCTGTATTGACCGAACCGAACCATGGATATACTTCCATTTACATGATTCTTCGGTTACATCCATGATTCTCCAGTTACATCCATTTACTGATATCATGGTTTCGGCAAGTCATCCAATTATACAATCTATATTACAAGACATTACAAGTTGCAATACAATACAAACAATACAAACAAGACATCGCGGGATTTAAAGGGGCAGATTGGTACGGAAGGTGTTAGAAGTGCCACGAGACTGCAAGATTAAGACACCTAATCTATATTCCATTGTTGTTGTACTGTGGCATAACGGTTCTTTGTATTTCCATTTGCTCTAGTCTCTGGCATATAGAGACTCCTCTCGTATACACTGGCATCCTTCTGTACCAAGCTACAAATAACAACGTTAATACTAATACAATGTAATACAACTTTAAAAGCTACTCTCTCCCTCTGTCTATTCTATCTCTCCCTTATCTTTGGGACTTACCGAGTGATTGTTCGCTGACGACATTCCTTTTCTTTCTTCTTTGGAATGTTGTCAGGTGATCTGGACACTCAGGAGATCGAGCCTACCAGTGAGGACTTGGACCAGCTTGCATACGATCCAGAGCTCTAGCTACATTGTACATTTTTATTTCAGTACTTTTCTTTTCTGTTATGCCACTGTTTAGGCATTGCTTTATTCCATGTATTTATCTTTCCATGCATTGTACAAAAGAATGTTAATAAATAAAGTTGATGTTTTATTATATCTTGTTTCTTGTGCATTTATATTTATATTGCTTAGATACGCTTAGCGTATTTACTTCAGAGTAAATACGCAGCGACCTCGTCGCGTCCCCTTCACCGTACACCAGGAAGCGGGGTGTGACAGGATTTAGGCCCATGCAGGTCAGAGCTGTATGAAATCCTATCATACAGTTCTGTTCTGTGTGAACAACCTAAGCAATATAACAAAAGAACCAGCAACTAAAACATTCTTTACAATTCATATTTCTTGAATCTTATCATTCCATATACTTTGAATCTGTCATAACCTAAATTTTTCTTTCATGGATTCCCCGAACAACACCAGCACCAATGTCAACAACACACCTCCACCATTACCACTCACACCTGCCGTCCGTGGTCCACTCAACGAGCAAACGGTTCTGCTTGAGGCAATCCACAGCCTCCTCGAGGGACAACAGTAGCAGACTACTCTTTTAATGAACTGTCCCGAGGAAGAAGCACCTGGGGTGAAGCAATTCAGGGCTATGCACCCCAAACAGTTTGCAGGAAAGGAGAGCCCACTGGAAGCTGAGGAATAGGCTCAAAGTATCGAAGATGATCTGGCCGCAGCATAAGTGCCAGAAATAGCTTGTGTTCGTGTTGCAAAATTACAGCTCACGGACAATGCACGGAACTGGTGGAAGGCAGAAGAAAGCCGTCTTGACTAACCCATCGAATGGAAGACTTTCCTCGACATGTTCGACGCTAAGTACTTCCCTGAGACTGCCAGGTTCGACATGGAACAACAGTTCATTCATCTGCAATAAGGTTCGATGTGGACCAAGTCGGTAGATGAATATGACGCCGAGTTCACCATTCTTAGTCGGTAAGATATGTTTCAATAATTCGAATTATTCAATATATCACATACTACATGTTTCCTGATTTAAAATCAGAAAAGCTTATGGAAAAAACTTCAGAAGAGGGTCGCGTGCTTACACGTGACCAGCAGTCACGTGTGGGCACGTGACACCTAAAAGTATCGGCAAGGCAAATTCAGTTTCCCAACTACATCAAAGAAGGGGGCTTCAGAAAGGGTCACGTGCACCCACGTGACCTGGGTCACGTGTCGGCACGTGACATTTAAAAGCAGCGGCAAAGACACAACGGTTCCCTGATCAAATCAAGAAAAAGGCTTCATGAGAGGTCACGTGCTCCCACGTGACCAGGGTCACGTGTTGGCACGTGACACTCAAAACATCAGACTCATTCTCCGGTTAAATCGAGAAGAAGGCTCCATGCCGGGGTCACGTGCTCACACGTGACCAGTTGTCACGTGGTGGCACGTGACCAGTTGTCACGTGGTGGAACAGAGAACAGAACGCAAAGCGCAGAAAGAAAAAAGAAAGCTCGTTCTAAGGGGGTCACGTGCCCACACGTGATCAAGGGTCACGTGGCCGCACGTGACCGACTTCAAAGTCCATTTGTTAACAGAACTAAATTCTGAGAAAAGAACTCTCAAATCTTTCCAAAAGCAACCGATTGAATTAAAGATTTAGAGGTGATTAAATATCATCTATATATGGGAAAATCTCGAATTTGGAAAGATCTCCCCTTTAAATCTAACAAAAATAACAAAGGAGAATCCTTGGATTTTGAATCCAATGGTGAATAAATTCACCTAATAATCCAAAGGTCCAAAATGAATGGTGAATACAAATCAAATCTCTCAATGAAGATTCGTCAGAAACTAATTGACTCGGCTGCTTCTCCTATAAATAGGAGCCAAGAGACAAAAAAAAGAGATATGTGCAGAGGGAAGAAAAGGGAGAGAGCCTTGATACTTTGAGGAATTTGGATCTTCTGCAAAAGAAAACCCTAGGTAAGAAAAGGAAGGCTTCTTGAAAGAAAAGAGAATTTAATTCTCAACAGAGTTTAACTCTGATATAAAACAGAAGAACATATTTCTTCTCTCTTTGATAGAGGATCTGTAAAGTGCACATCTCCCCGTGAAGTTGAGAATTTAATTCTCAATGGGTTGAGATCCTGCCATGCAGATCCAAAACATAGAGAGGGAATGGATGCACAAGAATTTAATTCTCACAGAACTATAGGAATTTAATTCCTTTAAAATAAAATTAGGGCGTGACCCTGTGTTATGGGAATTTAATTCCTTCAGAACAAAAAAGAAACAGGGTTTAACCCTAATTAAGAACTTAGTTCTGTTGAAACAACGGGAATTTAATTCCTTTAATCATAATTCTTTAACAGAGAATGAGAGTTTGATTCCTTAAAAGCTTTTATTAGGGTTTAACCCTATTCAGTTCTCCTACAGAAAATTCAGAGTCCAACTCTATTCCAGAATATAAATCTTCAAAAGGAAGTAGGAATTTAATTCCTCTGGAATTTAAAGCTTTTATTAGGGTTTAACCCTACGAGGAATTTAATTCCTGAAAAAGATTAACAGATCTTCTAAACAACATACATAGAGGCAGGGTCACGTGTCACCACGTGACTCCCCCCAAAAGATCTACAGAAAGCCCTCTGGAGGCAGTGCCTCACGTGACTCACGTGACCCTTGACAGAAGCTTTAACACACAAACGCTTGAATCCCCGTCACGTGATGGCACGTGATGCTCTAAAAGATGCATAGTCTCAGAAGAACAAGTGAAGGGAGGGCGCTCTCACGTGTTGCCACGTGACCCCTCTTGCCTTAGTGTTTAAACACTAAAACGGAACCCCTGAATTCAGTGATAAAACATTGTTTGGCCTTAGTGCAACACTAAGCACAGATCTATATTTGCAGTGTTCAACACTGATTACCATAGTGTTCAACACTAGTTTGGGACTCCTGTTGACAGTGTTTAACACTGGTCTGTTTTAGTGTTCAACACTAATCTGAAAGCCTGGTTGCTGGTGTTTAACACCAACTATCTTTTAGTGTTGAAACACTAACTTATCAATCTTATTCCCAGTGTTCAACACTGATTCGTCTTTAGTGTTTAACACTAGACACTGGCCCAATTGGCCGAATGGATAGAGGCAAAGCCTCTCCTTCAAGGGACCAACAGGAAGCCAATATTCCAGACATGATTGGACTTAGCCCAAGATGGCCATAAGTCCTCAATTCGTAATTAACTGGGCTAATAGGCTCATAACATAATTAATTGGTCTTGATCCCAAATTGGGCCAAAGACTATTTAATCCACTCCGGTTCCAGGGTACATCTCTTCACTCCTTTGATACTTGGCGCTGTAATCCCTCAACGTCTTCAAAGAGGTGACGGGTCCCGATGACCACACATTGATATGGACTGTGGGATCCTTAAACCCATGGACTACGATGTCCTTAACCTCGACCGAGATGTCTTAAAACTAACAATGGACTGTGGGGTTCTTAAACCCATGGACTACGACGTCCTTAACTTCGACCGAGATGTCTTAAAACTGACAATGGACTGTGGGGTCCTTAAACCCATGGATTACGACGTCCTTAACCTTGACCGAGATGTCTTAAAACTAACCGTGGACCGCAATGTCCTTAAACTACCCATGGACCGCAATGTCCTTAAACTAGCAATGGACCACCATGTCCCTAAACTGGAACAATAGAGCCCCGCATGCTCTTTTGTCGGATCTAAACGATCCCGTTTAAGTTGATCTTAGCCTCCAAGATGGCTAACGTATCCTTAAACCTTTAAACAAATTGGACTATAGATCCTCCCAATCTACTTTGGTTCAAGGGTACATCTCTGAACTCCTCTGGCATCTGTCGTTGTAATCCTTCAACGACGTCAGAGAGGTGACGGGTCCCGACGGCTATACATACAATGGACCACCATGTCCCTAAACTGGAACAATAGAGCCCAAATGCTCTTTTGTCGGATCTAAACGATCCCGTTTGAGTTGATCTTGGCCTCAAGTATGGCTAACGTATCCTCAAACCAAACCCCCAAATCCAAACCTAAGATAATACGGATTTGGACTAGTCCACGCCCTACGGGCGACAACATAACTCGGTCTCCATAAACAATCCACGGGCAACAAAACAAAAAATAAACACACACGACACGAAGTGAAATTCTGGAGAAGGAGAAAGTTGTTACCGCGATGCGGTAGCGTAATTAACTGCAGGGGCTTGCGCCTGCAGGGAAGAGCGTCCCCACAATCAAAAAACCCTTATCCTGAGGGGGAATCTGATGAAGTCTGCTACATCGGCCGCATCCGTTTAAACCTTCGATACATGATGCCATAAATCAACTTGGCATCTTCGGAGAGGTGGACGGATAGCACCAATTAGCATCTACCCCGAATTTCAGGCGAGACGTCCCGTCTTGCGCGTCTTTCGGAGGGGAACAGATTCTGGCACTCCCGGTGGGACCTTTTCCTCTTTCCACTCCACACTTCGTGTGTCGTGATTCGCGAACCAATTGCGGTTCGCTAATGGTTGCCCTTGGGTTTCAAGATACTAAGAATTGGCGTCTTGCTTATTGCAGAAGGCAAAGGATCGATGGCTTCTACTTCTGCGAAATTCTCTAACTGCTCAGACTGCAATTGCGACCAACGCTTTGCCTCACCAGGAGGTATAGCCTACGGACCCCAAGCTGCTTCGTTATTCACAATGCCGGTGGACCAGGTGACTCAGGCCACTACCGGATTGTTCTTTAGGACTATACTCCCACCAACAAGCTTCACGGCACCGGTGCTGACAAAGGAAGCTCCCAAGAAGTCGGTCTTTGATCGTCTTACCCCTGTCGCGACCCCTTTCAACGGGTCGCCCAACACCAGCGCCTTGGTCTTCTCTAGATTGGGCCAGAACTCCTGTGGACCCACAATGGGGCCTACAATCCCAGAGAAGGCCGTTTCTAAGAAAGTGACCGGCCCTACACCTGAAGTCGTCAAAGCGGCTTCCCCTGCCACAAAGTCGGTCTTTACAAGATTGACGGCTCCAGCTCCCGCTCCTGCTATCCAAAGAACGTCAGTCTTTGGCAGGCTAACACCAGCAACGACCCCCCACCTACACAGGGGGAAAGACGAAGCTATTCTCACGGCTGAACCAACGCCGTCCGCTCGACACGCTCGACGTCGCCACTGGCGCCGAGTAAGGAAGGCTGGGGGCAAATCTCCCTCTGGGCTAACTCCACCAGCCCCGATGGCAGAAGTTAATGCTGCTGTTCCAACTGGGAACAGCTTCGAGATGCTAAATAAGGTGCGAAGGAATTCTCCTACTGCGGTGCTAAAGAGGTCTCCTCCTCCACTAAAAAAGGTTGCGGAAATAAAGTCAGAACAGCCCCGATCCCCTCAACGGCTGTCTTCCAAAATCTATAAGGTTTGGCGGCAGGCCCGAGACTCGATGATCGATCCAAACTTCTCCCGCCAGCACAAGAAGCTAAAAATCTAACAGGAAACCAGTTACCAGGCTAAACCACGAAAGACTGTCTGGGTGCCCGCCTCAACGGCCCCCTCAACTTCCACTGCTCATAAAAGGAGGAAGCCAGAGAAGATCCCCCAGCCTGCAACGACAGCTAAAGGCACTACGCCCAGAAGCCCTAAGTCTGGGGGCATGATGGTCCATACCGTATATATGGCGTCAGGAAAGGAAGACAGCCGTGCGTCTACAGGTCATAGACCGCTTACACGATCGGTAACCAAAGCTCAGGAGCAACAGCAAAAGCTCCAAGAAATGATGAATGCTATGGCCGCACTTACTGGGCCAAAAGAAAGCCCAGAAATGTCCTCAGACGCACGACAGGAGGAAGAAACCGACGCTGAATTCCTTCGCCGGATACTGGAGAAAAAGGACAAAGAGGCTGCTGAACAAGCAGCCAACATACAGCGTATGGGCCTTCTCTTCCAAGATATGATAGGAATGATGATCCAGCAGGATCTACCCACCGAGGATCCCCCAATCGTTCCTGAAGACGACCAAGGAGAAACATCAAATCCACCACCAGCCCTCTCAACGGCCAAGGAGGAGGCAATCTCTAAGGCTGACTTGGTTGACTATATAGCCCAGCAAATCCGGGTTCATCATACGACTGAGGCAGCTGGTCAAGTCGTAAAAACGGAGCGGCCGTATCCAAGCTGGTACGACCAAATCAAATACCCGTCAGGCTATACGATACCAAAATTCCACGTGTATAAGGGGACTGGCAATCCCCATCAACATGTTGCCCAGTTTCGGGCCCTCTGCGGTAACACCGGCGGTGATGATAAACTGTTGCTTCGCCAGTTCGTGGGCAGCTTATCAGAAACAGCGTTCGAATGGTATTCGGAACTCCCGAACGATTCTATCAAGACGTTCACTGAAATGGAGTTGTTATTCACTCAGCGATTCGCAAGTGCCAGCGAACGCACTCCAAAAACAGCACTGATTAACGCCAGGGTAAAACCAGGCGAAACCTGGGTCCAGTATGCTATACGCTGGCGGAATTTGTGGTCGAGATGCGAACAACGCATTGAGGAGGCACCCGCGGTGGGCATGTTCGTGGGAACCCTAGACCCCCACACAACTATCTCCCAGTTTATGATGTTCTTTAAGCTAACCATATTCCAGGCTTTAATCGACAAGTTGGCTCAGATGGACCAGATGGGTCATAGACCACCTCCCCGGAAGTCGGAACCTCGGAATGACAAAGGTAAAGGAAGGGCAACCTTTGTCGCGAGTGCCCAACAGCAACCTAACGCCCCGAAACCGGCAGATCAACCGGAAGAAAGACGCCGGTATTATAATGAGAAGATGAAGCGTCCCTACTCGTTCCTACGAGACAAGACGAAACGGTTATTCGAGCTGGCAATGCGCAACAGAATTATAAACCTACCAAATCCAAGGCGACCGCCGCAACCCACCGAGGTGAATAACCCTAATTATTGCCCTTACCATCAAACGGTAAGTCATCCAATTGAAGATTGCTTCGTCTTCAAAGGATGGACTGAAGATCAGTACCTCCAGGGGAAGTTTATACTGTCCGAAAAGTGGAAGGTGAACCCACCGCAGCCACATACTCCTAAGAAAGCAGATACACCGGGGACAACCTGTTCCTTTATTGAAGAAGTTCCATGGGAGGTCGTGCTATCAACTAAAACCAAAAGAATGCTGAGAGACTTTCATGCATGCCCTGCGATCGAATGGAAGGACCCTTTTGAACCTCAAATTATCGAAGGGATGTTGAAGCCCCGCCCAACTACGAAGACTCGCGATAATGGCCCAAATACTCACGCCCAACCGTCAAAATCTTCAAAGAAAAAGAGGAAGAAATCCAAGAAGCCCGTGAAGCTTGGAGACGAGCACACGAACTTGCAGAAGCAAATCGACGCACTGGAAGAGTACAACCAAAAGGCGCGAACTCCCGTCACGCTACAAGAGTTCCTCAACCACATCTTTCAAGAGGAAGATAATGGAGAGAGTTCGTCGGATGAATCCGAGGGATATGTGGCGAGTTGTAACGTAATCTCCCACTCGTTTACCGACGATGAAAAAACCCCTGGCACTAAGAAACTGGGGGCAGAGCCTGAACCAGAGCGTGCGTGGCCAACAAATGAGATGATCAATGCCTTTCTAGACGAGATTCGTCTAAAGAGTAAAGCGGATCAGGAGCGTGAGATGGCCGCGTCAGAAGGAGCCAATTGCAGGCGACTGAACGAAAGAGCTGAACTACCCCTGCCAGAGCGAAAGGCAACCGAAGTAGACAAGAAGATATTCAAGACGAGGAAAAGGTTTGCTAAAACCATGTCAATGGGAATGAAGCTACCACCCTCGGAAGGAAACACACACGATGGGGTGGAGAGGAACCCTGATTATTGCGCATATCATCGGAAAATTTCACACCCCACGGAGGAGTGCGATGCCTTTAAGATATGGTGGCAAGGATATGTTGCTCGTCGGCAACATCTTAAGCGCATGAAACGCAAGATCCGTCGGGAACGAAGAAGTGCTGTCGATGGGCACAACAGAACTACTGGCAACTGTTACATGGTTAACGCCGGGGAGTCACAAGTTCTCACCTTTGGGAGCGACTCTGATGAAGAAATGGCTCTGGGCCCTCTCTTTAAAGAATCCGTTTTAGGGAAAGAGGAGAGATCGGAGGCCTGCGAGAACATTCAGCTGCGCAATCGCACACTCCCAGAAATGAATCTCGGGCCCGCGAGTAGAAAAGATAAGGGAAAGGAAAAGGTCACTGAGGATATCACTTTAGATGACCAGGTCATGAAAGAACTGACCACCAAAGACCCTCCCAGGAAGGGTACGGTGGACTACAACATCCTAGCGCACCTAAGAAAGCTACCTTCTCAGCTTAGCATCCTCGATGCCCTCCTATTATCAAAAGAAGCGCGAGACTCACTAATTAAGGCGTTACAAGAACCTGAGCAATTCCAAGCCTTCCTCGCCACTGAAAGGATGAAGGATGAATTGGAGGAAGTGCATATGGCCGACATCACTTTCGGTGACGAAGACCTCCTTCTCGGGACGTGCGACCACAACCGTCCCCTATATGTCTTTGGATACTGCCATGATATCAAGATAGGCAAGATCCTGGTGGATAATGGATCCTCCGTCAATCTCCTCAATGTTCGGGTGTTGAAGGAAATCTGCATGAGTGTGCAACACCTCGCTCGTGACAAGATTACTATCTCCGGTTTCGATTCACAATCGTCACGGACTCTCGGATCTGTGATACTAACATTACGCTTTGGACTTCTCGTCACAGACATCAAATTCCATGTCATTGACGCCAAGACCTGCTACAACGCCTTGCTCGGTCGTCCTTGGCTACACGAGTACAACATCATCCCTTCTACGCAACATCAGTGTATGAAGTACTTTAAGGATGGTTTCGAGTATACCGTAACAAGTGAGTTAAACCCATTTTCCGTGAACGAAGTCCGCAAATACGAAGATACGAAGTACTTTTTGCCAGATTTCGAGGATACAGAAAGGTGTCGCAACCCGGAGAACAAAACCGCCGCCACCATCCCTATTTTTGGGAGCAATACCGAAGAAGAGGAAGAGATAGTTTATGCAGGGCCATCTCAACACAAAAAACTAGGGACGTCCGCCCCCATGTTGGTCTTCGGAAGTGATTCAGAAGATGAAGTTAATGCCGTGTTCTCCAATCGGCTGTCGGTACAAGCACCCCCTGGCGATGACCATAGTTTGCAAATCACCATGGTACCGCGAGAACACTACAAAGATCTCGACACACTTCAAGCTCACAATGTGCAGGACCTGCGAACATTTTACGTCCCTCCCAGGCAAAGGGGTGAGAAGGTGATCCTATTCTACCGATCCTCAGAGTCGAAAGTAGAGAAAGAGATCTGGCATGGCGTGGATGCTACACTCGACAGGCTCCAACCCATCCGTCTGCCCAGATACTATACAAAGGGATTAAAGAAGCTATTGAAGCGCCAAGGATTACCCTTAAAACAGACTGTTTGGCAGGCTCGGTTCTACAACAAGATTTGGGATGTCCCTGGGACTCAACACAAATTGCCCAACGGGAAAATGGAAACACTTGGGCTTGGATACGCGAGAACCGGAAAACGGGGACGGGCCCACAGCAGCTACGCTATATATACCTTTGATGAAGAAGAGGACGCCCTGTCAGGATATGCCAACCCCTCATCAAAACTAGACCCCGCGATTGAAGCGCCGAGTCCGTCGTTTGAAGAACGAATGGACAAGCCTATCAGGAAAGTGGGTCAGAAAGCTCGGGAAGACCACGACCGCGAAATGGCCATCTACGAGAAGGCTAGGACGCAACGCCTATTTCAACAGGCTGCAAAAGACAAAGATGTTCGTCTTTGTCAACCCGTTGTACGAAAGGCCCGATGCGGAGACAGAAATAAATCAAGAAGCGGAAATAGGAGCCGACAACAACGACGTAGGATTAGAGGGTTACGTGATCAGGTATTGCACGGCTCGGATTTGTCCCTCATGAAGAAGATGAGTCGAGCGTACTCCTTCCCCCGAGACAAGACGGAGAGGTTACTCAAGCTCGCTTTAAAACATCAAATGATCACGCTTCCAGAACCTAAACACCCTGAGCAAGTTAACAAGGCTTCTCATCCGAGCTATTGCTCTTATCACCGAGCCATAGGACATCCTATCGAAGACTGCTTCACCTTCAAGAACTGGGTTGAGGACCAATACCAACAGGGCAGATTCGCTTTATCCAACAGATGGAGGGTAACGCCGCCACAAAAGCATGAACCCAAGGCCGCAAGAGCAGAACCGGATCCACCTCAGTCCTGGGAGTGGATTCGCACCTGTTATACGATTACGATATTAAAGGAAGAGCCCGGGAACATGGGTGACCTTCCCCGGTGCCTTGAGAACAGCGATGATGAGGTGATCTCAGAATTTCCACCAGCTCCGAAAGAACTGGAAGATGGTATACATACTACTGCAGATAACCTCAAGAAGATTGAGTTGGGATCGGCAGATGACCCGCGACCGACATTTGTCAGCGAGCTGCTATCTGAAGAAAGGGTGGCTGCGTTAAAGAACGTGCTTCTACAGCATAAGACTGCTTCGCGTGGAACTACTCCGAGATGCCAGGATTAGATCCGGAGATTGCTGTGCATAAATTAGCAATATCCCCAGATATCAAGCCAGTCAAGCAGGCACCGAGAAAGATGCGACTCGAGCTTGAGATGAGCATCAACGCCGAAGTCAAGAAGCTGATCGATTCTGGGTTTATCCAAGAAGTCCAATATCCCGACTGGATTGCCAATATCGTCCCGGTAATGAAGAAAAATGGGACGGTACGCATATGCGTGGATTTCAGGGATCTCAATAAAGCCTGTCCAAAGGACGATTTCCCAGTACCGGTAACCGAGCTAATGATAGACAACACGTCCACTCACGAGGTTTTCTCCTTTATGGACGGTTAATCAGGGTACAATCAGATAAAGATGCATCCCGAAGACCAGAAGCACACCGCTTTCCGGACCCCTTGGGGTATATTCTGCTACAGGGTTATGCCCTTTGGTCTAAAGAACGCTGGCGCTACCTATCAAAGGGCCATGACAAAGATCTTCGACGACCTCATACATGACATCGTCGAGTGCTATATCGATGACCTCGTAGTAAAGAGCATGTCATACAAAGAGCATTTAAAGCATCTGGAGACTGTATTTCAACGCCTTCGGCAATATAACTTGAAAATGAATCCCCTCAAATGCTCGTTTGGAGTCTCCTCGGGCAAATTCCTGGGATTCATCGTTCGACACCGAGGTATTGAAATAGATCCGTTAAAGATTAAAGCGATCATAGAAATGCCTCCGCCGAGAACTCTCAAACAGCTGCGGTCTCTCCAAGGGAAGCTCGCGTACATACGGCGACTTATAGCCAACCTTTCCGGAAAGTGCCATCCTTACACTCATCTGATGAAGAAGGGAACCCCATTCGTCTGGGATCAAAAATGCCAAAGCGCGCTAGACGAGATCAAGCAATACCTGCAGAACCCGCCGGTGTTGGCTGCTCCGGTTAAGGGAAAGCCTCTCATTCTTTATACAACCGCCCTCGAAGGTTCTTTAGGCGCATTATGGGCACAAGAGAACGATCAAGGGAAAGAAAGAGCACTCTACTACTTAAGTCGAGTTCTGCTAGGGGCAGAAAGTAACTACTCCCCCATTGAAAAACATTGCCTGGCGTTGATCTTTGCGATAACAAAGCTCAGGCACTATGCGTTGGCGCATGAAGTCCGTCTCATTTCAAAGGTGGATCCCCTTAAATACTTGATGTCAAAAGCCATATTGACGGGACGACTCGCTAAATGGGCCCTGCTCTTGTTGGAGTTCTCGATAACGTATCAACCTCTTAAGGCAGTGAAAGGCCAGGCCATTGCCGATTTCCTCGCTGAGCACCCGATACCGGCCGATTCTCCTCTGAATTGCGATTTGCCGGACGAGCATGCATTTGATGCGATTGGCGGCGGTAGTACCCGATGGGAACTCTATTTCGATGGAGCGTCCTCCGTAAAGAAACGGAAACAAGGTATCCCAATGGTCAAATCGGGGGTAGGCCTCATCTTCATAACTCCACAAGGAGGGATAATGCGCTTCGCCTTCTCCTTAACAGAGCCGAGGACAAACAATGAAGCTGAATACGAAGCTCTGATAGCAGGCCTCAAGATCGCCATCGACATGGGAATTGAAGACCTCTTTATATACGGGGATTCTCAATTGGTCGTTAGTCAAGTAAATGGTGACTACCAAACGTGCAAACCGGAGTTGGTGAAGTACGGCGAAAAGGTGCAACAACTATTGACCCAAATTCCCTCCTATACTTTGGATAACATACCGCGCGCGGAAAACAGCAGAGCAGACGCGTTGGCCAAACTTCCTAAAGAGCTGGCTGACGAAAACCTCGATGATGTAAGAATCGTGGTACAAAGCCGTCGGGTGATCGCCCCAACGGAAATACCTCAGGAATCATATGAAGAAAAGGGAGCGACTAAGCAGGCGACTCTACAAATAAAAGACCATCAGAAGGCCGAGGACTGGAGGGAAGTCTTCATAGACTACTTTAAGTCCCACCGAATGCCCGAAGAAGCGTCCTCAAGATATCAGCTCATGAAACGAGCTCTATCTTTCGCTTTCGTCAACGATACTCTATACAAGAGATCGTTTGATTCTCTATGGCTGAGATGCTTAGGACCTGACGAAACAGAAAGAGTCGTTCAGAAAGTTCACAACGGACTTTGCGGTTCTCACCAAGCAGGCCCAAAGATGAAGTTAAAAATTAAACGGATGGGTTACTACTGGCCCACGATGATCCAGGACTGCCTCGAGTACGCGAAGCAATGCCACTCGTGCCAGATTCATGGAGACTTTATCCACCAACATCCGAATCCACTACATCCAACGGTGGCTAGCTGGCCATTCGAAATGTGGGGGACTGACATAGTCGGCCCCATCAAGCCAGCATCGTCCCTGGGACATCGTTTTATCCTGGCGACAACCGATTACTTCTCCAAATGGGCAGAAGCAGTACCACTGAGGGAAGTGAAGATGGAGAATATCTGTTCCCCTCCGAATAGACACGCGGGACGTGGGGCCGTCTCGCCTGAGGTTCGGGGCAGATGCCAATAGGTGCTATCTGTCCACCTCTCCGAAGATGCCAAGTTGATTTATGGCGCCGTGTATCGGAGATTTAAACGGATGCGTCCGATGTAGCAGACTTCGTCAAATTCCCCCTCGTTCGAGGGGTTTTTGATTGTGGGGACGCTCTTCCCTGCAGGCGCAAGCCCCTGCAGTTAATTACGCTACCGCATCGCGGTAACAACTTTCTCCTTCTCCAAATGGTCACTTCGTGTCGTGTGTGTTTTTTTTATGTTTTACTGCCCGTGGATCGTTTACGGAGATCGAGTTATGTCGTCGCCCGTAGGGCGTGGACTAGTCCAAATCCGAGTTATCTTAGATTTGGGTTTGGGGGTTTGGTTTGAGGATACGTTAGCCATGCTTGAGGCTAAGATCAACTCAAACATTTGTTAAGGATACGTTAGTCTAGTTTGAGACTAAGATCAACTTAACGGGATCGTTTAGATCCGACAAAGGAGCGTTTGGACTCCATTGTTCCAGTTTTAGGGACATAATGGTCCATCGTATGTGTGTTGCCGTCGGGACCCGTCACCTCTCTGACGACGTTGAAGGATTACAACGACGGGTGTCAGAGGGGTTTAGAGATGTACCCTCGAGCCAGAGTTAATTGGGGGGATTTGTAGTCCAGTCTGCTTGAAGGTTTAAGGATTCGTTAGCCATCTTTGAGGCTAAGATCAACTTAAACGGGACCGTTTAGATCCGACAAAAGAGCATATAGGGGCTCTATTGTTCTAGTTTAGGGACATTGCGGTCCGTGGGTAGTTTAAGGACATTGTGGTCCGTGGGTAGTTTAAGCACATCTCGGTCAAGGTTAAGGACCTCATAGTCCATGGGTTTAAGGACTCCACAGTCCGGTATGTGCTCTGGATGCTTCGCACGGGTTCACTGCCGTGCTCGGCGAGGACCAGGCTCCGCTCTGGGCGTTTTCCGCGGGGTCAAAGAGTGACGTTATCCGCGTTCCACGTAACCAGGGATTTTACACTAGATGCTTCACACGGGTTCACTGCCGTGCTCGGCGAGGACTAGGCTCCGCTCTGGGTGTTTTCCGCGGGGTCAAAGAGTGACGTTATCCGCGTTCCACGTAACCAGGAATTTTGCATTAGACATGGGTTTAAGGACCCCACAGTCCATATCATGAGTGGTCATCGGGACTCGTCACCTCTTTGAAGACATTGAGGGATTACAATGCCAAGTATCAAAGGAGTGAAGAGATGTACCCTAGAACCGGAATGGCTTGAGTAGTCCCTGGCCCAATTTGGGTCAAGACTGATTAATTATGTTACGAGCCCATTGGCCCAGTTAATCACGAATTGAGGACTTATGGCCAGCTTGGGCTAAGTCCAGTCAGGTCTGGAATATTGGCTTCTTGTTGGTCCACTGAAGGAGAGGCTTTGCCTCTATCCCTTTAGCCAATCGAGCCAAAGCCTAGTGTTAAACACTTCAGAGCAATCAGTGTTGAACACTGGGAATGAGGTTAGTGTTTAACACTAAGAGATAATTGGTGTTAAACACCAGCGACAAGGCTTTCAAATTAGTGTTAAACACTAAAACAGATCGGTATCAAGCACTGGCAACTGAGCCCTCAAATTAGTGTTAAACACTAAGGTAGTCAGTGTTGAACACTGCAAGTAAAGTTTTTGATTAGTGTTGAACACTAAGGCCCAACAGTTGTTTTAACACTGGATTCGGGAGTTTCGATTTAGTGTTAAACACTAAGGCAAGAGGGGTCACGTGGCAACACGTGAGAGCGCCCTCCCTTCATTAATTCTGCTGAGATTATCGCATTTTTCAGAGTATCACGTTTCATCACGTGACGGGCATTCAAATGCTTATATGTTAACGCTTCTGCCGAGGGTCACGTGGGTCACGTGGGGTGCTGCCTCAAAGGGGGCTTTCTGTAGATCTTTTGGGGGGTCACGTGGTGACACGTGACCCTGCCTCTATGTTGTTTAGAGGATCTGTTACTCCTTTTTCAGGAATTAAATTCCTCGAGCTTTAAATTTCAGAGGAATTAAATTCCTACTTCCTTTTGAAGACTTATATTCTGGAACAGAGTTGAACTCTGAATTTTCTGTAGAAATTAAATTCCTCATATATGCGAAGAACTGAATAGGGTTAAACCCTAATAAAAGCTTTTAAGGAATTGAACTCCCATTCTCTGTTAAATTATGATTAAGGGAATTAGATTCCCGTTGTTTCAACAGAACCAGGTTCTTAATTAGGGTTAAACCCTGTTTCTCTTTGTTCTGAAGGAATTAAATTCCCATGATATAGGGTCAAGCCCTAATTTTATTTTAAAGGAATTAAATTCCTATAGTTTTGTGAGAATTAAATTCTCGTGCTTGCATTCCCTCTCTATGTTTTGGATCTGTATGGCAGGATCTCAACCCATCGAGAATTAAATTCTCAACTTCAAGGGGAGATGTGCTCTTTACAGATCCTCTATCAAAGAGAGAAGAAATATGTTCTTCTGTTTCATATATCAGAGTTAAACTCTGTTGAGAATTGAATTCTCTTTCTTTCAGAAAGCCTTCCCTTTCTTACCTAGGGTTTTCTTTTGCAGAAGATCCAAGTTCCTTCAAAGTATCAAGGCTCTCTCCTTTTTTTTCCCTCTGCGTATATATCTTTTTTGTATCCCTTGGCTCCTATTTATAGGAGAAGCAGCCGAATAAATTAGTTTTGTGACGAATCTTCATTGAGAGATTTGATTTGCATCCTTCATTCGTTCTGGACCTTTGGATTATTAGGTGAATTTTATTCACCATTGGATTTTAAATCCAGAGATTCTCCTTTGTTATTTTGGTTAGATTTAAGGGGGAAATCTTTCCAAACCCGAGATTTTCCATAGATAGATGATATTTAAATCACTTCTGAATCTTTAATTCGATTGGTCTCAGATAATCACTTTCCTATGGAAAGATTCAAATCTCCTCCAGAATTTAATTCTGTCGTCAAAATGGGCTTTGAAAGCCGGTCACGTGTGAACACGTGACCCATGGTCACGTGTGGACACGTGACCCTCTTTGGAATGAAGAGTCCTCTTTCTTTCTGCGCTGTCTTCTGGTTGCTGTTTTAGTCATCACGTGTTAACACGTGACCACTGCTAGGAGCCTCCTTCTTTTTTATTCGACTGAAGGACCGGTCTGCTGCTTCGAGCGTCACGTGCCAACACGTGACCTCTTCTGACGCCTTTTTCCTTGACTTGATCAGTGGACCTTTTCCTTGACTTGATCAGGGAACCCATGAGCCTTTTCCGCTGTTTTCATATGTCACGTGTCAACACGTGACTGCTGGTCACGTGTGAGCACGTGGCCCCTCTTTCTGAAGCTTTTCCCATAAGCTTTTCTGATTTTAAATCAGGAAACAATATCCTCCACTTCTTCAAGACGCATGTCATCTATCGGTTTGGAACCCCACGGCGGATTATCTCCGATAATGGGCCAGCCTACAGAAGCCATAAAATTAGCCGCTTCGCGCAGCAGCACAATATAGACTGGAGATATTCTTCAGTTTACAACCCACGAGCTAACGGTCTGGCCGAGGCCTTCAATAAGACCTTGACGAAGATCATAAAAAAGACTGTTTCCCGGAATAAGAGAGACTGGCACGAGAGGTTGCAAGAAGCCCTTTGGGCCTATCGAACTACATTCAAGACGGCCACGAACACAACGCCGTACGCGTTGGTATTTGGGACGGAAGCAGTGCTCCCCCTCGAGATAGAGTTACCCTCTCTACGAGTGGCAGTCCACTATGAGCTGACGGACGAAGAAAATACTCACCTTCGGCTTGAGGAGCTTGAGGCCCTCGATGAAACCCGTCTCATAGCGCAACAACATCTAGAAGCCTACAAAGCAAAGATGACGCGCTCGTACGAAAGATTGACCAGGCCGAGGACATTCCGCCAAGGCGAACTCGAACTAGTGGTCAAAAGACCTATGATCCCCAATCGTGCCAAGCGGGGAAAATTTGAGCCAAACTATGAAGGCCCGTACGTCATAGACAAGGTCTACCAGGGTGGAGCCTATCTACTCATGGACGTGCACGGTGAAAGGCCTTTTAGGCCAATAAATGGCCGCTTCTTAAAGAGGTACTTTGCTTAATGAGCCACAGCCTGGGTCAATGATAGATGATGACGACTATGTCCGCTCGCTATCTTCCTAAGCTCAGACTTTACAAGTAGTAGCCGGCCCTCCCCTGAACGACCGGACCGAAACGTCCTTAAACTAACGACGGACCGAAACGTCCTTAAACTAGCGACGGACCGAAACGTCCTTAAACTAACGGCGGACCGAAACATCCTTAAACTAACAACGGACCGAAACGTCCTTAAACTAGCGACGGACTGAAACGTCCCTAAACTACTACCGCAGCATCCTTAGGCTGACGAGATAAAAAAAAAGAGAAAAAATATTTTAAAAATATATAAAATAAAAAAAACGGTATGTCCATAAGCAAAATGGGCACGGATGAAAACCCGAAAGGGCTCCGTGAGTAAAAACAGCAGGACTACCGGTGAGTGTTTGTGAAAACCCGAAAGGGCGCAACCTCGTTAAAAGACACTTGTAGGGTCCTCTGGACCTTGTAAGACCTTGTAAGGAGAAACCGCCTGCGTGAGATCCTTACGACTCACCAAGGAGCAACACACTTAGGGATCCTCACGATTCCTAAGGAGAAAATACACTTACGAGATCCTCACGACTCGTAAGGAGAACTCGCTTATGGGACCCTCACGGCTCATAAGATTTGAAAGTCTTAAGTTACAGAGACCTAAACCTGTGCTTAAGCAATCCTCCACAACCTTCGATATTGCCCTACAAGAGGCTCAATACTGACCCTTGTATACAATCCACAGGCACGAATAAACATTTCCCCAGCAAAGTCCCACCCGTGACTAGGGATATGTCCAACCTCTGTAGGTCCTCTCGACCCATAAGAAGAAAGCCCTCTTGTAAGATCCTTATGACTTACAGAGGAACACACACTTAGGAATCCTCACGATCCCTAAGGAGAAAAGACACCTGCAAGATCCTCACGACTTGTAGGGAGAAATACCTTTGTGAGACCCTTACGGCTCATGAAGTCAAAAGCCTTGGTCGACAGGACCCTTAACCCTGTTTGCTGAGCCACCTTTGTTCAACATCGACAAAGGCAAATGATGATTCGCTCCTGGCAACATCCCAGTTGTAGCGATGCTGATGCCGAAATCGGTGTCTAAAATCCAAGCTTGCGGCGAAAAAGCTAGCAAGCCACACATGCCTACGAAATAGCCGAAATGATGGGGCAACTTGCAATAAAAAGCAGCAAGTAAAAATGTATGCATGAAAAATAGCCGAAATGATTAGGCACCGCGAAAATAGCCGAAATGATGGGGCAATCGCGACCTTCGCGATATAAAAGCTGAAATGATAGAGCATCGCGGAAAAAGAAATAAAATAAAAATAAAATTTATGCCCTGTAGGTGATGTTCCATCATACCCTGTACACAATTCGAGGGTGTAAACAAAAAGGGAACATACCTCCCCCCCCAGGTTTCAACCAGAAAAGAAGCTAAATCTCGACGGACCACAAGCGACCTAGAGATCATCCCAACATTCGTCTCGTAACGACGGACACAACTTCAAGCTAAGCGGAACAGCGGCAACTCCCAGTTCCATGGCTCGGTGGTATACATATCGCCAACAGTCAAACCTCTATCCCATGAAATGCGGATATAATCAGCAAAATTCCTGGTTACGTAGAACGCGGATAACGTCACTCTTTGACCCCGTGGAAAACGTCCAGAGTGGATCCTGGTCCTCGCAAAACACGGCAGTGAACCCGTGTGAAGCATCCAGAGCGGAGCCTAGTCCTCGCCGAGCACGGCAGTGAACCCGTGTGAAGCATCTAGTGCAAAATTCCTAGTTACGTGGAACGCAGATAACGTCACTCTTTGACCCAGTGGAAAACGTCCAGAGCGGATCCTGGTCCTCGCAGAGCACGACAGTGAACCCGTGTGAAGCATCCAGAGCGGAGCCTAGTCCTCGCCGAGCACGGCAGTGAACCCGTGTGAAGCATCTAGTGCAAAATTCCTGGTTACGTGGAACGCGGATAACGTCACTCTTTGACCCCGTGGAAAACGTCCAGAGCGGATCCTGGTCCTCGTAGAGCACGGCAGTGAACCCGTGTGAAGCATCCAGAGCGGAGCCTGGTCCTCGCCGAGCACGGCAGTGAACCCGTGTGAAGCATCTAGTGAAAAATTCCTGGTTACGTGGAACGCGGATAACGTCACTCTTTGACCCCGTGGAAAACGTCCAGAGCGGATCCTGGTCCTCGCAGAGCATGGCAGTGAACCCGTGTGAACCATCCAGAGCGGAGCCTAGTCCTCGCCGAGCACGGCAGTGAACCCGTGTGAAGCATCTAGTGCAAAATTCCTGGTTACGTGGAACGCGGATAACGTCACTCTTTGACCCCGTGAAAAACGTCCAGAGCGGATCCTGGTCCTCACAGAGCATGGCAGTGAACCCGTGTGAAGCATCCAGAGCGGAGCCTAGTCCTCGCCGAGCACGGCAGTGAACCCGTGTGAAGCATCTAGTGCAAAATTCCTGGTTACGTAGAACGTGGATAACGTCACTCTTTGACCCCGTGGAAAATGTCCAGAGCAGATCCTGGTCCTCGTAGAGCATGGCAGTGAACCCGTATGAAGCATTCAGAGCGGAGCCTAGTCCTCGCCGAGCACGGCAGTGAACCCGTGTGAAGCATCTAGTGCAAAATTCCTGGTTACGTGGAACGCGGATAACGTCACTCTTTGACCCCGTGGAAAACGTCCAGAGCGGATCCTGGTCCTCGCAGAGCACGGCAGTGAACCCATGTGAAGCATCCAGAGCGGAGCCTTGTCCTCGCCGAGCACGGCAGTGAACCCGTGTGAAGTATCTAGTGCAAAATTCCTGGTTACGTGGAACGCGGATAACGTCACTCTTTGACCCCGTGGAAAACGTCCAGAGCGGATCCTGGTCCTCGCAGAGCACGGCAGTGAACCCGTATGAAGCATCCAGAGCGGAGCCTAGTCCTCGCCGAGCACGGCAGTGAACCCGTGTGAAGCATCTAGTGCAAAATTCCTGGTTACGTGGAACGCGGATAACGTCACTCTTTGACCCCGCGGAAAACGCCCAGAGCGGAGCCTGGTCCTCGCAGAGCACGGCAGTGAACCCGTGTGAAGCATCCAGAGCAAATACCGGACTGTGGAGTCCTTGAAATCCACGGACTATGATGTCCTTAACCTCGACCGTGATGTCTTAAAACTAATGATCAATCACCCCGATTCCCTATGGATTTTGCCTTGGTTTAAGGGTACATCTCTTCACTCCTTTGATACCTGGTGTTGTAATTCCTCAACGTCTTCAAAGAGGTAACGGGTCCCTGCAACCAAACATCGGACTGTGGAGTCCCTAAATCCACGGACTATGAGGTCCTTAACCTTGACCGTGATGTCTTAAAACTAACATCGGACTGTGGAGTCCCTAAATCCACGGACTATGAGGTCCTTAACCTTGACCGTGATGTCTTAAAACTAACATCGGACTGTGGAGTCCTTAAATCCACGGACTACGAGGTCCTTAACCTTGACCGCGACGTCTTTAAACTACAATACCTGGAGAAACCCCTGACTCCGTAAAACACGGACAAGGGTGGCCACATCCAGCACTTACAAGTCCTCACGACCTGTAAGGAAGAAAAACTCTCTTGTGAGATCCTTACGACTCTAAAGGGAAAACCCGCTTAAGAATCCTCATGATTTTTAAGAAGAACTTACACCTACAGGATCCTCTCGACCTGTAGGGAGAAAAACTCTTTATGAAACCCTCGTGGCTCATAAAATTCAAAAGTCTTGGGAAGCAGATCTTAACCCTGAATCCTGAGCCATTGCTGTCCTGCAAGGAGATCAAGATAGAATATCCGCAGAATACATTCAATAAAAAGGGGACACACCATTGAGAAGAAAAATGTATCTTTTATTCATAAACCAAAATGGATAGAAAGTACAATTCATGAAAGAAACAAAAAAAAGAAAGATACTCGCATTCATGAGTATGTACGAAAAAAGGGGAAAAGATACAAGTCCTCAAGCTGGCGGGCAGTGTAGTAATTTTACCAGCTCATCGTTTTGTTGTTGAGCCACGGCTTCATGACGCAAGACCTCCAGAAGACGAGCCTCCGCCTGAGCTTGCTGAGCCTGATACGAAGCAAGCCGAGCCTCGAGCTCTTTCTCGGTGGCTTTATGAGCCTCGACCCTCTCACGAGTGAACGTGGCAGCTTTATCGAGAGCCACCACCTCTTTTATGGACTCCTGGAGCACTCGCCAGAGTTCGTACGCTTTGTTGGCCTTGGCTGTGAGGCTGGCCTGAAGCTCGCTCGGCGCCTTAGAAGCCAATTCCCTCTCCGAGAACTTGCGGCCAAGCCTCTTCTCGCACGACGTCATGTTGGCCACACATCGTGCTATCAGACCCCGCAACTCTGCTTTTGCAGCCACGGCTTCCGAGGAAAGGCGAGAACATTCAAGTGCGTACAAACAAGCCTCCACCTTCCTACAGAACTCCACCCAGACCCGCACCACCTCCTCGCTATGATAGGTGGCAAGAAAAGGAAGGGAGCCGTTAGCTTCAGCGGCAAACGCTTCGGCTGTGGTCGCGCTACCAGCACGGAGCTCCTCGACGAAAGATGATAGGGAGACAAGGCTCAATTGGGCCAAGCGTTCTGAAGCCCGCAAAGCATAAGGGCCGGGCGGCATCACGATGTGCGATTCCAAAGCCACGGAGACTGGCAGGGCTGTTCAAATTTGGGAAATGTTAGTAAAACTCTTAAACGCAGAACGAACGGGACTATAATAAAATGTCACTCACCGACAGTCATGCAAGTAGGAGCTAAAGGTTCCCCTGGCCCTTCAACGACCTCGACCTCATCGTCAGCTTCCAAAACTATAAGAGACATCAACGTCATTTCGCGAAATAGTAACAATGCTATGGTAAAAAATGGCGAATGACATTAACCTTGCCCGGAGGAAAGGACAATACGCTGAGGGGAGATCGCCTACGGAGTTGCCATCTCCAATAAACGCTGAAATGACTGCCGAGGCGACAGATCCGCGATAGTGGCCGCCAAACCGCGCAATTCTGGGAAAAATAAAAAAGTTCAGACTATGAAAGGGTTGCTAAATTAAAACGCAGAGGGATACCTTCAACACTCCTCCCATTCAGAGCCGGGAGGATAGCAGCTTCAACGGACTCCGCCGTGACCGCAGGCTCCAACAAAGGAAGAGTAGCCCCGACTACCTCTCTTCCAGCCTCTGGGCCGCCCTCAGTAAGAGTCATTGGGGCGGCGACCTCCAAAGGAGCCTCCCCCAAAGGGGCAAGCGCTCCCTGATCAAGAACCGCCGCTGGAGGCTCTACCATGAGAGGAGCAGCCTCATCAGCCCCCTCCACATCAAGCAAGGCTTCATTGAGAACTTCTGCGGGCTTTAGCTTTAATGGGCCCATAGGGAGCTCCCCCAGCGTCGAAGATTCTGCAAGATTCAAATAAGAATAATGATGCATATGCACGGGCATAAATAATCGGAAAGACTACAAAAGGAGCACAATGTACCTATACGCAAAGAAGCCCTCAATATGGCTTCTTTGAATAGTGACGCGTATATGGCCTGATAAAGCCCGACTTTCTGCAACCGTGCACGATGGGCAGAAAGGATGTAGCGAGCCCAGAGAAGGTAGCCCATAGGATGCCTAGGAGTAAGCCCTATCTTATAAATTTTCCCCCACGGGTGGGCCTCACCCTGGAAGATACACCGCCCCAAGATGTCTATGGCTGGGATCGGATGGTTCGGAATACCGGTCGTCGAAGGCTCGAGCCTCCCCGTTGGAGTCCAGTTGGGCATTTCCACAGCAAAAGCCGTCCTCGGAGGGTCCATCGGTAAGAATGGGAAAGCGGGCTCCGTCGGTACCGCACAAAGAAAACTCCGGCGACCCTGAATAATCTGACTATACCAAGATCCTCATTGAAGGAGGTTGGTGCAGTTTGGGCCATGGGCCCGGATCATCGCCATCGCTTCCTCATCAGATGGTGACTGATGAGAAGCAGCCTCTGAGCGAGAAAAGGGAAAGCGCGGAACAGAAGCCATCGCACCTGAAATCCAATAAAAAAAGACTGTGAAAAGCAAAGTCGGCGATATATATCCATGCATGAACATGAAGACTAGTTAAAGAAAGCAACAGCAAAGTTTTCTGGGACCATTGGCTACAAAACACATGGGCCCCACAGAATCAAGATGACGGCTCATTAATAATGAGACCAAATAATTACAATAAAACAAAGGGAATATCCTCATTTAATAAAGAATGGTAGCCCTACACATTCCCCCCAACAGGATCTGCCTCGAGCGCTACAATGGATCCAACAAGATCAAAGGAATTAAATCCCCACAGAAGACATCATTACAAAACTTCTATTGCATTGATTGCAGAAGGACAACCTCGGGTCAAGAGACCCCAAGAAGCCTCCGTGTGAAGAAATTGAGTCCTTCATTGGAATTAAATTCCTTATTAAGAGAAGGGAATTAAATTTCCAGAAACATTTTTGGGATGGAATTAAATTCCATAGAGTTGAAACGCCGTCATCGTCTCCCCAAAGATCATCTAAACCCTAAGAGATCTACAGTTCGAAGGTTAAGCGGTTTCATGTCCTTATGGAAAAACTTGAAGAAAAATGGGTTCCTTGTTAAAAAAGAGTAAAAACCCTTGTTTTGGATTTAAAATCCAAAGGAATGTGGAAGTTCGCTGTTTGTCCAAGAACATTACCTGAGGAAAAAAGGTCACCTAAACAGAGTTAAACTCTGAAAATGTTTTGAGGCAGAGAACTAAGTTCTGGAAACGAGAATTAAATTCTCAAGGGAAAAGGCTCTTAAAGGAAGATGATAAGTACAGTGAAGGCTCTTCTGAAGAGACAGTGGTATTTATAGAAAGCGATGGAAACGCTTCATCTCCCCAAATCCCTAAAGGAATCCAACGGTCACAAAAGGTGACAGCGTTGCACTCACGTGCGGACACGTGAGAACAACGCTGTGGGGGCATTTGTTTCCTGATTTAAAATCAGAAAAGCTTATGGAAAAAGCTTCAGAAGAGGGTCACGTGCTTACACGTGACCAGCAGTCACGTGTGGGCACGTGACACCTAAAAGTATCGGCAAGGCAAATTCAGTTTCCCAACTACATCAAAGAAGGGGGGCTTCAGAAAGGGTCACGTGCTCCCACGTGACCTGGGTCACGTGTCGGCACGTGACATTTAAAAGCGGCGGCAAAGACACAACGGTTCCCTGATCAAATCAAGAAAAAGGCTTCATGAGAGGTCACGTGCTCCCACGTGACCAGGGTCACGTGTTGGCACGTGACACTCAAAACATCAGACTCATTCTCCGGTTAAATCGAGAAGAAGGCTCCATGCCGGGGTCACGTGCTCACACGTGACCAGTTGTCACGTGGTGGCACGTGACAGCTAAACAGAGAACAGAACGCAAAGCGCAGAAAGAAAAAAGAAAGCTCGTTCCAAGGGGGTCACGTGCCCACACGTGATCAAGGGTCACGTGGCCGCACGTGACCGACTTCAAAGTCCATTTGTTAACAGAACTAAATTCTGAGAAAAGAACTCTCAAATCTTTCCAAAAGCAACCGATTGAATTAAAGATTTAGAGGTGATTAAATATCATCTATCTATGGGAAAATCTCGAATTTGGAAAGATCTCCCCTTTAAATCTAACAGAAATAACAAAGGAGAATCCCTGGATTTGGAATCCAATGGTGAATAAAATTCACCTAATAATCCAAAGGTCCAAAATGAATGGTGAATACAAATCAAATCTCTCAATGAAGATTCGTCAGAAACTAATTGACTCGGCTGCTTCTCCTATAAATAGGAGCCAAGAAACAAAAAAAAAAGATATGTGCAGAGGGAAAAAAAAGGGAGAGAGCCTTAATACTTTGAGGAATTTGGATCTTCTGCAAAAGAAAACCCTAGGTAAGAAAGGGAAGGCTTCTTAAAAGAAAAGAGAATTTAATTCTCAACAGAGTTTAACTCTGATATAAAACAGAAGAACATATTTCTTCTCTCTTTGATAGAGGATCTGTAAAGTGCACATCTCCCCGTGAAGTTGAGAATTTAATTCTCAATGGGTTGAGATCCTGCCATGCAGATCCAAAACATAGAGAGGGAATGGAAGCACAAGAATTTAATTCTCACAGAACTATAGGAATTTAATTCCTTTAAAATAAAATTAGGGCTTGACCCTGTGTTATAGGAATTTAATTCCTTCAGAACAAAAAAGAAACAGGGTTTAACCCTAATTAAGAACTTAGTTCTGTTGAAACAACGGGAATTTAATTCCCTTAATTATAATTCTTTAACAGAGAATGAAAGTTTGATTCCTTAAAAGCTTTTATTAGGGTTTAACCCTATTCAGTTCTCCTACAGAAAATTCAGAGTCCAACTCTATTCCAAAATATAAATCTTCAAAAGGAAGTAGGAATTTAATTCCTCTGGAATTTAAAGCTTTTATTAGGGTTTAACCCTACGAGGATTTAATTCCTGAAAAAGATTAACATATCTTCTAAACAACATACATAGAGGCAGGGTCACGTGTCACCGCGTGACTCCCCCCAAAAGATCTACAGAAAGCCCTCTGGAGGCAGTGCCTCACATGACTCACGTGACCCTTGACAGAAGCTTTAACACACAAGCGCTTGACTCCCCGTCACGTGATGGCACGTGATGCTCTAAAAGATGCATAGTCTCAGAAGAACAAGTGAAGGGAGGGCGCTCTCACGTGTTGCCACGTGACCCCTCTTGCCTTAGTGTTTAAACACTAAAACGGAACCCCTGAATTCAGTGATAAAACATTGTTTGGCCTTAGTGCAACACTAAGCACAGAACTATATTTGCAGTGTTCAACACTGATTACCGTAGTGTTCAACACTAGTTTGGGACTCCTGTTGACAGTGTTTAACACTGGTCTGTTTTAGTGTTCAACACTAATCTGAAAGCCTGGTTGCTGGTGTTTAACACCAACTATGTTTTAGTGTTGAAACACTAACTTATCAATCTTATTCCCAGTGTTCAACACTGATTCGTCTTTAGTGTTTAACACTAGACACTGGCCCAATTGGCCGAATGGATAGAGGCAAAGCCTCTCCTTCAAGAGACCAACAGGAAGCCAATATTCCAGACATGATTGGACTTAGCCTAAGATGGCCATAAGTCCTCAATTCGTAATTAACTGGGCTAATAGGCTCATAACATAATTAATTGGTCTTGATCCCAAATTGGGCCAAAGACTATTTAATCCACTCCGGTTCCAGGGTACATCTCTTCACTCCTTTGATACTTGGCGCTGTAATCCCTCAACGTCTTCAAAGAGGTGACGGGTCCCGATGACCACGCATTGATATGGACTGTGGGGTCCTTAAACCCATGGACTACGACGTCCTTAACCTCGACCGAGATGTCTTAAAACTAACAATGGACTGTGGGGTCCTTAAACCCATGGACTACGACATCCTTAACCTCGACCGAGATGTCTTAAAACTAACAATGGACTGTGGGGTCCTTAAACCCATGGACTACGACGTCCTTAACCATGACCGCAATGTCCTTAAACTACCCATGGACCGCAATGTCCTTAAACTACCCATGGACCGCAATGTCCTTAAACTACCAATGGACCGCAATGTCCCTAAACTGGAACAATAGAGCCCCGCATGCTCTTTTTTCGGATCTAAACGATCCCGTTTAAGTTGATCTTAGCCTCTAAGATGGCTAACGTATCCTTAAACCTTTAAACAAATTGGACTATAGATCCTCCCAATCTACTTTGGTTCAAGTGTACATCTCTGAACTCCTCTGGCATCTGTCGTTGTAATCCTTCAACGACGTCAGAGAGGTGACGGGTCCCGACGGCTATACATACAATGGACCACCATATCCCTAAACTGGAACAATAGAGCCCAAATGCTCTTTTGTCGGATCTAAACGATCCCGTTTGAGTTGATCTTGGCCTCAAGTATGGCTAACGTATCCTCAAACCAAACCCCCAAACCCAAACCTAAGATAATACGGATTTGGACTAGTCCACACCCTACGGGCGACAACATAACTCGGTCTCCGTAAACAATCCACGGACAACAAAACAAAAAATAAACACACACGAAACGAAGTGAAATTTTGGAGAAGGAGAGTTTTTACCGCGATGCGGTAGCATAATTAACTGCAGGGGCTTGCGCCTGCAGGGAAGAGCGTCCCCACAATCAAAAACCCCTCATCCTGAGGGGGAATCTGACAAAGTCTGCTACATCGGCCGCATCCGTTTAAACCTTCGATACATGGTGCCATAAATCAACTTGGCATCTTCGGAGAGGTGGACGGATAGCACCAATTAGCATCTGCCCCGAATTTCAGGCGAGACGTCCTGTCTTGCACGTCTTTCGGAGGGGAACACTACACAGCTAACACAATCCTTTAACAGCTTTGCGGCACACTTGATACCAACGGATGAGATCAGAGCCTGTCGATTTCAACAAGGTTTGGATTCGGAGATCCAGGCTGCACTGGCCACAGTAGATTTTTCGACTCATGAATTGGCTCTGAAAGCTGCCCGCCGTTATGAGGCAGTGGTAAAGGCGAAGGGCAGACCTCAGTCTGTAAAAGTTAAGTGCCATGTCAACCAGATGGCAGGAGGGGCCTCGTCAAGGCCACCTTTTGTGCCAAGGCGACCGGGAGTACTAAACAACAGGTCCAGCCTAGCCTTTTGTACCTATTGCAAGAGAACTGGACATATGATGAAAGACTGCCGGCGAGCCAACCGTCTTTGCTTAGTCTGCGGCTCAGCTGCTCATGATATTGGGTCTTTTCCCTAAAGACAAAACCCAGTTGCTGCACCCAGGCCAGCGACAACAGCGACCAGCCCTTCAGGCACCTGCTCCAAGACTTGCACTACCTGCTCCACCACCTAGATGACCACAAGCTGCACCTCCTCCTCGTCAGTTCCATCAAGCTCAAAGGAACGTTCTGAGGAATGCTCCTCAGGCCAGGAGGAATGTACCACGGCGCCAGGCTTTCACGACGACCGTGGAAGAAGCTGAGGCCACTGGCCAAGTTATCACTGGTACAATCTTAGTATCCTCACTCCCTGCACTAGCACCTTTGATATTGGAGCATCTCACTACTTTATGTCATAACGGTTCGTCCGAACTCACACGATTCCAGTCACACCACTTGTATCCAGCTGGAATGTCAGTTCAGGGAATGGCGTTTTAAAAGAAACAATGGGATACAGCTTGTATCCAGCAGTCGTCTGCAGCAGAGAATTCTACGCCGACTTCAAAGTACTGGACATACCAAACTTCGATATGGTTCTAGGTATGGATTGGATAGGAACCTTTTATGCTACCATCGACTGTCGTCAAAGGAGTATAGTATTCGAGATTCCAGACCATCCGGTCTTCTATTTCAAAAGTGAAGACCGTACCCTGGAGCCAGGCATATACAAAGCAAAGCCAAGGGAAGCAGTGATTGCAGCAACTCAAGCAGAGGAAGAATGTAACACCCGAGCCCAATAATACTATTTCTGTTACTGGTTGAGTGTTAGACATTGCTCATTTCAATTATCTTGATTGTTTGGTTCTTGTTGCAAAATTTTAACCGGCTAAGTCATTTTTGCCTATAACAAATTTTAACACCTAAAAAGAAATTAAAAATATCCATATTGGCCTACTCGTCACCACTAGTCGCGTGGTAGCGTCCGTGCGTCGAGATTTCATCCCGTTCGGTGAAACGGGCAAGTTTGGACGACTACGCGCGCGTGCAAGTGTCCGACTTGGGGGCATGCATTTTAATCATAAAACATCTCATTTTAAAATTTGGAACTCGCTTAAAATCCTATTATTTGAATTTCAAATATTTGGACGCAACCCGGACGCGATTTGGAAATGTTTCATTTAGCGCCAAAATACCCATTTAATTAAATAATCTAAAACCTTATATATATATATTTCTGTTACCTAATATAACGTTTAAATCTTTTTTTTAAATCTTTGTTTAAATTTCTTTTCGTTTCCCAGCCAATCACGAGAGATTTAATCTCTCGTGGGCCCCACCAACCCTCTCCCCCTCTCTCCGCCTCTCTATCTCTCTCTAATCTCACTCTCTCTCTCTCTCCCCTAAAATCTCTCTCTCTCTATCCCTATATTATAATTCCCCAACTGTTCCTTCATCCTCATCGCGCAGAAAATCCCACGAGAGAACCCCCGCGAGGTACCCTAGCTTCGTCGAACCCCAGCCATCTCCGGTGCCGTCGCCACCGCAGCCTCCGCGCCGACGACACCACCACCATCACCCTTGCCTCCGCACCTCCTTCCCTCGCCGGGCCACAACAGAACCCGACGCCGAACCCTAGCTACTTCTCCGGTTTGCCGGAGATCGCGCCGTTGACTCTCGTCGTCGTCGCCAGCGCACCGCCGACCACCTCCTCTCCCCCCTGCAACCCAGACCAGACCTTTACCTCCCCTCGTCGCAGCACCATCAGAACCAGCAACTTTCAGCCTAGTCTTCCGCCGTCGCTGCCTCGCCGGCGCCCCATCGCCGTCGAACCCGTCGCGGTTGCCACCTTGTTATCCCTGTAAGCCTCTCTACACCATCTCCCTTCATGTATCCCCTCTCTGGTCGATTCTTGCTTTGCTTTGTAGTTTGCTAACCATCGTCGCCGTTTTGACATTTCGCCGGATCCCGGCCATGTCGACGACTTGACCCGACTCTCCATCGAAGTACTCCGTTCCGCGTGGCCCCGCTGTTCGTTGTTTGGACTCGATCCGCGACCCGTGCATCCGTCGCGTGTTTTCCGACGACGCTACGTTCGTGTTTTTCGGTTTGCGAAACCGTCGAGGCAAGTATTACTTGCTACATGCTATGTTATCCTAATTAAGTGTGCTTGACTCATAAAACTTGCATTGTTAACTAAATATAGTTACTTTTCTCATTTGGACGGAATATGATATATATCATGATACTGCAACCTAAACCGTATTTTGCCACTGTAACCCTAATAACGAAACTACCAGTTAATCATTTTGCTATTTAAAGGACGATAATTGTACACATATATCTTCATTGCTTTCTGTTAATGATATTGCACTACCTTGTGATTATTGCACCCCACGGGTGCTCGAACCTGTTATTATAACACAACTGCACCATTGTGATTAAATGAACTATTATTGTTGTTTACTTTATTTCCTGCTGTTGTTCCTTATTCGACTATATACCTGTTGTGAGCACACCCTCGATTGCGTCACATATTGACCCGACCTTGATACACATGACATATATACATACCGATGCACCGGACATGGTACCCTTTACTACCAACTCAACCTGTTGTACCATGACCTGACCTGTTACCTGATCTCATGCCTAATGCCAACAAACCTGACTTGGGGTCCTCATGGACCATTCCTGTTGTTTATCCAGACAGACCTGCTTTTACCTGATCCTGTGTTGGCATTAGTTCTTGATTACTGAATACCTGACCTGACATACATAACTTTGGGGTATGGGGAAATCAAAGGTGAAACCGACTTGTAACTCAACAGTTCGATACCTGTTCTGATCAGTCTTACGGGCTTGGCCATCCCCGGACTGATGATGCTGACATCACTCGCCCATCCTGCTACTTGTTACTGCCTAGTGGCACGTCTCGGATTCAGCCCCGAGAATCTTGACCGTGGTCCCGGGCACGCATGGGATACTATTGAGTTACATCGACGAGTCATCAATTGATTTCAAAGACTTTAGAATAGAAACCTGATAGAACAGCTTAGTTACCCACTGCACCTTACCTTGCACTGTTGTTTCACATTATTGCTTTATTCATGCTTATTTTCTGCATTGCTTATTACCATGTTCATATTATATTACTGGTTGACATAACGCGCTGACGTCTGGGTTTTGCATGGCCCAGATTCTTTACCACTGTCGCCGACCGAGCAGGAGTACTTCAGCCAGCAGGCTGATCTGTGAGTTCGATAGTGATTAGTTTATTTATTTCATTTCATTTCCAGATGTGAACCCGCATTATGGGACGTACTATTTATTTATTGTATTGGATCATTTGCTTCCGCACTTATTGTTCATTGACTCTTGTTATTATGGATTTGGACATGTGTTAGATTAGTTTATTTATCTTGTTCTTGATATCTCTACAGCCGTAATGTGACTGTGGATGGATACTTCCTACCCACAGGTAGCATGGTTGGCTATGTCACGTGCCCAATCTTGCGTACTCTGGAAAGCGGGGCGTGATATGGTTCTTTTGGTATCAGAGCCATAGGTTAGTTGGGTTGATTCTTTTGTAGTTGGGTATTATACCCGATACACGAATCAGAATACCCGTGCTTAGGAAACATGTCCTGCCACCTTGACCGTTTTACCATTCTTGAATCACATTCTTCCAGATTATGTCGACGTGCAAACTTACTTTGCATGTTAACTCGAAAACCTAATTTCTTGTTATCTCTAGGACTTAGGCGACTTGGGTAGAGTTAAGTAATTGCGGCTATGATACCGCGGCATAGCTACAATGCGGTACTCTATTTAAGTATCTTGGAGTTCTAGCCTTGATTTATATATTTGAATCTATCATCATGCTAATGTTGGGTGTTTTGATTTCAGGAACATGGCAGATAAGAATTTCAAGACGTATCAGAGGCGCGTAGATGAAGCCGCCATGTTGGGAGTGATACGTGGGATGTTGGAGAATCAGAAGAGGCAAACTGAGCTGATCCAGCAGCAAGCAGACTCATTTCAGGAGGGTTTGCAGGCCATTCGGCAGTCTGTAAACACTGCTGTAGCGAAGCCAGTTGACCGAGTAGGGACCGTGGCAGATTTCAGACGGTTGGGTCCTACTACTTTCACTGGTTTGGAGGAGCCGTTGCCAGCCGAGCAGTGGCTAGTAGACACGGAGAATTTGCTGATTGCGGCACAGATCCCAGAGGACAAGAGAGTTGATGTGGTGCGCATTCAGCTGGTGGATTATGCCCGAGAGTGGTGGCTTGTGGAGGAGACCCGCTTGCCCAAGCCAATCAGTTGGGCGGATTTCTCTAAGAGTTTCCTGGAGAAGTTCTTCCCGCGGACTGCACGGGAGGAAATGGAAGAGAAATTTATTGGGCTGAGACAAAATGGAGCATCTGTGGACGTACATGCAATGGAGTAGACGAGACTCAGCCGCTTCGCTGGACCCTTAGTCGCCAAGGAGGCAGACAGGGCGCGAAGGTTCTTGCGCAGTTTGGATGTGGACATCCAGAGGCAGATTGTCTCCCTGGGTTTGACCACTTTCTCGCAGGTTCTTACGGCAGCCAGGGAGCAGCAGAGTTTGTCGGGAATGAAAGGGAACCTACAGCAGACAGCAGTTGCGGCCAGGAAGCCCGCATTTGTACCTAACCGAGATCATGGGCGCAGAGGTATTCCAGTGGACCGTCGAGGTGTAGCACCCATGAAGAAACCTGTGATCGTTGATCGAAGGAAGAGCGTGATTTGTGACTACTGCCGTTTACCTGGGCACGTGCAGAAGGATTGTCGAAGGAGACTGGGACTTTGTCTGGTTTGTGGAGCGGCCGATCACGCAGTTGGTGTCTGTCCGTCGAAGCTTCGCACAAGAGATGATATACAGAAGCCTCTGCAGAGACCGTTCCAAGGGCAGAAACAGCTGACTCAAGGACCTAATCAGGCTCGAGCTTTCACGTTGACAGCTGAGGAAGCTAAGGCATCAGGAGAAGTGGTTTCAGGTACTTTACTCGTTCATGGTTTTCCTGCATTGGCATTATTTGATTCCGGAGCATCCCACTGTTTTATGTCATCCAAATTTATAACTACACACTCGATTACCTGCACGACTCTGTCTAGTTTTTGGGACATACACACTGGGAATGGGAAAATCATAGTTAGTAAGGAATGTAGAGATTGTACGGTTGTTGTGTGCGGACGGGAGCTTTTTGCAGATTTCTTGGTAATAGATACGGGCAGCTATGAAGTTGTCTTGGGAATGGATTTTCTTGGCACTTTCCACGCCCACATTGACTGTAGGGCAAGGAAGGTAATTTTCCAGATTCCCGGACATCCTGAGTTTACCTTTACTGGGGGAAGCAGTTCTGTCGGGCCAGTCGAGTTCAGGGCTAGGCCGACACACAGTGTTCTTGCAGCTATGGAGGTTGATAGTAATGAAGAGCCGGCGGTTGTTCGCGATTTTATGGACGTATTTGAGGATATATCGGGCTTACCGCCGAAGCGAGACGTGGAGTTCGCGATTGACCTTATTCCTGGTGCAGCGCCAGTATCGAAATCTTATTATCCGATGGCACCAGTGGAATTGGAAGAAGTTAAGAAACAAGTTGGTGAATTACTTGAGAAGGGTTGGATTCGAAGCAGCAACTCGCCTTGGGGAGCTCCAGTTCTTTTAGTAAAGAAGAAGGATGGCACGATAAGGATGTGCATTGATTACCGAGAATTGAACCGGGTGACTATTAAGAACAAGTACCCGATCCCTCGCATTGGAGAACTTTTTGAGCAGCTTAGTGGCGCGAGAGTATTCTCGAAACTGGATTTACGATCCGGATATCATCAGGTCCGAGTGAAAGCAGAAGACATTTGCAAGACGGTGTTTCGAACTCGATATGGACATTTCGAGTATCTGGTGATGCCCTTCGGAGTGATGAATGCGCCAGCAATATTCATGGATTTGATGAACAGAATCTTTTCACCATTCTTGGACCAGTTTATTGTAGTATTCATTGACGATATTCTGGTGTACTCGAAGAGTCCGGAGGAGCATGCTGAGCATTTGAAGATCGCACTGCAGACGCTGAGACAGGAGAAATTGTATGCGAAGATGAGTAAGTGCGAATTCTGGCTGGAAGAAGTGAAATTTCTGGGGCATGTTGTGTCGGGCGATGGGATCGCCGTCGATCCCGAGAAGATTGCAGCAGTTCGAGATTGGCCTATTCCAAGAAATGTGGCTGAGATAAGAAGTTTCCTTGGTTTGGCCGGATACTACAGGAGATTTGTGGAGAATTTCGCTCGTTTGGCAGAACCGTTGACCAAGCTTACGCGCAAGGAAGTACCTTTTGTTTGGACGGATGGATGTACATTGGCCTTCGAGACGTTGAAGCAGAAGTTGATAACCGCCCCTATCCTGACCGTACCAGATAATTCAGGAGGACTGGTGATTCACAGCGACGCATCGGGAAAAGGATTGGGATGTGTTTTGATGCAGAATGGGAAGGTCGTAGCTTACGCATCGAGACAACTGAAGACTCATGAGAAGAATTACCCGACTCATGACTTGGAGCTTGCGGCCGTGATCTTCGCCTTGAAGATTTGGAGACACTACCTTTTGGGCGAGAAAGTCGAAGTTTTTACATATCACAAGAGTTTGAAGTATGTGTTCACTCAGAAGGAGTTGAACATGAGGCAACGCAGATGGTTGGAGCTGATGGCCGACTACGACCTTGATCTTAAGTACCATTCGGGAAAGGTTAACGTCGTGCCGGATGCGCTTAGTCGGTTACCAGCAATTCAGGTGTTAACTACGCAGAGGGAGATCATTGCAGATTTTCGGAGATTTGACTTGGAGGTTGTGCTACCACATGCTACGGGACAGTTGATGCAGTTGCAAGTACAGTCGTCCTTAGTTGAGAAGATTAAAGCGGCACAATCGCAGGATCCTAGACTGCAAAAGTTTCGAGAGCAGGTTGAAGCCGGACTACGAACCGATTTAGTGATCCACGGAGATGGTTCGTTGAGGTATGGCAGCCGTGTGTGTGTGCCAAAAGGAGATGTGCGTGAAGAGCTTATGAAGGAGGCACACAGTTCAGCTTACTCTGTACATCCAGGAGGGACAAAGATGTACCGAGATATTCGACAGCACTTCTGGTGGGAAGGTATGAAACGGGAGATTGCTCGCTTTGTGGCTAAGTGCTTGGTGTGTCAGCAAGTCAAGGCTGAACACCAAAGGGTTGCTGGTTTGTTGCAACCACTTCCGATTCCTCAGTGGAAGTGGGAACATATAACCATGGATTTCGTGACGGCCTTACCGCGGAGTCCAAAGGGCAACAATGCGGTATGGGTGATTGTCGATCGGTTGACCAAGACAGCTCACTTTATTCCTTTTCGGGTTGGTCAATCGACGGAGACTTTGGCAGAGCGGTACATGCAGGAGATTGTAAGATTGCATGGAGTACCGGTGAGCATCGTGTCCGATCGGAACACTCGGTTCTTGTCGCACTTCTGGAGGAGTTTACAAGAAAGTTTGGGGACTCGATTAAAGTTTAGCACAGCTTATCATCCTCAAACTGATGGGCAATCGGAGAGAACGATCCAAACTCTTGAAGACATGTTGAGAGCATGCATGTTGGACTTCAAGGGTTCATGGGAGGATCACCTACACTTGGTGGAGTTTTCGTACAACAATAGCTTCCAAGCAACTATCCAGATGGCTCCGTTTGAGGCTTTGTATGGTCGTAAGTGCCGTTCACCTGTTTGTTGGGATGATGTTGGTGAACGAAGATTATTGGGATCAGATTTGGTAGTGCGGACAGTTGAGAAGGTTAACACTATCAGAAAGCATATGAAGGCAGCTCAAGATAGACAGAAAAGTTGGGCCGACACGTCAAGAAGACCTCTAGAGTTCGCCGTGGGTGATTTGGTATTCTTGAAGAAATCACCGACTAGAGGGGTGATTCGCTTTGGGAGTCGGGGAAAGCTTAGTCCTCCATTCGTTGGTCCCTTCGAGATATTGGAGCGTGTTGGAGAGGTAGCGTACCGTTTGGCGTTACCACAGTCATTGGCAGGAGTGTACGATGTGTTTCATGTATCTCAACTACGGAGGTATGTTCGAGATGAAACTCACGTCTTGGATCATTCGGAGTTGACTGTACGGGAGGACCTAACTTTTGAGGAGCGACCGGTTGAAATCAAGGATCGAAGAGAAAAGGTTCTTAAGAACAAGGTTATCCCCCTTGTGCTAGTTTCTTGGGGTAATCGATTGCATGGAGAATCCACTTGGGAGCGAGAAGACGAGATCCGGCAGAAGTTTCCTCACCTTTTTCTGTAGTTAGCTATCTTGTATTCTTGGAATTTCGAGGACGAAATTCTTTTTGTAGTTGGGTATGATGTAACACCCGAGCCCAATAATACTATTTCTGTTACTGGTTGAGTGTTAGACATTACTCATTTCAATTATCTTGATTGTTTGGTTCTTGTTGCAAAATTTTAACCGGCTAAGTCATTTTTGCCTATAACAAATTTTAACACCTAAAATGAAATTAAAAATATCCATATTGGCCTACTCGTCACCACTAGTCGCGTGGTAGCGTCCGCGCGTCGAGATTTCATCCCGTTCGGTGAAACGGGCAAGTTTGGACGACTACGCGCGCGTGCAAGTGTCCGACTTGGGGGCATGCATTTTAATCATAAAACATCTCATTTTAAAATTTGGAACTCGCTTAAAATCCTATTATTTGAATTTCAAATATTTGGGCGCAACCCGGGCACGATTTGGAAATGTTTCATTTAGCACCAAAATACCCATTTAATTAAATAATCTAAAACCTTATATATATATATTTCTGTTACCTAATATAACGTTTAAATCTTTTTTTTAAATCTTTGTTTAAATTTCTTTTCGTTTCCCAGCCAATCAAGGGAGATTTAATCTCTCGTGGGCCCCACCAACCCTCTCCCTCTCTCTCCGCCTCTCTATCTCTCTCTAATCTCACTCTCTCTCTCTCCTAAAATCTCTCTCTCTCTATCCCTATATTATAATTCCTCAACTGTTCCTTCGTCCTCATCGCGCAGAAAATCCCACGAGAGAACCCCCGTGAGGAACCCTAGCTTCGTCGAACCCCAGCCATCTCCGGTGCCGTCGCCGCCGCAGCCCCCGCGCCGACGACACCACCACCATCACCCTTGCCTCCGCACCTCCTTCCCTCGCCGGGCCACAACAGAACCCGACGCCAAACCCTAGCTACTTCTCTGGTTCGCCGGAGATCGCGCCGTCGACTCTCGTCGTCGTCGCCAGCGCACCGCCGACCACCTCCTCTCCCCCCTGCAACCCAGACCAGACCTTTACCTCCCCTCGTCGCGGCACCATCAGAAACAGCAACTTTCAGCCTAGTCTGCCGCCGTCGCTGCCTCGCCGGCGCCCCATCGCCGTCGAACCCGTCGCGGTTGCCACCTTGTTATCCCTGTAAGCCTCTCTACACCATCTCCCTTCATGTATCCCATCTCTGGTCGATTCTTGCTTTGCTTTGTAGTTTGCTAACCATCGTCGCCGTTTTGACATTTCGCCGGATCCCGGCCGTGCCGACGACTTGACCCGACTCTCCAGCGAAGTACTCCGGTCCGCGTGGCCCCGCTGTTCGTTGTTTGGACTCGATCCGCGACCCGTGCATCCGTCGCGTGTTTTCCGCCGACGCTACGTTCGTGTTTTCCGGTTTGCGAAACCGTCGAGGAAAGTATTACTTGCTACATGCTATGTTATCCTAATTAAGTGTGCTTGACTCATAAAACTTGCATTGTTAACTAAATATAGTTACTTTTCTCATTTGGACGGAATATGATATATATCATGATACTGCAACCTAAACCGTATTTTGCCACTGTAACCCTAATAACGAAACTACCAGTTAATCATTTTGCTATTTAAAGGACGATAATTGTACACATATATCTTCATTGCTTTTTGTTAATGATATTGCACTACCTTGTGATTATTGCACCCCACGGGTGCTCGAACCTGTTATTATAACACAACTGCACCATTGTGATTAAATGAACTATTATTGCTGTTTACTTTATTTCCTGCTGTTGTTCCTTATTCGACTATATATCTGTTGTGAGCACACCCTCGATTGCGTCACATATTGACCCGATCTTAATACACATGACATATATACATACCGATGCACCGGACATGGTACCCTTTACTACCAACTCAACCTGTTGTACCATGACCTGACCTGTTACCTGATCTCATGCCTAATGCCAACAAACCTGACTTGGGGTCCTCATGGACCATTCCTGTTGTCTATCCAGACAGACCTGCTTTTACCTGATCCTGTGTTGGCATTAGTTCTTGATTACTGAATACATGACCTGACATACATAACTTTGGGGTATGGGGAAATCAAAGGTGAAACCGACTTGTAACTCAACAGTTCGATACCTGTTCTGATCAGTCTTACGGGCTTGGCCAGCCCCGGACTGATGATGCTGACATCACTCGCCCATCCTGCTACTTGTTACTGCCTAGCGGCACGTCTCGGATTCAGCCCCGAGAATCTTGACCGTGGTCCCGGGCACGCACGGGATACTATTGAGTTACATCGACGAGTCATCAATTGATTTCAAAGACTTTAGAATAGAAACCTGATAGAACAGCTTAGTTACCCACTGCACCTTACCTTGCACTGTTGTTTCACATTATTGCTTTATTCATGCTTATTTTCTGCATTGCTTATTACCATGTTCATATTATATTACTGGTTGACATGACGCGCTGACGTCTGGGTTTTGCATGGCCCAGATTCTTTACCACTGTCGCCGACCGAGCAGGAGTACTTCAGCCAGCAGGCTGATCTGTGAGTTCGATAGTGATTAGTTTATTTATTTCATTTCATTTCCATATGTGAGCCCGCATTATAGGACGTACTATTTATTTATTGTATTGGACCATTTGCTTCCGCACTTATTGTTCATTGACTCTTGTTATTATGAATTTTGACATGTGTTAGATTAGTTTATTTATCTTGTTCTTGATATCTCTACAGCCGTAATGTGACTGTGGATGGATACTTCCTACCCACAGGTAGGATGGTTGGCTATGTCACGTACCCAATCTTGCGTACTCTGGGAAGCGGGGCGTGACAAAGAATCAAGGCCAGAAGTGATTCAAGAGTTCGACGACGTGTTTCCTGACGATATATCAGGTTTGCCTCCTGATCGAGCTCTTGAATTCAGCATTGATTTAGTACCAGGAGCACAACCGGTGATCAAAGCACCTTATCGATTAAGCCCGGAAGGTTTGAAGGAAGTCCGAACACAGTTGGACGAATTATTGGCGAAAGGATGGATTCGTCCCAGCACTTCAAGTTGGGGATCACCAGTACTGTTTGTGAAGAAGAAAAAAGGTTCATACAGAATGTGCATCGATTATAGAGCCTTGAACGAAGTCACTATAAAGAATAAGTATCCACTCCCGTGCATCGACGATTTATTCGATCAGCTAAGTGGATCTTGTGTTTTCTTTAAATTAGATCTTCGTTCAGGTAATCATCAGGTGAAGGTCAAGGAAGCTGATATTCATAAAATGGCTTTCAGAACTCGCTATGGACTTTACGAATTTCTAGTGATGCCATTTGGAGTGACCAACGCACCAGCAATATTCATGAACCTGATGAATCAAGTTTTCCGGGAGTACTTAGACAGGTTTGTTGTCATCTTCATCGACGACATCCTGGTGTATTCCAAGAGTCGGAAAGAACATGCTGAGCACCTACGAATTGTCCTGGAAACTCTACGACAACATCAATTATATGCCAAGTACAGAAAATGCGAGTTTTGGCTAAATCAAGTTGGTTTTGTTGGACATATCGTATCAGGAGAAGGAATCTCTGTGGATCTAGCGAAAGTTTCAGCAGCAAGCGAATGGCCGACACCAAAGTCAGTGAAGGACATTCGGAGTTTCTTGGGTTTAGTTGGATATTGCAGAAGGTTCATTGAAGGCTTTTCAAAGATAGCAACACCCCTGACCATGCTCATACGTAAAGATGAAGAATTTATGTGGTCAGAAGCATGCGAACAAGCTTTCATAGAACTCAAGTCAAGGTTGATATCAGCGCCTATTCTCGTTATACCGAACCGGTCTGGTGGTTTCGAAGTGCACTGTGATGCATCCGGTAAAGAATTAGGATGTGTTCTGCATCAGCACGGTAAGGTTGTGGCTTATGCTTCAAGACAGCTGAAGACTCATGAGCGCAATTATCCGACGCATGATTTGGAGTTGGCAGCCGTTATCTTTGCTCTCAAGATTTGGCACCATTATCTTCTTGGTGAACGAGTGAACATATACACAGATCACAAGAGTCTGAAATATGTGTTTACTCAGAAGGAACTTAATATGCGGCAGAGACGATGGTTAGAACTCCTGGCGGACTTTGACATCAACCTGCAATATCATGCAGGGAAGGTGGATGTGCTTCCAGATGCTCTTAGTCGTCAACCATTAGCAATGCATCTCACCTCTCAGTGGAAGCTTCAACAAGACTTGCATTAGATGGAGATTGAAGTAGTCATGTCAGGTAATGCTTCAAGTTTGATGAATTTACAAGTTCAATCAACAATTGTCAATCAGATCAAAACAGCTCAAGCAAGTGATGTTAAGTTGCAAAAGATCAAAGAACAAGTAGAGAATGGACTCAGAACAGACTTCATCATCCATGAAGACAGATCTTTGAGATACGCCAGCAGATTATGTGTACCAAAAGGTCCTGTTCGGAAAGAGTTAATGAAAAAATCTCACAGCTCTCCCTACTCAGTACACCATGGAGGTACTGATTGATTCGAAAGAGTGTGTTTTTGTAGTTAACCGCAATCAGAAGGTGTCGCACGTAGCTAGACCGAGGTGAGTACGGATCGTCCTCAGGGAAACGTTGAATCTTTTACTCTTACTTTAGATGTGTTGAAAAAGAGAGGAGGAATAAAGAATTTTGTGAAAAATTTCTAGATCTACTTTAAGCAAGAATGCAAATATATAGATCTAGATTATTTTAGGAATGTAGTTAATATAATAGAAGGGCTTGTAGGGTTCGTTAGGATTTAGTAGTCATGGACGATTAATTAAAAGTTACCCTTTTTATCCATTAATAGATTTAAAACTAGAACGACGGCGATGCGTGTAGATTAGGGTTTCTGGAGGGAAAAGGAATACTACTCTTAACCCTTATCTCGACACGGAACTCCGTTCAAATCTAGCCTTTACCAAAACAATCATTAATTTAATCTCTAATCGCGGTCGGAACTAACAAAGAATTGTTAGCGCGCCCGATTAGGATGTTAATGATTCTTTTGATAAAGTTCATAAACTTTATAGGACTTAAAAAGGGTTTAGGGATGTTCATCATCCATTAGCCTACCCTAATCCTACGAACCCTAACAAGCGGAGAATTACTCGCGCATGTTGGGAGAAGAAGAGATGGAGAGAAAATGTAATAAACTACCTTTATTAATCAACAAGATCAAGTACACTTTGATTCCTTAGAAAATGATTACAAAAACCTAGTTTGCTTCTCGATATCTTCTAAGGAGGTAGATGAACCGTTGATGATCAGCCTGGATGCGTGAGCCGTCTTGGACTTCGTGATCGCGTCGGCTTGATAAATTTTTCCAAGAGGCTCTCGGTCTTTATTTATAGTACCAAAGCCAGAAGTCTAGCTTCCAAATATGGAAATTAACAGTAAAGATTTTCCCTAAAATTTTGCAGCATCTAAATCCTCTATCATGCGCGGATCCGCGGCCCAAGGGGGGTATGGCCGCGGATCCGCGACCATATGATCTCGGCCCTTCATCAAACTTCAGGAGCTCTGTCCTTATGACATTTGGCGATCCTTGGAACCTTTGTATCATGGAAATCTTCTTGTGGTTGCTGCCAGACTTAGTCTCCAAATTTTGCTTTCTTAATTAGACAAGTTTTTTTAACAACTTGATTTCCTTGATTTTAGTCTTGAAAAATTCTGCACAACAACTTAAATAATATTTAGTAGACTTTGTTCTACTAGGATTTGGTAAATGATATTATTTGCATACATTTTCCTACCAAATGCTAATTATAATATATCAACACATGGAAAATAGTATTTCTACACATAAACCCTCATATGTATGATATATTATGATAAAGACCTTTTTAAATATGAAAATGGTAGGAAAAATGTAATAACAAATATGCAGTTTTATCAACTGAAAAAATACCCCCCAAACTTATCTTTGATCGTCTTGAGCAAACTAGTTTATTCAAGAGAAGGAGAAGAAGAAAAGGAGAAAACTAAGCACACTTTCGTAGGCAGACACGATTGCACTGAGCACGTGCAACAAGCCGTTAAACCTCTAGGTGTCTCTAGTAGGAGGAGTGTTGTCTCTCCTGAGGGTTTTCAGCGGATTACACCCACAAAATCCTATAACAAAAGAGAGATGGTGAAATTTACATATAAAGATAAGAATCATAAAAGAAAAACTTTGAAAATAAGAGTTTCCAACTACACTAGCTTTTCAGTTGTCGTGGACCCTATCTTAATAGTCATGAAAAAATGTTAGAAATCACATTATCCCTCAATAAAACATCGTCTTTATTCTTCATTCCTACATTTCATCCAAACATCGATCATATACCCCTACGTGTGTGAAATGGACATCCCTACACTCGGAGAATTCAAGCTATCATACTCTTGTCCATCTACCTGAGCACTTTTTTAACTTGATGAATATTTAGATTTGCTCATACATTTTCATGCGACCGTTAATACTTCTTGAGGTACTAACCGACCGATTACTCCTGTGCTTGCAGAATATGTGATAATATTTTCCTCGTCTTGCACCACCTAAGGCTTAGCAGTGACTCCCAGACCAGTTGTCCTTAGGGCACAAGGTGATGAAGCACCCTCGCTATATTTTTTTATTGCTGCCTTGGCGATAACAAAACCAGTGTTCATTTCTTTTTTTTCACCATTTTTATATTTTCTTCATTTATTATTTCCTTCATACTTTGGCTTTTAGACAAGAGCATTTTAAGGTATCCTCTACTATTCCGAGTTTCAAGACGTGTGTAAGTGCATATAGTAGGGTATCAACATTCAAATGTTTGGCTTCCAGAATAGGGACTATTTTTCAGACTTATTTTTATCTTCAGATTAGTGACTTCTTTCATCTTACTAACCTTTGGGACAACGGCTCATAACTACTTATTACTAGTTCGTTTAAGAAAACTTCTAATTTTCTTGGTTTTCTTAAACTATTCCTATCTTTCAAATATAATTTTTCACTTTCTATTCTTTTATTATCAAAAAGTTTTTGTGCTTATATATAGTATAATGCAAAGTATGCGTAAATAAGCACAAACCTCCCCCAAACCTGTTTACAGCAGTGTCCTCACTGATGTCATCCGTTAAGCTCAAAAACCTGTAGACTTGGGAGGAAATTATTAATGGGGGCAAGAATATATGAAAGTGAAAATCCTCCCCCAAACTTATTTTAGGCTCATAATTTTGTAAAAATCATTTTCTTTCAAGAGCCAAAATATCCCCCCCAAACTTGAGTTAAATAATGTTAAGCAATTAAAATCATAGGGGGGGTAAAGTTATTGGTCAAAGTAAAGCCTTACAAAGACCAAAAGTCAACACCAACCATTCAAAAATTTTATCGATGAAGCACCAAGGTTGGTGGAAGAACGTGTCACCTTTCGACGTGAAGAAGTGGGGAGGTGATAAGAGGTGTAATGGAAAAGGATTGCGTCTCAATTTGGAGAGACGACACAGTGATAGTAATGATGGATTACTCGCATTATCATGATTGTCCAAAAGAGGGGGTGGAGGTCTAATTTCTTTGTCTTGGAGTTGATTCATCTCAACACCCGTGTCTTGTAAAAATGCGAGTTCATCAGCGAAAATTTTCCCAAAGCTTTCGTCGATAACCCTAAGAATGATGTCATCAGAAAAAATGGGGTGATCGTCAGACTCTATAAAAAGTTCCTCATCAGCGTTAGATGTTGACCCGGACAACTTGGTGGAAGAGTATATGGTTGTGTCAAACAACAACATATGAAAAGAGTCAGTATCATGAGGTTGATCAAATTCGCTGCTGTCGACATCCATTAATTCGACAGAACACACATGAGCATAGGGTTCGGAGGGTTCACTTCCCAACTTGTAAATGTTAAGCTCAATTGACTTCTTTCCAAAGGATAGGGTCATAGAGTCATTTCTACAATTGATTACTGCGTTTGAAGTGGCCAAAAAGGGTCGACCGAGTATCACCAGGATTTGATTGCGTGGGTTTGCCACAGGTTGTGTATCTATAACGATAAAGTCCACAGCGAATATGAATTCCCCGACTTTGATTAACACATCCTCTAGCTCACCCCTAGGTTGGGTGATAGATCGATCGGCCATCTGAAGAGTGCAATGCGTAGATTTTAACTCTCCGATCCCTAATTGCTCATAAACAGAATACGGAAGCAAGTTAACACCAGCACCTAAATCGAGTAGAGCACGATTGATATTTTTACCCTCAATAGAAATTGAAATTGTAGGACTTCCGGGGTCCTTTCGTTTCTTGGGTAGTTGTTGTGTAAAAGCAGTGCTCACATTAGTCGCAAGGAAAACTTTTTTAGGTACTTGAACTTTTCTCTTCCTAGTGCACAAGTCCTTTAGGATTTTCGCATAAGACGGAACTTGTTGAATAGCATCTAGGAGAGGAATGTTTATGTTAACTTGCTTAAAAATTTCCACAATCTTCTTCATTTGTGGACTTGGTCTGTTGCCCCTTAACCTGTTTGGATAAGGTGCTTTATCAATAAGGGTTTGGTCCAACATTGGAGAGGATTGTGGGGATGGAGTGGATCCCAGAATTGGAGTGGGGATCGTTTTAGATAGATTTGGCGAAATGTTTGAGCCTTGGGGAAAACGAAGAATAGGCTCGGATGAAGGTGGGAGACTAGACGAATTAGGGGAAGAAGAAGAAGAAGCCGGGGTATCATTGGTGTCACTATCATCACATTGCTCACCCACTCGGTTATTCAGCACTTTTCCCGATCTCAACGCAGTAACGGCACTCACATTATAACTTTGTGAGTGGCCAGGATTAGGTATGGGTTGAGATGAGAGTTTCCCTTTTTCTCTCGCACTCATTGCGGCGTTTAACTGTGCGATTTGGTTTTCTAATGATTTAATACTCTCACCATGGGAGGCGGAGTTTTTCGTTATGGTATCAATAAAAGACCTCATCTCAGCCAAAATTTGCATGGATTGTTTCATGAACATATCCAAAGTTTGTGCAAGTGAGTTGTCAGTACTGGCCACTTGTGGTGTAGAAATGTTGGCCGGATTTTGAAAATTTTGTGACTGAAAGGGGGGCTGATTCTGTGGTTATGGTTGCTGTGGAGGAGGTCTTTGATAATTGCTTTGTTGGTTTTGATTCCAAGCAAAGTTAGGATGATTCCTCCATCCTTGATTGTACGTGGAAGAATAAGGGTCGTTTCTAGGTCGCTGCTGAAAAGCAGCATTAGCTTGAAACGAAGCATTCATAGGACATTCTTCCGTTAAGTGTGAAGGATCCGAACAGCAACCACAGACGGTCTTAGGAAGCGTGACCTGATTTAGGGAGAATGATGAGAATTTGTTCTCAATAGCATCGAGTTTCTTCTGTATCGCTGCCATTTTGGCTTTCACTGCGATAGAAACATCGAGCTGGTGAATACCTCCCTTAGTTGAAGGTGGTCTTATGCTTTCCCACTGCAATGTGTGTTCAGCAAGGTCTTCTAGATATTTCCACACTTCACCGTCATCTTTAGACATGAAATTGCATTGACACATTGTTTCAAACATCTGCTTTGTCGCTGGATTAATGCCCTCATATATAATCCGACATAAATCTCATCTTTGTATTCCGTGATGGGGGCATTGGACAAGCAGATCTTTGAAACGTTCAAAGCACTTCCAAAATGGTTCATTGGGAAGCTGGGTGAACTGGTTGATCTCGCTCCTAATATGGGCAGTCTTATGGTTTGGGTAAAACTTCTTAAGAAATGTATGACAAATTCATCCCAATTAGTGATAGAGTGCGCGGCAGTATTGTAAAGCCATTTTTCTGCCAAGTCGCACAGTGTGAATGGGAGAAGACGTAAGCGCATAGCATCTAAAGTCAATTGTGAAGTACCCATCATTGCGCATACGTTTTCGAATTTGGTGATGAAAACGTACGCATCTTCCGACTCAAGCTCGTGAAATTTGGGCAGCAGATTGATGTAGTGGGGTTTAATTTCGAAATTATCCCCGTTAGGTGGTGGAAGAGATAGACAAGTGGGAAGAGGACCACGGATAGGATAGCATCTCTCTTGGAGAGAAATGCGCGGTGGATTCTGCGCACCTTCGGGCGGTGGCAGCGTGGTGTTATAATCTGATGGAGTGCCTTCCATCTCGGTCTTCGGCGTCGATTGCAGGAACGCGGACAAGACGGGCACTAGGATCCCGTATCCAGCCGAGCATGCACTAAGCGGGTTTAGTGCAAGTGGCAGCGTGTGTGTGATTTAAAATTGGCTTGTTTTGAAAAAGTGGGACTCAAGACAAATCACTCTAAAATGCACAAGCAACCCTAGAACTAAGGTCACCTAGGTCCAGTCTCTAGACCGCTCCTAGAATTCCAAAGGACAAGCCGCAGGATCAATCCTCTACTGCCTCCGCACTACCCTTGTAGCCAGATAAGTGCTAGGTAAGTGGGAAGGAACCACATTAGTGGGCCTAATTAAAAACCACTAGCCTTTGACACACTTGTCTAGGCACTACAAAAGTAATGCGGATAAACGATAGATTACCCACGACCTTTCTCTGTCCTTAATGAGCGCGACAGTCTTTAGAGTCTGGTCTAGATATTTTTTAAATTATTGTAGGGTTGATGCAGATGCTCGGTTTGTGATTTGTGGGGCTTAGGAAGGGTGATGAAATCCCCACCTAATCTTGATTTGGTCTTTGCCCCTTGGAGTCCGTATTAAAATATGCAAAACAAAACCAATCACAAAACTTTTAGAAAAAGATTTTTGAGCGGCGCGATTTTGCAAAGAATCCCGCAGAAGATAGATTTTATTGGATTTGAGAGGAGAGAGAAGGAGTTGAGAATCTTACCAGAGAGTTCTGTAGCCCTAATCCCTCTAAACAGCCACGTTTCCGCCGCAGGAAGCACCTTTGTGCCGCGGTTCCGCCGCGAGGTGGATGGATCGCTTGCTGAAAATTTTTCTGTGTCCCTCTGTGCTCCTCTGGATCTCGATGAATGGCACTGTCTTCTGTTTTCCTCAATTCTGTGACTCCAGATCTCCTTGCAAAATTCACGCACAAATCGTTAAATATGCAATTTGCAGTTTTGTGTTAATAATGATATAAATCATCTAAGAATTCAACACAAATAGTAAAAATAAAAAATTACGCACGTATCCCCGGCAACGGCGCCATTTGATTGGTATGAAGAGTGTGTTTTTGTAGTTAACCGCAATCAGAACGGTGTCGCACGTAGCTAGACCGAGGTGAGTACGGGTCGTCCTCAGGGAAACGTTGAATCTTTTACTCTTACTTTAGATGTGTTGAAAAAGAGAGGAGGAATAAAGAATTTTGTGAAAAGTTTCTAGATCTACTTTAAGCAAGAATGCAAATATATAGATCTAGATTATTTTAGGAATGTAGTTAATATAATATAAGGGCTTGCAGGGTTCGTTAGGATTTAGTAGTCATGAACGATTAATTAAAAGTTACCCTTTTTATCCATTAATAGATTTAAAACTAGAACGACGGTGATGCGTGTAGATTAGGGTTTCTGGAGGGAAAAGGAATCCTACTCTTAACCCTTATCTCGACACGGAACTCCGTTCAAATCTAGCCTTTACCAAAACAATCACTAATCTAATCTCTAATCGCGGTCGGAACTAACAAAGAATTTTTAGCGCGCCCGATTAGGATGTTAATGATTCTTTTGATAAAGTTCATAAACTTTATTAGACTTAAAAAGGGTTTAGGGATGTTCATCATCCATTAGCCTACCCTAATCCTACGAACCCTAACAAGTGGAGAATTACTCGCGCATGTTGGGAGAAGAAGAGATGGAGAGAAAATGTAATAAACTACCTTTATTAATCAACAAGATCAAGTACACTTTGATTCCTTAGAAAATGATTACAAAAACCTAGTTTGCTTCTCGATCTCTTCTAAGGTGGTAGATGAACCGTTGATGATCAGCCTGGATGCGTGAGCCGTCTTGGACTTTGTGATCGCGTCGGCTTGATAAATTTTTCTAAGAGGCTCTCGGTCTTTATTTATAGTACCAAAGCCAGAAGTCTAGCTTCCAAATATGGAAGTTAACAGTAAAGATTTTCCCCAAAATTTTGCAGCATCTAAATCCTCTATCATGCCGTGGATCCGCGGCCCAAGGAGGTATGGCCGCGGATCCGCGGCCATATGATCTCGGCCCTTCATCAAACTTCAGGGGCTCTGTCCTTATGACATTTGGCGATCCTTGGAACCTTTGTATCAAGGAAATCTTCTTGTGGTTGCTGCCAGACTTAGTCTCCAAGTTTTGCTTTCTTAATTAGGCAAGTTTTCTTTAACAACTTGATTTCCTTGATTTTAGTCTTGAAAAATTCTGCACAACAACTTAAATAATATTTAGTAGACTTTGTTCTACTAGGATTTGGTCAATGATATTATTTGCATACATTTTCCTACCAAATGCTAATTATAATATATCAACACATGAAAAATAGTATTTCTACACATAAACCCTCATATGTATGATATATTATAATAAAGACCTTTTTAAATATGAAAATGGTAGGAAAAATGTAATAACAAATGTGCAGGTTTATCAACTGAACATGTACAAAGATGTACAAAGATCTACGTCAGAATTACTGGTGGCATGAGATGAAGCGAGAAGTAGCCAGAAGCGTCGCTAAATGCTTGGTGTGTCGGCAAGTAAAGGCTGAACATCACAGGACTGCTGGATTACTTCAACCGTTACCAATTCCAGAATGGAAGTGGCAACACATCACGATGGATTTTGTAACTGCTCTTCCTCGTAGCACAAAGGGTAACGATGCGGTATGGGTCATTGTGGATCGACTCACAAAGTCGGATCACTTCATCCCATTTCGAGTTGGCCAATCAACTAAGACATTAGCAAAGATGTACATGGAGGTAATAATCTACCTAAGATTTAAACTCTTTAAATTTATACTATCTCTGATACCCATGAACTCATACAGGAAATTGTGAGACTTCATGGAGTACCGGTCTGCATTGTCTCCGATCGTGACACCAGGTTCCGATCGCAATTTCGGCAGAGTCTGCAAGCAAGCTTGGGAACAAATCTGAACTTCAGCATGGCTTATCATCCACAAACAGATGGTTAGTCTGAGCAAACTATTCAAATCTTGGAGGATATGCTCAGAGCATGTATGTTAGACTTCAAAAGATCGTGGGAAGATCACCTACATCTTATGGAGTTTTTATACAATAACAGCTTCCAAGCAAGCATAAGAATGTCACCTTTTGCAGCACTATATGGAAGGAAGTGTTGATCGCCATTAAGTTGGGACGACATCGGAGATAGGGAACTTCTTGGACCTGAGATGATAGTAGCAACTGTTGATGTGGTTCGTACTATCAGAGAAAGAATGTGCATAGCCCAAGATTGACAGAAGCACTAGGCTGGTGCAAAGAGACGACGCTTGGAGTTCCAGCCAGGAGATCACGTATTCTTAAAGATATCTATGAACCGCGGAGTGATCCGATTTGGAAGATGGGGTAAGCTAAGTCCGAGATACATTGGACCGTTCGACATACTCGAACGAGTCGGTGAAGTGGCATACCGTTTAGCACTTCCACCTTCATTGGAAGGAGTGCATAATGTGTTCCACATATCCCAACTCAGAAGGTATATGAGTGATCCCAGCCATGTTCTTGATCATTCCGAGCTCACTATACAGCCCGACTTATCCTTTGAGCAACAACCTGTGGAGATCCTGGATAGAAAAATGAAATCACTTCGGAACAAGGAAGTCAACTTGGCTCGAGTGATGTGGAGAAAAGACACTCCAGGAGAATCAACTTGGGAAGGGAAGATGAGATGCATGTTAGGTATCCTTACCTCTTTGTAAACTAGTCCTTAAAATAAAAGTCGTAAATTTCGAAGACGAAATTTTTGTAAGGAGGGTAGACTGTAACAACTCCAATTTTAGTGTAAAAAAATTTGTTTAAAAATTAATGTATATTTGGGGTATTTGCATTTACTGTGATTGCTATAAGTAATTTATTTGCTTTTTAATAGTAAGAAGGAGCTTGTAGCTCATTGGTAATACTTTGCATTGCTGAACCAAGCCACTAGAGTTCAAATCCCATACCCTACATTATTTTTAATATTAGTTTCTTTTTAAACTTTTAGAAGACCAAGGGTTTACACGTGCATAACTCGTAAAAACCCAACTACACTAAATAAACTAACTGGCCCAGGGGGTTAATGAAGCGACGGGGAACTTTCTGGGCGCCTGACTCGGCCAGACTCGGCCGGCGACTCGGCTGACTCGGGCCGCCGCCGGCCGGACTCTGCCGGACCGCCGAGTCCCCAACATGAAAGTTGGGCCTTTTCACCTCCCCATCACTCCTGCATACTTTATTACCTTGGATCGGTTCCAGAGATCCTTTAAAACCCTAATTACTCCATTTTTAATACATTTTAATATATTTTTTCAATTCAACCTTTCACCTATCCTAAACCCTAGCCCTACCCTATAAATACAACCTCTAGACACACCCCCTCACTCCAAATTCTGATCAAAACTCTCAAGAAATCCCTAGAAGTTTAGTGTATTTTTGGAGTTAGCAAAAGGCGAAAGCTTCGGCGATTTTCCGACGACAACCCTAGGAGCTCCCAGAGACGAAATGACACACCGACACGTCCTACCTCTTCCTCTCTTTCTTTTCTAAGCTCTAAACCTGTAAGTCCCACATCCCTCTTCTCTTTTCTTTTCTAAAAATATGAAATTCCAAAACCCGACAGAATCGGAATTAATCCGATTTCCGATTCGGTTCTTTCTAAAAATTAAATCTTTTCTTAAATTCAAATCATACCAAACCATTATATGTTGACTATTAAATATTAATAAACATGTTGAACAAGTCTCATGACAATCTATTTTATTTTGTAATTTTTACCGCTCTTTTTCAGTAAAATACCATGTAGTTTCATTTCGACATTAAAATATCACAATCTTGCTATACCTTTAAGTAGATCACGAGATAATGACCTACCTCCTCACACACTCATATGCAACATAGCGCAATACCTTTCGGGAATATAGAATACGGGAAAACAAAAATTTACGTATAAATACCACAAACAATTAAAACCGTTTTCTATAAAAATTCGTATTTTTATAAATCATTGCAAAGCGCCGCTACAACCCATTTTGGGGAACTCGACTGGGATGGTGCGGATTATCGCACATTCCTGGCCTTAATAGTGCGAGATACAGACCTCCGCAAGGAGCATTCGGTCTCGAAAGATTTAAAATACAAATATCTTAAGAAAATGAGATATCTAGAAATATAATATATATTAAAATTATTTTTATATAAATATGTATATATGTATCATTAAAATATCTATTTTGTGATCATATAAATATTCCAACTTTTTCATAAAATCACAAGGATCACTTTACATTAAAATACCATGAAATCTATACAAGTTCAATATTACAATTAAATGCCATGTATTATGAAAAATAGATTATTCTCACTAGAAATGTCACAAATATAAAATCTATATTTATTACAACTCTAAAGACGAAAAATAAACACTTAGGGTGTATTTTGAAAATTATACAAAGTATTTTTACATAAAACCCCCTCAAGTTCTATAAATTATCCTAAGGACCCTAGTAAATATAGGTTTAAGCGGGACCAATCTCTTGAGCCTCAGGGAGCCGGAGAAGTGGGTGCTTGCCTATCTAAGGTAGACAACTTAACAACGGTGTTATCAACACGGTAATCATCTTTGAAAAAGACACAAATTCTGCCGCCCATGTGCGGCGGTTACTATTAACATCAAAACAATCAGGACTTCAATTTCTTTTCTAATTGTTCCGACTTAGACCGAGTCTCATAAATAATCCGACTTGAATATGATTCAAGTACAATCTACAATCCAATATGAATCCATGAATACATATATTCAATCTATTCAATCTGTATTGACTGAACCGAACCATGGATATAGTTACATTTACATGATTCTCCAGTTACATCCATTTACTGATATCACGGTTTCGGCAAGTCATCCAATTATACAATCTATATTACAAAACATTACAAGTTGCAATACAATACAAACAAAACATCGCGGGGTTTAAAGGGGTAGATTGGTACGGAAGGTGTTAGAAGTGGCACGAGACTGCAAGATTAAGACACCTAACCTATATTCCGTTGCTATTATACCATGGCATAACGGTTCCTTGTACTTCCGTTTTCTCTGGTCTCTGACATATAGAGACCCCTCTCATATACACTGGCATCCTTTTGTACCAAGCTACAAACAACAGCGTTAACACTAATACAATATAATACAACTTTAAAAACTACTCTCTCCCTCTGTCTATTCTATTTCTCCCTTATTTTTGGGACTTACCGAGCGATTATTCGCTGACGACGTTCCTTTTCTTTCTTCTTTGGAATGTTGTTAGGTGATCTGGACACTCAGGAGATCGAGCCTACCAGCGAGGACTTGGACCAGCTTGCATACGATCCAGAGCTCTAGCTACATTGTACACTTTTATTTCAGTTTCTTTTCTGTTATGCCACTGTTTAGGCATCGCTTTATTCCATGTATTTATCTTTCCATGCATTGTACAAAAGAATGTTAATAAATAAAGTTCATGTTTTATTATATCTTGTCTCTCGTGCATTTATATTTATATTGCTTAGATACGCTTAGCGTATTTATTTCAGAGTAAATACGTAGCGGCCTCGTCGCGTCCCCTTCGCCATACACCGGGAAGTGGGGCGTGACATGAACTTAACTTAAACCGAAACTTGATTTAAACTTCGAACTTGACTTGAACCTGAACTATATTCTTGAAACTTGACATGAATACTTGAACCCAATATATACACTTCAATCAACTTGACTCGAACAATGAATACAATTGACATGAATTGCACTTGACATGACTACACATACTCAATCTTGAAAACTTAATATCATACATTATCTTTTGTATTCATAGATTTGATTAAGACCCGTAACATTAATCATAGACTAATTACACGGGATGTTGGGAAGTTTGAGTATGAATCCAACGGAATCTTATGAGTCTCATACTAACGTCACATCATGAATTCACGAATTTACGAATGAGGGCACGTGGTTCCTTGCTCCTAGGGCCCTACCTATGAGTTCAAGAACACTCTTAAGATTGGTTGACATTTACACTTAAACTCAAGTTAGTTAACATACTTTATTAGTAATCTCTTTAGGACACATTGACGGTACACTACATATTCAATATACTTACACTACACGACCATACTATACTTGTTTTCCATGCTCATATTATATTACCATGCTTACATAGTTTCCATTAACATTGCCATGTATACTTGTTCATGCTTCATTATTTCTATTCATACTATATCACATGTCACCTTGCATATTCATTTATAAACATTCACATCCCACCTTTCTTGGAGACTTACCGAACACGAATTCGCTGACAGGCATTCCAATCATCTTTCTTTCTTTCTTGGAATGTTCGTCAGATAATCTAGAGACCGAGGAGGTGGAACCGACTACAGGGGACTACGACCAGCTCAGCTCACAAGCCAATCCATAAATTTCCTTTTCAGTTCAGTTTATGTATGCCTCTTGTTTAGGCATTATATTTCATGTCATTTTTTTTCCAGAAAATCTATCAATGTAATTAAATTCATTGAAGTTGAATGTAATAAAATTGTTGTTGGAAATTTTAGTTTCATACTTATTCTTGTGTCATTTTATATTGCTTATATATACTTAGCGTATTTGTTTTGAGAAAGGACCTTCTCGGAATAAATACATCGTGGGCTTCGTCATGTACCTGTTCCCTTCTTTTAGGAAACGGGGCATGACAGAAGTTATGGATGACATAGCCAAGAGATATTCCATAAGACCGTACTCAGTGGGATATGGTTTCCCATTATTGGTGAAGCCTTGCTGTACTTCGTCTTCGACCATTGATGATTTTCCTTTGATTTTGTCCTGTGTCAACTTGCCACCGTCAAGCGTCAGAACTTCCCTAGAGGCTCGATGAGGTGACTTTCATGAAGATCTCTTGCCCTCGGGTTGGAGGGAATAGCTGTTGACTGCTTCGAGATGTCAACCCCTAGTTCATGGACAGAACCTTGATTTTGCTGTGACTGCATCCGGATAACTTGGGTCATGAGGTTTGCCACGGCATTCATCACATCGTCGATTTTGGCATAGACCTTGGCGAACTCCTTTTTCTCTGTCAAGCAGTTGTTTCTGAAGGTGTTGGAACTATGTTTGCCCCGTATTTTCGAAAAGAAAGGATAAGCTATCATTGTCGTCAGATCCTTCAGAAGTTGTGAGTTCTTATTGCTTAACTACCTTAGTAGAATCTTCAATATCTCCTGAACTAGGTTTGGATTGGGCAGTGGCAACCACATCTTTATCATAACCGTGGAACCTAAGAGGACTTGTTCTTCCGGATCCCACCATATAGACTGTATGGATTGTATATCCGTCCATTGCCTTATCATTAGTAACGATATTTGCTAGGCTTTTGGACCATTTCCATAGTCTGCTTCTCTCAGGGAAGGTTAAGCAACTGAAAAAAGTCGATCAGACTAAAGCTTTAGATAAATGGTACCCTTCGTTTAGATTTCTTTTGTTGCTTCCGCGCGGCAAGGAGCGCTTGGTAATCTCTTGATGAGACCGTGGCATGATTTTGATTATAAGGATTAGACTCATCTTTTTGTCGAATTCTTTGAATTGTCGTCTTCTTGCTCTTTGCAGTCGTAGCATTTTTCTGCACTGACCTTAAGAGTTCAAAAGAATTGATGATTTTTATCACAGGGTAGCCACGTATTGGAACCCGGCGAACTCTAACAAAATAGGAGCCCATGCCCTTTTATTGGCTTTATATTTGAGCCGCTTCTGTTTTAGTTTTTTCGCTTTAAGGGATTGCAGGCATTTACTTCCTTGGCGGTCGTTGTATTCCGACTAAAAGAGAGTCTAGAGAAGAGGCTCGCCGGTGCAGTTGTCATTGGCATTGCTTGGGCTTGCTGAAGATATCTTGTTTCCCGCTTTGAGTTGATGGCTTTTCCCCCAATTGGAGTGGCAAAGAGCGATTGAATACAGATTTAAGCTTCGGTTCGGGAATCCTAGCAACCATGACGTTCGGCATTTTCCTTCTGGAGGCTTGTTTGTCTGTTTGATTCATTGGCGCCTCCACGGTAGGAGGATGGGACGAATATGATAGACCCGAATTGAAGTGGTGGCTCTACCCACTGCAGCATAAGATTTGATGAAAGAATCACTTTAGCGGTAGTCTTAATTGTGTATGCGACGGAAGTTGCGTTGGAAGCTGAGCTTGTTTATTGAGATATCGTTGAGCAATATTGATTGTTGTTCGTCGCTGATCACTGAAAGTTAGTTGCTGCATAAAAAGGACGATTTCAATACAAACAACAATGTATATGTTGAATGGGTTCGCATGATCGTTTGACCCGAGATATGGGAGAAGAGACTGGTCCCATCGAGCGTGCCAGAATTTGTAGAGTGTTTTTCGTCACCCAATTAGCTGAATGCGTTTGCTTGGCAGGCGCCGTACAGATTCCCCCTTCCCGTTGGTCGGCGGAGGTTTATTGATTGTAGACGGAGGTTTATTGATTGTGGGGATCCTAATTTTCGATAGTCGTGGATAAAGTTGTCGTTAATTACCCATCACTTTAAGTCAAGAGAACCTCCGATTAACAGGTCATGCGAATCATACGAACCTAATATAAAATGTGTATGTGTAGACATGCAAGAGTTTGTTTCGTTTCGTTTTATTATATTTTATTTATATTCTTTTATTTGGAAGGTGACGCGACAGGGGGTGTCTAAAACGAGCGCCTCCCCTCGAAAGGACTGGGTCGGGTGCCTCCCTAGGAGACACCCAGGGCCGGCTCCCTCTTTGGGGGGACCCGAGGCTCCCCCTCTCCCCCCTCGGGATGAGATGGGGGGTGTCTAAGGCCGGATTCCCCCCTCAGGGGGAGCCTAAGGGCGGTTTTCCCCCCTTTTAGGGGGCGATCGACGCGACACTTATTTATTTTTATATATGTATTTTTATTTATTGTTTTTAGTTTTGATTTAGAATATTGGTTAAGTATGGGATTTTTTTATAAAAATTCGGCAGCATAACCCCTAAATTATATGTGTTTTATTTGATGGAATATATACCGAAATCTATGTTTCCGCGTTTTGATGAAACACGGATGGAAATTCACATTCAAGAGGGCAATATGGATCAAAATCCGCATCCCCGAGAGGAAAACCATAGGCTTTCCCTTTTGTAGGATCACTCTTAACCTTCTTCTTAATTTGATGGCCAAAATGGTCATCTTTCATTCTTGAATCTTGAGTTCGGGTTTTGGGTGAGAGAAAAGGAGGTCATTTTTCTCTCACTTGTGCCTTGCATCTTGATGTGGAGATGTTTTGTGAGGGGTTCTTTATTTTCTTCCTTGGTTTTTTGGATTTTTGAAAAGAAAGATGAAAGAGATCGAAAAGACTCTCTTTTATATGGGTTTGGTGGAGAAAAAAGAAATCCATAATGGATTTGATGGATTATTTCTCTTTTTTTTTTTTCCAGAAAAAAGAGCTCTTTCTCTTTTTTCCAGAAAAAAGAGCTCTTTCTCTTGATTTTTATGGAAGAAAATGAATCTTGAAGAGAGAGGATGGAGACTCAAATCCTAGTATTTTTACAGAAATGGAAAAACTTATCATTTCATCATATGGTTGGACTTTTATAGGCTTACAACTTTACATTTAGCTCCCGGAGCATTACATAATTGGCTTTTTGCCTTTTCCATAACAATGTGCACACTTATTTGCAAATTAGCCATTAACTTTACAAAAAAAATTTTTTTTGCCTATTTTCTTTACATTTTCATACTTATTTACATATAAAATCTATTTATTATAAAAAAAATTCTCTTTCTCTACGCCGGATCCCTCCTCGGGTTTGAGACGGTTTGCGTTTGAGCCCACTTGCTTGGGCTTAGGCTAAAGTTTGATTGGATTCAGGCCCATTTGTTTGGACGTTGGGTTTGACTTTTACTATTTTTGATATTTTTATTTCCGCCATGGGGTGTAGTTTTTAACCACAACAGCATCGTCCTCTCCTCCAACCTCACCGGCCCCGTTTGCTCCCTCCCCATCTCCTTCCTCTCCAACCTCCGCTTCCTTAACCTCTCTAGCAACCTCCGTCCTCTCCCCCGACCCGATCCTCTCGATCCGGCGTTTCTTGACCCTAACGGATCTGCTGACCAAAATCGGCGACATATTTGGAGGCGAGATCAGCACCGTCAAGCACCAACTCTCCGATGAGAACCTTAATGCCATCATCTCAATCTCATCGCAGGAGAATCTCGGCAAGATGATGGAGGAGCTCGATCGCGTTGCCGACGAGGCCGTGAGGCTGCGGATATTAGTGCCAGGCTGCGAATCGTGATCTTGCCGCCGACGACCATCCTGCGATCGACACGGGACAATACTATATCGACGCCGTGAATAGGATCCGGATGAAGATCAAGGATATCATAAAAAGACAAATTAAAGATTGATATAGTTGGGATTAATTTTGTCCATATATAAATTTTGGTGTGGATCTATCAAATATCACCACCCAAAATGTGAAAGGGTTTCATGCACTTTTGAGTTTTTATTTCATACTAATACCATATTTTTGTCACAACAAATCTTTATTGCGCTTTCTCCTGTCAATAATGTTGTTTGAAATATGCAGTAACAGAACAGCCATCTCCCAACCAACATCTTCAGACTCCCCTTGAATCAACACTAATTAAGGCTTAAAAAAATATAGTACTAAAAATTCTAGATAAAATTGTACTTTATCCTTGAGTAGAAATAAGTTGGGCCTTTCAAAATTCTTTGGTCCTCAGTCTTCTCTTGGGCCATGGAGTCAAACTGCCACCATGGTTTGTCTAGCATTCTACGGTGTGCAGCCATTATTATTATTATTTTTTTTTTGTTAAAATTATATATATATGAAATTAATTATTGATGATAGGTGTTGTTGCTAGATTTGGAAATTTTCAAAAGTTATAAAATATTGTTGTTGATATTATTGTCATTATCACATCATATTGTTTTAGGAATTAATGGAGGTAATCTTGATGAAGTCAAAGATTTGTCTTATTTATTAACTTTTTCCTCTAATATTCTGCCATAATGAGGTAAGGTTTGTAAATAAACTTTCTTGTAGTTGAAAATTATGTGGAGCTTGACTTGACTAGTAGTATTGGTTGGACTGGAAACATGGTAGGATTCTGATCGAATTCAAAGTCAGTGTGGTGTTCATGTAAATATTACAATAAAAAATTTGATAAAAAAGTGTGTTTGAATATTCCTGTTAGTAACCATTTCAGCCAAAAGTTTAAATTTTAAATTGTTGAGTTGCAAGATGATTAGGTATATCAAACTTGCATATCTGAATCCTTTTTTTGCATTCGGTATTTCAAGGAGGCATCCAACCAAAACGTCCGTTCCAAAGCGTCTGTTTGTATAGGCTAGACAGATGAAGTTTATTTTTTTTGAGGATAAAAAGCTATGGAAGTCCTGCTCACAAAATTATATTAATAAGTATGAAAATGCACATCCGGACAAATGTAGTAAATAATATAATTATAAATTGATGATTATTAGATATGAAATCATGACCTTTTGGAACCCGGTGCTCTGATATGATTTCAAAAACCACTTTAACCAAAAACTTAAAGCATGGAACTTTCGAACAACTATGAATATCAAGTTAACATAAGAGTTAATATTTAATATACACTTTTTAGCGGGATAATAGAAAGTCCTTTACCAATTCTAATTTCCCACCATAGTACTAATTTTCAAATAAAATTGTACCATGCATCATGATTTTATTCCAATAGTTTTCTTTACTTTCATTGTGATGCCCAGGGCGTTAATCCACTCTCTAAGTAGGAAGAAAATAAAAACAGACCGGATTTAACGTGGTTTGACCACCGCAACCTAAATCCAATAAGATGATCAACATGACATACAACTGACTCTGTACTCCCATAACTTGCATATTTCTTTCATTTCTCAATCCCTTCTCTCTGTACCGGAGAGAGAAATCACACAAACCCAGACTACATCTTTGCCTTAAACCACAAGTCTTTTCAATTGGTGTTTATACAGTGTACAGGTAAAATCCGTACTACTCATCATCTATTGGTAATCCCTCCCAATAAATGGTCTGCCCAAAAGGACTAAATCCAAATTATACTCCACACGATCCAATCGACCGCTCTTGATGCACTACGTATACCAGATACCCTAACAGTTTCTTAAGCACCAATTCTAAATCCAAAATTTAAAATATCGTGTTTTTCCTTGGTGTTTATTTAATAATGCTAGTCAAAACTTGTACTTTACAGTTCGAGAATTAGAATTTTAAAATTCTTCTTTCAAGTTATAGTATAAAATAAAGAAGAAAAAAATGAAGAAGAAAAAAATCAACACTGTATTCAATTATCTCAACACTGTATTCAATTATCTCATCACTGATTTATCTTTGTCTCTGCTGCCCAACTAACTCCCACCGTTATGACCATCACCAATCGGTCACTGTTGTTTGTCATATGCTTACACCCACCAAATGGTTGTGGTTGTCTGCCTATAGCCTATCTATTTATCTAATATTAATGTTATCGTCTCAAATTACATATGAGTTTCAAAATCAAATGAGTAGTGTTTGACGAGGAAAGATTCTTAATCCAATGACAACCATTTCATTTTCAAATTCTTGATTCTAAATTACTTGGGACTGACACCTCTTGAGAATAGTTTTAAGTTATTAATTTAAATGTTTGAGATCAAGTACGGTTTAATGTAGGGCAATGGCAGGGAGAGGGGGGAACGCCGACGACAGAATGCAGCGGCCGATGATGGAGGGCAAAGGCCGGAGACGGAGGACGACGGACGCTGTCCCATAGGCGGGAGACAGCTGGCACCAGCAGGCTGCGACGAAAGCCAACAACCAATGGCGGTGGAGAGTGGCGGCGGCGGCGGCGGGCATCGAAGAGGAACAAGACACATGCTGGAGGCGAGTACTGAGTGGCGAGGGAGGCGGCTAGTGAAGAGTGGCAGCAGCAGGGGGCGGTGATAGAGCATTAGCGACGGACAACTGGCACCAGACGAGGAACGGCCAAGACACCGGTTGTGTTAAGTGGGAATATTTGTAAGAAATATTCGGATAGACACTTATAGAATGAAAATAAGATTCCTATTATTTAAGGGATTTTACATTGCTAAAGTTGCTGACGGAGATGATCTCATTCCGTGGGAATACTAAATTTCTGTAAATCCCCGGTTTCCGAATATAAATTTTTCGTATTTTTCCAGATTTTCCTTGAATTTTTTTTTATTTTATATATTTTTAATATATATATATATATTTTTTTATTAATTCCTAACCTAAAAATCCAAACCCAATCCTAACTTTACCGCAAACTGACCTGGCTTGCCCGACTCGACCCGACACCCACACCCGCACCCGTTTCCCCCTTCTTCTTCCTCCCTCGTTCTTTTTCCCGCCCCTTTTTCTCGCAACGTCACCCGTTCCTCGCGCTCGCCCGCGACGACCGTGCCTACTCGCGTCGCCCCCAACGGCTCTCCGCCACGTCTCCCCGCTCCTCGCCCACGCCCGCCAGACCGGTACTCCTCCAACATCTTTCCAATGGCGACGACTCCACTCGCCCAAAACCACGACGACTTCAAATCTCGTCTCTCTCTACTTCACTCTCCCCCCCCCCCCCCTCTCCCCTCTCTCTCTGCCACCCTCACTCTCTCTGCTTCACTTTCTCTCTCTCTCGCTCCCGCTCTGCTACGCCACCGAGCACCTCACCTCAGACGACACGTCACCGACAAACCCGACCTCCGCCTCCTCCTTCAACTCGAGCGCACTGCCACCGTGAACCCACCGATGACCCGCCGAGCCCTGCGCCCATCGCCGCAACAATCACCAGCCCCTTCCTCAACGATTGAGCTCCTCCCTTGCACACCACCTCCAAGCTCCAAGCTCCAAGTATCTCCATCGTCGACGACCACCGCTAGCTCTTCCATCGTCCGAGCTCCCCAACGTCATCATCACCATCACCGAGAACCAACCCCAAGCCCAAGCTACTGCACCCGAGTCGGAGCTCCCCGATTCACCAGCTCCAAACCCCAGAGCTGCCTGAGCTCACCGCCGGCAGGCCCTCTGCATCCGAACGCTTCACCGGAATCACTGGCAACACTATCGTGGCCGCCTCCGCACTGCCCCGTGCCACGCCGTTCCCGTTCCCGTACTGCATCGTGCCAGCCCCGTGCCGCGCCGCGCCAAGCCCCGTGCCATACGTACCCACTCCCCACGCCACACACGTTGTGCCACGCCGTGCCAGCCCCCGTGCCGCGTCGTGTCAGCCCCCGTGTAGCCTGTACGCCCAATCTAGCCAAGTCGAGCATGCATCGTGCCTGTGTCGCGCTGTCTGCCATCGCCGTCGCTGCCGTGCCACTTTCGCGAAAGGCAAGTGAAAATTCTTCACTTGCTAATCATGCTAATTTACCGGTTAGATTAAATAATTAAGTTAAAGATTTAATCGTACGTGTGTGCAAATCGTACGATGTGTGCATATATATATATCGTAAATTATAATGGAATTGTTAGCAAACCAGTGAGTTAATTGTATTGAATTGAACCTAATTCGGACCGTAATGATATCACTTATAATTTACTTGAATTAATGGTTATAATCATCTCGATAAAACCGACGACGATCGAGATTCGTACTAAATTCTAAGTTCGAAGCGATACATGAATGAAAACTCTGGTTAAAGTGCCCATGTCTTGTGATCGTCGAATCCCTTAATGATTAGTGAATGTCGAGTAAGGTTTTGCATTAAAAGTATCGCGTTTATAATCACGTAACGTCGCCCCCAAAGGTGACACAAAATCGGAACCTTACCGTGCATGTTACCTTAATAAAATCATTGTAAATTAAATACCGGTTGGAACGTAACGTTCTATGGCTCCTATAGAAGACGACTCGATAACATAAAACCATCTATAGTTTAATTCTTGACATTTATAGATTTCTGTAACGATAATTGGTTTCGATGCGGCACTGGACTGCAGTCCGGGGCAGCATTTCATTTGGATACCTGACTTTGAACACCTGTACACCCCTGCTTTAAATTGAAAATGCGCGGATCCCCATATGGTCGCGTAGATAATTTAGTTAGCTAACACATGAATATGGTCCCGTGCTGTTTCACTGTCGTTTGATATTAAATTTGTATTTTAGAGTGTCGCTGTGTTCTGCAGTTTCTGCAGTAATGTTCCTTACACCGTCACATTAAACAGGACATAACTTCTAATATCGAAATGATATTGATAATATGTTTGATGTGTTGAAATATTAACAGATAGAACTAGATTTTATTCAACTGGGCCAATACCTGAATCTGAACGTAATCACTGGTAAAATGCGCGTGAAGTTGGGCTTCCAGTTCTGAAACTGGAATTCCAGCAGTCTATCTCTACCTTAAAATGATGATATTTCCTTAACCGGAATCCCGTTTGACATGAAATTAATTTTAATGTTTAGATAATCAAGTGTGCTTCGTACGTCCTTTATATTATTTTGGTCGATTCTATGCGTATGATTTATCATAAATTTTTCAAGTTGTATGGCATTGGTCGTCATAAAATAGTGAATACATGTTCAGTGCATTTCTGCCTATGTTCGTGCTTGATTTATATCTGCCGTGTAGTGATCGTTCAAGTGATCGTTCATATTGAGACCTAGCGACCATTTTGCATTGTTGATATATATTATTGTTAGTGATTGTGTTGTGGCAAATACGACAGTGATATTGATAAATGGAAAATTGATTGAAAGTGACAGCGATACATATTTGTTCACAATCTATCTAATAGCTGAATGCATACTATAACCCGGGGAATGGGGAAATCAAGGTGGAATTGAACTCGTATTTAGTGAGGTACAGTGACTTAGAAGATGATCATTCGATATATATATATATATATATAGAGAGAGAGAGAGAGAGACACACACACACACACACACTTTAGGTCGTAAGGCATAGCGGACCGTAGTCTCGGGCATGCACTAGACCCTTGTTAAACACAAGCATTCTTTCCACCATTTGATTTCATTGACTTAGTAATCGATAAGCAGTAACATACACATTTCCTAGTTTACTGACATGATACCCATATTGCACTATTCATATTTAGTTGATGTTTATTATACTCATGTTCTGCATTCTGTAGTACTTCTCGTGTTTAATAACATTGCACGCCTCTATATAATTATTGTTATATGTGTCGTCCTGACGACCTGAGTGTGCATACTCAGAGGACGAAGTAGATCCAGCCCAGGAGCAGGACCTGCCATTCGAGATCGCGGAGGTCTAGACTGCATCATCAGCACTATTTCTTTTGCTTTCAGCACTTGTTAGTTAGTTGTTTTATTTTGCAAAATAAATGTATCTCGGACTCTTTTATTTGCTATGTAATAATATTGTGAACTATGATTTTCCTTTACTCAAGTATTGTTTACTGACTACCATGTAATGCTAGAAGCCGAAGTGTGACTACGGCGGGATTATTCCCTGACCGTAGGAGCATGGCTGACCTAGTCACCCCTCATATCCCGTATTTTGGGAAGCGGGGTATGACATGGTTTTGTTGGTATCAAGCCAGGTTGTTTTTGGATGAAATTACAGTTCTGTCGAGGGATCTCTAGATTGAGTTACACCCTTAGCGTATACCTTATTACATTTCTTCCTCACTTTCTAATCATCGTTGAATCATTGTGTAGCCCTGCTTGAATCTAATTTCTTTTGATCTTTTCAAGAATATGGACTCCTCAGGCAACTCCTCTGGTGCCGGGCCCAACGATCGTACCGAGAAGATCCTTAACACACTGACGACCCTGGTCCAAGCTCAAGAAAGAAAGACCGATCTCCTGGGCGAGGGATTGAAGACGGTACAGGAGACCGCAATTACCGCCCTGGAGAGATCTACGGCTGTTTTCGCCGTCCCCGAGGGCGCGCTCGTACCGACTACGCAGGATAGAGTTGGTACCTTTTCAGACTTCAGGAGGCTTCATCCAGCAGTGTTCACGGGGTCAACATGTCCACTTGAGGCCGAGCAATGTCTCATTGATTGATTGTTTATTTTTGGAGAAAAGAAAATAAGTTTTGTTTAGAAGTTTTAGTAAAGTAACCGCAATCAATACGGCGTCGCGTGTAGCTTAGCTGTGGTGAATACGGGTCGTTCTCTGGGATTCGTAGAATTTTATAGTTCTTGCTTTAGATGGTTGAAAGAAATAGAAAAGAGAAAATCAAGAAAATAGTTTCAAGATCTAATTGAAGAAAATAGAGAAAATGTGTAACAACCGAGCCCAATGCTACTATTTTCAGTTATTGTTTGAGCATAATGTGGTACTCATTTCATTTAACTTGCTTGTTTGTTGCTTACTGTAAAATTTACCCGGCAAAGTCATTTCTACATATAACAAATTTTGGCATCTAAAATAAAATTGAAAATATTCATCTTGGCCTACTTGACACCCCCTAGCCTCGTGGTAGCGTCCGTGCATTGTGTTCTCGTCCCGTTCAGTGAAACGGGCGAGTTTGGACGGCTATGCGCGCGTACATGTGTCCGCTTTGGGGGTATGCTTTTTAATCATAAAACACTTAATTTTAAAATTTGGATCCCGCTTAAAATTCTATTAGTTCAATTTCAAATTTTTGGACTCGACCCGGGTGCGATTTGGAAATGTTTTATTTGGCGCCAAAATTTTAAATTTAATATTATTAAAACCATCGCATATATTTTTCTAACTAACCTGATATCTTACTGTTCATTATCTATCTTTTAAATCTTTAAATTAACCTATATATATATTCTACTGTTCCTTAAAATGTTTTGAATCTTTAGTTAATATTTATCCTTAACTAACGATTCCTCTTTAGCCAATCGCGTTCCTTTTAATTCCGTGGGCCCCCACCTACAGCTCTCTCTCTCTCTCTCCACTTTTTCTCTCTCTCTCTCACATATATTTTCTCGTACTTCTCTTTATCATTCTTTCTCTTCTTGCTTCATGTCTCGTTTCTCTTTTTTTTTAACTGTTCTTTTGTTGCCGGAATTCCGTCATGCCGGTGACGCTTCTCGGCGTTCCAGCGAGGTACCCCGACCCGTGTGGTTTTTTTGTTCGTCGTTTGGGTTCATTCCGTGAACCGTGCGCCCGTCGCGAGTTTTCCCCGCCGACGGTTAACGTTCCGTTTTCCCGATTCCCGACCCATCGAGGCAAGTTAATCTTGCTACATGCTATATAATTCATTTTATACCTATTTAAATAAATACCATACCTATAGTTTAAATCTAGTGCCCCATGTTTAATTTTATAACGTTTCGATGTTCCGTTTGCATCCGTTTATATCATATTAAATCTAGATCATGAAAACTTATCTTGTGACATACTAAATTACATTATACCGCAACCATATCATTTAAAATATATGTCGTCATAATATTTATTATTATTATTATCTTTAATTAGTTTATAATCTTCATTTTATAATGTTATACATTTGAAAATCTTATAGTTTACACATGAAAAGTCGTTGAAAAATCGGATATGACAAATCTGAAATTTACTGTACACCTTACCTTATAAAATTCATTATAAATCATAGAAAAATCATTAGTATATGTTCTTTAGTTCGTTACGAAGCTAACTCAGAATACTATAACTTTATGAAATATTTACTTGCAAAATAAATTGTTTAAATAACGTAAAATGTAAATGAATATGTCTTTAAACTGCTGTCCAGGCAAATTCTAATAGCAAACTTTCAACTTCGGATGTTTATAACTTTTTGTAGGGACAACCTGAGATGTTTATACTTATAAAAATGAAAACCTTATTGAATTATCTTTGTTTTTGTATAAGACACGTCCCTTTTGGAGAACGTTTGTTATTTTTAAGCTATTTTACAAATTAGGGTGACGCTGAATTTCTGAACGGAACCTTCTTGTGCATGGTTAATCAATACCACTTTTATAGTTATTAATCGCTTTGAATATGCTATCCATATTAATATTATTATATTAGTATTTATATCACATATTGCTTAGTTGTACATCCCACATTACCATTTTATAGTTTTATAACTTTTCGGATACCCGTTTGCATCCATCGCATTTAAGATACATATAATTGCATCCATAGATCACATTACTACATAATAATGTGATATTAACACTCCATGTTTAATAAATTGCATCCTAATTAATATTGGAACTATAAATGTAACCCTAATCGATAACTGTGCATCCATATCCTTGAAATTATATCTATTTGCATATCATATACATGTTCCAGTTTATTGTTCTGATAGTACTCATGCTTGTTTATTTATACACATGCTTATGTTAATTTGATTATGAGCACCCACATGACATCTTGTGCTTCCTGACATGACCTGTTACACTTCCTACTTGACATGATATGGTACCGTACACTGCTTGACTTGACCTGATGTATCATGACCTGACCCGTTACCTGATCCTGTGTCTAATGCCAACAAACCTGACATGTAGTCCTTACGGACCGTTCCTGTTGTCTATCCAGACAAACCTGCATCTACCTGATCCTGTGTTGGCATTAGTTCTTGATTACGGAATACCTGACTTGAACACATAACCTTGGGGGTATGGGGAAATCAAAAGTGTAAACTAAAGTGTAACTTAAAAGGGTATTACTTGATCCGTGGTCCCGGGGGGTAACGGGACAGAGCCATTCGTGACTCTTACATCTTGATCCATGGTCCCGGAGGGTAACGGGACAGAACCACTCTTGGTTCATATATTCCTGATCCGTGGTCCCGGGGGGTAACGGGACATATCCCTTGAGTTACATGGAGGATTACATTAATTGATTTCAAATAAACTTTAGAGTAGACAACCCAGTAGCACAGTTTAGATTGATCACTGCACGTCACATACACTGATACACTTCACTGTTATACATCCATGTTGACTTGTTACTATTTATGATTCACGCCTGCATATCTCGTGTATCCTGTTCATTTATTATTGCTTGATGTTATGACGCGCTGACGTCTGGGTTTTACATGGCTCAGATCCTCTACCTTCGTTGCAGACTGATCAGGAGTTTTGCCGCTGTTAGATCGAGCGGTAGGGATCATGTCGGTATCCGGTCTTACTTTCCAGGTGTTTATTTGATCTTTTGCTTCCGCATACTATAGCATTTCTTGACTCTTTTACTCTGGCTTATGGACATGTATTAGATAGTTAGTTTACTTTCCTGTTCTTGATATCTCTACAGCCGTAATGTGACTGTGGAAGGATTTTTCCTAACCACAGGTAGCATGGTTGGCTATGTCACATGCCTATTTAGCGTACTCTGGGAAGCGGGGCGTGACATGGTTCTTTTGGTATCAGAGCCATAGGATAGTCGGGTTGATTCTTTTGTAGTTGGGTGTTGTACCCAATACACGAATCAGAATACCCCTGTTTAGGAAACATGTCCTGCCACCTTACCGTTTACCATTCTTGAATCACATTCTTCCTGATTATATCTTTTACGATGTGCAAACTTCCTTTGCATATCGACTCGAAACCTGATTCCTTGTTATCTCTAGGACTTAGGCGACTTGGGTAGAGTTATGTAATTGTGGCTATGATACCGCGGCATAGTTACAATGCGGCACTCTATTTAAGTATCTTGGAGTTCTAGCCTTGATCTATATTCAGAATCTATCATCATGCTAATGTTGGGTGTTTTGAGTTCAGGAATATGGCCGGTAAGAATTTGAAGACGTACCAAGGCGTGTGGAGGAAGCCACCATGCTTGGAGTGATAAGGGGAATGCTGGAGAATCAAAAGAAATAGACCGAGCTGATCCAGCAGCAGGCGGACTCGTTTCAGGAAGGTTTGCAGATCGTTCAGCAGTCTGTGAACAATGTTGGAGCTAAGCCAGTTGACCGAGTAGGGACAGTAGCAGATTTCAGACGTTTGGGTCCGTATACATTTACTGGATTGGAGGAGTCGTTGCCAACATAGCAGTGGCTAGTTGACACCGAGAATTTTCTTATTGTGGCACAGATTCCAGATGAGAAAGAGTTGATGTGGTACGCATTCAGTTAGTGGATTATGCCCGAGAATGGTGGCTTGTAGAAGAGAACCGTTTGCCCAAGCCGATCAAGTGGGCGGATTTTTTTCGAAGAGTTTCCTGGAGAAGTTCTTCCTGCAGACTGCACGGGAGGAAATGGAAGAGAAGTTCATCGGGCTAAAGCAGAAGGGAGCACCCGTAGATGTGCATGCAGCAGAATGGACGAGACTCAGTAGTTTCGCTGGACCTTTAGTTACCAACGATGCAGACAGGGCACGGAGGTTCATGCGCAGCCTGGACGTGGACATCCAGAGGCAGATTGTCTCCCTGGGTTTGACCACTTTCTCACAAGTACTTGCGGCAGCCGAGAGCAGCAGAGTTTATCTGGGATGAAGGGGAGTTTTTCTATCGGGCCAGTCGAGTTTAGGGCTAGGCCGATAAATAATATTCTTGCATCAATGGAAGTGATGAAAGTGAAGAGCCGGCTGTTGTTCGTGATTTTATGGACGTGTTTGAAGATATATCGGGTTTACCGCCAAAGCGAGACATGGAGTTCGCAATTGATCTTATTCCTGGGGCAGCGCCAGTATCCGAAGCGTATTATCCAATGGCGCCAGTAGAATTGGAAGAAGTCAAGAAAGGGGTTGCAGAATTGCTTGAGAAAGGTTGGATTCGAAGCAGTAACTCGCCTTGGGGAGCTCCAGTTCTTCTAGTAAAGAAGAAGGATGGCACAAGAAGGATGTGCATCGACTATCGAGAATTAAACCGGGTGACTATTAAGAACAAGTACCTAATCTCTCGCATTGGCGAACTTTTCGAGCAGCTTAGTGGCGCGAGGGTATTCTCAAAGCTGGATTTGCGATCCGGATATCATCAGGTCCGAGTGAAAACAGAAGATATTTGCAAGACGGCGTTCCGAACTCGGTATGGACATTACGAGTACTTAGTGATGCCTTTCGGAGTAACGAATGCGCCGGCAGTATTCAGGGACTTGATGAACCGAATCTTTTCACCGTTCTTGGACCAGTTTATCGTGGTTTTTTTTATTCATTGACGATATTCTGGTTTACTCGAAGAGTTTTGAGGAGCATGCTGAGCATTTGAAGATCGCACTGCAGACGTTGAGACAGGAGAAGTTATATGCGAAGATGAGCAAGTGCGAGTTTTGGCTGGAGGAAGTAAAGTTTTGGGGCATGTTGTGTTTGGCGATGGAATTGCCGTCGATCCAGAAAAGGTTGCAGCAGTTCGTGATTGGCCGATTCCAAAGAGTGTTGCGGAGATAAGAAGCTTTCTTGGACTAGCCGGATACTACAGAAGATTTGTGGAGAACTTTGCTGGCAGAGCCGTTAACCAAGCTTACACGCAAGGAGGTACCTTTTGTATGGACGGATAAGTGTGCGTTAGTTTTTGAGACGTTGAAGCAGAAGTTGATAACCGCCCCTATTCTGACCGTGCCAGACAATTCCGGAGGATTGGTGATTCACAGCGACGCATCTGGGAAAGGATTGGGATGTGTTTTGATGCAGCATGGGAAGGTTGTAGCATACGCATCAAGACAGTTGAAGACCCATGAGAAGAATTACCCAACTCATGATTTGAAACTTGCGGCTGTGACTTTCGCTTTGAAGGTTTGGAGACACTACCTCCTGGGCGAAAGGGTCGAAGTTTTTTTTTACTGATCATAAGAGCTTGAACTATGTGTTCACACAGAAGGAGCTTAATATAAGGCAGTGTAGATGGTTGGAGCTGATGGCTGACTACGATCTTGATCTTAAGTACCATCCGGGGAAGGTTAACGTCGTGCCGGATGCGCTTAGTCGGTTACCAGCAATTCAGGTGTTAACTACGCAGAAGGAGATCGTTGAAGATTTTCGAAGATTTGACTTGGAGGTTGTGCTATCGCATTCTACGGGACAGTTGATGCAGCGGCAGGTACAGTCATCATTGATCGAGAATATTAAAGCAGCATAATCGCAGGACCCTAGACTGCAAAAGTTTCGAGGACAGGTTGAAGCCGGACTACGAACAGATTTATTAATCCCCGAAGATGGTTCGTTGAGGTTTGGTACCCGTTTGTGTGTGCCAAAGGGGGATATTCGTGAAGAGCTTATGAAGGAGGCACACAGTTCAGCTTATTCTGTACATCCAGGAGGCACAAAGATGTACCGAGATATTCGACAGCATTTCTGGTGGGAGGGCATGAAACGGGAGATTGCTCGCTTTGTGGCAAAGTGCTTGGTGTGTCAGCAAGTTAAGGCTGAACATCAAAGGGTTGATGGTTTATTGCAACCACTTCCGATTCCTCAGTGGAAGTGGGAACATATAACTATGGATTTCGTGATGGCTTTATCGCGAAATCCAAAAGGCAACCATGTTATATGGGTGATTGTTGACCGATTGATCAAGGCAGCTCATTTTATTCCTTTTCGGGTTGGTCAATCAACAGAGACTTTGGCAGAGCGGTACATGCAAGAGATTGTAAGATTGCATGGAGTACCGGTGAGCATCGTGTCCGATCGGGACACTCGGTTCTTATCACACTTTTGGCGGAGTCTACAGGAAAGTTTGGGGACTCGATTGAAGTTTAGCACAGCTTATCATCCTCAAACTGATGGTCAGTCGGAGAGAACGATCCAAACTCTTGAGGATATGTTGAGAGCATGCATGTTGGACTTCAAGGGATCTTGGGAGGATCATCTACTTTTGGTGGAGTTGTCTTACAACAACAGTTTTCAGGCAACTATTCAGATGGCTCCATTTGAAGCTTTGTATGATCGTAAATGCCGTTCACCTATTTGTTGGGACGATGTCGGTGAACGAAGATTATTGGGACCAGATTTGGTTGTGCAGACAGTTGAGAAGGTTAACCCTATCAGAAATCATATGAAGGCAGCACAGGACCGACAGAAGAGTTGGGAAGATACGTCAAGAAGACCTCTAGAGTTCACCGTGGGTGATTTGGTATTCTTAAAGATATTACCGACTAGAGAGGTGATTCGTTTTGGAAGTCGAGGAAATCTTAGTTCTCGATTCTTTGGACCCTTGAGATCGTGGAGCGTGTTGGTGAGGTAGCGTATCGTTTGCCGTTACCGCAGTCCTTGGCAAATGTGCACGATATGTTTCACGTATCTCAACTCCGTAAGTATGTCCGAGATGAAACACACGTTTTGGATCATTCGGAGCTAACAGTACGAGAAGACTTGACTTTTGAGGAGCGACCGATTAAAATCGTGGATCGAAGAGAAAAGGTTCTTAAGAACAAGGTTATCCCCCTTGTGCTTGTTTCTTGGGGTAATCGCTCGCATGGAGAGTCCACTTGGGAACGAGAAGATGAAATCCGGCAGAAGTTTCCTCACCTTTTCTTGTAGTTATCTATCTTTGTATTCTTGGAATTTCGAGGACGAAATTTTTTTGTAGTTGGGTATAATGTAACAACCGAGCCCATTGCTACTATTTTCAGTTACTGTTTGAGCATAATGTGGTACTCATTTCATTTAACTTGCTTGTTTGTTGCTTACTGTAAAATTTACCCGGCAAAGTCATTTCTACATATAACAAATTTTGGCATCTAAAATAAAATTGAAAATATTCATCTTGGCCTACTTGACACCCCTAGCCTCGTGGTAGCGTCCGTGCATTGTGTTCTCGTCCCGTTCAGTGAAACGGGCGAGTTTGGACGGCTATGGGCGCGTACATGTGTTCGCTTTGGGGGTATGCTTTTTAATCATAAAACACTTAATTTTAAAATTTGGATCCCGCTTAAAATCCTATTAGTTCAATTTCAAATTTTTGGACTCGACCCGGGTGCGATTTGGGAATGTTTTATTTGGCGCCAAAATTTTAAATTTAATATTATTAAAACCATCGCATATATTTTTCTAACTAACCTGATATCTTACTGTTCATTACCTATCTTTTAAATCTTTAAATTAACCTATATATATATCCTACTGTTCCTTAAAATGTTTTGAATCTTTAGTTAATATTTATCCCTAACTAACGATTCCTCTTTAGCCAATCGCGTTCCTTTTAATTCCGTGGGCCCCCACCTGCAGCTCTCTCTCTCTCTCTCCACTTTTTCTCTCTCTCTCTCACATATATTCTCTCGTACTTCTCTTTATCATTCTTTCTCTTCTTGCTTCATGTCTCGTTTCTCTTTTTTTTTAACTGTTCTTTTGTTGCCGGAATTCCGTCGTGCCGGTGACGCTTCTCGGCGTTCCAGCGAGGTACCCCGACCCGTGTGGTTTTTTTGTTCGTCGTTTGGGTTCATTCTGTGAACCGTGCGTCCGTCGCGAGTTTTTCCCGCCGACGGTTAACGTTCCGTTTTCCCGATTCGTGACCCATCGAGGCAAGTTAATCTTGCTACATGCTATATAATTCATTTTATACCTATTTAAATAAATACCATACCTATAGTTTAAATCTAGTGCCCCATGTTTAATTTTATAACGTTTCGATGTTCCGTTTGCATCCGTTTATATCATATTAAATCTAGATCATGAAAACTTATCTTGTGACATACTAGATTACATTATACCGCAACCATATCATTTAAAATTTATGTCGTCGTAATATTTATTATTATTATTATCTTTAATTAGTTTATAATCTTCATTTTATAATGTTATACATTTGAAAATCTTATAGTTTACACATGAAAAGTCGTTGAAAAATCGGATATGACAAATCTGAAATTTACTGTACACCTTACCTTATAAAATTCATTATAAATCATAGAAAAATCATTAGTATATGTTCTTTAGTTCTTTACGAAGCTAACTCAGAATACTATAACTTTATGAAATATTTACTTGCAAAATAAATTGTTTAAATAACGTAAAATGTAAATGAATATATCTTTAAACTGCTGTCCAGGCAAATTCCAGTAGCAAACTTTCAACTTCGGATGTTTATAACTTTTTGTAGGGACAACCTGAGATGTTTATACTTATAAAAATGAAAACCTTATTGAATTATCTTTGTTTTTGTATAAGACACGTCCGTTTTGGAGAACGTTTGTTATTTTTAAGCTATTTTACAAATTAGGGTGACGCTGAATTTCTGAACGGAACCTTCTTGTGCATGGTTAATCAATACCACTTTTATAGTTATTAATCGCTTTGAATATGCTATCCATATTAATATTATTATATCAGTATTTATATCACATATTGCTTAGTTGTACATCCCACATTACCATTTTATAGTTTTATAACTTTTCGGATACCCGTTTGCATCCATCGCATTTAAGATACATATAATTGCATCCATAGATCACATTACTACATAATAATGTGATATTAACACTCCACGTTTAATAAATTGCATCCTAATTAATATTGGAACTATAAATGTAACCCTAATCGATAACTGTGCATCCATATCCTTGAAATTATATCTATTTGCATATCATATTACATGTTCCAGTTTATTGTTCTGATAGTACTCATGCTTGTTTATTTATACACATGCTTATGTTAGTTTGATTATGAGCACCCACATGACATCTTGTGCTTCCTGACATGACCTGTTACACTTCCTACTTGACATGATATGGTACCGTACACTGCTTGACTTGACCTGATGTACCATGACCTGACCCGTTACCTGATCCTGTGTCTAATGCCAACAAACCTGACATGTAGTCCTTACGGACCGTTCCTGTTGTCTATCCAGACAAACCTGCACCTACCTGATCCTGTGTTGGCATTAGTTCTTGATTACGGAATACCTGACTTGAACACATAACCTTGGGGGTATGGGGAAATCAAAAGTGTAAACTAAAGTGTAACTTAAAACGGTATTACTTGATCCGTGGTCCCGGGGGGTAACGGGACAGAGCCATTCGTGACTCTTACATCTTGATCCGTGGTCCCGGGAGGTAACAGGACAGAACCACTCTTGGTTCATATATTCCTGATCCGTGGTCCCGGGGGGTAACGGGACATATCCTTTGAGTTACATGGAGGATTATATTAATTGATTTCAAACAAAATTTAGAGTAGACAACCCAGTAGCACAGTTTAGATTGATCACTGCACGTCACATACACTGATACACTTCACTGTTATACATCCCTGTTGACTTGTTACTATTTATGATTCATGCCTGCATATCTCGTGTATCCTGTTCATTTATTATTGCTTGATGTTATGACGCGCTGACGTCTGGGTTTTGCATGGCCCAGATCCTCTACCTTTGTTGCAGACTGATCAGGAGTTTTGTCGCTGTTAGATCGAGCGGTAGGGATCATGTCGGTATCCGGTCTTACTTTCCAGGTGTTTATTTGATCTTTTGCTTCCGCATACTATAGCATTTCTTGACTCTTTTACTCTGGCTTATGGACATGTATTAGATAGTTAGTTTACTTTCCTGTTCTTGATATCTCTACAGCCGTAATGTGACTGTGGAAGGATTTTTCCTAACCACAGGTAGCATGGTTGGCTATGTCACATGCTTATTTTAGCGTACTCTGGGAAGCGGGGCGTGACAAAATGGTTTCAAGATTTAATTGAATTATCAAGAAAATGGTTTTAAGATCTAATTGAATTATCAAGAAAATTTATACGAAGAAGGCTTGTAGGATTCTATAGGATTTAGTAACCATGGATGACTAAGAAAGATTACTCCTCTTATCTATTGAAAGATTTAACAGTAGATTGATGGCGATGAATGAGAATTAGGGTTCTTTGGAAGAAACTAGGATTTCTCCTCTATTAACCCTTGTCCTTTCATTGATCTCCATTCATATCTAGCCTTTAACAAAAGGATCATCAATCTCATCTCAAATCGTGGTCGAGATTATCAAGAAATTGATGTCACGCCAGATAAGGATGTTGACGATTCTTTTGCTAATGTTTATCAACTTCATAAGACTTAAAAGGAGTATAGAATTTTCTCACCCATCGATCTACCTTAATCCTATAAATCCTATCAAACGGAGAATTACTCGCACATCATGAAAATAAAAGAAAGAAAAGAGAAAGAATTCATAATGCGAAAATTAAAAGTAAGCGAATTGATAAAACTGATGATCTGCCTTTATTACTTAACTTCACAATACATTTCTCCAAGTTTAGATTACAAGAGGAAGAAGAATTTGCTCTTGATCTCTGCCTCGAAGAAGTAAATGTTCCGTCGATCTTCATGTTGCTTGATCACCTCGAGTCTTGGACATGTCGTGGACGCTTGCTCGTTGATGGTGATTGGCTTCGTGTAAAGTAGTCTTGCTTGATTGATTGCTTGATTGATTTCTCGATGGATTCTTGATCTAGGATCTCAAGATCGAAGATTCTTAATCTTAGATCCCCTTTTGATATTGGATTTGATCTTGGATTTTTAGGATGATGATTTGATGTTGTTCTTGGCTCTTTTTGCCTTTTGAATTGGATGAAATTGGATCCACAAATGATGTAGCCCTCGGTCCTTTTTATAGCTCCAAAACCAGTAACAGAAACTCCCAAGAAACTAAGTTTGTTACGAAGAAAACTCCAGAAAACTCTCACCTCTAACTCCCTAAATTGGCCGCGGATCCGCGGCGACTCGGCCTGACTCGGTCGCGGTTCCACGGCGTATTGGTGAGATCGTGGCTTCGAACTTCTGGAGTCTTCTCCTGTTGGTATTTGGGTATTTGTTTGATATCTGGAACCTTCTTATCTCTTCTGAGTCTCTGCCAGTATTTGATTCTTCGACTTTCTTTACTTTATCAGCAGATTCTTGATTCGTGATATCTGACCTGAGCTAATCTTGCAGAATATTTTCAATGAACAATGTTAGTTATATTTGAGATACAATTTATTATGCATAAAATATTAAACATACAATTTCTTTCATTTTGTTGATTATAATATATAAACACATGGTAAATAATATTTTGCAGATGAACTTCTAATATGTGTTATGTTTATAACAAACACTTTTAGATGATTAAGAAAAGTAAGGAAATTGGCATGTTAAAAGTGCACTATTTTCGACTAAACAAATACCCCCAAACTTGACTTTGATCGTCTCGAGCAAACTATTTATTCAAGGGAAGGAGAAAAGAAAATAGAAATAAAAAAGAAAAACTAATTAGCACACTTTCGTAAGCAACACGATTGCACTGAGCACGTGCAACAAGCCGTTAAACCTCTAGGTGTTCCTAGCAGAAGAAGTGTTGTCTCCTGAGGGTTTTCAGTGGATTACACCCACAAAATCCTATAATAAAAGAAAAATGGTGAAACTTACATATAAAGATAAGAACTATAAAAGAAAGAACTTGAAAATAAGAGTTTCCAACTATAATAGCTTTTCGGTTGTCATGAGCCCTATCTGAATGGTCATGAAAAGATATTAGAAATCACATCATTCCTCAATAAAACATCGTCTTTAGTCTTCCTCCCTACCTTTCTTCCAAATACCGATCATATACCCCTACGTGTGTGTACAAGACATCCCTACACTCGGAGAATTCAATTCAAGCTATCATACTCTTGTCTATCTACCTGAGTACTTTTAGTCGGTGGATATTTTAGATGGAATTGCTCACACATTCTTCATGCGACCGTTAATACTTCTTGAGATATTAACCGACCGATTGCTACATGTGCTCACTTATTAGAGGTAATTAGCAATTTCCTTGTTTTGCAACACCTAAAACTTAGCAGTGGCTTCCAAACCAGTTGGTCTAAGGCACTAGGTGATAAAGCACCCTCGCTATATTTTTTATGCTGCCTTGGTGATTACAAAACCAGTGTTCATTTTTATTCACCATTTTATACTTTTATACTTCATTTATATTTTTCTTCGTACTCTGGCTTTTAGACAAGAGCATTTCAAGGTATCATCTACCATCTCAAGTTTCAAGACGTGTGTAAGTGCGTATAGTAGTGTATCAATATTCAAATGTTTGGCCTCAAGAATAGCGACTATTTTTCAGACTTACTTGTATCCTCAGATTAGTGACTTCCTTCATCTTACTAACCCTTGGGACAACGGCTCATAATTACTTATTACTAGTTTCGTTTAAGAAAACATCTAACTTTCTTGTTTTTCTTAAACCCTTCCAATCTTTTAAATGTAATTTTTCGCTTTCTAATCTTTCATTATCAAAGAAAAAATTAAAAAAATTTGTGCATATGCAAAGTGTAATGCAAAAGTAATGCGTAAATAAGCACAAACCTCCCCCAAATCTGTTTACAGCAGTGTCCTCACTGTTGTCATCTTTTAAATTTCAAAACCTGTAGATTTAGGAGGAAAAATTATCAACGAGGATAAGAAATAATGAAAGTGAAATTCTCCTCCAAACTTATTTTTGGCTTACAATTTTGTGTACAAATTTTATTGTAAGAGCCAAAATATTCCCCCCAACTTGAGTTAAACAATATTAAGCTTTTAAAATCATAAGGGGGGGGGGGGGGTAAAGTTATTGGTCTATGCAAAGCTTTACAAAGACCAATAGTCAACACCAACCATTCGAATATTTTATCAATGTAACGCATCGGTTGGTGGAAGAACATGTTATATATAGCCAAGAAGAAGTAGGGAAGAGATAAGCGGTGTAATAGAACGAGTTTACGTCTCGATTTGTAGAGAAGAAATAATGATGATGGATTACTCGCATTCTTGTTATTGTTAAGAAGAAGGGGTGGTGGTTCAACTTCTTTGGTTTGGGGTTGATTCAAAGAGGTGGGCGGAGGGTTCAAGCCTAGAGGAAAACGAAGAATAGGCTCGAAAGAAGATAGTAGATTAGACGAAATAGAGTTAGAAGTGGAAGCCGGGGTATCATTGATTGATTCCTTATTATCTACCTGTTCACCGACTTGGTTGTTCAGCACTCTTCCCGATCTCAACATGGTAATGACATTCACATTATGATGTTGAGAGTGGCCAGAATTCAGTAGGGGTTGAGATGGAAGTTTCCCTTTCTCTCTAGCACTCATCGTGGCATTTAATTGTGCAATTTATGCTTCTATCGATTTTATACACTCATCGTAGGAGGCAGAGTCCTTAAATTATTGTTTCGATAGAAGACTTTATATCAGCCGACATTTGCATGGAATGTTTCATAAAGAAACCCAAGATTCGTTCGAGTGCGGAGGAGTTTTCGGTACCGGCCGTTTGGAAGGAATGATTATAAGGTGTAGAATTGTTAGCCGGATTTTGAAAAGTTTGTAGTTGAAAGGGGTGCTGATTCTGTGGTGGTTGTTGTTGCTGTGGAGAAACCCTTTGATAGTTATTGTAGGGTTAGCTTAGCACCTTGTGAAGGCTTTGGCAAGCATCAAACATGCTCTATTGAAAAATTTGGGGTGCTGAACCAACCCGCCAAGTAATCGAACTAGAGAATTAGGGTTAAACAAAATATGTAAACACTTTACATCTAAGTGAACAAGGAATACAACCTTTGTAGACCGGTCCTTCACTTCAATAGCTCCATGTAGTAGTCCCTTCGCTGCGATCACGATCCTCGGACTTTAAAAAAGCTCCCATGAAGAAACGAACAAGCTTGCTTCGAAGTCTTCGAGGCCGAAAAAGATCTACGTCGAGGAGACACTAGCTCATGCTATCTCTTCACTAATTGTGTAGATTAGTGAAGCAAACACCCTAAACTAAATGGCTAATAGCAGAGGATGATGAAGTAGGAATATTGCTCACTTTAGATTTGGTTTTCTCACAATCTATCATCACTTTGTCAAAAGTTAGAAAACTTAAAATGAGGAAGAAGAAGATGAAACTCAAGTGATGAAAGAATGAATCCATTAAGGTTAAAATTGCAACCATGGGTGAGTATATCATATATCTAACCCATGTAGAGAGTTAACCATTGTGTATGGTTAATGGTTGGGTTGATAAATATCTTAAGGAAAACAAAAGAATGGACTAAGTCAATGGTTATCTTGAAACTTCTCCAAACTTCCAACCATCAAAATATCTCCACTAATTGTAATCACTTAAGAATAAATATTAACCCTAACATTAACCCTAGCATGGTGTAAGTCTCATATATACATGTTGCATGTATAACCTAGCATGACACAACAATATATATTTTGTGAAAAAAGAAAACAATACATATAACATATATCACATATATATCAATGTATCATTAAGTGAGAAAAGAAATCTTAAGTGAGCTAATATTAGTTAATGTAATTTAATATATCAGATATATAATTATACATTAAATTATTAAATCAACTCTTGATTTAATAATCCGGCAATAATACATATAACCGACTAATATCTAATGAATCAACTTATCGAATCAACAATTGATCCGATAACCCGGCTATATCACATATACCCGACCGATATCACATATCGCGAGAATAGAATACGGTATCACATAATCGTAATAATCTCGGTCCTGCACATATCACATATGTGCCCCTACTCCGTTTCGCATGAACCAGGAAACCTCTGTGTAGGACTCTAAAAACTCGTCAATACGCCGGTAGTAGGTGATGATCATATCAAACACCCACAAGCCGCAAGCGATCTGCTAAACGTAACGTCCACCCGGATATTGAGCGATCAGAAGATCAACAAGCAATCCTGCTATAACTCCTACGAATCCAATCAGTAACACTACTGTACAGTCCGGTCTCTTCGTCTGATATGTCGCATAGCAAAGCCTGGGGGTGGTATAATGTCAGACCCCAATAGCCCGATAAGTCATGCCGAAGCAAGGTCCAAAACTGTTCGAGAAACTACTGGTAACACTTACCAGTAAATCTCAGCAACCCTGTCCAGGGATTTCCTGTTATGGCCAATCGAGCATAGCGCAACATCAACTCCCAATACCGGGAGAGGTGAAACCCCTCCTATCGCTCATTGCCTCCATGTGACTCGGGACTGTACCCAAAAATCACCTTTTTGCACGATCTTTTGATCGTGGTATGGTGGAAATCAAAGCACAGTGGGAATCACACAAGACTCTATGACGATCTCGGGTCTACAGACTAACCTGTACCAGTGTCACCAGAGAACAACTATCCAACGATAGGTATAATACCATCTAGGAGTTCTCGGCGAGTCCGTCCAGTGTACCTAGTCTCCACTGAGCACCCGTATACCTTTTCTGATGTCAAACACCAATGGATATTGGATCATCCATCGCCCATCATATGGGTCAAGAAGCGCATACGCTAATCTACTCGGAGTACCGATGCCTGTCTCGATACTCCAACGACTAGGAATATTTGAAGGATGTGCTTATCGACTACCCTGTCCCCACTAGTATGATCTGCATCATAATCCTGGTAGTCAAGTACTCTTCCTAAGGGCTTTATCAACATGTAATAGAGAGACAATAAGTGTACATGTTAAGATAAAGTGCAACCAGATAGCATACTATCATGTCGAGCAAGAAAGTCCTCCCTATATATGTCCAAGCATCTACTACAATATACATCATATGTACAGTAATGGCTTCTAGGGCATACATATAACTAACAATCTCCCACTTGCACTAAGGCCATCTGTTGTAGTATCCAATACCCAACAATCTAGCAGTAGTTGTAGTATCACATACTCAACCATCCCATAGAAGTCTCTCTAGGGGTAAGGCCTTTGTGAGTGGATCCGCTGTGTCTACTCTCCTAACCCCGATCCCTTGGAGATCAACCATCTCACTGATCAGGTGATACTTGCCTCCGAATATGTCTGGAACGCTGATGGGACCTGCGTTCCTAGGCCTAAAATACAACTCCACTGTTGTCACAATAACAGTTATTGGACGCTCAATGGTAGGAACCTTGTTCATCTTATGAACAAGAAATGTCCAGACAGCCACTTTGGTAGTATCGTCGGTAGTAATGTATTCAGCTTTTATCGTTTAGTATGTCACGGTATCTAGCTTGGAACCCTTCCAACATACCGTCCTTACACGGAGGGTAAAGACAATGCCTGTGACTGATTCTCGGTCTAACTTATCACTCTGGAAGCTGGAATCAAGAACTTTTTTTCAGTGCTTCTCAAGTACTTAAGAATATCCTCCACAGCTGTCTAGTGATTCTCCCAAGATCCGATTGATTCCTGATCGCTACACCTAGTGAGTCATCTACATCTGGTCCGGTACATAACATCACACACTCTAATAGAGCCTACTGCCGAAGTATAGGGTATCCCTTGCACGCGAGCTCTCTCCAAATCAGTATTGGAGAGAGTGATCCATGAGTAAGTGGGTGAACCACCACGCTTAGAATCTTCCATACTAAACCCTTTTGTATGGTGTTAATGTACCTAGATTTGGGACACTCCCAACATCCACTTAGATCTATCACCATGGATCATAATTTACAAGATGTAGCAGGCATCATCCAGATCTTCCATTGAGAATCTCCGTGATAAGAGGAGCTTTACCGAGTGTAGCATAGGAAACCATTTCCTATCAAGAGTATGTCATCTACGTACAATACGTGGAAGACAACCTTACTCTCTACAACCTTCTTGTATATACAAGGTTCATCTACCATTTTGATGAAGTCAAACTCTTTGACTATCACATCAAAACAGACGTTCCAACTGCCTGAACCCGGTTGGGCCACCATCTTATGATGCAATCCTCACTCCCACTGTCACCGAGAAGATCGTAGTATCTCTCGAGTGGATGAGGAACCCTACCGGATTCGTGGAGAGGCTGAGGTTTGTCGGAAACTATTGTCTAGCTGGAACTCCTTCCAGTTCTACCTCATGACCACTTAATTTCTTCACAAGAAATTCCTTTTCTAAACAGGTTGCATGCTGGGAAACAAAATGCCTTTTTCTCCTCAGTTAGGTAGAAGATAGTACCTTACTCATGTTTGGGATATCCCGACAAACTTACACAACTGACCTTGCCTCGAGCTTATCCGGATTTTTCTTTTCAACATAGGCCGGACAATCCCATATCTTAACTCGTTTAAGACATGGTCTCTTCCCATAACATATCTCATATGTAGTGGTAGGCCCTGATTTGGATGAAACCCCATTTAATAGGTATGCAGCTTCTCAAGTGCATAACACCAAAAAGAAAACAGGTAACTCAGCAGTAGTCATCATAGAGCGCACCATATCTCATAAGGTGCGATACCTCTACCCCGATACACCGTTGTGCTGTGGTGTATACGAAGGAGTAAGCTGAGAGAGAATCACATTCTCCTTTTAGAAACTCCAGGAACTCCATACTCAAGTATTCGCCTCCTCGATCACATCGTAAGACTTTAATACTTTTACTCGTTTGGTTCTCAAAAGAACCAAGCTTGGCATTTGCAGACATTGGACCGTATACATCAACATGTATCCGTCCCAAGAGTTCAGTAACTCTTTCTCTGTTTCCAGTAAACGGAGTATTGGTCATTTTATCTTTGAGACAAGACTAGCAAGTAGCATAAGATGAAAATTCGAATAGATTCTCATATTCATCCTTATGTAACTTAGCTGGTCGTGTCGCATTGATATGACCTAGTCTACAATACCTCAAGAAGGATTCATTCATTCCTGAACCACTCCTCTTTTCTGTGTTCTGTATGCTTTGAACTGTGGTTTGATTTAGAACTTATATGCTATTATATAACGTGCCTGATAGAATCAACTCTTGACCCAGGAAAATGTTCACAACATTATTCTCTAATACAGAATTATATCCTTCTTTAACTCAGTAAAGAACATGATGTAATGTTGTATATCAGGTTCGGTATGTAATAACATTTGTTCAGAATCAATGTATTAATATAAGGTGATATCTGCCAACTGATTTGGCTGCAACAATTGCACCATTCTCTAACACTTAGAGACATATCACCCATTCTCGGTTCTCTGTAATAAGGACACCCGAAGAATATGCATCAACATGTACTTTCTTCGAATTGGGTAGCATGGGAATCCGGATATTCCCCTATTTCCTGTTCGGACTTATAACAATTATAAGATTGAGCAGAACCAACGTTCCCTAGCTCAGTATAATAAAGAGGTTTGGTCAATACATCCATATTATTATCTTGATTAAGGCGTGAAATAGTCGCTACCAGGAGAGAGAGAGAAGAAAATACTCTGCGTGTGCTCTTGCAAGATTAGATTGGTTATTATTTTATCTAATCAGGATGGCTCCCACTGTTTTAGTCAAATCTTCCTTCAAACCCTAAAAGGTAAGATTAGCCGGGATTAATTACACCCTACAAGTTCGCCATTCTTTTGGTCAGGACAGTATCGGTACTTTGAGGGAGGTTCCCCATACTTTCGCACGGACCTAATTAAAATAAACCTCGTTTTCCCAGGGGCGTAACCCCGTTAACACCTTTCAAGACACCTACTTGATCGGCTAATTATAATGTGTAAAACTCTCCCAGGAGTAACTCTTACTCTCAGCGGGTATCGGGATCCAACTATCTCATAGGAGGTATGCAATCTTATTGCAAATTTCAACACTTGAAATTTCTGATAATATCTTGCCCCTAGCGTCCTATGACCTTGACGAAAGACAACAAACCACAGTCCTCTAGTCAAGTTCAACCCGTCATTTCCTGATTGAATTAAACCCACCCGCACGACCCTTGACGAAAGCCAACAAAGTCGCATGACTACTCTAACACAATCACATCATATGCTTTTGCAGATAAGCATAAATAGCTACCACACGCTACGCCTTGACGAAAGCCAACAAACGTAGCACGAATACTATGAAGTACTTATCTGAAATGACGGAGGGCTACGACAAATTTTTAAGAAAACCTTTTGCGTAATGAACTTGATCTCATTGTAGAATCGAGTGATTTCGAAAAGGAGTGTTTTTTAGGCTTTTACTAGTTTTGCTAAAGAGGTCACTCCTGGTGAAGAGATCTCGGCTCTTTCCTTATCGAATAAGGTGCAGGATATTTCGCAAATACCGCTATGCAAAAACTATAGAAGCAATCAAAAAGTCAAACCGAGTGGGTTGTAGTATCTGCTAGTTTCGCTAAAGAGATCACTCCCGGTGAAGGGATCTCGGCTCTTTCCTTATCGAATAAGGTGCCGGATATTCTACAAGGAATACCGCTAAACAAAGCAAGAACTAGAGCTATGAGTTTTTAAACAAGTTTCTACAACATCTTTAGGTTTCCTTTTCTTTTATTTCATTAATCTCATTAATGAAGTCCTGTCAGATTATGCTTCCCAAGCATCACATAAGAAACGATAGCAGCAATATTTATTATATCTCATATATATAATATAGGCATTCGTCTCAGAACAGTTCAAATGATCACATCACAGAATATCGCAGCAGAAGAATCACATATGAAATATTAGATATACTAGGAATTCCGTGTTTTTATTTAAGCTAGTAAAAACACGGATTCCACGGTCGTGATGAATAGCCAAACCCACATCCCTAGACCCCTACGAGAGCGGCATGCAACCCTACCAATTCTAGAGTTAGAAGACCCGGTCTCGACTCCTCGAGATGGTCTTCCACTGTACCCTAGAACCCAGTTACTTGTGCTTCCCGCCTTGGGTCTATCCTAATGCGGAAATGTAAATAATATACAATGGTGATATCATCCTCAACCCGGAAGTGCCCTAATAAAAGAATATTACATACAATGAAGTTTAAATGTTGATCTTAGTCTCAAATTAGACTAACGTATCCTTAACAAACGTTTGAGTTGATCTTAGCCTCAAATATGGCTAACGTATCCTCAAACCAAAACCCCAAACCCAAATCTAAGAAAATACGGATTTGGACTAATCCATGCCCTACGGGCGACAACATAAATTAGTCTCCGTATACAATCCACGGGCAACCAAAAAACAAAACAAACACCCACGACACGAAGTGACCATCTGGAGAAGGAGAAAGTTGTTACCGCGATGCGGTAGCGTAATTAACTGCAGGGGCTTGCGCCTGCAGGGAAGAGCGTCCCCACAATCAAAAACCCCTCAAGCGAGGGGGAATCTGACGAAGTCTGCTACATCGGCCGCATCCGTTTAAACCTCCGATACACGGTGCCATAAATCAACTTGGCATCTTCGGAGAGGTGGACGGATAAAACCAAATAGCATCTGTCCCGAATCTCAAGCAAGACGTCTCTGCGTCGCGCCGCCATTCGGAGGGGAACACTAGGCTTCTAAGGTGACCTGGATGACAGAGTGACTGTCAGAGTTATAGTTTTCCCTCTTTTGAGGAGCAGTAGTTTGGACAGGTAGTCCAAGCGGATACTGAGGGAGGCGTGACGCAGGATACTGATTAAATTCAGTTGACGATACAGTCTAAGAAGTTTGCTGGATTTGGAGTTCATTTGTGAACTGGGTCCCATCAGATATCCAGACATATTCTAAAACAAGTATTGCTCATTTCGGGAGATGGCTTTCTCCGCGAACTTGAGATAAAGAAAGATATAGAAAGAAACATTGGAGCGGAGCCACCCACTGAGGCTATTTTTCGAACGCAGTAGTTTTACAAACGAACTTTGTGAAACTGATTAGTAGAGAAGTTGGGTGTTCGGTATCACACGGGCTGTGAGTATGCGACACCGCAATAATTAGCCTTAAGTGCTAGTGGGAGATTGTTGGCTATAATGTCCTCAAGTCAATTATTAGATCGCAGGTACATGATTGCAATGATTTAGGGAGGACCCATATCGGTAGAACAGTCTTATTCGAGATGATAGTATGTTATCTGGTTTGTCTTTATCATCGTGTACATGCTTCAGGTGACATTACAGATCACACAACCCATAGGATTCTTGCTTGACTACCAGCAGTATGATGGCGATCATTTATGTGGGAGTTGGATGGTCTATAAGCACTTCCTTAAAATGTCTCTAGTCGTGGGAGTTTCGAGACTGGGCATCGATACTCATAGAGTAGACTAGTGTATACTGATCAAGACCCCGACGAGGGGCGGTGGCCGGTCTCACAAGCCATTGGTGTAACTTGGTTCACCTAAGATGTATACAGGTACTCATTAGGATATGAGTACACCGGACGAACTCGCCGGGAACATGCTAGTTGGTATTATACTTATTGTCAGATAGCAGTTCTATGGTGACGTGTGTACAGGTTAGTCTATCGACCTGAGATCGTCACTTTTCTCGTGTGAGTTCCCACTGTGCTTTGATTACCACTCTACCACGGCTCAAAGGAGTCGTGCAAACAGGTTTTAGTTGGGTAAAGTCCCGAGCCACATGGAGGCAGTGAGCGGATCGTCAGGGGATTCGTCTCTCCCGGTATTGGGGGTTGATGTCGCGGTGTGCACGGGTGGCTATTACCAGAAATCCTTGGCCAAGGTAGTCGAGAATTACTGATTCGGATCAGTAGTTTCTCAGGTAGCGATGGGCTTCATACCGACAATAAATGTCGCGTTATTAGGGGTATGACTTTATCCACCCCCTATACTCGATATGCGATACTCATAGACGAACGGATCGGAATATACAGATATTGTCACTGTCAGGCTCAGTAGAATTTCAGGATGAGTTTTCTCGTCGGCCTTCCTTTCGCTCAATACCTAGGTAGCTGTTACGTACAGCTAGTGCCACTGATGTGCTTGTGGTTAAACCACTACCAGCGTATTGACGAGTCTTTAGAGTCCCACACAGAGGGTTTCACTGCTTCGGGCGAAACGTTGTAAAGGCCGTATGGTTTTATGGCAGGATTCGATCATATACGTGCACTTGTGCACGGATCATGATCGGACGGATAATACTGATGGGCTTTGCTTTAAGCCGGATCCTAGTATTATATTTTTGGATTATTTTCGTCTCGTTGTATTCGTATTTAGTCGGAATACGGATGCGGGTATGTATATACGGATGAGGGGTATTCTTGTAATACGTTACAAGTTTACTTTAGTAGATGCCATTTCATTTTGTTATTAAACGTTTTGGTTTAAATGTTTATGGAGTGGGAAAGTGTGACTCATTGTTTCTAGCAAGCTCACTTGGTGATTCATGCATGCCATATGGGTGTAACTCATGGTGGGTCATGGATGGCATGCTAGGGTTTTTGATTTGTAGTGTAAGATATTTGTTGTGAGCTTAGGATATTTTTTCATGAGGTGATTTTCTTTAGTTGCTCACAACCAATATCACACAACACACAATAAAAGGTAGCAGCGCCATTTTCTTTGGTTGCCATGTTTTGCATCACACTTTCTTCTCCAAGGTATCTTCTTCAACCTCCACCCTACATGTCTCATGTGTTGAGAAACCTAGGATGTATTGAGACAAAATAATCACACACACTCTCTACTTCATCTTGGCTATCTAGGCTAGCAAACTAGATACCTGAGTTGCTTCGGTTCTGAGATCGGAGCCCATATTACTAACCCTCGACGTGGATCTTCTTCGATGTGGGGAGACCGGAGATCAAACATGATCAAGGAAGCCGCGAGGAGTTTGGGATAGAGGTTGAAAACCGAAGGACACGGATCGTTTGGTATAACTTCTCTAAACTCCTTTTATATAGCTAGTATAGGGTTAATGGTACGATCCGTAGATTAGGGTTCCGTTAGCGCCGGTTTAATTAAGATTTTGTTTCGCATTTGGCCACGGATTGATGGCCGGGGGCGCTGGCGTAACCCAACAGTATTGTGGAAAATACGACAGTGATATTGATAAGTGGAAAAGTGATTGAAAGTGACAGCGATACGTATTTATTCACAACTTATCTAATACCTGAATACATACTATAATTCAGAGAATGGGGAAATTAAGGTGGAATTGAACTCATATTTAGTGAGTTACAGTGATTTAGAGGATGATCATTCGCTACACACACACACACAGACACACACACACTTTAGGTCGTAGGCCTAGCGGCACGGCTGACAGAGTTATGTCCCGGACACAGCGGACCGTAGTCTCGGACATGCACAAGACCCTTGTTAAATACGAGCATCTTTTCCGCCATTTGATTTCATTGACCTAGTGACCGATAAGTAGTGACATACGCATTGCCTAGTTTACTGACATGATACCCATATTGCACTATTCATATTTAGTTGATGTTTATTATACTCATGTTCTGCATTCTGTGGTACTTATCGTGTTTAATAACATTCCACGTCTTTATATAATTATTGTTATATGTGTCGTCCTGACGATCTGAGTGTGCATGCTCAGAGGACGAAGTGAATCCGGCCCAGAAGCAGGACCTGCCATTCGAGATCGCGGATGTCTAGACTGCATCACTTGCGCAATTTTGTTTACTTTCAGCACTTGTTTTATTGGTTAGTTGTTTTATTCTGCAAAATAAATGTATCTCGAACTCTTTTATTTGTAATGTAATAAAGTTGTGAGCTGTGATTTTCCTTTACTCAAGTATTGTTTACTGACCGCCATATAATGCTAGAAATCGAAGTGTGACTACGGCGGGATTATTCCCTGACCGTAAGAGCATGGCTGACTTAGTCACCCCTCGTATCCCGTATTTTGGAAAGTGGGGCGTGATAATTTCCAAGAGAGCGAAGGTTGGAGTCTCGCTCGTATCAAGTTACGGCAAACTATTCAGAAAAAAAATTACAAAATTCGTAAGAGAATGCAAAATCAACCCATCGTAAGTGGACTCTCTCCCTCGGCATTGCGGACCTTTAATCAAGCGGCTAAACCACACCAAATTAAGTGTGAAATGCTTGAAATTAATTCCATCATCATGGAAGGCAAAATTCGGAAGCTTCCATCTAGTCCTGCCAAGTGTCCATAAATGTCTACGATTTTTAGTAGGTGAAAGATCCAACGTCTGGCATCTTTTCCGTAAAACATGTCTCCATCCTTGTGATGACTTGTCACTCCCTCATACCCACACATTATTTCAAAGCAGCCTATGTCACGTGCATCCAGCGTGCCACTCTTTCTTCGCTTGGAACAAGTCTTGGTGATGGGGAGAGATGAGAGATGAGAGAGAGAATCATTAAAGTAAAGTAGTTCAAAATCAAAATCCATGACTTGGACCAAGATCAGATAAAATTGATGACCCCATGGCTTGATCACTTCACACTTATAAAAGCTATAAGATGCTCATCCTATGACTCTCTCGTATATGTATAAGTGCTCTCTCTTTTGATGATACTAGCTAGCTTGTGTTACATATTACATGAGCAAAGTAATACAGGTGTTGTTTTAGTGTAGAGACGCTAGTTATAAATGGAGAAGAAAACTGCTTGTTTATTAGTAGAGAAGAAGAAGAAGGATGAAGTAGAAGAGAAAGAAGTTAGAGTACTGCTAGAGGAGGAGAAGGAGGAGGAGCTGGTGCTTCCCGGGTTCCGGTTTCATCCGACGGACGAAGAGCTCGTCGGGTTTTATCTCCGACGGAAGGTAGAGAAGAAGCCAATCTCAATTGAGATCATCAAGCAGATTGATATCTACAAGTATGATCCTTGGGATCTTCCAAGTAAGTTAATCATCATGTGTATGCATTACTTGTCATGTTGACCATCTTGATTCATGAAGTGGATACATATAAATCCTTGGTTTGCTAGAGTTGCATCAACCCTATGAAGTTATTGTGAAAGCTTAGAGAAACTTTTAAATATATCTAACATGCAAGACATAACTTGAACTTATTCTTCACAAATTTTTTTCCTTCTGCAATTAACCTGTGTGTACGTATGCAAGAATTTGAATTCCACTGTACCAACACTGTGAAGTTGTTTTTTTTTAATTTTGAAAACTTTTGATATAGTTTCGTTAAATCGTGGTTTGATGAAACGCGCAGGAATTTAGCCTTTGTTTTGATCCAAAAACACTCTCAAGTTGTGGTTAGAATTGATCATTGGTTGAGCATGCACCTTTGTAGTTAAAACTTGATTTTTCTCATAAAGGTATACTTCCAAAATTTCCCTTTTATGTGTGTCCGATTGAATGACAAACATATCAGATTCAATTTCTTCTGAGAGGAAACGGGATCCAAAGGCTGTTTTACGCATGGCTCCTTAGGTCTCACGGTGTCTGCAGTCTGGACACTGTAGTTATAAGCATGTAATATCCCTGCAGTCCCCTTATAGCCTTCTTCTACTGTACTAAACTCGGAAGTTATGAATATACTCATGATGAAAAAAAAAACTTTTCATTCCTGCAATAAAAGAAAGATAGGTTTGACAAGCTAGGTAGAGGAGTGCATGCATGCAAGGTCATGCAAGCTTACTGTACTAAAGTCGTAGGATGATCCTGGGGACCTGGAGGCATATTGTAATAAATAAAAAAAATGTTTCATTCAAGGTAAAACAAAGCCCTCAAGATCCTTCTATACTAATCAAGCCAATTGAAATATTCTTTGGTGACGTCAGCAGAAAGCAAACAAAGAAAGATACTATCTCAAATTTGAAGACACCTAATTTGACCTGATCAGAATAATGCATGCTAGTGATATTAATTAATATTTCAATGAAAATGAAATTTGGTTGATTGGTTGTAGATACTGATAATTAAGCTTCCAATTCAAGAAACAAGCTTCAAATCCAATAGCGTTTGGATGGCGGTGTCATATTTGCAATTTAATGTGAAAACCAATGCCGGTTAATTAAGGTTGGCCCGCCTCAACACACATCTACCCGATTTATTTCACATCCAAACCGGTTAATTTAATTTACGGTATAATGATATCTATATGTCTAAAAATTCATAAGATTTCAAGGGCTCTAGCACGTCCATCAAGCGACAGTAATTTTTCATATACCGATAAGCATTTAATTTTTCTATTCATTTGATAAATGCGTTGGAACTCTTTAAATATCGAGATTTTTTGTATATATGGATTTTATGATATGTAGATCAAGATGCATGTTTGGATCGGTGAAAAATATGGAAAACATGTGTGTTTGAGGCGAGATCCCCTTTTTTGAAAAATGGAACGCATATATATATATATATATATATATATATATATATATATATATAAGTGATCCATTGCAAACCCGTCCGCGTTTTTTCAAAAACAGGAACTTCTGATCTACAGCATATTTAACGATCCGATTCGTTCCAGTTGATCACCATATCCTTAAATATATGTGTATAAAAAATAAAAGAATTTAAAGAGCTTTAACCCATGCATCAGATGACGTTTATGTTGTATTATCGAAAGACGTTCATTTTTGCACCCATCTTTGCATAGGTTGGAGATCATTAAATCCCATAATTTTTTAAACACATATTTAAGGGTAGGATGATCAACATGAACGGATCGGATCGTTAAAATATGACGTAGATCGAAAGTTTCCGTTTTTAAAAAACGCAGATCTTAAAAAACGCAGATCGGTTTACAATAAATATATATATATATATATATATATATATATATATATATATATATATATATAAGCATGTGCGCGAACACACACATATGTGTTGGAACTAGTCCGAAAGCCTAACCAACACACAGCACCCAGAGGCCTCATGAATTGCGCATTAAATTATGATCGTGTGATCGCTTCCACACGATCATCGATCCCCGCACACACAGCTAGGAGGAGAAGTGCTATGATCATCCCAACTATGCTCCAACTATGCTTCGTTGTCCTTAATATGATAATATTGTTAATGTGGCACAATTATTCTTTTAGAATAGGTTATTCACATGCATCACTTTTCTATAAACCTTATTATTATTTTTCTTAAGGATATTAGAGATTTTTCTTACACTTTGAATGTTTGATGATGATCAAGTAGAAGTCACCAACGTCGTAGGCGAGAAAGAGTGGTACTTCTTTTGCTTGAGGGGAAGAAAGTACAGAAACAGCATAAGGCCTAACAGGGTCACCGGCTCCGGGTTTTGGAAGGCCACCGGCATCGACAGACCGATATGCTCGGCATCTGATTTCAACGACTGCATCGGTCTGAAAAAGTCCTTGGTTTACTATAGAGGAAGTGCCGGGAAAGGGACTAAAACGGACTGGATGATGCACGAGTTTCGTCTTCCTTCCAATAACAAGGACAATGAAACTTGTTCGCCGAGCATGCAAGAAGCTGTATGTACTTTTTCCATATCTTTCTTCTCCCGTTCTCGATTGCTTCGTATCCAAAAACTTAAGCTGTTGGATTGCGGATTAACAATGAATCAAGCTAATATGACTTTTTAACAATCTGAATATGTTAACCCTGAAATTTTGGTGGTGATGGGTTCTAGTTTGACATTGCACCAAAGAGAGAGTTTAGTGATGTATGTTTTATTGTGCTTAGTGACATATATTTAACCCTCCAAAGTTACGGTAAAGAACTATATGCACAAAACAAGCTTAATTAGATAAGCCCTTATGTGATGTAATTCCTAATTGTATCAGAAATGATTCCAATATATACATTAGCAGTATGCATATATATTTTTATTAGATAATCTAGGATAAAATTTCAATACGTTTATAATTTATTTTTTTTACTGTCACCGCGCCCATCTGTTCTTCATGCCGTGAAGCATAAGAATACCAATTATTTTGTAACTTTCACCAATAGAAAAAAATGTAATAGCAAGAGGGGCAGCATTTGCAAGAGACAAATTCCCCAAGCGATTTTCCTCTCTTGATAATGTTCTTTCGGCAGTAATTTATTTCTTATAGGGAAAGAATAAATTACGATGGAAAACATAAAAAGCTAGCGTAAATTTAATTGGGTCAAAACATAACGAGGAAAATATTACCGAGGGAAATAGATTTTTCCAATCATAAAAGAATCGACGGAGGATTGGATTTTGGTTCTCCTGATCTCCACATTTGCTAATACAGAAAAAGACTTGAATAAAAAAAAGTCCCAGACCTGATAATAAAGAAGACTATTTTTCTATTTTTGCAGGAAATCTGGACAATATGCCGAATCTTCAAGAGGAATGTCTCATTCAAGAAGTACACACATTCAGCACCCGCGCAAGCTCCAGCCCACTCGAGCTCAAAAACTAGCAGTCTCGACTCCGATACAGGCGACGAGTACGCAGTATTGACCAATTATTTCGAAGAGTCGAAAAATCACCAGTTATACGGAGGTCAATGGATCAATCCTTCATTACAGGTAGCACCGGCACCACCAATGACGACAAGCATCGCTCCTAGTCCGAACACGAATGAATTTTTGAAAGATGGGAATTGGGATGAGCTTGGAAGGATAATGGAGTATTATATGATGGATCCAAATACTGGCTATGAGTGTAGATATTATTAGAGAGCTAAACAGAAAAAATACGAGATTAAGTACCGGCCAGCGAGGTACAAAAAAGACCCCCCTGTCGGGCCCTTGTTGTACCCAGTCTCCCGTTGAAGGCCAGATACTTTCCCTACCGGATACTTTAATCACCAGCTCTTAGCCGCCGCCTCCTCTCCACTGGTAGATAAAGTATTACTCATGCGAAATATGTTATACCCGAGCTTTGCTCCTGTGTCAAGTGGTAGGTTCACATTGAGTTGATACTTTAATTTGATATTGGTTCATATATGTGTGTGTGTGTGTGTAGCTTGCACTGACATTATATAGTTAGCATGAAATAATTTGAGCTCTGATGCAGCTGGTTGTACCATGGATACATGTATTCTATTACTTTGATGGTGAATATCTTTTATATATATATGCTATGGAGACTTTTTTCCCCGTATTTTTTGGTTGACATTCTCTCTATGTATCTTTTCTCTATATATTTTTCTTTGCAGATAAAGAGAGAGATCAGGAAAAAAGTAGAGATCTTTTGTATATAGTGAGACTATATATGAGGCCTCCTAATGGCCTGGCCTAGAGAGCACTAAGGCCCAGGGGCTTTTATGCGCTAAAGCCCTTAGGCCCCAATGGCCACGGAGAAGGCCACTGCAGGAGACGCTTGCAATACTTCATGCTGTTAATGTCCAAAATGGTTTTGAATTTTTGGGTTAAAACTAAGGTAAGCCCTATTGAGATTACCAGAACGATAATAGTAGTAAAAACAAATTTGCAAGCATGAGATGGACTCTTTGTACTAAAAATATCTCTCCATCTGAAAAAATATCTTGAAAGCACCAAATTCTAAAACTAATTGTTAGATGTTTAATTACCGATGCTAAAAACATATGGACATGTTAAAAGTATAAAAATCATATGAAACATGCTGTGTATGAATTAGATGATGAGCAATGCTAATCATTCAAAAGGAAAACGTGGAATTTACTTCTTCTTTTTTTTGATAAATTAATACTTCTTTTATGGCATGTATTAAGTTTATGTGAGGGGCACATAGCATAATGATGAGCAATAGAGGTTTGAAGGGATATCAGGGATCTTCAATTTAGTTTTTTGAAGTGGGTCCACGGGACCGGTAGGCTTGGTTACGAGTCTAAAAAAATGAATTAAGTTGATACCAAACTTCCAATAAGGATGCGGGTATCAGGTGCTTATAACTAAATTTTCTTATTATGCAGTCAAAAAAGTCAACTAAGCCCTCTGTTTCATAGTACTTGTCCTCTATTCTTTTATTATCCCAAATTATTTGTTTCCTGGACTATCAAAAGCATTCTTTAATTACCAACACACTCAAAATATAAAGTTTCTACTCTAATTTTAAATTGAAAGACTAAATCTTAAGCCTCAAGAAATTTCTTCAAGCATGTTCAAGTCTCAAGAAATTAACGAAAAATACAGTAGGGTTAAAGAAGAAATTTAACATTTATAAAATTTTTGAGTTTCGAAAAAGTCACTCTCGTTTTAGTTGTTGACACTTGTGTCATATGATCTTGAGTTTAGATCATTTAAAATAAAACTATATTTAAAGGATTCATATGTTACTGACGGCGTTTCCAAGTTCATTATCATAACCAGTACAAATATCTCAACATCAAGCGATGATTTTCTACAATAAAATTCAAGCTCAAAACTTCTAGTCGAATGAAGACTTGACGCAAGCAAACAACATGATAAAAGCTATATTAAGAAACAAAGACGTCTCAAAGTAACATCGCAAAGAAAATAAAGATCGAAGAAAAAACAAGCTAGCTAGATTTAGTTTTATTAAGTTAGTATTGATCGCATAAGAATTGAAATCATTTTCCAACTCATTTCTATTAATAAAATCGTTTTCTCTTGATCAAGAGACGTCTAATTTATCCGTTGGATTCAAATTCATTTCAAAATTTAAACTGTTTTCATATGTCAAGTCTACTACAAACGTCTGTCCAGACGTCTGTAAAAGAAAACTTTAGAACTGCATACGTATGTGCCAGATCGTCTGGCATAAACATCTACCACAGACGTTTGTTTAAGAAACTTTACAAAACTTGTTCTCTATTTTCGTTGACAGAGACGTCAGGGCAGGCGTCTCTGAGAAATTTTTTAAACTGCCGACGTCTACCACCAGACGTCTGACATGATGTATTTCTGGCAGTTATTTTTAAAATTTGAAATTCAAATGGACGAGTGTTTACATCATTTTACTTTTTAAATTACTTTCTACAGTTACAACTTTTCTAAAGGTTGCGACTCTTCAAAATGACAACCCTTCCTTCTCTATAAATACTCAAGAGATCATTCAGTCAATTTTTCATTCTTTCTATTAATTTTTCTTCTCTAAAATTCTTATCGTGTCTTAATCGATCATATTCTATTCTTCATTTCAAAAGAGCCACAAATTTCAATATTTCCTCAAAACAATTCTCAAGACAAATTGGTAATAATCTTTAAGATTATAGGATTGTAAATGAGTATCAAGTTCGAATCATTGTAGCATTTTATAAATCCTTGAAGATGGATTGTGTTCTTCATTACGAGAGAAGGTATCTCTCATTGTCTGAATTATGATTCAATTTGGGAAAAAGGTACTTTCCTCGTTGATCCTAATGAAGAGAGATTGTGTTCTTCACACCGATATCTAGTAGAAATTCTTGAAAGAGAGTCTCAAGCGAGGATTAGCCACATGTTGTGGTGAACCCTGGACAACAAATCTAGTGGGTTTGTATTGTCTTTTTTTTTACTCTTTTATTTCGTGATGTTGTTTCTTTTAAAGTTTCTTTATTTAAGTTTATTAAATTATTCCGCAGAAAATAATCAATTTCACACGTTAATATTGCCATAATACAACAAAACACTTTATTCACCCCAAGGCATTTTCAATTGGCATCAGAGCAAGATTGCTCGTATTTTAAAATTAATATCTTGAGTTTTTTTATCCTAAAATGACAAACCAATTAAAGGGACAATCCACCACACGACCTCCACTTTTTAATGGCACAAATTTTCAATTTTGGAAGACTAAGATGAGAATGTTTTGACAATGTATAAATATAAAAATCTCAGATATATTAGACCCGTCTTATGAAATTCCTACTACAATACCTTTTTCCGACACTGATAAACGATCTATGACTTTAAACTTGAAAGCAATGAATGTCCTTCATTTCTCACTTGCTCTAGAGGAATTCAATAGAATTTCTTTATGCCGAACGACACAAGATATATGAAGCACACTTGAAACTGCACATGAAGAAACAAATCAAGTAAAGGAAAATAAAATTAATCGCATCATGCATGAATATGAAATGTTTTCAGTGAAAGAAAATGAGATGATTGATTCTTGATGACTTATGAGTTTATGGTTTTGATGATGTGATTCAAAACATGAATAGGTGTTTAGTTTCATATGCTTATCTTGTCTTCTCTATTGACACTAAATTTGTATACACTTGATGTTTAGCCTGCTTATCCTATATGTTGTGTATATCGAGTAATATATTAATATCGACATGCTTTACTTGTATTATATCCTTTCATATTGATATATTATTCATATTTGTTGTTTTGATGATTCACAATATGAAAGTATATATATACATATGTTCTTCATCTTGGTTTCTCATATATATATATATAAGAATAATGGAGGAAAGAGGCCATAGGAGAAGATTCTCTCCTACGGTGTCAAAAAAATACAAACTTCATCGTGTTTTCCGGCGATCGGCACTCATCATCTTCATCGTTATCATCTAAGATATGGGTACGCCAAATTTCATGTGATTCTACAACTTTTTCACCGTTAATTTAGCAATGTAAAAAGTTCTATTGTCGGTAAACCGTTAATTTTGAACCCACTAATTCAACGGTGAAAAAGTTGTAGAATCACATAAAATTTGGTGTATCCATATCTTAGATGATAACGATGAAAATGATGAGTGCCGATCATCGGAAAACACGATGGAGATTGTATTTTTTCGATGCCATAGGAGGAAATTTCCTCCTATGGCATCTTTCCTCTCTCTTTCTCTCTCTCTCTCTCTCTATATATATATATATATATTTCATACTTTTCATTTCAGATATATCTTGATATTAATATACTATTCATGTTTGTGATATCGAAACAATGAATATTTCATATACTTGTGTTTATTCATAACTTGTGTATTTCATAGCACTATATATGATGAGATTGGTCTTTGAGATTGCATTTCAGGATATCGGATATCTCGAGATGAAGATCTATAAAGGTGGATGGCGGAAAACGAGCTTAAATGAAAAATGTAATGGAGGATACGAACGAGAGCTTCCAAAATTGCACATTCAAGATTCGTGAAGCCAACTAGTTGAAGTACAAGGGTTCAAGAGTTCATGCTACGTATAGAGAAGAAGATAGAAACCATAGTCCGAGTTTGAAGCGTCAAAGATTGAAGTTGAAGCGAAATTCATTTGAAGATCAAATATCGATTTCAATATGTATGTGAGTTAAGTGGCGAAGATCAATGGAAGTCAAGTGATTCGCCAAAATTCAAGAGCTCGTGTCGAAAATTCAAGTTGTCGAAGAAATGCGATATCGACATAGAATTCTATGTAAGTACTGTATAGATTATGGTTATGTCATTTAGAGCTCTTGAACACTCACACAATAGCATGCATGAAATATTTGGTTTTAACTTTGAAAAGGTTTTCATTCAAAACGATTTTTTATTTTAAAAAGCAATTTTTTCTGTGTTTTTCTTCTTTGGACGTGTAAACAAGTTTTAGTTGGGTACAGTCTCGAAGCACTTTGGGGTAAAGAGCGATAGAAGGGATTCGTCTCTCCCGGTATATGGAGTCGATATCGCGTAGTGTTCGATTGGTCATCACCATATGAGCTTGGCCAATGCAGTTGAGATTTACTAATTATAGGATCGGTAGTTTCTCGGATGGTTTTGAGCTATATCAACACGGCTTATTAGGTTATTAGGAGTCTAATATTTTCCATCCTTAGACCTGATATGCGATACTCTCAGATGAAGAGACCAGACTGTACGTAGATTGTCACTTTCAGGCTCAGTAGCAACACAAACGAGTTTGCTTGTCGACCTTCCTTTCGTTCAATACCTGGACAGTCGTTACGTATAGCCAGGGCCGCTGACGTGCTTGTGGTTAAGCTTACTGTCAGTGTATTGTTGAGTCTTTAGAGTCCCACACAGAGCGATTTCCAGCTTAGGCAAAATGATGTAGTGTATGTATTTCAATACGTACTCAGATTCGATTAAATACGTGTTTTTATACACGTACTTTTAATCGGACATTTTGTTAATACCAGTCGGTTTGAAAGATAGCCAGATTATCATAGTTGGATAAAATGTGAGCTAGTATTATATATCTCTTTTAGCATCTCTCTTTTACGGTATTTGTATTTTAATACGAATACAGTATTTATACAAATACGGGTATTTGTATCTTAATGTAAATACAAGTATTCGTATATTATATGAATATAGGTATATGTATTTTGATACGAATACGGATGTATGTATTTGTAGCATATACTTATATAGTGTATTTACACACATACACACATATGTATATGCGTACATGTAAGGTGGCTCTCTTCTCTTCTCATCTCTTCTACATTATGTGAGAATGGTGTAGGCTTGTGACTTATCATGGTGAGTCATAAGTCCATCCATTCATCACATTAAAAGAAAAGAAGAAAAAGAAAAGAGAATGATATGTTTTCATTTGTCATGCTTGATGTTTTCATCACCATCACCGTTATCTTCTTCTTCCTCTCTCTTAAGTTTATAGTTTTAAGAAAGGAAAAGGATAAAGAGAGAAAAACTTATAAATTAGCCACTACTATATCCTGGTGATCAATTCTTAGCAAGTCTTGTTCACTAGTTTCTTAACTTTGCAATTTAGTGTGAAGCTAAAGCCTAGATTAGGGTTCCCTCAGGTGGATCATCTTCGACAAAGACGACCGACTCCCAAACTCGTTTCCGATGGACCTGAGAGCTAAATAAGTGGGATAGAAGACAAATGACGGGACTACAAAGGTAGCTAACATCTATCCGAGTAGTTAAACTCTTTCTAGTTGCTAGTTTAGTGTTTGGATTCAATTCTAGGTCATAATAGTTTGTGCTCATATTTTAAAAAAAATTGTTTTGTATTCTGCCTTCGCCGCAAATTAGCGGCACGAGCACGAGCATCTATTTATATGGTATCAGAGCCACCTAAACTCGTAAACTAGTTTAGACGATGTTTAAGTTTCGAAACCAACAAAATTCCATTTTTCAAAAAGCTTATTTTTTCAAGTTTCTGTAAAAAAATTTGTTCTCGAAAAAAGTTTTGGAGTATTGCAGAAGGGTGATATTGGTATGAGTATCACAGAATGAAAACGAGACAGATTGGAGCAACTTAGGCCGTCAAAAAATTCTTTTTGACCGTAATTTGCGGCCAAAACCGCTATATTTTTCCTCGTCTTTTTTCAGTGTCTTAGGTTTTGAAAATTGAGATTTTTGGTAAACTTATTTTTGGTTAAAATTTCATTTGCTGTTATCATTGTATTCGGGAAATAAGGAAAGTTTTAAATTCGAAACTTTTGCATCGTTGTTTATCTTTAGTTCGTATATGTGTTTGTATACGTCGTCTAATTGCTATAGGTTGATTAGGCGAGGATGTAAATATTTGCTTGTGCTGTTGTTATATATCTTGTGATGGATTAAATGGATAGTCGTGGTGGATTGCCCCGCATCATAGAATTTATTGTATATTTGTTTATTCAGAACGAGCGGCCGTATTGTGGCCATCGTTCTCGCTTATTGTATATTGTTTTATTGGAACATGGTCGGATTGAGGTTGATGTTACAATTCTATATTCATTCATTCTTGTATTAGGATAACCCATGGAGAAATGCTCGAATAGCCGGGTTTTAGAGTGTGCTTGTTAGTGATATATGCCATAGAGGCCATTATTGTATCATACCGGTTTGTATATTACTTAATGGAAGCTTGGGATATACACGAATATAGTAACAGTCTTGCTCAAAATGGTAGTATGCTACCTGGTTTGTTTCTACCTCAATATGTGCATGTGTTTCTTATCATATCGCTTATAAATATTGGTAGAGCCCTTAGGATCTTTGCTTGATTACCAGCGTTGTGATGGCAGTCATACAAGTGGGGGCTGGGTAGTCTATAAGTACATCCTTATACAGATCTCTAGTCATAGGATTATCGAGACGGGGCATCGATACTCCAGAGTAGACTAGTGTATACACTTCTCATCCCATCAGGGGAGATGGTTTGTCCTACAGCCATTAGTACGTCGTACTGGAGATAGTATGCAGGTGCTCATTGGGTTATGAGTACACTGGACATGACTCGTTGGGAACTGCTGGTAGGTATTATACCTATCGTCGGGTAGCAGTTCCCAGGTGACATGAGTATAGCTTTGTTCGTCGACTTGACACTGCTACTTCGCCTCGAGTGTGTTCCCACTGTTCTTAGATTACTACCTTATCATGGCTCAAAGGAGTCATGCAAACGTGTAGTAGTTGGGTGCAGTCCTGAAGCACTTGGAGGTCGTGGCGGTTAGATAGGATTCGTCTCTCCCGGTATTTGGGGTTGATATCGAGCTGTGTTCGGAAGGCCATTACATAAAGTCCTTGGCCAAGGCAAGCGAGATTTACTGGCAGGTACTCCAGTAGTTTCTCAGGGTGTTTTGGGCTACACCCCGACACGACTTATTGCGCTATTAGGGGTCTGACAATTACCGCCCCTAGGCCCGATATGCGATACTCTTAGATGAACAGACCGGACTGTACGAAGATTGTCACAGATAGGCTCAGTAGGAGTTCAGATGAGTTTGCTCATCGACTTTCTTATCGACACATACCTGGGTAGCCGTTACGTGCAGCTAGTACCACTTGCGGCTTGTGGTTAAACTCATTGCCAGCGTAGTGTCGAGTCTTTAGAGTCCCACACAGAGGGTTTTCCTGCACCGGGCAAAATATGTAGAGGTCGTATGGTTTTACGGCAGGGCTTCGATCACATACGTGTACTTGTGCACGTACGATATTCGGGCGGATAATGCTATTAGGCTATGTTTAAGCCGGATCCTAGTATTATATTGATGGATTATTTGTGTCTTATTGTATTCGTATACTTCGGAATACGGATGCGGGTATGTATATACGGATGATGGGCATTCTCGTAATTTCCTTGAGAAGGCTTCTAGAAGGAGACATCTCATTAGGGTTTTATTTCTTTTGGATTAAAGATTAATGAGGTGGGGGAAATGAGGTGTTACTTGAGAAAAGTTCTAGCATAACTCATGGTATAACTAATGGCATGACTCACCTTGTGATAATGATATATACTAGATATTTATCTTGGATGCTAGATATTTGTGGTTACATTATTTAGTATGTATTAATCATCATAAATGAGCTCAAGCTTTAGCTTATGTTTTATTCTACACTCTCATCTTTCTCAAGTCTTCTTCTTCTTCCTCTAAACCATAAACCTCTCATGTGTTGAGAATTCTAGGGTTCCAAGAGACAAACTAATCCATCTTCATTCTCTACATCATCTAGGCCATCTTGTTTAGTGAACTAGATCCCTTAGTAACCTCGGATTAGAGGTTGGAGCTCGGACTATAGACTCTCGGGTGGATCGTCTTCGACTCGAGGAGGCCGACGGGGAAGCATCGACCCGTTACGATCCTCGGAGCTTATGATGAGGTGGAGGACAGAAAAGAAGACCCGAAGGACATGTAACGTGAGGTATAAACTTTTTTCTGAGTAGTTAACCTCTTACAAGTTTGGCTAGTTAGGGTTTAGCATCGATCCTGGAGTTCAAGTCGGTGTTGCGAGCTTTGAAAAATCGTTTTTTAAATATTCCGCCTCCCCGCGAACCCGCGGAGTGCGCGACATCGACTTACAGTGGTATCAGAGCCTACTAAACCTTTACTAGCTTGTTAGCAAGTTATTATAACTTCGATCATCGGAAAATCACGAAAACAAAACACCTGAACCCTTGCTTTCTGTCGATTTTGAAAACTGTCATAAAAATTATTTCAGAGGCATGAAAATTGCAAGCAGGGAATTCTAAGAATAATGCAGAAAAACGAGTCCCTAACTCGGCAAGACCACCGCGGAACCGCAGCGAATCGGTGCGATTTGCCACTGTTCCGCGGCCGAGTCGTCGCCGAGTTAGCTCGTTTTTCTTCTGTGTTTCTTGTTTTGGGTGTATTGTTCTCTGGTATATTTGGTTTCTACCCAGTATTTTTCTGTATGCTGGTTTGCACTTGGGGTAAACATGGAAAATAGTTTTCGATCGAAATTCTAAGTTATTTGCTAATCGGGTTTTATCTGTGTTGTGATATATGTGTTGAACGTCCGCTAATCGCTATACGTCGATTAGTGGGGGTTGCACATATCTGTGATCTGTGATGTTGGTTTGTGTATATGAATTTTATTGGATTATCGTGGATGAATAGCCAGGGATGTGAGAAGAGAGTTTTCTTTCATTCGATGTAAATTGTAAAGTGATTAATATTATTTTGCGGGGCACATCCGGGTTGAGGTTGTAGCCACTGGTGTATTATTTCTTTTACTTTTTTCTACTTCTAGGATAGACCCAAGGTGGGGTGCATAAACTACCGGATATTTTGAAGTGCCGAGTGGCCTACTCATTTTACTAAGGGAGGTTGCTTCATTTCGGGTATTTTGCGGGTAGTTTGCCGCACCTGTATGGATCTAGGGTAGGGTTTGGCTATTCATCACAACCATGGAATCCATTTTTTGTTACAGGCTTAAACGAAACGTGGAATTCCTAGTATATCCAATATGTTCATCTGTGATCTGGAATGCCTATTATTGCGTGAGACAAATGGTTATTATATATATACTATATAATAGACGTTGCTTATGTTTTGCATCCGCGTTAGTCCAGCCCCCAACTTTGGCATTAGTTAAGTAACTTAACGGTGTAAGACGGGGCCTAGTGGAGAATACGGATGGTATAAGCGTACGTTATATTTTCGTTTCTCTCTGTGATGATAGGTGTAAATGATGGGACTACATTAGACTAATGCAAAGCAAACAAACCAAAGTTAAATCGTTGGAACAATTTCAAAACCACTCGGTTTTTTTAAAACAGCAGACTTTTAAATGCGGAGCTTAAACCACTCCTTTAAAAAGCTATCAGGTTCCTTCGATTAAATCAAGTTCATTACGTTCACGGTTTCGCCAAAACCAGCCGTAGCCCTACGTCATTTTAGTTGAATATTCAGTAGTATTCAAGCTATGTATTTTGGCGTTCGCCAAGGCATAGTGATTGGTAGCTGCTGGATATTCATCTGTTGCATAGATAGATGCGTTGGTTTGGAGCAGTCATACTACTATTTTGGTCTTCGTCAAGGGTATGTACGGATGATTTCAAATTAACCTGGACAATGACGGGTAGAACTTGACATTTGACTTATGATTTGTTGGCCTTCGTCAAGGTCATAAGAGCATGGGGCAAAAATCCACATCGGGAGTTTCTAAAGAAACTGAAACTTGCAAGTGCTGCATACCATTTGGAGTGTGATAATGTTGGTAGGATTCCTTCAGGATTATCACACAATGATATTTGGATCCCGATCCTACTATGAGTATCCGCTACTCCTCGGAAGATTTTTCACTAACACAATAAATGCTATAAATCAAGTAGGTGTATAGAACGGTGTTAGCGGAGCTACGCCTTCAGGGAAAAGAGGTTATGTAATTAAGGAACTTCACGAAAGCGTTGAAAAACCTTCCTCGAAGTACCAACACCAGCCTACCGAATGATTAAGCAAGTATTGTAGGGTGAGATCAATCCTGACTAATTCTTCTTTTATGGTTTGAAAAAGGATTCGAGAAACAGTGGGAGCCATCCTGTTTAGATAAATTAAAAACCAATCTAAACTTGCAAGAGCATCATGCTGAGTGTTTTCATCTCTCTCTCCTAATTGCAGCGACCAGGTGATCAAGATTAGGTTACAACTAGATAATAAAATGATTGGGTTATACTATATTGACTGGCAAAGGTTTGTCCAGATGTCCATTACCTATGACAAGCTGGACCACCTCATTACTACTCAAACCCCGCCATCCCAGGTCCAGATTCCACCGTCGCAGATAATAATATCCGTAAGACATCGGAAAAAAACAGTGCGAATGCCAAGTGCCTCGTGTTGGCCTCAATTGATGGTGTATACCAGAGGCAGCACGAGAAGATGGACTTAGTTTCTATCTTCCTCCATAAAAAATATTTATATGGAGAGCAATCTCGTATCGCAAGGTATGAGACCTCGAAGGAATTGCTTCAAGTGAGGTTGGCTGTCGGGTCATCTATAGGGGACCACGTCCTTACAATGATCAGCTGTATTAAACAGCTCATAGACCTGAGGACCACGTTGGAGAACGAGTCATATGCTGACTTGATTCTATTGTCCCTACCTTCTACTTACGCCCAGGGGAAGAAAGTCATGCTTCCAGTTGAGGGCACCCTGAAGGAAACCAGGGAGACACCCGCTCTGCTTATTGGGGAATCTTCCTCTTATGGATCCAAGGCGAAAGACAAGAGTGAGAAGAAGAAGACCTCCACAAAGCCGATAGGCGGTGTCAGTAAGGTAAAGGGACATGAAAGGGCAAAAGTTTCGGGGTTAACAGTAGAGAAGGAGGGATGTTTCTATTGTCACGGGAAAGGACATTGGCAGAAGGAATGCAGGGCTAGGAAAGCTAGAATCCAGGATCCGAAACATGTTGTGGCTTGGGCTTCGGGTGTATTTGTGATTGAAAACTGTCTGTCAATTAACTCTACTTCCTGGGTACTTGATACTGGATGAAGCTCATATATGTAATTCATTACAGGCTTTAAGAAACTGTAGAGTTATCAGGGTAGGTGATATAACTCTCGGGGTTGCTAACGGAATGGGCATGGACATTTTATCCGTAGGGGAATATCACCTAGGATTGATAAGTGGGCAGATATTGATTTTATGTAACTGTCTGTGTGTACCTAGTCTAGCTTGTAAGCGATGTGGTCCACATCCACCTTAATCATGGTTTGATTGGGTCAGGTACACTAGAGGAAGGTATATACATGATAGATCAAGCTCAGGTTTTCAACGTCCAGAACACACTTAAAAGAAAGTCTCCAGAATTAAATAAGGTTTTCTTATGACATTGTAGACTGGGTCACATCAATGAAATACGGTTGACGAAGTTACATAGAGAGGGATATTTGGATCCGTTCGAATATCAGTCCTATGAAACTTGTCAATCTTGTCTCATAGGAAAGATGACAAAGACTCCGTTCACTGGACACGGAGTAAAAGCGAGCAAGCTCTTGGGACTTGTTCACACCATAATATTGTATTATTATATTCCCCATTCTTATTCGTTTTATAAATAAACAGGTGCTTTTGACGCATGTCTGCTACATAGTACAGGTTACAGGTTCTTGGAGCGAAAACAGTGAAAAAGACAAAAGATGATACAAAAGAGGGACTTTTGACCAACAAGTAGAAGAATCCTAGTCAAGCCTAGACGAAGAACAATTCATAATTGTACAAGGCAACGCATGGTCCGAAATGTCAAAGGAAACAGTTAAAAGACCACTACAAGTTTCACTGAAGATCTGGAGAAAACCCAGAATCCAAATGGAGAAAAGAACTATAGAAATAGAAAGCCCAAAGCATCAAGAAGCAGCCCACAAAGTTTGGACATATGATATCACCAATGGGCCGCGGAACCACGGCCCCACCCCTACCCATGCCGCGGTTCCGCGGCCGTCCAGTGCGCACGTCGGTGCAAGAAGTTGGTGGCGGTGCGTCGGTGCGTAGGTTGGGATTTTTCGTGGGCATATCTGTAATAGCACATGCGTGAGAATTTGTAACCCTAATTTTCCTATTTCCTATAAGTATGTATTCAAAAGATTGTATTAGGGATGCCTCTTTTGAATAAATAAAAATTCAGATTCTTTGAAGATTTAAGAGCATCATTTCTGTAAGTTGTTTTTTAATTTTTCTGCCTTAGTTTAAAATTAAATTCTTGCCCTAGATTAATTCATTCTTTGTCCTAGCTTTCTAATTTAATTCTTGCCTTAGATAAATCATTCCTTTGCCCTAGTAATCTAGTGTAAAATCTTTTAAACTGCAGTAGGTAAGTAATCTTAAAATGTTGTTTTTAATAGATCCCCTAATGAGCGAGTAATTTCCTAACTTGTTAGGATTAGGAATAAGGGAGGGATTGAGAGATGAATATCTCTCATCTCTTTCAAGCCCAATAATTTGTAATAACTAGAACTTTATGCACGCATGCATGATCCGCTCCCTACGGCACCCTACCCACGAGGTAACGGTGAAACCGTAGTATAAAGGACCGGACATGCATGACTTCCATGAAGGTTAGAGCACTTATTAGGAAAGGACGGACAATGATCTAAAGGGAGAAACTTCGTTTCTTCCCAATCATCCTAATCCCCTTTACTAATAATTGTTATAACTTCTAAAAAGATTTAATTGAGGGCATTGAAAGAGGTGTGAATTTCAATCTTATCAAACTCCACCTTAAACCTAATCCTAGCAAGTTTCTAATCATCATATAACTTAGTTTTTTAGATTCAATTAAAAGACCAAACAACCATTGGAATTAACTCGTAAGAACACTTAGGAAAATTACACATCCCTGTGGACCGACCCGTATTCACCGGCTAGCTGCAAAGCGATGCCATTTCTGATTGCGGTAAAATATTTTTGATCTTAAAAATCTACACTAATCAAATGGCGCCGTTGCCGGGGATGGCGTAAAAATTTCCTTTTTGTAATTTAAGGTTTATATAAATTTTAAAAATCATAAAAATCTGAAAATATAAAAAGTACAAAAATTTTTTATCAATTTTTATCTGTTTGAAGGGTTTATCTTTTGAATTTTGCAGGAACAGCGAAGAATCTCGGATCTGGAAATTTACAGAGGGCGAAACAGAAATTGGTACATCCTAACAGACGAGGATTGGAACAAAGGAGCGACAGACTTTTTCTCGGGAACAGAACCCTCCTCCAGACCGCGTTTCCGCGGCCGATCAGGGCCAAGAACCGCGGTTCCGCGGTGAGACTGCCACGTCAGCTCCTCAGTTTTTCTCGGTTTGTTTCTTTTTCCCCCCTCTGCCAACCTCCATATATCCTTTTGCGAAATTTTCTGCAGGACTTCTTTGCGCTAAAAATTTTCTCTCCCCTTCTCAATAACAGATTTTCTGCAGGTTTCTTTGCGCCGCGCTTAAAAAAAATTAATTGCAAGTGAATTTACTGTTTTGCATAATTTAATCGGACTTTAAGGGGCTATTGACCAAACTCAGATTGGGTGGGGATTTCATCACCCTTCCCAGGACCCCAGAAAGCACTAAAAGCATTTGCATCGACCACTTTTAATTAAAAAATACTAGACTCAGCCCTAAGGACTTCGAGCTCAATAGGACAAAGGACTAGTCATAGGTATCGACCGTTTATCCTAACTGACTTTGCGGTGTCTAGGCAAGTGTGTCAAGGCAAGTGGTTACTTAATTAGGACCGCTACTTGTAGCGGGGAGCCTCCCACTTACCTGGCACTTACTTGGCCGCAATTGGCGGTGAAGAGACGGTTTGAGGTCCTATTTCTAATCCTAGTTAGGAGCTGTCTAGCTGACCTAGGTGACCCTAGATCTAGGCCTGATTGTGCATGTGTGGTTGATCGCAATTGTGTCACGAGTCTCTTTTCAAAATTCTTTTGCAAGAATTTCACATAAAAAAAAATAAACTTTTCAAAACTTGCAACTTGTCGCTAAAGAAATCTTTTAACTCACTTACACCACTTCCGTTCATTGACGTTATCTTACCACCACATTCTGTCTTTCATTTTTTTCTGACTACACTACCCCTTTAGTGTATGTCACTTTGGACTAGGGACACTAGCGCCCGATTAGTCCGTGTTTCGTTAATACCGACCGACATACCTTTTGACACCGAAGTCGAAATTCCGTCCACTTCCTTACCTCCACCTTCAAATTCTTTTTCCGAAGGCATGTCAGGATACAATCCTAACGATACCTTACCGACGGGAATGATTCCACCTCCGTTAGGTGCGAATAACTCGAATCAACCGCCTGTTGAAGCGCCCGCACGAGTTGCGCTCCAGGATCTCTTCTACCCTGTCCGCACTTCTTTACCTACCTGTCTTTCACCCCCACCGGCAAATGGGGACAATTTTGAAATAAAACCACATTTCATCAATATGCTGCCAAAATTTCATGGTTTGGAATCTGAAGATGCTTATATCTTCATCAATAAATTCCAAAACGTTTGCGCTATGATGAAAACGACCCAATTAAGTGATGACGCTATAAGGCTAAGGGTCATTCCTTTCACCTTATGTGACTTAGCCGAGAAGTGGCTATATAGCACAACATCACATTCAATTAGAAATTGGGATGAGTTTGTGAAAGCTTTTCTTAAAAAGTTCTATCCTCACCACAAAACTGCTAAAATCCGTAATGAGATTATACAATTTTCCCAGCTTCCTCACGAACCATTTTGGAAGTGTTTTGAAAGATTTAAAGACCTACTCGTTCAATGCCCTCATCATGGGATCAGAAGTTGGCAACTCTGCCAAACATTATACGAGGGATTGAACCCGGCAACAAAGCAGTTGCTAGAAACTATCTGTCAAGGTCACTTTCTAACCAAATCTAGTGAGGAAGCGTGGCAGTTTCTTGAGGACCTTAGTGAACAAACAATTCAGTGGGAGAGCACCAAGACCACATCATCTTCTTCTAGTGGTCAATCTAGGACAGGCATACATCAATTAGATATGTCGATTGCTATGAAGGCCGAGATGGTCGCTCTTACGAAAAAGCTAGAAGCGATTGAGACCAAAATCTCATCGTCTTCTCCTGCCCTTGTTGTGCCTCCAAGAACTGTTTGTGCTTGTTGTTCGGATCCATCACATCTTATCGAAGAGTGTCCTAACAATGCATCTACTCAAGGACATGATCAAGTCAATGCTGCCTACCAGCAACGACAGAGAAGCGATCCATACTCTTCGACATACAATCCGGGGTGGAGGAGTCACCCAAATTTCGCTTGGAACCAAAATCAACAATTCCAAGGAAATAATAATTTTCAAAGGCCCCCTCCTCCACAACAACAACAAGCACTTCCACAAACTCAATTTCAACAGCAACCTTTTCAACATCAACCTTACCCTAATCAAGTGAACAATTTTGTGCCTAACAATTCTTACCAGCCAAACAATTTTGTTCAACCTAACAATGACAAGGTTACTTCGCTCGAAAGAAGTCTAGATGCGTTCCTTAAGCAATCTACAGCAAGATTAGAGACTTCTATTCAATCTTTGGTGCAAAACAGTGCCTCACACGATCAAAGTATCAAATCTATTGAGGCACAAATTGCACAACTCAATGCAGCATTGAGCGAGCGAGAAAAAGGAAAGCTCCCATCTTAACCACTGCCCAATCCCGGTCACGCACATGCTGCATATCAACAGCAAACTCATAACGTAAACGCTGTGACCACGTTGAGATCGGGAAAAATGTTGCAAAACAATGTGGGTATTCACAATGACACCCCTGCCGGTGGTTCTTCTTCACCTTCTTCTTCTTCGTTAGAGCCTGTTCTCCATCATTCACAAGGCTCTACTCCTTCTAGCTCGACCGGACCCACTTCTCACAACACGAACACATCTACACGGGGTTCCGTTCCAACTCAACAATCTGATCCGCAAAAATTGGATTCAACAACATTTCAAAATGCTCCCTTTCCAAACCGGTTGAGATCCAATAAACCAACTCCACAAATGGAGAAGATCGTCGAGTTGTTCAAATAGGTGAGCATAAATATCCCTCTTTTGGATGCAATCCAACAAGTTCCTTCATATGCAAAAATCTTAAAGGACTTATGCACCAAAAAGAGGAAGTCACAAGTACCAAAGAAAGTTTTCGTGGCTAGTGTTGTTAGCGATGCTCTTGTCCAATCTTTACCCCAAAGCACAAGGACCCCGGTTGTCCTACTATTTCGATAACAATTGGGGACAAGAACATCAATAGAGCACTACTAGATCTTGGTGCTAGTGTCAATTTGCTACCTTATTCTGTGTACGAGCAATTAGGCATTGGAGAGCTTAAGCCCACTCACTGTACTCTCCAAATGGCTGATCGATCAATCGCCCATCCAAGGGGTGAGCTAGAGGATGTGTTGATCAAAGTTGGGGAGTTCATATTCCCCGTTGATTTTATTGTTATGGACACACAACCTGTTGCCAACTCACGGAACCAAATTCCGGTGATCCTCGGTCGACCATTTTTGGCCACTTCCAATACTGTAATAAACTGTCGCAATGGCTCCATGACTCTATCCTTCGGGAAGACGTCTAGTGAGTTCAATATTTACAAGTTAGGAAGTCTGCCCCCCGTGCCTAATACTAGTACACGAGAAGTTTGCTCTATTCACGAAATCACGCAGGAAGACTGCGAGCTTGAAAGATTTTTGTTTGATGAGAACAGTTTTGACGCCACTAGTGCGTCCCTCCTTGAGCCTACCACAGTTGACACAACCGATATTGATTATGAGTTTTTCAATTTTTCAGATGATGACGACTCACAGCCCGAATATGAGTCTTTTGAATTTTTTGATGAGTTAGCGGAAACATCCGAATCGGTTGTTTGCAGTGATTTCGAACCTGTGTTGGAGTCCTTTGAGTTCAAGGTAGATCCCCCAATGATTCTTTCGCCTCCGAAACTTGAACTCATGCACTTGCCGTCTCACCTTAAATATGCTTACATAGGTGATAATAAGACCTTTCCCATTATCATATCGGCCTCTCTAGCCTTCGAGCAAGAGAACGCTCTTTTAATGGTCTTACAAGATAGACGGCAAGTTTCCGGCTGGACTATGGCGGACATCGAGGAGATTAGTTCCCTCATAATTGAATATCATATGCACATGATGGATGATGCCAAGTCGATAAAGGATCCACAGAAATATCTTGGGGATGGTGTAGTTAGTCAACTTCCTCCTTTAGAAGTTGAACCACCCCCATTTCTTTTAATAAGCTACGAGAATGCCAATATTCCACTGATTGCTGATCATTCCCATTCTCGTTTTGATTCATCACCACCTCCTATCTATTCACTTCCACACTTTCCATATCACCATTTCTATCGTCCCCAATTCTTTTTGGATCGGTACAACATGTTCTTTCAACAACTGATACTCTTACAGATAATTTTTTCGAATGGTTGGTGTTGACATTTGGTCTTCGCAAAGTTTGGCAATGACGTGTAACATTGTTTCAATGAAGTTTGGGGGGGGGGCTTTCTATATATATATATATTTTATAATAAATAAATTTAAAAAAAATCAATTTTATAAATTTTTTCTTTAATATGTTAATAAGCAGGACATTGCCGACATTATCGACCCTCTTGGTGCAGCATGACAGTGAGGACACTGTCAAGTTTAAGTTTGGGGGTATGCTCGGTACGTCTTCTTCCTTCGCATTCATATGTACATATTTTTGCATTTGCATATTTATTTGAAAACCCATAAAAATTAAAAAATTTCAAAAATTATAAAAATTTATTATATTCAATTTTGGCTTATTTGAACTGAGTTTGACAAATAGGTTAACTGGCTACGAACAACTAGATCTTAGACTTAGTAAGTTGAAAACCCTAAAAATAACCTTCTTTAAAGATTAACGGTAGAAAGTATATGTCTTTGTAGTTTATTTAGAACTAGGCAAATTTTGAGTTCACTTTTTGGGCTAAGTTGAAATAAAGGAAAAATATTGATATTCTTATTAGAGTATAAGTTTGAAAAATAATTCCTAGCTTAAGTCTATATTCTGAAAATGTATACCTTACAAATTGCACAATCACGCACCTTGAAACTTGGAATAGTAGAAGAGACCTTGAAATGCTCTTGTCTAAAGTCCTTAGTACGAAGAAAATAAAAAAAAATGTGAATAAAGAAAAAAAAATGAACACTGGTCTTTGTGATTACTTAAGGCTGCAAAAATAGAAAAAATATTTAGCGAGGGTGCTTCATCACCTAGTGCCTTAGACCAACTGGTTTGGGAGTCACTGCTAAAAGCCTTGGGTGTTGCAAGACTAGGAATTACGCTTTAAAGTGCAAACATATCTTGTAATCGGTTGTTGGTACCTCAAGAAGTATTAACAGTCGCATGAAGGATGTGAATTCACCAGTTAATTAGTGCTTTGGACAACGGACAAGAGTATGATTGCTTGATTTGAATTTCCAAGTGTAGGGGTGATTTATACACACACGTGGGGATACATGATTAAAGTTGAGATAAGAGAACGGAATGAAGTATAAAACTTGTATCTTTAGTAGAGTTGATAGAAAAATTCCCAAGTGGAGATGGAACCTTAGAAGGAAAACTTAAGAAATGCCGAAAGCTGAGTGAGTCTATCGAACATATATAATCTTAAGTTAAATGATGAGGAAGTGTGAAGAATATGGGTGGGTAATTTACGAGTCAATGATAATAGAATTCCTTGTTAGGAAACCTAATTGGAGTATTAAAATCAGAGGGCCTAATTGATAGGATTTTGTGGGTAGTATCCGCTGAAAACCCTCAGGAGACAACACTCCTCCTACTAGGGACACCTAGAGGTTTAACGGCTTGTTGCACGAGCTCAGTGCAATCGCGTTTCCCTGCGAAAGTGCGGTTAGGTTTTATCGAGAATAAAATAATAAGTTTGCTCGATGACGAGCAAAAGATAAGTTTGGGGGTATTTGTTCACACCATAATATTGTATTATTATATTCCCCATTCTTATTCGTTTTATAAATAAACAGGTGCTTTTGACGCATGTCTGCTACATAGTACAGGTTACAGGTTCTTGGAGCGAAAACAGTGAAAAAGACAAAAGATGATACAAAAGAGAGACTTTTGACCAATAAGTAGAAGAATCCTAGTCAAGCCTAGACGAAGAACAATTCATAATTGTACAAGGCAACGCATGGTCCGAAATGTCAAAGGAAACAGTTAAAAGACCACTACAAGTTTCACTGAAGATCTGGAGAAAACCCAGAATCCAAATGGAGAAAAGAACTATAGAAATAGAAAGCCCAAAGCATCAAGAAGCAGCCCACAAAGTTTGGACATATGATATCACTAATGGGCCGCGGAACCACGGCCCCACCCCTACCCATGCCGCGGTTCCGCGGCCGTCCAGTGCGCACGTCGGTGCAAGAAGTTGGTGGCGGTGCGTCGGTACGTAGTTTGGGATTTTTCGTGGGCATATCTGTAATAGCACATGCGCGAGAATTTGTAACCCTAATTTTCCTATTTCCTATAAGTATGTATTCAAAAGATTGTATTAGGGATGCCTCTTTTGAATAAATAAAAATTCAGATTCTTTGAATATTTAAGAGCATCATTTCTGTAAGTTGTTTTTTTAATTTTTTTGCCTTAGTTTAAAATTAAATTCTTGCCCTAGATTAATTCATTCTTTGCCCTAGCTTTCTAATTTAATTCTTGCCTTAGATAAATCATTCCTTTGCCCTAGTAATCTAGTGTAAAATCTTTTAAACTGCAGTAGGTAAGTAATCTTAAAATGTTGTTTTTAATAGATCCCCTAATGAGCGAGTAATTTCCTCGCTTGTTAGGGCTAGGAATAAGGGAGGGATTGAGAGATGAATATCTCTCATCTCTTTCAAGCCCAATAATTTGTAATAACTAGAACTTCATGCACACATGCATGATCCGCTCCCTACGGCACCCTACCCACGAGGTAACGGTGAAACCGTAGTATAAAGGACCGGACATGCATGACTTCCATGAAGGTTAGAGCACTTATTTGGAAAGGACGGACAAAGATCTAAAGGGAGAAACTTCGTTTCTTCCCAATCATCCTAATCCCCTTTACTAATAATTGTTATAACTTCTAAAAAGATTTAATTGAGGGCATTGAAAGAGGTGTGAATTTCAATCTTATCAAACTCCACCTTAAACCTAATCCTAGCAAGTTTCTAATCATCATATAACTTAGTTTTTTAGATTCAATTAAAAGACCAAACAACCATTGGAATTAACTCGTAAGAACACTTAGGAAAATTACACATCCCTGTGGACCGACCCGTATTCACCGGCTAGCTGCAAAGCGACGCCGTTTCTGATTGCGGTAAAATATTTTTGATCGTAAAAATCTACACTAATCAGGACTCATACACAGGAACGTGTGTGATCCAATGTCTATACATGTATGAAGTGGTTATTCCTATTTCATTACTTTTACGGAAGATTTCTCTAGGTATGGAAATGTTTTCTTGATGAAGCATAAATCCGAGGCCTTTGAGAAATTCCGAGAATATAAGAATGAAGTGGAAAAACAAACATGCAAAAGTATCATGACACTGAGATCTGATCGAGGTGGTGAATACTTAAGTGCCGAGTTCCAGGATTACTTAAAAGAGAATAGAATTCTTGTTAGTTATATGTATGCCCTAGAGGCCATTACTGTACATGCGATGTATATTGTAGTGGATGCTTGGACATATATAGAAAGGACTTTCTTGCTCGACATGATAATATGCTATCTGGTTGCACTTTATCTTAACATGTAAACAAATACTGTTTTGTGATCGCATGTTGATAAAGCCCTTAGGATGATTACTTAACTACCAGAATTATGATGCAGATCATACTAGTAGGGACAGGGTAGTCGATACATCCTTCAAATGTTCCTAGTCATAGGTGTGTCGAGACAGGGCATCGACATACCAGAGTAGACTAGCGTATAGCTTCTCGACCCATATGATGGGCGATGGATGATCCCATATCCATTAGTGTTTGACATCAGAGAAGGTATACGGGTGCTCAGTGAAGACTAGGTACACTGGACGGACTCGCCGAGAACTCCTAGATGGTATTATACCTATTGTCAGATAGCAGTTCTCTGGTGACACTGGTACAGGTTAGTCTGTAGACCCAAGATCGTCATAGAGTCTTGTGTGATTCCCACCGTGCTTTGATTTCCACCAAACCACGGTCAAGAGATCGTGCAAAGCGGTGGCTTTTGGGTACAGTCCCGAATCACATGGAGGCAATGAGCGATAGGAGGGGTTTCGTCTCTCCCGGTATTGGGGATTGATGTTGCGCTGTGTTCGATTGGCTATAACTGGAAATCCCTGGCTAAGGTTGCTGAGATTTACTGGTAAGAGTTATTAGTAGTTTCTCGAACTGTTATGGACCTCATATCGACACGACTTATCGATTACTGGGGTCTGACGTTTACCACCCCTAGACTGTGATATGCGACATATCAGACGAAAAGACCGGACTGTACGGTAGTGTTACTGATTAGACTCACAGGAGTTATAGCAGGCTTGCTTGTTGATCTTCTGATCGCTCAATACCCGGGTGGCCGTTACGTTTAGCAGACCGCTTGCGGCTTGTGGGTGTTTGATATGATCATCACCTACTGCCGACGTATTGACGAGTCTTTAGTGTCCTACATAGAGGTTTCCTGGTTCATGCGAAACGGAGTAGGAGCACATATGTTATATGTGCGGGACTGAGATTGATACGAGTATGTGATACCGTATTCTATTCTCGCGATATGTGATATCGACCGGTTATATGTGATATAGCCGGGTTATCGGAACAAGTGTTGATTCGATGAAATAATATATATATATATATATATATATATATATTATATGCTCACTTAAATATTTATTATTCTCACTTGTAATACATTTAACATATATATGATATATGTTTATTGTATTGTTTTTCTTTTGTTGCATAAATATTATATATGTGATATATAATATTGTGACATGTTAGGTTATACATGCAACATGGATGTATGAGAATTATACCATGCTATATATTATGTTTGAGTTTAAATTCTTAAGTAATTCAAAAAGGAAGAAATGAGTCATTATGAAGCTTCATGATAAATTTTGACAAAGTCTTCTCTTTTTGTTTTGCTTAAGATATTTCTAAACTCAACCATGACACATAGCCATGGTTAACTCTCTACAAGAGTTAGTGGATGACATACACTAACCAAGGGTTGCATTTCTAACTTTAATCTTTTTCATTATTCATCTTCTTCCTCATTTTGATTTTTGCTCTCTAGCTTTTGAGATAAGAGAAGAAAATAGTGAGAAAATAAACAATAAAGTGAGCAAAATTCCTACTTCATAATCCTATACTATTAGCCATTTAGTTTAGGTTGTTTGCTTCACTAATCTACACAATTAATGAAGAGATAGCATGAGCCAGTGTCTCCTCGACGTAGATCATCTTCGGCCTCGAAGACTTCGAAGCAAGCTTGTTTATTTCTTCATGGGAGCCTCTCTAGAGTCCGGACGATCGTGATCGCAGCGAAGGGACTTCTACACAGAGCTATTGAAGTGAAGGACCGGTCTACAAAGGTTGTATTCCTTGTTCATTTAGATGTAAAGAGTTTACATTTTATGTTTAACCCTAAGTATCTAGTTAAGATCTCGGTTAGGGTTTGTTTATTACCCCAAAAATTTTAAAGTAGCATGATTGATACTTGCCAAAACCTTCACAAGGTGCTAAGCTAGCCCTACAATGGTATCAGAGCCAAGCTAGAGCATTAGGCGTTGTCTAGATGAAGTTTGAAGTCCGATCGAACTCCGAAACCCCGATAAATCCCACTTTCTGGAAAAAATTTCAAAAGTTGAAATTTTTCATATTAAAAATACTCAGAAAATCATGCAGGGAATTCTAAGGATTACTGTGAAGTACGAAGCCATAACCCACTCAAGTGACCGCGGAACCGTGGCCAACCCATGCGTTTGGTGGCGGTTCCGCGGCCAACTTTGGGAGTTAAGGGCTAATTCTTCAGGGGTTTATTCTTGGGTACCTTTTCATGCTTCTGGAAATTTTTAATTCTACTCAAGTGTTGAGCTTTCTGGAAAATATTGGGAACTCGTTGAGTCGATCGGAAAGTTTAATTTCGTTTAAGTTTTTCTGGGTAATTTAGAACGTGTTAAAAAGTTCGAAAGGATATCAATAACTCACTTTTTCCCCTGTCGGAAAACTTTCAAGTGTTGGATTTTTCCTGAGTTTAAAACTTTCAGAAAATCATGCAAGCGAATTTGTGGACCCTCTAGAAGAACGTAACCTTAACTCGATTATGTGACCGTCAAAACCGCCACTGAACCATATGGTTTGTGGTAGTTTAGCATTGCCACATGTTAGGCGTTGGTTTGACCCTTCTACGGCTGGTTCATAGTGGCTGTGACATGTTTTGGGACTTTTTGAACTCCGCTCAAGTGTTGAGCTATTTGGGAAATCTTGGGTGTTTGTTTATTCGATCGGAAAGTTTAACATTGTCTATTTATCTGGAATGTGATACAATATGTGGAATTCATATTGTTAGGCATGAAATGTGAAGTATGTGATATTTCGGATTTAAGATGTCTAAAGTGATTGTGGATTCCAAATGTTGTAGTTTTTCACTTTCTTTTCTGCGACCGTAAGTGTAATATGTAGTATATCGCCGGTTTCGGTGGTATATGTCAATGACAACTGGGATACGCATATTACTTACGTTGATGATATGTGATGTTATGTGTTGCTGTGATATGTTATATTGGATCGTCGTGTTTTGAATAGCCGGGTTTTTTTATATGAGATGAAAGTTTTTCATTTTCATTCATGTAAAATTCATTGTATGTAATATTCTTTTATTGGGGCACTTCCGGGTTGAGGATGATGTCACCATTGATGTATATTATTTACTTTTCCGCATTTGGATAGACCCAAGACGGGGAGCACAAGTAACCGGGTTCTAGGGTACAGTAAGAGACCATTTCGAGGAGTCGAGACCGGGTCTCCTAACTCTAGAATTGGTAGGGTTACTTACCACTCTCGTAGGGGTCTAGAGATGTGGGTTTGGCTATTCTTCGCGACCGTGGAATCCGTGTTTTATATTGGCTTAACTTAAAACACGGAATTCCTAGCATATCCAATATTTCATATGTGATTCTTCTGCTGCTGATATTCTGTGATGTGATCATATTATATGCCTGAGACGAATGCTTATACTATATATATGAGATATAATTAATATTGTTGCTTTCGTTTCTTCTGTGATACTTAGGAAACATAAATAAATGGGACTTCATTAATGAGATTAATGAAAGAAAAAGAAACCTAAAGATGTTGTAGAAACTTGTTTAAAAACTGGTAGCTCTAGTTCTTGCTTTGCATAGCGGTATTCCTTGTAGAATATCCAGCACCTTATTCGATAAGGAAAGAGCCGAGATCCCTTCACCGGGAGTGACCTCTTTAGCGAAAACTAGAAGATGCTACAAACACGGTTTGTCTTTTAATTGCTTTTATAGTTTTTGCTTTGCATAGTGGTATTTATGAAATATCATGCACCTTATTCGATAAGGAAAGAGCCGAGATCCCTTCACCGGGAGTGACCTCTTTAGTAAAACTAGTGAAAGCCTCAAAAACACTCCTTTTAAAATTCACTTGATTCTACAACGATATCAAGTTTATTACGCTCATGGTTTTCTTAAAAACCCGCGTAGCCCTCTGTCATTTTAGGAAATAGAGTACTTAGTATTCGTGCTGCGTATGTCGACCATAGCCGAGGCGTAGTGTATGGTAGCTAAGTGATGTCTTTCCTATACAGCATATGATGCGATTAGTTAGGACAGTCACATGATTATGTCGACCATAGCCGAGGGTCATGTGGGTGGGTCTAATTAATCATGAAATGATGGATAGAACTTGACTAGTGCTTATGATATGTTGACCATAGCCAAGGTAAGGTCATAGGTGCTAGGGGTAAAATATTATAGGGAATTTCAAGTGTTGAAATTTGCAATTAGATTGCATACCTCCTATGAGATAGTTGAATCCCAATACCCGCTGGGAGTAAGAGTTACTCATGGGAGAGTTTTACACATTACAATTAGCCGATCAAGTAGGTGTCTAGAAAGGTGTTTACGGGGTTACGCCCCTGGAAAAACGAGGTTTATTTTAATTAGGTCCGTACGAAAGCACGGGGAACTTCTCTCAATGTACCGACACTGGCCTGGCCGAATGATTGGCGAACTTGTAGGGTGTAATTAATCCCGGCTAGTCTTACCTTTTAGGGTTTGAAGGAAGATTTGACTAAAACAGTGGGAGCCATCCTGATTAGATAAAATAATAACCAAATCTAATCTTGCAAAAGCGCACGCAGAGTGTTTTCTTCTCTCTCTCTCCTGGTTGCGACTATGTCACGCCTTAATCAAGATAATAATATGGATGCATTGACCGAACCTGCTTATTACACTGAGCTAGGGAACGTTGGTTCCGCTCAATCTTATAATTGTTATAAGTCCGAGAAGGAAATAGGGGAATATCCGGATTCCCATGCCACCCAATTCTAAGAAAGTGCATGTTGATGCATATTCTTCGGGTGTCCTTATTACCGAGAACTGTTTTTCAGTATCCTCTACATCCTGGGTATATGATACCGGATCAGGATCCCGCATATGTAATATGTTACATGGGCTACAGAAAGGTAGAGAACTGAGAATGGGTGATATGTCTCTAAGTGTTAGAGAATGGTGCAATTGTTGCAGCCAAATCAGTTGGCAGATATCACCTTGTATTAATACATTGATTCTGAACAAATTTTATTACATACCGAACCTGATATACAATATTACATCATGATCTTTACTGAGTTAAAGGAGGATATAATTCTGTATTAGAGGATAATGCTGTGAACATTTTCCTGGATCAAGAGTTGATTCTATCGGGCACGTTATATAATAGCATATAAGTTCTAAATCAAACCACGGTTCAAAGCATACAGAACACAGACAAGAGGAGTAGTTCAGAAATGAACGAATCCTTCTTGAGGTATTGTAGACTAGGCCATATCAATGCGACACGACCAGCTAAGTTACATAAAGATGAATACGAGAATCTGTTCGAATTTTCATCTTATGCTACTTGCTAGTCTTGTCTCAAAGATAAAATGACCAAAACTCCGTTTACTGGAAACAGAGAAAGAGTTACTGAACTCTTAGGACAGATACATGATGATGTATATGGTCCCATGTCTATAAATGCCAAGGTTGGTTCTTTTGAGAACCAAACGGGTAAAAGTATTAAAGTCCAACGATGTGATCGAGAAGGCGAATACTAGTGTATGGAGTTCCTGGAGTTTTTAAAACGAGAATGTGATTCTCTCTCACCTTACTCCTTCGTATACACCACAACACAACGGTGTATCGGAGCGGAGGTATCGCACCCTATGAGATATGGCGCGCTCTATGATGAGTATTGATGAGTTACCTGTTTCCTTTTTGGTGTTATGCACTTGAGAAGCTGCATACCTATTGAATGGGGTTCCATCCAAATCAGGGCCTACCACTACATATGAGATATGGTATGAGAAGAGACCATGTCTTAAACGAGTTAAGATATGGGGTTGTCCGGCCTATGTTGAAAAGAAAAATCCGGACAAGCTTGAGGCAAGGTCAGTTGTGTAAGTTTGTCAGGATATCCCAAGCATTAGTGAGGGAATATCTTCTACTTAACTGAGGAGCAAAAGATGTTTTATTTCTCAGCATGCCATTTTTTTTGGAAAAGGAAATTCTTGTGAAGAAATTAGTGGTCATGAGGTAGAACTGGAAGGAGATCCAGCTAGACAAACCAACAGCTGATAATTTGATGAAACCAAAGGATTCAATAGTCTCCAACGAACCTCAGCCTCTCCACAAATCTGGCAGGGTTCCTCATCCACTTGAGAGATACTACAGTCTTCTCGGTGACAGTGGGAGCGAGGATTGCATCATGAGATGATGGCCCAACCGGGTTCAGGCAGATGGAACATCTGTTTTGATATGATAGTCAAAGAGTTTGACTTCATCAAAATGGCAGATGAACCTTGTATATACAAGAAGGTTGTAAAGATTAAGGTTGTCTTTCACGTATTATACGTAGATGACATACTCCTGATAGGAAATGGTTTCCTATGCTACACTCGGTCAAGCTCCTCTTATCACGGGAATTCTCCATATAGGATCAAAGTGATACCTCCTAAATCCTGGGTTTTTTGGATCTATGTGATAGATCTAAATGGATGTTAGGATTCTCACTAGGTGTAGTGAGATGGTATCAATCGATCCTGAGGAGAATCACTGGAAAGGTTCCAGGGTGATAAGGACGACTGAATGTCAGTCATAGGCATTGTCTTTACCCTCAGTGGAGGGACGGTATGTTGGAAGAGTTCCAAGCTAGATGCCGTGACTTACTGGAAAATAAAGGACGAATACATTGATACCAACGATACTACCAAAGTGACTGTCTAGACATTTCTTATTCATAAGAAGAACAAGGTTCCTACTATTGAGCGTCCAATAACTGTTATTGTGACAACAATGGAGTTGTGGCTATGGCCTCGGAACACCCGTCCCATAAAAGATCCAGACATATTCTGAGGCTAGTATCACCTGATCAGGGAGATGGTTGATCTCCAAAGGATCGAGGTAAGAAGAGTTTACACGAAGGATAAACACAGCGGATCCACTCACAAAGACCTTACCCCTAGAGAGACTTCTCTACAATGGTTGAGTATGGGATACTACAACCTATGCTCTATTGTTGGGTATTGGATACTACAACAGAAGGCCTTAGTTCAAGTGGGAGATTGTTAGTTATATGTATACCCTAGAGGCCATTACTGTACATGAGATGTATATTGTAGTGGATGCTTGAACATATATAGGAAGGACTTTCTTGCTTGACATGATAGTATGCTATCTGGTTGCACTTTATCTTAACATGTAAACAATTACAGTTTTGTGATCGCGTGTTGATAAAGCCCTTAGGATGATTACTTGACTACCAGAATTATAATGCAGATCATACTAGTGGGGACATGGTAGTCGATAAGTACATCCTTCAAATGTTCCTAGTCATAGGTGTGTCGAGACAGGGCATCGACATACCAGAGTGTTGGAGATAGTGCCCTCAGAGTCAATTATTGGATCACATGCACGTGATTGCAATAATTGAGGGAGGACCTGTCCCAGTAGGACAGTCTTACTCAAGATGATAGTATGCTATCTGGTTTATCTTTATCATCGTGTATTGCTTTAGGTGACCTTACGAGTCGCTATTACACGTTGATAGAGCCCTTAGGATTCTTGCTTGACTACCGGCAGTATAAGGGCGATCATATACGTGGGAGCTGGTAGTCTATAAGCACATCCTTAATTGGTCCCTAGTCGTGTGAGTTTCGAGACAGGGCATCGATACTCCAGAGTAGACTAGTGTATACAGTCGAGACCCCGACGAGGGGCGGTGGCCGGTCTCACAAGCCACTGGTGTCGTTGGTTCACCTAAGATGTATACAGGTGCTTATTGGGTTATGAGTACACCGGACAGGACTCGCCGGGAACCTGCTAGTTGGTCTTATACCAGACGTCAGATAGCAGTTCCCTGGTGACATGTGTACAGGTTAGTTCATCGACCTGAGATCGTCATTTGTCTTGTGTGAGTTCCCACTGTGCTTTGATTACTACCCTACCACGGCTCAAAGGAGTCGTGCAAACAGGTTTTAGTTGGGTACAGTCCCGAGCCACATGGAGGCAGTGAGTGGATCTGCAGGGGTTCGTCTCTCCCGGTATTGGGGGTGAGGTCGCGCTGTGTCGAGGAGAGCCAGAACATGAAAAGTCGTTGGCCAAGGCAGGAGATTTGCTGGTAGGTATTCCAGTAGTATCTCAGGGTGTTCTGTGCTGCACTCCGACACGACTTGTACTGCTTTTGGGGGTCTGACTTTTACCAACCCCCTAGGCCCGCCATGCGATGCTCATAGACGAACGGACCGGACTGTACGGATATTGTCACTGACAGGCTCAGTAGGATGTCAGGATGAGTTCGCTCATCGACGTCCCTTTCAGTCAATACCTGGTAGCCCGTTATGTATTGGCTTACACCTCTGACTTGCTAGTGGTTAAATCCACAACCAAGGTATTGACGAGTCTTTAGAGTCCACCACACTCAGTTACTCAAGTTTCGGGCGAAACGCTGTAGAGGCCGTATGGAGATATGGCAGGGTTCGATCAGATACGTGCGGTATTGCACGGATCGTGATCGGACGGTTTTTACTAGCCGGCTTTGCCTTAAGCCGGATCCTAGTATTGGATAGTGTAGTTTTGTCTCTTTGCATTTGTGTTCAGTGGGAATACAAATGTGGGCATGTATTTGCAGTAGCGGAGTTTTCCTGTAATTTATTACGGGATCAGTTTTCTGAAGTTGCCAGTTTGCATTCCGTTCCGGCCGGTTTTCTTTTGTTCCTTCGCGGCCGGACTTTCCGATGGAGGGGGTAATTTGCAATTGTGCAAATTACTTTTTGTGGAGGTGTTTCTTACATTTGTGGCATTATGATAAGACTAGCTTCATGATGAGATTCTTTTTTGGTCATTCCATTGCTTTTATGAGAATGGAAATGAAAAGATTGTTTTTGTGAAATGGGTGTGACTTTTTCTAGCATTTATCTTTTCCTTTTTTTTCCATTAATTAATCTATCATTTTTTATCCCACCATTCCCATATGGCCGGCCACTATTCTAGAGGAGAGAGAGAGAGGTTCATTGGTGATATGTTTTATTCTTCATCTCATTTCATGCTTTTATGCTTGCAAAATTCCAAGCTTCTCTCCTTCTCATTCTCCTCCAAACTCCTCCATCCATGGCAACTTCAAGAACCCTAAAGAGACATGGCTACTACACTATTCTATAGTAAGTCTTGGACGCGTCGGCTAGCCAACTTCGCGCCCGAGTTGCCTCGGTCAAGAAGTGGGAGCCCGTAAAAGATTCCGGCTACGTGGTGCCTTTCCGACGAGCGAGGAGGTGACGAACATTCCGCAGGAGATCGGAGTGGAGACGAAGACCGAAGGACACGGATCGCTTGGTATAGCATCTCTACTCTTTTCTATTATTGCTAGTTGCTAGGTTAATGGCCCGATCAGGGTAAAAAGTGCGCGGTGGTGCCGGTTGCAAGTTTTGCAAAGTTTTTGTTTCCGCGTTTCCGGCGTCGGATTGACGGCCGGGGCGCCCCCGCGGGCTTACATTGGTATCAGAGCCACGCCATTAACCATGCCTAGCTTGCTCTAGTATGTTTAGAACTCGATCGAACAAAAATCCCCAAAAACCGTATTTTCCTTTGCATCGTGTTTCTGTCGAATTATTTTTCTGCTCGAAAATTTTTTCAGGTTGTTGCAGAATACTGTGCATAAAACAATAAGAATTCTGGTAAAATTTTATCTCGAGATCCGACTATACCGCCGCGGAACCGCGGCTAAACCCATGCTTGGGCCGCGGTTCCGCCGCTCTTTTAACTGTTCATCGTGGCAAATTTTTCCAGAAGGCTTCTGATTAGGAAATAGGGATTTTGGGATATTTTCTTTGGGCCCAGATTTTCTGTAAGTGCTACAGTACTGCTTGGGGCCCACTTGATAAAATTTGTTCGATCGGATATTCTAAACATGCCAGTTCACAGTATTTACATTATATCTGTGACCGTGAATGTCACTCGATCGGTAAATCCAGTCTATCTGCTATAGCCCTTTTAGACGGATTTGCGAACGTGAAATTCACGTTGATGTCTGTGTTTTGCTGTGTTGTTGCGGATCGGTCGTGGGGGGTAGCCTGGATGCAATGTTAGTAATGTTCTGTTTTATATGTACATTTGATATTGCGGGGCGAGCGTCCGACATGTGGACTGCCGTCACTGCCTGTTTGTATTATTCTTTTGGGGCACGACCAGGTTGCGGTCGATGTATCCGGTGTATGCATATTTTACTTTCTGTACTAGGATTACCCCGCGGAGGGGTGCACGGATAGCCGGGTTCTAGAAGGCAACGGGCCCGCATCTCATGGCGTTGAGACGGAGGGGGCTTCACTCTAGAATTGGCGGGCTATTCGCCGCACTCATAGGGGGTACAGGTTGACCCAGGAGGGGTGCCCAAGTTACCGGATTCCGTGAAGTGCTGGGTGGTCCATTCACGTTGCTGAAGGGGGCTGCCTCGCTTCAGGTTTTGGCGGGTAACTTGCCGCGCCCGTAGGGGTCTAGGATTTCATTACACAGGCTATCCACACGACCAGGAGAACGTTGGGTTTCAGCAGCGGCTCTGTGAAACCCGGGGATCCCAGATATCTGTATTGATCTGTGTTGCTATACATTTCTGTGTTGCTGCTTTTTTATCACGCCTTGAGTGAAAATTATATATTGTATATATACTAGTAGATGTTGTATATGTTTTTCATCCGCGCTAGTCCAGTCCCCGCTCTGTCGTTAGTTAGCTAACCTAGCGGGTGATGACGGGACCCAGTGGCGAATGCGGATGGCATATACGTACATCAATATATTTTCGTTCTTTGTGGTGTGATCAAATGATGGGACTGCGTTGATTCGGATCAATGCAAGATAAACAAACCTATTCTGATGTTGTTGGAACACTTTTCAAAAAGCTGTTATTGCAAGGGCGTTCTCTTTTGTTTTGCATCGTGGTATTCAGTTGGAATATCCTGCTCCTCAGTCGACGAGGCAAGGGCCGAGATCCCTTCACCTGGAGTGACCCCTTGGACAAAAGTTTGCGTCAGGGCGATAACTTCACTATAGCCGATTACTTTTGCTTTGCATCGTGGTATTCAGTTGGAATATCCTGCACCTCATTCTACGGGGAAAGAGCCGAGATCCCTTCACCGGGAGTGACCTCTTTAGCAAAGGTTTTCGTCACTATATTTTTAAAAAAGCTATCAGTTCCTTCAACGATATCAAGTTCATTACGTTAAAGGTTTTCGCCAGAAACCATTCGTAGCCCTCCATCATTTCGGTTAAATATTCGGTAGTATTCAAGCTATGTATTTTGACCTCACGCCAAGGCATAGTGATTGGTAGCTGCCGGATATTTATCTGTTGCATAGATAGATGCGTTGGTTTGGGATAGCCGTACTACTATTTTGGCCTACGTCAAGGGTATGTACGGGTGGGTTCAAATTAACCTGGATAATGATGGGTAGAACTTGACATGTGACTTATGATATTTTGACCTCACGCCAAGGTCATAAGAGCATGGGGTAAAAATCCACATCGGGAGTTTCAAAAGAACTGAAACTTGCCAGATATGCGCATACCTTCTGGAGTGTGATAGCGTGAGCGGATTCCGTCACGTTATCATGCGATGATGGTTGGATCCCGGTTCCCACTGATGAGTTGGTTTACTCCTCGGGTGATCCCGGCTAATTCTTCTTTGAGGTTTGGAGAAGAATTTGAGTTACAGTGGGAGGTTTCCAGATTAGATAAAGTGATAACCATTCTGATCTAGGTTAGAGTGCACGCTGAGTGTTTCTTTTCTCTCTCTCTTTGACAGCGACCATTGACCCGACCCTAGACTATGACTCAGTGACCAAGTGACCGAACCTTCTTAACACTGGCTTTTGGATTGTCAGAGTTGCAAACCTCATTGCCACTCCTACTTTTACCCTTTTCTCCAGGACACCCCGTATCACTACGAACGTCCACTTCCATTGGACAAAACCATCGTATGGTTATATACGAACTCGAAGGAATTCAAGGATGGTTTCTGGTTCTGGAGAAAACGAATAGGATTATTCAGTTGTTTTTTTCCTTTTACCTTCTCTCTCAGGCTGCGAGTACTCCTTGGTTTAGGAGTAGCACACCTATTACGCAAATTGGATATTCTTCTTCCAAGCCATAGGCTGGTGCCGACCGGTAGGGAATGAAGAAAGCCAATTAGCCTAAACGGTGTACAGAAGGTATTAAGTTCAGACAAAGCAAGGGATTAGTAAGAGGGCAAAGTAAATTGCGACTGCTATTCACGACCAAACCAAGTATTTCTTCGCCAATCCTAAATCACCTTTGTATTTCTCCAGGACACTCCGTATCACTACGAAGATCCCAGTTTATTGGATAATCCATCGTATGGTTATATACGAACTCGAAAGGAACTTGTTCCAGTTCGGGGATGGATCCTGGTTCAGGAGAAATAGGAATAAAGTACATTCAGGTGTCTTTTATCTTCACCTTCTCTCGCGTTGCGAGTGTTCCTAGGACTAGGAGAGTACACCCATTATGCTTATTGGATAGTCTTCTTCCAAACCATAGGCTGGTGCCGAACGGTAGGGAAGGAAGAAAACCATTTGGTCTAAAGGGGTGTACAGAAGGTAACGACTAAAGACATATAAAGGGATTTGGAGAAGTGGCAAAGAATTATACGGTTATAGTTGTGAATCTGGATAATGGAAGAGGCATTACTAAGGAATACCAGGATACCCTATCGAAACATTTCAATTTTTCAGTTTCACTGTGTACTGTTAATAGAAAACTGATTTCCCGATTAGACACTTGCTCCAGGGTATGTATTTACCAGGTATGATTCTCACATCTGTATGGTTTTACAGATGATGAGTGGGAGTAAGTTATTGGGAATTAGGTGATCATCCTCATTATATCGGGATTCGTTATAATTGGTGATATTTGAGGAAGTCATCTGGGTTGTTTGCCGGTCGGCAAATATTTGGTTTTGAATATCCGTTGTTATGCACCAATTTCAAATTGATATATCTGTACGTCTATTTTTATAGAGTGAGATATACTTTTTGAAATTATGTCTTTGACATTTACCTATATCAGTGGATGGTTAGGTAAGGAGCATTGAACAACGGTGTAATTCTTCTTAACCATAAATACAGTTTTCAACCTACGACACACAGTGAATGAGTCACTAGACTCAGGGGACTTATACAGAGTATTGTATATTGTCCAGTGTCCATGAGGACAGAGGGGTTGGTCCTCGTACTGTATTCTGTTTACTTATGACTTCTCTAGTTCTTAGACAGGTGTTTCGTAGAAACACAGGGTCGAAGTTTTGAGAAGTTATAGGTATAAGAATAAAGTAGAGAACCAGGTGTTGCAAGCATCGAGATTCTTCAAAGTGATCGAAGATGTAGATACTTGTACATGGTATTCAATTGATAGTAGTGGTTAAGAGAACTTGCTTCTCTTTCAGGTTACTCATAATTGGAAGCATTCCTAAGTTGAGTAACGCTGATAGGCCTCCTTCCATTTAGTTGACATGCACTGGAGACAGCTGCATGATTTGAATCTGGTTCAATTAAATCAGTGCCTCTGTTTCTATATTGGATATAGAACAGTTCATATCTTGACATTGTTAAGATACGGGGAGTTGTCCAGCTTATGCTTAAAACCAGACTCTGGATAACTCAAGGCACGTTTCTGTAATGGCTGTTTGTGGGTTGACCCGGGCTATGCAGAGGGTTGATATTTTACCATCTGGAAGATCAATAGTGATATTGTTCTTGACTCGCCACAGTTTTAATAAAATGGTTTTTTTTTTTTCAGAAAACAGTTGTGGGAGTATGGTAGCTGGAAGTGATTCCAGAACCACAAACGATTACAGAAGATTTGATAAGAACCTAAAGATTCAATCTGGTTTGACATTCCATTGGCCACTCCACAGATAAGGTGGGTAACCTCAGGCACCCGAAAGGTACTTCGGTATACTCAAGGACGGTGGCAGAGAGGTTCTTGTTTACCCAGACTTGCCATTGCTGTTGTTCCAGACTATGAGACCCGGCAGGAGGATGAGTATAGCGTCGTTCTAAACTGGTTTTAGAAGCGTACGTGTATATGACTCTGCCAGAGGGTTGTCGTAGTCAGTGGGAGCAGCGGAAGCATTGGTGGACATCAGGCTTATGTCTATTTATAGACTAGAGCAGATATAGCGGAGATAGATCATCTATTTCTAATATGACAGTCATAGGTTTGACTTCATCAGAATAGGGGATGGATCTGTTGAGAAGGTAGTAGGGTGTGATGTCCAGGTATTTGATGACATACACAGAGTAGGAAGTGATATTCCTATACTACGATCGGTTATACTTTGGTCGTCACACAGTAGTTTCTCCTCATAGGACTTGGATCTTACATCAGACATTCTGGTAACTAGATCTATGGTTTTAGATCTAGATTTGGGTGGTTTCCTAATCTGGGTACCTTGACAGCATTCTATGAGTATTTAGAATGGACGACTCCTGGCATGGTGGTGTACCTGCAGGTAATGGAGTCACCCTCTCTAAAGGTGTCTTACAGACTAAAGGGGAGAGGGATACGCATGATTGGCAGAGCACTTGCTTAGGCAATTGAGTCAATCATGAGATGTCAAGTACCACACCAAATGTTGTTCTTGCAGTAGGTGCAATAAGTTGATATTGATCCAATCCTGGAGAAACAGTCGGAAGCAGTTTTAGAACATAAGTTGATGTTCTAGGGATATGATAACAGTATTCTCCTTTGGGAGACCGTTATCATTCCAGGCTTCCAAGGTGACCTGGATGGCAGAGTGGCTGTCAGAGTTATAGTTTTCCTTCTGACGAGGGGCAGTATTTTGGACAGATAGTCCAGGTGGATATGAGGGAAGGCATGGCGCAGGATACTGATTAAGTTCAGTTGACGATACAGTCTAAGAAGTTTGGATTTGGAGTTCACTTATGAGCTAGGTCCCATCACACATCCAGACACATTCTAAGACAGGTATTGCTCATTTCGGGAGATGGTTTTCTCCGCGAACTTGAGATAGAGAGAGACATAGAAAGAAACATCAGAGCGGATCCACTCACTGAAGCTATTCCTCGAACGCAATAGTTTCGCAAACGAGCTTTTTGAGACGGACTAGTAGAGGAGTTGGGTGTTCGGTATCACACGGGCTGTGAGTATGCGACATCGCAAGAATTAGCCTTGAGTGCAAGTGGGAGATTGTTGGAGATAGTGCCCTAAGAGTCAATTATTGGATTACAGGCACGTGATAGCAATGATTGAGGGAGGACCTGTCCCAGTAGGACAGTCTTACTCAAGACGATAGTATGCTATCTGGTTTATCTTTATCATCGTGTACTGCTTTAGGTGACCTTACGAGTCGCTATTACACGTTGATAGAGCCCCTAGGATTCTTGCTTGACTACCGGCAGTATGAGGGCGATCATATACGTGGGAGCTGGTAGTCTATAAGCACATCCTTAATTGGTCCCTAGTCGTGGGAGTTTCGAGACAGGGCATCGATACTCCAGAGTAGACTAGTGTATACAGTCAAGACCCCGACGAGGGGCGGTGGCCGGTCTTACAAGCCACTGGTGTCAGTTGGTTCACCTAAGATGTATACAGGTGCTTATTGGGTTATGAGTACACCGGACAGGACTCGCCGGGAACCTGCTAGTTGGTCTTATACCAGACGTCAGATAGCAGTTCCCTGGTGACATGTGTACAGGTTAGTTCATCGACCTGAGATCGTCATTTGTCTCGTGTGAGTTCCCACTGTGCTTTGATTACTACCCTACCACGGCTCAAAGGAGTCGTGCAAACAGGTTTTAGTTGGGTACAGTCCCGAGCCACATGGAGACAGTGAGCGGATCTGCAGGGGTTCGTCTCTCCCGGTATTAGGGGTGAGGTCGCGCTGTGTCGAGGAGAACCAGAACATGAAAAGTCTTTGGCCAAGGCAGGAGATTTGCTGGTAGGTATTCCAGTAGTATCTCAGGGTGTTCTGTGCTGCACTCCGACACGACTTGTACCGTTTTTGGGGGTCTGACTTTTACCAACCCCCTAGGCCCGCCATGCGATGCTCATAGACGAACGGACCGGACTGTACGGATATTGTCACTGACAGGCTCAGTAGGATGTCAGGATGAGTTCACTCATCGACGTCCCTTTCAGTCAATACCTGGTAGCCCGTTACGTATTGGCTTACACCTCTGACTTGCTAGTGGTTAAATCCACAACCAAGGTATTGACGAGTCTTTAGAGTCCACCACACTCAGTTACTCAAGTTTCGGGCGAAACGCTGTAGAGGCCGTATGGAGATATGGCAGGGTTCGATCAGATACGTGCGGTATTGCACGGATCGTGATCGGACGGTTTTTACTAGCCGGCTTTGCCTTAAGCCGGATCCTAGTATTGGATAGTGTAGTTTTATCTATTTGCATTTGTGTTCAGTGGGAATACAAATGCGGGCATGTATTTGCAGTAGCGGAGTTTTCCTGTAATTTATTACGGGATCAGTTTTCTGAAGTTGCCAGTTTGCATTCCGTTCCGGCCGGTTTTCTTTTGTTCCTTCGCGGCCGGACTTTCCGATGGAGGGGGTAATTTGCAATTGTGCAAATTACTTTTTGTGGAGGTGTTTCTTACATTTGTGGCATTATGATAAGACTAGCTTCATGATGAGATTCTTTTTTGGTCATTCCATTGCTTTTATGAGAATGGAAATGAAAAGATTGTTTTTGTGAAATGGGTGTGACTTTTTCTAGCATTTATCTTTTCCTTTTTTTCCATTAATTAATCTATCATTTTTGATCCCACCATTCCCATATGGCCGGCCACTATTCTAGAGGAGAGAGAGAGAGGTTCATTGGTGATATGTTTTATTCTTCATCTCATTTCATGCTTTTATGCTTGCAAAATTCCAAGCTTCTCTCCTCCTCATTCTCCTCCAAACTCCTCCATCCATGGCAACTTCAAGAACCCTAAAGAGACATGGCTACTACACTATTCTATAGGAAGTCTTGGACGCGTCGGCTAGCCAACTTCGCGCCCGAGTTGCCTCGGTCAAGAAGTGGGAGCCCGTAAAAGATTCCGGCTACGTGGTGCCTTTCCGACGAGCGAGGAGGTGACGAACATTCCGCAGGAGATCGGAGTGGAGACGAAGACCGAAGGACACGGATCGCTTGGTATAGCATCTCTACTCTTTTCTATTATTGCTAGTTGCTAGGTTAATGGCCCGATCAGGGTAAAAAGTGCGCGGTGGTGCCGGTTGCAAGTTTTGCAAAGTTTTTGTTTCCGCGTTTGCGGCTTCGGATTGACGGCCGGGGCGCCCCCGCGGGCTTACACAGAGTAGACTAGCGTATAGCTTCTCGACCCATATGATGGGCGATGGAAGATCCCATATCCATTACTGTTTGACATCAGAGAAGGTATACGGTTGCTCAGTGGAGACTGGGTACACTGGATGGACTCACTGAGAACTCCTAGATGGTATTATACCTATCGTCGGATAGCAGTTCTCTGGTGACACTGGTACATGTTAGTCTGTAGACCGAGATCGTCATAGAGTCTTGTGTGATTCCCATTGTGCTTTGATTTCCACCAAACCACGGTCAAGAGATCGTGCAAAACGGTGGCTTTTGGGTACAATCCTGAATCACATAGAGGCAATAAGTGATAGGAGGAGTTTCGTCTCTCCCGGTATTGGGGGTTGATGTTGCGCTGTGTTCGATTGGCTATAACTGGAAATCTTTGGCCAGGGTTGCTGAGATTTACTGGTAAGAGTTATCAGTAGTTTCTCGAACTGTTATGGACCTCATATCGACACGACTTATCGGTTGCTAGGGTCTGACGTTTACCACCCCTAGACTGTGATATGCGACATATCAGACGAAGAGACCGGACTGTACGGTAGTGTTACTGATTGGATTCGCAGGAGTTATAGCAGTCTTGCTTGTTGATCTTCTGATCGCTCAATACCCGGGTGGCCGTTACGTTTAGCAGACCGCTTGCGGCTTGTGGGTGTTTGATATGATCATCACCTACTGCCGGCGTATTGACGAGTCTTTAGAGTCCTACATAGAGGTTTCCTGGTTCATGCGAAACGGAGTAGGAGCACATATGTTATATATGCGGGACTGAGATTGATACGAGTATGTGATACCGTATTCTATTCTCACGATATGTGATATCGGCCGGTTATATGTGATATAGCCGGGTTATCGGAACAAGTGTTGATTCGATGAAATAATATATATATATATATATATATATATATATATATATATTATATGCTCACTTAAATATTTATTATTCTCACTTGTAATACATTTAACATATATATGATATATGTTTATTGTATTGTTTTTCTTTTGTTGCATAAATATTATATATATGATATATAATATTGTGACATGTTAGGTTATACATGCAACATGGATGTATGAGAATTATACCATGCTATATATTATGTTTGAGTTTAAATTCTTAAGTAATTCAAAAAGGAAGAAATGAGTCATTATGAATCTTCGTGATAAACTTTGACAAAGTCTTCTCTTTTTGTTTTGCTTAAGATATTTCTAAACTCAACCATGACACATAGCCATGGTTAACTCTCTACAAGAGTTAGTGGATGACATACATTAACCAAGGGTTGCATTTCTAACCTTAATCTTTTTCATTATTCATCTTCTTCCTCATTTTGATTTTTGCTCTTTAGCTTTTGAGATAAGAGAAGAAAATAGTGAGAAAATAAACAATAAAGTGAGCAAAATTCCTACTTCATCACCCTATACTATTAGCCATTTAGTTTAGGGTGTTTTCTTCACCAATCTACACAATTAGTGAAGAGATAGCATGAGCTAGTGTCTCCTCGACGTAGATCATCTTCGGCCTCAAAGACTTCGAAGCAAGCTTGTTCATTTTTTCATGGGAGCCTCTCTAGAGTCCGGACGATCGTGATCGCAGCGAAGGGACTTCTACACGGAGCTATTGAAGTGAAGGACCGGTCTACAAAGGTTGTATTCCTTGTTCACTTAGATGTAAAGAGTTTACATTTTATGTTTAACCCTAAGTATCTAATTAAGATCGTTAGGGTTTGTTTAGCACCCCAAAATTTTTAAAGTAGCATGATTGATGCTTGCCAAAACCTTCACAAGGTGCTAAGCTAACCCTACAATTCTCTCTCAGCTTACTCCTCCATACACACCACCACAAAATGGTGTATCGGAAATGCGGAACAAAACCCTATTGGATATGGTACGTTCCATGATGAGTAAACGCCGAGTTACCGCAATCCTTCCGGGGTTATGCACTAGAATTAGCTGCATATATTTTGATTAAGGTTCCTACCAAGACTGTGCCTACCACACCATATCAAATGTGGAGTGGGAAGAAACGTTGTCTTCAGTATCTGAAGATATGAGGATGTCCAGCTTTTATATAAAGGCAGCATGCAGAGAAGCTCGAGGCACGCTCAGTACTGTGTAAGTTTATGGGATACCTAAAGAACTCCAGGGGGTATCTTTTCTATTACGCAGAGAAACAAAAGGTTTTTGTTTCTCGTCATGCCCAATTTTTGGAAAATCAATTTTTGGAAAAAGAAACTAGTGCGAGCGCAATAGAATTGGAAGAAGTTCCAGAACCACAAACTATTACTGAAAGTATGATAGAACCAAAGGTTTCAGAAGAACCGTACATCCCTGCGCCATTCTGCAGGACTAGTAGGCAGTCTCATCCGCCCGAGAGATACTACGGTTTTCTCGTAGACGGGGATAGAGAGTATTGCATCATTAACAATGATCAGCCAACTAGCTTCCAGCAAGCCATTCAGAGCGGTGACTCGGTAAAATGGCTGGATACAATGCGGACCGAGATGGAGTCCATATACACCAACAAAGTATGGACTTTGGACATTGCTCCAGAAGGGGTAAAACCCGTAGGCTGCAAATGGATCTTCAGAAAGAAGATTGGTGTAAATGGACAGGTTGAAACTTATAAGGCTAGACTTGTTGCAAAAGGATTTCGTTAAAGACCTGGTTTAGACTATGATGAAACCTTTTCTCCTGTGACTATGCTCAAATCCATTCGGATCCTTCTTGCTATTGCTGCCTTCCAAGATTATGAGATTTGGCAGATGGACGTAAAGAACGATTTTCTAAATGGTAATTTGGAAGAGTGCGTCTATATGGATCAGCCAGATGGTTTCATTTAGAGTGGGAGCAGCGGGAAAGTGTGCAAGTTGCTTAAGTCCATTTATGGACTAAAGCAGGCATCGCGGAGTTGGAACATATGTTTTGATGAGGCGGTCAAAGAATTCGACTTTATCAAAAATCCAGATGAACCATGCATTTATAGTAAGATTGTAGCGAGAACTATGGTATTCCTCATCTTGTACGTGGATGACATTATCTTGATAGGAAATGACATTCCTATGCTACAATCAATCAAAGCATTCTTGTCACAGAGGTTCTCCATGAAAGACTTGGGTGATGCCAACTACATTCTGGGATCCGGATCTATCGTGATAGATCAAAACGGATAGTGGGACTTTCACAGTCAAGGTACATCGACACCATACTGAAAAGGTTTAGTATGGAAGATTCAAAATGCGGTAATCTACTGGCTTGTTACGGAATCACCCTCTCCAAAGAGATGTCTTCCAAGACTAATTTGGAAAAGGCTCGCATGTCGATTATACCCTACGCTTCTACGGTAGGCTCTATAATGTATGCGATATTGTGTACTAGACCAGATGTTGCTTACGCACTCAGCGTGGTAAGCCGGTATCAGTCAAACCCAGGGGAGAAGCACTGGATAGCAGTAAAGAACATTCTTAAGTACTAGAGAAGGACTAAGGAGATGTTCTTGGTGTATGGCGGAAAAGACCTCCAGATCGAGGCATTTGCTGACTCCAGCTTCCACAGTTATAAGGATGACTCCAAGTCCATATCGGGTTATGTCTTTACCCTCAATGGAGGGGCAGTCTATTGGAAGAGCCCCAAGCAGGACACTATTGCTGACTCGAGATGGAAGCGGAGTATATCGCTGCTTGTGACGCCGCAAAAGAGGCAGTCTGGATGAGAAAGTTCTTGACTGAACTTCTGATGGTTCCTTCCATTGTTGATCCAATACCTTTGTATTGTGACAACAAAGATGCTATAGCTTTAGGGAAGGAACCCAGGTCCTATCAGAGATCCAGACATATCTTGAGGCGGTACCACCTGATCAAGGAGATCGTTGATCTCCGGGAGATCGAGGTGAGGAGAGTAGATACGTAGAATAACACTGCAGATCCACTCACCGAGTCCATCCCTCAGATAGAGTTCTAGTGGCTATTCGAGATCTTCGGTCTGCGATATGCTAATAAATGGCCTTAGTGCAAGTGGGAGATTGTTAGTGATATATGCCCTAGAGGACATTATTGTATCATTCTGGTTTGTATATTACTTAATGGAATCTTGGGATATACACGGATATAGTAACAATCTTGCTCGAAATGGTAGCAGGCTACCTGGTTTGTTTCTACCTCAATATGTGCATGTGTTTCTTAGCATATCGCTTATACATATTAGTAGAGCCCTTATGATCTTTGCTTGATTACCGGCGTTGTGATGGTAGTTACACTAGAGGGGGCTAGGAAGTCTATAAGCACATCCTTATACAGGTCCATAGTCATAGGATTATTGAGACGGGGCATAGATACTCTAGAGTAGACTAGTGTATACACTTCTTATCCCAGCAGGGGAGATGGTCTGTCCCATAGCCATTAGTACGTCGTACTGGAGATAGTAAGCAGGTGATCATTGGGTTATGAGTACACTGTACATGACTCGTCGGGAACTGCTGGTGGGTATTATACCAATCATCGGGTAGCAGTTCCCATGTGACATGAGTACAATTTAGTTCGTCGACTTGATACTGCTACTTCGCCTCGAGTGTGTTTCCACTGTTCTTTGATTACTACCCTACCACGGCTCAAAAGAGTCGTGCAAACAGGTAGTAGTTGGGTGCAGTCCTGAAGCGCTTGGAGGCAGTGGTGGTTAGATAGGATTTGTCTCTTCCAGTATTGAGGGTTGATATCGCGCTGTGTTCGGAAGGCTATTACACAAAGTCCTTGGCCAAGGCATACGAGATTTATTGGTAGGTACTCTAGTAGTTTCTCAGGGTATTTTGGGTTACACTCCGACATGACTTATTGCGCTATTAGGGGTCTGACGATTACCAACCCTAGGCCTAATATGCGATACTCTTAGACGAACAGACCGGACTATACGGAGATTGTCACAGATAGGCTCAGTAGGAGTTCGAATGAGTTTGCTCATCGGCTTTCTTATCGACACATACCTGGGTAGCCGTTATGTGCAGCTAGTACCGCTTGCGGCTTATGGTTAAACCTACTGCCAGTGTAGTGTCGAGTCTTTAGAGTCTCACACAGAAGGTTTCCCTGCACCGGGCAAAATATGTAGAGGCCGTATGGTTTTACGGCAGGGCTTCGATCACATATGTGTACTTGTGCACGTACGATGTTCGGGCGGATAATACTAGTAGGCTTTGGTTTAAGACGGATCCTAGTATTATATTGATGGATTATTTTCGTCTCATTGTATTCGTATTCTTCGGAATACGGATGCTGGTATGTATATACGGATGATGGGCATTCTCGTAATTTCCTTGAGAAGGCTTCTAGAAGGAGACACCTCATTAGGGTTTTATTTCTTTTGGATTAAAGATTAATGTGGTAGAGGAAATGAGGTGTTACTTGACAAAAGTTCTAGCATGACTCATGGTATGACTCATAGCATGACTCATCTTATGATAATGATACATACTAGATATTTTTATCAAGCATGTTGGATATTTATCTCGGAAGCTAGATATTTGTGGTTACATTATTTAGTATACATTATTCATCACAAATGGGCTCAAGATTTAGCTTATGTTTTATTCTACACTCTCATCTTCCTCAGTCTTCTTCTTCTTCCTCTAAACCATAAACCTCTCATGTGTTGAGAATTCTAGGGTTTCAAGAGACAAACTAATCCATCTTCATTCTCTACATCATCTAGACCATCTAGTTTAGCGAACTAAATGCCCTAGTAACCTCGGATTTGAGGTTGGAGCTCGGACTATAGACTCTCGGGTGGATCGTCTTCGACTCGAGGAGGCCGATGAGGAAGCATCAATCCGTTACGATCCTCGGAGCTTATGACGAGGTGAAGGACAACAAAGAAGAACCGAAGGACATATAACGTGAGGTATAAACTTCTTTCCGAGTAGTTAACCTCTTACAAGTTTGGCTAGTTAGGGTTTAGCATCGATCCTGAAGTTCAAGTCGGTGTTGCGAGCTTTGAAAAATCGTTTTTAAATATTCCGCCTCCCCGCGAACCCGCGGGGTGCGCGACATCGACTTACAGTGCTAGGTGGTCGTCTTATAGTGGTGAGTTTGAGCCGCATCGCTCTAGAATCGGTGGGCTATGCACTGCAATTGTAGGGTTTTAGGATAGACCCAAGGTGGAGCGCCCAAGTTACCAAATTCGATGAAGTGCCGGGTAGCCCACTCATGTCATTGAGTGACCTTACGGTGAATTGATGGGTAACTTTCTGCGCTCGTAGGGTTCTTTGGTTCAGGTGATGTCCGAGCTATCCACACGACCAGAGAATGCTTGTTTTCGTTTGCAGCTCAAACGAAACACGAGGCTCCTACTTTATTCGCTATTCCATCTTGTTAATCACATGCATGTGATATTTATTACCTGCCTGTGATGATATATAAATATATAAATATTGTATATGTTTTGCACCCTCGCTAGCCCTGCCCATGCACCGTCGTAAGTTAAGTAACCTTACGGAGAAGTCCTCGGACCCCGTGGCGAATGCGGGTGGCATATACATGCATTCTATTTTGGTTGTTTTCTGCGATACATAGGCTTAATTGATGGGACCATATTAATTCTAATTAATGCTAGAAAATAAACCTAAAAGGATGTTGTTGGAATCAAATTTCAAGACCACTTGATTCTTTTCAAAACTGCTAGGTTTCTTACAAAACCAAAAATTTTCAAAATTGAGCTTGAACCATTCATTTCGAAAGCACCAGATTCCTTCAACGATACCAGGTTCATTACGTTAATGGTTTTTCGCCAAAAACCAGTCATAACCCTCCGTCATTTCAGATAATTAGTACTTAGTATTCATGATGCGTTTGTCAATTATTCGTCAAGACGTAGTGTGCGGTAGCTAAGTAGTGATTGTTTGTAGCATAGATAATGCGATTGGTTAGGACAGTTATATGACTTTGTTGATTATTTATCAAGGGTCTTGTCACGCCCCGCATCCCAAGATACGTAACTACGGCATGTGACAGAGCCAACCATGTAACCTGTGGAGAGAAATTATCCCTCCATAATCACATTACGGCTGTCTATCGGATATCAAGAATAGTAAAATATATAATCTAGGTAACACATGTCAATATGCTACAGTAAATAGAATCAAGTAAATGCATAAAGCGGAAATGAATCAAGATCCAATAAAACAATAACATCTTAATCACGTCCTAATATGGGCTCACATCAATAGAAATAAAACTGCTGAAATAACTACACTAAGAGTATAAACTAAATAGCTAGCTCCTCATGGCTCGGCTTGATTGCTAAAGTACTTTTGATCTGCCTACGATAAAGGTAGATGAATTGGACCATACAAAACTCAGACGTCAGTGCGTCATAATATCAAAATAAGAGTAATAACTAGGATAAGATGATATGATTAAACAAGAATGTAAATAATAAACATAGGTATAAACAATGAGCTGTATGTATGTGATGTGTATCCTAAAATCTGTGCTTCTAGGTTATCTATTCTACAAGTCTTTGAAATCAATTTAATGGAATCGTCGATGTAACTCAATAGTCCCGTGCATGCCCAGGACCACGGTCAAGATTCTCGGGGCTGAATCCGAGACGTGCCACTAAGCTGTAAAAATAGGTATCATGTATAGACGAATGATGTCAGCAGCATCATTACGGGGCTGGCCGAGCCCGTAAAGACTGATCAGTATAATTATCGAACTGTTGAGTTACAAGTCAGGTTTCATTATTGATTTTCTCTTATCCCTAAGGTTTTGTGTTCAAGTCAGGTATTGATGATATAAATCTAATGCCAATACAGGATCAAGCAGGTACAGGTCTTGTCTATGTAGACAACACGATACGTCCATCAGGACAACAATCAAGATTTTTGGCATTAGCAAGAAGATTGAAGCAACAAGTCTGGTAGTGTGTCATGAACATGCCATATACTGTATATTAACCAAAATAGATACCAATGTAAAACTGTAATCAATATCGAAACACGACTAATACCAGGATGCATATGTATCTATCAGTAATAATCATTATACGTCCATTACCATGTATGATGCAATCTAAATAATATATTGAACCGATCTAGTATTATAATAACATCGTGATGTTCTGGTATGCAGCTAGATAAACTATTATATGTACGGATACAGACAGATGCTATAAACTGTAAATCGGTAATTTCTGCTGAATAGTAGAACAAATGCACTATCATTTATTAAATAAATATTGATATAGTAACATAGCATGTTGCAAGTTTATAACTTGCTTGATCGGATCTTACGTCGAGATACGGATGTCATGTTCCGACGTCAAAATAACGTTGCGATGCAAAACGTGCATGCGCAGGACTGGGCCTGGCTAAGCAGTGACGTGACGTGGTGACTGGGCTGGACGATGACGGCGACTGGATCGTCCGGATCATCGGCGACGCGCGCAACTCTGGCGAGATGGCCGTAATCAAGAAAATAAAGAAACTAAAGAAAGAAAAGAAGAAGAAGAGGTTGCTGGGGTAAGTGGGGATGGACAGAGGGATGGTGACGAGGTCGACGACGACGAGGTGCTGCCATCGGCGAGGTGGCTGTAAGCTTAGAGGTGATCGAGGAAGGGTGTATAGGGGGTCATTGGTGGTGGTGTTGGGTGTTCTTGGTGCTGGGAAGGCGAGGAGGCGAAGAGGAGGTCGGTAGTGGCAGTTGGTTCTACCGTCGACGAGGGTTCTGACGACGAGGTATGGTTTCTTGGGTCGGGAAAGTGCAGGGTGGTGATCGGGAAAAGGAGAAGAGGAGAGGATGAGAAGGCGAGGTCGAGAGGGTGCTGTGATGGTGATAGGTGGTGATGGTGAGGATGAGGGTGAACGGAGAGGACGAGAGGGATGGTTTTAGGGTTCTGGGTTTTTCTCTCGCGATGGGGAAGAAGAACGAGGAGGATATATGGATGCAACCACATGATATGGGGTGTAATGACATGCAAGACTAGATACAAAAATATATTATTTGGTTTTTATTTGTATTATTAAAAGATATGTGGAATATATTATATGTGTATCATATCTAGATTTGCATAGATATTCTGTCCTGGCAAATATTTGACGTAATCTTGGACCATGATGGGTTTCAAATATGCGTATTGGGTTGGATAATAACCACAGCTGCTAAATGCACTATCCGCAACCCAAACAACAATAATCAAGATCAAATACCGTACTTTGCCTTAGACTGACGGAACAAAGCTAAGAAGTAGGCTGAATGGAAAAAGGTAATTTTACCGCAAGATTTGAAATACCTTACAAATATATAGTATAAATGCACTAGGGTGTTACATTATATCTAACTACAAAAGAATTTCGTCCTCGAAATTCCCAGAACAAGAAAAGACATCAAAACACGGATCTAAGAAAAAAGGTGTTGAAATTTCTGTCAGATCTCATCTTCACGTTCCCAAGTAGATCCTCAGTGCGAACGATTCCCCATGAAACGAGTACTAGTGGGATAACTTTGATCTTGAGGATCTTTTCTTATTGATCCATAATCGGAATTGGTCGCTCTTCATATGTTAAATCTTCCGTTACTGTCTGTTCCGAGTGATCTAGGATGTGCGTCTCATCTCGAACATACTTGAGGAGTTGAGATACATGAAACACGTCATGAACACCCGCCAATGATGGTGGTAAAGCCAATCGATAAGCTACCTCTCCAACACGCGCGATAATACCGAAAGGCCCCATGAATCGTGAACTAAGCTTGCCTCAACTACCAAATCGGATCACTCCTCTGGTCGGTGATATTTTCAAGAATACAAGATCACTAACTGCGAACTCCAAAGGTCTTTGTCCAGTATCAGCCCAACTTTTCTATCGATCTTGTGCTACTTTCATATGATTTTGGATCACGTTAACTTTCTCCACCGTTTGCACAATAAGATCCGGTCCCAATAATCTTCTTTCTCCAATATCATCCCAACAGACAGGCGAGCAACACTTACGACCGTATGATGCTTCGAATGGAGCCATCTGTATAGTCTCCTGAAAACTGTTATTGTATGAAAACTCCACTAAGTGCAAATGATCCTCCCATGAACCCTTAAAGTCCAACATGCATGCTCTCAACATATCTTCAAGAGTTTGGATCATTCTTTCAAAATGGCCATCTGTCTGAGGATGATAGACTATGCTAAACTTCAAGCGAGTCCCCAAACTTTCCTGTAGACTCCTCCAAAAGCGCGATAGGAAACGAGTATCACAATCCGAAATGATGCTCACGGGTACTCCACGCAATCTCACAATCTCCTGCATGTACCGCTCTGCCAAAGCCTCCGTTGACTGACCAACTCGAAACGGTATACAATGAGTTGTCTTGATCAATCGATCAACAATGACCCAAATTGCATTTTTGCCCTTTGGACTCCATGGTAAAGCTGCCACAAAATCCATGGTTATATATTCCCACTTCCATTGAGAAATCAGAAGTGGTTGCAACAGACCAGCTACCCTTTGATATTCCGCCTTGACTTGCTGACACACCAAGCACTTCGATACGTAGCGAGAAATCTCCCTTTTCATGCCTTCCCACCAGAAATGTTGTCGCAGATCTCAATACATCTTTGTGCCCTCCGAATGTACGGAATATGCGGAACTATGAGCCTCCTTTAGAACTTCTTCACGAACATGTTCTTTAGGCATACATAAACGACTACTATATTGTAACGAACCATCTTCATGAATTAACAAGTTTGTTTGAAGTCCTGCTTCTGCTTATTCTCAAAACTTCTGCAACCTTGGATCGTGCGACTACGCTACTTTAATGTTATCGATCAAGGATGACTGTACTTGCAACTACATCAACTGTCCCAAAGAATTCAGTAGTATAATCCCCAATTCGAATTTATGAAGATCAGCTAAAATCTCCTTCTGTGCAGTCAACATCCGTATTGCTGGCAACCGACTTAGAGCATCCGACATGACATTAACTTTTCCCGGATGGTATTTTAGATCAAGATCATAGTCAGCTATCAGCTCCAACCATCTGCGATGCCTCATGTTGAGCTCTTTCTATGTGAACACGTATTTTAGGCTTTTGTGATCGGTAAATACTTCTACCCTTTCATCCAATAAATAGTGTCTCCAAATCTTCAAAGCGAAAATCACTGCTGCTAACTCCAGATCATGAGTTGGGTAGTTCTTCTCATGGGTCTTCAATTGTTTCGACGCATAAACTATAACCTTCCCATGCTGCATTAGAACACATCCCAAGCCTTTTCTAGATGCGTCACTGTGAATTACTAGCCCTCTGGAACCATCTAGCACTGTCAAGATAGGAGCGATGGTCAATCTATGCTTCAACGCTTCAAAAGCCGACGCACATTTCTCCGTCTATACGAACGGTACCTCCTTTTGTGTTAGCTTGGTCAATGGTTCTGCTATTTGAGCGAATTTCTCCACAAACCTTCTATAGTATCCCGCAAGCCCAAGAAAACTTCTGATCCCCCTGCGTTCTTTGGAATTGGCCGATCATGAACAACTGCAATCTTTTCAGGGTCAACGACAATTTCATCTCCGGATACAACATGACCTAAAAATTTCACTTCTTCGAGCCAAAACTCGCACTTGCTCATCTTAACATATAACTTTTCTTATATCAATGTTTGTAGTGCGATCCTCAAGTGTTCTGCATGCACTTCTTTGATCCTCGAATAGACCAGAATATCATCAATAAACACCACTACGAACTGGTCCAGATACAGTGAAAAGATTCGATTCATCAAGTCCATAAATATTACCGGTGCATTGGTAACTCCAAATAGCATCACCAAGTACTCTTAATGCCCATATTGAGTTCGGAACGCTATCTTGCAAATATCTTCTGATTTCACCCGAACTTGATGATATCCGGATCGCAAATCCAATTTCGAGAATACCCTCGCGCCACTGAGTTAATCGAATAATTCGACGACGCGAGGGATTGGGTACTTGTTCTTAATAGTCACCCGATTTAATTCTCGATAATCAATGCACATCCTCTGTGTGCCATCCTTCTTCTTGACTAGAAGAACTGGAGCTCCCCATGGTGAACCGCTGTTGCGAATCCAACCTTTCTCTAGTAATTCGGTAACTTGTTTCTTTACCTCTACTAGTTCCACCGGTGACATCAGATAAAAGCCTTCGAATTGGCGCTGCTATAGGAATAAGATCAATCGCGAACTGTCACGCCCCGATTCTCGGTGTACGGCAAGAGGGCGCGACGAGGCCCGCTATGTATTTACTCAGAAGTAAACACGCTAAGCGTATCTAAGCAATATAAAGTAAAGTACACAAGAGACAGGAATGTAAATGAACATCAACTTTATTTATTAAACATTCTTTTACAGGTACAATTGGAAAGTAAATACATGAATGGAAAGCAATGCCTAAACAATGGCATAACTGAAATGAAAATATGTACAAGTAAAGTCACTGCTCAGGATCTTCTGTGAACTGCTCTACGTGCTCCTGGCTGGTCTCGAACTCTAGTGCGTCCGATCCACCTGAAAAAATTCCAAAGAAGAAGAGAAATAGGAATGTCGTCAGCGAACAATCGCTCGGTAAGTCTCAAAGAAAGGAAGAAGTAGAATAGACAGAAAAGCGAGTATATCTAGTAATGCTTGATTATAATGTTAACGTATTTGTTTATAGCTTGGTACAGAATATGCCAGTGTATACGAGAGGAGTCCAACTTACACCATGGACTTTGGTAACCCGTAGTACAAAGCTCCGTCGAAAATACCATGGAACAACAGCATGGATGTAATTACGTCTTTAGTGACCACCTCGTGCCACCTTTAACATGTTCCGTACCAGTCTATCCCTTTATAAACCCCGTAGTGTCTTATAGTATTGATTGTACTGATTATAGTGTATTGTCTTGTAGTAAATGGAAGACTTGCCGAAACAATGATATCAGTAAATGGAATGGATATAAATGGAGAGTCATGTAGACGGAGTATATCCATGGTTCGGTTCGGTCAATATAGATTGATATAGATTGAATAGACGGATTCATGGATTCATGTTGTATTGTAGTTTATACTTAATTCACATTCAAGTCATATTGATTAGATTGAGACTCAGTCTGAGTCAGACACTTTGAAAAGAAATTGAAATCCTGAATAAGTTTTGATGTTATCGATAACTGCAACATATGGACGGCAGGATTTGTGTCATTTTCCAAGAAAATTACCATGTTGATAACACCGTTTGTTAGATTGTCTACCTTAGATAGGCAAGCACCCACATTCTCTGGCTCCCAGAGGCTCAAGAGAATTGGTCCCGCTTAAACCTATATTTACTAGGGTCCTTATTGTAATTTAGTATAACTTGAGGGGGTTTTATATAAAAATAATTTTGATATAATTTTTAAAATACACCTCAAGCATTTAATTATCATCTTTAGGGTTTTCATAGATGTATATTTTATAAAAGTGAAATTTCTAGTGAGTAGAACCTAGTTTTCATAGTATATGATATCGGTATTTTGTATTGAACTGTAATGGTATTTTCACGTAATGGTGATTCCTTTGATTTAGAAAACTTGGAATATTTATATGAGATAATGTGCACCATCCCAAATGGGGTCCCCAAAAGTGGGTTGTAGAGGCGCAATTGCAAAGAATTTATTAACACGCTTTTTAAAGAAATGGTTTTGCAAGTTTGATAGTATTTATTTGTAATGTCGTATTATCCCATAACTATATTCCCAAAACTTCATCGTGCTATGTCAAGGATGTGTGTTGTGATGATGTAGGTCATTACCTCGTGAGTTATCTAAAAATAATACAAGTATTATGTGAATTATGGCTAAATGTAAAGTATGTGGTATTTATCGTAAAAATGCGATAAAAGTTGCATAAAAGATTCTTTTGAGATGAAACTTATTCTAATATTTATTTATGTTTGTTAAATATTATATGAGAGTATGGTATTTTATGGTTTAAGAAAAATAGAATTTTTAAAGAAAAACGAATCGGAAGTCGGATTAACTCCGCTTCCGTCGGGTTTTGAGGAATGAAAGTTTTAGAATAGAAAAAGAGAGGGGGGGAGGGGACTTACAAGCTAGAGAACAAGTGAATAGAAAGAGAAAGCTATTGGAACCGTCGGGGTATCGTTTCGTCGCCGTAATCTTCTTGGAACGTCGCTGGAACGTCACATCTTGCTAACTCCACTTGCACAACTTGAGACTTGGAAATTTTATAGAGTTTTGTTGAGGAAATTCCGAATGAGGAGGGGTGAAGGGTTTAGGGTAATGAAGAATAGAATTAAAATATGCATTAAAAATGGATTAAAGAGGGGATTTATTATTCTCTGGATAAATGCAGAGAAATCAAACAATATGGGGGTAGTGGGGTAGGCCAAGGGGTGCTAGGGTTAAATTTTGGGAGCATTTGGTATGGTTTGGACCGATGGTGCCGGCCCAAAACAAGATTTCACCAGTCCAATTTGGGTGGGTTGGGTCTGGATTCTTGCCACGTGTCATGTTCAGTGTATACAACATTTTGGACATGTTTGATTTTGTTATGAATTTTCATTTTACGCGCTGTGCACGTGCAAACCTTTGGGCTTCTAAAAGATTAAAAGAAAAATCAATAAAAATAATATGTGGCTGAGGGGATTCGATCACAGGGGATACGTTACAACAGTGCAAGGCTTTACCAATGAGCTACAAGTGCTTTCTTGCTGTTCAAAAGAAAATCAAATTTATAACTTGTGCTCAGGCTCATGTATTCCTTTCTGTATTTTTAAAAAATTTCGTACAGAAAGTTTAGGGTTGTTACACGAACTCTACATATCGTTTAGATGTTATTGTACTATTTCGCTTATGGAATGCATCATACATACTTGCTTACATGTAGATACTTATACCTTGCTACGGTTACATGTACACCTCATATGATGCTGCACTTGATTTCGGAGGATTTGGGAACCGCATGATATATTTTAAAACTGGATTTATTTAAAAGAGCGGTTTTCCCTTGATATGCTCATATTGCTGTTTTATGTTACATATATCAGTTTTCATGGATTTACGCATTGAGATATGGATTTCATGTGATTTATGGATTTGAGAACCGTGGGGATATTTCAAGAAACTATGTATTGTTTGAAAACCCGGTTTCTCTAGATATGATATTTCAGTGCGTCCACCATGAGATTTCTCGGTTCTGAGATTTGTGATATTTACCCGATACGAGGAGTGAGCGGGCCGTGTGCGGGTACATGGTGGAGCCCGGTATGGTTCCCCTAGGCAAGAAGTTCACAGATGATAGGCGATGAGCCTGGAAGGCTGGGCAAGTACCTACCGGTGATAGTATTTTGACTCGGCGGTTATCGTGGGGATACCGACCGGAGTGATGTACGACATGTCATCAGGGCCAGTCGTGGGAACGGCGCCTGGGATATGAGGATTTACGTGTCGATGCTAGACACGAGTTTCATGATTTTTCGTATCGTCGGTGGACATACGTGATTGATATCCTCATATATTTATATGCATATGTTTTCATGATGTTTTCGGGTGTCGATGTTTGACACTCAGGTTCTATGAGACTTACAGGATATGAGAGCCGATCTGAGGATGCGGTGTCTGAGGATTTTGGGATTTGATGTGTCAGTGAGGGACACTGGGGTTTTTTCCATGCTGATGATTTTGCATCAAGTTTTATTATATCATCCCACCCACTCAGGTTATTTTGATGCATTGCTTCATGTAGTTGTAGTGCCCTGATGATGTACCTTTACATGACTGTTGCATATTCATATTGCCATACTTAATGCTATCAGATTACATGTGATAAATTTATCGTTGTTCGTGCATACTTGCGTTCACGAGTTGGCAACTCACCCCCATTGTGCCACAGTGTTTTGCAGGGCTTACCCTCATAGTAGTCGCGGCAGGACGTCTTATCATCTCTACTTTTGCGGATACAGCTACGGTTGGCTTTGAGGCCTTTGCTTTTAGGTGGGTTTGCGGTTATCCATTTATGTACATTAGATATCTTTTTGTTGGATCTAGTATTCTCCATCTACCACTTCATGTATTTGACTTAGAGACGAGTTGTGAGGATTCAGTGTTGTATATTTATTTTGGGGACTTTGGGGTGCCGTGCTCGTGGGAGCCGGTCTTGTTGTAAAGTTTTACTTCTTTATGTAGTTTTCCTTTATATTTCTTCGCTTCGGCGTCGTATATATTCTTGTGGTGGTTGTCTCCTCCGTTGGGCGTGAGTTGCTCCCGTTTGGGATGCTTTATTTATATTCTATGTTGTACCCGTTTTCGGGGATAGTTTTTACAAAGGAAGTGCTGCCGAAATTTTCAAGAAAGAAAACTAAAGTTAAAGATATTACTTGAGATTTTCCGAATGTTTTAAACTATGTTTTTCTCCGCTTATCCAGTTTTGGGTGGTTTAGATTGCTGGGTTTCGGCTTACTTAAGTTGCGTACGCCTGTAGACGTTACGTAGTTTAAGTGCCGGTTACGGGCCTAATTTTTGGGTCATGACAGGAGCTATATGATTGTAACTATGTACCGCGGTATGGTTACAATGCGGTACTTTGTGAAATTTTAGGATCGCAAGCGGGGACTTCGGACGCTGCGAATAAAGGGAAGCTGGTATTCGGATTTTAGTAGCTCGAGATCATCGGTGAGTAGATTTAACATCTACGGGAAAATCGTCCGTATGGCATTATGCGTCAGGGCTGGATTATGATATGATAGCTGCATGTTATTTGCATATGAGTTTATTGCATATGAACGTCATTGGATAGTATTACCTGTTATATCTTGACTTATACCTTTGTACACAACACCTTACTGATGGTTCATGTTGCACAAGCACTAATTTGTATGCTACACGCACACCGTCGGTAATTACCATGACACGCGCAACCTACATACATACGTGATATTGTATTGGATAGGGATAATTGAGATAGTGACTCTTATTCTATTGTGCATATGAGATACAGCTGACACTTTTACATACGTGATATTGTATTGGATAGGGATAATGGAGGTAGTGACTCTTATTCCATTTCACGTATACCTTTCTATAGCTACTTGTACATCAAGCATACATACTGATATGTACACCCACATACCTGTTACAGCCACATGTACATCATGCATACATATTGACAGGTACATCCATATATTTTGCTATAGCTGCATATACCCTAAGTGGTATTGTTTTGACATGTGATATGGTTTAACTTGATTAAAGGGTTAATTGTTAATTGGAGATTAGGAAAACTTATTCTAGTGGAAGAATGGAAATTTTTTAATTCCTAATCCGTCTAATTAAGATTATTAGTAAACTAGGTTTTACTAAAACATAATTGGGTGAGTTTAAAATTATGGAAGTGGTTTGGATAACTTAGTTAAGCTGCTTTAAGATATTTGTAATCGCTAGAATTGTGTTAGTTTTAGACTTGTGCAAAATTATGCGATAAGTTGCTTACTAGGTTTCGGTGAATTTTTGACGTGGGTTCGATTGGTCGTTGCGATGTTATTTATATTATCTTCCTCGTATTTAATTGTGCTGTGGGTGCGCGATCGGTACGATCGGAGTCTAGAATTGGAGGTTACGTAGTTTAGCGACCCTAATTAGGGTTTTTGCCAATGTCGTGCGCATTTGGTGCGCTAGGTGCGCAGTGTAATTTTCTGGGCGCACGCAACGTCTAAAGGCGTAACGTAATTCAAGTAAGCTGAAACCCAGAAATCTAAACCTTTTTAAGAAAAATAATGGAGGTGAAGTTTTGAAATAAAGGTATAATGAAATCAAGTTTTCTTAATACATAGAAAATGAACATGAAAATGCAAGTGGATTATGCAAGTTTTAAAAACATGTTTCGTCTTTTTGAAAATTTGGGCAACACCTCCTTTGTATATTTTGATCCAAAACCACAAATACATGAAGATAATGAAGGCATCCCCAAGCAGGAGCTAGCTCTTCGCCAAACGGTGGATCACAACCATGCAAGACAATATATATATATATATATAAGTATACGACGCCCAACGACGAAAATCACCATAAAAGATAAAGAAATAAGCAAGACATCAAAACCACGAGTAGCAGAATACCCCTCGCTCTAAGTCTCGCAACCACAATCCCACTAAGTCTCATTACTTATACAATTTACTAATTTTGATTGATAGAGTTAACTAGATACAATATGAAATATAGATACAAGAGTGGGTACGATACAAGTGTCCTACCTACCAATGCAAAACAACCGAATGCAACTGTGTGCCAGCGAAGCCGCTACTGATCCAAGCGGTCAACCTGCAAGAACTGTGGCACAACGAGGGCGAGTTGCCAACTCGTGAGTAGAAAAATATCAACAGATAGAAATCAAATAAACAACGATTCCTAGGTCAACTATATCATAAAGGTTATACTATGATATCTAGGGTGACCAGGTCTGTATATGTGCCAACAAGCTAGTCAATGCCTATAAGCATATGGATAACATCCAACAGTAAAATCAATGCATGTATGCAAATGGATCTCGTCCACGTGTCCCCCACTGACACAACAACATCATGCATGTAAATATCATAAAAGCATATGCATAAAAATACGAGGATATAAATCAACATGTGTCCCTCGCGACACCTTCAAATCATAAAACCTGAGTGTCCAGCATCGACACTCGAAACATCATGAAAATCGTGTCCAACATCGACACGTAAATCCTCATATATCTCAGACGCCGCATCCTCAGATCGACCATCAGGCGCCGCACACCCTGGTCGGCCCTCATATCCATCTTGCTACTCCGGTCGGTATCCTCCGGATAACCGCCGATTCCAAATACTATCACCGGTAGGTATTGCTTTCCTTCCAGGCTCACCGTCTAACACATACGAGTCTTCTTGCCCCGGGATACCTCACCAGATCCACCATGTACCCGCAGACGGTGTCTACCACTCCTCAAATCGGGTTTCACATGCCACTCTCAGAACCGAGAAAACACATGGTGGACACACTGAAATATCATATCAAGAGAAACCGGGTTTTTAAAACAATACATACTTTCTTTTAAAATGACCACGGTTCTCAAATCCAGAAATCTCATGAAAATAGCATATCTCAATGCGTAAAATCATAAAGCATGATGTATGCGACATATGATGAAATGTAAGCATATCCGTATATCATGCAACATGGAATAGTGATATATCATATTAAGGGAAAACCGCTCCTTTAAATAGTTCCAGTTTTGAAAATATGTCTTGCGGTTCCCAATATCTCCAAAGTCAAATGCAACATCGTATAAAAGTGCACAGGTAACTATAGCAAGTAAATTATGCAAAGAGTCATATCATGATGCAGCAATCCTACTGTGTAGTGACATGGCAATTATCGATGATGAAGTGTGTGAGCCGGAAAATCTGTGTACGTGTAACATACGCATCATCGATAATGGTGTAAGTGTACTAACACAGGTATATACAATGTCATAATAATATCATGAATGCAACATAAGGTAAATCATCAGCTAAAAGCTATAAGGTATACGTAACTATGATATGTCTGAGTCGGTGAATCTATCAATCGGCATCTAGACTCACAGCACCACGTACGGTATAATCCATCGTACGACATCCTCTAGTCAAGGGTATGGATCAAACCTCAAGTCAAACTCATCATGTATGGAAAATCATAGTGCGGCGGCATTAACCTATCAGGGATCCTATCATCCTATAAGACGAGGAGGGTACGGACCTAACGTCCCGTACAGCTATCACTCACGATTCACAACATATATAAATATCTCTATATACTTATGTCCCAGGTCGCATCCGCAATAATCTCATATCAGGGGACCGACAGGGTATAATTCATCTCAATCGACTCGCATCCGTATGCCATCATACCATCAAATCATCATATCATCATATCCGTCTTATATTCTTTCATCGCATTTATATCTCACATCAAGTCGAGTTTACATAAACATTTTATCTCTACTAAGTATAAGTATCTAATCTAACATACACACCCGAACCATATAAGCAGATTTTGAAAAGAAGCGAATCGTAGTTTTGAAAATATAGGTTACGGTGTTTTTAAGGAAAAGATATCGTTTGAAAATCCGTAACGTCCCTCAAGGTAACTATTTAAAAGATTCATACGATTCTTCAGTTTAGAAATATGTATGGTTCGGATGACACATCTACGTCGACTATCTAGTCCTATAGTACCCTAAACGGCAGTGTCATCAAATATCATCCTCAATTCCCGTCATTTCATATCAGCCGTATCATATCACTTCTAACTGTCATTCTGCTTCTAATATAGTTTCACTAACTATCTTTTAACTCTAACCCTAGTTTCCTAATCTAGGTTCCCTTAACCATATTCTATAAATCAGTCTCCATCAAAAGTTTGCGGGGGTGCTATACGCCATCCATCCGACTTCCCCCGTGGATATAGATCCACTCACCTTGGTTCTTGCTTGCCGAAGTCGATAACGCCAAGCTCCGTCGCTTCGGAATCCACGTGAAGGTACCTATAATAATACACAATCGCAATGCGTGTTAAAATCAAGACGAAAAACCAAAACGGCCCACGTTTCGCTCATAGGTTAAAACCTATAGCCCACGTATGCAAAACCAACAAATTACCCCTAGTTGTTGATGTACAAACATTCAAAAACCAAATACAAAACCAAATATCAAGAATTAGCATTTCAAAATACGGAAAACATAGCTAAAGTCACACTAAACTGCTCCCAGATTTTGACTCAGGTCAAATAAATCTAAGCAAACAAGTCTAGGGTGATGTATAATGTGTAATTGAGCTACTGAACCAACTCCAACACCCCGGACAACCAAGTGGCCGGCCCCATCCCTAGAAATTCCGGCGAGCCCGGCCCCCCATGCTCAGTTGGGTCTCGTTTTGTCATGGTGATCTCCTCTGGTCTAAAATTGGTCTCTGGTATTGTTTGCTACTCTCAAAATTTCCCTGGGTTGCTCCAGATTCACTGTAGGCACACTAAAAGTCACAAAATCGATACGGAACAAATCTTAAGTTCGTGCATCGGGTTCACCTCTATGGCTCAGGTCAGGAATCATGTCACCATGATCGTGTAAACACTCCTAACTGTTCCCAGATTTCACCTACTTTCACAACAGAAAAATCTAGTAGGACCAAACACCTCTAAACAACTTCAGGAAACTACCCTACAAAATCCAAGTCCTAACTCTCCTACCCACCCGAGGTCGCCGGATTTGGCCTCATAGTCGCCGGCCATAACCGATGGGAAAGGGTTAGGGTCCTTGGTGAACACTCAGGGTCTCGAGTACAACACTACCACACTGTTTGTTTTTACAGTGAAAACTCGGGATCACAGCAGGTTATCGATATCGCAAAATGACACTTAAATTACGATATCGCACAAACTAAACTGAAAAGGAAGAAGATATACCTCATTTAGTCTCCTCTAGGCAGCACTAACTTCCCAATGACGTCAAAATCCCACTTTGCTCGATTCAAAGTGTAGAGAAAAAGATGGAGATTAATTTTTGTGAAGGGAGTGTAGGGTTTTGGGGATTATTTGGAGATGGATCTAGGGTTTGAAGTGGAGGGTAGTGAGCTTGAGGAAGATGAAGGAGCGAAAAAGAAAATGATGGGGAATGTGGGCAGCAGCCCCTCCCTCCCCTCTCTCACTATTATTCTCACCCACTCACTTTCCAGGTCATTATTATGTCCCCCCCCCCCTCTCCAACTCATCATTACACCCTTTTTCCCTTCTATTCTCACCAAAAACACATACACCTAAATAAAATAACACAATTGAAGTAACATGTAATATGTCATGGTGCACTAGCCATGAAAAACTGTAGAAACACGGATTTGGCTTAATCGCGATTAGCAGTGCATTTTTATCCAAATTACATATAATAATATTTAAAAATGCCAAATCCTTTAAACATATTATTAAATGAATAAATCATTTTAATTTTTCATTTATTTCACTATTATTGGTATATATATACCCTTTTTCGAAAACCCCAACTTTGCAAATCGGGCAGTTTTCGGGAAAAATATTATTTTAATATTAAATTCCAAAAATAATATTTTATATTTTCTGAAATGTTACAATCTTCCTCCCTTAAAGAAATTCAGTCCCCGAATTTAAATTTAAACCCCAAAATCTAAAACATTTCAATAATCAGCTCAAATCAACGGGGCTCCAAAATCACGGAAGATGCAGAAACAACACAGCGCGTCAAGTGCGCATGAAAACGAGTACAAAACTCAAATCGAACTCCGTCAAGCATCACGCAAATCATCGGATTTGCACGCATATCCTCGGAGTTACAATAGAGATACAGATCTCGAAATCTACTACTGAAATCCAATATACACTAGTCAAATACTATAATACGTATATAGTACGCTTCTTTGGAAAACTTTCAAGAACTAAATAAAACTCATGCAAAAATCTTTTCTAAATCGCCGTGTGATGCGTAACTCATGGCCTAAGTGACGGACGCTCATTTGTGAAATAATAGTATATGTCCATATATGTTTTCCTAAATACAGGTTCCGTCGTTTTCAAAATAACCCAAAAGGTTTTCCTTTATAAACGTTCGTGTCGCTCACGGACACGTAGGAAATAGCGAGACTATAGCTCTTTTTCAAAAACCTCTTGGTAAACTTTTAATGCATGCAAAGTACTCAGGTACTGTCCTCAGATCAGTCCTGTTCGGCTACTTCATAATATAGTGCCTATCATGAAAACAAGGTGCTCGAAAGAAAAATTAGCCTCAAAAGGCATATCCAACAATCACGCGCGTCTGGTGTACACGGAAATCAAACCCAAATACATGTGCTACAATATGCACAAAAGCCAAAACTACGTGCAACAGGCGTGCACGAAAGCATCTGTCCAGTGCAACGGGTGTGCACGACAACATCATCTAGTGCACCCAGAGTGCACGAAAATCTCAATCCGGTGCAACTAACATGCACGAATGAAAAATTCCAAATCGAGTGCATCCGGTGTGCACAAAAATACTAAATACAGTGCATCATGTGGATAAAATACCGATCAATAACTCAAATGCGTGAACAGCAACACCGAGTGTATCAAGGTGTATAAGATCATAAACGTGTGCAACTGCGTGCACAAAACACATATCATTGCACTACAAGCACATATAAGCTATACCGAGTGCGAAAATCAAATCGAGTGCGTCCCACACGCACAAAAATCGAATCAACTGTATGAAATCCACGAAATCATAAACATGTGCAGCCAAGGCAGAAAACCGATATCAAGTGCAATAAATATGCACAAATCAAAAACCAACACAATGGTGTATAAAAACATATCTCAAGTGCAATAACTATGCACAAAATGTAAATACCCAGTAGGTACAGCCATGGTGCACGAAATCAATATCAGGAACTCATCATCAAAACTCAAATCCAAGCGATATAAGCGTGATACTCAGATCACCAACGCAAATCGCAACAAAGAAGATTGAGGTACACCTCCTACAATGTCGAAAAATAAATCGGTGCGCCTGAAACCTGCAGAACAAGAATATCCGCTTGCCTCCTGCTCACGGTCTGGCGTCTTCTGTCTCTGGGTCCTTATCTTCTCCGTGGATTTACCAATCTCACAATCCATCGGCTCATCGGCCCAGTCAGGTGTGCTAACGGGGACGATTCGGTTCTGGCACTTCTCTGGTCATCTCTCGGTCAATCATCACGACCACTCTTAAAGCAGCACGTCACTGGCATCGGCCTCTGACTCTCTGAATACACGTGACACATCTGATCCTTGGTGAAAATCTCATTGCAGCAGTGTCCTGGAAGGAATCCTGCTCAAGGTCTCTTCCGATCGCGCCTATGCCGAACTGTACGGAGGCCGGTACTCTTACATAATCTTTTCTCGTTTTCTGGACATCTGCGTGTTCCGCACACATTTCCTCGGGAACTGGCCGTATCCCAACGCCTCTGTATGCATATCAGATCTCTAATCTCCACGGGGAGTAGCAACAGCTCGTCAGCATCGCGCATGAACCTCCGGCTCCACTCGTCTTTATCATCGTCCGCTTCGACATCACGTCTTGCTATCTGCGTTCTGCTACTGTTCTCGGCCACGGTCAATCCGAAGTCTCTCACACGGACTCGAAATCGCGTACTCTGTATCTTCATCACTCTGTAGAAGATATCTGGCCGAACAAGTCCTCGGGAACTCGTCCCAACCATCGGAGAAATACTCAATACTCGCCCGTCCTCGATCAACTCACAACGCATCTGGGCAAGGTCCTCTATCCGAAGCTGGTCAGCTTAATAGTCTCTTATCACATGATATCTGGGCGACGTCAAACTTTTCGATCGAGTCATCGAGGTCCCAAAATTTCCCGAAGGCTCAACACCTGAGCGCAGTCTAAAAATATCTGGTACATACCACAACACCTTTGGACCAGCCGTAGAAGGGCAAACTCAAGACTCACTGATGGCACCGCTAAACTGCCATAAACCCTAAGGTTCAAAGCGGTTCCATGGTCATCATGTCGAGTTAGGGTTTCATTCTTCTAGAGGGTCCACAGAATTACCTGCATGTTCCTCCGAACACTTTAAACTTGGGAAAAATGGGTTCCTGACACTCGTTCGAACTTTTTAACTTCGCCTAGCTGACATGCGAATACCCTCCGTCCGCACGCTAAACAATGCCTCAATCCTCCAGGAAAGGCGATACATCAGCGGCCATCTCTGGATCGGTCTGCTCTAGATCTGAGTAAGACTCTCCATACTGAAAATCTTCAACTCAACTGGGCCTGCATCAGCGCATCAATCTGACGAATCACCTTCGTCTCTCAACTCGGAATAGACTAGCTATCCTCTGTCGCATCTCTGCCTGGAAGCTCCGGCGATCTCATCTTGTAAGCTCTTGAAGCGACATCCCATCAATCTCAACAACAGCTGGGTCATCGGTCTGCACGGTAGGCAACATCACAACTCTGAGGTATGTTGTTCGTCAACAGTCCTCTCGCAACTGGCAACTCTATCAGTGGCCCGATCATCCGGTGTAAAACCAAGCACCCGCCTCCACAAGAGGTCACAACATAATACTACATCGAGACGTTCCCATGTCACCAGGAAACACAGTGGCCAGCCCTCGTACCAGACGAGCTCATCTTGACCGCAACACTAGCAGCAGCTCAATCTGCGCTCAAACATGGTGACAGGAACCTCAATCGAGTATCGAAGGAAGCAGATCAACGGTATGAAAGGAAACGACAGATCCAAAATGGATACATGATCATAAGAAGGAACAACATCAATGAGAGTATGATCATGGAACAAATAAAATCAAGAATACGAAGAGAATCACAGATCTCAAAATATGAACATCCTAAGATTTCTTAAGTGGAGTATCGTATAGTAAATATGCAGCGGAACATACGTACGGTACGTCACTCTACTCAAGCTACCTACTCCATTAATCAGGGTCAGCCTATGAAATGAAAGTTCGGGTCTAATACCCCCCCGTTCAAGTCTAAGTTTTGTAAGGTCAAGCCTAGGTTCTGAAATACATACCCGCCCTAGACTCCGCATAGTCAAACATAGACTCGAAAAAAGGTTAAACCTAATGCTCTGATACCAACTTTGTCACGACCCGAAATATTAGCTCGTGACCAGCACTTAAATCACGCAACGTCTAAAGGCGTAACGTAATTCAAGTAAGCTGAAACCCAGAAATCTAAACATTTTAAAGAAAAATAAAGGAGGTGAAGTTTTGAAATAAAGATATAATGAAATCAAGTTTTCTTAATGCATAGAAAAGGAACATGAAAATGCAAGTGGATTATGCAAGTTTTCAAAACATGTTTCGTCTTTTTGAAAATTTGGGCAGCACATCCTTTGTATATTTTGATCCAAAACCACAAATACATGAAGATAATGAAGGCATACCCAAGCGGGAGCTAGCTCTTCGCCAGACGGCGGATCACAACCATGCAAGAAAATATATATATAAGTATACGACGCCCAACGACGAAGATCACCACAAAAGATAAAGAAATAAGTAAGACATCAAAACCACAAGTAGCGGAATACCCCTCGCTCTAAGTCTCGCAACCACAATCCCACTAAGTCTCATTACTTATACAATTTACCAATTTTTATTGATGGAGTTAACTAGATACAATATGAAATATATATACAAGAGTGGGTATGATACAAGTGTCCCACCTACCAATGCAAAACACTCGAATGCAACTATGTGCCAGCGAAGCCGCTACTGATCCAAGCGGTCAACCTGCAAGAACTGTAGCACAACGGGGGTGAGTTGCCAACTCGCGAGTAGAAAAATATCAACATATAGAAATCGAGTAAACAACGATTCCTAGGTCAACTATATCATAAAGGTAATACTATGATATATAGGGTGACCGGGTCTGTATATGTGCCAACAAGGTAGTCAATGCCTATAAGCATATGGATAACATCCAACAGTAAAATCAATGCATGTATGCAAATGGATCTCGTCCACGTGTCACCCACTGACACAACAACATCATGCATGTAAATATCATAAAAGCATATGCATGAAAATACGAGGATATAAATCAACATCTGTCCCTCGCGACACTTCCAAATTATGGAACCTGAGTGTCCAGCATCGACACTCGAAACATCATGAAAACTGTGTCCAGCATCGACACATAAATCCTCAAATATCTCAGGCGCCGCATCCTCAGATCGGCCCTCAGGCGTCGCGCACCCTGGTCGGCCCTCATATCCATCTTGCTACTCTGGTCGGTATCCTCCGGATAACCGCCGAGTCCAAATACAATCACCGGTAGGTAGTGCTTCCCTGCCAGGCTCACCATCTAACATATACGAGTCTTCTTGCCCCGGGATACCTCACCGGGTCCACCATGTACCCGCAGACGGTGTCTACCGCTCCTCGAATCGGGTTTCACATGCCACTCTCAGAACCGAGAAAACACATGGTGGACACACTGAAATATCATATCAAGAGAAACCGGGTTTTTAAAACAATACATACTTTCTTTTAAAATGACCACGGTTCTTAAATCCAGAAATCTCATGAAAACAGCATATCTCAATACGTAAAATCAAAAAGCATGATGTATGCGACATATAATAAAATGTAAGCATATCCGTATATCATGCAATATGGAACAATGATATATCATATTAAGGTAAAACCGCTCCTTTAAATAGTTCCAGTTTTGAAAATATGTCTTGCGGTCCCCAATATCTCCAAAGTCAAATGCAACATCGTATAAAAGTGCACAGGTAACTATAGCAAGTAAATTATGCAAAGAGTCATATCATGATGCAGCAATCCTACTGTATAGTGACATGGCAATTATCGATGATGAAGTGTGTGAGCCGAAAAATCTGTGTACGTGTAACATACGCATCATCGATAATGGTGTAAGTGTACTAACACAGGTATATGCAATGCAATAATAATATCATGAATGCAGCATAAGGTAAATCATCAGCTAAAAGCTATAAGGTATACGTAACTATGATATGTCTGAGTCGGTGAATCTATCAATCGACATCTAGCCTCACAGCACCACGTACGGTATAATCCATCGTACGACATCCTCTAGTCAAGGGTATGGATCAAACCTCAAGTCAAACTCATCACGTACGGAAAATTATCGTACGACGGTATTAAGCTATCAAGGATCCTATCATCCTATAAGACGAGGAGGGTACGGACCTAATGTCTCGTACGACCACCACTCACGATTCACAACATATATAAATATCTCTATATACCTATGTCCCAGGTCGCATCCGCAATAATCTCATATCAGGGGACCGACAGGGTATAATTCATCTCAATCGACTCGCATCCGTATGCCATCATACCATCAAATCATCATATCATCATATCCGTCTTATATTCTTTCATCGCATTTATATCTCACATCAAGTCGAGTTTACATAAACATTTTATCTCTACTAAGTATAAGTATCTAATCTAACATACACACCCGAACCATACAAGCAGATTTTGAAAAGAAGCGAATCGTAGTTTTGAAAATAGGGGTTACGGTGTTTTTAAGGAAAAGATATCGTTTGAAAATCCGTAACGTCCCTCAAGGTAACTGTTTAAAAGATGCATAAGATTCTACAGTTTAGAAATATATATGGTTCGGATGACACATCTACGTCGACTATCTAGTCCTATAGTACCCTAAACGGCAGTATCATCAAATATCATCCTCAATTCCCGTCATTTCATATCAGCCGTATCATATCACTTCTAACTGTCATTTTGCTTCTAATATAGTTTCACTAACTATCTTTTAACTCTAACCCTAGTTTCCTAATCTAGGTTCCCTTAACCATATTCTATAAATCAGTCTCCATCAAAAGTTTGCGGGGGTGTTATACGCCATCCACCCGACTTCCCCCGTGGATATAGATCCACTCACCTTAGTTCTTGCTTGACGAAGTCTATGACGCCACGCTCCGTCGCCTCGTAATCCACCTGAAGGTACGTACAATAATACACAATCGCGATGCGTGTTAAAATCATGGTGGAAAACCAAAACGACACACGTTTCGCTCATAGGTTAAAACCTATAGCCCACGTATGCAAAACCAACAAATTACCCCTAGTCGTTGATGTACAAACATTCAACAACCAAATACAAAACAAAATATCAAGAATTAGCATTTCAAAATACGGAAAACACAGCTAAAGTCACACTAAACTGCTCCCAGATTTTGACTCATGTCAAATAAATCTTAGCAAACAAGTCTAGGGTGATATATAATGTGTAATTGAGCTACTGAACCAACTCCAACACCCCAGACAACCAAGTGGCCAGCCCCATCCCTAGAAATTTCGGCGAGCCCGGCCCCCCATGCTCAGTTGGGTCTCATTTTGTCATGGTGGTCTCCTCTGGTCTACAATTGGTCTCTGGTATTGTTTTCTACTCTCAAAATTTCCCTGGGTTGCTCCAGATTCACTATAGGCACACTAAAAGTCATAAAATCGATACGGAACAAGTCCTAAGTTCGTGCATCGGGTTCACCTCTATGGCTCAGGTCAGGAATCGTGTCTCCATGGTTGTGTAAACACTCCTAAATGTTCCCAGATTTCACCTACTTTCACAACAGAAAAATCTAGTAGGACCAAACACCTCTAAACAGCTTCAGGAAACTACCCTACAAAATCCAAGCCCTAACACTCCTACCCACCCGAGGTCGCCGGATTTGGCCCCATATTCGCCGGCCATAACCGATGGGAAAGGGTTAGGGTCCTAGGTGAACACTCAGGGTCTCGAGTACAACACTACCACACTGTTTGTTTTTACAGTGAAAACTCGGGATCACAGCAGGTTATTGATATCGCAAAACGACACTTAAATTACGATATCGCACAAACTAAACTAAAAAGGAAGAAGTTATACCTCATTTAGTCTCCTCTAGGCAGCACTAACTTCCCAATGTCGTCAAAATCCCACTTTGCTCGGTTCAAAGTGTAGAGGAAGAGATGGGGATTAATTTTTGTGAAGGGAGTGTAGGATTTTGGGGATTATTTGGAGATGGATCTAGGGTTTGAAGTGGAGGGTAGTGAGCTTGAGGTTGATGAAGGAGAGAAAAAGAAAATGATGGGGAATGTGTGCAGCAGCCCCCCTCTCTCTCTCACTATTATTCTCACCCACTCACTTTCCAAGTCATCATTATATCCTCTCTCTCTCTTCAACTCATTATTACACCCTTTTTCCCTTCTATTCTCACCATAAACACATACACCCAAATTAAATAACACAATTGAAATAACATGTAACATGTCATGGTGCACTAGCCATGAAAAACTGTAGAAACACGGATTTGGCTTAATCGCTATTAGCAGTGCACTAATCGGGTTTTTATCCAAATTACATATAATAATATTTAAAAATGCCAAATCCTTTAAACATATTATTAAATGAATAAATCATTTTAATTTTTCATTTATTTCACTATTATTGGTATATATATACCCATTTTCGAAAACCCCAACTTCGCAAATCGGGCAGTTTTCGGGAAAAATATTATTTTAATATTAAATTCCAAAAAAAATATTTTATATTTTCTGAAATATTACAGAGGCGAACACCTCAGGAGCGAGAAGCTGAAGCTCAATCTCGTGTAGGCAAGCCTCGATCTTCCTGCAATAATCAACCCAAAAACCAACGAGATCTTCATTATGGAAGTTCACGAGCGTCGCCAGCATTGGATTGATTTCTTCGGCAAAATCTGTAGCAGAAGTGAGGGCCTCGGCATTGAGATCTTCGATAAACTGACTTAACGTTCACTGGCTATTCGCTGCGCCCCTGGAGGATGTACATTTAGCGAAGGGCCCCGCAGACATGGGAATGCGAGACTCAAAAGGAGCTAGAGCCGGTATAATCGTTGCAAAATGAATTACGGTAAAATTTCAACTCGGAAGACAAAGAAAACACCTGAGAGATGGAATCTATCGTACCGGCTGTTGCAGGAGGCAGAACGGGGAGTACCGGAGGCGCGGCTATTCTTTCGCTTCCTCCTCCAACCCGTGATACTGTGGTCAATATAAGCAAAGCTTATCAACAATAAGTCTAATAAAAAAAGGAGAAACATTAGGTGAAGAATATACTGACCAATACCAGAAGGTGGAACGATTTCTGATTGAAAGGAAAAATGCGGGTTTAACATTTGGTACAAATGGTCGAAAAGTACTCCTGCAGAGTCGTGACAATATACAGTCAATACAAGTAGGATTGTATCCACAGTGAAGCAAATAAGTGAGAAACTCATACCTTCCAAGATTTGAGGAGGCGCAGATGAAAGCAAAGGGATAGAGACCTCAAGGTGGCGGCCGGCGGCACTTCTTCAGCCGGCTCAGCTTCAGGGTTTACCGCGCCTATGCTCAAGACAAACGAAATATCATTAGAAGGGCTTAACAGGATTGAAAAACTTACAAAAAAAACAACCACCCAAGGAGTGCCTGATAGATCAGAGACCGAAACCGCGCCGGAAGCGTCACCAAGTGTAATGGCTTCCTCACTCTCTCTCGGGGGAATAAATTCTGCACCCATAGCTTCATCCCCTAACTCGGCGAGGGCCGTCATAATGCTTGCAACACCCGCCGATACCAAGGAACCACAAGGAGAAAGAACAGCAGTCTGGACAGTCCCAGATTCCCGAAAAAGAGTGGCCACTTTGGGCTCTGTAATCATCGGCGTTTCACCTGCTATGCCATCGTCAAGACTCGTCCCTGCTTAAAAGAAAATACGTATGTCAGAATTCGAGGACCAAGTTCTAATAAAGGACTGGGCGTTACGTTACCTTGAAGTAGCTTTTCTGTTTCTTTCTGAGCTGCACGTGCAACCTGTCTATGGGTAGTAGACAGGGCAGAAGGAACATCCGCCGAAGGAATGTCAGCAGGCGGAATACTGCTTGAGCCTGCACCTGCGGCCAAAACAGCATCGCGTTCCCTCGCTGCGTGCTTCCTCTCAGTCTGAGCAGTGAGAACTGACCTCCTTAAGACATCCGACAGGGGGACGTCATCGTCCGAACCGATCTCTGCCTCCGGAGCCTCTACGACGTCCATCATCGGCTACTTCAGCAACGCCTCCTGTGGTGACTTTGGGATGGCTGTGGCCATAGTCGCTGGCTCTAGAAGCTTTGCTGCTTCGCCACGTAGGATTGGCACTACACTTAGAACGACCTGAGTTGCGGTAGTTCCTGCAATAGGGCGAAGAGAATGGTCAGATTATGAATAAAAAAGAGTAAAGGCGTAATGAAACGAATTATACCAAAGCCCAAAGAAGCGCGGAGCCTCTCTTCCTCCTCGAATGTCCTGAGGGAAGCCGCGAGAGCCTCTTCAACAGAAATACCTGTTGAAGAAGAAGCGTTAATAGAAGCATAATAAAGAGAGAAGGGATAGGCGCAAAAGAATATAACTGAAGTATACCTGACTTCGCAATAGAGATCAACGCCGCTTCCTCGCGACCCAGTCGCTCGGAAGATGCGAGGGCAGCCTGTAGATCAGTATCAATCGCAGGCGTGTCGAACAAACCTTCATGGATGTCGTATTCGCACAAGCCCTCACTGTAGGAAGCATGGGGCTCCTGGCCGAATACGACATTGGTAAAGAATAAAGGCTTCTTCTTTTTTTGCGAGCGGACACCAGTGGACGACGATAAGAGCTTTCGCTTGACAGGAAACTTCGGGCGGCAGGTCCCGATTTCCGAACCAATACCCGATTCCGGCGACGCTACGGCTACCGTAGTTGCGGGAACATCCAATTGAAGCTTCTTGGGAAAAGCTCATGAGACCACGGCCGTAGTAGCTTCTCTTAAGGAGGGACGAACGACGGTCCGTCGCTTTAAAGGGACCGATGAATTACCAGCTGGGACTGCATCCTTGTGATCGAGCAATAGCCGCCTTTTCTCCCTGATAACAACACCTATCGCATGCTGGTACCACACCACGTAAACGTTCAAAGATTTCAGTACATAGCTCGGCTTGCTAATGAGAAAATAGGACCCCGTATTTAATCGCATAAAGTGGTGCAATGCGCTGCGAATACCCTCGTCTGTAGCAGCTGGCTCGACTAAGAATGCCTCGAGAGGAACACCCTGATTGTAACCCGACTGTTGAGCGAAGCGATGTGGGTTGTACCTCATAAACAGTACTGATGTGTTCTATCTGAATACTAAAAAGCCCGGCCTGATAGAATACAAGTGCAAGATTTCCCGAGCCCTCAACGTGGAAGCCCCGTCTTTGAAAGTGTCACGCAACGGTTACGCCACCTTAGTAGATTCCTTGCCGATAGTCAAGACTTTATCGACAAAGGTCATGTTGTCCCCAACCATGCGCGGGCGGAGGACCGGTCGCCGAGCCTCTCGCTGCGACAGGTCTGACGCAGAAGCGTCAACCAGATACATGACCCGAGGAAAGTTGTAGCTTTCATAGAAGCGAGGTCGTTTGTGAACACCGAAAGCACCTAGCACATGCATCTTGATCCACAACGTGAAGTAGTGTGTTTCCCCCAATCAGAGCAAGGCTCTGTTGAATTTTGAAAATTCAAAAATTCGAAGCAACGCTTCGGTTTCCGTGCGCAGCGCGCAATTTGCCACGTGGCAGAAGCTGAATGGGCAGCGTAACGCCCGAAACAGTGCGTCCCATCAGAGCAAGGCTCTTCAGAAAACTTAATTAAAGACTTAACTGCGCAAACGCACGGATGCGCGACACGTGTCTGCGTAAGCGCTTGGATGCACGACACGTGTCTGCGCAGTTGCGCAGTCGCAACTGCGCAAACGCACGGATGCGCGACACGTGTCTGCGCAAGCGCTTGGATGCACGACACGTGTCTGCACAGTTGCGCAGTCGCAACTGCGCAAACGCACGGATGTGCGACACGTGTCTGCGCAAGCGCAGGGATGCCCGACACGTGTCTGCGCAGTTGCGCAGTCACAGCTGCGCAAACGCACCGATGCGCGACACGTGTCTGCGCAAACGCACAGATGCGTGACACGTGTCTGCGCAGTTGCGCAGCCGCAGCTGCGCAGCCGCAGCTGCGCAAACGCACAGATGCGCGACACGTGTCTGCGCAGTTGCGCAATCGCAACTGCGCGAGCGCTCAGATGCGCGACACGTGTCTGCGCAGTTGCGCAATCGCAGCTGCGCAAACGCATGGATGCGCGACACGTGTCTGCGCAGTTGCGCAATCGCAACTGCGCAAGCGCTCGGATGCGCGACACGTGTCATTTGCTGGTGAGTTGCGCAGCAACTGAATGAAGATTTAGATAAATCTTTTCTGTTCTCCTGTAAAACAGGAACCCTTGGATCAAAGATCCAATGGTGGGAAAATTCCCAAAATTATTCAGGAAAGATTTTGTTAACAAATCCAACAAATTTGTGGGCACTATAAATAAGACCCCAAGCCTCATTCAAAAAAAGAAGAAGGAGGGGGGAGAGAATCAGAGAGAGAATCAATCATCAAGAGAAGGAAAAACTTCTGAAAGAAAAGGCTCTTGAAGATTAATCAAGAACAAAAAGAAGGTAAAATTTCTGAAGAACAGAAGATTAAAAAAAAGTGAATAATAAAAAAGAGTGCCTTGCACTTGATATGAACCCCTGGTTCTAAAGAAAAAAAAATAAATAAAAGAATAATAAATAGTGCCTTGCACTTAATATGAACCCTTGGTTCTGTATGATCAGGAAAAAACAAGAACTTGTTTTTCCTTTGATCCAAATTCAAATCAAAAGTGCCATGCACTGGTGTTCTTCAATCTGAAGATTTCTAGGGTTCTGCAACCCCTTGTTTTGGGCCAGGCCCAAATTAAGTTGAAATAATAAAAGGGCAAGGCCCTGTTTGGAAAAATTCCTGAGTTTCTGCAAACTCATTATTTAAAAGGGCCTGGCCCAAACTAAACTGCAGAACAATAAAAGGGCAAAGCCCTGTTTGTAAAAATTTCCTGAGTGCCTGCAACTCATCATTTAAAAGGGCCTGGCCCAACCCAAGGAAATTATTGAGTTTCTGAAACTCATTATTTAAAAGGGCAAGGCCCTGCTTGGAGAATTCCTGAGTTCTTGTAACTCATTAAAAAGGCCTGGCCCAAATCAGACTTGCAAAATAATGAAAGGGGCAGACCCCTGTTTAGATCGATTCTTCTAATCGGGCAGAGCTTAAAAATAAAAATTGGACTTAACCCAATCCTGGCTGTAAGTCCTTAAATTGGATGCCTCTCATGAAACAAGTCATGACCGGTTCGAGGGTACATCTCCGAACTCCTTTGACACCTGCCGTTGTAATTCCTCAACGACGTCAAAGAGGTGACGGGTCCCAACGACCATTCAAACTAATATCGGACCGAAACGTCCCTAAACTAATATCGGACCGAAACGTCCCTAAACTAATATCGGACCGAAACGTCCCTAAACTAATAATGGACCATTACGTCCCTAAACTGGCGACGGACCGCCATGTCCCTAAACTGGAATATGGACCACTACGTCTTTAAACTGGCGACGGACCGAAACGTCCCTAAACTAATAATGGACCCCCACGTCCCTAAAACTGGCGATGGACCGCCATGTCCTTAAACTGGCACAATAGGGCCCAAATGCTCCTTTGTTGGATCTAAACGGTCCCGCCTAAGTTGATCTTAACCCCAAATACGGTTAACGAGTCCTTAGACATTTAAATAAACGGTAAAACTCCAAATTAACTTTGGTTCAAGGGAACATCTCTGAACTCCTCAGACGCCTGTCGTTGTAATCCCTCAACGACGTCAGAGAGGTGACGAGTCCCGATGGCCGGATAATTAAATCAATCATGATGTTGAGTTGATCTTAGTCTAAAACAAGACTAACGTATCCTTAACGAACGCTTAAGTCGATCTTAGTCACAACGCGACTAACGTATCCTTAAACTAAAAACACCAAACCCAAATCTAAGTAAATACGGATTTGGACTAATCTACGTCCTACGGGTGACGACATCACTCAGTCTCCGTATACAATCCACGGGCAATCACAAACAAAACAAACACACACGACGCGAGGTGAAATTCTGGAGTAGGAGAAAGTTGTTACCGCTATGCGGTAGCGTAATTAACTGCAGGGGCTTGCGCCTGCAGGGAAGAGCGTCCCCACAATCAAAAAACCCCTCACCCTGAGGGGGAATCTGACGAAGTCTGCTACATCGGCCGCATCCGTCTAAACCTCCGATACACGGTGCCATAAATCAACTTGGCATCTTCGGAGAGGTAGACGGATAAAACCAAATAGCATCTGCCCCGAACCTCAGGCACGGACGCCCTAACGTCCAGGCCGCCGTTCGGAGGGGAACAGATTCTGGCACGCCCGGTGGGACCTCTTCCTCTTTCCACTCCACACTTCGTGTGTCGTCTTCGCGAACCAATCGCGGTTTGTTAAATGATTGCCTTCGGATTTCAAGTTGCTAAGATTTGGTCTTTTGTTTGGTACAGAACTCAAGCATTCAATGGCCACCAACTGCACCAACTGCTCGAAGTGCAACTGCAACGGACGCTCCACCTCACCTAGAGGTGTAGCATATGGGCCCCAGGCGGCTTCCTTCCTGACACTGCCGGTAGGCCAGTTGACTCAGGCCACCACCGGCTTGTTCTTCGGGACCATGGTCCCACCTACAAGCTTCTCGGCACCGATACCCACACTGGAAGCGAACAAGAAGTCGGTGTTCGACCGGCTCACTGCTACTCCGACCCCTGTCAGCGGGTCGCCTGCTACTGGACCAACAGCCTCCGTTTTCACCAGGCTGGGTCAGAACTATAAAGTGGCTGTCCCAAAGAGGGCAACGGCCGCTGCTTTGGAAGTCGTTAAAGCGGCCTCTCCCATTAGAGAGTCAGTCTTCACAAGATTGACGGTTCCTACTCCTCCTCCAGCTGGTCAGAAGGCATCAGTCTTCGATAGGCTGACATCAACAGTTACCCCGCGCTCAAACAGGGGGCAACAAGAAACACCTCAATCTCCGAGCCAATCCCGGCGGCTCGTCGCGCGCGACGTCGCCATTGGCAGAGAGTAAGGAAAGCAGGGGGCAACTCCCCCTCAGGGCTAACCCCACCTGCTCCAGTGGTGGAAGTCGATGCTGCTGTTCCAACTGGGAACAGCTTTGAAATGCTGAGGAGGGTGAGAAAAAACTCCCCGGTAGCTACGTTGAAAAGGTCTCCTCCACCCAAGGAAAAAGCTCCGGAGATGAAACAGGAACAGCCCCCTCAACGGCTGTCAGCGAAAGTTTATAAAGTTTGGCGGAGGGTTCAAGACTCCGTGATTGACTCAAACCACTTCCGTCGCCAGAACAGGGCAAGGGTGGAAAAAGACAAAAACCGCCCCGCTCAACGACAGGGGGCAACAAATGCTAGGATGCCCGCTTCAACGGCTCCTTCAACCTCAAAGGCCCATAAAAGGAAGAGGCCAGAAAAAGCTCCCATAACGCTGACAAAATCTAAGAGCGGTGAACCTAAACGCCCCAAGTCAGGGGGCATCACAGTTCATACGGTCTATATGGCTTCGGGGAAAGAAGAAAGCCGTACTTCTACGGGTCACCGACCGCTTACCCGGTCAGTGACCAAGTCTCAGGAGCAGCAACAAAAACTCCAGGAGATGATGACTACCATGGCTGCACTCACGGGGCCAAAAGAGAATCCTGAGACATCCTTAGATGAACGTCAAGAGGAGGAGACTGATGCCGAGTTCCTTCGCCGAATGCTCGAAAAGAGAGACCAGGAGGCTGCTGAACAAGCAGCCAATATACAGCGCATGGGCCTTCTCTTCCAGGATATGATAGGGATGATGATACAACCAGAATCCCCGACTGAAGAACCCCCGATCGTCCTTGGGGATGATAGGGGAGAAACATCAAACCCTCAGCCCGTTCTATCGACGGCTAAAGAAGACACAATCTCTAAAACAGATCTGGACGAATATATAGCCCAGCAGATAAAAGTTCATCACGCGGCCGAGGCAGCCGGCCACGTTGTAAAAACAGGGCGGCCATACCCGGGCTGGTATGACCAAATTAAGTACCCGCCAGGTTACACAATTCCAAAGTTTCATGTCTACAAGGGGACCGGCAATCCCCATCAACATGTTGCCCAATTCAGGGCGCTTTGTGGTAACACTGGAGGCGACGACAAGCTCTTGCTGCGCCAGTTTGTGGGAAGTTTATCAGATACGGCTTTCGAGTGGTATTCCGAGCTCCCCAACGATTCCGTTAAAACCTTCGCAGAGATGGAGCTGCTCTTCACCCAACGCTTTGCAAGCGCCAGCGAACGTACTCCGATGACGGCGCTGATTAACGCCAGGGTAAAGCCCGGCGAGACGTGGGTCCAGTACGCTATACGGTGGCGTAATTTATGGTCTAAATGTGAACAGCGTATAGAAGAAGCCCCCGCGGTGGGAATGTTTGTTGGAACCCTTGATCCACAAGCGACCATTTCGCAGTTTATGATGTTCTTCAAGCCGACTTCTTTCCAGGCTTTGATCGACAAATTGGCACAGATGGACCAGATGGGCCATAAACCCCCTCTCCCGAAGCCCGAATCTCGAAACGACAAAGGAAAGGGAAAAGCGATCATCGTCGCTAATGCCCAACAGCAACCGAACGACTCGAAGCCGGTTGCTCGTCCAAATAATACACGCCCATACGTACCCCTTGAGGACAGGATGGGACGTGCTTACTCCTTCCCCTGTGATAAAACAAGGAGGTTATTTGAGCTGGCATTGCGCAATAGGCTTATAAATCTGCCAGATCCAAAACGTCCGTCACAACCAAGTGACGTTAACGAGCCTAATTATTGCCCTTACCATCGAGTGCTAGGACATCCAATCGAAGACTGTTACGTGTTCAAAAATTGGCTCGAAAACCAGTACCGTCAAGGCAAGTTTGCGCTATCTGACAAATGGAAGGTGAATCCTCCGCAGCCCCACACCTATAAGGGAACGAATACGCCAGGGGCAACATGCTCCGTCATTGAAGAAGCTCCCTGGGAGGTTGTATTATCAGCCAAAACGAGGAGAATGCTAAATGATCTGCAGACCTGCCCAGCGGTCAAGTGGAAGAACCCCTTGGAGCCGCAGGTTATTGAGGGGATGTTGAAACCACGTCCGACTCCGAAGACCGACGGCGGTAGTTCAAGCGTTCATAATCAGCCGTCAAAATCTTCGAAAAATAAGAAGAAGAAATCTAAGAAGCCCGCGAAGCCTAGCGACAAGCGGACGGACTTACAGAAGCAGATCGACGCGCTGGATGAGTATAACCAAAAGGCGCGGACTCCCATTACGCTCCAAGATTTCCTTGATCACGTCTTTCAAAAAGAAGATGAGGAAGAAACTTCATCGGATGAATCCGACGGGTATGTGGCAAGCTGTCATATGATCTCTCACTCGACCTCGAACGATGAAGGGACTTCTGGCACCAAAACGCCGGGGGCAAATACTGAGTCAATGGTTCCGGAATTATCAATAGAAATGATTGACGCGTTTCTTAGTGAAGCTCGATTGAAAAGTAAAGCTGATCAAGAACGCGAGACGACGATATTCAAAACGGCCAAGCGCCAGCGACTTGAGGGAGGAGCTGAGATGATCCCACTGGAGCAAAATGCCTCCACCGCTGACAAAAGCCAATTCAAGATAAAAAAAGAAGTTCGCTAAGGCCATATCGATGGGCATGAAGCTACCACCTTCAGAAGAAAAAGTTACTAGCGTGGTAGAAATGCACCCCTCTTATTGCTTATATCATCAGAAGGTCTCACATTCTACCCAAGAGTGCAAAGCGTTCGATAAATGGTGGCAAAGATACGTTGCTAATCAACAACGCTTTAAACGGGAAAAGCGCAAGGTTCGTCGGGAGCAAAGAAACACGACCAAAGTGCTTGAAAGAACTGCCGGCAACTGTCACATGGTTAACACTACCAGGTCACAAGTGCCCACATTTGGAAGTGACTCTGATGAGGAACTAGAGATTGCCCCTCTCTTTAAAGAGTCAACTTCGGGAAAAGAAGAAGAACCGAAGTCTTGCGAAAATATACAGCTGCGGAATCGGACACTGCCTGAAAAGAACCTCGGACCCTCGAATAGAAAAGATAAAGGGAAAGAGAAGGTCTCTGAAGACATCACTTTGGATGACCAAGTCGCGGAAGAGTTAACCGCCAAAAATCCGCCAAAGAGGAGTAAGGTGGATTACAATGTCCTAGCACATCTGAGGAAGCTACCCTCACAACTCAGCATCCTTGATGCCTTGTTACTATCAAAGGAGGCGAGAGACTCTTTGATTAAGGCGCTACAAGATCCGGACCAGTTCCAAGCCTTCTTGGCCGAAGAAAAGATGAAAGACGAATTGGAAGAAGTGCACACAGCCGACGTTGCTTTTGGTGATGAGGACCTTCTTCTCGGGACGTGTGAACACAATCGCCCTCTTTATGTCTCAGGATACTGCCATGACATAAAGATAGGTAAAATCTTGGTCGATAACGGATCGTCCGTCAATTTACTCAACGTACGAGTGTTAAAGGAGATTTGCATGAGTGTCCAACACCTCGCCCGAGACAAGATCACTATCTCCGGTTTTGACTCTCAATCCTCAAAGACTCTTGGATCTGTGATATTGACGCTACGCTTCGGGTTGCTCGTCACAGACATCAAATTCCATGTTATAGACGCCAAGACGTGCTACAATGCTCTGCTCGGCCGACCATGGCTACACGAGTACAATATCATCCCTTCTACACAGCATCAGTGCATGAAGTATTCCAGGGATGGCCTCGAATACACTGTGGCCGGAGAGTTGAATCCGTTTTCCGTGAACGAAGTTCGCAAGTATGAAGATGCCAAATATTTCTTGCCGAGCTTCGAAGACACGGAAAGGTGTCACAAACCGGAGAACAAAACTAATGCCACCATCCCTGTCTTCGGCAGTGACACCGAGGAGGAGGATATAATTTATTCAGGTCCATCCCAATCTGCCAGGCCAGGACCATCCGTTCCTTCGCTGATCTTCGGTAGTGATTCAGAGGATGAAGTTCATGCTGTATTCCCTGCTCGACTGTCAATACAAACTTCTGCTGATGAAGAGCGAAGTCTACAAATAGCCATGGTGCCGCCTAGACACCATAAAGAACTGGATGCACTTAATATCTACAGTGTAGAAGAGTTGCGGACATTTTATATCCCTCCCAGAAGAAAGAGAGAGAAAGCAATTCTGCTTTACCGCTCTGAAGAAAATAAAGTGGAGAAAGAAATCTGGTATGGAGCAGATCCAACGCTGGACGGGCTTCAACCCATTCGTTTACCTAGGTATTATACGGAAGGCTTGAAACGACTGTTAAAGCGCCAAGGGATACCCTTCGAACAGACTGTTAGGAAGGCCAGATTCTATGACAGGGTTTGGAACGTCCCCGGGACCCAATGCAAACTGCCTAACGGGAAAGTAGAAACCAAAGGGCTTGGGTACATCCGGCCAAAGAAGCGAGAGCTAGTAAACAGCTGTTATGCCATGTATGACTTCGATGAAGAGGCGGACGCTCAATGGGAGGACGCTAATCCTGAACCAGCAAAAGTGCCGGATACAAAACCGCCCAGTCCATCGTCCGGAGACCAGATGAGCAAACTTATAAGGGATGTGAGTCAAAAAGCCCGAGATGATCACGATCGTGAAATGGAAATCTATGAGAAAGCTAAGACACAGCGCCTCCTCCAACAGGCAGTAAAGAACGAAGATGCCGCTCCTTGTCAACCTGCTACAAAAAAGGTTCGACGCGAGAACAAAAACAAGTCGAGAGGCAAGAGAGGCGCTCGACAACTACAAAGCAGAGCTAAGAAGCCGCACATCCGAGAATCGAGCGTTATTGACTTAGCCCTCGGGAAGAAAATGGGTCGAGCATACTCTTTTCCTCGGAACAAAACAAGGAAAATATTCCATCTCGCTCTAAAACATCAAATGCTTACGTTGCCAGAGTCTAAACACCCTGAACAAGCAGGCGAAGTCTCCAACCCAAAGTATTGCTTTTACCATCGAGTAGTAGGGCATCCGCTTGAAGATTGCTTCACCTTTAAGAATTGGGTTGAGGACCAATACCAGCTTGGCAAATTCGCGTTGTCTGACAGTTGGAGGGTAGCGCCGCCGCAAAAGCACGAACCCGAAAACACAAGAATAAAACCAACTCCGCATTGGGATTGGCAGAAAATTCGCACCTGCCATGTGATAACAATATTGAAAGAAGGGTCCGAAGACATGAACAACCTCCCTTGGTGTTTTGAAAGCGGCAGCGATGAGGTAATCTCAGAATTTCCCCCAGCTCCGAAAGAACTGGAAGATGGAATCCATACCACTGCAGATAACCTCAAGAAAATTGAGTTGGGGACGGAAAATGACCCGCGACCGACATTCATCAGCGAACTGCTATCTGGAGAAAGGGTGGCTGCGTTAAAGGATGTGCTTCTACAGCACAAAGATTGTTTCGCGTGGAACTATTCCGAAATGCCGGGACTAGATCCAGAAATCGCTGTGCACAAGTTGGCGATATCCCCGGACATCAAACCAGTCAAACAAGCGCCGAGAAGAATGCGACTCGAGCTTGAGATGAGCATCAACGCCGAAGTCAAAAAGCTGATAGACTCTGGCTTCATCCAGGAAGTCCAATACCCTGAATGGATCGCCAACATCGTCCCAGTGATGAAGAAAAATGGGACAGTGCGCATATGCGTAGACTTTCGGGATCTCAATAAAGCCTGCCCAAAAGATGATTTCCCAGTGCCAGTCACCGAACTGATGATAGACAACACATCCACTCATGAGGTTTTCTCCTTCATGGACGGCTCATCAGGGTATAATCAAATAAAAATGCACCCTGAAGATCAGAAGCACACGGCCTTCAGAACTCCGCTTGGTATATTTTGTTATAAAGTGATGCCTTTCGGTTTGAAGAATGCCGGTGCTACTTATCAGAGGGCCATGACGAAGATCTTCGACGACCTTATACACGAAATCGTCGAATGCTATATCGACGATCTCGTGGTCAAGAGCAAATCATACGAAGAACATCTCGAGCATCTGAAGACTGTATTTCAACGCCTTCGGCAATACAACTTGAAGATGAACCCTCTTAAATGTGCGTTCGGGGTTTCCTCGGGCAAATTCCTGGGATTCGTCGTTCGACACCGAGGTATTGAAATAGATCCGTCAAAGATCAAAGCGATCATGGAAATGCCTCCGCCGAGGACTCTCAAACAGCTGCGATCTCTCCAAGGGAAACTCGCATACATACGGCGATTTATAGCCAACCTTTCAGGAAAGTGCCGTCCTTATAGTCACCTGATGAAGAAGGGGACCCCATTCGTTTGGGATCAAAAATGCCAAGGCGCACTGGATGAGATCAAGCAATACCTGCAGAACCCGCCAGTGTTGGCTGCTCCGGTTAAGGGGAAGCCTCTCATTCTTTATACAACCGCCCTCGAAGGTTCTTTAGGCGCATTATGGGCACAAGAGAACGATCAAGGGAAAGAAAGAGCACTTTACTACTTAAGTCGAGTCCTGCTGGGGGCAGAAAGCAATTACTCTCCCATTGAAAAACACTGCCTGGCGTTGATCTTCGCAATAACAAAGCTTAGGCACTATGCGTTGGCGCAAGAGGTCCGTCTGATTTCAAAAGTGGACCCTCTTAAATATTTAATGTCAAAAGCCATATTGACAGGACGACTCGCTAAATGGGCCCTGCTCTTGATGGAATTCTCGATAACATATCAACCTCTCAAGGCAGTGAAAGGCCAGGCCATTGCCGACTTCCTCGCTGAGCATCCGATACCCGCCGATTCTCCTCTGAATTGCGATCTTCCGGACGAACATGCGTTCGATGCGATCGACGGCGATAATATCCGATGGGAGCTTTATTTCGATGGAGCATCTTCCATGAAGAAACGCAAACAAAGTACCCCTATAATTAAATCAGGGGTGGGACTCATCTTCGTAACTCCAAAAGGAGGGATAATGCGCTACGCGTTCTCCCTAACGGAGCCGAGAACAAACAATGAAGCTGAATACGAAGCTCTGATAGCAGGCCTCGAGATCGCCATTGACATAGGAATTGAAGATCTCCTCATATACGGTGATTCCCAACTGGTCGTTAGTCAAGTAAACGGCGACTACCAGACGTGCAAACCGGAATTGGTAAAATACGGTGAAAAAGTGCAGCAACTGCTAACCCAAATTCCCTCTTACACTTTGGAAAGTATACCGCGCGCGGAAAACAGCAAAGCGGACGCGCTGGCCAAACTTGCTAAAGAACTGGCGGACGAGAACCTCGACGACGTTAGAATCGTGGTGCAATGCCGTCGAGTGCTTGCCCCAACAAAAATATCTCCAGGATCATATAAAGAAAATGGAGCAACTGAGGAGACAACCCTGCAAATAAAAGACAGGGAAAATACCGAGGACTGGAGAGAAGTCTTCATAGATTACTTCAAGTTCCACCGAATACCTGAAGAGGCGTCCACGCGACATCAGCTCACGAAACGAGCTCTGTCTTTCGCCTTCGTCAATGATACTCTATACAAGAGGTCATTCGACTCTCTGTGGTTGAGATGCTTAGGACCTGACGAAGCGAGAAGGGTCGTCCAAGAAGTTCACGACGGACTCTGCGGTTCCCACCAAGCAGGCCCTAAGATGAAGTTGAAGATAAAGCGGATGGGCTACTACTGGCCCACGATGATGCAGGATTGCCTGGAATACGCGAGGCAATGTCATCCATGCCAAATTCATGGGGACTTCATCCATCAGCATCCCAATCCACTGCATCCAACAATGGCTAGTTGGCCATTCGAAATGTGGGGAACTGACATAGTCGGTCCCATCGAACCAGCATCGTCAAAGGGACATCGTTTCATCTTGGCGACGACTGATTACTTCTCCAAATGGGCAGAGGCAGTACCGTTGAGGGAAGTGAAGACGGAGAACATCCTCCATTTCTTCAAAACGCATGTCATCTACCGGTTTGGAACCCCGAGAAGAATCATCTCTGATAATGGGCCAGCCTATCGAAGTCATAAAATTAGCCGTTTCGCACAGCAGCACAATATAGACTGGAGATATTCCTCAGTTTATAACCCGCGAGCTAACGGTCTAGCTGAAGCCTTCAACAAGACCTTGACGAAGATCATAAAGAAAACGGTGTCACGAAATAAGAGAGATTGGCACGAAAGATTGCAAGAGGCTCTTTGGGCGTATCGAACTACATTTAAAACGGCCACAAACACAACGCCATACGCGTTGGTATTTGGGACAGAAGCAGTACTCCCTCTCGAGATAGAATTACCCTCTCTACGAGTGGCAGTCCACTACGAGCTGACAGACGAAGAAAATGCTCACCTTCGGTTTGAGGAGCTTGACGCCCTTGATGAAATCCGGCTTCTAGCACAACAAAATCTGGAAGCCTATAAAGCAAAGATGACGCGCTCATATGAGAGATTGAGCCGCCCGAGGACATTCCACCAAGGCGAACTCGTGCTAGTGGTCAAAAGGCCCATGATCCCCAATCGCGCCAAGCGGGGAAAGTTCGAGCCAAACTATGAAGGACCATACATCGTTGATAAGGTCTACCAAGGTGGGGCCTATCTACTCATGGATATACACGGTGAAAGGCCTTTCAGGCCAATAAACGGCCGCTTCCTAAAGAAATATTATGCTTAATGAGCCACGGCTTAGGTCAATGATAGATGACGACGACTATGTCCGCTCGCTATCTTCCTAAGCTCAAGCTCTATAAGCAGTGGCCAGCCTTCTCCATGACGGACCGAAACGTCCTTAAACTAACGCTGGACCGAAATGTCCTTAAACTAATAGCAGACCGAAACGTCTTTAAACTAATACTGCGGCATCCTTGGGCTGACGAGACGAATAAAAATAAATAAAAAAAATAATAAAAAATAAAAATAAAATAAAAAAAGCGGTAAGTCCATCAGCAAAATGGGCACGGATGAAAACCCGAAAGGGCTCCGTGAGTAAAAACAGCAGGACCACCGGCGAATGTTGGGAAAACCCGAAAGGGCGCAACTTCGTTAAAGAACCCTTATGGAGTCCTCTCGACCCTGTAAGGAGAAACCACCCGCGTGAGATCCTTACGACTTACAAGGGAACAACACACTTAGGAATCCTCACGATTCCTAAGGAGAAAATACGCTTGCGAGATCCTCACGACTCGTAAGGAGAACTCTCTTATGGGACCCCCACGGCTCATAGGATTTGAAAGTCTTAAGTCACGGAGACCTAAACCTGTGCTTAAGCAAACCCCCACAAACTTCCAATATTGCCCTACAAGCGGCTCAATACTGACCCTTGTATACAATCCACGGGCGCGAATAAACGTTTCCCTAACTAAGGTCCATCCATGACTGGGGATACGTTCGTATGGTAAACAACCCTTATAAATCCCCTCGATTTATGAGGAGAAAACCTTCCTGTAGGACCCTTACGACTTACAGAAGAACAAAAACACTTAGGAACCCTCACGGCTCCTAAGGAGAAAACACACCTACAAGATCCCCACGACTTCTAGGGAGAAATACCTTCACGAGACCCTTACGGCTCATGAAGTCAAAAGCCTTAGCCGACAGGATCCTAACCCTGGTCGCTAAGCCTCCTTTGTTCAACAACGACAGAGGCAAATGATGATTCGCTCCTGGTAATATCCCAGTCGCAGCGGTGCTGATGCCGAAATCGGTATCCAATTTCAGATTGACGGCGAAAGCCAGTAGACCGCTCATGCATACGAAATAGCCGAAATGATAGGGCAACTTGCAATAAAAAGCAGCAAGTAAAATGTATGCATGAAAAATAGCCGAAATGATCGGGCAACTCGTAATAAAGAGCAACGAGTAAAAAACAAAATAATGGAAAGCCGAAATGATTGGGCACCGCGAAAAATAGCCGAAATGTTTGGGCAATCGCGACCTTCGCGATATAAAAGCTGAAATGATAGAGCATCGCGGAAATACAAAAAAAAATATAATAATAATGATAAAATTCTGGCCCTACAGTTAAGATCACATCGATCCCTGTATACAATCCAAGGGCGTAAACAAAGAAGGAACTATACTTCCCCAACGGATTCCGTCAAACGACGAAGCCAAACCCCAACGGATTCCGTCAAACGACGAAGACAAAACCCCAACGGTTCATTTCAACCGAAGAAGCCAACGACTTCAGCAAAACTTCTCGACTCACGGATACAAACACTCCTTGACGAGAGCTTCCTGATCCGCGTCGACCCGCAGAGCCACCAGTGCCTCCGTAGGAACCCTCGACTCGTTTCAAACCCCAAGGACACAAATAATCCTTGGCGCTCGGGAAACAAATAATCCCGGCAAATTCCTCGACTCACGGATACAAACACTCCTTGACGAGAGCCTTCTGATCCGCGTCGACCCGCAGAGCCACCAGTGCCTCCGTAGGAACCCTCGACTCGTTTCAAACCCCAAGGACACAAATAATCCTTGGCGCTCGGGAAACAAATAATCCCGGCAAATTCCTCGACTCACGGATACAAACACTCCTTGACGAGAGCCTTCTGATCCGCGTCGACCCGCAGAGCCACCAGTGCCTCCGTAGGAACCCTCGACTCGTTTCAAACCCCAAGGACACAAATAATCCTTGGCGCTCGGGAAACAAATAATCCCGGCAAACTTCTCAACTCACGGATACAAACACTCCTTGACGAGAGCCTCCTGATCCGCGTCGACCCACAGAGCCACCAGTGCCTCCGTAGGAACCCTCGACTCGTTTCAAACCCCAAGGACACAAATAATCCTTGGCGCTCGGGAAACAAATAATCCCGGCAAACTTCTCAACTCACGGATACAAACACTCCTTGACGAGAGCCTCCTGATCCACGTCGACCCGCAGGGCCACCAGTGCCTCCGTAGGAACTATCGACTCGTTTCAGACCCCAAGGACACAAATAATCCTTGGCGCTTGGGAAACAAATAATCCCTCACAAAACTTCTCAACTCACGGATACAAACACTCCGTGACCAGAGCTTCTATGACTCACATCTTGGGCAGTAAGGATTCGAAGCTTGCTTCCTGAACAATGGGACCCTGCAAGTCAATCCTAAATGGTCTCTTGCATACTATCCACGGGCCTCACTCTCTGAAGTCGATTCTCGACAAAGAGGGAAACAACCGCTTACGAGCCCTCGCGACTCGTAAGAGGGAGAAATTCTCTTATAGGATCCTTCCGACTTATGAGAGGAAATCACACTTGGGAATCCTCACGATTCCTAAGGAGAAAATTCACCTACAAGATCCTCTCGATCCGTAGGGAGAAGAGTCTCTATGAGACCCTCACGGCTTATAGAGTTGGAAAGTCTTAGGCAGCAGATCTGAACCTGCGGCCTAAGCCATCGTTATTTCTTAATAAGGTCGGGATACTCACCCCAATCGTTCGTCAATTGTGGTTATTAAGGTGGCGTACTGATTATAAAAGAAAAGAAAGACAGAGAAATGACACAAGACATTACAAAATGTGTATCTTTTATTCATAAAAAATTGGTTGAGTACAGGATACATTGTGCTAAAGGATAAAAAAAATATACATATAATTTACAAAGACAAATGATACAAGGGGGATTATGGGGAAGGAAGCGTCTTGCACAGATGTAGCAATTGGTCGCATACGTCCTTCCATGCTTTCTCCTGATCAACTGCCACTGCCAGCTCCGCCTCTACTTGAGCCCGCTGTTGCGTGAAGGATGCGAGCTCTTCCCCAACAACCTGATGAGCTGCTTCTTGGCCTTGGGCATCGCGCTCAGCAGCATCAAGTTTCCGCTTCAACGCCAGCCCATTAGATATACGCTTAAGAAGACCTTCAAAGACAGCTTTCACCTCAGCAGCATTCGTCCTAACTTCGGCACGAAGGCAAGCGGTCGCGTTTGAAGATTTCTGATGCGCCTTTAGCCGTAAAGCTGCCTTCTGCTCCAAATGGCGGAGATAAGAGGTGCTTTGCTCAAGCCAAGCTATCCGTTCGGCGCTCGCGGCCAAAGCCTCGGGAGAAGGGCGTGTCGACTCCAACCGACGCAGGCGAGCTTCGATCTCTCTGCAGTGGTTAACCCACGATTCGACGACGCCTTCGTTATGGAAAGTTACGAGCGCCGCCAACATTGGGTTAACGTCCACAGCGAAATCTACGGCCGAAGGAAGGGCATCCATGTTGAGCTCTTCGATGTACCCGCTCAACATACCCAGGCTCATTACAGCACCCTTTGAAGACGGGCGTCGCGAGAAAGGACCCGCCGGTGAGAGGACCTGAGATTCAAAAGGAATTGGAGCTGGGACAATAGCTGCAAAAAACGAAACATGGTCAAACAATGATTCGAAAAGTCGATGAAAGATCATATAAAAAGAGGAAAGGAATATCTGTACCAGTCGCAACGGACGTCAAAGCCGGAAGCGCCGGTGGCAGCACAAGCCCGGCGTCCCCTCCTTCGATCTGAGGCACTGCAGTCAGGAAGAAGAAAAGTCAGATACGATCCTATATTCCCTCGAAAAAGACCAAGACAGCACTCACCGGTACCCTTAGAGGGAGAAGCGAGCTCGGATGGGAAGGAGAAGTGTGGGAGCAACACCTGATATAGATGATCAAAGAGCCCTCCTGAAAAGGCACAATGGCGTAGCATTAGTACAAAAGCCACATTTTTGAAAGATTAATGCATGAGTCGTGAATCCGTACCTTCCAACATCCGTGACGGCACGAGGGAAAATGGGGAAGTGACCACCGCCAAAGCAGTAGTTGACGGTGCTCCCTCAAGCAATGGAGCGTCGGCACTGACCGCACCTGCAAAGACAAGCTTGTTAGAAGAGATCACGAGATATATACAAAAAAAAATGGAAACGCTGGTGACTCGAAAATTCACCTGACGAGCTGCCAGCAGAAACTGAGGTAGTCCCTTCCTCCACTGACGGAAGACCACCGCCTGTAGCTTCGTCACCCGACTCAAGGGGAACCGTTGTTACGCTCTCAAGCTCTGCAGGCGGCGGGGAACCATAAGCAGGGAGGGCCAAGATAGGAACATTGCCCGATTCCTGAGAAGGAGCACCTCGCTCGTCTTCAGGAATCATGGCCGCATCACCTGCTGTTCCCTCAGGATCAGCGGTTACAGCTGTCCCGTCCATCGGCACCACGAGGTCCCCAGCCTCAAGTACCTCGCCCTCTACCGCCTTCGGCACGGTTGAGACAATCATCTCATCTGCCGCCACTTCGGGTACGGCATCAATGACCTGCTCCGCGGTAGGTTCCTCAATCTCGGCTCCAGGCTCCATGACCTCGACAAAGTTGTCCACTGTCGGTTCGGGGTCGGCGAGTACCGCTTCCTCCGCTCCCCTGGGCTCGACGGTCGTCTCCGCCTCCCCCTCAGTTGGACTTGACCCTACAAAATGGAATACGTATAAGCCAACAGCTCTACAATTCGTACGACGAGATTCTGAAAGAAGTGCTACCTGAAGTGGATTTGTCATTGGCACTCCGAACCGCGCGCGCCACTTGCCGACGAGCAGTAGACAGGGCCACAGGGGGCTCTTCAGAAGGAGCATTATCGTGAAGAGTAGTGCTAGGGCCCGCTCCTACGGCCAAAGCAGCTCTGCGCGCCTTAGCTTCGCGTCTAAACCGTTTCTGCTCCTCTCGAGCCGATGAGACGGATGCCACCAGGGCCTCCTTAAGGGAGGCTTCTTCGCCCGTATACAGGGATGCCTCTAAATCCTTCAAGGCATCCCTCGTCGCGCTATCAAGCTGAGGCTCTTGCGGCAGTTTCGACGGAGCTGGGACTCCGATGACAGGCTTGGGAAGGGCCCTTGCGCCGATTAATACAACCCCTGTAAAGAAACAAGAGAAGGTCAGGTCGACAATCATAAAAAGACAATAAACTTTCCTTATAAAAAGAGAACGAGGTAAAACATACCGACGCTTTCTAGGGCACGCTTCTTCTCCTCCGCCTGGAAGGTCTTCAGAGAGGCATCGATGGCCTTTTCAGTAGATTCACCTGCAGAAAATGAGGCAAATATTAGCTAAAGACAGTAATAAAAAGTGGGATAAAATGACAAATAAAGAGGCTGATGATTACCTGACTCGGCGAGCCTGCTTAACATTGCTTCGAGCCTCGCTGATCGCTCCGAAGCTGCAATGGCAGCGGCTAGGTTGGTGTCCTCAGGGTCCACCACGAAACCCTCGTTGCTGCCATACTCACATATAGTCTCGGCAGGATGAGCCGCGGGTTCTAAGTTAAGAATCGCGTCGAGGGACAAGGTGGACTTCTTCTTCTTCTTTTCACCAGCCTTGGATCCACTCGGAGCATCTTTGCGCTTGCCAGTTTTGGCAGTCACTTTCGGGCGGCGAGTCCCGATATCCGCTCCTACACCCGACTCCGGTGAGGCCGCTTTAGCCGTCTTCGTCGGAGCACGGGGTACCGTTGGAGCATCCACCGCAGTGGGCAGTGGCAGTCCACGCGGAGGGGCCAATACGCATGGTCGATCGGCTCCAGCCTCTTTCGTCGGAGGGATAACCTGAACCCTGGGCTGCAACGGAGCCTTGCGATTGCCACCGGGAGGCGCAGCCCTACGATCGACCAATAGACGTTTCTCCATCAAGATGATTGGTCCCATCGCGTGCGCGTACCAGGCCACATACGAATTGAGTATCTTGGGGGTACAGCTGGGCTCGCTGATGAAAAAGTAAGAGCCTGTATTTAGCCGGATGAAGTGATGCATCGCATTCCGTACCCCCTCTGGACCGACTGCAGGCGTTCCCAAGAAGGCTTCCAATGGGACCCCTTGGTTATAACTCGATTGCCGGGCAAATCGATGCGGGTTATACCTCATGAAGAGGGCCGTGTCATTCTGCCTAAATACCAAGTAGCCCGGCCGAATGGAATAAAGGTGAAGAATTTCCCGAGCCTTCAACACGGAAACACCGCCTTTAAAGTCATCACGCAGCGACACCACTGACTTAGTGGTCTCGGAACCCATGGTGATGACCTTATCCACAAAAGAGGTCTTCGCCCCGACTAAATGAGAACGCAGAAGCAGTCCCCTGGACTCCCGTGGAGGTGCAAAAACGATGGAAGCCCCGACCAATCGCATGATTCTTGGAAGTTTGAATCTCTCAAAGAACTGAGGAGTTTTATGGGCACCAAACACTCCCCGAACATGCAGCTCCATCCAAGAAGTGAAGTAGTGCATCGGGAAGTTAGCAGGCTGTACCCCAGGTTCATTAGCGTCCGCCGCTATGCTAAGTCCGTTGTAAAGGTAAGCCAACCCAGCGATCCCCACTGATAACTGCAGGCCGGCCACCATCCGATGCGCCGGGTAAAATACAGAAGACCGCATGAGGCGTGGGTGCATAGGAAGCGCGAAGCTGCACAGCCACAGACCTAAGAACCCTATGAAGAAGGTCCCCTCATCCATGCCAGGGACGGCGATCTCTGAGAAAGGGACGATAGCAGTCCCGGGAAGGTAGAAACTCCGCTGATCAGTTTCTGATGAAGGCCGACGATCCAAGCCGAAACCAAAAGGGTCAGCAAGTTGGGCGAACTTATCACCTCGCTCTGATAAAAATTCCGGGCGAATAAAGCGAGCAATGAAGTCCGCGAAACTAACGCCTCGGTCGCCCAATTCCAAATGAAGCTCCTCGTAAATCTCCAAAACCCTCACCAGGCCCGGATGCTGATGCTGGATGGCATTTTCCGGAGTTAAGTCGAGTACCACCTGCTTGGTGGCAAAGACGTACTCATCAGGAGGAAGCAGCTCCTCATAATGCTCCCCCCTCGCCGGTAAACCCGAAAGCTCAACGAACTCCTCTAGAGAAATAGAAACTTCCCTATCCGCCGTCAGGAAAGTATGCGTGGGGATATTCCATTGTTCAATGAAAGCCCTTGTCCACCACGTTGGAGGAGTAGGATATTCGAAAAGCGAGACATAGACGGCGGAGTATAAACCGATCTTCGTCAGATGAGCTCTTTTCGCCGCTAAGATGTACCGGGCCCATGGCAGGTATCCAGCAAGCGGTCGCGGATTCAATCCAATATTATAGGCCTGTCCCCAAGGGCGTGCTTCACCCTGACAGATTCGCCTTCCTAGGATGTCTATGGCCGGCGGCGGCTGTACCGGAATAGCGCCGATTGCGGGCTGGAGAAGATCGTCCGAATTCCAATTTTTAACCTCCACGGCATACTCCACCGGGGGTTTATCTGCGTAGGGGATCGTGACTATGGGTTCAGAAGGCGAGGCGGAACTAAAACTACGGCGGCCTTGGATAATCTGACTGTACCACCTTCCCCATAGGTGGAGATGTTTGCACTCAGGATCACGATCTTTAATCAAGGCAAACACTACCCGGTCCACTGGTGCGTGTGGGAACCCTCCTTCTGAGCGAACGAAGGGAAAAGACAAGTCGTCAGACATTCTTCCTGCATAAAATATATATATATATCATTAGTGGCCTGACACTTAACATTTAATAAAAATAATATATATAAAAAAAAAAAATAATATATAATAATAATAATAATAAATAAAAAGCTGGCTCCACACTGTGATGTAGTGGGTAGGGGACAAAAGGGGGACCCACAAAATCAAGATGACGGCGCATCATTTGATAAGACAATCCCACCATTGGATGAGACTGTCAGTCAATTAAAAGACCCCCAAGAGAATATCCCCATTAGGGGGACCCCTAGAGACAAGGAGAAGATCTCCTCTTTTCAGAGCAAAGCTCTGCCACAGAGTGACATTTGTCAAACTCCTGTTTCAAAGGAATAAAACTTCTTAAAAAGAGCCTAGCTCTGCAGTAGTGATAAAAATTTATAACTCCTGAGAATTAAAATTTTGGGATCTTAAAGATCCATGGAAACTTTTAAAAAGTTTTCTAGTTGATCTATGAAGCAGGGCTCTGTTCATGGGTTAAAACCTAAGAACAGAGTCTCTGTAAATTTGGAGAGCAAGGCTCTGTGAATAAAAAAAGAAACCCCAAAGGGGTTTCCTTTAGATCAAAGATCTATAAGAGCAAGGCTCTGTTGAAGAAACCCCAAAGGGGTTTCCTTTAGATCAAAGATCTATAAGAGCAAGGCTCTGATTAGTTAAATTTAATTTAAATTAAATTAATTTAATTTTACCTATAATGGTTCTGAAGTTAGAACTTGGAAGTTCTTAAGGAAATCACAAGAGCAAGGCTCTGGAAGTTCTCAAGTAAGAGCAAGGCTCTGAAATTCAATTTCTTGAGAATGGTAAAAAAATTACCAAGGACCAAAGGTCCTATTTATAGGCGCCTGCGCCTGTTCACCTGACTCGTCGATCCGACGGTCAGGATCTTGCCACCGTTGCACCCACGCGCGCGCCACGTGAGCGCAACGGTGGGGGGGCATCTGTTTCCCCCAATCAGAGCAAGGCTCTGTTGAATTTTGAAAATTCAAAAATTCGAAGCAACGCTTCGGTTTCCGTGCGCAGCGCGCAATTTGCCACGTGGCAGAAGCTGAATGGGCAGCGTAACGCCCGAAACAGTGCATCCTATCAGAGCAAGGCTCTTCAGAAAACTTAATTAAAGACTTAACTGCGCAAACGCACGGATGCGCGACACGTGTCTGCGTAAGCGCTTGGATGCACGACACGTGTCTACGCAGTTGCGCAGTCGCAACTGCGCAAACGCACGGATGCGCGACACGTGTCTGCGCAAGCGCTTGGATGCACGACACGTGTCTGCGCAGTTGCGCAGTCGCAACTGCGCAAACGCACGGATGTGCGACACGTGTCTGCGCAAGCGCAGGGATGCCCGACACGTGTCTGCGCAGTTGCGCAGTCACAGCTGCGCAAACGCACCGATGCGCGACACGTGTCTGCGCAAACGCACGGATGCGTGACACGTGTCTGCGCAGTTGCGCAGCCGCAGCTGCGCAAACGCACGGATGCGTGACACGTGTCTGCGCAGTTGCGCAGCCGCAGCTGCGCAAACGCACGGATGCGCGACACGTGTCTGCGCAGTTGCGCAGTCGCAGCTGCGCAAACGCATGGATGCGCGACACGTGTCTGCGCAGTTGCGCAATCGCAACTGCGCGAGCGCTCAGATGCGCGACACGTGTCTGCGCAGTTGCGCAATCGCAGCTGCGCAAACGCATGGATGCGCGACACGTGTCTGCGCAGTTGCGCAATCGCAACTGCGCAAGCGCTCGGATGCGCGACACATGTCATTTGCTGGTGAGTTGCGCAGCAACTGAATGAAGATTTAGATAAATCTTTTCTGTTCTCCTGTAAAACAGGAACCCTTGGATCAAAGATCCAATGGTGGGAAAATTCCCAAAATTATTCAGGAAAGATTTTGTTAACAAATCCAACAAATTTGTGGGCACTATAAATAAGACCCCAAGCCTCATTCAAAAAAAGAAGAAGGAGGGGGGAGAGAATCAGAGAGAGAATCAATCATCAAGAGAAGGAAAAACTTCTGAAAGAAAAGGCTCTTGAAGATTAATCAAGAACAAAAAGAAGGTAAAATTTCTGAAGAACAGAAGATTAAAAAAAAAGTGAATAATAAAAAATAGTGCCTTGCACTTGATATGAACCCCTGGTTCTAAAGAAAAAAAAATAAATAAAAGAATAATAAATAGTGCCTTGCACTTAATATGAACCCTTGGTTCTGTATGATCAGGAAAAAACAAGAACTTGTTTTTCCTTTGATCCAAATTCAAATCAAAAGTGCCATGCACTGGTGTTCTTCAATCTGAAGATTTCTAGGGTTCTGCAACCCCTTGTTTTGGGCCAGGCCCAAATTAAGTTGAAATAATAAAAGGGCAAGGCCCTGTTTGGAAAAATTCCTGAGTTTCTGCAAACTCATTATTTAAAAGGGCCTGGCCCAAACTAAACTGCAGAACAATAAAAGGGCAAAGCCCTGTTTGTAAAAATTTCCTGAGTGCCTGCAACTCATCATTTAAAAGGGCCTGGCCCAACCCAAGGAAATTATTGAGTTTCTGAAACTCATTATTTAAAAGGGCAAGGCCCTGCTTGGAGAATTCCTGAGTTCTTGTAACTCATTAAAAGGGCCTGGCCCAAATCAGACTTGCAAAATAATGAAAGGGGCAGACCCCTGTTTAGATCGATTCTTCTAATCGGGCAGAGCTTAAAAATAAAAATTGGACTTAACCCAATCCTGGCTGTAAGTCCTTAAATTGGATGCCTCTCATGAAACAAGTCATGACCGGTTCGAGGGTACATCTCCGAACTCCTTTGACACCTGCCGTTGTAATTCCTCAACGACGTCAAAGAGGTGACGGGTCCCAACGACCATTCAAACTAATATCGGACCGAAACGTCCCTAAACTAATATCGGACCGAAACGTCCCTAAACTAATATCGGACCGAAACGTCCCTAAACTAATAATGGACCATTACATCCCTAAACTGGCGACGGACCGCCATGTCCCTAAACTGGAATATGGACCACTACGTCTTTAAACTGGCGACGGACCGAAACGTCCCTAAACTAATAATGGACCCCCACGTCCCTAAAACTGGCGATGGACCGCCATGTCCTTAAACTGGCACAATAGGGCCCAAATGCTCCTTTGTTGGATCTAAACGGTCCCGCCTAAGTTGATCTTAACCCCAAATACGGTTAACGAGTCCTTAGACATTTAAATAAACGGTAAAACTCCAAATTAACTTTGGTTCAAGGGAACATCTCTGAACTCCTCAGACGCCTGTCGTTGTAATCCCTCAACGACGTCAGAGAGGTGACGAGTCCCGACGGCCGGATAATTAAATCAATCATGATGTTGAGTTGATCTTAGTCTAAAACAAGACTAACGTATCCTTAACGAACGCTTAAGTCGATCTTAGTCACAACGCGACTAACGTATCCTTAAACTAAAAACACCAAACCCAAATCTAAGTAAATACGGATTTGGACTAATCTACGTCCTACGGGTGACGACATCACTCAGTCTCCGTATACAATCCACGGGCAATCACAAACAAAACAAACACACACGACGCGAGGTGAAATTCTGGAGTAGGAGAAAGTTGTTACCGCTATGCGGTAGCGTAATTAACTGCAGGGGCTTGCGCCTGCAGGGAAGAGCGTCCCCACAATCAAAAAACCCCTCACCCTGAGGGGGAATCTGACGAAGTCTGCTACATCGGCCGCATCCGTCTAAACCTCCGATACACGGTGCCATAAATCAACTTGGCATCTTCGGAGAGGTAGACGGATAAAACCAAATAGCATCTGCCCCGAACCTCAGGCACGGACGCCCTAACGTCCAGGCCGCCGTTCGGAGGGGAACATAGTGCAATGGAAGATGTATGGGCTTTACCCCCGGCTGAGCAGTGTCTGCCGCTAAGCTCAGGCCATGATATAGATGAGCCAGCCCTGCGATCCTAACGACCACATGTGTCCCTGCGATCATGCGGTGGGCCGAATAAAAGACAGATGGACTCATATAGCGCGGATGCGTCGGAAGCACAAACCAATTCAACCACAAGCCGATAAACCCCAGAAAGAACATCTCTTCATCGACGTCTGGAGCAGCGAGCTCTGCGAAAAGGATGACCGGAACGTCTGGAAAGAAGAAATTCTTTAAATCCGCCTCTGCCGTCGGCAAGTTATCCAAACAAAAACTGAACAGGTCGTCAAGCTTGGCTAATTTCGTGGCCTGTTTTGACAAGACTTCTGGGCGAAGAAATCGGGCGATGAAATCTGCAAAGCCGACTCCGTGCCCTCCAGACTCTAAGACCAAACTTTCATAAATGTTCAACACCTTGATTAGGCTTGGGAACCGGTGTTGAACGGCATTCTCTGGAGTAAGGCCCATCACCACTGATTTGGTGGCAAAGATATACTCATCAGGGGGAAGTATCTCCTCATAATGTTCCCCTCTAACGGGTAAGCCGGAAATTTCCGCAAACTCCTCCAAGGAAATTGAGACATCCCGGTCCGATAGAAGAAATGTGTGGATTGGGATGTTCCACTGTTCCAGAAAATCCTTGACCCAGCATACATGAGGCATGGGATATTGAAAAAGGGATGCCTAGATTGCAGGATACAGCCCAAGCTTCAGCAGCAAGGACTTCTTGACCGACAGGATATACCGAGCCCACTGCAGATAGCCGGCTGAATGGCGAGGAGTTAATCCTATCATAAACTTGCCCCCAAGGGCGCGACTCGCCTTGGCATATGCGCCGCCCCAAAATGTCCAAAGCCATCGGTGGCTGTACGGGTATTGATGCCATGGAGGGCTGAAGGAGACCCTCCGAGGTTCAGTTGATCTCTTCTACGGCATAGTCACTTGAGTTGAATCAGTGTAATGAATCTCTGAAATTGGCTCTGAGGGCGCTGCACAAGAAAAACTGGGCCGACCCCGGATAATCTGATTATACCATGACCCCCACAGGTGAAGAGATTTCTGCTCCGGGTCATGATCTTTAATAACCGCAAAGACTTCTCGATCCACGGGCGTGTCAGCAAAGGCGCTATCTAAAAGTACGAAAGGGAAGGAAGAGTCCAAATCCATAGCACATGCACAAAAGGAGAAGGTTCAGCTATTGACGTTATGTTCAGAACTTTAACGCTCTTTGATACCTAAAGATTTTGCACCGCATTGCAGTGCAAAAGAAAGGGACAAGGGGCCCCACAAAGTTAAGGTAACGCCCCATCATTGATGGGGCAGTCACTCATTAAGAATAGAATCCAAAAAGGATTCTCATTTAATGAGAAATATCATTGGACTAAGGAGTTAAACGCCCTCGAGAGCTGTGCTCTGCAAACAGATTTCACATCTGTCAGGAAATTAAGGGGGGAATAAAATTCCCCAAAATTTCTTAGAGCCATGCTCTGTAAAACAATAGGGTAATATACCAGAACCCTCAATAGCAAAGCTTTTTAACAGGGTAAAACCCTAAGATCTTTAAGATCTGCAAGAAAAATCCTAAAAACACTAAGAGTTCTTCATGAAAGATGAGCAAACCTCTGATTAACGGGTTAAGAAACCATAAAACACAATTTTAAGATCTACAATCTAAGAAGAGCAAAGCTCTATTAATGGGTTCGATCATAATCCTTACCAAGTTTTTGGCAAAGTTCTGACTCTAAAAGAGTTTACTTGGGCAGAGATCTAAACTCTGGAAAGAGAATTAAATTCTCAGAAAGGAGAAGTTTAGGGAATATGAACAGCAGTCATCTCAAGGGCCAAAGGCCCTATTTCTCCCAATCAGAGCAAAGCTCTGTTCAAAATTCAAATTTTAAAAATGAAGCAATGCTTCATAGCAGCGCCAAGTGCGCTGCGCCCTAAGCAGCGCACCACGTGCAAGGCACGTGTGCGCTAGCGCTAAGAGTGCTGCAATTTAGCAGCGCACCACGTGTAAAGCACGTGTGCGCTAGCGCTAAGTGCGCTGCACTCTAAGCAGCGCACCACGTGCAAAGCACGGGTGCGCTAGCGCATGAACTAAAAGCTCCCCACCGTCAGATCAAAGATCTAATAAAGATGATAAATCATCAATTAACCCGAATAAAATTCTGTTAAGGAGAGTTTCCTCAAAATCTTTCCAAACAAAAAGATTGTACTCTGTAAATCAGAGCACTGTTGGATCAATGATCCAAAGATGGTTAAAAATCACCAAAATACAGAATAAATTCTGTATGGAAAGATTTCCCAATCTTGTTAAAAACAAAAAGATTGCCTTCTGTAAATCAGAAGCCTTTGGATCAAAGATCCAACGATGGGAAAATCCCCCAATCAGTTGGAGAAAAAATCTCCTTAACTGATTGAACAAATCGGCTCATCCTATATAAAGGCCCTAAGACTTCAAGTCTCAGATATAGAAAAACATATAGAGGAACCCCCCCCCCAAATTTTGAGAGATCTCAGAAAGAAGAGCCAAGCTCTCGGTAGAAGAAGAAGATTTTCTTCAAGGTAAAAAATAGACAGAAAGACGAAAGAATTCACTTCTTTCTCACAGATCATAGATCTTTAAGACCAAGGTCTTTCACAACAGAGATTAAATGATCTCATCATAGAATAAGAAGAAGAACATAATTCTTCTCACAGATCATAGATCTATAAGACTAAGGTCTTTTATACAAGGAGATCATGGACATCTAATTATAAAATAAAAAGGGGGGAGAATAATTCAATTCTCTTAGGATCACAGATCCATAAAGGCAAAGCCTTTTATCAAAATAAGAGATTGAAACATCTCCTATAAAATATAAGAACTTTGTTCTTAGAACCTTGAGACAAAGTCTCTTATAAAAAGAGAATTTAATTCTCAGAGCGCAAAAGTGATCTAAGTTGTATAAAAGAAGAGTCTTAGCGCTCCTAATTTAAAAGAGCTTCAGCGCTCCACATCTAACGCAAAGCGCTGCAGAGCCTTGGCGCTCTTAATTTTAAAGAGCCTTAGCGCCCCCAATCAACAGAAGCGCACTGCGCTCATTATCTGGCGCATAGCGCCAAGCGCGCCACGTGTTCCCCACGTGCGCGCTACTTAACAAAAGAGGTTCAGCGCTCCATATCTAGTGCAAAGCGCTGCTGAGCCTTGGCGCACTTAATTTAAAAGAGATTTAGCGCTCCACATCTAGCACAAAGCGCTGCTGAGCCTTAGCGCTCCACATCCAGCGCAAAGCGCTGCAGAGCCTTAGCGCTCCTAATTTAAAAGAGCTTCAGCGCTCCACATCCAGCGTAAAGCGCTGCAGAGCCTTAGTGCTCCAAATATAGCGCACTGCGCTCATTGACTGGCGCTAGTGCCAAGCGCGCCACGTGTTTCTCACGTGTGCGCTGAAAGAACATAAATTGTTCTATAAGTAAAGCCCAGAGCTTTGACGAATGCTCAACATTCAATAAAAGACAAAAACATTGTCAAAATTCAAATCAATGCGCAGCATTGTCAAATGTTTAACATTTTAACTGAGTCGGCCGAACCCAAGTTGGCCATAAACCTCTCATTCAAATTAACCGAGCCCATATGCTCATAAATCTCAGATCTTAGTCACGATTAGACTACTGATCTCCCAACCAAAATTGGTTCAAGGGTACATCCCTTCACCCCTCTGATATTTGTGTTGTAATCCTTCAACGTCTTCAGAGAGGTGACGGGTCCCGACAACCATACATTCCATAGACTACGACGTCTTTAAATTGGACTGTGGGGTCCTTAAACCCATGGACTATGATGTCCTTAACCTCGGACTGTGGGGTCCTTAAACCCATGAAATATGATGTCCTTAAACTTTACAGACTATGACGTCTTTAAACTATGGACTGTGGGGTCCTTAAACCCATGGACTATGATGTCCTTAACCTTGGACTGTGGGGTCCTTAAGCCCATGGACTATGATGTCCTTAACCTTGGACCGTAATGTCCCTAAACTAATGGACCGCAAAGTCCCTAAACTAAAACAATAGAGCCCAAATGCTCTTTTGTTGGATCTAAATGATCATGTTAAGTTGATCTTAGTCTAAAATTAGACTAACGTATCCTTAACAAACGTTTAAGTTGATCTTAGTCTCAAATGAGACTAACGTATCCTTAAACCCAACTCCAAACCCAAATCTAAGAAGATACGGATTTGGACTAATCCATGCCCTACGGGCGACAATATAAATTAATCTCCGTATACAATCCACGGGAAACCAAAAACAAAACAAACACCCATGACACGAAGTGACCATCTGGAGAAGAAAAAAGTGGTTACCGCGATGCGGTAGCATAATTAACTGCAGGAGCTTGCACCTGCAGGGAAGAGCGTCCCCACAATCAAAAACCCCTCAACGAGGGGGAATCTGACGAAGTCTGCTACATCGGCCGCATCCATCCAAACCTTCGATACACGGTGCCATAAATCAACTTGTCATCTTTGGAGAGGTGGACGGATAAAACTAAATAGCATCTTCCCCCAAAATTCAGGCAGGACATCAGTCTTTCCCGGTTTTCGGCGGAGAACAGATTCTGGCACGCCCGGTGGAACCTTTTCCTCTTTCCACTCCGCACTTCATGTGTCGTGTTTTTCCCGCGATCAGATAATCGCGGCGTGTATGTTTGTGGTTGCCCTTAGGGGAGTGGATACTGAAGCCGGCATTTCGTCTTTTCCAAGAATGGTGTTTGCTTTTACTCACCCTAACTCAGGCTGTCATATCTGGTGGAGTCAAGTATGGGCCACTTGCAGCCTCAAATTTCTGCAATCGAGCTCTTTAAGAAATCAACGGGCTTCTCTTTGGATCGGTGCTCCTACCTCCCACCCTCAGTGCCTCAACGCCGATGGAAAAAGCCCAGAGGAAGTCTGTCTTCCACAGGCTGGTTCCCCAAGCCGCAGCTTTGCTAATGCAGGCAGGATATTCAAGCTCTCAAAGGAAACAGGGGGCAGGCTCGGAAAAATCCTGAAGCTAATCAAATCTCGGCCGTAAGAAACGGTTGACGTCGATATCAGCGTCATATAAAATAAGCTGGGAGCAGCTCTCTGTATGGTCCTGTTTCAACCCCAGTGGTGAATGTTGTTGTTCCAACTGGGAACAGCTTCAAATTGATTGTGAAGGGTCAGACAAAATTCTCCACCCGCAATATTGAAGAAGTCTCCGCAGCCCATGGAGATCCCACGAGAGCAAAAACTAGTTCGCTCTCTGAGACAACTTTCCTCATCTATATATAAGGTGTGGAAGCAGGTGAAGCAGACTCACCCCAAGACGGATCTTGATATAGCGGTTCCTCCCAAAACCAAAGCGACTTTTCACAATAAGAGACCTAATAAAGCTCAAATGCCCGGAGCAAACTCTAATGGCCAAAACTCCAAACATCCCAAATCTGGGGGCATGGTAGTTCACATAGTCTATGTGGTGAATTCTAAAGACGAAGTTCGAGCTTCTACTAGTCACCGACCTCAAACTCGGACCTTGACAAAAGTTCAACTGTAGCGTGAAAATCTACAGGAGATGCTTTCTCAGGCAGCATCACTAGCTAATCCATCGTCTAAGGCAAATTCCGAAGACGCACCTGGAGAAAGAACAGAGCACGAGTTGGATATTGATTTCCTAAATCATGCTAAAAAAATGGTGCGTCCGCAAGCAAAATGGGCACGGATGAAAACCCGAAAGGGCACTGTGAGTAAAAACAGCAGGGCTACTGGCGAGTCTGTGAAAACCCGAAAGGGCGCAGACTCGTAAAAAATTCATGCACACTGGCAAGGTCCTCTCGACCTTGTAAGGAGAACAAGCAGATGAGGTCTCTCACCCAGACTATTGCTCCTATCACCGAGCAATAGGACATCCTCTCGAAGACTGCTTCACATTTAAAGACTGGGTAGAAGACCAGTATCAGCAAGGCAGGTTCGCTCTATCCAGCAGTTGGGGGGTAACCCCGCCACAAAAGCATGAACCGAAAGCCACAAATGTAGCAAGAGTAGAGCCGGATCAACATCGGTCTTGGAAGCGATCTCACACCTGTCACGTGATAACGATGTCAGGAGGAGTATGCGAAGATATGGCTGATCTCCCCTGGTGCTTCGAAAACAATGATGACGAGGTGATCTCCGAGTTTCCACCGGAGCCAAAAGAGCTAGAAGATGGGATACATACTACTGCAGATAACCTCAAGAAAATCGACTTGGGAACGGCAAGTGACACACAGCCGACGTTCGTCAGTGAGCTGTTGTCTGAAGAAAGGGTGGCTACGCTAAAAGACATGCTCATACAATATAAAGATTGCTTGCCATAGAACTATTCCGAGATGCCAGGACTAGATCTAGAAATAGCCGTGCATAGATTGGCGATATCTCCGGACATCAAGCCAGTCAAACAAGCGCCGAGAAGAATACGGCTCGAGCTTGAGATGAGCATCAACACCGAAGTCAAGAAGCAAATCGACTCTGTCTTCATCCAAGAAGTTCAATATCCTGACTGGATCGTCAACATCGTCCCAGTGATGAAGAAAAATGGGACGGTGCGCATATGTGTAGACATCCGGGATCTCAACAAAGCTTGCCCTAAGGACGACTTTCCAGTACCGGTCACTGAGCTGATGATAGATAATACGTCCACTCATGAAGTTTTCTCCTTCATGGACGGCTCATCAGGATACAATCAGATAAAGATGCATCCCGAGGATCAGAAGCATACCGCTTTCCGGACCCCTTTGGGCATATTCTGCTACAAGGTGATGCCTTTCAGTCTAAAGAACGTCGGTGCCACCTATCAGAGAGCCACGACGAAGATTTTCGATGACATCATACATGAAATCGTCGAATGCTATATTGACGACCTTGTGGTGAAAAGCAAATCGCACGAGGAGCATTGGAAGCATCTGAAGATCGTGTTCTAACGTCTGCGGAAATACAACCTGAAGATGAACCCTCTCAAATGTGCATTCAGAGTTTCCTCAGGAAAGTTCCCTGGATTGTACGACACCGGGGCATCGAGGTAGACCCGTCGAAGATCAAGGCGATCGTGGAAATGCCTCCGCCAAGAACACTCAAGCAGCTGTGGTCTCTCCAAGGAAAGCTCGCATATATCATAGCCAATCTTTCCGGCAAGTGTCTTCCTTACAGTAACCTAATGAAGAAGGAAACCCCGTTCGTTTAGGATCGCAAATGCCAAAGCGCACTGGACGAAATCAAGCAATATCTGCAGAATCCTCCGGTGCTGACTGCTCCAGTTAAGAGAAAGCCCCTCGTTCTGTATACAACTGCCCTTGAAGGTTCCTTAGGCGCGCTGTGGGCACAAGAGAACGACCAAGGGAAGGAGAGAGCCCTCTACTATTTGAGTCGAATTCCCCTGGAGGCAGAAAACAACTACTCCCCCATCGAAAAACACTGCCTGGCGTTGATCTTCGCGATAACGAAGCTCAGACACTATGCATTGGCACATGAGGTCCATCTCATATCAAAGGTGGATCCTCTCAAATATTTGATGTCAAATGCCATATTAACGGGACGGCTCGCTAAGTGGGCCCTACTCTTAATGGAATTCTCGATAACTTATCGTCCTCTCAAGGCAGTGAAAGGCCAGGCCATCGCCGACTTCCATGTTGAGCATCCGATACCTGCCGACTCTCCCTTGAACTGCGAATTGCCAGACGAGCATGCGTTTGACACGATCGACGGGGAGAGAAGAGAGAATGATACCCAGTGGGAACTCTACTTCAATAAAGCATCTTCCATGAAGAAGCGCAAACAAAGCACCCCCATAATCAAATCAGGGATAGGCCTCATCTTCATGACCCCACAAAGAGGGATAATGCGCTTTGCCTTCTCCTTAACAGAGCCGAGGACGAACAATGAAGCCGAATATAAAGCTTTGATAGCAGGTCTTGAGATCGCCGTTGACATGGGAATCGAGAACCTCCTCATATACAGAGATTCCCAGGTGGTCGTTAGTAAAGTAAATGGCGACTATCAAACGTGCAAACCAGAGTTGGTAAAGTACGGTGAGAGAGTGCAGCAATTGCTGACTCAGATCCCTTTCTACGCCCTGGAAAGCATACCGCGAGCGGAGAATAGCAAAGAGGATGCGTTAGCTAAACTTGCTAAAGAACTGGCTGACGAAAACCTCGATGACGTGAAGATCGTTGTGCAAAATCGTCGGGTTCTCGCACCGGCAGAAATATCTCCGGAGTCGTCTGAAGAGAAAGAAGCGACCAAAGAGACAGCCATACAAATAAAAGACCAAGAAAATGCTATGGATTGGAGAGAAGTCTTTATAGACCACTTCAAATCCCGTCGAACACCTGAAGATGCGTCCTTAAGACATCAGCTCATGAAACGAGCTCTATCTTTTGCCTTCGTCATTGATACTCTATATAAGAGGTCATTTGATTCTCTATGGCTAAAATGCCTGGGACCTGAAGAGGCAAGGAAAGTCGTCCAAGAAACTCACGACAGATTCTGCGGTTCTCACCAAGCCGGGCCGAAGATGAAACTAAAGATCAAAAGGATGGGCTACTATTAGCCCACGATGATCCAAGACTGCCTAGAATACGCGAAACAGTGCCACTCGTGCCAAATTTACGGGGATTTTATTCACCAGCATCTAAATCCACTACATCCAACGGTGGCCAGCCGGCCATTCGAAATGTGGGGAACTAACATAATCAGCCACATCGAACCGGCATCATCCAAAGGACATCGGTTCATATTGGTGACAACTGATTACTACTCCAAATGGGCAGAAGCCGTACCGCTAAGAGAAGTGAAGAAGGAGAATATCCTCCATTTATTCAAGACACACGTCATCTATCGGTTCGGCACTCCGCGACAGATTATCTCCGATAACGGGCCAGCCTACAGAAGCCACAAGATCAGCTGCTTTGCACAACAGCATAACATAGACTGGAGATACTCTTCGGTCTATAATCCCCGAGCTAACGGTCTAGCTGAGGCTTTCAACAAGACCTTGAAGAAGATCGTGAAAAAGACGGTGTCTCGAAATAAAAGGGACTGGCACGAGAGACTGCATGAAGCTCTCTGGGCGTATCGAACTACGTTCAAAACGGCCACAAACACGACGTCGTATGCATTGGTATTCGGCACAGAAGCGGTACTCCCCCTCGAGATAGAGTTACCCTCTCTACGAGTGGCGGTTCACTACGAACTAACAGACGAAGAAAATGCCCACCTTCGGCTTGAGGAGCTTGACGCCCTTGATGAAACCCGGCTCATGGCGCAACAAAACCTGGAGGCTTATAAAGCAAAAGATGACGCGCTCATACGAGAGATTGACTAGGCCGAGGACATTCCGTCAAGGCGAACTCGTGCTAGTGGTCAAAAGACCTATGATCCCCAATCGTGCCAAACGCGGGAATTCGAGCCGAACTACGAAGGCCCGTACATCATAGACAAAGTTTACCAGGGTAGAGCCTATCTACTCATGGACATGCATGGTGAAAGACCTTTCACGCCAATAAACGGTCGCTTCTTGAAAAAATACTACGCCTGACGAGTCACGGCCTAGGTTAATGATATATGACGACGCCTATGTCCGCTCGCTATCTTCCTAAGCCCAAACTTTATAAGTATTATCCGGCAAACGGACCGAAACGTCCTTAAACTAACAATGGACCACTATGTCCTAAAGCTGGCTATTGACCGAGACGTCGATAAACTACTATGGACTGCAGCATCCCAAGGCTGACAAACAAACAAAAACGGTATGTCTATAAGCGAGATAGGCACGGATGAAAATCCGAAAAGGCTCCGTGAGTAAAAACAACATGGCTACCGGCGAGTTTTTTGAAAACCAGAAAGGGCGCAATCTCGTTAAAAGACACTCGCAAGGTCCTCTCAACCTTGTGAGGAGAAAATACCTGCGTGAGATCCTTACGACTCACAAAAGAGCAACACACTTAGAGATTCTCACGATTCCTAAGGAGAAATTACACTTATGAGATCCTCACGACTCGTAAGGAGAATTCCCCTTTGAGACTCTCATGGCTCACAGGGTTCAAAAGCCTTAAGCTACAGAGATCTGAACCTGTTCTTAAGCCATCACAATCTCCGATGCTGCCCTACAAGCGTCTCAATATCGACCCTTGTATACAATCCACGGGCTCGAATAAACATTTCCCTAACAAAGTCCTACCAGAGACTATAGATATGCTCATATGGTGAACAACCTTTGTAAGTCCTCTCGACTTATAAGGAGAAAACACTCTTGTAAGATCTTTACAACTTATAAGAGACCATACACTTGGGAATCCTCACGATTCTTAAGGAGAAAACGCACTTATGAGATCCTCACGACTCGTAGGGAGAAATACCTTTATGAGACCCTTACGGCTCATGAAGTGAAAAGCATTAGTCGACAGGATCTTAACCCTGTTTTCTAAGCCACCTTTGTTCGATATCGACATAGGCAAATGATGATTCGCTCCCGGCAATATCCCAGTTGTAGCGATGCTGATGCCTAAGTCGGTATCAAATCCCAAACTTGCAGCGAAAAGCCAGCGAGCCACAAATTCATATGAAATAGCCGAAATGATGGGGCAACTTGCAACAAAATCAGCAAGTAAAAATGTATGCATACAAAATAGCCGAAATGGTTGGGCAACTCACAATAAAAAGCAGCAAGTAAATAAAACAAATAGCCAAAATGATTGGGCATCGCGAAAAATAGCCGAAATGATTAGGCAATCGCGATTTTCGCGATATAAAAGCTGAAATGATAGAGCGTCGCAGAAAGAAAAATATATAAGGTGAAACTTTTTGCCCTACAGGTGAGATCACATTGATCCCTGTATACAATCCAGGGGCACAAACAAGAAGGGAACCATACCTTATCACCGGACTCCATCAGAAAGAGATCCAAGTCTCAACGGCCACATATACAGCCTAGAGACCCATAACAGCGTTCCTCCTCAGTCCAGCAGGATTCAGACGCAACAATCAACCTTGGAGCCATGGCAAAATACCTGTTCCAAATCTCGATAGTTCACAGACAACCGACAGAGCAAATCCTGGTCTCGTGGAACACGGCTAATGTCAATCCTGACCCCGTGGGAAGCACCCAGAGCAAATCCTGGTCTCGTGGAACACAGCTAATGTCAATCCTGACCCCGTGGGAAGCGCTCAGAGCAAATCCTGGTCTCGTGGAACGCGGCTAATGTCAATCCTGACCCCGTAGGAAGCGCCCAGAGCAAATCCTGGTCTCGTGGAACATGGCTAATGTCAATCCTGACCACGTGAGAAGCGCCCAGATCACCTCCTGGTGCCGTGGAACACGGCTAATGTCAATCCTGACCCCGTGGGAAGCATCCAGAACAAATCCTGGTCTCGTGGAACACGGCTAATGTCAATCCTGACCCCGTGGGAAGCGCCCAGAGAAAATCCTGGTCTCTTGGAACACGGCTAATGTCAATCCTGACCCCGTGGGAAGTGCCCAGAGCAAATCTTGGTCTCGTGGAACATGGCTAATGTCAATCCTGACCTCATGGGAAGCGCCCAGAGCACTTCCTGGTCCCGTAGAACACGGCTATTGTCAATCTTGACCCCGTGGGAAACGTCCAGAGCAAACCCTGACCCCGTGAAATGCGGATAAGGTCAACCCCCTGACTCCATGAAATGCGGATAAGGTCAACCCCCCTGACCACGTGAAATGCAGATAAGGTCAACCCCCTGACTCCGTGAAATGCGGATAAAGTCAACCCCCTGACCCCGTGAAATGCGGATAAGGTCAACCCCCTGGCCCCATGAAATGCGGATAAGGTCAACTCCCTGGCTCCGTGAAATGCGGATAAGGTCAACCCCTGACCCCGTGAAATGCGGATAAGGTCAACCCCTGACCCCGTGAAATGCGGATAAGGTCAACCCCTGACCCCGTGAAATGCGGATAAGGTCAACCCCCTGACTCCGTGAAATACGGATAACGCCAACCCCCTGACTTCGTGAAATGCGGATAAGGTCAACCCCCTGACGCCGTGAAATGCGGATAAGGTCAACCCCCTGACCCCATGAAATGCGGATAAGGTCAACCCCTCTGACTCCGTGAAATGCAGATAAGGTCGACCCCTGACCCATGAAATGCGGATAAGGTCGACCCCTGACGCCGTGAAATGCGGATAAAGTCAACCCCCTGACCCCGTGAAATGTGGATAAGGTCAACCCCCTGACCCCGTGAAATGCAGATAAAGTCAACCCCCTGACCCCGTGAAATGCAGATAAAGTCAACCCCCTGACCCCGTGAAATGCGGATAATGTCAACCACTGACTCCGTGAAATGCGGATAAAATCAACCATCGACTTCCCCGTCAAAGCAATGCTTTGACCCGGAAGCAGGACAACTCATCGGACACTTATGAGCCCTCTCGATTTGTAAGGAGAAAAACCCTCTTGCAAGATCCTTACGACTCTCAAGAGAAAACACACTTAGGAATCCTCATAATTCCTAAGGAGAAAATACACCTACAGGATCCTCTCGACCTGTAGGGAGAAAAGTCTTTATGAGACCCTCATGGCTTATAAAGTTGAAAAGTCTTAGGTGGCAGATCCTAACCCTGTCTCCCAAGCCATCATTGTCTCGCAAAGAGGTCAAGGTAGATTTTCTATAGGCCACACTCTCCTAAGTCAAACATCGAAAAGAAAGGAAGTAACCACTTACGAGTCCTCTCGACTTGTAAGGAGGAAATTCTCCTTTGAGATCCTTACGACTCTCAAGAGAAAACACACTTATGGATCCTCACGATTCCTAAGGAGAAAATACACCTACGGGATTCTCTCGACTCGTAGGGAAAAAAGTCTTTATGAGACTCTCACGGCTCATAAAGTTGAAAAGCCTTAGGCAGCAGATTTGAATCTGCTTCCTAAGCCATCGCTACCTCTCAAAGAATTCAAGAAGGAATGCTCTCTCTATCATCTACAGGTTACACTTGCTAAAAGTAACATGCCGGCAACAAAGAAAAGAGAAGAAAGCAAGAGATAACACAAGATAATACGAAAGAAATGTATCTTTTATTTATAAGTTCAATTGGGTACAAGATACATCATATGAAAGAATAAGAAATGGATACATGTTATTCAAAAATTACAAACGTTAATTGGTACAAAAACAACTATTGGGAGGGAGGTGTTTTCAATAAACCAATCAGTTGCTCGTGCACTCCCCTCAGCCCTTTTTCACGGTCAGCTGTTGCGGCTAACTCCGCTTCAACCTGAGCTCATTGCTGCAAATAAGATGAAAGTTCCTCATCGATGACCCGCTGAGCTGCCTCACGACTTTGCGCATCTCGCTAGGTGAGGTCGAGCTTCTGCCTCAGCGTTAGCCCGTCAGAAATACATTGTAGAAGGCATTAAAAGATAGATTTCAGCTGTACAGCATTTGCGTCAACCTGAGCGTGCAGTCGGGCAGATTCGCATGAAGTCTCCTCGCGCTCCTTACGCTTCAAGGCCGCTTCTTGTTCAAGATGACGGAGGTAGGGAGTGCTCTGCTCGACCCACGCAGCCTGTTGGGAGTTCACAGCCAGGACCTCGGGAGCAAGACGTCCGAGCTCAAGCTCATGCAGGCATGCCTCAATTTTCCTGCAATGATTAACCAAGACTCAACGACGCCCTCGCTATGGAAGTCCACGAGCGTCGCCAGCATTGGATTAACCTCGGCAGCAAAATCTACAGCGAATGTAGGGGCCTCCACATCAATCTCCTCGATGTAATCACTCAACATACGCAGACTGGTCACGGCGCCTTTTGAAGATGGACGTCTGGAAAAGGGCCCTGCTGGCATTATGATTCGAGACTCGAACGGAGCTGGAGTCAGTGTCACCGCTGCAAAACAAATCATAGTCAAATGACGGCTCAAGAAATAGAGAAGGTACATGAACAATGAAGTTTACTATACCGGCTGCAACAGAGGGCGGAGCTGGGAGTACCGGTGGCACGACGATACCCTCGTCCCCTCCTTCAATTTGTAATGCTACAAGTAATGTAAAGAAGAATTAGCCATAACATGACTGCCCGTTAAAGAAAAGAAAGGACGTCGGTTAGAAAAGATACTCACCGGCACCAGCGAGCAAACTAATCTCCGACTGGAAGGGAAAGTGCGGGTTCAGCACATGATACAGGTGATCAAAGAGAACTCCTGCAAGATCATGATGATACATGGTCAGTACATGGAAGATGTTGCCCCTAATTTAAATTAATTACAAACCCATACCTTCCAACATTTGAGAAGATATAAGAGGAGACGAAGGGGCAGCGACCGTCAGAGCGGCAGCTGGTGGTGCTTCTTCAGGTGGCACAACCTCAACGCCCACCACACCTGCATTAAAAACAAGCGAAATACTGTCAGAAGAGATTGAAAGGGATTGCAGAATGAAAAGGAAAGCAATGACCCAAAATCTACCTAAAGAGTCGCCGGTCGAAACCGCGACAAGGGCGTCACTGGGTGCAGCGACTGCTTCACCATCCTCCATTGGAATGGTTAAACCGCCCGTAGCTTCACCCCCCGACTCCACGAGAGCCGTCATGATACTCGCAGCGCCCGGCAACGGCAAGGAACCGCAAGGGGAAAGAGTGGAAATTGGGGCAGTTCTAGACTCTTGAGAAAGAGTGGCCACTTCAGGCTCAGTGGTTGCCGTCGTCTCACCTACCACTTCCTCATCAAGACTTGGCCCTGCAGGATATAACGTGTGAGAATCTAAGGATCAAACTTTAATAAAAAGACCCAAAGTTACGTTACCTTGAGATGGCCTTTTAGCTGCCTCCCGAGCCGCGCGTATCTTCTGTCTATGAGCGATAGATAGGGCAACCAGAGCACCCTCTGAAGAAGCAGGGATAGGAGAAGCAGCGCTTATGCCTGCACCTACGGCCAAGGCGACGTTACGTTCTCTTGCCGCACGCCTCCTGCGCTTCCTATCCGCCTGGGCTGTGAGAGCCGATCTTCTTAGGACCTCTGTCAAGGAGACGTCATCGTCCATGCCGGAAGTTACCTCTGGAGCCGTTGTGGAGTCCGTCATCGGTTGCTTAAGTAAAGCCTCTTTGGGCAATGCTGAGGAGGCCGAGACTTCGATAGCTGGCCCTGGAAGTATCTCTGCATCACCCTTCGGGATTGGCACTGTACTGGGGATGACCTGAGTCGAGGTAGTCCCTGCGATAAGATGAAAAAGGGGTCAGATTACCGATAAGAAAGGGGAATGAAGGCATAATGAGCCGAAATATACCAACGCCCAGCGAAGCGTGAAGCCTCTCCTCCTCCTCAAAAGTCTTGAGGGAAGCCGCGAGAGCCTCTTCAGTGGAAATGCCTGTTGAAGGAAAAGTGTCAGTCAAAACATGATAATAAAAATGTAATGCAATGACAAAAGATACGGCTGAAGTTTACTCGATTGTGCAAGGATGATCAGTCCTTCTTTGTGGCTAGCTAGACGCGCGGAAGCTGCGATGGCAGCCTCCAGATCAGTATCACCTGGGGCCATGAATAGACCCTCATTGGTCCCATATTCGCTCAGGCCCTCGCTATAAGGAGCATGAGGCTCCTGGCCGAGTACAACGTCTGTAGAAAAAATCGACTTCTTCTTCTTCTTCTGGGAGCGAGTACCGGTCGCCGCTAGCACAAGCTTACGCTTGGTGGGCACCTTGGGACGATGAGTCCCGATATCTGAACCCACGCCAAAATTGGGAGACGCTACAGTCACCGCTTCCACAGGAGCACAGGGTATCGGTAGCTCAGGCCTATCACGCGGGACCACGACCGCAACAACCTCTCTCAAAGGAGGACGAACGATGGTCCGCTGCTTTAGGGGAACGGTCGGATTACCAGCAGGGACTGTACCCTTGCGATCAAGCAATAGTCGCTTCTCCTCCTTGATAACAGCGCCCATCGCGTGTTGATACCACTCCACGTATACGTTCAGGGCTTTCAGAACACAACTTGGCTCACTAATGAAGAAATTAGACCATATGTTTAGGCGCATGAAATGGTGCAAAGCGCTCCGGATACCCTCTTCAGTATAAACCGGTTCTGCCAAGAATGCCTCGAGCTGGACGCCCTGATTATAACTTGATTGCTGGGCAAAACGGTGAGGGTTATATCTCATAAACAAAGCCGAGTCGTTCTGCCTAAACACCAAGTATCCCGGCCTGATCGAGTACAAATGGAGAATCTCCCGAGCTTTTAAGGTAGAAGCTCCGTCCTTAAAGGTGTCCCGCAATGGCTGCACCGTCTTAGCGGATTCTTTACCGATGGTCATAACCTTATCAACAAAGGTCATGCCGTCCCCGACAGTACGTGGGCGAAGAATTACACCCCGAGCCTCTCACTGACTTGGCTCCATAATGGAAGCATTGACCAGCCGCATTGTAACGTTTTGAAAATCGTTTCGGTGAAATTTCGAAAAATCGGTAAAATAAGGGGGTTTTCTGTAAAAAGTCAAAATACAAATATCTTATTATAAAAATTAAATATACATATTCTAGCTATGTAATTGCTATTATTTGGCGTTTATTGAGCCGGTGGTGAAATTTCAAATTTTCTGAAAAAAATATTATTTTATTATTATTTTAAGCCGTCACTAATACATTTAATTAGGGAAAATTACAAATTGGAATGAGTTGAAACAAATTTTGTGCATCATAAAACATTAAATAAAATTTTATTATGTGGTTTTTGGAACGAAATCATTTGCCAAAACGGTTTAGAAATTATTGAAGAAAAAAGGCTTTTTTTTTAGCGTAAATGGATGTTTGGGGTATTGTATTTATCATTTTTCATCACCCCACACCCGTACCCACACCCACACCCCCCCATTCACTTCTCCCCTTGGCTGAATTCAGCAGCCCCCTCTCTTGTCCCCACTTGGTTTGCAAAAGAAAGAAAAGAAAATAAAAGAGTAGAAAATGATATAATTTGAGTTGACTTTGACTTGAACTAACTTTCTCCACCTCACTCTCTCTCCTCCCTCACCCAACCCCCCACATTTCTGGCCGAAACCAGCAACCCCCCAACAGCCCATTTTTCCTCTTCTCCTCTCTTTGTTCCATCAAAGAAAATCCAAAGAAAAATCCACTAAAAATCAAGCAAAAATCCAAATCAAAATCCGACTCCTACCCATTTTAGCTTAGCCCGTATAGCATGGATCTTTGTGAAAAGAGAGCATTTTGGGAGGCCATGGATGCTTGTGGATCTTCAAATGTTTTTGGGTATAATTCTAAACATTTTTGCTTAATTTGTTACTAATTTCTTAAAGCTAAGTTAATTAAGTGTTTAATTAGGTGTTTAAGAAAGAAAAAGGTTTTGAATTGAAGTTTGAAATTTCAAGTGTATGGTTTTGAATGAAGATTAGGGTTTGAGCATTTGATTAGGATTGTGATGGGTAGATTAACATATAATTGCTTGCAAAAATCAAATCTAGTTGCTAGTTGCATTTTTGTTAATTTAAATTTGTGATAAGTATATATATTGCAAACTAGTTTTTGTAAATATTGTGTTAAATTGAGAATTAAAATATGGTTAGGGTTTTTATCATATTATTAACTTTATCAAGTGTAGTTTAACACTTTAGTTCATGGAAATCCAACCTAAATTGTAGTTTGTGCACTTTTGCTATGAAATTGTAAAAAGGGTATTTTGTAAACTAGAATATTATGGTTTTTGGAGTTTAATGAGATTAAATTCCGGAAATTGTTTCTATGACTTATTTAAGATATTTAATAAGTATATTGGCCGCTACATTCATTTAAACGTCATGTTTTGTACAAAAACGGCAAATTGTGCTTGCTAGATTTTCGGAAAAATGACTTTTTAAGTGAAATTGGGGTTTTTGTGAGTTTTAACCTAGTTTATATTAAAATTAGTGTTCGTGAATGTGCAAATGAGTGTGATTGGATTTTTCTCGATGGTTTGACGTTTGTACATTGACATCGAGGGTTGGTTTGACTATTCTTGCATGCGTAGGCGATAGGTTTGGACCTATGCGTGATACGCGTGCCGATGTGATTTTCGTATGCCGTTTCGATTTCGAATTTAGTTTTAATGCGATATGGTGCGTTATGATATGTAGGTACCCCCATGTGGACTTCGAGACGACAAGCAAGCGCGTGGCGACGTCGGCACCGGCTAGCGAGGACCAGGTGAGTAGATTTATATCTACGGGGAGAAGTCGGGTGGATGGCGTATAGCACCCCCGCAGTCCGTGGTGGTGTATACGGATGCGTATACACACCAACAATTATTATATGTTATTTGGGATTAATAACGATGCTTAGGATGGATACTGGTGTGTTGAATTACTTTAGTGTTGCGAACCCTAGGGTAGTGTTGCACTACACATACACACATACATACTTGCATACTTTCCTATTGATATGTGCTCATGGGATTCTTTATAGTTATGTGTTCACATGGGTATGGGGCTATGTGTTCACATACGGATTGAGGATGATACTTGGGATTGAGCTGAGTCGATGAGATTTGATTTGAGGCCGTGAGATCGGTGATATAGCAGGGTTCGTATCTTAGATACGACATGACGTTGTAGCGGGTCCTTGACGTAGTGTTTCACACACGTCCATGCATACTTAGGCGATATCAGTATTGTACTAGACATAGATCTGTACCAGATCATGATATTTGATAAAGAGGATACCAGGTGAATAGTATGACGAATGTGATTTTGACCCGTACCCAGATTTGGGATGCCATACGACGGATTTACGTACGAGCTAAATTTTGATGATTGATCCGCACTCTTGACTTGGGATGTCTGATTATAGATATGGTATCGGATATGATATTATTGAGGCGGGATCACCGACTATACATATACAGGTAGGTATATGTATCGACTCAGATGATAGGCGGTTTCCCTACCTGTAGTTCAGCTTGTTAGTTCAGCCGTATAGTTTAGTGTAGTTGTTAGATTAGATTAGACTCCTACCTATTTCAAAACTAACGAATCGTGGGTATTTTAAAAGACAGCCCAAGGGATCCTACGGAGATTTCAAAAGACGTATCTTTTCATAAAAACACCGTAGCCCCTATTTTCAAAACCCCATGATTCGTGTTATTTCAAAAGGCACCATTTGTAGGACTTATAGTAGATTAGTGCAGATTAGTTATAGTTGCGTCTAGTATTCAGCTCCCGCTCATTTTTACTGTTCGCTCCGCATCGCATACTTATATTATAATTTCTTATTGCATTATTAATATCATGCTGTTAGGACACCAGCACCATTACCGATGACGCGTATGTACCACGTACACTTATTTGCCGGCTCACACACATCTTCATCGGTAATTGACATGTCACGAACACTTTAGAAAATACTATTTCATTTGACATAGGTTGTTAGCTAATAGTTTAGACATGATATTAGTGTACTTGCCTTATATGCTAATTAGACATTGTAGTTATTGCCTACTACTTCATGCATGTTATTATTCACTGTTGTGTCGCATTCATGGATTCTCATGCCTATATTCACTGTTTACATGCTATTGATGACTTGGATTCGGATTTCATGAGATTTCTTGGATTTGGAGGAAAACCGCAAAAATATAAATAAACCTTTTCTCCCTTTTTAAATAAAAAGTGCGGTTTTTCCATGATGTATGAGCCGTCCACCATGAGTTTGCTGATGGATTTCGAGACCCGATTCGAGGAGTGGAGGAACCGTTTCGGGTACATGGTGGGCCCGGTATGGTACCCCGGGGCAAGAGGAATGTGGTGTTGACGTTGAGCCCGGCTGGGGAGCACTACCTACCGGTGATATTACCCGACGCGTCGGATATCCGGAGGATACCGTCGTGGTCTTGTGATGGATGGTAGGGGCCGGTCTGGACTGACGGCGCCCTAGATATTGAGATTGAGACATTGATATTTCGAGACAGTGAGATTTATGTTTTGTGTCGATGCTAGACACTGTTGATACTGATTTCATTTATGATACCTCAGTTTAAAAATACGAAGGAAATCTCACTAATTTATGAAAACAGTTTCTTCATTTACATGTATTCTGTTTTCATGCATGCATACCTCATTCATATGATATATTGCTACCTGAGGCACTGATACAGGCACATGAGATTACACTCAGGTTAGATATTTACCCTAGCCATTGTTATAGGCTGCATGTTATATACATATTTGAAGATATATTATGATCTTTGACCTAGGATTGCGTTATTTATGCGATTTCTGTGCGTAGATGTTTTTCTACTCACGAGTTGGCAACTCACCCCCGTTGTGCCACAGTTCTTGCAGGTTTCGCCGTACAGGTTTCATTACGGCTTTGCTGGCACTATTTCCATTTTCGGGTGGCTTGTTAGTAGGTGGGTTATTTGTATCTTACCCATCATTATATCTGGTATATTATTATTCAGTTGTATCTAGAAGTTCCATCAACCAAACACGTATTCTTTGAGATAGAGACCAGTGCTGTTTATTCTTTCGACCGTAGAGTCGCTCGTTATATTTCTGGTGGTTTTGAGTTTCCTTTTGAGTTTTGATCCTCGCCGTTGGCGTTGTATATTATATTGCTTGTGTGGTTGTGACCGTCGATTAACGAAGAGCTAGCTCCCGCTTGGGGATGCCTTTTTCTTGATTTCGTATACTATTCATGTTGTATCCCGTTTGGGGGCCAGTATTTACAAAGGAGATTCTGCCGAAATTTTCTGTAAATTTTTGATGTTTTAAAAACCGCATAATTCGGCTTATGCTATTAAAATTACTTGCTTTAAGTTGGTTTTTCCTGCACTCTACTACTTTTCTTGGTTTAGATTTCTGGGTTTTCGGTTTACTTAGATTACGTACGTCTCGAGACGTTCGTAGTTTAAGTGCCGGTCATGTTCCGTACTTTCGGGCCGTGACACGCATGATCCGTGGAAAATTGCAAGTTTCATAGAAATGAGGCTGCTTGTGCATTCCAAAAGCACCGAGCACCAGCAACTCGAGCCATGAGGTAAAATAATGCATCGGGAAGTTCACGGGCTGCACCCCCGGCAGAGTAGTGTCGGCCAACGAACTAAGGCCGTGATACAAATGAGCCAGCCCGGCAATCCCAACAGCATCATGTCTCCTTTCAACCATCCAATGAGCTAGGTAGAAGACAGACGGCCTCATGTAGCGAGGGTGCATGGGAAGCGCAAACCAGCTTAAACACAAACCGAGGAACCCGAGAAAGAACGCTTCCTCATCGATGCCCGGAGCGGCAATTTCTAAAAAGGGGACGATCGCGACGTTTGGAAGAAAGAAACTCTTTTGATCGGCTTCCAATATTGGCCGGCTATCCAAGCCAAAGCCGAAAAGATCATCAAGTTTGGCAAACCTTTCACCTTGTTGCGATAAATCTTCTGGGCGGAGAAAACGGGCGATGAAGTCCGCAAAGCTAACCCATTGGCTTCCAGATTCAAGAAATAGGCCTTCGTAAATGTTTAGCACCTTGATCAAGCTGGGGAATCGGTATTGAATGGCATTCTCTGGGTTTAGACCCATCATCACCAGTCAAGTAGCGAAAATATACTCATCAGGGGGCAAGATTTCCTCATAATGCTCCCCTCTGACAGGCAAGCCGGAGATATCCGCAAACTCTTCCAAAGAGATGGAAACTTCCCGATCTAGCATAAGGAAGGTATGAGTTAGAATGTTCCACTATTCCAAAAGGCTTTGACCCACCAGGCTAGAGGTGGGGAATATTGAAACCGGGAAGCATAGATCGCGGGGTACAACCCAAGCCTCAGCAGCTCTGACTTCTTTGCCAATAAGATGTATCGGGCCCACTGCAGATATCCAGCTGAGTGACGGGGAGTCAGGCCTATGTTGTATGGCTGTCCCCAAGGGCACGACTCACTCTAGCATATACGCCGTCCTAGAATGTCCAAAGCCATCGGCAGTTGTACAGGTATTGCAGCCATAGAGGGCTGAAGACAACCCTCTGAAGTCTAATTAACCACCTCCACGGCATAGTTCACCGAGGGTACGTCAGCATAATGAATCGCCGAGATGGCCTCTGAAGGTGTTGCGCAAGAGAAGCTGCGCCGACCCATGATGATCTGGTTATACCATGTTTCCCACAAATGAAGATTCTCGTGCTCCGGGTCATGGTCTTTGATCAGCGCAAAAACCTCTCGGTCCACCTTCCGAACGGAAGAACGGGAAGGAAGTTTCGAAAGACATAGTACCTGCACGGAAAAGAACAAATTTTCAGCCGCCAATGCTACGGTTTAAGTTCTGTCACTAGGTACTTTAAATTTATACCACACTGCAATGCAGTGAAAAGGGACCAAAGGAGACCCACATAATCCAGATGACATTGCATCATTAATAAAATAGCCTCATCATTTGATGAGACTGTCATTAAATGAGGAAATCCTCAATTGATTCTCATTCAATAAGAACCTCTCGAGCTAAGGAGTAAATCTCCCATTGAGAGCAGTGCTCTGTGACAGAGTGACATCTGTCAACTCTAATGATGATAGGAATAAAAATTCCTCAAGAGCCTTGCTCTGTAAAAATAATGGAATAACCCATCAGAAAAATTGAAATAATTTTTTTTAATGAATTAAAATTCTGAGATCTTCAAGATCCATGAACAAACTCTTAAGAGTTCTTCATAAGAGATTAACAAATCTCCATTATTCAAGAGAGCAAAGTTCTGTTAATGGGTTAAAAAAACCCAAGAAAAATCTCTTTAGATCTATGAGAGCAAAGCTCTGTTAATGAAACCCTAAAAAGGTTTTCTTTAGATCTAAGATCTATGAAGAGCAAGGCTCTGTTAATGGGTTAAAAGAGCAAAACTCTATTGATAAAGTTCAAATCTTACCAAAAATTTGGCAGAGTTTTGACTCTTGAAGGTTCTTAAAATGAAGAGCTATGCTCTGAAAGAGAATAAAAATTCTCAGAAGACAAAAATGAAGATGAACAGAAATCATCTTAAGGGCCAAGGGTCCTATTTATAGGCACTGAGATACCGTTTCAACTTCTAAGTTGATCCAAGGGCACAGATGCTGCCACCGCTGCATTCACATGTAGGCCATGTGAGCGCAACGGTGGGGGGGGGCATTTGTTTCCACCAATCAGAGCAAAACTCTGTTCAAAATTCAAATTTTAAAAATGAAGCAATGCTTCATAGCAGCGCCAAGTGCGTTGCGCCCTAAGCAGCGCACCACGTGTAAAGCACGTGTGCGCTAGCGCTAGGTCCGCTGCACTCTAAGCAGCGCACCACGTGCAAGGCACGTGTGCGCTAGCGCTAAGTGCGCTGCACTCTAAGCAGCGCACCACTTGCAAAACACGGATGCGCTAGTGTTGGAACTAAAAGCTCCCCACCGTCAGATCAAAGATCTAATAAAGATGATAAATCATCAATTAACCAGAATAAAATTCTGTTAAGGAGAGATTCCTCAAAATCTTTCCAAACAAAAAGATTGTGCTCTGTAAATCAGAGCACCGTTGGATCAATGATCCAAAGATGATTAAAAATCACCAAAATACAGAATAAATTCTGTATGGAAAGATTTCCCAATCTTGTTAAAAACAAGAAGATTGCTTTCTGTAAATCAGAAGCCCATGGATCAAAGATCCAACGATGAGAAAATCCCCAAATCAATTGGAGAAAAGATCTCCTTAACTGATTGAACAAATCGGCTCACCCTATATAAAGGCCCCAAGACTTCAAGTCTCAGATATAGAAAAACATATAGAGGAACCCCCCCCCCCACAAACTTTGAGAGATCTCAAAAAGAAGAGCCAAACTCTCGGTAGAAGAAGAAGATTTTCTTCAAGGTAAAAAATAGACAGAAAGACGAAATCGTCTCATATAAAAAAAAGAATTCACTTCTTTCTCACAGATCATAGATCTATAAGAACAAGGTCTTTCACAACAGAGATTAAAGGATATCATCATAGAATAAGAAGAAGAACATAATTCTTCTCACAGATCATAGATCTATAAGACTAAGGTCTTTTATACAAGAAGATCATGGACATTTCGTTATAAAATAAAAAAAGGGGAGAATAATTCAATTCTCTTAGGATCACAGATCCATAAAGGTAAAGCCTTTTATCAAAATAAGAGATTGAACCATCTCCTATAAAATATAAGAACTTTGTTCTTAGAACCTTGAGACAAAGTCTCTTATAAAAAAAGAATTTAATTCTCAGGGCGCAAAACTGATCTAAGTTGCATAAAAGAAGAGCCTTAGCGCTCCTAATTTAAAAGAGCCTCAGCGCTCCACATCTATCGCAAAGCGCTGCAGAGCCTTGGCGTTCCTAATTTTAAAGAGCCTTAGCGCTCCACATCTATCGCAAAGCGCTGCAGAACCTTGGCGTTCCTAATTTTAAAGAGCCTTAGCGCTCCAATCAACAGAAGCGCATTGCGCTCACTATCTGGCGCATAGCGCCAAGCGCGCCACGTGCTCCCCACGTGCGCGCTACTTAACAAAAGAGCTTCAGCGCTCTACATCTAGCGCAAAGCGCTGCTGAGCCTTAGCGCTCTTAATTTAAAAGAGTTTCAGCGCTCCACATCTAGCGCAAAGTGCTACTGAGCCTTAGCGCTCCTCATTTAAAAGAGCTTCAGCGCTCCACATCCAGCGCAAAACGCTGCAGAGCCTTAGCGCTCCAAATATAGCGCACTGAGCTCATTGACTGGCGCTAGCGCCAAGCGCGCCACGTGTTTCTCACGTGTGCGCTGAAAGAACATAAATTGTTCTATAAGTAAAGCCCAGAGCTATGACGAATGCTCATCATTCAATAAAAGACAAAAACGTTGTCAGAATTCAAATCAATGCTCAGTATTGTTAAATGTTTAACATTTTAACTGAGTGGGCCGAGCCCAAGTTGGCCATAAACCCCTCATTCAAATTAACTGAGCCCATATGCTCATAAATCTCAGATCTTAATCCCAATTGGACTACAGATCTCCTAACCAAAATTGGTTCAAGGGTATATCTCTTCACTCCTCTAATATTTGTCGTTGTAATCCTTCAACGTCTTCAGAGAGGTGACGGGTCCCAACAACCATACATTCTATAGACTACGACGTCTTTAAATTGGACTGTGGGGTCCTTAAACCCATGGACTATGATGTCCTTAACCTCGGACTGTGGGGTCCTTAAACCCATGGACTATGATGTCCTTAAACTTTACAGACTATGATGTCTTTAAACTATGGACCGTGGGGTCCTTAAACCCATGGACTATGATGTCCTTAACCTTGGAATGTGGGGTCCTTAAGCCCATAGACTATGATGTCCTTAACCTTGGACCGTAATGTCCCTAAACTAAAACAATAGAGCCCAAATGCTCTTTTGTTGGATCTAAATGATCCTGTTAAGTTGATCTTAGTCTAAAATTAGACTAACGTATCCATAAAAAACGTTTAAATTGATCTTAGTCTCAAATGAGATTAACGTATGCTTAAACCCAAACCCAAACCCAAATCTAAGAAGATACGGATTTGGACTAATCCACGCCCTACGGGCGACAACATTAATTAGTCTTCGTATACAATCCACGGGCAACCAAAAACAAAACAAACACCCACGACACGAAGTGACCATCTAGAGAAGGAGAAAGTGGTTACCGCGATACGGTAGCGTAATTAACTGCAGGGGCTTGCCCCTGCAGGGAAGAGCGTCCCCGCAATCAAAAACCCCTCAACGAGGGGGAATCTGACGAAGTCTGCTACATCGGCCGCATCCATCCAAACCTTCGATACACGGTGTCATAAATCAACTTGGCATCTTCAGAGAGGTGGACGGATAAAACCAAATAGTATCTGCCCCCAAAATTCAGGCAAGACGTCAGTCTTTCCAGGTTTTCGACGGAGAACAGGCCCTACTTATAGGCACAGGGAGACGGTTCTACTTCCGAGAAGATCCAACGATGGAAAAGATGCCACCGCTGCACTCACGTGTGAGCCACGTGAGCGCAGCAGTGGGGGGCATTTGTTTCCCCACTTAAAGAGCAAAACTCTGTTCAAAACTCAAGAGGCAGCGCCTCACGTGTCTGCCCCGAGGGCGACAGCGTCAGAGTTAAAAACTCTTATTGGAGCCACACGTGCACAGCACGTGAGCGCCGTCGCCTAATAGAATTAAATTCTACTCTCTGTTAAACAGAGCCGTTGGATCAAAGATCCAACGGAGATGATAAATCATCAGAATGCAGAATTAAATTATGCTGAGGAAATATTCCTCAAATATTTCTAAATAAGAAAGATTGCCCTTTGTAAAATAGAGTACCGTTGGATTAAAAATCCAATGGTGATTAAAGAATCACCGATCTACATAATAAATTATGTGTGGGAAAATATTTCCCTAATCTTGTTAAAAACAAGAAAAATACCTTCTGTAAAACAGAAGCTCTTGGAATAAAAATCTAATGGTGGGTAAAATCCCCAAATCAATTAAGATCTCTTAATGAGAGATTTCTTCAACTAATCAACAGACTTTCCTCTACTATATAAAGGACCCAAGACTTCAAGTCTAATATAGAGGAACCCCCACATAAGCTTTGAAAAAAAAAGAACAAAGCAGAAATCTTCAAAAAGGAAGAAAGAAGAAAATCTCCCTTCTCAAAAAAAAACTCTAGGTAAATAAAAAAAGAGAGATCAAAGTATCGCGTTTACCTATTGAAGGGTTTAACCCTTTTAAAAAGAAGAACTTAGTTCTTTCTGAGGATCTAAGATCCACAAGACAAGTCTCCCACAAGTTGAGAATTTAATTCTCATCGGGACGAGCTTGTTCTTGGAGATCAAAGATTCAGAAAAGAACAAGGAAATTGAACTCCTCGGAACAAAATATAAAAGGAAAAGAACTCAGCGTCCAGCGCCTCACGTGCCCCTCACGTGGGCGCTACAAAATAAGGAGTGCTTAGCACTCAGTGGCTGCAGCGCCTCACGTGCCCCTCACGTGAGCGCTACAAAATAAGGAGTGCTTAGCACTCAGTGGATGGCGCCCAGCGCCTCACGTGGGCGCTACAAAATAAGGAGTGTTTAGCACTCAGTGGCCAGCCCTCCTTATTTTGTAGCGCCCACGATATACGGTGTCATAAATCAACTTGGCATCTTCGGAGAAGTGGACGGATAAACCTAAATAGCATCTGCCCCCAAATTCAGGAAAGACGACCCATCCCGGGTTCGTCTCTGTTTTCGGCGGTAAACAATGAGTAATGTTGTATCAGCATTTTTCCATTTAGGTGATATGCACTAGAAACAGCTGCATGATATTTGAATCCTGTTCCATCTAAATTAGTGCCTTTGATTCTATATGGACATAGATTTGTCACATATCTTGATGTTATAAAGATATGGAGTTATCTGATTCCTGTTTAAATGCAGAATCCGGACAAACTCAAGGCACGCTTCAGTAATGGATGTTTGTGAATTATCCCAAGCATTCGCTAGGGTTTTGCTTCTACCATTTTCAAGATCAATAGTTACATTGTTCTTGACTGGTCACTTTTTTTATAAAAGGAATCTTTTTGCAAAAAAACTAGTGGGAGTATGGTAGAACTGGAAGTGATTCCAGAACCACAAACGATTATCAAAAATATAGTAGAACTTAAGGATTCAATTGGATTTGACAATCCATTAGCCACTCCTCATATTTTAGTAGGTGACCTCAGCCACCCGAGAGATACTTCGGTTTTCTTGGTGACGGTGACAGGAAGATCGGCATCATGGTTATGATGGCTCAACTAGTTATCTGTAGGTCTTAGGAAGTGGTAACTTCCAGGTGACCGGATGCTTTATATCTAAGATGGACTCCACGCATTTCAGCAAATTATGGATTTTGGACTTTGCTGGGTGCTCCTAAAGGGGTAAAACCCATTAGGAGCAAGGAGATCTTTCCAGATCTGTGCAAGTGGAAAGGTATTAACCTAACAAGGCTAGACTTGTAATTATTCTCATCAAATACCCGTTGTGGATTGTGATGAGACTTTTACTTCAGTATCTACGCTAAAGTCCATACAGATTAGACTTGACACTGCTGCTCTAGACTATGATATCTGGCAAGAGGATGACTATAACGTCTTTCCAAATAAGAATTTGGAAGTGCACGTGTATATGACTCTACCAGAAGGTTATCGTAGTCGGTGGGAGCAGCGGAAGGTGTGCAAGTTGAATATGTCTATTCATAGACTAAAGCATGTATAGCGGAAACGGATCATCAGTTTTTGATGTGATAGTCAAGGTGATTGACTTCATCAAAATAATAGATGAACCTAGTAAGAAGGGTGTAGAGAGTACTGTCCTGGGATTTGGATGACATACTCCAGATAGGAAGTGATATTCCTATACTACAATCGGTAAAACTTTGGTTGTCACATAGTGTTTTCTCCATATTGGATATAGATACAATATCGGGGATTCTAGTGACTAGATCTATGATTTTAGATCTAGATTTGGGAAGTGTCCCAATCCGGGTACTTAGACAGCATTCTATAAGTATTTTAGAATGGACGACTCCTGGCGTGGTGGTGTACCCGCTGGTGATGGAGTCACCCTCTCTAAAGAGATGCCTTCCAGATCGATGAAGAAGGGGACTGGAATGAATGACATATCATTTGCTTAGGCAATTTAGTCAATCATGCAAAGTCTTGTATAAAACCAGATATTTCTTATACACTTGCTGTAGTAAGAAGATATTAATTCAATCCTGGAGAAACAAAGGGAAGCAATTATGAACATTAGAGGATGTTCTTGGTATATGATAACGACAGCTTACTCCGGAAGGCGTTTAACGGTTTAGGATTCCAAGGTGACCTGGATGACAGAGATGCTGTCAGAGTTTTGAGTTTTTACCTCTTTTGAGGATCGGTATATTAGATAGTGTTCCAATAGGGATACTAAGGTAGGTATGGTTCAGGATGTTGGTTATAACTCAATAGAGGATACGACCTAAGAAGTTTGTAGGATAAGATTGTTCATTTATGAACTTGGTCCCATCTTGTATCCAAACAAAATTCTTGAGGCGGGGTATCGCTCAGTTCGGGAGATTGTTCATCTCCGCGAAGTTGAGATATAGAGAGAGGAAGTTGAAACATTATAGCGGATCCACTCACTGAGGCTATTTCTCGATACGGATGTTCCTCAAACGAGATTTGAGAAACTAATTTGTAGAGAAGTTGGGTATTCGATAGCACACGGGATGTGGGTATGTGATACCGCAATAATTAGCCTTAAGTGAAAGTGGGAGATTGTTGGATATAGTGCCCTCAAGACAATTATTGTAATTGCAGGCACGCGATTATGATAATTGAAGGAGGACCTATACAGGTAGAACAATCTTACTCGAAATGATAGTATACTGTCTGGGTTTTTTTTATTATTGATGTGTACACGTTTTACTTGTTATTACATGTCGCTAATACAAAATGATGAAGCCCGTAGGATTCTTGCTTGACTACCAGCATTATGATGGCGATCATATATGTAAGAGCTGGGTAGTCTATAAGCACATCCTTAAATGTCCCTAGTCATGGGAGTATCGAGACTGGGCATCGATATTCCGGAGTAGACTAGTGTATACATTTCGAGATCCCGACGAAGGGCGGTGGCCGGTCTCACAATCCATTGGTGTTATGTCACCTAAGATAGTATACAGGTGCTCACAGGAGGTGAGTACACTGGACGGACTTGCCGAGAACTTCTAGATGGTATTATATCTATCATCAGATGGAAGTTCTCGAGTGGCATCAGTACAGATTAGTCTTTTGACCTGAGATCATTATTTGTCTCGTGTGAGTTCCCACTGTACTTTGAATACTACTCTACCATGACTCAAAAGAGTCGTGCAAATAGGTTTTAGTTGGGTACAGTCCCAAGCCACATAGAGGCAGTGAGCGATTGTCGGGGATTCGTCTCTCCTGATATTAGGAGTTGATGTCGTGCTGTGTTCGGTTGGCTATCACCTCAAATCCGTAGCCACGGTGGATGAGATTTACTGATATGAGTTCAGTAGTTTCTCGGTTGCTGATGAACTTGACTCTGACACGACTTATCGGGTTATTAGGGGTTTGACGTTTCCATCCCTAGATCAGGTATGCGATACTCTCAGATGAAGAGACCGGACTGTATGCAGATTGCCACATTCAGGCTCAGTAGAGTATGAACGGACTTGATTGTCGACCTCCCTTTCGACGGATACCTGGATAGCCATTACGTACAGCTAGTGTCGCTGACATACTTGTGATTTTTGGATTTATCCAGTAAATCACTGCCAGCATACTGTCGAGTCTTTAGAGTCCCACACAGAGGTTTTTCCCAGTTCAGACGATATGATGTAGATGACATATGTTGGTGCATACAGGGTATCCGATTAAATACGTGCACATGCTACATGGACTTTAATCGGACGGTTGATAATACTAGCGGCTTAGGATTAAGCCGGATTATTAAATCAGATTTTGATTTAATAATTTATATATATATATTTGTAATATGTATATTCTAATATTATTGTTCACTATTCATTTTCTCTCTTGGCTATTCGTATTTTTTTGTAGGAATACGCATATATGTATTTCGATACGTATACCAGGTTATATTCCGTATTTATACAGAATTTGTTCTAGAAAATGGACACTTCATTTCTTGATTTTCCTTTAAAAGAAAATCAAGAATGAGGTGGAGGATGAGTTGTTAAAAAGCATGGTAGAGAGGGATGGCCTTGGTTATTATATTGTATAATCATTTGGATTTACTATTGTGACATGGTTGCAAATAATGAAGCCATTCTTTTCTATGCTTGCAAGCTTTTTCTTCATATAAAGACTTAGCCATTTTCCATGGCTACTTCTTCTTGACCTCCTCCTTCTTCTAGGTAGCTCTATTGAGCTTAGAAAAGAGAGAAAAAATAGTGAGAATATTCCTACAACCCCACTCTCCATTCTTAGCGAGCTTGGAGCGTCGGTCGCTACACTAGATGAAGTCGGAGCTTGGATCAGTTTCCCTAAGGTGGATCTTCTTCGGAAAGGGCGGTCGCCACTCAAGAACGATCCGGACGGCATACACGGAGCTTGTAGGGGTCTTCCACGATTGGGTGGACACACGTCGAAGGTAGTATTCCGTATCTTTGCATGCTCGGTTTGCTAGTTTAGGCGTTTGGATCGATTCTAGGTCCGGAATTCCTTCGTGTTTGCTTGAAATTTTTTTTCGCCATCCGCGCCTCCGCTGCGCCGCAAGCACTAGGGAACCTTATAAAACGGTTAGCGATCTTATGGAGCGTATATGATCCTGACTAGTTCTCTATTTAAGATTTGAAGGAGAATTTGAGGAAACAGTGGGAGCCATCCTGTTTAGATAAAATAATAACTAATCTAAACTTGCAAGTGTATACGTTGAGTGTTTCTTTTCTCTCCTAATTGCAGCGAACATGTCACGCCTTTATCAAGATAATAAAATGTATGACTTGACCAACCCGAATTCTTATTCGAGGCTGGGGAACGTCGGTTCGGCTCTGAATTGTGACAAATGTCACGAGCATAAGTGAGGGAAAGAGGATTACATAAATTCCTTGATGACCCCAGTGATGAAGAAGTATATTATTGTGTCTCCTTCAAGTGTTCTTGTTATTGAGAACTGTTTTTCAGTCAGTCCTACCTCCTGAGTACTAGATACCGGATCAGGATCTCATATCTGTAATTTATTACATGGACTGAGAAAAAGTAGGATGGTTGGACCTGGTGATATGTCTATCAGAGTAGAGAACGGAGCACGAGTTGATACTGCTGCCGTCGGTGAATATCACCTAGTATTGCCAAGAGGAAATACTATGATTTTGAATAACTACTACTATGTACCTTCCCTGTTTTACAACATCATATCAGTTTTTTTACTTAATAAAGAAGGATATAAGTTTGTTCTAGACAGAAATATCATGAACATTTACCTCAAACAGGTATTGGTTGAAGAAGGTACACTGTGTAATAGTATCTATGTTTTAAATCAAAACATAGTTCTTAATATACAAAACACACATAACAGTAAGAGTTCATATACGAACGAAACCTACTTGTGGAATTATAGACTTGGTCATATCAACAAGAAAAGATTAGCTAAGTTGCATAATGATGAATATTTGGATCCGTTCGAATTTACATCTTATGAAATTTGCTAAGCTTGTCTCAAAGATAAGATGACCAAATCTCCATTCACCGGACACAGAGAAAGAGCAACAGAGCTCCTAAGACTCATACACAGTGATGTATGTGGCCAATGTCTATACATGCAAGGGGTGGGTTCTCATACTTCATCACATTCACTGACGATCTCTCTAGATTTGGATATGTGTATCTTTTGAAACACAAATTTGAAGTTTTTAAGAAATTCAAACAATACAGAAATGAAGTAGAGAACTAGACAGGCAAAAATATCAAGATCCTCCGATCTGATAGAGGAGAGGAGTACTTAAGCACAGAATTCCTAAACTACCTAAAAGAGAATGGCATTCTCTCTCAACTTACTCATCCGTATACACCACAGTACAATGGTGTATCGGAGCAGAGGAACCGTACCTTATTGGATATGCTTCGCACCATGATGAGTAGTGTCGATCTGCTTCTTTCATTTTAGGGACATGCGCTTCAAACAGCAGCATATCTTTTGAATCAAGTTCCGTCCAAATCAGTGCCTAAAACGCCATATGAAATATGGAGTGGTAAGAAACCATGTCTTAAATTCATTAAGATATGGGGTTGTCCGGCTTATGTTAAAAAGCAAAATTCGAAAAAACTAGAGGCACGATCAATTCTATGTAAGTTTGTGAGATATCCAAAGAATTCACCAGGATATCTTTTCTACCGCACCGAGAAAAAGAAGGTGTTTGTTGCTCACCACGACAAATTTTGGAAAGAGAATTTCTTGCAAAAGAAATTAGTGGAAGTACGGTAGAACTGGATGAAATATCGGAACCACAAACTGTAACTAAGGATTTGGTGGAGCAACAGGATTCAATAGTCCCGGATGAACCTCAGCCACTCCGTAGATCTAGTAGGATTTCTCATCCGCCCGAGAGATACTATGGTTTCTCATAGACGGGGATCGAAAGGATTAGATCTTAGAAAAAGATGATCCTACTAGTTTCAAGTAGGCCATTGCCAGTAGGACACTATAAAATGGCTGTATGCTATACGATCCAAAATGGAGTCCATATACACCAACAAAATTTAGACTTTAGACATTGCACCGCCAGGGGTAAAACCCGTCGACTGCAAATGAATCTTCAAGAAAAAGATTGGTGCAAATGGACTGGTTGAAACTTATAAATGGATCCTCGATATTTAATCAATCACCTTTGGGTACAATAAAAAGGCAAATATAATTAGTAAAGGCACCATTTCATTTACTAATGATTCAAATATTACTACTATTAATGAAGTGTTGTGTGTAGATAACTTAAAACACAATCTATTTAGTATTAGTCAATTTTGTCATAAGGGATATAACGATATTTTTGAAAAAAATGTTTGCAAAATTATTTACTATAACAAAGTAATTTTAATCGGAAAGCGACACAATAATATCTATATTATCTACACACACGACTTTAACAATAAATATATAAAATGTTTGGTCGTAAACAACAATGGCTCTTGGCTTTGGCGTAGGAGGATAGGCCATGCATCTATGAACGCATTATCTAAAATTTCTTGGAATAACTTAATTAAAGGAATCTCTAGCCTAAAATATGAAAAAGATAAACAATGTGATGCAAATCTAAAGGGTAAACAAACTAAATCTTCATTTTAACCAAAGAATGAAATCTCTACTGATAATCCTTTACAACTAGTTCACATTGATCTATTTGGCCCCAGTAGGAATGATAGTTTAGGAGGAAAACTCTATACTTATATAATAGTAGACGATTTTTCAAGATTTACATGGGTATTCTTTCTTAAAAAAAAGATAAAACTTTTAGTATTTTCGAATCATTCTCTAAACGTATTCAAAATGAAATGAATCTTAAGATTTCTAAAATTAGAAGTGATCACGGTGAAGAATTTGAAAACACTCTATTTAAAAAATATTGTAATAAGAAAGGCTACAAACATTAGTTCTCGTATGCATAAACACCACAACAAAATGGTGTTGTTGAAAGAAACAGTCGTTCCTTACAACAAATGGTATGAACCATGTTAAATGAAAATAATTTATCTATGTTGGCTGAAGCCGTAAATACGTCTTGCTATATCACAAATAGAGTTAGCATTAGGAAAATCCTTAATAAATCTCCATACGAACATTTTTATAATAAAACTCAAAATATTAAATATTTTAAAGTTTTTTAGTATAAATGTTTTATTTTAAACACTTTAGACAATCTAGGTAAATTTGATTCTAAATGCGACGAAAGTATTTTTGTTGGTTATTCTATAACTAGCAAAGTCTAGTGTGTCTATAATAAAAGATCACAAGTAATACAAGAAAGTATTCATATTGAGTTTGATGAAAATAACCCCGTCTTAAAATCCTTACAAAACGATAATGAGTCAAACATATCAAAGGTTTAGAAAATCTATCAATTGAAAAAGAAACCACAAAATCACATATAGAAGACATTCCAAAAATCATGGATAAAGATCTTCCAAAGGATTGGCAATTCAAGAAAGATCATCCTAAGGATTTGATCATTGGCGATATTGATAGAGGAGTTTTAACTCATTCATCTACATTCAACATGTGTATAAACTTAGCCTTTATATCAATGATATAACCCAAAAACACTAAAGAAGCTATAACTGATGAAAACTGGATAATTGCTATGGAAGAAAAGTTAAATCAATTTGAAAGAAATAAGATATGGCACTTAGTACCAAAACCCGCTGATAGACAAATTATAGGTACTAAGTGGGTATTTAAGAATAAACTTGACGAATCTGGTAAAGTTGTTAGAAACAAAACCCGTCTAGTAGCCCAAGGATATAATCAAAATGAAGGTATAAACTATGACGAAACTTATGCACCCATTGCTAGATTAAAAACCATATGTATCCTACTAGCATACGCTTGCTTTGAAAACTTTAGATTTTTCAAATGGACGTTAAAAGTGTCTTCTTAAACGGTTAGATAGAAGAGAAAGTATATATATCTCAACCCACTGGTTTCGAGAATTATGCATTTCCAAATCATGTCTATAAATTAAGAAAAGAACTATACAGTCTTAAGCAAGTTCTCCGTGCTTGGTATGAACGTTTAAGTACGTTTCTATAAAACATAAATTTCATTAAAGAAATTGTAGATAAAACCTTGTTTACTAAAACTTTTCAACAAGATTTTCGTTTAGTCAAAATATATGTTGATGATATCATCTTTGATACGACAAATGAAAGACTTGGTGAAAATTTCGTCAAATCTATGCAAAACGAATTTGAAACGAGTATGATGGGAGAATTTAATTTTTTTCTAACATTTCAAATTAAGCAAAGGGATGATGGCATCTTCATTAACCAATCCAAGTATACAAATAAACTAATTAAGAAATTTGGTTTAGAAAACGCAAAGATTTGTGAAACACCAATGGCTACTAACACCAAATTCACAAAGGATAAAGATGGTCAAGAAGTGGACACACAATTTTATCGTGGTATGATAAGTAGTTTGTTATACCTAACCGCTAGTACACTAGATATCATATTTAGCTTTTGTTTGTGTTCTAGATTCCAAGCTAATCCCAAAGAGTCACATGTATCTGCAGTTAAAAGAATTCTTAAATATCTTAAAGGAACCGTAAACTTAGGTTTGTGGTATCTAAAGAATAACTTGTTTCATTTAACTAGTTATTCAGATGTTGATTATACTGGAAGTCTAAAAGATCAAAAAAGCACAAGTGGCACATATCATTTATTAGGAAACTATCTTGTTTCTTGGATTTCCAAGAAACAAAATTTAGTTGCACTATCGACTGTCAAGACAGAATATATTGCTGTCAGTGCTAGTTGTGCATAAAATTTGTGGATGAAATACACACTCAAAAATTATAAAGAAAGTATTTCAAGAATCCCTATACTTTGTGACGACACTAGTACGGTACATATGACTAAGAATGTAGATCAACATTCAAGGCCTAAACACATAGATATAATATATCATTTCTTAAGAGATCATTTTCATAAAGAAGATATAATTCTTGAATATATGCCAACCGATCAACAATTGGCAGATATCTTTACAAAACCAGTCGATAAAACTAGATTTTCATATATAAGAGGAGAACTTAACATGTTCAAATTAGATATATAATTAAACTCTTGAATATAATGTTTTTTCTAATTATGGAAAATGCTATTTTTTTCTTCTAGGCTACAGAGCAGACATCTGCCCATCTGCCCTGATATATTTTTTTTACTTTTTTCTTATTAATAAGTATTTGTAAATATTTAAAATTTAAATCCTTAATATGCAACTGAATTTAAAACACTCTTTTAAAACCCTAGTAATTCATAATTTGAATTCAATTGATGAGTTTAGGAGTTAGGAAAACTAAGTTTTAGTTTTTATAACTTCCATATGATGGTTTCTTCGTTTCTCTTTAAATAGGCCTCACATCATGTGTAAAACCATCATCCCTTCTCCCTATTTCTAATTATCAAGTTGAAAAATAACAAGAGACTATTTGAGTCACAAAATAGAAATGGCTCAAGCAAAAGAGTTAAGTCATAACTCTCCAGTCCTCATCCTAGTGAGAATCTCAGTGATCTAAGTGAACCCATATCACCAACCTCTTTTTCTCCACCACCAAAACCGGGAGATGGTTTTGGTCTACTTTTTAGGAAAACTTTCTCCGACGACACTGCAATCTTCTTTGATCAAGCGGAAAATATGATCATCAAGAAGCGGAACACCGAAATCATGAAGAAGTTCAAGAAAGAGAACTAGGAAATTAAGGACTCTTGTGTGTGTTTTCATCTGTATGTCTTTAGTACGTATTTAGATCAGTATGTTTAAATATTTAATTATGTATATTTTTCATGTAATGTTTGATTATATATCAAATTTTGTGTTTTATAGATACTCGTACGTGTTTATGTTAACGAATTATCACTCAAATTTTTATGTTAAAAAATTAAATTAAAATTTCTAATAATATAAACATATTCCCAAAAACAACCATAGCAGACGTCTGTAGTTCAAAATAGGTCTCTAGAAATTGAACATAGAGACGTCTTGTCTCTAATACCAGACGTCTGTAGTTCAAAATAGATATGTGCATTTGAACAAAGAGACGTCTGGACTCTGAACCAGACATTTGTAGTTCAAATCAATTCACCGGTCTTTTAAACAAAGAGACTTCAGGTCTCCTACATCATACGTCTGCACGGGCACCCATTCAAATTAATCAAATGAAACCTGACCATTCGATTTCATTTAAATTAAATACTATCCGTCCATCCATCAATATAGAAATAGGATTTGGAAATTTCATTTCTTATTCTTTTAACTCCAAACACCTCTCTCAAACATTAGAATCTCCTCCGCTATCCCAAACTCTAGAATCTCTTTCACTTTCTCAAATTCCAAACTATAGAGATGTCTTCAATAAGGAAAGGAAAATCAATTGCTCGGGAATCCTCCTCTCACAAGAAAAAGGATAATCAATCTACTCAAAAGAAGAGGAAAGGTCCATCAACCGGTAAAGATCAAAAAGAATCTTTGTTTCTAAGTACCGACCCTTAAAAACGATTTCAACTCTTCTCCTCTAAACCCATTCATACCGGTGCTATCATTATGTTTAGAGACTTAGTTGAATTTTGATTTGAATCCCTCTTTGAAAATCAAGGTTGGAAGAATTTTTTAACCCTTGATTATCCAACTTATGATTTGGCCGTCAAATTGTTTTATTCCAACTTGACCTGTACTTCGGAGGATGACACTAATTTGAAAACGAAAGTATATAGCGACACATTTTTCCTTTACTCCAGGAACTCTTGCTAAGGCACTCAATGTGCCCAATAAAGGTGTCGATCTATACTTTGAAACTTTATCATCATTTAAAAAGTATCCAGAACGTATCACAATGGAGGATGCCTCTCGGGTATAGCACAGTCAAGATAAACCAGGCATCTATCATGACCAACAAACCAAAACTTTAACAAATAGAGCTCGAGTCCTCGCTGATATTCTACACCACACTGTGATGCCTAAGGCGGGTAGTCAAGAAAAGTTGTATGGATGCCACAAGTTCATGACTTAATGTATTCTCATGGGCATTCAAGTCAATCTGCCACTCTGTCTTGTTCGAAGCATGTGGGATGTATCTAGTGGACATAGCAATTTATATTTTGGAAAGGTTATCACAAAACTACTTCAAACTCGCAATGTCTATTTATATGGTGCATAAGATATAGTGAAGACCGATGTTGCTTTTGGAGCTCAAAACATCAATTTAATGAAGTTGATTGCCCCAACTAAACCCCAAGCAGCCTCCTCTAGTGGTCCACAAGATATTTCCCCCGTTGCTCCGTCACAAGTACCACTCAAGGCTTTGAATTTAAAGGCTTTGAAAATATGATTGTGGATCGTAATTCGGGGCATCTTGATTATCATGAGCTATCTCTATGCTCAACTTAGCATTGCCTATATGCCACCATACGGAAGTATTCAAGACCCATAAAAGCCGGATGATTAGTCTTGAATTTATACTTATCATATTTATAGTCTGTTTTATTATGTGTATTTTGCTTTTTGAACCATATTATGTGTGCTTTTGAACCATATCATCGTATTATTAGGTTTATGAATATCGTGTGTGCTTTGCTTTTGAATCATATCATAGCCTTCAACTGAATTATCTATATGGATGAATGTTTCTTTGCTTTTGTTATTAATATCGTTTATTTAGAAACATATCAAGTATTCGTGTATATTTCCTTACCCTCACTTTCAAGTTTTACCAACTTTTGATATTTTCAAAAAAGGGGAGAAAATATTCATGAATATTTTTTATTTTGGTATCAATTGGTATTTTGATTTCTATCACTTTAAACATTGCTCAAATTTTTTTTAATGAAATTTGAGTTATAATACTCGCTTTCATGAATGCTCCTTGTATTGGTGGTATGGAACAATAATACGAGTACAATGATTTTTTCAACCGAGTATGAATTGAAGGGGAGCATTTAACTCTAATTTCTACTTTTACATATATCATGAATACTTTAAAATAAGTTTTGTTAAATATCAAAAAGAGAAAGATTGTTGACACTTGTGACATACGGTCTTGATCATTTAAAACAAAACTATATTTAAAAAATTCATATGTTACTAACGGTGTTTCCAGGTTCATAATCATAGCCAGCACAGCATCTCAATATCAAGTAATGATTGCCTACAAAAAGATTCAAGCTCCAAACTTCTATATGGCATGAAGACTTGATGCAAGCAAACATAATGAAAGCTATATCAAGAAACAAAGATGTCTTAAAGTAACATCGCAGCAGAAATGAAGATCGAAGAAGAAACAAGCTAAATTTAGTTTTATTAAGTTAGTATTAATCTCATAGGGTTAGAAATCATTTTCCAACTCATTTCTATTAAGATGTCTTCTCTTGATCAAAAGGCGTCTAACTTATCCGTTGGATTCAAATTCATTTTAAAATTTAAATTGTTTTCATATTTCATTTCTACTACGGACGTCTGTAGAAGAAACTTTAGAATTGCAGACTTCTGGCCCAGACGTTTGCTTAAAAAACTTAGCAAAACTTGTTCTCTATTTTTGTAGATAAAGACGTCTGGACAGATGTCTCTAAGAAATTTTTTGAACAACTGACGTCTGCCACCAGTCGTCTGATATATTTTTGGTAGTTATTTTTAAATTTTTAAATTCAAACGAATGGATGTTTACGTCATTTCGCTTTTTAAATTACTTTCAACAGTCACAACTTTTTGAAAAGTTACGGCTCTTCAAAATGGTAACCCTTCCATCTTTATAAATACCTAAGAGACCATTCACTTAATTTTTCACTCATTCTATTAATTTTTCTTTTCGATAAAATTCTTCTCGTGTCATATTCTTTTCTTCATTTTAAAGAGCCACAAATTTCAATATTTTCTCAAAATAATCCTCAAGCCAAATTGGTAATAATCTTTGAGATCATAGAATTATGAGTGAGCATCAAGTTCGAATTATTGTAGCATTTTATAAATTCTTGTAGAGGGATCATGTTTTTCATTACAAGAGAAGGTGTTTCTTATTGTCTGAATTGCGGATTCAATTTGGCAAAAAAGTTCTTTCCCGGTTGATGCTAGTGAAGATGGATTGTGTTCTTCATACCGATATCTAGTGGAAATTCTTGAGAGAGAGTCTCAAGCGGGAATTAGCCACAGGTTGTGGTGAACCCTAGTCAACAAATTTTGTGTGTTTGTACCTTCTTTTTACTCTTTTATTTCGTGTTGTTATTTCTTTTAAAGTTTCTTTATTTAAGTGTATTAAATTATTCCGCAAAAACTAGTCAATTCCACACGCTAAAACATCTTATTCACCTCCCCTCTACAGCATTTTCATTAGTAGGTGTGCAAAATTAAAAAAAATGTTAAAAAACCTAATTCTGTGAAATGGAAGGAGTATCTATCAGTTTTTGCCTTGGGTGCTGTAGTAAAAAAACTAAAGATATTCTATGTTATATGATGTCGATAATTTTTGTCCTTGTATCAAATGGTTGCGAAGTCAATAGTAGATAAAAAGATGATGATATATAAATTGAACATATTTGTACATGAGATTTAAGCTTGATATGCAAAACGCATGTCTCTGATGTGGCGATAACTTAAACCAAACATATTAGAAAATCGAGGATTGTGAACCTTTGTGATATAAACAAAGTTCCTGTGCTGTAAGAAACTTAACTTAAATTTAACAAATAATTAAGTATGCATCACAAATTTATAACTAAATACATGAAAAATATGGTGTGATAAAAAAGGTTAGCTTTCATGAAACTTAGTGCCTTGATTTTGATTTTACATGTATCCAGCAGATCGATTTGTTGCACATTTTCTCATTGAAATCAACCCGTGATGATGCTCGATATCGGCGATCTCACAGATCATGACACGTGGCAGATGACGTGTCCCAGAACATGCAAGAAAGGGCCTACAGCAGCCGACCAAACCACCCCTATACCCGTCCTACCGAGCAGACGCTGGCTCGCCCTCGAGCCCCAGCACGATGGGCCTCCTCAACCTCACAGCTCGTTCCCGAGCTACCGCAGAAACTAGATACCTCGGCTCTCCCGCTCGTCCGCGAGCTCTCCTCGGTCTCATCGACCGACCAATAGCACTGCTTGCAGGCGTAACCGCCATCCCGCGAATCTCGTCATGCGCGAGTTCTCCGCCGGCCACATCCCACGTTCCATGACACAACGATACCCCATTAACGAGCCTGTCTCGCCATTAATGGGAGACCTCGCTCTTCACGCGGGCGTGACGTCGGGAGCGTAACGGCCGGCGTGATTCTCGCGCCTGCTGCACCTGCTGCCACCACTACTTAAACCTCTCTTTCATACGGTCAAGGTAAGCCAATTCTAGTCTACTAAGCCGTTACTCTGCTCGAATCTCTAGACTAACTTGATCGTCGGAGGGTCCTCGGTGGTACAACCATCCCGGGACTTCCTTGTAGGTAGCTCGGCAACCACAACCTCAGCCCATTGAGATCCACACGCTTCAGGAGCAATAGCCTTCAGATCCAATCTCAGCCACACCTTACAGCCATGAGCAGATCAACGGAAAGCAACATCTGAAGGAGAAACCACCCTCCGTCAACCCGCTTCGAGGATTGAACTTGTGACCTTTCACATTGGAGGATAGTTACGAGCTTAGCTACACCCAACTGATTTGTTTGGTTGGACATGCTTAAAGCTTTGTGCAGTTCAAACTATTAAATACCAGAAAGATATTTCTTTTTATACTAGTATCTTGTACGTGCAATGAACATGCTCAAATAAAAATAATTTTTGATATTTCTAATTCGAATTTAAAAAATTATTTTAATTTTTTTTAATTTGAATTCATAAAAATTAGAGAAGATTAAAATTTAGTGTTTAATTTATTTTCAAAATGATTCACAATGATTCTTGTAGTTATTTATGATTAGTAGAGATGATTACATAGTCATAACTGATTCAGTTGATGATCATATTTATTAAATATTTACTAAAGAAATTCTACGTTTAATTTTTTCACTGATGCACTACTTAAGAGTACATTAGACCATCAAATTGAAACCAATTTGGAGAACATCAAGTTTTGTGGTTATAATAGTTGAGATAAAGATAAAGATAAAAATATTGTTAACATTCGGATTTGCCATTGAGTATGGATCACGATTTGATTGTATGAGCGGGAGTCAGATTTGGTATGAGAAAAACAAAAAAAAAACACCAATTTGTTTTAAAATATATATATATATATATATATATATATATATATATATATATATATATATATATATATATATTTTTGGACAAACTAAATTTAAGAGTAAATAATCTTCAAACTATTTTAGCATCAATTTATTATTATATCTTAAATCTATCTCTTTTTAATTTTTAATTTTGGATCTTAGATCTTGTAAATTTTTTTAGAATTTTATATTTATCAAATCTTTCTAAATATTTTTAGTTTTCATTTGAATTTATCTTTTCTCTTTAAAAAAATATATTAAAAAATTTCAAAAGTTCTGTTTTCATACATAAATGTTAGACATGTTTATTCTCTTAATTATTTATCAAAAAAATATCCTTTTAGAAAATTGTAGCGACTCTAAAATCTTTGTACGGAAGTTTTCTGTTAATATACAAGAAATAAGTTTTACAGCATGAGAGTGAGTTATAAGTCGCTTTTGTTAAATAAGAGAAAAAAAAAACTTGTAGCTCACCGGTAAAGCTTTGGCACTGTTGTGACATAGCCTTTGTGTTCGATTCCAATCAGACACAATTATTTTTTTTTAATTTTCTTTTTAACTTTTTGGAAGCCTAAAAGATTCCACATGCAATACATGGGGAAATGAAAAGTTCAGAAAAATAAAACATGTGGAAAATAAAGTAAACATGGATTTAATCTGATGGCACAAATTTCGAGGCAAATGCCTCAAGATCGACTGGCCAAACAAGCCAAAAGACCGGCACCGACGGTTGGATCTGCTCCAATGAACTCCATGCTTTGCACAATCATCTCTTCAGCTATCCTTAACCCTTCTACACTGTTTAATTTCGCTGCAATCAAATAGAGACCCTTCAATTCACCAATTAACACAATTTTATTGTTTTTTAATCCACAATTTTAATTCCCAAACCCTAATTCTTCACTATAAATACCACCCCACACTTTGGCTCAGCACCATTCTGAAAATTCTAGTCAAAATTCTCTAAAGAGTTCTTAAGCACAAGTGAAATAAAGTGGAGTTAGCGAGTAACTTAGCTCCGGCGAAGATCGAACCCAATTCCGGAGCTTCCGCGATGCCCCGAAACATCCCTTTCTTCCTAGTTCTTCCTTTCACGTATTCAAACCGCAAGTCCCTTCCAATTCTCCTCCTTTTCATTAATACTCATTTTAAATCAAATATCGGTAAAAGTGGAGTTATTACCGATATCATCTTTTCTAAAACCTATTACTTCATTTTCTTTTATCATTTGGTCAAACCAATTTTACCACTTCACTTGTAATTTTAATACTAATGTTTAAAATCAAGTTTAACCAAGAATCTCATATGAAACAATCATAATTGTACATTAAAATACCTTGAACTTTGTTATCACACCTTTTCGACTAATCGTTTAAACAATATCTTTAGGAAAATTTCACGGGATAACAACCTACCCCATACGCACACATAGTTTCATAGCACGATATCTAATTATATGTATTTTTGATTCAAAGATAGTATTTACAATAAAATACCAAATAATTTAAAACCGGGTTTCTTTTAAAATTGTATTTCATACTCCTTTACAATTATACATCTACAACCCTCTTTAGAGGACCAGCTAATGGATGGTGCGGATTATCGCACATTCTAAGATAGTAGAGTGAGATGCAAACTTCCTCACGGAGCATTCGATCTCGAAAGGATATTAATACGGTTTTTAAGAAAAACGAATTTCTAAATAAAACTAATTTTAAAATTATATAAAATTATAAATTCTTATTTTCAAAATATAATGAACCTATATTTCTCTAAAAACGAGAAATTAACAAATGCCAATAAAATACCATTAAGATACCAAAAAGGCAAGTTTTTCAATAAAATACCATAAACTTTGCAAAGCTAAGTATTTATCACTAAAATAGCTCAATACTTAAAATCCATGCTCATGAAAACCCTAAGTAATACTAACCACCATCAAGGTTTTACTTTTAACTATATTAAAATATCTTTTCATAAAACCCTCTCGAGATATATAAAACACTATAAGGACTTTAGTAAATATGGGTTTAAGCGGGATCAATTCTCTTGAGCCTCAGGAATCCGAGAAAGTGAGTGCTTGTCTATTCAGGTTAGAAAACTTAACAGGCGTTATCAATAGCAATTGTCTTGGAAAAAGACACAAATCATGTCGTCCATGTGCAGCAGTTGCCGATGACTCCTGAATCTAAGAATTCAAGAGTTAAATCATTACAAGTGTCTGACTCGGACTGAGTCCAATCTCAAACCTGAATCCAAAATAAAATATGAATACTTGACCATGAACATGAATACTTAAATTCAAATATCGAATTCAAACATCAAATTCAAATATGCATACTTGACTTGACTTGACCGAACCATGGTTATAACTTGACATAAACTTGACATGACTACTTGAATATATGATTACATTCTGAACATGAATACTTGAACATTTTGTATCCATGGTTTTGGCAAGACTTGTAAATATAATCTATACAATACATTACGTGGGGATAAAGGGGTAGATTGGTACGAAACGTATATCGTGGCACGAGAGATCACTTAAAAAACACTTATATGAATTCTCGTGCCGTGGTCCCGTGGGTTATGACGGGGCCTTTTACTACATGTTACCATAGTCCACGGGGGTAGATTGACTCATCTCGTATATATGAATACCTTCCTTACCAAACTACAAACCACCACGTTATAATAACTATCATATACCAGTAATCGGTCATATACACTTTAACTGTTCATTTCACTTTATATATTATTTTCTCTTTTTTCTTTTAGAACTTACCAAACGTTAGTTCGCTGACGACATTTCTTTCTGTATCTTTCCTTGGAATGTTCGTCAGGAAGACCGGACTCTGAGGAGACAGAGCCGAGCTAGGAGGACTTGGACCAGATTACAGCTCAGCCGGACTACTAGTTCTTCTTGCACTTATTTTATGTATGTCATTGTTTAGGCATTTGTTTTATATCATTGTATCTTTTCATTTCAAACAGTTGTATGTAAAGTTGAATGTATATAAAATTGCTGTTTATTTTATTACTCTTATCATTCTTATTCATTTTATATATTGCTTAATTACTCTTAATGTATTTATTTCTTAGTAAATACGTTGCGGCCTGCCACGTCACCGTTTCCGTCTACTAGGAAGCGAGGCGTGACAAAAATTAAAAACAGTTTAATAAGAAAAAGGATAATAATAAATATAAAATTTCATGTCTTACAAATATTACTTTTTTTGTTTTTTAATCTTTTGACTTAAAAACATTTTCGACACTATGTAATCATTTTATATTCTTATTTTTCGGCATATTAAAAATTTAAGATTTTTAGTTGGGATAGGAGGAAATTTTAATTAGAATAGTGGGATAGGATTAAGATTTTAAATAGTGATTTTAGTTAAAATGATAATAGATTTTTAAATGGGGATTTTAGGGAGATAGAAAACTGCGATTTTATAGTTGGACGAGGATTTTAGTTAGGATAGTGAATTACTTCAGAGATGAAGGATGAAGAAAAACTTCAATTTACTTTTAAGAGTGTTATAGATACCAGCAAGAGCTTCCACGCAATGTGGGATGTGAAATCCAAAATCCAGAAAATCGAATTAATTTAAAAGCTTATTATGATATGATCTGTAAGTTGTAATATCTCGTATTAGTGAAATTCATATGTAAAAATATACGAAGGGTTGTCTTGTAAATAATTTGGCATTTTTCTTTAAGTTTTCAATATTTTCATTGCTATAAAGTATATAAAATTCGTGAAATTTTCAAATATTTAAATCTGTTTTCTATGTTTTCTTTAATATTTTGCATGTAAAAGCTCCTGCAGATTCTAAAATTTCCGTTTTCTTCAGGTTTTCCAATTTTTGCCAACACAAGAAACTTGTGATATTTTTTTTTGCTTTCTTAAAATTCCCGAAAGAAAATCGTGATATTAGGGCACGAACATTGACCAATTTTTTAAAAATATAAAATAATTTCGTTTTGTATATATAAAGCACATGAAAATAGCGAAATTTTCAAAGATCCCAAAATTTCTTTAAATTTTTCATATTTTTCATCTTGTAGCTGACGTAATCGCGAAATTTTCAAAAATCGCAAAAGTATTTTCTTAGGTTTTCAATGTTTTGCATGCAACACACCAAAATCAAGAAATTTTCAAAATTCTTAAAATTTTCAAGTTCGTGTATGCGTAACTCAAAAAAATCGCAAAAGGTGTAATTTTTTTTTGATTTAATCAGTTTTTCAATTATATTATTTGCTTGCTATATAGCAGACGCAGACGCAGACGAAAATTTTGAAAATTTCTTTCTTTTTCTTTTTTCATATTTTATTTTTTATTGCACACAAAAATTACGATATTATGGTGCCATACAAAAGTCTCTAAATTTTCAAAAATCTGAAATATTTTTTTTTTTCGATTATTCAATATTTTGTTTGTTATAGAAAACAGAGATCGTGAAATTTTTGAAAATATTAAAAAAAATTATTTTCTTCCATTTTCAATATTTGTATGCTACGGTAAACGAAAATCATGAAATTCTTAAATTTTTTGCCATATTCTTTTTTGAAAAAAAAAAATTCTTGTTTATAAGCCACGAAAATAGCGAAGTTTTCAAAAATCCTACATTTTTTTCTGTATTCTTTGGTTTTTATATTTTTCTTGTTATTGAATAATTTTCTCAAAGTAAAAATAAAAGACTATTTTTAGATAGATTTTATATATAAAAAAAGTTTTTTTAGGAAGTAGGAGGGAAAATCCCCTGCTCAAATATATGAGGAAACATGTTATCAGTTAATTAGCTGATATTAAACTGTGAGCTAGCTTATTACATAATCCAATCTGACCGTCAAATCGACGATCAGCTCTGGCCACCTTGTTCCATATATGGAGTGATCTATGTGTGTGAAATTTTGATCGATATGATGAATTACAAGTGATAGATCAAGCATTTAAAAAATGGATGGTTGTTAAACACAATAAAAATGTCATATATTAGGACACTTGATCGAAGACATCGATGGTGTCAAAGTGATTAAAATTTTATACACATAGATCAGTTTATGTGTAAAACAAGGTGGCCGGAGCGGATCATCGATTTGACGATTGGATTGGGCTATATAATAAGCCAGCTGATGGTTTAAAATCAACTAGCTAGCTGATAACCCGTTTCTCTACACACACAAATGTACAATAAACATATACAAAAGCCGATGGTTAAGATAACAATTATGTGGATTGAGGTTAAACAAAACCAGTGATGAAAAAAGATTGAGGAGCGGACCCTAATCCCTAATCGTCAATCTCCATCATTCGCAACTTGTTTGCGCCAATTAAGTTTAAACTCATTCCTACATTTAACAATAATCTTAACCCACAAACATAATATACATGATGTCAACAACATGAGAAAATTGGTCTAGAGACAAACATTATACAACTCAAAAAGAAAGCAACATTTGAAGCCAAAGACTTTTCTTCGCTGAGTGTAGTAGATGCAAGAACTCAAAAAGGCCTCCATATTTATTTATAAGGTCGCTGTCACAAGCAATACACAATTCCTTCAAAAGCTTGTCGCTATCATACCACAAATTCCAGCAACCTATTAAAGTAATAATGCTGTCAAACCAACAACATTGAATCTGACACAACAAATAACCAATTGTGAAAGAAATCTTCCAGTGATAAAAGGCAATGAATGACTTCAAGGCGCAACAACAGTTGTTTTTTCCATGCTTTGCTTAGTTTGAGTTGATACCGTATATAGTGGGATAATGATAGATCACATGTCATGCCAAGCTCCTAAGTTGGAAACGAAATTTGAAAACAACTATGGTAAAGCTTACTTCTCTTTTTTTTCTGCCCAGCGAACACCTATCCATGAAGCCACAAGCAAATGCATTAGTATTTTATCACGAGTGCTAAATACATCATTAAAAATCCCGTTGATTCGCTCAAGCCATTAAAAAGAAGATTATTGATGTGATGAAATATCAATCTTTGTAATCTAAGATTGATTTTTTTTTTATGTGCAAGTTGTAATTGCAAGAAATCTAAGGGGCTAACATAAATTTGCATCCATATACTTCTGCGAAAGAAAGAGATAGATAGATAGATAGCTGATTGTAACTATGGCTTGAGTTTTCTTTTTCTTTTAGAAAAATACCTATAATTAAAGTGTCACAGAAGACAAGTGATTATAACTACACTCAAGGGGGAAAATGTTACGTGAGCAAGACATAACTAACGCATGCATTACATCAAGCAAGTAAATATATATGGTTTCCGTTATAATAGATTGATCTGCATGACCTGTAAATGTTGGTATTTGAAATATAAATAATTTAATACAAAATGTCTTAAAGAATTTTGTTTGAAAAGTTGATGAAACTTATTTCTTTATGTCGAGAACTAAGAGAGATGGTTCTATGTTTGGTTTTAGGGGTGAACTTGGTCAAACTTTGACCAGTCCTGTCATACTTGATTGATGCCTAATGAACCAAGCAGTGGGCCTTTGGGCTTTAGTTTAAATTTTTAGCGGTGGCCGCAATCAAAGAATGAGGCACCCAATGGCTTTGACCCGACAATTGCAACGTTTAATTCCTATTACTGTCCAAACAGAGCGCATATTTTGAAACGTTTCTTAGAAACCCTTTCAATTAGTATAAATAAAGACTAATACCCATTCTTTGAAGAAAAAAACATCAACAAACTCTTCTCTTCTCGAATTATTCTCAAACTTTATTTTCCTATTAACACACAAGAGTTGTAAAGGTTTTGAGATCAAGGAGTTTAGTCAATATTGCTAATTGCCGGCCCCAATTGACATCGTTGTATCCTGGAAGTGTACATCATCCGTAATCCCAATAGCAAACTCAATACCGAGTGGGAGACGATAAGCACTTAAAGCAAGTTGTATTCCACGCGTCTCAGAGTCTACTGCGTTTACAGAATTGTTTTATAACACTATTTCCGTCTCCATTAACCCAAATATTCCAACGTTAAATGCGTTGTATTTTCAACATAGGCAAGGACAACCTAAAAACCTCTCATCTTGCATATTTGAATTATTGTTGTCCTGAACCAGTATTTGGGAGAGAGTGGTTGAATACAGGCTAAGAAAGAATGTTAAGATAACGGAGAACCAGTTTGAGTTCATGTCTGGACGATCGACGACAGAGGCTATTCATTTATTTTGTCAACTTGTCCAGCGTTTTTAAGAGAGGAGAAGAGATTTGTATATGGTACTTATTTTCTTAGAGAAAACATATGACAAGGTATTTAGAGAGGTATTATGGGGGGCAATGATGAAGAAGGGGGTCACAGTCAAGTACATTAATATAATCAAGGACATGTACGATGGAGAAGTGGCAAATGTCAGAACTTGCGTCGGCCTAACTAATGATTTTTCGATTACAATTGGGTTACATCAAGAATCTGTATTAAGTTCATTCCTGTTTACCATCGTGATGGATGAGCTTACTAGAACTATCTAAGATGGGATATCTTGGTGTATACTATGCGCTGATAATATTATTCTAGTAAATGAGATGAAAGTAAGGGTTAATACCAAATTGGAGTTATGGAGGCAAATGTTGGAATCTCGGCGGTTCAGATTGAGCAGGTCCAAAACAGCATATATGCATTGCAAATTTAGCAAACAGAGAAGTCGAAACCGCAGTGGTATAACACTGGATGGACAAGAGATATCACCGAACGATCAGTTTAAATATTTAGGTTCCATCATCCAAACGGATGGAGAGATCGATAGCGATGTCAATCAAAAGATCTAAACCGATTGCTTGAAATGGAGGAGTGCAACAGGGATTTTGTGCGATCGTAACTTTCCGTTAAGCTTGAAAGAGAAATTTTATCAGAGCGCTATTCGACATGCTTTATTATATGGTACAGAATGTTGGGCTCGTAAGAAGTATCATACACAGAAGTTGCACGTAGTTGAGATGCGCATGCTTCGTTGAATGTGTGGTAATACTAAAAAAGATAAGGTGTGAAATGAGAATATTCGTGCAAAAGTTGGTGTGGCACCTGTGGAGGAGAAGATACGGGGAAACTGGCTAAAATGGTTTGGTCATGTGCGACGCAGACCTATGGAAGCATCAGTTCGGCGAATGGATACTCTCGATATAGACAATGTCAAAAGGGCAAAAGCGAGACTGAAAAAACATGGATGGAGGTGATACAAAAAGATATGGTTGCCAAAGGCCTCAATAAAAGTATATTGTTCGATAAGAGTGAGTGGAGGCGGAAGATTCATGTGCTAGACCTGGCGTGATTCTCATGTTGGTTCATTTAGCCTACTCATATGCTTGGGATAAAAGTCTATGGTGTTGTTGTTGACCCTCTTCAAAGTCCACGGTCAATATGAGGATATGCCATGTCCCTGTAGACTCTTGCATTAGACTTTCAAAGTAAGCCAAACAAAAAATCATCTATTTCATTAGATGCGGACGTGCATTTTTGTTTTGAAATAATAATGGCCAATCTGAGAAATATGAGATAATATCCCTTGACTTGAATGTATAGGGCTATGCCTTGTTTCTTTGAGTTTCAAGTTTGCTTCTTTGTTCTTTTGAGTCTGAAAGTTTTGCTTCTTCCCTTGGTCACTGCTTAATTTGTGCTAGATAAAGTGATCCGTATTTCCCTTAACTGACCAGGAACCGTCTCTTTTCACCTTGACAATAAGCATATATTGAGAAGTAAATAGAATAATTAATAAATAAAATTATAGTTTCACTTAAAGAGGTCCTTGAGAGCATAGTCACATAATTCGCGAATTATTCTCCGAATTCGTGAATAATTCGTGAATTTTTGATCAACCGATTTAATCGGCGGCCGAATTATTCGCGAATTATTCCTGAATTATTCGCGAAAACAGCGAATAATTCAAAAAACAGCAAATAATTCACAAAATCAAAACCTAGCGTCTCATATATTAATTTCTTGCTCGAAATCCTTCCCGAACATTTCCCGAACACTTATCGAATTTTTTCCGAATACCCGCCGATTTTTTTCGAATAGTTCTCCGAATCCGAATTTTCGACCTCGCCGAATTATACCGAACGACGAATTTGTGACTATGCTTGATAGGATAGAAGTCTTATTTTATGCTATATATCAAGGTATGCTTTCATCATGGAAAATTAGCAAACGCAAAGACAAGACCAGAGAGAGATACGAAATGTTGTCTGCATGCTAGGAGGGTTGTACCCCTATTGATCAGATGCGATCAAGAGAGGGTAGATTCACGAGAGATTTGAGGACATCGAATGGTGTAACTTTATGGATTCGCTTGATACATGGAATGAAAGATTCCGAGAAATCTCCACATTCTCGAAAAAATATATATATATATATATATATATAGAGAGAGAGAGAGAGAGAGAGAGAGAGAGCTCTAATGCAAACCGGACCGCGTTTTTTAAAAACGGGAACTTTCGATCCACAACATATTTTAACGATCCGCTCCGCTCAAGTTGATCATCCTACTCTCAAATGTATGTGTATGAAAAATTAAAGTATTTGAAAACCTCTAACCTATGTATCGATGGGTGCAAAAATGAACGTTTTTCGATTATGCAATATAAACTACATCTCATGTATAGGTTAAAGGACTTCTAATCCTTTGATTTTTCTTGCACATACATTTTAGGGTGTGGTGATCAATTTGAACGGATCGGATCATTAAAATATATCGTAGATCGAGAGTTCCTTTTTTCAAATACGTGGACCGGTTTGCAATAAATCACTAATATATATATATATATATATATAATACGAGGACCGGTTTGCAATAAATCACTAATATATATATATATATATATATATATATATATATATATATATATATATGCGTGCGCTCAACGGCAGCAGTGCGACATTTTAAAAATTATAAATATTATTTTATAATTTAAATATGGGTATTTTGAGATTTACGGAAATAATACTGAGTATGGATTTGGGTTTTTCGGATTAACATCTGTATGTATATTATTTTTGGGAATTGGAAAATTTGAGATATTTTGAAAATGATAAGTATTTTGTATTTAGGAATTGATTTGGTATTTTTTGTTATTTGTTTTATTATAAGAGAGAGAGAGCCCCGTACCCATACCCACACCCTCTCTCCTCCTCTCATTATTTCTTTTTCCATTTCTCTCCCCTCCAAAATATTCCTTCTCCTCTCCACAAAAATATCCTAACTCCCAACTCTCAAACCTTAAACAAAACCCTAGCTTTTCTTCACCAAATTTCAATTTTGAAACCAAGTTTGGCAACTAGAAACTTCAAGACTTCAAGAGCTATTCTCTACCTCTCGAACGAGCTTCATTCAAGCTAGGATCCCCACTTTGCATTACTCAAAATAGGTAAAGATCTCTATTTTACAAGTTCTCGAAGTTTTAATATGTTTGGCCATGGAAAAAAATAGTTTTTTAGATAAAAATGGTATTTTTATGGGTTGAATTCTTTGTAATTTGGTTTTTGAGGTGATCCACTAGTAGTAGTGAAATTAGTATGGTTTACTTGGTGACTATATTCTATTTGGGAAAGTATGGGTATTTTGGTGCAAAAGAATAGATTTTTAAAGTTTTGGAATTTTCAAGTTTTTACAAAAATCGTATCTGTAACGATTCTAATTCTACTGTACAATTTTTTTTAAAATTAATGTACAGAATAGATTTTGCTAACCTAAGTATAAGTTAGAAATTAAATTTGTTTAAGAACAGTAAGAAACAACTTGTAACTCATTGTTAAAATCTTGCACTGCTGTGACGTAGCCTTTGTGTTCGAATCCCATCAACCACATATTATTTTTCTTAATTTTATTTTAAACTTAGAACATGTGGCATCAATCCAAGTCCCCACCCCTTCAACTTGACCGGCGAGATCCTCCTTCTGGCCGGCACCGCCGGGCCCCACCGTAGGGAATAGCCCCGTTCTCTGCACACTAAAACTCCAGAGAATTAAAAATAAAGCTTTAAATCCAAATTTTAATGTATTTTGAATTCTTTCTTCAATTCCAAAATCCTAATTCCATCCTATAAATACAACACCATACCCTAGCCCTACTCATTCTGAAATGTATTGCCAAAATTCTCAAAAATTCTCAAGTCTAAGAAGAGTACAAGTGGAGTTAGCCCTAAGTCAATTCCGGCGAGAATTCGAGACGATTCCGGCGATCCCGCGACTCCGCGAAGCTACTATTCTCTTCCTCTACCTCCTCTCTAACCTTTTAGCAAGTAAGTCCCACCTTCCCTCTTCTCCTTCTAGCATAAAAATTCTTCTTTTTAAAACTTGTCGGTAAGTGGAGTTATACCGACATTCGATTCTAAAATCTTTAAAATTACAATTTTTCTTAAGAATCACTCATCCATAACACTATACCTTGCTTATTAATTATGAAACAAATAATTATGACAATTTTCATCTTAAAATATCATGTTATGTAACTTTAAATTGCGTTTTTCGTTTAAATACCACAAACTTTACATACGACATCTTTTAATTATTTAGCTTAGCATACCTTTAGAAAACCTTACGAGATAATGACCTACCTCTCACATAAACACATCTTGACATAGCACGATTTTCTTGAGACATAATTTTTGTAGCAAAATACGAATTTTCATCAAAATACCTTAAACTATTAAAAACCGGATTTCTTTAAATTGTGTTGTTTAATTCTTTGTGAATGTGCCTCTACAACCAATTTTGGGAAACCAGGTTGGGATGGTACGGATTATCGAACATCCTCAGAACTATTAGAGCGAGATGCAGGCCTCCTCACGGAGCATACGATCTCGATGAAATTTTAATACAATTTTTAAGAAAAATGAGGATTTCTATTTAATAATAAAAAATTATTTTTAATAATTATATTAATATTATCAAACCACATATTTTTAATATGTATTATTAAATTCCATGTTTTCTAAACAAAATAAAAGAATTACAAGTTTCATGAAAATACCATCAACAATCAATACAAGCCAAACTTTACACTAAAATACCATGAACTATTCAAACTAGGTATATATTCACTAATATACCTCACCGTTAAAAGCCACGTCCATGAAAACCCTAAAGACGGTAAATAAATACTTGAGATTTATTTTGAAAGTATACTATAAAATATTTTTCATAAAACCCCCTCAAGTTATATTAAATTACAATAAGGACCCTAGTAAATATAGGTTTAAGCGGGACCAATTTTCTTGAGCCTCAGAGAGCCATAGAAAGTGGGTTCTTGCCTATTTAAGGTAGAAAACTAAAACAGAATTATCAATAGTAATTGTCAGGGAAAAAGACACAAATCCTGCCGTCCATGTGCAGCAGTTACCGATAATTCCTAAACCTAATTCAGGATCTAAATCTGTTTAAGTGTCTGACTCAATCTGAGTCTCATTCTAATTTGAATACAATCCAAACATGAATCCAATCATAACTCCAATTCAACATGAATACAAACATGAACACTTGAACTTGAACATGAATACCGGAACAATATCAACATGACTTGACTCGATCGAACCATGGCTATATCTTGAACTTGACTACATGACTACCATTTATATCCTGAATCGGTTACATGAACATCTTATACCATAGTCTTGGAAAGTCTGATAACTACAACTCAATACAATCAATACAATATACACTATGGGTTTTTTTTTAACGGGGTAGACTGGTATGGAATGTGTTAAAAGTGGCACGATGATGGTCACTAAAAGACACCTACATGAACATCATGTGCCGTTGTCCCGTGGGTTTTGACGAGGCCTTGTACTTACATGTTACCTTAGTCCACGGAGCAAATTGGACCCCTTTCGTATACACTGGCATATTCTGTACCAAGCTACAAGCAATTACGTTAGCATAACAAACACATACTTTATCTATTCTATTCTCTTTACCTATCTATTACACTTTATTTTTTGGGACTTATCGAGCGCTAGTTCGCTGACGACATTCATTTCTCTTCTTTCTTTGGAATGTTCGTCATGAGGACCCAACTCTCAGGAGATCGAGCCCAACCAGGACGACTTGGAGCAGTTTACAGAGGAGGCAGACTTTTAGGCCTTACTTGTATTATTTCTTTTCAGTTCATATGCCATTGTTTAGGCATCGCTTTCTATCATTGTACTTTACTTTTCAGTTGTACGTAAAGAATGATTATCAATAAAAAGTTGTTTTATTACATCTCTTGTTATTCTTGTGTTATTCATTTATATTGCTTATTTACGCTTAACGTGTTTATTTCTGAGTAAATATATCGCGGCCCGCCGCGTCTCCTTCCCGTACACTGGGAAGCGGGGCGTGACAGTATCAGTAAAATCCTTCTGCAGACGTCTGCTCATTTGAGCTTCAGACGTCTGCCCATGATACGTTTTTTCATGATTTTCCTTCTTCAGACGTCTGGCCCCCAAAACTTCAGACATCTGTCGATGATATGCGAATCTTTAATTCAAGTCACCAGACGTCTGATGCTCAAGTCACTGGACGTCTGCTTTTGATTTGGATTTCTATAGATTTGTTCTTCAGACGTCTGAGAGCCCTTCTTCAGACGTCTGTTTTGCTCTCTATGCAACAATAACCTTTTAGCCAGATGTCTGCCCTTGAGAGCTGCAGACGTCTGTCCTTCATGATTTTTGGCAGTTTTGTTATTTCGTTGATACTTTTGCCGTATTTCGTTTGCTTTGGTTTGTATTGGTTTTAATGGAGTTTCCTTGTATGTTTATAATTACTTTGGTTATAGGGACCATTACAGCGACTTCTAAGACGGCGAGGAAGGGCAAAACGGTCGTCGGCTTCGACTAGAGCGAGGCGCACTTCAGTGAGTAGATTTATATCTACAGGGGAAGTCAGGTGGATGGCGTATATCACCCCCGAACTAATTCTAGGGAACACCTAGTTAGTATTAAAAAACATATACGTAACCCGAATATTTAGTCTATACTTAGATAAATTATTCTATAGTTCGTAACTTGTATAGTTCGTAACTTGTATAGTTAATTCGTAGACTATATAATTAGTGTATAATTCATAACTAGTAGGCAATATATATGTATATATATGATTATTGTATGTATCGTACGCAACTAAATATCCGTACTAATATTGTTTGGATGATTAGTTGATATCGTACGATAGAAATTCCGTACTCGATGTGATAAGGATAGATTGTCGAATGCAGCTTATAATTATATGACTAGTGAAGTCTTGCTAATAATCCCGATTGGGATATTATGATAATACTTGATTATACTATTTGTAAAACGAACGATTCGTTTCCAATTATAAACTTTAATATTGAGAATGTGCTGCTTATTTCAAATGAATATTTATATCAAAAACATTACAGCCTCCTCCATTCTAAACAACGTTTCGTTTTATTTTAAACCGTATAATCGTATATATAACGCTTGTTCACATTACGTTTACTCTACTCGTTATACGCTCGCGTTTCGTTTAATTTGTTAAATTACGCTACGCTTATAATTTACAATACCAAGCTTGTATGAACAGTTTATAGAACACTTCACAATTACCAATAATTTCCATGTAGCACAATCACAAACTTGCATGCTACACAAACACATTATTGGTACTGTCATGACACTGTAGAATTGCCATGCCCAATAGTGTTCTAATTATATCGGATGTTGATGTCGTTATATGAATGTGATTAATTGATATATTTGTGTGTTTAATCGTCAACTAAAGGATGATACATGATGTATTGTTGATGATTATGATATTGATATTTATTATGGGAATTGAGAACCCTTCTTGTATGAACACACTTGATAGAACATTTGCACAACTACTAATAATTGCCACGTTTCACGATCACGGATGCATATGCTACACCATACATCATTAGTATTGTCATGACACAGTAGAAGCTGCCACGCTTATTCGTAATTTAGTTATCCATGCTAATATGCAGGATACTTATTATGATATTGATATATGAATACCATTGTCATGAATATTCGTATATGATTGTAGCCAATTGTGGCAAAAATGATTATGGATTGTGTTCTTATGAACTTGAGATGAATTGTGGATTTTTTCCTTATGGACTTGATGTTTTTCATAGATTTCGAGAAACCGCAATATGATTTTAAAACTTGTTTGTGTTTGCAAAAACGTGGTTTTCTCTTGATATGGTGATTTAGGAGTCGACCAAGAGTTTTCTATGAATTTATAATGAGATTATCCAATTTCGAAGCAGGGGAAGGATTACACCGATTCCGGATACATGGTGGACCCGGTGCGGTACCGAGAGGCAAGAAGCTCATATAGAAAGGCAAGATGAGCCTAACGAGGATGAATACCGACCGGTGATATCATTGGGCACGGAGGATATCTGGAGGATTCCGACCGGTGCGAGAACATGGACACAGTGGATATGACCGGGGATTTCATTGATATGAGGTCTGATCCAAGGGACAGTGCCTAAGAAAACACATGAGATTTACATGTCGATGATTGGCACGGTTTTATAATGATTTTATTGGTGATGTGTTTCCATTTGTGCGATCAGATTATGATGTGCTTTATTTGATATGTTATGATATATGTGAGGGATCAATATAGATGCCTTGCACAAATTAAGATAGTTTATGTTATATTGTAGCCGAACATGATTGGTCCTAGAAACAGTATCTAAAATACCATTTTTCATATATCGATGTATACTAAATAGATTTTCAAAGGAGTTATAGCCTTCCTATTTTCTACGTGTCTATGATGACACAAAACACCTTCAAAAGAAAACCCTCTTTAAATCAATTTCAAAAGACATTATGTATACTTTAAACAAAATTACAAATATTACTTTATAAATCAACGTCCGCTGCTTGTGCCGTGATATACATATCATACGGCTATTTTGAAACGAGTTACATACATACATCTTCGGCTAATTTATATGTTTACTTGGATGCATGTTATATATGAAATGATTACACGATCCATTGGGATGCGCTTATAGTACTTATACTTAGTACAGAGTATGATAGTACTATACTTATGACTTAGGTAGATCTGTTAGGAATATGTATGTCCTAGAGGCCATTATTGTATATTATAGTGGATACTTGGACATATATATAGAGGACTTTCTTGCTCAACATGATAGTATGCTATCTAGTTACTCTTTATCTTAACATGTATATTCGCTCTAGTTTACTATTTCATTAATGCATGTTGATAAAACCCTTAGTATGTTTGCTTGACTACCAAGACTATGATATTGATCATATCAGTGGGACCTGTGTAGTCTACAAGCACATCCTTGAAGTGTTCTTAGTCGAGAGAGTATCGAGACAGGGCATCGATATTCCAGAGTAGACTAGTGTGTACGTTTCTTAATCCTGTATGTGGTGATGGTTGATCCCACAACCATCGGTGTTTGACATCAAAAATTGTACACAGGTGTTCATTGGAGAATGAGTACACCGAACGGACTCGCCGAGAACTCCGAGATGGTACCATACCTATCGTCAGATAGAAATTCTCTGGCGACACTTGTACAAGTTAGTCTGTAGACCCGAGATCGTCATAGTGTAATGTGTGGTTCCCACTTTGTTTTGATTACCTCCCTGTCATGGCTCTACTGAGTCGTGCAAACAGATGGTAGTTGGATACAGTCCCGAGTCATATAGAGGCAGTAAGCGATAGGAAGGGTTTCGTCTCTCCCGGTATTAGGAGTTGATGTTGTGCTGTACTCGATTGGCTATAACAGCAAGTCTCTAGCCATGGTTGATGAGATTTACTGATAGGTGTTATCAGTAGTTTCTCGATTTGTTATAGGCCACATATCGGCATGACTTATCGAGTTATTGGAGTCTGACAATTCCACCCCCTAGACTCGATATGCAACATATCAGACGAAGAGACCGGACTGTATGACAAGTGTTGCTTATAGGCTCTATAGGAGTTAGGACAAGTTTACTTGTTGATCTTCTATTCGTTCAATATCTGGGTAGCCGTTACATGCAGCTAGTACTGCTGATGGCTTGTAGGTGTTTGATGTGATTATTATCTACTGCCAGCGTATTGGAGAGTTTTTAGAGTCCCACATAGAGCTTTCCTAGCTCAAGCGAAACGAAGTAGCGCATGCATGGAGATATGTGCGGGAGTTTGATTAAATACCAGTATATGATATTGTATTCTAATCTAACGTTATTTGATATTAGCCGAATTATATATGGTATAACCGGATTATTGAATCAAGTGTTGATTTAATAATTTGATATATATATATATATATATATATATATATATATATTAACTAATATTATGCTCACTTGATATTTTTTCTTTTTATATATTTATATATATGATATAAATATATATTCTTATTGTATCATGGTTGATGATACATGGTTGATGGATGTATAAGAGAATTGCATGGATTACTGGATAAGAGGATAATCATTCATTATATGAATTAAAGAAAAGAAATTGTTGGATATTATGCCCTCAAGGCAATTATTGTAATTTCAAATAGGCGATTATGATAATTGAACGAGGATCTATACAGGTAAAACGGTCTTATTCGAGATGATAGTATGCTATCTGGTTTGTCTTTATCATTATGTGTATATGTTTTGATAAATCCCATAGGATTATTGCTTGACTACTAGCATTATGATGGCGATCATATACGTGGGAGATGGGTGGTTCATAAGCATATCCTTAAATGTCCCTAGTCGAGAAAGTATCGAGACTGGGTATCGATACTCCGGAGTAAACTAATGTATACTTTTCGAGACCCCAATGAGGGGCGATGGCCGGTCTCACAAGCCATTTGTGTTGAGTCATTTAAGATATTATACATGTGCCCACTGGAGGTGAGTACATCGGACGGACTCACCGAGAACTTCTAGATGGTATTATACACATCGTTAGAAGGAAGTTCTCTTGTGGCATGAGTATAGGTTAGTTCTTTGACCTGAGATTTTCATTTGTCTCGTGTGTTCCCACTATACTTAGATTACTATCCTACCACGGCTCAAAGGAGTCATGCAAACAGGTTTTAGTTGGGTATAGTCCCGAGCCACATGAAGGCAGTGAACAATCGTCAGGGATTTGTCTCTCCCAGTATTGGGAGTCGATGTCGCGCTGTGTTGGGTCAGACATCACCAGAAATCCTTGGCTAAGGTGGATGAGATTTACAGATATGATATCAGTAGTTTCTCAGTGGGTGATGAGCTTCAGACCGGCATAACTTATCGGGTTGGTAGAGTCTGATGTTATCCACCCCTAGACCCGGTATGCGATTATCTCAGACGAAGGGACTGGACTGTACGAAGATTGTTACAGACAGACTCAGTAAGGGTACGGATGTGTTTGCTCGTCGGTCTTCCTTTCGCTCAATACCTGGATAGCCGTTACGTACAGCTAGTACCTCTTACGTGCTTGTGGTTAAACCCACTGCCAGTATATTGACGAGTTTTTAGAGTCCCACACAGAGGGTTTTCCCAGTTCAGGCAAAATAATATAGTGACCATATATTGATACATGCAGGGTTCAGATTAGGTATGTGTGCAAGCCATGCGGACTTCAATCGAGCGGATGACAATACTAGTCGGCTTAGGATTAGGCCGGATTATTAAATCAAGTTTTGATTTAATAATTTACATATATATATATATATATATATATATATATATATATTGATATGTATATTCTAGTATTATATTCATTGTATTTTTCTATCTCTTGGGCATTCGTATTTTGATACAAATACGGGCATGTATTTGCGGGGACTTATTCTTGTATTTATACAAGAATATTTCTAGAAAAAGGACAACTCATTTCAAGGTTTTTCTTTTTAAGAAATTAAGAAATGAGATGGAAAAAAGAAATGGCGGAGGGTATGGGCAAATGAATTTATAATTCATTTGCAAATACTATTCAAGCATGGTTGTAGTTAAAATGGAAAAATTCTTTTTACAAAAGTGTTGAAGCATGTTTGAATTGGTGAAGGATTTTATTCATTCCACCATTCTTGTTTCTCTCTCTTCCATGGCTCCTCCTCCTTCTTCTTCCCCTACCTTCTCATGTGTTGAAATTCAAGAGGATTAAGAGAAAGAAAAATCATTAGAACACTCCCACGCATCACTAAACATCCTAGATTAGCAGCATATGATCTTTAGTTACTTCATGGATGAAGTTGAAGCTTGAACTTAGTTCTCTCGGGTAGATCATCTTCGGCGAAGGAGGACCGGCTTGCAAGCTCGATCTGGAGCTCTTGAGAGAATGCTAAAGTCCAACCCAATTGGAGCAAATGAAGACGCTACAAAAGTTGTGCTTTTTATCTTTTGTTCATGCTAGTTTAGGTGTTTGGTTTAGATTCTAGGGTATAAGTTTTTAGTGCCTTGAAAATTTTTGTTTTTGGATTCCACATTGGCCACGGATTAACGGCAAGATTACTAGGGACTTTCAATGGTATCAGAGTCATCTAAACACCATAAACTAGATAGTTACGACTTCCAAATCTCGCTGGTTTTTGCTCCGCAAAAACGCCGTAAAACTAGTGAGCAATTCAATGTTGTATTGATGTTTTGACTCCCCGCGGGCTCTCGATTTGGACCGAGAAGACACGGGGAGGGGTGCAAAGACCCTGGGGATGTCCTAAGGGACCTAGGGAGGGCCCACACCCCCGAGACCACCCAAATGGTAACCTTGGGGGTGGGGACCCGAAACTGACTCTAAAGGCAGTTTCGGGTCTACCCACCCCTATGGCCACCTTAGGGTGGCCTAGGGGGTGGGTACCCCTTCTAGGTGCCTCCGGGTCGACGTTAATTTTATGTCGGGGCCGTCCATGAAATTTTGGATGAATCTGAGCTCATTTCAGACTCCCGGTGTGGTTTTTAGCATGAAATTTCTTGTCGGTTTTTAGCACACTTGATTTTCGGTGTTTTGGAAAATTGAAGTGTTGGCTATATGTCTGCAGTATTCGATTTTCGTAGGCTTTGTGATGGTTGCGTGTATCATAACGTTTGGTAAAACGTCGTCTAATTGCTATATGTATCAATTAGACGGGGTTACGGAATTGATACTTGCTAGTTTGCATGTTCTGTGATGGATATTGCTTAGTGGTTATGGTTATGTTAGATTTGTTGCGATGGATAGCTCGGAGTGTGTAGTATTAGATATAATTCAATGTGATATAATGTATATTCATATTGCCTGGAGAGCGTCCGACATGTGGATTGCCGTCATTGCGGCTTGTATTATTCTTTAGAGCGCGTCCAGGTTGCGGGCATAGTCACCATTGTATATTCAGTTTTTTCATTACATGCAATAGGATTACCCCGGGACAGAGTGCTCGAATAGCCGAATTCTACAGGGCAACGGGCCTCCATCTCATGGCGTTGAGACCAAGGTTCCATACTCTAAAATTGGCATGCTATTCGCCGTACTGGTAGGGGGTATAGGATTGACTCGTGGAAGGGTTCCCAAGTCACCGGATTTTAGAAGTGCTGGATGACCCATTCACTTCATTGATTGGGGCTGCCTCGCTTCTGGGATTGGCGGGTGGCTTGACGCACTTGTGGGGGTCTAGGTTCTAATACTAAGGGCTATCCACACGACCGGGAAAATTACATTTCATATTTGGCTTCGTTGAAATGTACTTTTCCTAGATTATCCGCATTTCCATACCGTGTTTGCTTCTGCTATGGTGATTCTGTGATGTTACTTGATATCATGTGTGAGACAAATATTGCTATATATATTATATATATCTAGCAGACGCTATATATGTTTTGCATCCGCGTTAGTCTTGTCCCCGCCCTGCCGTAAGTTAAGTAATCTTACGGTGAAGACCCGGGACCCTGTGGTGAATACGGATGGCATATATGTGCGTGCTTATTTTCTTTTCTTTTCTTGCATGATATGATTAATTGATGAGACTGCATTAATTCTGATTGATGCAAGGAAAATAAACCTAAATGATATTGTCGGAACCAATTTTTAAAACTACTCGGTTTTCTTTAAAACCATGGTCATGTTCTTTTACTTTGAATTGAGGTATTCGGTTAGGAATATCCTGCACCTCATTCTATGAGGGAAGGGCCTTTATCCCTTCACAGGGAGTTTGCTCTTAGGCAAAAGTTTATGTTACTAGTTTTAAATGTGGAACCTAAACCACTCATTTTCAAAACTATTCGGTTCCTTCAACTATATCAAGTTCATTACGTTAAAGGATTTTCGCCAAAAATTAGTCGCAGCCCTCCGTCATTTCAGATCAGTATTGCTTAGTATTCATGCTATGTGTTTTGATCTTATTAAGGCGTAGTGTTCGATAGCTGTGTGATAATTTTCTGTTGCATAGTGATGCGATTATCTAGGACAGTCGCATGGTCATTTTGACCTTGTCAAGGGCTTGTGCGGGTGGGTTTATATTAATCCAGGATAATAACAGGTTAAACTTGACTTGCGACTTATGACGTTTTGACCTTATTAAGGTTATAAGACGTTTGAGGAAAAAACCATATCGGGAGTTTCAAATATAAGGGAAACTTGTTAAGTTTGCGCATACCTTCTGGAGTGTGGAAATTTTGGTCGGTTTCTGTCAAGATTATCACACAATGATAGTTGGGTCCTGATTCCCGCTGATGAGTAGGTATTACTTCTTGGGTTATCCCGACTAATTCTCCTTTTAAGGTTTGAAGGAGAATTCGAGCGAACAGTGGGAGCCATCATGTTTAGATAAAGTGATTAACCAATCTAATTTAGATTAGAGTGCACGTTGAGTGTTTCTTTTCTTTCTCTCTGGTTACAGCGACCATGACTTACCTTAAATTAAAACTCAAGAACCAAGTTAACCGAACCTTCTTACACACTTTGGTTTTTGGATTGTCATGATTCACAACAAAGTTGTATATATCCCTGCTACTCCTAATTTCCCTTTGCTTTTCTCCAAAACAATCCGTATTACTACGGAGATCCATATTGTTTGGAAAGGCCATCTCGTATATTTACATACGAAATCGAAGAAACTTGTTCGAGGATAACCATGGGTTCTGGAGAAATTGAATAGGATTATTCGGTTGTCTTTTATCTTTACCTTCTTTCAGGTTGCGAGGGCTCCTAGTATTTGGAGAGTACACATATTACGCTTATTGGATAGTCTTCTTTCAAACCTTAGACTGATGTCGAATGGTAGGGAAAGAAAAAAATCAATTAGCCTAAGTGTGGTGTACAGAAGATAAGAAGTAAAGACATATAAAGGGATTGGAATGATGGCAAGGAAATTTGAGACTACTATTATGAATCTGGATAGTGGAAGAGAAATTACTAGGAATACTCGGCCACTGCCTCGAAACATTTTCATGTTTCATTTTTTCTATGCGATGTCAATTGAAAACTGCTTTCCCAATTAGATTCTAACTCCAGGGTATGTATTTACCAGACTTGATTTCCATATCTGTATGGCGTTACAGATACTGAGTGGGAGTAGAATATTGGAAATTGGATGATTAGATCCTCAATATCAGAATTCTTTGTAATTGGGATATTTGAGAAAATCACCTAGATTTTTGCGTTACGGAAAATATTTGGTTTTGAATAACTGTTGTTATGCACCAATTTTTAAAATTGAATATCTGTATCTTTATTTTATAAAGTGAGATATAAATTTTAAGAATTGTGTTTTAAACATTTACATTTATCAGTTAAGGATAAAGTAAGGTGCATTGATTAACGGTATACACATTCTTAACCAAAATAAAGTTTTCAACTTACAACACACGGAATTTGAGTTAGTATACTCTAGGGACTTGTACAGGGTAATGTATGTTGTCTGATGCCCATTAGGACAAGGGGTTGGTACTCGTGCTATATTCTGTTTACTTATGATTTCTCTGGTTTTAGACACGTATTTCATTGAAATATAAGGTCCAAATGTTGAGAAGTTATAAGTACATGAATAAAATAAAGAACCATGCGTTGGAAGTATCAGAATTCTTTAAGGTGATCGAAGATGTAGATACTTATGCTAGGTATTCCATCATAGTAATATTTAAGAACTTGATTCTCTCTCAGGTTACTCATTCGTAGGTGCGCTCCTTGATGAGTAATACTGCATGGCCTTTTTCCATAAGGGATATGCACTGGAGACAGTCGCATAACAATTGAATATGGTTCCATCATTAGTGCCTTAGATTCTATGTGGACATAGAATGGTTGCGTATCTTGAGGATGTTAAGATATGGAGTAATCTGGTTTCTGTTTAAAAGCTAAATTCGGACAAACTCAAGGTACATTTCTGTAATGGCATTTTGTGGGTTATTCCAGGCTTTTTAGCAAGGGTATAACATTCTACCATTTGCATGATCAAAGGTTATTTTGTTCTTGACTTGCCACCTTTTTATAAAAGAAATATTTTTTTCAAAAGAAACAAGTGGGAGTATTATAGAACTGGAAGTGATTCTAGAACCATAAACGGTTACTAAATATTTAGTAGAACCTGGAGATTCAATTGGATTCGACAATCCATTAGCCACTCCGCAGATTTAGTGGGTAACCTTAGCCACCCGAGAGGTATTTCGGTTTCCTCAAAGATAGCGACAGAGAGGTTTTGATAACCCAAGCTTGTCACTACTGTTGTCCTTGACTATCAGATCTGGCAAGTGGATGACTATAACGTCATTCTAAATTGAATTTAGAAGTGCACGTGTATATGACTCTGCCAGAGGGTTGTTGTAGTCAGTGGGAGCAGCAGAAGTGTGGTAGGCAAGTTGCTTACGTCTATTTCTAGACTAATGCAAGAAGAGCGGAGACGGGTCATCTGTTTCGATGAAACAGTCATGGAGTTTGACTTTATCAGAACAACAGATGGACCAGGTAAGAAAGTATAGGGAGTGATGTCCTGATATTTGGATGACGTACTCCTGATAGGAATTGATGTTCCTATACTATGATTGGTTATACTGTAGTTATCACAAGGTGTTTCTCCACATACGATCTGGATAAAATACCAGGGATTCTGATGACTAGATTTATAGTTTTAGATCTAGATTTGGGAAGTGTCCCAATTCAGGTACCGTGACACTATTCTAAAGTGTTTTAGAATGGATGACTCCTGGCGTGGTGGTGTACCCGCAAGTGGAGTCACTCTCTCTAAAGAGCTGTCTTCTAGACTGATTTGGAGAGCAATTTGCATGATTGACACATCATTTGCTTCAGCAATTGAGTCAATCATGAGATGTCAAGTACCATACTAGATATTGCTTTTGCATTAACTGCAATAAATATATATTAATCCAATCCTGGAGAAACATTGGGAAGCAGTTAAGAACATAAGATGATGTTCTTGGTGTATGGTAATGGCAGCCTTCTGCTAGAGGTGGTTACCATTTTAGGCTTCCAAGATGACCTGGATGACAGAGTAGTTGTCAGAGTTATAAGTTTACCCTCTTCTGAGGTGCAGTATGTTGGATAGTTTTCCAAGTAGGATACTGAGGTGGTCATAGCGCTGGGTGCTGATTACATCGACAATGGATACAGTCTAAGAAGCTTGTTGGATTTGGCGTTCATGTTATGAACAAGGTCCCATTAGATATCCAGACAAGTTCTAAGACAGGTATCGCTCATTTCGGGAGATGGTTGTTCTCCGCGAAGTTGAGATATAGAGAGATAAAGATAGAAATATTGGAGCGAATCCACTCATTTAGGCTATTTCTCGAACATGTAAGTTTCTCAAAATGAGTTTTGAGAAACTGACTAGTGGAGAAGTTGGGTATTCGGTAGCACACGAGCTGTGAGTATGCGATACTACAATAATTAGCCTTAAGTGCAAGTGGGAGATTGTTGGATATGGTGCCCTCAAAGCAATTATTGTAATTGCAAGTAGGCAATTATGATAATTGAACGAGAACCTATACAGGTAGAACAGCCTTACTTGAGATGATAGTATGCTATCTGGTTTGTCTTTATCATTATGTGTATACGTTTTGATAAAGTCTATAGGATTATTGCTTGACTACCAGTATTATGATGGCAATCATATACGTGGGAGCTGGGTGGTCCATAAGCACATCATTAAATATCCCTAGTCGAGAGAGTATCGAGACTGGGCATTTATACTCCGGAGTAGACTAATGTATACTTTTCGAGACCCTAACGAGGGGCGATGGCCGATCTCACAAGCCATTGGTGTTTAGTCACCTAAGATAGTATACAGGTGCTCACTTGATGTGGATACACCAGACGGACTCACCGAGAACTTCTAGATGGTATTATACGTATCGTCAGATAGAAGTTCTCTTGTGGCATGAGTACAAGTTAGTACTTTGACCTGAGATTTTCATTTGTCTCGTGTGGGTTCCCACTGTACTTAGATTACTACCCTATCACGTATCAAAGGAGTCGTGCAAATAGATTTTAGTTAGGTACAGTCCTGAGCCATATGGAGACAGTGAACAATCGTCAGGAATTCATCTATCTCGGTATTGGGAGTCGATATCGTGTTGTGTTGGGTCAACCATTACCAGAAATTTTTGGCCAAGGTGGATGAGATTTAAGATGTGATATCACTAGTTTCTCAGTGGGTGATGAGCTTCAGACCGGCACGACTTATCGGGTTAGTAGGAGTCTGACGTTATCCACCCCCTAGACCCGGTATGCGATTATCTCAGACGGAGGGACCGGACTGTATGGAGATTGTCACAGGCTCAGTAAGGGTACGGATGAGTTTGCTCGTCGTCCTTCCTTTCGCTCGGTAGCCGTTACTGTTAGTGTATATGCCCTAGAGGCCATTACTGTATCATACTAGTTTGTATATTACTTAATGGAAGCTTGGGATATTCACCTTGTATAAACAATCTTGCTCAATATAGTAGTATGCTACTTGGTTTGTTTCTACTTCAATGTGTACTTGTGTTTATTTTAGTATATCACCTATACACATTAGTGGAGCCCTTAGGATCTTTGCTTGATTACCAGCGTTGTGATGGCAGTCACACTAGTGGGGGCTGGATAATCTATAAGCACATCCTTATGCAGGTCCCTAGTCGCAGGACTATCGAGACAGGGCATCGATACTCCGGAGTAGACTAGCGCATGCGCTTCTCATCCCAGAGTGGGAGACGGTCTGTCCCACAGCCGTCAGTACGTCGTACTGGAGATAGTATGCGGGTGCTCGTTGGGTTACGAGTACACTGGACAGGACTCGTCGGGAACTGACCGGTTGGTATTATACCTATCGTCGGTTATCAGTTCCCAGGTGACATGAGTACAGCTTAGTCCGCTGACTTGACACTGTCACTTCGCCTCAAGTGTGTTCCCACTGTACTTTGATTACTACCCTACCACGGCTCAAAGGAGTTGTGCAAACAGGTGGTAGTTGGATGCAGTCCCGAAGCACTTGGAGGCAGTGACGGTTAGACAGGATTCGTCTCTCCCGGTATTGGGGGTTGACATCGTGTTGTGTCTAGGAGAGCTATTACACGAGTAGTCCCTGGCCAGGGCAATCGAGATATACTGGTAGGCTTCCAGTGTTATCTCAGGGTGTTTTGGGCTACACTCCGACACGACTTGTACCGCTATTAGGGGACTGACGTTTACCGCCCCCCTAGGCCCGCCATGCGATGTATCAGACGAACAGACCGGACTGTACGGAGATTGTCACATTCAGGCTCAGTAGGAGTTCAGATGGGTTTCACCTCGTCAGTCTTCTTGTCGGCTTCTACCTGGGGACCGTTACGCACAGCTAGTGCCGCTTGCGGTCTGTGGTTAAACCCACTGCCAGCGTAGTGTCGAGTCTTTAGAGTCCCACACAGAAAGCTATTCGCCTTTAGGCAAAAGAGTAGAGGTCGCATGGTTTTGCGGCAGGTCGCATGGTTTTGCGACAGGGTTCGGTCACATCCGTGCACTTGTGCACGTACAGTGTCCGGACAGTAGACACTAGCGGGCTTTGGTTTAAGCTAGATCCTAGTGTATGTATTGGGATTGGATTTATCCAGTTTGTATTCGTGTTCCTCGGAACGCGGATGCGGGTGTGTATGCACAGTTGACGGAAAGACAGAGGCGGAGGATTCTCATTAGGGTTGTTGACCGTTGACAGTTGACTATTGACTTTTTGCTCAACCCTAATGAGAATATGATATGTGATTAACAATTATATTAATTAGGTATTATGGTGATATGGTTGTTGAGTTGTTGACTTTGTTGACTTGTTGACTTTTGTTGATTTGTTGACTTTGTTGACCGGTTGACTAGGCTTGACTAGTTGACCATCATGATAACCATAGCTATCATTTCATGGCAAAGACTTTTGCTTGCTTGCTCTTTTGTGCAAAATGAGTGCATGAAATGATATGGCTATGGTTGCTTAAACCATCACATAATACTTGATTGATATGATGTGTTATGATTGTTTTGGATTATGAGAGCCAAATGAGAAAAGTCTTCTCTCATTCTTTCATGCTCATTCTCTCTCTTGTTCTTGAGCTCTCATCTTCCTCCTTTTGCTCTCCCTCTCTTGACTCTATGGTTCACTTGTCTCATGAGTTGAGAATCAAGAACCATAGATAGAATCCCATACAAACTCTTCTCTACTCACTCTAGTTCACAAGGTTTAGCAAACCAAGTGAACTAGTTTCTTCAAAGACCGAAGAAGGAGCCAAAGGTTGAAGCTTTCGAGGTGGATCTATCTTCGGCGCAAGGGGACGACGGAGTGAAGGCGATCCGGACGACCATCGAAGCTTGAAGACGAAGGAGTTCGAGAAATAGAAAGGTATAACCCCCTAACCGAGTAGTTAGCAACTCTTAGTTAGGTTGTTAGTTAGATGTTTAACAAAGATCCGGGTTTTAAGTCCATGTTACCACCTCTAAGAAAATCGTTTTTTATCAAATTCCGCTTGCCCGAAAGTACCGGGAGAGGTAGCATGGACTTACAGTGGTATCAGAGCCTAGTTAAACTCTATCTAACATGTTAGCAAAGTAGCTAGAAGATCGATCAAAGAAAAAATCACGAAACGAACTCGAATCGCCAAGTTTCTGCCGATTTTTATTCTGCTCAAAAGTTGATAATTTTCATCTTAAAAATCGGCTCAGGCTTTTGTGTGAACACCCACCAAAATTGGTCCAATGATCGAGTCAAAGCGCCGCAGAAACGCGGCGGGAGCACGCTCCCGCCGCGGATCCGCGGCCGAGTTGACTCGGCCGAGGTCCAAGTTTGGTGCAGTGTTTTACTGGGGTTGTTTTAGGATTTTTGGAATATATATTTTCTGCCCAGATTTTCCAGAACGAAAATTTTATTTTTGGGGTCCTGAAAATCCGTATTTTTGATCGAACTTCTAAAAGACTTTAGCTGACGGGTTTTTCTGTAATGTGATATTTGTATTGAACGTCTACTAATCGCTATATGTCGATTAGTAGGGGTTATACAAATCTATGATCTGTAATGTTGCTGGAATGTGTATATGAATATGTTGGATTGTCGCGGGTGAATAGCCGGGGGTTGTGAGACGAGAGTTTTCTTTTCTTTCAATTCATGTAAATTTGTAAATTGATGTAATAATTATTTGTATGGCCGCACAACCGGGTCGGGGTTGTAGCCGTCATTGTATAATTTCTTTTTACTGTTTTTGCTCCTAGGATAGACCCATGGAGGGATGCACAAACTACCGGGTATGCCGAAGTGCCGAGTGGCCTACTCACGGGGATGAGGGAGGTTGCTTCGCTTCGGGTACTTGGCGGGTAGTTTGCCGCACCCGTAGGGGTCTTGGGTGGGGTATTGGCTATTCACCGCGACCGTGTAATCTGCTTTTCGTTACAGGCTCGTACGAATTGCAGGTTCCTAGTATATCCAATGTGTTCATCTGTGATCTGAAATGTTTATCATTGCAGTATATCTATATATGATATTATTTAGGCGTTGCTTATGTTTTACAGCCGCGCTAGCCCAGCCCCCGCTCTGTCGTTAGTTAAGTAACCTAACGGGTAATGACGGAGCCCCGTGGCGAATGCGAATGGCATAAGCGTACGTCATATTTTGGTTGTTTTCTGCAATGGTAGGATTAAATGATGGGACGCATTAAAAGAACTAATGCAAGAATATCACGCATTAAAAGAACTAATGCAAGAAAATAAACCATGTAAAAGTCGTTGGAACACTTTCGAAAAACCACTCGGTTCTTTTCAAAACCAACTTTTAAATGCGGAGCTTGAGCCACTCCTTTTAAAAGCTATCTCGTTCCATCGACTATATCAAGTTCACTACGTTCACGGTTTAGCCAAAACCATTCGTAGCCCTCCGTCGTTTCGTATGAATATTCAATAGTATTCAAGCTATGTTTGTTGACCTTCGTCAAGGCATAGTGATTGGTAGTTGTTGGGTGTTCATATGTAGCATAGATAGATGCATTGGTTTGGGACATTCGCATTACCTTGTTGACCTTCGTCAAGGGTATATACGAGTGGATTCAAATTAACCTGGATAATGACGGGAAGAACTTGATATGTGACTTATGATTTGTTGACCTTCGTCAAGGTCATAAGAGCATGGGGCAAAAATCCACATCGGGAGTTTCATAAGTACTGAAACTTGCTAGATTTGCATACCATTTGGAGTGTGATGATTCTGGTAAGATTCCTTCAGCTTCGTCACACAATGATATTTGGATCCCGATCCTACTGTGAGTATATGCTACTCCTCGGGAAATTTCTCACTTAACGATCAATGCTATAAACCTAGTAGGTGTCTAGAAAGGTGTTAGCGGGGCTACGCTCCCAGGGAAAAGAGGTTCTTAAATTAAGGAACTTCGCGAAAGCGTTGGAAAACCTCCCTCGAAGTACCGATACCAGCCTGGCCGAACGGTTAAGCAAGTATTGTACGGTGAGATTGATCCTGACTAATTCTTCCTTTTTGGTTTGAGGAGGGATTCGAGAAACAGTGGGAGCCATCCTGTTTAGACAAACTAAAAACCACTCTAAACTTGCAAGAGCATCGTGCTAAGTGTTTCTTCTTCTCTCTCCTAATTGCAGCGACCAATCGAAATGACTGGACTTAAGTTACTTCTAGATAAAAACATACTGACAGGGCCAAACTACAAAGATTGGCTCAGGAATGTCAAAATGGCAATCACTTACGACAAGCTGGGGTATCTTCTTACCACCAAAGCTCCCCCTGTCCCAAGTCCCACTTCCAGCGTCGCGGATAAGGAAATCCGTAAGACCTGGGAGATTGATAGCGCGAAGGCCAAGTGCCTCGTACTTGTCTCGATGGACAACGAACATCAGAGGAGGCACGAGAATATGGACCTTGAATCCATATTTCTCCATATAAAAGAACTGTATGGAGAGCAATCTCGTATCGCAAGATACGAAGTCTCGAAAAAATTATTTTCGGCAAAGTTGGCCATCGGATCATCGGTAGCGGAACACGTGCTTAAGATGATTGGCTTCATTGAGGAGCTCGCGGAACTTGGAACCACGTTGGAGAATGAGCTCTATACGGACTTGATTCTCCAGTCCCTTCCTTCCACTTACGCCCAGTTCATACTGAACTTCAACTTACAAGAAAAAGAAGTTGAACTTTCAGAGCTCCTCAACATGCTGAGGAGCGCAGAGAGCACCCTACAGAAAGGTAGGGAAACATCCACTTTGTTTGTAGGAGGATCTTCCTCTTCTAGGTCCAAGGCGAAAGCCAAGGGAAAGAAGAAGAAAGCCTCCGCCAAACCAAGGGGCGGTGTTAGTAAAGTGGATACGAAGGGAAAAGCTAAAGCAACAAAGATAGCGGGGAAGCTAGTGGATAAGGAAGAATGCTTCTATTGTCATAAGAAAGGTCACTGGAAGAATGATTGCAGGGCTTGGAAAGCCAGAACACAGGAATTGAAGCAGGTTGCGGCTTCAGCTTCAGGTGTGTTTGTTATTGAAAACTGTCTTTCAATAAACTCTACTTCCTGGGTATTGGATACCGGATCAGGATCTCATATCTGTAATTCTTTGCAGGCGTTGAGAAACCGTAGTGTTTTGAAAGCAGGTGACATGACCCTCAGAGTTGCAAACAGAGCTAGCATGGATGCTAAGGCCGTGGGGGACTATCACCTGGGAATGTCAGATGGACATGTTTTGGTTTTGCGTAATTGCTTTTTTGTACCCAACGCAACTTGTAATATCATTTCTGTATCTTTAGTTTCTAAAGAAGGTTATGAATTTGCGTTTGTAAGTAATGTTGTAAAAATTCACCTTAATCAAGTTTTGATTGGGTCAGGTACATTGAGTAATGGTATATACGTATTAAACCAACCACAGATTTTCAATGTCCAGATTACACACAAAAGAAAGTCTCCGGAAATAAATCAGACTTTCTTATGGCATTGTAGACTGGGTCACATCAATGAGAGAAGGTTGACGAAGTTACATACAGAAGGATATTTGAATCCGTTCGAATATCAATCGTATGCCACTTGTCAATCCTGTCTCAAAGGAAAGATGACAAAGACTCCGTTCACTGGACACGGAGTAAGAGCGAGCGAGCTCTTGGGACTCGTACACAGCGACGTGTGCGGTCCAATGTCTACACATGCGAGAAGCGGTTATTCTTACTTCATTACTTTTACGGATGACTTCTCAAGGTACGGTTATGTCTTCTTAATGAAACATAAGTCCGAAGCCTTTGGAAAATTCCAGGAGTATAAGAATGAAATAGAAAAACAAACCGGCAAAAGTATCAAGATCCTAAGATCGGATCGAGGTGGAGAATACTTAAGTGCCGAATTCCTGGATTATTTAAAAGAGAACGGAATTCTCTCTTAGCTTACTCCTCCATACACTCCGCAACATAACGGTGTATCGGAAAGACGGAACCGAACCCTATTGGATATGGTTCGGTCCATGATGAGTAACGCTGAGTTACCGCGATCATTCTGGGGGTATGCGCTAGAATCAGCTGCGTACCTTTTGAACAAGGCTCCCACCAAGACTGTGCCTACCACCCCATATCAGATGTGGACTGGGAAGAAACCCTGTCTTAAGTATCTTAAGGTATGGGGATGTCCAGCTTTTGTAAAAAAGCAGCATGCGGACAAGCTCGAGGCACGTTCAGTACAGTGTAAGTTTGTGGGATACCCAAGGAACTCCAGGGGGTATCTTTTCTATTCCGCTGAGGAACAAAAGGTTTTTGTTTCTCAGCATGCCCGCTTCTTGGAAACTGAGTTTTTGGAAACCCAGATAAGTGGGAGCGCAATAGAACTGGAAGAAATTCCAGAACCACAGACTATTACTGAAAGCTTAGTGGAACCAGAGGGTTCAAAAGAACATGACATTCCTACGCCGCTCCGCAGGAGTAGTAGGCAGTCTCATCCGCCCGAGAGATGCTACGGTTTTCTCATAGACGGGGATAGAGAGGATTGCATCATAGATTATGATGAGCCTACTAGCTTCCAGCAGGCCGTTCAGAGCGTTGACTCAGTGAAATGGCTGGATACAATGCGGACCGAGATGGAGTCCATGTACACCAACAAAGTATGGACGTTGGACATTGCTCCAGACGGGGTAAAACCCGTAGGATGCAAGTGGATCTTCAAAAGGAAGATTGGTGTAGATGGACAGGTTGAGACCTATAAAGCTAGACTTGTTGCAAAGGGTTTCCGTCAAAGACCTGGCTTGGACTATGACGAAACCTTTTCTCCAGTGGCTATGCTGAAATCCATTCGGATCCTTCTTGCCATTGCTGCCTTCCACGATTATGAGATTTGGCAGATAGACGTAAAGACAGCTTTTCTAAATGGAAATTTAGAGGAGTGTGTCTATATGGACCAGCCAGAGGGTTTCATTCAGAGTGGGAGCAGCGGAAAAGTGTGCAAGTTGCTTAAGTCCATTTACGGACTAAAGCAGGCATCGCGGAGTTGGAACATCTGTTTTGATGAGACGGTCAAGGAATTTGGCTTTATCAAAAATCCAGATGAACCATGCATCTATAGTAGATTTGTAGCGAGAACTGTAGTATTCCTCGTTTTATACGTGGATGACATTCTCTTAATAGGAAATGACATTCCTATGCTACAATCTGTCAAGGGGTTCTTGTCACACAGGTTCTCCATGAAAGACCTGGGTGATGCCTCGTACATTCTGGGTATCCGGATCTACCGTGACAGATCCAAGAGGATATTAAGACTTTCACAGTCCAGGTACATCGACACCATACTGAAAAGATTCAGTATGGAAGGTTCCAAGCGCGGTAACCTGCCGACTTGTCACGGGATCACCCTCTCTAAAGAGATGTCTCCCAAGACTGATTTGGAGAGGGATCGCATGTCTATTATACCCTACGCTTCTGCGGTAGGCTCTATAATGTATGCGATGTTGTGTACCAGACCAGATGTAGCTTATGCACTCAGTGTGGTAAGCCGGTATCAGTCAGACCCAGGGGAGAAACACTGGATAGCGGTAAAGAACATTCTCAAGTACCTGAGAAGGACTAAGGAGATGTTCTTGGTGTATGGCGGAAAAGACCTCCAGATCGAGGCCTTTGCTGACTCCAGCTTCCAGAGTGACAAGGATGATTCCAAGTCCATGTCGGGTTTTGTCTTTACCCTCAATGGAGGGGCGGTGTGTTGGAAGAGTTCCAAACAGGAAACCGTTGCAGACTCGACGATGGAAACGGAATACATCGCTGCATCTGATGCCGCAAAAGAAGCTGTCTGGATGAGGAAGTTCTTGAAAGAGCTTCAGGTGGTTCCGTCCATTGTTGATCCAATACCTCTGTATTGCGACAACAACGGGGCTATAGCTTTAGCGAAGGAACCCAGGTCCCATCAGAGATCCAGACACATCTTGAGGCGGTATCACCTGATCAGGGAGATCGTGGATCGCCAGGAGATCGAGGTTCGGAGAGTCGCTTCAGAAGATAACACTGCAGATCCATTCACCAAGGCCTTGCCCCAGACTCAGTTCGAGCGGCTGATCGAGATGATAGGTCTTCGATACGCCAGTACATGCCCTTAGTGCAAGTGGGAGATTGTTAGTGTATATGCCCTAGAGGCCATTACTGTATCATACTAGTTTGTATATTACTTAATGGAAGCTTGAGATATTCACCTTGTATAAACAATCTTGCTCAATATAGTAGTATGCTACTTGGTTTGTTTCTACTTCAATGTGTACTTGTGTTTATTTTAGTATATCACCTATACACATTAGTGGAGCCCTTAGGATCTTTGCTTGATTACCAGCGTTGTGATGGCAGTCACACTAGTGGGGGCTGGATAATCTATAAGCACATCCTTATGCAGGTCCCTAGTCGCAGGACTATCGAGACAGGGCATCGATACTCCGGAGTAGACTAGCGCATGCGCTTCTCATCCCAGAGTGGGAGACGGTCTGTCCCAAAGCCGTCAGTACGTCGTACTGGAGATAGTATGCGGGTGCTCGTTGGGTTACGAGTACACTGGACAGGACTCGTCGGGAACTGACCGGTTGGTATTATACATATCGTCAGTTATCAGTTCCCAGGTGACATGAGTACAGCTTAGTCCGCTGACTTGACACTGTCACTTCGCCTCAAGTGTGTTCCCACTGTACTTTGATTACTACCCTACCACGGATCAAAGGAGTCGTGCAAACAGGTGGTAGTTGGGTGCAGTCCCGAAACACTTGGAGGCAGTGACGGTTAGACAGGATTCGTCTCTCCCGGTATTGGGGGTTGACATCGCGCTGTGTCTAGGAGAGCCATTACACGAGTAGTCCCTGGCCAGGGCAATCGAGATATACTGGTAGGCTTCCAGTGTTATCTCAGGGTGTTTTAGGCTACACTCCGACACGACTTGTACCGCTATTAGGGGACTGACGTTTACCGCCCCCCTAGGCCCGCCATGCGATGTATCAGACGAACAGACCGGACTGTACGGAGATTGTCACATTCAGGCTCAGTAGGAGTTCAGATGGGTTTCACATCGTCAGTCTTCTTGTCGGCTTCTACCTGGGGACCGTTACGCACAGCTAGTGCCGCTTGCGGTCTGTGGTTAAACCCACTGCCAGCGTAGTGTCGAGTCTTTAGAGTCCCACACAGAAAGCTATTCGCCTTTAGGCAAAAGAGTAGAGGTCGCATGGTTTTGCGGCAGGTCGCATGGTTTTGCGACAGGGTTCGGTCACATCCGTGCACTTGTGCACGTACAGTGTCCGGACAGTAGACACTAGCGGGCTTTGGTTTAAGCCAGATCCTAGTGTATGTATTGGGATTGGATTTATCCAGTTTGTATTTGTGTTCCTCGGAACGCGGATGCGGATGTGTATGCACAGTTGACGGAGAGACAGAGGCGGAGGATTCTCATTAGGGTTGTTGACCGTTGACAGTTGACTATTGACTTTTTGCTCAACCCTAATGAGAATATGATATGTGATTAACAATTATATTAATTAGGTATTATGGTGACATGGTTGTTGAGTTGTTGACTTTGTTGACTTGTTGACTTTTGTTGACTTTGTTGACCGGTTGACTAGGCTTGACTAGTTGACCATCATGATAACCATAGCTATCATTTCATGGCAAAGACTTTTGCTTGCTTGCTCTTTTATGCAAAATGAGTGCATGAAATGATATGGCTATGGTTGCTTAAACCATCACATAATACTTGATTGATATGATGTGTTATGATTGTTTTGGATTATGAGAGCCAAATGAGAAAAGTCTTCTCTCATTCTTTCATGCTCATTCTCTCTCTTGTTCTTGAGCTCTCATCTTCCTCCTCTTGCTCTCCCTCTCTTGACTCTATGGTTCACTTGTCTCATGAGTTGAGAATCAAGAACTATAGATAGAATCCCATACAAACTCTTCTCTACTCACTCTAGTTCACAAGGTTTAGCAAACCAAGTGAACTAGTTTCTTCAAAGACCGAAGAAGGAGCCAAAGGTTGAAGCTTTCGAGGTGGATCTATCTTCGGCGCAAGGAGACGACGGAGTGAAGGCGATCCGGACGACCATCGAAGCTTGAAGACGAAGGAGTTCGAGAAATAGAAAGGTATAACCCCCTAACCGAGTAGTTAGCAACTCCTAGTTAGGTTGTTAGTTAGATGTTTAACAAAGATCCGGGTTTTAAGTCCATGTTACCACCTCTAAGAAAATCGTTTTTTATCAAATTCTGCTTGCCCGAAAGTACCGGGAGAGGTAGCATGGACTTACAGTTACGTACAGCTACTACCACTGACGTACTTATGGTTAAACCCACTGCCAGCATATTGACGAGTCTTTAGAGTCCCGCACAGAGGGTTTTCCCAGTTCATGCAAAATGATGTAATGAATGTATATTAATGCGTGCCGGATTCCGATTAGGTACGTGTGCTAACCACGCAGACTTCAATAGGGCGGATGATAATACTAGCCGGTTTAGGATTTGTTGGGGTAAAAATTTACACCCCGGTTGACCAAGTCAAAATCAAAGTCAACCCCAAGCCAAGTGGGCCCAAGCCCAGATCCAGTGGGCCCATGCCCGGATCGAGCCCGACCATGAAGCGGCCGGCCTCCCCCACACCAAGATAAAAAAATTTGTAATAAGCAATTTTGTTGCATTTCTTTTATTTTATTTATGGATAAATGTAAGAAAAATATGCATAAAGCCAAATTTTTGTAAAGCCCGTGGCTTATGTGCAAAAAGAAATGACACATGAGCCATGAAATAGGCAAAATGCCATTTTTGTGAAGCCCAAGGGGCTATGTGTAAAGTGTATAGCCTATATAGGCAAAGATAATGAAATATCTCAACAACTTTTTCTCTCTCCAAAAAAGTTTCAGAGCTGAGCTCTTTCTTCCTTCTCCAAGGTTCCAAAACCTTCTTCTTTCTTTTGAATTAAATCAAGAGTTTTACTCTTCCTTTTTCAAAACAAATTAGTTTTTCACCACAAAACCCATCAAGGGGAACTCAGATCTTCCATCAGATCTCAAAAAGAAAAGATTTTGAAATCCCACATCTCTTGATCTTCAAGATCCAGCTAACAGAGGAGGAAGAAGAAGAACATCTCTCACTAAACCCTCAAAAAAAAAGAAGAAAAACACATTCAGGAGTCCAACTCCTCTCTGATTTCTCTTCTGAGAAATTTTTTAGGCTAAAAGCCTCCTGTGCCTCTCCGGCGCGCAGCGCAAGTGCGCAAGGCGCCAGCGTGCCGACACGTGGCGCGCGCGCGCTTGCGCACCTGCGCGCTTGCGCAAATGCGCAAGGCGCCCGCGCGCCGACACGTGGCGCGCGCGCTTGCGCACCTGCGCAAGTGCGCAAGGCGCCCGCGCGCCGACACGTGGCGCGCGCGCTTGCGCAACTGCGCAAGGCGCCCGCGCGCCGACACGTGGCGCGCGCGCTTGCGCACCTGCGCAAGTGCGCAAGGCGCCCGCGTGCCGACACGTGGCCCTCACGCATCCCTTGGCCGACACGTGTTTGTAAATGACACGTTATACCGCAGGTCATATGACCAACTCTGGCTCAGGTGTCTGTCATTGGCCGAAGCTCAAAAGGTCATGAAAGATGTCCACTCGGGCGTTTGCGGTGCTCACCAATCTGGCCCCAAGATGCGACTTCAAATCAAACGGCTTGGGTATTACTGGCCCACCATGATACGGGATTGCGGAGAGCATGCAAAGAAATGTTATATCTGCCAAATTCACGGTGATTTTATTCACAAGCATCCCAACCCATTGCATCCTACAGTGGCGTCGTGGCCCTTCGAAGTTTGGGGCACCGACATTGTTGGCCCAATTGATCCTTCGTCATCTAAAGGCCACAGGTTCATACTGGCCGCGACAGACTACTTCTCCAGGTGGGCTGAAGCTGTCCCGCTAAAAGAAGTCAAGACAAAGGATATTCTGACATTCTTCCAGCATAATATTCTATACCGCTTCGGTACACCAAGAAGAATCATTTCTGACAACGGGCCTTCTTTCAAGAGCTTCAATGTCTCAAGATTCGCTACTCAGCACAAGATAGACTGGAGGTATTCCTCCATCTATAATCCAAGAGCCAATGGGCTAGCCGAAGCCTTCAATAAGACTCTATGCAAGCTTCTGAGGAAAAATGCTTCAGCCAACAAGAGAGACTGGAATCTCAAGCTTCACGAGGCATTGTGGGCATATCGTACCACGCACCGTACTCCAACTCAGTCCACTCCATACTCATTGCTCTTCGGAGTGGAGGCGGTCCTCCCCCTCGAAGTCGAAGTTCCAAGCTTAAGAATGGCCGTTCAGCATGAGTTGACAGAAGAGGAAAACGTGCTCCTTCGACTTGAAGAACTCGATGCCCTCAAAGAAAAGAGGCTCGCGGTGCAGCAAAATCTGGAGCTATACCGAGCCCAAATGTCACGGGCCTATGACAAGATAACCCGTCTCCGCGCTTTCAAGAAAGGTGAATTGGTGCTGGTCCTCAAAAGACCGATCATCCCCAATCGACATGCCAAGGGAAAATTCGAGCCGAATTGGGAAGGACCATACGTCATCGAGAAAGTGTTCGACGGAGGATCCTACCAACTAATAAGTGCCGAGGGAGAAAGGCCCATGCCACCCATCAATGGCCGATATCTCAAGAAATACTACACGTGAATGCTCTAAGTCGCAGGCGAATTGAGCACATCAGCCCTACGGTCTGGATCAGACATCCTGCAAAACCGTATACAATCCACGGGCGTAAATGACCCCTATTTCTCCCAAATCCTGTCGGTGAGACTACTTTAAAGTCCCACCAGTGGTAAAAAAAGAAAGAAAAAAAAGAAAAAGAAAAAAAAGAAGAAGAAATAAACGGTATGTCCACAAGCAAAATGGGCACGGATGAAAACCCGAAAGGGCTCCGTGAGTAAAAACAGCAGGACTACCGGCGAGTCTGTGAAAACCCGAAAGGGCGCAAACTCGTGAAAAGAGATGAAATACACTCGCAAAGTCCTCTCGACCTTGTGAGGAGAAACCCCCTGCGTGAGATCCTTACGACTCACAAAGGAGAAACACACTTGGGAGTCCTCACGACTCCTAAGGAGAACATACACCTGCGAGATCCTTACGACTCGTAGGGAGAAAATGCTTTATGGGACCCTCACGGCCCATAAAATTGAAAAGCCTTAGGTGGTAGGGACCCAAACCTAACTCCTAAGCCATCGTTCCCCAACGGGCAACGACAAATGATGAGTCGCTCCTGGCATTTCGCTTCAGTGTTAGCGGTGCTGATGCCGACCGAAAACCCAAATCCCAAGTCCTCCCGAGGCAAATGATGAGTTGCTCCTGGCATTATTCCAGTGCAGCAATACTGATGCCAAACAATATCCAAATTCCAAGTCCCCAAACGGCGAATGATGAGTCGCTCCTGGTACCACATTCCAGTGCAGCGATGCAGACGCCAACCAAAATCCATTTTTTAAAAATTCTCCCGGCCCTACGGTGGGTCCCCAAATTGACCATCGTATACAATCCACGGGCTCAAATAATTCTCATCATACCCATGCCCCACCGTAATCACCAGTTACGCGGCCGGTCTCCGCTTTGGGAATGATGCTCCATTGATAAGACCCACTCATGTGTCCTCACGATATATGAGGAGAACAAACCTTTGTGGGATCCTTACGACTCATAAAGAAAAAACACACTTAGGAGTCCTCACGACTCCTAAGGAGAAAATACACCTGCGGGATCCTTACGACTCGTAGGGAGAAAACGCTTTTATGGGACCCTCACGGCCCATAAAATTGAAAAGCCTTAGGCGATAGGGATCTAAACCTGTCTCCTAAGCCATCGCTCCCCAATCCCCAAATGGCGAATGATGAGTCGCTCCTGGTACCATATTCCAGTGCAGCGATGCAGACGCCAAATAAATTCCAAATCCCATACCCCAACGGCGAATGATGAGTCGCTCCTGGTACCATATTCCAGTGCAGCGATGCAGACGCCGACAAAGTCCCAAAATTTTTTCGGCCCTACGGTCTGGATCATACATCCTGCAAAACCGTATACAATCCACGGGCGTGAAACAATCCCAATCTCTCCCAAATCCTCTTGGGGCAAATGATGAGTTGCTCCTGGCATTATTCCAGTGCAGCAATGCAGATGCCAAACAAAAACCAATCCCCAAATCCTCTCAAGGACAGATGATGATTCGCTCCTGGTACCATATTCCAGCGTAGCGATGCTGATGTCAACCAAAATCACGTCAAGTCAAACAACCAATGACTTCCCTGGCAGAATCAAATTCCACCTCGGAAATAAGCCAAATTCATCCCTGACACTGCAAGAAGCAGAGCAAGTCAAATCAAGCACCGACCGTCCACGTCGCTAAAAGGGCAGCACTGACCGTCCAAGTCGCAAAAAGGGCAGCACCGACCGTCCAAGTCGCAAAAAGGGGCAGCACCGACCGTCCAAGTCGCAAAAAGGGCAGCACCGACCGTCCAAGTCGCTAAAATGGCAGCACCGACCGTCCAAGTCGCTAAAATGGCAGCATCGACCGTCCAAGTCGCAAAAAGGGCAGCACCGACCGTCCAAGTCGCAAAAAGGGCAGCATCGACCGTCCAAGTCTCTAAAAGGGCAGCACCGACCGTCCAAGTCGCTAAAAGGGCAGTATCGACCGTCCACGTCGCAAAAATGGCAGCACCGACCGTCCAAGTCGCAAAAAGGGCAGAACCGACCGTCCAAGTCGCTAAAATGGCAGCACCAACCGTCCACGTCGCTAAAAGGGCAGCACTGACCGTCCAAGTCGCAAAAAGGGCAGCACCGACCGTACAAGTCGCAAAAAGGGCAGCATCGACCGTCCAAGTCGCAAAAAGGGGCAGCACCGACCGTCCAAGTCGCAAAAAGGGCAGCATCGACCGTCCACGTCGCAAAAATGGCAGCACCAACCGTCCAAGTCGCAAAAAGGGCAGAACCGACCGTCCAAGTCGCAAAAAGGGCAGCATCGACCGTCCACGTCGCTAAAAGGGCAGCACCGACCGTCCAAGTCGCAAAAAGGGCAGCGCAGGATTCCTACAAAGCGGGAACCAAATCAAGTCGCCTCCACGTGAAAGAAGATCCATCAATTTCATGCACACGACCCACATATGTGGTGTGCATTTATTGATGGGGGGCAATTTGTTGGGGTAAAAATTTACACCCCGGTTGATCAAGTCAAAATCAAAGTCAACCCCAAGCCAAGTGGGCCCAAGCCCAGATCCAGTGGGCCCATGCCCGGGTCGAGCCCGACCATGAAGCGGCCGGCCTCCCCCACACCAAGATAAAAAATTTTGTAATAAGCAATTTTGTTGCATTTCTTTTATTTTATTTATGGATAAATGTAAGAAAAATATGCATAAAGCCAAATTTTTGTAAAGCCCGTGGCTTATGTGCAAAAAGAAATGACACATGAGCCATGAAATAGGTAAAATGCCATTTTTGTGAAGCCCAAGGGGCTATGTGTAAAGTGTATAGCCTATATAGGCAAAGATAATGAAATATCTCAACAACTTTTTCTCTCTCCAAAAAAGTTTCAGAGCTGAGCTCTTTCTTCCTTCTCCAAGGTTCCAAAACCTTCTTCTTTCTTTTGAATTAAATCAAGAGTTTTACTCTTCCTTTTTCAAAACAAATTAGTTTTTCACCACAAAACCCATCAAGGGGAACTCAGATCTTCCATCAGATCTCAAAAAGAAAAGATTTTGAAATCCCACATCTCTTGATCTTCAAGATCCAGCTAACAGAGGAGGAAGAAGAAGAACATCTCTCACTAAACCCTCAAAAAAAAAAGAAGAAAAACACATTCAGGAGTCCAACTCCTCTCTGATTTCTCTTCTGAGAAATTTTTTAGGCTAAAAGCCTCCTGTGCCTCTCCGGCGCGCAGCGCAAGTGCGCAAGGCGCCAGCGTGCCGACACGTGGCGCGCGCGCGCTTGCGCACCTGCGCGCTTGCGCAAGTGCGCAAGGCGCCCGCGTGCCGACACGTGGCGCCCGCGCTTGCGCACCTGCGCAAGTGCGCAAGGCGCCCGCGTGCCGACACGTGGCCCCCACGCATCCCTTGGATGCCCTTCTCCCTCTCTTTTTATGTACATACATATACACATACATATGTATACAAATTCACACATATACATACTCCGCCACATTCTCCCCCTCCAAAAAATTTTCGGGCCGGGGCGCTGCCCCGAACCCCTCAAGGGGGCTGCTAGCCCCCTTGACCCCCAGCCCGCTATCCGGGTAGCGGGACCCCCGTAAAAACTCTGCGTGGCTGCCGATAATCCCAAAACCCCCTTTCAAAACACACGCACACTGCACATTGAGTTCGCATGACCAGTTTAACCCGTTAATCGGAGGTTCCCTCGCCCCAAAGGCGATGGGTAATTAACGGCAGCTTAGTCCGCGGCTGCCGGAGATTCGGATCCCCACAATCATTAAACCCCGGCCTACCCTAGACAGGGGGAATCTGTAGTACGCCTGACAAGCGCTCGCGTATTCCCATCTCACTGGGGTGACGAAAAACACCCTACAGGATTAAGCCGAATTATTAAATTAAGTTTTGATTTAATAATTTACACACACACACACACATATATATATATATTAGGGTGTTTTTTGTCACCCCATTGAGATGGGAATACGTGCGTGCTTGTCAGACGCATTACAGATTCCCCCTGCCTAGTGTAGGCTGGGGTTTATTGATTGTGGGGATCCGAATCTCCGGCAGCCGCGGACTAAGCTGCCATTAATTATCCCTTGCCTTTGACGCGAGGGAACCTCCGATTGACGGAGCAACTAGTCATGCGAACTCAATATGCAATGTGCGTGTGTTGTGTTTTGGAAGGGTTTTGGATATATCGGGGGCCCCGCAGAGTTTTTACGGGGGTCTCGCTATCCGGATAGCGGGCTGGGGGTCAAGGAGGCTAGCAGCCCCCTTACGGGATGCGGGGCAGCGCCCCGTTAGAATTTTTTTCTAATGGGGGAAGTATATTTTGAGTGGAGTGCATATAAAAATGGGGGGAGCATCTTAAAGATGCGTGCATAGCACGTGGGCGCTAGACGCTCACGGGTCACATGCCTGGCGCGTGGGCACTGGTGCCCGCGGGTCATGTTCCTAGTGCGTGAGCGCTTGGCGCCCACGGGTCACGTGCCTGGCACGTGAGCACTAGGCGCCAGCGAGTCACGTGTGCAGCACACGACCGCTGGACGCCAGCGGGTCACGTGCGTTGCACGCGACTGCTAGGCGTTGAGCGCCCGCGGGTCGTGTGAGGCGCACGTGGGTGCCCGCGGGTCACGTGCGCTGCACGCGACCGCTGGACGCTGAGCGCCCTTGAGTCACGTGAGGCGCACGTTGGCGATTTATCGCCCACAGGTCACGTGCCATGCACGCGACCGCTAGGCGCCCGCGGGTCACGTGCGCGGCACGCGACCGCTGGGAACACTAGCGAAAAAGGGGATTAGCCTATAGGTTAGGAGTTAAACTCCCAAGGGGGCTTTAGAGTTGAACTCCTAATAGGGATTATGTATAGAATTTGAGTTAAACTCCTAAAAAGGGGTTTGATTTATGGAGTTAAACTCGAATAGATCTGGAATGGAGTTAAACTCCTAGAGATCTTTGGATTTTCTTTTGAGCCTTGGATCCTCCCGGAATGGGATTTTTGGAGATGGGTCTCCATCTTCCTCCTCTTTGTTGGCTGGATCTTGAAGGAAAAGGGGGATAAGATTCAAAATCCCCCTTTTAGAGATCTGATGGGAGATCTGAGCTCCCCTTTATGGGTTTTATGGTGAAAAACTATTTCTTTTTGAAAAAGGAGGAGTTAAACTCTTGATTTAATTCAAAGAAGGGAAGAAGGTTTAGAACCTTGAGGAAGGAGAAGGAGGCACAAACCCTAGTTTTTTTTAGAATGGAAAAGTAATTTTTTATTTTATTATCATGTTGCCTTTTATAGGCTTACAAATATACATATAGCCCCTTAGGCTTTACAAATTGGCATTTTGCCCATCGCATGCCTCATGTGCTCGTTTCTTTTGCACATGAGCCATGGGCTTTACAACAATTCGGTTTTATGCCCATTTTTCTTACAATCATGCATAAAAAATTACATCAAAATTATTTGTTACATGATTTCATTTTGGTATAGGGAGGCCGGCCGCGGGGCTCAACTTGGGCATGGGCCCATTTGATCTGGGCTTGGGCCCGCTTACTTGGGGTTGACTTTGACTTTGACTTGGTCAACTGGGGTGTAATTTTTTGACCCCAACATATATATATTTCGATATGTATATTCTAGTATTATGTTCATTATATTTTTCTATCTTTTAGGTATTCGTATTTTGATACGAATACGGGCATGTATTTGTGGGGACGTATTCTTGTATTTATACAAGAATACTTCTAGAAGAAGGACAACTCATTTCAAGGTTTTTTTTAAGAAATTAAGAAATGAGATGAAAAAGAGAAATGGTGGAGGGTATGCGCAAATGAATTTATAATTCATTTGCAAATACTATTCAAGCATGGTTGTAGTTTTAAAATGGAAAAATTCTTTTTACAAAAGTGTTGAAACATGCTTGAATTGGTGAAGATTTTATTCGTTCCACCATTCTTGTTTCTCTCTCTTCCATGGCTCCTCCTTCTTCTTCTTCCTCTACCTTCTCATGTGTTGAAATTCAAGAGAATTAAGAGAAAGAAAAATTATTAGAACGCTCACACACATCATTAAGTATCCTAGATTAGCATCCTAGAATCTTTAGTTATTTCATGGATGAAGTAGAATCTTGAACTTGGTTCTCTCGGATAGATCATCTTCGGTGAAGGAGGACCGGCTTGCAAGCGCGATCCAGAGCTCTTGAGAGTATGTTAGAGTTCAACCCAATTGGAGAAAATGAAGACGCTACAAAAGTTGTGCTTTCTATCTTTTAGTTTAGATGTTTCGTTTAGATTCTAGCGTATATGTTTTTAGTGCCTTGAAAATTTTTGTTTTCGGATTTCGAATTGACCGCGGGTTAGCGGTGAGGGTACTAGGAACTTTCATAAACAATGAGTCATTAGTTGTGATCTTTCTAGTATGCATGACTCATTTTCTTCTTTTCTTTTTGTGATATAAGTATATGATTTGCACTTATCCAAGCCATGCTAGCTCATTCCTATCACCATCTTCATCTTCTTCACTTTTTCTTCTCTTGTAACACTATTCACTCAAGAGAAAAAGAAAGAAAAGATTTCTAGTGAGCTAAAGAACCCTATTTCATCAACCTAAACCATTCTAGAAATTTGGTTTAGGTTGTTCTCTTCATTAATACTTTGATTAGTGAAGTGTGAGCTTGAGTGTGAGTTGTCTCAAGGTGGATCATCTTCGATGAAGAGGACTTCGAGAAAACTTGTTCTTCAAGTGGAGTCCTAGAAGGAGTTCAAGGGACTACTATAAGGAGGTATTGAAGTGAAGGACTTGGCTATAAAGGTTGTAACTTCTCTTCGCTTAGTTTAGAACTCTAGTTACTTTCATTTGTAACCATAAACCTTTAGCATGATCTTATTTGTAGACTTAGCCCTCTAGATAAATTAAAATTGCATACTTGATATTCTTAAAACCCTAGTGGAGGTATTAGGATCTACTTTCATGGTATCGGAGCCAAACTAGAGACTTAGACGATATTTAGATGAAATTAAAGTGTTCAATCGACGTTTTGAATCCAAACTATTCTAGTTTCTGTACATTTTTTCAAACTTCGAGATTTTTCAAATTAAAAATTCTCAGAAAATCATGCAAGCTTTTCTATGGTGGCATAAGAAAACGGAGCTTCTAAAGCTTCCAAGTGGGCGCGGATCTGCCGCCTAGGCTATGCCTTAACCGCGGATCCGCCGCCCACTAGAAGTTTTAGAAGTCTAATTTTCTTGTGCTACTTCATTTTGAGAATTTGAACTTTTTGGGTATTTTTGTTGAGGCTCAAGTGGTTAAGGTCTCTGCTATTTATTGTTGATTAGAATGTCGATCGAAATGTTAATATCGTCTATATATTATGGTTATGTGATACAATTCTTAGAATCCACATTAATTAGTTATGTGAAAACTAGTTATCGATATCTAAATCTCACGTTTAAGCCTCACTTTATAGATTACCACGGAGTTTAGATTTGAATCGAAAGTTCGTCGTAATTTCGTATCGTACGCGAAAACTTGCCGGGCGATACTAGTAGAGAGCCACGCCCCATTGCCCCGACAAAAGTGACAATAGGAGAACCCTATGGCCAAGAGCATCCATTTGGGTGCTCGCGGCCATGGCGTCCCGCCCAAGGCCACTTCATCGACGGCCTCGGGGGGTGCGGTCATCCACTAACGTTCCCGACGAGCCTTCGAATCGTTCACCAGGAATCTTGTTGAATTGCCCATATTTAACTTTGAAAATGGTTTTCAATTCGAGGCTTAAATGTAAGGTTTAGGAGGTTAGGCATGAAATTCGGAATATGAGATAATTCGGGTTTATGATGTCTACAGTTGCGGATTCTAATTATTATAGTTTTCATTTCTTTTCTGTTACTGTAAATGTAATATGTAGAGATATCCCCGATCTCGTTGCTATACATCAACGACATTAAGGGTACGCATATTTACTTACGTTGATGACATATGATATTATTATGTTGCTATATTGATATGATTTATTGGATCGTCGTGATTGAATAGCCGGGGGTTTATGTGAGATGAGAGTTTTCCATTTTCATTCATATAAATTATTGTATGTAATATTTTTTTATTGGAGCACATCCGGGAGTGAGGATGTAGTCACATTGATGTATATTATTTACTTTTCCGCATTAGGATAGACCCAAGGCGGAGGGCACAAGTAATTGGATTCTAGAGTCCAGTGGGTGGCCATCTCGAGGAATCGAGACCGATCGCCTGACTCTAGAATTGGTAGGATTGCTTGCTGCTCTCGTAGGGGTCTAGGGGTGTGGGCTTGGCTATTCATCACGACCGTGAAATCCGTGTTTTTCGTTAATGGCTTAATCTAAAACACATAACTTCTAGTGTATCCTATATTTCATATATCTACTTCTGTTGTGCTGTGATGTGATGAGATCATATAAATGCGTGAGACGAATACTACTTATATATATGATATATTAGTAGACACTATATATATTTTGCATCTGCCCTAGTCCTGACCCCGCCCTGCCATAAGTTAAGTAACTTTACGGTGAAGACCCGGATCTCTGTGGCGAATGCAGATGGCTTATAGGTGTGTTTTATTTTCGTTACTTCTGTGATGTTTAGAAAACATAAATGATGGGAATTCATTAATAAGATTAATGAAAAGAAAAGAAATCTAAAAGATATAGAATCAAGATTTTTCGAAAAGGTAGCTCTAGTTTTTGCTTTGCATAGCAGTATTCAATAATGAATATACAACATCCCATTCGATGAGGAAAGAACCTAGATCCTTTCACCAGGAAAGACCTCTTAAGCAAAAACTAGCATATGCTACAACCTAGTCGGTTTGTTTTGAAAACTACTCGACTTTTAAAGCGGGGCTTAAACCACTCATTTTCAAATCACTATGTTCTATAACGACATCAAGTTCATTACATTAAAGGTTTTTATCAAAACCAACCGTAGTCCTCCGTCGTTTCAGATAAGTATCACTTAGTATTCGTGCTATGTTTGTTGACTTCGTTAAGGCATAGTGTTCGGTATCTAATGGATACTTTTCTGCAGTATGTGATGCGATTAGTTAGGATAGTCACATAGCTTTATTGATTTCGTTAAGGGCTTATACGGGTGGATCTAACTTAATCAAGAAATGATGGGTTGAACTTGACTAGCAACTTATGATTTGTTGATTTCGTTAAGGTCATAAGCTATTAGGGGTAAAAACTATTATCGGGAATGTTCCCGCAAAAAATTTTCTGCGCAAAAGAGCCCAAGGCATCAAATGGCAGCGATACATTTAAGAAAATGTGAACCAGTATTTTCCAGGCTGTATTTTGAAAAACTCCCGAATGTGAAACAGCTAAATTCTGATGGTATCGAAAGCGTCTCAAAACATCCTTCGATTTGATATATTATGGGCTTCATAATTCATCCGGGATCAAAATTTATGAGCAAATATGTTATGCACGTGTAATCTAAGGAAGAAAATGCGAACCAGTATTTTCCGGGCTGCATTTTGACAAACTCCCGAATGAGAAACAGCTAAATTTTGATGGTATCGAAAGTGTCTCTAAAAATCCTTCGATTTGATATATTATGGGCCTCATAATTCATCCGGGATCAAAAGTTATGAGGCATCACGTGCCCACACGTAACCGGGCATCACGTGCTCACACGTGACCGGGCATCACGTGACCATTTACAGGCGAAGCCTGTAGGCACTGAATAAAATAAATAATTGGAAATACTTAATCGGTAGGGTCATGTGCCAACACATGATAGGCTCTTAAACCCTCTGAAACAATAGAATTAAATTCTAATTAAATAATTAATCAGTGGGATCACGTGCCAACACGTGATAGGCTGTTAAACCCTCTGAAACAATAGAATTAAATTCTAATTAAATAATTAATCAGTGGGGTCACGTGCCAACACGTGATGGGTTCCTGAGCCCTCTAAACCAATAGAATTAAATTCTAATTAATTGCTTAATCAGTGAGGTCACGTGCTAACACGTGATAGACTCTAAAACCTTCTGAACTAATAGAATTAAATTCTAATTCAGGGAAATCAAAAATCCTAGTTGGAAAAATATTTCCCTAGATCTTTCTAAACAAAAAGATTGTGCTCTGTAAAGTGTAGCACCGTTGGATTAAAAATCCAATGGTGATTAAAAATCACCAATTTATAGAATGATTTTATACAAGAAAAGATTTCCCTGAAATTTGCTAGGAATAACAGATAAAAGATCTTTTGGATTTAAAATCCAATGGTGAATAAAATTCACTGAGTGATCTAAAAGATCATGCTGGTTACAAAATCAATTAAACCTTTCAATGAAAGATTGACTAAACAAACTGATTCTTTTCTTTCTCCTATAAATAAAAACCAAGAGAAAAGAAGAAAGGAGATACAACAAGAGAGAGAGAGAGAAAAAGAAGAGAATTTAATTCTCCAAAGAGAAAAGAAGGTTTCTTGAGAAAAGAAAGAAATCATAGGTGAGAGATCTTCCTATAAGCTCCCACAAAAGAAAAAAGAGAATTTAATTCTCAAACTAAGAGTTTAACTCTTCTGAATAAGAACTTAGTTCTTCCTTTGGTTGAAGATCCTCCATAAGTTGAGAATTTAATTCTCATCAGGGTGATTCTGCCATGCAGATCCAAAACTTAGAGGGAGAATTGAGTTGAGGGAATTTAATTCCTCCGAATACTTAGGAATTTAATTCCTCCAACAGAAACAGGGTTTAACCCTTAAAACAAGAACTTAGTTCTTTTTCATGGTTGAAGATCTGCAGAAACAGATCTCCCCATAAGTTGAGAATTTAATTCTCATCGGGGAGATTCTGCCATGAAGATTCAAAACTTAGAGGGAGAGAGGGAGAGTTGAATTTAAAGAATTTAATTCTTCCATATACATAGAAATTTAATTCCTCTAAACAAAATTAGGGTTTAACCCTACCAAAGAATTTAATTCTCAAACAAAGGACTTAAACTCTCCATGCACGTAAACCTGATCACGTGGCAACACGTGACTCTTCCTTCAATGATCAGAAAAGAACGAACAAGACTAGGTCATGTGCCCTCACGTGACCCTTAAACAGACTTCTCAAAATGAGAGAGAATAAGCTTGGAGGCAATGCCTCACGTGTGCCCACGTGACTCTTGGATAAATTCCTCAAAATAAAAGAACAAAGCAAGGGCAGAATCAATTTTGGGCGCCCTCACGTGTCCCCACGTGACTCCTAATAAACACTTTAATAATCAATGCATGGGTACCCATCACGTGCCTACACGTGATGGCCATTAAGATTAATTGTTTAACACTTCTGTGAATATTCTGAGAACAAATAACAGAGGTAAGGCCCAATCATCAAGCGCCTCACGTGACCCCACATGAGTGCTTCAGTCTTAGTGTTTAACACTACTTTAAGTGCTTCGTCCCTAGTGTTAAACACTATTTTAAGCGCATCACGTGGGAACACGTGATCGCCAAATATGCTCTAGTGTTTAACACTATTTTAAAACCAAGCTTAGCCCAAATTGGCTAAGTTTTCCAGGGGAAAATCTCCTCTTCAACTGAACCTTAAAATTAATCAGTTCATATGATATGCAAAGTAAAGTCCGGAGCTATAATGAATGGTTAGTGCTCAGCCAAAGATAAAATGTTGTCAGAGCCCCAAACCCCTGTTTAGCATTGCTAAATAATGGGGGGCTGAACCCAGACAAATGTTCAACAGTCCAAACAAAGGTCCAACATTTCAAACCTAATTGGACTTAGCCCAAGTTGGCCATAAGTCCTCAATTCAGATTTAACTGAGCCCATGTGCTCATAATCCTATTAATTGATCTTAGTCCCAAATTGGACTACAGATTTCCCAATCAACTTTGGTTCAAGGGTACATCTCTTCATTGTAATCATTCAATGTCTTCAGAGAGGTGACGGGTCCCGATAGCCAATCATTCTACGGACTGTGGGGTCCTTAAGCCTATGGACTATGATGTCCTTAACCTTGACTGTGAGGTCTTTAAACTCACGGACTATGATGTCCTTAACCTTGACTGTGAGGTCTTTAAACTCACGGACTATGATGTCCTTAACCCTTACTGTGAGGTCTTTAAACTCACGGACTATGATGTCCTTAACCTTGACTGTGAGGTCTTTAAACTCACGGACTATGATGTCCTTAACCTTGACTGTGAGGTCTTTAAACTCACGGACTATGATGTCCTTAACCTGGACCGTGAGGTCCTTAAACTAACGATGGACCGTAATGTCCTTAAACTCATCGACCGCAATGTCACTAAACTAAACATTAGAGTCCAAATGCTCTTCTGTTGGATCTAAATGATCCCGTTAAGTTGATCTTAGTCTAAAATGAGACTAACGTATCCTTAACAAATGTTTAAGTTGATCTTAGTCTCAAATGAGACTAACGTATCATTAAACCCAACCCCAAACCCAAATCTAAGAAGATACGGATTTGGACTAATCCACGCCCTACGGGCGACAACATAAATTAGTCTCCGTATACAATCCACGGGCAACCAAAAACAAAACAAACACCCAAGACACGAAGTAACCATCTGGAGAAGGAGAAAGTTGTTACCGCGACGCGGTAGCGTAATTAACTGCAGGGGCTTGCGCCTGTATGGAAGAGCGTCCCCACAATCAAAAACCCCTCAAACGAGAGGGAATCTGACGAAGTCTGCTACATCGGTCGCATCCGTTTGAACCTTCGATACATGGTGTCATAAATAAACTTGGTATCTTCGGAGAGGTGGACGGATAGCACCAAATAGCATCTGCCCCGAATTCAGGCTAGACGGACCTGCGCAGTCGCGTCTCCGTGTTCGGCGGGGAACAGGGAATTTCAAGTGTTGAAATTTGCAATGAGATTGCATACCTTCTATGTGATAGTTAGATCCCGATACCCACTACGAGTAAGAGCTACTCCTGCAAGATTTTTCCACTTTACAATTAGCTAATCCAGTAGGTGACTAGAAAGGTGTTAACGGGGTTATGCCTCTGCAGAAATGAGGTTATTTAATTAGTTCCGTCCGAAAACACGGGGAGACTCCTTCGGAGTACCAACACCAGCCTGGCTAACCGATTAGAGAACTTGTAGAATGTAATTAATCTCGGATAATCTTATCTTTTAAAATTTGAAGGAAGATTTGATAAAAACAAGTGGGAGCCATCCTGGTTAGATTAGATAATAACCATTCTAATCTTGTAAGAGCGCACGCTAAAGTTTTTCTTCACTCTCTCCAGATAGCGACCATGTCACGCCTTAATCAAGAAAATAATATGAATGTATTAACCGAACCCGCTTATTATACTGGGCAGGGGAATGTTGGTTCCGCTCTATCTTATGACAACGGTCATGATTCAGGGCACAGGATATGAGAATGTAAGGATTTCCACGCAACCCTAATGAAGAAGGAGCATTCTGATACATCTTCTTCGGGTGTGTTAGTTATTAAGAATTGTTTATCAATCTACTCTACATCTTAGGTATTGGATACCGGATCAGGATCCCACATTTGTAATATCTTATAATGGTTAAAGAGAAGTAGATAACTGGGAAAATGTGATATATCTCTCAAAGTAGGGAACGGAGCAATTGTTGCTGCCGAAATTGTCAACGAATATCACCTTGTATTGCCAATTGGAAATATATTGATTTTGAACGACTATTATTTCGTACCATCTATGATGTGCAATATAATATCTGTTTCTTTATTAGATAAAGAAAGATATAATTTTGTATTAAAGAAAAATGTTATGAACATTTTCCTAAATCAAGTGTTATTTGAGTTTGGTACATTGTATAATGGTTTATACGTTCTAAATCAATGATTGGTAAGCGTTTTACGTATCGTTTTAAAGTTTGAAATAACCGCAATCAAAACGGTGTCGCGTGTAGCGAGCCGAGATAAGTATGGGTCGTCCGCAAGGAGATGGTAGGGTTTTAAGCTTGTTTTAATGAGTTAAGTCCGTAACTTTGAGTTGTTTTTATTCTAAGTGTCGTAAATACGATATGTTCAAGAAAAAAAGACTTGTTATAGGTAGTTTTAGGTTAGCATGAGCTAAGATATTGTTTGTCGTTTCCTTATAAACCTAATTTGATATTGATGCTAAGCTAATCGGCAACAACGTGGATTAGAGAACTTAAAGTACGGTATTTGCAATTATGCGCTAAATCCGTATTTCTTGTCCCTTGTCCTTTCGTTCTTGTCTCTTAATCTTTGCCTCCGGCAAACCAATTGCAACCGGTCACGATTAAGAGTTACCGCTATCGTGGTAGGATAGGGTGCCTAACGGAGCGGATTGCGAATCGTTTGGTCGGAGTTTCAATTACAAGTTAGAGATTTGTAAAGGAATTTAGCAAACACTTCTCCTATTCAAAACTAACCATATTCTACCTTTAACAAGTTAAACAACTACTCACACATATTCACAAGAACCAAATAAAACACAAAAAGAGAAATGCACATAGTAAAAATACAAAAATAAATAATGCAAAGGTTTAAAGAAACTGAGAACCGATATGTCCGATATGCAATCTTCAAGTGTTCTTTGAGTCCAAATCTTACTATAAAATCAAATACCAAATTTTAAACTTGCAAGCTCATTTAAGAACTTGCAAGATCAAAGAAAAGCAAAGGATTTCACTAGGTCACAATTATAGCAAGCAAATGACATGAAATAAACAAAAAGAGAACTTTTTATTGATTGTTAATGAAGATACAAACTAATTTAATTTCAAGAACATAAAGCTTAAGCTTGTAAGTTCAGTGAAAAAGTTACAAGGTCAAGATAGAGAACAAAAACTCAAGAGTACAAATGGAAATACAAGTTAATATCTACAAAATAAAAAACTTGATCTAAAACTAAAAACATGGACCAGAAGAAAAATCAAAGATGGGGCCATTCTTCTGGTGTAGTATTTATAGGTATCTTCACAGAATAAAAAAACAATAAAACAAAGATGATGTGACAATATGAAATGACCAGAAGAAAAATCAAGCACATTGGAGCTTATTGGACCGGCGACGGTGGCTAGAATGAGGAAACCGGCGGTTTTTCTTCAAGTGATGGGGCCCGTCTTCATGTGATGATCTTATGTCCTCTCCATAATCTCTCTAGCATTGTTTGATTTTTTAATAAATATTTGGAGTTTAATCTGTAGATTTGGAGAGAAATGTAAACTTTAAACCATCACATCATAACTTTATCTCTACTCATTACAAGTCCACTTGTGCCTCTACTTGCAAAAACCATGATTCTTATAGTCAACATGTGTGCCTACTTGTGCTAGGCTTTCCCACCATGGTTCATACATCAAAAAGGGTTGTGTTCACACTTGTATCATGTTTGATCATTTTGAATAAAAATGTGTACACTTGAATTGTTTTTGCAAAATCTTGGATTTTGAATCGGTTTTCTGTTCTGGTTGCAATGTCGGCTCACAAATGTTGTATCCATGCATCTAAGTGTGTTTCCAGTGTTTTGTCACGAATACCTGTAATCTGTACTTATTAAGCAGACACGGATTAATAGTACCGATATATCACAAAAATGATAATGAATGAGCGATATTGAAATGCAGTTTTTCATGATGAACAAATACCCCCAAACTTATATTTTGCTCGTCCCGAGTAAAACAAAATCCTTACCTTACTTTCGCAGAGAATGTGATTGCACTGAGCTTATGCAACAAGCCGTTAAAATTCCAGGTGTCCCTAGTAAGAGGAGTGTTGTCTCCTGAGGGTTTTTAGCGGATTACACCCACAAAATCCCGTTAAACTAGTTTCGCGAAATAACTGTCAATTCTAATCTTAAGGTTTAATTTCAAAGCTAGAAATTCTATTATCTTAATTTAGAAATATCGAACCCTTATTTTTCACACCCCACTTCTTATTTAATTTAAGATCCTATGCGTCTTAACGTGTGGTGCAAATAATGTCGTTACGTTTCAAAAGGTTCAATTTAGAGTTATCACGTCACAAAATAAAGACCGGATTAAAACTTCAAAAAGATCATACAAGTTTATAAAGAGTTATGTTTTTCTCAAGTTTCGTTCTCCAGCTAGATTTCAACTTCAGAATTTATATCATCTTTAACAGAAAACTAGGTCTTATATTTCACTCCACCTTTTACTTGTTTTCGTTTCATACACACCTTCGTGAATGTGCAATAGTCTTGATCATCAAATAAAACCTTCATATCTCCGTTTGAAAATATTTTTATAAAAATTTGTCTTTAATCAAGATTATTCTCACACAAAGAACCGTTAGGAATTTTAACTCGTAGAGAAAACTTACTTGACTTTGTTTTAAAATGGACTTTCTAGGCTTCTTAGTGAGCTTTAAGCCAATGCATCCAAATCAGTTGGTTTTAAGGCATTAGGTGTAAAAACATCCTGGCGGACTTAATTGCCCAAGTTACCAATGTCCTAAAACAAAAGGACTCATTTTGGCGTGAAAATTATGACAATTCAATGTGATTGGAGATATAGCCAGTTGTTCAATTCTTTTTCAAGATATAAGACGTGTTTGTATAGATAAGGTAAGCTATCACTCCAATCAAGTTAAAGATGGGTTATTTTTCAGACTTAGTTTTTATTAAAATATCAATAATATCCTTCATATCCACTTTGCTTTATAAACTATTTTCGATATTACATATCTCAGAAAAAACCGGTTTAATCCTGAAAGAGTTCACAAATTTTAAAGGTGTTTTAAGACATATCAAACTTTTTATCTAATTTTTCAAAACTCACGACACGTGTAGTGTGATGTAAAAGACGTATATTAGCTACTGTTAAACTCTAATGAGGGTTATAGTTCGGGTTTTCAATATCTAGACATAGGATTTAGTTATTCCTATCCTATCATATTAAACCATCGATATTTTGAATTTAAGATTTTTCACGTGCTAACTGAACGACAAAGTTTTTATATTTTTTGGAAATTTTTCAATTTTTATGGTTTTTCAGTTTTTTGGATACAGACAGCAGAATGCAATACAAAATCATGCAATGCAACTACATGCAAAATAAAAGAAAAATACATGATATGAAATACTAAAAATGCAGGAAATATGCAAATGCAATACTATATGCTCAATAAAAGATAAAACCCCGTCTCAAATTCACCCCCAAACTTGATGTGGACGATGCCCTCATCATCGCTTAGCCTTTCCCTTTTCCTTGCTTTGGCCGCTTCAACTGGCCTCTTCTTGGTTTGCAAGGATCTGGCTCAACTATTGTTTGATCTCTTTGTTCTGACTGATCGGTGTCTTGATACCGCGGATCTCCATCCTGTGCAAATCATAAGGATCTGTCAGTATAACTTCATTTAGATAGATCTCTGAAGATGTCTGCAGCGCCGCATGCTCGCTCGGGTCAGTGGGTGACCATATCTGTTGCTCACATCTAGTGTCTATATAACCCTACGAAATCCTCTCAATCTCGACTGAGACTGTGTCGTACATAGTGACGCAGGCATCGAAGTCCTCTTCTTCTATATAGTAATGGCAAATCTATATGATGAGGACTGGAGGTAAAAGTTTGAGCCCTGCTATCCCCTCCATGATGGTTGTGAACATGTTCACAATGCAAAATTGATAGTTCTTTATCATCAGGCAATGGACGACATGGCCCACAATCGCTAGGAAAGAAGAAACTCGGCTGAGCCCTTTGACATTGCGGTACACCCAGCGGCAAGCAGTATATATGTTTCGATACATCTGTTGGGCGTTTAGCCCAGCATCTCACAATTCATACCTCGATCCGACAATTGTCCTATACTCAGTGAGCTCCAATGGATATTAAAATCCTGGTCGGGTGAGGATGTTAGTGACTTTGGAAATTGTTTCTGCTGAGAACACCCTCCTTCTCCCCCAAAAATGAAAACGGACACGGTCCTACAATTGCTCGCCCGCTCGCAAAGCATCGAAAAATTCATCTACTAATTTCTGAATTGCACGCTACCCCTCATCCCCATACAACAGATATTCCCAACCCATCTGACAAATTTCATCGTAGAAATAGCTCCCATAAAGCTCATGGGTGAACACATTGACAAAAATTTTCTCGCAATCGAAGGGAGCCATAGCAGTGGGTAAACGAAATTTTCAGTGAAATCAAACACAAAGGGAGTTGCGAGGAGAGAGAATCTTACAGAGAGGGAAAAGAAATTCGTGCATCAGAGACCAGAGAACCGGCGGCGGCGGGAAAATCGTTGATTCCGGAGGTCGAATTGAGGAGATGGGGGCTAGGGTTTCTTTGTCACGTTGGGGAAGAAGAGAGAAGACAGTTTTTTGTTTGATTGTTTTGGATGGGGCTCGGGTCTGTGGATTGGGATGTTATAAGATGGTGTTTTACAAAAAGGACCCCTTTTACAAAAAACCCACTTTTCTTTTCTCTCTTCTTTTTTTTTGTTTTCTATTTTTCTTTTCTATATACACATCCCCCCCTTTTTATATCCAAAAACCGAGCATCACTAGACAAAATTTCTCTCCAAAGAGAAAATGGATATGCACCAGACAAGAATATCCACATATATATACAAAATAGTATATACATACCCCCAAACTTATTTGAAACAGTATCTCCACTATTTATGCCTGGATAACCGAAGTTTGGTGGTAAATGGAGGAAGATTAAGCAGGGTAAACCGGCTCCTGCAATATTAGGAGCTCCTTTGATGGTTCTGCGGTAAAGAATGGTTTTAATCTGTGTCCGTTTACTTTAAAAACCGAACCGTCCTTTAGATTTTCCAAATCCACCGCACAATAAAGGGTCTCGTCCAGCGAGATCTGAGCTTACCAGGATGTAAGTAAAGTCTTGTGTTGTAAAGAAGTACCGGTTGTCCATGCGTGAAAGTTTTGCGTATAAAGAGTTAGTCATGAAACACCTTCGTTCGGTTCTTTACAATGACCGCATTTTCGTAAGTTTCATCCCGAAACTCGTTCAATTCATTAATCTGCAACTTCCGAAAGTTGCCCGCCTTGTCAAGATTGACGTTCAGTTCTTTAACCGCCCACAAAGCACGATGCTCGATCTCAACAGGGAGGTGGCAAGCCTTTCCGTACACAAGCCGATATGGAGACATGCCAAGATCAGTCTTGTAAGCAGTTCAGAATGCCCAAAGGGCATCAGTTAATTTTAAAGACCAATCTTTACGATTTTTGGAAACCGTTTTCTCCAATATTTACTTGATTTACCGATTTGAAATCTTGACTTACCCGCTTGTCTGGAGATGATAGGGCGTCGATAGCTTGTGATTAATCTCATATTTCCGCATTAAGGCCTCAAAAGACCTATTTCAGAAATGTGTCACATTATCGCTAATGATAGCGCGGGGATGGACGAACCTAGAGAAAATATTTTCTTTCAGAAATTTAACGACAACCTTATTGTCATTCGTCCAGCTCGCTATTGCCTCGACCCATTTGGAGACATAATCGACAGCTAGAAAGATGTACAAGTTCCCAAAAGAGTTGGGAAACGGGCCGATGAAATTGATCCCCCAAATATTGAACATCTCAACAACCAAAATTGGTTTGAGCGGCATTTCATTTCTCCTAGAGATCCAGCCCAAATGTTGGCACCAGGAGCAAGTTTTGCAGTAATCATGTGCATTTTTGAAAAGTTGTGGCCAGTAAAAGCCACACTGCAAGACTTTCTCGGCGGTCTTTCTTGAGCCAAAATGCCCGCCACACGCTTGATCGTGGCAGAAAGACAATACACTCTTGAACTCGTTTTCAGGAACACACCGGCAAATAATTTGGTCTAGACAATACTTGAACAAGTAGGGTTCGCCCCAGTAAAAGTGTTTTACTTGGGAGAAAAATCTAAGTTTGTCCTGACTCAACCATTCGCTTGGTACGAGTTCTGTTGCTAAATAGTTCACAATATCTGTGAACCAATGTTCGCAAGATACCGTCAAGAGTTGTTCATAAGGAAAAGTATCGTTTATAGGAAGAGATATCGTTAGCGAAGAAGGAAGTCGTGAAAGATAATCGGCGACAACGTTTTCACATCCATTTTTGTCCTTAATAACAAGGTCAAACTCTTGAAGTAAGAGGATCCAACGTAACAACCGAGATTTGGCATCCTTTTTCGTGAACAGATGCCTCAAAGCAGAATGATCGGTGTAGACGATGACTGGGGAGCCAACGAGATATGACATGAATTTCTCCAAAGCAAATACAACCGCCAAGAACTCTTTCTCGGTTGTTGTATAGTTCAATTGCGCATCATTCAAGGTCTTGCTCGTGTAATAGATCACATGCGGCATTTTTTCGATGTGCTGTTCTAAGACCGCACTAATGACAAAGTCTGATGTATCGTACATGATCTCAAAAGAATGTGTCCAGTCAGGAGAAGATAGCACGAGAGCTATAGTGAGGGAACTTCGTAAACATTCAAAAGCAGTCAGACAATCCGAATTGAAGTTGAAAGGTGTTTCCTTGGTCAGCAGAAGAGTCAGGGGCCTAGCAATCTTGCTAAAGTCCTTAATGAACCGTCTATAAAAACCGGCATGGCTGAGGAAAAATCTGATGTCACTGATGCATTTTGGAGAAGGGGGGTTGAAAATGACATCAATTTTTGCTTTGTCAAGCTCAATACCGTTTCGTGAAATAATATGTCCTAAGACATTACCTTCACGCACCATGATGTGGCATTTCTCCTAGTTCAAAGTGAGATTCTTATCCTTACATCGGGTAAGGACAGCGTCCAGATGTTGTAAACTCTCGTTAAAAGAGTTACTAAAGATGGAGAAGTCGTCCATGAATATTTCCAGAAATTTCTCGACCATGTTGAAGAATATACCCATTATACACCGCTGAAATGTAGCGGGAGCATTGCATAGCCCAAAGGGCATGCGACGATATGTGAACGTGCCGAAAGGACAAGTGAAGGTGGTTTTGTCCTCTTCTTTTTGGGCGATGGGAATCTGGTTATATCCTGAGTAACCGTCCAGAAAATAGTAGAACTCATGTCCAGCTAATCGTTCGAGTATTTGGTCAATGAAAGGTAGCGGAAAGTGATCTTTCCGTGTTGCGGCGTTGAGTTTCTGATAATCAATGCATACTCGCCACCCGGTTTGGGTGCGAGTGGGGATTGACTCATTTGCCTCGTTAGTGATGACCGTAATGCCTGACTTTTTAAGGAAAACGTGTATCAAACTAACCCATTGACTGTCGGAGATAGGGTAAATGATATCACTATCCAGACATTTGACAATCTCTTTCTTCACAGCCTCCTTCATGACTGGATTCAATCGTCTCTATGGATCCTTAGCTAGTTTGGTATCATTCATCATGTGAATGTGATGTTCAACAATCAGGGGACTAAACCCCTTGATGTCCATCATCCTCCAGCCGAAAGCCTGCCGATTTGATTGCAAGACTATAAGAAGGGCTTTCTCTTGCTCTAAAACTAGAGAGGCCAAAATGATAACGGGAAAAGTCTCGTTTTCACCTAAATAAGCATACTCGAGGTGAGATGGCAGTGGCTTTAGTTTGAGCGTCGGAGGAGAAACAACTGAAGGCAAGATCGGAGAACGCGTCTCGAACTCAAAGGATTCCAAGAGGGGTTCAAAGCTGTATGCAACAGAGTCGGATGGTTTAACTAACTCATCTGAAAATTCAAAAGATTCCAACTCAGGTGGAGATATTTCAAGATCGTTAAAAACGTGAAGCACTCATATTCTTTGTCGTAGTCGGAAGCAGCAGGTTCAAAGAAGAACGCACTAGTGGCGTCAAGATCACCATGATCAAACATAAATTCTTCAAATTCACAATCACCGGGAGCTATCTCCTGAATGGGACAGATATCTAGTAGATGAGCGTTCGGTTCGTATGGCTGATTCCCTAACCTAAAAAAGCTCAATTGTCATATTACCAAAAGATAGGTTCATGGAACCATTTCGACAATTGATCACCGCATTTGAGGTTGCAAGGAATGGGCGACCGGGTATCACTGGAATTTGATTCGGAGGTTGGTTATAAGTTGTGTATCTAAAACAATAAAGTCAACGGGGAATATAAAGTCCCCAACCTTAATCAACACATCCTCTAGCTCACCCCTAGGATGGATGATAGATCGGTCAGCCATTTGAAGAGTATAATGTGTAGATTTCAATTCTCCCATACCGAGTTGCTTATAAACTGAATAAGGAAGAAGGTTAACACTGGTACCGAGATCTAAAAGAGCGTGATTAATGTTATTTTCCCCAATGGTAATTGAAATCGTAGGTGTAACGCCTTGAAAAGTCGTTTAGGTATTTTCCCGATAATCGGTAAATAATTTGTATTTTTCCGTAAATTGTAATTATAATTATTTTTCAGTATAGGCCTAATTATACCTAATTTGGATAGGTAATTTCTAGTATTTAGTAGCTAATGGGTCACTTATAAATTTCTAGTCGTTTAAATATTTTTCCCTAATTTATTATTTTTAATATTATTTTAAGCTGTTAAATATACATTAAATTAGTGATAAATACAAATTTGAATGGGCTAATTACATACTTAAGAACCAAGACAACTAAAATCGAGTTTGTAATATAAATTTTTAGTATGTTATTTCCAAGTTCTAATTGGTTATAATCAAAGGAAAATTAAAATTTAAATAAATTAAACTAAAACGTGCAAATATGAACTTGGGAGGGTTTTTTTGCATGGAATTTTTTTTGGCAATCACTCTCACACATCCTCACTCCATATTGGTCGAGCCCCACAGCAGGAAACCCCCCTCTTTTTGTCTTCAACTCTTGTGAAAGAAATGATATGGAAAGGATTTATATATATTAATTTGGGTATGGTGTACTTTAGTGATGGGAGAGAGTTGACTTGGAGAAAATTCCACAAATCCCACACACTTCTCCCCCATCCCTCCACTGGCCGAGAGCTGTTGCTTCTCCCTCCCCCAAATTCTCCTTCTCTTTTTCCTTCAAAATTCATCACTAATTCCATCAAAATCCAATTTGAACCTCACAATTTCAAGCCCATTCTTCATCCTTTCTCCTTAGCCATTCTTGCATGGATCTTGGATGCTAAGAGGTCATCTTTGGAGGCAAATCATCTTGCTAGATCTCTAGAAATTTGAGGTATAATCTTGACCCAATTAACACTTGTGGTTAAATTCCTTGAATTAAATTGATTTAGTGTTAAATTTAGTGCTAATTTCTAATCTAGGTTTTAAAGAGGATGGTTTGAGTTGAACTAGGGTTTTAAAACACCATTATTAGGTTAATTAAGTTATTTAGTGATCTAGTTCTTACACAAACCTAATCTAAGAGGTTACTTGCTTAAGTGGGCTTCAAATTATGCTAATTTAGTTTATTTCAAGTGTGGAATGGATTTAAATCGCTAGTTTATGAAATTCAAGAGAAGGGTTTGATTTTGGGATTAGGGTTTGAAGCATTTTAAAATGGGTTGGATTAAGTGTAGTGGCTTGCTAGTTGTATGGTTGGATGATTATGCTCGATTGTGGTCATTTTATCGCTAATCTACGACAGTTACGCCAAATTGCAAATTTTTGTGCTTACTAGGTTTTTGATACAATTAGGATGTGAATTAATTTTGTTATGTTGGTTATATTATTAAAATCTACTACGGTAATTAGGGTGTGCGAATGCGTATTGGTTTGTTCGGATCTTAGTTTTGACGGTTATTCCGAACGACGATTCTACTTAAGGTGGTTGTGTTTTTCGTGTGTGTTCCGCGCACCAAGTGCACAATGTGCCTAACTCGTAGGCATTGACCCTTTCATTTTGTGACTTGGTGTCGTTTCAAGATATATAATCTTATGTTTTGTGTTGTGCAAATTCAAGGATCGGTCGCGGAGACTTCGGACACGGCACGAAAAGGGAAAGCGGTGATTGGACCAAGCTAGCTGGGGATTTCCGGTGAGTAGATGTATATATCTACGGGGGAAATCGTCTGGATAGCGCGAGGCGCCCGATAGTTTAGAACTTCTAGTAATACTAGCTTGTGCATGTAGTTCCTAATTACCTATTTTACTGCATTGCATGACCTTTATATCCATATATGTGTTAATTCATCGTATAGAAACCATTAAAATAAGATAGGCGACGCAAGAAATAATTGGCTTGCTTAGTTCATTATATATAATTGTGCAACATCATCTCATATGACACTTGCACCATTACCAGGGTTTTATGCAGCACGAGCACTATTCTTGCGGTCACACACGCTTTGGTAATTGCTATACCACAAACACTAGATAACTTGTTTAAACCGGAATTTAGAATAATTTCACAATATAGGACGTATAAACCAGTACTAATATATTAAATTCCTCAAGATGAACATGTAAAATTGCTAGTCATATGCATGTATCTCATTACATCATACGATCATACATAGTCTTTTAGTCATATATTGCAGTTCGCATTGTTGATACCATAGGCATTCACCATCATTGACATTTGTACTTATGGTACTTTCTTTCTTGAGGATTTCAGCATTTGAGATTTATGAGATTTTGGAGAAACCGCAAGGATTTAATAAAACAGATATCATTTTAAATATTGCAAGTTGCGGTTTTCTCGTGATATGATACATGTGTCGTCCACCATGAGTTTTCTGTTAGTTTTCGAGACCCGTTTCGAGGAGTAGGATGAACCGTCTCGGGTACATACTGGGCCCGGTAAGATACCCCGGGGCAAGAAGTTTGAGTAGCAGACGATGAGCCTGACAGTGGCAGACTACCTACCGGTGATTGTTGACGCGATGGATATCCGGAAGATACCGACCGTGGTCATGAGATATTGAGATATTGATACTTGAGATGGGCCAGTTCGGATTGCCGGAGCCCGGGACTTTTTGAGATACCTATACTTTGGGACACCGAGATATTCATTTGAGGTGTCGATACTTGACACGGATTTCTGTTGATTTAATTGATATTACTTCAGATATTTCAAAAAGAGTTTTCCAAGATGAAAATAATGATTTCCTCATATCAGCATATTCAGATCATGTGTTAAATTGCATTCATGTCGCATACATGCTAGTACATCATACCATATCAATATTGTAGAATTGTGACACTTTGCGTACATGCTTACGATAGTCTTTATAGATGTTACATATTACTCACGAGTTGGCAACTCACCCCTGTTATGCCACAGCCTTTTTGCAGGTCCGATCCGTCAGCACTATACCGGCGGACGCACTTCCTCCTTTTTCTTGGATTTGAGGCTTTTGCTCGTAGGTAGGTTGTGTCATTATTTTGTTTCCACCTTGTATATTCATTGTATCTAGTGTGCTCCATCTACTGTATCATCTACCAGTACTAATGTATATTGACTTAGAGACGAGACAGTGAGATTTATGGGCATGTATGTTGTTTCTTTGGGTCGCGCTCACTTGAGCCGACGTGTTGCTTTTTACTTGTGCCTTTTTATGCTTATTTTGCACATTGATGATTTATATTGCGTGGGATTTGAGTCCGCCTTGGGGCGAAAAGCTAGCTCCCTCTTGGGGATGTCTTATTTCATGTTATTCATATATTCTTGTTTTGTACCCGTTTGGGGGCCAGTATTTGTAAAGGAGACTCTGCCGAAATTTTCGGAAAAAAATGGATGTTGCTTTCAAAAAGCTTGATGTGACTTATTTGATTAAATTCGCTTTCAATAAATTGGTTTTCCTTCACTCTACTGCTTATTTGGTTTTGATTTCTGGGTTTTGGCTTACTTAGATTACGTATGTCTTGAGACGTTCGTAATTTAAGTGCCTGTCATATTCCGTACCTTTCGGGTCGTGACAAAGTTGGTATCAAAACGATAGGTTTTACCTTTCTGAGTGTAGGATGACCCTTTGTAGATGGAGTAAGTGACTTAAGCAGGGTAACGTAGCGTGTGTATGTCCGCGGCATACTTGCGATACGATACTCCGCTTAGGTGACTTTAGGATATACTTGCTTGAAAATTCCTTCTTCAATTCCGTGTATCCTATGATTCTATTGCACTGTTCTTATTATCCTGTTTCCTGTACCAGCCACTATGCCGCCGAAGGCTACGAGAGCGTAGAGGGCTGCCGCCCGAGATGAGATCTGAGCAGGCTCGTCTGAGACGAAGACCGAGCAGGGTGGCGTACCTACTCCTCAGGGACAGACTGATCCGCCTTCCCCAGGCCGCATGGATAGGCTAGAGTCTGGTATGGAGGAGTTACGACAGATGATGGGAGATATGCAGGAGTTACGACAGATGGTGGGATCCTTAGTAGAGGCCAGTCGTGCACCGAGATCGGAGGACGTACCTATCATGGCTCAGACTACGATAGTACCTGTTGCCCAGACAGTCGCTCCTGCTACTACAGTGGCTATTTCAGTATCAGTACAGGATTTCATGAGACTGAGGCCCCCAGTCTTCACCGGCACCGATGCAGTGGAGGATCCGCAGACATTCCTTGACAATTTAGCTAGGATCTGTCGTTCGCTCAGATGTTCCGACGATAGATGGGTGGAGCTTACGAGTTTCCGTCTGGAGGGCCTTACGCAGACATGGTGGGAGTCGGTTGAGAGAGGTCGAGCTGCAGGTCTACCTCCTATGACTTGGGCCGAGTTCACAGCAGTATTTCTAGCACGTTTCCTTCCAGAGAGCATTCATGATGCTCGAGCTCGTAGTTTTGAGGCTTTGCTCAAGACTCCAGGGATGACAGTGTCCGAGTATGATATCCAGTTTACTCAGTTGTCCCGATATACTCCGTACTTGGTTGATACTGAAGAGAAGAGGGTAAAGAGGTTTATGCAAGGACTCGAAACACAGTTATTTCTTGCCATCGGCGCCCAGCACTTTGACACTTATGCAGCTGTTATGGACACGGCCTTACGGATGGAGGTGCGCATTTCAGAGACTTCGGCCGTTTCTGGGCTGAAGAGGATTCGTACCGATATGCCAGCTCACAGGCATCGTGACAGATTCTTTCCAAGAGATGGTGGCGGCAGAGGAGTCAGACGGGGTCAGTTATTTGGTTCTTATCCGCAGGTCCAGCAGGCGTCGCCAGGATGTTTTAGGTGCGGGAGTCCGTACCATCGTATCAGAAACTGTATGGTGAGACGACAGGGAGCGGCGACAGTTCCACATGTGACTTTACCACCTTCACCGCCTCCTCAGAGAGCTCTACTTCCTTCCCCCGGTGATACTCCACGTCAGTTAGGCGCCCCCAGAGGCCGTTGACGTGGCGGTCCTATTCAGAGAGGACGAGGAGGCCGAGGCCGAGGACAACCATATATTGGTGGGGGACAGGCCTGAGTGTTCGCTTTGATTCCGCAGGATGTGCAGGCATCCAATGCCGTTGTGACAGGTACCTTGCCAGTATGTTCTTTCGACGCGCGAGTATTATTCGACCCAGGTTCCACGCATTCATATGTATCTACACACTTTACACCGATATTGGGCCATAAGTCATCATCGTTAGATCAGCCGCTTGTTGTTATTACTCCGGTAGGCGAGTCGTTTGTCGCTCGTTTTGTGTTTCGATTGTGTTCCGTTCGTATCGAGGAGAAGGATTCGTCGGTTGATTTGATTCTCCTCGATATGTTGGACTTTGATGTGCTTCTGGGCATGGACTGGCTGGCCACTTGTTATGCATCTGTGGACTGCCGTGAGAAGGCAGTCAGATTTAGCTTTCCGAGAGAGCCAGTCCTTGTTATTCAGGGAGACCGCAGCGTCACCCTTCCCAGCTTGATTTCGTCTCTTCGCGCTGGTCAGCTATTGCGGAAGGGATGTCAGGGATTCTTAGCTTATGTTTGTGATACTCGAGCTGCAGAGGTTTCTTTGGGCCAGGTCCCGATTGTTAGTGAGTTCCCTGATGTTTTCCCTGACGAGCTTCCTGGGTTACCGCCTGAGCGCGATGTTGAGTTCTGCATCGACTTGATTCCCGGCTCGGGGCCTATTTCTATACCGCCTTATCGGATGGCCCCAGCAGAGCTTAAAGAGCTGAAGGATCAGTTGCAGGATTTGTTAGATAAAGGGATTATCCGACCTAGTGTATCTCCGTAGGATGCTCCTGTCCTGTTCTTCAAGAAGAAAGATGGCAGTTTGCGCTTGTGCATTGATTACCGCCAGCTGAACAGGGTTACCGTACGGAACAGATATCCCTTACCACGTATCGATGATTTGTTTGACCAGCTTCAGGGTGCAGGATACTTTTCGAGAATTGACTTGCGATCGGGTTACCATCAGTTGCGGGTGCGGCAGGAGGATATTCCGAGGACGGCTTTTCGCACACGTTACGGGCATTATGAGTTTTTGGTGATGTCGTTCGGACTCACCAATGCACCAGCCGCGTTTATGGACTTGATGAACCGCATTTTCAGGACGTATCTAGATCTGTTCATCATCGTGTTTATTGACGACATTTTGGTGTACTCCCAGAGCCGAGAGGAGCACGAGCAGCACCTGCGGATCACATTACAGACTTTAAGGGAGCACCATCTGTTCGCGAAATTCTCCAAGTGCGTATTTTGGCTTGACAATGTTGATTTCTTGGGTCACGTGATTACGAGAGATGGCATATGTGTGGACCCGAAGAAGATCGAGGCCGTTCAGTATTGGCCCAGACCGGCATCAGTTACGGAGATCTGCAGTTTCCTAGGCCTGGCTGGCTACTACCGGCGATTTGTCAGGACTTCTCCCGTATTGCTGCACCGTTGACCGGGTTGACCCGGAAGGGAGTTCCTTTTGATTGGACCGAGGCGTGCGAGCATAGCTTCCAGCAGTTGAAGACTCGTCTGACTACTGCACCAGTGTTGTCATTGCCTTCGGAATCGGGCGGATCGTGGTTTATTGCGATGCTTCTCGAGTGGGACTAAGTTGCATGATGATGCAGCATGACAGGGTTATTGCGTATTCTTCTCGACAGCTGAAGACACATGAACAGAACTATCCTACGCACGATTTAGAGATGGCTGCAGTGGTGTTTGCATTCAAGATCTGGAGACATTACCTATACGGCGAGTCGTGCCAGATATTTACGGACCACAAGAGCTTGAAGTACATATTTCAGCAGCGAGACCTGAATCTGAGACAGCGCCATTGGATGGAGCTGGTGAAAGACTATGATTGCGAGATCCTTTACCATCCGGGCAAGGCGAACGTGGTGGCAGATGCTTTGAGTCGGAGGCCCGGAGTTAGTTTATCCTGTTTGAGTGCCGTGTAGAGGCAGTCGTCAGCAGATTGGCAGATTCTATGCGACAGCCGAGTGCAATTTGAGTTCACTCCGACAGTGGGACAGCTTGCGAATATTCGTGCACGTCCGCAGTTGCTTGACCGTATTCGAGAGGTACAGCCTAGTGATGACCATCTTTCAGAGATCATAGAGCAGGTTCGGCAGGGCAGAGTTTCTGAGTTCGTGATCGATCATCAGGGGGTACTGTGATTTGGTACTCGATTGTACGTACCAGATTCTGAGGGACTGCGGCGTAAGATTCTTGAAGAGGCACATAGATCGATGTATAGTGTTCATCCCGGTTCCACCAAGATGTACCACGATTTGCGAGATGTTTACTTGTGGGACGGAATGAAGAGGGACGTCACTGAATTCGTGTCGAGATGCTTGACTTATCAGCAAGTCAATGCCGAGCACCAGAGGCCCGCGGGAGAGTTGCAGCCTTTGCCCATTCCGGAGAGGAAATGGGAGAAGATTTCTATGGACTTCATTGTGGGTCTACCCAGGACCAGTTGGGGGTATGAATCCATTTGGATGATCGTGGATCGTTTGACGAAAGCGGCTCACTTCCTGCCAGTGAAGACCACTTTCGGATTTGCTCAGTATGCCCAGATTTATATCGACGAGATCGTACGGTTGGATGGCGTCCCGACTTGTATCATGTCTGACCGAGGCACCCAGTTTACCAGCCGACTATGGCAGAGACTTCAGGATGCGTTGGGCACCCGTTTGAGTTTCAGCACAGCATTTCATCCGCAGACCGACGGCCAGTCAGAGCGGACTATTCAGACTCTATAGAACATGCTCCGAGCGTGCGTTTTAGACTTCGGTGGTAGCTGGGATCATCATTTACCCTTAGTGGAGTTCTCCTACAACAAGAGCTTCCAGGATACTATTCAGATGGCACCTTTCAAGGCCTTGTATAGGAGAAGATGCAGATCGCCCGTCTGTTGGACAGAGCTCAGCGAGAGCAGTATTTTGGGGCCGCGGATTGTTGAGGAGACGACCGAGAAGGTACAGTTGATTCGAGATCGAATGAGAGCGGCTCGAAGCAGGCAGAAATCGTATGCGGACAGACGCCGTCGCAGACTAGAGTTCGCAGTTGGCGATCATGTTTTTCTGAGGGTCTCTCCAATGAAGGGCGTGAAGAGCTTTGGGCGAAAAGGAAAGCTTAGTCTCAGATTTGTGGGTCCCTTTGAGATCCTCGAGCGTGTCGGCGCAGTTCGTATCATTTGGCTCTTCAACCCAGCTTTCCTGATGTTCATCCCGTCTTCCACGTTTCGATGTTCCGCAAGTACCTTCATGACCCTTCTCATGCGATTCAGCACCCGACGGTCCAGCTGGAGCGTGACCTTTCTTTTGCAGAGCAGCCGGTGGTCATCCTGGATCGACAGGTGAAGAAATTGAGATCGAAGGTTATACCGACCGTCAAGGTCCTTTGGCGTGACCCGAGCAGCGAGGAGGTCACCTGGGAGACCGAGGACGAGATGAGGAAGAAATATCCCCATCTTTTTGAAGGTACGCGTAGCTAGATTTTTTTAATTCGGGGACCGAATTTCTTTAAGGGGGAAGATTGTAACGTCTTGAAAAGTCGTTTAGGTATTTTCCCGATAATCGGTAAATAATTGGCATTTTTCCGTAAATTGTAATTATAATTATTTTTCAGTATAGGCCTAATTATACCTAATTTGGATAGGTAATTGCTAGTGTTTAGTAGCTAATGAGTCACTTTGTAACAACCGAGTCCAGTTCTACTAATTTCAGTTACCGTATGAATGGAGTGTGATATTTATTTCATTTATCTTGCTTGACTGTTACTAGTTGTATTTACCCGACAATTCAAATTCTTGCATATAACAATTTAAGTCTTTTAAAAATAAATTAAAAATAATTAACATGGCCTGCTTGACACCCCTAACCCTGTGGTAGCGTCCTTGCATCGTGTTCTCGTCCCGTTCAGTGAAACGGACGTGTTTGGACGGCTACGCGCACGTACGTGCGTCCGTTCTTGGGGGTATGCTTTTTAATTATAAAATCCTTCATTTTAATTTTTGGAACCCGCCAATAATTTTCTTATTTCAAATTCAAATTTTTGGACCCGACCCGGGCGCAATTCTGAAATATTTTGCATTTGAGCCAAATCATATTTTCTAATATTTTTTTTAAAACCAACGAATATAAATTCAACCCCAGAAAATATTTTCCCTTTTTTTTAAAAAATCTTTTTACAATTTTTTTCTAACTGTTCAATCCCCGCAAATCTTCCCTTTTTCCTTTTGGCCACGAGCCAATAGAACGCGTTTAAACCCCTCGGGCCCCACCGTATCCCTCTCTCTCTCTCTCTCCTTTCTCCCTCTCTTTCTCTCTCTTTTCTCTCTCGCGCAGGCGCTAAGAGACAACTTTCTTTCTCCTCCCCGTTTCTCTCTCCTCTCGATTTCTCTCTACCTCTCTGTCTCTCTCCTCTCGATCTCTCTCTCTCTCTCTCTCTCTCTTTCCCCGCGTCATATATCTCTCTCTCTTCTTCTTATAAATCTTTCTCTTCCTCCATATTTCTTTCACAGAACCAAGAACCCAACTCCCCGAGACCCTAGCCGCCTCGTCTTCCACCGCCGTAGCCCCAGCGCCGACGCCGTCATCGCAGAACTCGTCGCCTCCTCGCCCTCGTCACCTCCAAATCCTTTTCTTCCTCTTCCGTGCACCATGCACCTGCAACCGCGGCCCCCTGCACGTCTGCACCGCCGGGAATCGCCGCCAGTAGCCTCGTCTCCGTGCTCCGGCCTTCGTGCAAACCCCAGTAAGCTTTACCTATCCCTTCTTCTTCTTCTTCTCCTTCCTTCTTTCTTTTCAGATCTAGTTTTGATCTGCCGGTGGTCCTCTGCAGGTCGTGCACCGGAGCTCCGTCGATGTGGTCGACGATCACAACCCCTCTACAGATCATCGTGAGCACCCTCTTCTCAATCCTCCTTCCCTTCTTCTTCATTTTCTTTCTCTTTTCTTGTATGCATCTTGGTTGTTCACTGTTTTTGTGTTGGCCGGAATCCGACCGTGCCGACGACGTTTCCCAACGATCCAGCGAGGAACTCTGACCCGTGTGGTTCCACTGTTTGTCGTTCGGACTTATTCCGTGCACCGTGCGCGCGTCACAACTTTTCCCCGCCGACATGTATCGTTCCGTTTTCCCGATTCGCGACCCGTCGAGGCAAGTGAAACTTGCTACATGCTATTTTAAACTATTCATATGCTAAATTAATTATTTCCTGTTAAATCCCTAATTAGAATTGATAGAAATGGATTTCAAGTTAACCGTATAAAGTTCCGTTATACATTTTATGATTCTGAACGTGAAACTTAAACTTGCATCCGACTATTTACATCTAACCATCACCTGTACATGATAGATCACATTTGCTCATTGCTATGATACCCTTTTTATCCAGTTTAGCCTATCAGACATTCGTGTGTTATTTTAACCGGTATAATTACAATTGCATTCATTTAACAGATTATACATGTCGTCGCATCCTTGGGACACTCAATATTTATTAACAGTTACATCTATCATTCTGTATTCACATTATGTTGACACTGTCTGTTTAACACAAGTGATAACTGTACAGCTAAATAAACAAATCTGCTTATTGCTTAACTCATTGTTTAGATCATGTTGTTGATAACCATGCTTGATTATTTAACCCTGAGTATGCTAGCTGATTATGAGCACACCCATGATATCGTTTACACCTTGACATAACTTGCTACATATATATCGTTTGACCAACATGGTACCGTACACTACCTGACTTGACCTGTTGTACCATGGATTGACCCGTTACCTGATCTTGTGTCTAATGCCAACAAACCTGACATGTAGTCCTCACGGACCGTTCCTGTTGTCTATCCAAACAAACCTGCTTACCTGATCCTGTGTTGGTATTAGTCCTTGATTACTGAATACCTGACTTGACATACACATATAACTTGGGGGTATGGGGAAATCAATGGTGAAACCTGACTTGTAACTCAACAGTTCGATACTTGTTCTGATCAGTCTTAGAGGCTAGGCCAGCCTTGGGATGATGCTGCTGACATCATTCATCTGTACATATTCATGTTTTAGTGCCTAGCGGCATGTCTCGGTTTCAGCCCGAGAATCTGGACCGTGGTCCCGGGTATGCACGTGATACTATTGAGTTACTTCGATGATTCATCAATTTGATTTCAAAGACTTTAGAACAGAAAACCTGATAGAACAGTTTAGTTACTCAATACACACTACCCTGCACTGCCCTGATCTACATTACTGTTACACCTGCTTTTCATTCATGTTTATATTTGCATTGCCTGTTACCCTGTTTATATTTCATTATTTGATGACACGACGTGCTGACGTCTGGGTTTTGCATGGCCCAGATTCGGTACCGCTGCTGCAGTCCGAGCAGGAGTACTTCAGCCAGCAGGCTGAGCTGTGAGATGTCAGCAGTAGTTAGTTCTTTATTTCCTGCATTTTATTCCTGATGTGAGCCCGCATTATGGGACATACATTCCAGTTATTTTGTATTGGATCTTTTGCTTCCGCATTTTATTATTCTTGACTCATGTTATCTTGGTTTATGGACATGTTTTAGATAGTTTTATTTTTGTTCTTGATATCTCTACAGCTGTAATGTGACTGTGGATGGATACTTCCTACCCACAGGTAGCATGGTTGGCTATGTCGCGTGCACAATTTAGCGTACTCTGGGAAGCGGGGCGTGACATGGTTCTTTTGGTATCAGAGCCATAGGATAGTCAGGTTGATTCTTTTGTAGTTGGGTATTGTACCCTATACACGAATCAGAATACCCGTGTTTAGGAAACATGTCCTGCCACCTTGTCGTTTTACCGTTCTTGAATCAAGTTCTTCCTGATTATATCTTTACGATGTGCAAACTTCCTTTGCATATCGACTCGAAACCTGATTCCTTGTTATCTCTAGGACTTAGGCGACTTGGGTGGAGTTATGTAATTGTGGCTATGATACCGCGGCATAGTTACAATGCGGCACTCTATTTAAGTAACTTGGAGTTCTAGCCTTGATCCATATTGTAAATTTGTTATCATACTAATCTTGGGTGTTTTGATTTCAGGAGTATGGCAGGCAAGAATCTGAAGACGTACCAAAGGCGTGTTGACGAAGCCGCCATGCTTGGAGTAATTCGGGGAATGCTGGAGAATCAAAAGAGGCAGACCGAGCTGATCCAGCAGCAAGTTGAATTGTTTCAGGAAGGTTTGCAGACCGTTCATCAGTCTGTGAACAATGTTGAAGCTAAACCAGTTGATCGTGTGGGGACCGTAGCAGACTTCCGACGTTTGGGTCCGTCGGTATTTACCGGTTTGGAGGAGCCGTTGCCAGCAGAGCAGTGGCTGGTTGACACGGAGAACTTACTTATTGCGGCACAGATTCCAGATGATAAAAGAGTTGATGTGGTGCGTATTCAGTTAGTGGACTACGCCCGTGAATGGTGGCTTGTGGAAGAGACCTGCTTGACCAAGCCGATCAAGTGGGCGGATTTTTCGAAGAGTTTCCTGGAGAAGTTCTTCCCGCGGACTGCACGGGATGAAATGAAAGAAAAGTTCATCGGTCTGAAGCATAATGGAGCACCCATAGATGTGCATGCAGCAGAATGGACACGGCTTAGTAGATTCGCTGGACCTTTAGTTGCCAACGATGCAGACAGGGCAAGGAGGTTTATGCGCAGTTTGGATGTGGACATCCAGAGGCAGATTGTCTCCCTGGGTTTGACCACTTTCTCACAGGTACTTACGGCAGCCCGAGAACAGCAGAGCCTATCTGGGAAGAATGGGAGTTTGCAGCAGACAGCAGTTGTGGTAAGGAAGCCGGCATTTGTACCAAACTGAGCTCATGGTCGCAGAGGTATTCCAATGGACCGTCGTGGCGTAACACTAATGAAGAAGCATGTTGTGGTTGACCAGAGAAAGAGCATGACTTGTAACTACTGCAATTTACCTGGCCACGTGCAAAAGGATTGTCGAAGGAGGCAAGGATTCTGTTTAGTTTGTGGAGCGGCAGATCACACTGTAACTCATGTCCGTCGAAGCTTCGTACGAGGGATGATATTCAGAAGCCTCCGCAGAGACCGTTCCAGGGACAGAAGCTGCTGACTCAAGGATCTAATCAGGCTCGAGCTTTTACCTTGACGGCTGAGGAAGCTAAGGCGTCAAGAGAAGTTGTTTCAGGTACTCTACTCGTTCATGGTTTTCCCGCATTAGCGTTATTTGATTCTGGTGCATCCCATTGTTTTATGTCGTCCAAGTTTATAGCTACACACTCGATTACCTGCACGACCCTGTCTAGTTTCTGGGACATACACACTGGGAATGGGAAAATCATATCTAGTTGGGAATGTAAAGATTGTACAGTTGTTGTTGGCGGACGGGAGCTTTTTGCAGATTTCTTAGTAATCGATACGGGAAGTTACGAGGTCGTCTTGGGAATGGATTTTCTTGGCACTTTCCACGCTCACATTGATTGTAGGGCAAAGAAAGTAATTTTCCAGATTCCCGGACATCCCGAGTTTACCTTCACTGGAGGAAGCAGTTCTGTCGGGCCAGTCGAGTTTAGGGCTAGGCCGACAAGTAATATTCTTGCATTAATGGAGGTTGATAAAAGTGAAGAGCCAGCCGTTGTTCGTGATTTTATGGACGTGTTTGAAGACATATCGAGATTACCGCCGAAGCGAGACGTGGAGTTCGCAATTGATCTTATTCCTGGTGCAGTGCCAGTATCTAAAGCGTATTACCCAATGGCACCAGTGGAGTTGGAAGAAGTCAAGAAGCAGGTTGCGGAACTGCTTGAGAAGGGTTGGATTCGAAGCAGTAACTCACCTTGGGGAGCTCCAGTTCTTCTAGTTAAGAAGAAAGATGGCACGAGAAGAATGTGCATCGACTATCGAGAATTAAACCAGGTGACTATTAAGAACAAGTACCCGATCCCTCGCATTGGCGAACTTTTTGAGCAGCTTAGTGGCGCGAGGGTATTCTCGAAGCTGGATTTGAGATCCGGATATCATCATGTCCGAGTGAAAGCAGAAGATATCTGCAAGACGGCGTTCCGAACTCGGTATGGACATTACGAGTACTTAGTGATGCCCTTCGGAGTAACGAATGCACCGGCGATATTCATGGACTTAATGAACCGAATCTTTTCACCATTCTTGGACCAGTTTATTGTAGTGTTCATTGACGATATTCTGGTTACTCGAAGAGTTTTGAAGAGCATGCTGAGCATTTGAAGATCGCACTGTAGACGTTGAGACAAGAGAAGTTATATGCGAAGATGAGCAAGTGCGAGTTTTGGCTGGAAGAAGTAAAGTTTTTGGGGCATGTTGTGTCTGGCGATGGAATCGCCGTCGATCCCGAAAAGATTGCAGCAGTTCGTGATTGGCCGATTCCAAAGAATGTTGCGGAGATAAGAAGCTTTCTTGGACTCGCCGGATATTACAGAAGATTTGTGGAGAACTTTGCTCGTCTGGCGGAGCCGTTGACCAAGCTTACACGCAAAGAGGTACCTTTTGTGTGGACAGATAGATGTGCGTCAGCTTTTGAGATGTTGAAGCAGAAATTGATAACCGCCCATATTCTGACCGTGCTAGACAATTCCGGAGGATTGGTGATTCACAGCGACGCATCTGGGAAAGGATTGGGTTGTGTTTTGATGCAGCATGGGAAAGTTGTAGCGTACGCATCAAGACAGCTGAAGACCCACGAGAAGAATTACCCAACTCACGACTTGGAGCTTGCGGCTGTGATTTTCACTTTGAAGATTTGGAGACATTACCTTTTGGGCGAAAGGGTCGAAGTTTTTACTGATCATAAGAGCTTGAAGTATGTGTTCACGCAGAAGGAACTTAATATGAGGCAGCGTAGATGGTTAGAGCTGATGGCTGACTACGATCTTGATCTCAAGTACCATCCGGGAAAGGTTAATGTCGTACCGGATGCGCTCAGTCAGTTACCAGCAATTCAGATGTTGACTACGCAGAAGGAACTCGTGGAAGACTTTCAAAGATTTGATTTGGAGGTTGTGCTACCGCATTCTTCGGGACAGTTGATGCAGCTGCAAGTACATTCGTCGTTGATCGAGAATATTAAAGCAGCGCAATCGCAGGATCCTAGATTGCAAAAGTTTCGAGAACAGGTTGAAACCGGACTATGAACAGATTTATTGATCTACGAAGATGGTTCGTTGAGATATGGTAGCCGTTTGTGTGTGCCGAAGGGAGATATTCGTGAAGAACTTATGAAGGAGGCACACAGTTCAGCTTATTCCGTACATTCAGGAGGCACGAAGATGTACCGAGACTTACGACAACATTTCTGGTGGGAAGGTATGAAACGGGAGATCGCTCGCTTTGTGGCAAAATGATTGGTGTGTCAGCAAGTTAAGGCTGAACATCAAAGGGTTGCTGGTTTATTACAACCACTTCCGATTCCTCAGTGGAAGTGGGAACATATAACCATGGATTTCGTGACGGCTCTACCGCGGAGTCCAAAAGGCAACAATGCAGTATGGGTGATTGTTGATCGATTGACCAAGGTGTTGGATATATATGCCCTAGAGGCCTACATTGTATAGGAAGCTTGGGATATGTATGTACATGACAGTCTTGCTTGATATGATAGTACGCTATTTGGTTTGACTTTGTCTTAACGTATAATATATTTTACTTGGTATTTATATATATATGTTGATAAAGCCCATAGGGTGTTTGTCTGACTACCGGCGTTGTGATGGCAGTCATACTAGTGGGAGCTGGATAGTCAATAGGCATACCCTTAGATGTCCCTGGTCGCAGGAGTATCGAGATTGGGCATCGATACTCCGGAGTAGACTAGTGTATACATATCTAGACCCTGACGAGGGGCAATGGATTGGTCCCGCAACCATTGGTGATGTTCACCTAAGATTGTATACAGATGCTCACTAGGTGTGAGTACACCGGACAGGACTCGCCGAGAACTGACTGGATGGTATTATACCTAACGTCAGATAGCAGTTCTCAGGTGACATGTGTGCAGATAGTCCGTTGACTTAAGGTCATCATTTGTCTCGTGTGAGTTCCCACTGTGCTTTGATTGTTACCCTACCACGGCTCAAAGGAGTCGTGCAAACAGGTTTCAGTTGGGCACGGTCCCGAGCCATGTGGAGGCAGTGAGTGACTGTTAGGGATTCGTCTCTCCCGGTATAGGGAGTTGATATCGCACGGTGATCGGTTGGTCATTACCATAAGTCCCTGGCCAGGGCTGATTGAGAATTACTGATAGGTTGATCAGTAGATTCTCGGATGGTGATAGAGCCATACCGACACGAGTTGTATGGTTATTAGGGGTCTGACGTCCACCACCTCCCTAGACCGTACATGTGATACTCTCAGACGAACAGACCGGACTGCGTGGATATTGTCACAGACAGGCTCAGTAGGATTTCAGATGGGTTACCTCATCAGCTTTCTTATCGACAACTACCTGGGGACCGTTACGTACAGCTAGTGCCGCTTGCGGTCTGTGGTTAAACCCACTGCCAGCGTAGTAGTCGAGTCTTTAGAGTCCCACACAGAGTTTTCCCAAACCCAGGCGAAAAGATATAGAGGTCGTATGGTTTTACGACAAAGGTTCGGACGCATACGTGTTTGATCGCACGTACGACATTCGGACAATTTTTACTAGCCGGCTTTAGTTTAAGCCAGTTTCTAGTATCAGGTTATTGGATTTATACAGTCTAAAGTTTTTCCGTGTTTTCACGGATGAGAGGGGCGTTCTCGTAATTTTCGGAGAAGCTTCTAGAAGGATGTGACATAAAGAGAGAGGTGGCATTTTCATTTATTGAATTAGTGACTCATTGTGAGTGATTCATCATGTCATTAAAGCATCATTTATTGCTTAATGACTCACATGATGAATCACACACTTGATTAAATGAAACATGATGAATATTCACTTATTATTCATTTCTTTCTTATTCATTATGTTTCATATATATCAAGTGAGAAGCTTTATTCAATATAATATTATCATTATCATCTTCTCACTCTCTCTCTTCAAGTTCTCTCTCCTTCACCAAAACCTAATCCTACCCTCATGAGTTGAGAACAAGGATTAGGAAAGACTAATTACTCCATAACCAATCTCTACATCACCTTAGCTACTCTATTTAGCAACTAGAGAAACTAAGTAACCTCAAGTTTAGAGGTTATAGCTTGGATTAGGGTTCTCGGGTGGATCGTCTATCACGGGAGAAAGCCGAAGAGGACGTGGAGATCCAAAGAGGCCGTAGAGAACATCAAGACGAAGGACTAGAACCGTTTGGTATAATTCCTTCGCATAGTAGATTAAAACTCTAAAGCTTTTGTTAAAACTTGTATAGCAAACGATTCGTACGGTTAATCGATGTTTGATCATAGAACTTGATTGTTATTCATATTTCCGCCTCCCCACAAGTATTGGGCTGTTGAACATCGACTTACAGTGGTATCAGAGCCTAGCTAAACAAGTTTTAACTTAATCGCAAATTTGTACGAATTTCGAACGGAAAAACGAAGCCGGAAAACCCTAAAAATTACAAGTTTCTGTCGAATTTTAAATGAAGTCCAAAATTGGTTCAGGGATGTTCAGAAAGCTTGTTTTGACACCAGAAGAACACCCAAGAAATTTGGGGCCATGACTCGACCAAACGACCGCGCTTCCGCGGCGGATCTCACCGATCCGCCGCCCTTCCGCGGCCGAGTTGCCGAGTCATGGTCCCAGTTTTCTTGGGTGGGTTCTCTGTTGGATTTGGGATTTTCTGGAATATTTAATTTTTGCTCAGGTTTCAGTTTTACAGAGCAGATTTTGGAGCAATATTGAAAGTGTTTAATCGATCGAAATTGTACAGTATTTGCATATTGGATTATATCTGTGATTGTATAATGTGTTCGTAAACCTCCTATAACTGCTAGTATGTCGGTTAGCAGGGGGTTGCACATTTCTGTAATGGTTTTATCTGTTTGTGCATATAAACTATATTGGACTGTTGTGGTGATTAGCCGGGTTTAGTAATGGGTTATTGTTTTAATTCATTTGATGTAATTGTAACAAGTTGTAATATTATTTCACGGGGCACATCCAGGTTGCGGTTGTAGCCACCGTTGTATTATTTCTTTTTACTGTTTTTGCTCCTAGGACAGATCCAAGGTGGGGTACACAAACTGCCGGGCGGGTAGTTTGCCGTACCCGTAGGGATCTTGGGTGGGGTAACGGCTATTCATCACAACTGTGTAATCTGTCTTTTCTTGCAGGCTCAAAAGAAATACAGATTGCTTGCAAATCCAATATTGTTTATCTGTGTTCTGGAATGTATATCATTGCGTCAGACGAATGTAAAATATCTATATATATGATAGCTATTTAGACGTCGCTTATGTTTTACACCCGCGCTAGCCCAGCCCCCGCTCTGTCGTTAGTTAAGTAACCTAACGAGTGATGACGGGACCCCGTGGCGAATGCGGATGGCATAAGAGGACGTCATATTTTCGTTGTTATCTGTAATGATAAGTTAAAGATGGGACGCATTATTATTAATGCAAAGAAAATAAAACCTAAACTGAATCGTTGGAACAATTTCTAAAAACCACTCGGTTTTCTTGAAAAAGCAAATTTTAAATGCGGAGCTTAAACCACTCCTTTTAATAAAAGCTATCATAGTTCCTTCGATGAAATCAAGTTCATTACGTTAACGGTTTTTTGCCAAAAACCAGCCGTAACCCTCCGTCGTTTCAGATAGACAGCACATCGTATTCATGCTATGCTTGTTGGCCTACGTCAAGGCATAGTGTATGGTAGCAGTGTGTGTGCCTATTTGTTGCATAGATAGATGCATTAGTTTAATACAGACGTACACCTTGTTGGCCTACGTCAAGGGCTTGTACGATGTATTTAAATTGATCAGGACAACGACGGGTAGAACTTGACTTGCGTCTTATGACTTGTTGGCATACGTCAAGGTCTATAAGAGCTTGGGGTAAAAATCACATCGGGAGTTTCAAACATAAAGGAAACTTGCAGATTTAGCTTATCTTCTGGAGTGTGGTGACTAGAGTGGCTTCCATCTAGGGCATCATGCAATGATAGTTGGATCCCGATCCCACTGATGAGTAGGATTACTCTCGGGAATTTCTCTCACTTAACAATCAATGCTATAAACCAAGTAGGTGCCTAGAAAGGTGTTAGAGGGGCTACGCCTCCAGGGAAAAGAGGTTATTTAATTAAGGAACTTCGCGAAAGCGTTGGAAAACCTCCCTCGAAGTACCAACACCAGCCTGGCTGAAAGGTTAAGCAAGTATTGTGACGTGTGATTAAATCCTGACTAGTTCTTCTTTTAGGTTTTGAAGAAGGATTTGAGGAAACAGTGGGAGCCATCCTGTTTAGATAAATTAATAAACCAATCTAAACTTGCAAGAGCATATGCTGAGTGTTTTCTTTTCTCTCTCTGGCAGCTACCATGACTGGACTAAAACTATTACTTGAAAAGAATATACTAACCGGGCAGAACTATAAAGACTGGCTAAGAAACGTCAATATTGCGCTGACTTATGACAAAGTTGCATATGTTACCACCGCTGTTCCTCCCCTTATCCCAGGACCAGATTCCTCGGTTGCGGACAAGGAAGTTCGTAAAACCTGGGATCTAGACTGTGAGCGAGCTAAGTGTATCGTGCTGGCGTCCATGAATAATGAACTCCAGAAACAGCACGAGAGTATGGATATTGCATCCATATTCCTCCATTGCAAGGAATTGTATGGTGAACACTCCCGTATCGCGAGGTACGAAACCTCAAGGAAACTATTCCAGATGAGGTTAGCTCCAGGATCGCCTGTTGGAGAGCACGTCCTCAAAATGATCATCCTCATTGAGGAACTCGCAAACCTGGGATGCGTGCTAGAGAATGATTTGTACATTGACTTGATTTTGCAGTCCCTTCCCCACACCTTCTCTCAGTTCGTGCTGAACTTCAACATGCACGAAATGGAAGCGGATCTTCCAAAGCTCCTCAATATGTTGAGGGTAGCAGAGACCTCCTTGAAAAAGGAGAAGACCCCCGTTCTGTATGTTGGCCAATCATCTTCTTCTAAAACTAAAGCGAAAGCTGAAGGGAAGAAGAAGATGAAGGCCACCAAACCGAAGGGAGGGGTCAAGAAGGTGCAGGGAACGAACAAGGCAGGAAGGGTGAAGGCAGAAAAGAACGAGTGTTTCTATTGTCACAAGCAGGGGCACTGGAAGAAGGATTGTCAGGCCTTCAAAGCCAAGGACATGAAGCAAGCAGTTGCTTCTACTTCAGGTGTGTTCGTAATCGAAAATTGTCTTTCAGTAAACTCTACTTCATGGATACTTGATACCGGTTCTGGTTCTCACATATGTAATTCTTTGCAGGATCTGAGAAACAGTAGAGTACTGGGGGCAGGTGATATGACTCTCCGGATGGGCAATGGAATGCATGTGGATGCAGTTGCAATAGGGGAATATCACCTAGGGTTGAATAGTGGAAACATTTTGGTATTGTATAACTGTTTTTGTATTCCCAGTATGTTATGTAATATTATATCAGTATCTTTATTGTCTAATAAAGGATATAATTTTGTGCTTGAAAGAAATGTCATGAACATTCTCCTAAATAAAGAACTGATTGGGTTTGGCACACTGGAAAACGGCATATACATACTTAATCAACCACAAATTTTCAATATTCAAAACACGCGTAAAAGAAAGGCTCCATATTCGAATCAAGCCTTCCTATGGCATTGTAGACTTGGTCATATAAATGAAACAAGGTTGACTAAGTTACATAAAGATGGATATCTAGATCCGTTTGAATATTCATCATATGCAACTTGTCAATCATGCATCAAAGGAAAAATGACCAAATCTCCGTTCACCGGACACGGAGAAAGAGCCACCGAACTTTTGGGACTAGTACACAGTGATGTATGTGGTCCAATGTCTATACATGCACGAAGTGGTCACTCCTACTTCATCACTTTTACTGATGGCTTCTCTAGGTATGGACATGTGTTCTTAATAAAGCATAAATCCGAGGCTTTTGAGAAGTTTAAGGAGTATAAAAATGAAGTAGAGAAACAAACTGGTAAAAACATCAAGACACTTCGATCTGATCGAGGTGGAGAATACTTAAGTACCAGTTTCCTTGAATACTTGAAAGCAAATGGAATACTCTCTCAGCTTACTCCTCCTTATACACCTCAGCATAATGGTGTATCAGAAAGAAGGAATCGCACGCTATTAGATATGGTGCGTTCGATGATGAGTAGTGCTGAGTTGCCACTTTCCTTCTGGGGATTTGCTCTAGAATCAGCCGCATATCTATTAAATAGAGTTCCAACTAAGTCTGTACCTACCACTCCATATGAAATGTGGTGTGGGAAGAGACCATATCTCAAGTATATAAAGATATGGGGGTGTCCGGCATATGTCAAAAAGCATAATCCGGACAAGCTCGAGGCGCGATCGGTTTTGTGCAAGTTTGTAGGATACCCCAAGCATTCAAGGGGGTACATGGTCTACCACACTGAAGAACAAAAGGTGTTTGTCGCTCGTCACATTGTCTTCTTAGAAAGCGAATTTCTTGCAAAAGAAATTAGTGGGAGCGCGATAGAACTGAAAGAAATTCCAGAACCTCAAACTGTAACCGAGGACTTAGAAGAATCTCAGACTTCAATAGAACATGACGAACCAACGCCACTCCGCAGATCTAGTAGGCTTTCTCATCCTCCTGAAAGATACTATGGTTTTCTTCTTGATGGGGATCGAGAGGATTGCATCATCGATGATGATGAGCCTACTAGTTTTCAGCAGGCTATCACAAGTAGCGACTCAGTAAAGTGGCTGGATGCAATGAGATCCGAAATGGAATCCATGTACACCAATAAAGTATGGACTTTAGAAATTGCTCCTCCTGGGGTAAAACCAGTTGGGTGCAAATGGATCTTCAAAAAGAAGATTGGTGCATTTGGACAAGTGGAAACCTACAAAGCTAGACTAGTAGCAAAAGGTTTTCGTCAAAGACCAGGATTGGACTATGATGAAACCTTTTCACCAGTAGCTATGCTTAAATCCATTCGGATCATGCTTGCCATTGCTGCCTTCCATGACTATGAAATCTGGCAGATGGATGTAAAAACAGCTTTTCTAAATGGACATCTAGAAGAGAGTGTTTACATGGATCAACCAGAAGGTTTCCTAGACAGTGGGAGCAGCGGAAGAGTGTGCAAATTGCTTAAATCCATTTATGGGTTAAAGCAAGCATCGCGGAGTTGGAACATCTGCTTTGATGAAACAGTCAAGGAATTTGACTTTATCAAAAATGTAGATGAACCATGTGTTTATAGGAAGATTGTAGAAGGAGCAGTAGTCTTCCTAGTTTTGTACGTCGACGACATACTACTGATAGGGAATGATATCCCTATGTTACAATCAGTAAAGCTCTTCTTGTCACAGAAATTCTCTATGAAAGACTTGGGAGATGCATCATACATTCTGGGCATTAAGATCTATCGAGATAGATCTAATAGAATATTGGGACTTTCACAGTCCAGGTATATAGACACTATACTAAAGAGATTTAGTATGGAAGATTCCAAGCGCGGCAATATGCCCGCTTGTCACGGAATCACCCTCTCCAAAGATATGTCTCCAAAGACTGATGAAGAGAGGGCTCGCATGGGCATTATACCCTACGCTTCGGCGGTAGGATCAATAATGTATGCGATGTTATGTACCAGACCAGATGTAGCTTACGCACTTAGTGTGGTAAGCAGGTATCAATCGGACCCAGGTGAGAAACATTGGATAGCGGTGAAGAACATTCTCAAGTACCTGAGAAGGACTAAGGAGATGTTCTTGATTTACGGCAATAAAGACCTCCAGGTAGAGGCTTTTACCGACTCCGGCTTCCAAAGTGACAAGGATGATTCTAAATCTATTTCGGGTTTTGTGTTTACCCTCAATGGAGGGGCGGTGAGTTGGAAGAGTTCCAAACAAGATACCGTCGCAGACTCAACTATGGAGGCTGAGTATATAGCTGCTAGTGAAGCCGCAAAAGAGGCTGTCTGGATAAGGAAGTTCATTTCTGAACTTCAGGTGGTTCCGTCCATTGCTAATCCAATACCTTTGTATTGCGATAACAATGGCGCTGTAGCTTTAGCGAAGGAACCAAGGTCCCATCAGAAATCCAGGCATATCTTAAGGCGTTTTCACCTGATCAGGGAGATCGTGGATCGTCGGGAGATCGAGATACGGAGAGTGGACACAAAAGACAACACGGCAGATCCATTCACCAAGGCCATTCCTCAAGTACAGTTCGAGAGACTTTTTGAGATGTTGGGCATGCGGTACGCAAGCAAGTGGATCTGGTAGAGACAGTGAGTACTCATTGCGCCAATCATAGGCCTTAGTGCAAGTGGGAGATTGTTGGATATATATGCCCTAGAGGCCTACATTGTATAGGAAGCTTGGGATATGTATGTACATGACAGTCTTGCTTGATATGATAGTACGCTATTTGGTTTGACTTTGTCTTAACGTATAATATATTTTACTTGGTATTTATATATATATGTTGATAAAGCCCATAGGGTGTTTGTCTGACTACCGGCGTTGTGATGGCAGTCATACTAGTGGGAGCTGGATAGTCAATAGGCATACCCTTAGATGTCCCTGGTCGCAGGAGTATCGAGATTGGGCATCGATACTCCGGAGTAGACTAGTGTATACATATCTAGACCCTGACGAGGGGCAATGGATTGGTCCCGCAACCATTTGTGATGTTCACCTAAGATTGTATACAGATGCTCACTGGGTGTGAGTACACCGGACAGGACTCGCCGAGAACTGACTGGATGGTATTATACCTAACGTCAGATAGCAGTTCTCAGGTGACATGTGTGCAGATAGTCCGTTGACTTAAGGTCATCATTTGTCTCGTGTGAGTTCCCACTGTGCTTTGATTGTTACCCTACCACGGCTCAAAGGAGTCGTGCAAACAGGTTTCAGTTGGGCACAGTCCCGAGCCATATGGAGGCAGTGAGTGACTGTTAGGGATTCGTCTCTCCCGGTATAGGGAGTTGATATCGCACGGTGATCGGTTGGTCATTACCATAAGTCCCTGGCCAGGGCTGATTGAGAATTACTGATAGGTTGATCAGTAGATTCTCGGATGGTGATAGAGCCATACCGACACGACTTGTATGGTTATTAGGGGTCTGACGTCCACCACCTCCCTAGACCGTACATGTGATACTCTCAGACGAACAGACCGGACTGCGCGGATATTGTCACAGACAGGCTCAGTAGGATTTCAGATGGGTTACCTCATCAGCTTTCTTATCGACAACTACCTGGGGACCGTTACGTACAGCTAGTGCCGCTTGCGGTCTGTGGTTAAACCCACTGCCAGCGTAGTAGTCGAGTTTTTAGAGTCCCACACAGAGTTTTCCCAAACCCAGGCGAAAAGATATAGAGGTCGTATGGTTTTATGACAAAGGTTCGGACGCATACGTGTTTGATCGCACGTACGACATTCGGACAATTTTTACTAGCCGGCTTTAGTTTAAGCCAGTTTCTAGTATCAGGTTATTGGATTTATACAGTCTAAAGTTTTTCCGTGTTTTCACGGATGAGAGGGGCGTTCTCGTAATTTTCGGAGAAGCTTCTAGAAGGATGTGACATAAAGAGAGAGGTGGCATTTTCATTTATTGAATTAGTGACTCATTGTGAGTGATTCATCATGTCATTAAAGCATCATTTATTGCTTAATGACTCACATGATGAATCACACACTTGATTAAATGAAACATGATGAATATTCACTTATTATTCATTTCTTTCTTATTCATTATGTTTCATATATATCAAGTGAGAAGCTTTATTCAATATAATATTATCATTATCATCTTCTCACTCTCTCTCTTCAAGTTCTCTCTCCTTCACCAAAACCTAATCCTACCCTCATGAGTTGAGAACAAGGATTAGGAAAGACTAATTACTCCATAACCAATCTCTACATCACCTTAGCTACTCTATTTAGCAACTAGAGAAACTAAGTAACCTCAAGTTTAGAGGTTATAGCTTGGATTAGGGTTCTCGGGTGGATCGTCTATCACGGGAGAAAGCCGAAGAGGACGTGGAGATCCGAAGAGGCCGTAGAGAACATCAAGACGAAGGACTAGAACCGTTCGGTATAATTCCTTCGCATAGTAGATTAAAACTCTAAAGCTTTTGTTAAAACTTGTATAGCAAACGATTCGTACGGTTAATCGATGTTTGATCATAGAACTTGATTGTTATTCATATTTCCGCCTCCCCATAAGTATTGGGCTGTTGAACATCGACTTACACAAGGCAGCTCATTTTATCCCTTTTCGGGTTGGTCAATCAACAGAGACTTTGGCGGAGCGGTACATGCAGGAGATTATGAGATTACATGGAGTACCGGTGAGCATCGTGTCCGATCGGGACACTCGGTTCTTATCACACTTCTGGAGGAGTTTAAAGGAAAGTTTGGGGACTCGATTGAAGTTTAGCACAGCTTATCATCCTCAAACTGATGGTCAGTCGGAGAGAACGATCCAAACTCTTGAAGATATGTTGAGAGCATGCATGTTGGACTTCAAGGGTTCTTGGGAGGATCATCTACATTTAGTGGAGTTTTCTTACAACAACAGTTTCCAGGCAACTATTCAGATGGCTCCATTCGAATCTTTGTATGGTCGCAAGTGTCGTTCATCTGTTTGTTGAGACGATGTCGGTGAACGAAGATTGTTGGGGCCAGATTTGGTTGTGCAGACAGTTGAGAAAATTAACGCTATTCGGAATCATATGAAAGCAGCACAATACCGACAGAAGAGTTGGGCAGATACGTCGAGAAGACCTCTAGAGTTCACCGTGGGTGATTTGGTATTCTTGAAGATATCACCAACTAGAGGGGTGATTCATTTTGGAAGTCGAGGAAAGCGCAGTCCTCGATTCGTTGGACCCTTTGAGATCTTGGAGCGTGTTGGTGAGTTAGCGTACCGTTTGGCGCTACCGCAGTCTTTGGCGAGTGTGCACGATGTGTTTCACGTATCTCAACTCCGTAAGTATGTTCGAGATGAAACGCATGTATTGGATCATTCGGAGCTGACGGTACGAGCAGATTTGACTTTTGAGGAGCGACTGGTTGAAATTGTGGATCGAAGGGAAAAGGTTCTTAAAAACAAGGTTATCCCTCTTGTACTTGTTTCTTGGGGTAATCGCTCGCATGGAGAGTCCACCTGGGAACGTGAAGATGAAATCCGGCAGAAGTTTCCTCATCTCTTCTTATAGTTGTTTTCGTCTATCTGTGTGTTCTTGGAATTTCGAGGACGAAATCCTTTTGTAGTTGGGTATAATGTAACAACCGAGTCCAGTTCTACTAATTTCAGTTACCGTATGAATGGAGTGTGGTATTTATTTCATTTATCTTGCTTGACTGTTATTAGTTGTATTTACCCGACAATTCAAATTCTTGCATATAACAATTTAAGTCTTTTAAAAATAAATTAAAAATAATTGACATGGCCTGCTTGACACCCCTAACCCTGTGGTAGCGTCCCTGCATCGTGTTCTCGTCCCGTTCAGTGAAACGGATGTGTTTGGACGGCTACGTGCACGTACGTGCGTCCGTTCTTCGGAGTATGCTTTTTAATTATAAAATCTTTCATTTTAATTTTTGGAACCCGCCTATAATTTTCTTATTTCAAATTCAAATTTTTGGATCCGACCAAGGCGCAATTCTGAAATATTTTGCATTTGCGTCAAATCCTTTTTTCTAATATTTTTTTAAAAACCAACGAATATAAATTCAACCCCAAAAAATATTTTCCCTTTTTCTTTAAAAATCTTTTTACAATTTTTTTCTAACTGTTCAATCACCGCAAATCTTCTCTTTTTCCTTTTGGCCACGAGCCAATCAGAACGCGTTTAAACCCCTCGGGCCCCACCGTATCCCTCTCTCTCCTTTCTCCCTCTCTTTCTCTCTCTTTTCTCTCTCGCGCAGGTGCTAGGAGACAACTTTCTTTCTCCTCCCCGTTTCTCTCTCCTCTCGATCTCTCTCTACCTCTCTGTCTCTCTCCTCTTCTCTCTCCTCTCGATCTCTCTCTCTCTCTTTCCCCGCGTCATATCTCTCTCTCTTCTTCTTATAAATCTTTCTCTTCCTCCATATTTCTTTCACAGAACCAAGAACCCAACTCCCCGAGACCCTAGCCGCCTCGTCTTCCACCGCCGTAGCCCCAGCGCCGATGCCGTCATCGCAGAACTCGTCGCCTCCTCGCCCGCGTCGCCTCCAAATCCTTTTCTTCCTCTTCCGTGCACCATGCACCTGCAACCGCGGCCCCCTGCACGTCTGCACCGCCGGGAATCGCCGCCAGTAGCCTCGTCTCCGTGCTCCGGCCTTCGTGCAAACCCCAGTAAGCTTTACCTATCCCTTCTTCTTCTTCTTCTCCTTCCTTCTTTCTTTTCAGATCTAGTCTTGATCTGCCGGTGGTCCTCTGCAGGTCGTGCATCGGAGCTCCGTCGACGTGGTCGACGATCACAACCCCTCTACAGATCATCGTGAGCACCCTCTTCTCAATCCTCCTTCCCTTCTTCTTCATTTTCTTTCTCTTTTCTTGTATGCATCTTGGTTGTTCACTGTTTTTGTGTTGGCCGGAATCCGACCGTGCTGACGACGTTTCCCGACGATCCAGCGAGGAACTCTGACCCGTGTGGTTCCACTGTTTGTCGTTCGGACTTATTCCGTGCACCGTGCGCGCGTCACGACTTTTCCCCGCCGACATGTAACGTTCCGTTTTCCCGATTCGCGACCCGTCGAGGCAAGTGAAACTTGCTACATGCTATTTTAAACTATTCATATGCTAAATTAATTATTTCATGTTAAATCCCTAATTAGAATTGTTAGAAATGGATTTCAAGTTAACCGTATAAAGTTCCGTTATACATTTTATGATTCCGAACGTGAAACTTAATCTTGCATCCGATTATTTACATCTAACCATCACCTGTACATGATAGATCACATTTGCTCATTGCTATGATACCCTTTTTATCCAGTTTAGCCTATCAGACATTTGTGTGCTATTTTAACCGGTCTAATTACAATTGCATTCATTAAACAGATTATACATGTCGTCGCATCCTTGGGACACTCAATATTTATTAACAGTTACATCTATCATTCTGTATTCACATTATATTGACACTGTTTGTTTAACACAAGTGATAACTGTACAGCTAAATAAACAAATCTGCTTATTGCTTAACTCATTGTTTAGATCATGTTGTTGATAACCATGCTTGATTATTTAACCCTGAGTATGCTAGCTGATTATGAGCACACCCATGATATCGTTTACACCTTGACATGACTTGCTACATATATATCGTTTGACCAACATGGTACCGTACACTACCTGACTTGACCTGTTGTACCATGGATTGACCCGTTACCTGATCTTGTGTCTAATGCCAACAAACCTGACATGTAGTCCTCACGGACCGTTCCTGTTGTCTATCCAGACAAACCTACTTACCTGATCCTGTGTTGGTATTAGTCCTTGATTACTGAATACCTGACTTGGCATACACATATAACTTGGGGGTATGGGGAAATCAATGGTGAAACCTGACTTGTAACTCAACAGTTCGATACTTGTTCTGATCAGTCTTGGAAGCTAGGCCAGCCTTGGGATGATACTGCTGACATCATTCATCTGTACATATTCATGTTTTAGTGCCTAGCGGCATGTCTCGGTTTCAGCCCGAGAATCTGGACCGTGGTCCCGGGTATGCACGGGATACTATTGAGTTACTTCGATAATTCATCAATTTGATTTCAAAGACTTTAGAAGAGAAAACCTGATAGAACAGTTTAGTTACTCAATACACACTACCCTGTACTGCCCTGATCTACATTACTGATACACCTGCTTTTCATTCATGTTTATATTTGCATTGCCTGTTACCCTGTTTATATTTCATTATTTGATGACACGACGTGCTGACGTCTGGGTTTTGCATGGCCCAGATTCGGTACTGCTGCTGCAGTCCGAGCAGGAGTACTTCAGCCAGCAGGCTGAGCTGTGAGGTGTCAGCAATAGTTAGTTCTTTATTTCCTGCATTTTATTCCTGATGTGAGCCCGCATTATGGGACATACATTCCAGTTATTTTGTATTGGATCTTTTGCTTCCGCATTTTATTATTCTTGACTCATGTTATCTTGGTTTATGGACATGTTTTAGATAGTTTTATTTTTATTCTTGATATCTCTACAGCCGTAATGTGGCTATGGATGGATACTTCCTACCCACAGGTAGCATGGTTGGCTATGTCACGTGCCCAATTTAGCATACTCTGGGAAGCGGGGCGTGACACACTTATAAATTTCTAGTCGTTTAAATATTTTTCCCTAATTTATTATTTTTAATATTATTTTAAGCTGTTAAATATACATTAAATTAGTGATAAATACAAATTTGAATGGGCAAATTACATACTTAAGAACCAATACAACTAAAATCTAGTTTGTAATATAAATTTTCAGTATGTTATTTCTAAGTTCTAATTAGTTATAATCAAAGAAAAATTTAAATTTAAATAAATTAAACTAAAACTTGCAAATATGAACTGGGGGGGAGAGAGAGGGGAGGTTCTTTTTGCATGGAATTTTTTTTGGCAATCACTCTCACACATCCTCACTCCATCTTGGCCGAGCCCCACAGCAGGAAACCCCCTTCTTTTTGTCTTCAACTCTTGTGAAAGAAATGATATGGAAAGGATTTATATATATTAATTTAGGTATGGTGTACTTTGGTGATGGGAAAGAGTTGACTTGGAGAAAATTCCACAAATCCCACACACTTCTCCCCCATCCCTCCACTGGCTGAGAGCTGCTGCTGCTCCCTCCCCCAAATTCTCCTTCTCTTTTTCCTTCAAAATTCATCACTAATTCCATCAAAATCCAATTTGAACCTCACAATTTCAAGCCCATTCTTCATCCTTTCTCCTTAGTCATTCTTGCATGGATCTTGGATGCTAGGAGTCCATCTTTGGAGGCAAATTATCTTGCTAGATCTCTAGAAATTTGAGGTATAATCTTGACCCAATTAACACTTGTGGTTAAATTCCTTGAATTAAATTGATTTAGTGTTAAATTTAATGCTAATTTCTAATCTAGGTTTTTAAAGAGAATGGTTTGAGTTGAACTAGAGTTTTAAAACACCATTATTAGGTTAATTAAGTTATTTAGTTATCTAGTTCTTACACAAACCTAATCTAAGAGGTTACTTGCTTAAATGGGCTTCAAATTATGCTAATTTAGTTTATTTCAAGTGTGGAATGGATTTAAATCGCTAGTTTATGAAATTTAAGAGAAGGGTTTGATTTTGGGATTAGGGTTTGAAGCATTTTAAAGCGGGTTGGATTAAGTGTAGTGGCTTGCTAGTTGTGTGGTTGGATGATTATGCTCGATTGTGGTCATTTTATCGCTAATCTACGACGGTTACGCCAAATTGCAAATTTTTGTGCTTACTAGGTTTTTGATACAATTAGGATGTGAATTAATTTTGTTATGTTGGTTATATTATTAACATCTACTACTGTAATTAGGGTATGCGAATGCGTATTGGTTTGTTCGGGTCTTAGTTTTGACGGTTGTTCCAAACGACGATTCTAGTTAAGGTTGTTGTGTTTTTCGTGTGTGTTCCACGCACCAAGTGCACAATATGCCTAACTCGTAGATATTGACCCTTTCATTTTGTGACTTGACGTCGTTTCAGGATATGTAATCTTATGTTTTGTGTTGTGCAAATTCCAGGATCGGTCGCGGAGACTTCGGATGTAAAATATAAAATGGCATAAGTAAGATGCATTATAAAATAACATAAATAGATGTAAAATATACATAAAGTCGAGCAATACCTGGAAGGTAAAATGGAGTACGAAAGATGCTAGCATGAACTGCTCAAATGCAATTTTGTAGCGAAATTGGACACCTTGTTTCCAATAACCAATTCTGTATTAAAGAGAAAGGAAAATGCCAAGATAACTATAAAAAAAACTTGTATATTAGATAAACTGGATCATCTCAATGAAGTAGACTTGATCTCATTTTTCTTCATATCACCAACAAATTCCAGAGAACAGCAGGAATATTTTGTTCGGCTGCAGTTATTCCCTCATATGAATGAAGCTCACCTAATATAAACATCTATATATTAACCTTTAAAAGATCTAATGAACTTAAATAGATTAGCATATGTAAACATGCTTGGCAGCCATGTTAGGTTCCACAATGCATCCATCATTTGAGTCTCATTTCATGACTTCTTATTTCTAGCAACTAAGCATCCTCTCTAGGTTCCACAAAGTTATGATCAGAATAAACCTTGTGTGGAAGATAATAGTATTGTGAAGCAGAGATTCCACGAAGTTTTGCTTGGTAACTGTTGAGAATGTGGGAATATAATCCCACATCGGGAAAGTTGTGGGAGGCACATGAGTATAAGATATATAAGATGAGACAGCCCACCATAAGGCTTGAGTCTTTTGAATAAAGTCTCACTGTATTAAAACCCATATGCATTGGACCCATATTTTGTGTTTTACATGGCATCATATTAGTTTTACATGTGTTGTTGTATAAAACTCACTTAATATAAACATTAACAGGCAAATTTTTGACAAAGCAAATATAAGTTCATGGTGTGGCGAAGCCGCATTTACATGTGTTGTGGTATAAAACTCACTTAATATAAACATTAACAGGTAAATTTTTAACAAAGCAAATATAAGTTCATGGTGTGGCGAAGCCGCACAAAGACGACAGAGAATAGGTAAACACAGTAAACAACATGCCAAGGGCCTCAAAAATTAATCAACAACAGATTATGGGCCTCAGAAAGCAATCAACAGCACACATTAAACCTTAATTTGAGATCCACAAGAACAAACATTTAATTTCAAAGTGTGGGGCACATTGCCAGTAGTGGGCAATAGGAGTTTGTGGGAAAGACCCGGGATCTCCCATTTGGTGCTTCGAAGAGGGGCATGCGGGGCGTGTGGGCTTCGTTGCGGTAAAAAAAAATTAATCTCAGAGGAAATTTCACAAACATTTGAGGCACAATATCATCACAAACATAAATGTTACCTGGCACTATTTCTGGATTTGCAAATGACATCTTTAAATGAGCAAAATCAATTCATTAGCACTCCATGCAAACCATAAAAATTAAGAAGGGATTAATCTGATTTCCAAGGAGTCGAGCAGCAGCAAAAAAAATTAGGGGAAAACCCACATAGTAGATTTTGAAGATGAGAAAGCATTTTGAAAAATCCTATATATGAATTCGAGGATGAGAAAGCATTTTGAAAAATCTGAAGCAAAAATCTTCAGCCATTTCTTTCCTAATTTGTTGGACCAAAAGATCTTTTTGGTAATTATTTGACAACATTATGGGGAAAATTATTCTAGGTAAATCCCCTAAAGAAATATGAGGCACAAAATATTTCTATCATAACCATGAGGAATAGTATGACATAACTCATCTCCAATCAAAGGAAAGAATATGAATTCCACATAAAATAATTTCATCATTCATAGCAAAATTGTGTATCTTGATAAAGATGAAATATAAATAGAATGAGCGTAAAATAATCTTACCAAAATTCCTTTTGCTCAGCAAAGAGAGAGATCCCAGCCAAGAGCGAAATTTTAGGTAATTCCTAAAATATTAAAAAAAACAAAATATTTATCTTAGGAATTCTAGAAATATGCCAATCATGGAGAATTGTTTAAGCTTTTGCTTGATGAGGAAAGAATGAACGTTGGATTCAATGAAAACAAGAAGAAAACATTAACTTTATCATGAGTTTTTTCAGCACTTGGATTTTTTTTATATCCCCCAAAAACTTAGCTTGATATTGTTGAAACCTTAAAAAAGCATCCTCATTCATATAGTCTATTTTTTTAATTAAATCATCAAAAGATTAACCACCAAATTCCGAAACTGATAAAGAGAAAATCTGTTTGTAAAAAGAAAAGAGAGCGATTTGAAAATTCATTCGAAAATATGGAGCATAAAACCGAAATTAAAATATAAGTTTCTATTTCTAATTGTCCTTGCTGAAAGCATTTTCATAATTAAAATCATCACAAAAGTAACCTAATATTCTTGAAAATTAAAAAAATTATTTCTTATAAAATAAATCTAGGATTGTGCCACCAATCATTCATGAGTAATTCAAAGCTAGAAATTGGATATTTATGTAACATAAAAAGAAAAAAGAAAACCAAAAAAATGCGACTTTACATCATGGGTTTTTTACTTAAAATCCCCCCTCCTCCAACTTAGGTAATTACTAAAACCCTTCCAAAACTTGATAATTACTCATTATAAACTTTTAAGTTAATCATTTTACCCCCTCCAAATTTTGCACCCAAAGAAATCATGGCCGATAGCTAATTTATAACATTCTCATTTATCCCACTTATAAACTCGCGACTCTATTCGATAAAACCGTCATTTCTCTCCAACTTCCTCTTGATTTAAACCCTTATACCTAGGACAGCCGAAGAACTTTCCCCCCTTGGTTTTCAGTTTTCCACTAACAAGAAGCTTGCAATTAGGCCCATCGTATTCCACTGCTTCATGGCTGAAAAAAGTTGAGAAAGAAGAACCATATTATTTTGCCAATTGGAGGATTTAAAGAGCAATTGCTAAACCCTAATTTTGAACTGGGGCTCTAATTAGGAATTTTTTATGAAGAAGGGTGAAGGATGGGTTGGAGGGTTTTAATAACCCTTGCCGTAGTTTCTCAATTAATTGGATAACGGAGTGAAGGAAAAGGACTAGTGATGAGGTTTTAAGAACAATTTCAAAGTTTTTTGGATAAGTAATTACCGGTTTTTGGGAGGGTTTTTAGTAATTAGCTAAGTTTTGGGGCTCTTAAGTAAAAAACCCTTGCATCAGCATCTGAGAATCATATAGAACCTCGTATGGAAAACTTTTGCTGAACACTTTATGGCGCACTTCTGTCATTTTCAAAAAGAACAAATTGATAAGCAGGAAAATCCCAAGAAAGCCAATTAGAGTAATAATAAAAAAATTGAAAAAATGCAGAGAATCAAAGTCCCCGCCTTCAAAGGTTATTCCTGTTGAGAGAAGTATCAAGGAAAGAAATATTATAACCGCCGTATATTAGACTACATATAAAACACAGAGAAATAAGATTTCAAAATAGTCTTTGCAAAATATATAATCTCAATGTCCTGAGTTTGCAAATCTATTTTCATGACATGAAGAAAATCGATGCTTTCAATAATTTTGAGCATTTTTCCACTTTATAGAAATCCTTAGCACTTATTGTCATCATTCTGCCTTTTGGATAACTAAGGCCATGATTGGATAGTTAGGGTTGAACTCCATAGGATTGATTTTAGGATTAACAGTCCATGATCAAGCAATACCTCGCCATCAGGAAAGGAAAAAAAATGGCTGCAGTGGTGGGTGCCCTGCGGAGTAACAGGCCATGATCGAGCACCACCTCACCATCAGAATAGGAAAGCACATGACAAAAATAATACCAAAAACAGTTAGTTTTCGGTAAAGTTAACACCCCAGTCCAAGATCCTAAAAAAAGATGCAAAATATCACAAATTGCTAAACAAATAAAATTAAGAAAATCTCTAGAAAACTGACTAGAATAAAAAACGATAAAATTGAAATAATGCTGAGAATCAAATCTCCACCTTAAGCAGATCTCAAAGTCCCTCATCTTCAAATCTTTGAAGCTTGGAGAAGCTGCCATGGCTGCCTCACATAATTTAAGCAACCCATAAAAACTGAAATAATATAGATAATCAAAGTCCTTACATTAAGCAGATCTCCAGGTCGTCATCTTCGAATTTTTGAAGCTGGGAAAAGCTGCTATGGCTAGCTCAAAATTTTAGGGTTTTTAATTTCATCTTGGGGTGTGTTGAATGGATGGCAAATGTCATGAGAAATTTCCAGATGTGTCCCAGATGTGTCCACGAGTCTAATACCTTTCTAGATCTCCACGCGTCGAAATCGTTTCCGTTTTAACAAAATAATCACTCGAGAACGGCACCGGTATTAACTTAAAAGAGGGGCAAATTAGGCAGATCAATAGGCGCGATTTCTACTCACGTACAGCTTTCTTATATAGAATATAGATAGACAGATAGATAGATAGATAGATAGAGTTTTATTTTCACCCTGAGAGCCCTTGACAAGAGCATCACTATTGATATCAGGGTTCCATCAAAATACAAGATCAGCTATTCAAAGCCAATCGATAACCAAAAAATTATCAGTGAAATTAAATCAAACAAAAGTTCTATAAATAACTCCTACCATGTAGAAAACAAAAATAATCACTAATATGTTGGCAGCTAGCTATTGACCTGTGCTCATCATAACACAGAAGCAAACACTACTGCAATGTAGCAACGAGGTCAATCCAGCAAATTGCCTTCGTCCAATCTCGATACATAAAAACTACTGTAAACTTATGATATCAACAACTAACAAATGAAAACTTAGCAGATCAGTGAAATATCGCCTCGCCTCATGCAAGGAATGCATGCACGCTTAAAACACATATGAGAAATATAAAGTGGTAACAGCGATCCCATTCAATGCATAAAACTTCAGATGAATAACCAACTACATGTGAGACGTTTTCATATCAATTCAAACCGGCATCATCAACAAATAGATCGGTCGACAAAATCAAATGCATCTAGTTATTATACTCCGAATGGCATCCGAATAGTTAAACATCTCTACTATTATAGGGCAAAAGGAATGGTGTCTCCAATTTTGAAATTAATTGCTGACATGGTTTTCCCATTCTTCAAGAAAACATAAAAAAATCCAACCAAAATTCATAACCACAACTAACTCCAGCGCTTATTGTAAAAAAAACTAACCCATCATTCAAAACTACGTGAGCTATATTATAGTTTTTAATGAAAAATTTAAAAAAAAACACAAATAAAGTGATTGGATTTGACACCTACATGCATCGCACATGTAAATTACTGGTTTTATTAGATTAAATGTCGCTGCACAGAAATGCAATGGGAAATTACCAGAGGGAAAGGATAATTTAATTGTGGTGCATGAAATTCAAAAGGTTTATCATAATAGTGAACAAAGCATTAATTCTACTGAATCATTGCCTTAAAAATGAACTTCATACGCTTTCCAAAGAAAATAATCATCAACGAAAATTACTCAAACCGCTACTTTGTATCTCGATCTGTATAAGTTCGGCAACTCTACAAGCGCAAGGCACACAAACAGAAACTAGGTATCAGGGTACGCAATTCTTCAAAGTTTGTATAAAGGCAGATAGTAGAGAGGAAATTGAAGAAATCTAACATTCAAGAACAAAGTAATACAGTAATTATAGTTTAAATTTAACATGCGTTTATCCTGTATTATATGTATCATACTTGCACAATAAGCTATAATTTTGTACCAAAATTTTCTTGTTTTTTTCTCCTTGTAACTTCTCTGCTCTCTGATCATCTACTGTTTAGGGATCGATCTGGTGCTCTGTTATTTTTTACTTCTAAGAACATTCATTTTCCATTTTACAAGACCGGCTTTTAAACCCAGCTTTTCTTTCAAAAAATAATGACCTTGCTCAAAATTATTCAGCATCTTTCCAAAGTACACAACAAATATAACTGATAAAATTTTGTATGAACATTGGATAATATATCCTTTGTTGATAATTGGAAATTAAAAGCTTGAACGTCTAGTGATTTTAAAATTTTCACTTATAAAATCCATTTGAAGAAAAATAATTAAAAAGAATATATGCTATAATGTTTGTTCAATATGCACCTCCACTTTTAAGGAGTCATTTGGCAACAATCAAACCATGCTTTCATAAGGTTTCGAGACCAAACTCTAAAAATGGACTTAAACCAGTTTGACAACCAAAATAGAGTTTCTCAATCCAAGGTTTCAAAAGTTTTTGAGCAATCGAAATACTATTTAACTTCAAAAAGATTGGAGTTACGCAAAGTTTCAAGCTACTCCAGTTTTAAAACCCTATTTTTAAACGAAATAGGGAATGTTGCTCCAAGACTATGCTGCCAATGGCCTTTTTTTTTTTTACAAAAGGGCGGATTACATTCATGCAAAACCACAGTTTCATTTTAAATCAAATGAAACAAGGTTTTGGAAACCTTGTTGCCAAACCAGGCCTCAAACTTATAGCATTAAACTCACTTAGAATCGATAAGTTCCCCCTGATTAGTTAGGGATTCAAAATCAAATCTAAACATATATACTATATTCATCAAAGAATCACAAAAGATGGTTAAGAAAGAGAAACTACGAGCTAATTCGAATCTATAACTAATAACTAAAAAAAATTTAAGCAAAATAATGCGTAGCGGGGAAAATCAGAAGGAAAGAAATCCATAGAAATTTCACAGAATTGAAAGAAAGTCGAAGATAGCCTTCAGAGCGATAAAGAATTACCGCGGAGATCCATCACGAGGCCAGCTGGGATGGGGACGACGAAGGAGAAAGAGATAGAGAGAGCTCGAGCAACAGGATTTAATGGATCTTGATTCAGATTGAAAACTGTATTATTTGAACATCACGAACGATGAATGGATCAGTCATCGCTTAGGGTCTTTGATTTCATATCCACATGTTCTCCATTCGATCCGCCGCTTCAAGAGCCTCTATTTCTTTCTTTCGGCGCCTCCCCTTCCGAGCACAATTTGGGACGACTAGGGTTCTGTCGACTTGTAATGATTTATAGGATCGATTACATTAAAATACCCTCAATTATCGTTGCTTTCCATTTAGGGGCTGTTTGGTTGGAGGATTTATGAATTTGGATTCCAAGATCCTAGTTTTGAAATTTTAGTGATTGTGGAATTTGGTGTTTGGTTGGTATGGGATCCTAGTTTTGGATTAGTAAATACTTGGAATCCTTGTTTGGTTGTAGAATTGTAATGATGGTTTCTAAAAAAAGGATTTGTAGGTAACTTTAAGAGGGTGAGTGTATGTTTTCTTACCTTATAATAAGACAAAAAAAATTGTTGTCTTAAAAAAAATTGTTTCTCAGCTTTAAGAGGGGAAGGTTGTCCTGTGCGGTTTCTACCCTTGTGATGGTTCGACGATTTTCCAATGCTTTCCTGCAAAAAATGAGAGAGAACTGCCATAATTGGGGGCTGGATAGTAAATAGAATAGTTGGATTTCTTTTGCTCCAAATGTTATTTGATGATAAATTTTCTTCGTAAAAAAAAATAATTAAAAACTTCTGTACACTGGTAATATTTGTAGATATGGATTGTGCATTAATATAAAATTGGTTTGTTTATGTATTTAAGCATTCATCTATTTAGGATCTAACCAGTGAAGTCGCCTTGTTATTTGAATAATTATAAATATGACGTTAGACAGATTTTGGCTACTTACATCGGCTCTAAGCCATTACAGGAGTAAATAAATGGTGAAGGGGAATTCTAAAATGCAAGGTCAAATATATCACCTCATGCACCAACACTTGCTTCATGGCTAAAGAGAGTCCAAAATGCTCATGTTGATAGTCCTGTTAAGAAGAGAAATATTTAGACAAGACAATGTACCTAATATTGGGATTAGAGAAAAAAATCAGAGATTCAGGAAGTTAAGAAACCTGAAACCTCACAAAGTCATTGAGGGGAGGATCAAGGGAAAGCTCTGGAGCTTCAGAAACTGCTCCGTATTTACGAGTCTTTTCAACGTATTCAGGTTTCGAGTTTTTATAAGTTATAGAATAGGAAGCCATAGTTTCTATTAATTGAGCTAGATCATTCTTTTCTCTCTCTGTTAATAAATGCTTAAAGCTTAAGTTCATTTTCTTAAAAATTTCGGCAGCACCTCATTTGTAAAAACTGGCCCCGAAAAGGGTACAAACATAGGATATAAGTAAAGCTTCCCCAAACGGGAGCGAATCACGCCCAAAGGCGGAAAACAACCACCACAAACATATATACGACGCCGTAGCGAAGAAATAGACAATATAATGAAAACGACATAAAATGATATAGAGTAACATTATTCCAACATCAACAATAATATCATACCAACATCAATTACAACTAGTAGAACAATCTCAAATTGGACAACTAGAACAATCTCAAATATAACAACAACAACCACAACAATACTAACAATAACAGCAATATTCGGAACACCAACAACACTACCACCATAATATACCAAAGTAACAACTAGAGAATAAAAATATTAGAAAATACGTTCTCAATAATATTATAAAAGTCATAAGATCTCAATCCTAAAGAGGAGTAACTTCATCATCATCGTTTCCATTATCATGCCCCCTTCCACCATCTTGAACGTCTACGCCTTCATTTGATGCAAATTCCTCTATCCAATCCCTTCTCGATTCTTCCGACATCACTGTAATACCCAGCCCCTTTTTATATCAAAATCGGTATTTTATGCTCTAGAATCCTATTTATTATTATTTACAATGTTATCCTTTTTACTTAAAATTTATTTATTTTATTTACAAATTTATTTCATTCTAAACCCTATTTTCTTCGTCAATAAAACCCCCATTGAACCCAAACCCTAATTCTAATTACTTTTTCCAAACCAATCCTAAGCCCATTCCTTTATCCTTTCATAAACTCAATTCCCTTGTAATTATCCCCAGCCCACTACCCTCTAATTTAAATCAAATTCCTTTTAAACTCGGCCTGAGCCCATCCCATTTCCTCTGCGTTTTTCCTATTCTTTTCCACAATCTTTCAGGCCCGGCCCACTCTTTCCTGCCCACACCCGTGACCCACTTCTCAACCAACCCGACCCGTTTTCCCTTCACTGTTCCTCTTCCTTAAATTTCCAACGGCTCCCTGCCGAATTTCCCGCTCGCGTGCGCGCTTCTCGCGCCGCCTCCCGCGCCCACGTCGCCCCTCGCTCACGCTGCCGTTACCCCACGACGCGCATCCCCAACTCTTCCATCACCTCCTCCACGTCGTCGCTTCACCACCTCCTTCTTCCTCCCCCTCTCTCTCGTACCCGCACTTCCGCTCACCATCGCCCCCCCCCCCCCCCCGCCATCGAGCCTTGCCTGCAACCTCCAACGATCGTCGTCATCCCCACCAACCTCTCTGCACCCATCACCTCCTCACCTCCCTCCAACACCCGAACACCCATTAAACCCATCCACCACCGCCGACTCCCTCGTTCCCTCGTCGTCACCATCGCCTCCGTCCCATACCTCCGACCTCCTTCATCCTCCACGAGACCCCTGTGCACACCCTGAGCCGCCCCCGGCCGATCTCACTGCACCCAGAACCTTCGCCGGCCACCCTGCATTCCTCTCTCCCTCTCTGTTTCTCTCTCTTGTTCTCTATCTCACAGTTTTTCTGCAACTCTCTCTCCTTGAGCATCTCTTTCTCTCCCTCACTCTGTTCTCTTCACCCTCTAACCCTCTCGTTCTCACTCTCTCAGATCTCTCCTTCTCTGTTTACTCCAACACCCTATCTCTCTCACTCCCCTCTCTCTCTTACTGCATCACTCTCTCTTCCCCTCACTGTTTCTCCCTCTCTCTTTTACTTCCCTCACTCCCTGCATCTCTCTCTCAATTCTCCTTAATCTCTTTCTCTCTCTCTATACCCTCTCCCTCTACACTGCCCCTCTCTCTCTCCAAAACCACCAATTTCAATATTTTACCCCTCACTGTAAACTACACTGTGCACGCTGCCGGAGTAACGCCGTCGGCCGTCGGCAACCCCAACACTTCTCAGGCGAACCAGAAAGCACCCCCTAAGCTTCCAGTGCACGCAAAACGACTCCGGGAAAACTCCGACGTGAAATTCGTATTTCGAACTAGGCTCGCGGAAATCCGGTACGTGGCGTATATCGCGCGTTCGTGACGACGTTGCTGCCCTGCGACCCCGAGACTTCTTCCAGGCAAGTTTTTACTTGCTTACATGCTATTTTACTTAAGTTATAACTGTTAAATGCATAAATTATAAAGTTGCAAGTTTAAAACTATTATGTGCCGTAACTGTTCGATGCTTGTTCCCATAGAAAAACATTATCAAATTTGACGGAACTCAATGGTGTAGGTTGGCCCGTAGGGTTGTGAACATAGTGTGTGATTTTTGTTGGATGATGTGATCGATAACGACTAAAACAACTACCCCCAAGTTTGATCGTAAAACTGAAATTCTGTTGCACCTGAAAATAGTTAAATTCATCATAAATTATATACATATTAGAATGGTACGTTCGAGGGCTCAAATCGAAGCTAACTCGACGAACTTTGACCCTGTGCTAGTTTCCAGATATTCCTGTACTTAAATCGTGATGATAATTGTATCGGAGTGCGACTCTGGACTGCAGTCCAGAGCGACTCCAGTTATTGGTTGCTGTTCCGTAATGGGTGTCACAGGATTTACTTAACTTTTAGGTCGCGGAACTCTGCTGTTTATTGTAGATAAACCTGTTAGCTAGACAACACAACTGGTTTCATTCCGTTTCGTTACCGTTTGATATTTAATCCGTAATTTAGTAGATCGGGACACATAACAGTCCCAGCAGAATCAGCATTGACATGTTAATATTAAACAGATTATAACTCCTAACGTACAGACGCGATTGAAGATCCGTTTGTTGCGTTGAAAACCTTATTGAGAACCCTAGAATTCATCCAACTGTAGCATCGCTAAAATCTGATCCCAACTGGGGTTAAAATGCGTTGCGAAATGGATTCCTGATTCTGAAGCCGGATTTCCAGCCGCGTGCGCTTAAAATGAAACAGTTATAACTAATGATCCTGAAACCCGATTGGCTCGAAACAAAATTCTAGGGATAGCTAACGGAACATATTAATTACTACCTGTTTATCATTTCGCTAAATTATATACATATGTTTCATGATAAATCGTGCAAGTGATAGAATGTTGTTTTTATGATACCTTAGTTGTGCTTCTTATACTGTTCATGCATCACATCATACCCATATCATGGTAGTGATAATCTAGTGACATCGTGCATTTACCCAGTGTTAGATTTTAGTGTTGATTGTGGCAAGTACGTCAGTGTTCGTGTATCCGTGATTAAGTGAAAGTGATACGTACTTGTGCACAATCAGTGTCCCTTTTATTCTATTGCATTGTCGACGTCTGTGGGATGCGTGTACGTGTGACTATAAGTGGTATGGGACACTTATGGAAGCGCTTGCACGGATGTCACAGATAAGGCATCCGACACTGCCATTTATCTTAGGTATTGGTCGGGACGTGCTTGATGGAGGTCCTGCCTCCAGTTCTCGCGCAGACTTGTCACGGATCGATTAGTATTTAGGGTTATGGTTAGCGTTTGATGTAGACCACGGGGTGTGGGGTAGTTCAAGTGTGAATTCAACAGAATCTCGGGAGTCCCATGCCGGCTTATATATTTAGGGAGTTATATGGAGATTTACAGGGTATGTGCTATATACACCGTGATACATTCGTTACATGTTGGGCCCGTGGTCCCTTGCCCTTGGGTTCTACCCTTGGGTGGAGGACACTCGCGAGTGGTTGACTCTCACACTTGGACTGACGATAGGCTTATTGACCTGTGCAGTGAGACTTAGAGACTGATAGGGTTACTGTCGTTTACATTCCTTATATACTGTGTTGACATACATGACATATCGTTATACTGCTTTACTGCTCCGCTGCATTTATCTCTGCTCATTTATATTCATGCTGTTATTGATTTACTGTTATTCATATCCTTCACCACTGTTAGAACTGTTACTTGATTATATACATTATATTGCTATTGTGTCGCTCTGACGACCTGAGTATGCATGCTTAGTGTGAGGAGAAGATTTAGCCTGGATCAGAACTAGCCGTGCTTCACAGACTTCTTGACTCTCCTTCCCGAGTTACTTTCATTTGTTCCACTTCAGGTCAGTCTTTACATTGTTCCTTTCAGTTACTGCATTTTCCCATTACCTGCGCATCATTTACTGTTTACCATGAAAAGCTAGAAGCCGAAGTGTGACTACGGCAGGACTTTTCCTTGACCGTAGGAGCATGGCTGGCCTTGTCTACCCCTCGTATTCCGTATTTTGGGAAGCGGGGCGTGACATCACCGTGAACATCCGCGCACCTATTTCATCATTACGAAAACTTTGGACTGCCTTCTCCAAGAGTTTGCGGGGATAGTTTCTCCCAACTTCATGCATACACTCTGAAAGCTTCTCGATCCAATGCATTTGTGCCCTTTGGATCGACATAGCAACCTTTTCTATGCCGCTCATAACATTATCAAGAGATTCAACATCGTTCGATATAGTCTTACCTTTGGTCCGACGACGACTCCCTCGACTATTGATGCTCGAAGAGACATTGCAAGTTTTACGAACTTGAGGGTAATCATTTTGTGTTTCATTAGCATTCTCTCCGCTTGGAGCCTCGTAAGCTTATGGCCTATCAACTTCTTCATAAATCGACTGTTTGTAGGCCCCCGTGACCCCGTCATCCCCACATATTAGTTTAAGATCATCAAAATGTGTGAGTGGATGGTTCACATAATCCTTCAGTTTAGGATTAGTTTGCCAAAATAAATATTAAAAAAAATTAATCAAGTTATTTATTGAAGATGAAATTTAAGCATAAATTAGAAGCAATTTTACCCGTGAGAACGTTTTGTACTCCTCGTCCTCCATTACTAGCATTTTCTTATCTTCGTCCCATCCCACGCCGGTCAAATCAAAACATTTAAGCATTTTCGCATATGTCTTCTTCAGAGCTTTAATATGATTGTGCACATTATCCGTAGTGTAAGTCTCACCAAATTCTTGGTTAACATGTACAGCTGCTGCCGTGAGAGCTATTCTCTTAAACCCTTTATCTCCTTTCAATCCTTTTTTAGCCTGTGAGGCCAAAAAGGGGATGAGTATATCATCATGGGCATCTAGCCAAATTTTATTCCATCCTCTCATAGCCGGAACTGTTTCCTTGCCCTTTGCAGCGGGTTTCTTGTTACGTTTTTTCATAGGCGAAGAATGCTCAATCTCTTCGGCACGACTATGTAAAGATTTTCCTGATCCACCGCTAGTATTAGATCCATATGCATCGCTATTTGATGATTCTATGAACGTGGTTGTGTTCGAGCTCATTGGATAGTGTACATGTGTATTGCCAGGGCTGTTAAAGTACGACATGAAACCTTGATTTGTCGAACCCGGCATCAAACCCAGAAAGAGAGACTCACCTTGTATGGGAGGGTACATGTTCATACCGGGCACGGGGTAAAAACCGGCGCTAGGTGGAGGATACCTGAATCGAGCATTATTATTATCTTCTTGCGGATCTGGGGGACTTTGAGTCTGGGGTGAGAATGGAAACTGAACCCACTCGCCGGTTGTAGGATGGAATCTTGGTGGAGTATTCGACATACCTAAATCATAACAACAAACAACATGTCATATTATTTTATTGGAAAGTACACTAGTATTCAAAACATGCAATAAACACACTTAAAATTTAACACAACGAAATATGATAGAAAGACTTGATAAGTTTAAGCAAACAACACTATCTAAATGAACTGAACGTAAAATAATACTTACTACATGCAACATAAAATAAAAACAAAGAGTGGTCGACTCCGTTAACAGTTATCTTGGTTACAATACAAATTGAATTAAAAATGAGCATCATGTAATTGACTCTGTTGTGTCCCCCCCCCATGATATTCATTGCAATAATCTACCCACATATCCCAAGCCAATTGATCGCGTCGGGTCTTCCACTCTTCTCTTTTCGCCCTCAACTCGGCGTGTGTCTGATTTGGATCGAACTGAATGATGTCCGGACCATCATCATCCACAACCTCGCCTTCTTCAAACCGGGGCTCTTGGACGTCGTTGAATGTGTCGTCATCCGGATCAACCATAGCTATGTAGTTATGAAGAATAGCACATGCCATAACAATTTGAACTTGTGTTGGAAATGGATGATGTGGCCTTGCCGATAGTATTTTAAATCGGTTTTTAAAAATCCCAAATGTGGCTTCAATTTTTGTTCGTAAAGTAGAATGACGTAGGTTGAAAAGCTCTTTTCTATTGGTGGGCATGTGACCAGAATGCTCTTTCAAGTGGTATCGAACACCACGATAAGGTGAAATTACTCCATGACCTGTACTGTAACCCGAATCGCCCAAAAGTATTTCCCTAAGAAAAGAAATAATAGTTTATTAAATGATTATCAGTTACTTAATTTTAATTGTATTTAACAAAAATATTTTGTACCTTCTAACACTCGCAAACCATATGGCGGTGGTAATGATAAAGCGTCCTTTAGGACGATACAATCATTGGCTGCCCCTTCCCAACCAGCCAAGATATAGGTGAATAGTTTATCCGGAGTTGCGGCTGCTAAAATATTTTGCGTCAGGCCCTTACGGCCCCTAAAACGTGGTACGTCCTTTACGGGGACCATTGCATCTACATGTGTCCCATCGATCAGCCCAATACAGTCCTACAACAAATTTCAAGTGCTACTTGTGATTTCAAATATCGTTTACGAATAACAATTAATACTTACTTACCGAAAAGTATGGATACCAACGAGGATTATGGACGATTTCTTGAGGAGTAGCACCGGTTGGTTGCTTCATAAAACGATTACGAATAGAAAATATAATGCGCAAGACGTCATTAAAATAACGGCTAACTGTTTCACCGGATCTTACAAATTCCAGTCGAACAACTCTATTTTTAGCTTTGTGTCCTACTATGTGAAGAAACATGGCTACTTGCTCTTCAATTGGTACATGAACGGTGTCTTGTAAGATTCGTAACTCCCTAAATAGTTGTGCAAGTTTGAGAAAAGGCATTTTACGCATTCGTAAATAATCAACACAACTAGTACTACTATCATTCAATATCCGAAACATGTGCACATTTCTACATAAATGTTTTCTTCATGAGGGGTCTCTAGGAATGTTGCTACCTCTATTATGTTCGTTGCGCTTTAACAGAACATAAGCTCTTAGCGCAAGGACTACAGCAGTAGCACCTCCAATGCAAAGTCGTAAAATCATTTCCTCCGATTGTGAGCTCATCTACAATCGCAAATTAAATAAAAATATCACAACTAAACATGCAGAAGATAAATTCAAAGACACCAATCACAACCAATGCATTCGAAGACCATAATTATTCTAGCAGTAAGCTATGATTCGAACAACAGAGTTAGAATTGCAGATGAAAATTGAAAAATATCAACAGCTCCATGCTTGCAAAACCATCACCAACCAACACTATCTCCCTGCATTTCTTTCCATACGATACGCAGCTATGATTCATAAAACACAACTAGAATAATTTCAAGCACATCCTACTCATCAGCAATATTCATAAACATGACCCTAGGGCAATTTCCTTTTAGATCAGAATCCAAACATGATAACATGTACAGCTGCATGGGTTCGTAGATGGCTATGATCAGTAGGGTTACTAGGAATGATCTCTGCTGGTGTTATAAGTTTAGATGTTTCCAAGGAGCAAGTTTTGAAGCTTGCATCAGTTTCACAATTAGTATTAAGATCCTGATCATCCTGGTAATCATCCATACAATGACGCTAAGAAAGCATGCCTTACAAAGGTAATGTCTTCTGTTTATTTTGCTATAAACATTCATCTTTTATGCCATTTTTCTAGCTTCAGAACATGTGAACGTCAATGATTTCAAATTTCAGGATAATACTTTAAAATGTTTTAGCAACCAAATAATGCATCTGTGCAGGGAAATAAATATATCCATGTTCAAACTAAAACCGGGTTAGTTTTACCTTTGCACCTATAACGGCAGGAGATCGGGGATCTCAAACGTCGAAGTGATCACCTTTGTTGCAGCGACTGGCCTCAGTGATCGTCGAAGAAATCCACCGATGCAAAAGCAACTGGCCTCGTGATCGTGTAAGAAATCCCCCGTTGCAGAGCCGACTGGCCTCAGAGATCGTCCAAGCCACCACCGTCGTCGACCCGACCACCAAACGAGGTTGCAGAGCTCGTCGAGCTGACACCGACCACAAACCCCCAAATCGACCTCGTCGAGCTCACACCGCGACGAACTCATGACCGAACCCTAACTCGAGCGTGATCGAGCTCACAGCCGCGTCGTCATCGTCGACTTCCTCCGAACCCCAACTCGAGCGCAACCCACTCACCGTCGAACCTCAAATCGAGCTCGGTTTTTTCTGCAGAATAGGGGAGGTTTGCTTGCAAGGCTTCGAAGTAGGCTTCATCGATCTATGGTATCCCTCGGCAAGATCACGACGACGATTTTGGGAAGGAAATCATCGCAGATCTTAAAGAGAGAAAGAAGAGAGAGAACGAGAGGAGAGAGAAGGAAAGGACGCGAGTGACGAGAACAGCGAAGGAATTGTTTAATATGGAAAATGTTACGTGGCGTTGGATTTCTCACAAATCCTCATTTTTCTTTTGAACTCTGAGATCCTGTTTCTTGCTGAGGTGGCTAAGAATCCAAGCAAATCCAAAGGGCCCAACCAAACAAAGAATTTATGAATCCTTAGGATTTGTAAATCCAAAACCCACACTCCTTCACAAATCCTGCAACCAAACAGCCTCTTAGGGGCTGTTTGGATGCAAGATTATGAATTTTGGATTCCAAAATAGCACGGTTGAAAATTTCTGGATTTGATAATTTGTTGTTTGGTTGGTTTTGGATTTATAGTATTGGATTTGTAGATCCTTGTAATTTTTGTTTGGTTGGTGAAAAGAAACTGAGGGTTGGATTTGAGGATTTTAAAGAGAGATAGATAGAGTGAGGATTTTTAAATAAATAAAGTAAACGAGTCTCATCTAAAAGTACAATGAATAGTGCCAAATCCTTGCAAATTCTCAAATTTTTTAGGATTCAAGAATCCTTATTTTATGGTGGATGCCCCATAAAAAACAAAGAAATCTTATAAATCCAAATCCCCCAACCAAACACAAAATTATGCAATTCTTAAATTGCACAATCCAAATCTTCATAATCCTACAACCAAACAGGCCCTTAGGAGGAGGAGGAAACCTTACTTAACCTGAAAATCCTGAATTTCATAAACCCTGACATTGTAAACCTATTTTCTCTACTTGAGAGCTTTCAATGTCGAAAATGCCCTTTGTTAATTCTAATTAACTTAACCTTATTTCTCTTTTTTCGTCCTTTTTTCCCCATCCAAATTCATATAAACAAGAAGTAAAGTTTTCTTACGATTGAAACTAACTTTCAGAAGCAGACTCGATGCAAACCGAGATGAGGCACACGCCCTCCCCCTAACTCATCCCCACCTTTCAAATTTCAGGAAAAAAATATTTATTATTGGTTGCAATTGAAGTTCTATATTTTTCGATATATGTTATATGTATTTACTTCCTTAAAACAATAAATAAGGATACATGCTATATTTTTCGATATATGTTATATGTATTTACTTCCTTAAAAACAATAAATAAAGATACATAATTTGAGCGGTAGTACATTAGATTTCAAAATAACAAATCATGGGTTTTAAATCCCACCACACTCATTATAATTTTAATTTTATTTACTGTTTTGTAACAAGGGATTCAAGTCAAATATAAGGTTCAGTCAAAGTTCTGAAGCCTAAATATAATATAGTAAGTGATGATGCTCATAAGTGGGAACTCCCAGATCATGACACGTGGCAGATGACGTGTCCCTAGGCATACGGAAATGGGCAAGAACTACACATTGGGGGCGTCCCCCGGGCTATCGTCCCGCGGCCTGGACCCGACCTCCGAGGACTCCCTGAACATTCCTATGCTCGCCATGTAAGTGACCCTTGGCTCGCCTCCGAGCCCTCCTACACGCCGAGCTTCTCGGTCTTTCGCCTCCGAGCTATCACAGAACCGAACTAACTTGGACTCCCACCCTCTTTTAGGACTCTCGCCGAGCTAGGCCTCTTCTGTTCTATCGGACGACCTAGAACGCCAGTCACAGGGGCCTCCGCCACGGCTCCGCGAATCTTGCCAGGCATAAGATATCCGCCGCTCCACGATTCCGCGTTCCACGCCGTCGCATCCCCCCATTAACGAGCGTATCTCATCATTAATGGGGGATCCCGCCATTCACGCAGGCGTAACGCTAGGGGCATAACGACCGGTAATGATCTCGTGCCAGCTAGCCCATAGCAGCCGCTATATAAACCCCTCTCTCAGACGACTCAGATAACGCAATTTTACTCTAATAGGCCGCTCAAATACCTCGGCTAACTTGATCGCTGGAGGGTCCACGGTGGCACAACCACCCCGGATTTCTTTGCAGGTAGCTCGGCCTCATTCCAAATCAAACCTACTGAGATCCATACGCTCCAGAAGGCAACTCTCAAACCCAATCTCAGCCGTTCATCGACGCTCGCGACAGACCAAAGGAGGACAATATCTGAAGGAGATCCTGACCTCCATCAGTTGGCGCAGTCTGTGGGAACTCAAAAATTCCACTCATCAAAAGTTGATCTTCCGATCTCGAACTCATGGCAAGTGATCACCGCGACGATCAAAGCACAAGCCGTCGCCCTCCCCACAACGGGGGCGTGGACGAATCCTCTCCTCCCTCTAACACCGTTCATGCCCTGTCTGCACGGATCGACAGGCTCGCGTTCATCATGGATGCCCGTGTCCGCATCCAAACAGCGGGACAAGCCCCCAAGGTCGCCGTTCCCCTACCTCGAGATCGCGACCTCCGCAGAGAAGGAGATGACACTGCCTATGCTGGAACCACCGAGCAACGTCTCGCTATCTCCTGCGGCCACAGGTCCCCCGCGGCGACCGATTCAATGATCCGCTGGGTGTCACGCCCCGCTTCCCGGTGTACGGCGAAGTGGACGTGACGAGGTCCGCTACGTATATACTTAGAAGTACATACGCTAAGCGTATCTAAGCAATATAAAAGTAAATCACAAAAGACAAGAGATATAGAAATAACAGCAACTTTATTAATAACATTCTTTTGTACAATGCATGAAAAGTAAATACAACTGAAATGAAAAGCGATGCCTAAACAGTGGCATAACAGGAAATGAAAATACTGAATAGAACAAGGTACAATATCTAGAGCTCGAGGTCTTCGTGAAACTGCTCCAAGTCTTCACCGGTGGGCTCGATCTCTGCTGGGTCCAAAACACCTGACGACATTCAAACAAGAAAGAAATAGAATGCCGTCAGCGAACAAGTCGCTCGGTAAGTCCCAAAGATAAAGAAGAATTAGAAAAGACAGAATAAGAAGTATTTTCTAAAGAGATTGTAAAATATTGTAGAATATTGTGTTAACGCTGTTGTTTGTAGCTTGGTACAGAAGGATGCCAGTGTATACGAGAGGGGTCTCTATATGCTAGAGACCAGGACAAACGGAATGTACAAGGAACCGTTAAGCCACGGTACAACAGCAACGGAATATAGGTTAGGTGTCTTAATCTGACCACCTCGTGCCACCTTTAACACCTTCCGTACCAATCTACCCCTTAAACCCCGTAGTGTTTTGATAGTATTGTTGTATTGTATTGTGTAAGTTGGATGACTGACCAAAACCATGATATCAGTAAACATATTATAACTGCATAATCAGATAAAGGGAATAACGGAATAATGGATGTATATCCATGGTTTGGTTCAGTCAAGTTGTATAGATTGTTAACTGGATTCTGGGATTCATGTGTTCATATTGAGTTGGAATATTAAAGAATGTAGTTTGACTTGAATCATATTCAAGTCAGAAATAATCAGACTCAAACCCGAATCAAACCAAAAGAAATGTAAGTCGAGGTTCTATATTTGTTAGGGTCCTTATTGTAATTTATAAAACTTGAGGGGGGTTTATGTAAAAATACTTTTGTATAGTTTTCAAGATACACCTCAAATATTTATTATTCGTCTTTATAGTTATAATGAGTGTGATTTATTATGATATTTCTAGTGAAAATATCCTAATTTCATAAATAAAGGTATTAATTTGTAATATTGATTTATTTGAAATTCATGGTATTTTAATATAACTTTTAATCTTGTAATTTTTTAGGAAAAGGTGGAAACTTTATCTTATAATAAAATAGATGTTTAAATGATAAATATACATATGTTTATACAAGAATAATTTTTAATAAATATTTTATTTTCCAAAAATCTCATTTTTCTTAAATGTCGTATTTAAACATTTCGAGACCGAATGCTCCTTGCGGAGGTCTGAATCTCGCACTACTAAGACCGAGGGTGCACGATAAACCGTACTATCCCTAACGAGTTCCCCAAAGGTGGGTTGTAGTGGCGCTTTGCAAAGATTTAATAAATACTAGTCATTTAGAAAACGGTTTTATAAAGATAAGGTATTTATTTGTAAAAGATGTAAATTTCCGTATTTTAGATTCTAGGGTTTCCTAAGCCAACTAGCCTATTTCTAAATGGTCTAAACGACAAGTCATTAGAAGCCTCAAATCGCCTCTGCACCGCCAATTGTGGCCAGGTAAGTACAAATGAGAAAAGGAGGGATCCGCTCACGAATCGTGAGACGGGCCTTTTAAAGTTACCTTTTCTCACTTGCCTAGCCTAGACACCACAAAGTCAGGTTTAGATAAACGATCGATGTCCACAACTTATCGTATTTTTCCTATTAAAGATATTGGTTTAAGAATGTATTAACCTAAAACTTTTAGAAAAGGTTTTATAAAGAAAATTGTATTTTAATGTAAAATCTTATTTTGTCGTATTCTAAATTTTCAAGGTAGCGTATTATGATTACATATGAGTGTGTGAGTAGGTAGGTCATTACCTCGTGAACTACTTTAAGGTTTAGCAAGGTTAAGAGGTTAAATGTGATAAACTAAACATGGTGGTATTTAAGTGAAAGAATACGATATATTGCAAAAGTTATCATTTCATGTGATAAACTTTATCCAAATTAGTTGTTATGTGATTAGTAGTCAACATGAATATGTTTAAGTATTATGGAATTGGTGATAAGTGAGATTTGATAGAAAACCGAATCGGAAATCGGTTTGTTCCGATTTCCGTCGGGGTTTTAAGTTCGTATTTTAATGAAAGAAAAGAAGGATAGAAAAGGGGGACTTACGGGTTTGGACAACGCTAGAGAGTGAGAGGGAGGTAGAGGGTTTGCCGGTGCGTCGAAACGTCGTTGAGAGGTCCTAGCACGATTACCGGGATTTCGCCGTCGATTTCGTCAGCGCTTCGCCTTTCGCTCGTTTTCTAACGTACCAAGTTCTCTTGGAATTTTAGGAGAGTGGACTTAGAAAAAGTGATGAGAGGGTAGAGGGTATGGGGGGTTATATAGGGTTAGGCTAGGGTTAGGGATTTTAATAAAAAAAATATAAAATATATAAAATTATATAAAAATTCATTAAAACTCATTAAACCTAGGAGTAAAAGGGATTTATTGGGCAAATGATAACTGATCCAAGCATTTAGAGTGTGCAGGAGGGTTGACCACGTCAAGAGCCAACTTTTTCGTGTTGGCGACTCGGCTGTCCGGCCAAGTCCGGCCGGCGGCGCCGAGTCGGGCCGAGTCAAGGTTCCAGTGGCCGGGGATTTTCCTGGGGTATAATTTGGTATATTTACTTTTTGTTGTCCAGTACAAATTTTGTGAGTTATGGCGTTTTGACTGTTGACTTCCAAAAGAAATTAAAACAAAATAAATACAAAAATAATGTGCGGTATGGGATTTGAACTCTGGTGGCTTGGTTCAGCAGTGTGAGGTATTACCAATGAGCTACAAACTCCTTCTTGTAATTATGGAGTAAAATAAATACTTAAAGAGATATCAGCCGCAATAAATACTCCAAGTATACATTGAATTTAAATCAATTCTTTGTACATTAAAAATGGAGTTGTTACAGTCTACCCTCCTTACAAAAATTTCGTCCTCGAAATTTACAACTTTTATTTGAGGACTAGTTTACAAAGAGGTGTGGATATCTAGTACGCATTTCATTCTCCCTTTCCCAAGTGGACTCTCCTGGAGTGCCTTTCCTTCACATCACTCGAACCAAGTTAACCTCCTTGTTCCGAAGTGTCTTCACTTTCCTGTCCAGGATCTCCACGGGCTGTTGCTCACAAGACAAATCGGGCTGTATAGTGAGCTCGGAATGATCGAGAACATGGCTGGGGTCACTCACATACTTTCTGAGTTGGGATATATGGAACACATTATGCACTCCTTCCAATGAAGGTGGAAGCGCTAAACGGTATGCCACTTCACCGACTCGTTCGAATATGTCGAACGGTCTAATGTATCTCGGACTTAGCTTACCCCGTCTTCCAAATCAGATCACTCCGCGGTTCGGAGATATCTTCAAGAATACGTGATCTCCTTTCTGGAACTCCAAGTGCCGTCTCTTTGCATCAGCCCATTGCTTCTGTCTATCTTGGGCTATGTGCATCCTTTCCCTGATAGTACGAACCACATCAACAGTTGCTACTATCATTTCTGGTCCAAGAAGTTCCCTATCTCCGATGTCGTCCCAACTTAATGGCGATCGACACTTCCTTCCATACAATGCTGTAAAAGGTGACATTCCTATGCTTGCTTGGTAGCTGTTGTTGTACGAAAACTCCATAAGATGTAGGTGATCTTCCCACGATCCTTTGAAGTCTATCATACACGCTCTAAGCATATCCTCCAAGATCTGAATAGTTCGTTCCGACTGACCATCTGTTTGTGGATGATAAGCCGTGCTGAAGTTCAGACTTGTTCCCAAGCTTGCTTGCAGACTTTGCCAAATTGCGATCGGAACCTGGTGTCACGATCGGAGACAATGCAGACCGGTACTCCATGAAGTCTCACAATTTCCTGTATGAGTTCATGGGTATCAGAGCAAGTACATTATGAAGAATTTAAATCTTAATTAGATTATTACCTCCATGTACTTCTTTGCTAGTGTCTTAGTAGATTGGCCAACTCGAAATGGGATGAAGTGAGCCGACTTTGTGAGTCGATCCACAATGACCCATATGGCATCGTTACCCTTTGTGCTGCGAGGAAGAGCAGTCACAAAGTCCATCGTGATGTGTTGCCACTTCCATTCTGGGATTGGTAACGGTTGAAGTAATCCAGCAGTCCTGTGATGTTCAGCCTTTACTTGCTGACACACCAAGCATTTTGCGACGCTTCTGGCTACTTCACGCTTCATTCCATGCCACCAATAATTTTGACGTAGATCTTTGTATATTTTGGTACCTCCAGGGTGTACTGGGTAGGGAGAGTTGTGAGCTTCTTTCATTAACTCTTCCCGAACAGGACCTTTTGGTACACACAATCGGCTGCCGTATCTCAAAGATCCGTCTTCATGGATGATGAAGTCTGTTCTGAGTCCATTCTCCACTTGTTCTCTGATCTTTTGCAACTTAGCATCACTTGCTTGAGCTGCTTTGATCTGATTGACAATGGTTAATTGAACTTGTAAATTCATCAAACTTGAAGCATTACCTGGCACGACTACTTCAATCTCCATCTGATGCAAGTCTTGTTGAAGCTTCCACTGAGCAGTGAGATTCATTGCTAATGGTTGGCGACTAAGAGCATCGGGTACTACATTCACCTTCCCTGGGTGATATTGCAAGTTGATGTCAAAGTCCGCCATGAGTTCTAACCATCTTCTCTGCCGCATATTCAACTCCTTCTGAGTAAACACGTACTTTAGGCTCTTATGATCTGTGTAGATGTTCACTCGTTCACCAAGTAGGTAATGACGCCAAATCTTGAGAGCAAAGATGACGGCTGCCAACTCCAGATCATGCGTCGGATAATTACGCTCATGAATCTTCAACTGTCTTGAAGCATAAGCCACAACCTTATCGTGCTGATGTAGAACACAGCCTAATCCCTTACCGGATGCATCGCAATGCACTTCGAATCCTCCAGATTAATCCGGTATGACGAGAATAGGTGCTGATGTCAACCTTGACTTGAGTTCTACGAAAGCTTGTCCGCATGCTTCTGACCACACAAATTCTTCATCTTTACGTGTGAGCTTGGTCAGGGGCGTTGCTATCTTTGAAAAGCCTTCAATAAACCTTCTGTAATATCCAGCTAAACCCAAGAAACTTCGAATATCCTTCACCGACTTTGGTGTAGGCCATTCGCTAACTGCCGAAACTTTCGCTGGATCCACAGAGATTCCTTCCCCTGATACGATATGTTCAAGAAAACCAACTTGATTTAGCCAAAACCCGCACTTGCTGTACTTGGCATAAAGCTGATGTTGACGAAGAGTTTCCAGGACAATTCGTAAGTGTTCTGCATGTTCTTTCCGACTCTTAGAATATACCAGGATGTCGTCGATGAAGATGACAACAAACCTGTCTAGATATTCCCGAAAAACTTGATTCATAAGGTTCATGAATATTGCGGGTGCGTTGGTCACTCCAAATGGCATCACTAAAAATTCGTAATGTCCATAGCGAGTTCTGAAAGCTGTTTTGTGAATATCAGCTTCCTTGACCTTTACTTGATGATAACCTGAACGAAGATCTAATTTTGAGAAAACACAAGATCCACTTAGCTGATCGAATAAATCATCGATGCGCGGGAGTGGATACTTGTTCTTTATAGTGACTTCGTTCAAGGCTCTGTAATCGATGCACATTCTGTATGAACCTTCCTTCTTTTTCACAAGTAGTACAGGTGATCCCCAACTTGAAGCGCTGGGACGAATCCATCCTTTCGCCAGTAATTCATCCAACTGTGTTCGGACTTCCTTCAAACCTTCCGGACTTAAACGATAGGGTGCTTTGATCACCGGTTGTGCTCCTGATACTAAATCAATACTGAATTCAAGAGCTCGATCGGGAGGCAAACCTGATATATCATCAGGAAATACATCGTCGAACTCTCGAACCACATTTGGTCTTGATTCTTCCTCCGCTTGAGCTGCTGCAACTACTGCTTCTCTGGCTTTGCTTTGTAGGTACTTGGCTCCAGTGTACGGTCTCCGCTTTTGAAATAGAAGACCGGATGGTCTGGAATCTCGAATACTACCTTCCTTTGACGACAGTCGATGGTAGCATAAAAAGTTCCAAGCCAATCCATTCCTAGAACCACATCGAAGTTCGGTATATCCAGTACTTTGAAGTCAGCATAAAACTCTCAACTGCAGACGATGACTGGACACAAGCTGTATCCCATAGTTGCCTTTAGAACGCCATTTCCTGAACTGACATTCCAGCTGGATACAAGCGGTGAGACTGGAATCGCATGGGTTCAGACAAACCGTTGTGACATAAAGCAATGTGATGCTCCAGTATCAAACAGTGCAAGTGCAGGGATCGAGGATACTAAGATTGTACCTAAGGTATGTGGGATTTATTTTAGGTATAGGAAATATGCAACTAAGTAGTAGGATAGAAAAGCAAGGTTTGAAAAGAAAAGTTTACCAGTGATGACTTGGCCAGTGGCCTCAGCTTCTTCCACGGACATCGTGAAAGCCTGGCGCCTTAGTACATTCCTCCTGGCCTGAGGAGCATCCCTCGGAACGTTCCTTTGAGCTTGATGGAACTGACGAGGAGGTGGTGCAGCTTGTGGTCCTCTGGGTGGTGCAGGTAGTGCAGGTCTGGGAGCAGGTGCCTGAAGAGCTGGTCGCTGCGGATAAGTAATTGCTGGCCTGGGTGCAACAACTGGGTTTTGTCTTTAGGGACGATACCCAATATCGTGAGTAGCTGAGCCGCAGACTAAGCAAAAGCGGTTGGCTCGACGGCAGTCCTTCATCATATGTCCAGTTCTCTTGCAGTAGGTGCAAAAGGCTAGGCTGGGACGATGGGTTGGTACTCCGGGTCGCCTTGGCACGAAAGGTGTCCTGGACGAGGCCCCACCCGCCATCTGATTAGCAGGGCGCTTGACTCCTGCAGACTGAGGTCTACCCCTTGCTTTTATCACTGCTTCATAACTGTGGGCAGCTTCCAGAGCATCCTCATGAGTCAGAAATTTTCCCGTGGCTAGAGCAGCCTGAATCTCCGTGTCCATTCCTTGTTGAAAGCAACGGGCTCTGATCTCGTCCGTCGGTATCAAGTGTGCCGCGAATCTGTTTAAAGATTGTGTTAGCTGTGTAGTATGTGATAATTAAAAATTGAACTGTTGTGACATATCTTACCGGCTTAGCATAGTGAATTCAGCGTCGTACTCATCTACTGATTTGTCCCACATCGAACCCTGTTGTAGATGAATGAACTGCTGCTCCATTGCAAACCTGGCAGTCACAGGGAAATATTTCACGTCAAACTTCTCGCGACAAGTCTTCCATTCAATCGGCTGTACCAGACGGCTTTTTTCCGCCTTCCACCAGTTGCGAGCATTATCCGTGAGCTGTAGTTTCGCCACAAAGACCCAAGCGATGTCTGGCACTTGAGCTGCTGCCAGATCGTCTTCTATGCCTTGTGCCCATTCTTCCGCTTCAAGAGGGCTTCCTTTTCCAGAGAACCGCTTGGGGTGTAAAGCCCTGAATTGCTTTACTCCCGGTGCGTCGGTCTCGAGACGGTTCAGAAGTTGTTGTTGTCCCTCAAGAAGGCTGCGGATCACCTCAAGTAGCACTGTTTGCTCGGAAGTTGGCACAGGAACAGCTGGTGTGAGGGTAGTGCTGGAGGTGTGTTGTTGACATTGGTGCTGGTGTTGTTCGGGGAATCGATAACCTTGAAGAAAAATTTGGGTTAGGACAGATTCAAATACATGAAATGATAAGATTCAAGGAATAGAAATTTGTAAGATTTAAGAAACATGAATTGTAAAGAATGTTTTAGTTGCTGGTTCTTGTGTTATATTGCTTAGGTTGTTCACGCAGAACAGAACTGCATAGTATGGTTCTATACAGCTCTGACCTGCATGGGCCACCAACAAAACTTGTCACGCCCCGCTTCCCGGTGTACGGCGAAGTAGACGCGACGAGGTCCGCTACGTATATACTTAGAAGTACATACGCTAAGCGTATTTAAGCAATATAAAAGTAAATCACAAGAGACAAGAGATATAGAAATAACAACAACTTTATTAATAACATTCTTTTGTACAATGCATGAAAAGTAAATACAACTGAAATGAAAAGCGATGCCTAAACAGTGGCATAACAGAAAATGAAAATACTGAATAGAACAAGGTACAATATCTAGAGCTCGGGGTCTTCGTGAAACTGCTCCAATTCTTTACCGGTGGGCTCGATCTCTGCTGGGTCCAAAGCACCTGACGACATTCAAACAAGAAAGAAATAGAATGCCGTCAGTGAACAGGTCGCTCGGTAAGTCCCAAAGATAAAGAAGAATTAGAAAAGACAGAATAAGAGGTATTTTCTAAAGAGATTGTAAAATATTATAGAATATTGTGTTAACGCTGTTGTTTGTAGCTTGGTACAGAAGAATGCCAGTGTATACGAGAGGGGTCTCTCTATGCTAGAGACCAGGGCAAACGGAATGTACAAGGAACCATTAAGCCACGGTACAACAGCAACGGAATATAGGTTAGGTGTCTTAATCTGACCACCTCGTGCCATCTTTAACACCTTCCGTACCAATCTACCCCTTAAACCCCGTAGTGTTTTGATAGTATTGTTGTATTGTATTGTGTAAGTTGGATGACTGACCAAAACCATGATATCAGTAAACATATTGTGACAGCATAATCAGGTAAATGGAATAACGGAATAATGGATGTATATCCATGGTTTGGTTCAGTCAAGTTGTATAGATTGTTAACTGGATTCTGGGATTCATGTGTTCATATTGAGTTGGAATATTAAAGAATGTAGATTGACTTGAATCATATTCAAGTCAGAAATAATCAGACTTAAACCCGAGTCAGACCAAAAGAAATGTAAGTCGAGGTTCTATATTTGTTAGGGTCCTTATTGTAATTTATAAAACTTGAGGGAGGTTTATGTAAAAATACTTTTGTATAGTTTTCAAGATACACCTCAAGTATTTATTATTCGTCTTTATAGTTATAATGAGTGTGATTTATTTTGTGATATTTCTAGTGAAAATATCCTAATTTCATAAATAAAGGTATTAATTTGTAATATTGATTTATTTGAAATTCATGGTATTTTAATGTAACTTTTAATCTTGTAATTTTTTAGGAAAAGGTGGAAACTTTATCTTATAATAAAATAGGTGTTTAAATGATAAATATACATATGTTTATACAAGAATAATTTTTAATAAATATTTTATTTTCCAAAAATCTCATTTTTCTTAAATGTCGTATTTTAAACCTTTCGAGACCGAATGCTCCTTACGGAGGTCTGAATCTCGCACTACTAAGACCGAGGGTGCACGATAAACCGTACTATCCCTAACGAGTTCCCCAAAGGTGGGTTGTAGTGGCGCTTTGCAAAGATTTAATAAATACTAGTCATTTAGAAAACGGTTTTATAAAGATAAGGTATTTATTTGTAAAAGATGTAAATTTCCGTATTTTAGATTCTAGGGTTTCCTAAACCAGCCAGCCTATTTCTAAATGGTCTAAACGACAAGTCATTAGAAGTCTCAAATCGCCTCTTCACCGCCAATTGTGGCCAGGTAAGTACAAATAAGAAAAGGAGGGATCCGCTCACGAATCGTGAGACGGGCCTTTTAAAGTTACCTTTTCTCACTTGCCTAGCCTAGACACCACAAAGTCAGGTTTAGATAAACAATCGATGTCCACAACTTATCATATTTTTCCTATTAAAGATATTGGTTTAAGAATGTATTAACCTAAAACTTTTAGAAATGGTTTTATAAAGAAAATGGTATTTTAATGTAAATATTGTTTTGTCGTATTCTAAATTTTCAAAGTAGCGTATTATGATTACATATGAGTGTGTGAGGAGGTAGGTCATTACCTCGTGAACTATTTAAGGTTTAGCAAGGTTAAGAGGTTAAATGTGATAAACTAAACATGGTGGTATTTAAGTGAAAGAATACGATATATTGCAAAAGTTATCATTTCATGTGAGAAACTTTATCCAAATTAGTTGTTATATGATTAGTAGTCAACATGAATATGTTTAAGCATTATGGAATTGGTGATAAGTGAGATTTGATAGAAAACCGAATCGGAAATCGGTTTGTTCCGATTTCCGTCTGGTTTTTAAGTTCGTATTTAATGAAAGAAAAGAAGGATAGAAAAGGGGGACTTATGGGTTTGGACAATGCTAGAGAGTGAGAGGGAGGTAGAGGGTTTGCCGGTGCGTCGAAACGTCGTTGAGACGTCCTAGCACGATCACCGGGATTTCGCTGTCGATTTCGTCAGCGCTTCGCATTTCGCTCGTTTTCTAACGTACCAAGTTCTCTTGGAATTTTGGGAGAGTGGACTTAGAAAAAGTGATGAAAGGGTAGAGGGTATGGGGGGTTTATATAGGGTTAGGCTAGAGTTAGGGTTTTTAATAAAAAAAAATAAAAAAAATATAAAATAATATAAAAATTCATTAAAACTCATTAAACCTAGGAGTAAAATGGATTTATTGGACAAATGATAACCGATCCAAGCATTTAGAATGTGCAGGAAGGTTGACCACGTCAAGAGCCAACTTTTTCGTGTTGGCGACTCGGCCATCCGGCCAAGTCCGGCCGGCGGCGCCGGACTGAGTCTGCCGGTTCGCCGGCCGGCGGCGCCGAGTCGGGCCGAGTCAAGGTTCCAGTGGTCGAGGATTTTCCTGAGGTATAATTTGGTATATTTACTTTTTGTTGTCCAGTACAAATTTTGTGAGTTATGGTGTTTTGACTGTTGACTTCCAAAAGAAATTAAAACAAAATAAATACAAAAATAATATGGGGCATAGGATTTGAACTCTGGTGGCTTGGTTCAACAGTGCAAGGTATTACCAATGAGCTACAAGCTCCTTCTTGTAATTATGGAGTGAAATAAATACTTAAAGAGATATCAGCCGCAATAAATACTCCAAGTATACATTGAATTTAAATCTATTCTTTGTACATTAAAAATGGAGTTGTTACACTGGGCGCCTCACAGCTCCATGCCGAGATATCGTGAAAGGGAGCCGCGCCCTGATGCCCATCGCACTCCTGTCCCTCCTGAGGAAGTGTCAGTCAGCTCGCCCTGCTCTCAGGCATGGCCGACACCCTTTCCCTCGACGGGGTCGCACGGACGGCGCTCACCGTGATAACTCATGAACAACCTCGCCAGGGGACCTGAAGAACCTCATAGAATGGAACCGGAGTCGTAGCCAGGTGCAGGCTGCCGGCGCGAGGGGCCATAACTCCGAATACGCCAAATCCTCGGGGTACTACGACCGTCTCGACACCCTCGAAAAGAAAATTGAGGGTATACATCGGGAGTGTCGTCCTCCAAACGAGGGGACCACGTATGCTGCCGACTTGCTTACGAAGCCCTTCACTGAAAAGTTGCTCGCTGTACGCGTCTCATCCAGGAATAAGCCTCTAAAAGTGGCTCTCTTTGATGGGAAGTCCGACCCGAAAGACCACCTGGATGCGTTCACGGCGGGCATGAGCTTCCAGGACAACTTTGACACCGCCCAATGTCGAGCGTTCCTCGCCACTCTCATCCGGGCTGGGTAAGACTGGTTTCAAGGACTTACGCCACGCTCCATCTCTACCTTTGATGAGCTGGCTGCCCAGTTCCTCGGGCATTTTGTCGGTAACAGACGGCAGAAGCGCACCGTCGATTACCTCTTCACTATAAAGAGCGGGGATAATGAATCCTTAAAAGATACGTCACTCGCTTCTACAACGCTCTTCTTGAGGTCCCCAATCACCGGGACGAGACTGTAATCACAGCGCTGAGGTCGGGTCTTAGGCATAAGGAGTGGCTCCGCTCCTTTGCATTAGCACAACCTAAAACTATGGCCAAGGTAAAGGCTTGGACCGAGCGGAAATCCAGCTCGAATCCGAGATAAACACGAACCTACCCCGGAGCGACCAGGCCGATCAAAAGAAGAGGGGTAGAGAAGAGAAGAAGGAGGTCGACCGGCCAAAGCCATACTCCCCGAAGTTTCAGTAGTATACCCTGCTCAACATCTCTCAGACTGAGCTATTGATGGAGGCGAAGGACGAGCGATTTTTCAAGCTCCTTCCGGTCACCAATAGAGCGGCCAAACGGACTTGAGGCCCGTACTGCGCCTTCCACAGGTCGTAGGGACACCCCACCGAGAACTGTAAACAGCTCCGCGACTACATCGAGGAGCTGATCCGCTCGGGGCACCTGATAAAGTACTTGCGGGAAAAGCGACAAGTAGACCGGGAGCAAGAGAACCATCCCCCTCCCGGCGAATTGACGATCGGCCAAATCATGGTCGTATCAACGGGGGGTGCGCCTGGAGCCGGCGAGATTCGCCACCTCTTATCGGTCGCAGGAACCAGCGGCCAGCCCCGGAAGAAAAGCAAAGCCGCTTACCCCATCACCTTCACCAACGAAGACCTCCACGGGATATCCTTGCCTCACAATGACCCCCTCGTGATTACAACACGGGTTCACCGCTACGAGATTCAAAGGATACTGGTCGACTCGGGAAGCTCGGCGGACATCCTTTTCTATAACTGCTTCTTACTTTTGGGGTCGGCCCGTCGGACTTGAGGCCAACCGCCCACATTCTGTCGGGGTTTACTAACCACTCCATCCCGACAGAAGAAGTGGTTACCCTCCTCCTTAACATTAGGGAAGCGGGCCGTTCGAGAACCGTACCAGTGGAGTTCATCGTCTCTAGAATTCCATCATCCTATAATATCCTCATGGGACGCCCGACGCTAAACTCCCTTCGGGCACAAATCTCGACCTACCACCTCACGATCAAGTTTCCACTGGAACAAGGGGGAATAGGTCGGGCCTACAGGAACCAGCAAATCGCAAAGATTTGCTTCACAGTGACGTCCGCCTCTGAGGAGCGAAGCAACGACCTTGAAAGCGCGAGCGATCTCCAGGGGTCCTTGGATACCCGTGATAAGCAAAAAAGAAATCCGAGGGGCTCCGGTGGAGGCGCTAACGGAGGTCCCCCTCATCGAGGGGGACAATGAATGAACTGTCCAGATCGGGTCACTCTTAATGGGAGCCCGGCGCGAAGACTTGATCCACTTTCTCCGAGGAAACTCGGATGTGTTCGCTTGGGCGCCCGCCAACATGCCAGGGATCGACCCTAAAGTAATCTCGTATAAGCTCGAGGTCGACCCAATGGTCCGACACGTCAGGCAGAAGAAACGAAGTTTCGCTCCGATCAAACAAAAAGCGATTGAGGATGAAGTCGACAGGTTGCTTGCAACCAACTTCATTCGAAATGTGGCCTACTCAGAATGGCTGGCGATGTGGTCATGCTTAAAAAGGCAAGCGGGAAGTGGCGCATATGATTCGACTTCACAGATCTCCACAAGGGCTGCCCGAAAGACAACTATCCCCTTTCTCGGATAGATCGGCTTGTCAACAACTCGGCAGGCCACGAATTGCTCAGCTTCATGGATGCATTCTCCGGCTACAACGAGATCCGTATGAACCCGGCAGACGAAGAGTTTACCGCATTCACGACGGACCGGGGGTATGCTACTATAAAGTGATGCCTTTCGGCCTCAAAAACGCCGGAGCTACATACCAGCGCTTGGTCAACAGGATGTTCAAACCACAGATTGGGAGAAACATGGAGGTTTACATTGACGACATACTCGTCAAGTCGACCTCGTCGGACAAGCATGCCGAAGATCTTGGCAAGAATTTCGACATCCTCCGCAAATACAAAATAAAGCCGAATCCCGCTAAGTGCGCATTCGGGGTCACTAGTGAAAAATTCCCTGGGTTCATGGTTACCCACCGAGGAATTGAAGCTAACCCGGAGAAGATCAACGCCATCCTCAACATGGCCGCATCGAAGAGCAACGTCGAAATTTTGCGAATCACGGGAAGAGTGGCCGCTTTGAGTCGCTTCATGTTGAGGTCCGGAGAAAAGTGCATCCCATTCTTCAAAGCCCTGAGAAAGATCTAAAGGTTTGAATGGTCGGAGGAGTGTCAAATCGCTTTCGAGCAATTGAAAATGCACCTGGCAACTCCCCCACTGTTCACCCGGCTAATTGAAGGAGACGAGTTATCATTGTATCTAGCGGTGTCCGATCAGGCTGCAAGCTCGGTGCTCGTCCAAGAAGTCGAAGGAGTCCAGAAGCGAGTCTACTACGTAAGCCACGTCTTTAAGGATGCGGAAACAAGGTACCCGGCCATAGAAAAGAATGTCTTGGCGCTTATCGTGGCCTCAAGAAAACTACGGCACTACTTCCAGGTACACACCATCCTCGTCCTCACCAAGCGTCCCTTAGGGGCTATTCTCGCCTTCCCTGAGTCATCCTGTCGTTTGGAGAAATGGAGGTGGGAGTTATCTCAATTCGACATCAAATACCGCCCAAGTCAAGCTATCAAAGCACAAGACCTGGCAGACTTCGTTGTCGAATGTACTATCCCCAACAAGGAGGCGGTGTCGGCGCCAGTCCCCGGGTCTCAACCCTCGATCGAGGAGAGGCCCAACTCCATCCCCGATTGGGTCCTTTACGTCGATGGATCATCTAGCGAGGATGGGAGCGGCGCCGGCCTCATCATTCGAGACCCGAACGAGGTAGAAATGGAGTACTCTTTGAAGCTCGGGTTCAAAGCCTCAAACAACGCCACGGAGTATGAGCCCTTGCTAGCTGGACTATGAATCGCCTTCGAAGTGGGGATGAAGACGATCCAAATTCGCAGTCACTCCGCCCTGGTTGTAAGTCAGGTGACAAGCCGTTTCGAGGCCCGGGAGCCTCTGATGGTGAAATATTTAGCTAAGGTAAGAAGACTATGAAAAGACTTCGACGAAATTCAAGTGGAGCAGATTCCTCGGTGTTCCCCACCGAACAACGGAGACGCGACCGTGCAGGTCCGTCTTACCTGAAATTCGGGGCAGATGCTAATTGGTGCTATCCGTCCACCTCTCCGAAGATGCCAAGTTGATTTATGGCATCATGTATCGAAGGTTTAAATGGATGCGGCCGATGTAGCAGATTTCTTCAGATTCCCCCTCGTTTGAAGGTTTTTTTATTGTGGGGACGCTTTTCCCTGCAGGCGCAAGCCCCTGCAGTTAATTACGCTACCGCATCGCGGTAACAACTTTCTCCTTCTCCATATGGTCACTTCGTGTCGTGGGTGTTTGTTTTGTGTTTGGTTGCCCGTGGATTGTATACGGAGATTAAGTTATGTTGTCGCCCGTAGGGCGTGGACTAGTCCAAATCCGTATCTTTCTTAGATTTGGGTTTGGTGGGGTTGTGTTTAAGGATACATTAGCCTTATTTGAGGCTAAGATCAACTTAAACGTTCGTTAATGACACGTTAGTCTAATTCTAGACTAAGATCAACTTAACAGGATCGTTTAGATCCGACAAGAGAGCAATTGGGCTCTACTGTTTAGTTTAATGACATTGCGGTCGATAATTAGTTTAAGGACATTACGGTCCAATGTTAGTTTTAAGACATTGCGGTCAAGGTTAAGGACCTCATAGTCCGTGAGCTTAAGGACCTCACAGTCCGTTGTTAGTTTTAAGACACCGCGGTCGAGATTAAGGACGTCATAGTCCATGAGTTTAAGGACCCCACAGTCCGGTATTAGTTTTAAGACATCACGGTCGAGGTTAAGGAGATCATAGTCCATGAGTTTAAGGACCCCACAGTCCGGTATTAGTTTTAAGACATCACGGTCGAGGTTAAGGACATCATAGTCCATGAGTTTAAGGACCCCACAGTCCGGTATTAGTTTTAAGACATCACGGTCGAGGTTAAGGACGTCATAGTCCATGAGTTTAAGGACCCCACAGTCCGTAGCAATATGTGGTCGTCGGGACCCGTTACCTCTCTGACGACGTTGAAGGATTACAGCGACGGATGTCAGAGGAGTAAAGAGATGTACCCTCGAACTGGGTGTAAATTGATTGGAAGAGCAGTTGTGCTCAGTTCAATTTATATTGAGGACTTATGGCCAGAATTGGGCTAAGTCCAGTTAAAAATGTTTAACATTTTATTCATGTTTGGCCTGTTAGGCCTTTATTTGGGCTCTGCCCTTTTAATAATGCATAGCATTGGGCTTTGACATTGGATGTAATTAAATGCATAGCATTTATCAGGGGAAAAATAGTGGTCTGATAGTGCGCCACGTGGCTTGTCAGGCGCTTTGCGCCCATCAAAGAGCGCATTGCGCTAGCGCATGCAAAGGTGTCACGTGTCATGCTCAGCGCTAAGCGCAATTCTGTTAGCGCACTACGCTTTATGAGTGGGTGCGCCAGCGAGTGACACGTGGCGCGCTCTGGCGCTGTGCGCCATTCCAAGAGCGCAGTGCGCTATTTTTAGAAGCGCAAACTGTTCTGTGGTTGACACGTGGCGCGTTTTGGCGCTGTGCGCCAGTCCAAGGAGCGCAAAGGCGCAATTCAAGAGTGCAAGGCCACTGTCCAATAGCGCAGAGTGCATTTTTGATCAATTTAAGATCAAAGAACAAGTTTATGTTCTCTTAAAAGAGGCTTTGCCTCAAGATTCAAGAACCAAAGTTCTTGTTCTCATCAAAAGGCTCTGCCTTTATAGATCAAAAGATCTGTTAATGAAGTAAATTACTTCTTTTTAATCTTTTATAATTAGATGTTTTTTTTATCTTTTTCTTTTCTATTGAAGATCTTGATCTTGTTCTTAGATCTCTGATCTTTTTAGAAGATGGTTCTTCTTTTTTAATGAGATGATTTCATCTGTATTTATTCAAGAACACAGTTCTTTACCTTTAAAGATGAAGAAATGATCTTCATTTTTCAAAGGTTTGCCTTTCTTTCTTTTTGAGTTCTTCTCTCAAAGTTTGCAGAGGGTTCTCCCTCTCTGAGACTTGAAGTCTTGGGGCCTTTGTATAGGGCCAATTGATTTGTTAAGTTAGTTGAAGAGATCTTTCTCTGATTGATTTGGGGATATTTCCCCACCGTTGGATCTTTGATTCTAAGGCTTCTCTTTTACAGAAAATAATCTTCTTATTTTAATAAAATTGGAAAGATCTTCTAGAACAGAATTTTAGTTCTGATAATTTATTATTATTATTATTAGATCTTTTGATCTAACGGTAGGGAATTCTTTAAATTCCTGCGCTAGCGCAATTGGCGCTAGCGCAATTGGCGCTAGCGCGCCTGCGTTTGACACGTGGCGCGCAGTGCAGAGCGCAGTGCAAATGCGCTAGCGTACCCGCGTTTGACACGTGGCGCGCAGCGCGCCTGCGTTTGACACGTGGCGCGCAGCGCAGAGCGCAAGAGATCTGAAGCGTTGCTTCAATTTTTTTTAAATTTGAATTTTGAAACAGAGCTTTGCTCTGATTGGGGTGCGCTGCCTAGGGCGCAGCGCTCCTGGCGCTGGCGTGTCTGCTTTTGACACATGGCGCTCAGCACGCAGCGCAAGGGATCTGAAGCGTTGCTTCAATTTTTGAATTTTGAAATTCAAACAGAGCTTTGCTCTGATTGGGGGAAACAAATGCCCCCCCCACCGTTGCGCTCACGTGGAGCACACGTGAGTGCAGCGGTGGCAACATCTGAGCCATTGGATCGACTCAGAAGTTGAGGAGGCGCTTCAGCGCCTATAAATAGGACCCTTGGTCCTCGGATGATTACCATCTTCAATAATTTTTATCTCAGAGCCTTGCTCTCATTTCCAAGAACTTCAAGAGTTAAAACTCTTGAAAATTTTAGGTAAAAATTAAATTAAATTAAATTAAATAACTTAGGGGTTTTACCCATTAACAGAGCCTTGCTCTTATAGATCTTTTGATCTAAAGAAAACCCCTTTAGGGTTTTATAAACAGAGCCTTGCTCTCAAGAACCCATAGATCTAAATAGATCTTTTCTTAGGGTTTCTTAGCCCATGGGTCAGAGCTCTGCTCTTTTGACAATGTATAGATCTTTTGATCTTTTGATGAAGAACTCTTAAGAGTTTTTTTTCATGGATCTTTAAGATCCCAGAATTTTAATTCTTAAGAATTAATTTTCATTAACTTTGATGGATTTTTCCATCATCATTACAGAGCTAGGCTCTTTAAGGAATTTTATTCCCTCGTGACCAGAGTTTGACAAGTGTCACTCTGTTACAGAGCTTTGCTCTAAAACGGAGATTTTCTCCTTGTCTCGAGGGATTTCTCATTTAATGAGAACATTCTTTGAGGATTTCCTCATTAATTGACAGTTTCATCCAATGATGAGGCTGTCTTATTAATTAATGCGTTGTCATCTGGATTTTGTGGGTCCACCTTTAGTCCCCTTTCCACTGCATTGCAGTAAATTTTAAAGTGTCGCTCAGAATTTTAAGATTAAATTATAGTACTGATAATTGAATTCTTTTCTTTTTCGCAGGCGACATGTCTTCTGATCTTTCGTTCCCGTTTTTCCGCTCAGAGGGAGGATTCCCTGAGGCACCGGTGGACCGGGAGGTTCTTGCTCTTATTAAGGATTATGACCCGGAGTACAAACGCCTTCACTTGTGGGGTAGGTGGTATGACCAAATAATTAAAGGTCGCCGAAGCTTCTCTTGTGCGACGCCATCGGATCCGATCTCGTCGATTTCGTACGCGGATATACCCTCGGTGAGCTATGCCGTGGAGGTCGTTAACTGGACTTCGGAGGGTCTTCTTCAACCTTCGATTGCTGCCATACCCATGCAGCTGCCGGCAGCCTTGGATATTCTGGGACGGCGTATATGCTAGGGCGAGTCGCGCCCTTGGGGACAACCCTACAACATCGGGTTGACCGCTCGACACTCGGCAGGGTATCTGTAGTGGGCCAGGTACATTTTGTCAGCGAAGAAGGTGCATCTGCTGAAGATCGGTCTATACCTTGCAGTTTACGCCTCACTGTTCAAGTATTCTGCTCTTCCGACATGGTGGATTAAGGCGTTCGTGGAGCAATGGAACATCCCCACCCATACCTTTCTTCTAATGGACATGGAAGTTTCCATCCCTCTAGAAGAATTTGCTGAGATTTCCGGTCTGCCGGTGAGGGGGGAGCACTATGAGGAGCTACTTCCTCCGGACGAATACGTTTTTGCCACCAAGCCATTGGTGATGGACTTAACGCCGGAGAACGCTATTCAGCACCAGTTTCCGAGTCTAGTAAATGTGCTGAATATGTATGAAAGTCTTTACTTGGAATCGGGAGGCCGGGGAGTTAGTTTCGCCGACTTCATCGCCCGCTTTCTTCGGCCGGAGATTCTATCGCAACGGAGCGAAAAATTCGCCAAGCTTGACGACCCCTTCGGCCTTGGCTTAGATCGTCAACCGGCACTGGAAGCCGATCAAAAGGTTTTTACCTCCCCGATGCTGCAATCATCCCTTTGTCGGAAATCGCTGCTCCGGGCATCGACGAGGAGACTTTCTTTCTCGCGTTTCTGGGGCTATGGCTGTGCTGGTTCATGCTCCCCATGCACCCTCGCTATATGAGGCCATCCGTGTTCTACCCAGCACATAGGATGGTGGCTGGCATACAATTGGCCATCGGGATTGCCGGGTTAGCCCATCTGTACCATGGTCTTAGCGTGGCGGCGGACGCAACTGAACCGGGGGTGCAACCCGCTAATTTCCCGATGCACTACTTTACTTCATGGATGGAAATGCACGTGCTCGGGGTATTTGGTATTCATAAAAGACCCTCGTTTTACGAGAAATACAGATTCCCGAGAGTTATGCGGCTGATCGGTGCTTCTATTGTGAATCCGCCTCCGCGGGAGGCTAGGGGGCTTCTTCTTCGTCCGCGCACGGTCGGAGCGGGTATTTCTTTCATGGACAAGATCCTGACAATCAGCCCGGAGACCTCTAAGACGGTATTGGCGTTGCGCGATAATTTTAAGGACGGGGCCTCCGTATTGAAAGCCCGGGAGATTCTACATCTATACTCCATCCGGCCGGGCTTCCTCGTGTTCAGGCAGAACGAGGCGGCACTTTTTATAAGGTACAACCCCCATCGTTTCGCCCAACAACTAAGTTATAACTAGGGGGTCCCACTGGAGGCGTTTTTGGAAGAGCCTGCGGCCACCAGAGAGGGGATACAGAGTGCACTACATCACTTTATGCGGCTAAATACGGGCTCCCACTTCTTCATTAGCGAGCCGACTTGCATTCCAAGGGCCCTCAACGTATACGGGGCCTGGTATCAGCACGTGATGGGCGCTGTTATCAGGGAAGAGAAGTGGCCGCTGTTTGATCGCAAGGGTGCGCCCCCCGCCAGCGATCGCAACGTCCCCCTAAAGCGAAGGACCCCTGTCCCTCCTCCACTAAGAGGAGATGCTGGAGATGAGCCTCCACGTGTGCTAAGCCCCACGCGTGGATTGCCCCGTGATCCTGTGGACGTGCCTCAGTGCCCCGTGCTCCCGTGGAGATGGTAAACGTGGTTTCGCCCGAATCCGGCGTGGGCTCGGACATCGGGACCCACCGTCCCAAGGTGCCCACGAAGCGTAAGCTGATTTTGGGTGCGACCGGAGTTCGCACGCAGAAGAGGAAGAAGAAGTCGATCCTCTCTACTGACGTTGCATTCGTTCAGGAACCTCATGCTCCTTACAATGAGGGCTTGAGTGAGTACGGGACCAACGGGGGCTTATTTATGCCGCCAGACGACACTGATCTGGCAGCCGCCATCGCAGCTTCTGAGCGATTGGTAAGGCGCGATGAGTGGTTGGCTAAACTTACGCAATCAGGTAATCACTAGTTGTATTTTTCGTCATTGCATCGTACCTCTATCATTGTTTTTGACTAACGCTTTTCCTTCTTTAACAGGAATTTCTACCGAAGAAGCCATCGCTGTTTCTTTCAAAACTTTCGAGGAGGAGGAACGACTCAGAGCATCCTTAGGCCTTGGTACATTTCGGTTTACTATGTCTCTCCTTCTATTTTTTATGAGTAATATGACCCTCTTTTTGTCTTATCGCAGGGACCACAAGACCTACCTCGCAAACCGATACGGGAATTCTCCCCGGGCCAGCTACCGAAGTCCCGGTCTCTTCGGGATTGCCGTAGGAGGCCCTACTTAAAAAGCCGATGATGGAAGCCTTGACGGCTCTGGAGGCAACCCTGAATGCGGACGACGACGCCTTGCTGAAGGAGGCTTCCAAAAGGTCTGTCGTGACGGCCCAGGAGGAAAGAAAACGCCTGAGGCGCGCAGCAAGAGAGCGTAGCGCTGCTTTAGCTATGGGAGCAGGCTCAAGCGCTGTTACTCCCGCTGCTACTCCTTCAGAGGAGCTCCCGGTCGCCTTATCTACTGCTCATAGACGGGCGGCACGCGCAGCTAGGGAAGCCAACGGTAAATCCTCCTCAGGTAATGTGTTTTTGAGGCTTTGTTGTCAAAGTTTTAGACTATCAGTTCTTATATATCTTGTCCAGAGCCGAGCATTACTGAAGGAGTGGCGGCAACCGCTGAGCCTGAGGGGGTGGTGGAGGAGGTAGCTGCGGAACCCGAGGCGATGGCAGGCGATGTAACCATAGTTTCCAGGCCCGAGCTAGTGGCTGACGAGACAGTCATGACTGCCATGCTCGAGATGGCTGCCAATGCCGAGCCCGAGGGGGTGGCGGGTGAGACGGCTGCTACGGCCGAGCCTGAGGCAGCAGTGGATGAAATAGCTGCTACGGACGAGCCTATGGCAGCGATGGACGAGACGGCTGCGACTGCTGAGCCCGAGGTGGTAGCGGGTGAGACGGCTGCTATGGTCGCTGAGCAAAAGATGGCCGCTCTTTCTCAAGAGTCGGGCACCGCTCCGATCATCGCTCTCCCTGCTTACGGTTCCTTGTCGTCTCCCGGCGTCGCGAGCGTGACGACGGCTTCTGTAGAGTCAGGCGATGAAGCAACGGGAGGTGAGACCATCCCAATAGAGGAGGGAGACGCGACCGTTGCATCAAGTGACACCCTCGTTAGGGCTCCGGCTGGCGACTCTTCAGGTAAATTTTGGGTTACCGTCCTTCTTTTTATTCTGCAATCCTTCCCGACAGGGCTTATCTTGTTCCTAACGCAGGTGCGGCTAGTGCTGATGCCGCGTTACCCGAGGGAGCACCGTCAGTTACCGCTCTGATGGTGACCACTCCTCTGCCTTCTCTCGCACCGTCGCAAATGCTGGAAGGTATGGATTTGTAACCCATTAGTCTTATCCCTCGGGCGTATAATTCATGTACTGACGTCGAGTCATCGCGTTTTTATAGGAGTTCTTCTTGACCACCTGTACCAGGTGTTGCACCCACACTTCTCCTTCTTGTCAAAGATTAGTCCACCTGCTGGTGTCGGTAAGTGTTTTCTCTAAATGATGTCCTCTTCTTTAACGGGTAGTCGCATTATTGCTAATCACTTCTTTATATTGCCTGTAGCCTTACGAATCGAAGGAGGGGACAAGGCCGTCGTTGCGTCACCAGTACTCCCAGCTCTGCCTCCTGCTGCAGCCGGTATAGTAGACTCTACTTTTTGTTTGTTTCCTTTATTTCCTGAGCCATCATCTGATTATGATCTATTTTGCAGCAAATTTATCGACTCCGGCCCCATTCGAGTCTCGTATTATAATGCCGGCCGGGCCTTTTTGGAGGCGTCCATCATCCAAAGGTGTTGTGACCAGCCTACGCATGCTAAGCGAGTATATCGAGGAGTTCGACGCAGAGGCTCCCACATCCGCCGCGGATTTTGCCGCAGAGATTAACCCTATGCTGGCGACGCTCATGAACTTTCACGGTGAGGGCGTCGTTGAGTCTTGGGTTAATCGCTGCCAGGAGGTCGAGGCTTGCTTGCATGAGTTCGAGCTTAAGCGTCCGGCACCTGAGATTTTGGCCATGAGCACTCAACGAACGCCATGGATCGAGCAGAGCGCTTCTTACTTCCGCCATCTTGAACAAGAAGTGGCTTTAAAGTGGAGGGAATGCAAAGAAACTTCAAGCGAGTCTGCTCGACTGCGTGCTGAGGTCGACGCGAATGCTGCCCAGGTGAAAGTTATCTTCGAGGGCCTTCTGCAACGTATCTCTGATGGGTTAACATTGAAGCAGAAGCTCGATGTCGCAGAGCGTGATGCACAAGATCGTGAAGCAGCTCAGCGAGCCGTCGAGGAACAACTCTCATCTTACTCGCAGCAGCGAGCCCAGGTCGAAGCAGAGTTGGCCGCGGCAGCCGATCAGGAAGAGGGGCTGAGGGAAGTGCGCGAGTGGCTGGTTGGACTACTAAAAGCGCTTTCCTCTCAATGAAAATTTTGTATCATTTGTAATTTTGAATAAATGTATTTGTTCTTTTATTCTTTAATACGATGTATTTTGTACCCGATCGAATTTATGAATAAAAGATACACGTTCTCCATAATGTCTTGTATCATTTCTCTGCTTTCTCCTTTCTTGTTGTGTTGTTTGCCACATTTTAGCAAGTGCGGTCTGTAGATAGTATATAACTGTCAATCTTGTGTTCTTTGTAAGGTAGTGATGGCTTAGAAAACAGGGTTAGGATCTGTCACCTAAGACTTTTCAACTTTATGAGCCGTGAGTGTCTCATAAAGAATTTTCTCCCTACCGGTCGAGAGGATCCCGCAGGTGTAATTTTCTCCTTAAGAATCGTGAGGATTCCTAAGTGTGTTTTTTCTTGAGAGTCGTAAGGATCTCACAAGAGAATTTACTCCCTTACGAGTCGTGAGGACCCGCAAGTGATGGACGAAGTTGTCCTTATCCGTATTTCACGGAGTCAGGGGTTGCTCCGGATACTTCCCACGGGTTCACTGCCGTGTTTGGCGAGGACCAGGCCCTGCTCTGGACGTTTTCTAGGATACTGTAGTTTAAAGACATCTTGGTCGAGGTTAAAGACATCATCGTCCGTGAGTTTAAGGACCTCACAGTCCGTTATTAGTTTTAAGACATCACGGTCAAGGTTAAGGACGTCATAGTCCATGAGTTTAAGGACCCCACAGTCCGTTATTAGTTTTAAGACATCACGGTCAAGGTTAAGGATATCATAGTCCATGAGTTTAAGGACCTCACAGTCCAATGTTAGTTTTAAGACATCACGGTCGAGATTAAGGACATCATAGTCCGTAGGTTTAAGGACTCCACAGTCCAATGTTAGTTTTAAGACATCACGGTCGAGGTTAAGGACATCATAGTCTGTGAGTTTAAGGACCTCACAGTCCAATGCTTGCTCTGGATGCTTCCCATGGGTTCACTGCCGTATTTGGCGAGGACCAGGCTCCGCTCTGGATGCTTCACATGGGTTCACTGCCGTGCTCTGCGAGGACTAGGATCCGCTCTGGACGTTTTCCACGGGGTCAGAAGTGACGTTATCCGTGTTCCACGTGACCAGGAATTTTGCTCTAGATGCTTCCCACGGGTTCACTGCCGTGTTCGGCGAGGACTAGGCTCCGCTCTGGATGCTTCACACGGGTTCACTGCCGTGCTCTGCGAGGACCAGGATCCGCTATGGACGTTTTCCACGGGGTCAGAAGTGACGTTATCCGTGTTCTACGTAACCAGGAATTTTGCTCTAGATGCTTCCCACGGGTTCACTGCTGTGTTCGGCGAGGACTAGGCTCCGCTCTGGATGCTTCCCACGGGTTCACTGCCGTGCTCTGCGAGGACCAGGATCCGCTCCGGACGTTTTCCACGGGGTCAGAAGTGAAGTTATCCGCGTTCCACGTGACCAAGAATTTTTCTCTTGATGCTTCCCATGGGTTCACTGCCGTGTTCGGCGAGGACTAGGCTACTTTCTGGATGCTTCACATGGGTTCACTACCGTGCTCTGCGAGGACCAGGATCCGCTCTGGACGTTTTCCATGGGGTCAGAAGTGATGTTATCCGCGTTCCACATGACTAGGAATTTTGCTCTAGATGCTTCCCACGGGTTCACTGCCGTTTTCGGCGAGGACTAGGCTCTGCTCTGGATGCTTCACACGGGTTCACTGCCGTACTCTGCGAGGACCAGGATCTGCTCTGGACGTTTTCCATGGGGTCAGAAGTGACATAATCCGCGTTCCACGTGACCAGGAATTTTGTTGATTATATCCGCATTTCACGGAGTTGGGATTTGACTCTCGGTCATCTGTATACCGCCGAGTCATGGAACTGGGGGTTGCCGCTGTTCTGCTTTGCTTGATGTTGCGTCTGCTGAGACGAATGTTGAGATGATCTCTCGGCTGTCTATGACCTATCGAGATTTGGCTTCTTCCTTTGATGAAACCTGGGGAGGAGTGTGATTCCTTCTTTGCTTGCGCCCCTGGATTGTATACAGGGATAAATGTAATATCACCTGTCTAGGGCATAAATTTTATTTTTATTTTTCAATTCTTTCCGCGATGCTCTATCATTTCAGCTTTTTTATATCGCAAAGATCGCGATTGCCCAATCATTCGGCTATTTTTCGCGGTGCCCAATCATTTCGGCTATTTATTTTATTTTTACTCGCTGCTTTTTTTTGCGAGTTGCCCAATCATTTCGGCTATTTCGCATGCATACATTTTTACTTGCTGATTTTTTCGCAAGTCGCCCCATCATTTCGGCTATTTCGTATGCATGTATGGCCTGCTGGCTTTCTGTTGCAAGCTTGGGATTAGACACCGATTTCGGCATCAGCACCGCTACAACCGGGATATTTCCAGGAGCGAATCATCATTTGCCTCTGTCGATATCGAACAAAGGTGGCTTAGCAAACAGGGTTAGGGTCCTGTCGACTAAGGCTTTTGACTTCATGAGCCGTAAGGGTCTCACAAAGGTATTTCTCCCTGCGAGTCGTGAGGATCTCGTAGGTGTGTTTTCTCCTTAGGAATCGTGAGGACTCCTAAGTGTATGGTTTCTCGTAAGTCGTAAGGATCTTACAAAAGGGCTTTCTCCTTATAAGTCGAGAGGACTTACAAGGGCTATTCACTGTGCAAACATATCCCTAGTCACGGATGGGACTTTGTTAGGGAAATGTTTATTCGCGCCCGTGGATTGTATACAAGGGTCAGTATTGAGCCACTTGTAGGGCAGTATCAGAGGTTGTGGGGGTTGCTTAAGAACAGGTTCAGATCTCTGTAACTTAAGACTTTCAAATCTTATGAGCCGTGGGGGTCTCATAAGAAGGTTCTCCTTACGAGTTGTGAGGATCTCGCAAGTGTAATTTCTCCTTAGGAATCGTGAGGATTCCTAAGTGTGTTGCTCCCTTATGAGTCGTAAGGATCTCACGCAGGTGATTTCTCCTCACAAGGTCGAGAGGACCTTGCAAGTGTCTTTTAACGAGGTTGCGCCCTTTCGGGTTTTCACAAACACTCGCCGGTAGCCCTGCTGTTTTTACTCACGGAGCCCTTTCGGGTTTTTATCCATGCCCATTTTGCTTATGGACATACCGTTTTTTTTGTTTTTTTATTCTTTTTTTTCTTCTAACGAGGTTGCGCCCTTTCGGGTTTTCACAAGACTCGCCGGTAGCCCTGCTGTTCTTACTCACGGAGCCCTTTCGGGTTTTCATCCGTGCCCATTTTGCTTATGGACATACCGTTTTTTTTTATTTTTATTCTTCTTTCTGTATCAGCTTTGGGATGCTGCAATCCACCATAGTTTTTCGACATCTCGGTTAACAGCTAGTTTTAGGACATAGTGGTCCGTTGTTAGTTTAAGGACGTTTTGGTCCATCGTTAGTTTAGGGACGTTTCGGTCCGTTGTAAAGTAAGCCGGTTACTACTTATAGAGTTTGGGCTTAGGAAGATAGCGAGCGGACATAGTCGTCGTCATCTATCATTGACCTAGGCCGTGACTCGTCAAGCGTAGTACTTCTTCAGGAAGCGACCGTTTATTGTCCTGAAAGATCTTTCACCATGCATGTCCATAAATAGATAGGCTCCACCCTGGTAGACCTTGTCTATGATGTACGTGACTTCATAGTTCGGCTTGAATTTTCCCCGCTTGGCGCGATTGGGGATCATAGGTCTTTTGACCACTAGCACGAGTTCGCCTTGGTGGAATGTCCTTGGCCTGGTCAATCTTTCATATGAGCGCGTCATCTTTGCTTTATAAGCTTCCAGATTTTGCTGTGCCAGGAGCCGGGTTTCATCAAGGGCATCGAGCTCCTCGAGCTGAAGGTGAGCATTCTCTTCGTCTGTTAGCTCGCAATGAACTGCCACTCGTAGAGAGGGTAACTCTATCTCAAGGGGGAGTACCACTTCTGTACCGAATACCAACGCGTACGGCGTTGTGTTCGTGGCCGTCTTGAACGTAGTTCGATATGCCCAGAGAGCTTCGTGCAGTCTCTCGTGCCAGTCCTTCTCATTTCGGGACACCGTCTTCTTTATCATCTTCGTCAGGGTCTTATTGAAAGCCTCCGCTAGACCGTTGGCTCGGGGATTATAAACTGAGGAGTATCTCCAGTCTATGTTGTACCGTTGTGCGAAGCGGCTGATTTTGTGGCTTCTGTAGGCTGGCCCGTTATCGGAGATGATCCGTCGCGGAGTTCCAAACCGATAAATAACGTGCGTCTTGAAGAAGTGGAGGATATTCTCCGTCTTCACTTCCCTCAGCGGTACTGCTTCTGCCCATTTGGAGAAGTAATCAGTTGTCGCCAAAATGAAACGATGTCCTCTGGACGATGCTGGTTCGATGGGGCCGATTATGTCAGTTCCCCACATTTCGAATGGCCAGCTAGCCACCGTTGGATGTAATAGATTTGGATGCTGATGGATAAAGTCCCCATGAATCTGGCACGAGTGGCATTGCTTCGCATACTCGAGGCAGTCCTGGATCATCGTAGGCCAATAGTAGCCCATCCGTTTAATCTTCAACTTCATCTTCGGCCTGGCTTGGTGAGAACCGCAGAGTCCGTCGTGAACTTCCTGAACAACTCTCTTCGCCTCTTCAGGTCCTAGGCATCTCAACCACAAAGCATTAAATGACCTCTTGTACAGGGTATCATTGACGAAAGCGAAAGACAGAGCTCGTTTCATGAGCTGATGTCTTGAGGACGCATCTTCAGGTGTTCGACGGGATTTGAAGTAGTCTATAAAGACTTCTCTCCAATCCTTAGCCTTTTCCTGGTCTTTTATTTGCAGGGCCGTCTGCTCAGTCGTTTCTTTTTCCTCAGATGATTCCGGAGATATTTCTGCCGGTGCGAGGACCCAACTACTTTGCACAACGATCATCACATCATCGAGGTTCTCGTCGACCAGTTCTTTAGCGAGCTTAGCTAGTGCATCCGCTTTGCTATTTTCTGCACGCGGTATGCTTTCCAGCATGTAGGAAGGAATTTGAGTCAGCAGTTGTTGCACTCTCTCACCGTACTTTACTAACTTTGGTTTGCACGTTTGATAGTCGCCATTTATTTGGCTAACGATCAGCTGGGAGTCTCCGTATATGAGTAGGTTTTCGATTCCCATGTCTACAGCGATCTCGAGGCCTGCTATCAAAGCTTCGTATTCGGCTTCATTGTTCGTCCTCGGCTCTGTCAAGGAGAAGGCGAAGCGCATTATCCCTCCTTGTGGGGTCACGAAGATAAGTCCTACCCCTGATTTGATTATAGGCGCGTTCTGTTTGCGTGTCTTCTTGGAAGATACTCCATCAAAATAAAGTTCCTACCGGATACCACCATCGTCGATCGCATCAAACGCATGTTCATCTGGCAGTTCGCAATTCAAGGGAGAATCGGCCGGTATCGGATGTTCAGCGAGGAAGTCGGCGATGGCCTGGCCTTTCACTGCCTTAAGAGGCTTATAAGTTATTGAGAATTCCATCAAGAGCAAGGCCCATTTAGCGAGCCGCCCCGTCAATATGGCCTTTGACATCAAATATTTGAGAGGATCCACCTTCGATATGAGACGGATTTCATGCGCCAATGCATAGTGCCTGAGCTTTGTTATCGCGAAGATCAATGCCAGGAAGTGTTTTTCGATGGGGGAGTAATTTCTTTCTGCCCCCAGGAGAACTCGACTCAAGTAGTAGAGAGCTCTTTCTTTCCCTTGGTCGTTCTCTTGTGCCCATAATGCGCCTAACAAACCTTCGAGAGCTGTCGTATAAAGAATGAGAGGCTTTCCCTTGACCGGAGCGGCTAGCATCGGCGGATTCTGCAGGTATTGCTTGATTTCGTCCAGCGCGCTTTGGCATTTATGGTCCCAGACGAATGGGGTTCCTTTCTTCATCGGGTGACTATACGGACGGCACTTGCCAGAGAGATTAGCTATAAATCGCCGGATATACGCGAGCTTTCCTTGGAGAGACCAGAGCTGCTTGAGAGTCCTTGGCGGAGGCATTTCCATGATCGCCTTGATCTTTGACGGATCTATCTCGATACCTCGGTGTCGGACGATGAATCCTAGGAATTTACCTGAGGACACCCCGAACGCGCATTTGAGAGGGTTCATCTTTAAGTTGTATTGCCGAAGGCGTTGAAATACGATCTTCAGATGTTCGAGATATTCCTCGTATGATTTGCTTTTAACCACGAGGTCGTCGATATAGCATTCGACGATTTCATGTATAAGGTCATCGAAGATCTTCATCATGGCCCTCTGATAGGTGGCACCGGTGTTCTTTAGACCGAAGGGCATCACTTTGTAGCAAAATATACCCAAAGGGGTCCGGAAAGCGGTGTGCTTCTGGTCCTCGGGATGCATCTTTATTTGATTGTATCCTAACGATCTGTCCATGAAGGAGAAAACTTCGTGAGTGGACGTGTTATCTATCATCAGCTCAGTGACCGGTACTGGGAAATCGTCATTCGGGCAGGCTTTATTGAGATCCCGAAAGTCTACGTAGATGCGCACCGTCCCATTTTTCTTCATCACCGGGACGATGTTAGCGATCCAATCAGGGTACTGAACTTCTTGGATGAAACCAGAGTCGATCAGCTTCTTGACCTCGGCGTTAATGCTCATCTCAAGCTCGAGCCGCATTCTTCTCGGTGCTTGTTTGACTGGCTTGACGTCCGGGGATATTGCCAATTTATGGACGGCAATCTCTGGATCTAATCCTGGCATTTCAGAATAGTTCCAGGCGAAGCAATCTCTATGCTGCATAAGCACGTCTTTTAGTGCAACCACCCTTTCTTCAGACAATAGCTCACTGACGAATGTCGGCCGCGGGTCATTTGTCGTCCCCAAATCAATTTTCTTGAGGTTATCTGCAGTAGTGTGTATTCCATCTTCCAGCTCTTTCGGTGCCGGTGGAAATTCTGAAATCACTTCGTCATCATTGTTTTCGAAGCACTAGGGGATGTCATCCATATTCTCGGTCTCTTCCTCTGATAGCGTTATCATATGGCAAGTATGAGCTCGCTTCCAAGACCGATGTGGATCTGGTTCTACTCTCATGGCTTTGGGTTCATGCTTCTGCGGCGGAGTTATCCTCCAACTGTCGGATAGGGCGAACTTGCCGAGCTGTTATTGGTCTGCGACCCAGTTCTTGAAGGTGAAGCAGTCTTCGAGAGGGTGTTCCATTGCTCAGTGATAAGAGCAGTAGTCTGGATGAGAGACCTCGTTAGCTTGCTCGGGGTGCTTGGACTCCGGGAGTATAAGCATTTGATGTCTTATGGCAAGATTGAGTATCTTCTTTGTCTTGTCTTGAGGAAAAGAGTATGCTCGGCTCATCTTCTTCATAAGGGACAAATCCGGACCGCTCGATTCCCGATCGCGTGACTTCTTGGTCCCGCTTTGTCGCTGTCGAACACCTTTTCCGCTTTTTGACTTGTTTCTGCCTCTGCGTCGGGCCTTTTGCACAACGGGTTGACAGGGATGAGCTTTTTCATCTTTCGCAGCCTGTTGGAGAAGGCGTTGCGTCCTGGCTTTCTCGTAGATGGCCATTTCGCGGTTATGGTCGTCTCGAACTTTTTGACCAGCTTCCCTTATAAGCTTGTCCATCTGTTCTTCGAACGAAGGACTGGGCATTTTCACGTCGGGGGCTCTTTCTGGTTCAGGGTTTGCATTCTCCCATTGAGCATCTCCTTCTTCATCAAAGTCATGTACGACATAGCAGTCGCGGAGCAGATCCCGTTTCTTGGACCGAACATATCCAAGCCCGATTGCTTCCATTCTCCCGTTGGGCAACTTGCGCTGAGTTCCGGGAACGTTCCAGACCCTGTTATAGAATTTAGCTTTTCGAGCAGTCTGTTTGAAAGGTATCCCTTGGCGCTTTAACAGCCTTTTCAACCCTTCTGTATAATATCTAGGCAGACGGATGGGCTGAAGCCTGTCAAGTGCTGGATCTGCACTGTGCCAGATTTCTTTCTCCACTTTGGTTTCCCCGGAGCGGTAGAATAGGATCGCCTTTTCGCCTTCTCTCCTGGGAGGGACATAGAACATCTGCATCTCTTCTACACCGTAGGTATCAAGCGCGTCTAGTTCTTTATGATGTTTGGGTGGAACCATAGCAACTTACAAACTCTGCTCTTCATCAGCGAATGTTCGTATTGAAGGCCGAGCAGAGAATATGGCATGGACTTCATCTTCCGAGTCGCTGCCAAAGATCAACATAGGAGCGGACGGTCCTGGCTTGTTGTACTGGGGTGGGCCTGAATAAACTATCATTTCCTCTTCTTCAGTATCACTCCCGAAGACTGGAATGGTGGTGATAGCTTTGTTCTCTGGTTTGTGACATCTCTCCATGTCCTCGAAATTTGGAAAAAAGTATTTTTCATCTTCGTACTTGCGGACTTCGTTTACGGAGAATGGGTTCAGCTCTCCTGTTACGGTATACTCGAGACCATCCTTGAAATACTTCATACACTGATGTTGTGTAGAAAGGATGATGTTGTACTCGTGTAACCAAGGCCGGCCGAGGAAAGCGTTGTAGTATGTCTTGGCATCAATGACATGAAATTTAATATCCGTGATAAGTAGCCTGAAACGTAATGTCAATATCACAGACCCGAGAGTCCGCGATGACTGGGAGTCAAAACCAGAAATGGTGATTTTATCACGAGCAAGATGCCGGACGCTCATGCAGATTTTCTTCAACACTCGCACGTTGAGGAGATTGACGGAAGACCCATTGTCGACCAGGATTTTGCCTATCTTTATATCGTGGCAGTACCCTGAGACATAAAGGGGACGGTTGTGCTCGCACGTCCCAAGAAGGAGGTCTTCGTCACCGAAGGTGTTATCGGCTGTGTGTACTTCCTCCAACTCGTCCTTCATCTTTTCTTCGGCGAGAAAAGCTTGGAATTGCTCTGGCTCTTGTAGCACCTTGATCAACGAATCTCTTGCTTCTTTTGATAGTAAAAGAGAGTCGAGAATGCTGAGCTGTGAGGGTAACTTCCTCAAATGCGCCAGAACTTTATAGTCCACCTTACTTTTCTTTGCCGGGTCCTTGGCGGTCAGCTCTTTCATCACTTGGTCATCTAGGGCGATATCCTCAGAGACCTTTTCTTTTCCCTTATCTTTTCTACTCGTGGATCCGAGATTCTTTTCTGGAAGCGTGCGATTGCGCAGCTGGATGTTTTCACAGGCCTTCGGTTCCTCCTTCTTCCCATTAGGTGGATTCCTTAAAGAGAGGGGCAAGAGCCATCTCTTCGTCAGAGTCACTCCCGAAAGTGAGAATCCGTGATCCCCCGGTGTTGACCATGCGGCAGTTACCAGTATTTCTTTTATACTCCTCAGTCGCACTTTTTTGCTCCCGACGAGTCTTGCGTTTCATCCGCTTGAAATGTTGCCGGTGAGCAACATACCCTTGCCACCATCTTTTAAAAGCGTCGCATTCCTCGGTGGGGTGCAAAATCTTTCGATGATATGAGCAGTAGCTAGGATGCATCTCTGCTTCACCGGGAGTGTCTCCTTTGGAGGGTGGTAGCTTCATTCCCATTGATATGGCTTTAGCAAACCTTTTCCTCGTCTTGAACTTGTTTTTATCCGCGACGGATGTTCTTTGATTCGGCGGGCGTGTCTCGACTTTTTCATCTAGTCGCCGGCGTTTGGCTCTTTCAAATATGGCCATCTCACGCTCCCGATCAGCTTTACTTTTCAAAAGAGCCGTATTCAGGAATGCATCAATTATTTCATCTGACGCCTCCAGAAGTTCCGGCTTAGGATTTGCCCCCAGCTTCTCGGCACAAGGAATTTCTTCATCGTCTATCGACGAGTGAGAGATAACATGACAACTTGCCACGTACTCCTTAGATCCATCCGATGAGTCTTCTCCATCATCTTCGTCCTTAAGGACGCGGCTGAGGAACTCTTGGAGCGTGATTGGAGTCCACGCCTTCTGGTTATACTCTTCCAGCGCGTCGATCTGTTTCTGCAGGTCCATGCGCTTGTCGCCAGGCTTCAAGGGCTTTTTGGATCCCTTCTTCTTCTTCTTTGAAGATTTTGACGGCTGGGTGTGAGTGCTTGGGTCATCACCACCAATCTTTGGAGTTGGGCGCGGCTTCAGCATCCCTTCGATGATTTGGGGTTCTAGCGGGTTCTTCCACCTGATCGCCGGGCATGTCTGAAGCTCATTCAGCATCCTTTTGGTTTTGGCTGACAGTACGACCTCCCACGGAGCTTCTTCAATAAACGAACACGTTTCCCCCGGTGTGTCTGTCTTCTTAGGAGTGTGCGGTTGTGGTGGGTTTACTTTCCACTTCTCAGACAACGCAAACTTGCCTTGTAGGTACTGATCCTCGATCTATCCCTTAAAGACGAAGCAATCCTCGATCGGATGGCTTACTGTTTGGTGGTAAGGGCAATAATTGGGATTATTCACTTCGCTGGGTTGCGGTGGTCGCCTTGGATTCGGCAAATTGATAAGCCTGTTGCGCATAGCTAGTTCGAAAAGCCTCTTCGTTTTGTCCCGTGGGAATGAGTAAGGACGCTTCATTTTCTCATTGTAATAGCGTCGTCTCTCCTCCAGTTGATTCGCTAGCTTTGGGGTACTGGGCTGTTGTTGAGTGTTCGCAACGAAGGTCGCCTTCCCTTTACCCTTGTCGTTCCGCGGTTCCGGTTTCGGGGGAGACGGTCTGTGACCCATTTGATCCATCTGGGCTAGCTTATCGATTAAAGCTTGGAACGTGGTCGGTTTAAAAAACATCATGAACTGTGAAATAGTTGCATGAGGGTCTAGGGTGCCCATGAACATGCCCACCGCTGGTGCCTCTTCGATGCGCTGTTCGCACTTCGACCACAGATTCCGCCATCGGATCGCGTACTGAACCCACTTCTCATCCGGCTTCACCCTTGCATTGATCAACACCGTTATTGATTCGCTGGCGCTCGCGAATCGCTGGGTGAATAGCAACTCCATCTCTGCGAAAGTTTTGACGGAGTCATTTGGAAGCTCGGAGTACCACGCAAATGCCGTCTCCGATAAGCTGCCGACGAATTGGCGAAGCAAAAGCTTATCATCGCCACCGGTGTTGCCACAAAGAGCCCTGAACTGGGCGACATGTTGATGGGGATTGCCTGTCCCCTTGTAGACATGGAATTTCGGGATCGTGTAGCCCGGCGGGTATTTTATCTGATCATACCAGCCCGGATATGGTCTCCCCGTTTTGACGACTTGGCCGACCGCTTCATTTGCCTGGTGAACTCGTATTTGTTGAGCAATATAATCATCCAGGGCGGTCTTAGAGATTGTTTCCTCTTTGGCTGTTGAAAGAGACGGAGGTGGATTTGACGTTTCTCCTCTGTCATCTTCGAGGATAACCGGAGGATCTTCGGCTGGAGGATCCTGCTGGATCATCATACCCACCATGTCTTAGAAGAGAAGAGCCTTTTGCTTTATATTGGCCGCTTATTCCGCAACCTCCTTGTCCTTCTGTTCGAGCATTCTACGAAGGAATTCAGCATCAGTCTCGTGTTCGCGACGTTGTTCCGATGACGCCTCCGGGCTTTCTTTTGGCCCGGTGAGTGTGGCCATCGTAGTCAGCATCTCCTGGAGCTTCTGCTGCTGCTGTTCCTGGGCTCTTGTGACGAATCGGGTGAGTGGTCGGTGGCCCATAGAAGCGCGGCTATCCTCCTTCCCGGATGCCATGTAAACGGTATGGACCGTTATGCCCCCAGACTTAGGGCGTTTGGGCTCGATGTTTTTATGGTCTGCCACGTTCACAGGGGCTTGCTCTGGCCTCCTTCTTTTCTGAGTGGTCAAAGTTGAGGGGGCCGTCGCGGTGGGCACCCAAATAGCTTTCCGTGGCTTGACAGGATGGCTTTCTTCTTGTTGAACCTTCGCCCTTTTCTGCCGGCGAGGGTAATCTTGATCAACTATTGAGTTCTGAACCTGCCGCCAGACTTTGTAGATCTTGGAGGACAGCCACTGAGGGGACTGTTCTGGCTTTGTTTCCGCAACATTCTCCACCGGAGGAGGAGATCTTTTCAGTATGGCGGTAAGAGAATTCCTACGCATCTTATTCAGCAGCTCGAAGCTATTCCCGGTTGGAACAACAACATTAATTTCCGCCGTCGGGGCTGGTGGAGTTATCCCAGAGGGGGAGTTGCCCCCGGCCTTCCTTACCCGGCGCCAGTGGCGATGTAGAGCATATCGAGCTGATGGAGTTGGCTCGGTGACGGGGATGGCCTTGTCTTGTCCCCTGTTCAGGTGAGGGGCCGTTGCTGGTGTCAGCCTGTTAAAGACTGATGTCCTTTGAGTAGCAGGAGTGGGAGTGGGAGTTGGGACAGTTAGTCTTGTAAAGACCGACCCTTTGACAGGAGAAGCCGCCTTGACGACTTCGGGAGCAGGGTTGGTTACTCTCTTCGAACTAACCTTCTCTGGGATTGCAAGCTTCATTATGGGCCCACAGGAATCTAGAGAAGACCGAGGCGCTGGTGCTGGACGACCCGTTGAGAGGGGCTGCAGTAGCTGTAAGTCGATCGAAGACCGACTTCTTGGGAGCCTCTGGTACGGGCACGGGAGCGGTGAAGCTCGTTGGCGGGAGCATGGTCCCGAAAAACAGCCCTGTGGTGGCTTGAGTGACCCGTTCCACGGGCATCGTGAATAGGGAAGCAGCTTGGGGCCCGTAGGCTATGCCCCCAGCTGAGGCCAGGCGTGAGTTGCAGCTGCAGTTGGAGCACTTTGAGCAGGTGAACGCCATTGATTCTTTGCTTTCTGTACCAAGAAAAATGCCAAATCATAGTACCTCGAAACCCAAGGGCAACCATTAGCAAACCACGATTGGTTCGCGAACACGACATACGAAGTGTGGAGTGGAAAGAGGAAAAGGTCCCACCGGGCGTGCCAGAATCTGTTCTCCGCCGAACAACGGAGACGCGACCGCGCAGGTCCGTCTTTCCTGAAATTCAGGCAGATGCTAATTGGTGCTATCCGTCCACCTCTCCGAAGATGCCAAGTTGATTTATGGTATCATGTATCGAAGGTTTAAACGGATGCGGCCGATATAGCAAACTTCGTCAGATTCCCCCTCGTTTGAGGGTTTTTTTTATTGTGGGGACGCTTTTTTCTGCAGGCGCAAGCCCCTGTAGTTAATTACGCTACCGCATCGCGGTAACAACTTTCTCCTTCTCCATATGGTCACTTCGTGTCGTGGGTGTTTGTTTTGTGTTTGGTTGCCCGTGGATTGTATACGGAGACTAAGTTATGTTGTCGCCCGTAGGGCGTGGACTAGTACAAATCCGTATCTTTCTTAGATTTGGGTTTGGGGGGGTTGTGTTTAAGGTTACGTTAGCCTTATTTGAGGCTAAGATCAACTTAAACGTTCGTTAAGGACACGTTAGTCTAATTCTAGACTAAGATCAACTTAACAGGATCGTTTAGATCTGACAAGAGAGCAATTGTGCTCTATTGTTTAGTTTAATGACATTGCGGTCGATAATTAGTTTAAGGACATTACGGTCCAATGTTAGTTTTAAGACATTGCGGTCAAGGTTAAGGATCTCATAGTCCGTGAGCTTAAGGACCTCACAGTTCGGGAGTTTTAAGACATCGCGGTCGAGGTTAAGGACGTCATAGTCCATGAGTTTAAGGACCCCACAGTCCGGTATTAGTTTTAAGACATCACGGTCGAGGTTAAGGACATCATAGTCCATGAGTTTAAGGACCCCACAGTCCGGTATTAATTTTAAGACATCACGGTCGAGGTTAAGGACATCATAGTCCATGAGTTTAAGGACCCCACAGTCCGGTATTAGTTTTAAGATATCACGGTCGAAGTTAAGGACGTCATAGTCCATGAGTTTAAGGACCCCACAATCCGTAGCAATGTATGGTCGTCGGGACCCGTTACCTCTCTGACGACGTTGAAGGATTACAACGACGGATGTCAGAGGAGTAAAGAGATCTACCCTCGAACCGGGTGTAAATTGATTGGAAGAGAAGTTGTGCTCAGTTCAATTTATATTGAGGACTTATGGCCAGAATTGGGCTAAGTCCAGTTAAAAATGTTTAACATTTTATTCATGTTTGGCCTGTTAGGCCTTTATTTGGGCTCTGCCCTTTTAATAATGCATAGCATTGGGCTCTGACATTGGATGTAATTAAATGAATATCATTTATCAGGGGAAAAATAGTGGTCTGATAGTGCGCCAGGTGGTTTGTCAGGCGCTTTGCGCCTATCAAAGAGCGCAATGCGCTAGCGCATGCAAAGGTGACACATGTCACGCTCAGTGCTAAGCGCAAGTCTGTTAGCGCACTGCGCTTTATGAGTGGGTGCGCCAGCGAGTGACACGTGGCGCGCTCTGGCGCTGTGCGCCAGTCCAAGAGCGCAGTGCGCTATTTTTAGAAGCGCAAAGCGCAAACTGTTCTGTGGTTGACACGTGGCGCGTTTTGGCGTTGTGCGCCAGTCCAAGGAACGCAAAGGCGCAATTCAAGAGTGCAAGGCACTGTCCAATAGCGCAGGGCGCATTTTTGATCAATTTAAGATCAAATAACAAGTTTATGTTCTCTTAAAAGAGGCTTTGCCTCAAGAACAGAATTTTAGTTCTTGTTCTCATCAAAATGCTTTGCCTTTATAGATCAAAAGATCTGTTAATGAAGTAAATTACTTCTTTTTAATCTTTTATAATTAGATCTTTTTTTTGATCTTTTTCTTTTCTATTGAAGATCTTGATCTTGTTCTTAGATCTCTGATCTTTTTAGAAGACGGTTCTTCTTTTTTAATGAGATAATTTCATCTGTATTTATTCAAGAACACAGTTCTTTACCTTTAAAGATGAAGAAATAATCTTCTTTCTTCAAAGGCTTGCCTTTCTTTCTTTTTGAGTTCTTCTCTCAAAGTTTGCAGAGGGTTCTCCCTCTCTGAGACTTGAAGTCTTGAGGCCTTTATATAGGGCCAATTGATTTGTTAAGTTAGTTAAAGAGATCTTTCTCTGATTGATTTAGGGATATTTCCCCACCGTTGGATCTTTGATCCTAAGGCTTCTGTTTTACAGAAGATAATCTTCTTATTTTAATAAGATTGGAAAGATCTTTCTAGAACAGAATTTTAGTTCTGATAATTTATTATTATTATTAGATCTTTTGATCTAATGGTGGAGAATTATTTAAATTCCAGCGCTAGCGCAATTGGCGCTAGCGCGCCTGCGTTTGACACGTGGCACACAGCGCAACTGTGCTAGCGCGTCTGCGTTTGACACGTGGCGCGCAGCGCAACTGCGCTAGCGCGCCTGCGTTTAACACGTGGCGCGCAGCGCAGAGTGTAAGGGATCTGAAGCATTGCTTCAATTTTTTTAAAATTTGAATTTTGAAACAGAGCTTTGCTCAGATTGGGGGTGCGCTGTCTAGGGCGCAGTGCTCGTGGCGCTGGCGTGTCTGCTTTTGACACGTGGCACTCAGCGCACAGCGTAAGGGATCTGAAGCGTTGCTTCAATTTTTGAATTTTGAAATTCAAACAGAGCTTTGCTCTGATTGGGGGAAACACTCGGCACCTAAACGCCCAGGCCGATGCTCTGAGCAAGCTAGCCTCCTCCTATACGGCCAACAATGTAACAACTCAAATTTCAATGTACGGAAAATTGTTTAAAAGTTAATGTACGATTGGGGTATTTGCAATTCTGTGTACACTATAAGTTGTTTCTTTCTTTTATTGAACAATATTAACTTATAACTCCTAATCAGGCTGAAATACCCTTTCTATATATTAAACAAGTTATATCTGTACAGTGATTTCAGAGTCGTTATGTCACGCCTCGCTTCCCAATAGACGGAAACGGGCAAGTGATAAGCCCGCGACATATTTATTTCGAGAAAGTCATTTTCCGGAATAAATACGCTAAGCGTAAATAAGCAATATAAAATGACAAGAAATTAACATGAGATTTAAACTTCAACAACTTTTTTTACATTCAAACTTGATACATTTACAATACATGAGTTCAATTGAAAAGGAAATACAAAAAAAGAAATGCCTGAACATGTGGCATACATAAACTAAAAGAATAAGGATAACTAGTTTAGGCCTGAGTCACGATCTAATCATGCTCCTCCTCTGTGGTGTCTACCTCCTCAGTCTCCACAGTATCTGACGAACATTCCAAGAAACAAAAGTGGGTGGAATACCCGTCAGCGAACTTTCGCTCGGTAAGTGCCCAAGAAAAAAAGTGTGAAGTATAAAAGTATAAAGACAAAGAAAAATGGATATCATGAAGTAATGGACGATGAGATATGGTGTTTAAACATATCATTTAATGTAAGCATGGCAATTCTATTTAACATGCAGTTCTATATATATCATGGCAAAATAACATGAGCATATTATAGCATGGCCGTGTAGTGTATGTGTAACAACCCTAATTTTTCTATACACTTTTCTATACAAATTTTTTTTAAAAAATCCATAAAGGAGCACTTTAACCCGAGCACAATATATATATATAAGTAATTATTTTGTTTTTAAATAATTCCATTTTTAGTGTACATAAAATTGTTTTAAATTTAAAGTAATACTTGGGGTATTTAGTGTTGCTGTTACCATTTTAAGTAGTTATTTTCCCACAATAATTACAAGAAGGAGCTTGTAGCTCATTGGTAACACCTTGTACTGCTGAACCAAGCCACCAGAGTTCAAATCCCATGCCCCACATTATTTTTGTATTTATTTTGTTTTAATTTCTTTTGGAAGTCAACGGGACCGGACGACAAAAAGTAAATATACCAAATTGTACCCCCGAAGTTTCCCCGGCCTCTGGTGGCCTGACTCGGCCCGACTCGGCGCCGCCGGCCGGCGACTCGGCCGACTCGGTCCGGCGCCGCCGGCCGGACTTGGCCGGACGACCGAGTCACCAACTGAGAAAAGTTGGCTCTTGACTTGGTCAACCCATCTGCACACTCTAAATGCTTGGATCGGTTATCATTTGGCCAATAAATCCCTTTTAATCCTAGGTTTAATGATTTTTAATGATTTTTATATATTTTTAATTAAAACCCTAACCCTATATAAACCTCCCATACCCTCTACCCTCTCCTCACTTTTTCTAAGTCCACTCTCCCAAAATTCTAAGAGAACTTGTTAGTTAGAAAACGAGCGAAAGGCGAAGCACTGACGAAATCGACGGCGAAATTCCGACGATCGTGCTAGGACCTCTCAACGACGATTCGACGCACCGGCAAACCCTCTACCTCTCTCTTACTCTCTAACGTTGTCCAAACCCGTAAGTCCCCCTTTTCTATCCTTCTTTTCTTTCATTAAAATACGAACTTAAAAAACCCGACGGAAATCGGAACAAACCGATTTCCGATTCGGTTTTCTATCAAATCTCACTTATCACCAATTCCATAATGCTTAAACATATTCATGTTGACTGCTAATCACTTAAAAATTAATTTGAACAAGTTTTCACACATGAAATGATAGCTTTTGTAATATACCGTATTTTTGCACTTAAATACCACCATATTTAGTTTATCACATTTAACCCTTTAACATTGCTATACCTTAAAGTAGATCACGAGGTAATGACCTACCTCCACACACACGCAAATACAACCCTAATTGATATCATCAAAACTTAGAATACGATAATACAAGATTTTACATTTAAATACCCTTTTCTTAATAAAACCTTTTCTAAAAGTTCTAAGTTTTAAACAATTTTTAAACAATATCTTTTAATAGGAAAATACGATATGTCGTGGACATCGATCGTTTATCTAAACCTGACTTTGTGGTGTCTAGACAAGTGTGTCTAAGGCGAGTGGTTACTTAATTAGGATCACTACTTGTAGTGGAGAGCCTCCCACTCACCTAGCACTTACCTGGCCGCAATTGGCGGTGAAGAGGCGATTTGAGACTTCTAATGACTTGTTGTTTAGACCATTTAGAAATATGCTAGTTGGCTTAGGAAACCCGAGAATCTAAAATACGGAAATTTACACCTTTTACAAATAAATACCTTATCTTTATAAAACCGTTTTCTAAATGACTAGTATTTATTAAATCTTTGCAAAGCGCCACTACAACCCACCTTTGGGGAAATCGTTAGGGATAGTACGGTTTATCGTGCACTCTCGAGCTTAGTAGTGCGAGATTCAGACCTCCGCAAGGAGCATTCGGTCTCGAAAGGTTTAAAATACGACATTTAAGAAAAATAAGATTTTTGGAAAATAAAATATTTATTAAAAATTATTCTTATATAAACATATGTATATTTATCATTTAAACACCTATTTTATTATAAGATAAAGTTTCAACCTTTTCCTAAAAATTACAAGATTAAAAGTTACATTAAAATACCATGAATTTCAAATAAACCAATATTACAAATTAATACCTTTATTTATGAAATTAGGATATTTTCACTAGAAATATCACAAAATAAATCACACTCATTATAACTATAAAGACGAGTAATAAATACTTGAGGTGTATCTTGAAAACTATACAAAAGTATTTTTACATAAAACCCCCTCAAGTTTTATAAATTACAATAATGACCCTAACAAATATAAAACTTCGACTTACATTTCTTTTAGTCTGACTCGGGTTTGAGTCTGATTATTTCTGACTTGAATATGATTCAAGTCAATCTATTTTCCTTAATATTCCAATTCAATATGAACACATGAATCCCAGAATTCAGTTAACAATCTAAACAACTTGACTGAATCAAACCATGGATATACATCCATTATTCTGTTATTCCATTTACCTGATTATGCAGTTACAATATGTTTACTGATATCATGGTTTTGGTCAGTCATCCAACTTACACAATAAAATATAACAATACAATCATAACACTACGGGGTTTAAGGGGTAGATTGGTCCGGAAGATGTTAAAGGTGGCACGAGGCGGTAAGATTAAGACACCTAACATGAATCCAATTTCCATTGTTCCGGGTTGTATAACGGAGCCTTATACTCTATATTCCGTTTGCCCTGGTCTCTAGCATATAGAGACCCCTCTCGTATACACTGGCATTCTTCTGTACCAAGCTACAAACAACAGCGTTAATACAATATTACTACAATACAATACAATATTAAAAGCTACTCTCTCTCTCTCCTACTCTTTGTCTATTTCTCCCTTATCTTTGGGACTTACCGAGCGACCTGTTCGCTGACGACATTCTATTTCTTTCTTCTTTTAATGTCGTCGGGTGTTTTGGACGCGTCAGAGATCGAGCCCACCAGTGAATACTTGGATCAGTTCCACGAAGACCCTGGGCTCTAGACATTGTACCTTGTTCTATTCAGTATTTTCATTTCCTGTTATGCCATTGTTTAGACATCGCTTTTATCCAAGATGTATTTACTTTTCATGCATTGTACAAAAGAATGTTATTAATAAAGTTGCTATTATTTTCTATCTCTTGTCTCTTGTGATTTACCTTTATATTGCTTAGATACGCTTAGCGTATTTACTTCACAGTAAATACGTAGCGGACCTCGTCGCGTCCACTTCGCCGTACACCGGGAAGCGGGGCGTGACAGTATGTATAGTGAACATGAAGTGCATGTAAGTGTCCTAAAATGTCTCTACATGGGTAAACTAATTTAACATTAGTTCAAGGGTGAATGTCAACAAATATTAAGAGTGTTCTCGAACCCGACAGGCTATAATCCAGAGGTAAGGAACCACGGGCGCTTATCAAATGTTAGTAACGAGACTTCAACCTAGTGTTGAAATATTTCAAACTCAACAGGCTATAGTCCAGGTGCAAGAAAACACGGGCCCTCATGATTGCTTGCTTATGTTAGTAGACATGGATTCATGATCTAGGGGGACTCCTGAGATTTCATTGGATTTATACTTGAACTACACCAACACCCCGTATATCCTAGATTATAGTTAAAATTACCAGCCTTACTCGAATCCATAAATACATCAAGTTGCAAGATTGAGTTCATGTCAATGTGAAGTATTCATGTCAAGTGTTCATGTATTCATGTCAAGTTGTATTCATAGTTCGAGTCAAGTCGGTTTCAATAGAAGCCATTGTGTTCTGGTATTCATGTTAAGTTCATATCAAATCATAGTATTCTAGTATTCAAGTTTTGGGATATTCAAGTTCAAGCGTTCTGGTTCATGATCAAGAGTTCAAGTTTATTTTAAAATTTGGATCCTGGCTGAGTTTGTATTCAGACTAGAGTAAATCTCTTATGAAAAGATTTGAATTTCTAAAGTTCGGGAGTAATCGGACAACTGCTGCACATGGACGGAAGGATTTGTGTTTTTTTCCAAGATAAATGCTATTGATAACTCCGTTAAGTTGTCTAATCTGAATAGGTAAGCACTCAGTTTCTCGGCTCCCCTAGGCTCAAGAGCAATGATACCGCTTAAGCCTATATTAATCTAGAGTTCTTAAATATTTATTATAGATTGTTTACATTGTTTGCATTTCTCGAGGGGTTTTATGAAAAATATTTAAATATGGTTTAAAAATAAACCTCGAGAATGATTTATAATATTTAGAGTTTTCATGAATATATATTTTAATTTTTGTGGTATTTTAGTGATAAAATCTAGCTTTTAAAAGTTTATGGTATTTTTATGAAAACTATTGCTTTTGGAAACTTGGTGGTATTTTATTAAAATTTCAATTTTCCTTTTAAAAATATATATTCACAAGTTGTTTTTATTGAAAATATGGATCAGTAGTTTTATATAAAATTTTCAAAGATTGTTTTGTTTAGAAAAGATCGTATTTCTTAAAAACCGTATTTTTATTTCCTTTCAAAACAGAATTCTCCATGAGAAACTCTGTATCTCACTCTACTATCCAAAGGACGTGTAATAACCCGCACTATCCATAGATGGGTTCCCCTAAAAGGGTTGTAGAGACGCAATTGCAAAGGATTTAAAAATAGCGATAAAACATTTTACAAAAGTGATGGTATTTTAACGTAAATTGTTTCTTTTAAATAAAACTTAACCAAAATATTGTGCTATGAAACCATTGTGTTGTGAGTGAGGTAGGTCGTTACTCCGTGAAATTTCTAGAGGCATATATTTCTAAGTATTGATATAAAGGTTACTTTTAAAGTTCATGGTATTTATATGAAAAGTGTCTGATATGTGTGTTTATTTCGCATTAAATTATGAACACATTAAAAGTAAATGAGATGAATAATCTTTCAAGTGGTGTTAGAAATATTTGTGTGACTTAGATTGGCCTATCAAATATGATAAAATTTTTTAAAAGAAATGATTTTAATTGTTAACTCCACTTTGTCGGTTTTTGTTTTAAATAATGGTGGGGAGAAATCAAATTGAGAGAGAAGGAGGAGGAGGGACTTACTCGACAACCACTCATACTCGTACGAACGATGGAATGGAGAGAATTAGTCTCGGTTTGAAGAATTGAGACCGACGGCACACGGAAAGATGTTCCAGTTGATTACAATAGGTTTCGATGCGTGGTTGTTAAGGATTCTATGATGGCGATGATCTTGGATGGCGGCGACGTCGTTGGTGATGATGATGAGGACCTAGAGGATGCTTGGCCAAAGTATGTTGTCATCGTGGTGGAACGAAGCTTCGATGTCAACGGCGATGGTTCAACTAGGACTTGAGAGGAAAATAGTTTTGAGAGAGGTTTTTAAGGTGGGCTTTCTGTTTAATTTAGAGGGGGGAGCTTGGAATAGACTAGGGTATTTATAGGAGAAAGTATGGGGGTAGGGTGAATTAAAATGAGACATTAAAATGATATAAAAGAGTATTAATAGGGTATATGAAAGGTTGAGAGCTCTTTGTTTAATTTCAGAAAAATCAAATAAGAAAAAAGAGGAGTGGGGAGATGAAGGGATGCACGGGAAAAAACTGGAGGGATTTGGGGCTATTCCACCCACCGCTTGCGGTTTTTGGGCAAAAATGAGGCAATTGCCTCGTGGTTCGTGTAATGCCTTCATTTGAGTATTTATGCTTCGTTTTTATTGTTTGATTTATTTGCAACTTTTCGTTTCTCCGTGCAATGCACGTGCAACTCTTGGGCTTCCGAAAAATTAAAAAGAAAAAATATTAAAAATGATTGGATTCGAACTTGCAGGCTATGGGGCAGTAGAGAAAAGACTTAACCAGTGAATTATAAAGAGTTTCTTGTATATAAGTTATCAGAAATAACGTATAACTTGAAATCAGGGCAGAAATACATTCATTGGATCAATAAAAGTATATAGGACTTTTAGGGTCGTTACATCCTATCCACCTCAGAAAAATTTCGTCCTCGAAATTTATACAAGAGAGATGTTATAACAGATTCAAGAAAAATTTGGTTAAAGCAGTGGAGAAGGAACTACTAATATCGTACCGAAAGTGCGTGAAAAAGTTTAGATAGATAAAAGAACAAAAGAATGCAAGAATTTTAAAAGGCTGAAAAAGTTAGGAGGAGATTTACCAGTGTTATCTTGACCTATGGTTTCGGCCTCTATGGCCGCCAAAGTGAAAGCCAGACGTCTCAGCATATTTCTCTGAGTACGCTGGTACATCGATGGCTGACACGGTAAAGGTGGTCCGTGCGGAGGTGGTGCAGGAAGGGCTAAACGAGTAGGTGGGGCTTGAATAACTGGTCTAGCTGCGGGGGCTGGGCCAGTTCGGTTGTATGGGCAAGTTCCTACAATGTGTGAGGGTGATCCATATATCAAACAAAGACCATTTGCTCGACGACAATCCTTGACCTGGTGTTCGGTCCTCTTACAATAGATACAAAAGTTTGGTCCAGTCTCGGAAAATGATCCTCCTGGCCTCATAGATGGCGCTGGGAGAGTTGGCCTAAAAGAGGCTCCTCCAGTAATCTGGTTGGCGGGACGTTTCATACCGACCGACTATGGCATTCCCTTCTTCTTAATGACAGCTTCATAGCGATGGGCTGACTTTAAAACTACTTCATGTGTTAGGTATTCTCTCGTTGCTAGGGCAGCCTGTATCTCAGGGTCTAATTCTTGCTGGAAGCACCCGCTCTGATTTCGGCAGTAGGAATTAGATGGGCAGCGAATTTGCCGAGCATGGTGAATTTGGCATCATACTCATCCACCGACTTATCCCACATGGATCCTTGTTGCAGGTGAATGAACTTCTGTTCCATCTCGAAGTGTGCAGTTTCCGGAAAATACTTGGCGTCAAAGAGATCACGGAAAATCTTCCATTCGATCGGCTATTCAAGACGACTCTCTTCGGCTTTCTACCAGACTCTGGCATTGTCAGTAAGTTGGAGTTTTGCTATTCTGACCCACGCCGCTTCTGGAACTTGGGTTGCTGCTAGGTTATCTTCTATACTTTGAGCTCATTCCTCGGTTTCAAGCGGTTTCTCTTTCCCTGAGAAGGTTTTCGGGTGTAATACTCGAAATTTTTTCACTCTCGGTGCTTCAGCTTTAGAGCGGATGAAACTCTGTTGAAGGAGAGCAGTCTGCTCCTGCAAAATCGTGCTTTGAGCCTACTGACCTTCAAGTAGGTTTTTGATAGCCTCCAGAAGTATTGTCTGTTCTATGAGTGGAGCGGCTACGGCAGGAGGAGGTGGTAGAGCGGTAAGGGTTGGTGGTGGTGGTGTACTTCCATTGACATTGGTGTTAATGTTGTTGGGAGAATCCATCACCTTAGATAGAGAAGAAAGATTAGGATAGACAAGGAATGTAAAGTTGTTGAATTTCATATTTCTTGTGATATATTGCTCACGACTTCATGCAGAACTGATCTGCAGGGACCACCAACAAAACCTGTCACGCCCCGCTTCCCAATAGGCGGAAATGGGCAAGTGACAAGCCCGCGACGTATTTATTTCGAGAAGGCCATTTCCCGGAATAAATACGCTAAGCGTAAATGAGCAATATAAAATGACAAGAAATTAACATGAGATTTAAACTTCAATAACTTTATTTACATTCTAACTTGATACATTTACAATACATGAGTTCAACTGAAAAGGAAATATAAGAAAAGAAATGCCTAAACATGTGGTATACAAAAACTGAAAGAATAAGGATAACTAGTCTAGGCCTGAGTCGCGATCTGATCGTGCTCCTCCTCTGTGGTGTCCACCTTCTCATTTCTACAGTGTCTGACGAACATTCTAAGAAACAAAAGTGGGTGGAATGCCCGTCAGTGAACTTTCACTCGGTAAGTCCCCAAGAAAAAGAGTGTGAAGTATAAAAGTATAAAGACAAAGAAAAATGGATATCATGAAGCAATGGACTATGAGATATGGTGTTTAAACATATCATTTAATGTAAGCATGGCAATTCTATTTAACATGCAGTTCTATATATATCATGGCAAAATAACATGAGCATATTATAGCATGGTCGTGTAGTGTAAGTATAGTGAACATGGAGTGCATGTAAGTATCCTATAGTTAGTTATATGTATGCCCTAGAGGCCATTACTGTACATACGATGTATATTGTAATGGATGCTTGGACATATATAGGGAGGACTTTCTTGCTCGACATGATAGTATGCTATCTGGTTGTACTTTATCTTAACATGTCCTCTGATTGTCTCTATGTTACATGTTGATAAAGCCCTTAGGATGTGTACTCGACTACTGGGACTATGATGAGATCATACTAGTGGGGCCACGGTAGTCGATGAGTACATCCTATAACTGTTCCTAGTCGAGGGTGTATCGAGACAGGGCATCGATACACCAGAGTAGACTAGCGTATACGCATCTTGATCCATATGATGGGCGATGGATGATCCTATATCCATCGGTGTTTGACATCAAGGATGGTGTACGGGTGCTCAGTGGAGACTGGGTACACTGGATGGACTCGCCGAGAACTCCCAGATGGTATTATACCTCACGTCAGATGGCAGTTCTCCGGTGACACTGGTACAGAGTAGTCTGTTGACCCGAGATCGTCATAGAGTCTTGTGTGATTCCCACTGTGCTTTGATTTCCATCATACCACGTCCAAGAGGGCGTGCAAAAAGGTGGCTTTTGGGTGCAGTCCAGAATCACATGGAGGCAATGAGCGATAGGAGGGGATTCGTCTCTCCCGGTATAGGGAGTTGATGTTGTGCTGTGTTCGATTGGCTATAACCGGAAATCCCTGGCCAGGGTTGCTGAGATTTACTGGTAAGTGTTATCAGTAGTTTCTCGAACTGTTATAGACCTCATATCGACACGACTTATCGAGCTACTGGGGTCTGACGTTTACCACCCCTAGGCGAGATATGCAACATATCAGACGACGAGACCGGACTGTACGGGAGTGTTACTGTTTGGATTCACAGGAGAATGTACAGGCTTGCTTGTTGATCTTCTGAGCGCTCAATACCTGGGTAGCTGTTACGTTTAGCTGACCGCTTGCAGCTTGTGGGTGTTTGATATGATCATCACCTACTGCCGGCGTATTGACGATTCTTTAGAGTCCTACACAGAGGTTTCTTGGCTCAGGCAAAACGGAGTAGGGGCACGTATGTGATATATGCGGGACCGAGGATAATGCGATATGAGATATCGTATTCTATTCTCGCGATATTTGATATCAGCCGGGTCATCGGATCAAGTGTTGATTCGATGAATCGGTACGGATAAATATTAGTCGGTTATATGCGATATAGCCGGATTGTCGGATCAAGTGTTGATTCGATAATTTAATGTATAATAATATATATGATATATTAAATTACATTAACTAATATTAGCTCACTAAAAGATTCTTTTTCTCACTCGGGTAATACATTGATATATGTGCGATATATGTTAAATGTATTATTTTTATTTTGTTACGATAAATATTGTATATGTGATATATAATATTTTAACATGTTATAATTATTAATGCAACATGATTAGTGGAGTTTAAACAAGATTAGGGTTTGATTTGGGTTAATACTTTCTAGATGATTCTAGAAGGTTTTCTTTTGTTTTGCTTAGATATTATGATAGATATTTCTTTGTGACTCACCCTTTAACCCAACCCAAACCCTAACCCTAGTAAAATCTCTACAATGGTTACTACAACCATGGTTGCATAAATGATTATGATAACTTTTATTATTCATCACAAATGATAATTCATTCTTATTCTTCATCTTCTTCCTTCTTCTTTCTTCATGGAAAAAGCTTACTAGCTTTTTCAAATGATGAATAAATGTGAGAAAAAGATAAATAAAGAGAGCAAAAATCCTACTTCATCATCCTCATCTTCCCTTGCCCTTTAGATGAGAGTGTTTACTCAATTTTAGTGAGTGTTAGCTTGTGTTAATGAAACTTCAAGGTAGATCGTCTTTGTATCGAAGATCGGAAGCAAGACTGCATCTTTCTCTTCGTGGAACCTCTCGAGAGTCCGGAACCCGATGATCGCAGCGAAGGGACAACAACACGGAGCTTATGAAGTGAAGGACCGGATCTACAAAGGTTGTAATCCCTCTCACTTAGTGTTAAAGTTGTTAACATGCTAGTTTTCACCTAATCTCTAGTTTAAATATCCGTATTCGGGTTGTTCGGCACGGCTAAATTTTTAATCGGGCATGGTCGATGCCTCGTAGAACCTTGTGCGCGTGCATAGCAATCCTACAGTGGTATCAGAGCCAAGCTAGAGCTTTAGGCGAAGTCTAGACGAAATTTAAAGTCCGATCGAACGCCGAAACCCCGACTCGGAACCCTCTCTGTACATTTTTCAAAAAGTTGATATTTTCTGAATTAAAAATGCTCAGAAAAACAAGCAGGAAAAACTAAGAATTACTGTGAAGTACGGACCTCTAATTCAAAAATTGACCGCGGAACCGCGGCCAAACCATGGGTTTTGCGGCGGTTCCGCGGCCAAAATTTGACTTAGTCCCTGAAATTTCATGTAATTATTTTTAGGCCCTTTCTTGTTATTGTTTTCTGGGAATATTTTAATTCCACTCAAGTGTTGAGTTTTCAAGGGTTGTACCGGGGAATCGTTGATTCGATCGGATGTTTTAACTTTGTTTAGTTTGTCCGGATAATTTTTAGAAACTGTTAAAAAGTTCGAACGGATATCAATAACTCACTTTTTCCCCTGTCGGAAATTTTTTCAAAAGTTGGATTTTTCCTCGAGTTTAAGAACGTTCTAAGTCGTGCAAGTAACGCGGTGGACCCTCTAGAAGACAACAAACCTTAACTCGATTATGTGACCGTCTTGAACTGCCTTTTGAACCTTAGGGTTTGGGGCAGTACGGCGTGCCACATGTGAGGCGTTGGCTTGACCCTTCTACGGCTGGACCATTGGTACTGTGGCATGTGATGGATGTTTTTAAACTAATTTCAAGTGTTGAGATATATTGGGGAAAACTTGGGTGTTTGATTATTCGATCGGAAAGTTTAACATTGTCTATTTATCTGGAATGTGATACAATATTTGGAATCCACAAGTAGTTATGAGATAACTAATTTGAATGTTATTAATCTAGCACTTTAGTCTCAAATTGATCGGTTGCCACGGAATTTTGATGTGATCAAAAGTCCGTCGCAATCACGCAGCGTACGCGGATACTCGCCGGGTAAACTTAATAGACAGCTACGCCCCATAGCCCCGACCAAGTGACTGTAGGAGAACCCCGTCGCCGAAAGCATCCGTTCGGGTGCTCGCGGCTGCGGTGTTCCGCCTTAGTGCACTTCGTCGACGACATCTGGGGTGCGGCCGTCTACTAAAGTTTGCGACGAGCATTCGATCAGAATATCGGGAATCTTGTTGAATTTCCGGCTTGACATTGAAAAGAGTTTTCGATAAAGAGACTAAAATGAGGGATTTATAATTGTTAGGCATGCGATGTCTAAGTAATTCATTTGGTTAGGCATGCGATGTCTAAGGAAGTTGCGGATTCCAACTGTTGTAGTTTTACACTTTCTTTTCTGTGACCGTAAGCGTAGTATGTGGTGTATCGCCGGCTTCGTTGCTATACATCAACGACAATCGGGATACGCATACTTGTTTACGTTGATGATATGAGATATTATGTGTTGCTGTGATATGTTATATTGGATCGTCGCGTTTTGAATAGCCGGGGGTTTTATGTGAGATGAGATTTTTTCTTTTTCATTCATGTAAAATTCATTTGTATGTAATATTCTTTTATTGGGGCACTTCCCGGTTGCGGAAGATGTCACCGTTGTATATTATTTACTTTTCCGCATTAGGTAGACCTAAGGAGGGGAGCACAAGTAACCGGGTTCTAGGGTCCAGTGGGAGACCATCTCGAGGAGTCGAGACCGGGTCTCCTAACCCTAGAATTGGCAGTGTTACTTGCCGCTCTCGTAGGGGTCTAGGGATGTGGGTTTGGCTATTCATCGCGACCGTGGAATCCGTGTTTTATACAGGCTCGTATTAAAAACACGGACGTCCTAGTATATCCAATATTTCAAGTATGTTCTTCTGCTGCAATGTTCTGTGATGAGATCATATTACTGCCTGAGATGAATGTTTATATTATATATATGAGATATATGTTATATTGCAGATTTCATTTCAAAAGAGATGCTTGTGAAGCATAATAAAATGGGACTTCATTAATGGGATTAATGAAATAAAAGAAACCTAAGATGTTGTAGAAACTTGTTTAAAAAAACTGGTAGCTCTAGTTCTTGCTTTGCATAGCGGTGTTCCTTGTAGAACATCCAGCACCTTATTCGATAAGGAAAGGACCAAGATCCCTTCACCGGGAGTGACTCCTTTAGCAATAACTGGCAGATGCTACAAACCCGGTTTGTCTTTTGATTGCTTCTATAGTTCTTGCTTTGCATAGTGATATTTGTGAAATATCCTGCACCTTATTCGATGAGGAAAGGGCCGACGATCCCTTCACCGGGAGTGACCCCTTTAGCAAAACTAGAAAAGCCTCAAAAACACTCCATTTAAAATCACTCGATTCTACGACGATATCAAGTTCATTACGCAATAGGTTTTCTTAAAAACCTGTCATAACCCTCCATCATTTTAGGAAGTAGAGTACTTAGTATTCGTGCTGTGTTTGTTGACCATAGTTAAGGCACAGTGTACGGTAGCTAGGTGATGTCTTCCTATATAGCATATGATGCGATTAGTTAGGACAGTCATATGACTTTGTTGACCTTAGTTAAGGGTCATGTGGGTGGGTCTAATTAATCAAGAAATGACGGGTAGAACTTGACTAGTGCTTATGATTTGTTGACCATAGTTAAGGTCATAAGTCACTAGGAGTAAAATATTATTGGGAATTTCAAGTGTTGAAATTTGCAATGAGATTGCACACCTTCTATGAGATAATTGGATCCCGATACCCGCTGCGAGTAAGAGTTACTCCTGGGAGAGTTTTACACATTACAATTAGCCGATAAAGTAGGTGTCTAGAAAGGTGTCAATGGGGTTACGCCTCTGGGAAAACGAGGTTTACTTTAATTAGGTTCGTGCGAAAGCACGGGGGACCTCCCTCAAAGTACCGACACTGGCCTGGCTGAAAGATTGGCGAACTTGTAGCGTGTAATTAATCCTGGCTAGTCTTTCCTTTTTGGGTTTGAAGGAAGATTTGATTAAAACAATGGGAGACATCCTGATTAGATATATTAGATAACCAATCTAATCTTGCAAGAGCATACACTGAGTGTTTTCTTCTCTCTCTCTCCAGGTAGCGACCATATCACGCCTTAATCAAGATAATAATACGGATATATTGACCGAACCCGCTTGTTATACTGAGCTGGGGAACGTTGGTCCCGCTCCAACTTATAATTGTTATAAGACAGAGCAGGAAATTAGGGAATACCAGATTTCCCGTGCCGCCCAAACGAAGAAAGTGCATGCTGATGCATCATCTTCAGGTGTGTTCGTTACATAGAACTGTTTCTCAGTATCCTTTACGTCCTAGGTATGTGATACCGGATCAGGATCCCGCATATGTAATCTGTTACATGGGCTACAGAAAGGTAGAGAACTAAGAACGGGTGATAAGTTTCATGAGACAGAAAACGGTGCAAGTGTTGCAGCCAAGTCTGTTGGTCACTATCACCCTGTATTACCTGAATACATTGATTCTGAACGAATGTTATTAGATACCGGACCTGATATACAACATCATATCAGTTTCTTTATTAGTAAAGAAGTGATATAATTTTGTATTGTTGGATAATGTTTTGAACATTTCCTATATCAAAAGTTGATCGGTTCAGGCACGTTCTCTAAAAGCATTAACATTCTAAATCAAACTACAGTTCTTAGTATACAGAACACACACGAGAGGAAGAGTTCAGAAATGAACAAATCCTTCTTGAGGCATTGTAGACTAGGTCATATCAATGCGACCCGACTAGATAAGTTACATTTAGATGCATATTTAAATCTGTTTGAATTTACATCTTGTGAAACTTGCCGGTCATGTCACGAAGATAAGATGACCATAACTCTGTTTATTGGAAACAGAGAAAGAGTTAGTGAACTCTTGGGATTGATACATGCTGATGTATGAAAGTCCCCTGTCTATATATGCCAGGACCGGTTCTTTGTACTTCATTCCATTCTCTGATAATCTTTCAAGATTCAGACATATGTTCCTATTGAAACACAAGTCCGAACCTTTTGAGATATTCACAGAATATGAGTTAGAAGTAGAGAACCAACAATGGGTATAAGTATTATGTCCTTTGATGAGATCAAGGAGGAGAATACTTGAGTACGGAATTCCTGGACTATTCTAAAGGAGAATGAGATTCTCTCTCAGCATTACTCCTCCGTATACACCACAGCACGTCGGTGTATCCGGGCGGAGCAATAGCACCCTATGTGATATGGTGTGCTCTATGATGAGTACTACTGAGTTTCCTATTTCCTTTTGGGCGTTATGCACTTGAGAAGCTGCATACCTATTGAATAGGGTTCAAATCAAATCAGTTGCCTACCACTTCATATGTGATATGGAAAGGGAAGAGCCCATATCTTAAGTTGGTTAGGATTTGGGGTTGTCCGGCCTATGTCTAAAAGCAAAATCCGGACAAGCTCGAGGCATGGTCTGTTATGTAGAACTGGAATGGTTCCATCTATACAAACTGCAGCTGATGATTTGGTAGAACCAAAGGATTCAATAGTTTCCAATGAACCTCGGCCTCTCCGCCGATCTAGTAGGGTTCCTCACCCACCTGAGAGATACTTTGGTTTCTCTATGACAGTGGGAGCGAGGATTGCATCATGAGATGATGACCCAACTAGTTTCGAGCTGGCCATCAGGAGTGGGACTCTGTAAGAATGGCTGGATGCTTATCAATCTGAGATGGAATCCTTATACACCAACAAAGTATGGACTTTGGTTGCTTTATCTGAAGGGTTAAATCCCCATCAAGAGCGAGTATATCTTGAGAAGATTACTTGGTGTACATGGAAAGGTTGAGACTTTCAAAGCTATGCTTAAGTCCATCCAGATCCTACTTGCCACGGCTACACACCATGACTACGATATCTGGCGGTTGGGTGTCATGAAGCTTTTCTAAAATGATGTTTTAGAAAAGAACGTCTATAAGTACACAGCCAGAGGGCTTCGTAGACAGTGGGAGCAGCGGAAATGTGTGCAAGATGTTTTATATGATAAAACAGGTATCGCGGAGTTGGAGCATCTGTTTTGATGTGGTAGTCAAAGAGTTTGACTTCATCAAAATGGTAGATGAACCTTGTATATACAAAAAGGTAGTAGGGAGTATGGTGGTGATCCTCGTAGAGTATGTGGATGACATACTCTTGATAGGGAAGGAGTTTCCTATGCTACGCTCGGTCAATCTCCGCTTGTCACGACGATTCTCCATATAGGATCAAAATGATACCTCCTAAATCCTGGATTTTGGATCTATGAGATAGATCTAATTGGATATTAGGATACTCACTAGTTGTAGTGAGATGGTATCAATCGATCTTGGGGAGAATCACTGGAAAGGTTCCAGGGTGATAAGAACGACTGAATGTCAGTCGCAGGCTTGTCTATACCCTCAGTGGAGGGACGGTATGTTGGAAGAGTTCCAAGCTAGTTACCGTGACTTACTAGACGATTAAAGGCAAGATACATCGTTACCAAGGATGCTACCAAAGAGGCAGTCTGGATACATATAAGTTCATAAGATGAACTTCGTTCCTACCATTGTGTGACAATGGAGTTGTGGCTTTAGCCAAGGAACCCCCGTCCCATCAGAAATCCAGATATAATTCTTAGGCAGTATCACCTGATCATGGAGATGGTTGATCTCCAGGGAGATCGAGGTTAGGAAAGTAGACACAGAGGACAACAGCGCGGATCCACTCACAAAGGCCTTTTTCCCAGTAGAGACTTTTTATGGAATGGTTGAGTATGAGATACATCAACCACAGCTAATTGTTGGGTATGTGATACCACAACAGATGACCCTAGTGCAAGTGGGAGATTGTTAGTTATATGTATGCCCTATAGGCCATTACTGTACATACGATGTATATTGTAATGGATGCTTGGACATATATAGGGAGGACTTTCTTGCTCGACATGATAGTATGCTATCTGGTTGTACTTTATCTTAACATGTTCTCTGATTGTCTCTATGTTACATGTTGATAAAGCCCTTAGGATGTATACTCGACTACTGGGACTATGATGAGATCATACTAGTGGGGCCACGGTAGTCAATGAGTACATCCTATAACTGTTCCTAGTCGAGGGTGTATCGAGACAGGGCATCGATACACCAGAGTAGACTAGCGTATACGCATCTTGATCCATATGATGGGCGATGGATGATCCCATATCCATCGGTGTTTGACATCAAGGATGGTGTACGGGTGCTCAGTGGAGACTGGGTACACTGGACGGACTCGCCGAGAACTCCCAGATGGTATTATACCTCACGTCAGATGGCAGTTCTCCGGTGACACTGGTACAGAGTAGTCTGTTGACCTGAGATCGTCATAGAGTCTTGTGTGATTCCCACTGTGCTTTGATTTCCATCATACCACGTCCAAGAGGGCGTGCAAAAAGGTGGCTTTTGGGTACAGTCCCGAATCACATGGAGGCAATGAGCGATAGGAGGGGTTTCGTCTCTCCCGGTTTAGGGAGTTGATGTTGTGCTGTGTTCGATTGGCTATAACCGGAAATCCCTGGCCAGGGTTGCTGAGATTTACTGGTAAGTGTTATCAGTAGTTTCTCGAACTGTTATAGACCTCATATCGACAAGACTTATCGAGCTACTGGGGTCTGACGTTTACCACCCCTAGGCGAGATATGCAATATATCAGACGATGAGACCGGACTGTACGGGAGTGTTACTGTTTGGATTCACAGGAGAATGTACAGGCTTGCTTGTTGATCTTCTGAGCGCTCAATACCCGGGTAGCTGTTACGTTTAGCTGACCGCTTGCAGCTTGTGGGTGTTTGATATGATCATCACCTACTGTCGGCGTATTGACGATTCTTTAGAGTCCTACACAGAGGTTTCTTGGCTCAGGCAAAACGGAGTAGGGGCACGTATGTGATATGTGCGGGACCGAGGATAATGCGATATGAGATACCGTATTCTATTCTCGCGATATTTGATATCAGCCGGGTCATCAGATCAAGTGTTGATTCGATGAATCGGTACGGATAAATATTAGTCGGTTATATGCGATATAGCCGGATTGTCGGATCAAGTGTTGATTCGATAATTTAATGTATAATAATATATATGATATATTAAATTACATTAACTAATATTAGCTCACTAAAAGATTCTTTTTCTCACTCGGGTAATACATTGATATATATGCGATATATGTTAAATGTATTATTTTTATTTTGTTACGATAAATATTGTATATGTGATATATAATATTGTAACATGTTATAATTATTAATGCAACATGATTAGTGGAGTTTAAACAAGATTATGGTTTGATTTGGATTAATACTTTCTAGATGATTCTAGAAGGTTTTCTTTTGTTTTGCTTAGATATTATGATAGATATTTCTTTGTGACTCACCCTTTAACCCAACCCAAACCCTAACCCTAGTAAACTCTCTACAATGGTTACTACAACCATGGTTGCATAAATGATTATGATAACTTTTATTATTCATCACAAATGATAATTCATTCTTATTCTTCATCTTCTTCCTTCTTCTTTCTTCATGGAAAAAGCTTACTAGCTTTTTCAAGTGATGAATAAATGTGAGAAAAAGATAAATAAAGAGAGCAAAAATCCTACTTCATCATCATCATCTTCCCTTGCCCTTTAGATGAGAGTGTTCACTCAATTTTAGTGAGTGTTAGCTTGTGTTAATGAAACTTCAAGGTAGATCATCTTTGTATCGAAGATCGGAAGCAAGACTGCATCTTTCTCTTCGTGGAACCTCTCGAGAGTCCGGAACCCGATGATCGCAGCGAAGGGACCACAACACGGAGCTTATGAAGTGAAGGACCGGATCTACAAAGGTTGTAATTTCTCTCACTTAGTGTTAAAGTTGTTAACATGCTAGTTTTCGCCTAATCTCTAGTTTAAAGATCCGTATTCGGGTTGTTCGGCACGGCTAAATTTTTAATCGGGCATGGTCGATGCCTCGTAGAACCTTGTGCGCGTGCATAGCAACCCTACACCTAAAAGGTCTCTATATGGGTAAACTAATTTAATATAAGTTCAAGGATGAATGTCAACGAATCTTAAAAGTGTTCTCGAGCCCAATAGGTTGTAATCTAGGGGTAAGGAACCGCGGGCCTGAATTAAGTGTTAGTAAAGGGACTTCAACCTAGTGTTGAAGTATTCCAAACTCAACAAGCTATAATTCAGGAGCAAGGAAACACAGGCCCTCATGATAGCTTGCTCATGTTAGTAGATATAGATTCATGATCTACGGGGAATTCTGAGATTTCATTGGATTCATACTTGAACTACCCCAACACTCTGTGTATCCTAGATTATAGTTAAAATTACTAAGCTTGCTCTAATTCATGAATACATCAAATTGCAAGATTGAGTTCATATCAATGTCACGTATTCGAGTTAAGTGTTCATGTATTCATGTCAAGTTGTATTCATGGTTCGAGTCAAGTCAGTTTCAATAGCAGCCATTGTGTTTTGGTATTCATGTTAAGTTCATGTCATGTCATAGTATTCTAGTATTCATGTTTTGGGATATTCAAGTTCAAGCATTCTGGTTCATGATCAAGGGTTCAAGTTTATGTTAAAGTTTGGATCCTGGCTGAGTTTGTATTCAGGTTAGAGTAAATATCTTATGAAAGGATTTAACTCTTGAATTTTTTAAGTTCGGGGGTAATCGGACAATTGCTGCACATGGACGGCAGGATTTTTGTATTTTTCTAAGACAAGTGCCATTGATAACTCCGTTAAGTTTTCTAACCTGAATAGACAAGCACTCACTTTCTCCAGCTCTCCGGGGCTCAAGAGAAATGATACCGCTTAAGCCTATATTAATCTAGAGTCCTTAAATATTTATTATAGATTATTTACATTGTATTTATATTGTTTGCATTTCTCGATGGGGTTTTATGAAAAATATTTTAATATGGTTTAAAAATAAACCTCGAGAATGATTTATAATATTTAGAGTTTTCATGAACATGTATTTTAATTTTTGTGGTATTTTAGTGATAAAACCTAGCTTTTAAAAGTTTATGGTATTTTTATGAAAACTATTGTTTTTGGAAACTTGGTGGTATTTTATTAAAATTGCAATCTTCCTTTTAAAAATATATATTCACAAGTTATTTTTATTGAAAATACAGATCGGTGGTTTTATATAAATTTTTCATGTTTTGTTTAGAAAAGATCGTATTTCTTAAAAACCGTATTTTTATTTCCTTTCGAGACCGAATTCTCCGTGAGGAGCTCTGTATTTCACTCTACTATCCTAAGGACGTGCGATAACCCGCACCATCCATAGATGGGTTCCCCTAAAAGGGTTGTAGAGACGCAATTGCAAAGGATTTAAAAATAGCGATAAAACATTTTATAAAAGCGGTGGTATTTTAATATAAATTGTTTCTTTTAAATCAAACTTAACCAAAATATCGTGCTATGAAACCATGGTGTTGTGAATGGGGTAGGTCATTATCCCGTGAAATTTCTAGAGGTATATATTTCTAGGTATTGATATAAAGGTTACTTTTAAAGTTCATGGTATTTATCTGAAAAGTGTCCGATATGTGTATTTATTTCGCATTAAATTGTGAACACATTAAAAGTAAATGAGATGAATAATCATTCAAGGGGTGTTAGAAGTATTTGTGTGACTTATATTGGCCTATCAAATATGATAAAAATGTTTAAAAGAAATGATTTTAATTGTTAGCTCCACTTTGTCGGTTTTTGTTTTAAATAATGATGGGGAGAAATCGAATTGAGAGAGAAGGAGGAGGAAGGACTTACTTGCCAACCACTCGTACTCGTACGAACGATAGAATGGAGAGAAGTACCCTTGGTTTGAAGAACCAAGATCGACGGCACACGAAAAGATGTTCTGGTTGATTACAAGCAAGATAGGTTTCGATGCGTGGTTGTTACGGATTCTACGACGGCGATGATGTTGGATGGCGGCGACGTCGTTGGTGATGATGATGAGGAGCTAGAGGATGCTTGGCCAAGGTACATTATCATCATAGTGGAACGGAGATTCAATATCTACGGCGATGGTTCAACTAGGACTTGAGAGGAAAATAGTTTTGAGAGAGATTTTGAAGGTGGATTTTCTATTTAATTCAGAGGGGGAGAGCTTGGAATAGACTAGGGTATTTATAGCAGAAAGTATGGGGATAGGGTGAATTAAAATGAGACATTAAAATGATATAAAAAAGTGTTAATAGGGTATATGAAAGGTTGAGAGCTCTCTGTTTAATTTCAGAAAAATCAAATAGGAAAAATGAGAAGTGGGGAGCTGAAGGGATGCAAGGGCAAAAACTGGAGGGAATTTGGGCTGTTCCACCTCCCGGTAGCGGGTTTTGGACAAAAACAGGTGGTCAAAAATGAGGCAATTGCCTCGTGGTTCGTGTAGTGCCTTCATTTGAGTATTTATGCCTCGTTTTTATTGTTTGATTTATTTGCAACTCTTCGTTTCTCCGTATAATGCACGTGCAATTCTTAGGCTTCCGAAAAATTTAAAAAATATATTAAATATTATTGGAACTGATGGGATTCAAACTTGCAGGCTATGAGATAGTAGAGGAAAGGCTTAACTAGTGAGCTATAAAGAGTTTCTTGTGCATAAGTTATCAGAAATAACTTATAACTCGAAACCATGACATAAATACATTCATTGGATCAATAGAAGTGTATATGACTTTTAGGGTCGTTACACGTTACGTTCTACCCTCCTTATAAAAATTTCATTCTCGAAATTTACACAATGACTAATTTTCAAATAGGTGAGGGTATCGTGCACGCATATCGTCTTCTCGATCCCAGGTTGATTCTCCTGGCGAATCCCTTCTCCACATCACTAACACCAAGTTCACTTCCTTGTTCCGTAACGTCTTCACCTTTTGATCCAAGATCTTGATTAGTTGTTGTTCGCTAGTCAGATCGGTCTGTACAGTGAGTTTCGAATGATCAAGTATGTGACTGGGGTCGCTTGCATATCGACGTAGCTGGGATATATGGAACACATTATGCACTCCTTCCAATGACGATGGCAGTGTCAATCAGTATGCAATTTCTCCAACTCGTTCGAGTATGTCGAACGGTCCGATATACCTTGGACTAAGACCCCTCTTGCCAAAACATATCACTTCTCTGTTCGTAGAGATCTTCAGAAACACATGCTCTCTAGGTTGGAACTCCAGGTGTTGAAGCTTTGCATCTGCTCAATGTTCTGTCGGTCCTGGGCGATGCACATTTTCTCCTTGATCGTACGAACTACATCCATAGTTGATACGATCATCACTAGTCTAAGGAGTTCACGGTCTCCAACGTCGTTCTAACTCAGCGGGGAACGACACTTACGTTCGTATAGTGCTGCAAAAGGTGCCATCCTAATACTTGCCCGATAACTATTGTTATAAGAAAACTCCACAAGATGTAGGTGATCTTCCCATGAACCTCCAAAGTCTAGCATACAGGCTCTCGGCATATCTTCCAGGATCTGAATTGTTCACTCGGACTGTCCGTCTGTTTGGAGATGATACGCCATGCTGAAATTCGTTCCCAGACTGGCTTGAAGACTCTGCCAAAACTGGGATCGGAATCTAGTATCTCGGTCGGAGACGATGCAAACGGTACCCCATGTAATCTCACGATCTTCTGCATGAGTTTATGGGTATCAAGACAAGTATGGTACAATCTTGAAGGTTTAAATCTTACTTTAGATTTTTACTTACCTCCATGTACTTTTTTGCCAACGTTTCGGTTGATTGGATAACTCTGAATGAAATAAAGTGAGCCGACTGGTGAGTTGATCCACAATAACCCAAACTGTGTCGTTACCCTTCATGCTACGTAAGAGAGCAATCATGAAATTCATGGTAATGTGCTGCCATTTCCATTCTGGGATAGACAACGGCTAAAGTAGACCAGCAGTTCTGTGATGTTCAGCTTTCACTTGCTGACGGATTAAACACTTTGCTACGCTCCTCGCCACTTCTCGCTTCATTTCATACCACCGGTAGTGTTGTCGTAGACCCTTGTACATCCTCGTGCCACCGGGGTGTACAGAATACAGAGAGCTGTGAGCTTCTTTAATCAACTCTTCTTGAATAGGGTCGACTGGCATGCATAAACGGCTCCCATACCGTAAGGATCCATCTTCGTGGATGATGAAGTCAGTTCAAAGACCACTTTCTACTTGTTCTCAGATCTTTTGTAGCTTGGCATCACTTGCTTGAGCTGCCTTGATCTGATTGACAAGAGTGTACTTGACTTGTAAGTTCATTAAGGATGACACATTACATGGCACAACTACTTCAATCTCCAATCCATGCAGTTCTTGCTGTAGTTCCGATTGAGCGGTGAGGTTCATTGCTAAATGCTGGCGACTAAGTGCATCGGAGACTACGTTCACCTTTCCGGGATGATATTGTAGTTTGATGTCAAAGAGTAACAATCATAAACTTTCTGTATGAATTTTTTTCAAAATACAGAAAGGGACACATAAGCCTTAACTTGAGTTATAAGTTTGTTTTGCTTTAGAACAGTAAGAAGGAGCTTGTAGCTCATTGGTAATACTTTGCACTGCTGAACCATAGCACCAGAGTTCAAATCCCATCAGCCACATATTTTTTTTATTTTAAATTCTTTTAACCTTTTAGAAGCCCAAGAGTCTACACATGCAACACACATAATAGGGTAAGTTACAGAATAAATAAACATAAGCATAAGGGAAATTGAAGTGACCCCGACACGTGGCCTAAACCCTAGCCCCACCCGACAGTACAAAACCGGCGACACCCACATAAAGAACCGGCACCGCCGGTCTAAACCGGCGGTATTGCCCCCAAACATCGACCCCTGCAACCTTTCACCTACCCCACTAACCCCACATTACTTGTTTACTCTGATTATTTCCAGAGAACAATAAAATGCCAAATTAATCCAATTTTAATGCATATTTCAATGCATTATTTAAACACCCTAAACCATAATTTTCCCTATAAATACCACCCTCATTTCACACCTCCTCACTCACAATTCCCTGCCAAAACTCTCAAGAAATTTCCAAATTCTCATAGTATGCAAGTGGAGTTAACAAAGGGCGAAGTTCCAATGAAGTTCCGGCGATGATACAAGGAGTTTCCGGCAACGAAATGAAGTACCGACGAATCCTAGACCTCCTCCCACCTCACCCCTCTCTTCAAAACCAGTAAGTCCCTCTTCTCTCTCTCTCTTTTGCTATTCCCAAACTCTTCATTCTTAAAACGTGTCGGAAGCGGAGTTATCCGACTTCGGATTCTCTTTTCTTTTAAAAAATATAACTTTTTCTTAATAACAAACCTACAACTTTTAATATATTGTTTATTAATCATTAACAAAGACAATAGAAAAAGTTTGACATCAAAATAATAACCGTAGCAAGTTTTATTCCACTTTTACATTAAAATACCTTCATATTTCATTTCAACATGCTTAAACTTATTAAACCGTATTATCTTAGAAAAATCACAAGGTAATGACCTACCTCCTCACAACACACATATCTAACATAGCACGATGGAATTTGGGAACATAGAATTGGGAAAATACGACTTTACATATAACTACCTTCAACTTATAAAACCTTTTTCTACAAGAAATGTATTTAACAAATCTTTGCAATTGTGCCTCTACAACCCATTTTGGGGAACCTGTTTAGTATGGTGCAGATTATTGCATATTCTCGGGCCTAGTAGAGTGAGATGCAGACCTCCGCAAGGAGCATACGATCTCGAAAGATTTTTAAAACATTTTTCTTTAGAAAATGTGATTCCTATTATCAATAAAGCTTATATTTCTAATAAATAAATATATATGTAATTAATATCAAGATATCTATTTTTAATATTTATAATATTCCACATTTCCAAAATTCATGAAAAACATTCCATTTACAAGAAAATACCATACAATTCCAATATTTCAAATAAATACCTTATACTTTGAAACTAGGTCATATTTACTAAAAATTTCACATTTAATAAATGAAACATCTATGAAAACTCTAAAGACGATAATTAAATACTTGAGATATATTTTGAAAGTATAACGAAACTATTTTACATAAAACCCCCTCAAGTTATACTAAATTACAATAAGGACCCTAGTAAACATAGGTTTAAGCGGGACCAGTCTCTTAAGCCTCAGGGAGTCGGAGATATGGGTGCTTGCCTATTTAAGATAGACAACTTAACAAACGGTGTTATCAATACGGCAGTTGTCTTTGAAAAAGACACAAATCCTGCCGTCCATGTGCAGCAGTTACCGATAGCACCAAAACATAATTCAGGACTTCAGTTTCTTTTCTAATTGTCTGACTCAGACTGAGTCTCAATATAAAAAATCTAATTCCAGTATCAAACTATAATACAACATGGATCTATGAATCCTTCTTTTCAATCTAATCAATCTATATTGACCGAACCGAACCATGGATATATTCCATTTACATGAACATCCATTATATCCATTCCATTACTGATATCATGGTTTCAGTAAGTCATCCATCTATATTCAATATACAATACAAACAATACATCAATACAATCAAGACATCGCGGGGTTTATAAGGGGTAGATTGGTATGGAAGGTGTTAGAAGTGGCACGAGACTGCAACCATAAGATACCTAACCTGAATCTCCATTGCCGTTGTACCGTAGCTGAACGGTTCCTTGTATTCCGTATACCGTAGTCTGTGGTATAGTGAGACTCCTCTCGTATACACTGGCCTCTTCTGTACCAAGCTATAAACAACAGTGTTAACAATATAATACAATTTTAAAAGTTGCACTCTCTTTCTGTTTATTCTATTTCTCCCTCATCTTTGGGACTTACCGAGCGATTGTTCGCTGACGACATTCGTATTTCTCTTCTTCTTTGGAATGTTGTCAGGAGGACCCGACACTAAGGAGTACGAGACCAGTCGGAGCATTTGGAGCAGGCCCCTGAGCAGTACACCGAAGACCCTGAGCTGTAGCCACTTGTACTTATTCCATTTTCATTTCTGTTATGCCACTGTTTAGGCATCACTTTCATTCCATGTATTTACATTTTCAGTTGTATTGTAAAAATAATGTTAATAAATAAAATTGCTGTTTTTTTACATCTTGTCTCTTGTGTACATTTTATTTTATATTGCTTAGATACACTTAGCGTGTTTACTTCTGAGTAAATACGTAGCGGCCTCGTCGCATCCTCTGCCCGTATACTGGGAAGCGAGGCGTGATAGCTTTTGTTGGTGGCCCATGCAGGTCGGCTCTGCGTGGACAACCTAAGCAATATAACACAAGAACCAGCAACTGAAAACATTCTTTACAATTCATATTCCTTGAATCTTACAATTTCATATACTTTGAATTTGTCCTAACCCAAATTTTTCTTTCAAGATTATGGATTCCCAAAACAATACCAGCACGAATGTCAACAACACTCCCCCACCACTACCACTTACACCTGTCGTCGCTGCTCCGATCAATGAGCAGACGGTTTTGCTTGAGGCGATCCACAGCCTCCTGAAAGGACACAGCAGCAGACTGCTATTCTAATGAACCGTCCCGAGGCAGAAGCACCTGGGGTGAAGCAATTCAGGACCTTGCACCCTAAACGGTTTGCAGGAAAAGAGAGCCCTATAGAAGTAGAGGAATGGGCTCAAAGCATTGAAAATGACCTGGAAGCAGCACAAGTGACAGGGATAGCTTGGGTTCGAGTTGCGAAGCTGCAGCTCACGGACAATGCACGGGTCTGGTGGAAGGCGGAAGAAAGCCGTCTCACCCAACTGATCGAATGGAGGACTTTCCGCGATATGTTCGACGCAAAGTACTTCCCCGAGACTGCCAGATTCGACATGGAACAGCAGTTCATCCATCTGCAACAAGTTTCAATGTGGACCAAATCAGTAGATGAGTATGATGCTGAGTTTACCATGCTCAGCAGGTTTGCGGCCCATCTTATACCGACTGCTGAGATCAGGGCTAGAAGATTTCAGTAAGGGTTGGACACGGAAATCCAAGCTGCATTAGATACAGGGGATTTCCTAGCCCATGATATGGCTTTGAAAGCTGCCAGAAGATATGAGGCAGTAGTGAAGAGGAAGGGCAGACCTCAATCTACCGGAGTGAAGTGCCCTACCACTCAGATGGTAGAAGGAGCCTCTTCAAGGCTAACTGTTGAACCCAGGAGACCGAATGAAACCCATAACCATCCGAGTCCCAATTTTTTCTTCTATTGCAAAAGGGAAGGACACTCGTGGAAGGACTGTAGGCGCGCAAAAGGTCTGTGCTTAGTTTGTGGTGCATCCAATCACGGAATTGGAAACTGTCCTTATAGACGCAACCCAACACACACACACCAACTACCCGCAGCGGCCAACTATCCAGAGTCCTGCACCTCATCTGGCACTCCCAGCTCCACCTCCTGCACAGCCTAATCGCCAATTCCATCAGGCACTGAGGAACATGCCTCGAGGGCAGAGAAACATGCCCCAAGGACAGAGGAATGTGCCCCCGGCTAGGAGGAATGAACCACAACATCAAACTTTCATATTAGTAGCCGTAGAAGCCGAGACTGTAGAACAAGGTAACACTGGTATTTCTCTTCAACCTTTTCAAACCTTTATATCACTTTGTTATTTTTCATACACTATCAAGTACATCTATCACCAAACTTTCGTTGAATCTGTTACACTTTCCTTTTTCAAATTTCGAGGACGAAATTTTTATAAGGAGGGTAGAATGTAACAACCCTAAACTTTCTGTATGATTTTTTTTCAAAATACAGAAAGGGACACCTAAGCCTGAATCTGAGTTATAAGTTTGTTTTGCTTTAGAACAGCAAGAAGGAGCTTGTAGCTCATTGGTAATACCTTGCACTGCTGAACCATAGCACCAAAGTTCAACTCCCATCAGCCATATATTCTTTTTATTTTAAATTCTTTTAACCTTTTAGAAGCCCAAGAGTTTACACGTGCAACACATGTAATAGGGTAAGTTACAGAATAAATAAACATAAGCACGAGGGAAATTGAAGCGACCCCGACACGTGGCCTAAACCCTTGCCCCATCCGACGGTATAAAACCTGCGACACCCACACAAAGAACTGGCATCGCCGGTCTAAACCGACGTATTGCCCCCAAACATCGACCCCTGCAACCTTTCAGCTACCACACTAACCCCACATTACTTGTTTACTCTGATTATTTCCAGAGAGCAATAAAATGCCCAATTAATCCAATTTTAATGCATTCTTTAAACACCCTATACCCTAATTTTCCCTATAAATACCGCCATCATTTCACACCTTCTCACTCACAATTCCCTGCCAAAACTCTCAAGAAATTTCCAAGTTCCCATAGTGTGCAAGTGGAGTTAATAAAGGGCGAAGCTCCGACGAAGTTCCGGCGACGATACAAGGAGTTTCCGGCAATGAAACGAAGCACCGACGAATCCTAGACCTTCTCCTACCTCTCCCCTCTCATCAAAGCCAGTAAGTCCCCCTTCTCTCTCTCTCTTTTGCTATTCCCTAACTCTTCATTCTTAAAACGTGTCGGAAGCGGAGTTATCCGACTTCCGATTCTCTTTTCTTTTAAAAAATACAACTTTTTCTTAATAACAAACCTACAACTTTTGATATATTGTTTAGTAATTATTAACAAAGATAATAGAACAAGTTTGACATCAAAATAATAACCGTAACAAGTTTTATTCCACTTTTACATTAAAATACCTTCATATTTCATTTCAACATGCTTAAACTTTTTAAACCGTATTACCTTAGAAAACTCACGAGGTAATGACCTACCTCCTCACAACACACATATCTCACATAGCACGATAGAATTTGGGAACATAGATTTCAGAAAATACGACTTTCCATATAACTACCTTCAACTTATAAAACATTTTTCTACAAGAAGTGTATTTAACAAATCTTTGCAGTTGTACCTCTACAACCCATTTTGGGGAACCCGTTCGGTATGGTGCAGATTATCGCACATTCTCGGGCCTAGTAGAGTGAGACGCAGACCTCCGCAAGGAGCATACGATCTCAAAAGATTTTTAAAACATTTTTCTTTAGAAAATGCGATTCCTATTATCAATAAAACTTATGTTTTTAATAAATAAATATATATGTAATTAATATCAAGATATCTATTTTTAATATTTATAATATTCCACATTTCCAAAATTCATAAAAAACATTCCATTTACAAGAAAATACCATACAATTCCAATATTTCAAATAAATACCTTATACTTTAAAACTAGGTCATATTCAATAGAAATTTCACATTTAATAAAAGAAACATCTATGAAAATTCTAAAGACAATAATTAAATACTTGAGATATATTTTGAAAGTATAATAAACTAATTTACATAAAAACCCCTCAAGTTATACTAAATTACAATAAGGACCGTAGTAAACATAGGTTTAAGCGGGACCAGTCTTTTGAGCCTTAGGGAGCCGGAGATATGGGTGCTTGTCTATTTAAGGTAGACAACTTAACAAATGGTGTTATCAACACGGTAATTGTCTTTGAAAAAGACACAAATCCTGCCGTCCATGTGCAGCAGTTACCGATAGCACCAAAATATAATTCAGGACTTCAATTTCTTTTCTAATTGTCTGACTCAGATCGAGCCTCAATATAAACAATTTGACTTGAATATGATTCAAGTATCAAACTACAATACAACATGGATCTATGAATCCGTCTTTTCAATCTAATCAATCTATATTGACTGAACCGAACCATGGATATATTCCATTTACATGAACATCCATTATATCCGTTCCATTACTGATATCATAGTTTCGGTAAGTCATCCATCTATATTCAATATACAATACAAACAATACATTAATACAATCAAGACATCGCGGGGTTTATAAGGGGTAGATTGGTACGAAAGGTATTAGAAATGGCACGTGACTGCAACCATAAGACAGCTAACCTGAATCTCCATTGCCGTTGTACCGTAGCTGAATGATTCCTTGTATTCCATATATCGTAGTCTCTAGTATAGTGAGACTCCTCTCGTATACACTGGCCTCTTCTGTACCAAGCTACAAACAACAGCGTTAACAATATAATACAACTTTAAAAGTTGCACTCTCTCTGTTTATTCTATTTCTCCCTCATCTTTGGGACTTACCGAGCGATTGTTCGCTGACGACATTCTTATTTCTCTTCTTCTTTAGAATGTTATCAGGAGGACCCGACACTGAGGAATATGAGACTAGTTAGGAGCATTTGGAGCAAGCCCCTGAGCAGTACACCGAAGACCCAGAGCTGTAGCCACTTGTACTTATTCCATTTTCATTTCTGTTATGCCACTGTTTAGGCATCACTTTCATTCCATGTATTTACATTTTCAGTTGTAGTGTAAAAACAATGTTAGTAAATAAAGTTACTGTTCTTTTACATCTTGTCTCTTGTGTACATTTTATTTTATATTGCTTAGATACGCTTAGCGTGTTTACTTTTGAGTAAATACGTAGCGGCCTCGTTGCGTCCTCTGCCCGTATACTGGGAAGCGGGGCGTGACACAGAGTCTGCCATGAGCTCTAGCCATCTTCTCTGCCGCATGTTGAGTTCCTTCTGAGTAAATATATACTTCAGACTCTTATGGTCGGTGTATATATCCACTCGCTCTCCCAAAAGATAGTGACGTCAAATCTTGAGTGCGAAGATGACGGCTGCCAATTCCTGATCATGTGTTGGATAGTTGCGCTCATGTACTTTTAACTACCTTGATGCAAAAGCCACAACTTTTCCATGTTAATGTAGAACGCATCCTAATTTTTTACCGGACGCATCACAATGTACATCAATCCTCCAGATCGATATGGTATTACGAGAATAGGTGCAGAGGTTAACTTCGACTTGAGTTCTACATAACCCTTCCCACATACTTTTGACCACACGAATGCTTCGTCCTTACGTGTAAGTTTGGTTGGGGGTGCTGCGATTTTTGAGAATCCTTCGATGAAGCGTATGTATTATCTTACTAAGCCTAGAAAACTTTTTATATCTTTGATGGACTTTGGTGTAGGCCATCGCTGACAACTGACACCTTAGCTGGATCCATAGAGATTCCTTCGCCCGAAACGATGTGTCTAAGAAATCCGACCTGGTCTAGCCAAAATTCACACTTGCTGTACTTGGTGTAGAATTGATGCTGTCATAGTGTCTTCAGGACAATGCGTAAGTGCTCGGCTGTCACGACCCGGAATTGGTACTTGACCGGCACTTGAATCACGTGAAGCCTATAGGACCTCACCGTAATCCAAGTAAGGCGAAAGCCCAGAAATCTAAACCTTTTTCGGAAAATAATGGAGGTGCAGTTTTGAAATAACGGCATAATGAATTCCAATTCTTCTTTTAAAAGTATAAGTAATATTATATGAAAACACAAGTGGGTTGTATACTATAGTTTTGGTAATATTTGCGTCATTTGAAATTTGGGCAGCACCTCCCTTGTAAATTTTAATCCAAAACTGATACACCACAGCAATAATATAGGCATCCCCAAGCGGGGCTAGCTCTTCGCCAATTGGCGGAATCATAACCACGCAATATACAAATATACGACGCCCAAGGCGAAGATCAATCACAGAAAGAAGATAAAGAAGACCAAGACATCATCAAGCTCAAAATAAAGGACAATACATCCATCTCGCTTTAAGCCTTAAAGAATATACAAGTCTGGTGTCTAGGTCTACCAAATATATATAGTGTAGTTGATGGAGGTTTTAACTAGATACAACTGAAAATAATATATACAAAGGTGGTCACGATCCAAGTGTACCACACCTACCAACGCAAATCACCCAGAAAGAAACTGTGTGCCAGCAAGCCGCTACTGATCCGAGCGGTCGATCCTGCAAGAAAACTATGGCACAACGGGGTGAGTTTCCAACTCGTGAGTAGAAAATATCAGCAGGTAGAAATCGAATGTATAACGATCTTCGAGGTCATACTGTAACATAAAAGTAATACTGTATGGTATCTAGGGTGATCGTGTATACATATGTGTAATGATAACAAAGTCGTGCCAGTATCAGTATATAGTGCCAAGTCATCTGTATCATACGTAAATGTATACGTGCATCATCAAACGCGTGTCCATCAACGACACATTAAATCATCATGAATCCTTAGTCTCCAACGTCGACACTCGAAAATATCATAAAAACCCATGTCCAGTATTGACACGTAAATCTTCATATCTCAGGTGTCGTCTCATCGGATCAGCCCTCATATCCATCTGATCATACGACTCCGGTCGATATCTTCCGGATATCCGCCGAGCCTAAACTATCACCGGTCGGTAGTGCTCCCCTGCCGGGCTCAATGTCTCTCTATACGATCTTCTTGCCACGGGGTACCATACTGGGTCCACCATGTACCCGCAGACGGTGCCTCCTCACTCCTCGAATCGGGTAGTATCATAGCTCAGAACCGAGAAATCTCATGGTGGACGTCGAAATATCATATCAAGAGAAACCGCGTTTTTAAAACAATCATAAGACTTTAAAAATGTATCTACGGTTCTCAAAATCCAGAGATCTCATGAAAATAGAATCCCATTTGCATGTAACTATAAAGGTACAGTAAATGCAAGCATGGAACAGTACTGTAAAGTATTGCAAGTGTTTTCATGTAAGCATGTCATGTAACCAGGTAATGAAGTGCAATATCTAAACTAGCATGTGTGGTAATGAGTACAAAACCATAACTATAATTCTACAATTTAGGGAACAATATAGCGATATAGCAGTTTTCTACAGTGTATGTGGCATGGCAATTACCAATGATGAGTGTGTGAGCCGGCAATTCTGTATACGTGCAACATGCGCATCATCGGTAATGGTGCGTGTGTCATAGCAGACGAAGTCATACCAGATAAGTACCGGGAACGTAGTACGTATGTCGCAAGAAAATAATACAGCATAAACATGAACGGTATGAAATACGTAGCTACACATGAACCATACGGTTATAGTTTAAATAATACGAATCGTAGTTTTTGAAACTGGAGCTACGGTGTTTTGAAAAAGAGATACCATTTGAAAATCCATAGTATCCCTTGAGGTTGTCATTTAAAGTGCCTAACGATTCATTAGTTTGAAAATAGGTATGGTTCAAAATGTATTCTATTATCTACCTAAGTGATTAGAAAGCAAAAAATTTCCGAATCGAGACAATCCATAAGTCGGTAATCCAGCCTCATAGTATCATATACGGTATAATCCATTGTGCGTCATCTCCAAGTCAAGAGTGCAGATCAATCATCCGGTATATCATATCACGTACGGTATAATCCATCATACGGTATCATCAAATCAAAGTAAGGATCTATCCTCCAGTACATCAAATCGCGTACGGTATCATCAAATCAAAGTACGGATCTATGGTCACGTACATCATATTATCTCATATACTCATATATATATATATATATCATCTCATATCACATCTTAGCATATGTATATATATATATATATATATATATATATATATATATATATATATATATATATATATCGCCTCGTATCCTCATATTAACCTATCGACTCGTGTCATTTTATTCCAACACATTCTCATATCATTTCGTAATTATCTTTATGGTTATATCCGTATGTATATAAGCGTATGTATCTATATATACTACATCTCTGATCTCCTAGTACTATGGTTGCAGGGGTGCTATACGCCATCCACCCGACTTCTCCCGTAGATATACATCTACTCACCTACTATCATTGCTCTAGCCGAAGTCGATGAATGCCTTGCTCTCCTTCGTCATCCCGGAAGTCCACGCGAAGGTACCTATAATTCAATGCATATCATAAAAGAATCAAATTCAAATCCGAAAACCAAAACGGCAAGTGATACACACATAGGTTAAAACCTATGGTCTACGCATGCAAGAACAACCAAACAACTCTCGACGTTGATGTACAAACGTCAAACGATCGAGTCAAAACTCAAATACCAAAAACAAAGTTTCAAAAGTCGCAAAATGAAATCAGCAACTTAGAAAAACACTTCCAGATTCTACCCAGGGTGAAATTGGGACATTCTGCACATTGGATAGGCCTAGTTATCAGATGATTGAGTCATGGACCAAACATCAAACCCTAACTCAAAAATATGGACGTAATTTGCGGCCATATCTAATAAATTTGCGTCTATGAAAGGGAAATGGGGGCTCGGGTTTCTAGGGTAGTTTCCTAATAGCCTGCACATCTCTCTGTATATGCAAAATATTTTTCAGAGTCCTCGAGTCATAGCAGATTCTAATTGATCACCACAATTCGTCAAAAATCTGATATCGGAAAATTCTAAGTTTGTGTTTGGGGCTTCAAAGCTCATATTAGACAAAGCTACCCTCACTACTAGGCCAAAGGACATTCACTATACCTCTACTAAGCTCTACTACAAGTTTCATCCACTAACCCTCATCCTAGAATTTTCCAAGATCACAAACCTAAACCTTTTTAACTATAAACTAACACTTAAGCTTAGGAAACTTAAAACATTGAAGGAAGGTGAAGGTTTTACCTCATGGAGTAACTCTAGAAAATTCCTAGATGATCCAAAGTGCTCAAAATTTCCACTTGATCCCACCATGGTGCTTGTAAGGAGCTTGGGAATTTTTTTTATGAAGGTTGTGTAAGATTTGGAAGTGGTTTTGGGGGTGTTTGTAGGGTGGTAGTGGAGATGGAGGAGGTGATGAAGTAAGAGGAAGATGGAGGAGATGAAGGAAATAAGAGATGAAGGGGATAATAGGGGGTGAAGGTAGTAGCCATGGTTCATTCTCTCTCCCTCCCTCTCTCATACCCATGCTTCCATGTCACTTTGTCCCCTCTCAATATCTTTTCTTTTTCTCATTTTCCTTTTTCTTTTTAAAACAAAAATAACAACAAACAAAGAAAAGAAAAAGAAACCATGCGTGAATCAAAATACAATGTGTCATGGCACATTAGTCATGGTTAACAAAAATGGTTTTGGCTTCATGCATAATTAACACTAATCAAGTTTAACATAACTTGTATGTAAATAATTGTATAATAATTTATAAAATGTCCAAATCCAATAAATGTCTTCTTAATCAATAATTCATATTAATTTCCAAATATTTTCCAAAATATTGATATATAATTATACCATCATACGAAAACTCAAATCCATACTCGTATAGTTTTCGTGAATTTATTATTTTATTATTTAAATTCCAAAAATATTATTTTATATTTTCTGAACTGCTACATCGGCATACTCTTTTCGATTCTTTGAATACATCAGGATGTCGTTGATGAAGATAACAACAAACATGTCTAAGTACTCTCGGAAAACTTGGTTCATCAGGTTCATAAAAATGGCTGGTGCATTGGTCACTCCAAATGGCATTACAAGATATTCATAATGGCCATAATGAGTCATAAACGCCGTCTTCAGAATGTCGGACTCCTTGCAGTTCACCTGATGATAGCCTGAGCGAAGATCTAACTTGGAGAAGACACAAGATCCACTTAGCTGATCGAAAAGGTTATCGATGCAAGGTAGCGGATACTTGTTCTTAACTCATTACTTCGTTCAGTGCCCGGTAATCCATGCACATCCGGTAGGTACCTTTCTTCTTCTTCACTAGTAACACCGGTGAACCCCAACTTGAAGTACTAGGTCTGATCCAACCTTTCTTCAGAAGCTTGTCTAACTAGATATGAATTTCTTTCAACCCTTCCGGACTCAGTCGATATGGAGCTTTTTTTACAGGTTGTGCACCGGGTTGAATCAATATTGAATTCAAGAGCTTGATCGGGAAGCAAACCTGATATGTCTTCAGGGAAAACATCCTCGAACTCTCGAACTACTTCGGGCTTTTCTCCTTCGTCTTGTAGGGAGGACACTTCAGTGGTCAGCTTTGCACGGTAGCTTCCTGGCTCTAAAATTCTGTCTCCACATTTGAAATGGAAGACTGGATGATCTGGTATCTCAAAAGCTATACTCCTTTGACGGCAGTCAATGGTAGAATAAAATACTCCCAGCCAATCCATTCCCAACACCACATCGAAGTTTGGTATGTCCAGCACTTTGAAATTTGCGTAGAATTCTCGGCCGTAAATTACAACTGGGTAATGATCATACCTCAAGGTTGCCTTCAAAACTCCATTCCCAGAACTGACATTCTAGCTTGAAATGAGTAGCTTGATGAGAATCGTGTGCGTTCTCACGAACCGTTGTAACATGAAGCAATGTGAAGCTCCAGCATCGAAAAATGCGAGTGCGGGAAGGGTGGCTACTAGTATAGTACCTAAGTTGTGTGAGGTTGCGTTTAGGTATAGGAAAAGATAACGATGCACTAGTATCGAAAGGTTGAAAGGATGGGAAGAATTTACTGGTGATCACTTGTCCTGTGGCTTCGGTTTTTTCGACCTTCATTGTGAAATCCTGACATCTAGGCACATTCCTCCTCGCCAGAAGCACATTTCTCTATCCTTGAGGCACGTTTCTCTGTGCTTGATGGAATTGACGCTGAGGCTGTGCAGATAGTCCATATGGAGCTGGTGCAGGAAGAGCTAGACAGGGTGCGGGTGCCTGAATAGCTGGCCTCTACGGAGCTGGCATTGTGGGTCTAGGTGCTGGTACTGTGTTACTTCGATATGGGCATGCTTTTATAGCGTGAGTAAATACTCCACAAATCAAACACAGGCCATTTGCACGCATGCAATCCTTCGCCAAGTGTCCGGTTCTCTTGAAGTAGAAACAAAAATCTGGACTGAATCGGTTAAACGATCCTCCTGGCCTCTTGGGTACAAAAGTTGGCCTGAAAGAGGCTCCTCTTATCATCTGGATAGCAGGGCGTTTGATTCCCGCTGCTTGTGACTTACCCTTCTTCTTTCCCATAGCTTCAAAATGACGGGCTGCCTTCAGAGCGAGTTCATGAGTTGGATAGTCGCTTGTGGCTAATGCCGCTTGAATCTCCGGGTCTAAGCCTTGTTAGAACATCTAGCCTGAATCTCATCGGTGGGGATCAGGTATGCTGTGAACCCGATAAGATGTCGATGTCAGAACAATTATGTGTTCTACGGAACAAAATTTGAGACGAATACTTTATCTGCTAAGTATTATGAATTCGACATCATATTCATCCACTAATTTTACCCACACAGAGTCTTGTTGTAGGTGGATAAACTGTTTTTCCATCCCAAAATGGGCAGTCTCGGGGAAAAACTTTGCATCAAATAGATCGCGAAACGTCTTCTACTCTATTGGTTGTGCAAGACGGCTCTCCTCGGCTTTCCACCAGACTCTTGCATTGTCCTTGAGCTGGAGTTTTGCCATACGAACCCAAGCTATATCTGGTACTTGCGCTGCTGCAAGGTCGTCCTCGATATTTTGGGCCCACTCTTCAGCCTCAAGAGGAATCTCTTTTCTTGAGATGTTCTTTGGACGCAACGCCTGAAATTGCTTTACTCCAGGTGCTTCGGCTTCAGGGCAGTTCATAAGGATAGAAGTCTGCTGCTGCTGATCTTCCAGAAGGCTTTTGATGGCCTCCAGAAACACCATCTGTTCGTTGATTGGTGCAGCATCGGTAAGGGGAGGTAGTAGAGTTGGCGGTGGTGTGTTGCCATTGACGTCAGTGCTGGTGTTGTTTGGAGAATCCATCACCTTGATAGAAATGTTAGGTTAGGATAGATTCAAGAAATTTGAAATGCAAGAAATGTAAAGTTGCTGATTCTTATAATTCTTATGATATATTGCTTAAAACTTCATGCAGAACTGACCTGTATGGGCCACCAATAAAACTTGTCATGCCCCACTTCCCAGTGGATGGAAACGGTGACGTGGAAAGCCCGCAACGTATTTACTATGTGAAGGTAATTTCCCTTAATAAATACATTAAGCGTATGTAAGCAGTATAACAATTTGCAAGAATAACAAGAGTAATAAAATTAAACAACAACTTTATTTACATTCAAATTTCAAATACAATTGTCGGAATAAAAAAGATATAACGATTCAAACAAATGCCTAAATATTGGCATACAAGAAGTAAATACAGAAAGAAGCTAGTAGTCAGGCTGGGTCGCGAATTGGTCCAAGTCCTCCTGGCTCGGCTCTATCTGCTCAGAGTCCAGTCCTCCTGACGAACATTCCAAGAAAAAAAAACATAGAGAAATGTCGTCAGCGAACTGGCGCTCGGTAAGTGCCCAAAAGAAGTAAATAAAGATGATTGAAAAGTGTATAAAGTGAATTGTTCCATCATAAAAAAAATTGCTTTTTAATTAAAAATCAGTCGGGCAGCACCTCATGTGTTTCCTATGTGAGCGCCAGCCTTTAGTAGGATTAAAAAAAATCCTATACTGGCACCTCACGTGAAACACACGTGAGTGCTGGCGTGCAAGACACATGAGCGTCTGTTATGTAACAATTAAATTCTTAGGCGACGCCTATGTGCATAACACGTGAGCGTCAGCGCCCAAATTAAAGAGGGTAGAATTAAATTCTATATGGGGAATATTTCCCTAAAAACTGGGGACATTCTTTGTTAAACAGAGCCGTTGAATCAAAAATCCGATTGTAGAATTAAATTCTATTAGGGGAAAATATCTCCCTGACCTTTGTTTTTAAATGAAAAAGGTCTTCTCTGTTAAACAGAGAACGGTTGGATCAAAGATCCGATAATAGAATTAATTTCTAAATTTGGGAAAATATTTTCATAATCTTTCCAAATGAGAAAGATATACTCTGAACCCTTGGATTGAAAATCCAATGGTGATTAAAAATCACCGTTTGATAGAATTAAATTCTATCTATCGGAAAATATATTCTTAATCTTGTTAAAAACAAGAATATATATTCTGTAAAGCAGAAATTCTTTGGATCAAAGATCCAACGGTGGATAAAATCCCCCGAACAATATTTGAGGCCAATTAAATCAATTGGTATCTCCCAAATAGGAGATTTTGTCAAACTAATTAACAATTTGTCACTCCTATATAAAGGATCTGAGACTTCAAGTCTCAGATGGAGAATCAACCCCATAAGGTTCTCTAAAAAACTGAGAATTTAATTCTTCTCGAAGAAGAAGATTCTCGCTCTCTCAAATCCTAGGTAAAAAAATGAGAAAAACATATCTCTTTTGCCTAGCATAAATAAAAAGAAAAAAAAAATAAGGATTTAACCCTTTATAAAAAGAATTTATTTCTTTCTCTGAATCTGAGATCCGTAAGACAAATCTCTCCACAAGTTGAGAATTTAATTTTCATCGAGAGATTATGTTCTTCAGACTCAAAATCTAGGGAAAAGAACTAGATAAAAAGAAAAAGAGAAAAGACACAGATTCCAAAAATTTAATTTCTTCAAAAATAATAATAGGGTTTAACCCTACATAAAGAACTTAGTTCTTATAAAAAAACAGAAGAACTTAGTTCTAAAATAATATCGATCCCAGATCTTCAAAACATAGATCTTGGTGATCATTAATGGCCAAAACACCATGAAACAGAATTTAAACTTCTATAAAAGGAGGTTAAATCTCTAAAGGAACCCAGTGTTTCACATGAAACACACGTGAGCGCTCTCTAAAAGAAAACAACCCAGCATCTCACACGCTTCCCACGTGAGTTCCCAACAAAACGAGCTCAGTGCCTCACGTGCTTCCCACGTGAGTGCCCAAAAATATAAACTTAGCGCCTCACGTGTTTCCCACGTGAGCGTCCAGAGGTGAAGACTCAGTACCTCACGTGAAACACATGTGAGCGCTGCATAAAAGTATTGAGCACTATATATATGTGGTCAAAATGGTTAAGTGCTTAGCACTGATTAGGCAACGCCCATGTCTGAGCGCTTGACATGCTTTCCACGTGAGCGCCAAAAAATATAAACACAGCGCCTCACGTATTTCCCACGTGAGCGCCTAGAGGTGAAGACTTGGTGTCTCACGTGAAACACGCGTGAGTTCTGTATAAAGTGCTGAGCACTATATATATGTGGTTAAAATGGCTAAGTGCTTATCACTGATTGGGCAGCGTCCATGTCTGAGCACCTCACGTGCTTCCCACGTGAGCGCTAGAGCCATAAATAAGTGCTCAGCACTGATTGGGCAGCGCCCATGTCTGAGCTCCTCACATGCTTCCCACGTGAGCGCCAGAGCCACAAATAAGTGCTTAGCACTTCTGAATAAAAGGAAAAAGACTGAGCAGACCAAGCCCAAATTGGCTAAGTCCCGCTGAAGTTCTTTTGCAGCTGAGCCCAAATGCTCTATTGTGGGATCTTAATAAAATTTAATGATCCTGAAAATATTGCTAAGTTGATCTTAGTCTCAAATAAGACTAACGTATCCTTAGTTAAATAAATTGGGCCCAAACGGTTATATATATATTTAAGTTGATCTTAATCTCAAACCAGATTAACGATCCTTAAATGAAACCAAACATCCTTGAACTAAGAGAATACATACAACCTAAGTTCAATCCCCAAATCTAAAATATACAAATTTGGATTAATCCATGCCCTACAGGCGACAGCATAACTAGTCTCCATATACAATCCACGAGCAACCATAATAAACAAAATAACACACGAGACAAAGTGACCTACCGGAGCAGGAGAAAGTTGTTATCGCAACACGATAACGTAATTAACTGCAGGGACTTGCGTCTGCAGGGAAGAGCGTCCCTACAATCAAAAACATCTCACAAATGAGGGGGAATATGATAAAGTCTGCTATATCAGTCGCATCTATCCAAACCTTCGATATACGGTACCATAAATCAACTTGGTATCTTCAGAGAAGTGGGTGGATATGTCCAAATAGCATCTGCCCCCAAATTCAGTTTAGACGTCTCAACATCTCAGTCCGGGTTTTGGCGGTAAATGGATTCTGGCACGCCCGGTGGGACATCTTCCTCTTTCCACTCCACACTTCGTGTGTCGTGATCACGAACAAAATTGCGGTTCGCTACGGTTGCTCTTGGGTTCGAGGTATTAAAACTTAGTGTTTTGCTCCTATACAGAAAAATCAATGGATTCTCATTGCACGGCTTGCAACAACAACTCCTTCTCTATCCAAGCTGGAGGAGTGACATATGGGCCTAACGCGGCCTCTATTTTCTCAATACCGATGGGGCAGGTCATGCAAGCCACTATCGGACTCTTCTTCAGGACTATGCTCCCACCTGTGAGCTTCGGTGACTCAACGCCGTAAGAAAAAGCTCCTAGAAGGTCGATCTTCAATCGACTGGCAACCATAGAAGCTCCTATTAGCAAGCCGTCCAAATCCGATGCTTCAGTCTTTAACAAACTAAACAAGAACTCGAGTGGTCCCTTAAAGAAGCTCGTGATACCTTAAAGAGCCACCCAAAAACGGCTAACCTTTCCTGGTCCTTCTACAGGTGAAGTCGGTAAAAGTGCTTCCCCTCCTAGATGGCTGGTCTTCAAAAGATTGGCCAATTCCTCCCCAACCCCAAAAAGGACGTCGGTCTTCAATAGGATGATGCCAACCGAAACTCCTGAGCAATGTAGGGGGCATGACGAAGACGCCTCCAAAACTGAGGCAATTCCTACTCCAAGGCATGCTCGACATCACCACTGGCGCCGAGTGAGAGAAATACGGGGCAACTCTCCCTTTGGGCTCACCCCACCGGCTTCTATGGTAGATATCAACGCTGTTGTTCCAACTGGGAACAGTTTTGATCCGCTCAGGAGGGTACACAAGAACTCCCCGACGGCAGTACTGAAGAAATCACCTCCGCCGGTAGAGGCCCCAGTATAGAAACAGTCGGAGCAGCCTCATCAACAGCTCTCCTCACAGATCCATGGAGTCTGGCGAAAAGTCTAGGGCTTTAAGCTTGACGACAGTTACTCCCGTCGACCCAAGAAATCTAAGGGTCGACAAGAAAAAGACCGGTCCTCCTCCATACAACGGGGGACCTTTCCTAAACAGGCGCCTGTCACAATGGCTCCTTCAGCTCCAACCTCCCATAAAAGAATGAGACCAGAGAAAATTCCACTGCCAGCAGCAAAATCCAATGGCGAAAGATCTAAAGGCCCTAAGTACGGGGGCATAACAATACATACGGTCTACATGGTCTCAGGAAAAGAAGAAAGCCGTGCCTCGGTGAGTCACCGACCGCAAACTCGGTCGTTGACGAAGGCTCAGGAGCAGCAACAAAAGCTCCAAGAAATGTTGACCAAAATGGCAGTGCTTACCGGACGAAAAGAAGGTCCGGACAAAGAATTTGAGCAACGTCAAGAGCAAGAGACCGAGACAGAGTTCTTGCGAAGAACGCTGAGAAGAAAAAATAAGGAAGCTACAAAGCAAGCTGCTAAAATCAAGCAGATGGCTCTTCTATTCCAAGACATGGTGGGAATGATGATACAACCGGAACCCCCTGCCGAAGATCCGCTAATAGTTTTTGAAGATGACAGAGGGAAAACATCAAACCCACTTGCGGCCTTATCAACGGTTAAGGAAGAAACCATCTCCAAGACGGCCCTGGATGACTACATCGCTCAGCAAATAAGAGCTTATTAGGCCAGTGAAGCCGCCAGCCAACTCGTCAGAACCGGACGACCATATCCGGTATGGTATGACCAAATCAAGTACCCGCCGGGATATATAATCTCCAAGTTCCATGTCTACAAAGGAATAGACAATCCTCACCAGCATGTCGTACAATTCATAGTACTATGTGGCAATACTGGAGGAGATGACAGATTGTTGCTTCGCCAATTTGTCGGAAGCTTGTCAGAGACAACCTTTGAATGGTACCCGGAGCTCCCAACTGACTCCGTGAAAACATTCGCAGAAATGAAACTGCTGATCACGCAATGGTTTGCCAGCGCAAGCGAATGCACTTCGATCGTGGCATTAATTAATGCCAAGGTAAAGCCGGGAGTAACTAGGGTCTAATACGCGATCCGGTAGCGAAATCTGTGGTCTAAGTGCGAACAACGCATTGAAGAGTCTCCTGCCGTGGGCATGTTCATCGGGACCGTTGATCCTCAATCGACTGTGTCCCAGTTCATGACATTCTTCAAACCCACCACCTTCCAGGCGTTGATAGACAAGTTGGCCTAGATGGATCAGATGGGCTATGGGCCTTCCTCCTCAAATTAGGGCCTTCGAAATAACAAGGGGTAAAGGAAAAGCGACCTTCATTGCCAATATGCAACAACAACCGAGTGGCCCAAAACCAGCTACTCGCCAAAATAACATGTGTCCGCGCCCATCCTTGGAATTAAGGCTAGGACGTGCTTACTCGTTCTCTCGCGATAAGACAAGAAGGCTATTTGAACTGGCAATGCGTAATAACTCATCACATTGCCAGACCCGCGGCATCCAGCGCAACCCGACAAAGTCAACAACCCCAATTACTGCTCCTATCATAGAATAGTGAGCCATCCAATTGAGAATTGCTACATCTTCAAAAATTGGGTTGAAGACCAGTACCAGCAGGAAAAGTTTGCGATGTCTGATTGTAACATTTCAGAAAAATAAAATATTATTTTTGGAATTTAAATAATAAAATAATATATTTCACGAAAACCATTCGATTTGCGAATTGGGGTTTTCGTAAAATGGTATAATTATAAACCAATATTTGGAAAATAATTGGAGATTAATATGTATTATTTATTAAAAATGTATTTATTGGATTTGGGCATTTTATAAATAATTATGCAATTATTTATATGCAAGTTTAAATCAAACTTGATTAGTACACTACTAATCATGATTAAACCAAATCCGTCTTTTTAATTAACCATGGCTAGTGCACCATGACATGTTACATTTTGTTGCATGGTGTTTCATTTATGGTTATGGTATTTGGTTCTTTTATATGAGTGAGGAAAAGAAAAAGAAAAGAAAAAGGAGGCATGGAAGACATAATGATGACACGTGAAGCATGGACTCAAGAGAGAGGGAGATAGTGAGAATGAGAGAGAGGGAGAGGGGTCTTTAGTCAACCATGGCACCATCCTTCATTATTTTCCCATCATCCTTCATTTCTTCAACTCCTTCATCCTCATCTCCTCCTTCCTCCACCTCCTCTATCTCCATGAAACATCCCCAATTCTTCATCAAAACCCTACACCATCTTCATTAAAAATGACCACCTCCTCCTCCTACACTCCATGGTTGAATCAAGTTTGGATTTTGAGCACTTGGACCATCTAAGGTTTTTCTTGAGTTGCTTCCAAGAGGTATAATATCCACTTCTCATCTTGTAATTAGTTTCTTAACCTTCTAGTTAAGTTTAGTGTTCGATTTAGTGTAGATTTGTGAACTTGGAAAATTCTAAGTTGAGAGTTAAGAGATGTTTTGGATTATGAAGGTGTATTTGAGGCTTAGTTAGAGACCACTACCCTCCCAGTGTTATAATTCTGGACAAACTTGATAGTTTAGTTTCCGATATTGGATTTTTGTGGGAATTGTGAGGATATTTTGGAATCTGGTATCACCCGAGAGCCCCATAATTTAAGTTCCCATCACAGTGAGACGAGCAGGCACATAGGAAGCTACCCTAGAAACCCGAGCCTATTTCCCCAGGTTCATGCCGCAGATAAATTCCTTATGGCCGCAAATTGTAGCCACACTATAGTGGATTATGTTCATTTTGGTGTATAGCTTGGTTATCTGATATTTAGACCTACCCTATATGCAAAATGTCTTAGTTTGACCTAGGGTAGAATCTGGGGAAGATTTCCTTTGTCGCTGATTTGCGGTTTCCGATTTCTATAAACTTGGTTTTGGTATTTGAGTTTGGATTTGGTAGTTGGATGTTTGTATGTCAACGATGAGGGTTAATTGGTTGTTTTTGCGTGCGGAGGCTACAGGTTCTAACCTATGAGCACTTCGTGTGCTATATCATTTTTCAGACTTGGTTTTAATAAGGTCACGACGTATATTGATTTGTAGGTACCTTCGCATGGATTTCCGAGACGGCAAAGCAGATCAAGAAGCTTATCGACTTCAGATAAGCAAGGAGATTAGCATGTGAGTAGATTTATATCTATGGGGGAAGTCGGGTGGATGGCGTATAGCACCCCTGCAAATATAAAGTAGGAACCGATATATAGAATATAGTCGGAGAAACCATGCTAGAAACTTATGGACATAGTCAAAAGAGTTAGTATGAGATGTTATGACTAATGCAAGATGATGTGAATTGGGATGTCAATATGATGATATAAGAGGATATGAGCAGATATACTTGACATGAGGATGTGAGGCGATGTAAATAATTAAATACATATGCCTAGATATGAAATGAGTTTGTTAATGAGAGGATATGAGATCAATAAGGTGTTGGCTATAGTGCCCTCAAGGCAATTATCGTAATCGCAGTTAGGTGATTATGATGATTGAGGGAGGACCTATACCGGCAGAACAGTCTTACTCGAGATGATAGTATGCTATCTGGTTTGTCTTTATTATCATGTACATGTTGATAGAGCCCATAGGATTCTTGCCTGACTACCAGCATTATGATGGCGATCATATACGTGGGAGCTGGAGGTCTATAAGCACATCCTTAAAAGTCCCTAGTCATGGGAGTATCGAGACTGGGCATCGATACTTCAGTGTAGACTAGTGTATACTCATCGAGACCCCGACGAGGGGCGGTGGCCAGGTATCACAAGCCATTGGTGTTAGTTTGTTCACCTAAGATAGTATACAGGTGCTCATTGGGTTATGAGTACACTGGACGAACTCGCCGAGAACCTGCTAGTTGGTATTATACCTATTGTCAGATAGCAGTTCCCAGGTGACATGTGTACAGGTTAGTCTGTCGACCTGAGATCGTCATTTGTCTCGTGTGAGTTCCCGCTGTGCTTTGATTACTACCCTACCATGGCTCAAAGGAGTCGTGCAAATAGGTTTTAGTTGGGTACAGTCCCGAGCCATATGGAGGCAGTGATCGGATCGTCGGGGATTCGTCTCTCCTGGTATTGGGGGTTGATATCGCGTTGTGCATGGGTGGACATCACCAGAAATCTGTAGCCACGGTGGACGAGAATTACCGATCTAGGATCGATAGTTTCTCAGGTGGTGATGGGTTTCATGCCGACACTAAATGTCGCGTTGTTAGGGGTCTGATTTTATCCACCCCCATAGACTCGATATGCGATACTCTCAGACGAACAGACCGGACTGTACGGATATTGTCAGGATGAGTTTGCTCGTCGGCCTCCCTTTCCCTTAATCCCTGGGTAGCCGTTACATACAGCTAGTGCCGCTGACGTGCTTGTGGTTAAACCTACTGCTAGCGAATTGACGAGTCTTTAGAGTCCCACACAGAGGGTTTTCACGGTTCAGGCGATATGGTGTAGATGACGTATGTTGGTACATACAGGTGTCCGATTAAATATGTGCACTTGCTGCACAGACTTTAATCAGACGGTTGATAATACTAGCGGCTTAGGATTGAGTAAGATTATTAAATCAGGTTTTGATTTAATAATTTATATATATATATATATGTATTCTAGTATTATTGTTCACTATTCATTTTCTCTCTTGGCTATTTTTATTTTTATACGAATACGCGTATATGTATTTCGATACGTGTACCGAGTTGCATTCCGTATTTATACGGAATGGTTTCTAGAAGATGTCCACCTTATTAATTGATTTTCTTTTTAGAAAATCAATTAGGAAATGAGGTGGAGGGTGAGTTGGCATGAGCAAGGGTCAAGGCATGGCTTGGAATTGTTTATTTGAAAAATAAGATGAGATATTTTGAGGGAATGAGAGAGAGGGGGCAGCCACTTCTTTGAGTGGCTCATGCTTCATTTTCCTCACTTGTTGATTTCTTCACTTGCTCTCTACACACTCTCATTCTCACAAAACACTTAGCCATTTCTTGAGTTGCTCATGCCACATGTTTCCTCACCTCTATCTTCTTGAGTTGCTCTCTTGAGCATTGTGATGAGAGGAAAATTATAGTGACACATTCTTACACATCCACTCTCTATTACTAGCAACCTTGGAGCGTCAATTGCCTCGCTCGACGAAGCTAAAGCTTGCGCCGTTTCCCTTAAGTGGATCATCGTAGATGGAGAATACCGGCAACCAAACTCGATCAAGGAGCCCCTTGGAGCTTGGGGATGATGGTTGAAGACTGAAGGACATGGATCAACTCGGTATAACCATCTAACTTCTTATATGTAGCTTGCTTGTTTAGGGTTTAAGGTAGATCCGGGTATCGGGTAATCGTAGCGCCGGTTTAATAAATTTTTGTTCCGTATTTGGCCATGGTTTGATGGCCGGGACGCTGCTGTAACCCAACATGGTATCAGAGCCAACCCGTAAACCCTTATCTAGCTAGTTTAGACGATGTTAAAGTATCGAAACCAAAACAACCCAAAACAGTACACTGCATATTCCAGGTTCTGTCGATTATTCAGAGTCTTCAAAAAAAATTTAAAACAATTGCAGAAGGCTATTTTAGTGACTACTAGAACACCCTAAAAATTTGAGTCCCATCCACCGAATTTCACCCGGCGAGAACATGTTCAAAACCAGCCAGAATTTGGAGTTAAAACTTGAAATTTTCAGGGTAATCTAGTCTTTGGAATATTGGTGCAGTGGTATTGTTTGTTTTGCCGATTTTGGATATTATGGTATCTGTTGTTCAGGGGCAATTCGGGGTGTTTCGAAGTCGATAATTTAGTACTGTTTAAATGTTTATCAGTACATGCATTACTATCTGTAACCGTGAATGTCATTAGAGCGGTATAACTCGTCTAATTGCTATATGTTCTTTTAGACGAGTTTGCGAACGTAACATTCATGTTGATGTTCTGTGATTGTGGTTGGATCATTGTGGTGGATAGCTTGGGTGCAATATTAGTACAGTTTAGTTTCATTTGTACATTTAATATTGCGGGACGAGCGTCCGACATGTGGACTGCCGTCACTGCCAGTTTGTATATTATTTGTTTGGGGAACGACCGGGTTGAGGTCGATGTCACCCTTGTATATTATTTTCTTTTATGTACTAGGATTATCCCATGGTAGAGTGCACGAATAGCTGAGTTCTAGAGGGCAACGGGTCCGCATCTCATGGCGTTGAGACGGAAGGGACCTTACTCTAGAATTGGCAGGCTATTCGCCGCACTCGTAGGGGGTATAAGTTGACCCATGGAGGGATGCTCAAGTTACCGAATTCCGTGAAGTGCTGGGTGGCCTATTCACGTTGTTGAAGGGGGTTGCCTCACTTCTGCTTTTGGCGGATAACTTGCCGCGCTCGTAGGGGTCTAGGTTATCATTGCACAGGCTATCCACATGACAGGGAACGTCGGGTCTCATTTGCGGCTCAAATGAAACCCGGGGCTCCAAGATTATCCACCATTCTGTGTTGCTTCTGTGATGTTGCTTATATCATGCCTGGGACGAATGTTATATATATATATATATTTATATTTATATATACTAGTAGATGTTGTATATGTTTTGCTACTGCGCTAGTCCAGTCCCCGCTCTGTCGCTAGTTAAGTAACCTAACGGGTGATGACGGGACCCAGTGGCGAATGTGGATGGCATATACGTACATTTTATTTTCGTTCTTTTCTGGTGTGATTAATTGATGGGACTACATTGATTCTGATAAATGCAAGGATAAAACAAACATATATGATGTTGTTGGAACCATGTTTTTTTAAAAAAACTAACATTACAGACGTTCTCTTTTGCTTTGCATAGTGATATTCGATTGGGAATATCCTGCACCTCATTCGACGAGGCATGGGCCGAGATCCCTTCATCGGGAGTGACCCCTTAGGCAGAATTTTGCGTCAACGTAATAGCTTTACTATAGTCGATTCTTTTGCTTTGCATCGTGGTATTCAGTTTGGAATATCCTACACCTCATTCGACGAGGAAAGAGCCGAGATCCCTTCAACGATATCAGGTTCATTACGTTAAAGGTTTTTCGCCAAAAACCAGCCGTAGCCCTCCATCATTTCAGATAGGTATCTCATAGTATTCGTGCTATGTACGTTGGTCTCTATCAAGGCATATTGTACAGTAGCTGCGTGATACGTGTCTGTAGCATGGATATGCGATTAACTAGGACAACCACATAGTCACGTTGGTCTCTATCAAGGGCTTGTGCGGATAGGTTTAGATCAATTTTGGATAATGACGGGTTGAACTTGACTAGCGACTTATGGCACGTTGGTCTCTATCAAGGCCATGAAGTCGTTAGGGGTAAAAATCATATCGGGAGTTTCAAACATACAGGAAACTTGACAGGCTTTCGCATACCTTCTAGAGTGTGGTAACTTGAGTAGATTCCGTCAAGTTATCATGCGATGATAGTTGGATCCCGATTCCCACTGATGAGTAAGATTATTCCTCGGGTGATTTTAGATGATCCCGACTAATTCTCCTTTAGGGTTTGGGGGAGAATTCGAGGAAACAGTGGGAGCCATCCTGATTAGATAAAATGATTAACCATTCTGATCTAGGTTAGAGTGCACGCTGAGTGTTTCTTTTCTCTCTCTCTCTCTCTCTTTGGTAGCGACTCTGGCCCGACCCTTGACTAAAACTCATGAACCAAGTTAACCGAACCTTCTTAAAACATTTTGGCTTTTGGAATGTCACGGTGTTGCATATATCATTGCCACTTCTATACCACCTTTGCATTTCTCTAGAACACCCCATATCACTACAAACATCCACTTCCATTGGATAAATCCATCATATAGTTACATACGAACTCGAAGGAATTTTTTGCAGATTTGAGGATGGATTCTGGTTCTGGAGAGATTGAATGGGATTATTCTGTTGTGTTTTCTATTTACCTTCTCTCAGGTTGTGAGGGCTCCTAGGATTAGGAGAGGGTACACCTATTGAGCTTATTGGATAGTTTTCTTCCAAACCATAGGCAGGTGCCGATAGGTAGGGAAGGAAGAAAACCAATTAAGCCTAAGTGTGGTGTACAGAAGGTAATAAGTAAAGACATATAAAGGGACTAGAATAACGGCAAAGAATATTGCGACTGCTATCATTCACGACAAAACCGTGTATACCCCTACAACTCCTACATCCACTTTGCATTTCTCCAGAACACTCCGTATCATTACGGATATCCACTCTTATTGGATATGCCATCGTATAGTTACATATGAACTCGAAGGAATTCGTTCCAGATTTGAGGATGGTTTCCGGTTCAGGAGAAATAGAATAGGATTATTCAGATGTCTTTTCCCATTACATTCTCTCAGATTGCGAGAGCTCCTAGGATTAGGAGAGTACACCTATTGCGCTTATTGGATAGTCTTCTTCCAAACCTTAGGCTGGTGCCGAAGGGTAGGGAAGGAAGAAAACCAATTAGCCTCAAGGAGGTGTACAGAAGGAAATAAGTAAAGACATAATAAAGGGATTGGAGTGAGGGTAGGTAAATATATGGTTACTGTCATGAATCAGGATAGTGAAAGAAGCGTTACTAGGAATACCAGTTAACCCCTTTTGAAACATTTTCATGTTTCAGTTTCACTGTGCGATGTTAATTGAAATCTATTTTCCCAATTGGAATCTAACTCCAGGGTATGAGTTTACCAGATCAGTTTCTCACATCTGTATGTTATTACGGATGGTGAGTGGGAGTAAGATATTGGGAATTGAATGATTAGATCCTCATTATATCGAAATTCATTGTAATTAGTGATATTTGAGGAAATCATCTGGTTTTTGCCCGACGGCAAATATTTGGTTTTGAATATCCGTTGTTATGCACCAATTTCAAACTGATATATCTGTACGTTTATTTTATAAAGTGAGATATAACTTTTTGATATTATGTTTGTGACATTTACCTATATCAATTGGTGATTAGGTAAGGTGCATTCAACAGTGGTGTAATTCTTCTTAACCATAGTACAGTTATTCAACTTACGACGCACAGGGTTTGAGTTATTGAACTCAGGGGACTTGTACAAAGTATTGTATGTTGTCCAATGTCCATTAGGACAATGGGGTTGGTACTCGTACTATATTCTGTTTACTCATAACTTCTCTAATTCTAGACAAGTATTTCGTTGAAATACAAGGTTCAGATTTTGAGAAGTTATAGGTATAAGAATAAAGTAGAGAACCATTTATTGAAAATATCAGGATTCTTCGAGGAAGTCGAAGATGCAGATACTTATGTTTGGTATTCCATTGATAGTAATGGTTTTGAGAACTTGCTTCTCTTTCAGGTTACTCATATATGGATGCGCTCCTAGATGAGTAATGTTGATTGGCCTCTTTTCATTTGGTTGATATGCACTGGAGACAGCTGCACGACTTTGAATCTGGTTCCAATTAAATTAGTGCTTTTTGTTTCTATATTAGATACATATAGAATCAATTTATATCTTAACGATGTTAAGGTATAGGGAGTTGTCCGGCTGATGCTTAAAACCAGAATCCGGATAAACTTGAGGCACGTTTCAGTAATGGCTGTTTGTGGGTTATCCCGGGCTTTGACGAGGGTTAACTTTCTACCATCAGGAAGATCAATATTTATATTGTTCTAAACTCGCCACAGTTTTAGTAAAATGGATTTTTTTAGAAAACACAAGTGGGAGTATAGTAGAACTGGAAGTGATTCCAGAACCACAAATGATTACTGAAGATTTAATAAAACCTGAGGATTCAATTGGTTTCGACGTTCCATTAGCCACTCCGCAGATTTGGTGGGTAACCTTAGGCACCCGAGAGGTACTTCGGTCTTCTCAGTGATGGTGACATGGAGGTTCTTATTTACCCAGACTTGTCATTGCTGTTGTTATAGACTATAAGACCCGGCAGGAGGATGAGTATAGCGTCGTTCTAAACTAGCTTTGGAAGTGCACGTGTATATAACTCTGTCAGAGGGTTGTTGTAGTCAGTGGGAGCAGCGGAAGCATAGTGAGCAGGTAGTTTATGTCTATTTATAGACTAAGGAAGGTATAGCGGAAATAGATCATCTATTTTTGATGTGACAGTCATAGGCTTTGACTTCATCAGAATAGGAGATGGATTTGCTAAGAAGGTAGTAAAGAGTGATGTCCAGGTATTAGGATGACATGCACTTGATAGGAAGAGATATTCCTATACTACGATCGGTTATACTGTGGTTGTCACAAAGTTGTTTCTCCACATAGGATATGGATATAATATCAGGTTTTCTGGTTACTAAATCTATGGTTTTAGATCTAGATTTGGGAAGTATCCTAATCTGGGTACTTTGACACTATTCTTAAGGTATTTTAGAATGGACGACTATTGGCATGGTGGTGTACCTGCAGGTGATGGAGTCACTCTCTCTAAAGGTGTCTTACAGACTAAAGGGGAGGGGGATCTGCATGATTAGCATATCACTTGCTTAGGCAATTGAGTTAATCATGAAATGTCAAGTACCACACCAGATGTTGTTTTTGCACTAGCTGCAATAAACATATATTAATCCAATCCTGGAGAAATGTAGGGAAACAGTTTATGAACATAAATGGATGTTCTAGGGAAATGATTTTGGCAGCCTCCTTCGGGAGACGATTATCATTTCAGGCTTCCAAGGTGACCTGGATGACAGAATGACTATCAGAGTTATAGTTTTCCCTCTTTTGAGGGACAGTATATTGGACAGGTGGTCCAAGCGGATACTGAGGAAAGGCATGGCGCATGATATTGATTAAATTCAGTGGATGATACAGTCTAAAAAGTTTGCTGGATTTGGAGTTCGTTTGTGAACCGGGTCCCATCAGATATCCAGACATTCTAAGACATGTATGCTCATTTCGGGAGATAGTTTTCTCCGCGAAGTTGAGATATAGAGAGATACAGAAAGAAACATTGGAGCGAATCCACTCACTGAGGCTATTTCTCGAACGCAATAGTTTCGCAAACGGGCTTTGCGAAACTGATTACTAGAGAAGTTGGGTGTTCGGTATCACACGGGCTGTGAGTATGCGACATCGCAATAATTGGTCTTAAGTGCAAATGGGAGATTGTTGGCTATAGTGCCCTCAAGGAAATTATCATAATCGCAGTTAGCTGATTATGATGATTGAGGGAGGACCTATACCGGTAGAACAGTCTTACTCGAGATGATAGTATACTATCTGGTTTGTCTTTATCATCATGCACATGTTGATAGAGCCCATAGGATTCTTGTCTGACTACCAGTATTATGATGGCGATCATATACGTGGGAACTGGAGGTCTATAAGCACATCCTTAAATATCCCTAGTCGTGGGAGTATCGAGACTGAGCATCGATACTCCAGTATAGACTAGTGTATACTGATCGAGACCCCGACGAGGAGCGGTGGCCAGGTCTCACAAGCCATTGGTGTTAGTTTGTTCACCTAAGATAGTATACAGGTGCTCATTGGGTTATAAGTACACTGGATAAACTCGCCGGGAACCTGCTACTTGGTATTATACCTAATGTCAGATAGCAGTTCCAAGGTGACATGTGTACAGGTTAGTCTGTCGACCTGAGATCGTCATTTGTCTCGTGTGAGTTCCTACTGTGCTTTGATTACTGCCCTACCACGACTCAAAAGAGTCATGCAAAAAGGTTTTAGTTGGGTACAGTCCCGAGCCATATGAAGGCAGTGATCGGATTGTCGGGGATTTGTCTCTCCTGGTATTGGGGGTTGATGTCGCGTTGGTGGCCATCACCAAAAATCCATGGCCACGGTGGACGAGAATTACCGATCTAGGATCGATAGTTTCTCAGGTGGTGATGGGTTTCATGCCGACACTAAATGTCGCGTTGTTAGAGATCTGACTTTATCCACCCCTTAGACTCGATATGCTATACTCTCAGACGAACAGACCGGATTGTACGGATATTGTCACTGTCAGGCTCAGTAGGGATTCAGGATAAGTTTGCTCATCGGCCTCCCTTTCGCTCAATACCTGGGTAGCCATTACGTACAGCTAGTGCCGCTGATGTGCTTGTGGTTAAACTCGCTTCCAACGTATTGACGAATCTTTAGAGTCCCACACAGAGGGTTTTCACGGTTCAGGCGATATGGTGTAGATGACGTATGCTGGTACATACAGGTGTCCGATTAAATATGTGCACATGCTGCACAGACTTTAATCGGACGGTTGATAATACTACCGGCTTAGGATTGAGCCGGATTATTAAATCAGGTTTTGATTTAATAATATATATATATATATATATATGTATTCTAGTATTATTGTTCACTATTCATTTTCTCTCTTGGCTATTCGTATTTTTGTACGAATACGTGTATATGTATTTCGATACGTGTACCGGGTTGCATTCCGTATTTATACGGAATGGTTTCTAGAAGATGTCCACCTCATTAATTGATTTTCTTTTTAGAAAATCAATTAGGAAATGAGGTGGAGGGTGAGTTAGCATGAGCATGGGTCAAGGCATGGCTTGGAATTGTTTATTCGAAAAATGAGATGAGATATTTTAAGGGAATGAGAGAGAGAGAGAGGGCAGCCACTTCTTTGAGTGGCTCATGCTTCATTTTCCTCACTTGTTGATTTCTTCACTTGCTCTCTACACACTCTCATTCTCACAAAACACTTAGCCATTTCTTGAGTTGCTCATGCCACATGTTTCCTCACCTCCATCTTCTTGAGTTGCTCTCTTGAGCATTGTGATGAGAGGAAAATTATAGTGACACATTCCTACACCTCCACTCTCCATTGCTAGCAACCTTGGAGAGTCGGTTGCCTCACTCGACGAAGCTGAAGCTTGCGCCATTTTCCTTAGGTGGATCATCGTAGATGGAGGAAGACCGGCAACCAAACTCGATCAAGGAGCCCCTTGGAGCTTGGGGATGATGGTTGAAGACCGAAGGACACGGATCAACTCGGTATAACCATCTAACTTCTTATATGTAGCTTGCTAGTTTAGGGTTTAAGGTAGATCCGGGCATTGGGTAATGGTAGAGCCAGTTTAATAAATTTTTGTTCCGCATTTAGGCACAGTTTGATGGCCGGGGCGCTGCCGTAACCCAACATAAGGATATGACATGAGATATATATACGTAGGTATATATGAGAATAAAAGATGATATGCCGTACGAGACCATAGATCCGTACCCTTATCGATGAATAGGGCGATAGATCCTTAATCTAGATTGATGCCACCGTACGATGGATTACGCGATGAGTTATACCGGATGATTGATCCGCGCTCGTGATTTGAGGATGATGATTGAGGATATTGCCATATCGGATACTATGTGATTGGATCGCCGACGTAAAGTTTTCACCTGAATCATACTTATTTCCAAAACCGACCAATCGTATGCACTTTTAAATGGAAACCTCAAGGGATGCTACAGATTTTCAAATGGTGTATTTTCCTTAAAAACACCGTAGCCCCCACTTTCAAAACTACGATTTGTATCATTTTAACTGATTGTATGGTTCATGTGTAGTTAAATACCTTATTATCGTTTATACTTATGATAGCTTATCTCTCATCCGTATACGTGTTATGTTTCCGGTATTTACCGCTTTATGATATCGTCTGCTAGTACACCTGCACAATTATCGATGATGCGCATGTTACACTTACACAGATTTTCCGGCTCACACATTCATCGTCGATAATTGCAATGCCACTTGCATAGTAGAACTGCTATATCACGATATTATTCTTAACTGTAGAGTAAATTCATTGTTCAGTACTATCACATGACATACTTGCATGATACTCTTGATATGCTCACATTATCGTTCTATGTTTGCATACATCGTACTTTATAGTTATATGCATTGAGATACTGTTTTCATGAGATTTATGTTCGTGGATTTGGGAAATCGCAAAGTACATTTTGAAAACTTGAAATATTTAAAAAGTGTGGTTTTCCCTTGATATGATATTTGTGTCCACCATGAATTTTCTCGGTTCTGAGCAATGAGCGTACCCGATTCGAGGAGTTGGATGAGCCGTCTGTGGGTACATGGTGGCCCTAGTAAGGTACCCCGGGGAGAGAAATTTGTGAGGATTACGATGGCCTGGCAAGGGGAGTATTACCCACACCGGTGATAGTTTGGACCCGGTGGTTATTCGGAGGATACAGACCGGAGCCGTGAAATGGATATGAGGGTTGATCTGATGATGTGGTGCCTGAAAAAATGAGGATTTACGTGTCGATGCTGGACACGGGTTTCATGATGTTTCGAGTGTCGATGTTGGACACTCAGGTTTCCATGTTGTTGATGTGTCATTGATGGACACACGTGGATGATATCCACATGCATACATGCATATGATTTCAGATGTTTGTTTTTACATGTTATTGGTATTGACTCTATTGTTGACATATATGCATACATGGTCACCCTAGATATCATAGTATTACCTTCATGATATAATATGACCTAGGAATCGCTGTTTATTCGATTTCTACCTGCTGATGTTTTCTATTCACAAATTGGCAACTCACCCCCATTGTGCCATAGTTTTCTTGCAGGTTAGACCACTTGGATCAGTAGCTGTATCGTTGGCACACAGTTCCTTCATTGTGTTTGCTTTGGCAGGTGGGACATACGTTGGATCGTGACCACTCTTGTACCCTTTATATTCTATTCTATTGTATCTAAGTAAACTCCATCAATTCAGAAACTAGATTTTGTATATTGGTAGATGTTCATTCGAAAATATTGCACATTAGATGGAACATTTTTCTTACTTTTGTTAAGTACTTAAAGGTGTTTATGGTAATTATGGTACATATGTGGGTTTATATGCAAAATACTCTTTATCATATGTTTATACACTATACTTAACATTATGAAGGAAAATATATGCATATAATATTTTAGTAATTTAAATATGCTTATCATATCAAATATCCCTAATCAATATTCTTAAAATATCATATCATATAAAATGGTTAGGATAATATCTCAATAGTATTATAAATAATACTAACACTATAACTTGAGATGTTGTGCAGATATTAAGTTCAGATATGGAGATCAGGAGATCCGAGATGTCGGGAATCAGATATGCCGAAATATTAAAGAAAATCGTAAAATCATGAATGGCAGAGACTCAGAGAAGATATGAAGAATCCAGAGATTGAAGTGATCTCCACGTGTCAACACCAGAAGCCACAATAAATCCTAACTTTTGATCCCACCATGCCACCGCGGTTTATCGGCTAAACTCCCATTTATGCGGTGGATCCGCGGCCATATTGTGGTCGTTGGATCTAGGATTTTATGGGTATGATTGTATCAACAAATCCTAACACATGGGATCTAGGGTTTTCTACTTGCACGACTATTTAAAGGACCGAGAGCTTCATACGAAAAATTATCAATCTGAAGCAATCAAGAGGTCTACAGCAATCCACGAATCCAGGAGATCAATCGACGCATCATCTACTTCCTACGAGACAGAGATTGAGAGTATAAACTAGGGTTCTTGTACTCTAAATTCGACGGATTTGTAAATGATAGTTGATTAATAAAAAGGTAGATCTTTAGTTTGATTCTTTGTATTTTACTTTCTGCATTACTTTCTGCATTTACATCATGATCTCATTCTCTATCTTCTCTTCTATCTCAACCATGCGTGAGTAATTCCTAGTTTGCTAGGGTTAGTAGGATTAGGGTAAATTAAAGGATGATAAAATCTCTTAACTTCTTTTACTTCTTATAAAGTTTATAAACTTTAGCAAAGTAATTGTTAACATCCTTATCGGGCGCACTATTAATTTATTGATAGTCTCGACTGCGATTTGAGATTAGATTAAGAACTATTTTGGTAAAGGTTAGACATGAATAGAGATCAATGCAAGAATAAGGGTTAAGAGTGGGGAAACCCTAGTTTCTTCCAAAAGAACTCTAATCCACATTCATCACTATCGATCTAATTTTAAATCTATTAAAAGATAAAAGGAGTCATTTTTAATTAATCATCCATTACTACTAAATTCTATAAACCCTATGTTCCCACCAAAATTTTCGGCCGAGAGCTGTTTGTTCCCTTATTACCCTTATAAAAAAGGGAGAGAAGAAAGATGAAAAGAATTCACGGTTGGACATCATGTGTTAAACACGTGAGCGCTTATATGCAAAGCATATAAGCGCTGAAAGAAAATAACAAAAGGCCAAACAGGCCTCACATGTTAAACACGTGAGCGCCTATATGCAAAGCATATAGGCATTGAAAACATATAACTAAGGGCCAAACAGGCCTCACGTGTAAAACACGTGAGCGATCATATGCAAAGGATATGAGCGCTGAACATAAATCACCAATGGCCAAAAAGGCCCCACGTGTTAAACACGTGAGCGCTCATATGCTCATATGAGCGCTGAAAATAAACAGGCTAAAACCCACACTAGGGGTCACGTGTTAAACACGTGAGTTCTCTTGCTGCTCATATGCAAAGCATGTGAGCTCCCCAATTTAAAATACTCCTATCAAATTCTATAATTAAATTCTATTTGGGAAATATTTTCCTGATCTTTCTCAAACTAGAAAGATCTTCTCTGTTAAACAGAGGACCCTTGGATCAAAGATCCAGTGGTGATCATGATAGAATAAAATTCTATCATAGGAAAATATTTTCCTAATCTTGTTAAACTAACAAGATATTCATTTAACAGAATTAAATTCAAAATTCATAATCTTGTTAAACTAACAAGATATTCACATGACAAGAATAAAATTCTATGTTAACAAGATATCCATATTAAGAAAATATATTTCTGATCTTATTAAACTAAAAAGATATGATAGAATAAAATTCTAATCTTGTTAAAACTAACAAAATATTCATAATCTTGTTAAAAAACAAGAAATATTTTCTGTTAAACATAGAGCCTTTGGATTAAAAATTCAACGATGAATAAAATTCACCGATTGATCTAAAAGATCATGAAATCAATCAAGATCTCTCAATGAGAGATTTTCTCAACAAATTGATTTTTTCTCTTCTCCTATAAATAGGAGCAAGGAGATTAAATCTAAAAAGGAGAGACCCCCCATAAGCTTTGAAAAAAAAAAACAAAAGAAAAAAGAAAAAAAAGAGAATTCAATTCTCTAGAAGAAGACAATCCCCTTCTTAAACAAAATCCTAGGTAAGAAGAAAGTACAGAGAATATCCTATCTCTTCTTTAAAGGTTTAACCCTCTATACAAGAACTTAGTTCTTCCTCTGGTTGAGGTCTGCAGAAACAGATCTCCCCACAAGTTGAGAATTTAATTCTCATCGGGGAGATTCTGTTATGCAGATTCAAAACTTAGGGAAAAGAACTAAGTTCAAAAAATTTAATTCTTCCAAAAGTATACAGGAATTTAATTCCTCTGATAAAACTAGGGCTTAACCCTGCAAAAGAATTTAATTCTTCTAAAGTAAAGGGCCTGAAATTCTCAAAGCCCATATCAAAATCTCTATACATATAAAAAACATTCTGGTGATTCATTAGCGTTCAACACTATATAACAAAGGCTCACGTGTTCCCACGTGAGCACCTCTGAGGAACAAAAAGGAATGACTGAGATCAAATCACGTGTTCTCACGTGACCCCAAACAGTTGCTTAAATGGAAAAGGGGAAAAATCCAAAGACAACACTCACTTTTGAGTACCTCACGCGTTCGCACATGAGTATTATATAAGCTTAGTGCTTAACACTTATAAAAGGAAGAGGGAATAAACCCAAAGAGATAAAAAGCCAACTTTAGGGCGCCTCACATGTCCACATGTGATGGCCACAAGAATTAAGTGTTTAACACTTATATATAGATGGGGATTTAGATCCAAGTGTACAGCACCAACTATCAGGCACCTCACATGCCACACGTAAGCACCCTAAATTTCAGTGTTTAACACTGCTTTAGAGACTCATGTGAGAGCACGTGAGCACCGAGCATATATTAGTGTTTAACACTATAAGAAGCCAACTTCAGCCCCAAATTGGCTAAGTCTTCTTGAGATTAAAACGTCTTGGATCTCCAAATAGACTGAGCCTCTATGCTCATGACTTCCCAAGCTAATTGACCAGAAAGATGTCCATCACACATCTTCTAAGTTAATCTTAGTCTTCCAAAAATGACTAATGATTCTTAGATGGTCCACTATGATCTCTCCCCTCAATCTGGAATTTGGTTCAAGGGTACATCTCTCCACACCTCTGATACATGTCGTTGTAATTCTTCAACGTCTTCAGAGAGGTGGAGGGCCCCGACAACCAACAACTCTTGGTGCACTCCCAAATCGATGAGCACATCGTCTTTAAACTAGCTACGGACCGAAACGTCCTTAAACTAACAATGGACCGAAACGTTCTTAAACTAAAACAATAGAGCCCAAATGCTCTTTTGTTGGATCTGAATGATCCTAAAATCCTGTTGAGTAGATCTTAGTCTAAAATTAGACTAACGTTTCCTCAACAAACATTTAAGTTGATCTTAATCTCAAACGAGATTAACGATCCTTAAAATCAACCCAAACCCAAATCTAAGAGTATACGGATATGGGCTAATCCACGGCCTATGGGCAACAACATAAATTAGTCTCCGTATACAATCCACGGGCAACTAAAAATAAAACAAACATGCACAACACGAAGTGAACTTCTGGAGCAGGAAAAAGTGGTTATCGCGATGCGGTAGCGTAATTAACTATAGGGGCTTGCGCCTGCAGGGAAGAGTGTCCCCACAATCAAAAACCCCTCACAACGAGGGGGGATCTGACGAAGTCTTCTACAACGGCCGCATCCGTCCAAACCTCCGATACACGGTGCCATAAATCAACTTGGCATCATCGGAGAGGTGGACAGATAAAGCTAAATAGCATCTGCCCCCAAATTCAGGCAAGTTGACCTACGCGGTTCGTCTCTGTTTTCGGCGGTAAACAATTCTGGCACGCCCAGTGGGACCTTTTCCTCTTTCCACTCCACACTTCATGTGTCGTGTTCGTGAACAAATCGCGGTTTTATATGGTTGCCGTTGGATTCAAGGTACTAAGATTTGGTTTCCTGCTCTTGTGCAGAAAAATAACATCAATGGCTTCCAGCTGCACCAACTGCAATAGCAACTTCCACTCCGTCCCCGCCGGAGGAGTGACTTATGGGCCCCAAGCGGCCTCCATCTTTGTAATGCCAGTGGAATAGGTGACCCAGGTCACCACTGGACTATTTTTTAGGACCATGATCCCGTCAGCAAACTTCAGTGCCCCAGTGCCATCTCAAGGAGTTCCCAAGAAGTCGGTCTTCGATCGACTTGCAATCTCCATGGCCCCTTTCAACGGGTCGTCCAATTCTAACGTCTCAGTCTTTAACAGGCTGAGCCGCAGCTCAAGTGGGCCTGCAAAAAGGTTCGCGATACCTGAAGGGGTTATCCCGAAGCGGATAGCCATTCCAGTTTCGGCAGACGAAGTCATCAGAGGGGATTCTCCTGCTAAAGGATCGGTCTTTGCAAGATTGGCCATTCCGACTCCTGCTTCCGGCGAAGTCACCAAGACCGCTTCCCCTATCAAAAGGCCGTCCTTCACAAGATTGACCGTCCTCTCTCAATGGACGTTATTCTTCAATAGGCTGACACCAACGGCGGCCTCTCATCAAAGCAGGGGGTATGACGGAGCCGCTTCCATGGCAAAGGTGGTCCCATCGGAAAGACATGCTCGACGTCGCCACTGGCGCCGGGTGAGAAGAGCTGGGAGCAACTCCCCCTCTATATTTACTCCACCAGCTCTAATGGTGGAAATTGACGCTGTTGTTCCAACCGGGAACAACTTTTGTTAGTTATATGTATGCCATAGAGGCCATTAGTATACATGTGATGTATATTATAGTGGATGCTTGGACATATATATGGAGGAATTTCATTCTCGACATGATAGTATGCTATCTGGTTGCTCTTTATCTTAACATGTACACTTATTGTCTCTCTATTACATGTTGATAGAGCCCTTAGGATGAGTACTTGACTACCAGGATTATGATCCAGATCATACTAGTGGGGCAAGGGTAGTCGGTAAGTACATCCTTCAAATGTTCCTAGTCGTGGGAGTATCGAGACAGGGCATCGATATTCCAGAGTAGACAAGCGTATACGCTTCTCGACCCATATGATGGGCGATGGATGATCCCATATCCATTGGTATTTGACATCAGAGATGGTATACGGGTGCTCAGTGGAGACTGGGTACATTGAACGGACTCGCCGAGAACTCCTATATAGTATTATACCTATCGTCAGATAGCAGTTCTCTGGTGACACTGGTACAAGTTAGTCTGTCGACCCGAGATTGTCATAGAGTCTTGTGTGATTCCCACTGTGCTTTGATTTCTACCTTACCACGTTCAAGAGATCGTGCAAAACGGTGGTTTTTGGGTACAATCCCGAGTCACATGGAGGCAATGAGCGATAGGAGGGGATTTCGTCTCTCCCGGTATTGGGGGTTGATGTTGCTCTATGCTCGATTGGCCATAATAGGAAATCCCTGGTCAGGGTTGCCGAGATCTACTGGTAAGTGTTATCCGTAGTTTCTTAAACTGTTATGAGCCTCACATTAGCATGACTTATCAGGCTATTGGGGTCTAACGTTTACCACCCCCAGGCTGAGATATGCGACATATCAGACGAAGAGACCGGACTGTACGGTAGTGCTACTGATTCGATTCGCAGGAGTATGAGCAGGCTTGGAAACCACTTTCTTCCACTAAGGCTCGAGACGGACGAGAGCTTTCTACTTCCAAAGCCTTGGGTACGAAGTATTTACCGAACATCTTTCTTTAGACAAAAACGTCCTGAATGCCGGGTTTTCTTCTTAGTTTCATGCTTGTAGATCTTCTGATAGCTCAATACCCAGGTGGCCGTTACGTTTAGCAGACCGCTTGCGGCTTGTGGGTAACTGATATGATCACCACCTACTGCCGGCGTATTGACGAGTCTTTAGAGCCCTACACAGAGGTTTCCTGGCTCAGGAGAAACGAAGTTGGAGAACATAAGTGATATGTGCGGGACCGAGATTAATATGAGTATGTGATACCGTATTCTATTCTCGCGATATGTGATATCGGACAGTTATATGTGATATAGCTGGGTTATCGGATCACGTGTTGATTCGATAAGTTGATACATATGATATTAGTCGGTTATATGTGATATAGCCGGATAATTAAATCAAATGTTGATTTAATAATTTGACGTATAATTTTATATTTGATATATTAACTTACATTAACTAATATTAGCTCACTTAAGCATTTCTTTTTCTCACTAGTTTGTACACTTAATATATATGTGATATATATTATTGTGTCATGTTTGTTGCTACATGCAACATGGGTGTATGAGACTCACACCATGCTTGTGATAATGAGAGGTTTTATTTATTTAAAGTGAATTATAATTAGTTGGAAATTAGTCACATGGTTGAAGCTTGTGAAACCATTGACCAAGTCCACTAATTTTGTTTTACTTGAGATATTTGTTAACCCAACCATTATCCAAGCCATAGTTAAGTCTCTATATGAGTTAGTATGAGATATTATCTCACCCATGGTTTCTATTCTCACCACTTGATTCATTCTTCACTTGCTTCTCTCCATGGTTGCTTTTCTTCATCTCCTTCCTCAAGCTCTTTAGCTTTTTGGGAGGTGAAGAAAAAATGAGTGAGAAAATAATTTCTAAAGTGGGCGAAATTCCTACTTCATCAACCTCTTCTAGACTAGCCATTTAGATTGGGTTGTTTCTTCACTAGTTCATCACTTATTGAAGAGGTAGCTTGGGTTAGTGTCTCCTCGACGTAGATCATCTTCGACCTCGAAAACTTCAAGTAAGCTTATTCCTTTCATCTTGTGGAGCCTTTCTAGAGTCCGAGAGTTCACTATTTAGAGCGAAGGGACTACTACACGGAGCTAATGAAATGAAGGACCGGTTTATAAAGGTTGTATTCCTTGTTCACTTAGATGTAAAGATGTTTACATTCTAGTTTCGTCTAATTCTCTAGTTAAGATTCTAGGTTAGGGTTTTAGCGCGCCAATTTTTTGAAAACAGCATGGTCGTTGCCTCCCAAAACTCAGCGGAGACCTTAGGGAACCCTGCAGTGGTATTAGAGCCATGCTAGAGAATTAGACGATATTTTTAGAATTACGAAACCGAAACAACTCCGAAACACTCGAAATAAAAACCAAGTTTCTGTCAAAATTTTTAAGGTGTCTGTTCCCGCCAAAAATTTCTGCGCAAAAGAGCCCAAGGCATCAAATGGCGGCGATACGCTTAAGAAAATAGGAACCAGTATCTTCCGGGCTGTTTTTTGACAAACTCCCGAATGAGAAACAGATAAATTCTGATGGTATCGAAAGCGGCTCGAAAAACCCTTCGATTTGATATATTATGGGCCTCGTAATTCATCCGGGATCAAAAGTTATGAGGAATTACGTGTCCACATATGATGGGCTTTTAAGAACCCGCTGGAGGAGTTAAAAGATACAATAAAAACTCAGAAAAGACCCCAATGGGGCATCACGTGCTCACACGTGACCATGGGTCACGTGCAGACACGTGATGGGCTTTTAAAACCTCTAAAATAATGAATAGAATTTAATTCTAAAAGTCAGAAAATACCTCAACGAGGTATCACGTGCTTACACGTGACCAATGGTCACGTGTTGACACGTGATGGTTAAAACTGAAACATAAATAAGCGGCTGAGAAAGGAACCCAATTGGGGGTCACGTGCTCACACGTGACCAAAGGTCACGTGCCAGCACGTGACTGGCTTTAAAAGCATTATAATTTAATAGAATTAAATTCTAAAAGTTTCTGAATCTTTCCAAATGGAAAAGGGTCATGGGGAACCGTTGGATTAAAAATCCAAGGGTGATTAAAAATCACTAATTTATAGAAAAACCTTGGACAAGGAAAGATTTCCCTGAAAATCTCACCAGGATAACAAATAGAATATCTTTTGGATTTAAAATCCACGGTGAATAAAATTCACTTAACAATCTAAAGGCCCAGATTAATGATAAATATAAATCAAATCTCTCAACATACAAATCAAATCTCTCAATGAGAGATTTGCTAAACAAATTGATTCTCTTCCTTCTCCTATAAATAGGAGCCAAGAAGAGAAGAGCGGGGGGATCTACTTTTTTGGAGAGAAAAACAGAGGGAGGAGAATTTAATTCTCAAGAGAAGAAGAAAAAGAGAAAGAAGAATTTAATTCTCTGCAAAAGAAAAACCCTAGGTAAGAAAGAGAGGATTCAAAAAAGAATTTAATTCTCAAAAGAGTTTAACTCTTATTTAAAGAAAAGAACTTAGTTCTTCTTCCGGTTGAAGATCTGCACAGAGCACATCTCCCCATAAGTTGAGAATTTAATTCTCATCGGGTCGAGATCCTGCCATGCAGATCCTAAACTTAGAAGGGGAATTGAGTTCTGGGAATTTAATTCTCCTAAAACAAAACTAGGGTTTTACCCTAAATAAGAATTTAATTCTTTCAAAATAGGAATTTAATTCCTCCAGAATCAAAATTAGAGTTTTACCCTAAATAAGAATTTAATTCTTAAAGATAAGAAGAATTCATTTCTTAAAAGATCTCTGTTCATGAAAAGAACTAGGGTCACCCTTGAAAAGATCCCCTGCAAAGAACTTTGAAGCATCACCCCATGTGCTCCCACGTGACTCCCAGAACGCAGAAAGAAAAAGCAAAGGAAATGAAAGCTTTGGGCGCTCTCACGTGTTATCACGTGACCCCTCAGCAAATACTTTAACAATTGGCGCACAGATCCCTATCACGTGCCAACACGTGATGCTCTAAAATAAAAATAAAAGTGTTTAACACTTGTTTTGCAGAACAAAATAAAAGGGATCTGGCCCCACTTTTTGATGCCATCACGTGCTCCCACGTGACTCCCAAAACGTAGAAAGAAAGATCAATGGAAATGAAGGCTTTGGGCGCTCTCACGTGTTTACCACGTGACCCCTTAGAAAACGTTCTAACAGTCGGCGCATAAATCCCCCATCACGTGTCAACACGTGATGCTCGAAATAAAAGGGAAAAGTGTTTAACACTTATTCACAGATTTGAGGATAAAACAAAGGAGATCTGGCTTCACATTTAGGGCGCTCTCACGTGTCCACACGTGACCCCTCTTTCCTTAGTGTTTAACACTAATCTGAAGACTTTGTTCCCAGTGTTTAACACTGATTTGCTTTAGTGTTTAACACTAATTTGAAATCTCTGATTACCAGTGTTTAACACTGATTTGCTTTAGTGTTTAACACTAATTTGAAAGCCCTGTTGATAGTGTTTAACACTGGTTATCTTTTAGTGTTTAACACTAACTTGCTAATCTTATTTCCAGTGTTCAACACTGTTGGTCTTTAGTGTTTAACACTAGCTTTAGCCCAATTGGCTAAGTTTCTAGAGGCAAAGCCTCTCCTTCAATGAGCCAACAAAGGGCCAATATTTCAAATATAATTGGACTTAGCCCAAACTGGCCATAAGTCCTCAAATCATCTTGAACTGAGCACATCTGCTTTTTCAACCAACTCATTGGTTCAAGGGTACATCTCTGAACTCCTCTGATATTTGTCGTTGTAATCCTTCAACGTCTTCAGAGAGGTGATGGGTCCCGACAACCACACATCAACACGGACTGTGGGGTCCTTAAACCCGCGGACTTATGCGTCCTTAAACTAACGGACTGTGGGGTCCTTAAACCCGCGGACTTATGCGTCTTTAAACTAACGGATTAATGCGTCCTTAAACTAACGGATTGTGGGGTCCTTAAACCCATGGACTTATGCGTCCTTAAACTACCCATGGACCACCATGTCCCTAAACTGGAGTTGGACCACCATGTCCCTAAACTGGCATTGGACCACCATGTCCCTAAACTGGTATTGGACCACCATGTCCCTAAACTGGAACAATAGAGCCCCCAAATGCTCTTTTGTCGGATCTAAACGATCCCGTTAAGTCGATCTTAGTCCCAAACTGGACTAACGTATCCTTAACAACCGTTTAAGTTGATCTTAGCCTCAAATATGGCTAACGTATCCTTAAACGTTCAAACAGACTTTAGTCCCAAATTGGACTATGAATCCCCCCAATCAACTCATTGGTTCAAGGGTACATCTCTGAACTCCTCTGACACCTGTCGTTGTAATCCTTCAACGTCGTCAGAGAGATGACGGGTCCCGACAGCCATACATGTAATGGACCACTATGTCCCTAAACTGGAACAATAGAGCCAATTGCTCTTTTGTCGGATCTAACGATCCCGTTAAGTTGATCTTAGTCTCAAACTAGACTAACGTATCCTTAACAAACGTTTGAGTTGATCTTAGCCTCAAGTATGGCTAACGTATCCTCAAACCAAACCCCCAAACCTAAATCTAAGATAATACGGATTTGGACTAGTCCACGCCCTACGGGCGACGACATAACCCAGTCTCCGTAAACAATCCACGGGCAACAAAATACAAAACAAACACCCACGACACGAAGTGACCAGCTGGAGAAGGAGAAAGTTGTTACCGCAATGCAGTAGCGTAATTAACTGCAGGGGCTTGCGCCTGCAGGGAAGAGCGTCCCCACAATCAAAAACCCCTCAAACGAGGGGGAATCTGACGAAGTCTGCTACATCGGACGCATCCGTTTAAACCTTCGATACATGGTGCCATAAATCAACTTGGCATCTTCGGAGAGGTGAACGGATAGCACCAATTAGCATCTGCCCCGAATCTCAGTGCCAAGACATCACAGTATTGTGCGCCGTCTTTCGGAAGGGAACAGATTCTGGCACGCCCGGTGGGACCTCTTCCTCTTTCCACTCCACACTTCGTGTGTCATGTTCGCGAACGAATCGCGGTTTACTGTGGTTGCCTGTGGATTCGAGATACTAAGATTTGGTGTCTTGCTCCGTGCAGAAAACAGAAGATCAATGGCTTCAAACTGCACTGCCTGCAACTGCAACTCTCGCTCGGTCCTTGTTGGAGGAGTGACTTATGGGCCCCAAGCGGCCTCCCTTTTCAAGATGCCAGTGGAGCAGGTAACTCAGGCCACCACTGGATTATTCTTCGGGACCATGCTCCCACCGTTGAGCTTCAATGCCACAATGACATCGCAAGAGGCTCCAAAGAATTCGGTCTTCGATTGGCTTGCTACTGCCGCGGCCCCTCTCAACGGGTCGCCCAACTTCAATACCTCAGTTTTCAACAGACTGGGCCAGAACATCTATAAGCCCGTGATACCCGAAGCTGCCATCCCAAAGCGGATAGCCATCCCGGCTCAAGCAGACGAAATCATTGGAAAGGCTCCTCCTTCCAAGAAGTCAGTTTTTACGAGGCTGGCCATTCCGGTTGCTGCTCCAGGCGAGGTCCTCGAAGCTGCTTACCCTGCTCAGAGGTCTGTCTTTGACAGATTAGACATTGCTTCTCAACGGGCGTCAGTCTTCGATAGGCTAGCACCAATAACAGTCTCTCCTCAAAGCAGGGGGCATGAAGAAGCTTATCCAACAACGGAGGTAATCTCATCTGCACGACATGCTCGACGTCGCCACTGGTGCCGGGTAAAGAAGGCTGGGGGCAACACCCCCTCTGGGATAACTCCGCCAGCTCCGATGGTGGAAATCAATGCTGTTGTTCCAACTGGGAACAGCTTTGAACCGCTAAGGGGGGTACGCAAGAACTCTCCGACTGCCGCGCTAAAAAGATCTCCTCCACCTGCGGGGAGTATTACAGATGCAAAGCCGGAGCAGCCCTCTCAACGGCTATCCTCTAAGATTTATAAGGTCTGGCGACGGGTCCAAGAGTCGGTGATTGATGAAAACTATCTCCGCCGACAGAAAAAGATGAAGGTTCGGCCGGAGAAGGATTACTCCGTCAAGCCGCAAAAAGCAACGGCTACTTGGGTGCCCACTACAGCGGCCCCCTCAACGTCAGCCACTCAGAAAAGAAGGAGGCCAGAGAAAGCCCCAGTAAACGTGGCAGACCACAAAGACGCTGAGCCCAAACGCCCCAAGTCTGGGGGCAGGGTGGTGCACACTGTTTATATGGCTTCTGGAAAGGAGGAAAGCCATGCTTCGACGGGTCACCGACCACTCACCCGATCCGTGACGAAAACCCAGGAGCAGCAACAGAAGCTTCAGGAGATGATGACTGCAATGGCCGCACTTACCGGGCCAAAAGAAAGCTCGGGGGCATCATCAGAGCAGCGTCATGAACAAGAAACTGACGCTGACTACCTACACAGAGTCCTCGAAAAGAAGGACAGAGAAGTCGCAGAGCAAGCGGCTAACATAAAGCAAATGGCGCTCCTCTTCCAAGATATGGTAGGGATGATGCTACAGCCGGATCCTCCAGTTGAAGACCCTCCGATCATTACTGAAGACGATAGAGGAGAGACATCTAATCCTCATCCGACTCTTTCAATAGCTAAAGATGAAACCATCTCCAAGGCTGCGCTAGATGACTATATAGCTCATCAAATACGGGCTCATCAAGTGAATGAAGCGGCTGGGCAAATTGCTACAACCGGACGACCCTATCCGGGCTGGTATGACCAAATCAGTTACCCGCCGGGATATACGATCTCTAAATTCCATGTGTACAAGGGGACAGGGAATCCACATCAGCATGTCGCTCAATTCAGCGCCTTATGCGGCAACACAGGAGGCGATGACAAACTGTTGCTTCGCCAATTCGTTGGCAGCTTAGCAGACACAGCCTTTGAATGGTACTCAGAGCTTCCCAACGACTCTGTCAAAACATTTGCAGAGATGGAGCTGCTGTTTACACAGAGATTTGCAAGCGCTAGCGAGCGCACCCCGAGCACGGCACTGATCAACGCCAGAGTGAAGCCGGGAGAGACGTGGGTGCAATATGCAATCCGGTGGCGGAACCTATGGTCGAGATCCGAACAACGCATAGAAGAAGCTCCTGCCGTGGGCATGTTCGTGGGTACTCTCGACCCTCAAGCGACCATATCCCAATTCATGATGTTCTTCAAGCCGACCACTTTTCAGGCCTTGATTGACAAGCTGGCCCAAATGGACCAGATGGGTCATAGACCATCTCCTTCAAAGACAGAGCCTTGGAATGAAAAGGACAAAGGGAAAGTAACCGTCGTCGCCAATACTCAACAACAGCCGAGCCACTTAAAGCTGGTTGTTCGCCAGAACAATGTGCGACCACGCCCATCCCTCGAGGAAAGACTGGGACGTCCTTACTCATTTCCTCAGGATAAAACGAGAAAACTGTTCGAGCTGGCAGTGCGCAACAGACTCATCAATCTGCCGAGTCCAAAACGTCCGTTGCAACCAGGCGATGTCAACGATCCCAATTATTGCCCTTACCACCAAGCGGTAAGCCATCCAATCGAAGATTGCTTCGTCTTTAAGGGATGGATCGAGGATCAGTACCTACAAGGCAAGTTTGCGCTGTCTGAAAAGTGGAAGGTAAACCCACCACAGCCGCACACTCCAAAGAAGACGGACACACCGGGGGCAAGTTGCCACATGATCTCTCACTCATTGATAGATGATGAAGAGGCCTCTTGCACCGAGAAACCAGGGGCGGGGCCTGAACCAGAACTTCTGTGGCCATCAGACGAGATGATCGATGTCTTCCTGAACGAAGCCCGTCTTAAAAGCAAAGCTGATCGAGAGCGTGAGATAGCCATATTCGAGAAAGCCAAACGCCGTCGACTAGATAAAAGGGTCGAAACACTCCCACCGGATGAAAGTACATCCGCCGCAAATAAAAGCAGGATCAAGACAAGGAAACGATTCGCCAAAGCCATAGCAATGGGGATGAGGCCGCCCTCTTTCAGAAAAAATTCTCCTGGTGGTATACATTTTGATGAAACGGACGTACACCCTAACTTCTGCTTATATCATCAGAAGATCGTACATCCTACTGAAGACTGCAACTTTTTTAAGTGTTGGTGGCAAGGGTATGTCGCTCACAGGCAACACTTCAACAGGACAAAGCGTGAAGCTCGTAGACAGCGAAAAAATACGACAGATGAGCATAAAAGAGTTGCCGGTAATTGTCATAAGGACGAGCCCGGGGGATCACGAGTTCTCACCTTTGGAAGCGATTCTGATGAAGAAGCCGCTCTCAACCCTCTCTTCAAGGAATTCATCTCTAAAACAAAAGAATTGGAGAGTTGCGAGAATGTTCAGCCGTACAATCTCACGCTACCCGGAATGAATCTCGGACCCGCAAACGACGGAGCAAACGAAATGAGAAAGGAAAAGGAAGAAACGGCCTTTGTTGCCAACACTCAACAACAGCCGAGTAACCCGAGACCGTCTTGTCGTCAAAACAACAAGCCGCGACACCTCAATGAGAAGTTGAAACGTCCTTACTCATTTCCCAAAGATAAAACAAAGAGATTGTTCGAGCTAGCAGTGCGCAGCGGGCTTATCACTCTGCCAGATCCAAAACGTCTATTGCAACCAGGTGACGTTAACAATCCTAACTATTGTCCCTACCACAGATTAATGGGTCACCCACTCGATAATTGCTACGTCTTCAAAAACTGGGTTGAAGACCAATACCAACAGGGCAAGTTCGCGTTACCCGAAAAGTGGAAAGTAAACCCGCCACAACAACATGCTTCGAAAAATGTGGATATGCCGGGGGCATCATGGTCATTCATAAGGAAGGCCTCCTAGACCGAAAAGTCAGTAAACTAGAAATTCGCCTCAAATACGGCAACGGTAGACCGAAATGTCGTTAAACTAACGATGGACCACTATGTCCTAAAACTGGCGTCGGACCGAAATGTCCTTAAACTAACGGCGGACCGCAATGTCCTAAAACTTGCAAATGACCGAAACGTCGTTAAACTACTCCCAACCCGCAACATTTTCAGGCTGACGTGGTAAAAAAAAAAAAAAACAAAACCAAAAAAAAAACGGTATGTCCATAAGCAAAATGGGCACGGATGAAAACCCGAAAGGGCTCCGTGAGTAAAAACAGCAGGGCTACCGGCGAGTGTTCGTGAAAACCCGAAAGGGCGCGACCTCGTTTAAAAAAAAAGAGAGAATAAAAAAGAAGAATAAAAAAATACGGTATGTCCACAAGCAAAATGGGCACGGATGAAAACCCGAAAGGGCTCCGTGAGTAAAAACAGCAGGGCTACCGGCGAGTGTTTGTGAAAACCCGAAAGGGCACAACCTCATTAAAAGACACTTACAGGATCCTCTCGACCTTGTAAGGAGAAACCACCTGCGTGAGATCCTTATGACTCACAAGGGAACACCACACTTAGGGATCCTCACGATTCTTAAGGAGAAATTACACTTGCGAGATCCTCACAACTCGTAAGGAGAACTTTCTTATGGGACCCTTACGGCTCATAAGTTTTGAAAGTCTTAAGTTACAGAGACCCGAACCTGTTCTTAAGCAACCCTCACAACCTCCGATCTTGCCCTACAAGCGGCTCATATTGACCCTTGTATACAATCCACGGGCACGAATGAATATTTTCCTAACAAAGTCCCATCCATGACTAGGGATATGCTTGTACAGTAAACAACACTTGTAAGTCCTCTCGACTTATAAGGAGAAAACCTTTTTGTAAGATCCTTACGACTTACAAGAGAACATGCACTTAGGAATTCTCACGATTCCCAAGGAGAAAACACACCTACAAGATCCTCACGACTTGTAGGGAGAAATACCTTTGTGAGACCCTTACGGCTCATGAAGTCAAAAGCCTTAGCCGACAGGACCCTTAACCCTGTTTACTAAGCCAACTTTGTTCAACATCGACAGAGGCAAATGATGATTCGCTCCTGGCAATATCCCAGTTGTAGCGATGCCGATGCCTAAGCCGGTATCAAATTCCAAGCCCTTTCAAGGCAAATGATGATTCGCTCCTGGCAATATCCCAGTTGCAGCAATGCTGATGCCTAGACCGGTATCAAATTCCAAGTCCTTTTACGGCAAATAATGATTCGCTCCTGGCAATATTCCAGTCGCAGCGATGCTGATGCCAAGATTGGTATCAGATCCCAAATCCCCTACTTGAGAGAAAAAATCAGCGAGCCAAAAAAAAATGCATACGAAATAGCCGAAATGATGGGGCAACTTGCAAACAAAATCAGCAAGTAAAAATGTATGCATGAAAAATAGCCGAAATGATTGGGCAACTCGCAATAAAAAGCAACGAGTAAAAAGAAAAATAGCCGAAATGATTGGGCAATCGCGATTTTCGCGATATAAAAAGCTGAAATGATAGAGCATCGCGGAAAGAATAAAAAAAATGAAAGAATGAAACTTTTTGCCCTACAGGTGAAATCACATCGATCCCTGTATACAATCCAGGGGCACAGATAAAAAGGGAACCATACCTTCCCAACAGGCTCCATCAGAAAGCGGAGCCAAATCTCGACGGTTAATAGACAACCTAGAGACAATCTCGACATTTATCGCGATATTGCAGACATAATGTCAACAAACGAAGCAAAAAGAAGATCCCGAGCTTCAGGGTCTCAACGTCAACATCGACAACTTAGAGATCACCAACGGCGTTTCTCCTCACTCCAGCCAGATGCAGACGTGACGTCAACAATCGACCTCAGAGTCGCAACGAAACGGAACCATGGCAAAGTCCTTAGTTCCAAATCTCAATGGCCACATCTACAGCCTGGAGACCAACAACGGTGTGCCTCCTCATTCCAGCAGGACACAGATGTTACACCATCAAGCGGAGCGATGGCAAAATCCCAACTCCGCCTTAGCATTCGTCTCATTACAGCAGACGCAATGTTAACAACGGCGTTCTTTCGCAGTCCAGCAGGATGTACATGCAAAGCTAATAAAAGAGCCCATGGTCAGCAAAGCGGAGTGATGGCAAAATCCCAGCTCCACCTCAGCACTCGTCTTGTCACAGCGGACACATCATCAAGCAAAGCGGAACAGCGGCAACTCCCAGTTCCATGACTCGACGATGTACTCCCACAGAGAGTCAAATCCTAACTCCGTGAAATGCGGATATAATCAACAAAATTCCTGGTCACGTGGAACACGGATAACGTCACTCTTTGACCCCGTGGAAAACGTCCAGAGCGGATCCTGGTCCTCGCAGAACACGGCAGTGAACCCGTGCGAAGCATCCAGAGCGGAGCCTAGTCCTCGCCTAACGCGGCAGTAAACCCGTGTGAAGCATCTAGTGCAAGATTCCTGGTCACGTGGAACGCGGAAAACGTCACTCTTTGACCCCGTGGAAAACGTCCAGAGCGGAGCCTAGTCCTCGCCTAACGCGGCAGTGAAACCGTGCGAAGCATCTAGTGCAAAATTCCTGGGCACGTGGAACGCGGATAACGTCACTCTTTGACAACGTGGAAAACGTCCAGAGCGGATCCTGGTCCTCGCAGAACACGGCAGTGAACCCGTGTGAAGCATCCAGAGCGGAGCCTAGTCCTCGCCTAACGCGGCAGTGAACCCGTGTGAAGCATCTAGTGCAAAATTCCTGGGCACGTGGAATGCGGATAACGTCACTCTTTGACCCCGTGGAAAACATCCAGAGCGGATCCTGGTCCTCGCAAAGCACGGCAGTGAACCCGTGTGAAGCATCCAGAGCGGAGCCTAGTCCTCGCCTAACGCGGCAGTGAAACCGTGTGAAGCATCTAGTGCAAAATTCCTGGTCACGTGGAACACGGATAACGTCACTCTTTAACCCCGTGGAAAACGTCCAGAGCGGATCCTGGTCCTCGCAGAGCACGACAGTGAACCCGTGCGAAGCATCCAGAGCGGAGCTTAGTCCTCGCCTAACACGGCAGTGAACCCGTGTGAAGCATCTAGAGCAAAATTCCTGGTCACGTGGAACGCGGATAACGTCACTCTTTGACCCCGTGGAAAACGTCCAGAGCGGATCCTGGTCCTCGCAGAACACGGCAGTGAACCCGTGTGAAGCATCCAGAGCGGAGCCTAGTCCTCGCCTAACACGGCAGTGAACCCGTGTGAAGCATCTAGTGCAAAATTCCTGGTCACGTGGAATGCGGATAACGTCACTCTTTGACCCCGTGGAAAATGTCCAGAGCGGATCCTGGTCCTCGCAAAGCACGGCAGTGAACCCGTGTGAAGCATCCAGAGCGGAGCCTAGTCCTCGCCTAACGCGGCTGTGAAACCGTGTGAAGCATCTAGTGCAAAATTCCTGGTTACGTGGAACGCGGATAACGTCACTCTTTGACCCCGTGGAAAACGTCCAGAGCGGATCCTGGTCCTCGCAGAGCACGGCAGTGAACCCATGCGAAGCATCCAGAGCGGAGCCTAGTCCTCGCCTAACGCGGCAGTGAACCCGTGTGAAGCATCTAGTGCAAAATTCCCGGTCACGTGGAACGCGGATAACGTCACTCTTCGACCCCGTGGGAAACGTCCAGAGCAGATCCTGGTCCTCGCATCAACTTGGAGTGATCACCACCACGACATTCGTCTCGATACAGAGGACGCAATGCCAGCAAACAAAGCGAAGGCTAAATTCCTAGCATCAGGGTCTTAACGGCAAGTCATATAAAACCGGAAAGACAATCGGAGATCATCCCACACCAGCGCGGAGTGGTCACCACCTTGACATTCGTCTCGATACAGCAGATGAAATGTCACCCCAGCGTTCTTCCTCCAACAGGATTCGCACATGACAAAGCAAACGAAGCGAAGGCCAAATTCCTAGCTTCATACGTCTTGACGGCAAGTCATATAAAGCCTGAAAGACAATCGGAGATCATCTCACACCAGCGCGGAGTGGTCACCACCTCGACGATCGTCTCGATACAGCAGATGAAATGTCACCCCAGCGTTCTTCCCCCAGCAGGATTCGGACGCGCCAAAGCAAACGAAGCGAAGGCCAAATTCCTAGCTTCATACGTCTTGACGGAAAGTCATATAAAGCCTGAAAGACAATCGGAGATCATCTCACACCAGCGCGGAGTGGTCACCACTTCGACGATCGTCTCGATACAACGGATGAAATGTCACCCCAGCGTTCTTCCCCCAGCAGGATTCGTACGCGCCAAAGCAAACGAAGCGAAGGCCAAATTCCTAGCTTCATACGTCTTGACGGCAAGTCATATAAAACCGAAAAGAAAATCGGAGATCATTCCACATGGAGTGGTCACCACCTCGATGTTCGTCTCGATACAGCAGACGAGATGTCAACTACAGCGTCCTTCCTCCAAGAGGATTCGGATACACCAAAGCAAATGAAGCGAAGGCTAAATTCCTAGCTTCAGGGTCTTAAAGGCAAGTCATATAAAACCGAAAAGACAATCGGAGATCATCCCACATGGAGTGGTCACCACCCCGACGTTCGTCTCGATACAGCAGACGCAACATCACCAAAAGGAGCCACGGCAAAATCCCTAGTTCCAAACCTCGACGGTTCACCAGCAACCTAGAGACAACCATGACATTCGTCTCGATACAGAGGACGCGATGCCAGCAAACGAAGCAAAGGCCAAATTCCTAGCTTCTGGGTCTTAACGGCAAGTCATATAAAGCCTGAAAGACCACCGGAGATCATCCCACATGGAGTGGTCACCACCTCGACGTTCGTCTCGATACAGCAGACGCAACATCACCAAAAGGAGCCACGGCAAAATCCCTAGTTCCAAAGCTCGACGGTTCACCAGCAACCTAGAGACAGCCATGACATTCGTCTCGATACAGAGGACGCGATGCCAGCAAACGAAGCAAAGGCCAAATTCCTAGCTTCAGGGTCTTAACGGCAAGTCATATAAAGCCTGAAAGACTATCGGAGATCATCCCACACCAGCGCGGAGTGGTTATGACTCATCGGGGCTCTCCAAAATGAGCCTAACCTCAAGTAAAAAGCGGCATGGCAAATTCCTAGCGCTTGCTCTTCCGACGGTCAAACTGCCAAGGAGGATTGCTTGAAGACGTCTTGTCAGTCGCAGGGCTACTCGAACAGCACGATTGCCTATCGAGGAATACATCAGCTCATGCGACGGTACGACGGCCAAAACTGTAAGTCTACGCTAGCGCCCCGGCAGTCTACAGACGCCAAATGCGGAACAAAAACTTTTAACTTGGCGCTATCATATACTTTAACCCGGATCTGCCATTATTGCTAAACTAACAAACTGTAAAGAGTGTAGAATGGTTATACCGAACGATCCGAGTCCTTCGTTCTTCAACCATCATCCCACGCTCCGTTGCGGCTGCTCCGATCTCGTCGATCGCCGATCTCCTCGTCGAGGTGGCACCACATGATCGGTTCTTTAAACGGGCTCCCGCCTCTGACTCGAGGCAACTCGATCGTCAAGTTTGCTAAAAGAGACGACCAAGATTGATGTAGAGAATGAGTAGATGACTTTGTCTCACTTCGTCCAAATCCGTGGACGATCGGTTAATGAAGTTGCCGTGGAAATCGGGTGATGGAATGAAATGGACTGTGAAATTCCATACACCGATTAATACTATCAAAATCTTTTCTCTCTTGAATCAAGTAAGTGAATGAGAGAGAGAGAGGAGGCTATATATATATCAAAGGAGGAGAGTGAGTGTAGGAGCAAAGGGTGAGTATAAGAAAGCTTCTCACTCAAATATCTTAAGGAATCCAAAAGGAATTAAACACAAAGCATGAGTCATTAGGCTAGTCATCAAAAACAATAATGACACCATTAATGCCTAATGAGTCATGAAGCCACTTCATCACTTCTAGAAGCTTCTAGAATGATGACTCACTCCATCTGAAGAAAAGATAAATCCGTCTTTAACAGAATGTTAAAAGACGGCTGATAGAAAACTGGAAACTGGCAACTTCCAAAAGTGATCCTGAAACAACTTTCAGGATAACCCCGAAACTGTATAAATATACCCGCATTTATATTACGACCGAATATAAATGCAACTGAGACAAAGATATTATACCTACTCAATATAATACTCAGATCCGGCTTAAACCAAAGCCGACCAGTATCAACTGCCCGAAAACTGACACGTGCGTAAACGCACGTGCATTTTCCGAACCCTGCCATAAAACCATACGGCCTCTACAACGTTTCGCCCGAACTTGGGAAACTGTCTGTGGGGAACTCTAATGACTCGTCAGCACCCTGGCAGTGGGTTTAACCACAAACCGTCAGCGGCACTAGCTATGCGTAACGGCTGCCCATGGACTGACCTCAAGGGTGGCCGAGGAGCGAACTCAAGGGAGACCGATGAGCGAACTCCTCCGAAAACCCTACTGAGCCTAACAGTGACAATGTATATACAGTCCGGTCCGTTCGTCAATGAGTATCGCATATCTGCCTAGGGGGCTAGCAAGGTCAGACCCCCAATAGCAGTATAAGTCGCGTCGGAGTGAAGCCCAATAACACCCTGAGATACTACTGGAGTACCTACCAGTAAATCTCCTGCCACGGCCGTGGGCTTTGTGTAATGGCTCTCCTAGACACAGCACGATCTCGCCCCCAATACCGGGAGAGACGAATCCCCTGCCGATCCGCTCACGTGCCTCCATATGGCTCGGGACTGTACCCAAAAACTACCTGTTTGCACGACTCCTTTGAGCCGTGGTAGGGTAGAAATCAAAGCACAGTGGGAACTCACACGAGACAAATGACGACCTCAGGTCGATGAACTAACCTGTACACATGTCACCAGGGAACTGCTATCTGACGATAGATATAATACTAACTAGCAGATTCCCGGCGAGTCCTGTCCGGTGTACTCATAACCCAATGAGCACCTGTATACATCTTAGGTGATCCAACTGACACCAGTGGCTTGTGAGACCGGCCACCGCCCCTTGTCGGGGTCTCGACTGTACACACTAGTCTACTCCGGAGTATCGATGCCCTGTCTCGAAACTCCCACGACTAGGGACCATAATTAAGGATATGCATATAAACTACCCAACTCTCACGTATATGATCGCCATCATACTGTTGGTAGTAAAGCAAGATCCTAAGGGCTCTATCAAAGTGTAACATGCAATCAGTCACCTGAACATGTACACGACTGATAAAGGCAAACCAGATAGCATACTATCATTTCGAGTAAGACTGTCCTACCGGGATAGGTCCTCCGCAATCATTGCAATCACGTACCTGCGATCCAATAATTGACTATGAGGGCACTATCTCCAACAATCTCCCACTTGCACTCAAGGCTAATATTGCGATGTCGACTACTCACAGCCCGTGTGAAACCGAACATCCAACTCCTCTACTAATCAGTTTCACAAAGCCCGTTTGTAAAACTATTGTGTTCGAGAAATAGCCTCAGTGAGTGGATCCGCCTAGAAGTATCTTTCTATATCTCTCTTAATCTCAAGTTCGCGGAGAAAGCCATCTCCCGAATTGAGTAGTACCTGTCTTAGAATATGTCTGGATATCTGATGGGACCTTAGTTCATAAATGAACTCCATATCCAAACTTCTTAGACTGAATCGATCACTGAACCTAATCAGTATCGGGCACCATGCCACCCACAGTATCCTCTGGAACCACCTGTCCATAATACTGTCCCTCTACGTCAGAGGAAAAGCTATAACTCTGACAATCACTCTGTCATCCATGTCACCTTTGAAGCCTGGAATGATAACCGTCTCCCGAAAGAGGCTGCCGTTATCAAATCCATAGAACATGTACTAATGTTCTAAAACCGCTTCCTTATGTTTCTCCAAGATTGGATTAATACAAACTTATTGCATCTAGTGCAAAACTAACATTTGGTGTGGTACTTGACATCTCATGATTGACTCAATTGCCTAAGCAAGTGATCTGCCAATCATGCACATCCCTCTCCCCTTTAGTCTATACGACACCTTTAGAGAGGGTGACTCCATCACTTGCAGGTACACCACCATGCTAGGAGTCAACTATTCCAAAAAAACCATCAGAATATCTGTCAAAGTACCCACATTGGGAAACTACCCAAATCCAGATCTAAAACCATAGATCTAGAAACCAGAATGTCAAATATTATATCCATATCCTGTCTGGAGAAACAACTGTGTGACGACCACAGTACAACCGATCGTAGTATAGGAATTTTACTTCCTACTCTGTGTATGTCATCCAGATAACATGACATCACACCCTACTACCTTCTTAACTGATCCATCCCCTATTCTGATTGAAGTCAAACCCATGACTATCACATCAAAATTAGATGATCTATCTCCGCTATAACTGCTCAAGTCTATAAATAGATATAAGCATCTTGCCCACTATGCTTCCGCTGCTCCCACTGACTACGACAACCCTCCTACCGGGTCTCATATCCTGGAACAACAGTAGTGTCAAGTCTGGGTAGATAAGAACCTCCCTGTCACCGTCCTTGAGCCTACCGAAGTACCTCTCGGGTGTCTGAGGTTACCTACCATACCTGCGGAGTGGCTATTGGAATGTCAAACCTGATTGAATGTATAGGTCCTATTAAATTTTCCGTAATCGTTCGCGGTTCTGGAATCACTTCCAGTTCTACCATACTCCCACTACTGTTTTCTGAAAAGGATCCATTTTACTAAAACTGTGGCGAGTCAAGAACAATATCACTATTGATCTTCTAAATGGTAGAATATCAACCCTCGTCATAGCCAGGGTCAACCCACAAACAGCCATTACAGAAACGTGCCCTGAGTTATCCAGTGTCTGGTTTTAAGCATAAGCTGGAAAACTCCCCGTACCTTAATATCTTTTAAGGTACGAGCTATTCTATATCCAATACAGAAACTTTGGCACTTATTTAATTGGAACCAGATTCAATCCATGCAGCTGTCTCCAGTGCATATCACCTTAATGGAAAAAGGCTAATCAGCATTACTCAACTTAGGAATCCATCCAATTATGAGTAACCTGAAAGAGAAACTCGTTTCTCAAAACCATCACTATCATCTGAATACCAATCACAAGAATCTACATCTTCGATCTCTTTGAAGAATCCCGATACTTGTGATACCTGGTTCTCTACTTTATTCTTATACCCACAACTTCTCAAAACTTAGACCTTGTATTTCTACGAAACACTTGTCTAAATACTAGAGAAGTTATAAGTAAACAGAACAAAGTACGAGGACCTACCCCTTTGTCCTGAAGGACACTTGGACAACATACAATACTCTGTATAAGTCCGCTGAGTTAAACAACTCAAAACCTGTGCGTTGTAGGTGGAAAACTGTACCCTGGCGATTTCCTCAACTATCACCAATTACAACGAATTCCGATATAATGAGGATGATCACCTAATTCCCAATATCTTACTCCCACTCATCATCTGTAAAACCATACAGATATGAGAATGAAACCTGGTAAATACATACCCTTGGAGTAAGTGTCTAATCAGGAAAACAGTTTTTCCTTTAACAATGCACTGAAACATGAAAATGTTTCGTAGGGGTATCCTGGTATTCATAGTAATGCCTCTTCCATAATCCAATTCATGACTTCAACCGTATATTTTATTGCCGTCTCTCCAAATCCCTTTATTTGTCTTTAGTCGTTACCTTCTGTACACCATCGTTAGGCTAAATGGTTTTCTTCCTTCCCTACCGTTCGGCACCAGCCTATGGTTTGGAAGAAGACTATCCAGTAAGCATAATAGGTGTACCCTCCTAAACCAAGGAGTACTCGCATCTTGAGAGAAGGTGATGATAAAAGACAACTGAATAATACCTTATTCTTTTAAAGGTGAAATAGGAGTGGCGATGAAGTACGCGGTTTTGGTCGTGAATGATATCAGTCGCAATTTACTTTGCCCTCTTTCTAATCCCTTTATTTTGTCTTTACATATTACCTTCTGCACACCCTACTTAGGCTAATTGGTTTTCTTCATTCCCTACCTTTCGGCACCAGCCTATGGTTTGGAATAAGACTATCCAATAGGCGTAATGGGTGTACTCTCCTAAACCAAGGAGCTCTCGCAACCTGAGAGAAGGTGATAATAAAAGACAACTGAATAAACCAATTCTATTTCTCCTGAACCTGGATCCATCCTCGAAGAAGTCCCTTCGAGTTCGTATATAACCATACGATGGCTCTATCCAATGGAAGTGGATATCCGTAGTAATACGGGTGTTCTGAGAAATTCAAAGGGTAAAAGAAGGAGTGGCAATGACTTATGCAACTCAGACAATCCAAAAGCCAGTATTTTAAGAAGGTTCGGTCAACTTGGTCACTGAGTCATAGTCTAGGGTCGGTCAAAGGTCGCTGCCATAAGAGAGAGAGAGAAAAGAAACACTCTGCGTGCACTCTAACCTAGATCAGAATGGTCATCATTTTATCTAATCCGGAAACCTCCCACTGTCCTGTCAAATTCTCCTCCAAACCTAAAGAAGAATCAATCGGGATCACCCGAAGAGTAAACCAACTCATCAGTGGGAATCGGGATCCAACTCTCATCGCATGATAACGTGATGGAATGCATCCACGTTACTCATACTCCAGAAGGTATGCGCATACTTGGCAAGTTTCAGTTTCTTTAGAAACTCCCGATATTGTTTTTGCCCCATGCTCTTATGATCGTGACTAAGGGCCAGCCCACCATAAGTCACATGTCAAGTTCTTCCCATCATTATCTTGTTAATTTGAACCCACCCGTACTCGCCCTTGACTAAGGGCCAACAAGGCTGTACGACTGTCCCAAACCAACTCATCTATCTATGCAACATGTGAACACCCCAGCAGCTACCAATCACTATGTCCTAGCTAAGGGCTAGACCAACATAGCTTGAATACTACTGACCATCCATATGAAATGACGGAGGGCTACGGCTGGTTTTTGGCGAAAAACCTTTAGCGTAGTGAACTTGATATCGCTGAAGGAACCTGATAGCTTTTTAAAATATAGTGGCGAAAACCTTTTGCTAAAGAGGTCACTCCCGGTAAAGGGATCTCGGCTCTTTCCTCGTGGAATGAGGTGCAGGATATTCCACTGAATACCGCTATGCAAAGCAATATGTAATCGACTATAGTGAAGTTATTACCTTGACGCAAACTTCTGCCCAAGGGGTCAGTCCCGGTGAAGGGATATCAGCCCTTGCCCCGTCGAATGAGGTGCAGGATATTCCACTGAATACCGCTATGCATAACAAAAGGAAACGTCTTTGCAATAACACCTTTTAAATTAGTTCCAACAACTGTAAACAGGTTTGTTTTACTTTGCGTTGATCAGAATCAACGCAGTCCCATCAATCAATCACACCAGAAAAGAACGAAAATAAAATGTACGTATATGCCATCCGCATTCGTCACTGGGTCCCGTCATCACTCGTTAGGTTACTTAACTAACGACAGAGCGGGGACTGGACTAGCGCGGGTGTAAAACATATACAACATCTAATAGTATATAAACCAATATACATAATCGCTCCAGGCGTGATAATATGCAGCATTACAGAAAAGTAATAAGCATCACAGAACAATACAGATATCTGGGATCCCCGAGTTTCACAGAGCCGCTGCTGAAACTCGACGTTCCCCTGTCGTGTGGATAGCCTGTGCAATGAAACCTAGACCCCTACGGGTGCGGCAAGTTACCCGCCAAAACCTGAAGCGAGGTAGTCCCCACTGCATAGTGAATGGAACACCCGGCACTTCACGGAATTCGGTAAATTGAGCACCCCTCCTTGGGTCAACCTGTACCCCCTACGAGTGCGGCGAATAGTCTGCCAATTCTGAAGTGGGGCCCCTCTGCCTCTCAAAGCCATGAGATGCGGACCCGTTGCTTTCCCGAACCCGGCTATCCGTGCACTCCGTCTCGGGGCAAAACCTAGTACAGTAATGAAAAATAGTACAACAGGTACATCGACCGCAACCTGGTCGTGCCCCAAAAGAATATTATACAACAGGCAGTGACGGCAGTCCACAAGTTGGACGCTCGCCCCGCAATATCAAATGTACAAATAAACTCAAATTGTACTACCATTGCACACTGCTATCCACCATGACAAATCCGCAACAATACAGCACAACACAGAACATCAACGCAAATGTCACGTTCGCAAACCCGTCTAAAAGAGCTATAGCAATCGGACGCGGTTTACCGATCAAATGACATTCCCGGTCGGAGATATAATGTAAGCACTGTAAACTAACGTGTTTAAATTACGATCGACCAAAGACCAAATTTCAAAAAGTGGGCCCCAAAGCTTACTGGTGAACAGTAACAAAATCTGGGCCAAAAATTTATATACCAAAAACCCCAAAATCCCACCAAGAACCCACTGAAAAAAAATTGGAGCACGTGCTCCTCACATGGCCGCGGAAGGGCGGCCAAACCATGGGTTTGGCCGCGCTTCCGCGGCAACTTGGAGGAGTCACGAGTCCAAATTTTGTCGTGGGTCTTAAAATTGCCTGCTCGGATTTTTAAGACATCCAGAAATCAATTTTGACACTGTTCAAAATCAACAGAAACTGTCGGCATAGGATTTTGTAGTTTTCGATTTCCGGTCGGATCGATGTTTTAAACGCGTTAGCACAAGTTAGTATAGCAAAATGGTTAGGCTCTGATACCACTGTAAGTCTACGCTAGCGCCCCGGCAGTCTACAGACGCCAAATGCGGAACAAAAACTTTTAACTTGGCGCTATCGTATACTTTAACCCGGATCTGCCATTATTGCTAAACTAACAAACTGTAAAGAGTGTAGAATGGTTATACCGAACGATCCGAGTCCTTCGTTCTTCAACCATCATCCCACGCTCCGTTGCGGCTGCTCCGATCTCGTCGATCGCCGATCTCCTCGTCGAGGTGGCACCACATGATCGGTTCTTTAAACGGGCTCCCGCCTCTGACTCGAGGCAACTCGATCGTCAAGTTTGCTAAAAGAGACGACCAAGATTGATGTAGAGAATGAGTAGATGACTTTGTCTCACTTCGTCCAAATCCGTGGACGATCGGTTAATGAAGTTGCCGTGGAAATCGGGTGATGGAATGAAATGGACTGTGAAATTCCATACACCGATTAATACTATCAAAATCTTTTCTCTCTTGAATCAAGTAAGTGAATGAGAGAGAGAGAGGAGGCTATATATATATCAAAGGAGGAGAGTGAGTGTAGGAGCAAAGGGTGAGTATAAGAAAGCTTCTCACTCAAATATCTTAAGGAATCCAAAAGGAATTAAACACAAAGCATGAGTCATTAGGCTAGTCATCAAAAACAATAATGACACCATTAATGCCTAATGAGTCATGAAGCCACTTCATCACTTCTAGAAGCTTCTAGAATGATGACTCACTCCATCTGAAGAAAAGATAAATCCGTCTTTAACAGAATGTTAAAAGACGGCTGATAGAAAACTGGAAACTGGCAACTTCCAAAAGTGATCCTGAAACAACTTTCAGGATAACCCCGAAACTGTATAAATATACCCGCATTTATATTACGACCGAATATAAATGCAACTGAGACAAAGATATTATACCTACTCAATATAATACTCAGATCCGGCTTAAACCAAAGCCGACCAGTATCAACTGCCCGAAAACTGACACGTGCGTAAACGCACGTGCATTTTCCGAACCCTGCCATAAAACCATACGGCCTCTACAACGTTTCGCCCGAACTTGGGAAACTGTCTGTGGGGAACTCTAATGACTCGTCAGCACCCTGGCAGTGGGTTTAACCACAAACCGTCAGCGGCACTAGCTATGCGTAACGGCTGCCCATGGACTGACCTCAAGGGTGGCCGAGGAGCGAACTCAAGGGAGACCGATGAGCGAACTCCTCCGAAAACCCTACTGAGCCTAACAGTGACAATGTATATACAGTCCGGTCCGTTCGTCAATGAGTATCGCATATCTGCCTAGGGGGCTAGCAAGGTCAGACCCCCAATAGCAGTATAAGTCGCGTCGGAGTGAAGCCCAATAACACCCTGAGATACTACTGGAGTACCTACCAGTAAATCTCCTGCCACGGCCGTGGGCTTTGTGTAATGGCTCTCCTAGACACAGCACGATCTCGCCCCCAATACTGGGAGAGACGAATCCCCTGCCGATCCGCTCACGTGCCTCCATATGGCTCGGGACTGTACCCAAAAACTACCTGTTTGCACGACTCCTTTGAGCCGTGGTAGGGTAGAAATCAAAGCACAGTGGGAACTCACACGAGACAAATGACGACCTCAGGTCGATGAACTAACCTGTACACATGTCACCAGGGAACTGCTATCTGACGATAGATATAATACTAACTAGCAGATTCCCGGCGAGTCCTGTCCGGTGTACTCATAACCCAATGAGCACCTGTATACATCTTAGGTGATCCAACTGACACCAGTGGCTTGTGAGACCGGCCACCGCCCCTTGTCGGGGTCTCGACTGTACACACTAGTCTACTCCGGAGTATCGATGCCCTGTCTCGAAACTCCCACGACTAGGGACCATAATTAAGGATATGCATATAAACTACCCAACTCTCACGTATATGATCGCCATCATACTGTTGGTAGTAAAGCAAGATCCTAAGGGCTCTATCAAAGTGTAACATGCAATCAGTCACCTGAACATGTACACGACTGATAAAGGCAAACCAGATAGCATACTATCATTTCGAGTAAGACTGTCCTACCGGGATAGGTCCTCCGCAATCATTGCAATCACGTACCTGCGATCCAATAATTGACTATGAGGGCACTATCTCCAACAATCCTAAGTACCACAGACCCTAACGGACTTCTGTCGTAAAGAGCAGAGGTTAACTGTGACGTTAGGATATTCTTGCGAGATCTGCTCGATTCGTTTCGACTCGTAAGGAAAATGATGTCTTTGCGAGAACTTCTCGATTCGTCTCGACTCGTGAGATAAAGCCTTAGGCAGTAGGGATTAAAAAAACCTGTTTCCTAAGCACTGGGATCCTGTAAGTCGGCCCAAAATGGTCTCTTGCATACTATCCACGGGTCTCACTCTCCGAAGTCGAATTTCGACAAGGAGGGGAACAACCGCTTACGGGTCCTCTCGACTCGTAAGAGGGAAAAATTCTCTCATAAGATCCTCACGACTTATAAGAGAAAACACACTTAGGAATCCTCACGACTCCTAAGGAGAAAATACACCTACGAGATCCTCTCGATCCGTAGGGAGAAAAGTCTTTATGAGACCCTCACGGCTCATAAAGTTGGAAAGTCTTAGGTGACAGATCCTAACCCTGTCTCCTAAGCCATTACTGCCCTGCAAAGAGGTCAAGATGGACCATCTATGAGCCACACTCGCCAAAGCTACATGCCACTGAAATGGAAAAACTACTCATGAGCATATAAACTACTTTACTCCAGAGTAAGATATAAAGAGATAGAAGGGTGCGGTTCATGGAGTTAAGGGTTTGGAACTATATCTCTTAAGAGTCGAGATTTGAGTCAATGATAAATGACGACGCTTGTGTCCGCTCGTTATCTTCTCAGATCAAGATTCTGAAAGTAATATACCAACCCGAAACTGGTCATACGCTATGCATTACTTTGCACTACTTCACCCACGTAAATACTTACGTGGGCAAAGTAGTGGGGGGCATTTGTTCCCGCCAAAAATTTCTGCGCAAAAGAGCCCAAGGCATCAAATGGCGGCGATACGCTTAAGAAAATGGGAACCAGTATCTTCCGGGCTGTTTTTTGACAAACTCCCGAATGAGAAACAGATAAATTCTGATGGTATCGAAAGCGGCTCGAAAAACCCTTCGATTTGATATATTATGGGCCTCGTAATTTATCCGGGATCAAAAGTTATGAGGAATTACGTGTCCACATATGATAGGCTTTTAAGAACCCGCTGGAGGAGTTAAAAGATACAATAAAAACTCAGAAAAGACCCCAATGGGGCATCACGTGCTCACACGTGACCATGGGTCACGTGCAGCACGTGATGGGCTTTTAAAACCTCTAAAATAATGAATAGAATTTAATTCTAAAAGTCAGAAAATACCTCAACGAGGTATCACGTGCTTACACGTGACCAATGGTCACGTGTTGACACGTGATGGTTAAAACTGAAACATAAATAAGCGGCTGAGAAAGGAACCCAATTGGGGGTCACGTGCTCACACGTGACCAAAGGTCACGTGCCAGCACGTGACTGGCTTTAAAAGCATTATAATTTAATAGAATTAAATTCTAAAAGTTTCTGAATCTTTCCAAATGGAAAAGGGTCATGGGGAACCGTTGGATTAAAAATCCAAGGGTGATTAAAAATCACTAATTTATAGAAAAACCATGGACAAGGAAAGATTTCCCTGAAAATCTCACCAGGATAACAAATAGAATATCTTTTGGATTTAAAATCCACGGTGAATAAAATTCACTTAACAATCTAAAGGCCCAGATTAATGATAAATATAAATCAAATCTCTAAACATACAAATCAAATCTCTCAATGAGAGATTTGCTAAACAAATTGATTCTCTTCCTTCTCCTATAAATAGGAGCCAAGAAGAGAAGAGCGGGGGGATCTACTTTTTTGGAGAGAAAAACAGAGGGAGGAGAATTTAATTCTCAAGAGAAGAAGAAAAAGAGAAAGAAGAATTTAATTCTCTGCAAAAGAAAAACCCTAGGTAAGAAAGAGAGGATTCAAAAAAGAATTTAATTCTCAAAAGAGTTTAACTCTTATTTAAAGAAAAGAACTTAGTTCTTCTTCCGGTTGAAGATCTGCACAGAGCACATCTCCCCATAAGTTGAGAATTTAATTCTCATCGGGTCGAGATCCTGCCATGCAGATCCTAAACTTAGAAGGGGAATTGAGTTCTGGGAATTTAATTCTCCTAAAACAAAACTAGGGTTTTACCCTAAATAAGAATTTAATTCTTTCAAAATAGGAATTTAATTCCTCCAGAATCAAAATTAGGGTTTTACCCTAAATAAGAATTTAATTCTTAAAGATAAGAAGAATTCATTTCTTAAAAAATCTCTGTTCATGAAAAGAACTAGGGTCACCCTTGAAAAGATCCCCTGCAAAGAACTTTGAAGCATCACCCCACGTGCTCCCACGTGACTCCCAGAACGCAGAAAGAAAAAGCAAAGGAAATGAAAGCTTTGGGCGCTCTCACGTGTTATCACGTGACCCCTCAGCAAATACTTTAACAATTGGCGCACAGATCCCTATCACGTGCCAACACGTGATGCTCTAAAATAAAAATAAAAGTGTTTAACACTTGTTTTGCAGAACAAAATAAAAGGGATCTGGCCCCACTTTTGATGCCATCACGTGCTCCCACGTGACTCCCAAAACGCAGAAAGAAAGATCAATGGAAATGAAGGCTTTGGGCGCTCTCACGTGTTTATCACGTGACCCCTTAGAAAACGTTCTAACAGTCGGCGCATAAATCCCCCATCACGTGTCAACACGTGATGCTCGAAATAAAAGGGAAAAGTGTTTAACACTTATTCACAGATTTGAGGATAAAACAAAAGAGATCTGGCTTCACATTTAGGGCGCTCTCACGTGTCCACACGTGACCCCTCTTTCCTTAGTGTTTAACACTAATCTGAAGACTTTGTTCCCAGTGTTTAACACTGATTTGCTTTAGTGTTTAACACTAATTTGAAATCTCTGATTACCAGTGTTTAACACTGATTTGCTTTAGTGTTTAACACTAATTTGAAAGCCCTGTTGATAGTGTTTAACACTGGTTATCTTTTAGTGTTTAACACTAACTTGCTAATCTTATTTCCAGTGTTCAACACTGTTGGTCTTTAGTGTTTAACACTAGCTTTAGCCCAATTGGCTAAGTTTCTAGAGGCAAAGCCTCTCCTTCAATGAGCCAACAAAGGGCCAATATTTCAAATATAATTGGACTTAGCCCAAACTGGCCATAAGTCCTCAAATCATCTTGAACTGAGCACATCTGCTTTTTCAACCAACTCATTGGTTCAAGGGTACATCTCTGAACTCCTCTGATATTTGTCGTTGTAATCCTTCAACGTCTTCAGAGAGGTGATGGGTCCCGACAACCACACATCAACACGGACTGTGGGGTCCTTAAACCCGCGGACTTATGCGTCCTTAAACTAACGGACTGTGGGGTCCTTAAACCCGCGGACTTATGCGTCTTTAAACTAACGGATTAATGCGTCCTTAAACTAACGGATTGTGGGGTCCTTAAACCCATGGACTTATGCGTCCTTAAACTACCCATGGACCACCATGTCCCTAAACTGGAGTTGGACCACCATGTCCCTAAACTGGCATTGGACCACCATGTCCCTAAACTGGTATTGGACCACCATGTCCCTAAACTGGAACAATAGAGCCCCCAAATGCTCTTTTGTCGAATCTAAACGATCCCGTTAAGTCGATCTTAGTCCCAAACTGGACTAACGTATCCTTAACAACCGTTTAAGTTGATCTTAGCCTCAAATATGGCTAACGTATCCTTAAACGTTCAAACAGACTTTAGTCCCAAATTGGACTATGAATCCCCCCAATCAACTCATTGGTTCAAGGGTACATCTCTGAACTCCTCTGACACCTGTCGTTGTAATCCTTCAACGTCGTCAGAGAGGTGACGGGTCCCGACAGCCATACATGTAATGGACCACTATGTCTCTAAACTGGAACAATAGAGCCAATTGCTCTTTTGTCGGATCTAACGATCCCGTTAAGTTGATCTTAGTCTCAAACTAGACTAACGTATCCTTAACAAACGTTTGAGTTGATCTTAGCCTCAAGTATGGCTAACTTATCCTCAAACCAAACCCCCAAACCCAAATCTAAGATAATACGGATTTGGGCTAGTCCACGCCCTACGGGCGACGACATAACCCAGTCTCCGTAAACAATCCACGGGCAACAAAATACAAAACAAACACCCACGACACGAAGTGACCAGCTGGAGAAGGAGAAAGTTGTTACCGCAATGCGGTAGCGTAATTAACTGCAGGGGCTTGCGCCTGCAGGGAAGAGCGTCCCCACAATCAAAACCCCCTCAAACGAGGGGGAATCTGACGAAGTCTGCTACATCGGACGCATCCGTTTAAACCTTCGATACATGGTGCCATAAATCAACTTGGCATCTTCGGAGAGGTGAACGGATAGCACCAATTAGCATCTGCCCCGAATCTCAGTGCCAAGACATCACAGTCTTGTGCGCCGTCTTTCGGAGGGGAACAGTGTCTAAAATTTTTTTAAGCAGTTGCAGAATATTATATGAGATGTAACATGAACACCACAGAAATTTGAGCCCCCCTCGCCGGATTATAGCCGGCGACATGTCTGAAATATCCGAGGTGGCCGGTTTTTCAGTGAAGTTTTAGCTTCAAATTTTTGGGGTGTTCCAGTCTCTGGGTTTTGGTGTTTCAGGTGTTGCTTGTTTTTACTGATATTGCATGTAATGTTATATTTCTGTAAAGGCAATTCGGAGTATTTCATAGTCGTAATTTTGACATCATTTCGGGTAATTTAGACGACGTTAAAAAGTTCGAACGGATTTCAATAACCCATTTTTTCCCTCGCTGGAAATTTTCCAAGAGTTGGATTTTTCCAAGTTTAAAATCTTCAGAAAATCATGCAGGTGTTTTCTATTGACCCTCTAGAAGAACGAAACCCTAACTCGATTCTGTGACCATCGGAACCGCCACCAAACCCTAAGGTTTATAATTGTTTCGTGGCGCCATAGGTGAGGCAAGGGTTGACCCTTCTACGGTTGGTCCATAGGTGTTGTGGCATGTTCTGGGCGGTTTTTTAAACTTCGCTCAAGTGTTGAGCTCTATGGGAAATTTTGGGTGTTTGTTGATTCGATCGAAAAGTTTAACATCGTTTAGTTATCTGTGATTGCGATACAATATTTGGAATCCACAAAATTTAGTTTTATGAAAACTAATTTGAATTTTATAAATCTAGCAATTCAGTCTCATGTGATCGGTTGCCACGGGATTTTGATGTGGATCAAAAGTCCGTCGCAATCACGTAGCGTACGCGGATACTCGTTGGGTAACCTTACTAGATAGCCACGCTCCATAGCCCCGACCAAGTGACTGCAGGAGAACCCCATTGCCAAAAGCATCTGTTCGGGTGCTCGCGGCCGCGTTGTTCCGCCTAAGTGCACTTCGTCGACGGCATCGGGGGTGCGTCCGTCTACTAAAGTTTCCGACGAGCATTCGACTAGGTTGTCAGGAATCTTTTTGAATTACCCGACTGGTTATTGAAAAGTGTTTTCAATACCGAGACTAAAATGAGGGGTTTATAATTGTTAGGCATGCGGTGTCTAAGGAATTCATATAGTTAGGCATGAAATCCAAAGTATGTAATACATTGGGTTTATGATGTCTAAGGTGGCTGCGAATTTTTTAGTAAAGAAAGAAAGAAGAGAGGCGCTCGAGAGCTCACTACTGCATTACCAATTGTTGTAGTTTTTCACTTTCTTTTCTGCGACCGTAAGTGTAATATGTGGTGTATCGCCGGATTCGTTGCTATATGTCAACAAAAATTAGGATACGCATATTTACTTACGTTGATGAGATGTAATGTTATGTGTTGCTGTGATATTTTATATCGGACCATTGTGTTTTGAATAGCCGGTTTTTTTATGTGAGATGAGAGTTTTTCATTTTCATTCATGCAAACACTTGTATGTAATATTCTTTTATTGGGGCACTCCTGGGTTGAGGATGATGTCACCATTGATGTATATTATTTACTTTTCCGCATTAGGATAGACCCAAGGTGGGGAGCACAAGTAACCAGGTTCTAGAGTCTAGTGGGAGACCATCTCGAAGAGTCGAGACCGGGTCTCCTAACTCTAGAATTGGTAGGGTTGCTTGCCACTCTCGCAAGGGTCTAGGGATGTGGGTTTGGCTATTCATCGTGACCGTGGAATCCGTGTTTTTTTACTGGCTTAATTTAAAACACGGAATTCCTAGTATATCCAATATTTCATATGTGTTCTTTTGCTGCTGATATTCAGTTATGTGATCAATTGATATGTTGAGACGAATACTTATATTATATATATGATATATAATAAATATTGCTGCTTTCGTTTCTTCTATGATGCTTAGGAAGAATAATTGATGTGACTTCATTAATGAGATTAATGAAATAAAAGAAACCTAAAGATATTGTAGAATCTTGTTTTAAAAACTGGTAGCTCTAGTTCTTGTTTTGCATAGCGGTATTCCTTATAGAATATCCAGCACATTTTTCGATGAGGAAAGAGCCGAGATTCCTTCACCGGGAGTGACATCTTTAGCGAAACTGGCATATGCTACAACCTACTCGGTTTTGTCTTTTGATTGCTTTTTTAGTTCATGCTTTTCATAGTGGTATTTGTGAAATATCCAGATCCTCATTCAATGAAGAAAGAGCCGAGATCCCTTCATCGGGAGTGACCTCTTTAGCAAAACAAGTAAAAGCCTAAAAGACACTCCTTTTCAAAATCATTCGATTCTACAACGATATCAAGTTCATTATGCAAAAGGTTTTCTTAAAAACCTGTCGTAGCCCTCCGTCATTTTAGATAAGTACTATTTAGTATTTGTTCTGCGTTTGTTGACCTCCGTCAAGGCGTAATGTACAGTAGCTGATTAGCGCTTATCTGCTAAAGCATGTGATGCGATTGGATTAGGTTAGTCGTGCGGCCTTGTTGACCTCCGTCAAGGGTCGTGCGGGTGGGTTTAATTCAATCATAAAATGTACGGGTAGAACTTAACTAGTAGCCTATGGTTTGTTGTCCTCCGTCAAGGTCATAGTACGCTAGGGATAAAATATTATCGGGAATTTCAAGTGTTGAAATTTGCAATGAGATTGCATACCTTCTATGAGATAGTTGGATCCTGATACCTACTGCGAGTAAGAGTTACTCATGGGAGAGTTTTGCACATTACAATTATCCGATCAAAGTAGGTGTCTAGACAGGTGTTAACAGGGTTACGCCCATGGGAAAACGAGGTTTATTTTAATTAGGTCTGTGCGAAAGCACGGGGAACCTCACTCAAAGTACCGACACTAGCCTGGCCGAAAAATTGGCGAACTTGTAAGATGTAATTAATCGCGGCTAGTCTTACATTTTAGGGTTTGAAGGAAGATTTGATAAAAACAGTGGGAGCCATCCTGATTAGATAAAATAATAATCAATCTGATCTTACAAGAGCATACACAGAGTGTTTTCTTCTCTCTCTCTCCTGGTAGCGACCGTGACATGCCTTAATCAAGGTAATAATATGGATGTATTGACCGAACCTGCTTATTATACCGAGCAGGGGAACGTTGGTTCCACTCCAACTTATAATTGTTATAAGTCTGAGCAGGAAATAGGGGAATATCCGGATTCCCACGCGACCCATTCGAGGAATGAGCATGTTGATGCATATTCTTCAAGTGTGTTCATTACCGAGAACTGTTTCTCAGTATCATCTACGTCTTAGGTATGAGAAACCGGATTAGGATCCCACATATGTAATCTGTTACATGGGCTACAGAAACGTAGAGAACTGGGATTGGGTGATATGTCTCTAAATGTTAGAGAATGGTGCAATTGTTGCAGCCAAGTCAGTTGGCAAATATCACCTTGTATTACCAAATGGTAAATACTTTGATTCTGAACAAATGTTATTACATGCCGAACCTGATATACAACATTACATCGGTTTCTTTATTAAGTTAGAGAATGATATAATTTTGTATTACAGGACAATGTTGTGAACATTTTCCTTAATCAAGAGTTGATTGGATCAGGCACGTTATGTAATGGCATATACGTTCTAAATCAAACTACAGTTCAAAGTATATAGAACACACACAAGAGGAGTAGTTCAAAAATGAACGAATTCTTCTTGTGGAATTGTAGACTAGGTCATATCAATGCGACATAACTAGCTATGTTACATAAGGATGAATATTTGAATCCGTTCGAATTTCATCTTATGATACTTGCCAGTATTGTCTCAAAGGTAAAATGATCAATACTCCGTTTACTGGAAACAGAGAAAGAGTTAATGAACTCTTAGGATGGATACATGATGATGTATACGGTCCTATGTATATAAATGCCAGAGTTGGTTCTTTGTACTTCATTACATTCATCGACGATCTCTCAAGCTTCGGACATGTGTTCCTGTTGAAACACGAGTCTGAAACTTTTGAGAAATTCAAGGAATATAAGCTTGAAGTTGAGAACCAGACGGGTAGAAGTATTAAGTCCTTCGATGTGATCGGAGAAGGGAATACTTGCGCATGGAGTTCCTGGAGTTTCTAAAAGGAGAATGGGATTCTCTCTCAGCTTACTCCTTCGTATACACCACAGCACAACGATGTGTCAGGACGGAGGTATCGCACCTATGAGATATGGTGCTCTCTATGATGAGTACTACTGAGTTGCCTGTTTCCTTTTGGTGTTATGCACTTGAGAAGCTGCATACCTATTGAATGGGCTTCCAACCAAATTAGTACCTACCACTCCATATACGATATGGTATAGGAAGAGACCATGTCTTAAATGAGTTAAGATATGGGGTTGTCCGGCCTATGTTGAAAGGCAGAATCCGGACAAGCTCGAGACAATGTCAGTTCTGTATAGGTTTGTTAGATATCCCAAACATTTGTGAGGGAATATCTTCTACCACATTGAGGAGCAAAATGTGTTTTGTTTCTGAACCAGACGGGTAAAAGTATTAAAATCCTACGATCTGATTGGGGAGGAGAATACTTGAGCACGGAATTCCGTGACTATCTAAAAGAGAATGGGATTCTCTCAACTTACTCCTCCGTATACACCATAGCACAACGGTGTATCGGAGCGGAGGAATCGCACCCTATTGGATATGGTGCACTCTATGATGAGAACCGCTGAGTTAACTATTTTCTTTTGGGGTTATGCACTTGAGACAGCAGCATACCTATTGAATAGAGTTCCAACGAAATCAGTGCCTACCACTCCATATGAGATATGGGAGGGGAAGAGACCGTGTCTTAATTTTGTTAAGATATGGGGTTGCCCGGCCTATGTTAAAAAGCAAAATCCGGACAAGCCCGAGACAAGGTTGGTTCTGTGCAAGTTTGTAGGATATCCCAAGCATTCGCGAGGACATATCTTCTACCACCCTGAGGAACAAAAGGTGTTTGTTGCTCAGCATGCCACCTTTTTAGAAAAGGAATTTCTTACAAAGGAAATTAGTGGCAAAGAGGTAGAACTGGAAGAAGTTCCATCTATACAAACTACGACAGAAGATTTGGTAGAACCAGAGGATTCGATAGTTCCCAACGAACCTCAACCTTTCTATCGATCTAGTAGGGTTCTTCATCCACCTAAGAGATACTACGGTTTTCTCATTGATGGTGGGAGCGAGGATTGCATCATGGAAGATGATGACCCAACTAGCTTCGAGCAGGCCATCACGAGTGGGGACTCTGTGAAATGGCTGGATGCAATGCGGTCTGAGATGGAATCCATATACACCAACAAAGTATGGATTTTGGAAGTTGCTCCTGAAGGGGTAAAACCCATTGGGATTAAATGGATCTTTAAGAAGAAACTTGGTGTAGATGGAAAAGTTGAGACTTTCAAAGCTAGACTTGTTGCAAAAGGTTTTTGTCAACGACCAGGTATGGATTATGATGAAACATTTTCTCCAGTGGCTATGCTTAAGTCCATCCGGATCCTACTTGCCATCGCTGCACACCATGACTATGAAATATGGCAAATGGATGTTAAGACCGCCTTTCTAAATGGTGATTTAGAAGAGAGCGTGTACATGACTCAGCCAGAGGGCTTCGTAGACAGTGGGAGCAGCAGAAAGGTGTGCAAGCTGCTTAAATTCATCTACGGGTTAAATCAGGCATCACGGAGTTGGAACATCTATTTTGATGTGGTAGTCAAAGAGTTTGACTTCATAAAAAACGTAGATGAACCTTGTATATACAAGAAAGTGGCAGAGAGTAAGGTCGTCTTCCTCATATTGTACGTGGATGACATACTCTTGATAGGAAATGATGTTCATATGCTGCACTCGATCAAGCTCTTCTTATCACAAAGATTCTCAATGAAAGATCTAGGTGATGCCTCCTACATCTTGGGAATTAAGATATATAGAGATAGATCTAAACGGATGTTGAGATTGTCCCAATCCAGGTACATCGACACCATACTAAAGAGGTTTAGTATGGAGGATTCTAAGCGTAGGAATTTACCTATGATCTCAGGACTCACTCTCTCCAAAGAGATGTCTCCCAAGAATGATTTGGAGAGAGCTCACATGCAAGGGATACCCTATGCTTCGGCAGTAGGCTCTATCATGTACGTGATGTTATGTACCAGATCCAATGTAACATACTCACTAAGTGTAGTGAGCAGGTATCAAGCAGATCCAGGAGAAAATCACTGGATAGCCGTGAAGAATATTCTCAAGTACTTGAGAAGGACTAAATAGATGTTCTTGGTGTATAGTAACTGTGAACTCCAAGTGGGGTCCTTTACCGATTCGAGCTTCCAGAGTGATAAGGACGACTCTAAGTCGGTCTCCGGATTTGTCTTTACCCTCAATGGAGGGGCGGTTTGTTGGAAGAGTTCCAAGCAGGAAACCGTGGCAGACTTGACGATGGAGGCTGAATACATCGCTGCCAACGATGCTGCCAAAGAGGCTGTCTGGATGAAGAAGTTCATAAACGAACTTGGTGTGGTTCCATCCATCGAGCATCCAATACCTTTGTATTGTGATAACAATGGAGCAGTGGCTTTGGCCAAGGAACCCGGGTCCCATCAGCCATCCAGGCATATTCTGAGGCGGTATCACCTAATCCAGGAGATAGTTGATCACCGAGAGATCGAGGTCAGGAGAGTTGACACGAAGAACAACACGGCGGATCCACTCTCAAAGGCCATACCCCAGATACAATTTGAGAGACTCTTCGGGATGTTGGATATGAGATACTACAACAACTGGCCTTAGTGCAAGTGAGAGATTGTTAGTTATATGTATGCCCTAGAGGCCATTATTGTACATATGATATATATTATAGTGGATGCTTGGACATATATAGATAGGACTTTCTTGCTCGACAAGATAGTATGCTATCTGGTTGCTCTTTATCTTAACATGTAGACTTATATTATGATACTGTCTTGCTCTCACACGTTGATAAAGCCCTTAGGATATGTACTTGACTACCAGGACTATGATGGAGATCATACTGGTGGGGCCAGGGTAGTCCATGAGTTCATCCTTTAATTGTTCCTAGTCAAGAGTGTATCGAGACAGGGCATCGATATTCCAGAGTAGCATAGCGTATACGTTTCTTGACCCATATGATGGGCGATGGATGATCCCACATCCATTGGTATTTGATATCAAAGATGGTATATGGGTGCTCAGTAGAGACTGGGTACACTAAACAGGACTCGTCGAGAACTCCTAGTTGGTATTATACCTATTGTCATATAGCAGTTCTCTGGTGATACTGATACAGGTTAGTCTGTAGACCCGAGATCGTCATAGAGTCTTGTGTGATTCCTACTGAGCTTTGATTTCCACCTTACCATGTTCAAGAGAACGTACAAAACGGTGGTTTTTGGGTACAGTCCCAAGTCACATGGAGGCAATGAGCGATAGGAAGGGATTCGTCTCTCCCGGTATTGGGGGTAGATGTCGCGCTGTGCTCGATTGGCTATAACAGGAAGTCCCTGACCAGGGCTGATATGGAGATTTACTGGTAAGTGTTATCAGTAGTTTCTCGACCCGTTATGAGCCTCACATCGGCATGACTTATCGGTTACTAGGGTCTGACGTTTACCACCCCTAGACTAGATATGCGACATATCAGACGAAGAGACCAGACTGTACGGTAGTGTTACTGACAGGCTTTACAGGAGTATGAGCAGACTTGCTTGTTGATATTCTGATCGCTCAATACCCGGATAGCCGTTATGTCCAGCTATTACCGCTGATGGCTTATGGGTGCTTGATATGATCATCACCTACTTCCGGCGTATTGACGAGTCTTTAGAGTCCTACACAGAGGTTCCCTGGATCAGGCGAAACGAAGTAGGAGCACATATGTAATATGTGCGGGACCGAGATTAATACGAGTATGTGATACCGTATTCTATTCTCGCGATATGTAATATCGGTCGGTTATATGTGATATAGCCGGGTTATCGAATCAAGTGTTGATTCGATAAGTTGATACATATGATATTAGTCAGTTATATGTGATATAGCCGGATTATTAAATCAAGTGTTGATTTAATAATTTAATGTATAATTGTATATTTGATATACTAATTTACATTAACTAATATTTTCTCACTTAAGCATTTCTTTTTCTCACTTATGCATTTTTAATATATATGTGATATATATTATTGTGTCATACTTGATTATACATGCAACATGGGTGTATGAGACTCACACCATGTTTTAGATAATATATTAGGTTTTTATTTATCTAAGTAATTCATAATTAAGTGGAAATTAGTCATGGCTATGAAGCTTGTAAAAGCATGTAGTAGCCATTAACTTAGTCTACTAATTTGTTTTACTTGATATATTTATTAACCTAACCATTATCTTTAGCCATGGTTTATTCTCTACATGAGTTAATATGAGATATTATCTCACCCATGGTTGCTATTCTCACTCATAACATTATCTCTTCATCTTCTTCTTCATCAAGAGTGAGCTCTCTAGGTTTTTGAAAGGTGAAGAAAATTAGTGAGAAAATTAATTCTAAAGTGAGCAAAAATCCTACTTCATCATCCTCTACTAGACTAGCTATTTAGTTTAGGGTTTTAGCTTCACTAATTCCATATTAGTGAAGAGGTAGCTTGAGTTGGTGTCTCCTCGACATAGATCATCTTCGGCCTCGAAGACTGTTAGTTATGTATATGCCCTAGAGGCCATTGTTGTACATATGATGTATATTATAGTGGATGCTTGGATATATATAGAGAGAACTTTCTTGCTCGATATGATAGTATGCTATATGGTTGCACTTTATCTTAACATATAACAAATACTGTTTTGTGATCACATGTTGATAAAGCCCTTACGATGAGTACTTGACTACCAGGACTATGATGTAGATCATACTAGTGGGGGCAGGGTAGTCCACAAGTACATCCTATAACTGTTCCTAGTCAAGGGTGTATCGAGACAGGGCATCGATATTCCAGAGTAGACTAGCGTATACACATCTTGACCCATATGATGGGCGATGGATGATCCCGCATCCATTGGTGTTTGACATCAAAGATGGTATACGGGTGCTCAGTGAAGACTGGGTAAACTGAACGGACTCGCCGAGAACTCCTTGTTGGTATTATACCTATCGTCAGATAGCAGTTCTCTGATGACACTGGTACATATTAGTTTGTAGACCCGAGATAGTCATAGAGTCTTGTGTGATTCCCACTGTGCTTTGATTTCCACCTTACCACGTTCAAGAGAACATGCAAAACGGTGGCTTTTGGGTATAGTCCCGAATCACATAGAGGCAATGAGCGATAGGAGGGGTTTCGTCTCTCCCGGTATTGGGGGTTGATGTTGCACTGTGTTCGATTGGCTATAACTGGAAGTCCCTAGGCAGGGCTGATATAGAAATCTACCGGTAAGTGTTATCAGTAGTTTCTCGACCCGTTATGAGCCTCACATCGGCACGACTTATCGGTTACCGGGGTCTAACGTTAACCACCCCTAGACTGGATATGCAACATATCAGACGAAGAGACTGGACTGTACGGGAGTGTTACTGATTGGATTTGCGGGAGTGTGAGCAGGCTTTCTTGTTGATCTTCTGATCGTTCAATACCTGGATGGCTGTTACGTTTAGCTGACCGCTTGCAGCTTGTAGGTGTTTGATATGATCATCACCTACTGCCGGCATATTGACGAGTCATTAGAGTCCTACACAGAGGTTTCCTGGCTCAGGCGAAATGGAGTAGGAGCACATATGTGATATGTGCAGGACCGAGATTAATACGATATGTGATACCGCATTCTATTCTCACGATATGTGATATCGGCCGGTTGTATGAGATATAGCCGGGTTATTGGATCAAGTGTTGATTCGATAAAAAGATACATGTTATATTGGTCGGTTATATGTGATATAGCCGGATTATCGGATCAAGTATTGATTCGATAATTTAATGTATAATTATATATGTGATATATTACATTACATTAACTAATATAATCTCACTTAAGTAATTCTTTTTCTCATTTTGGATACATTGATATATATGTGATATATGTTAAATGTATTCTTTTCTTTTGTTACTAAATTATATATATGATATATGTATAATTGTAACATGCTAGGTTATAAATGCAACTAGGGTTTATGAGAGTTAAACCATGATAGGATTAATATTAGGGTTAATATTTATCATTAAGTAATTCAAATATTGTGGATATTTGTCATGGTTGAAGCTTGTAGAAGCTTGTAGTCTTCTTTGATTTTGTCCACTCTTTTTGTCTAGCTTAAGATATTTATCAACTATACCTTTAACCATAGCTCATGGTAAGTCTCTACAAGGGTTAATGATGATATACTTGACCCATGATTGCATTTCTAACCACACAACAATTATTCTCATCACTTCATCTTCTTCTTCCTCAAAAGCTTGCTAGCTTTTTCTTTTGTGATGAAATAAATTGAGAAAAAGAAAACTAAAGTGAACAAAATTCCTACTTCATCATCCTCTTCTATACTAGCCATATAGATTAGTGTGTTAGCTTCACTAATTCTACATTAGTGAAGAGTTAGCTTGAGTTTGTGTTTCCTCAAGGTAGATCGTCTTGGATTTCGAAGACTTCAAGCAAGATGCATCATTCACCTCATGGAGCTTCTCTAGAGTCCGGGAGCTTGATGATCACAGCAAAGGGACCACAACTCGGAGCTTATGAAGCGAAGGAACGGACTACAAAGGTTGTAATCCCTCTCACTTAGATGTAAAGTTGTTTATATGCAAAGTTTACCCTAATTCTCCAGTTTGATTACTTGGTTGGTTTGTTTAGCACCCAAAAAATTTTAATATAGCATGTTTGATGCTTGCCAAAACCTTGCTAAGGTGATAAGCTAATCCTACAAAGACTTCAATCAAGCTTGTTCCTTTCATCTTGTGGAACCATTCTAGAGTTCGGGAGATCACTACTTGGAGTAAAGAGACTACTACACGGAGCTATAGAAGTGAATGACCGGTTTACAAAGGTTGTATTCCTTGTTCACTTGATGTAAAGTTGTTTACATAAATATATTATCTAATTCTCTAGTTAAGATTCTAGGGTTAGGGTTATTTAGCATGGAATTTTTTTTTGAAAATAGCATGGTCGGTGCCTCCCGAAACCTTGTTGTCGTGCTAGGAAACCCTACAGGAGCATAAGGTTCTTGACTAAATACAACATCAGCTGAAAACATGGATTTCTTCTTTTTCTAAGAGCTAGCAGCAACACCTGACGATAGGAGCTTTCGCTTTACAAGCATCTTGGGACGGCGTGTCCCGATTTCTGAGCCAATATCCGATTTAGAAGACGTTGCAGCCATCACGCCGCCAGGAGCACTCACATCCAGTCTTGGTTTAGCCGTTGGCACTATTGGAAAAGCACGGGGAACTACCGCCGCATCACTCTCCCTTAGGGAAGAGCAGACGATCGTCCGTCGTCTCAATAGGACCGCGGGGTTGCTGGACAGAATGGAATCCTTATGGTCAAGGAGCATTCGCCTCTCTTTTTTTATAACAGCACCCGTTGCGTGTTGATACCATGCTTCATAGTCATTGGTGGCTCTTGGAATATGATCCGGTTTAGCCATCAAGAAATAAGATCTCGTGTTCAATCGCAAAAAGTGGTGGACCGCAGTGCGAACAGTCTCCTCTGAAGAAACCGGATTGATGAGGAACGACTCGAGGGGAACGCCCTGATCATAGCCTAGTTGTTGAGCGAAGCGATATGAGTTATACCTCATGGAAAGCATGGAGGCATTTCTCCTGTACACCAAGAATCTAGGTTTGATTGAGTGCAAATGTACAATTTCTCTGGCATGCAAAGCAGAAACTCCATCCTTAAACACATTATGAAGCGGTTGGACCACTTTAGAAGATTCTTTGCCAATAGTCAAAACCTTATCAACAAAGGTCATGCTGTCCCCAATAAGGCATAGACGCAAAAGCAATCTCCGAGCTTCTTGTTGTGTTGGATCGGGAGAAGAAGTATCGACCAACTTCATGACTCTGGGAAAGTTGTACCCTTCATAAAATTTGGATCTTTTATGCTCACCGAAAGCACTCAGCACATGCATCTCTGCCCATGAAGAAAAATAATGGAGAGGGAAACTCACGGGCTCCACACCCGGCTGGGCGGTATCAGCTGCCATGCTCAAGCAATTATACATATGGACTAAACCAGTAACCCCGATGACCATATGCATTCTAGCAACAATACGATGAGCCGAGTAGAAGACGGACGGTCTCATGTACCGATGATGTGTTGGGAGTGCGAAACAATTGAGCCACAAGTCGATGAAGCCCACCAGAAATGTCTCATCATCGATGTCTGGAGCAGCAATTTCTGCAAAGGAGATGACGGGAGTGTCTGGAATGTAAAACTGCTTCAGATCTGCATCGGTAGTCGGCAGCTTGTCCAAACCAAACCCGAATAGATCTTCAAGTTTGGAAAATTTCGTGGCCTTCTTCGATAAAAATTCCGGGAGGAGGAAACGGGCAATAAAATCTGCAAAGCTAACCCCACGCCCCCTGACTCCAAGTACAGGCTCTCATAAATGTTTAGCACCTTAATTAGCCTCAGGAATTTGTGTCGGATGACATTCTCTGGCGTAAGGCCGATGACAATTGATTCAGTGGCAAAAACATACTCGTCAGGAGGAAAGATCTCCTCATAATGCTCCCCCTGACGGGTAACCCGGTGATTTCTAAGAATACCTCTAACAAAATCGACACCTTCCGGTCCGATAGCAAAAATGTGTAGGTTGGGATGTTCCACTATTCCAAAAAATACTTAACTCACTACATATGAGGAACGTGGTAATAGAATAGAGATGCGTAAACCGCTGGATATAACCCGGTTTTCAGTAGCATCGATTTCTTTGCGGATAAGATGTAGCGGGCCCAAACGAGATAACCTGTTGGATGTCGAGGGGTCACTCCTATGGTATAGACCTGACCATACGGTCGCGCTTCTCCCTTACATATCCGATGCCCTAAAATATCTAGGGCCATCTTTGGTTGGGCCGGTGCCATAGATGGTTGTAAACGGTCATCTGCAGTCCAGTTGATCTACTCTATGGTATAAGCAGTCGGCGGAGGGTTAGTATACTGAATTGAGGGGATCGGCTCTGACAGCGCCTCGCAAGTAAAACTACGCCGGTCTTGAATGATCTGACTATATCATGCTCCCCACAGATAAAGGGATTTCCATTCTAGATCGTAATCCCGAATTAAAGTGAGAACCTCACGATCCGTGGGTGCATCAGCGAAAGCGCTTTCCGAACGAACATAAGGAAAAAAAGAACTGGAAGCCATGGTACCTGAAAAGGAACGGTTAACAATAAAAATGTTAGGGTCATCAAGTCTTAAAAAAATGGGCCCTACAGAATCAAGATGACGACTCATTAATGAGGGAACATGTGCCCATTATGAGAATCAAAAAGAATTCTCACTAAATGTAAAGCGGAGTTAAAATTCCTACTATAAAAAAGGGGCGAGTCTTTTAAACAGCAACAGATTCAAATCTGTGGAAAGGGAATTAAAACCCTAAAAATCCTAAAAAAAGGAAAATATCTAAGAACATTAAAGGGAATAAAATTCCCAAAGTTCCCAAATTCAAACCAAAGCCAAGCTCTGCAGAAAAAAGGAAACAATAATGAAATTAAATTCCCACAATGATCGGATTAAAATCCCAGAGATCCCCATGTTAGGAGATTTATGAGCTAAATAATAGAATAATGGAAAAAATTCCAGAAATTCTTAAATGTCAGGGTAAAAACCTAAGAAGAGAATCAACGATTCTCAAGAATGTTCATTGACTTAAACCCTTGATATGGACATCAAGATCCATGATCTACATTAAAAAGTTCTTTTTTTTAAGATCTCCAAGTAATCAATTCAAGAAAAGAGCTAAGTTCTACCAAATATGATTATAGGTTTAAAATCCGGAAGAAAAAAATACATCTAAAAGATATTAAGAGCTAAGCTTTGTCATAGTCCTCGCCAAAATTTTTGGCAGAGTTTATTCTGTTCAAAGGAGTTCTTGAAAGCAGAGATCTAAGCTCTGAAATGAGAATTAAATTCTCAAAAAAAATGGAAGGCTCAAGGAAGAAGATGAAGAGACAACAGTCATCTTAAAGGACAAAGGCCATATTTATAGGACGTGGTGGGGACGGTTCTGATTCCCCAAACCTCAAGGCGGATCGGATGGCTCAAAATTGTGCACCGTTGCACTCACGCGCAAGCCACGTGAGAACAATGGTGGGGGCATTTGTTCCCTCGTAAAAAAATTTCTTTTTAATTAAAAATTAGTTGGGCAGCACCTCGCGTGTTTCCCACGTGAGCGCCAGCGCCAGCCTTTAGTAGGATTAAAAAAATTCATATACTGGCGCCTCACATGAAACACACGTGAGCACTGACGTGCAAGGAACATAAGCGCCTGTTATATAAGAATTAAATTCTTAGGCGGCACCCACGTACATAACACGTGAGCGTCAGCACCCAAATTAAAGAGGGTAGAATTAAATTCTACATGGGGAATATTTTCCAGAAAACTATGGACATTCTCTGTTAAACAGAGCCGCTGGATCAAAAATCCGATTGTAGAATTAAATTCTATTAAGGGAAAATATCTTCCCGGCCTTTGTTTTTAAATGAAAAAGGTCTTCTCTGTTAAACAGAGAACGGTTGAATCAAATATCCAATAATAGAATTAAATTCTAGATTTGGGAAAATATTTTCCTAATTTATCCAAATGAGGAAGATATACTCTGAACCCTTAGACTGAAAATCCAATGGTGATTAAAAATCACCGTTTAATAGAATTAAATTCTATCTATGGGAAAATATATCTTTAATCTTGTTAAAAATAAGAATATATATTATGTAAAACAGAAATTCACTGGATCAAAAATCCAATAGTGGATAAAATCCCCCGAACAATTTTTGAGGCCAATTAAATCAATTGGTATCTCCCAAATTAGAGATTTTCTAAAACTACTTAACAATTTGCCACTCTTATATAAACGATCCGAGACTTCAAGTCTCAGATGGAGAATCAACCCCATAAGCTTCTCTTAAAAAACTGAGAATTTAATTCTCCTCAAAGAAGAAGATTCTCGCTCTCATAAACCCTAGGTAAAAAAAGAGAAAAACATATTTCTTTTGCCTAGCATAAATAAAAAGAAAAAACAAAGGTTTTAACCCTTTATAAAAAGAATTTAGTTCATTTTTTGGATCTGAGATCCGTAAGACAAATCTTCCCACAAGTTGGGAATTTAATTCTCATCGGGAGATTCTGTTCTTCAGATTCAAAATCTAGGGAAAAGAATTAGATAAAAAGAAAATGAGAGAAAAGACACAGATTCCAGGATTTTAATTCCTTCAAAAATAATAATAGGGTTTAACCCTACATAAAGAACTTAGTTCTTATAAAAAGACATAAGAACTTAGTTCTTAAATAACATCGATCTCAGATCTTCAAAACAAAGATCTTAGTGATCATTAATGGCCAAAACGCCATAAAACATAAGTTAAATTTCTGTAAAAGGAGGTTAAATCTCTAAAGTAACCCGGTATTTCACGTGAAACACACGGGAGCATTTTCTAAAAGAAAAGAACTCAGTGTTTCACGTGAGCTGTTCAGTCGAAAATATCGCATATTTGATATAACATTTTCCTTACTTTTCTTAAATATTTAAAGGTGTTTATTATAAATATGAAACATATGAGGGTTTATCTGCAAAATACTATTTACCATATGTTTATATATTATAATTAATATTATGAAGGAAAATATATGCATATAATATTTATATAATATTTTAGTAATTTAAATATGCATATCATATCAAATATCCCTAATCAATATTCTTAAAATATAATATCATATAAAATGGTTAGGATGATATCTCAAAAACACCAAATATTACTAACACTTTGATTTGAGATATTATGTATTGTTCCCCGCCGAAACATGGAGACGCGACCGCGTAGGTCCGTCTTGCCAGAATTTCGGGGCAGATGCTATTTGGTGCTATCCGTCCACCTCTCCGAAGATTCCAAGTTGATTTATGACACCATGTATCGAAGGTTTAAACGGATGTGGCCGATGTGGCAGACTTCGTCAGATTCCCCCTCGTTGAGGGGTTTTTGATTGTGGGGACGCTCTTCCCTGCAGGCGCAAGCCCTTGCAGTTAATTACGCTACCGCGTCGCGGTAACCAATTTCTCCTTCTCCAGATGGTCACTTCGTGTCGTGGGTGTTTGTTTTGTTTTTGGTTGCCCGTGGATTGTATACGGAGACTAATTGTTGTCGCCCGTAGGGCGTGGATTAGTCCAAATCCGTATTTTTTTAGATTTGGGTTTGGGGTTGGGTTTAAGGATACGTTGGTCTTCTTTGAGACTAAGATCAACTTAAACGTTTGTTAATGATACATTAGTCTAATTTCAGACTAAGATCAACTTAACGAGATCGTTTAGATCCAACAAGAGAGCATTTGGGCTCTATTGTTTAGTTTAGGGACACTGCGATCGATTACCAGTTTAAGGGCATGGTGGTCCAAGGTTAAGGACATCATAGTTCATGGGCTTAAGGACCCCACAGTCCGAGGTTAAGGACATCATAGTCCATGGGCTTAAGGACCCCACAGTCCAAGGTTAAGGACGTCATAGTCCATGGGCTTAAGGACCCCACAGTCCAGTTTAAAGACGTCATAGTCTATAAAATGTATGGTTGTCGGGACCCGTCACCTCTTTGAAGACGTTAAAGGATTACAACGACAAATATCAGAGGAGTAAAGAGATGTACCCTTGAACCAATTTTGGTTGGGATCTGTAGTCCAATTTAGGACTAAGATCAATTAATTAGATTATGAGGACATGGGCTTGGTTAAATCTGAATTAAGGACTTATGGCCAGTCTTGGGCTAAGTCCAATCAAGTAAAAATATTTAACATTTATTTTGGGCTGTTGAGCCTTTATTTGGGCTTGGCCCTGACAGTGTTTTTGTCTTTTACTGAATGCTGAGCATTCCTCATAGCCTTAGGCTTATTACAGAACAATTTATGTTCTATCAGCGCAACACGTGGTGCGCTTGGCACTTTGCGCCAGTCAAAGAGCGCAGTGCGCTTCTGCCAAGTAGCGCATACGTGAGGGACACGTGTTCGCTTGACGCTATGCGCCAGGTGATGGGCGCATTGCGCCAGTTTATGAGCACATTGCGCTATTAATTCAGTGGCGCACACGTGATTGGCACGTGGTGCGCTTGGCGCTGAGCGCTAGCCCATGAGCGCAGTGTGCTATTTCAATAGCGCAAAGCGCTAGTTGTTAAGTGGCACATACTTGATTGACACGTGGCGCACTTGGCGTTGAGCGCCAGTCCAAAAGCGCAGAAACGCAGTTCAAGAGCGCAAAGCACATCTGATCAATTTTATGATCTGGGAAATAAATTCTCCCTTAGAAGAGACTTTGTCTCAAGATTTTAACAACAAAAGTTCTTATTTTGTAGGAGATGTTTTAATCTCTTATGTTGTTGAAAGGCTTTGCCTTTATAGATCTATGATCTTTAAGAGAATTGAATTATTCTCCCCCTTATGATGAGATGATCTCTGAAAGACAATTTATCTTATAGATCTATGATCTGTGAGAAGAATCATGTTCTTCTTTTTATGATGAGATCTTTTGATCTCTTTTTTAAAAGACCATGGTCTTGTAGATCTATGATCTTAGAAAAAGAAGTAAATTCTTCTTTGAGATGATTTCACCTCTTTGTTCTTTTTTTCTTTTTACCTTGAAGAAAGTTTTCTTCTTCTGAGAGCTTGCTCTCTGTCTCTAAATTTCTCAAAAGTTTATGGGGAGGTTTTTCTGTATGCTTCTCTGTGAGACTTGAAGTCTGGGGGCCTTTTTATAGGGCAAGCTGATTTGTTCAATTAGTTAAGGAGATCTTTTCTCCAATTGATTTGGGGAATTTCCCATCATTGGATCTTTTATCCAAGGGCTTCTGATTTACAGAAGGCAATCTTCTTGTTTTTAACAAGATTGAGAAATCTTTTAAACAGAATTTATTTCTGTGTTTTTGGTGATTTTTAATCACCATTGGATCATTGATCCAACGGTGCTCTGGTTTACAGAGCACAATCTTGTTATTTGAAAAGATTTGAGAAATCTTTCCTTAACAGAATTTAATTCTGATTGATTAATGATTTGTCATTATTATTAGATCTTTGATTTGACGGTGGGGAGGTTTTAGTTCCAGCGCTAGCGCATCTGTGCTTTGCACGTGGTGCGCTGCTTAGAGCGCAGCGCATTTAACGCTAGCGCACACGTGGTGCGCTGCTTAGAGTGTAGCGCACCCAGCGCTAGCGTACACGTGCTTTGCACGTGGGCACTGCTTAGAGCGCAGCGCACTTGGCGCTGCATCTGAAGCATTGCTTCATTATTGGAGGTGTCTTTTCACCTTTCTTTTAAGTCAAACTTATATTCCCCAGAACTTACATTTCCCAGATATTGGAAATAGCTCCATTATGCACAAAATTTTCTGTGCCTGGTCTTTATAATCTGAAGCAATGCTTCTTTCTTTTCTCATTTTTAGAGAACCATCTTAATTATGGCTTGTAACCGCCCACATGCTCGTCGACAACCATGGGAAGTGCCTATTCAGGACATTGTTCCTCGTTTTACTGCGTGCTTGGTGAATCCTGCTCTTACGGATGACCAATGCGACACAGCGCTGCACGAGCTCTTGACTCGTGTAGGATCTCCTCTCCCTCCCAACTCTATTTGGCTTCGGATGATCCTCATGTCCGTGCTCGCTGATATTCCCCCTCCTCCGGTGGAGATGACCCCAGTGATGCTTGATGCCGCTGAAGACAAGATCGAGTGTTTCTTTGAGGCGCACTTGATCACCAAAGGCCTGGGGGATTGCTCTGTTCAGTTGCTGAGCCAAATACGGGCTCACCGGGCCGTCATCTCTGCTTTCGCTGGTGAATACGGTGCTAACCGATGGGTAGCTACTCCTCGCAAAGATCGTCACTTCAACATGGTGGAAAAGACGGGGAGGGAATTAGATAATTTTATCTATATGTTTGTCAATCCCTGTATTTTTGATCCCATGTTTGGCAATCAATTTCCATTGCAATAAAATGTTTAATTAAGTTTTTTTTCTTCCTTTTTGTCATTATCTATCAAGTGTTCCTCTTATTTTAATTCCTTTGTTCTTCTTCTGTCAAGCGCCATAGAACTTACACTGTTATAAACAGGCGCAAGTAATCTTTGCAAGAGTGAAGAGTTTCCGGCGCTTAGCGCTCCCGTGCTTTGCACGTGAGCGCCGCTTCAGAGTATTTGACTCTTAGTGCTGGCGCAGTTAATGCTAGCGCTTTTCACGAAGCGTCGCTTCGTTTCAAATCCCGGAATTTGAACAGAGCTTTGCTCTGATTGGGGAAACAAATGCCCCTCCCGTTGCGCTTACGTGGCCCACACGTGAGTGCAGCAGTGGCAACATCCGCGCCATTAAATAAACTTTGGAAGTTGAAACGGCTCTTAGTGCCTATAAATAGAACCTTTGGTCCTTAGGCTGATTTCCGTTCAACTTCATTTTCGTCTTCTGAGAATTTTTTTATTCTCTTTCAGAGCATACCTCTTTATTTTAAGGACTTTCAAAAGTCAAAACTCTGCCAAATTTTAGTAAGATTTGAACTTTATTAATAGAGCTTTGCTCTTCTCAGATCATAAATCTTAAAATATTTTTAGGGTTTTTCTCATTAACAGAGCATTTCTCTACTTAGATCATAGATCTAAAGAAAACCTTTTTAGGGCTTCTCGATAGAGCTTTGCTCTTGTTAGATCTTAGATCTTGAGACATCCTTTTCAGGGTTTCTTAACCCATTAGCAGAGATTTGCTCTTTAGCATCTTCGGGGAATTTTATTCCCCTATTAATTATGGCAGTTGTCATTTCTGCTGAAGAGCATTGCTCTCAAGGGAGATTTACTCCTCGGCTTGAGGGGTTTAAATGGGAGCCTTTTGAGGGTTTTCTTCCTTAACCGCACAAATTTGAATTTGTTTATCACTTGACAGAACATGTCTTCCCGAGAACTTGTTTAAATCCTAATGCCTGATTTTCCTCATTACTAATCTTTTAATGATGTTTTTTTCAGGCACTATGGCCGTTCATTTATACAGTCTGAACGAGTTTATCTCTTATGAGGATATTCGCATACAGGGCCGTTGCCAGAACCAAGAGTTTACAGATTTCCAATGTGCGGAGATTATGGCTCGTCTATATGCACACAACGGTCGACTACTTCCTCGTCGCTCCGCTCTCTTGAAAATCGTAGTGGGAGCAATTTGGGGAGCACTTCCTGGGTTTTACGAAGCCATGCCGCTGGATGCGCTGGATGATGCTGAAGATAAGGTGCACTCGGTGTACCTATCTGGCCTGATCTCAAAGAAGCGTCGAGATAACCTCATTGATATTCTGCATCAAACTTTCCAACAGACGACGATAATTGCTTCTTATCAAAGGGAGGAGGGCATTGGTGAGGATCTCGACACCCGCGATCGTGAGAGGACGCACACGAGAATGGCCAGAAAGGCCAGAAAGATTCTAGATGGACTTACTTTCGAATTCCTCAATCCTTGCCCTGGATCTGAGGTTTTACCATTGTAAACATCTCGATGCCTCTTTTGTTTATTGTCTTTATCGATGTAAGAATTTTCCGAAGTATGAATGACAAATCTTTCGCTTCCTTTCCTTTTTTCTGCTTTTTTGTTGGCATATTACTTTAGTAAGCGTAGCCTGTAGATAATAGAGAGCATTACGTCTTGAACTCTTCGAGAGGTAGTGATGGCTTAGGAAGCAGGTTAAGATCTGTCGCCTAAGACTTTTTCAACTTTATGAGCCGTGAGGGTCTCATAAAGACTTTTCTCCCTACGAGTCGAAAGGATCTCGTAGGTGTATTTTCTCCTTAGGAATCGTGAGGATTCTTAAGTGTGTTTTCTCTTGGGAGTCGTAAGGATCTCACAAGAGAATTTTCTTCCTTACGAGTCGAGAGGACCCGTAAGTGTCTGATGAGGTTGACATTATCCGCATTTCACGAAGTCAGAAATTGCTCTGGGCGTTTCCCACGGGGTCGAGATTGACTCTAGCCGTGTTCCACGGGACCGGGATTTGCTCTGGATGTTTCCCACGGGGTCAGGATTGACATAGGCCGTGTTCCATGAGGACCGGGATCCGCTCTGGATGCTTCCCACGGGGTCAGGATTGACATAGGCCGTGTTCCACGAAACTAGGATTTGCTCTGGATGCTTCCCACGAGGTCAGGATTAACATAGGCCGTGTTCCGCAAGGACCAGGTTCCGCTCTGGACGCTTCCCACGGGGTCAGGATTGACATAGGCCGTGTTCCACGTGACCAGGTTTTGCTCTGGATGCTTCCCACGGGGTCAGGATTGACATAGCCATGTTCCGTAAGGACCAGGATCCGCTCTGCACGCTTCCCACGGAGTCAGAATTGACATAGGCCGTGTTCCACGAAACCAGGATTTGCTCTGGATGCTTCCCACAGGGTCAGGATTGACATAGGCCATATTCCGCAAGGACCAGGTTCCGCTCTGGACGCTTCCCACGGGGTCAGGATTGATATAGGCCGTGTTCCATATGACCAGGATTTGCTTTGGATGCTTCCCACAGGGTCAGGATTGACATAGCCGTGTTCCGCAAGGACCAGGATCCGCTCTGGACGCTTCCCACGGGGTCAGGATTGACATAGGCCGTGTTGGTCACATGAGCGGCCAAAAATATAAACTCAGCACCTCACGTGTTTCCTACGTGAGTGCCTAGAGGTGAAGACTCGGTGCCTCACGTGAAACACACGTGAGCGCTGTATAAAAGTTCTAAGCACTATGTGTGTGTGTGTGTGTGGTCAAAATGGATAAGTACTTAGCACTGATTGGGCAACGTCCTTGTCTGAGCGCCTCACAAGCTTCCCACATGAGCACCGGAGCCACATATAAGTGCTTAGCACTGATTGGGCAGCGCCCATGTCTAAGCGCCTCATGTGCTTTCCACGTGAGCGCCAAAGCCACAAATAGGTGCTTAGCACTTCTGAATAAAAGAAAAAGACTGAACAGACCAAACCCAACTTGGCTAAGTCCCTCTGAAGTTCTCTTGCAGCTGAGCCCAAATGCTCTGTTGTGGGATCTTAATAAAATTTAATGATCCTGGAAATATTGCTAAGTTGATCTTAGTCTCAAATAAGACTAACATATCTGTCACGCATCACTTCCTGTTCATCTCAGAAAACTGCATTTTAATACCGCTCATTCATTATATATTTTGTTATTTATCGGTACTTTTAAAAAGTGACTGCTCAGTAATTACAGATTACATGTGTTCGTGATTAAATACTGGAAACAAACTCAATATCACGGATATAACGTTTGGGAGCCGACAATGCAAACAGAACAGAAAACCAACCGATACCCAAAGAGTTCTTTTTGCAAATAAATGTGTGCACAACAATTTTGGTCCAACGCATACAAGTGTGCACATGACTCTTTGGCATGGACCATGATGGGGGCTGCCTTTGGCACAAATTGTTCATGTATGGTGTGATGTGCATTGAATGGGCAATAAATGCAATAAAGTTGTGATGTGATATTGGCATCAAGTTTCCCTCCATATTTCTGAATGCAAACCAAGTTTAAACAGACAAATCAAGCAGCATCATTGTGATTATGGAGAGAACACATGACCATCATACCAAGATGAGCCCATGTGCTCGGTTTTGGACCGGCCACATGCCCAAATAATCCGGCGAGCTCGGCCCCCTTGCTCCAAACTTTCCCATTTTTCTTTTGGTCATTTATTTAAGCCACATCATCTTATTTATATTGTTTATTTATTCTGATGATAGGCCTATAAATACCAGAACAAAGTTGAGCAAAGGGACCATGTAATATGTGACCATAGGTATTATATAGTTTTTGTTTTAGTTTGTTTTTGTTTAGGCTTGAGAGTGAGTGGGATTCAACTTGGTTTCTTCTTATTCTTCCCTCTTGAACCTTTCTTTGGAGAGCTTCATTATGGAGGTTGAATGAGTTACCAATATCTTGTACCTAACTGTTAGTTATATGTATGCCCTAGAGGCCATTACTGTACATTGGATGTATATTGTAGTGGATGCTGGGACATATATAGGTAGGACTTTCTTGCTCGACATGATAGTACGCTATCTGGTTGCACTTTATCTTAACATGTATACTTTCTGTCTCTCTGATTACATGTTGATAAAGCCCTTAGGATGTGTACTCGACTTCTAGGACTATGATGTAGATCATACTAGTGGGGCCTGGGTAGTCCATGAGTACATTCTTGAAATGTTCCTAGTCGAGGGAATATCGAGACGGGGCATCGATTCTCCAGAGTAGACTAGCGCATATCTTCTCGACCCATGCGATGGGCGATGGATGATCACATATCCATTGGTGTTTGACATCAGAGATGGTATACGGGTGCTCAGTGGAGACTGGGTACACTGAACGGACTCGCCGAGAACTCCCAGATGGTATTATACCTCACGTCAGATGGCAGTTCTCTGGTGACACTGGTACAGCTTAGTCTGTTGACCCGAGATCGTCATAGAGTCTTGTGTGTCTCCCACTGTGCTTTGATTTCCACCCTACCACGGCTCTACTAAGTTGTGCAAACAGGTGGTTTTTGGGTACAGTCCCGATTCACATGGAGGCAATGAGCGATAAGAGGGGATTCGTCTCTCCCGGTATTGGGGGTTGATGTTGCGCTATGCTCGACTGGCCATAACAGGAAATCCCTGGCCAGGGTTACAGTGATATACTGGTAAGAGTTATCAGTAGTTTCACGAATGTTATGGACCTTACGTCGGCATGACTTATCGAGCTATTGGGGTCTGACGTTGACCACCCCTAGGCGAGTTATGCGACATATCAGACGAACAGACCGGACTATACGGTAAGTGTTACTGGTTGGATTCACAGGAGTGTGAGCGGGGTTGCTCGTCGATCTTCTGATCGCTCAATACCCGGGTGGCCGTTACGTTTAGCAGACCGCTTGCGGCTTGTGGGTGTTTGATATGATCATCATCTGCTGCCGGCGTATTGACGAGTCTTTAGAGTCCTACACAGAGGTTTCCTGGCTCAAGCGAAACGAAATAGGAGCGCATATGAGATATGTGCGGGACCGAGAATAATGTGTGTATGTGATACCGTATTTCATTCTCGCGATGAATGTGTCAAATGGTTGTATGCGATATAACCTAGTTATCGAATCAAGGATTGATTCGATAAGCCGATACATTGGATACTAGCCGGTTATATGCGATATGACCAGATCATTGAATCAAGTGTTGATTTAATGATTTAATGCATAATTATATATTTGATATATTACTTTGCATTAACTAGTATTGGTTCACTTTAAATGGATTTACTCACTTGATTTGCACAAGTTGTATATGAGATATACTTTTGTGCACAAGATTGTATCATGTTTGATGATACATGCAAGCTTGGGTTTGTGTAAAGAATTGACCATGGTTATATGAATGGTTAGGGTTTCTTTTAATTACTTATTCATTTATCTATTTATTTTTAAAAGGTAAAGAAAACAAAATGGTTTCTTTTGGATGCTTCAAGCATCTTTGACCTAATGACCATTTTGTCTTCATCTCCTAAACCTAACCATTCTACTAACCTTAGTTGATTCTCTACACTAAACCATGGTTGTTGACATGATAAGTATCATATGGTTTTTTATTTTAAATAATAACTTATCATATATTATCTTCATCTTCTTCTTCATCTTCAACTTGAAGAAAGTTTGCACCATCAATGGCAACTAGCCAAAATGAGTGAGAAATCCAAATCTAAAGTCTATCCACTTCCTATTTCTTCATCCTCTACCTCTTGCCAAGTTGTATAGGGTGTTTCCTTCACAAGTTTTCAAGGCTTGGTGAAGTTGGAGCTTGTTCTTGTGATGCCTCGACGTAGATCATCTTCGGCATCGAACCGACGATCAAGCCCGCCCATTCTTCGATGATGCCAATGCTAGAGTCAAGGGTTCGATTTGGACAGTGGAGGGAGATCATCGCGGAGCTTAGGAAGTGGTGGACCGGATCTACAAAGGTTGTAGTCACTTTCCTTTAGCTATATTTCCGTTTACTTGCTTGCTTTGCCTATACTTCTAGCCAACGATCCGTTCTAGGTTTTCTCGGCACCGTAATTTTTAGAAATTGGCATGTTTGATCACTTGCAAGACTTCATTAGAGTGCCTAGGAACCCTACAGTGGTATCAAAGCTACTAGGCATTGGATGTCGACCTATGGGGGGTTCTCACTGTGTGACAGTGTGGCGAAGCATAGGCTCTTACCCCCTGGGTGTCCCGAGACCGGAAGGTGTTCCGGCGGGTTGTAGTCCTCGCGAGGGGGCATGCATAAAAAGTAGCGGCTGAGGGACCCGTTGGTGCCACGGCGACCCCATTGGATGGGTTGGCTGCCTGACCTACAGTGGTATCAGAGCCTAGCTAGAGCCTTAGGCGAAGTCCAGACGGAATTAGAACTCCGATCGAATCAAAACCCAAACCCTAATATTGCTCTCTGGACTTTTTCTGAAATCGTGGTTTTTTCGAAATTAAAAATATGCAGAAAATCCAGCAGGGAATTCTAAGAATTACGACGTAAAATTTTTTCAATGATACCTCTATTGAGCGGCGGAACCGCGGCAGAAGCCTGGCTTCTGCGGCAGAACCGCGGCAGAAGCCTGGCTTTTGCGGCGGTTCCGCGGTCACGTGACTTGATTGGCCTTCAAACTTTGCACAGTAATTCATGTTTTCTGGTGCTGGTTTTCCTGGGAATATTTTAATATTTATTCCAGAGTTGTATTTTCTGGGTTGTATTGGGGACTCGGTGTATTCGATCGGACTGTCTAATTTTTGTCGGTGTGCTTTTCCGGGTATTTTTAGAATATGTTAAAAAGTTCGACCGGATATAAATACCCACTTTTTCCCCTGCCGGGAAATTTCCAATTGTTGGATTTTTCCGTAGTTTAACGACGTTCTAAGTAGTGCAAGTAACGCGATGGACCCTCTAGAAGACAACAAACCTTAACTCGATTATGTGACCGTCTTGAACTGCCCTTTGAACTTTCGGGTTTGGGGCAGTACGGCGTGCCACATGTGAGACGTTGGCTTGACCCTTCTACGGCTGGACCGTTGGTACTGAGGCACGAACTGAATGTTGTTAGACTTATTTCATGTGTTGAGCTGTATCGGGAAAACTTGGGTGTTCGATTGTTCGATCGAAAAGTTTAGCATTTTCTATTTATCCGGAATGTGATACAATACTTGGAATTCGCAAAGAGTTATGAGATGACTTGAATGAATGTTATAAACATAGCACTTTAGTCTCATTTGATCGATTGCCACGGAATTTTGATGTGATCAAAAGTCTGTCGCAATCACGTAGCGTACGCGGATACTCGCCGGGTAAACTTAATAGATAGCCTCACTCCATAGCCCCGACCTAGTGACTGTAGGAGAACCCCGTCGCCAAAAGCATCCGTTCGGGTGCTCGCGGTAGCGGTGTTCCGCCTTGGTGCACTTTGTCGACGGCGTCGGGGGTGCGGCCGTCTACTGAAGTTTGCGACGAGCATTCGATCAGATTGTCGGGAATCCTGTTGAATTGCCCGACTTGATATTGAAAAGAGTTTTCGATAATGAGACTAAAATGCGGGGTTTATAATTGTTAGGCATGCGATGTCTAAGGAATTCATTTGATTGGGCATGTGATGTCTAAAGAGGTTGCGGATTCCAACTGTTGTAGTTTTACACTTTCTTTTCTGTGACCGTAAGTGTAATATGTGATATCGCCGTTTTCGTTGCTATATGTCAACGACAATTGGGATGGACATATTTACTTACGTTGATGACATGTGATGTTATGTGTTGCTGGATATGTTATATTGGATCGTCGTGTTTGAATAGCCGGGGGTTTTTATGTGAGATGAGTGTTTTTCATTTTCATTCATGTAAAAACTTGTATGTAATATTTTTTTATTGGGGCACTTCCAGGTTGCGGATGTTGTCACCATTTGTATATTATTTACTTTTCCGCATTAGGATAGACCCAAGGAGGGGAGCACAAGTAACCGGGTTCTGGGGTCCAGTGGGAGACCAACTCGAGGAGTCGAGTCCGGGTCTCCTAACCATAGAATTGGTAGGGTTGCTTGCCGCTCTCGTAGGGGTCTAGGGGTATGGGATTGGCTATTCATCACGACCGTGGAATCCGTGTTTTATACTGGCTCGTATTGAAAACACGGGCGTCCTAGTATATCCAATATTTCATATGTTTCTTCTGCTGCGTTATCTGTGATGTGATCATGTGATGTTCTGTGATAGATATAGTATATAGTATATATGATATATTATATAGACGTTGCTTATGTTTTACACCCGCGCTAACCCTGCCTCGTTCTGGCGTTAGTTACCTAACCTAACGGTGCAGACGGGACATCGAGGCGAATGCGGATGGCATAAGCGTACGTTATATTTATCTGTGATAGTTAGGTGGACTTAAATGATGGGATATTCATTAATGAGATTAATGAAAGAAAATAAACCTAATTGATGTTGTGGAATCGAATTTCAAAATAAAAACAGGTAGCTACAGTTCTTGCTTTACATCGCGGTGTTCCTTGTAGAACATCCTGCACCTTATTCGATAAGGAAAGGACCGAGATCCCTTCACCGGGAGTGACTCCTTTAGCAATAACTGGCAGATGCTACAACCCTCGGTTTGTCTTTTGATCGCTTCTATAGTTTCTGCTTTGCACAGTGATATATATGATATATCCCGCACCTCATTCGACGAGGAAAGGGCCGACGATCCCTTCACCGGGAGTGACCCCTTTAGCAAAACTAGAAAAGCCTCAAAAACATTCCATTTAAAAACCATTTGATTCCGCAACGAGATCAAGTTCAAAGCGTTAAAGGTTTTCACAAAAACCATTCGCAACCCTCTGTCATTTTAGGAAGTAGAGTACTTAGTATTCGTGCTGTGTTTGTTGACTTTAGTTAAGGCACGGTGTACGGTAGCTAAGTGATGTCTTCCTACACCGCATATGATGCGATTAGTTAGGACAGTCGCGTGACTTTGTTGACCTTAGTTAAGGGTCATGTGGGTGGATCTGATTAATCACGAAATGACGGGTAGAACTTAACTAGTACTTATGATTTGTTGACCATAGTTAAGGTCATAGGTGCTAGGGGTAAAAACCTTTATCGGGAGTTTCAAGTGTTGAAACTTGCAATGAGATTGCATACCTTCTATATTATAGTTGGATCCCGATACCCACTGCGAGTAATTGTTACTCCTAGGAGAGTTTTGCACTTTACAATTAGCCGATCAAGTAGGTGTCTAGAAAGGTGTCAACGGGGTTACGCCTCTGGGAAAACGAGGTTTACTGTAATTAGGTCCGTGCGAAAGCACGGGGAACCTCCCTCAAAGTACCGACACTGGCCTGGCTGAAAGATTGGCGAACTTGTAGAGTGTAATTAATCCTGGCTAGTCTTTCCTTTTAGGGTTTGAAGGAAGATTTGATAAAAACAGTGGGAGCCATCCTGATTAGATAAAATAAATAACCAATCTGATCTTGCAAGAGCGCATGCTGAGTGTTTTCTTCTCTCTCTCTCCAGGTAGCGACCATATCACGCCTTAATCAAGATAATATATGGATGTATTGACCGAAACCGCTTGTTATACTGAGCTGGGGAACGTTGGTCCCGCTCCGACTTATAATTGTTATAAGACCGAGCAGGAAATAGGGGAATACCAGATTTCCTATGCCGCCCAAACGAAGAAAGTGCATATGATGCATCTCCTTCGGGTATGTTCATTACAAAGAACTGTTTCTCAGTATCCTCTGAATCCTGGGTATGTGATACCGGATCAGGATCCCAGATATGTAAGCTGTTACATAGGGCTACAAAAAGGTAGAAAAACTGAGAACGGGTGATAAGTTTCATGAGACAGAAACCGGGGCAAGTGTTGCAGCCAAGTCTGTTGGTCACTGTCACCCTGTACTACCAGTACATTGATTCTGAACAAATGCTATTAGATACCGAACCTGATATACAAAATCATATCAGTCTCTTTATTAGTAAAGAAAGGATATAATTTTGTATTGATGGATAATGTTTTGAACATTTCCTATATCAAAAGTTGATCGGTTCAGGCACGTTATCTAAAAGCATTGACGTTCTAAATCAAACTACAGTTCCTCGTATACAGAACACACACAAGAGGAAGAGTTCAGAAATGAACGAATCATTCTTGAGGCATTGTAGACTAGGTCATATCAATGCGACCCGACTGGCTGAAGTTACATTTTAGATGCATATTTAAATCAGTTTGAATTTACATCTTGTGAAACTTGCCAGTCATGTCACAAAGATAAGATGACCATAGCTCTGTTTATTGGAAACAGAGAAAGAGTTAGTAAACTCTTGGGACTGATACATTATGATGTATGTAAGGTCTCCTGTCTACACATGCCAGGACTAGTTCTTTATACTTCATTACGTTCTCTGATAATCTCTCAAGATTCAGTCATATGTTCCTGTTGAAACATAAGTCCGAACCTTTTGAGATATTCACAGAATATAAGTTAGAAGTAGAGAACCAAAATATGGGTATAAGTATTATGTCCTATGATAAGATCAGGGAGGAGAATACTTGTGCATAGAATTCCTGGACTATTCTAAAGGAGAATGAGATTTTCTCTCAGTGTTACTCCTCTGAATACACCACAGCACAACGGTGTATCGGGGCGGAGCAATCACACAATATTAGATATCGTGTGCTCTATGATGAGTATTACTGAGTTACCTGTTTCCTTTTGGGTGTTATGCACTTGAGAAGCTGCATACATATTGAATTAGGTTTGAATCAAATCAGTGCCTACCACTCCATATGAGATATGGTATGGGAAGAGCCCATGTCTTAAGCTAGTTAAGATTTGGGGTTGTCCGGCCTATGTTTAAAGCAAAATCCGGACAAGATTGAGGCAGGATCAGTTCTGTAAAACTGGAAAGGTTCCAGCTATACAAAACTGCAGTTGATGATTTGACAGAACCAAAGGATTCTATAGTTCCCGACGAACCTCAGCCTCTCCGCCGATCTAGTAGGGTTCCTCATCCGTCTGAGAGATACCTCGATTTCTCGATGACAGTGGGAGCGAGGAATGCATCATGAGATGATGACCCAACTAGTTTCGAGCAGGCCATCGAGAGTAGGGACTCTGTAAGAATGGCTGGATGCTTAGCGATCTGAGATAGAATCCATATACACCAACAAAGTATGGACTTTGGTTGCTATATCTGAAGGGTTAAATCCCCATCAGGAGCAAGTATTTCTTGAGAAGATTACTTGGTGTAGATGGAAAGGTTGAGACTTTCAAAGCTAGACTTGTTAAAGGTTTTCGTCATCGACCAGGCACGGATAATGATGAAACCTTTTCCATGGAATATGCTTAAGTCCATCCAGATCCTACTTGCCACGGCTACATACCATGACTGCGATATCTGGTGGTTGGGTGTCATGACTGCTTTTCTAAATACTGATTTAGAATAGAAAGTCTATAAGTACACAGCCAGAGGATTTCGTAAACAGTGGGAGCAGCGGAAACATGTGCAAGTTGCTTTACAAGATAAAGCAGGCATCGCGGAGTTGGAACATATGTTTTGATGTAGTAGTCAAAGAGTTTGACTTCATCAAAATGGTAGATGAACCTTGTATATACAAAAGGGGTAGTTTGGAGTATGAGGATGATCCTCGTAGAGTACGTGGATGACATACTCTTGATAGGAAAGGAGTTTCCTATGCTACGATCGGTCAATCTCCCATTATCACAAGGATTCTCCAAAAAGGATCAAAGTGATACCTCCTAAATCCTGAGTTTTTCATCTATGAGATAGATGTAATTGGATGCTAGGATTCTCACTAGATGTAGAGAGATGGTATCAAACGATCCTGAGGAGAATCACTGGAAGAGTTCCAGGGTGATAAAGATGACTGAATGTCAGTCATAGGCATTGTCTTTACCCTCAGTAAAGGGACGGTATGTTGGAAGAGTTCCAAGCTAGATACCGTGGCAAACTAGACGATAAAGGCTGGTAACATCGCTATTAAAGATACTACCAAAGAGGCAGTTTGTGTGTATATTGGTTCATAAGATGAACTAGGTTCCTGCCATTGTATGACAATGGAAGTGTGACTTCGGCCCTGGAACCCTGGTCCCATCAGTGACCCAGACATATTCTGAGGAAGCATCACCTGATCATGGAGATAGTTGATCTCCAGGGTGATCGAGGTAAGGAGAGTAGACTTAGAGGACAACACAGCGGATCCACTCACGAAGGCCTTTTCCCAAAGAGAGACTTTTAAGGGATGGTTGAGTATGTGATACTGCAACCACTGCTACAGATGGCCCTAGTGCAAGTGGGGGATTGTTAGTTATATGTATGCCCTAGAAGCCATTACTGTACATTGGATGTATATTGTAGTGGATGCTGAGACATATATAGGTAGGACTTTCTTGCTCGACATGATAGTACGCTATCTGGTTGCACTTTATCTTAACATGTATACTTTCTGTCTCTCAGATTACATGTTGATAAAGCCCTTAGGATGTGTACTCGACTTCCAGGACTATGATGTAGATCATACTAGTTGGGCCTGGGTAGTCCATGAGTACATCCTTGAAATGTTCCTAGTCGAGGGAATATCGAGACGGGGCATCGATACTCCAGAGTAGACTAGCGCATATCTTCTCGACCCATGCGATGGGCGATGGATGATCCCATATCCATTGGTGTTTGACATCAGAGATGGTATACGGGTGCTCAGTGGAGACTGGGTACACTGAACGGACTCGCCGAGAACTCCCAGATGGTATTATACCTCACGTCAGATGGCAGTTCTCTGGTGACACTGGTACAGCTTAGTCTGTTGACCCAAGATCGTCATAGAGTCTTGTGTGTCTCCCACTGTGCTTTGATTTCCACCCTACCACGGCTCTATTAAGTTGTGCAAACAGGTGGTTTTTGGGTACAGTCCCGATTCACATGGAGGCAATGAGCGATAGGAGGGGATTCGTCTCTCCCGGTATTGGGGGTTGATGTTGCGCTATGCTCGACTGGCCATAACAGGAAATCCCTGGCCAGGGTTACAGTGATATACTGGTAAGAGTTATCAGTAGTTTCACGAATGTTATGGACCTTACGTCGGCATGACTTATTAAGCTATTGGGGTATGACGTTGACCACCCCTAGGCGAGTTATGCGACATATCAGACGAACAGACCGGACTATACGGTAAGTGTTACTGGTTGGATTCACAGGAGTGTGAGCGGGCTTGCTCGTCGATCTTCTGATCGCTCAATACCCGGGTGGCCGTTACGTTTAGCAGACCGCTTGCGGCTTGTGGGTGTTTGATATGATCATCATCTGCTGCCGGCGTATTGACGAGTCTTTAGAGTCCTACACAGAGGTTTCCTGGCTCAAGCGAAACGAAATAGGAGCGCATATGAGATATGTGCGGGACCGAGAATAATGTGTGTATGTGATACCGTATTTCATTCTCGCGATGAATGTGTCAAATGGTTGTATGCGATATAACCTAGTTATCGAATCAAGGATTGATTCGATAAGCCGATACATTGGATACTAGCCGGTTATATGCGATATGACCAGATCATTGAATCAAGTGTTGATTTAATAATTTAATGCATAATTATATATTTGATATATTACTTTGCATTAACTAGTATTGGTTCACTTTAAATGGATTTACTCACTTGATTTGCATAAGTTGTATATGAGATATACTTTTGTGCACAAGATTGTATCATGTTTGATGATACATGCAAGCTTGGGTTTGTGTAAAGAATTGACCATGGTTATATGAATGGTTAGGGTTTCTTTTATTTACTTATTCATTTATCTATTTATTTTTAAAAGGTAAAGAAAACAAAATGGTTTCTTTTGGATGCTTCAAGCATCTTTGACCTAATGACCATTTTGTCTTCATCTCCTAAACCTAACCATTCTACTAACCTTAGTTGATTCTCTACACTAAACCATGGTTGTTGACATGATAAGTATCATATGGTTTTTTATTTTAAATAATAACTTATCATATATTATCTTCATCTTCTTCTTCATCTTCAACTTGAAGAAAGCTTGCACCATCAATGGCAACTAGCCAAAATGAGTGAGAAATCCAAATCTAAAGTCTACCCACTTCCTATTTCTTCATCGTCTACCTCTTGCCAAGTTGTATAGGGTGTTTCCTTCACAAGTTTTCAAGGCTTGGTGAAGTTGGAGCTTGTTCTTGTGATGCCTCAACGTAGATCATCTTCGGCATCGAACCGACGATCAAGCCCGCCCATTCTTCGATGATGCCAATGCTAGAGTCAAGGGTTCGATTTGGACAGCGGAGGGAGATCATCGCGGAACTTAGGAAGTGGTGGACCGGATCTACAAAGGTTGTAGTCACTTTCCTTTAGCTATATTTCCGTTTACTTGCTTGCTTTGCCTATACTTCTAGCCAACGATCCGTTCTAGGTTTTCTCGGCACCGTAATTTTTAGAAATTGGCATGTTTGATCACTTGCAAGACTTCATTAGAGTGCCTAGGAACCCTACACTAACTTCTTCAAGTGTTAATAAATTTGTTGTTTCTTTTATTACTTGCTTCTTGTTCTTAATTGCTTATCTTTTTCATCATGCTTAACTAATCTTCTTGGTGATGGTAATGGTAAGGAAGTGAGATGAAAGGTTTTGCCTCTTCCTCCTCTTGTTTATGTTTAATGTGCTTTAACATGATTATAACTTAAGGATTGTTTTATATATTGATGTGATATGGTATTTTGAAACCATGGTTACTTTGTAACCTCTTCATATACCATATTCACTCCCCTTCCCTATTTCACAATGTTTAAGTTAGAATCAATTTGGTGTTAAATTTGCTAAGTTTGGATACGGTATTTTGTGACCGAATGCTTGATAAACCCTCGGTTTTCATATACCCTATACTATCACATGCCCTTAGGAAAGTTAACACTAAAACTATTTGCTCTCACTCGCTACTTTGTGTTTTTGATGTTGTGGTATACTTGCTAACCCTTGTGTTTAGTGTTGATACCCCAAGCTTGGACATACAAAACAGTAAGTGAACAAACAGACTCGTTTCATGTTTTGCAGCGAATATCGGAATTTGATGACTTGTGCTCCGCAACCGCCTTGACAAGTCATGCTTCATGTCGGGAACAACGTAAGGACGAACAACTCATGATCAAGGGAGGGTCGAAGGAATCGTTGCGATTCGACCTTCCGAGCCAAAGCCACGGCCAATTTCTTCTTTACTTGCTTTTCCTTGTTTTCGTATTCTTTCATTTCTAAGTGACAAAACCAACCATTCGTTATTTGTTGAACCTTAAAACACAAGACTTAATACACAATTCCCTGCGGATCGACCCGTACCTGCCGGCTCACTACAACGCGCTGTGCACCTGCGGTTTATAAATATTTAAAACGAGAACAATCTCGCGTGTGCATTCCATTTTCTTAAAATCATATCCGTTTCCAAAATATACACGTTTGCGCGCGCGAGCGAATTCCTAACACTTCCCAAAATACGTAAACACGGCACGTGACAGAGCCAACCATGCTACCTGTGGCTAGGAATCATCCCTCCACAGTCACATTACGGCTGTCAAGCGGATATCAAGAACAGTAAAACTACCAAATATATCTATCACATGCCCAATAGCCATAAGAACAATAACTGGAAAAGGCAGCGGAAGCAATAAAGATCCAAGGAATAACTAACCCGCATAAAAGCTATATCAATGAAGTGGTCTTCACTGATCAGCGATCCTGTCGAATACTCACATGCTATATCAAGTATCTGGGCCATGCAAACCCCATACGTCAGTGCGTCATAAATATTAAAATAATAGTAATGACCAGGATATGATGATATAATTAAACCAGAATATAAATAAATAACACAGATATAAATAGTGAGCTATATGTATGTGATGTGTATCCTAAAGTCTGTGCGTCTAGATTATCTATTCTAGATGTCTTTGAAATCAATTTAATGTAATCCTTATCATAACTCAACAGTATATATCTCGTTCATGCCCCACGGGACCACAGTACAATATTTATTCCATAACGCCCGAAATCACGGTAAACAATGATTTATTCTGTAACGCCCGGAATCACGACAAACAATAATAATATTCTCTTGAGTTACGTTTCGGTTACATTCTTGATTTCCTCTTTTCCCCCAGGTTTTGTGTTCAAGTCAAGTATTGACGATATAAATCTAATGCCAACACAGGATCAAGCAAGTACAGGTTGTGTCTATGCAAACAACAAGTCACGTCCGTCAGAATAATAAATCAGGATTGTTGGCATTAACAATAATGTTCAAGTAACAAGTTTGGTAATGTGTCGTGAACATGCCATGTACTATACATTAACCAAAATAGATACCAATGTAAAACTGTAATCAATATCGTGATACAACCAATGTCAGGATGCATATGTATTTATCTGTAATAACTATTATACGTCCATTACCATATATGATGCAATCTAGATAATCATATTGAACTAATATACTAGTATGATATTATCGTGATGTTCCGGCATGCAACTGGATAAACTATTATCGGTACGGATACAGACGGATGCTATAAAACTGTAAATCGGTAATTTCTGCTGAATAGTAAAACACATGCACTATAATTTATCAAATAAATACTGATATAATAACATAGCATGTTGCAAGTTTAGAACTTGTCTGATCGGATCTCTCGTCGAGATACAGATGTCACGTTCCGATGTCGAAATAAAGCTACGGCGCAAACTTACGCACGCAGGACTGGACCTGGCTGAGCAGCTACGTGACGTGGTCACAGGGTTAGACAACGACGGTGACTGGGTCTTCTGGATCGTCGGCAACGCGCGCAACTCCAGTGAGATGATCGGGGAATAAGAAAAGAAAAGAAAGAAACAAAAGAAAGAAGTTGTTGTTGGGGTTTGCTGGGGTTCTGGGGATTTGGCGAGGACAGAGGAGATAGTGGCGACGAGGTGAAGACGTTGGCGGCGAGGGACGCGGCTGTTCTCTTATAAAAAAAATAAATAAATAATGAACCAAAAAGCGATGGAAGAATTCCCCAAAAGGAGCATCACGTGCCCACACGTGATGCGCCTTGGAGCAAAAATTATAAGCATTACACTTAAAAAATAAGGCTGAAATTGAGCCTCACGTGCCACACGTGAGCATCTATATACAAAAGTATATAGGCGCCTTCATGAAACAAATAACAGGCAGAAGGCGCATCACGTGCCCACACGTGATGCTCTGGGACTGCTGCAAATAAGCAAACCGGCCTTTGCGTCACATGCTACACGTGAGGATTCCTAATACTTTCTGAGCCGATAGAGTTAAATTCTATATAAAAGGGATCAGAACCCAATTTTGGAAATATTTTCCCAATCTTTCTAAACACGAAAGATTGTGCTCTGTAAATCAGAGCACTATTGAATCAAAGATCTAATGGTGATTAAAAATCACCAAGATACAGAATAAGCTCTGTATGGGAAAATATTTTCCCCAATCTTTCTAAACCAGAAAGATTGTGCTCTGTAAATCAGAGCACCGTTGGATCAAAGATCCAATGGTGATTAAAAATCACCAAGATACAGAATAAGCTCTGTATGGGAAAATATTTTCCCAATCTTATTAAAAACAAGAAAATGTTTTCTGCAAAATAGGGGTCCCTGGATCAAAGATCCAACGGTGGATAAAATCCCCGAATTAATCAAAAATCTCTCAATGAGAGATTTCCTTAACAAAAATCAACAAACTTACCTCTGCTATATAAAGGACTCGAGACTGAAGAGAAAGATATACAGAGAAAGAGAGGTGACCCCCATAAGATTGGAGAAAACAAAAAAGAAGAGGACTTCTATTTAGAGAAAAAGAAACCCTAAGTGAGGAAAAGACTCAGAGATCATTTTATCTCCTTTTACAAGAGTTTAACTCTTCCCAAAAAAAAGAGAACTTAGTTCTTCCTCTGGTTGAGGTCTGCAGAAGCAGATCTCCCCACAAGTTGAGAATTTAATTCTCATCGGGGAGATTCTGTTATGCAGTCCTAAAACTTAGAGGAAAAGAACTAGGTTTGAAGAATTTAATTCTTCCAAAGAAATAGGAATTTAATTCTTCTGATAAAGCTAGGGTTTAACCCTACATGAGAATTTAATTCTTATAAAACAAAGGACTTGAAATTCTCAAGACTAAGATCAAGAGCCCCATGCATATTAGTGTTTAACGCTACAAAGACAGATCACGTGTTCCCACGTGAGCACCTCTGAGAAACAAAAAGGAACAACTGAGATTGAGTCACGTGATCCCACGTGACCTCCAATAGTGCTTAGCACTTAGAAAAGAATAGGAAGATAAATTGAAAGGAGGTGGTGCCTAACTTAGTGGCGCCCCACGTGTCTACACGTGATAGTTGCAAAACTTAAGTGTTTAACACTTACATGTACAGAATAAGGGAATAAACCCAAGCGAACAGCGCCAACTTTCAAGAGCATCACGTGTAACATGTGAGCGATCCCAAATTCCAGTGTTTAACACTGCTTTAGAGCCTCACGTGCCACATGTGAGCGCCTTCAACTTTTAGTGTCTAATATTGCTTTAGAGCATCACGTGGGAGCACATGAGCACTAAAAATGTGTTAGTGTTTAACATTATAAGGAACCAACTTCAACCCCAAACTGGTTTAGTTACTCCTGAGATTAAATCTCCAAGCAAGCCGAGCCTCTATGCTCGGAATTGATAACTCCTCGATTTAGAATTTGGTTCAAGGGTACATCTCTCCACACCTCTGATACATGTCGTTGTAATTCTTCAACGTCTTCAGAGAGGCGGAGGGTCCCAATAACCAATAACTCTTGGCGCACCCCCAAACCGATGAGCCAAAACTCCATAGACTATGATGTCCTTAAACTCTATGGACTATGATGTCCTTAATCCCAATGGACCGCAACGTCTCTAAACTAAACTCTATGGACTATGATGTCCTTAAACATGGACTATGATGTCCTTAAACCCTATGGACTATGACGTCCTTAAACCCAATGGACCACAACGTCCCTAAACTAAACTCTATGAACTATGATGTCCTTAAACATGGACTATGATGTCCTTAAACCCTATGGACTATGATGTCCTTAAACCCAATGGACCACAACGTCCCTAAACAAAAATCTATGGACTATGATGTCCTTAAACCCCATGGACTATGATGTTCTTAAACCCAATGGACCGCAACGTCCCTAAACTAAACTCTATGGACTATGATGTCCTTAAACATGGACTATGATGTCCTTAAACCCTATGGACTATGATGTCCTTAAACCCAATGGACCGCAACGTCCCTAAACTAAACTCTATGGACTATGATGTCCTTAAACATGGACTATGATGTCCTTAAACCCAATGGACCACAACGTCCCTAAACTAAACTCTATAGACTATGATGTCCTTAAACATAGACTATGATGTCCTTAAACCCAATGGACCGCAACATCCCTAAACTAAACTCTATGGACTTTGATGTCCTTAAACATGGACTATGATGTCCTTAAACCCAATAGACCACAACCTCCTTAAACTAATAACGGACCGCAACGTCCTTAAACTACTGTGGGCCACAACGTCCTTAAACTGATAATGGACTGTAATGTCCTTAAACTACAATGGAACGTAATATCCTTAAACTAGCTATGGACCGAAAACGTTCTTAAACTAAAACAATAGAGCCCAAATGCTCTTTTGTTGGATCTGAATGATCCCAAAATCCTGTTGAGTAGATCTTAGTCTAAAATTAGACTAACGTATCCTCAACAACCGTTTAAGTTGATCTTAATCTCAAACGAGATTAACGATCCTTAAATCAACCCAAACCAAAATCTAAGAAAATATAGATTTGGACTAATCCACGTCCTATGGGCGACAACACGAATTAGTCTCCGTATACAATCCACAGACAACCAAAAATAAAACAAACTCACACGACACGAAATGACTTTCTGGAGTAGGAGAAAGTGGTTATCTCTAATTAACTACAGTGGCTTGCGCCTGCAGGGAAGAGCGTCCCCACAATCAATAACCCCTCACAATGAGGGGGAATCTGACGAAGTCCGCTACAACGGCCGCATCCGTCTAAACCTCCGATACACGGTGCCATAAATCAGCTTGGCATCCTCGGAGAGGTGGACGGATAAAACCAAATAGCATCTGCCCCCAAATTCAGGCTAGACGACCTACACGGTCCCTTCTCCCGTTTTCGGCGGTAAACAAATTCTGGCATGCCCGGTGAGACTCTTTCCTCTTTCCACTCCACACTTCGTGTGTCGTGTTTCGCAAACAAATCGCGGTCTGCTATGGTTGACCCTGGAGTCGAGGTACTAAGATTGGGTGTTTTGCTTCCGTGCAGAGAAAAGAAGATCAATGGCTTCCAAATGTACCTGCAACAGTAACTCTTGCTTCGCCCCGTCTAGAGGGGTAACTTACGGGCCCCAAGCGGCCTCCATCTTCGCAATGCTGGTGGAACAGGTGACACAGGCCACCACTGGATTGTTCTTCGGGACCATGCTCCCTCCAATGAGCTTCAATGCTTCGATGCCATCACAGGAACCTCCGAAGAAGTCGGTTTTCGATCGGCTTGCAACTATCGCGGCCCCTCTCAACGGGTCGTCCAAGTATACTACCTCAGTCTTCGACAGGCTGAGCCTAAGCTCAAATGGGCCCGAGAAGAGGCTCGCAATACCGAAGAAGGCTATCCCAACTTCTGCTGCAGGAGAAGTCATCAAAACTACTTCCTCTGCTCGAAAGTCGTCCTTCGACAGGTTGACCATTCCTTCCCAGTGGATGTCTGTCTTTGACAGGATGGTGCCAATAACATCCTCTCCTCAAAGCAGGGGGCATGACGAAGCTACTCCAAAATAGAGGTGATCCCGACTACATGACATGCTCGACATCGCCACTAGCGCCGAGTAAGAAAGGCCGGGGGAAGCTCTCCTTCTGGACTTACCCCACCGACTCCAACGGTGAAAATTGATGCTGATATTCCAACTGGGAACAGCTTCGAGCTACTCAGGAGGGTGCGCAAGAACTCTCCAACCGCCATCTTGAAGAAGTCTCCTTCGCCTGTCGAAAACACAACACAGGTGAATCCAGAACAGCCTCCTCAGCGGTTGTCCTCCAGGATCCACTGAGTTTGGCGGAAAGTCCAAGACTCTATAATTGACAAAGAATACTCCTCACCGGCTGAAGAAGACGAAGGCTCAGCAAGAGGAGAATCATCCAACCGCCATACCATGAAAGGTATCATCTGCATGGGTGCCTGCCACAACGGCCCCCTCAACCTCGACCTCCCACAAAAAGAGAAGGCCTGAGAATCTCCCACCACTGGCGGCGAATATCAAAGGCAGTGGACCTAAACGCCCCAAGTCTGGAGGCATGGTTGTGCAGACCGTCTACATGGCATCCAGAAAAGAGGATATTCGTGCTTCCATGAATCATCGACCACTCACACGGTTTGTGACAAAAGCTCAGGAGCAACAACAAAAGCTCCAGGAGATGTTGACAAGGATGGTCGTACTTACCAGGAAGAAAGAAAGCACAGAAGCATCGTCGGAACAATGCCAGGAGCAAGAGACCGTCACTGAATTCCTATGGAGGGTTCTTGAAAAGAAAGACAAAGAGGCCGCGGAACAAGCGGCTAATAAAAAACAGATGACGCTTCTGTTCTAAGACATGGTTGGGATGATGATACAGCCGAATCCTTCAACCGAAAATCCGCCAATAATCATTGAAGACGATAGAAGAAAGACATCGAACCCTCCTCCGGCTCTATCAACAGCCAGAGAAGAGACGATCTCCAAAGCTGCCCTTGACGACTACATAGCTCAGTAGATACGAGCTCATCAAGCGAACGAAGCGGCAGGTCAAGTCGTTGGAACTAGGCGACCTTACCCTGGCTGGTACGACCAAATTAAGTATCCGCCAGGATATATGATCCCCAAATTCCATGCGTATAAGGGGACGGGCAATCCGCATCAACATGTTGCTCAATTCAGAGCTCTATGCGGCAATACTGGAGGCGATAACAAACTATTGCTTTGCCATTTTGTCGGCAGCTTGTCGGAGACGGAATTTGAATGGTACTCCGAGCTTCCGAACGATTCCATCAAGACATTTGCAGAAATGGAGCTACTGTTTACACAGCGGTTCGCAAGCGCAAGCGAGCGCATCCCAATCACGGCATTAATCAACGCCAGGGTGAAACCGGGAGAGACCTGGGTTCAGTATGCAATTCGGTGGTGAAACCTATGGTCGAAATGCGAACAACGCATAGAAGAAGCTCCTGCTGTGGGCATGTTCGTAGGGACCTATGATCCGCAGGCAACTATATCCCAATTATGATGTTCTTCAAGCCAACCACTTTTCAAGCCTTGATCGACAAGCTGGCCCAAATGGACCAGATGAGCCATAGGCCGTCATCTTCAAAGACAAATTTTCGGAATGAAAAGGGCAAAGGGAAAGCGACCTTCGTCGCCAACGCTCAACAACAATCGAGTGACCCAAAACCGGTTAATCGACAAAACAGCAGACCGCGAGCCTTCGAAGAGAAATTGAGACGTCCTTACTCGTTTCCCCGGGATAAAACGATGAGACTATTCGAACTGGCAGTGTGCAACAGGCTCATCACTCTGCCGGATTCGAGACGCCCACTGCAATCGGGCGACGTCAACAATCCTAATTACTGCCCCTACCATCGAATAGTGGGCCACCCAATCGAAAATTTTTACGTCTTTAAAAACTGGGTCGAAGACCAGTACCAACAGGGCAAGTTCGCGTTGTCCGAAAACTGGAAGGTAAACCCGCCACAGCAGCACGCTCCTAAAAAGGTGGATACGCCGGGGTCATCATGCTCATTTGTAGATGAAGCTCCGTGGGAAGTTGTCATTTCGGCTAAAACTAAAAGAATGTTGAAGGATCTTCAAGCATATCCGGAGATTAGGTGGAATAGCCCGCTGAAGCCTGAGATTATTGACGGAATGCTGAAACCGTGCCCAACGCTGAAAGTTGGTAACGATGGACAAAACCTCCAGGCCAAGCCTCCGAAGTCTTCAAAGAAAAAGAAGAAGGCCAAGAAGCCCATGCAGCCTGACAAGAATCGTGCGGGCCTGCAGAAATACATCGATGCACTGGAGGAATACAACCAAAAAGCGTGGACCCCAGTCAGATTGAAAGAATTCTTCGAGCATGTTCTTGAGAATGGAAACAGTGACATTGATGAGGGAAACGATTCGTCAGAAGAACCCGAGAATTACGTGGCAAGTTTTCACATGATCTCTCACTCATCGATAAATGGCAAAGAAGCTCCTGACATAGAGAAACTGGGGGCAGATCCATGTAAGTCTACGCTAGAGCCCCGGCCGTCTACAGACGCCAAATGCGGAACAAAAACTTTTTAACTGGCGCTATCGTATACTTTAACCCGGATTTGCCATTATTGCTAAACTAACAAACTGTAAAGAGTGTAGAAAGGTTATACCGAACGATCCGAGTCCTTCGTTCTTTAACCATCATCCCATGCTCCGTTGCGGCTGCTCCGATCTCGTCGATCTCCGATATCTTCGTCGAGGTGGCACCACATCACCGATTCTTTAAACGGGCTCCCGCCTCTGACTTGAGGCAACTCGATCGTCAAGTTTGCTAAAAGAGACGACCAAGAATGATGTAGAGAATGAGTAGATGACTTTGTCTCACTTCGTCCAAATCCGTGGACGATCGGTTAATGAAGTTGCCGAGGGAATTGGGTGATGGAATGAAATGAACTGTAAAATTCCATGCACCCCAAATACTATCATATCTTTTTACAACCATGAAAAACTATCAAGTGAGAGAGAGTGTGAGGAGAGAGAGGGGGCCGGCCTCTTATAAGGAGGAGGAGGTGACCGTAGGAGCAAAGAGGGTGACCTTAAGAAAATATCATAATGTGAATGCAAAAGAATATCTTAAGGAAAACAAGAATGTTTAGAAATCAAAGCATGAGTCACAAGACACCTCTCCATTTCTAGAACCTTCTAGAAGGTTCTAGAAGCACGACTCACTCTTATCCAAGAAAAGATAAATCCGTCTTTAACCGAATGTTAAAAGACGGCTGATAGAAAACTGGAAACTGGCAACTTCCAAAAGTGATCCTGAAACGAATTTCAGGACAACCCCGAAACTGTATAAATATACCCGCATTTGTATTACGACCGAATACAAATGCAACTGAGACAAAGATATTATACCTACTCAATATAATACTCGGATCCGGCTTAAACCAAAGCCGATCAGTATCATCTGCCCGAAAAATAACACGTGCGTAAACGCACGTGCATTTTCCGAACCCTGCCATAAAACCATACGGCCTCTACAACGTTTCGCCCGAACTTGGGAAACTGTCTGTGGGGGACTCTAATGACTCGTCAGTACCCTGGCAGTGGGTTTAACCACAAACCGTCAGCGGCACTAGCTATGCGTAACGGCTGCCCATGGACTGACCTCAAGGGAGGCTGATGAGCGAACTCAAGGGAGGCCGATGAGCGAACTCATCCAGAAACCCTACTGAGCCTAACAGTGACAATGTATATACAGTCCGGTCCGTTCGTCAATGAGTATCGCATATCTGCCTAGGGGGCTAGTAACGTCAGACCCCCAATAGCAGTATAAGTCGTATCGGAGTGTAGCCCAATAACACCCTGAGATACTACTGGAGTACCTACCAGTAAATCTCCTGCCATGGCCATGAACTTTGTGTAATGGCTCTCCTAGACACAACACGACCTCGCCCCCAATACCGGGAGAGACGAAACCCCTGCCGATCCGCTCACGTGCCTCCATATGGCTCGGGACTGTACCCAAAAGCTACCTGTTTGCACGACTCCTTTGAGCCGTGGTAGGGTAGAAATCAAAGCACAGTGGGAACTCACATGAGACAAATGACGACCTCAGGTCGATGAACTAACCTGTACACATGTCACTAGGGAACTGCTATCTGACGGTAGATATAATACTAACTAGCAGATTCCCGGCGAGTCATGTCCGGTGTACTCATAACCTAATGAGCACCTGTATACATCTTAGGTGATCCAACTGACACCAGTGGCTTGTGAGACCGGCCACCGCCCCTCGTCGGGGTCTCGACTGTACACACTAGTCTACTCCGGAGTATCGATGCCCTATCTCGAAACTCCCACGACTAGGGACCACAATTAAGGATATGCATATAAACCACCCAACTCTCACGTATATGATCGCCATCATACTGTTGGTAGTAAAGCAAGATCCTAAGGGCTCTATCAAAGTGTAACATGCAATCAGTCACCTGATCATGTACACGACTGATAAAGGCAAACCACATAGCATACTATCATCTCGAGTAAGACTGTCATACCGGTATAGGTCCTCCGCAATCATTGCAATCACGTACCTGCGATCCAATAATTGACTATGAGGGCACTATCTCCAACAATCTCCCACTTGCACTCAAGGCTAATTATTGCGATGTTGCATACTCACAGCCCGTATGAAACCAACACCCAACTCCACTACTAATCAGTTTCACAAAGCCCGTTTGTAAAACTATTGTGTTCGAGAAATAGCCTCAGTGAGTGGATCCGCCTAGAAGTTTCTTTCTATATCTCTCTAAATCTCAAGTTCGCGGAGAAAGCCATCTCCCGAATTGAGTAATACCTGTCTTAGAATATGTCTGGATATCTGATGGGACCTTGTTCATAAATGAACTCCAAATCCAAACTTCTTAGACTGTATCGATCACTGAACCTAATCAGTATCGGGCACCATGCCACCCACAGTATCCTCTTGGACCACCTGTCCATAATACCGTCCCCCTTTGTCAGAGGGAAAACTATAACTCTGACAATCACTCTGTCATCCATGTCACCTTTGAAGCCTGGAATGATAACCGTCTCCCGAAGGAGGCTGCCGTCATCAAATCCGTAGAACATGTACTTATGTTCTAAAACTGCTTCCTTATGTTTCTCCAGGATTGGATTAATACAAACTTATTGCATCTAGTGCAAAACTAACATTTGGTGTGGTACTTGACATCTCATGATTGACTCAATTGCCTAAGCAAGTGATCTGCCAATCATGCACATCCCTCTCCCCTTTAGTCTATACGACACCTTTAGAGAGGGTGACTCCATCACCTGCAGGTACACCACCATGCTAGGAGTCAGTTATTCCAAAAACCATTAGAATATCTGTCAAAGTACCCACATTGGGAAACTACCCAAATCCAGATCTAAAACCATAGATCCAGAAACAGGAATGTCAAATATTATATCCATATCCTGTCTGGAGAAACAACTGTGTGACGACCACAGTACAACCGATCGTAGTATAGGAATTTTACTTCCTACTCTGTGTATGTCATCCAGATACCATGACATCACACACTACTACCTCCTTAACTGATCCATCCTCTATTCTGATTGAAGTCAAACCCATGACTGTCACATCAAAATTAGATGATCTATCTCCGCTATAACTGCTCAAGTCTATAAATAGATATAAGCATCTTTCCCACTATGCTTCCGCTGCTCCCACTGACAACGACAACCCTCCTACCGGGTCTCATAACCTAGAACAACAGTAGTGTCAAGTCTTGGTAGATAAGAACCTCCCTGTCACCGTCCTTGAGCCTACCGAAGTACCTCCCGGGTGTCTGAGGTTACCTACCATATCTGCGGAGTGGCTATTGGAATGTCAAACCTGATTGAATATGTAGGTCCTATTAAATTTTCCGTAATCGTTCGCGGTTCTGGAATCACTTCCAGTTCTACCATACTCCCACTACTGTTTTCTGAAAAAGATCTATTTTTACTAAAACTGTGGCGAGTCAAGAACAATATCACTATTGATCTTCCAAATGGTAGAATATCAACCCTCGTCATAGCCAGGGTCAACCCACAAAACAGCCATTACATAAACGTGCCCTGAGTTATCCAGAGTCTGGTTTTAAGTATAAGCTGGACAACTCCCCGTACCTTAATATCTTTTAAGGTACGAACTATTCTATATCCAATATAGAAACTTTGGCACTTATTTAATTAGAACCATATTCAATCCATGCATCTGTCTCCAGTGCATATCAACTTAATGGAAAGAGGCTAATCAGCATTACTCAACTTAGGAATCCATCCAATTATGAGTAACCTGAAAGAGAAACACGTTTCTCAAAACCATCACTATTATCTGAATACCAATCACAAGAATCTACATCTTCGATCTCTTTGAAGAATCCCGATACTTGTGATACCTGGTTCTCTACTTTATTCTTATACCCACAACTTCTCAAAACTTAGACCTTGTATTTCTACGAAACACTTGTCTAAATAGTAGAGAAGTTATAAGTAAATAGAACATAGTACGAGGACCCACCCCTTTGTCCTGATGGACACTGGACAACATACAATACTCTGTATAAGTCCGCTAAGTTTGAACAACTCAAAACCTGTGCGTTGTAGGTTGAAAACTGTACCCTGACGATTTCCTCAAATATCACCAATTACAACGAATTCCGATATAATGAGGATAATCACCTAATTCCCAATATCTTACTCCCACTCATCATCTGTAAAACCATACAGATATGAGAATGAAACCTGGTAAATACATACCCTTGGAGTAAGTGTCTAATCGGGAAAACAGTTTTTCCTTTAACAATGCACTGAAACATAAAAATGTTTCGTAGGGGTATCCTGGTATTCATAGCAATGCCTCTTCCATAATCCAATTCATGACTTCAACCGTATATCTCTTTGCCATCTCTCCAAATCCCTTTATTTGTCTTTAGTCGTTACCTTCTGTACACCATCGTTAGGCTAAATGGTTTTCTTCCTTCCCTACCGTTCGGCACCAGCCTATGGTTTGGAAGAAGACTATCCAGTAAGCATAATAGGTGTACCCTCCTAAACCAAGGAGTACTCGTATCTTGAGAGAAGGTGATGATAAAAGACAACTGAATAATACCTTATTCTTTTAAAGGTGAAATAGGAGTGGCGATGAAGTACGCGGTTTTGGTCGTGAATGATATTAGTCGCAATTTACTTTGCCCTCTTTCTAATCCCTTCATTTTGTCTTTACATATTACCTTCTGCACACCCTACTTAGGCTAATTGGTTTTCTTCATTCCCTACCTTTCGGCACCAGCCTATGGTTTGGAATAAGACTATCCAATAAGCGTAATAGGTGTACTCTCCTAAACCAAGGAGCCCTCGCAACCTGAGAGAAGGTGATAATAAAAGACAACTTAATAAACCAATTCTATTTCTCCTGAACCTTGATCCATCCTCGAAGGAGTCCCTTTGAGTTCGTATATAACCATACGATGGATCTATCCAATGGAAGTGGATATCCGTAGTAATACGGGTGTTCTGAGAAATGCAAAGGGTAAAAGAAGGAGTGGCAATGACTTATGCAACTCAGACAATCCAAAAGCCAGTATTTTAAGAAGGTTCGGTCAACCTGGTCACTGAGTCATAGTCTAGGGTCGGTCAAAGGTCGCTGCCAAAGAGAGAGAGAAAAGAAACACTCTGCGTGCACTCTAACCTAGATCAGAATGGTCATCACTTTATCTAATCCGGAAACCTCCCACTGTCCTGTCAAATTCTCCTCCAAACCTAAAGAAGAATCAATCGGGATCACCCGAAGAGTAAACCAACTCATCAGTGGGAATCAGGATCCAACTCTCATCGTATGATAATGTGATGGAATGCATCCACGTTACTCATACTCCAGAAGGTATGCGCATACTCGGCAAGTTTCAGTTTCTTTAGAAACTCCGGATATTATTTTTGCCCCATGCTCTTATAACCTTGGCGTTGGTCAAAATGTAATAAGTCACATGCCAAGTTCTACCCGTCACTATCTTGCCAATTTGAACCCACCCGCACATGCCCCTGACGTTGGCCAATCGGCAGAACGACTGTCCCAAACTAACTCATCTATCTATGCAACAATTGAATACCCAGCAGCTACCAAACACTATGCCTTAACTTTGGCTAAAATGCATAGCTTGAATACTACTAAATACCCAAAAGAAGTGACGGAGGGCTACGACTGGTTTTTGGCGAAAAACCTTTAGCGTAGTGAACTTGATATCGCTGAAGGAACCTGATAGCTTTTTAAAATATAGTGGCGAAAACCTTTTGCTAAAGAGGTCACTCCCGGTAAAGGGATCTCGGCTCTTTCCTCGTGGAATGAGGTGCAGGATATTCCACTGAATACCGCTATGCAAAGCAACTTGTAATCGATTATAGTAAAGTTATTACCCTGACGCAAACTTTTGCCCAAGGGGTCGGTCCCGGTGAAGGGATATCGGCCCTTGCCCCGTCGAATGAGGTGCAGGATATTCCACTGAATACCGCTATGCATAACAAAAGAAAACGTCTTTGCAATAACACTTTTTAAATTTGTTCCAACAACTGCAAACAGGTTTGTTTTACTTTGCATTGATCAGAATCAACGCAGTCCCATCATTCAATCACACCAGAAAAGAACGAAAATAAAATGTACGTATATGCCATCCGCATTCGTCACTGGGTCCCGTCATCACCCGTTAGGTTACTTAACTAACGACAGAGCGGGGGCTGGACTAGCGCGGGTGTAAAACATATACAACATCTAATAGTATATAAACCAATATACAATAATCGCTCCAGGCGTGATAATATGAACATTACAGAAAAGTAATAAGCATCACAGAACAATACAGATATCTGGGATCCCCGAGTTTCACAGAGCCGCTACTGAAACTCGACGTTCCCCTGTCGTGTGGATAGCCTGTGCAATGAAACCTAGACCCCTACGGGTGCGGCAAGTTACCCGCCAAAACCTGAAGCGAGGCAGCCCCCTACAGCATAGTGAATGGACCACCCTGCACTCCACGGAATCCGGTAAGCTTGGGCACCCCTCCTTGGGTCAACCTGTACCCCCTACGAGTGCGGCGAATAGTCTGCCAATTCTAGAGTGGGACCCCTCTGCCTCTCAAAGCCATGAGATGCGGACCCGTTGCCCCTCAGAACCCAGCTATCCGTGCACTCCGTCTTGGGGTAAAACCTAGTACAGTAATGAAAAATAGTACAATAGGTACATCGACCGCAACCTGGTCGTGCCCCAAAAGAATATTATACAACAGGCAGTGACGGCAGTCCACAAGTTGGACGCTCGCCCCGCAATATCAAATGTACAAATAAACACAAACTGTACTAACATTGCACACTGCTATCCACCACGACAAATCCGCAACATCACAGCACAACACAGAACATCAACGCGAATGTCACGTTCGCAAACCCGTCTAAAAGAACTATAGCAATCAGACGCGGTTTACCGATCAAATGACATTCCCGGTCGGAGATATAATGTAAGCACTGTAAACTAACGTGTTTAAATTTCGATCGACCAAAGACCAAATATCAAAAAGTGGGCCCCACTGCTTATTGGTGAACAGTAACAAAACCTGGGCCAAAAAGATATATACCAAAAATCACAAAATCCAGAGAAGAACCCACTGACAAAATTTGGGAGCATGTGCTCACCACGTGGCCGCGGATGCGCGGCCAAACCATGGGTTTGGCCGCGTTTCCGCGGCGGCTTGGAGGAATCACGAGTCCAAATTTTGTCGTGGTTCTTAGAAAAGCCTGCACAGATTTTTAAGACATGTAGAATTAATTTTTGAGACCATTTAAAATCGACAGAAACTGTCAAGTTGTAATTTTGTGATTTTTGATTTCCGGTCGGATCGATGTTTTAAACGCGTTAGCACAAGTTAGTATAGCAAAATGGTGAGGCTCTGATACCACTGTAAGTCTACGCTAGCGCCCCGGCCGTCTACAGACGCCAAATGCGGAACAAAAAAATTTTAACTGGCGCTATCGTATACTTTAACCCGGATCTGCCATTATTGCTAAACTAACAAACTGTAAAGAGTGTAGAAAGGTTATACCGAACGATCCGAGTCCTTCGTTCTTTAACCATCATCCCACGCTCCATTGCGGCTGCTCCGATCTCGTCGATCTCCGATATCTTCGTCGAGGTGGCACCACATCACCGATTCTTTAAACGGGCTCCCGCCTCTGACTTGAGGCAACTCGATCGTCAAGTTTGCTAAAAGAGACAACCAAGAATGATGTAGAGAATGAGTAGATGACTTTGTCTCACTTCGTCCAAATCCGTGGACGATCGGTTAATGAAGTTGCCGAGGGAATTGGGTGATGGAATGAAATGAACTGTAAAATTCCATGCACCCCAAATACTATCATATCTTTTTACAACCATGAAAAACTATCAAGTGAGAGAGAGTGTGAGGAGAGAGAGGGGGCCGGCCTCTTATAAGGAGGAGGAGGTGACCGTAGGAGCAAAGAGGGTGACCTTAAGAAAATATCATAATGTGAATGCAAAAGAATGTCTTAAGGAAAACAAGAATGTTTAGAAATCAAAGCATGAGTCACAAGACAACTCTCCATTTCTAGAACCTTCTAGAAGCTTCTAGAAGCACGACTCACTCTCATCCAAGAAAAGATAAATCCGTCTTTAACCGAATGTTAAAAGACGGCTGATAGAAAACTGGAAACTGGCAACTTCCAAAAGTGATCCTGAAACGAATTTCAGGACAACCCCGAAACTGTATAAATATACCCGCATTTGTATTACGACCGAATACAAATGCAACTGAGACAAAGATATTATACCTACTCAATATAATACTCGGATCCGGCTTAAACCAAAGCCGATCAGTATCATCTGCCCGAAAAATAACACGTGCGTAAACGCACGTGCATTTTCCGAACCCTGCCATAAAACCATACGGCCTCTACAACGTTTCGCCCGAACTTGGGAAACTGTCTGTGGGGGACTCTAATGACTCGTCAGTACCCTGGCAGTGGGTTTAACCACAAACCGTCAGCGGCACTAGCTATGCGTAACGGCTGCCCATGGACTGACCTCAAGGGAGGCTGATGAGCGAACTCAAGGGAGGCCGATGAGCGAACTCATCCAGAAACCCTACTGAGCCTAACAGTGACAATGTATATACAGTCCGGTCCGTTCGTCAATGAGTATCGCATATCTGCCTAGGGGGCTAGTAACGTCAGACCCCCAATAGCAGTATAAGTCGTGTCGGAGTGTAGCCCAATAACACCCTGAGATACTACTGGAGTACCTACCAGTAAATCTCCTGCCATGGCCATGGACTTTGTGTAATGGCTCTCCTAGACACAGCACGACCTCGCCCCCAATACCGGGAGAGACGAAACCCCTGCCGGTCCGATCACGTGCCTCCATATGGCTCGGGACTGTACCCAAAAGCTACCTGTTTGCACGACTCCTTTGAGCCGTGGTATGGTAGAAATCAAAGCATAGTGGGAAATTACACGAGACAAATGACGACCTCAGGTCGATGAACTAACCTGTACACATGTCACCAGGGAACTGCTATCTGACGGTAGATATAATACTAACTAGCAGATTCCCGGCGAGTCCTGTCCGGTGTACTCATAACCTAATGAGCACCTGTATACATCTTAGGTGATCCAACTGACACCAGTGGCTTGTGAGACCGGCCACCGCCCCTCGTCGGGGTCTCGACTGTACACACTAGTCTACTCCGGAGTATCGATGCCCTATCTCGAAACTCCCATGACTAGGGACCAAAATTAAGGATATGCATTTAAACCACCCAACTCTCACGTATATGATCGCCATCATACTGTTGGTAGTAAAGCAAGATCCTAAGGGTTCTATCAAAGTGTAACATGCAATCAGTCACCTGATCATGTACACGACTGATAAAGGCAAACCAGATAGCATACTATCATCTCGAGTAAGACTGTCATACCGGTATAGGTCCTCCGCAATCATTGCAATCACGTACCTGCGATCCAATAATTGACTATGAGGGCACTATCTCCAACAATCCAGACCCAGAATCCTTGGAACCGTAAGATGAACTGATCGAAAGGCTGCTGAACGAAGCCCTCCTAAAGAGCAAAGCTGACCGAGGACGTGAAACGGCCATATATGAAAAGGCCGAGCGTCGGCGTCAGGAGGAAGAAGCCACAGTAGGGATGAGTCACAAAGAACTTCCGCCGGATCAAAGCATACCCACGGCAAGCAAGAGAAAGTTTAATACGGGGAAGCAGTTAGCCAAGGCTCTGTCAATGGGAATGAAGCTGCCACCTTTCGAAGGAAATACTCCCGGGAGTACGTGCCCCGACGGAGCGAACGTACATCCGAACTACTGCTTGTACCATCGGAGGGTCACACACCCTACCGAAGGGTGCAATGCCTTCAAGAATTAGTGGCAGGGATATGTTGCCCACCGACAACATTTCAAGCGGATGAAGCGCAAAGCTCATCAGGAACAAAGAAGCATGACGGACGAGGAAAATGCCCATCTTCGACTTGAGGTGCTCGATGCCCTTGATGAAGCTCGTTTCATGGCGCAACAAAACCTAGAAGCTTACAAAGTAAGGATGACGCGCTCATGCGAAAGACTAACTAGGTCGAGAGCATTCTGCCAAAGCGAACTCGTACTAGTTGTCAAAAGACCTATGATCCCCAATCGTGCCAAACGGGGGAAATTCGAGCCGAACTATGAAGGCTCGTACATCATAGACAAGGTCTACCAAGGTTGGGCCTACCTACTCATGGATATGCATGGCGAAAGACCATTCCGGCCAATAAATGGCCGGTTCCTTAAAAAATACTACGCCTGACAAGTTACGGCTCTGGTTAATGATGGATGACGACGCTCGTGTCTGCTCGCTATCTTCCTAAGTCCAAACTCTATAAGTAGTATCCAACGAAACCTCGTCTCAAAATGCTACGGACCGAGATGTCCTTAAACTAGCTACGGACCGAGATGTCCTTAAACTAACAACGTCGCCTCAAACCCGGTGATAGTGGAATGCAAGTCCACAAATCCGAGCGGTGAGGACTGAAACTCAAATCCCACCGGCAAACAGATGGGTCACAAGAGGTGAAATTATTCTCCAGAGTTCTACCGTGTAAAAAAAACGGTATGTCCACAAGCGAAAATGGCACGAATGAAAACCCGAAAAGGCTCCATGAGTAAAAACAGCAGGATTGCCAGCGAATTTGTGAAAACCCGCAAGGGCGCAGACTCGTTAAAAAAACGGTATGTCCATAAGCGAAACAGGCACGGATGATAACCGGAAAGGGCTCCGTGAGTAAAAACAGCAGGGCTACCGCCGAGTATGTGAAAAACTGAAAGGGCACAGACTCGTAAAAAAATTTCCTGTGCACTTGCAGGGTCCTCTCGACCTTATAAGGAGAAAATACCCAAGTGAGATCCTTATGACTCACAAGAGAGCAAAACACTTAGGAATCCTCACGATCCCTAAGGAGAAATTACACCTACGAGATCCTCATGACTCGTAGGGATAAATACTTTTATGAGACCCTTACGGCTCACGAAGTCAAAAGCCTTAATCGTCAGGTCCCTAACCCTGTCTAATAAGCCACCTTTGTTCGATAGCAGCGAAGGCAAATGACGATTCGCTCCTGGCAATGTCCCACTAGTAGCGATGCTGATGCCTAAATCGGTATCAAATTCTAAGTCTTTTCACAGCAAATGATGATTTTCTCCTGGCCATATTCCAGTCGCATCGATGGTGATGCTAAGATTGGTATCAGATCTCAAGTCTATACTAGCAAAAAAATCAGCGAGCCAAAAAAACATATAAAAATAGCCGAAATGATTAGGCAATCGCGACTTTCGCGATATAAAAAGCTGAAATGATAGAGTATCGCGGAAAGAAATAAAAAAATGAAAGAATAAAACTTTTGCCCTACGGGCGAGTCCATACTGACCCCTGTATACAATCCATCGGCATACACGAAAAGCGAACCACATTTCCCAACAGACTTTGTCAAAGGGAGAGTCAGATCTCGACGGCAACATCTGCATCCCAGAAGGTCGACACGACGTTCCTTCTCGATGCCGCAGAAAGCAGAGCAAGTCAACCCTGACACCGCAGAAAGCGGAGCAAGTCAGCCAATGACCTCCCCGCCGGAACAACGCTCCGTCTCGGAAACAAGTCAACCAATGACCTTCCCGCCGGAACCGTGCTCCGTCTCAAAATTAGGCCAACCAATAATCTTTCAATTTGTCTCTGCCCCAGGGAAATCAATGTCCCTGCGCAAACCTCTCAACCCGTCAGAAAGAAAACTCTCTTGTGAGATCCTTACGACTCTCAAGAGAAAACACACTTAGGAGTCCTCATGACCCCTAAGGAGAAATTACACCTACGAGATCCTCTCGACTCGTAGGGAGAAACGTCTTTATGAGACCCTCACGGCTCATAAAGTTGAAAAAAATTCTTAGGTAGCAGACTTGAACTTGTTTCCTAAGCCATCGCTACCCTACAAGGAGGTCAAGATGGATTGTTATCTACCGTCTATGAGCCATATTTGCTAAAGTAACATGCCAATAATACAGCAAAGAAAAGAAAGTGCCGGCATAAAATGAAATATTTCTTTTATTCATGAATCCAAATGAATACAATGTACATTTCATAAAATAATCAAAAGACACTCTCATTCAGGAGTAAATACAAAAAGGGAGAATATAAAAAAAATCTTCAAGACGGCGGATGGTGCAATAAGTTCATCAATTCATCATTCTTCAGTTGGGCCTCGGCTTTAAGCTTTGTTATTGCCACAAGACGAGTCTCCGCTTGAGACCGTTGAGCCTGATACGAGGCAGACTAACTCTTAAGCTCCTTTTCAGCAACTTTATGAGCTTCAACCATCTCGCGGGTAAAGATAACGGCTTTATCAAGAGCTACCATCTCTATGATAGCTTCTTGAAGCATCCGCCAAAGTTCGTACGCACGGGTGGTCTTACCAGTGAGTTGAGTTTGGAGTTTCCCCAAAGCGTTTAAAGCTAGCTCCCTCTCCGAAAATTTCCGGTTGAGCCTCTTTTCGCAAGACTGAAAATTAGCGGCGCACCGCTCAATCTACCCCCGCAAGCTCACCTTGGAAGTTAATAGCTCAGAAGGAAGGCGTATACACTCGAGATTATGTAAGCAAGCCTCCACTCTGCGACAATACTCAACCCAAACATGCACCGACATCTCATCATGATAAGTAGCAAGGAAGGGCAAAGAAGTATTGGTTTTGCCAGCAAATTCTTCGGCCGTAACAGAACTTCCAGCACGAAGATCATCAATGAGGGCCGACAAGGAGTGAATGCTTTGTCTCACCATCCTTTTAGACACACGTCGGGCATATGGTCTCGGTGGAATAGAGATTCGGGATTCTAACGGAGCTGGAGCTGGCAAAGCTGGCAAAGTTTATGACTAGTCAGCGAGACTGGCAAACATGGAATAAACAAAATAGTACCAAGGGTAAAGTTTTACTTACCCACAACCATGCAAGGAGGGTTTGAAAGATCCCCAGGCCCATCCAGGATCTCCACTTCATCATCAGCTTCCAGAACTGCAGAGGGCATGTTAGCATCATCGTAAAAAAAGTGATAATAAGGCATGGGGGTCAAAGAACACCGACCTTGCCCGGAAGAAAGGACAATGCTTTGCGGGGACATCGCCCGTAGGGCAGCCATGTCAAGTAAGCGCTGGAAGGACTTCCTGGGAGATAAGTCCACTATAGAAGCCGCTAATTCTAGCAGTTCTGAAAGAAAGAAAAGTTCAGATAATGAGGGGATCATTAACAATAAAATATAAAAGGTTGCCTTCGACGCTCCGCTCACCTTGAACTGGAGGCATGGCAGCTTCGGCGGCCTCCTCCACGCCCTCAGGCACATCACCGGGGAAATTTGCGGGCATAGCAGCTTCCAGTTGCGAAGCAACAACCGCCATTTCAGGCTCCAGAGAAAGAACAGCGGCCTTTGCAGTCCCTCCTACAATTTCCAAGAAGCCGTCAGAAAAATCCATAGGGTATGTGGCCAATGGAGTCACCTCCGCTCGAGCAATGGACACCGAAGGAACAAGAGCCACCACCGGAGGCTCCATAACAGGAACGGCAACCGTAGTAACTCCTTCTGCATATGCCGATGCGTCATGGGAGACATCTATAGAAGCGGCGGTCATGGTACGACCTGGGCTCAGATCCTCTTTCGCTGCTGAAGTCCCTGCAAAGTTTTCGCAAAGATAAGGAGATATAAAAAGCGATACAAATTATTTGCCAAAAGAAAAATATGGAAAGCACGTATACCGATGCGCCAGAATGCTTCTAGTATGGCTTTTTCAAGCCGTCGTTCCTTCCTGAGGAAATGTGCTCGTCGGGCATCAAATGCAGATTCATGCCCACCGGTCTTCAGTGCCAGCTCGTCTTCAGAAGCAGCCAAAATAGGCTGCTTGAAGGCTCTTTCATCTTCCGTTCACAGAGGACCTATATGTACTCTCCGTAGTGAAGGGGGATCTTCATAGAAGATAACCGGGGGGTAGGGCTTCTTCGGGATGCGTACATTTTCGATCTCATCCTGCGAGCGCCTTAAGGCTTCAACTCATTGCATGGCTTCCTCAGCTGACGAGCCAGGATAAATAAGACCGTCATCCAGCTCTTGCATGGAGATGGCTCGTCTTGAACAATAGGCTCAGATTCCAGCAGGAGGTCAAGCAAGCCGGCAGCTATTTTCTTCCTCCTTTTCGAGCTAGAGCTAACACTGGAAGAGGATCACTTCCTTCCCCTCGGCACTTTAGTGCGACGTTGGTCAACCTCGCTTCCAGTATCCCCTTTTGGCAATACCACCGCAGATGACTCCGCCACTGATGGTACTGTCACTGACGCTTCATCGAAGGCCTTCGCCTGAGCTCTAGTGCGCACTGGCATCCCAGCAGTGCGAGGAGTTGATTCTATTTTTGTGGCTTTCGGGATAAGGACCTCGCCGCCATCCCTCAACGGAGGGCAAACTAGTGTCCGCGGCCGCAACTGAATACTAGTAGCTTGGGCCAGAGCCGACGATCAACATTCGAAGAGTACCCGCCTCTCCTCGATGATGACAGGACCGATTCGATGAAGGTACCAACCCGCGAAGGACCCCACACACCTTGGAATATAGTCGGCCTCGGGGATTACGAAATAGGAGCCGGTGTTCAGCCGCATAAAATGATGGATGATGTCACGCATGACTTCCAAAGATGGAGTAGGCTCAACCAAGAACGCCTCGAAAGGGACACCCTGGTTATAGCCCAACTGCAAAGCGAAGCGATGCGGATTGTACCACATAAAAAGAGCCGTGTTGTTCTGCCAGAACACTAGGTAAGCCGGCCTAATCGAGTATAGGTGCATGATCTCCTTAGGTTTTTAAAACGACACTCCACCCTTCGACAAGTCAAACAGTTGCTGAATAGGCCCAGCAGGAGCAGAAAGGACTCGGTCAACAAAAACCATCCCGCCCTCGTTGGAGTATGGATTAAGCAGCACGCGGAGGGCTCCTAGCTGGGTAGGGTCAGGAGCAGAAGCATCCACCAGCCTCATGATCCATGGGAAAGTATAGGAGTCATAAAAATCTGGCCTCCAATGCGCTGCGAATGCTCCCAATACATGCATCTCAATCCACAACGTGAAGTAGTGGAGAGAGGAATTCACGACATCCGTACCTGGGGTTGAAGTGTTGGCCACAACGCTCAATCCATGATAAAGATACGACAGTCCCGCGATGTCGACAACCAACCGTGCCCCTTCGACTACATGATGAGCGGGGTAGAAGACAGAGGCTCTCATGAAGCGTCGATGCGTCGGCATGGCAAACCAACTAAGCCAAAGACTGATGAAGCCGACGAAGAAGGTCTCTTCGTCCATGCCAGGGGCCACAATTGAATCGAATGGCACGACCGACGAAACCGGAATGTAAAACTGTGGCAAGTCCTCTTCTTTGGTCGATAGCTTATTCATCCCAAACCCAAAAGGGTCATTAATATTCGCAAATTTTGGAGCCTCCTTTGATAAGACATCTTCACGGAGAAAACAGACGATGAAGCTCTTAAAGGTGACGCCCTGTCCCTCTAACTCCGCGAACAGCTTCTCGAAAATACCCGGAGTCTTGATTAGACTGGGGTACTTATGACGGACGGCGTTTTCGGTCGTTAAGCTGTCAAGCATAGCAGGCACGGTCGTGAATACGTACTCATCGGGAGGCAACAACTCTTCATAGTGTTTTCTCCTGATCGACAGTCCAGAGATCTCACGGAACTCTTCCAGAGAAATCGAGACCTCACGATCCCCTAGCAAGAAAGTGTTGGTGGGAAGATTCCATTGATTCAGGAAAGCTTTAACCCACCAGACGTGAGGAGCCGGGTAATGAAAGAGAGACGAGTATACCGCTTGATATAACCCAACCTTCTACAACCGTGCACGGTGGGCGGAGAGGACATATCGAGCCCAAGGAAGATAGCCAATTGGATAATGAGGGGTATGCCCTACCTTATAGACTTGTACCCAGGGTTGGGTTTCGCCTTGACAGATGCGGCATCCCAAGATATCTATAGCCGGCACGGGCTGGTTGGGTATCCCTGTTGTTGATGGCTCGAGTCGGCCTATAGGAGTCCAATTAGCCACCTCCACCGCATAAGCAGTCAGCGGACGCTCCATCAGCGATATTGGGCGCAAAGGATCTGTTGGCATCTCAAAAGTAAAGCTGCGGCTGTAGGGTGTTTTTCGTCACCCTATTGAGATGGGAATACACGCACGCTTGTCAGGCGCAGTACAGATTCCCCCTGCCTAGGGTAGGCAGGGGTTTATTGATTGCGGGGATCCTAATCTCCGGCAGCCGCGGACTAAGCTGTTGTTAATTACCCCTCTCCTTTAGAGCGAGGGAACCTCCGATTAACGGGTTAAACTGGTCATGCGAACTCAATGTGCAGTGTGCGTGTGTTGTGTTTTAGTGTGGAGTATGTGTGTGTGTATGTATATATACATATATATATATAAAAAGGGAAAGGGCATCCAAAGGATGCGTGGGAAAAAGCGCCAGCGCTTTGAGGCTAGCGCTTTGAGCGCAAGGGCGCTAGTGCTTTGGGCGCTAGCACCCCACGTGCCAGGCACGTAGGCGCTCGGGCACTAGCACTTTGAGTGCCAGAGCGCTAGCGCCCCACGTGCCAGGCACGTAGGCGGTCGGGCGCTAACGCTCTGAGCGCAAGAGCGCTAGAGCCCCTACGTGCCAGGCACGTGGGCGCTAGCGCTCTGAGCGCAAGAGCGCTAGCGCTTTGAGCGCTAGCGCCCCACGTGCCAAGCACGTGGGCGCTTTGAGCGCAAGGGCGCTAGCGCCCCATGTACTTAGCACGTGGGCGCTCGGGAGGCAAAAGGAACTTGGTCCCTGCAATGGGAGTTGTACTCCCAGAAAGGAACACTTATTATTTTGTATGTATATATATGTGTGTGTGTGTGTGTGTGTGTGTGTGTGTGTAAGGAGTTAAGCTCCTAGGATATTTTGAGGCTGATGAAGTAGCTTCTCCCCTCGAGCCCTGGATCTTCCCCAAAGTGGGGGTTTCTAGAGATGGGTCTCCTTCTTCTTCCTGTCGTTTGGCCGGATCTTGGAAAAAGGGGGTGAGACTTAAAAATCTCCCCTTTTTGAGATCTAATGGCAGATCCAAGTCCCCCTTTGTGGGTTTTGTGGTGAAAAACTATTTAGTTTTGGAAAAGGAAGAGTAAAACTCTTGATTTAATTCAAAAGTAAGAAGAAGGTTTTAGAACCTTAAGGAAGGAGAAAGAGGCACAGGCCCTAATTTTTGGGGAATGAAAAGTCTATGCTTTATTCATCATCATGTTGCCTTATATTGGCTTATATATTTACATATAGCCCCTTGGGCGTTACAAAATGGCATTTTGCGCATCCCATGTCTCATGTGCTATTTCTTTTTGTACATAAGCCATGGGCTTACAAAAATTTGGCTTTATGCCCATTTTGTTTACATTCATGCATAAAAAATTACATAAAAATTATTTATCACATGATTTCATTTTGGCATGGGGGAAGGCCGGCCGCTTCATGTTCGGACTCGACCTGGGCATGGGCCCACTTGGCTTGGGGTTGACTTTGACTTTGACTTAGTCAACCGGGGTGCAATTTTCGATTTCAACAAAGTGCTCCCCATCAATAAATGCACACCACATATGTGAGTCGTGTGCATGAAATTGATGGATCTTCTTCTGCGTGGAGGCGACTTGCTTTGGTTCCCACTTTTTGGGATGCACTGCCCTTTTTACGATATGGACGGTCGACGCTTGACGCGTCTCCGAGACGGAGTGTCTGTGGTAGACGTTTTCCTGGCCCGGAGCGATTTGGTTCCCGCTTTGTAGGAAGCCTGCACTCCCCTTTTTGCGACATGGACGGTCGACGCTCTGATCCGGAGCGATTTGGTTCCCGCTTTGTAGGAAGCCTGCACTGCCCTTTTTGCGACATGGACGGTCGACGCTCTGATCCGGAGCGATTTGGTTCCCGATTTGTGGGAAGCCTGCACTGCCCTTTTTGCAACATGGACGGTCGACGCTCTGATCCGGAGCGATTTGATTCCCGATTTATAGGAAGCCTGCACTGCCCTTTTTGCGACATGCACAGTTGACGCTTGACGCGTCTCCGAGGCGGAGTGTCCGTGGTAGACGTTTCCCTGGCCCGGAGTGATCTGGTTCCTGCTTTGTAGGAAGCCTGCACTGCCCTTTTTGCGACATGGACGATCGACGCTTGACGTGTCTCCGAGACGGAGTGTCCGTGGAAGACGTTTCCCTGGCCCGGAGTGATTTGCTTCCTGCTATGTAGGAAGCCTGCACTGCCCTTTTTGTGACATGGACGGTCGGCGCTCTGATCCGGAGCGATTTGGTTCCCGATTTGTGAGAAGCCTGCACTGCCCTTTTTGCGACATGGACGGTTGACGCTCTGATCCGGAGCGATTTGGTTCCCGATTTGTGGGAAGCCCGCACTGCCCTTTTTGTGACATGGACGGTCGATGCTTGACGCATCTCCGAGATGGAGTGTCCGTGGTAGACGTTTCTCTGGCCCGGAGTGATCTGGTTCTTGCTTTGTAGGAAGCCTGCACTGCCCTTTTTGCGACATGGACGGTCGACGCTTGACGCGTCTTCGAGACGGAGTGTCCGTGGTAGACGTTTCCCTGGCCCAGAGTGATCTGGTTCCTTCTTTGTAAGAAGCCTGCACTGCCTTTTTTGCGACATGGACGGTCGACGCTCTGATCCGGAGCGGTTTGGTTCCCGATTTGTGAGAAGCCTGCACTTCCCTTTTTGCGACATGGACGGTCGACGCTCTATTTGACTTGCTCTACTTCCTGCAGTGTCAGGGGTGAACTTGACTTGCTCCGCTTTTTGCGGTGTCGAGATTGGATTCTGACTTGCTCCGCTTTCTGCGGTGTCGGAGTTGAAGTTGACTTGTTGATTGTGATTTGGGTTGACATCAGCATCGCTATACTGAAATACGGTACCAGAAGCGAATCATCATTTTCCATGAGTGGATTTGGGGATTCTGGTTTTGGTCGGCATCTGTATTGCTGCACTGGAATAATGCCAGGAGCAACTCATCATTTGCCCCGGGAGGGTTTGGGAATTGGTTTTTGCTTAGCACCAGTATCGCTACACTGGAATATGGTACCATGAGCGAATCATCATTTGTGCTTGCTTATCAGGAAGCGATGGCTTAGGAGACAGGTTTTAAGTCCCTATCACCTAAGACTTTTCAATTTTGTGAGCCGTAAGGGTCTCACAAAGCATTTTCTCCCTACGGGTCGTAAGGATCCCGTAGGTATATTTTCTCTTTAGGAGTCGTGGGGACTCCTAAGTGTGTTGCTCCTTTGTGAGTCGTAAGGATCTCACGCGGGAATTTTCTCCTCACAAAATCGAGAGGACTTTGTGAGTGCATTTCATCTCTTTTTCATGAGTTTGAGCCCTTTCGGGTTTTCACAAACTCGCCGGCAGTCCTGTTGTTTTTACTCACGAAGCCCTTTTGGGTTTTCATCCGTGCCCATTTTGCTTGTGGACATACCTTTTTTTCTTTTTTTTGAATCTTCACCGCTGGTGTGACTTTGAATGTGGTCTCACCGGCAGGACTTGGGAGGGATTGGGATCGTTTTACGTCCGTGGATTGTATACGGTTTTGCAGGATGTATGATGGATTGGGAAGCGATGGCTTAGGATCTCATGACTCTTAAGGAGAAAATGAACTTACGGGATCTTTTGCAGGATCGTTTTACGCCCGTAGGGGTCCCATAAAAGCATTTTCTCCCTACAAGTCGTAAAGATCCCGTAAGTGCATTTTCTCCTTAAGAGTCGTGAGGACCCCCAAGTGTGTTTTTCCTTTGTGAGTCGTAAGGATCCCACGAAGGTTTGTTCTCCTCATGCATCATGAGGACACATGAGTGTGTCTTCCCAATGGAGCATAATTCTAAGGGCGGAGACCAGCCACGTAACTGGTGATTACGGTGGGGTATGGATATGATGAGAATTATTTGAGCCCGTGGATTGTATACGGTAGTCAATTTGGGGACTGGCCGTAGGGCTAGAAGAATTTTGGGAAATTGGATTTTGATTGGCGTCTGCATCGCTACACTGGAATATGGTACCAGGAGCGACTCATCATTCGTCGGTTTTTTTACCGCGATTGCTCTATCATTTCAGCTTTTCTTATCGCGAAGGTCGCGATTGCCCTATCATTTCGGCTTTTATTCGCGGTTGCCCTATCATTTCGGCTATATTTTCATCTTTATTTTACTCGCTGATTTTTATTACGAGTTGCCCCATCATTTCGGCTTTTCTTTTTACTTATTTATTTACACATTCTCCATTTTTTTTATTTACACATTTTTTTACATTCCCAGTTTAACTACTTAGAGATCGATCGTTCCTAGTTTAACGACGTGGTGGTCATCTTTGTTTATCCCAGCTCCTTGAATTTTGATCTTGGCGGAGCTGTATTGATGACCGTAGCTCTGTGGCTTGCCGATACATTCGAGAACTGTGAGATTTTTCCAAGCTTGTATTGGTCATCTGCCCAATCTTTGAAAACACAGCAGTCTTCAATGGTATGGGCAGTATACGGGATTGCCGGTCATATTCATTTCATGGGGCCTCTTCGGAATAGGAAATTGCAGGCCGTTGTTCAAGGCTTCCTCGAATATATTGCGGACCTCATCCCTCCTGAAAGAGTACACCTTCTTCTTTCTTTCCATTAGAGTAGGTTCCCTTACTGATGCTGGTCCTTGAGGCCGATCAATTTTTGGTTCGCCCTTTCCAGATAATGGCACATGTCTGGGAGGATTAGGTTCCCGAAAGGCTTCGGTCTCCATTTGTATGAAATCGGCGGTCGTAGCTTGACTGTTTGCTAGCACGCCTTTAGACAGTTCTATCTCTCCTGCCTTGTATTGCTTTTCGACCCAATCTTTGAAGACGAAGCAGTCCTCAATGGCATGACCTATCACTTTGTGATAGGGGCAGTATTTGGGGTCGTCGGTCATGTTTGCTTCCTGCGGTCTTTTTTACTCTGGCAGTTGTAGACCGTTCCTCGGGGCATCTTTGAATATTTTACGGATTTTGTCCCTTTTGAAGGAATATACCTTATCCAGTTTCTCTTTCAGAGGCGATTCCCCTTTGGTGTATGTATCGGAAGGACTGGAGCTGATCACGGCCGTTTTTCGCGAAGGCGCTCCGCTCTTAGGTTGAATGGGGTATCAGTTGGCTGCCTCCAGGTATCGATCCCTGGCTCATGAACCAAAATTTGATTCTGTTGTAATTGCAATCGAGTGACTTGGGTCGCGAGATCTGCCGCGACGCTTGCCAATTCGTCGACCTAAGATTATACCTTGGCTAACTTCTCATCCCTGTCCTGAAGCTGGCTCTAAAGCCATCGGAATAATGCTTGTTCTGTAGTTCCGGTTATGATAACCGGGTCATCTTTATTGCCTGAGAACAATTCTGCAGGAACCCCAGGCTCTTTTGGATTATCGGCCTGAGCGAGCTCTTCGTCATTTAGACCGAGTTGACGTTGGGTAGCGTCCACCGTATCATCACCCTGGCTGTGAAGCATAGGAGGGTTCGTTTCTTCATGTCCGACCATGTAGACAATGTGGAGTTCCTCGAACCTTTTCCAGCATAGAAGGGTTCGTTTCTGCATATCCAGCCGTCTCTTTATCTTTGGCGGGGTGACCCCGTTCCTCGAACCTCATGAAGTCCAGCGTAGCAGGAGCCCTAGCCCTTTTGTTGGCTCTATACCTGAGCCTTTTCTGCCTCAGCTTCTCGATTTTGAAGGCTTGGCGGGCATCCGTTATCCGGGAAGCCATTATGAGTCGATTAGCGGGGAGCATAGAGAAGACACCCGATCGAGCAGTTGTTAGGGGCATCGCCGGAGCTTGCTCGAGACGCGTTGTATCTTTGTTGGTGTTGATGGCCTTGACCCCAGCTGGAGCGATGGAGAGACGTTCGGAAACAGATTTGCGTTTGGGTTGGGGTGCCTTCGAGACCACCACATTTGGCCTCTTACCTTTCGAGGCCGGTTTGACTGTTACCGGAGCTTGAGGAGCTGAGATGGCGTTAGCTGACACGAACAGAATAGAGATGAATGGTAGCAGCGGCTCTTCCCATTGTCGCCCGAGACTGGCCGGGAGGACCGTCCGGGAGTCCATCTTCATCGTATAGGAGATGGGAGCGGAGTTTATCTTTGGAGACATTGTTGAGAAGTGATTGCTTGAAAACCTGCAAGAAAGAGCATTATTTTAGTTTAAATATAGATATGTATATTGATTAAGTTCGCATGAACGTTTAACCCGAAATATGGGAGGAGAGATTGGTCCCACCGGGCGTGCCAGAATCTGTAGGGTGTTTTTCGTCACCCTATTGAGATGGGAATACGCGCACGCTTGTCAGGCAAAGTACAGATTCCCCCTGCCTAGGGTAGGCAGGGGTTTATTGATTGTGGGGATCCGAATCTCCGGCAGCCGCGGACTAAGCTGTCGTTAATTACCCATCGCCTTTGGAGCGAGGGAACCTCCGATTAACGGGTTAAACTGGTCATGCGAACTCAATGTGCAGTGTGCATGTGTTGTGTTTTAAAAGGGGTTTTGGATATATCGAGGGCCCCGCAGAGTTTTTACGGGGGTACCGCTACCCGGATAGCGGGCTGGGGGTCAAGGGGGCTAGCAGCCCCCTTCCGGGTGCGAGGCAGCGCCCCGTTAGAATTTTTTTCTAACGGTGGAGGTGTTTTTAGTGTGGAGTATGTGTGTCTGTATGTATATATACATATATATAAAAAAAAGGGAAAGGGCGTCCAAAGGATGCGTGGGAAAAAGTGCCAACGCTTTGGGGCTAGCGCTTTGGGCGCTAGCGCCCCATGTGCCAGGCATATGGGCGCTCGGGCGCTAGCGCTTTGGGCGCTAGCGCCCCACGTGCCAGGCACGTGGGCGCTCGGGCGCTAGCGCTTTGGGCGCTAGCGCCCCACGTGCCAGAGCGCTAGCGCTTTGAGCGCTAGCTCCCCACGTACCAGGCACGTGGGCGCTCGGGCACTAGCGCTCTTAGCGCAAGAGCGCTAGCGCTTTGACCGCTAGCGCCCCTACGTGCCAGGCACGTGGGCGCTCGGGCGCTAGCGTTTTGGGCGCTAACGCTCTGAGCGCAAGAGCGCTAGCGTCACGTGCCAGGCACCTGGGCACTCGGGCGCTAGCGCTTTGAGCGTAAGGGCGCTAGCGCCTCACGTACCAGGCATGTGGGCGCTCGGGAGGCAAAAAGGACTTGGTCCCTGCAATGGGAGTTGTACTCCCAGAAAGGAACACTTATTATTTTGTATGTATATATATATATGTGTGTGTGTGTGTGTGTGTATGTATGTATAAGGAGTTAAGCTCCTAGGATATTTTGAGGCTGATGAAGTAGCTTCTCCCCTCGAGCCCTGGATCTTCCCCAAAGTGGGGTTTCTAGAGATGGGTCTCCTTCTTCTTCCTGTCGTTTGGCCGGATCTTGGAAAAAGGGGATGAGACTTAAAAATCTCCTATTTTTGAGATCTAATGGCAGATCCAAGTTCCCCTTTGTGGGTTTTGTGGTGAAAAACTATTTAGTTTTGGAAAAGGAAGAGTAAAACTCTTGATTTAATTCAAAAGAAAGAAGAAGGTTTTAGAACCTTAAGGAAGGAGAAAGAGGCACAGGCCCTAATTTTTGGGGAATGAAAAGTCTATGCTTTATTCATCATCATGTTGCCTTATATAGGCTTACATATTTACATATAGCCCCTTGGGCTTTACAAAATGGCATTTTGCCCATCCCATGTCTCATGTGCAATTTCTTTTTGCACATAAGCCACGGGCTTACAAAAATTTGGATTTATGCCCATTTTGTTTACATTCATGCATAAAAAAATTACATAAAAATTATTTATTACATGATTTCATTTTGGCATTGGGGAGGGCCGGCCGCTTCATGTTCGGACTCGACCTAGGCATGGGCCCACTTTGCTTGGGGTTGACTTTGACTTTGACTTGGTCAACCGGGATGCAATTTTCGACTTCAACAGCGGCGGCCCCGGATAATGTGCCCGTACCAAGCTCCCCATAAGAGCAAACTACTGCAATCCCTGTCATGGGCCTGGATCATCGCCATGGCCTCTTCATCCAACGGCGATTGCGGAAGAGCGGCGTCTGAGCGAGTAAAAGGAAAGTAAGGAAGATGTAATGACCTCAAAATCTTTATACCTTTGTATTATCCCTTTTCAATAATATACCATATTTATTTGTACTTGGTATTTTTCTTTTTCTATTAAATTTATAATTATTTTATTCCTCAACCTATTATGTATTTTTCTGTGTACAATTTCTTTTTCTTATATTTAAGTTTTTAACTTCTCATTCGTATTTTTTTCTTTCATAAATATTTAACCCAAATCCTTTATTCTTATTCTCTACAGCCCATCTGGAAAGCCCACTTTGTTTCCTGATTTAAAATCAGAAAAGCTTCTGGAAAAAGCTTCAAAAGAGGGTCACATGCTTATACGTGACCAGTAGTCACGTGTTGGCACGTGACATCCAAAAGCATCATCAAGGCAGATTCAGCTTCCTGACTACATCAAAGAAAAGGGCTTCAGAAAGGGTCACGTGCTCCCACGTGACCAGGGTCACGTGTTGGCACGTGACATTTTAAAGCGGATTCAGAGGCACATCGGTTCCCTGATCAAATCAAGGAAAAAGCTTCAAGAGAGGTCACATGCTCCCACGTGACCAGGGGTCACGTGTTGGCACGCGACGCTCAAAACATCAGAATTGTTCTCCAGTTAAATCAAGAAAAAGAGTCCAGACAAGGGTCACGTGCTCACACGTGACCAGGGGTCACGTGGCGGCACGTGACGGTTAAGCAGCAATCAGAAGACAGAGCGCGAAAGAAAGAGGAAGGCTCGTTCCAAGGGGGTCACGTGCCCACACGTGACCATGGGTCACGTGGTCACACATGACCGGCTTTCAAAGCCCGTTTTGTTAACAGAATTAAATTCTGAAGGAGATTCAAATCTTTCCAAAGGAAAGCGATTATCTGGAACCAATCGAATTAAAGATTCAGAGGTGATTAAATATCATCTATCTATGGGAAAATCTCTGGTTTGGAAAGATTTCCCCTTCAAATCTAAACGAAATAACAAAAGAGAATCCCTGGATTTGAAATCCAATGGTGAATGAAATTCACCTAATAATCCAAAGGTCCAGAACGAATAATGGATGCAAATCAAATATCTCAAGGAAGATTCGTCAAAAACTAATTGACTCGGCTGCTTCTCCTATAAATAGGAGCCAAGAGATACAAAAAGATATATACGCAGAGGGAGGAAAAAGGAGAGAGCCTTGATACTTTGAAGAATTTGGAGCTTCTGAAAAAAAAAACCCTAGGTAAGAAAGGGAAGGCTTTTTGAAAGAAGGAGAATTTAATTCTCAAAAGAGTTTAACTCTGATATATAAAACAGAAGAACATATTTCTTCTCTCTTTGACAGAGGATCTGCAAAGTGCACATCTCCCCTTTAGGTTGAGAATTTAATTCTCAATGGGTTGAGATCCTGCCATGCGGATCCAAAACATAGAGAGGGAATGGAAACATGAGAATTTAATTCTCACATAACTATAGGAATTTAATTCCTTTAAAACAAAACTAGGGCTTGACCCTGTGTTATGGGAATTTAATTCCTTCAGAACAAAAAGAAACAGGGTTTAACCCTAATTAAGAACCTAGTTCTGTTGGAACAGCGAGGATTTAATTCCCTTGATCATAATTTAACAGAGAATGGGAATTTAATTCCTTAAAAGCTTTTATTAGGGTTTAACCCTATTTAGTTCTTCACATGTATGAGGAATTTAATTCCTACAGAAAATTCAGAGTCTAACTCTATGCAGAATATAAATCTTCAAAAGGAAGTAGGAATTTAATTCCTCTGAAATTACTGTCAGGGTTTAACCCTACGAGGAATTTAATTCCTGGAAAAGATTAACAGATCCTCTAAACAACATACATAGAGGCAGGGTCACGTGTCACCACGTGACCCCCCCAAGAGATCTACAGAAAACCCCTTTGAGGCAGCACCCCACGTGACCCACGTGACCCTCGGCAGAAGCTTTAACATATAAGCATTTAAATGCCCTTCACGTGAGGGCACGTGATGCGATAATCTCAGCAGAATAAATGAAGGGAGGGCGCTCTCACGTGTTGCCACGTGACCCCTCATGCCTTAGTGTTTAACACTAAATTGGAACTCTTGAATACAGTATTGAAACACTATTGGGCCTTAGTGTTCAACACTAATCAAAGAACTTTATTCGCAGTGTTCAACACTGATTATCTTAGTATTTAACACTAATATGAGATCTCCATTGCCAGTGTTCAACACTGATCTGTTTTAGTGTTTATGATAATTTGAAAGCCTTGTTGCTAGTGTTTAACACCAATTATCTTTTAGTGTTAAACACTAACTTGTCAACCTCATTCCCAGTGTTCAACACTGATTGCTCTGTAGTGTTTAACACTAGGCTTTGGCCCAATTGGCTAAATGGATAGAGGCAAAGCCTCTCCTTCAATGGACCAACAAGAAGCCAATATTCCAGACATGATAGGACTTAGCTCAAGCTAGGCCATGAGTCTTCAATTCGTAATTAACTGGGCTAATGGGCTCATAACATAATTAATCGGTCTTGATCCCAAATTGGGCCAAGGACTACTTAAGCCATTCCGGTTCTAGGGTACATCTCTTCACTCCTTTGATACTTGGCATTGTAATCCCTCAATGTCTTCAAAGAGGTGACGGGTCCCGACGACCACCCATGATATGGACTGTGGGGTCCTTAAACCCGTGTCTAATGCAAAATTCCTGGTTACGTGGAACGTGGATAATGTCACTCTTTGACCCCGCGGAAAACGCCCAGAGCGGAGCCTAGTCCTCGCCGAGCACGGCAGTGAACCCGTGTGAAGCATCTAGTGCAAAATTCCTGGTTACGTGGAACGCGGATAATGTCACTCTTTGATCCCGTGGAAAACGTCCAGAGCGGAGCCTGGTCCTCGCCTAGCACGGCAGTGAACCCGTGTGAAGCATCCAGAGCACATACCGGACTGTGGAGTCCTTAAACCCATGGACTACGACGTCCTTAACCTCGACCGAGATGTCTTAAAACTAACAATGGACCGCAATGTCCTTAAACTACCCATGGACCGCAATGTCCTTACACTACCCATGGACCGCAATGTCCTTAAACTAGAACAATAGAGCCCCGTATGCTCTTTTGTCGGATCTAAACGGTCCCGTTTAAGTTGATCTTAGCCTCAAAGATGGCTAACGTATCCTTAAACCTTCAAACAGACTGGACTATGAATCCTCCCAATTAACTCTGGCTCGAGGGTACATCTCTGAACTCCTCTGACACCCATCGTTGTAATCCCTCAACGTCGTCAGAGAGGTGACGGGTCCCGACGGCCACATATACGATGGACCACTATGTCCCTAAACTGGAACAATGGAGCCTAAAACACTCCTTTGTCGGATCTAAACGATCCCGTTAAGTTGATCTTAGTCTCAACGTTAGACTAACGTATCCTTAACAAACGTTTGAGTTGATCTTAGCCTCAAGTATGGCTGACGTATCCTCAAACCAAACCCCCAAACCCAAATCTAAGATAAACACGGATTTGGACTAGTCCACGCCCTACGGGCGACGACATAACTCAGTCTCCATAAACAATCCACGGGCAATAAAACACGAAATAAACATCCACGACACGAAGCGACCAGCTGGAGAAGGAGAAAGTTGTTACCGCGATGCGGTAGCGTAATTAACTGCAGGGGCTTGCGCCTGCAGGGAAGAGCGTCCCCACAATCAAAAACCCCTCCACGAGGGGGAATCTGACGAAGTCTGCTACATCAGCCGCATCCGTCTAAGCCTCCGATGCACGGCGCCATGGATCAACTTGGCATCTTCGGAGAGGTGGACGGATAGCACCAATTAGCATCTGCCCCGAATATCAGGCACGGACGCCTCGCGTCCCGGCCGCCTCGCGTCCCGGCCGCCGTTCGGAGGGGAACAGATTCTGGCACGCCCGGTAGGACCTTTTCCTCTTTCCAGTCCACACTTCGTGTGTCGTGATTCGCGAACCAATCGCGGTTCGCTAATAGTTGCCCTTGGGTTTCAAGATACTAAGAATTGGCATCTTGCTTATTGCAGAAAGCAAAGGATCGATGGCTTCTACTTCTGCGAAATTCTCCAACTGCTCAAACTGCAATTGCGACCAACGCTTTGCCTCGCCAGGAGGTATAGCCTACGGACCCCAAGCTGCTTCGTTATTCACAATGCCGGTGGACCAGGTGACTCAGACCACTACCGGATTGTTCTTTGGGACTATACTCCCACCAACAAGCTTCGCGGCGCCGGTGCTGACAAAGGAAGCTCTCAAGAAATCGGTCTTTGATCGTCTTACCCCTGCCGCGGCTCCTCTCAACGAGTCGCCCAACGTCAACGCCTCGGTCTTCTCTAGATTAGGCCAGAAATCCTGCAAACTCATCATGGGGCCTACAATCTTAGAGAAGGCTGCTTCTAAGAAAGTGGCCGCTCCTGCCCCCGAAATCGTCAAGGCGGCTTCTCCGGCTACAAAATCGGTCTTCACAAGGTTGACGGCTTCAGCTCCCGCTCCTGCTACCCAGAAGACATCGGTCTTTGACAGGCTAGCACCAACAACGACCCCCCACCCATACAAGGGGCAAGACGAAACCATTCTTACCGCTGACCCCATACCGTCCGCTCGACACGCTCGACGTCGCCATTGGCGCCGAGTAAGGAAGGCTGGGGGCAACTCCCCCTCCGGGCTAACTCCATCAACCCCGATGGCAGAAGTTAATGCTTCTGTTCCAACTGGGAACAGCTTCGAGATGCTAAATAAGGTGCGGAGGAATTCTCCTACTGCAGTGCTGAAGAGGTCTCCTCCCCTATCAAAAAAGGTTGTGGAAATAAAATCAGAACAGCCCCGATCCCCTCAACGGCTGTCTTCCAAAATCTATACGGTTTGGCGGCAGGCCCGAGACTCGATCATCGATCCAAACTTCTCCCGCCAGCGCAAGAAGCTGAAAATCCAACCGGAGGCTGGTCACCAGGCTAAACCCCGAAAGGCTGTCTGGACGCCCACCTCAACGGCCCCCTCAACCTCCATGGCTCATAAAAGGAGGAGGACAGGGAAGACCCCCCAGCGTGCAACGATGGCTAAAAGCACTGAGCCCAGACGCCCGAAGTCTGGGGGCATGGTGGTGCACACTGTTTACATGGCCTCTGGAAAGGAGGAAAGCCGCACTTCTACAGGCCACCGACCACTTACCCGATTCGTGACGAAAGCCCAGGAGCAGCAACAAAAGCTTCAGAAAATGATGAATGCTATGGCCGCACTTACCGGGCCAAAAGAAAGCCCAGAAACGTCCTCAGACGCGCGCCAGGAGGAAGAAACCGATGCTGAATTCCTTCGCCGGATACTGGAGAAAAAGGACAAAGAGGCTGCTGAACAAGCGGCCAATATACAACGTATGGGCCTTCTCTTCCAAGATATGATAGGAATGATGATCCAGCAGGACTTACCCGCCGAGGATCCCCCAATCGTTCTTGAAGACGACCGAGGAGAGACGTCAAATCCACCACCAGCCCTCTCAACGGCCAAGGAGAAGGCAATCTCTAAGGCTGACTTGGTTGACTACATAGCCCAGCAAATCCGGGTTCATCATGCGACTGAGGCAGCTGGTCAAGTCGTAAAAACGGGGCGGCCGTATCTGAGCTGGTACAACCAAATCAAATACCCACAAGGCTATACGATACCAAAATTCCACGTGTATAAGGGGACCGGCAACCCCCATCAACATGTCGCCCAGTTCCGGGCCCTCTGCGGTAACACCGGCGGTGATGATAAACTGTTGCTCCGCCAGTTCGTAGGTAGCTTATCAGAAACAGCATTCGAATGGTATTCGGAACTCCCGAACGATTCTATCAAAACGTTCGCTGAAATGGAGCTGTTGTTCACTCAGCGATTCGCAAGTGCCAGCGAACGCACTCCAATAACCGCATTGATTAACGCCAGGGTAAAACCAGGCGAAACCTGGGTCCAGTATGCTATACGCTGGCGGAATTTGTGGTCGAGATGCGAGCAACGCATTGAGGAAGCACCCGCAGTGGGCATGTTCGTGGGAACCCTAGACCCCCACACAACTATCTCCCAGTTTATGATGTTCTTTAAGCCAACCACATTCCAGGCTTTAATCGACAAGTTGGCTCAGATGGACCAGATGGGTCATAGACCACCTCCCCTGAAGTCGGAACCTCGGAATGACAAGGGTAAAGGAAGGGCAACCTTCGTCGCGAATGCCCAGCAGCAACCTAACGCCCCGAAACCGGCAGATCAACTGGAAGAAAGACGCCGGTACTATAATGAGAAGATGAAACGTCCTTACTCGTTCCTACGGGACAAGACGAAACGGTTATTCGAGCTGGCAGTACGCAACAGACTTATAAACTTGCCAAATCCAAGGACCGCCACAACCCATTGAGGTGAATAACCCCAACTATTGCCCTTACCATCAAACGGTAAGCCATCCGATTGAGGATTGCTTCGTTTTCAAAGGATGGATTGAAGATCAATACCTCTAGGGGAAATTTGTACTATCCGAAAAGTGAAAGGTGAACCCACCACAGCCGCATACTCCTAAGAAAGCAGATACACCGGGGGCAACCTGCTCCTTTATTGAAGAAGCTTCATGGGAGGTCATGCTATCAACTAAAACCAAAAGAATGCTGAAAGACCTTCATGCGTGCCCTGCGATCGGATGGGAGGACCCTCTTGAACCTCAAATTATCGAAGGGATGTTGAAGCCCCACCCAACTACGAAGACTTGCGATGAGGACCTAAATATTCACGCCCAGCCGTCAAAATCTTCGAAGAAAAAGAAGAAATCTAAGAAGCCCGTGAAGCTTGGAAACGAGCATACGAACTTGCAGAAGCAAATCGACGCGCTGGAAGAATACAATCAAAAGGCGCAAACTCCTGTCACACTGCGAGAGTTCCTCAACCACATCTTTCAAGAGGGAGATGATGAAGAGAGCTCATCGGATGAATCCGAAGAGTATGTGGCGAGTTGTAACGTAATCTCCCACTCGTTTACCGATGATGAGAAAACTCCTGGCACTAAGAAACTGGAGACAGAGCCTGAACCAGAGCGTGCGTGGCTGACAAATGAAGTGATCAATGCTTTTCTAGACGAAATTCGTCTAAAAAGTAAAGCAGAACAGGAGCGTGAGATGGCGACGTCAGAAGGAACCAAATGCAGGCGACTGAACGGAAGCGTTGAACTACCCCTACCAGAGCGAAAGGCATCTAAAGTAGACAAGAAGATATTCAAGACGAGGAAAAGGTTTGCCAAAGCCATGTCGATGGGAATGAAGCTACCACCCTCTGAAGGAAACACACACGATGGGGTGGAGAGGCACCCTGATTATTGCGCATATCATCGGAGAATCTCACACCCCACAGAGGAGTGCGACGCCTTTAAAATATGGTGGCAAGGATATGTTGCTCGTCGGCAACATGTTAAGCGCATGAAACGCAAGATCCGTCGGGAGCGAAGAAGTACTGTCGATGGTCACAACAGAACTACTGGCAACTGTTATATGGCTCACGCCGGGGGGTCACAAGTTCTCACCTTTGGGAGCGACTCTGATGAAGAAATGGCTCTGGGCCCTCTCTTTAAAGAATCCGTTTTAGGGAAGGAGGAGAAATCGGAAGCCTGCGAAAACATTCAACTGCGCAATCGTACACTCCCAGAAAAGAATCTCGGGCCCGCGAATAGAAAAGATAAGGGAAAGGAAAACATCACTGAGGATATCACTTTAGATGACCAAGTCATGAAAGAACTAACTACCAAAGACCCTCCCAGGAAGGGTAAGGTAGACTATAACATCCTCGTGCACCTAAGGAAGCTACCTTCTCAGCTTAGCATTCTCGATGCCCTCCTATTATCAAAAGAAGCGTGAGACTCACGAATTAAGGCGTTACAAGAACCTGAGCAATTCCAAGCCTTCCTCGCCACTGAAAAGATGAAGGATGAACTGGAGGAAGTGCATACGGCCGATATCACTTTCGGTGATGAAGACCTCCTTCTCGGGACGTGCGACCACAACCGTCCCCTATATGTCTCCGGATACTGCCATGATATCAAGATAGGCAAGATCCTGGTGGATAATGGATCCTCCGTCAATCTCCTTAATGTTCGGGTGTTGAAGGAAATCTGCATGAGTGTGCAACACCTCGCTCGTGACAAAATTACTATCTCCGGTTTCGATTCATAATCGTCACGGACTCTCGGATCGGTGATACTAACATTACGCTTCGGACTTCTCATCACAGACATCAAATTCCATGTCATCGACGCCAAGACCTGCTACAACGCCTTGCTCGGCCGTCCTTGGCTACACGAGTACAACATCATCCCTTCTACGCAACATCAGTGTATGAAGTACTTTAAGGATGGTTTCGAGTATACTGTAACAGGTGAGTTGAACCCATTTTCCGTGAACGAAGTCCGCAAATACGAAGATGCAAAGTACTTTTTGCCAGATTTCAAGGATACAGAAAGGAGTCGCAATCCGGAGAACAAAACCGCCGCCACCATCCCTGTTTTCGGGAGCGATACCGAAGAAGAGGAAGAGATAGTTTATGCAGGGCCATCTCAACGCAACAACCTGGGGACGCCCGCCCCCATGTTGGTCTTCGGAAGTGATTCAGAAGATGAAGTTAATGCCGTGTTCTCCAATCGGCTGTCAATACAAGCACCCCCTGGCGATGACCATAGTTTGCAAATCACCATCGTACCGCGAGAACACTACAAGGATCTCGACACGCTTCAAGCTCACAATGTGCAGGACCTGCAAACATTTTACGTCCCTTCCAGGCAAAGGGGTGAGAAGGTGATCCTATTCTACCGATCCTCAGAGTCGAAGATAGAGAAAGAGATCTGGCATGGCGCGGATGCTACACTCGACCGGCTCCAACCCATCCGTCTGCCCAGATACTATACAAATGGATTAAAGTAGCTATTGAAGCGCCAAGGAGTACCTTTAAAACAGACTGTTCGGCAGGCTCGGTTCTACAACAGGATTTGGGATGTCCCCGGGACTCAACGCAAATTGCCCAATGGGAAAATGGAAACACTTGGGCTTGGATACGCGAGAGCCGGAAAACGGGAACGGGCTTACAGCAGCTACACTATATATACCTTTGATGAAGAAGAGGACGCCCCGTCAGGAGGTGCCAACCCCTCATCAAGACTAGACCCCGCGATTGAAGTGCCGAGTCCGTCGTTTGAAGAACGAACGGACAAGCCTATCAGGAAAATGGGTCAGAAAGCTCAGGAAGACCACAACCGCGAGATGGCCATCTACCAGAAGGCCAGGACGCAACGTCTATTTCAACAGGCTGCAAAAGACAAAGATGCTCATCTTTGTCAACCCGTTGTACGAAAGGCCCGATGCGGAGACGGAAATAAATTAAGAAGCGGAAAGAGGAGCCGACAACAACGACGCAGGATTAGAGGGTTACGTGATCGGGTACTGCACAGCTCGGATTCGTCCCTCATGGAGAAGATGAGTCGAGCGTACTCCTTCCCCCGAGACAAGACGGAGAGGTTACTCAAGCTCGCCTTTAAACATCAAATGATCGCGCTTCCAGAGTCTAGACACCCTGAGCAAGCTAACAAGGCTTCTCGTTTGAGCTATTGCTCTTATCACCGAGCCATAGGACATCCTACCGAAGACTGCTTCACCTTCAAGAACTGGGTCGAGGACCAGTACCAACAGGGCAGATTCGCTTTATCCGACAGCTGGAAGATAACGCCGCCACAAAAGCATGAACCCAAGGCCGCAAGAGCAGAACCGGATCCACCTCAGTCCTGGGAGCGGATTCGCACCTGTTATACGATTACGATATTAAAAGAAGAGCCCGAGAACATAGATGACCTTCCCCGGTGCTTTGAAAACAGCGATGATGAGGTGATCTCAGAATTTCCGCCCGCTCCGAAAGAACTGGAAGATGGTATACATACTACTGCAGATAACCTCAAGAAGATTGAGTTGGGATCGACAGACGACCCGCGACCGACATTTGTCAGCGAGCTTCTATCTGAAGAAAGGGTGGCTGCGTTAAAGAACGTGCTTCTACGGCATAAAGACTGCTTCGCATGGAACTACTCCGAGATGTCAGGATTAGATCCGGAGATTGCTGTGCATAAATTAGCAATATCCCCAGATATCAAGCCAGTCAAGCAGGCGCCAAGAAGGATGCGACTCGAGCTTGAGATGAGCATCAACGCCGAAGTCAAGAAGCTGATCGATTCTGGATTTATCCAAGAAGTCCAATATCCCGATTGGATCGCCAATATCGTCCCGGTAATGAAGAAGAATGGGACGGTACGCATATACGTGGATTTCAGGGATCTCAATAAAGCCTGTCCAAAGGATGATTTCCCAGTACCAGTAACCGAGCTAATGATAGATAACACGTCCACTCATGAGGTTTTCTCCTTTATGGACGGTTCGTCAGGATACAATCAGATAAAGATGCATCCCGAACACCAGAAGCACACCGCTTTCCGGACCCCTTTGGGTATATTCTGCTATAGGGTTATGCCCTTTGGTCTAAAGAACGCTGGCGCCACCTATCAAAGGGCCATGACAAAGATCTTCGACGACCTCATACATGACATCGTCGAGTGCTATATTGATGACCTCGTAGTAAAGAGCATGTCATACGAAGAGCATTTAAACCATCTGGAGACTGTATTTCAACGCCTTCGGCAATATAATTTGAAAATGAATCCCCTCAAATGCGCGTTTGGAGTCTCCTCGGGCAAATTCCTGGGATTCATCGTTCGACACCGAGGTATCGAAATAGATCCGTCAAAGATTAAAGCGATCATGGAAATGCCTCCGCCAAGAACCCGCAAACAGTTGCGGTCTCTCCAAGGGAAGCTCGCATACATCCGGCGATTTATCGCCAATCTTTCAGGCAAATGCCGTCCTTACAGCCACCTGATGAAAAAGGGAACTCCATTCGTTTGGGATCACAAATGCCAAGGTGCACTAGACGAGATCAAGCAGTACCTGCAGAACCCTCCGGTGTTGGCCGCGCCGGTCAAGGGAAAACTCATCATTCTTTATACAACCGCCCTCGAAGGTTCCTTGGGCGCATTATGGGCGCAAGAGAATGATCAGGGAAAAGAGAGAGCACTCTACTACTTAAGTCGAGTTCTACTGGGGGCAGAAAGCAACTACTCTCCCATTGAAAAACATTGCTTGGCACTAATCTTCGCGATAACAAAGCTCAGGCACTATGCGTTGGCGCATGAAGTCCGTCTTGTTTCAAAAGTGGACCCCCTTAAATACTTGATGTCAAAAGCCATATTGACGGGACGACTCGCTAAATGGGCCCTGCTCTTGATAGAGTTCTCGATAACGTATCAACCTCTCAAGGCAGTGAAAGGCCAGGTCATTGCCGATTTCCTCGCTGAGCACCCGATACCGGCCGATTCTCTTCTGAACAGTGATTTGCCAGACGAGCATGCATTTGATGCGATTGGCGGCGGTAGCACCCGATGGGAACTCTATTTCGATGGAGCGTCCTCCATAAAGAAACAGAAACAAGGTATCCCAATGATCAAATCGGGGATAGGCCTCGTCTTTGCAACTCCACAAGGAGGGATAATTCGCTTCGCCTTCTCCTTAACATAGCCGAGGACAAACAATAAAGCTGAATACGAAGCTCTGATAGCGGGCCTCGAAATCGCCATCGACCTGGGAATTGAAGACCTCCTTATATACGGGGATTCTCAACTGGTTGTTAGTCAAGTAAATGGTGATTACCAAACATGCAAACCGGAGTTGGTGAAGTACGGCGAAAAGGTGCAACAACTATTGACCCAAATTCCCTCCTATACTTTGGAGAACATACCACGCGCGAAAAACAGCAAAGCAGACGCGTTAGCCAAACTTGCTAAAGAACTGGTGGACGAAAACCTCGATGATGTAAGAATCGTGGTACAAAGCCGTCGAGTGCTTGCCCCGGCAGAAATACCTCCGGAATTATCTAAAGAAAAGGGAGCGACTGAGCAAACGACCCTACAAATAAAAGAAGGCTGAGGACTGGAGGGAAGTCTTCATAGACTACTTTAAGTCCCACCAAATGCCCAAAGATACATCCTCAAGGCATCAGCTCATGAAACGAGCTCTATCTTTCGCCTTCGTCAACGATACTCTATACAAGAGATCGTTTGATTCTCTATGGCTGAGATTCTTAGGACCTGACGAAGCGGAAAGAGTCATTCAGGAAGTTCACGACGGACTTTGCGGTTCTCACCAAGCAGGCCCAAAGATGAAGTTAAAAATTAAACGGATGGGTTACTACTGGCCCACGATGATCCAGGACTGCCTCGAGTATGCGAAGCAATGCCACTCGTGCCAGATTCATGGAGACTTCATCCACCAACATCCGAATCCACTACATCCAACGGTGGCTAGTTGGCCATTCGAAATGTGGGGGACTGACATAGTCGGCCCCATCGAGCCAGCATCATCCCGGGGACATCGTTTTATCCTCGCGACAACTGATTACTTCTCCAAATGGGCAGAAGCAGTACCACTGAGGGAAGTGAAGACGGAGAATATCCTCCATTTCTTCAAGACGCACGTCATCTATCGGTTTGGAACCCCACGGCGGATTATCTCCGATAACGGGCCAGCCTACAGAAGCCATAAGATTAGCCGCTTCGCGCAGCAGCACAATATAGACTGGAGATATTCTTCAGTTTACAACCCACGAGCTAACGGTCTGGCCGAGGCCTTCAATAAGACCTTGACGAAGATCATAAAAAAGACCGTTTCCCGGAATAAGAAAGACTGACACGAGAGGCTGCAAGAAGCCCTTTGGGCTTATCGAACTACATTCAAGACGGCCACAAACACAACGCCGTACGCGTTGGTATTTGGGACGGAAGCAGTACTCCCCCTCGAGATAGAGTTACCCTCTCTATGAGTGGCAGTCCACCACGAGCTGACGGACGAAGAAAATGCTCACCTTCGGCTTGAGGAGCTTGATGCCCTCGACGAAACCCGGCTCATAGCGCAACAACATCTAGAAGCCTACAAAGCAAAGATGACGCGCTCGTACGAAAGATTGACCAGGCCAAGGACATTCCGCCAAGGCGAACTCGTGCTAGTGGTCAAAAGACCTATGATCCCCAATCGTGCCAAGCGGGGAAAATTTGAGCCAAACTACGAAGGCCCTTACATCATAGACAAGGTCTACCAGGGTGGAGCCTATCTACTCATGGACATGCACGGTGAAAGGCCTTTCAGGCCAATAAACGGCCGCTTCTTAAAGAAATACTATGCTTAATGAGCCATAGCCTGGGTCAATGATAGATGACGACGACTATGTCCGCTCGCTATCTTCCTAGGCTCAGACTTTACAAGCAGCAGCTGGCCTTCCCATAACGACGGACCGAAACGTCCTTAAACTAACGACGGACCGAAACGTCCTTAAACTAACGACGGACCGAAACGTCCTTAAACTAACGACGGACCGAAACGTCCTTAAACTATCGATGGACCGAAATGTCTTTAAACTAACGACGGACCGAAACGTCCCTAAACTGCTACCGCAGCATCCTTAGGCTGACGAGATAAAAAAAAGAAAAAGAAAAAGAATAAAAAACGGTGCGTCCACGAGCAAAACGGGCACGGATGAAAACCCGAAAGGGCTCCGTGAGTAAAAACAGCAGGACTACCGGCGAGTGTTTGTGAAAACCCGAAAGGGCGCAACCTCGTTAAAAGACACTTATAGGGTCCTCTAACCTTGTAAGGAGAAACCACCTGCGTGAGATCCCTACGACTCACAAAGGAGCAACACACTTAGGGATCCTCACGATTCCTAAGGAGAAAATACACTTACGAGATCCTCACGACTCGTAAGGAGAACTCTCTTATGGGACCCTTACGGCTCATAAGATTTGAAAGTCTTAAGTTATAGAGACCTAAAACTATGCTTAAGCAATCCTCCACAACCTTCGATATTGCCCTACAAAGGACTCAATACTGACCCTTGTATACAATCCACGGGCGCGAATAAACATTTCCCCAGCAAAGTCCAACCCTTGTAGGTCCTCTCGATCCATAAGGAGAAAGCCCTCTTGTAGGATCCTTACGACTTACAGAGGAGCACACACTTAGAAATCCTCACGATCCCTAAGGAGAAAATACACCTGCAAGATCCTCACGACTTGTAGGGAGAAATACCTTTGTGAGACCCTTACGGCTCACGAAGTCAAAAGCCTTGGTCGACGGGACCCTTAACCCTGTTTGCTGAGCCACCTTTGTTCATCATCGACAAAGGCAAATGATGATTCGCTCCTAGCAACATTCCAGTTGTAGCGGTGCTGATGCCAAAATCGGTGCCTAAAATCCAGGCTTGCAGCGAAAAAGTCAGCAAGCCACACATGCCTACAAAATAGCCGAAATGATGGGGCAACTTGCAATAAAAAGCAGCAAGTAAAAATGAAGGCATGAAAAATAGCCGAAATGATGGGGCAACTCGCAATAAAAAGCAGCGAGCAGAAAATAAATAAATAGCCGAAATGATTGGGCACCGCGAAAAATAGCCGAAATGATGGGGCAATCGCGACCTTCGCGATATAAAAGCTGAAATGATAGAGCATCGCGGAAAAAGAAATAAAATAAAAGTGAAATCCTCGCCCTATAGGTGATGGTACATCTACCCCTGTATACAATCCAGGGGCGCAAACAAAGAAGGGATCATACTCCTTCCCCAGGTTTCATCATAAGGAGAAGCCAAATCTCGACGGTTCACAGATAGCCTAGAGATCATCTCGTCGTTCGTCTCATGGCAGCAGACACAACATCAAGCAAAACGGAACAGCGGCAACTCCCAGTTCCATGACTCGACGATGTATTCCCACAGAGAGTCAAACCCCAATCCCGTGAAATGCGGATACAATCAGCAAAATTCCTGGTTACGTGGGACGCGGATAATGTCACTCTTTGACCCCGTGGAAAACGTCAAGAGCGGATCCTGGTCCTCGCAGAGCACGGCAGTGAACCCGTGTGAAGCATCCAGAGCGGAGCCTAGTCCTCGTCGAGCACGGCAGTGAACCCGTGTGAAGCATCTAGTGCAAAATTCCTGGTTACGTGGAACGCGGATAATGTCACTCTTTGACCCCGTGGAAAACGTCCAGAGCGGATCCTGGTCCTCGCAGAGCACGACAGTGAACCCGTGTGAAGCATCCAGAGCGGAGCCTAGTCCTCGCTGAGCACGGCAGTGAACCCGTGTGAAGCATCTAGTGCAAAATTCCTGGTTACGTGGAACGAGGATAATGTCACTCTTTGACCCCGTGGAAAACGTCCAGAGCGGATCCTGGTCCTCGCAGAGCACGGCAGTGAACCCGTGTGAAGCATCCAGAGTGGAGCCTAGTCCTTGCCGAGCACGGCAGTGAACCCGTGTGAAGCATCTAATGCAAAATTCCTGGTTACGTGGAACGCGGATAATGTCACTCTTTGACCCCGTGGAAAATGTCTAGAGCGAATCCTGGTCCTCGCAGAGCACGGCAGTGAACCCGTGTGAAGCATCCAGAGCGGAGCCTAGTCCTCGCCGAGCACGGCAGTGAACCCGTGTGAAGCATCTAGTGCAAAAGTCCTGGTTACGTGGAACGCGGATAATGTCACTCTTTGACCCCGTGGAAAATGTCCAGAGCGGATCCTGGTCCTCGCAGAGCACGGCAGTGAACCCGTGTGAAGCACCCAAAGCAAAGCCTAGTCCTCGCCGAGCATGGCAGTGAACCCGTGTGAAGCATCTAGTGCAAAATTCCTGGTTACGCGGAACGCGGATAATGTCACTCTTTGACCCCATGGAAAACGTCCAGAGCGGATCCTGGTCCTCGCAGAGCACAGCAGTGAACCCGTGTGAAGCATCCAGAGCGGAGCCTGGTCCTCTCCAAGCACGGCAGTGAACCCGTGTGAAGCATCCAGAGCAAATACCGGACTGTGGAGTCCTTAAAATCCACGGACTATGACGTCCTTAACCTCGACCGTGATGTCTTAAAACTAACGATCAACCACCCCGATTCCCTACAGATTCTGCCATGGTTTAAGGGTACATCTCTTCACTCCTTTGATACCTGGCGTTGTAATTCCTCAACGTCTTCAAAGAGGTGACGGGTCCCTGCAACCAAACACCGGACTGTGGAGTCCCTAAATCCACGGACTATGAGGTCCTTAACCTTGACCGTGATGTCTTAAAACTAACAGCGGACTGTGGAGTCCTTAAATCCACGGACTATGAGGTCCTTAACCTTGACCGCGACGTCTTTAAACTACAATACCTGGAGCAGCCCCTGACCCCGTGAAACACGGATAAAGGTGATCACATCCGACACTTGCAGGTCCTCACGACCTGTAAGGAAGAAAAAAAAACTCTCTTGTGAGATCCTTACGACTCTCAAGGGAAAACCCGCTTAAGAATCCTCACGATTCTTAAGAAGAACTTACACCTATGGGATCCTCTCGACCTGTAGGGAGAAAAACTCTTTATGAGACCCTCGTAGCTCATAAAATGCAGAAGTCTTAGGAAGCAGATCTTAACCCTGAATCCTGAGCCATGGCTGTCCTGCAAGGAGATCAAGATAGAATATCCGCAGAATGCATTCAATAAAAAGAGGACGCACCATTGAGAAGAAAAACGTATCTTTTATTCATAAACCAAAATGGATACAAAGTACAGTTCATGAAAGAAACAAAAAAGAAAGATACTCTCATCCATGAGTGTGTACAAAAAAGGGAAAAAAAGATACAAGTCCTTAAGCCGGCGGGCGGTGCAATAATTTCACCAGCTCATCGTTCTGTTGCTGAGCCACGGCTTCATGACGCAAGATCTCCAGAAGGCGAGCCTCCGCCTGAGCTTGTTGGGCCTGATATGAAGCAAGCTGAGCTTCGAGCTCTTTCTCGGTGACCTTATGAGCCTCGACCCTCTCACGAGTAAACGTAGCAGCTTTATTGAGAGTCACCACCTCCCTGATAAACTCCTGAAGCAACCGCCAGAGTTCATACGCTTGGTTGGCCTTGGTGATAAGGGTGGCGCGAAGCTCGCTCAGCGCCTTGGAAGCTAGCTCCCTCTCCAAAAATTTACGGCCGAGCCTTTTTCTCGCATAACGATATTTTCGCTACGTGTCCCTCTATCAGGCCACGTAAGCTCGCGTTCATGACCGCGGCTTCGGAAACAAGACATTTACAAGACCGTATAAATGGGCTTCCAGTCGACGGGAATAATCGATCTAAAACGCGCTCACATCACCTGACGTGAAAGGCAACAAGAAAGATTTCAAACATATTTCAAGCATGCGTTCGCAATCATATGAGCATTCAAAAAATAATAATGGCATTTGCAGTCGCATGAACGTTCATAATGCCCAAAAAGGTCTGATGCGCAGGAAAGTGATGATAGCATTTGCAATTAAAGAAAGTTCTCATGAGAAGAATACAAAGTTTATTTATGCAAGCGGAAACATACATACTAGTGCCAAGCCTACATGGAAGTTCGGCATAAAGCGTAAAAAAGGAGGGACTAATTTAAAAATGTTCTACGCTAACGGAAAAGGTCACCAAACACAGGATCAACGGCACAGGGGTTAATGAAGCAAAGGACAAAATTCTCCATCTCTCTCTCTGCTTTCTCTAGCACATCGAAGCGACGATTCTCGCGAGAAGTCGCTCCCCATCGGTTGGTGCCATGTTCGTCCGCGAAAGCAAACATAATAGCTCGTCGGGCCTTTATCTCGCTCAACAGATGAATTGAGCAGTCCTTCAAAGCCTGAGTAATCAGGCATGCTTCATGAAAGCCCTCGAGCTTTTCTTCCGCCGCATCAAGCATCGCCAGGGTCATCTCTGCCGGGTGAGGAGGAATGTCGGTAAGCACGGCCATGAGGATCATCCGGAGCCAGAGGGAACCCATTGGGAGGGGAGACCCCCTACGGATCGAGAGTTCATACATGGCCAAGTCACATTCATCGTCGGTAAGGAGTGGATCCACCAACCGGGCGGCAAAGCGGGGGAGCATCTCCTCGATAGGAACTTCCCATGGCTGTCGACGAGCGTGCGGACGATTGCAGGCCATGGTACTCGTCTGTCTCTCAAGACAAGTTACAAAAAATAATAATAATATAAATCTCTCTGTGAAGGGAAAAGAAAGCTATAGCCTCATATATAAAGAAGTGTATTAAGTGTTGTGCGCGAAAAATCTTGCATGGTAAAGCTATTTCCAAGGCCCAAAAAAGGAAAGGCATCTAAAATCAAGGAGATGAAACTATTTCCAAGGCCCTTTCTCTGCATCCAATATTGTGCACTGAAAATACGGCATGGGAAAATTTTGTGAACAGCCCCATCAAGGGACCCCACGTGCAGAACACGTGAGGCCTAAACCTGATGTGCACTTAAAAGGAAATATATGGAGTAGTACCCTGCATATTAAAAGCACAAACAACAATAGTAGCAAAATGATAAAATCCCAGAGAAAAGGCATGCAAACATGGAAAGACATAATAAAACTTGTCACTCATACTTCAAGAGGTTCATACAAAAATATAGAGGACACATTTACAATGGTAAAACTTCAGATGCGGGGCATGGGTTGAGAAACTCAAAATTAACTTTATTCAAGATCTTCCAAGCATTTTGAACCTCCCGAGTATGCTTTCTCTCACGGTCACAAGTATCGGGGTCCCCGCGGATGTCCTCTACCCTCCGGTAGGCGACAAGTATGGCTGATTGCTGAAAAATCTGATGCAGGAGATCAATGAGATTATCCCGCCTTCTCTTTGAAATCAAGTGCATCAGATACACCGAGTGTACTTTATCCTCGGCGGCGTCCAATGACCCAAGCGGCACACCAGCACAAAATAAAAGGAGAGCCTCCCTGATCGCCAGCACGATCAGCCTCAGAAGAGAAGAGCGACGGGGGAGTAGCCGATGGTTGTACTCGTCAAAGCGGCTCATGATCTCGGCATATTGAGCATCGGTGAACTCCTGGTTCTGACTGCGGCCCAGTGCACGAATATTCCCATAGGAAATGATCTCGTCAAGACCATACAAATGGGCATCCATGATACCTGAAGTAAAGGTCATGAGAATCATTACAAAACCCCCATTGCATTAATTGCAGAAGAACAACCTAGGGCCAAGAGACCCCAGGAAGCCTCCGCGCGAAGAAATCAAGTCCTTCATTGGAATTAAATTCCTTATTAAGAAAAAAGAATTAAATTCCCAGAAAACATTTTTTTTGGTGGAATTAAATTCCATGGAGTTGAATCGCCATCATCATCTCCTCAAGGATCATCCGACCCTAAGAGATCTACTGATGGAAGTTAAAGAAATTGAAGAAAAAATGGGTTCTTTGTGAAATCCTTAATGTGGATTTAAAATCCAGAGAGTTCTTTTAAAACGAAGGCGCTTCAGCCGTTCAACATTATTACCTGAGGAAAAGGGATCCGTCAACAGAGTTAAACTCTGGAAAATGTCTGAGGCAGAGAACTAAGCTCTGGAAACGAGAATTAAATTCTCAGAAAAAGTTCTCAGAAGAAGAAGATGAGCAAAGTGAAGGCTCCTATGAAGAGACAGAGGTATTTATAGAAGGCAATGAAAACGTTTTATCTCCCCAGATCCCTAGAGGAATCCAACGGTCACAAGAGGTGACAGCGTTGCACTCACGTGCAGACACGTGAGAACAACGCTGTGGGGGCATTTGTTTCCTGATTTAAAATCAGAAAAGCTTCTGGAAAAAGCTTCAAAAGAGGGTCACATGCTTACACGTGACCAGTAGTCGCGTGTTGGCACGTGACATCCAAAAGCATCATCAAGGCAAATTCAGCTTCCTGACTACATCAAAGAAAAGGGCTTCAGAAAGGGTCACGTGCTCCCACGTGACCAGGGTCACGTGTTGGCACGTGACATTTTAAAGCGGATTCAGAGGCACATCGGTTCCCTGATCAAATCAAGGAAAAAGCTTCAAGAGAGGTCACGTGCTCCCACGTGACCAGGGGTCACGTGTTGGCACGTGACGCTCAAAACATCAGAATTGTTCTCCAGTTAAATCAAGAAAAAGAGTCCAGACAAGGGTCACGTGCTCACACGTGACCAGGGGTCACGTGGTGGCACATGACGGTTAAGCAGCAATCAGAAGACAGAGCGCGAAAGAAAGAGGAAGGCTCGTTCCAAGGGGGTCACGTGCCCACACGTGACCGGCTTTCAAAGCCCGTTTTGTTAACAGAATTAAATTCTGAAGGAGATTCAAATCTTTCCAAAGGAAAGCGATTATCTGGAACCAATCGAATTAAAGATTCAGAGGTGATTAAATATCATCTATCTATGGGAAAATCTCTGGTTTGGAAAGATTTCCCCTTTAAATCTAAACGAAATAACAAAAGAGAATCCCTGGATTTGAAATCCAATGGTGAATGAAATTCACCTAATAATCCAAAGGTCCAGAACGAATAATGGATGCAAATCAAATATCTCAAGAAAGATTCGTCAAAAACTAAATGACTCGGCTGCTTCTCCTATAAATAGGAGCTAAGAGATACAAAAAGATATATACGCAGAGGGAGGAAAAATGAGAGAGCCTTGATACTTTGAGGAATTTGGAGCTTCTGAAAAAAAAAACCCTAGGTAAGAAAGGGAAGGCTTTTTGAAAGAAGGAGAATTTAATTCTCAAAAGAGTTTAACTCTGATATATAAAACAGAAGAACATATTTCTTCTCTCTTTGATAGAGGATCTGCAAAGTGCACATCTCCCCTTTAGGTTGAGAATTTAATTCTCAATGGGTTGAGATCCTGCCATGCAGATCCAAAACATAGAGAGGGAATGGAAACATGAGAATTTAATTCTCACAGAACTATAGGAATTTAATTCCTTTAAAACAAAACTAGGGCTTGACCCTGTGTTATGGGAATTTAATTCCTTCAGAACAAAAAGAAACAGGGTTTAACCCTAATTAAGAACCTAGTTCTGTTGGAACAGCGGGGATTTAATTCCCTTGATCATAATTTAACAGAGAATGGGAATTTAATTCCTTAAAAGCTTTTATTAGGGTTTAACCCTATTTAGTTCTTCACATGTTTGAGGAATTTAATTCCTACAGAAAATTCAGAGTCTAACTCTATGCAGAATATAAATCTTCAAAAGGAAGTAGGAATTTAATTCCTCTGAAATTACTGTCAGGGTTTAACCCTACGAGGAATTTAATTCCTGGAAAAGATTAAAAGATCCTCTAAACAACATACATAGAGGCAGGGTCACGTGTCATCACGTGACCCCCCCAAGAGATCTACAGAAAACCCCTTTGAGGCAGCACCCCACATGACCCACGTGACCCTCGGCAGAAGCTTTAACATATAAGCATTTAAATGCCCTTCACGTGAGGGCACGTGATGCGATAATCTCAGCAGAATAAATGAAGGGAGGGCGCTCTCACGTGTTGCCACGTGACCCCTCTTGCCTTAGTGTTTAACACTAAATTGGAACTCTTGAATACAGTATTGAAACACTATTGGGCCTTAGTGTTCAACACTAATCAAAGAACTTTATTCGCAGTGTTCAACACTGATTACCTTAGTATTTAACACTAATCTGAGATCTCCATTGCCAGTGTTCAACACTGATCTATTTTAGTGTTTATGATAATTTGAAAGCCTTGTTGCTAGTGTTTAACACCAATTATCTTTTAGTGTTAAACACTAACTTGTCAACCTCATTCCCAGTGTTCAACACTGATTGCTCTGTAGTGTTTAACACTAGGCTTTGGCCCAATTGGATAAATGGATAGAGGCAAAGCCTCTCCTTCAATGGACCAACAAGAAGCCAATATTCCAGACATGATAGGACTTAGCTCAAGCTAGGCCATGAGTCTTCAATTCGTAATTAACTGGGCTAATGGGCTCATAACATAATTAATCGGTCTTGATCCCAAATTGGGCCAAGGACTACTTAAGCCATTCCGGTTCTAGGGTACATCTCTTCACTCCTTTGATACTTGGCATTGTAATCCCTCAATGTCTTCAAAGAGGTGACGGGTCCCGACGACCACCCATGATATGGACTGTGGGGTCCTTAAACCCGTGTCTAATGCAAAATTCCTGGTTACGTGGAACGTGGATAATGTCACTCTTTGACCCCGCGGAAAACGCCCAGAGCGGAGCCTAGTCCTCGCCGAGCACGGCAGTGAACCCGTGTGAAGCATCTAGTGCAAAATTCCTGGTTACGTGGAACGCGGATAATGTCACTCTTTGACCCCGTGGAAAACGTCCAGAGCGGAGCCTGGTCCTCGCCTAGCACGGCAGTGAACCCGTGTGAAGCATCCAGAGCACATACCGGACTGTGGAGTCCTTAAACCCATGGACTACGACGTCCTTAACCTCGACCGAGATGTCTTAAAACTAACAATGGACCGCAATGTCCTTAAACTACCCATGGACCGCAATGTCCTTAAACTACCCATGGACCGCAATGTCCTTAAACTAGAACAATAGAGCCCCGTATGCTCTTTTGTCGGATCTAAACGGTCCCGTTTAAGTTGATCTTAGCCTCAAAGATGGCTAACGTATCCTTAAACCTTCAAACAGACTGGACTATGAATCCTCCCAATTAACTCTGGCTCGAGGGTACATCTCTGAACTCCTCTGACACCCGTCGTTGTAATCCTCAACGTCGTCAGAAAGGTGACGGGTCCCGACGGCCACATATACGATGGACCACTATGTCCCTAAACTGGAACAATGGAGCCTAAAACACTCCTTTGTCGGATCTAAATGATCTCGTTAAGTTGATCTTAGTCTCAACGTTAGACTAACGTATCCTTAACAAACGTTTGAGTTGATCTTAGCCTCAAGTATGGCTGACGTATCCTCAAACCAAACCCCCAAACCCAAATCTAAGATAAACACGGATTTGGACTAGTCCACGCCCTACGGGCGACGACATAACTCAGTCTCCGTAAACAATCCACGGGCAATAAAACATGAAAAAAACATCCACGACACGAAGCGACCAGCTGGAGAAGGAGAAAGTTGTTACCGCGATGCGGTAGCGTAATTAACTGCAGGGGCTTGCGCCTGCAGGGAAGAGCGTCCCCACAATCAAAAACCCCTCCACGAGGGGGAATCTGACGAAGTCTGCTACATCGGTCGCATCCGTCTAAGCCTCCGATGCACGGCGCCATGGATCAATTTGGCATCTTCGGAGAGGTGGACGGATAGCACCAATTAGCATCTGCCCCGAATATCAGGCACGGACGCCTCGCGTCCCGGCCGCCGTTCGGAGGGGAACACACTTTCTTTTTAAGCAACAACATATATTTAATTCTAATTAAATATGTGCATGAACAACCTTGTAGCCTATTGGTTAAGTCCTTGCATTGTTATTCCATAAGTCACATGTTCAAATTCTCATTCTTGCAATTATTTTTTTATCATTTTTTTATTCTTCTCATAACCTATAAATGAGACATTTCATTTCCAAAATGAATGGTGGCCTTTCATTTCTCTTTTAATTCTCATGTTAAATGCATATATTATTATTCACCATTACACCATCTTTATTTGTCCTCCTCTATCTTTTCCTTCCTCATATTTTTTATCTCTCACTTCTCCTTCTTCACCTAGAGTCCAAGAAGAAGAACATGAAGAAGTCTTCGAGAAGGTCTCGCTAGTAACTCGAAGCTATCGGCGGATAGACAAGCCCGGTGGCTATACCGGCTTGTATATGTAAGTCCTTTCTCTCTCTCCCTGTCACGCCCCGCTTCCCAGTGTACGGCGAAGAAGACGCGACGAGGTCCGCTACGTATATACTCAGAAGTACATACGCTAAGCGTATCTAAGCAATATAAAATAAGTACACAAGAGACAAGAAATAAAAAGAACAGCAACTTTTATTTATTAACATTCTTTGTACAATACATGAAGGAAATACAACTGAAACAAAAAGATGCCTAAACAGTGGCATAACAGGAAATGTAAAAGTACAGAAAGGAAAAGTGTACAATGAACTAAAGTGCAGGGTCTTCGGCAAACTGCTCCAAGTCTTCTTGAGATGGCTCGATCTCCGCCGGGTCCAAACCACCTGACGACATTCAAAGAAGAAAGAAATAGAATGTCGTCAGCGAACAGGTCGCTCGGTAAGTCCCAAAGATAGGGGAGAAATAGACAAAGAGTAGGAGAGAGAGAGAGAGTAGCTTTTAATGTTGTATTGTATTGTTATAACGTTGTATTAACGCTGTTGTTTGTAGCTTAGTACAGAAGAATGCCAGTGTATACGAGAGGGGTCTCTATATGCCAGAGACCATGGCAAACGGAATATAGAGTACAAGGCTCCGTTAGAAGGCCCGGAACAACGGCAATTGGATTCATTTTAGATGTCTTAAATCTGACCGTCTCATGCCACTTTTAACATCTTCCGTACCAATCTATCCCTTAAACCCCGCGATGTCTTATTTGTATTGTTATCTTGTAAATTGGATTGATTGTAAGACTGAATGACTGACTGACCGAAACCATGATATCAGGAAACGGTTGTAACCGTAGAGTCATGTAAATGGAATAACTGAGAATCATGTAAAAGGAATATATCCATGGTTCGGTTCAGTCAAGTTGTATAAATTGATAATTGTATTCATGGATTCATGTGTTCATATTGAATTGGAATATTGTATATTGTAGGTTGACTTGAATCATATTCAAGTCAGATTAATCAGACTCAAACCCGAGTCAGACAATCAGAAATGTAAATCAAAGTCTTATAATTGCTAGGGTCCTTAGGGTAATTTATAAAACTTGAGGGGGTTTTATGAAAAAATACTTTTATATACTTTTCAAAATACACCTCAAGTATTTATTGTTCGTCTTTAGGATTGTAATGAGGGTTGATTTTATGTTGTGACATTTCTAGTGAAAATGTCCTAGTTTATAGATAAAGGTATTTATTTGTAATATTAATTTATTGGAAGTTCATGGTATTTTAGTGTAAAATATATTCTTGTGATTTTTTAGAAAAAGGGAGAAAAATTTATATTATAAAAAATAGATATTTAAATGATAAATATACATATGTTTATACAAAAGTAATTTTAATAAATATTTTATATTCCAAAAATCTCATTTGTCGTATTTTAAACCTTTCGAGACCGAATGCTCCTTGCGGAGGTCTGAATCTCGCACTACTAAGCCCGAGGGTGCACGATAAACCGTACTATCCCTAACGGGTTCCCCAAAGGTGGGTTGTAGCGGCGCTTTGCAAAGATTGTAAAATACTAATCGTTTAGAAAACGGTTTTATAAGTAAAAGGTATTTATTTGCAAAGGTGTAAATTTTCCGTATTTTAGATTCTAGGGTTTGCTAAGCCAACTAGCCTATTTCTAAATGGTCTAAACGACAAGTCGTTAGAGGCCTCAAATCGCCTCTCCATATCTTTATTCTCCTTTTGTCATATCTCGTAAACCCGCTATTCTTTTCATATCGAAATCCATAAGAGAAGATAAAGATAAACATATACATATATATAAGTCTAGATACATATGGTTCTATATGGTTTAATAAATATCTTATTGCTTCTTGTTCAAATTAAAGTGTTTTTAATTCTTTGTTCATGACTATGAATGTTTATTACAAGTTGTAGAACATAGATTTCATGCCATAATATATCTACGATATCTCATGGAATCGGTTTGGTTATTAAAAGAAAGGATGAAGCTTGCATAAAAATACTAGTTAATCTTTTTGCCGATTTTAGTATACACATCAATACCTTTAGCTTTAAAATAATTTTTAGAAATTAATTTTTACTTCTGAAAATTTCAAGAAATTTACATATGATAGAGTATATTATTTTGTACATGCTGTAAAAATTTTAGATCGAATCGCTTAACGGTTTAGAAATTATATCATTTTTATTCACTGTTCGTAAAACAGAAAACTGCATTTATCGGTTAGCTTTTAGGACACATAACTCGGTCTACCGATGTCCAAATTGAGCAAAATCAGATGTTTTGGTCATCTACATTGAAATATATAGATTTTCTTAGTTTTACGTTTTTACTGAAAACCGATATAAAATATAGAAAACTGCATTACAATATTAAGCGACGAATCTGGACAGAATCTGTCTTGATTCGCACACTGATTTTAAATTGGACATAACTCGAACACCCGATGTCCGTTTGTGACAAAAATTTAGATGTGTAGATGCACAATTGATAAAACTATAATTTTATGTATACTTGATTACTTATAAATGCATGAAACACCCCGATATAGGCTTTGCAATACAATATATAGTTGCTGTCCAGAAATCTGAATTTCTGTTTTAAACACTGATATTAAAATGATCATAACTAGAGCTTCAGAAATCCAAATCGTATGAATCTTGGTGTTTAGGATAAGTAATTCAAAATACCTAAAATCTTCTAATAATTTTCGTAACCTAAAACCTGATGGAAATTAACTCAAACTGTGTTTTAAAAATATGTGACGGTGCTGAACAGATTCTGATCTGTTTTGCACAACGATACGAAAACAGATATATCTCTCAAACCGGTAGTCGTATTTAGGTGAAACTGGAACTCACGGATGCAAAACACTTAGAGACATATTTTTGTTTATGTTCCGCATTCGTTCGACTTGATTAATTAGTCGTACATAATATTTCTTTATAGCATTGTTTTTGGTAGTAACTCGTATAATATACTTGACTCATTTCATGCTATTCGAACATGTATACATATTTATCTTGATCATGTTGGGGTAAAAATTTACACCCCGGTTGACCAAGTCAAATCAAAGTCAACCCCAAGCCAAGTGGGCCCAAGCTTAGATCCAGTGGGCCCATGCTCGGGTCAAGCCCGAACATGAAGCGGTCGGCTTCCCTCCATGCCAAGATAAAAATTTTGTAATAAATAATTTTGTTGTATTTCTTTTATTTTATTTTATGGATAAATGTAAGAAAAATAGGCATAAAGCCAAATTTTTGTAAAGCGCATGGCTTATGTGCAAAAAGAAATGACACATGAGCCATGGGATAGGTAAAATGCCATTTTGTGAAGCCCAAGGGGCTATGTGTAAAGTGTATAGCCTATAAGGGCAAGGATAATGAAAATATCCTAACAACTTTTTTTCTCTCCAAAAAAAATTTAGATCTGAGATCTTTTCTCCTTCCTCAAGGTTCCAAACCTTCTTCTTTCTTTTGAATTAAATCAAGAGTTTTACTCTTCATTTTATAAAACTAAATAGTTTTTCACCACAAAACCCATAAAGGGGAACTCAGATCTTCCATTAGATCTCAAAAAGAAGAGATTTTTAAAATCTCATATCTCTTGATCTTCAAGATCCAGCAACCAGAGGAGAAAGAAGAAGAACCCCTTTCATCAACCATAAAACATCTTAGGAGTTTAACTCCACTCTGATTTCTCTTTCAAGAATTTCTGGGGCTAAAAGCCTCTTTTTCTCGCCGGCGTCCAAGCGCCCAGAGCTCAAGCACCAAGCGCCCACATGCCGACACGTGGCGCTCGAGTGCTTAGCGCCCAGCGCTCAAGTGTTCATATCATAATATTGTTTTATTATATTCCTCATTCTTATGCATTTTACAAAATAAACAGGTGCTTTTGACCCATGTCTGCTACATAGACAGGTTACAGGTTCTCGAAGTAAAAACAGTGAAAAAGATAAAAGACGATACAAAAGTGGGACTACGACCAGCAAATAGAAGGATCTTGATCAAGCCTACACGAAGAACAGTTCACAAAGTACAAGGCAACGCAAGGTCCAAGATTTTGAAGCAACGGTAAAAAGTTCACTGCAATTGTTCACTGGGGGATCTGGAAGAAACCTAGAAGCCAATTTGAGAAAAAGTACTGAAGAAATAAGAAGAAATAATTGACCAAAGCCAGCCCAGAAAAACTCAGAAGCTAACTCTACCATTGGGCCGCGGAACCGCGGCCCAACCCTTGCTACGGCCGCGGTTCCGCGGCCGTCTAGAGCCCGGAGAAAAGAAATTTTTTACCATAATACAGAGGCGGTGCTGACTAGTCTTCCTAGGGGTATTTTTGTAAATGCAGACGTGCGGCAATTGTAAACCTAGGGTTTTCTATGTCCTATAAATAGAGACCCAAAGTCTTGTATTAGTTCATGCCTCTTTTCATCAATAAAAATTCAGATTTCTTTTGAAGTTTGGAGAGCATCAAATTTGTAAGTAGGTTTATTTTCTGCCTTAGTCTTAGTTTTAATTTCTGCCCTAGGTAATTTCTCTTCTTGCCCTAGTTTAATCTAGTTTAGAATTTTTATTAATCTGCGGTAGATCCTTAATCTCTTAAATCAAAACAAAATAAAAATTATGTCTTTCGTAGATCCCTCAATGAGCGAGTAGTTTCCTCGCTTGTTAGGGTTAGGAATAGGGAAGGGTTTGAGAGATGAAGATCTCTCACCCCTTTATTTGCCAATCTCTTATGAACAATTAGGACTCCATGTATACTTTCATATTCCGCTCCCTACGGCACTCTACCCACTAGGTAACGGTGATCCATAGTATAAAAGACCGGATATGAATGTTTTCCATGGAGGTTAGGGTAAGGATTAAGAAAGGACGGACAAGGATCTAGAGGAAGAAACATAGTTTCTTCCCGATCATCCTAATCCCCTTTATTAATAATTACCATAACTCCTAAATGATATCTAATTTAGGGCATTGAAAGAGGTGTAGATCTTTATTTACCAAACTTTACCTAAACCTAATCCTAGCAAGTTTCTTAATCCTAGTATAACTCAACTTAGTTTTTTGTGATAAAATATCCAACACCCTTTGGAATTAGCTCGTAAGAACATTTAGGAAATTTACAACATCCCTGTGGACCGACCCGTACTCACCGGCTAGCTACCAAGCGACGCCGTTCTTGATTGCGGTAACATATATTTTTGATCGTAAAATCCATCTAAATCAAATGGCGTCGTTGTCGGGGATGGCGTAAAAATTTCCTTTTTGTAATTTCGGGTTAATATAAAATATAAAAAATCATAAAATTCTGAAAAAATAAAAAATATAAAAATTCTATCATCTTTTATTGTTTGAAGGGTTTCTTGTGTGAATCTTTGCAGGATCGACGGATCTGGAAAAATCCAGAGTGCGAAACAGAAAAAGGTAGATCAGAACAGAAAGGGGCTGTGACAACAGAACACTACAATTTTTCTGGAGATCTGCGCCGCCGCCGCCGCTGCCGCCGCTAAACCGCGGCCGTAACCCCATCATTGCCGCGGATCCGCGGTCCCCACGTGACGTCAGCGCATAAAATTTTCTCGGTTTGTTTCCTTTTTCTCCCCACTACAAATCCCCATATATCTTTTGCCAAATCTTCTGCAGGATTCTTTGCGCGTAAAAATCTTCCCCCTTCCAATAATTGATTTTCTGCAGGATTCTTTGCGCTGCGCTTAAAAGAAAATTGATTGCAAGTGATTTACTGCTTTGCATATTTTAATCGGATTTTAAGGGGCTTTTGACCAATTCACATTGGGTGGGGATTTCATCACCTTTTCCAGGACCCCAGAAATCACATAAAGCATTTGCATTGACCATTCTTAATTAAAAAATACTAGACTCAGACCTAAGGACGTCGCGCTCAATAGGACAAAGGACTAGTTATAGGCATCGGTCGTTTATCCTAACCTGACTTTGCGGTGTCTAGGCAAGTGTGTCGAAAGTGAGTGGTTACTTAATTAGGACCACTACTTGTAGTGGGGAGCCTCCCACTCACCTGGCACTTACCTGGCTGCAATTGGCGGTGAAGAGGCGGTTTGAGGTCCTATTTCTAGCCCTTTGGAACAGTTAGGAGCTGTCTAGATGACCTAGGTGACCCTAGATCTAGGCCTGATTGTGCATTTGTGGTTGATTGCATTTATGTCAAAGTCTCTTCTCAAAAATCTTTTTGCAAAAAGCTCCACATAAAAAAAAGGGGACAAAATCTTTTCAAAAACTTGCAACTTGTCGCTGAAGAAATCTTTGCACTCCACTTACACCACTTCTCCTCATTGACGTTTTCTTACCTCCACATTCTGTCTTTCACCTTTTTGACTACACTACCCTTTTAGTGTATGTCCGGTTGGACTAGGGACACTAGCGCCCGATTAGTCTGTATTTCGTTGGTACCCACCGACGAACCTTTCGACTCCGAAGTCGAAATCCTTTCCATTTTTTCACTTTCACCTTCAAATTCTTCTTCCGAAGGTATGTCGGGATACAATCCTAAAAACACCTTACCGACGGGACTGATTCCACCTCCGTTAGGTACGAATAACCCGAATAACCCGCCTGTTGAAGCGCCCCAACGAATTGCACTCCAGGATCTTTTCTACCCAATCCGCACCGCCCTACCTACTTGTCTTTCCCTCCCACCGACGAATGGGGACAATTTTGAGATCAAACCCCACTTCATCAATATGCTGCCTAAGTTTCACGGATTGGAATCCGAAGATGCATATATCTTTATCAACAAATTCCAAAACGTTTGCGCTATGATGAAAACAACCCAATTAAGCGACGATGCTATAAGGCTAAGGGTCATTCCTTTCACCTTATGTGACTTAGCCGAGAAGTGGCTATACAGCACAGCGTCGCATTTAATTAAGAATTGGGAAGAGTTTGTGAAAGCCTTTCTTAAAAAGTTCTATCCTCATCACAAGACTGCTAGAATACGTAACGAGATTATACAATTTTCTCAGCTTCCTTCCGAACCATTTTGGAAGTGTTTTGAAAGATTCAAAGACCTACTCGTTCAATGCCCTCACCATAGGATCGAAAATTGGCAACTTTGCCAAACATTATACGAGGGATTGAACCCGGCAACGAAGCAGTTGCTAGAAACCATTTGTCAGGGTCACTTTCTAACCAAATCCAGTGAGGAAGCGTGGCAGTTTCTTGAGGATCTTAGTGAACAAACAATTCAGTGGGAGAGCACCAAGACCACATCATCTTCTTCTATTGGTCAGTCTGGGACAGGCATACATCAATTAGATATGTCGATTGCTATGAAGGCCGAGATGGCCGCACTTACGAAAAAGCTAGAAGCGATTGAGACCAAAATCTCATCGCCTTCTCCTGCCCCTGTTGTGCCTCCACGAACTGTTTGTGCTTGTTGTTCGGATCCATCACATCTCACCGAAGAGTGTCCTTACAATCCATCTGCTCAAGGGCATGATCAAGTCAATGCTGCCTTTCAGCAACGACAAAGAAACGATCCATACTCTTCGACATACAATCCGGGGTGGAGGAGTCACCCAAATTTCGCTTGGAACCAACCTCAAAAATTCCAAGGAAACAACAATTTTCAAAGGCCTCCTCCTCCACAGCAACAAGCACCTCCACAAACTCAATTTCAGCAACATTTCCAACAGCAACCTTACCCTAATCAAGTGAACAATTTTGTGCCCAACAATTCTTACCCGCCAACCAATTTTGTTCCACCTCATAATGACAAGGTTAACTCGCTCGAAAGAAGTCTAGATGCGTTCCTTAAGCAATCTACACAATCCGCAGCAAGATTAGAAACTTCTATTCAATCTTTGGTGCAAAACAGTGCCTCACACAATCAAAGTATCAAATCTATTGAGGCACAAATTGCACAACTCAATGCTGCATTGAGCAAGCGAGAAAAAGGAAAGCTTCGATCTCAACCACTGCCAATTCCCGGTCATGCACATGTTGCATATGAACAGCAGAATCATAACGTAAATGCTGTGACCATGTTGAGATCCGGAAAAGTGTTGCACAATAATGTAGGTATTAACCATGACACCCCTGCCGGTGGTCCTTCTTCATCTTCTTCACCTTCTTCTTCTTCTTCGTCAGAGCTTATTCTCCATCCTTCACAAGGCTCTACTTCTTCTAGCTCGAACGGACCCACTTCTCACAACATGAACACATCTACATGGGGATCCATTCCAACTCCACAATCTGATCCACAAAAATTGGACTCAACAAATTTTCAAAATGTTCTTTTTCCAAACCGGTTGAGATCCAATAAACCAATTCCACAAATGGAGAAGATTGTAGAGTTGTTCAAACAGGTTAGCATAAATATCCCTCTTTTGGACGCAATCCAACAAGTTCCTTCATATGCAAAAATTTTAAAGGACTTATGCACCAAAAAGAGAAAGTCACAAGTACCAAAGAAAGTTTTCGTGGCTAGTGCTGTTAGCGATGCTCTTGTCCAATCTTTACCCCAAAAGCACAAGGACCCCGGTTGTCCTACTATTTCGATAACAATTGGGGACAAGAACATCAATAGAGCACTATTAGATCTTGGTGCTAGTGTCAATTTGCTACCTTATTCTGTGTACGAGCAATTAGGCGTTGGAGAGCTTAAGCCCACTCATTGTACTCTCCAAATGGCCGACCGATCCATCACCCATCCTAGGGGAGAGTTGGAGAATGTGTTAATTAGAGTAGGGGATTTCATTCTCCCCGTTGACTTTATCGTTATGGATACACAACCTGTAGCTAACCCCCGGAGTCAAATTCCGGTGATACTTGGTCGACCATTCCTTACGACTTCTAATGCAGTGATCAATTGTCGTAACGGTTCAATGAATCTATCTTTTGGCAATATGACAATTGAACTCAACATTTTTAAGTTGGGAAATCAGCCTGCCGAGCCTAATTCTAGTATACTTGATATTTGCTCGATCAATGAGATCGCGGAGGAGGACTGTGAGTTAGAAAATTTTCTGTTTGATCACAGCAGTGTTGACGCCACTAGTGCGTTCCTCCTAGAATCCGACACAGCTTTCACGGCGGACAACGATTATGAGTGTTTCACCTTTGTAGACGATTTGGAAGACTCACCACCCAAGTTTGAGTCTTTTGCTTTTTCGGATGAGTTATTTGAACCATCCGACTCGGTTGCCTACACTCGATTTGAACCTTTGATGGAATCCTTCGAGTTTGAAACAATGACACCATTGTTACCATCAATTGTTTCACCTCCTAAACTAGAATTAAAGCTGTTGCCGTCGCACCTTAAATATGCTTATCTAGGTGAAAATAAGACCCTTCCCGTTATCATATCGGCCTCTCTAGCTATCGAGCAAGAGAAGGCCCTTTTAATGGTCTTACAAAATAATCGGCAAGCTTTTGGCTGGTCTATGGCGGACATCAAGGGGATTAGTCCCCTCATAGTTGAACATCATATACATTTGATGGATGATGCCAAGCCGGTAAGGGATCCACAAAGACGCCTCAACCCCATAATGAAAGAGGCTGTCAAGAAGGAGATTGTTAAATGTCTTGATAGTGGTATCATTTACCCTATCTCGGATAGCCAATGGGTTAGCCCCATTCATGTTGTGCCAAAGAAATCGGGCATCACGGTCATTACCAATGAGGCAAATGAGTTAATACCTACTCGCACCCAAACTGGGTGGCGAGTTTGCATCGACTATAGAAAACTCAATGCTGCAACAAGGAAAGACCACTTTCCTTTACCTTTCATTGACCAAATGCTAGAATGATTGGCTGGGCACGAGTTTTACTGCTTTTTGGATGGCTATTCTGGCTATAACCAAGTCCCCATCGCCAAAGAGGATCAAGACAAGACCACATTTACTTGTCCTTTTGGCACTTTTGCTTATCGTCGCATGCCCTTTGGGTTATGCAATGCACCTGCTACATTTCAGCAGTGTATGATGGGTATCTTTTCAGACATGGTTGAAAAGTTTTTGGAGATCTTTATGGATGATTTCTCCATTTTTGGTGACTCCTTCGACGAGTGTTTGCTACACCTTGACGCAGTTCTTACCCGCTGTAGGGATAAGAATCTAACTTTAAATTAGGAGAAGTGCCATTTTATGGTACGAGAAGGCATTGTCTTAGGACATGTCATCTCGCAAAATGGCATAGAGATTGATAGAGCCAAAATTGAAGTCATTTCCAATCTTCCTCCTCCTAAATGCGTCAAAGACATCCGAGCTTTCCTTGGCCATGCCGGTTTTTATAGATGGTTCATTAAGGATTTTAGCAAGATTGCTAGACCCTTGACTCTCTTATTGGCCAAGGACACAACATTTGATTTTGACTCAACTTGCATGGAAGCGTTCGAGTCATTGAAACACTCTCTCATTTCTGCGCCCATTCTTTCATCTCCAGACTGGACGCATCCCTTCGAAATTATGTGCGACGCATCAGATTTTGCCATTGGTGCTGTTCTCGGACAGCACATTAATAAGATGTCGCACGTGATTTATTACGCTAGCCGTACATTAAATGAGGCCCAACTAAACTACACAACAACAGAAAAAGAGTTTTTAGCAGTTGTGTTTGCACTTGAAAAAATTCGGCCTTATTTAATCAGCTCTCCAGTTATTGTGTATACGAACCATTCAGCTCTTCGCCACCTTTTTGCGAAGAAGGATGCTAAATCAAAGCTCATACGTTGGATCCTCTTACTACAAGAGTTTGACCTTGTCATAAAGGACAAAAGAGGATGTGAAAACGTAGTGGCCGATCACCTTTCACGACTTTCTTCTTCGTCTACACTTGAAATTCCAATCAAAGACGTTTTTCCCGATGAGAAACTCTTAACCTTTTCTTGCGAACCATGGTTCGCTGATATAGTAAACTACTTAACCACCGGCTTGATACCTAAAGATTGGTCGAAACAGGATAAACTTCGATTCTTGTCCCAAGCAAAGCATTTTTACTGGGATGAACCTTATCTTTTTAAATACTGTTCCGACCAAATCATTCGTCGGTGTGTACCGGAAAACGAGTTTAAGAGTGTGCCGTCTTTTTTCCACGATCAAGCGTGTGGCGGGCACTTTGGCCCAAAGAAGACAGCCGAGAAAATCTTGCAGTGTGGTTTCTATTGGCCACGACTCTTTAAGGATGCATATGAATACTGCAAGACATGCTCCCGGTGCCAACACTTGGGCCGGATATCGCGGCGAAACGAAATGCCGCTCCAACCAATTTTGGTTGTAGATGTTTTTGATGTTTGGGGAATAGACTTCATGGGACCATTTCCCAATTCCTTTGGGAATGTATATATTCTTTTGGCTGTTGACTACGTGTCAAAGTGGGTCGAGGCTGTGCCTAGCCGAGCGAATAACAACAAAGTAGTCGTTCGATTTTTTAAAGAACATATCTTTTCTCGGTTTGGGCATCCTCGAGCGATAATAAGTGATAATGGTTCTCACTTTTGCAATAGGACTTTTGAGTCCATAATGCGCAAATATTCTATTACTCATAAGCTTTCAACGCCATACCATCCCCAAACATGTGGGCAAGCCGAGGTGTCGAATCGGCAAATCAAGCAAATCTTGGAGAAAACGGTTTCTAAAAACCGTAAAGATTGGTCACTCAAACTGATCGATGCACTATGGGCTTTCCACACTGCATACAAGACCGATCTTGGTATGTCTCCATACCGGCTTGTTTACGGGAAGGCTCGCCACCTCCCAGTAGAGATTGAGCATAACGCATTTTGGGCAATCAAAGAGTTGAATTTATCATTAGGAGATGCGGGCAGCAATCGAAAGCTGCAGTTAAATGAACTAGAAGAGCTGCGGGATGAGGCTTATGATAATGCCGTAATTGTTAAAAACTGAACTAAGGTGTTCCATGATAAACACTTTCTGCAAAAAACATTTAAACCTGGTCAACAGGTTTTACTCTATGATACTCGGTTACATTATCACACCGGCAAGCTCCGTTCTAGATGGAAAGGACCGTTTGTAGTTCGCACCGTTTATCCGCACGGTGCTGTCGATCTTGAAAATCCGGAGGACGGTACCTTATTCAAAGTAAATGGACATCGATTGAAACCGTTCCTCACAGCGGACCATTCGGAGGAGCTCCGTTTTTGCAGGAGCCGATTTACACCGATTGATTTTCCTCCACTTTCACCCCCGAATTTCCAATCAATTTTTCCAAAACTTTACTGCAAATAAGTTTGGAGGGTGTATCATTTGAAAATATGATTATTAATAAGCAGGAAATTGCCGAAATTATTGACCCACTTGGTGCAGCCTGACAGTGAGGACACTGTCCAGTTTAAGTTTGGGGGTATGCTCGGTAAGTTTTCTTCCTTCGCATTCATATGTATATTTTTGCATTTGCATCCTTATATAAAAATCATAAAAAAATTAAAAAATTTGAAGAAAAAAAATAGAAAAAGAAAAACCCATAAAAAATTGAAAATTTCAAAAATTATAAAAATTAATGTATTCAATTTTGGCCTTATTTGACTTGAGTTTGACAAATAGGTCAACTAGCTAGAAACAACTAGATCTTAGACTTAGTAAATTAAAAACCCTAAAAATAACCTTCCTTAAAGTTTAACGGTAGAAAGTATATGTATTTGTAGTTTATTTAGAAATAAGCAAATTTTGAGTTCACTTCTTGGGCTAAGTCAAAACAAAGAAAAAGTATTGATATTTTTATTAGAGTATAACTTTGAAAAATAATTCCTAGCTTAAGTCTAGATTCCGAAAATGTATACCCTACAATTTGCACAAATCACGCACCTTGAAACTTGGAATAGTAGAAGAGACCTTGAAATGCTCTTGTCTAAAGTCCTTAGAACGATGAAAAATAAAAAAAATATACAAGTGTGAATAAAGAAAAAAAAATGAACACTGGTTTTTGTGATTACTTAAGGCTGCAAAAATAGAAAAAAATAATTAGCGAGGGTGCTTCATCACCTAGTGCCTTAGAACAACTGGTTTGGGAGTCACTGCTAAAAAGCCTTAGGTGTTACAAGACTAGGAAGTACGCTTTAAAGTGCAAACGCATTTTGTAATCGGTCGTTGGTACCTCAAGAAGTATTAACGGTCTCATGAAGGATGTGTAAGCAAAATTCATTTAAAAATTCACTAATAAGTACTTTGGACAACGGACAAGAGTATGATTGCTTGATTTGAATTTCCAAGTGTAGGGGTGATTTATACACACACGTAGGGATATGTGATTGGAGTTTAGATGAGAGATAGGAATGAAGAATAGAACTTGTATCTTTAGTAGAGATGATAAAAATTCCTAAGTGGAGATGGAACCCTAGAAGGAAAACTTAAGAGATGCCAAAAGCTAAGTAGGTCTGCAGAACATATATAATCTTAAGTTAAATGATGAGAAAGTGTGAAGAATATGGGTGGATAATTTACGAGTCGACGATAATTGAATTCCTTGTTAGAAAACCTAATTGGAGAATAAAAGTGAATGGGCCTAAATTGATAGGATTTTGTGGGTAGTATCCGCTGAAAACCCTCAGGAGACAACACTCCTCCTACTAGGGACACCTAGAGGTTTAACGGCTTGTTGCACGAGCTCAGTGCAATCTCGTTTCCCTGCAAAAGTGAGGTTAGGTTTTTGTCGAGAATAAAACTAAGTTTGCTCGAGGACGAGAAAAAGATAGGTTTGGGGGTATTTGTTCATATCATAATATTGTATTATTATATTCCCCATTCTTATGTATTTTACAAAATAAACAGGTGCTTTTGACCCATGTCTGCTACATAGTACAGGTTACAGGTTCTCGAAGTAAAAACAGTGAAAAAGATAAAAGACGATACAAAAGTGGGACTACGACCAGCAAATAGAAGGAGCTTGATCAAGCCTACGCGAAGAACAGTTCACAAAGTACAAGGCAACGCAAGGTCCAAGATTTCGAAGCAACGGTAAAAAGTCCACTGCAATTGTTCACTGGGGATCTGGAAGAAACCTAGAAGCCAATTTGAGAAAAGTACTGAAGAAATAGGAAGACAAAATTGACCAAAGCCAGCCCAGAAAAACTCAGAAGCTAACTCTACCATTGGGCCGCGGAACCGCGGCCCAACCCTTGCTACGGCCGCGGTTCCGCGGCCGTCTAGAGCCCGGAGAAAAGAAGTTTTTTACCATAATACAGAGGCGGCGCTGACTAGTCTTCCTAGGGGTATTTTTGTAAATGCAGACGTGCGGCAATTGTAAACCTAGGGTTTTCTATGTCCTATAAATAGAGACCCAAAGTCTTGTATTAGTTCATGCCTCTTTTCATCAATAAAAATTCAGATTTCTTTTGAAGTTTAGAGAGCATCAAATTTGTAAGTAGGTTTATTTTCTGCCTTAGTCTTAGTTTTAATTTCTGCCCTAGGTAATTTCTCTTCTTGCCTTAGTTTAATCTAGTTTAGAATTTTTATTAATCTGCAGTAGATCCTTAATCTCTTAAATCAAAATAAAATAAAAATTATGTCTTTCGTAGATCTCTCAATGTGCGAGTAGTTTCCTCACTTGTTAGGGTTAGGAATAGGGAAGGGTTTGAGAGATGAAGATCTCTCACCCCTTTCTTTGCCAATCTCTTATGAACAATTAGGACTCCATGCATACTTTCATATTCCGCTCCCTACGACACTCTACCCACGAGGTAACGGTGATCCGTAGTATAAAAGACCGGATATGAATGTTTTCCATGGAGGTTAGGGTAAGGATTAAGAAAGGACGGACAAGGATCTAGAGGAAGAAACATAGTTTCTTCCCGATCATCCTAATCCCCTTTATTAATAATTACCATAACTCCTAAATGATATCTAATTTAGGGCATTGAAAGAGGTGTAGATCTTTATTTACCAAACTTTACCTAAACCTAATCCTAGCAAGTTTCTTAATCCTAGTATAACTCAACTTAGTTTTTTGTGATAAAAGATCCAACACCCTTTGGAATTAGCTCGTAAGAACATTTAGGAAATTTACAACATCCCTGTGGACCGACCCGTACTCACCGGCTAGCTACCAAGCGACGCCGTTCTTGATTGCGGTAATATATATTTTTGATCGTAAAATCCATCTAAATCATCAAGCGCCAAGCGCCCACGTGCCGACACGTGGCGCGCTCGCGCTCGAGCGCCTGGCGCTCAAGCGCCCAGCGCTCCAGCGCAAAGCGCCCACGTGCCGATACGTGGCGCGCTAGCGCTCGAACACCTAGCGCTCAAGCGCAAAGCGCCCACGTGCCGACACGTGGCGCGGCTGCGCTCAAGCGCAAAGCGCCCACGTGCCGACACGTGGTGCGCTTGCGCTCAAGCGCAAAGAGCCCACATGCCGACACGTGGCGCGCTAGCGCCTAAGCGCACAGCGCTCAAAGCGCTGACCCCACGCGTCCTTTGGGCACTTTTTCACTTTTTTTAATGTATGTATACATGTGTATATATGTACAGATACACACACACTCCACAACACTGTCCCCCTCAAAAAAAATTTTGGGCCGGGGCGCTGCCCCGCACCCTGCAAGGAGGCTGCTAGCCCCCTTGACCCCCAGCACGCTATCCGGGTAGCAGGACCCCCGTAAAAAATCTGCGTGGCTCCCGATATATCCAATCCCCCCCTCCAAAACAACACACACGTACACTGCACATTGAGGTTGCATGACCAGTTTAACCCGTCAATCGGAGGTTCCTTCGCTCCAAAGGCGAGGGGTAATTAACGGCAGCTTAATCCGCGGCTGCTGGAGATTCGGATCCCCACAATCATTAATCCCCGGCCTACCCTAGGCAGGGGGAATCTGTAGTATGTCTGACAAGCGCGCGCGTATTCCCATCTCAATGGGGTGACGAAAAACACCCTACAGATTCTGGCACGCCCGGTGGGACTTTTCTCTCCTCCCATATTTCGGGTTAAACGGTCATGCGAACTCAATCAATTTACATATCGATTGCCTATACTGAAATGATGTTTTTTTCCGTGCAGCAATCAACTTTCGACGACAATGTCTCCCAAGACGAATTCAGCTTCCAACGTGAACTCGATCCCGTATGTGGTCAAGGTCAATGCTCGTGTGGTTCTCCCCGCAAGCCTCAGTCGACAGTGGGAGGAACTGCCCCGCCAGTTTGGCTCCGTCATCATCTACCCTGCCGGAAGCGCTCATCTGGCAGAAATCCCGGCAAAACAGGTGGCCAAGCCGGTCTCAAGGGGCAAGAGGCAGAATGTCGTGATCGCCAAGGCACCATAACCGAAACTTAAGACGGTGTCTGAACGATTCTCTGGTGCTCCAGCGAGGGGAAAGAACTCCGGTACAAAGGGCAACATCAAATGTTGCGGACGAGCTCAGGCGATGACTCCAACAAATGCACAATCGAGCATATCTCCAAAATCCTCCATCGTCCAGTCTACGGCGTCTTCCCAAAGAGCCGAAGTCTGCCAGGTGCTTAGAACAGAAAAGTTCAGGCAGAAGCGGCTCAGGTATCGAGCAAACAAGAGGGCCAGGGCTTCGGCCAAATGGAATCTTATGAAGTTCCAAGTGTAAGGTCTCCCCGCGACGACGGCTGAGTCGGACGTAAGAATCAGCAATTCCTTCGAACCTCTGAGGTGGGTTCAGAAAAATGCCATGACCGCCAGAATCAAGAAGACAGCGGTCCGAACGTCGCTACAAAGAGATGTGCCCCGGCCCCAACAGAAAAAGTATGACACCGTCTCTTCGAGAGTCTATCAGGGGCTCTGCGCCGTGCGAAAACAGCGGGGCAAAACCGAAAAGGATGCGTCAGCACCATTCAAGAATCCGGCCAGGCCAGCCGCCTTCAGTCGATTGCCCGTTACCAAAACAGGAGGGTCAAGACAGCGATCCGAGAAATCAGCCGTCGATAATGAAAAGACGGCTGGATATATTATCCATACGGTCTATATGGCGGGCGGGCGCCCTAGCGACAACCTTCGCAGCAAAAGCAAGGATGGGGCCACCACATCCCAAGCCCAATCTGTCTTGAATGTAGTTGCCGCTTCCCAAGAACAGTCACCTCCGCTGGATGAAGAAAACCCTCTCAATGAGGATGATAGGCAGAAAGACCCCTCGGTCCATACAGAGTCAAGCTCGGACAGTGAGGAAGAGCCAACTTTCCGCCCCAGGACCGCGGAGCAAGAGCTGCTTCAAGAACTTCGAAAACAGCTCAAGAGCAAAGATAAAGAGATGGCCAAGCTCTATTCGAAGATCGAGGATCTAACGAATGTTATGATGCAGCTTACGGCTCAAATTGCTCGAGCGCCTCCCAATCAAGCACAAGTCGCTACTCATCAGCCGGGTGATGACAATCCGAAGCAGCCAATGCATGTTCCTCTGGGTCCAAGGCTGGTCGAGCCGCACGAAAGCCGGCCACATTCCGCTTCTGGGGACGCCTTGGCCCCAGATAGCACCATCCCACTAACACAAGATCGGATAATGGATTTGGTCACTAGCAAAGTTAAAACATTGGTGGCTGAAGCTGAAGCTCAGAAAGAAATTGGCAGTAGTGGGAGGCCATATCCCGCACAGTACGATCTGATCGAGTTCCCGAGCGGCTACGTCATTCCTAAGTTCGGAAGATTTGATGGAACGGGGAATGCAAATCAGCATGTCGCCCACTTCAAAGCATCGTGCGGAAATACAGGGGGCAATGACGCGCTCCTTCTTCGTCAGTTTGTTAACAGCCTGACCGGAGTCACCTTCGACTGGTACGCGAGTATACCATACGGGTCCGTCATTACCTTTGCCCAAATGGAGTCTCTGTTTCGGCAAAGGTTCATGAGCGTCAGTGATAAAATCTCCATTGTCGACCTTGTGAGGACCAAGCCGGGGAAGAATGAAAGCAACACCGACTTTATCGCCCGATGGCGTAATCTCACAGTCAAGTGCGAACCACCGCTGGAGCAGGACCAGTCCGTCAGCCTTCTCATTGGGAACCTCAGCAATTGGATGGTCCCATTCTTGTGTACAGCGGGCCTCAAGACATTTCAGGAGCTAACCAAGAAAGTCCAAATGCTGGAACGCTCGAAGCAAGAGTCCCCGCTGGACTCTCAGAGAGACAAAACTTGGAAAAGCAAGCGGGACGACAGCCGTAGAAGCGGGAGTTCCAGCAGTACCAATGTCTTCAATGCGTCCGACAATAAAGAAAAGCGAAGGGCGGGCGAATCCAAAACCAACCGGTCTCGAAAACCATTGCTGGGAGGAGATGGGCCTTCCCTTGAGGAGAAGAAGAACAAGGTTTACTCTTTCTGAAGGGACAAGGTCCGCAAGATATTTAAAGATGCTTTGAACAACGGTCTACAATTGCCAGAGTCGAAAAGACCCCAAGAAGCAAAAATGACCGACAATCCTCTGTATTGCCTGTACCACCGAGTAGTGAGCCATGCGATCGAGGATTGCTACATCTTCAAAGACTGGGTCGAGAAGCAGTGCAAGGCTGGAGAGATCGAGCTGTCCAAAAGTATGTTGGTGAACAATCAAGTTGCAACTACCAACTTTATACAGACAGAAGTTGAAGCCTTCTGGGAGCAGACAGCCGAACCCGCTGCCCTGAGAAATGAAACGGACTCATCGCGGCCTTCGTGGAGTACGCACATATCTAATAAGACGAAGAAGATGATAAAGCTACTTCGGAAAGAGCCCAGGACGGAATGGGAAGGGCGGAAGAAGCCTACCAGTCCAGCTGCCAATGCGGCTCCATCAGGCTCAAAATCCAAGAAGCTCAAGAAGAAGAAAAGTGCAGCTCGGCGCGAAAAGGAGTCTGCAGGGAGATCGACCATTCAAAAATATATCGATTCCCTCGAAGAATATGAACAGAAGGAAAGAACTCTGATTCAATTGAAGGAGTTCCTCCCTGTACGAGCGGATGAAATTCTAGAGGAGTTAGAAGAAGACTCCAATGAAGAGATCCCTATAGTGACCTGCTATGCCATCCATCTGGGCAGCGACTCTGAGGGGGAGCTCTATTTTCCCGAAGAGGACGAGGAGCTTTCCACAAAGTCCAATCAAATCCAGTTCAGAAGCGGCAGGGCTCTACCGCCAAATCGGGGCAACGCCCCAAAAGGGAAGGAAAAACAGGTGGCTAATGAGGAAGATGGCAGAGAGCCGGCTGATGAAAACTCAAGTCCCTCCTCGGTGGACTATAATGTCTTGGCTCATCTCCGGAAGCTTCCGTTTCTCCTGAGCATCTACGATGCCTTGGTCCTATCTAAGGAGCTTAGAGATGTCCTCATTCACGCTCTACAAAACCCTGAGCGGTATCAGGCTCGCTTTGCGGAAATTAATATGAAAGAAGCTCGGTACACTTTGCAAGCCGCCGTAATCACATTTAAGAATGAAGACTTGCTACTGGGAACAGCTGAGCATAATCGGCCGCTTTACGTGACCGGGTATAGCGACGGAGATCGAATTAATCGCATATTGATTGATCCGAGGTCCTCAGTGAACATCATGAACTTGCGAACTCTGAAGAGTTTGTCAATGGACGTCCGACACCTGTCAAGGGAAAGGATTGTCATTCAAGGCTTCAACCAAAATTGCCAGCAAGTTCTGGGGTCCATAGCTCTGCCGATCAAATTCAGGGATCTGCAAACTGAAGCTAAGATATACGTGATCGACACCGACACGTCTTATAAGATTCTCTTAGGACGGCCGTGGCTCTACGATTACGGTATCGTCCCGTCAACTCTCCATCAATGCATGAAGTATACTAAAAATGGTGAAGAAAGACGCATTGACGGAGACATCCAGCCGTTCGGTGTGCATGAAATCCGATATGAAGATTCTCGGTACTTTATGAACCACCAAAATGCTAAGCCACAACTGACTGAGGATAGAGCGGCCCCAAGACTCAAAGGAAAATCTGAGCCGGCTGTCACTTTCAAAAGCAAAAACGCCCAAGTGCGCCCGCATTTCAGTAGCGACACTGATGAGTCCGACGCTGGAAGTCCATCCTTCCGTAAAACTCGCCCTCGTTTCGGTAGCGATACAGACGAATCTGTTACTGAAGCCCCATCTAGCAGCAAAGTTCGCCCTCATCTTGGCAGCAACACTAAAAACTCGGAGGAAGAGGACCTACCGTGCAACAGCGGTGCAGATTGGACCCCCATGCAACAAGCGAAACTACGAGAGACCTTCGAAATTGCAGAAGGGTCCCTGGCCGTCACAAGGGTACCAGAGCAGATGTGCAAAGAGCTCGATGCGTTGTCAGTCTCTATCGTTGACCAGCTGAAAACTTTCTATGTTCCCAAGAGGAAAAATGGACAGAAGGGCATCATGTTTTATGGGTCAAACCCCGTTGTGCACCCGGACGATTTGTCTGTCGCATGCCTTCCATACGAAAGAGGCATAAGGGCCGTCCTCAATCCCAGGTACTATGCGCCCGAGATGTGGGAATACTTCAAAAAGTGCGGATGCCGGTTATATCAAACAGAGTCTGAAGCAAGGTTTTACGAAGGGCTATGGCATCCACCTCAGGTCCGAGCACTTATCGATGGACTAATTCCAGATAGGCGGGGCATAGGTTTCATCCAGCCTGATTCTAAGGCATGCTATATGACCCATATTGGGGAAGCCAGCGAAGAGTCAAATGATGAAAACGAGCTAACCGAGCCCGAAGAAGCTCCACAAAAGGTCGAAGATGGAGGACAAGCAACCTTTGACGAGCTAACGGAGATTGACTTAGGAACGCCCGATGATCCAAGGCCAACCTACATCAGCTCACTCTTGTCGGAGGAAATGAAAGAGTAGATAATTGCCCTGCTGCATGAGTTTGTCGACTGCTTCGCGTGGACATACAAAGAAATGCATGGCCTTTCCCCTGAAGTGGTCGTGCATAAGCTGGCTATATCTCCTGAGGCTAAGCCAGTCAAACAAGCTCCTCGACGAATGAGAAGGGAACTGGAAGAAAAGGTCATCGAGGAAACCAAGAAGCTCATCGATGCCGAATTCATCAGGGAAGAGAAATATGCAGACTGGATCGCATGCATAGTCCCAGTGAAGAAGAAAAATGGGCAAATCCGAGTTTGTGTCGATTTCAGGGACCTCAACAAGGCATGTCCTAAAGACGACTTTTCGCTACCGGTCATGGAAATGATGGTCGATGACACCTCAAATTACGAGTTGTTCACCTTTATGGATGGCTCGTCTGGATATAATCAGATCAAGATGTCGCCTGAGGATGAGAAACACGCAGCATTTCAAACCCCGGTCGGAATATATTGCTACAAGGTAATGCCGTTCGGACTGAAGAACGCAGGTCCTACATATCAAAGGGCAATGACCAATATCTTTGATGACCTAATCCATAAAGTCGTCGAATGCTATGTTGATGATCTGGTCGTCAAGACTAGAGCCAAGGACAATCACGCCCAAGATCTTAGGACCGTTCTCACCAGGCTGAGAGAGTACGACCTGAAAATGAATCCTCTGAAGTGCGATTTTGGCGTGTCATCGAGAAAATTCCTGGGCTTCATAGTCCGACATCGAGGGATCGAAGTTGACCCATCAAAGATAAAGGCCATCATGGAGATGCCCCCTCTGAAGAGTCTGACGCAGCTAAGATCTTTTCAAGGCAAGCTTGCTTATATATGAAGGTTTATCTCAAATTTATCGGGGAGATGTAGGCCCTTTTCAAAGCTCATGAAGAAAGGAGCTCCTTTTGTTTGGGATGCCGAATGTCAAGAGGCGTTCGAAAGCATCAAACGGTACTTGTTGCACCCTCCAGTGCTGGTCGCTCCCATTCCAAATAAACCGCTGATTCTCTACACTGCCGCGCTAGATGAGTCACTCGGTGCGCTCCTTGCCCAGAACAACGAGGAGGGAAAAGAGAATGCCCTCTACTACCTCAGTCGAACTTTAGTCGGGGCGGAACACAACTACTCCCCGATCGAAAAGCAATGCTTGGCTCTGATGTTTGCTGTGAAGAAGCTGAGGCACTATCTGCTCGCTCACCGGGTTATGCTGATCTCCAAGGTCGACCCACTCAAACACTTGATGACCAAAGCAAGCCTAGCCGGCAGAACGGCAAGATGGGTTATCGGGCTACTTGAGTTTGACATAGTTTATACTCCTCAGAAATTAGTAAAAGGGCAAGCTCTTGCAGACTTTCTCGCTGCTCATCCCATACCAGAAGGGTCACCACTCAATTGCGAGTTACCCGATGAACAAGTGCTACACCTAGAGAATGACGAGCCATGTTGAGAGCTCTACTTCGATGGGGCCTCATCGATAAGGACCTCCAGTAAATCAAGTGTCCCGGAGATAAAAGCAGGGATAGGATTGGTATTCATCACGCCATCAATAGGAACCCTACGGCGTTCTTTTGCTCTCACCGAGCCTCACACAAACAATGAAGCCGAGTATGAAGCTCTGATAGATGGTTTGGAGCTCGCCATAGAAATGGAAATCCTTCGGCTACGGGTTTACGGTGACTCCCAGCTTGTCGTCAACCAAGTAAGCGGCGATTATAAGATATACAAACCCGAATTAGCTCGATACAGAGACCGAGTAGTGGAACTCATGAAACGGTTCACTCATATTGAACTAACGAGAGTCCCTAGAGCGTTGAACGGAAAGGCTGACGTACTCGCTCGCTTAGCCAAGGAGCTGGCTGATCCTGACATGGACGAAATTCTGATCACAGTCAGGAGCCGGCAAATTCTACCCCCGGTCTCTCTACGAGAAGAGGAAAGCACGGAACAGAAGAGCAGTCCCGCCAAAGAAGCTTCGATCATCCAAGACGAGCCCGATTGGAGAGAACCCTTCATAAAGTACCTCCGATACGACAAGCTGCCCGAAGAAAAATTTGCGAGGATTCAGCTGAAGAAAAGAGCTCTCCGATATGTGTTTGTAAATGACACGTTATACCGCAGGTCATATGACCAACTCTGGCTCAGGTGTCTGTCATTTGCCGAAGCCCAAAAGGTCATGAAAGATGTTCACTCGGGCGTTTGCGGTGCTCACCAATCTGGCCCCAAGATGCGACTTCAAATCAAACGGCTTGGGTATTACTGGCCCACTATGATACGAGATTGCGGAGAGAATGCAAAGAAATGTCAGATCTGCCAAATCCATGGTGATTTCATTCACAAGCATCCCAATCCGTTGCATCCTATGGTGGTGTCGTGGCCCTTCGAAGTCTGGGGTACCGACATTGTTGTCCCAATTGATCCTCCGCCATCCAAAGTCCACCGGTTCATACTGGCCACGACAGACTACTTCTCCAGATGGGCTGAAGCTGTCCCGCTAAAAGAAGTCAAGACAAAAGATATTCTGACATTCTTCCAGCATAATATTCTATACCGCTTCGGTACACCAAGAAGAATCATTTCTGACAACGGGCCTTCTTTCAAGAGATTCAATGTCTCAAGGTTCGCTACTCAGCACAAGATAGACTGGAGATATTCCTCCATCTATAATCCAAGAGCCAATGGGCTAGCCGAAGCCTTCAATAAGACTCTATGCAAGCTCCTGAGGAAAAATGCTTCAGCCAACAAGAGAGACTGGAATCTCAAACTTCACGACGCGTTGTGGGCATATCGTACCACGCACAGTACTTCAACTCAGTCCACTCCATACTCATTGCTCTTCGGAGTGGAGGCGGTCCTCCCCCTCGAAGTCGAAGTTCCAAGCTTAAGAATGGTCGTTCAGCACGAGTTGACGGAGGAGGAAAACGTGCTCCTTCGACTTGAAGAGCTCGATGCCCTCGAAGAAAAGAGGCTCGCAGTGCAGCAAAATCTGGAGCTATACCGAGCCCAAATGTCACGGGCCTATGACAAAATAACCCGTCTCCGCGCTTTCAAGAAAGGTGAATTGGTGTTGGTCCTCAAAAGACCAATCATCCCCAATCGACATGCCAAGGGAAAATTCGAGCAAAACTGGGAAGGACCATACGTTATCGAGAAAGTGTTCGACGGAGGATCCTACCAACTAATAAGTGCCGAGGGAGAAAGGCGCCACCCATCAATGGCCGATATCTCAAGAAATACTACACGTGAATGCTCCAAGTCGCAGGCGAATTGAGCACACCAGCCCTACGGTCTGGATCATACATCCTGCAAAACCGTATACAATCCACGGGCGTAAATGACCCCTATCTCTCCCAAATCCTGCCGATGACTACTTTTAAAGTCCTACCAGCGGCAAAAAAAAAGAGAGAGAGAAAAGAAAAAAAAAAGGGGGAAAAAGAAAAAAGAATAAAAAAGGTATGTCCACAAGTAAAACAGGCACGGATGAAAACCCGAAAGGGCTCCGTGAGTAAAAACAGCAGGACTACTGGCGAGTTTGTGAAAACCCGAAAGGGCGTAAACTCGTGAAAAGAGATGAAATACACTCGCAAAGTCCTCTCGACCTTGTGAGGAGAAAACCCCTGCATGAGATCCTTACAACTCACAAACGAGCAACACACTTAGGAATCCTCACGATTCCTAAAGAGAACATACACCTGCGAGATCCTCTCGACTCGTAAAGAGAAAATGCTTTTATGAGACCCTCACGGCTCATAAAATTGAAAAGCCTTAGGTGATAGGGACCCAAACCTGTCTCCTAAGCCATCGTTCCCTAACGGGCAACGACAAATGATGAGTCGCTCCTGGCATTTCGCTTCAGTGTTAGCGGTGCTGATGCCGACCGAAAACCCAAATCCCAAGTCCTCCTGAGGCAAATGATGATGTTCCCCTCCGAACGGCGGCCGAGACGTTAGGACGTCTAGTGCCTGAGGTTCGGGGCAGATGCTATTTGGTTTTATCCGTCTACCTCTCCGAAGATGCCAAGTTGATTTATGGCACCTTGTATCGGAGGTTTAGACGGATGCGGCCAATGTAGCAGACTTCGTCAGATTCCCCCTCAGGGTGAGGGGTTTTTGATTGTGGGGACGCTCTTCCCTGCAGACGCAAGCCCCTGCAGTTAATTACGCTACCGCATCGCGGTAACAACTTTCTCCTACTCCAGAATTTCACTTCGTGTCGTGTGTGTTTGTTTTGTTTGTGATTGCCCGTGGATTGTATACGGAGACTGAGTGATGTCGTCACCCGTAGGACGTGGATTAGTCCAAATCCGTATTTACTTAGATTTGGATTTGGTGTTTTTAGTTTAAGGATACATTAGTCGCCTTGCGACTAAGATCGACTTAAACGTTCGTTAAGGATACGATAGTCCTGTTTGAGACTAAGATCAACTTAACGTCATGATTGATTTAATTATCTGGCCGTCGGGACTCGTCACCTCTCTGACGTCGTTGAGGGATTACAACGACAGGCGTCTGAGGAGTTCAGAGATGTACCCTTGAACCAAAGTTAATTTGGAGTTTTGTCGTTTATTTAAATGTCTAAGGACACGTTAACCGTATTTGGGGTTAAGATCAACTTAGACGGGACCGTTTAGATCCAACAAAAGAGCGTTTGGGCCCTATTGTGCCAGTTTAGGGACATGGCGGTCCATCGCCAGTTTTAAGGACGTGGGGGTCCATTATTAGTTTAGGGACGTTTCGGTCCGTCGCCAGTTTAAAGACGTAGTGGTCCATCGCCAGTTTAGGGACGTAGTGGTCCATTATTAGTTTAGGGACGTTTCGGTCCGCTATTAGTTTAGGGACGTTTCGGTCCGATATTAGTTTAGGGACGTTTCGGTCCGATATTAGATGAGTGGTCGTTGGGACCCGTCACCTCTTTGACGTCGTTGAGGGATTACAACGACAGGTGTCAAAGGAGTTCGAAGATGTACCCTCGGACCGGTCGTGACTTGGTTTACGAGGGGCATTTAATTTAAGGACTTACAGCCAGGATTGGGTTAAGTCCAATTTTTATTTTAGGCTCTGCCCGATTAAAGGAATCAACCTAAACAGGGCTCTGCCCCTCTTATTTTTCTGCAATTGGGCTAGGCCCTTTTAGATAATGAGTTACAAAAAACTCAGGAATTTTCTGAACAGGGCTTTGCCCTTTTATTTTTCTGCAATTGGGCTAGGCCCTCTTAAGTAATGAGTTACAGAAACTCAAGAGTTTTCCAAATAGGGCTTTGCCCTTTTATTATTCTGCAATTGGGCCAGGCCCCTTTAAATAATGAGTTGCAGAAACTCAATTTTTTTTGAGTTGGGCCAGGCCCTTTTGAATGATGAGTTGCACTTATGCAGAGATTCAAGAATTTTCTTGATTTGAGAACAAAAAGTGCATAGCACTCTTGATCTAAATTTAGATCAAAGGAAAACAAGTTCTTCTTGTTTTTCCTTGATTTTACAGAACCAAGGGTTCATATCAAGTGCAAGGCACTATTTATTATTTTTTTGATTTTTCAGAACCAGGGGTTCATATCAAGTGCAAGGCACTATTTATTATTTTCTTTGATTTTTTCAGAACCAGGGGTTCATATCAAGTGCAAGGCACTATTTATTATTTCTTTTATTCCCTTTTTAATTTTCTGTTCTTCAGAAATTTTACCTTCTCTTTTGTTCTTGATTAATCTTCAAGAGCTTTTTTTTTCCAGAAGTTTATCCTTCTCTTGATGATTGATTATCTGCCTTTTGAATGAGGCTTGGGGTCTTATTTATAGTGCCCACAAATTTGTTGGATTTGTTAACAAAATCTTTCCTGAATAATTTTGGGAATTTTCCCACCATTGGATCTTTGATCCAAGGGTTCCTGTTTTACAGGAGAACAGAAAAGATTTATCTAAATCTTCATTCAGTTGCTGCGCAACACACCAGCGCGTGACACGTGTCGCGCGTCCGTGCGCTTGCGCAGTCGCGGTTGCGCAACTGCGCAGACGCGTGTCGCGCGTCCGTGCGCTTGCGCAGTCGCGGCTGCGCAACTGCGCAGACACGTGTCGCGCGTCTGTGCGCTTGCGCAGACACGTGTCGCGCATCGGTGCACTTGCGCAGATGCGACTGCGCAACTGCGCAGACACGTGTCAAGCATCTGTGCGCTTGCGCAGACACGTGTCGCGCATCGGTGCGTTTGCGCAGCTGCGATTGCGCAACTGCGCAGACACGTGTCACGCATCTGTGCGCTTGCGCAGACACGTGTCGCGCATCGGTGCGCTTGCGCAGTTGCGATTGCGCAACTGCGCAGACACGTGTCGTGCATCCATGCGCTTGCGCAGACACGTGTCGCGCTGCCATGCATTTGCGCAGTTAAGTCTTTAATTACGTTTTCTGAAGAGCCTTGCTCTGATGGGACGCACCGTCTCGGGCGTTACGCTGCCGAATTGGCTTCTGCCATGTGGCAAATTGCGCACTGCGCACGGAAACCGAAGCGTTGCTTCGAATTTTGAATTTTCAAAATTTAAATGAGCCTTGCTCAGATTGGGGGAACAAATGCCCCCCCACCGTTGTGCTTACGTGGCGCGACGTAAGCGCAACGGTGGCCAGGGTCAGTTGAAGGGGCGCAGGCGCCTATAAATAAGACCCTTGGTCTTTGTTAATCTCTTCATCATCTTCAAGATTTCTCATTTTCAGAGCCTTGCTCTTGCCTTCAAGAACTTCAGAGCCTTGCTCTTGCTTCCAAAGTTAGAACTTTTTAGAACAACTTAGGTAACGAAATTAAACCTAAATTAAATTAAATTAATTTTAATTAATAGAGCCTTGCTCTCATAGATCTTTTGATCTAAGGAAAACCCCTTTGGGGTTTCACCAACAGAGCCTTGCTCTTAAGAACCTGTTTCAGGGTTTCTTAACCCATGAACATGGCTTTGCTTTTTGGCAACACATAGATCTTTTGATCTAAAAAAAAGAACTCTTAAGAGTTTTCATGGGTCTTTAAGATCCCAAATTTTTTTTAAATTTTTAATTTTCAAAAATTAATTTTCCTTTGATGGATATTTCCATCATTATCACAGAGCCAAGCTCTTTTAAGGAATCTTGTTCCCCTGGAACCAAAGTTTGACATGTGTCACTCTGTGACAGAGCTTTGCTCTAAAAGAGGAGATTTTCTCTTTGTCTCCAGGGACTTCCCCACCAATGGGTGTATTCTATTGAGCCCTTTTTATGAATTGACAGTCCTATCCAATGATGGGATTGTCTTATTAAGTGATGTACATCACCCGGATTTTGTGGGTCCCCTTTTTGTCCCTTACCCACTGCATCACAGTGTGGAGCGAGGTTTTTATATATATACTTTTTTTTAATGCCAAGCGTTAGGCCACTAATGATGTATGTTTCTTTGTCTTTCCACAGAACATGTCTGACGACTTGTCTTTTCCCTTCGTTCGCTCGGAAGGAGGATTCCCTCATGCGCCAGTGGATCGGGTGGTATTCGCTCTTATTAAAGATCGCGATCCTGGATGCAAACAGCTCCACCTGTGGGGAAGGTGGTATAGCCAGATCATCCAAGGCCGCCGCAGTTTTAGCTCCGCCGCGCCTTCTGAGCCTATAGTCACACTCCCCTATGCGGACGAACCCCCGGTGAAGTATGCCGTGGAGGTTAAGAATTGGAATTCTGATGACCTCCTTCAGCCCGCAATCGGCGCCATCCCCGTACAGCCGCCGCCGGCGATAGACATTCTGGGGAGGCGAATCTGTCAGGGCGAAGCACGCCCTTGGGGACAGGCTTATAACATTGGAATGATCCCACGACCCCCCGCCGGATATTTGCCGTGGGCCCGGTACATTCTGTCGGCGAAGAGGGTCCACCTAACGAAGATTAGTCTATACTCAGCCGTCTTCGTCTCGCTCTTTGAGTACCCCTCTCCTCCAACGTGGTGGATAAAGGCTTTCGTTGAACAGTGGAATATCCCCACCCATACCTTCCTGATGGCGGATAAGGAAGTTTCTATCTCTTTGGAGGAATTCGCCGAGATTTCAGGTCTGCCAATGAGGGGAGAGCACTACGAGGAGTTGCTTCCTACTGATGAGTATGTCTTTGCCACCAAGCAGGTGGTATTTGACTTAACCCCGGAGAATGCCATTCAGCATCAGCATCCGGGTTTAGTGAAAGTGTTGGAGATCTACGAGGAACTCCATTTAGAATCGGGAGACAAGGGCGTCAGTTTCGCAGCTTTCATCGCTCGCTTTATCCGCCCAGAGTTCTTATCAGAGCAGAGCGAGAAGTTCGCTCAGCTCAAAGACCCTTTTGGCTTCGGTTTGGATCGCCGACCCGTATCGGAGAATGACCAGAGGGCTTTCTATCTTCCCAATGCTGCCGTCGTCGCTTTCTCGGAAATCGCCGTCCCCGGCATGGATGAGGAAACTTTCTTTATTGGGTTCCTGGGCTTGTGGCTATGCAACTTTGCACTCCCTATGCACCCGCGCTTCATGCGGCCCTCTGTCTTTTACCCGGCACATCGGATGGTGGCCGGTCTGCAGTTGTCGGTAGGGATTGCTGGGCTATCTTATCTTTATCATTGACTCAGCGTAGCGGCGGACGCCAATGATCCTGGGACACAGCCTGCTAATTTCCCAATGCATTACTTCGTTTCTTGGATGGAGATGCACGTGCGAGGGGTGTTTGGCGCTCACAAGACTCCTCCATTCTTCGAGAAGTACAGACTCCCAAGAGTCATACGGTTAATCGGGGCCTCAATCGTGTTTGCATCTCCGCGGGATTCTAGGGGACTCCTCCTGCGCCCACACTTGGTCGGAGCGACGACTTCTTTCGTGGATAAGGTCGTCACTATAGGCTCGGAGACTGCTAAGTCGGTGGTGCCCCTACGTGACGAGTTTAAGGGCGGGGCTTCTGCGCTGAAGGCTCGGGAAATCGTCCATCTTTACTCCATTCGGCCAGGCTACCTAGTGTTCCGGCAGAATGAGACGGCTTTGTTCATGAGGTATAATCCGCATCGATTTGCCCAGCAATCAAGCTACAATCAGGGGATCCCGATGGAAGCTTTCTTGGAAACGCCCGTGGTTAGCCCAGAGGGGGTAAGGAACGCGATGCATCACTTCATACGGCTTAATACGGGTTCCTATTTCTTCATTAGTGAACCCAGTTGTGTCCCCAAGATGCTTAATTCATATGTGGCCTGGTATGCGCACGCTATGGGCCCAATCATTCTAATGGAGAAACGTATGCTGGTCGACCGTAGGGGTGCGCCTCCTGGTGGTGATCGTAAGGCTCCCTTGCAGCCAAGGACCCACGTCACCCTTCCGATAAAAGATGCCGGAGCTGATCGACCACGTGTGCTGGCCCCTCCGCGTGGATTGCCACTGCCTACCACAGTGGATGCACCAGTGGCGCCCCGTGCTCCGACAAAGACGGTTAAAGCGGTATCGCCGGAGTCGGGCGCAGGAGCGGATATCGGGACTCGCCGCCCGAAGAAATCTGCCAAAACTGGCAAGCGCAAAGCTGTTCCGAGTGGACCCAAGGCTGGCGGACAGAAGAAGAAGAAGTCCACCCTATCCCTCGATGCGATCCTCGGCTCAAAGCCTGCGGCCTCTCCTGCCGAGGCCATATGCGAGTATGGCAGCAATGAAGGCTTTGTGGTGGACCCCGCGGACACCAATTTGGCCGCCGCCATTGCAGCTTCGGAACGATCGGCGAGGCTCGAAGCAATGTTAAGCAGACTCGCTGAGTCAGGTAATCATCAGCCTCCTTATTTGTCATTTTATCCCACTTTTTATTACTATCTTTAGCTAATATTTGCCTCATTTTCAGCAGGTGGATCTACTGAAAAGGCCATCGATGCCTCTCTGAAGACCTTCCAGGCGGAGGAGAAGAAGCGTGCCCTAGAAAGCGTCGGTATGTTTTACCCCGTTCTCTTTTATAAGGAAAGTTTGTTATCTTTTTATGATAGTCGACCTGACCTTCTCTTGTTTCTTTATAGGGGTTGTATTAATCGGGGCAAGGACCCTTCCCAAGCCCGTCATCGAAGTCCCAGCTCCGTCGAAACTGCTGCAAGAGCCTCAGCTTGATAGAGCGACGAGGGATGCCTTGAAGGATCTAGAGGCATCCCTGTATACGGGCGAAGAAGCCTCCCTTAAGGAGGCCCTGGTGGCATCTGTCTCATCGGCTCGAGAGGAGCAGAAACGGTTTAGACGCGAAGCTAAGGCGCGCAGAGCTGCTTTGGCCGCAGGAGCGGGCCCTAGCACTATTCCTCACGATAATACTCCTTCTGAAGAGCCCCCTGCGGCCCTGTCTACTGCTCGTCGGCAAGTAGCGCGCGCGGTTCGGAGTGCCAATGACAAATCCACTTCAGGTAGTACTTCTTTCAGAATCTCGTCGTACGAATTGTAGAGCTGTTGGCTTATACGTATTCCATTTTGTAGGGTCAAGTCCAACTGAGGGGGAGGCGGAAACGACCGTCGAGCCCAGGGGAGCGGAGGAAGCGGTACTCGCCGACCCCGAACCGATAGTGGACAACTTTGTCGAGGTCATGGAGCCTGGAGCCGAGATTGAGGAACCTACCGCGGAGAAGGTCATTGATGCCGTACCCGAAGTGGCGGCAAATGAGATGATTGTCTCAACCGAGCCGAAGGCGGTAGAGGGCGAGGTACTTGAGGCTGGGGACCTCGTGGTGTCGATGGACGGGGCAGCTGTAATCGCTGATCCTGAGGGAGCAGCAGGTGAGGCGGCTATGGTTCCTGAGGACGAGCTAGGCGCTCCTTCTCAGGAATCTGGCAACGTTCCTATCTTGGCCCTCCCTGTCTATGGTCCCCCGCCGTCTCCCGGGCTTGTGAGCACAACAACGGCTCCCATCGAGTCAGGTGATGAGGCTACGGGTGGTGGCCTGATGTCAGTGGGGGAAGGAATTGCTTCCGTCTCGGCTGGCAGTTCGTCGGGTAAGTTTCGGGTTATCATCGTTTCCCCTCTTTTTTATATATACCTTGCAATCTTTTCTAACAAGCTTGTCTTTGCAGGTGCGGTCAGTGCCGACGCTCCATTGCTTGAGGGAGCACCGTCAACTACTGCTTTGGCGGTGGTCACTTCCCCGTTTTCCCTCGTGCCGTCACGGATGTTGGAAGGTACGGATTCACGACTCATGCATTAATCTTTCAAAAATGTGGCTTTTGTACTAATGCTACACCATTGTGCCTTTTCAGGAGGGCTCTTTGATCATCTATATCAGGTGTTGCTCCCACACTTCTCCTTCCCATCCGAGCTCGCTTCTCCCTCTAAGGGTACCGGTAAGTGCCGTCTTGGTCTTTTTCGAGGGAATATAGGATCGTATCTGACTTTTCCTCTTCCTGACTGCAGTGCCTCAGATCGAAGGAGGGGACGCCGGGCTTGTGCTGCCACCGGCGCTTCCGGCTTTGACGTCCGTTGCGACTGGTACAGATATTCCTTTCCTCTTTTTATATGATCTTTCATCGACTTTTCGAATCATTGTTTGACCATGTTTCGTTTTTTTTTTGCAGCTATTGTCCCAGCTCCAATTCCTTTTGAGTCTCATGTCCTCTCACCGGCGGGTCCTTTCTCGCGACGCCCGTCTTCAAAGGGTGCTGTAATGAGCCTGGGTATGTTGAGCGGGTACATCGAAGAGCTCAACATGGATGCTCTTCCTTCGGCCGTAGATTTCGCTGTGGACGTTAACCCAATGTTGGCGGCTCTCGTAACTTTCCATAACGAAGGCGTCGTCGAATCGTGGGTTAACCACTGCAGAGAGATCGAAGCTCGCCTGCATCGGTTGGAGTCGACACGCCCTTCTCCCGAGGCTTTAGCCGCGAGCGCCGAACGGACAGCTTGGCTTGAGCAAAGCACCTCTTATCTCCGCCATTTGGAGCAGAAGGCAGCTTTACGGCTAAAGGCGCATCAGGAATCTTCAAACGCGACCGCTTGCCTTCGTGCCGAAGTCAGGACGAATGCTGCTGAGGTGAAAGCTGTCTTTGAAGGTCTTCTTAAGCGCATATCTAATGGGCTAGCGCTGAAGCGGAAACTTGATTCTGCTGAGCGCGATGCCCAAGGCCAAGAAGCAGCTCATCAGGTTGTTGGGGAAGAGCTCGCATCCTTCACGCAACAGCGGGCTCAAGTAGAGGCGGAGCTGGCAGTGGCAGCTGATCAGGAGAAGGCATGGAAGGATATATGCGAGCAATTGCTACATCTGTGCAAGACGCTTCCTTCCCCATAATTCCCCTTGTATCATTTGTCTTTGTAAATTATATGTATATGTTTTTTTTTTATTCTTTAGCACAATGTATCCTGTACTCAACCAATTTTTATGAATAAAAGATACACATTTTGTAATGTCTTGTGTCATTTTTCTGTCTTTCTTTTCTTTTATAATCAGTACGCCACCTTAATAACCATAATTGACGGACGATTGGGACGAGTATCCCGACCTTCTTAAGAAATAACGATGGCTTAGGCCGCAGGTTCAGATCTGCTGCCTAAGACTTTTCAACTCTATAAGCCGTGAGGGTCTCATAGAGACTCTTCTCCCTACGGATCGAGAGGATCTCGCAGGTGAATTTTCTCCTTAGGAATCGTGAGGATTCCCAAGTGTGGTTTCCTCTCATAAGTCTGAAGGATCCTATAAGAGAATTTCTCCCTCTTACGAGTCGAGAGGGCTCGTAAGCGGTTGTTTCCCTCTTTGTCGAGAATCGACTTCAGAGAGTGAGGCCCGTGGATAGTATGCAAGAGACCATTTAGGATTGACTTGCAGGGTCCCATTGTTCAGGAAGCAAGTTTTGAATCCTTACTGCCCAAGATGTGAGTCATAGAAGCTCTGGTCACGGAGTGTTTGTATCCGTGAGTTGAGAAGTTTTGCGAGGGATTATTTGTTTCCCAAGCGCCAAGGATTATTTGTGTCCTTGGGGTCTGAAACGAGTCGATAGTTCCTACGGAGGCACTGGTGGCTCTGCGGGTTGACGCGGATCAGGAGGCTCTCGTCAAGGAGTGTTTGTATCCGTGAGTTGAGAAGTTTGCCGGGATTATTTGTTTCCCGAGCGCCAAGGATTATTTGTGTCCTTAGGGTCTGAAACGAGTCGATAGTTCCTACGGAGGCACTGGTGGCTCTGCGGGTCGACGCGGATCAGGAGGCTCTCGTCAAGGAGTGTTTGTATCCGTGAGTTGAGAAGTTTGCCGGGATTATTTGTTTCCCGAGCGCCAAGGATTATTTGTGTCCTTGGGGTTTGAAACGAGTCGAGGGTTCCTACGGAGGCAATGGTGGCTCTGCGGGTCGACGCGGATCAGAAAGCTCTCGTCAAGGAGTGTTTGTATCCGTGAGTTGAGAAGTTTGCCGGGATTATTTGTTTCCCGAGCGCCAAGGATTATTTGTGTCCTTGGGGTTTGAAACGAGTCGAGGGTTCCTACGGAGGCATTGGTGGCTCTGCGGGTCGACGCGGATCAGAAGGCTCTCGTCAAGGAGTGTTTGTATCCGTGAGTTGAGAAGTTTTCGTTGAAGTCACTGGCTTCTTCGGTTGAAATGAACCGTTGAGGCTTGGTTTCGTCGTTTGACGGAATCCGCTGGGGAGGTATGGTTTCTTCTTTGTTTACGCCCTTGGATTGTATACAGGGATCGATGTGATCTTAACTGTAGGGCCGAAGTTTTATCATTTCTTATTTTTTTTTTTTATTTTATTTCCGCAATGCTCTATCATTTCAGCTTTTATATCGCGAAGGTTGCGATTGCCCAAACATTTCGGCTATTTTTCGCGGTGCCCAATCATTTCGGCTTTTCATTATTTTGTTTTTTACTCGTTGCTCTTTATTACGAGTTGCCCGATCATTTCGGCTATTTTGCATGCATACATTTTACTTGCTGCTTTTTATTGCAAGTTGCCCTATCATTTCGGCTATTTCGTATGCATGAGCGGTTTACCGGCTTTCACCGTCAACCTGAAATTGGACATCGATTTCGGCATCAGCACCGCTGCGACTGGGATATTACCAGGAGCGAATCATCATTTGCTTCTATCGTTGTTGGACAAAGGAGGCTTAGCGACCGGGGTTAGGATCCCGTCGGCTAAGGCTTTTGACTTCATGAGCCGTAAGGGTCTCGTGAAGGTATTTCTCCCTACAAGTCGTGGGGATCTTGTAAGTGTATTTTCTCCTTAGGAACCGTGAGGGTTCCTAAGTGTTTTGTTCTCCTGTAAGTCGTAAGGATCCTACAGGAAGGTTTTCTCCTCATAAATCGAGGGGATTTATAAGGGTTGTTTACCATACAAACGTATTCCCAGTCATGGATGGACCTTGGTTAGGGAAGCGTTTATTCGTGCCCGTGGATTGTATACAAGGGTCAGTATTGAGCCACTTGTAGGGCAATATTGGAAGTTTGTGGGGGTTTGCTTAAGCACAGGTTTAGGTCTCTGTGACTTAAGACTTTCAAATCCTATGAGCCGTGAGGGTCCCATAAGAGAGTTCTCCTTACGAGTCGTGAGGATCTCGCAAGCGTATTTTCTCCTTAGGAATCGTGGGGATTCCTAAGTGCGTTGTTCCCTTGTAAGTCGTAAGGATCTCACACGGGTGGTTTCTCCTTACAGGGTCGAGAGGACTCCATAAGGGTTCTTTAACGAAGTCGCGCCCTTTCGGGTTTTCACAACATCCGCCGGTAGTCCTGCTGTTTTTACTCACGGAGCCCTTTCGGGTTTTCATCCGTGCCCATTTTGCTTATGGACTTACCGCTTTTTTTTATTTTATTTTTATTTTATTATTTTTTTTTTTTTATTTTTATTCATCTCGTCAGCCCAAGGATGCCGCAGTATTAGTTTAAAGACGTTTTCGGTCTGCTATTGGTTTAAAGACATTTCGGTCCACCGTTGAGATGGTTGGCTACTACTTATAAAGCTTGAGCTTAGGAAGATAGCGAGCAGACATAGTCGTCGTCATCTACCATTGACCTAGGCTGTGGCTCATTAAGCGTAGTATTTCTTTAGGAAGCGTCCGTTTATTGGCCTGAAAGGCCTTTCACCGTGCATGTCCATGAGCAGATAGGCCCCACCTTGGTAGACCTTATCAATGATATACGGTCCTTCATAGTTTGGCTCAAATTTTCCCCGCTTGGCGCGATTGGGGATCATGGGCCTTTTGACCACTAGCACGAGTTCGCCTTGGAGGAATGTCCTCGGGCGGCTCAATCTTTCATATGAGCGCATCATCTTTGCTTTATAGGCTTCCAGATTTTGTTGTGCTAGAAGCCGGATTTCATCAAGGGCGTCAAGCTCTTCCAACCGAAGGTGAGCATTTTCTTCGTCTGTCAGTTCGTAATGGACTGCCACTCGTAGAGAGGGTAATTCTATCTCGAGAGGGAGTACTGCTTCCGTCCCAAATACCAACGCGTATGGCGTTGTGTTTGTGGCAGTTTTAAATGTAGTTCGATACGCCCAAAGAGCTTCTTGCAATCTTTCGTGCCAGTCTCTCTTATTTCGGGACACTGTTTTCTTTATGATCTTCGTCAAGGTCTTGTTGAAGGCTTCAGCTAGACCGTTAGCTCGCGGGTTATAAACTGAGGAATATCTCCAGTCTATATTGTGCTGCTGTGCGAAACGGCTAATTTTATGACTTCGATAGGCTGGCCCATTATCAGAGATGATTCTTCTCGGGGTTCCAAACCGGTAGATGACATGCGTTTTGAAGAAATGGAGGATGTTCTCCGTCTTCACTTCCCTCAACGGTACTGCCTCTGCCCATTTGGAGAAGTAATCAGTCGTCGCCAAGATGAAACGATGTCCCTTTGACGATGCTGGTTCGATGGGACCGACTATGTCAGTTCCCCACATTTCGAATGGCCAACTAGCCATTGTTGGATGTAGTGGATTGGGATGCTGATGGATGAAGTCCCCATGAATTTGGCATGGATGACATTGCCTCGCGTAATCCAGGCAATCCTGCATCATTGTGGGCCAGTAGTAGCCCATCCGCTTTATTTTCAACTTCTTCTTAGGGCCTGCTTGATGGGAACCGCAGAGTCCGTCGTGAACTTCTTGGACGACCCTTCTCGCTTCGTCAGGTCCTAAGCATCTTAACCACAGAGAGTCGAATGACCTCTTGTATAGAGTATCATTGACGAAAGCGAAAGACAGAGCTCGTTTCATGGGCTGATGTCTTGTGGATGCTTCTTCAGGTATTCGGTGGAACTTGAAGTAATCTATGAAGACTTCTCTCCAGTCCTCGGTATTTTCCCTGTCTTTTATTTGCAGGGTTGTCTCCTCTTTCGCTCCTTTTTCTTCAGACGATTTCGGAGATATTTCTGTTGGGGCAAGCACTCGACGGCTTTGTACCACGATTCTAACGTCGTCGAGGTTCTCGTCCGCCAGTTCTTTAGCAAGTTTGGCTAGTGCGTCCGCTTTGCTGTTTTCCGCGCGCGGTATGCTCTCCAAAGTATATGAGGGAATTTGGGTTAGCAGTTGTTGCACTTTTTCACCGTATTTTACCAATTCCGGTTTGCATGTTTGGTAATCGCCGTTCACTTGACTGACGACCAGTTGGGAGTCCCCATATATGAGGAGGCTTTCAATTCCCCTATCAATGGCGATCTCGAGGCCTGCTATCAGAGCTTCGTATTCGGCTTCATTGTTTGTTCTCGGCTCCGTTAGGGAGAACGCGTAGCGCATTATCCCTCCTTGTGGAGTTACGAAGATGAGTCATACCCCTGATTTAATTATAGGGGTGCTTTGTTTACGTTTCTTCATGGAAGATGCTCCATCGAAATAAAGCTCCCATCGGATATTATCACCGTCGATCGCATCGAACGCATGTTCGTCTGGAAGATCGCAATTCAGAGGAGAATCGGCGGGTATCGGATGCTCGGCGAGGAAGTCGCCGATGGCCTGGCCTTTCACTGCCTTGAGAGTTTGATACGTTATCGAGAATTCCATCAAGAGCAGGGCCCATTTAGCGAGTCTTCCCGTCAATATGGCCTTTGACATTAAATATTTAAGAGGGTCGACTTTTGAGATAAGACGGACCTCGTGCGCCAACGCGTAGTGCCTAAGTTTTGTTATTGCGAAGATCAACGCCAGGCAGTGTTTTTCAATGGGAGAGTAGTTGCTTTCTACCCCCAGCAGGACTCGACTCAAGTAGTAGAGTGCTCTTTCTTTCCCTTGATCGTTCTCTTGTGCCCATAATGCGCCTAAGGAACCTTCGAGGGCGGTTGTATAAAGAATAAGAGGCTTTCTCTTAACCGGAGCAGCCAACACCGGCGGGTTCTGCAGGTATTGCTTGATCTCATCCAGTGCGCCTTGGCATTTTTGGTCCCAAACGAATGGGGTTCCCTTCTTCATCAGGTGGCTGTAAGGACGGCACTTTCCTGAAAGGTTGGCTATAAATCGCCGTATATACGCGAGTTTCCCTTGGAGAGACCGCAGCTGTTTGAGAGTCCTCGGCGGAGGCATTTCCATGATCGCTTTGATCTTTGACGGATCTATTTCAATACCTCGGTGTCGAACGACGAATCCCAGGAATTTGCCCGAGGAAACCCCGAACGCACATTTAAGAGGATTCATCTTCAAGTTGTATTGCCGAAGGCGTTGAAATACAGTCTTCAGATGCTCGAGATGTTCCTCGTATGATTTGCTCTTGACCACGAGATCGTCGATATAGCATTCGACGATTTCGTGTATAAGGTCGTCGAAGATCTTCGTCATGGCCCTCTGATAAGTAGCACCGGTGTTCTTCAAACCGAAGGGCATCACTTTATAACAAAATATACCAAGAGGAGTCCTGAAGGCTGTGTGCTTCTGATCTTCATGATGCATTTTTATTTGATTATACCCCGATGAGCCGTCCATGAAGGAGAAAACCTCATGAGTGGATGTGTTTTCTATCATCAGTTCGGTGACTGGCACTGGGAAATCATCTTTTGGGCAGGCTTTATTGAGATCCCGGAAGTCTACGCATATGCGCACTGTCCCATTTTTCTTCATCACTGGGACGATGTTGGCGATCCATTCAGGGTATTGGACTTCCTGGATGAAGCCAGAGTCTATCAGCTTTTTGACTTCGGCGTTGATGCTCATCTCAAGCTCGAGTCGCATTCTTCTCGGCGCTTGTTTGACTGGCTTAATGTCCGGGGATATCGCCAACTTGTGTACAGCGATTTCTGGATCTAATCCCGGTATTTCGGAATAGTTCCACGCGAAGCAATCTTTGTGCTGTAGAAGCACATCCTTTAACGCAGCCACCCTTTCTCCAGATAGCAGTTCGCTGATGAATGTCGGTCGCGGGTCATTTTCCGTCCCCAACTCAATTTTCTTGAGATTATCTGCAGTGGTATGGATTCCATCTTCCAGTTCTTTCGGAGCTGGGGGAAATTCTGAGATTACCTCATCGCTGCCGCTTTCAAAACACCAAGGGAGGTTGTTCATGTCTTCGGACCCTTCTTTTAATATTGTTATCACATGGCAGGTGCGACTTTTCTGCCAGTCCCAATGCGGAGTTGGTTCTTCTCTCGCGGCCTCGGGCTCGTGCTTCTGTGGCGGTGCTACCCTCCAGTTGTCAGAAAACGCGAATTTGCCAAGCTGATATTGGTCCTCAACCCAATTCTTAAAGGTGAAGCAATCTTCAAGCGGATGCCCTACTACTCGATGGTAAAAGCAATACTTTGGGTTGGAGACTTCGCCTTCTTGTTCAGGGTGCTTAGACTCTGGCAACGTAAGCATTTGATGTTTTAGAGTGAGATCGAATATTTTCCTTGTTTTGTTTCGAGGAAAAGAGTATGCTCGACCCATTTTCTTCCCGAGGGCTAAGTCAATAACGCTCGATTCTCGGATGCGCGGCTTCTTAGCTCTGCTTTGTAGTTGTCGAGCGCCTCTCTTGCCCTTCGACTTGTTTTTGTTCTCGCGTCGCACCTTTTTTGTAGCAGGTTGACAAGGAGTGGCATCTTCGTTCTTTACTGCCTGTTGGAGGAGGCGCTGTGTCTTAGCTTTCTCATAGATTGCCATTTCACGATCGTGATCATCTCGGGCTTTTTGACTCGCATCCCTTATAAGTTTGCTCATCTGGTCTTCGGACGATGGACTGGGCGGTTTTGTATCAGGAACTTTTGCTGGTTCAGGATTAGCGTCCTCCCATTGAGCGTCCGCCTCTTCATCGAAGTCATACATGGCATAACAGCTGTTTACTAGCTCCCGTTTCTTTGGCCGGATGTACCCAAGCCCTTTGGTTTCTACTCTCCCATTAGGTAGCTTGTGTTGAGTTCCGGGGACGTTCCAAACCCTGTCATAGAATCTGGCCTTCCTAACAGTCTGTTCGAAGGGTATCCCTTGGTGCTTTAACAGTCGTTTCAAGCCTTCCGTATAATACCTAGGTAAACGAATGGGTTGAAGTCCGTCCAGCGTTGGATCCGCTCCATACCAGATTTCTTTCTCCACTTTATTTTCTTCAGAGTGGTAAAGCAGAATTGCTTTCTCTCTCTTTCTTCTGGGAGGGATATAGAATGTCCGCAACTCTTCTACACTGTAGATATTAAGTGCATCCAGTTCTTTATGGTGTCTAGGCGGCACCATGGCTATTTGTAGACTTCGCTCTTCATCAGCAGAAGTTTGTATTGACAGTCGAGCAGGGAATACAGCATGAACTTCATCCTCTGAATCACTATCGAAGATCAGCGAAGGAACGGATGGTCCTGGCCTGGCAGATTGGTATGGACCTGAATAAATTATATCCTCCTCCTCGGTGTCACTGCCGAAGACAGGGATGGTGGCATTAGTTTTGTTCTCCGGTTTGTGACACCTTTCCGTGTGTTCGAAGCTCGGCAAGAAGTATTTGGCATCTTCATACTTGCGAACTTCGTTCACGGAAAACGGATTCAACTCTCCGGCCACAGTGTACTCGAGGCCATCCCTGGAATACTTCATGCACTGATGCTGTGTAGAAGGGATGATATTGTACTCGTGTAGCCATGGTCGGCCTAGCAGAGCATTGTAGCACGTCTTGGCATCTATGACATGGAATTTGATGTCTGTGACGAGCAACCCGAAGCGTAACGTCAATATCACAGATCCGAGAGTCTTTGAGGATTGAGAGTCAAAACTGGAGATAGTGATCTTGTCTCGGGCGAGGTGTTGGACACTCATGCAAATCTCCTTTAACACTCGTACATTGAGTAAATTGACGGACGATCCGTTATCGACCAAGATTTTACCTATCTTTATGTCATGGCAGTATCCTGAGACATAAAGAGGGCGATTGTGTTCACACGTCCCGAGAAGAAGGTCTTCATCACCAAAAGCAACGTCGGCTGTGTGCACTTCTTCCAATTCGTCTTTCATCTTTTCTTCGGCCAAGAAGGCTTGGAACTGGTCCGGATCTTGTAGCGCCTTAATCAAAGAGTCTCTCGCCTCCTTTGATAGTAACAAGGCATCGAGGATGCTAAGTTGTGAGGGTAGCTTCCTCAGATGCGCTAAGACATTGTAATCCACCTTACTCCTCTTTGGCGGATTTTTGGCGGTTAACTCTTCCGCGACTTGGTCATCCAAAGTGATGTCTTCAGAGACCTTCTCTTTCCCTTTATCTTTTCTATTCGAGGGTCCGAGGTTCTTTTCAGGCAGTGTCCGATTCCGCAGCTGTATATTTTCGCAAGACTTCGGTTCTTCTTCTTTTCCCGAAGTTGATTCTTTAAAGAGAGGGGCAATCTCTAGTTCCTCATCAGAGTCGCTCCCAAATGTGGGCACTTGTGACCTGGTAGTGTTAACCATGTGACAGTTGCTGGCAGTTCTTTCAAGCACTTTGGTCGTGTTTCTTTGCTCCCGACGAACCTTACGCTTTTCCCGTTTAAAGCGTTGTTGATTAGCGACGTATCCTTGCCACCATTTTTCGAACGCTTTGCACTCTTGGGTAGAATGTGAGACCTTCTGATGATATAAGCAATAAGAGGGATGCATTTCTACCACGCTAGTAACTTTTTCTTCTGAGAGTGGTAGCTTCATGCCCATCGATATGGCCTTAGCGAACTTCTTTTTTATCTTAAATTGGCTTTTGTCAGCGGTGGAGGCATTTTGCTCCAGTGGGATCATCTCAGCTCCTCCCTCAAGTCGCTGGCGCTTGGCCGTTTCGAATATCGCCGTCTCGCGTTCTTGATCAGCTTTACTTTTCAATCGAGCTTCACTAAGAAACACGTCAATCATTTCTAGTGATAATTCCGGAACCCTTGACTCAGTATTTGCCCCCGGCGTTTTGGTGCCAGAAGTCCCTTCATCGTTCGAGGTCGAGTGAGAGATCATATGACAGCTTGCCACATCTCCGTCGGATTCATCCAATGAAGCTTCTTCCTCATCTTCTTTTTGAAAGACGTGATCAAGGAAATCTTGGAGCGTAATGGGAGTCCGCGCCTTTTGGTTATACTCATCCAGTGCGTCGATCTGCTTCTGTAAGTCCGTCCGCTTGTCGCCCGGCTTCACGGGCTTCTTAGATTTCTTCTTCTTCTTTTTCGAAGATTTTGACGGCTGGTTATGAACGCTCGAACTACCACCATCGGCCTTCGGAGTCGGACGTGGTTTCAACATCCCCTCAATGACCTGCGGCTCCAAGGGGTTCTTCCATTTGACCGCTGGACAGGTCTGAAGATCATTTAGCATTCTCCTTGTTTTGGCCGATAATACAACCTCCCAGGGAGCTTCTTCAATGACGGAGCATGTTGCCCCCGGCGTATTCGTTCCCTTATAGGTGTGGGGCTGCGGAGGATTCACCTTCCATTTGTCAGATAGCGCAAACTTGCCCTGATGGTACTGGTTTTCGAGCCAATTTTTGAACACGTAACAGTCTTCGATCGGATGTCCTAGCACTCTATGATAAGGGCAGTAATTAGGATCGTTGACGTCACTTGGTTGCGACGGACGTTTTGGATCTGGCAGATTTATGAGCCTATTGCGCAATGCCAGCTCAAATAACCTCATCGTTTTATTACGGGGAAAGGAGTAAGCACGTCCCATCCTATCCTCAAGGGGTACGTATGGGCGCGTATTATTTGGACGAGCAACCGGCTTCGAGTCGTTCGGTTGTTGTTGGGCATTAGCGACGATGATCGCTTTTCCCTTTCCTTTATCGTTTCGAGAGTCCGGCTTCGGGAGAGGGGGTTTGTGGCCCATCTGGTCCATCTGCGCCAATTTGTCGATCAAAGCCTGGAAAGAAGTCGGCTTGAAGAACATCATAAACTGCGAAATGGTTGCTTGTGGATCAAGGGTTCCAACAAACATTCCCACCGCAGGGGCTTCTTCTATACGCTGTTCACATTTAGACCATAAATTACGCCACCGTATAGCGTACTGGACCCACGTCTCGCCGGGCTTTACCCTGGCGTTAATCAGCGCCGTCATCGAAGTACGCTCACTGGCACTTGCAAAGCGTTGGGTGAAGAGCAGCTCCATCTCTGCGAAGGTTTTAATGGAGTCGTTGGGGAGCTCGGAATACCACTCGAAAGCCGTATCTGATAAGCTTCCAACAAACTGGCGCAGCAAGAGCTTGTCGTCGCCTCCAGTGTTACCACAAAGCGCCCTGAATTGGGCAACATGTTGATGGGGATTGCCGGTCCCCTTGTAGACATGAAACTTTGGAATTGTGTAACCTGGCGGGTACTTGATTTGGTCATACCAGCCCGGATATGGCCGCCCCGTTTTTACAACGTGGCCGGCTGCTTCGGCCGCGTGATGAACTTTTATCTGCTGGGCTATATATTCGTCCAGATCTGTTTTAGAGATTGTGTCTTCTTTAGCCGTCGACAGAACGGGCCGAGGGTTTGATGTTTCTCCCCTATCATCCCCAAGGACGATCGGGGGTTCTTCAGTCGGGGATTCTGGTTGTATCATCATCCCTATCATATCCTGGAAGAGAAGGCCCATGCGCTGTATATTGGCTGCTTGTTCAGCAGCCTCTTGGTCTCTCTTTTTGAGCACTCGGCGAAGGAACTCGGCGTCGGTCTCTTCTTCTTGACGTTCATCTAAGGACGTCTCAGGATTCTCTTTTGGCCCCGTGAGTGCGGCCATTGTAGTCATCATCTCCTGGAGCTTTTGTTGCTGCTCCTGAGACTTGGTCACTGACCGGGTAAGCGGTCGGTGACCCATAGAAGTACGACTTTCTTCTTTCCCCGTAGCCATATAGACCGTATGAACTGTGATGCCCCCTGACTTGGGGCGTTTAGGTTCACCACTCTTAGACTTTGTCAGCGTCATGGGAGCTTTTTCTGGCCTCTTCCTTTTATGGGCCTTTGAGGTTGAAGGAGCCGTTGAAGCGGGCATCCTAGCATTTGTTGCCCCCTGCCGTTTAGCGGGGCGGTTTTTGTCTTTTTCCACCCTCGCCCTGTTCTGGCGACGGAAGTGGTCTGAGTCTATCACGGAATCTTGAACCCTCCGCCAAATTTTATAAACTTTCGCTGACAGCCGTTGAGGGGGCTGTTCCTGTTTCATCTCCGGAGCTTTTTCCATGGGTGGAGGAGACCTTTTCAACGTAGCCACCGGGGAGTTCTTTCTCACCTTTCTCAGCATTTCAAAGCTGTTCGCAGTTGGAACAGCAGCATCGACTTCCACCACTGGAGCAGGTGGGGTTAGCCCTGAGGGAGAGTTGCCCCCTGCTTTCCTTACTCGCTGCCAATGGCGACGTCGCGCACGACGAGCCGTTGGGACTGGCTTGGAAATCGAGATAATCTCTTGTTGCCCCCTGTTTGAGCGTGGGGTAACTGTTGATGTCAGCCTATCGAAGACTGACGCCTTCTGACCAGCTGGGGGAGGAGTAGGAACCGTCAATCTTGTGAAGACTGACTCTCTGATAGGAGAAGCCGCTTTAACAACTTCCAAAGCAGCGGCCGTTGCCCTCTTTGGGACAGCCACCTTATAGTTCTGACCCAGCCTGGTGAAAACGGAGGCTGTTGGTTCAGTAGCAGGCAACCCGTTGACAGGGGTCGTGGTAACAGTGAGCCGGTCGAACACCGACTTCTTGTTCGCTTCTGGTGCGGATATCGGCGCAGAGAAGCTTGTAGGTGGGACCATGGTCCCGAAGAACAAGCCGGTGGTGGCCTGAGTCACCAGGCCTACCGGCAGAGTCAGGAAGGAAGCCGCCTGGGGCCCATATGCTACACCTCTCGGTGAGGTGGAACGTCCGTTGCATTGGCATTTCGAGCAGTTGGTGCAGTTGGTGGCCATTGAATGCTTGAGTTCTGTACCAAACAAAAGACCAAATCTTAGCAACTTGAAATCCGAAGGCAATCATTTAACAAACCGCGATTGGTTCGCGAAGACGACACACGAAGTGTGGAGTGGAAAGAGGAAGAGGTCCCACCGGGCGTGCCAGAATCTGTTCCCCTCCAAACGGCGGCCGAGACGTTAGGACGTCTAGTGCCTGATGTTCGGGGCAGATGCTATTTGGTTTTATCCGTCTACCTCTCCGAAGATGCCAAGTTGATTTATGGCACCTTGTATCGGAGGTTTAGACGGATGCGGCCGATGTAGCAGACTTCGTCAGATTCCCCCTCAGGGTGAGGGGTTTTTGATTGTGGGGACGCTCTTCCCTGCAGGCGCAAGCCCCTGCAGTTAATTACGCTACCGCATCGCGGTAACAACTTTCTCCTACTCCAGAATTTCACTTCGTGTCGTGTGTGTTTGTTTTGTTTGTGATTGCCCGTGGATTGTATACGGAGACTGAGTGATGTCGTCACCCGTAGGACGTGGATTAGTCCAAATCCGTATTTACTTAGATTTGGGTTTGGTGTTTTTAGTTTAAGGATACATTAGTCGCCTTGCGACTAAGATCGACTTAAACGTTCGTTAAGGATACGATAGTCCTGTTTGAGACTAAGATCAACTTAACGTCATGATTGATTTAATTATCTGGCCGTCGGGACTCGTCACCTCTCTGACGTCGTTGAGGGATTACAACGACAGGCGTCTGAGGAGTTCAGAGATGTACCCTTGAACCAAAGTTAATTTGGAGTTTTGTCGTTTATTTAAATGTCTAAGGACACGTTAACCGTATTTGGGGTTAAGATCAACTTAGACGGGACCGTTTAGATCCAACAAAAGAGCGTTTGGGCCCTATTGTGCCAGTTTAGGGACATGGCGGTCCATCGCCAGTTTTAGGGACGTGGGGGTCCATTATTAGTTTAGGGACGTTTCGGTCCGTCGCCAGTTTAAAGACGTAGTGGTCCATCGCCAGTTTAGAGACGTAGTGGTCCATTATTAGTTTAGGGACGTTTCGGTCCGCTATTAGTTTAGGGACGTTTCGGTCCGATATTAGTTTAGGGACGTTTCGGTCCGATATTAGATGAGTGGTCGTTGGGACCCGTCACCTCTTTGACGTCGTTGAGGGATTACAACGACAGGTGTCAAAGGAGTTCGGAGATGTACCCTCGGACCGGTCGTGACTTGGTTTACGAGAGGCATTTAATTTAAGGACTTACAGCCAGGATTGGGTTAAGTCCAATTTTTATTTTAGGCTCTGCCCGATTAAAGGAATCAACCTAAACAGGGCTCTGCCCCTCTTATTTTTCTGCAATTGGGCTAGGCCCTTTTAGATAATGAGTTACAAAAAACTCAGGAATTTTCTGAACAGGGCTTTGCCCTTTTATTTTTCTGCAATTGGGCTAGGCCCTCTTAAGTAATGAGTTACAGAAACTCAAGAGTTTTCCAAACAGGGCTTTGCCCTTTTATTATTCTGCAATTGGGCCAGGCCCCTTTAAATAATGAGTTGCAGAAACTCAATTTTTTTTGAGTTGGGCCAGGCCCTTTTGAATGATGAGTTGCACTTATGCAGAGATTCAAGAATTTTCTTGATTTGAGAACAAAAAGTGCATAGCACTCTTGATCTAAATTTAGATCAAAGGAAAACAAGTTCTTCTTGTTTTTCCTTGATTTTACAGAACCAAGGGTTCATATCAAGTGCAAGGCACTATTTATTATTTTTTTGATTTTTCAGAACCAGGGGTTCATATCAAGTGCAAGGCACTATTTATTATTTTCTTTGATTTTTTCAGAACCAGGGGTTCATATCAAGTGCAAGGCACTATTTATTATTTCTTTTATTCCCTTTTTAATTTTCTGTTCTTCAGAAATTTTACCTTCTCTTTTGTTCTTGATTAATCTTCAAGAGCTTTTTTTTTTCCAGAAGTTTATCCTTCTCTTGATGATTGATTATCTGCCTTTTGAATGAGGCTTGGGGTCTTATTTATAGTGCCCACAAATTTGTTGGATTTGTTAACAAAATCTTTCCTGAATAATTTTGGGAATTTTCCCACCATTGGATCTTTGATCCAAGGGTTCCTGTTTTACAGGAGAACAGAAAAGATTTATCTAAATCTTCATTCAGTTGCTGCGCAACACACCAGCGCGTGACACGTGTCACGCATCCGTGCGCTTGCGCAGTTGCGGTTGCGCAACTGCGCAGACGCGTGTCGCGCATCCGTGCGCTTGCGCAGTGGCGGTTGCGCAACTGCGCAGACACGTGTCGCGCGTCCGTGCGCTTGCGCAGTGGCGGTTGCGCAACTGCGCAGACACGTGTCGCGCGTCCGTGCGCTTGAGCAGTCGCGGTTGCGCAACTGCGCAGACACGTGTCACGCGTCCGTGCGCTTGCGCAGTCGCAACTGCGCAACTGCGCAGACACGTGTCACGCATCTGTGCGCTTGCGCAGACACGTGTCGCGCATCGGTGCACTTGCGCAGATGCGACTGCGCAACTGCGCAGACACGTGTCAAGCATCTGTGCGCTTGCGCAGACACGTGTCGCGCATCGGTGCGTTTGCGCAGCTGCGATTGCGCAACTGCGCAGACACGTGTCACGCATCTGTGCGCTTGCGCAGACACGTGTCGCGCATCGGTGCGCTTGCGCAGTTGCGATTGCGCATTTGTGCAGACACGTGTCGTGCATCCATGCGCTTGCGCAGACACGTGTCGCGCTGCCATGCATTTGCGCAGTTAAGTCTTTAATTACGTTTTCTGAAGAGCCTTGCTCTGATGGGACGCACCGTCTCGGGCGTTACGCTGCCGAATTGGCTTCTGCCATGTGGCAAATTGCGCACTGCGCACGGAAACCGAAGCGTTGCTTCGAATTTTGAATTTTCAAAATTTAAATGAGCCTTGCTCAGATTGGGGGAACAGATGAGTTGCTCCTGGCATTATTCCAGTGCAGCAATGCTGATGCCAAACAAGATCCAAATTCCAAGTCCCCAAACGGCGAATGATAAGTCGCTCCTGGTACCATATTCCAATGTAGCGATGCAGACGCCAACCAAAATCCAATTTCTCAAAATTCTCCCAGCCCTACGGTTAGTCCCCAAATTGACTACCGTATACAATCCATGGGCTCAAATAATTCTCATCACACTCATGCCCCACCGCAATCACCAGTTACGCGGCCGGTCTCCGCCTTTGGAATTATGCTCCATTGAGAAGACCCACTCATGTGTCCTCATGATACATGTGGAGAACAAACCTTTGTGGGATCCTTACGACTCATAAAGGAAAATAATTCTCATCACACTCATGCCCCACCGCAATCACCAGTTACGCGGCCGGTCTCCGCCTTTGGATTTATGCTCCATTGAGAAGACCCACTCATGTGTCCTCATGATACATGTGGAGAACAAACCTTTGTGGGATCCTTACGACTCATAAAGGAAGAACACACTTAGGAGTCCTCACGACTCCTGAGGAGAAAGTGCACCTACGAGATCTTTTCGACTCGTAGGGAGAAAATGCTTTTATGAGACCCTCACGGCTCATAAAATTGTAAAGCCTTAGGTGATAGGGACCTAGACCTGTCTCCTAAGCCACCGCTTCCCAACAGGAAAAGGCAAATGATGAATTGCTCCTGGCACATGTGCTTCAGTGTTAGCAACGCTGATGCCTACCCTAACCCCAAAATTTCAAACTCCAATCCAATAGTGTAACAACCCTAATTTTCCTATACACTTTTCTATACAATTTTTTTTTCAAAATACATAAAAAAGTATTTTAACCTGAGCACAATATATATATAAGTAATTATTTTGTTTTTAAATAACTTCATTTTTAGTGTACATAAAATTGCTTTAAAATTAAAGTATACTTGAGGTATTTAATGTTGCTGTTACCACTTTAAGTAATTATTTTCCCGCAATAATTACAAGAAGGAGCTTGTAGCTCATTGGTAATACCTTGCACTGCTGAACCAAGCCACCAGAGTTCAAATCCCATGCCCCACATTATTTTTAGATTGTTTTTCTTTTAAAATTCTTGGAAGCCCAACAGTCCACAGGCCATAACTCCCAAAAGATGAACTGAACCATAAAAAGTAAATATACCAGAGCCTACGTCAGGAGATTCCCCACCCATCGGCACCCCGACTCGGGCCGGCGCCGCCGGCAGGACTCGGCCCGACGGCCGAATCGTCAAAACGAAAGTTGTGTAGTTTCGTCGTCTAAACTCTCCTGCATACACCATTTTATTAGATCGGTTTCCGAGTGTTAATTACACCCTATTTACTACAAATTTTAATGTTTTTTCTTTAATTTTTACAATTTTTTTAAAATAAAAACCTTTCACCTACCCTACCCTAGCCTACCCTATAAATAGACCCACCTACCATCTACCCTCTCATCCCAAAACACTAGGTTTACTCTCTCAAAATTTTTACAAGAAGGGTGTACTTTGAAATCGAGTTCTCGGCGAAGCTCTGACGGAATTCCGGCGACGTTTTTTGAAACAACCGGTGACGAAGCAACGCCTCGACAACTCATCTAGTTCCCCTATACTCTTTAGTATAGATCGAAACCCGTAAGTCCCATTCTATCTCCCTTTCTAATTCTCAAAAATACGAAATTACGAAACCCGACGGAATCGGAACAAATCCGATTTCCGACTCGGTTTTCTATAAAAATTTCACTTCTAATTAATTCAATCATTCCTAAACATCTTTATCTTGACCATTAAACTTATAAAAATCAATTTGAATAAGTTTTCACACATGAAATGATAACCTTTTCAATTTACCGTATTTTTTCACTTTAATACCATCATGTTTCAATTTCACATTTAACCCCTTAACCTTAATATACATTTAAAGTAGAGTACGAGGTAATGACCTACCTCCACACACACGCAAATACAACCCTAAAACGATATCATCAAAACTTAGAATACGATAAAACGAAACTTTCATTAAAATACCATAATCTTAATAAAACCATTCTTAAAGGTTTTAGATTTGATACACTTTAATGTAAATACTTCTTAGTAGGAAAAATACGATAAGTTGTGGATATCGATCGTTTATCTAAACCTGACTTTGTGATGTCTAGGCTAGGCAAGTGAGCTTAGATAACTTTAAAAGGCCCGCCTCACGATTCGTGAGCGGATCCCTCCTTCCTCACTTGTACTTACCTGGCCACAATTGGCGGTGAAGAGGCGATTTGAGGCTTCTAACGACTTGTCGTTTAGACCATTTAGAAATAGGCTAGTTGGCTTAGGAAACCCTAGAACCTAAAATACGGAAAATTACAATTTGCAAATAAATACCTTTACTTTATAAAACCGTTTTCTAAAGGATTAGTATTTTACAATCTTTGCAAAGCGCCGCTACAACCCATCTTTGGGGAACCCGTTTGGGATCGTACGGTTTATCGCGTACCCTCGGACTAGTAGTGCGAGATTCAGACCTCCGCAAGGAGCATTCGGTCTCGAAAGGTTTAAAATACAACATCTTAAGAAAATGAGATTTTTGGAATATAAAATATTTCTTAAAATTATTTTTGTATAAACAAATGTATATTTATCATTTAAATACCTATTTTACTATAATATAAATTTTCCACCTTTTCCTAAAAATCACAAGAATAAAGTTTACACTAAAATACCATGAACTTCAAATAATCAATATTACAGATAAATACCCTTATTTATAAAACTAGGATATTTTCACTAGAAATGTCACAACATAAAATCCACCCTCATTACAACCCTAAAGACGAACAATAAATACTTGAGGTGTATTTTGAAAAGTATATAAAAGTATTTTTACATAAAACCCCCTTAAGTTTTATAAATTACCCTAAGGACCCTAGCAATTATAAGACTTCGATTCACATCCCTGATTGTCTGACTCGGGTTTGAGTCTGATTAATCTGACTTGAATATAATTCAAGTCAATCTATAATCTACAAGTTTCCAATTCAAAATGAACACATGAATCCATGAATACAATTATCAATTTATACAATTTGACTGAACTGAACCATGGAGATATATTCCTTTTACATGATTCTCAGTATTCCATTTACATGACTCTACGGTTACAACTGTTTCCTGATATCATGGTTTCGGTCAGTCAGTCAATCCATCTTACAATCAATACAATTTACAAGATAAACAAGACATCGCGGGGTTTAAGGGGTAGATTGGTACGGAAGGTGTTAAAAGTGGCACGAGACGGTAAGATTAAGACACCTAACATGAATCCAATTGCTGTTGTACCGTGGCATAAACGGTTCCTTGAGTTCCTGATACCTTAGTCTCCGGGGCAAGTGAGACTCCTCTCGTATACACTGGCATCCTTCTGTACCAAGCTACAAACAACAGCGTTAACACAATACTACAACAATATAACAATATAATACAACTGTAAAAGCTACTATCTCTATCCCTCTTACTCTCTGTCTATTCTATTTCTCCCTTATCTTTGGGACTTACTGAGCAATCTGTTCGCTGACGACATTCTATTTCTTTCTTCTTTGAATGTCGTCAGGCGATTCGGACCCAGCAGAGATCGAGCCATTTGCAGAAGACTTGGAGCAGTTTGCCGAAGATCCAGCACTTTAGTTTCATTGTACACTTTTCCTCTCTGTACTTTTCATTTCCTGTTATGCCACTGTTTAGGCATCTTTTTTATTTCAGTTGTATTTCCTTTCATGCATTGTACAAAGAATGTTAATAAATAAAAGTTGCTGTTCTTTTTATTTCTTGTCTCTTGTGTATTTATTTTATATTGCTTAGATACGCTTAGCGTATGTACTTCTGAGTATATATGTAGCGGGCCTCGTCGCGTCCCCTTCGCCGTACACTGGGAAGCGGGGCGTGACAGGTTTTGTTGGTGGCCCATGCAGGTCAGAGCTGTATGGAACCCTAAGCAATATAAAACACAAGAACCAGCAACTAAAACATTCTTTACAATCATGTTCCTTGAATCCCATCATTTCATATTCCTTAAATCATATACTTTGAATCTATCCTAACACAAAATTCCCTCACCTCTTTTACAATTTTACCAAAACCTTCGCATTCTTTCATTCCTTCACACAATCTTTACATTTTTAAAACCCTGTCGGTACACTAGCACCAAACTTTTCTTGGATTTGTTACACATTCCTTTTACAAATTTCGAGGACGAAATTTTTATAAGGAGGGTAGAATGTAACAACCATAATTTTCCTATACACTTTTCTATACAATTTTTTTTTTAAAATACATAAAAGAGTATTTTAACCTAAGCACAATATATATATATAAGTAATTATTTTTTTTTTAAATAACTCCATTTTTAGTGTACATAAAATTGCTTTAAAATTAAAGTATACTTGGGGTATTTAATATTGCTGTTACCATTTTAAGTAATTATTTTCCCACAATAATTACAAGAAGGGGCTTGTAGCTCATTGGTAATACCTTGCACTGCTGAACCAAGCCACCAGAGTTCAAATCTCATGCCCCACATTATTTTTAGATTATTTTTCTTTTAAAATTCTTGGAAGCCCAACAATCCACAGGCCATAACTCCCAAAAGATGAACTGAACCCTAAAAAGTAAATATACCAGAGCCTACGTCAGGAGATTCCCCACCCATCGGCACCCCGACTCGGCCTGACTCGGCCGGACGGCCGAGTCGTCAAAACGAAAGTTGTGTCGTTTCGTCTTCTAAACTCTCCTGCATACACCATTTTATTATATCGGTTTCCGAGTGTTAATTACACCCTATTTACTACAAATTTTAATGTTTTTCTTTAATTTTTACAATTTTTTTAAAATAAAAACCTTTCACCTACCCTACCCTACCCTATAAATAGACCCCCCTACCCTCTACCCTCTCATCCCAAAACACTAGGTTTACTCTCTCAAAATTTTTACAAGAAGGGTGTACTTTGAAATCGAGTTCACGGCGAAGCTCTGACGGAATTCCGGCGACGTTTTTTGAAACAACCAGGGACGAAGCAACGCCTCGACAACTCATCTAGTTCCCCTATACTCTTTGGTATAGATCGAAACCCGTAAGTCCCATTCTATCTCCCTTTCTAATTCTCAAAAATACGAAATTATGAAACCCGACGGAATCGGAAAAAATCTGATTTCCGACTCGGTTTTCTATAAAATTTCACTTCTAATTAATTCAATCATTCCTAAACATCTTTATCTTGACCATTAAACTTGTAAAAATCAATTTAAATAAGTTTTCACACATGAAATGATAACCTTTTCAATTTACCGTATTTTTTCACTTTAATACCATCATGTTTCAATTTCACATTTAACCCCTTAACCTTAATATACATTTAAAGTAGAGCACGAGGTAATGACCTACCTCCACACACACGCAAATACAACCCTAAAACGATATCATCAAAACTTAGAATACGATAAAACAAAACTTTCATTAAAATACCATAATCTTAATAAAACCATTCTTAAAGGTTTTAGATTTGATACACTTTTAAGTAAATACTTCTTAGTAGGAAAAATACGATAAGTTGTGGATATCGATCGTTTATCTAAACCTGACTTTGTGGTGTCTAGGCTAGGCAAGTGAGCTTAGGTAACTTTAAAAGGCCCGCCTCATGATTCGTGAGTGGATCCCTCCTTCCTCACTTGTACTTACCTGGGCACAATTGGCGGTGAAGAGGCGATTTGAGGCTTCTAACGACTTGTCGGTTAGATAATTTAGAAATAGGCTAGTTGGCTTAGGAAACCCTAGAACCTAAAATACGGAAAATTGCAATTTGCAAATAAATACCTTTACTTTATAAAACCGTTTTCTAAACGATTAGTATTTTACAATCTTTGCAAAGCGCCGCTACAACCCATCTTTGGAGAACCCGTTCGGGATCGTGCGGTTTATCGCGCACCCTCGGGCTAGTAGTGCGAGATTCAGACCTCCGCAAGGAGCATTCGGTCTCGAAAGGTTTAAAATACGACATCTTAAGAAAATGAGATTTTTGGAATATAAAATATTTATTAAAATTATTTTTGTATAAACAATTGTATATTTATCATTTAAATACCTATTTTACTATAATATAAATTTTCCACCTTTTCCTAAAAATCACAAGAATAAAGTTTACACTAAAATACCATGAACTTCAAATAATCAATATTACAGATAAATACCCTTATTTATAAAACTAGGATATTTTCACTAGAAATGTCACAACATAAAATCCACCCTCATTATAACCCTAAATACGAACAATAAATACTTGAGGTGTATTTTGAAAAGTATATAAAAGTATTTTTACATAAAACCCCCTTAAGTTTTATAAATTACCCTAAGGACCCTAGCAATTATAAGACTTCGATTCACATCCCTGATTTTCTGACTCGGGTTTGAGTCTGATTAATCTGACTTGAATATAATTCAAGTCAATCTATAATCTACAAGTTTCCAATTCAAAATGAACACATGAATCCATGAATACAATTATCAATTTATACAATTTGACTGAACCGAACCATGGATATATATTCCTTTTACATGATTCTCAGTATTCCATTTACATGACTCTACGGTTACAACTGTTTCCTGATATCACGGTTTCGGTCAGTCAGTCAATCCATCTTACAATCAATACAATTTACAAGATAAACAAGACATCGTGGGGTTTAAGGGGTAGATTGGTATGGAAGGTGTTAAAAGTGGCACGAGACGGTAAGATTAAGACACCTAACATGAATCCAATTGCTGTTGTACCGTGGCATAAACGGTTCCTTGAGTTCCTGATACCTTAGTCTCCGGGGCAAGTGAGACTCCTCTCGTATACACTGGCATCCTTCTGTACCAAGCTACAAACAACAGCGTTAACACAATACTACAACAATATAACAATATAATACAACTGCAAAAGCTACTCTCTCTATCCCTCTTACTCTCTGTCTATTCTATTTCTCCCTTATCTTTGGGACTTACCGAGCGATCTGTTCGCTGACGACATTCTATTTCTTTCTTTTTTGAATGTTGTCGGGCGATTCGGACCCAGCAGAGATCGAGCCATTTGCAGAAGACTTGGAGCAGTTTGCCGAAGATCCAGCACTTTAGTTTCATTGTACACTTTTCCTCTCTGTACTTTTCATTTCCTGTTATGCCACTGTTTAGGCATCTTTTTTATTTCAGTTGTATTTCCTTTCATGCATTGTACAAAGAATGTTAATAAATAAAAGTTGCTGTTCTTTTTATTTCTTGTCTCTTGTGTATTTATTTTATATTGCTTAGATACGCTTAGCGTATATACTTCTGAGTATATACGTAGCGGGCCTCGTCGCGTCCCCTTCGCCGTACACTGGGAAGCGGGGCGTGACAAATAGACCCATAAGTCTTTAAACTGGGAACAAATGACCTCTAAGTCGTTAAACTGGGAACAGATGACCCCTAAGTCGTTAAACTGGGAACGGGGAAAATTCCCTCGCGACAAATGATGATTCGCTCCTGGTACCATATTCCAATGTAGCGATGCTGATGCCAAACCAAAACCAAAATCCCCAAATCCTGTCATGACAAATGATGATTCGCTCATGGTACCATATTCCAGCATAGCGATGCTGATGTCAACCCAAATCACATCAAGTCAGCAAAACAACCAATGACCTCCCTGGCAGAATCAAATTCCACCTCGGAAACAAGTCAACTTCATCCCTGACGCCGCAAGAAGCGGGGCAAGTCAAATCCAGAACCGACCGTCCACGTCGCTAAAATGGCAGCACCGACCGTCCACGTCGCTAAAATGGCAGCATCGACCGTCCAAGTTTTTAAAAAGGGAAGAACCGACCGTCTAAGTCGTAAAAAGGGCAGAACCGACTGTCCACGTCGCTAAAATGGCAGAACCGACCGTCCACGTCGCTAAAATGGCAGCATCGACCATCCAAGTGGCAAAAAGGGCAGCACCGACCGTCCACATCGCTAAAAGGGTAGCATCGACCATCCAAGTCGCAAAAGGGGCAGAACCGACCGTCCAAGTCGCAAAAAGGGCAGCACCGACAGTCCACGTCGCTAAAAGGGCAGCATCGACCGTCCACGTCGTTAAAAGGGCAGCAACGACCGTCCAAGTGGCAAAAAGGGCAGAACCGACCGTCCAAGTCGCAAAAAGGGCAGCATCGACCGTCCAAGTCGCAAAAAGGGCAAAACCGACCGTCCAAGTCGCAAAAAGGGCAGAACCGACCGTCCAAGTCGCAAAAAGGGCAGCATCGACCGTCCAAGTCGCAAAAAGGGCAAAACCGACCGTCCAAGTCGCAAAAAGGGCAGAACCGACCGTCCAAGTAGTAAAAAGGGCAGCACCGACCGTCTACGTCGCTAAAAGGGCAACATCGACCGTCCACGTCGCTAAAAGGGCAGCAACGACCGTCTAAGTCGCAAAAAGGGCAGAACCAACCGTCCAAGTCGCAAAAAGGGCAGCATCGACCGTCCATGTCGTAAAAAGGGCAGTGCCAGCTTCCCAAAAGGTGGGAACCGAATCAAGTCGCATCCACGTGAAAGAAGATCCATCAATTTCATGCACACGGCCCACATATGTGGTGTGCATTTATTGATGGGGGGCAATTTGTTGGGGTAAAAATTTACACCCCGGTTGACCAAGTCAAAATCAAAGTCAACCCCAAACCAAGTGGGCCCAAGCCCAGATCTAGTAGGCCCATGCCCGAGTCGAGCCCGAACACGAAGCGGCCGGCCTCCCCCCATGCCAAGATAAAAATTTTGTAATAAATAATTTTGTTGTATTTCTTTTATTTTATTTTATGGATAAATGTAAGAAAAATAGGCATAAAGCCAAATTTTTGTAAAGCATATGGCTTATGTGCAAAAAGAAATGGCACATGAGCCATGGGATAGGCAAAATGCCATTTTGTGAAGCCCAAGGGGCTATGTGTAAAGTGTATAACCTATAAAGGTAAGGATAATGAAAATATCCCAACAACTTTTTTCTCTCTTCAAAAAAATTTTAGATCTGAGATCTTTTCTCCTTCCTCAAGGTTCCAAAACCTTCTTCTTTCTTTTGAATTAAATCAAGAGTTTTACTCTTCATTTTATAAAATCAAATAGTTTTTCACCACAAAACTCATAAAGGGGGACTCAGATCTTCCATTAGATCTCAAAAAGAAGAGATTTTTAAAATCTCATATCTCTTGATCATCAAGATCCAGCAACCAGAGGAGAAAGAAGAAGAACCCCTTTCATCAACCCCAAAAGATCTTAGGAGTTTAACTCCACTCTGATTTCTCTTTCGAGAATTTCTGGGGCTAAAAGCCTCTTTTTCTCGCCGGCGCCCAAGCGCCCACGTGCCGACACGTGGCGCGCTAGCGTTCGAGCACTTAGCGCCCACGTGCCGACACGTGGCGCGCTGGCGCTCAAGCGTAAAGCGCCCACGTGCCGACACGTGGCGCGCTGGCGCTCGAACTCCTAGCGCTCCAGCGCCCTGCGCTCAAGCGCAAAGCGCCCATGTGCCGACATATGGCGCGTCTGCGCTCTAGCGCCCTGCGCTCAAGCACAAAGCGCCCACGTGCCGACACGTGGCGCGCCTGCGCTCAAGCGCCCGGCGCTCAAGCGTAAAGCGCCCACATGCCGACACGTGGCGCGCTAGCGCCTAAGCGCTTAGGACGCTGACCCCACGCATCCTTTAGGCGCTTTTTCCCTTTTTTTATGTATGTATACATGTATATATATATACAGATACACACACACTCCACAACACTGTCCCCCTCAAAAAAAAATTAGGCCGGGACGCTGCCCCGCACCCCGCAAGGGGGCTGCTAGCCCCCTTGACCCCCAGCCCGCTATCCGGGTAGCGGGACGCCCGTAAAACACTGCATGGCTCCCTATATATCCAAACCCCCCTCCAAAACAACACACACGTACACTGCACATTGAGTTCGCATGACCAGTTTAACCCGTTAATCGGAGGTTCCCTCCCCCCAAAGGCGAGGGGTAATTAACGGCAGCTTAGTCCGCGGCTGCCGGAGATTTGGATCCCCACAATCAATAATCCCCCGCCTACCCCAGGCAGGGGGAATCTGTAGTACGCCTGACAATCGCGCGTGTATTCCCATCTCAATAGGGTGACTAAAAACACCCTACAGATCATTAAATTGTTGTATGTACATAAATACGATAATTAAATATTTGAGTTGTATTTTGAAAACCATACAAAATTATTTTTTACATAAAACCCCCTCAAGTTTTATAAATTTCCCTAAGGACCCTAGCAAATTATAGGTAAGAATTAATCAAGACTTCGATTTTCATTTCTAATTGTCTGACTCGGGTTTGAGTCTCATTATATTTGACTTGAATATGATTCAAGTACAATCTAAAATCTTCAATATTACAATTCAACATGAATCCATGAATCCAATTATCAATCTATACAACTTGACCGAACCGAACCATGGATATACATTCCATTTACATGGTTCTCCAGTTATTCCATTTACATGATTCTACGGTTACATTCGTTTACTGATAGCATGGTTTCGGTCAGTCTTTCAATTATACATTCAATACAATTTACAGTACAAAACAATACAAATAAAACACTACGGGGTTTAAGGGGTAGATTGGTACGGAAGGTGTTAAAGGTGGCACGAGACGGTAAGATTAAGACACCTAACATGAATCCAATTGTCGTTGTTCCGGGTTGTATAACGGAGCCTTGTACTTCCATTTGCCCTGGTCTCTAGCATACTGAGACCCCTCTCGTATACACTGGCATTCTTCTGTACCAAGCTACAAACAACAGCGTTAATACAACATTATAACAATATAATACAACATTAAAAGCCACTCTCTCTCTCTTTCTTCTTTTCTACTTCTCCCTTATCTTTAGGACTTACCGAGCGATCTGTTCGCTGACGACATTCTATTTCTTTCTTCTTTGAATGTCGTCAGGTGGTTTGGACCCGACAGAGATCGAGCCATCTGCAGAATACTTAGATCAGCTTGCTGAAGAACCAGAGCTCTAGTTTCATTGTACATTTTCCATTCATTACTTTTCATTTCCTGTCATGCCATTGTTTAGGCATCATTTTTATTTCAGTTGTATTTCCTTTTCATGCATTGTACAAAAAAATGTTAATAAATAAAATTTGTTGTTTTTATTATACCTTTCCTCTTGTGTATTTTCTTTTATATTGGTTAGTTACGCTTAGCGTATTTGCTTCTGAGTAAATACGTAGCGGTCCAGTCGCGTCCCCTTCGCCGTAGAATGGGAAGCGGGGTGTGACAGGTTTTGTTAGTGGCCTATGCAGGTCAGAGCTGTATGAAACCCTATCATGCAGTTCTGTTTTGCGTGAACAACCTAAGCAATATAACACAAGAAACAGCAACTGAAAACATTCTTTACATTACGAATGCGGAACATAAACAAAAATATGGCTCTAAGTGTTTTGCATCCGTGAGTTCCAGTTTCACCTAAATACGACTACCGGTTTGAGATATATATCTGTTTTCGTATCGTTGTGCAAAACAGATCAGAATCTGTTCAGCACCGTCACATATTTTTAAAACACAGTTTGAGTTAATTTCCATCAGGTTTTAGGTTACGAAAATTATTAGAAAATTTTAGGTATTTTGAAGTACTTTTCCAAAACACCAAGATTCATACAATTTGGATTTCTGAAGCTCTAGTTATGATCATTTTAATATCAGCGTTTAAAACAGAAATTCAGATTTCTGGATAGCAACTATATATTGTATTGCAAAGCCTATATCGGGGTGTTTCATGCATTTATAAGTAATCAAGTATACATAAAATTATAGTTTTATCAATTTTCCATATACACATCTAAATTTTTGTCACAAACGGACATCGGGTGTTCGAGTTATGTCCAATTTAAAAACAGTGTGCGAATCAGGACAGATTCTGTCCAGATTCGTCGCTTAATATTGTAATGCAGTTTTCTATAGTTTATATCGGTTTTCAGTAAAAACTTAAAACTAATAAAATCTATATATTTCAATGTAGATGACTAAAACATCTGAGTTTGCTCAATTTGGACATCGTTAGACCGAGTTATGTGTCCTAGAAGTTAACCGATAAATGCAGTTTTCTGTTTTACGAACAGTGAATAAAAACGACATAATTTCTAAACCGTTAAGCGATTCGATGTAAAATTCTTACATCATGTACAAAATAATATACTCTATCATATGTAAATTTCCTGAAATTTTCAGAAGTAAAAATTAATTTCTAAAAATTATTTTAAAGCTAAAGGTATTGATGTGTATACTAAAATCGGCAAAAAGATTAACTAGTATTTTTATGCAAGCTTCATCCTTTCTTTTAATAACCAAACCGATTCCATGAGATATCATAGATATATTATGGCATGAAATCTATATTCTCACAACTTGTAATAAACATTCATAGTCATGAACAAAGAATTAAAAACACTTTAATTTGAACAAGAAGCAATAAGATATTTATTAAACCATATAGAACCATATATATCTAGACTTATATTTATGTATATGTTTATCTTTATCTTCTCTTATGGATTACGATATGAAAAGAATAGCGGGTTTACGAGATGCAACAAAAGGAGAATAAAGATATGGAGAGGGAGAGAGAGAAAGGACTTACATACACTAGCGAGACCTTCTCGAAGACTTCTTCATGTTCTTCTTCTTGGACTCTAGGTGAAGAGGGAGAAGTGAGAGATAAAAAATGTGAGGAAGGAAATGATAGAGGAGGACAAATAAAGATGGTGTAATAGTGAATAATAATATATGCATTTAACATGAGAATTAAAAGAGAAATGAAAGGCCACCATTCATTTTGGAAATGAAAGGTCTCATTTGTAGGTTATGAGAAGAATAAAAAAAATGATAAAAAAATAATTGCAAGAATGAGGATTTGAACGTGTGACTTATAGAATAACAATGCAAGGACTTAACCAATGGGCTACAAGGTTGTTCATGCACATATTTAATTAGAATTAAATATATGATGTTGCTTAAAAAAAAGTGGGCTTTCCAGATGGGCTGAAGAGAATAAGAATAATGGATTTGGGTTAAATATTTATGAAAGAAAAAAAATAAAAATGAGAAGTTAAAAACTTAAATATAAGAAAAAAAAATTGTACACAGAAAAATACATAATAGGTTGAGGAATAAAATAATAATAAATTTAATAGAAAAAGAAAAATACCAAGTACAAATAAATACAGTATATTATTGAAGAGGGATAATACAAAGGTATAAAGATTTTGGGGTCATTACATTCTACCCTCCTTAAAAATAATTTCGTCCTCGAAATTACTCAAGAAGGATGATGTAACAGAGTAAGAAAACATTATTAGGATGATGTCGTCTTCGAGCTCTGTCGATTGATACTGTGACCAATTGAGCTAATATGCCAACGAGATACAAATAGAAAGGGTGAATAAGAGTTAAGAATTCAAAAGTCTTGAGATAGACTTCAAAGAAACAGAAGGTGGAGTTCAAGATAGATTCAAGGAATATTCGACTTGATTAATTAGTCGTACATAATATTTCTTTATAGCATTGTTTTTTGTAGTTACTCGTATAATATACTTGACTCATTTCATGCTATTCGAACATGTATACATATTTATCTTGATCATTAAATTGTTGTATGTACATAAATACGATAATTAAATATTTGAGTTGTATTTTGAAAACCATACAAAATTATTTTTTTATATAAACCCCCCTCAAGTTTTATAAATTTCCCTAAGGACCCTAGCAAATTATAGGTAAGAATTAATCAAAACTTCGATTTACATTTCTAATTGTCTGACTCGGGTTTGAGTCTCATTATATTTGAATTGAATATGATTCAAGTACAATCTATAATCTTCAATATTACATATCAACATGAATCCATGAATCCAATTATCAATCTATACAACTTGACCGAACCGAACCATGGATATACATTCCATTTACATGGTTCTCCAGTTATTCCATTTACATGATTCTACGGTTACATTCGTTTACTGATAGCATGGTTTCGGTCAGTCTTTCAATTATACATTCAATACAATTTACAGTACAAAACAATACAAATAAAACACTACGGGGTTTAAGGGGTAGATTGGTACGGAAGGTGTTAAAGGTGGCACGAGACGGTAAGATTAAGACACCTAACATGAATCCAATTGTCGTTGTTCCGGGTTGTATAACGGAGCCTTGTACTTCCATTTGCCCTGGTCTCTAGCATACTGAGACCCCTCTCATATACACTGGCATTCTTCTGTACCAAGCTACAAACAACAGCGTTAATACAATATTACAACAATATAATACAACATTAAAAGCCACTCTCTCTTTCTTCTTTTCTACTTCTCCCTTATCTTTAGGACTTACCGAGCGATCTGTTCGCTGACGACATTCTATTTCTTTCTTCTTTGAATGCCGTCAGGTGGTTTGGACCCGACAGAGATCGAGCCATCTGCAGAAGACTTAGATCAGCTTGCTGAAGAACCAGAGCTCTAGTTTCATTGTACATTTTCCATTCAGTACTTTTCATTTCCTGTCATGCCATTGTTTAAGCATCATTTTTATTTCAGTTGTATTTTCTTTTCATGCATTGTACAAAAGAATGTTAATAAATAAAAGTTGATGTTTTTATTATACCTTGCCTCTTGTGTATTTTATTTTATATTGCTTAGTTACGCTTAGCGTATTTGCTTCTGAGTAAATACGTAGCGGGCCAGTCGCGTCCCTTTCGCCGTAGAATGGGAAGCGGGGCGTGACAAAAGAGAAGCCATTATTCCTTAAAAGGGACCGTTAATGAAACCTATATATATATATATATATATATATATATATATATATATATATATAATAGAGGGAAACGACAGAAAGTTTGTTCCATGGGACCACTGATTGCAAAACTAATGGACCCCACAAAATCAATTTGGCGGCTCACCAATGATTAAGACAGGACAATTATTATAAGAATCTAAAAAGATTCTCATTTAACGGACACAAGGGTTTAAATAACCTTTGACATCCTCATAGAGAAAGCGAGTTCTATTAAAATACTCAACAAATTTGAATTTACGCAAGTAAGGAAAAACCCTGTAAAAATGTTCTCGAGACCACCAGGGAATAAAATTCCTAAGGGGCCCTTTTGATTTTCAGAGCAGAGCTCTTTGGTGAGGAATTAAATTCCTTTTATGCAATGGAATTAAATTCCAGAAACCCCATAAAGCGGAAATGAAAAATCAAATGCCATGAATCCTTAAAGGTCAGAGGAGGAATGCCCAAAGCATTAAGAGTTATTACTCAACGATCATGTTTTTGGATCTCTAAGAGATGGGTTTCAGAGGAGAGCAAAGCTCTCATGATGGATTTAAAATCCAGAAGTTTTCTTTAAACAAAAGAGTTTCTCTAATGTTTGAGATCTTTACCTAGAAAAGGTTCCTTTTTCTAACAGAGTTTAACTCTGGAATTGCAATGAACAGATAACTAAGCTCTGAAAGGAGAATTAAATTCTCGAAGAAAACAAAGAAGAAAGAAGATGAAAGAACAATGGCTTCCCAAAGGCCAAACCCTTGCATTTATAAGACGTGACAAGGGCGGTTCACCTCCCCGTTCCCCTAGGCCATCCAACAGCTGTAAAGGTGACAGCGTTGCACTCACGTACAAGCCACATGAGAACAACGCTGTGGGGGCATTTGTTCTCTTATAAATAAATAAAAAAAATGAACCAAAAAGCGATGGAAGAATTCCCCAAAAGGAGCATCACGTGCCCATACGTGATGCGCCTTAGAGCAAAAATTATAAGCATTACACTTAACAAATAAGGCTGAAGTTGAGCCTCACATGCCACACGTGAGTATCTATATACAAAAGTATATAGGCGCCTTCATGAAACAAATAACAGGCAGAAGGCGCATCACGTGCCAACACGTGATACTCTGGGACTGCTGCAAATAGGCAAACCGGCCTAGTGCCATTTGGTCACGTGCTACACGTGAGGATTCATAATACCTTCTGAGCCGATAGAGTTAAATTCTATATAAAAGGGATCAGAACCCTATTTTGAAAATATTTTTCCAATCTTTCTAAACAAGAAAAATTGTGCTCTGTAAATCAGAGCACCGTTGGATCAAAGATCCAATGGTGATTAAAAATCACCAAGATACAGAATAAGCTCTGTATGGGAAAATATGCTCCCCAATCTTTCTAAACCAGAAAAATTGTGCTCTGTAAATCAGAGCACCGTTGGATCAAAGATCCAATGGTGATTAAAAATCACCAAAATACAGAATAAGCTCTGTATGGAAAAATATTTTCCCAATCTTGTTAAAAACAAGAAAATATTTTCTGTAAAATAGGGGTCCCTGGATCAAAGATCCAACGGTGGATAAAATCCCCGAATTAATCAAAAATCTCTCAATGAGAGATTTCCTTAACAAAAATCAACAAACTTGCCTCTGCTATATAAAGGACTCGAGACTGAAGAGAGAGATATACAGAGAAAGAGAGGAGACAACCCCCTAGAAGATTGGAGAAAACAAAAAAGAAGAAGAGTTCTCTTTAGAGAAAAAAAACCCCAGGTGAGGAAAAGATTTAGAGATCATTTTATCTCATTTTACAAGAGTTTAACTCTTCCAAAAAAAGAGAACTTAGTTCTTTCTCTGGTTGAGGTCTGCAGAAGCAGATCTTCCCACAAGTTGAGAATTTAATTCTCATCGGGGAGATTCTGTTATGCAGTCCCAAAACTTAGAGGAAAAGAACTAGGTTTGAAGAATTTAATTCTTACTTCTTACAAAAACATAGGAATTTAATTCCTTTGTTAAAGCTAGGGTTTAACCCTACATGAGAATTTAATTCTTATAAAACAAAGGACTTGAAATTCTTAAGACTAAGATCAAGAGCCCCATGCATATTAGCGTTTAACGCTATAACGACAGATCACGTGTTCCCACGTGAGCACCTCTGAGAAACAAAAAGGAACAACTGAGATTGAGTCACGTGATCCCACGTGACCTCCAATAGTGCTTAGCACTCAGAAAAGAATAGGAAGATAAATTCAAAGAAGGCAGTGCCTAACTTAGTGGCGCCCCACATGTCTACACGTGATGGTTGCAAAACTTAAGTGTTTAACACTTACATGTACAGAACAAGGGAATAAACCCAAGCGAACAATGCCAACTTTCAAGAGCATCACGTGTAACACGTGAGCGATCCCAAATTCTAGTGTTTAACACTGCTTTAGAGCCTCACGTGCCACACGTGAGCGCCTTCAACTTTCAGTGTCTAACATTGCATTAAAACATCACGTGGGAGCACGTGAGCACTAAAAATACATTAGTGTTTAACACTATAAGGAACCAACTTCAACCCCAAACTGGTTAATTTCCTCCTGAAATTAAATCTCCAAGCAAGCCGAGCCTCTATGTTCAGAATTAATAACTCCTCGATTTGGAATTTGGTTCAAGGGTACATCTCTCCCCACCTCTGATACATGTCGTTGTAATTCTTCAACGTGTTCAGAGAGGTGGAGGGTCCCAATAACCAATAACTCTTGGCGCACCCCCAAACCGATGAGCCAAAACTCCATAGACTATGATGTCCTTAAACCCTATGGACTATGATGTCCTTAAACCCAATGGACCGTAACGTCTCTAAACTAAACTCTATGGACTATGATGTCCTTAAACATGGACTATGATGTCCTTAAACCCTATGGACTATGACGTCCTTAAACCCAATGGACCACAACGTCCCTAAACTAAACTCTATAGACTATGATGTCCTTAAACATGGACTATGATGTCCTTAAACCCTATGGAATATGATGTCCTTAAACCCAATGGACCGCAACGTCCCTAAACTAAACTCTATGGATTATGATGTCCTTAAATCTCATAGACTATGATGTCCTTAAACTCAATGGACCGCAACGTCCTTAAACTAAACTCTATGGACTATGATGTCATTAAACATGGACTATGATATCCTTAAACCCTATGGACTATGATGTCCTTAAACCTAATGGACCGCAACGTCCCTAAACTAAACTCTATGGACTATGATGTCCTTAAACATAGACTATGATGTCCTTAAACCCAATGGACCGCAACGTCCCTAAACTAAACTCTATGGACTATGATGTCCTTAAACATAGACTATGATGTCCTTATACCCAATGGACCGCAACGTCTCTAAACTAAACTCTATGAACTATGATGTCCTTAAATATGGACTATGATGTCCTTAAACCCAATGGACCGCAACGTCCTTAAACTACTATGGACCGCAACGTCCTTAAACTAATAATGGACTGTAATGTCCTTAAACTACAACGGACCGCAACGTCCTTAAACTAGATATGGATCGAAAACGTCCTTAAACTAAAATAATAGAGCCCAAATACTCTTTTGTTGGATCTGAATGATTCCAAAATCCTGTTGAGTAGATCTTAGTCTAAAATTAGACTAACGTATCCTCATCAACCGTTTAAGTTGATCTTAATCTCAAACGAAATTAACGATCCTTAAATCAACCCAAATCCAAATCTAAGAAAATACGGATTTAGACTAATCCACGCCCTACGAGCGACAACACGAATTAGTCTCCGTATACAATCCACGGGCAATCAAAAATAAAACAAACACACACGACACGAAGTGACCTTCTGGAGCAAAAGAAAGTGGTTATCGCTACGCGGTTACATAATTAACTGCAGGGGCTTATGCCTGCAGGAAGAGCGTCCCCATAATCAAAAACCCCTCACAATGAGGGGGAATCTGACGAAATCCGCTATAACGGTCGCATCCGTCTAAACCTCCGATACATGGTGCCATAAATCAGCTTGGCATCCTCAGAGAGGTGGACGGATAAAACCAAATAGCATCTGCCCCTAAATTCAGGCTAGATGACCTATGCGGTCCCGTCTCCCGTTTTCGGCGGTAAACAGCGGCGTGGGTTAGGGTTTCTGGGAAGCGACGTGAGGAAGAAAAGAAACTAGGAAAAGAGAGAGTTGAGGTTAATAAAGGTTTTATAATTATAATTATAATTATATATATATATTAGATAGATAGACGAGAGAGAGAGAGAGATGTGAGAGATTATTATTAATTATATAGAATATTATATATATATAGGATTTTACAACTAATACCAGATTAATATTACCCGTGTCCCTTCTAAAAATCTAGTTTTTCAATATGAAGAGTATATGTAAAATTTTAAACCATAATCAATATCCTATCAATAAAAATGTATACCCCTAAATACGAATCTACGTAAATATACGTAGCAATAAAAAACGAGTCCGTTTTAACAATTAAGGTACAAACATGATATATAGGTGCAACCACATGCTATGGGGTATGATGACATATACGGCTAGATATCAAAATATATTATTCGGTTTTTATTTTGTATTATAAAAGATATGCGGATACTAAAATATATTATATATATGTATCATATCTAGATTTGCATAGATCCTCTGTACTGGCAAATATTTGATATAATCTTGAACCATATTGGGTTCAACCATACGGATCGGATCGGATAATCACCACAACTACCAATTGCACTATCCGCAACCCAAAAGCAATAATAATAAAGAATTTTTCCGCGAGATTTGAAATACCCAAAATAAATGGTATAAATACATTAGGGTGTTACAATATCCTTAGTTAAAATAAATTGAGCCCAAACGCTCACATATATATTTAAGTTGATTTTAATCTCAAACCAGATTAACGATCCTTAAATGAAACCAAACATCTTTGAACTAAGCGAATACATACAAGCTAAGTTCAATTCCCAAATCTAAAATATACGGATTTGAATTAATCTGCGCCTTACGGGCGACAACATAAACGGGTCTCCGTATAAAATCCATGGGCAACCATAATAAACAAAATAACACAGACACGAAATGACCTACCGGAGCAGGAGAAAGTTGTTATCGCAACGCGATAACGTAATTAACTGTAAGGACTTGCGCCTACTGGGAAGAGCGTCCCTACAATCAAAAACCCCTCACAAAGAAATTTGATAAAATCTACTGCATCGGTCGATCTATCCAAACCTCTGATATACGGTACCATAAATCAACTTGGTATCTTCGGAGAGATGGGTGAATATGTCTAAATAGTATCTGCCCCCAAATTCAGGCTAGACGTCTCAACGTCTCAGTCCGGTTTTCGGCGGTAAACATGAATAGAAACCAAGTAAATATGAACAGGTAAGGTTGTATATGAGAGTATCTAAGCATGATCATTTACAAGTATAAGATAGCTATCCAACGTGGTTGTTTGTAATTTGATAAAAAAAAATATTAATGTATACGAGAGTAGTCCAACTTACCCCATGGACTATGGTAACATGTAATATAAGGCCCCATCATAACCCACGGGACAACGGCGCGTGAATTCATGTAGGTGTCTTTTAAAGTGACCTCTCATGCCACGATATACGTTCCGTACCAATCTACCCCTTATCCCCGCGTATTGTAGTGTATAGTTCAAGTTTACAGGTCTTAACCGAATCCATGAATATAAAGATATACCAGTTTAGGTTCAAGATGTAATCATGTATTCAGGTATTCATGTCAAGTTCGTGTCAAGTTATAATCATGGTTCGGTCAAGTCAAGTGTTCAAGTTCAAGTTTGGATATCCACGTTCAAGTTCAATATCAAGTGTTCAAGTTTGGATTTGAGTTGGATTCGAGTTTGAGTTTGTATTCAGGTTATAGTCAATATCTTATAAATGAAATTAACTTTTGAAATTTTTAAGTACGGGAATAATCGGAGAACCGCTGCATATGGACGATAGGATTTGTGTCTTTTTCCAAGACAATTGCCATTGAAAACTCCGTTAATTTGCAGTGTTGTCTAACCTGAATAGGTAAGCACTCATTTTCTCCGGCCTCCTGGGGCTCAAGAGAAATGACACCGTTTAAATCTATATCAATTTTGGATCCTTAAAGATTTATTCTTGTTGTTTACATTGTATTTGCATTTTTCGAGGGGTTTTATGAAAAATGTTATGATATTGTTTTAAAAATAAACCTTGAGGTGATTTATAATATTAAGAGTTTTTATAAAAATGTATTTTAGTTTTAGTTCTATTTTAGTGATGAAACTTAGTTTTTAAAAGTTTATGGTATTTTTGTGAAAACTATACTTTTTTGGAAACTTGGTAGTATTTTTATGTTATTTTAATTTTTCATTTTAATAATATAGTTTTCAAAAATTAGTTTTCATAGAAAAATACGGATTTATGATTTATCCAAATTTTCAAATGCTTTAATTTGTAAAAAGTTGTATTCTTTAAAAATCTTTTTTTTTATTTCCCTTCGAGACCGAATTCTCCGTGAGAAGTTCTGTATCCCGCTCTACTATCCCAAGAACGTGCGATAATCCACATCATCCGTAAATGGGTTCTCCTAAAAGGGTTGTAGAGATATAATTGAAAAAGATTTAAAAATATCGATTAAAAACATTTTTGTAAACTAATGGTATTTTAATGAAAATTGTATTTTTCAAATTAAACATGTATTTAAAATAGTGTGCTATGAATCCATAGTGTTTGTGATGGGGTAGGTCGTTACCCCGTGAATTTTCTATAGGTATATATTTTAAGGTTTCGATAAAAGGTTACTTTTAAAGTTAATGGTATTTATATGAAAAAGTTCGATTTATATGTTTTATTTAACATGGAATCTAAACACATTAAAAATTGATTGGATGAACATTAGCATAACCTTGTTGTTAAAGGATTAGTGTAATTTCTTTAGCAATTGTAATAAAAATTATATAAAGGAAATTATTTAAAAAAATGCTAACTCCACTTGTCGATATTGTTTTAGAAGGCGGTTTGAATCGAAATGAAATAAGGAAAGAAGGACTTATGGGTTTCGCGTTTGGAAAAGAGAGGAAGAAGAGGAGGAGGTCTTCTGTAGTCGCGGTATCGTCGAGAATGGCTCTAGTCTTCAAGAGAACGGACGTGAATTGCTCACTACTCTTGTCTAGTCTTAACCCTGTTTTAGACTTAGAAATTTAGAGAATTTGCTAGATTTTCAGAATATGGGAGAGCTAGAAGATGAGGTGGTATTTATAGTGTAAAAATTTGAGAGTATGGGAATTAAAAATTGAATTAAAAAGAATTAAAATAGTGTTAATGGGTAGATGAAAGGACTGAGCAGCTCTCTGTTTAATTCAGAGAAAACAAATAGAAAAAAAGAGTAGAGGGGAGTCTAAAGGACACACGGGCGAAATACGGAGGATTTTAGGGTCACCTGAACAGCCAGCAGCGGCCATAATGTTAGTGTATATGCCCTAGGGGCCATTATTGTATCATACTAGCTTGTATATTACTTAATGGAAGCTTGGGATATTCACAGTTATATTAACAGTCTTACTAAACATGGTAGTATGCTACTTGGTTATATCTATCTTAATATGTGTGTACGTATTGATAGAGCCCTTAGGATCTTGCTTGACTACCAGCGTTGTGATGGCAGTCACACTAGTGGGGGCTGGGTAGTCTACAAGCACATCCTTTTTCAGGTCCCTAGTCGTAGGATTATCGAGACAGGGCATCGATACTCCGGAGTAGACTAGTGTGTACGCTTCTCATCCCAGTTGGGGAGATGGTCTGTCCCACAGCCATCATTACGTCGTACTGGAGATAGTATACAGGTGCTCGTTGGGTTACGGGTACACCGGACAGGACTCGCAGGGAACTGTTGGTTGGTATTATACCCGTCGTCGGTTAACAGTTCCCAGGTGACATGAATACAGCATAGTCCGCAGACTTGACACTGCTACTTCGCCTCGAGTGTGTCCCACTGTTCTTAGATTGCTACCCTACCACGGCTCAAAGGAGTCGTGCAAACAGGTAGCAGTTGGGTGCAGTCCCGAGCATTTAGAAGCAGTAGTGATTAGACATGATTCGTCTCTCCCGGTATTGGGAGTTGATATCGCGCTGTGTCTGGAGAGCCATTACGCAAAGTCCCTGGCCAGGGCAAGCGAGATTTACTGGTAGGTTTTCCAGTAGTTTCTCAAGGTGTAATGGGCTTCGCTCTGACACGGCTTATACCGCTTTTAGGGGACTGACGCTTGCCTCCCCCTAGACCCGATATGCGATAGTCCTAGACGAACAGACCGGACTGTACGGAGATTGTCACATCACGCTCAGTAGGAGTTTGGATGGGTTTCCTCATCGGCCTTCTTATCGACATCTACCTGGGGACCGTTACGTACAGCTAGTGCCGCTTGCGGTCTGTGGTTAAACCCACTGCCAGCGTAGTAGTCGAGTCTTTAGAGTCCCACACAGAGAATTTCCCTGCTCCGGGCGAAACGATATAGAGGTCGTATGGTTTTACGACAAGGGTTCAGACGCATATGTGTTTTTACGCGCGTGCGATGTTCGGACAGTTTTTACTAGCCGACTTTGGTTTAAACCAGATTCTAGTATCGGATTATTGGATTTATACAGTCTAAAGTTTTTCCATGTTTTCACGGATAGGAGGGGCGTTCTCGTAATTTGGCGAGAAGCTTCTAGAAGGATGATGACTTAGGGGTTAAGGTGGCATTTGCATTTATTGATTTAGTGACTCATTTGTGTGATTCATCCATGGAGTTAATGATGCATTTAATGGCTAATGACTCATGAGATGAATCACACAAGGTGAATGAATGAAGCATGGTTGATAAATCATTTGATTTATTCATTTAATAAATCATCATGCTTCATATATTCAAAATGAATCATTATTTCATTTCATTCTCACTCTCACCTTCTCTCTTCTCAAGCTCTCTCTCTTCAAACCCTAATTCTAACCTCTCATGAGTTGAGATCAAGGATTAGTAAGACTTGTTAATCCCTAATCACACTCTATATTACCTAGGTGACTTTGATTAGCAATTTGAGTAACCTAGTTTCCTCAAGTTAGAGGCAAATCTTGGAGTAGTGGCTTTCGGGTGGATCGTCTATTACAAAGAGGAGGCGGACGAGGAGGTGGTTAACGAGAAGAAGAAGGACTTGGTTCATTAGGTATAATCTTCTTTCATAGTAGCTAACTACTCGTATGATTGTGTTAGTTAGTGTTTAGCAAAGATCCTTTCGGTTAGTCGATGTTGTTTTAAACAAAATGATTGTTTTACCTATTCCGCCTCCCCGAAACTCGTGGGGTGTACAACGTCGAGTTACAGTGGTATCAGAGCCTCACTAAACCATAACTAACTTGTTAGCAAAGTCGTTAGAAATTCGATCGCAAAACGAACCGGAAAAAACATCAATTTCACCAAGTTTCTGTTGATTTTAAAACAGGGTCTAAATTTTTTTCAGGGACCAATAAAAATACAAGCAGGGAAAGTTAAGAACACTGGAGAAATTTGGGGTCCTAACTCGGCCAAACCGCCGCGGAACCGCGGCCGATCCAACCGATCCGCCGCGGATCCGCCGCCGAGTTGAAGCCGAGTTGACTCAAATTTCCCCAGTAACTCTTCTGTGTTAATTTTGTTCTTTCTGGAATGTTTTGTTTCTACTCAAGTCTCAGGTGCACAGAGAAGTTTTTGGAGTAGAATCAATTGTGTTTGCTCGATCGAAATTCTACGATGTTTGGCTAATTAGATGTCACGACCCGAAAGTACGGAACGTGACTGGCACTTGGATTACGAGACGTCTAAAGGCGTACCGTAACCTAAGTCAGCCAAAGCCCAGAAATCTAACCCAAAATCAAAAGAGAGTGAAGGAAACCTTTAATGAAAACGATTTTCAAATCAATTAAGTTGCAAGAATCCTTTTTTTAAAAACATCATAAATTTCTGAAAATTTCGGCAGAGTCTCCCCTGTATTTTCTATCCCCCAAAATGGGTACAACAAGATAATAAACCTGTAATCATAAAATGGCATCCCCAAGCGGGAGCTAGCTCTTCGCCCAAGGCGGATCATAACCACATGCAATATAATAGCAATATCAAGAAAAGAGCATGAAAGAAACGCAAAATATCCGAAAACACAACGCCGGCTCAAGTGAGCTCGACCCAAAAGAACCACAAATATACAAATCTCTCAGTCTCATCACTAGGTCGCATATACAATATAAAGTGGTAGATGGAGAATACTAGATACAATGATAAAGCAAAAAGAAATAAGGTATACTCGCAACCCACCTACGGGCGATGTCGCGAGTCTGAGCAAAAGGAACTGATGACAAGATAGCCCGCCGCTACAAGACTGACGGGTTCGACCTGCAAGACACTGTGGCACAACGGGGGTGAGTTGCCAGCTCGTGAGTAGAATATAACATCTAGTAAGGCAATCGTAAGAATGCACACAATACGGAACAACATGTATGTCCATATGTGATATAATAACTCTAGTATGCATGCACATGTATGCAATATCTTTTCTAACTCTTTAAGTATTTTAAATGTTAAAGTTACTGCATTCTTAACTTTTAGAAAATGAATGTCTGCATAATAGCTAAATATCATCAAGAAATCCTCTGAAAACCCGTGTCAAGCATCGACACCAAATAGGAATCATATTTGTCTCAATATCGGGCTCCGTCAGTCCGGATCGGCCCATATCATAAATCTCACGACAAGGGTCGGTATCCTCCAAATATCCGCCGCGCCAGACATCACCGGTAGGTAGTCTTCCCCTACCAGGCTCATCGTCTACAACTCGATCTTCTTGCCCCGGGGTACCATACCGGGCCCACCATGTACCCGAGACGGTTCATCCACTCCTCGAATCGGGTCTCGAAATCCAACAGAAAACATGAAAACTCATGGTGGACGACACATACATCACGAGAAAACCGCAACTTTGTTTTAAAAATGATAAATATAAGCTTTTGTTAAATTCTTGCGGTTTTCCCCAAAAATCCAGAAATCGCAGCAAAACTGAAATCCTCAAGAAAATCATAATGTCCACATGTTATATATATGATAAATGTCTATGATATCAATGTGTATGATGTGAATTTTGGCTAGATTTCTATGTAAATATGATGATGGTGCGAGATATGTGCATGTGATGCAGCTTCATATATCAAGTATGAATGCAGATGACGATATTAAGATAAACAGGTTCTATTGTGCACGTGGCATGACAATTACCAAAGGCGTGTGTGTCACATGAATAGTGCGCGTGCAACAGATGCCAATGGTAATGGTGTTCGTGTCCTACAAAGTGATATCGCATCAGTATGGATGAATGTCCATGCAATCTAATATACTGTTCGCTATAAGGGTATGCAATGTACATGAATGGATAAGCTAACTAACAATATGAATCTTGCAAGGGATAAGGAAATCCTAACTAGGGGGGGCACATCGCGCCATTCGGACGATTCCCCCATAGATGAATACATCTACTCACCTGAAATCTCCGCTAATCCGATCCGGTCACCGCCTTGCCTTTTCGCGCCGTGTCCGATGTTTCCCCGACCGATCCTATATTTGCACAATACCAAGCATAAGATTACAAAACCTAACACAATGCAAGTCACAACATATAATTATCCACGCTCTCGTATTAATCATAGCATGCACTCGGTGAGCGGAAAAACGCATGAAAATCGCTAATCGTTAAACTAGAATTGTCATTTCGGGAAAATCGACTAAACTACAACCCGACTAGACGAAACCCCGCGTTCGCGCACTCTAATAGTCCTATACGAAGCTAATTATATCGCTAACATAACGCAATTTGATCACATTCTATTTTTCGTAAAAATCTAGCAAGCAATTTCAATACCGATTCGATGCAAATATCGAAATTTAACGATATCGCGATCACAATCCAACTCTAACATCCAATTTAAACTACTAGATGGACACAACACAATTTTAACCCAATTATCATACTTCAAACCCTAATCTAGAACTTCATCCCTTTCTTGAAATTTCATAAACAATAATTTATAACTAAAATTCACACTTAAACTTTCTAATCTAGCATAATTAAACTACAATTAAACAACTAGATTAAAATTTTACCTTACAAGTGTTGATTCTCTTGCATAAACCTCTAAAGTGGCCTCTTTTCTCCTTACTTTAAACCAATTTGGGGTTGAGAAGGGATGGCTTAAGGTTTTGGGTTGAATTAGAGAAGGATTTAGTGAATTTCGGTGGATTTTTGTGGATTTTTCAAGAGTTTTAAGCTAAACAAAAATGGGGAAAATGGGGGGGGGAAAACCTGAAGCATTTCGGCCAGCAGGTGAGGGAGGGAGTTGTGGGGAAATTTTGAGAAGTTTCTAGGTCAATAAACATCATATGATATCATTTAATGCTTTTCATTTCAACTTTTTCCAAAAAAACCCCTTTTTCATCATTTTTTTCATAATTTTCCCACCATAAAACCAAAAGTTTGCAAGACATGATATAATTTTATTAACACCATATTTTAGCTTATAAAGACTCCTAATTAAGAAATTTACCTAATTAAACTTGTATTTATCACTAATTTAATGTATTTAAAAAGGCTTAAAATAATTAAAAAAAAATTAATTACGAAATTTTTTTTATTTAACTAGAAAATTATAAGTGACATTTTAGTGACAAAATTATAGTAATATCTTGTCTAAATTTTGTATAATTAGTTCTACAATGAAAAACACCTATTTTGACTTTTTACGGAAAAAGCCGAAAAATTTGCCGATTACCGAAAAACTGCCTAAACGATTTTCGAAGGGTTACAATCTTTCCCCCTTAAAGAAATTCGGTCCCCGAATTTAGAATTTAACTACGCGCACCTTCAAAAATATGGGGATATCTCTTCCTCATCTCGACCTCGGTCTCCCAGGTGACCTCCTCGCTGTTCGGGCCACGCCAAAGGATCTTGACGGACGGTATAACCTTCGACCTCAATTTCTTCACCTGCCGATCCAAGATGACAACCGGCTGCTCGGTGAAAGAAAGATCACGGTCTAACTGGATCGTCTGGTGCTGAATCGCCTGGGAAGGATCATGAAGGTACTTGCGGAGCATCGAGACATGGAATACGGGGTGAACATCGGGGAAGCTGGGCGGAAGAGCTAACCGATAAGCGACCGGACCAACACGCTCTAGGATCTCGAAAGGACCAACATATCTAGGACTCAGTTTCCCTTTCCGCCCAAATCTCATCACACCTTTCATCGGAGAGACCTTTAGGAAAACATGATCGCCAACAGCGAACTCGAGTCGGCGACGACGCCTGTCAGCATATGATTTCTGCCTGCTCTGTGCCGCTCTCATCCTGTCCCGAATCAGCTGTATCTTCTCGGTCGTCTCCTGTACGATCTGCGGCCCCAAAATACTGCTCTCCCTGAGCTCTGTCCAACATATAGGCGATCGACATCTCCTCCCATATAAAGCCTCAAAAGGTGCCATCTGAATCGTCTCCTGGAAGCTATTATTGTAGGAAAACTCGATCAAAGGCAAATGACGATCCCAGCTACCACCGAAATCTAAAACACAAGCTCTGAGCATGTCCTCTAGAGTCTGAATCGTACGCTCCGACTGACCGTCAGTCTGAGGATGAAAGGCTGTGCTAAAACTCAATCGGGTGCCCAAAGCTTCCTGAAGTTTCTGCCACAATCGGCTGGTAAACTGGGTGCCACGGTCGGACACGATGCAAGTAGGAACGCCATGCAGTCGCACTATCTCATCAATATAAACCTGGGAGTACTGAGAAAATCCAAAAGTGGTCTTCACTGGCAGAAAGTGAGCCGCTTTCGTCAGTCGATCCACAATCACCCAAATAGAGTCATACCCTCGACTGGTCCTGGATAGACTCACAATGAAGTCCATGGAGACATGCTCCCACTTCCACTCAGGGATGGGCAAAGGTTGTAACTCGCCGGCTGGCCTCTGGTGCTCGGCCTTGACTTGCTGACAAGTCAGGCATCTCGACACAAAGTCTGTAATATCCTTCTTCATCCCGTCCCACCAGTAAACCTCTCTCAAATCACGGTACATCTTGGTGGAACCTGGATGCACACTATATACTGATCTATATGCCTCCTCGAGGACATCACGCCTCAGTCCCTCTGAATCTGGCACGCACAGTCGAGTCCCAAATCGAAGTATCCCCTGATCGTCAATCACGAACTCAGAAACTCTGCCCTGCCGAATCTGCTCAATAATCTCTAATGTACGGGCATCGCCGGACTGTGCCTCATAGATACGGTCAAGTAACTGTGGGCGTGCTCTGAAATGGGCCAGCTGTCCCCCTGAAGAAGTAAACTCGAACTGCACTCTGCTGTCATATAACACCTGCCAATCCGCCGTCGACTACATCTGTACTGCGCTCAAACAAGATAGGCTACCTCCGGGCCTCCTACTCAAAGCATCTGCCACCACATTCGCCTTGCCCGGATGGTATAGAATCTCGCAGTCATAATCCTTCACTAACTCCATCCAACGGCGCTGTCTCAGGTTCAGATCTCGCTGCTGGAAGATATACTTCAAACTCTTGTGGTCAGTGAATATCTGGCACGACTCACCGTATAGGTAATGTCTCCAGATCTTGAGTGCAAATACCACTGCAGCCATCTCTAAATCATGGGTGGGGTAGTTCTGCTCGTGTTTCCTCAGCTGTCGAGAAGCATACGCGATAACTCTGTCGTGCTGCATCAATACACATCCCAGCCCCACTCTAGAAGCATCAAAATATACCACGAACCCGCCTGATCCTGAAGGCAATGCTAACACTGGTGCAGTAGTCAGACGAGTCTTCAACTGCTGGAAGCTATCCTCACATGCCTGGGTCCAATCAAAAGGAACCCCCTTCCGGGTCAACCCGGTCAACGGTGCAGCAATGCGGGAGAAATCCTGGACGAAACGTCGATAATAGCCGGCCAGACCTAGAAAGCTGCGAACCTCTGTAACTGATACTGGTCTAGGCCAACGCTGAACTGCCTCGATCTTCTTCGGGTCTACGCAAATACCGTCTCTCGTCACCACATGACCCAAGAAGTCGACACTGTCTAACCAGAATGCGCACTTGGAAAATTTGGCGAACAGCTGATGCTCCCTCAAAGTCTGCAATGTGATACGTAAGTGCTGCTCATGCTCCTCCTGGCTCCGAGAATAAACCAAAATGTCGTCAATGAACACAATGATGAACTGATCGAGATACGGCCTGAATACGCGGTTCATCAAATCCATAAACGCTGCCGGGGCATTGGTGAGCCCGAACGACATCACCAAGAACTCATAATGACCATATCGAGTACGGAAAGCGGTCTTCGGAATATCCTCCTTCCGAACCCGCAACTGGTAATAACCTGACCGTAAATCAACCTTCGAGAAGAACCCTGCACCCTGGAGCTGATCAAATAAGTCATCAATGCGGGGTAGGGGATACCTGTTCCGCATAGTAACCCGGTTCAGCTGACGATAATCAATGCATAAGCGCATACTTCCGTCCTTCTTCTTAACAAACAAGACGGGAGCACCCCAAGGTGACACACTCGGTCGGATAAGCCCTTTGTCCAGCAAGTCCTGTAACTGATCCTTTAGCTCTCTCAGCTCCGTCGGGGCCATCCGATAAGGAGGTATAGAAATAGGCCCCGTGCCGGGGATCAAGTCAATACAGAACTCAATCTCGCGCTCTGGTGGCAGACCAGGCAGCTCGTCAGGGAATACATCAGGGAACTCTCTCACAATAGGGACCTGGTCCAAAGGAACCTCTGTGGAGTTAGTATCACAAACATAGGCTAAGAATCCCTGACACCCTTTCCTTAAGAGCTGACCAGCGCGAAGAGAAGAAATCAAGCTGGGAAGGGTAGCGCTACGATCTCCCTGAATAATAAGTACCGGCTCACCAGGAAAACTGAATCTGACTGCTTTTTCACGGCAGTCCACGGATGCATAACAGGTGGCTAGCCAGTCCATACCAAGAAGAACGTCAAAGTCTAGCATATCGAGGAGAATCAAATCAACTGAAGAATCTCTCTCCCCGATACGAACGGAACATGATCGGTATACGAAACGGGCAACAAAAGACTCGCCTACCGGGGTAATAACGACAAGCGGCTGATCTAACGGAGAAGACTCTCGGCCCAACCTCGGTGCAAAGTACGTGGATACATAGGAATGTGTGGAGCCTGGATCAAATAATACCCGTGCATCAAAAGAACATACTGGCAGAGTACCTATCACGACGGCATTGGATGCCTGTGCATCCTGAGGAGTCAATGCGAACACTCGGGCCTGTCCACCACTAATAGCTGGCTGTCCTCTGCCTCTACCTCGGCCTCTGCCTCTGCCTCTGTCGCCTCATCCTCTCTGGACTGGACCGCCACGCCCACGGCTTCTAGAAGCATCTGACTGGCGTGGAGCATCATCAGGAGTAGGAAGTAAAGCTCTCTGAGAAGGTGGTGAGGGTGGTAAAGTCACATGCGGGACTGTCGCCGCGCCCTGACGTCCCATGGTACAGTCTCTGATACGGTGGTACTGACTCCCACACCGAAAACATCCTGGAGACGACTGCTGGGTCTGTGGATATGAGCCAAATAACTGACCTCGTCTCAATCCTCTGCCTCTGCCATCTCCCGGAAATAATCTATTACGGTGTCTGCCCATCTGCCGCTGAGCTGGCGTATCAGTACGGATCCTCTTCGGCCCAGAAACGACCGGAGTCTCAGAAATACGCTCCTCCAAAAGTAAGGCTGCATCCATCGCGGCAGCGTATGTATCAAAGTGCTGGGTGCCGATGGCAAGGAATTGCTGTGTATCAAGCCCTCGTACAAACCTCTTTATTCTCTTCTCTTCTGTGTCGACTAGGTACGGAGCATATCGAGACAACTGGGTAAACTGTATATCATACTCCGACACCGTCATCCCAGGAGTCTTGCGCAAAGACTTAAAACTACGGGCTCGAGCATCTCGGACACTCTCCGGAAGAAAACGGGCAAGAAATGCAGCTGTAAACTCATCCCAGGTCATAGAAGGCAGACCTGCAGCTCGGCCTCTCTCTACTGAGTCGTACCATGTCTGGGCAAGACCCTCCAGACGAAAACTCGCAAACTCCACCAGTCTGTCATCAGAACACCTCAACGAACGGCAAATCCGAGCCATCCTATCAAGAAATGCCTGTGGGTCCTCTGTCGCATCTGTACCGGTAAAAGCTGGAGGTCTCAATCTCATAAACTCCTGTAGTGAAACAGGGATAGTCTCCGTAGTAGCAACAGGAGTGACCATCTGTGCAGCAGGTACGATCGTGGTCTGTGCGGTGGAAGGAACGTCCTCGGATCTCTGTGCCCGGCTGGACTCAACTAAAGATCCCATCATCTGCCGCAACTCTTGCATGTCGGCCTCTAATCTGGCAATACGGTCTGGATTAGGCGGATCAGTATGACCCTGAGGGGTAGGCGTATCCTCCCGCTCGATCCTCGCCTCAGACGAGCCCGCTCGAATCTCATCCCTAGCGGCAGCCCGCTGAGCTCTCGTAGTCTTTGGCGGCATCGAAGCTAGAATAAGAAAAAGGACTGATAAGATCATTGCAATTGAATCAAGGAATGCAAGGAATCAAGAAAGGAAATACAAGCAATTATGTCCTAAGGTTACTTAGGCGGAGTACCGTATCGTAAGTATGCCGCGGACCATACCCACGCTACGCCACTCTGCTTAAGTCACCTACTCCATCTACCAAGGCCGTCCTACACTCAGAAAGGTAAAACCTACGCTCTGATACCAACTTTGTCACGACCCGAAAGTACGGAACGTGACTGGCACTTAGATTACGAGACATCTAAAGGCGTACCGTAACCTAAGTCAGCCAAAGCCCAGAAATCTAACCCAAAATCAAAAGAGAGTGAAGGAAACCTTTAATGAAAACGATTTTCAAATCAATTAAGTTGCAAGAATCCTTTTTTTAAAAACATCATAAATTTCTGAAAATTTCGGCAGAGTCTCCCCTGTATTTTCTATCCCCCAAAATGGGTACAACAAGATAATAAACCTGTAATCATAAAATGGCATCCCCAAGCGGGAGCTAGCTCTTCGCCCAAGGCGGATCACAACCACATGCAATATAATAGCAATATCAAGAAAAGAGCATGAAAGAAACGCAAAATATCCGAAAACACAACGCCGGCTCAAGTGAGCTCGACCCAAAAGAACCACAAATATACAAATCTCTCAGTCTCATCACTAGGTCGCATATACAATATAAAGTGGTAGATGGAGAATACTAGATACAATGATAAAGCAAAAAGAAATAAGGTATACTCGCAACCCACCTACGGGCGATGTCGCGAGTCTGAGCAAAAGGAACTGATGACAAGATAGCCCGCCGCTACAAGACTGACGGGTTCGACCTGCAAGACACTGTGGCACAACGGGGGTGAGTTGCCAGCTCGTGAGTAGAATATAACATCTAGTAAGGCAATCGTAAGAATGCACACAATACGGAACAACATGTATGTCCATATGTGATATAATAACTCTAGTATGCATGCACATGTATGCAATATCTTTTCTAACTCTTTAAGTGTTTTAAATGTTAAAGTTACTGCATTCTTAACTTTTAGAAAATGAATATCTGCATAATAGCTAAATATCATCAAGAAATCCTCTGAAAACCCGTGTCAAGTATCGACACCAAATAGGAATCATATCTGTCTCAATATCGGGCTCCGTCAGTCCGGATCGGCCCATATCATAAATCTCACGACAACGGTCGGTATCCTCCAGATATCCGCCGCGCCAGACATCACCGGTAGGTAGTCTTCCCCTGCCAGGCTCATCGTCTACAACTCGATCTTCTTGCCCCGGGGTACCATACCGGGCCCACCATGTACCCGAGACGGTTCATCCACTCCTCGAATCGGGTCTCGAAATCCAACAGAAAACATGAAAACTCATGGTGGACGACACATACATCACGAGAAAACCGCAACTTTGTTTTAAAAATGATAAATATAAGCTTTTGTTAAATTCTTGCGGTTTTCCCCAAAAATCCAGAAATCGCAGCAAAACTGAAATCCTCAAGAAAATCATAATGTCCACATGTTATATATATGATAAATGTCTATGATATCAATGTGTAAGATGTGAATTTTGGCTAGATTTCTATGTAAATATGATGATGATGCGAGATATGTGCATGCGATGCAGCTTCATATATCAAGTATGAATGCAGATGACGATATTAAGATAAACAGGTTCTATTGTGCACGTGGCATGGCAATTACCAAAGACGTGTGTGTCACATGAATAGTGCGCGTGCAACAGATGCCAATGGTAATGGTGTTCGTGTCCTACAAAGTGATATCGCATCAGTATGGATGAATGTCCATGCAATCTAATATACTGTTCGCTATAAGGGTATGCAATGTACATGAATGGATAAGCTAACTAACAATATGAATCTTGCAAGGGATAAGGAAATCCTAATTGGGGGGGGCACATCGCGCCATTCGGACGATTCCCCCATAGATGAATACATCTACTCACCTGAAATCTCCGCTAATCCGATCCGGCCACCGCCTTGCCTTTTCGCGCCGTGTCCGATGTTTCCCCGACCGATCCTATATTTGCACAATACCAAGCATAAGATTACAAAACCTAACACAATGCAAGTCACAACATACAATTATCCACGCTCTCGTATTAATCATAGCATGCACTCGGTGAGCGGAAAAACGCATGAAAATCGCTAATCGTTAAACTAGAATTGTCATTTCGGGAAAATCGACTAAACTACAACCCGACTAGACGAAACCCCGCGTTCGCGCACTCTAATAGTCCTATACGAAGCTAATTATATCGCTAACATAACGCAATTTGATCACATTCTATTTTTCGTAAAAATCTAGCAAGCAATTTCAATACCGATTCAATGCAAACATCGAAATTTAACGATATCGCGATCACAATCCAACTCTAACATCCAATTTAAACTACTAGATGGACACAACACAATTTTAACCCAATTATCATACTTCAAACCCTAATCTAGAACTTCATCCCTTTCTTGAAATTTCATAAACAATAATTTATAACTAAAATTCACACTTAAACTTTCTAATCTAGCATAATTAAACTACAATTAAACAACTAGATTAAAATTTTACCTTACAAGTGTTGATTCTCTTGCATAAACCTCTAAAGTGGCCTCTTTTCTCCTTACTTTAAACCAATTTGGGGTTGAGAAGGGATGGCTTAAGGTTTTGGGTTGAATTAGAGAAGGATTTAGTGAATTTCGGTGGATTTTTGTGGATTTTTCAAGAGTTTTAAGCTAAACAAAAATGGGGAAAATGGGGGGAAAAACCTGAAGCATTTCGGCCAGCAGGTGAGGGAGGGAGTTGTGGGGAAATTTTGAGAAGTTTCTAGGTCAATAAACATCATATGATATCATTTACTGCTTTTCATTTCAACTTTTTCCAAAAAAACCCCCTTTTCATCATTTTTTCATAATTTTCCCACCATAAAACCAAAAGTTTGCAAGACATGATATAATTTTATTAACACCATATTTTAGCTTATAAAGACTCCTAATTAAGAAATTTACCTAATTAAACTTGTATTTATCACTAATTTAATGTATTTAAAAAGGCTTAAAATAATATAAAAAAATAATTAATTACGAAATTTTTTTTATTTAACTAGAAAATTATAAGTGACATTTTAGTGACAAAATTATAGTAATATCTTGTCTAAATTTTGTATAATTAGTTCTACAATGAAAAACACCTATTTTGACTTTTTACGGAAAAAGCCGAAAAATTTGCCGATTACCGAAAAACTGCCTAAACGATTTTCGAAGGGTTACATTAGATTATATCTGTGATTTGTATAATGTGTTCGTAAACCTCCCCTAACTGCTAGTATGTCGGTTGGCAGGGGGTTGCACATTTCTGTAATGAATTTACTGTTTGTGTTTATGGACTTGATTGGATCGTTGTGATGATTAGCCGGGGTTTGAGATGGGTTTTTATATTCATTCATTCGATATAAATTGTAATATAATGTAATATTCTTTTGCGGGGCATATCCAGGTTGCTGTTGTAGCCACCGTTGTATTATTTCATTTACTAATTTTTTCTCCTAGGATAGACCCAAGGTGGGGTGCAAAAACTACCGGGTACTTTGATGTGTTTAGTGGCCTACTCACGTTGTTGAGGAAGACCGCTTCACTTCGGGTACTTGGCAGGTAGTTTGCCGTACCCGTAGGGGTCTAGGGTGGGGTAATGGATATTCATCACAACTGTGTAATCCGTCTTTCTTTGCAGGCTCAAAAGAATGCGGATTCGTAGAAAATCCAATATGTTCATCTGTGATCTGGAATGCCTATTATTGCGTTAGACGAATGTACAATATCTATATATGATAGCTATTTAGACGTCACTTATGTTTTACACCCGCGCTAGCCCAGCCCCCGCTTTGTCGTTAGTTAAGTAACCTAACGGGTGATGACGGGACCCAGTGGCGAATGCAGATGACATAAGAGGACGTTGTATTTTCGTTGTTTTCTGCAATGATATGTTAATTGATGGGCCGCATTATATTAATGCAAAGAAAATAAACCAAAGTTGAATTGTTGGAACAGTTTAAAAGAAACCACTCGGTTATTTTAAAATATAGGATATTTTTTAATTGCGGGGCTTTAACCACTCCTTTTAAAAGCTATCAGGTTCCTTCGATCATATCAAGTTCACCACATTCACGGTTTCGCCAAAACCATTCGTAGCCCTCCGTCATTTCATTTGGGTATTCAGTAGTATTCAAGCTATGTATTTTGACCAACGCCAAAGCATAGTGTTTGGTAGCTGCTGGGTATTCATTTGTTGCATACATAGATGAGTTAGTTTGGGACAGTCGTATTATCATTTGGCCAACGTCAGGGGTATGTACGGATGGGTTCAAATTAACAAGATAATGATGGGTAGAACTTGACATGTGACTTATGACATTTTGACCAACGCCAAGGTCATAAGAGCATGGGGCAGAAATTTATATCGGGAATTTCTAAAGAAACTGAAATTTGCAAAGAGATGCATACCATTTGGAGTGTGATGAATGTTGGTAGGATACCTTCAGCATTATCACACGATGATATTTGGATCCCGATCCTACTGTGAGTATATGCTACTCATCAGGAGATTCGTCACTTAACGATCAATGCTGTAAACCAAGTAGGTGCCGAGAAAGGTGTCAGTGGGGCTACGCCCCCAGAGAAAAGAGGTTATTTAATTAAGGAACTTCGTGAAAACGTTGGAAAACCTCCCTCGAAGTATCGACACCGGCCTGGCTGAACGGTTAAGCAAGTATTGTACGGTGAGAATAGTCCTGGCTAGTTCTTCCTTTTTGGTTTGAGGAGGGATTCGAGAAACAGTGGGAGCCATCCAGTTTAGATAAACTAAAAACCACTCTAAACTTGCAAGAGCATCATGCTAAAGTGTTCCCTCTCTCTCTCATTGCAGCGACCCAAAACATGACTGGCCTTAAGTTACTATTAGAGAAAAATATATTGACAGAGCCAAACTATAAAGATTGGCTGTGGAATGTCAAGATGGCTTTGACTTATGACAAATTGGGGTATGTCCTTACCGCTAAGGCACCTGCTGTCCCTGGTCCCAAATCCAGTAATGCGGATAAGGAAATCCGCAAAACCTGGGAGTTAGATTGCGCGAGGGCCAAGTGGATCGTGCTTACCTCGATGAATAATGAACATCAGAGGAGGCATGAGGATATGGATCTTGATGCCATATTTCTCTATACAAAGGAACTTTATGGAGAGCAATCTCGTATAGCAAGATACGAGACCTCAAAGAACTTGTTTCAGGCGAGGTTGGCCGTCGGATCATCTGTAGGAGAACATGTCCTAAAGATGATTGGCTATATAGAAGAGCTCGCAGACCTTGGGACGACTTTGGAAAACGAGCTCTATACATACTCGATTCTCCAGTCCCTTCCTTCCACCTACGCCCAGTTTATTCTGAATTTCAACATTCAAAGAAAAGAAGTTGAACATCCAGAACTCCTTAACATGCTGAGGAGTGCAGAGGACACCTTGCAGAAGGCAAGGGATACACCCGCTATATTTGTTCGCGATGCTTCTTCTTCCGGGTCCAAGGCTAGGGCCAAAGGAAGGAAGAATAAGGCCGCCACCAAACCTAGAGGAGGTGTTAGTAAGGTGGGAGCGAAGGAAAAGAGAAAGATTGCGGTGCCAGTAGTGGCAAAGGATGAGTGCTTCCACTATCATAGGAAAGGGCACTGGAAGAAAAATTGCAAGGCTTGGAATGCCAAGAACCAGGAACCGAAGCAAGCTGTGGCTTCGACTTCAGGTGTGTTTGTAATTGAGAATTGTCTGTCAATCAACTCTACTTCCTGGTATTGGATACCGGATCAGGATCTCATATATGCAATTCATTGCAGGCACTGAGAAACCGTAGAGTGCTGAAGGTTGGTGATATGACCCTCCAGGTTGCTAACGGAGCTAGCGTGGGAGCTGTGTCCGTAGGGGATTATCACCTTAGATTGACGAGTGGACATATTTTGGTTTGGCATAACTGTTTTTGTGTACCTAGTTTAACGTGTAATATCATATCAGTTTCCTTGTTATCGAATAAAGGTTATGATTTCACGTTTGTAAGCGATGTTGTTAACATCCACCTTAATCATAGTTTGATTGGATCCGGTACACTAGATAACGGTATATATGTCTTAAACCAATTACAGATTTTCAATATCTAGAACACACTAAAAAGAAAGTCTCCAGATTTAAGTAAGGTTTTCTTATAGCATTGTAGACTAGGTCACATCAATGAGACAAGGTTAACTAAGTTACATAGAGAAGGATATTTGGATTCGTTCGAATATCAAACTTATGCCACTTGTTAATCATGTCTCAAAGGAAAGATGACAAAGACTCCATTCATTGGACATGGAGTAAGAGCGAGCGAGCTCTTAGGACTCATACACAGCGATGTATATGGTCCAATGTCTACACATGCAAGAGGTGGTTTTTCCTATTTCATTACTTTTACGGATGATTACTCTAGGTACGGATTCATTTTCTTGATGAAACATAAATCCGAGGCTTTTGAGAAATTCCAAGAGTATAAGAATGAAGTAGAAAACCAAACCGACAAAAGTATCAAGACACTGAGATCTGATCGAGGTGGTGAATACTTAAGTGCCGAGTTCCTAGGTTACCTAAAAGAGAAAGGAATTCTCTCTCAGCTTACTCCCCCATACACTCCACAGCACAACGGTGTATCGGAGAGACGGAATCGAACCCTATTGGATATGGTACGTTCCATGATGAGTAATGCCGAGTTACCATGATCTTTCTGGGGTTATGCGCTAGAATCACCAGCATATCTTCTGAATAGGGTTCCTACCAAGACTGTGCCTACCACGCCATATCTGATGTGGAGTGGGAAGAAACCCTATCTTCAGTATTTAAAGATATGGGGATGTCCAGCTTTTGTTAAAAAGCAGCATGCGGACAAACTCGAGGCACGATCAGTACAGTGTAAGTTTGTGGGATATCCAAAGAACTCCAAGGGGTATTATTTCTATTACGCAGAGGAACAAAAGGTTTTTGTTTCTCACAATGCCCATTTTCTAGAACAGCAGTTTATAGAAAAGGAAACAAGTGGGAGAGAAATAGAACTGGAAGAAATTCCAAAATCACAAACTACTACTGAAAGTTTGGTAAGACCAGTAGTTCAAGAAGAACAGGACATTCCCGCACCCCTCCGCAGGAGTAGTAGGACGTCTCATCCGCCTGAGAGATACTACGGTTTTCTCATAAATGGGGATAGAGAGGATTGCGTCATTGATGATGATGAAACTACTAGCTTCCAGCAGGCCATCCAGAGCGGTGACTCGGTACGATGGCTGGATGCAATGCGGACCGAGATGGAGTCCATGTACACCAACAAAGTATGGACTTTGGACTTTGCTCCAGATGGGGTAAAACCCATAGGATGCAAATGGATATTCAAGAAAAAGATTGGTGTAGATGGACAGGTGGAAACCTATAAGGCTAGACTTGTTGCAAAGGGTTTTCGTCAAAGAACTAGTTTGGACTATGACGAGACTTTTTCTCCAGTGGCTATGCTCAAATCCATTCGAGTCCTTCTTGTTATTTCCGCCTTCCATGATTATGAGATCTGGCAGATGGACATAAAGACGGCTTTTCTAAATGGTAATTTGGAAGAGTGCGTCTATATGGATCAGCCAGAAGACTTCAATCAGAGTGGGAGCAGCGGGAAAGTGTGCAAGTTGCTTAAGTCCATTTATGGATTAAAGCAGGCATCGCGGAGTTGGAACATCTGTTTTGATGAAACGGTCAAAGAATATGACTTTATCAAAAATCCAGTTGAACCATGTATATATAGTAAAATTGTAGCACGAACTGTCATATTCCTTGTCTTGTACGTGGATGACATTCTATTGATAGGAAATGACATTCCCATGCTACAATCTGTCAAAGGATTCTTGTCACACAGGTTCTCCATGAAAGACCTGGGTGATGCCTCTTACATTCTGGGGATCCAGATCTATCGTGATAGATCCAAGAGGATGTTGGGACTTTCGCAGTCCAGGTATATCAACACTGTACTGAAAAGATTCAGTATGGAAGATTCTAAGCGCGGTAATCTACCGGCTTGTCACGGAATCACCCTATCCAAAGAGATGTCTCCCAAGACTGATATGGAAAGGGATCGCATGTCAATTATACCCTACGCTTCTGCAGTAGGCTCTATAATGTATGTGATGTTGTGCATCAGACCAGATATAGCTTACGCACTGAGCGTGGTAAGCAGGTATCAGTCAGACCCAGGGAAGAACACTGGATAGCAGTAAAGAACATTCTCAAGTACCTGAGAAGGACTAAGAAGATGTTCTTGGTTTACGGCGGAAAATACCTCAAGATCGAGGCCTTTGCTGATTCCGACTTCCAGAGTGACAAGGATGACTCCAAGTCCATGTCAGGTTATGTTTTTACCCTCAATGGAGGGGCGGTGTGCTGGAAGAGCTCCAAGCAGGACACCGTTGCAGACTCAATGATGGAAGCGGAATATATTGCTGCTTGCGATACCGCAAAAGAAGCGGTCTGGATGAAGAAGTTCCTCACAGAACTTCAGGTGGTTCCTACCATTGTTGATCCAATACCTCTGTATTGCGACAACAACGGAGCTATAGCTTTAGCGAAGGAACCCAGGTCCCATCAGAAGTCCAGACACATCTTAAGGCGGTATCACCTGATCAGGGAGATCATAGATCGCCGGGAGATCGAGGTCCGAAGAGTTGCTACAGAGGAGAACATTGCTGATCCATTCACAAAGGCCTTACCTCAGATTCAGTTCGAGAGGCTACTCGAGATGATCGGTTTTCGATATGCCAGTACATGGCCCTAGTGCAAGTGGGAGATTGTTAGTGTATATGCCCTAGGGGCCATTATTGTATCATACTAGCTTGTATATTACTTAATGGAAGCTTGGGATATTCACGGTTATATTAACAGTCTTGCTAAACATGGTAGTATGCTACTTGGTTATATCTATCTTAATATGTGTGTACGTATTGATAGAGCCCTTAGGATCTTGCTTGACTACCAGCGTTGTGATGGCAGTCACACTAGTGGGGGCTGGGTAGTCTACAAGCACATCCTTTTTCAGGTCCCTAGTCATAGGATTATTGAGACAGGGCATCGATACTCCGGAGTAGACTAGTGTGTACGCTTCTCATCCCAGTTGTGGAGATGGTCTGTCCCACAGCCATCATTACGTCGTACTGGAGATAGTATACAGGTGCTCGTTGGGTTGCGGGTACACCGGACAGGACTCGCAGGAAACTGTTGGTTGGTATTATACCCGTCGTCAGTTAACAGTTCCCAGGTGACATGAGTACAGCATAGTCCGCAGACTTGACACTGCTACTTTGCCTCGAGTGTGTCCCACTGTTCTTAGATTGCTACCCTACCACGGCTCAAAGGAGTCATGCAAACAGGTAGCAGTTGGGTGCAGTCCCGAGCACTTGGAGGCAGTAGTAGTTAGACAGGAATCGTCTCTCCCGGTATTGGGAGTTGATATCGCGCTGTGTCTGGAGAGCCATTACGCAAACTCCTTGGCCAGGCCAAGCGAGATTTACTGGTAGGTTTTCCAGTAGTTTCTCAAGGTATAATGGGCTTCGCTCTGACACGACTTATACCGCTTTTAGGGGACTGACGCTTGCCGCCCCTAAGCCCGATATGCGATAGTCCTAGACGAACAGACCGGACTGTACGGAGATTGTCACATCAGGCTCAGTAGGAGTTCGGATGGGTTTCCTCATCGGCCTTCTTATCGACATCTACCTGGGGACCGTTACGTACAGCTGGTGCCGCTTGCGGTCTGTGGTTAAACCCATTGCCAGCGTAGTAGTCGAGTCTTTAGAGTCCCACACAGAGAGTTTCCCTGCTCCGGGCGAAACGATATATAGGTCGTATGGTTTTACGACAAGGGTTCGGACGCATACGTGTTTTTACACACGTGCGATGCTCGGACAGTTTTTACTAGACGGCTTTGGTTTAAGCCAGATTCTAGTATCGGATTATTGGATTTATACAGTCTAAAGTTTTTCCGTGTTTTCACGGATAGGAGGGGCGTTCTCGTAATTTGGCGAGAAGCTTCTAGAAGGATGATGACTTGGGGGTTAAGGTGGCATTTGTATTTATTGATTTAGTGACTCATTTGTGTGATTCATCCATGGAGTTAATGATGCATTTAATGGCTAATGATTCATGAGATGAATCACACAAGGTGAATGAATGAAGCATGGTTGATAAATCATTTGATTTATTCATTTAATAAATCATCATGCTTCATATATTCAAAATGAATTATTATTTCATTTCATTCTCACTCTCACATTCTCTCCCCTCAAGCTCTCTCTCTTCAAACCTTAATCCTAACCTCTCATGTGTTGAGATCAAAGATTGGTAAGACTTATTAATCCCTAATCACACTCTATATTACCTAGGTGACTTTGATTAGCAATTTTAGTAACCTAGTTTCCTCAAGTTAGAGGTAAAGCTTGGAGTAGTAGCTTTTGGGTGGATCGTCTATTACAAAGAGGAGACCGACGAGGAGGTGGTTAACGAGAAGAAGAAGGACTTGGTTCATTAGGTATAATCTTCTTTCATAGTAGCTAACCACTCCTATGATTGTGTTAGTTAGTGTTTAGCAAAAATCCTTTCGGTTAGTCGATATTGTTTTAAACAAAATGATTGTTTTACCTATTCCGCCTCCCCGCAACTCGTGGAGTGTACAACGTCGACTTACACATAAGAGGGAAATGGGCGGCTAGATCGTTGCTAAGTGTCTCGAGACTCGTGTCATGCATTTAACTCGTAATTAATACCTCAATCCTATTTGATTTCTCTGAAACTTTTCGATTCTCCGTGTATTGCACGTGCAACTCTTGGACTTCCGAAAAATTAAAAAGAAAAAAATATAAAAATAAATGAGACTGATGGGATTCGAACACGCAGGCTATGACATAGCAGTAGAAAGGCTTAGCCAATGAGCTATAAATTGTTTCTTATTTTTATTAAACAATATTAACTTATAACTGCTAGTCAGATTGAAATACCCTTTCTATATATTAAACAAATTACATTTGTACAGGAATTTTAGAGTCGTTACACTTATTCGCGGATAGATAGAAAATTCGGTGTTCCACCATGTATCATCAGAGAACACTGCAGAAACTTTATGGAAGAAGTTAACAGATCTCTACGAGAGAAAGACGGCTACGAACAAGGTTTTTCTAATGAGAGAATTGATGAATTTGAAGTTCTAGGAAGATTCCTCAATAGCGGAGTACTTGAACAAAATTCAGAATATTGTGAATCAACTTGCAGCCATGAAGATTCCAACTGAAGACGAGATGCAAGCACTTATAGTATTGAGTTCCCTTCGGAGCAGTTGGGAAACTCTGGTATTTTTTTGAGCAATCTGTTTCCTGATGGAGATATTTCTATGAGCGCAATAACAAACTGCTTCCTAAATGAAGAATTAAGAAGAAAATTATCAAGTAGATCATCCGATTCATCTGTACTTTTTTCAAGGGAGGGTCCGAAGTGGAGGAAAGAATAAAGCAACGATACAAGAAATCAGAGATCGTGGCCTGCAAGAGATATGTGGAAAATAAGGTGTCATCACTGCAACGAGATGGGTCATTTTATGTCTGATTGCCCTAAGTTGAAGGATGACTTAGATGATCTAAGAGATGTAAAGATGAAGAGCAAGCGAATGTGGCCTACGAGGCCGAACCAAGGTGCGATTTGCTTATGACTAGTGATGAAAAAGTCAAAAAGGAAGATATGTGATACATGGATTCGGGAGCATCCTTTCAAGCATGTTCAAAGGCTAATTCGTCGAATTAGATCCTCCTTTTTTTCAAATAAAGGAAGTGATAACGTTAATGTCCGAGGAGGTTGAAGAAGTGGTTCGATGAGATTGAGTTGAAAAAGGAGACGGCGATGTTAGCGGATAATTCTGAAGTAGAAGTAGAAGGCGTGGGCACCGTGAAGATGATTTTCGATGGGCAGTAAAGAGTTTTTGGAGATGTCGGGTACGTCCTAAAATTGAAGAGGAATCTTATTTCGCTTGGGAGATTGGATACGAAAGGTTACACAATTATTGCTTAAGGTGGAGTGAAGAAGGTGTGATAGAAGAATTGTGTCATAATAAAAGGAGTTAGAAACTCAAGCGATATATATCAAGTCGTTGGGAAGCCTGTGTACAAAAGAAAAAATTTGGAGCAAGACGGAGGAAACTTGAATCAAGGGGGAGCTTTGTGTAAAGCTCGGAAAATGTCATGGATAGAAGTTGTGAAGAGAACATAGAAGACGGTTTGTTGAGTACAAGTCAAGATGGAGATTATTATGAAAGTGATTTATATTCAATAGCAGAGAGTGGTCAGACGTGTAAGCCATAGTGCTTCAGACGCCTGAAAAATAAGAATTCAGAAATTCAGAACGTAGGCAGACGTCTGAGCATTTATACTTCAGACGTCTGTCGACGAGTTTTCTGGCGGTTTTGGAAAGTTTCTTAGAGAATTTGTTTGGAGTTATTTGAAAATTTATTTAGAGATTATTTTGGAGATTTGATTAGATCTTAATTGATAAGTTAAGGCATTCTAGTTCGATTAGGTTTAAGGGTTTCTAAAGCTATAAATATAGATTGATTATGGTATTTAAATATGGAAGAAGAAAAATTGAAGAGAAGTTTATGTAGGAGTTTTTGAAGAACAGAATTTTTTGTATTTCGTATTAAATTGAATAAAAATGTAAAAGTTGAAGAATTTATTAGGTTTGATCGTGATTTTAATTTTATTCTCAAAGATCGTTGGTTTTTTCGAATGGCCAGCGACCTAAAAATCCTAACAAATAAAAGAGTAGAGGGTTGTTTATATTTCATCATCACGCTCACCCTCTCTTTTAATCTCTACTTCTCCTCAGGTCTCATATATCACATTTTTCGACTGCATCTAAAAAGAGAGAGAAAGGAAGTGAGAGAGTGACAAGAAAAAGAAGGAGAATGTCGGCAATGTCGTCGTCGTTGGAGAGGGTGGATCTGGATGGGCATCCGATAGCGGCGATGACGATCTGCATGATCGGCGCCGGGGGATTCATCGGGTCCCACCTGTGCGAGAAGCTGATGGCGGAGACGCCCCACACCGTGCTCGCCCTCGACGTCTACAACGACAAGATCCGCCACCTCCTCGACGCCGACCCATGGAAGGGCCGCATCCACTTCCACCGCCTCAACATCAAGCACGACTCCCGCCTCGAGGGACTCATCAAGACTGCCGATCTCGTACTCCACTCTCTCTCTCCCTCTCTCTCTCAACCCAAAAAAATCCAATATCCATTATTTTCTTGTTTTCTGATCTCAATTTTTTTGTGGCTGCCCGCAGACAATCAACCTGGCGGCGATCTGCACGCCGGCGGATTACATCACCCGCCCTCACGATACCATTTATAGCAACTTTATAGACGCTCTCCCAGTGGTGAGATTAGATTTCTCGATTTGCTGTTATAGTGATTTTAGGAATTGGAGTGTGAATGGATGCTGTTGTTGATGATAATGAATGCAGGTTAGGTATTGTTCGGAGAACGGGAAGCGTCTGATTCACTTCTCGACGTGCGAGATTTATGGGAAGACCATTGGGAGCTTTCTGCCCAAGGATCACCCCCTGCGTCAGGTAATGCACATAACACCACCAATTGATATGCTAATTTTTACTGGGTGAATCGATAGTAGAGTTACTTAATGATAACTCAAAAGGTTTTCATATTTGGGTATGATGCAATTTGTCTTTCGTTGCTACTTTTGAATCTGATACATAAGATTTAAAAGTGCGTTCTTCTTTTCTAAAACATATTTTTGTTATCACAAGATAATGAGCAAACTTGATGGCATCCATATACATGACCCTATTACTTTCCTCTCAAATTCTCGGTGCTTATGCATCATATGATTCCAAGATATCTGATTAATATTTTTTGGCAATGTCATTCCTAATAACTAATAATATTAATTGTCTATTCTCATAGTACATGTATAATAAATCTACAGTATTCGTTCTTATTATCTTCTCTACAAGCAATTGCAGTGTCCATATAGCTTGCGAGTTTTATTAAAGCAACATTGCAAAGCATGTATTTATTCTCTGCTCATTTGGCTAGCGCATTAAGACATAAATGGATTGTATGCCACATGATTGGGTTACAGAACGGTGCATAAATATTATTATACAACAACAAGAAGAAGCCTGCAAAATTAGATTATTATAAGTGATATATATCCTTAAAAAAATATGTCGAAGCGGAGAACAAGGAACGCACCAAACCTTTATTTAGTGGATTGGGGTTTGTCTATTGGGTTTTGGACCAGGTAGTCTATGAGCATCGTTTACGAGTCAGATTAAATGACCATTCACCCACATCTCACATAGAGTCAATTTTGTGGTTATACACCTCAGTGTTTGAAAGGGGAGGAGCATCTGGCTGAGGCGATCTGAGCTGCTATCGTCTCAAGGGTCCAGGCGCTCGCCACATGCACCCTAGGCAAGTTTTTGAGGCGAGTGTTTTAAGTGATTTTTATTTAAAAAATAAAAATAAAATAAATTCCATGCTATAACCTCCTTAATCATAGCGAAGTCTTCTATGAGAGCATAATTGAACAAAAAATGATGAGAAAACTAGGTTTTTAATTTCAAATAGAAAAGGTATTATATTTCTTTCTTTCACATTCTTTTGCTAATCCTCAAACCGACCTAGCAAAATCTTGAAGGCGGTTTAAATGTTTGTCGCCTCATTTCATTCAGGCGGTCGCTCGCCTTAGGCGATGGACAAGCTGTCACCTTGATGTTACCTTTCGCCTTTAAAACACCGATACACCTTTGAAATACTATGCAATGTTGTTGGTGGCTGAAAACCGTTAAAGGGCTTATTATTTGGCCTTCTAAAGCTTATTTTACATTAGTGATTCAAAATAGATATTCTATTCACTCTCTTCTCTATAAGCATCTGAACTCTTTCTAACCTAGTACCACATACAATGCTAGATGTGCCACCTATAGTGCCCCAACTTACCATTGCTCACTTGCCATTCTACCAAGGTGGTGCAGGTGTCTTATAGTAGAGAGCCTAGCAAACCAAATTTGTCTACTCATATTTCCATCAATGACATCGATTTGAAGTGTCATAATAGGGAGACCCGGAGTGTGCTCTTTATGATTCATTCCATAGAGATGTGATGAATTTTTACATTGGTCGTTCCGTACCTAATACAAATCATTTCATTTATCCTGGCTGGAGATGGGCAGTTTTTTTTTTTGGAGGGGGAAGAAGCCGGTGCTAAAAAGCCATAATCCAGTCTTGGGATAGGCATTGAAGAGTAATATCTTAAGCACCTCACTGGCAGAGCCATCGGTTTGATCGACTCTAGTGAGGACTGAGGATAAAATGAGGAAGAAAAAGTTTCAATGGTTTGGGCATGTGAAATAGAGACCATTAAGTTTGCCAATTAGGAAGAATGATAGGACAGCAATTGATCGACCAAGGATTAGGGGCAGTACTAAAGGAATATAGATTGATGCACTTAAAAAGGATACGTCGACTCTTAATTCAAGATAGATGGCCTTTATATGGGTTGAATGGAGGAAAGGGATTTAATGAAGCTACCTTATAGTTTTGGTTAAAGCCTTTGTGGTTTATTTATGTCAATGTACCAGCCACATTAGTACTTCAGCTGGGTTGCGCTTGATTGTGCATACTTTCTCTCTAGCCCGAAGCAAGGTCGCCCTAGGTAGCAGAATTTTATTATATCTCTATTAATGGGTCTAATGCACTATACCTTAATAGAGTAGAATCAAGAAGCAAGACTTGTACCGCAAATCCTCAGAAACGGATAAAAGGATTTTCTGCTGCTGCTGCTTTTTCACTAGTTGCGTTACCATCACCTTGCATCAAATGAAGAAAGTTAATAACCTCTTGGATCATATTGTTATTGTTTACACCTACTGTTTTTAATGAACATAGAAAGCCTATACCTTGATAGATAATTCAGCTAGTATTTTACCGATTGATTTTATTTTATATGCCGAATCAGGACCCAGAATTTTATGTCCTCAAAGAAGACGTCTCTCCATGCATTTTTGGCCCAATAGAGAAACAGAGATGGTCATATGCATGTGCAAAGCAGCTTATTGAAAGGTTAATTTATGGTAGGGCATATCATCACGACTTTCAACATTGCAATTTTGTTTTTCCTCTGAAATCTTTTTTTGGTGAACCCTACTAGGCGAGGGAGCGGAAAATGGACTTGAGTTCACCATCGTGAGACCATTCAACTGGATTGGACCAAGGATGGATTTTATCCCAGGAATTGATGGCCCAAGTGAGGGTGTTCCTAGAGTTCTTGCATGCTTTAGTAATGCAAGTAACAAAATTGCAATTTGAAGGGTGAATTTACCTTTAGCAACCTGTGCCAAGAATTTTCAGTAATGTGGTTTTGTGTGCAGAATCTCCTGCGTGGTGAACCTCTAAAGCTTGTTGATGGAGGGAAATCCCAACGAACTTTTGTGTATATCAAGGATGCCATTGAAGCTGTTCTTTTGATGATTGTGTGTTAGCTTTTCTTTATTCCATATCATGATTCTATTCCACATCATATACCTAATGGTAGAGCAAGCTAAATAGTAAGCGGTTTTCATTTTCCAGGAGAACCCAGGTCGTGCCAACGGCCATATCTTCAATGTAGGAAACCCTAACAATGAAGTCACTGTAAAACAACTTGCAGAGATGATGAGTCAGGTATTTATTTGATGCGATACAAGCTTTGGCTGATGAACAGTCAACTGTGGAATTGTTCCCATCAGAAGAAAGATTGTTGTCATGCTAACTTTGTTTCGCTTATTGACAGGTGTACTCAAAAGTCTCAGGAGAGCCAGAACCGGAGGTTCCAACCGTTGACGTGAGCTCCAAGGAGTTCTATGGTGAAGGATATGATGATAGCGATAAGCGCATTCCAGACATGACTATAATCAATAAACAACTTGGTACACTAACAACCCTTAATTTAAATATGGCTTAATTATATTAGAACACCATGATCCTTCACCATTCTCAGGTAAATACCAATGTTGAAAATAACGATAGCATAAAGCATAGCGCTCTGTTTCTAAAAGCGAAAAGCGCAAATGGCGTTGCATAAAGAGTAAGTTACATGGATTATTATCCATTAATCTTAATAATTACATTTATTCATTTTAAATCATAAATTTAAGTAAATTAGTTTTAAAAGTAAAAAATAGATTACATTCTTTAAAGAGTTAAGAAAATAATGCAAAACCTACAAGAATTAACATAACAAATTCCTAATTTTCAATTTAACAAGTTTACATTCATAATTAGGTATTCAAAGAAATCAAGTGAAATTAGTTTTAATACATAATTACTAGATTTCCTTGATCTATTGAAGTTCAAATACAATTTAATAACAAAAATTCGTATGTAAAAACTTATCTACAAATATAGATTATGCTATTGCTATCAATTCGTACCGTAACGTAACGTGAGCTTTTTGTAGAAATAACGTAAAATGGCGCAAGTTACTTTGTATGTAAGTTATTTGTTTGAGTTACATAGCAAATAGATTGGGTTATGCTATGTAACACAAAATAACGAGTTACGTAACGGTTTTTTTTCAACATTGGTAAATACCTTGAATTTCATAAGTAACTCTATAATACCATGATTTTTGTCAATTTTATTTTAATAACTATGCTTCAACTTATAACGGCATTAACAGTATTATTTCATGAAAAATGGCTGAATTAAGTTCTCCGAGTTTGGTGTTAATTTGTAAGGGTTTTGGATCCAATCATTCAATGATACAATTCTGTAGTAACAGTAAGACAATCATAAACATTATTATGAATTAAAACAAAGCACATGGCATTAAAATTGAAAAGCCAAAACTCATGGTGTTTCAATGTGGTTATGAATTTCAAGGTATTTTTGTGAAGATTGCTGAAATTCATGCTATTTAAGTGTAAAATCATTTAGTTATACACAAGTGCGCATAGGTGATAAGTTTCAGTTTGCAGAACAATTAATATCAACATGAATGGATGTAGGTTGGAACCCTAAAACTTCATTGTGGGATCTGCTCGAGTCGACGTTGACTTATCAGCACAGGACATATGCAGAAGCCATCAAGAGGGCAACTGCAAAGCCTACAGCATCGTCGAGTTAGACTATGATTGTGATACATGTCTCATCTACCACCCGCTGCCCCGATATTGCTGCTTGATTAAATAGTAATCTGTTATCAATGTATCAAATGGATGGGCAGGTGTCCCATTTATAAGGATTGTTCCACATTATGATTTGTTTCCCAAGTGATCACTTTGAAGATAGGTATTGCTTTATTTGTTACTGAAACACATTATGGTCATATCCATTATAATATCTCAATCTTTTGCTAAATAATAAGTACTGAATGCTTAACCTCTGTGTTTGGTTATTCACCGTGTTGTATGGAATCGTCTTGAACAGCCTGTAATAACGAAGCAGCTGCAGAATTATGATTGAATTGGCTTTGTATCGTCAATGGTGATATGATGCAACTGCATGATTAAGATAAGGAAACACCTTCCTAACTATATTGGGTTTACGATTCTCTTTACTGGGGAAACGCTGAAAAGGTAAATGGAGGATCTGCTAATATTGTTGCAGCCATGGATCATTTGATGAGCGAAAACCTCCACATATGCATCTAGCTGAACCGTCTACAGAAAAAAGGGAAAAAAGGTACATTTCACCAAAATATGGCAAACTATCATTTCACTACATTTTAGTGGAATAACTTACATTATGGTTTCAAAGGTTTTTTCACTCACTAAAACACCCCACAAAAGTAGGAATTAAGGTAGCATGGTGAAAGATCGCGATGGTTCAGGGTATTTTAGTGCATTTTAGCCCAGAAAAATATTGATGAAGTGACCACACTGACCAGCACCAGAATAAGCAATTGATGGTTCCTGGTATTTTCCTGTCAAAATGGGTTGGCCTCCAGAGTGTATCGTCAAGGAATATCAAACTTCTCTTTCGAAACACGGTAGATAACCCATCAGATAAGTTCACTTCTATTCGTCGGTGGTGGTCAGTGGTGTAACGATATCCAACCAACCACAACCTACCACAGTGTAACGATATCCAACCAACCACAGGAAATCGAATGCTTGCACATAGTAGAAAAGGTTTTTTTTTGTGATTATAATATGCTGAACTAAAAAGTAAAAGTCATGCTAAAATATAACATCCAACACAACCAATCAACAAAATAGAGGGAAGCTTATAGAAAGATACTATTGTCGATGAGCGTTGCAAACTACATTGTGAACACTGGGTTTGTATGCGGAAACAGAAACCTAATATTTAAAAATATATATCTTACAGTTGAGCCTAAACTCTTAAAATCAACAAGTCTGATAATAATAATATATACAATTCGATTGCCGAGCAGATTCCAGGACACTTGTGCATAGCACTATTGTAGAAGATAAGCAAACAAGAAAGAATCAATCAGTAATATTCTGTTCTTTCGTGGCCAAGGGCTCATACCACTCAGGTGCAAAACCTGCCGCTTCTTCATTGAAAGTGGTCCTCTAAAGTATCTTCTGATAGTCGCATGAAATGTTGGGATTACCAACTCATGCTCATCATCTTCTCCACTTTGTTCCGTTAGCTCCCGACAATCATTAGAGTCACCATCTTGATTGGCTAGTTGCTGCTCCTTTGATTGGCATTCTCCAATGGTAGGGTTTTGAGAGCCTATGCAAGCAGGCACAAATGCTGCTGCATTTGGATGCTTGCCAAGCTTCCTAAGACAAAAATACCTGAACCACTTCACACCTGCAGCGCAATGCTTGGTTTCTTCAGGGTACACAACTGTTTCTAACAATTTTGCAGTGCATTCATCCCCACCGTCCTGAAAGCGGGAAATGATGGAGGGAACGGCATCCAGTCCTCTGGCCTGCCATAGGTAACATGTCAACATCAAACGCCAAAGACATTACATAAAAGTCAGTTTTCTTTACAGCCATAAAATGCATATGCAGCTGAAGTTGCCCAAAAAAAAAAAGAACAAAAGATCAACTTTAAATCAACTTTAGCTGTTAAGTGAGGTAGCAGAAGGCTCAAAAGACTTGATGAATCTCCCAAGAAAATGCACTATGGAATTTCACTCGGAGGCCAAGCCACTAATAGTAACCAATCACAGTCAAGAAAAAAGGTTGTTGAACAGGACATTTAGTCAGAGAAACAATTAGATATATCATTCAAGATGTATGCATAATTTTCGACAACAAGCCCATCACCTTTCCTCCACTTTTTGTTCGATATATTTGTTGAAAATGGCGATGTTGAAATATATAAAGTGATTGAGCAATTCGATTTTACTGACCTCAGATGAGAGCAAAGCATAAGACACATATGAGGATATTTAAGAAACTCAATCGACAAAGCATATTTTCGACAACAAAGCTTCAATTGACAAACTCTTAGGTATGTAGATTGACCGTCTCATCAAAATAATGGCAAAAGATTATCTCAGAATTAGGGCCAAGTTCTTAATATCAAACAGAAGCAAAATACCTATAACTAGGTATTTAATGCAATTTTTATGAAACATAAAATAGATCTATACTTTGAGTGTTGGTTTATTTACTCTTTTAGAATGAACTTATATCAACAATCATCCTATGCTTCAAATTTTTAGTTCGACTGTGAATATTAAACATTGCTTTATAAAATTTATAGAGCAGATCTACACACTCATACAATTATTGTGAAATATACTCTCTAAATGCATACCCTAAGGATGCGGCTCGAATAATTCCCGCTCAATTATTTTGAATAATCCAAATGTTAGTGCCAATTTCTCAAAAGTTCTATCCTTGTACTTGAGTGAATGACAACACCCACAATATAAACACAATGCAGAAAACAATTGTATTCAATAGTGCATGCTGTCATGATGTCACACATAGATGTGGATGGACAATATCTAAACTTTCTCTCAGGTGAGGAAACTAGTGCAACCACTCTAATTATATTTTGTATGACTGGCGTCTTAATATTAAGCAAATATTCTTCTTAAAAATTTTGTAATCAGGGTTAGTAACGATTCTACAGTGATTCATGCCTACTTGAGAGTTTATTCCCTTGTATTCAAAGCATGCAATGATAAAAAAACGAGCAGCAAAGCATAAACCACATATGAGCATATTTAAGAACACGGGGCAGTTATAACATCAAGCGAAGTCATGTACAACAACCGAATAATCATTCATATTAGATATACACCTAATCTAAGAACAATACATACTTTGAACATTTAAGTCCAAGCTGAATACATAAGCATTATAGCTGGCTTGAAGGCCGCAAAGGCATAAGCCTTGCTCAATGCCTTCACATTAGCATCAATGCAAAGATTTAGACCGAACAAAAGATTATATTTCCTAGGGATACACACTGGACGAGTTTAAGTACAAATCCTATGATACTTGAATTACTCTAACTTTAGAATTATATACAAGAAACCCACCTTTGCTGGTCCCAAGTCAGGATGAGAAAGGGTGAGGGTTGTGGTAGGCTGGTGACAGCCGGCGTAGAACTGTCACATTCTATGACATGAACCGCTATAAGAATTTCGTTGAGACGTCCCCTACTGAGTGACGCGCTACATCGGATCCCAGATGTAGTGTTAAAGTATGCAAGGACTTCTAGATCGTCGTCCGGAAGCGTTACATCTGACCCGAGTGTAGTGTCAAATGAGCAAGGGTTTCATATGATCTGTCTGGCTTCTTGGAAAATAGGTTCTCTTACGGGTATATTAATGAAATTAGTGGACGCGATGATTATAGGAGAGTTAGTATTATATGTTTGCAAGAAACTAAGTGGGTAGATGAAAAAGATAGAGTTATAGAGCTCTAAAGGTCATAAGGTTTGGAATACGGGTAGAGATAAAAATCGTAATGAAGTAGACGTAATTACAGATAAACGGTTGCTTGAGCATGCAGTTGAGATTAGAGGAAAAGATAATATGATTGTACTAGTTAAGCTAATTTTAAATGAGGAGATCTTTAATATTATTAGTGTTTATACACCACAAATTGATACGCTAGTAAGCATCAATTTTGAAAGGATTTAGATGAAATGGTTCAAAAGATTCTCAGTTGAAAGGTTATTTATTGGTAATGATCTCAATGGACATGTATGTACTAATCGTAGTGGGTTTGATATTATTCATGAAAGTTTTAGTTTTGGACAGAAGAATGAAATAACTTGATTTTAGATTTTGCCTTGTCGTATGACTTAATCTTGGCAAATACTTAGTTTAGAAAAAGAGAGTCGCTTGAACACCTTTAGGAGTGGATCGAGTGTAACTCAAATAGATTTTTTTCTGACTAGAAAAATTAGATAGAGATTGTTGCACCGATTGTAAGGTAGTATCTAGTGAGAGTAACCATTCAACATAGGCTTTTTAGTTCTAGATGTTCGGGTTTGAAGAGGACCTGTGAAGATTAGGCATAAGTTAAAACCTAGAATTATGTGGTTGCGACTGAAAAAAGATAACCAAGAAGCCTTTATAGATCGTGTAGTTTAAGGGGAAGATTGGAAACCCAAAGACGATTCAGGCACAACATGGAACAAGATGACTAGTTGTGTCAAGAAAATAGCTGATGGTTTATGGATTTTCATAATCCTATTATTTAGTTTTGATGATGTTATACAATATTAATAGATCTATACATGTATTTCACATTGCACATTTTATAACATAGTATATGAGCTTGGTCGTATTTGAGAAAGATTTCAGAATATCAACCGACACAAGCCTAAAATAGAGGATGAAAGAAATTGAGTTAAAACGGCAAATCTAGTGGAGGTTGGAGGTTAATGGACTAGAGCCCATCTATGATCACATTCAAGCTTCATGAAGCTAAGAAACCAAAGTCTAAGTTCAAAAGAATTCAAGAAATCGAAAATTCAAGAGCTCGTGTCGAGATATCGGAAGATTCAAGATTTGGCAAAAGAACGGTATCGATATAAGAAATCAATGCGAGTACCCGTGACTATGGAAAATATCACATTAAGCTCTTGTACACACTCTTCATATGGTTTGTGAAACACTTGGTGAAAAACCTGCATTGGTTTTCGTATAAAATCTTTTTCAAAAACCAAGTTCAAATTTGTCTGAAAAATCCTTCTTCAGACGTGTGTACCTTTGTACTTCAGACGCCAGTCCCATTTTCCAAAACACGCACAAGCTTTAAATATCAGTTTCTTGCTTCATAAGAAACGTCTGAAACTTACCAGAACAAACGACTGGAAATTATCAAAGCTTTCATTGTTTAAAACTTTTGACAAAACAAACGCATGTTAAAACTTCTTCATACGTCTGTTTGTTCTCTAAATTTTTATTGGCCTTAAACTTTTTACAGAACAAACGTTTATCAAATTTTCTTGAGACGTCTGATTGTTCTCTGTGTTTTCATGGTATTAAACCTTTTTGTGGGAACAAACGTCTGAACCTTTTTAGCACAAACGTCTGAAGGTTAAACAAAACTTTGAAAATCTTTTTTTCTTCAAACTTGTGTCATTTGTTCTTCAAACATCTGTTTGTTCTCTGTACTTTCATTGGTCATGTTTTGAAAATCACGGCAAACGTCTGAAGCTAAGCTCAAATTATTTTAAAACATTTCTTCTTCAGACGTTACTGTCTCTTTTTCCAGACGTTTGTTTGCTGCCTTCTTGTAAACCTATAGGCAAACGGTCTGAAGCTTTATCAAACAAACGTCTGAAACTATTTTATAGCCGTTGCCGATCCTTCTTCAGACGTCTGTCTAGTTAAACTTCAGACGTCTGATAACGGCTCTTTTTGACTGATTTGACTTGTAACGGCTAGTTTTTTTGAGTGGTATTTATTGAGAATAGGTTTGGGTTTTGAACAGCCAAAACTTGCAAAATTATTCTGAAATATTCCAAAGCCTTTTTCTCATCTCTTATGAGAGCAAAAGCTTGATTTTTGATTATCCTTTTTCCACACTCGAAAAATTAAAAATCTTAATTTGATTATTCCATACTCATTGAGTATTAGTTGTGAGCTTTAAGAGACTCCTTTAAGAGTATTGTGCTTCATTGTAAACCCTCTTCTTGTTTTTGTATGATGATATCTTGAGTACAAGAGAGCCCTTTGTAAGAGAGAAGAGAAGTTTTTTTTTCTGTGTGAGGATCCTTAACCGCAGGGGTGTTTTTATAAGGAAGGAGAACTTATTGGTCTCGGTGGAGACGTGATGTAAGAAGTTGCATGTGCGCAATGTGTTGTTTCGGTAGAGACGTGTTTTAGTAGAACGAATTCGTACGCCTAAAGACAGAAGACTAGGGGATTTCCCGAACCTCTCTAAACGACTCGTGTTTGCGTTTACTATTTCTTTCTCTTGCTTTAGATTTCAATTGCTTAGATAGAAATTGCATGCTCAACACCTTTTTGCTCTATATGCTCTTTACTTACTTGATTGCTATATCTATCGCTTGCTATATGTTCATGCGTTCACAATTGTAGAGTGTTTAGCTTTTTATCTTTATTGGTATATCTTTTGCTTAAGCTTTGCAATTGTGTTTGTTTGGTAAGTATAGTTTGTAGTATTTTTATTTTGAGCATATCAGTTAACTTGTCCTATTCACCCCCTCCAGACAAATTTTAATTGGTATCAGAGCTTGGTGCTCTTCTTGTTAGGCTTTACAAACTAGAGTTGATCATATAGTTTCTTTTTTACCTTCTTGCTCTTATCATGATGAACCATCTATACATAACCCTCTATATTTCGATAGTTCTAAATTTGAGTTGTGGAAAATTATGATGCAATGTTTTCTTGAATCTCGGGATAGGGATATATGAAAAGTAGTTGATTATGAGTACTATTTCTTCTATTACTAAATTTATGTAGAGTATTCATGAAAAAAATTTATTTGTTTTGAACATTAAAGTTCTTAAAAATTCTACATTGTGCTTTAAATGTTGACGTTCTTAACAATGCCTCCTTTTGCAAAACGGCTCATAAATTGTGACATTGGTTGGAAAATATCTATGGTGAACAAGCTCTATGCAAAGAGAAGGAAAAAACCAAGGGTTCGACATCTATAGCAACTTTGGACGCGTCTCAATCAAAAGCAAATCAAAAGAAACATTCCAACTCTATGGAGTCGACAAAGGAGTATCTTGATCTTGGAGTTGTAAATAATCTGTCTTTTGATTATCGTAAACTCATCAATGATCAATTGCTAGTTGCTTTCAACATTATTTATTGTAGTTTCAATTTGATTGCTTCTAAAAATGATTTGTTAGATAAGCAAAACTCTTCTCTCGTTGATAAGAAAAATGATTTAATTTCTTGTTGTGATTCTTTTGAGGCTTTCAACAAAAATTTGATTTCCAAATTTAGTGCTTTAATCTCCGCTCATGATTCTCAAATTGCTTTAATTGGTAAATTAGAAATTGAGAAGAATGAGCCACTTTCAAAACGTGATTTCTATTGTGTTTCTATTGATGTTTTGAAATTAGGAAATGTAAATTTGATTTCCACTTGCAATACTTTGAGAATAGAAAATGACGTATTGATTTCAAAATTTAAATGCGGGATTGATTTATTGAAATCCTCTCTCGTTTCTCAAGAGGAATTGATTTGTGATTTGTTGTCTCTCAAAAAGGAAAATGAGAACTTGGCTTTAATTTGTGAGATCGTGAGAAAAGAAAACGTCGATTTGATTTCAAGTTTTAAAACCGAGATGAGTTTGTTTTTTTGAAATCATCTATTTTATCTCAAGAATCTTTTGCTTTCGAAAACGCTTCTCTCGTAAAAGAAAAAGAGTTTTTAAATGCTTCCCTTACTAAACTTTCAATGGTTGATGCTTTACCTAGTAAGGAAGTAGTTTCAAACCGAAGATATGGTCTTAAAAATTCAAAATTTCAAACTCTCTTTGTCTAGACGTGTCAAATATGCCTCTTATTTAGCTAAATCTCATGTTCATTCATATGCATATTTATATTGATTTAGTTCGGGAAAAACTTTCAAGAAGCATGCACATCATTCACTTGCCATATCTCATGCTATCAACACATTTAGATCATCCATGCACGCACACACCCACACTTGCAATTTTTGTGGTGCTCACGGTCATTTATCTTTTGCATGTACGTTAAAGAAAAATATTTCATTACATGCCTTTTTGGTTTGAGTTCCCAAACTTAAACCTTACGGATCCAATAAAGTTTAGATACCAAAATCTCTTTCCATGTCTCGTTTTGTAGATATGGAGAAAGTTTTAATTTAAGGAATCGGGACGACGATGAGCAAGAATACACCAAATGGGGAAATTTGCTTGGCCCATCGATATGTGGGATAACAATCGTGCGTTTAAATTTCATTGACTATTATATGCTTTTACGGTTATATGCCTTCTTTGAATTGTTTTGGTTGTTTCTTAAACCTGAATCGATTTCTTTGATGGGTATTTCGAGAAGAGTTTCACTTTTTTAGCTTTGAAAATAAAATTTTCTTTTTCTGGGCTTTGTGAATAAGTTCAGACGTCTGTTCAGCCCTTGTTTAGACGTCTACAATTGGCAAACATCAAAACAAAATTCTGACAAACTTTTGCCTTCATGTTTCTCTGTCTGTTTCTCTCAATCTCTCTCTCTCTCTATATATATATATATATATTATCCTTTTAGGTCTCTCTCTCTTCCTTCTCAGCCGAGCCATCTCCTTCCTCACCCCAAAAACCGTAGCTCCCATTCTACATCAAATCCAAGGATTTTTCTACTTAAACTTCGTATATCTTGACCAAATCAAACTCTACTCCTTTCCCTACAACATCTCAAGCCCTATTTTTCCTATTTCACACCAAATCCTTCATCTTCCATAAACCCAATCCTTTCAAAATGGCACTAAAGACCACCTTAAAGAAAGCGTCTTTCTATCCCCAATCCGACTATCGACTCTTCTTGAACACACCGTGCGAGAAAATCTTTGAAGATCTTCGAATGCAAAAAGTATTGTTGGGGTGTAGAGTTATATTAGAAGTTTTTGAAGCTTATAAGTTTCCCTTTTCTTCTCTTATTAGGATGGAATTATGTTGCTGGAATCAATAAACCTGTTTTTCCCAATTTGGTGAAATATTTCTTTGCTAACCTAAATATTTCCCTTACCGATGGAATGATTACCCTAACATCTTTTTTGCGTGGAAAACATATTTTGGTTAGTGAACCCTTTCTTCGTAGACTTTTTCGTGTTGACCTCGGCGGTGTTGATATTTATCGATTCAATCTTGGAGACTGTCTTTCGTATCCGGTATTTTGGAATGCCACAAGGGCCTCAAATTTTCTTCATGAAGGTTTAGTTCATCCAATGTTAATGCTTGTGCCAATATGAAGTTTGAAGCAAAAGTCGTCGCCAACATACTTGGACGTGTTTTTCTATGTGAAGCTGGAGACCGGAGCTACCTTAGGGATTGTCACAAGCTCCTTACTTTTCTTGTTATGAAAACCATCTGAGTTAACATTCCAAATCTTTTGCTTGAAGAAACTGTGTCTGCTGCTCAGCTTGTGCTTAACAAGAACCTCCCATATGGAATGTTATTAACACTCATCTTCAAATACTTCAAGCTTCCAATGAATGCCGAGGAATTGGATTCTAGTGTTAAGACTGTTGACTCTTGCACACTGAATTTAATGATTGCGGCTATAAATCGTGCACATTATCGTCAAGAAGTTTCAAATGAGATTGATGAGGGAAATAGTAGTGATGGTGGCAACAGTAAAGTTGGAAGTAACTAAAACAGTTTGTTTGAGCTTTTGTTGTGTCTTGTTGGTGGGGAGTTTCCCTTTGACCCCTGGTATTGTTGCTCTTGCTTGGTATTGATAAGTACTTGCTTGTGGAGGCGATAAGAGATGGGATCTTGCTGTTTTATTTTGTTTTATTCTTAGTGTTGGTTTTGGTTTGGTTGAAAAAGGTTGACTTGTTTTAGTTTGTTTTCAGCTTCCTTTTGTTTTAAAAGATGTCGGTTCTAGAAAGATATTGATTATGAAGCGATGATTTTGTGGGTTGTGTATGGAACTACTTAGTTTTCTTTATTTTATGGTTTTATTTTTATGAATCTTAGTTGCAGTTTGTTCTCTTGGTATGAGTTACTCTTATATAGGTCATTTTTTGCTAACTCTTGCTCATGGTTGTTTGTGTTTTACTTGCTTGCACAAAATTGTGCTCCTTGAGATGATTGGTGTATGTTGAAGGATTTTGTGTGCAAGTTTACATTCAACGTGACTAGTGCTCAATTGTGATCATATCTCTCATGCTATTACGCTTAATGGTTTATTATTTCAAAAAGTGTGAGTACAGGAATCGTATGGAGTCACATATAAGATTCATAGAAAGTGTGTACAACTTGGAATGTACATAAGAAAACCAAAAGTATATTTTTCTTAGCACATGCTTTACTAATTATTATCTTGCCAAAATGGCTTCCGCATCCCTCGTTAAGGGAACCAAATTGTGGATTTGTTGTTTATAACATATTTTAGGATCTAGCGGAGTGTTGTTTTTAGGGCCTTCATGGGCTTGTCGACACTAAAAATGAGAATACCCTTTTTTGCTATATTTTTATCTCATCTTTTCCACCATATGATATTAGAACTTAATTATATATTGCATAAGCTTATCTTGTATGTATCGATTACTTTTGCTTATCCTTTATACATGCTTGTTGATATGAGCCTAATGCTTTTTTTCAAAGTTATTCAAACATATAACTTCAACTCTTGCTTATATCAACTCCTATTAGTCTCCTATACATACATTTAGGGGGGTTATTCAAACGTTTAATTTATCTTTGGTGTACGTATGTGTCTAAGGGGAGTAATTCAACCGTTTTACTTCTTAGGACACCTTTTTTAATTATATCAAAAAGGGGAGAGTAATAGGTTCATATCAATATACTGAAGTTATTCAAACGTTTAACTTTAATATATTGATCTTTTTATCGATTATTGAAGATTATTCATATGATTGATTTTCAATATAACGATATCTTCTATTAATATTTTGATATCATCAAAAAGAGAGAGATTGATGGCTTATAGAGTTTCATAATTCCACTATTTAGTTTTGATGATGTTATGCAACATTAATAGATCTATACATGTGTTTCATATTGCAGATTTTATAACACTGTATATGAGCTTGGTCGTGTTTGAGAAAAATTTCAGGATATCAACCAACACAAGCCTAGGATGGAAGATATTGAGCTAAAACGACAAATTTATTGGAGGTTGGAGGTTAATGGACTGGAGCTCCTCATTGATCACATTCAAGTTTCATGAAGCCAAAGAGCCGAAGTCCAAGTTCAAAAGAATTCAAGAAATTGAAAATTCAAGAGCTCGTGTCGAGATATCGGAAGATTCAAGATTTGGCAAAAGAACAATCTCGACATAGGAAATCAATGTGAACACATGGCTATGGAAAATATCACATTAAGCTCTTGGACACACTCTTCGTATGGTTTGTGAAACACTTGGTGAAAAACTTGCTTTAGTTTTCGTTTAAAATGTTTTTCAAAAACCAAGTTCAAATTTGTCTGAAAAATCCTTCAACAGACTTATGTACCTTTATACTTTAGACGTCAGTCCTGTTTTCCAAAACATGCACAAGTTTTAAATATCAATTTTTTGCTTCAGAACAAATGTCTGAAGCTTACCAGAACAAACGTTTGGATGTTCTCTGAGCTTTCATTGTTTAAAACTTTTGACAGAACATGTGTCTATTAAAACTTTTTCATACGTCTGTTTGTTCTCTGGATTTTCATTGGCCTTAAACTTTTTACAGAAGAGACGTCTGCCAAACCTTCTTCAGACGTCTGGTTGTTTTCTGTGTTTTCACGGCATTAAAACTTTTTGTGGGAACAGACGTCCGTCTGAAGGTTAAAAAAACTTTGAAAATCTTTTCTTCTAACATGTGTCATTTGTTCTTCAAACGTGTGTTTGTTCTCTGTACTTTCATTGGCCATATTTTGAAAACCACGGCAAACGTCTGAACCTATTTTTGACAAACGTCTGAAGCTCAAAATTATTTTAAAACGTTTCTTTTTCAGACGTTAGTGTCGCTTTCTTCGAACGCTTGTTTGCCTTCTATGCCTTTTTGTAAAAAAATATCGGCAAACATCTGAAGCTTTATCAAACAAACGTCTGAAGCTATTTTATAGCCGTTGCAGATCCTTCTTCAGATGTCTGTCTGTCTGGTTGCACTTCAGATGTCTGATAACGGCTCTTTTGACTGATTTGACTTGTAAAGGATAGTTTTTCTTGAGTGGTATTTATTGAGAATTGATTTGGGTTTTGAACAGCCATGACTTACAAAATTATTCTGAAATATTCCAAAGCCTTTTTCTCATCTCTTGTGAAAGCAAAAACATGATTTTTGATTATTCTTTCTCTCACACACTCAAAAAATCAAAGAGCTTAATTTGATTATTACATACTCATTGAGTATTAGTTGTGAGCTTTAAGAGAAACTCTTTTGAGAGTATTGTGCTTCATTATAAACTCTATTCTTGTCTTTGTGTGAGAATATTTTGAGTTCAAGAGAGTCCTTTATAAGAGAGAAGAGTGAGAAGTTTTCTTTCTTTATGTGAGGATATTTAGTGCATGGGTGCGTCTTTGTAAGGAAGGAGAACTTGTTGGTCTCAGTGGGAACATGGTGTAAGAAATTGCGAGTGCGCAACGTGTTGTCACGGTGGAGACGTGTTTTGGTGGAGACGTGTTTTAGTGGACATGATCGTACGCTTAAAAATAAAGGACTAGGGAATCTCCCGAACCTCTCTAAACGACTCGTGTTTGCGCTTAATATTTCTTTCTCGCTTTAGATTTCAATTTCTTAGATAGAAATTGCATGCTTAACACCTTTTTGCTCTATATGCACTTTACTTACTTGATTGCTATATCTATTGCTTGCTATATGTTCATGTGTTCACAATTGTAGAGTGCTTAGCCTCTTATCCTTATTGGTATATACTTTACTTAAGTTTTGCAATTGTGTTTGTTTGGCAAGTATAGTTTATAATATTTTTATTTTGAGCATATCGGTTAACTTGTCCTATTCACCCTCCTTTAGGACAACTTTCAGTAGCTAAAAATCTACTTGGTGAGTTGAGAGGAGGTGCTCCATCATTTAAGGACGCATCATGGTGAAATGAAGAGGTAACTGCTGCTATTAAACTCAAGATAAATTCTTATAGAGATTTGAAGTAAAGCAGAGATAGAGTGAGATTTGAGAAGTATAAAATAGCTAAAAAGGAGGTTAAGAAAACCATTAGAGAAGCCAAAGCCAAGGTGTACAAAGAGATGTATAAGAAGCTGAACACAAAAGGGGCTGAAAATGATATATACATGATTGCTCGAATGAAAGAAAAACCACAGACTTATGTACAGTGAAGTGTGTCAAAGATGAAAATCAGAAGGTTTTAGTTCGATATGAGGATAGCAAAAGAAGGTGGAGCAATTATTTTTACAAATTATTTAATGAGAGGTTTACTCAGGATTTGGATAGTCTTGTCATTCAATCTCAAGATATAAATCGTGATTTCATGCGTAAAATAAGAATACCTGAGTTTACATAGGTTTTGAAGACGATGAAATCAAGGAAAGCGGTTGGTCCAAATGGAATTCCTATTGAGGTATGGAAATGCCTAGGAAGGTTAGGTGTTTGATTGCTAATGGACCTGCTTAATAAGATTTGGCAACCAAAAAGATACCAAATGAGTGAAGAAAATATACCCTTGTATCTCTTTACAAGAACAATGATGACATTTAGAGTTGCGCTAACTGTCGTGGAATAAAATTCATGTGTCTTTTCATGAAGCTTTGGGATGGTGATTGAACACAGACTAAGACAGAATGTTAAGATAAAAGAGAGCCCATGTCTGGACGATCGACGATAAAGGTTATTCATTTGCTCCGTCAACTTGTCGAGTGTTTTCGAGAGAAGGATTTGCATATGATTTTTATTCACTTCGAGAAAGCTTACGACAAGATACTTAAAGAGGTAATATGGCGAACAGTGATGAAGAAGGGAGTCATAATCAAGTGCATTGACATAATCAAGTACATGCATGATGGAGTAGTGGCAAATGTAAGAACTTGCACGACATAACAAGTGTGATAATCCGATTACAATTGGATTGCATCAAGGATATGCATTAAGTCCGTTCTTGTTTGTCATAGTGACGGATGAGCTTATTAAAACTATCTAGGATGAGATATCTTGGTGTATGTTATTCGTTACTGATGTAATTCTGGTAAATGAAACGAAAGAAGGGTTAACGCCAAATTGAAGTTATGGAGGCAAACGTATGAATCTCAGGAGGTTAGATTGGGCAGGTCCAAGACAACATATATACAATGCAAATTTAGTAAACAAAGAAGTCAAGATTACAATGGTATAACACTGGATAGGCAAGTCACCAAACGTTCAATTTAGATATCTAGATTCCATCATCTAAAAGGATAGGAAGATCGATAACGATGTCAAACAGAGGATTCAGGCTGGTTGATTGAAATAGAGAAGTGCAACGGGAATTTTACATGATCGTAACTTTACGTTAAGGTTGAAAGGGAAGTTTTATCGAAACGCTACTAGGAATGCCTTATTATATGGTATGAAATGCTGGACTCCTAAGAGCATCATGCACAGAAGATGAATGTAGTGAAGATGCATATACTTCGTTGGATGTATTGTAACACTAGAAAAGATAAGGTGCGAAATGAGAATGTTCGTGTAAAAGTTGGTATAGCACATGCCGATGAAAAGATACGAGAAAACCGTCTAAGATGGTTTGGTCATGTGCGACGCAGACCTACGGAAAAACAGGTTCGACGAATGAATATTCTCGATTTAGGCCTAGTCAAAAGGACGAAAGAAAGACCGAAGAAAACATGGATGGAGACGATACGAAAGGAAATGGATGCCAAAGACCTTAATGAAAATATATTGTTTGATAGGAGTGGGTGGAGGCAGAGAATTCATGTGATCAACCAGCATGATTCTCATGTTGGTTATGTAGCCTACTCCATATATTTGGGGATAAAGGCTCGGTTGTTGTTGTTCTAGAATTATATACAAGGATTCACACTGAATGTTTATTCTTAGAAATAAAGCATGCATAATTTAGCCCGCAGCAGCAGTGATGAAGGGGTTCACACTAAACGCATGAGTCGGTCGATGTCATCGCCTTCAACATTTAAACATGGAATTAAAGCTTATAAACAGCAAGTAAGAGGTTCAACAACTTGATGAGGATTCACATTTAACTTTAGCAGTGCCTCAAAAGCACACGCGATAAATTTTCTAAATTAGCTTATGACATAAAATATAGGATAAGATAGGTTTTAAAAGACGGAAACTTGGATCCTCTCATCGTGAGTTCTGCGTTAATTTATAGGCATGTTGAGAGGTTAATGAGTGACGGAAGTAGTTATTAATCTCGATCCATGAGTCATTATCCCTTGTATGAGGTTACTCCATACTCGCACAGTTGTCTCCCCACTTGCCCACACTCTCTTCTCATACCCATGTGGCCAAGTGTCCTTCACATGCATTATATCGAATGGTTGTGGCTGGCATGGCCCCAATCAAAGGTTGTAAAACAAGATTTATGCGGTGATTAATTGCCCGCATAATAGGATTCGGTCATTGGGCACATTAAATTGACGCTATACGCTCATATTATGACAATAAAACACTTAAGTGGGTGTAAAATGCATGATGGGCGAAAAACTCAAAGTCGATTTCTTTAGACAAGTGCTTTCAAATTTAATTTTTATAGGATAATACCCGACCTATTACCAGAGAAAACTCTCAAATAGAAAACACCCTTCCATCCCCAGATTCTCATGCAATCTTTGTCCCCCAGACTTTTATGTGAGGTCAAGGGAGCAATGATTCTTTATTGACAAAGTATTCTGTCCAAGGTTCTCATTAGAAATCATTCCAGCAGTTTTCTCCCTGAATCTTCTTTGGTCTCTTTTAAGGGTAAGTTTACATAGTTAGTGTTTTTCAATCTTTCCACCCTAATCAACACATAATATCGTAGATCGTACTGTCGGGGTTTTTCTATAGGTCCACCGTCCTCCTGTCTTCTCACTCTTATCACAATAATCAACATTGAACATTCAGCACATGAATTAGAAGTGGCAGTTTTGAACATAGATGAAAGCTTTGAGATTTTATGATGTAGCATACTATTTCAGTTCTAACTTCCGATATGTTTCTTAGAAATAGTGCAGAATTCAGAGAATCTTGTATAATCTTGCAAAAAAACTCCTTTTAAAAGTTTTCTTATTCAAGTATGGAATTGAAAATTTGAAATGAAAGGGTAACGACATTATCCGAAAAGCTTGCAAATGGTACCATGAACTAGTTGCTTCCTGTTAAGTATGAAAAGAGATCAAATTCGACCTTAAACCAGTGGGTAAGAAATTTTTTCATAGAAGACAATGAGAGAAACTTGTCTTTATGATTCTATGCGAAAAAAAGATTCCCTATGTATACCATCATTACCATGTCTAATAGATGGGTGCCCGAGTCTGTAATGGACAAGTTTGAAAGAGATCTACTGGTTCAGTTAAGGAAAGTTTGTAGGCTGACATTTAGACCACGGGCATATTTGATATCTATTAGTCGCAAACAATGAAAAAAATTCATTTAAACAAAAGTTGTTTTTATTACATTTAAACAAAAGTTGTTTTTATTACATCTCATATTTTTCTTTTTATAGTTCAGTATTTTTTTTACATATATAAAATATTAATTTATATTAAGCATTTTTCAGGCAGCATAATCTATGTAAAACATTTAATTGGTGTTTAAGCCATTTGTGTGACACGTTGGCCGAACTAATAGAGAATCCATGTGGTTTACAACTTTGTCACCAGCTGTCATCAAGTAACACGAGTTTGTTGACATGATAAATCAACTGAGTAACTCAATTATCAAGCTCATTTCATTCAATTGCCTTGGTATTTATTCAGACTCATATATACCATTCAAGTCGATCTTGTACTAACACAATTTTTTATATTGTGCAAACAATAGCTATAGAGGATGAAGTCTCTCTCATAATATCTCGCTGAACTAACGCAATTTACGTGTCGACTAATCACATCATCCTATTGAATTTATCTTTAAGTAAGAAATGATGGATAGAAGTGATCTAATGCGGTAATGAAATTAGATGGACAGACGACAAATGAAAGAAGATCAATAAGCCAATCATCACATGAGGTATCCGTCAACTCTAATGTTGCTAGACTATCCTCATGAAAATGGATTGTGGGGTCTCTATAGGAAGCTCATCACTTAATAAAGCGTCTCTAGTACCGACAGGCTGTCCCTAGACGACCGAAGCCTAACAAACTTCTACAAGATGGTTTGTTAGATTCCTACTAACTCTAGGGCTCCTAATAAGACACTGCCCTAGGAGGCAATTGTTCTCTATAGTCGCTTGCCGTGTAACATCCAGGATGATCAATATACTCATAACGATCGAATAAACGCAAAATGTCGACATCATAGCTATAGCCCTAACCATAGCCACTCCTCAACAGAACCTTAGGGAAAACACTGCATATGCCCTTGTGCGGAATGACCGTCTCAACTCCAAGGAGTCAAGCTACATCTTCCTTAAGCAGGCATTTTCATTAGCTTGTTATTCATGTCATTCCAAAAGCGAATATACCCGACGCTCTACCGATTACAGATAAGATGGCATCACATTATCAATTACCTCGTGCATGCAGTGCTAGACAGCAAGACTGGCGAGGATATCATGGGAGGTGCGAGCGGCGGGGTCCCAGAGGCCGTCATGGGCAGGGAAGGCCCAGTAGAACGATCCGAGCTCTCGAAGCCTGGAGGCCAGCAAGGTGGCTTTCGTCCTGGGCGACCCTGACAAAGTCAGTGAAGAATTCCCTGGGCATTTCTTTAAAAAAAAGATAAAAAAATCCCTGGGCATGGTGGCATCGGAATCGGAATCGAGAGCGAAACGGGCAATGATGTCCCAGGAGAGATCGATAGCCCAGCTCTCGCTGTGGAACAGGCTGTGCAGGATGGCGTGCCTGCTCCGGAGGCTCCCTCCCTTCCCTCAGCTTCGGCATCATGTGTGACGGCACCAGCTTCACCTGTTTATTTTGCATCAGATTCAAGATTTAAAATTCAAACTTTAATCGAATTTGGAGGAGGAGGAGGAAGAAGAAGAAGAAATGCAAGAATAAATATTTACAGTTGGAAGCCTGGCAGGTCGATGGGGGGGCTTGGAGATGGTGATGGGAAGCAGCAGAATGAGAGGAGATGATATCACCCTGTAGCCTTCGAGTCGCAGCGAGCTCTCCCAGCTGCGCCTTCACAAAGGAATCCGCCTCGTTCAGCACTTGCAGCGCGGACTCCACCAGCGTCCGCTTCCTCCGCCTCCGCCTCCGCCTCCGCCGCCATCTCTCCTTCACACTCTTGTTCTCCCCTTCTACATGACTTTTACTTCAAGTGGGTTTAAGGTTCTAATGGGCTTTACTGGATTTGGCCCATCACTTGAAGCATTCGTTTACAAAATGCTCAAAGCCCGAAGCGCTGTCCGGGTCCGGGAGTGGCTCATGCAAGCTTTGACAATCAAATCAGCCAAGTTTGAACAGAAATCTAAGCTAGATAAAATATACGAACGAACACGAATATGGACAGCCTTGAACTCGGCTTATGTTTAAGCTCGACTCATTTAGGACTCGTCTAGGCTCGGCTCAAGCTTGTTTAGGATTCATAAATATCGATATACCTAGTCAATGGAATTTAGATTTCTATATTACAAATAGTCTTATGTAGTTATATTATTTAACTCCAAAATAGCCCATTTCAGTATGGCCCGTATTAAGTTACCTTAAATTAAGCCGAATGAGCCGAGTCAAAAATAAGACAAATGAACTGAGCCTTTTACACAAGCTGAATGAGCCAAGCTTGAGCTCAGTTTCTGTAAGCTCTAGCTTGGCCATGTTCGGCTCGTTTAACAATTCTGGTGTCCTCTAGTGGATAGTTAACCTGGTTGGCACCTGGCACAGGCCTATAAATGGATGGGGTCGGACAAGTTCGAAATAACATCTTCCCAATCTAGAGTTCTTAATTTTTCACAGTCCGGGATCTACTCATTTATCCAACATGCTCTTATAAGATCGATTTATATCTAAATCTTTTAAGAACTGGGTCAAACCCGTTTACCCGGACTGATTTATCTAGTTTTCAATTTTATAAAAATAAATAAATAAACAAACATATAGGTAATTTATAACTAAAAAATAAATATGGATGGATATGTTTTCGAACACGCCAACTTACAAGATACATCATAACATGTTAAAACAAAAGATAAAAAGGTCAAGATCGATCCGAACCAAAAAGACTCAACCCAACCCATGTATTAAGCCACTAAACATGTCTAGGTCAGATAGGGTGCAGTGAAACGGATTCATCCGGATTTATCAGTTGGTCTGGATTGGGTCCGGTCAAGATCCGACTCATCCACAGGCCAACATGCAGCCAAGCTGTTTTTATCCAAAACCTGTGGATTCTGAGTCTTTTGTGAGTCCCGGAATCAAAGAAAAAACCAAAACCATGGGCAGTTTGGCATGTGGGTGGTGGGTGGGGTTTATTTACTGCTGATCCAATGGGGGAAAGGCGGGATGCTATCATGCTGCTGTTCATTAAACTAACAAAAAAAACAAGCAGCAGCAGCAGCCGTATGCCCAAAACCACGGTACCCACAAGCTTCACACCTTCGCTTTTATTGACCTGCCAGCATCAGTATGGTTTCTGAAATAACAGCAATACAAGTGCTCTCTCTCTCTATCTCACACACACACTCAACACATTTGAGTAGTACTGCTCACAATGTCCGGCAGCACGGTCGATTTCATCATTCTCTTTGTGTAACAAATTGAGCTCGCTACGATACATCCATCCTTCGCCGTCTCTTTTGTGTTTGATTATTTGTCGTTGATTCTTTCGGCGGTGGCGATTCTATTTGAAGCTAGCTAGCTGTGTAGCTAGCATGGACGGAAGCAACGGGTCATCCGGAAGAGGGATGATGCTAGGCCTCGACATGTCTCTCCACCACCACCGCCGCAACCATGACGCAGTTGACGACTCCCCTCAGCAGCAGCAGCAGCAGCAGCCGCACAATCAAGCCTATGCTGCATACTCCTCGACAGGCTACGGCAGGGGAAAGCAACAACCACCAGCATTGGGTCTGAGTTCTCAATACCATCACCAGGAGCCCACATTTAATGTAGACGACGATGGGGCTAAGCAGCCTGCAGCAGCAGCAGGTCAATCCCCTTCCCCATGGCACAGGATGAAATGGACGGACGACATGGTACGGCTGCTCATCATGATTGTCTATTGCGTTGGCGACGATGCCGGCAACGGAGCTGAGGCCGACCAGCACCAACCCCAACCCCAACCCCAACCACCTTCTGCTGCTGCTGCGTCGTCTGGCAAGGGTAAAAAAGCAATCACGTCAGCAGTGTCGGCGTCGGCAGGGCTGCTGCTGCAGAAGAAGGGGAAGTGGAAGTCGGTGTCGAGGGCGATGATGGAGAAAGGGTTCTATGTTTCGCCGCAGCAATGCGAGGACAAGTTCAACGACCTCAACAAGCGGTACAAGCGAGTGAACGAGCTTCTTGGGAGGGGGACGGCGTGTCGGGTGGTGGAGAACCAATCCCTGCTTGATTCCATGGACCACCTCTCCCCCAAGGCCAAGGAGGAGGCGCGCAAGCTCCTCAACTCGAAACACCTCTTCTTCCGCGAGATGTGCGCCTACCACAACAGCGGAGGCGGCGCGGGTGCGCCGGCCTCTTCTTCTAGCGCCTGCGCCCTTCCTCAGCCGGCGTCGGTTCAGTCTCAGCCGCCGCCGCCGCCGCAGAAGCAGCAGCAGCAGCACTGCTACCACCACTCGCCATCGGACTTATCCGACAAGGGAGGATACTACGGCAGCAGCAAGTTCGGTAGCCTAAACGACACGGCGATTCCAGAGGAAGATATGGAGAAGGATAATGACCATTATCACGACGATGACGGCGATGATGAGGAAGACGAAGAAGATTCAGATGAAGACGAGGACGAGGACGGCGACTTTAATGGGCAGAAACATGAGGATGAGAAGAAGAAATTCGAAGCGAAGAGCATGGCAAGGGGAAGCAATTCCATGCTGGTGTTGTCGGCCTCATCCCTGTCAGCGTCTCCCCCGCTTTCACTGTCACTACAGTCATCATCGCCGCCGTTGGCGTCGATGGAGCAGCTGAGGAGCGATCTGATGGGATCCCTGGCGAGCGTAGGAGGGGAGCAGCAGCAGAGGCGATGGCTGAAAAGGAAGGCCGTAGAGCTGGAAGAGCAGCGCGTGGGATACCAGAGCAAAGCCCTGGAGCTCGAGAAGCAGAGATTCAAATGGCTTCGCTTCAGCAGTAACAAGGAACGCGAGATGGAGCGGATGAAACTGCGCAACGAGCGTCTCTCCCTGGAGAACGAACGTGTCCTGCTCTTGCTCCGACAAAAGGAGCAGGAACTCTTCGACTCCGCGGCCTCTTTGAACCCCATACAATTTGCTGCTGCTGACCGCCACCTACAGCACACCCCACTGCATTAGCGGCTGATATTCCATTAACCTCCACCCTTGGAAAGGCGACATCGGGCAGTTTGATTGTATTTTAGCATAGCCCCCCTTTCCCCCCCTTTTTTGTTTCTTTCAGGATAAAAAAAGATGTAATCTATATTAGAAAATGTGCAGAATGAAATGATGTACTGGTTTTGAGAGAATGAAATGATGTACTTGAGCTTCTTCCTTAAAAATCAAGGAAAAACAGCAGACAGAGTACAATAGTCCCATATTATATATAGAAAATTTGAAGATAACGACATTAAAAGAATCTTGAAGAAAGTAAAGCAAACTAAACTAGCAATAAACAAACTGGAATTCAAATTTTCCACACATTGAACACTCTAGAGAACAAATAACGAAGACATAAATCCAACACCCCAACAATCGACATTCAGATATTAAGCCGACATCAGAATTTCGGATATATATTAAGCTAAAACTCATCAAGTTCACAATCCAAAAGCAAGGTCAAATGGAAAAATGCTTAGGTCGGATAGCAACGAAATAGTAATAATGGTAAGAGAAGAAAAGCATCAACGACTCTGCGCTCATGTCTGTGTGTCGATGAAGTGTACATCTGTGCATGACTTGTGCATGTGTATGTGCATGACTGTGCGCGTGTGTGAGACCTCATCCTTCTGTTTCTTTCTTTCCAATTACCTGCTCAAGAATGCATGTTTGCTATGCTCGGCTTGTTAGCTGGCCAAATTCATTACCAGTTCCCAGATTACACAGAATTTGGGTTTGGTATTGGATGAGGGAACAGACAAGAAAAGAATATAATTAGCATGCGATTGAAAATAAAATTATGACAGGTGCATCTCAAGAACATCCATTCTGATTCCTGAACAAAGTGATGAAATCAAATACAATGATAGCAATGCAAAACTGATCAAGTCGAGCGTCTGTGACGATAAATGGGAAGGAGACTAGCATACCTTTTCTATCCAGGGAACTGGAAACCATTTTGATGCCGAATTGTTCATAATGGTATAAAGAACATTTACAACCTAAATAAAGAAAGACAAATAAAGAAGAGGGTGTTCGTGTTAGGAGGCAAGGAGTAAGGATAGAGAAGCATTGTGTACCAGAAGATGCGACATTGTCAGTCAGACGAGGGGACGCCCATGGTCTGAATGAACACTTTTGACGGCACTGCTACTAATCATGGTGTCTTCTTTCTTCGCCATAGGAATAGACTGCAGCAACTGCTGCTCTCCTCTCATTTTTACTGTTCCATTTGCCACCAGCAACCAACACCAATATAAATTGCAATATCGAAACAGAGACGCAAGATATCCGCAGCATGAATCATGCTTATCAACAAGGTCGCATGAACAGGATCACAGACCACATCATGGCTTGTTTCGAATCGGTAAAGGCTACCAAACCTTATAAATTGGCCTCAAGCCGCCTGAGCCACATTCATATCAAAACAATGTTCCTTCACTTATAACTGCTACAAATTAAGATAGAATTGAGCTAAAAGGATGTATTAGTTGTAATGTTCACCCTTTTACAAATTACATGCACAAGATTTAAGCAATTTCTCGAAGGTACCTTCACCCATGACCATTAACCACAAAAAGCAAAACGGGGAAAAGTGAGAAAAACCGCGACATGTATTGTAATTTCACAACATTTCATGGAACTACAACATTCAATACCAAAATCTGCATGACTGACCACATGCACCATTATACAAAGGTTTTGTGACATAATCCATATCCCGTCTCTGAAGAGACAAAACTACCTGGCATATATACTCAATACATTAACAAACATGTCCAAAAGATGGCATGAATAACTATTTAGTATCCATATCCCAAAACTAACTAGTATTTTATATTAGTTTCTCAGTCTTCTAATTCAATAATCTTGACCACGGAAGCATCTCCCACTTTCTGGCAAACGACGACTCTATCATGCGACTTTATCAACCCAGAGGCCTTTCCATGATCAAGAGCCACCTTCAAAACTGATTCATTGGTAGCGCTCGTTGACTCAGCCTGCACAACCACAACATTGATATAGTCATCAGGTCCCTCTTGCACACAACAAATTACACCACAAATTACTTGTAGCTTGAATTGAATTTGAGCATTTGTTCGATATTATTTCATAAAACGTACGCCAAAAGATTTATTTATTTTTATTTTTTTAAACTATGCATACAACACACCCACGCACACATCACACACCCCATGGGACCCAAGAATTTGCCCCGAAAGCGTTAAATTGTGGCCACTTCCCCTCTTGGGGTTCCTGGGTTTCCAACCCCGCACTCTCCCCAAGAGGGTTAGTGCCTATACCAACTGAGCTATAGCTCATTTCTTAATTTTTGTTATTTAAATGGTTCTGCTTTTGGCATCATAGCCACTTTAGTCTAGCACTCTTATCTAGAAGATTCACCCTTGTAAGATCAATCTCCATCATGAGATCTTACAGAATGCACCACAAATGAGTAACTATTGATAACGCATCTAACAGAAAAAAAATTGAGATAGAAGAAAACTTACAGGATGTCTAGGGTCTGCAAGCATTGGAAAGAGTCCTCTAACAACGAGTGATTGTCTGGCCTGCACATTTCATTAACCAAAAAGAATTAGTGATCCTTATCTATAAACTCAGATGAATATATGTGTGCGCGCATGTGGGTGGGTGCGTGTAAACAAGCTACTATAGAAGGATCTTTTAAATGTGCTGAAAGACACACGACTAACATATGGAATGACTAATGAGGAGGGGGGGGGGGGACAGCTTCATGTGTCAATGAAGGCTTCAAACATAACGGCATCTATCAGCGATGCATTTAAGTCAAAATAGTTCATTACCTCAAAAGCACCAGTGAAACTCCACCGTAGTTGGTCCGTTTTGAGCCGAGGGATGACAACGGATAATACTGGCATTGTAGGCCTATACTTTGCAATTAATCTGCATAATGAGAAAGATGTATCAACTATCAATTCGAGACACCTCATGGGTGTGAGTACATGTATAAGTCAACTTTAAGGGCATTCTTTTTCTGGAGGAAAGGAAGAAGAAAGATCTATATGTCATTTGTATATTACAATAGTACCTCGCTGCCCTTCCAGATGAAGTAAAGACAATGATAACCGAAGCTTTAACTTTAATTGCAGCACGTACCTAAACAAAGATGATTATAGAAAAGCTTATTAGAGAAATATGTTCATAAAATTCATTATGAAAGACGATACATTTTCTAGAATGTATATAATGGAGAACATGATCTGAAATATGAATAGCTGTAACAAAGACATATTAAGGAAGGAAAATTTATACAGCAGATGAAGCAATGGACTCCAAGTGAGTCATTGGCTCTCCAACATATTTCACAGTCTTCTTGAAGTACATGTCTTGGTTGAAAACCTTTTCAGCCTGCAATGAAATTTAAAGGAAACATAAGCAATCGAAATCAAACAAAATCTGCTACTTGTCACAGAAGTGGATAAAAAAAAATCAACAAAATGAAGCGTATGCTTATGCCATTCAATCAATATACTCATGGAAAACTCTGTTGAATACTAGAGCAGGCATTAAGACAAATAATGTAACAACCCCACTATTGTTCCTGCATTATAGCCGAGAGAAATTCTCGTGCTGTATTATTAATCCTTGTCACCCATAAGTTGGTCTATGCATGAACTGCATACTGTAAATTCTGTAGTAACATTACATTGGTGTGAATTCGTATGACTAGAAAATCTAAAGATTGAAGGGTTATAATACCTAAATCTCGAGAGTAAAATTTATAAACAATGTTCATTCCCAGGTACCATCAGGTCCCAGAGAACTTTGCATGTGGTCCTATTAAGCACCGTCTCATTTTCAGAAGAACTGGTCTAAAAGCTCTGACATGACTTACAAGCAGGTTGTCTCAGCTCAGCAAAACATCATTAAAGACTAGTTTTGACAGCAAGTAAAATGCTTAATTACCTCAGCACAAATTCTACCCACAGTTGAAATGGTTTCAACTGGGTATAACCCACGAAGAGTTTCGGCACCTAAAAGAATTGCATCACTTCCTGCATACAATGAACACCATGAGAATTTGTATTAAAGAAGACTGATATATAACCATGCTAAAAGCCAAACAGTTAAGACATGGAAGCATCACAGACTATGTAAATTGATTTTAAATAACTCTTGGTTTTGATAAAGCCTTAAACAAACCACAGCACTTCAACAAGAAATGTTAAGGATCTGAAGATACCATCAAGTACTGCATTAGCCACATCAGTGGCTTCTGCACGAGTTGGCCTCAGGTTGTCAGTCATACTGTCCACCACACGAGTCACCACTGCAGGCTTACCAGCCATGTTACACTTATAGAGTGCAGCCTTCTGAAAAAGAAACACCTGCAAATAGTATCAAGGAAATGCAACCCAATAAGTTACCCAGTTAATCCAATGATTAGAAGATTACGAGAAAATAGATTAGCATCGAGGCAGTGGTTGGTTGTTGAGAACAATAAAGGAAAAGATTTGTCACATGTTTTACTGTTCTGCAAAGTATGCAAGATAAGCTTATGAAGAAAACAATGTGTGCGTCGTAGCAGATCTAGTTAAGATAATAGGTATGCTAAAAAAATAAGCGTCAACCTTCTCGGGTGGGAGATCTATTCCCAAATTCCCTCTTGAAAGAATGATGCCATCTGCTTCTTGAAGAATCTCATCAAAATGGGTTAAGCCCTGCAACATTGCAAAGAGAAAAGACACATGATGTGTACTAGTTAAACAGGGAAATCCATGACAACCTGGAAAAATCCAAGCAAAATGATTTTTTATCTGCAACTTGCCTCTACATTTTCAATTTTTGCAAAAATCTGAGTCTGGTGTAGATCACCCAACTTTGAGAGAAATTCTCGTGCCTGGATTTAACAAAATGGAATTCCATTCTTCAGAAAAGATATTTCACAGCAGCAAATATTAGAAAGTTGTCCGTTTTCCGTTAGCAATAGAGGAAAGTGCCAGGCAACATCTATTTCATACATATTTCAGACATTTTGCTAAAATATAATGAATCAGACTTGATATCCACTTCCTGTACTCAAATGACGAAGTAAATAAGAGATGCATAAAGGCGATGAATAGGAATGAGCCTTACATGTCGAACATCTTGTGCATGCCTTGTAGAAGATAATGAGAGGAAGTCAATATTATTTCTAACACCCCATTTACTAATAACCTGAAACAAGTGATGACATCTCAAGTCAGAAAGTTGTAGCAACAATACAAAATACTAGCATCGGGTAAGGTTTACTGCTTGTGGAAAACTGTAAAAGACTAGTCTCTGTACCATATAATTGTTCGGGAAGCGGATCAGTTGCAAGCCATAAAATGAGGGCGTGCGTGTGCGTGCGTGCGTGCGTGCGTGTGTGTGTGTGTGTGTGTGTGTGTGTGCGTGCGTGTGTGTGTAAACCACCCTTTGGTTTGACCCCTTTATGAAAAACTATCATGTGGTTTTCTGTTAGCGAAAAACCACAAAATGGTTTCTCGTAAAAGGGTCATACCACATAATGGTTTTTTGTAAATGCCCATAATATATATTGAGAAACTAGAAGCAGCACATTCATATATAAATGGTCACCAAATAAATATTACAGTATATCCAAGACAAATGAATTTTGAAAAGAAATGTGTGTTTTAAACATAAAGAGGTCCAATAATCAGGAAAAACCACGATGGGTAGAAAATCCAGAAAGTAAGTCATAACAGCACTAAGCAACATGAACCTTGTGGAAAAAGATAAACAAGTTGAATCCCCTCGAGCGATCATGTAAATAGACCAGATTTCAAAATTATGGCCATTATAGTAGAAGCGCCAAGTGATTCAGGACTACTTCGAGTCTTTTCAGTATTTTTTTGATACATTTCTGTCTTTCAAATGTCTTAGGATGAACTGCAATAATGGGGAAAAAAGGAACAATTATTATGAAGCACGAACACCTGCAAGCAGGTGTCATGCCCGTGTCCAAGACATATCACACATGTTGACACTTCCCCACCCCGTCTCAGACAAATATATGAACGTCCAACCACACCTTCTACGTGTATGATATGACTGTACAACTACACCGCAAACATATTGTACATGCGTCGAATAAGTGTCATATACATGTATTTGTTTTTGGATGTAGTGTCATGCATGTCACTAGTTGATAACATGCCATTATCATATATTATTTGTTAAACATGATTGCTTAAAACATCTGTGTTTGTATATTATTTTATATACACTAGTGGGTAACTAATTGTTAAATTTAGTTCATTGTTATTGACTTGCTAGTTGCTTTATGACATAGATGTATCTCTTTATGGACATTAGTCTTCATTGTGAACGAACATGCCTTTTAATGTTTTAAATTAAGTGGCTTTCCTGTGACACACACACACACACAAGCACGGTTTTCTTATTCTTACATTTTTATTGTTATAAATAAATTCGAAAATGACAATGTTTTGGTAGTGGCATTTTTTTAAATTATCATGTGTGCCAGACTTGTGTGTGTACGTGTTTAAAAATTGTTAAGTTGTCATGTCCCATATCCTTCTTTAGGGAATTTGTCGTGTCTCCGTATCCATGTCATGTGATATCAATGTCTGTAAGTGCGCTTTATAGATATAATAGCATCGTGTATTATTTCAAGCGTTCTCCTTACACATAGCCAATAGACCTTCATAGCAAATGTCTTCTACAGATATTTGCATTATTTATAACTTGCTATCTGTAGAAAAGTAGTATTCATTGTCCGCGAAATGAAAATCATTGAAGTTCTCCAAGATTAAAGATAGCAAAAGGACAGATCCCAGAAAGAGTTAAAGGTTGGAAATATCCTGTAAAAGAACAAAAAAAAAACCAAAATCATAGATTCATTTACTTACTTCTTTGTCAGCACCAGACAGTGTAGGCAAGTCGATGTGTATCTGAGATATGTGCAAAGTGAACAGTGATCCAGCAAGTGTAGCGGTGTTCTTTATCACACAGACAACATCATCATCCTTCAGCTCCGTTACCTGTAAATTGGAAGCCAAGAGCAAGCATGCATAAGAAGACTGACAATCATCAAGCCACAACAGTATATATATTTTTTCTACATGTGAGCAGGTATTAATTGAGGGAAAGAATGAAACAAAAACCTCTAAATTCATAACCATCAAGCCACATCAGTACACACACACACATGTGAGCAGCTTCTAATTGAGGACAAAATGCAAATAAAATGCCTTGAAATTTATAATTAACAGGTACACTTCGAATATGATATATACTATCTTTCGAAGAAAGTTTTGTACTGCTGATTAATTTGACTAAAGTGCTGCTAATGCTGAGTCATACCTCGAGCCATGCCGAAGTAGTTTCACTGCCAGTGAACAGGTATTGACCAATGAACATCGTGTCTCCTGGCTTTACTGCCTGCAGGAAGAAAGAAACATTGTTTACAACATAATGTCCAAATTAACTGTCTATCTTGAAACTTAATTGGATGAATCTGGTAAGTAGAGAAATCAAAATAATTCTAATTTTTCAACGATGTGTAAATTATAAACTTTGGTTGTATATGTGCCAAGAAAAATTTTCCATTCAGGTGTCACAAAGCTTTAGGGATCTTTTAAGTTTCAAGTATAGTGCTAAAATGGCATATGATAAGGACTCCCATCAGGGTTGTCTTGTAATGCAATCCAGAATAATATAGGAGGTAAAGAAAGTCGGTGCTTGTGCTAGAATGAGGAAGTGTATTTAGTCCCAATGAAGGAAGTACCTGACGAAATGATTGAAATTTTACACAAAAGAGATTTTGAATGAGATGTTCCATTCATTAAATTATGGAAATCTGCTTCTCAGCTCTCACTTTATTTTGTCTCAGATTTGAATGTAATTACCCCTTTTTCTAGACATGCTCCAGTCTAGGAAAATTTCAACGGAGCCCAACTACTCTTAAGGTTCTATTATTTAATAGTTTACTCGGCCAAAAAATAGGCAACAACGAGCCATAAAACTTTGAAAAATAATAATTCATGGAGCTTTATGCCATAGCCCCCCCCCCCCCCATTTTGTCGAGGAAACGGTGGTGGAGTTGATGATACTGCATGCATCAATTGTATGTGTATCTATCTATGCCTTTTAGGACGGGCAAAATCTTCAACGACCTAAGAGAGGATTATCTTTATGTATATATTTAATACCTTTCAAGATAGTTGTCCCCTTTATTTTGTTATGTTAAAGTGGGAAATTGACGTTATAGTTTGGCGAAAAAATGGGCTAAGAGACCTGGAATTCGCAAGGCGTGAGTTAATCTATAATATGTAGCACGTTTCTCCCTAGCAAAAAATTGAAAGTCTATTCATTTCAGTCCCAAGCTTAGAAATGTGTAATCTGTATTCATATCAAAAATATGTACAAAATAAGTTCATTGCTCCAGTTTGCAAAAAACAATAGTTCATCTATTTCATCTTGGATTCTTTCAAGTAAAAATGACTACTCTATATATGCACTTAGAAATGCTAGCGTACATATCAGTAACAACAAAATCCCATACTCGAACCTTTATTTTATAAGGGGTGTGTGTGTATGCGCAGGCGTCTGTCCGCATGTCCTATATGTTAAGATTTTTTTTAACATCAATGCATCCCGCTTCATGTCCTTGTCATTGTCTGAGACATATGTATTTGTGTCAACAGATCATAGAGAATCTGGTGGACTCTGGAAACTTGGGGGAAAACTAAAGCATAATAACCTACATGCAATTTAGTGGAGAGTGGGGAATTAAAACCTACATGAAACATTATTTGGCAACATTTCCAAGCAATATGAAGCTTTCCAATGCACTAGAGAGATCTAGTTCTAGACGCAGTAGATATTGTTATACTATTTTCTTACACATATTTTTGTCAAAGGTAAATATTCAATCAAGTCCTAGAAAATAATTGGAGGCACATATTATAGTAAATATAGGTTGCCGCATGCCGCAAACTGATTCAGACTAGTTTAATTGATAACGGAGCAACCGATGTTTGCAGAAGAGACATTTTTAACGTTCAAAAACTTAGGTTTGTGGTACATTTGTGTATTCTTCGACTTGGTTGGCCCCCTTGGATCGTATATCATATCAGCCTATATCTCATCAATCTTCTCCATTATTTTTAACATGTCAACTTATAATCCTAATCCCACTAATTAATTGGGTTGTAGGTAACGAAATCATGTAACTCGACTCAATATGCTGCGCAATGCAGATATCAATGATTGAGATAAGAACACCCAATTGATTGTGAGCCTGTTTAGTTAACATGGCATCTCAAGTTGTAACATAAAGCATAATTATACGATGAGTCAGAGATGCTGCTTGCCTTTGATAGTCCATTAAAATTAACTGGCAACAGCTGAGAAGATGCCTCTTGTGTTTGATCAGGGGTGAGGGTGACAAAAGCATCCGCCTCAAGTGAAATCGTGTGCTCGCTTTTGTTGACGACCTGCAGCTCCGGACCCACTGTGTCCAGCATTACCTGGTCACAGTACAAAAAAAAAGAGAATCGGTCAGCATATACATATTTAACAATGATGGGTCGACTAAAATGAACGAAGATCAAGTACTCACAGCACACAGCTTTTTGGTGCTCTTGACAGCCAGCTTGAGGTTTTCAAGAGTTTGCTGGTGATACTCAATGTCCCCCCATGAGAAATCAAAGCGCGCCACTGCAACATTCCAAAGGATGATATAGTTTGTTAACAACGATTCAAAGGGAATTGAAAATAATTAGGGCTCCTTTGGCGAGAGGTTTACGTTTTCCGAAATCAAGGTTTGCTTGGAGAGTTTCAAGGCTAAACTCCAAAGATACCAACCCAGACAATAGAATTTCTCGGCCTCGTTTTTTTTAAAAGAAGAAAGCATTCCTGCACTACTCCATCCTAAGCAACTCCTGCACAACAAGAAACAAAAGAGAGGTTTTGGAACCCACTCAGCTGGGAATCTCTCTTTTGTTTCTTGTTGTGTAGAAGTTGTTTAGGCCATATTTGTTTGGCTGGAGTTTGCAAAATCAAGAGTTCCAACTCCTAATTTTAAACCTGAGTTCAAACGCTTGTGTTTGTTTTGTCAGCAAAGTCTATGTCTTCGAAGTCCTCATTTCCCACGTGGCATGTACAAAACCGGGAGTTCGAAGTCGGAGTTTTTTGTGGAGTTGGGTTGGAGTTTGTCACATCTAATACTCTAATGTTTATAATACTTCTCGTCTCTCAACTACCCTACTTCCCTCCCTTTTCATCTATGAACTCCTGATTTTTTTCTAAATGCCCTTACTAGACACAAACTTCAAACTCCTAATTTTAAGTAAAGTAACTTCTCTAAAACAAACACTGGAATTCCAACCCTCGCTCACTTTTTTTCTCCTCCAACGAACAAACAGACCCTTAGATAAGTGTTGTGTAGGAGCACTTTCTTCATGTTTTAAACTCTAAAACCATTGATGTTCCGCAAAGTTCCAACCCGCTCTCTCTTTTAAAAACCCTAAACTCTGCGGAACCCCATTTTTTACGAAACCTTGTAGCCAAACTAGACCTCAATTTGTTAGGGAGAGAGAAAGAATTACCAGACATGCCAGCCCTGAGGCAGGAAGAGATGACCTCGACGGATCGAGATTTGGGACCCAGCGTCCCCACAATCTTGGTCATTGCAGGGAAGAAGCTCTGCACACACACAAAAAAAACATAATCTCTCTCAGATCTCATACATGAATTAATTTGGGTGTAATTTTGATAGCAATGAGGAAAAGAAGGGGGGAGGGGATTAATTAAGAAAGCGTACGGGCTTGGATGGCTCGAGGATGGAGGCCATCCTGATCGGCTCTTCGAGCAGCACGTGAGTGGAATGCATCTTGAAAGAAGAAGATGAAGATGATTGATTGAAGAAGAAGAAGAAGAAAGCAGACCCAGATGAATGAAGGAATGCCAGAGTTTGGCTTGTTTATATATATTTTTTACACATGCGCCTTTATGGGCCAGCGCGAGCTGTGTAACGGTTTCCAAGCGAAACCTGGTTTTGGCATCGAACCATATTTTGGTTGTGTTCGAGAGAATAGAATGAAACTATGGTTCTATACTATAAAGTGTTTGGATTATCAATAACATGATTTTGTAAGTATGAATTTTGGAAAAAGATCATAAAGAACTACAAATTATTAAAAATCATATCTAGCCCTTTCAATTTATTAAAAAAATTAACAAAAAGGAGGCCCTCATTTCTCTCACACATGTCAAAAAAACAACCACCTCATGGTTTTTCTCATGGTTTTTCTCATCGTTCAAATTGAACGGTGGGAACCGATCGTCACCTCCCCGAACAGGGAGCCGCTCCCTAAACGGGCCTCTATCTCTCTATAATTCAAGTATTTGCTTGATTGTCTCCTCAACTTCAATTTTCACTAATAAAATGGAAAGCTATTCCAAAACTTTCCAATTTTATTTTTTATTCAATCTAGATGGTCAAGAAAATCAACGTAATACCATGGCCTGAAATTGAAAAAGCAGCACGTGGAACGAGACCTCTAGTTATTGGTAGCAGCAGGGTAGGGGTGCCCACAGGTGCAACAGTCGCAACACGATCAATGGGCCGCGTCCCTGTTGTTTTACAGCCCACGGCATTTCAATCCGCCAACCCACCGGCCATCCTTCTGTTGGCCTTTCATTGCGGCCATCCCTTGCCGTCCGCCGCCAACGGCCGACCTCGCCGACCGTTGGCTACCGTTATTTTCGTTGTTCACAGCTCAATTGCAACTATGCAATTGTGTCTCAACATTACCTTGCTATCGGCAATACCGAAGGTGATACTCATATAAGGGAACAATGGTAATCCTTATTTCTGACGTATTTCTGCAAACGTGGCTGATGTAGTTTTATATCTATTACCATAGCATAAATCCTTATATAATATGTTTAGTGCAGGATTATTTGGGATTTGGACCGTGGAATCCTAAGATTTCAATTTTGTGTTTGGTTGGTGGATTTAGAGTTCTAGGATTTCTTTGTTTTTTATGGAGGCCCACCACAAAACATGGATTCTTGAATCCTAAAATTTTTAGATCGGACTCATGATACTTTATTTATTTAATAATTCTCTCTCTCTAAAATCCTTAAATCCAAATCTCACTTTCTTTTCACCAACCAAATAAAGATTACAAGATTCTACAAATCCAATACTAGGAATCTAAAACCAACCAAACAGCAAATTACCAAATCCAGAAATTTTTAACCGTGCTATTTTGGAATCCAAATTTCTAAATCCTACAACCAAACATGCCCTTATATAATATGGTCTTTTCCCTATGGTTAAATTAACCGATAGCAAGACACTAATAGTTAGCATTCTTTAACAGTTAACTGCAATGTGCTGTTATTTTGTGAGAATTTTATGAGTGTTAGCTATTGTGTCCGATCCGGTCCAATATCCGTCCATATGAATGAGTATCTTATATATTCATATATATGAGGGTAGGGTTTTATATATGAGATATATGATGTAATACATAGAGGGTTTTTATAGAGAGAAAAACTAGAGTGTCGTCGTATCATTCCTCATCATCTTCTACTTTGGGTTGGCTTACGGGATGATCAGAAGAAAGACTCTTGCTTTCTATCAAAATGTGGTTTCCCTCCGACCGTTATTTGGAGGCGATAAAAATCAGAACTTCTACGTGACGTGGACGAGAAACGATCAAACCAATCGAATCAGGTATATCGTAAACCATTAAGATTGATACATATATTTCTGCCATACTTGATCGTTTGTTATGTATCTACGCCACCTAAAGTGTACATTAATATCCGAGCTATGCATCCTACATTCGTAGAATTAAAATCTGTGATATTTAAAATATTTGCAATTCAAAAGTTGCGTTTTTTAATCTAAATATAGTTCAACATTTTTTTAAAAATTATTTTAATGACAGATCTATCTATTACTGTTATCGTTTAATAGATATTTTAAAATCTGTCTATTTTGCATTATTATGTGCCATCATAAATTAAATCTATTTTATTTATGACGCTTTGATACAGTTTTTATTAGTTCGTTGATATGAAATAATCTATAGAACAAAGGTGAGATAATTTTTTGTAAATATTGGATCTTTTGTGTAAAAAGAAAAATTCAATTTTTTTTCTCTATTTTGGTGATCATTAACGGCGGCTAGGTCGCAAATTTTTCCTAAAACCCAAACCCTATTTTTTTTTTAATAAAAGAAAAATTGTAGGATTTTTTGATTTTGGTGATAGCACCAATATTTTTTGGGGGGATTTTGGTTTTAAACCAAAAAATATATATAAAAAATATATTTGGGATTTTGGTTTAGAATCAAATATTTTTTTTGGATTTTGTTTGGAAACAAATATTTTTTGGATTATTGGTTAGGAAGCAAACATTTCTTTTGGATTTATGGTTGTATTTTTGGTTTGGAACCAAAAAAAATTTTCTTGAGATTTTGATTGGGAACCTAAATTTTTTAATTGCAGAAGTGGACCAAATATTTTTTTTAACAAAAAATGTAGCTTCTGGAAATTTTTTACAGATTATTTTATAAAGGAAGAAGAAAAATTCAATATTTTAAAAACACGGTTTTTAAAAAAATTATAGGGGAGGGGGCTAGCCACCAGGCCCAGCCCGGCTCAGGCCTAGCCCAGGCCTATGGGCTGAGCCGGGCTTGAGTTGAGCCAGGCCGGGGCAGGCTCGGTGGCTTGAGCCAAGCCGGGCTCGGCGGCTCGAGCCGAACCGAGAGCCGGGTCCATTTTTTATTTTTAAAAAAAAATTTAGAAAATTTTAGAAAATTATTTTTTCGTTTTTTTTAGCGTTTCCCACTCAAATTTTGGATTAGTTAAGGGATTTACGGTTAACTCTGGAAGTTATATTTTTTCGAAAATTTTGTTAGCTTATCAAAACTTTCAAATTTTTTACTCTTGGAGATTTACTGGGTAGTTGTTCCAGTGGGAGCATCTGATGCGCGTATTAATTTTATGAATAAAACGAAAATCCTAATAAAACAAACAAGATTAGATAGGGTAATTTAAATGAAAATGAAATTGTTAGATTGACTGTTGCATTTTGTATTATGCATGGTATATTATATATACAAATATGCATACTGCATTAATCTGATAAATTTCAAGTGGGAGATTTTGAAATGAGATGGGAGTTTAGATTCAACTACCCAATTTACTCCGTTTCTAAGAAATTTATAATCCATGTTTCAACCATTTTAATAAAATTTTAAATTTTATACTTTTGAAGGATATGGTTGGGGCCATAAGCCTTCTTCTCTTTTTTCGTGGTGCAGGTGTATTATTGTTGTTAAGATGGGTTGAAAACAAAGCGATCTTTGGGAAAGAACGGTACCCCATTATATGCCATAGTTTTAATGTATCCATAATAAAGTCAATTATCGTCAATCTCACTTGGGATGAAATGGTAGATGACGCTAACAAAATATAAACATTAGTTTAATATTACATGAATAAGCGGAAAGATTTGGACGATAGCGACAAGGTGGCAGCGACGTAACAGGGCTACACGATGCAGCTGTAACGACCCTGTTTTTAATATACAGAAATTTGTTTAAAATTAAAGTACTAAATGGAGTATTTGCAAACCTGAGTATGTTATAAGTATTTAATTTGTTTAAGAACAATAAGAAACAACTTGTAGCTTACTGGTAAAGCCTTACACTGCTGTGACGTAGCCTGTGTGTTCGAATTCCATCAACCACATATTATTTTTAATAATTTTTCTTTTAAATTTTTTGGAAGCTCAAAAGTTTACACGTGCAATACACGTAAAAATGAAAAGTCTCAGAAATCAAACATGTGGGAATTATTATTTGAACAGCTGAGGACACGTGGCTCCAATCCAAACACCCCACCCGCACCATCGACCGGCGAGGATCTCTTTGGGGCCGGCGCCGCCGGTCCCAACCGTCGGGAATGCCTCCAAGTTTTAACCCAACACCCTTTGGGCCCCCCCACTACTCCTCTACTGTTTGATTTCTCTGTAAATTTACAGAGAGATTAAATTCACCTCTTTAATCCATTTTAATGTATTTTTAATTCACATTTTAATTCCCTAAACCCTAATTCTATCCTATAAATACCATCCCATACCTAGCCATCTCTATTCTGAAATCTATCATCAAAACTCTCAAATTTTTCTAAGTCAAATTAGTTGTAAAAGTGGAGTTAACCCAAGGTCATCTTCCGGCGACGACTAGGGACAAATCCGGCGACATTGCGACTCCAGGAAACTCTCAAACCCTTTCTTTACCTCCCCTCTCTCATCTAATCCAGTAAGTCCCCTTTCCTCTCCTATTTTCCTATTCTAAAATGATCACTTTTCAAAACTCGTTGGAAGTGAGGTTATTCCGACTTCCGATTTTAATTTTGTTAAAAACATAACGTTTCTTAATAACCAAACACCCATATTGTTACATCTTGTTTAGTAATCATTAGCAAACTTTTAGAACAAGTTTCAATTCAAAATACAATGTTATACAACTTTTATTTCACTTTTATGGTTAAATACCATAAAGTTTACTTACGGCATCATTTCATCATATTTGCTCATATTACCTTTAGAAAACTCACGAGATAATGACCTATCTCATCACAACACTCATCATAATATAGCACGATGGCTTTTGGGACAATATTTTGTGGGATAAATACAATTTTACAATAAAATACATTAAACTAATAAAATCGTATTCTTTAACATTGTTTTAATTAAATTCCTTGCAAATAAGCCTCTACAACCTATTTTGGGAAACCCGATTTGGATGGTACGGGTTATTGTACATTCTTGGGACTAGTAGAGCGAGATGCAGACCTCCTCACGGAGCATCCGATCTCGATGGAATTTTTAATACAATTTTTAAGAAAACGTGATTTTCTATTTAATAAATAAATTCTATTTTTAATAATTATATATATATTATCAAAATATCTATTTTAAATATATATAATTCCATGTTTTCTAAACAAAGAAATCACAAATTTCATGAATATACCATCACAAATCTATACAATTCCAATTTACACTAAAATACTCTATACCATTCAATCTAAATTTATAATCATTAGAATACTTCACTTTTAAAAATTACATTCATGAAAACCCTAAATATGATAAATAAATACTTGATGAATATTTTGAAAGTATACTAAAACTATTTTTCATAAAACATTCTCAAGTTTATTAATTTACAATAAGGACCCTAGTAAATACGGGTTTAAGCGAGACCAATTCTCTTGAGCCTCAGGGAGCCGGAGAAAGTAGGTGCTTGCCTATTTAAGGAAGGAAACTAAAACGGGGTTATCAATAGTAATTGGTTTGGAAAAAGTCATAAATCCTGCCGTCCATGTGCAGCAGTTACCGATAACTCCAAAACCTAATTCAGGAATCAAATTCTGTTAAGTGTCTGACTCAGACAGAGTCTCAGTCAAATCTGAAAATAATCCATACTTGAAAACAATTCAAATATTACTCCAATACATCATGAATCCATATATATTGGAACTTGAACATGAATACCAGAATACCATCTATATCAACATGACTTGAACTGACTGAATTATAGATATACATTGACTTGATCACATAATTATCCGTTTACATGAGCAATTGATATCATGGTTTCGGTAAGTCCTACAGCTATAAACAATACAATAAACGTTACGGGGTTTTTAAGGGGTAGATTGGTACGGAATGTGTTAAAAGTGGCACGATGATGGTCACTTTAATACACCTAACCTGAATATCCGTTGCTGTTGTCCCGTGGCTTAACGGTTCCTTATGCTCCGTATACCTTAGTCCACGGAATAGTTGGACTCCTCTTGTATACACTGGCATATTTTGTACCAAACTACAAATAACAGTGTTAATATAACAATCATACATTATACCAGTATATTCTCTTTACCTATTCAGTCTATTTCTATCTCTCTTTGGGACTTACTGAGCGATTGTTCGCTGGCGACATTCCTTTTCTATTCTTTCTTTGGAATGTTGTCAGGGGGACCCGACTCTGTGGAGATTGAGCCCAGCTCAGAAGACTTGGATCAGTTCATTGAGGACCCGGAGCTCTAGCCACTTGTATATACTTTTACTTTCAGTTCATACCATTGTTTAGGCATTGTATTTACTTTTCAGTTGTATTGTAAAGAATGTTTAAATAAATAAAAAGTTGCTTTTCATTTACATCTTTTGTCTTTCTTATGTACATTTATATTATATTGCTTATTTATGCTTAGCGTGCTTACTTCTGAGTAAATACGTCGCGGGCCTAGTCACGTCTCCTGACCGTACACCGGCAAGCGGGGCGTGACAGGTTTTGTTGGTGGCCCATGCGGGTCTGTTCTGCATGGAAACCTAAGCAATATAACACAAGAATTATAAGACTCGACAACTAAATATTTTTTATATTTCATATTCCTTGAATCTATCTTAACCCTATTTTTCTTTCAAGGTTATGAATTCTCCAAACAATACTAGCACCAACGTGAACGGTAACACCACACCACCACTGTTCCCCTCCGAAAGACACGCGGGACGTGGGGACGTCTCGCCTGAGGTTCGGGGCAGATGCCAATAGGTGCTATCCGTCTACCTCTCCGAGGATGCCAAGTTGATTTATGGCACCGTGTATCGGAGGTTTAAACGGATGCGTCCGGTGTAGCAAACTTCGTCAGATTCCCCCTCGTTTGAGGGGTTTTTGATTGTGGGGACGCTCTTCCCTGCAGGCGCAAGCCCCTGCAGTTAATTACGCTACCGCATCGCGGTAACAACTTTCTCCTTCTCCAGATGGTCACTTCGTGTCGTGTGTTTTTGTTTTATGTTTTATTGCCCGTGGATCGTTTACGGAGACTGAGTTATGTCGTCGCCCGTAGGGCGTGGACTAGTCCAAATCCGAGTTATCTTAGATTTGGGTTTGGGGGTTTGGTTTGAGGATACGTTGGCCACGCTTGAGGCTAAGATCAACTCAAACATTTGTTAAGGATACATTAGTCTAGTTTGAGACTAAGATCAACTTAACGGGATCGTTTAGATCCGACAAAGGAGCGTTTGGACTCCATTGTTCCAGTTTTAGGGACATAGTGGTCCATCGTATGTGTGTGGCCGTCGGGACCCGTCACCTCTCTGACGACGTTGAAGGATTACAACGACGGATGTCAGAGGGGTTCAGAGATGTACCCTCGAGCCAGAGTTAATTGGGGGGATTCGTAGTCCAGTTTGCTTGAAAGTTTAAGGATTCATTAGCCATCTTTGAGGCTAAGATCAACTTAAACGGGACCGTTTAGATCCGACAAAAGAGCATATAGGGGCTCTATTTGTAAGTGCACGGCGGCGCCCCGGCCGTCAATCCGACGCCGGAATGCGGAAGCGGTGAAAAACTTTAATTTTGCGGACTTAGCAAACCGGCACCACCGCGCACTAAACATCCGGATCGTAACCATTAACAAGTCTAAGCTACTTACAAGATAGGGAAGAGAAGTATACCGACAGATCCGAGTCCTCCGGTCTTCTCGTTGTCGTCCCGATCTCCTGCGGAATGTCCCGTCTCCTCCTCGTCGCCGGAAGTGCACCACATCGCCCATTTCTTTTACGGGCTCCCACCTCAATGCCGAGGCAACTCGGGCACGAAGCCGGCTACTCGACGTGCCCAAGATATGCTGTAGAATATCTAGAGAAGAAGTCTCATTTGGGGTTTTGGAGCTTTGCCATTTGGTGGAGGAAGAAGAACTTGGAGAGAGGTGAGGAAAAATGCATCATACAAAGAATGAGAGTGACATTTTTCTCACTACCAAAAGAAAAGCCCCCACCCTCACTAAAGGCCGGCCAAGCATGATGGTGGTAGGTGGGAATGGAGTGAAGTCAATGAAAGACAAGGGAGTGGGTGAGCTATCAAGCAAGGAAGAATAATGAGTGATGATCAAAACAATATCATCACAAACAAAAACAAACACTCCAAAACCAACCATGATGACTCCAAATGGTCAAGCCATCATGAAGAAGTCAAGAAGTCAAGGTCAATAGAGCAACCATCATGATCCAACCAATATGCAAAAGACCCCCTCCACAATTTCCTATTTGCAACAATGCAAATAAGCCCTCCTCCACCAATCTTCGGCCAATGAACGATACAAAGGAAATTGGCCGAAACGGAAAGCAAACTGGCAACTCCAGAAAACTGGTCCCGTAATAAATTACAGGAAAACCCCGATACTGTGCATACACACCCGCATCTGTATTTCGACCGAAATACAAATGCCATGAGACAAAATCTACACTGTACTATACTAGGATCCGACTTATACCAAAGCCGGCCAGTAATATCCGTTCGATCCTGATCCGTGCAATACCGCACGTATCTGATCGAACCCTGCCATATAACCATACGGCCTATAGTACAAACTGTCCGATCCTGATCCGTGCAATACCGCACGTATCTGATCGGACTTTGCCATATCTCCATACGGCCTCTACAACCTTTCGCCCGAAAGCTGAGTAACTGAATGTGGGGGACTCTAAAGACTCGTCAACACCTTGGTTGTGGATTTAACCACTAGCATGTCAGAGGTATAAGCCAATACGTAACGGGCTACCAGGTATTGACTAAAAGGGACGTCGATGAGCGAACTCATCCTGACAACCCTACTGAGCCTGTCAGTGACAATATCCGTACAGTCCGGTCCGTTCGTCTATGAGCATCGCATGGCGGGCCTAGGGGGTTGGTAAAAGTCAGACCCCCAAAAGCGGTACAAGTCGTGTCGGAGTGTAGCCCAGAACACCCTGAGATACTACTGGAATACCTACCAGTAAATCTCCTTGCCTCGGCCGAGGGCTTTGTGTAATGGCTCTCCTAGACACAGCACGACCTCACCCCCAATACCGGGAGAGACGAACCCCTGAAGATACGCTCACTGCCTCCATGTGGCTCGGGACTGTACCCAACTAAAACCTGTTTGCACGACTCCTTTGAGCCGTGGTAGGGTAGTAATCAAAGTACAGTGGGAACTCACACAAGACAAATGACGATCCCCAGGTCGATGAACTAACCTGCACACATGTCACCAGGGAACTGCCATCTGACGTCTGGTATATGACCAACAGGCATGTTCCCGGCGAGTCCTGTCTGGTGTACTCATAACCCAATGAGCACCTGTATACATCTTAGGTGATCCAACTAACACCAGTGGCTTGTGAGACCGGCCACCGCCCCTCGTCGGGGTCTCGACTGTATACACTAGTCTACTATGGAGTATCGATGTCCTATCTCGAAACTCCCACGACTAGGGACCATTTAAGGATATGCTTATAGACTGCCAGCTCCCACGTATATGATCGCCCTCATACTGCTGGTGGTCAAGCAAGAATCCTAGGGGCTCTATCAACGTGTAATAGCGACGTGTCAGGTCACCTAAAACAGTACACGATGATAGAGGTAAACCAGATAGCATACTATCATCTCGAGTAAGACTGTCCTACCGGGATAGGTCCTCCATCAATCATTGAAATCACGTACCTGTGACCTAATAATTGACTCTGAGGGCACTATCTCCAACAATATCCCACTTGCACTCAAGGCTAATTATTGCGATGCCGCATACTCACAGCCCGTGTGATACCGAACACCCAACTCCTCTACTAGTCAATCTCACAAAGCTCGTTTGCGAAACTATTGCGTTCGAGGAATAGCCTCAGTGAGTGGATCCGCCTAGATGTTTCTTTCTATGTCTCTCTATATCTCAAGTTCGTGGAGAAACCCATCTCCCGAAATGAGCAATACCTGTCTTAGAATGTGTCTGGATGTCTGATGGGACATAGCTCATAAATGAACTCCAAATCCAAACTTCTTAGACTGTATCGCCAACTGAACTTAATCAGTATCCTGCGCCATGCCTCCCTCAGTATTGCCTTGGATCACCTGTCCAAAATACTGCCCCTCGTCAGAGGGAAAAACTATAACTCTGACAACCTTATTGTCGTCCATGTCACCTTGGAAGCCTGGAATGATAACTGTCTCCCGAACGAGGCTGTCGTTATCATATCCCTAGAACATCCACTTATGTTCTATAACTGCTTCCGACTGTTTCTCCAGGATTGGATCAATGTCAACTTATTGCATCTGGTGCAAGAACAACATCTGGTGTGGTACTTGACATCTCATGATTGACTCAATTGCCTAAGCAAAGTGATCTGTCAATCATGCACATCCCTCTCTACCTTAGTCTGTAAGACACCTTTAGAGAGGGTGACTCCATCACCTGCAGGTACACTACCGTGTCAGGAGTCGTCCATTCTAAATACTCTTAGAATGCTGTCAAGTACCCTTATTGGGAAACCACCCAAATCTAGATCTAAAGCCATAGATCTAGTAACCAGTATGTCTGATATAAAATCCATTTCCTTCGTGGAGAAACCACTGTGTGACGACCAAAGTATAACCGATCGTAGTATAGGAGTTTCCTTTCCTACTCTGTGTATGTTATCCAAATACCAGGATATCACACCCTACTACCTTCTCAACAGATCCATCCCCTATTCTGATGAAGTCAAACCCATGACTGTCACGTCAGAAATAGATGATCTATCTCCACTACATCTGCTTTAGTCTATAAATAGACATAAGCCACCTGTCCACCAATGCTTCCGCTGCTCCCACTGACTACGACAACCCTCTGACAGAGTCATATACACGTACACTTCTAAAACTAGTTTAGAACGACGCTATACTCATCCTCCGGCCGGGTCTCGCAGCCTGGAACAACAGCAATGGTAAATGTGGGTAAACAAGAACTTTCCTGTCACCGTCCTTGAGGCTACCGCAGTACCTCTCGGGTGCCTGAAGTTACCCACCGTATCTGCGGAGTGGCCAATGGAATGTCAATCCAGATTGAATCTTTAGGTTCCTTATCAAATCTTCAGTAATCGTTTGTGGTTCTGGAATCACTTCCAGTTCTACCATACTCCCACTATTGTTTTCTGAAAAAAAAAATCCATTTAATAAAACTGTGGCGAGTATAGAACAATACTGCTATTGTTCACCCAAATGGTAGAAAGTCAACCCTCGTCATAGCCTGGGTCAACCCACAAACAGCCATTACAGAAACGTGCCTTGAGTTGTCCAGTATCTGGTTTTAATCATAAGCCGGACAACTCCCCGTACCTTAACATCGTTAAGATATGAACTGTTCTATATCCAATATAGAACCAGAGGCACTGATTTAATTGAACCAGATTCAAATCATGCAGCTGTCTCCAGTGCATGTCAACTAAATGGAAGGAGGCCGATCAGCGTTACTCAACTTAGGAATGCTTCCAATTATGAATAACCTGAAAGAGAAGCAAGATCTCTTTATCATTACTATCAACCGAATACCATACACAAGTATCTACATCTTCGATCTCTTTGAAGAATCCCGATACTTGCTACACCTGGTTCTCTACTCTATTCAAATACCTATAACTTCTCAAAATTCGGACCATGTGTTTCCACGAAACACCTGTCTAAAAACTAGAGAAGTCATAAGTAAACCGAATATAGTACGAGGACCAACCCCTCTGTCCTGATGGACCCTGGACAACATACAATACTCTGTATAAGTCCCTTGAGTTTGATAACTCATTCACTGTGTGTCGTAGGTTGAAAACTGTACTTATGGTTAAGAAGAATTACACCGCTGTTTAATGCTCCTTACCTAACCATCCACTGGTATAGGTAAATGTCATCGACATAATTTCAAAAAGTATATCTCACTCTATGAAAATAGACGTACAGATATATCGATTTGAAATTGGTGCATAACAGCGGATATTCAAAACCAAATATTTGCCGACCGGCAAACAACCCAGGTGATTTCCTTAAATATCACCGATTGCAACGAATCCCGATATAATGAGGATAGTCACCCAATTCCCAACAACTTACTCCCACTCATCATCTGTAAAACCATACAGATGTGAGAATCGTACTTGGTAAATACATACCCTGGAGTAAGTATCTAGTCGGGAAATCAGCTTTCTTTTAACTTTACACAGTGAGACTGAAACATTGAAATGTTTCGATGGGGTATCCCGGTATTCCTAGTAATGCCTCTTCCTGATTCACGACTGTAACCGTATAATCCTTTGCCACCTCTCCAAATCCCTTCATATGTCTTTAGTCATTACCTTCTGCACACCCCTTTAGGCCAAATGGTTTTCTTCCTTCCCTACCGTTCGGCACCAGCCTATGGTTTGGAAGAAGACTATCCAATAAGCATAATGGGTGTACTGTCCCAATCCTAGGAACACTCGCAATGCGAGAGAAGGTGAAGATAAAAGACACCTGAATAAATCCTATTCCTATTTCTCCTGAACCAGAATCCATCCCCGAACTGGAACAAGTTCCTTTCGAGTTCGTATATAACCATATGATGGAGTATCCAATAAACTGAGGATCTTCGTAGTGATACGGAGTGTTCTGGAGAAATACAAAGGTGATTTAGGATTGGCGAAGGAATACTTGGTTTGGTCGTGAATATCTGTTGCAATTTACTTTGCCTTCTTACTAATCCCTTGTTTTGTCTGAACTTAATACCTTCTGCACACCATCGTTATGCTAATTGGTTTTCTTCATTCCCTACCGGTCGGCACCAGCCTAAGGTTTGGAAGAAGACAATCCAATTTGCGTAATAGGTGTACTACCCCTAAACCAAGGAGTACTCGTAACCTGAGAGAGGGTAAAAGGAAAAGACAACTGAATAATCCTATCCGTTTTCTCCAGAACCTGAAACCATCCTCGAATAAATTCTTTCGAGTTCGTATCTAACCATACGATGGTTTTGTCCAATGGAAGTGGACGTTCGTAGTAATACGGGGTGTCCTGGAGAAAAGGGTAAAAGTAGGAGTGGCAATGAGGTCTGCAACTCTGACAATCCAAAAGCCAGTGTTAAGAAGGTTCGGTCAACTTGGTCACTGAGTCATTGTCTTAGGGTCGGGTCAATGGTCGCTGCCAAAGAGAGAGAGAAAAGAAACACTCAGCGTGCACTCAAACCTAGATCAGAAGGGTTACCAATTTATCTAATCTGGAATCCTCCCACTGTACCTCAAATTCTCCTCCAAACCTGAAAGAAGAATTAGTCGGGGTCACCCGAGGAGTAAACTAACTCATCAGTAGGAATCGGGATCCAACTATCATCGCATGATAACGTGACGGAATCCGCTCACGGTATCACACTCCAGAAGGTATGCGCATATCTGGCAAGTTTCAGTTCTTTTGAAACTCCCGATGTGATTTCTGCCCCATGCTCTTATGACCTTGACTTTGGCCAACATATCATAAGTCACATGTCAAGTTCTACCCGTCATTCTCCAGGTTAATCTGAATCCACCCGTACATACCCTTGACTTTGGCCAAAATGGCAGTACGACTGTCCCAAACCAACGCATCTATCTATGCTGCATATGAATACCCCAATAGCTACCAATCACTGTGCCTTGACTTTGGCCAACATACACAGCTTGAATACTATTGACCATCCATATGAAACGACGGAGGGCTACGAATGGTTTCTGGCGAAAACCTTTAACGTAAAGAACTTGATATCGCCGAAGGAACTGATAGCTTTTTAAAAAATATAGTGACGAAAACCGTTGCTAAAGAGGTCACTCCCGGTGAAGGGATCTCGGCTCTTTCCCCGTAGAATGGGGTGCAGGATATTCCAAATGAATACCGCGATGCAAAGCAAAAGTAATCGGCTATAGTGAAGTTAATGCCCCGACGCAAACTTTTGTCCAAGGGGTCACTCCCGGTGAAGGGATCTCGGCCCTTGCCTCGTCGACTGAGGAGCAGGATATTCCAACTGAATATCACGATGCAAAACAAAAGTGAACGTCCTTGCAATAACAGCTTTTTGAAAAGTGTTCCAACAACATCAGATTAGGTTTGTTTTTAACTTGCATTGATCCGAATCAATGCAGTCCCATCAATTGATCACACCAGAAAGAACGAAAATATACTGATGTTCGTATATGCCATCCGCATTCGCCACTGGGTCCCGTCATTACCCGTTAGGTTAGCTTACTAACGACAGAGCGGGGACTGGACTAGCGCGGATGCAAAACATATACAACATCTACTAATATATATACCAATATATTATATTTCGCTCAAGGCGTGAAAAGAAATGCAACATCACAGAGAATGAACAGCATCACAGAAACAATACAGATATCTGGGATCCCCGGGTTTCACAGAGCCACTACTGAAACCCGACGTTCCCCTGGTCGTGTGGATAGCCTGTGCAATGAAATCCTAGACCCCTACGGGCGCGGCAAGTCACCCGCCAAAACCTGAAGCGAGGCAGCCCCCTTCAGCACCGTGAATGGACCACCCAGCACTTCACGGAATCCGGCAACTTGGGCACCCCTCCTGGGTCAACCTGTACCCCCTACGAGTGCGGCGAATAGCCCGCCAATCCTAGAGTGAAGCCCCCTCCGTCTCAATTCCATGAGATGCGGGCTTGTTGCCCTCCAGAACCCGGCTATCCGTGCACCCCTCCGCGGGGTAATCCTAGTACAGAAAGTAAAATATACATACAACGGGTGCATCGACCGCAACCTGGTCGTGCCCCAAAATAATAATACAATCAAGCAGTGACGGCAGTCCACATGTCGGACGCTCGCCCCGCAATATCAAATGTACATAATACATCCACAACTGTACTAGCATTGCATCCAGGCTATCCCCCACGACCGATCCGCAACATCACAGCAAAGACAAAACATCAACGTGAAAGTCACGTTCACAAATCCGTCTAACCGGGCTATAGCAGTTAGACCGGATTTACCGATCGAGTGACATTCACGGTCGCAGATATAATGTAAATACTGTGAAATATGTGTTTAAAATTTTCGATCAATCAAATTTTAACAAGTGGGCCCCCAATCAAAACTGTAGCAGATCAAGAAATTCTGGGCCCAATGTTATTATTCCGAAACCCCACTTTTCACCCCAGAAAGCCTCTGTAAAAAATTGGTGCAGTGATCTCCACAGTGCGCGGCGGAACAGCGGCGGGAAGGGGGTTTTCGCGGCGGTTCCGCGCTCCAACTGTGGAGTCACTTCATCGAATTTTTACAGAGTTCTTAGATTTTCCAGTACATCAATATTTTACAACCTGAAAAATTTTTCGACACTAAAAATTTCCAACAGAAAACTGATGCTAACAAAATACGGGTTTTGGAACTTTTTGATCGATCGGAAATGCAAACACATTACACAAAGCTAGACTAAGTTAATGGCGAGGCTCTGATACCACTGTAAGTGCACGGCGGCGCCCCGGCCGTCAATCCGACGCCGGAATGCGGAAGCGGTGAAAAACTTTAATTTTGCGGACTTAGCAAACCGGCACCACCGCGCACTAAACATCCGGATCGTAACCATTAACAAGTCTAAGCTACTTACAAGATAGGGAAGAGAAGTATACCGACAGATCCGAGTCCTCCGGTCTTCTCGTCGTCGTCCCGATCTCCTGCGGAATGTCCCGTCTCCTCCTCGTCGCCGGAAGTGCACCACATCGCCCATTTCTTTTACGGGCTCCCACCTCAATGCCGAGGCAACTCGGGCACGAAGCCGGCTACTCGACGTGCCCAAGATATGCTGTAGAATATCTAGAGAAGAAGTCTCATTTGGGGTTTTGGAGCTTTGCCATTTGGTGGAGGAAGAAGAACTTGGAGAGAGGTGAGGAAAAATGCATCATACAAAGAATGAGAGTGACATTTTTCTCACTACCAAAAGAAAAGCCTCCACCCTCACTAAAGGCCGGTCAAGCATGATGGTGGTAGGTGGGAATGGAGTGAAGTCAATGAAAGACAAGGGAGTGGGTGAGCTATCAAGCAAGGAAGAATAATGAGTGATGATCAAAACAATATCATCACAAACAAAAACAAACACTCCAAAACCAACCATGATGACTCCAAATGGTCAAGCCATCATGAAGAAGTCAAGAAGTCAAGGTCAATGGAGCAACCATCATGATCCAACCAATATGCAAAAGACCCCCTCCACAATTGCCTATTTGCAACAATGCAAATAAGCCCTCCTCCACCAATCTTCGGCCAATGAACGATACAAAGGAAATTGGCCGAAACGGAAAGCAAACTGGCAACTCCAGAAAACTGGTCCCGTAATAAATTACAGGAAAACCCCGATACTGTGCATACACACCCGCATCTGTATTTCGACCGAAATACAAATGCCATGAGACAAAATCTACACTGTACTATACTAGGATCCGACTTATACCAAAGCCGGCCAGTAATATCCGTTCGATCCTGATCCGTGCAATACCGCACGTATCTGATCGAACCCTGCCATATAACCATACGGCCTATAGTACAAACTGTCCGATCCTGATCCGTGCAATACCGCACGTATCTGATCGGACTTTGCCATATCTCCATACGGCCTCTACAACCTTTCGCCCGAAAGCTGAGTAACTGAATGTGGGGGACTCTAAAGACTCGTCAACACCTTGGTTGTGGATTTAACCACTAGCACGTCAGAGGTATAAGCCAATACGTAACGGGCTACCAGGTATTGACTAAAAGGGACGTCGATGAGCGAACTCATCCTGACAACCCTACTGAGCCTGTCAGTGACAATATCCGTACAGTCCGATCCGTTCGTCTATGAGCATCGCATGGCGGGCCTAGGGGGTTGGTAAAAGTCAGACCCCCAAAAGCGGTACAAGTCGTGTCGGAGTGTAGCCCAGAACACCCTGAGATACTACTGGAATACCTACCAGTAAATCTCCTTGCCTCGGCCGAGGGCTTTGTGTAATGGCTCTCCTAGACACAGCATGACCTCACCCCCAATACCGGGAGAGACGAACCCCTGAAGATACGCTCACTGCCTCCATGTGGCTCGGGACTGTACCCAACTAAAACCTGTTTGCACGACTCCTTTGAGCCGTGGTAGGGTAGTAATCAAAGTACAGTGGGAACTCACACAAGACAAATGACGATCCCCAGGTCGATGAACTAACCTGCACATATGTCACCAGGGAACTGCCATCTGACGTCTGGTATATGACCAACTGGCATGTTCCCGGCGAGTCCTGTCTGGTGTACTCATAACCCAATGAGCACCTGTATACATCTTAGCTGATCCAACTGACACCAGTGGCTTGTGAGACCGGCCACCGCCCCTCGTCGGGGTCTCGACTGTATACACTAGTCTACTATGGAGTATCGATGCCCTATCTCGAAACTCCCACGACTAGGGACCATTTAAGGATATGCTTATAGACTGCCAGCTCCCACGTATATGATCGCCCTCATACTGCTGGTGGTCAAGCAAGAATCCCAGGGGCTCTATCAACGTGTAATAGCGACGTGTCAGGTCACCTAAAACAGTACACGATGATAGAGGTAAACCAGATAGCATACTATCATCTCGAGTAAGACTGTCCTACCGGGATAGGTCCTCCATCAATCATTGAAATCACGTACCTGTGACCTAATAATTGACTCTGAGGGTACTATCTCAAACACTATTGTTCTAGTTTAAGGACATTGCGGTCCATGGGTAGTTTAAGGACATTGCGGTCCATGGGTAGTTTAAGGACATTGCGGTCCGTGGGTAGTTTAAGGACATTGCGGTCCGTGGGTAGTTTAAGGACATTGCGGTCCAGTATGTGCTCTGGATGCTTCACACGGGTTCACTGCCGTGCTTGGCGAGGACCAGGCTCCGCTCTGGGCGTTTTCCACGGGGTCAAGGATTGACGTTATCCGCGTTCCACGTAACCAGGAATTTTGCACTAGATGCTTCACACGGGTTCACTGCCGCGTTAGGCGAGGACTAGGCTCCGCTCTGGATGCTTCACACGGGTTCACTGCCGTGCTCTGCGAGGACCAGGATCCGCTCTGGACGTTTTCCACGGGGTCAAAGAGTGACGTTATCCGCGTTCCACGTACCAGGAATTTTGTATTAGACATGGGTTTAAGGACCCCACAGTCCATATCATGTGTGGTCATCGGGACCCGTCACCTCTTTGAAGACATTGAGGGATTACAATGCCAAGTATCAAAGGAGTGAAGAGATGTACCCTAGAACCGGAATGGCTTGAGTAGTCCCTGGCCCAATTTGGGGTCAAGACTGATTAATTATGTTATGAGCCCACTGGCCCAGTTAATCACGAATTGAGGACTTATGGCCAGCTTGGGCTAAGTCCAGTCAGGTCTGGAATATTGGCTTCTTGTTGGTCCATTGAGGGAGAGGCTTTGCCTCTATCCCTTTAGCCAATCGGGCCAAAGCCTAGTGTTAAACACTACAGAGCAATCAGTGTTGAACACTGGGAATGAGGTTGACAAGTTAGTGTTTAACACTAGAAGATAATTGGTGTTAAACACCAGCGACAAGGCTTTCAAATTAGTGTTAAACACTAAAACAGATCGGTATCAAGCACTGGCAACTGAGCCCTCAAATTAGTGTTAAACACTAAGGTAGTCAGTGTTGAACACTGCAAGTAAAGTTTTTTGATTAGTGTTGAACACTAAGGCCCAATAGTTGTTTTAACACTGGATTCGGGAGTTTCGATTTAGTGTTAAACACTAAGGCAAGAGGGGTCACGTGGCAACACATGAGAGCGCCCTCCCTTCATTGATTCTGTTGAGATTATCACATTTTTCAGAGTATCACGTGCCCTCACGTGACGGGTATTCAAACGCTTATATGTTAACGCTTCTGCCGAGGGTCACGTGGGTCACGTGAGGCACTGCCTCAAAGGGCTTTCTGTAGATCTTTTGGGGGGGAGGGTCACGTGGTGACACGTGACTCTTCTTTTCTGTGGTTGTTAGAAGATCTGTTAATCCCTTTCAGGAATTAAATTCCTCGTAGGGTTGAACCCTGACAATAATTTCAAAGGAATTAAATTCCTAGTTTCTTTTGAAGAGTTGAACTCTGAATTTTCTGTAGGAATTAAATTCTTTATATATGTGAAGAACTGAATAGGGTTAAACCCTAATAAAAGCTTTTAAGGAATTGAACTCCCATTCTCTGTTAAATTATGATTAAGGGAATTAAATTCCCGCTGTTTCAACAGAACTAGGTTCTTAATTAGGGTTAAACCCTGTTTCTCTTTGTTCTGAAGGAATTAAATTCCCATGATACAGGGTCAAGCCCTAATTTTATTTTAAAGGAATTGAATTCCTATAGTTCTGCGAGAATTAAATTCTCATGCTTGCATTCCCTCTCTATGTTTTGGATCTGCATGGCAGGATCTCAACCCATTGAGAATTAAATTCTCAATCTAAAGGGGAGGTGTGCGCTTTGCAGATCCTCTATCAAAGAGAGAAGAAATAAGTTCTTCTGTTTTATATATCAGAGTTAAACTCTGTTGAGAATTAAATTCTCTTTCTCTCAGAAAGCCTTCCCTTTCTTACCTAGGGTTCTCTTTTGCAGAAGATCCGAATTCCTCCAAGTATCAGAGCTCTCTCCTTTTTCTTGCCTCTGCGTATGTATCTCTCTTTTGTATCTCTTGGCTCCTATTTATAGGAGAAGCAGCTGAGTCAATTAGTTTTTTGGTAAATCTTTCATGAGATATTTGATTTGCATTCTTCATTCGTTCTGGACCTTTGGATTATTAGGTGAATTTTATTCACCATTGGATTTTAAATCCAGAGATTCTCCTTTGTTATTTTGGTTAGATTTAAGGGGGAAATCTTTCCAAACCCGAGATTTTCCATAGATAGATGATATTTAATCATCTCTGAATCTTTAATTTGATTGGTCCCAGATAATCACTTTCCTTTGGAAAGATTCAAATTTCCTTCAGAATTTAATTCTGTCGTCAAAAATGGGCTTTGAAAGCCGGTCACGTGTGACCACGTGACCCATGGTCACGTGTAGACATGTGACCCTCTTTGGAATGAAGAATCCTCTTTCTTTCTGCGCTGTCTTCTGGTTGCTGTTTTAGCCATCACGTGTTAACACGTGACCATTGGTCACGTGTGAACACTTGACCCCCTGTTAGGAGCCCCTTTCCTTGACTCAACTGTAGCACGAGTCCTTTCCTTTGAGCGTCACGTGACCTCATCTGAAGCCCTTTTTCTTGACTTGATTAGGGAACCTTTTCTCTGACTTGATCAGGGAATCAATGAGCCCTTTTCCACTGCTTTTATATGTCACGTGTCAACACGTGACTGCTGGTCACGTGTAAGCACGTGGCCCCTCCTTCTGAAGCTTTTCCCATAAGCTTTTTTCTGATTTTAAATTAGGAAACAAATGCCCCCACAGCGTTGTTCTCACGTGTCTGCACGTGAGGGCAACGCTGTCACCTCTTGCGACCGTTGGATTCCTCTAGGGATCCGGGGAGATGAAACGTTTCCATTGTCTTCTATAAATACCGCTGCCTCTTCATAGGAGCCTTCACTTTGCTCATCTTCTTTTCTGAGAACTTCCTCTTTGAGAATTTAATTCTCGCTTCCAGAGCTTAGTTCTCTGTCTTGAACATTTCCCAGAGTTTAACTCTGTTGACGGATCCCTTCTCCTCAGGTAATAATGTTGAACGGCCAAAGCGCCTTCGTCTTTAAAAGAACTCTTTGGATTTTAAATCCGCGTTAAGGGTTTCACAAAGAACCCATTTTTCTTCAAGTTTTTCCATAAGAACAGGAAACCACCTAACCTTCGAACTGTAGATCTCTTAGGGTTTAGGTGATCTTTGGGGAGATGGTGATGGCGTTTCAACTCCATGGAATTTAATTCCATCAAAAATATTCCTGGGAATTTAATTCCCTTTTTCCTAATAAGGAATTTAATTCCTATGAAGAACTCAGTTTCTTCGCATGGAGGCTTCCTGAGGTCTCCTGGCCCTAGGCGGTTCTTCCTGCAATTAATGCGATGGGCGCTTTGTAATGATGTCTTTTGGTGGGATTTTAATTCCTTTGATTTTGCTAGATTCATTGTAGAGCCCGAGACAGCTTCTGTTGGGGGAAAATGTGCATGGTCGTCACTCTTTGAGGATGTTCCCTTTGTTTTATTGTAACGCTGTGGCCCCATTATTAATGAGCCGTCATTCGGATTCTGTGGGACCCATATGTTTTGTAGCCAATGACTCCAAAAAACTATGCTGTTGCTTTCTTTAATTAGTCTTCATGTTTATGCATGAATATATGTTGCTGACTTTTCTTCTAACGGTCTTCCTTTATTGGATTTCAGGTGCGATGGCTTCTGTTCCGCGCTTTCCCTTTTCTCGCTCAGAGGCTGCTTTTCCTCAGTCGCCGTCTGAGGAGGAAGCGATGGCGATGATTCGGGCCCATGACCCGAACTGCACCAATCTTCTTCAATGGGGACCTTGGTACAATCAGATTATTCAGGGTCGCCGGAGCTTTCTTTGCGCGGTGCCGACGGAGCCCACTTTCCCATTTTTACCGATGGATCCTCCAAGGACAGCTTTTGCTGTGGAAATGCCCAACTGGACTCCAACGGGGAGGCTGGAGCCTTCGACGACCGGCATTCCGAACCATCCGATTCCAGCCATAGACATCTTGGGACGGCGTATCTGCCAGGGTGAGGCCCACCCGTGGGGGCAAATTTATAAGATAGGGCTCACTCCTAGGCATCCTACGGGCTACCTTCTCTGGGCTCGTTACATCCTTTCTGCCCATCGGGCGCGGTTGCAGAAAGTCGGGCTCTACCAGGCCGTATACGCGTCGCTATTCCATTATAAGTCCCCGCATGCCTGGTGGGTTAAGGCGTTTTTGAACCAGTGGAATCTTCCCACTAATACTTTCATTCTGGGAGATCGCGAGGTTTCGATTTCTCTGGCCGAATTCTATGATATCTCGGGGTTGCCGATAAGGGGTAATCTGTATGAGGAGCTGTTGCCTCCTGACGAGTATGTTTTTGAGCCCGAGCCCGCCCCAGTTGACGGCCTGTCTGCTGAGAATGCTATTCGCCACAAGCGCCCCAGTTTAATTAAGGCCCTAGGCATCTTTGACCGATTGTTCACCGAGTCCGAGGAGCAGGGCGTTACCTTCAAGAGCTTCATTGCTTGTTTCATTCGAGAGGACGCCTTATCGAAGACAGCCCCAAAGTTTGCCAACATTGGGGACCCCTTTGGGTTTGGCCCGAAGAGGTTGCCGACCAACGAATCAGATCTACCTCAGTATTACATCCCTATCATATCGCCAATCTCTTTTGAATCCATTGCTGCCCCAGGCATGGACGAGGAGACGTTCTTTGTGGGGTTTGTTAGCGTCTGGCTCAGTTGGTTCGTTATCCCCATGCATCGCCGCTTCATGAGAGCCTCGGTCATCTACCCGGCTCATCATATTGTTGAGGGGATGCGGTTGGCCATCGGCATCCCGGCCTTGGCGCCCCTATATAATGGATTGGGCACCGCAGCTAATACTTCTACGCCTGGCGTGGACGTAGTGAACTTTTCGCTTCATTATTTCACGTCATGGATCGAAATGCATGTGCTGGGGTCTTTTGCTATGCATCAGAGGCCCGCTTTTTACGACGCCTATACCTTCCCGCGACTTATGCGACTGGTGGGTGCTTCTGCTGCCGATCCAACTCAATTTGGGGCTATTCGGGTGCTGATTTCCCCTCACGCCACCGCCGGCGGGTTAGTTTTTAATGATCGGGTTCTGTCTTCTCCTTCGGGTCCCGTTCAGCAACTTTGGGACCAGTCAAAGGACAACGTGCCTTCTCTGAAGCCCCGAGAGGCCACGCATTTGTATTCAATTAGACCGGGCTACTTGGTGTTTCGCCAGGATAGTGCAGCTCTTTTTATGCGGTACAATCCGCATCGATTTGCCCGGCAGCTTGGATACGACCAGGGTGTTCCCTTTGAGGCTTTTATAGTCGCCCCGATCCCTTCGCTCGACGCTGTTCGCGATGCCGCTCATCATTTTGTGAGGTTGAACACCGGCTCTCATTTCATGGTCCCCGAAGCCGAGTACATGCCCCGATGCGTAGGTGCATTTACGGGCTGGTATCTTCATCGAATTACCCCAATTATTGCTGAAGAAAGAAGGGTTCTTCTTGGTCACGACTCCCCTCCTCAGGTTTCGGGAGCTAAGCTGCGACCAAGGGTTCCAGTCCGCTTCCCTTTGAGGGAGATTGGCGCCGCCCTCATTCCGGGGGAGTCAGGGGTAGATCTTACTCCGACAGCTGGTATGCCTTTGGGTTCCCGATCGCGAGGTAGACGGGCTCCAGTAGTAGCACCTCTGCCGGTAGCGGCACCGCCCCCCGTGGCGTCGACGACGGCGATGTCGTCCTTGGTCGTGGCACCGAGTGAGAGTAACAGGGACGAGGGCGTTGAAGGCGATGTGGGCCAGCATCGCCCTAGGGCTTCGCGAGGGAGGAAGCGGCCATCTTCAGCGACCGGTTCTGGGTCTAAACGGCGGAGGAAAGCGGCTACTGCCCCGCTTGATTCCGTGGTGGAGTCTGAGCCCATCCTTGAAGACGAACCCTTGGCCTTGCAAGAGTCAAGCGCTGGACTTCTCTTCCCGAGTTCGGCTGATGAGGAGGCTGCACAGTTAGCTGAGGCCATACGGCGTTCAAAAGACGCGTCCCATAACGCCAAGGTTCCGAAGAAGTCTTATCCCGCTGTAATTTTTTACGAAGACCCTTCGTGGATTCGGCGGCGATTTATCGGCCCTTTGGAGGAATGGGGGGAAAGGGCTTTGAAGCAGCCCGCTTCAGAAGACGCAGCTGATGCATTTTCTTTATGGACCGGCGGTCATGAGTCTACTCTTGAACCTCGGCGAGCTTATCTCCTTGAGAAGGAGAAGCGGCTTGAAGAAGCCATATTGAGGGCTTCTTTGCGGATAGGTATGTTGTGCTTATTCTGTAATCTTGTCGATTATTTATGCTCGTGGGTATGTATCATTAGTCTTATTCGAATCGTGCAGAGTCTTCGACGTTGGGGGAGCTCCCTGCTGGCCCATTAAAGCTAAAGCCCGCCGAAGTTCTCAATGAAGCCTTGCTGGATGTGGAGGGGGCTGATGAGGCTGCTCCTCTCATGATAGAACCTCCCGCAGCGATTCTTGATCAGGGAGTACTTGCCCCTTTGGGGGAGGCTCTCTTGGAGGCCGCCACCCCAATGACTCTTATTGAGGGCGGCCCAAAGGCTGGAAGCGAGGCAGTCGGGACTACTCTCCCTTTGTTACAACCTGAGGTCACGGCGGAGACCGTTGAAGCTGCTATCCCCCCGGCTCAGAATGGGAGGAGTGTTGAAGGTACCCCTCTGCGTTTTTAATTTAGTAACCCCTTCATAGTCTGAAATCTTTTATCTTTCCCAGAATTGCGCGGTTTGGCAGCCACGATCGCGGATCTGTCGCCTCGTCAATCATTTCAGCGTTTATTGGAGATGGCAGCTCCGCAGGCGATCCCTCCTCAGCGTATTGTCCTTTCCTCTGGGCAAGGTTAGTGTCATTCGCCATTTTTTAACCATAGCCTTGTTACTATTTTGCGAAATGACGTTGATGTTTCTTCTAGTTTTGGAAGCCGACGATGAGGTCGAGGTCGTTGAAGGGCCAGGGGAACCTTCAGCTCCTACTTGCATGACTGTCGGTGAGTGACATTTTATTATAGTCCCGTTCGTTCTGCGTTTAAGAGTTTTACCAACATTTGCCAAATTTGAACAGCCCTGCCAGTCTCCATGGCTTTGGAATCGCGCATTGTGATGCCGCCCGGCCCCTACGCTTTGCGGGCTTCAGAACGCTTGGCCCAATTGAGCCTTCTTTCCCTATCTTCTTTCGTCGAGGAGCTCCGTGCTGGTAGTGCGACCACAGCCGAAGCGTTTGCCGCTGAAGCTAATGGCTCTCTTTCTTTTCTCGCCACCTATCATAGCGAGGAGGTGGTGCGGGTCTGGGTGGAGTTCTGTAGGAAGGTGGAGGCTTGTTTGTATGCTCTCGAATGTTCTCGCCTTTCCTCGGAAGCCGTGGCTGCAAAAGCGGAGTTGCGAGGTCTGATAGCACGATGTGCGGCAAACATGACGTCATGTGAGAAGAGGCTTGGCCGCAAATTCTCGGAGAGGGAGCTAGCCTCTAAGGCGCTGGGCGAGCTTCAAGCCAATCTCACAGCCAGGGCCAATGAAGCGTATGAACTGTGGCGGGTGCTTCAGGAGTCCATCAAAGAGGTGGTGGCTCTCGATAAGGCTGCCACGTTTACTCGTGAGAGGGTCGAGGCTCATAAAGCCACCGAAAAAGAGCTCGAAGCTCGGCTCGCTTCGTATCAGGCTCAGCAAGCTCAGGCGGAGGCTCGTCTTCTGGAGATCTTGCGTCATGAAGCCGTGGCTCAGCAACAGAATGATGAGCTGGTAAAATTACCGCATCGCCCGCCGGCTTGAGGACTTGTATCTTTTTTTTTTTTTGTACATACTCATGAGAGTATCTTTCTTTTTGTTTCTTTCATGAATCGCGCCTTGTATCCATTTTGGCTTATGAATAAAAGATACAATTTTCCTTTCAATGGTGTGTCCCCTTTTTATTGAATGCATTCTGCGGATATTCTATCTTGATCTCCTTGCAGGACAGCGATGGCTCAGGATTCAGGGTTAAGATCTGCTTCCTAAGACTTCTGCATTTTACTAGCCACGAGGGTCTCATAAAGAGTTTTCCTCCTGGTCGTGAGGACTTGTAAGTGCTGGATGCGGTTACCCTTGTCCGTGTTTTACGGAGTCAGGGGTTTCTCCAGATATTGTAGTTTAAAGACGTCGCGGTCAAGGTTAAGGACCTCATAGTCCGTGGATTTAAGGACTCCACAGTCCGCTGTTAGTTTTAAGACATCACGGTCAAGGTTAAGGACCTCATAGTCCATGGATTTAAGGACTCCACTGTCCGCTGTTAGTTTTAAGACATCACGGTCAAGGTTAAGGACCTCATAGTCCATGGATTTAGGGACTCCACAGTCCGATGTTAGTTTTAAGACATCATGGTCAAGGTTAAGGACCTCATAGTCCGTGGATTTAGGGACTCCACAGTCCGATGTTTGGTTGCAGGGACCCGTCACCTCTTTGAAGACGTTGAGGAATTACAACGCCAGGCATCAAAGGAGTGAAGAGATGTACCCTTAAACCGAGGCAAAAATCTGTAAGGAATAGGGGTGGTTGATCGTTAGTTTTAAGACATCGCGGTCGAGGTTAAGGACGTCATAGTCCGTGGATTTTAAGGACTCCACAGTCCGGTATTTGCTCTGGATGCTTCACACGGGTTCACTGCCGTGCTTGGCGAGGACCAGGCTCCGCTCTGGGTGTTTTCCGCGGGGTCAAAGAGTGACGTTATCCACGTTCCACGTAACCAGGAATTTTGCACTAGATGCTTCACACGGGTTCACTGCCATGCTCGGCGAAGACTAGGCTCCGCTCTGGATGCTTCACACGGGTTCACTGCCGTGCTCTGCGAGGACCAGGATCCGCTCTGGACGTTTTCCACGGGGTCAAAGAGTGACGTTATCCGCGTTCCACGTAACCAGGAAGTTTGCACTAGATGCTTCACACGGGTTCACTGCCGTGCTCGGCGAGGACTAGGCTCCGCTCTGGATGCTTCACACGGGTTCACTGCCGTGTTCTGCGAGGACCGGGATCCGCTCTGGACGTTTTCCACGGGGTCAAAGAGTGACGTTATCCGCGTTCCACGTAACCAGGAAGTTTGCACTAGATGCTTCACACGGGTTCACTGCCGTGCTCGGCGAGGACTAGGCTCCGCTCTGGATGCTTCACACGGGTTCACTGCCGTGCTCTGCGAGGACCAGGATCCGCTCTGGACGTTTTCCACGGGGTCAAAGAGTGACGTTATCCGCGTTCCATGTAACCAGGAAGTTTGCACTAGATGCTTCACACGGGTTCACTGCCGTGCTCGGCGAGGACTAGACTCCGCTCTGGATGCTTCACACGGGTTCACTGCCGTGTTCTGCGAGGACCAGGATCCGCTCTGGACGTTTTCCACGGGGTCAAAGAGTGACGTTATCCGCGTTCCACGTGACCAGGAAGTTTGCACTAGATGCTTCACACGGGTTCACTGCCGTGCTCGGCGAGGACTAGGCTCCGCTCTGGATGCTTCACACGGGTTCACTGCCGTGTTCTGCGAGGACCAGGATCCGCTCTGGACGTTTTCCACGGGGTCAAAGAGTGACGTTATCCGCGTTCCACGTGACCAGGAATTTTGTTGATTGTATCCGCATTTCACGGGATAGAGGTTTGACTCTTGGTGATATGTATCGCCGAGCCATGGAACTTGGGGTTGCCGTTGTTCCGTTTCGCTTGATGTCGTGTCTGCTGCCATGAGACGGACGTCGAGATGATCTCTAGGCTATCTGTGAACCGTCGAGATTTGGCTTCTCCTTATGATGAAACTCGGGGGAGGAGTATGATCCCTTCTTTGATTGCGCCCCTGGATTGTATACAGGGTTAGATGTAACATCACCTGTAGGGCGAGGATTTCACTTTTATTTCATTTCTTTTTCCGCGATGCTCTATCATTTCAGCTTTTATATCGCGAAGGTCGCGATTGCCCCATCATTTCGGCTATTTTTCGCGGTGCCCAATCATTTCGGCTATTTATTTCATTCTCACTCGCTGTTTTTTATTTCGAGTTGCCCCATCATTTCGGCTATTTTGTCATGCATACATTTTTACTTGCTGCTTTTTATTGCAGGTTGCCCCATCATTTCGGCTATTTCGTATGCATGTGTGGCTCGCTAGCTTTTTCGCTGCAAGCTTGGATTTTAGATACCGATTTCAGCATCAACACCGCTACAACTGGGATGTTGCCAGGAGCGAATCATCATTTGCCTCTGTCGATGTTTGAACAAAGGTGGCTTAGTAAACAGGGTTAAGGGTCCTGCCGACCAAGGCTTCTGACTTCATGAGCCGTAAGGGTCTCACAAAGATATTTCTCCCTACAAGTCGTGAGGATCTTGCAGATGTATTTTCTCCTTAGGGATCGTGAGGATTCCTAAGTGCGTGTTCCTCTGTAAGTCGTAAGGATCCTATAAGAGGGCTTTCTCCTTATGGGTCGAGAGGACCTGCAAGGGCTGCTCATTATATGGACATATCCCTAGTCACGGGTGGGACTTTGCTGGGGAAGTGTTTATTCGCGCCCGTGGATTGTATACAAGGGTCAGTATTGAGCCTCTTGTAGGGCAATATCGAAGGTTGTGGGGGATTTGCTTAAGAACAGGTTTAGGTTTCTGTAACTTAAGACTTTCAAGTCTTAAGAGCCGTGAGGGTCTCATAAGAGAATTCTCCTTACAAGTCGTGAGGATCTCGTAAGTGTATTTTCTCCTTAGGAATCGTGAGGATCCCTAAGTGTGCTGCTCCTTTGTGAGTCGTAAGGATCTCACGCAGGCGGTTTCTCCTTACAAGGTCGAGAGGGCCCTATAAGTGTCTTTTAACGAGGTTGCGCCCTTTCGGGTTTTCACAAACACTCGCCGGTAGTCCAGCTGTTTTTACTCACGGAGCCCTTTTGGGTTTTCATCCGTGCCCACTTTGCTTATGGACATACCGTTTTTTATTTTATATACTTTTTTTTTAATCTCGTCAGCCTAATGATGCTGTGGTAGTAGTTTAGGGACGTTTCGGTCCATCGCTAGTTTAAGGACGTTTCGGTCCATTGTTAGTTTTAAGGACGTTTCGGTCCGTCGTTAGTTTAAGGACATTTCGGTCCATCATTAGTTTAAAGACGTTTCGGTCCGTCGTTACGGGAAGGCCGGCTGCTGCTTGTAAGGTCTGAGCCTAGGAAGATAGCGAGCGGACGTAGTCGTCGTCATCCATCATTGACCCAGGCTATGGCTTATTAAGCGTAGTATTTCTTTAAGAAACGGCCGTTTATTGGCCTGAAAGGTCTTTCACCGTGCATGTCCATGAGTAGATAAGCTCCACCGTGGTAGACCTTGTCTATGATGTAAGGGCCTTCGTAGTTTGGCTCAAATTTCCCCCGCTTGGCACGATTGGGGATCATAGGTCTTTTGACCACTAATACGAGTTCGCCTTGGTGGAATGTCCTCGGCCTGGTCAATCTTTCGTACGAGCGCGTCATCTTTGCTTTGTAGGCTTCTAGATGTTGTTGCGCTATGAGCCGAGTTTCGTCGAGGGCATCAAGCTCCTCAAGCCGAAGGTGGGCATTTTCTTCGTCCGTCAGCTCGTGGTGGACTGCTACTCGTAGAGAGGGTAACTCTATCTCGAGGGGGAGTACTGCTTCCGTCCCAAATACCAATGCGTACGGCGTTGCGTTCGTGGCTGTCTTGAATGTAGTTCGATAAGCCCAAAGGGCCTCTTGCAGCCTCTCGTGCCAGTCTCTCTTATTCTGGGAAACGGTCTTTTTTATGGTCTTCATCAAGGTCTTATTGAAGGCCTCGGCCAGACCGTTAGCTCGTGGGTTGTAAACTGAAGAATACCTCCAGTCTATATTGTGCTGCTGCGCGAAGCGGCTAATCTTATGGCTTCTGTAGGCTGGCCCGTTATCGGAGATAATCCGCCGTGGGGGTTCCAAACCGATAGATGACGTGCGTCTTGAAGAAATGGAGGATATTATCCGTCTTCACTTCCCTCAGTGGTACTGCTTCTGCCCATTTGGAGAAGTAATCAGTTGTCGCCAGGATAAAACGATGTCCCCGAGATGATGCTGGCTCAATGGGGCCGACTATGTCAGTCCCCCACATCTCGAATGGCCAGCTGGCCACCGTTGGGTGTAGTGGATTCGGATGTTGGTGGATGAAGTCTCCATGAATCTGGCATGAGTGGCATTGCTTCGCATACTCGAGGCAGTCCTGGATCATCGTGGGCTAGTAGTAGCCCATTCGTTTAATCTTTAACTTCATCTTCGGGCCTGCTTGGTGAGAACCGCAAAGTCCGTCATGAACTTCCTGAATGACTCTTTCTGCTTCGTCAGATCCTAAGCATCTCAGCCATAGAGAATCAAACGATCTCTTGTATAGAGTATCGTTGACGAGAGCGAAAGATAGAGCTCGTTTCATGAGCTGATGTCTTGAGGACGCTTCTTTGGGCATTCGGCGGGACTTAAAGTAGTCTATGAAGACTTCCCTCCAGTCCTCGGCCTTCTCCTGGTCTTTTATTTGTAGGGTCGTCTGCTCAGTCGCTCCCTCTTTATATAATTCCGGAGGTATTTCTGCTGGGGTGAGCACTCGACGGCTTTGTACCACGATTCTGACATCATCGAGGTTCTCGTCAGCCAGTTCTTTAGCAAGTTTGGCCAACGCGTCTGCTTTGCTGTTCTCCGCGCGCGGTATGTTCTCTAAAATACAGGAGGGAATTTAGGCCAACAGTTGTTGCACCTTTTCGCCGTACTTTACCAACTCCGGCTTGCACGTTTGGTAGTCACCATTTACTTGACTAACAACTAGCTGAGAATCCCCGTATATAAGGAGGTCTTCAATTCCCATGTCGATGGCGATTTCGAGGCCTGCTATCAGAGCTTCATATTCACCTTCATTGTTTGTCCTCGGCTCTGTTAAGGAGAAGGCGAAGCGCATTATCCCTCCTTGTGGAGTTGCAAAGATGAGGCCTATCCCTGATTTGATCATTGGGGTACTTTGTTTCTGTTTCTTTACGGAGGACGCTCCATCGAAATAGAGTTCCCATCGGGTGTTTCCGCCGCTAATCGCATCAAATGCATGCTCGTCCGGCAAATCACAATTCAGAGGAGAATCGGCCGGTATCGGGTGCTCAGCAAGGAAATCGGCAATGGCCTGGCCTTTCACTGCCTTGAGAGGTTGATACGTTATCGAGAACTCCATCAAGAGCAGGGCCCATTTAGCGAGTCGTCCCGTCAATATGGCTTTTGACATCAAGTATTTAAGGGGATCCACCTTTGAAATAAGACGGACTTCATGTGCCAACGCATAGTGCCTGAGCTTTGTCACCGCGAAGATTAAGGCCAAGCAATGTTTTTCAATGGGAGAGTAGTTGCTTTCTGCCCCCAGTAGAACTCGACTTAAGTAGTAAAGTGCTCTCTCTTTCCCCTGATCATTCTCTTGCGCCCATAATGCGCCCAAGGAACCTTCGAGGGCGGTCGTATAAAGAATGAGGGGCTTTCCCTTGACCGGCGCAGCCAATACCGGCGGGTTCTGCAGGTACTGCTTGATCTCGTCTAGTGCACCTTGGCATTTTTGATCCCAGACGAATGGGGTTCCCTTCTTCATCAGGTGACTGTAGGGGCGGCATTTGCCTGAAAGATTTGCGATAAATCGCCGGATGTATGCGAGCTTCCCTTGGAGAGACCGCAACTGTTTGAGGGTTCTTGGCGGAGGCATTTCCATGATCGCTTTAATCTTTGACGGATCTATTTCAATACCTCGGTGTCGAACGATGAATCCCAGGAATTTTCCCGAGGAGACTCCAAACGCGCATTTGAGGGGATTCATTTTCAAATTATATTGCCGGAGGCGTTGAAACACAGTCTCCAGGTGCTTTAAATGCTCTTCGTATGACATGCTCTTTACTACGAGGTCATCGATATAGCACTCAACGATGTCATGTATGAGGTCATCGAAGATCTTTGTCATGGCCCTTTGATAGGTAGCGCCAGCGTTCTTTAGACCAAAGGGCATAACCCTGTAGCAGAATATACCCAAAGGGGTCCGGAAAGCGGTGTGCTTCTGGTCTTCGGGATGCATCTTTATCTGATTGTATCCTGACGAACCGTCCATAAAGGAGAAAACCTCGTGAGTGGACGTGTTATCTATCATTAGCTCGGTTACCGGTACTGGGAAATCATCCTTTGGACAGGCTTTATTGAGATCCCTGAAATCCACGCATATGCGTACCGTCCCATTCTTCTTCATTACCGGGACGATATTGGCGATCCAGTCGGGATATTGAACTTCTTGAATAAATCCAGAATCGATCAGCTTCTTGACTTCGGCGTTGATGCTCATCTCTAGCTCGAGTCGCATCCTTCTTGGCGCCTGCTTGACTGGCTTGATATCTGGGGATATTGCTAATTTATGCACAGCAACTTCCGGATCTAATCCTGGCATCTCGGAGTAGTTCCACGCGAAGCAGTCTTTATGCTGTAGAAGCACGTTCTTTAACGCAGCCACCCTTTCTTCAGAGAGCAACTCGCTGACGAATGTCGGTCGCGGGTCCTCTGCCGATCCCAACTCAATCTTCCTGAGGTTATCTGCAGTAGTATGTATACCGTCTTCCAGTTCTTTCGGAGCGGGCGGAAATTCTGAGATCACCTCATCATCGCTGTTTTCAAAGCATCGGGGAAGGTCATCTATGTTCTCGGGCTCTTCTTTTAATATCGTAATCGTATAACAGGTGCGAATCCGCTCCCGAGACTGAGGTGGATCCGGTTCTGCTCTTGCGGCCTTGGGCTCGTGCTTTCGTGGCGGCGTTACCCTCCAGCTGTTGGATAAAGCGAATCTGCCATGTCGGTACTGGTCCTCGACCCAGTTCTTGAAGGTGAAGCAGTCTTCGGTGGGGTGTCCTATGGCTCGGTGATAAGAGCAATAGCTCAGACGAGAAGCCTTGTTAGCTTGCTCAGGGTGTCTAGATTCTGGAAGCGCGATCATTTGATGTTTTAAAGCGATCTTGAGTAACTTCTCCGTCTTGTCTCGGGGGAAGGAGTACGCTCGACTCGTCTTTTCCATGAGGGACGAATCCGAGCCGCGCAGTACCTGTAACCCTCTAATCCTACGTCGTTGTTGTCGGCTCTTCTTTCCGCTCCTTGACTTATTTCCGTCTCCGCATTGGGCCTTTCGTACAACAGGTTGACAAAGATGAGCATCTTTGTCTTTTGGAGCCTGTTGAAATAGACGTTGCGTCCTGGCCTTCTCGTAGATGGCCATCTCGCGGTTGTGGTCTTCCCGAGCTTTCTGACCCATTTTCCTGATAGGCTTGTCCGTTCGTTCTTCAAACGACGGACTCGGTGCTTCAATCGCGGGGTCTGGTTTTAATGAGGGGTCGGAATCTCCTGACAGGGCGTCCTCTTCTTCATCAAAGGTATATATAGCGTAGCTGCTGTGGGCCCGCTCCCGTTTTCCGGTTCTCGCGTATCCAAGCCCAAGTGTTTCCATTTTCCCGTTGGGCAATTTGCGTTGGGTTCCAGGGACATCCCAAATCCTGTTGTAGAACCGAGCCTGTCGAACAGTTTGTTTTAAGGGTACTCCTTGGCGCTTCAATAGCTTCTTTAATCCATTTGTATAGTATCTGGGCAGACGAATGGGTTGGAGCCTGTCAGGTGTAGCATCCACGCCATGCCAGATCTCTTTCTCTACTTTCGACTCTGAGGATCGGTAGAATAGGATCACCTTCTCACCCCTTCGCCTGGGAGGGACGTAAAACGTTTGCAGGTCATGCACATTGTGAGCTTGAAGCGTGTCGAGATCCTTGTAGTGTTCTCGCGGTACCATGGTGATTTGCAAACTATGATCATCGCCAGGGGGTGCTTGCGTTGACAGCCGATTGGAGAATATGGCATTAACTTCATCCTCTGAATCACTTCCGAAGACCAGTATGGGGGCGGGCGTCCCCAGGTTGTTACGCTGAGATGGCCCTGTATAAGCTATCTCTTCCTCTTCTTCGGTATCGCTTCCGAAAACAGGGATGGTGGCGGCGGCTTTGTTCTCCGGGTCGCGACACCTTTCTGTATCCTCGAAATCTGGCAAAAAGTACTTCGCATCTTCGTATTTGCGGACTTCGTTCACGGAGAATGGATTTAACTCTCCTGTTACGGTATACTCAAAACCATCTTTAAAGTACTTCATACACTGGTGTTGTGTAGAAGGGACGATGTTGTATTCGTGTAGCCAAGGACGACCGAGCAAGGCGTTGTAGCAGGTTTTGGCGTCAATGACATGAAATTTGATGTCTGTGATGAGAAGTCCAAAGCGTAATGTTAGTATCACAGATCCGAGAGTCCGTGACGATTGTGAATCGAAACCGGAGATAGTGATTTTGTCACGAGCGAGGTGTTGCACACTCATGCAGATTTCCTTCAACACCCGAACATTAAGGAGATTGACGGAGGATCCATTATCCACCAGGATCTTGCCTATCTTGATGTCATGGCAGTATCCGGAGACATATAGGGGACGGTTGTGGTCGCACGTCCCGAGAAGGAGGTCTTCATCACCGAAAGTGACGTCGGCCGTATGCACTTCCTCCAGTTCATCCTTCATCTTTTCAGTGGCGAGGAAGGCTTGGAATTGTTCAGGTTCTTGCAACGCCTTAATTAGTGAGTCTCGCGATTCTTTTGACAATAGGAGGGCATCAAGGATGCTAAGCTGAGAAGGTAGCTTCCTTAAGTGCGCGAGGATGTTATAGTCTACCTTACCCTTCTTAGGAGGGTCTCTGGTAGTTAGTTCTTTCGTGACTTGGTCATCTAAAGTGATATCTTCAATGACCTTTTCCTTTCCCTTATCTTTTCTGCTCACGGGCCCGAGATTCTTTTCTGGGAGTGTGCGATTGCGTAGCTGAATGTTCTCGCAGGCCTCCGATTCCTCCTCTTTCCCTAACACGGATTCTTTAAAGAGAGGGCCCAGAGCCATTTCTTCATCAGAGTCGCTCCCAAAGGTGAGAACTTGTGACCCCCCGATGTTAACCATGTCACGGCTGCCAGTAGTTCTGTTGCGCCCGTCGACAGTGCTTCTTCGTTCCCGACGGCTCTTGCGTTTCATGAGCTTAAAATGTTGCCGACGAGCAACATATGCTTGCCACCATATCTTAAAGGCGTTGCACTCCTCTGTGGGGTGTGAGATTTTTCGATGATATGCGCAATAATCAGGGTGCCTTTCCGCCCCATCGTGTGTATTTCCTTCCGAGGGTGGCAGCTTCATTCCCATTGACATGGCTTTGGCAAACCTTTTCCTCGTCTTGAACATCTTCTTGTCTACTTCGGATGCTTTTTGATCTGGCGGGGGTAGTTAACTCTTTCATTCAGTCGCCTGCATTTGGTTCCTTCTGACGCTGCCATCTCACGCTCCTGATCCGCTTTACTCTTTAGCCGAATCTCGTCTAGAAAGGCATTGATCATTTCATTTGTCGGCCACGCACGCTCTGATTCAGGCTCTGCCTCCAGCTTCTTAGTGCCAGGAGTTTTCTCATCATCGGTAAACGAGTGGGAGATTACGTTACAACTCGCCACATACCCTTCGGATTCATCCGACGAGCTCTCTCCATCATCTTCCTCTTGAAAGATGTGATTGAGGAACTCTTGCAGTGTGACAGGGGTTCGCGCCTTTTGATTGTATTCTTCCAGCGCGTCGATCTGCTTTTTCAATTTCGTGCGCTCGTCTCCAAGCTTCGCGGGCTTCTTGGATTTCTTCTTCTTTTTCTTCGAAGCTTTTGACGGCTGGGCGTGAGTATTTGGGCCCTCATCGCGAGTCTTCGTAGTTGGGCGGGGCTTCAGCATCCCTTCGATAATTTGAGGTTCAAGAGGGTCCTTCCATTCGATCGCAGGGCACGCGTGAAGGTCTCTCAGTATTCTTTTAGTTTTAGTTGACAGTACGACCTCCCATGGAGCTTCTTCAATAAAGGAGCAGGTTGCCCCCGGTGTATCTGCTTTCTTAGGAGTATGCGGTTGTGGTGGGTTCACCTTCCACTTTTCGGACAGTACAAACTTCCCCTGGAGGTATTGATCTTCAATCCATCCTTTGAAGACGAAGCAATCTTCAATCGGATGACTTACCGTTTGATGGTAAGGGCAATAGTTAGGGTTATTCACCTTGGTGGGTTGTGGCGGTCGCCTTGGATTTGGTAGGTTTATAAGTCTGTTGCGTATTGCCAGCTCGAATAACCGTTTCGTCTTGTCTCGTGGGAACGAGTAGGGACGCTTCATCTTTTCATTATAATACCGGCGTCTTTCTTCCAATTGATCTGCCGGTTTTGGGGCGTTAGGTTGCTGTTGGGCATTCGCGACAAAGGTTGCCCTTCCTTTACTCTTGTCATTCCGAGGTTCCGACTTCGGGGGAGGTGGTCTATGACCCATCTGGTCCATCTGAGCCAACTTGTCGATTAAAGCCTGGAATGTGGTTGGCTTAAAGAACATCATGAACTGGGAAATAGTTGCGTGGGGGTCTAGGGTTCCCACGAACATGCCCACTGCGGGTGCCTCCTCAATGCGTTGCTCGCATCTCGACCACAAATTCCGCCAGCGTATAGCATACTGGACCCAGGTTTCGCCTGGTTTTACCCTGGCGTTAATCAATGCAGTTATTGGAGTGCGCTCGCTGGCACTTGCGAACCGCTGAGTGAATAACAACTCCATTTCAGCGAACGTTTTGATGGAATCGTTCGGGAGCTCCGAATACCATTCGAACGCTGTTTCTGATAAGCTGCCAACGAACTGACGGAGTAACAGTTTATCATCCCCGCCGGTGTTACCGCAGAGGGCCCGGAACTGGGCGACGTGTTGATGGGGATTGCCGGTCCCCTTATACACATGGAATTTCGGTATCGTATAGCCTTGCGGGTATTTGATTTGATCGTACCAGCTCGGATACGGCCGCCCCATTTTCACGACTTGACCAGCTGCTTTAGTCGCATGATGGACCCGGATTTGCTGGGCTATGTAGTCAGCCAAGTCAGCTTTAGAGATTGTCTCCTCCTTGGCGTTGAGAGGGCTGGTGGTGGATTTGACGTTTCTCCCCGGTCGTCTTCCAGAACGATTGGGGGATCGTCGGCGGGTAGGTCCTGCTGGATCATCATTCCTATCATATCTTGGAAGAGAAGGCCCATACGTTGTATGTTGGCCGCTTGTTCAGCAGCCTCTTTGTCCTTTTTCTCCAGTGTCCGGCGAAGGAATTCAGCGTCGGTTTCCTCCTCCTGGCGTGCGTCTGAGGACGTTTCTGGGCTTTCTTTTGGCCCGGTAAGTGCGGCCATAGCATTCATCATTTCTTGGAGCTTTTGCTGTTGCTCCTGGGCTTTCGTCACGGATCGGGTTAGCGGTCGGTGGCCCGTAGAAGTGCGGCTTTCCTCCTTTCCATAAGCCATATAAACAGTGTGCACCACCATGTCCCCAGACCTCGGGCGTTTGGGCTCAGTGCTTTTAGCTGTTGTTGCATGGTGAGGGATCTTTTCTGGCCTCCTCCTTTTGTGAGTCATGGAGGTTGAGGGGGCCATTGAGGTGGGCGTCCAGATAGCCTTTCGGGGTTTAGCCTGATGATCGGCCTCCGGTTGGATTTTTAGCTTCTTGTGCTGGCGGGAGAAGTTTGGATCGACGATCGAGTCTCGGGCCTGCCGCCAAACCTTATAGATTTTGGAAGACAGCCGTTGAGGAGATCGGGGCTGTTCTGATTCTATTTCCACAACCTTTTTTAATGAGGGAGGCGACCTCTTTAGCACTGCAGTAGGGGAATTCCTTCGCACCTTATTTAGCATCTCGAAGCTGTTCCCAGTTGGAACAGCAGCATTAACTTCTACCACCGGGGCTGGTGGAGTCAATCCGGAGGGGGAGTTGCCCCCAGCCTTTCTTATTCGGCGCCAATGACGACGTCGAGCGCGTCGAGCGGACGGTGCTGGTTCAGCGGTGAGAATGGCTTCGTCTTTCCCCCTGTGTAGGTGGGGGGTCGCTGTTGGTGTTAGCCTGTCAAAGACCGATGTCCTTTGTGCAGCGGGAGCGGGAGCTGAAGCCGTTAATCTTGTGAAGATCGACTTCTTGGCTGGAGAAGCCGCCTTGGCGATTTCGGAGGCAGGAGCGGCCGCTTTCTTTGAAGCAGCCTTCTCTGAGATCATAGGTCCCGTGATGAGTTCGCAGGATTTCTGGCCCAATCTAGAGAAGACCGAGGCGTTGACACTAGGCGACTCGTTGAGAGGAGCCGCGGCAGGGGCAAGACGGTCAAAGACCGACTTCTTGAGAGCTTCCTTTGTCATCACCGGCGCCGCGAAGCTTGATGGTGGGAGTATAGTCCCAAAGAACAATCCGGTAGTGGCTTGAGTCACCTGGTCCACCGGCATTGTGAACAACGAAGCAGCTTGGGGTCCATAGGCTATACCTCCTGGCGACGTAAAGAGTTGGTCGTAATTGCAGTTCGAGCAGTTGGAGAATTTCGCAGAAGTAGAAGCCATCAATCCTTTGCTTTCTGCAATAAGCAAGACGCCAATTCTTAGTATCTTGAAACCCAAGGGCAACTATTAGCGAACCGCGATTGGTTCGCGAATCACGACACACGAAGTGTGGAGTGGAAAGAGGAAAAGGTCCCACCGGGCGTGCCAGAATCTGTTCCCCTCCGAAAGACACGCGGGACGTGGGGACGTCTCGCCTGAGGTTCGGGGCAGATGCCAATAGGTGCTATCCGTCTACCTCTCCGAGGATGCCAAGTTGATTTATGGCACCGTGTATCGGAGGTTTAAACGGATGCGTCCGGTGTAGCAAACTTCGTCAGATTCCCCCTCGTTTGAGGGGTTTTTGATTGTGGGGACGCTCTTCCCTGCAGGCGCAAGCCCCTGCAGTTAATTACGCTACCGCATCGCGGTAACAACTTTCTCCTTCTCCAGATGGTCACTTCGTGTCGTGTGTTTTTGTTTTATGTTTTATTGCCCGTGGATCGTTTACGGAGACTGAGTTATGTTGTCGCCCGTAGGGCGTGGACTAGTCCAAATCCGAGTTATCTTAGATTTGGGTTTGGGGGTTTGGTTTGAGGATACGTTAGCCACGCTTGAGGCTAAGATCAACTCAAACATTTGTTAAGGATACATTAGTCTAGTTTGAGACTAAGATCAACTTAACGGGATCGTTTAGATCCGACAAAGGAGCGTTTGGACTCCATTGTTCCAGTTTTAGGGACATAGTGGTCCATCGTATGTGTGTGGCCGTCGGGACCCGTCACCTCTCTGACGACGTTGAAGGATTACAACGACGGATGTCAGAGGGGTTCAGAGATGTACCCTCGAGCCAGAGTTAATTGGGGGGATTCGTAGTCCAGTTTGCTTGAAAGTTTAAGGATTCATTAGCTATCTTTGAGGCTAAGATCAACTTAAACGGGACCGTTTAGATCCGACAAAAGAGCATATAGGGGCTCTATTGTTCTAGTTTAAGGACATTGCGGTCCATGGGTAGTTTAAGGACATTGCGGTCCATGGGTAGTTTAAGGACATTGCGGTCCGTGGGTAGTTTAAGGACATTGCGGTCCAGTATGTGCTCTGGATGCTTCACACGGGTTCACTGCCGTGCTTGGCGAGGACCAGGCTCCGCTCTAGGCGTTTTCCACGGGGTCAAGGATTGACGTTATCCGCGTTCCACATAACCAGGAATTTTGCACTAGATGCTTCACACGGGTTCACTGCCGCGTTAGGCGAGGACTAGGCTCCGCTCTGGATGCTTCACACGGGTTCACTGCCGTGCTCTGCGAGGACCAGGATCCGCTCTGGACGTTTTCCACGGGGTCAAAGAGTGACGTTATCCGCGTTCCACGTACCAGGAATTTTGTATTAGACATGGGTTTAAGGACCCCACAGTCCATATCATGTGTGGTCATCGGGACCCGTCACCTCTTTGAAGACATTGAGGGATTACAATGCCAAGTATCAAAGGAGTGAAGAGATGTACCCTAGAACCGGAATGGCTTGAGTAGTCCCTGGCCCAATTTGGGGTCAAGACTGATTAATTATGTTATGAGCCCACTGGCCCAGTTAATCACGAATTGAGGACTTATGGCCAGCTTGGGCTAAGTCCAGTCAGGTCTGGAATATTGGCTTCTTGTTGGTCCATTGAGGGAGAGGCTTTGCCTCTATCCCTTTAGCCAATCGGGCCAAAGCCTAGTGTTAAACACTACAGAGCAATCAGTGTTGAACACTGGGAATGAGGTTGACAAGTTAGTGTTTAACACTAGAAGATAATTGGTGTTAAACACCAGCGACAAGGCTTTCAAATTAGTGTTAAACACTAAAACAGATCGGTATCAAGCACTGGCAACTGAGCCCTCAAATTAGTGTTAAACACTAAGGTAGTCAGTGTTGAACACTGCAAGTAAAGTTTTTTGATTAGTGTTGAACACTAAGGCCCAACAGTTGTTTTAACACTGGATTCGGGAGTTTCGATTTAGTGTTAAACACTAAGGCAAGAGGGGTCACGTGGCAACACATGAGAGCGCCCTCCCTTCATTGATTCTGTTGAGATTATCGCATTTTTCAGAGTATCACGTGCCCTCACGTGACGGGTATTCAAACGCTTATATGTTAACGCTTCTGCCGAGGGTCACGTGGGTCACGTGAGGCACTGCCTCAAAGGGCTTTCTGTAGATCTTTTGGGGAGGGGGTCACGTGGTGACACGTGACTCTTCTTTTCTGTGGTTGTTAGAAGATCTGTTAATCCCTTTCAGGAATTAAATTCCTCGTAGGGTTGAACCCTGACAATAATTTCAAAGGAATTAAATTCCTAGTTTCTTTTGAAGAGTTGAACTCTGAATTTTCTGTAGGAATTAAATTCCTTATATATGTGAAGAACTGAATAGGGTTAAACCCTAATAAAAGCTTTTAAGGAATTGAACTCCCATTCTCTGTTAAATTATGATTAAGGGAATTAAATTCCCGCTGTTTCAACAGAACTAGGTTCTTAATTAGGGTTAAACCCTGTTTCTCTTTGTTCTGAAGGAATTAAATTCCCATGATACAGGGTCAAGCCCTAATTTTATTTTAAAGGAATTGAATTCCTATAGTTCTGCGAGAATTAAATTCTCATGCTTGCATTCCCTCTCTATGTTTTGGATCTGCATGGCAGGATCTCAACCCATTGAGAATTAAATTCTCAATCTAAAGGGGAGGTGTGCGCTTTGCAGATCCTCTATCAAAGAGAGAAGAAATAAGTTCTTCTGTTTTATATATCAGAGTTAAACTCTGTTGAGAATTAAATTCTCTTTCTCTCAGAAAGCCTTCCCTTTCTTACCTAGGGTTCTCTTTTGCAGAAGATCCGAATTCCTCCAAGTATCAGAGCTCTCTCCTTTTTCTTGCCTCTGCGTATGTATCTCTCTTTTGTATCTCTTGGCTCCTATTTATAGGAGAAGCAGCTGAGTCAATTAGTTTTTTGGTAAATCTTTCATGAGATATTTGATTTGCATCCTTCATTCATTCTGGACCTTTGGATTATTAGGAGAATTTTATTCACCATTGGATTTTAAATCCAGAGATTCTCCTTTGTTATTTTGGTTAGATTTAAGGGGGAAATCTTTCCAAACCCGAGATTTTCCATAGATAGATGATATTTAATCATCTCTGAATCTTTAATTTGATTGGTCCCAGATAATCACTTTCCTTTGGAAAGATTCAAATTTCCTTCAGAATTTAATTCTGTCATCAAAAATGGGCTTTGAAAGCCGGTCACGTGTGACCACGTGACCCATGGTCACGTGTAGACATGTGACCCTCTTTGGAATGAAGAATCCTCTTTCTTTCTGCGCTGTCTTCTGGTTGCTGTTTTAGCCATCACGTGTTAACATGTGACCATTGGTCACGTGTGAACACGTGACCCCCTGTTGGGAGCCCCTTTCTTTGACTCAACTGTAGCACGAGTCCTCTCCTTTGAGCGTCACGTGTCAACACGTGACCTCATCTGAAGCCCTTTTTCTTGACTTGATTAGGGAACCTTTTCTCTGACTTGATCAGGGAATCAATGAGCCCTTTTCCACTGCTTTTATATGTCACGTGTCAACACGTGACTGCTGGTCACGTGTAAGCACGTGGCCCCTCCTTCTGAAGCTTTTCCCATAAGCTTTTTTCTGATTTTAAATCAGGAAACAACCACCTCTTCCACTTACGCCTACCGTTGTAGTTCCGATCAACGAGCAAACGGTACTGCTCGAGGAAATAAAGAGCCTCTTAGAGGGACAACAGCAGCAGACTGCTATCCTAATGAAACGCTCGAAGCTGAGGCACCTGGAGTGAAACAATTCCGGGCACTGCATCCTAAGCAATTTTCTGGGAAAGAGAGCCCTCTGGAAGCTGAAGAATAGGCTCAATGCATTGAGAACGATCTGGCAGCAGCACAAGTGCTAGACATTGCTTGGGTAAAGGTTGCGAAACTGCAACTCACGGATAACACCCGAGTATGATGGAAGGCGGAAGAAAGCCGTCTTACTCAGCCGATCAAATGAAAGACTTTTCGCGACATGTTCGATGCGAAATATTTTCCCGAGACTGCCCGATTTGACATGAAGCAACAATTTATCCATTTACAACAAGGCTCTATATGGAGCAAATCTGTGGATGAGTACGATGCTGAGTTCACTATGTTGAGCAGGTAAAATATGTCTCAAATATTCGAATTTTCTGATATCACATACTACACAGCTAACACAAGACCGTTACAGGTTCGCAGCATATTTCATACCGACTGCTGAGATTAGGGCCAGAAAATTTCAGCAGGGTTGGATCAGAAGATCCAAGCTGTATTAGCTATAGGGGATTTCCCAACCCACGACTTAGCTTTGAAGGCTGCCCGTTGATACGAGGCAGTAATGAAGAAGAAGGGCAGACCTCAATTTTCCGGTATGAAGCGCCCTGCTACTCAGATAGCAGGAAGAGCCTCTTTCAGGCCACCTTTTGTACCCAGGAGACCGAGAGTACCTTTCAATCAGCCCAGTCCAGACTTTTGCACCGACTGCAGAAGGAATAGACACCTGGCAAAGGACTGCATGCGTGCTAATCGCCTTTGCTTAGTCTGTAGCTCATCCACACATGATATTGGATCTTGTCTTCATAGACTCAATCCAAATCCCGCAACCAGACCAACAATCACCTATCCGCAGCGGCCAGCTATCCAGGCATCTGCTCCACGTCTTGCTCTCCCAGCTCCACCTCCTCATGGACCTACTGCACCTCCTCCCCGTCAGTTCCATCAAGAACAAAGGAACCTACCTCAAGGACAGAGGAACAGACAGAGGAATACTCCTCCAGCAAGGAGGAATGTACCGAGACGACAAGCTTTCACAATGACTATGGAAGAAGCTGAAGCCACTGGCCAAATCATCACTGGTAACTCTTTTCTTTCAAGCTTTCTTTCAATCCTTATACATATCAAATATCTTATCATATACCTAAACATATTCCACACAACTTAGGTACAATCTTAGTAGTCTCACTTTTTGCACTAGCACTCTTCGATACTGGAGCATCTCATTACTTTATGTCGCAACGGTTCATCTGAACTCATGCGATTCCAGTCAAACCGCTCGTATCCAGCTGGAATGTCAGTTCAGGGAATGACATTCTAAAGGTAACAATGGGATACGACCTGTGTCCAATGGTCGTCTGCAGTAGAGAATTTTATGATGACTTCAAGGTGCTGGACATACCGAACTTCGATGTAGTTTTGGGTATGGATTGGCTAGGAACTTTCTATGCTACCATCGACAATTGTCAAAGAAGGGCAGTGTTCGAGATTCCAGAGCATCCGATCTTTTATTTCAAGAGTGGAGACCGTACCCTGGAGCCTAGCACATACAAAGCTCTAAGTCGATGTCACTCACCCCGCGGGTTCGCGGGGAGGTGGAATAGGTAAAAAACGATTTTTATAAACATGGTAACATCGACTAGACTCGAGGATCGTAACTAAACCCTTACTAACAAACTAAATAGGAGGTTTAACTACTATGTAAGAAGGTTATACCTCAATCTACAAGTCCTTCTTCTCCTTGATGTCTTTCTCTTCGTCGTGAGCTCCTTGGAGTAAGTGTGGATCGTGCCTCCTCGTCGGCTTCTCCACGTCAAAGAAGATCCACCCGAGAGTGTCTACCTTGAGCTCTAACATCTAAGATGAGGCTACTAGGGTACTTGGTGTTCTAAACTAAGTAGCTTAGAGTGAGTAGAGAGTGATTTTGGGTAGCTAAGTCTCACCAACCCTTGGATTCTCAACAAATGAAACAATAAGGGTTGTGAGGAAGAAGAAAATAGTGAGCTTGAGGAAAGAGAATGTGTTTTTGATAATGATAATGGAAATGGCTCTTGATTAGACTATAAGCATGGCAAGAAAATATCTCACACAAAATATCTAATGCCATAAAATATCTCACAAAATATCTAAGTCAACCCAAGCCTCAATAGTCAAACCAAGTAGCCATGGTTTAATTATCATTTATAAAAATAACAAATTATTTCCTCCACCTCATAATTGTTTTAATCAAGTAAATAACCAAAACCCTAATGAGGTGTCTCCTTCTAATAACAATCTTGAGTAATTACAAGAATGCCCCTCTCATCCGTATATACATACCCGTATCCGTGTTTCGAGAAACACGAATACAATGAGACGAAACCAATCCAATAATCTAATACTAGGATTCAGTTTAAACCAAACCCCACTAGTGTTATCCGCCCGAATATCATATGTGCACAAATATACGTATGTGAACGAACCCTGTCGTAAAACCATACGACCTGTACATCGTTTCACCCGAAGTAGGGAAACCCTCTGTGTAGGACTCTAAAGACTCGACAATACGCTGGCAGTGGGTTTAACCACAAGCAAGTCAGTGATACTAGCTACACGTAATGGCTACCCAGGTATCTGTCGATAAGAAGGCCGATGAGGAAACTCATCCGAACTCTTACTGAACCTGTCTATGGCAATCTTTGTACAGTCCGGTCTGTTCGTCTAAAAGTATCGCATATCGGGCCTAGGGGGCCGGTAATCGTCAGACCCATAATAGCACAATAAGTCGTGTCGGAGTGTAGCCCAAAACACTCTGAGAAGCTACTGGTGTACTTACCAGTAAATCTCGCTAGCTCTGGCCAGGGACTTTGTGTAATGGCTCTCCGAACACAGCGCGGCATCGACCCCCAATACCGGGAGAGACAAATCCTATCTAACCGCCATTGCCTCCAAGTGCTTCGGGACTGCACCCAACTACTACCTGTTTGCACGACTCAATAGAGCCGTGGTAGGGTAGTAATCTAAGAACAGTGGGAACACACTTGAGGCGAAGCAGCAGTGTCAAGTCAACAGATTATGCTGTACTCATGTCACCTGGGAACTGCTGCCTGATGATAGGTATAGTACCAATCAGCAGTATCCCATAAGTCCGTCCAGTGTAACTCATAACCCAATGAGCACCTGCATGCTATCTCTAGTACGACGTACTGATGGCTGTGGGACAGACCATCTCCCCTGCTGGGATGAGAAGCGTATACACTAGTCTACTCTGGAGTATCGATGCCCTGTCTCGATAATCCTACGACTAGAGACCTGTATAAGGATGTGCTGATAGATTACCCAGCCTCCACTAGTGTGACTGCCATCACAATGCTGGTAGTCAAGCAAAGATTCTAAATGCTCTATCAATATGTATTAGCGATACGTTAAAACAAACATATACACATATTAAGATAGATACAAATCAAGTAGCATACTACCATATTGAGCAAGACTGTCATAAATCCGTGTATATATCCCAAGCTTCCAAAATGTAATATACAAACTAGTACTATACAATAATGGCCTCTAGGGTATATAACACTAACGATCTCCCACTTGCACTAAGGCCATGTGCTGGCATATCACAGACCTATCATCTCGAATAGCCTCTCGAACTACGTCTGAGAGATGGCCTTTGTGAATGGATCTGCAGTGTTTTTTTCCGTAGCAACTCTCCGCACCTCGATCTCCCGGCGATCCACGATCTCCCTGATCAGGTGATACCGCCTCAAGATGTGTCTGGACTTCTGATGGGACCTGGGTTCCTTTGCTAAAGCTATAGCCCTGTTGTTGTTACAATACAGAGGTATTGGATCAACAATGGACGGAACCAAGTTCTGTTAAGAACTTCCTCATCCAAACGGCTTCTTTTGCGGCGTCATCAGCTGCGATATACACCGCTTCCATCGTCGAGTCAGCAACGGTGTCCTGTTTGGAACTCTTCCAACAGACTGCCCCTCCATTAAGGGTAAAAGACATAACCCGATATGGACTTGGAGTCATCCTTGTCACTCTGGAAGCTGGAGTCAGCAAACACCTCGATTTAGAGGTCTTTTCCGCCGTACACCAAGAACATCTCCTTAGTCCTTCTCAGGTACTTGAGAATGTTCTTTACTGCTATCCAGTGCTTCTCCCCAGGGTTTGACTGATACCGACTTACCACGCTTAGTGCGTAAGCAACATCTGGTCTGGTACACAACATCGCATACATTATAGAGCCTACCGCAGAAGCGTAGGGTATGATAGAATGCGATCCCTTTCCAAACCAGTCTTGGGAGATATCTCTTTGGAGAGGGTGATTTCGTGACAAGCCGGTAAATTACCGCGCTTTGAATCTTCCATACTGAATCTCTTCAGTATGGTGTCGATGTACCTGGACTGTGAAAGTCCCAACATCCTTTTAGATCTATCACGATAGATTTGGATCCTCAGAATGTAAGAGGCATCACCCAGGTCTTTCATGGAGAACCTTTGTGACAAGAATCCTCTGACAGATTGTAGCATAGGAATGTCATTTCCTATCAAGAGAATGTCATCTACGTTTAAGACGAGGAATATTACAGTTCTCGCTACAATCTTACTATAGATGCATGGTTCATCTGGATTTTTGATAAAGTCAAATTCTTTGACCGTCTCATGAAAACAGATGTTCCAACTCCGCGATGCCTGCTTTAATCCATAAATGGATTTAAGCAACTTGCACACTTTACCGCTTCTCCCACTCTGAATGAAACCCTATGGCTGGTCTATATAGACGCACTCTTCCAAATTTCCATTTAGAAAAGCAGTCTTTACGTCCATTTGCCAAATCTCATAATCTTGGAAGGCAACAATGGCAAGAAGGATCCGAATGTATTTGAGCATAGCCACTGGAGAAAAGGTTTCATCATAGTCCAAACCAGGTCTTTGACGAAATCCTTTTGCAACAAGTCTAGCCTTATAGGTTTCAACCTGTCCATCTACACGAATCTTCTTTCTGAAGATCCATTTGCAGCCTACAGGTTTTACCCTTTCTGGAGCAATGTCCAAAGTCTATACTTTGTTGGTGTACATGGACTCCATCTCGGCCCCATTGCATCCAGCCATTTTACAGAGTCTACGCTATGAATGGCTTGCTGGAAGTTAGTTGGCTCATCATTATTAATGATGCAATCTTCTCTATCCCCGTCTACGAGAAAACCGTAGTATCTCTCGGGCGGATGAGACAGCCTACTACTCCTGCGGAGTGGCGCGGGAATGTCCTGTTCTTTTGAAACTTCTGGTTCCACCAGGCTTTCAGTAATAGCTTGTGGTTCTGGAATTTCTTCCAGTTCTATTGCGCTCCTGTTCATATCATAATATTGCATTTTATATTCCCCATTCTTATTCGTTTTATAAATAAACAGGTGCTTTTGACGCATGTCTGCTACATGTTACAGGTTACAGGTTCTTAGACAGAAAACAGTGAAAACGATGTAAAGACGATGAAAAAGTGGACTTTGACCAACAAATAGAAGACTCTTGATCAAGCCTACATCAAAGATAAAATTCACAAAGTACAAGGCAATGCAAGGTCCAAGATTACAAAGCGAACGGTTAAAAGTCCACCGCAATTATTCACTGGAGATCTGGAAGAAACATAGAAGCTATTTTAATAAAGAACCAAATAATAAGGAAGCCCAAAGATCCAAGGCCCAATACTTTCTTTTAAAGAAGACATAGACATAAAATTTTACCAAAGCTTGAAGTCTACTTTGACTAAGTCTTCCTATGGATATTTTGGTAAATGTAGACATGCAAATCAATTGTAACCTAGGGTTTCCTATTCTCTATAAATAGGAACTCTACTCATTGTAATTTCTTATGCCTCCCTATGCCTCCTTTTAATAATAAATTGAGAATTCTTTATGGAGAGCATCGGTGTTTCTTTTCAATTCATGAATTCAGATATGAAAACCCTGCGTTGATGATTGGAGAGATGCATCTGTAAGTAGATTTAATTCCTTGCTCTACTTTAGATTTCAATTCTTGCCCTAGGTAATTTTTATTCTCTGCCCTAGATAAATGTTCTTCAATTCCCTAATGAGTGAGTAGTTTCCTCGCTTGTTAGGGTTAGGAATGGGGAAGGATTTGAGAGACGAAGATCTCTCATCTCTTTTCTTGCCAATCTTTTATGAAAATTAGAACTCCATGCATACCTTCTTATTCCGCTCCCTACCGCACTCTACCCTCGAGGTAACGGTGATTCCGTAGTCTAAAGGCCCGGATTTTAAGGTTTTCTATGGAGGTTAGGGTAAAGATTAAGAAAGGAAGGACAAGGATCTAGAGGAAGAATCAATCTGCCCAATCATCCTAATCCCCTTTGTTAAGATTTACCATAACACTAATATGATATCTTTAATTAAAAGGCAATGGAAAGAGATGTAGATCTTTGTTTACCAAATTTTCCCTAAACTTAATCCTAGCAAGTTTCTAATCCTAGTATCATACAACTTCAATTTTTAGATTTAATAATCAATCCGAACACCCTTCGGAATTAACTCGTTAGCGCGATTAGGAAATTCACAACATCCCTGTGGACCGACCCGTACTCACCGGCTAGCTTCATGCGACACCGTTCTTGATTGCGGTTACAAATATTTTTGATCTATTTTTTAGAAAGCGCAAGCACGCTAAATTATCCAATCAGCTCCCACTAGTTTCTTTTTCTAAAAATTGATTTTCCAAAAAGTGGGCATGACGAGAAACAAAAACCTTTTGTTCATCTGCGTAATAGAAAAGATACCCCATGGAGTTCTTTGGGTATCCCACAAACTTACACAGTACTGAGCGTGCCTCGAGCTTGTCCGCATGCTGCTTTTTGACAAAAGATGGACATCCCCATATCTTCAGATACTGAAGATAGGGTTTCTTCCCACTCCACATCTGATATGGCGTGGTAGGCACAGTCTTGGTAGGAATCTTGTTTAAAAGATATGCAGCTGATTCTAGTGCATAGCCCCAGAATGATCACGGTAACTCAGCGTTACTCATCATGGAACGTACCATATCTAATAGGGTTCGGTTCCGTCTCTCCGATATACCGTTGTGTTATGGCATGCATGAAGAAGTAAGCTGAGAGAGAATTCCATTCTCTTTTAGGTAATCCAGAAACTCGGCACTCAAGTATTCACCACCTCGATCAGATCTCAGTGTCTTGATACTTTTGCCGGTTTGTTTTTCCACTTCATTCTTATATTCTCGGAATTTCTCAAAAGCCTCGGATTTATGTTTCATTAAGAAGACATGTCCATATCAAGAGAAATCATCCGTAAAAGTAATGAAATAGGAATAACCATTTCTTGCATGTGTAGATATCGGACCACACACATCGCTGTGTATGAGTCCTAAGAGCTCGCTCGCTCTTACTCCGTGTCCAATGAATAGGGTCTTTGTCATATTTCCTTTGAGACATGATTGACAAGTTGCATAAGATTGATATTCGAACGGATCCAAATACCCTTCTTTATGTAACTTGGTCAACCGTGTTTCGTTGATGTGACCCAGTCTACAATGCCATAAGAAAACTTTATTTAATTCTGGAGACTTTCTCTTATGTGTGTCTTGGACGTTGAAAACTTGTAGTTGGTTTAATACGTATATACCGTTGTTTAGTGTACCCGACCCAATCAAATCATGATTAAGGTGGATGTTTACTACATCGCTTACAAATGTAAAATCATAACCTTCTTTTGATAACAAAAATACAGAAATGATATTACAAGTCAAACTAGATACACAAAAACAGTTGCGCAAAACCAAAATATATCCACTTGTCAATCCTAAGTGATATTCCCCTACGGACACAGTATCCACGCTCACTTCGTTCGCAACCCTGAGGGTCATATCACCCGTTTTCAGAACTCTACGACTTCTCAGTGCCTGCAAAGAATTACAGATATGAGATCCTGATCCGGTATCCATTACCTAGGAAGTAGAATTGATTGACAGACACACTTGAAGCTGAAACCACAACTTGCTTCGGGTCCTAGTTCTTGGCTCTCCATGCCCTACAATCTTTCTCCCAATGTCCCTTCTTATGACAGTAGAAGCATTCTTCCTTTCCTATCGTCGGCCCCCCAACTTTTTTCTTTCTCTTTGCTTCTACCTTACTAACACCGCCTTTCGGCTTGGTGGGGGCCTTCTTATTCTTTCCCTTGGCTTTCGCTTTGGACTTAGAAGAGGAAGCTCCATCAACAAGCAGAGCGGGCATTTTCCTCGATTTCTGCAGGGTTCCCTTAGCGCTCCTCAACATGTTGAGGAGTTTTGGAAGTGTAACTTCTTTACCTTGAATATTAAAATTCATGATAAACTGGGCGTAGGTAGAAGGGAGGGACTGTAGAATTAAGTCTGTATACAGCTCATTCTCCAACATGGTCCCTAGGTCCGCGAGCTCTTCAATGTAGCTGATCATCTTAAGGATGTGGTCCCCTACAGATGACCCAATAGCCATCCTCGCTTGAAATAGCTTCTTCGAGGTCTCGTATCTTGCGATACGAGATTTCTCTCCATATAATTCCATGGTATGGAGGAATATGGACTCAAGATCCATATTCTCGTGCCGCCTCTGATGTTCATTGTCCATAGAGGCCAGCACAAGGCACTTGGCTTTCGTACTGTCAATTTCCCAGGTTCTACGGATTTCAATATCTGCGACGCTGGAATCTGGACCTGAGACAGCGGGGGCTTTAGTAGTAAGAAGATACCCCAACTTGTCATATGTGATTGCCATTTTGACATTCCTGAGTCAATCTTTATAGTTCGGCCCCGTCAATATGTTTTTATCTAATGATAACTTAAGGCCAGTCATATTGGTCACTGCAATTAAGAGAGAGAGAGAAGAAACACTCATCATGATGCTTTTGCAAATATAGATTGGTTTTTAGTTTATCTAAACAGGATGGCTCCCACCGTTACTCGAATCCTTTCTCAAACCATAAAAGAAGAATTAGTCAGGATTAATCTCTGTTGGGGTCGAAATTTACACCCCGGTTGACCAAGTCAAAATCAAAGTCAACCCCAAACCAAGTGGGCCCAAGCCCAGGTCAAGTGGGCCAATGCCCGGGTCGAGCCCGAACACGAAGCGGCCCGCCTTCCGCTATGCCAAAATAAAAATTTTGTAATAAATAATTTTTGGTGTTTTTCCTTTTTTTTTTATTTCTATGGATAAATGTAAGGAAAATGGGCATAAAGCCAAATTTTTATAAAGCCCATGGCTTATGTGCAAAAAGAAATAGCACATGAGGCATGGGATGGGCAAAATGCCATTTTGTAAAGCCCGAGGGGCTATATGTAAAGTGTATAGCCTATAAAGGCAAAGATAATGAAAATATCTCAAGATCTTTTTCTCTCTCTAAAAAAAATCAAGGTCTGTGCCTCCTTCTCCTTCCTCAAGGTTCTAAACCTTTTTCTTTCTTTTGAATTAAATCAAGAGTTTTACTCTTTCTTTTCCAAAACTAAATAGTTTTCACCACAAAACCCACAAATGGGAGCTCAGATCTTCCATTAGATCTCAAAAGGGGGAGGTTTTTAAGATCTCACCCCACTTGTTCTTTAAGAACCGGCCAACAAAGAGGAGGAAGAAGGAGACCCATCTCCGAAAATCCCACTTTGGAAAAGATCCAAGGCTCAAGAGAAGATCCCAGGCTTAAGAGAGAAGAACCTCTGAAGATTTTTAGGGAGTTTAACTCCAAGACCCAAGTCCTCAAAGGAGTTTAACTCCTAATCCAGACCTTCAGGAGTTTAACTCCACTCAAAATCCTTTTTTTGGAGTTTAACTCCTATTTCTGGGGTAAAACCCCCTCCTTTCGCTAGCGTCCAAAGCGCTAGGGCCCGAGCGCACAAAGCGCTAGGGCGCTAGCGCCCACGTGCCGGGCACGTGAGGCGCTAGCGCCCACGTGCCGGGCACGTGAGGCGCTAGGGCCCAAAGCGCGAGCGCCCGAGCGCCCACGTGCCGGGCACGTGAGGCGCTGGCTCCCGAAGCGCTGGCGCCCAAAGCGCGAGCGCCCGAGCGCCTACGTGCCGGGCACGTGAGGCGCTAGCGCCCAAAGCACTAGCGCCCGAGCGCCCATAGCACTAGCGCTCGAGCGCCCACATGCCGGGCACGTGAGGCGCCAGCGCCCAAAGCGCCAGAAGCGCCTAGCGTTAACCCAAGCGCTGGCGCTCACGCGTCCTTTGGATGCCTTTTCCCTTTCATTTTACATGTACTCCACACTAAAAACACCTCCCCTGTTAGAAAAGATTTCTAACGGGGCACTACCCCGCACCCTGCAAGGGGGCTGCTAGCCTTCTTGACCCCTAACCCGCTATCTGGGTAGCGGGACCCCCGATATATCCAAAACTCCTTCAAAGCACAACACTGCACATTTAGTTCGCATGACCTGTTTGACCCGTCAATCGGAGGTTCTCTCGCTTCAAAGGCGAGGGGTAATTAACGGCAGCTTAGTCCGCGGCTGCCGGAGATTTCAATCCCCACAATCAATAAACCCCAGCCTACCCTAGGCAGGGGGAATCTGTAATGCGCCTGACAAGCGCGCGCATTCCCATCTCAATGGGGTGACAAAAAACACCCTACAGATTCTGGCACGCCCGGTGGGACCTATCTCTCCTCCCATGTTTCGGGTTAAACATTCATGCTAACTCAATCAATATACATATCTATATTTATACTAAAATAATGCTCCTTCATGCAGTTTTCCAAGCAATCAATTTTCAACAATGTCTCCAAAGATGAACTTAGCTCCCATCTCCTACACGATGAGGATGGACTCCAGGACGGTCCTCTCGGCTAGTCTTGGGCGACAGTGGGAAGAGCCGCTCTACAGTTCAGCTCTATTCTGTTTGTGCCAGCTAACGCCATTCTTGCACCTCAAGCTCCGGTAACCGACAAACCGGTCTCGAAAGGCAAGAGGCCAAATGTGGTGGTCTCGAGGGCGCCCCAACCCAAACACAAATCCGTTTCCGAACGTCTCTCCGTCGCTCCAGCTGGGGGCAAGGCCAGTAACGTCAACGAAGCAACGGGGCATCTCGGGCAAGCTCCAGCGGTACCCCTGACAACTGCTCGATCGGGTATCTTCTTTAAGCTACCTATCAATCGACTCACGGTGGCTTCACAGAAAACGGATGCCCGCCAAGCCCTCAAAATCAAGAAGCTAAGGCAGAAAAGGCTCAGATACAGAGCCAACAAAAGGGCTAGGGCTCATACTAGGCTGAGCTTCATGAGGCTCCAAGAATGGGGTTACCCCGCCAAAGATAAAGAGACGACTGGATATGTGGTCCAAATTGTCTACATGGTCGGACATGAAAAAACGAACCCTCCTATACTTTACAGCCAGGGTGATGATACGGTGGACTCTACCCAACGTCAACTCGGTCTAAATGATGAAGAGCTCGCTCAGGCCGATAAGCCAAAAGAGCCCGGGGTTCTTGCGAAATTGAGCTCAGGCAATAAGGATGACCTAGTTGTCATAACCGGAACTACAGAACAAGCATTATTCCGATGGCTTCAGAGGCAGCTTCAGGACAGGGATGAGAAGTTAGCCAAGGTACAGTCTAAGGTCGATGAATTGGCAAACATCGCGGCAGATCTCGCGACCCAAGTCTCCCGATTGCAATTACAGCAGAATCAAATTTTGGTTCATGAGCCAGGTATTGATACCCGGAGGCAGCCAACTGATACCCCCTTCAGCCTAAGAGTGGAGCGCCTTCGCGAAAAATGGCCGCGATCAGCTTCCAGTCCCTCCGATACATACACCGAAGGGGAATCGCCTTTGAAAAAGAAACTGGATAAGGTCTATTCCTTCAAAAGGGACAAAGTCCATAAGATATTCAAGGACGCCCTAAGAAACGATCTACAACTGCCAGAATCAAAGAGGCCGCAAGAAGCGAATATGACCGACGACCCAAAATATTGCCCCTATCACAGAGTGATAGGTCATGCCATTGAGGACTGCTTCGTTTTCAAAGATTGGGTTGAAAAGCAATACAAGACGGGAGAGATAGAACTGTCTAAAGGCGCGTTAGCAAACAGTCAAGCTACGACCGTCGATTTCATACAAATGGAGACCGAAGCCTTTCGGGAGCCTAATCCTCTCAGACATGTGCCATTATCTGAAAAGGGCGAACCAAAGACTGATCGGCCTCAAGGACCAGCATCAGTAAGGGCACCTACTCTAATGGAGAGAAAGAAGACGGTGCACTCTTTCAGGAGGGATGAGGTCCGCAATATATTCGAGAAAGCCTTGAACAATGGTCTGCAATTGCCTATTCCGAAGAGGCCACATGAAATGAATATGACCGGCAATCCCGTATACTGCCCATACCATAGGGTGGTGAGTCATGCCATTGAAGACTGCCGTGTTTTCAAAGATTGGGCAGAGGACCAATACAGGCTTGGAAAAACCTTACAGTCCTCGGATGTATCGGCAAGCCACAGAGCTACAGTCATCAACACAGCTCCGCCAAGATCAAAATTCAAGGAGCTGGGATAAGCAAAGAGGACCACCACGTCGTTAAACTGGGAACACCAGTCGACCACCATGTCATTAAACTGGGAATAATTGACCACCATGTCATTAAACTGGGAATAATCGACCTCTAAGTCGTTAAACCGGGGATGTAAAAATGTGTAAATAATATATATATATATATATATATATATATATACTGGGGATGTAAAAATGTGTAAATAATATATATATGTATGTATGTATGTATGTATGCATGTATAAATAAAAAGCCGAAATGATGGGGCAACTCGTAAAAAAAATCAGCGAGTAAAAATAAAAATGAAAATAAAGCCGAAATGATGGGGCAACCGCGAATAAATAGCCGAAATGATAGGGCAATCGCGACCTTCGCGATAAGAAAAGCTGAAATGATAGAGCAAGCGCGGTAAAAAAAAACGGCGAAGGATGAGTCGCTCCTGGTACCATGTTCCAGTGCAGCGATGCAGACGCCGTCCAAAACCCCATACCCCAAGTGGCGAATGATGAGTCTCTCCTGGTACCATATTCCAATGCAGTGATGCAGACGCCAACCAAATTCCAAATTCCCAAACGGCGAATGATGAGTCGCTCCTGGTACCATATTCCAGTGCAGCGATACAGACGCCAACCAAATTCCAAATTCCCAAACGGCGAATGATGAGTCGCTCCTGGTACCATATTCCAGTGCAGCGATGCAGACACCGACAATTTCCCAAAACTCTTCCAGCCCTACGGTTGGTCCCCAAGTTGACTACCGTATACCATCCAAGGGCTCAAATAATTCTCATCGTACCCATACCCCACCGCAATCACCAGTCCAGCAGTTGGTCTCCGCCCTTGGAATTATGATCCATTAGGAAAGACCCACTCATTTGTCCTCACGATGCATGAGGAGAACAAACCTTCGTGGGATCCTTACGACTCACAAAGGAGGAACACACTTAGGAGTCCCCACGACTCCTAAGGAGAAAATACACCTACGAGATCCTTTCGACTCGTAGGGAGAAAATGCTTTTATGGGACCCTTACGGCCCATAAAATTGAAAAGCCTTAGGTGGTAGGGATCTAAACCTGTCTCCTAAGCCATTGCTTCCCAACAGGAAAAGACAAATGATGAATTTCTCCTGGCATATGTGCTTCAGTGTTAGCAACACTGATGCCTACCCTAACCCCAAAATTCCAAACTCCAATCCATAGACCCCTAAGTCGTTAAATTGGGAAAAGATGACCCCTAAGTCGTTAAACTGGAAATGAGGGAGATCCCCTCACGGCGAATGATGAGCTGCTCCTGGTACCATATTCCAGTGCAGCGATGCAGACGCCGACAAAGTCCCGAAATTCTTCCGGCCCTACGGTCTGGATCATACATCCTGCAAAACCGTATACAATCCACGGGCATAAACGACCCCTATCTCTCCCAAGTCTTACCGGCGAGACTACATTCAAAGTCCCACCAGCGATAAAAAAAGGGTATGTCCACAAGCAAAATCGGCACGGATGAAAACCCGAAAGAGCTCTGTGAGTAAAAACAGCAGGACTGCCGGCGAGTTTGTGAAAACCCAAAAGGGCGCAAACTCGTGAAAAAGAGATGAAATGCACTCACAAAGTCCTCTCGACTTTGTGAGGAGAAAATTCCCGTGCGATATCCTTACGACTCACAAAGGAGGAACACACTTAGGAGTCCCAACGACTCCTAAGGAGAAAATACACCTACGAGATCCTTTCGACTCGTAGGGAGAAAATGCTTTTATGGGACCCTTACGGCCCATAAAATTGAAAAGCCTTAGGTGATAGGGATCTGAACCTGTCTCCTAAGCCAACAATTCCCAATTCCTCCCGGGGAAAATGATGAGTTGCTCCTAGCATTATTCCAGTGCAGCAATGCAGATGCCGACCAAAACCAAAATCCCCAAATCCTCTCAAAGAAAAATGATGATTTGCTCCTGGTACCATATTCCAGTGTAGCGATGCTGATGTCAACCCAAATCACAATCAACAAGTCAACTTCAACTCCGACACCACAGAAAGCGGAGCAAGTCAGAATCCAATCTCGACACCGCAAGAAGCAGAGCAAGTTAAGATCACCCCTGACACTGTAAGAAGCAGAGAAAGTCAAATCGGGCGTCGACCGTCCATGTCGTAAAAAAGGCAGTGCAAGCTTCCCACAAATCGGGAACCAAATCGCTCCGAGTCAGGGCGTCGACCATCCATGTCGTAAAAAGGGCAGTGCAGGCTTCCCATAAATCGGGAACCAAATCGCTCCGGGTCAGGGCGTCGACCGTCCATGTCGTAAAAAGGGCAGTGCAGGCTTCCCACAAATCGGGAACCAAATCGCTCCGGGCCAGGGCGTCGACCGTCCATGTCGTAAAAAGGGCAGTGCAGGCTTCCCACAAATCGGGAACCAAATCGCTCCGGGCCAGGGAAAAGTCTACCACGGACACTCCGCCTCGGAGACGCATCAAGCGTCGACCGTCCATGTCGTAAAAAGGGCAGTGCAGGCTTCCCACAAATCAGGAACCAAATTGCTCCGGGCCAGGGAAAAGTCTATCACGGACACTCCGCCTCGGAGACGTGTCAAGCGTCGACCGTCCATGTCGTAAAAAGGGCAGTGCAGGCTTCCCACAAATTGGGAACCAAATCGCTCCGGGCCAGGGAAACGTCTACCACGGACACTCTTCCTCAGAGACGCGTCAAGCGTCGACCGTCCATGTCGTAAAAAGGGCAGTGCAGGCTTCCCACAAATTGGGAACCAAATCCCTCCGGGCCAGGAAAAAGTCTATCATGGACACTCCGCCTCGGAGACGCATCAAGTGTCGACCGTCCATGTCGTAAAAAGGGCGGTGCAGGCTTCCCACAAATCGGGAACCAAATCGCTCCGGGCCAGGGAAACGTCTACCACGGACACTACGCCTCGGAGACATGTCAAGCGTCGACCGTCTATGTCGTAAAAAGGGCAGTGCAGGCTTCCCACAAATCGGGAACAAAATAGCTCCGGGCTAGGAAAAAGTCTATCATGGACACTCCACCCCGGAGACGCGTCAAGTGTCGATTGTCCATGTCGTAAAAAGGGCAGTGCAGGATTCCCACAAATCGGGAACCAAATCGCTCTGGGCCAGGGAAAAATCTATCACGGACACTCCGCCTCGAAGACGCGTCGGGCGTCGACCGTCCATGTCGTAAAAAAGGTAGTGCAGGCTTCCCACAAATTGGGAACCAAATCGCTCCGGGCCAGGGAAAATTCTACCACGGACACTCCGTCTCAGAGACACGTCAAGCGTCGACCGTCCATGTCGTAAAAAGGGCAGTACAGGCTTCCCACAAATCGGGAACTAAATCGCTCCGGGCTAGGGAAAAGTCTTTCACGGACACTCCGCCTCGGAGACGCATCGGGTGTCGACCGTCCACGTCGCTAAAAGGGCAGCATCGACCGTCCAAGTCGCTAAAAGGGTAGCATCGACCATCCACGTCGCTAAAACGGCAGCACCGACCGTCCACGTCGCAAAAATGGCAGCATAGGCCGTCCATGTCGCAAAAAGGGCAGCATCGACCGTCCACGTCGCTAAAATGGCAGCACCGACCGTCCATGTCGCAAAAAGGGCAGCATCGACCGTTCACGTCGCAAAAAGGGCAGCACCGACTGTCCAAGTCGCTAAAAGGGCAGCACTGACCGTCCAAGTCACTAAAAGGGCAGCATCGACAGTCCAAGTTGCTAAAAGGGCATCACCGACCGTCCAAGTCGCAAAAAGGGCAGTATCGACCGTCCACGTCACTAAAAGGGCAGCATCGATCGTCCAAGTCGCAAAAAAGGCAGAACCGACCGTTCACATCGCTAAAAGGGCAGCATCGACCGTCCAAATCACTAAAAGGGTAGCATCGACCGTCCACATCACTAAAAGGCAGCACCGACCGTCCACGTCGCTAAAAGGGCAGCACCGACCGTCCACGCCGCTAAAAGGGCAGCAACGACCTCCTCGTCGGAATTATGCTCCGCCTTGGAATCAAGTCAACCAGACACTCCATCTCGGAGACACGTCAAGCATCGACCGTCCATGTCGTAAAAAGGGAAGTTCCAGCTTCCCAAAAAGCGGGAACCAAATCAAGCCGCCTCCACGTGAAAGAAGATCCATCAATTTCATGCACACGACCCACATATGCTGTGTGCATTTATTGATGGGGGTACTTTATTGGGGTCGAAATTTACACCCCGGTTGACCAAGTCAAAATCAAAGTCAGCCCCAAGCCAAGTAGGCCCAAGCCCAGGTCAAGTGGGCCAATGCCCGGGTCGAGCCTGAACACGAAGCGGCCGGCCTTCCGCCATGCCAAAATAAAAATTTTGTAATAAATAATTTTTGGTGTTTTTCCTTTTTTTAATTTCTATGGATAAATGTAAGGAAAATGGGCATAAAGCCAAATTTTTGTAAAGCCCATGGCTTATGTGCAAAAAGAAATAGCACATGAGTTATGAGATGGGCAAAATGCCATTTTGTAAAGCCCGAGGGGCTATATGTAAAGTGTATAGCCTATAAAGGAAAAGATAATAAAAATATCTCAAGATCTTTTTCTCTCTCTAAAAAAATCAAGGTCTGTGCCTCCTTCTCCTTCCTCAAGGTTCTAAAACTTTTTCTTTCTTTTGAATTAAATCAAGAGTTTTACTCTTCCTTTTCCAAAACTAAATAGTTTTTCACCACAAAACCCATAAAGGGGAGCTCAGATCTTCCATTAGATCTCAAAAGGGGAGGTTTTTAAGATCTCACCCCACTTGTTCTTCAAGAACCGGCCAACAAAGAGGAGGAAGAAGGAGACCCATTTCCGAAAATCCCACTTTAGAAAAGATCCAAGGCTCAAAAGAAGATCCCAGGCTTAAGAGAGAAGAACCTCTGAAGATTTTTAGGGAGTTCAACTCCAAGACCCAAGTCCTCAAAGGAGTTTAACTCCTAATCCAGACCTTCAGGAGTTTAACTCCACTCAAAATCCTTTTTTTTGGAGTTTAACTCCTATTTCTGGGGTAAAACCCCCTCCTTTCGCTAGCGCCCAAAGCGCTAGGGCCCGAGCGCCCAAAGCGCTAGCGCCCGAGCGCCCACGTGCTGGGAACGTGAGGCGCTAGCGCCCGAGCGCCCACGTGTCGGGCACGTGGGGCCCGAGCGCCCGAAGCGCCCGAGCGCCCGAGCTCCCATATGCTGGGTATGTGAGGCGCTAGCGCCCGAAGCACCCATAGCGCTAGCGCTCGAGCACCCACATGCCGGGCACGTGAGGCGCTAGCATCCAATGCGCTAGTGCCAGCGCCCAAGCGTCTAGCGCTAACCCAAGCACCCAAGCGCTGGCGCTCACATGTCATTTGGACGTCTTTTCCCCCTCATTTTACATGTACTCCACACTAGTGGGACCCCCGTAAAAACTCTGCGGGGCCCCCGATATATCCAAAACCCCTTCAAAGCACAACATTGCACATTTAGTTCGCATGACCTGTTTGACCCGTCAATCGGAGGTTCTCTCGCTCCAAAGGCGAGGGGTAATTAACAGCAGCTTAGTCCGCGGCTGCCGGAGATTTGAATCCCCACAATAAATAAACCCCAGCCTATCCTAGGCAGGGGAAATATGTAATGTGCCTAACAAGCGCGCGCGCATTCTCATCTCAATGGGGTGACGAAAAACACCCTACAATCTCACCGTACAATTCTTGCTTAACTTTTCAGCTAGGCCAGTATCGGTATTTCGAGGGAAGTTTTACGATACTTTCGTGAAATTTCTTAATTAAATAACCTCTTTTCCCTGGAGGCGTAGCCCCGCTAACACCTTTCTAGACACCTACTTGGTTTATATCATTGATCATTGAGTGAAAAAATCTCCCGAGGAGTAGCATATACTCACAGTAAGATCGGGATCCAAATATCATTGTGTGATAAAGTCGAAGGAATCCTTCCAAAATTATCACACTCCAAATGGTATGCAACACTAGAAAGTTTCAGTTTCTTTAGAAACCCCCGATGTGGATTTTTGCCCCATGCTCTTATGACCTTGACGAAGGCCAGCATATCATAAGTCACATGTCAAGTTCTACCCGTCATTGTCCAGGTTAATTTGAACCCACCCGTACATACCTTTGACGAAGGACAAAATAGTAGTACGACTGTCCCAAACCAACACATCTATCTATGCTACAGATGAATATTCAGCAGCTACCAATCACTATGCCTTGGCGAAGGTCAAAATACATAACTTGAATACTACTGAATACCCAACTAAAATGACGGAGGGCGACGAATGTTTTGGTGAAACCGTGAACGTAATGAACTTGATATAATCGAAGGAACCTGATAACTTTTAAAATGAGTGGTTTAGGCTCCACATTTTTAAAAGTTTGCTGTTTTGAAAAATTCGAGTGGTTTAAAAATTGTTCCAACGATTCGGCTTTGGTTTGTTTGCTTTGCATTAATATAATGCAGTTCCATCAATTAACCTACCACTGCAGAAAAAACCGAAAATACAACGTACACTTATTCCACCCGCATTCGCCACGGGGCCCCGTCTTACACCTTTAGGTTACTTAACTAATGCCACAGAGCTGGGGGTTGGACCAGCGCAGATGCAAAATATAAGCAACATCTATTATAATATATATATATATATATATATATATATATATATATATATCCATTTGTCAGACGCAATAATAGGCATTCCAAATCACAGATGAACACATTGGATATACTAGGAATTCCGCGTTTCGATTAAGCCTGAAACGAAAGACGGATTCCATGGTCGTGATGAATAGCCAAGCCCCACCCTAGACCCCTACGGGTGCGGTAAACTACCCGCCAAATTCCCTAAGTGATGCAACCTCCCTCAACAAAGTGAGTAGGCCACTCAGCACTCCAAAGAACTCGGTAGTTTGTGCACCCCACCATGGGTCTATCCCAGGAGCAGAAAACAGTAAAAGAAATAATACAACGGTGGCTACAACCTGAACCCGGATGTGCCCTGCGAAAAAATATTACATCAAATTACAATTTATATCGAATGAAAGATAAACACTCATCTCACATCCCCAGTTATTCATCCACGATGATCTAACAAGTTCATATACACAAACAAACATTACAGATCACAGATATGTGCAAGCCCCACTAATCGACGTATAGCGATTAGCGGACGTTCAGCACATATATCACAACACAGATAAAACCCGATTAGCCAAAATACTTAGAATTTCAATCGATAACCAAATGAATCTACCCCAAGTACAATACTGTACACAAAAGATCCTAGGAAGAAACAAAATATCCCAAATAACACAACCCAACACAGTAGAACACCAGAAGGAATTTGGACCGAGTCAGAGTTGACTCGGCCGCGGAACGGCGGCAGAATGCTCTGTTCTGCTGCGGTTCCGCGGTAGTCTAACCGATTCACGCTTCCAAATTTCTTCAGTGTACTAACAAAACCCTGCACGTATTTTTAAGGCCTTTGAAAAAAATTTGGGCCAATTTTCAAAATCGACAGAAACTAGGGTTTTTGGTCGTGTTTTCGGTATTTCTTTTCCGATCGAATTTTTAACACTTTGCTAACAAGTTAGTTATGGTTTAGTTTGGCTCTTATACCACTGTAAGTCAATGTCACTCACCCCGCGGGTTCGCGGGGAGGCAAAATAGGTAATAAACGATTTTTTATAAACATGGTAACATCGACTAGACTCGAGGATCGTAACTAAACCCTAACCAACAAACTAACTGGGAGGTTTAACTACTATATAAGAAGGTTATTCCTCAAGCTACAAGTCCTTCTACTCCTTGATGTCTTTCTCCTCGTCGTGAGCTCCTTGGAGTGAGTGTGGATCGCGCCTCCTCGTCGACTTCTCTACGTCAAAGAAGATCCACCCGAGAGTGTCTACCTTGAGCTCTAATCTCTAAGATGAGGCACCTAGGGTACTTGGTGTGCTAAACTAAGTAGCCTAGAGTGAGTAGAGAGTGATTTTAGACAACTAAGTCTCACTAACCCTGGATTCTCAACACATGAGACAATAAGGGTTGAGAGTAAGAAGAAGAGAGTGAGCTTGAGAAAAGAGAATGTGTTTTTGATAATGATAATGGAAATGGCTCTTGATTAGACTATAAGCATGGTAATAAAATATCTCACACAAAATATCTAGTGCCACAAAATATCTCACAAAATATCTAAGTCAACCCAAGCCACAACAGTCAAACCAAGTAGCCATGGTTCAATTATCATTTATAAAAATAATAAATTATTTCTTCCACCTCATAATTGTTTTAATCAAGTAAATAACCAAAATCCTAATGAGGTGTCTCCTTCTAATAGCAATCTTGAGTAATTACAAGAATACCCCTCTCATCCGTATATACATACCCATATCCGTGTTTCGAGAAACACGAATACAATAAGACGAAACTAATCCAATAATCTAATACTAGGATCTGGCTTAAACCTGTTGGCTATAGTCGCAGGCAGGTAATTATGATGATTGAGGGAGGACCTATACCGGTAGAACGGTCTTACTCGAGATGATAGTATACTATCTGGTTTGTCTTTATCATCATGTACAGCATTAGGTGGCATTACAGATCACCAATACATGTTGATAGAGCCCATATGATTCTTGCTTGACTTCCAGCAGTATGATGGCGATCATATACGTGGGAGCTGGGTAGTCTATAGGCATATCCTTAAATGTCCCTAGTCGTGGGAGTTTCGAGACTGGGCATCGATACTCCAGAGTAGACTAGTGTATACTGATCGAGACCCCGACGAGGGGCGGTGGCCGGTGTCACAAGCCATTGGTGTTAGTTTGTTCACCTAAGATGTATACAGGTGCTCATTGGGTTATGAGTACACCGGACGGACTCGCCGGGAACATGCTAGTTGGTATTATACCTATTGTTAGATAGCAGTTCCCTGGTGACATGTGTACAGGTTAGTCTATCGACCTGAGATCGTCATTTGTCTCGTGTGAGTTCCCACCGTAATTTGATTACTACCCTACCACGGCTCAAAGGAGTCGCGCAAACAGGTTTTAGTTGGGTACAGTCCCGAGCCACATGGAGGCAGTGAGCAGATCGTCGGGGGATTCGTATCTCCCGGTATTGGGGGTTGATGTCGCGGTTGTGCACGGGTGGTCATCACCAGAAATCCTTGGCCAAGGTAGTCGAGAATTACTGATCTAGGATCAGTAGTTCTCAGATGGTGATGGGCTTCATACCGACACTAAATGTCGTGTTATTAGGGGCCTGACTTTATCCACCCCCTAGACTCGATATGCGATACTCATAGACGAACGGATCGGACTGTACGGATATTGTCACTGTCATGAGTTTGCTCGTTGGCCTCCCTTTCGCTCAATACCTGGGTAGCCGTTATGTACAGCTAGTGCCGCTGACGTGCTTGTGGTTAAACCCACTGCCAGCGTATTGACGAGTCTTTAGAGTCCCACACAGAGGGTTTCCCTACTTCGGGCGAAACGATGTAGAGGCCGTATGGTTTTACGGCAGGGTTCGATCACATACGTATACTTGTGCACGGATAATGTTCGGACGGATAATACTAGCAGGTTTGGTTTAAGCCGGATCCTAGTATTATATTTGTTGGATTATTTTCGTCTCTTTGTATCCGTATTCTTCGGAATACGGATGCGGGTATGTATATACGGTTGAGGGGTATTCTTGTAATTTATTACAAGATTACTTTTAGAAGATTACACCTCATTATGGTTTAGACCTTTTTAGATTAAAAGGTTATTGAGGTGTAGGATGAGGTGTTTATTGCATTTTTTGTGGCATGGCTAATTAGTGACCCATGGTTACTATTCTACCATGCTTAGGGTTTTTGTTTGTTGTGAGATAATGCTGACTTGAGATATTTTTTGTTGACTAAGATATTTTGGAGACATGGACATTTATATAATGGCTCCATTATTTCTTATCACACCCACACAACAAACAAAAACACAAGCCATTATTCTTTTCTTTCTCTCTCTCTTGAGTTGCTCTCAACACCTCATTCTCATGGCATCTTCTTCTTCTTCTTCTAGCTCCATCCAAACCCTCTCATGAGTTGAGAATCCTTGGGTGTCTTGAGACAAATTAATCCTTCATCACTATCTACTTCATCTACGGTATCTAGATTAGCGATCTAGGTGTCCTAGTTTCCTTGGATATGAGGTTGGAGCTCGTTGTATAGAATCTCGGGTAGATCATCTTCGATGGAGGGAGACTAGAGATCAAGCTTGATCAAGGAAGCCCCTAGGAGCTTGGGATGATGGTTGAAGACCGAAGGACACGGATCTATTCAGTATAACCATTCTAACTCCTTTACATGTTTTGTTATCTAGGGCTTATGGGTCGATCCGGGTTATAGGGTTGTGTTAGCGCCGGTTTTTGAAAATTTTTGTTCCGCATTTGGCCACGGATTGATGGCTGGGGTGCTTGCATAACCCAACATGGTATCAGAGCCACTCCATAAGCCTTAGTTAACTTTTTTCGACATTAGAAATCCGTCGTTTTTGTCGTGCAACAACTGCCGACAAAAACAGTTCCAAAAACTGAAAGTTTGAGATGTTTGCACACTCCGCGGGCTCACGGTTTGAACTGAGAATCCACGGGGTGGTGCATGGGCACCCCGGGGAGTCCTCGAGGGAGGGGGGACCGAATGACTGGGCCCACACCCCAAGACCACCACAAGGTGGTCTTGGCGGTGGGGACCCGAAACTGCCCCACCTTGGGCAGTTTCGGGTCTGCCTCACCCCCTGGCCATCTCGTGGTGGCCTCGGGTGTGGGGTACTCTATCTAGGCCCCCCAACTCGAAGTTAATTTCGTTCTCTAACTTCTCGTGAAGGTTCGGGTGTGTTTCGTTTTGATTCGGACTTCCGAATTGGCTTTAAACGGTCGGTTTTTGGAACTTTAGCTCACTGTTTTTTCATGGTTTTGGAAATTGGTTTAGTTTGCTAATTGCGTGCGGAATTCTAATGTCGTAGTTTTCAGTACATACATTACTATCTGAGACCGTGAATTTCATTAGAGCGGTACAGCTCATCTAATTACTATATGACTTTTAGACGGGTTTGCGAACGTGACATTCACGTTGATGTTCTGTGTTGTGCTGTGGTTGTGGTTGGATCATCGTGGTGGATAGCTTGGGTGAAATTGTAAGTCTACGGCAGCGCCCCGGTCGTCTGTCCAAGGCCAAAATGCAGAAACGAAAACTTTTTCAAAACTTGAAACCGGCGCTATCGCAGACTTTAATCCCGGATCGAACCATTAACACAAACTAGCTAACTAGAGAAGGGTTGAAAAGGCTATACCGATCGATCCGTGTCCTTCAGTCTTTGGCCACCATCCCAAGCTCCTCACGGCATCTCCGATCTCCGGTCTCCTCGTCGGAAGGGCACCACATCAATGAGTCTTTTTACGGGCTCCTGCCTCTGAACCGAGGCAACTCGGACACGAAATTTGCTAGCCGACGTGTCCAAGATTGCTGTAGAATATACGTAGAACACTTTGTCTCAAGGGTTAATCGAAGTTGCCTTTAGGAAGTGTGAGGAAAGATAAGCTTTGGAATTGAGCTAAGGATTTTTGTGCAAATGAAATGAGATCAATTCCTCACTCACAAAAATATGGGGCTGCCTCATTTGTGCTCTCGGCCATGGCTCAAAAAGAATGGTGGTGGTGAGTGTAGGAGCAAATAGAGGTGACCATAAGCAAAAAGAAAACCTCACATCCATTATCCAAATCAATCCAATCTCAATTAATGCAAATCTTGAACCAAACACATCTAGAACCCTCATGAAGTCTCCATAACCTGCCACCACAAAAAAACCCATTTTGTAAAAGCCACTTTTACGAAAAGCCCCCTCAATGGAAAATTCAGCCATAAGAGAGAAGAATGGAAAAATGGCCAAAACGGAATGAAAACTGGCAACTTCAGAAAGCGATCCCGTAATAAATTACAGGATAACCCCGCAACTGTATATACATACCTGCATTTGTATTCCGACCGAATACAAATGCAATGAGACAAAATATACACAGTATAATACTAGGATCCGGCTTTAACCAAAGCTCGCTAGTATTATCCGTCCGAACCATGACGCGTGCACAAGTGCACGCGTATGTTCGAACCCTGCCATAAATCCATACGGCCTCTACAACGTTTCGCCCGAAACTTGAGAAACTGTCTGTGGGGGACTCTAAAGACTCGTCAACACTTTGGCTGTGGATTTAACCACTAGCACGTCAGTGGTACTAGCCGTACGTAACGGGCTACCACGTATTGACCAAAAGGGAGGTCGATGAGCGAACTCATCCTGACACCCTACTGCGCCTGTCAGTGACAATATCCGTACAGTTCGGTCCGTTCGTCTATGAGCATCGCATGTCGGGCCTAGGGGGTTGGTAAAAGTCAGACCCCCAAAGGCGGTACAAGTAGTGTCGGAGTGTAGCCCAGAACACCCTGAGATACTACTGGAATACCTACCAGTAAATCTCCTGCCTTGGCCAAGGACTTCGTGTAATGGCTCTCCTAGACACAGCGCGATCTCACCCCCAATACCGGGAGAGACGAAACCCCTGCCGATCCGCTCACTGCCTCCATGTGGCTCGGGACTGTACCCAACTAAAACCTGTTTGCACGACTCCTTTGAGCCATGGTAGGTAGTAATCAAAGCACAGTGGGAACTCATACGAGACAAATGACGATCTCAGGTTGATGAACTAACCTGTACACATGTCACCAGGGAACTGCTATCTGACGTCAGGTATAATACCAACTAGCATGTTCCCGGCGAGTCCTGTCCGGTGTACTCATAACCCAATGAGCACCTGTATACATCTTAGGTGAACCAACTGACACCAATGACTTGTGAGACCGGCCACCGCCCCTCGTCGGGGTCTCGACTGTATACACTAGTCTATTAATGGAGTATTGATGCCCAGTCTCGAAACTCCCACGACTAGGGACCTTTTAAGGATGTGCTTATAGACCCCAGCTTCCACGTATATGATCACCATCATAGTGCTGGCCGTCAAACAAGAATCCTAAGGGCTCTATCAACGTGCAATAGTGACCTGTAATGTCACCTAAAGCATGTACACGATGATAAAGATAAACCAGATAGCATACTATCATCTCGAGTAAGACTGTCCTACCGGCATAGGTCCTCTCTCAATCATTGCAATCACGTTCCTGTGATCCAATAATTGACTCTGAGGGCACTATATCCAACAATCTCCCACTTGCACTCAAGGTTAATTATTACGATGTCGCATACTCACAGCCCGTATGATACTGAACACCCAACTCCTCTACTGATCAGTCTCACAAAGCCTGTTTGCGAAACTATTGTGTTCGAGGAATAGCCTCAGTGAGTAGATCCACCCTGATGTTTCTTTCTATGTCTCTCTTTATCTCAAGTTCGCGGAGAAAGCCATCTCCCGAAATGAGCAATACCTGTCTTAGAATATGTCTGGATATCTGATGGGACCTAGCTCATAATTGAACTCCAAATCCAAACTTCTTAAACTGTATCGTCAACTGAACTTAATCAGTATCTTGCGCCATGCCTCCCTCAGTATCTGCTTGGACCTCCTGTCCAAACAACTGCCCCTCGTCAGAGGAAAACTATAACTCTGACAGTCACTCTGTCATCCAGGTCACCTTGGAAGCCTGGAATGATAACCGTCTCCTAAAAGAGGTTGTTGTTATCATATCCCTAGAACATCCACTTATATTCTAAAACTGCTTCCGAACGTTTCTCCAGGATTGGATTAATATCAACTTATTGCATCTCGTGCAAAAACAATATCTGGTGTGGTACTTGACATCTCATGATTAACTCAATTGCCTAAGCAAGTGATCTGCCAATCATGCACATCCCTCTCCCCTTTAGTCTATAAGACATCTTTAGAGAGGGTGACTCCATCATCTGCAGGTATACTACCGTTCCAGGAGTCCTCCATTCTAAAATACCTGTAGAATGCTGTCTAAGTACCCAGATTAGGAAACTACCCAAATCTAGATCTAAAACCATAGATCTAGTAACCAGAATGTCAGATATAATATCTATATCCTATGCGGAGAAACCACTGTGTGACAACCAAAGTATAACCGATCGTAGTATAGGAATTTCACTTCCTAATCTGTGTATGTCATCTAAATACCAGGACATCACACCCTACTACCTTCTTAACAGATCCATCCCCTATTCTGATGAAGTCAAACCCATGACCGTCACATCAAAAATAGATGATCTATCTCCTCTATTACCGCTTTGGTCTATAAATAGACATAAGCTACTTGTCCACTATGCTTCCGCTGCTCCCACTGACTATGACTATACTCTGGCAGAATAATATACACGTGCAATTCTAAAGCTAGTCTAGAACGACGCTATACTCATCCTCCTGCCGGGCCTCATAGCCTGGAACAACAGTAGTGTTAAGTCCGGGTAAACAAGAACCTTCCTGTCACCGTCTTTGAGCATACCGAAGTACCTCTCGAGTGGATTGAATCTTTAGGTTCTTATCAAATTTCCAGTAATCGTTTGTGGTTCTAGAATCACTTCCAGTTCTACCATACTCCCACTACTGTTTTCTGAAAAAGTCCATTTTACTAAAACTATGGCGAGTCAAGAACAATATCACTATTGATCTTCCAGATGGTAGAAAGTCAACCCTCGTCATAGCCCGGGTCAACCCACAAACAGCCATTACAGAAACGTGCCTTGAGTTATCCAGAGTCAGGTTTTAAGCATAAGCCGGACAACTCCCCGTACCTTAACATCGTTAAGATATGAACCGTTCCATATCCAATATAGAAACAGAGACACTGATTTAATTGGAACCAGATTCAAATCATGCAGCTGTCTCCAGTGCATGTCTACTAAATGGAGAGAGGTCGATCAGCATTACTCAACTTAGGAGTGCATCCAATTTGAGTAACCTGAAAGAAAAACAAGTTTCTCAAAGCCATTACTATCAACTGAATACCATACACAAGTATCTACATCTTCGATCACCTTGAAGAATCCTGATACTTGCAATACCTGGTTCTCTACTTTATTCATATACCTATAATTTCTCAAAACTTGGATCTTGTATTTCTATGAAACACATGTCTAAGAACTAGAGAAGTCACAAGTAAACAGAAAATAGTATGAGTACCAACCCCTCTGTCCTAATGGACACTGGACAACATACAATACTCTGTATAAGTCCCCTAAGTTGAATAACTCAAACCCTGTGCGTCGTAGGTTGAAAACTGTACTTATGGTTAAGAAGAATTACACCGCTGTTTAATGCTCCTTACCTAACCATCAACTGATATAGGTAAATGTCATGGACATAATTTCAAAATGTTATATCTCACTTTATAAAAATAAACATACAGATATATCAATTTGAAATTGGTGCATAACAACGGATAATCAAAACCAAATATTTGCCGTCCGGCAAACAACCCAGGTGATTTCCTCAAATATCACCAATTACAACGAATCCCGATATAATGAGGATGATCACCTAATTCCCAATAACTTACTCCCACTCATCATCTGTAAAACCATACAGATGTGAGAATCATACCTGGTAAATACATACCCTGGAGTAAGTACCTAATTGGGAAATCTGTTTTCTACTAACAATGCATAGTGAAACTGAAACATGAAAATGTCTCGAAGGGGTATCCGGGTATTCCTAGTAATGCCTCTTCCATTATCCAGATTCATGACTGTAACCGTACATTTCTTTGCCATCTCTCCGAATCCCATTATTTGTCTTTAGTCTCTACCTTCTGCACACCATCGTTAGGCTAAATGGTTTTCTTCCTTCCCTACCGTTCGGCACCAGCCTATGGTCTGAAAGAAGACTATCCAATAAGCGTAATAGGTGTACTGTCCTAATCATAGGAGCACTCACAACGTGAGAGAAGGTAAAGATAAAAGACAACCGAATAAACCTTATTCTATTTCCCCTGAACCAGAATCCATCCCCGAACTAGAACAAGTCCACTCGAGTTCGTATATAACCATACGATGGATTATCCAAATAACTGTGGATCTTCGTAGTGATACGGGGTGTTCTGGAGAAATACAAAGGTGAAGCAGGAGTGGCGATGAAATACTTGGTTTGGTCATGAATAGTAGTCGCAATTTACTTTGCCCTCCTTTTAATCCCTTTATTTGTCTTTAGTCGCTACCTTCTGTACACCACACTTAGGCTAATTGGTTTTCTTCCTTCCCTACCGTTCGGCACCAGCCTATGGTCTGGAAAAAGACTATCCAATAAGCGTAACAGGTGTACTATCCCCTAATCCAAGGAGCACTCGCAACCTGAGAGAAGGTAAAAGGAAAAGACAACTGAATAGTCCTATTCATTTTCTCCAGAACCGGAAACCATCCTCGAATCTGGAACAAGTTCCTTCGAGTTCGTATATAACCATACGATGGTTTTATCCAATGGAAGTGGATGTTCGTAGTAATACGGGGCGTTCTGGAGAAAAGGGTAAAAGTAGGAGTGGCAATGAGGTATGCAACTCTGACAATCCGAAAGCCAGTGTTTTAAGAAGGTTCGGTTAATTTGGCCACTGAGTCATAGTCTAGGGTCGGGCCATGGTCGCTGCCAAAGGTCGCTGCCAAAGAGAGAGAGAGAGAAAAGAAACACTCTGCGTGCACTCTAACCAAGATCAGAATGGTTATCAATTCATCTAATCAGGAAACCTCCCACTGTATCCTCAAATTCTCCTCCAAACCTGAAAGAAGAATTAGTCGGGATCACCCGAGGAGTAAACCAACTCATCAGTGGGAATCGGGATCCAACTATTATCGCATGATAACGTGATAGAATCCACTCACGTTATCACACTCCAGAAGGTATGCGCATGCCTGGCAAGTTTTAGTTTCTTTAGAAACTCCCGATGTGATTTTTACCCCATGCTCTTATGACCTTGACTTTGTCCAACAAATCATAAGTCACATGTCAAGTTCTACCCTTCATTATCCAGGTTAATTTGAACCCACCCGTACCTATCCTTGACTTTGGCCAACAAAGTAGTACGACTGTCCCAAACCAACGCATCTATCTATGCAACAGAAAAGTAACAAATAGCTACCATACACTATGCCTTGACTTTGGCCAACAAACATAGCATGAATACTAAGTGCTACCCGTCTGAAATGACGGAGGGCTACGAATGGTTTTTGGAGAAAAACCTTTAACGTAATGAACTTGATATCGTTAAAGGAACCGGATAGCTTTTTATAAAAATATAGTGGCGAAAACCTTTTGCTAAAGAGGTCACTCCCGGTGAAGGGATCTCGGCTCTTTCCCCATAGAATGAGGTGCATGATAGTCCAACTGAATACCACGATGCAAAGAAAAAAGTAATCGACTATAGTGAAGTTATTACCCTGACGCAAACTTCTGTCCAAGGGGTCACTCCCGGTGAAGGGATCTCGGCCCTTGCCTCGTCGACTGAGGTGCTGGATATTCCAACTGAATACCACTGTGCAAAACAAAGGAAAACGTCCTTGCAATAACAGCTTTTTGAAAATTATTCCAACAACATCAAACGGGTTTGTTTAGCTTGCATTGATCCGAATCAATGCAATCCCATCAATTGATCACACCAATAAAGAACGAAAATATGATGTACGTATATGCCATCCGCATTCGCCACTGGGTCCCGTCATCACCCGTTAGGTTACTTAACTAACGACAGAGCGGGGACTGGACTAGCGCGGGTGTAAAACATATACAACATCTACTAGTATATATATCAATATATAATAATCGCTCAAGGCGTGATAAAATGCAATATCACAGAAATGTAATAAGCATCACAGAACAATACAGATAATCTGGAAGCCCCGGGTTTCACAGAGCCGCAACTGAAACCCGACGTTCCCCTGGTCGTGTGGATAGCCTGTGCAATGAAATCCTAGACCCCTATGGGTGCAGCAAGTTACCCGCCAAAACCTGAAGCGAGGCAGCCCCCTTCAACAAAGTGAATGGACCACCCAGCACTTCACGGAATCCGGTAACTTGAGCACCCCTCCTTGGGTCAACCTATACCCCCTACGAGTGCGGCGAATAGCCCGCCAATTTTAGAGTAAAGCCCCCTCCGTCTCAAAGCTATGAGATGCGGGCTCGTTGCCCTCTAGAACCCGGCTATTCGTGCACCCCACCGCGGGGTAATCCTAGTACAGAATGTAAAATATATACAACGGGTACATCGACCTCAGCCCGGTCGTGCCCCAAAAGAATAATATACAAACAGGCAGTGACGGCAGTCCACATGTCGGACGCTCGCCCCACAATATCAAATGTATAAATATAACCAAACTGTACTACCATTGCATCCAGATTATCCACCACGACAAATCCGCAACATCACAGCACAACATAGAATATCAACATGAATGTCACGTTCGCAAATCCGTCTAAAAGGGCTATAGCAATTAGACAAGATTTACCGATCAAATGGCATTCACGGTCGCAGATATAAAGTAAGCACTGTGAACTAACGTATTTAAAATTCCGATCGACAAAACTTCTCGAAGTGGGCCCCAAGTGCAAATCCAGCACTCAAATGAATCTGGGACAAAACTATATATCAAAAAAATCATATTTCCATGAACTAAAGCCCCAGAAAAAATTTGGGTTACTGTATCACAAAAAGGGCCGCGTAAGGGCCGCCAAATGCGACATTTAGCGGCGGTTCCGCGGTGGAATTTTGGAATTAGGTCTCCAAAATTTTTCTGTAGCTTTAGTTATGCCTGCATGAATTTTTAAGATGCCTAAAATAATTTTTTGATCAACTTTGAAAATCGACAGCAAGCACACTGAAATGGAAATACGATTCGGAAATTTCGATCGATCGATGTTTCAAACGCGTTAGAACAAGCTAGTAAAGGTTAATGGCGTGGCTCTGATACCATGTAAGTCTACGGTAGCGCCCCGGCCGTCTGTCCGAGGCCAAAATGCGGAAACGAAAACTTTTTGAAAACTTGAAACCGGCGCTATCGCAAACTTTAATTCCGGATCGAACTATTAACACAAACTAGCTAACTAGAGAAGGGTTGAAAAGGCTATACCGATCGATCCGTGTCCTTCGGTCTTTGGCCACCATCCCAAGCTCCTCGCGGTATCTCCGATCTCCGGTCTCCTCGTCGGAAGGGCACCACATCAATGAGTCTTTTTACGGGCTCCCGCCTCTGAACCGAGGCAACTCGGACATGAAGTTTGCTAGCCGACGTGTCTAAGATTGCTGTAGAATATACGTAGAATACTTTGTCTCAAGGGTTAATCGAAGTTGCCTTTAGGAAGTGTGAGGAGAAATGAGCTTTGGAATTGAGCTAAGGATTTTTGTGCAAATGAAATGAGATCAATTCCTCACTCACAAAAATATGGGGCTGCCTCATTTGTGCTCTCGGCCATGGCTCAAAAAGAATGGTGGTGGTGAGTGTAGGAGCAAATAGAGGTGACCATAAGCAAAAAGAAAACCTCACATCCATTATCCAAATCAATCCAATCTCAATTAATGCAAATCTTGAACCAAACACATCTAGAACCCTCATGAAGTCTCCATAACCTTTTGGAGAACCAGCCACAACAAAAAAAAACCCATTTTGTAAAAGCCACTTTTACGAAAAGCCCCCTCAATGGAAAATTCAGCCATAAGAGAGAAGAATGGAAAAATGGAAAAAACGGAATGCAAACTGGTAACTTCAGAAAGCGATCCCGTAATAAATTACAGGATAACCCCGCAACTGTATATACATACCTGCATTTGTATTCCGACTGAATACAAATGCAATGAGATAAAATCTACACAGTATAATACTAGGATCCGGCTTTAACCAAAGCCCGCTAGTATTATCCGTCCGAACCATGACACGTGCACAAGTGCACGCGTATGTTCGAACCCTGCCATAAATCCATACGGCCTCTACAACGTTTCGCCCGAAACTTGAGAAACTGTCTGTGGGGGATTCTAAAGACTAGTCAATACTTTGGCTGTGGATTTAACCACTAGCACGTCAGTGGTACTAGCCGTACGTAACGGGCTACCAGGTATTGAACAAAAGGGAGGTCGATGAGCGAACTCATCCTGACACCCTACTGCGCCTGTCAGTGACAATATCCGTACAGTCCGGTCCGTTCGTCTATGAGCATCGCATGTCGGGCCTAGGGGGTTGGTAAAAGTCAGAACCCCAATAGCGGTACAAGTCGTGTCGGAGTGTAGCCCAGAACACCCTGAGATACTACTGGAATACCTACCAGTAAATCTCCTGCCTTGGCCAAGGACTTCGTGTAATGGCTCTCCTAGACACAGCGCGACCTCATCCCCAATACCGGGAGAGACGAACCCCTGCAGATTCGCTCACTGCCTCCATGTGTCTCGGGACTGTACCCAACTAAAACCTGTTTGCACGTCTCCTTTGAGCGTGGTAGGGTAGTAATCAAAGTACAGTGGGAACTCACACGAGACAAATGACGATCTCAGATCGATGAACTAACCTGTACACATATCACCAGGGAACTACTATCTGACGTCAGGTATAATACCAACTAGCATGTTCCCGGCGAGTCCTGTCCGGTGTACTCATAACCCAATGAGCACCTGTATACATCTTAGGTGAACCAACTGACACCATTAGCTTGTGAGATCGGCCACCGCCCCTCGTCGTGGTCTCGACTGTATACACTAGTCTACTAATGGAGTATCGATGCCCAGTCTCGAAACTCCCACGACTAGGGACCTTTTAAGGATGTGCTTATAGACCCTAGCTCCCACGTATATGATCACCATCATACTGCTGGCCGTCAAGCAAGAATCCTAAGGTCTCTATCAACGTGCAATAGTGACCTGTAATGTCACCTAAAGCATGTACACGATGATAAAGATAAACCAGATAGCATACTATCATCTCGAGTAAGACTGTCTTACCGGCATAGGTCCTCCCTCAATCATTGCAATCACGTACCTGTGATCCAATAATTGACTCTGAGGGCACTATATCCAACAAAAATAGTAGTACAGTTTGGGTTTATTTGTATATTTGATATTGCGGGGCAAGCGTCCGACATGTGGACTGCTTTCACTGCCGGTTTGTATATTATTTGTTTGGGGCACGACCGGGTTGAAGTTGATGTCACCGTTGTACATATTCTTTTCTTTTCTGTACTAGGATTACCCCACGGTGGAGTGCACGAATAGCCGGGTTCTAGAGGGCAACGGGCCCGCATCTCATGGCTTTGAGATGGAGGGGGCCTCTGTTAGTGTATATGCCCTAGTGGCCATTACTGTATCATACTAGTTTGTATATTACTTGATGGAAGCTTGGGATATTCACAGTTGTATATACAATCTTGCTCGAAATGGTAGTATGCTACTTGGTTTGTCTCTGCTTTAATATGTGCATGTGTTTCTTTTAGCATATTGCTGATATACATATTAGTAGAGCCCTTAGGATTATTGCTTGATTACCAGCGTTGTGATGGCGCTCACACTCGTGGGAGCTGGGTAATCCATAAGCACATCCTTATACAGGTCCCTAGTCGTTGGACTATCGAGACAGGGCATCGATACTCCGGAGTAGACTAGCGTATACGCTTCTCATCCCAGTGTGGGAGACGGTCTGTCCCACAGCCGTCAGTACGTCGTACCTGAGATAGTATGCGGGTGCTCGTTAGGTTACGAGTACACTGGACAGGACTCGTCGGGAACTGTTGGTTGGTATTATACCTATCGTCAGTTATCAGTTCCCAGGTGACATGAGTACAGCTTAGTCCGCTGACTTGACACTGTCACTTCGCCTCGAGTGTGTTCCCATTGCACTTTGATTACTACCCTACCACGGCTCAAAGGAGTCGTGCAAACAGGTAGTTTTTGGGTGCAGTCCCGAAGCACTTGGAGGCAGTGATGGTTAGACAGGATTCCTCTCTCTCGGTATTGGGGGTTGACATCGCGCTGTGTCCAGGAGAGTCATTACACGAGTAGTCCCTGGCCAGGGCAAGCGAGATATACTGGTAGGTTTCCAGTGTTATCTCAGGGTGTTCTGGGCTACACTCCGACACGACTTGTACAGCCCTTAGGGGACTGACGTTCACCGCCCCCTAGGCCCGCCATGCGATGTATCAGACGAACAGACTGGACTGTACGGAGACTGTCACATACAGGCTCAGTAGGAGTTCAGATGGGGTTCACCTCGTCAGTCTTCTTATCGGTATCTACCTGGGGACCGTTACGTACAGCTAGTGCCGCTTGCGGTCTGTGGTTAAACCCACTGCCAGCGTAGTGTCGAGTCTTTAGAGTCCCACACAGAGAGCTATTCGCCTTTAGGCAAAATGAGTAGAGGTCGCATGGTTTTGCGACAGGGTTCGTTCACATCCACGCACTTGTGCACGTTTGCTGTCCGGACAGCTTATACTAGCGGGCTTTGGTTTAAGCCGGATCCTAGTATATGATTTGAGATTGGTTTTTCTCATTGTATTCGTGTTCCTCGGATCACGAATACGGGTGCGTATGCACAGTTGCTTGAGACAGAGGGAGAGGACTTTGATTAGGGTTAATGACTATTGTCATTTTGTTAACCCTAATGCTTATGTGTGTATTATGGTTAATTGATATTAGTTTATTATAATTGTGCATGGTTATGGTTGTTGACCATTTGACATTCTTGACTTGTTGACCTTGGTTGACACTTTGACCATCATCATTTCATTTGGAAGATGCTCTTTGATCCTTGCAATTTGCATTAAAAATGAAATGATAATGGTCATGTCTTGATTAAGCTATGACAATTATCTCACTAATTATCTAATTACAATAATTCACACATATATGAGAGAATGCTTCATATTATTCTCTCATTCTATATTTTACTTTCTCTCTCTTGTTCTTCCTCTCCCTCAAGCTCTCCCCTCTCATGTGTTGAGAAACACTTAAGCTTGAGAAAAACCCCTTCTTGATAATCTCTACTCTCATCTAGGGTTCAAGGATTAGCACTTCTTGCACCCTAGTTACTTCTAGCTTGGAGTTGAAGCCAAAGGTTGAGGCTTTCGGGTGGATCTTTCTTCGACGTGAGAAGACGACAAAGGTGACCTCTTTCCACTACTCCAAGGAGCAAGGAGAGAAGGACATAAAGCCCTAGGTATAACCTTGCAAACACTTAGCTAGTTTCTAGTTAGCTTTAGCTTGTTTTTGTTTAGTAAAGATCCTTCATTGGCTAGTCCATGTTGCCTAAGTTGATAAAAATTTGATTTTTTTTTCCGTTTTCCGCCTCCCCGCAAGCACCGGGGTGGGCAACGTGGACTTACAGTGGTATCAGAGCCTAACTAAACATAAACTAGCTAGGTAGTAAAGTGTATGGAAGTTCGAATCGGAAAAATCGAAAAATCGAGTTTTCAAAACCCTAAGTTTCTGTTAAATTTTTTTCTGTTCAAAACAAAATAAATCATACTCCAAAAATCATCTCAGGGTTTTGTGAAGAAAGCCACCAAAAACGATCCAGAGATTCGACCAAAGAGCCGCGGTTCCGGGCAATAGCAAGCTATTGCCGCACAACCGCGGCCGTCTTGGCTCGGCTCTGGGTCGAGTTTGGTGCAGTGTTTTTCTGGCTTGGTTTTAGGATTTTTTAAGATGGTTTATTTGTGCCCAGATTTTCCAGAATAGAAATTTGTTTTTGGGGGCCTATAAATCCGTATTTTTTATCGAACTTCAATACACTTTGACTAAAAGGTTATATCTGTGTTGTTTATATGTATTGAACGTCGGCTAATCGCTATATGTCGATTAGTCGGGGTTATACATATCTGTGATCTGTGTTTGATGATGGTATGTGTATATGAATGCGTTGGACTGTCGCGGGTGAATAGCCGGGGTGGATGTGAGATGAGTGTTGCTTTTCTTTCATTCATTGTAATATGTAAATTGATGTAATATTATTATTTGTATGGCCGCACAACCGGGTCGGGGTTGTAGCCGTCATTGTATAATTATTTTTACTGTTTTTGCTCCTAGGATAGACCCATGGAGGGGGTGCACAAACTACCGGGTATCTCGAAGTGCCGAGTGGCCTACTCACGGTGTTGAGGGAGGTTGCTTCGCTTCGGGTACTTGGCGGGTAGTTTGCCGCACCCGTAGGGGTCTTGGGTGGGGTATTGGCTATTCACCGCGACCGTGTAATCCGCTTTTCGTTGCAGGCTCGAACGTATTGCGGATTCCTAGTATATCCAATGTATTCATCTGTGATCTGTAATGTCTATCATTGCTATATATTTATATATGATAACTATTTAGGCGTTGCTTATGTTTTACAGCCGCGCTAGCCCAGCCCCCGCTCTGTCGTTAGTTAAGTAACCTAACGGGTGATGACGGGGCCCCGTGGCGAATGCGAATAGCATAAGCGTACGTCATATTTTGGTTGTTTTCTGCAATGGTAGGATTAAATGATGGGACGCATTAAAAGAACTAATGCAAGAAAATAAACCAAGTAAAAGTCGATTGGAACACTTTGAAAACCACTCGGTTCTTTTCAAAACTAAAACTTTTAAACGCGGAGCATGAACCACTCCTTTTAAAAGCTATCTCGTTCCATCGATTAGATTAAGTTCACTACGTTCACGGTTTCGCCAAAACCATTCGTAGCCCTCTGTCATTCCACATGAATGGTCAAAAAGTATTCAAGCAAAAGTATTCAAGCTATGTATTTTGGCCAAAGTCAAGGCATAATGATTGGTAGCTATTGGGTATTCATGTGCAACATAGATAGATGCGTTGGTTTGGGACAGTCGTGCTGCCATTTTGGCCAAAGTCAAGGGTAGGTACGGGTGGGTCCAAATTAACCAGGAGAATGACGGGTAGAACTTGACATGTGACTTATGATATTTTGGCCAAAGTCAAGGTCATAAGAGCATGGGGCAAAAATCCACATCGGGAGTTTCATAAGTACTGAAACTTGCTAGTGCTGCATACCATTTGGAGTGTGATAATTCTGGTAGGATTCCTTCGGTTTTATCACGCGATGATATTTGGATCCCGATCCTACTGTGAGTATATGCTACTCCTCGGGAAAACTCTCACTTAACGATCAATGCTATAAACCTAGTAGGTGTCTAGAAAGGTGTTAGCGGGGCTACGCCCACAGGGAAAAGAGGTTACTTAATTAAGGAACTTCGCGAAAGCGTTGGAAAACCTCCCTCGAAGTACCGACACTGGCCTGGCTGAACGGTTAAGCAAGTATTGTACGGTGGGATTGATCCTGACTAATCCTTTCTTTACGGTTTGAGAAGGGATTCGAGAGACAGTGGGAGACATCCAGTTTAGACAAATTAAAAACCACTCTAAACTTGCAAGAGCATCATGCTAAAGTGTTTCTTTTCTCTCTCCTAATTGCAGCGACCATTCAACATGACCGGACTTAAGTTATTACTAGATAAAAACATATTGACAGGGCCAAACTACAAATATTGGCTCAGGCATGTCAAGATGGCAATCACTTACGACAAGTTGGGGTATGTCCTTACCACCAAAGCTCCCCCTGTCCCAGGTCCCACCTCCAGCGTCGCGGATAAGGAAATCCGTAAGACATGGGAGATAGATTGTGCGAAGGCCAAATGCCTCGTACTAGCCTCGATGGACAACGAACATCAGAGGAGGCACGAGAATATGGACCTAGAGTCTATATTTCTCCATACAAAAGAACTGTATGGAGAGCAGTCTCGTATCGCAAGATACGAAGTGTCGAAGAAGCTATTTTCGGCAAGATTGGCCGTCGGATCATCGGTAGCGGAACACGTGCTTAAGATGATTGGCTACATAGAAGAGCTCGCGGACCTTGGGACCACGTTGGAGAATGAACTCTATACTGATTTGATTCTCCAGTCCCTTCCTTCCACTTACGTCCAGTTTGTCTTAAACTTCAACATGCATGGAAAGGAGGTAGAACTTTCCGAACTTCTGAACATGTTGAGGAGTGCTGATGGCACCCTATAGAAAGGTAGGGAGACATCCACTTTATTTGTAGGAGGATCTTCCTCTTCTAGATCCAGGGCGAAAGCCAAGGGTACGAAGAAGAAAGCCCCCGCCAAACCAAGAGGCGGTGTCGGTAAAGTGGATACGAAGGGAAAAGGAAAAGCAACAAAGATAGCGGGAAAGCTGGTGGGGAAGGAAGAATGCTTCTATTGTCACAAAAGTGGTCACTGGAAACAGGATTGCAAGGCTTGGAAGGCCAGAACACAGGATTTGCAGCGAGTTGCAGCTTCAGCTTCAGGTGTGTATGTTATTGAAAACTGTCTATCAATAAACTCTACATCCTGGGTATTGGATACCGGATCAGGATCTCATATCTGTAATTCTTTGCAGGCGTTGAGAAAGCGTAGAGTTTTGAAGGCAGGTGACATGACCCTCAGAGTTGCAAACGGTGCAAGCATGGATGCTGAGGCCGTGGGGGACTATCACCTGGGATTGTCGGATGGACACTTTTTGGTTTTGCGTAGTTGTTATTATGTACCAAATGCAACCTGTAATATCATTTCTGTATCTTTATTATCTAAAGAAGGTTATGAATTTGCATTTGTAAGTAATGTAGTGAACAATCACCTTAATCAAGTTTTGATTGGGTCAGGTACATTGAACAACGGTATATACGTTTTAAACCAACCACAGATTTTCAATGTCCAGAATACACACAAAAGAAAGTCTCCAGAAATCAATAAAACTTTCTTATGGCATTGTAGACTGGGTCACATCAATGAAAGAAGGTTGACTAAGTTACATGCATAAGGATATTTGGATCCGTTCGAATATCAATCGTATGCAACTTGTCAATCCTGTCTCAAAGGAAAGATGACAAAGACTCCGTTCACTGGACACGGAGTAAGAGCGAGCGAGCTCTTAGGACTCGTACACAACAACGTGTGCGGTCCAATGTCTACACATGCGCGAAGCGGTTATTCTTATTTCATTACTTTTACGGATGACTTTTCAAGGTACGGTTATGTCTTCTTAATGAAACATAAATCCGAGGCTTTTGAAAAATTCCAGGAATATAAGAATGAAGTAAAAAAACAAACAGGCAAAAGTATCAAGGCACTGAGATCTGATCGAGGTGGTGAATACTTGAGTGCCGAGTTCGTGGGTTACTTAAAAGAGACTTAGCTTACTCCTCCATACACTCCGCAACATAACGGTGTATCGGAGAGACGGAACCGAACCCTATTGGATATGGTACGGTCCATGATGAGTAACGCTGAGTTGCCGCGATCGTTCTGGGGATATGCGCTAGAATCAGCTGCATACCTTTTGAACCGAGTTCCAACTAAGACTGTGCCTACTACACCATATCAGATGTGGTGTGGGAAGAGACCCTATCTTAATCACATTAAGACATGGGGATGTCCAGCTTTTGTAAAAACGCAGCATGCGGACAAGCTCGAGGCACGCTCAGTACAGTGCAAGTTTGTGGGATATCCAAAGAACTCCAAGGGATATTGCTTCTATTGCGAAGAGGAACAAAAGGTTTTTGTTTCTCGCCATGCCCACTTTCTAGAACACCAGTTCATAGAAAAAGAACTAAGTGGGAGCGCAATAGAACTGGAAGAAATTCCAGAACCACGAGCTATTACTGAAAGCTTAGTAGAACCAGAGGGTTCGAAAGATCAGGACATTCCCACGCCACTCCGCAGGAGTAGTAAGCAGTCTCATCCACCCGAGAGATACTACGGTTTTCTCATTGACGGGGATAGAGAGGATTGCATCATAGATTGTGATGAGCCTACTAGCTTCCAGCAAGCCATTCAGAGCGTCGACTCGGTAAAATGGCTGGATGCAATGCGGACCGAAATGGAGTCCATGTACACCAACAAAGTATGGACGTTGGACATTGCTCCAGATGGGGTAAAACCCGTAGGATGCAAGTGGATCTTCAAAAGGAAGATTGGTGTAGATGGACAGGTTGAGACCTATAAAGCTAGACTGGTAGCAAAGGGTTTTCGTCAGCGACCTGGTTTGGACTATGACGAAACCTTTTCTCCAGTAGCTATGCTGAAATCCATTCGGATCCTTCTTGCCATTGCTGCCTTCCACGATTATGAGATTTGGCAGATGGACGTAAAAACAGCTTTTCTAAATGGACATTTAGAGGAGTGTGTCTATATGGACCAGCCAGAGGGTTTCATTCAGAGTGGGAGCAGCGGAAATGTGTGCAAGTTGCTTAAGTCCATTTATGGACTAAAGCAGGCATCGCGGAGTTGGAACATCTGTTTTGATGAGACGGTCAAGGAATTTGGCTTTATCAAAAATCCAGATGAACCATGCATCTATTGTAGATTTGTAGCGAGAACTGTAGTATTCCTCGTTTTATACATGGATGACATTCTCTTAATAGGAAATGACATTCTTATGCTACAATCTGTCAAGGGGTTCTTGTCACACAGGTTCTCCATGAAAGACCTGGGTGATGCCTCATACATTCTGGGTATCCGGATCTACCGTGACAGATCCAAGAGGATATTAGGACTTTCGCAGTCCAGGTACACTGACACCATACTGAAGAGATTCAGTATGGAAGATTCCAAGCGCGGTAATCTACCGGCTTGTCATGGGATCACCCTCTCCAAAGAGATGTCTCCCAAGACTGATTTGGAGAGGGATCGCATGTCTATTATACCCTACGCTTCTGCGGTAGGCTCTATAATGTATGCGATGTTGTGTACCAGACCGGATGTGGCTTATGCACTGAGTGTGGTAAGCAGGTATCAGTCAAACCCTGGGGAGAAACATTGGATAGCAGTAAAGAACATTCTCAAGTACCTGAGAAGGACTAAGGAGATGTTCTTGGTGTATGGCGGAAAAGACCTCCAGATTGAGGCCTTTGCTGACTCCAGCTTCCAGAGTGACAAGGATGATTCCAAGTCCATGTCGGGTTTTATCTTCACCCTCAATGGAGGGACGGTGTGTTGGAAGAGTTCCAAACAGGAAACCGTTGCTGACTCGACTATGGAAGCGGAATACATCGCTGCATCTGATGCCGCAAAAGAAGCTGTCTGGATGAGGAAGTTCTTGAAAGAACTTCAGGTGGTTCCGTCCATTGTTGACCCAATACCTCTGTATTGCGACAACAACGGGGCTATAGCTTTAGCGAAGGAACCCAGGTCCCATCAGAAATCCAGACACATCTTGAGGCGGTATCACCTGATCAGGGAGATCGTGGATCGCCAGGAGATCGAGATTCGGAGGGTTGCTTCAGAAGATAACACTGCAGATCCATTCACCAAGGCCTTGCCCCAGACTCAGTTCGAGCGGCTGATCGAGATGATAGGTCTTCGATACGCCAGTAAATGGCCTTAGTGCAAGTGGGAGATTGTTAGTGTATATGCCCTAGAGGCCATTACTGTATCATACTAGTTTGTATATTACTTGATGGAAGCTTGGGATATTCACAGTTGTATATACAATCTTGCTCGAAATGGTAGTATGCTACTTGGTTTGTCTCTGCTTTAATATGTGCATGTGTTTCTTTTAGCATATTGCTGATATACATATTAGTAGAGCCCTTAGGATTATTGCTTGATTACCAGCGTTGTGATGGCGCTCACACTCGTGGGAGCTGGGTAATCCATAAGCACATCCTTATACAGGTCCCTAGTCGTTGGACTATCGAGACAGGGCATCGATACTCCGGAGTAGACTAGCGTATGCGCTTCTCATCTCAGTGTGGGAGACGGTCTGTCCCACAGCCGTCAGTACGTCGTACCTGAGATAGTATGCGGATGCTCGTTAGGTTACGAGTACACTGGACATGACTCGTCGGGAACTGTTGGTTGGTATTATACCTATCGTCAGTTATCAGTTCCCAGGTGACATGAGTACAGCTTAGTCCGCTGACTTGACACTGTCACTTCGCCTCGAGTGTGTTCCCACTGCACTTTGATTACTACCCTACCACGGCTTAAAGGAGTCGTGCAAACAGGTAGTTTTTGGGTGCAGTCCCGAAGCACTTGGAGGCAGTGATGGTTAGACAGGATTCGTCTCTCCCGGTATTGGGGGTTGACATCGTGCTGTGTCCAGGAGAGCCATTACACGAGTAGTCCCTGGCCAGGGCAAGCAAGATATACTGGTAGGTTTCCAGTGTTATCTCAGGGTGTTCTGGGCTACACTCCCACACGACTTGTACCGTCCTTAGGGGACTGACGTTCACCGCCCCCCTAGGCCCGCCATGCGATGTATCAGACGAACAGACCGGACTGTACGGAGACTGTCACATACAGGCTCAGTAGGAGTTCAGATGGGGTTCACCTCGTCAGTCTTCTTATCGGCATCTACCTGAGGACCGTTACGTACAGTTAGTGCCGCTTGCGGTCTGTGGTTAAACCCACGGCCAGCGTAGTGTCGAGTCTTTAGAGTCCCACACAGAGAGCTATTCGCCTTTAGGCAAAATGAGTAGAGGTCGCATGGTTTTGCGACAGGGTTCGTTCACATCCGCGCACTTGTGCACGTTTGCTGTCCGGACAGCTTATACTAGCGGGCTTTGGTTTAAGCCGGATCCTAGTATATGATTTGGGATTGGTTTTTCTCATTGTATTCGTGTTCCTCGGATCACGAATACGGGTGCGTATGCACAGTTGCTTGAGACAGAGGGAGAGGACTTTGATTATGGTTAATGACTATTGTCATTTTGTTAACCCTAATTCTTATGTGTGTATTATGGTTAATTGATATTAGTTTATTATAATTGTGCATGGTTATGGTTGTTGACCATTTGACATTCTTGACTTGTTGACCTTGGTTGACACTTTGACCATCATCATTTCATTTGGAAGATGCTCTTTGATCCTTGCAATTTGCATTAAAAATGAAATGATAATGGTCATGTCTTGATTAAGCCATGACAATTATCTCACTAATTATCTAATTACAATAATTCACACATATATGAGAGAATGCTTCATATTATTCTCTCATTCTATATTTTACTTTCTCTCTCTTGTTCTTCCTCTCCCTCAAGCTCTCCCCTCTCATGTGTTGATAAACACTTGAGCTTGAGAAAAACCCCTTCTTGATAATCTCTACTCTCATCTAGGGTTCAAGGATTAGCACTTCTTGCACCCTAGTTACTTCTAGCTTGGAGTTGAAGCCAAAGGTTGAGGCTTTCGGGTGGATCTTTCTTCGACGTGAGAAGACGACAAAGGTGACCTCTTTCCACTACTCCAAGGAGCAAGGAGAGAAGGACATAAAGCCCTAGGTATAACCTTGCAAACACTTAGCTAGTTTCTAGTTAGCTTTAGCTTGTTTTTTGTTTAGCAAAGATCCTTCATTGGCTAGTCCATGTTGCCTAAGTTGATAAAAATTAGATTTTTATTCCGTTTTCCGCCTCCCCGCAAGCACCGGGGTGGGCAACGTGGACTTACAGCCTCACTCTAGAATTGGCGGGCTATTTGCCGCACTCGTAGGGGGTACAGGTTGACCTAAGGAGGGATGCTCAAATTACCGGATTCCGTGAAGTGCCGGGTGGCCTATTCACTTTGATAAAGGGGGTTTCCTCACTTCTGGTTTTGGCGGTAATTTGCCGTGCTCGTAGGGGTCTAGGTTTTCATTGCACAGGCCATCCACAGGACCAGGGGAACGTCGGGTTTCACTTGCGACTCAAAGAAAACCCGGGGCTCCAAGATTATCAGTATTGTTCTGTGATGCTTATCTCTTATCTGTGATGTTGCATATATCATGCCTGGAACGATTATTATATATTGTTATATATATACTAGTAGATGTTGTATATATTTTGCACCCGCGCTAGTCCAGCCCCCGCTTTACCGTTAGTTGAGTAACCTAATGGGTGATGACTGGGTCCAGTGGCGAATGCGGATGGCATATACGTACATCATATTTTCGTTCTTTTCTAGTGTGATTAATTGATGGGACTGCGTTGATTCTGATCAATTTAAGGAAAACAGACCTATATGATGTTGTTGGAACAATTTTCAAAACCTGTTATTACAAGGACGTTTTCTTTTGTTATGCACAGCGGTATTCGGTTATGAATATCCAGCACCTCATTCGACGAGGCAAGAGCCGAGATCCCTTCACCGGGAGTGACCTCTTGGGCAGAAGTTTGCGTCAGGGTAATAACTTCACTATAGCCAATTACTTTTTTGCTTTGCATCGAGATATTCAGTTAGGAATATCCTGCACCTCATTCGATGAGGAAAGAGCTGAGATCCATTCACCGGGAGTGATCTCTTTAGGAAAGGTTTTCGCCACTATATATTTGTAATGCTATCCGGTTCCTTCAACGATATCAAGTTCATTGCGTTCAAGGTTTTTGGCCAAAAACCATTCGTAGCCCTCCGTCATTTCAGAAGGGCAGCACTTAATATTCATGCTATGTTTGTTGGCTTTCGTCAAGGCATAGTATATGGTAGCTATTTGTTACTTTTCTGTTGCATAGATAGATGTGTTGGTTTGGGACAGTCGTACTACTATGATGGGCTTCGTCAAGGGTATGTACGGGTGGGTTCAAATTAACCTGGACAATGACGGGTAGAACTTGACATGTGACTTTTGATATGTTGTCCTTCGTCAAGGTCATAAGAGCATGGGGCAGAAATCACATCGGGAGTTTCAAACATACAGGAAACTTGCCAGGCATGCGCATACCTTCTGGAGTGTGATAACTTGAGTGGATTCCATCAGGTTATCATGCGATGATAGTTGGATCCCGATTCCTACTGATGAGTTAGTTTACTCCTCGGGTGATTTTAGATGATCCCGACTAATTCTTCTTTTGGGTTTGGAGGAAAATTTGAGGATACAGTGAGAGACATCCTGATTAGATAAAGTGATTAATCATTCTGATCTAGATTAGAGTGCACTCTGAGTGTTTCTTTTCTCTCTCTCTCTTTGGCAGCGACCATGGTCCGACCCTAGACTAAAACTCATGAACCAAGTTAACCGAACCTTCTTAAAACACTTTGGCTTTTGGATTGTCAGAGTCGCATTTATCATTGCCGCTCCTACTTTTACCCTTTGAATTTCTCCGGAACATTCCGTATCACTATGAAGATCCACATTTATTGGATATGACCATCGTATAGTTACATACGAACTCAAATAAACTTGTTTCAGATTCGTGCATAGTTTCCGGTTCTGGAGAAATTGAATATGACTATTTAGTTGTCTTTTCCTTTTACCTTCTCTCAGATTGTGAGGGCTCCTAGGATTAGGAGAGGGTACACATATTGTGCTTATTGGATAGTCTTCTTCCAAACCATAGGCAGGTGCCGAAAGGTGGAGAAGGAAGAAAACAAATTAGCCTAAGTGAGGTGTACATAAGGTAATAAGTAAAGACAAATAAAGGGATTAGAAAGAAAGCAAGATAAATTGCGACTGCTATAATTCACGACCAAACTGTGTATATCATCGCCACTCCTACTTCACCTTTGCATTTTTCCAGAACACCCCGTATCACTACGAAGATCCACATTTATTGGATAATCCATCGTATAGTTAATTACGAACTCAAAGGAACTTGTTCGAGTTCGAGAATGGATCCGGTTCGGGAGAAATAGAATAAGGATTATTCAGTTGTCTTTTCCCTTTACCTTCTCACAGGTTGCGAGGGCTCCTAGGATTAGGAGAATACACCTATTATGCTTATTGGATACTCTTCTTCCTAACCATAGGCTGGTGCCGAATGGTAGGGAAGGAAGAAAGCCATTTAGTCTAAGAGTGGTGTACAGAAGGTAATGAGTAAAGACAAATAAAGGGATTTGGAGAGATGACAAGAAAATATAAGGTTACAGTCATGAATCTGTATAATGGAAGAGGCATTACTAGGAATACCCGGCTACCCCTTTGGAACACTTTTCATGTTTCATTTTCACCCTGCGTTGTTAATTGAAAACCGATTTCCCAATTAGATCCTTTCTCCAGGGTATGTATTTACCGGGTTTGATTCTCACATCTGCATGGTTTTACAGATGATGAGTGGGAGTTGGTTATTGGGATTTAGGTGATTATATCCTCATTATATCGCAATTCGTTGTAATTGGTGATATTTGAGGAAATCACTTGGGGTTTTGCCTGACGACAAATATTTGGTTTTGTATATCCGTTGTTATGCACCAATTTCAAACTGATATATCTGTACGTTTATTTTATAAAGTGAGATATAATCTTTTGAAATTATGTCCATGACATTTACCTATATCAGTTGATGATTGGGTAAGCAGTATTAAACAGCGGTGTAATTCTTCTTAACTATAGTACAATTTTCAACCTACGATGCACAGGATTTGAGTTATTCAACTCAGGGGACTTATACAAAGTATTGTATGTTGTCTAGTGTCCATTAGGACAGAGGGGTTGATACTCGTACTATATTCTGTTTACTTGTGACTCCTCCGGTTTTAGACAAGTATTTCGTAGAAACACAAGGTCCAAGTTTTGAGAAGTTATAGGTACAAGAATAAAGTAGAGAACCATGCGTTGCAAGTATCAGGATTCTTCAAGGTGATCGAAGATGTAAATACTTATGTTTGGTATTCAGTTGATAGTAATGGTTTTGAGAACTTGCTCCTCTTTCAGGTTACTCATATCTGAATGCACTCCTAGTTGAGTAATGCTGATCGGCCTCTCTCCATTTAGTTGACATACACTGAAGACCGCTGCATGATTTGAATCTGGTTCTAATTAAATTAGTTCCCATGTTTCTATATTGTATATAGAATGGTTCATATCTTAACGATGTTAAGGTATATGGAGTTGTCTAGCTTATGCTTAAAACCAGACTCTAGATAACTCAAGGCACGTTTCTGTAATGGCAGTTTGTGGGTTATCCTGGGCTATGACGAGGGTTAACTTTCTACCATCTGGAAGATCAATAGTGATATTGTTCTTGACTCACCACAATTTTAGTAAAATGGACTTTTTCAGAAAATAGTACCTGGAGTATGGTAGAACTGGAAGTGATTCCAGAACTACAAACGATTACTGAAAATTTAATAGAACCTAAAGATTCAATCGGGTTTGACATTCCATTAGCCACTCCGCAGATATGGTGGGTATCCTCAAATGCCCGAGAGGTACTTCGGTATCCTCAAAGACGGTGACAGGGAGGTTCCTGTTTACCCAGACTTGCCATTACTTCTGTTCTAGACTATGAGACCTGGCAGGAGGATGAGTATAGTATTGTTCTAAACTAGCTTTAGAAGTGCACGTGTATATGACTCTGCCAGAGGGTTGTTATAGTCAGTGGGAGCAGCGGAAGTATAGTGCACAAGTTGCTTGTGTCTATTTATAGACTAAAGCATGTATAGTAGAGATAGATCATCTATTTTTGATGTAATAGTCATAGGATTTGACTTCATCAGAATAGAAGATGGATCTGTTAAGAAGATAGTAGGGTGTGATGTCCTGGTATTTGGATGACATGCACTTTATAGGAAGTGAAATTTCTATACTACGATCGGTTATACTATGGTTGTCACACAGTGGTTTCTCCACATTGGATATGGATAATATATCAGGCATTCTGGTTACTGGATCTATGGTTTTAGATCTAGATTTGGGTAGTTTCCCAATCTGGGTACTTTGACACTATTCTAAAGGTGTTTTAGAATGGAAGACTCATGGTATGGTGGTGTACCTGCAGGTGATGGAGTCACCCTCTCTAAAGGTGTCTTACAGACTAAAGGGGAGAGGGATGTGCATGATTGGCATATCACTTGCTTAGGCAATTGAGTCAATCATGAAATGTCAAGTACCACACCGGATGTTGTTTTTGCATGAGCTGCAATAAGTTTATATTGATCCAATCTTGGAGAAACGTTGAGAAGCAGTTTATGAACATAAGTGGATGTTCATGGGATATGGTAATAGCAGCCTCCTTCGGGAGACGACTATCATTCGAGGCTTCCAAGGTGACCTGGATGACAGAGCGACTGTCAGAGTTTTGGTTTTCCCTCTTTTGAGGTGCAGTAGTTTGGAAAGGTGGTCCAAGCGGATACTGAGGAAGGCATGGTGCAGGATACTGATTAAATTCAGTGGACAATACAGTCTAAGAAGTTTGCTGGATTTGGAGTTCATTTGTGAACTGGGTCCCATCAGATATCCAGACATATTCTAAGACAGGTATTGCTCGTTTCGGGAGATAACTTTCTCCGCGATGTTGAGATATTGAGAGATACAGAAAGAAATATTGGAGCGGATCCACTCACTGATGCTATTTCTCAAACACAATAGTTTCGCAAACGAGCTTTGCGAGACTGATTAATAGAGGAGTTGGGTGTTCGTTATCACACAGGCCGTGAGTATGCGACACCGCAATAATTGGCCTTAAGTGCAAGTGGGAAATTGTTGGCTATAGTGCCCTCAAAGCAATTATCATAGTCGCAGACAGGTGATTATGATGATCGAGGGAGGACCTATACCGGTAGAACAATCTTACTCGAGATGATAGTATGCTATCTGGTTTGTCTTTATCATCATGTACAGCATTAGGTGGCATTACAGATCACTGTTACATATTGATAGAGCATATAGGATTCTTGCTTGACTGCCAGCAGTATGATGGCGATCATATACGTGGGAGCTGGGTAGTCTATAGGCATATCCTTAAATGTTCCTAGTCGTGGGAGTTTTGAGACCGGGCATTGATACTCCAGAGTAGACTAGTGTATACTGATCGAGACCCCGACGAGGGGCGGTGGCCGGTCTCATAAGCCATTGGTGTTAGTTTGTTCACCTAAGATGTATACATATGCTCATTGGGTTATGAGTACACCGGACGGACTCGTCGGGAACATGCTAGTTGGTATTATACCTATTGTCAGATATCAGTTCCCTGGTGACATGTGTACATGTTAGTATATTGACCTAAGATCGTCATTTGTCTCATGTGAGTTCCCACTATGCTTTGATTACTACCCTACCACGGCTCAAAGGAGTCATGCAAACATGTTTTAGTTGGGTATAGTCCCGAGCCACATGGAGGCAGTGAGCGGATCGTCGGGGGATTCGTCTCTCCCGGTATTGGGGGTTGATGTCGTGATTGTGCATCAGTAGCCATCACCAGAAATCTTTGGCCAAGGTAGTCGAGAATTACTGATCTAGGATCGGTAGATTCTCAGGTGGTGATGGGCTTCATACCGACACTAAATGTCGTGTTATTAAGGGTCTGACTTTATCCACCCCCTAGACTCGATATGCGATACTCATAGACGAACGGACCAGACTGTACGGATATTGTCACTGTCAGGCTCAGTAGGGGTTTCAGGATGAGTTTGCTCGTCGGCCTCCCTTTTGCTCAATACCTGGGTAGCCGTTACGTACAGCTAGTGCCGCTGACGTACTTGTGGTTAAACCCACTACCAGCATATTGACGAGTCTTTAGAGTCCCACACCGAGGGTTTTCCTGCTTCGGGCGAAACGATGTAGAGGCCGTATGGTTTTACGGCAGGGTTCGATCACATACGTGTACTTTTGCACGGATGATATTCGGACGGATAGTTTTGGTTTAAGCCGGATCCTAGTATTATATTTGTTGGATTATTTTCATCTCTTTGTATTCGTATTCTTCGGAATACGGATGCGGGTATGTATATACGGTTGAGGGGTATTCTTGTAATTTATTACAAGATTACTTTTAGAAGATTACACCTCATCATGGTTTAGACCTTTTTGTATTAAAAGGTTATTGAGGTATAGGATGAGGTGTCTATTGCATTTTTTATGGCATGGCTAATTAGTGACCCATGGTTACTACTCTACCATGCTTAGGGTTTTTGTTTGTTGTGAGATTATGTTGACTTGAGATATTTTTTGTTGACTAAGATATTTTGGAGACATGGACATTTATGTGATGGCTCTAGTATTTCTTATCACACCCACACAACAAACAAAAACACAAGCCATTATTCTTTTCTTTCTTTCTCTCTTGAGTTGCTCTCAACACCTCATTCTTATGACATCTTCTTCTTCCTCTAGCTCCACCCAAACCCTCTCATGAGTTGAGAATCCTTGGGTGACTTGAGACAAATTAATCCTTCATCACTCTCTACTTCATCTACGGTATCTAGAGTAGCGATCTAGGTGCCCTAGTTGCCTCGGATATGAGGTTGGAGCTCGTTGCATAGACTCTCGGGTGGATCATCTTCGATGGAGGGAGACCAAAGATCAAGTTTGATAAAGGAATCCCCTAGGAGCTTGGGATGATGGTTGAAGACCGAAGGACACAGATCTATTCGGTATAACCATTCTAACTCCTTTGCATGTTTTGTTATTTAGAGCTTATGGGTCGTTCCGGGTTATAGAGTTGTGTTAGCGCCGGTTTTTAAATTTTTTTATCCGCATTTGGCTACGGATTGATGGCCGGGGCGCTTGCATAACCCAACAAAACCAAAGCTCACTAGTATTATCCGCCCGAACATTATACGTGCATAAGTACACGTATATGAACGAACTCTGTCGTAAAACCATATGACCTCTACATCGTTTCAGCCAAAGTAGGGAAACCCTATGTGTGGAACTCTAAAGACTCGACAGTACGCTGGCAGTGGATTTAACCACAAGCACATCAGCGGTACTAGATGCACGTAACGGCTACCCAGGTATCTGTCGATAAGAAGGCCGATGAGAACACTCATCCGAACTCTTACTGAGCCTGTCTGTAGCAATCTCCGTACAGTCCGGTCTGTTCGTCTAAGAGTATCGCATATCTGGCCTAGAGGGCCGGTAAACGTCAGACCCCTAATAGCGCAATAAGTTGTGTCGAAGTGTAGCCCAAAACACCCTGAGAAACTACTGGTGTATCTACCAGTAAATGTTGCTTGCCCTGGCCAGGGACTTTGTGTAATGGCTCTCCGAACACAGCGTGACATTGACCCCCCAATACCAGGAGAGACGAATCCTATCTAACCGCCACTGCCTCCAAGTGTTTCGGGACTGCACCTAACTACTACTTGTTTGCACGACTCAATAGATCCATGGTAGGGTAGTAATCTAAGAATAGTGGGAACACACTTGAGGCGAAGCAGCAGTGTCAAGTCAACGGACTATGCTGTACTCATGTCACCTGGGAACTGCTGCCTGATGATAGGTATAGTACCAACCGGCAGTACCCCACGAGTTCGTCCAGTGTAACTCATAACCCAATGAGCACCTGCTTGCTATCTCCAGTACGACGTACTGATGGCTGTGGGATATACCATCTCCCCTGCTGAGATGAGAAGCGTATATACCAGTCTACTCTGGAGTATCGATGCCCTGTCTCGATAATCTTACGACTAGGGACCTGTATAAGGACGTGCTTATAAACTACCCAGCCCCCACTAGTGTGACTGCCATCACAACGTGGGTAGTCAGGCAAAGATCCTAAGGGCTCTATCAATATGTATTAGCGATACGTTAAAAGAAATATATACACATATTAAGATAGATACAAACCAAGTAGCATACCACCATATTGAGCAAGACTGTCATAAATCCGTGTATATATCCCAAGCTTCCAAAATGTAATATACAAACTAGTACTATACAATAATGGCCTCTAGGGCATATATCACTAACAAAAGCAAAACCGAAGAAGGCAGTGATTGGAACTCTAAAGGCGGGAGAAGACAAGCCAGAGGTAGTTCGAGAGTTCGATGATGTATTTCCTGAAGACATATCAGGTTTTCCTCCTGATCGAGCTCTTGAATTTGGAATTGATTTAGTAACTGGGGCACAACCGGTGATTAAAGCACCATATCGATTAAGTCCAGAAGGTTTGAAGGAGATCCGTACTCAGCCGGACGAACTTCTGCAGAAAGGATGGATTCGTCCTAGCACTTCAAGTTGGGGATCTCAAGTGTTGCTTGTGAAGAAGAAGGAAGGTTCATACAGAATGCGCATTGATTATAGAGCTTTGAATGAAGTCATGATAAAGAACAATTATCCACTACCACGAATCGATGATCTGTTCGATCAGCTAAGCAGGTCTTGCGTTTTCTCAAAGTTAGATCTTCGTTCGGGTTATCATCAGGTGAAGGTCAAAGAGTCTGATATTCCGAAGACGACATTTAGGACTCGCTATGGACATTATGAGTTTCTCATGATGCCATTTGGAGTGACCAATGCACCAGCCATATTCATGAATCTGATGAATCAAGTTTTTCGAGAGTACCTAGACATGTTCGTTGTCATATTCATCGACGACATCCTGGTGTATTCTAAGAATCAGAAAGAGCATACTGAACATTTACGGATTGTCTTGGAGACTTTGCGATAACATCAACTCTATGCCAAGTACAACAAGTGCGAGTTTTGGCTAGAACAAGTTGGATTTCTCGGACATATCGTTTCAGGTGAAGGAATCTCTGTGGATCCAGCTAAAGTATTAGCAATAAGTGTAACATTTCAAAAAAATAAAATATTATTTTTGGGAATTTTTATAATTAAATAATAAAATATTGAATATTTTAATGATGCGGTATAATTAAATACCGATAAATTGGGAAAAAATTTGGAAAATTATGGAAATTACTGAAAGAGAGTGTTTTATATGAATTATGCAAATTTTAAGATTTTATGATTAATTATACACTAATTTTGTGCTAATCGTGATTAAAAAATCGCTATTCGGGCTTTAAGCGTGTTTTGTGCAAAACATGCACCATATCATTTCACACTTGTGTTACATTTTCCTACATGGCTTTATCATCATTTTTCATTCTTTGCTTTGGGTTCACTATTGAGGAGAGAAGGAAAATAGAAAAGAAAAGAATAGAATATAGAAGTATGGGCAAGAGAGAGAAAGAGAGGGTGAGGGGTCAACCTTGGTCTTGAGCCATTCCCTCTTCATTCATTCACTTATTTCCTCTCCCCTCCCTCTCTTTGCTGCTGCTGCTGCCGCCCTAACTCCCTCCCCCTCTTCACCTCCTCAAAACACCATGAGAAACTCCTCAAAACTCCATCTTCCTTTCACAAAAAAGATACACAAGCTCACAAGCTACACTATGGACCAAGAAAGTTTTCATTTTGGCGCTGTAGGGGTTTCATGGGTGCTAAATGAGGTAATCCCTACACCATTTGTGTAGTTTGTCATTCACTTTTGTATTCATATGTGTTTAGTGGTGATTAAGTGGTGTTTGGGTGAACTTTGAAAATTCTAGAGAGGGCTAAGGTTTGAATTGAGTGGTGATTGTGAATTGAGGCCTAGTGGTGACCTTAAACCCCTCCCAATTGATAGAAACCTAGACCAACCCAACTGAAAACCCAAAATACGGATTTACAGAACTTTGCAATGTCGGTTTGTGAACTTAGAGCGTGCAGGAAAATCTGGAATGACCTGAGTAAATTACGAGACTAGCCAACAACTTCAGGAGCTTAGAATTGACCCTAGGAAGACATCCTGAGAGCACGAACCCCAGAGGAGTCCCCAGGGCCGGCGAGCTCGGTTTGGCATGGGAGAGGGCTCGGCCACTTGGTGGGGGATAGGTGTCTAGGTTGCTTCAGTAGGTCACATATACCCTATATATCACCATAGTATTGTTTGCTCACATGGTTTTCACCTTCATCCAAATCTGGGACCAATTTCCTACAATTTAGTATTATGACATTGCCATGACTTAAACTTTAGATACCAAATCTTGGTTTTGTGTTAGATTGGTGGCCTACAGGGAATCTGGAGTGACCCTAGACACTTACTGGAAAAACTAGCAAGACCATTACCCTATATTGACTACCAGGAGACTACCCTATAAACATGACACCCCAACTCCCTACCAGGGCCGAGGTCGCCGGAATTTTAGGGTTGGGGGCCGACCACCTTGTGGAGTCAGGGGTCCTGGTTGCTTCCATAGCTCATTTACACTTTATACATCACTCCAGTATTTTTTTGGAACATTGTTTGCACCTTAATCAAAATCTGGGACTGAATACATGTGTTGCTATTTTTGATTCGAGTTATGGTTTTGCGTATTTTAAATTCTGGATTTTAGTAGTTGTGCTTTATCTCGATCACGTGACGTTTGTACGTCTATATCGAGTGATATCGGGTTGTTTTGCGAGGGAAAACCATAGGTTTTGACCTATGTGAGTTCCGCGTGTCGTTTTGGTTTCGACTTGGTTTTTAATGCGATACGATACGCTATGATGTGTAGGTACCCTCACGAAGACTTCGAGACGACAAGCAAGCGCGTGGCGACGTCGACATCGGCAAACGAAGGTCAAGGTGAGTAGATTATATCTACGGGGGAAGTCGGGTGGATGGCGTATAGCACCCCCGCAGTTCGATGAATAGTATGATAATATATATGATATCTTTTATGTGTGACATGGATTTTCAGGGTATGATTAGGTGTTCAATGGTTAGTTTAGGGTTATTAGAAGTGAACTAGTATAGCTTCTTAGTTGCCAACCCTAGAATAGGTTTACACCCACATGCACACACATGCTTACTTTTATATACTTGTGCGTATATGGGGATACGTTTATATACACACACACATAGGTATGGGACGACGTATATATACACGTATACCTACACTTGGATGATGAGGATAGCGGATGATATTTGGAGATGAGTCGATGAGATTGGGCATGGTGCCATGAGATCGGTGATATGATGTGGCTCGTATGATGAAATACGCCATGAGATTTTAGCGGGCCTTTGGACGTGTGTTTTACACACGCATTTATATTTATATAGATGATATCAGTTTGTACTAGACTTAGATCAGTACCCCAGTTCATGAGATATGATGATAAGGATACCAGATAATTGCTGAGATAAATATGAGATTCAACCCGTACCCAGATTTGGGATGCCGTACGGTGGATTTACGTACGAGCTATATATTGATGATAGATCCGCACTCTTGACTCGAGGATGTCATATTGTATATTGTATCGTATGTAATACTATTGAGGCGGGATCACCGACTATTTTATACATATATATATCGACTCATATTTAGGTGGCTTCCGTACCCTTTCGATTAGTTTGTAGTCAGATCTGTAGTTACTTAGTAGATGTTAGACTAGACCCGACTCATACCTATTTCAAAACTAACGAATCGTGAGTATTTTAAAGACAGGCCAATGGATTCTACGGATATTTTCAAAAGACGCATCTTTTCTTAAAAACACTGTAGCCCTTATTTTTCTAAACACCACGATTCGTCTTATTTCAAATGGCAAAACTGTATGACATTTACATATTGACGTAGATTCTTCACTGTTGCGTTTATTGTTCGATTTCCGCATATTCTTGTTATTCTCATCGCATTGCATGTGTAAATGTGTTTATTGTGATATTAAACCCATGCTGTCAGGACACCAGCACCATTATCGATGATGCATATGTTCCACGTGCACCTGCTTGCCAGCTCACACACTTCATCATCGATAATTGCCATGCCACTACACAGTAGGATTGTTGCATCAGGCATATTGTACACTCATACTTGCGTATATACCTACTTGTACATCCATATTGGCGCACATGCATATTGTACACTCATACTTGCGTATATACCTACTTGTACATCCATATTGGCGCACAGGCATATTGTACACTCATACTTGTGTATATATCTACTTGTACATCCATATTGGCGCACATGCATATTGTACACTCATACTTGTGTATATACCTACTTGTACATCCATATTGGCGCACAGACATATTGTACACTCATACTTGCGTACACACATATTGATCACCCGTACTTGCATACATACGTATTTGCACATACATAGATGATTCTGGCTTTATTTTGGAGATTTGGGAACCGCAAGATATATTTTAAAATTGGATTCATTTAGAAGAGCGGTTTTCCCCTCGATGTGTGCATATTACTGTTTTATGCTGCATGATATACGGATATGCTTACATTTCTATCATATGTCGCATACATCATGCTTTATGATTTTACGCATTGAGATATGCCGTTTTCATGAGATTTCTGGATTTGAGAACCGTGGTCATTTTAAAAGAAAGTATGCATTGTTTAAAAACCCGGTTTCTCTTGATATGATATTTCAGTGCGTCCACCATGCGTTTTCTCGGTTCCGAGACGTGTGACATGCGATACCTGATTCGAGGAGCTGGATGAGGCCGATTGCGGGTACATAGTGGACCTGGTATGGTATCCCGGGGCAAGAAAGGGATGCTGTGTATACAGACGGTGAGCCTGGTAGAGGGACTACTACCTACCGGTGATAGTATTTGGGCTCGGCGGATATCCGGAGGATACCGACCGGAGTCGAGAGATGATATGGGCCAATCCGGACTGACGGAGCCCGTGGGCCGATCTGGACTGACGGAGCCCGTGGGTCGATGATTTACGTGCCGATGCTGGGTACGGATTTCATGATGTTTTCGAGTGTCGATGCTGGAAACTCAAATTGCATGATTTTGATGTGTCGCGAGGGACACACATTGATTTATATCCTCATACTTCCATGCATATGCTTTATGATATTTACATGCATGTTGTTTTGTGTCATTGGTTGACACGTGGACGGGATCCACACGCATACAGATATTGATTACATAGTCGGATGATATCCATATACTTACAGACTTCATGATACAGTTGACATTGATTCATGTTGATTACATTGATCACACCTCATATTTATGATATGTTGCTACCTGAGGCACTGGCACGAGCACTTGGTACTACACTTATGTATAGATGTTTACCCTTGCCACCTTATCATGCTTCAGACTTTATCATATTGAGGATATATATTTGATCGTATTGACCTAGGATGAGTCATACATACGATTTCTGCTCTGTGATTTTTTCTACTCACGAGTTGGCAACTCACCCCCGTTGTGCCACAGTTCTTGCAGGTTTTTGCCGTACAGGTTTCATTGCGGCTTTTCTGGCACACTGCTTCCTTTCTGGGTGATTGCTTTGGTAGATAGGTTCACTCGCATCGTGACCACCCTAGTACTTATTTATTTTCAGTTGTATCTAGTAAATTCTATCAACTAGACTTGTATTATTTGTTGACTTAGAAGACCAGTTGTATTTAATTTCGACCTTAGAGTCGCACGTTGTATTATTATGGATTTCATGCTTTTTGAGTTCCTTTTCAGTTTTGATCCTCGCCCTTCGGCATTGTATATTATTATTGCTTGCGTGGTTGTGACCGTAGATTGACGAAGAGCTAGCTCCCGCTTGGGGATGCCTTTTATCATTATGCATATATTATTCTTGTTGTACCCCGTTTGGGTCCAGTATTTACAAAGGAAACTCTGCCGAAATTTTCAGAAAAGACTTGAGGATTTAAAAATGCATATTCGGCTTACTCATTTAAAAACCTTGTTTTAAAAACATGTTTTCTTCACTTCTTTAAAACTAGTTTTCTTTATTTCTTCCTTAAAATGGTTTTAGATTTCTGGGCTTTTGGCTTACTTGAATTAGATGAGGTCCTATAGACTTCATATGATTCAAGGGCCAGTCACGTGCTATTTCGGGTCGTGACAGTAAGCGAATGGCCGACACTAAAGACAGTGAAGGACATTTGAAGTTTTTTTGGGTTTAGCAGGATACTACAGAAGATTTATAGAAGGCTTTTCGAAGATTGCAACACCCCTGACCAAGCTCATACGTAAAGATGAAGAATTCGTGTGGTCAGAAGCATGCGAACAAGCTTTTGTAGAACTCAAGTCAAGATTGACAACAACGCCTATTCTCGTCATACCGGACCAATCTGGAGGTATCACAGTGCATTACGATGCATCTGGTAAGGGATTAGGACGTGTTCTACACCAGCACGGTAAAGTTGTAGCTTATGCATCAAAACAGTTGAAGATTCATGAGTGCAATTATCCAATGCATGACTTAGAGTTGGCAACTGTTACATTTGCACTGAAGATTTGGCGTCATTATCTTCTTGGAGAACGGGTAGATATATACACAGACCATAAAAGTCTGAAGTATGTGTTTACTCAGAAAGAGCTGAATATGCGACAGAGAAGATGGCTAGAACTTATGGCGGACTTCGACATCAACCTACAATATCATCCAGGGAAGGTGAATGTAGTTTCTGATGCACTTAGTCGCCAGCCAATATCAATGAATCTTACCGCATAGTGTAATCTACAACAAGATTTGCATCAGATAGAGATAGAAGTGGTCATACCAAGTAACGCTTCAAGTTTGATGAACTTACAAGTTCAGTCTACAATTGTCAATCGGATCAAAGTAGCTCAAGTAAGTGATGCCAAGTTGCAAAAGATCAGAGAATAAGTAGAAAGTGGACTTCGAACAGACTTCATCATCCACGAAGATGGATCTTTGAGATACGGAAGTAGATTGCGTGTACCACAAGGTCCTGTTCGGGAAGAGTTGATGAAAGAAGCTCACAGCTCCCCATACTCAGTACACCCTGGTGGTACAAAGATGTACAAAGATTTACGTCAACATTACTGGTGGTATGGAATGAAGTGTGAACTAGCCAGAAGCGTAGCCAAATGCTTGGTGTGTCAGCAAGTAAAAGCTGAACGTCATAGGACTGCTGGTTTACTTTAACCGTTACCTATCCCAGAATGGAAGTGGCAACACATTACCATGGATTTTGTGACTGCTCTTCCTCACAGCACAAAAGGTAACGATACAGTATGGGTTATTGTGGATCGACTCACAAAGTCGGCTCATTTTATCCCCTTTCGAGTTGGCCAATCTACCGAGACACTAGCAAAGAAATACATGGAGGTAAGTTTGAATCTAAGTAAGATTTAACTCTTCAATGTGTACTATCTCTGACACCCATGAACTCATGCAGGAGATCATGAGATTACATGGAGTACCGGTTTGCATTGTTTCCGATCGTGACACCAGCTTCCAATCGCAGTTTTGGCAGAGTCTGCAAGCTAGCTTGGGAACGAGTCTGAACTTTAGCATAAATTACCATCCACAAACAGATGGACAGTTTGAGCGAACGATTCAGATCCTTGAAGATATGCTAAGAGCTTGTATGCTAGACTTCAGAGGATCGTGGGAAGATCTTCTACATCTTATGGAGTTTTCATACAACAACAGCTACCAAGCGAGTATTGGAATGGCACCGTTTGCAGCGCTCTATGGAAGGAAGTGTCATTCAACATTAAGTTGGGACGGCATCGGAGATAGGGAACTCCTTGGACTTGAGATGATAGTGGCGACTGTAGATGTAGTTGGCACTATCAGGGAACGAATGCGCATAGCCCAAGGCCGACAGAAGTATTGGGCTGATGTAAAGCGCCGACACTTAGAATTTCAACCAGGAGATCATGTCTTTCTGAAGATTTCTCCAAACCGTGGAGTGATTCGTTTTAGAAAGAGGGGTAAGCTAAGTCCGAGGTACATTGGACCGTTCGACATACTCGAACGAGTCGGAGAAGTGGCATATCGTTTAGCACTTCCACCCTCATTGGAAGGAGTGCACAACGTATTCCATATATCCCAACTCCGAAGGTATGTGAGTGACCCTAGCTATATCCTTGATCACTCCGAGCTCACTGTACAGACGGATCTATCTTGTGAGCAACAACCCGTTGAAATCCTGGACAAAAAGGTAAAGTCACTTAGGAACAAGAAAGTAAACTTGGTCTGAGTGATGTGGAGGAAAGACTCATCAGGAGAATCAACGTGGGAAATAGAAGACGACATGCGTGCAAGATACCCTTTCTTATTTGTAAATTATTCCTTAAAAATTTGTAAATTTCGAGGACGAAATTTTTGTAAGGAGGGTAGAATGTAACGCCTCTTTTTTTAATGTACATAAATTTGTTTAAAGTTAAAGTACTAAATGGAGTATTTGCAAACCTGAGTATGCTATAAGTATTTAATTTGTTTAAGAACAGCAAGAAACAAATTGTAGCTCACTGATAAAGCCTTGCACTGCTGTGACGTAGCCTCTGTGTTCGAATCCTATCAGCCATATATTATTTTTAATGATTTTTCTTTTAAACTTTTTGGAAGCCCAAAAGTTTACACGTGCAATACACGTAAAAATGAAAAGTCTCAGAAATCAATCATGTGGGAATTGTTATTTGGATAGCCGAGGACACATGGCCCCAATCTAAGCACCCCACCCCCACCATCGATCGGCGATGATCTCTTTAGGGCCGGCGCCGCCGGTCCCAACCGTCGGGAATGCCTCCAAGTTTTAACCCAACATCCTTTGGCCACCCCGCATGTCACGCCCTGCTTCCCAAAATACAAAATACGAGGGGTGACAAGGCCAGCCATGCTTTTACGGTCAAGAAAATATCCTGCCGTAGTCACACTTCGGCTTCTAGCGTTACGTGGTAATTGTAGGGTTTCCTTAACACCATGTCTAGGGTTTGCAAGCATCACACATGCCACTTTAAAATTTTTAGGGGGTGCTAAGCAAACTAATCTAGGAATCGAACTAGAAAGTTAGGGTAACAACATATAGTATCATATATTATGTAGTGTCTAACACTAAGTGGGAAGAAATACAACCTTTGTAGACCTCCTCTTGTGACTCCTTGGATCAACAATTGTTTGAACCGGCTCGCTTGAATCCTTCCAAGTCCACGGCAATCCACCCGGAGTTCCTTGGCTCAAACTCCTAGCTTCACTTGATCTATGAAGAAGTGGAGCAAACAACCTAAACTAATAGGCTAGACAAGTATATATTGGTGATGTGGTTTGTATTCTCACTTAAAAACCTTTCCTTTTTTTCCCCTCACTCACTAGAAAAGGCAAGAGAGCATGAAGGAGGAAGAAGAAGGAGATGACAAAGCTTGAGCTCTATTTGTGATAATTCTCTAAATAAAATGAGAAAAGAAAATACTTATATGAGAGTCACATTCACATATAACCATGGTCAATAAATATCTAGATATTTTCATTAGTGAGTTAAAGAACAAAAGAGAATTAAACCATGGTCAAAACTTAGGTCAAGTAAAGAATAGTGTAGAAGAATATTCAACCATGAATTAATCATTTTCTTTTTCTCAATAACAAATACACACACACACACACACCCCATGTGAGTCTTGCATTGCCATCTCCAATGTATCAACAACCATGACACATGTATGCATGTATGTGTGCATTCATATCAACATGTAAATATACATACATACATTCATGCACACATCCAAATAGAAAAGGTTTTAAACAAGTGCGCTAAAAGTCAATATTAAATCAACACTTGATTTAATAAACCGGTCATATCTCATACGACCCGACCAATAGAAAACGCCTGATTAAAACACGGTATCATATACACGCATTTAATCGAGCTCCCGCGCATATCTCATATGCACACCACATATTTTCGCCTGAGCTAGGAAACTCCTCTGTGGGACTCTAAGACTTGTCAATACGCTAGCAGTAGGCAGTGATCATATCACATACGCACAAACCGTCAGTGGCACTAGCTGTAAGTAACGGCTCCTAGGTATTGTGCGATCAGAAGAAAAACAAGCGAACCTGTCAAAACTCCCGTCGAGCCAACTGGCAACACTTAACGTACAGTCCGGTCTCTTCGTCAGATATGCTGCATATCGAGTCTAGGGATGGTATCGTCGACCCCAATAACTCAATAAGTCATGTCGGTATATGGCCTATAACAGATCGATAAACTACTGATAACACTTATCAGTAAATCTCATCAGCCCTGGCCAGGGACTTCCTGTTATAGCCAATCGAGCATGGCGCAACATCAACCCCCAATACCGGGAGAGACGAAACCCCTCCTATCGCTCATTGCCTCCATGTGCCTCGGGACTGTACCCAAAATCCACCTGTTTGCACGACTCAGTAGAGCCATGGTAGGGTGGAGATCAAAGTACAGTGGGAGGACACACAAGACTCTATGACGATCTCGGGACTACAGAATAACATGTACCAGTGTCACCTGAGAACTGCTATCCGACGATAGATATAATACCATATAGGAGTTCTCGGCGAGCCCGTTCAGTATACCCAGTCTCCACTGAGCACCCGCATACAGTCTTTGGTGTCACCACACCAATGGATATGGGATCATCCATCGCCCATCATATGGGACAAGAACCGTCTACGCTAGTCTACTCTGGAATATCGATGCCTCGTCTCGATACACTCACGACTAGGAACATTTCAAGGATATGCTTATAAACTACACATGTCCCACTAGTATGATCCACATCATAATCCCAGTAGTTAAGCAAATATCCTAAGGGCTTTATCAACATGTACCAAAAGAGTAAGATGCATGATCAAATGAACATGTCAAGATAAAGTGCAACCAGATAGCATACTATCATGTTGAGCAAGAATATCCTCTGAATATATATATATACATATACCGATACATCCACTATCATATAATGGCCTCTAGGGCATACATATATCCAACAATCTCCCACTTGCACTGAGGCCAAGTATTGGCGTATCTCATATCCAACATCTCAAAAAGTCGCTCATGTTGTGGCAAAGGGAGGGCCTTGGTGAGTGGATCCGCGGCGTTATTCTTTGTATCTACTCTCCTAATCTCGATCTCGCAGCGATCAACTATCTCGCGGATCAGATGATATCGCCTCAGGATGTGTCTGGATCGCTTATGGGACCTGGGCTCTTTGGCCAACGCCATAGCCCCATTATTATCACAATACAATGGTATTGGGTCAATAATGGTTGGAACTACTCCTAGCTCCGTGATGAACTTCCTCATCCAGACGGCTTCCTTAGCAGCATCATTTGCAGCAATGTACTCAGCTTCCATCGTTGAGTCTGCAACGGTATCCTGTTTGGAACTCTTCCAACATACCGCTCCTCCATTGAGGGTAAATACAAACCCTGAGATAGATTTGCTGTCATCCTTATCACTCTGGAAGCTCGAATCGGTAAAGGCCTCCATTTGGAGATCCCCGTTACCATACACCAAGAACATTTCTTTAGTCCTTCGCAAGTATTTAAGAATGTTCTTCACAGTTGTCCAGTGATTTTCCCCTGGGTTGGATTGATACCTTCTTACTACATTCAGTGCATAAGCTACATCAGGGCGTGTACATAATATCACATACATTATAGATCCTACGGCTTAAGCGTAGGGTATAATACTCATGCGAGCTCTCTCTTCATCAGTCTTTGGGCAAAAGACCTTGGAGAGAGTGACTCCATGACTAGCGGGTAAGGCACCCCGCTTGGAGTCTTCCATACTAAACCTCTTTAGGATGGTGTTAATGTACCTGGTTTGAGACAATCCCAACAACCTTTTAAATCTATCCCTATAGATATTCATGCCGAGTATGTACGAGGCATCACCCAGGCCCTTCATGGAGAACCTTTGTGATAAGAACAGTTTGATCGATTGTAGCATAGGAACATCGTTTCCTATTAGAAGAATGTCATCCACGTACAATACGAGGAATGCGACAGTACTTCCTACAATCTTCTTATAAACACAAGGTTCATCTGGATTTTTGACGAAATCAAACTCTTTGATAAGATCATCAAAACAGATGTTCTAACTCCGTGATGCCTGCTTTAATCCATAAATGGATTTAATCAACCTACATGCTTTCCCGCTGCTCCCACTATCAATGAAGCCCTCTGGCTGATCCATATAAACGCATTTTTCTAAATCACCATTTAGAAAAGCTGTTTTAACGTCCATCTACTAGATTTAATAGTCGTAGTGAGCAGCAATAGCAAGTAGGATCCGAATGGATTTGAGCATGGCTGCAGGAGAAAAGGTTTCGTCATAGTCTAGTCCTGGTCTTTGACGGAATCCTTTCGCCACAAGCCTTGCCTTATAGGTCTCCACCTGCCCATCTACACCGATCTTTTTCTTAAAGATCCATTTTCACCCTACGGGTTTCACCCCAGAGGGTACAACATCCAAAGTCCATACTTTGTTGGTGTACATAGACTCCATTTTGGATCTCATAGCATCCAACCACTTCACAGAGTCACCACTCGTGATAGCTTGCTGAAAATTGGTAGGGTCATCATCATCCATGATGCAGTCTTCTCTATCACCATCAATGAGAAAAACACAGTATCTCTCCGGTGGGCGAGAAGTCCTACCAGATCTACGGAGTGGCTGAGGTTCATAAGATTCTGTTGCAACATCAGGTCAACCAAGTCGTCATTTGTAACTTGTGTCTCTAAAACCTCTTCTAGATCTACCACATTTCCATCAGTATCATTTGGAAAAATCTCATTTTCAAAAAATGTGGCATGTTGAGAAAAAAACACCTTTTGTTCCTCCTTGTGGTAGAATAGATATCCAAACGAATGTTTTGGATATCCCACAAATATACATTTGACCGATCGTGTCTCGAGTTTGTCTGGATTCTGCTTTTTGACAAAAGCCGGACACCCCCAAATCTTAACTCGTTTAAGAGATGGTCTCTTCCCATACCATATCTCATATGGAGTGGTAGACACGGTCTTGGTTGGAAATTTGTTCAACAGAAAAGCTGCAGTCTCCAATGCATGCCCCCAAAAGGAGAGAGGTAACTCAGTATCACTCATCATGGATCGTACCATATCAAATAGGGTACGATTCCGCCGTTCTGACACACTTTTGTGCTGTGGTGTGTAAGGGTGAGTGAGCTGAGAGAGAATCCCATTCTCTTTTAGGAAGTTCAAAAACTCAGTACTAAGATACTCTCCACCTCGATCTGATCGAAGTATCTTGATGCTCATTCCTGTTTGTTTTTCTACTTCAAGTTTGTACTCCTTGAATTTCTCGAAAGCTTCAGACTTATGTTTTAATAAAAACACATGATCGAATCTTGAGAAATCATCAGTAAAATTTATGAAGTAAGAAAAACCGCCTCTTGCATGTGTAGACATTGGTCCACATACATACTATGTATGAGGCCCAAGAGCTCTGTAGCTCTTTCTCCGTGTCCAGAAAATGGAGTTTTGGTCATTTTCCCTTTGATACAAGACTGACAAGTCGCATAAGATTTATTTTCAAAAGGATTTAAATATCCATCTTTATGAAGCTTGTTTAGTCTTGTTTCATTAATATGACCTAGTCTACAATGCCAAAGAAAAGCTTCATTTATATCTGAAAATTTTCTTTTATTTGTGTGTTGTATGTTGAAAACTGTGTGTTGATTAAGGACGTATATCCCGTTATTAAGTGTACCATAACCAATCAACTCTTGATTCAGTTTAATGTTCATAACATTGTGCTGCAATACAAAATGATATCCTTCATTGTTTAACAAAGAAACGGATATTATATTACAAAGCATGCTAGGTAAAAAATAACATGGGTTCAAAACCAATATACAACTGTAGGGTGTTTTTCGTCACCCTATTGAGATAGGAACATGCGCGCTTGTCAGGCACATTACAGATTCCCCCTGCCTAGGGAAGGCTGTGGTTTATTGATTGTGGGGATCCGAATCTCCGGTAGCCGCGGACTAAGCTGCCGTTAATTACCCCTCACTTTTGGAGCGAGAGAACCTCCGATTAACGGGTCAAACAGGTCGTGCGAACTCAATATGCAGTGTGCGTCTGTTGTGTTTTGAAAGGGTTTTGGATATATCGGGGGCCCCGTAGAGTTTTTACTGTCGGACCGCTGTCTTCTTGATTCTGGCGGTCATGGCATTTCTTTGAACCCACTTCAGAGGTTCGAAGGAATTGTTGATTTTTACGGCCGACTTAGCCGTCGTCGCGGAGTAATCCTGCTCTTGGAACCTCATAAGATTCCACATGGCCAAAGTCCTGGCCCTCTTATTGGATTGATACCTGAGTCGCTTCTGTCTCAGCCTTTCAATTTTGAGCACTTGGCTGGTTACGGCTCTTCGGGAAGCCACCGTAGACCGGGCGATGGAGGGCTTTGGAGATACGCCTGATTGTGCATTTTTTGGAGTCATCGCCTGAGCTCGTCCGCAACGTTCGATGTTGCCCTTTGTACCGGAAGTCTTGCCCCCAGCTGGAGCACCAGAGAGTCGTTCAGACACCGTTTTAAGTTTCGGTTGTGGTGCCTTAGCGATAACAACATTCAGCCTCTTGCCCCTTGAGAATAGCTTGGCCACCTGTTTTGCCGGCTTTTCTGCCAGATGAGCACTTCCGGCAGGGTAGATGATGACGGAACCAAATTGGCGGGGCAGTTCCTCCCACTGTCAACTGAGGCTTGCGGGGAGAACCACACGAGCATTGATCTTGACCACGTATGTAATCGGGGTCACATCAGAAGCTGGATCCTTCTTAGGAGACATTGTCGTTGAAAGTTGATTGCTGCACGAAAAAAATATTATTTCAGTACAAACATCGGCATATATGTTAAATGAGTTCGCATGAACACTTGACCCGAGATATGGGATGAGAGAAAGGTCCCACCGGGCGTGCCAGAATCTGTAGGGTGTTTTTCGTCACCCCATTGAGATGGGAACATGCGCGCTTGTCAGGCGCATTACGGATTCCTACTGCCTAGGGTAGGCTGGGGTTTATTGATTGTAGGGATCTGAATCTCCGGCAGCCGCGGACTAAGCTGCCATTAATTACCCCTCGCCTTTGGAGCGAGAGAACCTCCGATTAACGGGTCAAACAGGTCGTGCGAACTCAATGTGTAGTGTGCGTATGTTGTGTTTTGAAGGGGTTTTGGATATATCGGGGGCCCCGTAGAGTTTTTACAGGGGTCCCGCTACCCGGATAGTATTTGTAAAATGAGGGGGAAAAGGCGTCTAAAGGACGCATGAGCGCCAGCGCTTGGGCGCTGGCGCGAGCGCTTTGGGCGCTTGCACCTCACGAGCCCGGCACGTGGGCGCTCGAGCGCTTTGGGCGCTAGCGCCTCACGTGTCCGGCACGTTGGCGCTCGAGCGCTAGCGCTTTGGGCGCTAGGGAGCTAGCGCTTTGGGCGCTAGCGCCTCACGTGCCCGGCACGTGGGCGCTCGGGCGCCAGCGCTAGCGCCTCACGTACTCAGCACGTGGGCACTTGAGCGCTTGGCGCTAGCGAAAAGAAGGGGTTTTACCCCCAGAAATAGGAGTTAAACTCCAAAAGAGGGTTTTGGGTGGAGTTAAACTCCAAAAGATCTGGATTAGGAGTTAAACTTCTTTGAGAATTTTGGTCTTGGAGTTGAACTCCCTAAAAATCTTTAGAGGTTCTTCTCTCTTAAGCCTGGGATCTTCTCTTAAGCCTTGGATCTTTTCCAAAGTAGGATTTTCGGAGATGGGTCTCCTTCTTCCTCCTCTTTGTTGGCCGGATCTTGGAGAACAAAAGGGGTGAGATTTTAAAAATCTCACCTTTTTGAGATCTAATGGAAGATCTGAGCTCCCCTTTGTGGGTTTTGTGGTGAAAAACTATTTAGTTTTGGAAAAAGAAGAGTAAAACTCTTGATTTAATTCAAAAGAAAGAATAAGGTTTAGAACCTTGAGGAAGGAGAAGGAGGCACGGACCTTGATAATTTTTTAGAGAGAGAAAAAGATCTTAGATATTTTCATCATGTTGCCTTATATAGGCTTACACATTTACATATAGCCCCTTGGGCTTTACAAAATGGCATTTTGCCCATCCCATGCCTCATGTGCTATTTCTTTTTGCACATAAGCCATGGGTTTTACAAAAATTTGGCTTTATGCCCATTTTCCTTACATTTATTCATAGAAATAAAAAAAGAAATACACCAAAAATTATTTATTACAAAATTTTTTATTTTGGCATAGGGGAGGCCGGCCGTTTCATGTTCGGGCTCGACCCGGGCATTGGCCTACTTGACCTGGGCTTGGGCCCACTTGGCTTGGGGTTGACTTTGATTTTGACTTGGTCAACCGGGGTGTAAATTTTGACCCCAACAAATTGCTCCCTATCAATAAGTGCATACCACATATGTGGGTTGTGCATGAAATTGATGGATCTTCTTTCGTGTGGAGGTCGACTCCATTTTGACGATGTGGAGGTCGTGCTGTCCTTTTTGCGACTTGGACGGTCAGTTCTGCCCTTTTCGTGACTTGGACGGTCGGTGCTGCCATTTTAGCGACTTGGACGGTCGGTGCTACCATTTTGGCGACGTGGACGGTCGGTTCTTCCATTTTAGCGACTTGGAAGGTCAGTGCTGCCCTTTTTGCGACTTGGACGGTCAGTGCCGCCCTTTTTGCGACTTGGACGGTCGGTGCTGCTCTTTTTGCGACGTGGACGGTCGGTTCTGCTAGTTTAGCGACTTGGACGGTCGGTGCTGCCCTTTTTGCGACCTGGACGGTCGGTGCTACCCTTTTTGCGACCTGGACGGTCGGTGCTGCCCTTTTTACGACGTGGACGGTCGGTGCTGCCCTTTTTGCGACTTGGACGGTCGATACTGTCCTTTTTGTGACGTGGACGGTCGGTGATGCCCTTTTTGCGACTTAGACGGTCGGTGGTGCCTTTTTAGCGACGTGGACGGTCGATGCTGCCCTTTTAGCGACGTGGACGGTCGGTGCTGCCCTTTTAGCGATGTGGACGGTCGATTACTTTCTTCGCTTCTTACGGTGTCGGGATTTAATTTGACTTACTCCGCTTTCCGCGGTGTCGGGATTGATTTGATTTGTTTTGGAAGTTCCCTACATATACAGCGGGACTTTCGAGCTTAGAAGTGCTGCTGGGTAGGACTTTGAATTTGGTTTTTGAGTCGGCATCAGCATTGCTGCACTGGAATATTGCCAGGAGCAACTCATCATTTGCCGTGAGGGGATTTCCCTCGTTCCCATTTTAACGACTTAGGTGTCATCTATTCCCAGTTTAAAGACTTAGGGGTCTATTGGATTGGAGTTTTGAATTTTGGGGTTAGGATAGGCATCAACGTTGCTAACACTGAAGCACATGTGCCAGGAGCAATTCATCATTTGCCTTTTCCTGTTGGGGAGCGATGGCTTAGGAGACAAGTTTAGATCCCTATCGCCTAAGGCTTTTCAATTTTATGAGCCGTAAGGGTCCCATAAAAGCATTTTCTCCCTACGAGTCGAAAGGATATCGTAGGTGTAATTTCTCCTTAGGAGTCGTGGGGACTCCAAAGTGTGTTTTTCCTTTGTGAGTCGTAAGGATCCCACGAAGGTGTTTTCTTACGCGTCGTGAGGATCCCGTAAGTTTGTTCTCTTCATGTATCGTGAGGACACATGAGTGGGTCTTCCCAAATGGAGCATAATTCCAAGAGCGGAGACCAACCGCGTAACTGGTGATTGCGGTGGGGCATAGGTATGATGAGAATTATTTGAGCCCGTGGATTGTATACGGTAGTCAACTTGGGGGACCAACCGTAGGGCTGGGGAAATTTTGGAAAATTGGATTTTGGTTAGCGTCTGCATCGCTGCACTGGAATATGGTACCAGGAGCGACTCATCATTCGCCGTCGGGACATTCAGAGTTTGGTTGGCGTCTGCATCGCTACATTGGAATATGGTACCAGGAGCGACTCATCATTCTCCGTTTGGGGGCTTGGAATTTGGATCTTGTTTGGCATCAGTATTGCTGCACTGGAATAATGCCAAGAGCAACTCATCATTTGCCCCGGGAGGACTTGGGATTTAAGTTTTTGGTCGGCATCAGCACCATAACACTGAAGCGAAATGCCAGGAGCGACTCATCATTTGCCGTTGCCCGTTGGGGAGCAATGGCTTAGGAGACAGGTTTAGATCTCTATCACCTAAGGCTTTTCAATTTTTATGAGCCGCAAGGGTCTCATAAAAGCTTCTCCCTACGATTCGAGAGGATCTCGCAGGTGTATTTATCCCTAGGAATCGTGGGGATTCCTAAGTGTGCTGCTCCTTTGTGAGTCGTAAGGATCTCACGCGGGGATTTTCTCCTCACAAGGTCGAGAGGACATTGCAAGTGTATTTCAACTCTTTTTTACGAATTTGCGCCCTTTCTGGTTTTCACAAACTCGCCGGCAGTCCCACTGATTTTACTCACGGAGCCCTTTCGGGTTTTCACAAACTCGCCGGCAGTCCCACTGATTTTACTCACGGAGCCCTTTCGGGTTTTCATCCGTGCCCGTTTTGCTTATGGACATACCGTTTTTTAAGGCCGTTGGGACTTTAAATGTAGTCTCGCCGGTAGAACTTTGGGATTTGGGTTTTTGGTCGGCATCAGCACCGCTAACACTGACACGAAATGCCAGGAGCGACTCATCATTTGCCGTTTGGGGACTTGGAATTTGGATCTTGTTTGGCATCAGCATTGCTGCACTGGAATAATGCCAAGAGCAACTCATCATTTGCCCCGGGAGGACTTGGGATTTGGGTTTTTGGTCAGCATCAGCACCGCTAACACTGAAGCGAAATGCCAGAAGCGACTCGTCATTTGCCGTTGCCCGTTGGGGAGCGATGGCTTAGGAGACAGGTTTAGATCTCTATCACCTAAGGCTTTTCAATTTTATGAGCCGTAAGGGTCTTATAAAACCTTTCCCTACGAGTCGAGAGGATCTCGCAGGTGTATTTCTTCTTAGGAATCGTGAGGATTGCTAAGTGTGTTGCTCCTTTGTGAGTCGTAAGGATCTCATGCGGGGATTTTCTCTTCACAAGGTCGAGAGGACTTTGCAAGTGTATTTCAACTCTTTTTTACGAGTTTGCGCACTTTAGGGTTTTCACAAACTCGCTGGCAGTCCCGCTGGTTTTACTCACGGAGCCCTTTCAGGTTTTCATCCGTGCCCGTTTTGCTTATGGACATACCATTTTTTTTTGTTTTTTTAAAATTTTTTTTAAGGCTGGTGGGACTTTAAATGTAGTCTCGCCGGTAGGACTTTGGGAGAGATAGGGGTCGTTTTACGCCCGTGGATTGTATACGGTTTTGCAGGATGTATGATCCAGACCGTAGGGCCGGTGTGCTCAATTCGCCTATGACTTGGAGCATTCACGCGTAGTATTTCTTGAGATATCGGCCATTGATGGTGGCATGTGCCTTTCTCCCTTGGCATTTATCAGCTGGTAGGATCCTCCATCAGACACTTTCTCGATGACGTATGGTCCTTCCCAGTTTGGCTCGAATTTTCCCTTGGCATGTCGATTGGGGATGATCGGTCTTTTGAGGACCAACACCAATTCGCCTTTCTTGAAAGCGCGGAGATGGGTTATCTTGTCATAAGCCCGTGACATTTGGGCTCGATATAGCTCCAGATTTTGCTGTATCGCGAGCCTCCTTTCTTCGAGGGAGTCAAATTCTTCGGGTCGAAGAAGCACGTTTTCCTCTTCCGTCAACTCATGCTGGACGGCCATTCTCAAGCTTGGAACTTTGACTTCGAGGGGGAGGACCGCCTCCACTCCGAAGAGCAATGAGTATGGAGTGGATTGAGTTGGAGTACGGTGCATGGTACGATATGCCCACAATGCCTCGTGAAGTTTGAGATTCCAGTCTCTCTTGTTGGCTGAAGCATTTTTCTTCAGGAGCTTGCATAGAGTCTTATTGAAGGCTTCGGCTAGCCCATTGGCTCTTGGATTATAGATGGAGGAATATCTCCAGTCTATCTTGTGCTGAGTAGCGAACCTTGAGACTTTGAAGCTCTTGAAATAAGGCCCGTTGTCAGAAATGATTCTTCTTGGTGTACCGAAGCGGTATAGAATATTATGCTGGAAGAACGTCAGAATATTTTCTGTCTTGACTTCTTTTAGCGGGACAACTTCAGTCCATCTGGAGAAATAGTCAGTTGCGGCTAATATAAACTGATGGCCTCTGGATGACGGAGGATCAATTGGGCCAACTATGTCGGTTCCTCAGACTTCGAAAGGCCACGACGCCACCGTAGGATGCAACGGATTGGGATGCTTGTGAATGAAATCACCGTGAATTTGGAAGATATGACATTTTTTTGCATGCTCTCCGCAATCCCGTATCATGGTGGGCCATTAATACCCAAGCCGTTTAATTTGAAGTCGCATCTTGGGGCCAGATTGGTGAGCACCGCAAACGCACGAGTGAAGTTCTTTCATGACCTTTTGGGCTTCGGCCAATGACAGAACCTGAGCCAGAGTTGGTCATATGACCTGCGGTATAGCGTGTCATTTACAAACACGTATTGGAGAGCTCTCTTCTTCAGCTGAATCCTCGCAGATTTTCCTTCTGGCAGCTTGTCGTATCAGAGGTACTCTATGAAGGGTTCTCTCCAATCGGGCTCATCTCGGATGATCGAAGCTTCTCCGGCAGGATTGTTCTCTTGTTCTATGCTTCCTTCTTTATGCAAATAGGCTGGAGGCAGAATTTGCCAGCTTTTGAGTGTGATTAGAATTTCTTCCATGTCAGGATCGGCTAGCTTTTTAGCTAGGCGAGCTAGTATGTCGGCTTTTCCGTTCAACGCTCTAGGGACTCTCATTAGTTCAATGTGAGTGAACCGTTTCATAAGTTCCACCACTCGGCTTCTGTACCGAGCTAACTCGGTTTTGTATATCTTATAGTCGCCACTTACTTGGTTGACAACAAGCTGGGAATCACCGTAGATTCGTAGCCGAAAGATTTCCATTTCTATAGCGAGCTCCAGACCAGCTATCAGAGCCTCATACTCAGCCTCATTGTTTGTGTGGGGCTTGGTGAGGGCAAAAGAACGCCGTAGGGTTCCCATCGATGGAATGATGAACACCAATCCTATCCCTGCTTTTATCTCCGGGACGCTTGATTTACTGGAGGTCCTTATTGATGTGGCTCCATCGAAGTAGAGCTCCCAACATGGCTCGCTATCCTCGAGGTGCAATATTTGTTCATCGGGTAATTCACAATTTAGCGGCAACCCTTCTGGTATAGGATGAGCAGTGAGGAAATCGGCGAGGGCTTGCCCTTTTATTTCTTTCTGAGGAGTATAAACTATCTTAAACTCAAGTAGCATGACAACCCATCTTGCCATTCTGCCGGCTAGGCTTGCCTTGGTCATTAAGTGTTTGAGTGGGTCGACCTTGGAGATCAGCATAACCCGATAAGCGAGCAGATAGTGCCTCAGCTTCTTCACAGCGAATATCAGAGCCAGGCATTGCTTTTCGATCGGGGAATAGTTGTGTTCTGCCTCGACTAGAGTTCGACTGAGGTAGTAGAGGGTATTTTCTCTTCCCTCCTCGTTGTTCTGGGCAAGGAACACACCGAATGACTCATCCAGCGCGGCGGTATAGAGAATCAACGGTTTATTTGGGATAGGAGCAGCAAGTACTGGAGGGTGCAACAGGTACTATTTGATGCTTTCGAACGCTTCTTGACATTCGGCATCCCAGAAAAAAGGAGCTCCTTTCTTCATGAGCTTTGAGAAAGGCCTACATCTCCCCGATAAATTTGAGATAAACCTTCGTATATAAGCAAGCTTGTCTTGAAAAGATCTTAGCTGCGTCAGACAATTTGGAGGGGGCATCTCTATGATGGCCTTTATCTTTGATGGGTCAACTTCGATCCCTCGATGTCGGGCTATGAAGCCCAGGAATTTTCCCGATGACACGCCAAAAGCGCATTTTAGATGATTCATCTTCAGATCGTATTCCCTCAGTCTCGTGAGAACGGTCCTAAGATCTTGGATGTGATCGGCCTTGGCTTTAGTCTTGACGACCAAATCATCAACATAACATTCGACGACTTTATGGATTAGGTCATCAAAGATATTGGTCATTGCCCTTTGATATGTAGCACCTGCATTCTTCAGTCCGAACGACATCACCTTGTAGCAGTATATTCCGATCGGGGTTCGAAATGCTGTGTGTTTCTCATCCTCAGGGGACATCTTGATCTGATTATATCCAGATGAGCCATCCATGAAGGTGAACAGCTCGTAATTTGAGGTGTCATCGACCATCATTTCCATGACCGGTAGCGGGAAGTAGTCTTTAGGGCATGCCTTGTTGAGGTCCCTGAAATCGACACAAACTCGGATCTGCCTATTTTTCTTCTTCACTGGGACTATGCATGCGATCCATTCCGCATATTTCTCTTCTCTAATGAAGCTAGCATCGATAAGTTTCTTAGTTTCCTCGATGACCTTTTCTTTTAGCTCCCTTCTAATTCTTCGAGGGGATTGTTTGACTGGCTTGACATATGGAGAAATAGCCAGCTTATGCACGGCTACCTCAGGGGAGAGGCCAGGCATTTCTTTGTACGTCGACGCGAAACAGTCGGCGAACTCATGCGGCAGGGAGATTATCTGCTCTTTCATTTCCTCTGACAAGAGTGAGCTGATGTAGGTCGGCCTTGGATTATTGGGTGTTCCCAAATCAATCTCGGTTAGCTCATCGAAGGTTGCTTATCCGCCATCTTTGAGCTCTTAAGGAGCTTCTTCTGGCTCGGCTATCTCGTCATCATCATCTGATCTTTTGCTGGCTTCACCAACATGGATCATGTAGCATGCCTTGGAAGAAGGTTGAACGAAACCTATGCCCCGTCTATCTGGAATTCGTCCATCGATGAGTGCTCGGACCTGAGGCGGATGCCATAGCCCTTCGTAAAACTTCGCTTCTGATTTCGTTTGATATAACCGGCATCTGCACCTTTTGAAATATTCCCGCATCTCAGGCGCATAGTATCTGGGATTGAGGATGGCTCTTATGCCTCTCTCATAAGGAAATCATGCGACAGACAAATCGTCCGGGTGCACAACAGGATTTGACCCTTAAAACAGGATGCCCTTCTGTCCACTTTTCCTCCCAGGAACGTAGAAAGTTTTCAGCTGGTCCACGGTGGAGACTGACAATGCATCGAGCTCTTTGCACATCCGCTCCATCACCCTTGTGATGGCTAGGGACCCTTCTGAAACTTCGAAGGTCTCTCGTATCTTTGCTATTCGCACGATGGCCCGATTTGCACAGCTGTTGCAAGATGGATCCTCTTCTTCTGATTCTTCAGTGTCACTGCCTAAACAAAGACGGATTTTCCTGTCAGATAGGCCTTCAGTACCAGACTCGTCCATATCGCTACCAAAATGAGGGCATTTTTTTTATAGACGGACGGACTTCCAACGTCAGACTCAGGCCACTGCCAAAATGCGGACGCACTTGGGGTTTTTTTCTTTTGAAAGTGATAGCCGGTTCAGACTTGCTTTTGAGTTTTGGGGCCGTTCTGTCTTTGGTCAGCTGTGGCTCAGCACTTTGGAGATTCACAAAGTACCGAGAATCTTCATATCGGACTTCATGCACACCGAACGGCTGGATGTGTCCGTCAATGCATCTTTCTTCGCCATTTTTAGTATACTTCATGCATTGATGGAGAGTTGACGGAACGATACCATAATCGTGGAGCCACGACCGTCCCAAGAGAATTTTATAAGACGTGTCAGCATCGATCATGTATATCTTAGCTTCGGTTTGCAGATCCCTAAATTTGATTGGTAGAGCTATAGACCCCAGAACTTGCTGGCAGTTTTGATTGAAGCCTTGAATGCCAATCCTTTCCCTTGACAGGTGTCGGACGTACATTGACAAACTCTTCAGAGTCTGCAAGTTCATGATGTTCATCGAGGATCCCGGATCAATCAATATGCGATTAATCCGATCTCCGTCGCTGTACCCGGTCACATAAAGTGGACGATTATGCTCAGCAGTTCCCAGTAGCAAGTCTTCGTCCTTAAACATGACCGTGACGGCATGCAGAGCGTACTGGGCTTCTTTCATATTAATTTCTGCAAAGCAAGCCTGATACCGCTCGGGGTTTTGTAGAGCGTGGATGAGAACATCTCTAAGCTCCTTAGATAGGACCAAGGCATAGTAGATGCTCAGGAGAGATGGAAGCTTCCGGAGATGAGCCAAGATATTGTAGTCCACTGAGGAAGGACTTGAGTTTTCATTAGCCGGTTCTTTTCCATCTTCCTCATTGGCCACATGTTTTTCCTTTCCTTTTGGGGCGTTGCCCTGATTCGGCGGTAGAGCCCTGCCGCTTCTGAGCTGGATTTAGTTGGCCTTTGTGGCGAGCTCCTCGTCCTCTTCGGGAAAACAGAGTTCCTCCTCAGAGTCGCTGCCAAGATGGATGGCGTAGCAGGTCACTATAGGGATCTCTTCATTGGAGTCTTCTTCTATCTCCTCCAAAATCTCAGCTGCTTCTACAAGAAAGAACTCTTTCAATTGAATTAGAGTTCTTTCCTTTTGTTCATAGTTTTCGAGAGAATCAATATATTTTTGAATGGTCGATCTCCCTGCAGACTCTTTTTCGCGCCGAGCTGCACTTTTCTTCTTCTTGAGCTTTTTGGATTTTGAGCCTGATGGAGCCGCATTGGCAGCTGGAATGGTAGGCTTCTTCTGCCCTTCCCATTCCGTCCCGGGCTCTTTTCGAAGTAACTTTAGCATCTTCTTCGTCTTATTAGATATATGCATACTCCATTGAGACTGCGGTGAGTCAGTTTCGTTTCTCAGGGCAGCGGGTTCAGCTGTCTGTTTCCAGAAGGCTTCAGCTTTTGTCTGTATAAAGTTGGTGGTTGCAACTTGATTGTTCACCAAAACACTTTTGGACAGCTCGATCTCTCCAGCCTTGTATTGCTTCTCGACCCAGACTTTGAAGATATAGCAATCCTCGATCGCATGGCTCACTACTCGATGGTATGGGCAATACAGGGGATTGTCGGTCATTTTTGCTTCTTGAGGTCTTTTCGACTCTGGCAATTGTAGACCGTTGTTCAAGGCATCTTTAAATATCTTGCGGACCTTGTCCCTTCTGAAAGAGTAAACCTTGTTCTTTTTCTCCTCTAGGGAAGGCCCTTCTCCTCCCAGCAATGGCTTTCGAGACCGGTTGGTTTTGGAATCGTCTGCCCTTCGCTTGTTTTCATTATCGGACGCATTGAAGACATTGGTACTGCTGGAATTCCGGCTTCTACGGTTGTCGTCCCGCTTGCTTTTCCAAGTCTTGTCTCTTTGAGAGTCCGGGGAGGACTCTTGATTCGAGCATTCCGGCATTTGGAATTTCTTGGTTAGCTCCTGAAACGTCTTGAGGCCCGCTGTACACAAGAATGGGACCATCCAATTGCTGAGGTCCCAATGAGAAGGCCGACGGACTGGTCCTGCTCCAGCGGCGGTTCGCACTTGACTGTGAGATTACGCCATCGGGTGATAAAGTCGGTGTTGCTTTCATTCTTCCCCGGCTTGGTCCTCATAAGGTCAGCAATGGAGATTTTATCACTGACACTCATGAACCTTTGCCGAAACAGAGACTCCATTTGGGCAAAGGTAATGACGGACCCGCCTAGTATACTCGCGTACCAGTCGAAAGAGACACCGGTCAGGCTATTGACAAACTGACGAAGAAGGAGCTCATCATTACCCCCTGTATTTCTGCACGATGCTTTAAAGTGGGCGACGTGCTGATTTGCATTTCCCGTCCCGTCAAATCTTCCGAACTTAGGAATGACGTAGCCGCTGGGGAACTCAATCAGATCGTACTGTGCAGGATATGGCCGCCCACTACTGCCAATTTCTTTCCGAGCTTCAGCTTCGGCCACTAATGTTTTAACTTTGCTGGTGACCAAATCCATTATCCGATCTTGCGTTAGTGGGATAGTGCTATCTGGGGCCAAGGCGTCCCCAGAAGCGGAATGTGGCCAGCTTTCGTGTGGCTCGACCAATCTTGGACCCAAAGGGACAGGCATCGGTCGCTTCGGACTGTCATCATCCGGCTCATGAGTAGCGACTTGTGCTTGATTGGGAGGCGCTCGAGCAATTTAAGCCGTAAGATGCATCACAACATTCGTTAGGTCATCAATTTTCGAATAGAGCTTGGCCATCTCTTTATCTTTGCTCCTGAGCTGTCTTCGAAGCTCTTGAAGCAGCTCTTGCTCTGCGGTCCTGGGGCGGAAAGTCGGCTCTTCCTTGCTGTTCGAGCTTGAATCTACATGGACTAAGGGGTCTTTCTACCTATCATCCTCATCGAGAGGGTTTTCATCATCCAGCGGAGGCGGTTGTTCTTAGGAAGCGGCAACCACATTCAAGCCAGATTAGGCTCGGGATGTGGTGGCCCCATCCTTTCTTTTGTTGTGAAGGTTGTCGTTGGGGCGCCCACCCGCCATATAGACCGTATGGATAACATATCGAGCCGTCTTTTTATTATCGGTGGCTGATTTCACGGATCACTGTCTTGACCCTCCTGTTCCGGTAACGGGCAGTCGACTGAAGGCGGCTGGCATGGACATATTCTTGAATGGTGCTGACGCTTCCTTTTTGGTTTTGCTCCGTTGTTTTCGCGCGGCACAGAGAGCCTGGTAAACTTTTGAAGAGACGGTGTCATACTTTTTCTGTTGGGGCCGGGACACGTCTCTTTATAACAACGTTCGGACCGCTGTCTTCTTGATTCTGGCGATCATGGCATTTCTCTGAACCAACTTTAGAGGTTCGAAGGAATTGCTAATTTTTACGGCCGACTCAGCCGTCATTACGAAGTAATCCTGCTCTTGGAACCTCACAAGATTCCACATGGCCGAAATCCTGGCTCTCTTGTTGGCTCGATACCTGAGCCTCTTCTGCCTCAGCCTTTCTGTTTTGAGCACTTGGCTGGTTACGGCTCTTCGGGAAGCCTCCGTAGACCAGGCAATGGAGGGCTTTAGAGATACGCCTGATTGTGCATTTGTTGGAGTCATCGCCTGAGCTCGCCCGCAACGTTTGATGTTGCCCTTTGTATCGGAAATCTTTCCCCCAGCTGGAGCACCAGAGAGTCTTTCAGACACTGTCTTAAGTTTCGGTTGTGGTGCCTTAGCGATCACAACATTCGGCCTCTTGCCCCTTGAGAACAGCTTGGCCACCTATTTTGTCGGTTTTTCTTCCAGATGAGCGCTTCCGGCAGGGTAGATGATGACAGAACCAAATTGGCGGGGCAGTTCCTCCCACTGTTGACTGAGGATTGCAGGGAGAACCACACGAGCATTGATCTTGACCACGTATGGAATCGGGGCTGCATCAGAAGCTGGATCCATCTTAGGAGACATTGTCGTTGAAAGTTGATTGCTGCACGAAAAAAAAAACATTATTTCAGTACAAAAATTTTTCTAACGGGGGAGGTATTTTTAGTGTGGAGTACATGTAAAATGAGGGGGAAAATGCATCCAAAGGACGCGTGAGCGCCCGCGCTTGGGCGGTTGGGTCGGCGCTAGGCGCTGGCGCTGGCGCCTCACGTGCCCGGCACGTGGGCGCTCGGGCGCCGGCGCCAGCGCATTAGGCGCTCGCACCCCACGTGCCCGGCACGTGGGCGCTTGAGCGCTTGGCGCTAGCGAAAGGAAGGGCTTTTTACCCCCAGAAATAGGAGTTAAACTCCAAAAGAGGGTTTTCGGTGGAGTTAAACTCCAAAAGATCTGGATTAGGAGTTAAACTCGTTTGAGGATTTGGGTCTTGGAGTTGAACTCCCTAAAAATCTTCAGAGGTTCTTCTCTCTTAAGCCTGTGATCTTCTCTTGAGCCTTGGATCTTTTCCAAAGTGGGATCGGAGATGGGTCTCCTTCTTCCTCCTCTTTGTTGGCTGGATCTTGGAGAACAAGAGGGGTGGGATTTTAAAAATCTCCCCATTTTGAGATCTAATGGAAGATCTGAGCTCCCCATTGTGGGTTTTGTGGTGAAAAACTATTTAGTTTTGGAAAAGGAAGAGTAAAATTCTTGATTTAATTCAAAAGAAAGAAGAATGTTTAGAACCTTGAGGAAGGAGAAGGAGGCACGGACCTTGATATTTTTTTAGAGAGAGAAAAAGATCTTCTTAGATATTTTCATCATGTTGCCTTATATAGGCTTACACATTTACATATAGCCCCTTGGGCTTTACAAAATGGCATTTTGCCCATCCCATACCTCATGTGCTATTTCTTTTTGCACATAAGCCATGGGCTTTACAAAAATTTGGCTTTATGCCTATTTTCCTTACATTTATTCATAGAAATAAAAAAAGAAATACACCAAAAATTATTTATTACAAATTTTTTTATTTTGGCATGGGGGAGGCCGGCTGCTTCATGTTCGGGCTCGACCTGGGCATTGGCCCACTTGACCTGGGCTTGGGCCCACTTGGCTTGGGGTTGACTTTGATTTTGACTTGGTCAACCAGGATGTAAATTTTGACCCCAACAACAACCCGACGGCAACCCTAGGTGATACTCTCCTACCGAAACTGCATGTACATTGGAACCATTTCCAACTCGGAGAGTATGATTATCAGTCTTCAAAACTCTGCTATTTCTCAACGCCTGCACAGAATTGCAGATATGAGAACCTGAACCGGTATTTAATACCCAGGAAGCAGATTTTATAGAAAAACTGTTTTCAGTTACGAACACACCTGAAGTTGAAGCATCACCATGCTTCCTTTTCTTGAAATCAAGGTATTCAGTACAGTTCCGCTTCCAGTGTCCCGTCTTCTTGCAGTGAAAACATTCTCCTTTTCTTGACTTCTCAACCTTGGATTTGTCTTTTCCTTGTGCCTTCTTGATTCCACCTCTTGGTTTGGTGGATTTCTTCTTATTCTTTCCCTTGGCCTTGGCTTTTGGGACGGAAGAGGAAGATTGTCCAATAATCAAAGAGGGGGACTTCGCTTTAAGCGTGCTCTTCGCACTTTTCAACATATTGAGAAGTTCGGGTAGTGACTTCTCCATGTTATGCATGTTGAAGTTCACTATGAATTGAGCAAAGGCAGGGGGAAGAAACTGAAGAACAATATCAATATACTGTTCGTTCTCCATTGTCCATCCGAGGTCCTCAAGCTCTTCAATAAGAGCTATCATCATCAAAACGTGATCGCTTACTGGTGTGCCAGGAGCCATCCGTATCTGAAACAACTTTCGAGATGCTTCGTATCTCAGGGTCCGAGATTGCTCCCCATACAACTCTTTTGTATGGAGAAAGATGGATTGAACATCCATCTGCTCGTGCTGCTTTTGATGTGTATTGTCCATCGATGCAAGCGTGAGGCATTTGGCAGTAGCACAGTCAATATCCCACATTTTGCGGATCTCCTTATCCGCAACAGAAGATTCAGGGCCTGGGCTGGGAGGGGCTGAGGCAGTGAGGACATATGATACTTTATCATATGTGAGAGCAATGTTAATGTTCCTCAGCCAGCCTTTATAGTTCGGTCCGGTTAGCTTATTTTTCTCTAACAGTAGCTTAAGTCCAGTCATGGTTATCTGCCATTAGGAGAGAGAAAATAATACACTCAGCGAAACCTCTTGCAAAGATCAGATTGGTTATTATCTTGTCTAATCGATGTCTCTCACTGCTTTTATCAAATTTTCCTTCAAACCTTAAAAAGAAAACTAGCCAGGATTAATTACATTCTACAACTTCGCTAATCGTTCAGTCAGGCCAGTGCCGGTACTTTGAGGGAGGTTCCCCGTGCTTTTGCACGGACCTAATTAAAATAAACATCATTTTTCCAGAGGCGTAGCCCCATTGACACCTTTCTAGACACCTAATGGGTTAGCTAATTGTAAAGTGCAAAACTCTCCTGGGAGCAACTCTTGCTCACAGTGGTATCGGGATCCTATTATCACATAGAAGGTATGCAATCTCATTGCAAATTTCAACTTTTGAAACTCCCGATATGGTTTTTACCCTTAGCACTCATGACCTTGGCTATGGTCAACATATCATAAGCCCTAGTCAAGTTCTACCCGTCATTTCATGATTAATTAGACCCACCTACATGACCCTTGGCTATGGTCAATATAATCATGTGACTGTCCGAATTAATCGCATCATATGCTGTGTAAGAAGACATCACTTAGCTACCGTACACTACGCCTTGACTATAGTCAACATACGTAGCACGAATACTAAGTACTCTACTTCCTAAAATGACAGAGGGTTGCGAATAGTTTTTTAAGAAAACTTTTAATGCTTTGAACATAATATCGTTGTAGAATCTAATGGTTTTAAATGGAGTAGCTTAAGCTCCGCACTTTGAAAACTTTCTTTTTCATAAAAAGCCGAGTAGGTTTCAAATCCGATTCTACAACATCTTTTAGGTTCATTTTTTCTTAACATTAATCTCATTAATGTAGTCGTATCATTTAAGTCCTTAAGCAATCACAAAAAAGAAACGAAAATAGAACGTACGCTTATGCCATCCGCATTCGCCACAATGTCCCGTTATGTACCGTTAGGTTACTTAACTAACGGCATAGCGGGGCGGGACTAGCGCGGATGCAAAACATAAGCAACGTTTATTATATATCATATATATAATACACCATTCGTCTCATCATATAAAGTGATCACATCACAGAATATCAACAGCAGAAGCACATATGAAAATATAGGATATACTAGGAGGTCCGTATTTTGTATTTAACCAACAATAGAAAATACGGATTCCACGGTCGCGATGAATAGCCAAGCCCACACCCCTAGACCCCTACGAGAGCGGCAAGTGACCCTACCAATTCTAGAGTTTAGGAGACCCGGCCTTGACACCTCGAGATGGCCTCCCACTGAACCCTAGAACCCGGTCACTGCTCCCCTCCTTGGGTCTATCCTAATGCGGAAAAGTAAATAATATACAACAATGGTGACATCATCCTCAACCCGGAAGTACCCCAATAAAAGAATATTACATACAATGAATTTTACATGAATGAAAATAAAAACTCTCATCTCACATAAAACCCCCGGCCATTCATTCACGACGATCCTGTACAACATATCTCAGAAACACATAACATTACATGTCATGAACGTAAGTAAGTATGCGTACCCCAATTGTCGTTGATGTATAGCAACGAAACCGGCGATACACCACATACTACACATACAGTCGCAGAAAAGAAAATGAAAAACAACAACAATTGGAATCATCACTTTCACATATATCTAGACGATGTTAAACGTTTCGATCGAATTAACAAACACCCATAAATTACCCCGAAAGCTCAACACTTGAGCAAAGTTAAAATACCCAAAAAGTGCCGCAGTGTCTATGGACCAACCGTAGAAGGGTCAACCCTTGCCTCACTTATAGCACCACGGAACTACGGCAAACCCTAAGGTTTGGCCGCAGTTCCATGGTCATAGGATCGAGTTAGGGTTACGTTCTTCTAGAGGGTCCATAAGGATACTTTCACGATCTTCCGAATATGTTCAACTTGGGAAATTCCAACACTTGAAAATTTCCAGCGAGAGTAATGAGGTGGTGTGTGATATTCGTTCGAACTATTAAACGTCGTCCAAGTTACCAAAACAATGTTAAAATTACGACTACGAAATGCTCCGAATTAGCCCCTAAACAAAATTAACATCACATGAAAATTTGGGCTAAACTAACAATACCTGAAACCCCAAAACCTACACACCAGAGCACAGAAGAAAAACGAGGCATTTTGGAGCAGAAATTGCCGGCCAGGCAGGAAATTTTGGCTTGGTGCTCGGGTGAAATCCGGTGGAACGACCTCATTTTTCATCTGTGTTCTATATGCATTACATGCAATCTTCTGCAGTTGCTAAAATAATTTTTCGAGACCATTTTAAAATCGACAGAGAGCAGATCCTAGGGTTTCAGAAATCCATATTTTTCGGAGTTGTTTCGGTTTCGTAATATTTAATATCGTCTAAGTTTCTAGCTTGGCTCTGATACCACTGTAGGGTTTCCTTAGCACCATGTCTAGGGTTTGCAAGCATCAAACATGCCACTTTAAAATTTTTAAGGGGTGCTAACCAAACTAACCTAGGAATCGAACTAGAAAGTTAGGGTAAAAACATATAGTATCACATATTATGTAGTGTCTAACACTAAGTGGGGAGAAATACAACCTTTATAGACCTCCTCTTATGACTCTTTGGATCAACAATGGTTTGAACCGGCTCGCTTGAATCCTTCCAAGTCCACGACGATCCACCCGGAGTCCCTTGGCTCAAACTCCTAGCTTCACTTGATTTATGAAGAAGTGGAGCAAACAACCTACACTAATGGGCTAGACTAGTATAGATTGGTGATGTGGTTTGTATTCTCACTTAAAAACCTTTCCTTTTTTCTTTTCCTCACTCACTAGAAAAGGCAAGAGAGCATGAAGGAGGAAGAAGAAGGAGATGGCAAAGCTTGAGCTCTATTTGTGATAATTGTCTAAATAAAATGAGAAAAGAAAATACTTATATGAGAGTCACACTCACATATAACCATGGTTAATAAATATCTAGATATTTTCATTAGTGAGTTAAAGAACAAAAGAAAATTAAACCATGGTCAAAACTTAGGTCAAGTAAAGAATAGTGTAGAAGAATATTCAACCATGATTTAATCATTTTCATTTTCTCAACACACACACACACACACACACACACACACACACACACACACACACACACCATGTGAGTCTTGCATTGCCATCTCCAATGTATTAACTGTAGGGTTCCTGGGCACACTAATGAAGTCTCACAAGTGATTAAACATGCTCAATTCAAAAATTTCCTTGTGCCTACAAACCCTAATACGGATCGTTAACTAGAAAACAAGGCGATGCGAGCAAGTAAACGGAAATATAGCTAAAGGGAAGGGGCTACAACCTTTGTAGATCCGGTCCTCCACCTCCTAGGCTCCGTGATGACATCACTCCACTGTCCAAATTGAATCCATGACTCTAGCATCGGCTTCATTGGAGAAAAGGGCGGACTTGGTCGTCGGTTTCGATGCCGAAGATGATCTACGTCGAGGCATCACAAGATCAAGCTCTCACTTCACCAAGTCATGAAACTTGTGAAGAAAACACCCTATACTACTTGGCAAGAGGTAGAGGATGAAGAAATAGGAGGTGGGTTCACTTTAGAATTGGATTTCTCACTCTTATTCTCAAGTTGCCATTGATGGTGGCATAGTTTCTTCATGTTGAAGATGATGAAGAAGAAGGAAAAAAATATGATAGAATAAAAAGATTAACTTAAAAAGATAATCCCATTCATTCTTATCATAATAGCAACCATGGTTAAGTGTAGAGAATGAACCAAGGTTAAGTGAATGGTTAGGTTTAGGAGAAGAAGACAAAATGGTCAAAGCTTCTTGAAGCTTCAAAGAAAAGAACAAAAGAAGCAACCATTTTATTTTCTTTCCAAAATAAATAAATGAATAAAAAAATAAATCAAACCCTAACCAATCACTTAATCATGGTTTAAAGTAAACCTACACCTAAGCATGCATGTATCATCAAACATGATACAAACTAGTGTACAAAAGTATATCACATATACAATGTGCATATCAAGTGAGAATATCCTTTTAAAAATGAACCAATACTAGTTAGTGCAAAGTAATATATCAAATATATAATTATGCATTAAATCATTAAATCAATACTTGATTTAATGATCCGGTCATATCGCATATAACCGACTAATATCCAATGTATCGGCTTATCGAAACAATCCTTGATTCGATAACTAGGTTATATCGCATACAACCATTCGACACATTCATCGCGAGAATGGAATACGGTATCATATACATGCATTATTCTTGGTCCCGCACATATCTCATATGCGCTCCTATTTCGTTTCGCTTGAGCCAGGAAACCTCTGTGTAGGACTCTAAAGACTCGTCAATACGCCGGTAGCAGATGATGATCATATCAAGCACCCACAAGCCGCAAGCGGTCTGCTAAACGTAACGGCCACCCGGGTATTGAGCGATCAGAAGATCGACGAGCAAGACCGCTCACACTCCTGTGAATCCAACCAGTAACACTTACCGTATAGTCCGGTCTGTTCGTCTGATATGTCGCATATCTCGCCTAGGGGCGGTAAACGTTAGACCCCAGTAGCTCGATAAGTCATGCCGACGTGAGGTCCATAACATTCGTGAAACTACTGATAACTCTTACCAGTATATCACTGCAACCCTGGCCAGGGATTTCCTGTTATGGCCAGTCGAGCATAGCACAACATCAACCCCCAATACCGGGAGAAACGAATCCCCTCCTATCGCTCATTGCCTCCATGTGAATCGGGACTGTACCCAAAAAACCACCTGTTTGCACAACTCAGTAGAGCCGTGGTAGGGTGGAAATCAAAGCACAGTGGGAGACACACAAGACTCTATGACGATCTCGGGTCAACAGACTAAGCTGTACCAGTGTCACCAGAGAACTGCCATCTGACGTGAGGTATAATACCATCTGGGAGTTCTCGGCGAGTCCGTTCAGTGTACCCAGTCTTCACTGAGCACCCGCATACCATCTCTGATGTCAAACACCAATGGATATGGGATCATCCATCGCCCATCACATGGGTCGAGAAGATATACGCTAGTCTACTCTGGAATATCGATGCCCCGTCTCAATATTCCCACGACTAGGAACAATGAAGGATGTACTCATTGACTACCCAGGCCCCACTAGTATGATCTACATCATAGTCCTGAAAGTCGAGTACACATCCTAAGGGCTTTATCAACATGTAATCAGAGAGACAGAAAATATACATGTTAAGATAAAGAGCAACCAGATAGCGTACTATCATGTCGAGCAAGAAAGTCCTATCTATATATGTCTCATCATCCACTACAATATACATCCTATGTACAGTAATGGCCTCTAGGGCATACATATAACTTACAATCTCCCACTTGCACTAGGGCCATCTGTAGCAGTGGTTGCAGTATCTAATACTCAACCATCCCATATGAGTCTCTCTTTGGGAAAAGGCCTTCGTGAGTGGATCCGCCGTGTTGTCCTCTGAGTCTACTCTCCTAACCTTGATCACCCTGAAGATCAACTATCTCCATGATCAGGCGATGCTTCCTCAGAATATGTCTGGGTCACTGATAGGATCGGGGTTCCTGGGCCAAAGCCACACTTCCATTGTCATACAATGGTAGGAACCTAGTTCATCTTATGAACCAATATTCACCCAAACTGCCTCTTTGGTAGTATCTATAATAGCGATGTTATCAGCCTTTATCGTCTAGTTTGCCACGGTATCTAGCTTGGAACTCTTCCAACATACCGTCCCTTTATCGAGGGTAAAGACAATGCCTGCGACTGACATTCAGTCATGCTTATCAGTCTGGAACTTTTCCAGTGATTCTCCCCAGGATCGATTGATACAATCTTACTATAATTAGTGAGAACCCTAACATCCCTTTAGATCTATCTCATTGACCCAAATCTCAGGATTTAGGAAGTATCAACTTTAATCCTATATGGAGAATCATTGTGATAAGCGGAGATTGACCGAGCGTAGTATAGGAAACTCTTTTCCTATCAAGAGTATGTCATCCACGTACTCTACGAGGATCATTACCATACTCCATACTACCCTTTTGTACATACAAGGTTCATCTACCATTTTGATGAAGTCAAACTCTTTGACTACCACATCAAAACAGATGTTCCAACTCCGCGATGCCTGCTTTATTCTGTAAAGCAACTTTCACATGTTTCCGCTGCTCCCACTGTTTACGAAGCCCTCTGGCTGTGTACTTATAGACTTTCTATTCTAAATCACTATTTAGAAAAGCAGTCATGACACCCAACCACCAGATATCGCAGTCATGGTATGTAGCAATGGTAAGTAGGATCTGGATGGACTTAAGTATAGTCCCTGGAAAAGGTTTCATCATTTTCCACTCTTGGTCGATGACGAAAACCTTTAACAAGTCTAGCTTTGAAAGTCACAACCTTTCCATTTACACCAAGTAATCTTCTCAAGATATACTTGCTCCTGATGGGGATTTAACCCTTCAGATATCGCAACCAAAGTCCATACTTTGTTGGTGTATATGGATTCCATCTCAGATCGCTAAGCATCCAGCCATTCTTACAGAGTCCCTACTCTCGATGGCCTGCTCGATACTAGATGGGTCATCATCTCATGATGCATTCCTCGCTCCCACTGTCATCGAGAAACCGAGGTATCTCTCAGGCGGATGAGGAACCCTAACAGATCGGCGGAGAGGCTGAGGTTCGTCGGGGACTATAGAATCCTTTGGTTCTGTCAAATCATCAACTGCAGTTTTGTATAGCTGGAACCTTTCCAGTTCTACAGAACTGATCCTGCCACGATCTTGTCAGGATATTGCTTTAGACATAGGACGGACAATCCTAAATCTTAACTTACTTAAGAGATATGCTCTTCCCATACCATATCTCATATGGAGTGGTAGGCACTGATTTGATTCGAACCTAATTCAATAGGTATGCAGCTTCTCAAGCGCATAACTCCCAAAAGGAAATAGGAAACTCAGTAGTACTCATCATAGAGCACACCATATCATATAGGGTGCTATCGCTCCGCCCTGATACACCGTTGTGCTGTGGTGTATTCAGAGGAGTAATACTGAGAGAGAATCTCATTCTTCTTTAGAATAGTCCAGGAATTCTATGCACAAGTATTCTCCTCCCTGATCTCATCATAGGACATAATACTTATACCCGGTTACTGGTTCTCTACTTCTGACTTATATTCTGTGAATATCTCAAAAGGTTCGGACTTGTGTTTCAACAGGAACACATGTCTGAATCTTGAGAGATTATCAGAGAATGTAATGAAATACAAAGAACCAGTCTTGGCATGTGTAGACAGGAGACCTTACATACATCATCATGTATCAGTCCCAAGAGTTCATTAACTCTTTCTCTGTTTCCAATAAACAGGGCTATGGTCATCTAATCTTTGTGACATGACTGGCAAGTTTCACAAGATGTAAATTCAAACTGATTTAAATATGCATCTAAAATGTAACTTCAGCCAGTCGGGTCGCATTGATGTGACCTAGTCTATAATGCCTCAAGAAGGATTCGTTCATTTCTGAACTCTTCCTCTTGTGTGTGTTCTGTATACTAGGAACTGTAGTTTGATTTAGAACATTCATGCTTTTAGATAACGTGCCTGAACCGATCAACTTTTGATATAGGAAATGTTCAAAACATTATCCATCAATACAAAATTTTATCATTTCTTTAATAAACAAAGAGATTGATATGATTTTGTATATCAGGTTCGGTATCTAATAGCATTTGTTCAGAATCAATGTATTGGTAATACAGGATGACAGTGACCAACAGACTTGGCTGCAACACTTGCCCCGGTTTCTGTCTCATGAAACTTATCACCCGTTCTCAGTTTTTCTACCTTTTTGTAGCCCTATGTAACAGATTACATATCTGGGATCCTGATCCGGTATCAAATACCCAGGATGCAGAGGATACTGAGAAACAGTTCTGTGTAACGAACACACCCGAAGGAGATGCATCATATGCACTTTCTTCGTTTGGGCGGCATAGGAATTCTGGTATTCCCCTATTTCCTGCTATGTCTTATAACAATTATAAGTTGGAGCGGGACCAACGTTCCCCAGCCCAGTATAACAAGCGGGTTCGGTCAATTCATCCATATTATTATCTTGATTAAGGCGTGATATGGTCGCTACCTGGAGAGAGAGAAAAGAAAACACTCTGCGTGCGCTCTTGCAAGATTAGATTGGTTATATATTTTATCTAATCAGGATGGCTCCCACTGTTTTTATCAAATCTTCCTTCAAACCTTAAAAGGAAAGACTAGCCGGGATTAATTATACTCTACAAGTTCGCCAATCTTTCAGCCAGGCCAGTGTCGGTACTTTGAGGGAGGTTCCCCGTGCTTTCGCACGGACCTAATTAATGTAAACCTCGTTTTCCCAGAGGCGTAACCCCGTTGACACCTTTCTAGACACCTACTTGATCGGCTAATTGCAAAGTGCAAAACTCTCCCAGGAGTAACAATTACTCGCAGTGGGTATCGGGATCCAACTATTATATAGAAGGTATGCAATCTCATTGCAAATTTCAACACTTGAAACTCCCGATAATAGTTTTTACCCCTAGCACCTATGACCTTAACTAAGGTCAACAAATCATAAGTACTAGTCAAGTTCTACCCGTCATTTCGTGATTAATTAGACCCACCCACATGACCCTTAACTAAGGTCAACAAAGTCACGCGACTGTCCTAACTAATCGCATCATATGCGGTGTAGGAAGACATCACTTAGCTACCGTACACTGTGCCTTAACTAAAGTCAACAAACACAGCACGAATACTAAGTACTCTACTTCCTAAAATGACGGAGGGTTGCGAATGGTTTTTATGAAAACTATTAACGCTTTGAACTTGATCTCGTTGCGGAATCAAATGGTTTTTAAATGGAATGTTTTTGAAGCTTTTCTAGTTTTGCTAAATGGGTCACTCCCGGTGAAGGGATCGTCGGCCCTTTCCTCGTCGAATGAGGTGCGGGATATATCATATATATCACTGTGCAAAGCAGAAACTATAGAAGCAATCAAAAGACAAACCGAGTGTTGTAGCATCTACCAGTTATTGCTAAAGGAGTCACTCCCGGTGAAGGGATCTCGGTCCTTTCCCTATCGAATAAGGTGCTAGATGTTCTACAAGGAACACCGCGATGCAAAGCAAGAACTGTAGCTACCTGTTTTATTTTGAAATTCGATTCCACAACATCTTTTAGGTTTATTTTCTTTCATTAATCTCATTAATGAATATCCCATCATTAAAGTCCACCTAATCATCACAGATAAATATAACGTACGCTTATGCCATCCGCATTCGTCTCAATGTCCCGTCTGCACCGTTAGGTTAGGTTACTAACGCCAGAACGAGGCAGGGCTAGCGCGGATGTAAAACATAAGCAACGTCTATATAATATATCATATATACTATATAGTATATCTATCACAGAACATCACATGATCACATCACAGATAACGCAGCAGAAGAATCATATGAAATATTGGATATACTAGGATGTCCGTGTTTTCAATACGAGCCAGTATAAAACACGGATTCCACGGTCGCGATGAATAGCCAAACCCACACCCCTAGACCCCTACGAGAGCGGCAAGCAACCCTACCAATTCTAGAGTTAGGAGACCCGGACCCGACTCCTCGAGTTGGTCTCCCACTGGACTCCAGAACCCGGTTACTTGTGCCCTCCTCCTTGGGTCTATCCTAGTGCGGAAAAGTAAATAATATACAAACGGTGACAACTTCCGCAACCTGGAAGTGCCCCAATAAAAGAATATTACATACAAGTTTTTACATGAATGAAAATGGAAAAACACTCATCTCACATGAAAACCCCGGCTATTCAAACACGACGATCCAATATAACATATCCAGCAACACATAACATCACATGTCATCAACGTAAGTAAACATGCGTATCCCAATTGTCGTTGACATATAGCAACGAAACCGGCGATATCACATATTACACTTACGGTCACAGAAAAGAAAGTGTAAAACTACAACAGTTGGAATCAGCAACCTCTTTAGACATCGCATGCTCAATCAAATGAATTCCTTAGACATCACATGCCTAACAATTATAAACCCCGCATTTCAGTCTCATTTATCGAAAACTCTTTTCAATATCGAGTCGGGCAATTCAACAAGATTCTCGGCTTCCAAAACGAATGCTCGTCGCAAACTTTAGTAGGCGGCTGCACCCCCGATACCGTCGACGAAGTGCAACAAGGCGGAACACCGCTACCGCGAGCACCGGACGGATGCTTTCGGCGACGGGGTTCTCCTACAGTCACTTGGTCGGGGCTATGGGGTGAGTCTGTCTATTAAGTTTACCCGGCGAGTATCCGCGTACGCTTCCCGATTGCGACGGACTTTTGATCACATCAAAATTCCGTGTCAACCGATCAAGTGAGACTAAACTGCTATATTTATAATATTCATATTAGTTATCTCATAAATTTTTGTGAATTCCAATTATTGTATCACATTCTGGATAAATAGAAAAATGTTAAACTTTCCGATCGAACAATCGAACACCCAAGTTTTCCCGATACAGCTCAACACATGAAATAAGTCTAAAAACATTCAGTTCGTGCCTCAGTACCAACGGTCCAGCCGTAGAAGGGTCAAGCCAACGCCTCACATGTGGCACGCCGTACTGCCCCAAACCCTAAGGTTCAAAGGGCAGTTCAAGACGGTCACATAATCGAGTTAAGGTTTGTTATCTTCTAGAGGGATCATCGCGTTACTTGCACTACTTAGAACGTCGTTAAACTACGGAAAAATCCAATAATTGGAAATTTCCCGGCAGGGGAAAAAGTGGGTATTTATATCCGGTCGAACTTTTTAACATATTCAAAAATATCCGGAAAACACATAGACACAATTTGATAATCCGATCGAATCAACGAACTCCCAATACAACCCAGAAAACTCAACTCTTGAGTCAGATTTAAAAATTCCCAGGAAAACCAGCACTGCATAATAGGAATTACGGTGCAAAATTCAACGCACGAAGAGACAAAAAGGACGCGGAACCGCCGCATTAGCCATGCTAATGTCGCGGTTCCGCCGCGCTTTGGTGGATTCAGGAGCACGGGCTTCTCAGTAATTCTTAGAATCTCCTGCTGGTTTTTCTGCATATTTTTAATTCTAAAAAATCCCCGAATTTCAAAAATGTACAGAGAGCATTTTTGGGTTTGGGTTTTGGTTCGATCGGACTTCTAACTCCGTCTACGCATCGCCTAAGGCTCTAGCCAGGCTCTGATACCACTGTAGGGTTCCTGGGCACACTAATGAAGTCTCACAAGTGATTAAACATGCTCAATTCAAAAATTTCCTTGTGCCTATAAACCATAATACGGATCGTTAACTAGAAAACAAGGCGATGCGAGCAAGTAAACGGAAATATAGCTAAAGGGAAGGGGCTACAACCTTTGTAGATCCGGTCCTCCACCTCCTAGGCTCCGTGATGACGTCACTCCGCTGTCCAAATTGAATCCATGACTCTAGCATCGGCTTCATTGGAGAAAAGGGCGGACTTGGTCGTCGGCTTCGATGCCGAAGATGATCTACGTCGAGGCATCACAAGATCAAGCTCTCACTTCACCAAGTCATGAAACTTGTGAAGAAAACACCCTATACTACTTGGCAAGAGGTAGAGGATGAAGAAATAGGAGGTGGGTTCACTTTAGAATTGGATTTCTCACTCTTATTCTCAAGTTGCCATTGATGGTGGCATAGTTTCTTCATGTTGAAGATGATGAAGAAGAAGGAAAAAATATATGATAGAATAAAAAGATTAACTTAAAAAGATAATCCCATTCATTCTTATCATAATAGCAACCATGGTTAAGTGTAGAGAATGAACCAAGGTTAAGTGAATGGTTAGGTTTAGGAGAAGAAGACAAAATGGTCAAAACTTCTTGAAGCTTCAAAGAAAAGAACAAAAGAAGCAACCATTTTATTTTCTTTCCAAAATAAATAAATGAATAAAAAAATAAATCAAACCCTAACCAATCACTTAATCATGGTTTAAAGTAAACCTACACCTAAGCATGCATGTATCATCAAACATGATACAAACTAGTGTACAAAAGTATATCACATATACAATGTGCATATCAAGTGAGAATATCCTTTTAAAAATGAACCAATACTAGTTAGTGCAAAGTAATATATCAAATATATAATTATGCATTAAATCATTAAATCAATACTTGATTTAATGATCCGGTCATATCGCATATAACCGACTAATATCCAATGTATCGGCTTATCGAAACAATCCTTGATTCGATAACTAGGTTATATCGCATACAACCATTCGACACATTCATCGCGAGAATGGAATACGGTATCACATACACGCATTATTCTCGGTCCCGCACATATCTCATATGCGCTCCTATTTTGTTTCGCTTGAGCCAGGAAACCTCTGTGTAGGACTCTAAAGACTCGTCAATACGCCGGTAGCAGATGATGATCATATCAAGCACCCACAAGCCGCAAGCGGTCTGCTAAACGTAACGGCCACCCGGGTATTGAGCGATCAGAAGATCGATGAGCAAGACCGCTCACACTTCTGTGAATCCAACCAGTAACACTTACCGTATAGTCCGGTCTGTTCGTCTGATATGTCGCATATCTCGCCTAGGGGTGGTAAACGTCAGACCCCAGTAGCTCGATAAGTCATGCCGACGTGAGGTCCATAACATTCATGAAACTACTGATAACTCTTACCAGTATATCACTGCAACCCTGGCCAGGGATTTCCTGTTATGGCCAGTCGAGCATAGCACAACATCAACCCCCAATACCGGGAGAGACGAATCCCCTCCTATCGCTCATTGCCTCCATGTGAATCGGGACTGTACCCAAAAAACCACCTGTTTGCACAACTCAGTAGAGCCATGGTAGGGTGGAAATCAAAGCACAGTGGGAGACACACAAGACTCTATGACGATCTCGGGTCAACAGACTAAGCTGTACTAGTGTCACCAGAGAACTGCCATTTGACGTGAGATATAATACCATCTGGGAGTTCTCGGCGAGTCCGTTCAGTGTACCCAGTCTTCACCGAGCACCCGCATACCATCTCTGATGTCAAACACCAATGGATATGGGATCATCCATCGCCCATCACATGGGTCGAGAAGATATACGCTAGTCTACTCTAGAATATCGATGCCCCGTCTCGATATTCCCACGACTAGGAACAATGAAGGATGTACTCATTGACTACCCAGGCCCTACTAGTATGATCTACATCATAGTCCTGGAAGTCGAGTACACATCCTAAGGGCTTTATCAACATGTAATCAGAGAGACAGAAAATATACATGTTAAGATAAAGAGCAACCAGATAGCGTACTATCATGTCGAGCAAGAAAGTCCTACCTATATATGTCCCAGCATCCACTACAATATACATCCTATGTACAGTAATGGTCTCTAGGGCATACATATAACTAACATTAACAACCATGACACATGCATGCATGTATGTGTGCATTCATATCAACATGTAAATATACATACATACATTCATGCACAGATCCAAATAGAAAAGGTTTTAAACAAGTGAGCTAAAAGTCAATATTAAATCAACACTTGATTTAATAAACCGGTCATATTTCATACGACCCGAACAATAGAAAACGCCCGATTAAAACACGGTATCATATACACGCATTTAATCGAGCTCCCGCGCATATCTCATATGCACACCACATCTTTCGCTTGAGCTAGGAAACTCCTCTGTGAGACTCTAAGACTCGTCAATACGCTAGCAGTAGGCAGTGATCATATCACATACCCACAAACCGTCAGCGGTACTAGCTGTAAGTAACGGCTCCTAGGTATTGAGCGATCAGAAGAAAAACAAGCGAACCTGTCAAAACTCCCGTCGAGCCAACTGGCAACAATTACTGTACAGTCCGGTCTCTTCTTCAGATATGCTGCATACCGAGTCTAGGGATGGTATTGTCGACCCTAATAACTCAATAAGTCATGTCGGTATATGGTCTATAACAGATCGAGAAACTGCTGATAACACCTATCAGTAAATCTCATCAGCCTTGGCCAGGGACTTCCTGTTATAGAATCGACACGGCGCAACATCAACCTCCAATACCGGGAGAGATGAAACCCTTCCTATCGCTCATTTCCTCCATGTGCCTCGGGATTGTACCCAAAATCCACCTGTTTGCATGACTCAGTAGGGCCGTGGTAGGGTGGAGATCAAAGTACAGTGGGAGGACACACAAGACTCTATGACGATCTCGGGTCTACAGACTAACCTATACTAGTGTCACCTGAGAACTGCTATCCGACGATAGATATAATACCATATAGGAGTTCTCGATGAGTCCGTTTAGTGTATCCAGTCTCCACTGAGCACCTGTATACAGTCTTTGGTGTCACCACACCAATGGATATGGGATCATCCATCGCCCATCATATGGGACAAGAACCGTATACGCTAGTCTACTCTGGAATATCGATACCCCATCTCGATACACCCATGAATAAGAACATTTCAAGGATATACTTATAAACTTCACATGTCCCACTAGTATGATCCACATCATAATCCCAGTAGTCAAGCAAATATCCTAAGGGCTTTATCAACATGTACCAAAAGAGTAAGATGCAAGATCAAATGAACATATCAAGATAAAGTGCAACCAGATAGCATACTATCATGTCGAGCAAGAATGTCCTCTGAATATATATATACACATACCGATATATCCACTATCATATAATGGCTTCTGGGGCATACATATATCCAACAGTAATTAGTAATCAATGCACCGGTAATGAGAAATGCAGTCACTACTTCTATCAAACAGATATAAAACTAACAAGATAGGGATCAAGGGAAAGATAGCGCTGGTGTCGCTGATCTAGATGTGCGCAATATCCTCGAGGCACGACGGATCCTGATCCGAGCTAAGTCCACTTCTCACTCTGAGCATGCATACTCAGGTCGTCAGAGCGATACAATAGCAATATATATAAATACATATGTAAACTCGTGAAATAATGATGAACATGAAACAATAAACATGGAGTGATGACATGAGTATGAAGTAATCGGTACAGGTAACGATAAAGCAAGTGTATCAGATCAGTAGCCAATGCAATGTTTATGTCACTAAACCTATCAGTCTCTAATTCTCAATATCCAAGTCACTAAACCTATCGTCAGTCCAAGTGTGAGCATCAACCACCGCAAGAGTATTCCCAATCCAAGGGTAGGCCCCAGGGGCAAGGGAACACGGGCCTGAATCATGCTCGGTAATAATCAGTAATATCACCCATACGACTCCCGAAATCGCTGTATATGCCGGCAGTGGGACTCCCGAGATTCCGTTGATCGAACTCACACTCAAACTACCCCACACCCGCGGTCCACATCAAACACCGACCATGAACCCAAATACTATTCGCTCCATGACAAGTCTACGCGAGAACTGGAGACAGGGTCTCCAACAAGCTTGTCTTGACTGGTATCCAAGATAAACAGACAGTACTCGATGTATTACCTATGACACTAATATAAGTGTTTCCATAACCGTCCCATTCCAGTTATAGTTACACTTAAATATATCCTATAGGCGTCGACAATGCAATAACTATTTGGTTCCGCTGATTGTGTACAAGTACGCTTCACTTCACTTATTCATTCACGCTTTTACACTAACGTACTTGCCACAATCCAATCATTAATATTTATCACTGGGTAATGTAACACGGTCACTATGTTATTGATGCAAAATGAACACTATATACAGAGGTATGGAAATCACGCACATGATGGAGATATAGTAAATGCGCTACCGAATACATATGAGCAACCGGTGTCGGTTGGACTAGAAAAATCATATAAAATCGTATGTGCATAATTTGACAAAACAATATAAAAAGAATAAACAACAAACTAAATTATATCTACCGCAAAATTGGTTTCGAGTCAATCGGGTTTCAGGTTTGCTAGTTATGGTCATTTCATTTTAAATGTTTACTGCTGGAAATCCAATTTCTGAACTGGAAGTCCGTTTCGTAACACGTTTTACTCCTAGTTGGGAGCATAATTAAGTGACAATATAGTTGGATAATATTTAGGTTTATCATTAAGGTTCCAACGCACCATACAGATTGATAATATCCACTATTTTCTGGGAGTTATGCATTATCTAAGATCGGGATCTGCATTCTGTCCCTGCTTGGGATAGCAGTATGTACTGGTGGTTTAAAATGTGATTAAAATAGAAAACGATGATAAAAATGATTGAAACCACTTCCAATAGTTAGATAACAGATTCATCTTAGCTACGATATAGGGTTCCGCATAATATCATTTTTACACAGAGATGTAAAATCATTTCCAATCAAGTGTTGGCAAGCAATGTTGCTCTGGACTGCAGTCCAGAGCCGTACTCCCAACCATTTTCTGTCACCTTTTTAAAATATAAACAGATTATAAATTATATGGAGTTCTAGTTTGTCGAGTCATCTTAGATATGAGCCCTCGAACACAACATTCCGGTGTGTAACCAATTTACTATAATTTTCACAAATTTCAGGTACAGAAGGTTTCAGATTCGACGGATCTAAATGGGAATGACATTTCACGGCGTTAGGGTCCGTATTTACGAGCCAAATCTTAACACAGTATTCGTTATCGGTAGGGTAAACCGTTATGCTTAAGTTCTTTCATAACAGATAAGTTTTGATCTAGAAATTTGTGTCGAGCACTTAACTAGTGTACGATCATTAAACGATGTAGATACGTATGCAATAATATCATTGCGATTTAAAACCTAATGATCCACTTAAAATAATACTAGCATGTAAAGCAAGTGATCGGGTTTTCACTTGCTTTCGGTCGCTTGATATAGAAGCGACACCACGTGCAGGATCCGTCTCGTCACTCGAGTCGATGCGATGCTGGACACGTGCGCGACGCGGGAGTGATGCGCGGTGACTCGGTACTGGATGCAGTGGCGACGCAGGCATGATACATTAGAGGGCATGGTGATGACACGGGCGTGACACGGTACCGGGCATGGTCTTGACTTGGTTCGTGGTGCGGGTGTGGCACGGCGCGAGCGTTGGATCGGGTATGGTGTGGCACGGGGGCTAGCACGACGTGGTACGGGGACTGGGTACGATGTGGAACGAAAACGACACGGCTTGGGTTTGGCATGACTAGCGGTAGGGCTACGACATTGGTGGTGACGTGATGATGAGAACGGGGTGTTGGGAACTCGGCGGCGGCGCTAGGGGCTTGTCGGTGACAAAACGTGAAGGAGGTGTTGTCGCCGGAGATGGAAGAAGGGTTGGGTTCGGGTTTTGGGAGCTTGGTGCAAGGCAGTGAGCTTGGAGGAGGGGTCGGTAGCTGGAGGAGGGAGTTCTCGGGTGGAGTTGATGGCCGGAGGTTGTCGAGGGTGTTGGCGGGGCGATCGAAGGTGAAGGGAGGTGGAGGAAGACGGTGAGCTTGGTTGGTGCTATGGGCCGTTGATGGAGAAGCTGGCGACGGTGGCGAAGAAGAGGATCTTTGGCTGGCGTGAAAGTGGTCGACGCTGAGCTCGTCGGGGAGTTGGTGGGAGGAGGAGAGAGAGGTTGGAGTGGGGCGATGGAGCTCGGAGATGGGGAGTAGCGGCTGTGGTGTTGATGCGGGGGTTCGTCGGAAGTTGTGGGTTGAGAGGGGGAGGAAGGGAGGAGGCGGAGGTCGGCTCGTCGGTGAGGTGGTCGCCTGAGGTGAGGTGGTTCAATGGCCGGCCGGCGGTGTTGCAAGCAAGGGCTCTGATGATGGGAGGGAAAGAGAATGAGAGAAAGAGGGAGACATAGGGAGTGATTAGTCGGTTGAGGGAGAAAGGAGGCAAGTGAGGGGATCCCGGGGTCAGTTGGGTATGGGCTCCGTCGTGGGAGCGAGTCGAGCGGGGGAGGAATGCCACGTGGGTGAGGGAGAAGGAGGGTCATGGTTGAGCGGGTTGTGGGGGCTCGTTGGGGAGAAGATGAGGTCGCGGGGGCGCGGGACGTGGGGAAATTTGGCGGGAAAGAAGAAGACGGAGAAGAAGAAGAAGGGGAGAGGGATTCGGGCCGAGTTAGGGGTATTGGGTCGGGTGTGGGTAGGGTTAGGGAACGGGCTGGGCTTTAGGGTAGATAAGGAAAAATAATAAAAAAGGGTTAAGGTTTAGGGTTTAGGTTATTAGGTTTTAGAAAAAAATATAGAAAATTATGTAGAAAATTTGGGGGGGGGGATTTTGGGAAATTATTTATAACAAATACAGTTATGGTATAATCGGAACTGGGTATTACACCGCACTACTCCTCTGCTGTTTGATTTCTCTGTAAATTTACAGAGAGATTAAATTCACCTCTTTAATCCATTTTAATTCATTTTTAATTCTCATTTTAATTCCCTAAACCCTAATTCTATCCTATAAATACCACCCCATACCTAGCCCTCTCTATTCTGAAATCTATCATCAAAACTCTCATATTTTTCTAAGTCAAATTAGTTGTACTGTTGGAGATAGTGCCCTCAGAGTCAATTATTGGATCACAGGCACGTGATTGCAATGATTGAGGGAGGACCTATACCGGTAGGACAGTCTTACTCAAGATGATAGTGTGCTATCTGGTTTATCTTTATCATCGTGTACTGCTTTAGGTGACCTTACAGGTCACTATTGCGCGTTGATAGAGCCCCTAGGATTCTTGCTTGACTGCCAGCAGTATGAGGGCGATCATATACGTGGGAGCTGGTAGTCTATAAGCACATCCTTAAAAGGTCCCTAGTCGTGGGAGTTTCGAGGCAGGGCATCGATACTCTAGAGTAGACTAGTGTATACAGTCGAGACCCCGACGAGGGGCGGTGGCCGGTCTCACAAGCCACTGGTGTCAGTTGGATCACCTAAGATGTATACAGGTGCTCATTGGGTTATGAGTACACCGGACATGACTCGCCGGGAACATGTTAGTTGGTCTTATACCTGACGTCAGATAGCAGTTCCCTGGTGACATGTGTACAGGTTAGTTCATCGACCTGAGATCGTCATTTGTCTCGTGTGAGTTCCCACTGTACTTTGATTACTACCCTACCACGCTCAAAGGAGATGTGCAAACAGGTTTTAGTTGGGTACAGTCCCGAGCCACATGGAGGCAGTGAGCGGATCTGCAGGGGTTCGTCTCTCCCGGTATTGGGGGTGAGGTCGCGCTGTGTCTAGGAGAGCCATTACAAGAAGTCCTTGGCCAAGGCAGGAGATTTACTGGTAGGTATTCCAGTAGTATCTCAGGGTGTTCTGGGCTACACTCCGACACGACGGGTCTGACTTTTACCAACCCCCTAGGCCCGTCATGCGATGCTCATAGACGAACGGACCGGACTGTACGGATATTATCACTGACAGGCTCAGTAGGGTGTTAGGATGAGTTTGCTCATCGATGTCCTTTTTGGTCAATACCTGGTAGCCCGTTATGTATGGATAATACCTCTGACGTGCTAGTGGTTAAATCCACAGCCAAAGTATTGATGAGTCTTTAGAGTCCCCCACAGACCGTTTTATCAAGTTTTGGGCGAAACGCTGTAGAGGCCGTATGGAGATATGGCAGGGTTCGATCATATACGTGCGGTATTGCACGGATCATGATCGGACGGATAATACTAGCGGGCTTTGGTTTAAGACGGATCCTAGTATTGTACAGTGTAGATTTGTCTCATTGCATTTGTATTCAGTCGGAATACAAATGCGGGTATGTATATACAGTAGCGGGGTTTTTCTATAATTTATTACGGGATCAGTTTTTTGAAGTTGCTAGTTTGCTTTCCGTTTCGGCCATTTTCCTTTGTATCTTTCCTTGGCTGAAAATTGGTGGAGGAGGGCTTATTTGCAATTGTGCAAATTAGCATTTTGGAGGGTTGTTTTTACAAGTAGTTGCTTCATGATGGCTCTTGTTTGACCTTGACTTATATTTCTTCATCATTACTTGACTTTGTGATGAGATGGTTGTTGTTGGAGTGTTGGACTTTGTTTGTGATGATTTCTTCTCATGATCACACATCATTCCTTCTTACATTATTGTTCCACTCTCTCACTCCTCTAATTCTCTCTTGGATGCATGGCCGGCCACTATTGAGAGGGGAGAGGGGAGAGGGATTCATTTTTGTGTGAGGATTTTTTTGGTTCATTTCATTGCAAAAGAAAAGTCCTCAAGTTCATTCCTCTTGTTCATTCTTCTCCTCCACCTAAAAGGCAACTTCTAGTAACCCCAACTTGAGACATAACCTACTACACTTCATCTACAACACTTCTTGGGCACGTCGGCTCGCCAACTTCGTGCCCGAGTTGCCTCGGTCTAGAGGTGGGAGCCCGTAAAAGAACCCGGCGATGTGGTGCCCCTCCGACGAGGAGATGAAGACCGGAGATTCCGCGGGGAGATTGGGACGACGACGAGAAGACCGAAGGAGACGGATCGCTCGGTATATCTCTCTACCCCTTCTCTAGTTATCTAGGACTATGTTAATGGCCCGATCCGGATTTATAGTGCGCGGTGGTGCCGGTTTCAAAAGTTTTGTAAAAAGTTTCATTTCCGCATTCCGGCGTCGGATTGACGGCCGGGGCACCGCCATGCACTTACATGGTATCAGAGCCACCACATTAACCTAGTCTAGCTTACTCTATCGTGTTTACAAGTTCGATCGATCGGATTTTCCAAAAACCGTATTTTCTAGCATCAGTTTTCTGTCGAATTTTTTTTTGGCTCGAAATTTTTTTCAGTGTGTTGTAGAAATACATGCAGAGAATTATAAGTATTCTGTGAAAATTTGGTTGCATGTTCTTACTATTCCACCGCGGAACCGCGGCCAAACCCATGCTTGGGCCGCGGTTCCGCCGCGACTTTGGATGTTCAATGCACCAATTTTTTACAGAGGCCTTCTGACTTGAAAATAGGGTTTTTGGTATATTATTTTTTGGGCCCAGATTTTCTTTGAGTACTGCAGTAGTGCTTGGGGCCCACTTAGGAAAATTTAATCGATCGAATATTTTAAATATGTTATTTCACAGTATTTACATTATATCTGCGACCGTGAATGTCACTTGATCGGTAAATCCTGTCTAACTGCTATATCCCTTTTAGACGGATTTGCGAACGTGACATTCACGTTGATGTTCTGTGTTGTGCTGTGATGTTGCGGATTGGTCGTAGGGGATAGCCTGGATGCAATGGTAGTACAGTTTCGTTTTATATGTACATTTGATATTGGGGGGTGAGCGTCCGACATGTGGACTGCCGTCACTACCTGTTTGTATATTATTCTTTTGGGGCACGACCGGGGAGAGGTCGATATACCCGTTGTATGTATATTTTACTTTCTGTACTAGGATTACCCCGTGGTGGGGTGCACGGATAGCCGGGTTCTAGAGGGCAACGGGCCCGCATCTCACGGCGTTGAGACGGAGGGGGCCTCACTCTAGAATTGGTGGGCTATTCGCCGCACTCGTAGGGGGTACAGGTTGACCCAGGAGGGCTGCCCAAGTTACCGGATTCTGTGAAGTGCTGGGTTGTCCATTCACGTTGTTGAAGGGGGCTGCCTCGCTTCAGGTTTTGGCGGGTAATTTGCCACGCCCGTAGGGGTCTAGGATTTCATTGCACAGGCTATCCACACGACCAGGGGAACGTCAGGTTTCAGTAGCGGCTCTATGAAACCCGGGGATCCCAGATATCTGTATTGTTCTGTGATGCTTATTACATTTTCTGTGATGTTGCATTTTATCACGCCTTGAGCGAATATTATATATTGATATATATACTAGTAGATGTTGTATATGTTTTGCATCCGCGCTAGTCCAGTCCCCGCTCTGTCGTTAGTTAAGTAACCTAACGGGTAATGACGGGACCCAGTGGCGAATGCGGATGGCATATACGTACATCATTATTTTCGTTCTTTATTGGTTTGATCAATTGATGGGACTGCGTTGATTCAGATCAATGCAAGCTGAACAAACCTATTCTGATGTTGTTGGAACATTTTTTAAAAAGCTGTTATTGCAAGGGCGTTCTCTTTTGTTTTGCACAGTGATATTCAGTTGGAATATCTTGCACCTCAGTCGACGAGGCAAGGGCCGAGATCCCTTCACCGGGAGTGACCCCTTGGACAGAAGTTTGCGTCCGGGAAATAACTTCACTATAGTCGTTTACTTTTGCTTTTCATCGTGGTATTCAGTTGGAATATCCTGCACCTCATTTTACGGGGAAAGAGCCGAGATCCCTTCACCGGGAGTGACCTCTTTAGCAAAGGTTTTCGCCACTATAATTTTATAAAAGCTATCCGGTTCCTTCAACGATATCAAGTTCATTACGTTAAAGGTTTTCGCCAGAAACCATTCGTAGCCCTCCGTCGTTTCATATGGATAGTCAATAGTATTCAAGCTGTGTTTGTTGGCCAAAGTCAAGGCACAGTGTTTGGTAGCTATTGGGTATTCATATGCAGGATAGATAGATGCGTTGGCTTGGGACAGTCGTACTGCCTTGTTGGCCAAAGTCAAGGGTAGGGACGGGTGGTTCAAATTAACCTGGAGAATGACGGGTAGAACTTGACATGTGACTTATGATTTGTTGGCCAAAGTCAAGGTCATAAGAGCATGGGGTAAAAATCCACATCGGGAGTTTCTAAAGAAACTGAAACTTGCCAGATATGCGCATACCTTCTGGAGTGTGATAACGTGAGCGGATTCCGTCACGTTATCATGCGATGATAGTTGGATCCCGATTCCCACTGATGAGTTGGTTTACTCCTCGGGTGATCCCGACTAATTCTTCTTTCAGGTTTGGAGGAGAATTTGACGGTACAGTGGGAGGTTTCCAGATTAGATAAATTGGTAACCATTCTGATCTAGGTTAGAGTGCACGCTGAGTGTTTCTTTTCTCTCTCTCTTTGGCAGCGACCTTTGACCTGACCCTAGACTATGACTCAGAGACCAAAATTGACCGAACCTTCTTAAACACTGGCTTTTGGATTGTCAGAGTTGCAAACCTCATTGTCACTCCTACTTTTACCCTTTTCTCCAGGACACCCCGTATTACTACGAACGTCCACTTCCATTGGATAAAACCATCGTATGGTTATATACTAACTCGAAGGAATTTATTCGAGAATGGTTTCCGGTTCTGGAGAAAACGAATAGGACTATTCAGTTGTCTTTTCCTTTTACCTTCTCTCAGGTTGCGAGTACTCCTTGGTTTAGGAGATAGTACACCTATTACGCAAATTGGATAGTCTTCTTCCAAACCTTAGGCTGGTGCCGAACGGTGGGGAATGAAGAAAACCAATTAGCATAACGATGGTGTACAGAAGGTATTAAGTAAAGACATATCAAGGGATCAGTAAGAGGGCAAAGTAAATTGCGACTGCTATTCACGACCAAACCAAGTATTTCATTACCACTCCCAGTTCACCTTTGTATTTCTCCAGGACACTCCGTATCACTACGAAGATCCACAGTTTATTGGATACTCCATCGTATGGTTATATACGAACTCGAAAGGAACTTTTTCCAGTTCGGGGATGGATTCTGGTTCAGGAGAAATATGAATAAGGTTTATTCGGTTGTCTTTTATCTTCACCTTCTCTCGCATTGCGAGTGCTCCTAGGATTAGGACAGTACACCCATTATGCTTATTGGATAGTCTTCTTCCAAACCATAGGCTGGTGCCGAACGGTAGGGAAGGAAGAAAACCATTTAGCTTAAGAGGGTGTACAGAAGGTAATGACTAAAGACATATAAAGGGATTTGGAGAGATGGCAAAGAATTATACGGTTACAGTTGTGAATCTGGATAATGGAAGAGGCATTACTAGGAATACCCGGATACCCCGTCGAAACATTTCAATGTTTCAGTTTCACTGTGTACTATTAAAAGAAAACTGATTTCCCAATTAGACACTTGCTCCAGGGTATATATTTACCAGGAATGATTCTCACATCTGTATGGTTTTACAGATGATGAGTGAGAGTAAGTTATTGGGAATTAGGTGATTGTCCTCATTATATCGGAATTCGTTGTAATTGGTGATATTTGAGGAAATCGCCTGGGTTGTTTGCCGGACGACAAATATTTGGTTTTGAATATCCGCTGTTATGCACCAATTTCAAATTGATACATCTGTACGTCTATTTTTATAGAGTGAGATATACCTTTTTGAAATTATGTCCATGACATTTACCTATATCAGTGGATGGTTAGGTAAGGAGCATTAAAACATCGGTGTAATTCTTCTTAACCATAGGTACAGTTTTCAACCTACGACACACATGGATTGAGTTATCAGACTCAAGGGACTTATACAGAGTATTGTATGTTGTCCAGCGTCCATTAGGACAAAGGGGTTGGTCCTCGTACTATATTCGGTTTACTTATGACTTCTCTAGTTCTTAGATAAGTGTTTCGTAGAAACACAAGGTCTGAGTTTTGAGAAGTTATAGGTATATGAATAAAGTAGAGAACCAGGTGTTGCAAGTATCGGGATTCTTCAAGGTGATCGAAGATGTAGATACTTGTGTAGGGTATTCAGTTGATAGTAATGATTAAGAGAACTTGCTTCTCTTTCAGATTACTCATAATTGGAAGCACTCATAAGTTGAGTAATGCTGATCGGACTCTCTCCATTTAGTTGACATGCACTGGAGACAGCTGCATGATTTGAATCTGGTTCAATTAAATCAGTGCCTCTGGTTCTATATTGGATATAGAACAATTCATATCTTAACGATGTTAAGGTACGGGGAGTTGTCCGGCTTATGCTTAAAACCAGACTCTGGATAACTCAAGGCACGTTTCTGTAATGGCTGTTTGTGGGTTGACCCAGGCTATGACGAGGGTTGACTTTCTACCATCTGGAAGATCAATAGTGATATTATTCTAGACTCGTCATAGTTTTAATAAAAATGGATTTTTTCACAAAACAGTAGTGGGAGTATGGTAGAACTGGAAGTGATTCCAGAACCGCAAACGATTACTGAAAATTTGATAAGAACCTAAAGATTCAATCTGGTTTGACATTCCATTGGCCACTCCGCAGATACGGTAGGTAACCTCAGGCACCCGAGAGGTACTCCGGTAGCCTCAAGGACGGTGACAGGGAGGTTCTTGTTTACTCAGACTTGCCATTTCTGTTGTTCCAGGCTGCGAGACCCGGCAGGAGGATGGGTATAGCGTCGTTCTAGACTAGCTTTAGAAGTGTACGTGTATATGACTCTGCCAGAGGGTTGTCGTAGTCAGTGGGAGCAGCGGAAGCATTGGTGGACAAGTGGCTTATGTCTATTTATAGACTAAAGCAGATGTAGCGGAGATAGATCATCTATTTCTGATGTGACAGTCATATGTTTGGCTTCATCAGAATAGCGGATGGATCTGTTAAGAAGGTGGTAGGGTGTGATGTCCTGGTATTTGGATGACATACACAGAGTAGGAAGTGATATTCCTATACTACGATCGGTTATACTTTGGTTGTCACACAGTAGTTTCTCCACATAGGGACTTGGATATAATATCAAGACATTCTGGTTACTGGATCTATGGTTTTAGGTCTGGATTTGGGTAGTTTCCCAATCAGGGTACTTAGACAGCATTCTGAAGGTGTTTTAGAATGGACGACTCCTGGCACGGTAGTGTACCTGCAGGTGATGGAGTCACCCTCTCTAAAGGTGTCTTACAGACTAAAGGGGAGAGGGATGTGCATGATTGACAGATCTCTTGCTTAGGGAATTGAGTCAATCATGAGATGTCAAGTACCACACCAGATGTTGTTTTTTTGCAGTAGATGCAATAAGTTGATATTAATCCAATCCTGAAGAAACAATCGGAAGCAGTTTTAGAACATAAGTGGATGTTCTAGGGATATGATAACGATAGCCTCATTCGGGAGACAGTTATCATTCCAGGCTTCCAAGGTGACCTGCATGACAAATTGGTTGTCAGAGTTATAGTTTTCCTTCTAACGAGGGGCAGTATTTTGGACAGGTGGTCCAGATGGATACTGAGGCAGGCATAGCGCAGGATACTGATTAAGTTCAGTTGACGATACAGTCTAAGAAGTTTGGATTTGGAGTTCATTTATGAGCTAGGTCCCATCAGACATCCAGACATATTCTAAGACAAGTATTGATCATTTCGGGAGATGGCATTCTCCGCGAACTTGAGATATAGAGAGACATAGAAAGAAACATCAAGGCGGATCCACTCACGGAGGCTATTCCTCGAACGCAATAGTTTCGCAAACAGGTTTTGTGAGACTGATTAGTAGAGGAGTTGGGTGTTCAGTATCACACGGGCTGTGAGTATGCGACATCGCAATAATTAGCCTTGAGTTCCAGTGGGAGATTGTTGGAGATAGTGCCCTCAGAGTCAATTATTGGATCACAGGCACGTGATTGCAATGATTGAGAGAGGACCTATACCGGTAGGACAGTCTTACTCGAGATGATAGTATGCTATCTGGTTTATCTTTATCATCGTGTACTGCTTTAGGTGACCTTACAGGTCACTATTGCGCGTTGATAGAGCCCCTAGTATTCTAGCTTGACTGCCAGCAGTATGAGGGCGATCATATACGTAGGAGCTGGTAGTCTATAAGCACATCCTTAAAAGGTCCCTAGTCGTGGGAGTTTCGAGACAGGGCATCGATACTCCAGAGTAGACTAGTGTATACAGTCGAGACCCCGACGAGGGGCGGTGGCCGGTCTCACAAGCCACTGGTGTCAGTTGGATCACCTAAGATGTATACAGGTGCTCATTGGGTTATGAGTACACCGGACAGGACTCGCCGGGAACATGCTAGTTAGTCTTATACCTGACGTCAGATAGCAGTTCTCTGGTGACATGTGTACAGGTTAGTTCATCGACCTGAGATCGTCATTTGTCTCGTGTGAGTTCCCACTGTACTTTGATTACTACCCTACCACGCTCAAAGGAGACGTGTAAACAAGTTTTAGTTGGGTACAGTCCCGAGCCACATGGAGGCAGTGAGCGGATCTGCAGGGGTTCGTCTCTCTCGGTATTGGGGGTGAGGTCGCGCTGTGTCTAGGAGAGCCATTACACGAAGTCCTTGGCCAAGGCAGGAGATTTACTGGTAGGTATTCCGGTAGCATCTCAGGGTGTTCTGGGCTACACTCCAACACGACTTGTACCGCTTTTGGGGGTCTGACTTTTACCAACCCCCTAGGCCAGCCATGCGATGCTCATAGACGAACGGACCGGACTGTACGGATATTGTCACTGACAGGCTTCGTAGGGTGTCAGGATGAGTTCGCTCATCGAAGTCCCTTTTGGTCAATACCTGGTAGCCCGTTATGTATGGCTAATACCTCTGACGTGCTAGTGGTTAAATCCACAGCCAAAATATTGATGAGTCTTTAGAGTCCCCCACAGACCGTTTTATCAAGTTTCGGGCGAAACGCTGTAGAGGCCGTATGGAGATATGGTAGGGTTCGATCATATACGTGCGGTATTGCACGGATCATGATCGGACGGATAATACTAGCGGGCTTTGGTTTAAGCTGGATCCTAGTATTGTACAGTGTAGATTTGTCTCATTGCATTTGTATTCGGTCGGAATACAAATGCGGGTATGTATATACAGTAGCGGAGTTTTCCTGTAATTTATTACGGGATCCGTTTTTTGAAGTTGCCAGTTTGCTTTCCGTTTCGGCCATTTTCCTTTGTATCTTTCCTTGGCTGAAAATTGGTGGAGGAGGGCTTATTTGCAATTGTGCAAATTAGCATTTTGGAGGGTTGTTTTTACAAGTAGTTGCTTCATGATGGCTCTTGTTTGACCTTGACTTCTATTTCTTCATCATTACTTGACTTTGTGATGAGATGGTTGTTGTTAGAATGTTGGACTTTGTTTGTGATGATTTCTTCTCATGATCACACATCATTCCTTCTTGCATTATTGTTCCACTCTCTCACTCCTCTAATTCTCTCTTGGATGCATGGCCGGCCACTATTGAGAGGGGAGAGGGGAGAGGGGAGAGGGATTCATTTTTGTGTGAGGATTTTTTTGGTTCATTTCATTGCAAAAGAAAAGTCCTCAAGTTCATTCCTCTTGCTCATTCTTCTCCTCCACCTAAAAGGCAACTTCTAGTAACCCCAACTTGAGACATAACCTACTACACTTCATCTACAGCACTTCTTGGGCACGTCGGCTCGCCAACTTCATGCCCGAGTTGCCTCGGTCTAGAGGTGGGAGCCCATAAAAGAACCCGGCGGTGTGGTACCCTTCCGACGAGGAGATGAAGACCGGAGATTCCGCGGGGAGATCGGGACGACGACGAGAAGACCGAATGACACGGATCGCTCGGTATATCTCTCTACCCCTTCTCTAGTTAGCTAGGACTATGTTAATGGCCCGATCCGGATTTATAGTGCGCGGTGGTGCCGGTTTCAAAAGTTTTGTAAAAAGTTTCATTTCCGCATTCCGGCGTCGGATTGACGGCCGGGCGCCGCCGTGCACTTACATGTACAAGTGGAGTTAGCCTAAAGTCATCTTCCGGCGGCGACTCAGGACAAATTCGGCGACACCGCGACTCCACGAAGTTCTCAAACCCTTCTTCTACCTCCCATCTCTCATCTAATCTGTTAGTTATATGTATTCCCTAGAGGCCATTATTGTACATGATTGTATATTATAGTGGATGCTTGGACATATATAGAGAGGACTTTCTTGCTCGACACGATAATATGCTATCTGGTTGCTCTTTGTCTTAACATGTATACTTGTATAGTGATACTGTCTTGCTCTCACATATTGATAAAGCCCTTAGGATGTGCACTTGACTATCCGGACTATGATGGAGATCATACTAGTGGGGCCAGGGTAGTCCATAAGTTCATCCTTTAATTGTTCCTAGTCGAAGGTGTATCGAGACGGGGCATCGATATTCCAGAGTAGACTAGCGTATACGCTTCTTGACCCATATGATGGGCGATGGATGATCCCACATCCATTGGTGTTTGACATCAAAGATGGTATACGGGTGCTCAGTGGAGACTGGTTACACTGAACAGGACTCGTCGAGAACTCCTAGATGGTATTATACCTAACGTAAGATAGCAGTTCTCAGGTAACACTGGTACAGATTAGTCTGTAGACCCGATATCGTCATAGAGTCTTGTGTGATTCCCACCGTGCTTTGATTTCCACCTTACCACGTTCAAGAGAACGTACAAAACGGTGGTTTTTAGGTACAGTCCCGAGTCATATGGAGGCAATGAGCGATAGGAGGGGTTTCATCTATCCCGGTATTGGGGGTTGATGTTGCGCTATGCTCGATTGGCTATAATAGGAAGTCCCTGGCCAGGGCTGATACAGATATTTATTGGTAAGTGTTATCAGTGGTTTCTCGACCCATTATGAGCCTCACATCGGTAGGGGTCTTACGTTTACCACCCCTAAACTAGATATGCGACATATCAGACGAAGAGACCGGACTGTACGGTAGTGTTACATATTGGATTCGCAGGAGTATGAGCAGGCTTGCTTGTTGATCTTCTGATCGTTCTATACCCGGGTAGCTGTTACGTCCAGCTAGTACCGCTGACGGCTTATGGGTGGCTGATATGATTATCACCTACTACCGGCGTATTGACGAGTCTTTAGAGTCCTACACAGAGGTTTCCTGGCTCAGGAGAAACAAAGTAGGAGCACATATGTGATATGTGCGGGACCGAGATTAATACGTGTATGTGATACCGTATTCTATTATCGCGATATGAGATATCGGTCGGTTATATGTGATATAGCTGGGTTGTCGAATCAAGTGTTGATTCGATAAGTTGATACAATTGATATTAGTCGGTTATATATGATATAGCCGGATTATTAAATCAAGTGTTGATTTAATAATTTAATGTATAATTGTATATTTGATATATTAATTTACATTAACTAATATTAGCTCACTTAAGCATTTCTTTTTCTCACTTGTGCACATTTAATATATATGTGATATATATTATTGTGTCATGCTTGTTGATACATGCAACATGGGTGTATGAGACTCACACCTTACTTATGTTAATGAAGGGTTTTATTTATTTAAAGTTAATTAAAATTAGGTGGAAATTAGTCATGGTTTGGAGCTTAGTGGAAGGTTGTGGAACCATTGACTTAGTCCACTAATTTTGTTTTACTTAAGATATTTATTAACCCAACCATTATGATTAGCCATGGTTAAGTCTCTACATGGTTTATATATGATATGAACTCACCCATGGTTGCTATTGACTCTCTCTTCTATGATTACCTTCATCATCTTCTTCATCTCCAAGAGCTTTCTAGGTTTTGAGGAGGTGAAGAAAATTAGTGAGAAAAATATTTTCAAAGTGAGTAAAATTCCTACTTCAGCAACCTACACTAGATTAGCCATTTAGTTTAGGTTGTTTGCTTCACTAATGTCACGACCCGAAGGAGCACGTTGAAAGGTTCCTAGGCACCCTAAAGAGGTCTCACAAGGCATCGAACATGCCAATATAAAATTTTACGGGTGCCGAGAGACCCGACTACGGATCGTCTGCTAGATGTCTAGGCGAATCATGAACTAGTTTACAACTTAACTATAAAGAATACGGAAATACAACCTTTGTAGATCCGGTGCTCCACCTCCATAGCTCCGCAACGAAGTCCCCTCGCTGTCCATATGAGTTCCCGGGCTCTAGCGTCGGCTTCATCGGAGAATGGACGGGCTAGGTCATCGACGACGTGCCGAAGATGATCTACGTCGAAGCATCACTAGATCAAGCTCCAACTTCATCAAGTCTAGAAAACTTGTGAAGGAAACACACTCTACTACTTGGCAAGAGGTAGAGGATGAAGAAATAGGAAGTGGGTAGACTTTAGAATTGGATTTCTCACTCATTTGCTCAATTCACCATTGATGAAGTAAGCTTTCTTCTTTGAAGAAGATGAAGAAGAAGAAGATGAATATTATGATAAGTTATTCTAAAAAGGAAATAATAAGAATACTTATCATAATGTAACCATGGTAATGTGTAGAGAGTTAATCATGGTTGAATGGAATGGTCAAGGTTAAGCATGAGACAAAATGGTCACTTGGTCAAAGTCTTCATGAAACTTCATGAAAACAACAAATGAAAGCCACCATTTCATTTTATTTTCTTTTATTCATTTATCAAAAATAAATGGATAGCTAAATAAGATAAATGAATAACAAATAATAAACCCTAACCATTTCATTAACCAAGGTTTAATACTTTACACTTAACCAAAAAGCATGTATCATCAAACATGATACAAGCAAGTGCACAAAATCATATCACATATATAATGCGCACATCAGAGTGAGAAAATCCATTTAAAGTGAACCGATACTAGTTAATGCAAAGTAATATATCAAATATATAAATATGCATTAAATCATTAAATCAACACTTGATTCAATGATCCGGTCATGTCGCACACAACCGACTAGTATACAATGTATCGGCTTATCGAATCAACGCTTGAATCGATAACTAGGTTATATCGCATACAACCATTCGACACATTGATCGCGAGAATGAAATACGGTATCACATACACGCATTATTCTCGGTCCCGCACATATCTCATATGCGCTCCTATTTCGTTTCGCTTGAGCCAGGAAACCTCTGTGTAGGACTCTAAAGACTCGTCAATACGCCGGCAGCAGATGATGATCATATCAAACACCCACAAGCCGCAAGCGGTCTGCTAAACGTAACGGCCACCCGGGTATTGAGCGATCAGAAGATCGACGAGCAAGCCCGCTCAAACTCCAGTGAATCCAACCAGTAACACTACCGTACAGTTCGGTCTGATCGTCTGATATGTCGCATATCTTGCCTAGGGGTGGTAAACGTCAGACCCCAATAGCTCGATAAGTCGTGTCGATATGAGGTCTATAACAATTCGAGAAACTACTGGTAACACTTACCAGTAAATCTCAGCAACCCTGGCCAGGGATTTCCTGTTATAGCCAATCGAACACAGCGCAACATCAACTCCCTATACCGGGAGAGACGAATCCCCTCCTATCGCTCATTGCCTCCATGTGACTCGGGACTGTACCCAAAAACCACCGTTTTGCACGCCCTCTTGGACGTAGTAAGATGGAAATCAAAGCACAGTGGGAACCACACAAGACTCTATGACGATCTCGGGTCAACAGACTACTCTGTACCAGTGTCACCAGAGAACTTCCATCTGACGTGAGGTATAATACCATCCGGGAGTTCTCGGCGAGTCCATCCAGTGTACCCAGTCTCTACTGAGCACCCGTACATCATCTCTGATGTCAAACACCAATGGATATGGGATCATCCATCGCCCATCTGTATGGGTCGAGAAGGTATACGCTAGTCTACTCTGGTATATCGATGCCCCATCTCGATACACCCACGACTAAGGACTTTCAAGGATGTACTTATGGACTACCATGTCCCCACTAGTATGATCCACATCACAGTCCAGGTAGTCAAGTACACATCCTAAGGGCTTTACCAACATGTGACAGAGAGACAATCAGTGTACACGTTAAGGTAAAGAGTAACCAGATAGCATACTATCATGTCGAGCAAGAAAGTCCTCCCTACATATGTCCCAGCATCCACTACAATATACATCCTATGTACAGTAATGGCCTCTAGGGCATACATATAACTAACAATCTCCCACTTGCACTAGGGCCATCTGTAGCAGTGGTTGTAGTATCTCATACTCAACCATCCCATAAAAGTCTCTCTCTGAGAATAGGCCTTCGTGAGTGGATCCGCTGCGTTATCCTCTAAGTCTGCTCTCCTTTCCTCGATCACTCTGGAGATCAACCATCTCCATGATCAGGTGATACTGCCTTAGAAAAAGTCTGGATCACTGATGGGACCGGCGTTCCTTGGCATAAGCCACAACTCCATTGTCTCACAATGGTAGGAACGTAGTTCATCTCATGAACTAATATACATCCAAACAGCCTCTTTGGTAGCATCATAAGTAGCGATGTATCCTGCCTTTATCGTCTAGTATGTCACGGTATCTAGCTTGGAACTCTTCCAACATACCGTCCCTTTACTGAGGGTAAAGACAATGCCTGCGACTGACACTCAGTCGTCTTTATCACCCTGGAACCTTTCCAGTGATTCTCCCCAGGACCAATTGATACCATCTCACTACAGCTAGTGAGTATACTAACATCCATTTAGATCTATCTCATAGATCCAAAATCCAGGATTTAGTAGGTATCATTTTGATCCTACGTGGAGAATCATTGTGATAAGCGGAGATTGATCGAGCGTAGCATAGGAAACTCCTTCCCTATCAAGAGTATGTCATCCACGTACTCTACGAGGATCACCACCATACTCCCTACTACCTATTTGTATATACAAGGTTCATCTACCATTTTGATGATGTCAACTTCTTTGACTACTTCATCAAAACAGATATTCCAACTCCGCGATGCTTGCTTTATCCTATAAAGCATCTTGCACACGTTTCCGCTTCTCCCACTGTCTACGAAGCCCTCTGGCTGTGTACTTATAGACGCACTCTTCTAAAACATCATTTAGACAAGCAGTCATGACACCCAACCACCAGATATCGTAGTCATGGTATGTAGCCGTGACAAGTAGGATCCGGATGGACTTAAGCATAGGCACTGGAAAAGGTTTCATCATTTTCCACGCCTGGTTGATGACGAAAACCTTTAACAAGTCTAGCTTTGAAAGTCTCAACCTTTCCAAGTACACCAAGTAATCTTCTCAAGATATACTTGCTCCTGATGGGGATTTAACCCTTCAGATATAGCAACTAAAGTCCATACTTTGTTGGTGTATAAGGATTCCATCTCAGATCGATAAGCATCCAGCCATTCTTACAGAGTCACACTCCTGATGGCCAGCTCGAAACTAGTTGGGTCATCATCTCATGATACAATCCTCGCTCCCACTGTCATAGAGAAACCGAAGTATCTCTCAGGTGGGTGAGGAACCCTACTAGATCGGCGGAGAGGCTAAGGTTCGTTGGTATCTACTGAATCCTTTGGTTCTATCAAATCATCATCTGTAGTTTGTACAGCTGGAACGATTCCAGTTCTACATAACAGTATTTGCCTCGAGCTTGTTCGGATTTTGCTTTTAGACATAGGCCGGACAACCCCAAATCTTAACTGACTTAAGAGATAGGCTCTTCCCTTTCCATATCACATATGAAGTGGTAGGCTACTGATTTTATTGGAACCCTATTCAATAGGTATGCAACTTCTCAAGTGCATAACACCCAAAAGGAAATAGGTAACTCAGTAGTACTCATCATAGAGCACACCTTATCATATAGGGTGTGACTGCTCCGCCCCGACATACCATCATGCTATGGTGTATTCGGAGGAGTAATGCCGAGAGAGAATCTCATTCTCCTTTAGAATAGTCCAGGAATTCCGTGCTCAAGTATTCTCCTCCCTAATCTCATCAAAGGACATAATACTTATACCCGTATTCTGGTTCTCTACTTCTTACTTATATTCTGTGAATATCTCAAAAGCTTCTGACTTGTGTTTCAACAGGAACATATGTCTGAATCTTGAGAGATTATCAGAGAATATAATGAAGTATAAAGAACCAGTCCTGGTATATGTAGACAGGAGACCTTACATACATCATCATGTATCAGTCCCAAGAGTTCACTAACTCTTTCTCTATTTCCAATAAACAGAGCTATGGTCATCTTATCTTTGTGACATGACTGGCGAGTTTCATAAGATGTAAATTCAAACTGATTTAAATATGCATCTATATGTAACTCTAGCTAGTCGGGTCACATTGATCTGACCTAGTCTACAATACCTCAAGAAGAATTCGTTCATTTCTGAACTCTTCCTCTTGTGTGTGTTCCATATACTAAGAACTGTAGTTTGATTTAGAACATCAATGCTTTTAGATAACGTGCCTGAACCGATCAACTTTTGATATAGGAAATGTTCAAAACATTATCCAACAATACAAAATATTATCGTTTCTTTACTTATAAAGAGACCGATATGATTTTGTATATCAGGTTCGGTATCTAATAACATTCGTTCAGAATCAATGTATTGGTAATACAGGGTGACAGTGACCGACAGACTTGGCTGCAACTCTTGCCCCGTTTTCTGCCTCATGAAACTTATCACCAGTTCTCAGTTCTCTACCTATCTGTCTATGTAACAGATTACATATCTGGAATCCTGATCCGGTATCATATACCCAGGATGCGGAGGATACTGAGAAACAGTTCTTTGTAATGAACACACCCGAAGATGATGCATCAGCATGCACTCTCTTCGTTTGGGCGGCACGGGAATTCTGGTATTCCCCAATTTCCTGCTCTGTCTTATAACAATTATAAGTTGGAGCGGGACCAACGTTACCCAGCTTAGTATAACAAGTGGGTTCGGTCAATAATCCGTATTATTATCTTGATTAAGGCGTGATATGGTCGCTACCTGGAGAGAGAGAAAAGAAAACACTCAGCGTGCGCTCTTGCAAGAATAGATTGGTTTTATTTTATCTAATCAGGATGGCTCCCACTGCTTTTTATCAAATCTTAACTTCAAACCTTAAAAGGAAAGACTAGCCGGGATTAATTACACACTACAAGTTCGCCAATCTTTCAGCCAGGCCAGTGTCGGTACTTTGAGGGAGGTCCCCCGTGCTTTCGCACGAACCTAATTAATGTAAACCTCGTTTTCCCAGAGGCGTAACCCCGTTGACACCTTTCTAGACACCTACTTGATCGGCTAATTGTAATGTATAAAACTCTCCCAGGAGTAACAATTACTCGCAGCGGGTATCGGGATCCAACTATCTCATAGAAGGTATGCAATCTCATTACAAATTTCAACACTTGAAATTCCCGATAATATTTTGCCCCTAGCGTGCTATGACCTTGACGCATGCCAAACAACCCATAGTCCGCTAGTCAAGTTCAACCCGTACATTTCTTGATTGAATAAGACCCACCCGCACGACCCTTGACGCATGCCAAACAACGCCGTACGAATACCCTAATCCAATCGCATCGTATGCTAGCAGATAAGCACTAGTTAGCTACCGTACACTACGCCTTGACGCATGCCAAACAACCGCAGCACGAATACTAACTAGTACTTATCTGAAATGACGGAGGGCTACGACAAGTTTTTCTGAAAACCTATTGCGTAATGAACTTGAAATCATTGTAGGATCGAATGATTTTAAAATGGAGTGTTTCTGAGGCTTTTCTAGTTTTTGCTAAAGGAGTCACTCCCGGTGAAGGGATCGTCGGTCCTTTCCTCGTCGAATGAGGTGCGGGATATATCATATATATCACTGTGCAAAGCACAAACACTTAAAAGCAATCAAAAGACAAACCGAGTGTGTAACATCTGCCAGTTATTGCTAAAGGAGTCACTCCCGGTGAAGGGATCTCGGTCCTTTCCTTATCGAATAAGGTGCAGGATATATCGTATATACCGCTGTGCAAAGCAAGAACTGTAGCTACCTGTTTTATTTTGAAATTCGATTCTACAACATCTTTAGGTTTCTTTTATTTCATTAATCTCATTAATGAAGTCCCACCATTTAAAGTACCTAAACATCACAGATAAATACGACGTACACTTATGCCATCCGCATTCGCCTCGATGTCCCCTCGTGCACCGTTAGGTTAGGTAACTAACGGCAGAGCGGGGCAGGGCTAGCGCGGGTGTAAAACATAAGTAACGTCTATATAATATATCATATATACTATATACTGTATCTATCACAGAACATCACATGATCACATCACAGATATCGCAGCAGAAGAATCATATGAAATATTGGATATACTAGGACGTCCGTGTTTTCAATACGAGCCAGTATAAAACACGGATTCCACGGTCGTGATGAATAGCCAAACCCACACCCCTAGACCCCTACGAGAGCGGCAAGCAACCCTACCAATTCTAGAGTTAGGAGACCCGGACTCGACTCCTCGAGTTGGTCTCCCACTGGACTCCAGAACCCGGTTACTTGTGCCCTCCTCCTTGGGTCTATCCTAGTGCGGAAAAGTAAATAATATACAAAGGGTGACATCTTCCGCTACCTGGAAGTGCCCCAATATAAAAATATTACATACAAGTTTTTACATGAATGAAAATGAAAAACACCCATCTCACATAAAACCCCCCGGCTATTCAAACGCAACGATCCAATATAACATATCCAGCAACACATAACATCACATGTCATCAACGTAAGTAAATACGCGCATCCCAATTATCGTTGACATATAGCAACGAAACCGGCGATATCACATATTACACTTACGGTCACAGAAAAGAAAGTGTAAAACTACAACAGTTGGAATTCGCAACCACCTCAGACATCGCATGCCTGACCAAATGAATTACTTAGACATCGCATGCCTAACAATTATAAACCCCGCATTTTAGTCTCAAAATCGAAAACTCTTTTCAATATCATGTCGGGCAATTCAACAAGATTACCGACATCCTGATCGAATGCTCGTCGCAAACTTTAGTAGGCGGCCGCACCCCCGATACCGTCGACGAAGTGCACCAAGGCGGAACACCGCTGCCGCGAGCACCCGAACGGATGCTTTCGGCGACGGGGTTCTCCTACAGTCACTTGGTCGGGGCTATGGGGTGTAGCTGTCTATTAAGTTTACCCGGCGAGTATCCGCGTACGCTACGTGATTGCGACGGACTTTTGATCACATCAAAATTCCGTGGCAACCGATCAAGTGAGACTAAACTTCTATGTTTATAACATTCATTCAGTTATCTTATAACTTATTGTGAATTCCAATTATTGTATCCCATTCCGGATAAATAGAAAATGTCAAACTTTCCGATCGAACAATCGAACACCCAAGTTTTCCCGAAACAGATCAACTCTTGAAATAAGTCTAACAACATTCAGTTCGTGCCTCAGTACCAACGGTCCAGCCGTAGAAGGGTCAAGCCAACGCCTCACATGTGGCACGCCGTACTGCCCCAAACCCGAAGGTTCAAAGGGCAATTCAAGACGGTCACATAATCGAGTTAAGGTTTGTTGTCTTCTAGAGGGTCCATCGCGTTACTTGCACTACTTAGAACGTCGTTAAACTACGGAAAAATCCAACACTTGGAAATTTCCCGACAGGGGAAAAATTGGGTATTTATATCCGGTCGAACTTTTTAACATATTCAAAAAATACCCGGAAAGCCAAACAGACAAAATTTGATACTTCGATTGAAACACTGAATCCCCAAAACAACTCCAGAAAATTCAACTCTTGAATAAATTTTAAAAATACCCAGAAAATCCAGCATAATATAATAGGAGTTACTGTGCAAACAGTGTACGATGACGTCATCATTCCGCCGCGGAACCGCCGCAGAAGCCAGTCTTCTGCCGCGTTTCCGCCGCGGTTTGTACTGTTCATCAGTAAATTTTTGCGTCGTAATTCTTAAAATTCCGTGCTGAATTTTTTAAGCATTTTTAATCTGGAAAAATCCATGTTTTTGGAAAAAGGACAGAGAGCATTTTTGAATATGGGTTTCGGGTTCGTTCGGGTTTCAAATTCCGTCTAGACTTCGCCTAAGGCTCTAGCTAGGCTCTGATACCAGTGAAAGGTTCCTAGGCACCCTAAAGAGGTCTCACAAGGCATCGAACATGCCAATATAAAATTTTACGGGTGCCGAGAGACCCGACTACGGATCGTCTGCTAGATGTCTAGGCGAATCATGAACTAGTTTACAGCTTAACTATAAAGAATACGGAAATACAACCTTTGTAGATCCGGTGCTCCACCTCCATAGCTCCGCAACGAAGTCCCCTCGCTGTCCATATGAGTCCCCGGGCTCTAGCGTCGGCTTCATCGGAGAATGGACGGGCTAGGTCATCGACGACGTGCCAAAGATGATCTACGTCGAAGCATCACTAGATCAAGCTCCAACTTCATCAAGTCTAGAAAACTTGTGAAGGAAACACACTCTACTACTTGGCAAGAGGTAGAGGATGAAGAAATAGGAAGTGGGTAGACTTTAGAATTGGATTTCTCACTCATTTGCTCAATTCACCATTGATGAAGTAAGCTTTCTTCTTTGAAGAAGATGAAGAAGAAGAAGATGAATATTATGATAAGTTATTCTAAAAAGGAAATAATAAGAATACTTATCATAATGTAACCATAGTAATGTGTAGAGAGTTAATCATGGTTGAATGGAATGGTCAAGGTTAAGCATGAGACAAAATGGTCACTTGGTCAAAGTCTTCATGAAGCTTCATGAAAACAACAAATGAAAGCCACCATTTCATTTCATTTTCTTTTATTCATTTATCAAAAATAAATGGATAGCTAAATAAGATAAATGAATAACAAATAATAAACCCTAACCATTTCATTAACCAAGGTTTAATACTTTACACTTAACCAAAAAGCATGTATCATCAAACATGATACAAGCAAGTGCACAAAATCATATCACATATATAATGCGCACATCAGAGTGAGAAAATCCATTTAAAGTGAACCGATACTAGTTAATGCAAAGTAATATATCAAATATATAAATATGCATTAAATCATTAAATCAACACTTGATTCAATGATCCGGTCATGTCGCACACAACCGACTAGTATACAATGTATCGGCTTATCGAATCAACGCTTGAATCGATAACTAGGTTATATCGCATACAACCATTCGACACATTGATCGCGAGAATGAAATACGGTATCACATACACGCATTATTCTCGGTCCCGCACATATCTCATATGCGCTCCTATTTCGTTTCGCTTGAGCCAGGAAACCTCTGTGTAGGACTCTAAAGACTCGTCAATACGCCGGCAGCAGATGATGATCATATCAAACACCCACAAGCCGCAAGCGGTCTGCTAAACGTAACGGCCACCCGGGTATTGAGCGATCAGAAGATCGACGAGCAAGCCCGCTCAAACTCCAGTGAATCCAACCAGTAGCACTACCGTACAGTCCGGTCTGATCGTCTGATATGTCGCATATCTTGCCTAGGGGTGGTAAACGTCAGACCCCAATAGCTCGATAAGTCGTGTCGATATGAGGTCTATAACAATTCAAGAAACTACTGGTAACACTTACCAGTAAATCTGAGCAACCCTGGCCAGGGATTTCCTGTTATAGCCAATCGAACACAGCGCAACATCAACTCCCTATACCGGGAGAGACGAATCCCCTCCTATCGCTCATTGCCTCCATGTGACTCGGGACTGTACCCAAAAACCACCGTTTTGCACGCCCTCTTGGACGTGGTAAGATGGAAATCAAAGCACAGTGGGAACCACACAAGACTCTATGACGATCTCGGGTCAACAGACTACTCTGTACCAGTGTCACCAGAGAACTGCCATCTGACGTGAGGTATAATACCATCCGGGAGTTCTCGGCGAGTCCGTCCAGTGTACCCAGTCTCTACTGAGCACCCGTACATCATCTCTGATGTCAAACACCAATGGATATGGGATCATCCATCGCCCATCTGTATGGGTCGAGAAGGTATACGCTAGTCTACTCTGGTATATCGATGCCCCATCTCGATATACCCACGACTAGGGACTTTCAAGGATGTACTTATGGACTACCATGTCCCCACTAGTATGATCCACATCACAGTCCAGGTAGTCAAGTACACATCCTAAGGGCTTTACCAACATGTGACAGAGAGACAATCAGTGTACACGTTAAGGTAAAGAGTAACCAGATAGCATACTATCATGTCGAGCAAGAAAGTCCTCCCTACATATGTCCCAGCATCCACTACAATATACATCCTATGTACAGTAATGGCCTCTAGGGCATACATATAACTAACACACGTGACTGGTCCTTGAACCATACGAAGTCTATAGGACTCCATCTGATCCAAGTAAGCCAAAAGCCTAGAAATCTAAAACCATTTTAAGGAGTAAATAAAGAAAACTAGTTTAAAGAAGTGAAGAAAACATGTTTTGAAGTCAAGGTTTTTAAATAACTAAGCCGAAAATGGATTTTTAAAATGTAAAGTCTTTTCTAAAATTTTCAGCAGAGTTTCTTTTGTAAATACTGGCCCCGAACGGGGTACAACAAGAATAATATATATATGCAATGATAAAAGGCATCCCCAAGCGGGAGCTAGCTCTTCTTCAATCGACGGTCACAACCACGCGAGCAATATAATATACAACGCCGAATGGCGAGGATCAAAACTCAAAAAGAAATTCAAATAACAAGAAAAACCGTAAAACTGCTATGCACGACTCTATGGTCGAAATAATACATCACTAGTGTCTAAGTCTGAAACAATATACAAGTTTTTGGTTGATGGAATTTCTAGATACAATGAATAATACATATACAAGGGTGGTTCTGATGCAAAGAATCTACATACCAAAAGCAATTCACCCGCAAAGGATGCAGTGTGCCAGAAATGCCGCTATGGAACCTGTACGGCAAAACATGCAAGAAGCTGTGGCACAACGGGGGTGAGTTGCCAACTCGTGAATAGAAAACATCTACAAACAGAAACCGAATGCATGACATAATCCTAGGTCAATACGATCAGTATATAATATAAACCTCAAGAGTAAGTCTGAAGCATGATAAGGTGGCAAAGTAACATCTAAACATGTAGGTAGTGCCAAATGCTCGTGCCAGTGCCTCATGTAATAACATGTCATAAATATAAGGTATGTCTGCATGAAGTAAATATGATGAAGTATCAAAATGGATATCAATACACATATACTAGCGTCCCATTCCACTAATATTGGTGTAAGGGTATATATAACAGCGCCCTCATACCTTGTTATATATACAAATGAAGTATGATCAATGTAATAAAAGTCTGTATGTGACCATATTTGTATATATGTGGATCCCGTCCACCTGTCACCCAATGACAATAAGCATCAGGTATGCAAATATGAGGATATAATCAAAATCATGGAAATCATCATGAAACCTGTGCCTAGCATAGGCACGTAAATCATCATCTATCAGGCACTGTTACCAAGACTAGCCCTGATAGGTATGTATCATACGCTCCCTCGAAACCCGAGTGCCCAGCTTCGACCCTCGAATTTCGACGTATCATACGCACATAACTCCGGTCGGTATCCCCAAGATAACCGCCGAGTAAAAGGTAATATCACCGGACGGTATGGCTCCTCTGACGGGCTCATCGGCTCATAGCACATCGACATCCCTTTCTTGCCCCGAGGTACCTCCGGGCCCCACCATGTACCCTCATGCGGCCTCGACGCCTCCTCGCATGGGGTATATATATATATCAGAACCGATAAAACTCATGGTGGAAGCTGAAATATCATATCAAGGGTAACCAGGTTTTTAAAGCATTTACATAATCTTTTTAAAATACCCACGGTTCCTAAATCCAGAAATATCATAGAAACAACAATTACCTCAATGCGCATAATCATAAAGCATGATGTATGTGACATATAAACGAAATGCAAGTAAATCAGTGTATCATGCAACATGGAATAATAGTATGCACATACAAGGTCATATCCTGATGCAATAATACCATTGTGTAGTGACATGGCAATTATCGATGATGAAGTGTGTGAGCCGGCAAGCAAGTGTACGTGGAACATACGCATCTTCGATAATGGTGCTGGTGTCCTAGCAACATGATAGTAATATAGCAATAAACATATGCAAAGCAATGTGAATAACATGGATATGCAGAAATCAAATAATCAACACCACAGTAAAGAATCTACATCAATATGTATATGTCATGAAGTTATGTCATTTGAAATAAGACAAATCAGGATTTTTAGTAAAATAAGGGCTATGGTGTTTTTAAGAAAGATACGTCCTTCGAAAAATACCCGTAGAATCCTTTTACTTGTCTTTAAGGTATTCCTGATTCGTAGTTTTTGAAATAGGTATGACTCGGGTCTAGTCTAACATCTACCATGAAAACTACAGATCCAAGTATCAAGTCAATCGGGAGGGGTATGGAAACCACCTAAATCTGAGTCGATATGTACGTATAGTAGTCGGTGATCCCGCCTCAGTAGTATCGCGCACGATACAATATATCATATGTGTTGGAGATAGTGCCCTCAGAGTCAATTATTGGATCGCTGGTACGTGATTGCAATGATTGCGGAGGACCTATACCGGTAGGACAGTCTTACTCGAGATGATAGTATGCTATCTGGTTTGCCTTTATCAGTCGTGTGCATGTTCAGGTAACTGATTACATGTTACACTTTGATAGAGCCCTTAGGATCTTGCTTTACTACCAACAGTATGATGGCGATCATATACGTGAGAGTTGGGTGGTTTATATGCATATTCTTAATTGTTGTCCCTAGTCGTGGGAGTTTCGAGACAGGGCATCGATACTCCGGAGTAGACTAGTGTATACAGTCGAGACCCCGACGAGGGGCGGTGGCCGGTCTCACAAGCCACTGGTTTCAGTTGGATCACCTAAGATGTATACAGGTGCTCATTGGGTTATGAGTACACCGGACATGACTCGCCGGGAATCTGCTAGTTGGTATTATACATATCGTCAGATAGCAGTTCCCTGGTGACATGTGTACAGGTTAGTTCATCGACCTGAGGTCGTCATTTGTCTCGTGTGAGTTCCCACTGTGCTTTGATTTCTACCCTACCACGGCTCAAAGGAGTCGTGCAAACAGGTAGCTTTTGGGTACAGTCCCGAGCCATATGGAGACACGTGAGCGGATCGGCAGGGGATTCGTCTCTCCCGGTATTGGGGGCGAGATCGTGCTGTGTCTAGGAGATCCATTACACAAAGCCCACGGCCGTGGCAGGAGATTTACTGGTAAGTACTCCAATAGTATCTCAGGGTGTTATTGGGCTACACTCCGACACGACTTATACTGCTATTGGGGGTCTGACGTTACTAGCCCCCTAGGAAGATATGCGATACTCATAGACAAATGGACCGGACTGTATATACATTGTCACTGTTAGGCTCAGTAGGGTTTCCGGATGAGTTCGCTCATCGGCCTCCCTTGAGGTCAGTCCATGGGCAGCCGTTACGCATAGCTAGTGTCGCTGACGGTTTGTGGTTAAAACCACTGCCAGGGTACTGACGAGTCATTAGAGTCCCCCACAGACAGTTTCCCAAGTTCGGGCGAAACGTTGTAGAGGCCGTATGGTTTTATGGCAGGGTTCGGAAAATGCACGTGCGTTTACGCACGTGTTATTTTTCGGACAGATGAAACTGGTCGGCTTTGGTTTAAGCCAGATCCGAGTATTGTATTGAGTAGATATAATATCTTTGTCTCAGTTGCATTTGTATTCGGTCGTAATACAAATACGGGTATATTTATACAGTTACGGGGTTGTCCTGAAATTCGTTTCGGGATCACTTTTGGAAGTTGCCAGTTTCCAGTTTTCTATCATCCGTATTTAACATTTGGTTAAATACGGATTTTATCTTTTCTTGAGATGAGTGTGGAAGCTTCTAGAAGTGGTGAGGTGTTTAGTGAGTCATGGTTGAATTTAATGGTTTCATTAATGCTTGATGACTAGGTTAATGATTCATCATTTCATTAAGTGTGTTCACACTTTGTGATCACACTTGAGATATTTTCTTATTGTCACCTCCCCCTCTCCTACACTCACCCCCCACCACTATATATGTGGCCGGCCCCTTCCCACTCTCTCTCACTCTCACACACTTGAGTTTTCATCTGGTAAAAAGATTATGATAGATTTTGGGGTGTATGGAATTTCACAGCTCATTTCATTCCATCACCCGATTCAAGTGGCAACTTCATTAACCGTTCGTCCATAGCTTTGGACGGAACGAGACAATGTCTTCTACTCATTCTCTACATCATTCTTGGTTGTCTCTTTTAGCAAACTTGACGACCGAGTTGCCTCGAGTCAGAGGCGGGAGCCCATTTAAAGAATCGTTGACGTGGTGCCACCTGGACGAGCAGATCGGAGATCGACGAGATCGGAGCAGCCGCAACGGAGCGTGGGATGATGGTTAAAGAACGAAGGACTCGGATCGTTCGGTATAACCTTTCTACTCTCTTTACAGTTTGTTAGTTTAGCAATAATGGCAGATCCGGGTTAAAGTATACGATAGCGCTAGTTAAAAAGTTTTTGTTCCGCATTTGGCGTCTGTAGACGGCCGGGGCGCTACCGTAGACTTACAGTGGTATCAGAGCCTCACCATTTTGCTATACTAACTTGTGCTAACGCGTTTAAAACATCGATCGAACCGGATATCGAAAACCGCAAAATTCTAATTCTGAGTTTCTGTCGATTTTAAAAGGGTTCCAAAATTAATTTTACATATCACAGAAAATTCAGCAGGGTTTTATTAGAACACCGTACAAATTTGGGCTCATGAATCGACAAGACTGCCGCGGAATCACGGCCAAACCCATGGTTTGGCCGCGCATCCGCGGCCATTCTGTGTGATCATGCCCCCAAACTTGCACAGTGTATTCTTCTCTGGAAATTGGGGTTTTTGGTACATATCTTTTGGGCCCAGATTTTGTTACTGTTCAACGGATGTTCGTGGGGCCCACTTCGTGATATTTAGTCGATCGAAATTTAAACATGTTAGATTACAGTGCTTACATTATATCTCCGACCGGGAATGTCATTTGATCGGTAAACCGCGTCTGATTGCTATAGTTCTTTTAGACGAGTTTGCGAACGTGACATTCGCGTTGATGTTCTGTGTTGTGCTGTGATGTTGCGGATTTGTCGTGGTGGATAGCAGTGTGCAATGGTAGTGCAGTTTGAGTTTATTTGTACATTTGATATTGCGGGGCGAGCGTCCAACATGTGGACTGCCGTCACTGCCTGTTGTATAATATTCTTTTGGGGCACGACCAGGTTGCGGTCGATGTACCTGTTGTACTATTTTTCATTACTGTACTAGGTTTTGCCCCACGACGGAGTGCACGGATAGCCGGGTTCTGAGGGGCAACGGGTCCGCATCTCATGGCTTTGAGAGGCAGAGGGGCCCCACTCTAGAATTGGCAGACTATTCGCCGCACTCGTAGGGGGTACAGGATGACCCAAGGAGGGGTGCCCAAGATTACCGGATTCCGTGAAGTGCAGGGTGGTCCATTCACTTTGCTGTAGGGGGCTGCCTCGCTTCAAGTTTTGGCGGGTAACTTGCCGCACCCGTAGGGGTCTAGGTTTCATTGCACAGGCTATCCACATGACCAGGGGAACGTCGGGTAAACTCAGGGATCCCAGATTATCTGTATTGTTCTGTGATGCTTATTACTTTTCTGTAATGTTGCATATTATCACGCCTGGAGCGATTATTGTATATTGGTTTATATACTATTAGATGTTGTATATGTTTTACACCCGCGCTACTCCAGTCCCCGCTCTGTCGTTAGTTAAGTAACCTAACGGATGATGACGGGACCCAGTGACGAATGCGGATGGCATATACGTACATTTTATTTTCGTTCTTTTCTGGTGTGATTGATTGATGGGACTGCGTTGATTCTGATCAATGCAAAGTAAAAAAAACCTGTTTGGAGTTGTTGGAAAAAATTTAAAAAGTTTTATTACAAAGTCGTTTCCTTTTGTTTTGCATAGCGGTATTCAGTGGAATATCCTGCACCTCATTCGACGGGGCAAGGGCCGATATCCCTTCACCGGGACTGACCCCTTGGGCAGAAGTTTGCGTCAGGGTAATAACTTCACTATAGTCGATTACATGTTGCTTTGAATAGCGGTATTCAGTGGAATATCCTGCACCTCATTCGACGAGGAAAGAGCCGAGATCCCTTTACCGGGAGTGACCTCTTTAGCAAAAGGTTTTCGCTACTATATTTTAAAAAGCTATCAGGTTCCTTTAGCGATATCAAGTTCGTTACGTTAAAGGTTTTTCGCCAAAAACCAGCCGTAGCCCTCCGTTATTTCTTTTGGGTATTCAGTAGTATTCAAGCTATGTATTTTGACCAACGTCAAGGCATAGTGTTTGGTAGCTGCTGGGTATTCATTTGTTGCATAGATAGATGAGTTGGTTTGGGACAGTCGTTCTGCCATTTTGGCCAACATCAAGGGCATGTGCGGGTGGGTTCAAATTGACAAGATAGTGATGGGTAGAACTTGGCATGTGACTTATGACATTTTGACCAACGCCAAGGTTATAAGAGCATGGGGCAAAAATCATATCGGGAGTTTCTAAAGAAACTGAAACTTGCCAAGTATGCGCATACCTTCTGGAGTATGAGTAACGTGGATGCATTCCATCACGTTATCATGCAATGAGAGTTGGATCCCGATTCCCACTGATAAGTTGGTTTACTCTTCGGGTGATCCCGATTGATTCTTCTTTCAGGTTTGGGGGAGAATTTGACAGGACAGTGGGAGGTTTCCGGATTAGATAAAGTGATAACCATTCTGATCTAGGTTAGAGTTCACGCAGAGTGTTTCTTTTCTCTTTGGCAGCGACCTTTGACCGACCCTAGACTATAACTCAGTGACCAAGTTGACCGAACCTTCTTAAAATACTGGCTTTTGGATTGTCTGAGTTGCATAAGTCATTGCCACTCCTTCTTTTATCCTTTGTATTTCTCAGAACACCCGTATTACTACGGACATCCACTTCCATTGGATAGATCCATCGTATGGTTATATACGAACTCAAAAGGACTTCTTCGAGGATGGATCAAGGTTCAGGAGAAATAGAATTGGTTTATTCAGTTGTCTTTTATTATCACCTTCTCTAAGGTTGCGAGGGCTCCTTGGTTTAGGAGAGTACACCTATTACGCTTATTGGATAGTCTTATTCCAAACTATAGGCAGGTGTCGAAAGGTAGGGAATAAAGAAAACCAATTAGCCTAAGTAGGGTGTGCAGAAGGTAATATGTAAAGACAAAATAAAGGGATTAGAAAGAGGGCAAAGTAAATTACGACTGATATCATTCACGACCAAAACCGCGTACTTCATCGCCACTCCTATTTCACCTTTAAAGGAATAAGGTATTATTCAGTTGTCTTTTATCATCACATTCTCTCAAGATATGAGTACTCCTTGGTTTAGGAGAGTACATCTATTATGCTTACTGGATCTTCTTCTTCCAAACCATAGGCTGGTGCCGAACGGTAGGGAAGGAAGAAAACCATTTAGCCTAACAATGGTGTACAAGAGGTAACGACTAAAGACAAATAAAGGGACTTGGAGATATGGCAGTGAAATATACGGTTAAAGTCATGAATTGGATTATGGAATAGGCATTGCTATGAATACCAGGATACCCCTACGAAACATTTTCATGTTTCAGTGCATTGTTAAAGGAAAACTGTTTTTCCCGATTAGATACTTACTCCAAGGGTATGTATTTACCAGGTTTCATTCTCATATCTGTATGGTTTTACAGATGATGAGTGGGAGTAAGTTATTGGGAATTAGGTGATTATCCTCATTATATCGGAATTCGTTGTAATTGGTGATATTTGAGGAAATCGCCAGGGTACAGTTTTCAACCTACGACGCACAGGTTTTGAGTTGTTTAACTCAGCGGACTTATACAGAGTATTGTATGTTGTCCAAGTGTCCATCAGGACAAAGGGGTAGGTCCTTGTACTATGTTTTGTTTACTTATGACTTCTCTATTTAGACAAGTGTTTCGTAGAAATACAAGGTCTAAGATTTGAGAAGTTGTGGGTATACGAATAAAGTAGAGAACCAGGTGTCACAAGTATCGGGATTCTTCAAAGAGATCGAAGATGTAGATTCTTGTGATTGGTATTCAGATGATAGTGATGGTTTTGAGAAACGTGTTTCTCTTTCAGGTTACTCATAATTGGATGGATTCCTAAGTTGAGTAATGCTGATTAGCCTCTTTCCATTAAGTTGATATGCACTGGAGACAGCTGCATGATTTCAATATGGTTCCAATTAAATAAGTGCCAAAGTTTCTATATTGGATATAGAATAGTTCGTACCTTAGAAGATGTTAAGGTACGGGGAGTTGTCCAGCTTATGCTTAAAATCAGACTCTGGATAACTCGGGGCACGTTTCTGTAATGGCTGTTTGTGGGTTGACCCTGGCTATGACGAGGGTTGATATTCTACCATTTGGAAGATCAATAGTGATATTGTTCTTGACTCGCCACAGTTTTAGTAAAATGGATCTTTTTCAGAAAACAGTAGTGGAAGTATGGTAGAACTGGAAGTGATTCCAGAACCGTGAACGATTACGGAAAATTTAATAAGACCTATATATTCAATCCGGTTTGACATTCCAATAGCCACTCTGCAGATATGGTGGGTAACCTCAGACACCCGAGAGGTACTTCGGTAGCCTCAAGGACGGTGACAGGGAGGTTCTTATCTACCCAGACTTGACACTACTGTTGTTCCAGGCTATGAGACCCGGTAGGAGGGTTGTCGTAGTCAGTGGGAGCAGCGGAAGCATAGTGGGCAAGATGCTTATGTCTATTTATAGACTTGAGCAGTTATAGCGGAGATAGATCATCTAGTTTTGATGTGACAGTCATGGGTTTGACTTCAATCAGGATAGAGGATGGATTTGTTAAGAAGGTAGTAGGGTGTGATGTCATGGTATTTGGATGGCATACACAGAGTAGGAAGTAAAATTCCTATACTACGATCGGTTGTACTGTGGTCGTCACACAGTTGTTTCTCCAGAAAGGATATGGATATAATATTTGACATTCTGGTTTCTAGATCTATGGTTTTAGATCTGGATTTGGGTAGTTTCCCAATGTGGGTACTTTGACAGTATTCTAATGGTTTTTAGAATAGATGACTCCTGGCATGGTGGTGTACCTGCAGGTGATGGAGTCACCCTCTCTAAAGGTGTCTTACGGACTAAAGGAGAGAGGGAAGTGCATGATTGGCAGATCACTTGCTTAGGCAATTGAGTCAATCGTGAGATGTCAAGTACCACACCATATGTTGTTTTTGCACTAGATGCAATAAGTTTGTATTAATCCAATCCTGGAGAAACATAAGGAAGCAGTTTTAGAACATAAGTACATGTTCTACGGATTTGATGATGGCAGCCTCTTTCGGGAGACGGTTATCATTCCAGGCTTCAAAGGTGACATGGATGACAGAGTGATTGTCAGAGTTACAGTTTTCCCTCTGACGAGGGACAGTATTATGGACAGGTGGTCCAAGAGGATACTGTGGGAGGCTTGGTGCAGGATACTGATTAGGTTCAGTGATCGATACAGTCTAAGAAGTTTGGATTTGGAGTTCATTTATGAACTAGGTCCCATCAGATATCCAGACATATTCTAAGACAGGTATTACTTGATTCGAGAGATGGCTTTCTCCGCGAACTTGAGATTAAGAGAGATATAGAAAGAAACATCTAGGCGGATCCACTCACTGAGGCTATTTCTCGAACACAATAGTTTTACAAACGGGCTTTGTGAAACTGATTAGTAGAGGAGTTGGATGTTCGGTTTCATACGGGCTGTGAGTAGTCGACATCGCAATAATTAGCCTTGAGTGCAAGTGGGAGATTGTTGGAGATAGTGCCCTCAGAGTCAATTATTGGATCGCAGGTACGTGATTGCAATGATTGCGGAGGACCTATGCCGGTAGGACAGTCTTACTCGAGATGATAGTATGCTATCTGGTTTGCCTTTATCAGTCGTGTACATGTTCAGGTGACTGATTACATGTTACACTTTGATAGAGCCCTTAGGATCTTGCTTTACTACCAACAGTATGATGGCGATCATATACGTGAGAGTTGGGTGGTTTATATGCATATCCTTAATTGTTGTCCCTAGTCGTGGGAGTTTCGAGACAGGGCATCGATACTCCGGAGTAGACTAGTGTATACAGTCGAGACCCCGACGAGGGGCGGTGGCCGGTCTCACAAGCCACTGGTGTCAGTTGGATCACCTAAGATGTATACAGGTGCTCATTGGGTTATGAGTACACCGGACAGGACTCGTCGGGAATCTGCTAGTTGGTATTATACATATCGTCAGATAGCAGTTCCCTGGTGACATGTGTACAGGTTAGTTCATCGACCTGAGGTCTTCATTTGTCTCGTGTGAGTTTCCACTGTGCTTTGATTTCTACCCTACCACGGCTCAAAGGAGTCGTGCAAACAGGTAGCTTTTGGGTACAGTCCCGAGCCATATGGAGGCACGTGAGCGGATCGGCAGGGGATTCGTCTCTCCCGGTATTGGGGGCGAGATCGTGCTGTGTCTAGGAGAGCCATTACACAAAGCCCACGGCCGTGGCAGGAGATTTACTGGTAGGTACTCCAGTAGTATCTCAGGGTGTTATTGGGATACACTCCGACACGACTTATACTGCTATTGGGGGTCTGGCGTTACTAGCCCCCTAGGCAGATATGCGGTACTCATAGACAAACGGACCGAACTGTATATACATTGTCACTGTTAGGCTCAGTAGGGTTTCCGGATGAGTTCGCTCATCGGCCTCCCTTGAGGTCAGTCCATGGGCAGCCGTTACGCATAGCTAGTGCCGTTGACGGTTTGTAGTTAAAACCACTGCTAGGGTACTGACGAGTCATTAGAGTCCCCCACAGACAGTTTCCCAAGTTCGGGCGAAACGTTGTAGAGGCCGTATGGTTTTATGGCAGGGTTCGGAAAATGCACGTGCGTTTACGCACGTGTTATTTTTCGGACAGATGATACTGGTCGGCTTTGGTTTAAGCCAGATCCGAGTATTGTATTGAGTAGATATAATATTTTTGTCTCAGTTGCATTTGTATTCGGTCGTAATACAAATGCGGGTATATTTATACAGTTACGGGGTTGTCTGAAATTCGTTTCGGGATCACTTTTGGAAGTTGCCAGTTTCCAGTTTTCCATCAGCCGTATTTAACATTTGGTTAAATACGGATTTTATCTTTTCTTGAGATGAGTGTGGAAGCTTCTAGAAGGTTCTAGAAGTGGTGAGGTGTTTAGTGAGTCATGGTTGCATTTAATGGTTTCATTAATGCTTGATGACTAGGTTAATGATTCATCATTTCATTAAGTGTGTTCACACTTTGTGTTCACACTTTGTGTTCACACTTGAGATATTTTCTTTTTGTCACCTCCCTCTCTCCTACACTCACCCCCCACCACTATATATGTGGCCGGCCCCTTCCCACTCTCTCTCACTCTCACACACTTGAGTTTTCATCTGGTAAAAAGATTATGATAGATTTTGGGGTGTATGGAATTTCACAGCTCATTTCATTCCATCACCCGATTCAAGTGGCAACTTCATTAACCGTTCGTCCATACCTTTGGAAGGAACAAGACAAAGTCTTCTACTCATTCTCTACATCATTCTTGGTCGTCTCTTTTAGCAAACTTGACGACCGAGTTGCCTCGAGTCAGAGGCGGGAGCCCGTTTAAAGAATCGTTGACGTGGTGCCACTTGGACGAGCAGATCGGAGATCGACGAGATCGGAGCAGCCGCAACGGAGCGTGGGATGATGGTTAAAGAACGAAGGACTCGGATCGGTCGGTATAACCTTTCTACTCTCTTTACAGTTTGTTAGTTTAGCAATAATGGCAGATCCGGGTTAAAGTATACGATAGCGCTAGTTAAAAAGTTTTTGTTCCGCATTTGGCGTCTGTAGACGGCCGGGGCGCTACCGTAGACTTACAATATTACATCCTCAAGTCATGAGTGCGGATCTATCATCAATATAAAGCTCGTATGGTAAATCGTCGTACGGCATCCCAATAGCTGGGTACGGGTAAATATCACATTCCTCTCATCAAATATCAGGTATCATTATCATCATATCACATAATCTGGGGTACTGATCTAAGTCTAGTACAACTAATACCATCTATAAAGTATGAATGCGGGGGTAAACACACATCCAAAGCCCGCAAGAATCACATGTCGTATCCCAAATACGAATCATATCAAATCACAAATCTCCCGGCACTAAGCCCGATATCATCGACTCATCTCCAATGTCATCCAATATCACCATCAACACCGTGTAAGTATAAAGAATATGCAAGGGTGTGCGTATGGGTGTAAATTTATTCTAGGTTTCGCGACTATGAACTACACTAGTTTACTTCTAACCCTAAACTATCCATAATACACCTAACACAATATCCATGACACACTATAACTATCATATAATATATAGTATATCAATTACGGACTGCGGGGTTGCTATACGCCATCCACCCGACTTCCCCCTGTAGATATAATCTACTCACCTTGCGTCTTCATTTGTCGATGACGCCACGCTCTTGCTTGTCGTCTTGAAGTCTTCATTGGGTACCTACACGTCAAAGTATCGTAATGCGCATTAAAACCAAATCAAATCTAAAACGGCACACGAAACCAAAAACGATACGATAAGGGGTCTATAGGTTAGAACCTATGGGCATGCCTTTAAAACCATCAATCAATTCTCGATATCGTCGTACAAATGCCAAGTATTCGAGGTAAAACGCAATACACAAATTCAGAATTAAAATTACAGAATACGGAAATACGAATCCAAAACAGCAGCTAAGGAAATAGGCTTCAGATTTCACCCTAGGTCAAACTAGACAAATCTACACATGTCAGGTGCCTAATCTACAGATAAGGGGACACCAAAACCAAAATGAGCCAAAATGGGGCAGGTCTGGCAACAATTTGCGGCCAAACAGGATAAATCTGCGACCAGGAAAATGAGTTAGGGGATGGGGTCTTGGTGATAGCTTTCTGGGTGCCTGCACATATCACTGTCCAACCAAATAAATTTTCAAAGTCTTGGGTTGATAGCAGATCCCATAAAACCTTTACAGATTCCACAATTTTTCCGATACCGGTTTCTAAATCCGTAATCCGGGTCTTACGTCTCAGGTTTGGGTCTCAATTCATGCATTAGGGTGTTTACATAACCTCCACCGAGCTCAATCTCACATCATAACTCAAATTTTCCTCAAACCCTAACTAGGTTTTCCTCAAGTCCACAAAATCAAACAATATCGGTTCAATCTAAATATGGGGTAAAGGTAATGCATAAACTATGCTTTAAGGTCCAGAAAATACCTCATTTGGCAACTCAAGAATTTTCTTGAGTTGCCCCTAGTAGCCAAAATCCTTGCTTCCTTGGTCCAATGTGTAGATCTTGAGCTTATGCACACTTTTAATGAAATGGGGGTAGGGTTTTGGTGATGTTTGTGAGATGATTTGGGGCTTGAAGAGGGGAGGATGAAGAGGGGCAGCAGCTGCAGCAGGAGATGGAGGAAGAGGGAGAGAGAAAATGAGAGGAATAATGAAGAGAATGCTAAGTCCTTGGGTCAAAGAAGACCATACCTCTCTCTCTCACACCATACCTCATATAATAATCCTTTTTTTTCCATTTCTTTTTCTTTTCCTTTTCTTTCCTCTCTAAACCCTTCTCACTAGAATAGTAACCCCAAAAGAAACATGGTGGAAAAATGCACAAGTGTAAGAAAAATGATATGTGCTGCACAAAAATGCTAAAAAAAACGATTAGCGATTTTTAATCGCGATTAGCACTAAATTAGCATTTAACTAATCATAAAAACTTAAAAATGACATGATTCCATAAAATACCCTATTTTAGAATTTTCCATAATTTTTCTAAAATTTTTCCCATTTATTTGTATTTAATAATACTGAAATATTAAAATATTCAACAAAATAATATTAAATTATAAAAATTCCCAAAATTAATATTGTTTTTTTTTGAAATGTTACAACTAATTCCTAATTAGTGAAGATGTAGCTTGATTTAGAGTCTCCTCGACGTAGATCATCTTCGGCCTCGAAGACTTCAAGCAAGCTTGTTCATTTCACCTTATAGAGCCTTACTTTAGTCCGGGAGATCACTACTTGGAGCGTAGGGACTACTACACAGAAATTTTGAAGTGAAGGACCGGTCTACAAAGGTTGTATTCCTCGTTCACTTAGTGTAAAGATGTTTACATATTAACATTTACCCTAATCCTCTAGTTAGATCCTTAGTTTGGGTTACTCAGCACACTAAAATTTTGTAAAATGGCATGGTTGATGCCTTCCGAAACCTTGCAGTCGTGCTAAAGAACCCTACAGTAGTATCAGAGCCAAGATAGAGAATTAGACGATAGTATTAGAATTACGAAACCGAAACAACTCCGAAACCTTGAAACGAAATCCATAGTTTATGTCGAATCTTAAAAGGCCTCTAAAATTTTTTTAAGCAAGTGCAGAATGTTACATATGATGTTGAATGAACACCAGAGTAAAACGAGCCACTTTCACCGGGTTTGACCCGGCGAAACCACTCCAAAAACCGGCCCCGCCGGTTTTTCCATTGTGTTTTGGGCTTGTTTCATTTTGGTGTTCCAGGCTCCGGGTTTTGGTGTTTCAGGTATTGTTTGTTTTTACTAAGATTGCATGTGATGTTATGTTTCTGTAAAGGCAATTCGGAGTATTTCGTAGTCATAATTTTAACATCGTTTCGGGTAACTTGACTACGTGAAAAAGTTCGAACGAATATCAATAACCCAATTTTTTCCCTCTCTGGAAATTTTCCAAATGTTGGAATTTTTGGGTTTAAAAATCTTCAGAAGAATATGCAGGTAATTCTCTGGACTCTTTAGACGAACGATATCCAAACTCGACTCTTTGACCGCGGAACCGCGGCCAAACCCTTGGGTTTGCGGCAGTTCCGTGGAGCTATGAGTGAGACATGGGTCAGACCTTCTACGGTTGGTCCATAGGTGCTGTGGCATAGTCTGAGTATTTTTTAAACTGTGCTCAAGTGTTGAGCTCTTGGGGAAATTTTGGGTGTTTGTTGATTCGATCGAAATGTTTAACATCGTCTAGCTATCTGTGAATTGTGATAAAATATTTGGAATCCACAATATTTAGTTTTGTGAAAACAAATTTGAATTTTATAGATCTAGCAATTTAGTTTCATTTGATCGGTTGCCGCGGGATTTTTATTTGGATCAAAACTCCGTCGCAATTACGTAGTGTACACGAATGTTCGCCGGGTAACATTACTAGATAGCCACACCCCATAGCCCCGACCAAGTGAAATTAGGAGAACCCCATTTCCTAAAGCATCCTTCCAGGTGCTCGCGGCCGCGGTGTTCCGCCTAAGTGCACTTCATCGACGGTATCGGGGGTGCGGCCGTCAACTAATGTTTCCGACGAGCATTCGATCAGTTTGTCGGGAATCTTGTTGAATTGCCCGTCTTGTTCTTGAAAAGTGTTTTCAATATCGAGACTAAAATGCGGGGTTTAAAATTGTTAGGCATGCGATGTCAAAGGAATTCATTTGGTTAGGCGTGAAATCCGAAGTATGTGATATTTGGGGTTTATGATGTCTAAGGTAGTTGCGGATTCCAATTGTTGTAGTTTGTTCTCCGCCGAAAGACGCGGCCGGGACGTTGGGACGGCCGGCCTGAATTTTGGGGGTAGATGCTATTTGGTTTGATCCGTCCACCTCTCTGAAGATGCCAAGTTGATTTATGGCACCATATATCGGAGGTTTAGACGGATACGGCCGTTGTAGCAGACTTCGTCAGATTCCCCCTCGTTTGAGGGGTTTTTGATTGTGGGGACGCTCTGCCCTGCAGGCGCAAGCCCCTGCAGTTAATTACGCTACCGCATAACCGTAACCACTTTCTCCTTCTCCAGATGGTCACTTCGTGTCGAGTGTGTTTGTTTTATTTATGGTTGCCCGTGGATTGTATACGTAGACTAATTTATGTTGTCGCCCGTAGGGCGTGGATTAGTCCAAATCCGTATTTTATTAGATTTGGGTTTTGGGTTGGGTTTAAGGATCGTTAATTTCATTTGATACTAAAATCAACTTAAACGTTTGTTAAGGATACGTTAGTCTAATTTTAGATTAAGATCAACTTAACAATTTGTTAAGGATACATTAGTCTAATTTTAGACTAAGATCAACTTAACAGGATCATTTAGATCAAACAAAAGAGAATTTGGGCTCTATTGTTTTAGTTTAGGAACTTTGCGGTCCAAAAGTTTAAGGACATCATAGTCCATGGAGTTTAAGGACATCATAGTCCATAGTTTAAGAACATCATAGTCTATGAGTTTAAGGGCCTCATAGTCCATGGTAGTTTAGAGACATCATAGTCTGTAAAGTTTAAGGACATCATAGTCCATGAGTTTAAGAACCCCACAGTCCGTAAAGTTTAAGGACATCGTAGTCCATGAGTTTAAGGACCCCACAGTCCGTAAAGTTTGGTTGCTGGGACCCGTCACCTCTCTGAAGACGTTGAAGGATTACAACGACACATATCAGAGGAGTGAAAAGATGTACCCTTGAACCAATGTTGGTTGGAAGGCTCTGGGAATCACTTTGAATGCCATATGAGATGATCAGTTTTGGAAGACAAGAGTATAATTGGGGTCCAGTTAAGGGGGGGTCTTGCCTCTGGAAGACTTGAGCTAATTTGGGCTAAAATTGGTTTGAATATAGTGTTAAACACTATAGTACATTCGGCGCTCACGTACTCCCACGTGAGGCGCTTAAAGTAGTATTAAATACTAAAATAGAAGCGCTCACGTGGGGTCACGTGAGGTGCCTAAAGATTGGGCCTTGCTTCTTTTATTTTACTTTCAGAATATGCATATAAGTGTTAAACACTTGACCTTTATGACCATCACGTGTGGGCATGTGATGGGTATCCATGCGTTGGATATTGAAAGTATTTGTCAGGGGTCACGTGGGAGCACGTGATACACCTTAAAAGAGAAACTGTTTTGGCCTTACTCCCTTTTGTTTTGAGGAGCTTTTTAAGGGTCACGTAGGAACACGTGAGACGTCCAAAATCTGTTCTGCCTTGGCTTCGCTCCCTTTTTATTTTGGGAAGCTTATTCAAGGGTCACGTGGGAGCACGTGACCTAAACTTATTCGTTCTCTTTTGATAATAGAGGGAGGGGGGAGTCACGTGGACACACGTGATGGTACTGATCTCTTTTACGTGCACGGAGAGTTAAATCGCTTGTTTAAGAATTAAATTCTTTTGATAGGCTTAAACCCTAATTTTATTTAGAGGAATTAAATTCCTGTATTTTTGAAAGAATTAAATTCTTTAAACCCAATTCTCCCTCTGAGTTTTGGATCTGCATGGCAAAATCTCCCCGATGAGAATTAAATTCTCAACTTGTGGGTAGATCTGCTTCTGCAGATCTTCAACCAGAGGAAGAACTAAGTTCTTTTTAGAAAAGTTAAACTCTTGGTTTGAGAATTAAATTCTCTTTTGTTTTGTGCGAGCTTATAGAATGATCTCCTTCCTTCTCTTACCTAGAGTTTTTTCTCTGAAGAGATCTTCTTGTCTCTTTGGAGAATTAAATTCTCTTCTCTTTTTTCTCTTCTATCTTCTCTCTTTGTTGTTGTATCCCTTTTTTTCCTCTTCTCTTCTTGGCTCCTGTTTATAGGAGAAAGAAAAGAATCGGTTTGTTCAGCCGATCTCTCATTGAGAGATTTTGATTGATTTTATAACCAACATGATCTTTTAGATCACTCGGTGAATTTTATTCACCATTGGATTTTTATTCCAAAAGATATTTCATTTGTTGTTCCTGGAAAATTTTAGGAAAATATTTCCTTGTACAGAATCTTTCTATAAATTGATGATTTTTAATCACCATTGGATTTTTAATCCAACGGTGCTCCCTTTTACAGAGTGCAATCTTTTTTGTTTGGAAAGATCTAGGGTAATATTTTTCTAATTAGGATTTCCGATTCCTTTTAATTAGAATTTAATTCTATTAGTTTAGGGGGTTTAAGAGTCTATCACGTGTTGACACGTGACCTCACTGATTAAGCAATTAATTAGAATTTAATTCTATTGGTTCAGAGAGTTTAGGAGTCTATCATGTGTTGGCACGCGACCTCACCGATTAAGCAATTAATTAGAATTTAATTCTATTGGTTCAGAGGGCTCATAAACCCATCACGTGTTGGCACGTGACCCTACTGATACAGCATTTAATTAGAATTTAATTCTATTAGTTCAGAGGGCTCAGAAACCCATCACGTGTTGGCACGTGACCCTAGTGATAAAGCATTTAATTAGAATTTAATTCTATTAGTTTAGTGGGCTCAGGAACCCATCACGTGTTGACCCCACTGATAAAGCATTTCCAATTGTTTATTTTATTCAGCGCATAGGCTTTGCCTGTAAAAGGTCACGTGTCTGCATGTGAGACCCGGTCACGTGATGCCCCCTTTGGGGGTTTTTCTTGCTGCTTTATTTGTATTTTATTCAGTTCCCATGAGGGAACAAATGCTTTTAATTCCTTTTAATTAGAATTTAATTCTATTAATTCAGTGGGTTCAAGAGCCCATCACGTGTGGGCATGTGACTTTATCAATTAGGCATTCAGGCGTAGATAGAATCTGCCCATAAAAAGGTCACGTGTTTGCACGTGAGGCCTGGTTACGTGTGAGCACGTGATGCCCCATTTGGGGGTTTTTCTTGCTGCTTTATTTGTATTTCATTCAGTTTCCATGAGGGAACAAATGCCCCCACAGCGTTGTTCTCACGTGTGTGCACGTGAGTGCAACGCTATCATCTTTGTGGCCGTTGGATTTTGCCTAGGGAACGGGGCAGATGAACCGTTTCCTATCACGTCCTATAAATGCAGCGGTCTCATCAGCAACGCCTCCATTCCTTCATCTTCTTCCCTTTTCAATTTCTTTGAGAATTTAATTCTCTTCCTCAGAGCTCAGTTCTCTGTTTAAAAAATTTCTGAGTTTAACTCTGTCCAAAAAAAAGAAACTTTTCTTCAGGTAATGGTTTTGAACGACCGAGGAACTTTTTAGAAAATTCTCTTTGGATTTTAAATCCATACCAAGGGGTTTTTTCCTTTAATAAAAACTCATCTTTCCAAGCTCTAAGAACGCACGATCTTTAGGTAGTAAGCCCCCAATGTTAGGCGTTTTTCTGCTCTTAGGGGATTGATGATGGTACTTGTTTTCTTTTGGAATTTAATTCCATTCCAAAGAGCTCAGATCTGAATTTTTTCTTGGAATTTAATTCCTCTGTTCATAAGGAATTTAATTCCCTCAGAGAACTTAGTTCTAACAAGAAGATTTCTTGGGATTTTTATCCTCAGCTGTTCTTCACAAAAAAATTTAGGAGAGATTCTGTTTGATTTGCACAGAGTTCATGATGGGCTTTTCCTTGGGGGAATGTGCAGAGATGTTTGAACTCCACTATTCATTTATTGAGAATCTTCCTTTTGTTCTCATAATGATTACCCTGCCTCATCATTAGTGAGCTGCCATATTGATTTTGTGGGGCCCATGTGTTTTGCAACCAATGGTCCCATAAAATAAGCTGCTTGTCGTTTTCTTCCATTGTATATATATATATATATACGTGTTGGATTCATTAACAGTTTTCCCTTCCTTTATTTCAGGATTAATGGCTTCTCTTCCATACTTTCCTTTTACCCGCTCGGAGGCTGCTTTTCCTCAATCACCGTCTGATGAAGAAGTGATGGCAATGATTATGGCTCATAACCCGGATTACACCAACCTGCTTTTGTTGGGAACCTGGTACGGGCATATCATTCGGGGCCGCCGCAGCTTTCTTTTCGAGGTGCCAACATAGCCTCTCCACTCATTCTTGCCGATGGAGTGTCCGCAGACTGCCTTTGCCGTGGAGGTGCTGGATTGGACTCTTACGGGCCGGCTTGAGTGATCGACAACTAGGATACCAAACCACCCTTTGCTAGCCATAGACATCTTGGGGCGTCGTATTTGCTAAGGTGAAGCCCAGCCCTGGGGACAAGTCTATAAGATAGGGCTTACCCCTCGCCATTCAATGGGCTATCTTCTCTGGGCTCGTTATATCTTGTCTGCCCATCATGCGCGACTGCAGAAGGTCGGGCTTTATCAGGAGGTGTATGCGTCTCTGTTTCATTATCAGTCTCCCCATGTCTGATGGGTTAAAGCTTTCATAAATCAATGGAAGCTTCCCACAAACACTTTCTTGTTAGGGGATCGCGAAGTTTTGATTTCTTTTGAAGAGTTTCGCGAGATCTCTGGATTGCCGATCAGGGGAGCGCCCTATGAAGAATTGCTGCCTCCTGACGAGTATGCATTCGCTACTGTGCCTGCTATGCTAGACGGCTTATTGACCGAAAATGCCGTCCACCACAAGTATCCAAGTCTAATCAAGACTCTGGGTATTTTTGACAAGCTATTCGCGGCGTCAGAGGAACAGGGCGTCACTTTTAAGAGTTTTATCGCCTGCTTCCTTCGTGGAGATGTCTTATTAAAGGATGCCCCAAAATTCGCGAATATTAACGACCCCTTCGGGTTTGGGATAAATAAGCTACCGGCCAAAGAAGAAGATTTGCCACAGTTTTACATCCCAATCTTGTCGGCCGTACCTTTTGAGTCAATTGCGGCCCCCGGTATGGATGAAGAAACCTTCTTCGTCGGTTTTATCAGCCTTTGGCTTAGTTGGTTTTTCATTCCAACGCATCGTCGCTTTATGAGAGCCTCGGTCATTTATCCTGCTCATCGCATTGCCGAAGGGACACGACTAGTTGTGGGCATTGCAGGGTTATCGCACTTATACCATGGGCTGAGCACTGCGGCCAATACCTCGACCCCGGGTGTGGATGTGGTGAGTTTCTCTCTTCATTATTTTACGTCGTGGATTGAAATGCACGTGTTAGGGGCATTCGCTGCGCACTAGAGACCGGGGTTTTATGATGCTTGAACCTTCCCGCGGCTCATATGGTTGGTGGACGCTTCTGCTCCTGATCCAACTTAGTTAGGGGCCCTTCGTGTGCTGCTTAATCCTTATGCCAACGAAGGAGGGATGGTATTCAATGATCGAGTCCTCACTGCTCCTTCGGGACCTATTCAGCAGCTGTTTGATTTATCGAAAGAGGGAGCACCATCCTTGAAGCCTAGGGAAGCCATGCACTTGTATTCGATCAGACCGGGTTATTTGGTGTTCCGTCGAAACGATGCGGTTCTTTTTATGCGGTATAATCCACACCGCTTTTCCCGGCAATTGGGTTATAACCAGGGTGTTCCCTTCGAGGCACTCATAGTGGAACCCAGCTCATCTTTGGAAGTTGTTCGTGACGCCACTCATCACTTCATGCGGCTGAACACCGACTCTTGCTTCATGATCCCTGAGGCCGACTACATTCTAAGGTGTGTGGGGGCTTTTACGGGTTGGTACTGCCACCGAGTTGGTCCCATCATTGCTGAGGAGAGGAGGATACTTTTTGGATATAGAGCTCCCGCCCCGATCCAGGCTATGGGAGTCCCGCCGTGACTGCGGACAATGGTTCGCCCTCCCTTGAGAGGTACCAGTGCCTTACTTATTCCTTAGGCGGTGGATGCGGGCCTGACTCTACCCACAGTTGGTATGCCGATGCGCACTAGAGCTCAGGCAAGGTCTTCTGATGAGGCGTCGGTAGCAGTTCCATCAGTTGCGGCGTCATCGATGGCAGTGTCATCATCGGTAGCACCGCCAAAAGAGGATACTGGAGGAGAAGTGGGTCAACGTCGCACCAAAGCGCCGAAGGGAAGGAAGCGATCATCTTCCAGCGCTAGTTCCGAGTCGAAGTGGAGGAAGAAGACAATCACCGGTCTGCTTGACATTTTAATGGAATTTGAGCCTATCGTTCAAGACGAACCAATATCTATGCAAGAGCCGGATGATGGTCTTCTTTTTCCAGGTTCATCTGCCGAGGAAGCCGCACAATTGGCTAAGGCTATAAGGCATTCCCAGGATGAGACCGAGAACGTACGCGTCTCGAAGAGTTCCTATCCTGCCGTAATATTCTATGAAGATCCTCTATCTATACGGCGAGTATTTATAGGTCCTCAGGAGCAGAGAGGCGAGATAGCCCTCAAACAGCTTATCTCTGCCGCTTCTGAAGATGAGTTATCATTGTGGACTGGCGGCCATGAATCTACCCTAGAACCCTGACGAGCATACCTTCTTAGGAAGGAACGTCGGCTTGAAAAAGCTAACTCGAGGCATCTTGGCGTATCAGTATGCACGTTTTTCTGTATTCTCCCTTTGGCAAGTAATTTTTTTTGCTTTCTATGTCTTCTTATCTTCATAAAACTTTGCAGGGACTTCGGCCATGGCAGAGAATCTGAGCTCGAGTAGCGTCTTGACCGTGGACTATGTAAATATCCCCGATGAAACACCAGTAGGTGTGGAGGGGGTTGTTACAGTTGCTATTCCTGCTGTAGAGCTTCCATTGGCGGCTTCTGTTCCCCCTGTGCCCGTTCACCCTGAAGAGGTGTCCTTACCGACCGTGGATATAATGGACCTTTCTGGTGATGGCCTGGAGATGGTGGAACAGGTAATTGAGATCGCCGTCCCTAAAGTGGTGGCTGCTTCCCTTCGACTGATAGCCGTCACACCAGCAAATGTCTCCGATGATGTGCCTGAGGGTATGGAGGAGGCTGCTGAAGCTGCTATCCCTCCTGTTTAAAGCGGGAGGAGTATTGAAGGTATTCTTCTATCTTTTGTTTTAATGATCTCTTCATTATCTAAATCCTTCCGTCTTTTCATAATTACGAGGATTGGCGGCGTCCATCGCGGACCTATCCCCCAAAAAATCTTTCCAGCGTTTGCTCGAGATGGCCGCTCTGCAGGAAATATCCCCGCAACGCATCGTCCTTTCTTCTGGGCAAGGTTAGTGTTATCTGCCCCTCCTCATGGTATTACTATTATTTCGTATAACGATGCTAATGTCTTATGTAGTTCTGGAAGCAGACGACGAAGTTGAGATCCTTGACGGGCCTGGGGATCTTTTAAACCCTTCTTGCATGACTGTCGGTAAGCAAAGTTTCCACATTGTTCCATCTACTCTTTGTTTGCAAATCTCGCTGATTGTTTATGAATCTTAATAGTTTTGCTCATTCTTACCCCGCTGGAGTCTCGCATCATAATGCCACCTGGCCCTTATGCCCTACGTGCATCTGAACGGATGGTGAAGCAAAGCCTTCACTCTTTTTCGGCTCTCATCGAATATCTTCGTGCTGGTAGCTCGATCACGGCCGAAGAATTTGCTTCTGAAACCAACATTTCTCTTTCCTTTCTTGCTGTTTACCATGATGAGACATTGGTGCATGTCTGGGTTGAGTTTTGTCGTCGGGTGGAGGCTTGCTTACATAGTCTTGAGTGCATGCGCCTTCCTTCAGAGGTCGTGGCTGCAAAGGCGAGCTTGCGGGGGCTGGTTGAACGGTGCGCCGCAAATCTGCAGTCATGTGAGAAGAGGCTCAACCGAAAGTTTTCGGAGAGGGAGTTGGCTTCCAATGCGTTGGGGGAACTTCAAGCTGAACTCACGGCTAAGACCACTCGTGCGTATGAACTTTGGCGGGTGCTTCAAGAAGCTGTCAGGGAGGTGGTAGCTATTGATAATGCAGTCATTTTTACTCGCGAGATGGTTGAAGCTCACAAAGTTGCCGAAAATGAGCTTGAAAGTCGGCTCGCCTCATACCAGGCCCAACAGTCTCAAGCGGAGGCCCGTCTCATAGCAATAACAAATTATGAAGCCGAGACCCAGCGGAAGAAGGATGAACCGACGAATCTATAAACCGTTCGCCGGCTTAAACAAATGTATATGTTTCTTTTTATTCTCCTTCTGTACTTACTCCTGAATGAGAGTATTTTTTGATTCTTTTATAGATTGTACTTTGTATTCATTTTGATTCATGAATAAAAGACATATTTTGTTTCATGGTGGTGTGTCCCTTTTAGCAAATGCATTTTATGGATAATCTATTTTGATATCTTTGTAGGACAGCGATGGCTTAGGAGTCAGGTTCAGATCTGCCTCCTAAGATTTTTCTCCCTACGAGTCGAGAGGATCTCGTAGGTGTATTTTCTCCTTAGGAATTGTGAGGATTCCTAATTGTGTTTTCTCTTAAAAGTCGTAAGGATCTCACAAGAGAATTTTCTTCCTTACAAGTCGAAAGGACTCGTAAGTGATTGATGAGTTGACCTGCTCCCGAATCAAAGTATTGCTTTGACGGGGAGGTCGAGGGTTGACTTTGGCCATACGGGGTCAGGATTGACTTTAGCCATATGGGGTCAGGATTGACTTTATCCATACGGGGTTAGGATTGACTTTAGACATACGGGGTCAGTTGATGACGTATTTCCGCGATGGGGGTCATTGGATGACGTATTTCCGTGACGGGGTCATTTGCTGATGTATTTCCGAAACGGGGTCATTTGCTGATGTATTTTCGAGACGGGGTCATTTGCTGACGTATTTCTACGACGGGGTCATTGGCTGACGTATTTCCGTGACGGGTTCGTTTGCTGATGTATTTCCTCGACGGGGTCGTTTGCTGACGTATTTTCGCGACGAGGTCCTTGGATGACGTATTTCCGCGACGGGGTTATTGGCTGACATATTTCCGCGACGGGGTCATTTGCTGACGTATTTCCGCGACGGGGTCATTTGCTGACGTGTTTCCGCGACGGGGTCATTGGCTGACGTGTTTTCGAGACGGGGTCATTTGCGACGTGTTTCCGCGACGGGGTCATTTGCTGACGTATTTCCGCGACGGGGTCATTGGCTGACGTATTTCCAAGACGGGGTCGTTGGATGACGTATTTCCCCGACGGGGTAGTTGGATGACGTATTTCCGAGACGGAGGTCATTGGATGACGTGTTTCCGTGACGGGGTCATTGGCTGACGTGTTTCCGAGACGGGGTCATTTGCTGACGTGTTTCCGCGACAGGGTGCTGACGTATTTCCGCGACGGGTTCGCTTGCTGACGTATTTTCGAGACGGGGTCATTGAATGACGTATTTCCGCGACGGGGTCATTGGATGACGTATTTCCGCGACGGGGTCAATGGATGACGTGTTTCCGAGACGGGGTCATTGAATGACGTATTTCCGCGACAGGGTCATTGGCTGACGTATGCGGTGTCGGGGCTGACTCTAGGTTGTTCGTGAACCATAGAGTCTTGGAACTGGGGACTTCGCCGTGGCTCCGATTGGTGATGTCGTGTCCGTGCTCTGCTGGCAGGAGGAGGAACGCCGTTGTTGGTCTTCTGGGATGCAGATGTTGCTGTTGAGATCTGACTTTCCCTTTTGATAGGATCTGGCGGGGGACATGTAGTCCCCTTTTCATTTATGCCCATGGATTGTATACAGGGGTTAGTATGGACTCGCCTGTTGGAAAAAGGTTTCATTCTTTCATTTTTTTATATTTCTTTCCGCGATACTCTATCATTTCAGCTTTTAATATCACGAAAGTCGCGATTGCCCAATCATTTCGGCTATTTTTGTTTTTACTCGCTGCTTTTTATTGCGAGTTGCCCAATCATTTTGGCTATTTTTTGTATGCATATCTTTTACTTGCTGATTTTGTTGCAAGTTGCCCTATCATTTCGGCTATTTCATATGCATTTATGGCTCGCTGATTTCTTACCGCGAGTATGGGACTTGGGATCTGATACCGATTTAGACATCATCATCGCTACAACTGGGATATTGCCAGGAGCGAATCATCATTTGCCTTTGTCAGTTCGAACAAAGGTGGTTTAGCCAACAAGGTTAAGATCCTGTCAGCTAAGGCTTTTGACTTCATGAGCCGTAAGGGTCTCATAAAGGTATTTCTCCTTACGAGTCGTGAGGATCTCGTAGGTGCGTTTTCTCTTTAAGAATCGTGAGGATCCTCAAGAGGATGTTCTCTTATAAGTCGTAAGGATCTTACAAGATTGTTTTCTCCTTATAAGTCGAGAGGACTTACAAGGGTCGTTCGCCGTGTGAGCATATCCCTAGTCGCTGGTGGGACTTTGTTAGGGAAATATTTATTCGTTCTCATGGATTGTATACAAGGGTCAATATTGAATCGCTTGTAGGGAAAAAGCTGGGTGTATGACGGCTTAAGAACAAGTTCAGATCCCTGTAGCTTAAAGCTTTCAAATCCTATGAGCCGTGAGGGTCTCAAAGGGGAATTCTCCTTATGAGTCGTGAGGATCTTGTAAGTGTGATTTCTCCTTAGGAATCGTGGGGATTCCTAAGTGTGTTTCTCCCTTGTGAGTCGTAACGATCTCACGCAGGTATTTTCTCCTTACAGGGTCGAGAGGACCTTACAAGTATCTTTTAACGAGATTGCGCCTTTTCGGGTTTTCACAAACTCGCTGGTAGTCCTGCTATTTTTACTCACAGAGCCCTTTCGGGTTTTCATCCGTGCCCATCTCGCTTTTAGACGTACCGTTTGTTTTACGTCAGCCTTGGGATGCTGCGGTCCGTAGTAGTTTATAGACGTCTCGGTCAGGCGTAGTATTTCTTCAAGAAACGGTCGTTTATTGGCCTGAATGGTCTTTCTCCATGCATATCCATGAGCAAGTAAGCCCCACCCTGGTAGACTTTGTCTATGATGTACGGGCCTTCATAGTTCGGCTCGAATTTCCCCCGTTTGGCACGATTGGGGATCATAGGTCTCTTGACCACTAGCACGAGTTCGCCTTGGCGAAATCTTCTCGGCCTAGTCAATCTCTCGTATGAGCGCGTCATCTTTGCTTTGTAAGCTTCCAAGTTTTGCTGCGCCATGAGCCGGGTTTCGTCAAGGGCGTCGAGTTCCTCAATCCGAAGATGAGCATTCTCTTCATCCGTTAGCTCATAATGAACTGCCACTCGCAGAGAGGGTAACTCTATCTCCAAGGGGAGTACTGCTTCAGTGCCGAATACTAATGCATACGACGTTGTGTTTGTGGCCGTTTTGAACGTAGTTCGATACGCCCAGAGAGCTTCATGCAATCTCTCGTGCCAGTCCTTCCTATTTTGAGACACCGTCTTCTTTATGATCTTCGTCAAGGTCTTGTTGAAAGCCTCAGCTAGACTATTAGCTCGAGGATTATAGACCTAAGAGTATCTCCAGTCTATATTATGCTGCTGTGCGAAGCGGCTGATTTTATAGCTTCTGTAGGCCGGTCCGTTATCGGAGATAATCCGTCGCGGAGTGCTGAACCAATAGATGACATGTGTCTTGAAGAAATGGAGGATATTCTCCGACTTCACTTCTCTTAGTGGTACTGCTTCTGCCTACTTGGAGAAGTAATCAGTTGTCTCCAGTATGAACCGATGGCCTCTGGACGATGCTGGTTCAATGGGCCGATTATGTCAATTCCCCACATTTCGAACGGCCAGCTAGCCACCGTTGGATGTAGCGGATTTGGATGCTGGTGGATAAAGTCCCCGTGAATCTGGCACGAGTGGCACTGCTTCGCGTACTCGAGGCAGTCTTGGATCATTGTGGGCCAATAGTAGCCCATCCTTTTGATCTTCAGTTTCATCTTTGGCCCGACTTGGTGAGAACCGTAGAGCCCGTCGTTAGTTTATTGGACGACTCTCCTTACTTCTTCAGGTCCCAGGCATCTTAGCCATAGAGAATCAAATGATCTCTTATATATAGTGTCATTGACGAAGGCGAAGGATAGAGCTCGTTTCATGAGTTGATGTCTTGAGGACGCATCTTCAGGTGTTCGATGGGATTTGAAGTAGTCTATAAAGACTTCTCTCCAATACTTGACCTTTTCCTTGTCCTCTATCTGTAGGGCCGCTTTCTTTTCTTCAAACGACTCCGGGGATATTTCTGCCGGTGCGAGAACCCAACGACTTTACACAACGACCCTCACGTCATCGAGGTTTTCGTCAGCCAGTTCTTTAGCAAGTTTGGCTAACGCATCTGCTTTGCTATTTTCCGCACGCGGTATGCTTTCCAGGGCATAGGCAGGGATTTGAATCAACAATTGTTGCACTCTCTCGCCGTACATCACCAACTCTGGTTTGCATGTTTGATAATCGCCGTTTACTTGGCTAACGACCAGCTGGGAGTCTCCGTATATGAGGAGGTTTTCGATCCCCATGTCGACAACGATCTCAAGTCCTGCTATCAAAGTTTCAAATTCGGCTTCATTGTTTGTCCTCAACTCTGTTAGGGAAAAGGCAATGCGCATTATCCCTCCTTGTGGAGTCACGAAGATGAGGCCTACCCCAGACTTGATTATGGGGGAGCTGTGCTTTTGCTTCTTCATGGAAGATGCCCCGTCGAAGTAGAGTTCCCACCGGGTGTTACTCTCTCCTTTCTCCCCGTCGATTGTGTCAAACGCGTGCTCGTCTGGCAATTCGCAATTTAGGGGTGAATCGACAGGTATAGAATGCTCGGCGAGGAAGTCGGCGATGGCCTGGCCTTTCACTGCGTTGAGAGGTCGATAAGTTATCAAGAATTCCATTAAGAGTAGGGCCCATTTAGCGAGCCGCCCTGTTAGTATGGCTCTTGACATCAAATATTTGAGAGGATCCACTTTTGATATGAGATGGACCTCATGCGCCAACACATAGTGCCTGAGCTTCGTTATCGCGAAGATTAACGCCAGGCAATGTTTTTCGATAAGGGAGTAATTGTTTTCTTCCCCTAGGAGAACTTGACTCAAATAGTAGAGGGCCCTCTCTTTCCCTTGGTCGTTCTCCTATGCCCATAGCGCGCCTAAAGAACCTTCAAGGGCGGTTGTGTACAGAATGAAAGGCTTTCCTTTGACTGGAGCGGTCAGTACTGGCGGATTCTGCAGGTATTGCTTGATTTCGTCCAGTGCGCTTTGGCATTTGCGATCCAAAATGAACGGGGTTCCCTTCTTCATCAAGTGACTGTAGGGACGGCATTTGCCGGAAAGATTGGCTATGAACCGCCGAATATACGCGAGCCTCTCTTGGAGAGATCGCAGTTGCTTGAGAGTTCTTGGCGGGGGCATTTCCATGATGGCCTTGATCTTCGACGGGTCTATTTCGATGCCTCGATGTCGTATGATGAATCCTAGGAATTTGCCCAAGGAAACTCCGAACGCGCATTTCAGAGGGTTCATCTTCAAGTTGTATTTCTGAAGACGTTGGAACACTATTTTTAGATGCTCCTAATGCTCTTCGTGCAATTTGCTTTTCACCACAAGGTCGTCGATATAGCATTCGACGACTTCACGTATGAGGTCATCAAAAATCTTCGTCATGGCCCTCTGATAGGTAGCGCCGGCGTTCTTCAGACCGAAAGGCATCACTTTGTAGCAGAATATGCCCAGCGGGGTCCGGAAAGCGGTATGCTTTCGTTCTTTGGGGTGCATCTTTATTTGATTGTACCCTGATGAGCCGTCCATGAAGGAGAAAACTTCATGAGTGGACGTGTTGTCTATCATCAGCTCGGTAACCGGTATGGGGAAGTCATCCTTCGGACATGCTTTGTTGAGGTCCCGAAATTCTACGCAGATGCGCACCGTCCCATTTTTCTTCATCACTGGGACAATATTGGCGATCCAGTCAGGATACTGAACTTCTTGGATAAAGCTGGAGTCGATTAGCTTCTTGACCTCGACGTTGATGCTCATTTCAAGTTCGAGCCGCATTCTTCTCGGTGCTTGTATGATTGGCTTGATGTCCGGAGATATCGCCAATTTGTGGATGGCTATTTCTGGATCTAATCCTGGCATCTCGGAATAGTTCCATGCGAAGCAATCTTTATGCTGCATGAACACTTCTCTTAGCGTAGCTACATGTTCTTCTGACAACAGTTCACTGACGAACGTAGGCCTCGGGTCGTTTACCGTCTCTAAGTCGATTTTCCTTAGGTTGTCCGCAGTAGTATGTATTCCATCTTCCAGCTCCTTCGGCGCTTGTGGAAACTCTGAGATCACTTCGTCATCATTTTCGAAGCACCAGGAGAGGTCATCCATATCTTTGGGCACTCCTTCTCCTGTCAGCGTTATTACGTGACAGGTACGAGATCTTTTCCAGGACCAATGTTGATTCGGTTCTATTCTCGCTGTATATGTTGCTTTTGGTAAATGCTTCTGTGGTAGGCTTACTCTCCAGCTGTCGGATAGAGTGAACCTTCCGAGTTGATACTGGTCTTCAACCCAGTCTTTGAAGGTGAAGCAATCTTCGAGAGGATGTCCCATCGCTCGGTGATAGGAGCAATAATCTGGGTGAGAGACCTCGTCTGTTTGCTCAGGGTGTTTGAACTCCGGGATGGTAATCATCTGATGTTTCATGACAAAACTGAATATCTTTATTGTCTTGTCTTGGGGAAAAGAATATGCTCGACCCATCTTCTTTATAAGAGACGGATCCCGGCTGCTCAATTTTCGATCGTGAGGCTTCTTGGACCCGCTTTGCCGCTGTCGAACATTTTTTCCATTCTTCAGTTTATTTTTACCTCTGCGTCGAGTCTTCCGTATGACGGGATGGCGATGAAGGGCATCGTCATTTTTCGTAGCTTGCTGAAGGAGGCGTTGCGTTCTGGCTTTTTCATAGATGGCCATTTCGCGACTATGGTCATCCCGGACCTTTTGACCCGCTTCCCTTATTAGCTTATTCATCTGTTCTTCGAACGACGGACTTGGCACTTTCATGGCGAGACCTCGTTTTGGTTCAGGGTTAGTGTCACGCCCCGCTTCCCAAAATACGGAATACGAGGGGTAGACAAGGCCAGCCATGCTCCTACGGTCAAGGACAAGTCCTGCCGTAGTCACACTTCGGCTTCTAGTTTATCATGGTAAACAGTAAACGATGCGCAGGTAATGAGAAATGCAGTAACTGAAAGATACAATATAAAGTCTGACCTGAAGTGGAACAAATGAAGGCAACACGGGAGGGCAAGTAAAGAAGTCTGTGATGCACGTCTAGTTCTGGTCCAGGCTAAAATCTTCTCCTCACACTGAGCATGCATACTCAGGTCGTCAGAGCGACACAAAAGCAATATAATGTATATAATCAAGTAACAGTTCTAACAGTGGTAATAGATATGAATAACAGTAAATCAATGACAGCATGAATATGAATGAGCAGCGATCAATGCAGCGGAAAAATAAAGCAGTATAACAATATGTCACGAATGTCAAGACAGTATAGAATGAATGTAAATGACAGTACCCTATCAGTCTCTAAGTCTCACTGCACAGGTCAATAAGCCTATCGTCAGTCCAAGTGTGAGAGTCAACCACTCGCGAGTGTCCTCCACCCAAGGGTAGAACCCAAGGGCAAGGGACCACGGGCCCAACATGTAACGAATGTATCACAGTGTATATATCACGTACCCTGTAAATCTCCATATAACTCCCTAAATATATAAGCCGGCACGGGACTCCCGAGATTCTGTTGAATTCACACTTGAACTACCCCACACCCCGTGGTCTACATCAAACGCTAACCATAACCCTAAATACTAATCGATCCGTGACAAGTCTGCACGAGAACTGGAGGCAGGACCTCCATCAAGCACGTCTCGACTAGTACCTAAGATACATGGCAGTGTCGGATGCCTTATCTGTGACACCCGTGCAAGCGCTTCCATAAGTGTCCCATACCACTTATAGTCACACGTACACGCATCCCACAGACGTCGACAATGCAATAGAATAAAAGGGACACTGATTGTGCACAAGTACGTATCACTTTCACTTAATCACGAATGCACGAACACTGACGTACTTGCCACAATCATCACTAAAATCTAACACTGGGTAAATGCACGATGTCACTAGGTTATCATTACAACGATATAGGTATGATATGATGCATGAATAGTATAAGAAGCACAACTAAGGTATCATAAAAACAACAGTCTATCACTTGCACGATTTATCATGAAACATACGTATATAGTTTAGCGAAATGATAAACAGGTAGTATTTAATATGTTCAGTTAGCTATCCATCTAATTTGGTTTCGAGCCAAACGGGTTTCTGGATCATTAGTTATAACTGTTTCATTTTAAGCGCACGCGGCTGGAAATCCGGTTTCAGAATCAGGAATCCATTTCGCAGCGCATTTTAACCCCTGTTGGGATCATAATTTAGTGACGCTACAGTTGGATGAATTCTAGGTTTATCAGTAAAGTTTTCAACGCAACAAACGGATCTTCAATCGCGTCTGTACGTTAGGAGTTATAATCTTTTTAATGTCAACATGTCAATTCTGATTCTGCTGGGACTGTTATGTGTCCCGATCTTCTAAATTACAGATTAAATATCAAATGGTAACGAAACAGGATGAAATCAAATGTGTTGTCTAGATAACAGATTTATCTACAATAAGCAGTGGAGTTCCGCAACCTACGAGTTAAGGAAATCCTATGGTATCCATTACGGAACAGCAACCAAAAATTGGAGTCGCTCTGGACTGCAGTCCAGAGTCCCACTCCGATCCAAATATCATCACGATTTAGGTACAGGAATGTCTGGAAACTAGCATAAGGTTAAAGTTCGTCGAGTTAGCTTTGATTTAAGCCCTCGAACGCACCATTCTAATATGTGTATGATTTATGATGAATTTAACTATTTTCAGGTGCAACAGAATTACAGTTTTACGATCAAACTTGGGGGTAATTGTTTTAGTCGTTATCGATTACATCATCCAACTAAATTCACACACCATGTTCACAGCCCTACAGGCCAACCAATACCATTTAGTTCCGTCAAATTAGGGAAAGATTTCCTTTGAGAACACACGTCGAACAGGTTAAGGCACATAATTAGTTAAACTTGTACTTTAATAATCTATGCATTTAACAATTATAACTTAAGTAACATAGCATGTAAGCAAGTAAAAACTTGCCTGGATCAGTCCCGGGGATGCACGGTGATCGTAACGTCACGAACGCGCGACACACGCGCGGCACGGCAACTCGTCTTGGCTCGAATTCCAGTCTCGTCTCAACCTGGCACGGTCTTGACGGCTTGGCAGCGGGTGGCGAAGTGTGGTGTAGCGATCGTCTATAGAGTTGTGAGAGTCTGCTGGTGGAGGGGTTTCAGAGGGGGGAGATATCGCGAGAGAGAGAGAGTGAGAGAGTGTTTGGAAGAATTTGAGAGAGAGAGTACAGTGAGAGAGAGGGAGAAGGCTGTATGAGAGAGAGAGAGAGAGAGATAACAGGGTGAGAGAGAGAGAGGGAAACAGAGTGAGAGAGTGTAGACAGATGGAGAGAGAGAGGGACAGAGTTGAGAGAGAGGGAGAGAGAAATCTGAGAGGGAGAGACAGAGTGAAGGCAAACAGAGAAAGAGAAGAGAAGGGAGAGAGAATGCAGAGAGAGGGAGTGCACAGATGGAGGGGAGAAAGAGGGGCAGAGGAAGACAGAGTGGGAGAGACTGGGGGAGGTGTGAGGTGGCGAGATGCGAAGGGTGTCGACGACGAGGCGAGGAGTTCACCGGTCGTCGGGCAGGGGATGTCGAGCTCGGGTGCAGGGGATCGACGAGGTGGAGTCGGGTTGCAGAGGAAGAGAGAGTGGGGGGGGGATGACGACGACGACGAGGTTGATGAGGATGATGCCGCGGGGGAGGAAAGTCGACGAGACTTAGTGAGGCGCTCGCCGGCGAGGGACGCAGGGAAATGGGGTGCTCGTGATCGAGGGTGGTGGTGAGGAAGGGATCAAGAGAGAGAGTCGAGGATGGTGGTCGAGGGAGGCGAGCTCGGGGTGATGTTCCTGAGTGGAAACGAGGCGATGGTGATGGAGGAAGTGGCCGGTGATGGTTAGCGGGAAGAGGAGGACGAGGGAGAAAGTGAAGACGAGGATGAGAGAGGAGGAAGGCTGAGGTAAGACAATGGGAGTGAGGGAAAGGGAGACAACGAGGGGGTCAAGGGCGTGCGTGTGGGGGTAACGGTCACGCAACGTGGCCGCGGGCGGAGGAGGCGGCGCGAGAAGTGCGCTCGCGAGCAGGAGTTACGGCATAGAGCCGTTGGGAATTGAAGAAGAGGAACAGTGGTTGGCGGGTCGGGTAGGGGAGTGTGGGCGCGAGACTGAGGGCTGAAGAGGGAGAGGGCTGAAGCGGGCCTGGGCTGGAAAAAATAAAGGAAAAGAAATAATAAATTTGAGAATTAACATGGTGGGCTTCTGGGCCTGAATAAAAATAAAAGAATTTAAAGGAAGGAAATGGAACGGGCCAAGGGAATGGGCTGGTGTAAATAAGAATTGATTTAAATAATATTTAGAAGGGATGGGCTGAGGAAGACGGGCTTGGTTGGGCCAGGGAAGAAAATTAAAGAAAAAGTTTAAAGAAGGAAGAGGGAAAGAGTGGTGCTAAGTTTTAGGGTTTAACTTATGGAAAAATATTGAATGGCTTGGGTTAGGATTAATGGGAATAAATATAGGGGGTGGGTTTTAATCGCGGGCCGCAGGGAGTTTTGAAAAGAAATGGTAAAAAGGAGTGGGGAAATTGGGCAGGGCCTAGCAAGCAAATAAATTAAAAGGAAGAGAAAGGCACGGGCCTGGCCAAAAGAATTTGAAGATTAAAAGGAGAAGAATAAATGGGGCCGGGCTTTGGAATTTAAATGGGAAAAAGAAATAGGTGTATTAAGAAACAAGATGGGTTGCTGGCTAAAGAAGGGAAAAATGGTGTTGGGTTCAAATAGGGTTTGAAAAATAAAATATAATAATAATTTATAAATAAAATAAATAATTCCTAATTGGAATAAAGAGAATTCTAAAGTACAAAATACGGTCTTTGGTATAAAAGGGGCCGGGTGTTACATCATACCACCCTTACAAAAATTTCGTCCTCGAAATTTAAAGAAGTAATAGGTTATAGAACATAAGCGGAAGCCATCATAGTGACAAACTAATATATAAGGATTTACTAAAAATCCGCGGGTGAAGAAACTTGAAAATATATATATGTAAGTAAGAACAACATACTGAATGGTAGGTCTAACAAATATAAGGCAGGAACAACTATAAGGGTAAATACATGTATACAAGAATTTAGGTAACAATAGCGAATAATAATACTCGAGGCTTGTTCGATAGAATCGAACCCAAATATGTGTACAATAAGCATATCAAAAGTAGGGAGGTAGAAATAATAAGTATAAGACACAATCATCTATAATAGTAAATATGGGCACAACACCCGAAACTATAGTAACGACAATGAGATAGTGAAAGCTTAGACGATAGGTTAAAACATTTTAAGGTAATTTATCGATCGATTAGTTTAAATCAACTTAGAAAACTCACATAATGGAAAAAGGAACATGGAACAATATATGCGCAGTGTAAGTTTGCGCTACTGAAAATAGGAGTAATAATAGTGTACTTTAAATACATAAACGGAGTAGTCAATAACATGTATTCTTTGATAAATTTAAAGTACTGAAAACTAAATTTTTGAATAACGGTGTCCATAGATATAATTAGGGTAATAGGAAAAAAAACACGAATGGGTATAGGGCTATATAGGGTAATGATTATGAGGAAGTGTGGCTCAATCAGAAGGTCAGGGTGCTGTACTTCCTAGTCGAAATGAGGGTGAAAACTATACAATGAGTAGGTGTGGACAGTCAGGGAACTCAGCAGAATAAATAAATAGATAAGGGCAATAAACAAGCATCAAGCGAACCAATAATCAAAAGGTTTACGAATTCAGAAGATTTTATCTCATTCGAGAAAATCTGAAACAAGGCATTGTCAAAGACGGAAAGTGGCCCTAAACTATACACATTTTATTTGGCCAGAAAGACAACATCAAAAGAAGTTCCGTCAGCCGCGGTTGTGAAGATTCAACAGGTTGCGGTAGGCTCGCGCACTCAGATAGGGGCGTCCATTTCCATAGCGTCTCGCAGGTACCTCTATTGGAAGTCCTTCCACCATGGGGTCTTGATCTTCTGGTCCTTCTTCCTCGGATAGAGCTTCTTCATCGAGATCCGATTCCATGTGATTCTCTTCTTCTGGATTTTCTTCCACGGGGTTTTCCTCCGCTGGATTCTCTTCTATCGGTTCTTCCTCGGGGTCTTCCTCTATCGGGTCTTCCTCTATAGGGTTCGCTTCAGGATCTTCTTCCTCTTCATCAGAATCAGCTATCATGTCGAACTCTGGGGCGGCTGCTCCTTCGTCCTCTGAATCATTGTTTTCGAAGTTGACCTGTGGACCATCGACCTCATCATCGGAACTCGTCAATATGTGATCTAAGGAAACGCATGACCGTGCATCCTCGTCTAGATGCGGCGCTGCTCCAGGGTGGGCCATGGCCTGAAAGAGAAGTCATGATTAGACAGTGGGATATATCAAGGAAAACTCGGGGTACGCAATATAGGAAAAATATGCGGTTGCAGGAACTGAAAGATTCGAATGAAAATACTGTGATAAGGAATAGAATGTGACATAGAGAAAGCATGAGAATAATACACATATCATGATTCAAATTTTATTTCATTCAACTAAAGTTCAACGGATACAAAGGTTCAAATGGAAGGAAATATTCATAAAAGATGACAACATTATTATTGAAAGTGGAAATCATAGAATTCTTCTTCGATTGCCAGAACGCTGCACCATCGTTACGCGAGTTGAATCCTGCGTTAGATCCGCCTTATAGTCGAAGTCCGAACTACGCGGCAATCCTCACTTGGCAGAAGTGGGGAGAGTGGGCAAGTTTCTTCCTTGCAGTTCTTTCCTTTCTGGGCAACCGTTGATGATGTGTTCGCTGGATCCACAGATTAGACATTTTCCTTGGGCGCGGCGACAATCCCTCTGAAGATGTCCTGGCCTCTTACAATATCCACAGCAAAGGTTCTTCTGATGCTTCTGTTGACGCTTCATCTTCTTCTCCTTTCCTCGTCCAATAGGGATCCCTTTATGATAGGAGACTCCCGCTGGTGCCTGATTCACCTGTCTTCTTAGTCCTTCAACCAACAAGTCGTTTGTTCGCTCCTGGGCTTCCTTTAGACCTCGCAGTACACTAAGGAACTCAACAGTCTAACTCTGGGGAGCGGATAAAGACGAAGAGTCGTTGGAAGACATGATCCTGAAACAACGATTTCGAGAATGATATGAGTCACACGCTAAATGAATCAAAATATGATATGGATAGAACAAGGATTCAAGAATATCAGAGATGATGAATTTATTATAAGTGGAGAATCAACTGTATGACTTTAAGTCACTTGATTAGATTACGATAGTGCAATTGCAACCACGTAACCTTGTCAAGTCACCCGAAACCATAGCGAATGGATAGCTGAACACACGATATGAATATGGATCAGGAATGACAAGTTTACAATCTAGATTGAGTGATGTCTTAGATTGCCAAACCCTACACGGAAAACTGCAATCCCAATTGATGTAAAACCTGGGCTCTGATACCAACTAAACCATGTCACGCCCCGCTTCCCAAAATACGGAATACGAGGGGTAGACAAGGCCAGCCATGCTCCTACGGTCAAGGACAAGTCCTGCCGTAGTCACACTTCGGCTTCTAGTTTATCATGGTAAACAGTAAACGATGCGCAGGTAATGAGAAATGCAGTAACTGAAAGATACAATATAAAGTCTGACCTGAAGTGGAACAAATGAAGGCAACACGGGAGGGCAAGTAAAGAAGTCTGTGATGCACGTCTAGTTCTGGTCCAGGCTAAAATCTTCTCCTCACACTGAGCATGCATACTCAGGTCGTCAGAGCGACACAAAAGCAATATAATGTATATAATCAAGTAACAGTTCTAACAGTGGTAATAGATATGAATAACAGTAAATCAATGACAGCATGAATATGAATGAGCAGCGATCAATGCAGCGGAAAAATAAAGCAGTATAACAATATGTCACGAATGTCAAGACAGTATAGAATGAATGTAAATGACAGTACCCTATCAGTCTCTAAGTCTCACTGCACAGGTCAATAAGCCTATCGTCAGTCCAAGTGTGAGAGTCAACCACTCGCGAGTGTCCTCCACCCAAGGGTAGAACCCAAGGGCAAGGGACCACGGGCCCAACATGTAACGAATGTATCACAGTGTATATATCACGTACCCTGTAAATCTCCATATAACTCCCTAAATATATAAGCCGGCACGGGACTCCCGAGATTCTGTTGAATTCACACTTGAACTACCCCACACCCCGTGGTCTACATCAAACGCTAACCATAACCCTAAATACTAATCGATCCGTGACAAGTCTGCACGAGAACTGGAGGCAGGACCTCCATCAAGCACGTCTCGACTAGTACCTAAGATACATGGCAGTGTCGGATGCCTTATCTGTGACACCCGTGCAAGCGCTTCCATAAGTGTCCCATACCACTTATAGTCACACGTACACGCATCCCACAGACGTCGACAATGCAATAGAATAAAAGGGACACTGATTGTGCACAAGTACGTATCACTTTCACTTAATCACGAATGCACGAACACTGACGTACTTGCCACAATCATCACTAAAATCTAACACTGGGTAAATGCACGATGTCACTAGGTTATCATTACAACGATATAGGTATGATATGATGCATGAATAGTATAAGAAGCACAACTAAGGTATCATAAAAACAACAGTCTATCACTTGCACGATTTATCATGAAACATACGTATATAGTTTAGCGAAATGATAAACAGGTAGTATTTAATATGTTCAGTTAGCTATCCATCTAATTTGGTTTCGAGCCAAACGGGTTTCTGGATCATTAGTTATAACTGTTTCATTTTAAGCGCACGCGGCTGGAAATCCGGTTTCAGAATCAGGAATCCATTTCGCAGCGCATTTTAACCCCTGTTGGGATCATAATTTAGTGATGCTACAGTTGGATGAATTCTAGGGTTATCAGTAAAGTTTTCAACGCAACAAACGGATCTTCAATCGCGTCTGTACGTTAGGAGTTATAATCTGTTTAATGTCAACATGTCAATTCTGATTCTGCTGGGACTGTTATGTGTCCCGATCTTCTAAATTACAGATTAAATATCAAATGGTAACGAAACAGGATGAAATCAAATGTGTTGTCTAGATAACAGATTTATCTACAATAAGCAGTGGAGTTCCGCAACCTACGAGTTAAGGAAATCCTATGGTATCCATTACGGAACAGCAACCAAAAATTGGAGTCGCTCTGGACTGCAGTCCAGAGTCCCACTCCGATCCAAATATCATCACGATTTAGGTACAGGAATGTCTGGAAACTAGCATAAGGTTAAAGTTCGTCGAGTTAGCTTTGATTTAAGCCCTCGAACGCACCATTCTAATATGTGTATGATTTATGATGAATTTAACTATTTTCAGGTGCAACAGAATTACAGTTTTACGATCAAACTTGGGGGTAATTGTTTTAGTCGTTATCGATTACATCATCCAACTAAATTCACACACCATGTTCACAGCCCTACAGGCCAACCAATACCATTTAGTTCCGTCAAATTAGGGAAAGATTTCCTTTGAGAACACACGTCGAACAGGTTAAGGCACATAATTAGTTAAACTTGTACTTTAATAATCTATGCATTTAACAATTATAACTTAAGTAACATAGCATGTAAGCAAGTAAAAACTTGCCTGGATCAGTCCCGGGGATGCACGGTGATCGTAACGTCACGAACGCGCGACACACGCGCGGCACGGCAACTCGTCTTGGCTCGAATTCCAGTCTCGTCTCAACCTGGCACGGTCTTGACGGCTTGGCAGCGGGTGGCGAAGTGTGGTGTAGCGATCGTCTATAGAGTTGTGAGAGTCTGCTGGTGGAGGGGTTTCAGAGGGGGGAGATATCGCGAGAGAGAGAGAGTGAGAGAGTGTTTGGAAGAATTTGAGAGAGAGAGTACAGTGAGAGAGGGGGAGAAGGCTGTATGAGAGAGAGAGAGAGAGAGATAACAGGGTGAGAGAGAGAGAGGGAAACAGAGTGAGAGAGTGTAGACAGATGGAGAGAGAGAGGGACAGAGTTGAGAGAGAGGGAGAGAGAAATCTGAGAGGGAGAGACAGAGTGAAGGCAAACAGAGAAAGAGAAGAGAAGGGAGAGAGAATGCAGAGAGAGGGAGTGCACAGATGGAGGGGAGAAAGAGGGGCAGAGGAAGACAGAGTGGGAGAGACTGGGGGAGGTGTGAGGTGGCGAGATGCGAAGGGTGTCGACGACGAGGCGAGGAGTTCACCGGTCGTCGGGCAGGGGATGTCGAGCTCGGGTGCAGGGGATCGACGAGGTGGAGTCGGGTTGCAGAGGAAGAGAGAGTGGGGGGGGGATGACGACGACGACGAGGTTGATGAGGATGATGCCGCGGGGGAGGAAAGTCGACGAGACTTAGTGAGGCGCTCGCCGGCGAGGGACGCAGGGAAATGGGGTGCTCGTGATCGAGGGTGGTGGTGAGGAAGGGATCAAGAGAGAGAGTCGAGGATGGTGGTCGAGGGAGGCGAGCTCGGGGTGATGTTCCTGAGTGGAAACGAGGCGATGGTGATGGAGGAAGTGGCCGGTGATGGTTAGCGGGAAGAGGAGGACGAGGGAGAAAGTGAAGACGAGGATGAGAGAGGAGGAAGGCTGAGGTAAGACAATGGGAGTGAGGGAAAGGGAGACAACGAGGGGGTCAAGGGCGTGCGTGTGGGGGTAACGGTCACGCAACGTGGCCGCGGGCGGAGGAGGCGGCGCGAGAAGTGCGCTCGCGAGCAGGAGTTACGGCATAGAGCCGTTGGGAATTGAAGAAGAGGAACAGTGGTTGGCGGGTCGGGTAGGGGAGTGTGGGCGCGAGACTGAGGGCTGAAGAGGGAGAGGGCTGAAGCGGGCCTGGGCTGGAAAAAATAAAGGAAAAGAAATAATAAATTTGAGAATTAACATGGTGGGCTTCTGGGCCTGAATAAAAATAAAAGAATTTAAAGGAAGGAAATGGAACGGGCCAAGGGAATGGGCTGGTGTAAATAAGAATTGATTTAAATAATATTTAGAAGGGATGGGCTGAGGAAGACGGGCTTGGTTGGGCCAGGGAAGAAAATTAAAGAAAAAGTTTAAAGAAGGAAGAGGGAAAGAGTGGTGCTAAGTTTTAGGGTTTAACTTATGGAAAAATATTGAATGGCTTGGGTTAGGATTAATGGGAATAAATATAGGGGGTGGGTTTTAATCGCGGGCCGCAGGGAGTTTTGAAAAGAAATGGTAAAAAGGAGTGGGGAAATTGGGCAGGGCCTAGCAAGCAAATAAATTAAAAGGAAGAGAAAGGCACGGGCCTGGCCAAAAGAATTTGAAGATTAAAAGGAGAAGAATAAATGGGGCCGGGCTTTGGAATTTAAATGGGAAAAAGAAATAGGTGTATTAAGAAACAAGATGGGTTGCTGGCTAAAGAAGGGAAAAATGGTGTTGGGTTCAAATAGGGTTTGAAAAATAAAATATAATAATAATTTATAAATAAAATAAATAATTCCTAATTGGAATAAAGAGAATTCTAAAGTACAAAATACGGTCTTTGGTATAAAAGGGGCCGGGTGTTACAGTTAGCGTCTTCTAACAGAGCATCTCCTTCTTCATTGAAATCATGTATAACATAGCAGCCATGGAATCTCTCCCGTTTCTTGGATTGAACATATCCAAGCCCGATTGTTTCCATTCTCCCGTTGGGCAATTTTCGCTGAGTTCCGGGGACATTCCAGATCCTGTTGTCGAACTGAGCTTGTCGAGCAGTCTGTTTGAAGGGTACGCCTTGGCGCCTCAAAAATCTTTTTAATCCTTCGGTGTAGTATCTGGGCAGACGGATGGGCTGGAGCCTGTCAAGCTTAGAATCGGAGCCATGCCAGATTTCTTTCTCCACTTTGGTTTCCGTGGATCGATAAAAGAGGATCGCCTTTTCATCTCTTCACCTGGGAGGGACGTAGAACGTTTGCAGTTCTTGCACACTATAGGTATCAAGTGCGTCGAGGTCTTTGTAATATTTTTGCGAAACCATGGCAATTTGCAAACTTTGTTCATCGCCAGTGAAGGCTTGCACTGATGGACGAGCCGAGAATACTGTGTTGAACTCGTCCTCAGAGTCACTGCCAAAGACCAGAATAAGGGTAGATGGTCCCGGTTTGTTGTATCGGGGAGGTCCCGAATAGACTATCTTTTCTTCCTCCCCAGTATCGTTCCCGAAGACTGGAATGGTGGTGATAGCTTTTTGCTTATCCTCAGGTTTATGGAATCTTTCCGTGTATTCAAAGTCTTGTAAGAAGTACTTTGCATCTTCGTACTTTCGGACTTTGTTTATGGAGAATGGGTTCAGCTCCCCCGTCACGGTATACTCGAGACCATCTTTTACTTTATACACTAATGTTGTGTAGAAAGGATGATATTGTACTCGTGTAACCAAGGCCTGCAGAGCAAAGCGTTGTAGCAAGTCTTGGCATAAATGATGTGAAACTTGATGTCAGTGACGAGCAGCCCAAAGTGTAACGTCAGTATCACAGACCCGAGTGTCCATGATGACTGGGAGTCGAACCCGGAGATAGTGATTTTATCCCGAGCGAGGTGTTGAACGCTCATGCAGATTTCTTTTAGCACCCTCACATTTAGGAGATTGACAGAGGACCCATTGTCAACTAGGATTTTCTCTATCTTAATGTCATGGAAATACCCGGAGACATATAGGGGACGGTTATGCTCACACGTTCCGAGGAGGAGATCTTCATCACCGAAAGTGATGTCGGCTGTGTGCACTTCTTCCAGCTCGTCCTTCATCTTTTCTTCGGTAAGGAAAGCTTAGAATTGCTCGGGCTCTTGTAGTGCCTTGATCAAAGAATCTCTTGCCTCTTTAGATAGCAGGAGGGCATCGAGAACGCTTAGCTGCGAGGGTATCATCCTCAGATGTGCCAGAACGTTGTAATCCACCTTGTTTTTCTTGGGCGGGTCCTTGGCTGCCAGCTCTTCGACGACTCGGTCATCGAGGGTGATATCCTCAGGGACCTTTTCTTTCCCCTTATCCTTTTTGTTCGATCCCTTGTTTGCGGGTTCGAGATTCTTTTCAGGTAACGTGCGATTGCGAAGCTGAATGTTCTCGCAGGTCATTTTCTCTTCTATTTCAGAGATGGATTCCTTGAAGAGAGGGCCGAGGGCTGTTTCTTCATCAGAATCACTCCCGAAAGTGAGAACTTGCGATCCCCCGGAATTAACCATGTGACATTTACCGGTAGTTCTTTTGCGTTCTTCTGTCGTGTTTCTCTGTTCCCGACGAGCCTTGCGCTTCATTCGCTGAACGTGTTGTCGGTGGGCAACATATCCCTACCACCAGTTTTTAAAGGCCATGCACTCTTCGGTAGGGTGCGTGATCCTCCGATGGTATAAGCAGAATCTTGGATGTGCATCTTCTTCGTTAAGGTGTATCCAATCAGGAGTGTTTCCTTCGGAGGGTGGCAGCTTCATTCCCATCGATATGGCTTTGGCGAACCTTTTCCTTGTCTTGAACCTGCTTTTGCTCGTGGCCGAAGTGCTCCTATCCGGTTGGGGTATTTCAATCCTTTCGTTCAGTCGCCGACGTTTGGCTTTTTCGTATACGGCAATTTCACACTCCTGATCAGCTTTGCTTTTCAGAAGAGCTTCGTTCAGGAATACGTCAATCATCTCGTCTGACGGTCCTAGGAGTTCCGGTTCGGGATCTGCCCACAGTTTCTCTGTATTAGGAGCTTCTTTACCATCTACTGACAAGTGAGAGATCACGTGGAAGCTTTCCACATAATCTTCAGGGTTGTCTAACGAGTCTTCTCCCTCATCTTCATCGCCATCTCTATCTTCAAGGATGTGGTTGAGAAACTCTTGGAGTGTGACCGGGGTTCGCGCCTTCTGGTTATATTCCTCCAGCGCATCAATATGCTTTTGTAGGTCCGTGCGCTTGTCATCAGGTTGTGCGGGCTTCTTGACCTTCTTTTTCTTCTTCGAAGACTTTGACGGCTGGGCCTGAGCGTTTTGATTATCGCTACCCATTCTTGGAGTCAGGCGCGGCTTCAGCATCCCCTCAATGATCTTGGGTTACAGTGGACTTTTCCACCTAATTTCCGGGCATGTTTGGAGATCCTTCAGCATTCTTTTCGTCTTAGCTGAAAGGGCCACCTCCCATAGGGCTTTCTTTATAAGTGAGTATGATGCCCCCGGCGTATCCACCTTTTTAGGAGCGTGAGGTTGTGGCAGGTTCACCTTCCAGTTTTCGAATAACGCGAACTTGCCATGTTGGTACTGATCTTCGATCCAACTTTTGAAGATGTAACAATCTTTGATTGGATGACCCAATATTCGGTGATAAGGGCAGTAATTAGGATTATTAACGTCGCCTGGTTGCGTTGGGCGTCTTGGTTCCGGCAGAGTGATGAGCCTATTGCGCAGTGCTAGCTTGAATAACTTCTTCATCTTATCCCAAGAGAACGAGTAAGGGCGTCTTATCTTTTCTCCAAGGGATCGTTGTCTATCACTTTGGTGATTAGCTGGTTTTGGACTACTAGGCAGCTGTTGAGCATTGGAGACGAAGGTCGCTTTCCCTTTCCCTTTTTCGTTTCGAGATTCCAACTTCGAAGAAGATGGTCTATGACCCATCTGATCCATTTGGGCCAGCTTGTCAATCAAGGCCTGGAAATAAGTTGGCTTGAAGAACATCATGAACTGGGATATGGTCGCCTGCGGATCAAGAGTTCCCACAAACATGCCTACCATAGGAGCTTCTTCGATGCGTTGTTCGCATTTCCATCATAGATTCCGCCACCGTATCGCGTACTGCACCCATGTTTCATCCGGCTTCACCCTGGCATTGATCAATGCCGTGATTGGAGTACGTTCGCTAGCGCTTGTGAACCTTTGTGTGAACAGTAACTCCATTTCTGCAAATGTATTAACGGAGTCATTCCGGAGCTCGGAGTACCATTCAAATGCTGTCTCCGACAAGCTTCCAACAAACTGGCGTAGCAGCAGTTTGTCGTCACCCCCAGTATTACCGTACAAGGCCCTGAATTGAGCAACGTGCTGGTGTGGATTCCCCGTCCCCTTATATACATGGAATTTAGGGATCGTTATATCCCGGTGGGTACTTTATTTAGTCGTACCAACCCGGATTGGGTCGTCCAGTCTTAACAATTTGCCTGGCCACTTCGCTCGCCTGATGAGCTCGTATCTGCTGAGCGATATAGTCATCTAGGGCGGCTTTGGAGATGGTCTCCTCCTTGGCTACTGAACAAGCAGGAAGGGGGTTTGATGTCTCCCCTCGGTCGTCTTCGAGGATAATCGGAGGGTCTTCAACTGGAGGATCCGGCTGTAACATCATCCCGACCATGTCTTGGAATAAAAGCGCCATTCGTTTTATGTTGGCATCTTGTTCCGCTGCCTCTTTGTCCTTCTTCTCGAGGATTCTGCGGAGGAACTCACCATCAGTTTCTTGTTCATGACGGTGCTCTGACGACGTTTCCGGGCTTTCTTTTGGCCCAGTGAGTACGGCCATCTGTGTTAACATTTCCTGGAGTTTTTGCTGTTGCTCCTGGGCCTTTGTTACGGATCTGGTGAGTGGTCGATGACCCGTAGAGATACGGCTATCCTCTTTCCCATATGCCATATAGACAGTATGCACCACCATGCCCCCAGACTTAGGGTGTTTAGATTCAGTGCCTTTGAGATTCGTCGCAGACACAGAAATTTTCTCTGGCCTTCCCCTTTTGTGAGCGGTCGAAGTTGAGGGAGCCGTTGCAGCGAGCACCCAAGTAGACGACACCTTCTGTCGTGCAACAAAGTGGTCCTTCTTTGGCCGAACTTTCATCTTCTTCGGTTGGTGAGAGTAGTCTTGGTTGATCACCGAGTCTTGGACCTGTCGCCAAAATTTATGAATTTTAGAGGACAGCCGTTGAGGGGGCTGCTCTGGCTTCACCTTTGTAGCGTTCTCCATAGGTGGAGGAGATATTTTTAGCATGGCCTTCGGAGAGTTCTTGCGTACCCTCCTAAGTGGTTCAAAGTTGTTCCAAGTTGGAACAGCAGCATCAATTTCCACCATCGGAGCTGGCAGAGTCAGTCCAGAAGGAGAGCTGCCCCCAGCCTTCCTTACTCGGCGCCAGTGACGACGGCGAGCATGTCGTGCTGACGGGACCGACTCAGTTATGGGGGTGGCTTCGTCATGCCCCCTGTTCTGACGGAGGGTTGCTGCCGGCGTTAGCCTCTTGAAAACTGGCGTCCGTTGAGTGGGGATGGCCAATCTATCGAAGGCAGACTTTCGCACAGGGGGAGCAGTTTTGATGAACGGGAGCTGAAACGGGAGCTGAAACGGTCAGTCTTGCAAAGACCGACTCCTTAGCAGGGGAAGTCGCTCTGATGACTTCAGGAACAGGAATGACTATCTGCTTTGGGATGGCCGCTTCAGGTATCACGGGCTTCTTCACGGGCCCACTTAAGGTTTGGCCCAGTCTGTTGAAAAATGAGGCACTGGACTTGGGCGACCCGTTAAGAAGGGCCTCGGTAATTGCAAGTCGATCAAAGACCGACTTCTTCGGAGCTTCTTGCGACGGCAATGGGGCGTTGAAGCTCATTAGTGGGAGCATGGTGCCAAAGAATAGCCCTGTGGTGGCTTGGGTTACATGTTCCACTGGAATCTTGAAAACGGAGGCTGCCTGAGGCCCGTAAGTCACTCCTCCTACGAGGACAGAGTAGGAGTTGTTGCAATTAGTGCAGTTTGTCCAGTTGGAAGCCGTTTTCTCTGCACAGAGCAAGACACCAAATCTTAGTACCTCGAATCCAAGGATGACCATATCAAACCGCGATTTGTTCGCGAACACGACACACGAAGTGTGGAGTGGAAAGAGGAAAAGGTCCTACCGGGCGTGCCAGAATCTGTTCTTCGTCGAAAGACGCGACCAAGACGTTGGGACGTCCAGCCTGATTTTTGGGGGCAGATGCTATTTGGTTTTATCTTTCCACCTCTCCGAAGATGCCAAGTTGATTTATTGCACCGTATATCGGAGGATTAGATGAATGCGGCCGTTGTAGCAGACTTCGTCAAATTCCCCCTCGTTTGAGGGGTTTTTGATTGTGGGGACGCTCTTCCCTGCAGGCGCAAGCCCCTGCAGTTAATTACGCTACCGCATCGCGGTAACCACTTTCTCCTTCTCCAGGTGGTCACTTCGTGTCGTGTGTGTTTGTTTTATTTTTGGTTGCCCGTGGATTGTATACGGAGACTAATTTATGTAGTCGCCCGTAGGGCGTGGATTAGTCCAAATCCGTATTTTCTTAAATTTGGGTTTTGGGTTGGATTTAAGGATCGTTAATCTCATTTGAGATTAAGATCAACTTAAACGTTTGTTAAGGATACGTTAGTCTAATTTTAGACTAAGATCAACTTAACAATTTGTTAAGGATACGTTAGTCTAATTTTAGACTAAGATCAACTTAATATGATCATTTAGATCCAACAAAAGAGCATTTGGGCTCTATTATTTTAGTTTAGGGACTTTACGGTCCAAAAGTTTAAGGACATCATAGTCCATGGAGTTTAAGGACATCATAGTCCATAGTTTAAAGACATCATAGTCTATGAATTTAAGGACCTCACAGTCCATGGTAGTTTAGAGACACCATAGTCTGTAAAGTTTAAGGACATCGTAGTCCATGAGTTTAAGGACCCCACAGTCCGTAAAGTTTAAGGACATCGTAGTCCATGAGTTTAAGGACCCCACAGTCCGTAAAGTTTAGTTGTCGGGACCCGTCACCTCTCTGAAGACGTTGAAGGATTACAACGACACACATCAGAGGAGTGAAGAGATGTTCCCTTGAACTAATGTTGGTTGGAAGGCTCTGGGAATCACTTTGAATGCCATATGAGATGATCAGTTTTGAAAGACAAGAGTATAATTGGGGTCCAGTTGAGGGGGGTCTTGCCTCTGGAAGACTTAGCTAATTTGGGCTAAGATTGGTTTGAATATAGTGTTAAACACTAGAGTACATTCGGCGCTCACGTGCTACCACGTGAGGCGCTTAAAGTAGTGTTAAACACTAAAACTGAAGAACTCACATGGGGTCACGTGAGGTGCCTGAAGATTGGGCCTTGCATCTTTTAATTTACTCTCAGAATATGCATATAAGTGTTAAACACTTGACCTTTATGACCATCACGTGTGGGCACGTGATGGGTATCCATACGTTGGATATTGAAAGTATTTGTCAGGGGTCACGTGGGAGCACGTGATACACTCTAAAAGAGAAACTGTTTTGTCCTTACTTCCTTTTGTTTTGAGGAGCTTTTTAAGGGTCACGTAGGAACACGTGAGACGTCCAAAATCTGTTCTGCCTTGGCTTCTCTCCTTTTTTATTTTGGGAAGCTTATTCGAGGGTCATGTAGGAGCACGTGACCTAAACTTATTCGTTCTCTTTTGACCATAGAGGGGGGAGTCACGTGGACACACGTGATCATGTTGGGTACTGACCTCTTTTACGTGCATGGAGAGTTAAAACCCTTGTTTAAGAATTAAATTCTTTTGATAGGGTTAAACCCTAATTTTATTTAGAGGAATTAAATTCCTATATGTTTGAAAGAATTAAATTCTTTAAACCCAATTCTCCCTCTGAGTTTTGGATCTGCATGGCAAAATCTCCCCGATGAGAATTAAATTCTCAACTTGTGGGGAGATCTGCTTCTGCAGATCTTCAACCAGAGGAAGAACTAAGTTCTTTTTAGAAGAGTTAATGTCACGACCCGGAATTCGGCCCGTAACCGGCACTTAAACTACGTAACGTCTACAGGCGTACGTAACTCAAGTAAGCCGAAAACCCAGAAATCTAAACCACCCAAAACTGGATCAACGGAGAAAACAAAGTTTAAAAGTATTAGTGTTGCCATTTAAAATCTCTAACTCTAGTTTTCTTTCATAAAAATTTCGGCAGCACCTCCTTTGTAAAACTGGCCCCGTAAACGGGTACAACACAGATAATATATATAAAACATCCCAAGTGGGAGAAAAATCACGCCCACCGGCGGAGACAATCACCACAACAAGTATACGACGCCAAAGCGAAGAAATATCAAGAGAACGACTATATACAGAAATAAACATCACCAAAATAACCTGCTTCTACGAGCACGGTTCTCAAAACCAATACAATACATCACTGATATCTCACAAGTCGTCTCTAAGTCATATACAACAAGGGTAGATGGAGAATACTAGATCCAACAAATGATATACAATATACAACGGATAACCGCAAACCCACCTATAATGCAACGGCCTCACTGCCAAAGGTAGCGGTATCCCCAAAAGTAATGATGATAAGCTGCCCCGCCGCGACTACTCAGAGGGTAAGTCCTGCAAAACTGTGGCACAACGGGGGTGAGTTGCCAACTCGTGAATAGTAATTAACACATACAGTAATCGCAAGTATGCACTAACATCAATGATCAATAACATGTGAACTGATAGCATGAGTATGACAATATGAATATACAACTATCATGATATTCATATCAATATAATACTGAGTGCGGAAAGTAAATAATCTCATGCGCATATCATCAGCATGAAAAATACGGTGTATCTCAACAACACCCAAATCCCAAATACTCAGATCGGCCCTCAAATCGGCCCCTCAAATCCTGTACATCTCGTGAAACCCGAGTGTCAAACATCGACACCCAAAAACATAATATCCATACGTTCCTCGAAAACCAAGTACCCTACCTCGATACTTGCGTTTTCACGTACCGGTCTTTCTGATATTCATACGTTCCTCAAAACCAAGTATCTTACCTCGATACTTGCGTTTCCACGTATCGGTCTGTCAAACCCCATATATCTCTCGGAAATTAAGTGCCCACATCGACACCTTAATTTCCCATATCGCATCTCAAATGCATAAGTCCATATAATGTATCTCGCGGATTCCAAGAATCCAAATCCAGAATACATATATATACAGCGTCCCATACCACCGATATATATGCAATACAAATTATATAAATCCAAATCCAAATACATATATATACGGCGTCCCATACCACCGATATATATGCTATAAAAACTGTAATATCCAAATCCAGAATACATATATACACAGCGTCCCATACCACTGATATATATGCAATACAAACTGATCATATAACAATAGCAAGGTATATGTGCTAACAAATAATATAGCATGGTATATGTGCTAACAAATAACATAGCATGGTATAGGTGCGAACAAGTAATATAGCATGGTATACATATGAGCATGTAGGTATACAGGTATGTTCTATGTAACATGTACTATCGCACAAGTATAACTGTTTAATGTCGCTAACTACTAGCAAGGAATATGAATTAGCAATTGTGTTGTGCCTATCATGTCAATTATCAACAGTGTGTGTGTAGCATATCATTGGTGCTCGTGCAACATGGACTGTCGATAATAGTGCAGTGTACATCAGATATAATATCATGCACTACAAGTAACTATATGCAATGTGAATCATGCAATGTCTCTATATAAGCAAATAAGCATACGGCTAATATCATATCATATCTAGCCCCGACGCGTAGCGCCATACGGGCGATTCCCCGTAGATGTTAAATCTACTCACCCTGTGGTCTCCAGCTATGAAGATCCGACCACCTGCTTCCCTTTGTTCGCAGCGTCTGAAGTCCCCGCTTGCGACGCTATAATATCACAAACACAAGAAATAACGCGAATATCTTAGAAGCAATCATAATAACGCAAAACTACGTATTATAAAACGTAACAACGCACTAAACCACAACACGAATACACGTCTAGCGCAAACACATGAAACGATACCTAAACCCAAACTGAGTACGTCGCAGCACGACACACGACTCGTGTCGCAACACGTATCACGCGAACTCAAAACACACGATTAAAGGTAATCGATCCCAGATTTTGTATACTGCATTTACTAACAAATTCAACAGTACCAAAAGACCCAAAACAACAACAGACAACACCCACAGAAACCCCACCCCAATCCTCACCAAGACGGCCGGCGTCGCCGGCCCTCTCTTCAAAGCTCGCCGGCCCAGACCGGCGGGGTGGTCCCCGTCTCCTGGGTGGTGTCCCAGGTTAACCTGCACATCTCTCTAAAGTTGTTTCCTCAAACACTAAACTCCCCAGATCAAAGCAGATAGTAATATCTCTAAAAATACACTAAAAACCCGATATCGCCTCAATCGATACAAACTACGTTCTACGCAGAAATTAACGATCAAACCTACACAAAAACTATAAATTAACAGTAAAGGGAATATACCTAGCCACTTTGCTCTCAAGTTCCAAGCTTTCCCCTCTCCAAGTGATCAAGATCAAGAAAAACCCAAGCTTTTGGTATTTTTGTGATAGGTTTTGAGATATTTGAGGATTTTAGAGTTTAGATTGATAAAAATGATATGGGAATTGATCTAGGGCAGTAGAGAAAGAGAGGATTTCGGCCAAGGGTGAGGAGGTGGAGAATTGTGAGGGTTTCCTAGCAATTTCCTTCATTAATTGCCTCATTAAAGACACTTGCACACATACACACACATGCATGCATCTACTCACTTCTCTTTTCTTTTCTTTTTCATTTAAATCCTAACATAAATCCTAGGCCACACATAATTCCCTAGGTGAAGTGAGAAGGATTTCTAACTTAGAGGTTTTAAAGAAAAGATCGCAAACGGTTATTTTCCCAAAATTTAAATACCGCATTAAAATAATATAAAAAAATTGGGAAAAACCAAATTGAACCAAAACGTCCCATATACTCCCAAAGTTCGCGCACTAGCTTTATTTTAGCTAATCTAGGTGCTGGCAAGTCTATATGGTCGTTTGTTCACAGTCGGGTAAAAACGGAAAATACCGACAAACTTACCCTAAAACGGACGAAATCGCATAACGATTTCCAACACGTTACAATCTCCCCCCCTTATAGAAATTCGGTCCCCGAATTACAATTTCATACTAAAACGTACCTTCAAAAAGATAAGGGAATCTCTCCCGCATCTCACTCTCGATCTCCCAAGTGATCTCCTCACCAGTCGGACTACGCCACAGAACCTTTACAGAAGGCAAGTCCCTAGACCGAAGCTTCTTCACCTGCCGATCCAAAATAACTATCGGCTGCTCGGTGAAAGAAAGATCACGCTCAAGCTGAACGGCCTCGTGCTGAATCATATGGGAAGGATCATGAAGGTATCTTCGAAGCATCGACACATGAAAAACGGGGTGAACATCTGGAAAACTAGGCGGGAGCGCTAAATGATAAGCAACCGAACCCACTCGCTCGAGGATCTCGAAAGGACCTACAAATCTGGGACTGAGCTTCCCTCTCTTCCCAAATCGCATAACGCCCTTCATCGGAGAAATCTTCAGGAATACATGATCTCCCACTGCGAACTCAAGTCTGCGACGACGACGGTCGGCATAAGACTTCTGCCTGCACTGGGCTGCTCTCATCCTGTCCTGAATCAGCTGGATCTTCTCCGTAGTCTCCTGAACAAGCTGGGGTCCCAACACCAAACTCTCACTAAGCTCGGTCCAACAGACTGGCGATCGACACTTCCTACCATATAAAGCCTCAAAAGGTGCCATCTGAATAGTCTCCTGAAAGCTGTTATTATAGGAGAACTCAATCAACGGCAAGTGACGATCCCAACTGCCCCCAAAATCAAGCACACAGGCACGGAGCATATCCTCCAGAGTCTGAATAGTCCGCTCCGTCTGACCATCTGTCTGCGGATGAAAAGCGGTGCTAAAACTCAATCTGGTACCCAAAGCTTCCTGAAGCTTCTGCCATAGACCGCTAGTAAACTGGGTACCTCTGTCGGATACTATGCATGTGGGAACACCGTGCAAACGCACAATCTCATCTATATAAAGCTGAGCGTACTGAGCATAGCCGAAAGTGGTATTCACTGGAAGGAAGTGAGCCGCTTTCGTCAACCGGTCTACAACAACCCAAATGGAGTCATACCCTCTACTGGTCCTGGGTAGACCCACAATGAAATCCATGGAAATCTGCTCCCACTTCCACTCCGGAATGGGTAAAGGATGCAACTCTCCAGCCGGTCGCTGATGCTCAGCCTTGACTTGCTGACAAGTCAGGCACCTCGAAACGAAGTCTGAAATATCGCGCTTCATCCCTTCCCACCAGTAGTAGTCTCTCAAGTCTCTGTACATCTTGGTGGAACCTGGATGAACGCTAAAAGTCGACTGATGTGCCTGCTCTAGGATCTCGCGTCTCAAACCATCAACATCCGGTACACACAAGCGAGTCCCGCATCGTAGCACACCCTGGTCATCAATCATGAACTCCGAAACCGTACCTCGTCGAACAAGCTCAAGAATCTCAGACAAACGAGCATCACTGGGTTGCGCCTCACGAATACGATCAACAAGTAGAGGACGGGCGCGAACATGAGCAAACTGTCCCCCAGTGGAGGTAAACTCGAACTGCACTCTACTATCACACAAGAGCTGCCAATCTGCAGAAGACTGACACCGAACGGCGCTCAGCTGGGACAAGCTACCCACGGGCCTACGACTCAAAGCATCGGCTACCACATTCGCCCTGCCCGGGTGATAAAGGATCTCACAATCATAGTCCTTTACTAGCTCCATCCATCGGCGCTGTCTCAGGTTCAGATCTCGCTGCTGGAAGATGTACTTCAGACTCTTGTGATCCGTGAAGATCTGACACGACTCCCCATACAAGTAGTGTCTCCAAATCTTCAACGCAAAAACTACCGCAGCCATCTCTAGATCGTGAGTGGGGTAATTCTGCTCGTGCTTCTTCAACTGTCTAGAAGCATATGCAATCACCCTATCATGCTGCATCAAAACACAGCCGAGCCCCACTCGAGAAGCATCACAATACACAACGTAGCCTCCCGATCCAGAAGGTAAAGAAAGAACTGGTGCTGTCGTCAACCGAGTCTTCAACTCCAGAAAACTCTGCTCGCACGCATCAGTCCAGAGAAAAGGAACCCCCTTCCGGGTCAGTCCAGTCAGCGGTGCAGCGATACTCGAAAAATCCTGCACAAAACGGCGATAATAACCAGCTAAGCCCAAAAAGCTGCGGACCTCAGTCACCGATCCAGGTCTGGGCCAAAGCTGTACAGCCTCGATCTTCCTCGGGTCCACAAGAATCCCATCACTAGTCACCACATGACCCAGGAAGTCCACTCGATCAAGCCAAAACGCGCACTTTGAGAATTTAGCATACAGCTGGTGCTCTCTCAATATCTGCAAAGTCATCCCCAAGTGTTGCTCATGCTCCTCTCGACTCCTAGAGTAAACCAGTATGTCATCAATAAACACGATAATGAACTGGTCGAGGAACGGCCAGAAAATCCGGTTCATCAGATCCATGAACGCTGCTGGCGCATTGGTGAGTCCGAACGACATCACCAAAAACTCATAATGCCCATAGCGTGTACGAAAAGCAGTCTTCGGAATGTCATCATCCCGAACCCACAACTGATGATAACCCGAACGCAAATCAATCTTCGAAAAATGTTTCGCACCCTGGAGCTGATCGAATAAATCGTCAATGCGGGGTAAAGGATACCTGTTCCGCACCGTAACACGGTTCAACTGACGATAATCCACACATAACCTCAAACTGCCGTCCTTCTTCCTGACGAACAGAACAGGAGCTCCCCACGGCGAAACACTCGGACGCACAAGTCCCAAATCAAGCAACTCTTGCAATTGATCTTTAAGCTCTCTAAGCTCTGCCGGAGCCATCCGATAAGGCGGTATAGAAATAGGCTCCGTGCCAGGAATCAGATCAATGCAAAACTCAATATCGCGCTCTGGCGGCATCCCAGGTAGCTCATCGGGAAAAACATCGGGAAACTCTCGCACGGTAGAAACCTGGTCCAACAACTCTACTGTGGCTCCAGTATCATGAATGAACGCCAAGAATCCCCGACATCCCCTCCTCAAAAGCCGACTAGCGCACAAAACAGAAATCAAGCTGTGAGGGGCGGCACTACGGTCCCCCTGCACAACGAACACCGACTCGCCGGGAAAACAAAATCTAACTGTCTTCTCGCGGCAGTCCACGGACGCATAGCAAGTAGCTAGCCAATCCATGCCCAACAAAACGTCGAAGTCCAACATCTCCAGAAGGATCAAGTCGACGGGCAGATCTCTGTCACCAATATGGACGACACAAGATCGAAACACATAACGCGCAACAAACGACTCTCCCACAGGAGTAGTCACGATCAGCGGCTGATCCAGCAAACACGACTCTCGGCCTAACCTCGGCACGAAGTGCGTAGAAACATACGAATGCGTGGATCCCGGATCAAAAAGAACATGCGCATCAAAAGAACATACAGAAAGAGTACCTGAAACCACTGCATTGGACGCCTGAGCGTCCTGGTGAGTCAAGGCAAAAACCCTAGCCTGACCTCTACCGGCTACTGGCTGTCCTCTGCCTCTGCCACCTCGACCTCTCGGTACAAAACCTCCGCGACCACGACCTCGCTGAACAGGAGTCTGACGCGGCGCAACTACTGGAACAAGAGGCAACGCTCTCTGAGGTGGAGAAGGTGGTAAGGTAACCTGCGGTACAGCTGGCTCGTTCACTCGCGGCTCTATACAATCTCGAACCCGATGACCCAAACTACCGCACCGGTAACATCCCGAAACAAACTGCCGATCATCCTGAGGGTAAGAACCATAAAGCCTGCCTCGTCCCGAACCGCCACTATCAGAACGAAAACTGTCTCGACGTCTAAACGTCTGCCTCGCTGCCGAATCACCTATACGAACTCTCTTCGGTCCCGGAACAACTGATAACTCAGCTAGACGCTCCTCTACCGAAAGAGCTGCATCCACCGCTGCCGCATACGTGTCACAATGCTGAACACTGATGGCTAAGAATATCTGGGTAAGTAGGCCTCGAACAAACCTCTTCACCCTCATCTCCTCAGTCGCCACCAGGTATGGAGCATATATCGACAGCTCAGTAAACAATACATCATAATCCGACACCGTCATCCCCGGCGTCTGACGTAAAGACTCAAATCGGCGCGCTCGCGCATCCCTGACGCTCGGTGGAAGAAAACGAACGAGAAAAGACGTCACAAACTCAGCCCAGGTCATAGGAGCAAGACCAGCGGCTCTGCCTCTCTCCAACGACTCATACCACTTCTGGGCCATGCCCTCCAGACGAAAACTGGCAAACTCCACCCATCTCTCGTCGGAACATCGGAGTGAGCGACAAATCCTGGCCATCCGGTCGATAAACGACTGCGGATCCTCGGTAACATCTGTACCAACACCGGAGGTCTCAGCCTCATGAAATCCGTCAATGACACAGCAATAACCCCCGGAGCTGCAACTGCGACTATCGGAACTGTAGGTACCACCGTGGCCACCGCAGCGGGTGGAACAACTGCCTGCCCCTGCGCTCGGATGGTCTCTACCAAAGTCCCCACAATCTGGCGCAGATCCTGCATACCAGCTCCAATCATAGCAATATACTCCGGTACAACAGGCGTACCATCCCGGTCAGTCCTCGCCTCAGGCGAGTCAACTCTGACCTCGGCCCTCGCGGCCGCTCTCTGAGCCCTCGTAGTCTTCGGCAGCATATGGGCTATAAATTGAAACAAGATTCGATAAGGAAACGGAAATCGAATCACAAGATGTATATCAATCACGGAAGGAATATCAATCAACAAGTCCTAAGGTCACTTAGGCGGAGTACCGTGTCGTAAGTATGCCGCGGAACATACACACGCTACGTCACTCTGCTTAAGCCACCTACTCCATCATACCAAGGTCATCCTAGACCCCGAAAGGTAAAACCTAACGCTCTGATACCAACTTTGTCACGACCCGCAATTCGGCCCGTAACCGGCACTTAAACTACGTAACGTCTACAGGCGTACGTAACTCAAGTAAGCCGAAAACCCAGAAATCTAAACCACCCAAAACTGGATCAACGGAGAAAACAAAGTTTAAAAGTATTAGTGTTGCCATTTAAAATCTCTAACTCTAGTTTTCTTTCATAAAAATTTCGGCAGCACCTCCTTTGTAAAACTGGCCCCGTAAACGGGTACAACACAGATAATATATATAAAACATCCCAAGTGGGAGAAAAATCACGCCCACCGGCGGAGACAATCACCACAACAAGTATACGACGCCAAAGCGAAGAAATATCAAGAGAACGACTATATACAGAAATAAACATCACCAAAATAACCTGCTTCTACGAGCACGGTTCTCAAAACCAATACAATACATCACTGATATCTCACAAGTCGTCTCTAAGTCATATACAACAAGGGTAGATGGAGAATACTAGATCCAACAAATGATATACAATATACAACGGATAACCGCAAACCCACCTATAATGCAACGGCCTCACTGCCAAAGGTAGCGGTATCCCCAAAAGTAATGATGATAAGCTGCCCCGCCGCGACTACTCAGAGGGTAAGTCCTGCAAAACTGTGGCACAACGGGGGTGAGTTGCCAACTCGTGAATAGTAATTAACATCATACAGTAATCGCAAGTATGCACTAACATCAATGATCAATAACATGTGAACTGATAGCATGAGTATGACAATATGAATATACAACTATTATGATATTCATATCAATATAATACTGAGTGCGGAAAGTAAATAATCTCATGCGCATATCATCAGCATGAAAAATACGGTGTATCTCAACAACACCCAAATCCCAAATACTCAGATCGGCCCTCAAATCGGCCCCTCAAATCCTGTACATCTCGTGAAACCCGAGTGTCAAACATCGACACCCAAAAACATAATATCTATACGTTCCTCGAAAACCAAGTACCCTACCTCGATACTTGCGTTTTCACGTACCGGTCTTTCTGATATTCATACGTTCCTCGAAACTAAGTATCTTACCTCGATACTTGCGTTTCCACGTATCGGTCTGTCAAACCCCATATATCTCTCGGAAATTAAGTGCCCACATCGACACCTTAATTTCCCATATCGCATCTCAAATGCATAAGTCCATATAATGTATCTCGCGGATTCCAAGAATCCAAATCCAGAATACATATATATACAGCGTCCCATACCACCGATATATATGCAATACAAATTATATAAATCCAAATCCAAATACATATATATACGGCGTCCCATACCACCGATATATATGCTATAAAAACTGTAATATCCAAATCCAGAATACATATATACACAGCGTCCCATACCACTGATATATATGCAATACAAACTGATCATATAACAATAGCAAGGTATATGTGCTAACAAATAATATAGCATGGTATATGTGCTAACAAATAACATAGCATGGTATAGGTGCGAACAAGTAATATAGCATGGTATACATATGAGCATGTAGGTATACAGGTATGTTCTATGTAACATGTACTATCGCACAAGTATAACTGTTTAATGTCGCTAACTACTAGCAAGGAATATGAATTAGCAATTGTGTTGTGCCTATCATGTCAATTATCAACAGTGTGTGTGTAGCATATCATTGGTGCTCGTGCAACATGGACTGTCGATAATAGTGCAGTGTACATCAGATATAATATCATGCACTACAAGTAACTATATGCAATGTGAATCATGCAATGTCTCTATATAAGCAAATAAGCATACGGCTAATATCATATCATATCTAGCCCCGACGCGTAGCGCCATACGGGCGATTCCCCGTAGATGTTAAATCTACTCATCCTGTGGTCTCCAGCTATGAAGATCCGACCACCTGCTTCCCTTTGTTCGCAGCGTCTGAAGTCCCCGCTTGCGACGCTATAATATCACAAACACAAGAAATAACGCGAATATCTTAGAAGCAATCATAATAACGCAAAACTACGTATTATAAAACGTAACAACGCACCAAACCACAACACGAATACACGTCTAGCGCAAACACACGAAACGATACCTAAACCCAAACTGAGTACGTCGCAGCACGACACACGACTCGAGTCGCAACACGTATCACGCGAACTCAAAACACACGATTAAAGGTAATCGATCCCAGATTTTGTATACTGCATTTACTAACAAATTCAACAGTACCAAAAGACCCAAAACAACAACAGACAACACCCACAGAAATCCCACCCCAATCCTCACCAAGACGGCCGGCGTCGCCGGCCCTCTCTTCAAAGCTCGCCGGCCCAGACCGTCGGGGTGGTCCCCGTCTCCTGGGTGGTGTCCCAGGTTAACCTGCACATCTCTCTAAAGTTGTTTCCTCAAACACTAAACTCCCCAGATCAAAGCAGATAGTAATATCTCTAAAAATACACTAAAAACCCGATATCGCCTCAATCGATACAAACTACGTTCTACGCAGAAATTAACGATCAAACCTACACAAAAACTATAAATTAACAGTAAAGGGAATATACCTAGCCACTTTGCTCTCAAGTTCCAAGCTTTCCCCTCTCCAAGTGATCAAGATCAAGAAAAACCCAAGCTTTTGGTATTTTTGTGATAGGTTTTGAGATATTTGAGGATTTTAGAGTTTAGATTGATAAAAATGATATGGGAATTGATCTAGGGCAGTAGAGAAAGAGAGGATTTCGGCCAAGGGTGAGGAGGTGGAGAATTGTGAGGGTTTCCTAGCAATTTCCTTCATTAATTGCCTCATTAAAGACACTTGCACACATACACACACATGCATGCATCTACTCACTTCTCTTTTCTTTTCTTTTTCATTTAAATCCTAACATAAATCCTAGGCCACACATAATTCCCTAGGTGAAGTGAGAAGGATTTCTAACTTAGAGGTTTTAAAGAAAAGATCGCAAACGGTTATTTTCCCAAAATTTAAATACCGCATTAAAATAATATAAAAAAATTGGGAAAAACCAAATTGAACCAAAATGTCCCATATACTCCCAAAGTTCGCGCACTAGCTTTATTTTAGCTAATCTAGGTGCTGGCAAGTCTATATGGTCGTTTGTTCACAGTCGGGTAAAAACGGAAAATACCGACAAACTTACCCTAAAACGGACGAAATCGCATAACGATTTCCAACACGTTACAGTTAAACTCTTGGTTTGAGAATTAAATTCTCTTTTATTTTGTGGGAGCTTATAGAATGATCTCCTTCCTTCTCTTACCTAGAGTTTTTTCTCTGAAGAGATCTTTTTGTCTCTTTGGAGAATTAAATTCTCTTCTCTTTTTTCTCTTCTATCTTCTCTCTTTGTTGTTGTATCCCTTTTTTTCCTCTTCTCTTCTTGGCTCCTGTTTATAGGAGAAAGAAAAGAATCGGTTTGTTCAGCCGATCTCTCATTGAGAGATTTTGATTGATTTTATAACCAACATGATCTTTTAGATCACTCGGTGAATTTTATTCACCATTGGATTTTTATTCCAAAAGATATTTTATTTGTTGTTCCTGGAAAATTTTAAGAAAATATTTCCTTGTACAGAATCTTTTTATAAATTGGTGATTTTTAATCACCATTGGATTTTTAATCCAACGGTGCTCCCTTTTACAGAGTGCAATCTTTTTTGTTTGGAAAGATCTAGGGAAATATTTTTCAAATTAGGGTTTTTGATTCCTTTTAATTAGAATTTAATTCTATTAGTTCAGAGGGTTTAAGAGTCTATCACGTGTTGGCATATGACCTCACTGATTAAGCAATTAATTAGAATTTAATTCTTTTGGTTCAGAGAGTTTAGGAGTCTATCACGTGTTGGCACGTGACCTCACTGATTAAGCAATTAATTAGAATTTAATTCTATTTGTTCAGAGGGCTCAGAAACCCATCACGTGTTGGCACGTGACCCCACTGATACAGCATTTAATTAGAATTTAATTTTATTCGTTGAGAGGGCTCAGAAACCCATCACGTGTTGGCACGTGACCCCACTGATAAAGCATTTAATTAGAATTTAATTCAATTAGTTCAGTGGGTTCAGAAACCCATCATGTGCTGGCACGTGACCCCACTGATAAAGCATTTCCAATTGTTTATTTTATTCAGCGCATAGGCTTTGCCTGTAAAAGGTCACGTGTCTGCACGTGAGACCCGGTCATGTGTGGGCACGTGATGCCCCCTTTGGGGGTTTTCTTTGCAGCTTTATTTGTATTTTATTCAGTTCCCATGAGTGAACAATTGCTTTTAATTCTTTTTAATTAGAATTTAATTCTATTAATTCAGTGGGTTCAAGAGCCCATCACGTGTGGGCACGCGACTTTATCAATTAGGCATTCAGGCGTAGATAGAATATGCCCATAAAAAGGTCACGTGTTTGCACGTGAGGCCTGGTCACGTGTGAGCACGTGATGTCCCATTTGGGGGTTTTTCTTGCTGCTTTATTTGTATTTCATTCAGTTCCTATGAAAGAACATGGTTTTCACTTTCTTTTCTGCGACCGTAAGTGTAATATATGGTGTATCGCCGGTTTCATTGCTATATGTCAACGATAATTGGAATACGCATATTTACTTACGTTGATGACATGTGATGTTATGTGTTGCTGTGATATGTTATATTGGATCGTCGTGTTTGAATAGCCGGGAGTTTTTGCGTGAGATGAGAGTTTTTCATTTTCATTCATATACAAACTTGTATGTAATATTCTTTTGTTGCGGCACTTCCGGGTTGAGGATGATGTCACCATTGTTGTATATTATTTACTTTTCCGCATTAGGATAGACACAAGACGGGGAGCACAAGTAACCGGGTTCTAGAGTCCAGTGGGAGACCATCTCGAGGAGTCGAGACCGGGTCTCCTAACTCTAGAAATGGTAGGGTTGCTTGCCGGTCTCGTAAGGGTCTAGGGATGTGGGTTTGGCTATTCATCGTGATCGTGGAATCCGTGTATTTTTTACTGGCTTAATTTAAAACACGGAATTCCTAGTATATCCAATATTTCATATGTGGACTTCTGCTGCTGATATTCTGTGATGTGATCACTTTATATGATGAGACAAATGTTGTTATTATATATATGATATATAATAAATGTTGCTTATGTTTTGCACCCACGCTAGTCCCGCTCCGCTATGCCGTTAGTTAAGTAACCTAACGGTACATAACGAGACACTATGGCGAATGCGGATGGCATAAGCGTACGTTGTATTTTCGTTTCTTCTGTGATGCTTAGGAAGCATAAATGTTAGGAATTCATTAATGAGATTAATGAAAAAGAAAGAAACCTAAAGATGTTGTAGAATCAAATTTTCAAAAAGGCAACTCTAGTTCTTGTTTTGCATAGCGGTATTCCTTGATGAATATCCAGCACCTCATTCGATGAGGAAATAGCCGAGATCCCTTCATCGGGAATGACCTCTTTAGCAAAAGCTAGCAGATGCTACACCCATTCGGTTTATTTTTAAAAAACTCGATTTTAAAAGCGGAGCTTAAACACTCCTTTTTAAATCACTCGATTCTACAATGATATCAAGTTCATTATGCAAAAGGTTTTCCTAAAACCTATCGCAGCTCTCTGTCATTTCAGATAAGTACTGCTTAGTATTCGTGCTACGTTTGTTAGCCTGCGTCAAGGCGTAGTGTGCGGTAGCTATTTAGTGCTTATTTGCTGCATATGATGCGAATGGATTAGGGTAGTCATGCGACTTTGTTGGCCTGCATCAAGGGTCGTGCGGGTGGGTTTAATTCAATCACGAAATGTACGGGTTGAACTTGACTAGAGGACTATGGTTTGTTGGCCTGCGTCAAGGTCAAAGGACGCTAGGGACAAAATATTATTAGGAATTTCAAGTGTTGAAATTTGCAATGAGATTGCATACCTTCTATGAGATAGTTGGATCCCGATACCCACTGCGAGTAAGAGTTACTCTTGGGAGAGTTTTACACATCACAATTAGCCGATCAAGTAGGTGTCTAGAAAGGTGTAAACGGGGTTACGCCCCTGGGAAAACGAGATTTATTCTAATCAGGTCCGTGCGAAAGCACGGGGAACTTCCCTCAAAGTACCGACACTGGCCTGGCCGAGGATTGGCGAACTTGTAGGGTGTAATTAATCCTGGCTAGTCTTACATTTCAGGGTTTGAAAGAAGATTTGATAAAAACAGTGTGAGCATCCTGATTAGATAAGATAATAACCAATCTAATCTTGCAAGAGCATACGCTAAGTGTTTTCTTCTCTCTCTCTCCATGTAGCGACCATGACATGCCTTAATCAAGATAATAATATGGATGTATTGACCAAACTGGCTTGTTATACTAAGCTAGGGAACGTTGGTTCCGCTCTATCTTAAAATTGTTATAAGTCTGAGCAGGAAATAGGGGAATATCCGGATTCCCACGCCACCCAAACGAGGAATGCGCATGCCGATGCATCTTCTTCGGGTGTGTTAGTTACCAAGAACTGTTTCTCAGTACACTCTACGTCCTGGGTATTTGATACCGGATCGGGATCCCACATATGTAATATATTACATGGGCTAAGGAAAGGTAGAGAACTGGGAATAGGTGATCATTATGTAAAAGTAGGGAATGGTGCAAATGTTACAGCCAAAGCAGTTGGCAAATATCATCTTGTATTACCAAATGGTAATACATTGATTCTGAACGAATGCTATTACATACCGAACCTGATATGCAATATTATATCAGTTTCTTTATTAAGTAAAGAAGGATATAATTTTGTATTGTAGGATAATGTTATGAACATTTTTCTGAATCAAAAGTTGATTGGATCAGGCTCGTTAAGTAATGGCATATACATTCTAGATCAAACCACAGTTCTTAACGTACAGAACACACACAAGAGGAAAAGTTCAGAAATGAACGAGTCCTTCTTGTGGCATTGTAGACTAGGTCATATCAATGCGACACGAATAGCTTAGTTATATAAAGATGGATATTTAAATTAGTTTGAATTTACATCATATGAAACTTGCCAGTCATGTCTCAAAGGTAAAATGAATAAAACTCCGTTTACTGGACACAGAGAAAGAGTTACGGAACTCTTGGGACCGATACATAGTGATGTATGCGGTCCTATGTCTATGCATGCCAGGAATGGGTCCTCATACTTCATTATATTCACTGACGATCTCTCGAGATTTGGACATGTGTTCCTGTTGAAACACAAGTGTGAAGCTTTTGAGAAATTCAAAGAATATAAGCATAAAGTTGAGAACCAGACGGGTAAAAGTATTAAAATTCTACGATCTGATCGGGGAGGAGAATACTTGAGCACGGAATTTCATGACTATCTAAAAGAGAATGGGATTCTCTCTCAGCTTACTCCTCCGTATACACCACAGCACAATGGTGTATCGGAGCGGAGGAATCGCATCCTATTAAATATGGTGTGCTCTATGATGAGTACCACTGAGTTGCCTATTTCCTTTTGGGGTTATGCACTGGAGACAGCTGCGGACCTATTGAATATGGTCCCACCAAATCTGTGCTAACCACTCCATATGAGATATGGAAAGGAAAGAGACCATGTCTTAATTATGTTAAGGTGTGGGGTTGTCCGGCATATGTGAAAACACAAAATCTGGACAAGCTCGAGGATAGGTCGGTTCTGTGTAAGTTCATTGGATATCCCAAACATTCCCGAGGGTATATCTTCTACCACACCGAGGAACAAAAAGTGTTTGTTTCTCGACATGCCACCTTTTTAGAAAAGAAATTTCTTGAAAAAGAAATTAGTAGCAAAGAGGTAGATGGAAGAAGTTCCAGCTACACAAATTATAACTGAAGATTTAGTGGAACCAGAGGATTCAATAGTTCCCAACGAACCTCAGCCTATCCGCCGATCTAGTAGGGTTGCTCATCCACCTGAGAAATACTACGGTTTTTTCATTGATGGTGGGAGCAAGGATTGCATCATGGAAGATGATGACCCAACTAACTTCGAGCAGGACATCACGAGTGGGGACTCTGTGAAATGGCTGGATGCAATGCGATCTGAGATGGAATCCATGTACACCAACAATGTATGGAATTTGGAAGTTGCTCCCGAAGGGGTAAAACCCATTGGAAGTAAATGGATCGTTAAGAAGAAACTTGGTGTAGATGGAAAAGTTGAGACTTTCAAAGCTAGACTTGTTGCAAAAGGTTTTTGTCAATGACCAGGTGTGGATTATGATGAAACGTTTTCTCCAGTGGCTATGCTTAAGTCCATCCGGATCTTACTTGCCATCGCTGCATACCACGACTACGAAATCTGTTAGATGGATGTTAAGACCGCCTTTCTAAATGGTGATTTAGAAAAGAGCGTGTACATGACTCAGCCAGAGGGCTTCGTGGATAGTGGGAGCAGCGGAAAGGTGCGCAAGCTGCTTAAATCAATCTACGGGTTAAAGCATGCATCGTGGAGTTGGAACATCTGTTTTGATGTTGTAGTCAAAGAGTTTGACTTCGTTAAAAACGTAGATGAACCTTGTGTATACAAGAAGGTGGCAGAGAGTAAGGTCGTCTTCCTCATATTGTACGTGGATGATATACTCTTGATAGGAAATGATGTTCCGATGCTGTACTCGGTCAAGCTCTTCTTATCACAAAGATTCTCAATGAAAGATCTAGGTGATGCCTCCTACATCTTGGGGATTAAGATCTATAGAGATAGATCTAAACGGATGTCGGGATTGTCCTAATCCAGGTATATTGACACCATACTAAAGAGGTTTAGTATGGAAGATTCCAAGCGTGGGAATTTACCCACGATCTCAGGAATCACTCTCTCCAAAGAGATGTCTCCCAAGACTGATTTGGAGAGGGATCGCATGCAAGGGATACCCTATGCTTCGGCAGTAGGCTTTATCATGTACGCGATGTTGTGTACCAGACCCGATGTAGCATACTCACTAGGTGTAGTGAGTAGGTATCAAGCAGATCCTGGAGAGAATCACTGGACAACTGTGAAAAACATTCTTAAGTACTTGAGAAGGACTAAAGAAATGTTCTTGGTGTATGGTAATGGTGAACTCCAAATGGAGTCCTTTACCGATTCGAGCTTCCAGAGCGATAAGGACGACTCTAGTCGGTCTCGGGTTTTGTCTTCACCCTTAATGGATGGGCGGTTTGTTAGAAGAGTTCCAAGAAAGAAACCGTGGCAGACTCGACGATGGAGGCTGAATACACCGTTGCCAACGATGCCGCCAAAGAGGCTGTCTAAATGAAGAAGTTCATAACCGAACTTGGTGTGGTTCCATCCATCGAGCATCCAATACCTATGTATTGTGATAACAATGGAGCAGTGGCTTTGACTAAGGAACCCAGGTCCCATCAGCGATCCAGGCATATTCTGAGGCGGTATCACCTGATGTGGGAGATAGTTGATCGCCGGGAGATCGAGGTCAGGAGAGTTGACACGAAGAATAACACGGCGGATCCACTCACTAAGGCCATACCCCAGATACAATTTGAGAGACTCTTCAGGATGTTGGGTATTAGATACTACAACAATTGGCCTTAGTGCAAGTGGGAAATTGTTAGTTATATGTATGCCCTAGAGCCCATTATTGTACATGATTGTATATTATAGTGGATGCTTGGACATATATAGAGAGTACTTTCTTCCTCGACATGATAGTACGCTATCTGGTTGCTCTTTGTTTTAACATGTAGATTTGTATTGTGAGACTGTCTTGCTCTCATGTGTTGATAAAGCCCTTAGGATGTGTACTTGACAACCAGGACTATGATGTAGATCATACTAGTGGGGCCAGGGTAGTCCATAAGTTCATCCTTTAAATGTTCCTAGTCGAGGATGTATCGAGACTGGGCATCGATATTCCAGAGTAGACTAGCGTATACGCTTCTTGACCATATGATGGGCGATGGATGATCCAACATCCATTGGTGTTTGACATCAAAGATGGTATACGGGTGCTCAGTGGAGACTGGGTACACTGAATAGGACTCGCCGAGAACTCCTAGATGGTATTATACCTAACATCAGATAGCAGTTCTCTGATGACACTGGTACAGGTTAGTCTGTAGACCTAAGATCATCATAGAGTCTTGTGTGATTCCCACCGTGCTTTGATTTCCACCTTACCACGTTCAAGAGAACGTGCAAAACGGTGGTTTTTGGGTACAGTCCCGAGTCACATAGAAGCAATGAGCGATAAGAGGGGTTTCGTCTCTCCCGCTATTGGGGGTTGATGTTGCGTTGTGTTTGATTGGCTATAACAGGAAGTCCCTGGACAGGGCTGATATAGAGATTTACTGGTAAGTGTTATCAGTAGTTTCTCGACCCGTTATGAGCCTCACATCGGCATGACTTATCAAGTTACTTGGGTCTGACATTTACCACCCCTAGACTAGATATGCGACATATCAGACGAAGAGACCAGATTGTACGGTAGTGTTACTTATTGGATTCGCAAGAGAATGAGTAGGCTTGCTTGTTGATCTTCTGATCGCTCAATACTCGGGTAGCCGTTACGTCCAGCTAGTACCGCTGACGGCTTGTGGGTGACTGATATGATCATCACCTACTGCCGGCATATTGACGAGTCTTTAGAGTCCTACACAGAGGTTTCCTGGCTCAGGCGAAACAAAGTAGGAGCACATATGTGATATGTGCAGGACCGAGATTAATACGTGTATGTGATACCGTATTCTATTCTCGTGATATGAGATATCGGTCGGTTATATGTGATATAGCCGGATTGTCGAGTCAAGTGTTGATTCGATAAGTTGATACAATTGATATTAGTCGGTTATATGTGATATAGCCGGATTATTAAATCGAGTGTTGATTTAATAATTTAATATATAATTGTATATTTGATATATTAATTTACATTAACTAATATTAGCTCACTTAAGCATTTCTTTTTCTCACTTGTGCACATTTAATATATATGTGATATATATTATTGTGTCATGCTTGTTGATACATGCAACATGGGTGTATGAGACCCACACCACGCTTATGTTAATGAAGGGTTTTATTTATTGAAAGTTAATTAAAATTAGGTGGAAATTAGTCATGGTTTGGAGCTTAGTGGAAGCTTGTGGAACCATTGACTCAGTCCACTAATTTTGTTTTACTTAAGATATTTATTAACCCAACCATTATGATTAGCCATGGTTATGTAAGTCTACGCTAGCGCCCCGGCAGTCTACAGACGCCAAAATGCGGAACAAAACTTTTAAACTTGGCGCTATCGTATACTTTAACCCGGATCTGCCATTATTGCTAAACTAACAAACTGTAAAGAGTGTAGGAATGTTATACCGAACGATCCGAGTCCTTCGTTCTTCAACCATCATCCCACGCTCAGTTGCGGCTGCTCCGATCTCGTCGATCTCCGATTCCTTCGTCGAGGTGGCACCACATGATCGATTCTTTAAACGGGCTCCCGCCTCTGACTCGAGGCAACTCGATCGTCAAGTTTGCTAAAAGAGACGACCAAGATTGATGTAGAGAATGAGTAGATGACTTTGTCTCACTTCGTCCAAGTCCGTGGACGATCGGTTAATGAAGTTGCCGAAGGAATCGGGTGATGGAATGAAATGTACTGTGAAATTCCATACACCGATAAAACCTATCATATCTTTTCTAGCAAATGAAAACTCAAGTGAGAGAGGGAATGAGGAGAGAGAGAGGGCAAGCCATATATAGCAAGAGGGAGGTGACCGTAGGAGAAGGGGGTGACCTTAAGCAAAAGCTTCTCACTTTTAAAATATCTTTAGCTAAATAAAAGATCTTAACCAAAACAAGAAAGTGGTTAAAATCAAAGCATGAGTCACAAGACACCTCACCAAATCTAGAACCTTCTAGAACCTTCTAGAAGCATGACACACTCTCATCCAAGAAAAGATAAATCCGTCTTTAACCGAATGTTAAAAGACGGCTGATAGAAAACTGGAAACTGGCAACTTCCAAAAGTGATCCTGAAACAACTTTCAGGATAACCCCGAAACTGTATAAATATACCCGCATTTGTATTACGACCGAATACAAATGCAACTGAGACAAAGATATTATACCTACTCAATATAATACTCGGATCCGGCTTAAACCAAAGCCGACCAGTATTATCTGCCCGAAAAATAACACGTGCGTAAACGCACGTGCATTTTCCGAAACCTGCCATAAAACCATACGGCCTCTACAACGTTTCGCCCGAACTTGGGAAACTGTCTGTGGGGGACTCTAATGACTCGTCAGCACCCTGGCAGTGGGTTTAACCACAAACCGTCAGCGGCACTAGCAATGCGTAACGGCTGCCCATGGACTGACCTCAAGGGATGCCGATGAGCGCACTCATCCGGAAAACCCTACTGAGCCTAACAGTGACAATGTATATACAGTCCGGTCCGTTCGTCAATGAGTATCGCATATCTGCCTAGGGGGCTAGTAACGCCAGACCCCCAATAGCAGTATAAGTCGTGTCGGAGTGAAGCCCAATTACACCCTGAGATACTACTGGAGTACCTACCAGTAAATCTCCTGCCATGGCCATGGACTTTGTGTAATGGCTCTCCTAGACACAGCACGACCTCGCCCCCAATACCGGGAGAGACGAATCCCCTGCCGATCCGCTCACGTGCCTCCATATGGCTCGGGACTGTACCCAAAAACTACCTGTTTGCACGACTCCTTTGAGCCGTGGTAGGGTAGAAATCAAAGCACAGTGGGAACTCACACGAGACAAATGACGACCTCAGGTCGATGAACTAACCTGTACACATGTCACCAGGGAACTGCTATCTGACGATAGGTATAGTATTAACTAGCAGATTCCCGGCGAGTCCTGTCCGGTGTACTCATAACCCAATGAGCACCTGTATACATCTTAGGTGATCCAACTGACACCAGCGGCTTGTGAGACCGGCCACCGCCCCTCGTCGGGGTCTCGACTGTATACACTAGTCTACTCCGGAGTATCGATGCCCCTGTCTCGAAACTCCCACGACTAGGGACCACAATTAAGGATATGCATATAAACTACCCAACTCTCACGTATATGATCGCCATCATACTGTTGGTAGTAAAGCAAGATCCTAAGGGCTCTATCAAAGTGTAACATGCAATCAGTCACCTGAACATGTACACGACTGATAGAGGCAAACCAGATAGCATACTATCATCTTGAGTAAGACTGTCCTACTGGGATAGGTCCTCCGCAATCATTGCAATCACGTACCTGCGATCCAATAATTGACTATGAGGTCACTATCTCCAACAATCTCCCACTTGCACTCAAGGCTAATATTGCGATGTCGACTACTCACAGCCCGTGTGAAACCGAACATCCAACTCCTCTACTAATCAGTTTCACAAAGCCCGTTTGTAAAACTATTGTGTTCGAGAAATAGCCTCGGTGAGTGGATCCGCCTAGAAGTTTCTTTCTGTATCTCTCTTAATCTCAAGTTCGCGGAGAAAGCCATCTCCCGAATTGAGTAGTACCTGTCTTAGAATATGTCTGGATATCTGATAGGACCTTAGTTCATAAATGAACTCCATATCCAAACTTCTTAGACTGTATGGATCACTGAACCTAATCAATATCCGGTACCATGCCACCCACAGTATCCTCTGGAACCACCTGTCCATAATACTGTCCCTCGTCAGAGGGAAAACTAAAACTCTGACAATCACTCTGTCATCCATGTCACCTTTGAAGCCTGGAATGATAACCGTCTCCCGAAAGAGGCTGCCGTTATCAAATCCGTAGAACATGTACCAATGTTCTAAAACTGCTTCCTTATGTTTCTCCAGGATTGGATTAATACAAACTTATTGCATCTAGTGCAAAAAACAACATTTGGTGCGGTACTTGACATCTCATGATTGACTCAATTGCCTAAGCAAGTGATCTGCCAATCATGCACATCCCTCTCCTCTTTAGTCTATACGACACCTTTAGAGAGGGTGACTCCATCACCTGCAGGTACACTACCATGCTAAGAGTCAACTATTCTAAAAACCATTAGAATATCTGTCAAAGTACCCACATTGGGAAACCACCCAAATCTAGATCTAAAACCATAGATCCAGAAACCAGAATGTCTAATATTATATCCATGTCCTGTCTGGAGAAACAACTGTGTGACTACCACAGTATAACCGATCGTAGTATAGGAATTTTACTTCCTACTCTGTGTATGTCATCCAGATACCATGACATCACACCCTACTACCTTCTTAACTGATCCATCCCCTATTCTGATTGAAGTCAAACCCATGACTGTCACATCAAAAATTAGATGATCTATCTCCGCTATAACTGCTCAAGTCTATAAATAGACATAAGCATCTTGCCCACTATGCTTCCGCTGCTCCCACTGACTACGACAACCCTCCTACCGGGTTTCATAGCCTGGAACAACAGTAGTGTCAAGTCTTGGTAGATAAGAACCTCCCTGTCACCGTCCTTGAGCCTACCGAAGTACCTCTCGGGTATCTGAGGTTGCCTACCATACCTGCGGAGTGGCTATTGGAATGTCAAACCTGATTGAAAATATAGGTCTTATTAAATTTTCCGTAATCGTTCGCGGTTCTGGAATCACTTTCAGTTCTACCATACTCCCACTACTGTTTTCTGAAAAAGATCCATTTTACTAAAACTGTGGCGAGTCAAGAACAATATCACTATTGATCTTCCAAATGGTAGAATATCAACCCTCGTCATAGCCAGGGTCAACCCACAAACAGCCATTACAGAAACGTGCCCTGAGTTATCCAGAGTCTGGTTTTAAGCATAAGCTGGACAACTCCCCGTACCTTAATTTCTTTTAAGGTACGAACTATTCTATATCCAATATAGAAACTTTGGCACTTATTTAATTGGAACCAAGATTCAATCCATGCAGCTGTCTCCAGTGCATATTAACTTAATGGAAAGAGGCTAATCAGCATTACTCAACTTAGGAATCCATCCAATCATGAGTAACCTGAAAGAGAAACACGTTTCTCAAAACCATCACTATCATCTGAATACCAATCACAAGAATCTATATCTTCGATCTCTTTGAAGAATCCCGATACTTGTGACATCTGGTTCTCTACTTTATTCTTATACCCACAACTTCTCAAAACTTAGACCTTGTATTTCTACGAAACACTTGTCTAAATACTAGAGAAGTTATAAGTAAACAGAACATAGTACGAGGACCTACCCCTTTGTCCTGATGGACACTGGACAACATACAATACTCTGTATAAGTCCGCTGAGTTAAACAACTCAAAACCTGTGCGTTGTAGGTGGAAAACTGTACCCTGGCGATTTCCTCAAATATCACCAATTACAACGAATTCCGATATAATGAGGGTGATCACCAAATTCCCAATATCTTACTCCGACTCATCATCTGTAAAACCATACAGATATGAGAATGAAACCTGGTAAATACATACCCTTGGAGTAAGTGTCTAATCGGGAAAACAGTTTTTCCTTTAACAATGCACTGAAACATGAAAATGTTTCGTAGGGGTATCCTGGTATTCATAGCAATGCCTCTTCCATAATCCAATTCATGACTTCAACCGTATATCTTATTGCCATCTCTCCAAATCCCTTTATTTGTCTTTAGTCATTACCTTCTGTACACCATTGTTAGGCTAAATGGTTTTCTTCCTTCCCTACCGTTCGGCACCAGCCTATGGTTTGGAAGAAGACTATCCAGTAAGCATAATAGGTGTACCCTCCTAAACCAAGGAGTACTCGCAACTGAGAGAAGGTGATGATAAAAGACAACTGAATAATACCTTATTCTCTTAAAGGTGAAATGGGAGTGGCGATGAAGTACGCGGTTTTGGTCGTGAATGATATCAGTCGCAATTTACTTTGCCCTCTTTCTAATCCCTTTATTTTGTCTTTACATATTACCTTCTGCACACCCTACTTAGGCTAATTGGTTTTCTTCATTCCCTACCTTTCGGCACCAGCCTATGGTTTGGAATAAGACTATCCAATAGGCGTAATAGGTGTACTCTCCTAAACCAAGGAGCTCTCGCAACCTGAGAGAAGGTGATAATAAAAGACAACTGAATAAACCAATTCTATTTCTCCTGAACCTGGATCCATCCCCGAAGAAGTCCCTTCGAGTTCGTATATAACCATACGATGGCTCTATCCAATGGAAGTGGATATCCGTAGTAATACGGGTGTTCTGAGAAATACAAAGGGTAAAAGAAGGAGTGGCAATGACTTATGCAACTCAGACAATCCAAAAGCCAGTATTTTAAGAAGGTTCGGTCAACCTGGTCACTGAGTCATAGTCTAGGGTCGGTCAAAGGTCGCTGCCAAAGAGAGAGAGAGAAAAGAAACACTCAGCGTGCACTCTATCCTAGATCAGAATGGTCATCATTTTATCTAATCCGGAAACCTCCCACTGTCCTGTCAAATTCTCCTCCAATCCTAAAGAAGAATCAATCGGGATCACCCGAAGAGTAAACCAACTCATCAGTGGGAATCAGGATCCAACTCTCATCGCATGATAACGTGATGGAATGCATCCACATTACTCATACTCCAGAAGGTATGCGCATACTCGGCAAGTTTCAGTTTCTTTAGAAACTCCTGATATCATTTTTGCCCCATGCTCTTATAACCTTGGCGTTGGTCAAAATGTCATAAGTCACATGCCAAGTTCTACCCGTCACTATCTTGCCAATTTGAACCCACCCGCACATGCCCTTGACGTTGGCCAAAATGGCAGAACGACTGTCCCAAACTAACTCATCTATCTATGCAACAATTGAATACCCAGCAGCTACCAAACACTATGCCTTGGCGTTGGTCAAAATACGTAGCTTGAATACTACTGAATACCCAAAAGAAGTGACGGAGGGCTACGACTGGTTTTTGGCGAAAAACCTTTAGCGTAGTGAACTTGATATCGCTGAAGGAACCTGATAGCTTTTTAAAATATAATGGCGAAAACCTTTTGCTAAAGAGGTCATTCCCGGTAAAGGGATCTCGGCTCTTTCCTCGTGGAATGAGGTGCAGGATATTCCACTGAATACCGCTATGCAAAGCAACATGTAATCGACTATAGTGAAGTTATTACTCTGACGCAAACTTCTGTCCAAGGGGTCAGTCCCGGTGAAGGGATATCGGCCCTTGCCCCGTCGAATGAGGTGCAGGATATTCCACTGAATACCGCTATGCATAACAAAAGAAAACGTCTTTGCAATAACACTTTTTAAATTGTTCCAACAACTGTATACAGGTTTGTTTTAACTTTGCATTGATCAGAATCAACGCAGTCCCATCATTCAATCACACCAGAAAAGAACGAAAATAAAATGTACGTATATGCCATCCGCATTCGTCACTGGGTCCCGTCATCACCCGTTAGGTTACTTAACTAACGACAGAGCGGGGACTGGACTAGCGCGGGTGTAAAACATATACAACATCTAATAGTATATAAACCAATATACATAATCGCTCCAGGCGTGATAGTATGCAACATTACAGAAAAGTAATAAGCATCACAGAACAATACAGATATCTGGGATCCCCGAGTTTCACAGAGCCGCTGCTGAAACTCGACGTTCCCCTGTCGTGTGGATAGCATGTGCAATGAAACCTAGACCCCTACGGGTGCGGCAAGTTACCCGCCAAAACCTGAAGCGAGGTAGTCCCCACAGCATAGTGAATGGAACACCCGGCACTTCACGGAATCCGGTAAATTGAGTACCCCTCCTTGGGTCAACCTGTACCCCCTACGAGTGCGGCGAATAGTCTGCCAATTCTAGAGTAGGACCCCTCTGCCTCTCAAAGCCATGAGATGCGGACCCGTTGCTTCTCAGAACCCGGCTATCCGTGCACTCCGTCTCGGGGCAAAACCTAGTACAGTAATGAAAAATAGTACAATAGGTACATCGACCGCAACCTGGTCGTGCCCCAAAAGAATATTATACAACAGGCAGTGACGGCTGTCCACAAGTTGGACGCTCGCCCCGCAATATCAAATGTACAAATAAACACAAACTGTACTACCATTGCACACTGCTATCCACCACGACAAATCCGCAACATCACAGCACAACACAGAACATCAACGTGAATGTCACGTTCGCAAACCCGTCGAAAAGAACTATAGCAATCAGACGCGGTTTACCGATCAAATGACATTCCCGGTCGGAGATATAATGTAAGCACTGTAAACTAACGTGTTTAAATTACGATCGACCAAAGACCAATTATCAAAAAGTGGGCCCCACTGCTTACTGGTGAACAGTAACAAAACCTGGGCCAAAACTATATTAACCAAAAACCCCAAAATCCAACACAGAAACCACTGACCAAATTTGGGAGCACGTGCTCCCCACGTGGCCGCGGATGCGCGGCCAAACTATGGGTTTGGCCGCCCTTCCGCGGCAGCTTGGAGGGATCACGACCCCAAATTTTGTCGTGGCTCTTAAAAACGCCTGCACGGATTTTTAAGATATACAGAAATCAATTTTGACACCGTTTAAAATCAACAGAAACTGTCGGCTTGGATTTTTGCAGTTTTCGATTTTCGGTCGAATCGATGTTTTAAACGCGTTAGCACAAGTTAGCATAGCAAAATGGTGAGGCTCTGATACCACTGTAAGTCTACGCTAGCGCCCCGGCAGTCTACAGACGCCAAAATGCAGAACAAAACTTTTAAACTTGGCGCTATCGTATACTTTAACCCGGATCTGCCATTATTACTAAACTAACAAACTGTAAAGAGTGTAGGAATGTTATACCGAACGATCCGAGTCCTTCATTCTTCAACCATCATCCCACGCTCCGTTGCGGCTGCTCCGATCTCGTCGATCTCCGATTCCTTCGTCGAGGTGGCACCACATGATCGATTCTTTAAACGGGCTCCCGCCTCTGACTCGAGGCAACTCGATCGTCAAGTTTGCTAAAAGAGACGACCAAGATTGATGTAGAGAATGAGTAGATGACTTTGTCTCACTTCGTCCAAGTCCGTGGACGATCGGTTAATGAAGTTGCCGAAGGAATCGGGTGATGGAATGAAATGTACTGTGAAATTCCATACACCGATAAAACCTATCATATCTTTTCTAGCAAATGAAAACTCAAGTGAGAGAGGGAATGAGGAGAGAGAGAGGGCAAGCCATATATAGCAAGAGGGAGGTGACCGTAGGAGAAGGGGGTGACCTTAAGCAAAAGCTTCTCACTTTTAAAATATCTTTAGCTAAATAAAAGATCTTAACCAAAACAAGAAAGTGGTTAAAATCAAAGCATGAGTCACAAGACACCTCACCAAATCTAGAACCTTCTAGAACCTTCTAGAAGCATGACACACTCTCATCCAAGAAAAGATAAATCCGTCTTTAACCGAATGTTAAAAGACGGCTGATAGAAAACTGGAAACTGGCAACTTCCAAAAGTGATCCTGAAACAACTTTCAGGATAACCCCGAAACTGTATAAATATACCCGCATTTGTATTACGACCGAATACAAATGCAACTGAGACAAAGATATTATACCTACTCAATATAATACTCGGATCCGGCTTAAACCAAAGCCGACCAGTATTATCTGCCCGAAAAATAACACGTGCGTAAACGTACGTGCATTTTCCGAACCCTTCCATAAAACCATACGGCCTCTACAACGTTTCGCCCGAACTTGGGAAACTGTCTGTGGGGGACTCTAATGACTCGTCAGCATCCTGGCAGTGGGTTTAACCACAAACCGTCAGCGGCACTAGCAATGCGTAACGGCTGCCCATGGACTGACCTCAAGGGATGCCGATGAGCGCACTCATCCGGAAAACCCTACTGAGCCTAACAGTGACAATGTATATACAGTCCGGTCCGTTCGTCAATGAGTATCGCATATCTGCCTAGGGGGCTAGTAACGCCAGACCCCCAATAGCAGTATAAGTCGTGTCGGAGTGAAGCCCAATTACACCCTGAGATACTACTGGAGTACCTACCAGTAAATCTCCTGCCATGGCCATGGACTTTGTGTAATGGCTCTCCTAGACACAGCACGACCTCGCCCCCAATACCGGGAGAGACGAATCCCCTGCCGATCCGCTCACGTGCCTCCATATGGCTCGGGACTGTACCCAAAAACTACCTGTTTGCACGACTCCTTTGAGCCGTGGTAGGGTAGAAATCAAAGCACAGTGGGAACTCACACGAGACAAATGACGACCTCAGGTCGATGAACTAACCTGTACACATGTCACCAGGGAACTGCTATCTGACGATAGGTATAGTACTAACTAGCAGATTCTCGGCGAGTCCTGTCCGGTGTACTCATAACCTAATGAGCACCTGTATACATCTTAGGTGATCCAACTGACACCAGCGGCTTGTGAGACCGGCCACCGCCCCTCGTCGGGGTCTCGACTGTATACACTAGTCTACTCCGGAGTATCGATGCCCTGTCTCGAAACTCCCACGACTAGGGACTACAATTAAGGATATGCATATAAACTACCCAACTCTCACGTATATGATCGCCATCATACTGTTGGTAGTAAAGCAAGATCCTAAGGGCTCTATCAAAGTGTAACATGCAATCAGTCACCTGAACATGTACACGACTGATAGAGGCAAACCAGATAGCATACTATCATCTTGAGTAAGACTGTTCTACCGGGATAGGTCCTCCGCAATCACTGCAATCACGTACCTGCGATCCAATAATTGACTATGAGGGCACTATCTCCAATAGGTTAAGTCTCTACATGGTTCATATATGATATGAACTCACCCATGGTTTCCATTGACTCTCTCTTCTATGATTACCTTCATCTTCTTCTTCATCTCCAAGAGCTTTCTAGGTTTTGAGGAGGTGAAGAAAATTAGTGAGAAAAATATTTTCAAAGTGAGCAAAATTCCTACTTCACCAACCTACACTAGATTAGCTATTTAGTTTAGATTGTTTGCTTCACTAATTCCTAATTAGTGAAGATGTAGCTTGAATTAGAGTCTCCTCAACGTAGATCATCTTCGGCCTCGAAGACTTCAAACAAGCTTGTTCATTTCACCTTGTGGAGCCTTACTAGAGTCCGGGAGATCACTACTTGGAGCGAAAGGACTACTACACGGAGCTTTTGAAGTGAAGGACCAGTCTACAAAGGTTGTATTCCTTGTTCACTTAGTGTAAATATGTTTACATATTAGCTTTTACCCAAATTCTCTAGTTAGATCCTTGGTTTGGGTTACTTAGCATACTAAAATTTATAAAATGGCATGGTTGATGCCTTCCGAAACCTTGTAGTTGTGCTAAAGAACCATACATAATCCAGTAAGTCCCCTCTCCTCTCTTATCTTCCTATTCTAAAAAGATCACTTTTCAAAACTCATCGGAAGTGGAGTTATTCCGACTTCCGATTTTAATTTCGTTAAAAACATAATGTTTCTTAATAACAAAACACCCATATTGTTACATCTTATTTAGTAATCATTAAAAAACTTTTAGAACAAGTTTCAATTCAACATACAATGTTATACAACTTTTATATCAATTTTACGGTTAAATACCACAAAGTTTACTTACGGCATCATTTCATCATATTTGCTAATATTACCTTTAGAAAACTCACGAGGTAATGACCTACCTCATCACAATACTCATCATGACATAGCACGATGGCTTTTGGGACAATATTTTGTGGGATAAATTGTCACGACCCGAAGGTACGGAATGTGACTGGCACTTAGAGTACGAGACGTCTCAAGGCGTAACGTAACCTAAGTCAGCCAATGCCCAGAAAATCTAAACTATAAGCAATAAAAGTGAAGGAAAACCTTTATGAAAACAATTTTAAACCATTTAAGTTGTATAAATCCCTATTTTAAAGCATCAAAATTTTCTAAAAATTTCGGCAGAGTCTCCTTTGTAAATACTAGCCCCCTAAAATAGGTACCACAAGATATATAACCTGTAATAACAAAATGGTATCCCTAAGCGGGAGCTAGCTCTTCGCCCAAGGAGGATCACAACCAAACGCAATATATATGCAATATCAAGCAAATAAGCATAAGGAAACACAAAACTAAGAAAAACTTGTCGGCCCAAGTGAGCTCGACCCCAGAGAAACCACATATACACAAATCTCTCAGTCTCATCACTAGGTCGCATATACAAATAAGAAGTGGTAGATGGAGAATACTAGATACAAAGTAGGTACAAAAAGAGATAAAGTGTCCTCGCAACCCACCTATGAGCAATGTCGCGAGTCTGGACAAAAGAAGCCAATGATAAGATAAGCCCGCCGCTACAAGGCTGACGGGTCTGACCTGCAAGACACTGTGGCACAACGGGGGTGAGTTGCCAGCTCGTGAGTAGAATATAACATCTAATAAGGCTATCGTAAGGATGCACGCAAATGCGTCACAACATGTATGTCTAGATGTGATATAATGCCACTAGTATGTATGCACATGTATGCAACATCAATACGAAATCTTAAGTATTTAAATACGATGATTCTCTGCATTCTTAAGTTAGGAAAAGAATATCTGTGCAATAGCTAAAGTACCATCAATGAAATCATCTGAAAACCGTGTCAAGCATCGACACCAAATATGGAAATACATCTGTCTCAATGTCTTACTATATCAATGTCTCAATACATCGGGCTTCGTCAGTCCGGATCGGCCCATATCATCAAATCTCACGACAACGGTCAGTATCCTCCGGATATCTGCCGCGCCAGACATCACCTGTAGGTAGTTTTCCCCTGCCAGGCTCATCGTCTACAACTCGATCTTCTTGCTCCGGGATACCATACCGGGCCCACCATGTACCCGAGACGGTTCATCCACTCCTCGAATCGGGTCTTGAAATACAACAGAAAACATGAAAACATGAAAACTCATGGTGGACGACACATACATCACGAGAAAACTGCAACTTTATTTTAAAAATGATGATAATAAGTTTTTGTTAAATTCTTGCGGTTTTCCCCAAAATCCAGAAATCTCATCAGTACTGAAATCCTCAAGAAAATCATAATACCCAACATGTTGTATATGATAAATGCTTATGATATCAAAGGTATGCGATGTGATTTGTGGCTAGAAATCTATATAAGCATGATGATGATGCGAGGTATATACATGCTATGTGATTCAATATATCATGTATGATGCAAGTGGTGATACTAAACTAAGCAGGTTCTAAAGTGCTCGTGACATGTCAATTACCAAGGCGTGTGTGCTCACATGAATAGTGCGCGTGCAACATGAGCCAATGGTAATGGTGTAAGTGTCCTAAAGGGTGATATCACACATAGGTATATAGATATCCATGCAATGCCAGCAGACGAATAACTAGACGGGTATGTATATGAATGAGATGGTTAACTAGCTAACTATGCATATAATTTGCAAGTAATAAAGTGATCCTAACTATGGGGTGCCTCGCGCCATCCAGACGATTTCCCCATAGATGTATACATCTACTCACCCGGACGCCTCGCTAATCTGATCCAACCACCGTTTTGTCTTTGCGCACCGCGTCCGATATTTCCGCAACCGATCCAATAATTGCACAACACACAACATAAGATTAAACATCATGGAATGACGCAAGTCATAATATGAAAAGATCAACGCCCAGAAGTTAGGCACAACGTGCACTCGGTGCACGGAAAACACACGAAAATCACTAAAAGCTTAACTAAAATTGTCGTTTCGGGGCAACCGTCAAAACTAAAACCCGACTAAACCAAAATCCGCATTAGCACACCCTACAAGTCATAGTAGATTCTAATAGTATCATCAATATATCGCAATTTAATCACCTCCTAATAATTTAGAAAACCTTGTAAGCATTCGCATATAAATTTCCGATGCAAACCTCGCGAATTAACGATATAGCGTTCACAAACTAGCACAAATTTACAAACTAGCATGGCCACAACACTAACTTAATTTATTAACAATGCTTCAAATCCTAATTAAAATTCCAAACCTTTACTAGAATTTCCTAAACAAGAAATTATAATCAAATTAACACTTTAAAAATCTAAATTAGCATAATTAAACTACCAATTTAACAACTAGATTAAAATTATACCCCCCAAGTGTTGATCCCCTTGCACTTAGCCTCCAAAGTTGCCTCTTTTCTCTTTGTTTTAAACCAATTAGGGTTTGGGAAAAGGTGGAATAGGATTTAGGTTAGAATTTGTGAAGGAATTTGTGAATTTTTGTGGATTTTTGGTTGATTTTTACATGAATTTTGAAGCAAGAAAATGGTGGAAAATCGGGAGGGTTTCCTGCAGTAAGCTTGGCTTGAGGGTGAGGGGGGAGGTGTGAGTGATATTATGTAGAAAATTCTACACAAAAATCATCTTTTAAACTCATTAAATGCATATCACATCAATTTTTACACAAAAAACCCCATTTTTAATTCATTTTTGCTTTAATTTTTAACCATAGAACTAAAATCTTGAAAAGTCTTGATAAAATTTTATTAACATTAGATTTTAGTTTATAATGTTTCCTAAGTGTGTAATTTACCCATTTAAATTTGCATTTATCACTAATTTAATGTAATTTTAAAAGCTTAAAATAATATTAAAAATAATTAATTAAGGATTTTTTTTTAAATAACTAGAAAATTTTAAGTGAAAATTTAGTGACCAGTTTCTAGCAATATCTTATCTAAATTTTGTATAATTAGACATATATTAAAAAATACTTATTTTGACTTTTTACGGAAAATACTGATTATTTTGCCGATTATCGAAAAACTGCCTAAACGATTTTCGAAGCGTTACAATCTTCCCCCTTTAAAGAAATTTGGTCCCCTAATTTAGAATTTAACTACGCGTACCTTCAAAAAAATGGGGATATCTCTTCCTCATCTCGACCTCGGTCTCCCAGGTGACCTCCTCGCTGTTCGGGCCACGCCAAAGAACCTTGACAGACGGTATAACCTTCGACCTCAATTTCTTCACCTGCCGATCCAAAATGACCACCGGCTACTCGGTGAATGAAAGATCGCGCTCCAGCTGGATTGTCTGGTGCTGAATCGCATGGGAAGGGTCATGAAGGTACTTGCGGAGCATCGGAACATGGAACACGGGATGAACATCGGGGAAGCTGGGCGGATGAGCTAACCGATAAGCCACAGAACCGACATGCTCTAGGATCTCGAAGGGACCAACATATCTAGGACTAAGCTTCCCTTTCCGCCCAAATCTCATCACGCACTTCATCGGAGAGACACTCAGGAAAACATGATCGCCAACAGCGAACTCGAGTCGGCAACGGTGCCTGTCAGCATATGATTTCTTCCTACTCTGGGCCGCTCTCATCCTGTCCCGAATCAGCTGTATCTTTTCGGTCGTCTCCTGTACGATCTGCGGTCCAAAAATACTGCTCTCCTTGAGCTCTGTCCAACATACGGGCGATCGACATCTCCTCCCATATAAAGCCTCGAAAGGTGCCATCTGAATCATCTCCTGGAAGCTATTATTGTAGGAGAACTCGATCAAGGGCAAATGACGATCCCAGCTACCGCCGAAATCTAAAACACAAGCTCTGAGCATGTCCTCAAGAGTCTGAATAGTATGCTCTGACTGACCGTCAGTTTGCGAATGAAAAGCTGTGCTAAAACTCAATCGGGTGCCCAAAGCCTCCTGAAGTTTCTGCCATAATCGGCTGGTAAACTGGGTGCCTCGGTCGGATATGATGCAAGTCGGGACGCTATGCAGTCGCACGATTTCATCAATATAAACCTGGGCGTACTGAGCAAATCCAAAAGTGGTCTTCATTGGCAGAAAGTGAGCCGCTTTCGTCAGTCGATCCACAATCACCCAAATAGAGTCATACTCTCGACTGGTCCTGGGTGGACCCACAATGAAGTCCATGGAGACCTGTTCCCAGTTCCACTCAGGGATGGGCAAAGGCTGTAACTCACCGGCTGGCCTCTGGTGCTCGGCCTTGACTTGCTGACAAGTCAGGGATCTCGACACAAAGTCTGTAACATCCTTCTTCATCCCGTCCTACCAGTAAACCTCTCTCAAGTCACGGAACATCTTGGTGGAACCTGGATGCACACTGTACACTGATCTATGGGCCTCCTCAAGAATATCATGCCTCAGTCCCTCAGAATCTGGTACGCACAGTCGAGTCCCAAATCGAAGTATCCCCTGATCATCAATCACGAACTCGGAAACTCTGCCCTGCCGTATTTGCTCAATAATCTCTAAAATACGGGCATCGCCGGACTGTGCCTCGCGGATACGGTCAAGTAACTGTGGGCGTGCTCTGAAATGGGCCAGCTGTCCCCCTGTAGGAGTAAACTCGAACTGCACTCTACTGTCACATAAAACCTGCCAATCCGCCGTCGACTGCAGCTGTACTGCGCTCAAACAAGATAGGCTACTCTCCGGGTCTCCTACTCAAAGTATCTGCCACCACATTCGCCTTGTCCGGATGGTATAGAATCTCGCAGTCATAATCTTTCACCAATTCCATCCAACGACGCTGTCTCAGATTTAGATCTCGCTGCTGAAAGATATACTTCAAGCTCTTGTGGTCAGTGAATATCTGGCACGACTCGCCGTATAGGTAATGTCTCCAGATCTTAAGTGCAAATACCACTGCAGCCATCTCTAAATCATGAGTGGGGTAGTTCTGTTCGTGTTTCCTTAACTGTCGAGAAGCTTACGCGATAACTCTGTCGTGTTGCATCAATACACAGCCCAGCCCCACTCGAGAAGCATCACAATATACCACGAAACCGTCCGATCCTGAAGGCAATGATAACACTGGTGCAGTAGTCATACGAGTCTTCAACTGCTGGAAGCTATCCTCACATGCCTGGGTCCAATCGAAAGGAACCCCCTTCCGTGTCAACCCGGTCAACGGTGCAGCAATACGGGAGAAGTCTTGTACAAAACATCGATAATAGCCGTCCAGACCTAAAAAGCTGCGAACCTCAATAACTGAAACCGCACTGGGCCAACGCTGCACTGCCTCGACCTTCTTCGGGTCCACACAAATACCATCTCTCATCACCACATGACCCAAGAAGTCGACACTGTCTAGCCAGAATGCGCACTTGGAAAATTTGGCGAACAGCTGATGCTCCCTCAAAGTCCGCAATGTGATACGCAAGTGCTGCTCATACTCCTCCTGACTCCGAGAATAAACCAAGATATCGTCAATGAACACAATGATGAACTGATCAAGATACAGCCTGAATACACAGTTCATCAAGTCCATAAATGCTGCTGGGGCATTGGTGAGCCCGAACGACATCACCAAGAACTCATAATGACCATAACGTGTACGGAATGCGGTCTTCGGAATATCCTCCTTCCGAACCCGCAACTGGTGATAACCTGACCGTAAATCAACCTTCGAGAAAAACCCTGCACCCTGGAGCTGATCTAATAAGTCGTTAATGCGGGGTAGGGGATATCTATTCCGCACAGTAACCCGGTTCAGCTGACGATAATCAATGCATAAGCGCATACTGCCGTCCTTCTTCTTAATAAACAGGATGGGAGCACCCCAAGGTGACACACTTGGTCGGATAAGCCCTTTATCCAGTAAGTCCTGTAACTGATCCTTCAACTCTCTAAGCTCCGCCGAGGCCATCCGATAAGGCGGTATAGAGATAGTCCCCGTGCCGGGGATCAAGTCGATGCAGAACTCAATCTCGCGCTCTGGTGGCAGACCAGGCAGCTCGTCAGGGAATACATCAGGAAACTCTCTCACAACAGGGACCTGGTCCAACGGAACCTCTGTGGCGCTAGTATCACAAACATAGGCTAAGAATCCCTGACACCGTTTCCTCAAGAGCTGATCAGCACGAAGAGAAGAAATCAAGCTGGGAAGGGTAGCGCTACGATCTCCCTGAATAACAAGAACCAGCTTACCAAGGAAAACCGAATCTGACTGCCTTCTCACGGCAGTCCATAGATGCATAACAGGTGGCTAGCCAGTCCATACCAAGAAGAACGTCGAAGTCGAGCATATCGAGGAGAATCAAATCAATTGAAGAATCTCTCTCCCCGATACGAACGGGACACGATCGGTACACAAAACGGGCAACAAATGACTCGCCTACCGGAGTAATAACGACAAGCGGCTGATCTAACGAAGAAGACTCTCGGCCCAACCTTGGTGCAAAGTATGTGGATACATAAGAATGTATGGAGCCTGGATCAAATAATACCCGTGCATCAAAAGAACATACTGGCAGAGTACCTGTCACGACGGCATTGGATGCCTGCGCATTCTGAGGAGTCAACGCGAACACTCAGGCCTGTCCACCACTAATAGCTGGCTGTCCTCTGCCTCTACCTCTGCCTCTGCCGCCTCGTCCTCTCTGAACAGGACCGCCACGCCCACGACCTCTAGAAGCATCTGCCTGGCGTGGAGCCTCATCAGGGGTAGGAAGTAGAGCTCTCTAGGGAGGTGGTGAGGGTGGTAAGGTCATATGTGGGACTGTCGCCACGCCCTGGCGCCCCATGGTACAGTCTCTGACACGATGGTACTGACTCCCGCACCGAAAACATCCTGGCGACGACTGCTGGGTCTGCGGATATGAACCAAATAACTGACCCCGTCTCAATCCTCTGCCGCCACCATCTCCCAGAAAGAATCTATCACCGTGTCTACCCATATGCCGCTGGGCTGGCGTATCAGTACGGATCCTCTTCGGCCCAGAAATGACCGGAGTCTCATAAATGCGCTCCTTCAAAAGTAAGGTTGCATCCATCACGGCTGCGTATGTGTCAAAGTGCTGGGTGCCGATGGCAAGGAATATCTGTGTATCAAGCCCTCGCACAAACCTCTTTATTCTTTTCTCTTCCATGTCTACTAGGTACGGAGCATATCGGGACAACTGGGTAAACTGTATATCATACTCAGACACTGTCATCCCAGGAGTCTTGCGCAAAGACTCAAAACTACGGGCTCGAGCATCTTAGACACTCTCCGGAAGAAAACGGGCAAGAAATGCAACTGTAAACTTGTCCCAGGTCATAGGAGATAGACCTGCAGCTCGGCCTCTCTCTACTGAATCGTACCATTTCTGGGCAAGGCCCTCCAGACGAAAACTCATGAACTCCACCCATCTATCATCAGAACACCTCAACGAACGGCAAATCCTAGCCATCCTATCAAGAAATTCCCGTGGGTCCTCTGTCGCATCCGTACCGGTAAAAGCTGGAGGTCTCAGTCTCATAAACTCCTGTAGTGAAACAGGGATAGTAGCAGGAGTAACCGTCTGGGTAGCAGGTACAATCATGGTCCGTGCGGTGGAAGAAACGTCCTCGGATCTCTGTGCCCGACTGGACTCAACTAACGATCCCATCATCTGTCGCAACTCCTTTATACCGGCCTCTAATCTGGCAATACGGTCTGGAGATGGCAGATCAATCTGACCCTGAGGGGTAGGCGTATCATCCCGCTCGATCCTCGCCTCAAACGAGCCCGCTCGAAGCTCATCCCTAGCGGCAGCCCGCTGAGCTCTCATTGTCTTTGGCGGCATCGAAGCTGGAATAAGAAATAGGAGCGATAAGAATATTGCAATTGAATCAAGGAATGCAAGGAATCAAGAAGGGAAATAGAAGCAATTATGTCCTAAGGACACTTAGGCAGAGTACCGTATCGTAAGTATCCTGCGGAACATACCCACGCTTCGCCACTCTGCTTAAGTCACCTACTCTATCTACCAAGGGTCGTCGTACACTCAAAAAGGTAAAACCTACGTTCTGATACCAACTTTGTCACGACCCGAAGGTACGGAACGTGACTGGCACTTAGATTACGAGACGTCTCAAGGCGTAACGTAACCTAAGTTAGCCAATGCCCAGAAAATCTAAACCATAAGCAATAAGAGTGAAGGAAAACATTTATGAAAACAATTTTAAACCATTTAAGTTGTATAAATCCCTATTTTATAGCATCAAAATTTTCTAAAAATTTCGGCAGAGTCTCCTTTGTAAATACTAGCCCACAAAAATGGGTACAACAAGATATATAACCTGTAATAACAAAATGGCATCCCCAAGCGGGAGCTAGCTCTTCGCCCAAGGCGGATCATAACCACACGCAATATATATGCAATATCAAGCAAATAAGCATAAGGAAACACAAAACTAAGAAAAACTCGTCGGCTCAAGTGAGCTCGACCCCGGAGAAACCACATATACACAAATCTCTCAGTCTCATCACTAGGTCGCATATACAAATAAGAAGTGGTAGATGGAGAATACTAGATACAAAGTAGGTACAAAAAGAGATAAAGTGTCCTCGCAACCCACCTACGAGCAATGTCGCGAGTCTGGGCAAAAGAAGCCAATGATAAGATAAGCCCGCCGCTACAAGGCTGACGGGTCCGACCTGCAAGACACTGTGGCACAACGGGGGTGAGTTGCCAGCTCGTGAGTAGAATATAACATCTAATAAGGCTATCGTAAGAATGCACGGAAATGCGTCACAACATGTATGTCTAGATGTGATGTAATGCCACTAGTATGTATGCACATGTATGCAGCATCAATACGAAATCTTTAAGTATTTAAATACGATGATTCTCTGCATTCTTAACTTAGGAAAAGAATATCTGTGCAATAGCTAAAGTACCATCAATGAAATCATCTGAAAACCGTGTCAAGCATCGACACCAAATATGGAAATACATCTGTCTCAATGTCTTACTATAGCAATGTCTCAATACATCGGGCTCCGTCAGTCCGGATCGACCCATATCATCAAATCTCACGACAACGGTCAGTATCCTCCGGATATCTGCCGCGCCAGACATCACCTAAAGGTACTCTTCCCCTGCCAGGCTCACCGTCTAAAACTCGTTCTTCTTGCTCCGGGGTACCATACCGGGCCCACCATGTACCCGAGACGGTTCATCCACTCCTCGAATCGGGTCTCGAAATACAACAGAAAACATGAAAACTCATGGTGGACGACACATACATCACGAGAAAACCGTAAATTTATTTTAAAAATGATGATAATAAGTTTTTGTTAAATTCTTGCGGTTTCCCCCAAAATCCAGAAATCTCATCAATACTGAAATCCTCAAGAAAATAATAATACCTAACATGTTGTATATGATAAATGCTTATGATATCAAAGGTATGCGATGTGATTTGTGGCTAGAAATCTATATAAGCATGATGATGATGCGAGGTATATACATGCTATGTGATTCAATATATCATGTATGATGCAAGTGGTGATACTAAATTAAGCAGGTTCTAAAGTGCTCGTGACATGTCAATTACCAAGGCGTGTGTGCTCACATGAATAGTGCGCGTGCAACATGAGCCAATGGTAATGGTGTAAGTGTCCTAAGGGGTGATATCACACATAGGTATATAGATATCCATGCAATGCCAGCAGACGAATAACTAGACGGGTATGTATATGAATGAGATGGTTAACTAGTTAACTATGCATATAATTTGCAAGTAATAAAGTGATCCTAACTATGGGGTGCCTCGCGCCATCCAGACGATTTCCCCATAGATGTATACATCTACTCATCCGGTCGCCTTGCTAATCTGATCCAACCACCGCTTTGCCTTTGCGCGCCGCGTCCGATATTTCCGCAACTGATCCTATAATTGCACAACACATAACATAAGATTAAACATCATGGAATGATGCAAGTCACAATATGAAAAGATCAACGCCCAGAAGTTAGGCACAACGTGCACTCGGTGCGCGGAAAACACACGAAAATCACTAAAAGCTTAACTAAAATCGTTGTTTCGGGGCAACTGTCAAAACTAAAACCCGACTAAACCAAACTCCGCATTCACACACCCTACAAGTCGTAGTAGATGCTAATAGTATCATCAAGATATCGCAATTTAATCACCTCCTAATAATTTAGAAAACCTAGTAAGCATTTGCATATAAATTTCCGATGCAAACTTCGCGAATTAACGATACAGCGTTCACATACTAGCACAAATTTCCAAACTAACCCACTAGATGGCCACAACACTAACTTAATTTATTAACAATGCTTCAAACCCTAATTAAAATTCCAAACCTTTACTAGAATTTCCTAAACAAGAAATTATAATCAAATTAACACTTTAAAAATCTAAATTAGCATAATTAAACTTCCAATTTAACAACTAGATTAAAATTATACCTCCCAAGTGTTGATCTCCTTGCACTTAGCCTCTAAAGTTGCCTCTTTTCTCTTTGTTTTAAACCAATTAGGGTTTGGGAAGAGGTGGAATAGGATTTAGGTTAGAATTTGTGAAGGAATTTGTGAATTTTTGTGGATTTTTGGTTGATTTTTACATGAATTTTGAAGCAAGAAAATGGTGGAAAATGGGGAGGGTTTCCTGCAGTTAGCTCGGCCTGAGGGTGAGGGGGAGGTGTGAGTGATATTGTGTAGAAAATTCTACACAAAAAGCATCTTTAAAACTCATTAAATGCATATCACATCAATTCTTACACAAAAAACCCCATTTTTAATTCATTTTTGCTTTAATTTTTAACCATAGAACTAAAATCTTGAAAAGTCTTGATAAAATTTTATTAACACTAGATTTTAGTTTATAATGTTTCCTATGTGTGTAATTTACCCATTTAAATTTGTATTTATCACTAATTTAATGTATTTTTAAAAGCTTAAAATAATATTAAAAATAATTAATTAAGGATTTTTTTTTTTAAATAACTAGAAAATTTTAAGTGACAATTTAGTGACCAATTTCTAGCAATATCTTTTCTAAATTTTGTATAATTAGTCCTATGTTGAAAAATACTTATTTTGACTTTTTACGGAAAAGACTGATTATTTTGCCGATTATCGAAAAACTGCCTAAACGATTTTTGAAGCGTTACATAAATACAATTTTACAATAAAATAACTTAAACTAATAAAACCGTATTCTTTAAGATTGTTTTAATTAAATTCCTTGCAAATAAGCCTCTACAACCCATTTTGGGGAACCCGATTTGGATGGAGCGAGTTATCGCACATCCTTGGGACTAGTAGAGCGAGATGCAGACCTCCTCAAGGAGCATCCGATCTCAATGGAATTTTTAATACAATTTTTAAGAAAACGTGATTTTAATAAATTCTATTTTTAATAATTATATATATATTATCAATATATCTATTTTAAATATATATAATTCCATGTTTTCTAAACAAAGGAACCACAAATTTCATGAATATACCATCACAAATCTATACAATTCCAATTTACACTAAAATACCCTATACTATTCAATCTAGGTTTATAATCATTAGAATACTTCACTTTTAAAAATTACATCCATGAAAATCCTAAATACGATAAATAGTTACTTGAGGAATATTTTGAAAGTATATTAAAACTATTTTTTATAAAACACCCTCAAGTTTATTAATTTACTATAAGGACCCTAGTAAATATAGATTTAAGTGGGACCAATTCTCTCGAGCCTCAGGGAGCCGGAGAAAGTGGGTGCTTGCCTATTTAAGGTAGGAAACTAAAACGGGGTTATCAATGGTAATTGGCTTGGAAAAAATCACAAATCCTGCCGTCCATGTGCAACAGTTACCGATAACTCTAAAACCTAATTCAGGAATCAAATTCTGTTTATGTGTCTGACTCAGACAGAGTCTCAGTCAAATCTGAAAACAATCCATACTTGAAAACAATTCAAATATAACTCCAATACATCATGAATCCATATATACTGGAACTTGAACATGAATACCAGAATACCATCTATATCAACATGACTTGAACTGACCGAACCATAGATATACATTGACTTGATCACATGATTATCCGTTTACATCCTTATCCGTTTACATGAGCAATTGATATCATGGTTTTGGCAAGTCTTACAGCTATAACAATACAATAAATATTACGGGGGTTTTAAGAGGTAGATTGGTACGGAATGTGTTAAAAGTAGCACGATGATGGCCACTTTAATATACCTAACCTGAATATCCGTTGCTATTGTCCCGTGGCTTAACGGTTCCTTATGCTCCGTATACCTTAGTACACGGAATAGTTGGACTCCTCTCGTATACACTGTCATATTTTGTACCAAACTACAAATAACAGCGTTAACATAACAATCATACATTATACCAGTATATTCTTTTTACCTGTTCAGTCTATTTCTATCTCTCTTTGGGACTTACCGAGCGATTGTTTGCTGAAGACATTTCTTTTCTATTCTTTCTCTGGAATGTTGTTAGGATGACCCAACTCTCTGGTGATCGAGCCCAGCTCAGAAGACTTGGATCAGTTCATTGAGGACCCGGAGCTCTAGCCACTTGTATATACTTTTACTTTCAGTTCATACCATTGTTTAGGCATTGCTTTCCTCATTGTATTTACTTTTCAGTTGTATTGTAAAGATTGTTTAAATAAATAAAAAGTTGCCATTCACTTACATCTCATGTCTTTCTTTTGTACATTTATATTATATTGCTTATTTACGCTTAGCGTGTTTACTTCTGAGTAAATACATTGCGGGCTGTTCATATCATAATATTGCAATTCATACGCCCCACTTTTATGCATTTTATAAGTAAACAGGTACTTTTGACGCTCGTTTGTTGCATGATACAGGATACAGGCTCTTGAGACAAAGACAGTGAGAAAAGACAGAGGATGATACAAAAGAGAGACTTTTTGACCAACAAGATGATGGATCCAAGTCACGAAGAACAGGTTACAATTGTATGAAGCAGTGCGGTCCGAAATGTCAAAGTGATTTTCCAAAAAGCTCCTTACAAGTTTTCACTGAAGATCTGGAGAAGACTAAAAAGCCAAACAGAGAAAAGAAGTATAAAAATAGGAAGCCCAAGAAATGATGAACCAAGCCCAGAAAGATGGTGGGCCAAACCCACCAAAGGGCCGCGGAACCGCGGCCCAAGCGCCCCATTGCCGCGGTTCCGCGGCCAAATCAGGCCTGTGTCGGTGGAAATTTTCCCTGTCGGTGCGACGGTGTGGGTGTTGGGATTTTTAGGGGTCAAATCTGTAATTTCATGTCTACGAGAGTCTGTAACCCTAGCTTCACTGTTTGCTTATAAATTGTACTCGCAAATCTGTAAAAGGGATGCCTCTTTTCAATCAATAAAAATTCAGATTTGTTGGGAGATCTAGAGCATCACTTTTGTAAGTTTTAATTCTTTTAATTCCTGCCTTAGTTCTAATTTTATTACTTGCCCTAGTTAACTAGTTTAGCTCCTTTTAATCTGCAGTAAGTATAACACAAGATTTGAACAAAACACTTTAAAACATAACAACAAAAATGTCGTTTTTAGATAATTCCCTAATGAGCGAGTAAAATCCTCGCTCGTTAGGGTTAGGAACAAGGGAGGGAGTGAGAGATGAATATCTCTCACCTCCTTCAATGCCAACACATTTTCAAAACAAGAACTTCATGCACGCATGTATGATCCGCCCCCTACGACATCCTACCTACGAGGTAACGATGAACCGTAGTATAAAAGGCCGGACATACATGACGTCCAGGAAGATTGTAGCAAATACTAGGAAAGGACGGACAAGGATCTAGAGGAAGAAACTTCGTTTCTTCCCAATCATCCTAATCCCCTTTGCTAATAATTGTTGTGATTTTCTAAAAAGCTTTAATCAAACGGCATTGAAAGAGGTGACAATATTGATCTCATCAACCCTATCTTAGACCTAACCCTAACGAGTTCTTTCATATCATATAAATTAGTTTTTAAAATCCATCTACAAAAACCAAACAACCAACGGAATCAACTCGTGAAAACACAAAAACAGAAATTTACACATCTCTGCGGATCGACCCGTATTCACCGGCTAGCTGCAAAGCGACGCCGTTTCTGATTACGGTAAAATTAAATTTTTGGACTAATCAAATGGCGCCGTTGCCGGGGATGGCGTAATCTTTTTGTTTTGTATGATTTCGGGTTGATTTAAATTTCTGAAAATCATAAAAATCAGAAAATATAAAAGTACAAAAACATTTTATCAATTTTTATCTGTTTAAAGGGTTTATTGCTTGAATCTTGCAGGAACAGCGAAGGATTGCGAATTTGGAATTTTACAGAAGGTCAAAACAGAAAAGGGAACATCAGAACAGAGTATAAGTTGTGAACATGAGCTGCACAAAATTTTCCAGAGGCTGAACCCACTGAACCGCCGCGCTTCCGCCGCATAAGCAGGTCATCCGCCGCGGTTCCGCGCTCTGCCTGCCACGTCAGCACCTAAAAATTGCAGGGTTTGATTTCTCCTTCTCCCCTCTTCAACCTCCCATATATCTCTCTGTAAAAACTTTCTGCAGGACTTCTTTGCGCAAAAATCTTCTTCCCCTTCTCGATAACAGATTTTCTGCAGGTTTCTTTGCGCCGCGCTAAAAAATTGATTGCAAGTGAATTTTACCGTTTTGCATAATTTAATCGGACTTTAAGGGGCTAATTGACCAAACTCAGATTGGGTGGGGATTTCATCACCCTCCCCACGACCCCAGAAAACACCTAAAGCATGTGCATTGACCACAATTAATTAAAAAAGACTAGACTCAGACCTAAGGACATCGAGCTTAATAGGAAAAGGACAAGTATAGGTATCGACCGTTTATCCTAACCGACATTGCGGTGTCTAGGCTAGTGGTTATTAATTAGGCCCACTGTAGTGGTGGTTCCTTTCCACTTACCTGGCCGTACTTGTCCGTGAAGAGGCGGTTAGAGGTCCTATTTCTAGCCCTAGTTAGGAGCTGTCTAGCAGACCTAGGTGACCCTAGATCTAGGCCTGATTGCGCATGTGTGGTTGATTTGTGTCATGAGTCCCTTTCCAAAAACCTTTTTGCAAAACTCTCAAATAAAAAAAAAGAGGAAAAATCTTTTCAAAACTTGCAACTTGCCGCTAAGAAAACTTGCAACTCACTTCCACTAGTTTTCCTCACTGACGTTATCTTACCTCCACATTCTGTCGTTTTCTTTTTTTCTGACTACACTATCCCTTTTAGTGTATGTCACTTTGGACTAGGGATACTGACGCCCGATTAGTCCGTGTTTCGTTGGTACCGACCGACGAACCTTTCGACACCGAAGTCGAAATTTCGTCCACTTTCTTACCCTCACCTTCAACTTCTTTCACCGAAGGCATGTCGGGATTCAACCCCAACAACACCTTACCGACGGGAAGGATTCCACCTCCGTTAGGTGCGAATGACCCGAGCCAGTCGCCTGTTGAAGCGCCCGCACGAGTTGCACTCCAGGACCTCTTTTACCCCATCCGCACTTCTTTACCCACCTGTCTTTCACCCCCACCGGCAAATGGGGAAAATTTTGAGATAAAACCACATTTCATCAATATGCTGCCAAAATTTCATGGTTTGGAATCTGAAGATGCATATATCTTTATTAATAAATTCCAAAATGTGTGCGCTATGATGAAAACAACCCAATTAAGTGATGACGCTATAAGGCTAAGGGTCATCCCTTTCACCTTATGTGACCTAGCCGAGAAGTGGCTATACAGCACCGCATCACATTCCATAAGAAATTGGGACGAGTTTGTGAAAGCTTTTCTGAAAAAGTTCTATCCTCATCACAAAACTGCCAGAATCCGCAATGAAATAATTCAATTCTCACAACTTCCTTCCAAACCATTTTGGAAGTGCTTCGAGAGATTTAAGGACCTACTAGTTCAATGCCCTCATCATGGGATAGAAAGTTGGCAACTTTGCCAAACATTATACGAGGGATTGAACTCGGCAACGAAGCAGTTGCTAGAAACCATAAGTCAAGGTCATTTTCTCTCCAAGTCTAGTGATGAAGCATGGCAGTTTCTTGAGGATCTTAGTGAGCAAACAATTCAGTGGGAGAGTACCAAGACCACATCATCTTCCTCTAGTGGTCAATCTAGGGCAGGCGTACATCAAGTAGAAATGTCGATTGCTATGAAGGCCGATATGGCCGCTCTTACGAAAAAGCTAGAAGCGATTGAGACCAAAATCTCGTCGTCTTCTCCTGCCCCTGTTATGCCTCCGAGAACTGTTTGTGCTTGTTGTGCGGATCCATCGCACCTAACCGAAGAGTGTCCTTATAATGCATCTACTCAAGGACAGGATCAAGTCAACGCTGCATTTCAGCAACGACAAAGAAACGATCCTTACTCTTCGACATACAATCCGGGGTGGAGGAATCACCCAAATTTCGCTTGGAACCAAAATCAACAATTCCAAGGAAATAACAATTTTCAAAGACCTCCTCCTCCACAACAACAACAAGCACCGTCACAAATTCAATTTCAACCGCAACAATTTCAACAACAACCGTACCCTAATCAGGTGAACAATTTTGTGCCTAACAATGCTTACCAGCCAAATAATTATGTTCAACCTAATAATGATAAGGTTAGCTTGCTCGAAAGAAGTCTAGATGCGTTCCTTAAGCAATCTACACAGTCTACAGCAAGACTTTAGACTTCTATTCAATCTTTAGTGCAAAATAGTGCCTCACACGATCAAAGCATCAAATCTATTGAGGCACAAATTGCACAACTAAATGCAGCTTTGAGCGAGCGCGAAAAAGGAAAAATCCCGTCTCAACCATTGCCCAACCCCGGTCACGCACATGCTGCACACCAACAGCAGAATCATAACGTAAATGCTGTGACCACGTTGAGATCGGGAAAAGTGTTGCAAAACAATGTGGGTATTGACAATGAAACCCCTGCCGGTGGTTCATCTTCATCTTCTTCACCATCTTCTTCTTCTTTAGAGCCTATTCTCCACCCTTCACATGGCTCTACCTCTTCTAGCTTGAACGGACCCATTTCTCACAATACGAACACATCTACACGGGGTGTCGTTCCAACTCGACAATCTGATCTGCAAAAATTGGACTCAACCACCTTTCAAAATGTTCCTTTTCCTAATCGATTGAGATCCAATAAACCAACTCCAAAGATGGAGAAGATTGTCGAGTTGTTCAAACAGGTTAGCATAAATATCCCTCTTTTGGATGCAATACAGCAAGTTCCTTCATATGCAAAAATTTTAAAGGACTTATGCACCAAAAAGAGGAAGTCGCAAGTGCCAAAGAAAGTTTTTGTGGCTAGTGCTATTAGCGATGCTCTTGTAAATTCCTTACCCCCAAAGCAGAAGGACCCCGGGTGTCCTACCATTTCGATAACAATTGGGGACAAGAACATCAATAGAGCACTATTAGATCTTGGCGCAAGTGTTAATTTGCTACCCTATTCTGTGTACGAGCAATTGGGCGTTGGAGAGGTTAAGCCCACTCACTGTACTCTCCAAATGGCCGACCGGTCAATAACCTATCCTAGGGGAGAGCTGGAGGATGTGTTAATTAGAGTAGGGGATTTCATTTTCCCCGTTGACTTTATCGTGATGGACACACAACCTGTTGCTAACCCCCGGAACCAAATTCCGGTAATACTTGGTCGACCATTTCTGGCTACTTCCAACGCAGTGATCAATTGTCGTAATGGTTCAATGAACCTATCTTTCGGCAATATGACAATTGAGCTCAATATTTTCAAGTTGGGAAGTCAGCCTGCTGAGCCTAATGCTAGCGTACTCGATGTTTGCTCGATCAATGAGATCGCGGAGGAGGACTGTGAATTCGAGAATTTTTTGTTCGATCACAGCAATGTTAACGCCACTAGTGCGTTTCTCCTAGAATCCGACGCAGCTTTCATAGCGGATAACGATTTTGAGTGCTTTACCTTCGTTGATGACTTTGAAGACTCATCACCTGAATTGGAGTCTTTTGCTTTTTCGGATGAGTTAGTTGAACCATCCGACACTGTTGCGTACACTCGGTTCGAACCTTTGATGGAATCCTTCGAGTTTGAAACAACTACCCCATTATTACCATCTATTGTTTCACCTCCTAAACTTGAATTAAATCTTTTGCCGACACACCTAAAATATGCTTATCTAGGTGATAATGAGACCTTACCTGTCATTATATCAGCCTCTCTAGCCCTTGAGCAAGAGAAGGCTCTTTTGATGGTCTTACTTAATAATCGGCAAGCTTTCGGCTGGTCTATGGCGGACATTAAGGGGATTAGTCCCCTCATAGTCGAACATCATTTACACTTGATGGATGATGCCAAGCCAGCACGGGATCCACAAAGGCGCCTCAACCCCATCATGAAAGAGGCTGTTAAGAAGGAAATTGTCAAGTGTCTGGATAGCGGTATCATTTACCCTATTTCGGATAGCCAATGGGTGAGCCCAATCCACGTTGTGCCAAAGAAATCGGGCATTACGGTCATTACCAATGAGGCAAATGAGTTGATTCCCACTCGCACCCAAACTGGGTGGCGAGTCTGCATAGACTATAGGAAACTCAATGCCGCAACAAGGAAAGACCACTTTCCTTTACCTTTCATTGACCAAATGCTCGAGCGATTGGCAGGGCACGAGTTCTATTGCTTTCTCGATGGCTATTCTGATTACAACCAAGTCCCCATCACCAAAGAGGATCAAGACAAGACAACATTCACTTGTCCCTTTGGCACTTTTGCTTATCGTCGCATGCCCTTTGGGTTATGCAATGCACCCGCGACATTTCAGCGGTGTATGATGGGGATCTTTTCAGACATGGTTGAAAAGTTCTTGGAGATCTTTATGGATGATTTCTCCATCTTTGGCGACTCCTTCGACGAGTGTTTACGCCATCTTGACGCTGTTCTTACTCGCTGCAGGGATAAGAACCTAACATTGAATTGGGAGAAGTGACATTTCATGGTACGAGAGGGCATCGTCTTAGGACATGTCATCTCGCAAAACGGCATCGAGGTTGACAGAGCTAAAATCGAAGTGATTTCTAACCTCCCTCCCCCAAAATGCGTCAAAGATATCAGAGCCTTCCTTGGCCACGCCGGTTTTTACAGACGGTTCATCAAGGACTTTAGCAAGATCGCTAGACCCTTGACTCTCTTACTGGCCAAGGACACAATTTTTGCTTTCGACTCCACTTGCATTGAAGCATTCGAGTCCTTGAAACATTCACTCATCACTGCGCCCATCCTCTCATCTTCCGACTGGACGCACCCTTTTGAAATCATGTGCGACGCATCAGAATTTGCTATTGGCGCTGTTCTTAGACAGTACATTAATAAGATGCCGCACGTGATTTATTATGCTAGCCGAACACTAAATGAGGCCCAACTCAACTACACAACAACAGAGAAAGAGTTTTTAGCTGTTGTGTTTGCATTCGAAAAATTCAGGCCTTATTTAATCGGCTCTCCAGTCGTTGTATATACAGATCATTCAGCTCTTCACCACCTTTTTGCGAAGAAGGATGCTAAGTCAAGGATAATACGTTGGATCCTCTTATTACAAGAGTTTGACCTTGTCATTAAGGACAAAAAAGGATGTGAAAACGTAGTAGCTGATCACCTATCACGACTTCCTTCTTCGTCCACGCTCGATCTTCCAATCACTGATGTTTTTCCCGACGAGCAACTCTTGACCGTTTCTTACGAACCATGGTTCGCCGATATTGTGAATTACTTAGCCACCGGCCTGATACCTAATGATTGGTCGAAACAGGATAAACTTCGATTTTTATCCCAAGTAAAGCATTTTTACTGGGATGAGCCCTATCTTTTTAAATACTGTTCCGACCAAATCATCCGTCGGTGTGTACCTGAAAGTGAGGTCAAGAGCGTGCTGTCTTTTTGCCACGTTCAAGCATGTGGCGGGCACTTTGGTCCAAAGAAGACAGCCGAAAAAGTTTTGCGGTGTGGTTTCTATTGGCCATGACTCTTCAAGGATGCATTTGAATACTGCAAAAATTGCTCCCGGTGCCAACACTTTGGCCGGATTTCGCGGAGAAACGAAATGCCGCTCCAACCTATTTTGGTTGTGGACATTTTTGATGTTTGGGGTATAGATTTCATGGGACCATTTCCTAACTCTTTTGGAAATGTGTATATTCTGTTGGCGGTTGACTATGTTTCTAAGTGGGTCGAGGCTGTGCCCAGCCGAACGAACGATAATAAAGTTGTCGTTCGGTTTCTTAAAGAACACATATTTTCTCGATTTGGGCACCCTCGGACGATAATAAGTGATAATGGTTCTCACTTCAGCAATAGGACTTTCGAGTCCTTAATGCGCAAATACTCTATCACCCACAAATTGTCAACGCCATATCACCCCCAAACATGTGGGCAAGCCGAGGTTTCAAATCGGCAAATAAAGCAAATCTTGGAGAAAACGGTTTCTAAAAACCGTAAAGATTGGTCACTTAAACTGATTGATGCACTATGGGCTTTCCGTACTGCATATAAAACCGATCTTGGTATGTCTCCATACCGGCTTGTGTACGGGAAGGCTTGCCACCTCCCAGTGGAGATTGAGCATAAAGCTTTCTGGGCTATCAAAGAGCTGAATCTATCTTTAGGAGATGCGGGCAGCAATCGAAAGCTGCAATTGAATGAATTGGAGGAGCTGAGGGATGAGGCATATGATAATGCCATAATCGCTAAAAACCGAGCTAAGGTGTTCCACGATAAACATCTTTTGCGAAAAACTTTTGAACCTAGTCAACAGGTTCTACTTTATGACACTCGGTTACATTTTCATCCCGGCAAGCTCCGGTCCAGATGGAGAGGACCTTTTGTAGTCCGCACCGTTTATCCGCACGGTGCGGTTGATCTTGAAAATCCTGAAGACGGTACCTTATTCAAAGTGAATGGGCATCGACTGAAACCGTTCTTCACAGCGGACCCTTCGGAGGAGTTCCTGCTCTTGCAGGAGCCGATCTACACTGAGTGATATTCCTCCGCTCTCACCCCCAAATTTCTTTTCTCAAAACATTATTTCAAATAAGTTTGGGGGTGTGTATATTGTTTGTATATATATATATATAAAATAATAATAAAACAATAAAAAAAAATTATAATAAAAAAAATTAGAAAATAATAATTTTTGGATCTAATTGCAAATTTGCAGATTATGAGCTGATTTTACAAATAAAACCCTCGTTTTAGAGGGTGTTTTATGCAAATCACCCTCCCATCCCCTATTTAAAGGAACCCGACCCCCCCTGTGTTCTTAAACCTAAATTTTTCCTCTCTAAAAAACCCTAGCCGCCGCCACCAACCTGCTGCAGAAGAATCTCGCCGTGCCGCCGCCAACCCGCCGCGGAACCGCCGCATCTGCAGCTTCCCGCCACGCAACTGCCGCCGCCTGGTGTCGTCGCCCCCTGAAATTTTCAGGGGAGGTAAATCTGACTGTTTACTCTCTGTTACTGCATATCTTTTTACTGGAAACATCTAAATGGCACACAAAATGCAGTTTGAAATGGATTTTTCCCCTGTTTTCGCACACGAAGTATACGGTAGATATTTCGCACATGAAATCGAACAAAGGGGCTGGAATTTCCTGCTCTATAATCACTCATCTGCGTTTGCCCTACCTAACATAGTTGACCTATTTTACGAATCCATGGAAGATACTAGCCTTGACAACTTAGGTTACATTAAACTAAATTGGGGAAATCGTGAAATTCACATCGATAGGGACATGATACACGAGGTTACACTCATACCACGTGTACCTGCACATGAACACTCATTGCGCTTTGAAGATTATATACCCTTGATGGGGAACGACTGTGCACGAGAGCCGCGTAAGGGTATCCAAGCACGGACCCTTTTTGCGAACGTTTTAACTGTGTGTCGGTGGGCACAAAACAATATCTTTGGTAGTTCCCACAACACGACTTTCTTCACCCCTTCATT